>CM036627.1:14207524-19207524 GCA_020746105.1 Trogon surrucura | reverse complement strand
TGGGTGGGCACCGAATCAGCCCCGCACGTGAGCGGGGTTAGGCCCTTCCTTTCACGGGCACCTGCGGTTTCTGGCACACGCCTTGAAATAATTCCATCTCCCTGCATGTGTAATTTTGCGTGTCATTGCCCCTAATTGCATGCTTAACACACACTCTTTTAAAATGCAGCCTTTTTATCAGCAGTAGGTAGTAGCAGGTTTAATAGGGTGTTTGAATTCCTATAAAATTAATCTGTAGCCTTCTGCGATAGGAGACGGGCAAGGAGCCATGTGGTTCATATCCAGTGTTGATAAACTTGTTATAGAGGCAGGAAACATTTCTGATTGGAGCAGTGACAAAATAATTTGGAGCGGAGCCATAAAAAGAGTGGATGGTGATGGTTTGAGCACAGCAGAGATTGAAATTGCTGGTGTGTGGAAGCAGCGCTGCCAGCTAACGTTGACTTAGTGTCTCTGGAGAACTCTAACGGCAAATGCATTTTATTAATGGCAATATTCTTTTAGGAAATACTGAGCCTTGTTTCAGAGGCGGAGCTCTCCTACGAGTACGTGGGTTTGGATATCGGCCAGACCAAGCCCTCTTCAGCTCCGCTTGCTGCTGGTCACTGCTCTGGCCTCGGGCTGCAGCAGGGAGGTTGCCTAAGGGCGTGTTTTGGGTACCAGCCACTTGCAGCTGGAGTATCCTTTTGCAGTGGGGAGAATGCACCCGTCCATTCTCATTCTGGATTCACGTGTGTGGAATAAAATGCTTGGAGACAGCAGGTCATGTTTTCAACCGTTTGTTTGTTGTCTTTCCTTTCAAATGAGCTTCCCAGTACATGAGCATCGGTGGGAGACACTGTCTTTGTGGATTCCTGTCTGGACTTGAGCTCTTACTGCCTGTTTGCCCTGAGGAGAAACTGCCCCAGGTTGTGATTGTTGCCATTGTTGCAATTGTCTTATGGGGGTTGATCAGCCGTGGAGGAGGCTCTGATACACGGGCAGGTGTCCTGGGCAGCCGTGTCCTCGCTTGTCCTGGGCAGCTGTGGCAGGTTGGGGCCCTTGCTGCATCCTCTGTGCTTGCTCTTAGTGTCTTCTCTTTGAGTCCAGCAGGGAAAAAGCAAACATGGACAGAAGGGGTGGCTGCTGGGCACGGTGGGTGGTGGCAAAAACGGTGCAGGTCGTACAGCCCTAAAGATGTGTGTCCTGGGAGATGTTGATCACCTAACAGGACCGAGCTCCACCTGTCATCTCCAGCCACCCTCCTGGAGACCTGTACTTCCTTTGCTGG
The DNA here is from genome assembly GCA_020746105.1 of Trogon surrucura. Lineage (NCBI taxonomy): Eukaryota > Metazoa > Chordata > Aves > Trogoniformes > Trogonidae > Trogon > Trogon surrucura. The sequence goes on along the minus strand of CM036627.1, from coordinate 19,206,254 downwards.
GTTGGGGTTAATCAAGGCAAGCAACCCCCACTTCAACGCTGTCTTTTCTTTGCAGGGAGGCTGTTGGAAGGGGATTCCCTGGAGCTGAGCTGTAGTGCTGGTCCTGCAAAGGTGATACTGGAACCAAACCAAGCCGTGGTTTTGGATTGTAACCTGGCCCCTGCCGAGCAGGTGATCAATATCACGTGGAAGAAGAATGGGTTGCCATTAGTGGAGCAGGAGGATCATCACGTGCTTCCGAATGGATCACTCTTCATCTCATCCCAGGCTGTGGCGAAGGACACTAAATATCCTGAGAGGGCTGGAGCAGAGGGTAATTACTCCTGCGTGTCTCACAGCTCCCTAGGGGCTCTCACCAGTCAAACGGCTGCAGTCAGATTTTCAAGTAAGTGTTGGGGTTTTTTTGTGGATTTTCTGTTTTTTCCCCTCCTGGTTTTTAAACAGACCGTCTGCCTCCCAAAGAGTTTGAGATAAAGTGTCTATGAAGTGGAATTCTACTAATGATGTGTACGTGGGATTTGGGATAGCCCAAAAATAAACAGCAGCATCTTTCTTTTATCCCACTGCTAACGTCCTGTGTAACTCTCCCAGGTATGTGCTCTCAGCCCTGAATTAAAAACAGGACCCTCCTCACTCTCCTAAGGGCAGCGTTTGTTTTTTTGCAGAGAACTCGAAGCTTCCCAACCCTGAGTGCAGCCACCTGGGGAGGTGGATCTGGCTGTGACAGCTCTGGCTCTCACGGCCAAGGCTGAAATGGGCTTGTTGCTGTGAGGTCCTGACACCCAGGGTGCTGGGCATCTCTCATTCTTATGGTAAATGGTGATGAATGCAACTGCACAGCACACCCTCAGGGCTGAGGTGCTCTTGCACTTGCTCAGAGCTGTGGGTAGGGGAAGATGAGGAGTGGGTGTCCCAACACTCACTTTAAACTGTGATGTGTTTGGCCTCTGGTACCTGAGGCAGGGCAGTCCCCGTTTGGCCAAGCGCGTGTTTCAGTGTGTGAGCACGGCGCTGTAGAAACCAGCAGGTTTCTGATGGCAGGTGAAGCTTTTACCAGACTGGGGAAAATCTTTTGACCTTTGCAACGTGTCCTCCTTTCCTGTTCAGAAAATGTTTAGCATGCAGCACCCACAGGTTGCTGATTACCCATCCCTCCGGTTCGTTTCTTTCCCTGATTTGTGGTGCCAGGTAAATAGCTGGTTCCAGTGTTTCGTTAAGTGAAGGAACCCCTGAGGGCTGTGAGGATGGAGTCAGGGATCCTGCATTGCAGGTAATGCCTGGGGACGTGGGAGACCTGGAGTAGAATTAATCATTAATCCAAGAGGATTTACTTGGCTGCTCCTACCCCATTCCCAACTGCCCTGAATTCGAATATGTTCCTTTTTAGGGATTGAAATTTGCCTCATGACTCTGTTAGGGACCTGGGTTTATGGTTTAGTGTCTCATGAGTGAGAGCATTGGAGACGTCTCCACATGAGGAGACTGAGTTAAATTGCCCTTCCCTTCCCCTGGATTTTCCCTGAGGAGGATACGTAGGTGATGTGTCTCCATCCTATTCTGGATTCCTCCCAGAAACTGGGAGTTTCAGGTGAACTCTCCTTTTGCGTACTTGTATGTCTCCTTTTATTACCACCTGCACAGGGAAAGTGCTGCCTCCGTGGCACGTGCGTGCACCTGACATAACGTATTCCTTTCTGAACGGAGAGCAGCGAGGGAATTGGTTGATGAAACGCATCTCTCGCTTCGATTTGTTTTGCGGGGTGGCCAGAAGCGTCTGCTCCATCAGCATCCAGCTGGTGCAAATAGGGATTGTAAAGCCCTGTTGGTTTGGGTTTTTTCCCCTCCTGCTGCTGAATACGGTAGTCTATCCAAAGCTGTTTATTTGTACGTGGAGTTATTCTTTGTGCTGATTGCCCTGGGCCCTGCTGATCTGGATGGGACAGTAGAGGAAAACCTGTTCAGCAGGTGGGATATGTTATCCCTGCCATCAGCCTGAGCTTCTGACCCGCAGAGCGTTCCCTTCCCGGAGCTGGGGATCCACCCGTGGTTCACCGGCCGCACCTTGCGGTGGCCGTGGCAAACGAGGAAGAGCGAGTCTGTGACGGCTCTTGGCGTGCAGTGAACACATTAATTGGGTTTGTGGATTTCTGGGAGCTTTGCGTGCTCCCATGTGGAAGAACCAGGGGCATTATTTTAGTTGTGGGAAGGTGTAGCTTTCTACCTGTTAACTAGATTTGTGAAAATTTGTTAAAGCTGTTAATGTAGCTTAAATGTTTTGTGCGAGGGAGGTTCTGGGAAATTACAGTAATTGTGGCTGTCAGACGGAGACGTTTGCCGTTCCTGGAGGGAATGGCTCTGCGTCGCGGGGCTGCCGGCAGCGAGCTCAGGAGAGGTTTGGTGGGTCACCGCGCCCGGAGGGACGGACCACGGCAGGAATCGGCGCATGTGGGCTCTCACCATCCGCTCTGTGCAAGGAGAGCATCCGCAAGGACATGGTGTGTGTCTGGGGTTAGAGGAAAGGCAGGCTGGGATTTGCTTTTCTGTTAAGGGTCTGTTTTATGGATTTTATACCGTTTATTTTGTGAGTTAGGTGTGTAGGTGAGTGAAGACCGGTGGCTGTAGGCAGCGCCAGGCTGGGCAGGAGAACCACCAGCAGATGAACGCGCGGGCTCTGGCCCATCCACAGACGTGACTTCCAGATCCTTTTTTCGAGTAGGTGGGGACCTGGCATCTGTGGAGGCAGGAGCGAGCCCTGTGTGGATGAGCTGGGCAGCACAGGACCTGTGATGCCATATGGCCCCGCAGCCCCAGCTCTCTCTTGGCTCTGCCTCCACCACGCTGTGGGGCCGTGGCAAATCGCTTCCGTGACTTTCTGTACGTGTTTCCCTTCCTCTCTGGCCAGCGTGTTCGGAAATAAACCGTGCCCAGATGGATCGTCTGTGGTGGCTGGAGTTGCCCCCATCTTAGAAGAACCTGCTAATAATTGTAAGAGGTACAAAGAGGACAAGCACGCGGAGAGTCTGGTGGCGGAGCGCGGTGGGAGAGAGCAGCAAGCCCGTTTCAGGAGGCTGAATTCCTTGCATAGACTGCATTTTCTGCCTGGGGTGTAGTGTTGCTGGCTGGTAGTCTTTCCAAGCTCACGGCCTCCTGCGCTGATCAGGCTGCTGGGAGAGGGGGAGGGTGCTGTGTTACACCATCCTGCAGTCACCCCTGGGCTCGGGGCTGAAGGCTTTGGCACACACGGCTTGGCTCCAGCTGGGTTCGGCGTGTCAGCGGGGAGGGAGCTGCGTGCTCAGCTCCTGAAGGCGCAGAGCCTGCTGCCTTGGCACGTTGCTGAGGACAATTTGCCGGAATGCTCTTCACCTTCTTACCTGCAGTGGGTAATTTTTACTGAGTGGCCTATTAAGGTGTTCAGAGTAATCAGTGCCGCGGGCCTGGGAGGTGTTTTGTGGCTCGAGATGGCTTTGCAAGCTAAACCCTAGCTGAGGAGTGGAAAATAATGTCGGGTATGTATCTGTCAGCTTTGTTTTCCCTTTTCCCCTCAAGCATTATCTTTCCCCAGTTCGCTACGTGAAGACCTCTCACTTGCAGCACTTCTGCAGTAGTCCTGTCAGAATGTGTTTCTGAGGGAAGACACACCCCTCCGAAGGATCCCTGTGGCCCTGGGGTGAGCCGTGTGTTGGAGCCTGGCTTGTGCTCACCGTGACCTGCGTGCGTGTCAGAGTAGCAGGACCTGCTTTTCAGTCTGCCTTGCTCTGCCTGATTCTCTTCTTTCATCCCGGCAGCAGGTGCTTGCAGCACAGCTCTCAGCCTCGCTTGGGTCACGCTGTAGGTGCTGGACGTGTTCAGCCTGCTCTGTTGCACCCTGGTACCCCTTGGGAGGAGAGAGGAGGAACACAAGGGATCACGGCATGCTGTGGTCTTGGCCCCAGATCGATGCAGAGGATGCTCGTGGAGCAGCGATGGGCCTGGCCGGCGAGTCTGTCTCTGCCTGAGCATCGCCAGGGCTGACGTCCAGGGTCCTTGTTTTCAGTCCTGCGTCAGAGAAACCTTTTTGGTTTACCTTGGTTTGGTGTTGCTTTCTGTGCACAAAAGATCCCTGTTGGTGTTCCTCATCCTCTCCTTCGCTGGGGAGGCTCCTTCTTTCAGAGCTTGCAGAGGTGGGTCTTTTTCAGCCTCGTCCCCACTATCTATCCTGATCCTGTAAAAAGGATATGACAGAGCTGCTTGGCTTCACTATGAGGAGACACTGACACGGTTTGCTCTGCATTGCTGGGGTTGAACCTCCGAGCTCTCAGCCATTGCTGGCTCTGCTGGGGAGCTGGGGCTCAGGCTGGAAAGCCTGGTTGTTCCCTGCGTGCCGCTTGGAGCGAGAGGGACGCTGCACTCCCTAATCAGAGTCGCTGTTTAGTCACGCTCCTCCACATCCTAATGAGAAATCTGTCACGGGTGCATTTCTTGGCTCTTTCCTTTTGAAGAGCTGTTCCGGAGCCCAGCCCAGCAGGCAGATGGGGCTGGATGGAGGTGAAGGGCAGGATCTGGTTCTCAGCGGGGAATTTGAAGCTTGCAGACACAGGTCTGGCAGGTGATGGGGAGAAATAGCCGGCAGCCCTTTGCTTCGGGACAGTTTATTGTCTGGGTAACCTCGAGGAGCCCAGGAAGCACTGTCACCTTTTCTACACCTTTGCACTTCGTGCCCAAACGTGCCAAATTAAGCCTGACATTCTGTAATTCTGTGTGATTCTGCACTAAACATGCTGCATCTCTTGCCAAACTGCACAAAATACGCAACCGCGCAGCTGCGTGGGAGAGCAAAGAGCGTGGGGAGCTGCCCGCTGGGATTTACGGAGCCTTTTTCACTGCTGGCGGTGGCAGGGGCATCGCTGTTCATGCACACCGTGTGCTATTGAATATTGTGTCCAGTTCTGGGCCCCTCAGTTCAAGAAAGACAGGGAACCGCTGGAGAGAGTCCAGCACAGGGCAACTGGGATGATGAAGGGAGTGGAGCATCTCCCTTATGAGGAAAGGCTGAGGGAGCTGGGGCTCTTGAGTTTGGAGAAGAGGAGACTGAGGGGTGACCTCATTAATGTTTACAAATATCTAAAGGGTGAGTGTCACGAGGATGGAGCCAGGCTCTTCTCGGTGACAACCAATGACAGGACAAGGGGTAATGGGCTGAAACTGGAACATAAGAGGTTCCGCTTAAACTCGAGAAGAAACTTCTTCTCAGTGAGGGTGACGGAGCCCTGGCACAGGCTGCCCAGGGAGGTTGTGGAGTCTCCTTCTCTGGAGACATTCAAGACCTGCCTGGACACGTTCCTGTGTGGCATAGTCTAGGCATTCCTGCTCTGGCAGGGGGATTGGACTTGATGATCTTTCAAGGTCCCTTCCAATCCCTGACATTCTGTGATTCTGTGATATTTAGGTTCTCTGGTCACTGGAGACTGGTCTAAAGCTGCTGTAAACCTTAGGACCTGCTCATAGCGGTTTAATAATGAACAGAAGAGAGGCAGGTGAGACGACGTGAAGCAGAGGGAACAGCGATGCCTACAGATTCCGTCTTTTTCGAAGGATTCCTGCTTCCCGTCGTGACCTTTCCGAGTACGTGACCCTTCAGAGCCTGCCGGAGTATTCTCATTCATACTTGTAGGATGAAAAGGGAGTAACAGGAGAGAGCATTAAGGGTGTCTGCTGCCCGGAGAAGGTTGTTTTGATGGTGCCATCCTGAACATGTGCCGGCGTTTGATGGATTTTCTTTTGGGCTCTTGGGTTCAGCAATTTTTATTAACGTGAGCTTAAAAGATTTTGCAGTCTGTAGAAATTACCCTGTGTTTTAAGTGGTCTGAAGCATATATGTGAAAATACTGAAGCAGTTGGCTGAATTAGGGCCTTACATATTAATGTCTCCTTCAGTTTTTTTCCAGGGAAACATTTTTCATTGCCATTTGTATTGAATTGAAAAAAAAAACTAGACTTGGCAGACAGCTGGTGGGAGAATTCAGTCTGTAGCTGCTGTGGAGAGCGATGAGTTGCTTTAAACATGTGATAACAATTTAAATTAAAGAAAAACACTAATGACAGCTGAGAATATACCGAGGTTAAAATGGATTATGCAAAAGCATTTGATTTTCGAAACGGCACTTACTTTCTCAAGCTGACACCGCGTGTATGTGTGCACATGTGAGTTTATGTGCGTGACATGCAAAGAAAACTTCAGTTTTGGAGTCCTGTAAAATCCAAAGCAAGGATGGATGTTCTTGGTAAGCATGGTGGGACAAGCATCTAATTAATTGTCTTGGAGGACCATGAGGTCACTTGGGGTCCTTAGAAGCCCTGTGCTGTGCTTGGCCCAGAAGCCAAGCCTATTTTGTGGCTAAAGTTTTTGTTTATTGTGCCACGCAGGGGATTTGTGGCACTCGTGTTGGTCTGGCGTCGCTGGAGGAGTTTGCACGATGGGATGGGTTTAACAGCAGAGGTGGTTTAATAGATTTATCGAAAGCAGAAGCCAGTTCTAGTGGAGAAGAGTAAAAGCTTTCTGCCCTCATCAAGGAGCCTGCATATGCGTTCAAAACTCCACTTGTGAGTGACCGAGATGCCTTCGGGTGATGCTGTTGATAGCACAGACGCTGACAGCCCCGGCGGAAGGATTTGTGCACGGCTGAAGCCAGCGAGGTGTTGCTGCGTGTGTGGAAGGGGAGGAAGGTGAGGCAGCTGGGTAGGAGCAGTGGGAGGGAGGTGGTCCAAGAGCAATCACAAACTTCGGTGCTTTGTCTCCGAAAAGCAAGTTCAGGCTCTCTAGTATAGAAAGAAGCATGTAGACAGGGGTGAGCCTCGGAGAGCAAACCGGTGTCGTGACATGTATGGAATTCCTCCTCCTCCTCTTAGCAGGGTGGCCGGGTCCGTATCCTGTTGGCTGCGTCTCATCGGCTTGAGTAGGGTGAAGTTGGTTTCTGCAGGCAAAACTGTCCACTATGGAGAAGGAGGATCGTAACAACAGGACAAGGGGCAATGGATACAAGCTGGAACGTAGGAGATTCCACAAAAACATCAGAAAAAAACTTTTTCCCTGTGCGGGTGCCAGAGTCCTGGCACAGGCTGCCCAGGGAGGGTGTGGGGTCTCCTTCTCTGGAGACATTCAAACCTACCTGGACGCGTTCCCGTGTGACCTGCTCTGGGTGATCCTGCTCTGGCAGGGGGATCGGACTAGATGATCTTTTGAGGTCCCTTCCAACCCTGAACATTCTGTGATTCTGTGGTCTCTTCTGGTCTCCAGCATTGCCAGCCCGTGGGCAGTTGTTTTGTGTAACTTGACATGTGGCTTTATTCTTCCTCTTCCCTTGTTTTAATTTCCTGTGGCTGCGGGAGTGCTACGAGGCGAGTGGAAACTCTCGTCTCTCGGGATTTTGGCATTTCCCCTCTTCTTTTTCTCATTTTACGTGTCCTTCCCAAACGGAGCAAGTGAACAGAGAAGGAAGCAATTCAGGCAAATAACTGCTGAAACCAACTAATTGCCTGTCTTTTCTCTCACACTGTTGCCTTAAAGGAGGAAATGAGGTAAGAAGCAAATTCGCACATTGAAACCTTTCAGTTACCGTTGGTAGGGCTGCTGAAGGGTCTGCAGGGCATGGGAAAGCGAGGCATTACTACATTTTGGGCAATCTTTAGGAGAGAAAAGCCTTCCTCTTAACTCACACTTCGTAACAGGTTTGCATTTCTCAGCAGAAACACCGAGTTATTAACTTCCCTTCCCTTCTTCTTTCCCCAGCGTTATCGCGCTTCTTCCAACAGCCGGAGTCGCAGACCGTGGAAGAAAATGGCATGGCCAGGTTTGAGTGTCGCATCGAAGGGCTGCCCTCCCCTGTCATCACGTGGGAGAAGGACCACGAAGCTGTTCCAGCAGAACCCAGGTGATTCCCTGATTGCTTTCCCGGGTCAGCTTGAAATAAAGCAAAACCAAACCTGACCGTTTAGGATGTGGAAATCCTTCCTAAAAAAAAGGTGGAATGAAGAGAGATGATAGACCAGGCTTGGACCTGGTAATTAAGTGATGTAGAAACAAGTGTTCAAGGGGCCCATGCAAGCACATTCATGAAACACCTAAATAAAATCAACATTCCCCCAAACCCACCGAAAAAAAAAAGAAAGAAAAAAGAAGCAGGCCCTATTATATTACCAGTCTCTTGTTGTGGAACCTTTGCCACGATGGACCAAGTGCTCGCTCTCTAAAAGATAGTTTCAGGGAGATTAAATTGGCTTGAAATTGGCTGCTAAACTCATTGAGCCTCGAGCCTCATTTCTCCAGTGGCCTGGAAGGTTTCTGTGTAAAGATGCACGATTTCTGCACAGTTTACATCAGCTATTTACTCCCCATCCAGAGCGTTTGGAGGGAAACCAAGACGAGCATGCAGAAGGGCAGACGACAGCGTAAAAGCGAGTGGAGAAATTTGAAATGGTGCCGGTTCTTACAGCACGGAACCTGCCCCCTGCAGAGGCCTGTGTGCGCGCGGAGCGGGGCACGGCACGGGCTGCCTTCGGCTCGTCCTCTTGCGTGAAGTTCAGTGAGGTGGAAGTCTCTGGGGGATTGGGGTCTGGCGTGAGGAATATTTCTTCAGCTGCCTGTGAAGGTGCAGGAGGTACACAGCTAAACTCCACCATGTGGTTTTTCTTTCATTTTGGTTGTGGTTTTAGGGACGGTCGTTTTCATCGCTCTTTTCCCACATGTTTTTTTTTTTCCCCCAGGGTTAATGATTCTTCTGGAGCACCGTGTGTGCTCAGTAACCTGGGAGGTCTTTCCGTTTGTTTTACTCTCATGTTTAGAGGTTATCGAGTAAAAAACCTTGAATTTCCTATTTTTGGGGAAGAGATAAGAGTCGTGCAGCAAGATACTTTTTCCTTAATGAGAGCCAGTTACAGGCATGAGAAGAGGATAAACTATTAGTTGGTCTGTAGACGTCACTCCTGCAGATGAGTGACTGCATTGTCCTTTAGTTCTTAAAAACTCATTTTCTGTTCTATAGAAGAAGCTGTTTCCCTCCCGGGGAAGTTAAGCCAAGAGGCAGGAGGAGAGGAAGGAAAGAAGGGTGGGGTGAGGTTGAGGAATAGTTTTACAGCGGTGACTGTTTCTCTAGGAATAACCACTTCTGTGCTCGAGCCTGAAGTGTGTCGTCGAAACGTTTTTAGGAGGCTGTTGCTTTGTAATGAGGAGAAAATTAATTAAAAAAAAAAAAAAAAAAGGAAAGAACAAAAAAAGAAGGGATTGCAGAGGGAAGTGTGCCATAAATAGGGCAATAGCTTTTTAATGAGACAGCTCGATGGATGTTGTGAAATTACTTGCTCGGAGATTGCTTTCAGCACAGGCAGCCTGAAAATTGTTTTCCTTGTAAAAGCCAGACCATAATCTCTGGCTGCGGATCTTGCTTTTTAAATCATGTTTTAGCTAATATGCTTTTTTTTTTTTTCAGAAGGATTTGCTTTTTTGTTGTTGTCTAGTTGTTGTTGTTGGATTTAATATGACCGGCTTTCGAAGGAATTAAGTGAATTCCAGGAAACGTTGGCTGCCAACCAGAGCTCTCTGTTATCCTTACTGCATCATGCCTAAGAAGCAGATTTCAGGCCAGCCTGATTACTGTGGACTCCCTCCTGTGCACGCTTGTGATGAGCCTGTGAAAATGCAATCATTTGGATACGTAGGCGTTGGGATGATGGATTTCATATTCTAGGTGTGTGTACAAAATCAGGCTCTGGGGCTGTAGATGGAATCCCTGCGATACTGCTACTACATCGATGCTTATGACTTCTTTTAGAGGGATAGAATAGCTGTGGGAAGCTGATGGTGCTGCTTTTTTTCCTTGTTTTCTTTTTTTCCTTTCTTCTCTTTCTTTTTTTTGGTGTTGATCTTACCTTTGGGCAGTCTTTTCTGCCTTTGCCCTTGGGTCTAGGTTCTGGCATGGTACCACCTCGAAGGTGCTGAAGACTGAGGTTGGACTTGATGATCCCAAGGGTCTTTTCCAGCCTGAACTGTTCTATGATTCTATGATTCAGAAATACTTAGACAACCCAAAGGGCAGAGAAGTGCTATTAATTAATATTTTCTGAATACCTTTCGTGCCCTGCTGAAGTTCAGGACAAACTCTAACTCTCATATGTGAGTAAGGAATGGAACTATTTTGCAATTCTGGCTCTGAAGGGCTTTTAAAAACCACGGTCTTAAATCTGCAGCAGCTGCTGAGAGGTGGCTCGCAGGATTTCTCTCAGTGGCAGTTGCTTTGGGGCGTGTGCTGCATCTCTTGGCGGAATCTCTTCTCTGTTTTAGATGCTGGCTGGGTTTCGCATCAGGCTCCAAATTGCTGTTTATTTTCTCTAGAGCCAGGATGGGTACTTGCTAGGAACTGTAGGTCTTTGGAGGTCGGCACACGAACACGTACCCCACAGATCACATGGTCTGCAATCGCAGTATCTCTTTTCCACATTTTGGCTAAGTGAGGGGTTTATCTGTGTGGAGACTTTACTTTTGCCCTGTGTGGTTCACGTCCACATCCAGGGCTGTTGAGATGGAAGCAAAGAAGAACTTGCAAACTTTGAGTCTGCAGCAGAGCTGCAGGTTCCCAACTTGTCCCGAGGACTGATGCTTTAGTTTATTTTGTGTGCTGCCAAAAGACTGCGAGGAAGGGTGTGCCAGCAGTTTACTGGGGAGAAGGTAAGAAGGGGAATTGCACTGTTAGTGCTGGAATATTCTCTGCTACACACACAGCGTAGCACTGAGCTGTAGGGTTGCAGGGGTTGGACACAAAGCAGAGGTGCTTGATTTCAGTTCCTGAGCGCTGCCCTGGTCATCGTCGCTGAGGAGGTGAGCAGCCCTCGGCTGTCAACAGCAAAATCCCTGAGACTGCCGAGGCGGCAGCGTTTCTGTTTCTCCCAGGCCCTTTGTCTGTCTGTCCTTTGGTTTTCGTTTTCTGCTTAATCCGTAGTGAAGGTGAGCAGACAAGAAGATGTGCCCTTTGCATGGAAGGAGAGCTGACACCAGCTTCCTGCTCCTCCGAATCATCAGGCAAACTTAGTCTTCCTTGCAGAGAGCTTGGGGATGGAGCAGAATTCCCTTGCAGGTTGCCTGAAGGCTTCTAGGCCAGGGCTACTGCAAGCCTGAAGGGTTGGAGGCTTTGTGAGCGTCTGGGAGAGTTTGTGGGTAGAGAAATTCTGCCTGTCATCCCTCCTTCCTTCCCTGGGAGAGCAATGCTCAACTCTGCCGTGCTTTCCCAGCAGGACGTGCTGCCTTAAGTAGATGTCTCTGCTGCTGGCCTGGCCGGAGGGACCATCATGAGCTCCCCCTTGCCTCCAGTTCCTGCTCTTTAAAAACACGGTGCCTTGTTTTCTGCCAAGTGTGTTGACTGAGAATGACCACAAACACAGTCCTGAGCAACCTGGCCTGACTCTCTCTCAACAACTGACCCTGCTCTGAGAGGGAAAAGACCACAGACGATTTTCAGAGGTCCTTCCCAGGCTCAGCAAATCCACGATATATAATTGGAGTGTCTTTTTGTGGCTGGGAGATGCCTTGCCTAGTGTTTGAAATATGTTGATATTAATTACAGACTCAAATAGCAGATGCACGACAAAAATAAATATTATCGCAGTGGGAGGCTTTCCCTTCGCGGAGCTGAGAGGATGCAAATATTTGTCTCCTTTCTCCTGTGTCCTGATGAGGCATCTGGATGAGGGCTTTCAGGGTACCACCTTCTCTGAGGTCTCTGGAGCTTGGCTGTGAGAAAAGTGTCTTTGTAAGTGGTGGGAGCGTGGCTTTAGGGATGTGGGGCAGTTGCCATTGTGTACATGGAAAACTTCAGCAGCTCTGTGTCCATGAATCGGGCTGTGGGATCGTGCTGGTACAGACAGTGGGGTCCCTGGAGGAGCTCTGTTGGCAATTCAGTTTTTTTCATCAGCTGTGAAGAGGACAAGTGATGAGCTTGGAGTGCAGCAGCTGAGGTCCAGGATAGATGCTAGACTCGCAGCAGGGATATTTGTCTCTGGAACAGACCGATAAGGCAAGGGAGGGATGTACATTACTGGAGGTATAAGATAAATGTTTGCAGGAGCGTGTAGGCTGTTGGCAACCAGGGCTAGGACACAGGATGGGTGATCTCTTTAAGGTCCTGGTTCCATGACCCTTGCTCAGGACATTCCAGCTGCCTCACCACACTTTTACTTATTGGGGTCACTTATTGAGATCTTTGCGGGTGGAAGGATTGACGTTCATGTTTGTAACTTGTCTTTGTGCTGTTCCTGTGGAATAGCTGCTATCCCTCTCCTTAGCAATTGCCTTTGAATGTGTCCTCTTCATAATGAAGACTGATAACCCAGAGCTGCCTGTCAAAGCTCGGCAGCTCTGTTTATAGAGGCTTGCAATTAAAAATGGATCTCATATATAATTAAAAAGGATCACGTAGGCTTTGTGCCTCGCATTCAAGAATAAAGAGGCTGCCATCTAGGAATCCAGGCAGAAAATGGAGATGCTGACAGCCAGCTCCTACTTTTATGCTAATTGCTAATCATCTGCTTTGTTCCGTATAATGCAGAAAGGATTGTGTTCATGTTAGGAGCCATGTAGCCATTTCTCTCCATGGAAGTGTTGCCCAGTAGCACCTCCTGTGCAAATGGGAGGGATGCTGAATGCCTGGCTGGAAGTTGTCGGCTTGTGAAAGCCAGGAACTCTTGTGAGAACAAAAGCAATCAGCACAACCCAGGAATGGTGCAGCTTCAGGCAACTCTGTCCTGGCTGCTTTGCTGTAGCTGTGTTATCCATTGGGCCCTCCACGTACCTGAGGTGCCTCAGGAAGAAGATGATGTTCAGACTTCTTTGCAGTGTATTTCTTCTGTGTCTGCCAAACCTTTGGGAAAAGCAAGTGGTGAAACTGGCAGTGGTGCCTACCAAGGCTCTTGTACAGTTGGAGATGTCTACAAAACCGTGTATCCAAATGTGTACGTGTGTACGTAGTTGTTTTATACTATATGGTTGGTTTCTATCAGCGCAGCCCTGCTGGTCTGGTCACCGAAACGCTGATCCTGTGTTGTGAAGACCCCAGGGCAACAGGTAGGTCTGCACCTGCAGCTTTTCAAGAACCCCCATTTGGATGGCTCAAAGGATTGTTGGTCCCACTGTAGTGTGGTGACCAGCACCTGCACATGATTCCCTTTTGGTTCTCACGTGTTGCCTGACATAGTCAAGAGGTGGCGTCCCTGCCTGCGACAGGGAGGTTGGATTAAAGTGATCTCTGAGGTCCCTTCCAGCCCAGGCCATTCTGTGATTCATTCTATGATTCTGTGATACATCTGAAGGCAAAAAAGAAGAGATAGAGTGACTTCGAGTTGATGAGTAGCTCAGATAAGTTATAGCCTGTCTCACACTCTTCCTTTTGGTCGCTCAGGTTTATAACTCTTCCGAATGGTGTCCTCCAAATCGTGGATGTGCAGGAGAGTGATGCTGGGGTTTACCGCTGCGTGGCAACCAACGCCGCCCGAAAACGCTACAGCAACGATGCAGTCCTCAGCGTCCTGAAAGGTGAGGTGCAGGAGGGAGCGTGCTAGGCTGGGCACACGTCTGTCGGAGAGCCACTGCGTGTGGCTGCGAGCTGGGCTGAAACCTTGGTGACGGTCTCTCCTGCTGGTGTGGCTCTCTGTGTGGCAGGCTTTGGTTAAAACTTGCGGCGAAGACATTTTATTGAAGGTTTCTCTTCACTCTGATCGGCTAAATAGGTTGGGTTGGGATGTGTTGCTACCTGGGAGTCACAACTGGCTGCTCTGCCCAGCCAAAGGACTAGGCAGCCAACAATAAGAATGTTTCTCTGCTCAGGGATTTTCTTTGCAGGTGGATTGTAACAGGAGGTGCATTTTAACAGCACTAGATGCCTTTGTGCTCTGGGGCTGTTAGAAGGGTTCAAGCACCCCGCTTGCACCGTGGGGAAGTGCAGTGTTGTTGCAGTTTTATCCGCAGTGTCCTTGGATGGCGAGACAAGCAAAGGCTGGCGTGGACAGAGGAAGGTGCTTGCCCAAGCTGGCAAAAGAAATAGTTGGAGGCTGGAGTAGTTGGCAGGGCTGTGTCTGTCCTGGGTTGCCTAGCAGGGTCCAAAGGAGGTTAAGCACAGTGACATCCCCCTCGCATTCTGTGGCCATGTTGCTAGCTCTTTGCTGAGCTGTTGGGTAGGCTCCTGAGATCTTCTTGTGGTCTTTGGGAACAGCCTCAGCTGGGATTTCTTCTGGTGGCACAGACTGTTGGAGAAAGGCTTTGGGTGTGAGCCGTCCTTCGCCTCCCGATCTGGGCCTCAGTCTCCTGAGTGAGTTTTTCTTTGTAAACCAAGAGTGCAGCGGGCAAGTCTGGGCACGACAGCGTAGCTGAGAGCGTAAGTGCAGTGGGGGTCTCGAGAGTCCGGCGTCCTTCCCAGCACGCCTGGCTGCCTCCCCAGTATTGTATAATCCCCATCCTGCAAGTGGACACGCTCACCAGGGCTGGGAGTGCAGCTGGACTGTCCCTTCTCTCGGGACAGTGTCCCCTGCCACGTCTGTCTCCTGTTCGTGCTGACCCTGGTGTATTTTGTAGGCAGCTTTAACCTTGAAAGCTCTGAAATCCTTCCCAGCCCCTTTTGTCTTTGTTTAGGATTGTGTTGCTTGGCATTCTGCTACCGGTGTATTTTCACAGGGATGGCTTTGCTGTTCATCCATCAGCAGGGAATGTAATTAACTGTGGAGCCTGAGAACACACCTCTGATCAATGGATTGTGTCGTGGAGGTAATCTGTGCGGAATCTACAGAGAATTCATGAGCAGTTGAATGCTCCCTATCTAATTGCCAGCCCCTTCCAGATCCTCTGGGTGCTTAATGAAGCACGGAGGCGAGGGGAGCGCTCGCTCTGGGCAGTTCCACACTCCGGAGACAGCTCCCTTGTTGGGTCTGGTTTGCTATCGATAAGTAATATCGATCAAGCTACAAAGGTGAATATACTGCCCTTGGCATCATAACTCGTTCCGCATAATTGTATCGCGTAACTCTGCAATGTTTAATCTGCTTTGCAAATGGAGGCAGTGGAAGAGGTTAAATGGGAAGCGTTCCTTCTGGAGCACCAGCCGGCCTGAGCAGATTTCTGCCTGGAGTTCTCACCCAAATCTCGTTTCTGCAGCACCACACCACCCGCTGGCTGCAAAAACAAATATGCGAGGTTGAGTTTTTCACCAGATTGAGCGGATAGTGATGAAAAACATGCCTGTTAAATCTCTGGGGTTTTTTATAATTGGGGAGAAGTATCTTGGAGACAGATGGGAAACTGCGGTGACCTGTGCATGCTGCAGACTCCTCTGTGAGTGACTAGCATGGTATTGATCCTTTTTTTGTTTCAGCACTTCATCAGAGGTCCGTTTTTGGATGCCTGGACTGGCTTGAGGAGTCTTTCCCTCTGTTCAGAAGCAGCTGATAGTGAGCTAGTCAGGCAGAAATCCTTTGCTGGTTGTAAAAAATAAAAGCAAACTAAACCAAAGCAAACAAAAAATTCCAGGGGGGAGCAAAAAAACCCCAAAAAACAAAACACAAACCCATGAAACAACAAAAGAAAGCCTCAAATACAGACTTCCAGTCTTGCTGCACTGCCAGAGCTCTTGGACAAGTTTTGTGCAGTGGGACCTGATGTCTCCTTGCCTGGAACCTTGGTCACCCCCGGGCAGCACAGGATGATAATTGAGCCTGTGTGCTCGGGATGAATTTTAGGGCTGTCCTGGTTGTAATGCAAACATTTGAGCTTGTGCTGGGTTGCCAGCCCTCAGGCCTGGGAACATCTCGTTTTCATGCCTCTGCCCCTGCCAGCCCGCGCTGGATTTGAACTGGCTGTGCATACCGAAAGAATCTGTTTCCCTATAGCTCTTCTGTCCAGTTGTCCTTTTCCTCCCCCACTCTTCCCCTTGCCTCCATTATGATGTTCCATCCTTCTCATTAAATTCTTTTTCCTGATAGAGGCAGCAATTAGCACAACCCCTTTCTGTCCTAAAACCCCAAAAAGTGTAATTTCTCTTGGTGGTGTGACTTCCCCGTGGCGTGGGGAAGGCTGTGGGGTGTGTCGGTGGCTGAACACGCGCTGGCCTCACCCGGGCGGGGAAGAGAGAGCCGCTGCCCCGCGCCGCTGCGAGCGCTGCAGATGTTTTGGCTGCGCAGACTTCATGGTGCAAATTTCCAGACGTTCCCTGGGGAAGAGAGTGATGTTTTTGACTGGAGAGTGGGATGCAGTCGCACAGCTCTGAAACAGAGCCTGCTGCCGAAATAGGGGTAGCTTGGGTTTTCCTCTTGGATCACCACCGCTCCCCAGCGGACGGAGCGCCAAACACATCTGGCAGCTCCGTCTCTTCGGCCCTCACCTGGAGAGGTGATGAATGAACACTGTGGCTTCTGCTGAAAAGGGAATTAGGAGGAGCTGGCTGCAGGATGCATTTCCCAGGGCGCTTTTTTCATCTGTGTGCGCTACCTTTGCTTGGGGTCCATTTTCAGCTGGGCTGTGTCTTGCTTCTTCTAGCTTCTTGTTTCAGAAGCAGGTTCTGGAGCCCGGCTCTGAACTTGTATATGAAGAGTTAATTCCCTACGTGTCCTGATTGTGTTCCCAGATCCTTGACATACACAGGGAAGAGTTGCTGTGCTTCATAAAGCAGCTTTCCAAGAAGAGTAGCAGAAAGGCTTGGGTCTCAGCAGGTCACTTGGCCTATTACTTCATTTTTCCCCTCCGTATTACGCACGTGCTTGTTCATTGTGGGTTTTCCTGGGAACAGGGACTACCTCTTGCGATGTGTTTGCCCCATGGCTAATACAACGTGGCTTGCGTCCCTAGTGCCCCACAAATAACTCAGAGGCTGTACTTCTGCTAGCACAGTACATTTTTGCAAGCACTTCATCCATCCTGTTCTTAAATGCCACAAGGAGTGTGGCTCCCCCTAACTCCCATTGCATCTTCCCTGTTGAATGGATACTGGGATCTCTCTTCTCCACAGCTGGCCCAAATTTCACTTTCCTGCAGTTCATCCTATTATTTTTATTTGCGGAGTGTTGGAGGTCTTGAAAAAATTCTCCTTCCTGCTTGGTTGTCAATCCCTTTGAATATGTATAAGCAGTGCGGTATCCCCTGAAGAAAGTTAAAGATCTTCACAATTTTAGAATATAATAGAGTTTTGACTAGGCTGGGAGAGGTAAAAGAAATTAAAACAAGGCTATCTACTTTGAGATCCTGACCCCACAGCTCCTTCCTGGAGATTTCAGCATTTGTATGTGAAGGAAGTGTGGTCCTGGGTGCCAGGACTCTTGGGTTCTTCTTTCCTCTCTGTTGTTCTCCACAGAGGAGAATCAGTTCCTTAACGCTTTAATTTCTGCCTCTGTAAATAGGGAGAGTGTAACAGCCTTGCAGTTGCCCTCTTAGAAGCGATGGGTCAGTCTGGAGAGTGACCAACGCTGACGAAACGCCGGGGCGGTGACGTTGTTGCGGTGCCCTCGCAGGTGTGCTCTGCTCCGTGTGATCCTCTGCGTGTGCTGCAGGAAAGGGGAGAAGCGATCGCGGCGTAGGTACGGCGGGGCTGGCGTCTGGGCCGAGCGTGCCGCTGAAGTCTTCCAGCAGATGAGCACGTCCCCCGTGAGTTGGGGTGTAGTACTGTGTTATTAGAGATGACACTGCGAGATTGCCCTTGGCAGAACATCATTTAAGTTGACAGTTGTAGCAGCTTGCTGCAGCAGTGTCCCAGGAAATGTATTTTTTCAGCCAAATATTTGTATGAAATATGATAAGGGGGACAGAGATTGGAGGCAGCTGAAAGACCTACAGGTTTGTTTGTTTGGTTGGTTTTTGATATTTTGTATTGCGATGGCTTGCAGGTACAAAAGGATGCCCTGGCTCTGGGTGCCGGGACCTGAGTGGTTCAAGCTCCAAAGGTCTGTAGGAGAACACGACCACTGAGTGGGCTGAGCTTTGGAGATGGAGGGGAAGGTGGTGATGAAGTGAGCAGCACTCGCAGTTGGCCACCACCTCGCAGAAACAGACGTGCTGTTACCACAAGTGGATTTGCAGTCCCTGCATGTGCGAATGACGTGCTGGATGCTGGCTTGGCGCTCAGCCTGAGCCCTGACGACACGCGCTGCGCTCCCCTCGCAGCTCTTGACTGTGGGGGCCGTGCCATCCGGGGACGGGCACGCTTGGATTCAGGTCAGCGCTGCTCTGGTCTGACCTCCCCGACCACAGCTGGGCGTTGATCCCCGCAGAATGGGGTGATGGTCCCACCTTCAGGGAGGCGGGAGGGTCATAGAAATGCGTAGGGAGGGAAAACATGGGGTGGGAGAAGGCAGCTGTTTTTGCTGTGAGTTGTTGATTTAACCAGCAAGTGATGCTTCACCTCTGGAGGTGGGGACATCCCAGGTCTAGCCTGTACCTGCTTTGTTCCTTCTGCTGGGCACAAACCTCTGCTGCTCTTCCTTCTCTGCTTTTAACGTCCTGTTTTTCTTTGCCCTCTGCTCTCTCGCTTTACTAACAGCTAAGCAGGGAAGCACTCTCTGCTTGACATCACGAAAGCTCAACCATGAGGACCCTGCTTATGTGTGTTTCAAAGCTCCAGACTCCTGAGCAGCAGGTATCTGAAGCTGTTTGCATAATGCATCTGCTGGGTTGTGAAAAATGCTCTTGATCCTCCTCTGTGGCAGAGGATTCTACGTGAACCATGGTAAGTGTGAAATTTGGAGAATGACAGGATCAAGGAGGGGATACGCAGCAGTTCTAGCGTAATAAATAGAACTTTAAAGCTAGAAGTGGCCTTCTGCCTCGCATGAGCTGTAAACTTTTGCTCCATTTTACTGAGCCTAGCACTGCTAGTGATTTCAAGCACGCATGGAACAGGATTGAGACCACAGATTTTGGGCGAAACTTGTGAAGGGCTGGTGCAGACATGCGTCAGGCACCCACCCAAACACACAGCTCTCTCCTCGGCTGGAGTTCGGCCGGGGCCAGCCCGCGTCACACCGCTCACATCGCTCAGAGAAGGCTGCTCGTAGCTCAAGCATCGGCAGCCTGTTCCCGGGAGCCGGAGGGGGAGTTTCAGTTCAGCTGTCTGTGAAGTTCGGTGGGGCTATGATAAGCCACGCTCCTGACAGCTCTAGCAGCCCGCGGTGACAGAGAGTTTGATACAAAATTCAGAGCCCTCACCTCCCGTTAAGCAGAACAGCTAAGCCCGGGGTTGGCACCGAAGTGAGTGGCAGCAGAGGTGTCAAGGATAATAGAGCAGAACAAGGGATGGATGGCTGGGAATAGGTGAGCCGTTTCCAGGTCCTGGGGGGAAACTGGTCTCTCCCACACGCGGTGGTGGCTGCACACGATGTTTAGAACTGTCACATCTGGCCAGGCTCGTGTGTTACAGGCAGCTCTGCCTCCAACTCCTGAAGACTAGGGAATAGCTTGATTCAGGGATGGTTTGTGGTCCTCCAGTGTTCTCCACGTGTATCTCTTATTAATCCAGATCTGCTGCGCTTTGGAGGCCTCCCGCAGTGAGAGCTGGTGTTCGGTAAGGCACGCACTGGAGCAGGGTTTAAGCTGTAGGCTCGGTTCACCTCTCCTCTGAGAGTCTTTCGGTGGTGGTGTGGCCCTGTGGAGCATCAGCACATCTGCATCACAGGGCTCACACCTGGCCTCTCCTGGAGGGTATTGAACAGGCTGCGCCTGCACGGTCAGGCTGGACAGGAGCTAAGAATAGAGACAGTAATTAGGTCAGCAGCTTGCAGTGGGCTGCGGGACACGAAGGTTGATGTGGTTGGGTTCCTCATGGCGCTTGTTAATTATTAATCATCTGTGTTACAGCAGCGCCTCGGTAGCTCTCTGAGGTCGAGGGCTGGCAGTGCCCTCCGGCACTTACAGAATCCGAACAGCCGGAGTGAAGATGCTGCAAGTGTCCGGAGGCACAGCAAAGCTTGTGGTCCTGATGCTTTAGACATGGGACAGACACACAGAGCAGGCTTGTCCCTGTCTCAAAGACCCACCAGTATCTACAGGCCCAGTGGTGCTAAGGAATAAGAACAGGGTGAGTCGGCCCAGATCACAGGAGAGGCTGAACCGGGAGCTGAGTCGTGCTGCTCAGAGCCTCGCTTGGGTATCTCACATGCTGGGGATTGCTCAGGACACAGCTGGGAGTTTTCCTTCAGGAACTGAGAGATGCTTTTGCCTAGCTCCTGTTTCCAGTGCAGCTGAGGGGCAGTGAATGCCACGTACGTTGTGGACGAGAGCGAGAAGCAGGAAAAGAGAAGGATGGGATAAAAGGAGGGGCAGGTGGTCTTACCAAACGCTGTGTCTCCAGGCACAGCCTTAGACAGATTGGGGCTCTCTGCGGCGCTCGGCAAGTGTCCTGCCGAAGGGCTTTGACAGAATCTGTGGATCTCACTAATGATCTTTCCCCGTGGAAAGCCAGCTTTCCTTCCAGACTTTTCCTGGAAAAACAGATTTGCATTGTCCTGAGTTAATGCAGATGCATCCATCTGCCTTTAGTTCTTCTTTCCAAGTTGGCAGTCCTCGTTTGCTGCCAGACTGTGTTTCTGTGGGCTCCCAGCATGTTGTGTGTTCGAAGCGTAGCTTGTAGGAAGCATTCTGCGTACCTGGCATCAGGGAGACCGCACCACGAGGTGGATTTCCACGGTGTTTATCTTTTCAAAGCTGTGCATGACGGAAACGAGCACGGCCGTTGCTGACGGGCGGAATGGGGCAGAGCACAAGCCTTGGTCACCAAGAAGACGGGTCCTGGCCTTCTGCACAGCCCAGGGCCTCCAGCCAGTTCCCTCTCTGCTGTCGCTAGATGCACGTGAACTGCAAATAGATCTGCTGTGGCAAATAAAGCTGAATTGCAAGTAGGTTTGATGAAATAGGTGTCAGCCCCCAGGAAACATCAGCGTCTGAGCACAAGGACGAGGTTATTGGAGTGAAATGGCTCCAGTCACTGAGATAAGGTGAGGTGACCAAGGAGGAGTTTTGGAGCTTGTGACTCTGTGAGCCAGAAGGGTCTTCTCTGGACCACACCTCTGTCTCGTTTCTGTGCGAGAGGTTACAGAGTATCTTTACCTGCCATACACCTTTTTTTCTTGGAGATTTCTCCAGCATCATCTTGGAGGCTGATACGGTGGCCTAGGAAAATGAGAGAGCTGGTGGGATGATGGTTCAAGAAGTGTGGGAATGTTCCCACTGAATCCCAGAGGCTGTTAGCCTTAGGTCCCCAGGGCCATTTGGCATTTACTGATTGGGGGAGGGTGTCTATTTAAATCTCTGATACTGTGACTTTTGCAAAGGGTTAGTGGCAAAGACCAGAGGAAACTCTTTCTCTGGACCAGAGCCTGACCATGCTGGGAAGCAGGGACATCATCCTCCTGGTCGAGGCTGTGCCCGGGAGCTGTGTGGAGGAGGATTGGTGCCCGTGACAGCTCAGCAGGTTGAGGGGCTGGGCTGGGGCAGCACAGATCACTTCAGGGACGGGGTCCGGCTCTGCCCTTGTGCTGCTGGGAGCGGCGCCTTGCGGTGGCATCAGTGCCGTGAGCCGTGGGACGTGCCTGGTGCGGGGTGGCATTTCCTGTTGTGGTGATAGCTTTGCAAAGCATCTTCTTGCAGCCCTTGTCTTTCTTTTCCTTGTTTCTGGCCGCTGCTGGGGAATGGCTGGGGTTTGCAGTGCTTTAAGGGCTCAGCTTGAGTAACATAAAATCGTCTGGGTCTTAGGATTAGGGAAGGGAGACTGCTCTGCCGTTCTCCAAACGGCTTCAGAGACACTGAGGTACCTCTGCTCCTTTCTTCCCTTCTTTTTGTTGACTTCTCTTCTGATCTAGAGGCTTAACTCCCACTGTACACCAAGTGACTTTCTTTTAAGGAATTTGTTTGCACTGAGGTCTGTGGAAACATGCCAAGAATGGTTAAAAGCTTATTAATTAATACTCATTATCTAAAATGGTGAAATTGCCAATACTACTCCAACACAGTCCTTCTGGTAGGTCTCTTTGTCCACTGCACCTTAGGCTTGAGTTTCTTCTTGCCTCTGCCACGTTCCAGCTCTGCTACTTCTGCCTCCTGGAAACTCCGACGTGTCTTCAGGCTTCTGAGGATTCAGATGCATGGCCTGAGGTCTCCAGCCCTTTGGTTCCCTTGCTCCAGAAAACCAGAAGAGCCCTAACTCTCGTAAGAAACAGCAGCTCTTTGTGCAGCGGGGGCACATGGCCGCGACCGTCAGCGCGGCAGCTCCTCTTTATTTTGCCTGGCTCCCGCTCGGAGCGGCGCGAACGCGGGCGCTTCCAGGCGCTTGCTGGGGAAACGAGCAGGAATTCTTCGTGCAGTCTGGCTGGCTCGCGTCCCTCTTGGCGTGATGAAGAGCGGTTCCAAATGCGCGTACGCAAACAGAGAGCCGATGTTGACAGCTTTACGGGAGGTGGAGCGGTGGGCAAAGCGCACGCCGCACGCTTTGCAGCGGAGCTGGATGTATCCTGGACACATAAAGCTCCTGTGCCCTGAAGGATTGAGGGTTTGGGGGTGAGAGAAGAGCCCCCTAGAAATCCAAGGCGATTTCTGGAAGCCTGCCACTGCTCAGCCTCTTTCCGGGCGTCTGGTTACATATAGTTCAGGGTGTCAACTTGTGTCTGAGCTAGTACATTAAAGGATTTAATTTCTGAGCTGAAATCCGTCAGCTGTATAAAGAACGCGAAGGAAGTGAAAGAGGACTGCCTGATGGCCCCTCTGCCTGTCTGGACTGGGATCCGTGCGCTCCCCAGGCTTCCAGACACAAGACACAGAGCGGGGGAAAATGTTTAACGGGCTGTTTCTGTGAAAAACAGTTCCTAGAGGAGCTCCTCCTGCCACGCTCAGCGTGTATCCCTGGAGAGAGCCCAGAAGCTGAGGCCAGTGCTGGTTTGAGGAGTGTGTCCAGGTAGTAAAGGGACATTCCTCATCCAAACTCATTAATTTTTCTCTTTCTTAATTTTTTTTTTTTAAATCACAGCAGTATATTTCATCTATTAAATTCTCCATTTTGCATGTATGCATATGCAGACATTAAAGGAGGAGGTTTTGTGCCTGCTGTTGCTTTGGGATGCGTTTGCTGACTTTTGGGGGGATTTTGTGATGGTAGATACAAGTGCTGCATGTGGAGGTCTCTTAGTAGTGCTAAAAAGTAATTGAACTTCAGTGTTTTAGTCATTTATACACGTTTCTTTCTGTGCTGCTTTAGAGATGACAAATGATGTGTAGTTGCCCTGCTGCAGCGCTAACTTAGCAAGGAGGGAGACTGTCCCCATTCCAAACCGTGGACATTCCAAGCTGTTGAGCTTTTCACTTAAATGTTTGCGTTGACAAATGTGTAACTGCTTACAAAACATTTTGAGGATGGGAGATAAAGCGCCAATGCAAACCTGATACACTAATCTCATAGTGCTGGGCAGGAAGAAGACGTTACACCGATACAGTCTCACTTGTGCAATAAAAGTTGGGTTCCTTTTCAGCCTCCCTTCCAGGGTGACTCCTGCTCTGCCCCAGGCACTTCGCAGCTGCTTGAAAAAAAGAAAAGAAAGGAGCATTTCTAATGGTGGAGGCTGCCAGATTGCACTGGGACAAGTTTTGCAGTCCCGGTACCCGAGCGTTGTCAGTGCTGGAGTTTCTGCGGAGGCACACGTCTGAAGGCTCCTGCAAAGCTTGTGAACTAAAAACCTGCTCCTCTGCAGAGGAGGAGTTTCCAAGGCTGAGAACCACCAAAGTGAAGATTTGACTGTAATTTCATAACCAGAAGTCATCCCTCCCCAACTTCAGGGTCTGAGGAAAACAGGACATGGATCCAAACTGCTGTGGAGGCTGGTGTGGCAGAGGGGGAAGAAAACCCCCAAAAAAGCAAATAGTAATTTTTGGAAAGGCTGCGTGGTTGAGAGCTGTGTTTGGGGAGAAGGGGCAGTGTTTGACTTGGGATACTTTGGGGAGGCCTGGGTTGTAGGGTGTCAGAAGGGCAGCACCCGACATCTCCAGCCCTTTCTGAAAAATCCCGTGTGCCGGTCTTCTCTTGGCTGCTTTGCTTTCCTGCCTGCAACGCTGCGCATTGCTGTGTTCACAGGAGAACAGTTACAAAATAAGAAGTGCTTGTTGCTAAGCATGCTCAGATTTGAAATCTGACTTAAGTTATGTTGCCCCCATAATATTAGGATACAGTTAGTAAGCGTCCTGCCTGGAGGTGTTCCATACCAGTTATCTCTTGTCCTGGGTCTAGCCCAAAAGTTGAAATAACTTGTAGATAAATTTCCAGGACAGTGTAAAGGGAGGAGGAAGGCAGGTGTGGAGGTTGTTTTTTCTTCTCTGTGGTTGCTGTTGGCTTTCTCCCTGAACAGTCCAGGAGGTCTGTGAGTTGTCTGAGAAAAGGGAGAGAGCTAGGGAATGGGAGTGGGACATGCTCTGCAAACACAGCGCCTGCATTTCTGAAGGTGTGTGCTTTGCAATGGGTAATTTGCTCCTTTATTGTCTGCAGAATAACAGCAGCGACAGCGCTGACTTTCTCTAATGAGCAGCTGCTCGGTGCTAGAATCTGTTCCCGGAGGAGGCTCGCGGGGATGAATAAGGTTTCATGCTCCTCCTCCGGAGAGGGTGAGAAAGTTCGCAGAGCAGAAGATTGTTGCTCGACTGTCGGCTATCTCCGAATCTCAAACTGCCGACAGCCGAGAGCTGAACGTGTCACCCCGCGAGTCGCGTTTCACCTTCGAGCGCTTTCGCCGAGACGGGGTGTTTGCGGAGTCGGGAGAGAGGTGTTAGTTCCCGTCCAAGAAGTCCTCCTCTTGTAGCCATCAGAAATTGGCTCAACAAAAAACATTTTCCTCCCGTCGCCCTGCCTGAATTCTTCGCTGGTGCTCTGCGCTAACAAGAGCGGGGAGGCGGCAGAGGATAGCCCATGAATTATGGATGCCTTAGAGGCAGAGCCACGTTGTAAACTCCTGGAGTTTTTATGTTCTAACTCAAGCTATGACTTCAAATAAACATTTTGAGCTTTGTCCCGAGCAGCTCCCCGTGGTGCCTCCCTTCCCATCCCCGCTCACGGTTCCCCTTTGCTTTGAAACGATACGTGGGGGATTTTCGGAGGTCTTGGAGCCTGTGTGCTGAGATCTGCCTGGTGTGCTCGCTTGCTGCCCCACGGTTCCCGTGCTCCCCTCCCCACCTCTTTTTGGTTTTATACTACGCTTGATCATAAGGCATTTGCTTTGTTTCCTCGGTGCCTGCCCATCACCTGGCCCTGGAACCTGCCTCTGGGCGCTGGGAAACGCCCGTGAGAGCAATGGTACAACGAAGCAGCACATCCAGACTTGGCCTAACTTCTCCTGTGTCGGGATGGGAAAAAGGAAAAACAAAAAAAGGGCGAAAAGTCCACAAAGGCCATCAGCGACCGTGAGTTTTGCTATGAATCCACGGGCTGTGCCTTGGGCTGTGCAAAGCTTTTTGCCTACAGCGGCATTGCTGCTTGGAGTGGCAAAACAAAGCTGGCGGGGGTGGGAAGAAATCTCAAAGATGAAGTTTTAAGTAGCAGCACTGTGAAAGCTTTGAGTCCCCCAGAAGGGCCAGCCCGGCGCAGGTGCGTTCAGTGACCTGTTTTGTTCAGGCAGTGAAAGATACCTTGGAAACTGCAGCTCTTTTTTCCTTGCTTCTGACAATAATCCCTCTTGACCTGAAATTGTCTTAACAGCAGCAGAGACAAAAAAAACCCCCCCCGAACCTAATGGTGGTTTTACTCTGTGATGTTTATTGGAATCCCCTGCGTGAAGGTTTTCCTGGTTAGCTTAGTCCTGCTCTTGGGAACTCCTGAAGCTGAATGAAATCCAGTTTGTAGGAGTTAACCTGGTGTCCATCCTGTCTACTCAGCCTATTGAGAGACTGAGTGAAAAATGTGCTCTGAAGAGGGCTCAATTTAAGGAGGAGCTTGCCTTGTCGGCTTGCTCGGACAGCCCCACAGTGAAATGCAGAGCTGGGGAGAAACACGTGTGTGTGTGTGTGTGTGTGCAGGCACCACATGGGGCAGTCATCCATGCACGCACCCAGGAATGTACTGGGAGAGCAAGCAGAACTCTTTGGTTTTGTGGTATAATTTCAATTTAATCAGCAACAAACAGACATGGAGGTTGGGCTGGTAGTTTTTCAAGGCTGAAACCAGAGTTCTAGCTGAGTGAGAAGGAAGCAGAAGTGGATGTTTGAGCTAGAGATTCCTGTGGCTGTTACTTCTCTTGGTTGTCAGAGAGAGAGTTGAGTGTGACTGTCGGGAAGCCTTGATACCAGCTCTCCTTCCACCTTCAGCAGAGTAAGTATGGAACTGATGAGTAGGTAGTTGTCAGCCCTTTTGGGTCACCAGGCCTGGTTTCTGCTGACCAGTGACCTGGGTGTCAACGAGCTCCTTGCTCTTTCCCTTCCAGAGGGTGCAGGGTAGGCAGCGCCAGAGCGAAGGGAGATTCCAGAGCTGGGCCGATGGCTCCTGGGGCTGTTTCAGAGGGAGGGTTTGTGCAGCTCGTAAAATCCCTCTCCTAATGACTGGCAGCACTACGAGGCAGCTGTCCAGGGACCAAGTGACGTGGGACAAGTGCCTTCACATGGAATATCTATAACCTGTGAGGTGCCTTTGCCAGCCGCACCTGGGGCTGTGCACCTGAACGCGACGGGTGGGTGTTTAAGTCAGGTTTGAGGAGCTCGCTCACTTCCTCTGCCCGAAGCTTGGTGGAGAAAGCTGCTTGGAAATCTGGCAGGGGATATATTGCCATCTGTCTGGTGTTACTGTTTTTTGCTCTAGATTTATTTTTTTCCCCAGCGCTGCAGAAAAGGACGGCTTTATGCACACAGACGTGTTTCAGCCAGGCCCTCCCCAGCAGATACGCCGGCAGCCAGTGGTGTCGGGTGAAGAACCTCACTCTTGCAGTAGGCTGGAATATACTCCTGCTGCCTGTTCATATACTGCCCTGTTCATTTTCATCAAAATCTGCTGTGGCCCCACAATACCTAACAGGTCTCCAGGATGTGCAGATGAGGCTCGCTGAGCTCTGTGTGCAGTGAGTGGGGTCAGAGCCTGCAGTCTGTGGCTGCTGTAAAAGTCCTTTGCTTCTGGTGCTTTCTCTTGTGTTTCTTTCCAAATCCTGACTGGAAAACTCCTTTTCCTTGTTCTTTTTCTGGTGTTGCCTCATCCCTCTCTGCCATATGGTTTAGAGAAAGAGTTGCATTAGCAACGTGTTGAGCAGCCTCATCCGTCCAGCCAGGTCTTGCTGGAGTTCTTGCACTCAGTTGTTTTGCAGGACTAATGATGGCTTGTGGGTTTTAGTGCTTTGTTGAACTGGAGCTGGAGTTAAAAGAAAGCTGCTGTTCCAAAGAGCCTTGCGTTTCTCTGATCCCTCAGTTTACATGCCTGTCGTGGAATCTCTCATGCCTGCTTTTGCATTAAGCCTGTTTTCTGTCGCTGTGGTTCTCAAGCCCAGCTTTGACGCCGCACTCAAGAGCGGCCAGGACTTTGATCTGTTTGTCAATGAGGCTTCCAAATCCAGAGCCTGACGTGGTTTCTTGTTGTCCCTCTTCTGTCCCCCAAGTTGCCCTGCTGCAGCTGGATGTGGTAGCTGTGAGGCTGAAAGCGTCTGAAGGATGGGAACAGCTCCTGTATGTGAACGTAGCAAAGCTGTGGCCAGCCCGGACCGTGCTGTGAGCCCAAAAGGAGATTGTGTGTGCCTGTACACACCAGCTCCCCTGTGTCACGGACTTATTCCACAGGGAGGAGGGTGGCTGGCTTGCCTTTTCCTTCGTGCCCCATGACAGCTCTTATTGGTGGCGTTTGTCCAGGGCGGGTTTGTGCTTTAGTGTGGTCCAGCCGTTGCCCCAGGTAGGGGACCGCGGGTGCTCCTCGGTCTCTGCTTCCATCTGCTGGACGAGCACTGGCTCCTGCTCTCTCCCGTTTGCCTTCAGTGCCTTGGGGATTTTTACTAGCTCCTTTTAAACTGTGCTTCCATAACGCTACGGATGGAAATCCCTTTCAGGCGTGTATGGACTGCGAGATTTCTATGTTGAACCAAGTCTCTTTGGCAAGACGTCTGCGGGGGAGTAAGTGGCAACGGGCCTGAAGATGGGCTGAGCACGGCGTGTTGGGTGCGGCGACGTGTAGCTCCTGCCGTGCTGAGGCCAAAGCTGCTCTGGGTTGTATTCACGAGAAAGTTCAGTATGAGTGAGTGTTGCTTGGATGGTCCAGCAGTTGCAGTGCCGTTTCCAAAAGCAACCACAACAGATGCTAGAGGAAAGTGTGTGAAAAACCTGGGTGAGGAGAACACGGAGCTTTCCTTGGACATCTCCCTCAGCATCTGACAGTCAGGGATGTGGGAACATCTTGGGCGTAGGAATGCAGTGAGACCTTCATGTTCAGCAGTAAGTGTGTCCATCCTGAGTTTGTCTGAACCTCTTGGTTTTGAATTCTGTGGCGTCTTGAGACTGAGTTTAGCTACATGCTGTGCAAAAAGCTCTTGCTTTTATTTGTTTGAGACCTGCCACCAGCTTTCTCTGCTAGGTCATGGGAGCACCTGGAGCAGGCCTAAGAATCACTTGTACTACGTGACTCCTTTACTGTTATTTCTCCCTTCATGAGGTCAACAACAAAAGTGTCCCTCGGAGTTAGATGTGTTTGGGAGAGCTGGAAGAACAGGCTTGCTACTGTTGAGGGTCATGAACAGTCTGGTCTGCTCAAGAGCGCGCCGGTTGTTTTCATCTGACAACAGAAATTTGGCTGCTGCAAAGACATTTCCTTAACCTTCCCTTAACCTCTGCTCAGCAGTGGGCGGACACAGGCAGAAGGTTTGTTTCAAGCAAAACATCCCCGTCCTGTTCTCCAGACATTGTCCAACGCAGCCTCTAGATCCTCTGGTAAACACTGCTCGATTTACACGTCGGCTCTTCTCTCCGTGCACATGTAAGCTCAGCGACGCTCTCTCCTCTGGCTGCATAATAACTGATTGAGTCTTTGTGCCATCACGTGAAGGCCTGGACAGAGGCTTGTCCTCTCTTCGGTGCGGTTTGCAGTGCAGGGGCTGGATGTAGAATTTCTTTAACCAAGTTACCAGATTTTTTTCTGAGCTGTTACGCCCTTCCGAAAGGGTGTGTCGTGTGGCTGTTGCTCTGCTTGAGCATCGTGGTCTCTTGTTTCGTCTAACTAACAAATACCCATTTAGCAAGAGTTGATGAAGGTGCTGGGTTGAAACTATCATTTATTTTCTGTGTGAAAATCCTAGTATTACTTGTACTAGGACCAGTGTGATTAGAGTAAATCTGTACTCCTTTCTTCTTTTTTTCTTTTGTTTTCCTGGCAAAAATACTGTAGTGATGTAAAAGCAACACCCGCTTTTCTCCTCCAACTGGACGTGAGACATTACCACGTGTGAGACTAGCCGGGGAGGCATGACCGAGGCGCCTGAGCTCTTTGCAGTTTGAAAGGACAGACTTTTCTTTTTATTTCTGACATTAGGTTCCCAGCCAGCAGGAGGAGATGTCACCATCGTGGCCGCGCCGGAGAACACCACGGTGGTGGCCGGGGAAAGCGTGGTGATGGAGTGCATGGCGGCTGCCGATCCCACCCCCTTCGTCTCCTGGATACGACAGGGTGAGGAAGAGACAGAATTAAGCTTCTGTTGTCAAGAGGAACCTGTGGATACTTTTTGTAAAAAATCTATTCAAAAGTGGGAAAATCTGTGGGACAGGAAGGGCCCTTGTTATGTCGGTACCTCCTGACGCGGGTGGTGTCGCAGTGTAGGGTGTCCTTGCTGAACTAGGATTAGTAATTAAATCTAGAAGGTTACGAAGCACGCAGTTCACTTTATAGTTGTTTGACCTATGAAATATATGCCTGGATGCCTTTTGATCTAAATTAGTCATCTTCACTGTATGAGCTTGAGCAGCGAAGGCCACGGTGTGGGGTCAGGTCTGTGCCGCTCCTCCGGGGATTCTGTGAGATCTGCCATTGCTTTGGAGAAATAACTTGTATTACCTTGCAGGATTGTAAAACATGATAAGATTTGTTAATTGTTGGAGCGGCTGGGCATGTCACTGGGAGATTTTTATTCAAAAAATCCTTTATTGTGGTCAGATTGGTAACGGAAAGCTTGAGAAGATGCTTAAGTCTTGTTGGAGGTGCACAAGTGAGCAGGACTGGCATACCTTACCCAGGGTTGATAGCCTAAGTCGTGGGTATGGTGCTCATGTCACTTCACTCAATATCACGTCCGTGAGATATGTTTCAGAGGCTCTGACTGAAGATGTCCTCAGCTCAGGAGTTGGTTTTCCCCCCAGAAAAAGCTCTCAGTAATTTTCGTAAATCCAGGTCACGATTTAAGACTCCTCTCCCCTGTAACCGTTTATTGTGGTTGGTCTGCAGCCCAGACTTGTCCACAGGCAGTAATTTTAGCGTAGATAAATATTTCCTCTTCCCCGCAAAAAAAAAAAGGAGCACAAAAATCTCGAGGATATGACTTTGGAGATCAGATCAGCAAGGATTAAATGTTCTGGCAGGAATATTTCTGGTTTATCCCGTGCACTTCCCATTTACAAATATTCAGCTTTCCCATGCTAGATCCTTGCTTTACTGAGAGCCACTGATGCCCGTAGAAGAGTAGATATTGTTCGAGTTAATTATCACTGTGAAAGTTTTTTGGGTGGGGGAGAAGGAGGGGGAAGCGCGGAAAGGTTGGTGAAACACTGCCTTGCATGCTTTGTTTTAAAGTATTTGCTTGGTCCCCCTCTGCTTCTCAGTGTGGACTCTTCAATTAGAAAAGATGGATTAACAGTGCTAGCGATTCTGCGTTACATGCGCGTGTTTCTTCCCAAGACTTCATTAAGGAGCAGGCTGGGTTACTGGACAATTAGTCACGTAGGTAACGCGGGGGATTGTACCTCCAGGTCGCCAGTTTGCCTTTCGCCAGCCTCGGTTGTGTCAGCTAATTGCCACCATCTGGAGTCACGTTTTCAGACTGCTCCGGTGCAAATGGGCTGTGCAGGCTTTCTCCTCCTCTGAGCGCGCAGCCACTGAGCTGTGAGGCCGTCTGAAGAGCCCCGATACGGGTGGAGGGGGCAGACGATGTGATCTCAGCTGCGTTCCCTGCTGATGCTGCTAAGTAGGTGCAGCTGCTCACAGTGGAGGTGGAGAGAGCTGCCTCTGTCTGGAGATACAGCCTCAGCCGAGTCTGTGACAGGCAGGCCAGTGCTGAGGTTTTGCTGCCTGAAAGCTCTCTGCGCTCCTGCAGATGGAGAGGGACAAGCTGTGGTGTTGCACACGCAGGGCATGAATTTGCTGGCTCTCTCGATCTGCCAGCAGTGCTGTGGGTTCCTCACCTCCCATCCAAGCCTTTCCTCACCCAGACTGTGCTTGCCCATGCTGTGTTTGCCCATACTCTTTGCTTTGCTCCCCCACACCTATTTAGAGCTAGCGATGCCGTGGCCCCCATGTTTGTCGCTGCTGAAACTAAGCAGTGCCCAGCACCAGCCTACTGCCTTGTCTGTGACGTGACGAGGAGCCATGGGCTGTTTAAGTTGGATGAGGACAGCTCAGCTTCTGGCCAGGGAGCTGGAGCCACACTTTCCTCCTTCCCTCCTCAGCAGCGCTGAGCATGTAGCCAAGAGAGTGGGGAGAGGGCAGCTCATGGCCCATGTCTCTGACCCAAGCACCAGAGCCCCGAGGAGAACCAGGTGTCTTCCTCACACCTTGCAGATCAGGAGCCAAGCTGGAGGCTCAAATCAGAAAGTTTGGCACATTTGGGTTCATTCCTAGGAGCCAGAGGAAGGAAGAAGCCCTGCGTTGCCAGGGGTTCAGCATTCTTGCTGGCATTTGCGTTAACGAGTGAGGGGAGGAGGCACGTGTGTTCTTTGTGCATGGAGGTCAGCAGGCAGATCCAGCAGCTTTTCCAAACTGTGGGTTAGCATAGCTTTGCCTTGAATGTGCTGTTCCTATGGGGGGTCTCATTGCAGGCACACCCCAGGCATCAGAGACTATTTTGATCCAAGCCAGAACTTTTTTGGTTATTACAGGCTAAACTAAACCTTTGGCCAATGTTGACTTGGGCTGACTGACGCTCGGTCAAGCACTGAGGAGTGTCCCAGCAGGAATCCTCCTCTGGGCTGGGGTTTGGGATTTGGGGGTCTCTCTACTCCTCAGCTGCGATCCTGGCTCTGGTAGATAGGTTGTTTACAAGCCCTTGTAAAGGGCAGCTTGGGGCTCCTTCCCACGTTTGTGCGCGTTTCTTCCTGCAGATGGAAAGCCTGTTTCCACAGACGTGATTGTGCTGGGCCGCACAAATCTCCTCATTCCTTCCAGCCAGCCCCATCACTCAGGGGTCTACGTCTGCCGGGCTAACAAACCCCAGACCAGGCAGTTTGTAACAGCCGCAGCTGAGCTCCGGGTCCTTGGTGAGTAGAGAGCAGGATAAATGCTCCAGGTAGCTGTAGATTACCTGGACAACATCCAGGAGCTCTTTGAGAAGTTGAATTCGTGGCGTGTGCTGGGTGGGAAGGGACCCAGGTTAGAGCCAGGAGGCCTTGGGTTGGGATAGGTCTCAGTGGGAGAGTCACCTCTTTAATTTGTGGTTTAGTTCCGTGTATTTTCTGAACCATTATTATTCCTGTTCTCCAGGGTTCCCCCGTGGAAATCTGTATCACCAATTAACTTTCAGTATCGTGGAAGCCAGCAGGGAGAACAGCCTAGGATCAGGGAACGCAGCACATGATTGATACAGAATTTATTTTTCCTTTTGGACAGAGTCTAAATTAAGCCTCTAGAGTCTGCCTGGCAAATCCTATCTTGTAAGCAAAGCTGCTACTGAATAAAACATAGCACCGAGTGGGGAGGAGAAGGGATTTGCTTTGCTATTTTTTCCTCCTCCTTCCCGCATTAATTTGTCCTCTCTCCTCCCAGCTGCGCCCAGCATCTCCCAGGCTCCCGAAACCATCTCTCGCACCCGAGCCAGCACGGCCCGGTTTGTGTGCAAGGCGGAGGGCGAGCCAGCCCCGACCGTCCACTGGCTGAAGAACGGCAAAGCCATTTTCTCCAACGGGCGGGTGAAGGTGCAGAGCAGCGGGAGCCTCGTGATCAATCAGATCGGGTTGGAGGATGCTGGCTACTATCAGTGCGTGGCCGAGAACAGCTTGGGCATGGCTTGTGCCACCGCCAAGCTCTCGGTGATCGTGCGGGAGGGTTTGCCCAGCGCTCCCAAGAAGGTGTCGGCCGTGTCCCTCTCCAGCACCACCGTCCTCGTGTCCTGGGAGCGGCCAGAGTACAACAGCGAGCAGATCATCGGCTTCTCCCTACATTACCAGCGAGCTGTGGGTATGTGTTGCCTGCCTGCGCAGCACTGTTGCGCTGCAGGTGCAAAACGTGAGGCACAGGTTGACTTTCTTTCCCAGCTAGTGACAAGTGGGAGACAATTCCAGTCAGTTTAGCCCGTTTCAGTGCTGGTAAAGGAATTTTCTCTTGGAGTCAGCATCAGCCTGTGACAATGCTTGAGGATTAGATGACATACACTCACTTGTTGACCTGCAGCAGCGTGTCCACGTAGCTGAGGGGTCTGGATTAGTGGGACCAAGCACTTCTGAAAATTTATTGCAGTTCTTTACTGCTTGCCCCAACACACTGATATTTTTTATGTAAAGGGTATGATTATTAATGGAGATATTAAACAGCTACATTGTGTACAGGGATAATCACTGAATTATTCACAGGCACTCAAGTCTCTTGGGACCTGCCTTCCCAAACATCCAGCAAGCCAGTACTCTTGCTGAGCTATTGTCAGAGCTCCTCTGAAAATAAAGCTGGTAACTTCAGCTGCCCTAGCATGGATTAAGGAGCTTGAGTCAAAA
This sequence comes from Trogon surrucura, assembly GCA_020746105.1. Classification (NCBI taxonomy): domain Eukaryota; kingdom Metazoa; phylum Chordata; class Aves; order Trogoniformes; family Trogonidae; genus Trogon; species Trogon surrucura. Next base: position 19,172,374 of record CM036627.1, on the reverse strand, counting down.
TGGAGATGTTTGGCATTGAATGTTTCTGCCAAAGAACTCACCTAAGAGATGGGTTTTGTGCAGGTGCTGAGGAAATTGGGGAAGACGTAGTGATTTTTAAAGTGGATTTACGCTATGGACCTTGTGAGTTAAGTGACTTTTCAAGGAGTGTCTTGGCAGTTCACTCACCTGCTGATCAGTGTTTCCTTGGCTCTAGGAACAGATAACGTGGAATACCAGTTCGCTGTTAATAACGATACCACTGAGCTGCAAGTCAAGGACCTAGAACCCAATACCAACTATGTCTTCTATGTGGTCGCATATTCTCAGCTCGGAGCCAGCCGGACATCCTCTTCCATCATTGTTCAGACCCTGGAGGACGGTGCGTTGAATCAGATGGGTACTGCTGCCTAAAAAATGTGCTTGGCCTGTTTCATGGTGAGCACAGAATATGCTGTGGAGAATAGGATCAGCTCCTAGAAACTTAAACCTCCTTGCTGCTCCTCCAGGTTCTTGTTAGAAGCCCTTTTAAAAAACAAACAAACGAACCAAAACCAAAGCACCCTGGTCTGATTGTCAGCTCGGGTGATGAAAAATGTGAAAACAACTTGGCTGACACCGGGAATCCTGCGGGAACTGCAGTCGGCTCCTCAGGGCTTTCACCTAACTATTGTGGTATTGCTCCAAACCTGACTCTGGGCCAGACTCGATTTCTACTCAGAAGACAGACATCTATTCCAATTTGTAGGGGTTGGAGCTGCCTTGAGTCTGGATCCCTTAAGTAGCTTGTGTTGATTTTATCATTTATCATGTAGCGTTTTGCAAGCGGTAAAGGCAGAGTGCCAGAAGGACAGCTGCCCGACAGAGGAGGACATGTACAGCTTTCAAGACAGAGGCAAGAAGCGATGGTTTTTGGCAGACCTCGTGCAAGCCCCTGCTATGCTGTGGGCTGCGTTATGTGCTTTTAATACATAGTGGTCCCACGTGTATGTGTCTGAAGCCTGAAAAGCTGAGTTGAAAGCCTGAAAGCTGCCTGCAGCACAGAGCAGTGATTCTCTAGGGAACAGGGATTCCCAGACTGAAGTCTGGGTCTTTAGTTCGTATCCTTTAGTGAGTCTACAGTACAGCGTGAGCTGATGAGCTGCTCTGTGCTAACCTGCCCAGTTTGCAGCGGGCACGAGGTCCCTGGGGAGCAGCCTGGTGTGGCCAGCAGGCTCCGATCAGCCTGTTCAAGCTGAGCAGCCCATCTCCCCACCCCAGACACCCCACCAATCCTTTGAGCTGTTGAATAGCCTGGGTTGCCCCCAGGACAGACAGCATTGCACCAGGGTCTGTGGCAGGGCTACGACCAGGCAGTGGCCTCCAGCCAACCGGGAGAGCTGGCAGAGAAGTGTCGAGGTCTGGTCCCGGTCTTTGCTGAGTTCTCTTTTTTCCTTCTACCCAGTTCCTAGCGCTGCCCCTCAGCTGTCCCTGTCGAGCATGACTCCGAGTGACATCCGTGTGACATGGCTGCCTCTTCCTCCGGAGCTGAGTAATGGCAAGATAACAAAGTACAAGATCGACTACTGCACCCTCAAGGAAGGTGAAGGAAACACCACGTGGGGGGAGGTTGTCTCTTCTGCCCCAGCAGTGTTTAACAGCGTGTTGTGTTGAGGGGAGGAGGTGAAGGCTGAAAGCAGGGTGACGCCTTTTCACCCAAGGGACGAGAGCAGCTCTCTCTGAGCCTGGCTCTGCTCTTCATGGTCGCAGCTGTGCTGGTGCTACTTCTGGCACTTTGTGATTTAGGGGAAGAGCTTTATGCTGGTTGGGGAAGAAGGGTAAATACATTCGATTCCTTTAAAATGGAGTCCACTCAAAGTGATCCTCACGAAAAAAAAAGCAAGTATCCTGGCCAGACTGTGTTGTTTTATTGCTCAGTTTTATCCAGTTTTATTTATATTATCAGACACTCTAAGCCTTCAGCAGGGATGGTAACGTTTACCTATGCTGGATGCAGCTGTTCCAGTTCCATGTGTGCTTGCTTTGCGAATCCTTCTGGGTATTTGCTCTTAAAACCGTCAAAGCTCTGCAGCTTCTCACTTCCCAGGGTCATGATTCTTACTAAGAGAAGAATGGGAAGCGTGATGAAGTGCTGGTCATGTTCCCATGTGTTTGATCTGGATTAGTAGTCTGCGCTGTGACTCCTGACTCTTGGTTTTTTTGCCCTGAGCCTGCATGTGGCTCTCTGGCATCATAAAACCTTGGAAACGTTTGCAGTCTGGGGATCACGCTCAGCAGTATGCCCTTACATAGCAGGGACAGCGCTCCCAGCTGACTTTACACGAGGTAAAGCTGAGAAGTCAGACCTCTGCAGTCACCAAACGGGCAGTATGAATCTTCAGCAAGACCAGATAGTTGTTACAGTGAAAATCCCAGGCCATTCTCAGTTTGAGATTTCCTGTTATCTCCCTTATGAACTTGGGTGGGCTGAAGAGGGAGCGATAAAACCTCCGTCTGGAGCGGGTGAAGGTGTGAATTTTGCAGAAAGCAAGATTGCTGGACAGCTCTGGTTCAAATAAAGGTGAGGATTTAAATGCAGCAATGAGAAGTACTGGAACGTACCACCAGCTAGCATAGACTGTGCTCCTGTTCTGCCATCATCACGTCAGCAGCAGCAGCAAGGTTTCTGACAGCTCCCCTCCAGGCAGACTCAGCGGTGCTGAAGGCAACCAGCAGTTCTAAATGTGATGAGAAGGGTTGTCAGTGAGGATATCAGCTCTGCCTGGTCTTTTGTTCTTGTTTTTTTGTGGCAGTATGTGATTGCACTGAGCAAAGCCAAGCCAGCCCGGGGTGTGCAGTCCGTGGCAGGGTATCTGGGCTTTGTGGCTGCTCGACTGCATTTCCCTTTGACTGGGGAAAACTGTATTTTCATTGGTGTCGCCTTGGTTCCAGCAGATCAGGTTACCTCCATTGAAGTGGGTGGAAACGAAACACAAATCACTCTCTACTCGCTCCATCCCAACAAAGTTTACAAAGTTCGCATCGCGGCCAGCACCAGCGTGGGCTACGGGGCCCCTTCGGAGTGGACCCAGCATCGGACTCCTGACAGAGACAACCTGACACATGGTAGGAGGCTGGGCAATGCCTGGCATTCGGGGCAGGGTGTGCAGGGTGCTGGGGAGCTTGGGGCGTAATCAGAAATTTAATTAAGGAATTATATCTTGGTTTGGGTTAGGCCCAAGTACCCACCTTTATCTTTCTGTTGAGCAGCCCCTTTGTGTTCTGCTCCTTGCCTGAGTAGTGGGTCTTTCCTCCATCAACGTGTAGCTGTGAAAATTCTTTAAAAAGAAAGAAAGAAACAAACAAAAACCCCAAACCCCAGTGTTAGGGTATTTGGGAGCGGATGGACAATTCTGGAAAACAGAGCTGAGCCTAAGCCAGACTCCAGCAGTGGTTAGAGATGGTGGCATCTCAGAATACACGCAGAAACTCCCACAGTGGCTTTGTGGTGTTTTTTCCTGTATCATGCAGGTGGTAAAGCTGACAGTAGAGCATAACTGTACCGCTGTCAGACAGAGGAGATGTCCCACTCACAGGACAGCCTTTCCTCACCCCGTTCCCTCCCTACCCAGGACAGGGAGACAATTCAGTCGAGGAGGGAAATCGAAAACAGCTGGCTGAATGTTTTTCTCTTGTCGTCTTCTTCTTCTAGTTCCATTTGCCCCGACAGAATTAAAAGTCCGAGCGAAGATGGAGTCTCTCCTGATAACGTGGCAGCCCCCAGCCAACCATGCCCAGATATCTGGCTACAAGCTCTACTACCGAGAAGTGGGCCCCGAGGAGTCCAGCGATGAAAACCCTTTGGATGGTGCTGAAGATGAGAGCTGGGATGTAGGACCCATAAAACTGAAGAAGAAAGTGAAGCAGTACGAGCTGACTCGACTAGGTTAGCTGCTTACATCGTCTTAGCAGTTGGTGTGGAAACCCTGGCTCTGTCTCTCACACTTTGTGGCCCTTTCAGGATGCTTCCAAGAGGCTCAGTTACCTGCTTGGCTGCAGATACGTGGGACGAGGACTGCTGGAGCTTTTTTAAGAGCACCCAGAATCATTTCTGGAGTGAGGCTCTTAGGGCTTCTTCTAAACAGAATTTAAAACACAGTGTAGGAGGGATCGTATTTTTAACCAACGGCTACTAATATACTTAGTATACGCTAATGAGTGGATCTGGATCAGTTTGTGGTTGTTATTGTGTAACTGTAAAGAGTCGCTGGATTAAAATCACAGAATCACAGAATGTTAGAGGTTCGAAGGGACCTCAAAGATCATCTAGTGCAACCCCCCTGCCAGAGCAGGACCAGCTACAGCAGAGCGCACAGGAACGCGTCCAGGTGGGTTTGAATGTCTCCAAAGAAGGAGACTCCACACCCTCCCTGGGCAGCCTGTGCCAGTGCTCTGTCACAAAATCTCCAGTCAGGACAATGATCTCTTCTTCCCTGTCTTTCTAAGTTGCTCAGTGATCACATGCCGTTTGAAATCTCTCTGTATTAAAATGCAGAGACGGGTGAATTGATAGCATGCTAATCTTGGGCCAGTGTTCTCCACCACCTCCCTCTAAGGGAAGAGGGATGGAAGAGTGAGTGTCCGGGGCTGGAGAACAAGTCTGCACCACAGCCGGTTCTGCCCGCCTGGCTCCCGCACTTGGTGTTTGCCACGGGGAGTTGTGTTTCTGACATCTGCTTGTACTAATTAGTTGATTTGCCCATCGGTACAGGATGGAGAGTTACGGCAGATGCATCCTTGAAACAGGATTCCACTTCTTAGAGCTCTTCCATCCCCCTGCTTCGTGCTTCATCCCTATTCCTGCCCAGCGAGCTGGGACTGGAGGGCGAGTGTTCCTTGAGCTGGTTCATCTTACACGTCTCGCACATGTATTGTGCGTGGTTTAAAGGTCACGCTGCAGCACCTGGAAAGACAGTTTGTGTCATCACTGAGTCGGTTTCTTGCTATGTTGCAGCCATCTTGCTGCTGAGAGGGTGTTAACAGTTAAGGAGTTTCTCTGAAGAACTTAGGTCTGTAATTATTGCGCCGAGGAAACCACATGTGAACATCATCACGCGCTGCTCTAACCGCTGGCAAGTCAGTTAGCGGAGGGACTGGGGAGTGGGCTGAATTGGTTCCAAATGCTCTGGCATGATGATGCTGAGAAGGCTGCTTGTTCTTTGGTAATTGCTTCCTTAAATCTGGGCATCCGTCAAGCCCTAATGGTTTCCTTATGATTTGGCGGTTGGGTATCGGCTGTCGTTGTGTCAGGAAGAGAGTCTCGGGTTTCTGCCAGCCGTGGTCCTTCTCTTTTCTCGCCCTTGCGCTGCCGAATGACGGGCTCTTGCACGCGTACAGTAAAGGAAGGAGTCAGGAATCTGTCAGTGCTGGAAAAGGCTGGGTGTCTGGACATGGAACAAGGAGGGGGAGCGGTTGGGTTTCAGAAGGGCTTAGTTTTATGGTGGGGAGCTACCCTGTGCAGGTTCTTACATCTGCGTGAGGGGTCGTGCAGGCAGAGTGAGTGGCAATCTGGGGAGAGGTTGGCAGCCCTAATGTGATCGGTGCTGCTGCACGTTGGCTGATGGGGAGTCTTCTGGGGGAAATTCCCAGCTCATGGGTCTCTGCCTGGGAAGGAGAAACCTCTCCTAAGATCCCTCTCTAAGAACAAAATACCCCCCGCTGTCTCTTGGGAGTCTTCCTTGGGGTCAGGGTAAGGGGGCTGCATGTGGCACATGGTGCTGTCTGTTGGGAGAGGGAGGCTGGCCCAGGCTGGCCTGTGTGAGATGGGCTTTTGAAGAGGTGTCACAGCTGAAACTACAAATTGGGTCAAGAGCTTGGAGAGAAGAGAGAAGAGAATGTTCTTTGTTTACACAGAACAGAATATTTCAGTTGGAATGGACCCACAACTGCCTGACCGCTTCAAGGCTGACCAAAAATTAAAGCGAATTCTTAAGGACGTTGTGCAAATGCCTCTTGAAAGCTGAAGACAGGAGGCGTCGAGCACCTCTCTGGGAAGCCTGTTCCAGTGTTTGAAATGGTGTCAGGAAATCCCAGGGTTAGGCACTGGGAGTCCAGGGCGGTAGCTCAGACGTGGCAGCGTGCCGCGTCAGTGCAGACAAGGTGCAGCCTCCCCGTTGGAGGCTACGGACTGCTCCAAGAGCCACTAAATGTCCGTGGATGCACATCTCGGCAGCGTTACTGAAGCCAATGCTCTGCCCCTGGTCTTGTCTTGGTTTGGTTTGGGTGAGACACAACTCCTGTCCCGCTGCTTGTTCCCGCATAGCTCGATTTCGATCTCCGTATTTTCCTTGTTTTTTCCAGGAGTACAGCAGGGCAAAGCGGGGAGTATTTTGTGGGGAGACGGCTCCTTCCGAGACACGCCTCAGACAGGGGTGGCTGGGGGTGCAGAAAGCAGCTCCTGGAGCACAGTTACTCTTTATTCACAGCGAAAGGCAACTGCTACACCAGCAAGAGCCTGCCCACGTTTCCCTCCCCTAGTTTCCTGTAACATTAGGCTTTCTTTTAGGCTACAGTAAGGTTCCTTGTGCTGGTCTGGTGCAAGATTCTTGTTTTGTCTTCTCTTACGCTGGCTGGACCTGCTACTGAAGTGGAGCCGGCTTTGTCCACCGCCTCATCTCTATCCTGCCGACTTCCCCGTCTTTTGCCTTCCCCCCAACATCTGGCTTCTTGATTTTGCCCTCAGTGATGACTCAGCTCTCTCTGTCTGAAATAAGAGAAGACTTTTCTCCCATGCTCGTGCTAACCTCTGGAGCAAACCACGTCTGCTTGGAGTGATACCGCTAATGACGTGCCTTGTATCTTGTCTGGGAGCCACGTGCTGAAATCCTGTGCGAGAGGTGGGCAGCTGTTCAAAGGCACGTAAGAAACAGAGCGATTTCGTGAGCCCACAGAATCAAAAGGAAGCTGTCCTGAATCACCAGGAGGGCTTTTCCCTAAGAAATTCTCATTGATTTCTGTCTATATTCTAGCAGTTAGTCTTTCTAACGGGTGTGCGACTACCAGGGCCATGATTTACATGAAAAATAAGCGGTGAGGATCTGATCCCATCTTCCACGTTGCCCTGAAGGAAGATTGCATTCCTCTGGGAGTGACTCCCTGGAGATCAGGATATTTTCCCACTTAGAGGAATGTATGGCATATGGCATCCAGCCAGTTAGAACACCTTGAAAAACTGAATGAAACAACATATTTAGCATATTGGATAAATTACACAGTCATCTAGATTAGTGATCTGAAATGATCTGGACTAGATTATTGTGCTTATATTTAACGTATGATGGAATGCAGTGAAATACATCTGTTTTCATGCTGCCTACTAGCTTCTTGACAGCTTGATAGAGCTTTATGTCTGTGTGTTCTAAGAGCTTGAACATCTGGGCCTGTGTATAGAAATTGAAGCCAAGCCTCTAACTGGGAAACCCAAAGCACCCCGGTTTTCAGAATGTGAATTGCTTGATCATGTAGTAGAGCTCCCCTGGCCTCACGTGTAAGTGGCTGCTGGATTGATACTACCCAGGGATGAAGATGGAGGACCCTTTCCCTTTCCCTTTCCCTTTCCCTTTCCCTTTCCCTTTCCCTTTCCCTTTCCCTTTCCCTTTCCCTTTCCCTTTCCCTTTCCCTTTCCCTTTCCCTTTCCCTTTCCCTTTCCCTTTCCCTTTCCCTTTCCCTTTCCCTTTCCCTTTCCCTTTCCCTTTCCCCTTTCCCCTTTCCCCTTTCCCCTTTCCCCTTTCCCCTTTCCCCTTTCCCCTTTCCCCTTTCCCCTTTCCCCTTTCCCCTTCCCTTTCCCCTTCCCTTTCCCCTTCCCCTTCCCCTTTCCTTTCCCCTTCCTTTTCCCTTCCCTTTCCCTTTCCCTTGACGGGCTGTGGGATTCTTTGTTCCCCCAAGCCTGTGGTCGTAGCCGTTTGGAAGTCGACTGCCCTTTGGTCTCATCTCCCTTGTGCGGGTTTGAAACGTTTGCCCGTGGCTGGAGAGCCTGGAAATGCTGATCAGGCTGCCTCGGAAGCAGACAAAACTCTGTTTGCTTTTGGGATTCTTTCGGGCAGAAAATTGTGGCCGAACTGTTTTTATATTCTGAGCGCGAACATGTGTTGTGGAGCAGAGAAAGCCTTTGGTAATTGGTAACATTAGCCTCTGGGAGCGTAATCAGTGCAGTAATAATAAAATTGGCATCAGTAAGAAAAGGTTTTATTCTGCTTACATTGTCTGGCAAAGAGCAGTGATCTATCAGGGCAGGGAATGAACAGGCACGTCCCGAATTAACAGAATTCATCAACGCGCTGCAGCCACGGCAACCAAAGCTGGTGTCAGCTGCTCTCGTTGAGCTCCTGAATGGGCTGGCTGCTGAAGGCACAAGCTGACGAGTGTCTGTGCTGAGAACTTTGTATCTCTCAAGTTTTTCCCTCAATTAAACATCTCCATTAAAAAAACTCCTCGTAGGTTACTTAACACAACAGAGGATTATTTCAGCTGCCGCACGATCGGAGGAAAGAGGGAAGTGAATTCTGCACAAGGGCGGCTCTGCTTGGAGACGCGGTGCCCTGTCCTGCAGCTCCGTTTGGGGCCAAGTGCGAAATTCCCCGTGAAGTCCGCGGCTGCCTGGTGGGAAGAGTGTGTGATGAGGACCCTCAGGTTTCTGGGGCGGTTTTGTGCACGCTGTTGCTTTTCTAACCACAAATCAAGCAGCTCTGCTGTGGAGGCAAAATAATCACTGTCCAACAAAAGCTGCCAGTGCCTTAACAGGGCATGTGAGGACTTGCTGGAAGGAAGGTCTTCACAGCAGTGGATGAATCAGAAAGGAGTTTAGAAATGGGAGGTGGATTTTGGAGAGGGGAGGGTGTCCTCACTCCCCAGGAACGAATAATCTGATGCGTCCACTTCCTCGCCGTGCGTGGGTTTCTTTAGCAGTTTGCAAGAGGCAAAGATCAAGAGATGGTGACAGGATCTGCTGTAGGCTGTGACACTGGTTAACGCTTGGTGGCTGGGGCAAGTCCGTTTGGTCCTGTTGGTAATTTCTGTAAAAAGCAAGGGGAGAACTAGGGAGTAGCTGTGATAAGTGCACCGGTTGTGGGACAGTATTTGAATGTGGAAAGCCTGCAAGTGGAACTCCCTGCTGTATTTTTAGCAAATAAAACTCTATTCAAGCTACTTTTTTGCATGGTGAGAAGAGCTGGTCAGATCGAAGAAAACGTGTCTGACTGGGGAGGGTTGGCAACAAAAATAACCCCAGGCAAACCCTGATTGATTTTTGCAGCTCCTGGGAAACTCTACGAAGTGAAGCTGGTGGCATTCAATAAGCACGAAGATGGTTACGCGGCGGTTTGGAAGGGCAAAACAGAAAAGGCACCTGCAACAGCAGTAGGTGAGGAATTGCCCTTCGTTTGTTGTCTGTCTCTTCTGCTTGGCACGTGGCTTCAAAGGAAGGGTACCTGCCGTTGCATACATCTCCACATCTCTTTTTTCTGTCCTGCACCATAGATCCCCCTGTGCAGAAGGGTCCTCCGCTGCCCCCGGTCCAAGTCTATGCAGAGTCCAACAGCTCGACTTCCATTTGGCTCAGGTGGAAGAAACCTGACTTCACAACAGTCAAAATTGTCAACTACACTGTGCGCTTCAGCCCCTGGGGCCTGAAAAACGCCTCTCTGGTTACGTACTACACAAGGTAAAGGATTCGCCTGCCATGTATTGCTCCTGTCAGGAATAAACACAGGGCAGGGGGAATCCACATGGACGTTCTGGTACTGAGCAAAATCCCCAGTGTTTCACATGCTGGAAACGTCTGCCTTGGTTACAGATACATTCAGAACTGCTGAAATGTGGCACTGGGACTTGCCTATGATTGAATACCAAGGGATCATTTCCTGGCTGGTCTCTGCATCTTTACTGCTCTGGTTGGACCTTACGTGCTTGTTTCTCTGTTAATAACATAACCAGGTGCAGTTATGGCCAGTCTGAAAGCATTCACGATTTGTGAGATGGGCCTCACAAGTTTGGCTTAAACATAGCTGCAGTTCAGGCAGTTACGCTGAATTTGGGATATACTTTAGATCTGGATAACTGTGCAGCTTTTCAGCCTATAACCAGGCTGTGTTTTCAAGGTTTACTCTGCCAGTCCATCAGAAATGGTCCTGGAGGCTGAGAACGCACGTTGCTCTGTATCTGGGAGCTGAGTGCTCTTGCATCCACATGACTGCAGGAGATGAAGCTTTAGGTATAGAAGCTACAGGTGAGGAATCACTCACTATTAGGTGAAATACTGTTAGGTAAAAAATCAAATGCTGTAAGAGTTAGGATGATTTTTTAGCGTTCCTTTTAGGGTATCAAGGTGACGGTGGGTGGGAGAACTGTGTAGTGTTCACGGCCTTGTGAGTGTGACCTCTTTCCGCAGCTCGGATGAAGACATTCTCATCAGTGGGTTGAAGCCCTACACCAGGTACGAGTTTGCCGTGCAGTCCAATGGTGTTGGCATCGACGGGCCCTTTGGCAGCGTGGTGGAGCGGTTCACCCTTCCTGACCGTGAGTATTTATGGGTGTTGAATCTTGATTTCTCCTGGCTTTCTCCAGATCCCTTCTAATGTGCCCCTGAGAGATGTGGTCTCGGATCACCTCTAAGCTATGATGCACCCAAGTAGAAGCAGAGAGACACCGAGCATGGGCATTGTCAAGCCCATTAAAGGAAAGCTTTAATAAACAGAGAGGAGCGTGTGAAGGGAATTGGAGCAACAGTTGTCATTACTGTGGGGTTACTTCTGGGTTCAGAGAAATCCTGCTTGTTAGAGAGAGCTAATAAAGCATCGCTTAAGCGCTGGGTCTTCCCCAGTGCTGAACGTCGCTGTCGGAACAAGAGTGCCTTGTCCAGCCTGGTTTTCCAATAAGGTCTCCACCTCTTAGCTTCAGGCCTGGCAGGGCCGGGAGGCAGTAGATGCTCCCAGGAGCTGCGGTGGGTTAGCGCCTCGCTCTTGTGACAGCATCTCCAGTACTCTGCTTCACAGAGCAGCAGCAGTGGCCTTGGGAGATGGCATGTGTCCTGCCCCGAGCTGGGACTACCTGCAGTGCAAGGCAGGGCTTTGGGGAAGATGGACACGAAAGACACGAGGCATGAGGCTGTGCTGGGACTCCTCTCAAAGATGAGCGATGTTGCACAGCCTCAAACTGAGCTGTTTCCTTTGGCTGCTTTGCCACTGTGCACAAGTCCTGCACTGTGCTGGGCTCAGCAGCCTCGTTTCTGTGCTCTCCACAGCTTGTTCGGGTGAGGTGTCTGGCCATTCCGGTTGCTCATCATTTATTTCATGCTTGGAAATGTGGCTGCAGCACCACTGAGAAGGATTCAGGGAAGGCACAGAGACATTGTCATGCCCTGCAGGTTGAATGTTTTCCTTCTCTTTTCTGCTGCTCACGCTGGATCTTTACTTTTCTCCGCCAGGTCCCTCAACTCCTCCATCCGACCTGCGCCTGCACCCGCTCAACCCCTACGCTGTGCAGGTACACTGGTGCCCCCCTGCTGAGCCCAATGGCATCATCGTGGAGTATCTCATCCTGTATAACGCCAACAACACACAGCCCGATGACATGTGGACCTTGCTGACACGAGAAGGTGAGCCAGGCTCCTTGAGGTAACACAGTAGGTCACCAGGTCCTCCTCCTCCTGTCTTCTTCCCTGCTGATGGAGCCCTTGTTGGTCAGTCCTGCTGTCCTGATTTTTGCTTTACTTTGAGTACATACAAATAAACATTCAAGAGCTCATGGTGTCAGCTTGCTTGGAGCATATGCTGGGTTTTACTTCTGCTCATATAGGAGAGTACAGGGACGTGACTACTGAGACACATGAAATCATACATGTCTGACATTGTACGGGGCTGAAATAGCCATTATCATTCAGCAAACATCCTGCAGATACAGGCTGGCAGCCAGTAATTCCTGGGAGAACGTGTATCAGTAACACCACTTGCAGTCTGTACCATCACCTCTTGAAGCAGCAAGCTCGTTAGTACCAAAAAGGTGAATGAATTGCCTCTTAGAACTCGTGACACAAAATCCCTCACTTCTGAGGGTCCAACACAATTCCACTGCTGCTTTGCTGCAGCCTCTGAATGCTCTTGAAACCTCACATATTAAACTTTTTTTGACTCATTTTCAATCAGGAAATATCTTCAGCACCGAAGTGCATGGCCTGGAAAGCGATACCAGATACTTCTTCAAGATGGGAGCGAAGACAGTCGTGGGATCTGGTCCCTATTCAAATGTTAAGGATGTGCACACGCTCCGGGAGAAGTTGTCTGGTACGAATTTCCCCTTTGTCCCAGGGCAGGAAGCAAGTTGTGTTGCTGAAGGCTGTGATTTGTCAGCAGTGACATTTCTGTTTGCCAAGCAATTGCCCAATGTCACCGTGCAGGGTGCGAGATAGGACTGTGTGGAGGCCAGCACAGAGGATCACGGCAGAGTCCTCAGGTGTGCAGCGCCACACGCCTCAGGCAGCTCCAGATCCCATCCTGCATCCGAACTGCATCTCTCTTCCCCATCCCAACTCCTGTGGAAGGGCAGACGCAACTTGCATCTTGCTGCCTTTCCACTGGGCCCGTGTAGCCTGAATTTAATGAATGCACGTAGATGCAAGTTTGCTTTAAGCTGCTCCAAATTGTCCCTGCCAAGTAATCTTTCTTTATGTGTATAGAGGCATTACCTATTGGCCTTAGTGAAGCTTCTGTAGACATAAAATACTTTGTACCTTCTTCCTGCTAGCAGCTGAAATGATGTATCTGTCCTTCTCCTGCTAGATGTTCTGGATATCCACTCTGTCACGGGAATCATTGTGGGAGTCTGCCTGGGGCTGCTCTGCATCCTCTTCTGCATGTGTGCCAGCTTCCGCAACAGCAAGCAGAGGTGGGTGTCACCTCGCAGGCCGATGGAGAAGGAGACAAGATCCGCTGCGAGCCGCTGCCGCGGGTTCGGCCGAGCTCTTTGGGATGTGCGGTGTGACATGAGTTAATACAAATGCCAAGTCTTGGGAGTGCTGGCTGGCTGAGGAACATATTTAATATAGTCTTTTCTCAAATCTGTCTTCTCAGTAGTTTCTATTTAATTCACAGTTAGGCTAATAGTTGTGTTTTCTCAGTCAAAAAGAAAAGGGGGGGGTGGGACCCACTATTTGCTGGATTATTACCTCTCTGTTAGTGTGGGCAGCACTTTGGTTCCGAGGTTGGACAGCTCTGAGGATGTGTGAAAGGGTTTGTTAACATCTGGTTGGGAAGATGGTGAAAGACTTCCCAATGAGTGACAGGCTGGTTTAAGGAGGTTTGGACTCAGCCTAAAGCCCTCTGCTCTCCCAGGGGTCTGAATCCAACCACAAGCATTTGGAAAGACCATGATCAGAAACCAGCTTGGTTGCTGAGAAGAGCTGAGAGCAGATCTCAGGACTGGGAACAAGCGAAGTCTTGTCCTGATGTGGCCACCAAAGTTTTCTGTCCCGTTGCATCTCTTACCTGTAAAGCAGAGATGATGGGAGTGACACAGCTCCTCACAGGCAAGCGTTAGAGAGCACTTGCTCCCTTGTCAGGACTCACGTTGTCTGGTGACCCACTGCTGAGGGGAGGGCTTTGTATCCAGCACGATGCTTTGCAGGAGCTTTAGGATTAGTGAAGGTGCTGAAGAGATGTGTCTGGGGAGGGGCTGCTGCCAGCAGGAGGATGTGGATAGAGGATCCCTTTGCTCAGGAGCATCAGGGCAGGGGCTTGGGCCTGATGGCTGCCGCAAGGATGGGCTGAGTGACCCAGACGGGATCATTTTGTCTGACAGTCTGTGGCTGTTGGGGACAAAGGAAAGTGAGAGTCGTGAGAGATGTCAGCTCTTGTATGTTTTCCCTCAGGGAGGCCCTGCCAGGCCTGGATTCCCAGGCAGCCGGCAACCACACTTATTACCACCGGAGCAGGCAAGGGGTGGCAGCTCCCAGTGCCACCTTGGACTCTCATGAGCTGGAGTCTCTCATGTCCCCGCTCCCGGAGGATGCACCTGTGCCCCTGGGGGACATCACAGAGCTGACAGAAGTGCACAGCCTCATCCACACGACCCTCCCCGAGGACATCATCCGTGGGAAGAGGAAGGTAAGGACCCATGTACACAGTGACTGGGCTCCCACTCCAGGCAAGAGCCTTCGTTTGGCGTGTCTCTGCTGGGAAGCCAGGGTCCGATCCTGTCCCGGCTCTGTGAGTGCTGGTGCTCTTGGCTGTGGGCTGGTGCTGGGCAGCTGTGCATCTTCCTCGATCACAACTGACTGGCTTCAGTCTTGGCTGTCAGGTCGAATTTTGGGATCCCTGTGCCATGTACCGCCCCTTTTCATCTCCTGGGACAGTGACCCTCCTCCCCAGAGAAGCAGCTCCCAAACTGGCTGCTGCAGAACGCTGCGTTATTCCTGTGTGGCGGCACGTAGGTGTTGTGACAAACGGTGATGTCTGGAGCAGATGCTCTGCCGTGCACGGTACTCTTGCTTAGAGTAAAAGGAGCTTTGTCCATGAGCGGTAGTTCACTGGAATACCCTTGAAGATACACAAGAGGTGAAATTGTGTTTTGTTTGTGAACCCTATTTTTGGAAGCAGCCTTCTCTTGCTGCGCTTGGTTTGCCTGGCATTGCATTAACTTTCATTCCTCCCTGCCCATTTCCTCTCTCAAGCTTGCCTGAAACATTTCATTCCATTAGGGAACCTTTAATTGGCCTAATTTAGTTAATCTGTTTATGTCTCTCTTTGTAGCCCAGGGAGAGCATGTAAAGTAATTAGGAGGTTCAGTAAAACAAATGCATTGTGAGCGCAGGGGATTTCACGTTCGCATCCACCATGTGCTCGTGTGTCGCTGGAGGGAAGGTGAGCTCAGGATACCTGGGCTAACCACGAGATGCATCCTTGCTGCCGGTAATGGTGTGGGCACGGTCTTTTGAAAATAACGTCTTCTGCTGCCTTTAAGAGTCCCGTGAGCCAGAGCTGTGCTCTCGGCCGTCCCCAGGTGCCACGGCAGATCGGCGCTCAGCTCAAGGAGGGGCAGTTTGCAGCCGAGCCGCGTCTATGGATTTCGATGGAATGTAGCTGGACCCAAGCCCAAAGAGCGTGAGGAATTTCCTACAGCTCTTTCTGTTAAATAAGGAACAAATGTTTTCCTTGATGGTGACTTACCTGGAGGACAGGTCAGGTGGAGGGAAGTTCCCTCCCTTGGGAGGCCTTTCTGGGGGCAGCGTACCCAGATCTCTTCCGCAGGAGCAATCCTGTCTGCGAAGGTTTACACAAAGGTTTTCATATGTGCAGAGAACTGGAGAGGGCAAAGCCAAGACCTCATTGCTCGAGGTTGAGCCTGAGAGCCTGAGACCCCCCAAGAGTTACGTTCCAGCAATCAGCGTTCGGGGAGAGGGGCAATTCTGGCGGTAGTGTCTGTACCTCCATAATTGGATGGGGAAAGGCCACTGAGAGGTAAAATCACTGAGGGTTTTTGCCCACAGATTAACGAGCTTGGTTTTTTTTGATGAATGTGGCTAAGGAAGCAAGGATCACTGAGGAGCAGCTGCGCGCAGCCACCCGGAGAGCGGTGTTGTCACCCCTGGCGGCCGGTGAGGATGACCTGGCAGGTGAAGGAGAGCTCAAGCGGGGGCCGGGAGCAACAGGCTGTTGTTGCTGGGAGCGGGCACTGGAGGGAGATGTGCTCCCGCGCAGGAGGCCCTGCTCCCTCCACTGCCCGGTTCCTGCGGAAAGCACCACCTGAGCCAGCCCTGAGCGCCGCTGCAGCCTCTCTGTGCTCTGACTTGTATAATCAAGGGTGAAAAGTCTCAGGTCGAAAACATGTGTATGTTGCAGTTGCCAAGGGGCCACATGTCCGGGTGCTGGGTAGTCAAGAAGCTGGGCAGGTCTTGTGGCTGCAGCAACGCACATGCCCGGTCCCAAGAGTCGGGTGCAGTCGGGAGTGTGTGCATCCCCCTGCTTGTAGACAAAATGCTACTAGTCAAAGCACAGGAGTGGCTCGTAGGTTCCTCAAACTGTCTTGTGTGCTGCTAATAGCTTCTTCCAGCCACCAGTTAAGCCAGGCTGCCAAAAACTCCTGGGGACCCTGCCTGGAACTGAGTATTGCTGGGAGCTTTGGACCGTGTGGCGACCAGCTGCCTTTGTTGCCTTCTCTTGGCTTCTCTCTTGATGTGTGTGGTTGGAGCAGTGAAAACCCACGGCAAGGAATGTGGTAGAGCCGCAGGAAGAAGAAAATCATTGCAGAAGGAAATTCCTGGTCCAGGCTGGCAAGGGGAAGCTCCTCTGGGTGCTCTGTTTCAGGTGCTATCACTTGCAGCCCTAGTCAAGGAAGAAAGTCAGAAATGCCTCAAGGATCCCTTTTATTTAATGGCATATCATGTCACTGCGCAGCTCGGGGCGTTGGCTGGGACAGACTCGTAGCTGCTGTTGGGCGGGTTTGTGTAGCTGTGGTGCTGAGGAACTGGCAGCTCCAGGCTTGGGTGACCTTCTCCAGTTGCTTGCCTGCCTCTCCATCTCCAAGTTACACACCATTAGCGGTGACAGTGGTAGCTCCTCCTGCGCTCACAGGCCCTTCACGTGCTGGCTCATGATTTAGCATGGCATGGATTATTCTGTGTTGTTTTTATTCTCACAGCTGCGAATGTCACTTTGCAGGTGTGGGGACTAAGGGTGGGAATAGCAGCGCTGAGATTTGAACTGACTCCTGCAAAGAATCGCAGGCAAGGGTTTTGAGAAGTCGTCTTCAAGTTAGGATCACCCCTTCCTTCAGACATGGGGCCGTGAGTCCTCGTGAGCCATTAGTGCTCATTAGTACATTAGTGCTGGGGGTGCAGGATGGGGCAAGTGGAAGGTGGGGCTGCCACAGAAGCCCCCTGGCCCCCCTGCCCGAGCCTGCGGGACCGTGAGGTGCTGCTGTAGCCGAGCTGGCAGCACGGGGCCCCTCGGGTGCCTCACAGTTCCTTTAGGCAGGGCTACGCTCGGCCGTTTGATGGGCCCTTCTCCTCCTTTTCTGTGTGTTTCCCAGTGGTCACACACGAGGATTTTTAAATTCGGCGGCGAGTGATTTTCCTCTCTTACTCTCTTCCTCTTTCAAGTGCCCCCCAGACCGATGCCCGGCGTTGTAAATGCCGCCGTAACGCAGGGCCAGCGGAGCTGCCGCTGTCTTTCCCCCGACAGATGGGCTGAGGATGAGAAAATGGCTCTGCTTCAGACATCTCTGTCGCTGCTGCTTTTGGGCCAAGCGATTTAGGGGGTGGGGGAGAATGTTACGAAGCATCTGCTTTCCATGCAAGACTTCAGCTTCTTATTGAACGAAGCCAAACTCGAGCGATTTGGAAGTGCTCGCCGTTGTGCTTCTCGCAAGCTGGAGCCTCCCTTGTTTGCTGCCCCGCTCCTTCTCCGCGGGGCCTCCTCTCCACGGGGACTGTGTTTCCCCATGACTTGGAGAGCAAAAGCTTTAGTGCATCAGGGAACTTGGATCTACCCGGCTTGTTTGTCGTTTTCGCGCTGAAATTTTTCTGTGCTGAAAAAAAAAGCCCCGATGTTTTCTGAAAAGCCTTGGATGGGAGCTGCACTGCTTGTTTTGCACAGGATTTCAAGGTAGTTTAAATAACCATCCTCATAAACCAGGGCAGGTTTCAAGATCAACATTTCCTACACGTTCATTCTCAGCTCATATATTTGCATGAAATCATTACTTGTCACCGAAAAGGTAACATGATCTAGGCACGTTTTTACCAGTCAGAGTTTCTGTAAAAAAGCTAAAATGAAGAGGCTTGTTTGCTTTGGTGAGGATTTAGATGTAATGGAACAACCTTTTATTGGAAGATGTTTTTATCAGGTTTTCATTCTTGTGTTTGCAGCGAACTGACAAAGGGATTTTTCCCTCTTGAAATTAATATTAGACTGACGCTCCTTGCCTTCGTTATTGTGTTGTAAAAACCAGGAGAACATTTCTTTGTCTTCCTTCAGCCACCCACTAGTCCCCCCCTCAAGTAGAAAGAAGTGGTATCGGTTAATACACTAAAGATACCACTGAAGAAAGCAGAGAAGTTTTCAGACGCCCAAGATCTTCTTTGGGTCTCTGATGAAAATAGACCTAGAGTTAGCTGCTGCTGCCCAACCTTAGAGACTGAGCCCCGAGAGGGTTTTGTGTTTTTTCCTCTGAAACATAATGTGCTTGAACAACATGTGGGATATAGGCCATGTTGTGTGGCTGATGGTTTTGTTGTTTTTTTTTTTTTTTTCCTTTTCTGTTTGTTGAAAAGTTGCAAACTGGTACAAAACAAGTTTGTTCTTCGTTGCAGCCAATTTCAGCCAGAGCTGAACAGGCTGTTCCCAGAGTCATCAAAACCTATGTAAACATGGCAGATTGACATTTCCGCTAACAGATGGCCCGTCAGGGATTGCAGCAGAGCTGCCTTTTTCTTTCCACGTTTTTTGGTATTCGCAAGATGCCTGCAAGAAGGTTTTCAAGTTTGCTCTGTGCGTGTGTGTGTGTGTATGCGTACGATGCTCAGATCTTTCCGACGGCAAATATGCATGTAAGCATCTATAATAGGACACACATTTGTGTGCCTGTGTGCATATTTGTGTAGGTTCCGCGCTGAAATTTCCAGGCAGTATTTGCTCAGTAACGTATGTTCCTTGGAAGAGGCACAGAAGCCGTCAGTCAGCGACGTCGCTGCAGAAAGCCTCTCAGACGGCAGCAGGAGCAAATTGAACGCGTTCCCTGAGTGCTCGCGTGTAGCGATATTCCTTCTTGGGAGCTCTGTGTGATCGCTTGGTTGATTTCTTGCTATTAAAGTGCGGTTTAATGATTGTCCACTTAGAAAGGGAGCAATTAGGGAATGCTCTTGACTCGGAACGTATCGCTAAGGATTGCGCAAGAGGGGTGGCGAAGACACTGCCTCCAGCATCCGCTTCTAAATTAGCGAACTCTTGATATCCACAGCGCTGGGTTTGGATGTCACCGTCCTGCAGGGTGCTGTCACATGAATGAGACCCTTCACTACTTGTTTTCTTGGGGATTGATCTTGAGGCCGCAGCAAAGCTCTTACGGCTCAGCTTTGACGCGGGGATGTCACAAGGCAAGGTGTCGAGTCCCTTCGGCGCTGGCCTCGGGGTGGGCAGAGCACTCAGGGAAAGGCTCGGGCAGCCCATCGGCGCGTACGTGAGCGCTCTAATGCGCCTTTTGCCAGCACTGACAGCGCAAGGTAGCGTTTGCTGCTTGCTAAATAGCTGACTTAGGAATGCCTGGCTCAAATACAACATCTGGTCGTGTATTTCTACCTAATTTCCAGCCAGATGGATCGAGGCGCAAGGAGGTCAAATGACTCACGCAAGGTCAGGCTGATGTCAGAAATCTCTTTGCCATCTCGGCTGGACTCGCGCTACGTTGACTTTTGTCAGAATAGATGTGGCGTAAGCGGCGGCCACATAAGCAGAGCAGAAACCTGCCTGGCAGCGAGCAGTAGGTGGCTGTGGGTTTGAACAGACGTGCCGGAGATCTTCAGCCTGCACAGCCGTCGTCCTCACGCCACCGGTGCTCTGCACGCACGTGCAAACTCACAGTTGGGTCAGGTCAGGATTTTCTCTTCGCTTCAGCCTTGTATCGGCCTCTCGCTTCTCTCTGGGCAGCAGTGAGATCTGTGCACCAAGTCCAGGGATAACTGGCTCATGTGGTCCTTAAATCACGCGTGTGTGTATCTGCACGTGAGTCAGTAGCAAGGCTGAGCTCAGGTATATGCAGGACAGCCCAATAAAATCAAAACCTGGAAAGAAATTACTTTTCTGCCTGTGAACTAATAGTCTGAGCTGTTAAATAACTCCAGCTCTTACAGGCACACATTTCCCATACACAGAGGTGTGCATTCAACAGTTTATTGCGAGGGGAAGCTGAGAGAACCCAGAACAAATTGCGTCCAGCCCATATAATTTAATTAGATCTACAAACAAGGTAACACTGGTTGCCCAGGGGATTTAAAGCTGAGCTAAGAATTGCTTGGTGGTCTGTTGGGAAAAAAAAAAAAAAATAAAAAAAATAAGGCCCCCAATTTTGTGCCTCTCTGTTGACGGAGAATGGCAGAGTGTTTACCCAAGTGCTTGCTTGGAGCAGGAAGTCTGTCTGCACCGCGGAGCGAGCAGTTTGGTGTCGTCTTCAGCTCTTACTGGAGCACACGTGCCAGGGCAGGCAGGTGAGGGGCCTTCTCTGTGCTGCAGAACATGGCTTGTGCCAGAGCAAATGCAATAATCATTGAGCTCCAGGTTTCCACCATCCCCATTCCCATCCAGCTTGGCAGGTTTTTTTCAGTAGGAACACCCCCTCTCTGGGTTGTTTGCAGCTTCGCAGGGAGTTGATTTCCGTGTCTTTTAAATGATGGCTTGTGCCATGGTATTACCTGTTAGCTTAAATATTTGAGTATCAGTAGAAAACCCCTTATGAGTTGTCGAAAACCCCAGTTGTGAACTTACCTGGCAACTTCTGTCCGCTTGCTCTGCATCAGACCTTGTAACTACGATAACAAACCCCCAAACAGCGTCATGGGGTGACTCCGTGAGTCTGTTGCAGTGAGCATTTTGAGTTCTGTGCCATCAGAAGCGTTCTCCTCACTCGAGTTCCCTCTTCTAACACCGTGGTATTTTCCCAACTCGCACTTTTCTTTTTCAAGCTGCCTCTCATTTCAGGTTTCTGAGGATAAGAATCCGTATCTGTGATAATCAGATCTTTTTCTCCTCCGGCTTTTCTTCTGCAGTCCTCGTGGAATAAATCAGCCAACCAGCCCTGGACAAACAGCGTGGCGAGGTACGGGGACACCATCACAAAAGAGCCTCTCTCTGCCGTGAACGGATCGCTGAAGCTCCCCTCCAGCGCGGGACAGAAGCTTTTGTTACAAGCTCTGGTTTATGATGCCGTGATGGTGGGTGTCTTCGGTGGTTTCTTTGCCTTGTGTGTTCTAGTGTGTTTTTTTCATCTATGTTCCCCATCTAGCACAGGAGAAAATGCTTTCATCTCTAAGCTAGCTTTAGTTGGCTGATCATGGGCTTTTTTTTAATTTTTTTTAACCTCGCTATAGGAGCGTATGCCGGTGAGGCTGATGGGATTTGATTAAAAGCTGTTTGGTTTTTTCCGAGCGTCGCCCAAAGCCTCTTCTCTCTCCTGATCTTCTGTCTTGATTCCAGCCAGCCCCGGAGGGCCTCTGCTCTGGGCTTGTGCTTTCGGTGATGGTCAGGTGGGGTCAGGCAGCTCAGTTGTCCACAGAGTTGTGGCAGTCCCAGTTCCTGAGGGCCTGGAGCCAGGCACCAGCAGTCTGCCTTGGGTCTTCGCTGTGGCCACGCGGCACAGATGAATTAGGAACTGCAGCGCTCGGCGCAGTCATTAAGATCTACGGTGTGCTCGCCCGAAGGAGGGATTGTATTTTTGCCTGTAAAAGGGAGTCAAAGATCAAGGGTTGATTTAAACTCCTTCTCCAGATAGGGGAGAACAATTTCCACTGCACTTCTTTATGTGGGCGCGTATATGGGGATGAAATCCTGCTCCTGATACTGCTTTGTTGGAATAAATACGCATTTGTACGAGGCTGGCGATGGCTGTGGCACAGTGTGAGCAAAGCAAGTTGACCCCGCTCATATTGACTCTGTACCAGAAGATTTTCTTCAGTTACTGTTTTAAAATATTCAACCCCAGCAAATACTTCTAAGTATACGTTTCCTTCCTAGACAGTAGTGTGAAAATCAATTATACACAGGGTGTGATTAACGTTGTGGATAGAGTTAAAGACAATGTTTTACGATCCAATTACAGGGCACCGTTTACAGCGCGGCTTACCCATCAGAGTTTGTCAACAAAAGGCGAAAAAGTGTTAAAATATGTAAATGATGCACAAAGTTGGCTTCAGCAGAAAGCGCAAATTACACGTGGGGTGTCGCTTCCACACTTGGAATTATCTTCTTGCCACTGAATCGCACTCAGCCCGGAATCTGAGTGCCGATGGCCTGGAGAGCTCTTTGTGAGCTTCCAAAATAATTTGTCTGTTAAATTATTGAGTGATAATCCAGCAGAAGAGAGTTGATTGTTTTCTTTCTGAATTCAAGTGCTTAAATTTACACCAGCTTTTGTGAGCTGTTGGCCAGGGCTCTCAAGGAACAAACATTTTGTGATACGTAGCCAAAATCAAACCAGAAGAGCGAAGGGAGCCCTGGTACCTACTTGGGGGTCTGTGTCAGGAGCTGTCTCAGACGCCAGGTTCCTCGAGTGCTGTCTGCTCGCCCTCTAGAAATCTGGCCCTTAGTATGGAACCAGACTGGGGAGTTCTGGAAATCGTGGCCTTTGACAGAGGCTTGGAGGAATGGTTGCTCCAGCCTGCCAAGAGACTTCGGGCAGATCACATCACTCCCTTGGGACTTGCTTTCCCGAAAGTGGAATAGGAATAATGATGCTGAGGTGATCTGAGATGCTTCTTAAAGCTTTGGCTTTGAGAAATGTATCAAGATAATGCTTGATAGAGGCATGTGTACATCCCATTGCACTCTGTGGGATTAAAAGGAGACATTTCAGTGCTTGGTTGGGTCACAGCCTCAGTTAACTGAATTTCATTTACTTTCTTTTTTTTTTTATTTTCTCCCTGTTTGATAACAGAGCGAAGCAAAGAAAAACCACCAACTGGCCAGCCTCCACCAAGTGGAAGCAGAGGTCATCGTCCATTCTGATTTTTCAGCCTCTGACAGAGACTACAACTCCCAGCTGCACACGCTGGAGAGCGAAGAGACAGAACCCGAGGACCAGGAGCCTGAAGAGCTCCCACTGGCAGAGCTGGCTCTTCCTGGCTCCTCCGGCGCCCAGCAGGACGCCGGCCAAGTGTTGGGGGACTGCGTGGGCAATTCTGACGTTCGGGCCCAGGATGAGATGTTACATCCTGACAGAAAGACTATCAAACCGGAGGCCATTTACACCCCTGGGCTCACCAATGGTTTCCACAGGCACGGGGAAAGCCTGGATTCAGTGGAGAGCGGAGATTCGGACTCCATCCAGGAAGAGCAGCCAGTCAAGGGCCAATCGCTTTCCCCGGCCCCGGAGGAGGCTCCTCCCCTCTGTAGTAACTGTGGTTTCACCAGTTCATCCTCAGCATCTGAGAACATGGATTGTGTCCACAATCATTAAAGAGTGAACTAATCTGATTTTGATCATGGGAGAGCTAGAAGCGCTAGGAAGGGCCTGTCCCTGTGAGGTGCTTGAGCCCAGCAGGAGCTAAGAAGGCACGACATCTCACCGGAACAGGATTCGGACCTGTC
This sequence comes from Trogon surrucura, assembly GCA_020746105.1. NCBI lineage: Eukaryota > Metazoa > Chordata > Aves > Trogoniformes > Trogonidae > Trogon > Trogon surrucura. The sequence goes on along the minus strand of CM036627.1, from coordinate 19,149,074 downwards.
GGCTGTATGTGTCGCCTGTGAGAAACCAGGAGGTAGATTGGTAAGGCCCCAACCTCTTCCCGCTGAAGCCGATGAGTAACTTGGTGTTCGTGGGAGCAGGATCGAGCCGTCTGCCAAAGTCCGACATGAAACCACAGCTAGAGCAGAGCCTTCTGGGTTAGACTGAGGTTGTCCCTTCGCTGCAGTCCTCGAGGCGACTGGCAAGACGTCTTTTACCGCTGGGAAGAGGCAGGGTACGCCGGGTGAGTCTTCTCGACTGTCCCTTCCCTGGGGACCACCTTGGCACGACCGACTGCCTCGTGGCCTCGGATGAATTTTGTCCGAGGAGTCGCGCAAGGGGGTGGAAGCCAACACAAACAAATTCACTGAGCTGTAACCACCAGCCTTTTCTGCCCTCCCGTGGTTAAAAGGATTATAAGGCTCTCTTTGTACGCTACCGCAGTGACTATTACTAGCAGGCTGTTGTGGTGGCCTTTTATTACACACTCTACGAGTGCCTCTGACAACAAGTACTATATAGAACCTCCTTCAGTGTCTGGGTCATTTCACCAACCTGGACTTCATTTTGTGTAGGTTCTTCTACCTAATATTTTAGGTACACATCTGTCCTTTTAATGTACAACATGTATTTTTATTTCCTTGGAACATCTTTATATTATTTAATTTTATAAAGTGGAGTAGTGTGTGGTTTAGAGTAGCGTTTTTACTACTTAGCTCTTTCTTTATTTTTTTTTCCTCCCTAACAACACAACTACCTCATGTCTGTTGGAGAAAAAAAAGCAGTAGACCTACTCTTTTGTTATAGTCCATTATAGGTTTTAACTTATTCTTATACTGCCTTTTTCTAAAGAATATGTTTGCACTGGTTGTTGACTCTTTTTAATGTGTAGTGCTGCAGAGCTGATGTCTCTCTTGCTTTGTTTCTAAGGATTGCTGTAGGACACCTTCCCTACAGCTGGAGAAGAGTTGGGTTGTGTTTCTCTGTAGGACTGTTTTTGCAGGAGTGGGACGAAGGAGATGGCTTCAGCTGGTGGGATGTCGATCCATCTTTCCTTAGCAAGCTTGAACTAGTGAAGAGAAAGAAGAACCAACAATTGCAAAAGTAACTTTTGGTCTTGGGGACATCGACTCCTTTTGTTGTGCCCAAGTGGAGACATCTCAGATGATTTTGCTTTCTGGAGAACAATTCTCAGCCTTTTCTGTAAGCCCTGGACTTGCTGAAGGCTTTGGATAAACAAATTTTCCAGTTGTGTCTGAGAGTTCCCGGCCAAAGTGGTTTTGGGCTGAGGTTTTTTAAGAGCAGAGCACCACCAGAGCTTAAAAATTAAAATCAGATCTTTGCAGCAAGGAGAAGCTTGCTCCACCAGCACCCTATCCTTACGTCTCTTGTGAAGAGCCATGTCACGGTGTGCCCTGCGTTGGGAGCTGAGCTGGACCAGCCCGTGTCCTTGCAATCCTCCATCAAGCCCTGTTAGCTCCAGCTCTTCAGGAGGCACCTCTGAGCCTGTTTGTATCCTGTTGGGAAGGGTATTGGAACTTCCACCTCTCCATGCTTCGTGCTCTGAAGTGCCGTAACTCTGAAAGGCTGCGGCACAGAGGCTGGAAACTGGTGCCAGCGAGCAGGCCAGGCGGGAGTTGGTGCGTGTGTGTGTGTGTGTGTGTGTGTGCACTACGAGACCAAGAAACTAGGAAGGCAAGAAACCGTAACTGGGCAGAGGAAGCGCGTGAATAACCTCCAGGATTCGCTACCACAAGACTTTGAAACTGATGGCTTAGGAGAGTTACAGATAAGGCCGCGAAGGGTTATTGCGGGCAATAAGGGCAATTCACAGTTGTATGGGAGCGGATGCAATTGCAGAAGTATAAACCTCCCAGCTGGGGAGTATCGGAGGGCGGGGGGAGGTTTCTGCAGCTGGACCTCAGTTTGCTGTTTGTGTCGTGGAAGAGTCCTTGCCCTTCCCAGTGACAGAAGAGCCCCTGCACAAGCCACGTTGCAACTGCTGGTGAGCAGAAAGGGAGAAGGACCCTTCTCCAAAAAGCCTCCCCCAGAGGAACCTGGGTTGACTGCCTTTCACCGCCAAAACCAAGTGCCCTGCCTGCAAGGCTGACAGCGTGCCCAAGGACCCCTTCTGCTGAGCGTCTCAGCTGCTGGAGCGCAGTGCCGAGAGCAGTTTGGCTGGCAGCGGGCATGGCCAGGGCACCAGAGCTCTCCTTTCAGCTCCCTGTCTTGACACTGTGCCTGGGGCAGGCCCTGCACCAGCCCCGAGCTTTCCATCTGGGGACCAGTGGGGACGGAGGCTCACGCCAGTGGCTGACAGAGGAGTGTGCCATGGTTTTCGGGGCACGCCTGTGTAACGTGCACCCTCTGCTTCGTCTGCACTGACTTTAGCAATCATACAGCCACGGGGTGAGTGTTGCTGCTCTGCCTAAAAGCTCTCCCTGCCTGTCACTGAAGCCAAACCCCGGAAGCACAGCGTGCCACCGTTGCCCTCGATCACCTTGGGCTGATCACGAAGCCATGAAGTTGGTTACACGCTCCGAGAGCTTGGGGGGCAATGCGGCAGAGCACAGACAATTCTGCTTTTTGCATCATGAAAATACTTCGTCTCCTCCTAGCAAAACTTACTTTGATCTTGTTACACCCCACGGAACTGTACCAGAGTGCGAAACTGGCAGCGTTTGAATGTCTGAGCGCTGTGGTGGCCGAGGACCGGTGTGCCAGACCTCGGCTACAGAACTCCAGGCGGTTTCCTCGGGCCAAGAGATCACTGCTGACCGGCGGCTGTTCCCTGCACGAACGCGCATCTGTGCAGATCGCCGCGTGTCCTTGTCCAGCTCGGCCATGCCCCGGGTCCCTCCTGTCCTGAACACACGTGGGACCTGTCTAGTCTCACCTAGAAATGAATGAGAGAAGACAGTTAACACACATTTTATGTGCAGAGCTGAACCAACCAGTGCATATATTTTTTTAACATGAAATAAGTAGCTTTTTTTGCGGATTTCTCACAGACACACAAACTGTCGATACCTTTAATTACCCATCATACTTAATATATGTTCCTACGCATCAGGCTCCTTTTCTCCCTTTTCTTCCTTTCAGTAACACTAAAGATTATTGCTCTTCAAGTTTTGGCTGGTATATATTTTGCATTGTGAAAAACGTCAGCTTTGTCTCACTGGCATAATTTTGTAGTATTACTGTTACCGTTCGGCTGCACAACTGTATATTCCCCATGCTGCTGCGAGAGTCACAGTTCTCATCCTTTTATTTCTTTTAATTTGTTGTTACATGAAACACACGACTCGGATAAACATCTCTTTCGACTTTGTGTTGATTTGATTTCTTACTTAATAGACTGCAAAGTTCTGGTTTAAATAGTTCAAATGAGAAAACTTATAATCTAGGTTTTGAGAATTTTTTTCATTACTTAGCTAGCGGTCCTGAGATCAGCCCATGAAATATGCTGTGTAAGAAAACACCCATTTTAATAGAGCACTATATATGTTTTTGATCTCATTAGAAATAGGTGTTTTGAAGGGATCATTGTGTCTTTTCTAATCAATACTTCTGTTAGAAAAGAGGTGTTTAGTCCAGCAGAGATCTACCATCTAGTTCTGTTGTATTTCCTTGTTGTATTTTAAAATCAAATTTCCTTTCATTTTCCACACGGTGCATAGGGATGTGTAACCAGAACTTGATCTCGTTTGAAGGCTGTGTCCGTGTTTGGTTCCATGCTCTACTTAATTATAACTTTCTTTCTTCAGAGACTGTTCTTACTCGACAAATACTCTTTAGTGTTAAAGTGTAAGAAGACATTGTCCTTATATTCCTTAACTAATGGGTTATTAATAAAACATTTTAAAAAAAATGAGTGGAATTTGTCTCATGATTCAGTCTGTTGCACCTCCTACGCCGAGAGAGAGTTGTCAGGGAAGGCTGATCCTGGGAAATTTGCTGGTAGGTGCTGGGCCGTCCCCTGCCCCTCGAAACATAACGAGGGTCACCGGGCAGAGCTCTCTGCCCGCGTGGGTTTGCTGGAGACGGACGTGTGCAGTGTCCCTGCGGGTGGAGCGGAGCTGTGCCTCGGGGTGCTTTTCCTAACGGCTCAAATCCAGCCTCGTGCTTATCCAAGCCACTCGTTTCTGGATGGATCTGGACGTGACTCGGCGCGGAGCACCTTCCACAGCAAGGTTGTACCTCGCTGGTGGGAGCGGGATGCAGGATTCGCGCTCGTGCCAGTGCCTGAGCTCATAGTCGCAGAATCGCCCAGATGGGAAAAGACCTTAAAGTTTGAGTCCAACCCTTAACACCAATAAGTCCTCGACTAAACTGTATCGCTAAGCGCTGCATCTGCCAAACTCTCAAATACCTCCAGGGATGGGGACTCCACCACTGCCTTGAGCAGCTCGTTCTGATGCCTGATAACCCTCCCAGTAAAGAAATTCTTCCTAATATCCAACCTAAACCTCCTCTGGTGCAACCTGAGGCCATTTCATCTTGTCCTGTCACTTGTTACTTGGTTGAAGAGACTGATCACGACCGTGGAGGTTGGGAGTGTGGGACAACGGTGGATGCCTGGCTCCTTAGGAGTTCTTCAGGGATTTTGGGCGTGGGCAGAATTATATTTTTTCACTTTGATACTTGCTGGGGAATTTTTTAATGTGGAAAATAAGCAGAAGCATCTACCAGAGAACTTCTCGGGCAGCACACTGGGCTGAACGCTTGGTGGCTTGCTCCTGGTGACGGACTTAGGCAGTACCTAAGGGGACACTATTGACCTGCCCTGCATCTCCCTTTCTTCCTAGGATGCATTCCCTACTTCACTAGATAGTTCCCATTATTACTTTATGCTGCCGGGACTACGGAGCCATAAAACCTCATTTTATCTGCGTTACAGAGGTAATAAATCTGCACTTAGCGTAGCGTTCTCTGATAGCGGTTAAAGGGAACTCTGCCAGGCTGCGTAACTCTGATCGGGCTCCTCAACGATAGGTAACCCCGATCTCGCGGGGGGCTCCTCTAACCCCCTCCCCTGTCGGGGGGGATTCCTGCAAGATCGCCTCAAGAAGCAGACGGAAAAGGGTTTCTGGTGGGGAAAGCAGATCCAGGAGCACAGCCCGGGGATGTCTCACCACTGCTGGGATGGCTCTCAGCCTCAAGGTGGGTGTCATGATTTTGGTTCCCCCTCTCTGTCGCTCCCTGCCCACAAAACAGATGCTGAAACCCCGTGTGTATGTACGTAACTGAAAAGTTCCCGCGCTGTTAGCAGGCAGGGAAACCACAATTACATGTAGAATAATAAATAGAGTGAATTCAGACAAGTTAATCTCCCACTTCATCCACTGAAACTACTGATGGTGTCTCAGGGACGTCGGTTTGTAGTTAATCGGTGTAAATCAGGAGCACTACCGGAGCTGGCAGAATTTGGCTGTGTGAGGGCCGAGGGGTGAGGAATGCCCTCTGAGGCTGGCTCTCGTGCAGGATAACTTCGAGGAGAAGTGGACAGACAGACCCTGTGCCGCTCTGCAGGAGGGAGGATGGAGGGATGGAGCCCCAGGGAAGGAGTTTGGAGCTGGGCGCCGTCACTGCTGTAACCCCGCTGCTTTCCAAAAGGCTCCAATTTCTGCTCACTGTGTGATAAGTGAATTCTTGCCTCTAGCACAAAGCAACTTTTTTAAGCTTCATGTTTAAGAGTGGAGCACCAGAAGAACAGCAGTGCTCCGGATTCCTGCTCTGGGGTAGCTGTAAGAGCCCCAAACCTTCCTTTTTCTTTAAAAATCTCATGGCTTTTCATGTGAGTTTCGTTGTTTAGTTGGAACGCCCACACTTGTGACTTTTGAATGTACCACCAGCGGTATCACCAAGTGTGAACTTGATGATGCCCTGAACATGTAGCTGCCTCCACCGGCTCCCGGGTCCTGCCGTTGTGCACGGCAGCAAAAGCACCCAAAGCTTGTGGTTCCTGGGGTATAAACAAACTGTGTAAAACACATGGCGCTTCATTTCCCTGGGAATTATTAATTCCCACAGCCGTCCTCAGTGCCAGCAGCGTGCCGGGAGCTGCCACAAGCCTGTGATGGCTGTGAAGGCTACAGAAACGCTGGCGGGGCCCCGCGGCAGGAGCCAAGGAGACGGCTGAGGAACAGGAGCAGGGCTGGTGCCAAAAGGTCAGGGACAGCACAGAAATTCAGATGTTACCGAGAGGCTGACGGAGCCAGAGTGAATTCTTCCCTGGCTGAAAGCAACCTCATATGGCTCAGCCCTCCGCTAAATGAAGGAAGCTTTAATGTGGAGCAGATGTAGTGACGTCTTCTCTCCTCGTTAGCCGACTCCAACACGCTCAGGGCACACCATCCAGGGGAGTCACGCATTGCTCGGCTTTACAAAGGGTTTTTCACTGGGTTTCTGGCCATAGCTACAGGGTTTAGTTTAGCCTGGTCCATCAAGCTCTGTTTTTATTCTGAAAGAGAAATTAGGATCCACTTGTATTTCTTTTTAGTTGTTTTTTTGCCAAGCCAACTCCACAAAAAGCATTGAGATGTCGTTGTCAGAGATGACTTTTGTTGCTGATGCTGTTGATGGCAGTTGTGCTTGTGGAGAACGTGGGCCAAGGGACCGGGCAGGATCAGCTGGAGGCAGCAAAATAACACATGGGTGCTAGGGCTGAAGCCACGTGGGGAAGTGTTTATCCTCATTTCATGCCAGGAGGGCAGGCAGATTATCTTGAGGGCTGTGGCAGGGTTTAGGAGCAGACTCATTCTTACTAGGTCTTTCCTTGCTGGGGCCTCTTTGGGCGTGAGGAGGTTGGTCCGAGATCTATGTGACTGACCCGTGTAAATCACCTTATTATAGTGTTAAAGGAGCTGTGAGGTGGGACAAGCCAAGCTCTGCTTCATTCCTGTCCCCAGGATCCTCCATCTGGGGCCATCGCTCTGCGATCCCACCGCTCTCCTGCCCAAGGACACCACCAGGCATTGCCACCGACCTTGATGGGTGGTTCTTCCAAACAAACCCCCAAAGTGAAACACTTGGTAGACCCAGTTGGAAACCATGCTGTCTCATCAGCATCTTCCCTTGTTTTAATGCCAGATTTTTGGGGTCCCATCCCTAAGGGTGGATAAGAGGCAGCTCCCCAGCCCGGAGCGCAGCCGCAGGGATGGGGCCCTGCCTTCGCCCGCTGTGGCAGACCCCGACACCATTGCCTTGAGCAGCGATGGGTGGGAGTGCCTCAGGCAGAGAGGAAGGAAACTTCTTTCTGTATCATTCCCACAAGCTTGGGAAGGAGCCCAAGGGGCACCCTTGGCGGACTCTCCCGCTCTGGGGACCAGGGCCAGGCCTGAGGGAGGCCATGACAGGGCACCAGTGAGGGGAGACCCATGAGGGGTGACCAGTGGGCAGGCACTGGTGAGGGGAAGCCATGAGAAACCATTTGGAGAGAAGCCCTGTGAAGGGAGCCCCACATAAGTGGAGTTAGTGAGGGGAGATCTGACCTGTTGAGGGGTCTCTGGTGTGGGGCTCCGTTGAGGGGAGACCTGTGAGGGGACTGCGGGGACACTGAGGGAAGCCCTGTGAAGAGACCCCTGGGAGGGAACACCTGTAGTGGGAGACCTGTGAGGGGGAGCCCCGCTGAGGGGAGCCCCGTGAAGCGGAACGGGCGAGAGGAGCCCCGTGAGGGTGCAGCCCCATGAGGGAGCTGCACCGCCGGGGCTGGGCTGAGGGCAGGGAAGCCCCGTGAGGCGACCCCGATGAGGGGAGACCCCCTGAGGGAGGCTTCTGGAGTCAGGGGAGCCTCGCTGAAGCTTCCCCGCACACCCCAGCGGCAGCCGGCGCTTCCGGGCCCCCGCACGGGCACATCACCCCCCGGCCCCTCCGCGCCGCTGCCGGCGCCCTGGCGGATGCGCAAGATGGCGCAAGGCGCTGCCCGCCCGCCCCCGCCCGCCGCCGGCCCCGCTCCCTCAGCGCCGCCCTCCCGCCCGCCCGGCGCGGCGGCGTGCTCGTGCGAAGGGGAGCAGCGCTGAAATCCGCTTTTTTTTTTTTTTTTTCCTGCCTTGCCTTCCTCTTCCCCCCTCCTCCGAACCGGGGGGTGGTTCCCGCTACGCTTCCCTCCCTCCCAGCCTCCCTCCCAGCGCGGGCTGCTCCCTCCCCGTGGGGCGCAGGGAGGCGAGCCCGCCCGCCCGGGATGCCATGGCTCCGCCGGGCTCCGCGCTGCCCGCCTGCCTGCTGGGGCTGCTGCTGCTCGCCTGCCGCGGAGGTAAGAGCCGGGCACGGCTTTGGGGAGCGGGGAGGAAGGGGGGGACGCGGACCCGCCGCGCCCGGCACCGGCGCCGCTCCCCGCCGCCCCTCGGTCGGTCCCGTCCCGCACTTGGCGTCCCCCGTGAGGGACGGTCCCGTCTCCGGTGTCGTCGCTCCCTCCCCAAGCCGGTCCCGACCCCGCAGCCCTCCCAGCCTGGAGGCTGAACGGGGCGCCGAACAGCTCCGAAGGGAGCGGGGGGCTCCTACCCACCCGTCCCCATCGCCCCCGGGGCGCGGGGGGTCTCGTCCCTCCGGGTTGAGGCGCGTTGGGGTTGTGGCTTTCCATCGGAGACTTCTCCATCGGCCCATCCGACGCCTTGAACCTGCCCGGAGCTGCACGCTCGGTTGAGAAGCCCACTCGGGGTGCGGGGTGTTGGTGGGGCCCTTGTCCCCGCAGGGCTGTGCGGTGACGGGGTGGCCGCGGTTGGGCGTCCGCGCCCCGGGGCCGGAGCCGCCCCCCGGGAGGCAGCGCCCGAGCGAACGGGTCGGGTTGGGCAGCGAAAGCGGCGGCTGCGAGGGGAAAAAAGAGATGTTGGGCTGCAAGTTGCGGGGATGACGGCGGGCTACTTCCAACCGAGCGAGTATTGTGCTCTCCTGTAATGCCTGGCTCGGTTCACACGGCCGCAACCGGTTACACCACCCACCGGACCGGGGCCGAACTACAAAAACATCAAAGGGATTCTTCCCTGAGGGACCTACTGCGCACATGCCCTACTGATAAATTACGGTATTTTCCCTTCTGCTGGTGATGCTGCTTAAGCTTGGGTCTGATCTGAGAGGGAAGCGGAGAAAGATGCTGTTCTGCAGCGCCCGGTGCCTCCTGCCCCCTCTTAATTTAGCAGCCTTAGAGATAAAGAAAAGTAGGAATTGTTTTTAAAAAACTTGCCGGCAGCCCGGTATGGTCGGAGGGTGAAAAGTGTGTGTTAGATTAATCAGAGATTAGCTGCAGGGGTGTTTAGGAAAGCGGGCTGGGCGCTATTCCCATAATAAATCTCGCCACGTGGTTTGTAGCAGCCGCGGCGGGGAGAAACCGGCGTAACTCGTGGAAAACACAAGTTATCTGTGAAGTGGACGTAACGAAGCAGGTCTCGTTACACTGTTGGGATTCCTGGGTACTCAGCAGCGTGATGAGGATGGTTGAAAAAGTGCTTGTTTTTCGTGGGGAAGGAAAGAAGTGAATTTGTGAAAGCAAAACTTAAGTGAGTTGAGTTTGCATCTAGTTGATCGCCAGCTGCTGGCCAGGTACCCCGTGTGTGTGTGTTCGTGCAGGTCAGTGGCTCCTGACTTTGGCAAGTTTTTTGCTGGCCCCGCTAAAGAGCGCGTGGCTGCGCTTCAAAGTTTTCCTCTTCTGAGCTGGTTATTCCCCCTCGACCCGGGTGGGTTTATACGCTGTGGACGCGGTTAGCAGTGAGGTGACGTGTTTGTGCGCTCGGCTGGATTCAATAAACCCTCCCGTGCCGGTGTTGGTCGGCACCGGGGCAGAAGGCGAGGCGGTGGGAGCTGCTGGTCAGCGTGCCGGAATGGGCTCAGCGGCGAGCCAGTATTTTCTTTTTTTTTTTTTTTTTTAATTTCCTGGAGCTCTTTGTTCTGGGTGGTGGACAGCTTTTGTCTCTTATTGCTGAGCCCGGCATTCAAAGGCGGGCATAGGATCCGAGAGGCTCCCAGGCTGTGCTCAGTAACAGCCTTGGAATTAAACATCGTCATTTATATTTAACCAGGCTTAACTTTTAAATTATTGAAGCTATAAGCTTTCACTAATTCACCCTCTGTGTGGCTTTATTGTTTGTTGGTGTTTTTTTTTGTTTTTTTACACCAAAAGAAAAGGATTAGTTTCTCCTAAATTGGTGTAATACCCCATCTCTTTTTTTTAATGTACAGAGAGAGTATCAGGTATCATTTCACCAGTAACGCTCAGAGATGCTGTGTGAAATTCAAGCCCGCGTTTGGGCTTCATCTCTCTTGGGGGCTTCAACAGGGATGTGGTTTTCCCGCGTGATGGACGTGGCAGGCGGCCCGTGAAACGGGGTGGTCATCTCGCCACCGCGGTTGGGACCCGTGCGGGGCGCGAAGCTCATGCCAGGGTGCGAGCCTGCAGCCCCTCGTGCCGGCGGCATGCGGATGTCCGCTGGGTCCATCACCCTGCCAAAACTAAATTTCTTGTTGGAAGCATTTAAGAGATAGCTGAGAGAGAAAGGAATAGGGCAGGTTGGTCCCTGCCTCATCTGCCCTGCCACCTCCCGCACAGGGAGTTAGAAATCCTAAACTAGTCTTGTTGCTTCTCTTACTGGTCAGGCTCTGGACTTTGCACAGCCCCGTGCTCGCTCAGGAGCAGGAGAGTGTCCCAGATCTAAGGTTAGAGCCCGGTTCCCTGCTCCTGTCTCTCCTGCTCAATCCTAATTTTGGCCCACGTACCCCGGTGCAATCAGCTCAGGAGCAGTATTGCCCAACAGAGAGCTGTGAACCTGCTCTCATTTTATATGTGCAGACGAGAAACCCTCTCTCCCTCTTTTCTGCCTGTCTGAACTTTTCTTGCTTTGATTTCCTTGTTTCTGGAGAGTTCAGTGTCGCAGCGTGTGAAGTGCCAAGCAGTGACTCCGTGCGATGCCAACCCCTCGCTTCAAAAACCCTGGGGACGCAGTTTTTTCCGTGCCCTCTCCTCCCCCCTGTGTTTCGTGCTCTGCGCTCCTGGGCTTCTGACCCCGGATATTGTCCTTTTATTTGGTCTAACAAAACAACGCAGGAGCCCCCCTCTGCAGATCTTAATTCTCATTTAAATCAACCAAATAAAGCTGGGCAGGAACAGCGATAGTCCGTTCAAAATTACTTTGAAATCACAAACTTATTTGAACTTTACTGGAGCTTTTAGTTTTACAGAGTTTAGAAACTAATAAATTATGGAGCAGGGCTCATGAAAATCTACCCGAGTCTGTTCATCCAAAAGAATATGCAACGTTTTGGGTTTGCAAGAAAATAAAAATAATTGTTTACACATGTTCAGGAGTCATTGGCAAGCGTATAAAACTGATGGTTAAGGAGGCGAACATGTCAATAATTGCACTTTAAGAGAAGAGAGAGGCAAATAAGCGACCGTACTGAGAAAAGCACGGAGCACGCCGCTCTGGCCTTGCTATTATATCAGATGTCACTGTTGTATCACACCCTCCACTTGAGAGGAGCCCAGTCACTTAACAGCCCGGTGGTGGTAATTTAAAACCAGAGTTTCGGAGCAGAGTCAAGGATTTGCTGCCTTTTTTTATTGTTGTTGTTGTTTGTGCATGAGAGGAACGGCAAGTAAGGAGGATGCGGGTCGTAGCGGGCGGTTCTGCGGGGTTGCGAAGATGCTGTCGCAGAAGGGTCTTTGCTGCTGAAATCTGAGAGTGTGTGAAAAGGGAGAGAAGTGCTAGTGTTTCCTTGGAACGGTTCTGGGTTTGGAGCGAGCGGCGATCCGTGTGGTGCTCGGCTCCTCGGGAGGAGCGAGGCAACGCCTTCCTCCGTCCTGGATTTCAGGGTGGGAGGTGATGAGGCGGAGGCGATGGCAGGGAGGAGAGAGTGCTGTGCTTGCTTTCAGTCCCTTGGATGCGGTTAAGAGTTTCAAAGGTTTTCACGTGCACAGAAACTTCTCTTCCTCCAGAAGGACCCTGCTTTTCCTTTCCTTGTGCGCCATCCAGCCCCGCCTGCCGCTGCTCGCGCTGAATTTCACGGGCTGGGCAGTGGTGGCTGTCGTCAGCCTCATGCCATCGCGCTTGTTCCCTGCTTCACATTCATGTCGCAGATGCCCTCTGTGGTGGGACTGTGATCCCCATGAAACACATGGGGAATGCAAGTAACTACATATTCTACGCTCGCCTTTCTCCCCTGCCCTCGGGATGCCTCGCTGTGGACGGAGCTACTGCAGGCACTTAGCGCAGGAAAGGTCTTTGCCCTTCTCAACTATGCCAGCAGGTTCCACCCTGCTTTCACCAGGGGTGGAGGAGCCCAGGAGGACTCGGAGCTCGTCCTGGAAAAGGTCTTTGTGCTGTGAATGCTTCCACCTTGTGTTTAACAAGCAACCTCCTGGGATTTGCCCAGTCTGGTCTTGAACATCTGAAAATTATTTGGGGCCACCTCTCTGGCTCTTGGCGGCTGTGTTTGCCTTCCTCAGATAAAAACCCGTGTCCCCACTGAGGGCAGCGGTTCTGGGTGTATCTCTGGGCTCCGCATCAGGTGGCTGAGAGGTCGTGTTATCCTCGGCAGAGACCTCCTGCAACGTCTTAATGAATGGATGTGGTTTATGCGCCCTGATGGAAAAATCGCTTTATAGAACCTCCAGTCCGAAAGGAAAGGGAATAAAAAATTCTGAGCTAGTAAACTTTACTGCCAGCAAGATATTGGGCATGTTACAGGCTATTCTCTTCTTTAAATGTAAGCTTTTTTTTCTAAATGCCCTAAAGAGCCAATTTACACTTTATTGCAGCGTAGTGCTTTTCTCCTTAGGGTCTGGGTCAGCCACAAGGAGATTTAAGGGGACACCAGCTGGATTTCATCAACCTGAAACCTCTTATATTCTACTGGAGAACATCTTCCAAGTCCAGATATCTCTTCCTTCCACATCATCCCATTTGCAAAAGGGCTTTGAAAAAAAAACAACCCAACGAAACAGCATTGAAAAAACAAGAACCATTTGTGTAAGGACTGTCCTGACCTGCACACAGATTTTTGGTCCTAAAACCCCCCTACATCCCACTATAAAACCTTCTGGTCCTGGGCTCAGGGAGCTCCAGGGGCATCTTCTTGTTGGCTTTCTTGAAGCAGGACCAGAGTGGGTACCCTTGGTGGTGGTAAGGCTCACCGGCGGGTCGCTGCTGATTTATGCTGCGTTATGCTGGGAACATGGTGCATCAAATGAAGGCAACTTTTCTGCTCGTGAGGGGCGGTTTGCGGGTGGATGTTGTGCTGTTGGTGTGCCGACAGAGAAGCGGGGGCTTCCTCGGTCTCCATGCTGGTGCTCCTCATGATGCTGGGCCGGGAAGAGCCGAGTGGACCTGGTTCCTCCTGCGATATCTTGCCTTGCCACGAGCTCAGACCCGGCCCTGGGCAGGTCTTTTCAGCGCTCTGTGATTAATGTTCCCTGTCTAAAACGGGAGTAATGATACGAGCTTCATCTGTCAGGACCGTAGGATGGTCTTGCAGGCTGGGCAGGGTTCAGGAGGATGAGCCGTGATGTCACCCAGGTCCTTTGCGATGGATGTCACCGCTAATTAAAGCGGTGACATTAGCTAGTGTATTTCTCAGAAGCACCGGAGGGAAAGCCAAAATCTTACTTCCCAAACGGGGAAAAAGGATAATGCTAGGGGATGAGCACGTTCTTTTGAAGCTTTGAACATGAAGCACAGTGTCAAGTAAAAAATAATTAAACTTATTTTTCTTTAAATGTACTTCAAAGTGTCTTTTAAGCTTCCCATTAATTCAAAGTTCTTTCTCTCAACACTAAATAAATCTCTTGGTTCAAAAGCACAAGTGCTAATTGGTTTCTCTGAGTATGCCTGTCTGCTTGATCAACAGGGGAAGTAGTTTTTGTTAAATATTTGCACATATATTGTATTGCTTGGGGAGATGGTAAATGTTTCTCAAAAGGAGACTTGTAGAATGGAGATTCCGGTAATTTTCTCGTGGCTTTTATGTCAGAGCTAATAACGCTTCCTCCCTCCACCCTTTTGCAGAAGGCAAAGCGATTTTTCCCTCACACGCTCCCCGGCTCAGCCTGCCGGCGTTGAGACGAGCGTGTGTTACGCCCCTGCCTCTGCCTACAAACTCCAGCTGCCCCGAGCTGCGTTTTCCAGTTTGTGCCTGGAGCAGAGAGGGGCTGTGAACCGCGCTGCCTCACGGTCCGTTTCGGGAGGTGCCCGGGACGTCGTGTGGGACGCGCTGGCTTTGTGTCCGCAGCCGTCGCAGAGGGACGGGGCTTTCCGAGTCCCCGAGTGAATGTGCTCGGCCTCCGCAATTTCCTCCCTGTCTCTCTCAATTAATTGCACTTTTACTGTTTCCATGTGCCTTCACAGTGTCATTTACTTCCAACTTTGCAGCATCCTTTCTGTGCCTTGCTGACTACCCGCAGTTACTTCTGCCAACAGCGCCGAGTCCCCCTCTCCCCCCGTTACCTCCGTACTTTGCACGTGCTCTCCCTCTGGCCTGTCTGAGCTGATGTCTAGCGTGAATACCAGGAACCTTCTTGTCCCACCATGGAGATTCCTCTGTGATTGTCCTTCTCCCTTTGTCTCTCACCCTGGCCATCCCAGCGAGGCAGGGCTCTGCGTTTGGAGTCCGCCTTCAAGACCCGACGCCCCACAGTGCCAGTCTTGGAAGACCGAATCCCAATGTCATTGTTTGAAGCCTGATCCTTGAAAGCCACTTCCGATGCAAATAATACCACGGTTACAGGCAAATGGGTGAAAGGAGGGGTCTTTAGACAGCGTTTCCACTGTGCCTTGCACCCAGTTCTCTCCAGAGCAGCTGTGCATGGGCTGTTGGTGGACCAGATTCTTACCTCTGTTTCTGATGGCATGCAGCGTCCCAGGGCCTCCTTCTTTTCTTGAGAAAGCCTCCAGGAACACGAAAGCTTGTAGAAGCACGACGTTGAGAGAGGTATCCTTCTCACCAAGCCCACTCGCTTCCCCCCAGATTAGGCTGTGAGCCAGAACGCCATAGATGGGGTTGGCTTCAAGGTCACCTTTGACTGGAGAAGGGCCCATGGCTGCTTCTTTGGAGTTTTTTGCATGCCAGGGACCTGCTCGGCTGCAGCACAGAAACACGCTCGGGTCGGCTTGCCAGCTTGGTTCTTGCTGACTGTGCCACAGTGACTGACCTATTTGCAATACTGAGGCGTTTAGAAGCGAAAGACCGAGCCTGTGGGTTTTGCAGAGTGGAATACTGAAGCCCTTCAGGACCAAAGCTCAGGTTTTTTAAGACAATTTCAGATCTATCTCCTTAACCATGCAGATGTGCAATGTGCCCGTAGTGGCAGAGAGAGGTGTCAGGACTTTTGAAGAGCAGCAGATGCCTCTCTGAAACTTTCAGCATCTTAGTATTTCAGGAGAAGAGAGGTTTTTGGCTGAGTTTGCATGGAAAGTCCATGTCAGGGCTAGAGAGAGAGCTTGCCTTCTCCCAGATCCACAGATGGAATGGACTTGCTTCTCCGCATGTCCAGTTAGCTGGTCACCTGGCCCTGAAGTCCCAAGAGAATGTCAGTGGGATTTCTGCAAGGTCAGAAAAGCATCCTGTGATAAAGGAACCCATTCAGGAATCACAGACTCTCAGAGTGGTTGGGATTGGAAGGAACCTCTAGAGATCATCCAGTCCAACCCCCTGCCAGAGCAGGGTCACCCAGAGCAGGTCACACAGGAACGCGTCCAGGCGGGTTTGAATGTCTCCAGAGCAGGAGACCCCACACTCTCTGGGCAGCCTGTGCCAGGGCTCTGGCACCCGCACAGGGAAAAAGTTTTTCCTAATGTTTTAATGGAACCTTCTGTGTTTCAGCTTGTATCCGTTGCCCCATGTCCCATCATCGGACATCCCTGAAAAGAGTAAGAATTATTCTCTTTTTTTCTGGACACTGCAAGGTGTCTGCAGGTTGCACACCAGCTGCACACCAACCATCGCCCAGCGTCGCACCCTGAGGCACAGTCCTGCTCCCCGCTACAGCCCGAGGAGACACCGGGACCGACCAGTGTCTGTCCCCTCCCGGGCGTGTGTCTGAGGGCACTGCGAGCATCATCACTTCTGCCGCTCCTGCCAGCCTGGAGTTAGGATGCAGACGAAATGTTTATGGAGATAAACATGATTATCTCCAATCACAGGCCTTAATGATGGTTATTATAATGACAGCTATTGTGGGAAGGGCATGTAATTATGTTGATTCTTCCTTTTATTGTACGTATAATATTAAGTATAGGGGAGCTGGGGGAAGATGGGGCACTTATTTCATTAGGGATTTTTTTTTTTTTCTGATTACCTCTCAGGCCAAATCCTGAAATCTTGTTTGGTCTTTCTGGAGTCAGAAGCCCAGCTCAGTTCGCTGTCAGGACACGAGGGTCCTTATCCTTCCTAACTCCCAGGAACACCCATGCAGGGAATGGGGCCCCAACATGGCTGGTGCTGTTGAAACTCTGGCCACTTTTCCGAAAAAATGTAGAGCATTCATCTAATTCCTTAATTTTCACAAAAAAAAAAAAGAAAAGGTAATTGATGGGTTTGTGCTGGCTGTAGTCTAACTTGCTGAGAGGACCCCAGGGCTATCTCATAAAAAAGAAGTCACAGCAAGCGATAGATCACCGAGATGGCTGGAGCTAGCCTGACATTTTAAGACTTAATGGGTTAATAAAGTGTGTGTTTTAGGTGTCTGTCACTAAGCAGAGTTTGTCCGTTCCCTGCACACACTCATACCTTGACGGCAGCACCTTTGACCTGCCCTGCACTCCCCCTGCCTCTTTGTCTGCTCCGTCCATCTGCCTCGGCTCAGGTTGCACTCAATGTTTATCCCCCGTAATCCAATTTAAGTTGCCGTAGAAAGCAATGGGGATTTACAGAAAGAAAGAAAAAAAAAATCTCACTGGGTTTGCCGAGTAGAAAGGACAGACCTCTTTTTTTTTTTTTTTTTTGAGGATAGCTGCCTCTTCTCATCACTTTTCGTTTTTAAAGTGGATTAACAATCTGCCCTTCACTCTGTTTCTGAGCTGAGTGCGGTGGGATCCTGTCCTCGGTGGGGTCTGTGTTAGGGACAGGCGTTACAAAGACTGTGCTGTGGCTGGTGTTTGCCAGGACAAGTTGCCTGTGTGCGTCCCAATTCTGGAGTCAATCCCTAGGAGAGAGGGGAGAAGCTGTATCGCGCGTTTGAGCAGCTGGAAACCTCCACCCATCAAGAGGCTGTTGCACAAGAAAACTCTTTCCCCGTATTCGGATGAAATTGTAGTTTTCTTACTCTGTTGGAATTTCCTTTACATTTCTCTCCTTTAAAAAAAAAAAATCACCTCCATCCCTACATTTCCTCCATTCAAATATTTATATGACTCCTATTTCTTGGTCGCATTTTTGTCTTTCATGTCAGTGTGTATTTTGGGCTGATCTTTAAACAAGAGCTCTATTACTGTCATCTCCTGTAGCGTCTAATCATGCCTGTATGGCAGATTATACCCTAAAAAGGTGTGCTGGACCAAGTGAAGCATAACATGCCGAAGACGTAGGGTTTAAACATTCTGTTGGCAAAAGGAGTAAATTAGGACGTATCTGTCTGATGGGGAGTGAGGGTTTGCCTATTGTTGGTGCAGATTCTGCAATAAATTATCTCTCGCAGACGTCGCTTAAGCGTAATTGCTTTGCAAGAAACCTTTCCTGTCACGGAGCCAGAACGTCGCGCGTTTGTATCTCGGCGCTTAACTTCCTCTTCAGTAAGGACGGAATAGCTCCATCCTCTGCCTGCTACAGCCTGGTTATGTGGTGGGGAGGAGTGGATTTCTTGAAATTGTCTAAACTTCTGCTCCTGGGCTGGGAATGGCTGATGCCCCGTGCCTGTGCAGGTTTATATCGTGTGTTGCTACTTCCCTGCAAAGGGAGGTGAAGGGGCAATCTGTGGGGAGTTGAAGTGCAGCTGGGGTTTGACAAGCCACCGGGGAGATATTCTGGCCCGTCCCCGTTGCCAGAATCTCCAAAGGCAGCCTTGAAGGTCTGGGAGTTTGGAAACTGCATCCCAGAATTTTGATAGCAAGGCCCTGGGAGGCAAAGCATGCCCCAAGGTTTCGTGTTTCTCTGAAACTCTTGCCCCTTGTAGTCCGAGCGCAGCCCACTCTATCCCAAATGTTTCCACCATCCCCTGTTTGCTCCTGTAGCGTTGGATCTTGCTGCTCCTTGCGGACACGCTGCTGACTCTGTCCTCCTCTCCTTGTTTTAGATTTTGGCCGTTCCTCCGAGCTGGCGTTCGTTGTGGAGCCGAGCGATGACATAGCGGTGCAGGAGCAACCCTTGATCCTCTACTGCCAGGTGGAGGGCATCCAGCCCATCACCATCACGTGGCGGAAGAACGGCGTGATGATCGTGGACAGCGAGAATGCCTTTATGTTGGCCAACGGGTCGCTCTACGTCTCCCGTTTCCAGAGGGTTCGGGGAGATGGGTCCTCGGACGAAGGCGAGTACGACTGCATGGCTCAAAACCACTACGGGCTGGTGGTGAGCCGGAAGGCGAAGATTCAGGCAGCGAGTAAGTATGAATATTGTCCTGCCTGCGTGGGTGCTGGGTGTTCAGGGAGGGGTGATTAAAGAGGGCGAAGAGAGAAAAGAACCTGGAGCTGTTGTAGGTATCTGAGTGGCGTCTAATCTGTGTAGCTGTCCAGGTGTGAAAGCAAAGCTAAGTGGCTTTCTCAGGGAGAAAACTCAAAGCCACCTACTGGCAGTAAATTCTCTGTCTCGGAGGGGTAAATTGCATTAAAGTCACACGGTGAAGTAGCCTGTGGTTCGTGTATGTCCTGCGAAGGGTTTGGAAGCCCCTTTGCTGTGCAGTGTGGCTGGGGTCTGCTTGGCAGGCAGCGCTTTGCAAACCATAGGCAAAGACCTTCTGAAGGTCACGGTTTCTTTCATTTTGCTATTTAAGGCAGGCGGTGTGGAGGCAACAAGGTCTTATTTACTACCTGGTGTGGCGGTGCCTTTGGGGGCAAGGCTAACAACGCCAGACAGATTGTCTAGTGAAGGAGCTGGGAGGAGGAGAGAGATGAACATGTCAGCGAGGGAATGAAATTTAAAGGTGAGCGAGGAAGAATTACAGGACAGGCTGTGACTCCAGCCCCTCACCGTACCCAGCTTAGCCCGTTGCGTTACCACGGCCAGGGCGGTTGGTCCCGTTGGGTCTGTGGCCGTGCAGGCTGCTGGGTTCCCCCTTGCCAGCTCTGCTTGCTGGTTCGTGTTTGCCCCAGGACTGACGGCAGAGCTGAAGCGTCGTGGTGGTTTCTCTCGCCGTTGTGCTGGTGGCCAGCTTTGCCCGCAGACTGTCTGTGGGCTCCGGCGGTGCAGCCACTAATCCTTTTTTGCATTCGAGCAAAAGTCGCTGCTGGGTGTAATTTATAGATGGGTGCGAGGACAGGTGTCTGGTGCAGCCCCGAGACCTGGCCGAGTGCTGCTTTGTTAAATAAGCTCTGCTGAAGGGTTCTCTAACTTGTTTGGGAGTTGACTGCCACTCTTCTTTCGGTGCAGGCCACTTACGACCACTTCTGTCGCGTTTGCAAATCGCACCGTAATTTTTTAACGCGAAGCAGCAAGAGTCAGCAGCAAAGCCTGGGGTCGAGGTTTCCTGGCTGCGCTCTCCAAACCGCGGGGGCCTTTCGGGTCGCTCCCCGCGGGGCCGGGGCCGGCTGGCAGCCCACCAAGGCAACACTCGAGCCCTCGTGTATAACAATTCCCGAGTGCATGAAGTGGCCATCTGCAAACCTCGCTTTTCAGTAGGGTAAGAAGTGACATTGTCCAGGAGCCAAGGGCTTTGGGTCCATGCCAGGTTAGCAGCTGGATCTCAAACTTGTCAGTCTTGTGGTGTTAAACCTTGGAGCTCTTTTGGTGAACGGCTCTGGCATTTTATGAGCCGGGAGCTGGCTGACGTGCCGGCACGATGTCAGACTTCTGGGACCTGTAAACAGGAGACGTGAGAGCTGGAGGGATTACCTCTGGGAGAGTGGGTTGTCAATAAATGCTGTTATCTTGGCTCCTGCATCAATATGTATGTGATGTGCTGTGTGTCCCTGAATAGCATTTCCTCTTGTAGCCACAGTTTCACGTGAATCGAAACGAAAAAGGGATCATGTGGAAAATGCTCTGGACTCTCTCTGGCTTCGGGCTTGGTTTCTTGCCAGCCCTGAGAAGAGGTCTAGGTGAAGCCAGCACAAAACAGGGAACACCTGGCCTCGAGGCCACAGGTGCCTGTGGATAATAGGAATAAAACAGGACGTTGTGGACAAATACAACCCGGGAGTTCAGGGTGAGCTCCCCCGCTGTGCCTGAACTGCAGGAGCACGCACTTAGGACTGGGCTTAAACACAACTGGAATCTCCTAAGGGTGAATCAGAGTTGTACTTTCCAGCCTCTGTGTCTCAGGGTGGTGGCACACAACTAAGGGCGATTTTCCTTGCCCCAAGTCCTGCTAAGCAAGTCAAACAAAGGAGGAGGGTAATTACCCCCATTTTAGAGATGCTCCAAAGAAATGGGTGCTGGAAGGAAGAAAAAAAACGCGACAAGCGCTAAGCAGACCTTTGCGGAGCAGAGTAAATACTGCCGGTGGGTAAAGCTTCATCCCAGTGCTGATCTCTTCTTCCCTCTGAGCCTGACGTCTGAACACTAAAGCGAAGGAGAAATAAAAACCTTTCACAAACAAAAATCTTGAAAGTTGATCAAGGCCACGCTACTGAGGAATAAAAGGGATCTGACAGACCGGAGCCCCTCGAGAGCTCTGCTGTACTTTTCGCTGTCTTCAAAGGCAGGCTGTTAGTCTCGTATCACCGTTACAGACCCTGGCTTTGTACTGTTGCTTGGAATATAATCTTCCTGGCTCGGAGGAATGTACATATTTGCATTCAGGAAATGTGGGCTGGATATCATATTTTTATGTTTCAGAGTTACTTCAACACTTGGCATTGAGTAAAATTTAACTGGAAGAATATGCTGCTCTCGGCCGCTGTGTGTGCGGCCCCGGTGGGCTCGAGATGCACGCGGTTTCCCCGTGGAGCAAACACTTCTTAGAACCTTCCTCCTAACAACTGAATCATTACATTTATTTAACTAAAAGCCAGGAGAATTTCTGTATGTCATCGTTACTAACCGAAAATACTCAGTGGAGAGAAGCGGACCGTGGCTGGTTTGCGGATTGGCAGGTCAGGAGCTAAACAGGTTGGTAGTGTTTTTGTAGCGTAACCTTCTTTTGAACGAGTACAAGTGTGCACGAAGCCTACGTGGGACCGAGTTGAGCAGAGGCCCTCGGCATTTCCACCCTCTGTCTGACAACGCCAGTTGGAATTTTTTCAGTTGCTGTTTCTGCGTCTGTTCAAACTCTGGTGTGTTAGTTTAAAAGGTTGTGGAATGCAACATGTTTTTATAATCTGATCAGGTTATTGAATGCAGATCTCTTCTTTCTCCTAGTGACAGCTTCATAATTTCGCATGACTCTGAGCCGTCTTAATTAAAATCAGTTTTGTAGGCAGAGTGTTCTGTGGAGGGACTGCTTGGCTGTGTCTTCGTGGGTCTCTCTGAGGAGCTGTATTTCCCTTGTGCGTGCCAGAAGCTGATGGATGAAGATCCTCCCTTGGGCAATAGTAATGGCTATAGAGTCCATTCCTTTGGAAGGTGAGCTCCCCAAAACGCAGCTGCCACCACCCTTGGCCGTACGTGGCTCTCATCGTGTTGTCTCGTGGCATTTCCAGCCATTTTTTGCCAATGCTGTAATTTGATGGAGTTGACTCCGCATCATCATAAATCACAGCCCGGCCGGTGGAGTAAGACCCATTGATTATATCACTCAATAACAAGCAGTTACCACTAATTGGAAGTCACCATCAAACTGAGTATTGGATCAGGCTCTGCACGCATCCAGCCTGAGTGTAGCAATTTTCCCTGTTTGATCCGGTGCTATTAAAAAAAAAAAAAAAAAAAAAAAAAGGAAAGAAGGGAAGTAAGTTAACTGCATGACTTAGAGCCAAAGAGGTTTCTTGAGGTTTGGTGAAATGGCCCTGCCCAATATTTGAAGCAGTGGGATCTGAAAAAAATTCCTCCTCGTGTCTCGTTGCAGGGTGACTGTTTTATAGCCGAGCGTAGCAGCACCCATCCCTGCACCCTTCTCCCGCTCCCTTACCCCCTTCCCTCCCACATCCCGCCCCAAATCCTGCTCCTCCACCCCACTGGCCGTCCCTGGAGCTCCCCGGCAGGAGGGCAGGATTGATAGGGGGGCGAGGCGGATGCCAGCTCCCTTCCCCACATTGATCCCTGCAGGCAGCAGCAGCTCCTCTCGCCCAGCCTGAGGCCGAGCGTGCTCCTCCAGCAAACGTGCTGGCCGCTGCGACCTCCAGGACAAGGGTCTCAAGCTCATCTGCAAGATATTAAAAGGGGGGAGATCTGGTGCAAACACGCTCCTGAGTTGGTTTCCTTGCCAAGCTGTGTGGCTGCGGGAGGAGGTTGGGGATCGCGGGGTTTTTAAAGCAGCCAAGATCTTCCCATCGTTTCGGCTCCTCTGCGCAGAATATATTCAGGGTTTAACCTGCAGCCCCCTTTCGAGGCTCTGGGGTGGTGGGAAGAGCTGCTGAGCCCAAATAATGGCAGCATTTATAAGAGTGTAGAGACAAGAAGGAAGTCTAAAAGGATTAGGGAGAGACAAAGGGGGCTGATTATTTTATGGGTCACAATACAAGGCATTAGAGTGAGATCACAAAGGGATGTAATTACAAAAGAAGGCCATACTGGGGGGATCAAACCAGGATTAGAGTGGGAAATGTTTTTACACAGTTTTGTTCCACTCATTATGAAGTTAGCATTTGAAATTAAGGTTTAAATAAGGTGGCACCAAAGTTGTCACCAAGGTATTTCCTGGGCGATGCCGCTGTTTGGATGCAGATCGCGCGTCTCGACTCCAGACATCAAGGCAGACCTTAAACACGCGGGGTTTGCTGTTGGCTTTTCTACGGGATCCGTGTTGTCAGCAGAGCCCTACCTGTGTCTTGGGCTTTGATCAAGCAAACCTGCTTCTGTAGCTGGAAGCCGGGAGCTTTTGTGACGACATATTTTAGTGGTGTGAAACGTGTGCTTGGAGGTAACGGGATGTTTTTAAAGCAGGTGGCCTGGTATCGGTTTGCGGCTTTTGAGACGTGGTCTTGTTACTCCAGGGAACTTTTGGCTGATGGTTGCTTGCGTTTTATCGTAGTTTAGCCCCTGAGGTTGCATGCCAAGTTTCTTCCATTCACAAACAAGACTGTTTTTTTTTTTGATTGTGTCTCTGCTTGTGTTTAATGCCCTTTTTTTTTCTCAAATGCTGAGTAGAAGGGCTCAGTCCTGATGCTACTTGTGTTTCTTTATTGTCTGTGCTTTGAATGCTTATGATTCTTGGTAAGCCCAGAGCAAGTGCCTGTTGTAGCAATGGGTCTCAGATGGGAAAAATACCCCTGAGGAATTACTGGGGGGGGGAAAAAACCAAAAAAAAAGGAGAGAAAAAGAAATAAAGTAAAGCTAAAAGAGTGTGAGAGGTTTCCGGCGGATGGGTCTGATGGGTAAGTGGGTTATTTCCCTCCATCAGCTCTTTTGACTGCCTCTAGGACATGCTGGCTCACGTGATGCTGCTTCTCACATCTCTACTGTCGCAGTATTTGGTCCTGTGTGTGCTGCGAAACAAATATGCAAATATAGGATTCACTGGGGGGACATCGGAGAGATTTGACTGGGAATTTTAGTAGATTTGCAGGATTAAAAGGGTTTCTCACTTACCACCCACTGCATGTGAGTGCCTGCGTGTAACAGCCAGGATCCATCCTGAGACTTGAGCACATTATAAGACCATATTTCTTTCGGCTGCTCATTTCGTAGCAGTGTGATAGTTACTTAAATATCATCTTGCACTTCACAAAGCGTCGAACATGGATGCGCCAACCTTAACTCCAGCAATGTTATCTCTCATATAGGGGGTTTGCACTGCAGGCAGTAATGTCACTTAGTCATTTATGGAAAGCTCGGGGGAAATATATCAGAAGAATTTCATTAATGGTAGCACTGTTGAGTTATTTGTCTCAATTAACTCTTGGAGCCCAGCTGAGGAAGTTCTGACGTCTCTGCAGCCCGCACCTGCAGCATGAGGCTGCTCCTGAGTTCGCCGCCCGGTTTTCAGCACCGGTGATGCTCTGCTGGTACCCGCATGGGCGGCTCTCTGGAGGCAGCACGGTGCCCATCTTCACGTGCTTTTACCCTGCTTGTCCCTCCAGGCTCTCCTTGTGGCCACCCTCCTGCGTTACTTCATTTGGGAGGGCACGTCTCTGCTACCTTGGTCCTCTGCTTGGGGTCGTCACCCCAGCATCTCTTCGGTGCTGTCACCTAGAGCAGCTCTTGATCTGCTTAGGCTTGTCTCAGCTTGAGGATTTGTGATGCCACCAGTTACGTCGTTCTTTTTCTGGATTAATGGTGATGGCATGATGGTTATATATGGCTTCCACACTCGTTCTGCCCTACAAGGACTGGCTGCAGCGTGGCCAGTAGCACCCATGCACCAGCTGTGCCTCAGTTTCCCCTGTCTGAACCCGGGGTGCCATTGTTTGGACACCCCTGTGAGCACCTTGAAGGGGCGAGTTGCTATTTTATGTTTATGGGGGACCCGCGTTAGTTGGGGATGGTGTTTCGTCTGCGCTGTTGCTTCCCTGCAAGCCTGCCAGGGGCGCGCGGTGCGGCGAAAGGCTCAGGTGCCCAGGTGAGAGGGGAGCTGCTCTTCTGCTGCCGTTCATTGGCAAGGCTGTGAGTAGAAATCGATTGTCGGGGGCTTTTGACCAGACCAATCAATGCTCTTCATCTAACGGGTAACCATCGAGTTAAAGGAAAGCATCGCTGTGTTTGCCTCGAAGCTCTGGTCATGGTTGTAACCCACAGTTACTGAAAGCAGCAAAAGAGATAAATAAATAAAAAGGTACAGGAACTGTGGGGAGAGATCCCTGATTTTGTCAGGTCTGTGTCTGTTGAGTTGATGCCTGCCCACAGCAGCCTGCCTGCTATGAGTTCAGGGTTTGGGGACCCTGCTTTGAATATTCGGGGCCTTTGGGTGCGGCAGCGCTACGAGCAAGGACAGACCTCGCAAATCCCCAGCAAGGACAGACCTCGCAAATCCCCTCGCACGGGTGAGTCCCCTCGTGGGGCCAAAGTGCTTTCTCAGGGCTGGCAGGGTGAGACCTGGGAGAGCCGTGGGCAGGAGCTGCCCGACCCCGAGGGACGCTGGATCCCCGCTCCATGCGCTGCCCCTTCCACTCCGGTTTTGGCTCTCCCCACCAGCGCAGCCCTGTTGCTGGGGAGGGAGTCTGCTCCCACTCCTCCTAGGCACAGCATATGGTTTTCAGAGAGGTTCTTGCTTTAAACCCAATTTTACAGTTGGGTTGACTGAGGCAAAAAGAGGTCAAACGATTCGCCTGAGGTCACTCAATAAGTGGCTCAGATTAAATCTCAACCCACGACGCTGCCCGTTCCCAGCGCTGGCTGTGCCGGCCGGACCAGATGGCCTTCTGAATGCGGCGTCAAGATCCTCGGCTTTTTTTCTGTCTCATTGTTCTCCATTGTGGGCTTCTGAATGCAGGACCTTGAAAGTGAGAGTCATTTGGATTTGCCGAGTCCAAGTTATTCTGTTCAGTGACACGGATTTGCAGGAGAGGGTTTAGACACACTGCTTTGCTGCGGAGGTTGGAATTTTGAGGAGGTTTAACCTCTTTGCTTTCGTTCCGTCATGTCGAAACTTTCTCTGCCCCCAGCACCTAGAAGTGGTCCCCTGCTCTTCCAGCTACCCTGCTGCCGTCTCACCGGTCAA
Source organism: Trogon surrucura (assembly GCA_020746105.1). NCBI lineage: Eukaryota > Metazoa > Chordata > Aves > Trogoniformes > Trogonidae > Trogon > Trogon surrucura. The sequence continues at coordinate 19,123,245 of CM036627.1, read as the reverse complement.
GAGATGTTGCCCTGACTTCAAACCTGCTCAGGTTTGTCCGCAGGGCTCTCAGGCCCAGGGTGATTCCCTGGGGTGATTTTCTGGCAGCTTGTGCCACCGCTCTGCCCTTTCGGTGCAGTTTGTGCCTTCCTCATTAGCTTGCTCCTGGGATCACTCAGAGGGGTCGGTGCAGGATGCTGCTGGACAGTGTCCTGTGTTTGGCTCTGGGACCCTGCGGGCTCTCGTGTTAGCTCTGGAAGCACAGATGGAGACGCTGACATCTCTGCTGAGCTGGCGTGGTGACTTGTACGTTGTTGCTGACACGGGAGCAGTTAAAATGGTGCGTTGGGTGTCATTACACAAGCTCTGTCCCCAAGCTCTAAACTAAGGAGCTGCGTGGAAAAGCAGAGCTCTGTAACCTCTTTGGAAAGCAAGTGGACAGATCCTGGGGACTTGCAGAGCAGAGAGTCTCTGCCCGGGGAGCTGCAGGCCGTGGTCCTCGGGGCGGCGGGGAGCTCTCCTGCACCCACACACCCCTCCAGTACCTGCGGGAGGGCTCAAGCTCGGCACCGGCACCGCTCACATGCCTCAGTAAGTTGGCACCTCTTGAGCACGCCTTGATTAATGGTGTTTTTTTGTCAGTCCTAAGAGGCCCCCATTATGTCCCTTTGATGCTGCATTTTGCACTTACCACTGTCACTGAGCTCAATGACTAATTTTCACAGGTCACGGGAGAAGGACAATGGATCGGGCCACATTTGGAAGAAACAAGTGAAATTTTGCTGCAACCAAGAGCACTAATTAAGAGTGAGGATCAATTTGGCTGCACAAAAGAGATAGTTTTAGGCTGCTGGTGTGTAAATGAGTGGCGGTAGCAGAAAAGGCTCAGTGTGTGCATACTTCAGCTGCAGCATTGTACTCCACTGCATTTGATCGATCCTTCTGTGCTTACTCATTGAGGAAAACCCAAACGTTTTCCTGCCTGCTGTGCCTGGGAAGGACAGCAGCAGCAAACCTGCTGGATCAAGTTGTGGTTGATCCCTGTGAGATTTTTTTTTCAGCTAGGAGCAGCAGCTTATGTTTCTTGCATCGCGTTGCTCGTCTTGGAGTGTGGCACTGCAGATTGGCCGGTGGCTTTTGAGCGTGGTGCGTCGCCTTCCCTGCCCTTTTCTGTGGACAGGATGATGCCCATCTTCATCTGAGGCCTCGCTCTGCCAGGAATTGCACTGCTTTGCTGAGGCTGCAGAGAAACGCTGATTTGGAGGAGGTGTCAAAGAGGGAAGGGGACCAGTGAACTCTCAGCAATGAGGATGTCATGGATGCAGCAGGAAGGACAAGGAGAAGCCGAGGGTGCACACGCTGGGTTCGTGGCTTCACTGGGCGTTGAAGAAAAGTGATTCAGGTTTGCCCAAGTCTTCACACACAATAGAAAGTCAGAGCTAATGTGGTCTGGGGATGAGCTGATTGCAAACGTCCATGTCTCCAGGCTGCGCCAGTTAAAATCAGTTTGGCCCTTGTTTTGGTAGTAGAAATGCATTATGTCTATTTTTGGGTTGATTTGCCTTGGGCAGGAAGATGGGAACATCGACTGGAGCATCCTTTTGCCGAGAGGGTTCTCTAGGGCCTGTGGGGTTCCCGTGAAGCGAAGGCTAAATACATTGGAACAGAAGCAGATTTACAGAAGTGAGCTAACCTCCAGAACAGTCAGGCAGAAGCAGCAGTCCTGTTTCCTCGCGTTCCTTGATGTGGTTTGCCTGTTCCATTTTTTTTTTTTTTTCCAAATCCCTTCAGCTCAGCATCTTCCCCAGAGGGCGGTGGGATGTTCAGCCTCTGTCTGGGAGTTTGCTCTCATTCTGTGACACTGCCCTGAATGGCCAAGCAATGTGGCCACATCCCTCTGGTCCTCAGTGTGGTGGCTTTGTCCAAGGTGAGGGTGTTTCCAGAGGCACTTTGATTTCTCAGAGCAGCATTGTCGTCCAGCTCACCACAGTTTTCGATGGCAAATGAGTAAAGGGGAGGGAGGGAAAGTCCTGACTGTGGCTTTCATGAGGGATCCTTGTGCTTGGGGAGAGAGGAGAGATGAGGCAGGATGCCAAGAGGGTCAGCTCGAACTCTCTCTCCAAAAAAAAAGGGCGAGGAGAGAGAAGAAAAACTCTTTGCATGCTGGACTGGCTGTTTGAAAGGTGACAACATGGGTTTTTTTTATGGTAGCCAAAGAGAAAACATCTTCCTTGTCCCTTGGGATACCCACGGGTGCTCTAGACCTTTGTGAGATCTTGGGCTCTGCAGATGCCCGGCACCTCTAAATGATGGGGAATGGTCAGCATCCTAAATACAGAGCCTCTACTCTTCTTAAGGATTCAGACTTGACCAGTTTGGCCCAAGCAGCGTGGTGGGGCACGCCTTGGGAAGCCTGACTCCGCTGCTGCCATCCCCCGTGACCTTGGGCAACTGTCCCAATGCCCTTGTAGCCCCAGGAACTGGGGACGGAGGCACTGGTGCTCCCCAGCTCCTCCCAGCCCCTTTGGGTTTTGTGGCCCACAGACTGTCTGCCCCACTGGTACAGGGGGGCCCTGGCCCTGCTTGAAGCTGTCAGAGCTCGTTATCGCCATGGGCGGCTCATTTCCACGGCGGCGGGTCTGGGGAGGCCGGTTCCCTCCAGGCGCGATGCTCGGGGCTCATCACTCTGCGTGTCATTGGGACTGAATAGCTGGGAAGCTGCGTGGACCTCACATCGATTTTTCTGAGGCTTGTGGGTCTGACTTCTTTGAGACCTTTGAGTTTGTACCCAGCCACCTGGGAACCAACCAGAAGTCCTTTTAGGCGAAAACAGAGGTCCCTCCATTGTATATTTGTGTGCAAAAGCATCGTGGACAACGAGTTTTAAAAAGCAGCGTGGGTTTAGGTACACAGGAGATGTTTGTGTGTCTGTGCTGGGGAACACGCATGAGCCTTTCTGCTTTAAAGCAGCGTTTGCACACCTTTGAAGCACCTCTGTGATTCACGCTGCCGTGTCCCGCGGGGAAAAATGGGATTTGTTCTTGTAGGGCTCCCTGCGCAAGGGGAGCTTGCTTCGTTTTTCTTTTACTAACTAGGTTCCCCCAAGAATGAGAGATTACCTGATCTTCCAAAAGCATTTCCAATGTGTGGAGAAGTCTGGATGACTCACAACTTTTAATTAGCTCTCCTGACTGAGGCGAGGATCCCTCCCTTCATCCCTCCCTTCCTCCCTCCTCCCCTTACAGAGAGGTGGTGATTAGAATTACAATGAAGATAATCCAAACTATATGTGTAGGGTTTTTTTGTAAGCGGACAACAAAGCAGGACATCCATCTGGTGAGTGTGAGCCCATAATACCTTTCTGCTCATTTCTGCAGTGCAACAGGAGCTGCTCGGGACGGAAGCGGGCTCATTATTTTGGAAAGGCTCGCTGACACGCAGAGCAGGGCTGGCTTGTAATCTCTGAGGCACTGAAACCGCTGCTCAGGAAGGAGCATTGCTTTTATTTTTAAGTCTACCTTTGTATTTCTCCTTGTTAAAATCTGCGGCGATGAGGGATACCGACCTCTTCCGAGCCTGCCGTTAATTAGTGTATGAATGAGAGATGCCCTCGGTTTTAGCGAGGCCAATCAAAGCTCGAAGGGAGTTTTAAAAGGCACCACCCCGCAGCCGAGCTAAGCCTGTCCTGCGACAAACATCCCAGCAGCAGTGAGGAAACGCGTTTGCTGGAGACAACCTCCCTTTTTTTTGAGCGATGCAGTAGCTTCAAATCTTCTCTGCATTGGGCAGACCTCCTGCCTCAAAACTTTGGAATCCCCTCATGCCCTTTCTTTGCAGCAGATCGCTCACCTTGTGCCCTGGGGATCTGCTTCCCCGTGCAGCAGGTAGGGAAGAGGCAAAACGCGACGTTGGGCCCTCGGCCACGGTTCTGCTCGTCCTTTGCGGTCAGCCAGGTTTTGCCAGGCTGCTCCGGCTCAGCGAGAGGACGGGGCGCTTTGTGGTGAGGCTGCCTCGATGAGAAAGGAACAACAAAAAGCTGTTGTGGAGGAGCAGGCGGCGCTCCGTGCTGCCGCTCGCCGCCGCGCAACGCGTGCTTCGACTCCTGCCATGGCAACAAGTTCATCCTCAGGCCAATGCAAGGGTTGGCCGCAACGTGGCGAGGCGGCTACGAGCCGGTCCAGCCTTGCAGCATCCCCAGAAGGACCCGGAGAGGCAAGATGGGGATGGGGAAAGGTTTTGTGCCCACGAGATGCTCTGCCGGCTGCAAAATTCAGGCTGGGGGTTTCCTACCCAAAAAGGTTGGGCGAGGCGCTGGGTGATCCTTTGAGGAATCTGAGCTGGGCAGTGCAGGGTCGTGACAGCTCTTTCTCTCCATAATTAAAGAGCTCAGGATGGAAGATGGCGAGCCCAGATCCGAGGAAAAGTTGATCAAACACAAGGAATCTGTTCCTCTCACTAGTGCCTCAAGCACTAAAAAAAATCCCCTGCGTATCGAGCTGGGTGCAGCATTTGCTTCGAAAGATCAGCTGTTGAACGGCAGGGGTTCGGGATGTCACGCCAAGGCTTCGCGTTTCCACTTTGCGACGCGTGCGGTGAAGTTCACAGGTGGAATATTTCTAGGGAGCTGCTTCGCTTCCTGTAGGAAAAGGAGGGGGAAAAATGGAGGATAAAAAAATGTGCTATATTGGCAGCTTCCAATGTTAAAAACCCAATTTGGGCTGTCTTTCCGCTCCAAAAATTGTAACGCTTGGTCCGAATTCTTCCAGCGAATTATTAGTTCCTTTAGGTCATCTATTGACTTTCAGCTGTTATGATACACCTCAGTCATGTTTCTGGCATGTGTGATTTGGGGAGAGAGAGAGAGAAAAAAAAAAAAAAGCTTGAAAACATCTCGTTTTTAACATAACGAGAGCTAAGGTTGACAGAACTGCGAAATGCTGGGAGTTGGGGCTTCACGGCATTGCCAGACATCACAAGGTCCTTGATGACATGATGAGAGCTGGGAAAGCTGAATAAACCGATGAGCTGCTTCCATTCTGGTCCCTTGTCATGTAAATAGGCTCCAATCTGCATGTCAGATCCCTTGGGTAAGGCAGCGTAATAACATTAAAAATAAGGCAGCGAAAACCCCAAGGTGTGTGTGTGTTAGCAAGCTTTAAACAGGCAAAAAATTAAGCTTGGAGGAGGCGAGAGGGCTCCTCGTTCCTGCTCCGCTTCTAATGCAAAAAAGGGAACTGCCGTGGCTGTAAAGAAAGTGCTTTAATGCTACATAAATATAATTGCTTCGATGAAATGCCTTTAGCCTCCTGAGGGAAGTTGTAGCCTGGTAAGCCTTTAGATATGAATGGGCGACTCTGTAATTGCTATTGTTTCTCAGACACATTAGGAAGGCCGAATGCTGATCGCTCCCGGCACGGTACGGCAGCGGCGGAACGGCAGCCCCGCACGGCGTGCCGGGGAGAGGGTGTTAGCATGTGTTTTGCACGATGAAAAACTGACAAACGCTTCAGGACTGCGAGTTTGGGTGGTTTTTTTTTTTTCCCTAATTAGATTGTGTGAATTTTATTTGATTTTTTTTTTTTTTTTTCCCCCCCTTCCCCCCTCCCTTCCCTTTTCCTGCTGGCATGCGGAGTGAAGGTATCTAATTCTTTGCAATTTAGGCTTCGGATAATGAGCTTGAAGGCAACATCTCGGAGGAGTGTGTGGAATTGATGGGTTCGTACATTAGCTCTGGTTAATGCAGTCTCCTGACTCTGACAGGGTCCAAACCAGCTGGTTCAGACAAAAGGACAAGACATGGGTATTCAGAACAAGTATGATCTCTTTTTTTTTTCATGTATAATAAGTAAAACACGACTTGTTCTGATATGTTGGATGTGCTTCCATCTCTGAACTGGAGGCACCTATGTTTAAAAATCAGAATCTAGGCTTAGAGATCATTTCTAAGAGATGTGTCGGGATGTCTCCTGGTTTTGGAGACCGTAGGCATCACGTTTTCCTGCTTTTCTTCATGGTGTAGGGGCCAGGAAGGATAGCAGTTGGCCCAGTAGGCAGCTAGATGGGAGCTGCGAGACCTTACCCATCCTAGCAATTGTGGCTTTGGTAGCGTTTTTCCTGGGAGCAAATGAAACCTGGGTCCTGAGGGGCAGCAGCGTGGCCGGGAGGACTAAACATCCTTGGGGGTATTGGTGTAATTCTCATGCTGTCGGTCGGACGCAGGGTTATTCCTCGTTTTCCATTAAGTGCTTCACTTTTCCATTAAGTGACTCTGAAGACAGAGTGACATTTGCAAAACCACGAAGGTTTCCAGCCCTGCCTGGAGGGATTAAGGCCAGCACCAGAGCCAGGTATGGCAGGGAGCTGCCATCTCCCATCACACCTGGATTCACTCATTGAAGATTAAACCCTGCACGTGACTGAAGGATCTGGAGGCGTTAATCCCTCTCTGTCTCTTATCGGAAGTGCCACAACTCGCCAGCTTTGCCATCCTTTGCTTTGCTTTTCTGTCGATGTGCCTTATTTCCAGGGCTCTCCTCCCAGAAGTAACGTTGCTCTGGCTGAGACATACTCCCCGTTTCCAGAGGGCAGCCCGCTGACCTCCGAGGTGGGAGCCCGGCCGAGCAAGAGCCGTGGGGTTGCCCGTTTTGGATCCGTGGGCTTTTTTAGCACCGACTTCTCTTTAGGAGTGGTATTTCGTTTGTGGTTATTTTATCGCTTGATCCTGCAAGAATAACTGCAGGGTGGCAGCCCAAAAGAAGATGAATTTCTGCCCTTAGGTTGTGTGGGTGCCTCCTCTGAAATGCTGCTCTCCTCTCACCATCCCGTGTGCAGCTCCAGCTCGTTTCCTGATGTTGGTCCCAAAATGTCTGGGAGCTGCTACGCAAGAGAGAGAGCCTAGGAAGAGCTCTTCTGGGGACAAAACCAGAAGAGATGGGGTCAGGTCCTTTGTCACAGCCCTGTCCTTGTGTAGGGACTGATGCAAACGTAGCGCTCGTCTCGGCTGTGCTGTTAGCATCCTGTTAGGAAGCGAAAAGGAATAATTTACTGATGCTTTCCTTTGAGTGTTTAGCCTGGAGTGGTAAATCTTGGTCTTGCTTGGAATTTATTTTTGTTCTGGAGATTTTTTTACTGCCTGTAGAAACTTCACCTAGAAGAGTGGGATTTTGGTTTTAAAAACTGTTGGTTTTTTTCCCCGTGGGCATTTTTTAAAGGAAAATGAGAGGAGCCGTGTAATCTTTGGCATATAATAGATTGGACTAGATTAATAACACCCTATTTTTCACAGTGAACGTGATCCCGGTCCTCTGTAGTTCCCTCTCCATCCTGACATGCTGTTAATTTGGATGAACGCTCACGTGCAAACTTTACATACGGTCAGCGCCAGCTTTCGGAGTAAGTCGCCCCAAAACCGTGAGGAGCGAGGGGTAGCGAGTCAATGAAAACCCCGACATAAATTGACTTTTTTTGTGTCCTGGCAGCGCTTGGCCGCGAGCCAATGACAATAAGAGCCTGGCGTGCCAGAATTCACAGGCAAATAACACTTTTCCACTCCAGCATCCTTATGAGACACCCTCCCAGCAGCCGTCCTTTCTTCCTGCCACTCATTCCCTTGTGTCCAAGGGGGCTGTCGAGGCGGGGAGGGGGGAGAAACGTCTCGGTGTTGTGATGGGGTGCAATGAAAACATGAGTGACAGAGTGACATTTTGACAGCTTGACTTCAGGTTCCTGCTGCAAATGTAAATACGTTCATTTGAATCCAATTTACACAACCGGGAGTTTTTAATGGGAAGTAAATGGAGGATTGCTTAAAGGTGACTTCTGGGGGTTTTATTTTTTAACCCGGAATATTCGAGGACTTTTTTTCTGCAAATTTCCATGATTTTTAGAGGTCGAAGTGGTCTCCATCCCACTTGGCCCCAGTCGTGTGTTTTTCCATCGAATTGCTTTGTTTTCTCCCAGTTTAGTGCTAATCCCCGTCTGAGTCAAGAGACCGCCAGCGATGTAGTTCATTAAATGTACCTATTGAGCAGCTGATAAAATTGAACCGCAATCTCATCCTTCTCAAATCGAGGACTCTTACACAGCCAATAGTCCGTTTTATCTTTTTCCTGAGGGGTCTAATCTGTTACTCTTTCTCACTTGGGGACTCGCTGCGTTTTCACCGGAGAAAAGCCCCCGAACGTCTTGTCAGGTGGCAACGAGAATGGCTGAATGGCGCTCCGAAGCGTGATTTATTTTAGACAATCTCAACACCTTGGGGATTTCTTACTCCTCGTTAGGGAAGTAATTCCTCCCCGAGATTTGGGTGAGTGGTGCCGAAAGGTGCAAGCTCCGGTTCGCATTCCTGTTGCGGGAGCGATGCCGCTGGGGCTCAGGGGAAGGTGGCGTGAGGTGACCTGTTGCACGGCAGCGTGGAGACCCACTTTGAATGAGGAGCTCTGGTCCTCCTGGGGTCTGATTGCAGTTCTGCTCTGGTGCCTTCCTTCTAGGGTCCTCCTGCTTTTCTCAAAGAGCTACTTTTGCCCCTTCCCATCATCCCTGGAGAAACCGGGTAACTCTTGAGTAATTCAAGTAAAGCGACTTGACCAAAGAGACTACGGGGATGAGAAGGACCGTGGCCAGATATGACAAAAGCTCGTGTGATGCCGGGCCCTCTGACACACCGGAGTGGGATGTGATTCCTGCTGACCCACACAGATGTGGGTCCAAGTGGGCAAATGGACTGGGCTTGGCAACGGTTCCCAAAGGGACCTGTGTGCTGAGGAGGGTTTCTGCATTTTCCTTGGCGCTGCAGAATGTTTGCAATGGGTGCAAACAGAGCTTAAAGGAGAACGGCTTTTCGCGTAGTAGAGTCCTTGGACCAAGCTAGAGTAAGTGTATACTCTTCTCTCTGGTTTCTTTCTAGCGGAGAATCTGTGTCTCTCCTACCGGGAGAAGGACCAGGGGATCTCATGATGTGCTAAATCCAGCTTGTCCGTTTGGGGTTGCAAGGAGACTGGAGCTTTCCGCTAGTTGCGTACACATCAGTTATTGTCTGGGTCCTGTAGGTTGTATCAGCGCCGCCTTGTAGCTGCTGGTCCTCAAATAAGTGGCTTAAAACCTTCGTATTTAGAAAATTTTGAAAACGCATCTGGGTTTGTGGGTGGGTTTGGTTTGTGGGGCTTTTTTCTTCTGTTTTTACTGCCTGAAACCTTTCAGTGCTCCTCGATTCCAAGTTCTGCAGCCCATAGCAGCAAAGTCTCAAACAGTAACAAAGCAAGTTCTCTGTAGTGTGGCCAGTTTAGCTCATTCACCACCCAGCCTCTCCCCAGCTGATGTGAGTTTATGCACATCTGTTGGTGTATGGGGGTAACGGGAGTTATCTTGGCTGAGAGCTAGAAAATCTTTAAGCTGAACCACAGAGATCACACAGCCCTCGTAGCTGTAGGGGTTTGACTTGGGCATCTGGGTGGAGGTGTGAGGTGGGCTCCTAGCAAAGCCCTAGTTTTACACCTGGAGTTTTGTCCCTCTAGGGATTTCAGCAGCATGTGTCCCTGCGCGTGGCTGGAGGATGTCTCCCAGGATTTCTAGGAAGCAGCAGATTGCTTCCTCCTTGCACCGAGACCTGTGAACACCCATGATGGATGCTAATTGAGCATCTGCTTCCTCCTCAGTTTTAAGTGAAAGGGTGGCAAGGTAAAGTGACAGTCAGACCTCGTTTGTCTTAATGAGAAGGGTTGGGAGCGTAATGGAGTTTTGCTTAAGTGATGGTGTTTCAGCCCGCCCTGTGTTGGTTTGGGAGCCGTCTCTACATTTTGGGTCCACAGGGCTTTTCAGCGTGAGGGTGGTGTGGCTACCTGGGATTTAATGCTGGTGTATTCTGAAGTCTTTCCTAGGGAGAGAGGTTTTAGAAGAAATCTGGGAGATTTTCTGGCGTGTTTGGTGTGACTTGGTAAATGATTTGGGGAATATAGTAAATTTTGCAGACAGCTTTTCCGTGGCTAGCTCGGTGCACGGGGCAATTGCATCCATCTCTGAGATGGGGGCCGTGCTAAGCGATGGCCGCTTTGAAGCTCTTTCCTCTAACAGACATTTAGCCAACGTACTTAGATACCAGCAAAAAAAAAGGGATTGTTTTTACATTCCAGACTCTCACCTTGTACTTACCACTTCTGAGGTTTGTTTGAAATGATGCTGACGTATTTACAGTGTGGCCTTACTGTGTATAGCTGGAGTAAGCAGCCAGTCACTCAGGGCTCCCTCAGCTAGGCAGAAGTAAAGCTCTTTTTACTAGTTCACGTGCAGCACCACGCTGTGTGCATAACCTCATTTCTCAAGCCTGTTTCCTAGGTATTGAAGCTAGACCCGAGCAACACCTACCCCTTAATGGGACAGACCTCCAGCTGGCGTGTATCAGCACAGCTCCAGCTGAGAACAGCCTTCGATCTACAAAGGGCTACGCCGAGATTAGCGAGGGAGTTCTGGCAGGGCCGGCGAAGCAGGTGAACGCTATCACTGTCATTTTTCAGGGGGGGGACACGAAGGAATAGGAGGGGCAGGACGATGCTGAGACAGTCCAGAGCTCTGTTGCAGAGCTGGTGTGGAGCGTGAAAGCCTTCGGTCTCTTGCTGGGGCTGCGTGCCCTGCGCGGAGAGGAATTCAGACCTGCTCTGCTGGAGCCATTCGTGCTCGTTCAAAGCCAACATCAAAGGGTCCCATTCTAATTCAGTGCTTTTTAACACACCAATGGCGGTAAGATCATTAATTATTGCACTTAACCAACTTCAGTGATTAAATGCTGTTTGTGAGTGTCAAGAGCTGGTGAAATCTTTCTGGCTCTGTAAGTGAAGAGCGGGGGTTTGCCTGCTGTTGGGGTTGGGTGGAGCTGCAAGCAGGCAAGAGCTACCTGCTCTCCAAAGAGGGTATAAACTCCATTTTTTCCCCGGAATATTTTCAGGTCATCCTTGGTGACCTGCGAGTGCTTGCTGCTCCTGCCTTGCTGCCCCGGTGGGTAGGCAGGATCATGCCTTTTGGAGGCAGCAGTGTCATTATTTCCTCCTGTGAGAGTGTAGAGCACCCTGTCTCATTGAGACAAAGATCTCTTGCAGATGAATTTCTGTTGGCATTCTGATTTCTGAAGTGTTCAGCAGCTAATGATGCTGCTTTTTCTCACACTGAGCGCAATGTGGTGGAGCTGGAGTAAGGACCATTCCCTGGGCAGGTCCCTCTCCACCTTGGGAGATGTTGGCTTGAGGCAGAGCTGCCCTGGCCTGAGCTGTTCCCAACCTGAGGAATTCTGCAGGCAGCTTGTGCCTATTTTTGCAGAACGTGGCTGGTGGGCAGCTAGAGAGCCAGGTGGTTATTTTCTGTCCAGCCAGGTTTTGTCACCTACTGTTACCCATGGGGAGAGAATTTTTTTCTCCTTCTTCCAGAGCTTGAGCCCTCATTGTTCCTAGCACGTGAGGCATGCAAAATTCCCCTTGCCATCCTGGAGGAAGGCTCTGAGGGTAACCATGGCTGATTAAGGAGCCCTGAGCAAAACACGGGCCAAAAAGCTCACACACGTTACTGTGCAGGGAGAGAAAGCAGAACCCCCTGAAGGGGATGCAGCTCCTGCCCCGAACCTCAGTGGCTGCAACAGGCTCCCGTGGGGATGCGTGGTTTGTCCCCAAAGGGAGCTTGTGTTCATCAGGGCTTTGCTAGAGACAACGTTCAGAGGTTTGAATCGGACCTGGGATCATCTCCAGCTTGGTTTGCGTTCGGTGTGGCGGACACGTCCCTTGCTGGACTAATGAGACTAGGCGTGTGTGACGTTTTTATGACTCCTTCCTAAGCTATTTCCTCCCAAGTTTTTAGTGTTAAATTGAATTCCTTCCCCCCCAGCCCCCTGGTGTTGTCGGGAAAGCCATCTGCAGACAGAAGAGCGATGCGGAGATAACACTTCTGGGGGTGGATTTGTCTTTATTGCTCTTATATCTTTTCTTTAGGGTTTTTCTGACTTTGCTGGGCACAGAAGCGTCTCTTCTGGCATTCAGGGCTTCCCAGCCAGGCAAGTTGTGGGCATCACTTACCCCCCAGCCCTCCCAAAGCTTTGTTGCCAGAGGTATTTTGGAGCAGACATCCCAGATGAACAGTTCCTGAGTTCTCACCCTGCTAGAGATATTCTCAAGAGAAACATGCTTCAGTTTTATAATGTAGATGAGTCTCTCTTTCCCCCCTCCCTCCCCTCCAGTTTCCAGACCCAAAAGTAGGCGGCGAATTCTAAGGCTTGAGGGAAGCAACTGCACAAAAGCCTATTACAATCCGGTCGCATTGTGCAAGGTGGGGATTTGCAATTTTAAGCGGAGGGAGAGGGAATCGTCCTAATACTTAGATCTAATACCTAAAGCACCTATAAATACAGATGTATATTTATATAAAGCCTCTCCCGCCACACGAGTTCCCTGTCTGGTCGAGGTTGCCAGACCACCCTGTCCTGCACAAACAAATGAGTTAGAAAGTCCGAAATTCCATCTCTGCCTTTCGGGGCTTGTCTGGGGAATTCCTGAGTAATGGAGGTTGAATTGGGTCACAAGGGCAGTGGGGAATAAATCTTCAAAGGTTAGCTCTGGCATGAAGTCTCCTTTTTTAGGCATGTCAGGGATTCTTTTGTTTTGCTTTGTTTTCCAAAGCCCCCCCCGGCCGGGGAACAATACCTCGCTGGGGCCAAGCCTGGCCGGGCGCAGCCCCACGGCATTGTCCGGGGGGCCGGGGAAGGGGCCGGGGGGAGAAATGACATCTTAAAGAATGGCGCTTCTTCTTATGGACACTTAGTAGATCAGTGTGCATTCAATTAACCCTATAAACCATGCAAGGTCCGGGGAAAAGAACCTTTCAGGCATTATGGATTGAAAGTATTAAGGGGGGGCGAGGGGGAGAGCTGTTGGTCGAGGCCTGTTTAAATAAAGCCCGTTAGGCAGGAGCAGGGTGGTGGAGGTAGAAAAAGGGGATGTTTTGGTGATTTTTTTTTTTTTTTCCCTGTAAATCCAAGCACAGTCTTGTGTGCTGCTCTGGATTTTCTTTCTGTAAAGTCAGGAAATCATCACACAGCTCAGGCTGGGTGTCTTGGTTAGATGTTCGGTCCAACGGTCTTTGCGTCTGCTGGCTCGGGAGGAAAGGGACCCTGTGGGCTGTCTTGAGTGGGAAAAAAAAATATTTTACATGAGAATTTTTTATCCCCCTCAAATTCCTGCTCAACCCAGAGCTGTGTCCTAGGGCCATAATGGCCTGTGGGACATCGCTGACCTTCCTGAGCGCGCGGTTGGTGGGGTATGACGACATCTCAGTGCTTCTGTGAAGGACCAAACCACTTTGATATTTCCAGTTGTGTGTCTGACCTCTTGCAGGGACGCCACAAGGCACTGCCATGTTTGGAAAATGCGATATTTATTCCTATTAATATCTGGAGGACGGTCGAATTTTGAAGCTTCAGTGTGCTGGCAACTCCACCCAAACTCCTCAGTACCAGTCAGGGCTAAGTAGCCCCTCCAGGATGAGAGCAATATTGTGAGCAGAGAGATGGAAGCAGCCAAATTTCTTTCGCTGCACAGGGCTAATATTCACCTGGAGAAATCCAACCCATTTGTAGATATTAAACTAGACATGGTAATAAGTTCAGGATGTATTTCAATTTACTTTGCTGCAGATAGATTTAATTTACCAACTGCAGAGTTTTAGATGGAACTGCCTGTATTCCTGCCATTTTATGCTACGTTCTGAATATATTATATGTAAAGTTGTACACTAATAGGCCTGTTTCTGATTTGCTGCACATGACATAGACGTGCAAGTAAATTAACGGTGAAGTCTTAGTGTTGCAGAGTTTAATTATGTTCGCAGATGAATTAGCATCTAATTCCTCTATCCCTTCCTTAGTGTGAAGTACACTGGAAATTTTTTTTTTTTCCCCAAAGACGTTGGTGATTTGTGTTGTTTTGAAAGGAGATCCCTGAGACCTGCTGCATTTCCAGCTTATCTTGGAGCTGATGTTTGAATTCGCAGCGCAGTGGCTCTACGTCCAGCTATGCCTATTGATTATTGAGCGATAAGTGGGATTTCTGGTTGCTTTTGGACAACATGGGCTGCACGTGCAGGCTCAGGACAACATATTGGAGGTGGTAAACGGCCTCAGCCTTGGGGAAGAAGGACAAGAAGTAGCTGCGAGTTGCGCGAGTGGTTTGAGCTGCCAGTCCTTCACTTGGAAAGAGGCCCACAGTAAAACGTTGGTGACGGTGCAAGGTGACATGTTTTTCTGTGAGGGTTGTTCCTCTAATCAGGACAGCGCGTGGGCCTGGGCTGAAAACCCTTTAAAACCAGACTGAGCGTGTTGCGTGGCTGTTCTGAGGTTGGGGTGATGGCGCCATCACGTTAGGGAACGTGGATCTCCTGAGCTGCTCTGCTGATCGTCGGTCAAGTCAAATGCTCTCTGGTTTTGAAGAAAACACAGTGAAACAACAGTGAGGTGAAAGCATCTGTGGTGTTGCCTGCTAGTGCCCTTTGGTGGTGCCCAGCTTGATGTCAAATCAAGAGGGCATCGTGTAGGTGCTTTACTGCTCCGCTGGGCTGAGGACCCTTTGAAAGCTGCCTCCTTCTTTGATGTGTTAGTAGCACATGTCGACCCTTTTTGAGCAGCAGGGATGGGGTAATGGTGTCTGTCTTTATTAGCTCTTTCAAAAATGATTCTGACAAAACTAATGGTTTGCTTTCTCCCCGTGTTGTGCCTTTTACCCAGTGCTGTGCCCTCCCCTTAACTTGAAAGCGGCATCTACGTCTGTTGCAGTGCAGGTTGCATCCTAGGAGTAAATAATTCTTCTTTCCTGAGCAAATACAGGAATAGTCAGCAAATATGAAGCATCTCTTTTTCCTATTGTCACAAAACTGTGGCGTTCCCGAGACCGATTTGCGCTTGCTCGAGGCTGTGCTTTAACAGGAGCACATTTGGGGTATAAAAACAGGAAAGGTTCTCAACGGCTTTTAATTGGAGTTGTTGCTTTTGATGGGGCTGCACTAATTTCCAGTGGCTTTAAAGCTGGTGGGGAGCAAGGAAGGCTGGTGAAATCCCGGGTTTACCGGTGCCTCGAGGGGACGTCCTGGACGCCCTTGCACTTTGAGGGGAAAAAAGGAGAATTACAGCCAAACAGCAATCCACGCACTGGGGCTGCGTGTATGAGCTGGAATTTGGATTCGTGTCTGTCACTGCCTAAAAAAAGAAATCTGGACCATGTTGAGAGTTTGTAAGGGGAAACCAAGCCATTCCCCCCAGAGCCGCTTTCCTAAGCCGTGCCTGGTTGCCAGTAGCTTCCTGCCTGTTGTTAGTTTTTCTTTCTGAATACGATTTAGTTTCTGCAAGCCAGTGGCTTTTAATGATTTCCTTTGAGTCCATGCATCCTCTGGAGCAGCCCTCTTCTCCCGTGACACTTGATGTGGGAATGCGTGCATCAGTATTGTTACTTAAACAATACCCTTCAGGCACCGATTCTGGGCCCTCAGATAAATCACAGATTAAAATGCAGCGGAATCGCGTGATAAAAAGTCCGCGGTGTTCTGGCATGCAGGGAGCAAACTGCGCGGAGCCCAGGTAATGGGAAATTGCGTGTGTTATCTGAAGACCCATGTAATTAATGAACAAGGAACCTGTTTACTCTGAAAATAAATGGCAGAGTTACTATAATGCCTTTCTGCCTTGAATGCTGAACGAGTATCTCCGGAGGAACGCAGCTCGAAGTCGCATCTCGACCAGAAAGGCGGTTTGGAGACGGCGCTGAGAATCGGCGCTGTTCTGCTTTTATGAAGAATATGAAACCAGCCTTCCCTTCTAATAAACACCTCGTTTATTTTCTCTGGGCTCCTGAGCGATCTAGTTTGCCAATCGTGGTGCGGACGGAACAATTAGCGGCTCCGATTCAGCGCACATGCCATTGCCAGGCAGGAAACGAGCACGCTGGGCATGAATAGCATCAGTCTTATTCTCAGGCATGTGCAGGTATCTGGCGCTTTGGAGAGCTTTGCAAACAGGCTGGACTTCTGGTCTGTCCTTGCTTTCCATCCTGATCATCCTGCCCCCTGAATTCATGTGTATTACACCAGGCTCCCGGCTTCCCCTTTACAGCTGTAGGAGTGCTGGTGGCTCGGTTGGCTTTTATTTCATCCCAGCTCTTTTCCACACGTGGAAAATCGCGCCCGCGTACGAGTCCGGGTGCTGGGAAGGGGAGAGCTGTCCCTTTAACCGTGCAGAGCATGTGGCTGTTTTTAGTTAGGGCTCTTTTAGCAAGTTGTCTCAGCACATCAGGGCCCCACTTTCATCATGCCTGGCTTTTTTTTTTTTTTGCTTCCCCCCCCTGCTTTGAGTCCTAGAAGTCAGAGGCCACAGGGGGGGTGACAGAAAGCAGTGACCTCTGCATAAGCGGGGGGACCAGATGGCCACTCCTCTTCCTCTGAGCCTTTCTCCCCTGGCCCCAGGGCACAGATCTGTGACCTTCGCTTTAACTGAATGCCCAGACTGTGTGACTGGGGCTTTGACATGCTCTTTAATAGGCATACATTATCCCTCCGTTGCTAAAAGCCCAGAAAACTGGGCTCATTTAGATGGAATTTAAGTAAAACTGTTTGGATTGGGTTTGCTATCCCCTAGCTGCCTCCTGCTAAATTGTTGATCTTAGTGCTAATGAAGGGAAACGCACTCACGGGCAGGCTGGGAAGTATTTTATTTTCAAAACTTTGCAAAAAACAATGTTTTCTGACGGGTGAGGGGTACCCGCACCGCATCGAGCCCTTGCGACTGGACCTGGGCTCAGTTTTGCTCTAAGGTCCATCTCTTCCAGTCAGAGAAAAATTCTGATGCTGAACAGTGGCAAAACTTGGGCTTGTAGGCTCTTGCAGAGTTTGCAGGCACAAGGGGGAGATGTAATCACTAATACTTCAGTAATTCTTGGTTCCAGCCGTACGTGTTGCTGTGATTTCGAAGTGCGAGCCAAACTGGAGCCTTGTGATGTGGGAACACGCTACAGCACCGAGCACGGGGTCGGGGAGAATGGGCAGAAATTCCCTGGGAGGAGGAGGACTAGCGCTAGAACAACTGAAAATGGAGAAAATTGAGAAAATGCTTTATTCTCTGTGAATTAGCAAGTCATTGTGGTTTTCTCAAGCACTCCGGTGATTGAGATATTCATCTGATATTTCTGTCTGGTGCCGTAGCTGTTATTGGAGGAGACTGGGCTCTCCTTTAAGAAATTTGTGTAATGGTAGCCAGGCTCTTCAGGAATGTCCTCGGGAGAGACTGGAAATAGGCTCTTTCTCAGCAGAATGGAAACGTGGAGGTGCGTTTTCCTGCTAATGACCGGCAAAGGTCTCTGCCGATGGGACGCGGATGGCCTCCAACCTTTGCCAGGCAAGCGGATGCTGAGGAGGAGCTTCATTAATGCCTACCATTTCCAAAGGGTTAAGCACGTGAAAGTTATTTCAAGTTATTTCAGGAATTTCCTTTCCAGGGCAGACCTAGGGAGGTAGGTATAAGCAAAGGCCAGTTCAGCCCCTCTCAAAGTGCTGGATGCAATTCGCTTTGAAGTTCCTGGGAGCTGCACGTCCTCGCCGCGCGGCTGAATTGAATCCAGAGATCTTCAGCTGTGAACCTGTGGCCGCAAAAACCGCTTTTGGGGCATCTGCCGTGGGTCAACAGCTACTGAAGGTGGGGAGAGCAAAAAAAAAAAAGGTGCCAGGAATGTCGGTGCAGATGACACCGGAGGTTTCAACTGCTTGTGGCTCGTGTTCCTGCTTTCAATTAAATTAGAAAGTATTTGTGGATGAAGTGACCCATTAGTTGGGTAATAACACTACCTCATCACGCCTGCTTATCAGTATTAGTTATGCACTATAAAACCCGTGCCAAAGCCCTTGGGGGAATCCATTAAATCGAGGCGGGCGGCTTTGCGCACGTGTGCGACGGAGCCGTCCCGAGATGCGCGTTCGGACACCAAACTGTTGCGGGTTTCGGGCATTTCTGAGCTCACCCTGCCTCTGAGCTATCAGCGTCTCGCATCTTTGTTGCCTCTACTGCTTCCTCACTGAACAGAAGAAACAGGCCATAAATTTGCTGATTATGTGCATTTAGGCAGACCAGCTCCCTTAATGGCCTTTACGGTGGTTGCAGCTGCCTGGGATGGAGTTTTTCTGCATCCCCAGCTTCTAATAGTAGGTGGTTGCTTTTTCATGCCGTACATCCCGTTAAATAAATCTGAGCCGCTGGTAACCGATTGCCGATGTTAAGCTGCAGAGGGAGAGATTAAAAATGTTTTCCCTGTCTGCTTGCAAAGCTCGGGAGGACTTCGTGCAAGTTTTGTGGATTTTTTTTCTTTAAAGAGGAGATAGGAAACGTTTTGAGAAATAGTCTTGTCTGTCTATGCCGGTGTTTGAGCCTGGAAGCAGGTAAGAGGAACCTGATTCAATGACGTAGGAAGTGGAGCGCTGGCTCGCACCCGATACACCTCTTTGAAACACCGCTGAGGAGCAATCAGCGCCCCGTCTGCTTGCATCAATAATTAGATCTCATAAAGTATTTAGAGGCTGGTGGCACGGGGAGCTGTGGTGGCCAATCGCCTGGAAAGGGCTTGATTTCCAGGTGAAAACAGGCAATGTCAGGACTGATCTGCTAAGATTTCAGCTGGAAGAAAGGAGCCAGAGCAAAACAGCCTTTTCCTGAGCCTCTTAGAATGGCAGTGGAGGGAAAATGTGGTGGTGGTTGTTAGCAACGTCCATTAGTGCTGTTGCCCCAGGGATTTCCTCTCGGCCAGGCAACGAGGGGCACTCGGAGGGGCAGGCTGAAGCGTGGGGCGATGCCGGGCTCCTCGCCACGGCCCCTTTCAGTCCCTCCTGCCAGCCCCCCCTTCACTGAAAGCAGCACCGCTGGGGCTCTGCTCTGAGCATCCTCTTTCTTCTTTGAACCCGAGGAGGCGTCACACCTTAAGGTCAGGCGAGGGGTGGAGGGAGCAGGATGTCGTTTTGTCATTAGCCCGGCTTCAAAGGCAAGCAGGCATCGAGGAAGGGGGAAAAGAGGCTCGAGTGGTCATGGGGGGGGCTGCGAGCCCTTTGTCCAGCCTCCTGTGGCCGGCTCACCTGGTACGCAGCTGCTCTGGGAGGATGGATCCCAGGGAAAGCAGCGGGATGGAGGAGGAGGTGAAGGGATGGAGGAGCAGTGTGAAGCACTGCGTGTGTGTTAGGGCAGAAGTGTAGCCCCCTTGGAGCCATGCTGCCTAAAATAATTCAATGGGCTCCTGCACATCTCTTGGAGGCCCTGAGGCATGAGTTGGGCTTGCTGGGGTGTGCTCCTGTTGGAGGCTGGTCTCAAGGCACCGTGTGTTCATATGTCCTTAAGCTTTCCAACCCCCAGGAGAGTGGGTTAAAAATTACGTGATTGCCAAAGGAGAAGAAATTGTCTCCCATTTGGGGGTTCTGTGGCTTTGTCCTCTGCACCTTGAGGATGCTTTGGGGTCCCCTGTCAAGGCTTTTCTTTGCAGCTGCCGGGGATGCTTTGTTTATCCCAATCCAAGCCCAGATCCTCTTGCGGGTCCCCACGAGCGGGCTTGGTGAGGAACGCCAGCCGCGGCGAGGCTGGAGAGATCAAAGCACATGTGTTGGCAATACTGGGAGGCTTCTGGGATCAGATGCTCTTTGACCTGCCCTTCTGAAAGCTGCGGGCCCCGAGGAGGAGGAGGAGGCGGAGGAGCTGGGTGATGAGGGCCAGCAGCTCCATGAGCAGCCAGAGCCACCAGAAACACAGCTCAGCTCTGCTTCACAAGCTCTTTCCATCCCGCAGCCCCATCGGGCTCGTGTGCTGGTAATTAGGATGTTTGCTGTCACTTCTGTGGGCGCAACAGTGCGTATTCATCAAATATGTAAATTAACACATTAAGCTGTTTGCATAAATCTTCTGGATCGGGGAGGATGATGGAGATGAATTGTTGCGAGAGCGGCTCTGCGAAGCGTTCCCCGATATGCGGGTGGCGCTAGGGTCCTGCGCGCTCTCCGTGGGCGCTCCGGTGACGCGAATCGGGAACTCGTTTGGCTTAATTAGCGCAAGAAGTCCAGGCGTCGTTACCTCCAGAGCAGGATTACAGCTGCTTTTGCACAAACGCCTCTCAGGTGGCCTTTTCCTCCTGGGGGAGGATGGGTCGAAGGGATGGGCAGGCAGGTGAAGAGTTATCCAGGGAAAAAGCAAAGCTGCCGGAGGTCTCCGGTGAGCAGGAACTCTGCTGGGGCTTGCTCGGAGCAGTGGGCTTCCCAACGAGCCCCCCGGCACCGCCACGTCCTCCCCACACATCTGCTACTACCGAAAGGAAAATACATAAGACCCGTAACCCTTGCCTGCGGTAGCTTAACAATGCCTCTGAGTATTGCTTCAAATACATATAATAAGTCTGAACTAATAAAGTAACGAGTTTATGAGCTTTTTAAAGATTTTACTAGATAAATGGAGGGCCTAATAACAGGATTCGATTTCGTAACATAAACAACGCGTTTGCTGGGGCCTCTTAAAATATTCCTAACTTCTAACTGCAGAAAATCCAGCGTATGATTTATATTTCTGACTGCTGGAAGCTCTGGCTTTCATTATCTGCGTGCGCTGCAAATCCAATTATGTAATATCATTGAGATAAGGCATGTAATGTTTCGCGTCTAATTGTTCTAACATGCAAATTTTTTTCCAAAGCTGGCGTGCGTTAGGATAAAAAGAAGGCAGGGGCTGTGTTTCACAGTTGTGTGGGAGGAATCGGGCACTCTGCAGGCAGTCGGATGTTTTGGGCTGTCTCTGGCCGGGTGTGTTGTGCTGCTGGGTGTCCGAGAAGCTCTCCAGGAATCGCGAGGTGGTGCTGAGCAGGATGCTGGGTTTGGGGTGGATAAAGCGTCGGTTAAATGCGACTGAACGGCAGCCCTTGCCTGAATGGGAAGACCTGTGTATGGCAGCAGAATATTTCACTGATTTGAGCACTGCGACTCATTTTTTCCCCTAGGAGGCCCTTACCCTGGGGTTTGCTGACCCCTGTGCTTCGGTGTGAGTGGGACAGCTTGAGTCTACAGCCTCCTTCCCCTCCCCAGCAAAGGGCTGTGGAACCAGTGTGTGCACTGGGCAGACACACCGGGCTGTGCCTGTGGCTGCCGGTCCAGGGCACCTGTTGATTCACTGTGTTGGATCCAAATTTCACACTTGTTTGCCAGGTGGTTTTCATCTGTAGGTAGAAAAGAGACCAGAGACCTCAGAAAGTTCTTGTACATCTTGTAAAACAGCAGCTTACGTGCTTTGCCCCTTCCTTGTGGCCTGAGGTATTACCGTCGTTGTCTCTGAACGTCTTTGGGCAAGTGTGTGCTCAGCCAAGACTGTGTAGACTTGCTTTTTGAGCTTCTTGTGTCCTGGTCCCTTCCCATGGTCTGATTTTTCCTTGTGGATGAAACAAAGCAGGGAAATGTGCTCCAGGAATGCGCTTCCAGATGTCCAGCTGCCCACGGGCATTTGGTTCACCCAACTGGGTCAGAGCAAGTCTGAAGGAAAACTCCCAAGTCGTGGATGGTGTTGATGTGAAGCCATCAGCATGAGCTCGTTTATGCTTCTGATGTGGAGCAGGATTTGCTGTTATGTCCATCGCTTACCAAGCTGTAGTTTACAAGATTTAGTGAATATTTATATAGCGAATATATATATACACATTTATATAGTGAATATTTATATAGCCTAGACTGTGTGATCTACTCTAGGTGATCCTGTTTTGCCAGGGGGTTGGACTAGATGGTCTTTCAAGGTCCCTTCCAACCCCGAACGTGATTCTGGGAATGTATTCTGTGAATGGTGAGTTCCCATCTGACCTGCACACTGAGAGGCTCCACAGCCAGGGCAGGCAAGGAGGAAGGCAGAACTGGTAGACACTCAGATCTTCCCTGATGTGTCTTCAGAATCAATCAAGGAGCATATCCTGATGTGGGAAGAGGATCTTGTAGATCTTCATCCTTGGCACCAGCGCAGTCCCGTGTACGAGCGCTTCAGTGGAAGAGCTGGGAGCGGCACATTCGGGGTCCTCATGCAGCTCTACCGATCTTTGGCTTGTGCTCGAGGGGTGCTCGGTGTCTCTGGAAGGGTCTGGAGAGGGGATGCCAGGTTTCGGTGCTGCCCTGGGGATGGTGACACGATCCAGCTGGTGATTCTGGTCCTGGTATTTGGCTTTTTTAAGGAAATTTCCCACTTCGAGCTACTGGGCATTGTTCTCTGGGTGTGAATAGGTCCCATTCAACCTTGTTTTATTCATCATCAGCAAAGCATGAAATTACAGTGGAAATGCTAATAGATTTCCTAACAACTTAGTACCTACTTGGGCGAAACAGTTATTTGTTGACTAATTAGTAAGTTAATTGTTTTATACCTTAGTAAGGTCAGGTTGCTATTTTAATCTAGGGGGAGGTGGTGCGTGATCTTCCAAACAAGACTTGGCTTTAATGAGGTGGTGGTATCATCGCTGAGGCTAAAGGAGCAGAGGGAAAGGGGAATGGCAACTCCAAAAGGAGTTTTTCCCAGCTGCTTGCCGTGTGCCAAGCCAGGATCTGAGGACATTTGTGGCCCAGGCCAAATGCGACGTGCACGGGCGTCACCTCCATCCTCTGCAGGTGAGATGTGCCCGGCTGGACCTGCAATGGCGTATTTGCTTCGGGAACCCTTAACGTTGTCCAAGCACGCGTGGAAAGGTCCGTCCTGAAGCAGCCCTGGGCGAAACATTGCGCTGAGCTCTGCAAACCTTTGGGAAGCGGGGAGGAAAGGGTTGGTGCTGCTCAGAGCAGGACCTGGGGTTTGCTGTGAAGTGTGTTTCTCCTGGGAAATAGCTAGCAAAGGCTTTTGGAGACCTGATCACCTCTCATGTCGTGGACTCCTACCCTGGGCTCTTTTCCTGCCCGCTCTCCTACTTGGAGCCAGAGGGATGAGCTCTCCCCAGGAGGTGGGATGAATCCTGCTGGAGTGCTCAGCTTTTTCTGAGACCATTAGTGGAGCAGGCTTCTCAGCTCTCAGAGCCACTAGCAAGCTTCGGGCATGCTAATTAAAACCATTCCTGACATGAAAAAAAGAAAAAAAAAAAGGCATTTTGCAGAAAGAAAGGAAAAAATCTCTCCTTCCTGGAGTTTATGATTGAATATGAGTAACCTGGCCTTGGGTTTCTGAGGCATGAAGTCTCTTCCCTGGCTTGATTTATGTACTTTAAAAGGAAAAAAAAAAAAGTTTCCTGCTCACCTCCTCAGTAGCTTTCTCCCTCTTGTCTTCCCCCTCCTGACCCCGTGCTTGTGGCCAGGAGAGCTTCCTGTGTTTAGAAGCAGCCTTAAAAGAAATCCATGTGTGGATGGAGGCAGTAGCGAACCTTTGGAGAAGGCTCCCCCAGGATGGTTACGCCGTCTTGCTCTAGATATGTTTTTTTCCTCTTCCACATTCTTCCTCCTCATCCTCCTCATTAGGGCTTTGTGGTAATTATCTGCCTGCGCCAACCCTGCCCTTTCTCAGCC
Source organism: Trogon surrucura (assembly GCA_020746105.1). Lineage (NCBI taxonomy): Eukaryota > Metazoa > Chordata > Aves > Trogoniformes > Trogonidae > Trogon > Trogon surrucura. The sequence goes on along the minus strand of CM036627.1, from coordinate 19,099,725 downwards.
CAGCCCCAAGAGCTGTGATTCGAGTTGATGTTGGTTTTTGCCTCTTCTCTCTTGTCCTGCTGGGCTCATCTTCCACGTGGGCAGGGATCGTTTGTAAAGTTCTAGTCTGCAGCCCAGGGAAGACCAAGAAAGATTTTTGCTTGCAGGCAGCACGTTTGGTGCTAATTCTTCCCCCTTCCAGCTGGAAATACAGCGTGGAAATACCAATACTTGTCGGGTTTATTTGTTGCACTGATGACCCTATGCTTTTTAGAAAAAAACCCTGGTGTCTTCTGCCTTGAGGTATCTGCGAGCCGCCTCTGTAGCCTCGACAGCTTTTCCCGTGTGTCTGTACTGGTTTATCAATTCTGGAAATGCAGAGATACCAGTCAGATACCAGTCAAAAGAGCTCTGTTCCTGCTGTCACGCCGTCTATACTGTCACCGGAGCATTTATCCCATGGTTGTGCAGAATGTGCAGGTAGACTTGACATCCCATGGCTGAATTTGCCTGGATTTTGACTCTTCCCTTCACGTAAAATCAAACTGGAAATGGCAGGAAATACAAGCTGAAAAAAAAATAAAAATCAAACAAAGTGGCACTCAAATGAGCCAACAAAGCCCGTCTCAGTTGCCTTTATTTTTTTTGGTTATCTTTATTATTTTTTTTTTTTTTCTGGAGTGGCCAAGATAGCTTTTAAATCTTGGCAGTTTGCTGCTCTGTGCCCAACAGAGCCTTCTGCATGCGTTGCCTGGCAAGAACAGCCCTTCGGCAGCCGGCGGAGGGGAGCGTTTTTGCAGCCTGCATCCAAGTGTGACTCCGACGTTTCGTGCTGCCTCCTGAGCTAGGACGGGCTGTGAATATAGATCGCGCCACTCCTTTCCCTGCGTATCCTGGGCTTCTCGTTGGGAAAAGGGCCCTGACTCAAGGACTGGCAGGGAAGGGGGTTATAAAAATTTGATTAGTGAAGTGGAAGGATGTTTCCAGCCCTGTCGTTCCTTGGGAAATAAGAGAAGAAAAGACAGATAATGTTCTGCCTCTTTAGTAGCTTGGGAAGTCATCTATAAAGCAGAAGTGAGCTTGAAACCTAACCCCTGTGCCTTTTGTTAATCCAGACAGTCGGATGGAGGGTTTGCATGACGGGGAGCTTCGAAGGGGCCCTGTTTTGGTGAGGTGGATGCTGGAGAGCCCTGAAGGAGCCAGATGTGAGAAGACCAGAGCCACCAGCCTGGGCGGTCGCACGCTCAGCCCTTTGCAGCTCCCTGCAGCACTGCAGCTCTGTGCTAGTGTTCGACTGTGCCCAGTTGCAGGCTGGAAGAAACTCAGCCTTGGGGGAAACTGCCTGCCTGGAGGGTAGGTGAGAGCTGGTGCTCGCTCAGGGGTTGGTGGTAGGACACCGAGGGGTAGCAGTGAACCGTAAAACGGCCTTAAAAGTGGTGAGTCCAAGTAAAGCTGCGCGCCTTCACGTGTTTTATCGTGTCGTGTGCCAGGGCTATTAGTCCCCTTCTGTGCTTCAGTCAGGCAGCGTGGCAACCAGCAGTGAAGTTCCATCAGATATTAAAACCTGCTTTTGAAATTTCTCCTAAAGCAGAATACTGAATCAACCTCTTCAAAGTGTTGTTGCTTTTTTCTTATTATTATTTTTTTTCCTTCTTGTGCTGTTTCCTGCCTACAACTTTACCTTTACTTCCATTTCTCTCTCTCATTTTCCATGAGCTCTCTCTGTAACCATTTCGTGTTTTATTGAGCATGGATGAATGGTGATGCCTTTTACACAAGTGCTATTTTCATCTAAAGACGCGTGTTTAATACAAGCCTCCACTCAGCTGTTATCCCAACGGTGCTTTGTGTTTACCAACAGATTATTTCAGCTGGCTTGAATCTGGAGGCAAATTAATTTCACAGAGAGGTTTTCTCCTGTTCTACCCCAGCAAAAATTCCACTTCTCTTCTGGTGGGACGTTACAGACCTGGAACACGATTCAGAGGCAGCAGGAGCTGTGCAAGAGCAACAGCATTGCTCCTGGGGCTGAGTATAACCTACGCTTACCATATGCTACCACCTTCCCCTGTAGGTAAAACGAGGGTGTTTCTGCCTTCCTGCAAATGATAGCAGCTCCGCAGAGCGGCGACAGTAATCGCTCAAGCTGCTGCCGTGTGGGTCTCTGTGCATTTGGGAATAAAATTTTCCATCTGCGGGATTAGGTTATGAATCCAGAGTCATTAGGAAGGGTCTGGGGTTTATCCTTGGTGCTGTAAGCAGGAGCTCAGCTGTCAGCGACGGTGATGGATCCCCAAATACCTGCTTGTTGCAAGGCGGTGCTGCCACCCCGAGAGGTTCCCCGGGCTGTGCACCAGCAGTTGTGCCTAGAGATGCCGAAATGTGCCTCAGTTGTTAAAGATTTGCTTGTTGTTTGGCCTGAGGTTTGTCACAGCGATTCCCCGGAGGTCTCTGCTGGCTGGGTTCGCCCTGGGGAGGCACGTGGCTATTTTTTGGCGCCGACGGTAGGCAGGCTGCTGCTCACAGCCGTGCAAAAAGGCACCGAGGGCATCGTTCGCCTCTGTCGTGCTGGGATGCGAGGCGGGGTGGCAGGCGGTGCTGCTCGCTGCGTGGCACAGGCCACAGCAAAACCCCAGGGGTGAGAGCTGGGCTGGCTTGTGCTGTGCTTGTGCGATGCTGCTTTGATCCTCCCAGGCTCTTCTTCCGCTGCCTCTGAATTAACCCTACTGCCTCTGATCCCTGGCGTGGGCTGCTGCAGAGCTGGGTCCCATCAGTTCATAGAATCATTAAGGTTGGAAAAGACCTCTTAAGATCATCTAGTCGAACCGTCTAAGTTCTGCAAAGCTGGTGATGGAAGGGCAAAACAAAATCACTTCCTGGAGGTTGACTTTGCTGTTTGTGCCCAGTTGGAGGGGGCAGATCTGTTTGCATGCTCCAGCTAGAGGTGAATCCTTTCAGAGAGCTCTGACCTGCGTCTCACACCGCAGAAACAGGACCAGATACTGGTCAGCGTGAAGAGATGTCCCCGGGGGAGCACTCCAGGAGGTTTTGGAGACACGTCTCTGCATTGGCCCTAAAGCAGTGGAGGAGGTGAGATCTCGTGTCCCCCAGGGGCTGGAGAGGGGTTCTCCAATACCCATTTCCATGCCTGGGGAGTGTCGGGCATCCTTTCATCCCCTGTGGCTTGTTCTTTTCTTGCTCCTTGTGCTGGAGCTGGCATGGGAAGGGGCTGGAGCTGGACCTTGAGAAGGTGCTCAGCCAGCCCTTCGCTACAGCAGGACAGCGCTGAATTTTCCCTTGCAATTCAGTGCCAGGCTCTGGCACCCTTATTCCATACCAGAGCGCTGAGGGGAATCAGATATTTGGGACAGTAAATGTTCCTTTGGGGTGACGAGTCCTCTGGGCCCTGCCAAAATCAGCGGGGCTGCTCCTGGCGAGAGGTGCCGCTGTCGAACGCAGCCCGGAGCGCTCGCATCGACGTCTTCATCCCCGCACACGGTAATTTCCCGACCGATCCGCTCCGTTAAGGCATCGCAGGAGGTAACGAGGCTGGTTCTGTGAGCGCCGTTCTCGGGCGGGCGCTCTTCATCCTGGCTGCCCCCGCCGCCGCGGGATCTGCATCCGGCTGCCGCTGCGCATCTCGCAGTCGCGCTCGGTTGGAAAGGGCCGCTCTTCCAGATCCCTTCGCCGCCAATTCCTCTCGCAAATGAGCGAGGGCGGCTCGCCCCGGCCCCCGCTCAACACGGGGCCGTCACTTCAGGCCGGCGTGGGGTCCGCGGCACGGGCCGCCGTCCGCCGGCCAAACTTCTCGCGAGCGGGGGCCGCGCATCCGCATTAATTTCGACGGCTTTAATGCGGGGGAGCTCATCAGCTTGATTTCCCCCGTGGCTCCGGGAGTCAGCTGGGGCGCCGGGGCCTCCCATTAGCGCTCCAGCCCAGTGCCAGATGGCGGGTGATGGCTTGCGGAGGCTTCTGAGCTGACATGCCCCATTGTGCGAGAACACAAAAGCGAGCCGGGCTGTATTTTTATTTTTCTCCGCTTCCCCCCCACCCCCTCCACCTCCTTCTGCTTTCGTTTTCCTGTCACCCTCACAGCTAATTCCAGGAGCTCTCTTTATTTATTTACTTCGTCGCACTGAGAGGGGGCTGGGAAGTTGCTGGTGATGTTTTCCGTGTGGATGCTCTTGCCTCATCCCACACGATTGTATTTTATTCCCCGCCCGAATACCACCCCACGTGCAGGCACCCACCCCCACGAAATCTCTCCGTGGACAGTTTGGTCGCATAAACAAGTTCTTAGGGTATCATATTAGGTCTCCTGAGGGGTCATTACGTGCCACAAGGTTTTGTTAAGGATAGATTTAATCGCCATCCTGGGTATTTCAGGTGTCCCAGCAGTTTTTTCAGGTCTCTGACAGTCTGTGTTGCAATTACCTATTTGCTACTGAATTTTCATTTCTTTTATTAACACCAGAGAGGTGCCTGGTTTGGGATGCAAGTGTTTTCTCTCCTGGAGATGCACATTTCAGGAGAGAGAGGAGCGATTCCCCAGGCTCGGTGTGGGAAGGGCCGAACGTCCCTGCAGAGGCCCCCTGAAGACCAGGCTTACGGGGCTTTCGCTCTGATTTCCCCAGTATGCTGCAAAGATGGGGGCAAAGCTCGAGTTCAGAGCTGAAAGTCGGGAAAAATTCCGCCCCCTGCCCCTGCAGCCCCACTGTTCAGGCTCAGTGTTTGACCTCTGCTTGCTCTCTAAAACCCCTGTGGCTTTTGCGACGTCGCCGTTCCTCGACATTTCGCCTCGTGGGTTTCCACACTCGCGTGCGCATCCCAAACCCTTCACAAACCTTAATCCGAACAAAGTTTCGTGACACCGGGGTGCTTAACGACTGAACGTTGTTAACCCTGGCACCTGGGCAGGGGAACGTGGCTGGGAAGCGAATGGGGACAGCAAATGTGTGAGCGAGGATGGGGATGGACGCTGTCCGTGAGACTGCATTTTGCTGCTGGGAGCGTGGGTGGGGAGCGATGGGGGGCGTAGGAACAGAAGGTTTAGGGGGCTGGTTAGCTCACTCGGTTAGAGCGTGGTGCTGATAACACGAAGGTCGTGGGTTCGATCCCGTTGGGTCCCTGTGTGCTGCCTGATCTAGTTGAGAGGCGTCCCTGCCCATGACAGGGAGGTTGGATTCAATGATCTCTAAGGTCCCTTCCAGCCTGGGCCGTTCTCTGATTCTATGATTTAGCTGATGGTAGCCACGAGCCCACAGGAGAATCTGTGTCTCCTCGTCAGGAGACCACCGTTCGGGGAGTCTGGCAACCTGCCCAAATGAGTTTCAGGATGCAGAAAAATATGAAGGAAGTACAAACACTTGGGTAAAATATTTGCAAATTCCACGGTAGGAAATAACACCGACTCTTCTCATTGTTTTTTCTCCCAGCAAATCGATAGGGCCCCTCCTCGTAGCCCTGTGAGCTAATGGTTGTCCCGTCCGGGAGCACTCCGTGGGAATTACGTTCCTTAGAGGCTTCCCGACCCTCACAGCTCTCACATCGTGGTGCTCAGCGCTCCTTGTCCTGTCCTGTTCCTTAAACGGTACCCAAGGTCTTTGAGAAAATGAGAGACAGTTACCGTTGTTTCTTTAATCTATGATATAAGAGCAAAAAAATATAAATACCTGAAGTGTATATATATATTAATACCTTGGCAAAGTGTTGAAAGCTGAAATTTTGTTTTGCTTGGCTGTTCGCTTTAAAAATTCCCCGTGGAAAGGACTTGGTTATTTCTCCTTGCCAGTAATAGGCGCGTCAGCAAAATGCTGCGTTTGGTTGTGGCACAGGATGGAGAGTGGATGATGGCAGGTCACTGATATGCCGCTCTCCTGGCAGCACGGTGAGGTTGTCTTTCTACCATCTAGAAACCTGCTGTCGTAAACCCCAGAAAACCGCAGAAAACACGCGCAGCCCAGCGCGGTGTGGCTGAACGTGCAACAGACTGCGGAGCCGTGTGTGGCCTTGCAGCGAATCAGTGCGTCTGCTCTTTCTGGTCTCTGGGGTTTTTTTCTGCCTCAACGTGACACTCTGTGACGTTTTGGTGCCGGTGGCGATCTCTGCGATCTCCATGGTGAGCTCGCAGGCGGTGGTGTGTCCCACCGGCCGCCGGTGAAGGTGCTCTGAGCCAGGAGCGGTGGGAGCGTTGTCTCCTTGACTCGCCGCTCTTCTCCTGCCACCTCTTTTCAACGAATCCTCAAAGGTCAAGAGTTTAATTTGATAAACCGAGCCGGGGGTGAGGTGTGGCGGCGAGTTTGGGAGAAAAGCCCCCCCTACACGCTTCTTATCAACCAGAAGCCAGTCCTCCCCGGAGAGCTGTGTTCTCTGGAATGCATCCATGCTCCTCAGCTTTGGTGATGCTCTGGTGATAGCGAGGAAGAGAAAGATGGTGAGATTTGTGGTTTGTAACTCTGCTGTCTCTTCTTTCCTCTTTGTGACCGTCGTTCACACTCTTCTCGTCTTTAACCGCTCTCCTGTGTCCTCACTTGTGTTTGCCTGGGACGGTGACGTGTCTTGCGCTGTGGGGTACATGGGGAGCAGAGAGGACTCTCTGCCTCGTGCACAGAAATGCAATCCCCATCTCCTCCGAGCGCCCGGAGAGAAATCGGTGACAACATCGAACCACACGTCCCGTACAGCGGGGCTGATACGCCGGAGCGATGAACTTTCTCTTTGAGGTGGTAATAGTTTGGCTGGCAGCCAGGAGCGGCGGCCGCGCACGGAGAGGGGGACTTCCAGAGATAAGCTATTTTCAGCCAACGGGGCTCCTCGCGGCGAAATAAATAGAAAAAGGACGAGCTCTGCGTCTGCGGTCACGTGTCCTGCTTTCGTGGATTTGGCCTATTTTCTGAAGAATGGCTGTAATTCAGCTTGAATTTCCCCTGGATCGCCGCCAGCAAAATAGGAAGCTGTTGCTATTGCCAAGGAGCAAGCGGGAATTTCTGTGTGTAACTCAGCCACAGGGACGAGATGACAGCTAACGGCTCAGCCGCTGCGAGGAGGAAAAGCAGACCTCGGAGGAAGCTGGATTTTCTCAGTGTCGCAGCGCTTTGGTCCTTTCTACACCTTTGATAGTCTCACCTTTAGTCTGGATCGGGCAACATCTTAACGCAATATCTCTGCTCGCCAGCAAGAGATGGGTGCAGTGGAGCACTCAGCATTTTGGGAAATCACCGGCATTTGAGCAAAATTCAGAATTAAAACGAACAGAAAGGAGCTTTAGAGCAGTCTTTTGTAATTCTAACTGTGCCTGACTTGCTCTGTATCTGCACTCGGGTCCTTTTGCCTCTCTTCTCTCCTCCCCACTACACGGGTGGATGCTGAGCATTTCCCTCACGATGGCATTTGGTGGCAACTCTGCGTTGCCTGACGCAGATTTATGATTCTTCTTCTGTTTGAATAACTCCTTTAGCCCAGCGCGCACCGCTTCCACCTCTGTTTCATGCCTTTATAAAGAAGGGCGCAGTTTATCATGTTCAGTTCAGAGTACGGACGTGGTGAAAGACACCCTGTTCTGAAGGATTTGAAGTTAATTTCTCTCGGACAGAGAGACCGTTGTTGGGGATACTCCTTCTCGAAGGGCGCCTTTCTCTCTGGCTGCCTTGGGTCTGCAGGGAGCCTCTACCTTCTTTGCACAGCTCTTCCCCCAGCCAGACCCCGTCCTGCTGGAGGGTTTGCAAGTCCCTGTCATGTTTTAGAGCCTGAGGGATACAACTGGGACTCAAACCTGCCGTCCAGCCCGTGCTATGTGATGGGACGCGGCAGAGAGGCTCATCTAGGTACCATGGAGTCCATCGTGTCTGACTGCCTGCTCCTTAAGGAAAGCCTGAATCTCTCTCTAGGCTGTGCTTGGTTTTTTTGCTGTGGTCGTGTGCACTGCAACACCTTGGAGCTGCAGATTTGATAGAGAGGTGAAGGGCATTGCCTTGGGGGCAGCCCCACCTCCTCCAGGCACTCATCCAGCCGCTGCCCAAGGGAATATCTCGCTCGGCGCAGCGGGCAAGACGGTGCGCAGGCAGAACGGGCTGTAGCTCGGTTTTCTATGGAGTTGCTCATCCCAGCTGTGCAGGAGCAGTTTTTGTCTCTTGCCCAGACAGAATTCCCACCGCTGCAGTGGGAAAGGAAAATGAAGAGTGAATTACCAGCGCTCGGTGCCGTTCGCTGTTGGCCCGACAAAAGCGGCACCTTGCCCAAGTCTTCTATAAATCATGGGTTCCATTTGGGAAGGAGTTTTCTGTGGTAATTAATGAGCCAGTATAAAGACATTAAACGGAGAATGTGTGGTGATAGAAAGGCTTGTCATTCACTGAGCCATCTTCCCCCATGTGAATAACCACGGGGGAACAAAGGCCAAACTCCTTATAGACTGAAGTGCACTATCTCTGATAGCTGGGAATGAAGTAATTCTCTGGAAATAACAAAGGCGCAGTGAAATACATTAGTAAACTAATTACAAGAGAGCTGGTAAAAACAGATGCCGAAAATTTAAAGCTATTATTGGAATGATTGCTAGCAGAAAAATGGGGGCTGACAACAAAAAATTAAAAAAATGCATCTCATTTAAAATTCATTAGCCTGTAAATCAGGACAGCTCCCTGCCTGAGAGCGCGGCTTCTGGCATTTCCATCGGCGGTCCTGATGAAAAGCTTCCTTTCCTTCACCTTTCTGGATTCCACCGTCCTCTCCGGAGATGCCAAAACGTAGCGTGTGCTCGTTGGTGAGCACAAAAAAACCCAGGGATGCCTGCTGGTTTTGCAGCTGGGAGGTCTGAGCGGGATGTTTCTACCTAGATGTGCTGCAAGGGCTGTGGCGAGGCGGAATAACGCCTTGGGCTGGGCTGGCTCGTTACCTCTCCGAGCTGATAAAAAGCAGGATTGCTCGTCCGCCCTCGATATCGGAAGCGGTTGGCTGTGAACAGAGCGGTCCAGGGCCAAAACCAGCTGTGCCGGAGCTTCCTCTTGTACCGTTGCCGTCAATATTTGGGAGAGGGATGGAAAACATGGTTATTGTGCAACAAATCAAAATGGTAACTGTGTGATTTGCCTTAATTGTGTGTGTCAGAGTAGGAAAACCATGAGGAGCTCCGGATGGGAATCTGGCAGGAGAGACCGACCTGCTGGCAGCGTGCCGCATGCTTTGCTTCGCCCTTGCCGAGCCAACCTCTCCCAGAGGCTTGAGGGACGGCTTGCCCTTCATTTTCTCATTATTTCAGGGGTCTGCAGGGGCACTTGAGTAGAGCAAATCATAGGTGTTTCGCAAAGAGCAGATGTGTGCTTCGGGGGAAAGCTTGAAGAAGTGGGGTGAGCTGTGGGTGCAACAGGAGGGAGCATCTTCTTGCGGTCCTGGAGGGGAGCCCTGCTTTGGGGCTGGGGAGCCTCATGTGATGCTGGGGTTTCTGAAGGAGTCACCCCAAAGAAGCACAGGAGCCCTTCATCATGACTTGTACCAGGTGTCCTAACATTGCCCAACCAGCGTCGCCCCTGGTGCCGGAGCACCGCGATGATGACGGATAACCTCCTCCTGCCCTGCAGAATCTCTAGCCCCATGTGCAGTCCGCCCGAGCAAATTAAGAGTTGTTTATGACATTTAATACTCCCCCTTCCCTCCAGAAGCAGGGCGGCAAGACCGCAGGTTTGGCTTCGCAAATGGTCGCCTCAGGATACGCTGAACGCTGTCATGAGCCAGAGAGCAATTTCGTCTTGAAAAATTACTGCAATAGCTCTCCCTGATAAAGGTCTATGCCAGCGATGCCTCCCTCTTCACCAGAAACTTCTTCTCTCCCCGAAACCAATTTGAGAGCGCTAAAAGGGCTGTTTAATAGTCGATTCCTCTGCAAAACAAGAGGGTGCTGGAAGATGGATAACCACCTCGGGCTGTCTGCTCGGCGTAGCAGGTAACGTGATGGGATGATGCCGCCTGCTCTGAACACGGAGGGAAAGTGAGAAATGTGGTCCGTGGGACTGCCAAGATTCATCTTTCCAAGTGATTTATAAGAAGCGGCGTTGCCTCGTGGTAGAGCGTGCCCGAGGGATGCTGTCGGATTTGGGTTGTGGCCGTGGGTGTCACTTTGTGTCCCCTCCCTGGGCCTGTCTCTTTGAAATGACCAACGGTTTATAGGAAGGGTTTGAGGATGCTCAGACAGCCCTGGTCTGGTTGCTCACTGGACTTCAGAGAGGGCGTTTGTGCTGATGCACCAGGATTTACAGCTCCTTATTTCCAGGCGGGGCAGATTTCTGGCTGCAGGAGGTCTTGGGTCTGAGCAGGCAGCGCTTGGGCTGTGCCGCTGCACAAGGGAGAGCGTGGCCAGGGCCGGCTGCTTTCAGGGCTTCCCTCTGGCACAGGCAGCCCCCTGGTGCTCTCTGTCTTCCCAAGTCGAGGCAGTGAGGGTGGTGGGTTGTGACAGGTTGGGGATGCTCCCTGAAATGCTGTACTGAGACAGTGCAGGCGCAGTCTCTCTCCAGAGGGATGGCACTTTGTGAGCTTTGTAGAAATTGTGAGATGCTTCAGTATAAAACAGCCCTTAGGGTGCAGGGGCCCTGTTTGTTTCCATGTGTGGTGTGGGGACTGTGTTTATCCGGACAAAAATCTTTCCCACTCACAGAAGAGCACGCCTGCCTCAACAACTGATGGGGGTGTAGTTATTTTTCCAATAAGCGAGCTGCAGTCAATGCTGTAAACGTACTAAATGTCCTTTAGGACTGGGAGACGGGCTTGGAGGCACAAGTGATTGTGTGGGAGAGGCTGGATGTGCTGGTGATCGGGAGCACATTCAAGGGAGCCTCAGGAAGAGGAGTGGAGCTACAGGACAGGCGTTCAAAGATTCTCCATGTGCCACAATAAAGTCCCTGCAGGGACCTTTGCAGGGACAACCCATCCTCCTCCTCCCAGCCCTGCTCCTTCGATTGTGCAGGGCAAGTGGAGCAACCAGGGAGCCCCGAGCATGTTCTTTCTGCCCCCTGGTCTGTGTGCAGTGGAGATGGGTTCATTACTTTTGCAGGATATTTATCATCCCGACACAGAAGCAGCCCGTGCAGGGCTCTGTGCTTTTTTACCCCTTGCTTCTCGAAGCACCAAAGCAAACAGGAAATCCTGGGTCGGTGGAGTCTGTCGGTGCTGCTTGGTGCGGTGCAACGGGGAGGTCACCTGAGCTGGATTTGACTTGTGGGCATTTCATGTATTATGCCAGAAGTGGAGAAGCCACAGTCCCAGATCAGACAGCAGTTTGCCTCCTGGTGGCCTTGAGTCACAAAGCGGTAGATTATTTTTTATTCCTCTCCTGTTGTAAGATAATCTGTGGCATGTTCCTTCCCGTGGGCAGCTGCTGTGTCCTACTGTGAGGCGTTAGCTTGGTTGTCTCCCCTTCATCCCATCCCAAGGGCTTAGGGCAGGGGGTGGGGGGAAACAGGCTGGGTGGAGACTTTGTTCCTCAACCAGAGAAGTCTGTCTGATGGGACGTCTTCTCAACCTTGTTTAAATTATTTCACTCAGCTTTGGTTGACTACAGCAACAACGGAGACTCGAGGATGCAAACTGCAGAGAGAGCAGGGAGCCTGGACCATCCTCTGTCCCTGCTCAGAGCAGTCGTATCAGCTCCAGGGGGAGAAAATGACAGCCAAAGCAAAAAAGAAGTAAGCGTTTACTTGCAAATACTGCAAATAAAAAATGTGCGGGACTGACCCTCTTTCCTTCTAAGTCTGCCCAGCACAGAACGGATGGAGCGTCCTCCCTCTCGCATCTCACCGTGTGTTTTGGTTCCTCTGAAGGGAGCTACGTTCCTCAAAACATTTTTCTTGCTTCAGACTCTCCTGAGTCTTGCAGCCCATTTCGAGGTCTGAGGCCTGGCACAGACGACAGAGATTCAGGATTTTCACCCTGGTGATTAGTGGGCAGGGACAGAGGAGATTTTCCTCTGTGCTGCGAGAGGCATGGCTGGTCTCTACTATTTCCCTCCCTTTCCAAAGCTGAGAGAAAGGCGATTTTTCTTCCCTTTAGATGGGAGCGAAGGCCCCCGCTCCTGCTACTCCTGGAGAATTAAATAGATAAATGGGCGGCGCTGTTGTTCACGCTTCGCTATGCACAAAGCAACTTGCATTCAAAATTGGGCTCATGGCAGCTCAGCAACAACCTCGCACAATAGCATCGTTAGACACGCAGGGCCGGCTCGCAGGCGCAGAGGCTGCTCTGCAGCTGGAGGAGCCACCGGGCTGTCGTGTTGTGGGCTTGTTCTATCTTTATAAAAATGCATCTTTAAAAAAAAAAAATGAAGAAAAACATATAGAGAAAAACATATAGAGAAAGGAGATGCGGCATCTTTCTCTTAAAGGCATGGGAGAGCATTTGAAAGCAGGGAGAAGAGGGGAGAGGTGGGATTTGTGGTGTCCATACTCCCCCATCTTTTGTGCTGGCTCTTTCTTGCAGGGAAATACTTCATTTCTGGAGTACGGAGGGGAGCAAATATAAGAACTGTGTCTGCTAAGCCTTCACCTGTTGTCCTCCTCGAAAATATTCCCTGGCAGGTTGCTAACTTAAAGGTGAAGGTTTCCTGGCTTAGGAGGGAGTGGAAGAAGATGTAATCCCTCGGCTTGCTGTGGGGCAGGGAGAGCGTTTGGGATGGAGTTGTGGCGCCAAGGAGGATGGGTGCTTGCTAAATCTCGCAGATGCCAAAGGTTACTTCTTCTGGAGCTGATTTGAGAGTGGTTGAGGGCTGGGTTTAATTGGCGTGCTGGTTGTGGTGTCTTAAAAACAACCCTGACTTCTGCTGACCCGAGGGGGAATTCAATTTGATTAGTAAGCTTGAACATTCAGTATGAAAATCAGGAGCTGTTGCCAGTGTTCACAGAATCACAGAATGTTATAGGTTGGAAGGGACCTCAAAGATCATCTAGTCCAACCCCCTGCCAGAGCAGGACCAGCTACAGCAGAGCGCACAGGAACGTGTCCAGGTGAGTTTTGAATGTCTCCAAAGAAGGAGATTCCACAACCTCCCTGGGCAGCCTGGGCCAGGGCTCTGGCACCCTCACAGTGAAAAAGTTTTTTCTTATATTTTTATGGAACCTCCTGTGTTCCAGCTTCCACCATTGCCCCTTGTCCTGTGTTGGATTGGAAACGCTCTTGGAAGGGATCGACTCTGTCCGTGGCTTGTTCTTTCTCACTGGGCAAAGCATTTTCCTCGCGGTCTTCACCTTCATCGCTTGTCGTGGAGGTAGCTGAGCCTGCCCTCCTTGGCAGGGGCGTCCAGGAGCCCACGTTCTTGGAGGCATATCCCCACTGAACTCTTGTTCCTTGTACTGTGTCAACTTTGAGGCATTTTAACCACATGCCTGTGTTGGATAAGATCCGAATTTAACAGGTTGGTGGCAGAAATCTGGAGAAAGGGTCCTCGCTCGTGGACCGTCACTTGTGGGCTGCCTGGCGTCGCTGTGGGTGAGGATGCTCAGTCCCTCCCCGTGTCAGAGCCAACCTGGGGAGCTGTTTCCCCGTAAGTAATTTATAAGCAAAAAGCAATGGGATGGCAGAACTAGCTGGGCTTCCCAAATACTCTCCTAACACCAGGCTTGGCAATGAACCTTTCAAGTCATCTGCCTCCCCTTGTGCCTGCAGTTGATAGTAATGTTTGTGTTTTAATGATTCTAACAGACCTGGGATTTGCTTTGACATACCAAGTTAATGTTTTCTTTTTCCATATCAAATCTAGGTCAATCTCCGGCTTAGCACTAATGCTCTACTGAGCAAAAAAGGATTGACCACTAATGGTTTCAATTTAGTTTTTCATGGAGTAAAGAAAATTTCATTCAATACCTATTTTCATTTTTATTCCGTTGGCCTTTCCACGGGGCCTGTTAGGATGGAGAGAGTGTTTGCGCTTCGATTAGGGGAGACCCAGCAAATTCGTTTACCCGAGCAAATCCTCTGTGAATATGGATGAGGATTGGAGTTGCTGCTCACCTGCTCTGTGTCCTTCGGGGGCTGAATTGCAGTGAGGGTCAAGTGGTTGGAGATCCTGAACATGGGGTTCACAGAATCACAGAATGTTCGAGGTTGGAAGGGACCTCGAAAGATCATCCAGTCCAACCCCCTGCCAGAGCAGGATCACCCAGGGCAGGTCACAGGAACGTGTCCAGGCAGGGTTTGAATGTCTCCAGAGAAGGAGACTGCACAACCTCTCTGGGCAGCCTGTGCCAGGACTCCGGCACCCTCACAGTGAAAAAGTTTTTCCTAATGTTTTTGTGGAAGCTCCTGTTCTCCAGCTTGTACCCATTGCCCCTTGTCCTGTCATTGGACATCCCTGAGAAGAGCCTGGCTCCGTCCTCCTGACACTCACCATTTCCATGTTTATAAACATGAATGAGCTCACCCCTCTCTTTAGGGAAGAGCCTCACCTGTGATCCAACCTCCTCCTGGTTGCGGTCCTCCACGATACAACACGGAGGAAGAAGAGATGAAGAGTAACTCCTCTCGCGTGTTAGGGTGGCTCTAGGCAACTCTGGCTTTGGTCAAAACCCGGGTGAGACAATAGCAGAAGCTCTGAGACACCGTGCTCGGAGCATCAGTATGGAGCAACGAGTGCGTCTGTGATACAGGTTGATTTTATGGCTTGATGACCACTCTGCACTCCCTGTGTGTGTGGACGGTGCCGCGCTGCACGTGGAGATGACAGAAGGAAGCTTGACGGGAAGAGGGGGGCACTCACCCCTCTCGATGGCAGTGAAAGGGGCCTGGAGCAGCACCACTCCCTCCGCTGGCGCGTGGATGCTGCCTTGCCGGACGACGGAGACCGCTGGCGGATGGATTAACTCCCCTCTTAGGAGCTCGCGGGTGAATCTCGTGATTGCATGTATTTATTTTTTAAATTATTATGGCCATTAGCATAGAAATGAGATGCAGCTCCCTGGCTGCTGGCCAACCCCACCCGGGCTGCTGTGCGGCTCTTCTTGGCGACGGCTGAAACAATAGCATCCGGCTCGTAACGGGGGTCCTGGCATTTGCTGCTGAGGAGACAAGTGACAAATAGGAGCAAGCACTCCGCTGTGTGAGCTTGTTACGGTCGGTCGGGACGTATCTCCAAATCTCAAGTGGGTCAGCAGAGATTTAGCCCTTCCAAGAGATGCTCTGGGAAGCAGTTGTGCTCCCATCCCTCTCCCCTCCTTACACCCAGTGACTTATTTCCAGGCTGAGAACAGGTTATCGCTCGCGTTCGAGTTTTGGTGGTGTTTTAGAGGAGATGCTACAAAAGCTTTTGTCTCGGCAACTGTAAATAAAACTCGTAAACCTGTTTTAAAAATAGCGTTTTGTAGCTCGGCGCATGAATTTTTAATGCCTCTTCTGCAAACCAGCTGGTCTTGGCAAGGGTCACAGTGTTTCCTAGGCATTTAACATAAAACTGTGCTTCAAAGCCACATTATAGGGTCGTTGAAGAGTAATGTTTTACTTAACATCCTCATAACTGAATTATTTATAACTTCCCATGTTTTATTCATGATAAATATTAATACTGGTGTCTTTAAGAGTAGAGGTTATTGCTGCAGTTTTACCTATAAGAGGTGATATTATTGAAATAAAGGAATGGCAATGAATTCTGTAGGCAGCGGAGCAAAGTCTGTGCTGGGGCTGTTCTCATTCACGCCTCCCTCTTCTTATCAGCCCTGTCAGCCACCGAAAAAACTCTGCGCTGAGCATCTGTACTTTTGAAATGATTTTTCCTGCAGGCATCTGAATATGCCTTTTTTTTCCCCCTCCCCTTTTCCTTTATTAACAAGCCTTGTGTCGTTCTCATTAATTCTCGGGTTCACTCCTCGGTGAGAGTTTGTAATCTTTGGTTGCAAGATGCTTGCCCTGGTCTGGACCTCGAAATACTCCACTGGCTCCCTCGAGCTCTCCTGCCACAGGCGCCCCCGGGCCCTCTATTTTTTTGGAGCATCCCTTGCCACTTTGGAAGGGGAATCACCTGGTGGGGGATACCCCCACCAGCAGCCTTTGGGCACCTTTCCACATATCCGAGTGCTCTGGGCCACGAGCAGTCTCATTTCAAAGCTAAATCTGTGTGAATTGGCTAAATTGTCATTCCACCATTGGGCTCTATCCCTTACCGGAGAGGATATTTGCATTAGCTTTCATCTTGGGAGAGGGAAATAACATTTTGCACCATCTTTTGAGTTGTGTGGGCGTGTTCCCACCCCCAGCTCACGGCTGCAAAACCTTCCTAACCCCACGGCCATGCGGGGCCGGGGCTTCGCTCCGTGTCGCTCCATCAGCTTAACAAATCCGCAGTCGGCGGGTTGAGAGCGGTTGTTGCGGGAGCAGCGCGGGTTAATGCAACACATATTTAATGTATGATTGCTAATGGCCATCTCCCATCTGCCTGAGCCCAACTGGAGTTTGCAGATGAATGATTAAGCTGCCCTGACACACACGCAGCTTGTTCCTTAGCGGAGGTACATTCATTACACTTGACGCATGTAAAAGGGGGTGAGGCTTTCTTGCTGGGGCGTGGGGCGTTACCGGGCTGGGGTGGCGGAGCAGGGGGCTCTCTCGGAGTTTATTTTTGCAGGATGATTTGAGTGATCTTCCCGCGAGTGCGGCGTTCTAAATGAATCACGAGCTAAATAACCACTGGGATGTTTATTAACCTCGAATATGTTTATTGCAGAGTCAACAGGCAGCACCTTGCAATTAATTAATAGTAATAATTGCTGTATTATTTATGTAGCTCTAACAGCGTGCCAGAGTCTTTCCGCACAACGGTTACAACTGTGGCTGTGCTGAAATGGGCTGGGCTGTGTTCGTCCTGGCTGGGCACGCTGAGGTTTGTCATTTGGTGGTCCCAACCCCAAAAGCCTCGGTTTGCCGAGCTGCTGAGCTCTTGGCAGCTGCTCTTTCTATCGGCTGGAACCTGTTGCTCCTCAGCGTGGGGATGCGACCATTCCTTCTGTGGTGTGGGAAGGCAGCGTATGGAATGAGCTGGAGCACCTGGCAAACCGAGATGGAAATTGAGGGCCATAAGTTGTATTAGGGGAGGTCTTTTGGTCGATGCTTTTGAACAAAGTGAGTTTAGAAGTCAAGCTATGTGCATCAGGAGGATATTTACAGCGGATAATACATTGGCAGTGACAGAAAGGGTAGACATCTCTTTCTGGTCGGGAGCTTGGATCCAAAGCTTGCCGAACCTGGTGAGCCTCTGTGGCCCTGCAGACCTCGCTGTGGAGCATGTGGGTCATGGAGCACTGTCTCCTGTCTTGGATGAGTCAGTTCAATGTGCAGAGGCAGACGCACAGCAAGAACTTGCCACGAGTCTCGTTTCTCCATGCAGGAGGTGAGGCTGCAAACCAGCCTTCTGTTCTTGCGTTACAGTCCCATTTGCTACCTCTGGGAAACAGAGGTGTTTCTAGGTCATGTGAAGTTGATGACAGCGAATCTCTCTACATGTGAATGTTTTTGTCTCTCTTTTTATCTTCCAGCAATGTCCGACTTCCACATCCACCCTCAGAACGCAGTGGTGGAGGAAGGTGGTGTAGCGAGATTCCAGTGCCAGATCCACGGCTTGCCTGAGCCGGTCATCCTCTGGCAAAAGAACCGCGTGCCGGTCAACACAGACAACGAAAGGTAGGACATGTGCAAGCCACGTACTGCTCTGCTGTCTCCACGTGGAAAAAGGTGACCAGGCTTGCGGTTGTGTTAGGACACAACCAACCTGGGCTGAGGGTCTTGGTCAGCATTGCTGCCACGGAAAACTCTTTCAGTTAGTGTTGTGGGTTGTCTGGTCTCCTTCTGACCAAACAAACACTGCAGAAATCCTGCATCTGCCAGGAGAGCTAGTTAAACCCCGCTAGATTGTGCAGGGAGCAAGGACTTGTTCACTTGTACTGTGCTCGGTTATGGGCACCGCAGTGCAAGAAGGACATCGAGATGCTGGAGTGGGTCCAGAGAAGATCGTCAAAGCTGGTGAGGGGTCTGGAGAAGAAATCTTTTGAGGAGTGGGCTGAGGGAGCTGGAATTGTTTAGTGTGGAGAAGAGGAGGCTGAGGGGAGACCTCATTGCTCTTCCCAACTAACTGAAAGGAGGTTGTAGTGAGGTGAGCGTTGGTCTCTTCTCCCAAGTTACTAATGATAGGACAAGAGGACATGGCCTCAGGTTGCACCAGGGGAGGTTTAGATTAAATATTAGGAAAATTTCTTTACTGGAAGGGTCATGAGGCACTGGCACAGGCTGCCCAGGGCAGTGGTGGAGTCACTGTCCCTGGTGGTGTTCAAACAATATGGAGATGTGGCACTTCAGGACATGGTTTGTTGGTCACGGTGGTGTTGGGTTGATGGTTGGGCTTGATGATCTTGGAGATCTTTTCCAACCGTAATGATTCTATGACTTGCATTACTTTTCCCTGAGAGGATCCGCCCTCCTCCTGGTTGGCTTTCCAGCAGGAAGAGCCCGCCCAGCGATCTGAGCAGGGCCAGGGTAGCTTTGGCATCCGTCCTCCTCCCGCGGCTCCACTTTGCACAACTCTTTCCAAGCCAGATCCGTGATTTAGGGTCTTCCCTGTGGGTCCTGATCCCTTGCAAGTGCCGAATCACACCGTGGCCACTAGACTTTCCTTCCCAGGTGAACTCCCTCGTGTGTGGCAGCCGAGAGCATTCCTCAGCACCCCGGGCTGCCGTTTCCCGTGCGATCCTCCTCAAGAGAAGCCCCAGCTGCATGTCCCCCCGCCTCCACTTCCCCAGCCTAGACCTGGGACGGCACGTCCTCGCTTCCTGCGTTTGACGGGCTGCTCCCTTCGCGTCGGAAACGTCCCTCGTCACAGTTTGGTCCTGCAAGCGGCGGCGGTCGGGCTCGGTGGAGGACAGGTGGCAGGAAACGCGTCCTCCGTGCCGGCAGCCTCCGGTGGTCCCAGCTGCGGCTCCCGAGCCGTGCGACTAGTGGTCGAGAGACAATCGGTCGCAGCACACCTCGGATCGTGAATTGATGTTCGGTGCGTTGGGAATAGGTGAAGCCAGGAAGCTGTAAATATTTTCCTGAAAGCCGCTATTCTTAAAAACGTCAGTTGTGCGGCAGAATGCGGCTGGGCTCTTTGGAGGCAGGAGAAAACACGAAGGCTGGAACAATGCTTGACCTTTTCAGTGTTACGGTGAACTTAGAGTAGAAGGACCCAAGAGGCCCAACCCTGCCGTGGAGAACTGCAACTGTCGGGTTGTGTTTTTCGTTGTGTTTTTCATCTGAGCTTTTTTTTTTTTTTAACCTGGCAGAGGGTGGATTTGTTAAACTTGATCTCCTCTGCAGGCTCCTTACTCACACAAGTGCTGAACTGGGGATGTGGTAGAGCAGGGCGCAACTGCTCCAAGGTGGCATTGGCAGAAGTAAGGAGTGCAGACCTGGGGCTGACACCTTGCTTGCGTCCCGGTGAGGTGTTGCAGGACAGGTGAAGTCCCTTTGATGTCCCTCGTGCATTATCACCCCTTTCCAGTTGAGCCCAGCGTCACAGGTGTGGAACTGGTTGGAGATGTGGCAGGGATTTGAGTGTGACCAGGACTTTTGTTCTCCAAGCCTGAGGATTTTTCTCCAGCCTGGAGAACCCCAAGCTGTGCTCATCCCTGCTGCTTCTCCACCGGGGCAGGGAGCTTGCCCGAGCGGTTTCCCTCTGTTCAATGTTCTGGTTTTGAACAGATTTGACTTTTTATAGGAGTAGAGTTACTGGGGAAGGTTTTTGTTGTCAGCTCAGTAGATTAATCTTTGACACCGACAGGCCTGGGTGATGAGGGTTGCTGCTCTAACTGAATTGGATTTCTGCATTAATCACGCTCGGTGCATTTCTGCGTATGAAGTGTGTATAAATTTGTATGCCGAGTCTTGCACTTGGAAGCTTTGAAGGCAGAGTAATAGCTTTGGAATTGAATCTTCTAATGCTGTGGGCAGATTGTTAACAAAAATGAAGGCTTTTTTTTGTGGTATAATTCATCCAAAACAATGGGCATTTTCGAGTCTCGGGGAGATTGCAATCAACTTCGGGACGTGTAAAACTGATTGCTGTCACGCCGACACCGACGCCGAGCGGCGCGTTTGGAACCCAGCGCGGGGAGCGGGTTATAGGCACTTAACCATATGCTGATACGGAGAGAATGTATTCTTCGTCTTCCAGACGGAAAAGGATTATTAACTCATCACAGTGTAATGACTTACTACCAGCCAATTTAAACACAGGGTTGCCGAGCAACCCGTAATGTATGTGTACAAATATGTGTGTATGCATGCGGGATTTAAATGTACCTGTGTTTTAAATGTATGAAATAATTACTGATGTTTCTGCGTGCCCACACAATATCTATCTGGCTGCAGCTCTACGGTGGTGTTGGTGCCTCTGCCCCAGGCTGGAGGGGCCAGCGTGCCTCCCCTGCATGTCCTCCTGTGGCCGTCGCGTCCTGCCCTGCAAATTTTGGGGGTTTGCTTTTCTCTTCCCGCAGGTACACGCTGCTTCCCAAGGGGGTCCTGCAGATCACGGGCCTGAGGGCAGAAGACAGTGGGATTTTTCACTGCATTGCCACCAATATTGCTAATGTGAAGTTCAGCAGGGAGGCCAGACTCACCGTGTCAGGTTAGTACCACTAAATGCCACCCCGACTGTCTTGTCGTCTTCTTCCCGCCGCTGTTCTGGACCAGAGCTTCAGGCTCACGTGGTTGAGAAACATTCCTCTGTCCAGCTGTAACACCTTCCTCGTTCTGGGTTGTTGTTAGTTCCTCCCAGATCAGCCCATTTGATAGCAGATAAGTCTGTCTCTTTGCCTGTAAATTAGTGCCAGTTTCTGGGTAGAGGGGGGACAGTGAGAAAATGAGTTACAGCAGCTTTACGTTAAATAAATTCTTTTGGAAATGTGGAAGATTCCTCATTTCCTTAGGAGACCTGCCCACTCTGGGAGTAATTGCTGCACACAGGGTGATCAATTATTTATCTAATGGGGGAATTACGTTCTGTAGGCTGTTAGTATTGCATTGCAACCGAATTGGACTAACCTTTCTTTGGAAGACGCAAAAGAGAAGCCCTGAGCACCCAGGGCTGAATTTTGACTTGATTCTCCATCTGCATTTGAAGGCAGTGGCTCAGACATCTTTGAAAGCTCCAGCTGAAGAAATGTTAGTGCCTCATGGTCTCCCCTTCAAAAAAAAAGGGCCAAAATCACGTACTTGCAGCTTGCTTTCCTGCTGCCACAGGTAGGATGGGATGAAGCTGTTCTGGGCAAACCAAACTTTACATGTGCACAGGTTTGGCCTGTTGGTGAAAGCCCACAAAACGGCCCGTGGAGGTAATGGTGAAGGAAGGATCAGGGTGCAAATACTCCACCATGTTTCCATAGCTGTGCTGCCTCTGCTGAGCTGCCCATTGCCCACCCTCCTTTTGCTGTCCTCGGGTGACTCGAGCTGATCTCTTGGAGCCCCTTCAAGCAATAACCCCCCAGCCCAGTTTTAAACCTGATGTTAGATTGTCGCCTTCAGCGTACACTCGTATCTCCCAGCTGCCTTCGCCCTCCAAAACAGCTTCCTGGCTGGTGGATCTGGAGCAGGAGACTCAACGCCTGTACCGAGTGTCAGAGTAGCCTCTGCCGACTGTATAAAAGCAGCACGTGTGAGATGGGGTGAAGCTGAGGGAAGAGTGATGCTGTGTAGATCAACTCTGGTGGGGAAAGCAAGCAGGTTAACTGGCTCTGAAATATCTGGCAGCTTTTGAAGCCTATTACTTATCTGTTTTCTTGATCTGTGCGAACAGTAGCCACATGGAGGGAAAAAAGGACAGTAAATTATCAACGTGGTGAAGTTCTTTGTGTCAGCTGACAGGTCTGAGTTATTATTTCTCGCAGGGTGGTAAATACTAGTTGTTCTCATCTGACCGTCCCTCATTTCAGATGGATATTTTCCAGGTTTCCTGTCTGTGGAACGTTTGTGGTCTTTTCTCTTCCTTAAAGCAGGCGGATGATGAATACGGGCATGGTGTGTAAGTGTCTGTTGAAGGGCTCAAACCGTGCTTCAGCAACTGGATGTCAGCAGAGCTGCCCTAATGGGACGTTTGCGTGCGCTGAGCCCATGGAAAACCTGTTGCCCTGAGTTAAAACCTCAGGTTTATGCTCTGAAAGCACACAAATATCTGTTAGATGAGGACAGCGGGTATGTGCTAGCATGTTAACCCCAGGCTTTTGCACAAGGCTGGGGGCTGCAGTGTGCCACAGGAGTAGCGCAGGGACGTTACTTCGCTGGTGTGGGTGTTGTTTCAGTGAGTATTGAGCTAATGTGAGCGTGGTTGGGCACATATCCTTAGGCGTGATGGGATAAGTGGCGACCTTGCAAATCTTTCCATTGCCTCCCTCTTGTGTAGGAGGGTAAAGGGAATGGTGCTCCCTTCTCTTTGCGGTGGCAGGAGGGCTCCCTCTTCTCGCAACAGGGCAGCAACTTCAGCTCTTGCTTCGCCCACAGAGAAGCACCGGGTCTGAGCCCTGGCTGGGGAAGCAGGAGGGAGAGGATGGAGATGAGTTCTGGGAGCCCCTGCCCTGCAGGGCACTGCCACAGCCTGGCTGGAGAGGAAGAGGAGGGTGGCAGCTGCCTGTGGGAGACGAAGGAGCCCTCTCACAGCACTTTCCTTCCTCTCCCTGGCAGCGAGCGGCACCGATGTGTCTTCCAGCCCTACTGACTGATTATTTTCAAGTGCCTGCTCAGCGGAGATGCTCCCGAGAGGCTGCCTGCCTCGCCGCGCTGACACCTTTTCAGTGCGAGCTGCGGCTCTCCTTTTGATCAAGATCTAACAGCCTGGGCCGGCAACATTCCCATCCCTGCCAGAGTGCCTGTCACTCCTGGCAGTGCTGGGGACCTCCCCGTCGTCCTCCCTGCTATCGCTGCTGGCACCCTGGGGACCGCAGGCATCATTAGAGCATTTTTCCCCTTTCAGACCAAATCTCTTCCCCAGCCGCGCTGCCCCGAACCCCGCGTGCTCCAGCGACGTTCGCCTACTGCGAGTCCTGCGTTTTGTCGCTCCTTCCTTCTTGACCCGGCATCAAAACGCTTTTTCTGGTTGGAGAAGGAAAGCTCCTCCTCGGTGATCGGGCACAATCAGCTCCTTCGTACGGTGCTGCCACGTCCCAGCCGGGTCACCGTCCCTTGTGGCTCCCGGGCTTGGCAGCAGAGCCACCGGACTGTTACGTGACCTTTGCAGGAGAAGGTGAGCAGCGGTGGAGAAGCCACTTCCAGAGGCTTTGGCCAAACTCAGAGAGCTGAGCCCGCACATTTATTCAAATCTCAGCATATAAATCAAAGAGTGTGATTTTTTTTTGAGTATTTAATTGTTAGAGCATTTTATAAATTCCGCTTTGGTCTCAGCTCTGGTTTACTGACATTCTTGGGTGACCTTGGACGAGTTGTTTCATTTCTCTGCATTCTTAAATATTGAAATCACTGTATAATACAGTGATAACACCGCATTATTCTAAGCGTGAACATTTAGTATTGTGATTTAGAACGATAAATCTACATGGGTTTTAAAGGCACTCCGAGGTACTGAGGGGGAAGGTATTGTTTTTCAGATCTCTTGGGGTTAACCAGCCGGTCATATGAATTTATTGTGCATTCTGGTTCTCATCAAAAAATCTGCATTTTATGGCTTGCAGTGAAATGCATTTAGTGAGAAAGTCAGCTCTTAAGTCACACTGACACGGTGATTTTTCTTGGATTTTGCCCATTTAGGCGCAGCCTCTGAGTCGCTTTATCACTCCCCGCTTAGCCCCTGTAGGAATGATTAACAAACGAGCCGCTCTGATCCGTGCTCGCCCTTGGACCTGCTGCGAAATCCCCCTGCTCACCCCCTGACTTCAGCCCCTGAGCCACCGTGGGAGGGCAGCGCTAAAAAGTGCGAGGAGAAAAGAATTTTTTCCATGGAGAAAATGCCCTGGCAGATAGATTCTGGTGGATCATTTCTCTTTAACCAGCTCTTTGGACGTCGGGAAGTCTACGTGCAGGAGTCAGCGTGATGGTCCCTGCAGCAAAGCCCAGCCCGTGGCAGGACTCAGCTCCCCGGCCCTCCCTGTGCCCCACTCCTGCTCGGGGGCAGGCGACCAGCCGAGTATCTCTCTCCGCAGGTGTACAGAGCGTTTTTGCCAGCAGCAGCTGTCAGATTGTTGAAATTCCCTAAACGCTGCTTAACCTCGGCATTTCTGGAGCATAACCCAGCTCTCATCGGAACTGGGGAGAAGACTGACGCAGAGATTATCAGCGTTCCTGTTTACTGATGGAGAACTGAGAATATCTCCTTATTTATCTCCTCTCCTGCTCCCAATAAATGGAAATAAATGCTGAAGGGACCTATTTTCAGGGACTCAGGAGGTGCAGGTGGTGTAGCTGACACAGGATAATGGTTTTGTCCCACGTTCTCCTGTCTTTATTTTGCTTATTTTGCTTATCCCATGCCAGTCTGGTTTCCGGAGTTGTTGTGCCAGGGCTTTATTTTATTATGTATCGTTCTTGGTTTCATTCTTGGTTGCTGTCACTTGGTGCTACAGTAGTGCCAACAAACGATTAGTGATTGAGTCGTGAGCCAGGGTTGTGTCACGATTCTACCAGAGCAATGGGATGCGTCCACTCCCTGTACCCAGTTACACCAGAGTGGACCAGGACAGGGGTGCTGTAAAAGGCAGGGAAGTGACCACGCTGCAATCATCAGACGGAGTCTTCATTGAGTTTCATCTCAAAAAGATGCTCGCAGAGAGGCCGATGTAGGCATTGTGGACTGCGGGGATTACTTTGTGGCTTGAGATGCTGAAAGGTAAAGCAGCTCCTTCACTTTTCCTCTCTGCACGAGCTGTCCTGTAGCTTGTGTCCTCCCTATAAGCCGTGTTTCTCCTGCCCGTGTGCAGTTCATAGCACGGTTCCTTCTTCGCTTTGCCCATTTCTGGGTGTTAGCAGGGCTGCTTGTGGCTGGGTTGGTTGGTTGAGGGCTTTTCCCCAGGAAGTGCACACTTCACCAACGTTCAGACAACACACTGTGCTCCTTCTGTCTCACGTACATCTCAGATATATTGAGGATTCAACCAGCCGCATCATTTATGCTTGGAGGATGCGTGAAGCCCTCGGTGTTTTCATTAAACAAGAGAGATTGAGATGCCTTTTAACGATGATGCTGTCCTTGCAGGCTCCCACTCCACCGTTTATAAGGACCCCATGATTCTCGTCGGTCCGGAGAACCTCACGCTGACGGTGCACCAGACCGCTGTGCTGGAGTGCATCGCGACGGGCAATCCCCGGCCCATCGTCTCCTGGAGCCGCCTAGGTAAGCCCCGGGGGTGCCCCGGATTTCCTCCTCCTCCTACTTCTCCTTCTCCTCCTTCTCCTCATCCTTCTCCTCCTTCTCCTCATCCTCTCCATTGCCATCGAGTGGGAAATAGGTAGGTGCCACTGACTGGTTTATGCAACAAGTGATTCACCCTTTCCCTTCCCACTGAAGTTAATTGTAGGCTTGAAGCGCTTTTTATCGTCATGTCTATGCTTTGTTTTTTCTTCCTGCCAAGATCCTGTTTTTACCTGTTAGAGGAGTGGGTTGGGTAAACCTGTAGATGTTTCATGAAAGGTGATAATTTTTTCTTTCCTCAAGTGACAGCATATTCTTCAGCTGCATCAAAACCATCGCCACTGTTGGCCCAGAGAAGGGAAATCATACACAAACACATCTTTTACGTAAAACAGACTTGAAAGAAAGTTGCTGCCTGTTCAGGGAGTTGGGAAAAAAAAAAAATCGAGGGGAAGAGAGAGTTTAAAGTAGCGTGTCTGAAGCTCTGAAAAGACAAATGCTTGCTGCTGGGGTTCACAATAATTTTTATAATCAAAATGGAAACCAGGGGTAGTGTCTGATGGCATCATACGAGCGAGGAAGAGCAAAGTGTCGTGTCTCTCCTGGTGTGAAAGGAAGAGTTATTTTAGGTTTTAACCTTGTGATAGTAACTCTGAAACTGTTTTGCTCAGAGAGACACTTTCATTACCCAACAGAAATCCGTACTGAGCAGCGAGCTCCCGGCTTTTCTTTGATCTTCCAGAGCTGGTAACTCCGCTTGTGCGCGCTGTGGGTAGGGTTCCGTTAGCGTTTCCAGTATTTCTCGTGTGGTCTGCGAGGTCACATTATTTTTGGGGTGCTGATCTCACCAAGTCCCCGAAGGTGGGGGTAATCCTGTCTCACGCTTTTGTGCTGGATGTGGCATTTCATCCTCGTGGTCATCCAAGGGTCAGGGTCCAGCTCATGGAAGGGGCAACGTCCCACTCCAGATCTGTCTGCCAGAGGACAAGGACACCTATTGAGCATCAGTCACGTAATTTCTCCATATTTGCCCTCCTGTTTGCATCCTCCAGTAGCTTATAAAAGCAGTTTGTGTCTGCCACTGGCTGGGTTTTTTTTTTTTTCCTCCTGAGCCATAACCATCAGATGGATGCTGTTTTAAAAATTCCCCAGATAGGCTGTATTGCTGGTTTGGTTCTCTTGGACACAAGGCAGCTTTACGTTAGCGCTCAACTATAATAAACTACTTTATAATTGCCTTTAATTGTAAGTGCTTATTACCTTCTTCAAAACACTTGTCTCTATAGAGCCATGCGATAATGAAGATATAATAGCTCTGTGCCATGTTTGTCTGGATGGTCTGCACTCAACTTTGGCTTCCACCAAAAATAAATACCCTCCCGACTCTGTTTTGCAGCGCGGCAGCAGAATTGGTGTTGAATGGGAAGGACATTGCGTGGTTTTTCCTCTCCTTCAGCAGGAATTTATCCTGTCCAAAGCATCACAAGATCTTTAGTATCACGCTGATCTCAACAGCCACTGAGATGATTGGTTGGTGGGTTTGTCATCCCTTTGTAGCCGTTTTGGAAGTGCTTTCCCATCTCTGTGCTTGTGAGGTCAGGAGGAGGGAGAGGGGTTTATTCTGGACAGGCTGGTCCTCCAAGCATCTGTCGTCGCTACACGTGGCTTCCTCCCATGTGAAGGTCCTCATCCTGAAGTTCCTCCTACAAAGATGTTTTACCTTAAATCACCAGTTAATTGACTCAGAAAAAAACCCGCTTTTGATCCACTCCCATAAATAAGTAAAAATCCATGGCCACAAAGCCTTAGAGAGGTGCAGCTGATTTAGCAATAGGCCTGATTTAAAAAAAAAGTCCATTATGTGTGAACGTTCTCCCTGCCTGGTTGAAATGAAGAGGAGTCCTGGCAGTGCCGTTGCGCCGGCTCTTTCCCCAGGGCGTGCTGCTGTTCCGGAGCATCTCTCTGAACCCGTTTGCTCACAGTTTTGACGTGGTGGCCTTTCTTCTGTCAGAAAGGAGCAAAAGAACAATTTTGCTTTTATGGCTTTCTGGTGCAGGGGGAAGCAACCCGTGAACAGCATTTGCACTTTTTGCTTTGGTTTTGCTAAAACCTGGCCGGTTTCCAGCGGGGAAGGCGGCTAGATTTTGCTCGAAAGAAATCGCTCGAATTCTGGGCCGGTTTTTGAGTGTCGCACAATCAATTTTGAATTTAATTTCCTTGGGAATATGTTGTAGCCCCTGACCGCAAACAGAATTCCTGTGTCTCGCCGTGCATGAAATGTCAACATTCATTAGAGAGCAGGCTCCGGGAGAAATGTAAAATCATTAAGGGTTTGTTCGGGGAAGATAGGGCTTTTCCTTTCAGAGCTACGCACTTCAGGCTCGGACCTGTATGTGTGCACAAATGAATATCCTGGGCTCTTACTGCAAAGCCTTTTGAATGAATGACGATTTTAATGTATCCTTACCCTTTAACTGACAAGCCACTGAGCTGGCCTCCATAAAAGGTACCAAGGCAGAATAATAAACTATTTAGAGAGATACAGAAAAGTGAGGCGAGAAAGAACAGAGAGTGATTATCTGATAGTGTTATACAGAAGTTGTCAGAAAGGGCTGCACAATGGGAAGGAAATTACTAAAGAGGGAGCCATTCAAGAAGTAAACTATACAACAATTGTAGGAGCCAATTAATTGGTAACTTATTGGACACAGAAGCTTGCAATAGATGGCTGACTGGTTGACAGGAGCACCGTTCCCGTAAGTGTTTAGAAATAATAGAGTAAATTTCACCACTTCACATACTGAATAGTCAACTGTTGCAATGTACTCTAAATATGCTAATCCACAGTGCCCAGTGTCCGCCGGAGCAGGAGACCCATGCGTCTAAAAAGTGGAAGGCTACTATGGCACAATACAAAGAATTCACAAAAGACCTAAATGATCAACATTAGAAAGTTGTTACTTTCTTTCTACTTGCTACTTCTAAAAGAAAGGCGTTCCTGTTGTTGCATATTCATATCGCCTGGCATGTTTTAACGGGCCTCCGTAATTGGTGCCGGTGTGCCAATCACTCGCTTAGCAGGCGGAGAATGGACTCCAGAAAGCATCGCATACACCTTGGAAAAATAAATAACGCGGCTCCCAAACCACAGGCGTCTTTTATCCCGCACGGGGAACCTGCAAAAGCCTCTACTAGTCTGTAGCCAGAGCATCTTCTGGGAACATCTCCCTCTTGGAGAACGGTCTCGTTTATTAATCAGTTGTCCATTCCCTTTTCACCACCAGCTGAACCTCCTCCTTCTGCCCTCATCAACTGAGGATCAACAGAGAGAATCTGCCAGACATTTCCACCTCAGCTGGCTTGTTTTCAGCCCTCAAATTTTCTGCTGTTGACTTTATATAAAGAAGTAGAAGGGCGTGATAAATGAGGACCAGTTTCAAGCCTGCATGGGTCTTGTGAGCTTTGGGAGCAGTGTTGGCTTTTCCACTCTTTCACATCTCCTCACCGTTGACTTGGTGGTGGCAAAGTGATGCCAGGAAGGTGGGTTTTCAAGGTTTGGATCCCTTGACCCAAGCCTCTCTTCAGATCTCTGTGTAAGAGAAACAGGGTTAAAACAGACAGCAACCTTTGAAAAGCAGGTGTGAGACAGCAGCCCCTCTGCACAGCGCTTCTGCAAAGTGCTGAGCTTTCAGGATGCGAGGGATTTCTTGTGTAAATACTCTGTGTTATTTATACGTGTTGTCAGTGTTAATAAGTTGGACCTGATACTAGCTGAAGATCCTCTAGCTGGTCACAGGATGGCTCAGGCTGAGCGAGGCACAGCAGAGTAAGAAGGACGGAGCAGGAAAGCAGAGATTAATGCTTGAGAAGCCCTTATCAGCGCTCTTTCAGATCCCCCAAGGTTTCTGAGCTCGGAGATCTTTGTTCTTCAGGGAAATGGAAGATGCTTGGTTGACAGGAGATGTTTCTAATTAATAGTTGGAGATAGGGAGATAACTGAGGGTGTATCGATGCTGATATTTGGGCTGTGTGGAGTACCTGCTGCAGGCTGGGTCATTGCATGCGTAAATTATGTAGCGCGTTATGAATAATACAGTAAAACTACTGACATTCAAGTCACATTTCTGTGGTATTTCTTAAGGCAATGATGTGGTGAAGCATCCAGGTATGGCCACTTTGCATCTTTCACTAGCCCTGTCCCTCCCTCCAGAGAGGGATTTGATTTTTACGCCTGTTGTAAATACGGACTTCCAAAAGGTCTAATTTAAAAGATGAAATCAGGTTCAATTTGAATTTAATTCAGACCTCTTTACACTTCAGTTCAAATGATGTTTGAAAGGAATGGTTCCTTCCTACTGCTCGTTAAACGTGGGACATGTTTTACTGTCCTTTTTATGACTGAGCCATTTACCGCTGCAGTGGCTTGCCCAGCTACGTGATCATTTAATCGTTTAATGACGTTGTTTTTCTCTTTTGAAAAGACCTGAGCATTTTTTTTTTTTTTTGCAATGCAAATAATGAAGGGGTCTGGCATTGCCTGCCTAATGAAGCGAGGAAACCTTTAAGTTAAAAAATTTCCTGAAAAGCCATATCTGAGGAGCATGGCAGGAGATGTTTGTGAAGTGCTTTGTGCCTCTCACTCCACTTTTTGCCAGCGTGTCCTAGCGGGACGCTGCCGTTAATCTGAAATGGTTTTCCTCGTTTCTGTGGTCCAGGCTTGCGAGTTGATGAACGTGCTCTGCTCTCACTGATGCTGCCAGAGACTTTGCTCTCTGTCCTGTCCTGTGCCTTTCCCTGGGGATCCAGGCACTTGCTGGGCAGCACGTTGCAAAGTGGCATTTCTGGGTTGGTGGTTAATTTGTCCCTGTCCTTGAGCGCTGCTTTGCCTTTGTGTTTTCCCAAACTAGTCCGGAACCTGTTGGCTCTGAATGACCAGAAGTGTTCATAATATTCTTTACTATGCAAAGCATGGTGTTACATCTAAAGCATATGATTGCAAGACAACTTTTAACTAACGCTGTGTCCTTGTTTGTGTTGAACTACGAAGCCTGCCCGAGGTCAGGCACCAGCCAGGTCTTGGTCAGGGGCCGTGTTGTTGTACCACAGAGGCTGTGAAGGAAATCCTTGGGGGTAACAGGGTGTCCCGAGGTGATTGCAACAGCCCCGTGGCAACTTGTGTTTCCCTCTGTGTTTTCCATGGGGGTTTCCTGTTGCTGGATTACACCAGACACTGCTGCTAAAGTGGTTGTGTGCCAGGAATATTGGTAGCCAGCCTGAGTCTGAAGTCCGTCAGCGCGAAACGTCCCTGGGAACTGTTCAGCCCACTGGGTGACCATAAATTTTATAGCAGGTTGAGCCTAACATCTCTCAGGAGGTGGCCCACGAGAGTGGAAACCAGCTAGAGCATCTCAGATCTTTCCCTGTGACCCATCGCTTCCTACAGAGCAGTTCTAGTTTTACTTGGCTCCTTCCGTTTCCTTAGCAAGGTTACAGCCCAGACCAATAGAGCTCCCAGGAGGAATTTTTTGAGATGGATTTTTCCTTTTACAAGCCACAGCTTTGGAGCACAAGGCACAGTCTCTTCTGCTGTTGCGGAGCACACATGGAGGGTTTGTGGGATGATCAGGGCTTGTTCTTGCTTGTCCCATTTCAGTAGGTTCTTTAACCTTGTCTGTGAGTAAAGGCAAGAGAGGAACTGGATTTCCATTTTCCATCTGATAAAAGTGTGCTCCCTTTAACTGCTCCACCAGTAAAGCTACTCCCCTGCCTTGCCCCTCTCCTCAGACACCCCGACACACGCTACGACTGATTTAGAGCTGCCTTTGTCAGACAGTGTCTTAAAACACAAACCAATGACACAATAAAAAGCAATAGCCTGATACTAATGAAACACGTTGTAATTAGGGCTGGCTGGGAATTTTCCAGTGAAAACAGGCTCTGCTGGAAAAAAAGGTGAATACCCTGATGCTGAACTATTTCACGTTAAGCCCATCAATTTTGAAGACCTCGTGCTGGAGCACAGGCATGCTTTTTGGGAAAGATCACTGCTCTCCTGCTAGCCTGCCTCAGAGCTAGCGCTCGGGATGGAGACAGCCCTTTCCAGTTACTTTCCCGAGCCAGAGAGCTGAGCAGATCTAACTGCCAGCTCAGAGCTCGACTCCTTAGCCCCGAGCTATTGTGTGTTCAAGAGCTAAGGAATCAAAATTCCAGTGTTTGCATAGTTTCGAAGCCACGGAAATCCATGGAGGGTTAGCAGGCAAAAAAAGGATAACTTGTGGCTCGGAAAATGCGCAGGTTATAAACTGCTGATGGCTAGGAGAGTACATCAGGGAAGGACTGCAGTAGGTTGGTGAGTCTTCTCCTTTCCTGAGCATCTCTGTTTGTACTGGTTGTATCCCTGGTCAGACTCATGTAAGAAGCTGATAGGATTTCACTTGGTTTAACCATTCTGTTGAAGTGTTCTGGGTGCTTCATCTTGATCTGAACAGGTGGCTGAGCATTTTCACATTTCCTGTGATGGTTTTCCAAGCAGTACAAAGTGTGGTTTCGGACAAACACCTGAGGATCCTGGTTTTCTCCAGAAAGCACTTCTGCTAAGAGCATCAGCTAAAACCCACTGTCTTTACTTGACACATCCAGGTGACAGAGCACGACGTCACTCCATGAGTTGCTTGGACTGGACCTCACCGAGGACTGAGCCCTGGAGACCCTCACTCAAAGGTCCAGCGTGTGACTCTTGCCATTTTCCCCTTCTTTCAGATGGCCGCCCGATTGGCGTGGAAGGGATCCAGGTGCTGGGAACAGGAAATCTCATGATCTCGGACCTGACCGTGCAGCATTCTGGCATCTACGTGTGCGCCGCGAACAAACCCGGCACGCGGGTGCGAAGGACGGCGCAGGGCAGGCTCGTTGTACAAGGTGAGCAAACCCATGGCTTGGGGAGCGGTGCTACCCGCCTCGCTGTGCCCTCGGAACACGCTCTACATGTTGCCCGGGCACTGTGGTGGCTTGGACAGATTCAGCTGAGGCCTCAGTGCACGTGTTGCAAAGGTTTCCAACCCCATGACAGGCATTTATTTGGCTTAACAGACACTGGTTGTTACTTGTTGTCGTACGTGTACAGCTCAGCAGAAAGCCTGCGCTGAATTAATCAGCCAAATTCGTCTCTCGCTGCTATGTGGTCCTTAGTGGCTGGGGAGATGGGCGCTGCTCTCACACTGGAACCCTCTGCATGACAGATATCTCTCCTGCAGTGATATCCAGGAGTGGATATCTCCCACAGAGTATTATTCCGCAACTGAAATGGCACCGATAAGTCTAAAACCATTCTGGAAGAGTCAGTGAGACTGTTTTCTTTAGCAGTCAACGCTGTATCTGAGCCCCTTGCCAGAGCATGAAGTAAAGCACCCTTTGGGGACCATGTCTGGGAGGTGCAGGTTCCTCTACCTCCCCGCAGCAACTGTCTGGAAATGCCACTTGTAAAGGGTGATTCAGCCCAGAGTAGAGATCAGCACTCAAGAAACCAAACAAATCTCCTCCACGTGCGTCCTGCACCCAGTCTCCATGGTGAGGCGAGCCAGGCAAGTATTTCAGAAGGCAAACCCAGCTGGCAGCGTGCTCTGAATGGCAGTAATCCACCCCTGATTACAGGCACTCACCTCCTCTTCAAGCTCGTCCACTTAAAGCATCTCGCACTCTCATCAGTTCACTCATTAGCTATTGACTGATGATATCCTGAATCTAAAATTACACACCTCCTGCCAGAGCGAGCTAATTGAACCTTTCATGCTGGTGATGGGGAAAGTGCCCTGCTCCAGCCCTGATGCTCACCTGACAGGTCCCCGGAGCTGCCGGCGGTGATGCGGCAGCCGTGGTCCCTGCGTGCTGACATCCCTTTTCCCTTTCGCCTTGGGAGCAGCGAGGAGCGATGTGGAAAGTGTGCTTATGCAGGGCTGCTCGTGCCTCCTGAGTCTCAGGTGCTGAGCAGACATGAGAGGAGATGAAAGCTCGCCGTTTCTTTTGCTGTTGGATTTCTGAGTGAGCAAATGAAACGAGGAGACCTCCCAGCCAACTGGGCGTGGGCTCACCTGGGTGTCCTTATTAAGAAACACCAACGCAGGCTCTAAAAAAAACCTCACTGTACTGATACAAACCCCTCAGAGCTGCTGCGGGACAGCTCTGCGCATGGTGCACGTAGCAGAGGTCAGCCCAAACGCCAAGCTGATGTCCAGGGTACAGGCAGAGATGAAAGAAATTACTTGGAAAATCTATGAAGTTGTAAAAATACAGCTATTGAATGCTGTTGACTGCTCCTGTTGGCAAGTCCAGGACCCCAACCTGTGTTGCCCCTCATGTTTTCCAAGGGGCTGTTGTTCCCCAGAAAAGCTAATGGCAAACCCTGGCCAGGCAGCTGGGCTCATCCCAGGTTTGCTCACCCTCCCTCTGGAAGCAGCTTTTCCTTCCTCTGCATCTCATTTTGCCTGAATTTTCCAGCTGAGAGGTACAAATGATTGCGGTTCAGGTTTGTCTGGGAAGAAAACAGCGATAATGACTGGCATGGGAGACTGGGTTTTATCTTTGTCAAGATGTCAGCAATGCAAATTACATCCGTAAAGAGAATAAAAGCAAAGAGCGGGCTATCAAAAGCCTGGTTGGAGAGGAAGTTAGCACAGAGCTAGGACAATACAGCGTCCTCAAAGCAGCCAGGCCAGGTACTTGCTGCCTTTATGCCGGGCCCTTGAAGTGCCTGGAGGCACAAATTAACTTGCCCTTCGACTTTTGAAGGAGGCACCTTTTATAGGTGGGAAGCTGGAGGAGAAAGGGTGATGTTTCCTGCTGTAAGGCAAGGAGTTAGTGGGAGGCTGCGACCAAGACCACGTCCTCCCTCTTGCTGCCAGCGATGGTCCTCGTCCCCGTCGCAGCAGCCGCGTGGGCAGAGGCGTCCCGGCGCGGGGCTCCGCTCTTGCTCTGGCAGCGATGTCCTTTCCCATCGCGGGCTCTCCTTCAGATCATCTAACGCCGCCTTATTATCTTCCTGGGAATTCCTCCTCCCTTCAGAGGAGAAGGCGGCAATCCCCCGCTCCCTCCCTCCCTGCCCTCCCCTGGCCATTTAAGGCTCCTTTGATCTCTTTTGTAAGGTTCTCACACAAGAAAGTTTCCATTTTCTCTTCAGATCCCGGGCGCAGCCATTTGAATATTGCTTTGTGCCGGGCTGCGAATGAAAGTCTCACGGGGGGAGTTGTCGAAGGGCCGGACGGCGTCGCAGGCTGAAGCGGAGGGTGTGCGTGCGAATGAAAGTCTCACGGGGGGAGTTGTCGAAGGGCCGGACGGCGTCGCAGGCTGAAGCGGAGGGTGTGCGTGCGTGTGGTGCAAGGGAAGAGCAGGCTTCGGTGGCAAGGAAAAGAAAAAAAAAAAAATATATCAAAGCGCTTTCTCTCTACCTCCTGTGCAATCTTTTGTGCTTTATTATGTGTTTGGTGTCATAACAAACTGATGGGCTGTGAATGGCCAGATGGTCACCAGTGTTCTCCACTCCACGCTTCATTTCCTCCTGAAAGCTATGCAGAAAAATGAGATCCCATCTCATAAATGAGTGCCCGTCTTAAGGACATGTTTTTGAAGGCTCTGCTGACAATGACTGCCTTGTTCTCCTTGCTCTCTGCCAGCAGAACCGGGCAGCGCTCCCTGGTCCGGCAGATCCGGCCACCACTGCGTTTCCTGATGTTTCTTCCATCGTTCTTGCTCGCTGGCATCGCAAGCCTTGGCTGCAGGGTTGAATTCATCAGCAGATGTATTGCAGTTGCTCTGTTTTAGGCTTGGCTCTGTGTTACTTGGTTTGTCCTTGAGTTTAGCCCTAAATTCATGCTGCAAAACCAGCTTGAGTACGTGCTGCGTGGGTGAGCGTGCCCCGTGGAGCAGTTCTCTTCCTGCCTACGTTTTCCTTCCCAGGAAGACCATCGGATCGCATCCGTTGGGATGCTGAGGTGAACTGGGGTGCCTGAGCCCTCCGAAACATCCTTCCAGGAGCACACTGGTAGGTGATGTGGAAACACGTCCCACTGCCGCAGAGCTCCAGGCTGCACCTTGCCGGGACAAGTTCACGATACCAGTGATGGACAAGCCTCCGTGACAGCCTCCCTTGAGTGGCAGCTGCCTTTTTCCCAGGGGTGCAGGGCCACAGGTCCCATCTTTGGCCTTTGCAATCCCACCAGCTCTACAACTTCAGTAGTAGGGTTACTCATGTAAGCATCTGGGCATCCTCTGTAGTCAGTAGAGAGAAGCCAAGTGGGCAGCAGTTTGTCTTAAATCCGCTTGTCATCTGATACGGCGCTCGACTGACTTCCCTGTTGACCTGTCTTCTCCTTTACACCCTCACTGTAGGTTCCGGTAGTGTAATTTATGAGGTTTCGTTGTTTCCATGTTATTCTTCCTTCTCCTCACTCCAGCCTCCCTCGCTCAATCTGCCTAACTGAGAATTAATCATGGCTTTGTAGTGAGGTGCAAGGGGCAAGGATCTGTCTGAATTCGTGTGGCAGCGGCGCACGGGCTGTCGGTGCTCCTGACCCTTTGGAAGGCTCTTGTCGGGGAGCTGTTGGGCTCCACGCCGCAAACTCACGGTGAGGGCAGCGAAGCTCCCTGTTATTTTGGAGGATGCAGTGGTGGCTGGTCACTGCTGAGATGAGATGTCCCTAAAGAGGTGGAGTCCAGCCAGGTCTCCTGTTATAACCCGTGCTATCAGTTTGTTGAACATAGCAAAAGCTATCAAAGCACTTCGTTAACGATTCTGGGGGTGGCGTTCAGCGTTACTGCGCTTTGATACTGGTGTCACGCCTTGGAATATTCATCAAAACTGCATGATCCCCTCCCTCCCATTAAGTCCTGAATAATCAATGCTCTGATTTCTTCATGGATCCTGCCCACTCCTGCTTGCCGGGTTTGAATCCTCTGCTCTTAACAGTGATTTTCTTTAATATCGTCATTAAGATCTTCGTGGAGGGCCAAGCCACTCTATTAATTGTGAAGGATGAGGACAGCAGAGAGCTTGGCTGGAGGCAGGGCTTCGCTTCTGCTCCTTTCCGGCTAATGCAGGGCCAGAGGTGGCAAACTCTTGGTCCCTGCTGAAATTATTTGAAAAAGCTGGGAGGGGACCTAGAAAGAGGAGAGCAGAGGTTGTTCTGGCCAGGAAAGGAGACATTCGCCCCGAGACCACATACCAGCAGGTGCCTCAGCACCCTGCCTGGGGACGTTGGCATGAACACTGGATCAGGGACACCCTGGTCCGCGGTGGCAGAGGGGCATCTCCTTGCATCTCTCAATCCCCATTTTAAGACCCTGGTGGCACCTGGACCACGTCCTTTCTCCAATGCTGTCAGAAGTTGGTCATGGGGACAAGGAGCCTTTTTAACTCCATAGGTTTCTGCTGTGGCTTGGGCCTTTTTGCATCTACAGCTCCACACTACTGCTCCTTGTGCACCAAAATGAGCAGGGTGAGGCTTGAGTAGGACAGAGCAATGCCTGGAGAAAGCCAGCAGGAGCAGGAACAGTGGCCTGGCATCCCATGGCTTGCAGCGAGGGATGCCACCAGGCAGGGACAGCTCAGCGCAGCAGAGGTGGGAGCCATCGGAAGGAGTGGCCCTGCAGAGTGTGTAAACAGGTTAAACAGGTGCTTTTTGGTCTGTTTTTTGATCTGGTTGCATTTAGCGAGACAGCCAAGAGGAGGGATGGTGGAGGGGAGCAAGGACCTGAGGAACCCGAGGGGCCGCGGTCCTGAATAGCATCGCTGGCGCCGGGCCAGCGGCCGCAGCTGCGCATTCGTTACCCCCGAGTCACACGCGACACCGCTCCAATTACTCCCTCTTGACACGGGCTAATAAGGGAGGATAAGGAGAGTCGGTGATTCCAGAAGGGTTACGCCGGATGCTTCCTTCCATATTTAAAACTTCGTTTCTGTACGGGCGGGTTTGGGATGCGGCGGAGAGGGGGAAGGGGCGGCAGGAGGTGAAGGCAAAGAGCCAAGCGACGGGATCTTTAATGAAGCTGCACCGAGGAGCTGGAAGGTGGCCGTGCCCTTCCTTGGCATCGTGGGTTTGCACCTGCGAGTATCGTGGGTGCAACTCGTGAGCCCAGATGAAAGCAAGGGAGATGCACAGCCACTTGCCAAATAATTGCTCCTGCAAAACCGCGCCAGCACAAAGCAGGGGGCGGGAGGTTAAGGAAGTCTTGAAAATCAAGTCTCTAATGCTCTCCCTGCACACCACAAAGGGACCATTCACGGCAGGGATGAGGGGGTTTTCTCTCTGTTTATCCGTGCTTCCAACTTTCATTCAGCCCATCTCGAGTTTTATTTTAGTTTATAAGTCTAGGGGGAGAAAAAAAACCTAGGAGAGGGAAAAGAAGGAGAGAGGATCGATTGGCACCTGGGGAAGTTTAGCAGGAGGTTCTGGAAACTCGTGTCCGTTAGGTTGCTGGGATCAGGTTCGTTAGCAGACCTGAGTGCCGGCAGAAGTGGCCTCTCGATAAGCTCTGCCGGCGGACACCCCCCACCGCTAACATAAGTCAGAGCTGCCATGGTCTGCTTCCCTTTGGTTATTAAAAATGAAAGAGGGGGGCTCCTTCGAGGCAGACGGGTTCTTCAATGAATTCCTCTGCCTTTCTGCTTGCAGGACTTACGACGTGTGTGACTTCGCTCTTACGCACACGCGCCTCGTGCTACACTTTGGCCTTTTTTGCCACGGTGGCGATGCTCTTCACTCGCACACACGCAGCTGGGGAGGAGCTTAATCTACCCGTCCTCCTGCGGCAAACCCTGAGGGGTTTTTTTGGCCATGAACCGTAAGGCTCTGCTCTTGCAAAGCGGCTCCCGCCTGCAGCCTGGCCACCCCTCAACACATTTTACTGGATCAATTCTCTCCCTTCTCCCATCCCAGCATCTCTGCTGGTGGCAGAGCCCACCTCCTCTGTGCTTGGAAAGTGCCAGCAAGTGGCACCAAGCGAATCTCTCTGGGTAATCTGGCTTTTGCCAGAAAAATTCAACGCCAGCCATCCGTTATGGGATGGTAGTCAGTAAATTCATTTATGGGCCCGTGCCTCTTATCTGTTTGTCTTCATTGCAGCTGCTGCCAGTTCCACCTGATTTTAGGTTGCAGCAGCAGCGTGGAGTGTATTTATCACTTTGCCCTTTGAAGCGTAACTGCTCGAATAAACTCACCAATTTGGCAGGGTCTTTCATGCCCTGCATTCTGTAGGCTGATGCACTGGTTTATTCTGATAAATGATTTTAAATCTATTTTGAGCTGCTGAAAGGGGGGAAATCACTTTCCGTTGGAAAAATGCTATTGTTAAAGGTGAAAACATTGCGTTACGAGGTGAGCAGCAGTTACAGGCATGGTGGAGTCTTCTGCCAGGCTTGGCAGGACCCTGAGGGTCCCAGCCTGCAGATCTGGTGTAAAAAAGCCGCCTCAATGTATCGCTACCAGGAGAGCCTGCAGCAAATCTGATATTTATTGGTGAGAGAACAACCTGCCAGATTGCTGCAGGCACATCTGTACATTTCTTCCCATTTGCAAGCAGTTTGCTAATGCCCTACGGCTCCTTTGGGCAGAGCCAGCGTGTTCCTGCAGCTCTGCCATTGATGAAACAGCAAATGTCCCCAACCCCAAATTCTGTAATTGCCACATGGGGTTGCAGCTTTCCCTCCTCACCGCTCTTCATACTGTGAAGAGGGTAACTTGTCGGATGGGGATTGTTTTGCAGCGTTGGGGTTGCTTTCAGTGGGAGACGGGGGAGAGGTGAGAGGGCTTAGACCTTGGTGCAGTTTGCCTGAACCCCACAGGACTCACCTCAGCTCTCCGTGCAGCGCTGAGCTGACCTTCAGGGGCTTTCTGGTAAAGCCCTGACTGCCAGGATGGGCAACCAAATCGCAGCGTTGCGTTGATTACGGACACACCATCCAGACCGTAGTTATCTGCTGCCTATGCTATGGGTATGGCCAATATTCCCCAGGAGACAAGGCTTATTGAAGCCCAAGCCACGAGGTTGCTCTTTGTACGAGGATAAAGCAGGATCGTCGTGCCTTCTCTTATCCTGCTTCTCCTTCCTCTTTGCAGCCCCCGCAGAGTTTGTGCAGCATCCTCAGTCCATTTCCAGGCCCGTGGGGACTACTGCCATCTTCACGTGCGTGGCCCAAGGGGAACCCCCACCGCAGATCACTTGGCTGAGGAACGGGCAGATCTTGGAGACCAGTGACCACATTAAGCTGAAGAATAACAACAGGTAAGTCCTGGTGCTGCAGCCTGGGGTGGGGGGCAGTGTGAGACGTACAGCTGGGTTGTTCCCCAGTGTCGGTTTGGAGTTGCCACATGTGGAGGACTGACATCACCTACCTGGTGGTCCAGAAGGAGCTGTCTTGCAGGTGTAATTTTTGGGCAAAGAGCCAGTTAGCTCATGCAGGCTTCAGCTTTTGCACAGGCAGCAGAATTTGAGGCAGCAGTTCATTTTGGACCGCTCGGTGAAGGCTGGCAGAGAGCGGTGGGATCTGCAGCACGTCCTGGTGAGCTGTACAAGCCCCGTTGCGCTGGGCAGTGGCTAACGAGCTCGAGGATGAGAAGGCCATGAGTGATCCAGAGGGACCAGCCCTGCTTTTTGAGTGTCTCGAAAAGGGCGTGCTTTCAAGCTGTCTTGACTTCAGCAGGCGAGGTGAGTTGTTGTCACGCATCCCTCAGACTGATGCAGTGCTCCCTCGCTCTGCTTTTGAGAGAGGCTGAATTAAAAGCCATTATTTTGAACTGTCTGGACTACGGTGGGAAGGGGAGCAGGAGAGACGTTGGCTTTCTCACTGCATTAGCAAAGAGCTAATGTGAGGGTGGTAATGGCAGATCTGTGGATTCATCTGGGGCTTTGATATGCTCAAACACTGCTCCAGTCCTACCAGCTGCACTTTGCAGGCTTACATTTCAGTGGGTTGTGCTTTATTTTACCGGGACATCAGCATTAGACTTCGATGATGCAGGAACTCAGCAAAAGTTTCTTTTTTTTTGTCCTGATCCGCACCTGGATATTTCTGGAAGGACCAAATGTTGTCCATGGAGTTGGCAGGGACCACACTCACTCCATGGTGAAGGAATCACGCTTCATCCCCCAAACATTGACCTGCCTGGGTGTGCAAATGCGTTTGAAATAATATTTGCGTGGAAGCTGACTTTCACTTGAACTTCAGCCTTTTATCTCCCTGGGGAAGAGTGTTTTCTCTGAGTACTAAATAGCTGCATTTTCGTGCGAGGGGACGGGGGTGTTTGCACTGAGGAAACGATACACTGAGCTGCACTTAGGGTGAAAATTACAAGTTGACAACATAGTTTCTATGGAAATAGCATGGAACAATATACTGAAAAATAATAGTA
Source organism: Trogon surrucura (assembly GCA_020746105.1). Lineage (NCBI taxonomy): Eukaryota > Metazoa > Chordata > Aves > Trogoniformes > Trogonidae > Trogon > Trogon surrucura. The sequence continues at coordinate 19,059,003 of CM036627.1, read as the reverse complement.
CCTGCATTGTAAACCTGAATTATTGGTGGAGATTTGTATTTTATGGTGTTATATAGCTGCTGTCTATATTAACAGATGCGTCTCATGAATGCAACTGCCCAACCTTGCTGGAGGGTCTGGACATTTGGTGTAGACCGTTGGGAAGTGCTGTGCCAGCAGGGCGGCTTGTTCCTCAAGAGACAACAGTGATTTTATTTTTCTAAGTTTCTCTATAACATGGCTTTTTGTTTTGAGGTTTGAGGCTTTTTTTAAAGCTTTGTTGTATGGGCGATGTGTGTTGCAAGAAGGATGAGGCGTTACTGTAACGTAGTAAAATCTTCACACTCAATGGAGGTTTTCTCCAAGCTGGAAGTTTATAGGAACTTTGTGTGTGCACAGATGGCACTCAGTCCAAGCTCGTGGTCTTCTAGTTCATTGCATGGGTTTTGGAGATGTGTCTGCCCTTACGATACGAACAAAGCAGAAATGAGAGGAGGGAAATTAGTGCATCCCCTTTTTTGACTGGAGAAGTCACTGAAGACAGTACAAGAGGTCATTAAACCCGTGGCAAAACTCACGCTGAGTCCAGCTCTGTTCTCACATAGATTTCTTGCCTGTGAAATGATTCCTCTTTGTTGTTTGAAGAAGGTAAAAGGAGGGTCTACGGTCGTGGTCATGTCTCCTGGCCGAGTCTGTGCAGCTGGAGCTGCTCTACGCACACGCGCGTGAACTGCGACTCGGTGAACATCGCCGTAATCGTTTTCTTATGGGAATCATTTAATGCAATTTAGCGTCAGCCTTTTCTACTGCGAGCTGAACGATCAGATTACGTTGCATCTGGCAGAGGCCGAGGGAGCTCAGCCAGTCGCTGGGGCTCAGCTGACACGTGGCGTCTTCTCCGGCTATAGTAACGCGATTGTAAAGCCGAGCCCTCAGGCCGTCGTACTTGACCACGTTGAACTTTTGGCTTCTTTCGCGCTAGTCTTCGTCTACTCTGACCCCCAGCTCCAGGCAAGTGGCCGTGCCTTGTGGTTTCCAAAGCTGTCAGTCTGAAAAATACCCTCGCTGGTGTAAGGAAGGCTGGGGGTTCCATGAGTTGGAACAGAGCAGCGGCTTTTTTTGGAGCTTTTTCAAGTTGTCCTTTGTTTCCTTCTCATGGCCATGACTAAGTGCTGTAACCCACTTAGTTCCAGGCAGAATCAGTTTGTGATTACGCTTTGGATTTATCAGTCTATTGCACTTGGAAAATATTTGTCCGTGTAAAGATGGATCTCGAGTCTACTAGTAATGAAGCCACTAAACTGCACTATGAGCTTTTTAATTAGATTACATGGTTTCCTAGAAAATTCATTTGGATTAAAACTCTGCTTAATATGGCAATAAAGGTCTGAATGCCCCCAAAGGGATTCCTAGGAGGAAAAAAAAAAAAAAAAAAAGAGCAAATCATCCCAAATCATATCATGTGCTAATTGATTGCAAAATATATCGTTACGAGCAACTTCGTTTTCGGAAACAAACACAGCCAGAAGGGAGGTCTGCACCTGGACAACACGGTGAGTTCAGGATGCTGCTCTGCTCCTGCTGCACAAATCCGCAGCTGATGGGAAGGTCTCTCCATCAAACTGTCGCTTCACGGAGTCGCAAAGGGCCCTTTGGCACCTACGTCACCCCACGCCATCTCTCACGTGCGGTAATCGCAAACCCGAGGAGAGCAAACCCTCAAGCTCGGGGCACTTCAGGAACTCATCATCCTGACGATGGGGACAGCAGCCACAGGACCGGGCTCCCTGCAGATGGGATGTGGCTGCTGGTACGACACCAGGCAGTCCCTTCCTAAGCCTTTCAGCACAGTAAAATAAACCTCGCAGGCTGCGTCCGATAAATACCTCTTCCCTCGCCGTCCCTCCGATGTGAATTCTCATCACCTGATGTGTTGACAGGTTCTGGGCGCATTAGCATTAAAGATCAGCCTTCTGCTGTGCCCTCTCCAGAGGTGGTGGTTATGTTTTGAAAATGCCAGCTGTGTGGGAACAAAATACCCAATCGATGATTAGCAAAAAATCAAAAGCAGTTCTGGGATAGCGGATAATTGTTAATGAAAAATGCATGAAGGCTCAGGCGTAGGGAATTGTGGGCTTTTCCATTAAAAGCTGTGAATAAAGATCACTGAAGGAGCTGGCGGCGGCGCTGCCTTGCCGTGCCGTCCCTGGGTTGGGGACAGAGCTGGTAAATGTTGGGGTGATGTCAAACTATGCTCTTGGATGGGGAAGCTGATGGAGCCTTTTTGGCTTTGGTGGAGCCGTCCCCGTGTCCAGGATCCACAGGTTCTGTCTCTCTCTGTTGATCAGAGATGTCATTTTGCCCGTATTGCTCCTGGTGTGATTTGCATCGATCGTGATCCAGATGCCCAAGAGGTGTAATGGGTGTTTCCAGCAAAATTCCCACCTGGCATCACCATCCAGCGTATCGCTGGATGGTCAAATTAATTGTGGGCTTGTGTAAAATCCTGCTTTCTGGGTTATCACTTCAAAATTGACAAGGAAGCGTGAAATAATACCTGAATTACTGCGCTGAAAGGTTTATCACTTTTCTTCCTTTGACCCAATCAGGCTCGGGGGGGGATAATTTTCAGCCTAGAAGTATATCACACTTTTGGGGTTTATTTTTGCCATATTGGCAGAGAACAAAGGCCAACATCTTTGGAGAAGGCAGGCTCTAAGTATTGATTTTTCAAGAAGATTTTATGTTCAAAATGGTAATGAAGGGACTTCAGTTGTTCCACGGGAAAAAGGCCTCGTTAGAACCTGAACTTGGATGACATTTGCTTTCCTCCGTGACTTTTGCTTACGAGCTGTCTCCTTTTTAAACTCTTCTTCCCTGGTCTGCACTTGTTTCAGTGCTCTAGGAATGACTTACTTCAAGGGCCATCAATGTTGAAGCTTCTTTGGGGAAAATACTCCTCCGTACATAAACTTCAGGACAACTTTGCTTTCGTTGCACGTGTCGTGCTGCTTAATCCTAGTGCAGGTACGGAGAGTGACTTTCAAGCACAAACACCCAAGCACTTGGGAGCAGACAACCCTTTTGGTACCAAACCCTGGGAGACTAGAGCCTGTCACTCACAAGTGTGAGAAGTTTGCGCATCTCCAGCCAGGCTGAGAGCCTGCCAGCCCTTTCATCCAGCACTGGAGGGAAGGGAGGGCTGGTTCCTCTCGGTGGCACCGAGCACCCACCTGGGACCAGCAGCATCCCTCCAGGGGAGTTTCTAACCACAGAACCAGACTGGCATCCTGGCCGGAGGGCTGCGATACCTACTAATACAAACCATTTTTTTGCAGAAAGCGTTACTTCTCCCAACTTCACCTAGGAAGCCCTGCATGGTATTTCATTTCTGGAGGTGTAAGAACACGCTGGGGATGATACGCCATGTCCTTCCAGGCTGCTGAGTGTCACTCTGGAAGTTTTACACCTTATTCTCAGCCCGTACGAGGCAACCTTCAAAATACAGGACGTTTCTGCCAAGCTGCCAACAGCCAGCACGGGATGGAAAAAAACAAACTTCTTTCCAGCACGGCACCAGCCGGCAGCCCAGGAGCGGTTTGTTGGGCGTGACGCGGCACAACGCGACCCGTAATAAACGGAGGAAGAGCGGGGCACAGGGATGGGGCATCTGAACGTGGTGCCAGTGGCTTTCCGTAGCTGCCGGCACTTAAAATGCTCTCCCCGCTAGCCACAGCCCGCTCTCCGCATTAATTTCATCACACTCCTCCTTTTGTGCGCCCGCGTGCGCGCGCATGCTGATGTCCTTCCAGATGGGCCCCCTCTCCTTTCTTTGTGCTGCTGAATCGATGAAGAGGCTTCCTTCAGTTCTCAGACCTTTTTTTTTTTTCCTGAGGAACCTTTGGAAAAGCCGATCTCCGGTCACCGGCCCGGACCCCTGACCCCAGCCAGATCAGTCATCCTGATTGCTTACGATCTGGGAAGAAACAGCTTGGGAATACGGCGGCTTTCGGGCAGCGGAGGCCTCTCGTTTCAGCTCAGCCGGGTGTGAATCTGCGGCGGCTCCTCTCCCCACTTCCATCAATGCCTGTCAGGGCATTGTGCGGAGCTGTGATGGAGCCCTTCGGCTCGCTCAGCGGCTTTGGTGACCAGCAGAAAGCCTTCTGGCATCTCGCCTCGTCTGACGTGCTCGCAGCGCTGCCAGTCTGGCACTCGCGGGAAAGTTTTCCAACAGCAGATGTCCCGAAGTGACAGATTTTTTTCATTTTTTTTTTTTTTCTCCCCTGTTGACAGGAAGAAATAAAAGGACGCTGCATATTTCAGATGGTTGATGCGGAGAGACGCTCTGCACCACCTCCCGCAGCAACTACGTGTTTTCCTTTTGTTTGAGCTTTCTAGAAAAAAAAGAACAAGACAAAAAGCAGCGAAACCTGGGAAGGAGGCTGGGCTGACTCTGACCCTGCCGTGCCGCATCCTCCGCATCCCGGGAGGTGATGTGGTGGGCAAAGGCAGGAAGAATTTGTCAGTAATTGAGATGAAAGCGGATGCACAGCAGAGGTACCAGCTGGGACGATGCTGGGGTTCGTGGAACTCACTGCCAGCTCCTGCCCTCCTCATTGCAGCGACCAGCCAGGGCTTGCAGGGTGTTAGAGGGACTGACAGAGAGAGAAAAATGCCTTATTCTCCTGAAGTCGGTGTTTAGACGCTGGGCATCCTGCTCACCAACTGCTCCACCCTCGGTTTCTGCTCCTTACCCATGTTTATAGGCACAACCAAAAATCCAGTCGTTTTATCGACGCCGTTGCTTGTGCATGGTTCTGGTAACGTGTGCCCTAGGTAACGGGTGGCCGAAGCCCTTCTTGCACAGCACGTCCAAACACAGCCTTGTAAATCTCAATGAAAATCAACTCCTCAAAGCCTGAAGCAAGTTTCCAGCTACCTGCCACGTCCACTTTGTGAAAATTTATTTTATTCTGACTTGACTGTACGTGACAGTGTTACCGGTCACCCTGAAACCTCTGCAGGGAGGCAGCCGGCGTGTCCCAGGCTCTGCCCAGCTCTGGGTCCCAGTAGCCAAGTGCTGTCCTGCTCCAGGACCACTGGCACCCAGCTTTGCTCACTCCTAAGTCTTCCCAGGAGAGATTTGTCTTTGGCCCCAGCACCACGCTGTTGCCATCAGGCTCCTTGCGCCCCTTTCCAACCAGGCTTCCCTCTTCCCTCCTCCACGTCTTTTCCTTTAAAGCAAATAAATACACTCAGAGGCACCGGAGCTTTAATACTCATTCCTGGGCTTGGGAAGCTTAAAACTGCTCTTGACTTCTCATTCCAGCCCAGCCTGGGTGCTCCTGGGTGCCCAGATGCGCGGCGGCCGCGTGGAAATAATCCCTGCATTGAGGGGGCAGAAGGAAGAGCTGCGGCTCCTTCCACACATCTGCTTTTTTGCCGAGCTGCAAGGACGGCTTTCGGACGGCGTAATCCTGCCTTCTGCCATCTGTCCTCGCAGGAATCAGCCCTTGTTGACACGGTGGAGCCACACATTGGGGTCTTCTTCCCCGCACCCCCCTCCCAGCCCTGCCTTTCTCCTTCCATTTAATCAGATACGTTGAGCCCGTGGCTATGAGAGGAGCTTAGGGGCTGATTCTCTAAAATCACCGTATCAGCCGAAACCATCACATTTGATATTCCATTTACAATGTTTCCAAGGAAACAAAGGCGCAGGACATAAATAGATGACTGTTAAACATTTGCTCGCTCACCATGGCCCCGATAATTTGCAAGGCAGAAATACGAGTGTTAAATCAACAGCGATAATAAATTTTGATATCGGAAGACCAATATTTTGCTGCAATTAGAAGAAGCATTCGTTCTGACGTACAGGCAAGCGATGGGAGATTATTTGTCGTTTCCACTTTCTGTGTACAATTTTCGTTTACGTAAAAGGCAGCTTTGATTATGACCCCCAAAAAGCTGTGACGTGTCCCTCGCATCAGCAGGGGTGCTTGGGATTTACTCATGTGCAATCAAGTCCCAAATCCACCTGGAATTCACTAGAGGAGAAGAAAAGAATTTATTTCTCCCTAGAAGCAAGCAGCGGATGTGGGTTTGGTTAAATTTGGGTCACTTCTTACAGAAAAATAGCAACCAAAATGCTCACGCGAGCTTTGACGTAAGTCAAGGTGATGCTGAAGCTTGGAGGCTTCGTGGTCTCCCGAGCATTCACACCAAGCCAGAAGCAAACCACAGTTCAAATGAACTGGACAGGACTGGAAATGCAGATGTGCAAATAGGGGTTGACCCAGGGCGGTGCACATACGGCTGGTGCTCTAAGACGGAAGGGGAGGCCGTGGTGAGCCGTGTGTCGTTCACGCAAGTTGAATCGCGTTGTTCCAGGCTTGATTGCTGAGGAAGGGCGCAAGCCCTGGGGAGAGCCGGGCTTTCATCGATGGGTCAGCATTTGTGAACAAATGGTTTTAAGAAGAGTTCTTTTGCACACGGGATGGAGCTGGAGTGCAGCACAGTTACTTCTGAGTCAGTGTTTGTTGGCGTTGTTTAAAAGATACTGGGCAGCACAACACTTGGGCTGAACTTGCTCTGGTTGTACATAACCAGTGCTGGAGGGTCAGGCAGTGCAGTTCAAATGCCCCCGTGTACAAGGTCTCTGGTTGTCCCTGTGCCCACCAAGCCACCAAACACCCCTCCCAGAGGGGGTGCAGAGAGAGACACCGTGCTCAGGGACGCGCTCATTTGGGAAACTGGTGCATCACTGGCTTCTCCCTCCTTGCTTAGGAACCTTTTCCACTAGCCGGTGTCTGTCTTTATCTTGGGGGCCAAAAGCATCATCTAAAGCTGAGAGCTGTCCTGGTGGCTGCCCTGGGAGAGCAAGCTTTGATGCACCAGCATCAAAAAGACATTCAAGAGGTTTTGCAGACAAAGCCTGTGTCTTGCTTGTAAGCTTTGGCTTTCGGCTCGTGGTGATCGTGTTTCTGAAAATGCAGAAGCAGGAGCCGAGGCTGCAACCCTGCCAGGTAAATCAGCTAATCCCGATGTTACCCTAAGACTGCTCTAATGTGCTATAATGCAATTAGAGCATCACCAGAGGGTTTTCTGGCTGTGCTTGATTAGACTTGGCTTAGCAACCGTGTGTGGTGCCTGGATGGGTCTCACTGGGGTGTACTGGAACTAAGCCAGTTGAAGCTGGTTTGGGTGTATGGAGGCACTTGCAGCAGAGCTGTCTCGGCAGGGGGGCTGGGATCTTCTTGGCTGCAGGGCTTCAGATCGCACCGGTCCTCATCCCACCCATCTGGCTGCTCTTGAACCACAGTCTTTGCAAATTGAGACAGAGATAAACTCTTGTCCCTCTCGTGTGTCCCCCCTGCAGCACTCTCTCCATCTACGGGATCAACCAGGCGGATGAAGCCATCTACCAGTGCATCGCCGAGAACAGCGCCGGCTCCACGCAAGCCAGCGCTCGCCTCACGGTCCTGTGGGCAGACGGGCTGCCCGGTCCTCCGCAGAGCGTGAAGGCCGAGACGGTCTCTGCAACCACCATCCAGGTGTCTTGGAAAGAACCTCTGCAGAACACCAAGGAGATCATCGGCTATGTGCTACACATCCGGAAAGCTGCAGGTACGGTGCTCTGCCCGCTGCCCAGAGCATCCTCAGCCTTCCCGTAATTCGGCGCCGCGGCCCGTGGGGTAAACGGGGCCAGCGCTGCAGCAGGCGGTGCTGCCACCCCCATTCTCTGTCATCTCTGTGTTTCTCAAAGATAGAGATGAGGCAGGTAACGCTGATGTAAGTACCAAAAGGGTGGGGAGGGTGAAGCTGCATGGTGAGATCTTGCTGCCTGCTTAGGTCTCTGGCAAAGAGCGCGGAAGTGTCAGTGGGAAACGGTGTGGGCAGATACGTACCCACCTTAGGGACCGAAATTACCACTTGCAACATCTGTTTAGTCTCTTGACCTCTTGCAAAGCCTGACGCTGCTCTGTTCTCTCTTTCTTCGCCCTTCAGATCCTGTAGAGATGGAGTATCAGGAGGCTGTTAGCAAGAGCACCTTCCAGCAGCTAGTGACTGATTTAGAGCCCTCGACCAGCTATAGCTTTTATATAAAGGCTTACACCTCCCGGGGTGCCAGCAAAGCCTCAGAAGTCACGGTGGTGAGCACGCTGGGAGAAGGTAAGGACCGCTTTGCGCCTGGACCATCAGATGCACAAACCCGCTGCGCGTAGCAGTGGCGTCGGTCACCCCGATACCTGCTCCGGCACGTTGCCTGTGGTGTTGATGCTCCTTGTTCCCTCTCCTCCTCATACTCTGGGATATTGTGTCAAACTCGCTTGTGTCGTTACACAGGGGTCGACGGATTGCCTTAAACGTGGCATTGCCTCGCACGGCCGATGTTGTAGCAGGGGGTGAGTGCAAGTCTGGCTGGTTTCGTGCATTGCAGCTGCTCTGGGCTTTTCCTAAACTGCTTGCTAAATGCAGATTTTCCTGCTCAAGCAGCGTCTCAGCATCCTCCAGCAGCTCTGGTGCTCGCAGCTCTTACTTGCTAGTAGCCACACTTTTAAAAATTTGGACGTTTTCTGCTCTATCCTGGAGAAACCACACTAGAGCTGAGCTCTCCTGACCTAAAAATCCCTGCCTTGGAGCAGCCTTCTGTTTCAATGGGAAGTGATCTCCAAGGCTTTTTCCTTGACTTGGCCTCCCAGATGTGGCCACCAAGTTAGCTTCCCCAGTAAGAAGTTGAGTGCTCTAACGCATGACCCCTCCACACAGACACCAGACAGAAACCACAGCCCCAGTGTGATCTGTCAGCCGGCATTTTCAGAACGTTTTCCTAGAGTTTCATGTGCCTCCAAATACTGGCTCGTCTCATATACGGAGACTAATTTTTTAGGATCATTGCATCATTCTCATGAACACTTGGTAATTTTGACTTTGCAGCAGAGAGGGCTTCGGGTGTGAGGATGTTATTTAGCATCAAATGGAAGAGCGTGTTGACTCCCAGGTGGGGGATCTAGTTCTCCTTCATTTTCAGCCCTTGCAGATGTTTACTACAGCATTTAAACAACACCACCAATAAATCCTCGCCCTGCTGGGTGGTTACCCTGCAAGTTTATTTTCCTTCGTGCTCCACTGGGAATCAGTCACCCTTGGAGTTTGTTTTTCCTTCCAATGTAGAGACAGAAGAATGGCGTAAGGCAAAACTTGAAACTCCTTGACCCAATGCTGTGAGTTCAGCTACTGGAACTGGAAGGCAGCCGTGTTTCATAGAGCTTGGTGTTTCTGCAGAAGGCTGGGTCAAGCTAGGGAGGGCTTTTTGTCATTATTACCTTCAGTTGTGGCAGGAATAGTTAGGTATCTGGTAATGGGATCATAAATTTCCTGGCTCTCTGAAGTTTCACTCTCCTACTCTGCTATCCTTTGAAAAAGGCTTGTCTTGTGTAATGAAGCTTCAGCAATTAGCTCCGTGTTCAGGATGGACAAGCTGGCCTGGCTAAGATCACTCAACCCCAGCTCGCGTGTGCCTTGAAGGAAGATAAAAAGAGATTTAAAGGCTCTGGCTTGATTTGTTTGCTTTGCTTCACTCGAGTGCCTGTTGCCTTCTGCTCACCGAGGAGGGAGCGAGTCAGAGCGCCAGGATCCAGTGGCTTTTGTCACCAAATTAAGGTTTCACTGCAGATCTGCCTCCTTTCTCACAGCCAGCTCATCTTGCCTCGTGCCTTCCCAGGTGCACCAGAGAGCTGTGGGTCCCCTGGGCTTGGGGAGCCCCCGGATCGGTGCTGACGGCCTTGGGAAGGGCCGTGTCTCAGCCTTGCCATCCCGGCTCGGCACGCGAGATGCGCGTGAAACCCCATGGTGGCAGGACCCCTCCGTGTCACTGCGCTGCCCTGTCATGCCTCATGTAGAAGGGGCTCGGCGGGTGGATCTGGCAGGCAGAGATGGCTCAGTGGAGCCGGGGCAGCACTTGTCGGAGTGGCCAGCAGAGATGCTGCCAGTCAGAGACTGCTCTGAGTGCCCATTTTATCCTGGTGTTGTCTGGAGGAGGAGTATGGTGAAGGTACTGAGGAGCGGGGCTGCTTTCGGCTCTGGACAGGGTGTCGGCTTTTCAGGGCTAGGCATGTGCTGAGAGCGTGCTTGGCTGAAGCCTCCGACACTTTCTCAAAGCGCGGTGCTCCTTCGTTGTGTGCCAGTGATAATTTTGGAAGGAAAGTAGAAGAAAAGATGCTGTAGAGTAACTACCCAAGTCAACCTTGTCCTCCATAAACCTCTCTCACTAGGCAGGTCCTCCCGTCTCCTCCCTGTCGTTCTCCTCTACGCCGTCTCACAAATGCCGTGGTATTTCAAAACTCGTACTCTCTCCGCTTCGTTAAGCAGCACACACTCCTTGTTCTTGTCTTTTAATGCTTTTTAGGGTTTTCTCCAGGACTTTTTGACATTTCTCTAGGGTGAAGACTGTTCCTTTAGTCCTCTTCGGCTAAAGACGCCTTCAAGAAGAAAGTTGAAATGACCTGGGGAAAATTCCAAACAGCACGGAAGAGGAAAACAAGTATCCCAGCCCTTAGCATGAGGGAGATGCCTCACTTATAGTAGATCCATATTATGTCTTATATATACTTCTGTGAAGCACCTATATACTGGTGTGTGTACGTTATATTGATACACACACGCAGATATACTCCATCTGTATACACTTATTTGTGTAATGACATTATAAACAGCACGTGCATTCTGCGAGTGCATACGTATAATCAGTATTATACATATATATATATATATATACTCCAAGTTTGAATAAATACTATATATTCCATACTTTGAAGGAGAGATATTCTTGTGGTTTTTATTAAATGTAAGGCTCTGCAACCAGAAAATAAAGCCAACTCTTCGCAAATCAGGATGGCCCACATCAGTGTTTCTTTGTCCATGGGATAATGCGATTTCCCTTTCTGTGGCGTTTCCACCCAGGATTTGGAAACCAACGCTTTAAGAGCCCGGCATCTCAGAGGGGGGATCCAGACAATTCCTGATGTTGCCCTAGAGGGAATTGGGAGAACGAAGGAAAAAAAGTATTTTAATTGGATTGCGAAAGCAGAGAAGAATGGTACATTGTGGTATGAACAGAAACTGCTCTGTGTTTCGCACCCAGAAAATGCTAAGCACAACCTTCCCATCCGTGAAATGCCCCTCAGCACAAATCCTAGCAAGAAGACGTACTGCAACCCCTACTTTTTCCCCACTGGCGGCGCTCAGGCAGGGTGGGTCTCATTAGCCTGACCCAGGACAGCTGCTCTCCGAGTCTTTCCTCCTGAACCCACCTGGAGATGCTCACCACTCAGCAGGGACTTGATCCTCACCCCGTGCTTATTTACAGGGCATCAGGCAAAGCCCCTGCAACCCGAAGGAGGGTGTTGCTTTGGGAAGAGGCAGTGTTGCCCCCACCCTCCTGCTCACCAGGAGAAACGTCTTTCCTCGCCCTAAATCTCCTTGTGGGAAAGCTTGAGCTCTCAGCACCTGGGAAAAGGCAAACCGTCGTGCTGTGCGGTTTTGCTTTTCCTATTAAATCAAGGAAATGCCCTTTTTTAGCTCTCGGCAGCCTTGGATTGACACGGCCATGTTTCATCCGCTTTTCGCCGCGGCTCACTCCGTGGCTGTGCTGAACTCTCTGCCAAAGGCCAGGTTTGTGCTGCTCATCCTTTAGAGACCCTTTTGGGGGGGAGAAAAAAAAAGCCAAAAAGCAGCAGCACTCCAATGCAAGCCCAGCAATCCTTGCATTTGGGAACTTCTGAGGTTGTAATCATGTGGGATTGGAAAGATATAGCTCTACCTCAAAGCCTGGAAGCTGCTGGAGAAGCAGGGCTGTTGTTCTGCTGGGTAATTTTGCTGCAGGGTGTAGCTCAGCTCGCTGCCTGGTGCAGCAGTGCTCTGAAATGCTTCTCCTCCCTGGCTTGTGGCACCGTGCAGAAGGTGCAAAGCTCTGGAAACTGATGGGAGCATTTGGCCTGGGGGTGTTTTGTGGAAATGCAATGGTGGGGGGGCGGGGAATCATCGGTGAAATGTCCTGCTGAGACACATCTCTGCGTTGGTGTGATCAGTGTATGAGGAAGGGAGGGAGAGGGGAAGGAAGAGACGTGAGGGAAATGTCATCCTGTGTGCCCCAGCGCTGCGCTGGGGCAGGGTTTGGTGCAGAACCAGCTTTGGAAACCCCAGATACGTGCATCACGAGAAAATCGACTTCGATTTCCAAATCTTTGCCTCTTGGCCCGGGCAGGATGGAGCTGGCCAGTTTTTTGGGGTACCTGGGGATGAAATGGCTGTGATCCCCAACTGCTGCAGCACACTCCGAGACCGAGCGCAGGGTTTTGGGGCATTGACTGGAGCAAAAAAGGGTCCTGGTGGATTTTGAATCAGGCCTCGGTGACACTGGGCAGCAGCAGGGACATCTTCCCAGCTAAAGCCCCGTGCTCCCCTCAGGCCAGGTAAGTGCCTGCCTGCTAAAACAGCCTGCAGGGGCCTCAGGCTGCTCAGGTATTAGGGCTGTTAATGAAGATGCCTTGGTTCTCTCCTAAGTCCCCAGCACAGAATCACAAACTTCCTAAAAAGCCGATGGGGAGAGCAAACTCCCGCACGCCCTGCGGGCCGGTGCAGGTACCGAGCGTGCTTTTGAGACGGGATGTCTCCAGCTCCATCCCTTCTGGTTCTTTCCTCCCTGGGGGATGAATCACTCTGAAACGTCCTCGCTGCCCTCAAGTCAAGGGCGAAAAAAGGGCAATTTGGGAATGCATCGCCAAAATCGCTGCATTCCTGCCCTGACCTGATGGGGCTGAGCATCACATTGGAGCTGGAGTGTAGAAGTAGCTTCTTTGCTTGCTGAACCAAGCAGAGGAAACCCTTGGAAACTCCTACAGCTCCCTGAAGAAGTTCAAAGCTGTTAAACCAGGATCTGGTCTGATGCGGTTTTTCTCGATCTCATCTGGCGTGTTCTTCGGTGCAGTGACCGCGGGGAAGGGCTGCTGGGGAATTTCTCATCCTGCAAGCTAGAAAAAAAAAAAAAGCACGTGCGACCCACCGTCTTTCTCTCTCTATTTCAGTCCCAGCCATGCCATCCCTCTTTATTAAAGTCATTAACAGCACCGCCGTCCAGGCTACGTGGGAGCCCTCCATCAAACTGGGCCAGCACGAAGGCTTCAAGCTGTATTACCGCAAAGTCCACCTCTCCCAGTACACGGGTCCAGTGATGCTGCCCAGCAACGTGACAGTGTACAACATCACCCACCTGGGTGAGTACGGTGACAGCTTCATCTGTGTCCCCCCTGCCGACCCCGGGACAGATTGTCGTGATGGGAGAGCTCGGATGGGTTGCACAGACAAGAAATGGGAGATGCTGCAGATCTGCCTCGGGTTTTTGGGGTGATTTTCCATGATAGGGACAGGCTTGCAGAACCTTGTGTGTATTTGGTTAAGACGAGCGGTTCCTAAATAAGCATTGCTCGGGGAAATGATACTACTGTAGACCGGAATCACAGAACATTTGGGGTTGGAAAGGACCTCAAAAGATCATCTAGTCCAACCCCCTGCCAGAGCAGGATCACCCAGAGCAGGTCACACAGGAACATGTCCAGGCGGGTCTTGAATGTCTCCAGAGAAGGAGACTCCACAACCTCCCTGGGCAGCCTGTGCCAGGGCTCTGGCACCCTCACAGGGAAAAGGTTTTTCCCAATGTGTTTTTGGAACCTCCTGTGCTCCAGCTTGTACCCATTGCCCCTTGTCCTGTCATTGGACATCCCTGAGAAGAGCCTGGCTCTGTCCTCCTGACACTCACCCTTTACGTATGCTCTTCTTGTCTCTCCTTCGAAACAGACGCCTCGGTGGTGTATGAAGTCAAGCTCCTCGCCTATAACCAGCACGGGGATGGAAATTCAACTGTCCGCTTCGTGTCCTTGAGGGAAACGGTGGAGAGGACAGGTGAGACGGGGTGTCGGTCTCGGTGGTGGCTCATGAAAACCGCTTCGGAGGAGGGTGGCGAGGCCAGACACATCCCCCAGACCTCTGTGTCTCCACCTCCGCCCTCACCTTCAGCTCCTGATTTATTTTCAGCATCACAAATTGTGATGAAAGAGAACTCCACTGAGCTGGGACCACCTGGTGCTGGTAGGGGTGACTTCTCTGCCACGTGGCTTGCACCATCCCTGTTGGCCAGTGTAGCCTGATGACTTTTGTTACTAAGTGGGAGAAGACAACATAAATGCTCCTGTTATTGCCAGTTTTGTCCCCTAAGCAGCCATGAACATGAACAAACCCCCATACATAAGCTAAAAGCTGCCATCCTCGGGTGAGACGTGGTACACCAAGCGTGTCCCCTCTCCTGGAGCTCTCCTGGCTATTTTTGACCTTCACTGGTGCCAGGAAGGGAGGGAGGACACGTGGCTTTGGAAAGGAGAAGGGCTGCAGAGCGTGAGCACTGCATTATGTGGCAGAAAAGAGGAAAATCTCTAGAGGGAATCTCTAACTGATCACACACCTTTCGTATTCATCTATGTGTAAAAAACAACCTGCTGCTCTTGGAAGCCTTTTAAGCCGTCCAGTGGGAATATCTTCAAGAGACAGTTATTACTCCTCTGTCTCTGTTGGAGTAAATACTAATCCCCCTGGTGTCTGCCTGCTTGGTGCTTTCCGTCAGATATCAGCCTGCTTTGGCGTGGCCGCTGCCTCTCACCTCCCACGTCTAATACGGGGGCTTGCAAAAAATTAACATCAGGGTCTTTTTTTGCTCATTAATTGTGCCTGATAAGAGCAGCCTGGGTGATGGGGCAGGCTCTGTGTGGACCTTCCAGTCCTGTGTTTGCTGTGCCTGCTTGCCTGAGGTACCAGGAGCTGCTTTGGCAGGCAGTGACCACCCTCCCACCCCGCTCTCCACCTCCCTGTACACAGCTCCCAGCATCATCCAGGCTCCAGCTTTTCCTCTGGGCTCCCCAAAAACTGGAGGAGCAATAGGAGAACAGCATTGCTGACCCCCATCCTCTCCCCTTTCCTTCTGGCAGTGCTGAACCCCCCGTGTGACTGCATGAAGGACGAGCAGAACAACAAAACCTCCACGACCGGCATCATCATCGGGATCCACATCGGCGTCACGTGCATCATCTTCTGCGTCCTGTTCCTCATGTTTGGCTACAGAGGGAGGTAGGGCTTGCTGAGGGTCCCCAACGCCGAGCGGGTTTCCCTGCAGGGTTTCTCACACCCTCAGTGTGGTGACGGGACGGGGGGGCACTGGCTTTGCTTACTCTCAGGCTCCGTCTCTCTTATTTTTCAGGCTCCTGATGTGCAAAAATGTGCAGGAGCAGCTGTCAACACCTCAGATCCCCAGGAGCCAACGGAATACCACGAGCCTCGTCCTGAACGGGACCGCTCGCAGGGACGACCGGGACTTGAATGGAAAGCAGCTGGATATGAACGAGCTGGAGAGGTTGTTCCCGGCATCCCCGTCCCAGGAGCAGCAGGATAAGGAAATAACAGTAAGTCTGGCGGGACGGGATCACGCCTGGGGTTTAAGGGCGTCGTTGGCATGCCATCGTCATCGCCTTGTCCCCTTCTCTCTCTGCAGTCGCCTCACAGCCCGCCGGCCTCCCACGACAACACCCAGATATCCACCCTCCCTCTGGATGAGTTCAGCATCGTCGAGGAGGAGCCAGACCCCCTGGCGAAAAGTCCTCGTGGAGGCAGCGCCGCTGCTCCGGCTCCCGACCACGGTCCCACCAATGAAGGATAAAAATTGCCAAGACTCGAACCCTCTTGTAGGAGTTACCAGAAACCTCTCGAGTTACCATCACCCCTCGGCTGGTGATGTCTTTACAACGAGTCGTCAATCTCAGGTCAATTGAAGATTTCTACGGTCTGATTGTTATTTTTTTGTTTTGCTTTATTTTTATATATATATATAAAAATATATATATATATATATGTATACAGCCTTTTGGAAACTCTGTGAAGTTTATCTTTCTGACCTCTCTCGGGCCTCTCGGTGTCTTTCTTCCGACGACGGCTTTATCGAGACTGGTCACGATGGATTTTCCCTGCAGCTGCTAAGTAAAAGACTCCTTGGCAGAGTTTGGCAAACTCTCCTGTCTCTGACAAACTGGGGAGTCTCCTTCTCTTGGCATCCCCGACTTTTTTTCCGATCAGCAGCTTTAGGACTCCTTTTTGGATCTATTTTTTATTTCCAGAAGACTGGATTTGGAGAAACCCTTCTAACTTGACTCCAAAACCCGAAGCCTGGGAAGGCTGTCTCTCCGTGGATTTGATGATTTTGTACACTTTTGCTATTTCTCAGGATACTTTTTTTGCTGATGGACTCTAAATAATATGAAAAAAAAAGGAAAAAAAAAAAAAAGTGTGCGTGTGTGTGTCAAAGGATGCCTGCCTGAGGGCTACTGAAAGACTTGGACAGACAACCCGAGTGAACTCAGAACCTACCTCAACCGGAATGAATGTCTTCTGGGAAGCAGAAATACTGCGTCTTCCTTCGTGTTCAAGAAACAAGTAGTGTAGCACTTGGTCAGTACAAGCTTGGTCCTACCTCAGCAGTCACGCTCTGTACCTGCCGCCTTGGTGGTTTTGTTGTTGTCGTTCCCATGTCAAGCACTTCCAAACCTTTGAAAGCAATGTTCTACCTCAAGCGTGATAGAAACTCGTGTGTGTGTGTGTGTGTGTCCTCTCCTCTCCCCCAATTCCTGCCTCTCCCACCCAGCCCCGTGAGAAGCAAGGTGCTTCACTAGTGTTATGAGCTTTACTTTTAGGCACGTAGCGGGGCTCTGCTGTGATTTCACGTGGCAGAGAGTCGTATCGTGGGGTTTTTGTGGGTTTGGTTTGGTTTTTTTTTAACTGTCAAGATTGTCAAGGCCATCACAGACACGCGACTCGATGCCCCGTGGTTTGCTGGTACCGTTGCTCGTGCAGGGCTGATTTGGTGGTGGTGGTGGTGGCTGCTTCAGTCCATCCCAGGTGGATTTGGGCACACAGGGTGCTTAGATTCTGACACTGGGGTCAGGGCACCCTCCTGCCCCATCGTCGTGCTGCTCCCCAAGGCTGGTTCCCAGCAGGATGGGTTTTTTTTTTTTTATGGCATGTGCCATCATAACGCTCCCCCGGGAGGTGGGAACCTGGATGTCACCATCTTGTCCCTTCAAAGCCCACCCTGTCATCGGGAGCACCTACAAGCAAACCCTGATACAGCACTTCCAAACCCACTTGAGCTGCTCCCAGCTCCTCCGGTGGATTTCCAGCCAGCAGGAGATCTTCCAGAGGACAAGCTGAGCCAGAAAGGGCTCACTTCCCTGGGAGGGATGAGGTGAGGAAGGCTCCTGGGATGCCGGAGGATGCTGGAAGCTGCCGGCATCCACCCCTTCCCCACGTCCGGGGTGGCCAGAGGAGCTCCCGACACCAAAGAGAGGGTTTGTGCACGACCCCTTCTCCCCCTCCAGGGACCAACCTGCTACCGTGATTTCTGGCTTGTCCTGGCATGGTGTGTGACCAGCAGTGTCTGTGGGGTGACACGTGGGGACAGACGCCAGCCAGCCGGGGTGGGGGGGGTTGGTTAAAACTGGGCGAACGTAAGGGTTTGAACTCTTTGTGTAAGTGGTGGTAAATCAAATGTTGACGTGTTTGCAAGGACAAGTGAAAGGAATCAGGAAAAGAAATGAGTTTTAAGATTTTTTTAAAAAAAAAAAGAGTAGTAGTTGTATTTTTTGTAAATGGTACCAGTGGGAGAGTCCCTTGTGGCAGAAACGTCCCCCATCGCCTTCCCCTGTGGCAGTGGGATGCTACCAGTAGTGGTGTAAATAATACAATATACAGGACAACATGGCCAACGTCTCTTCCCTTGGGCTGTGTCCTGGTTTCGGGCTGAGTTAGGTGTGAGCAGGACTTTGTCCTTCCAGGTCAAACCATCCAGCTTGGCCCAACCAGAGCTGACAGCATTGACTTCGAGAGCAAGGAGCTCTTGAGGTCACCGTTCGTAGCCAGCGCCCATTAAAATTCCTGCTCCTGCAGACATCTTGCAGGACAGAAGAAAATCACCAAGGGTTAAATATATGTATTAAACCCTTAAACAGCCTCTCCCCACCCACCAAAGAGGCCAAACAGGCCGTCAGACCAATTCCTGCTCACGCCTACTGGGGGGAGATGCTCAACCTGGGCAGGGACCGCGGGGGGACAGCGCTGGTGGCGCCATGAGAGACCCGTGGTGGCAGCTTGGAAGGGGCAGGAGGGAGGAGGAGATGCCAAATGGCTCGAGTTAGAACCTCGTATCAAAGAAATCCCCATCTCCTCCTGCCGTCCTGCTCCAGCCCAGCTTTTATTTTTATTGTTGGTTTTTGGGTTTTGTTTTTTTTTTGTGTGTGTGTGTGTAACGCCGCCGTTCACATTGAATAAGTACTGTTGCCAAAGTGAACACAGAATTTAGACTAGCTTTCAGCTCAGACTTCCTGGAGCTGCAAACATGCTATTAATTTAATATCATATTATTGTGATATTGTAATAGTAACAAGTATTTGTCACTACTTCCTTTTATTAAAGGGAAATGCTGTGCCATTTGACTAGTTGAAATACGGTAGTATGTCAAGAATAGACCTTTTTTTTCTTTTTTTTTTAAATAATTATGCAGAAATGTGATGGCTTAAACCCATGCAGCTTATGTGTTGGTTTGAGACAGTTGAAGATGGATGTAAATCTTTAAAGACTATTTTTTAGATGTTTAGCTTTTCCTCTTTTTTTGGGGTTTCTTTTCCGCTGTTGTCAATCCGTACCATTGGGACCTGACGTAGATGATTGCGGCATGTCAGCCCCCCCGAAGGGATGAGGCTGAAGTCTGGAGATCCAGCTGGAGGACATGGTCTTCCCTGAATTATCCAAGCCTCCCAGACCCACAAAACTGGACAAAAAAATTACCTTCCAAACGACTCATTCTGGCTTTGTGCTGTAGAGTACCTCTGTAGCTGCAGCTTCACTGGAGAAGCGACAAGTAACAGCCCCTCGTGCCCTTCATCGATGCCTGAACCGGGCTGGATGCAAAGCTGTGCCAACCAAGAGAAAAATGGGGAAAACACCACCTGGAGTATGTCTGGCTTTTCATCTGTAAAACAAGGAGAAAAGAACAGGAGAAAAAAGAAGAGCTTTTGTTTGGTTTCAGCGTGGGCACAGAGGCCAGGCTGTCCTTGGTTCATCCGAAGAGCTGCCCTGTCTTTGAGGGAGATGGATGGATTTTTCTTTTGTGCTTGGGGCACAGTTGGCCCTGGGTAGACACGTTGTACCTGAGTAGACAAGTTGTGCTCAGGTGGGCGTGTTGTACTTGGGTAGACACGTTTTTGGGTGGCTCTAGGGCTGCAGGTCTCCATGTGCCGTGGATGGCTTGGTGGTGGTTTCACATGCGTCACACCCGCTCCTCCTGGGTCTTCCATGAGCACGTACCTGTTTTCATGGAATCAGAGGCTTCTTCAAAGAAATCACCTTCAGGTTTGGAGCGGGTCGGTGGCTGAACAGGAGCATTGCTGCTCTGGGAGCTCATCCCCATGCTGCTGGCCACCAGTGTGGCCCCATCCCAGGAGGGATGAACCTTCCTGAGCCTTGAGGCCGAGCTCTGCTGCATCCCCGGCGCAAACCCACTGGCCACAAAACCCACCTCTCGGAGCCAGAAACGGGACGGGGTGTGCAGACGTGGGGCTGTGCTGTAGCGAAAGGGTTTGGGCATCAGTTGTTGCACCCAGACCAGGGGACTGAATCAGCCAGACTCTCCAAGCAGAAAGGGAATAAGGCCAAGAGATTTGTGGGTTGGAAAACTAAACCAGCTTTAATAAAACAGTGATGGGGCTAATAAAGAAATAATCATAGAATCATAGAACAGTTCAGGCTGGAAAAGACCCCTGGGATCATCGAGTCCAACCATTAACCCTACACTGCAGGCTCACCCCTAAATATATATATATAAAAATAAATAATGAAAATAATGAAATATATACAGATGTATACAAAACTGATACAGAACCCAACTGCCCCCTCTGAGAGCAATCCCCACGGGTGCTGCAGAGCAGGGGCACCGGCGCAGCCCCACAGAGGGGAGCTGGATCCAGGCGCTGGATTTGGGAACTCGGCCTTGGGGTCACACGCAGAGGAATGAACAGAGTCCTGCTCGGATGCCAGCCCTTGGAGAAGAAAGCTTAACCCCGTGATCCCTCAGTTTTATACCGAATATGCTGTAAATGGCCTGAAATACTCCTGCTGGGCACCTGTCCTGTCTGTTACTCACCAGAGGGGCAACCTTTTACTTCCCGGTACCCCCAGCACGGCACGTGAGATCCAGCAGCGACCTCGGTCCCTACAGGAGCGAGTATAGGCTGGGCTTGATCTCAGAGGTCTTTTCCAGCCTCAACAATTCTGTGAAGTATCAGCCAGAGCCTTTCTGCATCCCCATCCCTGGCAGCAGCTGCAACCATCAGCGTTCTCCCTTCCGGCACTGTCTGCACAAACACGCTGGTAACTTCAGAACGTGTCACCTCTCAGAAGAGACCGAGCTGAAAAGGAAAAAAAAATCACTGCAGAGAGTTGGTTCTGTTTAGCTCAACCCAGGACACGCTCCCTTCGCCCCGATCAGTCATTTATAAACCTCAAGTATTTAAGCAACAGCTTGCCAGATTTCCTATTTTCTATACTTTTTTTTTTTTTTCCCCACCTTTTCTTAACGGGAGGAATCGGAGAGGTTTATCTGGATGTAAAGCCTCTGGACAAGGAGCAGCTGCCCGCATTTTGGGTAGGAATCTCGTTCTCTAGTGTTTTTCCAAGGAAATAATGTCACTAATTCAACTCCCTGCCTTTTCTGAGCAGATCAAAAAAAAAGCCTCTTGCTTTGCTGGCTGTGCTAAGATGAAATTACAGCAAGGAATAAAGTATCCAAAAGTTGATTTTAAAAAAAAAAAAATATATTTTATTTGATTTTTTTGGTAACCCATAATGGGCACGACCTATTCTTAGAGCTCTCAAGTTTACCAGAGATGGCTGCTACCTCAGGGATAGTATCCACATTATCTTTAGTTGAACAGGGAATAGTTTTATGCTGCAACAGGGTATTTTCACACTGTTGGATTCAGGTATTTATTTGTCTCCCGTATGGTTCTTCTTCCTTGTTTTGTAAAGGTGTTGATCTATTCAAGTGCTGGACCAGTTTGGGCATTTTCAAGCTTCCACCTCTAAATTATACCAAGGGACTGTACGTCTTAAGTTGGCAATAAAAGGAAAGAGCAGCTCTGAAGCGTTCTTGCTTCAAGGTGGTGAAGGGAAGGGTTTTGCTGCCCGGGATAACCAGTTCGGGGAGGGGGGAATCGGTGCCGTGGCCGAGCCCTCTCTGAGCTGACTGACAGCACTTAAGCCTGGGAAGACTGGTTTAAAAAAAAGAAAAAAAAAAAAAAAAAAGGAAATGAAAAACTTATGAAAACAAACGGCAGCGGCGCAGGGTTGGGGGGAGCGATTCAGTTACTTCATCTGTGCAAACAGCGTTTGGAAATCTATCCCTCCCCGCGCCGGGAAAGGTCGGTTAAAGATTCTATCGAGCAACTTGATGCCTGCTCATTTAGTTCCCTCACCCGGCAAATTAAAAAAATGTAATTTAACGAAAGGGAAAGGCAAGGGAAGGTGCTTGGGCTGCACCAAACCCCACCGTAACGCTGGGAATGGGTGAAACAGCCCCGGGATTCCTCCGGGAGCGGAGCCTGAGCTCCGGCGTCGGGTGACAAGAAGGGACACGGGGCCGGAGCAAAGCCCAGCGAGTCGGGGGGGGGGGAAGCCTGATTTCGTGGGGCTTTTGATCAGGGTCTTACTTACGAAGCAAAGAGGGATTTTTTTTGTTTTTTTTAAACTTTGATCACTTTTTCATCATTTAAACTTGCAATACCTTTGCGTTTGTAATGAAGTAATAACAAAGGCGATGCTAAACCTTTGTCCCAGTCCTCTTCGGGAATCAACTGCTATGAGTAATATTAAAAACCCAAATTGCAAAGCACTTTTCTACTGTTTATTTTCTACCTTTCTTACTTTGAACTGTCTTGATATTTGAAATCCCACTGATCCTACGATTGTTAGCTCTGTATAAAAGCAAAAACGAAAAAAAAAAATAAAATAAAGCCCAGTTTTTTTGTAGTTTACTCTGTTTAGATTTTAGCCTGTGGCTACTTGTATAAGAAAAATAAAGCTAGAATAAACGAGCTCGAGCGGTTCGGCCTGAGTGGTGCTTTCTTCGTGCCGCAGCTCTTGCGTGGCTGCAGCGTGGGGATCACAGACCGTGACGGGGGGAGCTGATGACTCTGGCTGCTCTCAGAGAGCAGCTTCCAAAACGCAGTTTCAAAGGGCTGAGGAGGTTTTTATTTTGCTGCTTTGCTCACAAACCTCAGGCCAAGCCACCGGCAGAGCCAGAGTGGAGCGTCGGGGGGCTGCTGGCGGCTCTTTGGTGCTGGGGAGGTGGCCGAGATGAAGAGCTCCGTGGGCGCGGTGTGACACTTTGTGTTTGGAGCTGCAAAGTAATTTCCAATTCCTAGAATCATAGAATCGATTGGGTTGGAAAAGACCTCAGAGGTCATCAAGTCCAACTCCTGGTCCAACTCCAGTCTGTTTACTAGATCATGGCACTAAGTGCCACGTCCAATCTCAGTTTAAAAACCTCCAGGGACGGCGAATCCACCACCTCCCTGGGCAGGCCATTCCAATGCCCGACCACTCTCTCTGTAAAGAATTTCTTTCTAATATCCAGCCTATTAATCTTGGCTCTCGCTCTGCTATTGCTGCCGCCTGCTTTCCCCACTGCCTCGGTGCTAACGGGGCAGTGCTCTGCCTGGGTGGCTCTTTGCAGAAACCCTGGATTGAAGCCGTGCTCCGGCCTTTTCTATCTCCAAACTGGTCTGAGGGTGGGGGCAAGGCAGACACATCCCCGGAGCAGGCAGCACTGGAGCTGGGCACAAACCTTGGCCAGGATGGTTAAACCCAATGTCGAGGTAACACGGAGTTGGGCATGAAACCCGGAGCCTAATGAGCCAGCGGTGCCCATGGGGCTTATGGAGAAGGGGCCATGTGGGTCACCCACTTGTAACTGTCCCATACAGAGAAAGGAGGGTGTTGCTGCTGGCTCGGTGCTGGGTCTGTTTTCTTTACTGTACCTGAAGAGGTGGCTGATACAGGGCAAATAGTGACTTTTTGGGAGGGTTCAGTTGATCCCGGTGGGGGCACAGCTACAGCCCTGCAGGGACTGAAGGATTCCGGGCAACTCACACCAGCCAGAAATTCAAGGTCATTACCTTAGCCTCTGTTCTTTGGACTGTTTCAGCCACATTTTCAGGCACTACCTGTGCAAAGGGAGGCAGATGGCTCTCCATGCAGCCCAAGTGGCAGGACCTGGCCACCCAGTTGGCCACGAGCATCAATTCACCGCCTAAACCAAAATATCATGATGCTTTTCGCCTTCTCCGGGTTCTTTTCAGCGTGGGTTTTTACCTTGCTTTGTTTGCACCATCCACAGCCAGAAAGTCCCTCCCAGGACCAGGGTGGAAGCTGCCACCAGCCACTTCAGAAGACACAGGACCTGCAACTGAGCCCTTCTTTTATCAGGCAACGAGTTTGCCAGGTCTCGGCATCGCCGAGCCGTGAGGCAATTTCAGCGTGGGCTCGTGGCGATGGGTTTTTAATGAGAGCCAGCAGGTGCTCTGCCATAAAACCCGAACACCCAACGCTCGAGCCAGAAGCTGACGCGGTTGATGCTTTGAGCATCTTCACGGCAACAGAAATGGTTTCATCCTCCCCTCCCCGCCATGCCTGAGCACTCAGAGGGGTTTGATGCTGGGTGCGGGGGAGGCAGAAGCAATTAGCTGCTGCCGAAAATAATTAACTGCTTTGCAAGCCAGGACTGGTCTGTGGGACCCCTCTGGAGGAGCTGGCGTCTCCTCGGTGTTAGCGGCAAAGCAAAGTTCTTCCCTGGCAGCCCCAGGACGGGTTGCTTTGGGAAAACACCATTTATCAACGAGCTGGCTGGAGGAAGAGCCTCGTCCTCTCCTCCTGCTGCCACTCTTGGTGCCAAAGGACAGTCAAAGCGAAGGGCTGCGGGGAGTAAATGAGCGAGACCGAGCCCAGTCGCGCTTTCTAAAGACGGTTTCAATAAGCGGGTGAGTGAAGAGTCGCTTCAAACAACTCCCTGAAGCTCTTGAAACTGCTAAATTGCAGCACGGATTGTCTAAATATATACTTTGTAATAAATACCAGCATAAAAACTGGTTTTATTTCCCAGTGGCAACGCAAAAGGTGAAAAAAAAGATCAGAGCTAGCGCACTCGGGGGATTTTCGTGTAAGTTCAGTGGAATTCGGGGCTTCAGATAGCAGCTGTGAAGTCAGGGTATTGTATAAAGCTCGTGGCTTTCATTAAAAAAGGACTTTCCTTGCCTTCATGGCAATAAAAAAGAGGCTTGACAATATTAATCTAAAGTCTTAGAAACTAAGGAAATAAAACAACCCAAGCAATACGTTTAAATCGCTTTGATTTTTGGCTGTTGGAAATACTACTAGTCTCAAAAAAAAAAAAAAAAAAAAATCCTGCCCGAGCGTTCGGAGCTCATCTTTCATAAAAGGTATCTCATTTTGACCGTACACATTCAAATTTGCGCTGGAAACAGCTCATATCAATTCTTCAGCTCCAGAAACACTAAAATAAAAAAATCTGAGCTGGGTATTTTTGGCTCCGAACGATGGGTTCCCACCTCGGGTATCGGTGGCGATGTTACCGCTAATGTCCTAGTTATAACCCTGCCAACACGGGGAGAATTTATAATATCCCATAAAGCCCTAACTATCCGAAAGGTCATTTCGGTGCTAATACGGCTCGGGCATCACCGTTTCATTTGCCGACACTTTTACGAAGCCGCGTTTAATTCCAGCCCGGCTGCTGTAAAAGCTTTATAGCGACAGTTCCTGCCTCGGAAAATAATCTTTCAAAATCAAGAGCTGGAACGTCTTCATCAGTGGGTGCGGGCGGCCCCGAAAGGCTGCGGGGTCCCCCAAAACCAGGGGCTGGGCACCTCGACCCACTGCAGACCTGGTGCAAGGGGAGGTTTAATTCTCAGATCTGGGTCCCATCCTTCACAGCTCCATCAGAACCCACCAGCGTTTGCTGCCTCGGCTAAATTAAAAGTCTCCTAATTTCATACGGAACTATCAAACCCTCCTCTTGCCCAGAAAGCCATTTCCTTCGCGCTAAAATGGCTAAATTAGTCTTGCTCGGCGTCATAAAGGAGCTTGTCTTGTTTATTGAGCGATAAATATAAAGGTACAGTAACTAAATTCATCAGTCCCTAAACACAGCCGCTGGGAACGGCCGTTTCCACCATCCAATCTACGGCTGCATGAATATTTCAGAGTCCCCTTTCCCTTGGGTGCTCGCCTTATCTCTGGAGCCTGGATATTATTTTCTGCTTTTCAGCTTTTTGGATGTATTGGAGGAAATGTCATTATTTGGACCTGGGTGGATTACAGTTGACTTTCCTAAGCCAATTTATATTGGCAAGCTGCTGTTTTTAAAAACCCCTATAAATCACTCCTATGAATTTTAATAATATAATGTGGTTTCAAACACGCTCCCTTAATACGTGACACACTATTACAGCCGGCAATAGCTCCTGGGGTCGCGAACTCCGTTTTACCATCCCCTCCGGCGAGCGCCGCGGGGAGACGGGCGATGGTTCGGCCCGAATTATGGAAACGCCCGCTCCTGCCCCAAAGAGCTCGTTTTGCGGGAGTTGAGATTTAACGGCGTGCAAAAAGTTCACCTCCGCTCACGCCGCTGCCGCTGCGTTCGCCGCTCTCGCCATACCCAAAGCGCAAAAGGCAGAATTAAATCTTAATCGCACAAACCCCTCATCTGGGGGGCTTACCCGGAGCGCTGGAGGTAAAGGAATGGGGGTGCTGGGCTGCGGCTCCGGTCCCCTCACTGCGCTGAGCACTTGCAAACTCACCCGTCACAAAGGGGCGTCCCTTTGAGGATGGGTCTGAAAGCGCCTTGGATGCACCAAGGGTCCCCTCCAGCCCACCTCTGCCTGCTCGACCCCATCCTCCACCCAGGGACCCCCGAAAGCGCCTCGAGACAGCTCCCGTCCCTCTGTGGGGTGTCAGGTACCGGTCACGGTGCGGTCACCACCGGCAATAATACGTTTGAGGCCGTTTCATTAATGTCTTTCTCTGAAACTTTGTTTGGAAGAGCAGGAATTTCCTCCCTTCCTGCCAAGAACCTGTTCCCAAGGCAGAGCTGGGATCCAGCGCTTGGGGTGAGACCTTAGAGCTGCTGGTGCAGGAATTGCTGGGATTAGGACTATTTTTTGATATTTCCCTCAATAAAAACCACGAGATGCACGTCTGGATTGTGACCCCGAGCCGGGATTCATGGCTCTGAGCGGTCCAGAAACTCCTCCATGCCAGGAGATGAGGCCAGATCTCCCAAACACCTGTTTACTTGGATGAGCTTTGTCCTCATCTTGTGCAAATTAGATCATTCTTCTTCCCGTTCCCGTTGTGACGACTCCACAGCGTCCGCCAGCTCTCAAGGGGTGCCCTCACGGTGGGGAATGGTCTCCTGGTCTGAAGAAAAAGAGCTAAGAGGGGTGGGGAGCAAAAGCCAGGGCGGAAAGGAGACCTTCTTCAAGGAGCCAGGCCACGGAGCATCTCCTGTGGCTCCTCTGGAGGAGCTCGTGATGGGCTTTGATGCCCCAAAGGTGGTGGCACCAGTGATGTCCCCACCAGAGGGGTGACTTCGCTTCTTCACATTCCCTGGTTTCAGTTGCGCAGCACCAAAATACAAGAGTATAAGATGCACATCTGCAAGAAAGAGGATCGTTAAGGGACAGGCTAATTGCAGGCAAGGGTCAAAAATAACAAGCCAGACTTCACTTTTTTGGGTTCGGAAGGTGGCGAGCGCTCCCCAGCACGGGGTGCAGCAGGATGGGGGCAAAGGAGTGAAGGCACCTCCCTGGACATTGCTCAGCTGCAGCCTTGAAGCAATCAGTTTAACATTCTCAGGAGGAAAAAAAAAATAAAATTCCAGTTTGTGCAGGGAGCGTACGAGCTTTTCAAAGGCTTTCGCTGTGATGATTTACCCTGAGATGTTGTCACGTTCATCATTAATCTATTTTTTCCCTTTTCTGTAACTTAACCTGCGACAAGCCGACATTGTAAGTGCTTGATTTCCCGAGAATAAATTACAGTTTCATAAATGGTATTTTGCTTCGCTGCTCAATTTGCAAGTGAAATGATGCCAATTGCTTTGTTCACAGGATTTTATCCAGCGCGAACAATGCCGTCCTCGAGATTTTTTATTTCTTTTTTTTTTAACCCTCAAGTTATTTTCTTATCCTATACAACAGGGATAGAGGGAAAAGCACACCAGAGCCCATATGTTTTTGCATTATCGACTAAGCACGAGCAGATACAGGGGCACACGTGCCCATAAAACCCTGCACACGTCAATCCAGAAATGAGATAAGTCACACACAGAGCGATCCACTTCCCGAAGAGAAAATAATTCTTTAGCTTCGAAATATTTACAGCTGTCACACGCTGGTTTAGAGAGTGCCCCAAGGGACTCTCCTGGGACCTTTTTAACCTGCGTTTTTTGGGGAGCCCTCAAAAGAAATTACCTGTTTGGGGGGATATTTTGGATGTTATTCACTGTCCTCTTTTACTATAATCCAAAAAGTGAATGGAAATTCCAACAGGGAAACTGAGCCATAGAGAAAATATTTGTCTTTCCTTATGGCTACAAGTATGAAAATGCATTCACATACCTCCTCTTCTTCCCTCCCCAGTTCCCTTGCCTACTTGGATGAGACCGCAGGAAAGGTTTTTGGTTTTTTCCCCTCTGCAAATGGATGTTTCAAGACAATCCCAGACCCTCGAGGGCTTTGGGTTTCTTCCAGCGCTCAGCAAGGACAAATTTCCGACCTGACAACCCCATCACGAAAGAGCATTGGCACCTTTTGGCCAACTCCCAAGACGCGACACCGAAATCCCAGCAAAATGAAACATTCACAGCCAAGCACGAACTGAAAGAAAAGCAAAAGCAGGTCTGTGCAATCCCAACACAAACCCGTCCCCCTCGGCTTCGCCCACCCTAATGGGCAGAGGCTGATTTTATCAGACAGCAGAGAATCCCCAGCGAAGCCTCCGGCACCAGACCCTAGGGATGCCCAGCACGCCCGCTAAGGACACCACCGGTTTGGGTTTTTCCCTGATGTGCAATGAGGAAATCAAGGTTAAAAATTAAATTTTAACTTAAAATTCAAATCTAAAGAAACCGAGGGGTGCTGCAGGTACCAGGAGGATGGGTCCCTCGCGATGCCGCTGGCCCTGAGCTCGGGGCTGCTACAGGCTATAGGGGCCCGGGCTGCTAATGGCTTTAAGCGGCTGCTAATTGATCCGTGCAGTCGCTGTAATTACGGCTCTGGATACGGTGGTAAAACACTGGCAGAGCATTAACTGCTGGGGGAGGAGAAATCCAAATCACAGGTTAATTGATCTTTAGGCAGCCTGCACTGAAAGCCCCGCACAGCCCCGGCCCCCATCACCGAGGATTTTCCATGACACTTGGAAATAAAATCTGAGATTTTCTGCAGGAACGTGCTGATTTCAGGAACGTTCGACGGGAGGGAGGGTGGCTAATTTGCTCTTTTTCTCTGCTGCTTTGCGTTTCGCCCCCAAACCCAGGCTGAGCCATTGCACAGCTCCCCGACTTCGCCCATCGTCACGCAGCCCCGAATAAAAAAGTGCCCAGCAGGAAGCTCCAGGTGTCTTTGCAATTAATTAGACTTAATGATGACCTCCAGCAGCACCAGTGCCTGAGGCCAAGGGTTGCAGGGTGTTGTACGAGTCAACGCAAAGAGCTGCGTCACAGCTGCAACATGGACCCACTCGTTCTTAGCGCAACTCATTAATTATCCTAATTAAAACGTGCATTTGTAGGTACGTCTCACGATGAGGGGCTGAGGTGGAGCTGAGGTTCAGCCCCCAGCTCCTGCCTGCAGCCATGGGGGGATGGAGAGGGGAACAAGCAGGGGAAAGAGAGAGAGTTTGGTTTGGGGACGGCGCTGGAAGTGACAAGGTGCAGGAAGACAATGCTGTTTCTCAATAACCTCCTAACCTTCATTAATGCTGCTGTCAAAGCACCGTTAATTAAAACACACTGTACATGACAGAGTGGGAAGGAGAGGTGCAATAATGCCGCTATTTCTCCATGTTTGCATCTCCCCAGGCTTCATCCTCGAGGAGCGGAGCTGGGGGTGCAGGGGACTGGGGTGCCAGCACCCATCCTGCCGGGACCTGGGGGCTCCAAGCAGCTGAAGGTGCCCGACCTGCTGCCTCTCGTCGGGGACCTGGTGCTGAAAACCCCGAGAAGGATGCTCAGGGCTTGGTGGCTGACGACCCTCACCGGACCACGCACAACCACGTGGACCCCAAGGTTCCACATGACGCATCCACGCAGGGACAGACCAAGGGCAAGGAGGTCCCCGGGGCTGGGAAGATCCTCCAGCAAAGAGAGGAAGCCTTCTCCCTTACAATTAGCATCTGCAAGCAACACAGAGGTGCCGACCGACAGCAAATCAAGGGGTTTGCTCCAATGCCTCATCTGCAGAGACTGTTCCACCTCCTCTCGCACCTCTCCCTGCCTCTGTCCAACAGCATTCCCAAAAGACCAAACACCTTTGGTTTCCATGGCAGCCTGCTTCTCAATGAGCGTCCTTCAAGTCCCAACCGGAAAGAAAGTGTTTCATTAATGCATACAGGACACACTGGCATCTCCCCGGGGCGACAGGATCCTCCCCCCACTCCCCAAACTAACACCTTTCTGCCTGTGTTTTTTTTATTCATTTATTTTTAGTGGATTGATGGGAGCCAGCAGCTTTCCCTCCCACCGGAGAGGAGACGCTGCTCGCTCCGTGAATGGAGTTTGCTTGTGTCCAAAAGGAATTGGGCTGTTTTTCCTTGGAAGAGAATAAATAAATAAAAGGCTGTCAAGCATCAGGAGGAGGAGGCACACAGAGGCTTCGCTCTGGAGCATCTGCCTGCAGGGACAGTGACATGTCCCTGGCTGTCCCCTCCCAAGCTGTCCTGGATACAAATCACCTCAGTTCGTTTTGCCTGTTGCCATCCAGGCTTTGCTTCTCTTCTCCCATTTAACACAAGTGCTGTGGTTCGCACGTCCATGCTTTACCGTTTCTTTTGGTTTTAAACCCGTTTAGTGGCTCGGCCAGGCAGAGGGTACCTGCAGCTGGGAAACAGGAAACTAAGGAGCCCACAGACTTGAAGCTCAGCACCTCAGTCCTGCAGGATTTCACCAGAAAGTGCCCATCTAAGAGTCAAAGGACATTCCTCATCAGTCATCAATTGTCCAGGGAAGGAAAAACTGATGTGTTTGCTATGTGATGTCTAAATAAAGTAACCATTAAGCAGAAGTAGGGAAATTACTTTTTTTTTTTTTTTCACAGAAGCTGCCCAGGGAAGGATAAGGGGATGAGGAGGACACGCTGTTGTGGAGCAACCCCGCGTTTCGCTAGCTTGGGACCCTGCAAAGATATTTTAACAGACTCCAGGTCACGGTGCTGCCTTAGCCCTAGCTTTTCCCAGCCCGGGGGATAATCGCCGTCCAGCCGTGATGTCCCCTTTCACTGACCCCGTCGAGGTCCCAGCCACCCTCCAGGATTTGGCAAGGACAGATATATGGCTGGAGCTCTGGGGGCTCCTAAAAGCAGGTCACGGTGAAACAATAAAGCTTTGTCGGAGGCAAAGAGGGAAGGAAGGCGCGGTCAGCCGCCAACGCCGTCACGGGATTTATTGCCCGCAGATGGGCTGGACGATGGGTCAAGCACTGGGGCAGCCTGGGGGATGGCGAACCGGGAGAGACTCCCCACAACTGAGACAGTTGGTTTGGTTTTGTGTTTGCACGTGCAGGAACATATTTCGCTGCAGCAGAGGCTCACCCCTCTCCAGAGACCAGGATTCGGGAGGTCTCACCTGGGGAAGGAATGGGTCCAGCAATGGGCCAACTGGTGGACCTCTGCTCAGACTTGTTCCCCATCCCTCTGGGATGCTCCAGGTGCTCCTGGAGCTGAGTCCCAGAGCAGAATTTGGTTCCTAGGGAGGTTTTCTGAGCATGGCCACATGGATCCAAGTGTTTCAAAGGGACCTGGACCTCACTCCTCCATCACAGGAAGGAAAGAGGGATGTTGCCAGGCCAGAAATGTGTATTTATCGAACGTACTCAGCCCAGAGGTTAGGAAGAAGCCAAAGGGACACAATAAAGAGCTGGTCCATGCACCGAGGGCTGAGTCAAAGAGTACCAAAGGTAAATGCAGATGAAGATGCTGCCTAGGGTACAGTTGAGATAAAAGGTGTTGTTTTTTCAGAAGATCACCTAGTGCAAGCTAGTTGTAGCATATACTGACCATCCACCCTAGCAGCTCCATCTCCACTTTTCTGCTTGTGACAGGACAAGCAGTCGTTCCCTGAGACTCAAAACCTTCAAGCGTCGAAAAAACCCGACACATTTTCACTTGCCCAGCGCCAACATCACTGCCTGTGGTTTTTTTAATGGAGAAAAGAGCATTTTCTTAATCCTTCTGCAAAAACAGGGCAGAGTTCACAGCCGCGTTTCGGAGCAGCCTTGCTCTGCCAGCCCAGACACACTCCTACAGCCCAGGGTAGCCCACAGGAGCTCGCAGCAAAGCTCTCGGCCCTTGCATGAGGCAGCTCTGCCAGGAGAGAAAAACCACTGCAACTTCCAAGAACAGAAACATATTGAATAAAACGAATATTCATAAATCATTTTGCTGCATAAACGATATTAACATCACACCTTCCACCTTCAAAAGCTCATTGCAGGCATGGATTCATTAAGATCCCAGACTTCCAGAAAAGACCCCTCGCAGACTTTCGGTTACGTTTAAACTCGGCAACTTTATTAAACACCAGCAATATATTTATTTTAATAGAGTACAAAGCCCAGATTTGGCCACCCTAAAACACCACTCGGAGCGCCGAAACTCCGAATAACCCGATCAAACAAAGCTAATGTGTGCAATATATCTTGGGTGAGTAATATACAGCCATATTTCCTGCTCCATTTACCCAGTTTTAACTACACCTGACCTACTCTTATCCTAATAGAAAACGGCTGCTCTTCTCATGATCTCGTCCTCCACACATGTTTTTCTGATAATGGCCAAACCTAAATCACTTCCTTTTCTCCTAAGTGCTGGGCACCAGCTGTCTTGTGACATTTAACTACAACGACTCCTTTCACAGGACCTCCAGGTTAGCTCCTGGGGCTCTGGACCTCCATCCCTGTATCCCGTCTCCATCCTGCATCCGGACATCGGATCTAAAAGCATTAAAGCCAAGTGTTGGGTCCTACACTTGGGTCACAACATGCAATGCTCCAGGCTTGGGGATGAGTGGCTGGAAAGGACCTGGGGGTGCTGGTGGACGGCTGGCTCAGCATGAGCCAGAATTGTGCCCAGGTGGCCAAGAAGGCGAATAACATCTTGGCTTGTATCAGCAATAGTGTGGCCAGCAGGACCAAGGCAGGGATTGTCCCCCTGTACTCGGCACTGGTGTGGCCATACTTTGAATCCTGTGTTCAGTTTTGGGTCCCTCAAAACAGGAAAGACCTTGAGGTGCTGGAGCGTGTCCAGAGGAGGGCAATGAAGCTGGTGAAGAGACTTGAGACAAAGTCCTACGATGAGCAGCTGAGGGAACAGTGGATGTTGAGCCTGAGGAAGAGGAGGCTGAGGGTAGACCTTACCACTCTTGACAGGAGGCTGTAGTGAGGTGGGGTAGGTCTATTCTCCCAAGTAATGAGTGACAGGACAAGAGGAAATGGTCTCAAGTTGCACCAGGGAGGTTTATATCGGATATGAGGAAAAATTTCTTCATCAAAAGGATTGTCAAGCACTGGCACAGGCTGCCCAGGGAGGTGGTGGAGTCACCATCCCTGGAGGTATTTAAAGGACATGTAGACGTGGTGCTCAGGGACATGGTTTACTGGTGGACCTCACAGTGCTGGGGTTACGGTTGGACTCAATTTAAAGGTCTCTTCCAACCACGGGATTTCCCTGCTCAGCTTCACCCAGGAGGTACATGGAGGAAAAACTGGAAAACACCCCAGTCCTTGCTGCTGCTGGTTTTGCAAACCAACATCTCGCCGCCTCAGCGAGGATGATGCCCGAGAGCACGCACGATGCATCAGCTCACACCGCAGTGAGAGGTCTCCCCAAAACTCTGATCATCACCTGGCAGAGGAAGTTCAGTTCTGGCAGAGGAAGAAAAATAAATAAAATCAGGGCAACAAAATCTGCTTCCAAGAGTGGGGTTTTTTCCCCCTTTTGAACCTTAGCTCATAGCGATCCATCGTGGTGGATTTAAAGCTTCCTTATCAGCACGTTTAAAAGGCCAATTTGACCCGAAAACGCGGTTGATTCACAAGCACTGGTTGCGTTTCTCCGGAGCTGAGAAATCGCAGCTATATTTCATTAGTGCTACTAATTGCTATAAAGTATTACGGGGAGGTGATGACACAGGCAAAAAGAAATACGCAGCATTTGCAGTATATTTGCCATGGAGAAAATTTCCCAAGCTTGCTTAGGGGTGCAGAAATCGGCGCTTGGTGCAACTCAACGAGCAAAAGCGTTTTCTGAAGGAATTAGCGCGTGGCACGAGCAAATTGCAGCAATTGTCTCTCCCCTTTCTAAGCGCTGAATTGCCTCTATAATTCCCCATCATTTAGCTGCATAAATCTTGCACAAATAAACTGGCAATTTGCATATGCACAGAAAAGAAATTATAGAAACACGAGGAAAGAAGTTATATTTTCCCTGCTCGAGCTGGAAATAAATACGCATTGCTTACTGCCTAAGCTGTGTTTGGCCCAGCTCGGAAATAAAAATTTAGGAAACCCTTTAATTTTCCATAATAAATAAATACCAGAGGATGAAAAAAAAATAATTTGTGGTGTACGCAAGCCCGTGATTTCTGGGCTGTCGCATCCCCGACGTGCGATGGCTGCGTGCGGAGGATGCGGTGCTACGGGCGACGCCGATGCCCTTCGTGGACGTGGGTAGCACAGCCCCACGGCTGAGAAGAGCGACGCCACGGGGTGGGATGGTTGGATCCAGCCCTTCCCAAAATAAATGGAGAGGCTCTAGGGGAAGCAAATGTCTCTTGAATTCAATGGCTCATCACGAATCACCTCGGCTTTCAGTCCTATCAATTTCTACGGAGGATGCTGAGGTCCTGGCTGCTATGGAAAGCCCAAAGTCAAGCCCAGAAGTAATTATCTCTCCAAATTGTTGAGCGATAAGGCACTGGCTTGCCTTAGACCCCATGGGTGGAAAAAGGCACGAGCAGGCAGTGGAGGCGGCTCTGGCAGCCCGACTGCTCATCGTGGTCGTGGAGGTTTCCCAGAGGAGCAAAATAGCCGCTTCTGATTAACCTCCCGTGTGACTGATCTCATTCCGGAATAAGAGGGTGTTATTCCCAAACACCATAATCCTCTTCCAAAGGACTTAATCGCATTTGGAATAACGTGCTTTTCTTCCAAAACAGACAAATGGGGGGGGAAATAATAAATTGGGGGTGAAAAAAAAATCAATCAGAAACAGCTCTCTGGAATAACACCTCACGCAGAAGAGCTCTCAGCAGGGATGTACGACACTGCACTGGTTTTACAAAGATTTAATAAATCACTATTTGCAGCAATTCCTGCAGGCTGGGAGAGCAGCACGACCGAGAGGCACGTGGCATCTCCTGCTTCCCTGCTTGGTCTCCAAAGTGATCTCGCCATGGATATTTTTTAGCACTGGTGCTTCAAGCACCCATCCATGAAGCTGGTGGTCCCTCTGGACCGTGCATTGCAGCGCCTCTCCACGCCACGCGGCCAGAGCGCGGCTATAAACCTGCTGCTCAGGGATGCATCAGTCGACCCAAGCTGGAAAGCTGAAAGAAGGTGGCATTTTAGCCTTGTAGGTGAAATAAATTGCACTTCTTTAAAGTAAGCGATATTGGAGAGCAGAAGAGAGAGGGGAAAATTCAATTTAAACCAGTAGATTCTTGCCAAAGTTGCTCAGCAGCAGTTTAGGTTGGTGTAATGACACAAAGCCATGCCCAGAATAAACATTTCATGAATTTCTCTGGTTTGGAAGAGCACTGCTGGAGCAACATTCATCGCCCTGCTCAGACCGTGGTGGTATCAGGCTTGGCCAGAGCTGCAGGGGCTGCACCACGGATGGAAGTGCTGTCTAATCTCCAGACTGGTGGAAAACTGGAGGAAGACTTTATTTCATCCTCCTGTGTCATCTGCTCCACCCAGGTCCTCTTGGTTTCGCTACCACGGATCGAAGCAGCGTTTCATTTCACCTTCCCTCTCCCCAAAATTCAGCCGGTAACTGTGGCAGTGCCACCCAGGAGGACCCAGACTGTGTCCCCAGGAGAAGGGGCCACCAATACCCATTGTCCCTGGTCCCACAGCCCGTCTCTCTTGCTCTCCTCTGCATCTCCCACGGGCGCAGGACGAGCCTCGCATCAGCAAGGAGGAGCAAACAGTGACTTGGGATGAAAGCACGAGCTCTCGCATCTTTCATCCAGTAACTAATCGTTCCTCCTGCGCCGATTCATCATACGTGATCAATACCTTTCTCAAGGCCCCAGGATGATGAACGTCCCTACTGACATTCAAAGGACCTTGAGAGGACGGGAGCAGCTCCCCCAGGCACAGGTCAAAGAGCCAAGACTGAAGCGCTGTGTAAGACGATACATGGTGCCAAGTCCATTCCATAAGGCACAAAGAACTATTTCGGGCCAGAAAGGTTCTCCAGCAACATGTGGGAAGATTTTAGACCGTGCAGAAACTTGGGAGCTTATACTGGACCAAGAGAACCCAGATCTCATGTGCCAGCAAGGCTGTCATCCTCCTCCTCCGTAAGGGATTCCTGACTCCATCCACAGCTATTTCCTTTGCCTGTTTTCAGCAACGTCATCAGGAAAATAAAGCCCAGTCCCCCTCCACATGCAACACAGACAAGGGTCAGCACTGCGGGCTGCCTGTGGACTATGACAAACGGGGCTTACTTTTCTCAGAAGGAAGAAAAAAAAAAAAAAAACAAACCAGGGAGGGAAAAGAAAAAGGTAACTAAAGCAGCACTCCCGCCATCAGACTGGAGAAAGTGAAAAGCAACCCTTTAAGACAGCTCTTTGTCCTGCAAAGCTCCATGTCTTGCCCTCCAAATAATTAAAAGAGATGCTGAGAACCAGCAAAGCTCCTACACTAGTTGTTTGCGTGATTCAGGTTAAAAATAATTGCTGTCCAGGCTTATCTGCCTGACATAAGTAATTAGATAGCAGAGTACTTATAAGCTGTCATTTCCTATGAGCGTATTTTAACATGGCCTTTATAATTTGACCTTTATATCTGCAGTGGCTTCATCTGCTCCCTGCTCCTGTGATGGATTTATTTTTGAAGATGGGATGCCTGCTCGCCAGTCCTCGGGCGAGGATGCTGCACAGGAGACACGGAACAGACCCAGCGGGTTCTGCAGCAAGAAGAGATCTTTCTCCCAGCTGCTCGTGGCTCTGCTGGCGGCCAAAGTGCCAGACCCAGACCCCACTGCAGATCCACCAAAATTAACCTACAGGGTTAAATTTATTGGTTGCACCAAGGGAAATTACTGATGGGCACTAGAAAAGGTTGGGCAGTGTGGAGCTGGTGGGGCACAGCAATGCATCACTGGAAGGGAATTTGATTTATTACACGAGATAAACAAATGTATCTCATATATTCGTATTTCCCCCAAAAAATATTAATATTTTTCCCCCCCCAAAAAAATGGAGAAGCCTGAAGATCCCTAGTACATGTCAAAGAGCAGATGTTCTTCCCGATTCGTGGGGGAAGCACCTCCCTAACTCCCGGCGTCGCGAGGACGCCAAAAGCAAAACGCTGAGAAGGAAAAGGAGATTCAGACCACCGTCACTGCTTCCAGACATGAAAAGAGTTACAGGGAGACGCCGATGCCCATGCACAAGAAACCTCACGGATGCACAGCAGGGACTCGAGTCCTTCATGGCTGAACAGCTCGCAGAAAAATAAAACAAAAAAAGCCCAAAATCTAAGACAGCAGACTACTTTTTTTTCCTTTTTCTATGAATCCCAGACTTGGGTAGGCTCCTTCTTCCCATTGGCATCCCTTGAGAAGCAATTTGCCTGGAGTTGTCAGATTTCTAGAAGAAGAGATTTCATTTTTACGCATCACTCTGTATTTTTAAATCAAATAATTTTTCCTTTTTTTTAAAAAAAAAAAAATACCAACCCCAAAACATTTTCGAACTACCCTCACAACTGATGGATTTGCTTTTCTTTTATTGTCACAACTTCCTTAATGACATAAAAAGCCTAAATTTGAAGAGTAAGCAGTGACTGCTAAAAAGAATTCTTATTTATTGCACAGATGTCTGGGAGGCTGCTGCTAAGATGAAATCTCTTGGCATCTTAAAAATCTACCTGTCGACTAAAAAGCACGAACCTGCTGTGGGAAACCAGCCACTTTCAGATTTGGAACTTGGAAATAAATTCTCTATTTATTTGTCGCACCGGTAAGAAGAGGCTAAAAGTCAAAACAAGCTTCCCCGTCACAATTAAAGAGAAAAAACCCAGGAGAAACCTGGGCTAAAAGCCCCAACGCCACCACGTAAAGGGCTCCAAGGCTTTCACGCTGAGGAGGTGCGGCAAAGCAAGATATTGCTATTAATAATAAACTCCTGACTTCAGCAGGTTGCAAAACCGCACTTCAAGGAAATTTTGGATCCCAGGAATCTCTCCTGGTTCCCTGGAGCCCGATCTCCGCCGCGTATTATGAAGCTTCCTCTCTGCAAGGCTCCTCTTTACTCCCAGGCATAGGAAAACCCGGGTACCTTTAAAGGTGGAGGTGGTTTTTATCTGCCTTAGGGACGTATTTTATTGATTTTATTTATTCATGGGAAATTAGCAGCGCTGTGTTTCCACATTTTTCTATGAGGGAGAAAAAAAAAAAAAGAAGAAAAAGGCAACACGTTCTCAACTTGTGAGCGAGGCGGGCAGTGCTTTAAAGGGCCAGAAATATTAAGTCTTACGGTGGCTTTAATGTTTGCAGAGCCATCACGCACCTCCAAGGATGGAAATGTCTATTTTATGAAACCGGAAAGCTTTCTCCAAGTAAAAAAAAATAAATAAATCATCTTTTAAATGTTCATATGGTTTGTTATTCTATGATAAACGTACAATTAAAGAGGAAAACGTCACACAGTGAGGGCTCTGAATTGACTCTGCTTAAACTTGTTACTGTAGTGTCTGGAAAGGGGTGAGGAAACTGTGTCGATAAAGTCAGAGTTCTTTTGGGAGAAGGACACACAGGCTGGGAGGTGGTCTGTAGGGGATCAGGCTGAAAGTCCTGGAATTTGCTAGTCAAGTACTCCTCCCGCTGAGATTCCCCAAATAATGAAGCTGAACCTCACCTCCAGCTGGGAACGGTGGGAGCTCTCCCGCCCAGCTCCTCCACAACTTTGGGGGATTGTGGAAAACCCAGCGGGGAAACTCATCCCTTGACATGGTTTGGACCTACCTTTGATTGAAAAGGGGCTCTATCACTCACTCCACCAACCTTTCCACCATGTGCTGCCTTCCCACCACACCTCAAGCAAGCCCCCCCATGTATTTGCCGTGGCTCAAGGTGGATTTGGTGAGCTGAGAAGCACCAGCAGGTCTATACCAAAGCCAGAGCTGTGTTAGATCTTCCCTGGCTTTCAGAAGTGGTACAAATGGAAACAGCTGCCACAAAACCGAGTTGTTTCCCATCAGGTCTCTTCCAAGTTTAGCAGGAGTTTGTTTCAAGTGCAAGTTTGTCTCTTCAGGGGAGGCAGAATAGCTCTTAATAGGATTTCAGGACTGGTTTATCTACGAAGGATAAAATCCCACAACGAGACTATATCACAGACAGATTATCCCACATTCTCCGGAGGAGAGAGCACAAGATTATCCCAAAATGAGACTTATGTTGAGCTAATGACAGGTAATTGGTAACACCCTCCGCATAGCTGGTTGACCCAGGGAGTCAGAAAGTGGAAAAGCAGTAGCATTTCCAAAAAGGAAGGAATCCAATGTCTGATGCGGACTCAGTCTGAAAGAAAAACTTCTGGAAAGGATCAGGGCAAGGCCATGAATTTATGAAGTAGTTGTTTGGCTGACTCTAATTTTTAAAGCGTTATTATCCTTTTAGCAGGGCTGTCGGGTAGATGGAAGCCAGAGCTGGCATGATGAAGAGCAGCTGAAGAGTGATTTGCAGCAATTCCTGCCTTCCACACTTTTTTTTTCTTCTGCAGAGTGGAGAGCCAAATTGCTTGTAAAGAGCTTACTGCAGCCCCGAACGCTCTGAAAATGGGAGTTTCTGTACTTGTGGGGAATGAAAACAGAGAATGAAAAAGGGAAGACAAACGCCAATGGCAAGTCCCGAGATCCACCAGC
The DNA here is from genome assembly GCA_020746105.1 of Trogon surrucura. Lineage (NCBI taxonomy): Eukaryota > Metazoa > Chordata > Aves > Trogoniformes > Trogonidae > Trogon > Trogon surrucura. The sequence goes on along the minus strand of CM036627.1, from coordinate 19,019,429 downwards.
TTTCGAAAGCCCAAAGCCAGAGGGGAAATGCTGGGAATATTCGTTTCGAATCCTTGGAGATTCCTTCCAGACTGACCCAAATGAGGCAAAACAGAGCTATTACTGCAAGTTTAAATGTCCTCCGCAGCAAATTCCCTCCTCGCTCACAACGGTGTCATCTGCGTTTCCCCCACGTTGCGCACGTGCCCCGGCGTTACGCAAAAGCAGCTCCGTTGGATGCTGCATCTCTGTAACCTTCCAGGAGCTCAGATGCCACCTTCCAAGTAATGCAATCAAAACAATCCAGCTAAAAGCATTTCATCTGGCCTAGGCTGACGTGAATTGTTTCTAATAAAACCAAAGCTCTGTGGGACAACTAATGTGTGCTTATTAGTACAGGCAATGGACTATTCAATCAACCATATAGGGAAACTAATGGGGATTGATGGTCAAAATACAAGATGAGGACTTACCTCTTTAAATGAATAGCTGATGGGCCCCGTGATCAGATTAATCTTGGGTTTCTAGGTTGAAAGTTTATACCCAGCTAATAAAGAGAAAAACAAAGTGGGTGGAAAATAGTGTCAGCGGGGCTCTGGAGGTTTGATGGTATTGCCTTTGCAGCCGTGGCAGCAGGTGGGCTTCCAGAGAAGCCCATCTTTCCAAAAACACCCTGATTTGGGAGAGGGTTAGCAGGTGGTGTAACCCAGATGATGCAAGAAAGCATCTGGAAAACTTCTCCCACCTATTTTTGGTCTCCGACCATTCTTTTCATCTTCACTTGCAACAGTCCTGGGAGTCACTACCTCAGCCTTCGCACGTGAATCACGAGGAGCAGGGTCTGGACATTTCAGAAGTCAAAGCCTGACATGAGCAGTGGGGCAATACCCACTGTGCAGGCAGCACTTTTAATTTGCTTTCTGTGCCATGGCAGTGTGCACCAGAGCTTGGCTGATTTCCTTCACATACCTCCCATGGAACCTGGAAAGTCCTCGAGCACAACAGAGGTTGCAGGACACACCAGGGACTCCCCAGTGCTTTGTTATTCTTTGAGCATCAACCTCATCCTCATCTGGGGAGAGGGTTCAGGTCTGGATGAACCTTTGCATTCACTCCTACCTTTCCCTGCTTCATCTCCTCTCTTCATCAAAGGCTTCCTAAGATTGCTCCAAAACCCAAGATTTTTCTGCCTTTGTGCTCAGCCTGATGGAGGAATGGAGTGATTTGCAGAGCTGAAGGAAGGGCACGTGCACCTCCGGGGCTTCCAAATCACTTTTCCCTGCAGCAAACAATTCCTTGATCTCCACCCTCCCATTTCCTTCCCTTTGAAAGGCCTCTGACCGGATCACAGATGGCAATTCCTGTGTGACAGATCCTAATGTCATTATTGACGACAGACCAGATGTCCAGGGAGGCATATTGCTCCTTTCAATCCAAAACTCATCAAGAGCCTCACCTTTGTAGTTTAGGGTGAGTGTAAAGGTATCTTCATGGGAAGGGAGGGGGAGGCCCTTACATTTCATTTTCCCTCTTGCCTCATTTTTCTTTTTTCTTTGAGGAGGGGAGAACTTCACAAAGCGTGGCTGGGAACAACTAAACCTAACACCAAGGGGGTCTTGCTCTGAATAGCAGCATCATTAAAATGCTACAAAAAAAACCTCTCTCGAACTTTACAAGGACATGGAAGGGATATGACTATGTAATGGGGTGTATATGAGCCTCGAGCTGTTACAGCATGCTGTCCCTGCCCCTTGCTACATCTTAGGTACCCAATTCCTAGTTGAGAGATAGAAATGATTCCTGTTTTGGATTATGGAGCAATCCCGACTCCTAAAATACCGGTTTGTCTCCCTGTACTTGACAATATCTGACCGCTCTCAGTTGGATGTAAATCAGATGTAACACTCACTTGTACACACTGATTATGCCAGAGCAGAACTGCTCGGAGAGAGACCCAATCCACACGATCACCCAGCGTGGGGTTTTTTTTCCTTCTTTAAATCACACAAATACAGCTTTTGTTGTGGAGGTGCAGACTACTGCCCCAGCTCATTTTGTCTTTGCCTGTCAGCTAAACACAGCATACTCTTCCTAGAGATTAAGTGCCGTACAGCTCTTCCCCTATAGGGCAGGGCAGCCGGATAAAAGGGAAACTACGCAGGATCAGCCGTAACGGAGAGATGCGGCACGGATCGCAGCTGGTTAGCGCCAGGTAGGAAAACACAGGTGACTTGTTTCCACTAATATTTTAAAGCAAGAGCTCTCGTGCTCATTATCTCTCTCGGAGACCCAAGAAAAAAAAAGAAAAACCCAACAGCCTTTGTGGCAGCAAAGACAAAGCTTTACTCGGTGGGAGATGTCCTATACGGCATAATGTGTGCCGGGAGCAATCCGGTTGTTTTATGGGCCCGGGTAGTGTGAAGTGCAAAACAGGCTTGGGGCTGAGGCTGCATAATTCATGGGGGAGCTTAAATATTTCAGTGCGAGGCTGAGGTGGGGAACAACACAATAGCGTATTGTCCTCTTTCTTCCCCTAAAAATCATTGTTTGTGTTTAGGAAGGCAGGAGGGGAATATTCTTTTCCTTTAAAGGTAATGCCATGCACTGGCACATCCCGAGGAAAAGCAGGATAACAAGAGGGAAAACGTCACAGCTCCTCCGAGGGAGAGGGAATCGCTCCGTTCCCTCCCGACTCCCAAGGAAATATCAGTCCTGTCTTTAGAAAAGGAACAACTCGGCACCTGACATTTCTTTTTGGGGATGATTCATCGGTTCTGCTGTGCCCAAAGGGTACAGATCAGCAGGTGGGTGCTCAGACAAAGTAAGTTTCTTGAAGTTTTTTCCCCTCCAAACCAGCACTTGCTTCCACGCCGCTCTCTGACAACTCTCCTGCACGCCATTTATTTGATCGGAAGCAACGGTCGGTTCGCAGTAGGGTGGTGGGAAGCTGCCTTATAACCCCGAATTGCAATATTTGGGGTAACGTGGTCAAGACAGCAAAGGGAAGAGGCAGGTGAGCAGCAGAGCTGCCCGCCCCAGCCTCTTTCTCGGTCCCCCTGTGCAGATGCACTGCTGCCATCAGCCGGCAAATGGAAACCAGCACAGGGCACCGTCCCCTCCCTGGTACCAGGAGAGCTGAATAAGGCACAACACACACCACTGACGCCAAGCTCTCCTTTGGCTGCTTTCACTCCGAAGAGGCATCCTCCTTCGGTACAAAAAAAAAGAACAACGCAGCAGAGGGGATGCTCAGGTGCAGGGGAAGGCTGGACCTCTCCAAGCAAACTCACATTATCCTCTCCAACACCACAGACCAAGAATCACAGAAGCTTAAGGGTGGAGCGAGGGTGCGAATGTGCCTCTCTGGGTCCCTGGTCGGGTGTTTTGGAGCTCCCTAGAAGTGGGATTGCTCAGGCAGTGCTGAAGTCACATCAGAACCATAAACCCCTTTTGATACAGATATTAAACAGTCCTGAGAAGCAAGGTTTGTCCATCATCATCATCAGTTCATGGACCCTTCTTTTAGACTTTTTCTTTTTTTTTTTTTTTTTACACCATTCACAATTTGATTTCCAGTTGCCCTCCTCTGCCACGTTCTGCTGAGACCGCCAGGAGCTCGCTATCCCCAGGAGCTGGTGGCACTGAGCTGCCCCTTGCACAGGCTCCTGCCACATGAAATCATGTCTCTGACCCCCGCCAGGCAGATTGCTGCCCACCTCACAGCTCATTACCCACCCTCACCTCCAAAGCAAAAGGCTTTGTAGCCTTCCTGCTTCTCCCTAGCGTAAAACAATTGCATCAACTCCACCATCTCAGCAACAAAGCAACCAGGTGAGAAGTGTCTCACCTTCACACCAAAGTCCTTCATTACATTCAACAAGAAAGAGAAAAGCGTTGAGTAGTTACCTCTTGGTCTGATTATTCTTCCTCTGCTGAAGGAAGGGCTGCTTTGGAAGGACTCTCTTCTTGAGTTTTTGTGAAAGCAGAAGGACACAGTCTCTCATCTCGAAGCTCTCTCCTGCGTGATCTGCTTTTTTATAGCTTTGGTATGAGGGGTCAGGTTTGCTTTCTCTTGGTTACAGAGGCAACCTGTGCTGATGCGGGTGGAAGAGGATCAGCAGTGCCTGTTGCTGGGGTTGATACAGCAGTGAAATCAGGGAGAGACGACAAACAGCTGATGGCAATCCTTCCAGCACAGCAGGCACTGAAGACCCCAGGGCTCTCCTTAGGGGCCCTTTTATACCGAGCACCCCCCACCACCATGTGCATTGAGACCTTCAGCTCCAAATGCAGGCAGCTCAGGCTGCTCCTGGGCTCAAAGCCCCATTTTTTTAGGTGTATGGTCCCCTAGCAGGCATTTTGGGTCTTGTTATTTATCCCTCCAGCTCTAGTCTGGTGTTGAGAGTCTCGGGAGGAGACTCACAAGAGTTATCTGCCAAACTTCAGAAAACTGGTTATTTCGGATAACATGACTTTGGCCAGAGCTACGTGAGATTCCAGATCCTTCTCACTTCTGTTTCGCTTCCCCCAAAGCTCCCCACAAAGACAAATCTTGGCAGTTCCCTCTTGTATGAGATAAAACAGAACCAGTTCCCCAGATCTGACACAGCCAAAGTGCAACAAAATCCCCGTTTCTGCTCTTTTCGGAACCATCAGGAAGAAACTCTAGTGACCTCCCCAACAGTGAGAAACCCTGAGATTTTCAGTTCTCATATTTAATCTCGGTTTGTCTCCCATGTTTCTTCTCATCCTAGGTCAAGGTTGAGCCAGAAATTCAGATCTCACAGCCAGAATACCTTACGATAGTCCACTGTAAACTCTTGCTGTGAGCTCAGTTTATTTGTGACCTGTTACACGTCTGGTGCCTCCTATGGGGAGTCGTTTGCGTTCAGCTGCTTCCAAAACAGAGCTACACAACTTTTCTTCTGGTATCAGCCTTCAGAAAGTGAGGAGATTTAGGGCCTCCAATATTTCTGAGATCATGGCCCTTTCTGATTTGTGTCAGGGCCATGGAAAAATGATACTTAAAAGACACCCTGGCGTCGTACACAGCATCCTCTGGGACGTCAGGCATTGTCACGCTTGGAGGATGGGCAGGGTGGCCGTGAGCAACCTCTGTAACCCCAGCCCTCTGAGCTGTGAATTCCCTCATGGGCACCCGCAGCAGCCAGGGTCTCCTGAGCATAGACAAGTCACGGAATCATAGAAACATTAAGGTTGGAAAAGACCTCTAAGATCAAGTCCAACGTCAACCCAACGCCACCGTGACCACCGAACCATGTCCTGAAGTGTCACGTCTACACGTTCTTTGAACACCTCCAGAGATGGTGACAGGGTGGGCAGCCTGTTCCAATGTTTCACCACTATTTCAGTAAAGAAATTTTTCCTAATAACCAATCTAATTATTCCTAATATCCAATCTAAGTCCTCGCCACGTCCCTTGGACTGAGCTGCAGGTGACAGAAGAGCATTTTCAGTCATCCCCACGTTGCCAAGGGTAGGCTGGAGCAGCAAGGTGGGCAAAGCTTCTAAGCAGTACCCGAAGCGAGAGCGCTCAGCTTCCTCCAGCAAAGAGTGTTCCTGAGGGCCAAATCCTGAGGCAGCCCCCTGGGGACACCCACGCCGGCTGACTAGGCACAGGATCGTATCATTTATCTCCTTGGAAATGCTGCAAAGCTCTCACTTGGGGAAGAAGCACTAGGTTTTTCCTTCATGGCGGCGGTTTGGTGATGGGTGACGGTGGCCCCGCAGACCTGGCCTCACCATGCAGGACATCAAGGGTGCTGCCCTGCCAAAACTGACCCCGAGGCTCGTTCCTGACCTGGCTTGGATTTGAGCCGGTGACCGAGAGGTGAACTGCTCTATATCCCATTTCCAGTCTCCCACTGAGTTTATTTTCCAGTGTGGCAGATCAAAGGCTGCTGAGAAGGAGCAAATCTATCAAAGGCTCAGCACCCTAAGACAGATCCAGCTCGCTTTTATGTTTAGTTTTAACAAGCATACTCCTTCCTATTGTTCGGCAATTGCTTCAGAATGGATAATTATCAGATTTCCCTATTAACGGGAAGAAAATCAGGCCATCGTAAATCTTAAAACGTGCTACTGGCCGCACGCTGCACGTATTGCATTAGAGAGCAAAACAATCTGCAGAGCAAAGCTATTAGAGAGTGACCACGTCTCGGCCCAGCAGATGGTTTTCATTTCAGGCGAAGACCCCCTCCGCTTCCCCGCGATGCCACCAACCCCGCCCTTCCCACCGCTGCCCTGGAAGCATTTGCAAAACCCCGATTCAAACGGGGAGAACCCACATGCCTGAGACAGTGAACACCAGCTCACAGCTCGCTCTTCTAGACGCCGTAAGCCCAGCTCTCTTAGCCTGCTGGTTTTTCAGTCAAAGCTATACTTGCTTTAGTGGAGTTGTTGCTGAATTTCACCTGATTAACTGAAAAAGGCTTCTCTGGCTTGCCTGACCATAGACACAAGCCATCAGAAATGCCTGGAAATCTGCCACGTAATAGGAATTCACTTTGTATCCCCTGGTGTGTTTGGAAGAAGTGAAAAAGTGAGATTCGGGCCCTCTCTCCCCAAAAAGTGTTGGAATCAACCGTAGCCTCGAGGATTAACCTGAGTTTTGCTACAGATAATCAGTGGGTTTGGGTAAATTGCTTAATCAACCTCATTTCTCACGCCCTGTGTTGGCTGGGATATTCGTGCCCTTTTTGCTGGGATGTTGCGTGAATTATCCGGTATTTGGGAAGCTCTTAAATCCTTGCCACTTCCACGTAACAAAGCTTTTAGATTAGAACTACAATAATTCAGAGCTGAGCACATTTTGCTTCGATTTTCTTACAGCTATATGAATTCCCTACGACAAGCGACGGAGAAATACGATTCATCGTATCTACGTGACCATTTCCAAACCAGTTCTCGCTTTCATCCGAGCAACTGGAAAAATGTTAAAGGAGAGACTGTTTTACCCAGCTGACTTAACAAGGTTGCTTTATTCCACATTTTCTGTTTTCAATAAGTATCTCAGGACTAAAAAATCCCCTGCAGCACATACACACAAAGGACAAAAAAGCGTTAAATCCTAAGGGGGGGACGGGGGGGGACAGGGGGGAAGAGATAAATAGTTTACTTCCATTATCTTTACCATATGTTCCATTCCAACTGGATACACATAAACAGCATGTAATCTTCAAGCTCAGCTTTAGACTCTTTGAAGTGACCTCACCGTACTACTGATTTATTTCAAACTAACCTTTCTCTTTGAACCCTGGGTCAAGGTTAATTCTATAATAAAACATACCTTATACAGCTGGCTTCTCCAATCGTGCTAGCAAGTAACGAACCCCTCAGTCATAAGCATTTGTTTCACTGAGTGTAGTATTGTATTTCTATTTTCCCTTCGCTGTATTAATTTCCTTCACAGACCCTAGTTAAGGGGGAAAAAAATCTCCTTTCCGGTCCGTGAGATCAATTTTAAATACACTGGAATTAAATGAAGACATTTAAGCCACATTTCTCTGCTCAAATGCACTCACCAACACCAGAAACTATTTTTATTACAGCCTATGTTAAATAATCAGATCTTTGGTTTCATACGAAGCTGCACAGCTACGTTATTCAAACTCCTCAGCTGGCAATGACCCTGTCAGAACCTTTTACAAAACCAGCTTTGCACTGAATCAAACCGCCAAGGACAGCTTTCCTACCTAGGAAAATGGAACTGGAAAAGGGAAATACATTTGAAGGGCACTTCTGGAAAAAAAAATTAAATAAAAAGAGAGCTCTTTGCAAGTGCACCCAGCCAGTCTTGCCTCCCTGTAGGTACGGAAGGGTAGAAGAACTCCAAAAAATGCACGAGCTACCTCGGGGGTGTGGGACGCAGTCGCTAAGGGACGCTGAGGAACACGCCGCGCTGTTCATCGGGTTGTTTTGAGGAGGACTGGAACGCTGCTTTTGAATCTCAGCCTCCAGCCCACGGCACAGACCCGCAGCACTTAATTAAAAAGCAGCGATGCACAAGCTAAACCAGCAGCTGTTACGTATTTCTTCTCCAAAGCTGATGCAGCGCCTCTTGGAGCTGTCGGGAGAGGCACGAGATCTTCTGGCTTTGGGGGCTTCCACAAGGCACAGGCTGGAAGACCTTATCTGCCATAGCTAACGCCAGGGGAGGAATTACGCTTCCCCTCAAAAAAAATCTGACTTTATTCTCGTTTATTCTTATACATTTTGCAGGCCTGAGGCTACAGCGGGTTGATGTGGGGCACCAGCAGCGCACGAAGGTGTGTCTCCCTTAAAACCAGCGCTGAAAGCTTTCAGTGCTTCATCTCTGGCTTAGTGGCCACTTTGTACAACAGGGTTTTAGTCCCGTGTTAGATGAGTTTGACGTGACAGCACTCTCGGTCAGCATCAATACAGCAAACTTGTTATCTCATCAATACCTGTCACTGCCTAACTCAGCTGAGCTTGCTGTTAATGGAAGCGCCGTCCATTTGAAATCCCAAAGGCAGGCATCAGTTTTGGATCAATACTCCCCGAATCTCCGTTAACTGTTATGATGCCAGGGATGGTTTAGATTTATCTCAGGTTCGTCGTGCCAGGGCAAGTCCACAAAATGCCTTCGCTTCACTTTGACAGGCTTTCTTATGGTGACAGAAGAGCAGCACGGTGAGCTCAGCATCTCCAGAATTAACGCGGTTCTGAGGAAAAACTTCCAGCTCTCCCATCCCATTTCGCCAAGCCGTCCTCCTCTTCGAGCTTCTCCTGCTGCGAGACAAAAGATAGAGCACGCTGCCGCTCACATCAAAATCCTGACCGGGAGAACCACACACTTTTGGATACGTGAAGTCTCTTTGCCCATCCCAAGGATATCAGGAGCAGGTGCTCAAAGGGGTTCAAAAGAGCAACATAAAATCCCACCCAAATGCACTGAGAGAGACATCTCTACCATTTTCTAACACTGTTCTTGAACAGGCGCTGAAAATTATTACATCTAATGATTTATTAGTGGATGAAATCAGCCAATTGGGCAGCCAACAACTGATTTTCAAAGGGATCGCATAGAACCATTTAGTATAGCACGGGATAATAAACATGTCCCGAGCTGAATCACTGAATGACGTTGCTAACAGCCTGTCAGATATCAGATATTTACAGCAGAATAAGGCACCACATCAGATAAAGTAAAATACATCCTCTCAAGGATACAGCAATACGGAAAGGAATCCCTCCAGCTGCATTTGAAGTCTGGGTAATTTCCATAACTCCCGAGAAAAAGCTTTGTGTGGTGCCAGACCTCTTCCTAAAAGTCATGCGTCCGCGCTGCTGGGAAGCTGGAGACCCTCTGGACTGGTCTGAGAAAGCCAACAGCACAAAACACAGCAAAGACTTGGAAATGCACCAGCTGTGACACTCAGAGAGACCTCTATCAGCATGAGGAGTTCTGCAAAGAACAGACAAAACCTTGATTTCGAGGTTTTGTCCAAAACCTGCCCAATGATAATCCATTGCCAATATTTCAAGAAGGAAAAAAGAGCAGGGACCTCACAGGCTGGATAATATTTTAAAGATAAAACCATGTATAAATATCTAGTAAACTCTGTAGCCTAAACCAATGGTACCTTTAATATCATTTTGTCTACACGTCGCTATTAAACATGTCAGACCCAAGCAAGTATTCGTGCTGTCCGAGAATTGATGGCTTCATATCGCAGGCTTGCTCATGCAGCTCTTATTGAAAGATGCATTTTTGATAAAACGGTGAAACGCAAGTAAACAAACCTACAACTCAATTTGATTTATGTATGCCGGTGTGAAACCATTCTCAATTTAACGTAACCGTGCACGGTCTATGATCTATCTGTCTCTATCCAGAATTACGAAACCTCATACTCCCAAGCCAAGCGGGTAAGAAAATAAACTCTGCACTTGGGAATGAAGTTCACATTTTGTTTGCTTTGATGCCGGCTTGCCCTTAGACAGTGTTTAATACAGCTGGTGTTTCTGTTCACTGTGAGTAAGGCTGCGGCTCCAGCAATCTCTGGAGATCCAGCTGCGAGACAAGAGCCCAGTAACCAGTACCCACAAGCGACCTGAACATTTTTCTGAGCATCTGCAGTAGTCTACACGTGCAGTGTCTATCTCGGTTACTCCACACATATCTGCAATGTCCCTCCCAAATGAAGAAACCAAGAGAGGTTTTAAAAGATATCTAATGTGACTAAACATTTCAAAAATTGGTCAGTCTGAGTAACTCGCACTTGGGAGACTAACAGAGCTTGGGCTGAGAACTCCACCTCGCCAATGGTGACTTCTTTTTAGAAGTCATCTTGTAACCCGAGAGACGTTTTAGAGAGTTAACACTCCGCCAGGATTTTAGAGAGGAATATTGAGCCCCAGCATCAGGCAATGTAGTGAATGCAACCTGATGAAACCACTGGCAAGACGTTCAATTAAAAATTGAAATCCCCTTAATACTGCAACATCAGCCCACGGGAGGTGACTCAAAGAAACATGGATTCATTTTTTGAGGCTACAAGCTTCGATCACAAAGGGAACTGCTAAGGAATAATGGCATCTACACGCTTTTGACTTACTACCCTGCAAGTCTGTTAAAATCACGAGCTACGTAACCCCCAATTTCACACAAAAAGCAGTCTCCCTGGATGACCGTTCTGGCTGGTTGCTACTGCTGTTCCACATGAATGCGACGCTCCGCTGGGTGTTCGCATGTGCCCGTGTCCCTGCAGAAGAAGATAAAGGCTGGGGACCCTCCTGACGCCGTGGCAGGGGCCAGGGTACAAGTGTGTGACAGGGCTGTGGTGCCACTTGCTGCCGTCATCCCCTGTCCCCCGGGTGGGGGTCATGACGTGATGACACCGTGGGTGCAGAGAGCCGGGCTCCATGTCCTTGTCACCCCAGGGCTGCGGACCTGCCCCTGCTCCTGCTGAGGGGAGGCCACCACCTTCCGTCCCTCTCCCAGCCTCTACGTGAGGGGAAGGCACCATTTCACAGTATCGCCCAGATTGGAGACCTTTAAAATCCAGTCCAACCCTTAACCCAACACCGACAAGTGGTGCTGATAACAGTCGTGGCTTCGATCCCCGTTGGGTCCCCATGTGCTGCCTGATCTAGCTCCCAGGACAGGGAGGTTGGATTAGATGATCTGTAAGGTCCCTTCCAGCCCAGGCCATTCTCTGATTCTATATCGCTAAGCGCTGTGTCTACACGATTCTTAAATACCTCCAGGGACGAGGACTCCACCACTGCCCTGGGCAACCCATTCCCGACACCCGACACCCCTTCCAGTCAAGAAATTCCTCCTAATATCCAACCTAAACCTCCCCCGGCGCAACTTGAAGCCCTTTCCCCTTGTCCTGTTGCTTGTTACTCCAACAGACCTGATCCCCACCTCCCTACAACCTCCTCAGGCAGCCGCACAGAGCGACCCCCTTCCCGCTCGGCACCTGAGGGGACGGCGCCATTTCTCCACCCACCCCCCGCCCCGCTCTGTACCTGAGGGGAAGGCGCCATCGCCCCCCGCCTCCCCCAGACCCTCTCCCTGCGTACACCCGAGCAGGAGGTTCCATTTACCCCCCGTCTCTATGACTCCCTCCTCTCCGGCCCCCAGCACCGGGCACAGCCGCTCCCGCAGCTTCCCGACAGGCGAGCGCCGGGGCGGGGCGCAGCGGCGGGGCCAGGCCGCGGTGCCGGCGGCGAGGCGGAAGAACGGGAGACACCGCCTCCTCCTCCGCCCGGGCGGGGAAACCTGTCTCCTTTTCGGAGCTTCCCCGGTGCCCCCCCGGGGATGCCACCGCCCGGCCCCGAGGTGACCTCCCGGAGCGTCCGTGAGCGGGCGGGGAGGGACCCGCTGGCGGCCGATCTGCGCTGCAGCCTCTTCGCCGCCGCGCTGCAGAGCTACAAGCGCGACTCGGCGCTCAGGCCCTTCCCGGGCCGCTACGCCGGGGGGGGACACTAAGGATTTCGAGGGGTTGGTGAGTGTCCGTGGGTGCCGAAGCGGGAATGAGGCGTTCTGCCCTTGGGAGCCTTGTGGAAGGGGTTTGATGGAGGTGGGGGGGGGGCCGGGGGAGCAGCGCGGAGAGGCGGCCCTCGAGGCGGGAGGGCCTCGGGGTTAGGGGTAAAAGCAGAATTAACTGTTTATCCGGGCGAGGGAGTCGGGTTGTAAAGTCCGGTTGGGGTTCCGAGCGGCAAACCCACGCGTGGAAACTTGGAAAGCTTCGCAGCCGGTTTGGAGGAGCTGCCCTGCGCGAAATTCAGGTCGATCCGGGAGGGTCCGTGTTCTGCGTTCCCTGGGCAACCCCCCTCCTCGGTCCGTCCCCTTTTGAGGGGTCGTTTTCTTTTGGTTATTCCTTTGATTTATTCTTGGGTCAGCCCCCACAGACGTCGTTAGCGAGCCGGGGCGTTCTGTAACTTGTCGGATGTTTGTTTTTAGGGCAAGTGGGAAACTTTTCTCGCAAACGGGATACAAATCTCAGGACAAGGAACTGCTGCTCAGTTTGCAGCCGGCTGGGGTGAAATACTGTTTTGTTTTCACTAGGGGTCTCTGTTTAATCATAGTGTAAAGAAGGAGCTTGTCCTAAACGCCCCTCTCATTAGCTTGCAGATACCAAGGCTCTGCCAAGCCTGAAGGAACTTCTGGAGTCTGTTCCAAACACAGAGAAAAGGACCTGGGATTTGTTTAGTTGGATTTTGTCATCTAAGGTCTTCACGATACAAAGCACTCAGAAGCAGGAGGTAAGTTCTGAAAGTCTCGGTTACAATTTGTCTTTTCAGGCAAACTTGCACTTCAGGGAGTATTTTCCTCCTGCCAGAAGTTAGTTGGTTCTTGTGAGGGATTGACAGTTCAGCATGAATGCAGGGCTTTTTTTCCTGTGTATAGAGAAGGTTGTTTGCTTTGGTTTTTTAAATAAAATTTTCAGGAACACTGGTTGGAAGAAATCGTTATTGCTCTCAGTAGCTGATGATGGGCAGTGGTTGTAGTTGGTTACTCCCAGTAATGTAGCATGTACCAGCACGTTCTAGACTGAGACAGGTGTCGTGGAGGTACGTCCTGCTTCTTCACTGAGAAAAACAACTTAGTACTTCTGCATACTGCCCCCAGAATGGAAAGGCTGAGAACCACTGAGGCACTTCTGTAGCAAGGATGAAAATAGTTGTAGAGGTCAGTAGCAAGGTGAAAACAACTTGTGTTTTCACTTCTTTTCCTCTTCCGAGATCAGCCAGTGAATATATTGTCTTAGTAGCCAACAGGGATTTGTGACATTGTCCTTACATCATCAGTTAATTCATTATCACAATTCAGGGGTTTTGTTCTGGAATAAAAAATTAGGATTTAGGATTGATAGCAAGAAACTGTCAGAATTTTTACTGTCCACTTACTCCTGAATTGTGACGGTGTTGTGTTCTAATGCAGAACTGAAATACATAAAGCGATGTGAAAGACTTAAGGGACAGGAAGCCAAATTTCCATTGAGTGATCTAACCCCATAAACCCAACACTTACGTTCCTTCCTGTTTTCAAGTACGAGAAGATCCAAGAACTCACGGGGATGTCTGGGGCTGCGGTTCCTGCTCCGGACTACCTCTTTGAGATCACGTATTGCGATCAGATGGATACCAAGTTTGCTGAGACCAAGGGAGAGCGGGACCTCATCTACGCCTTCCATGGGAGCCGCCTTGAGAACTTCCATTCCATCCTGCACAACGGCCTGCACTGCCACCTGAACAGGGTGAGGCTCCTGGTGTTGGCACCATCTTCTGTTGGTCACTTGCGGATAGTGACCTTTTAAAAACAGGCCCAAATTCCACGAGGGGTATGAGATGTGCTGATGATGCTTACGCTGCTGTAGGCCTTTGTAGGTGGTTGTGTTGAGTTTTTCTAGTGTAGCCTGAGGGTAAAAGCTGGAAGTAGCACAAAACCCTTTTCTCCAGTGCCACAATTTATGTCTCTCCTTTGTTGCTTTGTAAGGAAGCGTGACGCCTCTGAAAATACAGCCCTGGCCAACAGCCTGCCTGTGCACAGAGGAGGAGATTCTCTCTTTCTGCTCAGCCTCAAGTTTAGACCAACTAAAGTTTGAGGTGCTGCTTGCAAATGGAGCGTTCTCTAAACAGCCTCATTAAGGGAGACATCCTGTAGGATTTGTACCACTCTGGATTTCGATGGAAAATTGTGTCGTCTGTAAAGCAGCTTTGATGCAACAGCTGCTCAACCTTCCCGTCCACCCAGACTATGTTTTTCCCCCAAAGTTCTTTATGAGTAGCAGCTTAACAGGCACAGTGGACTTTACTGGATTAATAATTTTAGCCAGTGTGACAGATCCTCTAACGCAGTTGTTAAAACAGTTGTGTCTGAAAGGAATTCACAATTGAAAAGCACTTTCCTCCTTTTCTAGTAAGGCATGGATTTCAGTGCGAGTAAAACCTCGTCTCGTTTGTGGAGCGTGGGTTGTCAGAACGATGGCAGTCTCAATAAATCAGTGAAATGCCTCTAACAGCAGCGCAGTCGTGTTGATATAAAATACTTACGCTGGCAAAGTAAATCCAAATCCGGGAAAGCATCAATCTGTCCACACCGAGGGCTGTGCCAGGCAGCTAATTTGGGGTATGGGAGAGGGCAGCTGCCCCACCCTGAGGAAGTTTTGCCAGGACAAAACCAGTGCCTGGGTCAAGCCCAGTACGAGTCGGAAAAGCCTTTCTTAATTTACTTCAGAAACAGAACTGCTGGTCTGAAAGCAAAGAACACTTGTATGTTGTTTACAGTTTATGTTACAGGATTTTAGGATGTTTTTCCTGCTCTGTTTCAGACATCCCTGTTTGGTGAGGGTACCTATCTTACCAGTGACCTGAGCCTGGCTCTCCTTTACAGCCCTCACGGTCTCGGCTGGCAGCGAAGTGCCTTGGGCTCTATCCTGAGCTGCGTGGCTGTTTGCGAGATCATCGACCACCCAGACGTGAAGTGTCAGGTGAAGAAGAAAGGTGGGTCCATGGCAATAAGAACTATTTGTCATTCTTCTCTTACTTAGAACTTCCCATATTTCAGCTTTGGTGCCTAAATGCTGTTTATACAAACAGTGCAGTGTATGGAGTGTGAGTACCCCTCAGCAGAAACTGCCTACAGACTCCTCTACTGGCTGACCCCTCAGCAAATGCACAACAGCCTCGTTGTCTGGGAAGCTTCTCTTAAAATAATGTATTTGAGGAGTAGAAAATAGTTTGGTGGCATCGTTTGTTTTTCCTAGTTTCAGCAGCATGATAAAATCAAGCTCCGTAACGCCTGATCGTTTCTCCTGCTATGGTGGAACAGAAGCATCACAAATTTGTCAATAATGAGCTTTATTAGATGTCTGGGAAGCCTCTGCTCAGATGGTCCTTCTCCTCTGCTTCTTACTTGCAGGGCTCACTCAGTGCTTTGATGTTGGAATTTGTTTTTTCTTTATTAATATTAGCAGGTCCCCAAGCATCATGTGGGAGACCCGCCTCCTTATCACCCTGGTCTGGGCCATAATTCCACCCATACCAAGGATGACTTAGGAGTGGTTTAGCCTCAAGCAAACTTTTCAGTCTATTCTTGGATGCTGAGGGATTCAGGGGAATACCAAGACTGAGTCTTGGGTTATCCCATTCCCACCCTTGGAGGGGGTTGGTTGTTTACTTTTTTTACAGCTGCTTTTTCTACAGTTCTGCTTTTCTGCTCCCCTAAAGAGCTTTTCTTCTTCTCCTTCAGATTCAGAAGAAATAGACAGAAAAAGAGCAAGAGTGAAAAACAGCGAAGGGGGTGACGTGCCACAGAAATACTTCGTTGTCACAAACAATCAGCTTGTCCGAGTTAAATACTTGCTAGTGTATTCACAGAAACAGCACAGGAGGTAAGAGTTCAGCTACCTGGAGCCATGAGCATGCTCTAACAGCCGGACACACACATCTCATTTCTGAAAAACAGCAGAAAATAAGCAAAGAAGATATGCTGCACTGCCAGAACTTGTTCTTAGCCTGTTTTCTGTGGAAATAAGGCTTACACCATCATGTTGCCTCCGTCTCCCTCTTTCAAACTTCCACACACAACTAAATTTGGGGTTTTTTTGCACCAGACCTGTAGGCACTCGGTGCCTTTGAGAGCTCTAATAATAGTTTGTGGCAGGAAGCAAAGAGCAAAGCTCTGTTGAATGCAGCTCTTGAAACTGGGGCAGATTTACCTCTGCCCTTATCTATCCTGAGTGGCAGCGTTCACCCGGCTAATCGCCGCGTGTGTGCAGGCTGGGCAGTTACAGCTCCACACCACAGAGAAAGGCAGGAACAGGGGGAGAAAGGACTGGATTGTGCTTGGAGGCTTAGGGAAAAGGGATGAGCAATCAGGCTTTGATAGTTACAGGGATTGGGAAACGACGTCCTGTTTTCGTGGCGTTTGCTGAGCCACTTGAAATGACAAAACTTAAGATACTCTCGGCCAAAGTATTTGTGCTTCTCTGACAGAGTTTACACACCTTTCTCTTTTCAGGCCTTCTAGCCAATCTTCCTGGTTCTACACCCACCGTTTTGCCGTCATGATGATGCTGTACCTGCTGCTGCTGGTAGTGATCGGGGCCAGCAACTCGCCAACCTTTGTCTACTACTGGCACAGAATGTTTGACTCGGAGAGATGAATTGCCCAAGATGATAAACTTACTTTCACTACGTGCCTTAATAACAGCTGATCTGCAGTGCACCGCGTCTCTTCCAGAGTTCTGGAAATAAAGGTGCCAGGAGCTTTCCAGTTCTGTCACCAGTGTATTATCCTCATGGCATCTTTCCATTTATTCTCGTTTCTGCCCTCCTGTGATTCGCAAGGATGCTCAGTACAGCTGAAAAGAATCACAACGGTGCAGCTCAGAATGAACCATTTGTTAAGAGTCCATGGGAAAAACTAAGCATGGAAACACTCAGGTGTAACCATTTCCTGTCAAACCGAGGTGGTATTTGCACAAGTTGGAAAGGGGGGGAGTTTTCTGTGTGTGTCAGGCAAAGCAAGCTGTAGGGAGTTTTACCAGTTTGCTTTCAGAAGCTGATTTTAGTGATGTTTAGCATGTATCGGTGCAGATGGGATCACTTTTAAAACTTAACTGTGGCTTTGGCCAGGAATTTTTATATTTAAGCATAATGATTGTAAGAAAACAACACGAAATAAAGCAACAACCGAAATGGAAGGAAGTTAAATTGTTTCTAGTACGTTGGATTTTTTGTTCCTTGTAAAACATCCGCCAGGTTTGTCCTCTCAGCCGTGATGTATCTTGTCCTTCGTTAGTGTGCAGATCAGACAAACTCAGGCCCTTCCACATCAGTACTGAATGGGGATTGCTTCTCTCAAACTGCCTTCCCCTTGTATTTTCTGGGCCAGGAAGAAGGAGGGTGAAGGATCCCACTTATGTTGCCACCTGACAAGCTTTGGGTGTTTGGGTTGCCCGGGTTTTGGGATCTGGTTTCACATTTTTGCCTGTACTGAATTGTTTTCAGCATCCCTTCATGAATATACAGACTAGCTAGCAGTAGCATTGCCCGTTATTTCCTGAAACTAAATCAGAGGACACCCCTTTGCTCCTTTTTCAGTTACTGGATATGGGATAAACCTGATGAAAAGCCCGGGGACTCCAGGCAAAGAAAAACTGGGTACGTGCCACAGCTCAAGCTCGCAGCCTAGCTTTTAGGAATAGACTTGATAAACGTAGCTTTTCATTGCACAGTGAACCCTGACTACACACACACACAAAAATCTTGTCATATATCCCAGCAAATGAGTTTATGATTCCTGCCTTACTCATTAAGTATTTCAAAGAAAATCTTTCTCTGATGTTGTTCTGGTACCTAATTGCCAGAAATAATGATCTGGTAATCAGGTTTTCCAACTCAAGGCTGAGAACAAGTTCGTTTACAGCAACCCCTCTTCTCAGTGGGTGGAGCCAGGAGCATTTATTACAGTTAATTTTGATGCCAGAACAAATTTATTCATTCACCATATAGCTTGCAAAACAAGAATGTTATAATCCAATTCCCCATTGCCTTTTACAGACCATTAATAATGCTCGGTTAAAGCATGTTGCATTGCCTCAACCCAAGAAACATCCACACTAATTATAGCATCGATTTGCAATTAAAATACACATAAACTAACAATTTGTTGTGCAACAGATTCAAGTATTTATGGTAGGGTCTCTTCTTGGGGTTGCTTTGCACACACTCTGAAGAGTAAGCAAGAGGAATGAAGGCGGAGCAGCCCGTTCAGCGCTATCTCCTAATAAAGATATTATTCAGAGCTTTTATTCGGCTTTAAGCTGTTCAGCTGAGCTCTCTTCCCAAGCGTGGGGCAACAGCAGCCGTGCAGGGAGCTGATTCCCAAGCTGATCTTTTGCACCAGCTGCTCCAGGCTGTATCTCCAGAGAGAAAAGTATCGTGCGGGCTCTCACGGCAGGCGCGGCGCAGTCCAGCGCTGCGATTAAATCAGCAGGCATCAAAGGAACCAAAAATAAAATCAGCTTTTTCCGCTTTGAACTGTTTAAATAGACTCAGGTGGCTGCAGGTGGGGGCTGAGTCCTGATGGGCGCGCCTCGAGCGCCCCTTGACGGGCTCTTTGCACCATCCCTCATTCTCCCAGCCTTGAAGCGATGCTGGGCAAAGCCTCCTCGGTGCTTCAGCTCCCCGTCTGCGGGGCAGGGTAACGCTGTCCTCAAAGGCGACGGGAAAATAAATACCTTCGAGGTGCTCAGTTTCTACCTTAGCGGGTCGGCAAAGCACGTAATAACCTACTCCCACGCTTGTTTTCCGTGCTCCCTGCTGACTTCAGCATGTGTTTCCCAACGTGGCGAGATGCAGCCGGCTGAATTAATGCGAGCTGCGAACAATATTATGAATTAACCCGAGGTTTGTGCTAACCCTCTCAAGCCGCTCGCGTGGCTCTTTGAACGCGCGCGGTACTATAAAAAAAAGCTAATGTGGAATGAATCGGAATTTCCTCCTGATCAAAGGACCGCTGTGTCTGAAGCAGGCAGCCCAGGGTGAGGTTGAGGAGCTGTAAAATATAGAGCTACCTGTGCTTATTAACGTGGTCGTTACTGTGGTGAATGTTGAAGGAATTGTTTCTGAGCTGGACAAATCTGATCCTCCTGGAGCTGCAAGAAGAAGCATGGCAGCTGGTGTTTCCTGGGGCAATGGGGCAATGGGCAGATTTTGGAGAAGTGGGAGAATTTTTCTTTTATAAGTGGAAACAGACTATATATATAAAAAAATCTAAGTATTATATGTATACATATATATTATATTTACACAGAGACATCTCAGGAGCCAGCTGAGGAGGAGGGCAGGTGGTGTTGGAGAGCAGGGATTTAAGGCAATGTGAGGAGAGAAAACCACCACAGAAGGCAAGACCACCTTCCTGACGCAAAATTTTTTTGCTCATTAAAGTACAAGTAGATCCAAGAAATGCAGAATCAGAAATGCGAGGACATTCAAAACAGACTTGGGCTTTGGTCCATCTCTGGCAGGACCCAGACCTGGACTGATCCTCAGCTCCCTTGGGGAGATGCTGCCCGCCTGCCCGTTCCCCCTTCCTACGTATGTTGGGCGCACAGCTTGGCAGCGCACGCTCTTCTGGTGACATTTTTCCTTCTACCGTGAGAGCTGTCACTTTGGGCACCTTGCTCACACTCTGGGCTTCCCAAAACATCAGCCTGGAGCAGCAGCATCAGGGTGAGGAAGGTATCAAGAGGTGGGTAGAAGGAGCAGCAGCGGAGCGCCTGCAAGCATCCTGAGGGATGTGCTGTGTTTCCCCCATATCCTTGCCGGCACCCCAATTTTCCTGATCTTCATCTAAAGCCAAACCTCCTTCTGCCCTCTCAACCATATCCACAGGGTGTAAAGGTAGTGGGTCCCTCCCACAGGGGAAAAAGTGCTTCTTGCTCCTCAGAGAAGGTCTCTGAGCTCTCCTGCTGCAGCACAGGAAGGAATGCGTGGCCTTAAGTATGGGAGCAATGTCGAGCATGTTCTTTCCCACTCAGTAGAAAGCAAATGAAGGAGGTTTTCAGGAGATTAAAGACATTTTCCTGCTTACTTTGAGGCTTGCCAGAAACCAACACACCTTCAAGGTCTGCCTCCCATTAGCGATCATCAGTAATACAAACGGAGAGGCCAAATGAGTGTCTAACGAATAAATTAGCTTCCCCTACCACAAGTCATTCCTGTCACTTCACAAGAAACTCTTTTTTTTTTGCACTGGCTGAGCCAAGCTAGCCTGGCAGCAGCAAGCCCCAGTCCCGTTAGCATTGCGTAATTAACCTTGAGCACAACGAACCCAGGAAAGCCAACCGGCGATTACGCATCGCGTTGGGGTTTGGATGCTTCCTAAAAGGCTCGTGCTAATCCCTGCCAGTTGGTCTGGGCTCCTGCAGCTCTAATTGAATACGTTTTTCTCCTTGGGCAGCGTGTTTAGCACAAAATTATAGTTAACACAGGGAAAAGCAAGTGCTCAACGCTCATCTACAGCTCAGCATCATCCTGAGCACTGTGGCTTCCTATGTCCTCATCATCCAACCTGCAAGGACTGCTGGCCACCCCTCCAGTTTTAATAATTTGTTAACTGAGGCACCAAGAGACTAGTGAAGATCCTTTCTGATCGATAGGCATCCAGTCCCTCTTGGAGACAGGATCAAGAAAGCCCCCTCAGTGCTCAAAGGGAGTTTGCTTTCTTGCAGGTGGACACCTCCCAGCTCTCCTGCACATGCAACCACACTCAGTCAATAGCTGTTCTCAAAAAAAAAGCTCTTTCATCCTGATAAAGTCCACATGCTCACGCAAATCTACAGTGGCCTCAAAAGTGTCCAGGGAACTGCCTCCTGCCAAGAACAGAGCTCCTGAAGTACCCAAAGATTTCACAAAACACCAAAGAGCGACATGACTCAAAACTAAATTTCTCCTCAGAAACAAAAAAATGCATTTGGTAACCATCAGCAGAGAATGAACAAAGAAATAAGCCACTATTTCTGATTACACAGCGAAGAACAACGTAGTTGAATACACCCATGTCTTCAAACCACACTCAGAGAAGAAGCCTCCACCTTCACAAGCAACTTCTGGCACGTTGGTGGGAAGCAAACCACCCACGTACTCACCACAGCTCAGCCGATCCCTCCGACAGCCTCCCTTGCCCTCGCAGTGCAGCCGAAAAACCATCAACACCCACCTGTCAGCTGTAAGTACTGATGGGTCCTTCCACCCACAGGTGCTTCCCATCACCTTTCTCCTTGGGACACCCTGGGCATCACCTGCAGGGTGACTGCACCCACCCAGCTTGGGGCAGAGATGAGGTACTGGCCTTGGGTCAAGCCCTTAGGGTGAAGCAAATGTGGGGACAACCCTGGGACGTGGGATAGAGACAGATGAGAGGGGCTAGGCAGCATCAGGTCTGGTTCACACGCTCTGGTTGCCCCGAATACTGTCTCTTTTGGTCAGTCCCGTGCCCCAGAGACCTGATGAGTAAGGATGTGTCCATGTCACCCACTGCATGCCAGAAAAAGGCACTTTTCTGTCTCCTAAAGTGAGGAGAAACCACATTCCAACTCATTCCATCTCAACGTGGCTCTTCATACCCCTCTTGGCCAAGCCCCTCCATCCCTGCAGTGTCTCCTCCCTCCCCACCACGCCCAGGGGGAAAAACGCCCTCACATTAGTCACTCCCCAGAGATTTACATCCTTCCCAGGGCTTCACACATGTGGCCGTGGAAGAACCAGTGTGATGGATGGGCTTGACTCCCCGCTTAACCAAACCAGGACTAGTTTGGTGCAGGCTCAAAGGAGGTGAAGACCTGAACTGCAGCCAGGCCAAGACCACCTCCAGGAAACCCGCAAAGGAGCAGAGTGAGTCTCATGTATACCCTTCGCACTGTATGCAGTCTGAATCATAGAACCATAAAATCATAGAATTGTTTAGGTTGGAAAAGACCTTTAAGATCATTGAGTCCAACTGTTAACCCAGCACTGCCAGGTCCACCACTAAACCATGTCCCTAAGTGCCACATCTACACATCTCCTTCAGAGATGGTGACCCAACCACTTTCCTGGGCAGCCTGTTTAACAGTCTGTTCAGCGAAGAAATTTTTCCTCATACCCAACCTAAACTAACTACTTAATCCCATAAATATGATATTACAGCCCAAGTGAGCTTTCTCTGAGCTCTCCCTGCCCAGTAACGTGGCTCCATGGTGGTGATGTCCAGTAATGAGAGCTTTTACCAACGACAGATCAGTGGAAGAGTCCAGTTTGAGCTCTCCTTGGACAGCCGCTGGGCTGGAGGCCAGGCAGCTCTCCCCTAAGCAGGGACACCTCTCAGTGTTAAGAGATATTAGCTTGAATAGACAACCTTTAAATAGAATGAATGACTTAAGAGTGACAAAGTTGTGGGATTCAGTGTGCCGTTTGGTTAGCTTTACTTAGGGACCTGGTTTAGTGGTGGGTCTGGCAGTGCCACGTTGGTGGTTGGACTTGATGATCTTAAAGATCTTTTCCAGCCTAAATGGTTCTGTGATTCTATAGTGGCCTGGCCAGAGACAGTGAAGTAATTCAACAAGGAGTCAGAAGATGTCAGGCCAGAATCATTTTTTGGAACCAATGAGGAGAAAGAAGACCCCGGACTCAGATGTTACTCTTGGACCAAACTGTTGGGTGAGGGGCGGGTGAATAGTCTGTAAGGGTGTAACTGTCCAGGGGTTTCTTTGTTCAGTGGTGACCTCTTTTTGGAGGGGACTCTGCCACTGTACCACTCTCTTCAATTATTTATTTTTTCTAAAATCTGATGCCTGAAAGTCTACTTCAGGAAATACAAGGTTCGAACTTCAGAGTGAACTACCGCCTGCGGAGAAGGTGAGTGAATTGTGAATAATCATGCTGAACGTTTGGAAACTTGGCTAAACCATAGAAAGGATTGAGTGAACACATATAGTCCTTTAGCCCTAAACACATATAACCCCGTAACCCTTTCATTTTCACATCTCCAGTCTCTGTGCAAACCACTCCAAATGGATTCTACCTCAGTTTTTCCTTCTGCGTTTCCTCTGTGCAGTAAGTATCAGAGCGAACCTTGCCGTCACATTCTGTTAAGCTGTGCTTTTACAAAGTCTTTATTTCTAAAATGTTCATCCACGACAACCAGGCAGGCTCTGAGCTGGGAGAGCTAGAATTTCTGGAGAGCTTTTCCTACAGCAGGTGGAGAAAACAGAGCCAAAGCCCCTGTGCAGCCTCTCGGGGTGACACCCCGCAGCGCTGTGCATCAGCTCCACACTTCGGCGTAGGTGCAAAGGGCAATTATGGATTGATCACCCTGGGACACGTGGACAGCACGTCTCCTCCCAGGGGTTGATGTTGGATGGTGGCAGATGCTTGCTCACAGAATCAGGGCTAGAGAGCATGTAGAGTACAAAAAAAGATGGTTTTCTAGTTGCCACGGGGCTGCCAGAATATGGAAGAATGACTATAATTACCTCCAACAGGTTTTCACCCTGAGTACAGGCAAGAGACGCATTCCCAGTTTCTGGCCAGAGACCCTCTCCCACCAAAGCTGGATGGTGAACCTCCTTATGACAATCTCCAGAATGATCCCATGGGACAAAACAGCCTCTAAAGCTGTGCCTTCCATCTCCTTGTGGGTACGTCTCTTCAGCAGACCGTGTTGACGGTTGTCCCATTGGAAGCCCCTGATGCCACCCCACCATTTACAGCACCATCCTTGACGTTCTTCTCCAAGACTGGGACAGGTTTGTGTTTCCTGTGCCTGGCAATGGCTATTTCAATGCCCTTGAGACACAACTGCATGTCCTCCCGAAAAGAGGGGGTGTAGAGCCCGTAAATGATGGGGTCAGTGCATGTGTGCAGCAAGCCAAAGAGGAAGAAGCTGTGGTTGACATACTCTGGCATCTTCTGGATCATGGCTGGCTGGAACCAGTACCACAAGCCCAGGAGGTAGTATGGAGTCCAGCAGATGATGAAGGTGGCAACAATCACTATGGTCATCTTGAGAGTCTTCATGCGTGCCTTGGCAATGTGGTCGTTTTGATTTCTTATCAAACCTGCCAGGCAGAGACAAAAGGATAGCTGGAGATGGGGCAAAGCCAGGCTATAACCATCCATGACCATGCTTCTGCCAGAGAGGTGAGACCAACTCATAGTCTGGTCTATGGCCCACAAAAAGCACAAGACAACAAGGAGAGGAGCCAGGAAGTTTGTGTAAAACCCCTTAGTTGAGTTGCCCTTCAGAGAGTGCTGAGACAGACCCAACACCGCTCCATGCTGGAGGAGATTCAGTCATAGGGTCATGGTGGACACTAAAGGGATGCAGCTTGCTTACCTTTATTGTTCTTCAGCTGCTTACTGATCTCCCAAATGATCCGGCTGTAGCAAACGATCATGACGCTCAGGGGGGTGATGTAGAGGGTGGTGAAGGTGAACATGTTGTAGACGGTTTCCTCCCAGTGCGTTCCGAAGCTCCCGTGTGTAACGCACTGGGTGAAGTTCCCTCCTGGGACCGTGTGCAGGTGGAAGAGGAAAAGCTGAAACAGACAACCAAAAAATAACTCAGAGGGGCTTTGGGACAGGGCACCCCGTTCTGCAGATGCTCCTGGCTCTGCGTGGGGAACCTCTCCCTGCTGCTGTTGGACTGGGAGACGCGCTCTGGGCACCTAACTCATGCCTGTGGCCAGAATGGGTGGGGTTTGGTAGCTGTGACACCAAAACCACCCACGTCTGGGTAAACCACATGAGGAGGACACCAAGCCCTACCTGAGGCAAAGCCAGGAGCACGCTGCCAGCCCAGGCAGCGCGGAGCAGCAGCCCGTTGCGTCGGCGAGCGTGGGAGAAGGGGTGGAGGATGGCTGCGTGCCGGTCCAGGCTGATGACCACCAGCACCAGGGCAGCCGCGTACATGGCGAAGAGCTTGAGGAAGTTGAGGAGCTTGCAGGAGAGGTCCCCGCCGTACCACTGCACCGTCACGTTCCACACTGCATCCAGGGGCATCACCGCCACCGTCACTAACAAGTCGGCCAACGCCAGGCTGAGGATCAGCGGCCTCACGTGGGATTTCCTCCTCTTCCTCAGCAGGCTGCCCAGCACCGCTACGTTGCTGCCCGCCGCCAGCAAGAAGAAGACGGCCGTGATGATCACGCGGACCCTCGCCGCTTGGGTGAACCGAGGCTCGACCCAGTGCTCGGCGCAGCCAGAGGATGAGACGTTGGTGCCCTGCTCTGCGTTGGCGTAGCAGGGAGATGCGGAGAGCTGCCCATCACTCATCCCCTGCCGGAATGCAAGTGGCAAATTGAGCCCCCCGTTAGGGGCTGTGTCACGTGCTGCAGCTTCAGTACAAGAAGAAATGGGGAGGTGGTGGGATCTGCACTGGAGGCACCAGTGGCAACCTGCTGATCCCAACCCGTCCCTGCCCATCCCTTCATGTTTCACCAAGCCGCTGCACCTCCCGGTCGTGCTGACGCTGCCCGGTTGCCCTCTTTGGCTCACCCCTGCTGTAGCTATAGCAATCACTCGCACAGACTTATATTTTTAGCTCTTTGTGAGGTGGTTGAGCAGCTGGGAAGCGGGAGCGGTGGCTGGGACCATGGGATGAGCTGCTGCCCGCCAGCGTCTGACCGGGAATGGGTCACACCGGAGCTGGCTGAGCTTGTGCTGGGGCAGAATAGCTCAGTTCAAGGACTTTTCCTTTCAAAGGGGCTTTGCAGGCAGGGCTCAGCTTTTCAGAAACCCCATGGAACTTTAAATCACTGTCTTAAACCTTAGTGGTCCACCTCCAGCGTCAGATCCAGGGCCGTGGGTGAGAGCACCGGGGGGTGGCCAGGAGGGAGAAGGGGGATCCCACTCTGTCCGGGGATTGACAGCAGCTCTCGGGATAGGACCACAGTGACATTTAGGAGCCTGGACCTTCCCAGGGCCCAGGCAGCACCAGCTCAACACCTCTGTCCCTTTGCCTCCAGGTGACGAAGCAGGAGGAGGAGGTGAAGGTAGAAACACATCCACAACACAGGGGTTGGTTAGGGGGTGATGAGCAGCGTGGGGTTCCCCCCAGACTTGATTTAACTGCCCCTTTTGCCCCAGCACAACCAGCTTGGGGACCACTCATGCTCCAGCTCTCAGGCACACTGTTACCAGTGCCAGTCGCAGGCAGGGCACAGCTCTCACTGTTTCATGCACCTTATGTTTTGCTGCTACCAAAATAAGACATTCCCCCATCCTTCACACAGATAACACGAGCAGCAGAGATCCAAACTGCCTCCCCAGATTTTCAGGCATGGAGATGCCAACACCTTGCAGCCAGCCACCCTCCTTCAGCCCCAATACAACCACCCCGAGCCCTCGTGAGCGAGCCCCGTTGCTGCATTCCCCCCTCTCCCTCCCCAGAGACCAACCCAACAAGCAAGCAAGCAGAAACAAAAAGCAGTTTAAAAGTACCGAGCTGCTTGCTGGCTGTCTGGGAGGAACAAGGGGAAATCCGTGTCGAGGTCTGGATTCATCTCAGCTGATGGGAACGTACTTGACACACGCCCTGATGCTGAGAGAAGATGCTCCTTGTCTTTCCCCACGGATCTCCCACCGCCACGGTGCCCAGTCAGGATGCTCCGGTGCCTCTTTGCGTCACATCCCTGCAACAAACCCCTTGAAGCAGCAAAATTTCACCTCAGCAGCTGCCACGCCGGCAGCTGAGTTTAGCCCAGGCGTTTGCAAGCATCTGGAGATGGCAAGGCTGCTGCAAACATCCCCTGCATCAGCAAAGGAGGAGCTGGGCATGTGGAGGTGGGCACCCATGGGCGACCCCGCTCAGGTGCTGCTGGTGTTTGTCATCCCTTAACGAGCTGCCTGATTTCAGGCTTAACGAGCAGGCGGCGGGGATGATGACAAAGCAGCAGTATTGCAAGAAGCAAAATTCAAGATGTTGTGGCCAAATGTGGCCCCGTCGGGGATAAGTGCCAGCACTGCCTGCATTGGATTTCCGTAAATACAGGAAAATGAGTTAATTATCCCTGGAGTTAGTGATGAACATCCTGTTGCTCAGACAACCCAGAGACGCGCAGCACACATGGCGATGATTCTCTTGGACCACACAGGTCTCTGGGAGCATCGTGGATGAACACAGGTACCTGGCCTGGAAACGCTGTGCAGAGGGATTTAATAAAGAGAAACTTGGGTCATTTTGCCCTTTTAACAAGTATACTTTTTTTTCCTGCACACCGTTAGTTCCCACTTCATTCTTTTCATATTTCTTTCGGTGTGATGCAGTGAGAGCTTGACATGTGGCGCGAAAACCTGGGAGGCACAAGAGCTCATGAAGATCTAAAAAATACCACGTGCGATGCACAGCCGGGGAAGGAAACTGAGGAACCTCTGCTCCTCCAGCCAGTAAAATAAAAGAACTCTGTGGATGACTAAGGACCAGCCCCAAGCCCCAGGGACATCACGGGAACTTCAATTACACGCAAGTAGACCTTTGTATCTCCTGGTTTATTAAATTAAGAACTAAACAACTCGCAGGGGGACCGCAGGTTCCAGGCTGGTGGCAGTGGCTCTGGGTTATTCACCAAGAGGAGGAGGTTCACTTTCTGGGATAGAAGGGCTTCCATCATTAAATCTATTCCCATTTATTTTCAGGAGGAAGTGCCTGAGCTCCGAGACAGGGGTTGCACCATCTCTGAGGCTGCTCTGCTTGCAGGAGTGCTCCTGGGTACAGGCAAAAAAGGAGAATTTTTTCCCATTTGTGGGTTTAAAAACTAAATTGCATGGCAGAGAGACCCAGGAGATGCTGCAGCTGCTGGACCATGTCAGCATTTGAGGCATTTCATCCGTCGAGTCCCCTAACCCCTCCATCGCACCTGTTTAACTGCTGAAAGGGACCAGGCTGGAAACTCTGCCCCGAGCTGCAGAGGGTGATTTCTGCAGTCAAAGTGCTTTATATCTACGGGGAAAGGGAAAAGCAGACACACCCCTGCCACTGCCAGCCAACAGGTGCCCAGCAAGCACCAGCCACCTCTGCCACACAGCAAGGTACGGTCCCCATCGCCTCCTCACCTGGCCAGAACATCGCGGGAACGAGCATAGTCCCTGGGGGAGGGTGGGGAAAGCCCAGAAAACACAAAGAAGTTGGGTGGAAGCCCATTAATTACGGCAGCCACCTCCTTCTTGCACGAGTCTGCCAGTTAAAGCCGAGATTAACTCAGCCCCACACGCTCAGCCTTATTTTTCCTTTCGTTTAGCTCTTTGCACCTGCACTAAAGCAATTAAATAAGCGGTTAGGAATGTGGTCCCTGTTTGTCCTCCTTCCCAGCTGGCTGCCTTTTCGTCTAGAAACGTCCTCTCCATCCCCAACTGTATGATGCAAGAGGGGGACAGGATTCTTCTCGGGAACTGTAAGCCTTGCTCATGCCACAACAAAGCCTTTGGTCCCTGTTCAGAGAGGATTTTTTTAGCGTGCCATCACGCAGAAATGTCCTGGGCCTGCATTAGCAATAAGTCTTCTTTAAAGGGTGGGGTCGCTTATTCAAATGACTATTTTTCTCTGGCGTTTGCATAGTAAGCCCCTTGTGTTTTCTTTTTTTATTATTATTTTTATTTTTTTTGCTCATCTCCTCAAAGGTCAGCTTGGACATTGTCTGCTCAGCAGCCTTCAGCCGAAGCTCTGAACACTGGTTTAACAATCAGAGGTTTTTCAGTCCCAAGGATTAGGAAACAGCGCTGGCAGGCAGGGCTTTTTTCCATACACCCCGGCTTGGCTTTTTCCGAAACCCTCTCTTTTTGGGACACTCTCCAGGTACATCCTCGGAGCTGCAGCCCAGCGCTGGGTCATGGGGAGCCAGGGCATCTCCAGGCATCCCCAGATAAGACTTTTCTCCCCATATCCATATGGATCATCCCAGGATGCTGGAGAAAACAGAAAGCCACACCAGGTAGTCCAGCCCCAGTGGCAATTTTTGCACGAGCAGACCTTAAAATAAAATGCAAGTGCTGTGTTTTTCCAAGGGAGACCCCGTATACATTGGGATCACATGCAGGGAAAACGGCATGGGATAGAATTTACATTAACCTGGTGCAGGGAACCTGCTGCTGTTTATCCTAATAAATCACTGTTGGAGTCTTGGCTTCACAAAAGAGAGAAAAACTTGTCTTTTAACCTCCAAGAGAAACTCCTGCTGCTAGATGTTATGGGGGTTAATGACTGCTTTTCTTCAAGGCTGTCAAAAAATTCCAAAAAAAATCATGATTTCAGAGGTTTTAATGTTGATTTATTTATTTATTTTCCCTCCAATTCT
The DNA here is from genome assembly GCA_020746105.1 of Trogon surrucura. NCBI lineage: Eukaryota > Metazoa > Chordata > Aves > Trogoniformes > Trogonidae > Trogon > Trogon surrucura. The sequence continues at coordinate 18,990,114 of CM036627.1, read as the reverse complement.
TCTTCTCCACCTCCAAACCTTGAATTGTCTAAGGAGCAGCTCGTCCAAGGAAATTTTTGTCTCATACTGGACTCGAAACAGAAAGTCTAGTCAGGGACATCTGACATGCGATGTTTTTGTGAGTAAATACCAGCATCCATGAAGTCATTTCCCGGGGTTAGAAATGAGCTCACCTCTGGAACGGCTTCTCTTCTTACCCAAAGTTCACAAGTCAAGCAGTTGTGAAGCTCCTAGTTTTCATCCTTCTCATTAAAAAGCAGCATCAGGGCTGCATGTGGCTGTACTCTATGGACCTGTCCATGGAGGGACATCACCCTAAATTCCCGAAAATCTTTGCAGCAAAAGCCGGAGGACCAAAGTTCCCTGTGAATAAACCATTCTGGCTGCTCACCCGGCCCTGGCCGCTCTGCTGAGCCTGCCAAGAGGGACGATAATTGCTGTCCCTCGTGGGGATAATCTGGGTCATCCCATCCCCCCGCCTTAAAGTCCTTGTTTAAAGCAGAGGGAGGGATCTCTCCTGCTCACTGAGCACAATATCTTGGTAAACTGTGCCTTTGGACTGTTTCTTGGTGAAATAATGTGTTGTTTCTGATTTGGCTTTGCACATCAAAGCCTCGCTGGAGACCTCGCTGGTAAAACTCCTGCTCTAGGGGGTATCTCACCATCAGACACTGGTGCTGAGAAAAACATGCTCTTGATGCTCACACCCCCTGCACTTGCCATCTTTTAATACCCTGGGCTGGTGCTCCTGGTGTTGCTGAGCCCAGCACATCACGCTGGACAGTCAGGTCAGGATGGTGTAAAGGCCAAAGGACCCCACCAGCAGAGGAATCCAGACACTCAGAGCATCATCATGCCCAGAGATGCCCCAGATTTACACCTTCCCACGCGGAACAGCAGCTCTCAGGGTCTTTCATTAAGACAGATGCAAAATCCCCCTTTCCCATCTCTAGACGAGACAAGAAAGAAAGTTGAGTTTATCACCTGGAGGTCAAGCTCCAGCAAACATGGTGGGCTTTGGTGCTGTGCTCTGTTCTCTAACCATCAAGCTGTGAGACCTGGATGCGTGCACCGCTGCTGCTCCACCCACAGCAGCTTCACTTCCTTGCCCAGGTTGAAAACCACAACCAGGGGGATTTATTTGGGAAGTCTCACCTGGCACCCTCATCCCGTGATGCTCCTGTCCCCAATAAACCAGAAAGATCACCCACGGGCTTGATGGAGGGGCCCTTCGGCTCCAGCATGCATTGACCCGGGCAGGGCTTTCGTTGCCTTAAGCTGATATTTTTCTTGAGCTGGAAGAAATTATGAAATCCCAGTGTTTTCATTGTGACTAACCCATGAAAGTGAACAATTTTGCCCTTGTTTTTAGATGGGTTTTCATTGCTCTCCTTGTCTTTGCCTTTCATGTCCTCTTTTTATCCTCTTTTTTTCTTTCACTCCCAGTGGGACCTGCCCATCGCATTGCTCCAAACACCAAACATCCTCCTCTCTCCATGCTGCCAAATCGGACCGTGTTCCCCAAGGGCATATTTCAGTGCTCCCTTTGGATGCTCCTTCTCGAACATGGGCCAGACTGAAGGGCTGGTTTCCTCCATTTCACTGCAGGAGAGCTGAGACATGGGGAGAACTGAACATCTCTGCCCGTGCCGCGGGCAAACACACATTCACCCTCCGGCGAAAGCTGATACGGCCACGGCTGTCCCAGGGGGGAATCGCAGCAGTGCCAGAATTAGCTCAGCAGAGACCGGCTTTTCCGAGCATGCCTCGGCACGACGTCGTGGGATATTTTACAGTTCTGCTCATCTCCATGTTCACAGGCGCTCCAGGAAGAGGAGATGTTTTCATCCAGCATGGATGCTGGCAAACTCTTTCAGAGCCAAAACTCAGGGTTGGATCAGCGCCGATTACCCTAGCACAGACTCAGCTCCACACTGCTCAGTGCAATCAATAATTAATCTGAAATAAATTCAGGCATGGCTCACCACTCGCCCAGCTCCCTTCTTTGCGCTTTTTCTGCCCACCCTGAGTAGAGGCTCATGTGTACGCTAAAAAGCACCTTTTAATGTGATTCTCTGCTTCCATTGCCATTACCATTGCCCCTGGTCTGGTTCAAATAGCCCAGCGCTGCTGGTGTATTGGAAGACCCAAGCCCTCTCCTACATGCTCATGAATCACGCAAATTTTGCCATTTTTTTAGGAAAAACTGTCTGGTGCTTCTCCAGTGTAAATCAGCTGCAAACCTGCCCGGCTCAACCTGGGTTATAGACAGCAAATTGAGGAGAAAAAAGCACAGATGAGACCAGGGTGGGAGGCTGTCCTCCCCACCAGCACGGGTGAACAGCCCAGAGTGCATCCAAGCCCAAAGCTAATGCCCGTAAATAAGAGCAATAAATCAAGGATTCCTTCAGGAGCAGTTAATTGCCCAAAGCAACATGTTCTTTGACACAGGATGGTCTTTGTCCACCAAAACCTGTCCAGAGCTAAAGCAAACAGCCGGCAGGCTGTGGGTTGGAGCCTCTGTTCTTGCTGTTCCTCCAAGGTTTAATGACCCCATTGAGGTGCTGCCCTGCCTCGGTTCTCACCACCTTCCCATCGCATCTATCCCCGTCCTGCGACTGTGCCTCCATCACTGATCCACGGTTGTGCAATCGCTCAGGTCCTGCCATCAGCCTGTTCCCGGCAAATATTGGTGTCGTCCCAGCATGTGGCCCCACGATGCTGCCCTGTGAGTGTCCCCAAGGAGGGAATGTTCCAAGAACGGTGCAGGGGGAGGCTGAAATGTGCATTACTCACCAAGTGCTTGAAAAGAACGTCCTTCTCCACCTTGCAAAGAGTTTCTAAGTGAGCCAGAATGCTTACCTTAATTTCCTCAGCCCAGCAATGTAAGTAAACAGGGATTCAGTATTGAGACACTTCTCCTGCTCTCATAGCATCTCCTGTCTCTGACCTTCTGAGCTGTGTTAGGGAGGGAGAGATGGCAGGAATGGACACGGCATCCACAAGGGACGACCCAGCAGGACCCTTTGACAATCTGAGATATCTCAGCGACCAACAAAACTCTCTCCAGGTGATGTGAGGCTGGATGCGTGCGGCAGGGATGCAGGTAACAGTCCCCAGGCACTCAGATAACAGCCATGCCCTGCAAAAGCACTATGAGCCCTTTTCCTTGGCAGATGTGATCACAGAGCAGGGGACACCCCACGTTTTACAAGTTGGGGTGGGGTCAGTCGCGTTGTGCTGGTGCCAGCAGACATTTGGGGGCTCAGCCTGTGGCCGGACCGCACAAGCAGCGTGGCCGCAGCTGCCTCTTTCACCGCTCCAGTAAAACCTTCCTGACCTCCAGAGCTAAAACCAGTCTTCCCCCAGCTCCTGACTTTCACGGCATCCCCTCTCTGCGTTGCCTTTTGCATCTGTTTCCTAAATGATGCGCCACTCGGTCACAGTCGAGGCTTTAGCTCCTAAATAAATCCTGCTGGGGGGAAAGGTCCTCTCACTTCTTTTCTCTCAGCCACAGCCTGTAAATCCTCATCCACACAATAAAAACAAACTCCAGTAGTTCATTTTTCGGGCTCTTTTCCAAAGCTTTTAGGCAGCCGGAGTGTGATTTTTGTGCTGATGAAGCGGTGGAGGAGGGTTTAAGTGAAACAATATTGCGGTGGCCGTGAGGTTTGCTGGTGGTTCAGAGCTCAGAGTGCACCCCGGGGACCCGCCACATCTCCAAGTTCTCCCACAAACCATAGAAATTGCCAGCCCGGCTCCTGGGATAGCAAAACAGGATTTAAAAAACAACATTAGACACCCCTGGAGCATGGCTGGAGAAGTGCCGGGAGCCAAGTGCTTAATGAAATCCCAGCTCCCAGCTCGCCCTCCTAAACCACGCAAACTTCCCCAAAGTGTTTGGGATGGAACAAAGTCATCAATCAGTTATTTTAACTCTCATCTCCGTAAACAGGAGCGAGCCCAGAAACACGAAGCAGGGGAAAATAACCGTCAGCTCCCTTTGGTGGAACGAAGAGGAGGCAGGGAGGGAAGACGGGGGCAGCCGGCAAAGAACTGAGCACGGCCTCGGCCCTAAAAGGCATTTCATGGACCCTGTATGATATTTTATGCAGCCCACAGGCTATTTCATGGAGCACACAGAGCATTTCACAGACCCCACAGGCTGTAAATCTCAGGTACAGCTCTGAGAGAAGCCTCACCGTCCCTGCTGGCACGGTGCAGGTTGGTTTTGGTGACTGACACTCTGCCAGGGCTGTATCGGAAAGGGGAGGGAAGCAAAAATATCTGGGGTGAGCATCACTAGCCTGTTTCCCCCTGGATTTATTAGAGGGACATGAGAAGAATGATGGAGATAACCATGGAGGCACGTGGGGAGGGAGATGCTGTGGTACCATCAGTTTTCACAGTTCTCCTACACTTCCCCAGCCTCAGGGCTGGTTGGGGAGGCATCAAGCATGGCAGCATTCCCATAAATACATTATGGCTTTGTAATTACACATCATCTGTGAAACCACAAGAAATCCCCACGAGGGCTGGGTGGGGTCCCCAGGGTTAATCCAGGGTGGGGAATGAGTCTGAGGGGCTGCAGCTCTGCTGCATGGATGCTTCGGCTGGGAAACACCAGCTTTGGGCAGCAGAACCTGCAGGGGATAGCCAGAAAGATAAGAGCAGTTTGGTGTGGGATGCATCCTTCCTCGCTGGCCAAGGGTACTACAGCCCTGCAGAGAGATGCCCTGGGCACGAGGCAGCGCCCTACTTGTCCCCTGCATCCCATGGCTTGGGATATTGTCCTGCATCCTGTGGCTTGGGATATTGGGTAGATGGAAAGCAGCTGAGAATCTCCTGGAGCCGAGGGGCAGCCGGTGATGCTCTGGCGCTGGAAACATCTGAGGCTCTGCTTTTGATGCTCCCTCCAACGTCAGCCACATGCCGGAGCTGCAGCGAGGGATGGCCAAGCCAAGATAGATTGCGCAACCAGACTGTTCTAGAGACTTGGGTTTTGCACAAACTCACGTGTCCCGGACCTGCTCCTGAAGCCGCACACGTGTCTGCTGAGCCTGTCTTGCAGGAGCCATGCTGGAGAGGAGACACTCGTGCTAAGGAGGAGACACCATGCTATGGGGGTTGTAAAATCCCGTGCAGAAACGCCTGCAGCTGAGCTGGACTAAGAGCTGTCACCTTGTTTCCATAAAATAGAGAATAACAATTTTTTCCTTTTGCAGAAGAGCACATTTCCTTACCCCGCAGCGTGGCCCATGGAAATCGATGCCAGTGTGTGCCAAGCAGCTGGCGGGACCAGAGCCACTGACTGAGGCATCAGTGCTGCGCTGGGATGGGTTGGCCATGGTGAGATGAAGGTGCTGTCTGAGGAAGATTAATTCTTTGCTCTCAGTCTTGGCACCTTTCCCACAGCTTGTCCTCATCACAGCAGGGAAATGCAGCTGGGTTCTGTGTTTATCTCACAGGTCGGGGGCCTCCAGCTTGCTGGGCGATCCTTGCCCACCAAATAAACATTCTGCCATTTTTTGGCACATCCCAGGTGTTTTTTCCTTTTCCCTCGTAAACATAAACAGAAGCTGGTGCAGGCCACCACCAGTCAATTTTTTATGTGACATCTTGATCTATGTTCCTCTTGCATCACTCCCTCTGGCAGCAGGACCGGCAAGGACCACTAAGAGGTAGCCCAGGACAGCTCCGGCTGCCCCAGCGCCCACCCCCAGCCTTCAGGGACCGTTTCCCACATGTAAACCCCACATTTTTACACCAGACTCCTGCAGCAAACCTGCAGCATGATCCCACAGTGCACATGGCTGCATGCATGGGTGTTACTCCCTTGCACATAGCTGTACGTTTTGTGCAAATCTCAGGAGCCCCAAGTCGGGACCAGCTGCTACAAGATACACGTGAAAAATGTGGCTGCAGAGAGAGGAAGGACCCGGGGGGCTAAAGCCAGGCTGGGAGCTCTCCTTAGGGTCATTGCTAGATGTCTTCACGGCTCAAGTGAGATGCCACCACGTTTATTGCAAGGATGGTCCTGTCTCCACAGCTCTGTGCTACCCCCAGTGTCCAAACCAGCCCACCTGGCTCTGTCCGACATCCCCACAGCATCCTCAGTTGACCCCTGCCCGAGTCGGTGTTGCGCAGAGGCAAGTGGGCAGCACGGGGGACGGTGCCCAGCCAAGCTCTGCCCCATGCCTGCGAAACATGGGAACCCCACGGGCAATGCTGGGTGGGCACTGCTTTTGCCCCAGACCAGGTGAGAGCTAAAGGAGCATCCCCAAACCCCCGTATCTCCATCTTCCAACACTCAGCAGCATCTATTTTGGACCTGGACTCAGGGTAAACCCCTAACAGGGATGGTGCTGTGCCAGGATGCAACGCCCGCAGCGGGACGTGGCACCCACACCGTGCCCTGCCCCGCTGCCAGAAGCACCCCGCCACGCCGTGGCATCGCCGCCAGCCCCGGCAGCTGCTGTTTCGCCCAGGGTTTGTGTTTACCGTCACCTTGTCAAGGGATTATTCAGCCTGTGGTTTCCTCGCTCTGTCCGATCTGTTTTCGCTCGGCGGCCGGTGGCTCGCTGCCATCCCCTAAGCTACACGCCGGGCTATATAAGCAACCTCGCCGCCTCGGCTGCGGGGAGGCTCGGCACAGCCCAGCTCGGCGGCACAGGGGAGGTTTGGGTAAGCTGCAACTCTCTTCTCTCTCTTCTTCCCAACCGGCTGCAAATCCCTTTAACCCGCGGCTGACAAGCCCTCGCTTCACCCCCAGGCTGCAGCTCGGCTGGCAGCTCCGTGGTGAGAGGACGAGACTCTCCTTAATTGGGGTTTTTATGGGTTTTGTAGGTATGAGCACAAAAAAAAAAAAAGCCCAACCCTGCGAAGTTTTTCTCCTTTGTCGCAGTGAGCGGTTGTATAATTCTGCTGTGTTATTAGGGCGGCGTAATTAAGAGCGGCTGTGATTGAGGGCGAGGTGGAAATTAATTGATGGGCAGAAGCTGTGGGCTGGAAAACATCGGTTTTCCCACTTCTCCCTTCCTCACCCCAGCTAATGGGTTTGGAGCAGGGTTACGGGGATGGTGGAGAAGGGGGATGGAGCTGGGGGGGGGACAGTGCTTTGCTCTCCCATGGCTCCAGCCCCCTGCCAGGGAGGGGACACAGGCGATGCTGAACCCTCCTTGCTGCCAAGATCCAGCTGCTTGACCCCCCCCTCTATCCCAGCATCGCGTGTCCCAGGGACAGAAAGACGTATCCCGTCCCAAACCCAGCGCCGAACAAGCCACGACTCCCAAAATAGCCACCGAGTGGGAAACAGGCTTTCAGCCTGGATTAATTTTTCCTGGTTATGGTCTGGCTGCGAGTTCACGACCCCTCCGTAAGCCCACAAAACACCGCTCATGTGTTGCTTGTTATTTTTGCTTGACTGGGATTTGCTGAGCCATAATCAAAGTATTTCCTAGTCCTGCATTCCCAAGTCTCGGAGGGGATGGTTTAATACCGCTTACAAATAACAGGGTGTTCTCGCTGCTGGCTCCTTTGTCAGCCTCGTTTTGTGGGTAAACCGAGGCACTGAAAGGTTGAGGCAACATTTCTTCCCCACCAAGTTAATTAATTTTGCGTACATAAAAGAAAAGCACCTGGAATTCCAGCTGGTGTCACTCGGGATAATACCAGCTCCATGGATACCTTTAGAAATTAAGTACCCAAATGCTTGACGCCGCAGGGCTAAAAAAACCAAAAATCTGAAATCACTGAGCTAGGGCAGAGCAACACAAAGCCTCAGTTCCCCACCTCTGCACGCAGAAAAAGGAAAATATTTGGCTTCTTGCTCACATTTGCAGCAAAGGCTTGGCTTGCGCACAGGGTTTTCCACTTTCAGAGGCGCTCAGGGACCTTTCCCCTCCCCACACTCCTGGGATGTACTGGGAAAAGATGCTGTCCTCGCACTAAGCCCAGTGTGCAAGCGGAGGGATGGAGGCATAAAGATGTCCCTGCCCATGGAGGGGGGCAAAGCAGGGGGGCCGGAGTGTCCATGGAGCCGCGTGGGCTGCGAGAGCATCCCTGCAGAAGTATTTAAGTTGTCAAAAGGCGCTTTAAGGAGATGTCATTACGAAGCAGCGCTCTGCAGAATAGATTTGGGCTCAGATGTGATGGCATGAAGCAGAGGGGATGCGAGAGCAGATATGGATCCCCTGCTGCTCTCCCCTCAAGAGGTAAGTGGGGGCTGAAGGGGGCGAGTAGGTGGGCAGGGGGTATAAACAGCCCCACGACATGTTCTTCACTGGTTCAGCCTGGGAGAAGCTCCCTGAAAGCAGCAGGACCCTGTGTGGGCCTCGACATAGCCAGGCTCTTCTCCACAGGTCTGGGAAGACCCTGAGAGGGCTGCAGATACTTCAAGAAGTCCCTGGTCACCGCTGGAGAGGACGATGGTCACGGCAAAAGGATGGATTCTCCTTCTCGTCCTGGGAGCCACATCCGTTTTAGGTGAAGGTTACACATTTCTATTCCTGTCCCTGTGCTGTCCCCAGTCTACCAGTGAGCCAGCAGACACAGGCCCGACACCAACGCCGGGCGCTGCTCTGGGTCAGCGCGGCGTTTGCCCGGCCAAACAATTTCTAGACCAGGGCTGGCACCCATCCAGCCGCCAGAGCTCAGGCAAAGCCTGTCTGCATGTCAGCCAGCCTCTGGTTGACCAGGGATGAGCTCCCCCCTCCAATGACCGTGCTGGGACCATCCCTGCCTGCTGCCTGCGAGACCCCGCAGTGTCCAGCCCACTCCCCATCACCCATCCTGGCTCCCCCCTGCTCTGAGCAGACCCGTCCCAGCCAGTACCTTCTGCATCGCCCACCGAGCCGAACCCTCGTGAAGTGGACATGTGGCTCTTCTCCAGGAGGAGATGCTCTGGAGCAGCAGGGTCTGTCCGCTGCTGGCTCTGGCGGGTCGCACATACCAAAGCGCTGAGCGATCAGCAACCTGCCCCTCTGCTCCAGTAGGGTCTCACAGAGAAAACCTGTTTGCAAACCCTTCGGATTTGTTTTCCGAGGCTACAGAGGAATTTTGCCCTGAAGTGCTCTGGCCAGACGCCCGGGGATAAGAACAGGGAGAGTCAATTTGTCGCTGGGGAGGTGCCCAGGAGCCCTGCTGAGTGCCCCGGGAGCTGGGTATAGGCAAGAGCTGATGCTACAAAAAGACTATTTGACCTGAGCTGCTCCAACACAGAAAAGTTTTTCTTGGGTAATAAGGGAAATGGCAAATTTGCATCATACCTGAGCTACAGTGATGCTGTGGGACATCTCCAACACACACTTCACTTGGCATCTCCTGCACCTCATCCCACAGGAGCTCTGTCAGCCCCAACCTAAAGGGAAACTTGAAAAAATTAGCATCCTTAAGGTCATGTATTATTAATCTAATTTCATCTCTAATTTCCTGACTCTTAGGTCAAAGACTTCTGAAACCAGCCCTCAGCAGGATCCAGATAGGACAGAAAACCTTCAGCCCACTCGTAATGCTCAGCTTAGAGAGTAAGTTATTTCCCAGCTCGGGTGGCTTTTCCTCACCAGGAACAGGGGGTGTTTTCATGCCTATTATGTTTTTAAGCCTTAATTTACAGTTGAACAATATTATTTGAGTAGATGAAGACATTTAGGCAATGGAATAAATGTTAATCATCCTCAAGCTCCTGTAGGGTTTTGGCTATCGCTGACACATGCTGTTGGCTCCTCTCCTGGAAAAGCGAAGGTCAAATGCGTGACCACAGCCCCGACTCCCGCGGGAGACACACGTGGGCTGGGAGGGCGAGGAATGCCCAGGGATGGGCAAGGACATGCTCCGACTTGCCTTTCCCCTGTCCAGCCTGACCCCATGCCTGGGGCAGTTTGGGACACCACTGCTTTAGAATTAAAGCCAGTGGAGCATTAATTACCCTCAGAGCTCACTCTGCTCATCAATCCCAGGGAGATACCCTGACCACAGAGGAGGAGCTGACTCCTGCTTCTCTAGAGAGAAATAAAACAAAATCTTGAAGCTTTGACCAATGCAACTGGAAACTAAAGCGTCTGCCCTTGGCAGGAGGGAGCTGTAAGCTCAGCTTTTGCCTCCAGAGGAGTGTGCCAGACCTGGTCGGATTGAGCAGCTGGGCTTGGTGCAGGTGGGAGGGACTAATGCTTGGCCAGGGAGTGAGGAAATCCTGCCTGCATCACCCCACGCATCCTCTGCCCGCAGGTACAAGGAGCAGCTCTCGCCGGGGAGACCCAGCGATCACCTACGTCAGACGCAGTACGTCCCTTCTGCGGGGCAGCCCTGTCCCTCGCCACGTCCCCACCAGCGCTCAACCCCTCAGCTTCTCCCTTGTCCCTTGCTTTCTGCTTTTTCTTCTGTCAAGGTGACACCTAGAGCCATTTTCCTCCATGTGACTCCCCTCCTTTCTTACCATCACCAGCCCTGCACATGAAAGCAGCCGATCCCAAACAAGCGTAGAATCTTTACCAAGATCCCACTTTAATCTGTTGCACGTTAAATTTGTGCTTGGGGCAAGTACAGACTGGACCACGCCCCCAAACCTGCCTCCTCCTGCAACCCCCAAATGTTAAACAAGGTCTGCGGATGCACCGGGCAGGATGCTGACCTGGAGATGTCGACATGCCAACAGGTTAAAAACCTGCCCATCTAAGCCAAGTGCTTGCTCCAAACCAGACATGATGCTCCCATGGCTGCTCTCATTTAAATAGTCTTTTCCAGCCACCTGCTTTTGTAAGCCAGGGGTTCATTTCTGATTGTCACTATTGGAACAGCCTGGCCGTGGGTCTGGCTGCCTATTTAGGAAATAACTCAACCTGGTTTACTCCAAATCAGGTGGAAGAGTAGGTGTGGGAGATGACACAGCACACGTCTCCAAGAAACCTTGTTTTTAGAAACTTTAGTCGCAAGCGCATCCTCATAAACATTATTAGAACATTGTCATTTAAAAATAACTCAAACCACAGGCATGGAGTGGATCTTGTCCATTCAAAGCAGCTTAAATTAATACCATCTAGTAGGCGGGTTAAGGAAATTCCTTTAAAAATCTAACCACACATTAAACTCTCAATAAACCCTCCGTGTTTTACAGATCAGCTGGCCCCTGACATGCTCGGCCTGCTTAGTAGCATCTTAGGCTTCTGTTTTGCACACAGTAAAACCAGTCCTTGCAATAAGACACAGGCTTCCCCTATAGAGACCATATGTTGAAGGATGGTTAAAGACATTGCACATGATCATACCAACAACTTTACACTCTCCCCTTTTCTTTTTTTTTTTTTTTTGCATAACCACATTTGAAACGCAGGCGAGCGCTGCCCCTCAGACAGCATTTCAATGACAATGTGCATTTGATTTCCTTTAAGCCAAAGTTATTCAACGCTAAGCATGAGCTGCATGCACTTTGCTCCCCTTGAGTTTATCTTAATCACCCTGGATTCGGTAGCCTGCGAGGAATTAAGTCAGAAGCCTTCAGACGCCTTCTCCTGCTTTATTTCCCAGCTCCCTGGACGTGCTTTGAGTTTGTTTAATCTGTGCAGTGTGTAATATCCAAATGCATAGTCTGAGCTGTATAGAAGCTGCTAAGAAAACAAGTGCCCATTTTTGGGCAGCCGTATGTGTCACGCGTGTCTCAGTAACCCACCCCTGATGTTATTCAAGGTCCACTGGTGCAAGATTCAAAAAGGTTTTTGTCTCCATGGTCGAAATGGAGCGAGTGCTCAGCAAAGTGCGGCCAAACCGGGGTGCAGAAGCGCACCAGATCCTGCCTAGCTGAGCGTCTCTGGGGCGTGCACTGTAATGAAGCAACTGAGGAAGGGCGGCTCTGCATCGGACATGTTTGCTCAGGTGCTCCTCTAACCTCGCTTACGGGCAGGGGACGATGTCCTGATCTCACCACCGCGTCGCAGTTGTGCTCCCTTCGCTGTCGTTTTACCACCCTTCTCTTCCTTGCCAGAACTTCATGACCCTGGTGCCTTCCTGGGCAGGGCTGGGGAGCGCTAAGGGAGCAGAACACGGGGAGTTTATAGCCAAAGAACAAGATAACAGGGGGATCCAGATGTTAGGGACCCATAAATATCCTGGGGATAGAGGAAAAAAAAATAAATCTCTTTTACCTTGTTATAAAAAGCAGCTCTCAGGGTGGAATTAGCGATTGCAAGCAGTTGCCTCCGCGCAGCCTCCAGGAAGGAGAAGAGTTGGGAATATCAAATTACCACAGCCTCTGCTGAAGGGGCATATAATTAATTATATTATTCTTACGATCCTCTTCTAAGCAATTCATTCTGAAAATAGCCTATGTTTTCTCCAGAAAAGTTGTTTCAGGTTTTCCCTGATTTCTTCCATTTACTCCCAGCTACAAAAGATTATCAGGTAGCTGCTGTACAGGTATGCTCTGTGACTGTACAAGGAATTACCTGAGCCTTGGGGAGAGACAGATTATTATTTAGGATTAGTCATTATAGGTAATGAAGGTGTTTCAGAATCCCTGTTTTGGAGACCATTCATTACACCCATAATGCTCATTTGGCAGCTAACCTATGTCCTGCTCAAGCCAGGACACCACTGAATAAGGGGAGACAGTTTTTAAGATAGACCAAAGTCATAAATTTTGGGGTTGGTAGCAGAAAACTAAAAAAGTTTGAGGCATTTGGGTTTGTAATTTTGGCAGCATTGAGCTAATTGCTTACATGCTGATCTGGATTCAAGTTTCCCTGAAATTCAGCCCTTTGGGGAAGGTAAATAACAGTTCCTAGCTGTAATTATATCCACGTGGCTGCTTTCTACTAATTGACGGGTTCAAAAATGACATCATCCCTGCGTTCCTAATGCACAGCTGTTGATAATCAGCAAAAATACGGTTCGGGACACAATTTATTCCTTATGCAGTATCCGCCTTATTGCATCTAAATTAAAAGCAGACGCAAGACTGCGCCGTGAGCGTTTGGGGGACTCGGGAGCTGCTTTCTGACCTGCTTGTCTTGCCCTCCAGCCTGCAACATCACCTGCCCCATGGGCCACGTCAACGCCGACTGCGACGCCTGCATGTGTGAGGACGCGACCCTGCACGGGAAAGTGTCTCTCGAGGACGGGTCGCCCGCTGCCGACGCCCGGGTCTACCTGCAAGCCAAGAAACTCAAGCTGTTGACGATGGCTGATAACAGGGGCATGTTTAGGATCCCGGGGGTTTGTCCTGATGGCAAGAACACCCTTAAAATAAAGAAAGCCAAATATGCGACAGCGACCGTGACCGTGCCGCAGAGCAACAGAAGAAACCTGGCGATCCAAGTGCAGCTGCACCGATCAGGTAGCTCTGAAGAAGCGGGGAACCCAGGAGGCTTTATGCAGTAATCAGAAATAAATTGTAATTTTAAGAGGGGAAGAGTAACGAGGCCCTTTTCCTGTGATCACCCACTTCAGGTGATCCTGTTTTGGCAGGGGGGTTGGACTAGATGATCTTTCGAGGTCCCTTCCAACCCGAACATTCTGTGCATGATTCTTCTCCTCCTTCTGCAGGCAAACCTTATGTTTTCAGGAGCCCCGAGGACAAAGCGAGGAGGGTGGGACAGAGCGTGTCGCTCTGCTGCGATGCCACAGGGAGCCCAGCCCCTGACCGCTACCTCTGGTAAGGAACTCCAGTTTGGTCAGGCTCTTCGCAGATTCATTTTTTATCTCCTTACCATCTCCATAAAAGGAGGAGTGGGGGTTAGCTCTAAACCAGCTAAATACACCAAGAAACTTAGTGCTGCAAATGATGGTTTCCTCGAGATGTGCAGAGCTGGCATTTCTCGCAGGTAATGTCATCTGCAGAGGGACTTACTGGAAAAAAACACAAATAAGAGTTTGAAAAACCTCAGCAGGCACGAGCAGCAGCTCTGCCTGCCAGTCAGCTGTCCAGCAGCCACATCTCTCTGTGCTGCCAGGGGATGGGGAGAAGTTTTTAGGGGGTGCCACCCATCCAGACTACAAATGGGGAAACTGAGGCGAGACACCTGGCAAAACCCACGCAGTACGACGCAGGACTGGGGCCATCGCTCTGCTCCAGCCAGGCACTCAGCCTCTGTCCCCTAACTGCCTGCCTGTTCCTGGCAGGTACCACAACGGCTCACTGCTGGATCCCTCCTTATACAAATACAAAAACAACCTGATTCTGAAGAACTTGAACAGAGACCAGTCTGGAGAGTATTTCTGCAAAGCCAGCAGCGCCGGCGGGTCGGCAAAGTCCCAGTCTGCCAAGCTTGCTGTCATAGGTAAGAGAAGACGTGCACGGTGCTCTCCAAGCAGCTGGGAAGGCACCAGAACTTGTGATACATGTGGGAAAAGAAAGGTCGCAGGAAAAATATTCAGGCTTTATTTCATGCATCCGTTTGCAGATAAGCTTGCTCGAGCTGGTTGCGAACCAGATGCTCTCTACAAACTGGAGCTCTGGATTGCAGGTGACCTGCCAAGCTCTATCTGCTTGTTTCAGCAGATTCTCCCTGTACTTGCTGCCTGGTGTGTGAATATTTCTGCTTGCTTAGGCTTGTTTTCTTTTTTTAAACCTTGGGACACATTTTAATCTGTCCACAGCCAAAAAGCCAGGCAGCTGCAGAACATCTAGAGAGTGGATCGGAATGGCAGTGGTGGGTGAGCAGGAGGAGGTACACCACTGCTCTTATCAGGTTCCTAAAGTTAAAGCTGAGCACCCAAACAGAGGCCAGATGACCTCAGCTAACCAAAATCCCGCAAAACATCCACTTTATGGCTACAAAAACCTCACTGCTATTGCAAGCAATGGTTGGCTCTGAGGGTTTCAGACCACAAAGCGATGACTGTACAATTATTTCATGCCACTCATTAAGAAATCCTATTCAACAGGGAGACAAGAGGAAGCCTGCAACTCCCAACCCCAAAACCACCTCATCCGACTTCCTCACGACTGCTTCCAAAAAGCAACCAACTCCTTCTACTACGACGTGGGCAAGTGCCCAGCGAAGACCTGCGCTGGGAAGCTGGATAAGGGACTCCGGTGTAAGGACAACGTCTCCTACTGCTGTGGGGTCTCCAGGATGGAAACCAGGGATATCTCCTGCGACGGGTACACGCTGCCCACTAAAGTCGTCGTTGAATGTGGCTGCAAAAAATGCACCGAGACCAAAATAACAGTCCGAGGCAGAGCCACAGCAGCAGATAACGGTGAGCCACTGAGGTTTGGCCATATCTACATGGGGAACAAGAGAGTGAGCATGACTGGCTACAAAGGAACCTTCTCCGTCCAAGTCCCAGCAGACACGGAGAGACTGGTTCTCACTTTCGTCGATCGGCTGCAGAAGTTTGTGAACACAACAAAAGTTCTGCCCTTCAAGGAAAACGGAGGTGCTGTGTTTCACGAGATCAAGCTGCTGAGAAAGAAACCTCCTGTTACGCTGGAATCCACAGAAACCAACGTGATTTCTTTAGGAGAAATGGAAGAAGACGATCCCATCGCCGAACTAGAAATCCCTCCCAACGCATTTTATAAGAAAAACGGAGAAGCCTACAGAGGCAAAGTGAAAGCCAGCGTGACCTTTTTGGACCCAAGAAACATCTCAACAGCTGCTGTCACACAAAGCGACCTGAACTTTGTAGACGAGGAAGGAGATGTATTCCCACTCCGCACGTACGGCATGTTTTCCCTGGACTTCACCAACGAACAAGGCACCGAGTCTCTTAATGCAGAAGAGGTGAAGGTTTATTTGGATGCTGCTCAGGTCAAGATGCCTGAGCACCTGCAAGAGATGAAGCTTTGGTCCCTGAACCCAGAGACAGGATTATGGGAGGAAGAAGGGGATTTCAACCTTGAGAGAAACAGACGGCGCAAAAGAGAGCAGAGAACTTTTTTGGTTGGGAACATGGAGATCAAGGAAAGGCGGCTTTTTAACCTGGACGTCCCGGAGAGCAGGCGGTGCTACGTCAAAGTCCGAGCCTACAGAAGTGAGAGGTTTCTGCAAAGCGAGCAGATCCAAGGGGTTGTGATTTCTATTATAAACACGGAGCCAGAACCCGGGTTCTCCTCCAACCCCAGAGCATGGGGCCGTTTCGACAGCGTGGTCACGGGTCCCAACGGCGCCTGTGTGCCCGCCTTCTGCGATGAGCAAAACCCCGAGGCCTACGCAGCTTACCTCTTGGCGAGCATGGGGGGCGAAGAGCTCGAAGCCGTGCCCTCTGCTCCCAAACTCAACCCTAACGCTGTCGGTGTCCCACAGCCATATCTCAACAAGCTCAACTACAGGAGAACAGACCACGAGGACTCCAACACCAAGAAGACGGCGTTCAGCATCAACATGGCCAAGCCAAGCCCTAATTCCCCAGAGGAGAACAACGGCCCTATTTATGCCTACGAAAACCTAAGCGAATGCGAGGAAGCCCCACACAGCGCCGCTCACTTCAGGTTCTACAGGACGGAGGGGGATCGGTACGACTACAACACTGTTCCCTTCAGTGAAGATGACCTGATGAGCTGGACTGACGACTACCTGGCGTGGTGGCCCAAGCCCATGGAATTTAGGGCCTGCTACATTAAAGTGAAGATCAACGGGCCGCAAGAGGTGAACGTAAGATCTCGTAACATGGGTGGGACGCACCCGCGGACCATTGGCAAGCTCTACGGCATCAGGGACGTGCGCAGCATCCGTGACCCCCAGCGGCCGGACGTGTCGGCAGCCTGCCTGGAGTTCAAGTGCAGCGGCATGCTCTTCGACCAAGACCGCGTGGACCGCACGCTCGTCAAAGTGGTCCCACAAGGCAGCTGCCGCCGGGTGGGCGTCAACAGCATGCTCCACGAGTACCTGGTCAACCACCTCCCCATGGCCACCAACAATGACTCCAGCGAGTACACAATGTTGGCTCCTCTCGACCCGCTGGGACACAACTACGGCATCTACACCGTCACTGACCAAGACCCGAGGATCGCCAAGGAAATCGCCCTGGGCAGGTGTTTCGACGGCACGTCTGATGGCACCTCCAGAACCATGAAGAGCGACGTCGGCGTCGGGTTGACTTTCACCTGTTCGGAGAGGAGCGCGACGGAGCAAAGCGCCTTCCAGTCCCAGAGGAACTCGGGCCAGCAGACCATTCAGATTCTGCCAGGGCAGAGCCCCGCGTACCGAAGGCCGCCAGCGAGCCGCCAAATGCCCCAAGGGCAGATCCCGATGAGAGGTCAACGTCCTTCCTCATACTAGAGCCGTGTAGGGGCCTCAATTAAATATGATTTGAAAGTAACATCTACCTGCTAATAACCTAATTCAAATCTGGCAGGTGTCATTATTTCTGAGACATAATTAAGGTGCACTTTTCCCCCCCACTTCACCAGAAAGGAAGGACATAGAGCAAAAATTGGCAGTAGGGAGCATGTGTTGTTAAACGCGTCCACAAAAAACATCTTTCTGCCTGACATTAAACAGCTTCACACGATAGCCTGAAGGGAAGACTAAACACACGGTTCAATTAAGTCATGTACATAAAACACTCTCTGTTCTGCATCTGCAGACTTTGCCAGCCCAAGTACCTGTACAGTAGTTGGTAACAGGAAAAGGAATAAACTGATTTCCTCATGCTGAATTCATCTGCAAGGTTTTGTACTTGAAATGTAAGTATTTTATTTATTTCTAGCTTGTTTTAGAATGACTGCATTCGAGCTAAACTACTGGCAGCTGCATTTCTAAGAACTCACATGCTCAATAGCACAGAGAAGCCACGTGGATTTGTAGGCTCCATGTGGACAACACTACAGTTTTCTCTTGCCTCTTGCATTATTTGACAAGAAAATCCATGCTCTACAATAGGGTAGGTTAATAAAAAGAGTAATTTTGTAACTTTGACAACACTGTGTCGCTTATGTGTTTGAAATAGCGAAGTAAATAAACCACGTGTAGAGCTCACCAAAGAACGACCTGCAAAATTTCACCTTTCTGTTCACAAACGAGTCATGGCGAAGGCTTCGCTGGGTAGATGGTGCTCCAGTCCAGGTCCAGGGCTTGGCCACATTGTGCTGTGCTGAGGGAACGTGTCCCCAAACTTGAGACGTGGAGAGTTGGTAACAGCGTTGGGAGAAGTGGAACAGCAGTTCTGGGCGAGGGATGAACTAAGGAGGCAGCAACAGGGGTCCCAGAGCGGGACAAGATGGGGAGAAAAAGAGGGCTGGGAACCCACACTTGAAGGATGGTAGGAAACCAGGCAATGTAGAGCAGGGCTGGGAGGTGCAGAGACAGGATTGCCCCCACATTCAGCAGCGAGCAGGATGCTGCTGGGCAAGAGGTTGCTCTTACTGCAGGAAAGTTGGAATAGATGACCTTTAAAGGTCCCTTCCAACCCAGGGCTTTCTAGGATTCTAATCTACTCTTAGCTGACGGTACAGAAGGCCAGAGAACGGGTCAGACAGACAGTGTTCCATCTCCAAGAGACCTATTAAGATGCCCTCTCAAAGCCCTACTGTTTCTAGAGCAGAACTGAGGACATCATCAGTACAGAAGACATCCTGTGTTTACACCCAAATGCTGGCCATAAGTTTCCGGGGTGTGGGCAAACCAGCAAGTTCCCAACACCAAAATTTCTGCACGGAGAGAGCACAAAAAGATGGGCAGCACTGCTAGATGAAAACTGGAATTCAGACCCGTGCTCGAGCACGGATTTCCCTCTCCTACCTGATGGCTTCATACCCATAGAGGCAAAGTTCGAGGTCTATGCTGTTTTTTACCTACAGCCCATCGAGGGCACGGGGAACCTTTCAATAGTGTTTAGGAAGCTTCAGAACAGGTTCTCCGATCTGACACAGGCATCCCAAGCATTAAATGCAGAGCTGGGTGGGACTGAGTGCCTATGTAGCCTGAATCATGCTTAAAAAGGTTAAAAAAATCCAACCACCCAACCCTTAATAATCCAGGCTTTTATGCAAATTGACAGTTATCAAAGAGAAGCAGAAAAGGATGAGCTGTGGAATACTCTGGCACATCCTCTTCATACCAATGAATTTAGACGCCGTGTTTTCTTTTGTGTCTAGTCTGCTGCAAGGGCTCGACGCGAGCCGGGGCCAAGACAGCCAGTGGGGAGCATTAGTTCGGACCTTCCCACAGAGCTCTTGGCTTGCGCTGCAGACATGCAGAAAAACGTCTCTTCCCTCCGCTCCCCTCCTCCTCTGCGGCCAGCCAGCCAAATCCCAGACTTAGTTTCATCACTTTGAGGGTGAAGTAACACAAATGACTTCTACAGACCAACGCAGGAGATACACGGGTGAAAGCAGGCTCAGGATCTGGTACGTGCGCTGCACGCGAGCTCCCAGAGCCAAACACAGCAGCGTGCAGGGCTCTTCCTTTCGGGGAGAAACATCTGTTTAATGGAAATGAAACGGTGACAGCCCTACAGCTTGAAATTCCACCTCTACACGAAACGGCAAGAAGCTCTCCGAGTTTCCCCAATCCGTCCCCCACTGCAGCTTAATTCCGAACCAACTAATCTCTGCGCTCACCAAGTCCTTGAGCTCTCGGAGGAGGCTGCTGGCAGAGCGCATTGGACACGGAGCGAGGCAGAGGTTTCAAACGCTATCACCAGAAAACAACCACCACTTGGTGCTGACACTTTGTCATTACTGATGAGCCACCATGCCAAATGCGTTAAGGAAGTTTATCTATGAAAAAAAAGAGCTACAGCAGGTTCTCACGTTCACCACTCACACAAAGTTTTACGCTACAGCTCAGTGTCAGTTCTGACTTGTCCGGCTCGTGGTCAGCGTACAGCAACGGTCCTTTCTGCAACCTGAAACTAACCCACACTCCCACATATCAAAGGAGAGCATCAGCTGGAGGAATGCAGGAAGGTTTTCGGCTCAGCTCCTCCCTCAGCCTTAGCCTCCGGACCACCAACCTCGAGAAACAGGCTGAAGCAGAAGACCTGGCTCCTAAGTGGCGGCAAGTCTGCGGCTAACGGCAAAGCATCTTCCATTAAGGTCATTTTGTTTCCAACCCTCAGATAAATCTGGTGACCTATTCCCTCCCTCCTGTTTTTGAAAGGGAAAATATTGCTTCCCAGAAGCTATCAGCCTGTCAGCAGTTAGGATAAACAAAAGGAGAGATATTTTTGTCCAGTCTCAACCTTCAAATTATTCAGGGATTTTGCAATCAACTTTTCAAAAAGACTCAAACACTCCTGGGATTAGTCACTTACATTTTTTTTGTTTACTTCTAGTTTCTTCAGCAGAGAACAGGAATAGAGGTTTCCTAGGAAGCAGAGGGAGTAGTAAGGTTTCAGGTCGTGAAACAGATGCATCTAACTGCAAGTTGCCAGCACCCTAGGAAATATCACTCGCTCTAACATTTATTTCAAATCCAGGATGAAATCATCCCCATCCAACACCAGAGCCCTCCTGGTGCCCAAACATTTTGCAGTTCTACAAGCAATTTGGCTTCAGCGACCTCAAACTGCGCCGTGGCAGATGCTGGGTCTATGAATACTTCCCCTACTTTCCCTCTCTCGTCGGAGAGGCGGACAGCTGTTTTATTTTCCTAATATCACTTTGCAATGGCTGCAGTGGCTGTACTCGACCTCGGCAGCGGGACTGGGGTTTGAATCACTAGGTCTACGTTCCAGAATCAACCCTGACATGCTATTCCACACCTCATCAGTGAATGCCCCATTTTTGTTTTGTCTGTTCTGCAAAAACAATCAGCGCCTCACTTTAAATCCCTACAGAGCTAGGTGAAAGCAAAGTTTCCAAAGAGACATTTTGGCTAACAGCTGCCTGGGGAACACCAATTCCCTTTAAAGCCTCTCTACCGCGCCAAAAACAGCATGCCAAAGGTTTCCTCCATAAAATAATAAATTGATCTGACTCTCTTTTCCTCCATAAAACTGGGGTGCTTATTCAGAGCTAGGGCATTAACAGTTAAGCAACGAGGGAACTGTCTAATCTTTGATAACTGCCTGCACAGAAAGCAATTCTGAGAAGCCTTAACGCAAACTCCGCACGGATCAAAAGATTAAGTTACAAGCGTAGGTATCCTGGCTACAATACGGTTCTGACATTATTTGGTATTAAAGGACAAACCGAAGACGTTTTGTACCAGTCTTTCCACCGCCTTCCGTCCAGCTGACCTTGGGTTTCCCCGAAACGAGATGCAGCGAGCACCACCTACAGGGTTTCTGAGCACAAGGCACCTCGCACTCCCCCAAAGACACGGGGAAACTCTTCGCTGTCGCTTCATGCTAGAGTCAGAACTGAAATTGCCTCCCACCAGCAATGACTAACAGCCACAGATACCACAGGAGGCGTCATCTAAAACCGTCAGTGAGAGATGTACAAATTGTTCTAGAGGTTCTCTCCGTTTCGGAGACACAAAGGACAGAAACATCTTTCTTTTTTTTGCTGTAGCTTTACGACGCCAGAGCTGGCTCAAAAAAAAAAAAAAAAAAGAAAGGAGTTAAAGAACTTCTAAAGAATTTTCCTGAGAAGTCATTCCTAGGTGCAAAGCAGTTGATTCGACGCTTTGGTCACCTAAAAACATTTAAACCTTCGATTTGCTGAATTTCTGATGCCATATTCTTTTTTTTTTTTCCTTGCATCAGAAAAGTTGGGTCGACCCAGGCTAACAGGTAACTAAAATACTTCTTGCAACTTCAAAATTCGTTCTCATTTGTGCTTAAAATTATTTATAAACTGTTGCGATGAGGTTCTGGATAAGTTGGAGGGTTTTTTTTTTCGTATACTCGTTTCTCTGCTAATTCAGCCTCTGACACAATCCATGCCTGAGGCCAGACCCCTGCCAAGCACCTGATAAGTGTGAAAAACCTGCCTGTGGGGAAAGGGCTTTAGAGAAAATGTTCTTATCCTCAGCAGACGTTGAATATTCGAATTCCAATTATACCTATGAGTGTTCTTTAAATATAGCCGATGAAAAATTCCCAGAAGCTCCAGCGGCGAAAGCACAAGGCAAGCAGCAATACAGCCAAGACCAGAAAACCTTGAAGCCCACCCACTACCCCCAAAAATTCACAAAAAAACCCACCCACCACCTCTTCTGTTGGCATGAGGTAGTAACTAACCTTTCATAGCCTGATCTGAACAGAGTAAAAGCAAAAACGACTTCACAAGCTTTACTTGCAAGTAGTCAGTGGGAGCAAACCACAAAAATACATGATTTTCTTGGAAACAAACTTGCCATTTTATAATTTCTGCAGCATAAATTCACCCTCGCGCCTGTGGTCAGGGACAAAAGGAATTCTCCGCAGGAGCCTGACTTCCACCTTGCTGTTGTTTCCAGTTTTTGACTCTGATTCATAGGCTTGGATTTCGCAGAGGATCACGTGTTCTGGAAAAACCTGTCAGAGGCAAATTAACTGTTGGACGGATGGCATTTAAAGAAAAACACCGCAGCATCTGCTTGAACAGATGCTTCTCAGAAAACATTTTAATCAACGCGCAACCACGCATTCTCCTAGACTTTTTGCTTGCTTTCATTCAGTGCCTCACGCTCGAGCACAGCAAGTTCCTGTCACCTTGATCTCAAGGCCCACGAACTCGATGCCTGACCCAAGCTTTAAGTTCCACACCTGACTGCTTCAAATGACACGAAATCTGAAAAGCCCAGAGCCAAAAAGACGTGCAGGAGGGGAGGCTGCTGGCATTTACCGATGAGCAGGAGGTAAACTGAAACATTCCAACACCAAGCAATTGTTTTGTCTTTTGAGGCTTCCCAAATTTCAGTGGTAACAGGGTAATTATGAAGCTAACAGAACGGTGCATTCTCGCTTCTGAACAGCTCCAGCAGCTCTTTTAGTTCAGCAATAGTCAGAAAAAGCAGGAATAGGCTGAGCAAATAACATCAGAGCAGCTCCTAAAGTGCGGCCGCTCTTTGTTTTGCTGTTACTCTCCCGGTGCAACATTGCTTCTAGGACAATAAAGTTAAAAAGTCACTAATTTTGGCAGTTCTTTACATGAAACACTCCAGGTTGAAGAAAACCTGAGATTAGATGAACAGCTCCTCACAAAGTGAAAACCTCTCTCATCAAGTCTGGGAGTAGAACGTGAATTTTCTGGATGGATGGCAGACATGGATTAAGTGGGATATATTCCAGGATGGGAAAACAAAACAGAGAAGGGAAAGATGGCGATCAATACGATTAAATAAAGGTAAGAAGTTGATCAGGGAAGAAGAGATATCACAGAAAAAAATATCTACTGAACGAGGTGAATGACAACTTTACAGATTAGAAAGTTTATATATTAGAGGCAGAATCAACGAGATTAAAGCAAGTCATGTTGCAAAGCAAACGTACACGGTAAGTTTTTCTTTTCTGAATTTAAAAGGAGACAAAATGACGTGCTCCCGTCACACGCAGGTGACTAAACACAATCTGCTGCCCTTGGTGTTAACTGTAGTTGACTCTAAGAAAACGATCACGGATGGAAAAGATTCTCCAGATGCTCCCAGCTAAAGCTTAATTACCTCCATGTGGGGAATACAAAGGTACTTTAAGAGCCTACAAAAAATGAAATAAAACTAGACAATCTGAGAGTCTCAGTGAGCATTAATTCCCAGTTACAAAGAAGCAGGGGATTTCAGGATTTCCAGATTAAAGTGACTGCACACATCTTACAGTTGAAGAAATTTATAGTAAAAGTCCTCAGAAATCAACTGAAAACATCATATAAAAATAAATTTATTACTCAACGGTGGAAACGGGGATTTATCCACTATCTTTAGCATTCACAGAGATTCTCTTCCTTGACAGGGAACGAGTGCCATCAGGAACCCACGACGAAAACAGATGACAAGATCAAACCCTTTGGAAGGAAACCTCTCAGCTAAATTGAATTTTATAGGTGGGCACAGAAATACTTTATATTACTATTAACTTACAGGCATCTTCTTCCACATACTTAAATACATCTATCGTTTTATGTCCTGTGTCAACATTTCCCTCTCTTTCAGAGTCTTTTTTGCCGTGCTAAGTTCGAGTGTTTGAAATCTACATTCCTGATGGACTGTTCTTGAGTTCTGCTGGAACCAGGAGTGCATGTACCCGTTGTAGAAGTCAACTGCTGTAAGCTGCTTCTTTAATACGACTGTTTTGATTCCAACCCAGCCTTCCTAATCATAAAAACAAAAGAACAGCAGTAAGCTACTCCCACATTTTAAAATTATCCTTAGCTCTCACTAGGCTGACTTACAGAATACTTTTCATTTCATGTCACCATGTTTACATTACCAGTCAAATTTTGGCTTGCAAGTGAAAAGCCTGGCAAGTGGAAATTAAAAGTTCTTCGAGGTATCAAATAAAAAGACTGATGTTAAACTAAGTTCACTGAATAATAATAGACAATTAAGAGAAGTTATCTAACACAAATATTGAAAATCTTGTATTTAGCACAGTGAATATAAAACAAAGGGAAAAAACCTACCTTGCAACGAGCTATCAGCGTTTGGGAGACTTTATGGTACAGTAGTGAACCAGGAACAGCTCCACAGTCACTGAATATCTGATCTGAAAGCAAAGCAAGATCATCATGCATTTTTACACCAACAAGCGCACAAAAAGTTTGAAACACATCTCTCTGAAGCATGATAATCACCTCGAGTCACTATTTCGCTCAAAATTATATTTTTTTTCAGTATTCTATTATACCCAAACGAGCAGGGGAGAACCAGAACAGCCCTGACCTGACGTTTGCTCTGGCACACCACGCAGCCCACGGGGCTCTCAGACTCACGGACCACTACAGAAAATAGTTTAAGCAATAATATGCAGGGAGAGCTTTGCCTGTGACATCCCCCCAGAGAGGATCTCCTAACTCAAAAGATTAAAATGCTCCAATCTCAGGATTCACGGGACTATACCTGCTGCTCTCTCAACATTCCCACAACGCAGGAATGTTCTTAAAACCTGACTTAGGCTCTTCTTTGGGTCCAGAAACTTTTCGCACCCTGAGCCTACGTGAGATTGATTTAGTTCCGCTAGTGTTTCAGGAAAACAGTGCTTAAAGCTTTTGTTTAGTAGAATTGTGCAAGATCTCCAAGTCAAAAAAAGACAGGAAAACTTCACAGATTAATTTAAAAGTAAATACCTGAAAACCCAGGGATACCATCCACTTCCACAAAATCCAGAAGTTTAACAGTAGTACCCTTCCAGAGTGTCTGCAGAGGAAACTGCAAGCAGAAGCAGATGATATATTTACAGTATTTACATGACTTCCAAGCAACTGGCTACAGTTTTTTCTTATGTAAGACACATGCAATAACAACATCAAGGGGAAAAAAATTATGCCTGTGTCCAGACAAGATATAATAAGGAAAGTCTCTCGTTTTCCTTGCTCTCCCTCACCTCACTGCCAAGCAGATCATTAGCCTACGCAGTGACACATTCAGCAACTCACTGCAACAACTGTTTGCTGTCACTCTTCGCGCTGTCTACGGTCACTATGTGACAAATGTGATTATGGTGTTTCCAGTACCCTCTGGGGAAATCCCAGAGCTAAGGAAATAACACAAAACAACCGAGCTGATTGCACACTTGGCATCAAGTTCATGAAAATTCTCCTCCACGCTAAGCGAAGCTGGGATTTTAAAGCATATGCCAGGGTTCAGAGGCCAAAATAACTAAACTCCAGGTTTAGCCATTACTTTTTTATCTACACCAAACTCAGACATGCTACAGGGCAGAAAGGGGTTTAAAAAAAAATCCACTGTCTTACCATACTTCCTATTGCACGATGCAGTTGAATTATTTGTGCAGCTGTTTGCTCTTCCCATTTTATGCAACTCTTAGCTATGGATATTTTAGGAGCTGAGGGGGGGGAAAAAAAAAATACATCAGAAGACTTGATATTTTGTTTGGCACCTTTCTGCAAACGAACAGCTGCACTGCTTTATCCTGGTTTAAACCTCATTTTATCCTGACCAGTGCCAGGTTTATCATCTAGCCACAGGTGCCTTAGCCAACAACCAGAGACAAGATTTTGTAAAAACCTCAATCTCTTGGTTGCCTTCTTATTTACCCACTGCACAGCAAACTGATGACACATATTTTCAAGCACAGCTCTAACACTTCTATTTGCATTACAGCCATGAAGAATAAACTCAGATTTTTGTGACATCGCTACTGATTTTGCTTTTGTACAGGCAGCTGGAAAAAAAACAAAACGCATCAGTGCGGCAAGAATGAAGAATTCTGAAGTGTTTTTCCCTCTGTATGACTTTTTTAAGCCAGAGAAGGTAGTGAGGAGACCATGTCAAGAAAAGTATCTAAAAATATACAGTCCAGCAGAGTAGGAAGAAACTTAGTTTTCCAGCTGACAGAAGTAAAAAAAAAAATTAATGACTTTCATTAAATATGACGTGTACCTACCGAAAGTCACTCCTTCTTTTGGTTGCTCCTTTTTGTTTTTTAAACTTTCAGGCAAGTTTTTCAAAACCGATATCAGCTGCAAAATTAAATTTTGTACAGATTATTAGCAAGGCTGAGTGTATTTATTAACCGTAACAGTAAATCCGAGACATAAAAATACAGTGCTTAATTCCTCATCAGTGAAATTGTCTTGCGAGCTTTTTGAAAATTGAGTCAGTGATTTCAAACAACTTGTATCACACACACAAACACACTAAAGGCATCCTTCCCACCGAATCACAATCAAAAAAACACAAGTATTCTTTTATGGATCATCTCCTCTCTGATATTAATCCTAGAAGAGGCCGAAAGCTAATTACTAAGACCAAAAAAAAAAGCAGGCATTCACTTCAACAAAAGAAGAAACTGCATTATTTCCATACAAAGCACTTGAGTTCTTCCCAGAACAGGAACGGAATGGCAACGGACAGAACCAATACCGACATCACAGACCCCTCAGCAAGGCAACGGGCTCACAAACACAAAGTTCAGATCACCCTCCTCTTAACAGTCAACTCAGAACAGGATTAAAAAGGATCCTGTTCACACACATTAAAAGCAAGGTACTAATCAGAAGTGACACCAGCTCGCAAGACTTTACCATGTTTGCTCCCATCTTTGATAACATCCCTTCCAGCTCCTTTGCAGTACAGCGGGGAGGAACAGCAAACTCCTCTTGCTTAACAATTGGACCTACATCAAACCTGTAAGGCAGAAAACATACAAACTTACTGGAGAAGCTACACTCAATCACATGGAAGGCATAACTCAATTAGCTGTTCAACAGACTACATTCAATAAGATAACTCAGTTACTAATTACCTTTTTTTCCTCCGAAATGTTATTTTTCGCTCATTATCAAATAACATTTGGTTCACAAGACAACACAGGGAAAAGAATATTGGATATATCTTAGCAAGCAAGATTCACCTCAGCAAGCTCAGACTGATATGAATGCACAATTTACAGTTTGGAAGCACAAAATCTCAAAAGAAACCATCTGAGGTATTTAAAAGAAATTTGGTTCACACATTCCTGAGACCTATTATCAGACAAGCATCTAAGAAAGGAGAACCATGATAATGTGCTTCCACAAGCCTTTTAAACCAGAGTTTGTGCTGAAAATAAAACACGTAATCTCTCTCACAACCCTAGACAGGCAATTGTTTGTCCTCTGCTTTACTTACAGGAGGTGACAGGTGATTCTGAAGTCTGAAATCCAGATCTTTTCTGTCACCAGATCTTTTCTTGTCACACCAAGCCTTTCCATCTAGCTGTGTGACTGGCTGATCTCTGTCTGCTCCCCGTAATAACGCTAAGAATGACAGGAGGGGCCTAGAGTGCAAATTACGCACTCACTAAAACACCGTATTTGTGTGTCTCATATGGTCAGGTGAAAGTTTCCAAGTGTTTCAAATTTTAGCATTAAACACACTCATGCATTAGAAGAAACAGTGATTACACAGAATGATCTAAACGGTGACTTAACTAGTGATGACTTAAAGCTCTGAGAGGCAACAGAAGCAGTGGGTTGTTTTGGGAAGCACATCTAACCTACCTTTTTGGTCTTATTTCCATAATTGTCACCCCAGTCACTTTATCACCGTGAAGCACTGCGTGGACTATCGGCGCAGGACCACGCCACCGTGGGAGGCAGCTGGGATGGACGTTCAGCACGCCACTGAAGTGAAATATTTTAAAGTCAGAGTAGGAACAGTACCTGAAGCGTATGTGAATGGGTGTGCAACGTTTATTACAATGAAATTACTTCAAGAATTAATTCCCCAGATCTTCTCAAGTTCTTACTGGTTTAAATATACATTTACAGTCACACAACATAACCTTCGGTTTCTCAGTGAACACTGAAAAGGGGATGAGAGTAAAAGTAAACGTATTACGCTGAACGCCTGCACAGATTTACATCACTGTGTTAACGAGCAACAGTGAAGCTCACAACAACGGAAGCAGGATTCACAGAATCACAGAATGTCAGGGATTGGAAGGGACCTCGAAAGATCATCAAGTCCAATCCCCCTGCCAGAGCAGGAACGCCTCGATAACGCTTCACAGGAACGTGTCCAGGCGGGTCTTGAATGTCTCCAGAGAAGGAGACTCCACAACCTCCCTGGGCAGCCTGTGCCAGGGCTCCATCGCCCTCACTGAGAAGAAGTTTCTTCTCGGGTTTAAGCGGAACCTCTTATGTTCCAGTTTCAGCCCATTACCCCTTGTCCTGTCATTGGTTGTCACCGAGAAGAGCCTGGCTCCATCCTCGTGACACTCCCCCTTTAGATATTTGTAAACATTAATGAGGTCACCCCTCAGTCTCCTCTTCTCCAAACTAAAGAGCCCCAGCTCCCTCAGCCTTTCCTCATAAGGGAGATGCTCCACTCCCTTCATCATCCCAGTTGCCCTGTGCTGGACTCTCTCCAGCAGTTCCCTGTCTTTCTTGAACTGAGGGGCCCAGAACTGGACACAATATTCCAGATGGGGTCTCACCGGGGCAGAGTAGAGGGGAAGGAGAACCTCTCTTGACCTACTAACCACCCCCCTTCTAACACACCCCAGGATGCCATTGGCCTTCCTGGCCACAAGGGCACAGTGCTGGCTCATGGTCATCCTGCTGGCCACCAGGTCCCTTTCCCCTACAGCAGATGAGACCTGGGAAGGAGCTGACCTCACCCACTACAAGCCACAGGTGCTGACTCAAGACCAGAGTCTAGCTTTGCTAACGAAGCAGCAGCAGCTGTCCTGCCCGCTCACTTACTACGGGAACTGCAGAATAAGGTCCTCACTTAGGAGACGTCCAAACGATGCCACCACACCCACATCAAACTGCCCCACAGGTCCCGTGTGTGGCCACTCGTGAACAGGCAGCCGGAGCTCCCGAGCGCATCTCCTCACGGGCAGGTCCCCAGGCAGGCGGGAGGGCAGGGTCACCACCTCCAGCCGGGACACGAGCGACTCCTCGCTGGGCTTCCTGGGGTGGACACAGCACTGAAGGCCTCACGCAGGCAGAGATGTCACCTGGGTCACCTCCGCTCCTCCCTGTGCCCTTCGCCATCACCTGCCCCTCCAATTCCTGTGCCCTCCTTGGTCCCCACCTCCTAACCCCGCCACTCACCACCTCCGGTTGCCCTTTTTCAATCCCAAACACCCTCACAACCCCACGGGCCCTGCCTCCAAGCCCTGACACCCCCGTGATCCCTCTCCACCGACCCACTCGTGAAACCACCGCCCCTGTCCCACCCTCAGGTGGCTTCCAGCCCCCCCGCCCCGCCCTCAACTCATCCCCAGCGGTCCCCGAACCCCACACCTGCCCCATCTCCCTCCCTCACCGCCCCCTGCCCCTCCCTCCACAGCTCCTGTCGTCTCCTCCGCCTCCATTCCCCCATCCCCTCAGGCCCCGTCCCTCCCCGCGGCCGGCGGGCGTTACCTGGCCGCCTCCAGTGCTCGCAGGGCGGTGACGGCGAAGCGGTCGCTGCCGAAGAAGAGCACCCGCCATGGCGGCCCCGCCGCCGTTACCCCGTCCCGCCAGGCGCGCAGCAACCGGCCCCGCATCGCGGGCGCTTCCGGCGCCCCCTGACAACGTGAGGGCGCCAAGGCCGCCTCAAGGCGGGGCCGCCCCTCAGCGCTGAGGCCTTCGGCGCCATCTTGGTGCCGGGCAGGGCGGGCGGGGCCTGTGCCCGCCCCTTTTTAACTGTGGTTATAAGTTAAAGAGTGTTTTCTTGTCAACTGAGGGGTCAGAGGAACCACTCAGAGAAAGTGTCTTCCCCCATAACACGAGAATAAAAAGATATTAACAAAAACATCCCCGTGCCCCCTGGGGAGGCGGTTGGTTTTGCGCAGTTTTCCCTTCAAGGTGAATCAAGGCACACAAATTCCCCTCGGCCCGTGACACTTTGAATTTCTAAAACGTGGAATGTGTGAATCTGGAAACATTTCCCGTGTGCCAGTGAAAACGTGTAAATTCCTTGGAAGTTGGGCAATGGTTTGTTGGATACGTGAGGGGGGGGGGGTCGCTAAGCAAAGCGGAATGTGCTTCGCTAAGGAAAACGGAATTTTGTGCTTCTCTAAGGAAAATGAAATGTTGTGCTTCCCTAAAGAAAGTGTAATTTTGTGCTTCGCTAAGCTGGGCATGCTCATTCCTTTTTCACATCCGTTTTGCCCACCGTTAGGGCTTTCTTCTCAAATAGGGAAGATGCTTCCACTCGCAGCGGCAGAAAAACTAATGAGAAAGGGCCGTTCTAGGTAAAAAAACAAACTGAGATGCACCCTGAGAAAAGGAGAATACCCTGCCGAACCCCAAGGCAATTTCCTTGCTCATGAACTAATTAATAATTTCATTTGCATTCCGTGTTTCTGTCATTCTGTGACTTAAATTCTTGCTGCCAAGTAGTTCATCCTCAGCTCTGATGCAACCGTAGAGTTCCTACAGATTATGGCTATTATTTAATACTATGCCTTGGACACAGTGTACGTGAATTTTAACTGGAGATTTACTTTGAATTTTTCCTGCAGAATAAAAGCAACGATCTGATTGTTTCACACCCACATGCATATACAAAAGAAAACGCTCACAAATCGTGCTTTCCTGCTGAATTTGAACTCTGCTTTTGTACATGTTGGGGGAAAAAAAAAACCAAACACCCAACCCTGAATGTTTAGTTATTCTGTAACCAGGCATTTCGGGTCAAAGACACAGAAAGGATCAAAAAAGATAAGCAAAATTAAAACGCCAAGGTCAGACAAGTTCTTCCTAAGAGTAATGAAGACAAATTCGAGGAGGAAGCAGAACACAAATCAGCGCCCTCTCTCCACTTTGCTTCCAAGCCAAAAACACAGAAAGTGTCTCCAAGAAGTAAAAAGATATCTCCTGTTAAAGACTGCCAGGGCTGTCAAGGGAAATATGAGATAAAACACTCACAGCCGTCGCTGAAGAGATTGCTCACGAGTGCATCCACGGTTCTCTGGAGAAGAACTGCAGCGGAGCTGCCCGTGACTTCCCAGGAGCTGCAGGCACTCATATCTCCTTGGATCAGGTTTCTCCACCTGATTTCAGAGGCTTCGGTTGAGGGGAAATATGGGTTATACCATCACGCTCTGCCTCCAAGTAGCAGTTGGCGATTTTTATTTTGATTTAAATTAAAATCAGGGAGATAAATCAAGCCATGGAGGAACCTGGGATGCAAAGAGACCTTCTGGGGCTTTGCGGTCACCCTTCTCCAGTTACAACCGCCTCTTCACCATGGTTAGCATCTCCATCCCTCTACCCAGAGACTGCGCCACAGGGACCGATCTTTTCTTTTGGACCGTTCTCAGAGGCAGTGACTCTCAGGATTTGGTTGTGTAGCTCGTGGGACTGCTTGCTGTCACCGTACCCCTGCCCTGGTGATGGAAAGGTCACAAGGATGCTGTAGAAAAGCGTTCCCTGGCATAATGACACATTTTGAATGATCCAAATTGAAATGAGTAGGAAAAAAACGGTGCGATTTCTAGTGCAGTGCGATGTTCTGCCTTGACCTGCCTCCCCTGGCGGAGAGGAGCTCTTGTTTCTTGGAGGAGAAGTGCTCTCAGAGGAGTGAGATCGCCCATCCAATCTCTGCCAGGCTGACACCGGACAGAAAAACGTCTCAGTTTGGGGAGCGTGTGTGGCTGCTGGGTGAAATTCCACAGGAGCAGCCAGAGGAGGCTCTGAATCGGATGTGAGGTGGGATTCAGAGGATTAATTGCACTGGAACGTGGCTTCAATGCTAAAGACACTTTATTCCAAGCTGGAAAACACCGAGGACAGGACAAGCATGTGGAGACTGTGCCCATCTCCGATTAAGCTCAAACTCCTCAGTGCTAGCTGTGTGCCCCAAGCCCATCACTGAGAGGCATCTGGCTTGCTTTGGGGTGTGCAGCTCCAGCCATGGATCAGAGAGGAGAAATTCTCCTTTTCCGACAGGGCTGGCACAAAAGGATGGCACATCACTCTTGTAGCAGTCCGTCCACTTGGCTGACTGCCGCCGGTACCTGTGAAACGGATGGCAAAAATCTCTGATGGGTGCTTTGTGCTTTGCCTGTGAAGTCCATCACTCTTATGTGGTGTTTGGAGAGCCTTAGAATGATCATACATTTAAAAAAAAAAAAAAAAAAAAGGCTAATATCTGCTTTATCAGGACATGCTTCCTTTACGCAGTGAGGACCGAGCCAAGCAGAGTGAACGTCACTGTTTATTTTAACCCCAGGGTAACTTATTACCGAGTGTCATTCCACTCAGCGCGCTCTTTTAATACCGATTATTAGCTCGAGCAAATAAGCTGGAAGTTCTTACTGTTCATTCTTTGGGAAAAGGTCGTTGACCTCACGCTCTAAATGGACCCGCTAAAGAGGTGTATTTTTTTTTTTCCAGGGACTGGAGTGAACTTCACCTGTTGGACCAGCCTGCACGCGTGACTCAGGAGCAGAATGAATCACAGCTCGTAGCAAGGGGGAAAGCAACCTCGTAGTAAAGACGCTGACGGGTGCTTGGAGGAGACGTCTTCTGACAGCAGGGCTTAGAGAAGAAATGTAGCTTCCTCTCTGCTGGGAACTGCGTGTTTCTGGTGAGTTAGCAGAGATTAACGGGCATTCCTGCTGTGCTGGCTGGTGGGTTAATTTATAGCTATCTGGAAAGAAAGGCTTATTTATTTATTTCAGTTAGGAAGCTTGGATCCCTGGAAATTTTAAGCAAAAGCTGTGTGACTCGTCTAAGGAGAGACTGAATGGCAGGTGAGAAGCAGGCTGGGGTAATTCCTGCATATAAACAGCCTGGAAAGCAGTCAAAGGAAAATAATTAATATAATTCAGATTTGCTCTCCAACTTTTGACTTTACAAAGGTTAAAAAATAGTACAGGCTGCCGCCTTGCTTTGATATTTTCAATATTTAACCTTTTTCCTGTGTTCCTTAATCGAACTCAATCCTTAATGTGGCTTTATAAACCAACACATCTATTTGTGTCTCCACGGTGTGCCGTTGTGTATTCTTTATAAAGGAAGGGAGGGCATCCTGCTTTTATAATGTATTTAAAACAACTGACACATTTTAAAACAATTGGGAAAGATAGGATACACACCAGAGAGAGAGAGTCTGGATGAGAAGGCTGGGGTGAATGCATCGTCCCACCTTGTGTGGTGAGTATTTATCAGGGAGTCCAGAGGGATGTTATCATCTCAGCAGAAGCTCTACTTGATGGTCTTTCCAGAAGACTTTTTTTCCCCCCATTTTTACTTCTTTCAATATAATAAGTATCTCAAGACTTAGCGTTTGCAGAGTAAGGGCAACATCTGGCTTGGTAAGAAGCTTCGAATATTAGACCTGACAAAAACCACCATCTGGAGCACTGTGGGCTGTGCCCTGGCTGGGAAGAGTCCACGTGGAGGTAGGAACACGCCTGTTCCCGCACGGGACAGGCTCCTCGCTGGGTTATGCCAACCTTCAGAGCGCTGATCCCTCAGCTCTGCCCTGTGCGTTTTGTGGGTCTCAGATCTCCAAAGGCTTCCCTCGTGCAGAAGGATCTTTACCATAGAAGTGCTGGGATCAAAATGTAGAGCAAAGAGGAGTCACGTGCTGGTTTTCTGTAGTTTCTTGCGATTTCATCGGGTGCCAACAAAGTCCACAGATCCTGCTTTTGAACAGGAGGATGTTGGTGAGGGACTCTTTGTTCCCAAAATAAGCGCAGGGTACGGAGTGTGCAGCTTTTGATGTGAAAATCCCATTTGCAAAAAAAAAAGGAATGACTAAATCGTTCAGGTGTAAATAAAAACTCAAAAATAACCCAGGTAAAATGTTTCCCTGAGAGACACTCTCCTCTTTTTTTCTTTCCACCTCCTTCCATACAAGCATAAAATGCACGAGCTTTCTCTCATTTGAGCTTCCCATGTCGTACCCAAGCTGGGAAGCAACCTCAGAAGGGCCTTGGGTGTCTTCAGAAGGCTACGAGACCAAAGTCCACAGCTTAGAGGTGTCAAAGCCCTGGATCTAAGGGCTCATCCCCCTCCAACAGCAGCCAGAGCAACCACTGAGATGTCTGGGACAGGGGAGCAACCGAGAAGACATCACCCATGCTCTCTCGGCTTGTTTGATGGAGGAGAGCTCACCCACACCAGGATCCAAACTCTCCAGAGAGTGTCCACCTCAATTACAGAGGTCACTGTTTCCTTACTGGGGAAACTGGTGGTGCAGGAGATATTCTGGATCCTGCTCAGGCTCTTCACTGGGGTAGAGATGCTGGCCTGAGAACACTTGGTTTTGTAGCTTTGATGAAACTTGTTTGGTCAGTTTGATGTAGACGTAAAATATCTTTAAAGTAACGAGGGGTTGTTTCCCTTAAAAGCCTTTACCTAAATTTTCTGTTAATGTGAGATAAATATCTATTCTGCTACTGTATTGTACCGGAGAAGTTCTGGCCTCCCACGTCTGGGGGAGATTTGGTTCTCACTAGTTTATGAAATAATGAAGTACTTTTAGGAGCTTTCTAAGCCTCCCTGCTGGGCACGGCAGCTTTAGTGAGGATGCCAGAAGGTGGCCCACAGGTTATGAAACACTTTAGGAGAAAATCAGCAACATGCACATGGAATATTCCCATTTAAGCCAATGATTAGACATAAGCCTTGCACAGCAAGATTTAACACATTCAAGTGGCACTTCTTATTAGTGTGTAGCAGACTTGTAACTTGATTTCATTGACTTTATTTCCTATTTTCTGAGTATTGATTCATGTGAATAAGCTAAAGCTCACCTGGACACTAAGGTAATTGGCATACCTAGCTGCAGGGAGCAGCTTTACCCATATTTTCTGTAAGTGGACTGTGTATTTGAGAGTCCCGTCCTCAAAGAACTGCTACCAGGTGATTTTCTGGCAGCAGGGAGCAAGCCTGCATGCCTGCTTGACCATAAAAAGTGAACTTTGAATTGTGAAGACATTGAAGAGGGGGGGGAAATAGTAGCAATCATTAGGTCTATAACCTACAGGACAAATGCTTCCCTGAGGAGTCAGCAGTAGCGTTGTTGACACGCCTGGAATGGTGCAACGTGCTCGTGGGTGACTTCCAGGGAAGAGTTTCAGACAGCGCAAAGCCACTCTACAAAGGCAGGTAAAAGTAGAGAGTATGAGACAGTCATAAAAGTCTAAGTCTTCATGTAATAATTAATGGCCTGTGGGGCCAGCGTGTTTGAGGGATGCACGTGTTTCGTGGTGTCATTCACCTGCGAGCGGGTGTTGGTTCAGATGAGGCCAGTGAGCAGTGGGCTGGGGTAGAGCCAACTTATCTCTCTTGAACTAACTCACAGTGAACAAGCAGGAACCCTCAGCTCAGGTCAGGTCCCTCCAAAGGAAGCTGAAGAACTGAGCTGGACAATCTGCTGTAAAAGCTGGATTGACGCCACTGATAAATGAGGGAATAAAGGTCAAGGAGGAGCTTTCTGCTTCCCTGAGTGATGGGAGATAACTTTGCCTCAATGGCAAGCCATCTTTTCCTCCTCTTGGAGCTGAACCCCTCATCTCCACACCCTTATTCTGCAGTCCTTGGACTGGCAGCAGGTGGTTACTGTCCAGGAAGTGTGTCTTCTCCAAGGACTGTGGCGGGGGAGTGAGGAGAGAAGCAGCGAGGTCAGCTGGCAAAGGGCTGGCCCTCGCGTGTACACGGGGTCACCTACATGAGGGGTCCAACTCCAGGCATCAGACCCTGTGCCAGACCTGTTCTGCTGGCACCTCAGCGGCTCCCAGGGTTTCTGCGCCATGTCCTGACAGCTCAGGCTGAAAAGAAGAAAACAGGTGCCACAGCTGCCGGGGTACATCAGATACCCTCTCTGAATACGGAGCAGGAAGCATGAGCTGTTTAAGATATCATCGCTTCTACTTGTGTTTTTGTCTCTGCTGTAGACACCAGAGGAGGAACACGCTGGCCTGCTGTATCTAGTCCCTCTGAGTAAAAACTCATGTTTCTCAGGTGTCTGTGGACTGAAGAAACCCTGGTGAAGGCGTGATCCATCCCAGCTGCTCATGCAAACATGAAGCTCTTCTGGATAATCCCATTTTTCCTGTTGCAAGGTAGAGCCTTGGCTGGGAGGGTAGTGGTGTGGGTGAAGTAGGTTGCACGTGCCAAGGCCGTGTCTCTTCGCAGCCTCTCAGCCACACCAGGCTCAACAGGGGTTACAAGAAGACGTGGTCTGTGGGGCAGGTTTGTAGGAGCTGGGCGTGCATGTGCAAGGGTTTCCAGCGTTGTTGTGTGACCCAGTTCCTGAACTGGGTGTCATTCCTATCCACCCTGTACACTCTGTGATTGTGTGTGTGTCCTGTGCTTAGAGGGTGGCCACCCTTACATGCTAGTTTTTTTGCAGATGCTGAAGCTTTTCTGATGAAAAACACCAAAGCCAAGCTGTGTTTAGAAGCCAGCCCAACAACTGCAAATCTATTGCTGGAGGACTGTAATCCCGAGTCGGATTTCCAGGACTGGTCTTGGCGAGGCGATTCGTTGGTGAACCACGGCACGTGGAGCTGCCTCTCCACGGCGGAGGGTGACAGGGTGCAGACAAGTCCCTGCGGCAGCACAAGCTGGGACTGCTCAAATGCAGTGCTCTCCCCTCTGGGTAGCAGCCAGGGCTACCTGGTGGCAAACAGGAAAGGAGTCGCTCTCAGTAATGTGAGAGGCCTCAAGGCTCAGTGGCAAGATGTTGCAGACAGGAGCGTGTGCGAGGAGAAAACAGGTCAGTGCGGCACACCCGGGAACCAGCCACCCACACACACACTGGTGGGGAATGTGGGAAGGCACGATCGGCATCCCGGGGTCTTTCTGACCCTGGGTGCCCCACCATAGTGGGATTTGTGGCATGAGCTAGAAACTCTCTGCACTTCTCGGTGCATGAGATGAGGCTACGCCCTCATGGCTGCGTTCTGTTTGCTTCAAGAGACGTCCTGGGGGGCAAGGAGAAGGTTGTTTCTATCCCAAAATATTGTGGTGAGTGACTGTTGCATCTTTCTGCTCTTTTCCTCCACAGCCGAGGTGGAGCATTTTTTCGCAGCCCTTGCCAGCACGCACGTGTACGACCACACAGCAGGCAACCTGACCCTGGCGCTCGGTATCGATCAACAGCAGCTGGAGGAGCTGCTCTGGTTCTTCCGCAGAGAAGACCGTAAGTTGCACTGACATTCCTGGGTTGAGAGTTGAAATGGAGATCCACAGTTCTTGGCTGTTAACCCTCCTGCCTAGTGGAGAAGCAAGAGGGAATTACCCGAGGAGGTGATTTACCTCAGGTATATAAACAGCCTCACCTCACTACAGTCTCACCTCTAGAAGAAGCAGGCTATGAGTGAAGGTTGAGGCTTTAGTGAGATAGTCTCCTCCCAGAGAGGGGCTCAGCCCCTTTTCAGGCATCGCCTGCCAAGAGAGCAAAGGTTTGGGATGACCGGTGATTTTTGGCAGGGTGGAGGGGAGCAGATTGATATGAGCAGGTCAGTGCCCGGGGGATCAGCTTCAAAACCACAAAAAACAAGGACGGAGCGTCCGCTGCCATCCATACTGCTCACCCCAACCAGCGTTTGGTGGTCAGTGGGAGAGATACAGAACCTGAAGCAGGGGAGGGGCTATGGGTAGCAGAAAGCAGTTGTGGAAGTTTTCTGCCTGGGGAGGTAGAGTTGCATGAGGTTGTACCAAAAAATGTGGCCTGGGTGCTCCGCTCTGGGCGCCGGAGCTGGGCACCAGCATTTGCTGCTCTGCACACGCTGACGCTGCCTCTCTGCGCTCTCCCCCAGCATCAACGTGGAGTTACTCTGTCCTTGCGCTTTCCTTCGTGGCCATGATTTTGGGTCTTCTCCTTCTGACCATTAACATTGTGCGAAACAGGTGAGACAGGAAAATTTGGGGGTCTTTTGGTGCGTGGTGGTGCGCCGAAACCTCCCCAAAGAGACAGGCACGTGGGTTTGGCAGGGCGGGGCAGCAGGCGGGGAACAAGACCTGAGTGATGGGGAGAAGAGCAAAACCGACCTCCCTTTGAACCGTGACTTGATGTAAAACCTCTCCTGGCTCCCTGCTCTCCTCATATGTTACCTGGAATGAGCCACTTCACTTCTCCAGGCCCTAGATCCTCACCAGTAAAGCGTCTGCCATATCTCTGCCCAGCCCAGCAGGCTGTTGGGAGGGAAATGACATTAAATGTGTCACTTAAGTGACACAGTGCGGTAGGCGGGGTGTGCCCGTGGGCAGCTGATATGTCCCCAGGGCCAAGAGGCAAAGAGATGGATGTAACCATCATCACCAGGGGTAGATGCTCCCCCCAGAAGATGGGCTGGGCTTGCTGCTTCACTCCACATTTCCTTTTTATTGCCTTCTTGCAGGAAAAGGAAGACCCACATGTACGGAGAAACGGTGGAAACCATGCGGGAAGCTGAGCTGGAAGCCAAACAAGCCCTGATGCCCGTGCAGGGGTACAGCCCAGCTGAAACACAAAAGCAGGAGCTGATGCCCCAGGACCAGAGATCGGGAGAAGTGGTGGTCCAGTGGAAGGACGGGACCGTCACGTCTCTGTACTCAGCGGCATCTGAGGATGCCACATAACGGCGGCTGAAGTCAAACCGTTTAGGGCCTAAGGAATGTATCAGGACGTCGCAATTCATAGCGATGGAAGTTTAAAAATGAAGTTTAGCCTGGGGAAACAGAAAGAAAAAAAAATCAAAAAAGCAAGCAGCAGAGCTGCCCCAGCAGACTTGGCTCCAGACTCGAGGCAAACCTGCGCCGCTCCTGTTTCAGCTCCTCGGCTTCCTCCAGCCTTCTCTCCCACCCCAGCTTCACCCTCTCCCGCAGACACCGCCTGTGCCCGCCACAGCCGGGCGGGAGCTGGGCCGGGGCAGGAGACGGGAGGTGAGAGGTGGGCGGCTTTTCTTGTGGTTGGGGAACACGCCGTCCCATCCCGTGAGCAAAGCAGCTACGCTGAAGCAGAGGTGCTTTTGTTCTTTTCAGAAATCATCTTTATTAAAATATTTTCCAAAGTGGTTGATCGAAATCCTGTGTTGAATCTCTCTCTCCATCAGTAAGGTCATGTATATATATATATGTATATATGTACAAACAGACATGTGGATATTTTATTCTGCAGAGTAACTGCAACTCGAGGGAGAAGCAGAACATTTAACCTGCTACGGCAAACGCAACTGAGTGGCCCAGCCCTTGGCCCTGGCTGGGGCACAGGTAGAGCCTGGGCTGCTTTAGGATTCACTTCACACCCTTCACTGGGCATGTGAAGAAGCCACAAAATAATTTAAGATATTTTTGGAAATACCTCAGCCTTTCAAACAAAGGCTTTACAGAGCATGTTCTCGTCAGTGAAGCATCTCCCCCTGCAAAGCCTTTGGAAAGCAGTACTATAGTGTAAAATGTTGTTAAAAAACCCAAAACAACAGCTATTTTTGTATGACTTACTTCAGTGCAGAAGAATCAGTTTCAGGACACCTGAGGCCTTTATTCGGCTGAAACTCTATCTGCACCTTAATTCATCTGGATTAAAAAATAAATAAAAATTCCTCCTGCTTATTGCTCAGTCTGGGGACCTGTGAGACAAACGAGACAGGTGCCTTTGTGCTTGATTAAGGATTAATTCCCCCTTCCTGGGCTCCAATCGCTGTGCAACAGGTGCCCAAGCTGGACTGGGGGACCCTGAGGATGACCCTCCCCACGCCCGGCGGTGCCTGCAGCTCCGACTGCTCCAGGAGGTGCTCAGATCCTCACGGAAAGCCGGGCTGGCCCCGGTGTCAGTGGCCACCCGTGGGGGTGCTCGGCTGGGGGGGACAAGAGATGGGGCAGGAACAGGTGGGCTTCATCCCAGCACAGAGACTGGGGCCACCGTCCTCTGTGGTGCCTGTGAGTCCATCACAGTCTTGCAGAGCCAGGGGGACCGGAGGAAGACTCGTGCCACCCCCTCCGCAGAGGCACATCCTAAAATATCTTGAAGCCTTTCAACAAGGTGAGCGTGGGAGCTTTCCTCTTGCTCTGAGCCCGTGAGGACTTGACGGTGACCAGCTTGGCCTGGGCCACCGAGGGGATCTCCTTATAGTTGACGGTGGAGAGCGTGTTGAAGGTGCAGCTGGCCAAGCCATGGCGGGTGGGCAAGACCGGCGTGGCCACCGGCGTGGCCACTGCTGGGCAGGGGCGCTCCTCGGTGATGAAGAGCGGTCGGACGGGGAGACTCCGCTCCTCCTGGCGCCGCACCTCCCGCACGGCTTCATGGAAGACGTGCTGCACCCCTGCAAAGTCCTGGCACGCCGACACCTCGTAGAAGAGGCACCCGAACCTGCTCGCCAGCGACATCCCTTCGGCTGCTGGCACCTGCCTGGCGAGAGCGGAGGGGACAGGTGCAGCATCCCTTGGGATGCTGCAACCACCCCAAAAGGGGAGCTGGTGGGGAGCACCCCACACCCTGTTCCTACTACCAGGGTGGTGCCTGCTTGTCCCGCGGCCTGGGACAAGCAGGGGACATAGTTCCAAAAGGGGTTCACCTTCCCCAAAATCTCAGAGCAACAGGTTGCGTGCGTCCATGCAGAATCATGCAACCCTTCATGCCGGTGACGCGGGGGGCTGGATGTAACGGCATCGTGCTGGGGAACAGGGACGAGATGGGGCAGGTCCTCGCTGTGGGGAGGGGAAAGCCCACCCCGCCAGGATCTGTGCTGGGAGCGTGAAGGGGGAGTTCAGCAATGCACATGACTCAGGGACCCGTGGGACCAGCACTCATCGCAGCCCCGGAGCGGCACAAAAGGCCAGAAAAACACGCGAGGGGCATCCAGTCCTGGCAGCAGGGATGGGGTGAGAACAGGCTCCAGGGAAAGGGCACATCCAGGGGGGAGTGAGGAGCTGGAACAGGCTCAAGCCCTGCCCGGAGCTGGTGATGCTGCCTTACCATGCAACTGGAAAACATCCCGCTGAAAATACCAATGGGTTCAAAATAAGCACATTACCCCCCGTCCCAGACAGGAGAGCAGGAAGCTCGGAGATGCAGGAGGGCGTGACAAATAGCGATGGGGGTGGAAATAACACAAAGCAAAAAAAAATCAGATTTGGGTTTTGCAGCCCAGCTGGAGGGTGAGGTGGGAGACCTGTGGGATCTCCCACCAGGAGAAGACAGCCTTGCCCCGCACCAATACCTGTACTGCTCCATGTCCAGCTTGTTGCCCAGCAGGAGCACGGGGCAGCGGCGCTGGCAGCCCCTCGCGTGCAGAGCAAGGACGTCCAGGTAGTGCTGGCAGCCCTCGAAGCTCTTCTGATCATCGATGCTGTAGACGACGAGGAAGGCGTTGGCCCAGCGCAGGTACCGCTCACAGTTGCCAGGGCCATCCTGGGGGCAAGAAGAGCCACTGAACCGCGGTCCAACCACAGTCCAGCCGGGTGTTTGGCACCAGCCGTGCCCCGGTACCTCACCTGGTCGGCGGTGTCCATCACCTTCAGCAGAACGGGCTGCTGGTCCACCAGCTCCTCCGAAGCGTAGGTGTCCTCTGCAAGGAGAAGGGTGGCGTGTGACCGTGGGCTGGGGTGTCCGGTCTTCACCAAAGCTGAGCAAAGCTTGCGACACCGTGGGAAAACCTCAGCCCACAACAAGGAGCCTCTTCCACCAGCGCCTCCCACCGTTATCTATGGGGGCTGGCAGTGATGCTGCTGGGCAAGCCCAGCTGGAGGCAGTTAATTGCCCCCTGAGTGCCGCAGGCGCGGGCTCCCATGGGAGAAAGAGGCAAGGGAAGGAACCCAACACGGCCATCACTGTGCCTTGGGCTCAGCTCTTGTCTAAGTGCCACGACCTGGTGAGATAAAGCGAGCTGGGGGCTTGACGTTGGGGCTGTTTCCCAATAAATCAGGCAAAAGGAGCGCCCCGTTCTTTTGGAAGAAGGGCAGGCAGGGACAGCCGCTGAGCCCTTCCCCCAGGAGAAAGATGCCTTCTCCCGGATGGGTCCTAACGGATGCGTTTCGGAAAGGTTTTGACGTGGGAAGAAGAAGCCACTTTCCCAAAAAAAGATCCGAGGAGGAAAGGATTTATCCTTTCTTCCAAAGAGCTGCTGAGTTATTAAGGGCTGGAGTCGGTTCCTGGACAAGGTCCATATCTCCCTAATGTCCCTGATAAATCATTTACGGTTCTTCCCCGCGCCCTGGAATCGGGCCTAGGAAAATAGTTATTAATTACTCAAACGAGTGGAAAAAAATAATTTGCCCAGAACTGCTCGCTGCAAAGCCAGCTCTGCAGCCCTCGCTCGCTCCCCCAGTCCTTCCCCTGCCCCTCCCCAAGGACCCCCCATAATTCAGATTTCAGTTTCTTTGGAGCGATGCGAGGAGCCAGTGCTCCCCCGTGGGACGTGGCCTGGGAGAGAGCGCTGCTTCGACCTCTGTTTTTACAGGCGGGTTTGGGTCAAATCCAGCCCTTCTGTTGTTTTTCATGTAATTTTGAGTGGTGGGGTTGTTTTTGTGTTTGGGTTTTTGGTTTTTTTTCCCCTCAAATGCCATACTCGTGGGAAACGCAGGAGCCGGGAAGGATGCTCTGTGGGAGCTTAGGGGACTACACGTTGGGGGGGAAACACCCGCGGAAAAAGCGTCTTACCCAAATTCGGATCGTATTCGCTTATGAACCTCTTGGTTAGAAACTTCACGGTCAGAGCTGCAGGACGTGAAAGAGGTGGGTGAGGCGGGTGGTTACCCATGACACAGTCCCCCCCTCCATGCCCGTCCATCCCCGCGGCGTCAGGGCGCCGATCTCACCTGACTTGCCAGCCCCTCGGCACCCCAGGATGGCCACGTTGCACTCGGCGAGGGGGCTCTGGGGGGGCCGCTCGCCGCCCCCTCGGGGTTTGCCGAACATCGAGGACATCCTCCGTCCTGCGAGAGAGACAGCGGGGAGGGGGGAGGCATTGGACACGCGCCACCGGATGGATGGTGACCTCCTCGCCGTGGGGTGCCCCAACCTGGGGGAAAGTGGGGGGCACCGGGGAGAGGGGTCCGCTCTCCTCCATCAGCATCCTGGTATCGTGTCCGGTGCCGGCAGCCAGGATCCCACCCAAGGAAAGACAGGGACCCCCCTCCCAGCCCTCTGCCCACCCTCCGCACCCCGGAAAGAGAAGAGAAACGCAACCTCCCACCTTAAAACCCGCCGGGGGGCCGGGGCTGGGGGAGCAACGGCCCCTGCACCGCCAGGGCTGCCGATGAATGAGGCAGGCGGAGGCGAGCGCAGCTCCCGCCGCTCGGGCCCCGGCCAAACTCCTTGTAAGGAAAGCTGCCGCACCGGCGCCAGGCCGGACACGCTGCCCAGAACACCCCGAAGACGGCGCATGCCGGCCCCCCGAGATCCCGGCGCTTCGGGCGGGGACCCCCGGCCACCAAACCTGCCACGCCTCCGCTCAGCAGCCACCTCGCCATGGCCCTGGCGCTTCACCGGATCCCAGCACCTCGTTGAGACCCTCCCCGTGTCCCCCAGCAAGCAAGAGCTTGGTCCCGCTCTCCTGGCTGAGGCCGGCGCACTCATCACACCTCCCTCGGGCAGGAGCAGCGCGGGGGGTGATGCTGCCTGTGCAGCCCCCCAAGCACACAACCCTCCTGGTTCCTCAGGTGCGTTTAAGCACAGACTCCTTCCTGCTGCTGGCAGAGGTTTTGCAGAGCACGCTGCATTAAAAAAAAAACCTTTTTCCACCCAAAAGGCGTGATCCCGAGGGGAAAAAGGGGAGCCTGGGGGAATACTCACCGCTGCCCGCATC
Source organism: Trogon surrucura (assembly GCA_020746105.1). NCBI lineage: Eukaryota > Metazoa > Chordata > Aves > Trogoniformes > Trogonidae > Trogon > Trogon surrucura. The sequence continues at coordinate 18,945,963 of CM036627.1, read as the reverse complement.
GAGCCATGAGCCGGCACCCAGCGGGCTCGGAGCCCGAGTAGGTGGCGGAGGCTGAAGTCAGCGTTGTCATGGCGATCGTGGATGGGGCTCAGCACCCGCCGCCGCAGGATGCGGCCCCTGGGCTGAGCCCCAGGGGTTTCTATGGGGGGGCCATAGCCAGGGCTGGGGGGGGGCGAAGGTCGCTCCGTGGCCACGCGGGGCTGCTGCGCCGTCGGGGATTATTGCCCCTTAATGCAGGCGGGATATTTTTAACCCCTCCCAAAATAGTCTGGGAGTGTGGAAGTCCCTGCAAGCCCCGGGGATGGGGACGATGGGGAGGATGAGGAGGATGGGAACCACCTCCCTGCAGGAAGCAGAGCCCCTCTGAGGAACCCCCCTTATCCCCCAGCCCCCTCCCCGCTGTTGGCCACAGGCCAAGGACGCTTAAATGTGATCGGAGCGAAATGTGGTATTTTAAGGTGGGGATCCATAAGGATCAATGACAGTAACACAAGTGCAAAGCTTTCACCTGCTCCTCTAAACAGAATTTTTTGAGGGAGAACCTGCTGGAACCGCCACCCTGGGGCAGTGGCTTTGCTGTAACGCTGTGAGAGCTCCCAGCTGCAGGAATGAGGGGCTGAGGAGGGAGGAAAAAATGCACCTTCATCAGGGTGGGCTGCTCGGGTTAAATTACGCATCAAAACAGAACACCAGCTGCAAGAGGTGATGGGGAGACTCGGGAGCAAGCCCCTGGGTGAGCCCTGTTGCTGCCCTCCTCGGGGCCCTGCGGCAGAGGCAAAATGGGATTTTTAGCCAGAAAAAGCTGTGACTGGCACACAAACGAGCAACGTGCCACAAATAACACTTTTCTTCACCATCGACCTCTGCGTCAGTCGCAGGGGGTTTGTCTCTGTCCACAGCCCTGTGGGTGGAAGGGACGTTTTTGGCGAGGAGGGGTCGCTGCACTTCATTTTCCTCGCCACGGGCTCCGCAGATGAAGCCCAGGCTGGTTTATGGCTCCTTGAGCCCAGGATGGGTGTTGCCTGGGCTGCCTGATGCCTCTCTCCTTGGGGAGGGTTACAAAGGGAACAGCCCCGTAAAAGTCTCTGCCCGTGGCCACGCTCAGGATTAGCAAAGCCCCTTCCCTGCCACGCTCAGGATTAGCAAAGCCCCTTCCCTGCAGCTGGGCTGAATGGCGCTGAGATTTGCGGACGTTACAGCCGTAAACCCCACTTTTTAAGGGGAAAAAATAATAACAGCGCATCAACACACCCTACCCAGCCACGCAAACTTGTTTCCCTCCCTGGGGTGGGGACCATTCCTTTGGGACATCGCAAGGAGGATGCCGGAGAGCAGGGAGAGCAAAACCTGTCTCCCCCGGGGCAACCAGGCATCCTTCGCGGGCTGAGTCGGGACAGAGCCGGGCATCTCCTTTGTGACCCGTGCCGGGTGGTGACGCCGGAGCCCTGCCTGTGTTTTGGGTGGGCAGCTGAGCTCGGCGGATGCCTTTGAAAGGCCCCGATCACGAGCTCGGCTATCTTTAGCTGGAGGTATTTATATTACAAGGCAGCGGCGTGGCGGCCGCCGGGCAGAGCAGCAAAGGCATCGACGGGTGGTGGGAGGCAGGAGGGGGCTGCGCTGGGACACCGCACGGAGGAGCATCCCCCCCACTGAGAGCCACTGAGAGAGGATGACCCCAGAGGAGGAGGAAGGCTCCCAGGCAGGGTCCCCAGAGAGGATCCGTATCCGGGTGGAGGAGCAGTCATTCTGGGTGGAGAAGAGCTTGCTGGTGGAGAGCAGCGAGTACTTCCGTGCCCTTTTCCGCTCAGGCATGAGGGAGAGCACCCAGGAGGAGATCGGGCTGGGGGAGCTGAGCGCGGGCGGATTCCTCGCCATGCTGCGCGTGCTGGCAGGAGAGAGGCCCATCCTCGGCAGCGAGGAGACCTTCCAGGCGGTCGAGTGTGCCGCCTTCCTGCAGGTGAAGCCCTTGGCCAAGTACCTGATCCACTCCATCAACTCCGACAACTGCCTCCTGCTGTACCAAGCTGCCGCCATCTTCGGTCTCCTGGACCTCTTCCACTGTGCTGCGCTCTACATCAGGGACAGCTACGCCGAGCTCGAGGAGGACCTGGACTGCCTCTCCGCCGACCTGCTGGCCTACGTGGAGACCCTCCTGCCCAGCACCTTCGTGGCAGTAGGAGCCCACACGCCCACCTTCGAGTTTCTGGAGGATCTCTCCAGGACCATCTGCTACTTGGATGAGGAGACCAACACGTGGAGGACCCTCTCCTGTCTCCCACTGAGCGCCAGCACGTTCCTAGCCGGCATGGCAACCATGGATAATAAGATCTACATCGTGGGAGGCGTCTACGGGGCCAGCAAGCAGGTGGTGGAGAGCAGCTTCTGCTATGACGCTGACACCAACGCCTGGAGCGAGTTCCCCAGCCCTCATCAGCTACGCTACGATGTTAGGCTGGTGGGCCACGAGGGCTACCTCTATGCCATTGGCGGGGAGTACGAGAAGATCTCGCTGAAGTCTGTGGAGAGGTACGACGTGGCCTCCGGCACCTGGACATTCGTCTCCGACTTGCCACAGCCGAGCACGGCGGCACCCTGCGCCCAAGCCATGGGGCACATCTTCGTTTGCTTGTGGAAGCCGCTGGACACCACCATCATCTACGAGTATGAGACCCAGCAAGACATGTGGCTTCCTGTCACCGAGCTCAAGCGGCACCAGAGCTACGGGCACTGCATGGTGGCCCACCGCGACAACCTCTACGTCATGCGCAACGGCCCCTCGGATGACTTCTTGCGTTGCGTCATCGATTGCTTCAACCTGACATCGCGGCAGTGGACGGCCCTGCCTGGGCAGTTCCTGAACAGCAAAGGAGCCCTCTTCACTGCCATCATCAGGGGTGACACTGTCTACACCGTCAACAAGATGCTGACACTCCTCTACTCGGTGGAAGAGGAGACCTGGAGGTTCAAAAAGGAGCAGGCGGGTTTCCCACGCAGCGGCTCCCTGCAGACCTTCCTCCTGCGGCTGCCGAGACGTGACCATGACGTCGCGACGTAGGTGGCCCCCAGTCCCACGTGGGGATGGTCTCCTTGCCCGTGGCCTCAGCTCTACATCTGCCCTTTCCCCAAGGCTCCTCTCCTCCTCCACGGAGCCGTGCTCAGGTCCATGGACATGCCACGTTGGACCTTGGAGGTGACACTAGACCCAGAGGGAAAGGGGCTGCAGGCAGCTGCTGCCTGCCTTCGCCTGTGCCACGTGGGCTACGTGCAAAGTCCTGCCAAGAGTGGGCTCACGAGCCAACTGCGGGCAGGGCTTCGTGCCTTCTGCAGAGGACAGATACCAGAGAGATGCAAACACGGGTTTTATTTATTCTGACCGCGCTCCGAAAGTGTGCAGCATCCCACCTCCTCTCTGCTCCGATGGGAAATCATTCATTATATCCTGGAATTAAAAGGAAAGCTATATAAAAAATCCCAAAATTGTGTTTTTCATTAGTCCTGGGTTTGGGGTTTTTTTTCCTCCCCTCTTCTGAAGGAAAATACCTCCCAAGGGGGACCCACGTCAATGCTCCTGCCCACTGAATGCTTTTTCAGCTGCGGCTCTGTTTCAGCGCTGTACGTGGGAGCGGGGTTCTCACAGAGCCCCGCGTTCCCCGGGGACACGTCCAGGCTGCTCCCACCCGCAGGGAGGAGGGGGAGGAGGGGAGGTGGTGGCGGGGGTGAAGGGAAGCATCTCCTGGGCATCGGGTGCTTAAGGCACGACGGGGTTTGTGGGACCTGGGAACCATCCATGTCCTCCCCCAAGTGCATCAGCCAACTCCAGGCTTGTCTGCCGAGCCCCAGCGCAGACCCAAGGGGGTGGTGAGTGCTGGCACTCATCAGAGGCTCGTTTGGGCCAAGACAGGTTCTTTTTAAGACGTGGAAATACAGAGGGTGCAAAAAGAGAAGGCAGGGAGAGGGCACTGCCTTGCAGAGGTCTTCTCTGTTGGGAGAGCTCTGTAACCAGACGAGCTCTTCCCATGAGATACCACGGAGGGTTGCTCACACGGGCTCTGGGGATGGCTGGAGAAGGCAGAGCTCCCCTTTGCACCCGCAGCGCTGCCGGCAGACCCACGGGGACCGGGACAGCAGCAAACCCAGAGCGTGGCTCAGCCGGTTCCCATTCCACGGGGCTTTGGGCTGCCCGTGACGGAGCGGAAGGGAACACCAGCCAGGATGCCTCAGATACCTGCGCTGCCGTCTCTCGCCAAGTTCTCGGCGCTTTCAGAGCAGTTCCCGCACTGGAGAACAAAGCCTCACAACACAACCACAAAAAACCAAACCAACCGAGAAAACCCCAGCTCACATCCCTGCCGGGACTGAAACCCACCCAGTGCACCCTGTCCCTGTTTGCCCTCTGCCACCAGGCCAGGCCACCACCCCGCTGTCACCCCTGGGATGGGGACCGTTAGCAGAAAGCCTGTCAAGCCAGATCCATGGTCCCTTCCTGGAAGAAGCCAATTAATGTTTCACGCCATCTTCTCCTAACCCAAAGCAGCGCATGGAAGCACGCCGCTTTAAAACCATTTCCAGTTGAACAAACAGCTTAAAGCCTTCATTAACATAAAGTTAAAATAATTCTCCAGCTCCCAACACCACTAGGTGATACAACCTCTCCCCCCACCTTAACTCACTGATTTTTTTTGACTTTTCAGGGGTTTAGGAAGATAAATTGCCAACAAAATGCAAAAAGCTTTAAGATTTTAAGTGCAGCGGTGGGGAGGGGAACTGGGGGAAGACCAGGTCTTAGCAGGCACTGCTGGCTACGGCCTGGATGCTCCCAGGAGAGGAGCAATTTGTTGCATCCATCAACCCAGACCACGATATAGAAAAGTAACACACGATACGGTTTAGCGGTGAACCCGGCATCGCTGGACTTGATCATGTTAAAGGTCTCTTCCAACCTAAATGATCCCAAGATTCTGTAATTTTAGGCGCCCAAGGAGGTAAAAAGACACAGCTCTTACCTCTGCAAGCAGGGGGTATAAATGAGGAGCCGGGACCCAGTAAACTGGGAGAGGGAGGCAGCTCAGCTTTTGCACAGCGCGAGGGCACGACGCTGCCAACGCGCTTCGCTCCGCCAGAATGGAGCCCTCGACGTTCCGCATTACTGGCACCGGCACGGCACCGTTATCTCCCCCTTTCAATCTTCGGGGTGGTTACTCCGCCAAAGCTCACAGCTCGAGGCGAAGCAAGCTATCTAATCACGGTTTAACCTTTTTGCAAGCTGCTTTTTTTTCCTTTTTTTTTTTTTTTAAGGTGACATCATCTTGGCAAGGCCGAACGTAACGAAAAGCTGTCTGTCGAACGGACTCGCCTTATAAGGGCCGCATCAAAAATAAAAGCTTGTATAACCAAAGGAAAGCGGGAGGAAAAACAGTGCTGGGAGCTCCAAGGAGAGCCTGTGAGCTCCCTGCGAATGTCTCCCGTGGCCACGCACGGTGCCACGTTCTCCTTTTCAAGGCCATTAAAGAAGAGCAGGAATAAAGGATCTTTGGCTGTGGATGGGTCAAACCTGGATGGCCAAGTTTCCTTTTTGTATCTGGGTGAGGATGAAGGCAGCCACGGGGGGCTGCACCCTCCTGACGGTGCTCGTACCCTCCTGACGGCAGGAGGAAGGGACACACGGTGGTTTTAACTTGAGCTGGGAGATCGTCTGGAAGAACCCAATGGAAAAATGGTACTAATGCAACTAATCAAGGGTTTTCTCTGCTAAGGCTGGGCCAATTGCCATTTTCATGGGAAAAGACACAAACACATTTCAGAAGAGCCCCTCCAACCATGTTTATTTGAAGAAATTACATCCGTATCTAATTCAGGGGAAAATAACACATTTTTACATGAAAACACCGTCCCTGTTCCACTGCCAAGCCAAGAGGCACATCCCGTCAGGTGATCCAGATCTCCCATTCTCCATCTTCCAGTTACAAGCAGAGATTCCCTAGGGCATCCAGATTTTCCTGATCCTGACATTTGTGCTTAACTTCATTTGGAGCCACCTGACTTGGGCAGAGCACGAGGGCAGCCAAGCCATTTCCCATCTCTGTTCTGATCTCATTAAATTCCCCAAGAACAAACCCTTACATAAACCACTTTTCATTGCACTAGATAAACTTAATGTATTTCTAGTCCAAGGGCAGCCTGTTTTCTTTCCTTATCCTCATTGAATTTTGTATTTCTTTCAAGTTTCTGGTTTAAAAAGAGAAGCTAATGTGATCAGACTGGATTTCAATGACAATGTTCGACCATGACTAAGTCAGCTGAGACTATTCTCTAAGCAAGGACCAAGAAATGTTGTGGGTTTTTTATGAAAACGATCTCTAGTGTTGATTTATGTAATCTTTTAATAATCTACATTTTATTGTAGTTGAAAACACAGCACCCACCACGCCAGGCAGAGGGAGAAAGCTGTGGTTTGGGTTCTGCAAAATGGAAATTGAAGGCTTATTATTGCATCTAATCTAAACAGCTGAGGGCGGCGATGTGTGGGTGAAGAGATCCACACTCCTGCTCTGAAGCTTTTGCCTTAGTGTGGTGAGGAACATGCTTAGGATGAACGTCCATAAAACGAGAGGAGACACTGAGAGGGGAAGCTGTGACGGGGATCCGGGACGGTGCTCACTGGGTTTTCATCACGAGCTCTTCCAGTGCCTTCTCCCTCTGATTCCCACAAAGCAAAAGAACTTCTTTGATTTCATTCTGCTGGAAGCCCATATCGTGAAACTGAGCTAACAAATGCAAGAATTCAGCTGCCTGGAGGAAGAAGCAAAAGAAAGGAGCGATGTTATCAGGGGGTTTTAAGGTCGGCTTTATCGTAGAGTTGCAGCAGAAACCAGCGTTGGGTGACGAGGCTGCAGCCAGACGCCCTGGTTGGGTTGTGTTACTGCCAAAGGGTGCCCTGGCAGCAGAGCGAGGGCACACACGCCACAGCTAGCATGGAAAAGTGTGCCTTTACATCAACTCCTTCAATAAGAAATATTTAATAAAACCAGCCTCTAGCTTCCCTTATTCCTTATAAAGCTTAATAGGAACTCCATGCAAGTGTTTGCCTGCGTTACAGACCGTGGAAAAGCGGGGAGTGCAAGCTGGAATTAATTTGTCCTGCTTCCCCCTCCTTGTTCACGCTGGGCCTCAGCACCACAACACCTCCCAGTGCTGTGTCCTCAAAAAATAACCCCTTGCCTGACACCGAGACCCAGGCATCCACCCTCTGCCACGACTGGTGATGAGCCCAGCAATCCTACGTCAAAATCTGCGAGTCTGAATTTCAAGCAGTTCTAACCCCCCAAAGCTCTTCAGTACCCCCAAGAGGAGATTAATGATTAATACCTGATGTGCCACCACAATTCTTCTCGCAGGGGGGTGAATGCACAAGGGGAGCTGGGAGTTGGGAGTGAGCGTGGGTGCTGGTGGGCTCGGGCTGGGGGATTCCCTGTGCAGGGGCTGAGCAAGCACTGTGCTCGCAGGGTGGGGCGAGAGGATGGATGGAGAAAAGCAACAGAGCAGGCGTCCTTCCCGTGACGGTGCTCCAGGGGTTTGCCATGAGCACAGGTTCGCTGCTTGCAAGGTGATGGGTCTGAGTTGCCAAGAAGCTGTGTGAGGGGCAGTGGGGCAGGAGAGAGCGGGCAGCCCGCTGGACAAGCGAGCCCAGAGGACACAGCACAAGGGGTCGGGCTGTGCTGCCCCGCTCTGACCTTTTTCTCTGAGTACTGGAACATTTCCATGGCCTCCTCCACCTGCCCTTCCTCGTAGCCCTGCTTCAGCAGCCGGTCACAGGCATGCAGGTAGCTCAGGAACTGCAGAAGAAGACAACTGGGGTTAGTCGAACCTTGCAGAGTGAGCACATTCAGGAGAGACTCATGGGGAGGACCTGGGCCACCACCATCCTGCTGGTTCCCGTCCAATCAGCCAGGGCGGTCTGTCCACCAGGACTCCCACTGGGAGAAGACAACATCTCCATCCTCATCACTCTCCCAGGGCGGGAATGAGAACAAGGCAAGAGGGAGGATGAAGAGCAAACCAAACATCTGAAGCCCCTGAGATGGAAGCGACGGCCTCCAGGCCAGGGGGTGAAGCAGAGCCTGTCTGGTGAGACGTCCACCCTCAGCCGACCCAGCATCCCTTCGATGCGCAGGGATTTGGGCGCTCGCGGGTTCGCTCCAGGGTCCGAGCACAAAACCCACCCCAAGGGAGACCCGTGTGCTGTCATTAGTGAAAGTAAACAGTTATTTTTGGCTTTCCTCATTGTTCTTGGAGTGCTGACAGCACTATTCCCAGCGGTATCTTTTAAATACCACGAGAATCGTTCACTGTCCAAAAACATATGAGACAGACAACAATAAATGAGCTATACAATAGCAGGGGGAATAAAAACATCCCACGGCCTCCCCGGAGCTGTGCCATCTTCACCCAAGGAGAAGCTGATTCCCATCTCCCCAGCTCCACCAGCACACAGACCTCCACCCTCCCCAGCACCGCTACAGCCAAGGAGAAGGGCTCAGTAAAAGATGACAAAACACCAAAAAGCCAAAAAAGCCCCTCCAACATCTCGCTGATCTTGTATGGTTATAAACAACAGAGTAAGGCTTTTAAGAAATGCTAGCCTTAAGAAGTGGCTTATCAACTCAAAAATGAGATAGTCTGGCATTTGTAACCTGTTTTTATTTTCCTCCTTACCTCACTAACTAAAAACCCCAGGCCACGGTCGCGTTTTCTAGGTTGTCGCTTTGGGTTAAGACAGCGCATCCTTTTGGAGGAGGGAATGGGCAGGAGCCCATGATGGAAGCAGAGCGGGTGCAGATTTTGAGGTCTTACTGATTTCACGAGAGTCCAGCAGTCCATAGGAAGAGGCTCCTTCTCCGTGGGCTGTCCCCCGTGGTGAACACCCTGCTCAGAACCCCATGCTCACAGCGATTTTGGGGAGACGGATGATCCGTCCCGTCTCAGCTCACGTGTACACCGAGAGCTCCACGGATCAATGACGCGTTTTTGACGGGTCAGTCGTCACTGATCAAAACGCAGTGACACTTTTTTGGTTCAGCCCTCGGCCACGACATCCTAGATGACGAGCCTTGGGTGCGTTGGGGCAACTAACCCTGCTCGAGCCCTTTAGAGAGGCTCTACCACCAAAATTGAGAAGGTATCGCCTCCTTAAGGCAGCAGACTTGCCTTCTCCACTAGCGTGGGCTCTGCCAGCTTGACTTAACACTGCAAAGAAATGGAGCAATTTTTGGCTACCATCTGGTACTACAATCAATCTTCACGGTTGAAGCTGTCGTCGTCACACATTGAAACCCCGTGTGACACCAGCAAGCAATGAAGAGCGCCCACAGCTTTTGTTTTTAACTTGAGTTGAAACATATTTTTCAGGAAGGTTTAGCCTAATTTGGTCGGTTTGTACTTGCAAGAGACGCACGAAAGGCCAGGCTTTGAGCTTTATCTTGGCTGTACTGGGCATAAATGGGAAAGATGGGAACTGCTGGGGAAGAAGGCAAAGGATATAAGGCAGCCCTTGTGGTTTTGGTGCATGAAGCTCTTCTCCAAGGGTCCTGGTGTTTATACAGAAGGGAGCAGACTGTACGCATCTCCATCCTTAACAAGATGCGGTGCTGCTCTAAATTGAGACAGCAGTTGCTACAGGACACCCTTGAATACAAAGAACATGGGCTGGGCTCTGCCCTTCTTCCTCTGCCTAGATGAAACCTTTATGGATTTAAGAAATAAAACTTCCCTTCTCACCTCAGCTTGCAGCGACAACCACTTAAAACACCAGCGAGGGTCTGGGGAGGCTGGTCCAGCTGGGGGTGGCTCAGGAGGGAGCCAGAAGCTGCGGGATGACTCAACCGCAGAGCGGCTTCGTGAGTCGAGCAGCTGGGAAAGAGCTGGCCCACGCAGCCGCACGGGCAGCTCCCCGGGAAGGAGACAGAACCCGAGAGCGGCTCCTCGGTGCCGTGTCAGCTCTCACCTCTGCCCGGGGTCTGCTCCTGCTCCCTGGAGTGGATACCTCTCTTACTAAGCTGCAATCTAGCCCTCTCACTCTCTGTGAGAGCTATTCGGATAATTTAGCCCTGTTAAATCCTCTGTTGGGATGGGAAAGTCCAGCCCCAAGGCTGCCAAGCCAGAGCGTGAGAGCCGGCAGCATCCCTTGCGGCACGGATGCTCCGAACCCACCTAGACCACAAAGGGTTTGTCTGGAGAAGCAGAGGCCTTGGGAATGGGGATGCAGCACAGCAGGCTGTGATGTACTCAGATACCAAGAGTAGGAAGAGGTTATATGTTAATTATTTTCAATAAATTCCAGGTTAATGTAGATGGTTGCTCAGGAAAAGGGCTCTGGGACCCAGCCTCGATGCCTCCACGGAGGCCCTGGTTGCTCCAACACAGGGAGCTTGTGTTTTGGAGAGAGCCCAGACAAATCTCCGAGGAATTCGTCCAGTCCCGCTCTGACAGGATGAGCCATGGCAATAATCATACGAATCTAACAGCCGGGGAAAAATGATGTGCAAAATGTTTCCATATACAGGGGCAAAACTTGTACTTCAAAAGGACGCCATGCTCCATACAACAGATTGAACAGATACTGCGACCCGGCCGTTATTACTCGCTGAAAAGCTGAGAGCAACTCATTGCTATTTTATTACAGCAAAAGTGCACACGTGATCTCACAGAAAACCCTGTCAGCTGAGGTCTGAAACCAAAGTGAGAAACCTAAGGCCATCAGAATTCCACCCCAAGCAAGACTGCTATCCCTTTCTCCGTGAAAATCGAGTTTTTCTTTACCAAAAAGCTTCCCGCAGCGCTTTGCCAGCTCTACCAACCTGACTCAGGCTTTGCTTCCCAGTCTTCTGGAGGGTGAGGATGGCTTTGCGGGTGGGGTAGCCCAAGGCTGTAACGGGCTCGATGAGGTCTCGCTCCTCCTGGCTCAGCGCTGAGAGCAGGTCAGCGGCCGAATCCGGCTGGGATCTGTGGGAACTGAGAGGTCGCGCAGGCACGGAGGCAGGGGGGAGGCAGGCGTAGGGGCTGAGAGACTGTAGGAAAAAAACCAAACAGCAGATTGTCTTCTTGCTCCAGCTTACGAAATGATGTTATAAAATCCAGGCTGAAACAATGCTTTCAAGCGCCAGCAGTTACCTTGCTCTCTCCAGAACGGGAGAATTTCCCGTACATGGAACAAAACTCCTTGGGCATCAAAGGAGACCGGATTTAATTAAATCCAGACTGAGCTATAGATACAGATCAGAGAAAACAGAGCTCAGGAGGGTTCATGGGGCAAAGCGAGCAGAAGCAGGATCCTTTCGCTGGGAATCCTGGTCATCTCTTCAGCAATAACTACGAGATTTGCCCTTGACTGGCCATGCAAGAGGCAGCGCTGCCTGCGGAGAGGCGATGCAGCGGCCCGGGCAGGAGGATGTTCCTCTCACACCCCATTTATGCCCGTGATGCTCTTTAGATGTATTTAGGTTTCTGTCACAAGGCCATCTCTAGAAATGACCCTGCACATGTACACACTTGCCTGGGGTTTAGGTTTTGTCATTCAGCATGATGCACAGGGAAAAGCAGCCGAGCAGGGTGGGAGATGTACGGATACACATGGCCATTCATCTTTCCTTTAACACCCTACATCTGATGCAACTACATATAAATAACTCGGCCTTTCGTGTGCCTGGTGAAGCTTCCTAGAAAAGATGTGATGGCTGTAAGAGGGCATTTCCCCATAAAACCCACTAGCAGGGGAAAAATGGAAAGCGAGAAAAGAACTACTTAATTTCTTCCTTTTTAATGTTTGAACTGAAAATTAAATAAGATGCCTTGCCTGTTGGGCCTTTTGGTTAGGATAGAAGAAGTAAACGTGCTCCCAGAAAGTTTGCCTTTAAACTCTGGCAAAAAACTGAAAACTCCTCAGCAATTTCTCACGGGGTCAGTGTTCCCAAAGCCCCATTTTGGTTCCGCTTCGCTGGCCAGACCCCAGCAAACAGGATGAATTCAACACCCTCCACCTCCCTCCCGTCCCAGCAACAAGCAAAGGGCTACCAAAAGAAAACACCTCACCGGCACCGTGGGTTTATGCCGTTTGATCGGGGGGACCGGCGCAGCCGTGGCCGGAGGAGCTGGTACCAAGGTGCCCAGGTGGGACACGTCCGGGGCTGGCCTGTACTTGACGCTGCGGCTGGTGTGGGGACGCGACGGGAGCAGTCGTGGCTCCGGGACCCCTTTGCTTTCTGTGGCAGCCCTGTTCAAGGGATGCACCAAAGCTGCCAGCTTCCTCCTGGCCGCTTCCAGCTCGTTCTTCATGTTGTTAAATATCACCATGGATCTTCTCTGCTTGCTCGGGTCTGAGCTGGCTGGGTCGCAGCTGCCGTTCTCCTGCGAGGGCTCCAGCAAGCCGGGCGACGTCTTTGGTCGGGCCAGGTAAAAGCTGGGACGTGGAGGCACGCCTTTCCCACTGTTTCTCCTCCTGGAAACCTTTTCATCCTTGTCGTTGTCTTCCCAGGAGGTCGAGGAGTATTCATCGTCCTCGGAGTACTCATCCTCCTCCGAGTGCCAGGTCTCGCTCTCGCTGTCGGACAGGGCGGCTCTGCCCTTGGCGTGCCCGTAGCCGCTGTCGGCAGCGCTCAGGCTGATGCTGCGTCGCACCGCCCCGTCCCTCGCTCTCCCCCCGTAGCTGTCAGAGGGCTCCACCAGCAGCAACCAGCACGGCGGGGCGGTGGGGACGACTTCGGAGGTGACCCGATGCCGGGAGGGTTGCTGCTGAGAAGCCACCTCGACCCAGTAAAGCACTTTCCGTTCCAGAGAGAAGTCGTGCTGCGGGAGGGCGGGAAACAGCTGGTGAGGGTGTCTGAAACCAGACCGCGCGCTTCGCGAGGGCACTATGGCTGTAGGATTGGGCCGGGCCAGCCTCATCCCTGTAGGGAATCCCCAAATTTATACTTGGGAAAAAAAATAATTACTATTTAGAGTTGTATCTTTGACTAGGCGTTTTACGCTCAGAGGTGGTTTTGTGTCGGTTTGGTTGCTGTGGAAGGGGACCAGTTAGCAGCACCTGGCAGAGACACCTCACTCACAAACTAGAAAACAGGAGGTTCAAGCTAAGAATAAGGAAATATTTCTTTACTGTGAGGTGATGGAGCACTGGAATAGGCTGCCCAGAGAGGTTGTGGAGTCTCCATCTCTGGAGACTTTCAAAATCCACCTGGACGCGTTCCTGTGTGACCTGCTCTGGGTGATCCTGCAGGGGGGTTGGACTGGATGATCTTCAGAGGTTCCTTCTAACCCCAAACATTCTGTGATTCTGAGCCACCAAGGTGGGAGATACCACCTTGGGCAGAGGCAGGACCAGCCATGGGAGTCTCCAGTTGTGCCGGGAGCTCAGATGGTTCCAGGACAGAGATGTTATTTCCACGTAATCCGGCTTAAAATATAAGTATGTTTTGAGACTGAAATCTGAGGGTTTTCCTGGAACAAACAAGCCCTGCCCATCCCAGAGCTCTCCAAACAAGGGCTCCTCCAGACAGGCAGGCGAGTACATTCACAGCCCAGGAATGCTGTTTTTACTGCTCCCTGCCACCGGTCAGCCGTGGGCCCAAACCAGCCTCCCTAAGGAAAACACCAGCATAAGCCTCGACAGGGATCGGCCCAGATCACCAGTGCAATCGCTGGGCCTTGGTGGGAAGCCCCGATGTGTCCCCAGCCAAGGAGGAACCCAGGGCTGGGGGTTTCCCAGGGTAGGACGCGGGGGTGGACCACCTCAGCTGGTCCATGGGGGTGCAAACCTCCACCTGCCACGGGCAGCAAAAAACGTGTGCGTTAAAACTTCCTTTGGAGAAATCTTTGAAAACGAGCAACCCAGCGACTGCTCACGTTAAACACAGCCTGCAGATTTGGGCTGTGTCACTTCTGGGGGAGGGATGAGCAAGGCTGAGCTAGCAAAAAGCCACATGTGGGGTTTGCTGCTGGTCCACCCATCCCCACAAGCAAGCGTATGCTGTCTGTCCTCCTATCTCAGAAAGACCCAACCCTCCCACTTGGACAGGATTAAATAAAATCAACCCCAAACCCACCCGCCACAAATCATCCTCAATTCCTCCCACTCCTGCAAACCAGCCAGTTAAGAGGAGATCAGCCAGGAGGAAAGGTTTCCTTCTTTCACGAGAAAAGGCGAACACCGCTGATGTTCCTCTGCGCATTCCCCCAGAAGCAAAACCAGGTGTGGACGAGAGCAAAGGCGACTCACCATGGTGCTCATGAGGATGTCGGCGCAGTCGGGAAGCTCGATGGCCGGGGCGGTGACAAAAGTGTTTTCTCCTCCTGAGTCCCCGTCGAGCGTCCTCGCCGTCCGGAAGGGAACTTCATCCAGGTAGCTCATCGCCGCTGCCTGATTTCTTGCTGCCGGAGGAAGGGATGAAACAAAACTGTGAAAGGCAGGACTGGCACCTTCTTAGTTGGGTGGAAGGAGAGAAAGGTATGTTATTTCAAGCAGTGCTGGTAAAATGAACGCAGCCCTTAGAGATTCTGCCAGCTGAGCAAAAACGGCTGCACGCGATGTGCAAACTCATTAACAATTTGTCTGAACTAACCTTTGAGCCAGCAGGACCTGACTGAGCCTCATTTGGCGAAGATTTTGAGTGTTTTTCTTCTCTGTTTCCACCTCCGTGTGTGCCCCTGCTGCATCCCATTCCTCCTGCCCCTCCCTCCACTTCCTTTCCCAAACTGGGGATGGACTCAGTGCGTTTTTCCAGTTACAGAGGCAGAAACACCTCGCAGGTCCCCTCTCTCTGCTTGACCCGAGAGCGCCTGTGGTCATGGAGCTCACAAACGCGGCCACACGTTGCTCAGTTGTCACGGGGAGCAGCCCAGGGAGCCAGGGCCAGAGCATCCCCTCCAGCACCACAGCAGCTTACTGGGAGCCAGACCAGGAGGTCGGTGCATCGGGCAAGCTTCGGCATCAAACAAGCCATGTTAAGGCCATGTTAAGAACCATTTATTCATTTCAAGCACGGTGATGTTTCTGGGATCGGGAACAGCGGGGGAGAGAAAAAATTATGACGAGCTGGGAATGGTGGCACGAGAGATACGACTGCAACGGTGAAGCCATCAGTTCCATAGAAACGGCTCGATTTAGTAAAAAATAGGATTTGCTGCATGAAGCCTTGAGTCCCCAACTTCCCTTTATATAATCTCCTTTATATATTGTCAGCTGGCAAGAGCTGATGGTCAGTGTTCCTCCGAGTTCTGATACACGCAGCCTGCTCATCCCGAAGCCCTGAGCAGTCATCCTCAAGCCAAATACCCGGTGTGACATCCCCACGTGCTTCTACCAAGTTGTTTTCCCTTTAAAAAGGAACGGCTTCTACAACAACGAAGAAAATACAACAAAAAGGAAACAAGCAGAAGATACAAGGAAGAAAAAGCTGCCTGATGAAGGGAAAAAATAAGAGCCTATGATGGGAAACAGCATTCAAGGTAGCTGCTCAGGCTAGCGAAGGACTAACAAAGTGCCTCCGGGCCACAAATGGAGAGGGACACGCACAACCGCTCGGTTCAACTCGTTTGACCTTACCAGAACGACAGGAGCCGTCGCTCGCCTGCTGGTGCCGGGAGCCTGCGAGAGCCCCTAACGCGCTTTGCGGCTCCCGCACACGTGCCGCCGCCGCCACGCGACCCGGGGAGCCCGCCCGGAGCCCGGCCATCTGCTCCCCCGCCTAAGAGGGCTCAGCCTAAGTTACAGCCCACGTCAGCGCTGACACAGGCCACGCGCGCAAACACGCGTAAGCTCTTCTCGAAAGCCGCGCGGTACAAAGCCAAAAGGGTCACCTCGCCGTACGTCGCCTAGAACTGCTTTGATTGGGTTTAAATGTCTCTTTAGAAGGACGGAGATGAGCAGCAAATGTGTCTGAAGCCACGAAGAAGAAAATACAGAGAGATTACAGTACTGTATCTCACTGTATTTCACTGCATAAATCCTGTGCTCTAAGAAAGGCGTTAATTCCCCAAACCACTTAGAAAAAAAAAGAAGTACACTGAGGTGAGGAGCGGTGACGAGGAAAACACTACTAGACAAGGGTAAAACACCAACTTGTAAACACCAACTCACATCAGAAAGCAACTCCTAGAAGGGTTCTGACCTCATCTGCTTCCTGCCAGCCCTGTCTGCTTTCCCATCGAAGATTCGAGCTGGCAAATGAACAAATTCCTATCAGGAAGAGGATGTGCCTTAAAGGCACGAGAAACCGAACCACACTGGGAGCAGGGAAGGAATGGGATGCAAATAAGGCTTGGAAACTCACAGCCAACTCCTCTTCTGGGCTACACTAATTTTTTAAAACTTAACAATAGTAGGAAATACAATATTCAGGCGAATTTGCCTCTTAAATCTGAATGCACAAAGGGTTTTTTTAAGAATTAATACCCTGCCTCCACGTATTTCACGAGTTAAGATTTTAAATATTCCTCTTCCATCTGCGGCTTCGACATCTTCCTCGCTAAAACTACAGAATATTTTAACGCAGACGTCATCAGACAAGAGCAAATGCAAACAAATCACAGAGAGCTCGAGGGACTGAAATACACGTAAAGGCACATCACCCACCGGCATTTTTGACTTCTCTTTTTATTAGCTATACAGTTATCCCTACCTTCAGATGAAGTCATGGAGCTCTTCTCAGCGGGCAGGGAGAACAGGGCTGCTTCTACACTGCCTGCTTATCTACTGCTCACTTCTTCACATTTCTGCAGCGTCAGACAAGCGTCTGACTCGGACAGTTTTAAGATTATCGTAGCTTAAGCGGTTTGCATGTCCCAGGAGACACACGGATGGGATAAGGAGCCTAATTATTTAAGCAGAGCATCCTCCGGTCACTAAGCTCCCTGAACTGAAAGCGTCGTTTCTCTAATTGTTTTTATGCTATTTGAACTTTTTCATCAGGTAAAACTGATCGAGCCACAGGTCTTAGAGTAACGAGGTACCAGAAGTCCCTGAACTACATGAAGTCGCGATGCGAAGAGTTAAGGAGTTGCAGAGTTGATAAATCCAGTCCCACACATGAGATCTAAGCAAGAATAACGACTGCAGCTCCGCAAAGATGCCACGACAACCAGCAAAGCCCCAAACCCATGTGGCCAGTGGCTGATCCCAGCAAACTGCCCAGAAGGTGAAAGGCTTCGAAATCAGGTGCCTCCAGTTCCTTCGCACGAACCTTTTGCCAGCAATCCTCTCCACGCTGAAGTCGTATTTGATGCCAAGTACTAAAACAAATCTCTCCCTCGGAGTAAAAACACTGCAAACAAAAAAAAAACCCTCAGTTTTTATTTATTCTGTCCAAAAAAAACCCAACTTACAAAATAGAGCTGCATTTTTGAATCAAGTATTATATGCACAATCTGTCCCTATCCAAAAATAGCTCTATAGGCAAAAACAATTACAGGTTAGACTTGAGATTTTATTCTTTTTTTTTTCCCCAGCAGGCATATTCATCAAATTTATATGTATTCGCATGACTGTCTGACCTATTTCGCCACGACTGGGAATTTTTTCCATGTCATGGTACCAGTTTTAGTCCACCGAAGTAAAAATGTCAACGGTTGCTTTCATCAACCTTGAAAAGTCCCGTCTTGTTTGTGCTTCAGAATTTGCTTAAACTCGTAATAGGTTCGTTTCTACACAGAAAACCACAGGAACTGTTTTGACAGCGATGCTTGACGTGCTTCATTTAAGAAGAAAAAATATGTTTACAAATGACGCCTTTTTTTTTTTTAACTCCTGTATTTCTGGAAATTTCATCATCTGGATTTAAAACGTTTATAAAGATAAAAGCCACTAAAAATAGGATGTTAATACTGGCACAAACACCGCTGTCAGCGATGTTTCTTCACCAAGACTGAGATTTGTTAACCTGAACTCGCAGCGGGATCATAATTCCGTACCACGAGAGGCCTGGAAGCTCTGGGCTGACTCAGGTACTTCCCTGCAGAGTCTGATGACAAAAACAGTTTTTACACTTTCCTTCAAGAGGTTCCAGTACCCGGACGAAAAGAGAGGATGAGACTTTCTCTTCAGACCCTCTCGTATTTACGCGCGCAATTATTCCTCCAGCATTCCTCCTCGAACATTGGTCCAACGTCAAAATAACGCGTTAGTAAATCATCTGACAGCAGTGGCCCACGTGTCGTTTGCGGGGAGACTCGGCAGAACCCATCCCGGCGGGATGCAGCTTCCTTCGGGGTGATCGGCCGGCACCAAGTACTGATCCCACTCGTGCCTTGAACAGAGAAAACATTGTCTGAGAGGCAGGAGTTTGCTCGTCAGATTTATTACACACGCCCGCGCTGGCATTTTTCCACACCTGTACTCTGTAAACTTGTACTCTGAAACCCGCTTTTCAAAACACCAACGTGAAAACTGTACGTACTCCTCTACTAAATGGAAACGTTACGCATGGAAGTGCCCTCTGCCTCACGCGGGCATCGCTGGATACAACTATCAAGTGAGAAGCTTAACCCTCCGCGGGGAAAAAAAAAGAACAATTCATCGCAAAACCCTATTTCGAAGTTAACGAACCGAAAGGGACCATCATTTTACAATTTCAACAGGCAATACTTGGCCTTTGATAATAAAATAACAACTTTGGGTTTACCTGATCTGGATGAGAGCCGCTACGGAATGCTCAGCTTGTAAGTAATACTCTCTGAAGGGTTGCAACAGGTGGGCTAGAGGAAACTCATCTGTTAAAACACAAACACAGAAACCATTCAATAAACCAGAAACACCTCCATTTCTAAGAAGTTTTACAAGCCTCAAATTTGCCAGCTCGTTTGCTGCTCCCCAGCTGCAACCTGAAATCGCTTCCCTGTGTAACGTATTAAGGATTTACATGTTTTGCACATCTCCTCCTCCTTACCAGAGCTGGCAGAGGCAACGCAAGACCAGTAAAACCCTTCCTGCCTCTACCCTCTAAACGAGGGGAACACATGGACACTGAATCTTTACAGATTACTCAAGTTGGACTTCCCAAATCACCAGACTTAGAGCATCTGTTTGGGTGCTGAAAGGCTTCAATCTATTCTGCGTATTCTCACTTCAGTTTAATTTACAATCTCTCCTTGCAAAACACCAGGAAACAGGCTCAAGCTATGCTGCAGCCTACGCTGCAGAGCTGAATGGTTCTTCTGACACCACAGGTGTGAAGAGCACACGACACTTATCCTGCCTTTTCCTCAGACCACGGGTAACTCCAGCAGAGTATTTCCTCCTCAGCCATTTCTGAGCCTGCATTTTAAACCCAGTGCTTATGAGATGTGGGTGTTGTGTGGAAAAATAGTGTGAAGTACAGCACGCAGAATTTACCTGGATCCCCAAAGAGCTTGGAATCAATTTCGAGTTTCTGCTGTAGCAGTTTTTCCCTTTCCTTCTTCTGTTTCTTTTCCATCTCTCTCTTCCTTTCCTCCTCCTGTTCCCCCTCCAACATCACCCTTAACGCTCTCTCCTCAGCTTCATAGAGCTCTGTGCGATTTTTGAGCAACGTTTTGAGACTCTCCACCTGACTTTCAAACGCTTCATCTGCCGAGGGGGGTGGACAAACACCTGAACGGAAAGAGAATTCACTTTAAATTTTCAAATTCAGAAGGGGCTTTGTTATCAGACTTGAGAGCGGAGCTGCCGAAATCTCAAAAGGAACACGAGCTTAACCTTGCTAATAATTATCTCACTGGAAAAAATCTTTTATCAAAAAAGAGCTTGGAAACGTAGGAACACAATCACTGTACTCAGTGCTTGCTTAACAACGTAACTAGAATTACTGAGAAACAAACAGCTTTTTCAAGCTGCTCCTCGCGAGTCAGCACAGCACACACACACCTTATTTCCTGTGTGCAGGATTAAAAAAATTTGGTAAAAGTCTCGTAATTAACCTTTCCTGCCAGCGGCCTCTTTCCTCAGTTTCCGAAGCTTTTCTAATGCGCGCAGGATGTCCATCATCCTCTTTGTGTCTGCTTGTTTCTTCCGTACTTCAGATAAGACACTGTCTGCAGCAGCCTTAAGTTCTTGTTCCTAATAAAGAAAGAAAAAAAAAAACCCCAAAACTAGACACTGTGTGTGAAATATCCCACACAGGCAAGAATGAAACGGTACTTTCGAAAAGATTAGCGAAGGACTGGAGATCAAAGTAACTTCCTAGTAGCGCAGCCATGGCAAGTTAACTACCCAATCTTGTCTTTTTATGAAGAAAACAAAGGAGGACAGACTTCAGAACACAAAGAATGTTGAGCAACTCGTAAATTTGGGCTAAAGGGCTAATGAATTCATAAAGCCTGATAACCTTTAACCTCAGAAAGTTAGGAAAAACATTAACATTGCAAATCAGCCCAATTCTACAGCTCGGCGATTAAAGACCATTAACATGGCACAGCCTGAACGCAAAACGTTTCTGCTCTGCCTAGTGCCCTGTACCCTCCCAGCAGCAGACAAGCACTGGGAGAAGAGTAGCTCTTTAGCCAACAGCCAACACAAAGGTGCCTGCAGGACCTCCCAGCAAGCCTAATCTGAGGTAGTGGATTATTTTTGTTGCTTTAGAGCCATCTTTCTGCCCAACACAACCAAGAAAGCTCACAAACAAGCTTTACAAGCCAGCAGGCAAAGCTGACGGTCACTGAAATGGTGCTGCCCGCTGTAGGGTAGGTGCGCACAGCCTGGGCTGGGTGACAGCTTGGGACCACAGAGGGATTGTTCCATGTGCACCTGAGAGTTCAGAAACCACTTAAACCTCAACCGTCAAGACCTAGGGCGGGAGTGTGGCAAAGCTGAGACGCCTACCAAGGCTTGTGATGAAGAAGCAGGGCTGCAGGCCTCGGAAACAGCAGGTCTCCAAGCCAGCTGAACCCACGCAACACCCAAGTGGCGCCTTCGGAACCGCGGGGGCCGAAGCTGGGCGCCAAGCAGGCACAGCTCTCTGCGAGCCCGTCAGCGGGAGATCTCCCCCGGCTTCGCCACGCCGCCCTGCACCCCAGAGGGACACGCGGGAGTCCCCGGGAGCTGCTGCCGCAGCCAGGACAGGCTGCTCGGGGCCATACCCGGTTCTTCTCCTCCACCTCCTGGATGCACTTGGCCCTCCACTGATCGATCTTGGCCTCCCGCTCGGCAGCCCGGGCCTCCTCCTCCTCCTTGGCCGCCTTGGCTTCTTGCTTCCTCCGCTGCAGGCGCAGCCTCCTCTTCCTCGCCCTCTCGGCCTTCCTCCGCAGCGCCTCCCGGTACCCGGGCTCCCGCAGGGGCCTCACCACCTCCCGCAGCTCCCGCCGCTCCGCCTCCGCCTCCTCCCGCACCTGCTCCCAGCCGGCCTCGTCCCCCTCGGCCTCCCGCCGCCGCAGGGCCCCGCAGAGCCGGGTGAGCCTCGCCACCCGCCCCAGCGCCCGCACCGCCAGCTCCCGGGCGCTGCTGGGGCTGGCGGCGGCGGGAGGCGGCAGAGGCGGCGGAGCGGCGGCCCGCCGGCGGCCCAGGAACTGCGACAGCCAGAGCTCGTCCTGCTGCCGCTGCGCCGCCGCCTCCTCCTCCGCCGCCGGCCGCGGAGGGAACGGAGGAACGGCGGCGAAGAACGGACCGCCGGCCGGCGGGAAGCGCGGCCCCGCGTCGCCCTCGGGCCTGGCCGGCGGCGGCAGCGGAGGCAGGAGGAAGGGCGGGGGCGCCGCCGCCGCCGCCGCGAAGGGCCCCGGGCGGGCGGCGGGAAAAGGCGCGGCCGAGGGAGGGAAGGGCCCCGCCGGCGGCGGGAAGGCTCGGAACGGCGGCGGAGGGAAGCGGCCGGAGAACGGAGGCGGCTGCGCCATGATGCCGCCTCGGCGGCCGGGAGGACCCGCTGCGCCCCCCGCAGCGCCCCCTGGCGGCCCGGAGGACCCGCTGCGCCCCCCGGCGGCCGGGAGGACCGCCAAGACTTCCTATAAATCCACTTAAAAACCCTCAAACCCCCGTAAAATTCAACATTCCCGGGGCTGACGTCAGGGATGACAGTTCTCCGCTGTTCGAATATTCGCTTTGTTTTATTCAAACGCCAGAGGTGAAGTACAAACTGTAGTTACACGGCATTTTGTGTCCTTAAAAAGGGTTCTCGGTTACATAATTCCAAACAACTTTCAAAACTAAGTTGTTGAACAGCTTCGCCTAAAACGTTGCTGTTTTTTTTTTCAATCCGTTTAAAAAGAGGATTTGAATTAAAGGAGTCGGAATTAAAAGCGGCTATATTCTTTTTCACTCTACAAAAAGGAAAAAGGGAGGATGCAGTTACAGATAGTTCCCATATTCAAACATTTGGAGGGGACAAAGCTGCTCTGAGCTCCAAGCACAGCTTTTTCTGAACCATTAGTAGGTCATCTAACCTGGAAGAACTTGAAGTCCTAAGGGAAGTATCTGTTGCATCTGGCTACAACTGCATGTCACACTGCTCCTAGGAAAGAACACAAGTATTACATAGAATTTACAGGACAAAAATTAACAACAAAACCAGGGTCAACAGATCCGCAGTATCCTTTCCTGTCCTAAAACATCCACCAGACTGAAAAGAATGACAGAAGTTTTATTTCAATAGCATGAATTGAAATTTAGGGAAAAAAGGCTCAGTAAAACCGAAGTCCACATATCACCGGAAGGCAACACAAAGTTGTACGCAATAATTTTAATTCCTGAAACAAATCAAAAAAACATACAGGTCCTTTAGTGTTTTTTACAAAGACTTTCCTAAAGGATCGAATTAATTTCGGTGTAGAACAGAAGAGGGAGGATTGCTCTGCTCCGAGACTAAAAATCAAAGACAAAACTACAAGATGCAATACTAGCATTTGAGCGTATAACTTAGAACAGCACTGTGTCGTGTGAACGATCGCTACCGATTACATCAAAAATATTATACATCTACTTCTTTCATCTCTTAACGTTATAAGATAGGTCGGGCAAATAACCTGGCACCAAAAAATTGATGCATGATAGTTCCAATACGTTAAACAAAATGTGCTATATTAGAACATTAATATTTAAAAATTTACGTCCACTTCTCGTCCCAATTCAGTGGCTTAACGCTTCCTAAAAATCTTGTTTACCCCCCCCCCAAAAAAAAATCAGCAAATTATTGACTTCGCCTTCTTTCGCAGTATTCAAGGTGACTGAAACTTTACTCCTAATGGAGAGGTAAAGGAAAGGATATTAGTTGATATTGCTTTCCAATTACTGTAACAATCTAGTGTCACATTTGCGCAAAACCTCCCAGCAGTGTCACAAAGTGTGTCCCAGTTTTTCCAAAACCCCATCGTAAAGGGCTTCCCCCCTCCTCACCAATGTAACAAAGTCACTCCAGCATCCGCCGGGCTTCAAACACCAGCAAAAAAAAATCTAACACTGACCTGAACGTAACCCCCTGCGAGTCGTACGAGGAGCTAATAGGTTATTATTCACCCTCTACTAATTATTAGTCTTGATTTCCCATTTGTAGAGTAACATTGCTGTAAAATCTAACTCTTGGCAGCACCTGCATTGCTGGTTTAGTTTCTAGAGAGAGCAGTCCAGGTGCTGCTGTATTTGCTACGCATTTTAATCGAACGAGTGTAATATACAATTCATATTTGAACATTATGTCACCCGAGTCCACACAATGTCCATCCGATCAATCAACGCGGTGTCGCAATAAAATACGCAATCTGATTTATCTAAGAAAAGTTCCTCATCAGGTTATCAGAGCCGAGAGAGTTCCAGAGGCAATCGTAAGGAAATAACCAAGTGCGCTTCACGCGGGCGAGCGTCCCGACAGTATTTAATGGTTTGCAGCATCTGCTTGTCGCGGCCAGCCTTCTTCCTCGACGCCGGAGTCGTACTCTTCTTCAGATGAGTCTTTAGTGGGAGCCCTACAATTAAAATGAACCGATCAGATACTTTTAAAAGTGAAGAGAAGAATGGAGACAGTCTCCGTAGCTTCTGGCAAACATGCCACCTGCACAGTGCCCCAACGACAAACGTTCTGACAAGTGTCCACCCGCTCAACGACCTTCTGCTCTGAACCAGCGAGGTGCAGATTTACGCTGCCGCGGGTACACAGTCTCATTACTGAAAATCAAAAGGCTGCTGAACGCAGTTAACTGCTTCGATTTAATCAGTAAATTTAGTATTTCCAGCAAACATGAACGCTGGTGCTCTACAAAGCCACTTAAAGCAACCATCAGTGGAAGCGTAACGCTTCGCGTACCAGTCTCCTGCCATGAGACAGGAGCCAAGCGCCAGCACGGGTAGGGAGGAAGACAAAGCGTGCACGGCACTGGAGAAAGTCACTCAGAAAAGTTGTCAGCAGTAGAAACCAAGCTGGTGTTCCTAAATTTCACATCTGTATTGAACCATTCCCTCTCAACTCCACCCCTTTGGTTCACTAAGATTTTTTTTTTAAATTATTTTTTTTAAATCCAGATTTGTTCTGCCACATCGTTAGGGTAACACAACCTTTCCAACACTGCATCGATTATTTTAACAAAAGCTCAGCAGATCAATAGATGGGCTTTTGTAGCTCTCCACTGCTGCAAGAGTGATGGAGAAGAAAACTGCAGCAGCTTGGAGCTTGTGTTAAAAAAAAACCACACCAAAAAAAACCCCCAGAACCTCAGTGGCAGAAAGTAAGAGGAGGAAGAAAAAAATTCTCCTTCAGAAACTTTAGTGCAGTCGTAACTGAACTTCAAGTTTTTAGTGTTAACTCGTGATGCTTGTGACTTACTTCTATTTCTACAGGTATACACACACACACAAAAGGCTTAAAGGGACTTCATGTATAAGTTTATTTTTAAATTTCTATTTAAAAACTAAAGCAGTACAAACCCAAAGTCTGTGGGACAGAAGAGGCACTAATTCACCTGTGTACAGTATACAGAGAACCGGATTCTTTTGAGGTTGTGAGCAGAGTTTTGTGTTTACACGCTTGTTCCTACAGCAAACACCAGAACACCCGTCTGGCTGCACCACCCATCTGTTCTGAAACTCCCGGCTAGGATTTTACCTAATGTATCCTGGCTCTTTTTTGCCTTCTACAACATCCTTGTCAACTTCCACGCACACAATGTCAGAATTGGGCACTTCGAACATGGGCTCCAGCAACAGCTTCTCCTGCAAGAAAATAAAGGGGAAAAAAATACATTTCTGCCCTCTTTTCTGTCACAGCACAGTTAGCGAGCGATTTTCAGAGTTGGAGGGTTTTCTTAGAATTCCAAAAACTCAGTTTTGTAAAGAGACTTACTGTATCCACGCAAGACCCAGAATTAAGTGAGGTTTTGAGTGAATATTGTCACAATTAGGTCTATACCCACAACTGTAGGTGGCTTCGTTTACCCAATATAAGATTTAATTTACCATTATGGAACGAAGACCTCTCGCACCAGTTTTTCTGTCCAGGGCCAGTCTGGCTATAGCCTTCAATGCATCTTCAGTTACATTTAATTCACACTGCATAGAGAAAAAAACCCAAGTTTAGTTAATTATTACATTTATAACTTGGTGTGTTGAGTGCGACAGCACTTGCCCCACCAGCACAGCTATCCAGTCTAAACCAGTCAGGTTTTAACAAGTTAAATTAATTTTTTTGTTGTTCCTAGAGTGGGGAGGTGCATATATGAGGGGAAGAAGAGATTTCAGTTGATATTTTGGATCACTTTAATGCTCTATTTATAAACAAGAACACTGAAGAGTCGCCCAACAAAAATTCAAACCTTATCCATGCTGAACAGAGCCTGGTATTGCGGAACCACAGCGTTTCGTGGCTCGGTCAGAATCCGTACGAGGGTTTTCTCATCGAGGCTGTGCAGAGGAACCACAACAGGCAAACGTCCCACGAACTCGGGAATCATGCCGAACTCGATGAGATCTCTGGCTTCCACGTGACGCAGCAAACGATCCTTTTCCTCAATATCTTCATGCGGATCGGACTCGCCGCTTATATTCGCAAGATCAGCTGCCGCTGCAGCCCTTCTGCCTTTTCCCATATTAGATGGTGTCCCAAATCCTAGATACTGCAAAACAAACATGTTATAAGCTTACAGAACCCTAACAGGTAAGTTTTTCTTTATATAACTAAGTCACATTACAGAATCGCACACTCACTTTTTCATTTTTCCTCCTGCTGATAATTCTGTCAAGACCATTAAATGCACCAGAAGCTACAAAGAGGATGTTTGTTGTGTCAACCTGCACCGTTTCTCCACGTAGCTTACGAGAATTCTTTTCTGGAACGTTTACTATTGTGCCTTCTAGTAATTTTAACAAGCCCTAAGAAGGAAAGAAGAAATAAGCAATACAAAATTCCACTGTGCAGCTTTCACAGACTTACCTATAAAGGTATAAGAGAGCAAAACATTCTGAGTATATCTCTAAAGACATCAGGTTTCCATATGAGACAATCCTACTCAAGGATAGACAAGAATCTTCCTTCTCTGTGACTCCTACGCACATCACGAGCTGCCCTTCGCAAGGAGTGTCTTTAAAAGTTTTGTTGAAATGGAAAACGGTATCTCTGTCCTTCCCTACATTACACAACTTGTTATCTGAATGCTGCAAAGACGATTTTCAATTTAAAAGTTTCTATATGAAGCAGTCTCAAGTTGCTTTTGAGATTATTTTTGTTTTAAATGAAGAAAGCAGGTAATTAAGGAATTGAAGAACTCTGACTCCACACATGCCAAATAGGATGATATGTAGACTTGACAGGCTGTTTGCTCACAGAGTAAAATCACTCCACAGAAGTACTTACTTGTTGAACCCCTTCTCCTCCGACATCCCGTAACTGATGAATACCAGGAACGCTGCCAATCTTATCTACTTCATCCAGAAAAACAATTCCTGCAGTTACAGAAAACGGATTTAAGGGAAATTCCATTCTTTAAGAGAATGGGGAACTTAGACACAGGGGAGAAGATAAGACAGGGGCAGTCTGCTCTACTTCCATACTGTAGATTGCAAAAATGTACAACTACGGACAAGAACAAAAACTACAGGATATGCTGAGAGCTCTCTTCAGGTTTATTATTTCTGATTTGAACTCAGGTACACACAAGTCACAGAAATTCTTCTGGTTTCAAGGTTTAGGGCACTTAAGTGAGATCAACGGATTCTACGAATGAACTTCAGGAACCACACTGTGAAAGTTTACCTTGCTGAGCTTTTTCTACGTTGTAGTTGGCATCTTGCAGGAGTTTCGCAATGACAGATTCAATGTCTTCCCCAACGTAGCCAGCTTGAGTGAGGGTAGTACAATCACAGATAGCAAACGGTACATCTAGGCATTTAGCTAGAGTCTGAGCCAGCAAGGTTTTACCTGATAAAACAAAACCCCTATGTTGTAACTTCTACACACTGCCTCAGAGCTCAGAACGCCCAAATATTTACCACAGGATCATCGTTATGGTCATTAAGACATTTTTGAATAGTGTCAGAACGCTCATATATTCATGTAAAAATATTTTCCAAAGGAGCTAGTTTTCATAAGCAGTGGTTTTCATATTGGCAAGCTGTATTTCTGCATTAGACTAATACTGCACATTTGAGGCGGCTTGAAATGCATACAGTATCACAAGTCACACAATATAAAAACCAAAATTCATGTACTTGCATAGATTAAAGATTAAATAAATCAGTAGTCCTTTGCAGACAACTCAGGCTGCAGTGCAAAGTCCAACTGCTCCTGCTTTGAAGTCGGGGAGAAAATAAAATTAAAATATTATTCAGTGAATGTTCTCCCAAATAGTCTGCAAAACACTTATCACTTCAGCACAAACATTCCCATTTCCTAAGAAAACACAAACATTATTTCTCTTTTAGTCTCCCTGTAACTGATCTGTCCCAGAGGTGAAACAACACTGGTCACAGCATCTCAGCTTGACATCTAAAGCAGAGAAACTTTCAATGTGTCTTATTTCAACTTAGGGAGACTTAAGCCTTTTAATCAGTTAGTAAATAATATAGGCATTTAAAAAAAAAAAAAAAAGAGAGGGAAACCACATGGCCAGACCTCCTTCCTTTTCAAAGCCATTTAGTTCAGCTTGTTACCATGGCATTAAAGCACAAATCCCAGTTTGGAACTCACAGTTTAGTTTTTTTTATACACCAAACTGGAATCATCACGACAGAGGAAAACATTCCTTAACAATCAATTCTAAGAAAAATCTTGACCCCTATAAAAACACTCAACTGTATACCTGATCCAGTTGGTCCAAGCAGCAAAATATTACTTTTTTCAAGTTTTATGTCATCATTGGGTGAATCTAGTACTTCTCCTCCTCGTTTTTCCTGAGGTATCTGCTGGTTCATTTGTTGCTGCATCGATGCTCCTAAAGCGTTGCCGTGTGGACTGATTCCAGCGATCTGCAGTAGTTCTGAGGAGAACAGGAACAGCACTGTTTGAGCCCTGACAAGGTCTGCCATTACCTTAAAGTACACACAACAAAAGCCTGGTTCTTCTCTTGCGTTCTGCAAACCTCTAGTTCTCTCCCTACAGAAGTTTACAGACAGGACTCTAAAGGGAATGGGGCACAATTATTAAGAACGCATGAGTTCCAATCGTATTTTTTGCACACATGAAAAGAACTTCCAGGGGTACAGTGGAATATCTAAAAGTACTCCTCTCCATTAAAAACAAGAGAAATCTTCAGCCCCTAAAAAATTAACTATAATTTATTTATTTATTTTAACACAAGAAGAAATAAAACCAAAGTGTTCAGCTCTATGATTAAAAAGTACGATGATACACTATAACAACTAGAAAAGCACTGCACAGGTATACTCTCAAGACTCAAAAACTTGTCTCAGTTCAGTTGTTACAGGTTTTCTAGCTACACACAGAGCTGGATTTTCTTTTTTCAGAGCACTAGTTATAGTTGGCTCGCAGGGTAGAATTTTGATGATTAAGAAAACTGCTTTGAAGAGGTGTTAACTGGGATTACAAATTGATCTACGCTCCACTAAAGAAGTAATTCAATAGCCTGTGAGACGTTCCAGTGGACTGAAAATAAAACATCACTGACATCACCCAGACCACCCCAAAAATTAAAAAAAAAAATAAAGAGGTTCAAGGTTAGAGTGCCTTTCAAGAGTACAAATATCCTGCAGAAAACAGGTGCCTAACTTCCTTTTTTCTACCTCACCTTATATTCTGTACGACATTGCTAATATAATCACACCTCGGATCGAAGTAAAACAAATAAATAAAAAAATAATCCCTTCTCACTTGGTCTCCTGAGACTAATTCTAAGGACAGATAATTACTTAACCAACTCCAAAGGTATTTGTACAAAAATTTACTTGCTTTTCAAACTAGAACCACATAAAGAGTCAGATCCTAGTCACCCGTGTTAAAAATATGCTCAGTGCTGTCAGTGAGGTGTACTTGCAGAAGAAAAGCAAAGAGGATTTGAGGCAGCATTTCAAACTAGCGGGCACTAAAGCCTGGTCTACATTCACATCGAAAGAGTAGATATTGCAGAGGAGGACATGAGGAGAGAGTTCACTTACTTGTAAATCTGTACTCATCCTCCCGTCTTCTGATTTCTAATTCTAAGAGAGAGGATGAAAACAGTAATAAAAATATAAGTTGATAAAAGCTTAGAAATCCTCCACCTCTTGCCCTCTTCTGAATACATCTCGTCGCTGTGCATGAACGTGTTCCTAACACGAAATCCCCACACAAATTAGATGCTGTCAAAATTAACCCAAACCCCAACCTGCACGCTTTCAAGATGACACCAAGCCTTCCACTACTTAAAACACTATCAGTCTGTTACCTCTGAGTAGATTTTAGTTTAAATCCACTTACAGAAGGGAGGGAAAGAAATGCTACAATATGTCTTAGTTTTCAAAAGGCTTCCTTAAACCCTCCCATTTATACCCAAGTGTTACAACGGGAGATTTCACATACTTCTATGTGCCATCCATTATAAATGTTCACTGCCAGGCCCTCTGCGTGGGCACTGTTTTATCTTCCCGGGGAACTTCTCTGTGCCAGGTACACAACTGCTCTCCTATCACTACCAGAAAAATGCTATTACTGTTTCCCCCTCAGTTAAAATACTTCTTTAGACAAATTCCAAACCCAAAGAAAATTCTGTTTGCTTAGCGTACTGTTTATTGAAAAACACCCGAAAAAAAAATATCGAGGTCCATTTTGACTCAGAGACGGTAACTCAATCCTTTTCTAAAAATAAGTTAGATCAACATAGCTACACGCTTACTCAGTAGCAAAAGTACTGCCAAGAGTAACCCCATCTACACCTGCCAGATATGGAACAATACTTTGGTGACCACGAGATGCTGCCAAGAGCAGCAAGTCAGGTTAGAAAACGAGCTGTTCATCAAATTCACCGTGCAAAATACCGCCTTCACGATTTGCGTTGTGGACTGCAGGTAAAGCAGCAGATTTACCCTTAAGCAGTAAATGAGATTAGAAAGAAAAGTTTACAAAGCTCATATAAAGTTAAATACCTAATAGCACGCGTCAGTAAAAAACTGCTAATCGTGTAGCATGGTAGGCAATCATGAACCTTCTCGATTACTGCTAAATAAATCGCACAAGTTTGCATACAGTGAAAATTAAATCCAACATAAATTCTGTTAGCTCACTCCAATTACACAAACTCTAGTGCTGAGGTAAAACCTTTCTCAGGTTTCTTAAGTTAAAGCCCTGAAAGGGTTAAGTTTTATTTAACAGAAAAATACCAAACATCATACAAACCTCTGGGTGTTAAAGAAGTCTGCTTTTCAACTTCCGCTTGCTGCCTCAGGTTAGCTGGGATATTATTGTAGATTCTCTTGTAATGATTGTACACAGCAACTGAAAGCACCTTCTTGGCAAAACACTGACCAACAACGTATTTGTCGAGGTAGTTATAAATCTGAAAAATAACTCAGTTTTAAATAGCACTTCTAAACCGCCTCGCAGCCAAAAAGAAAAAAAAGTACATTGTGCTCCAGATGGACTTTAGTCTAAAACCAACCATGATGGAACTGAGAAATAGAAACTCAACATTTAAAATACAAAATACATTCCTGTAGATAGGTTTACTTAGAAATGTGGTGCTTACTCAGTCATACTGTGTCTGGTAGTTCTCCCCTATTAATATTTAAACTCGCCGTCATTTTCACCCAAGAGGAACAGAAATTCCAAGAATATTTAATGTCTTACAAAAGGTCTACCCAGAAGCCACACGCAGCTTCAGAAATCCCTACAGTTCACTAGGAACCGAGAAACACACTAAGCTCCCTCACTACTCAGAGGAGGAAAACCAAATGATTTTAGGATGTCAAAAGCTGATTGGTCACAGTTCTTACTCAGAAACAAGTCAAATAAAAGGTTCAGCAACTACAGAAGGAAGCTGCTAACACTAGGGTGCAGAATACGAGGCCACAGCAGGAAATAAAAGAGATTATAGTTGGTGAGGTTAGTCTCGGGGTCACAAGGAGAAGATGAAGGTACTGGATTTCAGTCACGAGACAAAGCCAGAGGGAAAGAAGCCCAACGACTTTTATTGGATCCACTTGTTCCCATTATCAGTGCTCTGCTGGGTCACGTAGCCCTCAAAGGTTTAATCTTGAGCTAATCCTCTTTCTTGTTTGTTGCTCTCTCACAGGAGACCATCACACACCTGACGCAGATTAAGAGGCAAAGCATCTCGCCCTGCAGCCACGCAAGGAAGCTCTGGGGTGAAGCGCAGAACCATACCTTCTTCGGTGGAGGCGGTGGCTTCTGCTGGAATGCCAATTTCACAGCTTCTGCTGCTGATTCGGGCTCCTTAATGATGCTCTTTTTTGTGTCTGCCTCCGACAGCACCACGAAAAAGTGGTGGCACTTTTCACACTTCACGAAACGGGTGGAAGCTGCCAAAGAAGTAAAAGAAACCGGTAAGAGGCATCACTTCGGCAGCGTTCCTTCAGCAGCGTTCCTTCAGCTGCCCCAGTTCATCAAACACAGGACAAGCACCTGTAAGACAGCACAGCCACTTGCACATTTACACAATGCTTTCCCCTCCATTCCCCTTAGAAGCTTTAAAAGCAATTTGAAAAAACAGAAAACTCGTCTGGACACGTTCCTGTATGACCTACTGTAGGTGATGCTGCTCTGGCAGAGGGTTGGACTAGGTGATCTTTTGAGGTCTCTTCCAACCCCGAACATTCTGTGATTCTGTGAATTGCTGGACTATGAAATTCGACACAGAGGGAACACCATCTGCCCAAAAAGTCAGAACGTAGGGCAGCAACAAAGTAAAGGATTAAAAAGCAAAAAATCTATTTCATACTTGTTCAGTAACACAAACCTCGGAAGAGGAAACTTTGCATCTCGGCATGATGCAAAACAAACAAGGGCTCACAACTACGAAGGAATAGTTCCTAATTCAAACTAGCAGCCAGAAAACCAGCCCTGTGGTTAGACACTGACTACTCCAAAGCACGGGGAAGCAATCTGCAATCCCAAAGCGGGCACGTGGCAGATTCAGGAAAGAGCAGCTGTGGGAGCTCCCAGTCTCAGCACCCCACTGGCTGTGGAACCCCCCAGAGCACACTGGAGTCACCTAAGACAGGGACAGGGAGCACACTGAGGTCACACAAAGGGCTCATCCCAACTAGAGGCAGCTGGGGAATGCAACACATGGTCAGGACTTTGATGTTTTGCAAGATTTTTTGCTTGTTTATTTTTCACAGGCAAGAGAGGAACAAATTTCTTTCAAATTCCAGAAGCTGAACCCTCCTACCTCTGACTTCGTGAGCTATGTCTCAAGAAATCACGTTACCTGCAAAGACTGGTTTCAAAAGCCTGCAAACTAGAATTTGCAATCCTTTCCCTCCCAGCTTTGGAAAAGCAATGTTGAAATAACTGAAAACAGGCATTAGAGAAGAATAAATTTCCAATTCAAAATACATTTTTTTTCTGATCATGTTACTATGCTATTAAACGCAAAACACGTGTAATAGGACTGACTTAATGTTGATATATTAGTAAATGTATTAAATTAAAAGCAAAGCAAATGTAGCAAAAACAACCGCATGAAAAAATTCAGTGTCAAAACTTCTGAAATCACAAGAAGCTTTTAGAAAGTGGCTTGGACACCAATACCAGCTGATTTTACTACCAGCCTCTAGCAACAAACAAGCTGCTTATTTATAACTTGTTGTTGCCTCCCACAGAGCTGGCATCAGCAAAAGAGGAGTAGATTACTTTTTTTTAATATTAAACACATCTTACAACTGGATAAGTAAGATTATTTTAAGAACAAAGCACATAATACTGCGCTTTATTAACTCTACTCCACAGAAAATTTGTGTAACAGCTGGAAAGTTCTCCTGGCAACAGCCCAAACTGACAGGAACGCAAGGGAGAACCACTTGCAGGCACCTACCCTCCTTACATAACTACTATTTAGCAACAATATTGTAGGGGAAAAGGCCCAAACTTTCTCCCAATGCTCACTCAAAACACCTCTGATATTCTTAATGAATACAGTGCCATGAAGCTGTTGTCCTGCCTTAAGCAAATGCCAACGTCAGCTTTATTAGGATGGAATAGCCATGGGAATACCTGCCCCCTTTATAGATCCACAGGAATGGTTTAAAAAAGTAGAAAATAAAGAGTGGGTTATAGTCATACTATTACGCATCCTTAAAATAGAGGTGTTGCTCATTTTGAGCAAGGCAACAGGGTCCGTGGTTATAGGGAAACTTTGGTGCACCGGGTGCCCGAGGAAAAAGACTTGGTTATCAAAACACAGCTGTGAAACCGAGCAGTTCCTATCATCTGGAAAAAAAGTATCAATATGAGCTTTAACCGAACAATAAATGTTTGAGAAGCTTGCTCTGAAACGCAAGAAACCAAAGCTTCAGTACCGCTATCTCCCCTAAAATTGATTGCTCAAAATGACCTACCAAATGCTTGGAGGATTCACCTTAAAAACACTCCTAAGGTTGAGATCACGGGCTCCTGTTAAAGGGTTAGAAGGTAAAAGGACATCAGGAAAAGGAGAGCGGGGAAGCTTCCTCCCTGTTAAGCGTGTGGAGTGGTTGGGAAGTCTTGCGTGGGAGGATGGGAGCCAACCTGATGCATCGGGCAGAGACCGTAAAAGCAACGCCTCGATAAGGCTTCTCAGGGCAATCGGCTTTGCAGCCATTGGATTTCACTCCACATCTGAGGCTCACACCTTATTTCACCGATCACAAAACTCACCTTAGAGCCTCACAACCCAAGCCAACATAGGAATGGATGGAAAAGCGCGTCAAAGCAAAATGCCTTTTGGGTTGTGTCCTATTCTGCTTTAATTGTTAATTACTGGAAAAAAACATTGCCAAGCAAATCCTCGTGCAAGATTTGTGGCTACAAAGTGAAGCCCCGTTGAAAAGAAGCTCCACTGGACAAGCAGCCTGTCACGCTGCCACTTAACGGCAATTAATTTACTAAAAAACATGGCTTTTATTCAGTATTTTGATTTCCCATTTCCCTCAAAATGACTGAAAAACCTAATACTTCAAAAGTGAAACAAATGCTAATTGTGTATTCTCCTTTGGCTTTAGATGTTTAATGAAGGCTCTGCAGTCCGGTAATTCGAAACAGAACTGAGCAAATTCATCATTTTTCCTGACTAAGCAACCTCAAAAGCTTATCTGAAAAATCAAGTTGCAGCATGTTTAACACAACCAGCAACGCATTCATCTGGGGCAGAACAAGACATTTGTTTTTATTAGTTTTTGTTGACTTTTTAAAAATTGTTCTTAGGATAATTAGAACTCAGCTCTGTTTTCCAGCGGCTTTATATTCTACAGTTTGGCTGGGAAGCCATGTGCTGGAATAGACTAAATCAGAAGGACACGGGTCCAGAGAAAACTTGACTTCTGAGAAATTAGAGCAATTACAATCTTTGGTTTATTTTTTTTTAGGTTGCCAATTACTAGAAAATTGACAACTGCTGTGCTCAAGCTGAACAAAAAAGTCTGTTCTGTTATCTGGGGACACCGTGCTCAGTTTGAACCAGTAAAAGACTTCAGTTAAAGGCTGTAAAACCCTAAAGCCTCCAAGCAGAACGTGCAAGGATGAGAAAAGTAGATAGATCCAAGCAGACTTCCTCATATTTTGACTTTCAAGCTTCTGACAAACCTGCAACATTTTTCTTATCAGTACAAAGAGGATTTCCAGTCCCGAGCTGTTCGCAGTCCCAGGGCTGCTCCGAGGCCGGCACGCCAGAGTGGTCTCACCACTTGTGAATCTGAGATTTTTTTTCCGATAACTTTAGTATGAACGAATCCTCCTCCTGAGAAAGTTTTTCAAGAGTGCTTCAAGATTTCTAGCGCCACTGACAATACGTTAAATCGTAGCTCTGCTTTCCAGGGATACACAGCCAGTGTTCTACTCTGGGGTAACGCTTGAAATACGTTTCCAGATAAAAGCACAAACTCCGGGTTCCAAGTGGAACAAACACACCCATGAAGAGAGAGAGTTTCAAAATGTCCCTGTCAACCCATGAATCATCTGATAAGGAGGTAAATAAGGTTAAAAATCCTTCCACTGTCAACCACACCTAGTCCAGGAAGAGGCCAGCGTACCAAATGCCACACAGGACTGTACTTCTAGTTCGATTACCTAGTGCCAGATTTTTCAGAAAACCTTGTTGTCTGTATTTTAAAAGGAAAAAAAAACCCACAAACTTCTTATTTCTGGGGAAAAAAATAGTAGCTGAAGACTGATCCTTTTATCTAACATAAATAAATACATTGTTATTATCATAGAACTGTCTTGTGATTCCTGATGTTTGACCATTTTTATTAAATAGTGTTTTATATGAGTAGCAGCAAATAATAGCACATCCACTCATTATTTGCACGGACGACAATATTAACAACTGTGGAATGAGTTTACGCTGAGCTCCCCTTAAGCTGCTTAGTGCACAAGTCTGATTCTGACTTGATACTTCCTCTTTGAGCCCCGCCAACTAAAAACAAGTATTTGCTTTCCAACGACTATTTTCTAGGCTGCTCTCATGGGCACTGAAATCAGGAGAAACATCTTCAAGTCTGATAGAACATAAAGCATAACTGGCATTCATTTGGACGGTGCTTTAAAAAAAAAAATATAGTAGCTATTGCTGCTGGACACCAGGCATCCGCTGCATTTTGGATTTTCTATTTGGACTTTCGAGCCTCTCACTTGGAATGTATTATGGATCTGACTTTGCCAAATGCCATCCTAGCAAACCATCTGTCACATACTAATTCCTCTGCTGGATAAGCACCTTGGTTACAGTACGTGCAGGATTAAAGTTCTGTTATTTAGTAAAGAAAGGAGAGGCATTACAAGCACACATAGATATCCAGGTATAGATTTATGTAATGGACAGAAAGAAATAGCAGTAGTTTAAATGGTATTGTTTGTGTGAGCATCTTTTCCACCGCGTAACATCTAACGAACTACTTCAAATCTGCACGTTCACAGTCGCAGTCTCAATTCTGCTGCTGTATTCTGCTCCACCCCACATCATGGGAAATTACACCAAGGGATGCACAAAGACAACACACGCTTACACCAACAGGGCCAAACCAAGCATGACACATTTTTTTTACATTGTCTAATTAGGGAGGCTATAACTGAGCTAGCAGGACTATGTTAGTTAACAAATACAGTCACATTCATGTCTATTATGGAAATAAAATATTCATTAAAACTTACACACAAAGGTCTCCACGTGCGTGCACAAGTCACCACACTTGGGGCAGCGCAGCTGGTTCCCTCCTTTCCCAGAGCTTCCAGAGCTTGACTTCTTACCACCCGGCTCACCGACAGATTTCTAAAAAAAAAAAAAAAAGATTTCCAGACAATTAGCCCCAAACAATGGAGCCCCAAACAAACAGGCATTTAGCAGTACGTTTATGGAATCCAGCAACATGAATATTGCAACAGCTGAATGACAAAATAACTACTGTCAGGATCTTTTTTTTTTTTAAAAGGCTTTGAAAAAACTTAGAACAACTCAATACAAGCATTTCGAAGCGCTCACACATCTGCTGATTTGGATGCCCATCGAAGAAGCATCCTGTATCTACAGTTGATCTGCTCCAATAACAAGGTAAACTGCGTCAAGAATGTCTTGATAGTATATTTTAACATCATTTATTCTAACCCCAGAGAAAAAAACAAAGCATACTTATAGAAAAGTGTAATTTCATTATCGCAACCATGTTGATTCTAAGGGTTTCTGAAGCCACAGCTCTTCTCACGTCCTTGACAGACGTAGCTAGGCTGGCAGATGGCTGTAGGGTAGGCATGGCCTATAAAACAAGCAGCTCAGAAATTGCCTAAAAATATCTTATTTTTTAACTTCTAAGGCAGAGTTCCCTGACAGAGACAAACTTGTCTTTCTCCACGTTACCCTGCTTAGCAGCGCTCAAGGTTAACATTTTTACAATCCATGTCTGTTCTAGGCCTCTGTACTTTGATTAATAAGAAAAGCTCCTGTATTTTAGGAAACAGCAAAAGGTCACTCCCCCCTTTTCTAAGGTTTTTTTCTGAACCTTGCTCGCCTATTCATTTCTCCTTGCAACCCTTCTCAAGGCAAAAACACTAATTTTTTTTTATCCTCCTTCTCTGTTTTTCCAGCGAGTTTAATCTGACCCTTCCGAACACACCTGTGTCAGCCGCACCGTTCCTCAGCTGTCACAATACGCCACACTACGGCAAAGTCATCGCCTGTGAACTTTCAAAATCTTATTTGCTGACTAAAGAGCAGCTTCATCCTCAGGTAATCATTTATCTGAAGCAGCTGTTTATTAACTCTAATTATAGAGAAAGACAAGGATGAAAATAGATTGCAAATTTACTAACAAGAACAAAGCCAGGCTCCTCACAACTTTGCCTTGCTTAATACAACTACCAAACCTGTGCTGAAAACAAAAACCTTTTTAAATGTACTTACTTTACGAAGCCTACCTGGGAGTAGCAGGCTTTTGAAGGAGAAGAATTCTGATTACTACTCTTTCCCAAGATCCTGAAACCTGTTGTGGACTTCAAACATTCTACAAAGTTTTCAAGTGTCCCTTTAACCCAGGCAAAAAAAAAAAAAAAGATTTCTAAAACTGGGAAAAGCATTATGGGATGTTTATTAGGTTTGTCTGCTAAAGAATTCTCAGTACATTTTTCTTCACTGTAGCAACGTGAAGGATTAGAAATGTCAAGAATTAGCAAAAAATTTCAAAAATATTCTAAGTAAGGAAAAAAAATCTACTAAAACCACTTAAGAAATAGTTTATATAATCTACTGAAAAACCTAGTACACGAGATTACCTTGCTTCCATCTCCAGAACCATCCTTGCTTGCCCCATCCTTCGAAGCAAAATACGCCGGCGTTTCTGAAAAGTTTCTAAGAGGAATTCGTCTTAGGGAACAAGTTTCAAAAGTCCCAAGTTTTCCTAAAACAGGAATGCGTGTACGACCACAAGTAATGCCTAAAAAAAAAATTAATACTTAATTAAAATATTAAAAATATTCAATTTCTAATCCAAATGCCACCAAACCCCAGGATTTCTTTATATTAAATGGAATTCAAAGGTTTCAGTAATGGAACTCAACTCTGAGCATCCTGATTTCAGTTACACAAAACATTCTTTACCCGCCTTAATGTTCATCTCATTAAAATCCACCTGGGCTGTTCAAAAATGACTCAAAAGTAATTCTAGGCCCTCTAATGTCAGACAATTGAGTGTCCCATTGTGTCATAAAAGTGGGAACATGCCAGTTATGAAACCAGTTCTCAGAATGATAAACATACTCCCCATCCAGCACTTATTGTGAAATAATTCAACCCCTGAAGTAAAAGAGACCTTTGAAGTGTCTCCTTATTACACGAAAATTACCAAAGAAGTGTCGCAGACTCACGGGCTGCACGTCTGGATTTGGCTTTCACTCGTGAACTCAGCTAAAAACCAGTTTCCAGGAATCTGAGGTACCGCTTGACCAACTAAAAAAGTCATCCTGAGGAGAACTGGAAGGCGGCGGCATATTTGGCACAGGCTGACAGACAGGCGCAAGTAAATTCGGCGTAATCTTAAGCTTTGTTGATATAGTTTATTGCCAACGTGAAAAAAAAAACCTGATTGAGAAACTAAACAGCCTTTTCCTCCTCTTGCAACAGCGGGCAGGATTACATTTCACGACTCGGTATGATGTGAATCAACATATGTTGTGCTTGTGATTTCAACATCTCTCAACAAGAGCCTGGAATCCGTATCTCATCCTGCTCTCTCTCACTTAAAGTGGCAAATTTCTCGCTTGCTCTCTGGTTTTGGTAGGAACTCTGACTGAGAGAAGAGGTACACAGCAATAAGAATTAAAAACTTGCTAAGGGTACATGGTTTTACATGTTTTACAGATGAGAGAATCCCACAGAAAAATCAAAAAACTCTTCTAAAAAAAGAATAAAACCAGTAAGAACGGCACAAGAAGTACAGTTCATTTGCTCTGAAAAAGGTAACGATGGCAACCAAGAACTGCAAAGAGGACATTTAAGAAAATTCACCTTCCTGCTACAATAGGAAAACAGAAAAAATGAAGAATATCATTATGGACAAACCTAAATTTAACAGTAAAACTTTCACAGGCTTCCATAAAGTCACAACCACGAAGCCAGTGTGAAATCATATTCAAAGTTGTTTTATTAAGTTACATGCTGCTTAAGATTCCTAAACTTGAAAACGATTTGCCATTTTTTCTAACATAACTGAAAAAGGAAACTTTTAAAAACTGCAACAGCATTACTTCTGTCTGTAAACGTGAGGGAGGAGTAACGATTAACGTGCCTTCCAATTTTAAACTCCTCTGCCGAGTGCCACCGCAACGCAGCAAAGCACTTTAGATTACAGAGGACAAACCACGAAAATATCCCAGCAAACTTAAAACTACTGGCTCACTTTCACAAGCAGTCATGTTCTTTCAACGGGATCCGCAGAGAACTCCGACGACTACACGCACAAAAGGCACTTGTCAGTAGAAAATAAGCTGTGGTGAGCATTTACAATGCAATAGCTGGTTTGTGTTAACTCCCTGTCTCGGGGGTTTATTCCTCAGAGATGGTTCCTTTGCTGAGATTTGTTCCACCACTTCTAAAGGGAACTGAAAAAAAGGCCCCTTAACAAAAATAAAAAAACGTAACAACACAGAACAAACCACCCCCTGAACAAAAAC
The DNA here is from genome assembly GCA_020746105.1 of Trogon surrucura. Lineage (NCBI taxonomy): Eukaryota > Metazoa > Chordata > Aves > Trogoniformes > Trogonidae > Trogon > Trogon surrucura. The sequence continues at coordinate 18,905,734 of CM036627.1, read as the reverse complement.
CAAAGTCACGCAACTTTCCTGCAACACGGAGAGATGAGTGGAGAAATAATGGTTCTCAAACCACTTCATCGCGAAGCATCGATTGTGGATTAAAGATCTGATTTTAATCCAGAGGGCCCCCGTGACAGAAAACGCACCGAAAACTGCGCTGGATGAACTACGAAACGACAGGTAGTGTCAGGTCCAAGCACCACGTTACCGACTGTGTCCATCTACTGATCAGAAACGCTGCAGCGGCGACACTTCACCTCCAGCGTTCGAGGAGCTGCCAACAGCAGCTCCAGCAGCATTACACTCACACTTTCATTGCTGTTAAATTCACTCTCACAAAAATCTGAGGTGGCCAGCCTTTTGGGAACATTAAACTCATCCAGCTACACGCTCTGAACTGTCCTGTGTGTAGATAGGTTAAATTAGAAAAACAATAAAAATCATATTACTGCTACATCAGCTTGCGGCTAACCCTGAAAAGCCTCGTCTCTCCGCATATCACGAGGCCTGAGTGATATTTTGTGAACAAAATATGGTTGCACAACGAAAGAACGAAGCGGTAAGAAAGTTATCACAATTACTTTCTTGCATAAGAAAGCCTGGAGGCAGATTTTAGGGAGAAATCAACATTGCAGCCCAATGCCTGGCAATTTCTACTGAATGATCCAGACGCTGATAAATGCTCAAACACGCACGAGCTGGCTGGCACAGCAGTCTGTGCTCATGCAGCAACCGACCGTGAGGCTTGGCTGGTTTTTTGAAACAATAAGTTTAATGGACATCTCTCTACCATAAGAATATTGATAGCAACAACCCAGAGTGTTCCAATTAATGTTTTAAGAAGCAATGGGAGGCTCCCTGACACCTAATTAACCTGTAGTTGTTACTTGAGGAAAGGAAATACTGACTTTTGAGCCAAGCTTTAACGATCTTGGAAGAATCTATTGCCCAGCAAAGCAACAGGGAAACTGTGACAGAAGTCTCTTCTCTGTCCCACACAAGACTTGATCAACCAGACTGACCCAGGTGCTCTGAATATTCCCAAGTTTTAACAACCAGCAAGAGCAAAGAAAGCACCTGACAGAAGACATAATCTGTAACAACAACAAAAATGGACCAAAATACAAACTTATTTATTTTTTTACGGAGCTTTCAGAGAAAGCTGATGCATAAATAATCTTTTTACTCTACATGTGTGCTTTAGTCTCATTTTTTTCTTTTACAGATCCCTTTTCAAACTTAGTTATGACCAAAAGAAAAATTAAAATTTTTTAAAAAGACAATCCTGAAGTTCATTTAGAACTTTATTTGCTTTGAAGTTTATTGTTTCAGTGAGTTACGTGAGGCCAGACAGGCCGAAGCTGAAAGTACCCGTTTAAACCTTTCAGCACAGATGACATCAGAGATGCAAATGTAAAGCCAACTGCAATGAGTTAACTCACCTCTTGAAAGTAATAAATCATCTCAGACTTTGTCAGGCTATTGCTGAGTGTACAAGGTTGTTCAAAATCCTGCACAATTTGGGGGTGGTCTGCCTTCAAGCAGCACATGGTATGTCAGCAGGCACTGCCCACAAGAATGCCAGGAAGAGGACAAAAGTAGTAAAACAGTAACAGCCTCTCTCTGCTTCAGCTTCCACTAAGCGCTTTGTGCAGTCTCACCGTTCTACCAAGTTGGAAATAAATACTTCGTTAACCGAGCCTAAGTCTTCACGAGAAATACTTCGAGATCAGGTTGTAAGAGAGGCAGGCTTTTAATCAGGCAGCTAATTGAGCTCATTTACTAGCACTTCACTGCAGGGTAACACACACTCGGCGACAGCTGCCGAAAATCACCCCCGATGAAATACACTCCACTCTCGCGTTTCGTTTCCCAAAAAAAGATATTTCAAAGCGGGTTCATTTTTCACAACTTCGCACCACGAAACGGTGCCCTTAACCCCGAACACACCACCGGCCGGCCCCTCGCACCGCCCGGGTGCAAAAGATTAACAGAAGGACACACAGAAAAAAAAAAAAAAAGAAAAGAAAAAAAAAAGAAAAAGGCCGAGGCAGGCACCCGAAGCCCTTATCGCAGCGCCGCAGCACGAACTCCCCGCGGGGAGGGCTCGCCTCCCGGCCCAAGGGTTGGCCTCCGGAGCTCCGGCGGGCCCCGCTCCCGGGACACCTGCCCGGGAGGGGAAGGGGGGGGGTCAGGGAGCGTTGACAGCGGAGGGCACCGGCCTTTCCCCTCAGGGAAGTGGAAGGGGCGGCCGCGCTCCCCGTCAGGAGCCGCCGGGACGGCGGGGCCCGGTGGGGCGGCGTCAGGCCTGGGCCGCGGAGAGGGGAAGGAGCGGGGGAGGACGGCGGTTACCTCTCCGCGCAGAAGGCAGCGTGGAACCCAGGAGGCGAGCGGCGGCGGCGCAGCTATGGCAGGCGGACATGGTGCGGCGGCGGGCCCGGCCCGCTCCCGCTCCCTCCGCCCCGCCCCGCCCGGCGCCGCCGACTAGGCCTCAGCGCCCCACCCGCACCGTAAACACACACCCCCCCCTCCCTCCGCTTCCCCTGCTCGGCACCGCCTCAATGACGGCAGCGCGCTGCCGCCCCGCGTCACTGCGCACGGCCCGAGGACTACAGCTCCCAGAGGGCAGTGCGCGGGACGCCTCGCCCGCACACAGCGTCAGTAGCCGCGGGGGCTCATGGGAGATGTAGTCCAAGGACGAGCGGGCACGTACCCCAGCCGATGTGCCGCGTGGCATCATGGGAAATGTAGTTCGGGCAGCGCGGGGCTTCCTCTCTGCACAGGTGTTTCAGGCCTTTCCCGCCTTTTAATCCTGCTTCCTAAATGCGAAGTGAGAGAAAAACACTCCCCTTAGATCCCAGTTTTGGGTTTGTTTTTTTTTTATCCTTCAGTGAAAAAAAAAAATTTAACGGCTACTGAAAACTTTCAAGCGAAACGAAGAAACTTTGGGAGAGATATGAAAAGGACGCCTTGTGACATGGGGTGATCTTCAGCCGGGGAACAACGTTACCTATAAATATATATATATTTTGTATATATAATATATATATTATCTAATCAAATGTATCCTTTAGACATGTCTCCTGGAGAACACGGCTACAACTGACAGGTACCTATCAATCTGTTTCTTTCAACTCCCCTTCTACCCGTATTTGTTGCGTACTAATTAAACAAACATAAATGATTCCAGCTGCTCTTGAGAGGAATGGCTTGGAGACAGACACCTGCCGCTGCCCTACAGCAAAGGCCACCAGGCCACACCAATGGTGGGTAATGCACACCGTGCTGCGTGGCTGCATCCCGCCGGAACACCTAACAGCGTTTTTAACTCTGGGTGGGTTTTAACCCTGGTAAAATACAGGTTTAACACCACCCCCCACAGCCAGACTGACTGCATACTGCATTAAATCCACCAGTGGGTTTCCTCTTGGGTTTTTGAGGGAGTCGGGCAGGAAGAGCAGGTTATGCCTGGGGACGTATTGACGCATCTCGGGAGAAGCGTTTTGCCTTGTGAGCCATCACAGGATGGAGGAAATGGTGGCGATGTCTCCAGCCGGTACCGGCTGAACACCGGAGGAAAGGCAGGTTGGTTACCTGGCCCGTAGTGCACGTGGACCATGCACAGAAACACTGGAGGCCTTGGCTTGCCCCTCTGAGCTTCTTAAAGTAACAAAATACTACTTGCGAAAAAATATTTGAGTGAACAGTCTTCTCAGCTCAGAGATTTACCTCCAAACGTTTACGTATGGAAGGCGGGCAGCACTATGACACCTTTTACCTTATGTAAATCCATTTCTAGCATAGCTTTGAATTCAGCCTTTTGGTTTTGTTTTTTTTAAATAAGTTTTAATAGACCCAGCTGATTAGAAGATCCAGCTTTTGTATTAGACGACCAAGCCTTGCATAACACCGGGATCAAGGTAGATGAGCAAAATGTACTTTATTAAAAGCATGACCCTGACTTGAACAGAACTCTCGCTCCCCAGCGCTTTCACCGACAACGTTTGGGATTTCCCGTGTATTACATGAAAAAACCGACGCTCTCTCCCGCTGGGTGGCAGCGGCAGGACACAGTGACGCCTGCTGCAAGCAGAGAGCGGAATAAACCACCGACAGAGAGCTACCGTGCCCTTTCTTCTCTTGTTTCCCTTCTACTTCACACCCCAGTTCCGTGAGGGACCGGCCGAGGGCGGCAACACCCGCAGCGCCCGCCCCCTCAGCTCCTCCCGCCTGAGGGACGCTGCTGGCGGCCACCTCCCCTCGCGGCCCCGCCGACCAATCTCCGCCCGCTCTCGCCCCCACGTGACTCCCGCCTCGGCAGCGATGGTGCCGGGGCCGCTGACTTCCGCCTCGGTAGCAATGGCGGCCGCACGCTCCGCCCACGCTCCTCCCACGCCGCCGTCACGTGTCTTGGCGCGAGCGCAGCACCCGGAAGTAGCGGCCGGTCGGTGGGACCCCCACCCGGCTTGGGCGCGGCGAGGGAGGAGGAAAGGGAGGAGTGGCGGGTCCCGGGTCCCCGGGGCTGCCGAGCCGGTGAGGACCGGGCAGCGAAAGGGGAAGGTGGAGCGGGGGAAGTCGTCGCTGTGGAGATAAGGCTGCCCCTCTGCTCAGAGCCCCGCAGCGGGTAGGGGGCTCTGAGGGGCCGGGTGGGCCCTGCAGGCCCCGGGGTGTTGGGGAGCTCTGAGGCGACCGGGGGGGCCCTGAGGCGACCTGGGGCTGGGGGGTTTCTCTCAGGCTCCGGGACAGCGTAACCCTTGGATGAGGCTGTGCCTGGGGGTTGGGGGCTGTAAGGAGGTGGGACAGGAGTATCACGGCGCCCGAGGGGAGGGCGATTGGGCGGCTGGGACTTGGTCCCGCAGGGAGCCCAAAGCCCGGCCCTGCCCTGGGGGTTCTCCCAGCCTAGGCTGAGGGCGCTGAGAGGGGTTTTGCCTCCTTTTCCTTGCAAAGCTGGGGGAGGCGGCTGTGATGGAGGAGGGAGGATGGAGCAGGGTCTGGGGTGGGTGGGAAGGGCGCTGGGGTAGAGAGGAAGGTGCCTGCTGGTGTGTCCCAATTTTCTGTGACTTTTCTCCCCCATTGCCTGCGTTCAGAGCTCATAAAGCCCGCGTAGTCCTGGCGTTTCCTCCGCATCTCCTGGTGTTTGCGTGCGGTTCCAGTCAGCTCTCGGTGCTGGTGTTGCTGATTCAGATCTCTGGGCCCGTGGGAGTGGGCGCTGCATGGCCGCTGTCGTGGGAAAGCAGCTGCGCAGCGGCGCTACCTCATGCAGACATGATATGGGGGAGAGGAGTGAGTTGCTGCTCGTCTCATCCACTCTGACAGGGGTTTCCTCTCTAGTGGCAGCATCAAAGTCTTTCTAAATCAATTATGAATGGAACCCCTCACTAGTGTAGTGGGGATAACTCGCAAGGAGACACATCCATAGGTGATACTTCCTTTAGAGGAATTGTTTCTAATAGGTTACGAGTTCTTCGTTTTGTTTGCTTTTGCTAAAAATGAAACTTGGGTCCTTAGAGCTGGGTCACAAAAAGCATCAGGTTCTTTGCTTGTTTTTGAGTTACCTGGAGTGGCTGGTTCCCTGTTTTGAGTTTGTGGTTCAGCTTTTCTGTGACTAGAAGAGCACATAGTTGTTGACATAAATGTTTGTCTGTGCAAATTTAATTCCCCGTTTCTGTGCCAAGGAAAAAAATATTTCAGTAGCAGGGCTTTGACATCAGCAAAAAATTCAATAGTCAAAGAAAAACTGATTACTCTTCCTGTAAAAGAGGGGCAGTCCTTAGGAATGGTGGTCACAGATGCACCTTGACAAGAAAGGAACTGGGTTTTGGTGGCCAGTAGTTCCATAAGTGGTAACAAACAGGTGTACTGGGAAGCTCAAAATTTAGTTTTCAGATGGACTCTTAACCCACTCTGGTGCCAACTGTAGTTCACTGACAGGACAAAGTTCATTTGCATTGTAAGTTTTCCTTACCTAGCCTAATGATAGACAGCTTTGTGCTCCCAAGTGATAGTGCCAGCCCACAAATTAGCTTAACAGTGCTGAAAGGCTGAGGTGGCAGAAGAAGAGCGGTGATGGAAGTGGGAGGAGGTTGCCCACCCTTCATGGCAACCAGAATTATTAGCAGAAAAATCTCTCTCTTGTCTCTGTGCTCATGTGGCGAGGCCCTGAGAGGGACTTGTGTTTCTTGGCCTTGCTGTAATATGTTACTCAAAGAGAACATGTTATTTTAAGGCATTTGCTGTAATTTGCTACTTCTGCTATGATTTTGTCGTGCCTTGGTTTGCTGAATAGCTTTTTGATAACCAGTTAATGCATGGTTATAGAAAGAAATTAGTGGACTAAACTGTTTTTTTTTTCTGTAGGGACCAACAGCTCCCCTTAGTCCAGTAATGCATCTTTGTGCCTGCTCTGCCCTGCAGGCTGGTGCAATAGATATTTTTTTTTTTGCCTCTGCTGTAATTTTTTCTGCTGACAGACTATAACAAAGAGCAGAATAGTTGATGCAAGCACCAAACCGAAACTCTACAAAATGGAAACAGTGGCCACGCCGCTGAATTTCCTACCTCAAACCCTTGGATGTGAGAGGTGTATCATGTGCTCTGTGGAAGATGTGTGTTGACTTGTAATTTAGAAAGTGCTTTCTCTTTTAAAATTCATGTTTTCTGTACTTGGAGAGTAGTAAATGAAAACTGAAAGATGAGGAAATTGTAAATAACTGTTAATCCAGCTGTAACTAGTTAAGCCTGCACACCAGCAGCTTTCCTGCAGGGAGAAATGGAGTGACTCACAGAACATACCAAGGTCTTACTTTGTGAAGAATTAAGAAACAAAACCTATTGATTTATACTTGGCAGCTGTTAAGTAACAAGAGAAAAAGTTGCTTTGTTTTATTATGCTTAGTGCTGTGTGCGAATGCATGAAAATAATCTCCTGAGGCAGTCGGCTTTCAGGGTAAAGCTATTGAGTCTGCAGGCTTCAAAACTTACCAGCTTTTATATAAATGGGAGCTGATGTCTCTTACTGCTTTAGAAAAAGTTAAATCTAGAAGTTATCTGAGTGTTTTTTACGGATTGATGAAGTATTATAAGACACTCTCATTATCTGTGCTAGGACATTCTGACTTCAGGGTGAATTGGTGACATTCCTGTGCAGACCCAGCTCTGAATGAATTTGTCCTCTATGAACTGTTGTGCTTCAAAGACACCTTTGTTAGCAACTCCTGACAGGAGTCAGCTTCTGTGTGGACAGAATTAAAACTTCAGAGCTCTTCTGTAAATTAAGCCTCAGATCAGCTGACGTTCCTGCTGCGTGTTGGGACTCTTTTGGGTCAGTTATACAGGGATGGAAGAACGTGGACTGAGTACTTAAGGCAGTAGGTTAATGAAGTAACCTGTTTGTTGTGTGAGCTGTGGAGTGAATTGTATGAATATTTATTACATATAAATGTGGAGTGCTTCATAAATTAAAAACAAACCGAAAACGTGCTTTAGGTTTTTAAGCCACTTAGAGCACGCAACCCAGCTGTCTTTCACTGCAACTGTTAATAAGGGAATGCTGTTACAAAAGTGTCATCGTTTCATAATAAGGCTGGTGCAGTAAGGCACTCAGGTGACTGCCTCTTGGGAGAATAGCTGAATGGTTTGTGATAAAAACTGAGGATAAGTAAATGTGGGTTGAGTAATACAATCAACTGATAAAGCATCTACGGGACAAGTTTGTTTTTATGTACGTGGCACAGCTTTTGAGTGCTACCTCTGGTAAAGCTGTCGTACTGATTTCTAACTTTGTCTCTTTTTTTTTTTTCAGGCTGACCTAAACTGAGGTTTTTCTAAACATCATGGGAGAGATTAAAGTCTCTCCTGACTATAACTGGTTCAGAAGCACAGTTCCTCTTAAAAAGGTGCGTACAGCTGCAATTGACTTGTGGGTGAAATGTCTCCTTTTGCTTTGTAGTGCAGAGAAAAAGCTGTTTGGTTAATGCAGAACGGTTGTGGCTGCGCTAGTGACCTGGCTTGTCTCTTGAACTGTTGTCCCACATGTCTTATGAGCACAGGAAAGGATGCTCCTAATTCTCACATGCTTCTCAGCGGTCACTTCCTCATGTGAGGGACAGAGGCTCACAGTTGTGAGCCATGGCAGCGGTGCCTGGAGTCCTGCTGCCAGCCATGCTTGAGGAGGACACTCGGAGGGAACGGTGTGTGCTGGGGACCACGTGCGTGGCCTCTCACGGAGCTGCTGCCCGCACTGCACCACAGCTGAGCTGCCTCTGCACTTCCCACTCGTCATCCTCCGGCCGGAGCAGAGCGTCTGAAGGCATCTTCTTGGCAGTCGAGCTGCACGCAGGGTTTCTGAGAGTGGAAAGATGCCTTAACCGCTGTGGGTAAAAAAAAAACAAAACAAAACACTGTCCAACCGCTTTTCTTTCTCACTTGGATTTCTACATTTCCTTTTGCTGAACCGCAGGAGAGTGTTTGAGGTGTGCAGTGCTCCAACTTCTGCTCCCTGTGTGCCGAGCAGCAGAGGGCATGGAGTACTTGTGCTGGCAGCAGAAGCGAGCACAGCATTACTTCTTCCAACAGCAAGTTGTGCCATCTGAAAGGGACCATGTCTCTAAATTTAAAGCAACAATGCTTAAATGTGCCCAGCATTATTTCCACTGAGTGGTATGTACCTTTCTCTTAGAAATTACCTTTATGGGAGGTCTGTAAGATTCCTTTGTTCAGGGTTTCTCATTCATTTTTCCCGGTTCATGTCTTGTGTAGATAAGAAAGATCTGTTGCTACTGTCCGTGTGTGCTGTGACTAGGCTCTGGCTGTCCAGCTTCATTCTGCTTCTGGCCAGTGCCAGATCTGCTGGGCCTGTTTGTGCTGTGCTGTTGCCTCCAGGCAATGCCTCAGTGGGTCAGCCAAGCCGGGAGACAGGATTTCAGCACAAAGATGTGTGTGGGTGCTCCGAGGCGCTGCTTTATGGGATGCAGTACGGCAAATGAAAGGAGCTGGCGTTTGCGGTTAGAACGGAACGTGTTGCTGCTGCCGTGGGGACTGTGTGACACTGCAGCTCACTGCCAGGGGCTGCTGCCTTCAGCTGCTGCTGACTGCTCAGGATCTCGTAAATGAGGACACGTGTAAACTGAAGCTGCTGTTGACCTGGTGACCTTCGGACTGGGAAATATTTTAGCCTCTTGAGGGATTCAGTCTACCCAAACTAGTCCTGGTTCCTGGACAGAGAAGAAAAAGGCACAATTTGCAGATGTAATTAGTCTCTGAAGCAGTCTTTAGGAGTACATTTGCTTGTGTTGTCTCCCCCAGAAGTGTAGGCAAAGCATGTGCAGTGCAGAGGAAAGACTGACCAACCATCGTTACAGCTGGTGAGCACACGATACTGCTCTCAGATGGACCTAGAGAAGCAGAGCTGGAGCTGCTGGTCTGAAGATGGCCTGAGATGTTCCTCCTGACAGGAGCAGGAAGCACCCAGCTCTGTCATCCTTCCTGCTCTTGTCAGATATAGGAAGTGCAGCACAGAAAATAACATGTTTAAACTGAGTCTTTGGCTTTGCCTGTGAGCTTCTATTTGCATATACCGTTTGCTGTCTTAGGTGAGTCCTTTCTAAAAGTCTTCAGCAGGGGACATCCTGGCTCTGCCCAACTCGAGAGGGAAGTTCTGCCACTTGTTGCAGTGCAGCATGGGTTTTACCCTTTATGTAAACCGTAGCTGCTCTCGATTGATCAATCAGAGCAAGAAAAAAGGCTGGTGACTACCAAATCAGCAGTTAAGCAGGCTGCTCTACACAGCCTTGTTTGGGAGCCAGAGTTGGACTGACTGGTATGTGGCTGGAAATCAAACGGAACAGTTGTTGAAACACATCGATTCATTGCCTGGGCTTGAGGAAAGAACTGTTGTCTCTGAGCTTCAGCTCTCTTGATATGGGCTAACTTTGGGTTTGTGATTTCAAGGAGTATGATTCACCTTTGGAACTATTCCTAAAGGTAAACCTCACAGTAGTCACTGAGAAATCCTCGGAGCGAGTCCAATGCTACTGGTGGAATAACAGCAGAGAGTGGCAAGGCCTGGAGCTCCGGAAATGTGTGCAAAGAGTTGTTTGGGGGGGCCTGGGAAGGCTTTGGTACAAGGTTTATTTTTAAATGGTTTCAGTGGCCTGGAAGCTCTGGTATGCAATCTTTTATTTTTGTAGAGACTTTACAAAACAACGGCATCATGTGATTTCTCACATGCTCCCGGAGCCTGAAATACTGGCTTTATTACAAGCAGATTTGTTAGTCAAGCAAATCTGATTTGTGATACGCTGTCCTCCTCTCATTCCCTGAGAAGCTTAACTGCCGGGATGGAGAAGTGAATTGTGCTTGTATATTGCTGTCCAAAAAAGCTACAAAATCTTGGTACAGAGGAGATGAATTCCTGCTGTGTGACGCAGGCTTCCCCCGGAGGTTTGTGCTTGTTGATCTGGTATGAGCCGCACTCTTGCTGGGTTGTGGAGTGTTGAAAGACCATCCTAAATATACAAAGCAGTTTACTGGTAGAACAGGCCCTGTAAAAACAAGTCAAGCTCTGGCACTGCTAGAAAAGATGACTTTTACCTAATTCTTAGACTTGTAAAGATGCTAATTGTGCTAGGACTTCTAGCATCTGGCCCAAGGTGAGCACAGTATGAGGAACTGCTCATTAAGGAGTGAATTGTCTCCTTCAGCCAGCTGTGTGTCCTGGGCACTCTAGATGCTCCCGAGATGCTGCCAGATGATGGAAGCCTTTTTCTTTCCAGGTCAGCTTTGCAGTGCTGCTCTGGGAGCTGTGTGCATCTCTCTTTCTGGCAGTCAGCTCTAACTGTTTCAGATCAATAATTTGTGGTGTTAGCTGCTTACTTCAGGAGGTTTGCACCTATCGAGACCTGTAACATCTTTTGTCCAGTGAATGCGAACGTCGATGGCTGTGTCAAAAGCTGTGCTGGGGGCTGTGCTGGCTCTTCCAGCCCACAACTTTTGCTTTAGGTACCTGGAACTGATCTCCTGGGTCTCTCCTGGGCTGTGGCACCACGGCTCCTTTCCCAAGCTGTGACATTCATTATCTGGCTTATGTCACGACACACAAAACATTTGGTCTGACAGGGCAAGGCCACAGCTCTGTTTCCAGCTGTAGCCACACAAATTCCAGTTAGTAAACAACCTTAGAGAAGAAAGCTGTTGTGAAGAAGAGTAAAAGATGGTCTTGTTCAAAGGGGTCTTGAGTATTACGGTATTTACTAGGTAACAGAAATTTTGTAGCAGCAATCCTGGAAGCTGGCTGAAGAACCTAAATTGTCTTGTGTATGTCTTCTCCCTCCCGTGCCTCTCATTTCAGATAATAGTAGACGATGACGACAGTAAAGTCTGGTCACTGTATGATGCAGGACCTCGGAGTATTCGGTGCCCGCTCATATTTCTCCCTCCTGTAAGTGGAACTGCAGATGTGTTTTTCCAACAAATTTTGGCGCTGACTGGATGGGGCTACAGAGTTATCGCAGTGAGTATTCTCAGCCCTGTGTCAAAGTTAGCCTACTTGTGCATGGTGCTCTAATTAGAGGTTCAATAATCCACTTCTTTGTTACTGACATATATGACTAAGAAAATCCACCAAAAAACCTGATGTTAAGTTGCACTCCAGAGCAGGTAGCGTGCAAATCCAGGCAGAAATCTGCTGTGTGGTCACAGCAGCCTCTACCCAAAGCCTTGTGCATACACATCATTAACTTCTCAGTCTGTTTTAATCCTTGTGTGGCCTGGACACCCGTTGTCTTTGCTTCCAGATGGATCTTTGTTCACTGTGAGGCAAACAGATGGGTTGGTTCAAGGTTTGCTTTATGGGGATAGTGGATAATCCAGTTCTTGGCCTACGTAGCTGGAAATGTGAAGTCACTTCTTAAAATCCTGACAGCATGCTGGTTGGTGGCTTTTCAGCTCCTGAGCTGAACAGAAACGATAGATTTGTGTAACAACATTTCAACTGAACTGTATGGAGAACTGCTGTTTCTCTAGCAGCCATCAATGATTTTGCTACCTGCCAACTTCATGTGCTATGGAACCACAGGAAAATCATTCCAGCCTCTCCTCCCCTTGATTACAGAGTGAAGCAATGCTGCACTTTCTCCAACAAACTTGCTCGGTGGTGCTTTCAGTTGTGTATTTTTGCCCAAGCAAGGGGGAGGTGTTTGCACCATCGGGCTGTAGGGATCTTGCTGAGGAGCCTCCTGACCCAGGGGAGGCAGGCCGCTGTCTCAAAACCTTTAATGTGAGAATTGGTATGACTTTCAAGCAGACAGCTGGCAGATACTGATCAGACCCAGCTTTTTCTAACATTTATATTATTTTAGTTGCAGTATCCGGTGTACTGGGATCACCTTGAGTTCTGTGATGGATTCAGAAAACTGCTAGACCACCTTCAGCTGGATAAAGTGAGTGCTCTGTGATGGGGAAATGGATATAGAGTTACAATAAAAACCTGGTGCTTGAAAGAGGCTCATTTAAGAGCAAGTGTATAAAATATGACACAAAAAGGTAGCCTATAAATAGAGGCTGTGTCACAATTTTACTTTTGAAACATTTATTTTTGAAGGTGGATGCCCTTGAAAATTATCACACTTGGCCTAAATTCAAGTCCTGTTCTAGGCCTATGAAATTATATTCGTTAACTAGTTTTTCATGAGATCCTGTGGAAGTTATCCTTCCTAAATCCAGTAGTACAGAATGCCACAATAAAGTGTCTTGGATTCACAGAATCACAGAATGTCAGGGGTTGGAAGGGACCTCAAAAGATCATCTAGTCTGATCCCCCTGCCAGAGCAGGATCACCCAGAGCAGGTCACACAGGAACGTGTCTGGGCGGGGTTTCAAAGTCTCCAGAGAAGGAGACCCCACACCCTCTCTGGGCAGCCTGTGCCAGGGCTCCGGTACCCTCACAGTGAAAAAGTTTTTCCTAATGTTTTTGTGGAACCTTCTGTGCTCCAGCTTGTACCCATTGCCCCTTGTCCTGTCACTGGACATCCCTGAGAAGAGCCTGGCTCCGTCCTCCTGACACTCATCCTTTACATATTTATAAACATTAATAAGAACTCAAATAGCTGTTGAAGACAAAATGAAATGTTTGATTTTTTTTGTTTTCTTAAAACAAAAGTTCGATCTGTTACCTGGAAACACTTCCTTTTATCAGTATTTATACGTTTATATCACACCAGATCAGAAGCTGAATAGAAGAGTCCGATTCTTTTAAAAAAATCAGTGGTGAGGACAGGGTAAAGCTTGAATGACTTATTCTAGTAATGAAGTGCTGTACTTAGAGGTCATTTAGTTCACAAGTCTGACATTATTGGGTTTTTGTTTCTTGAATCAGGTTCACCTTTTTGGAGCTTCTCTGGGAGGCTTTCTGGCTCAAAAATTTGCTGAATACACACACAAATCTCCCAGAGTTCAGTCTCTGATCCTGTGTAATTCCTTTAGTGACACTTCTATCTTCAATCAGACGTGGACAGCAAACAGGTAGGGTAGACTGAGATGAGCCATCAGGCTTGCAGCATTCACTTTTGCAGTGAAATGTGACATTGATTTGGTGGGGTGTGTGTCTAAGCAGGATGGGTGAGGGAGGTCAGGATGGAATACTTGTGACTTTTAAAGCCACACCATGAGGAAAATTGAAATTTTCACAATGGGGAGCGTGGAATTTGACAGACAAGTCATCCTGTGATCCTCTGTGGATGTGTGGTTCTTCAGGATTTCATTTGAAGTTGAAGCCCAAAGTCAGTGCAAGGAAAGGGGAGTGCTTACAGCAAAGCATCTTAATGTCACTGCCCTGGGTCCTTGACGATCGTTACATCTTGTTTCCATTTTAGCTTTTGGCTGATGCCTGCTTTTATGCTGAAAAAAATTGTCCTTGGGAATTTTGCGTCTGGTCCTCTCGATCCTGAAATGGCCGATGGGATCGATTTCATGGTGGACAGGGTAGGTAGCCGTGTGATGGCAATCTCTGTAAAAGATTTACTGAGCGAGCTGTAGGTATTTCTGCTGCTTGCTTGGTTTACTTACCCAGAAGGGAGGAGTAAGGAGCAGATCCTTAGCAGGTGCTGACTGTCACAGCCCCAGCAATTTAACAGCTGCTGTGACCGTCTGCCTCCCAGTTCTGTTTATGTAGATCAGGAAAGAGGAAGTTAAGAAGCTGAGGTGGGTGAGGAGAAAGTGGTGGGATGTGTCTGCAGGCCATGCTTGGGAGGCAGGAGCAACCAATGCAACGTATTTTAAGCGTTTGTCTGGTGCAGAGTAGTACAAAGTTGGAATTAGAATCACCTGAAATGCAGTGTTTCCCTTTAAGACTAACTTCTCTTTGGCTGTGTTGTTATTGTTGCATTAACTTCCTGTAGTGAAGCGTGTTGTTAACCTCTGTTTCTCTCTACTGAAAGCTGGAGAGTCTTTGTCAGAGTGAGCTCGCTTCAAGACTTACCCTCAACTGCCAGAACTCCTACGTAGAACCTCATAAAATCCGAGACATCCCTGTAACCATTATGGATGTAAGTTAATCTCAACGTAATCCTTTAATTTAAACCTCCCCTTGGCAGGTGGGGCCTGGTTATTCTGTTGGTAACTTAAATATTTGCAGCCTCTAACTTCATATTTAGAGAAACCTTCTACTGACTCAGCAAAGCTGTGACTCTCTTGTGTTAAATTATGAGTTGGATATTCTGTGCAATAACAGCTTTATGCTCGCATATCGCAGCGTTAGCTTTCTCGCTGTCGATGCCTGATGTGTTCGCTTGTTTTCCATTTCATTTAATGCTGTTCCACAGAGCAGCTAAGAACTGCCTCTAGGAGCAGCACATATCCAGTCTTTAATAAGCAAAATCTGATGAGGTTCAGAACTCACGGCTGCGACTTGCTCCACAGGTGTTTGACCAAAGTGCGCTTTCCACTGAAGCAAAGGAAGAGATGTATAAGCTTTATCCTAATGCCAGAAGAGCTCACCTCAAAACAGGAGGCAACTTCCCATATCTCTGCAGGAGTGCTGAGGTCAACCTATATATTCAAGTGAGTCTCTGTGTTCAGTCTACTAACACGTGTGGCCAGAACAGCAGCAGGAAACTGCTTTTCTATGCTTGTTCTTGGTTCTTACCGTGCCTGAGCTCTGTTGGCTCTGCCTCCCAGATCGCCGATACTGAAGGAGCAGCCACATTCGCGGAGGGCTGGCTTTGGGGTCTTGGCTGTTGCCTGTTTCCTCTGTCCTCTCTCTGAACTCTTGTCTTCCAGAGCCGTGATTTCATCCTCACAAAAATCACTCGGAATGCTCCTCTCGTAGAAGCATAAGGTTTTGGTAAATGTTTCAGTGTTGTTTTCTGTGTCCGACAGATCCACTTACTGCAATTCCACGGCACCCGGTACGCAGCCATTGATCCCTCCATGGTCAGCGCGGAAGAGCTGGAAGTCCAAAAGATCAGTCTCCACACCAGCAACGAGCAGGAAGAGCAGTAGGTTTTGGAGTGCTGGTGAAAACAAGGCATCGGTTCGGTGGTCTTCCTGTGTGCAATCAACTGTTCCCACTCTGCCTTTTCCCCTCGCGTTAGCCGATTATCACTGTGTGATTCCAACAGGATCAGTAGGATCAGCGAACTACCTGTGGACTCCAGCAGTGCGATGGGATAGATCTGGTTAATTTTTAGTCTTCAAATTCAAGGAAGCATCTTTGAAGACTCCAGTTTTACAAAGAGAGACGTTTTTTGCTACCAAAGTCTTCACTGTCATGTTCTTAAGCAGAACAATATTTCTTTTTATATTTTTCACTCGCCTGTATATATTGCCACGTGCAGATCGTGTACTTATAAGCTGACATATATTTTTGTTGAATATTTAGTTTAAAAGATGTTTAAGTGCCAATGTCACCATCACTTATTTGCTTCATGTCTTGTAAGTTAGTTTCTATTTGAAATAAAGTGTTTGAATTTTTAACTTTCTTGCTGTTTAAAAATAGTTTTAAATAAAAAAATTTCGGCAAGCATCTCTTGATTTGACTACAAGAGAACAGCAGCGTAGCTCACCACACTCCTCCTTCGGCTCAACAACCACCTCCAGAACTTAAGAAAACCACCACCTTCTGCTTGAATTCACCTCTAGCCTTAATTATAAGGTTGCACTGGTTTAGCTCTAAGAAAGAATTATGTAGTAGGTTTTAGTAATGAGGCCTAACTTGGAAATTGAAGGGTAACATCTGGATTTATTGAAATACAGACATTATTTCCCCTGGAAACACCATACAAAATAATTACCAAGTATTATGTGGCAAATTGTTATTTAAGAAAACTGTATGTGCTCATCAGGCTCTGTAAATAACCAGTGACCATTCTTATCTTACACTTTCCAGGCTGTAACCTAGGGATTAAAGAAGTCACCTGTTTGATTTATAAACTGTGCATGTGTGTTAATATAGATTTATCAGCATTATACATCAATGTTCTTCTCTGAAACGTTTTATGAAGAGTTGAAACGTTGACGATCACAACCCTCAAGATTCCAAAAGGACCCAAGTGCTGGCCTTGACTTTTCTTCTTGAATTCCCCCCCCCAGCGGCGAAGTTACGAACACATCTAAGGAACAAAGTAAGTAAAGAATGTTTCTGAAAACAAAGGCTTTCCCACTCAATAACTTAAAAATTTAAATGTGTACATACAAAAACGCAGTGTAAACAAGTTACAGTAAAATAGTGGTATTGCCTCACCGTGTGACCTGTGAGGCTCTCTCGCTGAACTCGTTACAGTACCCAGACCGTACGCAATAGCGAAAAATGCGCCTTCAGAAAAGAGGCTTAAAATTTGCCGATGTACTTCTCGTTTCAGGCCAAGAATGAAGCAGCGATGTCAACTGTTGATGACAAGAAGCCCCTGAACTGCAGCTGCCTTCTCATCGGAGCCGGGGTTTCTCCTGTAGCCGTAAGACGAGCTGAGGCCACAGGAGACCGAAGGAGCCACCAGTGCCCTCCTGCCGTTACATCGCGACACACCTCCGTGGAGAGGCAGAGTCTGCGTTTGCTTTTTTCCGAATGCTTTCTGTAAAAGAGGAGAGAACGTTCCACTGTGCAGGAAGTATAAAGCTTCAGCAGGATGTATTAATTTATCAAAATGAAAGGAAAAGAAAGAAATGACATGTAATGGTAGCAAGGGGGCAGGGCAGGGTCGCTTCCAGCTTGTGAGAATTGGCTTTGCTTAACTTCTGTTATGAATTTGGGCAGTGTCACTGTGCGTTATTGGAAGGAAGACAGACATATTACCTGCTAAATCTCTTCTTCCGATTCCCACAAGGCCTTCATACAATCCCTTGATTGGATTTTCTCCTGCTGTGATCACGCCGTGGAGCCAGATAAGCAACATTCTGTGGCCGTGCTCCCTGTAGCTTTTTGTGCCTGATGAGATCAAACCGCAACTGAAATCCTGCACCTCACAGGGCAGGGCCCTGACAAAGCCCATTTCTCAACCGGTGGGTTTGGAGAGCCCTCCCTCCTCTTTGGATTTTACTAGGAGGCCCTAAGTACAGTTGAGCTTAATTCCTGGTTGGGGGGTGATTGCTGGATTCATGTGAAACTTAGTGGTGTGGCCATGGATGAGCTTGGGCTTGTCAGACAACCTTTCATGGCAATGCAGAATTTCTATTTTCAGGGCATAGCTTAGCCCCTTGCTTATGTCCTGCCAACTACAGGAGTTCTTACAGGTGTTGGGTGAACTTGTAGTGTAGGGTTAATGGTTGGACTTGATGATCCCAAGGGTCTTTTCCAACCTGAACTGTTCTATGATTCTGCTGAACCAGCGGGGATCTGTTTCTGAAGCTCAGAACTTGCTAAGGTATCTCTTTAATTCTAAATGGGGCTTCACCGCCTTCTCGGTTCAGCTCCTTTAAAGAAATAAACTCAACGAGTTTCTTCTGTCCTACGGAACAGGAACTGCAGCAAGAACTCGCAGGTCTGGCAAGTGCCTCAGAAGGAGTGAGCAATGACCCACAAAGCGCCACACTTGTGGCCTTTACTCCTAGACAAATTCCAGCGTGTTGATACTTCCACATTCATTAAATGCAGGATTTTTAACCTAATGTGGTTTTCTTCATGCCTTGTTGTTACTGTAGGCTTATCTCCTAGAAACACAACCCAACTGAAGGAAGGAAAATACCCGGGCAGTGCTTTATACCTGTCCATTGTTGCTCAATGGCCCTAATGTGGGCGTCGGTGAACTTCCAGTGATGTGCCAGCTTCTTCCATTCACCAGGTTTGAGGTACTTTGTGGCTAATCTCCACATTACTGAGCGAATGTGCTGTGTTTCCAGCCTGTGGTCTTGCTTAAAGGTCAAGTGCTTTGCCACCCAGGAGTCGGAGTCGCTGTTCAGGTTGTCCTGCAAAGCCAGAACAGGGGGTTTGGTTGGGATGCTGCAGCTGTACCCATCGTTCTGCAGCCTCCCACATTCTCTGCTTTGGAGGTCGCTGGGAGCTTGCTCTAGCACACCACATTTTATTTTAATTCCCTTGTTTCCCTCTGCTCTAATCATGCATGTTAACAAACACTGTTAACAGCAGCTCTGTTGCGGGAGCCCATGCGGATCGCAATTTGCATTTCTACAGTGCCTTTTATCTGGGGCTTGTAAGCAGAATCATTTAATTAAATCTCCTTGGTGCCCTGCAACACAGCTGCAACTGCTCGGCCCCCTTCCCCCTTCCCGTGCCAGGCTGCAAAGAGGCTGCAGGATTTTCCCTAGGGCTGTGTGGGAAGCCCATGCAAGGGCCTGGTACACTTCATTACTCCTGAAGTTGTGCTTTAGTCACAGGCGCATGTCCTCCTTTCCCCCTTTTTTTCCCTGCTAGACCACTGTCTTTCCTGGTTACAGGGGGATGCTCAAAGTCTTGCTAAAATGCAAGGGATGGGGACGTGAAGTTTGGTTCTAACTTTCGGCACACCCTCTGCTGCAACTG
Organism: Trogon surrucura; assembly: GCA_020746105.1. Lineage (NCBI taxonomy): Eukaryota > Metazoa > Chordata > Aves > Trogoniformes > Trogonidae > Trogon > Trogon surrucura. The sequence continues at coordinate 18,886,776 of CM036627.1, read as the reverse complement.
GTTTGGGCACAGGCTTGGGACAGACAGGGTTTCAGATGTGGGGGACTGGGGCTGAGCAACTGTGCCTTGTACGTGGGGCTGTGGGAGGAAAGAGACTGCTGGGCCACACTGGGAAACACAGGAAGAACGGCCCCAGCTGTGGGGAGGTTTGAGAGGGAAGTCGGTTGTATGACTCCGCTGAGAACTGATCAACCTCCTCGCAAGAGGTATCTCCCTTCCGCTGTTGAAAAACTGCCCACATCCCATTTGGTGACCCTGGGCCAAGCATTTTCTTGCTCAGTGTTTCAGTTTCTCCTCCTGGGAAAAGGAACTAATGCTACTCTCTTCCACAGGGCTTTGGGAACAGATGCCAAAAAGTCTTTGAAAACCCCTGTTCCATTCAGCACAGCCTGGGGTTTTTAAGGGAGGCTTTTTTTAAAAAAGGAAAACCTTAAGGAGGTGGTGTTGGCATGGTGAGGACTTTTGTTTTTCTTAAGTAAGGTGATGAAAGCAGAGGTCAGGCTGTCACAGGATGCTCTGTATTTCTTTTCCTTTTGACAGCTGGTAATGTGGAGTCTTGATGGAAAGAATAAAGCTGTATCTGCCCTGGAAGGCACAGGGGATGGTGGTGTAAGCTGCTCACCTTTTCCCATTTGTAAAACCGATCGGCTTTGATAATCATGTCCGCCAAGTTGATGTGATTGCCTCGGGCGGCAACATCCAGAGATGTTTTCCCTTGCTGAAATGAGAAGGGGAAAAATGAACTGGAAAAGACCTTGCACACTTTAGGAGATCCTACTGCCGTGCCCACCCAGCAGTCTGTAGGAGCAGGCACCATGGCCTATGGAGCAAAGCACCCAGTTGGGATGAAGGAGCCCTGTTCTCCACCTGTAAACACCTCAGATGTGAGCTAACTTCAAGCTACTGCAGGCAAGGCATGGGAAGTCGGTTCTTAGGCCCTGCAGCACCTCTGTTGATGCAGAGGACCTTCCCATGTGGCAGGAAGGGTTGGGAACAAAGGCCGTAGCCCACAGTGGATGGGAGGACACTTTCAGGCTCCCAGCAACATGGGTGCAGCCGTGAAGGGACCAGCTCAACACTACAAGCCAAGGCATTGTACAGCTTCTTGCACAGCAGGTTCGCTGATACATGAAACTGAAGTGATTTATACAACTTCATCAACCTTACAGGGTCTACACAGCCATGATTAGAAACTGTCTCCTAGGAAAAGCACAGGCCCATGGGACTAGGAAAATGTAAGTATGCTCTTGACACGAACATGATTTTGGATTGGGCAGGGGGTGTGTGTGTGTGTTTGGTTTTATACCCAATAACAGAAAGAAACGAGATTTGAAAGTCGCACAATGGAAAGCAAGTGAGCCCAGCCATCAGGCACACCAGGGAGAACAGTTCTAGCCTCACTTGTGAGTAGAAATCCAATTTCACACAGAAAAGTGTGAATGTGTTCCCTGCGGTTCCACAGACTGCTTGAGGGTGGCAAACATTCCCTGCAGCTGAAGGCCGTTTCAGCCAGGTGGCTTCGAGTCATATGTGCAAATGGCAGGCACTATTTTAATCTCTGCCCAAGCCCCCTTCAGCATTTTCTGGGCACATACCACACTTGCAGGCCGCATGCATGATTCCTCTAGAATTCCTATTGTTAGAGGGAGAAAGACCTGCCAGATCTATACCAACTGGATATTTCTAACTTATTTAAACATGTTTGCTGTTAACTCTTGAGGTGTTATTTATCATTATTTGAGATCTTTGATATTAATGTGCATGATACCACAAGCAGAAGTAGACAGTACTCGAATAACTGAGAAGCAGAATTTTTCACATCGTATGAACTGTTTTCTACCTTCCTAGGAACCAGTCACTTCTTTGCTGAAAAAACCTATCAGAATAACCTGCTTGGCAGTGTTTCAAGGCCTTAGCCTTGGAAATACCTAGATTTTAATACTACTACTAGCTTTCCTCGAAAATCATGAAGAACAGTGGCCAAGACCATCCGTATTTTCCCTCCACACCCTCACAGAATCTGTTCAACTCATGGAGCTGTTTACCTTGTCTGTTAGCTTCAGATTAACTCCTGCAATGAGAATCATCTCAGCAATGTCCTGCCAGCCGTGCTCCGCAGCGATGTGGAGCGAGGTCTGCTGCCTCTGCAGAAGGAGGGTGAAAGGATGAAATATCAGGGTGTGAGGCTGGAAGGACAGGACAGAACAAAACCAGAAGTGCTGTAAGAACACCATGAGCTCTGCCCTCTTTTCCTTTCTCTCTTTTTAAACTGAGAGATAAATACCCTCCTACCTCAAACTGGAGTTAGGTTCCATCACAAGGAAGCCTCCCTGATGACATTTCAAAAGAAGGAACCTCTTCAGTTCCATAAAGCTTCCTAGGGTCACTTACAGAACTACATTATTTCCTGTTATTTAAACAATCTCTGTAGGCAGATAGTTTGGCCAAGGAGGAAAGGACCTGTGCCAATTCTGTGTTCCTGGGACACACTCTGCACCTTGGGACTGTTGGATGGAAACAACTAAAATCAAACCCGAAATGTAGCAATTTTATGGTGTCATCGGGAGAGAACATCACTGCAAGAATGAACATTAACTGAAATATTACAAACAAGTTACACAAAGGCCCTCATTCACAAAGTTACATTTTGGGCAGACAACCAGCTACCTCCAGGCTTGCCTCCCTTTCTCAGCCCCTCGAAGAGTTTGCAGAATATCTTCTCACCTAAAATTTCTCCCAGCAGGGAGGAGAGAGGGTGACTACACGATGTTCCTGTGCACAGGTCCCAGGGACACGGCACAGCCCACGTGTGGCAAACCATCAAGCGATTACCTCCCTGCAACACTCAGAATCACTTCCCAGGACTCACATTTCCTAAGTCAGCACTTCCAGGTTTTCCTCATTTTAAAGAACTCTTTAATTCTGTCCCCAGCATGACCAACCCCCCGCCCCGAAACTCGTTCACATTTCAAAGACAAAGAACAGGAGCTGCAGTCTCACGTTATCTGGAATGTCAAGGTCACACTCCGCATCGATGAAGAGCTTCACTATGGCTGGGAAGTTCTGCAGCACCGCAATGTGTGTTGCCGATGCGTTTTGCTGTGGAAAGCAGACCCCGTGCTTAGGAAGAGATTAGCTCATGGCACTGAAAGGACCACGCTGGGCCCAGCGTGTCTCATTCTAAGAGAGCTTCCAGCCTGGGCTGGGGGCAGACTGGGAATCCTGCCCCAGAAGTAACAGCAGGACCAGTCCTTGCCGAGCCGGTTGGCGCTCTTCAGCAGCTCCACAAACTGGCTTTGCCTTTTTGTACGTGACAAGAGCACCGAGAGGGACTTACATGATTAACAGCGTCTCTGTGGATTCCTGCATCCATAAGGATCCTGGCGATCTCCTCGTAGCCATGCAGTGCCGCATAGTGAAGGCAGCTCATCTTCTTCTGAGGGGCACATCAGAAGAGATGGGTATTAGTCAGCGTTTTTTCCTCAGAGGCTGCGGTTCTTACAGATTGTCCACAGAGATCTTCCCTCCTGCACAAGCCCCATGCCCCCATTCGCAGAGATTGTCTCCATGGCCAAACTGGTCCCAAGGCAGCTTCACCCGCCTTTTTGTAAGAAACTACAAAGTACACGCTCTCCTCTTGACTCCCCACGCTACTTCTGAAGCGCTGGGCTCCACACGGCCTCACCAGACCATGAGTGCTCTCCCAGGAGGCCACAGGTCTGGGCAAAAATCCACAAAGGGATGTGTGGAAATGGAATCACCTCCACGGAGCTCACCTGGGTTTGGGCATTGACGTCGGCGCCTGCTTCCAAGAGCAGCTTCACGCAGTCACTGTGACCCCCCTCAGCAGCCAGGTGCAGAGCCGTGAGTCCTTCCTGGGCAAGGTAAAAAGTGGACAAACAGCATTTCTGTAGACAAGGCCAAGGCAGAGCAGTGGAATGAGCAAGGTTCTACTCCATCTTCTGAATCCCTGTCATGTTAAAATGCAAATTCTGAAGGCCAGGGCGTCTCCAATCAATTGTTAGGAAAATACCACTGCCACCAACACATCAAAGTACTGCTCTGTCCTTGTGTCACTGAAGCAGCTGGACCATGGCCACAAAACAGACATGGTGTTCACCATCTTCTCTCCCCTTTGGCCCATGAGCAAACAAAAAAGGATTTCACGTGGACAATGAAGACAAACCATTTTCCTGGAGCAGCCCAGGGACAGCCATAGGAAGAACTGGAAACCCGTGGCCAGCAACCACTAGTTCTCCCTTTTGAGGGCTGCAGCTCATTTCTTCACAAGAAAAAAGAAACAGGCAGAATTCCTAAGTGATTTAATCTGGCTTTATTATTGCTCTTTGCACAAAGGGCAGCTCATCTCAGGGAAGACAAATGCTACCTGCCCGAGTTACCACAGGAGGTGGTTTCCCTTTTCTTTCAGATCTTAATCACAATCAAATACGCTTTTCAGACAGCAGCCAAATAAGACTAAAAAAATTGCTGCTAAACCTAATTGGGAGTGTGCCTTGAAATAAATAACAGCATTACTAAGCAAATATTTGCTATCTAAATCATTAACTGTGTTCCAGCCACATCATTTTCCAAAGCGTGTCTGTCAAAGAGAGATCTCAAACAGAAGGGCCATATGTTCAGTGACTAAGTCAATACTATAAAGCACAGTGAAATTTAGTTTAAAATACACTCAATAACCATTTAGGCACTTGAATGTACAAGGGTCAGGGTGAAAAAGGAAGATTAAATGGGGTGATAAGACAAGACAAGTAGACACAGCAGGAAGAAAAGGCAACACTTTGGAGTTGGATATTGGTCTAAGAAGGATATTGCCTTTCACTGATACTCCGCAAGCGTGATCTGAATTTACACACGTACGCTTTAGATAAACAGCTTTCTCCTAGACCTCTCCTGTCAATACCGACTATTCAGCCTGAGGACTGTGGCAGGAGAGTTATTTCTAGGAAGGGAAAGGGCGGAACTGATGTGAGTTTTATTTCATTTAAAAGTACTCACCGAGTTCTTTTCATCAAGGTCCACTCCAGCATCTATAATCTTCTGCAGCACGGAAAGGTGTCCATTTTTAGCAGCTAAATGCAGTGCTGTATTTTCTTCCTGCAAGTAAACACCACTTCATACACACATGTATCACAGGGCTGAGCGTTCATACACCGCAACCTTGCACAGAGTACAGCCAGCATGACTGAAAAGGAGGTTGTAGCCAGTAGCACGAGTCTGCAAACAGTCTTCTAATCAGTGTAGCAGGGAGGCAAGAAACCCAGCTACCTTAAATTGGAGCATGGTCCACCAGGCTTGCTGATATCCTGTCTGAAAAGTCCTGGAGAGAAATCCAGCATGGACTGAGGCTTGCAAGCGGATAGGGAAGGAAAGCCCTGACACACCCACAACAATTGTTACAGCTGCTGACAATTTGCCTGCATAAGCCTCATTTGGTAACTTCTTCCTCGACTTTCACACCCTCTAATCCTTGGTCTTTACCTCCACTGCATATAGTTTTATGCCCATACCTTGTCTTTGGCACTGTGAGAACAACCCAATCGAATTAGGAATTCCACCACCTCCAGCTGCCCGTGCTCTGCAGCCAGGTGAAACGCTGTCCTGTCCATCTTTGAAAGGAAACAAAGAAATACAGTCCAAGAAAGGCTCAGAAAGCACAAGATTAGATCATCTGCTGCAAGCAATATAATAATGCCTTGGGCAATAACCCAGTCCACAGGGGGGAAAAGTGCCGCACTTCAAAATTAGCTATCTTTTATTCTGCGGTTAACTTTCATTCTGCTGTTAACTTTTACTCTGCTTCACTTTTGGGACGACCCTAACAAAACAATGTGAGCAGAACTATCCGCTGGGGCTAGCAACTCCAAGCACTTCAGTCTCACCAAACACTGGAAAAGGTATCTTTTGAGTGTTTATTTCATATGAGGATAACAAATAAAAGCAACTAAAAATAAAAACTGGAATTAATATCTGAGACTCCAGTTATTGAGTGAATCAGAACCCCTTTTGGGGAAAGGCAGATCTCTCGCTGCCTCATTTAACTCCCAAGAATCAGAGTGGGGATCACTCCTGGAACCATAAAAGCCAGGAAGCGGAAAAGAGTGTGTGCTCACTCCTCTGTGTTCTTATGCTGTCTTCAGGAATGGATCAGCTAATGCTGGAACGTGCTGAGAGAGGGTTACCCTTGGTTATTACTTACCTACCACTCTGAAGCATCAGCTGCAAGAGAAGGGGACACTGAAATTCCTGAGTTTATTCTGCAAAAGGTTACACTGGGAAGCCCTGACTGCCAAAGGTTGACCAGAGTCAGAATCTCCATCAGCCCTAAGCCCCACTCTGCAGGAGAGTTTCTCACTCTGAGTCTCTTCCCAAGACCAAGGGCAACATTCCTGCTAAGCTCAGCAGAGCAAGATCAGATCTCATGAAAAAGCACTGAAAAGCCCTCCTACCTTGTCTGTTTTATCCACGCACATGTCCTCCAGGTCCTCCATGACAAACTCCATCACTCGGATGTGTCCCCTCTGAGCTGCGCAGTGGAGCAGGTTCCTGCCGTTCTGGAGAAGAGATAAAGGACTGCTCATTTAACAAGTCCCAGGCTGAGGGACAGTCTCTTTCAACAACCTGTTCCTGTTAGCAAAGACCCACTCCATACCTCCCTGCAGCTCTAAACTAGCTTGTGCTGCAGACAGCAAGCTATGACTGAAGTACTAAAGCTCCTTTTCCCAACCAAGATCTATGGACTGCTGATTCCCCAAAGCCATTTCCTACTTCTGTAACACCTTCCACATCACCACTGCACAAATGTGAGCTGAGAAAGCCGCCTACATCTCTATAGCCACAATTATTACAATCTGCTTTAGGAATAAGGCAGAAGTGCAGGTGGCAGCCCTGAAGTGGATGCTATCACCTATGATTACTGTAGCTCACAGGTGAGCCTACCTCTCCCCACTGGTGACACGTTAAGGACCCATGTAGGGAGACCCTCTCACCTTGTCAACACAGCCAATCTTGGCACCAGCATTGACGAGGATCTGCAGGACGCGGAGGTGGCCGAACCAGGCAGACAGGAGAAGTGCATTCATCCCAAACTGGGCAGAAGACAAGAGAGATACTTAGGGCAAAATTGCAGCCACCACCATCCCTACCCTGAGGGGAAGCTGTCCCTCTAGCTTCACGATGTTTCCTAAATATTTTTGTCCCTGGATTTTTTCAGTCCCACTTTCTCCAGATGCTATTACTTGTGTCACAGCCCATTGCAGCAGCTGAGCAGAGACCTGCCTCTTGACTACCATTTCCTAGTAAATGGTATGTGTTAGCCTGGTTGTTACGGGGGAGAAAGAATTTGCTGGCTGTCACTATCACAAGCCCCAACAACACAACCAGAAGCAGCCAAGCATCCCCATGCGACAGAGAAAACCTCACAGATACTACCAGCCTACTTCCCAGTCACTGTGCATGCGAGGAAAAGTCCAAAAGACAGAGCACAGACACAGCTGAAAACAAGGCTTGCTCCAGAAAGGCACTGCACCTGCCTCAGTGAGGCAGGGAGCTTGCCAAGCCCTGCAAGGTGAAGGTAGGGGCTGTAACTGCCAGCCCAGCACCCCGTTCCTGCCCCTCCCCAACACAGCCCACATCTGCAGGACACGGAAGGGAGATTCGCCTCTGTACACTGTCTTTGTCATCCACTGGGACATCGTGATCCAGAAGCAGTCGCACAGCATCCACGTTTCCTGCTCCTGCGGCCCAGTGCAGGGCAGTCCGGTCTGTCTGGAAGGGAAGGACAGAGACAGGGAAGGCTAATGTATGCAGAGCGTGTCTCTATGAGCCTTCCCGAAGCCCAAAAATCTTTGCCATCCACAGAGACAGAATTTCTCACACGGTGCAGGGTTTTTTTTGAGCATAGCCCTCTATCTTTTTGCTCTCTTGCCAGGCAGACAGGTGCTAGTCACGTTCTACTCAGAAACCATAGTCCAGGACTGTAACACAGGAATGAGAAACATCGCTGACCATGGATGGACAGATTGAAACAGCAGGGATGGGTGCAATCCCATATTTCCAGGTACCTAATGGTTCCTGCACCAGGAACCGAGTTAGTCACACAGCCTTGGCGTACAGAGATAGCAAAATCAAAGCTTCTCATTGCAGCCATGTGTATCTGGCACATGGGCTACAAGGGAAACCATAAATTGTCACCCTCCATCAGCGTTTGCAACTTTCCAGTCCGGCCAAGATGACAGCACTATGGGTTTCAGGGTGTTGTGAAACTGCTCAGTTTCCACGGGCCCTATTTAGCACTGCGTGATGTATTTTAAAACTTTGACCAGTCAAGCAGCTAATGAGTAGAGCAGAGTTAAGGAGCTGCAGTTTTGAAACACACCCTCAGCACTTCCTGCAGCTTAGAGGTGGAAAACCCTCACAACCTACATTGTTTTTGGCCTTGATGTCAACCCCTCTGCTGATGAGCTCCTCCATCCTGGCTGTGTCATTACGCTTCGCCGCATCATGGAACTCCTTCTCTGAATGAAGCACTGCAGCAGAGACCAAAGAGCAGGCATTAAAACAGTGCTGGCAAGGAGCTCAGAGCAGCATGCCCCAACAAACCTCCCCTTCATCTCACCGGCCCCTGTGGCTTCAAAGATGACTGCAGAAAGATTCTTCCAGTGACAATCCCAGCCAGAGAATCCCAAACATTGGCATGTTTGCTGGATTCATCCTCCCTCACTACCTCCCCTTCCCTGAGAGCTCCTGTGCCACATCACTGCTCTTCCAGTCTTACCAGCCTCTCCTTTAATTCAGCATCTTTCTTCATTGCACGGGCTTGCTCCAGCCCCTAAAACTTTTGACCCATTAGGTCCAGCATCCTCCAAGGTCCGGTGTGAGGGCTCAGGCAAACGACCCAGACCCCTTCCTCCATCTCTCCACTTGCATCCCACTGCTCTACGAGGAGGTCTTCACACACGGTCCTGCCTTGCCCCTCTAGGCAACCTGGATCGGCCAAGCAGCACAAAACTGCTGGCCTGCCCTGTGATTAGTGTTGCATCTCTTAACAGACCGTGGCATTTCTGTGCTAAATTTACCACGACCGGCAGTATTTGTCCTCCACGTTAAGGCACAATTTAAGGGTGTTCACTCTCCATGCTGGGCCTTGCCCCAGCGATCTTCTCCTTGATCGAACAAACCTTCCTGTCAAGAAATGAGAGCCAGCCTGTGACTCTGCGCCTGACAGCCTCACAGGGATGCTCCAAAGGATTTTGGCAAGGCTGGTGTCAGTTTTTGTTGGACTCAATCTCTTCCCTAGTGCTTTTGGGGAATTCTTTCGAGAGGTGCTTGAGGCTTTGCCTGCCACATCCCGCTGGAGAGCTGTCTTGGATGTTCTTCTACGTTTCTGCAGATCTCAGGCTGCTGTCTGAGGGTAGCAGTGGCTCAGTGCATCTTCATTTTGCATCAGTGTATCAACTAGACACCAACCATATGCCATACAAGAGGCATCAAAACATATTACTATTCCTGTTCCACCACACCGAGGAGATAATCAGACTTGCTGTCTAAACAGCACTACACCATTTCTCTCTGGAGGGCACAGAAGAAAGGCACCCCTGCTGTGGGCTCTTAAGGCAGCGGAGGTGTAACCTCATCCTCCAATTTCTGTTCTTCTCAACTACAAACAAAAACCTTTAGCTCAAAAAAAAACCAAATAACACCAGACAGGACCATTCAAGAGTGTTGGACCTGCTGCTAGGCAGTAGGATTTGGACACCAGTTGCTACAGGAACAGGATTTTGTGTACTGTATATTGACTTGGTTCTCATCTGGTCAGGTGTGTTAATGGGACTGCATTTCCACACCGTGTGGACCCTTCAGTTGAGAGGAAACATCAGGGGAATTTGCGAGAAAAAACCTGTGAAGTTTATGTTAACATCATATTAACACCAATGGCTGCCCACATCTCCTTGCAGTTGCTTATCTCTGTCCAGTGAAGTAAATCCTTTCAGTTAAGTGAATGCTGCTGCCTCTGCTCTCCACATGACAGAAGTGTGTTCTTACGTTTTATGATCACACATAGCATCACTGCCAAGAGATGCCAAACCACCCCTTGACTTGTCTATTCTTTCCTCTACCTGTAAAGATGTAGCAAACAAACCTTGCACTGCTAAGGCTGTAGAAGCCACTCTTTATTTCTCTTCAGCAACACATGGGGAACCATTCAACGGTCTGAGTTTCCTTAATGTTACACCAATGAAACCATCCTGTTAAACCTAAATGCATTGCTTGCACGCACCCATCCAAGAGCAGCATTTCAGCAGATATTTAGCCGTTTTTCCTTCGTTTTTGAGCTCAGCTTCCAAAGTATTTCACACCTCCTCACACTGGATTTGAACTCAGTTATCCCAAGCAGCAAGGGAAACAATTTAAGTGATTTACCCCCAGTGCAATGCACCAACTCACGGTCACTTTATTACACAAGAAATTTTAAAAAGCAGCAAAGGAGACGAAAGGCATGGAAAGAAACGCGCTAAAACCATCTGCTGGGCTCTACCTGAGGCTGCCAGACACAAAGACAACCCGGTACAGCCGGGACCAGTCGACGATCGCGTCCAGAGAAGGGCAACAAAACCGGTGAGGGGTCTGGAGAACAAGTCTTCCGAAAAACAGCTGAGGGTGCTGGGTTTATTTAGTCTGGAGAAGAGGAGGCTGGGAGGAGACCTCATCACTCTCTGCAGCTCCCTGACAGGGGGCTGTAGTGAAGTGGGTCTTGATCTCTTTTCCCAAGTAACTGGCTCACGCTGTGCCAGGGGAGGTTTATATTGGATATCAGGAAAAATTTCTCCACTGGAAGAGCGGGGAGGCGCTGGCACAGGCTGCCCAGGGCAGGGGTGCAGTCACTGTTCCTGGAGGCGTTCAAACAACGCGCAGACATGGCACCTCGGGACATGTTTTAATGGTCATGGTGGCGTTGGTTGACGGTTGGACTTGATGATCTCAGAGGTCTTTTCCAACCTTAATGACTCTATGATTCTACAAAAGGTGCCAAAACCACCCCAGTGGGAGGGATACTGGCCTTACATGCAGCATCTTAGGGGTATGGGATACTCTGGAGACAAAAGCAGTCTCGATTCCCGCCCAGGTCATACACCCGCTTTGATCCTGAGCGGATTTTTACAGGTCTTTATTGTTTAAAGCACCTCGGTCCTGCTCCACTGCCCCCTCTCCCTCCGCTGGCAGAGGCCCCGGCCGCCGGGCCCGTCCTTTCCCCACTCCTCGGGCCCAGCGCCCCCCGCCCCGCCGGGGCAGCCGCCCCCCGGCCCTCGCTCACGGGCATCACCCTCCGACTCCGGGCTGTCCTCCATCACCGTCCCCCGGCCCTCACTCACGGCTGTCACCCTCCGACTCCGAGCCATCCCCCATCACCGCCCCCCGGCCCTCACTCACGGGTATCGCCCTCCGAAGCCGGGCCGTCCCCCATTGCCGCCGGCTCCGCCGCCACCGCCGCCTCAGGGCGGGCTGAGCGGCGCGGCGGGCCGCCTCACGGGCGGGCTCGGCCGTTCACTGCCTCCCCGCCTCTTTTAACTGTATATTTAAAGGGAAATAGGAAGTGAAATCGCAGGGATTTTTATTTTTTCGGGTAAACGCGGTGTTTGGGGGGTGACTGGAGACGCAGGTGCCGCCATGGCGGTCAGGGGGCCGGTACCCAGAGCGGTGCCTCCCCTTTACCTCAGCGTGGCTCAGCCAAGCGCTGCTCCTCGGAGGCGGTGAGCGGTTTAATTCTTGTTTTCAAACCGATTTTGGGCGAGAGGGACTTCTATTCTGTGGGAAAACGTGAGGTGGGTTGTTGTATTTTTCCCTTGAAAGCAGAGTTCAGGGTTTGGTATTTCCAGGGGATAAGGTGGTCTCATCTACCACATGGCTGGTGTAGGAGAGAGTTAAAAGCTCTCTTCGCTCAAGAGTTTCAATTAATTCTCCTGTTTCAACATCTGGCTTTGGTTTTGTCTTTTATTTTCTTTTCCATTTTGATAGCATGGGAAGGAAGAAGCCAGGCAGGGGCTGAGCTGAGGTGGGGGGAAGGATCAGATCTCTTTCAGGGAGGTCTGGGGGAAAAAAAAAAGAAAAACCAAAAAGAGACCCGAAACAGCCAAAAAATTACAAAACTGAGTGCTTGGTCCTGTCAGCGTTGCCCATCCCCAGGCTGGAGAGACGCTACTGCCTCTTCACCAAGGACCAAGTAGTGGCTCTCCTGGCAGCGAATCTTGCCTGGAGCTGCACGGGGCTTCTCCTCTGCCGCAGCCATCACAGTTCAGGCCAAGGTCCCTGTCGTGGGCCTGGCCCCACGGCGTTGTCCCCATATCTCACTTGTCAGGGTGAGCATGGCACACGAGTGTTCCCTGCTCCCTGCCTTTTCCTGCCTTTCCTGCATTCGCGGGCGCTCAGGCTTGCCACGGCTGTGGGGTGGCACGTTGAGTGACGCCTTGTGTCAACTGAGTAAACGCTCTTCCTTGGCCTTCAAATGTGTGGGAAGGAGAAAGGAGGAAACTGTTCTGCGCACCCAGAAGGGAGACACAAGCTTAAATCACGGTAGGCAGGACTTGTGTTTTTGCCAAGGCGGCAAAGGGGAGCTGGCTGCAGGACGGGAGGTTTCTTTGCTGCTGGTTATGGGATAGAAGGGTGACCTTGCAAGAACTCTTTCAGCCCCGTCACTCTGATTTCACGACTTGGTCCCTGCAGCATCAGCTTTCCCTCCCCTCCCTGTGCCATGCAGGCCTACTGACCCACGTCAGGCTCAGTCCTTGTCCTGGGCTTCCCTCTCCCCTCAGCAGGACTCTCCAGCCTCTCCGCACCCCGGGTTTTGGCTGCGAGGACACACCGATTCCGGCCACCACATGAGGGTGCCAGCGCCGTTCACTGCGTTTGCTGCAGTGAGCAGTACGCTCCAGGGTGTTGTTCGGGCTGTTCCCTGTGTTCAGGTCACTTTTGGGGGACACCTCTGCCGCAGGGACCCTTGTTCTGCTCCTGTGGGAGAGCGTGGGGAGGACGTGCAGTGGGAGATGCGGGGAGGCAGGCAGCGTCCCGGGAGGGATGAGGAGACGCGAAGACCCTCTGCTACTTCAGAAATGTCCCTCTGCGGGCACAGCTACACCAGAACTCTCTTTGGGGCTGTTGATTTCCACCTCATCGGAGCCCACTGCCGAGGGTCTCTGCAGCCAAGCGTTGTGCTGGTGTGGCTGCAGCGACCACGAGCAGGGCTTGGTGAAATGGGGAGGTACATCCTAAGCCCTTGTGTGAACACAGATTGCCTGGGGGGGGTCTATGGCTAGCTGCAGGTCTCAGAGCTTCGGATTAGTATTTTGTTTTCCTTTTATTCAAATTGAATTAAAAAAAAAAGGACGCCCTCTCCACTAGGAAAAGCAAACATAAGGTCTGTCTGGATAAAGGGGAAGCACTGCTTTTGTACAATAGCTCAGCGGGTAGAGCATCCTCCCGAGGAGGGGGAAAGCTAGGTTGATCCTTGCTTCAGCCTGAGGGGAGATGCAAACCCTGGTCTCCACAAGACCCCAGAGAGTACCATAAACAGCACGCTGTGAGCATGTCTGTTGCCGAGAGTTTTTCTTTCCTCTTCTTTTAAATAATTAACGATTTGATGGAACAGGGAGTGGGGAAGGCAGGTGTCCCGTCTCCCTGGAGAGCAGTCTGTGCACCCGGCGAGACAGAGTCTTGCTCCCTCTTGATGAATATTCAAGTGTCTTTAGCCAAATTGGAATGGCGCCAGCAGGAATGACTGAGAAGGGCTGAGCCCTTCCCACCGGGTACCCTGGTGCCTGGGGGCTGGGGAAACAGCCCTGAATAGGGCAGAGAATAATCCCTGCTTGTGTGGACATACTCTGCATCCCTGCCTTGGGTGGGACCTCTGGCTCTTGCTAGTCTTTTGTTAAGCTCTATCCTTGGATGGAAAGCTGTCTGGATTTACCCCGCTGGAGTTAATGTCCTTGTCTGCACCTCTTCCAGAGCTTGGATCAGCCAGGACTGATCACCTGTGGTTCTTCTGCTGCTCAACGTTGACCTCAGAAAAGAAGCGCAGATGCACTGAAAGTTCGCATCTGTTTGTGGGCTTGGGCATGGCAGAAAAAAAAGCAATGTAGGCAGTTCCTTCTGTCCTTACTAAATAGGTATGTGTTCAGAGGCGGAAGGGACGAAGACTTTCTGCTGATGCTAAGTACAAAATGCATGTGAACACTTGCCTAGTGATCCATTTATTAGCTAACAGACCTAAAAGAGCTTTGGGATTTTTCCACTAAAATTGTAGCATCATGAATGACAGGAGGAGCTGGTGATTTGAGCTCTTTTTGCAATATGTTCCACATATTGACCCCATCTTCAGAAAGGTGTTAAACTCTTTGACTTTATTTCACTTGAAGAATAATTTCAGCTAAGCCGGCTACGTGCTCTTTCTCACTTAGAAGTGAAGCTCTCTGACATAGTGCTTTATGCTCTTACCTTGCATGCAGTTTTTATGTGTTAGTTTAGGATAATCGTTATTTTCAATCTCCATTCAAAAATCATGAGTCAGGCTGCTTAAATCCATGACATTTTGAAATGTGCCTCTGTTTGCTCTCTGGTTTAGTTGTACACACTTGTGATTTTGAAGCCAGTCAGATTTGCAGCTAGCCATGTAACACAGCCCACAAACCAGTCTGTGTTTATGCAGAAACAGTTGCTTACCGAAAGGTTTAGCAAATTGGGCTTTAATTTACAGTTTTCCTTTGGAAGCCAAACTGGAAGGTGACTCCTCCTGCCTGCAGCTGCCTGTCGTCCAGGATGCCAAGATGCTGCTTTCCTGGAGCTGCCCACAGTGAGGGAGCCTGGCTCGGGGAACAGCCTCCAGCCTTGGAGGACTGTCTTTTCTGGCATGGTCAGGAAGTTGAACATCGCGTAGGAGTGGTACATGGCTGCCATTGGTGCTGTGAGAAATTGTGTGTTTGTGCTGCTTTACGTCCCCGCTGTGGGTACAAAAGGGACTAACTCTACGAGCTCTGCATCCTGGCTTGCAAACTGCCCTTTCAGGTATGTCCCATTAGAATGGAATACACACTACAGCTCTGGCTATGTGGCTTCATGTGTGGCTCCATCCTATTTGTTTTTTGTCTGGGATCGGCTTTTAGTTGTGCTGTAGACTAGGTTATTTTTGGTGCTTTCTTTGATAACGCTGTTTGCTGTGACATGCTGCGGAGCCAAAGCTCAGCTGGGAACATCCCGGCAATGCACATAAACATCAACCCTGTAGTCTCTAACACTCAACATACGAAGCCTTCAGAAACCCTGGACACCTAACGGGACTCCACAAACCCACTCTGGAAGCCTGAGATGAGATCCAGCACTTTCCTCAAAGGCTATATTCATCTCCTTGCAAGACTTCCACAGAGGAACAGCTTGTTACAGGGACCTGTGCAGTTTGGAAGCTTTGCCAATAACAATTCAGGCCCAATTCTGAAGTCAAATATTTAGTTAAACAGAGACTGTCTGATGACTGGGTTAAACACAGACGGCATCTGAGTGAGCTCAGCCCTTCAGGTTTTTGTCAGTGTCCATTTCATGAGCCTGTAATTCTGTTTTTCCTATCTTCCCAGACTGCTCATCCTGTGTAGTGTTTCCGACAACACAGAGCGAGTTATTTCAGCAGAGCTGTTGCTCCTAGCTCAGGAAGCAGCCTGTATCACAAAGGGATGCTCTCTCTTTTAGGCTTAGGAATAATCCAGTATTATGGGATTGGGAGGAAACCACATGTTAAGAGAAATTGAAGCTTTTGTTTGTTTGTTTTTAAGGAAAAGTCTCGAGGAAGCCAGACAAAGTCAGAGAGGGTGAGTGAGTGAGTCTTGCCCAGTAAGATGCTGGTGCGTGGAGTTGACACCAATCGTTCAGTCCATGTTAACAGCAACTGGATGTTTCAGCTGGTAGTTTTGAACTTCCCTCTGCTGTCACTCTCACTTCCCAAAGCCGATAGGCCTTTAAATCCCTTGAAAAGATAAATAGGCTTAAGCTTCTATGTAGCTTTGAAAGTGAAGCTTACACTCAATTAGCATTGTCGCTGGGGCTATTCCTGGTGATCAGGTCACTCCTGTTGATCCCTGACCTTCGCATAGAGCTGGCTGCCAGGAGTTCACCACATCTTCCAGCTCAGTATATTCTACCTCCAGCTGCGGAGGACTGCGCTGACATCTATTCTGCAGGAATGCATGAGAAGCAGAACAAAACCTGCCCAGTACTCACTTGTACCTAAATTGTATCTTAGAAAAATACTGTATGGGGGAAAAAAATTTTGTTATTTCTGCAGTGCTTTGTTGAAGGAGCTCTATATGAACCCATGGTGTTCAAACTCTCTTAATGCATGAGTCCTGGGTTTCACAAAATCACAGAATGTTTGAGGTTGGAAGGGACATTGAAAGATCATCTAGTCCAACCCCCTGCCAGAGCAGGATCACTCAGGGCAGGTCACACAGGAACACGTCCACGCGGGGTTTGAATGTCTTCAGAGAAGGAGACCCCACAACGTCCCTGGGCAGCCTGTGCCAGGGCTCCGTCACCCTCACAGCGAAAAAAATTTTTCCCAATGTTTTTGTGAAACCTCTTGTGCTCCAGCTTGCACCCGTTGCCCCTTGTCCTGTCGTTGGACATGTCTGAGAAGAGCCTGGCTCCGTCCTCCTGACACTCACCCTTTACATATTTGTAAACGTTAATGAGGTCACCCCTCAATCTCCTCCAAGCTAAAGAGACCCAGCTCCTTCAGGAGATAAGGGAGCTGTTCCGCAACCTTCCTCACCTTTGTGGCTCTGCGCTGGACTCTCTCCAGCAGTTCCCTGCCTCTCTTGAGCTGAGGGGCCCAGAACTGGACACAATATTCCAGATTGGGCCTCACTAGGGCAGAGCAGAGGGGCAGGAGAGCCTCTCTCGACCTGCTAGCCACCCCCCTTCTCATACAGCCCAGGATGCCCTTGGCCTTCTTGGCCACAAGAACACATTGCTGGCTCATTGGCACCTTGCTGGCCACCAGGACCCCCCTTTCCCCTACGCTGCTCTCCAACAGGTCAGTTTGACCACTAGCTGGGAGATTACTGGTGTGACAACCTGTCAGGTCACAGTGGTCATCCTGGCCTTGCTTTGGACTTTATGCCTTACCTACAGGACTCTAAGACTAGTATGCCCTTAAAACATCTACGCTGTGAAGGAAAGCAAGCATAGCAGGGAAGGATCTAAAGGGTAGAAAATGTTCCTTCTTGAATATGAGAAGAGAAACGTAGCTGGGGTCCCGACCGTACCTGGTTCAAATGTTAGCTGAGCGAGTGTTTAGTTAAGGGCAGTGGGAACGGCTGCATCGTACAAACTAAGCAATAATCAGACACTGAATCCTAATCCCTTGCTGATATGCCTGCAGGCAATGTTTTTATTCTCTCTTTCCTGCATATGTAAAAATAGGGAGGATCTTCTGCTTTTGGGGCCTCCGAGGACTGTCTGGCTCCTAAAGGCAATCTCTTCCCTGCTTTTTTCAGGACAAAAGTGCAGCTGAAATAGAAGATCTTATAACCATAAACCCCAAGTGCTGAAACCTACCGCCAGAGGCACAGCCCTGAGCTGCTTTTATGTCATGCTGTAGGACTCCGTGCAAAATTTGAAGCAAAACAGAAAATCTGGTGTTGGAGCACTTAATAAAAGCAAAGGCCACGCTGTGATGCAATCACTCCCTTCTCCGACCCCACAGCAAACCATGGAGTGCAACAGGAGGAGGAAAGCACACGGTCGGGAAGCAGCAGTGCAGCTTTGGAAGTGTTTTCATTTCTCTCTCCCAGCGATTTTCTTCCAGACCCGAAACATCTGTCTCTGCCTCCAGCCACATGCAAGTGCACCGAAAGAGTTTTGTTCCAAGCCTAATGAGTAATTTCATGGTCTTGGAATTGGAGTCAGGGGGAGGGGGCTGGCACAGCAGCCGGAGTCATGTGCTCTACAAGGAGCTCTGCCGATGTCAAATTGCAGCCCGATGACTTTTATTTTTATTGCAGCCCACCAAGCTTCCCTTTATAGTGTGCTGCTAGGGTTGCTGGTGATCCAGGCAGGAACAGCTCCGACCCAGGCTGCTGCGTTCCAGGAGCTTCCTCATTTCTGGGCACAACAAGCAACGTGGAAAATAATGACATCAGCGGACAGGAGATGGGGGAGCTCAGCTGGGCGTCAGCTCCGCTGTGTTTGCAGGGAGAGAGCACACATGAAGGCAGAAAGGGCTTTGCCTGTCCTGCTTCTGGCTTCAGTGCAGCAGTAGAAGGAGGGATAAGGGAACAAACAGCTCCGGGGAGAGGTGTGATCACGTCGCTTTGAGTGTCTAGCGGATGATGCTGAGATGTGCTGATGCACGCGGTGTGAGAACATCCATAGGGTGAGCTTTTGCAAGCAGCTTTTAAAAAGCACAAACCCCAGCTTTCTCTTTGAGGACAGGGTTATCTGTAGAGAGACATAATCTGTACAGAGCACAGGAAACAGAAGGCAGATGTTGTCATAAGTTTATCATATGTTTCCACCACAGGGTCTTCCTTTGGGACAGGCTTGCAGATCCCAGGCCCCGGAGCAGGACTTGCCCAGCTCCATGGACACACCATGCTGGGTCTATCTAGGGCAGAAGAATATACGGAGCTCTTCCTCCACCTGCCCAGGTTCTCCTGGTCTGAAGGGGAAGTTTATGTTCACTCACTGTGACTCAGCTGTAGAGCCTGACTCATTTTCATGCTGTTACTCATAGAAAGAGAAAGCCAAATGGCAACCAGTCTGTGCCTGTAGACACCTGTAATTCTCCAGCTTTCTGCTGTAAATCTCTGGATGAGTTGCTGTTTATCGGCACTAACACACTTATCCTGCTGAATCTTTTAATACTTCGCTCTACAGAGGAAGACTGATTAGAAAATTAAGTTTTCTACATCTAAAGCTAAGAGGAAGTGTGCTGAATCTCCATGGCTGCTTAGAGTTCCTGAAATGGGGCTATTTCAAGCAGACACTTCACAGGGGTAGCAATGGAGCAACGGCTGTTGCCAGCTCAGGCAGAACTGGGAACAGCTGCAGAGTTACTGGTGGTCTGTCTCTTAAAGGTGCTCAGTGCTAGGAGATCCTGCTTCCAGCGACAATGGCTTGTTCATGACCAGAAATCTGTCTCACCAGCTCTCTGGGCTTCTGTTTCATGCCTTGACTCCCCGCTGTAATATAAAGACTAGAGCTGCTTGGGGTTTCTGCAGGCTGCCAGTCCTCAGAGGAAGGGACGATGTTTTACTTTGTGTAAGCCTTTGTTGCACTGCCAGCTCCACAGTCTCTGCCCACCTGAAACCTGGCTGTCCCTCACTTGGGTATATTCTGTCAGCTCATCAAGGTGCAGGGAAACACAAGGTCCTTCTCTCGCAGCATGATGAGTGGGTTATTCTGTGTCAAGAGACCGCAGGAGCATGAGTCAGATTTAAAAACCTCACCCGAGATCTGCACAGGGTGGGATTAGCTGGGAGGTGGGAACCGGTGCCTGCCGCTACAGCTGGGCCAAACCCAGCCTTTCCCATTTCGGTCTCATTCCATGTAAAAACCACAGCGCGGCCCTTCCTGCGCTGCACAGGAGAGCACAGTGCAAGGCTCCAGGTGGGTGGGCTGTGCAGAGGACAAGGAAGTATCCTGGGCCTGGAGCAGGGGCTGTGTTAGCATTAAGGTGGTTTCCTCCAGGTTATGGGAAGCTGAGATTCAAGCCACTGGTCTGAGTTTTGCAGAGGTGGGTTTGCCCTCAGACTCAGCTCTCCCTTCTCAGCAGCCTGCTGCTGGGCGAGAGGCCACCCTAGGGTTCTGCTCCCTCACCATTCTGCTCGACCCCATCTAAAGAGCTTTGATCAGAATTCTTCTGCGGGCTCTCAGATGAAAAGCTGGGGTTTCAGTTATTCGCTGGTGGAAAAATATTGAATTGGAAAAATTCCTGCGTGGCCTTGGTATGCTTTCAGCTGGCATCTTGCCTGTCCCTCTCTGAAAATGTTGCTGATTTTGAATGCAACTGCTTCTTGTGAGGCTGGTTTCTTTGGTTGAAATCCCTCACTTAGCTTTCTTTTTACCTTGAGCAGATGGTAGGAGTTTGTCTCTTCTGACGTGGCACTGAAGTGACCTTCGAGGCCTGCCTGCAAGTCCTGTTGCCCTGTGTGGGAGAGCATGGCTGTAAGAAGACTGAGTTCTTGTAGCATTTAAGGAGCAGCCACTGGCCTGCTTGCTCCTGTCTGCTGTTAATACTCGCCACCGCCCCCAGCTCTGGCAGCCGTGTTTGCAAAAAGCTCTGCGGGCAGTGGAAGCAAGCTGGTTTCATCATGACAATGTAGTTATCCTTTTATGGGAAAATTCCCTCCAGGAGCCAACCCTCAATTACCTCCTGCTCCAGTGCCTTCTTGCTGGAGATGGCTTGTAACACAGCTGAGTTACACACAGTAACTCAGCTGAGCACCTCGCCTCGCTGAAAAATATAATAATTAAACTCTGCTGGCCTCTGTTGTTTGTTGAATCTAGAAATTTGGAGTCAAAACCCAAAGGTCTGGCTCCCCTCATCACTGTGTTTGTGTAGAACAGATCTGTGGACATTGCATCTTCAGCCCCTGATGCTGTTCCCATGGTGTTAATGGCATCATATACACATACTGTGTTCTTCCCTAAAGAAGTTTGTTGCAATATTCAGGAGCTCTGGCTGGTACAAGACTGGTGATAATTAACTGATGCAAGTGTCTGCTAAATGCCAGGAAACTGGGGTAAGCAGTGGCTGCATTTCAATTCGCTGTTATTCACTGCGGCGAATGGGAGGGGTCCTCCAAGGGTCCTGGTTAGGAGGGCAAAAAATTCCCTCTGTTCTGCTGACATGTCTCATAGTCCACGGGGGCGATATCTAACAGGGACGAGGCTGCTGCGGAGGTTGCCCTCTGCTTCTGCGGCAACAGGCAGAGCAGGGCCCTGCAGAGCTGTAGAGAACAGCCTGTGCTCTTTCCGTTCTATAGGAATGGTGGCTTTGGCTGGAAGCCCCTGAATTTAACATCTCTTGTGTTTCGCACTGAAAATACTTTCATTCCGAACGAGCTGCTTACCAGAAGAACATGACACTCTTGAACGCAAACTTGTCACAGGAGTGAGACCGGGCTCCTCAAAGAAGTTCTAGGACTGCTCTTAAGTTTGCTGAGATTGCCTGAGAAAATAGCATTTTTTCTCTCTGGGCAATGACAGGCTCATTTGAAAAACTAACCCTGTACCTGTGCAGCTGCTGTTGTCTGGAGTCAAAACAAATGGGCCACAGCCTGTGGCCTGCCTGGATCATCCGAGAATGGAACAGTGCTCCTTGGAGGAGCAGCCAGCCTGGATCCCCGTGCCCCGTTTGGAATGGAATGCAGAGGAATCCTGTTCTGTCTGCTTTGGTCGCGCTGAAAGAGCTTCTCCATCTTCTCAGCCTTCCCAAGGGTTTGAATTTTCTTCCCCTATCTATAGCACAGACAAAAAAAAATCATTTTAAAACTTCTGTAATCAGACAGGAAGCAATCACATGAACTGCATCAGAAGATGTAATTTCATATTTTTACAAACTCTTAGGGTAAATTGCTTTAAAAATGTGCTTCAACTAAAGTGCTGAAACCACATTCTCATGTTGCAGAGCAAAACTGTCAACTTTTCTTGTACTTTTTTTTTAAACCAGGACACATCTGTAATCCTCTGTTAACAGTTTGGGGTTGCTGTTTAGCCCTGAAAACGTTTTGCCAGAAAATTTCTCACCGGCAGTTCCCGTGAGACCCTGATTCCACCCTTGGAGGTGGGTGGGTTTGAACCCCTCTGGACAGAAAATCAGACGTGGCTGAGAGCAATCCTGACATCTGAATACGTAACTATTGTTTGAACTGGTGACCTTTCAGAAGTTCATTAGTTCTTGGCAGTCGAAAACAAGTGGAATTTATTTGCCTTGCTCAGGAAATTCAATCTATGCTATTGAAAATTCAGCGTTGCTCCAGAGAAAGAGCTGATGGGAGGCTCTGTTGCTTGGACAGGAAGGTTATCCACGTGCTGGGGACAAGCACTGGAGACCGTAGGTTCGAATCTCTATCTCCCGTGATCTCCCCTATGACATCTGGCCGTGTTTTTTTTCTTTGCGCTTCATTTCCCCTTCGCCACCATTTCTCTCAGAGTCGTACAATGCATGTGCTTTGCTGTCATGGTGATGTGGGCTAAACAAACCCGGCGTCTTCTGCCAGCATTTTAGAACTGACTTCTTGTTGGGAACAAAATAGCAGAGGAACTTGCAGTTTTGTTTGCATAGATCTTTGCTGAGTTAGTCATGCTGGCTTGCATATCTTGGGCTTTTGGAGATCTTCTAGTGTTTTACTGATTTTAGTCATAAATATCCCAGTGTGTGACGGGGTGCTAGATAATTGCATCTCAAACTGATTCGCATTTCTCCTTTAAGAAGCCTTTCTTTCTGTGCAAGGTAGGTTTCTCCGGAAGGAAAAAATAATTTTCCTCCAAAATGACTTGACTTTTTTTTGGGGGGTGGGAGGGAAAACATTAATAGAGTTCAAAACTTCACCGAGCATCTGAAACTATTTAGAGACCAAAGGGGAATTAAACGTTTCAATAAGGGATAAGGGAAAACTGGCAACCAGCTTCCAAATATCCTTATTTCTGGATAAGACCCTGCTGTGTAGTTCTGAGGGGAAGGAGAGTTTGGATCCATTTGTGTTGCCTACATGTCACATCCTTGCCTGTGAATGGCATGGAGGACTTAGCGTTGCCTCTCCTGACCTTTTCTCTGGTCTCTTACACTCTTTTACAGTCTCTGCTCGAGATGGCTTCGTCTTTTTTATTTCCCAGAGCATCTCTAAAATACTTCAGGTTCTTATTTTAAATGAAAAAGACAGTAGGTTTAACAGCTGTCTGTAGTATTTGTACTGTAGGTCTTACCCACTTACTGGCTAGGAATAATGGTTCTAAAAGAGTCCAAAGAAAGCAGGATTTGGGGGTCCATTCCTATCCCAGCTAAGGGTTAAGAAAAGTCATCAAAGGACAAGTTCTCAGAATTGGGTTGTTCTGGGGTTTTTTTTATTTGCTGTTTTTAGGAGCACTTCATCTGATCACCTGATGTTCAGGTCATCTAACGTTTACTGCAAAATGTCACTACTACACCGATTGAAAATAAAAGTATCTGCTGCAGGAGAATGGGTTTGGAGCCCAGATCTTCAATGCTCTGTGCCTTTGCTTTCATTCTGCAGGGTAAGAAGCTCCACTCTCTTTCCTGGCCGTGCTACGAGGCAGAATTCATTCATGGCCACAAAACACCTTCAAATCTTTGTACCGGAAGATACTGTAAAAGTACCACCGATAGTGTTGTTTGTCTGAAAAAATGGAGGTAGTTCTAGCTTGGGATCCCAGCATTTTTATTCCGTTCATTCATTTATTTTGAGCAAATAATTTTAAATTTCACTTCTTGACTTTGAAAAATGCCCGTGTTCCAGATTGTAAACTTATCCCTCATAGGGATGTAGAAACCGGCTCGTGCATCCCGACGAGGGTGAGGGGTAAGGAGGTTTTCTTGGCAACAGCACGACTAAAGCTTACGGACAGCTTCTATCAACAGAGCGCCGAGCTTTCTAGGAATTAGTTGTTCTGACAGAGAAGGGGTGTGAGATGGGAAAGTGGGGAGAGACGAGAACTGAAATCTGGAGGAGAAGAGGAGAAAGCTGGGGAGAGCAGGCCAGGCTGAGAAGTGTGAGCGGGGTCTGCAGGGGATTTTTTGGGCACCGCATTTATCATCCCACAGCTCCCCAGCGAGAGGGAAAAACAGGGTTAGAGACCGAAATAGCCTGTGGGGTTTATTTGCCCCTGAGCCTGGTTGCTGAGGCTTCTCCCAGTGTCCTGTGGAAACCACATGGCTGGGGAGGACCTCAGGGAAGTTCCGTCCACCTTTTCCTGCAGGAGAGGATGAGATACACCCGTCTTCCTTACATATCTGCTCTTAAGAAATGCCAGTGATGGAGGTGCCCCTGGCTATGGAAGACTTTTCTAAATAGGGTCTTCAAGCTTTTTTTTTACTTTTTTCGGCAAATGAAGCCAACTTTTTTTTTCCCCTTTACCCAATCGATGCAATAAGCTGTTGACAGCCATCTCTCCTGTAATAACTTCTTACAAATGGCATTTGGCAATATTTTTCTTTTTGTTTTTTTTTCCCCTACAGGTGTGAATACACGTGCTTCACGTATCATCTTCAGTAAAGCCACACTAAGGTAAGATTCCTTCACCATTTCCTCTCATGTCGTGTTTTACCACCTCTGAACTGCCAAGCCGAGCTAGCGCAGACAGAGGGGACTCACACTGAGCCTCCAGCTGCTCTTGGAAGTGAAGCTGGTGGGACTAGATCTCTGAAATCCAGAAGGGGATGGAAAATCAATGGCTGAAAGTACCTCGCGCTGACCTCGGGACAGCAGGCTTGCTGCTGAGAACCAAATCATTAATGTAACACCACATGGGTGGTTGTCACAGGGATATTGTGGGTGGCTTGGCCGTGAGGTAAGGCGCTAGAAGCACAGGGTGACTAAGTTTCCTGGAGTAAATAAAGCACTGGCTTTCTGAAGTATTTGAACTTGCAGAGCATAACAAAATGGGGATCTCCAGTCTCTAAACCCAGTGGATATCTTCTGCGCCTGCAAATTCTCCAAGTCTTAAGCTGGAAAGGGGCAATCTTGGAGAGCTTCACTGTCGATGACTCATATTTAAGATAAAACACATATTTTTTAATAGCAATAATTAGTCATCGGAGTAGACTAGCCAATGGTGTAGTAAACCTCTTGGCACCCTGGAAGTAGACAGGCTCTTTCTGCTCTTTTTCAGTCGCAAATCACTGAGTTCTGTGGGATCACTGAATAGAAACTAGGACCTACGTTTTCTATTTCAGATTACATGATAACATCATCTCTTTGAACCAGTAACCCGTGGCTATCCATTGAATTAAAAGCAGTCAGGCAGATATTTCATCTGCCAACACCATGTATTTTCTTTTGTGTTTTCTAAAACCACGTTTCACATAGTGCTAGACTTACCAACATCAATTTAAGGCCAAAATGGGATGTGCTGTCTGTTTTCTTAGAGCAAGAGAAAGAGAGTGCCTTTCTCTACAGTGTATCTGTAGAAACCAACCCTGTGTCTTGGAGATTCCTTTGAGGAACACCCCCTTCCCAGCAAGGGGTTAGAGGGTTTGTTAAGCACATTTTTTTTTATCCAAATGAAGCCAAGCTTGCGCAATACGATGGCACAGATACTTGCACTCTTTTCCCTGCTTCCTCATAATTTTTGAACCTCCTGACCAGTTTCTACCCAGTTTTCGCAGAAAGGAAGCAGTCACTACGATACCAGCTTCTTCTCTTCCTGTAGCTTACTGGCATGTGGGCAATGAGGCTGTGGTGTTGCTCACCACCAAGGGGACGACTGCTGAGCGAGCTCCACGTTTTGTAGACACCAGAGAGTCCACGTGAAGATGTTAAGGGCAGCTCAGACAGCGTTGCTGGACACCGCAGTTGGTGAGGTCTCCAGCAAGGAGGATGCTTCCCACTGCTTTCCAGAAGGAATGGGAGCAGGTCTTGGTCTTGGCCGTGTTTTCTGGCCGAGACAGCCAAGCTGGTGGGCCTGGGAGGACTCAGGAACTGCACGGCTCCAGCTCTGTGCCAACCACAGCCCCCAGCGCTTCTCCTTCCTCTGGGTTTGTGGTTAGCTCAGCATCGAGCTCACCCCAGCCTGACCACAGCCCGTGCAACGTGCCCTCCTCCAGAGCAAAGCCTCCATGGGCCTGTCCCAGTGGCTCCTCTTTGCTCCCATTTAGGACAAATGGCTCTTAAACGGCTGATACTTAAAAAGGGGGTTTATTGCCAAATCTAAAAGCTCTTTACAAGCAGGAGACAAAGCACTGCCTTTCCATGGGCTGCAGCAGCTGCTTTTCAGATAGTCATCCACGTTCACTTGCTTGCAAACTCACTTCCTTCCTGTCACAGACCTGGTGGCACAGCCCGAAACAGACTCACACCCCAGCGCTCTGTGCCCAGAGGGTTTTCAGGCATGAAAGAACCAGCCCTAGTAGAGCCAGAAATTAGATGGAAGTTTAAATGTAAGTTTAAAGGAAGATTCTTTTTAAAAAGTGCATGGTGGCAAAGTGTACGCTGAAGACAGGAGTTGCCACGTGAGGTCAGAGCAGACCAGAGTCCTGTCTCTGACTCCTACCAGCACTGCCATTTTCAGAGGAGCGTGTAAAAACACCCCAGAAGGCAGTTTCCAGCCTGAGGCAGGGCCTAGCTCATGTCCGGAATGAGAAGGGCAAGTGGGAAAACTGCAAAAGGAACATGATGCGTTGTTTCCTGTGAAGTTCAGGTGCCTCAGGCTCATGGCAAGGCTAGACATTTTAGGATGAGCTGCTAACCCTATCAGAAAAATTGGTTAAAACTGAAGATCCTCTAACATAGAGTTTTCAGCAGTAGAGTTACTGGGTGCTACACAGATTCCATTTAAGTCATACCTATTTACAAGACGTAATACAAATCTAGCAAGTTCTGTTAGTACAGCAAATACAGTAATTAGCTGTAGCTTGTAAAATGATTTAACTTGCCCATTTCCTAACAGATATGGAGGTTTTTATCTGGTAAGATTCCTACAGATGGGTATTCAGTAAAATGTCAGACATTTATTCATTAGAATATTCAGTATAATATAAAAATATACAGTAAATATAAGCACATCCTGTAGGTTTGGCTGGAACAGATAGGGATGTCTGGGTATTTTCATCAGCACTTTGCCAGCTGGGTATCCACAGAACACACCGCCGCCAAAAAAAACACCTGCGAGAGCAAAAGCATCTGTATATAAACCGGGGGAATGATCTATCCCATAAGCTGTTTTCATTCTCCTGGGTTTTCAGTTCCAGATTTTGATTTGCCCATCCTGGGAGTTTAGGACTGGCTTCAGCTTTGGGAGATGAACCAGTACGCGGAGTGTGCCCCGGGTTGTGTATATTCCTGTTGGTGTGAACTGCTTCTTCCCCATCTCTTTTTCTTCTTGCTATAGACCTGCATCCTGTAAAATGCCTCCCTGCTCTCAGAGGCTGACGTCCCTCGACTTCCAGTGCGCACCAGGTTCTGACAGCTCACATTCATACCACACAGTGTTCGGTAAACGAAAGTGCACATGCAGAAAAAATACATTTCGATAGCAGATAGGCACTGAATATTGTCTGTGTTATTAGCCCTTGTCCTAAGTATGTCTGGAAAGGCAAGTAAGACCCACGGCTCACATTGAATCTACAGCAGCAAATGACACAGATCCAGAGTTTGCTCCAGGCTGCGTGCCTCGGAGTGGGCTTGGGATGTAGGAATCTTTTTTGTCTCAAAGCTAAGCTTTTTGGCACCTGAGCCCTGAGTGTTTGCCTGTGTAGAACTTTCCACGTTACAGAGTAATAGACAAGTGAATTCCCCACAAAAGAGAGTAAAACAGACAAGTGAATTCCCATGTGATGTCTGTGGCTGTCTCGAGAGGGGGACAGACCACTGAAATCAAGGCTGCTTGAATCAAAAGAGGCAGAAGTATCAGTTCTAGTCGCTACCGGTCTTGCTGGCTCCCAAGGGTGAAAAACAGGACATTTGGAAGCCCAAAGCCAGCATTTCTGTGCTTAGACCTGAAGTGTCTGCTGCCTAGCCTAAGAAGAGGCTCAGATTAAGCTTTACTGGGCTGCTGTTATGGGGGATGTTTGCAGCCCCATGCAGCCTTGTGGAAACTGGGAAATTATAAAAGAAAGAACAGAAGGAAATGGGTGAGCTAAGAGTGCAGTGCTGGCAAATGAGAGAAACATCTTAGGGAGTAGGTCACACCTGAAAACCAGACTGGGAAGATCACCCTTCTCTGTGCTTCCAGAATTTGGCTCAAGCAAAGGAGAGAAGCCCTTTGGGCTGTCATATAATTCTCCTCAGAGCAACTATAAAGAACAGGGGAGGGGACCCAGCTCAGGCACAGGCTATACAGCAGCGGAGCAAAGACGTGATTTTATCACAGCTGTAATGACTAAAGCCCATGGGAACCACGGTTGTTTTCAGTAGGTGGGGCAGGGGAGCTGTGGGAATTGTGCCGGAACCTCCCGCAATGCCTTCCTCGGACCCTTCTGCGTTTTTATTTTCATATACTTCAGCCACCGGGACCAGCCCTGAAGTTGTGCATGCAAAATGTCTTTCCCTCCAGTCGCAGACATCTGTGCCAAACCGTGGTTCTCAGGCTAGCCAGGACACAGCAGGTAGAGACACGTTAAATAGGAAGAGGGATCTCATCCAGACCCGCTGCTTCATGTGCCTGCTCCTGTCAGTGAACATTGCAAGACAACACAGTGAGCCTGCAGCTAAGGGAACACACATCCCTACAGCTTCTTAATCACAGCTCTCCTAGGAAGCTCCTGGGATCTCCTGGACACAAGTTCTCCAAACGCCTGGCTAATTGCTCCCAACGACTCTGAGAAGACTCAGAGTTACCAGATAAGTATGGTCCTCAGTAATCAACGTGTTGTGCTCCCGGAAGACACTCCTTCAAAGGCCAAGCATAAGCTGCTCTTTGCCTCAATTTGCCTACTAATGAAACAGCAACAATTAATACTTGTCTGGCAATGACGCATTGAGACTTGAGTTCACTTATGGACACCTAAAGCTCCGCGGAGCCGGACTCAGAAGGGTGCCTTCACACAGCTGCTCCAGATCTGAGGACACTACTTGTAATCAGGAGTCGGCCAGTTCTGTTTGCCTCTGTGTGAGGTCACTTTTTTAACTGTGGATGTGGTTTTTATGAGTATTTTTGGAGAAGATTAAACCGTTTATCTTTACATTCCTAGATGTCACTGGGCCAGGTGGTCTGGGAAACCTTGCCAGCAAGTGAACACACACTGACTACCTTTATCCTTACATGATTTAACTGGGAAAACCAGATAGGTGCCAGTATAATCTGGTATCTGCTTGTCTGTAAATACAGATAGACAGGGGCTTTTGCTAGAATAGCCATTCTGCTCCTTTCAAAAATCTGGCTTCCTTTGATTACCAGGAATTTTAAAGGCCTGATCCATTGAAAGGACTTTGGACAGAGTCCTCAGAGAGCATTCACATTTTTGAAACCATTCGATGTCCCGCAACCTTCTGCTGTGCTAAGAGGATTAGAACTGGACCTGGTACACGTACAACATGGAGAAACAGAGAAAGATGCTATAACTGAAAGCTCAATTCTGTCCCATAAGCATGGTGTGTGCACAGCAAAACACCACCTTTTAAACACTGGCCTAGCAATGGCACAAATCATAAATGGCAAACGTTTAGCTCTGATGTTGAGAAATAAGTCTCTTGGAAGAATATGTCAGGGAGCACTTCTCCTATAAAGAGTCACTAGATCCTTTTGCTTTTCTTTCTGTTTCTGTGTCGCTTCTTTTTTCAGTTCTCCAAGGCCTTTAATTTCTTGCAAAACTTGCGTGGCTTGCCGAAGTTGTTCTACTGCCTCATTGAGCAATGTCTCTGCCATCACTGGGGGTCCGTTCCCCTCCTGGGCCTGTTCCAGCCCTTCGCGTAAAACCTTCTGCAGAAGCTTTTCTGCCTTTTCCCTTTCATTAGAAACTTTCTCCTCCATTTCAGCTAAGCAATGGTGGGAATCCTTGGGGAAGCCTTGGTTTGGAAGTGCTCTCTGTGCATTTCTGGAATCAGACAGCAAGTCTCCCAGAGAAGAACTGCGAAGTTTGAGAACTGAAGCGCTTTCTACAGATGCTTTCTTCTCAATAGTTGCTTTTACACTCTCATGGCCTGTTTCTGCAGCTAAGGAAGTCTCTGTCTCTTCTGCTGAAGTCTGCTGTTCCTTCTTGGCAGAGGTTCTCCCATTTCCTTCTTCATTTTCAACGTCCGGGGATGTGAACTCTGCTTCCTCGCTGGCTCCGATCCCATTCACTGGGGGCTTGGAGCTGCCAGACTCCAGGTCTTCCCAGCCCCCAGCTTCCAGGTCACCATGGCTGGAGTTCCTTGCAGCTAGTATTTTTTCTGACAGAACCTTAGGAGGAACAGGAGGCTTTGTAACATCTGCAGCAGCAATCTCAACAAGATTGTCTTTGCTACTATCTCCTGATGATTTCAAGTCTTCCGTGTTTTTAGGCTCAGAGACTGGTTGGTCCCAAGCTACTTTCAGCTTGTGTGGCACATTCTTAGGAAGAGGAACTGGAGCTTTTGCTATGCCCCTGTTGCTGACCTCGATGAGGTTCTCTTTGTTCTCCTCACTTGGTGTTTGGGATCCTTCCACATTCTCATCTGGGCTTACAGAGTCTTCTTCCTTGGCATTTACATTGTCCTTTGATTCTACACCTTCCTTAAGCTTCTGATCTGGCGGCAACGGAGGAGACGGAGGTTTCTCATGTTCCTCATCAGGAACATTGTTCTCCGCATCTTGGTTTTCTTTTGTGGCAGTGGGTTTTGTAGGTGGCATAGGTGGCTTTGGAGTTTCTTTCTGAGGTGGCGCATTGTCATGTTCGCTGATAGTGGAATCAAAGGTTGGCGGTCCGTTGTCTACTATATCCAGATCTAGTCGCAGGATCCCATCTGATGTAGACTTGGCAGCCTGAAATGCGAGAGAACTTTTTCAATATCTATCCCATCATCAATCCTGTGCCCAATACTTTGAGTTAAAATGCAGGACCCTCGAAACCAGCGTGGCAAGCGAGGGGTTGCTGCTTCACACATCCACCCTGCTTGTACTCAAACCTGAGAAAACTGGAAGGAGAATCTGACTGATAACAAACGTGACGCTCTTTTATAGCTCAAGAGCAACCTGTGGAGCTTGCGCTTCTTCCACGCAGCATCGCCCTGTGCTGCCCTCTCACAGCAGTAGCCAACTCTACTGGTGTTAATCTGATAAGTGAAACCCAACGTGATCTACTGTGCTAAAATGGAATGAGCTACAATAAACACAGGTCCCAAACATTTCACTCAACAAAGGAGAAAGCTGGGTCAAGTCACATACATTGCAGCGAATCTTGAACGCATTGAGTGAAGCGCTTGCATCCCCCTGCACGGCCCCACTTTTTCTCCAGACCAACACCTTCTGTGAACATCAGGAGCCTTCTGCTGCCAAGTTATTTTCTGCCTGATAGTGCAGCAACTTGCACGAGAACATCAAAGCCAATAACCATAAGCAGTGAAGAATTAGGACAAAAGCCCAGAACTTATTTGACTACTTCCCTTGAGAAGAATGTCTCAAAGCCTGTTCCACAGTAACCTCGTTTCTTGGTTTTCCTGACAGTGCTAAGCAGTCAGCTCTGGCACGTTTTAATTCTTTATCCTGCAGTAGCTGGATCACTCTACCCCCTTCATTGACAACGTGCCTACCCTGCTTGCTGCTTTTGGCACTGTTATATTTTTACTTGAACATCTTGGCCAGGGATACTATTGTAATGCTGTTGCCTCCTGCTTGCTTCCTCCAACCCGATGTCATCCCTGTGTTACCGGGGCCAAGCCTCAGGTGGTTAAACCTCCTTCAAACCACAGGTTGTGTGCAAATCACTCTAGTAGGAGAGTCTTCCTAAAAAGGATGGACTTAGTAAAGACATTGCAGCATGTAAGCTCAGCGCCCCGGAGGGAGAAGTGTGGTGACAGTTCCTGTGTGAGGGAACCCAAAACCACACGAAGGCGTAACTGCAGCCAGGAACAGACTCCTGCAGTGCAGAGACTTGAGTTAAAATCTCTCTGTGCCTTTCCAGCCCATCAGAGAGACAGAGGCAAGCTCCATCCTGGCAGCTTGGCCCTGACCCGTCCTCGCCTGGCCTGCTTTGACACCGAAAATCATCATTCATCCCATTTCCTTGACAATACTGCAGCCAGCAGTGGTGATACACATCTTTCTGCAGGCTCTATCCCCTCCCTTTCCCCTCATTTCTGCTTCTGAATCTGTAAGCTAGTTTCCCCTCCATTTGGCTGAGGGTAAGAGGCTTCACGGATGTTAAGGTTGGAGGTATCTCATGAAAATAGCATGCCGAGCAGGGGAGAGAGGTCTTTTCGTGCCTAGGGAAGGGCTTTCTACCTTACCAAACCCAGATTAGGCAGCAGAGGATCCACACTTCATTGCTGCTGTGACTTTTGTCATGTTTTCTTCTGCGGTTTTCTGGAGGAGTGGATGGGAATTTATGATTCACTCCCATACATTTCTCTAGAAGAGACACTCTCCCTCCATTTCTATGCAAAGTAAAAAGTCTCAGGGCATCTCAATTTCTGCACAAGGGTCATCTGAGTGCTGTGCAGACACATAAGTTAGAGTCATGGAAGTCTGAAGAAAGAAGGTTCGCTATAAAACCTTCCTTGGCTGATATTAATGCTCTGCTAAAATATCAATCTATCTGTGGAAACTTTTTCATAAATCACAGGAATCAAGCTTTAGTAAGAACCTCTCCCCTGGAGATGAACCGTAGGTTTATTTTGTGTTGGTTTTTCTATTTTTTTCTTTTAAAAAGTCACAGATTCAGAAAATGAGTTAAGAGTTGATAGACTAGTCCATAAAACTGCCTGGGAGAATAATGTATTCTGTTTCAGACTAAAGGAAGGGCTTGTAAGCTTGAAAGCTTGTCTGCTTTTTCCAGTTAGCTTAACAAAAAATGCAACTTCTCCCCACAGTCCATGCAGTTCTTCTGCCTTCAGTCCACTGTGACTACAAAACCATCATTTCTTAGAAAATAAATATAGGAGCTTCAGTCACTTCTGAATAAAGTGAAACTATAATGACTCTCAGCAGACGGGGAAGCAGCTCGTGAGTTACGGAAAGCTAAATATATCGTAACATGTTGGAGCAGCTACAGATCTGCAGGAACCTGGAGCTTCGTTAGAGAGGTGCTGGCGCAGTCTTCCCCAGAGGAAGCTCTTTCCCTTGTCAGCTTTCTCTGGGCTCTGTTTTCCCTGGGGTCTTGCACCAAAGTGGAAGGAGCAGCTCTTGGTGATCCCAGCTGAGGAGATGGCTCACCCCAGGGTGGGTGCACTTACCTCCTTTAGGTGACTTCTCGTGGGCGGCCTCCGCCCGTGGGTCATTTTCACTCTGTCCCGAGTCACGTGGTCCAAGGAAAGGCTCTCATCTACTTTCACCTTTAAAAGGGGCAAGAGGAGAGAAAGAAAAAAGGAAGAGGGTCATCAATTTCTTAAGATAAGTCTGTCATGTTCTCAGTGTCACACAAGAAGGAATGCAGCACTTGGATGAATATTTCACCACTGCAGTCTTTGCCTCAGACCTTAGCTCCAGCCTGCAAAGCCCTGCATGTATGTGATAGATATTTAACATATGTGTCCAGTACGGAGTCGTGTTTCTCTAACAGACACACCAAAGCAAAGCATCCAACCTTCAGAGGTCCGCGATGGCCAACCTCCCTGCTACCTAAGGGGTGGGGAAGGAAGGACACAAGGCAGCTTTGTTGTCCTCACTGCAGCCCGCGCTTGGACTGGCTCCTGGACGTGGCAGAGCACAGCGCCGAAATTGCTGTTGCCATCTCAGAGGTGAAAGCTCATTAATAACCGTGACCTGACTGTGAACTGTATCGGTGGTGCTTCGTGACAGACCTTCCCTTCTGCAGCTCTAATGACTGCAGGATTCTGAAGAGAAGGTGTGAGCAGTGACCTGGATTAATCGCAATTCTAGCTGAATTAACAAATTTATTTCCTGGAATCGGATGAGAAATCCACTGCCTCCTGCACGTGGGGAGGGAGGTCCCAGGCCCCTGGCAGGTATTTCTTTATGCTGGCTCTGTGACTGTGATGGCTGAGGGCTGGAGTTTGTTCCACACAGAGGTAACACTGGTAACCAAGATGGTGAAACGTCAGCTGGTTTGCTGGTCTTTGTACAATGGGAAGGTTGCTGAGGGGGAAACAGGGATTTAAAGGGAAAAGTGGGTCCCAATCTCTGGCTGATATGGCAGAGTGATTTTACAGCTCTTTCAGAGGAGAACAGCTTAATCCCAGCCAGCTGAGGGCTTGACACATTAGCTTGTGCCTGGCCTGTGTAGAAACGCTTTAAATCTGAGGTTTGATCCTTACTGGAATGAATGAGAATTAGAGGCTGGCTCCCTCTGAGAACCCGGATCCTCGTAAGGAGGATAACCCCAGGCCGCAGGGCAAGGCGGTGACCTGAGATCCCACCTTGGGGCTGCAGAGGAGGATTGCCCTTCCAGGCAGCTCCAAGCCGACGTGGGGACCCTCCAGCAAGGTCTGAGCAGCGCTGCACTGCAGGACATCACATCTCCCACCCACTGAAACAGGAACGTAGACCTGTCTGCTAAACTCTCTGCTGCTGGGGTTTATCTTCTCAGGCTGCTGCTGGTCCCAGCTGGTCCCTTTCATTCCACGTGCTGCTTCCCACTTGGTGTAAGGGCCCAAGGAACAGCTACATCCCACTGCCAGCAAAACCCTGATTCTGAGTGCCATTTGATTAGGCAAAAAAGGAGCATGTGCCAGTCTCTCCTCCTGCTTTTGCCCTCTGCTTGAATAAAAGCAAAGCCCAAGCTCTCAGAGATCACATCTCTAGCACGGTATCTGCAGCACTTAGCCCTTTTCTCCGAACTTCTACTCATTGCTTTGCTTTCCTTTGCTAACCAGATCTTGCCGATTGCTTCGTCCCCTCATTACCCTGCCCATTTCTTTTTGTGTCATTCCCATGACAGTGGTTTTGTGCGCTTCCTTTCAGTTACTGCAACAACTGCAGAATAGGTGCTGCTCCTTTGGTTTAGTTCTGGGCTGATTTACAAGCTAACAGAGAGCAGGGCAAGGTCGGTCAGGCTCTAAGATGTGCAGTTTTCATCCTTCCTCCTGTGCAGCAGGATGGGAGGAGACTTTGGGAGCGCAGGTGTGCTGGGGCCAGCTGAGAGGCAGGCAGGTTTGGCCGGGGCCATGGAATAACTTTCCACCAGACCTCTCTCCAGACTGCAGGCAGAGTAGCTGGTGGACTGAGTCACTTCAGATTTGAAGTCCTAACCCAGTACTTCCATTTCCAGGCTGCTTGGTGCTGAGGATCATGGCAGTGTGGAGAAGACGAGTCTCTCCACGCTGCAGCCCCAGCTCTACACAACTCAGCACTGCAGCTGCTTCTCTGCACCAGCCACTTCCACTGGGAGAGGGGAACACCCCTGCAGTCCCCGATCCCAAACCCACCGAAGCCACCAGACCATCTGCTGCTGACTTGGTGAGCTCTTGTGTTCCTGTGGGCCTCCTGATGAGATATTAGCTCTTAGCAGCACAGACCATCCCTCCAGCACACCTCGACCAGCTGCCTCTGCCTCCCTGAATCCAACCCCGGCCAGGAGAGAGGGAAAGGCAGCAAGAGGCAGGAAGGTGCAAAAGGGTTCTCTACATGTTCTGCCTTCTTGGGCTGGGAACTGAAGTGGCTACAAGCTCCCAGCCTGTGGACGTGTGACCTGGTTTGCCTTGAATACCATCCTTCTCCTTCCTTCGACTATGGCTGGCATGCAGGAAGGACAGGGAGCACGAGGGCTCAGGCAAGTTCTGCTTTTAGCTAAAAAAGCAGTGGATGAGAGCTGACACAGAAATACAGGACTTTGAAAACAGTTTCTCTTACCTCATCGAATATTTTGTTTTTGCCTCTATTGATTCCTTCATTAAGAGCTTTTATCCATGATTCCTTTTCTTCCAAAGTTGGAGCTTGAAATTTGATATCATGAACCTGCAAGAGCAGAGAGACAATTTCGCCTTGTCAGGACCAGAGAGGTAGCTCTCTGCTCTCTGTGTATCACTTCAGTTTCTACAAAACATCAAGTTCCAGCCTGTGTTTAAACTACAGATTCCTTTGTGCTTTGGCAAGTACTTCACTTCATAGCTCCCACGAGCAGGATTTTGTTCTGCTGAGCAGCTTGTTGCTCTAGTTTTATTTTTGCAACTAGTAACTAAAGTAGTAAGAAAGTAAGAGTTTCTTCCTTCTGCAAAACACTCGGAATAGCTCTTAGAGCAGCAGTGAGTTGTACAGGGAATGTTCACACCGCGTAGAGAGAGTCAGACCGAAAGTCCAAAGCCGTTTTGTTGGTTCTGATGAATCTCCAATTTCCCCCGGGGCTGCAAGCAATGGGAAGGCTGCGTGCAGCAGGCTCTGCCTGCTTCCCTGTTTGTGTGGCTCTGCAGAACAGAACTGATACAGGAATCCAGTGCTCTGACCTTGGCGCAATTCAGCTGAGCACCGACATGATGAAGCGTTAAAAGCAATGTAAGTGAAAAAATTAACTGTATCTTTTTCCTGTTTGCAAATGAAGAAATACAGCAGTGAACACTACAGACACACGCTCTCTGCGGTTTGAACAGCTGTGCTAAGGAGGGCAGAGTCAGCCACACAAGAGGGAGCTGGTAAGAAGCACGGGACACAAATAAGGAAGGTGCAACAGGCTGATTGGATGGCCCGTCCTCCAGCCAGCCAGCTCTCCCCTTCCTCCAGTGCAGTCTCATGGCTTTGCTCAGTGTTTCCAGTATTCCACAATCACTGAACCACAGAATGTTCGGGGTTGGAAGGGACCTCTGAAGATCATCTAGTCCAACACCCCACCAGAGCAGGATCACCCAGAGTAGATGACACAGAAACACATCCAGGCATGTCTTCGGATCCAGAGATGGAGACTCCACAACCTCTCTGAGCAGCCTGTTCCAGTGCTCCGTTACCCTCACAGTAAAGAAGTATCTCCTTATGTTTAGGTTGAACCTCCTGTTTTCCAGTTTGTGACCACCGCCCCCTGTTTTTGACAACATCAGGAACAATAGGTGTTATTTACATCCCTGCTGTGTTCTCTGAGCACCTCACGAGTATTCTGCAGCTCTGCCCCAAAGTACACTTCAGCTGAGAGAAATATCACCTTCACATTACAGGTGGCTCTTGTGCTAAAGAACATCATCAAAGTTGCAAAATTGAGCACTTTAAAATTAGACAATCCCAACGTTGCCGGGGCAGCCCTAACTCAGCCTGCTTGTGTGTGTTCCTCCTAGCACCGTCCCTAACGACAGGGGCGTCACTTCTTCCCGAGCTACCCCGTCGTGCATTTTATCCTCCTGAGTCAGTGTGTCTTACTGACTGCACTCTGCTCAAGCTCTGCCCTGAAAAACAGAATTACTTATTTCTCCGACAATCTTTTCTTTGCTGCTTATCACTGCAATATCTGGGGGCTTCACAACTTGCTTTTCAGAGCAACTGAAATTATCCACGTCTCACAGGTGGGGAAGTGAGCTACAGAGAGGCTCATGCAAAACGCATACTAGTGGGGTCCTGTTTGAATAGTTTTTCCGGTATTTGACATCCTGTAGGTGTTCTGCACCTTCCCACTGCCTTCAAGAGCAGTTATAGCCTCAGCCTTTTGGTGAGTGAGCCCCCACACTCTGAAATCACAGCAGTGTCTATATAAAACAGGGACTACATAAAAAGAGGGTGACAAAGCTAACGGTCACTGACAGTCAAATGCTCTTAGCAGCTCCCTGTTTTGTTTATGGCGCGACAAAGCAGCAACTGTTTTGCGTCTCAGCAGCTTCTGAAGGTGCCATCAGAAATTCTGCAGAATCAGAAACCTGATCTTCTTACACCCACTCCTGCTGTTTAGCTAGGAACCGACTGCTCTTCCCTTCTGCATTTATTCCTTTCTTCAGTGCTATGGCTTTACATCTGCACATCACAGAGACCAAATCCCAGACCCTCGCAACCAGCATGGCAAGCAGGGAGTTAAGAAGTAATTTGGGGAAATATTATTTATTTGATTAGTTTGCCCAGAAGGTGATGGGACCACACGTCTTCCTGAGAACTCAGAGGAGAGGTCAGGGCCTGAACCACAGCCCTCTGGAAAAAGAGCCCTTTGTGTGGGGCGCAGAAGGGCCACGCTAACCAGGGAACCTAAGGGAAGGCAAGGCTCCAAAACTGAGCAACAGCCAGATTTTTAGTCCAAGCAGGCCTGGTTTTGTGTGTGCTTAAAAACTTTTTTTTTTGTTTAGAAACGATTTTGCCCCAAAGCTTTGTGATTATAAAAGCTTATGAGAAAGCTCTACTTGTGAGCAGCTGAGCTGCTGCACTGCCTGGCAAAGACCTGGCAGCCTGCACCAGGGTTTAGAAATCTCCGTA
The DNA here is from genome assembly GCA_020746105.1 of Trogon surrucura. Taxonomy (NCBI): domain Eukaryota; kingdom Metazoa; phylum Chordata; class Aves; order Trogoniformes; family Trogonidae; genus Trogon; species Trogon surrucura. The sequence goes on along the minus strand of CM036627.1, from coordinate 18,848,592 downwards.
CATGTTGTTCAAGGGAAGGATTCCTGCCTCGCTTCAAGCTTCCCCTTCTAATGCCACTTTCTGTGCCTCATTCTCAACAAAAAGCCTCCGGCCTCCCGGAGCTGAGACTGTGACTAAGCGCTGGTGTCAGCAACCCTGCGGCAGGACAGAGCGAAGCCTCGGGGGGATGGTTCATCATTAATGAGAAGCCGAGATGTCCCTCTGGCATCCAACCCTCTGCCACGCAGTGTCACGCTCGCTGACCGCCGCAACCACTGAACGGTGGGGGAAAGGGACTCGTGGAAAGATGCTCCCAAGGCGGCAGCAGAAAGAGCTCTCCAGTTTCCCGAAGGGCTGGGCGAGGGAGGACAAACAGCCCCTGCGCTGGGGCCAGGCTGATGCCGCTGCAGCCCTGCTTGCTGCTTGTGTGAGTCCCCGCGGCCGCGACACAGAGGGGCAGCCTCGAGGCTGGGTTCCTCCCAGTACGCCCTGTTATCTTCGGCCGAAAACTTTTTACCCACAAATAGCATGGAAGAGTTGGGATGCTGGGGCTTGGGATGCTGCCAAACAGAGTCTCTCTGTTGCCCTGCAGTCCCTTGTCTGCATTCATCTGCGGCTTGTGTCCTCGGCCGCTACACTGGGGAGGGACTAACCTAAAGCAGAGTGGACACTCCCTGTAAAGCATATTGCTGTGGAGAAGAGGCAGGAGGATGCTGCAGGAGTTGGTCTCAGTCCTGCCTTCCAGTGTACACTAGTCTGAAACACTCAGGTCCTCTACAAACAGGAAACAAGTGAATTTCTCCTGTCTGTATTTTTACTCACTTGAGTACTCACAGATACCAGAGCATGCACCTCAAGTTGGAGACCCACCACAAAACATTAAGCAGGGTCTGTTCTCCAGCAGGAATTTAAGGTAGAGAGTCCGTGACACCACTGTAAGTGGGCAGCAGGCAGGGTAACACATTTGCTCGCCTTCTTGCTAAGGCAGCTGAGACTGAGTCACACCGTAAACAACAGCCTGGTGTGCCAGGAAAAGCTGTCATGGCCAAACCTAATGTGATAGCGGCCATTGTAAGCCATGAATACGGACTACGCAATTTACTGTCAGTTAACTCAGAGCACAGCATGGCCAGTCAGCTCCTGCTGAATCACGGGCTGGATGTCACGCAACAAGAGGCTCACACTCGGGTCACTGTGACGGCAGCGAGCACAGTCTCCCCAATTGCTCCACATCTTCTCAGAGCCATCAGTCTCTGCAAGCAGTGGCAGTCTTACGGCTATGCTGAGCCTGCTTTCCAGGAAAGATAAGTGTTCCTGGGGTCAGTCTGTTGTCCCTGCACTAAATGATTTAGCAGACAGGCTCTGGAGAACCGTGTAGCTGCAGTTTAAGACCAGCGCTAGCTCTTTGCTGAGCAGTTCTGCTAGATGCTGCTGATCTGCAGCAGAGGTGGGCAACAGGAACCTGCGCTTGCTCTTCTGCTGTTTCAGTGTTGGCTTCAGTTCAGTGTGGCTGGGCTAAACGAGACTGTGAATGGCTTGTGAACCGCTGGTTTAGGTGTGGGGATTCCCTTTTGCTGACTTTTTGTACAGGGTGGTCACCTCCAGCAGAAGCCAGAGCAGAGCTGCGTTAGTAACATCTTAAACTACCAAGAGTGCACCAGAGTCTGATCTGCCAGATGTGAAGTCATCTCCTGCCTTCTTCTACATTACTTGTGTCAGGCTAGATCGTGGAGGGAAAAGTGGAAGCCAAGGGACTGTTAGTCAGGGGATTCCTGTGGGTTTCTGCAGCTGAACCAAGAGCTACCTCATCCCAACGCAGCATCTCTGCCAAGCTGGCAGACCCCAGGAGCAGACTCCTCCAAGCGCAGGGCAAATGGGCCTCACTGCAACCCATGGTGAAGGCAGCTGCAAGTACCTCCAAAGTCAACCAGTGAAAAGACATGCAGTGGAACTTTCCACTCCTGACTGCAGGTGTGGAGTTTGCACCTGGCCGTGCTAGGAAAGGAGGCACGGAGCGCTGCAGAGCTTGCTCATGGACTCTTTTCCTTACTACCACCCTCTTTCTTCCCAGTCTTAAGACTTGTCTGCAGCTGAAGCCTTTCAGACCTGCCAAATACCAGACTTGTGCCAATCTCCATAGTCTTTAGGCATTTTACACCAAGCACCACTGACACCGCTTTTTGCATCACGAGTCCATTTGAAAGTCTCCAGGCCAAAGCTACTGCCCTTGGTTACAAGCTCAGCTCTCTGCATCCTACAGTTTTCATTTAATTCCTGTGGGTGGAACGAAGCACTTGAGATTTCTAAGCAGGAGGGGTCTTCTGCATGCTTCCAGCAGCACTTTGCTTCAGCTCCACACCAGTGCAGGCATGTGACATGCTTGTATTGTCACAGCTTAACAAAAAATGTCATCCTTGTGAACAGGGCAAGCAGAATCTGGGGTACACCCATCAAAGACCAGTGTTTAGCAAGGCAGCTGAGTTTTTCAGGTGCAATTTTAGCTGCAGAATAGTTTTAACCGACTGATTCATGTCCTCTGCCCTCCAAGAATATGTCAGCCAAGACTGAAAGTTGGATTCCCTTGCAGCTAAACTGGGTTCCCTATTTTCAGCAGGGAAACTCCATGCACTGAAACAGAAATGGCCTTTCCCAGTTTGTTCCTAAGTCCTGCAAACTCACTGGCTTTCTGCATTTCTCAGTATATTGCTCAGGAGAGGGGGCAAAAAAAGAATCCTAGCAAAATCTGGCTTGGCAAGGCAGCTCATGGGGTGATTTTAAACTGTGGATGGCAGCAAGACTCCCAAATGGAAAATGTTTTAGCTGATATATATCGCCACAGTTGCGATTTCAAAACAGAAGAAGGACAGTTGTGTACATTGGCCTCCTAATTGAAGCCTGTTCCAACATCTGCCAAAGTATGTTGTGTGTCAACACCCTCAGCAGATTCCCAGCCAAAAGGAGGGTGGGAGGGGAGCTACAAACAGGGAACTTTTCATTTATAAAAGCCCTTCCTTTCAGCAAAAGAGCCTTATAAAAAGTAGCCTCTATCTAGGTCTCCATTTAATCAGTGGCATGAAAACCAGGAGAGCTGTAAACTTGCCAGCATGCCAAAAGGATGAAGTTACCCTTGCGGGGCACAGTTTGGGCATATCTTTCTTCTAGCAAGAAACGAACGGTTTAGGAACAGGTCTCACAGCCTGTGTCGATTCATACGGCAGTGCTGAGGCACAGGCAGCTATTACATGCTTTTCTCTAAGTAACATACTTGGAGATTATAATAATTCCTGCTGTGCCGCCCATTTCTGCGCACACAGGCTTTTATTGGGCTCCCTGGGAATAGGTGTGCACTTGTAGTTATTGAGCCACACTCTAGAAAACACACCAAGCCCGCCAGGGTTAGCCGCTTTTCATCTAAAATTGACATTCTTTCTGATGAATCAAGCTAAAAAACAAATGCTAAAACGTTACAAAACCTCCGCTTGGACTGGAGAGATGCTACTCTGGGATCTGGTGCTGAGCAAGAGCTCACTAGCCCGTGGTACAAATTTCCAGGCTACCATCACTTTGGTGCCTGGTGCTTAATATCGCTTTTCTCCCGGATAAAGACTGTGTCCAACTTGCAAAACGAACATCATTCACCTTCTCTCTTCACCCCCACTCTGGTCCATGTGAATGTTTTGGGGCAGGACAATCCTCATTTTGTTGTTTTGAATGAAGTTTCGCACAACGATGCTCTGAACTCAGCTGGGGTCTTATTATACAAATAAACACTAAGTGACTGGAGTGAAAGAATAAGCAACAGTGACAACAAGGACTAAACAATCTCCATTTATTTAAACGAAATGGAGAGGGGGCAATGCAGGCAAGTTGGTAGTTTTGCCTGGTAACATTCTTATGGAAATGAATGTGATCTGTCCCTCATAACTTCTCAGATTCGCATGGAGAGATTTAGTATGATTTCTTAGGCCAATTAAATCACATTGAAATGAGAGGTAAGTCAAAATGTGATACCTCAAAGCAAGAACAGAGGCATCCTAGCCCATAAAGGTGCCGAAACAGCACGTAAGTAGGAGAACTTCCAAAGGTTTGGAGTGATGATGAACCTACACAGCAAGTAAGGCAGGTGTGTCCTTGCATACGGCCAGTGCTCAGATGGATGTACAGCTTCCTCGCAACACCAGCCTGGTTGTTAGGTTCGGGATCTAACCAGATGCTCCGCAGGAAGCTAAGAGTAGAGTTTCATGAATTCTGCAAAATAAATCTTTTCTCCCAGGAACTGTTTGTCTGCAAGTAACTTTGCACCGGAGTTTCTCAGATCAACGGTTCCAATTCCAGGAACTGTCTCAGCACATGGATCGGGATCACGGATTTCCCTGGCACTTGGGCAAAGCTGCAGCATGTACAGCTGGGACGGGGACACTTGCTCACCCAGAGCACATGAGGGAATCCCAGGGAATGATCATTCTCCACTGCTCAGGGAGTACTGGGAGAAAGAAAGTGATGAGGCAGGAAAAACATCAAGAGGAAAAAGTTGCGTCACAGGAAGACCCTTTCCCCATGACAAGAAGAAAGTCTACAAGACAGTAGCATTACTCCTTATGCCTCCTTACAACCACTCACAGCTATCGGTCATCTCTCCCAGCTGCCACAGTGCTAAATCTCAGAGCCTTTCATCCGCTCTGGGCACAGCTGCCTGGGAACTCATTTTGGAGTGAGCAGACTTGAGGGTGATGAGAAAGGCAATCCTACCTTCTTACCCGGGGCGCGGATTAAAATGAAACGGTTTTTCTTTTTTAGCAGCGCGCGCAGCTCCTGGCACTTGTCGTAACTCTCCAGCTCCACCGTTTCTATGCACTTCTGTTCATCCTGCAGAGAGGCAATGAAACATTATTATGAATAGGAGGCACTGAAATCAATCATACACCATCAAACTCTGCACATCTTTCTCTTGCATCTGTCTAAAAAGGTCTTCTGCCTTAAAAATAACCTGCATGCAGACAACAAGCATCAGCCCATAAATCAGGCTGGCATCTCACTAAGAAAACACCCCAGCCTTTAAGCTACAGGCTGATTTGTGGCTAGTGGTCCACAGTGGCTGAGCAAATGACACAATGTGGACAGTAACACCAGCTTCTGCCATCTCTGTTAGCCTCACCCAGGGATCTCCAGCCAGAAGTGACACTACCTCCTCCCCACAATGAACACAGGAGACATCGTTCTGCTTTTTCATAGCAAAGATGACACAAGCATCATGAGAGCCCAGGCAGACCCCGAGGAAACCTGAGGCAGAGCAGAGCTAAGAGGGGAGCTGTGTCACCGTGCTGAGCTGGGGCAGGCTGGTCCTCACGTCGAAAAGGTCAGCAGGAGCCACGTGTGTGACTGGGACACCCTCTTCTTGCAGCCACGCTCTGAGCTGTCAAAATGCTTAAGATGGGAAATAGAGTCTCATACAGACAGCAAAACTGTCAGGGCCAGCGTCTCGGTGGGGAACATTTATCTCTGGTATATCTCCACTGATGACTGCCGGCCGCGATCTTGGCTCGTTTCTCCCAGCAACATAACTAAAATTCCACACGTGGTGCGTGGCGCAGTTCAGCTGCGGAGCGCCGTCCCTAATAGGAATCGCAGCGTAACTCTGGGCACATAATATTCTAAATGTCTCAGTAGCCCAGAAGAGACCGAAGCTCCCTTCTGCTAAGCATTACACAAACAAGCAGCCAGAATCGCAGGGCAGTTCTTGCTGGTAAAGCGCTAGAGTCAGCACGCCTCATGAACCTCTTTATTACCATCCTAAATTAAAACCGCTGGCCATGACCAGCCCCAGCGCAGGCTCCTCTCCCAGGGCAGCAACTCGTACCCACACGAGTTTGTATTTAGCAATTCCTGTAGCGGAGAAAGGGGTGTGGGATGAGGAAACATGTCGTAGCCAGGAAGCTGCTGCGTGGCTGGAGGCAGGGAATGGAGAGTTCAGAGGGAAGTGGGCTGCGGGGAATTTCCTCCCTTTACCACTTGACATTTAAGTCGCTGTGCAGAGCTCAAACTGTGTGTAGGTGGTTTTTTTCACCCTTCTATCTGGGGATGGGGGCCAGGCAGAGCTAATGCCGGTACGCAGAGCAAGTTCTGAGCCACTGAGGGACGTCTGGATCTAATTTAGGTTTATTATTTTAATGACATTACTGTTTATTTCATTTAACACCGAGTAGGTGAATGTGACCAGAGAACTGGGAAAATGCGTACTAGGAGGAGGAGATTAATCCTGTCCAAACCTAAAACCTAGCAGATAAAATCCTGCTGACGTTCCATGAGCCCTTTGAAGGCACAAGGCTCCTGCTGCAATCCTGGTATCGCAATGTCACTGCGAAAGGACAGGGATGGAAATAATAACCCCTCAGCGGCCAACGAATGACAGAGGAGGGTGAGGTCAGGAATACATGCCTCGGGGATGGGTGATCTCATCCCGGCCTTTGGTGGACGACCGCCCACATCACAGCACTGCCGCGCAGCCGGCGCGGTTACCCGCTCCGACGTGAAAGTTCGCGTCGCCTCTTGCTTTCCAGCTGCCCTTCTTCTCCCTGAGGAGGCTTTGGGGACACTGGTCTGGCCAAGGAAAAAGGGCAGTGAGGACGGGGACACACAGGACCCTGCCTCCCAGGGGCACTGGCTTCACTGTGCAAGTTATGGATCCTTCATTTGAGAGACCAGAACTCCTCAATTAAGTTTTCCTCTTCAGGGAAGGCGGGGAAGAAAGCAGCCACAGAAATAAGAAAACTCCATGTCTGAGAGCAAAGGAAAAGCATCTGGGTTCAGGGAGCACCAGAATGGGGCTTTTGTCTCTGTTTTACCCTTGGCACACGGCCATCTCCTCTCTCTGAGCCTACCTGGGTCACAAAGAGATCCTTTATGTTTGTCCTGCACTGCTAAGACAAAGACCTAAAGACCCGACCCTGCCTCAGGTCTCCAGGTCCCTTCAGCCTCCTGGGACCTGGAGGATACTCAGCATCACGCAGAGACAAGGTGGCTTCCAGAGTCCTGCCCTGACACACGGGTCTCGAACGCGTGTTCTGAACGAGCTCCCGCTCCATTTGGTCAATCCTTTTACTTCGTCCTGAGACACGAAGGTTGAGTCTTCACTCGGTGAGCACACAGCTCGCAGGGTTGACCCACAGCGCTGCTTTTGCCGTGAATCGAGGCAGGGAATTTCCTTCAGGCCACCTTTCTCTTCTCCCCTACAGATTTTAGGGCCTGTTTTTTAAATTGCTTTTGTGCTTGCTGTAAGGGACAATCAATAAGATACTTAAAACCCTGGTACAGAAGCCCCTGTATTCACAATTTAATGCAAAAAACAATTCCATTAGCTATTTGTGAGGCAGATGCTCTGACTTAAAGAGGTATGTGTCTGTAGGCTTGGCCCTTAAGAAGAAAATTACTGAACACTTAAACATATTAATGCATTAACCAGATAATCACATTTGGCAAACAATTTTCATAATGAAAAGTTGATAAAGAGGGGTAAAGAAAGACCCACTGAAATTTTTATCTATATGAAGGCAATAATTTCCACCAAAGACCTCTTCACTGACACACATTTGTGGGCTGTGACCCTCCATTCAGTGTACAATGTCTAGCCTGCCTGAAATAGCAATTTACTTCTCCATCTGAGGATCTTAAAGCATTTAAATAAATCACTTCTGGGTATACATTGCTACCACTTCACCAGGGGCGAAACACAGATGTTAACTGCCCAGCTGTTAAATTCTGAGTGGATCCTCTGGTCTCTAGAAGACTCTGTCTAGTATGTGTTTCCCTGTCAAATAGTTCACTTAAAAAATAACAATAATTAAAAAAAAAACCAACAAAACCACAACTCTAACCACTAGCTACACTATTTAGGGGGGGGGGGGAAATACCACAAATGCAAGACTGATGCTCTCTAATTCATGGAATGAGGATCTTAATCTGTTTTATCTCTCTGCATAAGATTGCCTGTTCTTCAGATGCTCTCTGTAGTTTTGCAAGGCTTAATTTTTATTCTGTCAAGAACATACAGAAGCAAGAAGACAAGAAACCCCGTTAGAAAATAACTGGCTTGGTTCTGCGTGGGCTGCACACAACCTGAGATTTTCGAGCGGCTCCTTGGGATCTGAGCACCCTAGAGCCATCTGTATTTGCATCGGTGCCTCCTTTTCTGACATTTGGGTACGTAACATCATACAAACATCTTGCTTAACCGAGTCTTTATTTACATGAAGGGTCCAGATGTGGAGCTGCTGTAGGTGGAGGCCCAGCAGATAACAAGAAATCCATCTCCCTTCATTTTGCCTCCGCTGAAAGAAACCTGAAGCGCCGTGAGATGCCTTTCACCCTCCATCTGCTCCAGGTAATACAATAGCCATTCGCAATTTGCCTTCAGGAGGCAGCTCCAAAAGCCTGACTAACAGATGCAATATGGGAAACACAGTCCTGGGGCAGAGCAGGAGCACATTCCAGGAGCTTGTTATCGATGATGATAAATACAGTATTTGGGCTGTGCTCAGACCGTACTTCGCGGTGACACGGCGCGGTGTTACTGCCTGCACCCTGCGTTGGCCAACCCCGCTGCTCGTTTTGCACACGCAGACCTCAGCCAGCCTCATGCAATTGCATAAACAAGGGCGCCTGCATAGGAAGCAACTGCAAAAGGCAATTTTAGCACCTCTTTGCGAAGGGCTCAAACACATGAGGGACTAGTAAAAGCCAGATTTGTCCAAGTCGCTAGCTCAGTTCTCGGAGATGTGATGGGCTCACACCAGCTGAAGTACTCAGCCTCTAAACCTGCCCTCCCACCCAGAAGCTGACCTCTTTTCTACTAACCCATGTAGGTCTAATTTAGGATATGTCCGGAAAGATGCTTGTATTTCCATTACCTGAGGCTTTATCTCCTTTCTTTAGCTAGGGCTCCAATTCAGCAAGCACTGAACAATCCCATTTTAAAATGTTTCAGCCCAAGGACGGTCTGGGCTGCTGTGTCTGTCACCAGGGTCGTGCAACACAAGGCAGGTGTGTGGAGGAGGTCCAGTGAGGGAAAGGAAGCTCCAGAAATAAAAGCCACCATAGCATGCTGCACCACAGACTCCTTTCACATTGGCCCTTCTTGTCTCAAACTCAAAAGCTCAGTTCCCCAATTGGAAGATGGGAGACAGCAACACTGCCCTGACTCACGTTAAAGGAAGATAAATACAGTAATAAACATGAACCGCCTCGATTCTGTGGACCCCTCCTGAGTGCAGAAAATTGCCATTTCCTTTAGTTCCCCTGTAGTAAGTCTGCACAATCACATGCTACCCTATTGTGCTTCCAGATAATTTTGTAGCAATTTCCTCTCCTAAGACATTTGACTTCACTGTAAGCCAGTTTAATAGCCTATAGATATTAACATGATCCCTTATTTACAATAATGGGACCTTGTAGCTACTGTAGCTTACAGATGCAATTTATTACAGGATGTTACCACAATCCGCAGGCTACCAGAAAACATTATGCCTGGTTGTTACAAATGCCATTTTCCTTGTTGAGATAATAAAATAACCCCTTAAATGATTGGGATTTTTCCTTCTTCTGAACATCTGTGAAAATTAATCTTACTTTAAAAGCCTCCTTTTCCCTTGTGGTAATCAGAGCCTCCATATATCTTGTTTTTAAAGGCATGCCCTTTAAAAAAACCCTACGTCATGGTTATAGATTTTGAATTTGCGAGTTCCTGAAGCTTCAACTGGAGTCAACAGGTGTCCAGGGCACTGGGAAGCAATTTGCAGAGAGTCAACAGTTTGCAAGACCAGGCTCTGCGTAAGAGAAAGCCCTGCCGCCGTGTCTGCCTCCCGAGCTGCTCATCACCTGGCATTGACTTCTCATTTCATTATTTTTGCACTCTTCGTGACATTTCAAAACTAAGAACAAACGCCTCCAGAAACGCTTTGGGATTTGGGAAGAGCAGGAGAGCTCTGGGTATGGGAGGAGGTAACACCCTTTAACCTAAACTGTTTATAGCAAATCTTCTTTATTAGGCAATAGTATGTGAGGGGTTTTTTTAAAAAAAAAAAGAGAACCAAACTCATTGTCAATCCTGTTGTTCCTGAAACCATCACAGCAATGCAGCTGCTGAAACATTTCCCCATTCTTCTTCCCTTGACACACCGCACAGAAACTTTACATGATTTTAGTTTTTTGTCATCCCGATGCCCACGAATGACCCAGATCCCCTTGTGTCAGACACCGCACAGGCACGTGGTCCTCGTGCAGACCATGTGGTGGGAAGTGCTCCTCCATCCTGAGGCACAATCAAACTTCTAGCCACCACCTACCAGCAGGGCCTAGACTTGCCTACCCCTGATCTCAGCCTCTCTGGATTGTAGCTTGCACTCTGCACTGTAATGTCTCACTTTGGTACAAACTCTGCTCTTGCAGAAAGCCCATCCAGCCCAGGAACTGAGCTCGGGAAGGAGCCACCTTTGCAGACCAGGAGGACCAGCCCTGCACTCTCCATTCATCTCACAGGAAGATGCAGAACAGATTTAGCTTGGCGCTTATTTCTCATTCGATTGGAAACAGCTCTAAACGAGACCATGAACTTAAGGCACGCAAATTATCTGGGGAAGTCCAGGACAAGGCTCCCAGGGGTCCTTCACTCAGTACTGGCTCAAGTAAAGGGAAAAGATGAGCCAAATCCAGGCTGTTTCCCTGCTTAAGGAGAAGAGCAAGCCCTCACAAGCTCACCCTGAGTCCATCAGCGGCTAAATGAAACCCTGAAGAGTCTGGCTAGCAACAATTTGAGCTGCTTGAGGGGTGCCAAACAGCTGCAGGGTTGCCTGTCGTCCCCTCAAGCGGCAGGTGGGAGGTCAGCCTGCTACAATTCACTTTTATCCTTTAAAATTTTTATCGTTTTATCCTCTATGCCAAAACCGCACAGCACATATCCTGCTTCCGCCCAAAGCTTTGCTCTGTTCGCCCTCTCACAGGATGTCCTGTCCCCATTTTATTTTTTTTTTTTTTTTTTTAGCAATGGCACTGTCAAAATATTTACTGGCTCAAGTATTTATGATGTATAATATATTCTAAAATGCAGCTGCTGTCTCTTTTTTTATAGCATTTACCCTTCCTGGAGGTAACTGGAGAAACCCTTTTGAAAGAAACGGGCTGGAGCGAAGAGTGAAAAAGGCAGGAACGTGGTGTCACCAAGGGCTTGATCCTGCCCCTCATTCGAGGTCGTCGGCTGTGACCATACCTCATCCTCGTAGACCACGAGCTGGGTTTTCCGTAGCTGGATGTAACGATCCTTCCACAATCCGAGGAGCCCCCCACTGCTTTTCTTAATCCAGCCATATTTCTCTGCGGTTGGAGCAGGCTTTGGTTTCTCCGAGACCTCCTCCTTTGTATCCTGCAAGGACAGAAGGGAGAAGGAATTACTTCAAAAAACACTTTCCATTCTTGTGACGAAGGTCACCAGAAAGCCCGCCCGGACAAGACCTCAGCACCCACTACATGTGGTCCCTCCCCACCACATCACAAGGGAAAAGACCGGCATCTTCCAGGGCAAAACTCAACCAGCTCCTGTGGCACCAGGGAGGGAGCATGGGCCCTGGCCACCCCTGGGGACACCTGGGATGGCAGCAAGTCCACCTTGCTCCTCTGCTTCCCCCATGGCTTTGCTCCCTGCGCTGTGGAGGTACTCCCTGCTTGCTTGCGCACCAAGTGCTCCTTGCAAATGAGCATCCTCCTCTCTGTTTTGCTCCCCAAGCTCTCTGATGAACCCCAGCAGGATGCACCCTGATGGCACCAGTAGCAACGCTCATATTTTAGCCCATGGCCCCTTCCGCAAGCTTCTCTTCTAGGTCTCTATGTTTGGTCATAGCCCCCAAACCGACTCCTGTGCTCAAATCCATAGCACAAGGGCCAGGATTTCATCACATCCGCACTAAAATGTTTCTGGCAGGCTCCTGTGTGGTTTGTAGGCAAAGGGAAGCACCGGCAGAGAGTGAAGGCAGAAAGTGAAGGCACAAGAGTGAGAGTTTGGGGTTTTTTTGGTCCTGCCTTTAGGTCCTTGCTGTTTGTCACAGCTTGCTCTCGCCCACCCACGGCAGCACGGGCAGCCCCAGCATCCTGCACCAGGAGGCTGCTGGCTTTGCAGGCTTGGTAAAAAACAGACGCATAATTTCCCTGTTTTGAAAAAAAATCAGAAATATCCAATATCAATATTCTCGTCAAACAGAGACAGGAAACCTAAGATGGGGAGCAGGGACAGTCAGGCTTATTAGCTGACTGCCTTCACCAGCAGACTCGGTTACAGACTCGTTTTTTCTCCTCTCCCGTGTGCTGGAAGAGCTTTTCCAAAGCCAGGATCCGCATCTGCCTCCCTCCGAGCTGCTCCCAACACCCCATGGACCCCTCAATAAGCCTCTTTCCCTGGAGCAAGGCGAGGGGAATCCCTCGCTGAGCCAAATCCCCTTACACAAACACCTCGCCAACCTTGTGACTCGTCAGGAGAGGCCAACCCCAAATCCTTCAGCTGCCTCCCAGGAACCCCACTGTCCCCCCAGACTCAGTTTCCTCCACGTCCCCATCTGAAACACCAGCAATCCTGCCGCAGAAAGCCAGCACGTCCGCACAAAAAGAGGCCGCGTGATAAAGGCAGAGCCCCAATCGTCCCCAAACGCTTCTCACTGGCTGCTGAACAAAACCTTTTCTCATAAAAAAACCAAACCCAAACAAAACAAACCAGAGCGGCTGGAGCTCAGACATCATGTTTCATAACATGAAGAAATCCCACGTGCATGGAAAGGAGTCAGAGCTGGACACTCCCATGGCCAGGACAGAGCGAATGTGAAGAAATGAGAACTCGGAGGAGAGTCTTGCTAACAAATCTGGTTTTGTGCACCAAGACTCCCAACAAACACACCCTTGGACAGCAGCTGCCATCGGGGTGAGCTGTTACTCCAAAGCAGGAACTCGCACCCATACGAAGAGAAAAAAACAGATTAAATATCCCATGCACCCACATTTATTCTGCTAAAGTCGGGAAGAGGCTTGGCTTTGCAGGTAAGCCCGGGTGCAGACTGGGAACAAGGAATTCAAATGAACCGTGTATCACCTAAAAGAAAATCAGGCGGAAAACTGGAACATCCTTGGCGCTCTTTGTAGAAGTTACTTCAATTGTGCCGACCCGCGTTTGAAACGGCCACCATACAGGATGACAGAGCATGAAAAAGTTTTCCAGGAAACGAGGGGTACGGCATGGGTTTTTTTTTAAACTTGACTTTTTAGGTTGCCAGGAAGTTGTATTCAGTTGTGATCAGCGACTTCAGCAAACATTAATTGCTGCACAAATATAGACCTGCTGGCTTCCTCACTGAGCACCCTTTTGATGTCATTTTTAGATAATTAGGCATGGACTTCAACCTCCCTTGTAGCAGTTTTGCGTGGATGTAGCTGTATGAAGAGTTTATTTGGGTGACTCCAGACCAACAGCTGCCAAAATGGTTTTAACTCCTCAAGTTTCTTCCACTTTGCAGATGAATCCTTCCTGCAATTTTTCCCTGCCTGGCAGAAAGACTGTCTGAGATCACAGCAAGTATGTCTCTCCGTGGTCTCTCCCCAGGCCACCCTGAGAGCCCTGGCTGGAGCCAGCCACAGGGTTCCCTCCACACCAGGCAGGACTTCTCAGCCGTTCCAGCAGAGAGGACCCGTGACTCCGAGCCCTGCCTGAGCAGCCCAGGAGAGGGAAGGTGAGATGAGATGGAGAGTGCTGCTCTCAGCAGATGACAGCAGCTGCGAGCAATCCCCCCCCGCACTGCGCAGGAGTCACCTGAGCCTGGGCTGCCCTGTCCCTCCTCCGTCCTCGCCACAAAACAGATGTGACGGGTGTGATCCTGTGCTCTGCAGGTGCTGGAGGCTGCTGAGCTTCTTGGGCATGGGGTCAGCAGCTCCCCCCTTGCAAACAGCATGGTGCAAGGTGGGGGTGCAGTTGCCGTAATCCCTTGCCTGCAGGTTAAGGGCGTAAAAAAACCCAAAGAGATGATGCAACTCAACCATCCCTGTGAAAGCAAGAGGAATCTCGGAGATGGTGCCTGATATTTTTGTGGATTATTTTTATGCCACCCCTGCCCTGGACCGGTGAGGGGAGGTTGGCCAGGGAAGGGCACTGAGAGCAATTCCACAGAGCATGGCACAAATTGATGAATCACTGTTGTTAATTCAGCTTTATACGGGTATTCCTTCTGCAAGAAATACTAGGATATCCTTTCCGGGATGTTTTCGGGCTGGATTCATTCCTGATGCTGGTGTAAATCCATGAGAAGAAACCCAGTGTCGTCAGCCAAGCAAGCCAGCAGAAACTAGGGAAGAACTGAGTTATCCCATCTCTGGCTCATGCCAAAGGTATCACTCCCAAAACCAATCCCTACGAGTCATTTCTGCAATTTATATCACAGTGGCATTGGAAGTGAAACACGAGTTTCACTCTTCCAGTCTGGTTTACACTCACGTGTCGCAGCTCAGCAGAGAGGCCAAATTAGGAGAACAGGACAGCTTTTTATTTAACAGGCAGTTTTTTCTCACCTCCCCTGCCCCTGTATTTTAAGGGCCTACAAACCCACATACTTTTCACATCTTCTGAAAGTAAAAAACCCAACAGCTGAATCGCAGTGGTGCTTTTACAAACTACATAGAGTGCACAGGAGCGTCTTGCCCAGTTACAGTAACTTCATTTAAAGACTGGAGCATTTAAAGCCAGCGCTCCTCTCCAGCAAGGCACAGATGAACACCTCCCAGAAGACAACCCGCATCTCCAGACCTCCGCTCTCTCTCCCTTTCCATGTTTTTGTCTCCAAGCCCGGCTCTGTCAGCGCTGCCACTCCTCCCCTGACCCGCAGGAGCAAAACCACCTCGCTGGAAATAAACTGCTCAGATCCACGTGAAAATTAGGGAACTGTATGTGAGACACTCCCTCCCACAAGTGATCACTGGAGGATTCGTTTATTGTTAATGAAGAGCAGCCGGTGAGCTGGTCGGACGACGCTGGGGTGGGCACGAAGCCCCTTCGGTCAGTGGGTGCCAGCTGGAAGCAGTTTCTCTGCTGTGGATTAATTTCATGGATGCCAGCAGAAAATAACAACTCTCAGTCGCTACCAACTTGGGCTGCTGCGCTGTCTCCCCGCTGTTTTAAGAAAGCTCTCATTCTTGCCACAAAATGTTGGGAGCTGAAATAAGGGGGATGAGGGGGAAAGACAAGCCACAGCTACCAGCATCGCACGTACCGGAGCCTGAAGTCCTCCCTCAGCCCGCCCTACGCAAAGCTTTCTTTGTGCATGAGCAGCAAAACCTCATTTAAGGAGAGGAAGCAGGAATAATTGCGTGGCCAGAAGAGGGGAGAAAGCGACTTGTTTAACTTGCAAACAAATTTGTGGCATCTTAATCAATCCGCACAGGGATGGATTACTGGGGTGTGATCCCATGGATGTGAAAACCTACATATGAAGGAAAAGCACCGCTAGCCTTCTCCAAGTTAAGCCCATCCCAGGCAGATGGAGGAGGAGGAGGAGGAGGAGGAGGAGGAGGAGGAGGAGAGACTTGGGGAAGGCTCCTAGGTATGTGGACATGGCCAAGCTTGTGGTCTGACCGAGGCCCAGCTCCAGTACGGAAGTACAACACCCCAGCAAGAGTCAGCACAAGGTGGCCTGAGCAAGCGTGGCATTTGAACAAGCCCGAGTCTGCCAGCACTCGTCCTCTGGCACTGCCAACATTTGCCCGTTCAGCCTCACCCGGCCGCTTCCAAAGTTAAAAACCCAAAGAGCTCTCATGATGCTCTTGTCCCTGCGACTGTCGGCACCTCCAAAGCACCCGGGTGACCGGAGGCTGCTTTGGGAGGAGAGACCCCCATTCTCTGGGTCTCCATTTCTGCCCCTCCCCATACCATCAGACCCAGGCTAAGAGTGACCAGAGACGTCCCAACGCCGGCAGACACCCAAAAAAAGCCCAGAGTAGCCGGTGCTGTCCTCTGACCCCCCTTTCCCGGCCGGCACCGAGGAGATCATGTTCCGGGGGGTCCCGTACAGCTCCTTCCCTTCGCCGGGGGTCCCGTATAGCTCCGTCCTGCCCCGGGGGGGTCTCGTACAGCCCCGGGGGTCCTGTACAGGCCCGTCCCATCTCCAGGGATCCCGTACAGCCCCGTCCCGGCAGCTCGCCTCCCCGTCCCGTCCGGTCGGGTCCCGATCGCACTCACTTGCTCCATGTCGGGCCGGGACCGGTCGCTCCTCACCGGCCGTTCAGGGGCTCCGCCGCCGCCTCCCCGCTGCCCCGCTGGGCTCCGGGCGGGCGGGCATGCCGGGCCGGGCCGGGCCGTGCCGGGCTCTCGCCTCCGCACCAACTTCTCGGGGAGCAGGAGAAGCAGCAGCAGCAGCAGCAGCAGCAGCGACAGCGCCGAGTTTCCGGCGGCTCCGGCGTTTGCGAAGGAGGAGGCGGGGATGCCCCCGCCGCCGGCCCCGGCCCCGCCGCCGCCCTGGCCCGGCCCCCCCCTCGCCTGGCCCGGCCCCCCCCCCTGCCGCGGCCCGGGGGGCTGCGGGAAAACGGGAGCGGGACTGAGCTTAGGGAACGGGGAGTCCGTGGGATCAACGGGGTCGCTCGGGGTCAGCTGGTGGATGGAGGGGCGGGGTGCGGGGGTGGGACAGGGTCTCTGCGGGGGCACACGAGTAGCTGGAGTTTCCCCGGGGTCAGTCAGAGTCCCCGGGGAGCAGATAGGATCGGGTCAGACGTCCGCGGTAGGACAATGTCCCCGCAATCGGAGGGTCCCCGGGGTCAGGCAGGGTCCAAGGTGGGACAGTGTCCCCGAGGCTGGGGTCAGGGAGGGCGGGAGAGGGCACAGGGTGCAGAGACGTGAGTGTTGGCGCTCTGGGCATCACGAAGCCGGCGGGGCTCAGGTCCTCCAGTCCTCCAGTGGCTCCCCGGCAGCTCCTGGCAGTGGGGTGGTCGCAGGGCGGTGGGTTTCAGCAGAGGGGTGATGCGGTTTGTCAGCCCGAGGGAAGCAGCTGGGGAATGGTCCTCCGTGGTACAACTGGTTAACACAACTAGTCACACTCGGAGCTATTGTTCTCCACAGCTTTGCAGACTTCTGCTTCTATTTCAGGCCCGCTGGAGGGCTCGTGTACCCAACAGCCTGCATGTTGGGTTTTTTCCTTCCAATTATTTTAGTCAGTCTAAAAAAAGATATTACCTCCCTCTGCAAAGCTTGCCTCCATTGTTCTCAGCAGAGAAGATAAGAAGGGAAGGAGAAGAATAGTCTTGACACCCATTACCTCCAGGTTAAATGGTCTTCTGCACAGGTATGGCAAGCACTGGGAGGAAAATATGAAGACAGCTTCTGTTAAACAGAGGTGGAAGAGATACCAGAGCATCCATCAGGGCTGGCTGTCCCCGTCCTGCGGGGCCAGGGGTTAATGGAGGAGCTGGGAATCACCCTGGGACACACCAGCATTCGAAATGAGAAATCCTGGTGCTGTCAAGGCGCGTTGACAGGGCAATGATTGCCATGTCAGCACAAAAGACATCCCGCACGGGGAGCTGGAAAGGGGGAGGAAACTGCTAATAGATGTGGTGTGATGAATCTGGGTTTTGACAAGTGGCTGAGGTGCTGACCGCGCTTGGAAAAGCGAAGGCAGGAGAGGTGGCATCTAACTGGCTGTCACTGGTGTGAGCAGGGAGAGGAGAGCGCAGGGGGGACACGCCGTGCCCACCACCGGGGTCAGGCATTGCCCAGGCACTGCGCTCACCCTCCCTCTCCTCTTGCCCTCAGGGTTTTGAGGCAGGTCCCCCCTGTTCGTTCCACTTGCACAAGGCTGCAAGAGCAGCAGAGGCTGAGACAGGACCGGAGCTCCCAAGAACAATTACACACAAATAATTATTAGCCATAATTAGCAAAAAACACACCGATGGCATCTCCTTCGTATCAGCTTAGCTCTGGGTTTGGCAAAGGCTCCGGTCTCGCCAAGACGATCCCCTTGTTGTGTAAACACCTTCTGTGGCCTTCCCTGCTCCTCCTCCATGGCTGAGAGTCAAACTGGGCAAGGAAAGTGCTGCTACAAGCACCACGAATGGCACGGAGGGCTTGTGAGCATCCTTCAGATTTCTGCTTTACCTGGCACAACAGGCACCTCTGAAAGATTTGACCAGAAAATTGAGGTTGGCCACTGCCATTCAGAGCTGTCACCAAGCCAGGCTTAGCTCTCTGCTGCCTAACACCAGGTGGGAGCTGCTTTAAAAATACATTTGCTTTGTTTAATTTACCAAGCCATTGAAATAGAACTTTGGGTGCAGAGTGGGAGCATCCCAGCTCACCCCCAGCCTTTGCCAGCAGACCAGTGAGAGCGAGGTGGGATGCAGCAGTGCCGAGTTTGGCTCCGGGATGGTGCCGTCACAAAATGAGTTATTGAAAAAGGGTGATATTTTAGTGAAGCTTTTAAAATTACCAGAAAAAAAAAAAAAACAAACCCAAAGTACCAGAAATGTTGTTCAGTATTTTCTGTTTTCCCGTCAGGGCTGGGGGAGGTGAGGGGAAACCTCTGGCTTTACAGATAGGGTGTGGGCTGTGGTTCCGACTCTCCCGGAAAATTTTAATCGGTGAAAAAAGTGAAGAATATTTTTAGCATGCCGTCAACATGCATGTGAGGACGTGTGTGCTGTAAGAGCATGCAACGTGGTGGTTGCATCCTTGTGATTTGTTGGCTGTCCTCACCCTTGTAGGCAGACCCAGAGAGAGCCACCATGACCCCGTCGGCAAGCACGCGGGAGCAGCCACAGCGGGCGGACCCATCATCTGCAAGAGGATGCTCGTTGCACGAGAACATGGAGGCTGGTCTAAAAATGCTCTGGGGATTGGTGTCAGGCACGTGTCTGCAGCCGGGGTTGGGCAGTCCCGTCGGGGAGGGACACGCTGCCAGACCGTTGTCTTCTTCATTGATAAGAGGTGGTGCAGTGCTGCTCCAGCAAAGTGAGATGAGGTCATGAGTGACACAGAAAAGGCTGGGCTGGTGAGGCACAAAACTGAGGAAGCTTGTTTGCAAGGGGACCCATGAGTTTTCCTGCTCTGCGCCTCGACAGCCATGTTAGAGGTCTTGCAAAACTCAGGGGGCAGAGAGGGATGATGGTGCTGAGGGTCAGGAGCTCCAGCTGCAGAGACACAGCTGCCTCCAAGCGACTTGGGGCTGAGTCGGGACCATGATGGGTGAGGAGTCCTCCCTGTCCTCCCAGACGTGGGCAAACCTGTCTCTCCAGCCACAGGCCCCACATGAGAGAGCTGTGGTCACCTCCGCGTCTACCTGCCGTCCTTTCCCTACTCCAGGCAGGGATCTGGAGCTCCAGCTCCTGCAACCAGCCTGAGGTACCTCGTGACCAGGGTCAGCCACTCCACCTGCTCCCGCCTTGGTTTCCCTCCACCTCAAATGGCAATAACCCATCTCTGGGGCGTCATGAAGCCAAGTTCATTAGTGCCTGGCTTCATTAAGTGCTTTGAGCGCGGCTGGAAGGGCAGAAGCTCATTATCACAATTGCCCTGTTTTCTGCTCAGCAGCTGGGAGGAGGTGGTGGATGTGCCGGTGAGGCTGGGAGCCAGCGATGAGCTCAGGGTGGCCGTGGGGCTCCTGCCCTCAGCTGAAGGAGAAATCCTTAGCCCCTTCACATACGTGGCAAATTAATGTGGATGTTCTTAATTTCATCTGTCCAGCTGGAGCTAAAATAAAGAGGCCCAGAGAAAGGTCTAGGTCTGAATAGACTGAATTCAGGGCTCCTGATGCCAAGTAGAGCCCATGGCACCTTCTCTTCACAGCTATAGTGTGTTTGTGGGGATAAACCACTTCTCAGGTGGAGAGCAGCCCTCTAAACTACCTGTGCTAGACAAGAGCTGTGGAGGTGGTCCCACCCTCAGGTGGTGCATGGGGAATTAGCAGCAGCAAGGGCTGGAGGAGATGGGATGTGGGGCTAGCATGAAAGAAGGGCTCTAATCATCTCCCTGCCTGCTTTCTGGGCTTAAATCTTATGTTTTATGGACAAGTTGTGTGAAAGGATGGTGTTTCCAGACATGCTCCTTGCTCCTGTAGGGCAGCTGGAGCTTACACACCTGGTTTGGAGTTTGGCCAGCAGCTCCTGACCGGCTGAAGTCCTGGTTTTTCCTGTTTTCCTCTTGGCTGATGCCACTCCAACCTTCTGCTCAAATCAAACCCAGGCTTTCCTGCCACTCGTGCTCTGTATTTTAGGTATATGCCTGAAAGCAAAGACCCAGCTATCTGCCAAAGCCATCAGCCTGCAAGTGCTTGCAAGAACTCATGTGCTCTGCTTACTGATCTTGCTGGTTTTCTAAGGAAAAGAAGTCCTTGCTGCAGAGGACATCTGGACGTGCCATCACAGGCCAAGAATTTCAGCCCAGGCACAACGGGGACAAAACCGTGGGTGAGTAGCTCACTATCTGGGACAAAACAGGGGGAATGGGTGGTTGAGATTAGCTTAAAACCAGCAGTGAGTTGAAGGATTATGGCCAGGCCCTGTGGCAGGATGGCAAGTGGGCAATGAGCAATGCTACTTCATGCTTTCTTCTTCGCTTCTGTTTTAACTTTCCGTTGGCAGCGAGCCCTGCCGAGGGGCAGTGGGTGCAGGCTTGAAGAGGTGCCTGATGATGCTGGAGCATCAGTGCCAAGGTCTCAGGGATGATGGCGTGAAGGGGTGGGGTGAAGCACCCGGTGAGCGAGGGCTTGGGACACCTCTCCTGCTCCATCGCCTCGTGGGGTGAAGGGGACAGGACTGGAATAGGAGGTAGCTTGCAGGAGCTATCCCAGTCCCTGCTGGGTTTAATCCTCAAGTCTTTCACAGCCAGGGATGAACCACATGTCCTGAAAGATAAACCCAGCCCCCTTGTAAATGGGTTCAAAGCAGCTTCTCACATCCCTCAGCTCCTCACCCTGTGCCTGAGGCAGTCGCCTTTGGGCTTTCCCAACAGCTCTGCGCCATTCCTGGCCTTCACTGACATTCCCAGCGGTGACAAAATATGCCAAAAATAACCCCCCTGGCTCTGCTACTCTGGCAGGAAGGTGGGATATAAACACAGTGACTGTTTGTTAGTGTTAGTTCTTGCTGGGCTTTCAAGCTGGGTTGAGTTTGGGGAGGAATTGCTTCCTGTGCCGCAGCCCCAATCTCCAGCTGGGTCCCGGCTCCATCTGGGCAGGGGAGCTTCCCAAAACACCTCTGCTCTGTGCACGCCACTTCGAGATGGGAAGGCTGCAGGTCTGGAGGTGCTGGAGGGATTTTTTTTCTGGGCAAGTTTAAGGTAAGGCAGCATCTGTGGGTGTGTTGCAGCCACAGGCTTTCCTCTGTGCAGTGCATGCAGCCAGCAGGGTCATCCTGGAGCTGCTGGAAGGTAGATATATGTTATATATGTATATATATGCAATAGTACCCTTAGAACCTGATTTTATTTGCTATGGTGGTAAGCAAACCCTCAGACAGGTGTAATTTGGCACTGGCAGCACTATGTCCCCACGTAAAGTGATGCTGCGGGGCTCTGTCTTGCTCTCAGGGCCATCCCTGGCATTTTCCATTCCTACCTGCCGCTCTGCCCAATCCCTGGGGCCAAATCCTGCTTCCAGTTGTGCCCAGCACCACCTCTGAGGCTAGGCCCCTCAATGCACACTGGCAGGGGAGCCCCCTGGGGACATGTGACCCATCCGTGAGCATGTGGGGACCCCCAGGTTTTGGCCACCAAATGACTGGCACAGCGAGTGACCACAGAGTTTGTCTAAAATGATGTTCTCTGTCATTTGGAGGAGCATGTGGGGAATGCAGGGAAGCAGGAGAAGGGGTTAAATCAATTGTTACGTTTAAATCAATATTCTGATTTATGATCCCATCCTAGAGATGCCACCTTCCTTTGCCCCCTGGTTTGAGGCCATGGACTCCAGCTGCTGAGACACCATTTTGGTTATGAACGTGGATTTTGGCAGATTGTGGCAGAATTTAGGCTGATATTTTTAGGAGGTGGTGGGAGGGGAAAGCAAAAATGAACCAACAACCTGACCATGGCTGTGGTCTGCACACTGAGCAAGCTGGAGAGACTGGCTGCCCGAAATTGCATGTGAAAAGGAACCTCAGCAGTTTCTCCTCACTGCTCATCTATTTTGGGGTCACAGGATGCTCTTTCCTGGCCTTCACCTCTCATGCCATTTCCAGCACTGCTTGGGCCCAAGGCTTAGTCCTGGCTCCTTAGTTCCCAGCCTTGGTCATTTAGGTGCAGCCGGGACCCTGTGCTGGGATCTTTGGCTCTGAGATGCAGGAGGTGGGCAGTAGCCTCCTCCCTGCCTTATCCTTTCTGCAGGTTCCTTCTGGCTGTTTTGTGAGGGAAAAGGCTGCAATATGCTTGCAGGCAATTCCTCCAGACTGTGAGCTTTGCAAATTAATTTCTGCTCTGTGTAGAATTAGGCAATTTATTTCCCCCCCCACCTTTTTCAGATGATGTATGGGCATTTACGTCCCTCCAATGTACAGGCTCAGGCACACCAGCTTCGTAAGTCAAATGACATTTGCAAATGCCTTTCTGCAGCCTGGATGAGGCTCCTGCTGTCTGGAAGAAACGATTATTTTCCTTTTTTTTTTATGGTGTTTCTCCCTGGGACCTCTCTGGATGTGTGAATCCCTCCCAGTGCTTTTTGGGGCTGATCTCTGTGTGACACTGACCAACCCAAAACCTGGGCAGCATCACTCTCTGTCAAGGCTCCTTGGGAGGGCAAATAGTATCATTCATCAGGACAAAACAACAAATTTCCAAATAGTTGTTAGATTCCTGTCTGCCCGTGGGACCTAGGTGCTACAGCATCCATCAACGTTTGGCTGAGCCCACCTGAGTGCCTGGTGCTTGCCCCATGCCAGCTTTTGGTGGGGATGTGTATTTACTGCAAGGGCAGGTTGAGTGGCTCAGCGCAGCCCCCCCCCGGGCTGTCCTTACACCCTTCCTTGACCACGCTGGCTGGAGCGGGTGCAGAGGGCAATTCTGCCCTGGCTTGGGGCATTTGTGAGCCTGAGGGGAGCAAGAAGAGAGATTCAGACTCTGCCAACACCTGTCTCAGCAGCCTGACACGCTAAACGGGTCACTTGCTGCCTCCAGCATCGCTGCCACACTGCTGCCTGCATCCCGCTCCTCATCCTTTCCCCGGCAGCTTTTTGGTTCGGCCCCTTTCGGTCCAGCCCATCAATCCTCCGGAGCCCTGAGCCCCCGCTGCTGCCCGGGCAGAGCCGGGAGGAGCAGCCCTGCCTGCAGCCCACGTCCCGGCCTTCCTCCCGGCCTTCCTCCCCGGCGCAGCCGGGTGCAGGGTGCAGCAGCGCGGCTGTGTAATGCCATCCCCACCTAGTGCCGGCCCGGAGCACCGGCGGGTGTCGGGGTGCAGGAAGGGTTGCAGCCCCCCCTGAGCAGCCCGGGACATCTTCTCGACACCGTCAGCTGCACCCAGACAACCCTGGCACGGCCCTGCGGGGGATTTTTCCTGCCCCGGTGCCAGGGGATGCTTTGGGGTGAATGAACGGTGGGAAGAAGTGGGCTGATGCAGCCTTCACGAGCCTGTGTCCCCTGGGGCTGCTTTGGCTCTTCATGCCCTGTCCATCAGGTCTGGAAAAGGGGATGCCCACCCCTCCAGCACCTGGAGCTCAGCTGGGAGTGAGGGACAATGCTGCAGCCTGGTCCACAGTCACCGAGCTTGCCCCAGTGCAAACCCCCTCGAGCATCCCTCTGGGGATGATTCTGTTTGGGGTCCTTATCAGTGGCATTTCCCAAGGACACATCCCCATGGACCCCACGTGTCTCAGTGCCTGAAGAGCATCACCTTCTGCAGCCCTTCCAGACCCAGTAAACACCAGCTGTAGATGTCTAGGGCCGAGGGTGAGGCCAGGAAAAGCCTTCAGAGGTACCCCCCTGTACCAAGTCTCCCCTTTCCTCACTGCAGCCCGTCAGGGACTCCCAGAGCTGCAACATCTTTTAATTTTCCTCCCACTCCCTCAGCCTGTTGGTCCCCAGAGCCACGTACTGCTTTGCATCCGCTTTGCCTCTGTCGCCAAGGGTTGTTGGCCCTGCCTGGGCACTGCGTAAAGCCTTGAGCTGGCCGAGCCACCCAACTCTTTTGGGGGTACTTATTCCTCACCTGGGACCAGGCGGAGAGCAACCATCCCCTGCTGGGTCACACCAGGCTCCCTGGGCTTGCCACATCCTCCATCCAGAATAATATACACTGCATGGAGCCTCTGCAGGTTGCTGCACCCAGTCCTCGGAGGCAGGCAGCTCTTTGCAACAAAATTTTCCAAAGTCTGGCTTCTTGTCCTTTCCTACCTTTTCTCTGGCTCCACCACCCCCAGGCTGATTCATGGGCACTGTCCTCAGCTCCCTCGGGTGCTGTGGCTTTGCTGTCCCAGCCCCACAGGAGGGATGTGGGGTCCCCTGGCGTTCCCCCATGGCTCAGGAGATGCTCGGCAGAGGGATGTTCTGCAAGGGGGGATGCTCCTGCTCACCCACAGGTGCTGCCTGTCCAACCAGTGCTGGCCACTGCACCGTGATGTGTCTCTTGCAATGACAAACTGGGCTGGGAGCAGGTTGGAGGTCGTGGATCGTGTCCCATCGGACTTGAAAACCTCATCCCTCTCATCCCATCCACAGCAGAAAATTCAGAGCTTGGTGGAGACAGTAGAAGAAAATCAACTGCAAGGAAGACCTTTTGAATGAACATTTCAATGGGTTTTCTGAGGGTTTTGTTTGTGTTATTTAACCTTAGACACTAATTACCACTGTAGAGGAAGTGCGTCTCTCATAGAGACTGCAAAGCGTCCTCTCCAAATCAAACTGGAAGGCTGGAAATACGCTCAGAAATCTGTGAAGACCACAGGAAAACATGGGAAAAACAGACCACGCTGTGGGAGAGGAGGCAGAAAGACGGGAAGATTAAGGGACGATGTGGCCTCCTTCATATTTCCTGATGAAACAAGGATAAAACCCAACACTGCCCCTATTTTGTCTTGGAAACCCCTTTGCAGCTCAGCCCTGAAAGCAGGATTCAGCACCTCGGTATAACCCAAACGTTTCCTCTGCTGCCTTAAAGGAAATGTTGGAACAGAGCAGGCTTAAAGCCTGCTGAAGAGACCCATTTATCTGGGAACTGAAAGAAAATATTGGGATAATATTTGGAAAAGCCTGTAAATGGGCATGGCCCAGCGTGTGCTGGGCAGCAGCAACCTGCCAGGCCGGAGGAGGGGAGAAGCCACCCTCTGTGTGTGGTTAATTTTCCCCTTTTCCCTCATTTCCTTCCCATTTCCTTCCTGGCTCTAGAAGGTTTTGCCATGCCTGGGTGGGTCCTTGAGATGTGTTTCCCTCAGGAGAGGGACAGTGCTGAAAGAAAAGGGGATTTTTCACAGAGGGGCTGGGCAGAAACCTTGCCTGGTCTGAGCACCCAGGGGGGGCTAGCAACAAGAAGATATTTCTTTCCCCTGGTTAACAACCCAGGACCTGCCTTATCAGGTATCACTTAAAACCAGGCTGACTTCTGCTTAATTGGTCAGTAATGAGCATTTAATTGACAAAGCTTCAAAGAAGCTGCAGCCCCCCCTTCCTGGAGCCATTATCAGAGTCTATTTTAACTTTTTTGTTTCCCCCCACCCCGTTTAAAAATGTTAATGTGTATTCAGAATTCAGTTGGACATCTCATTTGGGTTTGAAGTATAATTATATTTGATGAGGGCTAATCAACAGCTCTCAAAACAAGACCAGGTTAGCATCTCTCCTGTGGGAAAGCTGATGTTCCCCACCAGCAGCTGATGCTGATTTTTATGGAACTAATCCAGACACATGTGGGACTCCGTAAAACCCTTCTTTGCCTTTGACTGCTGGGGTTTTTTTTGGTGGTGTTTATTTTTTTTAAAAGGGTCTTTTGCCACCTGGAATTGGACTTTTTTTTTGCTGTGGAGTTTTGTTTCTTGCAGGATTTCCCCCCACCATAGGTCTCAGTGTGCCTTTGCAGGATGCGAGTAGTGACAATCGGTGGGTTTGCCCACAGTTGAGAAAGAAACATCGTCCTTTTTTTTAAATGTACAAAAATAGAAGTTTGAATTCTCAGCCCCAAACTGACCCTAAGGCTCAGGACCTTCGTGTTGGCTCAAAGCCCAGGCGCAGGTTGAAGCAGATGCTGCCAGTGCCCTCCCAGCAACAGATGATGGTTGATGGTCGATGATTGATGGTGTCGAGGTCGGCTCTGTTTTAGCACCAGCGCCTGCCTAGGTGGAGCTGCTTCTCTTCGGCATCGCGTCCGGCCAGAAAACGCTGGATCTGGTCTCCTCGCCCAAATACCGCCTGGCTGCAGCTTCTGAGCAGAGCTCAGGCAAAAAAAAAGAAAAGAAAACCCACCCAAGCTGCGGGTTTGTGTTTGTTTTCCACGCTCCCACTTTGAAATACCGTGCCAAAGGTAAGCTTGCTCGGAGATTAGGCTCTGGCAAGTCTCGTTACGCTGCCGAAAACCTCCAGGAACACCCTTGGTGAACCCTGAGCGTGCTCTGCTGCTGGAACGGGGAGTGATTCCTGGTCCTGGCTTGCCAGGGGATGTGGGAATATGGGTGACACCAACCCGCAGGACACCCCTTTCTTGGCCAAAAACTGTTCCTTCCCAAGGGAGAGGCAGCAGAGCCCCTCCACAGCCCCACAGGGATGCACCCCCCCATCACTCCCACAGCCATTTCTCCAGCAAACCCTAAAGCTACTGCTCTGAACCCCCAAATTCCAAATGGAGGCCAAAATCCACCAAAAAACTGAGATGGCGAAGCAGAAAAACCACTTCTGCACTGCCAGGCATAGCTCTAGGGGCTGGCAGTGGCCACCAGCCAAAAGCTGGTGAGGGGGAAACGACTTTAATTGGGAGCACTTGATGCTTGGGCAGCTCTCCTGCAATTTTTATTTTTTTTTCGAGGTGTTTTGCAGCAATTGAAGAGCTGCAGGTAAATAGCCAAACCCCAGAGCCTGGTGAAGGTGGCAGCTGCTCTGCAGTGGGGACAAACCCAGCCGCTGACTCCAGGCTGACCATGTTACAGCCCTGAATAGCTGCTTTTTGGGGACAGGTGGGTCACAGCAAACTATTTTTCTGGAAACAGCAAGCATGTTGTGCAGGGAAAGCTTTCCAAGGATGCTCCCCACACCCTTTTCAGGAAATACCATGCAGCTCTCCTTTGTGCCATGCCAATTTATTTTTTTTTTTGTTTAATTGGTGTAAATGATAGCCTTGACAAGGACACGCTGTGTTTTCCCTGGGCTGTCGGATTTTATTTTGAAATCGCTGCTGGTTTGATCTTTGCATCTCTCCACCCCCTGGGCTGGTCTCTCTCCCTATGTGTTCCTGCACCTGGCACTCGCTCTGGTGCAACTGGGTTTGCTGGGAAGTGAAAATGCAGCCGGGGGGGGGTCCTATCCTGCGCTGGTCACAGCCAGGTCCTTGGGGACATCACCCGACCTGGCGATGAAGTAAAAAAGTTGCATTCAGTTTTACAAAGCCATCCCTGCCCGGTGACCCACAGCCCTTGCGGGAACCCAGTTTTGGATCCCAGTTTCAGCCCTGGAGCTGCCACCCTGACAGCGATGGCCGGGCTTCCTTCGGAGCGGGGGACACCCAAAATAGCCTCCCCACACACGGTGACGACATGGCCCCGGCGCTGGCATAACCGGCTTTTCCAAGACCTGCTGTTCCAGGGGTGGGGTTGGGTGTATTACCGGCTCCCGCTTGGCTCCGAAGCTTCTCCCCAGTAGGGAGCTGTCAGATGAACTGGGATGGTGGTGAGGACCGAGAGAGGAGAAGGAAGGATTCCTACCTTTGGCTGGTGTGACATGGGATGGGTGCCACCAGGACACACCCCGAGTGTCCCCTCCTTGGGGGTAAACCCTCTCACACCCCAAATATCCCACAATGCAGTGGGTGGGAGCTAGAACAGCCCCAGTGCAGCTCCACGGAGATGCAGCAGGAGTATCTCCCCGTCTCATCACCCCTCACTTGAGCATTTCCTTCCTTGCCCTAATTTCCAAGAGAACAATCCATAAACCCCAGAAGTATTTAAGAATGGGCGAAAAAGTCTTTTGTTGTTGTTCCCTTTTAATTCAAGACAAAGGACACAGGCAATTTTTTTTTTAACTTGCTGCTTCCCCCCTCCCCATGAATGTCTGTGCTGGGCCTGGCTGTCCCTGGAGCACCCTTTCACCGCTGAACTTCAATTGTTTCTCAACTTCCAGATCCATCTTTTGGATATTTTTACAGGCCTGAGTCCATAGTGGGCTCTTTCTTTTTATCTTTTATTGCTAGCATTTTTACCAGGATGACATTTTGACTAGTCTGGGAAATCTTCTTGCAGGCTACGCCAGTTTCTGACAATTAAGATTTAATCTTTCTGGAGAGGAAGAGTGTATCAGATAGGAAAAAAAAAAAAAAGAATAAATCCCAATTTCGCTAAAATTGCAGAAAAGCAGAGCAGGAGGAGCCTACAGGAAATCTCCAGCCCAACCTGGAGCAGCGCAGCGACTGCGCAAGCCCAAACTGTCACCGGACAGATGTTGGTCTAATTACAGCAAAAACCTCCGGTGCGGGGGATGCTCTGCTCTCTGTACCCCGAACGTATCATCGCAGTCGGGCAGCCTCTCTAATCTCTAATTTAAATCCCTTTTTTGCTGCTGTCTTCAGCTTTTGGGAGAGATGCTGAATGGTAAAAAACTGTTAGCATGTCCCTCCGTGGCCATCCCCATGGTTTTGAGCTCTATCATGAGCCCTTTTTTTCTCCATAATTCTCCCCATTTCTCACTGAGAAGGGCCAGGGAACAGAGATTTCTAAAACAGATGTTTCAGGCACTTTGAAATGAGTTTCCCCGTGCCTGGGTACTGTCACGGAGTCGCTGTTTGCCCCCACCTCCCCAGACGTCCCTCTGCTGCATCCCCTCCTTCCTCTCCATCACATTCGATGTCACCTCTTCGGTCTGAAAGCATCTTAATCCAGATTTAGGAAGGAAAGGGAAAAAAAGGCAGGGGCAATATTTTCCCATGGAGCGCGAATCTCCTGGGAATTTACCGAGGGGTTTCCCATCTGCAAAGGTTGTGGCAGTGGTGGTGGCATTGCTGGCATCCACGTGCTGCTGTGACACATCCAGCCACAGAAATGCTGCTGCACAGAGGCTCCAGATTTTATTTTCCATTACAAACTTGATGAGCAGCTCACTCGAATGCAGGATTTTACCATTAATACAACCGAAACCAAACCATCTGATTGTTAGTGAGTCTGGAGTTATTTTAACACATAAAAGGACAAGCAGAGAGAAAAAAGATTGTTGGAGAGAGGTGAATACAGATGCAAAAACACTGATTTCTCCTTTAGATTTACAAGCCCCCAGACAGAAGGGGTGACAGTGATCAGGAGCCCAGTGCTCTGCTGTCGCTGCTGCCGGGAGCGAGCTGAGGCGGCTGTGGGAGGGTGCTGGAGGCTGCCAGACCGGTTTGAAGGTTGGTGTTAATGAACTGGTGTTAATGGGCTGGTGTTAATGGGCACCATGATGGCGAGAGGTCAGGTTAGGCAGCGCTGGAGCCGGGCAGGGGCCGGAGCCAGCCAGGGATTTTTTCCGCGTGGGCTTTCACTGGAGAGCGAAGAGTCGAGCTGCAGAGTAACTCCCCAGCGCAGACAAGATCGTGAACCACAGCGCTTTAATTATGCCAGTGCAAATTTCACTCATTTGATTAAGCCTGGGAGCTACAGAAAGAGCTATTTCCAGGTGTGCTGGTTTAATTACGACGTGCCCTTTATTAACCATCACAGGCGGCCGCACGGCCGGGGTTTGTTGGGTTCTCCGGCCAGGGCAGGTTTGCAGCCACCAGCTCCCGCTTCTGCACATCCTGGGCTCCGCTCGGGTCAGATAAATGGGTTTTAACCTGATTTGTGCTGTAATCTCTGCATTGGCAGGCCCTCATCACGCAAAGGATGAAATTCCCAGCTGCCGGGGCCCTGTGGGCTTTCATTGGGCAGCTCCCGCTGGCCACACCGGGAGTCCAGACTGGCTGGTGTCCCCAAAGTGAGAAACCACCCTGTCCCAGCACCCCAGGGGCACCTCCGGGCTGCCTGTGTTTGCACAACAGCTTTTATTTGCTTAAATTCTTGCACTTCTGCATGCAGAAGCTCAGCTCCTGCTGCCAGGGACACGGTGACGGTCCCTCCGTCTGGGGCGGGCAGCCCAGCGCCAGCCCTGCCATCCCGCCCCTGCAAAAAATAGCAGCTTCTGGGTGCTTTATTTGCACTTTCCTGTTCTGAGCTTGCCTTAAAAGACACAGAAGGGCTCAGTTTTCAAAGAACCAAGGGCTGAAATGACATTCTCCCCTGCTCATCCAGCTCCATCCTACTAAAACTCTTCACCGCACTCATTGACTCGTTGCCATACGAAGCAAGGTGCGTGGTGTGTGCTGGGATTCTAACCATAATTCATGGAGAGATATAAACCTGACAGGATTATTATGAATTTTATTCAGCGGGGTTTGAATGTTACAGGTTCAGTGTAACGTTCTCTTTCCCTGTTGTCTTTGCAGCAGCTTCTGTTTAACCGCTTGGCTCGCAAAATTTATCACGTCACCTGTGTCTCGCAGTAATTCTCTGGGTTTTCACATAATCCCGGGAAAAGAGTTAAAACAGAGACTCTACCTCAGTCTACATTTGTTGCAAAGCATGCAGGGCCGAAGTCTGGCTTTCCGGACACCGGGTAAAATTGCCATCCGGGACACAAAGGGATACACTTAATTTTTAAATGATGCCAGCGGGAGGGGAGGCAGGAGCGGCGTGAGGGACAGGGGGGCACTGAAACGGGGGTCCCAGCATTGCAATCAGTGCTTGGGCAAGGCTCTTGTCCCCCTCGGCTGCTATTGCAGCTGAGCCAGGTGCCACCAGACCCACACAAGGTTTTACTGGTACCAGTAACTATCCCTTGGGCTGACACACTGGGAGCCGCAGTCAATAGCCTTGAGATGGAAAGTTTGGGATGCAGGATGCTGCTGGGTTTTGCTGCTCATGGGGCCGTTGCAGTGGGCTGTAATGCACAGGCACAGATTTAGCCCAGCTCTCCTGGGATTTGCCCATTCTTCATCACCTAATGCAGAAACGATGGGGTTTTACACGCCCCCTCCCAGGCGACCCCTTTCCCATCTTCACCAGGGAGTTTTTTCCCCCTGTCAAAGTTTTACACCCTCCCAGCTTCTGCTGGAGCCCATTCCTCCTTCTCTGCTCCCATGGGGATATTTTTTCCCTCCTTTGCAGCCCCCACAGACTTTCCCTGGCAGAGCCAGGTGACTGTTACGGGACTGCAGGGGTGGGGTTTGTTTCATTTATTCTCACCTTTCCTCTGGCTCTGCGTCTCTCGACGTGCATTGTACATGCAGCACCCGCCAGCCCTGCTCACCCACCTCGTGCACTGTAACCAACGAGAAACTCGTGGAGAAGCCCATAAACCAGGTTGGGAAACGAGGATTGTGCTTGTACTAGTGGAAATAATCCTTCACTGCTTAATCAGAAGAAATGGCCGAGCACAAACCAGTCGCCCTCTGCCCAGGCAGCACAAAGGGGTGGGCTTGCAAGGATGCCTGTGATGATGAGCCTTAACATGAGCACCTCGTTCCAGTGTCCCCACATGTAGTGACTGATACCCGTCCATCACTTCCAAGAGGGATAACTTAGGGTGGGCACAGAGTCACCAAAAATCCCTTTTGCCCGTGGCAGCAAATTGTCCCATCTCCCATGCCAGCGCCACACTTTCTGTTTGAACACAAAACCCCTCCAAATTGCTGATATTTTGGGACAGGAAGCCTGCAGCAATGAGGCTGTGATTTCCCCCACCGGCTCCAGGGACGGGATGCAGGATTCAGTGCCTCCCTCCACCCACCCCATGCCCCCTCCCTGCTACTGGCATCGCTTTCCTGATACCCCCTCGCCCTGGGGCTGCACCCAGGTGGGTTTTGCAAAACTGTTTGAGGCTTGGGAAGATGTTTGCATTCGGATAGATGGGGCTGGAGGGCAGCTGAGAGAGCATCTTGTGAGTGCTTGTGCTCCAAATACCTCTCAAATCTGTTCAGGGCTTGGAAAACAGATGACACCCACTCCGGGAATCGCAGCCGCCCCGAGGCCATCCCGGCCAGAGCCTGTGGTTGCAGCTGCAGCGCCTGGCACGGCTCATTGCTGGGGCCCTGCAAGCCCCGAGGGGTGTGTGGGGGCATTTCCAAAGCTCCGATGTGATGTAGGTGAAGCTCCGACGAGATGTGAGTGAACCACCGCTTCGTTTCGGGCAGTTGTGGGCTTTCTGCCGGCCTCTGCCCTCGCTGGCAGGGCGGGCTGTGGAACAGAGCATCATTGACCCGCTCCTGAGCCTGTCCTTTGTATGCGCCGCCGCCTTCTCCCTGACAAAGCCTATTTTTCTAATATCCCACGAGCTTTCTGCCATCCCCCAAATGGCGTCCATGGGAGGCAAAGACACCACTCCGGCTCTTCTGCCCGCGTCTGTGGCTCCCCACGGTGCCCCTCATGCCCCCCCACGGCCAGACTTGCCCCCAAATCCTCCCCACCAGCCAGCCACTCCTGGCTTTTCCTCTGCGAGCCCACCCGGAGCTCATTGTGTTGGCCTGGGGGTGCAGGAGGGATACCTGGGGGTGTAGGAGGCACTGGGGGGGGGAGACGCCCGGGGTTGTGGGGGCAGTAGAGGGGGGTGCAGGGGAGATGCGCAGGGGATGTGGGGGGTAGTGCTGGCAGGATGCAGGGGGGAGGTGCAGCGGGAGATGCCTTTGGGATGGAGGGTGGGGGGGATGCCTGGGGGAATGCAGGGGGAATGGGGGTGGGGAGAATGCAGGATGTCTGCCCGGGGGAGGGGGGGCAGCACCAGGGGGCTGCAGAGGGTGGGGGGAGAAGGTTCAGGTTGGCTGCCTATGGGGGTACATGGGGCTACCCGGGGAGGGAAGCCGGGGGATGCATAAGGGGTAGGCTGAGGGTATGCAGAGGGGATGCGAGGGGTCTGTCTGAGGGGGTACAGGGGGAAGCAGACCTGGGAGGACATGCGAGGGGCTGCCCGGGGGTGCAGGGACGATGCCCGGGGAAATGTGGGGGCACAAAGGACGATGCAGGGGGCAAACCCGGAGGGCAGTGCCGAGGCGTGCAGGGGGATGTCCGGGGAGCAGCACCGGGGATGGCGGGGGATTGCAGGGGGGTACAGGGGGTTGTCCAGGGAGGTGCAAATAGTTGTCCGGGGCGCTGCGGGGGGATGCAGAGACGTGCGGGGGGGTTTCCGCGGAGCAATCCCGGGCTCGCAGCGGGGTTGGCGGGGTCGCAGCGGGGATGCCCGGCGGCTGTCTGGGGGGGATGGGGGGAACGGGTACCCGGGAGCCGCCCCGTCCTCCGGCCGCCCGTTTTCCCGTCCCTCCACCCCCTTTCCCCGGAGCATCCCCCCCGCCCCCGCCGGACTCCGGGGCCGCTTTAAAAGGCGCAAAGCTTCGCCGCTCCGCCCAGCTCGGCCCCGCGGAGAGCACCATGCCCGCCGCAACCGGCCCTGGCCCGGGCAGCGCGGCCGCCCGGCTCTGCCTCCTGCTGCTCCTGCTGGCGCTGAGCGGCCCCGGAGCCGCGGCCGAGCCCTCCCGCACCGTGTACACCAACCACTGGGCCGTGCGGGTGCGGGGGGGGGCCCGCCGAGGCCGCCCGACTCGCCGCCGCCTACGGGTACATCAGCCTGGGGCAGGTAAGGGGCACCGGGGGAAGCGGGGTGGGGGGAAGCGGGGGGCAGGTGTCCCGGGATGTAAGGGGGAGGTGGGGGGGGTTGCGTCGGGGAGCCTGCGGGGGGTCCCGGGGCGCCTGCCGGGGGTCCCGGGACCGGAGAAGCGCTGGGAGTCCTCGGGGAGCTGCTGGGGGTTCCCGGGATCGGGGAGCGGCCGGGGGCCCCGGGATCGGAGAAGGACTGGGACACCCCCCGAGAAGCTGCCGGGGGCCCGGGACCCGCGAAGCTGCCGGGAGTCCTGGAGAGCTGCTGGGGTTCTCGGGACCGGGGAGCTGCCGGGGATCCTGGGATCGGAAAAGGACCATGGGTCGCGGGGAGCGGCCGGGGGTTCCGTCACCGGGAGCCTGCGGGGGAAGCCGGGAGCGGGAAGCTGCCCGAGGTCTCGCATCGTGAGTCCCGGCACCGGGGGGAGCTGCCGGAGTCTCGGGACCGGAGAGCTGCAAAGGGTCTTCAAGAGCCGCCGGGTCTCCCGGGACCGCGGTGACGCCGGGGTCCAGGGACCGGGAGCCCCCCGGGGCGGTCGGGCTGAGGGCGGTGCAGCGATGCCGGCGGGACCCTTTGGCCCCGGGGGGCGGCCGGGCAGCTCCGTCCCCGGTACCCGCCCCGCTCCCGCGGTGCCCTCGTCCCGCACAGCCGGCTCTGACACCGGCTGGAAGGGGGGTGGGGGGGGGTTGATTGCACAAGTTCCTTCCATCCCAGCAAGTTACGTTTGTGGATTTAACAAACTTTGAACTCTCTGGCCCTGGTTTATCGGAGATTTCGGGAACACGAAGAACTTTTGCTTTCAATCCCCCGCAGCACATGGGTGGCTTGAAGGCGACTTTCAGCACAGCAGCTTTTTTTTTTTACTCTCAATTTCTTTACCCTCTCCATAAGCCCAGCTGTGGGCTGGTGTCCTCGGAGTTTTATCTGGTGTTTAGTGCGCCCGCGTTGTCCGTCTGCTCAGCGATTTTCTGGCTGGGTGACACTTCAGGTTGTCTTCCTGTCTCCTGGACTATGAATTATAACCTTGCTTTATATCGCAACCCTGCTTTTAAGTATAATTAAAGTCACGAGGTGCTGCGTAAACAAATTTTTGGGGCGGTGGGAGGGGGAGGCTGTGTTGGGGACACTCTCTTGCACTGGTGTCCGTGATGCCCCGTGGGAGAGAAGCCCTCCTGTCCCACTCTCTGTCTGCCACCTGCCATGCTCAGCTTTTGGCCCACCAAGGAGAAAATCACTTCTATTATTCAAATGCCTCCATCACTGGGGCAGGCAAATGTGGTTGTGCAACCCAAAGGGCTTTTTGGTGTTTATGCTTCTTCAGCCAGAGAATATCTTGATTGAGCTTCCCACTCTCCTGATTTGCATCAGCCTAACGTCAGCTCCTAATTTAGGGTTTTGCTGTGTCCCTTCCCTACTGGAGCATCTGTTCCCCCCTGGGCATCCCCCCGTTCCTGAGCTTGTCCCCTCGATGCTGGAGGCGTTTGGCCCATGGGCACGACGTTGCCCCTCCGGAGCATCCATCCCTCCCTGCTGAGCCCTTTCCTGGGGCAGCCCAGCGCAGGCTGGAGAGCAAGGGAAATATTTCTGTGGTTGCATCAGGGTGTTCCTGGCTCCCGCCTTTCCCGCGGATGCTGGGAGCTCGTGCACCTCTGGGGCTTCCTCAGCTGCTCTCAGCCTTCTGCCTTTGGCTCCCCTGAGCCCCTCGGGCAAATCCCATGGGAGCCTGTCTAGGGCCAAACCCTGATGAACCACTTGCCTCTCCTGTGTGTGTGATGTTTGCTGTGTTGTGCTCAGGGCTCACGGTGTGCCAAGCCCCGGGGAGGGGAGCCTGGGTGTCCCCAGCTTCCCCTGCTGTCCTCTGCTTGTCGAGCTGCCAGGGACATCATCATCCCTGGTGAGATGTGCCTTCCTGGGGGACGTGATCTGGCACAAGACCTGCTGGAAAACCCTGCCAAGGGGCTACCACCCTGACCTGAAGCTGTCATCCTGCCAAGGGGAGGTGTTTGGATGGCGGAAAGTGGTGGAGTCCAGTGTGGTGAAGGAGGAGAAGAGGTGATGGTCACAGAGTGACCCAGCTGGGTGCAAGGGAGGCTCAGCCCCGTGTTGGTGGCTGGTGACCTCTATTCCTCTGAGATGCAATCCCAGGGGCTCCTGACATGCTCCTGGCCGGGATGGGCATCACTGGATTTGCACACACGGGTGTCTGCCCCATGTTTGAGCTGTCCTTGCTTGGTCCTGAGCCCAACCTGTGCACCAGGACACGCTTAAACCCTTCTGGGTCATGGCAGAGTGACACTTCCCGTAAGGAATTATTTGCATCAACCTCGAAGTGGAGCAAACAACTACACAAAAGGAAAAGCTTTTACACCCCCGAACAGCTGCTCATTCCTCCCTGCCGGTCTTTGTTCACCGTACTGTGCCGGGACAAGCCGGGACAGGTCCCGGCCGAGGGCACTGTGAGGGCCATGTGATGCCAGTGCCCCGGGCAGCACCTCCACCAGCATCCCTGGGGGTGGTGACCAGCCTGTTCCTATCCCTGGAACTGGATTCATATGATTTTTCCTTGTGTGGTGTCCAACGCTGTAAGTTTTTTGGAAGGGAGCAGTCCTGCTTTCAGTGCAGGAAGCAGACAGGTTTCATTTTGGGCTGTAATAGGAGCTTTCGTGGATTCCTGGGGATGCTGGGGTGATGGTGTCCTCACAGTTTGGGGTTTGGTCCTTACTGGACTGAATGTGGCCATGACAATCTGAGGACAACGTTCTCAAAGGCAGAAGCTCAGGGGCTGGAGCCCTTGTCCCTGATGGGGACAGTGGTGTCCCCAGGAGAGGAGAAGGCTCACAGAATCACAAAATGTTAGGGGTTGGAAGGAACCTCAAAAAATCATCTAATCCAACTCCTCAGCCAAATCTGTCTTTCTGAAAGACACCAGCACTGATGCAGTCGAGTTTTGCAGAGGTGAGATGGTTTGGGTGAGATGCTGGAAGACTTCTGTGGTGTGAAGGGGAGGAATGAGCTCGGAAACACCCTGATAGGCTCTGGTGCTGCCCTTGGTGGTGTCCAGCTCCCAGAAAAAGCTCTCCATTTGCCATGGCTTGGTAGCTACAAGAGATCTTGAACCTGCTCAAAATGCTAATGGCTGTTAATGCGGCAGGGTGGGTGCTGGGCTTGTCTCTGCCGGTCACTGTGATGGGAGAGAGGGTGCTGCTGCAAGAGCATCTCTTGGGTGCCTCTTCCTGCCCCGCTGCTGCTTGCAGGGGGCTCACAGGAGAAGGAGAAGAGGGGAGTGGAAAAGGACATCAGGAGGTGGCCAAACCCCTCACATCACACCTCTTTTTACCACTGTATTTGTAGAGTATTTCCTGTTGGCAGCCTCCTCTGGAAGTCTCTGATCCAACTGCCCCAATTAACTCTGAGGCTGAATCGGTCTCCGCAGAGCCTCAACTGGGTGAGATTTGAAGCTCTCCAAGGACAGAGATCCCACCACCTCCCCAGGCCCCTATGTCACCACCCTACCCAAAGAATTAGCCCTTTTTACACCCAATTAGGATTTCTCCCCTAGCAACTTGTTGTTTCTCACCCTTTTGCTGTGCACCTCCACATCTCTCTAACCACCTGAGGCCCACTGGAGCCACAAGTAGCTCCTTCAGCTTCCAACTCTCCCCCCATTTGGCCAGATGACATTGCAGGCTGCGAAAGTGTTCACATTGCTTCTGCCTTTCTGCACTTGCAGCCCAGCTGAGCTCAAATTTCCTCGGAAACTTCAGCCCAAATCAATTGGGAAAATTAAAATCAATCCTTGTGGCAACGAGAACCTCCCATGCACGTTCTGGGCAGAAGTCAGATGTCTGAAAAAAATCAAGGTCGATAGTTGTAAATGCGCTTAGGAGGGAATGGAGCTGCTCAGCGCGGTCTCCGGGGCTTTGGGTAGGTGAACTTTGTCACCACAGTTGGTGGCAACCTGGACTGTCTCGTTTCTGGCTGCTCAGGAGTTGATGGGTATGGTTGCTCCTCTGGGTAGCCAGAAAGGATCAGCCCTTGGTAAATGCTACGTGCCTCTGGGGTGCTCCGCTGGGTTTTACCCCTCACTGTGGCCACAGGGCTGTGACCTCACAGGAGAAAACCCAGTTCTTGGACATCTCCCATCCTCAGGGGTTATTTCTCCTCCAGTAAATTCCAGGAGAATAAAGAACCTGGTGCCCAGGGTCCTTCTCCTGCTCTCGCCAGACATCCCAAGAGCCTGGCGTGGGGTCATCTCCCTCCCTGTCCTCTTGCTGATTTGCATCGTGTAGTAATTTTGCATTTATTTCTGAAAAGCCCTGTGCCTGCTTGGGTGGAGAGCGGAAGCGCTTCTTCAGCTGGTGCTTGTTTAGAGAGCATGATCTTGCTATGATAAGCACCAGAGGGATCAGAGATGAGAACAAAAATATTACAAACCTGCAAAGTGCAGGCTGAGCCGGCGGACACGGCGCTGAACCACTGGGGCTGCAAGATCAGGATTTCCAGGGAGCATGAGCAAGAGGCGAGGTGGCCTCGTGCAAGGTTTGCCTAAAAATATGGGGAGGTTGAAGCATCCTCCTTCCTTTTCCCAAGTATGAGTGAGTTTGAGGAATGGGTTTTAAAAGCCAAATTGAAGATTGCAACAAGCAACCGCTTTGTGTGTGTAGGTGTCAAAGAGAACACCCAGCGATGCTTTGATGCAAAGAAAAAGGCAGGACCAGGTGAGCCAGGCATGGGGACTGCCACTGCCCCCCTGTAGCATCCAGCTCCTGGCGTTGGGTGGTTTTTTGGGTGGGGAAAAAACCCAGTCAGCTTTGGGGAAAAGGGAATTTATAGCAGAGACCTGATTTGTACCAGAATTGTGTGACCAGTGAGCGCAACCGTTGGGTCATTCCCATCCCTACGGCTGTGAATCCCGGTGGGACGCTCGTCGCGCGGCGCCTGGCTCGTTGCGCAGCTCCGGGACTTTATTTGTGCTTTTGGGAGGGAAAAAGAGGAGTCGTGGTGTCTCCAGCTGCTGGGATGAGAGGGCTGGAGGCAGTGCAGCCACCCCAGGGCTTGGCGGGTTGGTGTGGCTGACACGATGTTTTCCTGCAAATGTGGGATGTTTCAGCTCTGCAGGAAAAAAATAAAGGCAAAAACTTGTAAAAGAGGAGTGTGGGGCTTCTCTAAGCTTAAGGAAGGCAGTGGGGCTGCCTCTGCCAGCTTGCCTTTGCTCCCATACTGCATTTACTGTTGAGGAGGGATTCTAGGCTGGGGTGTGTGTTCTACATCCCTTGGCGGAGGTGTCAATATTTTTTTTAATTTTTTTTTAAATTTTTTTACTCCTGCTGCTGTCCCTGACTCCAGCCTAAGCACATTTGTATCTCGCTCTTCCCAGGAGCATCCCAGGGCTGGCAGGGATTGTGTTCCGGAGCGTCGGGTGGGGAAAGGCGGCAGGATGAGGCACAGCTCTCCTGGCTCCGTCGCAGCCGCTGAGCTCATTTTTTTTTAGCTCATTATATCAGCTTGGGAGCTGATAGAAGGCAGTTTAGTTTGCACAGATGCATTTAATGGGTGAATATTCATAAAAATATTTCCTGGGCTCTGTCGTGTCGATGTGGTGTCCGGCCACTGCTGGGGTTAGTTCCAGCATCTTGCATCCTTTCCCTGAACCCCGGCTTTGCCCGGGAGCTTCGTGCCAGCAAAGGATGTGCAATGTGGGACACAGCTGCACCGATGCACAAAGGGATGCTGTCAGCACTGAAATGGGGAGGAACAACAAGAAAACCTCACTTTTTAAATACAAAACAAAACAAAAAAAAACCCACAAACAAAAAAACCCACCCCAACTTTCTTTTTGCAGATCGGGAGCTTGGAAAACTACTATCACTTTCACCACAGCAGGACGTTTAAGCGCTCGACGCTGAGCAGCCGGGGACCACACAACTTCCTCCGCATGGACCCCAAGGTACGGGGCCGGGCAGCCTGGGGTCCCCCAGCCTCCATGGGGGGTTGCTGGGGTGGAGGGTCCCCACTTTTCCCCTTGCTCTGAGGAACCCTTTGGCTTGGTCTCGGTCAAGCACGAGCATCTTGCGATGACAGCGTTATCCCCGAAGCGCAGTCCCGTGCACACGTGGGGTGACTCATTGGACACGGGTACGTCAGTCGGTGATGAAAAATACTCGGAGGTGACTAAACGCTAACATCTGCCTGAAAACCAGGAGGAATGAAAGGGGCGGGGTGGGGGGAAAAGCCTTCCAGGATAGAACGGCACTTGCGTGCTCAGGGTGTTGATCCAGTTGCCACAACACTTGCTGCCTCAATGGTTGCTATGTGTGAAATCCTTGGCAATGGCTCCGCATTGCTTTTTCCTAGAGCAAGCACCCGAAGGGATTTTCAAATTGACAGAAGTAATGGGTAGGGTTGGGGGGTAGGGGGGAAGGCAGCAAGGGGGGACAGGTGGGACCTGGAAGGGAGCTGGGTGGTGGAGAAGGGCTGCAGTTCTGCCCTGGCTTTCCTCCGCGCTCAGCTCCACCTGAATCCTGCGAGTTGCTCCTTCAATGTGTGGGGAGGGTCTGTTTTTTGGAGAAGAAGGTGGTAATAAATGCAGTAAAAGCCATTGTGGCAACAGCACCCATGCTGCTGCAAGCTGCTGGTGCTTGAACTGATGCCTGGCCACCCTTGAGGTGCTCCTGGCACCTTAGGGGTGCTCCTGGCCACCCTTGGGGTGCTCTTTCCCAAGACATTTCCAGCCCACTCAGCACAACGAGTCCCATCCGAGTCCCATCCGCATCTCTCCAGACCCCGGCAGCATCCCTGCTTCCCCCGGCCAGCTGGCTCTCCGCAGAGATTTGCTGTTAAATATTTGGACAGGGCCCATAGCACATTTCTGTGGAGGCACACGCATGTGGCTCTGTGTTCCCGGTGGGGGCAAAACCTCAGCCAGGGGAGTGTGGGTGCCCTGGGAGTGTGCTGGGCTCTAATTAAAGCCCTTTGCCCTAGGGGAGGTGCACAGGCATCTCAGCCAAGTGGTGAATTCAGCTCTGCAGTCGAAATACCTCCATTTAAATGAGTCTAATTATAATGCAAATCAAATCAATTGGCTTTTAGTCTTATTAACATTTACCTTACCTTGCTCTATGGACTGCAAACTACAGCAGTGAGCTCCCATTCTCTTAATCCATGGTATTCACTGGGAGTTTAGGACCTCTTGCTGTCTGTTGTCTCTCACATGCACATTTGCAAATCGGCTTGGAGATTTCTCTTGGATGGCACCAACTTAGCATGTGCAAAGGGGAAAACATCACCATGAGGAGCC
Organism: Trogon surrucura; assembly: GCA_020746105.1. Taxonomy (NCBI): domain Eukaryota; kingdom Metazoa; phylum Chordata; class Aves; order Trogoniformes; family Trogonidae; genus Trogon; species Trogon surrucura. The sequence continues at coordinate 18,807,490 of CM036627.1, read as the reverse complement.
GTGAACAGCAAAGATGCAACCAAATCTTGTAGGAATCTTGAAGAACCAACAAATCCGACAATTTGCAGATGTTGGGTGGTTTGTGCCTTCCAGGGGCTGTCGTTTCTAGAGCCATTATTTATCAATTTACCGACCCAAGGCACGAGATCCCGGCAAGAGGACCATGGCCAAGCTCTCCTTCCTGAGGACCTGGGCTGGGGGCAGACCCAGCAAACACAGGGCAGCAGCCAGGGTCCTGGTCAGCCTCACTGCTCTGGTCTCTTAATCCTCATCAGAGGATGGCACAGCCCCAGTCCCTGTGCCTCTGGGCACACACCTTAGCAAAACCAGCTCCGTCTAAATTATTTCAGTCGTGCTTTATGGCAAAACATGTGCTGGAACAGTTGTGTTTGTCCTGCATCTCTGCTTTAATTCCTGCACATCTGCAGGAACGAGTCAACCTCTTGCTCTTCTGGAGCTGCAAAGGGAGCTGCATCCTCACCTGTGCTGCTTTTTGTGTTTGATGAAGCTACCCAGGGTGCCTGGATCTGGGCATCACCCTCGGAAAATCTCAGAGTAAAGGGGGAAAATGAAAAGCTTCCCCCCCCAGCTCATTTTCCAGTAAGGGCAAAGGGTTCAGCTCAGTGATACCTGTGTCTCCTTGCAGGGTTCTTGGGTGTTCCCAGTTATTGCTAACTAGGATTTGCTGGGAACCCCCAGGCTCAGGGCTGTGATGTAACAGCGTTGGCCATTTCTGACAGCAAAAAGAGTTTTTTAATAATGATTATATTTTTTTTACATTTCCAAGAAGTGTTCCCCTAACCCTGGATGAGTGATGGAAGTCGATCCAAGTTTCACAAGCCGTGGGAGCTGTTGCAGGGCTGCCTGGGGCTCCCTCCCACTTGCCCGTTGTCCACCCATGCCAGCCGTGTTGATTTAGCAAACCCCCTTTCTTGAAATTGATGCTGTTAAACTGCTGATCTCCCCGTGTCCACACAAGACTTCTCCATCAATGCCCGGACCACAGCACTGGGGTCAAAATCAGGAACAGTTTTCAAGGTGAAGGCATCACCACGAGGCATCACAGAACCCCGCAAAATCCCGCGTCTTCCCGTCATCCAGCAAAGCCACAGGGAAAGACTGGGAAAGACCCAGGGTAATACTGCCAGGAAGTGCTGCTTTAAGGAGAAAAGTTGGGTGTTTGGGCCATATCCTCCATTTAATGTTTGTAAATGTTTTTTTAACTGGACCATTAAGTTGTATTTTTGCTTCCGATGCTTAAATCCATCATCGTATAAGCCAAGCAGCATGCTGTCATCAGCCCGAGCAGCGTGGAAACTCAATTTTCTATGAAATATGTTTTTAGGTTTTTTTTACCTTCAGCAAATTTTTTTTTTCTGTAAAATATATATGTTTAAAACCCAAGCTCTAGCCTGGAAATGGTCTGCACTGCTCCCCATCCACCTCTATCCAAGCCAGAAAGCTATAAGCCACGCAAGAGGAGCTCAGTTCAGCCAACAGCTTCGCATAAACGAACCCAGCAAAAAACTTGCCTTTTGGATTTTTATTCTTTTCCTTACAAAGAAGAATATACGTGTCCCCACAAGCTGCTCTGCTGTTCCCAAAAGGCCCCGAGCTGTCGGGAAGAACGTGTCCATCGAGGAGGGATGTGCTGCAGAGCCCTCCCAGCTCATCTGCTGGTGCCTCCCTTCTCCCTCCAGCATCACCACGTGTAAAGATTCGGTCTATAAATTGTTTTTATGACCTATTTTCAACAAACCTGAGTTTCATCTCTATGCTGAAGGCAGAAAAGCACGTTTTGTGGGCAATAAAGGGTCTGGAATGAAGGAAATGTTCGCAAGGGACGGGATGTGGCTTCTCCCAAGCCGGCACCTTAGGCAGTGGCGTGGGCAAACACCAGCATTTCCCAATCCTGGCCTTTTCTGCCTCATTTCCCGTTTGATCTTTTTGCATGTCATGACCCACTCTGAGAAGCAAACAAATGTCAGAGTGGCCGGCCCCAAGGCCACTTCGCCTGCTGCTGTGCCAAAAAACCTCCTCTCCGGAGCTGAGACCTGCTCCGGTTGCGTGTGGTCATCCCGTATTTTTTAGGAAATGTGTGTTGCGCTTGAGTAAAGCCCCCAGTTTTATTGTTTTATCAGGAGGAGGGAACCTTGATGGGTGAGCAGCACTGGAACTGGGTGGTGAGGTCTCGGGGCTGAGCTGCCTCCCGGTCTGGCAGCAGGGGGGAAGAATTGGCTCCAAAATTAAGCCAAGCACCGCAGTCTTCTCCAACGCTTTGACTCAACACTGAAATATGTGGTTCGTCTCCAGCAGGACTTCAGTGCCTGCTCCAGGGCTTCATTAAGCCGGCGGGGTTTAAAGACACATTTGGAGATGACTTTATTTATGCGTAAGGGTTTTGTTGTGCTGGGAGAGGAAGCTGATCCCTGGCTGGGAGACCCCTAGGAGCTCAGCTTGCCCTGCCCGGCTCTCGTGCCACCTTTTCTCCCCCGAAACACAGCCACTCTCTCTGCAGCAGCTCTGGCCAAGGAGAACGGGGGTGTTGCTGGAGCAAGGGGTGATGCCGGGATGGGTCCGCACCACATCCTGCATCCTGTTTTGTCGGGCGATGCTGGGCTCTGTGCTCACGGGGGATGCTGACCCACGGGGGATGCTGACCCCACGGCTCTGCTTGCAGGTGGACTGGCTGCAGCAGCAGGAGGTGAAGCGGCGGGTGAAGCGGCAGGTGCGAGGCGAGCCGCACGCTCAGCCCTTCAACGACCCCGTGTGGCCCAACATGTGGTACCTGGTGGGTATCGCCCTGTGAGGGACTCCCTGCTTTACAGTATGGGGCGTAATTTATTTTTAATCAAACGCGTTATCACTCTTTACTCAGTCCAGCCAGTAATGAAACACCTTAATATCGGCAAACGTGCTCGGCAGCAGGATTTTAAAATTGTAAATTAACACACAGGAGAGTCTAGGCTGAAGGGTTTTGCCATCATTAGCAGCCCTTCCTTATGGTTGGTGCAGTGAAGGCTTGGGAGCAGCACAGCTGCATTTTACCCATCCAACAGCTGCAACCATCTATTTGCAATATCATTTTTCTCCTGCCTGCTTCGCTGATCTGCGCTTGACAGGGAAATTCATTGAAAATTAAGCGCAGAAAGGAAATGAGCTCTTCGAACCCAAAGAGCCCGCAGTATTTGAAGTGGAAGAGGAAGAGAATAATAGGGAGATAGCATTGCCTGGATTAACTGCTGCTGGGTGGAGTAAAGTTATAGCAAATCTGCAAATTATATGGCAGAGGGTGGGATGTAAATATGTTTTCTGGTCGATAAGTGGGCTCCCAGCCTGCCTGCTCACTTAGATGGGCTGAAACGGGTTTGCAGCCCTTTTGCAGCTGTGTTTTCCCCCCACCCCCTAGCACTGCGGCGATAAAAGCAGTCGCTGCAGGTCGGAGATGAACATCCTGGCAGCCTGGCAGAGGGGCTACACTGGCAAAAACGTGGTGATCACCATCCTCGATGACGGCATAGAGAGGAACCACCCCGACCTCCTGCAAAACTATGTGAGCCAGGGGCTGGAGGGGCTGGGGGTGGTGCTCATGATGAATTGATTTCTGGAGATTTTCGGTGTATAAACACAGCTTAAGTCTGTGTATTGGCAGATTAGAAGAAAAAGTTGGGTTTTTTTTAAAAAAAAAGGCTCGATGTTTTGAAGGAAATGAAGTTTTTTAGACAAGAGGGTTTGGGGAACACTCCCTTTGCAGCTGCCTGGGAAGCAGCCACCTCCTTTCAGCTCTCCAGGGCAGAGCCAAAAACCTGCCCGGACCCATTCAGCCCAGGTCAAACTCCAAACAGCTGCAGTAGAAGTGGGGGAATGGTGCTGGACCCAGCAGGATTTGGGGTTCGGAGGAGACTCCCTTGAAAAAATGGGACATTCCCCTTGTGAAATGCACAGGGCTGCAGCCCAAAGCTATTTATCCTGAGCAGACAGTCAGAAACTAAGAGGAAAATGGCATTTTTTGCCTGTCTTGGCTCCGTTGGCCACCACGCTGGCTGCGGGTGAGGCTGGACCACACTGATGAGTCAAACCTGACGGTGGCAATGTATTTTCAGGATCCTCTTGCCAGCTACGATGTCAACGGGAACGACCATGACCCGACTCCGCGCTACGATGCCAGCAACGAGAATAAGTAGGTGATGCCGATTGCCGGTGGAGTCGGTGGGCGGGGGGGGTGTCTCCCCACCCTGGGGTGTCTTCCAGGTCCGTGGCAACCATGCCAATTGCTAACGAACCCATGAGCCATCGAATGATGCGCTGGGGTGGGGAAGAGGGAGGTGGGAGATTAAACGAGTTGGGTTGGGTGGCTTCGATGTCAGAGCTTGGATGCGCTTGCTGGGCTTCAGTCGTAAAGCGGGACGGGCCCGTGGTGGCACGTGTGGAAGAGAGAAGGGAACCTAAAGAGCAGAATGCGTTTAGGTGCAAGATGCAAACGGAAAATTGCATTGAGGTGCAAAAAGCACTGAGCTCATTGCATTTAGGTGCAAGATGCAAACAGCAACTTGCTGGCTGCATTAGTTTCCCCTGTCTCCCAGCCCTCGCTGCGGGTTTGAATAAGGCACTTTGTTCCACCGCTCCGGCCTCAGGGCTGGTTTCTGGGTGTTGGGGGGTGGTGGCTGGAGGGGTCCTTTGCCAGGGGACACCAGCTCTGGGGGACTTCTCTTTGCAGGCACGGCACTCGCTGCGCGGGGGAGGTGGCGGCGGCGGCCAACAACTCCTACTGCATCGTGGGCATCGCCTACAACGCCCGCATCGGAGGTGAGGCTGCGGCTCCCCTGCCCTTCACTGTCCCCACTCCCTCTCCCTGAAGGGATTGTGACCACCCTGGCCCTGCCGATGGGCTCCCGGGGCGGGTGGTGGGATGCCGTTCCCCCGCATATTTCCAGGAGGGAGTCTCCTCCTTGGTACTTCGGCTGCAGGGAGACCTGGGGAGGGGGAGACTTAGGGGAAGATGGGTGGTATGGGGGGCAGGGGACCCTGGCTCCGTGTATGTTGGAATGGAAGCCACCTGCTTGGGCTGCATCCTTGCCATGAGGATGCAGGTGGATCAAGGGTGTGGTGGTTTCACCCCAAAAGTCCACAGCTGCTCTGGGGTGACCTCTGGGTGGCTGCGTTTGAGGTGGTTGGTGGTGCTGGTTTAGCTTCAGAGCTGAAATTACTCATTTGAGAGGTTAATGTCTGCATATGAGCCTCTGAGAGAGGGGGGAGCTGGGAGGACCCCAAAATACCCTCATGGGAAAAACATCAAGGACGTAGGAGGCTGGAGCTGTGCGGGGTGGAGGGACCTTTGCACAGTCCCTCAAATAACATGATACGTGGGAAGCAAATGTGTCTTTATCCTCCAGCTGGAGCCTGATGGTAATTAGCATCACAGAGTTCATTTGCACTTGCCTGGCTGGTTTGAACTGCGGTTGTTCTGGCCAGCCTGGGCTGGTAGAGTGACCGATGGGGATGTCAGAGGCGTGCGTGTGAATGTGATGTCCCATCTGGTGGCTGCTGGGACCGCGCAGGGGACAAATTCCTGGAGCTGGGTCCTTATCTGGGATTTTGACCTCATCTCTGGCATGGAACAGGGTAGAAGCTTTTAGTGCAACCCCTCCAGAAGCTTTTGTTAGGGTTGTGTCGGCACAGGAGCGCTGCCTGCAGGGAGCCTGCTCCTGGCCAGGCACGCTCAGCAGTTCCCTGTGCTAGGAAAACCCCCTGAGGGAAGAAGTGACCCCAGGGAGGGTGAGTGCAGAAGTGGCGAGGGCTGTAAAGGCTGTGGCATGTCCCCCTCATCCCATCCCATCCCACCCCATCCCATCCCGCTCCTGTCTCCACAGCACATGGGATGGCTTCTTGCTTCTTGAAGACTTCTTGCCTCTAAAAAAACCCATCTCCAAGCACGCACCAAGCAGCAGCAGAGCAAGGCAAAGCTCTCCCGCCAGGGTTTAAGGCAGCTTTGCACCCCACAGGATCAGGCATCGCCTCCACGTACCTTTTCAAGCCCATTTCTCCTCAGCAGCCGTGGAGACGAACATTACTTATTGCCTTTATAACAACCTAAGGGTCTCATTTTAGTTTGCTTCCTTGAACGAGTGCGTTGCCTGTGGGGTGTGCTGGGGAGGTGTTTGGTGAGGGAAGGCACGTGACAGAGGGCTGGGGGCCATGGGCTTCCCACAACACGAGCAGGCAAAGGGGAACAATAAAGTCTGTAGCCATATCAAGTTTGGGATCGCGGAGGGAAACGCGCTATAGCTGCAGTGAGAGCGATTTTAGATGGATTACACAAATAAAAGCAGCGATTAATGAGCACAACTTGTTGGGGAAGCCCATTTGTCACACTCGGAGAGCTACCATCCAATTTCACTGGCTGCTCTTCAGCGCTCTTGCGTTGCTTTTCATTCGCTCTGGGCAAAATGCATTGCCGCTCGAGAAGCAAAACTGGCCTCTGCCATTCCTCCTCCTCCTCCTTTCCCCTCTCCTCGAATGCTCACTTTGGATGCTGGTCTTGCTCCTTGCGTGGCCAAGAGCTCGTTTGTTTTGCAGCATCCTTCCCCGCTCCCTCCTGCCCCCCCGACATTTAACTGGGGGGTTCTCGCAGTGTGGGTGGCTGACTCGCTTTGGGTTGGCTTTGGGTTGACTTTGAGCTGGTTTGGGTTGACTCTGGGCTGGTTTGGGCTGGCTTTGAGCTAAATTTGGGCTGGCTTTGGACTCACTGATGAACATGCCTGCAATCAGCAAGCACAAAACCCCATCCCTCAGCTTGTCTTGCTTGCTGCGCCGCAGCAGAGTGGAGTTTGGACACCGGTCCCGTCTTTTCACCCCTTTATCTCGTGTTTTCTTGTTAACACAACAAATAGTGGAAGTTTTGGGGAACTGCTCTGCTCCCTGGCTTTAAATTTCTAAGCTTGGTTTTGGCTGGTAGGGAACAGCGTCGGAAAGAGATATTTGAGTTGACTGGTGTCCAGAGCGCAGCTGCAGCTGTAATGACATCTGCCTGCGTTTGTTTGCTTTAAGAAAAAGAATACATGTGGAAGGGGAAATGCATTTTTATAAACTGGGCTCTCCCTGGCTGGCAAAATCCGATGCTGAAATTTCCAGCATTCCTTTTCCTGCAAGGGCTGTTTCTGGGCAGCCCTGCGGGGTGCCTGGTACCCTCTGCCTACCCGGTGGAGGGGGAATCCAGCAGGGAAGGGGCGATGGGGTGCGCAGGGGTTGTCACCCTCATCTGGCAGCAGTTTGGGGCTGGACTTGTGCAGCTCTCCCAGTGAATGCTGGTGGGTTCTGCTTGCAAACCGGCATTCCCAGCTGGAAAAGAATGAGGTTATTCCAGGCAGCAGCATCGTCCCACCATGGGTTGGGGTCTTGGATCTGATTTTAGCTGAGAAAATCAGAGCCTGGGGCTTCTCCTTTGGAGACAGTCACAGTTGTCTCCACTTGTGGGGAGAGGCTTCATTCCCCCAATGATCCCCAACGCTGGGGCATTTGGGAAACCCTGATATCTTCCGGGTGGAGAAGTGAGTTAGCTAAGTAATGAAAAGAGGGGGAAAAGGTTTTTAGTGGGGGGATTTTGCTGCTGGGGAGCACAGCGCCGCTCCAGCCACCTGATCCCTGACGATGGAGAGGATGTGAATTTTACCCCTTCTCCCCCTTTCTCCATCACTTTACCATGGAGCCAGCACATGGAAACCTTGCCAAAAGAGCTCCCCAGCGTCCCGCTGCCGGGCTCGTTAGCGCGCGGGGCCGCGGGTTGAAGCTATTCCAGGCGCGCCCGAGCCGTGTGTTGTTTCCGCCGCCGTTAACAAAGCCCTTTGATTGCAATCCTCGCACTTTCATCCAAGCCATTAAGCCCTAATGTCTGATGTTTTTGTGCTTTTAGGCATTCGTATGTTAGATGGCGATGTAACAGATGTTGTTGAAGCGAAGTCGCTTGGCATCAGACCCGATTACATTGACATTTACAGCGCGAGCTGGGGGCCAGATGATGATGGGAAGACAGTTGATGGACCTGGTCTATTGGCCAAACAGGCTTTTGAGCATGGCATTAAAAAGGTGTGGATCCAGCGCCCAGACGCGCTCGCCCTCCTCCTCCTGCCCCGTGGGGAATGCACGTCGGGGCCACGGCCGGGCCGGGGGTTGGCCCCCCCCCAACCCCGAGGCGATGCCAACGCTAGGGCCGGGGCTGGGTTGGGGTGGGTGGGGTGAATCATCTCTAATTTTTCCTAGTTTTCCCCGGCGTCCCTAAGAGCTCCGGTGGATTTTGCGGCCGAGGGCGGTGACGGCGGGAGGTGCCCGGCGATGGCGCGGCCCCGGCGGGACCCCTCGGCGCGGCCGGCCCCGACGGGAGCATCGGGCAGCGCCGGGCACTGGGCAGAGCTCCGGCAGAGCAGGCAGGCCCCAGGTTGAGTTGCGAAGCTCTGCCGGGCTGAGAAACCCAAAAAGGTTCTTAGGCGGGCGGGAAAGTGTGGCTTTGCACCTCAAAAATGTTCCCTCCTCCACTGGGTGTGGGCGTGGAGTGGCTGCCCTCTCCCCCCGGTATCTCCATCCCTGCTTCTTCACCCTCCCCAGACCCCGGTATCCTCTCCCAGGGGTCTCCATCACGTTAAGCATTTCCTGGTTTTCCACCCAGAATGAGTGGCCGGGGGGGGAAGTTGGGCTGCCAGAAAAAAATCAGATTATTGTTCCTGATGTCCTTCAGCAAGAGGGGCTCAGCCGGCATCGTGCCTGATTGACAGCTGTCAATCCCCCCCCAGCCTTCCCGCATCCCTTCTATTTTGGGTGCTTTTAAAAACCACCCAATATTAGCTCAAAGCATCGGGGGAAAAGACCTTTCTTGGCAGCTCGGCGGGCGCCGCGGGTAAGTGTCGCGGCGGCTCGGGGCTCTGCAGCGGGTGTTCCCTGGGGACTTTGGCCAATTTGGGGTTGGAGTTTTGCCTCCGGTGGCCCCAGGGTGGGCTTTGAAACCCCCCCCCACCCCCGGCTTCGCTCCCTACCTCCCCTCCTGCCTCTTCCCGCAGTGCTCCGGGGTTCAGGGCGATGCAGCCTGCCTGTTATCTAAAAATAGGGTGGAGTGTTTTTCCCACTATTTACTTGATTTCCTGCCGGGGCGGCGAGCCTGCCGAGGAATCCATTGAAGCACCGGGGAGCTCACGCCGTGTAAATACGGCGGAACAAGCTGCTTTTTAGACCTTATTTTCCCATGTGGGAGCAAACGGGCGGCAGCAGGGTACTTGCCCGGCACGTCCCCGCTGTTTTGGGATGCTCATTTCTGTCTCCCGGGGGATATCGGATGCTGCCATCCCCATCCCGTGTTTGGGGCACCTGCTATCCCTCAAGCGCAGCTCTTAATTGCTGACTTCTCCTTAAATAACGAGGAAAACCGCAAATAGTTAGCCGCCACCTTTAGCCCACGCAAACGGCTGTAACCGAGTTATAAATCCTTAAAATTGAGTTTTTAATGGTAACATTAAAATAACTGTTATCTATTAGAGATAGGCCTGCGCCGGGGTAATTTATCATCTTGTTTCTCGCTCCTCCAGCCACACCTTATTAGTTCCCAAGCTAATGAGGGGATATTTATCCTCGGCTCTCATGGAATGCTGTCGGGCGAACGCCCAAGCGCCAGCAGCGCTTGTGGAAGCAGGGAGATGCTCTGCATCCCTCTTCTGACCTGGGATGAGCCGGATCATCCCCAGCCTTGTCCAGGGAGGGATTCCCTGGTTTAAATGATGCCTGGATCCAGGTTTTGTAGCGGGCAGGAGCCCCTTGCCAGGATGGCGTTGGCTTAGGAGGATGGCGAGTGAAGAAGTTGGGTGTTTGGGGTCTACTCGTGGAAATCCTGGTGGCTGCTTGTTTGAGAGGCAAGGGAGAGTGTGTTTTTTTCCAGTCTGAGGGAGTTGCAATACGTGCGAGCTCTCACTCCCCTGGGAAACGCTGTCGGGTGTTAGATGTGCACTGCCGTAGTGTCATTTAGGTGCCTGTTTGTGTCCTTGTGCAACTGGGCTGGTTCTGAACCCACCCTCCTCCAGCGCAGCCCTGCCCGGGCATCCTGGGGGGTGTGGGTTTGGACCAGGACCGAGCAGCCTTTCTGGGCACCCATGGCTGCCGCCCTCGGGATGTGGGATGCACGGGGAGCTCTGGGCTCCCCGTCTACTGATCCCACCCGAAGTCATCGCTACGTCTCCACACACCTTTGGTGATCAGTGCCGGGTTTATTCCACCCATCAGTGATTCAGGAAAGCCTGGGTTGCGTGCGGTGTGGGGCGTGTCTTCAGGGATGGGTGGATTTTAGCGTTGGGTGCCTGTGCCGAGCACGTGGGCTGGGACGCCACTGCCTCGGAGATCCAGGGAACCCTGGAGAGTGTGGCTGGAGATGCCAGCAGCAGACTCGGTGGGCTGACGAGCTGGGTTGAGCTCTCTGTGATGCAGGGCCGGGCAATAATTCCCTTTGCAGTTGTGCTTTTTCTTACAGAGCTCCAGACAGCTCTATTAAATCTTTGCTAGGGAAATACCCACCCAGTTTGGCTGGGAGGCAGCCCAGATAATGAAAACTTTCATAAAATAAGGAAAGAGCCTGACTTAGCCAGTGTATCCAGAGGCAGGGTCAGCTCAGAGAGCCTCTGCCCCAGGAGGAGGGCGAGACAGGTAATAAACCATCCCTCTTCCCCCAGCGCTTAAAACCCACAATAAATCCCAGCGAATTCCTCTGGAGCAAAGCTGCTTTTTTATTATTATTATTATTATTTTTTGTGGAGGAAGCCGCCACAGAGCAGTGGGAGGGAGGTAAACACGCAGATCTGCCCAGGCTAGCGCCGAAATCTCTCCGTGGCAGGAGTAGCCGCGGGGAGGACGGGGCTCCTCCGCGTGCTTCCATCGCTTGCCAAGCCCGGCAGCGCGATGCCCTCCCCGGAGAGCCCGGCTTTAAGAGGGCAGAGAAACGAACCAGCCGCTTCATTTCCTTGTCCCGAACCCCCTCGGGACACCAAAAAAATCCTCCCTCGGGATGGCGGCACCCTGTTTGCAAATGCCCTGGGAGCAGTTCCGATGGAGCGGGTGAGCGGGGCTCACCCCCGCGCCGCCGGCTTTGTTAGGGGCCCCTTCGTTGGCATCGTGGCCGCCGCTGCCGGGCGGGATTTTCCCCCCGCTCCGGGGAGGTCCGGGTGGTTGATTAATCGGGTCCTCCCACCACCCCCCCCAATTCCCGGTGGGCTCCCGCAGCTGCACCCGGTGGGGACGGCTCCCTCAGATGTTGCTGCCAAGCGACGGGAGGAAAGGCTGGGATTGCGAAATAAAATCAAACCCAATCAATCAAACACAAGGAACCTGAAAGATAGGTTCGAGGGTGGTGGGGGGGGAAGGTTTCTGGAGGTTTGGGTGGGTTTGTGAGGGGTTTTGCAGGCTCAGGAGGTGTGGGTTTCGGGGGGGTTCCCTGCACCCCATAAAGCGCCGCGCTGGGTGTTGCCACCTGGTCCAGGGACTGCGAGCACCCGAGAAGTTTTCCCCCAGGAGAGCCCACGGAAGATGCCAAAATTGCTGGAGGCTCTCCCTTCCTCACGGGGCGTCGCCGGCTGAGCCGAGGGGGGCTGATCCAGCGGGCTGAGCGCTGGGCAGGATGGGACTCATCCTTCCCCACCCTCACGACTCTCCATCCAGACCCCAAAATCAAACTTACCGATGGCATCCCAGCGCCGGGGAAGAGGCTGCCCCCGCCCGCCCGTGCCGAGATGGCCTCTCATCCCGGACAAACCCCTTCTCTGACCCTTCCCCGTCCCCTCTCTGCCTGCAGGGACGCAGGGGCTTGGGGTCCATTTTCGTCTGGGCGTCGGGGAACGGCGGCCGAGAGGGCGATTACTGCTCCTGCGATGGCTACACCAACAGCATCTACACCATCTCCATCAGCAGCACCACCGAGAACGGCTACAAGCCCTGGTACCTGGAGGAGTGTGCATCCACCCTGGCCACCACCTACAGCAGCGGGGCTTTTTACGAGAGGAAAATAGTAAGTTTTACCCCGATGTTGAGTGGGGTGGAATCTCTTTTCTATGTTTTCCATGAGTCTGGGTGGGATGATGGCTCGGCTGTAAGAGCCGGGCTTTGCCTTTAGCCCTGCCGTGGGTTTTGCTCATGCGTTTTTTTTTTTATGGTGAGACCAAAATGGTTCTGGTCCTCGGGAAGAGCTCAGGGATGCAGTGTTTTTGCTGGTAAATGGGTGAAAGGGCTGGAGGTTTGCAAAAACACAAGTGCAAATATTTACCTGTCCCGCAAAGTGCCTGCTCACCGTCCTGCGCTTATTAAAAGGGATTTTTGAGGCTTTTTACCCTGAGGCAAAGAAAAAGAGGGAGGATGGAGGTGTTTGGCAGGGATGTGGCAATCCCAAACAGGGAGCAGAGACTTTTCAGAGCCCAGGAATTGCCTGAGAGCGTGTGCATGCGTGGATCAGCCTTTTTTTTTTTTCCTGCCACCCAAGCTGTATTTGCCCTCTCCCAACAGCAGCTTTGGTCTCATCACAGCAAAGTGTTCGTTTTCCAACATCCCCGTGCATCATCCAAACCTTGAGCAGCAAACCATCACCCCTCTGCAAGGTGCCTTACCTGAGCTGGAAGGGATTTTCTCAGCCAAATTATATTTGAAAAAAATTGTTGGGTTTTTTTTTTTTTCTTACAAGTCAGTTTGGTTTCATTTTTTTATTCGGGAGTGATTTAATTGGCTCTTGAAAGATTGATTTCCAGCCAGGAAACAGCCTCTAAGTGCCATTTTCATGGCACTAGGGAGCGTTTGCATGGGTGACTCCAGCACCAGCCCAGTGCTACTGGTGCATTGCTGGGTTCAAAAACAGCTTCAAGGGGCACCTCGCGGAGAAACTGGGTGACATGTGTATGTGTGTCCACCCCCCAAAAAAAACCCCTAACCCATCAGATTAACTCAGGAGCCTTTTAAAAATGTAACTAACTGAGCATCTCTTTGCCCACCCCCTCTTTTGGTACCCAAGTGCCATGCTCTGCCCTGAAATGAAAAAGTTGGAAATGGCTTTTTTTTCTTAATTTTTTTTTTTTTTTTTACCCCCCATGCAAAGGTCACCACGGATCTCCGGCACCGCTGCACCGACGGCCACACCGGCACCTCCGTGTCCGCCCCCATGGTCGCCGGCATCATCGCCTTGGCTTTGGAGGCAAAGTAAGAGTAACCTCACCGCCGGCTTGCGGGGAGGGGAAACGTTTCCGCATTTAGCGCCTGGCGAGGAAAAACAGAAAGAGAAAAGGTGTTTGCGTTCTGAATTGCTCCTTTTTGGCGAGGTTCGATGCGGCGTTGTCGTTTTGCATCTGATCTTGCCGCAGGTGTTTTGTTGAGCTGGTTCTTTGCTTGTTGCCATCGGTTGAGAAGTTGGGGTTGGCGAGATAAGGCAGGGTGTTCATTCGGTGCGTTGGAACCGCTGACGGCCGGTTCCAGCTGGAGTTTTATAAATACTTCCTGGAAAAAACATGTCGGAAAACGCCGTGGGAAATGGGAAATGTCTGTAGAAGTGATGGTTTTCAGCGAGTGTTTAATTTCTAGGGGGAAAGAGCTACTTTTGCATAGTGTCAAAAACCCACGTGGCACAACCAGTAGCAACGTGCTCCCCCAGTTCAGACCAGCTGCTCTTTGCCTCTTGTCTCCATCCCAATCCAATCCCAGTGCCATCATGGTCCCTTAATCCCCTTGAGGAACAGGCTCACCCCTTGGGCATCCCCATGTTGCTCCGTGGAGCATCTTCGCATGAGCTTTTCACAATTATTGTTATTTTTATGGGGTGGAAATAAAAATAAGGCTGGGAATAAAGCCTCGGGGCAGCGCTGCGCTCGTGTCTGGGGCCAGCAGTCGGGGTGTGTCGGCTTCAGTCCCTCTCCTCCGGTTGGGTGAGCATGTTTCCAGAGATGCCGTTTTCATTACAAGTATATTAAGAGCTTTAGATGTAATTTTTGAATTGTTTAGCTGAGGCATAAAACGCAACATTAAGTACCAGAGTTTGGTGCTCAGGCACTCCATTATGACAGGAGGAATAAATTGAATTTCTTTCCTTAAATGTTGCAATATAAATCCCCCGCTCGAGATGCTGAAGAATCGACTGTAAGGAAAGCGTGGAAAATTCTTCAGCGATGTCCCTGGGCTGGTAGGGTCTTGGGAGGGGTTCAAAAACATGCAGACCTCTCAGTCCAGCACCCTGAACAGACAAGCCTCGCGCAAACCCAGCCTAAGGGGGCTTTTGGAAACACCTTGAGTTTCATTTTTCTGTGAAATGAGCAGCCTAGGGTTTTTTGGGGTGTTGTTTGTTTTTTTCCCCCCCCCCCCAGCAATTTTTGTTGTTATTCCTCTAAAGGGAAGGTTTGCTCAGCGTTGTGTATCGGCAAGCTGCCAAGGCCGGTACCCTGCCTCAGGATGTGCTTCGTTCCTACAAGAAAATGGGGAAAACTTTCGGGATTTGCTCCAGTTATATCCTGGAGCGTGAGAGCTAAATACCTTTGACTAGGAATAAATGCTGCAATGCCCGCAGGCACGTGACATCCCTCCCTGGGGCATCCCCATCTGCTGGGGCACCCCAAGTGATGGCCAACCTCCAGGTTGGGCATCCACATTTAAATAATTCATGCTTTTTTTTGAGCAGGACATAAGTTTTTTTGGTTGTTTATTTTTAACCCGACGCGGGTTCCTGCTGCTGGGAAGGCTGGGAGCAGCAGAGCCATCCAGTAAGCCCCTTGTTGTTGCAGCCCCCTGCTCACCTGGAGGGATGTCCAGCATCTCCTGGTCAAAACCTCACGGCCGGTGCATCTGCGAGCGGCCGACTGGAAGACCAACGGTGCGGGGCATAAAGGTGAGGGGCCACGGGAGCGAACGTGGTGTGGTGAAGATACCCATGAAAGGGAAAATAGATGTCCCTGGAGCTTTGCTCATGGGAGAGTTCACCCTGGCTCTCAGCTGAGTTGGGTGCTCCTACCATCGGGCTGTCGAGATGAGACAGTGGTAATTTGTGGGGTGAGATGCTTGGAAGCCTTGCTTGGTGGGTAGAAGCTTTGCTTGGTGGAGGCTCTCCTGAGCTGCAGCGTTGACTGCTTCATTTGGTGGGCTGCTTCCAGCGATGCGTTTTCCACATTGCCATTGTGGATTTGGGGTGTAACTTGGGCAGAGTGATGAGCTCCGTGTCTCGGAGTGCCTCGTATCCAACAGGGTTAACTCCACGCCTTCCCCCGTGGGTGGAGGATGCTCCACCAAGCTCCGAGGAGGAGCTGCTGGCCCCTGCTTGGAAGGCAAGTTGGTTTCTGAGTCTTCTCTCTTTCCAGTTAGCCATCTATATGGCTTTGGTCTGGTGGATGCAGATGCTATTGTGGTGGAAGCCAAGAAGTGGAAGACGGTCCCTCCCCAGCACGTCTGTGTGGGAAGCCTGGACAGGGTGCCCAAGTGAGTGTCATGGGGTTGAGGGGGCTCGTGGGGGTTGAGAGCCGCATGGAAGGAGCTTTGATGGAGCTGGCTCTTGTGATGCAAAGGCTCAGCTGCTATCCCAGCATCTGGAAAGGGAAATCAGGAGTCCGGGTGGCCAGGACAAACCCATGTGCAGGTGAAGCGATGTTCATCGATTTTATGCTCTGAGCGACCTGCATCATTGCCCCAAGATCTGTTTATTGACCCAGAAGTGCCCACCCAAGGTCTCTGCCTACTGCTTAACTCTCCAGGACCAACACGTGATTTATTTTTGCCCTTTCTGTGCTTTTGCTTCCCAGGCGGGTGATCAGCAGGGAATTTTTGAGGGCTGACAGAGACCAGAAGCGGCTTGCCCGCTGGGTCCTGCATGAATGGTGACATGTTGGGCTCTCCTCCCTCTTCCACCAAACACCTTGTCTTGATGGAAGACGCCAAAAACTGGTGCTTTGTTGCGAGTGTTCCCAAATTCCCAGTGCCTGGGGTCACTTTGAATTTGGCTTCAGGGTTCAAACCAGCTTAGGTTTCACATCTCACCCTTGGTGGGTTTGTCCCTGCGAGGTCAAAGGATGGGATCAGGGGTTTGACCAGATGGACCCTCCTGGTTTATCACCGCCTAGCTGTAGAGCAAGTTGCATCGCTCATCAGAACAGCAGTTCCGTCAGAAAGACTTGCGTATGCAAAACAGGGGTGAATTTGGAGCCAAGTGTCTTCACGAAACTATTTATCTGATACAGACACTAATTACAACCCGAAGAGGAACGTTGCGCTGATAATTATAATAAAGCAGCGCCCTTGCAGCCCATAAGGCATAGATCTTAGAGGCAGTTCAAACCCATCTCGTTACCATCAAGCAATTCAGCAAATTCCCATGCCGGGACACTGTGTTGCAATGGAGGACCAGATAATTTTTGCCGCAAAGCAGTAGGAGACCAGGTTCCAACATAATTGGGCGTCCATGCTGCTGGGAACCGGGGAGCATCGTCATCCCCGACACGATGCTCTGCCCGTCCCTGGCAGGTACATCCGTCCGGACCACGTTCTGCGTGCCAGCACCCTCAGCAACGCCTGTGCCGAGCACCGCGACCAGCACGTGCTCTACTTGGAGCATGTCGTGGTGCGGCTCAGCATCTCGCACCCACGCCGGGGAGACCTCCAGATCGGCCTCATCTCTCCAGCAGGGACCAGATCGCAGCTCCTCGCCAGGAGGTAAGAGCAGATGGAGCCAGCACGCGGCTGGGCTAGGCAGCATCTTTGTTTAGGGGGTTGTTGAAAGTTTGTTCGTTTTTTTTTTTTGGGAAGATGAGGGAGGTGCTCGGGTCTCAGCTGCAGGAGGGCTCCACGCAAGGGTGGGTGCAAGCAAAGATCCCTAAAATTGCCTATCTCCTTTTTCCAATCAAATAAGGTATTCAAAGTCTTTTTGATGCACGGTATTACTGTTGCAGGGTGTTCGACCACTCCAGTGAGGGGTTCAAGGGCTGGGAGTTCATGACCGTCCACTGCTGGGGGGAGCGGGCAGCGGGAGAGTGGACCCTGGAGATCCACGACACCCCAACCCAAGTGCGCAACCCCGCGGTGCAAGGTAGGGGTCCCCCCTCACCCCAAAAGCTCTTTGCAGGCTACTTCGCTTGGCTGTAACTTTCACTGTGAACTTTATGGTCTTCAACAAAAACGCATCGCCCAAATTTTTCAAAGACGGATATCAAAACTCCAGCTCCGAGCTCAGGAGGCTGCTGGTCTGGCTGAGCCGGGAGCAGGTTTTCTCCCACCAGCAAACTCGTTGCAACTGAGAGCCAGGTTTCCAAAATTAAACCGTAATGAGTCAAAACGAGGAAACCCGAGAGCTGTAATTGTTGTTTGTTTGTTTTCCTTTGCTGCTGGGACATCTGGCGCGTGGGCCGGTTGTGCAACAGCGTGCGGGGACGATGACCCTCGGGCTTCGGACGGGACGGACATCCTCCCCGGACTGCCACCGCGCCGGCGGGGGGTGGCTGGGCTCAGCCTGGCCCCCCTGAATGTCCCCAACCACGCTGTGTCCCCCTCAACCTCCCCGGCTTGGCCGCCTGTTCCCTGACCCCTTTTCCCAGCAAAGGATCTGGGCTGGCAGGATCCGGCCCCGCCGGGAAGGGGCAGCCGCCCTCGCTGGCTGGTGGCAGCGGGACATGGAGCGCCGTGCCTGGGGGCCGGCGTGTTGCTGTTGGAGGTGTTTTAAAATCCACAAGATCCACTGATAGGAAGCCAGGAGTATATTAAAAAACCTCTCCCACACGACTTTCTGGCGGGAGGCGCGGGTCGGGGTTCGTTTACGCAGAAAGCGTTTCGCTTTGCTGCCTTTCGCCCGGAATCTTTTGAACTGGGAGAGCAGCAGCGGAGCGCCCACGGAGCTGCTTTTCCCCTTGTATTTGCAGTTTGTGGAGGGTGTTTCCGAGTCCCTCGCGGGCATCAGGGCTTGGCTTTACGCGGCTTTGCAAAACAAAATGAAAACGAGTGTGTTAAGTTCCCCCCCCACCCCCAAAAGGGTTTGCACTGGTTTTAAAGCAAAGAGGGCAAAGCAGGAAGAAAAAGAGGAATGATGCTCCCAGCCCACAGCAGAAGCAGGTATTAAATGTTAATTTAAGATCATTAAATTAAACCAGTTAAATTGGTTACTTTAATACCAATTAAATTGGCATTAATGGTGTCGTGTCGCTGGCACTGCTGCATCCCCAGCATCAGCCCCACGGAGCCCGGGCTTTTCTCAGGCAGGACGTTTTAGATTTAAAGCAAATTTAATTCTTTTTGTGGAGATGCGTGGCTGGGCTCTTCCCTGGCTGATGCCACCCGAGCTCGCCCCTTTGCAGGCTCCGCTCCATTTGCAGCAGGTGGGTCCTCCCAGCCCTTTCGCAAAGCCAAGGGATTTGGGTGTTGGAAATTTTAAGTCCTTCCTGGAAATGCAGGGATTAGCAGTTAAAGCCAAGCATGCCGTGGGCATGAAGTGACTTGCATTGATGGGGAACTGAAAGAAAAACAGTGGTGGAGAGAAGCAGCAGCATTTTATGGACCCTCGCCCCAAAACGGTGCAGGTTGGAGAGCACCCTCATGTGAGTGTAAGGCCTGAGGTGTCCCCAGCCCCCTTGGTGCAGCTCAAACCCCTGTGACCCCTATGATGTTTAGGGGAACACGGAGCTCAGATCTCTCACGTGTTGAGTGAGATGACGGCTGGAACAACAGCAGCGAGAAATAATCCGGCGTGTGCTGGGTGGCTTTTATCAGACAGAAATAATCCTCCATTATGGAGCTTTTAAAGTTAATGGTTCTGTCCTCATGTTGGGCATGAAGCCTGTGGTGATGCTGTGGTTTTGTCAGATGGGTTATAGACTAAGAAAATCCCTTGTAGATGCTTTACACGGCTGTATTTGTGTGGGCTGGGAGCTTAGGGGCTCATGGACATTCCTGGGTGTTCGTTGTTTGCTTCTTTACTGCTGTGCTGGTAGTGAAGAGCGTTGGGTCCATCCTCCTGTTTCCCCCAAAGCTGAGTCCTCCAAGGAGGAGCAGGGTGGGTGACGCTGTGCCTGTCCTACAGGGAAGCTGAAGGAGTGGAGCTTGCTCTTCTATGGGACAGCTGAGCACCCCTACACCGCTCTGGGTGGTCCCCAGTCCCGCGGGAGGATGCTGGAGGTGCCGGCATCTGAGATGGAGCCATCACGAGCCGCTTTCCTGCAGAGCCAGGTGGAGGTGGCGGAGGAAGAGGAGGAGTACACGGGTAAGCTCTGGCCGAGCTGCCACGTTGTGCCCTGCAAAGTGCCCAGGAAAATGCAAACCCGGATAAACTGGGGGAGCCTGATCCTGCCTGGGGCTGAGGTGGGCAGGGAGGAGTGGTGCCTGCGGCTGGTGCAGGGCAGCAGGATGGTGAAATTAGAAGGTAGCAAAATGCACTGTCCCAGTGCTGCCGCCACAAATTGATGGTGCAGCTGTCTGAGGAGTAAAAAAAGCTCCTCTGCCCACCTTCCTCCGCCTCTGGCACGGGCGGGCGTCCCTGCCAGTCCCCGAGGAGTGGGTCTGGTCCTTCTTTCAAAGCTATTCCTGCACCAGGGTGTTAAGGCAGAGAGTGGTCAGGTGGGATTCGTGCTGGGGAGGATGAGCTGGAGGAGAGGTGAGCACCTGGAGCCATGCAGCTCTGTAGGATAAGATACGTAAGATCTGTAAGATCACAGATACAGGCTAAGAGAGGCAGAGGGTCCTCAGCCCCTTCCCTGTGGCTGTCGGTTCAGGAAGGGTGTGCTCAGAGCATCCTGGCAGCGGGGTCTGGGGGATGCTCAGCCTCTCCCAAGTGGTCTCTCCCTCCCCAGGTCCGTGCCACCCTGAGTGCGGTGACCAGGGCTGTGACGGCCCCAACGCCGACCAGTGCTTGAACTGCATCCACTACAGCCTGGGCAGCGTGAAAACTGGCAGGTGAGAGGTGGGGCGGTCCCGGTGGACTTCCCAGGCAGCAGCAAAGCTTTTCCCCAGGGCTCGCACCACAGCCTGGGTGACAGATCTTTGCACAGAGAAAGAAGCAGATGAGAGATAAAATAGAGGTAGAAGGAAGTGTGGGGATCCCTGTGCTGGACTAAGCTATGATGGAGCGAGGGACATGGAGCTGGAGAGTCCTGAAGGACCTTGGCCATGTAATCGTGCTGGAGAAAAAGCATAGGCTTCACTGGCCAGGGTGACAGATGGCTGAGGTGCCAAATCACTTCTGTAATTGGGGTTTCAGCTCCTTGGTCTCTTGGGCTGGCACAGGGAAAGTTTACCCATAGTCGGTGTTGGCGGCCAAGAGAGTCCCCAGCTCTTTATTACAGAGCCATAACACTCAAGGCACCTTAAATCTTAAGAATAAGAAGGAAACAAGCCCAACTCTCTGCCAAGGCTGGGGGACACCCCAAACGCAGTTGGGAGGTGATGGGCTGTTGACACCAAAGCCCGGGTGCTCTCGTTTCCTTCCCCAGGATGTGCGTGAGCTCTTGCCCCGCTGGGTTTTTCGGCGATGAAGGCGCCCGGAGGTGCCGCCGGTGCTACAAGGGCTGCGAGCGCTGCGTCGGGAGGGGACCGACCCAGTGCACGGCGTGCAAGCGGAGCCTCTACCATCACCCGGAGATGAGCACCTGTGTGGTGCTGTGTCCACCCGGGTTTTACGCCGAGGAACGTAAGGATGTTTTAGCACTTGCAAGCACGAGGATATGCAGGGGCTGCTTCTATTTTGAAGTACTGTGGGTGGAGAAAACACCTTGATTTTTTTTTGAGTGTTGGCTCTGAATTTCCTCCCTTGACCTGCTTGGCACGGTGAAGGGAGGAGGGAGATCTCTGGGTGTTCAGAGGGTGGTGCAAAGCGGAGGTGTTTAACTCAGCTCCTAATTAGAAAACTGTAATTAATGATCCTAGCTGCTTGCATGGCATATTTCTTCTTAGCAAGCAATGACAGATAAGGTCATCTGCAATAGCCTGGACTCGTTGGGGTGGAGGACGTCCCTCTCCACCCCAGGGAGCTTGTGCTGGGGTGCAGCGGGGCTTTATGGCTCCGAGTGCCACTTGCAAATCACTGTCTGGATTTTATACTCCCTGCCTCACTTTGTTTTTTTGAAAGGTCACAAACGCTGCCTGAAATGTCATCAAAGCTGTAAAAAATGTGTCGGCGAAGCAGATAAATGTACTGCATGCAAAGATGGATTCAGGTAAAATACTAGCATGGGAGGAGTTTATACTCACAGCATTGGTACCTGTGGTTTAAATTTGGGGAAGCCGGTGGGAAATTAGAAAGTGGATTAGTTAAAGACCCAGGATCATGCTTACTTGATATTACGGCTGTGGCTCAGAGTGCTGGAGGCCTGGGAATTTAAAGGTAATGCTTTGTGTCCCTTTCTTAGCTAAAAAGCACGATTTAAATTTAATTTCCTTTTCTCCAGGATGGTGGGTTAGTGCTGTGCTGTGGGCTCAAAAGTGCTCATCTATTTGGTGACTTGTGACCAGAGCAGCTCCTGGCATCACAGCATTTTCAGGAGGCTGAAAACGCTCCCTGCAAGTGCAAAACCCTTCCCTCAGCTTCATCCACGTAGGAAAATTTTGTCCAATGTACCTGTTGAGTGGGGCTAGAACAGGATAGCACCGAGTGCCCTTGCTGCTGGCCCTCCGGCTCCTGTGGGGTGCAGAGCCCAGCCGTGCCAGCGAGCAGCGTTGGCACTAGGGAGAAGCTTTTTTCCATCCCCAAGCTCACATGGAGGTACGGTCCCGCAGCGCTTCGCTTCGCTCAGGGGCTCCAAATGCGCTGGAACCACAGCGTAGTGGCGGGGCTCTCTCAGACGAGGAAATTGCCGCAGCCAAAAGATTATCTACTCCCTCAGAAAAGCAAAAGTGGAGGCGCTTGTCAGACATAATCCGCACGGCGCTTGCTTTTTATTGTCCAATATCCTTTTAAGCTGGGAC
The DNA here is from genome assembly GCA_020746105.1 of Trogon surrucura. Lineage (NCBI taxonomy): Eukaryota > Metazoa > Chordata > Aves > Trogoniformes > Trogonidae > Trogon > Trogon surrucura. The sequence goes on along the minus strand of CM036627.1, from coordinate 18,785,575 downwards.
TTCAAATCATCCCCGCCATGGTGAAGCAGCACTGTCCCAGCCACAGCACTGAACCAATTTCCTTTTATTCTGGGGAGCCTCACGGTGCAAAAGGCCTTTGGGAGAGCCTGGCTGGCTGCCCATGGGAAAAAAGTAATTGTATTTCCTCCTGGATACTTAATTAAGGAACCTGCAGCCGGCAGGTCCAGGTCCTGGAGCGCTGTCTGGCTTTCCGACGCCTCCTGCACCGCGGGCTGAAGCTGCTATAGGGGGCAGGGGGATGCAGAGTTGGGGACGGGCTCTGTCGAGTCCCCAGAGTCTGTAGCTTCAGGTGCAAATGTAATGTCCTCTCTGCTCTCCCGGCAGCCTGGCAGGAGAGAGCTGTGTGCCGGAGTGCCAGCCCGCCATGTACCTCAGCCGGGAGCCCCGGCGGTGCGAGACCTGCCCCGCCAGCACAGGTACGTCCTTCGCCCCACAGCATCCCCGTGCGAAAACCCAAACCCCTCGTGCATCACGAGCTGATGCCCACCATACCCACTCCAAGCCAAGGCGGAGCGTGCCAGAGGGGAAGCAATCCCAGCTTTCCAGAGCATCCCGCGAGGGGCTGGGAATATATTCGTATTAGAAAGGTTTTTAGGGAGTTTTTACATTTTTATTAAGAGCTATTCTCTATTTCGTGATCCCTCTGAAGCCAGGTGCTTTAGTTTAATAAGGTTGCGGGGGAGGCTGTAAAACCCTCTGGAGTGATGGAAGATGGCTTTGCAGCGGATAAAAATGTCAGGCAGCCGAGGAGCGTTATCCCGGCCGCCTCGTGGGGCAGGGCTGGCTTCCTCCCGCTGCCCAGAGTCAATCAGCGTTCCCCTTAAATCCTGCCTTTTTCACTTCTTGAAAGTCCAATTATTTTCCATTGTTAATGTTTGCGTCTGCCCTCGAAATCGTTGTAGATCTGATGATAATATGATCTCTAGACAATTCGTGTTCAGCGGCGTGAATCTCGTCTATCATACATGGGCAATTTCCTAAGACTAAATCCAAAATATTTATTGATCTTGTTGGCAAGCGTGGAGGGGAATGGCCTCTTAATCCCTTAAGAAAATTACTTCCCTTCTAATTCGTATTCCAGTCAGTGTAAAAGTACTTCACTACAATTATTTTTCAAGCCTTTTTTCATCTCCTTTTCCTGCATAACCATTTCTCAAGCCTGGTGAGTGGAAGGCCTCTAATAATACCACCTCCATCACTGGTGAACGCGCCGGCATCAGAGTGGGGTCCTCTGCTTTCCCAGCTCCTCTCCCGGGCCCTTCCCTCTTCCAGCTCCTCCGCAGCCCAATTTACCATCTCTTTTTCCACATTTTGTTCTACACAGGGCTGGAAAGCTTAAACTGATGCACGCATGGGATTGGTGGCTGATGTCCCGGAGGGGATTTTGATGTGCCCTGTGGCCAGCTCTTGGCTCTACAGAGGGGCAGGATGCTGGGTCCTGGCTAGGTTTTTTGGGCTAGGAGATAGTTTTCTTTTTGGATGGGAGCTGTTTTTTTGTGGTATGGGAACCAAGCAGCCGTGCGAGACTCTGGTGGCTTGTTCACTTCCGCATACAAGCAGGGTAAAGCCAAACCGGTGCCCCTCCCGTCTCTTGGGGGCCTCCAGCCCCACTGGCACTGTCTCTGAAATCACCCCAAATCACCCACGCGCCATCTGCCCTCTCCCCACAGGGCCGGGTGAGGAGGACTGCGCACCCTGCGCCCCGGAGACCCCCGCACCCCACTGGCGCTGCGTCCCCGCCTGCCGTGAGGGCTTCTACCCCGCCGAAAGCCCCGGGCTGCCCAACAAAGTCTGCAAGAGGTATGGTACCTCCCCGGTGGTGATGATTAAAAAAAAAAAAAAAAAATTACAAAACCACTGAAAACAGCTCACAGCTGGAGCTGTTTACTAGGGAAATTAAAATAGGGATAAGGGAGCCAGGGCAGCCGTGGGGCTGAACCCCACACACCCCTGCCCTATAGGTTTAAGAGCGGTGAAGCTGCACGCTCTGCCGGAGTCAGCCAAGATGTCTTAGGGCTATGGTGGAAGGGGCTCAGCCCTGGCCCCAGGCTCTTTGGGGGAGGTGTGGGTGGAAGAAGGAAAGGTGATGTTTAGGCAAATATTCCAGCTCTCAATCAAACCTGCTCTGTTTGCCCCGTGGCCGTGTTGGAGGAGCCTTCGTCCCACTCCTTGGCGTGGCACCCGGGGCTGCGTGTGGGAGAACAGGGTGATGCCAGGGGGGCAGCAATTTGCTCCCACTCGCTGGCACTCTGCGCTGCAAGTGGGCAGTGGGAGTGGATACAGCCTCATTAAAGCAAACATGAAAGGGAAGGATTAAAGGTGACTTGGGAACACGAAGCACAGTGCCTGCCTGCCCAGGGTTTCACTCGCCCACGCTGGCTCTCCGGCAGGGAGGAACAAGAGTCCAGCATCCCTTCCCAGGGATTTCGGGTATGGTCTCAGCAGACCAGCATCCCCAGGTGGGAGGCAAAGCTGATGGGATCTTTTCCCTGAGCTGGTGGGAGCAGCACAGGTTTCCCTCACAGCCCATTTTTTAACTGGGATTGTTGGGATTTCTGTCCCACTGAGCCTTCCCAATGGGCGCGCACTTCTGGGATGTCACTAGCTGTCACTGGCACCACCAAGCTCATTTTTCCCAGGGCTTCAATAACTTTCCAAGCTTCAGATTGGCTCTTTTCCACCTCCTCCAGCTCAGCCTGGATGTCGTGGTGCAGGCAGACATATTTTCTGGCCGACAGCCCCTTTTGGATGCTCAGGACTGGGGTGTCGGTGCCGGTTCAGACTCCAGCAGGGGTTCTCTCTCCCCAGATGCGACGACCACTGCTCAGCCTGTGAGGGCTCCAGTGGAAACTGCCTCAGGTGTAAAGAAGGTTTCAGCCTCCTCGGTGGCTCCTGTGTAACAAATGAAACCTGCACCAATGGTAAGTAGTTGTGGCAGAGCTGCTGGCACCGTAGTGCTTCCCCAGTAGCAAAAATGAGGGGTTTGGGGGATTCTCTTCACAACGTAAAGCCGAAAGAGCTGGATCTCGTGGGCTTGCTGCACGGCTACATCAAGCTGGGCTCCAGCGGTAGTGGGCAGGGAACCTACCTGGCAGAGCTGCTGGATATTTGCCTGTCCAAATGCATCCAAGCAAGTGTTTCATTATAGTTTAGTCTTGGGGCTATTTCTCCCACTTGCTGCAAAGCTGCTTTATTCCTTCATGAGAACAGGGTGAAAGATGCCCTTAAAAAGCGACTCCTTTTCAATTCGGTCTCCTCCAACACTGGAACGAATTGCACCGCCTGTTACGTGCAATGTTTGTTTATTTAAAATGTTAATCTGCTCTCATTTTCTCTTGTTCCTCGCCTTGGCCTCCCAGCTGACAAGACTTTCTGTGAGATGGTGAAATCAAACAAGCTCTGTGAAAAGAAGCTGTTTGTGCAGTTCTGCTGTCAGACGTGTCTTATGGCCGGGTAAAGTTCAGCGGCTGCATCCATCCAGGACTTCCACCAACTGCCAGCCCAGTTTTGCCAAATGTTTAGGACAAAAAGTTTATTTTTTCAGCTTTGGGAGAGTTTACATGGTGCTGTCAAGCATTCGCTCGTAAGTTTGATAGCTTTAATATCACTGTCGGTGCGTTTCTATAGCAATATGTTAAGCAGAGATTGGATCGTACCCTGAATGATCGCGTCCCGAAAGGCAGCAGACAAGCGGTGATATTAATACTCTCAAACACTCCTCGTGAGCAGGGACCAATGCACGATCCATGTACGCATGCTTGGTTCTCCGCAGAAATCCTACTGATCTGCCCGCTCCGAGCAGCTGGCGGGAGCCCTCGCTGCAAAGGATGCGGGACTTCACACCTCTGCGAAGAAAGAGCCGTTTCTGGCTCGATTTTTGGTACCCTTTTCTGCTAGGTGATGGCTGATATAAACTTGCATTGCAAACGGCCAGCGCCCTGCTCTGTACATACATAAAACGATGAATTAGGTGGTTCCGGGAGCGGTGCCCTAAAGCCAGCTCCGGCACTCCTGTTCGGATTCGGGCAGTAGCTGTTTCTCTCTGGCCGTGGCAATAACTGGAGATTTGAGGACCAAAGCGAGAGCTGATCCACGTGGCTCTGCAGGTGGGCGAGTCCGGCGGGGCTTTGCCCAGTGGGTAACTGCAGGCAGGCAAAAGCTGTGTGCCTACAGGGAGCCTTGTGGATTCTTTGCGGGGGTTTCGTCTGCACGGACCAGCCTGTGGGGTCACAGCCTTACCGTGAAATGTATTTCCCTCCTGGAACTGCTAGGAAGTTGCTGATTAGTTCAGCTCTGGAACAAACTAGGTCCTTCCTCTGGTGTCCCAGTTAATCTCTTCTGGCATTTTGTGTTACGATCCTTCCCCTCTTTCGCCGGGTATACCCCCCTGCTCTCTCTCACAAAATCCTCCTGTTCACAGCAGTGATTTTTCTTGGGCATCTGTTTCCAAAAGAGACATTCCAGGGATCCGGCCAGGAAGCTCTTAATTCTGCAAAACCCCTCACTGAAACAAACCTTTTCATGCTCTCTCTTAAGTCGTGTGGTGTTTATATAATTGTGTTTAAAATATCCTTGGCTATGTTGTTTTACAGATTTTTTAAAAATAACTTATACAATCCTTGTTTTTTTTCTCTGTGGACTATTTTTTATATGGGAGTGGGGAGTCTTTTTGTGTCTTACATCCTTCTCTTTTTGTCCTCTCTGACCTTGCAGAGCCATTCTTTGCACCAGACGTATGTAAACACTCTTTTCTTACGCTGCATGTTCTGATTTTCATTGTTAATAGTTTGAACGAGTTAAAACCTTTTGCCAATGAAATTCACAGTATGGATTGTCACCAGTTCCTGACAGAGCTGGGATAATCCCTGCTTGGTTTCGGTTGCAATGACATGAACCCTGCCTGGGCTTGCCCGCTGGAGCTTACCTCAGCCAGGTGACGAAGGGAGAGCCACACCGTCACCGGTCCTCACCTGCCTGGACCAAAACCCAAGGAAAGATGGAGCTTTGGTGAATTGACCTTTAAGTTAATAAACTATTGATCTCCCCTGACAAACGAATCTGTTGCTTTTTTCCAAATTCATGCAGCCGCCAGCCTGACTAGAGGCAGGGCAGGGCAGCGATGCGCTGCCACGTGTCTTTATTTCGCAGCTCCTGATGAGCCCAGAGCACCTGCGGGAGAAACGGCTCAGGAACAGAGGACCTGCATCTGCAGAAATCTCAGTTTATTTTCTTATAAAGGTCTTTTACCTTCAGGGGGAACTCTTATCCGAAATACCTGCTCTGTGCCAGCCTGGGCTGGCAGCTCTGGTTCACCCAGGGCTGTCTAGCTGGGATTTGAAGCTGTGCACAGCTGCGCTGGGCAGATTCTCTGGTTTTGGGGATCCCAGATGAGTCAGCAGGAGAGCTTGCTCCCCTTTCCCACTCATAAAAGGAGCCCCCAGTGCCCCACCACAGGTCGCAGCTGCTGGGAACCTCGGGGACACCTTCCCCCTTTGTCTGGCTGGGGAAGGAGAGGAGCCACTGGTGTTCCCGGGAGCAGAAGGAGCTGTGAAGCCTTTTGTTTGTCGTGTTGGTTTTGCAATGTTTAACTGTGGGCCAGGTGCCCAGGGTAGTGCCCGAATATCTGGAACCAAGCTTTTTAAATGTGAGAAAAAGAATAGAGCCTTCCCACGAGGGAAGGTGCTTTCTCAGAGCTGTGCCACTGTGGACTCTTGCAGGTCCTCACATTTATCAGGTGATAAATGTGAATTAATCAGATGCTTTATCACATACAGTGATTCCTTCTGTTGTCCCAGGATTCTCCTTTTCTGTCGCAGGCCAAACCAGGGGTCAGAACTGGGGTGAAATGCTCTTGGCTTCTGCCCTTTCAGTTGTAAAATAACGAACTTGAATTTCTGTTGCTGTGTCACGCAGTCAAAAACCAGGAGCTGTGAATCAGGAGTACTGCGTCAGCTCTGCCTTTCAGTTCTCTGGCTCACAGTGGCCTGCCTCTAAATACGGCTTACTGGTATATTTAGACGTACTGAAATGCTAAAAAAAGAGAAAGATGTTTACCCTTACATCTTTGGCATAGCTTAAAATACACAGTGGCTGAAGCAATGCAATTTAAGATGACCAATCCCCAGCAGTCCCAGCTTTATCCTGCTTTCTGCCGCCCTCCAGCCTGCCAGGGAAAGAGTAACAAATTCTACACATTCAGTTCATGCAACAGCATCAGCTTCCAGCATTTCCCAAGGCACTAACTCCTCAGAAATCATTCCTGAAAAGTAATAAAATTCAGATTATTTACTCAAGCTATTGCAATACTTGCTTGGAGCTAATGAAGTCCCTCTGACACTGGCATGCTCAGAGGATCAAAGTGGCTGTGTCTTCAAGATAAATGCATATTTAGGCAATTTATTAAAGCCCATTTCTCTATTGTCTCTCGGCACCAGAGACAAATCTATAATAGCTGTTTTCTGGAAACTCTTCTTAGTGCAGCCTGACTCCTCTCGTGTTGTTTGGCTCTGAGGTTGCATCCACGGCCATCTGCCCTCTTGTAGTTGGCAGGTGGGGAACACACATCGTAAAAATTGTTGCTGTGACTTTCCATTACAAAGAAAGAGCTTTTGAGAATTCGTGTACAGCACCTGAGAGCAAGAATCTGCTCAATTTCAGTTCTATTATGGCTGTGGAGCTGACGCATACAGCTGTGTTGTGCTAAGGGAGAAAGGTCCACGTTTTATTTGGCTGTGTCAGAGGCAGGACCTGTCTTCTAGGAGGCTGAAGAAGTTTTCCTTTTAACAACTGCCTGAAATGACTCAAGACTGTTTTTACTGCCGCATGATTCCTGTGTCATGTACAACAATGCCATTAATTCTTCCTTTTTGCTTATGACAGCTCTCTTTTTCTTGCTGTCTCCTAACTCCTTTTAAACAAATGCAGATGTTATAAAAAAACCCTGACTACCTGCTTTCATAGAAAGCTTTGGTGAGGGTGTTTTTAAAGCAGCGAGCACAGGAGCTGCCTGACCCCAGCTGACACCTCCGCAGGCATCGCCAGCCAGAACAGAGCCAGCTCTGACGCTCTAGTCCTGGGGAACGAGCCAGGCGTCCCTCTCAGGGTGATGCTGCTGGAGGCTCCCAAAAGAAAAGCATGAGCCATCGCTGCACGGTGCCAAACGTGGCTGCGGCTTTTGACCTATTATCACATCCTCTGGGTTCACAGAAATGTCACAGCTCATAAAAAAAAATAAAATAAAATCCCTGCCTTGACAGCAGTGGATCCAGTGTCTCATCTCACTCACGGGACGGGGGAGCCCTGAGGGCTGGAGAAGTATTTCTCCAGGTCCGCAGAAGCCGTGGAAAGCACCAAGAGCTGTAATTGTTGTGGGAGGCTGTCCTGGGTGTGCAGCGGGAGCAGCATTGGTTTGAACAAGCACAGTCCCAGCGGCAAAGCGCACAACTCCAAGAGCCAAAAGGCAAGCAGCTTGCTTGCTGCCAGTTGTCTGCGTAGAAGCAGGTTCCCAGCCTGCTCTGCCTCCATTTCTACACACTTAGTCTGTGCTTTGAGATACCAGAAGCTGAGAGTGAACCTCCACGCTGCTCTAGGGCACTATCGATAGCAAAGCCAAGCCCCTGCTGAGTTTGCTGATGGATGTGCCCAGGCACAGGGCTGGGTACTGGCCCCTGCCTGGCTGTGAGCTGCAGAGTCACAGAATCACCTAGGTTGGAAAAAACCTCTTAAGATCATCGAGTCCAGCCCTTAACCTAACACCTCAACTAAACCATATTGCAAAGTGCTGTGTCTACCCAACTCTTAAACACCTCCAGAGATGGGGACTCCACCACCCCTGGGTGACCCTTTCCAGTGCCTGGACAGCCGTTGAACACAGGCCAGCAGGGTGCCCAGGTGGCCAAGGTGGCCAGCAGCATCCTGGCCCGTGTCAGAAATGGTGTGGCCGGCAGGAGCAGGGCGGTGATCGTGCCCCTGTTCTCGGACTGGTGAGGCCACAGCCCAAGCGTGTGCTCAGCTCTGGGCGCCGCAGTACAAGAAGGACGTGGAGGTGCTGGAGCAGGTGGAGAAGGGCTGGTGAGGGGTCTGGAGAACAAGTCTCATGAGCAACAGCCGAGGGAGCTGGGATGGTTTAGTCTGGAGGAGGCTGAGGGGAGACCCCACCGCTCTCTGCAGCTCCCTGACTGTAGTGAGGAGGGGTCGGCCTCTTCTCCCAAGTAACAAGCGATAGGATGAGAGGAAATGAGCTCCAGTTGCGCCAGGGCAGGTTTAGGTTGGGTATTAGGGAGAATTTCTCCCCTGGAAGAGCGGGGAGGCGCTGGCACAGGCTGCCCGGGGCAGGGGTGCAGTCACCGTCCCTGGAGGTGCTCAAACAACGCGCAGACGTGGCACCTCGGGACATGGTTTGTCGGTCACGGTGGGGTTGGGTGACGGTTGGACTCATGATCTCAGAGGTCTTTTCCGACCTTAATGAGTCTACGGCTCTAGAGGCCCGGCGGGTACGGGCCCATCTCAGGAGCTTCCGCGGGGCAGCGGGTCCCTCTGCCGACGAGCTGAGGGAGAGCTGCTCGCCCGGGCGCTGCCGCAGCAGCGGCCTCGGGACCCTCCGAGGGGGCCACATCCCGGGCCTGCCCAGCCCCGGCCTGCTGCCGGAGCCCCAGGCTGGTGGCCCAGCTGACGCGTCCCCTGTCGTGCCGGGGGGACCGGCCGTCCCGCTCCCCTCAGCGCGGCGAGGGCGGAGCGGCGGGGCGGGCCTCTCGCTGTCTCGGCGCTCGGCTGCTCGGCCTGGCCCGGCCGCGCTCGGCGCTCGGCTGCTCGGCCCGGCGGCGGCGCGGCCTAGTGTCGGGGCGGCGCGGCGGGACGCGGCGTGAGAGCGGCGGTCGGCGGTGTCGGGCCGGAGGGGAGCGGCGGGATGGTGAAGCTGACGGCGGAGCTGATCGAGCAGGCGGCGCAGTACACCAACGCCGTCCGCGACCGCGAGCTCGACCTGCGCGGTGCGCGGGCTTGGTGGAGCTTCCAGCCGGGAAGGGGCCTGGGCCGGGGGCGCGGTGGGGCCTGGGGGTCTGCAGCGGGCGGGGAGGGGGAAGCCGCGGGGGGGGGGGGGCGTTGCTGGAGGGGCCTGCAATGGCAGAAGGTTTGGGGGGGGCAGTTAAAGAGGCTCCAGGGGCACGTGGAGGGGTGGGGGGCGGCGTGGAAGGGGGATTGGGGGGGTGTCGGAGGAACCCGCAGCGGTGGGGGTGGAGCGGGCGCCAGAAAGGGGGGTTTGGGCTTTGCTGAGGGAGGGGGATGCTGTGAAAAGGCTGCGGGGGCGGTCGGCTTTGCGGGGGAAGCGTTTGTTCTGTGCGTGGTGTGGAGGAGAGTTCCGGAGGTGTTTTGACCGAGCCTTATCTGCACCCTTGGTGAGCGCAGATGTGCCCCCACGCTCGCTGCCCCTTGTTTTGTTCCGCTCCTCTGCGAGCACCTTCTAATTCCTGCCCTGCGCTCTCTCCCTAGGCTATAAAATCCCTGTCATTGAGAACTTGGGCGCCACTCTGGACCAATTTGATGCAATTGATTTCTCCGACAATGAGATCCGCAAACTGGATGGATTCCCTCTCTTGAGAAGGCTGAAAACTCTTCTGATGAATAACAATAGGATCTGGTAAGCTGTTGTATTTTGGCCAGATGGGGCCCTGGGGCAGAGGGAAATGCACTTGGGAGAGAAGTGTGTGTCTTTCGGTGCTGGGTAGGTACAGAAGTTAGTTTTATGGAGGGGAAAAAAAAAAGAAGCCCCACCGAGTACTGCTTAGGATCTCTTTGATTTCCTGGTGCATTAACTGTAGAAGTCAGTCTTCATCTTTTAGACAGGACAATGAGATGCAGAGTTTGATATTTGGTCAGAATTTTGAGTTTCAGTAGTCGTCCCCTAAAGATGAGAAAACAGGGATACTTTCAAGTGAATAGGTGTAAATCCAATATTGCATTTAATGCTCTTACAGCAATGGCTGGAATTCGTTGTCAGTTTTGTAGTGGATGCTAACCCAAACTTCTGCCAGTGTCAGACTGCTTTGTTTTACAGGGAGATCCTCTATGTTTGCATATTTCTGTGTGGCCTAAGTTAAACCTTTGCATTTTGTTCCTCTTTAGTCGGATCGGTGAAAACCTTGAACAGGCCCTGCCCAGCCTGACGGAGCTCGTTCTTACCAACAACAACATTGCTGAATTGGTAAGCAGGATAAATCTAAACAAGCTTAGTTTCTGTGTCTGTCGTCTTTCTAATTAACCTTTTTCCTGAGAATAGTGTCGTATGCTTTTGGTAATAGTTGGTGGTTTTGCTTTAAAGTAAGGTCAGATCATTTTGGTGGTAGTTAATTCCAGACCCTGGAACAGACTGCCCAGGGAGGTGGTTGAGTCGCCATCCCTGGATGTGTTTTAAGTGTCGCTTGGATGTGGTGGTGGGTGAGAAGGTTTAGGAGTGAACTTGTAGTGTAGGGTTAGTGGTTGGACTCAATGATCCCAAGGGTCTTTTCCAACCTGAATTGTTCTATGATTCCATGGTGTACGTATTTTAATGAATATTTTTGCAGCATGCAAGGGAACAGCAGTCACAAAGTCTCAGTGGGTTTCCTGTTAAACTGTTTCACAGAATCACAAAATGTTAAAGGTTGGAAGGGACCTTAAAGATCATCTAGTCCAACCCCCCTGCCAGAGCAGGATCACCTACACTAGAGCGCACAGGAACGCGTCCAGGCGGGTTTTGAATGTCTCAAGAGAAGGAGATTCCACAACCTCCCTGGGCAGCCTGTTCCAGTGCTCGGTCACCCTCACAGTAAAAAAGTTTTTCCTCATATTAGAAATTCTGTTTGGTCCCTAAATGAGGTATGAATTCAGGAACTTTGGTTTGAATGGTTTGATAATTATTTTTTTTTTAACTAAATAAGATTTCTTACTGTGTTCCCATTATGTAGGGTGAGCTGGATCCCTTATCAACTATTAAATCGTTGACTTACCTGAGGTATGTAATCCCAAAAAGAAAAGCTCCTCTTTCTCTGCAATATGAGCTCAGCTGCTGGCCTGGCTCTGTACTTTGATCTGGAATGCTTTCCTTTTTATGAGCTGTGATAGATTCTTTAAGCCTAAAAATTGAATCGATAAAAAGTGTTTCCACTGTGCCTCAGAAATATCTGGTATTTAATGGGTGAGGCTTTATACTACTGTCAGACTGGGCCAATGAGATAAGCAAGCATAGAAGTGACCTTGACCTTTAAAACCCTAAACCCTAAAGATTTAAACTCTTATTACAAAGTTAAAATATATAGAAACAATGACTTTTCAGTAATGCTACGTTTGGTGTGAGGGACAAAAGAAAGCAAAGCAATTTGTCCTGTGATCTTTTTTCAGTTGGTCAGTTCCAGGTGGGAAAATGATGGTTTAGTTACTTGGGTTTTGTTTTTTTTGATATATTTTGAGGTTATTCTTTATGTTCTTCAATGAAATCTACTTAACTGATAAAATAAAGTGCAAGTTTTTACTCTAGTTTCATTCATGTTACTAGGCTTATTTAAGTGGTGTTATTATTGTCTGTTGTAGCAGAAGGCACATGATTGCATTTTAAGCGTATCTTTATATATTTCATGTTAAAAACCTCTTTTTGTAACCTTTATTTACTTTGTAGTGTCTTAAGGAATCCTGTAACAAATAAGAAGCATTACAGATTGTATGTAATCCACAAAGTTCCCCAGGTCAGAGTGCTGGATTTTCAAAAAGTGAAACTCAAAGTAAGTCCCCTTTCGTTTCGGTCAGCGCAAGACAAATACTTTTTTTTTTTTCCTTTTTTTTTTCCCCCTTCTGATCTTGAAAATTCAGTGCTAACAGTAAGCTTTTTGCCATAGTTGTAAATTTTCTTGCAATTATGTATTGTAAGTGGCCCTAAAACTCTTTGTTTTCTTTCGTGCTTTCATTCTGTTAAGGATACAGCCTGTTTAATTATGCTTAATTAAGTTTTACTTGCTCTGTTCAGTCTGATTCTTTTCTGGCCCTCTGGCGTTGGTAGAAACAAACCTCTAGAGAAAGGAATGAGCAGTTGCAACAGAGTGAAGGTGGGGAAGAGTTGTTGCTTTTAAGACTATTAGGCTGATCCTTCTCGAGTCGGAGAATTTGGACGGTGTTCGCGTGCTTGTTTTCTGACATCTGGTCTCCACGTACCAATGTTCACTGAAGATGAGCCAAAGCGTCTTTTCTTTGCAAAGACAGAAGCTTTGCAAAATGCCGTGTTCTTAATTTAACTTTGTGTGTGTGGTATCGCTGTAGGAGCGACAGGAGGCAGAGAAAATGTTCAAGGGCAAACGGGGTGCACAGCTTGCAAAGGATATTGCCAGGAGAACCAAAACGTAAGATAAAAAAACCAAATTTACACTGGCATCCTCCTTCAGAAACACCACTCGCTTTGTGTGCGGGGTTAGGCAGTACCGTGAAACATCAGCTGCTGGCAGGGTGCCTTAAAAGCTTCGGTAGCCAGAAGTGCCTGGCCTGAGCATCCTGATTTTTGGATGGTGGTGAATACATCTCAGAAACATTTTTGAAGGAGATACTTGGTCACGGTGGACTGATTTCAGTGGACAAGCAGGATACCTTAATTTAATTTTTAATTTTTGTTGTTTAACTCGGAAAGGTGACCCTCGTTTTTTTTTTTCCCTGGGTGATTGGTGACGACAATTTTTTGTTTTGCCAGGGAGTATAAACTGCAAAATCTGCTGTAGTGAGTAGGAGAAATGCAGATGAAAATCTTTAGTTAAGCTATTACAAATAAATGTTTTAGCTTAATTCTTAAGTGGTACGTCAGATTTTTTATTTAATCTTTCACCAACCTGTTTGGAAATCAGAATTTGGATCATGTATGGCAGCAGCATTTCCAAGTTCACACTTAAATAAAAGAATACTTTGACCGTATTTAACATTTAAAACTGTAATAGATGGACTCTAGCTCTAGTTTATGAGTGGAAAGAGGTTCAAATCTGTCGTAGTTTTAGAATGAGAATCAATAAACAGATGTGAAGAAAACATTTCTCTAGCTGCAAAAGAGAGGTTGCAGCACTGATGCTGGGTCAGCATTGCAGGAAATTCTTTCCAGTTGATTACATCCATTTTCACAGACTTCAGATTTTCCTTCTGTTTTTTCTTAAAGCAGCAGAAAACCTTTTTCTTTTGAGAGTCTGGCAATACGTTAGACATACGAGAGCAGGAAACCCAATTTCAGTTACTCCGTATTTATCCACCCGGCATTTGTAACTGCCACAGACCAAGTGAGTGTTCAACAACATCCAAATCGACCGGCTTTTGTCATCGGCTTAATTTATGAAGTTAAGGTCTGCCTCTCTTTATGAGGAGACAAAAAGGTGGGGTGGCGGCGGGAACGGGACAGCGAGGACAAGTTGCTGGTGTTTCTGAAGGAGGCGATTCTTCTCTGTATCAGTTTGTTAACAAAGATAAGATACTACACTTGATTGAATGAAATGCTTCCAAACCTGGTTTGGAAGTTAGAGAAGCACGCGCTCTTCAAAGGATGTGATGGGTCTCTTATTGTTTTTTTTGAAGCTTCAATCCAGGTGCTGGCCTGCCAACTGACAAAAAGAAAGCTGGGCCCTCCCCAGGGGACGTTGAGGCAATTAAGGTAAATATCTCGGGACAGTGCGTGGAGGAGGAAAACGGTCGTGGATCCGAACAAAATAAATGTTTCTTTCCTCCTGGCAACCCCTGACTTTGCTCATACTAATGGAACAGTGTGTCCTAGCTTTGATTTAGGTGTTTTTTTCTGTAATTTTTCTTCTGTTGTGACATACCTGTTTTTTGAGACCTTAAATTTAGCGTTGATCTGAGCGTTAGAGTGGGATAGAGCAGCTTGTTTAATAAGGGGGGAAGTAAGATTGTGCTTTGTTGTTGGCGTAATTTTCTAGAACTGAACTTTGTAGAACTTTCTGTGGAAGCTTAATGTCACTTCTAAACAAATGTTTAGAAGAAACTCATGAGGGGAGTTGACTACGTACTCTATGCAAAGGTTTCTCATGTTGTTTTGTCTGGTTTTTTTTAGACTGCTATAGCAAATGCTACAACTTTGGCTGAAGTGGAGCGACTGAAAGGCTTACTACAGGCTGGTCAGATCCCTGGCAGAGAACGAAAATCAGGTCACAGCAAACTTCTATTACTTCTGTTTCCCACACAGAATCCACCTCTTTTCATAGCTTCCTGATGCTTTATGTGTTCTCAGTAGGGAGTTACGCTGGAAGGACCAAACAGGGAGTTGAAAAAACTGTTTAAAAAATGAATCTTATAGTCAGAGTGACTGTGGACCCTGTCCACGTGTCTGTAATCCGTGGGTGACCTGTCTGGCCTTTAAGGCACAGCTCAGGTCCATTAGCTGGTCTTTTCAAGAGCGGGGAGTCAGCCCCAAGTGTTTCGCTGTATTGGCAACCCCAGACAGAATCACAGAATCGCCCAGGTTGGAAAAGACCTTTAAGATCATTGAGTCCAACACTTAACCTAACACTGACAAGTCCTTGCTAAAGGACTATGTCTACACAACTCTTAAATACCTCCAGGGATGGGAACTCCACCACTGCCCTGGGCAACCTGTTCTGATGCCTAAAGAAATTCTTCTTAATATCCAACCTAAACTTCCCTTGGTGCAACTTGAGGCCATTTCCTCTTGTCCTGTCACTTGTTACTTGTTTGAACAGACCCATCCCCACCTCATCGATCTCCTTTCAGTTAGCTGTAAAGAGCAATAAGGTTTTCCCTGAGCCTCCTTTTCTCCAGGCTAAACAGTCCATTCCAGTTGTTAAAAAAAAAAACCAAAACAATTACAGTAATTGTGAAGTATGTCAGGACTCTGGTCATGAACCAACAAAAAAAGACTCTGGAAAAGGAAACTGGTCCTTTCCAAGCCTGACAGTTCTATGATTGTAGGACTGTGTTCTGAGCGTTGGTGCCTCCATCCAGGAGTGCGACTCTGAGAGGTCTCTCTGGGTGACTCTTACTTGCAGACTGGCAGTGCCACCTCTTTGCTGTATACTAGTGCTACGCAGATTTTTCTTTCTGTTTTTAAAGAGTTGGTGTAACTGCCCCTCTACGGGTGGTTGAAAATTATCGTCTGGTGGGAAAGAAAACCCAGATGTTCCCAGTAACCTCCGTAACCGTGTCCTTTCAGGCCCTTCGGAGGACGCCGAAGAGGAGATGGATGAAGACCCGGTTCCCAACGGCTCTTAGGCCGGGGCCGCCGCCCCTCGCCCCGGCCCCCGCTTTCCCCCCCCCCCCACCCCCGTCTCTCCCGCCGTTCAATAAACGATCGTTCCCTTTTCCCCTCGTGGTGCCGCCTCCCCAGCGCCGGGCGGGCGGGCGGCGGGAGGGGAAGCGCCTCCTGATTGGCTGTCTTTGCACCCTTCCGTTCTCTCATTGGTCGTGGAGCCAGCATATGTTTTCGGTGCCGCTGTCTGATTGGCCCGCGGTGGGTGAGCCTCTCTCCCCGATTCGCTCTCTAGCCTCGAGGTGGCGGAGGGCGGGTCCCCGGCCGTGAGGCGGCGGCGGCGGGCGATGGAGCTGGGGGGCGGCGGCCCGGCGGCGGGGCCCGGGCCTGGCCAGGCCGCACTGGGCCGGGGGGGCCTCGAGTTCGTGCAGCACACGGGTGAGGGGCCGGGGGGCGCGGAGGGGAGGGCAGGGAGGCTGGCGGGGCTTTGGGGAGCCCAGCGGCCGGGCCGGCTCGCTGAGGAGAGGAGCCGCGGCCCGCTCGGGCCTCGTCGTGCTCCGGTTGGCGCAGCCTGCGCTCACCCTACGGCTTGTCCCCGTCGCAGTGGGCTCCCTGCTCTCCAGCTACGGCTGGTACATCCTCCTGGCCGGCGTCGCCGTCTATCTCCTCGTCCAGAAGATCTCGCAGGGCCTGGCGGCCAGGCCGAGCAGCCAGCGGGGAGGTGCTGACGCAGCTGTGGGTGAGTGAACCTTCCTTCCCTCGCTCTCAGGGTGGTGCTTGTGGCTCCTCCAGGGTCCTGCCGGTGCTCACGGGGTGCCTGACAGCTGCTCAGGCACACACGCACAGGGGCTCTATTTAACAGCAAAAGAGATTCGGTTCTGAGGGGTTTAAAGGATGAGCGGTACTCGGGGTAACCGCTCAGGCCCACGACAGCCCGTGTTGTTGAAGGGGTTGCTGGGGAAGGGTTGGACCGAGTGTTTTTAAAAGGTTGTCCCCAAGTAAGGTGGTTGGGGGTGAAGGAGAGGAGCGTTGCGAAACGGAGGGAATGGGTGCTTTTTTGGTAGCGCAGGAGCTGAGAGAACAGCGGTTAGAATTCGTTACGGTCACTTATCAAATAACCGACGGGCTCAGCAAACAAAACCGAAACGTCCAAATCTAAATATGTGGGGAAAAAACTTTCCATTAATACTCACTTTTTGTTAGGATTCAGCCTGTCTCTCCTTCCAATTATTCCAGTACAGTTCCTACTCTGGCAGGGATGTGTACATTTGGGGTGTAACTGCCTCTAGTCTGTTATCTCTTAAAGCATGGCACAGGTTGTAAATCTGGCACGGTCCTGAGCCTGCCTCGATTGGAGACTCGCTGCTGTAGAGCACAGGCTGTGCTTATGTATTTGCCAAAACAACAAGTGCTTGGCACCGGTTCCTTCAGCATGTTGTCGTGGCGGTACATGGGGCCCCAGAAAATATTACTTAGCGGCCCTTATCCTTCTGGTGTTGTCAAAACTGCCTATAAAATGAAATTACTGATTTTTATTTACATATCACTGCATGGTAGCGAATATATAAGGACATAAACAAACATGGAGACACTTCAGCTACTGTAAAAAAGAGAGCAATATTTGCCTGTGGATATCATTTTTCTTGTGACTTCTCCTAAAGGCCAGTCGTGAAAAGAAGTGGTGACTCAACATAGATGTTCCAAGACTGCCAGCTTTCCCTTGAGATAGGTGTGATATTTCTTAGTAATTTCTCTGCTGATGGAGCATGTTAAATCTGCCACTGCTGTGCTGCCAAACAGGACCAATTGCCAGAAGGAATAGGAGTGAATGTGGGCCGGTTGCCTCATGTTTCTGTAAAAGACGTTCTCTGGGTAAAAATGGAATCCCTGCGAAACACGGGTGATATTTCTGAAATAATTTATGTCAAACAAATCCTTCAGAAATAGAAGCGAGTGTCCAAGAAGTGTGAGTTTTAATTTTTTATGGGTTCGTTACATTGATGTCCTTATTCGTTAAAATCCCATTAAAGTAATTGCTCTAAAAATATTAAAACGTTATGAAATTTAAATTGGCGTATAAATGACTGTGAAAGATTAGCTGGAAACTGAACTTGAGCTGTGATTTTCTGCGAAACAGCCGCAGGGAGAGATGTGAGCTTTTCCTTATTACGACGCCTTGAGGAGACCATCTAAGAATTTATTTTGAATAGCTGTACAAACTCTTTCCCAATTTCTTAGAACCCGATGTGGTGGTGAGAAGGCAGGAAGCTTTGGCAGCAGCTCGCCTCAGGATGCAAGAGGAGTTGAACGCGCAAGCGGAGAGATACAAAGAAAGACAACGACAGGTAACCCGAGAGCGTTTCCTTCTTTAACTCCTAGATTTGTCATCAGGCACTTTGCTGATGTTATGGAGAGGGTTGTTTTGTGCTAGACACCAGAAGAACAGGAGGCTCATGCTCTCTCCTGGAACGTGGGTGATGTTTTTTCCCCCCCCTCCTTCACCTGGACCACTTTTGCTGTGGTTTGATCCACGGAACAGTAATGGGCAGCAGGTGTCTTGATGGACTTCCAGCGACACAAGTACATACCCACGTGCTGTGCTGACCTGCTGTCTCGTTGCCCGTTGTTGATTAGAGTGATTAATTACTCCAGAAAGAAGCAGAATACTACACGTATCAATCTCTGTGGCACTTCATGTCTGCAACTAATTATGTGGGGGGGGGACACTGGGCCTGGTCTATGTTTTTTTTTTTTTTACAGGCAAATCTGTACTTACAGAAACTTAGCTAATATGCACAGTGAATGGCTGGAGGGGATTTAGTGGCATTTAGATTAACTTTATTATTACATACATGTGTTTTCTGTTCTTAATGTCAAATACAAGTTGTTAGAAATGTAGCTTAGCCTTGCTGTAATTTCATGGTTTGAACTACAGCTGGAGATAATAACGTATTGCTATGTGGGGCAACGTAGAAAAGTGGATGTGATCAATATTGCTCGTTAATTCCAGCTCTTCTTCTATTTTTACCTTTGCATTTGGATACGTTCAGACCTCAGTTTATAGCTGATGCTTCAAGAAATACTAGCAGTTAAAAAAGAATGAGAAGTCGTGTTGTGGAAGAAAATAGCTGCTATGTAGAAAATCTAGATCTAGTGTGCTTGGACCCAGGGAGCTTTGCTTTGTTTGCATGGAGCTACGTTGTTTCTTTTTATTTGTTAAAGAGAAGTTAGTCTGTCTTAACCCTAAATTTATTTGGTTTTGTGGGTAAATTGCTTTAGAAAAGAGCTGGGAGAACTGTTGATAATGTATATTGGTATGTAAATATGTAACTGGCTGTCTTCTTCATCCAAAAAACATTTTCTTCTGTAGAACCCTACATTGTGCATTAAATTACTATTACGTGCAATGTTCTTTACTCGGTACTTTTTTATAAACTCAGGATTTAAGCTTGCCACTTGGTTCTATTTTGAAAATATTTTGAAGCATCAAGTGGTCAAAAGAAGCTGCAGACACAGTCTGTATCTATTGAGGACGGGAGTGGGAAGACACGGGTGTTAAAAAAAGTAAATGCTTGCCTAGGCTCAGAAATACTGCATCAGATCAAGATAGGTGCCTCGGATTTTGGTGAGCTTGTTGTAGCTGTGTCTGTAGCACTGATGATCCTGTTATTTCTGAAATCTTAGTCTTGCATGTCCTGGATTTGTTTCTTAGCTTGAAGAAGAGAAGCGAAGGCAGAAGATAGCAATGTGGGAAAGTATGCAAGAAGGAAAAAGCTATAAAGGAAACTTGAAACTGAATCAGGTAATGACTATGTTAATTAGATTAGAATTATGTTTGTGTGACTGATCAGCTAAAATTCACGGTGACCAAATTCTGAGTAACTTTTTGCTTTTGCCAGCAGCCAGAAGTCGAATCTGGTGCCTCATCAGCAGTCCCGAAATCTAAACCAAACAAAAAGCCCTTGCGGGGAGGTGGTAAGTATGAAATCCTTAAAATATTCTGAGCTTGAAACAGAGCATTAATCCAGTTGCATACATAGCCATTGTATATATTTTTTTCTCTCCTTTCTCTCTGTGCCTTACAAGCAAACTCTTTGCCTCTGAGCAGTGTGGCCTGCTTCACCCTTTGTGCAAAACCTAGCGGGAAGTCTCTTGGTGCTCTTATCCTGGTGAAGCAGCACCTCAGTCTTCTTGTAAATGCTTTTGTGACTCAAAATCACAGATTTTTACAATACTGCTGGGATCCTTCCCCCATTGTTGTAAAAGTCCTATAATTTAATATCTAGTCTGTCTTTCAATCACCTGCGGTACTAACTAAAAGCAGGAAGAGGATATTTTACTTAGTGTTATGTAGATAGGAGACTTGATAAAAGTCACTTGATTAAATGTGTGAAACCTGAAGATTCCTGATTAAACTTCTCATGAGGTAGATCAGCACGAAGTGAAAGAACCATCTGCACTGTTCAGCTGCTGAATTAAACTAGAAAGCAGAACTTGGCTGGTCTGAGCAAAAGAAGCTTCAAAAGTGGAAACGATGCTTGAAGTTTCAGTGGAACAGGTTGCTTTGAAACGCTGCTGGGGTTTCGGTTCTGTCTGCCTGCCTTGTACGGAACAAATTCAGGATGTTTGCCAAGCTGTATCTTTCCGAGTATGTGGTGGCAAAATGAAGTTGCTTGTAGTTCTGGCTTTAGGACACTGGACTAAAGTTTCTGTTTGCCTCACTGCGTATACTTTTCAATTTTTTTTTCAAAAAATCTTACAGCAGTAATGAGTGCTCTTGCTCTCACACAGTTTACTGTTAAGAGTTACTGTTGCTGCTCTGCGTACTCCGCAGAACAGTATTAAAGCTTTAGTGCAGACTTAGAGAAATTAAATGGTAATTAATTCCAATTTAATTTAATCCAAATTGATCAAATGAAAACATGAGTGTTTTGCAATGGCTTTTACTGTTAGCACTACAAAAATAAACCATCTCAAGCCTGGATATTTTCTCGAAGGAGACCTTGTCGCTCTCTGCAACTGCCTGACAGGAGATTGTAGTGAGGTGGGTGTTGGTCTCTTCTCCCAAGTAACAAGTGATAGGATGAGAGGAAACAGGCCTCCAGTTGCACCAGGGCAGGTTTAGGTTGGGTATTAGGGAAAATTTCTTTACTGGAAGAGTGATGAGGCACTGGCACGGGCTGCCCAGTGAAGCGGTGGAGTCACCATTCCTGGAGGTGTTCAGAAAACGTGAGACATGGCACTTCAGGACATGGTTTAGCGGTCACGGTGGTGTTGGATGATGGTTGGGCTTGATGATCTTAGAGGTCGTTTCCAACCTTAATGATTCTACGATTCTGCTCTGCTTTCCATTTCCTTAAAATGCTGCCTGTGTAGTAAGTATAAACAAGGTGCAAACCAGTCGTGAGATTTATTTTTGGTCTTCCCTGCACCCTGGCGAAGGCCCGTTGAGGACGGGTGTTAATTTGGTGGATTTCTCCTCTGTATTTCCAGGCTATAACCCCCTGTCTGGAGAAGGAGGCGGAACCTGTTCCTGGAGACCAGGCCGGAGAGGCCCGTCGGCAGGTGGATGAGGTTAACCTCCCCGGTGACTTGCGTCGCTAGAGCCTTGATCTTACCCGCTGTCTGACTGCCTACGGTTTGCGTGTCACAGTGACTCCTTTGGGATTGGGCTCAGTGCAGGTGTTAACTCGAGAACAGACGTGCGGCGTTTCCAGCCAGTAGCGCAGAAGCAAGAAAAACACCCGAATCCTCATCGAGAGGATAAAGAAGGAAACGGTTTCGGTGTAGTCAGTTAATTTTTCACTCTGCTGGAGAGGGGAAGCATTAGTCTCCAGCCAAGGTGAATCAGGGATTCGAAGATCTGGGTTCTGTGGCTGGTTATTAGAAAGGCTGGCCTCAGGCAAATTTAATTATCTGCACTTCGTTTACCTCTGTAGAATGAGGATATTTACAATCCTCAGATGTGTGTTACCAGATTTACTGTGTTTGGCTGGAAGGTATTTTAGAGGGGGAGAATATTATCGTCTGCAGATACCTTGAATTTTAGGCGGAGAGACTTTCATTAAAAAGAGATGAACTGACAAATGCCACAGATTTGCACCGAAGGCCAGTTTTTGCAGAAGAGTCTCTGTGACAAGCTACTTTGAATGATGTTTTCCTTATAAATGGTGAACAAACCAGTGAGGATTACTGATGCTAGACAGCAGATGGGGGGGGGGGGTTCTTGCTATTCCTGTTTTTTTTTTATTTTATTTTCATTTCGAACTGCTTTGTAAAAACAGAATAATATTAAATATAATTGCAAACAAATCATAAATCTGATATTTACAGTCTTCTGGGTTTCTGCAGCATCTTTTTATATAGAAGGCATGTGTTCTGGTGCAATAAATTGAGAGATCAAATTAAATGATTTTTCATTTGACTAGCTCCATAAACAGAAGGGGTGATTTCAGTTATTCTTTTTGGCTTTTGACGCTTTTGTTTAATTTGGACGTTCTGCCTTCCAAATCGTGAGTTTTAGAAGAGTCACCTTCAGGTCGAGACCAAATGAAGTTTTCCCAAGTTTGAAAAGCGAAACTCCCCCGTTCTCTTCCCCGCCCTCAGTAAGGGATGGTGAAATCGGGCAAGCTCTTACGGGTTGTTGGGTGCTCTGCCTGCATTTGAATCTAAATCAAGCAAACAAAGGCCTTTGCTCTGGTAGAGCAGAGCTGGTTTCTTTACAAATTACCTCGACAAATCTGGTTTGAGGAGGAGGAGATTTGTGCTCAGGGTTGTGGTTTGTGCTGAAAAGAGCCTCAGGCTCGCAGACGTGTGAAGCTGGTGAGTGAAGGGCTGTAAGGAATAAGGAACTGAAGTGTGTGTGGTCTTCATCCTTCTGGTGTGTATCCATCCAGCAGTGTGGATAGAAAATAAAATTAGAGCTGGGCATTGTAAATGAGCTTTCCAAATATCCCCTCGCTGGGGTCTCTAACACACACTGCAGCAGGCTGCCGGAGTGCTGGTGACACCTGGGCTGTGTTCTTCAGTAGGTGTGAGTGACAACTGGAAACAGGTTGTTTCTGTGGGTATAGATACCGCTCCCTTCCTGGACTGGTCTTTGATTTTTTTCTCTTGATTATAAATGTAACAGGAACGTGTTACTAGTAGGTTTTAAAGTTGCCAGCTAATGAAAGGGAAAGGCAGAGAACGTTTTGCTTTAGACCCCTGAAGTGTGAGCCCAAGGGCTTGTGGCAGATGAAGTGAGAAGGCTGTTCATGTTCCTACAGAAACTGGTTTTCATTTCCTGACTTCTGTGAGCTTCGTTATGTAAACTGAAATTTCCATTGTTGTAACACAGACTGGCGTATGTAACTTTAGGTTTTAATCTTTTGTAAGGAAAAAAAACCAAACCCAACCAAGAAAAACAGAGGTGGAGAAGGATATTTTCAGGATCTGAAGGTTCTTCCTCGGTAAAGAGGACTAAGTTGTTATCTTACTCATGCCTCTGGGGAACGTTTTCTGCTTCTGCTGGGGAAACAGGCAACAGACTGAGGTGGTGTCTTCAGAAAAACAACCGGGGGAGGTTGTTGTGTTAAAAGAAGCAGAATTCCCTGTGTTGATAAAATGCTAAGGACGTGTTGATTTAGTTCAGTACAAACATTTGAAGAGGTAAATAAGCAGGTCTGAACGGAGCATATGCTACTCTTTCTCTGTGTCTCAAGAGTTGCTGCTGGCTGGGACTGGGGATATGGATTTTTGCCCAATTCTAAGATTTGTTAAGACATATCCCTGTTAAGACAGTGGGAATGAAATGATATACGTATTTCTGGAAACTTATTTTTTCTTCCTTTGATTTTTATTTCTTTTTTAATCCTCAAGTCTCAAAGTTTTTCTTGATCAGACACTTCCAAGCTATCAAACAGGGTGGGAGGAAGAACCTCAGTTTGTAAAACTTCTCTTTTTGGCTCACAATCTGCACAAGCAGAAGAAGATTTTTTTGATTTTTTTTTTTTTTCCCTCTGACTTCAAATAGAAAGCTCTCCCTTGACCACAGACAGGTATGAAAAGGTGGTTTGCTTTATAGCTTAAAAGTGAAATATGCAGAAGGCATTAGGTGAAAGTGAACTATTTAATGAATCCATTGTTCCTACTTTGGTATAAATTCCCAAGAAGTTGAATTATGAAAACCGTATTAAAAAGCCTTCAGGAGATTTTTTTTTTTTTCCCCTCTGCAACTTAGAGTCGTTATGCAAGAAGCCTCTTACTCTGCTGATGCAGACGTTCTGGAAATATCTTCATCTGGAAGGAGAGAGTTAATGCAATGCTATTAAACTGCTGTATAATGTTACTTAATAACTTAATCTATTTTTCGGTATTTAAAAATCCTAAGTCAAGCAAGTGTTCTGGGGCACAAAAAAGAATCACAAAAATGTCAGTTGCTCAAGAACTGCAGCGAAGTATTTTTCATTGTCTTTCAGATGATTTTTATATGCTGGAGGAACAAAGTTTTTTGTTTTCTTTAAATTGCAGATGAGGTCTAGTTTATGCATAGTTCTCTTAACTACTCATCAGGAGATACCGAGCGCTGGAATTTGAACAGAAAAACATGTCACTCAAAACTTATTTGGCTTTATTTATGCCTTTCAAAAACATGGTGAAATGAGGGAAAGCTTTTAAGAGTGATATTGCGTACTTGTTTGAAAACCAGATTCCTTACAGTGGAAATTTTTAATGACGAACAACAGAAGATGGACTTGGGGGAACGAGGAGAAAGGGGGAATCTGTCGGCAGAGCTGTTCCAGAATTGCCTGTGTGGAATCAAAGATCGATGCGAGCAAAAATGATAATTGCACCCATATCTGCAAGGAACTGCCCTCCTAGCAGAGGCTGAATGCAGGTGTGAAATGTGAGCACCAGCAGACCTCATCTACTGTGTTTTGTGCAGTTCTGTGCCGTTCTGACTCAAAACTCGAGGCTGTTCTGCAGTTGCTCTGTGCCCAGTCTGCTTCCCTTCTTAGACTGGGCTGATACTCAGCTCAGGTGTTTGGCTTGGGGTGGTTTTTCTTCAGGTTTGTGTCTTTTTTTTTTTTTCCCTTCCCAAGGAAGATGAGCGGGGAGAGCATCAGCATTCAGAGAGCTCTCGAACGAGGATGGCCGCCGGCACAACAGTCTCCTGTAAGTTTTAACAGCAGCGCCACGGTAAATCTCTGCATTTCAGCCATCCTAATGAGGCAGTGCCCATCTCTGGCCGTTGTGTCTTTTTTAAGCCTGGCTACGTGTCAGCACACATCCCTACATCAGAGCAGATCCACCTTTGGGACGATTTTTGCCCTTATACAGGTGAAAAAGTGACAGCTTCTCAGGGATCAGGTTAGCCAAGAGTGGGGCATGGTGTTTTTTGCCCACGGTATTGCTGAATGCTGAAACTATAATTTCCAGCTGTAGCAAAAGCCGGTCTAGACTTGAATGGGCTGAAGACTTGGGGTTTCGGGTTTGTTGTTGTTTTTTTTTTTAAATTCCCCCTTTGGAATGAAAGCTTAGCTTTTGGAAGAGCTCTGCAACCGCAAAGGAAAAGCATACGGCGGCTGGTTGGGTGGTGTCCTGGCTCCGTTGCACCGTTGTAGCTGATTTTGCGTGAGGTTCCAAGCCAGCTGTTCCAAGCCTGCCACACACACCCTGCCCGTATTCTTGGCTCCAGAGCCAGCAACTTCAAAAACTTCCATCAGTTTTTACGAAGTCAACCTATGGCTGTAATGGAATAGGTCTCCTTGGCTCAGTTTTGGTGGTGAATAAGCAGATTTTCCCTGCAGATTTCTGTTGCAAGGGGCTGGCAGGTATGCAGCCACTGCTCTGATGTGTTTTTTTTTCTTTTTTTCTGTGATCGTTTGTGTTTTGAAGCACATACCTGCTAAAAAGCACTTTTAGCGCTGATAAATTAATGATTTAATTCCTCCCTCTGCGTCTGCTGTAGTTTACTAATCAAGATTTTTCTGTGTGCTGCTTGGCAAGCTCAGCTTCAGAGCTGGTGCTGTGGGTAACATTAACAGAAGGCTGGGAAGGAAAAGAACTTAAAAAATTATATTTAAAGTGAATGGAAGGAGAAAGGATATGCTGGAGTACCTGGCCGTTCAATCTGGTTGCAGTGCTCTGCAAGATGGGGAGATACTGTTGGGCTGCCCTACAAGAGGTGCCTTCCAAAAAACCAAACCCGAACCTGGTCCTAAAGCTTTATGCGCTGGAGAGGGTAACGTTCCCCCGTAAATTCAGCTAACTGCTCCTGAGGTAATGTAATTGCCACGACGTTAACTGCTCCGCTTCTTAGGCGTGCTGCATCTTGATGCTTGCTGGTCAAATACTTGCTCTAGACTTTCTTGAGGGTTTGGTGACTCCAGCTGGGCTGTAGCCCGTTAAAACTACATCAGCTCCCCTTCCCTGGTGCCTCGATGCACGCCGGCAGCGCTGCTCCCATCGCCAGGGTGAGAACGGGAGGCTCAAGCAGGGAACTCAGGAGCTGTGTGGGGGGCAGAAGGGGTTTTTTCCATCCCCTCCTACACCTCCAAACCCCTAAATCGGGTTCCCTTGGCTGAGCCGACCCAGCGCAGCTGCTGCACTGCGGGGCCGGGCCGTAGGATGGCAATGTTGGTCTGGCTTTCCTCAGCAAAGAGCAAGCAGTGGCATTTTTTTTTTTTTTTCCGTTGAACCAGCATCTTCTGAGTGATTCAGCTGAGAGGAAAGGTTAGGACAGGTCCGTGGCAGGAGCAGAAGAGGATGGGAGGGGGGGGAAAAAAAAAAAAAGATGGGTGCTGGAGCTAGGGAAGGAGTTTCTGCATCATTTGGGAAAATGCAGAGGTGCTGGAAATACTGTGACAGAGACAAACGCTGCTGGTTGCCCAGCTAGATTTTTTCCACCGTGAGTCTTTTACCTCGAATATAGGAAGTATGCTCATTTTCCAGTGCCTGGGTCATTTTTCAAATATCAGTTTAAGTACTGGAACATTCATAATGAAAGTTTCTGGAGCACTTGGGAAGAAGTTCACTTCTGTAACTATTATTTTAAAATGTGGTCAAGGATGTATATTGGTGAGGGTACATCCTGTGAGTGTTAGAGTGGGCTCATCGCTTCGGAAAAATTGGAAACTGAAACTGATGGGAAAAAGAAGTGGTTATAATGCAAAATAGTCCCCGTTTCCTCTATAGGGTAGAGTTTCTTATGTGGAAGAAAATTTTTTTACTTTTGGTATTAAGCTTCTTTATTCCGAAAGCACGGCATCTATTCTGTACACGCACGAAAGAGCTCGCTGCTTCAAGGACTCGGCGTTTTCATCGTTTAAAAATAGGATTGCTGTTTTGTTAATCTGATTATGAATCTAAACTGTGTGGGCCTCTCAAGTGGGCCCTCTCCGGCTGGTCTGGGTGCTGATCTTGCTGGGACGGGAGCACGGGCATGGAGCACGCACGACGTGCACCCTCTTCAGATTTTGGACAGCCCTCAGCATATTTCCTTAAGCAACCCCCCATAGAATACAAAAGATGCTGCATAAAGATGTGTTTATGTTGGTGTTACATGAAAAAAAAAGTCATACTTTTTACTACCCAGTAGATGTAATATATAGTGTCAACTATTTATTGAGACTAAGAGCTGCATTAATAGGGGAAGGCACTTAAATGTGATTATGCAGCGTGACCTTTCTCTGCCAACCAGATTAAAATACTCTAGGCAGGTAACGGCAGGGTTATGATTCAGCTGGAAGAACTAAAGCGTGCTCTTCCAGTTTGCCTTTAATCTGCCTTCCCCCCCCCCTTTTTTTCCTATAGTGGAAACACCAGCTGCTCTGCACGCATACGGGGAGAAGGCAGGAGCAGAGTAAAGGGGTCATTTGCCCACCTGACAATTTAGAAACACGAGTTTGGCACAATAAATGAAATAAAGCGAGGCACTTTGATGTGCTTAGGTTGTGTGAGCATTGCAGCATTCCCAGATGTTCCCTCCTCCTCACAGCTGGATGTCTCAGCCTCTCAGCCGGCGGTGTGATCTTGCGCAGCGGCAGAGTCGACTCCGAACGCGCCTCCTCTCCCGGTTATATCCTGGCACTGAGAAAATGCTCCTTCTCTCTCCTGCCCCTTGCCCAAACGCTCTCTGCTCACCCCCCTGCACGTGGTGAGGTCCAGGCCTGTAATTGCTCTGGAGGTGCAGGGAGGTGGAAACGTGCCAAACGAGAGCTCGGGGCATAGGGGATCTAACACGGGACCGGGCTGCTCCGCCTCATCGTTTCCATGTGTGCTGAAGTCGCCTGAAGTTTTCAATTTTGATGACTAACTTCTTTTCTTTATGGGAAGAAGCCAACTGTCAGCTCCTCAGCCCCAACCCTTCTCTTTTTTCTATTGCCTTTTAACCACGTTAGCTCTGCCTTTTCCTGTAATTCATAGGCCACAGTGGCTTTCCCTTGAATCAGGCGATTTTTACTGATGATTTGGAGCACTCTGAGTGTAATCCTGTTCCTGCTCACGGACATGCCACATCTACCTCGCTTGGAAAGGAGTGGCCTTTTTATTATAGCTTGAACATCTGTCGGCATCCTGTATTTCAGGACCTGATGGTTGAGCTTGCGGGGAGAGGGGAGAAGCAGAGTTTGATGAGGTCCCTTTTGAAAGTGGAGTAAAAGATCCAAGTGTGCAAAGTAGCATGGGCGGAGGATAACCCCAGACTTCCCAGAAAGGCAGCAGGGCACCATTAGTTAGAAATAATAGCAAAGCATTGCAAATCCTGGGCAATAGAAAGGAATTACAGCAGTGGCTGAGGGAAAGATTTCCCCATGTGGAAGAGGTGGAAAGGACAGCACAGCAGAAAAGGTTTTCTTGGTATAAATACTGGTTTGAGATTATTTTACTGGGTAAAAACTGAAGTGGATCATGGGTCCCATTCCCTGTTTCCTAGAGCAAGGTCCCAGAAAGGCAACTTTGTGCTGGCTTTGTCAGAGCAAACACGGGGCTTCCATGCAGTGGCTGAGCACAGCCCTGGCTCTGCCTGTCTGGGGTGGGAACACCTCACGCATGGTCAACTTTTGAGGAGCCCTTTTGGGGATCTTCATCAGCCTCTTCTCTGCCTGGTAGCACACGTGAAGGTGTTGGCACACTGTTAACGCTCACTGCACCCGAGCCAGTGCTGCATTTGTAACCCTTCCGCGGCGTTTGGCAGCTCTCAAAGGCACACAGCCTTGGCCTCAGAAACTCTTCTCGCCTTCCAGCCGGCTTTTGCCAAGCGATGGTGCTCTGTCCATGGCTTTACCTGCCTCCTGCCTGTTTCTGCTTGGACTTTTCTTCCTTTCCCTCTCTTTCGCCACTTAGTTCTTCTCTTTCTCTTCCCACAAACGTACAGCTCACCGACACTTGTGTTCTGGCCGTGTGTAACTGAAGAGAGACCTCTGCTCTTTTTCCCTTTTAATTGCTTGTGTCACTCCTCTAGTTTCTAGATATCTTTGTTTCATACCATAAATCGTGTGGGTACTTTGCTATTGTTACTTGTTGCTCTGACATCACTAGAGGTCATCGGTGCTGACCTCTGTATGAGGATTGCACCATCACAAGAGCAGTAAAACCCACACAAAAGCATTTTTTTCAGGACATACCATTGAGTTTGTTAGACAAGCAGATTGTGATATTACCCCTTAGTTCCCAGAAGTCTGACAGTTACTAACTGTAAAAGTATTATAAAAATCTGTAATGTATAGCTCTCTTTGACTTATTAATGTACAGTATTAATTTGTTACAGTGTTCTCTTTTGCAACAGTCGTTGCTCAAGAGCAGGCTGCCATTATGCCAAGACTTTCTTTTACTCAGCCTGTTGATACACAATATAAATAAATTTTAAAAAGGAAAAGACTGGCAACTGGAGATGTAAGAAGTGGGTAGGGAATGGAAAAAACCACAATGATGAGCAGGAGGTCAGCAGGTTGTACAGATCTGTTTCTTTTGTAAAGATTCTAGGGTTTTCTTCCTGTAAAACGTCAAGGGTTTGGGGTTGCAGTATTTGAAGCTGAAGCACTCCATAGATGAAATGCATGTGAGGAGTTAGTGCGGACAAAGAAAAAAGAAATCGCCTGGTAGAGCTAATGCCTTCATGCTGTCGAGCAGTCATTACAGCCTCTGGATGGAAATAGGCTGACCTATTTCTGGCCGGTTTAATTAGCAAGGTGGGAAAAAACGAGCTGCCCGCGCTTTCGCTCTCCCTGGCACCAGAGCCGTGTGCTGCACAAAGAGATCAGTGCCAGGTGAAACCAGGGCTGGAGGGCTGCTCCTCGGCACTGTGCCTCCCCTCTGGCTCTACACACGGCAGGGCTGGGGCTGGGGCAGCAGAGACCAGACCGTGCAGAGATGGGAACGGGACGTTTCTGACTCGTGTGAGCCACGCCGGGGCTCTGCGGGCATGGGCCATGGACCTCTGCCCCTGGGCATGGGCACTGCTTGCCTGTCCTGGGTTGCAGCACCAGTCTCCCAGTGCCTTCCCATGGTCTGAAGGGCTGGAGTTGCTGTCCCAGCTCCTGACCCGGAGTCCTGTCCTGGGGTTATGTTCAGGGTCTCAGCATCCAAGCTCCCTTGGGCTCCTGCCCCAGCCTCTTGGCTTGGGCAGCTGGGCCGAGGTTCTGGGGTCCCGGTGTGGGTGCTGGGCCGGGTTCCCCATCCCTTGTGTGGGATACTGGGCTGGGTTCCCCATCCCTTGTGTGGGTGCTGGGCCGGGTTCCCCATCCCTTGTGTGGGTGCTGGGCCGGGTTCCCCATCCCTTGTGTGGGTGCTGGGCTGGGTTCCTCATCCCCAGTGTAGGTGCTGGGTCGGGTTCCCCATCCCCAGTGTGGGTGCTGGGCTGGGTTCCTCATCCCCAGTGTGGGTGCTGGGTCCGGTTCCTCATCCCCCGTGTGGGTGCTCGGTCCGGTTCCCCACCCCCGGTGTGGGATGCTGGGCCGGGGTCCCCACCCGCGGAGCGGGCGCAGGGCGCTGGTCCCCCTCCTGTGCTCCCGCCCCGGGGTGGTTCTTCGGGAGCCGGTCCTCGTCCGGGGTCACATCCCGGGTCTCGCTCCTCACCGCAGAGCCCGGACCCCCCACCGGGGCCCCCGCCCGGGCCGGGGAGGGCCGTCTCTCCCCGGTTGGCCAGCGCGGCGAGCGGCGGGTGGGCTCGGGGGGCTGCTCCGCCATGGGAGCGGGCGGGGCGCGGGCCGCACACGGCGCCTGTGCCGAGGGGCAGGGCCGGGGAGGCGGTCGCCCCTTCTTCCCTTCCCTCCCCTCCCCTCCGCTTCCCGTCCCTGCCCCTTCCCCCCATGGCGGCGCTGGGCGACACGGCGCGGCTGGCGGCGGCGGCGGCGAAGCGCGGGGCGGCGGCGGCGGCGCTGTGAGGAGCCGCGCCGGGGCCTTGCGCGGCCGCGGCGCCGGGCGGGCGGGCATGGCGGGCCGCGGCCGCCGCGCCTGGCTCAGCGTCCTGCTGGGGCTGGTGCTGGGCTTCGTGCTCGCTTCGCGCCTCGTCCTGCCCCGCGCCTCCGAGCTGGCGGCGGCGGCGCGGCCCCGCCGAGCCCGCCCGCAGGGCTGCCGCCCGCCGCCTGCCGCCGCCGCCGCCTCCTCGCCGCGCCGCCCCGGCCCGCCGGCCCAGAGCTTCCTCTTCGTGGGGGTCATGACGGCGCAGAAGTACCTGCGGAGCCGCGCCGTGGCCGCCCACCGGTGAGCGGGAGGGCGCGGACGGGGAGGGGGCGGCTCCGCCGGGCTCGGTTCGGCTCGGCCGGAGTCGTGTCTCTTCGGCGGGGCTCGATGTGTTCGGTTCGGGTGGGCTGGAGTCTCTTCGGATGGGCTCGGGTGGGTTCGGTTTTTCTCGGGTCGGTTCGGCCGCGGTCGGCTGGGCTCGGCTCTCTCATCAGGGCTCCGCCGTTGCCCTGAGGAGCGACGGAGGGAAGGAGGCGCCGGGCGGGAGGGCTCCCGCCGAGGGGCCCTCACTGCCAGGATCCCCCCGCCGGCCCGGGGACCGCTCGCCCTCCCTCGGGGAAGGTGTGAAAGAGCAGAAGGGGCCCCTCAGGGCACGCTCAGACCCGTCTCTCCTCGCCCCAGCCCGGGTGCAGGGTGGGCGGCGCTGAGGCGGTCTCCGGGCGGCTGGAGCGGGTGTGGGGTGAGGGCAGAGAGGTGCCCCGAGGAGCTCTCACCTGCCGCCCGGATGGGTTGGCGGAGACTTCAGGGGTCAAGTGAGTTGTGTGGATGCTCTCACACAGTCAGGTCGAGCCGGTAGCTGGCTGGCAGACCCGTCGGTCTTGCCCGAGGGTGAGGTAGCCCCTCGGTAATGGGGAGGTGTCTGGTCACGGGGAGACACGGTCACTGGAGCCCTTCGCTCAGTGCCGCTGCCTCGGGCACGGCCGTGTCAGCCCTTGGCTGCTGCGTCTGGAGAGAGCCAACGAGCTGATGATAAAATTTGGAAACCCCTGTAATCCCCTGGATTGGGGGTAAAATAAAAAGAAAAAGACCACTGCGCCAGGCCCAGAGCATGTGCTTGGGAGTGGGACGCAGAAAACGCGTCAGGAACAAAGAGTAAAATCAGCCTCTGCTCGCTGCGGCTGTCGCTAAGGCTGGACCAGGTAGCGAAAGGGTTCCAGTGGTTCCACCCAAGTCAGCTTGGGTGACATGCTTCTAGCTTTGGGCTGGTGAATCTAGCGCAGGAACAGGGGTCTCTGAGACCTGTTTATTACCTGAGTACACCTATTTTTGGAGCAGAGGCAACCTTTGTGCTCCGTGCCTGTGGCGTGGTCTCCAGCCGTAGCTGGGGATCGCCGTGAGTGCCGTGTGCTAGTGGCACTTCTGTCCAAAGCCTCGGCAGCATCAGAATAATCTCTCCTGTGAGAGACGTGTCTGTGGCTTTGGAGAAACTCTCCGCTCTGCTGAAATATGCGTCTTGCTCCCGTGTTTGTGCCAGCAGGCAGTGCTGGGAGGCTGCGCTGGAAGCCTGTTTGGGAAATCTGAAAGAGTTAAGAGCTAAAATGTCAGCTTGGGTATACCCCGGCTCCGATTGAGTGCTGCACAGCCAGTGCCGTCAGAGGAGCAGCCAGGAGCTCTGGGGTGGATCTTTCTCTATTAAAACATCCCCTTTAGTCTTGTACTGGAATAAACCCTTCTCCATCTCCTGCCTGCCCAGGCTGGAAAGTACTTGGCCCTCTTGGCCAGTAAGAACAGGGTTGGAAAACCGTGTATGAAGGACCATCTCCTCCCTCTGCTCAGCTCTGGTGTCAGGAAGGAGTAGCTCTCTTTATATCAGCATCAAATGCAGTAAAATGGCTTAATTTGAGCAATCTGAAGCATATTGTCCACCAGCGATGGTTTTAATGGAATCTTAATTTCTTTCAGCAGTAGACCTGTAATTAAGTTGCAGAAAGTGTGTGATTGATGCTTTGAAATGGGCGAAAGAATCTGTTTCTTCAGGGTTATGTATTCTTCCCCGTGTGGGTTGGAGCATTTTGGATTGCAAATCTCATAGAACTGTGTAATTTACATACAGAAAGGCTGGAGTCGTGTTGGGGCATCACGTAACAGGTTTTATGGGAGAATAGTTTTGTCTAGCATCCATCAGATTTAGTGTCAAGAACTCAAGAAGGGGAATTTATCACAGTATCGTCCAGAGGTGGATGTTAGTTGTGGAGCATTTAACTTTGCTGGTGTGGGAAGGATTCTCGTCCCTGGCTTCGCCCGTGCTTGCTGAACAGTCGCGTGCTGTGGGAGAGCTGGGTTTACAGAACCAGATCTGCAACATCTGCTCACACACAAAAAGAGGGCAAAAGATGAAACTTAACAAATCCAGCTAATGGAATCAGGCTCCTTCAGCCCTCAGAAGGAGCTACGAGTATCGCTTTTTACCGCGCTGCTGTTTTAGTTTAACCTTTAGAGATGATGTCTGCTCTAGAAGGGACGAATAAAGACACCTCTCAGCGATGCGGTAGGGCTAAATGCATTTTTCTCACCTCGGCTGGTAAAAGAAAGGAGCTAATGTCCTGGTGACAGGAAGACGTCTTTGAGGGAAGGTGGGGAGGGGGGGGGGAAGAGGAAGACAAACCTGAAATCTTAAATGGCTTTTGATTGCCATGAAGTACTCAAGCAGACAATTGCTGG
Source organism: Trogon surrucura (assembly GCA_020746105.1). NCBI lineage: Eukaryota > Metazoa > Chordata > Aves > Trogoniformes > Trogonidae > Trogon > Trogon surrucura. The sequence continues at coordinate 18,752,238 of CM036627.1, read as the reverse complement.
GATTACTACATTGACAAAGCATCCTGGTGAGCTGAATCGCTGGCACAGCGAGTGAAATGGGAAGCTGCTAGCAAGGCATTCCCGGGGTGGCAGCGTGTGCAGAGCCTTGATACCGAGCTAGCCAGAGCGCTGAAAGGAATTAGGGATTCAGAGGCTGAATACCTCCAAATTGCTGTGGCTCAAAGGCTATTTACAGACACGGCTAAAAGAGACCGGAGCGGAAAGCATTTGCTGATCCTTGCTGCTGTGAATCCAGATAGGGTCTAACAAGAGGGGAAGCAATCCACTTCCTGAACATCAATCATGAGCAAAATGACCACTGCAAGGCAAAACGGGGCCTGCTGGATTTCCAGGTTCTTCGACACAGTCGTGCTTTTGTGGTCTGCGAGGCAGAGAATAAGCTTTAGAGCTACAGGTTTTCGGAGGGCAGATTTGTGAGCTTCAGCAGTTATGGCATCTGACAGCCAGGTTAGCGGAGCTTCCCTTCCAGGAGGCCGGTGAAGTGCAGCAGCAGAAACTGCGGTGTCACATCGAAGGACAAGAAATAGTCAGAAAAAAGAGTGGTGCAGGAAGGAGTTAAGGTATGGCTGGGGTTCAGGGAAAGTGCAACAATATGTGCTAATGGTTTTGCAGTTGAGGGGAGTTGTCCTAAAAGAGCTGCAGGAAGGAGAGGATGGGAATAGGCAGCCTCCCAGAAGATTTAAGCCTGCTGTCTCAGGAACAGAAATATCAGGCAGTTAACCCATTTTTTTCTTCTTTTCTTTTTTTTTCTTTTCTGCGTAGCAACTAGATTTCCCGGGAAACGTGGCAGGAGACTAGAGTGAATGCAGTTAATGGCAAGATGTCAGAGGCTGGCCTTGGGCGGTATATCTGCAGGCACACAGCTGCAGCGCGTCTCAGTTTGGGACGGTCCCCACGGCACCTCGAAGTGCCACGAGGCCACACAGAAGGACCGCAAGAGGTGCGGTTTGGCAGCGGTGCCAGGGCTCCTGCTAAGCCGTGTCTCCGTTTCAAAAGTGATGCCACACGGTTTGTGGTGGCTTACAGGAAACAGACTGCGCTGGATCTAAATACCTGAGTGCTTGGAAGAGCTTAAGTGAAAGGCAGCCAGAAGGATTTGGGGTCTAAAAGAGTTTGTATTATCTGTCTAAGACTGCGCTAGCTGCTGCAGAAGTGTAATACAAACCACATTTTTGTGTGGCTTTTAAATTCAGAGCCTAGGTTGAGGCTGACAGGGAGGTAGCATTCAGTTTTAGTCCTTTCTGGTTGCTGGTGAGGTAATACGATGGATTGCGAAGCGTGTGCTCTTGCGTCTCGGGAGGAGATCGTGTGAAGTGACTTTGAGCATTGTGACAACACGATACACGTTTTGTTTACTCTATCAGTTGAACCGTGTTGTGGCAGTAGTGAGAACTCTGTGCGTCCCGTTGTATCAGCTGGCAGGTTAGTTTGGCTTTCTGAGCAGTAAACTGTCACCCAAAGTGTGCAAGAATGTGTAAGGAACAGTATGAAACAAATACAGTGAGAGCTGCTGGCATTGAAGCATGGGGAATGAGGAGAAACAAAATCACCTCCATATCCCAAAATAACCCTGTGGCCTAAACCTCTGTGAGACTTGGGCTTTGATCTAGTCTGACCCACTGAGTATCGGTGTGCCTATGGGTGAGGGATCTGCTTCTGTCCCTGTTTCTGCAAGGCAGGCGGATAGATATCCAGGGACAGAAAACTGGCATCACTTTAAATTGAAAGAATTTAATTCAAAGGATCCTAAGGAGCTGTGGAAGCTGCTTGGGCTCTCTGATAAAGCTAGATACCAGACTGTCCTGCAAAGATTTGAAAGGAGCTCTCCCTCAAAATCTGAATTCAGTAATGCAGATCTTAACTGACAAGCTCTTTTAAACCTATCTGGAAATTAAAAAAAAAAAAACCAACAAAAGAACCAACTCGTTTTTCTGACCTCGTGATGGTCAACTGCAGTACCACGTGCGGGAGCAGCGTGCTGGTTTCCATGTTCAGCTCTCCTGGCTGAGCTGTGGTTCAGTGCTTGCCCTGTAGCAAATGTTGCTGGAAAGACGAGACCTTGAAGAACAGTTATGCAAAACTAGCCTTAATTCAACGTGAAATTTAGCTGAACCATGTATTCAAGAATTCAGTCTTTTAGATCCGTTATCTTGATGAGTTCTTCACAAATGATGGTTTTCTTCGGCGTAATTATACAAGATGACTATTTCAAAAAAAATATGATGGTTTCTCTGACTTTCTCTAAGGGAGTTCTCCCAAGCTGCAGACAAAAGCCAAATACATTTTTTGTAATCGTCTCCAGTTTGGGTCTCTACAAAGCGAGCACTGTTTAGCTGCTGACATGGCTTCTGCTGAGTCTGCAGAGCTGATAATAAAGCAAGGTAATACAAATAAGTAATAAACACTGACAACTGAAGATAAAACATTCCACAACTGCGCTCCTCCTGCTTAATGACAATATTTGGTAGCTATAGTAGCAGTCACTTCTTAGCAAATATGGGGGTGTTTCTGCACCCTCTTTGTGCATGCAGTTCTCTGTATTGCATGAGTACCTGTACCAGCTCTCACAAAATCTTTGCACCTGGTTTGCTCCTGACTTGCTCACATCATGGAATGCGAGGGTACCTGGTGTGCCAACCCTTTTAAGGGATGGTAAAATTCACTTGGTAGCCACCAATACCGGAGCAGTCGTCCTCTGCTAAAAAGTTTCTTCTAAGGAAACGTTACCTAATTTTTCCTGTGTTTGAGTTTCAGTTGCCCTTTGATTCCCTTGTCAACGCTTGCTTCTAGTTTGTTGGAGTTATGTGCCGCGTGTGCTGAGAGAAACCAGGTCGTGCAGCGTCGTGCGTGTCTTGGGCGCTGCTCCTGGGGAAAGCACTAGCGAGCCTGGCCGTCCTGATTCAGGCACATCCTCCTGTTTAACCGAGCAGATTCAGATTACACGGAGGAGATAAGGTTGGGATCTGTCAGAGCAGTTCAGTTGCCGGGTTTTTGAATGACCGGTTCAGTACACGTATCGGTTGTATTCAGAACCTGATATTTCCCTCTGGGCAGAGTTGACCTGGCCCTCAAGCTGCCTGAGGCCAGCAGCGATCGCTGCGAAGGTGTGGCCTCTGTACAAATAGGTACAGTAGTCTGGTGGCAGAAATGTTGTGGCCACGCTTCCTTTAAACAGCTAAGGGTGACGGGGAGCCCTTGGGTGGGGAAGGAGGGCGTCAACTTTTGCCAAAAAGATTTTCCCTTGTTTTTATTTTTTTTTGCTGTCAAACGTACAATCCCTTTGCAGATACAATCTGCAGGTCTCATTTCTGGAGAAGCTTTGACCAAGAAATCAATGTCCACTGGTGGGAGCGAGTGCCAGTGAGGCCACAGAAGGAGGAAGGTGTTGAGACAAGAGCTCTGTGCCCGAGGAGCTGAAGGGTCAGGTTGCTGCCCAAACCTGAGAGCAGACACGGTAAACCATGCTGGAGGTGTGAGGAGGGGCAAGAAACATGGCTGTTAACACACTGATCTACAGAATCGTTTGTGATTGAGCCAGGCCTAACTCTTTGCAATGTCAGGTGAAGAAGTTAAAAGCTTCGATCAGGATTCATCCCTGCGTTTGCCAGTCCTCAATTCTGCTGATAGCTGGGATCAGAAAAACGTACTTGCAGTTCATCTTAGAACCTGCGGTTTGGCTTCTTTGGCCGAGCGCAACAACATGTTTCCTGAGCAAAGTGGTTCTTTCTGTATTCTCTCCCCGAAAAAGGGCCGTGTTGCGCAGCGAGCTGTGGCTCAGCCGTAAGGAGCAGCACATGGTGACTCCCATTGTCTCAGCCTCTGCCGAGCAGCGCTTGCGTTGACACAGACACTCGGGCAATTTTTCCATGTGGGAGCGTGTTTCATGTGTCTGAACACAAACAAGCGCTCAAAGCCACAGTCACGAATAACAGCGAGTGGTCTCATCCTAGAAATTGTGTTGTCGCAGGAAACGAAGAAAGGCTGAGGCAAGTTGTTCTGGGACTTGGTCGGTGTGAGATCCTGAGGCTGAAGTTAACGGTGTGGTGCCGACCCAAGCTGCACACTGATCGTTGGGGTGTAGTTATCGTTAGGGCAGTAAATTTAAACTGAGAACCAACAAAAGGAGTGGTGGTGTAATAGCTGGCAATCGTTGCAAAGGCAGAACTTTCAGAATATTGAAGCAAGTCTGCAAATTCATTGTTTGCTTTTGAAGAAAAAAAGTGAAGAAGCAGAAACTCCCGTAAGGCTTTAGCTTATAACTTCAGCTGGTGATTGTCTGGAAAGTGTCCTGGGTCCGCTTGAAGCTGCCTTGGGAGCTGGTCACAGTGAATGAGACGAGAGCTGCATTTCTCAGTAGCTTCTTCTGCCTTTTCTTCCTATGACATCAAACTTTGAATGCGTCGAGGGACCTGGGAGTCTTGGTGGCCAGCAGGATGACCATGAGCCAGCACTGTGGCCTTGTGGCCAGGAAGGCCAATGGCATCCTGGGGTGTGTTAGAAGGGGGGTGGTTAGTAGGTCGAGAGAGGTTCTCCTTCCCCTCTACTCTGCCCTGGTGAGACCCCATCTGGAATATTGTGTCCAGTTCTGGGCCCCTCAGTTCAAGAAAGACAGGGAACTGCTGGAGAGAGTCCAGCACAGGGCAACTGGGATGATGAAGGGAGTGGAGCATCTCCCTTATGAGGAAAGGCTGAGGGAGCTGGGGCTCTTGAGTTTGGAGAAGAGGAGGCTGAGGGGTGACCTCATTCATGTTTACAAATATCTAAAGGGTGAGTGTCACGAGGATGGAGCCAGGCTCTTCTCGGTGACAGCCACTGATAGGACAAGGGGTAATGGGCTGAAACTGGAACATAAGAGGTTCCGCTTAAACTCGAGAAGAAACTTCTTCTCAGTGAGGGTGACGGAGCCCTGGAACAGGCTGCCCAGCGAGGTTGTGGAGCCTCCTTCTCTGGAGACATTCAAGACCTGCCTGGACACGTTCCTGTGTAGCATTATTGAGGCGTTCCTGCTCTGGCAGGGGGATTGGACTTGATGATCTTTCGAGGTCCCTTCCAATCCCTGACATTCTGTGATTCTGTGAGTGCCTTTAATGACAAAGTCTTTTAACCTTAGATTGAGAGTTGATATGGGAAGAGCAATTTACTGTGTAGTTTTTTCATTCACACACGATTTGTGTGGAATGTGTCATAAAATAAATGGCGGAACTTGCTTAATAGTGAAAGTTCAATATATGGGCATGTCTCATTTTAAGAGGGAAGTTTTCAGTGCTTTTAACGGGATGAGACTTTATAACCAGCAGTACTTGCATTAATTGCATCACTGGTGATTAAAGACGTCATCAGCTCTGCTCTGAAGTCGACAGCAATGCTTACTTTTGCTCTGTGCTCTTCTGGGAAGCTGGGATCTAAACTTTTCCTGTGAAACACTACCCATGGCAGTAAGAAATCCAGAAGACAAAAGCTTTTAAACTAATTGGGTGATATTCATTACACAAAGCTAAATGAGTGTATAACTGCTAAGGTGTCGAAGTTGATGTTTATTTAGTCAGTACTAATTAGATGCCTTTGCATTTCATGGTGGAACTGACGGAATAATTAATTCCCCTGAAGTATTCTTAACATTTCAGACTTTGCACAGTAGCTAATTCTGGAGATTTCAAATTTCAGATGGTCTGTACCGCCCAAAATCTGCTCTGCTTTTGGCGAGAAACCTGTGTTGAGAGGCATCTGGTAAAAGTGACAGTGATGGATTGAGGAAATACTGTGTCCTTTACTTTGAGAGTGTTTCCGCATTCAGCTTTGAATATGGGTTGTATTCTGAGCGTAGTTGCCAAACGCGGTTAGAAAATATTCTCCCCCTGTACAAAAAGGGGCAAAACCTGTCGATTTAGCAATGAAAATAGTTTTCTGTGAGTTTCTGGAAAGGATACGTGAACTCTGCTTTTTCCTAGGGAGAAAAGGGCCCCGCGAGCTTAAAATCCCTAATTTTTATTTTAGGGCAAGCCTGTAACAGTTACGTGATTTGAAAATCCTCCCCGGAGGAGGTTCAGTGTTCCGCAGCCTGCCTTGAGGAATCGTCCCACGTCTCTTCCTGCGATAGAAGTGACCCAGTTTGCCCACGCAGATGGGTTGGATTTGGCAGAGAGGAGCAGCGAAGGTGTGGAGCAGATGTCGCTGTGCTGCTTCGCACAGAAGAGGCTGCTCTTTGGAGAAGCTCCTCTGCTAAAATCCGGTCGGAAAGTGTGCAGAAAGCACACTGAAGTGTGCTTTCTGCACACTTTCCGACCGGATTTTAGCAAAGGAGCTGTGGGTGTTGGTAGCACCAGGTAATCTGTTGGGATTACCTATTGTACGCATCTTTTAGGACTATTTTTCTACTAGTCCTTTGCTGGGGTGGGAAGACCCAAATTTAAGGTCACTGTTGCTACCACGCTCTGTGCTTCTCCGGCTGTCGTGTTTTTCTTCTGTCAAAGCCCCGTGTGCTTGATTTGTTTTCCACAAGATCTCGATTCCTCCCAAATTCGTGTCAAATTTCCATCTATTTACTCTGCAAGTCAGTACTTCTGAACATACATTTGAGGTGTCGGGCTTAGAGGAAGGTGGATATGATGCTGAATAACTTGCAGGGAAGGTTTGGAAGTGTTAAATCCAGTTATATGTCAATTGTTTGCTCTTCTTGGCTCCCTTTGGCTTCACTCTGTATCTAGATAGTGAATGTTCTTAAGGAGTCATCCTGCCTGCCAGTAGTTGACTATTACTCTCGAATTATTTTTCATCAGATGAAGATGAAAAAATGATATTCTGATATGACAAGCGAGGTTTTTTTGTGTTATACCAGTTGCTCTGTGTGCCACGTGAACATCCTCATTTGTGTGGGGAAAAAAAATAAAATAAAGTCTTCAAGATGTTTACAATTTGTAACGCAGATGACATGCAGTTCCTTTGAGTGGTCTCTGGTAGCACTCTCTGCTTGCCTTGGTTTGCATACTTAATTGTTCCTTATTGTCTTTTTCAATCTAGAACATGGTCCAAAACCATTCCTGGCAAGGTTGAATTCTTCTCCAGCGAGGGTTCGGACACCTCCATTCCCATCCCCATCGTGCCGCTTCCAGGTGTAGATGACTCTTACCCGCCCCAGAAGAAATCTTTCATGATGCTGAAATACATGCATGACCACTACTTGGACAAATACGAATGGTTCATGAGAGCTGATGACGACGTTTACATCAAAGGGGACAAACTGGAGAACTTCCTCAGGAGTTTGAACAGCAGCGAGCCCCTCTTTCTTGGGCAGACTGGCCTCGGCACCACGGAGGAGATGGGGAAGCTGGCGCTGGAACCGGGCGAGAACTTCTGCATGGGAGGACCAGGAGTGATCATGAGCCGGGAGGTCCTGCGGAGAATGGTGCCCCACATTGGCGAGTGCCTGCGAGAGCTGTACACCACCCACGAGGACGTGGAAGTGGGGAGATGCGTGCGGAGGTTTGCGGGAGTGCAGTGCGTGTGGTCCTACGAGGTAAGGGCGAGGGCGCGGAGAATGAGGTGTCTTGTTGTGGGGGAGGTAGAGAAGAGGGTGGGAGAGGCCAGCAGCAGAGGATTGCTGTTCTGTTGTGGGGCCGCGCAGCAGCTCCTCCAGAGCTCTCCTTTTGCAGCTTGACCATCCAGTTTACAGTTTCTGTGCTCCTTGTTTCCTACGAGTGTCACGCTGGGAAAGACCTACGCAAACATGAAAGTGCAGCTGCAGGGAGGGGAATGGAACCTGACATCAGGCTCGTGGAGCTGGAGGGCGAAACGTTCGTCGTCCATAACGCGTGTGTTTATTTAGACAGGAAGGAAATACGCTTAAATCGAAATGGCCACAGCTCCTTGCAGTCTTGATTGTCCAAGCCTCTCTTATCTACTTTAGCTGGGTATGTCATGGTGTCAGCGTGGAAAATAGATGATACAATTACTGTGTTTTTTGCTGCAGCTGCAAGGCTGACAGCCCTTTGCCCTGACAGTGACAGTTTTTTCCCCAAACTGCGGCCGTGGCAGAGATGTCTCACAGTGGCTGGCACCGTCACCCTGCGTGCTGAGCTGCCTCCCAGCCTGCCCGCAGCCCAACTCCGTGGCTGCTCGGGGCGCTCTGTGGCAGCCCCATCCTGTAGACACTCGCTCAGCAGGTCCTTGACGTCAGCAGAGACAAGCCACCGCTGCTGCACCGAAACTCAGGGTCTGCCTGCGCTGATGTGGCTGCGATTTTGGCATCTTGATGGGGAAACAAACAAAAGTCCCCAGCCTGCTTGTGGCAGAGTTTCCTGCTGCTGTTCCTGCTCAATACTGGGGGCTGGCAGCTCTTCCCAGGGGTGAGGGGGGCTTCTCCTGCCCGGGTGCGCTGGGCTCTTTGAAGTGAGTCCTGAGTGTTTACAGACCGTCTGATCAAAAACACCTGCTGGGCTGGAGCGGCAGTTTCTGCTCTAGTACCAGGGAAAACGCTGGTGGGTCTGTCTTAGAAATAAGGGAGAAATTGAAAGCAGAAGAGAGGGTGAACAGTTTGTCTTTTTACACAAACGTTTCTGACTTTTGTCCTTTTATGAGATGTGGGAAAGAGGGGGATTCTTCTGCCCACGTGACGGAGGAGCTGTGGTCACAGATGACGACAGACGCTGCTGCTGACCTGCTCTTTCACTGGCAAAGACTTGCTTTAAACTTTCGACGCTGAATTTCTACCCCCCAGAGCTGTTGCTTTGTGTCAGTTCACAGTTGAGTGACGGGAAAACCTCCGAGGAAGGGGAAGGAGGTTTCCAGCTGCAGTAATTCATTCATATCTTTTTGCGCGTAAAGACTTTCTGGACTAAAAGTGACTCTCCGTGTTCCCTGCTCACAGACCTGGAACTAGTTTATGTATTGCCAACATTGTGGTTAGCCGTTCATAAGGAGTCAGTAACTTTTTCCACAGTTTCTAGCAGCGTGAAATTTTGACTCTAGACATTTTGAATTGAAATAACTTCTGGTGTGGATGCCTGTACCATGTGGCATTTGATAACTTACTCAAAGGTCAGCATTTTGGTCCTAGTGAAGCTGGCAAAGCCTTCCTAAGTTCAGTGTGATCAAATTTGGGCTTGAAATAACTAGTGATAGCACACGACTGCACTGGGAATGCTGACAGAATTAGATTGGGGTTCTCTCAAAATCTGTTTTGTTTGATCAGCTTCTGTTAGATTTTCCATGGTGCTACTTAAAATTGGTTTGTGTGAGGTGTATAGACTGTAAGATGTTCAGAAGTAACCGGTAAGCGTGAGATGTTAAATTAGCTCAGCTGTTTTGGAGAGAGGGAGGAGTTTTGGTGATGAAAGCACGCTGCTTCTACTCCGAAAAGGTCCGCTCTCATTTAGTTGAGGCATTTCAATTTAAAAACCTGTCATCTTTTCCTTTTTTTGATCTGGTCCTCTCATTGCCCAGACAACTAGATTACATGTGCCTGGTATTTTATTTGAGATAAAGCAATAGCTGTGTGAAATAACACAGCTGTTAGGACAGCTGTGTTAGGAAAGCTTGGTGTAAAAGCGACATTTTCCATGTCTTGTACATTCATGAGCATCAAGTAACAGGCCACTGTAAGTGAATTGCCAAGTGTTGTATTTCAGTGAGCTTCTGACAGAGCAAAAAAGTTTATCTGTGCCTGCTCTGCTGGGGCACGGCCACCACATTCTTCACAATTCCCGTCGAAAGGGAAGCAGTGACTGCACGAGGCTCAGCAGACAAAGCAACTTTGGCCCCAGGCAGCCCAAACCTCAAACTTCTTTGCTTCCTGTTCTGGAGAGCCTTGAGTGGTAGCACAAATGAGGAGCTTGGGTCTTTGCAGTCACCCCTCTCAGCTCTTTCGTTTTCGTTTTAGTGTCTCGGACGTGGAATGCCCTGCTGGACCTCAGGGAGGGTGGTGTTTTTCTGTTTGTTTTTTTTTCCCCTGCACTTTTCTTGCAGTGGGCTCTATGCCCAGAGTCATTTTACTCATCTCCACGACTGTCACTGCCCCCTTTCTCTGATTTTAGGATCCCACAATGTCTTTACTGTGCTACTCATCTTCCCTGGCTCTGGCCCTAGTGGTGTGCCAAAACGTGTCTGCAGGCCTGGCTCTGTGTTTTTCTTCTGCTCGCAGCAGTCTGTCTCAAAACCCTTTTTTTTCCCCCCTTCCTGTGTTTCTGTCCCTTTGCCGCTCTCTGCGGTGCCTCTTAGACCACTTCGTTAGTGGCACCGGTTATTGCCCGTTTCAAGACTTGCAAAGATTTGTTCGTGCTCTTCCTGCTGTCAGGAGTTTTTTCAGCAAATACAGTAAAGGAATTGACACCACGATTCTTTGGACTTCTTGTTTCATCTCGCCCCAGAAAAGAGTCAGCCGGAGGAGAACCAAAGCTCCCTGAGCTCTGGGGAGCTGCATCTTATGAGCCTGGGCAGGAGGAGTTTGCAGCCCATGCTGGATTTTTAGGCTCCTGTGACCAGTCTTGTAGCTTTTGCCTTACTTGACACAGGTCGAGTGAGTCACAGATGAGACATCCCTGTGAAAACACATCATAAAATGCAAGTTCTTTATGGCGAGGATTATCGTAGCTGTAAAAACAAAGCTGGGACTGATACTGTTGTTTGACAAATAGCTGTAAAACTCAGCCCTCTATAGGGTGGAGCAGCCAAAGCTATGGGTTTTAGGCAGCAAACTGGAAGACAAAAAGTCATTAAAGAAATGGAGCTGTGAAATCTCTGAGGCTTGCAGATGGGAGCTTGACAGTTTATGAAGGAATACAGAGTGCAGTCCTTCCTCCTGAAGAGGACAAAAGGCTTGTGCTGAACTTGCTGGGAAGTGGTTTTGCATTTCTAGTCAATATTAGTATTTTGGACTTCTGGCACACTGCTGGGTGTTCTTAGAAAAAGTTTACCTGTGTAAGTCTCCTTCCTTCTCTTGTTTCCTTCTGCCAGCAGTGGTTCTGGTTCATGTTGTGTGGATCACAGGGACACGCCAGTTTTGTTTTCTCACGCACTGCCACGTGGTACCACGTGCGGTCCTGACTATTCAGCCTGAGAACAGGTTTCAGCTTTGGTGACCACCTCTCTCATTTGTGATTTAAACGATCTCCGCGTCTTGTTGATCTCAGTTTTCTTTCTAAGTCTAATGTTTCCTTTACATGCATCTGAATTACGAAGCCATGACTCTGGAGCTTAGCGTTGTTTCAGCCTTGTTTCGTAGCTGGTGCTGAGCATCGCTCCAACTTGTGTTTAATGTCCTCACCTTAAGAGTGTTGATAACTTTCACGCAAGCTCTTTGTAGCTGCTAGAAATCAAGGTGGTATATCCCATTAATTTCTTCATTAATAAAACCCTCCTGACACACGTTGCTCTTAGGTGATACAATTGCTTCGTGTCCTACAGCGCAACAGAAACAGCTGGATCCAGCGGAGGAGTTTACACTACCTCTGACTGCTGGTGCAAACGCCCAGAGATTCGTCTGGTTTTCCTTCTGTTCTGGTTGAGGTAGTGGGAGAAATTAGGTAAGAAGCAGCAAGTGTCTCTGTAGAGCGGGCAGTGCTTTCCTCCAGTCTAGCAACAAGTACTCTAAAATGTCATCAAGTGTCATCAGGAAGCGTGAGGATCACGGAAGAGTACGTCCAACCTTTTGGGTGTTGTCGAGGGAAAAAGTAGGGCAGTGGTAACCAGGGATAGCGGGAGGGCTTCTGAGAGAAAGGGGATTTGAATTAAGCGTTTTGTGTGGGCTTTCATCTGGAGTAATTGAAGATAATTGCTGCTCTGAAATTCACTGAAATTAGGAAAACCCTTAAAGTGCACGGTATATCTGCCAAGTGCACTGGCAGTGCCAGAGCATACCGTTTCTGGAATGGACTCTCTGATGGGCAAAACTGAAGTTTATGGTTTTCTGAAAGATAGCCAGAAATCAAAATAAAAAAAAAAAAAAAGAAAAAAAGATAAAAGTCCTGCAGCAGTTGATCAGAACTGAAAGACTGGGGACAGATGGAACTGTTAACTGCTAACCTTCAGTTCCTTTGCTTTGTCCTCTGAGGAAGAGCCTTCCTTCATTAATGAAAAAGGAGATTCAGCCTGTTTGTAGCTGGCTAACGTACGGGACAGTGTGCCTTCAGCAGCAAGAGCTGTGAATCTGAGAGTGGGAGAGGCTGGGGGCTGTGAGGGGTGCTCCACCATTCACCACAGTGCGTGGGGGGCACTGGGGTTGGACTGTGATGTCTGGTGGCTCCTGCTCTGTGAACCCTTGCCTTGGGTTCCAGGCAATGAATGTAAAACTTGACTTGTCTTTGTGGTGGGAGCATCCAGCAGCGCTTGTGAAATCAAGCGCTCTTATTGTGCTGGCTTCAAAACTGGTATGGTTTTTTTTTAAGTCAGAGCATAGGAAATAGGCTAAAAACCCTGAGAGCAACAGGTACCTTATCTCACAGTGTGTAGGTAGCCTGTTGCATCTCTTAATTCAAGAAACATATGATACAAATTTTGTGTGTGTGTAGGGGGAGGAAGAATGCAAGCGTGCCTGGTGTTTTAGAGTGGATGTTTATAAATCATCTTTTTGTAAGCACTAGATTTTTAACTTTGAAACACTTCAGAGATGTCTTTTTGGCTTCAGCCTAAGTTGGAAGTAGGTGGCTCTCTGTTCTGGGGATGGATAGAGATTTGACTTCTTGAAGGTAATGAGGAATGGCATTTTGTCAGAGGACAGCCAGGTGAGACTAGAGAAGAGCATTATCTGGGCAGGGAAGGTGATGCATGGGGCTCAGTGACTAAAATACAGGACTAATGTGACAGGGAGTCTGTGATGACAGTGGGGGAAGCAGCGCGGTGTGACCACTGCTGTCTAATTTTAGTAGTGATGTTTGCTGAGGAGGAGGGCAGAGAGGTCAAAGGAGAGAGTAAAGGCTGCAGTTTGGATTTGTGAAGCCGAGGTGTGGGTTAGGAGGGTTTGGAATAGGAGACAGATCTCAGATCTGCACCCAAGACCTAGCTCTTTTGCTTCCGAAAGTGATTAAATGTTTGAGAACCAAATCACTAAATCATTTCTCAGTGACTTCTGGACTCAGATTGGTAAAGGTTTCTTGTTTGACCACTTTGTATATGGCACAAAGTGTTGTACCAAGGTTACGGGAATCTGGATCTCACCGACTTTCTGCTGGCCATCATTTTAAAAGGGGAAAGCTCTGTGATTTATGCTTATACACACACGCTTTTCCAGGCTATAGACTGCCTGAGACTGACCTAGTTTTTGTGAGCACATGGTTAATCTGTCCCTAGTTAGCTGGATGACTTGATCTAATGCCTAAGCTGAGGGTTGCTGGAATGGGGACTTTGATGGTGTTGTGCAGACTCTAAGGAAGCTTCAGCCATGAAATCAGCAAATGGAAATAATTGCTTTTTTTTCCCCCCTGTTGTTGTCTTGAAGTGCGGTGCTTTGGTTAGATATTGGGATCTGTGCAGCTTGTTTCAGGAGCCGTCAGGATTAGTTGTTACCTTGAGGACAAGTCAGGGAAGGCTAATCCTTCATTGCATGACAGGACGAAGAACTCTAATAAAATAGCTCGTCATCCTGGTTTCTTAATTAAGACATGCAGAAGATACTTGAGGATTTGAGTTTGATCTATTGAGCAGCAATGGCGATAGGCAGAATGAGGGAAGGCTGAGACCAGAAGCTTTCTGATGTGTTTTCTGAACTGTTGGGAAGCCGTTTTTGCAGAGTAGATTCATGATTTGTGGCTTGCTGGAGCTGTGAGGGTCGGCACTTGGAGGAAATGATGTGCCGTGGTCAGAGCTGTGCGCTGCGCTCCCTCTCGTAGGTGAGTCCCACCTCACTGGAGACCTTGGAAGGGCACAGTTAAATCCCAGTATAAAACCCAATAATACCTGTGTAGACAGTTAGCTCTCATGGGTCAATTATGTCTGACCAAACTTGGAGTTGGCAAGTTTCCTCTTTGTTTTATTTAGTGCTTATCTCTGTGTATAGAAGCTGAGAGTGGGAGAATAAACCACTTTGTGGTTGTCTCTGTAGAGACAGAATCTCTGTGATATATCCCACATGACTAGACAGTTGAAAGATTTTTTTAAAAAATGGTCTTTCTTGGCCGAAGTGGACATGAAGTATCTTCAGACGGCGCTCTCAGCATGCAAGTTTTTACCTGATCAATATGTAGAGGGTGTTTGGAGCGGGGGTTAATCGTGTAAATTTGGAGAAGGTTTTTTCTTTTCTCCCCTCAATCTGTTAGAGCTGTCTGCTCTATGGAGCTTAAAGTGCCAACAGCATGGAGGTGTCAGAGCGCCTGTAAGCATGGGAGAGAAAAGCCAGACTTGCCTGGTAATGGGAAATAGAAATGAAGTGCTGATGTGGGGAAGGGGCTTAATATAAACTAGCTGGGGTCACTGAAGGGATGGTAGAAACACGTTCAGCTACAATTATATTTTGCCAGTTCACCACGTTTGCAGTCACTGGTCTCCTGATGGTGCTGGGAGATAAACTGAAAAGAGCTTTTAACACCAGGCGACTCCTCACCTCAGGCCAGGAACTGCCAATTCCTCTTCTGCTTCGCAGCTGCCTGCTTGCAAAGTCCCTGTTGGCGATGGATTTTTGTGGTCCCGCAGTGCTGGCGAGGCAAAAAGATGGCGTTCGCTCCGCTGCCGTGTTTCGTTTTTAATAGCTTGTGGCTAATTGCAGCCGCAATTATGATGAGGACTGCGTGCCTTGAGTCTTCCCCTGCGTTAGACCCAAGCACACTTGACGTATGCCAGTAAGGAGCTTGGCTTTTTAGGCTGTGGTGGGAGAACTGTTGGTTCTTGGACAAGCAGGGAGGGAAGCTGTGAAGTGAGGAACCTGCCAGCCCTTGCAGCAGGCGGGTCACCGTTTAACTCGGTGCTCTGTGCCGTCGTCCGATGGCTCCGCGGATGGTGTGAGGATGTAATCTGACTGCACAGAGGATTAATTGTCCAGGATTTGTCTAACCTTGTTTCCTGTAGACACCTCCTGGCTGAAGAGCTGCTGCTGCTGTTCTGTGTTCTAAAATCATCTGATTTGGAGCAGAGAACTTAGTTCTGCTTTGCTGGGCTGTTGCACCGTCTTTAATTGATCCTTAAAATGCTTAAAACATTTTAGCGCTAATTTCCTGTGTTAAAAGCTTATCTGGACTCCTGGCGATGTGAACTTTCATGGCTATCAGCTGGAGACCTTAAAATCTTGCCAGAAAGCCTGACTGCCTGAAGAGTGGGGATTATCTTCCTGCATGCCTAGACCAAAATGACCTTTATGTGTCACAAAGAAGTTGGGAACATAATTGGAAGGATTTGGGGAACTAACTGGTTTAGTTTTCTTAAATCCTGAGGTTTCAGCTGGAGTTGTGTTTGGGGGTCCTTGGAAAACTGAAAGTCGAGTTCTCGTTATTTCTGTTTAGTTCCTTAAATAAAAGTGAATTTCTGCCGGTGCAAACAAGTTGGTTGTCAGTGGTTCAGATGTGTTTTGAGCAAGTTGAAAGTACTGTTACAATAATGAAGCAAAAATAGAAGTTGTGACTGATTTTTGTCATGGGGATTCTTGAGAGCAAATTGAACTTGATGCCAGTTACTTGCAGCTTGTGTGGCAATGGTGGCTTCAGTAACAGAGTGAAAGCCTGCGAGGAGTTTAAAATACTGTTAGGGACTCAAAGTGGTTTTTAAGGCAATAGGAAAAGCCTATTTATCCATTTAGACTTTGTCCACGCTGTGGTGTTGTACCCTGAGAAGAGGAAAGCCACTCCAGCGAGCTCTCTTCTTCCAGGTAAGCACGCCAGCAGTTTTTCTGCTTCAGGCCAGGCTTTGCAGCCTGTGTAATTACCTGTGCTGGTGGCACTGACTTGCTCCCAGGGCTGCAGCATAGATGAAACTCCAGTGATCAGCTTCTGCGCTCAGTGCTCTGAGGTCCTGGGAGCATTGCTAGGGTAGGGTAAACCGCTTCATGTAGCGTTTGTTCTGGTTTAGAGCTGAGAGCACAGGTCTGTACAGGATGGGAGTCCAAAAAGTTCATGCAGAGCTGTGAGATGAGGCTCCTAGAGCCAGTGCTTTAGAGTCGTTGCCTTAGAAAGAGGTTTAGGAAAAGGCATGACATGCTCTTGTTTAATGAAGAGAGCACAGGTAGGGTCGTGCCCACTGGGTCTAAGCTCTATCCAAGCCTCTGGGTTTAATCCTTCCTATTGAATGGCTTTAGGGAGCTCCAGCTGAGTGCTGTATTTTTGGTCTTGGAAGGAGTCTTCAGAAGCATCCAGCACTCTTTGTGGATTAAGCACAGCTTTTTTAGGCAGAGGCTAGGATTAGCAGTGAAAGAAATGGGAACCCATAGTTCGGGCTCAGCAAGCAGTTCATTAGAAAGCAGAAAAGGGTAGGTTGCAGTTCCAGAAGTGCTACTGTCACCTTCTTCCATCTGCAGAGAAAAAGCATGTTCCCCGGAAAATAAAGAACCACATTATCAGAAAACTCGTCTAGCTTGGGGCTGCCCCAGCCTGTCCGAGTCGGCAGCCAGCGCGTGGATGCTGCGTCCTTGCCCGCTGTCCTCTTGGCTCTCCTCAGACCTGGTGTCGGCGTGCGTTCTGAAAGGCGGGCGCGAGTTTGGTCATGAAAACTTGTTGCCTGCTCTTGTTCATGGTTGCCACTTCAGATTGGTGCAACTGGTTAGAGAAGTGCCCTGAGAACAGCAGCAGAGTGTTAATGAAGGTTCCTCTGCTCATAGGCCTTCAATGGGTGTAATTACTTGGCAGTAACTTCTTTAAACCTTATTTGAATTAAAGCTACATGTTTTGGCTGGTTATGTCACCGCTGTATTAGTGAGGAATGCAGGAGAGGGTGCTAGTTTGCATTAACTGAGCTGCCTTAATCCTTTGTAACCATCCTTTTTAATATGTGTTACTGTCTACAGAGAGAGAAAACATTTGCCCAAAGGACGGCAGAGTTCACTCCTCAGCATCTCTGCATAAGGGCAATGTTCTTAGTTCTCAGTAAGGACTAAGAAAGCTCTCAGTAAGTGGCTGTTGAGAATGAATATTATGTGTAATTCTGCAGAACTACTTGATAGGGAACTGTTCAGACTTAGATCTGAATCTTTTTTTTCCTACAGTTCCCCTGACTGCATGGGTGCCGAGTGGGTTAAATGTCTGACCTGATTTTTTTAATGGTTTCATACAGCCTTCAGACCAGATGCTTCACTAAAATCAATCTTGTTCGACTAGAGTGACTCCTCTCACGGTCGTTGTCCAGGTCAGCAAAAATATTGTTCCCTTGCGTGCGTGTCTTTGCTGTCCTGACAGAAGAGGACTTTGCTTAACCTTATCACAGATGATTTGTCAAGGAACCTCACCTTTACCTTACCTTACCTTGTTTGTTTAACCGTATCACGGATTATTTGACTGACATACTTGATTTTTATATCCTTCTCCTATTGAAGACACTTCCTAACATCTTGGGCCAAGAGGAACTTTATAATGAAAAAAATCCCAACAGGTAACAACTGAAAGACAATAGCAGATTTAATCTCCATAAAGCTTTTGCTTCTCTGGGAGTGTTTCCGTACTGTGGCTTTTCCAGGTTTGGGCGAGAGCAATTTTCCTTCAACTTTTCAGATAATCTTTTTTTTCCCTCTCTCTGAATCTTTAGAGTTGAAGTGTGTATTGTACTCACCGTGAGAGTTTTTTGCAGTTGCCCTTTGTCTTGCTGCGTTGTACTGGGCCCAGCTGGAAGCCCCCTCTGACCCTGTGGAATAACGCGTTTGGCTGAATCCCGAAGTTTGCTGATTGTAGCATCTCCGCTGCGTGTGCTTGTACTGAAGAGAAACCAGCCACGTGGCTTCTTATCTTTTCTAGGCCAAAAATAACACTTCCGCCTTAAAGAATTAGCCTGACTTCAGAAGGTGAAAGGGATATGAAGTATATAAAATAAGAATTTTATGTGAAGTTTATAAAGTGTATATATATATATGAAGTACATAAGAGCTGAGTGCCTAAGTGTTAGCATGAAGAGCTTTTGTTGGGAGCTCTGGAGAGTAAATCAGAAGTGTTTGTGATGAACTTTTGCTCTGCCACAAGGGCAAACCTTTGCTGAATTGCAAGTCTGCTCAGATTTAAATCAAGACACGGGGTCTGCCAGCAGGGAAGGTGGGAGGGCAGTGTCATCTTCCTCCTGGTTGTATCGCGACTCCTCCAGATCCCCGGCGTGGCTCCGCAGAAGCGAACGGGTCATTTCTCCAGCCCGGGTCATTTCTCCGGCCCGCGGCGTCTGCTTTGTGCCATCTGCCCTCGCGGGTCCTGGTGCAGAGGAAGTGTGAAATGTGTAACCCCGTTTATTCTGTTAAAGGTGGTCAGGGCCGTCTCCCGTACAGAAAACGCCTTGTTTCTGTTCAGCCAGCACAAAGGCTCTTTTATAGCTGCTTGGCCATACGTCTGTGGAGGTGCCTCAGACTGTTAGCCCTGGTTACCGGTTGAGGTATGCAGGCTCCGAGGCTGTGATGTACAGGGATACGTTATTTATACGTTGCCTCCCTTTCCTTTTGAGGATAGGGAGCTGTGCTGTGTCCTGCCCTGAACAAAGCTGGTGGCAGTTATGTGACAGAGCTTGGAGATTTTTCCCTTTAAAAGCACGGCTGGAATCCTCCTGTTTCGCACGTTGAATTAGATGTCTGAATTTGGCAGTGTGACTGCAGGACAATAGAACTTTCTCTGGGGAGAAGTGTGTTGAATTTCTGCTCCAGAGACAGACCTGGCTCGAAAGAGAGCGTGTGCGCCAGCGCAGAGGGACCTCCTTCCTTCACAGGGCGCTTAACAACTGGAAAAAAACGTGACTTTGTAGAGTTTTTCAGCTTTATTGCAGCTTCTGGATTAATTTCTCCATCTTCTCCCCTTTCCCCTGGTATTTTTTCTCTTGCACATGTCCTCTTGCTGATTTCACCAAGAGACTTTGCTGAAACCATGCACCCTCATCTTTTGAAATGTAGGGGAGGGAGTGAGAGTGTAAACTGACAAAACCCTGGTGAGTTCTGAACCTCAGATGTTTGTCTCTTTTGCCTTTCAGACATCTTAAGGTTTGCCATCTCCTGGCTCCTGTGCTTGGTTTTCTCTGTCGTTGCGTTTTAACCCTGCAAAGCTAACGGACATCTCTTCAGTTCCGTTCCCAAATAGCATTCTGATGCTGTCACTGCTGGCTTCTTGACTCAAGTGGAGCTTGAGTGGAAAAACAACTTTCATCAAATTACCATGAGTGAGATAGGTCTCGTGGGATAAAGGAAGAGCACGAGAGGGACGTTCCCTGATTCATGTTAAGCTCTTCCGCTTTGGTGCTGATGTTCTCTTCTGCTCCGTATCTGCTGGCGGGGATAAATACTGAAATCTGGTAGGTGAGAGTGGCAAAAGGTGGCTCGGGGCAGGTCAGGGGTATGTTCTGTCACTGAGTCCCTGTCCCTCGAGAGCAGCAGCTCTGTGCTGCCCAGGCCCCGGCGTCACTGCCCGGCTCTGGCTTGTGAGCGCGTGCCTCTACTTGCTCTCCCCTCTGGGGAGTGTTTCTTGTTGAAGATCTGTTTAAGCTTTGAAGATGCATTTAGGCTTTTTGTGGCCTCTTTCACAAGAGGGTGAGAAGTTACTTTTCAGCTTAATTTTAGACTGGCTGTCATTCTCGAGCAAGCTTGAAGGAGCGTGGTTTTGACCTCGCTCCCAGGGAAACTTGGAGGAACCCGATTTCCCAGTACATTGAGGGAACTGTTACCTCGGGTCTAGAATTTTGTGCTTCGGCATCAAAGTGCTTTGCAAACCTTTCCCATGCTCCTTCCACCCTGTGGAACGACCGCTCTTCCCGCGTGGCACGGGGTTATCCCCAGGGCACGGGAGGAGGTACCGTCAGGGCACGGTGAATCGTGTAAGAGGTCCTGATTCTGTGTCCTGCAGCCAAGCCCCACCTTCCCTTCCTTTCCCTCTTTCACCAGTCACTTCAATTAAAATTCCACTGTCAGGGCTGAAGTGAGGTGAGGCAGGAGCAGACTTGTTTTCAGGAGGGAAAGGGAGAACCAAATTTGCTGCCGGAACGGGCCTTTTCCTAGAGCAGGCTCAGGAAATGTCGCCTCCCCACCAGTTTGGTGCAGAAAAGTCACACGTAGACATTGCAAAAATCATCAGCATTGGCCGCTTCAGTTCCCAGAGAGCATCAAAGAGTGAACAAATTAAGCTGGAAGCAAAGAGCCCTGCAGAGACAAACCTCCGGTTCTCCATCAGCCTTTCTGAACCATGGCCCAGAGCGCTTATTGAAGATATTTTCTTAATAAAGCCGGGGGAAGCCGAGCTAGCAGGGGTGCGAACGAGACTCTTTGCTGACACTGGGGAGCAAAGCGGAGGAACGGGGAAGAACCTCCTGAAGGTGAAAGGTGGCAAATGCAAGAGAGCCAGAGTGAAACCCAGGGGGGTCTTATTAGTGTCCAAGTAATTTCAAATATTCTAAACAGAGGTCCCGTGAGGAGAGATACGAGGGAACCAAATTCCTCTGGTGTTTGCAAGATCAGGCTGGCTAAAGTTAACTGCTCTTGTGTAATGCTCTGCCGAGCGGTTACGGAGCAGATGTTGCTCTTTTTGTAACTGCTGCTCAAAAGTGAACCAGTTTCTTGCCACAAGGGAGAGAATCCAGTTGCCTGTGTAAGTCAGGGAGCTGTTTTACATGTGCTCACCTTTGCAGAAGGTCAAGCCAGTGATAAAAGTTGAGGTTGGAAGTGCTGAGAGTGGAGGAGAAGCAATCACTTGCAGCTGGTGAAGAAACCATCTCCTTCAGGAGTGTGAGGACAAAAGTGCTTAACCTCAGTTGCAGGCAGTTTCTCTAAAGAGAGTAGGGGATTTGGGTGGAGGGGGGATAGGCAGCGGAGGACTGAGTCTTTCAGAAAGGAAATCAGTCTAAAGTAAGTGCAAGGAAACAGTAAAATGTGAAAAAGTGTGAGCTGAGGAACAACCTGCTGTTCTCCCTGGCTCTCGCTGTGACACAGCTCTAATCCTTAAAGCCGGAAATCATATCTGATGGGCTACAATAATCTTATTTTTTCTAGGCGTAGATCTCCCCTATGTCTGTCTCCCCTAGGCAAGGAGGAATACCTGCCAAGAAAGCAATGCACTCTGAGACCCAGCTGCTTTGGCAGCCCAGCAAACCCACCCTGTGCTGAAGCGCTGAGCGTGATGCTGATGGAACGTGTTCTGGCGTGGCATCCGAGTTAAATCTAACTGGGAGCACTCATGCACCTGACTGATGGCCAACATAAAAAGCACATTGAGCAGCCTGCATTGTAGCTGGTATAATTTCATGCCTCGTTACCGTGCAAAACAGTCAAGTCTTTATCCAAAAACAAGGTTTGAAAATGACTTCTTAGAGTATCTTTTCTTCCTGTCCAAGCCGAGAGTGCGCCGTGAAGAACAGTGACTTGGATTGGTAGCCAGTATAACGTCACGGATTGTCTTTGTGTCTGCTTCTCTTTGTGTGGTGGGACAAAAAAAGCCATGTCCAGCTTGGGTTTGGTGCCAGTTTTATCAATATGATGATTGTATGCAGAAGAAAGGAGCTGCAGTGGTTCCTGTGGGGCCTCAATGACAAATAATGGTAAAATATGGCCCTCTCTTAATATTCTGGTTAGATTCTCCTGATTGCTGCACATGGGAAAGCACCCCTTGTCATGTAACTGTCTGTGCTCATGCACTCTGTGGTTAGCTAAAAAAACCAACCTTGTGTATGCTGGAACATAACAGAATCGGCGTAAAATATTCCAGACCCTGTTCCTGAGCATTGTCACTTGGATGATGCTGTCTTGCAGGTTTTTTTAGCTCTACAAAACACATGAGGATTTAAAAATAGAGTTGCTGCAGACCTTCCTGTGTCAGCCTTTGGGAATAAAACCATAGCTATAACTTTGAAACTTGGAAATACCCGTGCAGACTCGGTCCTGCACCTCACACCAGACAATAATGAGCGCTGAAAGCTAAACTGAGCCCATTGATATGTTGATGATCAGTACTTTTTTCTTTCTGATTAACATTCAACCTGTGTCTTCTATAACATTTCGAACAAACCGTGGGATTGTCCATTCTTCTTAGATCCAGTTGCCCGGTGGATTTGAGCCCATCCTGCTGGAGAAGCCGTTGGCACCGTACCCTGTTAGGGCAGCGTCCGCGTTGGCTCGTGGTGCTGTGGTTATACGTATGATCCGATTTGGGTTGTGTTTTGTTCCCTGAGAGTGGTGCTGGGCTGAGGGTGACAGACTGACAGCGTGGAAAGAGTTCCTTCTGTGACGGGGAGTCTGTCATCCCACGAGGGTTGTTGGGTCCCCGCTGGGAGTCTGCGTGTTATGCAGAAAGCGCAGAGGGCTGCACGCCGCAGGAAAGCTCAAGTGCCGTGAGATTTGAGAGAGGTGGAGCAAGTGGCAGGACGCCACGCAGGGCCATGAGCAGCATTGAGTGAGCAAGAATAGATGCAGATAAGTTAAAATGAATTCAATTTAGACAAGCAACTTGTTAAAGAGAATGCTTCCTTCCTCCCCTTTAGGAGAGCTTCCCGGCTGCCTTCTTGGTCCAGCTGGCTGCTTTGGGTCCCCCTTAGCTCTCATCTGCCCCGTTTGCCTTGTCACCTCCCACGTGCGCCCCTGTGGAGCAGCTGCCACGGTTGACCCAGGGGATCGAGGGTGGGTTCCCTGTAGGAGCTCTGCTGGGGGTGAGCCTGGGCTCACTGGAAACCCCAGCCAGTGGGCAGCAGGCTCTTGGAGGTTGGGGATCAGCCATCCTGTGGCCCTTGGACACAAGAAGGTACTTGAATGAGGCGCGTAGCACTGGGAAGGCTGCACCTTCTATCCCATGCCTTTGCTCTAAGTTGCCACCTTTTGCAGTTGTCCTTTAATTTTTGAGAACGGGGACTGACGTGTACTGGTTCGCTGGGCTGGGATGGCAAACCTCCCGGGCGTGAGGTACAGCAGATAGCACCCCTGCCTCCCGAAAGCACACGAGGAAGGATCTGTGTCAGGTGGCCCGACACACCTTCCCTCAGCTGAAGGTCAAGGCCGCTTTTCCTACCAGGATAAGCCTGCGAAACTCATTGCCGTGTAATGTCAGCAGAAGTAGGAAATTCATAAGATCCGAAGGGGAATTAAACCATAAAGGCACACAGAGAGCACTGGGGCACGCTCATCTGTGGATCGTGCGTTTCAAGACAGAGCTACCGCTGCCCGGGGCTTCATCTGGCGGGTAAATCCCCACTTGGCCAAACCACAGACCATTCAACAGAATAATAGTTTGGAGAGATGATAGATTGCTCTGTGTGCTTCTCTGTCCTCGGTTTGTGGGGAACTGCTGGCACAATTTGGGATTTGCACGTGTGCTTGTGAGAGACAGAGATAGATACATACGTAGCCCTGCTCCCTGAAGGGAGAAGGTGGTGGCAGCTCGTGGTGGGGAGATGCTTTCCCAGCACTTCTCCTACACCTTCTCCGTGGGAGCTCTGGAGAACTGGAGCTGTCTAGAGGAGCGAGGAGATGAGGAGGGCGAGGAGCGAGAGAACGTGTGAGCTTCACACCGACTTTATCTCTCGCTCTGCAATGAAGATGACCTTGCTGGCTTGATCAATTCAGGTTCGCTGCAAATCTCATCCGCTCAGCAAGCTGCTGGAGAAGTCTGCTGGCAGTGTCTCCAGGTAACAGTGATAAAACCAGGAGTGGTTATAATATTACTTCGTTTATAACTGAGTGAAACGCATCGGGGGTGGCTGCGACAGGGTGGTTGTATGAAAGAGCAGGAGGCAGCTCTGGGGGGGAAAAGCAAAGGTTGGGGAGTGGCTCAGGCTTTCTAGTGTTCTGCATAGACACAGCTCAGGATGTGAGGTGTGAGGTTTTGTTTGGTGTTTTTTTTTTTAAAAAAAAGCATTTCTAGGAAATGCAAGATGAAGTGGTCTTTGTCTGAGCTGTCTGCACAATCCCCTCACGAGCAAAGCCTTGATCGTGCCAGCGAGGCTGTGATGGGTGATGCATTACAGTAGCAGGCTTGTTACCCAGTGTAACTGCTGCGGCCTTTGTAGCCAGAGAAAAGCAGGGGGTGAGCTTGCTTGAAGCAGTTTAGTGCTAAATTTGCTGTTAAAGCCCTTTCGGGGGAAATCCTTGTGGTAGGAGGCGCTCGCATTTATTAATTGGTCTAATTTCTCTACGTAGCGAAAGATGTCTTCAGTAAT
Source organism: Trogon surrucura (assembly GCA_020746105.1). Taxonomy (NCBI): domain Eukaryota; kingdom Metazoa; phylum Chordata; class Aves; order Trogoniformes; family Trogonidae; genus Trogon; species Trogon surrucura. Next base: position 18,728,004 of record CM036627.1, on the reverse strand, counting down.
TCCAAAAGTAAAAAATCGGATCCGGGTGAATTTATGTTTAATGAGATAACGTAACAAAAGAGAACATTGTAGCTGCAGCAGAGTGTCATAGAAATAGCATTTGCAGCTGTAAAATGGAGTGAAGATAATTAAAAAAATTTTTTTCCTTTTGCATTTTCTCCCCCCCCCCAGCCCTCCTCCCTGCAAAAACCTTGCTGAGCGTGTCTGGACAATGAACGTTCTTTTGTAGGGATGAACACGCAATCCTAGAGGTTAAACTTACGCTTTAAGGTGTTTGCACTCAGATAAAGCTCTTTTACACATGACATTTCCTGCATTATATATAACTGCCTTTAGAAAAGATTGTTTGAGGAAGATTTAACTTCACATAAGCAAGGCTGTCCTTAGCTTGAGCTTACTTTTTCAAATGTCAGCGTCACTCAGCAAAGCCCTTAACGCCTTCCTCGCCGTTGCTGCCAGTTCCTTCCCACTCCTGGTTCCTGGGGTAGCCGTGACCTCGGTGGGTGCAGCCGGGGGGTTCTGGGTGCTGGGAATTTGGGGCCTGCCTGTCGTGCCGGTGATGAAGGGGTGTCTCTGTGTGCTCCCTGAGCTGTGCATCCCACCCCTGCTCCAGTTTGTAACTCGCTGAAGAAGCCTCTCAGTTGAGGAGAACCAAGTAGAAAGTCAGCACAAGGTTTTCCTCAGCACATCTCTCCCTGGAGGAGTCTATAAATACTATGTATATATATAATTTTTTTAAAAAAAAATTCATTTTATCCATTTAGGAGTAGGACTTTACCTGCAATGCATAGAAGAGACACAGCACAGTGGTGTTCCCTTTCACAGAATCATAGAATCATAGACTGGCCCGGGCTGGAAGGGACCTTAGAGATCATTTAATCCAACCTCCCTGTCCTGGGCAGGGACACCTCTCAACTAGATCAATTGCGTGTCCACCTACTGGCTCGAGTCACTCCCCTCATTGCATTAAGTTGTTTTTCTCTCTCTTATTTTCCTCTCTTTTTTTTTTTTTTTCCCTTTTACAGATAGGCTTTCACCACAGCTTTCAAAGTTGTTGAAATTTCCATCCTGACTAGATGAGGCTAACCACTGAAGCTGTCGTGCCTTTAGTGCTATTCAGGATGTGTCTCTTTTTTTTAATCCTTTTTTTTTTTCTTTCTTCAGTCAAGTCTACAAAGAATACTCTGTCCTATGTCCTTTATATGTATGATTTCGTTTTTAAAAGACGACTCATTTCCTCTGCTTTAGAGGTATTTTCTTAAATCTGTCACTTCCTGTCTCTTTTTTGGCCGATTTGCCAGTTTTTACATTTTTTGGTAACTGTTCCGCTCATTAACTTCTGAAATCCTTTGGGAATTGCGTTTCGCCCAGGCGAGGTGAAACTCTGTTTTTATTCTCTGGCAAGAAATATTTGACGATTAATTTAATTGCTAAATTGGCTTCTAAGCAGAAGCAGGCTTGGAAAACTGAAGGGGAATTAATCATGCCTGCTTAGCAGAAGGGACTTGAAAACGTGGAGGCTGCACTAAAGACGTCACTGAAAACTGAGGTGCACAGTAGCTAACAAGCTTTTAGTATTTTATCATAATTTTTTTCTTTTTTTTTTTTTTTTGCTGGCTTTCCTGGATTTTGCCTGCTTGAAGAGCAGACCTTTCCCTTCCAAGAAGAGAGCAAAGTCTTCTGATCTCTGGAGAGCACCGGCTGACTCTAAGGGATGAAGCCTCTGGGCTTTTGAGTGAACACCTGAAAATTCACATACCAGCACAAAACACACACACACGGGGACACTCCCAGACAGAGAAAGTAAAAATGTGGTTCACAATCTCTCTCCCTCTCTATTTGGAGAGTTAAGACGTGTTCCATGAGCAGGAGGAAAAGCTCCGAGGCCTTTGTCCTTCACCTGTCCTGCAGCAAAATGGCTGGTTTTGTTCTCTGGCTCCTTGCGCAAAAACAACCTCGTACTTTTCAGTGTTTCTCTTGAACTTTCTACAGACACGTCTTGATGAATTTGGATTGGGCTGTCTGATGCAAACACAATAGCAAATGAATTCTGGCACAATAAGGAGCTCGGTTCAAAACACCAAGCACTGCATCAGACCGCACTTAAGATTTTGTTTATTTTTAATTTATTTATACTAAAAGTGAAATACAGATGAGTTACGAGAGCTACTACTAAAGAAGACCTGGCGTAAAGTTAAATTTTCCTCTGATGTAACTGGGTGTGACTTGATCAGGTAGCAAGCTCACGCCGATTTACATCAGCTGAAGGTTGGGCTTAGAAATCTTGTGTGTGACTGCAGGCAGGTACTGCAAGAGAGTAGTAAAGCCTGAAGGATGTTCTTGTTCGGTATTTTATTAAAGCAAATTGAACCCTGTCTGAAAAAGCTTCTGCCTGCAAGACTAGGTGTCTTAGAGTGAGCTCAACTTCATGGGACTCCAAAGGCATTATTACAACTTCTGTAATTACCCCAAACAGCTGTTCTGTACGTGGGATTGGCATGACATTAAAGCTCAGTGTCTAGGGCTTTTGCAGGACCAGGCTCCAGGAATGACTCTTCCGCTATCTACCTGGGAATCTCCCTTTGAAATGCACAAAGCCCTTTATAAATAAGGGGGGGCGGGCTGTCAGGCTGTAAAATAGATGACTTTTATTAACCATGTAAGATCTGTTCTTGGTTGGAGACGTCAGCAAGGTCTTGCGTATACCGTGGCTTGGGAAGAAATGGGAATTTAGGGAGCAAATTTTGTGTTTGGAGAGGCAGGAGAAGCAGTTTTGTTACAGGCTGTTACCTGCTGCCTCCATTGGCAGAGGTAGAGATTAGGACTGTCGTGGCAGTGTGAGAGATTTGATGTTTGGAGGTTAAATCAAGTGGAGGAAGGAAATTAGAAATTACAGACCTGAAAAAATATTCTCATATAGGTAAAACCACTAAAGTTATTCTATGCATTAATAAATTACTTTTCTTATAAAATGCACATACAACATTAAAGTATCCAAGAGGACTGTAACCTGAAGAAATACTTTCCTGCCACCCTCAGATAAAGGCTTTGACTTTTTCTGCATCACTTGCCATGTGTTAATTCAGACATGCAAATTACGACTGAAGAACCTTAATTCTGTAGTGCAGGAAGTATTTTGTGAAGAACAAGCAACCTTTGTAGGTATCAGCATCGTATTGAACATGGACCTATGCTTTGAAAATCCTCTTTTGCTGCTTAAACTGGCTCCCAACTGCAGATCTTCCACTCAATTATTTTTGCATTTCTTTTCCAGTGAGTATTAATAGTCTGAGTACTGCAGTCTGTTGTTCATTTTCCATTACTTATCTAGAAACTGAGCAGAACCAATATAAATCTAGCTGGGCTTGAGTGGTGTTGTTTTTAAAGTGTATTATAAAGGTAGGTGTAAATGAAAATAGCTGTGGTTCATGCGGTCGTTCTGTACAACTTACACAACAGAAGAAATTAAGAGTTACCTTGTGCACATTTTCACATAAACTGAGATCTAAAATGCCTGAGTTTTAAGTCCGCATTAATTGTGCGCACAAATCTCTGAAATACCGACCTGCTCAAGTGTTGGTAAAGTGTCTGGTGTGGGCTTTGACCTACAGGTGGGAAAAGTAATAGGAAAAAATAATTATGCAGTACAATTGAAATTTCCTAAATGTAATGGGGCAGAGCGTTGTCATCGAAAAGAGATGATCCCTGTAAACTTTATTTCTTCTCCCTTGAGATCTCAAGAGAGAACCCAAGACTCCTTCCTTGCTAATCCTGCCACCTTCTAGACATTTCTGTGCACCTCAGCCACTTTCTCTGTGACTTTTTCACTAATTGCTTGGGAGAGCTACTTTTTCTTTTACGTTATGACCAAATAGCCTCTTGTCTTAGGGTCAGAGAAGCAAACAGTTACGCTGCTAACCAGTCCCTTCGCATTTAGTAGCCAAGCATCTTAGTTGCTCGTGCCTTGGCTCCTTCCTGCTGGAAAACAGCCCTCTCCTCCCTTGGCCCTGCTGTCTCCTGGAGGAAGTCGCATCTGCCCGCTCGCAGACGAGACGTTACTCGGGCGGCCCATTAATTCAGGCTCCCATTTGCTCATGTTCTTAAGTTCCTCCTGGTGCCACCTCTGTCTCACTGAGTTGTCCAAATTGTTCTGCCGGTTGGGTTGTAAATTCTGGGTACGTGTCATCTGGTTTCACTGTGTCAACGGGATGAAACCAGATGAAACACATTAACTGTTCCTCTGACCCTTTTTTTCCCAGCACTGTGAGCTTCTCCATTTCGTGAGAAACGCGAGCGAAGGCTTTTTCTGGCTCGCTCTGTTACCTTTTGGTTTCCTCCTCCACATGTAAGTGACGGACCTCTCCCCAGAGCTTTCCCTCCCCTGGGTTTGTGTGGCTGTTGCCATTTAAACTGTTTGTGATGTTGGTGTCTTAAGAGCATTGCTCTTTAACAAATTGTACCACCGCTCGGCGTCACGGGGTTGTCTTCTCCTGTGGACCCATTTCTCTGCAGGTTTTAATTTCTGGTGCTTTTCAGTCCTTCCCTGCAGCCAAGTGACTTGTGTGCTGTTTTCTTTCCAGTCGTAGTGGATTTGCGCTGCTTCGCCTCCGACCTTTGCGCTGAGAAGTGGCGTTCAGTTTACTTCAGCCCGTTTTCCTCCTCTTATTGCCACTTGGAGGATCTTGTGAGCTCATTTAACAGCCTTCAACCTCTACTCTTTACCTGTTAATATTTTTCTTTGGATTCCTACCACCCTCTGGAGCATTGCCTCTTACTAATTGAGAGGTAATGCTAAGTAGGGCAAACATTCTAAAGAGCAATTTTCCACGAAGAACCTCTTTGACTGCTGGTGGAAAAAGGTTTTATCTGCAGTGTTTCCTCTCCCTTGGCTTAATGCAGGTTCAAATATTGCCCTTCCTTCTGGTACATGAAAACACTTCAGTGATTGTGTCCTTTGTTTGCTTTGAGAGACAAGATTGCTTGGAGACAACAGACAAAAGGAACTCTCCTATGTTAGGAAATACTACGAAATGCCAAGTCCATGGCTTCACTTCTTACCTGCTCGCTGGAGTTTGGCAGGTTTTGCAAGCAGAATCCACGTTGTTTGAGTGTGTGCTGTCTTCTGGTTTTCACCAGCAAATCTTCTGCTTTCCTTCTCCTCCTTAGTGTCCTGGGAAGATGAACTTTCAGTTGAATGTTCGGTTGAACTTTCAGTTTATAGATGGGGCTGGGTTGCTTTTAATTAGAGTGCCTTGTCTTGCTTCTCTCTTTAAAAATCTTTCCCGTCCTTTACAGCACTCCAAAAGGCATCGCGGCAGAAAGAGAACACCTGAACAATGCAACGTGAAGCCAAGTGCTTTTAAAATTTGACTTAATATATTTTCTTAAAGAAATTTAGCCCGGGGCTAGATGTGTGCAGGTGGGGAATATGGAAAGACAAATCTGCTTTCTCTACTGGTGTCTAATGGTTGAAGAACGGTGCCTCGGTGGTTGATTTCTCTGGTGATCAGTAATCGTGATGAATCGGATTTTCTGTCTCTCTTAGTTTTTGTCAGATTTGTGTTTCTTCTTCTTCTGGTGGGAAACCTTTCCATGTTTTGAACATTCCCGTGGCTGGTTAAACTGTACCTAACGTACAGTCCTGGTTTTTGACCCTTGGGGTTAGTCAGAAAGCTCCAGCTGGGGTCGGCGCAAGCGAGGTGGGTGCGGGAGGACGGCACTTCTCACTTGGCTGGCTTGGCCCTGTGCCTAGAAGAGCCACCTTCTGTTCTTGTCACCCCTTGGAAACCTCCTTGTGTACTAACGCCTGTCCCTTTTGTGTAAGGGTGATGGTAGACAGCAGATTAAGGCACTTCTGAAATAGCTGCACTTAGCCAAGGCAGGGATGGACCCCACCTGCTAAAACAATCTCCCTTGAAATTATTAAAAACTAGATACCCCCTTCAGAGCTGGCATGGCCAGGAAAGTTGGGGACCTTCACTCTGGCTCGCTGAGCTTTTCATTTGTTCAGAAAGTGGTTTCTTTGGTATGAGTCTCTATCAGTATTTAGTTTTAAACCCACGGCGTAAATTTAATTAGGCTTTTGACAGAGGCAAAGGCTCTTATTTGACCACTCCTACAGCAGCTGGTTTATTTTCCAAAAATTGTGTAGATACTTGGATGTCACTTATTTCAGAAGATAAGGAATATATCTTTGTGGTTTCCTTTCTACCTCTGATATCATTCAAATCATCTTGGCTTTAAAGCTCTAGGCATTGCTGGGCAAGGTGGGCTGCTGTTCCTTCCAGCTGCGCGCTGCTCGTTCTGTTTGTGTTGTGGGATAAGGGGAGGATTTGGTAGTTCATCATGGCTGTCAAATTGGTGTCACAGAAGTGAATATTTAAACTAAAGGCTTTTTTTTTTTTCTTTTTGGTGAAAAGCAGTTTTAGAAAGTGAACAGCTTAGGAATCATTTCCTAAAAATTTCTGGTATTGACTCGATAATGTTGTCCCTTTGCCTGCAGGCTTTAAAAGAAATAATATTACTTTGCCTTATGAAAAGATAAATAGAAAAAAAACAAAACCACCCAAATTTTATTAATATGTGCCATCCCATAGACTTCAAAATGCTGGAGTTTAAGGACAGAATGAAGTTACTCCTTGTTAATCTTTTTCTTTCTATTCAAGTTTACAACTCCCGCAACAGAATCAGACTTGAGAAAGGGATTTTTGCAGCAGCGCTTTTGCCTTTTCTATATCTTAAGCACAAAGATAAGCGTGTTTATGCTTGAACACTACCACGACGCTACGGAAAGTTAATTGTTGATCTGATTAGCTCTCTTGAGACAGAGCTTGCCTTCCTGTGCTTTATGGGTGTTCATCTGCCCCGGGCAGAGAAGGCTGCGCAACTAAAGCTTCTGCCTCATTTCCATTCTGCAGCTACTCGGAGGATCAAACAAGTTTGGACAGCAGACAAAAGGCAGGCCTGCAAGAGTCCCTTCTGCATGTCAGACTTTGACAAGTTTGGGTTTGAGGGAGCTGCAAGTAATAAAGGCTGAGCAGAAGAGACTTCCCCATATGGTTTTTGTTTTTCTTTTTTTTAATGTCGCTTGATTGTTTCGTTGGTTTTGTTGTTGTTGTCTTGGCTGATCTTTCTCAGGAAAAAAGTGGATTTTTATTTTCACCTCTTTTTCTTTTAATCCAGGCATTCAGGAAACCTGAAATTGAAATTGGCTTATATTGATGGCTAGATAGAGCTGAGAAGCAGACAACTGGAATTTTCTCTCTCAGAAAGCAAGTATTCAGTAAAATCAGTACATCTCCCTGTGACAGTTTAATCCTAAACCAGAGCACGACGTTTTATGCAATCAAACAAATGTCCACAATGTTAGGGAGGACTCTCAGAAGCCTCATTTAACTGCTGGAACTAAAGACACCCAACATGCTGGTCATTCCATAAATATTTCCCAGCTGTAAGCCATAATGGGGGAAATACATTACCTTTCACCACAGTTGTGATTAAAAATGGTGGGATCATTAAACTATCAGTGTATAAAACTATTTACGGATGTGCACCTACGTGAGGTGGTGTCTTTCTTCTTAATTTTTGCCAGAGATGGTGCACAAAGCTTGGTCTAATAACACAGGATGTTCTGTCTCTGTAAGGTCAAGCTTAGGAAAATTGCTCATCCTTTACCTGGACTCCCTTTCTGTGAACAGCGGTGGTGTTGATAGGGCTTGTGCTTAGCATACTCAGTCTGCAAGACCACCACGTGAAAAGATAGGAAGGATCTGTATTTCCTTGATTAGATTTCACCTGTTTATTCTCAGTCCGTAGCCCCATTTCTCTGTATGTCCTTCCCAGCTGTGTTTGGTTCATTGATACCACTGCCCTGTGATGCTGAGGTATTACCTCACCTTTTTTGCCTTGTGCTCTTTGTTCTGCCTGTACTTGCCTGCTTTGTGTCATTTTCCTTTTTGCTTTGTGAAGTTTGGAGGTCAGAGAGAGGTTGGATTGTTTGATTTGGTTTGGTTTTTGGTGAGTTTGTGTTTTCTAATTTTTTTTTTTTCTATTCGTATTGTTACCAAGCCTGATGGTTTCACATCACGGGCAAGAGAGAGCCTTTGGACATCCCAAGACTGTAAATTATAAATAGAATTGTCTTTAACTTGCAGGTTTTGAGCAAATCTGTCTTGAAGTAGCACTGGAGGCGGTGATTAGAGCCAGGGTTGGTTGTCTGTGAGTGTGAAATTCTCACAGCTGTCTGGCAGAGCTGTCTGCTTTCTGAAGATCCTTGTTGTACAGTTGGCTTGGAATCCATGGTAATAAAGTATCTTTTGACAAGTTCTTCTTTTTTAATTTCTCCAGCACATGATCTTAGGTCCTGTCTACATGACAATAAAATAGCCCAAAAAGTCACACAGGAATTTTAGAGCAAAACCTCGCCTAGAACCTGTTTTGGACAATGGACCTTGTCTTTGAGTTTTCCTCTTTGTAAGGGATTGTTCTTAAAATGCTGGAGGTGCTCATTTGCATTCATCCCAGAAGTTCTGCATGCTGCAGAAATTTCAGATTATTCCAGACACTTATCAGGAAAAAACTGTTGGAATAGAATTGTACGTAATTGGATATGTGTGCAGAGATCCCAACAGGGTGTGTGTTACAACAGCTCTTGTCTCTGTTGTTAATAACAGGCCAAAAGACCTCAGGATTCTATTTAAGGCTCTTTCACTAAGGGGTACAGCAAATAAATAAATAAATATATAATTTAATACAATTTTAAAATACTAGTCAAATGTAAAATTGACCTCTCATTTAAGGTACAGGATTAGCCTGTTTGTATTTTTTTTGAGGGAGGAGTGGGAGAAGCCGGTCTTGAAAATATCTGTGTCTTTTATTCATGGTTGTCTTCCAAGCATTAGTGTCACTGTCTTTTCCTGGCACAGATTTCCAGTGTCACTAGCTCTCGCTCTTCTGGAGGATGCAGGAGGATATACTGGTAAGGACCCTCGGTGGCGTTAGAGTTACGCCAGCTGCAGCCTTTCCTTTCTGCCAGGACTGGAGCGCTGCCGTCCCCTGTGCCAGCTCCGCGTGGCACGTGGTCGGGCCGAGCGCCTGACCCTCCGCGGAACGCTGGGCAGCCTCTCTCTCTCTCCAGGTTTGGAAGCAGAAGCGGCTGCTTGGCAGGGAGATCAGACTCTCTTCTGAGAACTGCACGGGTGTGAGACCAGACACAAGGATGGGCACAGTTCTGGGTTTCTTTCTCTGTCCCTCAGCCATAACTTGCTGTGGTCTCTGCTCCTTCATCCGAGAAATCGCAGAAGCCGGCTGTCACAGTGCTGGTGGTGTTTGCTTTTCTTGCTGCTTGAGCTAGCCAACCATGGCTAATTGTTGGAGAGGATCTCCTGACAGTACTGTAACTTGCTTTCCTCGGGGAAGGTGACCAAATTCCTGGAGTAATTGGCCAGGAGGGTGTTATCTGTGTTCCTGCCAGTGGAGCATGTCTTTGGTGGTGGTGGCCGTAATGTGAAACACTTCTAGAACATATCAAACCATTAAGTGACCTTTGGTGAAGATCCTTGTGAGCCTCTCGTATATAGCAATATCCTTAGCTCGTAAAACAGCCACTAGCTGTCCTCGATGGTGGTCACATTGCAGCAATTTGAATGTCTCCAGTGACTGGACAAGTATCTCCTTCAAAAGGAGCAATGTGAGCAGAACGGCTCGGTCAGAAAGGCAGGTGGGCAACTGAGAGGTCCCTGCCTTGAGCACACCTCGTGGTCCTGCAACATTTCCTATGGGAAGGGTGGCCGGTGTCTGCTCCCGCACACTGCAGCCATCAGGTACAGCGAGGAGATTTCAGAGGTGCCTTACACCGGGATCGTGTTTCTCCCAACACAGCTCCAGAATGACTTTTCGTGTAATTCCATCTTCTGTCTTCTTTAGGGGTAGCGGCATGTTCTGGTACATCATGCATGCGCTGACAAGCTTTTGCTTCCCTCTAACCCAACCCAGCTACAAGGCAACCAAAAAAAGGGTTCTTCTTGTGAAACTTCCAAAGAGAAAGTCGGGAGGAATGTGCTGCTTCTTGGTGTTCAGTGGCTATTTAGCGGAAGAGCGGTTGTCAGTCGAGCACGGTAAAAGCTTGAGGCTTGGGACACGTGGCCCAATATGTGCTGGTGGAGGACGTTAGGGCTGACATGATGGTGTGGGACAGGGAAGCAAAGCTTGGTGAGAGGTGACACTGCACTCTTTCCCGTATGTGGATTTTAGTTTTCTCATTCTGTAAAGAAAGGATTCGCCAACCTTTTGTTGTATTCGAATACACTGTCCAAAGGTGTATTCATCATTTAACAAAGTAATGCTGAAACCTCGACAGTTTAAGGATACAAATGTAGGGAGGTTTAGAGGGGGAGCCAAGTTTTCCAATTTTTAAAAAAGATTATTTAGTCTGAGTAGAAAGGTTTTCAGGCCAACAGCCTTTCTGCAGAATGGAAAAGAAGGCTTAAACTCCGAAAGCCTGTCAGTCTCTTCGCCCTCCCAGGCCCTTGGGCTCCTTGTTTGTATCTGTTGGTCTAATAAAAGGTATTACATCTCCTGAAAAATGTTTCCTCACTAAACATTTAAACACACTGGTTTGGATTTGTCAAAACTGTCTGGGAGAATTAGGCGGGTTTCCATAACACTCCTGAACGGCCTTTAAATCATGAGGACGCATTTGGAAACGCTGTCCAGCTTTTTTGAAGTGGGTGGTAAAGTAGTACGGACAACACAGGAGCCTTTAATCTGTCTGTTGTTGAGAGCTTCTCTCATTTTGAAGTCCAGGTAGTGTCTATTTAAACACGTGTCCTGCAGCAGATACTTGCTTTGCTTTTCTCCCTTTTGACGCAACCGGGCTTCTCAGTTACCGGAGCTTCTGCTGCATCAGCATCTAGTGTTACCTGCAGATCTTTTTATGCATTTCTGCAGACATCTTTGCTGTATTTAGAGCTGTTGCCTACTAGACTCTCTACTTCCCGCTGGATAGTTGTGTCTTCCTGTCTTTGGAAGCACTGAAGCATGGTCTTGACCAGCATCTCCTCATGTGACATAGCACCAACTACTTGCTGCTTTTTGAGGTGGCATCCCCTGATCAGCATTTGCGGCCAGTAGACTTGATAATCCCTCCTGAACATACTCCCAAAATACCATGGACAAGGGATGCGAGTCCAGCCGTCACCAGGCCTGGGGCTGTGCTGGCCCTGTCACAGGTGAGGAGAAGGGTTGTGCTGAGGTGTTGTGCTGGAGAGAGCGTCCCCTCCTTCCAAACACAATCACAGAATGTTTGGATTTGGAAGGACCTCAAAAGATCATCCAGTCCAACCCCCTTCCAGAGCAGGATCACCCAGAGCAGGTCGCACAGGAACGCGTCCAGGCGGGTTTGGATGTCTCCAGCGAAGGAGACTCCACAACCTCCCTGGGCAGCCTGTGCCAGGACTCTGGCACCCTCACAGGGAAGAAATTTTTCCTCATGTTTTTGTGGAACCTCCTATGTTCCAGCTTGCACCCGTTGCCCCTTGTCCTGTCGTTGGACATCCCTGAGAAGAGCCTGGCTCCGTCCTCCTGACACTCACCCTTTACATATTTGTAAAGGTTACTGAGGTCACCCCTCAATCTCCTCCAAGCTAAAGAGACCCAGCTCCTTCAGGAGATAAGGGAGCTGTTCCACTCCCTTCCTCACCTTTGTGGCTCTGCACTGGACTCTCTCCAGCAGTTCCCTGTCTTTCTTGAACTGAGAGGCCCAGAACTGGACACAATATTCCAGATGTGGCCTCACCAGGGCAGAGTAGAGGGGCAGGAGAACCTCCCTCGACCTAGCAGCCCACCCCCCTTCTGATACACATGGATACCGTGGGAGACTCAGGTTCTTGGCTGTTGGGTTTTTATCATTAGCGGGGAAATGATATTCTTGACCACTGTTTCTCAAATACTTTCTGCAGGTGAGCCTAAAAATGCTGCTTTAAAGGATCATGAAGCCATTGACATTCTTGTGACAAATTCTGACCTTTAAAAGCAAATGCATTTGGTCATATTCACATAACGTGCAGGGAATGAAGACTGTGGAAAGGTTACTGCCATTCTGGGTTTGTTCCCTTTCATAAATGTGCTGTAGGAGAACTAAACACCCTGCAAGGAGCTGGTTCTTGCTGCACTGTTGTGGGGTTTTGTGGTTGATTTTTTTTTTTTTTTTTAATTAATATTAACAAGCAATCTTTGTCAAAGTGACAGTGTACCAGAATCTATGGTGTACGAGACAGCTGAACTTCTTTTTTTTTAATTATAATGTAATATTTTATTTTTTTAACCTGCTGAATGAAGGCATGTATTAACTGGATCTGGCTACCTGGCATTTGTCAAGGTCTGTCTTTCCAGTGTGCAGTGGTCTGTTTTGCAGTAGCATTTGTCTTCGAAAATTATGTTGATATTTTGGCAGCCCATTGACAGCTTTGCGTTATTTTTTTTCCTTTTTTTTTTTTTTTTCCAAAATGTGGGTAGTTACAGGCTCACAAATAACAGCTCCTGTGGGTGCGTCTCTAGTGCGGGCTGCTGGGTGGTGTAAAAGTGGGGGCCTGAGGAGGAAGAAACAAATGAGCTGTGGCAGTTTGCAGTTAAGCTTTCTCCCCTCCTGAGCTGAGGCATTTCAAGCGAGCCTGGGTGTTGCTGTGCTCGGCTGTAAGTACCCCTGCTCGCTCTGCGGGGCTTCAGCTTATATCTCACCACCAGGGAGAAACACCACGCGGCTGCAGCGAGGTGCAGCGTCAAAGGGTTTGTATTTGAGAAAGCCGGAGGCAGCTGATTTTTCTCGTGCTGCTTGCACAGGCCTCTTTGGAGCGCTGCTGGTTTTCAGCAGCAGGTTTATCTCCAAGAAGGCATCTGCTAGAATTGGGTTTCGTTGTGCTTGGTTGATTTCTTCCTTCTTGAAACCTTTAAGAAACACACTTAAAGCTATCACAGGTATTTGCTTGGCTTCTACGTCCCATTGACTTGCAGTTCCACACGAGCTTGCAGGTTAAATACAAAGGGTTTTGCGAACTATATCCAATAATGAGAAAAGTAGAAGGTTTGTAGTCTCAGTTCAGTGGTGCTGAATACGTTTGAAGGTAGAAAATAACATTTCCAAAGAGCTGCACCTTCCTCTTAGGCACCTAGATACTTTGGACTGTGAGATCTTTCCTGTGAAATCATCTTGTATTTTTTTTTTGGTGAGGACAGAGGGCTCAGTGTTCAGTTTCTGAACCTCTTGACCCAAAGGAATTTGGCCTCTTCCACTGCTCTCCACAGCCGGTCACGATCCCATCAGACTTGGAAGGCTCCGGAGGCGGTGGGTTAAGACCATCCCCACCCGCTCCTCTGCTGCAGAGGCAGTTTCTGCTGGGGTGGCTTTTTTATTTTTTGTCTTGAGTCCTTGCACTCTGAGGAAGAAGTGTCTGTAGGAGTTCAGTGGAAATGGCAAATTTAATGGCTTCTAAAACAAGCAAGCATCTCATTTCTTCACATCCTACCCTCCGTGGAGGTTTCCTGCTGGTACTGTTGATGACATTTATAGCTGTTGCTAACAGGGAAAGGGCCCCCCCGCAAAAAACCCATTTGTTATTTTTGCTGTCACAGCAGTACTCGGGACATCAGGAAATTTTGGAAATTGGAACTTACTAGCTATTAGTCTTCCTGCCCTTTCCACGCGTGCTCCCCCAAACTTGTTTGCAGTGTTCTGTAACGCGAGGTTTGGAAGCATTTGATTATTTGCTTTAGCTGCAGTAACTGACTGAAATGCACTTGCCTGCATAAGGGCTAAAAATCTTGTTTCTTTCCTCAAGCAAGCTGCTTTCACATCTCGAGGCCACCGTACAAACTCCAGGGTTCAGATTGTTTCAAGGATGCCAGGGAAAACGAAATGTTCATCTTCTATTGCAAATTGAAGGGAATAAAGTGTTCTGCTGCCTGGCCTGTTCTTTAATATCCAAATAGCTGCTTCAAGGGTTTTTTCCACTTCTGAGCTCTCTGTGAAGGGACCAGGAACTCTGTGCTCTTCCCCCATATGGGAGGTATTCCAAATGTTTAAAATGGTTTGAGAATGAATCCAAAAGCAGCCTTGCAGCGCACTAGCAGAGCAGGGAATAAATGTGCAATGTTTAGAAACGCAGAATTTGGTGTACGGTTTTCTTTCAAAAAACAAACAAAACAAAACAAAAACCCCAGACACAAAAGGGTGAGGAAAACCGGCAGGGAAAAAAAGACTGAAGATCACAGTTTCCTGCATGGTGGTGTTGAAATCTGCACTCTCTTGAAATAATGGTTCTTAAAGGGAGACCCCCACCTTGCCGACAGCCGCGCATCTTCCCTGACCTGTATTGGAGTTCACTCGCCACGTCACAGCGCTTGGGTAAGGTTTTGTTCTACCCAAAGCAGTCAGGTTCCTGAAACGTTGCAGCAAGCAAAAACCTCTTGCTTGCTTTTGCCTGCCTCGTGGGCTGGAAGAGAGCTAAGCGAGAGGGGGAGCTGCCCGAAGCGTGTGCACGCAGCCCTGCCGCAGCGGCTCAGCTCCTCCCGCGCGCACGTCCCGCTCCGTTTCGTCATCCTCGCTGCAGAGGCAACAGCGTCCCTTTGAGCTCTGGCTTCTGTGCTTGTCTGAGGTTTCCCCAACTTCTCCGAAGCAATGATCCGAAGGGAGACGCCTGGTATTTCAAACCTTTTCAGATACAGTTTAAAATTTGGTCCTTTCTGCCTTTTTAGGACTTGATAGAGTGCCAAACGTTGTCTTTACTCAGAACAGCCCTGCAGAATTTGAAAGGAAACTCCTTTTCTTTGCATCTCGTTGCCTCGTGGTTTCTGTGGTTTGCCTAAGAGTGCTCTGTGATGTTGGTGTGTATTTCCGAAAAGCTGTATAGAAGGGACTACGGTTCTGGAGGCTTGAACAAGTCTGGGTAGGCTTTACTGGTCACTTGAGAAAATGTCTAGGAGCAAGAAAGTGGTTCTGCTTTTGAGCTCACACGTGCGGACGGCGCAGTTTCCTTAGCGCTCTCCATCTATTTTGTGTTAATTATAATTAATTTTTAAAAAATATTTTTGTTTATTTAAAGTTGCAAATAGCGCATTGCAGCGGCAAACTGCTAGCGCTTTTACCCCTTCCATCATTTCTTCTGGAGTCTTTGCTTTGTTCATGCCTTAAATATTAATATAAGGATTAATTCCTATGGTAACATCACGAAAGTCTTTCTTGATACTTATTAAAGGTACCACTTCTGGTTTTCTCACTGTGCTGCTCCTGAACCTCTCCCTAATTTCCTTTGGCTGAAACTGAAGGTTGTTACCAAAACCCTACCAAGCTGAAAAGGTGTGTGTGTGGGGGGGGAAATAGTGACCCAGCTTTCAGATTTTCTTCTTGCCGATTTTCAGCCCAAATCCTTCCAGCACGACAAAGGCAGAATGATCTCTTTCACTGTGCAGGCACGGAAGAATAAAATTCTGTGTTTGAGCTTTAAATGGATTTGCTGGCGTGCACTTACAAGATGTTCAGGCTTTGACAGAGGGAGCTTTTATTGGAAGGAAAAGGAGAGATGTGGTAGTTTGTTTGGCTTCCCTTCCCAATTAGGTTTGGTAAAATTAACTTGATTTCCCCCCCTCCCCTTTTAATTTTGTTACGCGTGCAGCTAGAGAAATCAAATAACGGGCGCCTGCAATTCAATTTCACCTCTGGGAGAGCTTCTTCTAGATTTCCTATATTGGTCAGCCTGCTGCTCTGCACTCTGGGTGAAGGAGCTGAGCATCTGTTAAGTCGTAGCAGCTTATGAGTTTAACTCTTCTGTCTCCAGAAGCTGAGATATCTCAGGGAGGAAATGCTGCTGTGCCCTTCTCTAGATCTCCAGCACCTCCGTGGCAGGGGCCAGCACCGTGCCGTACCACGTGTGTCCTACTTACCGGGGCAACAGGAGGACCTGAATTTTTAATCACAATAATGTAATTTGTCTGGCTTGCAGAGATCAAAAGGTTGTAATCATCTTCTCGGGGAGAGAGGACGCACATTTGAAGCGAGACAATTTTAAGGTTGTTTGAGGGTTTTCTTAATACGCCATCCCAAGCTTTGATTTGACTGGTTCACTCTTTGTTACCTTGCTGTTCCCTTTTAAGTCTGAAAGCGGTAATTGCTGTGCTAACACTGTCATTACGTGTTGTTTTACAGTGTTACTTCCTCGGGTGCTCTTCCTCCAACGGTTCAAAGCCCATTTAATTACACTGATTTGCCACGTTAGGCTGATTTTCTGATCCATATCTGATGTGAGCTTTGTACTTCCCTCACACCAAGAAAAGGACCTTTCGGGTATCTGCGCTGGTGACCTTTCCTGGCAACTCAATGCAGTGGGTGAGGCCCTGGGCACACTTGAGGTTTTGCCACGTGCGTTTGGCGAGTCGACTGTTTGCGTTTGAGTTTCTGGCTGTGCGAGCGCAAATAAGGACTTGGGGCTGGGAGGGTTGATCTGAAAGAAGTCGAGCTGCTTTCTGAATTATACAGGTGGTAGGTTCGTGACCCACTGGTTGGCAAGCGGCGTTGCAGACGAGAGACGTGGGATCCTGGTGGGCAACGAATTGTGCGTGAGATATCAACGTGCCTTTGCAGCAAAGGTGACCAGCAGCGTCCTGGGATGTGGTTAGGCAGAGCGTTGCCTGCAGGTCCGAGGGAGGTAGTCCTTCCCCTCTACTCAGCTCTGGTGAAGCACACCTGGAGCTCTGGGTCCAGAGCTGTGCTCTCGAGTACCAGTGAGATAGAGACATAGTGGAGTGAGCCCAGCAACAGGCCTCAAGAAAGGGGTGAGGACTTGGGGGGCATCTGGGGAGAGGCAGAGAGAGCTGGGACTGCTAAGCCCGGAGAAAGGAGACCCAGGGGAAGATCTCATCAACACGTGGAAATACCTGGCGGGGTGGTAAGGGAGACGGAGCCAGCGTCTTCTCGGTGCTCAGAGACTGATTGAGAAGCGATGGGTCCAACTTGGCATACAGGAAATTACATTTCAACATAAATCTTTGTTAGTGTGAGGGTGGTCAGACGCAGAAACCTGGTGCCCAGAGAGACTGGAGTCTCCATACTTGGAGACAGTCAACCCTCGACTGGGCAGGGTCCTGAGCAGCCTGCTTAAGCTGCCCTTCTTTGAGCGGAACGGTGGGACTAGACGATTTCTAGATGTCTCTCCCTGCCTCGTTCATTGTGTTACAGTTACCGAAGCTTTTCAAGTGGCCTTTGCACTGGAGTTTTCCGTTTGTTAAGCCTCTGGAAAATGCAACCCTTATGCAATCCTTTTGCAACCGGCCGTTGCCTGTTGGATGCGCGAATGCAACTCTGGTTGAAATTGCTCACGTGTATCTAAGAGAAGGAGCCCGAGTTGCTTGTTCCTAAAACACTTGAGACTTGGGGCCGTTGGCTGCAAGTTAGGCAACGCGTTCGCATTTGCGTTGCGTGCGGTAAACCTCCGTCTGTGTAATACAAGGGCAGGGAACCTTTTCGTTGCTAATGGCCCAGTAAATGTTTTCAACACGTTTGACGGGCCACATCTTGACATGCACTTGTTACTGTGCGCATTGTGCTATGCATAATAAACCAAAACAAATAACGTGGCTGCGAGCCATGTGTTCCCTGTCATCGGCAGAGATTTTCAGAGGAGACGAAGCCTTCGGCTTCCTTGTACGTGTCGCCTTGCTCAGTCGTCCCTGTTCGTGCATGATAAAATTGCACCTGTTCTTGGGGCTTTGGGTCTTGAGATAGAGGCCGAGGCGTCGAAAGTTACAGGTCTGTCACTTTTAGCACCATTCCAGGCGTGATTTTTCCCCGTGAAGCTGAGTATTTGCGTGTTCTGCACTGGTGAGCGTCGTGCAAGTACGTTAAAACTGATAGTCGGCACATGGACTTTGACCATTTGCAGGGGGGGCAGCCAAAACCTGTCTTAATTACTTTGAAATATTGCCTCAAAAGCATTCATAGGCAACTGGAGCAGTACCCAGGGAGCTGGTCCTGCCATCCAGGCAAAATTACAGCCCGCAGTAAATAGGACTGATTGTGGGAACTGCCTTTCTTGTAAAGACGCGTCAGGATAACAAGCAGCTTGATGGGTGACTTTCCTTTTTGGCCTCCTCCGGTGCTTTGAAAGCCTGGGTGGTCACTTACAGTGTCAGCATCTTCTTTTTTTTTTCCCCCACTTTTTTTTTTTTAAAAAAAAAAGAAAAAGTGAAAACAGAACTTTTAAACAACCATCAGTCTAAGAGGCCATAAACGAGAACAAAGCACTCCCAGCTAGACGTGGCATTTGGTGCCTGGACCTGGAGCCCTGAGAGGTGACGTCCTGAGGGCAGTGGGTTGAGCTTTGAGTCACAACCCGTCCCTTCGGGGCACGCATGCGGCACCAGGGGTACTGGCACTGCCCGGGGAGATGTTCCTGCGCCGGCCCGGCAGTGCAGGGCTTGCCAGGGCAATCGCCATCTTTGCCTTGAGCCTTCCCAGCCTGGTGTCCCCTCCCTGGAAGGCAGGAGGGGCAGCCGGGTTACAGACCTTAAGGGCTGCCAGCATCCAGCCTGTAGCTCCCAGCACGGTCTCTGGGATCCAGCAGTGAGACTGCTTTGAAGAGCGTAGGAGAAGCTGCTGAGAAAAACAGAGGCGTATCTGCACGGTGGAGGAGGGACAAAGCTGTGTTCTTTCCACCTCCGTCCTTTCTTTAATCTTTCCTCTGCAACTCTGGGCTCTTCTGCTTTTGGGGGAGCTGATCCACTGTGCAAAAAACCAGTGTGACGTGGGACATCTCTTCTCAAAGAAGTCCAGTGCTGCTTGCTTACTTGCTTTCCTTTCCTAGAGTAATGGAGAATGTAAGGAAGACCGGTGCTTCGCTTGCCAAATCTGATAATTTAAGTGGTTTTCCAGGATGCTGTGTTTTGCCTTTTGTTGATGGAATGCCTGTTTACAGGAGAGAAAAACATTATGGATTAAACTGCCCTGGTTTTTATCTGATTACATAAAGGTTGATTTATATATAGTCGAAAAGTAAAAATATTCCGAACTGAACCTTTTATAACCTGCATGCTTTAAATGTATTTAATTCCTTTGCAGTTTGTCTCAAGCAGGAAACAAAACCGGTTCGGAGGAAGGCAAACATATTAATATCATTGTGTTACTTTTGCATCTTTAGTGGCTGCCTACCAATAAACTTAACATTGCCTACACCTTCAAGGCAGGGAAATACCGTGTTATGCAGCTTTTTATGCGTGTGTCGGCGCACGTGTGTGTATCTCTTTTTAAATGGGGAAAGTGGATGACAGAGGAGAAGCGCTTCAGTCTGGTGTCGTAGGATATTGTGTTGGGTTTAGTGTGTGTGGGGGTGATCCTTTCAGGCCAAGGAAGGAATAGAAGAGGGGATCAGTCAGAAGAATGTATTTTGAAGCAAAGTGTCCTCATTTTAATTAGGGGTTGTGTAGGGACTTCAGTCAGCTCAAGGCTGGGCTGACAGAAGTGATGTGGGGTTTAGGAGGAAAAAATGTAAAATTCTGCAAGTGGGGTGGGATGATGCCTGTGTCAGTAACGGCTGGAGAGGACCAAGGGCTCGTGGTGGGCACTAGGTTGAGTACAAGCCCAGAGTGCAATTGTTAAAAATAAAACCAAGTGTTGACTGTCCGTGTTGGAAACCTGGGCAGCAGGATGAGCAAGGTCTTTACCCCCTCTGCTTGACAGTGTTGGGATACATGTAAAATATTATCCCCTCAGTTCAAAAGGGTCATGGAGAAATTGCTGGAGGGTTTAACAGAAGGCCACCAAGATGACCTGTGAGTCATGGATGTCCTCCAAGGAGGAGCTCGGGGAGGACTTGTTTCCTCAGGTGAAGAAGCTAAGGAGTCATTCAGCGCCTACAACTGTTTGAAGGGCAGATCTGAAGACGATGGAACCAGTGCCTGATGGCACGAGGAGCCGTGGCCGGGGTTCAGAGCCCTGCCAGCTGCTCAGCTTTGAGCAGGAGGCTGGGCTAGAGTCCTTCAGCAGTCCTTCCTAGTCAAAGCTTCTGTAATACGAAGAGCTCGCTCAAACTTCAGGATCAGATGTGCAACGACTCTCTTCCACTGTGGTCTTGAAGCAAGCAAAACCTGATCTGGCGAGCCTGAATGTGGCTTTGTTCTGATGTGCGCCGAGTGACTAATGCCGTGAGGAGGTGGGAGGGAGGCACCGATGGGGAACATCTGGGTTGTCACAGCGTGGCCAAATCGCCTACAGCTCTGGGGCTCTGTTTGGCCCCTCGCACCTCTTTAATGGGACTCTGGTTGGGGTCGAGTTTAACGTTCCGCTTTATTAAAATCTAAATTGTGGTGAGCCTGCTGGAGGTGGGTACGTAGGAGGATTTTTTTAATCCTGATCTGAAGGAATGTCAGGCAGGAACCGGTGCATGAGGGATCAAAGCGAGCCATGTTCTCTGCGATGGGGACAGCTTTAGGATGTTGTTGCCTGGGTTGAATTTTTAGGCAGGAGGTGGCAAGGAAGTGAAACAGGACTAATTTCACAGAATCACAGAATGTCAGGGGTTGGAAGGGACCTCAAAAGATCATCTAGTCCAACCCCCTGCCAGAGCAGGATCACCTATTTCACACGCAACGTAGATACTCGCTTGCAGTGCTGGCAAAAATCCCTGTTTTGTGAGTGATATTTAGTGGGACCCTCTGTACTACTACTAGGCAGAAACTCTTGTGTATGTCACGATAACATCTAACAAGTTTTTAGGGTAACACCCATGCACATTTCTCAGCGTGCCAGCAACACACGTCACAGGGAAAATTTCTGCTAAGCACGTGGTTTTGCCCTGTCAGGATATTGCTTGGGGCAGAATAGTTTCATTTAGGGTTTGCCAGCTGCTGTCACGATATGTGGAGCTTGGCTTCTTTCCTGAGTCAGCTGCACCTCGTTGGGGCAGACCAACAGCCACCTCTCCCCGTTTGGCTCGCGGGGTGAGTTGTTCCCTCACAGGATATGACAACTTTGCGTTGACTTCAGCGTGAATCTGTCATACTCTCTGGGGAGAAGTGGGCCCAGAACAGATACTACATTTCTTGAGATTTTTCCAGCAGAGCTGTGTAAATCTGTTTTGGAGCGTTTCCACTGTGAGCCCAGCCGTGCCATCGCGTGGCTGAAAAGCCCCGTTCCCTTACGTAGGAGGCCTGAGCTCCACTGCGTCTCGGACCCTTGGCTGTGTCTTGGGTGTGAAACAGATAAGCTGACCGCGAGGCTGAATATTTTTGGGGAGGACGCAGAATTATTGCGTGGTCGGCGCATCGGGCGTTAATTAAAGGTGAAGTTGAGCTTGAAAATACACCGTTAAAAGGCACTACGGAGAAAATGGCTGTAGGAAGGCAAAGTTTGGAGGCTCGCCACGCTGCTTCCCTGAGCAGCATTGGTGAACATCCACACGCTGTCTGGTTTGGTACCGATGGCTTAATTTAAGACTCTGCAAATGCTTGTAAGACCTTCCTGAATGTGAAATGACACAGTGGAGCAACGTTGGCAGCACTGTTGTGCTTTGGCTTTCTTTTTGACTGGTTGGCTCAAACGGCTCTATCTCTACTGTCGTGGCTTTTTGTGATTCATTTTTAGAAAGTGCAAGCATGGAAAGCTGTCTGTCTGGCTTACTTTGCAGATTATGTCCAAGATTTTCAGTAGCTTAGATGTAACCACGGTCTTAGTTCCTTCTGTCTGAAGGATGGCCGCCAGATTGAGAAGTAGCGTGCATCATAGTGCTGACGCACATCGAGGGAAATCCGGGAGCTGTCTGCTGGAACAGCTGCTTGCCTTTTTTTTTCTGAAGGAAACTAGAAAAAGAAAAAACCAGGACGGAGTTGAGCAACAGCGTGTGATACTTGAGCCACCAGTGCGTAGACTGATTGTCTCCACCGCCTTCTTAATCAGACATTTGATAAGCAAGTTGGAGCAGCGCTTGGGAACTTTGAATATAGTCGAGATGTCCCAGTTTGTGAGAAGTTGCAGGGCTGTGCCTGTGGGCGAATTATTCAGAATAATGATTATTCAGGGTTTGAAACTTCCAACTCGGTGAGAAAGGAAAGGAAATGTACTCGGGAGCTGAATGTTTTTGTTATTTTTGAGTGGAGAAATTCTAGTCAGCATGCTTTTAATGGCAAGCGATGCATTTTAATGTGTTTCCTTCAGCTCCTCGCCGCTTTGTCCAGAAGAAAGGGTTGGGTAGCTGCTCTAGTTCACGTTAAAATCCCTTTGCTCTCTTTCCGAGGAGCGGGCGGACGGCAGAAGGCAAAGACTGATGAGAGCAGCAGCAGCAGCAGCGAGGTGCTTTGCAGCGCCGAGGTGAAAGATGCTCAGTGCTGCAGGCGAGTACCTCAAACCCATCATGAAGTGCAGCCGCTGTCAGCCCCTCCGCCAGCCTGTCCAGCGCCGGGTTGTAGTACAAGTCGTTTACGTCGAGGTGGCCAAACGGAGTGTCCCTGTTGCATTGCCAGTTGACTTAAGAAGAGGCGTTGAAGCAGCTCCTCTTCTGTAGCGAGCTGAGATGTGCGCTCAGCGCTGCTTCTCAGCGTTAAAGCCGGCGGGGACGGCAAAGGCTGATTTCCCCAGGGTTTCTTTTCCCCTGCCACGTGCTTTTGCCGGGCGGTTGTGAAAATACCAGCTCGTGAGTACAAACACTGGCGCTGGGCTTGTTTAAAAAGGGAGGGGTGGGAAATGACTCCCTTCTGATTAACCTCTTATTTCTGTCTTCTGCATCATCATTACTTAATTATTGCTAATGATTATCAGAGAAGTTAAAGGAGAGGCATTCACAGAGTCTGTAATGAAATCTGCAGTTGGACAATAGAGGAATAAAATCTCTAATTATCCAGGCTGGGAATTTAGCTGTGATAGTATGGCTATGTATTCTGCAGTGATTATATGCAAGATTACGTGTCCTTCTGGCCAGATCTTTAGCTTAACTGGCTCTGTGGGAGGCATCTGGGATCAGGCTAGAATCCCATAGTATACAGAGTAATTCACGCTAGGAATTGCACATCCAGCTTCTATTTTAAAGAGGCATTTTCCGAAGCATTGTGTCAATAGGGATGTTTCAATGGATGGTGAGCAGGGAAGCAGGAGAGCAGGGAATTTCACTAGGCTTGATGGTACAGAGACACACATAGAAAATATTGTGAGTGTATAAAATATAGCTTGGATGTGTGTTCTAGCGTGTGTGCCTTGAAAGGCTTATGGTCCTGAGAGCTTAATCTCAGCTTCTTGAGAGTATAAATTGTCAGGTGAGTAGTCTAGACAGAGGTGACAGAGGATTTATTTCCCTCTGAACAGGAACCCAGCAGAAGCTAGAAACTGGACTGAGCGTAATGGGAGAGGACAGGGCTTGGGCCTCTTCTTTTCTTATTTCTTTTTATTTTTTTTTAATACTGTAGTTAGCTGGCAGTCCATCCAAAAACAGTTGGCTGTATTAATTGTTCCTGAGTGAAAGCTTTACATGGGTGTAACTCTTTCTTTTCTTTGGCAGCCAAAACATTTCTATTTCCAAAGGCAGAAAAGTCTGGGTTGTTTTTGGTGCCATTTCTCGGTGATGGAGCTTCAGCTAAGCCAGTACTTACAAAGATTTAAAATGAAATACTGAAAAAAAAAGTATGGAGGGAGGAAGGGACACAAATGCAAATTTGGAAAGTGGGACAAGGGCAGCTCAGCCCGACAGTTTTAAAACTTCTGAGGGGATGCTTTCTACGTAGCACCCATTAACCCCTAAACCTCGTGGCTGCAACACGCTGGTCTGCCAAAGCCCTCCGTGGTGTTAGGAGGGATTATGGCCAGATATTAATATTAGCCTTGGCAGCCATGCTACAGCAACAAAAAAAATGTGCCTAAGTTGTGAGCTCTCCTGTGCCAGGAAATCAGTTAATCAGCGCGTGGGGCTTAAGAGTGATTCTTTCAGCGTAGGGATGATGCTGAATGGAAGTGCCCATCCTTGGGCATCCCAGTGCTGAGGAGATCTGGACCTGGCTGCCTCTTGTTGCTCCACGTGGGGCTGGAGGAGCTGGCAGGGAAGGGAAATGCTGCTGAAGGGGCTCTGATACTAAATCATCTCTTCAGTTTGTGGTTTTGCTCCTTGCCAGGCTGGCTGGCGAGGGATTTTGTCTCCTTTCAGTCACGCTGCTGAGGCTCCTGGAACCTTCCTTGCAATCTAACTGAGGACATTGCTCAGCTTTATGGAGCCCTACCCAGATTTCCAGCGACTTGGCAGTCTCCTTCTTTGCTGTAAGATACAGAAAGCTGGAGTACCAAAGCAGTGCCAAGCCAGCACATCTCCTCGGAGCAGCCTTCTGCATCCCAGGGGGGACAGGTTGGTTTGGTCTGTTAAAAATAAGGTTGTGCCAGCTCTGTGGGGATCAAAACGTCTGGGTGTGCAAGCTCCTGCAGGGAACAGCTCATATAAAATGTGCTTTTTTAGGCCGCAGCGTCCTGTATTTCTCCTGCGCCCTGATCTCAAAACGTCCTGTGGGCCCAGCAGGATGCTTCTTTTAAAAGAGAACTTGAGCGTTTGAATAAGGCTTCACAGTTACGAGGAGGGAAGTGCTGAGGGGTTTGTGTGTTTGGTGTGGAAATCCTGTGATTTTATGAGTTGGTTTTTTTTTTTTTTTTTTTTTTTTTAAAGTCCCTACAGATTTTATATATTTTTTTTTTTAACGCAGGGATCATTTCCCCCTCCTTGATGCCCTCGGGAGCTGCCGGTGGTTTTCTGCAAGGGCTCTGCAGGGTTCCGGCAGTCTTTCCGCGAGGGTTATTGTGTGTGGTCGATGCATCTGAGATCTGAGAGTCGAAGGAAGTAAAGTCTGTGTTCGCGAGTTGAAATACTTGAGGAGAAATAATTGACCGTAATCTGACGGCAGATCTAGCTACGCAGAGGACAGCTCATCACCGTGTTAACAGAAACGGGTTTGCTAACGGAAATGGCGCTGATGGATGTTCTCTAATTATTCCCTTGTGTTGCAAAGTTAGAGAGCCAGCTTGAAATCCCTGCCCAGAATTCAGAGCCTTAATTTGTTTGACCTTTCCACTGCTACAGACACAGGGCTGTATGAGTTGCAGTCATCTCCGTTAATTTCTCTATTGTTCTGGGGATGCAGATGAGCGTGTTCTCCTGCAAACACTGGCTGGAAGATGACGCGGTGCGGCTCGGCGTTAGGCAACGCTTCGCGGTGTGTCGGAGGGGGATGCTGAGCTGTGCCTTCCTGCAGGCTTCACCTGCCAAAAAGGTGAGGGGCATCCTGGCTGACTGGTGCCGGAGTCTTCTTTAAACACACTAACACCGGAGAGGATTCTCTCCCTTTCTCGGTGTTGCTTAGGAAGAAGCAGATATTAAATTTCTCACAGAAGTGCCTTGATTTTTTTTGATCCATTTTGGCAGAGTGGTACATCTCCAATAATGTATCTCAAGGATGCATAATGCTCCAGTATCAACCTCTTGCCTTGGAAATATTGTTGCAGCTAATCAAGCTAAACCCCCTTTGAAAACTACGTGTGTGTTTTCCGCTGGTTTATCAGGGAGACTTTTTTAGGCTGGCTTGCGTTCATGTTTTAATGAAGGGAGGATGTAGCTGCCAGGCATCTGCTCGTTCAGATGGATGCCCTGGTACCAAACGTGCGTGCGTGTTGCTCTTGGTCTGTGAATCACCAGTGGGTGCAGCAGTAATTTTTGGTAACTGGGAGGCAGACGAAATTGCTGGTTATGATTTGACGTCTTGCCCACAGCAGAGCAAGCAAAAGGGATGAATTAGAGACAGGAATAGTAGCACAGCCTTTTTTTTCCTTTTGTGTGCAGGAAACCTCAAAGCATATAATAAACTATTGCCATTTTGATTACCCCCCTCCCCCCTCAAAAAAAAACCCGCCCTAGAAAAACTGAATGCAAAGATAAAATAAGAAAACCTCAGGCTTGATGCTTTTGCCAGTAATAAAAATACATCACAGAACAAAAGGCTGCAGGGTTTTTTTTTGGTATCTTGTATTCAGTACGCTGGGCTGAAAAGAAATTGGCTAAAGTGTATTTTTAAAGTCCCCACCTCACTTGTAGTTTCTTATTTTTTGCCTGGGAGGAGTGCCTTCGTGGCTGCACGAGTCAGCAGCCACCAGGAATGGCTGCGAGTATGGGAAAAGACATAATTAGGGTAGCATTAATTGCTCTTATCAGAGGATTTATTTTACAACAGCCTTTTAATTCAAGCTGCCCCGCCGTAGTTCAGCGCACTCTCCGGCGATGGCTGGTTTAGTCCTGGGGCTGCGCGGGGCCAGGCCGGGGACTCGCTGAAATCCACCGCTTCTTTTTGACTTGGGTGAACAAAGAGCCGTTAAATCACGCGAACACAAAGCTCCTTCGGGCTGTTCCGCGCCAGTGGGACTCGTTTGGGATCCTTATAAATACATTGAACTGACGTTGGCACTTTAAATAAAGCCTTTCATCTCCTTTCGATATAACGAGCATATCCTTGGCCACGGCCAGTAATCTGCTTCCTTCTCTCATCCCTTGCCTTCGCCCCTGTTCTGAACCTGCTGCTTCTCGTTTATTGAGGCTCATCCCTCTCTCCGCCGAGCTGCCCCGCGTCGCGGCTGAGGCACCGGGCGCTGCTGGCAGGTCGTGCAAGAGGGGGAAAAAAAAGAGAGAGTTTTCTCCAGATGCAAATCAGGCAGGTTTTGAGTGACAATTTGCTGAGTTTTGGTGCGTTGCACCGATACGGATTCTGACCGCGGGTTTTCTGCTAGCTGTTGGAAGAGCCCAAGGAATTTTTCCTTCTTCTCTTGCTTTGGGTGTGGGACCGCAGCACCTTTCTCGCGCTCTTGGGATGTGGTGGGGCTTGGAGTGAGGGGGGGAAGCTAAAATCCTGAGTCAGTATTCTCTCTCCACCGTGCTTTTAAAATAAAACTAGGATTTTTTTGGTCTCCAGCACTGACAACACTCGGAGGATACAGCTGTCCTGCACAGCAAATTGCCTTTCAGGGCTATGTGGCCCAGCTGCTCTGCTCCACCCAGGGTAATAGCCTAAGCAAAGCAAAGTGCTGCTTAATCCCAAGTCACTTTTTGTGCCCGCAGCTTAACTGGGAGTTCCTGCTCTCAAATAATTATCCTTTGGAGCTGAGGCTTGGATCGCCTCAAACCAGTGTCATTACCGAAGCGGCATAAAATGTGCAACTGGACATGCCGGTGTCTGGAGGAATATTGTGTCCTTGCAGGTTCATGGGTGTCTCCCGTCCACGTTGATGGGGAAACTGCGACTGCTTGCGGCTGATTCCTGGCAGCGTTCAACTAACTGGCTTTGCACAGCGTTTGACAATGGTTTTTCCACGAGCTGCGGCGTCCGGCAGTGCCCGGAGCTGGCTGCTGTCGCGCCGTTACTCTTTATGAAATTGGATGCTCGCGGTTGGCACCGCGGCGCGATGCTCCTCGCGGCGGGGAGGGAGGCAGAGCAGCGCTGCGGCTGATGCAGATCCACCACGCTGCAGCCTTGGAGCCACAGCTCTAAATCCGCTATTTTTTTTTTTTTCTTTCCACGCGGAGCACAAGCAATTGGAAAAGCAGGTGGTGCTTGCACTTACTTGTAGCTTATAAAGCACTAAGTCATGTCCCCTTCTGGACTTTGCTCATTTGATCCCGCGTACATCGCAGGCTGTTAAGTTTCACCCAGGTATCTCTGTATTATTAACTCAGCCTAAACCAATTTTGCTCAGAGGAGACGCGCGAGAGGTTAATTCCCTGCTCTTCTCCACAGACAGATGATTGATGAGGTGAAAGGTACTTAAGTGATCCTAAGACAGAGGCATATCCCACCGTTGCAGTAGGAGAGCGCTCTGGGGGAAGGATTTATTCTACCATCTGCCCCGGGATAGGAATTACTCCTGACACCAGCTCTGGTGACCAGCAGTGACCTTCAGCGTGGCTCATGAGCCAGACCTCGTAGAAAAAAGGGCTTGGTCTTACATCAGGCTTGGTCCTCAGCAACTTTTCCGAGCAAAGCACCCAGGCCCCGCTGATCTCCTCCACCGATACCTTTTGCTATCACAATTGCATTTAATGACAGCAGATCTTCCGTGATCCTGGCGAACAACTGCTGAAGCTCCAAAATAATCAGCTCTAGTAATAAAGGTTTATTAACACGGGGCTGTGAGTGGTAGGAAAAACCTGAGCAGAAGAAAGGCAATTGCGTAAAGTAATGAGCTAATCGGAGAATTTGCGGGTTCCGATCCAGACAGGATGGTTGCATCCAAGCAGCTGGGATGCTCTGTGCAAAGAGGGCATGTGACAGCTCCCAGAAACTTGATTTGATGAAGTATAATTTTTTTTAAACCAAGTTTTTAATCTGATTTTCAGGTCTGAGTAGTCAGGCAGTAGTGTGTTATCGTGCCCAGTTTCTCCGTGTCGGTGAAGGTGTTGGAAAGCTTAGCCCCTTCGGCAGCGTGGTGCCCCTGTTTTCAGCTCCGGGGTCTCGTTACACCTTTAAATCGATAACGAAGCCCCACTTCCATTTTGGTAACTCCCCACACCTAGTGTTCGCATTGCGACTTGGCCTTTGTAAATGCCTCTTCTCCTCAAGCTAACGCCCCTTCCGTTACTGAAAACTAAGCGAATCCCAGCAGTCTTGCTTGCAACCCTCTCTTTCCCATTCCTGTGCGTTATAAGAACATCCCTCCCCATGGTACCTCCTGCTTCATCGCAAACCCTCCCCACCCCAGCCCAGGGCGGGCAGTGCACGCGGTGACACTTCTTTTGTGCGCCAGTAGCAATGTTGGTCTGTCCAAACGCGCCTTTTGCGTTTGCTTTGCCCGAGAGAAGTAGGTGTCAACGGCTCCTATTGAAGTTCTTAAGTTTGTTGGGTTTTGTATCGACTGGTTTGTCATCTGCTGCCGCGGTCCCTCGGCAGGTGGTGGCTAATTCTGCCCTCCAGGTCCGTTCTGAGGTAGAAGTGGAATGTTTCTACTGCTGATTCAACAAAACAGGGACACGCGGCAGCACTGCTCTGCGTTACGGTCCAAAGAACTCTTGAAATGGAATAAATCTTGCAGTCCTGCTAAAAACCATGCTACAACGCTTTTTGGTCTGGGTAAAGGTTAAAGGCAGGCTGACAGGAGTTTCTTGCGGGCTGTCATCTCCAGCTTTAGCTACCTTGGAGGATCTGCGAGGGGTATCTGGCCAAAATCTGTGAGGCTCCTTCTCTCCCTGGGGGAAAAGGAACCGATCTCCAAGATTATGTTTAATATCGTCCCTGTCTGAGCCACTGATCCAGGAGTGGAAAATCTGTGTTCGCAGATCTTTCAGAAGAGTCACTCTTCCAGGATGAGGTTGCCAAGTCTTCAAAGACTTTAATTATCACGCTGTAATTCCATCTGCAGCCTTAATGAAGATGATGTCTTGAGGGGGGTGATCTGCTTTTGTCCTGCTTTTGCATACTGTGTGCCGACGCACAAACATTTGCATTTTTGGCATTCTTGATTTTTAGGTTTTTCTCTGAAAACGAGATGAGAGGCTATATGGAAGTCAAAGGAAGTACAGTCAGTCGGGGTAAAATTTGCACAGCTGCCAGAATGAGGTTCAGATATTTTAGTGGGTGATACGAAATAAATGTTTAATTCATAGCGCATAACACTTTAAATAAATATCACTTGGCCACCCTCTGATGAGGATACGCTGGGCCGTTGACACCTCGTGTGCTGGGTGTAGTTGATCTGACTAGTTTTGATGGCACTTTTAGAAAAACAGCATTCAAAATACAATTCATCCAGTCTTGTCTAAAACGAGTCTTCGGTTTTCTTGCATCGCATCGGAAACCTTCCATTTAAATTGCTGTTTGGAGGCAGCCTTCAGGGTTAAAACTGGCTTTTATAGAGCAATAAACTGCAATGTTGGATACTAGGGGGTAGCAGGCTATAGCTCCTGTGTACTTTTAACTGAAGACCTTGATCCTTTTCCTCTGTTTTCCTTTCTTGAGAGCTGTTTGCTTACCCCTGCATCCCACGCCGTGTCGGATCCACCTGCACGTAGGTTCTCTAGAGGTTTGCCCCGTGCTTAAGGAAGGGAGCGGTTACTTACTTTTTGAGCCTGGCTGCAGAAAGGAAAGAGAAGTTTGTTTAGTAATTATTCTTTCCCTCAACAAACAGAGACTAATGCCTGTCTCCCTGCTTTTCCTCCACTAACCAGATCTATTTCTTGGACTAAGCAGCCAGAGACTCGAAGAGGAAGGGAAGGTGTAGCTGTGAGTAACGGAGCGGCTGCAGGAGGGCTCCGAGCACTCCTTGTTGTAACAGGTGGGAGGGCAGAGGGAGCAGAAGGAAAACATAACCTCAGCCATTGTAAATACGGATTTCCTAGGTAAACAGGGATTTGTGTCGTGCAAATCTCATCCACTGAAGTGTGTTATTTGTTGCAGGTGTAGGGAGTCCCTTCTGTTTTATCCACAGTTGCTCTTTCTAGTTGTGCTTTTTTTTGCCTAAAAGCTCTCTAATCTTGGGCAGCCTGAGGCTCGCCTGCGTAGTATTTGGTCGTGGTGACTTATTAAGCCGTTGCCGTTGATGCTGTGCCCTCTCTTTCGGGGGTGATAAAGGGAAGAAAATGAGATTAGGCAAAGGAAGATAAGGGGGGGAGACAATTCTCAGCCACCGGCGAGTGTGCTCGGTGGGCTCCTGCAGTCCCTCCCACAGCTTTTCGTAGCAGCCTCCCCCGGTTTTGTGTCTGCAGCGGGACCCACACGATGCCAGTGACAGTTTGGCTGTTTCAGTGTTGCTGAGGAGGGCTGGGCAAGCGATCACCCACCTCTCCCAGCCACCTTCCCGGGCTGCACCGACACACGGGCTGCAGCTCTTCCATGTCGCTCTTGGATGGGGAGCGTTGCCCGTTCTGCCGAGGCAGCCCGCTCCAGAAGCTCGCTAGCACCACTCCCCCGTCTTCAGGCATGGTTGTTTCTGCTGCTTGTGTCGATGCCAGGACTTTAAACATCAGGGAAACCAGAATGTTTGCACTGTGAGCTAATCTGCTCTTTAAAGATGTTAGATAATGTAATAAAATAGCTCAGTGGTGCATTGCAATTACCTTTCACATTTCGTCATGCTGCTAAAATTCTTGTCTTCTGAAAGTGGGACTGTATTTTTAGTGCGGTGCAATCAAAAATGTCTGGCCAAGGACCTGATATAGTACCTAGGAAAATGGAAATATTCCTTTAAATGTCTTCCAGAGCTGTGGTTTCCTCTGAGTATTAAACTCCATTTGTTATGTCCTGATTACATACTTTGGTCTGGGTTATATACGGCCTGGATTTATAACTCCATATATATATGTATGGGCAGTTTGGTCTCTTCCTTGTATTTTTAATTTACAGAATGCATGCTAGACTTTCATTTTAGCATGATGGAAGCATAATTATTTAGTGGACAAGAGAATCAAGATTCTGTTCTTGTGTTTGCCATTGAGGCTTACAAATTATTATTTTTTTTCTTCATGGTTATGACCAGAAGATTTATGCCATTAAAAACCTTAATCATTATGTCAGGGTAATGGTTTCTGTGACTTGCAAGTGAAGAAAGAAACCTAATATAAAGTTGACTAACTCTCCGGTGGGGTGGATTTGACATTTGGATTTGACATCGTTCGGCAGTGACGTGAGCTGGTGCTTCTCTTACAAACCTGCATCTCGGTGAGCTCACATAGTTCAGCTCTTTCTGGCATTTTGCAGAACTCGGGGCACAAATCACTAGCAGTAGTTCCAGCTACTCTCATAAACTACAACGTCTTGCTGTCTTTTGCTCTTTTTAAATCTTCGGTATATCTCTTTGCCTATAAGGAAATGTCCAGGCTGGCATTTATCACCCAACTTCCTATCTAACGTGGTGCCGGCGCAGAACTGCTGTGCGGTCTCCTGCAGCCCGTAAAGCTCCAACTGCTGCCTTGAGCAAGTCGTGCGCTGCTGTTCCAGCACACGCTGTCAGGCCCGTGAACCATCCGGTGCCAGCCCAGTCGCTCTCCTGTAGAACATAAAGCAAAACCAGAGCAGAGCGGGTAAATGTCCTTTCCAGACAGTTTCCAGTCTTAGAACCAAGTGGGAGTTGTCTGAAGGATGAAGATGAGAAGGGTGTTGTGGCTATGGTTGGGTTTTGATGGGTGCTTTTTGATGTTCTGAGCTTGTTTTACTTTCCCTGTGGATTTTAGCCCTTTGACAAAACGGAGAGGCTGACATTCAGTGAGTTGGGTGGTTTCTCATTCCAAGTGGACAGGAAAACTACACCACAGGAAAAAACAACCTGCAAGGAGCCCAGGAAGCTGGGCTTTCAGGGCCAGGAAGGCTTGCTTTGACCTACTTCTCGATTCATTGCAAATAACACGCTACAGCTGCTAAGATGACGCCGTTACTTTGCTGCCAGTGGGTCACAAAACCTGGACGCTCGTCCCTGCTGCCAAGGAGGGCAGTGCTTTGTGTAACGGGGGGGAAGGAGCAGGCAGGCACCGAGTCCTCAGGTTCGGGCCACGTCGTTTCAGTTCCAGCTGTAAAACCTTTTTCTTAGAAATCCTCCAAGTGTGAAATCCCAGTCCTCAAGAACAGGCAGTACTTTTGTGGAAAATCAACATAAAGCAGTGAGCGGTGCTGCGTAAATCACGTGCGTCTGTCGCCTCGCCCGTCCCAAGCGAAGCAAAGAAGTGTCCTTTGAGTTGGTGGATTTAGTGGAGTTTGTATGTGATGTCTTTTAATGTGCTTCAAATTAGTCATGGTGCTCTATTTCCAAGGCTTCGTTAAGCTTGTGGTCTGACCATATTGTGGTAGCCACTCGTAGCAGGTTACCGAATACTAGTTTTAATATCCGGGTATAGATTTCTTCAATATCCTGCAATGCGTTTTTCGGTGCTTTTCTGGATAATGCTAATACTCAACAGTCTGCAACTCACCAGGCCCCCGAGCTACAGTTTAAGGTTAGGATAATGCTTTCCATCTTTCATCTTTGCACAACCCAGACTGCTGTTACGTTTCGGGGTTTTTTTAGGACATAAAGTACTCAAAAGGAGCATCTTGCATAAAAAGTGTTATCAGATGACACAGTGGGGCTGCAAGTTTGTCTCTTCTGGTCTGCTGCTGTGCCTTCTGCATTCCAGTCTCTTCTTCTTTCTTTGCCCTTCCTTTGCTCTTCTTTTTTTATCTGTGGGAAATACTTAATGGTGCAGTTTCCATGAAGTATTTTCTATATGCTTCTGGCTTAAAGACTCGTAGAACAGCTGTCATTCCACAGGGAAAAATGAAAGTTGTCTTTTCACGGTTTGCTGAATAACAAGATGGCCAATAGATTGGGCTCGATTTGTTAACCTATGTTCCTGTGGCACTACTGAATTATCTTTTAAAATTTCTGTGGAGGTAGAAAACATTTATTTTGCAAATCAAGAGGTCAGACTTCCCTCAGAGACAGAGGGTTGTTATTCGCTGGGGTGTACTGAAGCAGTTCTGGACCAGGTGTAGCTTTGCCTTCTCCAAACAGAAAGAAAGCCTTTGAACATATTATCATTGCCTTAAAAATGAAAAAAAAACCACTCTCCCTTTGAGCGTTTGATAGGAGGCCAGACCTCAGAGGACAGCTGAAGAGAAAGAGAGAGGTTTCTAACATCTGTTTCGGGTGGGTGGATTGCATTTGACTTTGGTGTTTGTGTCAAGGCAAAGGCAGCAGAGGCTCAGCTTGATGAAAAGCATGGTCCAGCACTCCGATTTCTTAAAAAACCAGACAGCGATGGGCAAAACAGCCACGAAATGTGGGGTGAGAATCTGCACCCATCGCTCTTCCTGTAGGCTTTAGAGAAAAATACCGATAACCCTGCATTTGGCATCCCGAATCATGTTCTTGCTGTAGAGAGCGTCTTTGACAGATGCCCTTGAGCGAGTGCGAGCCTTCCTCCCACCCTGAGCGCTCTGGGCGCCCGCGGGACCTGCCGCCTGAGCTGTGTTGAGCAGAACTTCTGTTTTAAAGTGTGAAGAGCGGGTCCGTGCCCACCTTGCTTTCTGACACAAAGCGCTACCCCCAGGGCTGAGTCGGCGACGGGGAACACGTCCCTCTGCTGCCAGCTGAGCCTCTTGGCAAAAAGTTGCTCTCCGTGGCGGTTTTAAAGCCTGCCCGTCGGCTCCCGGTGGGAGCGCCCTGATTTGCTGGTTGGGTTCACGTCAGAGCCCTTATTAGCCCCGGCTTAAAACCGCACTGAACTCGGGAACAACCTGCAGTTCAGATGATACAAGTATATCTCAGAAGAGTACGGAGGAAAATGCAGCAGAAAATAGTCCTGTGTGTCCCTCTGAAAGCCCCATTGAAGGGCTCTGGCGCCCTCGTGGACGTGCCTTTGTGGGACAGCAGAACACAGTCCCCATCCATGCGCCCTGCCCGCCCGGGCCGGTGGCCCGTCTGCGTCTGAACCGCGGCGATTTATAACGCCCCGAGGAAACGAGTGCCCGTTTCAATGCAGCTTTAAGCTGTCAGGCCGTAAATTGTCATGGTTCAGGAGCTGCTTCAAAGCAGCCCAGCCTTCCTGCAGCAAGGAGAGGGCTTTTTGGCAAACTCAGCATAAGTCATTCGCTATTCACGAGCCAAAGCCCTGAAACGTCCTCGATCGACAACTAAAAATGGGTCATAAGAAGACAAGGCATTGCTGTCTGGTGAACGAAGCTGCGAACTCCGCTAGCCTTCTCCATCCGTCGGCTGAAGCTCCCTTGGCATTCTCAGACGTGGCTTTTCCTCTCTCCTTGCCTTTCTCCGTTGTCCTCAGCAGCAACGGGCACCCACGAGGTTTCCTGAAGCGATGGGACCTTGACCCAGTGGGCAAACCCAGAAGATCTTCGTGTTTTCCTGCTCCTCCCATTGCTCTGGCCTCCCAGATGAGTGAAAAGTGTTGATGGGGTAAGGGAAAGTCACCAAGGAAAATGCTGAAATTCCTCTAAGCTGCCTGGTTTCCAAATCTGGACTGGCTGCAGCATTCGAGGAGGAGGGAAAGAAAACATGAGCTGGGTGCAAGCGGAGACTTGCGGGCTGGCTGCTGGAGGGATGGAGGGACCAAGCGGCCGTGGCTGCAGGTAGCGGGCACCAGTTTTGGAGCCGGGTCTGCTCTCTCGAACCTGTACCAGCAGAACGAAGCTCCTTTACTTTGGAAGCAGAGGAACAAAGCAAACCCTACAGAGAGACCAAAAAACTTCTTGATGTGTGCATGGCTGATGCTCAAAAGAGAGTTCAGGATGTTGCGCGCGTAGCAAATCCTTCACGAAGGTTGGGGATATCTGAGGCAGCGTTTCGTTTATTTTCTTCCTTCCTATTTCTGTCGGTGGCTGATGCGCTTACGCTCAAGCGTAACGGCATTTATCGGTATCTGCGTCTTTAATTTCGGCCGTTACAAAAGCAGCAGTTGAATATTCTTGCTGTCAGAGCTCGATGATGGATGGTGCACATCAGCAAAGCTTAAACACACCAGCTCAGAGCTGCGCCCCGCGGCTTGACAGACCATGTGTAATGCAAGAGGCACTTGGTTACAGAGCTCTGCAGAGTAACACTGCTCGTTACTTTTCCAAACTGTGCCAGACAGCAAGCTTCCAGAAAACCTCAGACCATATACAGTTAGCCAGCAGCACTATGTGAAATCTTTAACCATATTTGAACGAACGGGCTCACTTGGACACGGCGACCGAGGGAAATGCCAGTCTGCCTGACAGCTCGTTTTAATAATGAGAAAGTTGTTCCACTGACACAAGGACAATAAAAGCTGTGGCTGTGTAGAAAGATGTTGCCTTTCTTCTACTTCAGAGCATACGTGAAGCTACAGAAGAGTGGGCTTGTCCCAGACCTGTGCACATCCAACCGTGCTTTTCTCTTCTTTCACTGCTTTTCTCTTCTTTCACTGCTTTTCTCTTCTTTCACTGCTTTTCTTGCACTGTTTTTCTCTTCTTTCTGGGGTGTTGAATCTGCACCCAACCTCCAAATCCTATCCAAATGCTGCTTCGGTTTGCATTAGTAAACGGCTGCTTTCTCCTAAAAACGTGCCTTATTTTAAATGTATAAATCCCTTCAGCAAAGCAAGTAATAAAAGTAGGTCACCTTTGTAGCTGGAGCTATTAGTGCACAATTCTGGGGGCTCTCGACGTACAGGGCATGAAAGTCAAATTCCTGAGAGGTCGCCAGCCCCCTGGATGGGCAGACTTCTTCCGCTGAGCTCCCCAAGATCAAGGAGCTCTATCTTTTATACCCGAACTGCTGCGTGTTGCACATCTTTGAGGTGGCAGAACTCTCGGAGGCAGCGACCTTGTCACTGCGCGGTTTTGGCAGTGCCGCGTCTGCGCCCCGCGGCACCGCGCGTGTTTTCCAGCAGTGAGACGAAGGGCAGAGTTTGCTTTTAAGCTCGGCGCAGAGCGGTGGGCAGGGTTTAAGCCCCGTGTGGTAACGATCAAGAAGAACGCTTTCGCAATCGCCGTGGAAATTCTGTCTGCAGCGGTGGCGTTACCGCACGATGCTCTTTCACCGTCGTGGCCTTTCAAAGCTGCGCGATCCCGGGGCCGAGGCTGAGCTGGAGGATCCTCGTGGGCCGGCTGAAACATGTGGCGTCTCCACATAAAACGAGGGTTTGTGGCTTTATTTCCCTCCCCTCCTCTGAGCAACTCTGAAACAATTCTTCTGGCGGAAAAAAAATAGTAATTAAAAAATGCGCACGCGTTTAAAACGCGCACTTCAGAACAATGCCGTGCAGCTCTAGCGAACCCTGGAAGCTGTCATCCTGCGCCGCTCCCCGTGTGAAACAAGCGGGTGATTGAGTCCAGGCCCTTGGAGAGAGTCTTCAAACCAGCTCCAGAAATGGTGACTCTGACTGGAAAAAAAACCCCAGAAAAACAGATTGAAGATGAGGAACCGATCTGAGCTCGCAGGCTGGTGGAAGAAGAGCAGCGAAACCATCTGAGGGTGTCACAAAAATGTTATACGTGTGCGTTGGACGCCAGTCCTGTGGGAGTTTTTAAGGAACTCAATATGTTTGCTCTTATTTTCCCACCAACGGGAGTAAAAGGAGATGTTCTTTTAAATCGAGCTTAGTTTAGGAGAAGCAGCCAGAGGATCATGGAGTGAGTTCCCGCCCTGTTGCTGGGTGCCCTGGAGGGGTCCCGGGCAGGATCCCAGCGCTGCCTCGTGCTGCCGGTTCCCCTCCTGTTTGGAGCAACGAAGGCAGGCAGCCTTGCTGTGGCAAGAGGAGGTCCTTACTGGGATGCTTTCTGCTTTTGGAGGGCTCATACACAGTTAATCACAGACCCTGGAGCCTTGTGCTCAGCCACAGCGGCTCTTCCTAAGCTTGCTGAGCTGGAGAAGTACCTGGGATGGCCGAGAGCCCTCAAACTGTGCTGAATTGCTGACAGGGCTGGCTGTTGGATGGGGAGGAGTTTTCATCTGGAACTCTGCTGACTTGTCGTGGAGCTCCCCATCACCTGCAAGCTCCGAGCAGCTGCGTGCTCCTTTTGCTGAGGGGCTGTGGATATTGAATCACCTGAAGTATTGGATATCTTCAGCGTGATCCTGGAAAAAGCAGTTAGCGAGCGCCCTGTTGGAGCACTCATTGAAATCCGAGCCCGGAGGAGAAATAGCTGCTGTGCCATCCCGTTAACTCAACAGCAATTCATCCATCACCTCGTCCTTTGCGCTGCTGCAAACCAGGCGACGCGGGTGAGACGCGAGCAGAGCCAGACGTTGATCCGGCGTGTCCACGTGGGTCCAGCCAAGCCAACTGGATGGAACGCGCCCACTTTCAGAGTTTATTTAAATGCTGCCTTGCTCCATGTTTCAGGCATCCCGGCCAGCACGAGGCGGTGCGCAGCTGCCGCCTCCTAGGAGTGGGTCACCACGGATTTGGAAGGGGCTGAGGTTTCAAGAGCACGTCCTGAGCAACATCCCTTTTTCCAGCCGCTCGCCTGGCGGGGGCGTGGCTGTCGTGGCAGCTGGGAGGAGAGTTTGCTAGCAGAGAAATCAGAAATCTAATCTCTTCCCAGTTTTCTGTCCATTGTTATTAGCCAGTACTGATGCAGTTGGGCCAGGGAAGTGGTTTTGCCATCGGTTGTTAGGAAAGCAGAGAGCAGACGGGTTTCTAAATGCGGTCGTGAAAGACGCTCTGTCGCTTGGAGGCAATTGCTGGCACTGCAGGTTCCAAGGGCTGCAGCTTTGCCACAGGCACTTCAGCAGTTGGCCTTGCCTTGGGGATTTTACGGGGCGTTCCCAGCTCCCCTCTCACCCCTTTCCAAAAGATCTGTTGCTGCCATGAGCCCTCGCGAGGGATGAGGAACAGCAAGCGTGGCCTGTCGCCGTAAAGAAGGGAGCCGTGTCCCTCCTTGTCTAAAATGGTGCCGAAAGTCTTGAAAAGTCTGTTTTTTTTAAAGTATACCCCCACCTTTTCGTGCCCAGGAAAGAGCTGCAGCAGGAGCTATTGTGAGGCCGACTCTTTGCTTAATTAAATTCACCGTAATCTCCTGTGAAGGCTCAGAGAGATTTAGAGCTTTGCGCTGATGTGGCTGCTTCAGTGCCGCCCTTCAGCCCACCTCTGTTCCTGTGACTTTGTCTCCACGTAGGGAACCTTGTACCTACCCGGGGCTGGGGGTTCCCAAAACCTTTTGCATCCGAGCAGAGCTGTGCTGGTGACGTGGATGAGGCTGAAGCGGCTGGATCC
The DNA here is from genome assembly GCA_020746105.1 of Trogon surrucura. Classification (NCBI taxonomy): domain Eukaryota; kingdom Metazoa; phylum Chordata; class Aves; order Trogoniformes; family Trogonidae; genus Trogon; species Trogon surrucura. The sequence goes on along the minus strand of CM036627.1, from coordinate 18,689,302 downwards.
CGCAGCCGGATCCTCTGGGGCTGATCCTTCCCCAGAGCTTCTTACAAGAATCTGGCGTTGGCAGAGACCTGGAGACCTGATCTGTTCTGTGCTACAAAATCACTGCTGTCCCCAGCCGGTCTGGCAGAGAGGCTACACTGCCCCAGCTTTATTTCTGATGTTGGCCTGATGCTGAGATGATGCATGGATGCCTGGGGGGCTTCAGCTGAAGTTTCTCCAAGCAGAGGGTTTCTTGCCGGCCCCCTCTAAGCAGCAGCTCGTGGCGGCCTTGCCAAGGGTTTTGGGACCAAAAAGACTCGTCATCCGTCACAGCTCACAACTCCTACAAAACCACTGAATGTGGAAAGTAGCTCCCAAATAGGAATCTTTGAATTCCGTGGACAAAAGTATTTCTAAATGCTTACATTACTGCCTCTTGAAAACATATGGTGGAAAATCACGCAGCAGTCCAGAAGGTCTTCTCTTCTGCAGTCTCTGCTCAGAGGAGGCTGCGTCCCTCCAACTCTGTTTCCAGCATCCAAAAATATGTTTGCCAGGGTGTCAGAAGCTTTCTGCTCATCATCTACCCTCCAAGAAACTACCCTCCGAGGGTCTGCTCCTCTGAAATCGTAACGCTTTGCCTGAGAAAGAGCAGATACAGATTTCCAAGGCTGCGGCTCTTTCTTTCATGAGCCTGTTGAAATTCGTAACAAACCCCAAGCGTTTCCTCCTACTCTGCACGTTCTGCAGAGACTAAAAGTGAGGAGCTGACAACGAGGGAAAGAAATCCCAAGGCACAGTGTGTTTGGTGGGCAAGTAATTTGGCATCATCCCCGAGTTTGGCCTTTAAATGCAGAAATCAGCGGCGAGTCGTCGTGTTCCTGGTTTTGTTTGGATCTGGGACCGAGGCAGTCCCTCGCTGCTGGGGAGGGAGAGCTGAATCATTTGCCCCGTGGGTCAGAGCCTGAACTCGAGCCAGGGAGAGGCGTGTTGCAGAACAGCAGTTTGCACCAGGACTCGTAATTTGCAAATGATGCTAGAAACGAATTTTGACCACACTTGCTCAAGCAGTAGCAATGAGCATTAGTTCTCAGCACCTGTGATGTTCTGCTTCTTTAATATCTGTAGCATAGAACGTTTGTTAGTATTTAGTGGTGGTTTACTTGATTCTGATCTTTTGGATTAAAACCCTGCACTTGCGCTCAGCTCTCCTAAGGTTTGCACAGTTAAATCTAAGTATCCTAAAGTGGCACGTTCTGTTTTATCTGCTTACTCTTCAGATACAAAATGCTTTCAGGTTATATTCTCCTTTGTGCTTTAAAAAGTTAAATCTGAGTCTCTAGAGAAGCAGTTCCAGGCTTTATGGAGTGCACAATGGCACGTGTGTGGTTTGTGTGTCAGATACACCCAACGGGAAGGATGTTTCACTAACTGGGCAACTGTCTTCTTTTGAGAGCGTTATGCAATTGCTTTAGTCTTTCTTTTCTTCACGCAACAGGTCTGATTCAGCTTGTCCTCCTTAGCCAAAATAGGGGAGACCTGAGGAAGGGTCATGGCCATGAGGAGACCAGAATCTTGTGTCTTTGTTTAGACCAGGAGGATGAAGCTCAACTTAAGGCAGAGCCAGAGAGAGGGAAGTTCTCCTCTGCTTCATAGCTGCAGGATCTCAGTTCCCAAGTGCCGTGGATTGCTCCCACGTGTAGGTTTTTTGGGTAATGAGATCGCCAAGCTCAAGATCAGAGGTGAAGTACATGGTGCCAGATTTGAAGACACATTCATTTTGGCGGGTTTTCTTCTTTCTAACGCCAAGCTGGGAGTACTTTTAAAGGCTACTCGTTTTGAGGAGCTGTAAACGAATGAGTAATTTTTAAGCTCTTCTACTTGCTTAAAGAAGAAAGGTTTGGGGGAAGGACGGTTGTTTAATTAAACAGCTACTTGGTATTGTTAACAAAAGATTGAACTGTAGCACTGACTCTCCTAATTCACAGATTCCTTGGGAATTCGGTGACCTTGGAGTTGCTGTGCTTGAAACTTGCCTTAGATACTTGGCTTCCTTTCTTGAATACTTTGGAGAGGAGAGCGGTGCTGTGAGGCTTTCGAGTGAGACAGGCGCTGGTTCTCTTAGTATATCGCATAAGAAGACACAATTGTGTTGTACAAAATAAACTTCTTGCTTCGGAGCGTGCCTGGAGTTATTGCACTCAGAGGTCACAGTATGTCACAGCTGGATCTGCCTCTGCTTCTCCATTAGTCTCTCAGGGAAATTTTGAGTACTGGCTCTTTGCGATGTCCGAAGGCTTTTCTTACCCCTCTTTAATTTATAAAAACGTGACGAACCGGTGGTGAGATCTGTGCGAGAAGTAACTCAAGTGAAGGATCACATCAGTTAGTCGGGCTCCAGAGCTCAGGGCTTCGCTCATCAGCCGAGAGGGAAGTCTGATCTCCCAGCGCCAAGTGGTGTTTCCTGCATCCTTTCCTGTAGTGGCAACTGGGGAGGTTACTGGGATGACCGAGTGGCCAAGTTCACTGGAAATGAGTGTTTATCCGTCACTTCCCTGTGTTTGTCTCCATCATTGTAAGTCTGCCCAGGAACAGCTTCAGTCACGTCAGTGGTTAGTTGTGGGATCGCACAGAAAGCATCAGGATTTAAAGCGGAAAGATCATCGTTACTAAGAGCCCTGAATACTCAGAGTTGTATCCGGGGAGCACCCACCTTCCACCATCGGTAAATGAAAACCCACAGCTCTTTTCCATCGGCTCTGCATGCAAAACTTGATGGATTTAGCTCTATGGGTGATTTAAAAACCAGAGAACTAGTTTTGGTTAATCCCTCTGAGGTGGCAGAGCTGCGTTAGCGCAGCTGCGATTATTTCGTAGAGTCACTTGGGCTGCGGGTGCGAAACATCTTCCGTTTCACTTCAGGCGACCAGCGGGAACGTCCCTCCCTTGCACCGCTGCGTCCCCGGCAGGAGGAGTGAGGAGGAGATGGGGCGAGTGTCCTGCCCAGTTTTGGTGGCGGAGCTGAGGGGCAGGGCAAGGGCTGTCCCGGCACCCACGTTACTCTCGTAGGAGGGCGGAGGGGCACTCGCGTGCTCGCCTCCTCCCGGCCAAGGTGCTCGCACGCCAAGTGACGTGAGCCGTCTCCCGAGGTTTTAATTAGTCGGCCTTTGTATTTAAAGCACATCTTGGGCATTTCGGAGCCTGCCATACAACATGTCCTGCCCGTGGTTGCTTTTCATGAGACCTGTGGGGCTGTGTTTTCTGGGCTGTGGCAGTACAATCTGGAGCTGTGAGAGAAAGCCCTCGGGGGCTAATCCGTGGCTGCGGGCCAGCTTCTGCATAAACTGGTCTTATTTTTAAAGTCCATTTTCTCCAGTACACTTTTTTTTGGCCTGCAAAAGACTTCTTCATTTAAAACGAAGAACGTAACACTCTCCCCTTTCAGTTGGTCTTTTGGACCCGAGCCAGGAGTGCCCACAACAGCTGTACCACAGTTTAAACATTCAGTCTCTAATGGTTTGGGGAACATTAGGGTTTTTAAGGCTTCAACAGGTCTAGAGTAAATAGTGGTCAATAAAGAGTAGCTCTTCTTTGTATCCCTATGCTCTCAGTGCTCTGCGCTAGAATAAAGCATGCTTGGAATATAATCATTGCAAAATTAATATCCATGAAAGGTTCTTTTCTTGGAAAGAATCACAGCGAAACCTGTTTCACTAAAAGAAGAGTTTGCAGGAGTTCAACTCGCAAGAGTCTGGGAACGGGCATGGGGAAATCTGCACGTAACGTCTCTTGGAGACGTGCACGTTCTGGGTCGGCGTCGCTCCCCGCGTGTATGTTTAACGGCTGCTGATGGGAGGAACAAATAAATGACAGGTATTGCTTTCTCTACCATCTTCTCCCACCCACCTATTAACGATGTACGCAAGAGATAATTATGATTTTTTTTGTCTTCGTTATGGCTTTCCAGTAGCACATGGAGTCAAAAGCCCACGTGAGCTCATAGGTGATATTCAGCCCGGGGATTTGGACCCGAACAAGGTCGACGCTGCATCAGCAGGGGCAGGTGATAGTCAGGCATCGCCCTCGTTAGTGCTTGAACCCAGTGCCGAGGACTAGCTTAATGATTCAAGCAAGTTAGTGTTGGTGGAACTGTCAAAGTGCATGGAGGAACTGCTCATGCCTTTGGAGATGTGAGTGAGAAAACGTGATCCACGCGGGGCTCCTCGTCGTGAAGGACGGCCCGCAGGGCTCGGGTCGGTGTCCGCAGGCACTTCTGCCCGGGAAGGGTTAAATTGCTCAGCTGGCTGCTGGCCACTCGGACTTCATTTGCAGTGCTCCATACCACTGCAAAAAAAAATAGTTTGTAAGTCTTTATACTCTCTGCAGGGATTTGATTAACCCCTTCCGTGTGTTTCCTACCCGCACGGGGTGGAACCTTGGCTCCCCGGCGGGGGATCGGGCTGCTGGCGCGTCCCATGCTTGCGGCTGGCTCGACGCAAGGAGACAAGGGGGACGCCGGAGCAGGAGACGGGGGAGACTTCATAGGGAAAACAATGAAAGTGCCAGCCTCGCGAGGCGTTCTGCTGAAAAACAGGATTATATAAAAGCCTGGCTGCTGCCGTGCTTCTCATTAGTCGCACGGCGGGGTTGGCCGGGGCGCAAGGGTTTGTTACAGTTGTCACCTTCTTGGCTGGAGCGAGGCAGCCGTTAATGGATATTTCAGTTGCAAATTGCTTTTGCGTTGAAGTACCAGGCAGGTCTCGCCGAGACGTGTTTTGTTTTCCGTTCGTTTTTTGAACTTACCTGGTTTTAGGAAGTCGGATTGTAAGTTCGGAAGTTAACCAGCCTAGCTGAGAGGTTACTCCTGCCCGCAAGCCAGAGCTTTAATATACACTTGTTAATTTGATTTAGGGCCATTTGCTAGGGGTTCATATCTTTACTTCCGTTGGGAAGTTTCATAACGTTTTCCTACCCATCGGTATTCTATTAAAACTTCGTTGTGTAATCTAAAAGCCTTTCTGCTTCTCATGGTTTCCTCTTCAGAATGCCCTAGATGGCAGTTTTGGAATAAACGCATTCAGGCCGCATGGTCTTGATTTTGTTTTCTTATAAATTCGAAACAAGATTCGAAATTAAGTCCCATTGTCAATTTTCCTTCAAATAATGGTTGCCTAAGGCCGTGATTTAAGAGGGTTTATCTAGTGTCACGATGCTCCTGGGAAAGCCTGTGCCTATAGCTGCATCGTAGTTAAAATGCCAGTGAAATCTGTTGCCATGCGCATTTAATACTTCTAGGTTTTTATATATATAAATATGTAGTGTTAGAGAGGATAGATTGATGGAGTCGGTAAAAATACATGTATGGGTCCTGCGGTGTTGGACTGGTCTTGTTCTTGCCTTGTAATGAGTTGTCCTTGCTGGGCTTGGCCATAAGTGGGTGTGACTGGAGGTCTCCTAGAGCCCCAAACAGAAGCAGCGAGGTTCAGAGTGGCCAAAACCCCAAAGTGTTATATATATATATATATATCAATCACAGGCAACATGGGAGCAGCAGGAAAAAAAAAAAGTCCTTTCTTTCTCAGCCTGGCTGAAATTCCTCCCTCCCTCCCTCCTTTGAAAATGAATTTTGCTTGGGTTCAAAACCGTTTCGAGTAGGGGCAGCTTGCTCCCGCGCTGTCGGCCGCGACGCGCTGAGCCCCGGTGTGCGCGCGGCTGGTTTGTTAAGAGCGCGGCGATTAAATCCGGGTGTGAGTTTATCCCTTAGATTCAACGTCTGTCCGCAATAATAGGAAAAATGCAACCCACGGCCCAGTAGAACAGGACTTGAACAGCTGGTAGAAGATTCGCTCCCGCTGCCTGTTAAAGGGGTCCTCTCAGCGCCCGTGATTTTCTTTTTACTGCCCTCTTCAACCGCCCTCTCGATTGAGTCCTTCTCTCTCCTGTTCATCGCTTGGCTTTTAGGTCTTTTTAATCTTTACAGCCTTTTCCCGTGTGCTTTATGGACTTTATTACCTTGAGCAAATTCTGCGGCCGATAACACAGGTTGCATCCCCTATCGAGTGGAGCTGCCGTGTCAGCAGCTCTGGCAGGTTGATGACATTTGTGTCGTGACATAGAATCAGCCCGAGAGCTTTTCGTTGTCTAGGCTGGTATATAACTTCAGCCTTGAGGGGTTGTTTTCCCTTTTGGTTGTTTTTTTCCCCCCAGCTTATTTTCCACGTTATCATCCTGGTTTGCACATACCTTTCACTATATCAGCTACTGCCTGAGCCTCCGAAAACTGCAGAGCTGGTTTGTCTGCCTGCCTTGAGCTGTGACTCTCCACAAGGCTTGTAAATCCCATCGTTGCTCGTTATCTTCTTGTTTTTGAGTAGCAACCTCCACTTTAGGGATGCTTTTAGAGTAGGATCCATATGCATCCTGCATTACCTGCCTGCTGGAACTGCCTCTGGGAATCTCAGGTGCCTTTTATTTTCTATTGGCATTTTGAAGGGACGGCAGAACTGGAGCATTTCATTGCAGCGCTTGAGAAAACGTGTTTGGCCTCTTGACTAAAACATGCAGCAAGTTGGATTTTTAATGCCTCAGCAGCATTTGGGTGTAACGGAAAAAGCGTAGTCGTACTTGCTTTTATTTGCACATGGCATCCTTTTTTTATTGTTCTTTATTGTTCTTAAGGTCCACGGAAAGCAGACAAATAGTGAGAGTTTTGTAGTGAACTCTTAATGGTGTTTTTTTTTTTCCTGGTGGTGCTGTGGTGTTGTGAAAAAATGAGCTTACAATGTACTTACTGCTCAGTTTGGCCGACGGTGATATCTCTAGAATGGGCTGCGGTAATCCCCAATCCACGGTAGATGTTTCTTTCACCAGTTTACAATGAATAATCCTCTTAATTTCCTTGAATAGCAGCTGGTATTGCTACAACCTGTGCCTCAAACCAAGAACAGCTTATTCAGAAAGCCGCCCGGCCCCGGGAGCGAGGAGGAATTCTCTCCCAGCGGGGGTCTCGGGGGCTGACTTTCCCAAGCAGACGCTGACTTCTGCTTTCTCTCTTCTAGATGCAGCAGCTGTTTTACGAAAACTACGAGCAGAACAAAAAAGGCTACATCCGAGACCTGAGGAACAGCAAAATACACCGAGCTATAACGCTGCACCCCAATAAGAACCCCCCGTACCAGTACAGGCTTCACAGCTACATGTTGAGCCGCAAGATCGCGGAGCTGCGCCACCGGACCGTGCAGCTGCACCGGGAAATCGTCCTCATGAGCAAATACAGCAACACAGAGATCCACAAAGATGACCTGCAGCTGGGGATGCCGCCTTCCTTCATGCGATTCCAGCCCCGGCACCGGGAAGAAATCCTGGAGTGGGAGTTTCTTACGGGCAAGTATTTGTATTCGGGCGCCGACGGGCAGCCCCCTCGGAGAGGAATGGACTCGTCCCAGCGCGAAGCGTTGGATGACATCGTGATGCAGGTCATGGAAATGATCAACGCCAACGCGAAGACCCGGGGAAGGATCATCGATTTCAAGGAGATCCAGTACGGCTATCGCAGAGTCAACCCCATGTACGGAGCCGAGTACGTTCTTGACCTGCTGCTTCTGTACAAAAAGCACAAGGGGAAGAAGATGACGGTGCCCGTCAGGAGGCACGCGTACCTGCAGCAGACGTTCAGCAAGATCCAGTTCATGGAGCACGAAGAGATGGACGCCAAGGAGCTGGCCAGCAAAATCAACCAGGATTCCGGGTCCTTGTCTTTCCTCTCCAACTCGCTGAAGATGTTCGTTCCCTTCCAGCTCAGCAGATCGAAAGTCGAGAGGAAGGAACTCAAAGACAAGAAGATCAACATCCTGATTCCTCTCTCGGGACGTTTTGACATGTTTGCGAGGTTCATGGGGAATTTTGAGAAGACGTGCCTCATTCCAAACCAGAACGTCAAGCTGGTCGTCCTGCTTTTCAATTCCAACTCCAACCCCGACAAAGCGAAGCAGATCGAGCTGATGAGAGATTACCGCTCCAAATACCCTAAGGCCGACATGCAGGTTTTACCGGTGTCGGGGGAGTTCTCGAGGGCCCTGGCTCTGGAAGTCGGATCTTCTCAGTTCCAGAACGAGTCTCTACTTTTCTTCTGTGACGTTGACTTGGTGTTTACCACAGAATTCCTCCAGCGGTGTAGAGCCAATACGGTTTTGGGTCAACAAGTATACTTCCCCATCATATTTAGCCAGTACGATCCAAAGATTGTTTATAGTGGAAAAGTTCCTAGTGACAATCATTTTGCCTTCACCCAGAAAACGGGTTTCTGGAGGAACTATGGCTTTGGGATTACCTGTATTTACAAAGGTGATCTTCTTCGAGCGGGTGGCTTTGACGTCTCCATCCAAGGTTGGGGCCTCGAAGACGTCGACCTCTTTAACAAAGTCATTCAAGCTGGCTTAAAAACTTTCCGAAGCCAAGAAATCGGAGTAGTCCACGTGCATCACCCTGTTTTTTGCGACCCTAACCTTGATCCAAAACAATACAAAATGTGCTTGGGGTCCAAAGCTTCGACTTATGGGTCCACGCAGCAGCTGGCTGAAATATGGTTTGAAAAGAACGACCCAAATTTTGGGAGAAGCAGCAATACTAATGGCTCGGTGAGGACAGCCTAATGTCCAGCTATGCTGGAAAAGACTTTTTTTTTAATTATCTAATTTATTTTTGGGAAAAATGTTTTTTGATAATTCACTTTTAAAAGACCACACAGGATATATTTTAGAAATCATCGTCGTTTTCTTACAAAGCGCTCGTTTTGAGAAGAACAAGGCCGTTGGGGTGGTGTTTTTTTGTTGTTGTTGTTGTCGTGCTTTTGGTTTCGAACAAAACCGTGATCAATATTTGCCTTCAAACAGACAAACAAACCAAGGGTTTAGGAGTTGTCTGACCGATCGGCGGAAATCTGACTTGAATTCGAATTTCCTGATGAACAAAAGATTGTTTCCTCCCTTTCCCGTCGCTGTCTGCGCTGCTGGGATTCCCTAAGTCGGGACCTGAGCGGGCGAGCCGAGCCACAAACGGGCGTATCCCGATATTTTGTCGTGACGGCTGCCGTGCAAGGATCCTGCTGCTTTTTTTTTATAACTTGGGGCTTTTTAAGTTGCGTTAGAACAAAACAAATCGCTGCGGCGATGCGAAGGGTGTTAATTGCAGGAGATTTGGTGGGGTTTTTTGTTTTTTTTTTTTTCCAAATGGCTGATTATTTCGATTTAAAAATACACTTCCACTTATTATGACCGGGCGACTCCAAGGGAGGGAAGAAATTAAGCACAACCCGCTCTCTGATGGGTCCATGTCGAAATTTTTGTCTTTTGTATTGGCTCCACGTCCGTGGACGTAACGTTTTAAGAACCCGCGGCGGGTTCTGCGCGTGTGATCCCCGGCCGCGAGCGAGAAACGCCGGAGCGTAACGAGGGAGGGGAAGAGGACGGGAACCGCGAATCTCTTGCAGCAGAGCGACGGGATGCAGCGAACGATTCGAGATCCCCGACGAGGACTTTTTGAGAAATCTCCCGTGCCGACCGCACCGCGCCCGATCGCGTTGATCTGTTCGGTCTGTTACGGGATGTTAATGGGAACAATTATTACATTTGATTGCTAGTTTTGGGTTTTTTTTGATTTTATTTTGGGTTTTTTTTTTTTTTCTGTATCTGATAGACCGTTAATTTATTTAATATCCATTGTTTTAGGTTCTTGACCTCTCCTTGAATATCTGGTAGTCATTTTAATATTTTATATATATATATATGTGTGTGTAAATATATATATATATATTAGGAATGTATTGCATCTTCTCACTGATAAGGTAGTGTACATCATCCTCGCAGTAAATGATCTCCAAAGATTACTTTCTAAAATATTTTTTCATGAATCTTTTTTTGGTTTTCTTTCCCCCCGCCCCCCCCAAATTTCTTTAACGTTCTTGGAAGGACTTCAGTAAGCTTAGGAGTTTAATTTTCGGTGTTGTGAGAGGAACCGGGGATGGGGGCGGCCGAATACAAGGCAAGTGTGATCCCTATGAATGAGCACCCAGCAAGGTAAGAGAAAATACACAAAATAAAGTGCCTTAAAGCCAGAAAGGGAACCCTTTCCACTGAAACTTGGTGAGTTGTCATTGACGCAGATGCTCTCTCGGGACCTGCCTACCTGTAAATACCGTGCTCAGCAGGAACGAAAAGTAAGAACCAGCGAACAATCTATTTTTCTATCGTATCCTCCAGCCCCGTTTTGTCTCAGCGCTCTCAGTTTCGCTTTGCCTGCCCTTTGGGAAGCGGAGACCAAGGAAGGAAACGGAGGAAACGCGACGTGGAGGTCGTTGCCGTGGTTGAAGGGGTCTCGTGGAGTAATTCCGGCAGAAGAAGTAACCGTTGTTTACACGTGTACGGACCATGAACTGCAGCTACCGTAGAGTCGACGACGTCTTATAACCTTCATCTTTTTTGGTGACAGTCCCAAGGACGTATGTACTTGGATGGATTCAGTGCATGGAAAATCTTTTTCTTTCCTTCTCCTTTTTTTTTTTAATTTTTTTTTTTTTTAAGACTCGCTTCTAAGATGCAATAAAGATTTTTTTTTTTATTTGCAATCGGAGCTCCTCGTGTTGTCTGCCTCAGTCCGTACCGTTTCACACAGCCCAGGGGCGCAGCCGCAGGGGTAAAGCAGTTTTGAGAAGTAATTCCTGGTAAAAGGATCTCCCTTTTACAAAGGGGTATGACCTCTGTGTTATGTTTTGGAATAAATTCAGTGCCACGTACCTCAGCTCTGGGGGAAGGGAAAGCAAATCCGTTTGTCAGACTCCGGCGTGCGCTCCCGTTGCCGCCCGCGCTGGTGAGCTCTGAAATTCCCTGGGGCAGCTCTAACGGAGGCTTTTGACTTTTTCCTCGCGAATAAATGTTTCAGAGTGCGTTCGCTCTCCGAAAACATCCCTACCTGTGCATTTAAAATGTGTACGATGATGAGGCTGAATCATTTCATAACGGTTCATGTATTCAAAACACAGCAAAGTGTGTCGAGCACTTGTTTTTACTGGCTCTGCCGGTTTTATCACAGTTGTTCAATATCAGCGTGAGGCTTTTTTATGTAAAAATTAAGTCCCGAAGTAAGACCTTCAGGGATTACAGAAGTGTTTCTTCACATAAGGGAAAGAAAAGAAAAAAAACCAAACAACACAAAAACCAGCTAGGATTTGTGGCTGCAGAAAACAGCTTGAAGAATATAAACCCTAAAGAACTGTACCAAAAGGACAGGGCTAAAAAAGCCCTGTACTTACACTGTATTTATTAACATTTATGGTTGTGCAGCACTTTTTTTAGCCCCTAACAGCCGGTAAAAGCAGAACGCGTGCAAGTGGAAAAAGCCATCTAATGAAAACTGCCCATCTGGTATTGGGCTGTTGGGTTTTTTTTGCTCAGTTGCCGCAGTTCTGATTCACTTGCCAAATCTGTCCAAGCAGCACGAAAAGCGAGTTTTACACCGAGCTTGCAGGCTTGTCCACATAACTTAGGGACTTGCAGCTTGAAAGTGATCCATTTTAAAGCGAAATTTCCAATTATAATCGCCTGTGATGAAGTCTAACCTTACACCCCCCCATTTTAATACTGAAATAAGTGGTGTTTGCTGCCTGGGTCGCAAGGAGCTGGACCAGGTGGAAGCCATCGGCTGGCAAGCGCTCACCCAGCTGACAAAAAAATCCCTTCTGGGGCCAGAACATTTCAGTCACAGTTTGCTCTGGTGGTTCAGTTTGGAGAGAAGTTTATTTCATGCTGAGAAGCCAGTTGGTGTTGGAGAACCCAGGAGGGTTTGCCTCCAGTCCTTCAAGAAAAACAAGGCCCGAGGAAATGAGATGGGCAGACCGTGGTGACCGAGAGGCGGGTGCTGAGGTTTGCTCTATGTCGAGACGCTTCACTTCTTCATTAAAACAAAAATGTGAGACACTTCTTTCCCTCCTTCTTCCAGTGCCTGTATCACAGAATCATCATGTAGCCCATGTCAGAATCATCGTGTAACCCATGTCAGGTGCTGTGTGGGTTGTGGGCGTGCTCACAGCAATAGAACAACTGCCCGGGCAGAGCTTTTGCAGCCCTTCAACAGTTGGGTTGAAACCCTTCCACCTTTTCTGGATGCCCGTGGGTGCGAGCGCCCACCTGCACACCCGCAGGAAGGAGGAACTCTTGGATGAGAGTGAATTCCCATCTTCCTGGGGCTGGCCGTGAGAGAGGCTCAGACGGGAGGAGTTTCTCACCCACGTTGGCTCCGCTCACCGTGGCTCGTGGTTGACAGGTTGGTGGCTTTGGAGGCCCCTTGTGATCTGCTGAGTTGTGGGAGTGGCCATCGGTGAGGGACCTCGTCGAATCATAGAATGCGTTGGGCTGGAGGAGACCCTTGAAGGGTCCAATGTCCCCGCAGCAGGCAGGGGCATCTTTAACTAGATCAGGAGTTGCATTGAAGCACAGAAGCTGTGAAGCACCGCGTTGTGTTGAAGCACAGCTGGGATGAACCATCACCATTCTCACCCTTTGCGTATTGTTGCTCCCCAGCCCCATGTTGCTTATCGGGGGTCTTGATGTCCCCACCCCGGTGCTCCCCAGGGTCCGATCTCTGGCAGCGACTGTCCCCAGGGCTTGTCCTCACAGCTGCTCAGCGTTGGGTGGGTTATCACCTGCACAAGGTTGAGCTGATGAGGAGGAGGGGCTGAGGTGACCATAAGGGAAGGGATCTGTAAAGGAGCCTAAAGGCAGCCTTGGTCCTCCCTTCTGGTAGGGCTGTTTGTGGGGTGGATTGGGGAGCCTGGTTGTCCCGTGGGCTCTACGTGAAACGGTCAAAACCCACCGTGAGCCTCAAGCTGGGGCCTCTTGAGGCTGCTCTTGGCCCTTTCTCCATGAACATTCATCAATCGCTGGAGTTCAATCTTGCGTGAAACTTCAAGGAGAGGTAACAGGAAGGGGGAGCTGGATTTATTAGCGCTGTTTTCTAAAAACGTTTCCTTCCCAGCAGCTCGTTTCTTTCCTCAAGGACCAATGATGGTGAGGAGAGGAAGGAGCTCGGGAAAGCGCACGTCTGGGAAAAGTGACGCCGTATTTTCGGTGACCATCGTGCTTAGTGCGACTGTTTACAGGTTAAATATTTATATGTAGCTTTGCAGAGTCACAGTCTGTGGAAGGATTTCAAGTTTTGGTCCTTCAGGCACCGTCAGGTTTTATTGCCCAGAAAAATTGTGACCGGCTCCAGCCTCCTGGGCCCCGGCTGTAACGGCTCCTTTCAGCAAAATCAGCAAGAAAGTCCCGCAGACCCCAGATCTGCTTAGTCTGAGTTTTGGGGTTTTTTTTTAACAAAGCTCTAACTTTACATTGCAAATTATTAGCCTAAGTTGTTTTGCATGAATACTTGCTAAAAATACTCTGCTTGCACAGGCAGCCTCGCTCGAGAGCTTTTCGGCAAGAAACTCTTGCAAAGGCATTAAAACCAGAGAGCGGGGCAGCGCCGCGCCTGGGGCAGATGCTTCCAGGTCCCACCGGGTTCCTCCTCCTCCTCTGCGCCGGGACGTGGCGATGTCTGGGCCGACGGGACGCTGCCAATGTTAGGACATAGTTTAAACAGATGGTTCATACCCAAGTCTGCCCTCATTCAACATGAGATATTGCACTGACTGGCACAAATTCAGGTGTTTTTTTGGTCCCGGTTGCAGCTCCAAGGCCATCTCCTCCGTGGGGCGTGGGCAGCTACAGACTCCCCAGCCAAAGCCTGTCGAGGTGCAGCACAGCCACATCCCACGAGGTTTCCTTCTCCGACTTTTTTTCCTGGAATTCACCTGACTGATGCCAGCAGAAGCATTTGTATTCCTCATGTCCAAACTGCTGCCAACGCTTTCCCAGGTGTGAGAAACCCCTCCCAGTTCTGTCTGACTCGAAACCCATCCGAGTCCTGACTCCAAACCGCATCTCCCGGCTCTCCTCCAGCCCGAGAATCTCTACCACCTTTTAAATCGCATTTATGAATGGCATGAAAAAAAATGGAATTAACATCAAAAAAATAACAGCCCAGATACTGGGCTGGCTGTATTTCACACTTTTAATTCAATAAAAACCTCAACTTCAATTGGCCTGAATGGGCTCCAACATTTCCAGCATGCTGGGCTTGGAAAACAGGGGTCCCTGTCCCCTTCCCTGACCCCACCCTCCTCCTCATCCCAATCCCCATCCTTATCCCCAATCCCATTCTTGGTCTCATCGTTGTCTTGATCCTAATCCCCATCCTCACCCTCATCTCTGTTCCTCCCCAGCTCTCATCCAGGCAGCAGCCATCCCGCACGGTGAAGGTGATTAACATCCAAATGCAGAAGCGTAAGCCTCAGTGGCAGGGATTATATTTTTTCAATTTAAAATTTTGATTTTATTGCTTTTTCTTTGAGGAGCTGTGAACTGTGTGAGGAGCCTGTGGGAGAACTTCCCCAGCCCTTGGTGCTGCAGGACCTTTGGGGTCAGGCTTCCCTCGGGATTATTTTGGGTGTCAGGGATTCATCTGTGCTACCTGCGGACGTGGTAGCAGAGGTGGCAGTGATGCTCTTCACTCTCCGGGAGAATTTCTCCCCTCCTGGGTTCAGCTGGAGCTCTCAGGGAAGTTTTTGGGCAAAGATGAGCTGGTTTTTGCACCATGATGGTTTTCCACCACCCTGTGCGTGCGGAGCTGCGCGATGGCTGCTGCTGCTTCCCGAGACATCAGCCGCCAGGTGGAAACGAGGCGCTGGGCAGCGTTTGCACAAGGGGACCAGGTGGGTTTGTTTTTCTGGAAAACTTCTGCAGAGTTTACAAAGAAGTCCTGCTCTCACACACAGCCCTGCCTGCTGCAGCCACGAGGCCATTGGCGCAGTGGAAATCAAAGGGAAAGCCCCTTTTCCGGAGGTCAGACCACCACGTCCCCAGGCGACAGTTTATTAGGGCCAGAAGATTGTGCTGAAGTGTTTAATAGGGCGGAAACCGGCCCAAATCGCCACCAGTGCAACAACCAGACCCTGAGGTGATGGCGTGTGGGACTGGGACCCTCCATCCCATGCCTGGGGTGGGGGATCAGCTCTGGAGCTGGGACCCCCCAGGTGGACCCCCCAGCACCCATCAGGTGAGGGGGCTTCCACCCTGTAAAACAAATAACAAGGAAAAAAAAAAAAGAAACTGCATAGAGAAGACTCCGATGTAGCATTTTTCACAGGGAGCATGTGGCTGCCCTAACGCTCCTTTCAGTCAGCGCATCCTCATGAAATCCTGGTGTAGGGTTCTGGGGTGACCAGGGACCCCATGATTTTGGGGACCAGTTCTTCTCACCTAATCCTCCAAAAAGGTCAGTGCTTTTTAATTTTTTTGTGAAGGAATATGGAGAGGGAAGGGTCAAACGCCCAGGTTAGTCAGCAGATCCTGCTGGTGCGTGGGGTGCTGAGCTCCTGCAGCTTCCTACGACGCGCGTGGGTAAGAGGTGGTGGATGGGGCAGAGCCCTGGTGGGGTCTGAGCTCCCCTCTCAGCCATCCCAGCAGGTCCCTGAGCACACAGCGGCCACTTCCCAGCGTCTGTGTGTCACCAAAGCCGCCTCCATCCCTCCAAACGCCTGTCTCTTTGAGCTGCCACCCCTCCATTTCTGCATCCCTCCAAACCTCCATCACCGTGAACCGCCAGCCCTCCGTCCCTCCATCCCAGCCCCAAGCACGCGCAGGGTGGAGCAGGACACACCTGGTTCACGGGCTGCCACGTGGCTAACGAAGGGCCCGGTAGCAGAGGATCACGGCGCTTTCCTAAGGATTTTCTGTGTTTGTTTTTTGGGGTTTTTTTTAACTCTTGGTGTCATTCATTCTGTTGGGTGTTCATGACAAAGAGGAGCCACCTGCCCTGGCAGAGCAGCAGCTTTCTCCTGCCAATGGTGACACAGAGGCCAGGGACACGGTGCTGGTTCAGCCACCAACGCCCCGACGGTGCTGCCCATCCCAGCGCCGGGGGCCGGGGACACGCCGGGGACAGCCCCGAACAGCTGCAATAGCTCCCATCCTTTAAAGTTTGCTTTGAGAAAACTAATTTCCTCTGTCCTCATGGTAGCAGACTACAAAGCAGCCAGTGCTGCCTTTTTCCCCATGTCCTTCAAAAAAAAAAAAAAAAAAATCACCTTATTTTTTCCTTATGCTGAACGCAGGAGCCCTTGGTGCAGCGTGGGCTGGGGGGACATCCAACCAGTGAGTAAATACCCACTTGCTCCCCCCCCCCCGACTTGTCACTGGGCATGAGAGGTGAGTTTGGCTCTAACATATTCAGTTATAATTCTTTTCCTGCAAGGAGAATGTAGCAGAGACAGGAGAAAAAGCCCACATTCGAAACAGCCAGCTCTGTTCCAGGGCTGGGGAGAATAAAGGTTCCTGGGCCTTGGAGCATCCTGGTTCCTGCAGAGCTGCTGCTTTTGGGTCCCGGGACACTGCCAGGGGCGCTGAGGGGCTCAGACCGGCCAGTGCAGCGCCGCACCGGGAGGGCACCGGTAATGCCTTTAAGTCCCCTCCTCTGTGGTTTTTATCGCAAGGGACGCCTGGATGTGCCCGGTGATGAGACCCACAGGGTGTAACCCCCTCAGCTGGGTCCTCGAGCAGCGGGAGGTGACTGGAGCGCTGGGCTGCTCTGGGAGCTGTCACAGGCCTTTGGGTCCCATCCTGTGCCGCTGCCCGGGGCAATGGGGCAAAGCACCGGCCGTTCTTTCATTTTTCTGGCAGAATCAGCTTCAACGGCGCGCCGCCTTCCTGCACGTGGGGGAGCCGGTCAGTTTTGGACAGCCCGGGGTTTGGGCAGTCGCAGCTGAGCGAGGGCCCCGGCGCTGACGGCTCCATTAATTGTGGTGGCAGCGGGTCCTGCGCGTCCCACTGCTTCCTCGCGAGTAATTAACGGCCCCAGCACCCTCCTCCCTCCCGCTGCTGGCGCGGGGGGTTAATCTCATTTGAGAGCATCCGTTTCCCTCCCAGGGCCAAGCCCTTTCTGTGTGCTCCTGCTGCTCCAAGACGGGCTGGGGGAAACCTGAAGCTGGCAAAATAAAACCAAGCTGTTTTTCTCGTCTCTCTGTGGGCAGCTGAAGGAATAACACCCCCCACCACCTCCAGGTCCCTGCTTGGGCTTATTTTTAGAAGCTGAAATAAAATAGTGAAGACTGTGCTGCTATCCCGGGCTGAGCAGTGGTAACGGGGACTTTAATCACCAGGGGCTGGGGCTCAGGCAGCCTCTTGCTCTTGGGTTTTGGGGCTTTTCCTGCCTTTGGACTTGACCCCATCCCTTTCCCCAGGGCTGGATGACGAGGGATGGATGAGCCACCCGTACCCGCTGTCAGTCCTGCTGGGAGCGGAACAGGCTTTGCTGGTGGGACGGTTGGGAAAGAGCATTGAAATCTCAGCCAGACTGTCTGAAGGGTGGAGGTCTTTTTCTGGATTTTGGTTTTTTTCTGTATTTTTTTGCCCCTGGTGATTTATTCCCACAGCACGTGTGTTGCTTACTTAATGGAGCCTTGTGCTCAGGAGGATTCAGGTTTACTGAAGATGGGGATTTTGTCCCGATTCCAGGGTATGAGCGTTTGGGCTTTGAGGTTTTGGGAACCGATGCCTTGTCCGGAGGTTTCGGGACACTCTCACTCCTGTCCCTAGGGCAGGGACCTTTCATTTGCTTCTTTCTCATCCACCCTTCTCTGACAATCCCGAGGGCGGAAGGAAGTTTTTCAGAGCAGGGACATTTCGGCGCGTCTGGGGGAGGGTGTGTGTGACGGCTGCGTGCAATAAAGCTCTGCGGCGAGCAGAACAAAGCCCCCTTTGTGGTGGGGCCTCAGCCGGTGCCCACCAAAGGTCTGGGAGAAGCTGCCCAAGATGTTCTGCTTGAGAGGGATGCTAAGGAATGGCTGGGGTTATTCCAGACACTCTTTTTTTCAACGAAAACCTGCAAGGCTGAATGGAGTACAAGCCAGTTTGTAGCCCATGGTGGGTCCTGAAATGGTCTGTGTGTGTAAACGGGATCTGGCACCCGGAGAAGGTGACTGGGAGATGGTTAAGGCCCAGCTCCGGTGCCGGGCATGCCTGCGGGCTTGGGGCTGTGCAGCAGGCCTGACACAGTTTCAGGGAAACGCAGTTAATTAGCCCTGACACAGATACAGCAATTCCACAGCTAAGCTGGAGTCAGGATAAGCTCTCGGCGCAGCTGCGAAAATGCCCGTCAAACCGCCGCGGCAGGGAAGGGCTGAGCCATCCCTTCCCCGTCTCTGAGACAACAGGAAGGAGAGCTTGTCCTGGAGAGGGACAGCAAACCAGGAGGCAGGTAAGGCTGGGTGAGGAGAACTGATGAACCAAGCGATGCTCATCGGGAGGACGCGCGTTTTAATCAGCCACCGCAGCCCCTGACTGCCCTGCCACCACTGCCGCGAGCTGCCCACAGAAAGTGCCACCGACTCAGCGTCGTTGTGGGGAGGAATCTGTTTTATTTTAAGATACACTCTTGTCTCTGAAGAAGGATATTTTAGCAGCCTGCAACAGAAATGTGAACCAGAGGGTTAACCTGCCCCATCGGCCTTGGCCAGCCTTGCCGATGCTCACACGAGTTTCTTGGGATAGAAAACAAAAGGTCCAAAATTCAAACTGTACACCTTTTTACAGGGTGCTTAGCCGGGCTCGCTTTTTACACTGCTGTACATGCGTGGGAGAAGTAAGTGCAATTGTATTCAGAGCCAACACACCATCCCAGGCCACTAATGAAGATAAAATAAAAGCTGTGGTGAGCAGAAGCTGCACAGATACGCGGGCAAATTAAGCTTATTGTGTTCCAATACCCCAGGGTGCATTTACCAAGAGAAAGAAGCAGAGCAAAGATGGTTTTTTAAACCTTCCTGGTCACAGGGCTCCTTTCTCTGACACCAGGAAGCATCTGTCAAACCGAGTGGCTTCACATCAGCTCTATTTACAACAGCCTTTGCAAAAGCACAGTAGAACAGCTCGCTCGCTTACTGGCTTTGTGCAGCGTTATTGGCGGCTAATTTTCAGCTCTCTCACAGTAACGCTGCACCACAACAGTTTTTAGGAACCAGAAAGGCAGTGGCCAGCCAAAGCTTATCGCTGGTTCTTACACCTGGATGTCTCTACACAGCAGTCACAACAGGGGCTACACCTGGAGCAGCCTCCAACAGCCTCGCAGGGATGCGGGCAGCAGCGCCGCAGCACGGGATCCCAGGAAAGAGCCTGCTGGGGTTCACAGGAGCTCTCCTGGCTGACAATACACGCTATAAAAGCAGCAGCAGCAGCAGCCAGGGCATGCTGAAGGGGAGGAGGGAATTTAAAATGGGCAGGAAGAAACTGGAAATAGAGGCACGAGTAGAACTGCAGCCACCTCCTCTCGACCGCTGCAGGGGAGCGCGTGACAGAGCGAGAGAGCAGAGAGACGTCCCAGCTCCCCGGCCGGCCCCTGCCCCGCTCACCTTGGTTTCTTCATTCCCCAAAAACCCTGACGAGGCCCCAGCCACGGGAACCCCGTGGTGCTCGTTAGCAGCAAACCAGACACCCATTCCCCCCGCACACCCCTCGTCCCCTGCCCCACCGGGGCTATGGCTTGGAGTCCGGGCGCGCTCGGAAGAGGACGCGTCCCTCGAGCCTCGGTTCCCAGCCACCACCAGCACTACCTCCTCTTCCGCATGCAGGTTTCAAGCCTTCCCAGCTCTTCGTAGGCCTGGTAGAAAACGTCAAAGTCTCTGGAGCTCCAGCCCCTCCAGACAGCCAGGCACCACTCCGTGTTTTCATTCTGGAAGCAGCACACAACCGTGTCCTTTGCTATGAGAGCAGCATCCACCAGCGCCCTGGGGAAGGGGAACAGAGCAGGGAAGGGTGTTACGGCAGCGAGCGGCTCCGCTAACGCGGCACACACGGCGCTCGTCGGAGAGACACTGGCTCACAGGCTTTCCTTTGCAGCTGCTGCATCTGTTTTTATAAGCTGCAAATCCTTGAGCGAGGAGAACGTAACAAAGAGGGGGATCAGAAACTGTCACTGCAAAAGCGAGTGGCTCAGCAACACGGGGAAAGAGCCTGAAAGGGATTCAGGTGCCCAAAAGTGCAGGTGGGTCCTTCAGTCTGCCATGACATTTTGAAGTTGTTGTCAATCTCCTGATTTGCTAAATCCAGACTCTGCTGCCTGCTGCCAGCTGGGCGTTTTCAAAGCAGCTCCGGCACGCCACAGCTAACAGCCTGCCGAGGGCTTCGGCAGCCAGAAATACGGTGTGGAAGCGGGATGGAGCTCAGGGTACGAGCCCTGAGTCCAGACCAGCAAGCACACCTACAGCAACAGCCCAGGGATCTGCAAGGTTCGCACAGAAGGTGTCCTGCACGACAGCATCGTGTGGCATGGGCTTCCCTGCACGGGCTCAAAGCACGTTACCTGATCAATGGCTGAAGCTGGGCCTGCAGATACCCCTGAGGGAGGTGGCCAGGCAAAACTCAGCCTGAAAGTGAGTACCTGTGAATAACTGAGAGAACACTCCACTCCCAAGTGATAAAGACGCTCATATTGTGAGTAGAGGGAATGGCAGGAGCACTTTGATCCCTTGTTGTGTTTGCCCAGCGGTAATAAACGATCATTTATAATCCTTAGCGCTGCTTAACCTGCATTTGTTTGGACATAAATAGTACAATCCCAGACCGGTATTTAAGTGATCAGCAGGAACAGCCCCAGCTCTCGAGCAGCTATTTATTTACTTGGACTCTCATTCGCTGTATGAAACATTTTAAATTAATGTATATAACTGCTCTCCCCTGTGCTCCAGGAGCCCGGCGCTGCCGACAGCACAAAGCTGCTCATTTAGAGCCAGAACGTCAACCTGACCCACGTGAATGCAGCCACAGACAAGCACCGCGCTCTGCATAAATACACCTCTTGTTCCCAGTGCGGGGCCTGAGTCCGCCGAGCTCCACGCATCTTCTGCCAGGTGCCCCCCGCGCACCGGTGGTCAGCACCAGGCAGGATCAGACCGATGTTCAGCGTGTTGTGCGAGATGGTCCTGCCCGCCTCGTTATGGGGGTGCTTGGTCTCTGGGGCTTTTGGAGGCCTGATCGCGGTTGTGGTGCCTCCCCCTCACCACCTGGCAGGCTACGTGCTTCCACGTGCAACCAGCAGCCACAACTCCTCCAGCTGGGACTTCCTCAGGTGCTGTTGGAAGCTCCCAAGAGCCCTCAGAGCCACCCTCTACCACCCGGTCCCCTCTCATCCCCAGAAACTGGTGTGATGGGCACTGCCCAGTCAGCCTCACCCGTAGGGAGCCAGCTCCCCTGCCTTCAGCACAGCGATCACTCTGCCCCGCTGGGTGCCGGATTCCTTCTCCAGTCCGATAACGATGATATCCCCTCCTCTCCTAGAAGAAAAACGAAGGAGATGTCACGTGCTCAGCAATGGATCTGCTGACAGCTGAGGAAGATCCGTGCTGGATATCTGTCCTCTCTGCAGCTACTCTTCCTGCAGTGACTCGACCTTTGGCAGGGAAGGGGACACCGTGGTGACACTGGGGGACACCCTGAACCCACCACAGTGAGAACTCAATGTCAAGTTTCCAGCAGTTTCCCTCAGCTCTACAGGAGACAACAAGATTTATCAGGGTTGTGTCCAAGCAAGGAAGCTGCCTCCAGTCCTTTGTTTCCTCAGCAGCTGGGGCAACAGGGCTTCAAGTCTCACCACTCACATTTCTGTTGAAATTGATCCTGCAAGAGCTTAGAGTGGTCATTCTACCCATCACTAGCTATCTTTAAAAAGGAGTAGAAAAATCAATGTACCATTGCACTGGGAACAGAATTTCTTGACTTTTTGGGCAGGTGAATCATACTGGGAATGCAAAAGTTCCCGAATTAGCCTGAGCTAATCCCAGGAGGGATTTAGATGAAGTTGCTTTGGTAAGTGCCCACTCACCTGGGGATCCATATGAGGTCTTTTACTGGAAGAATCTTGACAGCTTGGAGATGCTGTGTGTTGTCACCCACAGGCACAGCGTCGTGATCCGGGGAAGGCTTCAGCTCGTGAAATTTGTCCGACTCTTCGAAATCCGTGGAGAGCGGCGCGCTGGACGAGCTCGTGGGCGAGCTGGGTAGGCTGGAGGGGCACCGGGTTATCCTGTTAGGAGGCGAGGAGGAGTAGGAAGACACAGAACAATAATCTGTGAGCGAGTCCTGGTGGTTCAGTATCTGGGTGCCAATCTCCGGGCTGTAGATGATGCTCATGTCCGCCAGTGGGTTGCTCTCCACCGCTTGGGGGTTTACGGGCGCCGTCACCGGGATGGCTGCCGAGGGCTGCTGGATTGTAAACATGTCTCTGAGGGGGCTGCAGTCTCCACAGAAGTAGCGGGCGCACAGCTGGTAGGTGGCGACGTGATACATCACCAGGAAGTTGCTTTTATCGTCCAGGCACCACACCACCTCCTCCCCGTGGCACTCGGAGTTGCAGGCGATGGACGTGATCACCGAGGGCGCGCTGAAGGGCTCCAGCCTCCTGCTGATCTCCATCGCGACGCAGTCGATGATGAGGATGCCGGGGCCGTTGCTGTACCAGACCTCGGTGCCGCTGTTGGTGATCTCCATGGCCTTCACGGGGTACGGGTTCTGCCGGGGGTCGTCGTCGGAGATGTTGAATTTGGACCTGTTCGCTGTGTGGGAGCACAGGTAGGAGCAGTTGTCCCCTGGGATGCCCTGGGACACTGAAAACACCGCTACGAGTCCATCCGACAAGCCGGCCAGCACCACGTATGAGTTCTGCAAGTAAGACAGGGGATTCACTACCCAGATTCTTTTCTGCAACACAAGAGCTTTCAATCCCGGAGGCTACGGCTGCCTCTCACAATCCTACGAGTAACTTACCCCGAACCACTCAGTGATAACAGCAGCATAAAAAGAAGTCATTACATAGAAGTTGCTGCAGAGCCATACTCCTCTCACCCAGTACTACCTCTCCTTATTGGCAAGGGAGGACAGACAGACCTGGCTGTCTGCCCCGAAGGTTAACAAATTCAAGCTGGAGTACGTTCAGATACAGCCATCGTGATCCTAGGAATCCAGCTGTAGAAAGCTGGCTCATTTCCAGAAAGGAGTAGAGCTATTGCTATCAGGGTAGGCAGAAAAGGAATGGAAGAAACACAGTGAAAACAGAAAGAGAGGCAATCCTCTCACAAACAAGAGCATCAGCGATCGCTCTGCATCGACGTCTGTGGCTCTGACAGCACCGCTCCTCCCGGGAACGCGCTCTGGGTCAGGAATCCCCAACAGCTCAAGAGACATCCCAGCGAAGGGCACCGACGCGGCAGCAGCTCCGCAAAGCGGCTGCTGAGGGCCGCGAACAATTCTGCAGGTATTTAAAAAAAACCTGCCCCTAAACGTATGGATGCATCGGCTGCGGGAGCCGCGGCTGGCGTCGAGCCCGGTGTGACGGATGCCGTCACGTCCTGCGGGCGGGAGCCGGCGAGAAGGACACGGCTCGCCGGGTCTCCAACTCCTCCAGCTCATCATCACCGCGCTGCGAAACGCTGTTCAACAGACTGGGAAATGGATCTCTTGGGAACAAAACTCCCCATGACCTTGGGTCTGTACCAGCAACTCTCCCATCTGTGAAGCAGATAAAACAATACCTACCTCAAAGGCCTTTCTATTTCCTCCCCGTGGAGCAATAAATTATATTAAAAAAAAACCCCACCACCCTTTGCCCAGGGCTTTTTTGCTGCTGTTACAATCTGGCTGGACTAAGGAAATGAACAGAACCAGACAGAGTAACCCCTCGCCCTTCCACAGCCGGGACAGGGACCCAGCGTCACCCTTTGCTACTCAGAAATTAAAGGGAAGCCTGTGCTCTTCCAGGGACCTTGGCTGTGCCAGCTCTGGAACAGAGCTCCCAGGCTGCTTAGGTCTGCAGAGGCCAGAATCAGTATCTTGAGCAGCTCTCAGGTGTCGAGGGTCAGACAGCATCAGGGTGAGCGTTACTTGAATCGATAGTGCTGTTTGCAAGGGTCATTAAGAGTCTTGGACAAAAAGCCACTATCTGCATGCAAAGCATGAGTAAATCCACGAGTGCACTGAGCCCGTATGACTAATCCAAATCACGGCAGAATTTTACTGTAATGGGAAAAACTAGGGAAGCAAGTGGAAAGTTGTGAAACTGGACTTGGACTTCAACTCAGTCCAGTCTCAATTCTCTAACTGCTAATTAAAAGAAACCCAAACGGGCTGCAGCGGTCGGTGCCATGTCCCCACCGCCGTGTGGGACCGGTGTAAAGGTTCCTGGATATGAGTTTGCCAGGGAGTTGCATCAATAGGTTGGAACATGGCACGATGCCTTGCACAAGCTGGGGTTTGGGTTACTTCCTCTTTGGAAAGGAGTTAAATTATTTAAACCAGAACAAGACAAAGTAGAACAGCCTGCAGTTCTCTGGTGAGAAGGGTCTAGCTTTTTCAGTGCAAAGGACCCTGCAGAATAGGTGTTTCTTAGTAAAAATGGAAAATTGAAATTAAAATTAACTAGAATGTGGGTATGTCAACCTGAACTGCTCCTGGCATGACGCAGGACACTACTGAAAGCTTCAGAGATTTCTGCAATTTTTGCCTCATTTGCTTCGAAAACACTGAACTATCCAAGCATAGTCTTCCTAAAAAATATTTTGATTTCTTTGATTAGTGTCAGCTACTGCAGGACAGAATCCAGATTCCCTTTTGGGTTCCACAGGCCAAATCTCCCCAGCCCCAAGCAATCGGCACCATAACCCGCTGGAGCTGCGTCAGCGATCCCCACCCAGCTTTACCGGTAACACCGACTCTGCCAAATTCTAGCCTGTCTGGAAGAGCACAATGGTGGAAGCAAAGCTGGAAGATATTTTATGCTTTGGGGCACTTATTACTCACCGCCTTGGCTATCGGGACCTGTTTCTACCCAGCTCCTCTGTTTAAGAAATGAGTAGGAACCCAAATGCTGAGAAATGCCCCGAATCTGCCATCCCCTCGCCCGACTGAGACCCACTTCACCGAAGAATCTGGCAAAAGCCACCCACCCCCGGTTGCCACGGACTCCCCAGACTTTACGAGGTGCTGATGCAGTGGGACAGCGAGGCAAAACTCTTCAAATCAGGGCATTACAACAGCGACCAAAGGCAGGCAGGCAGGGCGGGCAGCAGCCTCCAGAAACCTTAAGTAACTTTCTCAGAATTCATTTTTCAACATTTGGGCTCCACGAAGAGCCAACAAAAACACGCAGCAACAAAACTGCATTTGAAGTCTCCGTCCTGCCAGAAGTCCCGCCGTGCCAGGGAGGAAGGCCTCCGAGCGGGGCCGTGACGGTTCGCGATGTGCAGGAGATGAGCTGGCTCCAGACGTCCTGTCCTCGCAGCTGAGGACAGCTCGAGGCTCGGAGCCGTCGGGATGGCAGGTTAGGAAAAAAAATAAAAATAAAATACAACCCCAGACACTACGGTCACCTCCTCTCCTCTCTTCCCCGCGCGGTCTGGCACCGCTGGCAGCGAACGCCGCAGCAGGCTGCAGCCTTTAAATGCAGCTTTTGTTTTCGCGTGTTCCAGGTTTTCGCAAGAGGCTGCAGGCTTTGCACCCATTTGGGTTTCTCTCTCCCTCAACGTTTCTTTGTCAGAATGCTGCAAACCAGCTCAGAAAGCACCTTGTTTCGCTCTTTTTAACCTGTTCGTTCGCCTACTTGTTTTTCTTCTGAAAGGAAATTTACTGAAAAATTTATTATTTGCCAAAACTAATAATTCTGGTGACAGAAAGCACGCAACAAAAAAGCTTAAATTGTACAAGACTTCTCCTTGGCGGGCGAATTTGGGATCCTGGGCCCCTCTCTGCTGCTTTTAAATTTCCATGATGCTTCCTTTGGATGAGAACTCAAGTTTTGGAAACTATTTCTTTTGGACCAGTCTTCCCAAGGCAGTCGTAAAGAATTCCCCTTCCCAGCAACATCCCCGGGCGATTCTCTGACTGCAAGTTACCTCACATCTCATCAGCTAAGGGCTCTCTTCCCAGGGAAATGAGAGCAATTCTCTTCTCTGCTGGACAACAATACGACTGTGCGATAACTCTGATACAGCTCACTGCGCTGCGCAGAGAGTTGGACAAGTGTAAGCTTTCCACTTAGCTTTGTTGGAAGAACTGGCTGTTTCGAAAAAAAAATTAAAATAAAATGGTTTAGCTTCTTGCCAACCTGGTCTGCACATCCCTGAAGCTGCCGCTCTGGCTATTTCACTGCCAAACTCATTCATAGAAAGGAGAGAGGAAAAAAAAAAAGTAAGTCCAATAAACCAGGAAGGAGCACGCCGAAGGGATGTGGATTTCTGGAAGGTTGGGTAGGGTCGGGGGAGGAAGGGAGGTGTCTAGACTCAATATTGCTATTGTAGGGCCTGGCATTATTTATGACATTTTCTAGGCAAGCCACAAACTGGAAATAGAAAGCAGGAGACATAAAGCCACTCGTAACCCCTGAGGAATGGCTTTGCAAGCTGTATGACAGTGGAAAAGCTGAAAGTGAAAGACTCATTCGACTGTCCTGGACAAAACCTCAGGCAGCACGAAAAAGAAATTCTCCCTACGCATCAGGAATGAAACTCCACGGCGGAGAAACGCTGCAGGTCTGGGAGCCAAAGAAAGCCGACAGATGCAGCCTCCTGGCGGGTGAAATTCATTTCTGTGCCAGCCTGAGATCTATGCCCTACTTCAGTCCTGCCGACACCGTGTTTGGAGGCAAAGCGGTACACCTCACACTAACCATCTGCCTCGGGCCTGGTTTGCGGCGATGCGGCAGTCGGAGCAAACGAGCCAGAAACGGACGGGAACGCAGACCGGGCATAAAATCGCGGTATAAAACCGCTCCGAGAGCTGCTCCATATCGAGCTTTTACACAGACACACACACCAGCCTGCTGGCATTTGCAAAATGCACAGCTACCAATAACGCTGGAACTTAATTATATGTTTTTACTTGAGGTGGCTGTAAGCAAAACGGATGTAATTTAGCCCAAAACCAGTTTTTATACATCTCCCATGACTTGTCAGCAATGGGTAGTCATGTCAGGTTTCTTTTCCCAGTAACTAGATGTTGGCAATTCCAGAACTAGACAGATAGTATGTGACTTCTGTTAGCATCCATAAGAATAGCTATCCATGTTACTCAGAAGAGTATTACCCGTAAGAGCTGTGTTACCTAAGTGTTCTCATTCAAAACCAAAAAAAGAAGTGTGTCTGAACCTAGCTAACATTTAAAGATGATGCAGCACGCAAATGACAGTGTGCACACACACCAGTAAAAGAGTGGATACAACAGCAAGGATACAGCCAAGTCCTGCATTAGCAGTTAACAAATCCTTAGTCTAATTACTGTTTCGTGTCCCCTCTACTTTACCTGATCAGCCTAAACTCTGTCTTCCAGTGATGTGGAAACACAGCTGGAAAACTTCCTTGCAGAGGAATTTGATCTATTTTGACTATTTTCCCAGCAGGCTCGGAAGTGCCAGCTTTGGTCCTCTGACTCAGGTTCTTGCCCACACCTCTCTGTCTTCTGGCAGAGGCACAAAGACCTGGAAAACTTCTCCTCGCGCTGCCAAAATGTTCCTGGGCATCGCCAAGTCCTCCTTCCACGCTAGCCAGGGACAAGCCACGCAAAGTCTGGCAGGTCGGCCCGGCGGCGGACGGTTTAAGTCTCGCAAATGCCCCTTTTCCTTTCGGTTCCTCCTTACCTTTTTGACAACGGGCATTACTAGAAAGCAGCTCACAGTGGCAGGAGTGTCTAAACTCTTCTGTGGAGACTTCAGAGGACACATGCCCTGCAACCCATACACAGAAATCTTCTGGTCCTGCAAAAGAGCACATAAATTTCTACAGATTTCAAGCACCGCCCAGGCTTTTCACATTTTGACGTCTGAACAAGACCAAATGGGTTCCAAACCCAGTTTTTACTTGCATTTTTCCATATCCAAAGCCTGGATTGCTTTGTTCCCTGGAGAGCATTTGCCCCGTCTGTGGGCAGAAAGCGAGCACTGCCTTCCCTGGAATGAGCTGGGGGCAACTCATGCACTATTCAAAAGTCACCAAAATCACCACTACAGGTGTTTTATCGCCACATCCAGAAGTAGCATCCGACAACCCCGGCTGCGCAAAAATCCCAAACGTGCCAGGACAGCTGAAACACTTTGTACGTTACTTTGCATTAATCTGTCAATTCGGGGAAAGCTAATATTGCATTGTACGTGGCATTGCACCTACTCTGCGCCTCATAAATCTACTAAGCTAACGCAGAGCACTCAGTCTGGGCAACAGCAACGCGCTTCATTTTGATCAAGAAGGTGGAAATACCACGCTTTAAGATTTTTTTTAATTTTAGTTTTTCTATACTTGTCGTCACAAAGAAAATAGGAACACTTGGAATTTATTTGGGAACAGAAAAAGGCAAAATATCTTATTTTCCTATCTACACTCTCACTCAGTTCCAGCACCCATGCTAGGGCAGGGTGAATGAACCAACACAAGTTATTTATTCAGCAAGCGTGGCCTCCTTTCCCCTGTCTAAAACAGTGAACTTTGGGAACATTTCGATTCATTTCAGCTATTTTTTGAGTGTTTCGTGTCAGAACTGGCTGACGCTTAACACAGCCCCTTTTGCCAGGCGGGCAGGGGCTCGGGGATGAATCAGCCCCGCTCTCTTATCATTCCAGCTGCCATTTTCCACGGCGAACACAAAACCTGGGTACCCATTTCCCACCGACTTGCAAATCCCTCAGGCCTCTTTCAAAACCCCACCCTCAAACGCATGGTTTCTTTCACTTGCTTCCCTTTATCGCTTACAGATAAGGACATTTCCCAGATGAAACCCTGGGTACAGATATGCTACAACCCGGAGAGTCTCGCCGAGGTTCCCACGATCGCTTGGAGCACCAGGAGGGATGATTTTGATCTAGGGAACGGCCACGTGACAGGTAGAAACAATACACCCAGAGGGAGCAGATGCAAAGTCACGCTGCTCACCCGAGACGCCCATTGTCTCAAGCACTCTTGGGTTTATTAATTTAATAGGCTCCTTCCCTTCATTTGTGTCTCTTCTGACGAGCCCCCTCCTGAGCGGGGCACTTGAGCGCAGGCAACGCTCACCTCCGTGGCGGCCCAGAGGGCGTTCTGCAATTTTAGTTGGCAGCACAGCTTCATTCCCGGGCAGCTCATCCTCTCCACTTCTATGACTCCTTTCTCCGGATTCACCACCGTGTAGTTTCTGAAAGGAGCAAATAACAACTTCCTACAGCCAGCGTTCGGTCACACGACTGTCCAGATGTGGACGATGCTGCAGGGCTCTCCACCCTTCCAAATGGTCTTTGGCAAGGGAGAGAAATACAGATGGGCCACGGCTCCTTCTCAAGGGGCAGATATGCAATTGCCTTTGCAAAGATTTAAGCCCAGCTATCTGACTTTGCACAGAAATGGCTTTGGAGAACTTACGTGGTCTGTTACTATAATTCAGCTGCGAGACAAACAGCTCCAGCTGAAGAGCAGTAATTAATAGCTGGGAGGTCTTAGCCCATCTTGTCCATTGGGTTCTCAAGAGAGTATGTGCTTGTTCCCCAAGTTTATTGCCTCTCGGTATTAGCTAGCTTTGTTACTTATTCTAGTACATAAACAGAAGAGCACAATTCTTCCAAATAAGAGGAAGTATCTGTAACACAATATTCATAAATAAGACTACTTAACATTTTTGTAACTAAAAAGATTTTTTTTGTTTGGGGAAGTTTCTTGGGTCTGGGTGTTTGGACAATAACTGGATATTCACAACCACATCTGCGAGCCCCAGATGTTTTACCAACTGTGGCACAAGCAATTACACATCCTGAAATCTGTCACATATAAGTGATTTGTTATTCAGCAGTCTCCAGCAAGTGGATTGTCCAGTCAGGAAGGAGATTCACTGAGATATATTGCTGTGAACATTTGGACAACGTCCATGTATTCAAAATACATCTGTGAGTCCCATGTGTTTCACGAGCTTTAGCAGGAACAGTTGTACTGTCTCCACTGAACGACTGACCAGGCACCACAAAACACAAAGCAAATCGTTCAGGAACAAATCACGCACCTTCCCCAGTAGGTTAATGGTTACAGATAAAGAACACATTAATATAAAATTCAGATCAGTTTGCAAATGTTTCCAACTAAGACTGGGGCTATAAAAATCAGTAACGTCCATAAAAATAAACCTAACTAGCCCTGGGTCATGTGTGGCTGAGCAAAATACCATCATCTCAGTCACAATTTAATAACATTTAAAGCATATGCCTCTTCAGTATAGCGCCCATTTCACCAGCAGTGCACACGTGGATGCACACACAGCTTCAGGCATGTGGTGGACTCCTGATGATTTCAGTAAGATTTAAGTATGTGCTTAATTGCTTTGCAGAACAGAGATGGAACTGCAGTCTCAATTAGGAAAGGTTTAGCGTTAAATGGCCTCATTAGGAAAGGTAGAACACGTCTGTTCTCATGTGCAAATGCTTCATCCTGTGTGTGTGAATCATTACACTGCCCTAATCTTCTCCTCATATTAACTGAAGCAGAGTTAAGCTCATTAAATATCCTTTATAAAGCAACCACTGTTCCCAATTAAAAGAGTTTGGGAAAACAGCGTTCACCGTATCCTTGGCATTCACCCAAACTCACTTTCACCTTCTTTACCTCCCTCCCAGAAGCATAAGCGAAGACGCTGAAAGATTTTCACGTAAAAAGAAAAGAAAAAGAAAGAAATCACTAATATGAGCTGTCTCACCTGGTGTCTTCCTTCCCATCCCAGAACACCACAGTGTACTCCTGCCCTTGGGAGGAGAAGAAGGAAGACTGCTTCCTGCAGGGTAGCAAGTACATAAATGTTGCAAAGGTAGGATCTTTCATGTGTCCTACCACAGAAATGGCCAGCGGACGCTGCAGGGAAAAGACAAGAGAAAGACCTATGTCACACAACACAGCTGAAGGTCCAAATGAAACACGAGAATCGCAATAATCGTTATTTATCAAAGCTGGAGAGCCAAGAAGTAGGACTTCTTCAATAAACACTTCTGCTACTTTCTCAAATCTAAACAGAATTATCTTATAAATCCCACCTGACCAGTTCTTAGCGTCCTCCTGTACCCCAGACACTGAAGCCAAAACTCTTCTGTACTTCTATGGTTTGGTCTGTGTTTCTCTTATGCATTTTATAGATTAATTTCTTCAGGTTTACGAATTTTAAAAGTTGAGCCACTATCATGACAGTGTCTAGCTGTTTGTGAGCCAAGTGACCTTTGTCTGAAATGCCGACATGCAATTAATGAAAAATGTAATGCAGCATAATCCTTTTCTTGTACTTTGAACCTTTTTCTTCCTCATACCGTCTTTTATTATGTTGAGGGGGTTTAAAGTCTTTGTAGTTACACTCACAGCATGATACTGTAGCCATTTCTAGAAATTATGGGTAACGCCTTGCCCTGGTGAAATCAATAGCTTAACTGCTATTGACGTCAAGGGACCTTTATGTCACCACAGATGTTCAAGGCCACCAATCTGCCATAATTTAATTCATAAAACTCTCATTTAAGTCAATACAAGTTCTAGGCCATGTCAGGAGGAGGGATAAATGGACAACAGAGGTGCTCCGGTGTACCGAGAGCGAGCCTTGCTCTCCGGTATGATGAGGGCTGCCGGATCCCTGCGAGCTACATGATCAGAAATCACCAGTCACAAGGGTTGTCTCGTACCTTTTCCGGCTTAGTGTCCCAACACTCCATCATGAGCGCCTGCATCCTGTAGAGCTGCACCTCTTCTGGCTGCCCGAGAACAGGACGGATCCCTTTAGACAGTTTCTTTGCAATCTGGAGCTGGTGCTGCCCCAGCACAGGCCGCTGACCAGACAGCAGCTCGTACAGCACCATCCCGTAGGAGAACATGTCGACCTAGAGCCAGAAACCGCGAGGGGGAAAAAAAAAACCAATAGGGCGAACCTCCCTTGGTGGGTGGAGAGGAGAGCAAGGAAGGCCCCGGTGGAAAGGCTGGTGCCACACACCACCCCAGTTACCTTCTCATCGTAGACTATGCGAGGCCGGATCTCAGGAGCTTGGTAGCCCGGCGTGCCCTCCACGCCAAGCGCGCCCTCGTGGAACGACTGCCGGGAGATTCCGTAGTCGGAGAGTTTGATGTTGACGTGCTCTTTGACGTCCAGGGACCACACCAAAATGTTGTCTGACTTCAGGTCGCAGAAGATGATGTTCTTCTTATGCAGGTAGGCAAGGCCGGTTACGATCTGATACGCTATCTTGTGTGTCAGCATGTGTCCCAGCGGCACGAAGGAAGAGCCTGGCACAAAGGAACAGTCTCCAGTCCTTGTAATTGCAGTAACTGCTTTTTTTTCTGGTTTTTTTTTTCCCTTTCTCTTTCTTTTTTAAACTCCAGAGCAATAACTAACAAGCTTTTAAAACATCACTCAATGCCATGATTTGGAATGACACTGTTGGTGTTACTATACATGTCTGACAGTTCTATTAGATTCTTTTTTTCAACCCTTTCACTTCTAGACCCCTAAATCTTCTGGTGAAAATTAGTGTTTGGCTGAAAGCTGACACAAAGCCAAGGTGCCAAGAGGGTCAGACGGCCTCAACCTATCTCGGAATTAGTGTCGTTCATTTGACAGCGACAGGAATGCAGATAATTATGAGATAATTTAGAGTGCCAGACACCCATCTGCAGGGGGATGAGCAGAGCATGACTCTCACAGCACTGAAGCGAGACGCACTTCTTATTAATTTGCAGAGAAATTGAAAATCCAGGTCTTCAAAGTACTTTTAAAAATCCTGAGCATCAATTTTTACTAGGTTCCCAAAGGCACAGTTTAAGAGCAATTCCATCCCTCCCACTTCCCTTAGTCTGGAAAAAAAAAAACCCTCCACCAAACCAAGCAGTAATTTAAATGTTGTTGATCATTTGTCACTACCATGACTCAGAGGACAAGCTCTCCCAGGAGGGAGACCCTGTTCTTACCTTTGGAGTTTTCAGACAACACAGTGGTGAGGCTGCCCAGCGGGGCCAGCTCTAGGGCGAAGCAGAGAGGATGGATGCTGATGCCGATGAGGGAGACGATGCAGGGGTGCTGCAGCGAGTGGAGCATGCTGGCCTCCTGGCGGAACTCGGAGAAGTTCTTCATGGCGTCCATGGCTCTCAGGTGTTTCAGCATGGTATCTGGCAAGACACACAAAAGCTCTTCTCACTCCCCAGCTGAGAAACCAGGTCAGGAACTCTTTGGAAGGTGCTAATCACCAAGCAAACGCTGCAGAAGGAAGGCAGCTCGTGGGGTTATGCCAACAAGGCTTTGAGCTGCATCCTCCCGTTGGTGCCAGGGCCACGAACAGACGTGGGCTATAAGCACGATTAACACGGCTGCCCCGGGAAGCAAGTGCTCCCTCGGTCCTTTAACGGCAACCTCGAGCGTGTCTGGCATTCGCTGTTCTCATGTGTCGCCTGGATGGTTTTGGAAAACTCATGCTGTGCTTTTTAGAGCAGGGCCTCTCTGGGTGTGGACGTCACGTTGCAGATCCGTTGGTGGAAGGGGTCTTCTCTGCACTTTCCCAGCTGCCCTGCCAGAAGAGGGACCCTTCCCAGTAACTGGCCTTCTGCCATGGGACACCACAGGCTGCTCTGGTCTTTCCAGAGCTGGTCTTTCAACAGCTGCTCCCAGCACTTTGGAGAGCGAAAGCTCTTTGGTCTAAGTTTGGAATCGCAGATTGCAAGAGCCGATTCCCGACACTGATTCCATGTACTGTACCTGCAGCTGAAGCGGGAGAACCCTTGCATTTTTTAATCTGAAATCTCTTCACAGCAACTGGTTTTCCTTGGTATCGTGCCCGATATATAACGGTCCCACTTCCACCCTGGCCAAGAACGTTGTTTTCATTTTCACTGCATTCCAGTTTGCTATTTTCCAGGAACAGTCTGCCAAAAAGAGATTGGGGTTTTTTAATTAAAAGTTTCAAAGACGTTGTAAATTCATGTTTCTAATGTGATTTCCATTTCCACAAATCCCTAATAGGTTTTTGTCTTATCTCCTGAGAGGACCGGATCACCTAAACGACCTCGGTCATCTCTATGTACTCTTGTGCTGGCTCATGTTGTACAAGATTTCTTGCAGAAAAAAGTAACTTGGGCAAATAAGCAAAAAAGGTTCATTACTAACTTATCCTACAAGAATCAGAGAGATCTGGAAAGCACATAAGCCCTTTTTCCAAGCAGATGACACAGGTACAGTTATTTGTACCATTTATCTGTATTAACGATTTTTTTGCTTCATTTACCTCCTGTTCCTCTTTTCCCCGCTGAGGCAGGACAGGATGCTTACGAACAGCCCCACGCTCTGAAACCTGATTATTCAAATCAGCTTACTGTTCCCAGGCTGCAATTCATCATTTCCCCACTCTTCCAGAGACTACTTTTACAGCTGTTCACACTTCAAACATCTCTACTCGCCTCGCACCCGTCAAATAAATCTCTAGGAGATAGCACTGCGAGGAGGGCTGTCGTGACGAGCTGATGGGGTGTTTGCTGAGTAAAATGACCCCAAGAAAGGAACGGGGGCCATCGGGTGCACAGAAAGCTCTGACAGCAGCCAAGAGGACACAGTTTGGTCCAGAGGTTTCGTGGCTCTGCATTGGGCACAAAGGTCTGAGAGAGTGTGAAGTGAAAGAGACGTTGCTCTCCTGTCCTGCCTGCTGTCAGGAGGTCTCTTGCTCTGCACGCTAAGTAATAAGGGATATAAGACTGAACCCATCTGGGAATGCAGTTAAGCAGCTTAAAGGTTTGGCAGTGCTGCTGTGGGTAGGGAAGAGCTGTTTCAGCTGTTGAGGACTGCCACACTGCTGCTACACATCCAACGGCCCTCGGCCGAGCAGGAGCCTCAATGCAATGTGAATTGTCTAGTGGTAAAATTCACTCACCTACAGGCTCCTCAAAACTAAAGGCGATTTCAGTGCCAGTTTGGGACGCAGCAGCAAACCTTTTGGGTTTGTCATATTAAAAATCTCCTTTCTGGGATCCCCAAAAGACTCCAACTACAGAAAGCTCTGGCCAGACTACTGGGCTAGGCAGGACAGCTGTGCCTTGAAAAGGGGACTTTCATGCTACACCACAGTGATCTCAAAGGACCTCCTGAAGCGATGACTCGGGTCAGCACACAGCGATTGTCCAAGCAAGTGTGCTGACAACCAGGAACGCAGTTTAGGATGAATTGCCAGAGCAGGGATTGAGAGTGGCTGATTTTGCTTCTTGCAGCCTGTACATTCCTCTAGCAGAGGTGACTTAGGAAAAAAAAATCCAACCAAACTACATAGGTACACTGAAACTTAACCGAAGGCTATCGCATAACGTTACCTGGCAGGAAAATCAGTCATGAAAAGCTCTGGGACCAGCTCTTGGAGAGAAACGGGGATGTCGGGGTGGTTAGGACATGTGATGTAGTCCAGTTCAATGGCAGTCAGGACACAGTCCTCCATGTTAAAGTACTGCGCGTCCTCCGCCTTCTCGCCGCCCTCGTTCTCCTCCGGCTTGGAAGCTGCGCAGATGTGGCAGGGCACATACTGCTCCATCAGCAACGTGCCATCGCTCTCCGTGGCTGTGAGCGCTACAAAGCGAGCAAGCAAAGAGAAAACAACATAACCCACACAGACGGAGAAAGAACAATAGTTCCTAGTGCATTCAGATGTCTTCGGTCACTATCTGGATCCACTGGCTGAAAACGGTCACGTTCATGAAAGCAGCAGTTTACTGCCGAGTATTGACTGGAATGAGACAATGGCTTTTTGCAAAGTAGGAAGGAGATGGGACCACGGGTGTAACTTAACAGCTACTCTGCTTTGGTCACAGAGGCTTAGGAAGAAAATCTATTCGGGACCAGCAGAAATCAGAAGCGTATGAATAATGTATTGGAGAAAAATCTACTTGCTGCGTCTGCCTGTGTGAGCTGCATCCAGGGATCACCGCATCGCCCCGTGCGGGAGAAGGGTGGTAGCTGGGAGGTTGCCCAGGAGCTTCGCAGACTGCGAGCTGCCAGATGGCTTCAGGCGGGGAGCAGGCATGGGAACGGGAACGAGAGTGGGAACGGCTTGGGAGGCAGAGCACGGCACAGCCCGCGGCGTGCTTCAGGTGCGGGCTGGCAGTAAGCACTCACCTACAGCCCCCCGGATAGGAACGTGGTCACTGCACGCTCCCTCCCGGTTTTCAGCCCCTCCAGAGCCTGGATTCTACCAAGACTAAATGTCTGGGAGGTTCACACCACTTCCACTGACTACAGAGGGATTTTGTGGCGACAGGCTCCGTGAAAGGGCTACAATCCAGCAGGGTGAATACAGGCCGTAGCCTTTGAAGTCCCAACTCTCCTCAAGCTTCAGTGATTAATGTTATCATTATTTTAATCCAAAGGCAAATAAAATCTTCTTTTATCTTCATAACATGCAGAACATGAATATGCGAGAGTGCACAAGTGTTTCCTCCAGAGAGCTTCCAATTAAGAGATTTTGGCACCGCTTTCTAGACCAGTGTGGGATGACAAAGGACACTTCAGATTTTGTTTTGGTTTAAAACAAAGTGTACTGGGGCCGCAAACAGCCCGCTGGGTAACAGCAGGATCTGTGCTGATCAGAGGAAAAACAACTGCTGGAGTCAAGGAAGTTACCTTGGCACAGAGTCCTTGGTATCACATTCACTCATGCCTCTCACATCACAGTTTTATGAATTAAACTATAGAAATGGCGGAGAAGCGGTTGATCACAACCGATGCTAAAACAAGTTCTGCCATCCAGGGACAGTGCCAAGTAGTTTGGGCCACATCGTGTCCCTGCTACGAGCACTGGAAGAGTCTCTTGAACTCCTGCAGAAGCAGGTCACGTTTGAACTGTAACATTTCACCTGTGCTCGCTGTGACTGACAGACTGAAAGACACAATGTCTAGACTGAGGTGTGCCGGCAAATAATCTCCATCTGTCTGCATGTTATCAGCTTTTTCCAAATTTTTTCAAACTTCATTGGCTTGAGACTGTCAGAGCCCGAGGGCTCTTCAATTAACACACAATATCGTGCACCTGGAGAGCTCTGTCAAAGAACCTTCTGTTAAAAAGACGTAATCCTGCACAGAAAATTACAGTAGTTCTCTTACCAGGAAACCACTGGTCTATCAAAGAGTTGACATGATCTGTGATGAACGCCATTGCTGAAAAGTCTCTGACTTCTGACTGGCAAATGATTTTAATTCCCCCACTTTTTTTCTTTTTCCAGTTCACATCAGAAGACTCGACACTGTGTAAGAAAGCCAAAAGACAGCTGCATGAAGCTTTTGTGAAGTAACAGTGTCAACAAGCTTTCTTTCTCACAGGAAACCCCAGCGACATAATAACACGTAGTTCATAAGTAATCAAAATAAAAAGCAATCTAGCTTTGAGGTTGATTTTCAATTCCGTCTGTTCTGCAAACGACTTCCAGAAGAGAATACTTGTGCAGAAGTGCCGGCTGCTCACACTGGGTAAATGCTACAGAAAGTCAGACCCAGAGAAAACTCTGGCCTAAGTGAACTGAGTATGGTGAAGAGTTTTGACAGAAATGCCCTGTACAGAATGACAGAGTAGTTTTAAAAATTGGTAAGAAAACTCCAGTGGAATAATCAGAATAATAATAAAGCTTCCAAAAACTCGTAGAAAAACTTAATGGACATAACTTTTGTGCAATTCCTACACACAAAAAAAAAAAAGGTTTAAAGAGCTGAGTTCTGTAACTCCCTGAGGTACATGGGGAGATAACAGTATTACCACCACTGTGGTCCAAAATTGAGGATGCCAGCCCATGATTTGCAATGTCTGGGTCTAAGAATCTACTCAGCTGCAGACTGAACTCAGTCTGAACTCAGAAGAGTCATTGTGCCCTTCTGATCTCCAACCATGAAACAGCACCAACGGTTCCTCCCAGGAACTGGAAGAGCAAAAGCACCCTCAGATGCTACAAAGGTGAAAGTCTTAAGTGGCTGCCTGCTGTCTCCAGTTGCGAACGAACACGGACAGTAGGTTTTCTCCAGCCAGCAGACACTGCCTTGGTCCCTTAAAACCAGGTGTCCATCGCCCCTGTTGCAGCCTGATAGCACTGAAGCACCTCCACTGGTCCGGATTATGGCCACATAGTGGTGAAGTTCTAGGATTCAGTGGAAAACTCATTGAAGTAAGGAAACCTTTGCAGGTGAGAACGCACGATTTTACGCTGGCAAAGGATTCTGCTCTGAATATTGCTTTCTCTTTTCAGTCCTCACTAGATCTGTGGCTGCAGTAACACGCCAGGTTGGTACATTCGGAACTGCCAAACAATGAGTTATTCATCATTTTTGTCACCCGTTGTTACCAGATGAGTTATGCCTATTGGAAGAGGCATCTTCTACTGATGAGTGAGCATAAAGCATGAGTCAGGCCCATTCATCTCCATTCAGATGATGTGTTTCATACACTCTATTAGTCCCCTGTCACGCATGCTGCATTATGAACACAAATTACCTAAGATAGCCTCCATCAAAGGTAACGAACAGACCTTCCTGCCAGTAAACAGTGTGAGTCCTTTTGACTCGGAACGTGCTGCAGCGGTTCCGTTGGGTGCCTGTGAAGCTGTAGATGGTCACCTTTTTGTTTCTCGTTTTGGTGTTCTTCTTGTTTTCAAAAAGCTGAAACAAGCAGAAAAGCATAAAAATCATTAAATTACTGCATTTTCTGATTTTAATTGAGCAACAGGGTGACTTCTTTTTTCAATTTTCACAGGTGTTATCATTAAAAAATGACTTGTGCTCATAATTTTTTTTTGTGATGGAATGGAAATAAGTGCAGTAAAAGTGGTTTTTGCAGCAATGGAAATATTTTTCACGCCACTCAAAAAGGAACAGCTCTGTATCAGTGAACAAAGTTAATTCTGTAACTGTGACATTTGTTACACGAATTCCACAATTGCAAAAGCCTTGTAAATCTAAAGAAGAACTCAATGCTCTAGTGAACGATTAAGTCTGCCTTCAATGCAGAGAGTTAACTTTTCCACCTGTTTCAGTGAGAGGAAGATGGCTTTTCTCCAAGACGCTTCAAACCAGCTCTTAGAGCAAAATGTAATTCTGTTTTAAAATCAAAGACTTCATCTGC
Organism: Trogon surrucura; assembly: GCA_020746105.1. Lineage (NCBI taxonomy): Eukaryota > Metazoa > Chordata > Aves > Trogoniformes > Trogonidae > Trogon > Trogon surrucura. Next base: position 18,650,092 of record CM036627.1, on the reverse strand, counting down.
AGGACTCCGCTGTAGTCATTGCTCCAACACTTCTTTGTCTGCAGATGGGTCTGATGCCCGGGATCCTTTCCAGTCCTCACTTCAGGGAGGACTGGACGAGGTCTCCAGCAAAGGTGCTCCAGGGTTATGTAGTGCCCAGGAGGATGTAGCAAGGGGTTGCCAAGACAGCCCGTAAAGAACAGGTAAAGTTATTACACGGTTTGAGAAGCCCAGAACACAGGGGACCTTCTAAAAACAGGTATCATGTTTTCCAGGTTCTGTACAGTGGTGACAGAACACAGTTTAAATGCTTAGCTGTTTAGAAGACACCACAGTAGTACTAAAAATATTTTGCAGGCATTTATTAAGGATTCCAGCAGGGCTGTTTTTCTCAGATATAAGCTGCTGCAAAAATACGTCTCATTATCCCATTAAGGCAACAGTCCTGTAATTTTCTTCTCATTTAAACCCACGTAGATTCAGATAGCTGACTTTGGTAGAGCTATTTCAGATCTCCGCTGGCCAAGGACGCGAGCAGAGCCTGGCCCAGCGGAATGGTCACGGGCAAGTGCCGCAGGCAGAACTCCAATTACTTGTAATTGGAAGATGCGGGAGGTACCGAGACCTTTCAGGGGATCGTGTTATAAAGAGGCCATAAAGAACACAGGCTTTCCTCCCCCAGTGCCAATTTGTTATTCTAAATGACACCTACTGTGAAAACAGAATCAGATTTTGATTGCAGAGCTTCATCTTTCCCTATTTACTCAAGTAATGTTACTGAGGTCTGTGATGGAAGCAAGCTGGATGTGCAGAGTCACCCACTTGCACTTACACCGCACAACAACTTTAGATGTCTTCTTTGCTCACGGAGGGATACAGTAACCTACCTGGAGGTCCATCTCTGCCAGGCTAATTAACATTCGGGCTATGAACCTTTGCCAGAAGCCAACTGGGACAAAACTCATCTTGAAGACCCTTTGGACCGTGTTTGTGGTCTGGTGGCAGAGCCCGTGGATATCTAACGCTGGCTTGGTAGGAAGCAGATGAGGGAGGAGGTAGCTGAAACACATCAAATCCAACAGCTCAAATTTTAGCTACAGCTTGTAACAGTGAGCACATTGTTACTGGATAATAGGGCGATTCAGTCTCCAAAGAGATTTTTAATGGCACAGCCTACTGCATATAAAAAAGCTTTTAGACTAAAGGCGCTGCAGCAATACATGGAGAAATTCATTTACGCTATGGAAGCGACCAGAGGCAAAACAGACATTACATAATTCAGCTAGGGCTATTGGGCAGGGCTAAAATTGATGTAATGAGCAGGACATTTGTGTAATCACAAATTAAATGCATTAAAATATAAGAGTCATTAGAACAGCTGTGATGTTGAGACTCACTTTTTGGCTATCTTTATGACTCTGCTCTGGTAGCAAGCAGAGAATTACAGCTGTGCTCCTGTGTGGAGCAGGAGATAAATGCAAAAGGTAAGCCCAGAAGGCGGGGAGAGGAGGTGTCATGGGAGGTAGAAATGAGACAGTTAAGGTGACTGGACTTCTCTGGCTGTTCTTCCAGTCCCAGAATGAGAGCATCTTACGGATCAACAGGACAGGGCTTCGTGCTGTACCATACACCACAGCTGATGGAGCACATCCCCGACCACCTCCTAGGGCACGAGCTCACCTTGCCAGACTGCTGCCAGCAGAGACACCGCTTGTCCTGCTCAGCCTCCTCCTGCAATTGCATTATTAGGTTCTTTGCCCAAGCGTGGAGGAGACTCAGTGCCAACCGAGCCTGACAGGTCAGAAGTAACAGAGCTACGCTGCTGTAGAGGACCGCAAAGTTTTCAAATTATTTTCAGATCTCCCAGTAAGCACAGAATCAGTTGTCCTGATCTTTAGTATTTGGGAAGCTAAAACCTTTTTGGAAGACTAGAACCGTTTTGAAAACCACGAGTTTATGGCTTTTAATACCTGCCAATAAATCCTGACAGTGATGCTTTTCTGTACTAAACACATTCCAAGATGCCTACACGATCAAAAAATCTTGTTTGCTTGTAAGTGGAAACACTGCTGTTTTATCAGTGTTGAGCCTGAGAAAATGTGTCGGCATCTGGGGCTCATCGCTGACGGGCGTAATGACAGCAACGAGGCAAACGGCCAAGATGCTTGACCAAAATAACAGTGGCACAACTAGAACTAATGTTGGGTCCGAATCCAATGCTTTCAGCCTATCAGGTTTTCTCTCTAGCAGCTGTAGTATTCCGTAAAACCTGAAATATCAGCTCAGAAAAACCAGCCATCACTAGACAACAGCTTTCTCCATATGTCACAGTCCATAACATCCGATGACATTTTACATGACCGAATTATCCATTCCATGAAACGTCTTCGGAATGTAAAACTGATAAAAATTTCTCTTCACTTACAAATTACGTAAGAATGGTCAGATTTTCAACCCTGTTTTAACAAGCAGAAGAAAACTAAATAACATGCACCTCTGGCAGAAAAATGGAGTGCATCAAACTAAAAGCTCTTGCTCTACAAAGGTAATTGATGCATCATACCACAGCCAATAAATTTTCCTCAGCACATCCAAGAAAGGGTCTGAGAGTATGAGAAGGCCAGTGAGGTCCTTCTGGACCACAACTATACAGTGGATTATAATACAGATGCTGATTCGGTGCTCTTGAACGACAGCCAATGCAGATTTTGAAAATATGTGAAAAATGCCCCCATCCACCCTTTCAGAACAGAAACTGGCAGCTGTTTTCTCTACTGACTGCACAGAAACCCTATCTGGCAATCTAGACAATAATTGCAGAAGCAGAGTAACAAATAACTGCTCTGTGTCTGGCTAGTTTATTAAATTAATCCAACCTGCTATAGATACAGCCCATCAGTGGGAAGAACATTCTGCTAATGTGGCTTGGATCGCTCTAAAAAACATTGGGCAGGCCACGAAAAAAGCAGTTTCCTTGTTCCCGAGGCAGAGACAATGTGATTGCCTTGGAGAAAAACGGCAGATAGTGACAAGGAGTCCAAAAGGCATTTTGGACTAAGCAGAAACATTGCTGCTTTATCTGTGTTAAGCCTGAGAAAATTTGTTGGCATCCGGGACTGGATAAGTGACAGGCATAATGACAGCAGAGAGAATGCTGCACTTGTGCTGGCATTCAGAGCTCCCGAGAGGCTCAGGGCGATGCAGCCGTGCTGTCCTGGAAGGGCAAGGAAGTGAAATGCAAATGCCACATCCAAAGTGCAATACAACTAGGGCTTCACCGTTAAGGCAACAACAGGCTGTCGCCAAGCAGATGGGAGAGAGAAAAATAGCAGGGAAGGCTGCCCGGAGGAAGAGGGGAGGCAGAAGGGAGGAGGACTCATTAACATTTAAAGAGAGTGAGGCCTCCCAGACCGTTTCTAGGAAAACTATTGATCAGCACCTATTGAGGCTAAAAATAAGGAAACCGCGTTGTTACTGAAGCTGTACTTCCCTGATTTCACTAGAAGTAAATTACTGACACAATTATGGATTTTACCCCAAATTTTCCACCATGCTCTGCAGTGAGCATCTTTCTCTGGAAGCAGATGACTCCAGCCCATCTACATTTCAGATCGGGCAGTCATGAGCCTCACATCCTCTCCGAGCCGCAGCTGCGCCGGCCGAGCGCTTACAGCTCCCACCTGCCCATCACCGCGGTCCCGGCTGTGTCACCGTCCCACCAGGCCGGTGGCTGAGCCTGTCGCCAGCCTCAATGCACCGAGTGGACAAAGACCCTCTTTGCAAAGTTTTCAAACCAGCTTGTCTGGAGCAAAGGATGCTCATGCCAGGAAGCACAGCCCAAACGGATGGGCGCCTTCCACTGCACTGCTGAACGCGCTCAGATATTTTCTCACAGCAAGATCCTTGTCAAGACAACCGCTTACAGCAACAAAGCCTGTTAATATCCGCTGATTAAATGACCATTTTTCTCCAGCCTGGCTAAGTCTCTCTAAATATCCACATACCTGTTGTTGGCCACAGGCAGTGCAATTTCAAACTTGGCCAAGAACTGGAAGTACTGCTCTTCAGTTTGCTCAGTGAAGCCCGTCCCGACCAGCAGCATCCGGAGATCCTCTGCTCTGATGACTCCATTCTTAGCTACAGACTTGGAGCTCTTGATGTTGAAAATTCTCTGCAGACACTCTGAGAGCCACACGGGGTCAAGGAAGTAGAGGTTTCGGAGGCCATGGCTTGTGTCTGGGAAGTGCAGTAGTGTACCCGTTTCTATGAGAAAATTAATCGCTGCAAAAAACCAAAGATGTGTAGATTAGCAATAAACCAGCACTAGGAAACCACAGTGCAGAAGAATAAGCTTGTGAAGCAGCCTGAGCAGTAACATTTGTCTGAGGAGAGCTGCTATCTGGCTCTCCACTTGTAAAATCCACATCTTGATGCTTTACAGTCAAGTATTTCTGTCCCCTTTGCCTCCCTTCTCCCAGGGAAGTGCTCTCCCTGGCTTCTGCAGAGCAAGGCCTCCGTAAAGATCACAGGACTGGGGCCCTGCAGAGAAGACAGCCTTGAAACTATGGCAACCCTCATTCTTCATAGAGCAGAAATAAAATCAGACAAAGCTTGCTAAAAAAACATTTTAAAAAATAAGTAGCTTCAGACCATCTTCTTCCGAGCCCTCTCCCCCAAACCCCACTGTTGATTTTATACCTTAGCAATTTACAAAGTGACTTCTACACAGGTGTGGAACACTCTGCAACTGTTCTTTTGCACAGCAATTATCTGGTGGCCTTTTTTCCCCCCCATTTTTATTATCCATGGACTATTTCGATTGCTCGCACATACTGATTTCCAAGAAATTATTGGTCTGCTCTGACCTACCGGTTTGCAAGTCTTCATAGTCTTTGATATCATTTCCAGGTGTTTGCTCAATCATCAGTTCTATTTGTCTGTCTGTTAAATATTGCACATCATCATTCTGACTTCTTCTATGCTGTTCTGCAAGGACAGCTTCTTGAAGACTAAGGTAGCTTCTTGGTATCTGCAAGCCACATGAGAAAAATAGCAGGATCAGTACCAGGCAGCGAGCGCTCCGCTGGAGATGAACCGGCTAAGCCACCTCCTCTTCGCAGGGATCCCATGGTGGTGTGTTTTCCCAAAGCCATTTAGCCCTGTTACATACTTTACGTGCCTCCAGCACAGACAGTAAGTCCTAAAGTTCACCTCCCAGTCCAAAACGAAGCCCCCAAAACGCCCCGCTTTGGGAAGGATCACCACTAGAAGGCACAGTTCTCACCAATCTCCCTGCAAGTTTCTGCGAGCAAATTGAGCTGCCGACGTCCTTCATGTTGCAAGTGACATGAAAAATCAGCTGTCGGAGTCCATCGAGACCTTCCAGAGTCTTACACGAGAGCTCACTGCAAAAAGGCATGCAAGGGTGAAGATTAGCAAACCTTATCAGCACACTGGCTTCCTTTTTCAGTCTCACTTTCTCTTATCGGAGCCTTTAAATTTCCTGTGTCAGAAGAATGGGAGGGAGGCTGCCAGTGAGCATTTTTAGCTTTGGAGAAATACATGGAGAAGCCTGGAAAAGGCATATTAGGCCAACCTCAGCTCTATTTGCTTCATTCGCAGGGCATTGCTCTTTTGTCCCCTGTGCACCGCGACCTCTGGGGACTTCCCTGGCAGCCTGACCAAAGTCAATTTTTTTACCCATCTTTTATCCAGTCATCACCCTCTCTCCCTTCAGTGCCGCACACATCCTGGAAGGGACTGCAGGAAGGAGAAGAACACTGTGCTCTGGCAATCACTGGAGACAAGTCTGGTTCTCCCCGCCGCAGATCAAAGAGGCACGATGATGACTACCAGACACCTTTTCCCACCCTCATTCTGGCCCTTGCTCAGCTAGATCCCATGATCTGGGAATTGATGCTTAGATCCTAAGCCTGGCCTTCATCATCTCTTTAACAGCTAAAAACCTGCTCTCTCCAGCTCCTACTATTTTTGGCCATTTTGTGGGCTGGATAAGAACAGTTCTCTTCCACTTTCTCCAACAAAGGGTCTTTCTAACTCATCCTACACATGTTCCTGTGGCAGACAGAAAATCCTTTTCTAAAGCAACATGCTTTATCTTAAACTTCAGCCATCAGTGGTGCTGGGATGCATGAACTCACTGGGATGCTGAAGGGCCAGCGCTGATAAAAAACACTCTGGGCTCACCCACACAAACACAAACTCCTCACGCTCCTCTGGCTGCCCAGAGCACTGCTCAGAGGAGCCCCATCCAGGTGGATGAAGGAGAGGCACTGGAGGGAGGAGGTACCACATCAGGCACAACTTCAAATGCGAGGAAACACAGGGGAAAAGGAAGGTGAAGAAGGGGAACGTGCGGCATGTGTGGCAGGGTGAAAGAACGTCCCCTTGAGAAAGAGCAATTGAGATGATGTTCTGATCCTCTGTGGTGATGGGAAAAGAAGCTCAAGGAGACCGAAGCACAAAGATTTCTCTTTCTCACTGCCTCACGTTGGGTCCCTGGTACAACTCAGGGGAGAGAGCCAGTTGGGATGCCTGACGCAGCGCTTGTGTCTGCAGAAGAGAGCGTGGGAGGTCTCCGGATGCCTTTGCCAGGCAGCAGATGCAAAGCGCTGGGGACATGGCTGCACCCTTCTTTACTCGCCAGCCGCCACCTGCTCTCGCCCCAGGCGTCGGCGATTTCACACTGCTTGGTGCCAGCCTGCTGCCTCCACGCTCCCCGCCATGCTGTGTGCTCCCATGACTGACAGATCCGCTTCTTTCCCAGCCGGAGAAGCCTCCTCTCCCCAAGGGCATTCTTCTTCAGCTGGCAGGAGGGAGCAGCAACAGACTTCGTGGCCTGACTGACACCAATCACCCAGGCAGCACCACCCCTCTGTTATCACACCCGGAGAACTCAGATGGCGCGGATTTGGACTGTCGGAGGCTCAGGGGGCTGACCCCCTCCTCGCCCTGCCGACACCGCCACGTGAGCTGCGTTCTCACGTCAGGTAGCAGGAGTTTCCCACACAGCCTCCCCTCAACAAACCCCACAGAACCCACCCTGTAAAAGTCACACTCTCAAGCTTCGCAGCATTAATTACTCAACTTGTACCTTCTCTCCTCGTGATGAATAAACTGCATCACCATTTAATGGTGAGAAGCTTGAGTGGAGCAAGAGCACTAAAACAGGCTGGCCAAGGTCATGACTTTGGAGGTTCTGGCTCTCAGGGCCATGATCAGACCCCTGAGCAACATCAAATCTCTCTCTGATTATACTGCATTATCTCAGTCAAAAATAGACTCAATGCAATGCTGCCGAGTCTTTAAATCGGTCCTGTTGCCAAGGAGATGAAGTATTACAAAATTGTTTAAAATGACATAAAATAGAGCGTCTGAGCTTCATAAAGGCACAAGTACTTACTGCAGGTGCTTGAATGTGATGTCTGGGAAGCCAGTTGCTCGGGATCCAGAGGGAGACCGACAGAGAGCCAGGACGTATGCCCTCAGAGTTGCTATCCTCTCAACGCGGAATTTAGTTTCAATTAAATCAAGGTGTGTTCCCACCACTAACACCACTGAATTTGGAGCTTTGGCCTGTAAGAGAAAACACTGACAATGATCTCATCCAGATTACGTCGTGGTCAGTTCAGCGAGGACATGTGAAAAGTATCATATTTAAGAGGGGGTAGTCATACCTTAATAAAACAGAAAATACATAAAATGGAGGCAACCTGTCGTGGCAGCTTGACAACAGCAACAAGTGATCTGGGTATTACAGAAGTTCTCCTGCAGAATATGGCTTAATCATCTGCTGCTACTGCAGAGCAGGAAACTGTCAGTTTGGGTTTATTACATCAGGGCTTAACATAAAGGGAGTTGCCATGTGGTATTAAATTGCTACGAGTCAGCTAAACGATGGGAACTATGTCCAGACAAGGAAAAGAAGTCAGCTTAACCTGTAGCCAGAACTCCGATGTCCTGAAGAAAGTTAGTTATGCTCTGGAATGGATACCTGGGGAAATTATACAAACTTTTTCAACTAGAGGTATAAGGAGAGGTGAGATAAACTGCTAGAAAAGTCTAAATCTACTTATTCCTGAATCAGTGTAAAGGAACGGATTAGCTGATCTTGTGGTTTCTTCCAACCCTTCCATGATTCATTTACAGCACTGGAACGTATCCAGATTTCAGGGAACACGCTGCCAAATACAATGGGATTGCACAGGCTTAAGCAGGGATCAGCCCGCCGATCCAAATGACTTTGACCACAGAAGAATATTGAGATGCGGAATATTGAGACTGCTTGTTTGCAGTCAATTCACTTCTCTCTTATGCTGCCCGCTGAAATCTCTTAACCTGAATGACACCAGATCGGAACCCTGTGCAGACACAGGAGTGATGGCTGCGCCACGTCAGACCAAAGAGCCCACTTGGCCCAATATTTTGGAGGCTAAGGAGGAATACAAGCACGGGGTAAGCACGCAGAGGTTCTCCTTGGTGTGTTCTCCCAGTATCCAGCAGCCTGCAGATCACCAGCATCCTAAGCGTGAGACAGTATCTCTCAATTAATAGCACTTGATGGACTTGTCTTCCACCGGTCTGCTTTTTTCACCTTCTGACACCCACAGCGTGTTGTAACTCCAATAAATTCCACACGTTGACTACATGTGGTGTTTAGGATACTTCCTATCACTTTCACCATCTCATTATTTCATTTGCTCTCCCCTAATTCCTTTATTATAAAAGATCATGAACAAAGACTCTGCTGTGGTTTCTCCTTACCCTGGTAAGTCTACGTGCGGCCTGACCCCATTTGCCTCTTTCCCAGGCTGAAAAGGCCTAATCTATTTAACTGCCATCCACTCGGAAACTTTTCCAGACTTATAACCATCACGTTCATCTTTCTCGTATCTTTTCTGATGCTGCTATGTACTTGCTGGGACCTATTAAGGACACAGGCACGTGATACATTTCTGAAATATGCTTTTGGCTTTGTCACCTAGGTTGGGCTTTTGATTGCTGCTGGCCATGAAGCTAATATTTTTGTAATGCTGAAATGTTTCTTTTTTGAGAGGCGCTACCTTAGAGCCCATTTTTGTGTACGTAAAGACAGGTATCAAATAATAAACGTTTACCAAAAAAAATGAATGAGGTGTGATAAAAATCAGTCGACACCAATGAACTCACTGCAGGTCTGAGTCTCAGCTGAGAGCTGTCTGGGAGATATTCTCTAGCTTACCTGAATCTAAAGCGTTAAAAATATAACCTCAAGACTAATGTGTGTCAAGAAAATGCTCCAAACCCCCCTCGGAGCACAGTGTGGTCAAACACTAATTCCAAAATAAGTATGTTCAGCCTTACTTAGCACGGGTTTATAAATCAGCTTTTCTTTCATTCTCCCGATGCGTGCGAGGGAGAACAAAGCAAATGATAAATTTAAACCGTTAAATATAGCGCTACGCCTACAGCGTAATGGAAAATTAATTCCAAAAGCTATGCAAAATTCATAGCTCGAGGAGTTTTTAAAAAGACCAAAAAGAATCCCTAACATCACATATCTGTGCGCTCAGCTTCTACTTGATAAACAGATACCCCAGAGTCCACCGGCGACTTCTTACCTCGATGTTTAGCAACCAGAACTGTAAGTTTGCCACAGCTTCTTCCCCCAGTGCCAAGTTCCATACCACGATGTACAATGCTTTGTCTGTGAAGAAACACTGATTGACTGTAGACATGCTCGCTGGGCCTCCGATATCCCAGACGTTGAACTCCACTGAATCAACCTACTTAGACAAAGAGAAGTGTTCAAATCAAACGGTTGCAGTAAATCACAGGGAGATAATAGCCGAAGTATAAACCTACGCCTGCATAATGTATGACACAAGAAGGGTTTCAATGTCTTAATTGTGCCTCCAGGAAAGAAAAAATCAACAAGCAATTGTTAAGCATGGCTACCACTTCCCCACAGGAAATCAAGACTAATTACTTGCTGCTAAAACGATAGAGGTGCCCTTGATGCTGGTAAATCTCCAGTTAATGCTGTGGATTCTCCAGGACAAACAAGGGTCTCATTCTGAGCCCTGGATTTCAGTGCATCTGGAGTAGAAACCGCTTCATCCTTGTCTGTGCCACGCTCGACAGGACCGTTGAAGTTACTTATCTGCCACTGCTGTGGGGAACAGGAAACCCCCTGCTGAAATCACTTCCACTGAGCTCAGCCCTAACTGAGCCAAACAGAATACAGATGCTCAGGAGATGGGAAGCTTCTCAAGCCTTTCATAAAAACACCTCCTGCTCGTTGCTGAGAGGCTTCTGACGTGTGCATCACACCAGAGATGGGCCAGAATTACAGCTACTGTAAACCAGACTCATTGATTTTGGGGGGAATGTGTAGGTGGAGGCCCCTCCTCTGAGCATCTCAGCATCCATGTAGCTCCACAACAGCAGTAAGAGGGAGTGTGGCTGTCCACTTTGAACAATATTCATGTTCCCCGTTGCAGCACAGAGCACCTACGCACCTTGGAGGCCCTGTCCCTAAATCACTCGGCCCTGGGGAGGCAAGAAGCCTGTGACTGAGCAGAAAACCAGACTCTGCTCCAGCCACCATCCTCAGAGCATCACTGAACACCAAGCGGGCTCTGTTTACTTGTCCATGTCCAAATACTGACAGATCCCCCATGAGAAGTTACCCTATGAAATTTCAGCAAGGAGCTAAGTATCTTCACAGGGCTCTGATCTCCCAGCACAGTCCCAGTTTGAAGTCTCCCAGAAACAGCTGGAAGAACTTCCATATTGTTTAAACCAAGCCCTAACTAGCACCAGGACTGCTTTGTTCATCCAAAAGTCCTTCAGCTGTGGGTGCTTGCATGGAGAGACAGAGACTAGGAGGTAGGGACAAAAGCCTGTTCAGCAACTTGATCCTACTCCAGGTCTTGGATGCTGTCTAGGTTTTTATTTTATTCAATTGCTCTTCAACACAAAATACACAGATCCATTCTCCCACCAAAGTCTTCTCTTTAAAGAGTCAGGCTGCGCTTGCTCTTTTTCTTTCTGTCTGTCTCTGGCCTGGCACACTTTGCTGAGGAATAGCTGAACTCAGCAGGCTCCTCCAGCCCTTCCAAAACAGTCTGGTGGTCATGGCTCTCATCTGGGAAGGAAGAGCCACGCATTTGCACACCCTGAGCTCTGACAAGACCTCAGGACCGATTCTGCATGCTCTAATCCCTGTGTCACTACGCAGGTGGTACAGTGCTGCCTACAAATGCTTGAATGAATTCACTGCTGTCCAAATGACTTCAGTATGGCTCGATGCACTCCCTGAATGAGCCATCTGAGATTCGGGTGTTTAAGGTATGCCTCAGACAGCCCTGGATCACACCAGAGGTCAGGCATCCTACGTTCCACCCACCTTCCCTACCTAGGACAGTTCTGATCTCAAGGGAGTCCAGCTTTAGGTACTGACATCCCATTTTCTGGCCCCAAATGAAAGGAGAATCTACTTTAGAGAAGCTGATCTAGAACATTCTCTCAGAATCAGTGTCCCAAACCCACCCGAGCTGGGAGAGCCAGAATGTAGGTAGTCTACATGTGGCGTTCTCTTTAGGACACAAAGTTGAGCGCTCAGGATAACAGAACTCTCCTTTAGTACCAACTGGAAATGAAACAGAGGAATCGTGATGGGTCTAAAACCATATCACTGGTGAGGTCTGGCTCACAGGTAACGGAGACTATTCTTTGTAAAAGGGCACAGGCAATTTCAGCCCTAAAGGGACACCACAGGGCCCAAACATCCCACTTAGGGCTGAGGATCTCTGCTTGCTTTTCACCTTCGCCTTGTGTCCCACTGGCTTGGGGAGCTCCCATTTTGTCGTGCGTATGGTGGCGTCGCTGTGCATCATCTGAGGGACTTTCCCCGTCTGTAGGATCTCGACCAGCGTGGACTTTCCCTGCCGCGGAGGACCGATGATGATCATCTTCATCAGCTTGCACTTCTCCGCTTTGCGCAGCTGCGCTCGTAAGTACGCCAGCACCGTTTTAGGGCCTACGGGGGGGAAGCAAAGAGGCTTTATCTGTGGTGAGCAGTTACAAACACAAGTATGTGCAGCAGAACTGCACAAAAACCTACCGCGGCAGACGCATCAGCTGAATTAATATTTTCCCCTGCAGTTTCGCTGTGGGTTGAGACAACCCAGAGCATAAACAAAGAAGCCTCCAGAGGACAAACCTGAGACAGAGACCCCAGAAAAAGGTCACTGCTCTGAGACTCTACAATGGAGCACTGTGAGAAGAAACAAATGCTGTGGCTCGTATGCTTCAGAAGCTCAAAGGAAACATAAAATACTAATTCAGTATTGGAAAATACTCAGTTTTTCCTTCTACTTTTATGTTTCCAGTTAAAATTAGATTTAGGCTTCAACAGCGTGCTGGAGAAGGAATAATTCCTAATAACTTTGTTCCCACAGGATTTTCTTATTAAAACACACAAAAAAGAAGACAGTATTGTAATAGATCCAAAAACCTAGCAGCTTACAATAAAGTCACTTCAATGTGACGGGGACTGCTGATCCTAAACACTTCAGTCTTGAGAAAGACTCTCTAAATACCCTAAAAAATTACACATTCGGGAAGCAAATAATGGAATTTATCCGGCATGCATAATGCAAATGAATATTGCATTTTTAAGTCGTCATTTTAACATCATAAGTCTATCTCAAATTGATTATGTAGCCAGAGCTTAGCGCTGATTATCAACTTTGCAAAAATTGTGTAGGAGGTTTCCCTATGCAATTCTGGTTACTTGCAACAAGGGCTTGGGTTCACGCTGTCTGTTCCTGTTCAGGCCCATTAAAAGGAAGCAATTTTCATTATACGTTCAGTCAATTTAATAAAGAACACATAGGATCGGCCTTACCCTCTTTTCTGATCTCTGCAGGAACGTTACTGATATTTAGTTCCTCGATATCCAGCTGCCAGAGATTAGCCAGCTGTCCAAGTTCTGGAGGAAGCTCTCGGATACCAGGGTTACTGTACAAAAACAAATAAATCTACCAACAACCAGGCTTTGTGTGTAAGTAGCTGCTCTCACGGACTCTCAGATTACACTATTCTCTCCTTGCAGAAATCTTCCATTAACATTTTAACAAGACTACTCAGCACTTTAATAGTAATTTCCATCCTGAAAGTGATGTATAACCTCAATTTATCCTCCGAGGCAGACAAATGTAATCATCTTTACTGGATAGTTGAGGAAATAAAGGCAAAAATGATGACTTACTGACTCTAATGCTATAGAAGCTGACAGCAAAAGGCCAGAATGAACTAGAAGCACATTAGATTCCCAGGCCTGTGTTCAAAGCATTAGATCATCTTCTCTAATTCAAAAGGCCAGCCTCCTCCTTATCTAAAGCAAACGATGGGCACAGCACTAATAAGAGGCTGACTGTTTCCAGCTTCTTGACTTCAAAAAGCACTGGACATCTGAGGTGGGGCTCCATGGAAGACTGGTCACTAAAACAACATGGAAATAATACTGCATAGCTTTTCCAGGGCACGGACTTACTTTCCTAAATAAAGTTCTGTTAAACCTTTCAGAAGGCAAACGGACGGCGGGACAGAGTCCAGCTGATTGTCGTTCAGATAAAGGACTTCCAGAGAATCACTCAGAAATGCTGGAAATTCCAAAAAAGGACCTGGAACAAGACAGGAAACAAATAGCACCTTTAAAATATAACAAGCACCAAGGCTCTGAACCAAAAGCCTTCACCTTAGCTCTGTAGGCAGGACATGAGGTCATGTTGCTTGGCAGGAACCACCCCGAAGCAACGGCAGAAAAGCAACAGCGATCAAACATCGATGCTCATATCCTGCCTTCTTAAAATCATGGAGATGCGTGTGCTCAGAAGTGACAGCCTCCAGAACTTCTGGGGTGCCAAGGGAGGAACTCTAGGCTCGCCAAGATGAGTACACACCAGAGGACAAGTGGCATTATAGCTCTTGCTGCTGGGATAGCTGGTCATACCTTGTGAACCGCCCCTGTTCCAGCCCAACAGCTGGCAGGGAAAGGGCATACCGAGGGCACAAATGTCTCTCAACATGATCTTTTTCATACTGCCCAAGAAAAGCCAGAACTCGGTTAGAATTCATGTTCAGGCCCCCATGCTGCATTCTGGAGCAATTTGTGGTGGATCCAAGTCACTACGAGCAGAGAAGAAAACCCAAATGCAGCTGACAGACTGCTAACCTAGGCTGCCTCTACGTCACCGCTCGCATTTGCCCCTCTGTTCTGTTTCAGGCTGGGAGGTCTCGGGGCACTTTAGACTTTCTACATGTCTGAGCAGCAACGAACGTATTTTGGGAGCAACCCAAGCAATAACAGCAACAACTGCATGGCTGAGTTACTGCTGCTGGAGGGGTTCAAACAAAGGGAAATTCAGCTGGTTCCAAAGAGCATCATTTCACTTTACTAATTACTCTCAGGACAGAGGCATGAAATGCTGCCATGAATTGTGTTGCTGTCTTAAGACTGTCACATGTGTCTACCAAGAAGCATCCTGAAAGTCAAGGAAAACTAGGCCACACAGGGACAAGCAGACTCGGAGCCTCCGATTAGGAAAGTACAACCAGCACCATCTGCTGTCTCCATGGTCAATAAAAGCGAGTCCTTGAGATGCAAGACACACCCTTCCTCAAGGAGAGAACGGTTGCACTCCCACCAAGATCTTCCTCCCTTACAGAGAAGACTTGAGGAACTGTAACTAGACTTAGCCAAAAAAGGGGAAGAAAAAAAAATTGAAGAGGTTTTCTCAGGAGAAAATTCCTCAGTTCTAATATTAACAGCATTTCAAGCCTGAGCTACGATCAGAAAAAAAGAGTAAGATAGAGTCCCACTGTCTGCAGGGGCGTTTTATATACGTGACAGGACTGTCTGGTGTGGGCAGGGTGTCACAGTCTGCCTTTGAGTTTTCAAATAAGAAATCATCCTTGGGATTATTTTAGGAGCACAGCAGGCTTATTCATGGATTCAGTTCACTTCCTCTCCGGCTCATCGCTGGACTTAAACTTTTCATTGTTCCCCCAGTACGCACCTAGGCACAGACAGATTTAGTCCCTCTCGGACACGTAGGAGCAAACATCTCAAATAGCAGCAATAATCTCTCTCAATTCACCAGAGTCCCAGGCAGAAAGGGGTGTACTATATTGGAAGCAAGCTCGAGGTGTTTATGAATTGTAATTATTTATTCATGAGTTATTTATGATTTCTCTGGCTTGAGCTCAAATTTTCTCTTAAAGAACTGTAGAAAAATTAAAACAAATCCCATCTTGAGAATATATTTTTGGATGTCACCAACACCGCACACGTGTGCGAGAAGTTATTCTGAGATTTATCAATCAAGTATAGTGACCATCCATAAATTACTCTCTTTAAATAATCTAGGCGAAAGTAAAGAGCTTTGTCAGTAAAATCATATGAAAACCTGCCCCCCACCTTGCTAGGGGACTTCTGTGAGCAGCTGATGTACTTCAGCTTCTGTTTTCTTTAAATTCTTGGCCACATCCCCTAGTCTCACCAAGCTACACTTGGCAGAAGAACAGAGAGAAAAAGATGAGCTGGCTTTGCTCTGCCTCTGTGGCTGTTCAGCCGTGGCACAAGCCAGGTGGGCTACCCCGTGCCCTCCTGCAACCTGAGGCCACCTCAGCCAGCTCCAAGTTGCACCAGGGCACGATGTGCCAAGGCTTTCCAAACGGTGCTAATGCAGAGTCCATCCTCTCCTCCCTTACGCAGAGGGGTCATGTTGGCTTTGCAGCATGGTGAGATTTCCATTAGGACAGCAATTCCCTTTTATAGCTGGTTTTAGCTGCCTTTGCCCGCTGCTCCTGCTCTTCTCTCCCTACAGGGAAATGCTGCTGTAGCGCTTCACAGAGAAGCTCTGAGGACATGTCACGCTCCACAGATTGACAAGATTCAGGCTCCTTTTCCCATCCTTCCATGTTCAGGATTTCACCCACGTCATGGCATTTCTACTTCCGTTTCCTACTTGCAAAACAGCGCAGACCAACCCTTTCTGCTCCTTATGATGCACAAGCAGGACTTGCAGCACGGCAATCTCTACAGAAAAACGAGTTGGGAATAGCCTTGCCTGAACATCCAGGTAGAGCCTCTGCCTTGTGGATGAGCAGACTGGAGGTTAGGACCTCCAATCCTGGCCTCTAGCTATGGCTGTACTTGGTGCAGTTAGCAATTTTACCCATTCACGTTGACCTGACACCATGCACAATTTTTAGGGGAACTGAGGAAAGTATTTGCCGCGGGAGGGCCTCTCCCTCCCGTGAGCAGCTTGAGGACTGCTCGGGCGTGCGTCACGAAGATGCCAGCTCTGTCCCACTCCGCGATTTGCAAAGAATGCTTTAGAGCAAGCCATTCTTCAGGCAGCCAACAACGAGAAAGCTCTCCAAGAGCTTTAGAAGAAAACAAACAAACAAAAAAAGAAATGCAGATGGATCCCAGAGAGAGCAGGAAGTGGTGCAAATATCTTCAGATATTCCTTCGCTCTCTCTGGGATTTCCCATGCACTGATCCAGAGCATCTCTTCCGCTCTGCCCCAAACTGCGAGTGCAAATCAGAGAGACGGGGAAAACATGCAACTTGCAAATCCAGTGACAGAAGTTGAATAACCTTCATGAAGACAGTAAAAGCTCAGCGCAAGAAACACCTTATTCTTCATCTTTCTATATTGATGGTACCAACCAACCTCACCGTTTCTCCAGAAACATTTTATCTAAACATATTTCCTCTTAATTTAAATGCTGTTGCGCTTCAAACTGCAGATGAATTCACGTTGTTTTCCCTCCAGCCAAACTCCCCAGTCGCCTGCTGCTTCAGAGCCCACGTGCTATTCTCAGCACTCGATTCCCCGTCTCTGCACCGCCGCGTGTGCCTTACCTGCCTCCGGGCCACCACGCAGCGCCCTGCTCTTCGTGGTGAAAAAGGGAATCCTCTTGGTTTTAAACCCCTCATCACTCCTGCAGGCCAAACAGAACAGTGACATGTGGAGAAAGGAGGTCGGATGCGGCAGTCAAGAACCGCGCTGGAACTGCCTGCCCAGGACACGACGGGGAGGAGGGTCCGGCGCCACTCAAGGTTGTGGGGTTCACAGCACAACTCTTAGGGGTTCCCGTGTTGGTTTTGAGGGATGGGATTGAAACCTGCTGTGCAATCACAGCGCTAGACTCCACCAACACCTTGTCTAGGCCCAATGGTTTTCTACTGGCAAATTAAGAGAGCTCTGCAAAGCAGCAGTTTCAGCTCCCAGGGTGAGAGCACTTGACCCCTGGCTTTATGGGTGTCAAGGTTAAGTACGCTGTCGAACAGCAACTTGAGCAAGCTCCACGAGAAGCGCTGGAAGAACCGACCCGCAGCCATTCCCTGCTCCCACCAGAGAGTCTCTGATGAGACAGCCCAACGACGTGACTCTGGGAACCCACTTAAGACATTCAAAAAACCAGTCATTTGTCTTTTGCAGCTGACACGGCAGGTCATGAGGACTTCAGAAAATTTGCTGGACAGGCAGCCAAACGAGAAGATGTAAGTATGACACAATTCACGGCAGTTCTGGAGAAGATAAGGAACCTTCAGCTCTCTCTGTTAAACACCCCTATTGTAATTTCTAAAGAGAAGAACATCACTCTTTTATTGGATGGCCTTCAGTCTTCTCTACGAACTTGCAGCTGGTTACACTTCCATTTAAAAAACAAAGATTTTTCATTTTTTCCAAAACAATACTCCCACGCTAACTACAAACTGTAGTCCAGCCAGATGATTTATGGTTAAGATGTGCTCCCCACAAACTAGTATTTGTAGTGATGAACCACACACTGGGTTAAAAAGATTTCTACATGCTCTGAAACTAAACTGCCATTATCAGTAATCTATCCACTTAATAAATGATGTAGTGTGCTAAATGCCCAAAGAACCGGTAAAGGATAATTCATCACTGTCACAGACACACAATGTACTTCACAACGCGGTATGTGGGTATCAATGCCTTCTATGCAGGTAATTAATTCACCACTGACACCCTTTGTATTACACGAGGGATCAGGTTTGCTAGTATTTCTTCAGCTTTTGTTTTCTCAGACAAAATTTGAAAGCAACACTTACTTCCCAAGTTGGTTTTTTGAAAGATCCAGCGATTTAAGTTGTTTGCAATTCCACTTATCTTGCGAAGGCAATGCAACTAACTGATTTCCCAGCAGCTTCAGGGACACCAAAGCCTAAAAGACGAATAGCCTAGAGTTAGAGGACAAAGTCCATCAAGCACACAGAAAGAAGTTATTTAGCGTGGCTATTAAATAACAGAAACACCAAGAAAGTACATTTTATTCATCAGAACATCCTGTCCGTGCTGCCTAGCGTGCAAACATTTCCTTCTCGTCTCCAGCAAGTATATTTTCTGCACGAAGCAGCACCACGATTAGTTCTGGGAGATTATAAGTCTCCTTGTTGACAGATGCAATTGGAAACAACCCATACAAGAGGACGCTTTACTTTCGGTGAGGAAACCTTTCCAAATAGAAAAGAACAAGCACGATTTACTGACACAGCGTGCCACATAGGGGTGAGAAGTCTGAGTCTGGTGTGCAAGCTGGTGTCGGAGGGGGCTCACACCTGTTGTGCATGCACAAAATCAATGTGCAAAACGCGAGTTATTTCACACAAGGAAAACTGTTAATTGCTTCGTTATTACAAGTCTATTAAAATGAAAAGGATTTATATTAGTTTTCCAAGATTTGTACGGGTTACCTATCTACTTCTCCTCACACCAGAGGCAGAAACTTTAAAAAGAAGTGAAGGTGATTAACACCATACAGCTGCAAACACCATAAGGTTAAACACAAGCTCTCCCTTGAATTTAACTGAAATATAAAAGAAAAAAAATACAGTTCCCATTCAGCTTTGTAATGTTTATGCTCTTCCTTCTGCCTTTAAAAATAATGTCAAGCTCAAATGATCATTTTCATTTGGTTGAACATCCAATTTTCCACTGAAAAAGGTCTCCTGTGTAGAGCATCCAACCAGGTTTACCCTGAAAGTCTACCCTCACGAAAACTGAGATAAGCAGAATGTCAGCTGAATTATCTCATGCCACAGGTACAGCTGTGTTAATGAATTATACCCCACGGAAATCATGTTTTAGCAGCAGCGACTTCAGCTTCAAACGTGTTAAATGTTTTATGCGCTGCACATAATAGAAAAGGTTTATGTGCCTTTTCATCAAGTAGGATTAACAATGTCTCACGAAGCCAGTCTGTTGGCCTTCCTCCTCTTTTCTCAGATTGGAAAAATAGGAGGTCCCCTTGTGACATAAGCGATGGACAACCGGCAGTTGCTGGCGTGGCAATCATCGTGCAAAATGCTCCCTCTAGTGATACGAGAAGGAGCATCGCTACGCTTTGGTGGGTCTCGGGGAAGGTGAAGTGAAATGCAGAACTGCAGAGCGAGCCACTAACAGAGAGGGTTGGAAAACCGTGCAAACTATAAACCCCCCCTACCCCTCGAGTCTTGACAGCCAAGGCTTTTGTCATCGTTAGTCTTCCACTGGCTTGAACCTCCCATTGGAAGGAAGACTCGGTCCTCTCTCTCGGCGCCTGGTGTCGAGCTCTCTCCAACTATCAGCATGGGGCTGTTCAACGACAATGCTTCAAACTTCTCCCCCGAAATATCCCCGAGGAGCAAAAGGGAGGCTACGCGTTCCAGAATTAGCACAAACTTTGTTCTGTGTGGTCTAGCTGGGGTGCTTCGCTTTCAGTCAGCTGTATCCGTGTTGCACATCCCCCACAAACGCTGACAAAGGCCACGTTCCAGGAGAGCCAAGAGCCTGGTGAGATTATATGCAACGCTGATGTGCCTGCTCCATAGGGAGAAAATTAGTGACTTTCAGCTGGCTGTGGCTCTTCCTGATTCTAATTCTGGAGATCGCTAGACCTTGGTTTGCAATTGCCTCTTCTCTCTCATCTCTGACTTCTCCATTTTTGCTGCCTTTTGGGAAGAGGATGAACGGGTGCCTCCAGAAGTGAGACAATGGCAGCAGCAAACTTCTTTCAAACCTTCGGTCGCAGCATGCAAAGAGGGCTCTGGTGAGTCAGATTATACAGGAGGGGAGGAACTGCAGCATCCAGATTAGGTTGCCTTGGTCAGCTCGGGACATGGAAAAGCTGACCAGAGTCTTACCTGAACAATTTCATCCAGAAAGGGTCAGGTCTCTTCAAGAGAAGCAAATTAATCTAGAGAACTAAGACATGGCTTCATAGAATGATTTAGGTTAGAAGGGACCTCAAAGATCATCTAGTTCCAACACCCCTGCCATGGCAGGGACATCTCCCGCTAGCTCAGGTTGCTCAGTGCTCCATCCAGCCTGGCCTTGAACGCTTCCAGGGATGGAGCATCCACAGCCTCCCTGGGTAGCCTGTGCCAGTGCCTCACCAACCTCAGGGTAAAGAACTTCTTCCTCATATCTAGTCTAAACTTATGCTCTTCCAGCCCCTCATCCTGTCACCACAGGCCCTTGTAAAAAGCCCCTCCCCAGCCCTCTTGTAGGCCCCCTTCAGGCACTGGCAGGCAGCTGTAAGGTCTCCCCGGAGCCTTCTCTTTGCCAGGCTGAACAAGCCCAACTTTTTCAGCTTGTCCTCATAGGAGAGGTTCTCTAGCCCTCTGACCATCTCAGTTGCCCTCCTCTGGACTCCAACAGCTCCACATCTTTCTTGTTTTGGGCCTCCAGAGCTGGACGCAGCTCTCCAGGTGTGGTCCCACAAGGGCGGCATAGAGGAGCAGAATCACCTCCCTCGAGCTGCTCATCACACATCTCTTGAACCCCAGGACACGGTTGGTTTCTGGGTCGGAAGCGCA
This sequence comes from Trogon surrucura, assembly GCA_020746105.1. Taxonomy (NCBI): domain Eukaryota; kingdom Metazoa; phylum Chordata; class Aves; order Trogoniformes; family Trogonidae; genus Trogon; species Trogon surrucura. The sequence continues at coordinate 18,629,208 of CM036627.1, read as the reverse complement.
CACTGTTGGCTCATGTTGATCTTATCCACTAACATGCCCAAATCCTTCTCCCCAGGATCGCTCTCGATCCACTCTGTGCTTGGGATTGACTCAAGTCAAGTGCAGGACCTTACACTTGGCCTTGTTAAACTTCATGAGGTTGGCCCAGGTCCACTTTTCAAGCCTATCAAGGTCCCTCTGGATGGCATCCCTTCCCTCCAATGCGTTGACTGCACCACACAACTTTGTGTCGTTGGCAAACTTGCTGATGGTGCACTCGATGCTTGGAACATGTACGGTTGGTTCCTTCAGAGGGCAACAGACAGGAAAGCTGAGACAGCTCCTCTTAACACCATATTTCTAGTACCTACATCATATTAGCAACTGTGAGCTGGCCCTAGTCTTAAGACCCCTCCACAAACCAAGCAAAGGTCAGTGATAAATGACATGTCCCACCAGCCTAGGTCAGAAATATGCTTTCAAGTCACAGGCCTCGTCTGCTTTCAGCTCTTCCCAGGGAGAAGATGGTTCACTACAGTTCCTACATAATGTTAGGAACATGTTTCCTAAAATATACACAGGAACATGTTACTGTCCATTTCTGCCCGTTCCCACATCTACTTTTGGAGAAGTTTGGAGCATGAGTGCAACACTATTCACCAACAGAAACTCTGCAACCAAGGAGTAGACCAAGCCAGGGCTGATCAAGGCACGGGTTTTACCTTCTATTTTTTCACCACACTCTAGCCCTTGGGGGGACTGAAAATACCCGCTATTTGGGTTTTTTTATTATTAAGGTAAAGCTGAAGAGATGTGGATAAGAACTGGCACTATTTAAGGCAGCCAAAGCTTGCTAATTTTGAAGAGAGTGCATCATCAGAGATGGCACTGAGGTCTTCTCTGACGCCCTGTACTGGTGCTTCACATCCCTCAGCAGACTTTGAGAAGCAGCACCCAAAGAAAAACACCCTTCAAGCACCCTCTAGTGTTTAGTATCTGTCGTGCTAGCTCCCACCCACTGGACTCCTTTTTAATGCCTTCAGCAAAACCCCACAGAGACAATAGTCCATAGGATTCGTTCTATTTCATGAGAAATGCCAAGTGAAAACAAACGGTTACGATAAAGCAAAGCCAAATCTGCAGGGATCATTAAAAGCAACGGAGGGAGCAAACAACCTTCAGTACTCTTCTTCCAGGCAGGAACAACAGGCACCTTTGCAGCAGACTCCTGAGATCTGCACTGGACATGGATACGAACCATCACTTCTGTATCCCTCCTGCAGATGCCAGCAGTGAAAAATCGAGAAACTTCTGCACAAAGGTTTACCTCTGTTTCTATCTCCACGACCCTGAGTTTCATAATCTGGAAGGGAAGCTTGGAGGAAACCTCCAAGTTCTGCTTGGTTTCATGTTGAAACCACGCAAAGCCACAAATTCTGAAGAATTTTCAAGTAAAACTACGGATCTCTGACGTCCACCGGCAAAAATTATTTAATCTACAAGCTTAAAGAGAAGAGAGATGTTAACTAGCATTGTTTTAGGGCATGCCAACATGCTACTTCCAGCATGGAAAGTCCAATCCTTAGTTACACAACACTGGTGTGCCAGGTTGAGAACAAACACAACTATTTGTGAGCATGTCTCTGTTTCAATGGTCGAAGCCTGCAGCTACAATGTCATGGTTGTCCTCCAAAATCTGACAACCGCAGCCATCCAAAGAGTTCTTGGAAGATCTGTGTCAAAAGCTAGATACCGTATCGCACTGGACAAGGGCCTGAATGTAATCATTCAGGGGCTTACATGATACTCAGATGCTCTGTGCAACTGCTGTGTTCAACTCAAAACAGCAGAGAGTCTCCTACTTAACCAGGCAGCCACTGCTATGACTTCAAGGACACTCAGGTAGGAAGAGAAGTACACTGAAGTAGGAAGAAATTACACTTACTTCAAGCTGGAATAGCCCCGGTGGAACTTCTTTTAGTAAGTTCTCCGAAAAATCCACTTCTCTGAGGTGATTTTTCCAGAAAATAGTCAATGCGTCAGGCAGGAACTCTATTGAGTTTCTAGATGCCTTACAGCATTTCTGGAAAACATTAAAAAAAAACAAAACCACCTATCGAGTAGTAATCATTTCTTCAAATAGACAGATCAGCTGTCACATTTTTAAGGCATTAATAAATTCATTCTAGGTGATCTCTTTAGGTATTACGATCTAGATAAACTATTGTGCATGCAGGCACACAGTGCTTGTTGAGAGATGCACCCACTTAGCAAATTCTTCGGTGCGGAAAAACGGCATTTCAGAAGTTACTTTGAAAACTATCCCCATTTGCTTTTCAGCCATAACCAAACACTTCACCAAAGTGTACTGTTCTCCTGCTATCCCTGTCGTAGTCACGCTGATGGGTGGATAAAGACACCCTAGTTGGCCATGGGTTTGGGCAAAGTTAACTTTGACTGGGTATAAAATGATCCCAGCAAAACTTCTGCTAAACTGAATCAGGCAGGGGCACCCTTATAGACACAGAACAGCCTCACAGCCTAAGATGTCTGACAGCTTTTTAAGCATCACAGTACAATTTTTGCATTGTTTCAACAGCTTTTTCAGTCTCTGACTCTGTCACGGCACTTCGACTTACCAGGGGGCAGGCCCAGGGATCTGGAAACACTTTCAGCTGATTTCTGGAAACATTCAGTATGTTTAGGGACTTGAAGCAGTATAGAAAAACCGTTGGAAGTTCCACCAACCTGTTGTCAGAGACGTCAAACTCCTGCAGCTTCCTTAAACCAATCCAATTAGTTGCTGGAAGACACAAAACATTGTGGAATTGGCGTAAGCGTGATATAGCATGCTGATCCAGCAGGATGATGTGTATCTGCTAGATAACAGCAAAAGGATTTCATAAGTGCTAAAAAACATGGGCTAAAAAACAGGGCTTTGCATGTACGTTGAACAAAGGACTGAGAGATGCTAAGCACCTCTAGCTAATACTGCCTTTAAGTCATTATTATAACAATTTTGGGGTTCTCCTTTACAGGCCTTGAAATTTTAGTGTAACACTGGACTGTACGTACTGGTTTCCTCGTCAAATAACTTCTCCATATAGTTTTTGGAAGTGATGAGTTTTTTAAGGTTTTTAAGATGTAGGAATCCAGAAGGGAGAGTAGAGAGCCTGTTGCTTGAGACGTCGACCTCGAGTAACCTGTGAGTACAGAAGATACTCAGTCAGGCATCAATAAAATGCTACCAAAGACTCCTGTTGCCATAGCCATCTATTTTACCAGGACAGCTTTAGATCAGAATGAAAGCAGCTGGAATGTGCTTTCCCAAGGCAAAGCAAAAAACTCCATTTAGAAAATTAACCCTTCCAGCAAGCAGCCAGAAGCGGTCTGCATAGACAGCAGATCAGGTGATTGACAGCAGCCAGCAAATGTCCATCTGAGTCAGCTCAGGGCTTAAGATCTAGAGGAGTGGGGCTCACCAGAACTGGAGAAAAGCAGAAGCAAGAGGAGAGCGTACAAAAATAAAAGTCCCTACAACTGTCCTTACAACTAAGTTGGAAACACCGAGAATGCAAAAGGGCAAATCTGAAGTTAAGCCTTGCAGCAGACAGAAAATAAATCAAGAAGCTCCTGCACATGCTCTTCAGTTACACAGTTTCAATCAAGCACACCTGACCCGTTTGCAACTCTTCTCCGTACAGGTTGTTTTACTGTAGGCATTGAGCACACACACCTTGTACAGATAATTTCATCAGATGATTGTACGCTGGGTAACTCCGTCAGCTGGTTGTCAGCCAGGCTGAGCTTCCTGAGGTTTATCAGGCCCCATGGGATCACGGATGGAAGGGAGACGAGGCAGTTGGCAGAGAGATCAAGCTCAGTTATCTGACAGGAGATATCAATCAGCCAGTCCAGATCCACCCAGGGCAGTTTGAGGTTTGACCAGTTCACACACAAAGCCTGCATATGTCAAAGAAGGAAGAGAAAACCACATTAATAAAAATCCAGTTGCTCTCAGCCTGTGCTACACCACTGGGTATCTGGCAGATCAGAGCACAGACCATAAACATCTTGCTCACTTTCCAATCTGCTTCTAGGAATTAAACTGACTCAGAGATGAAATCATGCCTGGATACCAGCAGCCCCCACCATAGAGCTGCTCCATGATCTCACTCCAAAGACCATGAGCAAGCGCAAGCAGGGGACTTGGCCTGCTTCACCAGTCCACACTCCAGCTCTAGTGTGCCCCACAAAGGCTGAGCTGCCCTGGCCTGGAACCAGCGCTCTCATCCGAGAGCAGGACAGACTCTAACGACTTGTTGATCTGACAGTGTGCAACAAGCTTCCGCTGGGTTGGGCTCCCTGCCCCGCAAGACATGTTCATATGTGATATGAACCAATCACAGAAATCACTCTGTCTCTCAGATACGGGCTGCATTGCTGCTCAGATCTCCAGGGGACTCAGAACACCAGGAGAGGCCAAGCAGGTCCAGAGGAACCCTGCGGAGCAGTCAGCCTCTGAAATGCTTATGGATCACTGCTTGGGCATCTGTAGAAATAGAATAATTCATATATGCCCAGGTACTGCTCTTCCAACTCAAACCTTCAAACAAGAAGCAGCCAAACCTTAGTTTTTGCAAAGGAACATGTGGGAAAGGCAAAGAAAGGCAAACACCCTCTTGCCAAGTACTTCCGAACACTAGAAATTTGCTCAGTATCATTTAGGGTGATATTTTAGTTTCTGAGACATGACTTTGGCAGTTGCCTCCTTTCCAGATAACACTCTGCTGCTTCTGACACTAAGATGAGGATGTCGTTTTATCCTCTTTCAGAAAAAAACCCAGAAGTTGTTGTGAAAGGCATAACTACTTATTTCAGACTTCAGCTTGGAGGGAAGAAAATGTGAACACATAATTGTCATCAATGCTAGAAAACAACCCAAGGCTTCACTTCCACGATCACCTCAATCAGTTCCAATGAGATTTACGTCCCAAAAGATGCATTTTAAAAATATTAGTTCCAAAACGTTTTCCTAAGCTCAGTGGGTTTGACATAACTTATCCCAAAGACAACCTCAGTGAAGTGATTGTTAATTCTCCACCAGGAGGCAGCAAGGACCTGAAGGCAAATTTCATTTGCTTTCCAATTCCTAGTATTTAGCACTTGAGATTTTTAACCCCAAATTTAAAATTAAACTGCTTATTTGAGACTCGGAACTCTGATTAATGAAGATCACATAGTTCAAATGTCCAGGATACAAAGGGTCAGCACAAACAGTACCACCTTTTAGAAACTGGCAGCAGTAGTACCTAGCGTAGACGTAGTGCTTTTCAAATGTTCACTAGTGAAGCCTCAGGACAGCCCTGCAAATATGAATGGAAATATTATGCCCGTTGTATCACCGAGGAAAGCACGGCAGAGAGCACAAGCTGTTTGGCTAAAGCTACACTCACTGCCATGCCACGAGGCAGCCATATCAAACACAGCAAGCCGGCAGCAACAAGAAATCAAATTAAGCAGAATATCTACTGCTACTGCAAAATATGCAGTACCTGATGGGAGTTACACTGCAAAGCTTTCACACTGGCACTGGACATATTCTGATTTACTGCGAGATTTTCCAAGTCTATATGTTTAACAGCTTCCTGCTCACAAACTCTTGGTTTAAATTCTCTACGTAATTCTGTTTTCAGTCTAACAGCCCAAGACTGAGCTTCTTTACATCACTGGACAGCACTCAGTTGTGATTTACGGTAACAGAGTGAAAGCACCCAGGTCAGATTCCCTTTTCCAGCCACCCCACACTTGAGGAAAGATGCAGTGATGTGGTACTGATGCTCAGGGACTGGAAGTTCTTCCCAGCGTAAGGAAACCTCCCTGGGGAAGAGTCCATTTGCACTGAGACACGTGACTGTTCTGAGCTGGTTCCTTGAACTGCACCAAGAGTTTGTAAAAGGAACCAGATCCCTAAATCCAGGTAACGCAGGAAACCAGCTCCACCCTCAAAACAAAACCCTCAGGTAGTATTGGTATCAGTCTGACTACTTAGACACACATTCAGGGTACTACCCTGTCTGATAATATCATTAATCTATTTTAGAAAGAGATTTCAGCTGGCCTATCTTCCAGCCAAGGTCACAATAAACCAACTTAAACTGGTACTGGTGCAAGAGCAGTGAGGAGGGTGCAGCTGGGGCGAAGAGGAGGGCAGCATCGCTGTAGCTCCATCCTCGATCAGCTGAATGTATCCCTCATAGAAATACAGCTTTGTCAGCAATAAACTCCTCTTACTGATGTTGTTTATACCATATTGTGGTTTATAGTGATGCCAGTAAAAGCCTTCCTATGCCAGGACAATTAAACACACAGCATGACTTCTGCTCATACAGGAAACAACTCCAATCACTCTCCTGCCTAAGAGTGCTGGGTAAGAATCACACGCTCTGCATTAGCAAAATCACGGACCACAAACCCCCTGGTTTGCCAAAGAGTTAAGAAAAAGCCAACTACATTTAAGAAAATCCCCAACTACATGCGCTTCACGTAGATTTTCAGTACAAATGGCCTCCTCAGGCTAGAAGGGAAAGGTGTAACAAAGATCCAGCTGATGAAAGTCTAATAGAAGCACAGCTTGACTAGATATTTGAGAAGCATTTTAACAGGGAATCAGCCATTTTAACAACTAACCTTTCTTGCCAGGAATGCCAGATTTGTTCAAAAGCTATGCTGAGACTCAGCCAAAATGGGGGTAGAAGGGGCTAAACCAGAACGAACAGGGCAAAATCCAAGATTTTAGGCAGCATTTCCAGGCAACATGTCTGTGGTCTTAAAAATCCCCTGCTCGTAAGGAAGGGGCTTCCCATCCTGTCAAGACACAGGGTACGAAACTGCTAAGGCAGGGTATGGGACTGCTAACACAGCACCAAGGGTTATGGAAAGGTGGATTCATCTCAGACCCATCCATTATCTCCTGCAACCATCTCAGAGACCTTGCTCCGAGGGAGTCTAAATCTCAAGCATGAAGCTGTTTTTCAGCCTGCAACAAGGGAAACTGCGCAATGACATTCAAAGGGGGCTTCAGCACCGATAGGACGAGCTGTCAGTTATTATCTCACATATCTTATCGGCAAACATCAGCACTGCATTGGGCAACACGCATAACACAGATGCCGTCCTGAGGAGCTTTACCCTGGAAATCCAGGACAACTTTCAAGAGCGCATTGAGATGGAAGTGGTGGCATTTCTGGCACTTTCTCATTTGGTAACAGTGATGCCACAATGGCTGTGGATGCGCAGGATCCACACCATGGCCCTCAAAAAAAACAGGGAAGGAAGATTTTCCTGGCTCTTTTTTTTTTTTCTTAACATCTTTTAGCATCTGATCTGAAGTGGGACACTCTGTAGTGCATTTCCAGAGCCCAGAGTATCCAACTGCTTGAACTAGTCACATATTTTACCTAAACAAACTGAAGCAAGGAAATGGAGAATTACAGCCAAAAACCTGGGCAAATATTCCACGCAAAGGCGATCCACAGGTCCTTCAGTCACACAGAGGACCCATATAACCGTACCGGGCTTTGAAATTCTGACAGAGAGATGGATTGCTCATTTGGTTTCCTCCTGACAACATAAAGCAGCCTCTCGTGGTTGAGATCCTGAATTCAGACTCCAGAGCCCCAGATTTCTTGTGTGACACCAGTCGCTGTTTCAGGCTATCCACTCTGTCTGCCAGTCCATACAATGGGACAGCAATATCTCCCCTTCTCTCAGGGGAGCCAGGAATAAAAATGCACTACGTACATACTCCGACTCCCTCTTTTCTCTTCCTGCTTAATTAAACTGCTCCCAACAAAGCTGCAACAAAAAAAAAAACATAATCAGAAAAAAAGAACTCACGTTCCTCTCTCAGTTCCTGCTCTGTTTCAAGATGATGCGCTTTACAATGGGCCCAGGCTCTTGTTTCAGTACAAAAAAGTACTTGTCCTTGAGTACAGTGACCAATGCAGTAATAATAAGATCTATGGCTTACTTTTAAGTGGGTGCAAGCGAGACCATGCATCGCTGCTGCTTCTCATTTCAGACTGATACTCATCTCTATTTTGCATTTAGATTACCATGTATCATTTACCTCAAAAATGCAGAGCTGTGGCCTCAGGGTACTTCACGTGATAGAAAGATACCTGCAGAATCCAGAGAGTGACTTCTAAAACCACAGACGGGATTGTGAAATCCAAAACCTGCTCTGAATGCTGCGGGGCAGGTGTCCCCATCTGCCAGGCAGCTTTTTAAACCTCCTTGCCCTCAGTTCTTCTCCTTTTCATCCAAAGCCCAGGACTGAGAGCGTCTCTTCTAGCCAAGTGCTGCAAACTGGAGGATCAGCCAAGCTCCTTCACCTGACTGAAGGAGAGCAGAGCCCACTCACCTTGGCGCTAGCAACCTGATGTCAGCGGAGTCACCTTAGGGATTTACCTGGCTCGGCAGTCCGTGGTGAAAGATTAAGTGAAAGAAAGCCTGGCAGCAATGCTGCAAGGAGAGGGGATTTCCTCCTCAATTCCTACTTAATCATCCCCGCTATCTTCCCCTCAAAGCCCGTTTCTTTGATGCCAAAGGTCTAAGGTGCTGAACTCGCAGAGCTGGTCATCAGCTCAGCTTTGGTCTACTCAGCATCGGCTGGCGAGCTCTGCACTCAAGTGAGAGGGACAATGTTCAGAGGCTGTTGGCTTCTGGGCACAGCCTGACTCTGGGTGGCTTACTGCTCTTCAGAAGGACAAGGAAAACCTTCGCTGACTCCCCTCCCCTGTCAAGGAAAGAATTTCTCACTACAAGCCCTGAAAACTAAATTGAAATCTTCTACCGCAGTGATGTCACAGGGAGCACTGAGGAAAGCAAGAAACTGGAAACTGCAGAAGCAAGAAACCCCGCTGCTCTTGGGCAAATGATGAACTATAAACACAAAAAATATTTACTTAGATTTGAGACCAGTTGGTAAGGCGATTAAAGAAGGCTGTCGTGCATTTCTCCTAAATGACGCGACATGCCCACACAGAACCTTGCTCTTGCCGTACACAGGATAGTCTGATCTAATTCCTCCATCAGTAACGCTGCTGTGAATCTTTCACGGAACTGCTGCAGATTTCTTTACTGACAGTGATGCAACTGAGCTCAGCCAGGCAGCGGATAAAGAAATCACAGGAGGATCACACACATACATTTGTATGTTTGCCTATCAAATTCTTGGTAAAACATTTCCTAGGGAAAGTCCAGCAGTTTAAGCTCTTTTCTGGTCTGCAATAGCAAAAATAAATATATCTCACACTGCATACGTTGGAAAGTTACATGTATGTCCATGCTGACTACACCTATTGACGTCTGGAACCTGTGCCTGGCAACTTTACTTTTTGGCATTTGTTACCTGTTCCTGTAAAAACGGAGCACTTCCTCTCTTTAGTAAGACAGTGGTTTACTGTGGGGATAAATTTAAGCCAGAAAAAAAAATAAGAAGATAAAAAGCAGAAACAGATATTAGAAAAATGAGATGTAACTCAGAAAGGGCAGCACTGTACAGCGTGACGGTTGCCTGGAAGGCGTGGCAGCTGAATCGAGCTCTCCGGACACATTTTCTGCATAGCTGGTGGCATCCACTGCTGTGAAATCGATTGGAGGTCAATGGTGCAGTGTTTTCGCTCCAAGAGAGCACAGATGGGACAAACCCTTTCGAAGTTCTGGGCTCATTCTGAAATGATCGGAGCTCGGTCCGCCCTGTCCAGGAGGCGAGATTTTTTGACATCCAGCTGGCTGCCACACGCGTCGCGGTCTCCGCACAATCCATTCTCGCCTCCTCCCAGCGCCAAATGCATCGCAGCACTCGCACAGGAACACTTACATTCATCGACCTTATGAGGTATGAAGCAAGCGCTGCGGCAGCTTGTTTGCAGCTGCCATGAAGTCATGTTTTAAAAAATTATCAGGGTGTGTGACTACCACTTCGCAGAGACCTGAGCTCTGCAGACAAACTAGGACAAATCTGCCTGAATTTGGCCCAGTCTGCAAAAACGAAATCAAAGAGAAAGCACTAAATAAGCAAACATATTCAAAATAAACAGCTACTAGAAGAATCAAGGTCAAGTTTCTGGGTCTGGCTTTTTTTTTTTTTTTTTTACTTCTATTTTTCCTTTTTTAAAATCAGGCCCTTCTACCAATTAACTGATGTTTTAAGACTGCTCTCTTCTTCACTCAGGGTGTGACAACAGCAAAGCTGAGTCATTTTTACAGCAGCTAAATTAAATATTGCCAGCAAGTTCACATGGAAAACAGACCTCTTCCCTGTGATTCAAACATTTATTCATAAGCTGACTCAAGCTGAACTATCTAGTTAGTTGGACTTTTTTCTTTCTAAAAGGCCTGAAGTTTTATCAACTCTTATCAAGAAATATCTAAGATTTATCTTACTTCTGTTTACCTGTCAATGAAACTAAGAATTCCACAGGGAAGGTTCTAAATCTGCTGATTGAACCCGATGAAGTCAAGCTCACACACGTGGACTGGAGTCCCTAATACTCACAGTATTGTCAGGAACCCAGCGAGACAGCATTTTGGCAGGAAAACAAAAGAATGGAGAAGTTGGTAAAACTGTGAAAACCTCCCTGCTTATTTTTACTTAACACCAAAACAGAATCAACACCCCGCAACGTTACGAGCTGAGCAGACAGATATTTAACTGGCAACGGCATCCACGCATACAGGAGCCCCGATTGAAAACTTTTCCTCACGATTTTTCACTGCAAAATGTTTGTGACCTGATGAAAACCCTAACTGTTGAAAGTTCAGGGCTCTGATGGGTCTTATTTAGCATGGGTTAATCAACATATTGAGGGGAAAAATTGAAAATGCCCGATAACTAAGTTGCTGGATAACAGTAGAAATACTCCCTGCTTCCCTATAAAGCAGCAACAGTGTGTGCTGTGAGACATTTTTCAGTTCTGAGTGAAGGAGACTTGGATAACAGAGGTTAAGAGAATGAAGAATATAGCCTAGATATACAAAGATATGTGATAATCATGAAATGTAATAACACCCTGCATTAAAACGCTACTCCTTTGTAGATCTAAAAGCACCATCATCACGTAATAAGCCTTCCAACAGCGGTGAGGTAAGAGGAGTTTAAATCTCCACATTTTACAGAGGAAGAAACAGAGATACAAACGAATTACCAAAAAGCTTCTAAGTGGCTAAATCATAACCAGAGATCTTGTCAACCAAAAAAGGCTTTATTTGCTTTCTGCTGGCCTCTGCATGCCATCAAAAACCACCTGTCTCGAGCAAGTGACAGCAAAGGCAACCAGACACCTTCTACTAACGAGGATCTGAAGGAGGGAAGATATTTAGAGCAGACATGAGCTTGTTCTCCTCATGCTCTACGTCAACAACAAAGCCACCTGAGCCTATTTGTATGTGCTGTCTCCCAGCCATCAGGCTTAGAAGAGCAGGGTTTACACGCTCAGCTCCGCGCCAGGCTAACACGCCGGGGCAAGCGCAGAGCTCTCGGCGTGACCTTGCAACCAGAACGCACCAAAGAAACTCAGCTGAGGGGATTATCCTGGAGCGACAGAGGAAGCCCCTGGTAGTGCTTAATTCTCTGGAAGACCATGAGCACAAAGCCAATGTTTCCTTTCCACGGCATACGCCTGGGTTCACACGCTGATGCCAAAACTGCCAACCAGAAGCCGCCGCACGCAGAGTCTCACGCGATGATGCCATTTAAAGGCCTCGTGTTTTACACCTTGCAAATCAGCACTGGCGCGAAAGCCACTTTCACAGTTTGTTGTCTAAACGGGTGGCAAACCACAAGGCTCTTAGTTGAGAAGAAGAATCACCAGCCACGTGGTACGCAAAGACAAATACAAATTATTAACACGATGCTCCTTTAAAAGACCGTCTCTTCAGACAGATAAATGGTTACTTACTGTTTTAGCTGGAGCACTACCTGGTAGTGGGCTTGTCTCAATGAAATACTTCCTCAGAAGGTGTTTGCTGTATTCAGGACTGTCCATCAGGATGTAGGAACAGAAGAAAGCTCCATTCCGTAATAAAAACACAGCTATATCTTCATTCCCTTCAGAGAAAAACAGACTGTCTGTTCTCTTCAGCTCATGTAAATGAACCAATAAGGAGCTGAACAGAAATCCTGGGAAATAACCACTTCTGAAAAAACACACCGGGGTGTGCAAAAAGGAAACTGAACTGTATAAAGACCGTTTCCTCCAGTGATAGAATTTAGTTTGGTGAAATTGAGACACCAAAGATACTCTTCTAAAGCACTGATGGAGGCTTTCTTTTTTCTCTTTTTCCCATCTTACTGAACTATACACACAGCTGTGCTTTGAAGTGTAAATTATTCAGCCAAAACCAAGCATGTGCGCCAGAGCGTCCATAACAATAATGCTTTTACTTGCAAGGTTTCTATTTTTGAAGGGTCTTTTCCCTAGGAGTTTGCAGAGGAAAGTTCAGCCTCTCAGTATTTACATTAACCTAACTTAAGGAGGCCCTGTCTTACATTTGGCTAAGTCAAAAGATTCAGAGCCAATTTCATTTTTACTTATCTCACTGAAATCCAGGACAATTCCAGGCAAGGCAGTCCACACTGATACCTTCCTAGATGTGAGGAACCCAGCCCATTCTTTAAAAGGCATTGCAGAAAAGGGGTAAAGTTTTGAATCGTGCAAATACATACCTGCCTTTATAGCAGCGTAGAGGGGCAACCGTATAAGAACTGGAAACTCATTCCTCCTGACTGCACAGCTCTCCGGGTCAGCGCTGTATGCACGAATTAGGAGTTTCACTACATCCAAATGTCCTTGCTGGCAGGCTATGGCCAGCATCCAGTTCAGGAGTTGTTGGCAAGTAGTAGGACCTACAGAAAACACGAGGAATTTGATTCAGTCGACACCACCGGGTTGTGACGTGCAAGAGCCATCCACAAATAACGGCTACGCAAACGGTGCAGGGTGAAGCCCCCGAGGACAGAGGAGCAGATCGCACTGCAGGAGTGTTACAGAACAGCCCTAAGCTGCTCAGGCACAAAGTCTGCAGCTTCTCTTAACTGTTCCCTGTTACCCACCCAGCTAATGGGCCAGTTTTTTTCATCTAAGCATACATAAACTAGCAACAGTGGAAGGTTCTGAAGATGCCTGCTAGGCTGCCAGCAGAAAAATCCAACATCTAATCCCAAACAGTGGTGGCAAGGGATGACCAGGACTGTCTTTGCCCCCTGAGGCAACAGGCCTGATCCAACAGATGTTAGATCCAACCATCCAAGATAGGTCACTTCTTCCAAGTTCATTAGAGGGGACACAAAAACACAAGGAAAGCCAGCTAACTTGTCAAGCTACTGGATGAATAAACCAAGACTAAATGTTTCAGACAACTCAAAATTGTTGTTTTACTTTGTTTTCACTGCCACCTAAAGCCTCCCACAAAAAATTTCATTTCCCCTCACGCCAGAAGGCTGTGCTGCCATCCAGCAAGATCTGGACAGGCTGGAGAGTTGGGTGGGGAAAAATTTAATGAAATATAACAAGGGTAAGTGTAGAGTCTTGCATCTGGGTAGGAACAACCCCAGGTTCCAGTATAAGTTGCAGCAGGATGACCATGAGCCAGCACTGTGCCCTTGTGGCCAGGAAGGCCAATGGCATCCTGGGGTGTGTTAGAAGGGGGGTGGTTAGTAGGTCGAGAGAGGTTCTCCTTCCCCTCTACTCTGCCCTAGTGAGACCCCATCTGGAATATTGTGTCCAGTTCTGGGCCTCTCAGTTCAAGAAAGACAGGGAACTGCTGGAGAGAGTCCAGCACAGGGCAACTGGGATGATGAAGGGAGTGGAGCATCTCCCTTATGAGGAAAGGCTGAGGGAGCTGGGGCTCTTTAGTTTGGAGAAGAGGAGACTGAGGGGTGACCTTATTAATGTTTACAAATATATAAAGGGTGAGTGTCACGAGGATGGAGCCAGGCTCTTCTCAGTGACAACCACTGATAGGACAAGGGGTAATGGGTTGAAACTGGAACATAAGAGGTTCCGCTTAAACTCGAGAAGAAACTTCTTCTCAGTGAGGGTGACGGAGCCCTGGCACAGGCTGCCCAGAGAGGTTGTGGAGTCTCCTTCTCTGGAGACATTCAAGACCTGCCTGGACACGTTCCTGTGTAGCATTATCGAGGCGTTCCTGCTCTGGCAGGGGGATTGGACTTGATGATCTTTCGAGGTCCCTTCCAATCCCTAACATTCTGTGATTCTGTGGAATATTTCATTTTGGGTGAATTCTTTACTACAATTCACAGTCAAGTTAGGCAAATGTCACTTAAGGCTAAAAACTGAAATACCACGTTCTGATTTCTGGATGAATTTGCTAACGTTTTAGTAATCTCCAAACTGCTTTTTTTTGCTGAATTACAGTTATGCCTGTAGAACACTGCTTTCCTCCGGGCATGCATAATTCTGCACACATAACTAAATGCCCATGAAAGAACTCACAGCATCACCTCTATTTACTTTACAAATTCACATCCCCTTTGCAATGCTTACAGAAATGTCCACAGGCCCAAGTTTACATGTCGGCTTTTTTTTTTTCTTGCAGTTTCTCCATGTGGAAACTACATTGCTCTTTGCATTCTCAACAACTTGACTACATCACTCGTCCTCATGCCGCAAAAAACAGGCTCCGCTTCAGCTGTGAGTCACAAGAAGTTCACACCGAGCCAGAGAGAATCACTGCAGTGCATCAGCCAAACTGCAAATTCATGCAATTTATTCCTAAGTTCTGTGATTGGTTTCTATGCAACTTCACAGAGAAACAAATAGGAAGTCCTGCATAAAGATTTCTGAAAGTTGTTGTTTGTATAGAACACCTCGCCTGACCCCGTGAAACAAGGGGTTAAGGGAATTTGGTCAGTTCTAAACTGAGCTAAGTTTTCAGAAACTACTTAAGTCACTTTTCGTTACTTCGAATACTATACTAACATAATGCAATTTTTGCTACTAGGTTACAAAACCAGTTCTGTCAGTCTCCTTTCTGACAGACGGAAACACTACATTTAATTGCATTCCTCAAACTGGAACGTTTCTGTTGCTTATTAGTGCTCTAACGGTATAAGAACATCAAATAAGCAGGCTTCCCACTAGGTTATTCCCATTCTCATCAAGGTCACTGGCGAGTATAGAGCTCCAGTGAGGAGCTAGAGCTAAATTCAGGTCAAATATTGCAGAGGTTCAGCTTAGCTGTTGCAGTGAGCACAGTGTCCGAGGGTCAAGGCAGCGACTCGCCCTGGCTGCTGCGCAGGACTGACCGACTGTTCTGCTACAAAACAATTTTTTAAATAAAACGTATCTGAAATCTAATGATGATTCTAAAGGAGTTTCCCTGAAAGTCAAACCAAAATGCCTACAAAGAGTATAGAGCCCAGTGCCAGCTCCAGACCCAAACTATTACTCACCGGACGGGCACGCTGCACTCTCACTCCCAGCACCACTGTGTCTGCTGGATCGGCAGAGCGGAATGATGCAGTTTCCTGAAAATCCCCTAATTTCTCTGTGAGGTCTGGGACATTACCCAGCTCTGAGGGCTAATGGGATGAATTATCTAAATGGCAGCTTCCTCTATTTCCAATCTGCAAACAGGGAATATTTTTACGCATGTGTTTTTCCCCCCATGGGGGAAGTTTTCTTCAAACACAGAGGAGATTAGACCCCTCCATATACTGTCCTGTGACTAAGTCCCTCCCTTTTCAAAGAATGTGTTTAAAAAAAAAATAAATGCCTGCTTCTAGCTGTAGCACATGGCTACCAAAAAGCTTGAAGAGAGGCAGAGGCAACTCATAAGCTTACCGTGCAAGGAATCCAGCAGCTCTTTCACAATGTCCTTATGTCCAAAATACGCAGCCACCACCGCCGCGTTGTCATCGTTAGGCTCTGTTGGTAACACCACTAATGCTTCCTTCAGTAAATATCTCACCGCCTGCAGATCTCCATACGCTGCTGCAATACC
Organism: Trogon surrucura; assembly: GCA_020746105.1. Lineage (NCBI taxonomy): Eukaryota > Metazoa > Chordata > Aves > Trogoniformes > Trogonidae > Trogon > Trogon surrucura. The sequence continues at coordinate 18,613,197 of CM036627.1, read as the reverse complement.
TAAAAGCTGACACTGGTAAAGAAGATCCAGCAAAATAAACTGTTTGTCAAGGCAGCAGGCAGAGAAAGCAAGCATTTCTACAGCTATGTATTTCTATGTATTTCTCTGTGCCAATGCACACCCACTGTCTCTGTGGTTAATTGAGAATGTCAAAAGCACCAGGAGCCATTATAATCATTGGTGTTGATATATTAATTGCATTAATTAGTTTTTGCTTTCTAGTTTTTTGTATGGGTTTACCACAAAAGTGCCCAAGGCACAGAATGACAAGCGTAAACCCATTTTTCACGGCCCAACAGAAAAACATTTGCACAGCTCTGCTGCAAGGTGTAGCATTTCTTGGTTTGGAGACGATCAATATGCCTGGACTTGACACGCGGGTACCCCCCAAAATAAGCTCTGGTGCAAAGATCGGGCTCAAAATGAGGGCTCTGAAGGCAGAGCAGTGCAGAAGCTGACACAGAGAATACAGTTCCAAGCATAAGCAGCAAATCTTCCAAGGGGGCCATTAACCATCTTACTCCTGACTAGGGAATACGTTTTCTGTTAAGTCTATAAACTTCTTCCTTTTTACGAGGAAAAATGTGTTTCCCTGTTTTGGTGACCACAGCACCAGCACCCTTCCTCACACGGCCTCCTCCTCCTACATGCACTGCTCCCTGGGGTCTGTCACATCTTTCTCATCAAGGGTAAATGTCCCTGAGCATTAAATTTCTGAAGTGCCTCATACAACCAGCTACAGGACCCTGTAGCACCAGTATAACATATGTACCTGGATGGATTTCCTGCAAAGAAGCAGCTTGGCGCTTTGATTTCTTTCCCAATAAAACCTGAGAAAGAGCAGTAACCTAACCCTACCTTTTCCACTTGCAGTGCAGCCTCCTCGCATGACAACTTAATCAACTCTTGGGCCTTACTGGTGTCTCCAGCTTTGTAAGCATCCTGAATGCTTTCTGTCACAGGTGTCTGAATTATGGAGACTTCGCCGACTGTGGACTGTTTGCCACCCATGTCCACAGTTCCTGCAGTAAAAATAAAAAAGAGGGGTCAGGAAGAAGTACCTGTTCATTCCTCACGCACAGCTGCAACGTCAATGCACCCCAACAGCAGTAAAAGAGGGTGGATTATTTGCAGTGGAATATTTACTGCATGCAATTAAAAAAAACATGGGAGAGATATGAACACTTAGTTGCCTGATGAAAGAACGTGATGATATATTAAAGTACTTCCCAATATATTAAGTACTTCCCAATAGAGACACGAAACTAAAAGGGACAGTGAGTTCCCCAAATGCTCCCAGAGGTGGTTTCCAAAGGACGGTGCGAAAGCTCACTCAGAGCTTTACCTACCTCAGTAGAAGTAGAAGAAATCGGGAATGTTTTACTCTGGGAAAACAGAGTAAAAGATTATGCAAGATGCCCAGTGTTACCGCGATCAATCGTGGAGAGCCTCCTAGGCTAGACATTTAAATTTTTTTTTCGCATGCCATTAGGAGCCAGAAGAGATTTTACATGTCAAAGATTAAAAGCTGCAAACCATTAGAGAAGATACTTGTGGTGGGTGGGTAACAGAGAGACGGCCATTAAGTCTCGTACCCCCCACCCACCAGGGCAGGGAAAGCTGCAGGAAAGTCCCTGAATTACAAGATGTTCAGGTCTGGTCTTGAACAAAACACAAGATGAAGAAAGAAGCACTTTTCACTTGAAAAGGGACCACTTCATACTCACTTTTTCCTGCTAAACATTATTAATTATTATTGCTTATTTGCAACTAGTTAAATAAAGCCCTTAAGCCCAGAGGTTTTCACATATGTTAACGAGGATTATTTTTTTGTATTTTTAATAGACACATGTGTCATGCAGGACCCTAGTTTAATGCAGTCTGGAAAAAAGAAGTAAATCTGGACCAATCTATAACTGTCAGTAAATATCGTTGAAAAAGGCAGTCTGAATCACCAACACATTCTGACTAACACTTCTCATCAATTATTTAAACGAAGCTCAAATCACTCAGACATCGGAGACGGCTCCAGAGATTCGTGCCATTAAAAATGTGCCCACATCAATAACCTTTCTCGGATGATGCAGAATGTGTGAAGGACAAGCAACAGAAATCAAGGTGGATGAATGCGGTGCTAAATTACAGCAGAATAAACAGCATTTCAAAGTGCCTGCATAATTCTCTAGGTTTAGGGAGTACACGGGAAAAGAATTTCATCCAGTCTTTTAGAGCAGACCACCCACCTGTAAGGGATCCCTGTGAATATTGCACACGATTTAATTTTCTTTTTAATGGACACCGGGTAGGAAATGCAAATGATTCTCAGGTAGTGACTGTTTAAAGGGTGACAGAAGAGAGAACTCTAAAGCAGTTTTCCTTTAAAGATAGTTTTCCAGTCTAAATAATTCAGAATTGGACTAAGTAAAAATCAAGAAGTACAGATCCAAGCAAACACGGCAGTTACTGGAACACGCAGCCTCCCCACGCTCAGCGCCCCGTGATGAAATCCTGAACCTAGAGAGAAGCCTTGGAATTCCCCTTGGAGGAAAAAACGCCTCACATCGGAGATACAAAACAGCTGGGAAGCTGAGCAGGAAGCCCTGCAAATCAGGGCTGACAGCACAACAACTTTAATCCGGTTACTATAAAAACTGCTGAAAGGAAGGGCAAATCTTACTTCCTTCATGCCTCAATCCAGATTTTTGGGGACTATCACTCAAGATCCACGTCTGCACCCAACTCCATGTGTAAAGGCACACGCTCTCTGCCAAAGAACTGAGCAGGGCCATCTGTGTTTCTGTTTAAATCACGGGCAGGGAAGGTGGAGGTACAGGTATCTCACGGTCAGAAATTCATTTGGAATCCGGGAGATCCTGGTGTCACTTCCTCACCTATTAGAGAGGTCTCCAGTCAAGCTCTCCCACATCCTGCATGCCGGAGCTCTCCTTACGAGAGCATTTTTCACCTCTCCTACTGCAACTGCCCCATCGAGCAGAGAGGACGATAAAATCAGTTGGCCGGTGAGTGCAACAAGGACCACGATGTTGTAACTGAGGGAAGGAGGAACTCTGCAAGCTAGAGCCTAATCTCCAGAGACCGCTTCTCTGTTTTACCGAACGACTACTTCACAAAACTGCTCGGTCAATGTGTCACGCTTCCTCTTACATTTTTGGCCCCCTCAAAATTAGGTCTGTTGTAGTGCAAATCTAAACCTAAGGAAATACTTCTTAACCACGGAGCGCTGGCACAGGCTGCCCAGAGAGGTTGTGGAGTTTCCTCTGGAGACATTCAAACCCCACCCGGACGCGTTCCTGTGCAACCTGCTCCAGGTGATCCTGCCACGGCAGAAGGGTTGGACTTGATGATCTTTAGAAGCCTCTTCCAACCTCAAACATTCTGTAATTCTGTGATTTTGTACAACCACCGCTACCATCACCAACATCTGGAGAACGTGGGGCCACCACCAACCACTGCAGTCTGCTCACGTGCGTTAGGCGTAGAGTTCCGAGCTCCCCAGGAACGGATGCTCCCAGAGTTAGCTGGTAATTTAATCGGCGTCTTCAGCATATCAATTTTACTCCTTAAACTTAATTTTAGTCTTGTCTCAGGCAAATTTTTATTGATCTAACCAGAACTGCCCAGTTTTTAACATTGGAACATCGCTCAAGTAGAAGTCAATCACATCTTCATTGAATGTAAGAAATCTGGGCAATTATACTGTTTGAAACCAATATATTTATATTTAAATATTCTTGGCAGAAAGATAATGCTGCTCGTCATCCAAGTTTCTGAAGTAACTGTCATTAGAACTTCTATGATTCCACTCTGAGGAGTAAATCGACCTCCTGCCCAAGACCTGAGGAAAAAACCTGCCAAAAGCCTCTAGCAAAAAAAAAAAATCTTGCAACTGAACGTATTACAAGCCTGAAAAGAGCAAAACTGGTGAGATACAGAGTGATAAAAAAGCCTGTCCTCAACCAACTGCTCTACCCACAAGATTCTGTCAAAGTTATCTTGAGCTTTTAAAGGTTAAACGAGTGAAGCTGGGAAATCAGGATGGCAAGATTCCTAAGTTCCCAAAACCACAGAAGCTATCCCTTGCAAAGCTAAGCATCTCACCAACCAAATTACCCAATTCACAGAAGACTTTCCCAGTGACTTATTCAATGATATAGTGACTTCTGAAACACAAGTGGAAAATAAGCAGCAGGATGTTTTATAAGCTTAATTTATACTCACCAGTAGGAAAAAAAAAAATGAGGAGAATCACATCCCACTGACTAAAAACTTTCATTTCTACAAGATGTATGACTGAACTATCATCGGTACTGGCATTCATGTAGGCTGGGAATAAAGTGTCGCCAATACACGCATCAGCCGTTTTTAGCAAAAAATCTGGGCCAAAATCCAAAGAAATTCTGCCTACTCTTTCAACCCTACAAATCTCACGCTCTTTACCTGAGTTCTCCATGGCTTTCATAACAGAGTCACCTCACTTGCACGCAGCCTTGAACAACACGCTGCGAGAGCGATACCAAAGTTGAATAACATCGAACCTCCCCTCTTGCACTTAATCATGTAACATGCAGAGCATTTAAACCTGGAGGTAACAAAGTGAGCCTAACTCTTAGATTTAGGAACTGGCTTCTGTACTTTGCACAATCAGGTCTATATTCTCGTTTGACAAGGCGCATCGCCGTACGCAGTACGGCACGACAAGTTATGATAATTCCAGCAGTACCTCTCGCATGCTCCTGTCACAAAAGGCTGCCAGAAACTCCAGAAACTCTTGCATGCCTGTTGTGACTTCCTTTAGTTTTCGCTTTGTTGGACACAGACCAGGGGCAGAGCTCTTGTGCCGGCCCAGGCTCCTCTAAAACCACAGCCCCCAGCGGGACAGTGGATAAATGGTGCCGATTTGAAGTGAGGTGAGGTGGGTTCGGTTCTCTATTTAGCTTCTCCGTAGATTCACGGCTTCCTTCCTCTGCCTGCTTTCTGCTAAGGACTGTAGGCAATCCAAGCGCTCTTTGTACGGGGGAAACAGAAGGCATCTGTCGACACCAAAAAAACATCATCCATTCCTCCCGCCACCTACCAGCTTGTATAAAGCAACTAACTTTGGAAGTATTTCCCACTCTTGGTTCCAATGTTTTATCCTTAGGAAGCACCTTTTAATTTTGACTTTGCGGTAACAGCCAGGAGCAAGATGCATTTTCTTTTAAAAATACTCCAGGGGAAACAGAGGTTACCAATAAAAAAAACAATGTTATTTCATTGTCACTCAAAGGTTACAAGAGCATCACTTTTAAAGTGCAACAGACTGATGTCCCAGCTCAGAGAAACAAACCAAAAATAAGTCTCATGAATAATAAAGGGTACCACGAGGATCTCAGATACGTGTAGTTACAGCCTGTCCCAGGCCTTGTTTTTACAGCAGGTGAAAAAAAAAAAAAAAATCCCTAAAAGTTCTAAACCGCCAGTATGCCACTGCCAGCAAAAAAAAAAAAAAAAAGGGTGGGTCTGCAGGTCAATGCTGTGAATCAGCAAACAGCTGCATAACAAAACAGCCCCGCTGTAGAGATGATGATTATCTTTATATTACAAATCACTGCATTCCTGTCTCTGACACATAACCTCACAAAGTGCCACATCAGTCTCTTTGATAGGAGGGAGCTCTTTGTCAGCTAATGAGGATATTTCTATTTAGCAGAGCAAGACGCAAACGAGATGCTTAGCACCGGATAAAATAGGGCAGGCAGCTAACTTACTCCAAAACAAAATGACAACAACACCACTTCAAAACTGCTACTGACCTTGTCATAATGCGTGCAGGTATTTCCAGAGGCAGGAGCAAAGCGAGGCGACGACTTTAAGACAGCATCCCATCAGCGATGCTCAGTTAGGCTCGGAACTCCTCGGGCTGCCAGCCACCCACCTCTGCTTCAGCACAGGCAGCTCCTCCAGCAGCCACTGCACGGGGTGGCTTTTGCCTTGCTGCCCGCTCCTTTGTCTGAACTAACTACTACATTTTAGCCTTGGTGGTTATTTTCATCTCCATGTCCCATTACGGCGAAATCCAAGCCCCTGGTTCAGCGCGGATCTGGGGATGGGGGTGGGCAGGGCGGACGCCTCTCCGGGCTGAGCTCAGACATTAATTCCTCAACAGCACCAGATGGCTACGGCTAACCTTTCCCAGCTTAATCTTTTGCCATTCTGACTTCTGAGCGCTGCCACGGAGCAAATGGGACAGAGATGAGGCTTAAAATATGCTGATTATCTAAAGCAAATCACCCCCAAAGCTTTAAAAACTCAGAAGCTTCGCCGAACGTTTTGCAATACTACTCAATAGAAGCTTTCACAAGCTGGTTTGCAAAATTAACAGAAAGCCAGGTCATTTCTGCATCCCTGCAACAGACCTGTGCATCTTCTGTTGCTCTGAAAAACTTCAGATTAATAAGCCAACGGGAAGCCTCTGGTGATATCAAAAGGTGACGGATATGTCCTACATTGTGCTTTCCACTTGGATGGGAAAGAAAAAATTTTCAATCCTGTAGGAGTTTTTTGAGATACTGAAAAATAATTCCCATCCCAAACCAGGAAATAAAAACAAAACCCTGGGTTCTTTAATAAAAAAAAATGTAAATTTTTAAATCAGCCCAAGTCTGTCAAAACATTTCATGAAACCAAGATACCTTTTGTGCTGCTTCTGAAATTAGCTTACACTTCAAAACACAGTTTCATTTGTTGTTCATTCATTTCATTCATTCATTTCGTAAAAGATACAGTCACAGACCGAGGCCTGTTCCCAGGAAGGAAGCTGTTCCCTCCGATTGCCCACACAGACCCAGAATCACCCAAAGGAGGGTCCTGCAGCAAGAAGCCCAAGATTTATTTCACCTTGTTCTCAGATTTAAGCAAAATACAATTCTCAACCAATTGGCTCAACCACTACTGCTATAAAACGTCCCAAGCAGGATTCAAAAATGGTCAGAACCACTTAAAACCTCCGCTGTGAGAAGACAAGGCGAGGAAGCTACTGTAAATCCAACTGAGAGGTAAGAGGATGGTTTGTCTGGGAAATTCAGCATCCCCACTGGAAAGACCATGCCAGAATTGGGCCGTGTCCCTCTGACCCTGAATAATATCTCTACACAACAAGTGGGACGTGCCAGCTTCTCAGGACAGTGGGAACCACTTTTTCTGCCTCTTTTTTGTGGTTCTATTTCACCCAAACATCCATTCTTTCAGCTAATTAAAGGAGCGTCTCTGCACTAAGATCTGCCTGCCAAGGCGGCGGAAAAGATGATGTATTGAGCACAAAGGACACCCGCATCTACAACGTAGCTTCTAATCAATGCTCACTGCCCCAGTTATAACCCTACAAAAGACCAGATCTGAAACACAAACGAATGCTGCAAAGACAAAAATCCAGTACTGAAGGGATCTTTTTTTTTTTTTTTTCCGCTCTTATTGCATAATCTGGAATTATTTTTAAATGTTTTACATGCCAGCACCAAGCACGCAGAGCGCTGATCTGCATTAAACATCTTTCCAGCAGGAATACGGGATCTTGCAATGTTGACAATTTTAGGCACAGCCATGCAAAGTGACCAATTATCACCAGAGTCATTGGAAATCTTCTATTTAGAAACGCTCTTAACCTGCAAGGAAAAAAGCATTTGCTAATGCAAACCTGAAAGGAAAATATTAAATCCCGGATGGAAAAACGCTCTGGGCTCCTGCCTTTTTAAGGGGCTCCTCAACTGAATTACAAAAACCAGACGCCTCCAAAGCTTTGAGCTCCACACGTACACAATCGTTTCTCTATCCTTCAGGATAACAGGGGAAGAGGGGACAGAAAAGCCTCCAGTTCCAGGAGCTCTGAGACTCAGCAGGCTTTAGCAGGCACTATCACAGTGCTGAATGCCTGTGTGAAGCCGGCACTGAGCCAGAGCTGAAAAGCCCTACCAGATCCGAGCAGGCTCCTGCGTTTGCGTGTGCACCTCCCAGGACTCTGGGACTCTAGAAATTATTTGCATTGTCCAAGGAGTTCAGATGAAACCAACCAGGCTGTTGCTATTTCGCCCGAGTACAAAAGGGTTTACCCAAAGCCGTTACGAGGCGATGAGTTTCGAGAAAGCACAAAGAAATACACAGTGGAATTTGACCTTCGGAGCCAGCGGGCAAATCATGTTGGAAAGTGCAAGGTGGCTTCAGGGTCACTAACGATACCTGCAGGAAAAGGAACAAGGGCTGGTGATGTCAGCGATGGTTTCCTCTCTCCCGAGTACAAGCATCAGGCCTAAGCAGCTTCACATGCACACGTTCATCCTCGCCGATCTGTGGGAGCACTGAGAGCACAACACAGTTCTCAGCCGTCAGACTGTCTCGTGAGGGCACTGTCACCCGTGACAGACACACAACCTGCCTTTGGGTGGGAAGGAATGGGATGGGGTGACCTCCAGCAAGCTCAGGAAAAAGGTATCCCTCCCGTACCGCCCTTTTCGGGGTGCAAAGGATGGATAAAGACCACAGAAAACACTGATGGAGCTAATTTCCACCCCCAAGGGAAGGAGATGGAGGGAGCCCAAGAGAGCTCCAAATGGCCAGAGAGCCAACTGCTGTGCTGAAAATAAATGACTCAGCTCTAAGCGAAAGTTTCTATTTTTGTCTTTTGGACTCAGTGGTTCGGTTCCAATCCTACAGCTTGAATCATTCAGAAATAGGCTTTGGCATGGAAGGCCAGCTATGCCACTCTGGTTTTCCAAATTTAAAATTGGAAGATATATGTTAAACATGCAGAAGTGTGACTATGTTTTTGGATTTTCTTTGTGATCGCTTCTAGGCATGGCTGGAAAGAGAGGATTACTAAATAATAAAAGGTGTCTCTAGTGAGACCATTCCTGTCCAACTGAATCAATTATTACAGCCACGAAACCAAACCAAGACTGGATTTCATTTGAAACTTCGTAAAATAAAATTTCACAGCTAACTTTGGTTTCTTTTGAAACCTTTTCCTAATGTTCAACCTTTCATCAGAGGGAAAAAATTTCGCGCATTAATGTTTTCTCTCTTTAAAGAAATATCTTAACTCAACATTCTTCTAAAAAAAAAAATCATTAATTATTCACATCAGGGAAGCATCAAGTCACAGCCAGCCCCCTTCTGCTACATCCTCCTTCGACATGTATTCATTCAACTTGTCTGAGTTAAGCAGCTCCGAAGCTTATGCTTCACTTTATTAACACAGGTAAACACCCTCCTAAGTGGAAAATCCATTTCTGACACTCGAACCCAACTGCTGCTCAGAAATAATACCACAGAAGCACCCAACATCTTTCTCTCCAGCCTCATGAAACTCCACGGATGCTACCAGGAAAGACAAGCCTCAGCGGGGTTTTCAGAAGAAACTGATGAAAGTGGAAGGATGAATCATGGAATCATTCAGGTTGGAAAAGACCCTTGGGATCATGGGGCCCAACCATTACAAAGCTCACCCCTAAACCACATCCCCCAGCACCGCATCTAAACAACTTCTAAACATCTCCAGGGATGGTGACTCAACCACATCCCTGGGCAGCCTATTCCAATGTCTGACCACTCTTTCTGTGAAATTTTTTTCCTAATGTCCAGTCTAAAACTACCCTTTTGTAGTTTGAAGCCATTCCCTCTTGTTCTATCGCTCATTACCTGTGAGAAGAGATCAGCACCAACCTCTCTACAATGTCCTTTTAGGTAGTTACAGAGAATGTGATGAGGTCTCCCCGTAGCCTCCTCTTCCTCAAATGAAACAGCCCCAGCTCCTTCCGTCATTCTTCATAAGATTTATTCTCCAGGCCCTTCACCAGCTTCGTTGCCCTCCTCTGCACTCACTCCAGCACCTTGGTATCTCTCTTATACTGAGGGGCCCAAAACTGGACACAGTACTCAAGGTGTGGCCTCACCAGTGCGAGTACAGGGGGACAATCCCCTCCCTCCTCCTGCTGATCACACTATTTCTAACACAAGTCAGGATGCTGTTGGCCTTTTTGGCCACCTGGGCACACTGTTGGCTCATCTTCAGCCTCTTGTCGCTATGAAGTTCATAACTGCTCTGTCAGGTCCCCTTGGGCCACAGCCACAAGTCTGGTTCTCCATTTCTTCATCAGGTGGCAGGAGTCACCTCCTTGGCCATCAGTGTCCCACCTCCCTTCCTCAAAGAGCACAGCAGGTCTCTTAAAGAACCTGGACATATGAAGACATGTAAAGTACGTAAGATATGTAAAATACCTTGCACAACTCCAGGTTATCATGTTCCAGGAAGATTAAGACAATCTGGAAGAGGTGGCGAAGACGAATCAAAGAAATGGACAGCTCAGTGACAAGACTGCAGATGAGAAGAGCTTGGCCTGGGAAAACGAAGGCTGGATGGGGCTGGGGATACTCTCTATAAATACACCCAGAGGGAGACACCAGGGAAGGAGAAGAGCTATTTACAGACAGGGTATGAATACATTTTGGCTGCCAATTAGAAGAAAGTTTAAAACACTGGAGAAATGAGGACAGACAAGTCAACTCACCTAAACCAGGCCTTGCATAATGTTTAGGAGCGTGACACCGGGCGATTAACCCACCTACTCCTTCCAGTCCTACAGCCCGTGTTCCTGCGTTTCGTAACATATGAGATGATAACATCTTCACAGGCTACTTTGAGAAAAGTTTGTAGCAAGTGAGAATATCTTTTATTAAACAAGCTGATAGATCTAGCAAAAAGCACGACACATCTCAGGGAAGAAGACTTTTAAGAGACTTGAGGGGGTAAACAACCCACGCAGCAAACTCCAAGCTTAGTTCGTGTTAGACGGTTCAACGTGCTTCTTTAACTGTGCCTGTTAGTCTAATAAAATAGCTTTCTCTTTGCTATCCTCACTCCTCATTTATCACCAGGACAACTCTAGATTAGTTTAGGCAAAAGTGTTGCATGCAGAGGAAAAGAAAACGCAATCAAGATATTGGATGTGGTTAGCATCGTGAGGGTTGAACGGGCAATCTGGCAGGAGCGGAGCCAAGGGAAGAGCGTCAGAGGAAAGAGATGAACGTGATAGTCTGGAAAAGAAAGAAAAAAACCACACAAAACAGTGGAGAAAGCAAGGCTCCACTCCAGGTCCTACTGAACTCAATAAGCGCTTCCACATGAGCAGGAGGAGGTCCTCCAAGATGCTGGTTTTCAGGAGGAAATTACCAAAACAGCTGTGTCTGGAGCAGAAGAAAAAGCCTGATGAAAAGACCTCTGCTGTCGGCCAAGACAGTGCCAGTCCTGAATCAGGCTGCATAGCGGCGTGTTGCCAGCGCTACCAAGAAAGCCACAAAAACCTTTCCTCATTTGTGACAAAACCTACAAGCAGCAGCAGTGCCTGCACTAGCGGGGAATGGGGAGATATTTCCCTTTCGTCTTCCTGATGCCCAGGAATATCAGGGCAAGGACTGTGCCCGGGAGGATGAAGGTACGCGCCGTGATCCTGCTGCAGCCCACAGCATTTCTAGATGGCTGCTCCACAGCAGAGATGGCAAAACTAAGCAAGGCATGTTTCATTCCCTTCCCACCAACCTGTGATGAGCTCTGGTCCATTGAATCTGAGAACCTGGTCCAATGCAGGCAAATGACCCGGATTCGACAGCTTCTGTTCCCACCCTGCCATCGCGTGAAAGGTCCAAGGTGGAAAACATGGGAGAATCGCGACCGTGATTACAAGTCCACTTAAGGAGCTAGACTTTTTTGTTTTCCAAGCTACACATGAGATCTGAAAAGAGATCCTGTCCATTAGTGTTACAAAAAAAAAAAAAAAAGAAGAAAAAAAAAGAATGTTCCTGTTTGATGCAAAAATAAAAGCATTTTCAAAGGCTCTTTGATGTGCAAGACAGAAAGACACGCAGGCAGATTCTGGAGGAGGTCTTGTCTTCAGCAATTACCAGCACTCTTTCTGAATCCTACTCCCCAGACAGAATTTTTATGTGAAGTAGATAATCACACTGCAGAGTCTACCAGCCCTAAACCTTGTGGCTTTTCAAATAAGTAGCAATAACCTCTAGTCAAAATACTCTTTAACCAAGATGGGAATAAAACAAATAACCCCAAAATTACCTGACTGCAGGTGAAGAAATGCCAAAGACACACATGCTTTTAAAAAAATCTCATTTTCAGCTCTGCTCGGGCAGCCGTGCCAATTTTCCAAGCGATATTCTGATCATTAAAACAAGCAATGATGTAATTTCCACAGCGACCACAAACATACCAAGAATATTTGAGCTAAATTTATCCGGACTTCTTGTTTGAATCGCTGCTTTGCTTCGTTAATTTTTCCATGATTTTCAACTATGCACAGAAAAAGGAGTTTCTGGGGCAGCCCGGGACTGAGCTTTCCCCAGCATTTATCCGAAATGCCAACTCTCACACTTAGGAGCTACGTACTGATTATTAGTAATGAAATTAAGCTGCTCCTCCAGCTCCCAACCCCCAGGTCCCTGCTCCTTTCACCCTTCACCCTCCTCCTGCCCTTCCTGTAGCAGACTGTCCCTTTCCCTCCCGCTCGGGTGTCACGCCATGGGGCTCGTCTTTGCGACGGAGAAGTTCCCAACGCTCACCACAGACCTGCTGCCCTGCCCAGCCGGAGAGGGCGAGCCAAAAAAATAGAGAAGACCCGCTCCCGATCTCCCTTTGCATCAACTTTGCTACTGTTCAACGGGAAACTTTTTCAACTGTCTTATTTTAATAAGATCTGGATGTTTCACTGCTGACGCCCTTGCAGACTCACTGGGTTTCCCTGCATATAGCTGTATGCGTTTTAAGAGCACTTTGTAATTTCTTTTCTGTTTTTTTGGGGTTTTTTAAATTCAAGTCAGGAACTGCAGAGCCCCAGAGCCTCTCTGCCTGCAGGAGGGCTTTTTGCATGTTGAGGGTCTTCCCTAACACTTAAAGATTTCTTTTGTAAGTTCCCCCTTAAAGAAAGAGCAAGGCACAAATTCAAAGCATGGACACACTTCTGTTGTGAAACTATCAGCAGCTTACACAAAAGGGCTGCTGCGGTGATACATAATCATGCAAAAAAGCAATTGCTGCCCCACTAATGAGCACACAGACTTGGATTAAAGAAAGGAATTAAATATCAGCTTAACTTGATGTAAGATCTGAAACAGAACCTATTAAGAGACAGACTTCAACTATACAGAAGACTGGGAGTTGGAACGGTACGAAATCCATCCCCCACCCCTTCATCTGCAAGGCAAACACTTCCTCCCAGTTCTGCCAAGCAGAGTCCTGGCAGCCCCTTTATCGATTAGAGAAACGAAAAACAAACAAACCGCAGACTTAATGCTCTAAGGATCCCCGAAGATCTGATCCCAAGCCTGTTATGTCTGTGCAAAGACTTTAATGGGTTTTGGACAAGGCCCCCATAGGCTTTGGAGAGGATAAAACCAATAAATAAATTCACAGTGCCTGCTTTAATGCAAGTATAAAATCGCCTGCAGCACCACCGACAAAACAATAAATCAATTACAGGCCTGGAAAAGACCGAGCTGGTGTGAACTCCACCAATTGCTTCTTCCCGGTGAAAGGGAGGACGATGGTTCTACGACTGCTGTGCCAACCCTCACCTGAGAGCTACCTTAAAAATCACACATCAGCCATGTCGCTAAAGAGTCCCTGTGCACAGGGCAAAGGATTTTCTTTAGTACCTTATCACCTTATCTTTGTTTTTTCCTAGGCTTCTTGATAAGAGTTGTCATAAGTTACACTTTAATGTAATACACCACAACGACATTTTAAGCAAGAGGCGGAAAAACAAAGCTCTATAGCAGCAGATAACGCCAGATACAGCTCGGATACAGATCAACATTTTACTACTGCCTGTAAATCAAACTTGCTCTCAGGTTGGACTCAACCAGCTTCCCAAGGTCTGCACCACACCGCTGGCACTCCCAGCAGCTCTGCCCTCCTTGCTACAGCCCTCATGTTCAGAAGCAGGCTGGCTCTGATGGTGTTTATCAGGTATTTATCGGGTCCTGCAACTACTAAGACCTAAGTGCTCCTTCATATCTTCTTAAACTCCAGAGGGACACAGCACCCACAAGCCAAACTCCCACTTTCCACACGCATAAGACGATTTCAAAGGTTCTTCCAGATGCCTCCGTTTCAAAATACAAGGGGCATCTTCTGAGGGTACATCTGAAGAACAATGCTTTAGTATCCAGACTGAAAATCAGTTCAGAGGGTCTTAAATCAGGCAGCGAACTGTAAATGCTCCAGCATCCACCACCCTTTTTGGAAATCCAGGCTCAGTTTGGTGAGATGGTGCAATACAGCCTACACAGGAGAGCAGGCTTAACCACACACGTCTTCTGCCGCAGCCCGGCCTTCCGCATTAGCCTGTGTCCCCATGTGAGGTTGCACCACTTCTGTATGAAGCGTGTATTTAAATATGTTTAAAAATACAAACCTATTACCGCTTTACTAGTGTACTTCCTATTCCTGCCTAGCATCTCCTACTTCTCCTTGCGCAGGGCATTATGCAGTCAGACTAACATAAGACACCTGTTTTATTTTTTTTACTTTTTTTTTTTTTTGCTTATAGGCATACTACAGGCAAAAATACATTAAAAAATACTATTAGTAAAAAGAGTATAAGCAACCAACACAGACTGCAGGTCGCTAGTGCTCTGTGTGCTCAGATCACCTCCCAGATGCTCTCCCTGTCCTTCTCACCACCACACTGTCACAGCAGACTTGGGGTAATGTCACTACAGGGTGATGTGTGGATGGAAAAAGCAAGACAGAGGGTGCAAGTACTTTTTCCCTATTATACAGCACAATGTGCTAACCCGATGTGCCCCAAGACCTAGGTACCGGCCCCATGCACACAGCTGATGTGAAGATTTTAAGGTTTACAAAGCGATTTCACGAGGAACAAAGCGAAACCAGTGGTGCCAGCCACACTGATTTTCCCTTCCTCCTCTGTTCAGCAGGAAAGATTTATAAGCAATGAGATTCAAACGCAAGTCCCTGCCCTTCACGTTTAAGGCAACAGAATCAACTGTGCAGAACTACGAGGAAATGACAGCAAAGATCTCATCCGGAGGCCATGAAAACGCACGTCCAGGAGCGGGTGAGCTCTGCCTGCTTTTATTGCTGTGAAGGAGTCAGGTTCTTCCTGTAGACTTTTGTTCTTTCACTGGATTCCACACCATCAGGCTGACAGCCTGGAAGGCTCAGGGTATCCAGTAAGTACAAAACCTCCACCTGCAGTCCTGTCACCCCTCAAACCACCACCCTGTGACAAAAGCCTCGGCCACATCTGCAATAGTCCTGCCTTCACATCAACAGGGGAGTGACGCTGGACGTGCAGAGCGATGTCCTAGGAGAACAAGCTGCTTCTTTTGCTGGTAGCTAACCTCAAGCTGTCACTATTCAATCCCTTGTGAAACTTTCCCTGTAAAACTGCGCCAGCTCCTAAGCAGTCGGTCCCTCTTGTTAAAACGCCTCCTTAACTCATCCAGTTTAACTCTTCTTGCTTGCACTGGAGACTTTTCTACAATTCAGGAAGCGGTGGTGGAGGCAGCAGCAGCTTTCCCTCTGAGTCAGTGCCGAGCTGAGCCAGGGCCCAGACGGGGTTGCAAAGGTCACTGACATCGCGGGCAGCTTCTTTCTGATAAAATATAAAGCCCTCTGAGCTGCAGGGTGGCCACGGCACTTCGGAAGCACAGCTTTAAGCTCCTCTGGTCCACTCTGAATGCCAACTCGGGTCACTATATTCTAGTTACTTGCTTGCTCCCTCCTTTTAACATTTAGCTCTTTTCCAGGCATACTGCATGTGTCTATCCGGGCTTCCCTGGACAGTTAAAAGTCACCAGCTTACAATGGATTTGCCTCAGAAGGAATTGTGAAGCTTCCTTTAGTTAATATCCGTGAAGCTACTAGAAAATTTCAAGCAACCATCATTGGCATCGTTGTCCCTAATTGTGTAACGTTAAATACATCACAACAGAACCCCCCTTTTCAAAGCTTATTTCTAGATTTAGCAGGAGAGAAGAGACACCCTCTGGCGTGTTTGAAGGATAATCCAATTCCACCTCCGAGACACACGCAAGTGGCACAAGAACGCTCTGCGACTTGAATAAAATTCTGAATAAGAGAGCAATAAGCTCTTTAACAAGAGTACCCTTGCGTTTCAGATGACAATGACTGCTTTTCTACATTTTTGTGGAACTGCCTCCTAGAAACTCCTATGGGAACTAAATCCTAGCTGTAAAATTTCATAAGATTCAAAGAAACCAAGAAAGGAGATGAATCTCTATTCTGTTCCAGGCATTCATCCAGTAATATCTTTGGGCTTCCATTGTATTCCCTACAAGATTCATATTATGCCACCTCCATTACATATGTGGAGCTCTTTAATCAAGTTTAGAAAAACCAAACCCTGTTCCTCATGAGAGACTGCGGGCGCCCCCATATCTCTGCTAGCTTTCTTTCTTTTAATTAGGGCAAGACGAACAAATCTAGGCGAGGGGAAGCAGGGTTTGAAGAGGCAAGGGAGATGCTGACTGCACCCGAAGCAGCGCGTTATTCTGCACTCCGGTGACGAATCCTCTCTGTGGACCAGCTAGTGCTCGGCTGGCATCCGCGAGTCAAGCCCCGTACCACCCCTGGAAGGTAGACAAGGTCCAGTTCTGAAAGTCTCAGAGTAAGAGGGCATTCTGCTGGGATACAGGCAAGATCACCACCGCAGCCAGGAGGAGAGGCAAGCAATAAGGTGAGCCCTTGCATCCTATCTTACGTTTGCTATCTAGAGTCAATGACGCTGTGAACTTACTCTCCATGTGAAGACCTGGCCAAATGTACAGCCGTCAGGAACAACAGCAACAACAACAAGAATAGCCCTAAAAATCTTCAGGCTTTCAAATGATGGAGGCACCGGGTGTGCGTGGTACCCACCGGAAGGTGCCTCCGGCACCGCGCTGGCCGTAACGCCGCGCTGACCCAGCTGACCCGTCACGGAGCCACAAGCAGCACCGCGCTGCTTGTTAAACCCCTCACATCCACACGCCTGTCCTTCCTGCCCGTAGGAAGAAAAAAAAAAAGACTCCAAGCTTTGCAAGCGCTAATGAGGTCGTCGGCATTAGAGAAATTATCTGTGATCTCACTCCACTTCCCAGTGGTTCCCACTGAATGGAGCAGGAGGCTGCATCTAGATCGTTAATAAATGCGCGTAAACAATAGGTTCAGATGTGGAGGTTGAATGAGTCACCGCGTTCCTGCGTTCAAGCTGTGTAATAGGATCCAAATGCAGAACAAGGACCAGCTAACTTAGGGAGTGGACCAGCTAGCTAATGACAATTATTCTTGGCAGGATTCAAACAATTCTGAAATTAAAAAAAAAAAAAAAAAAAAAAGGAGTTTAAACATGTTCAGTGTGCTTATAAAGAATAAATCCAGAAGGGGAGACCTGGATCTTAAAGTTTTCCTAAGATTCCTTTTCCGGTCTTCCAATTCTGTTTATTAAATAAAATTACTCAGACATGTAAGTAGAGAAGAATTATACCAGTAAGATTTGTATGCCTCCAGTTAACCAGTTTACCTAAATATATTTACACAACAGAAACATGTAATAAAGTTCTTGGAAGAAAAACTGAACTCGCAATGTAGAAAATACATCTTTTTACTTTTCACCTTGTTATTCACTCATAAACTAATTTGCTTATTTACTGCATCTTTAAACAGTGAGAAAAACTTGTTAAATCACTGTGGCAGAACAAAAATCTAGTAATTCTTAACACTTGTGAATCATTAGCACAGACTGAAATTCTTCTCGTGGTTTATAGCTTAGTATTCAAGTGAAGATAATTTCCTCCAGAGAGAAACTCAGAAGACAGAATTTAAGAACTGAAGAAGAATATTCAATAACCAAGTGTTCCTTATTGTTAAAAAAGATGCAATGCTAATAATGAACAAAAGCAAAAACAAGCAGAAAAATCAGTATCATAGAACAAGCAGAATACATACGTAGAAAGGAAAGAGTCCCCAGACCTCCCTGTGACGCTGGTGAGAAACGTCTTCAAAGAAGATAAGGCGGCCCCTGAATAAACTACCAGGTTTTGCTTCATAGTTGCTGATAAAATCCAAAATAAGGCTGCAAAAACATTAGCTTCTACTGAAGCCTGCTTACTCACTACAAAGCGTCAAACGCACCTTCATCCCACACTTAAAACGCAGATGCTGCCTCCTAATGAACCGCTTGTTGCGAGGGGGGAATACCGTTATACAATAACCAGAAGGCTATTTCTTGATGCAGAAACATAACTGGGGTTTGACTCAGAGGAATATAGCAGCGCCTCGGAGCTGAGGGTTTCAGCGAGAAAAGTCATCCAAAAATAATCTGGCTCTTCAGGAAAAGAAAAAAATAAAGTTACAGGAAGCAACCTGAAGCATATGTGCCTTCTGAAAGGGAAATTTCCACCTATGGATTTATTGCATTATGTAAACGCAGACCTTTTAATCTAGCTCAATAAAAGCACTGCAAGCCACTGAATCAAAGCCGACAGTAAAACTGGAGCAGGTTAATATCTGCTCAGCCTGAGAAAAGATGCTCTGATTTTAGCAGCTTTCATACCCTGAATACACACTGCATCGGTGGCTGGGAACATATTTGCATTCGCACGCTGAAAAAGCACAGATCTTGTAAAACATATTTAGGAACTGGTGAGACGCGACACATATATTGACTAATTCCGTAGGCCTTTGGAGAAAATCAGTCTTCAGAGAGATGCTATTCTTATCACCTGAATAGTTCAACATCTTCTTGCAAGTAAAATTCCTCGTTCTACACTGTAAATTTTCAATTAGGGCTCAAACCACTCAAAGATCTTTCACATACTTAATTTTCATCGAGTGGCAGCTGGCTACCGAGCTCTCTTGAAACCTTTTGCTCCCAGTCTGAACAGGAAAGAAGAGAAATCCTCCTATTTACCATTTTGCGGATCCATGTTGCTTTCTCTGCAAACAGCGGATTCCTCAGTTCCCACACACCAGTACATTCTGGGTCGCAGTCGTGAAGATCCCACGGACGAACTTTCTGCAGCACTTAAAATTGAACAGCGTTGTCAAAGCTGAATGATCTCTGTCAAGGGAATGCAGGAGCTGAGCGACTTGCTAGCAAGCACCATCCCGAAGAAAAACGTTTACCCTGTTTAAAAATAAACAGCAAAACAAATTAATTGTTCTAGTACAGAAATTGCAAGATGCTTATTCCTCTAACAGTTGTCTAAACGTTACTTCGCAGAAATGCACCGATCATCCTATAAATACAATTCTTTTCATAATAGCTTTGTTAACAGCCTAATGTGAATTAACAACGTCTCCACTATACAAAGATAATGTTCCCAATTTTTCTCCGCCAAAGCCGCTCAGTCTTTGGGCAAAGGGGTGTTGGGGGTGGGCAGGGGTCACAGCTGCAGTTTCAGATTCTCCACAAGCTAGTGTAAAGGCAGAGCATTGAAACCATGCAGTGCAGCTGGAAAAATCCTAAATGCAACCTCAAAACCTTTCCCATCCACAAAGATGACTGTGGCTCTTGTGAGACTCCACTGTGAGAAACTGAAAAATACTGATGTGGTTACCGAGACGATTCTCTGTAGAGAAGAAAAGAGGGCTGAGCGAAACGCACCAGCTCCTCTCCCCCTTGCCCAGTCCTTTTAGAGAACTCTACTGCTCTAGAAGCATCAAGCTTCTTCAGACACGGTCAGGGAGGCAAATGAGGCCCTTAGCTGCTCTTAAAAGTTGGCTCCTTCTGAACTGCCTTGCATAACAGCCAGCAGAAAACTGCACAGCTCAGTGCCCCGAGGCATTTCCACCTCCTTACCTCCTCAAAGCTGCACACCTGTAATTTTCTCTCTTTTAATATACCTTCCACCGATGTTTTAACTACAGGTGAATTTGCAGCGTGTGCCCAACCAGCATCAGTGCTCTTTCATTTTCTGCTTTCAGTTTCCACCAGGAAACACCTCTCGGACGCAACACGATGTCCTTCACCTTCGACTCTTACTAGTCTTTCTCATGCCTAGTGTGAGACTCTGAAGTTTTTACTGGAGGCTCTAATTCAGCAAAGCACGTAACCCACCTCCCACTTTTGCTAGCAAGGCCCAAGAACATCCCTAACCGCCTGAGCACAGTCCATTTCCTGAGTTGGGATCAAAGGCCAAGGAGAATATAAAAGTACACGGATCCATCGCCACTCTCCAGGAAGCTTTCTGCTCCTCCCTCATTATATACGGTTTTTACCACCAGTTGACAGTGTTAAAAATCACTGCATGGTACATCGGTTGTTTCCAAGCAAAAATTTCGATTTGAGGTGCACTTAAGAGCACAGCTCAGCTCCTGATGACCCCGACTTTGTGGTGCCTGGCAACCGGAACCAAAACTCACACACCAAGCGCTGCGCACGCCCGAGTCCTGCAAGCCGGGCACTGGCTGCTGCCATGTGCTGCAGGTTCTTTGGTGGTTGTCAGAGGTGGGAAAAATTATTTGGGTTGCATATAGCAAATAATATGGATTGAGAAACCCGAGCTAGGCTACACAGAAATGCTTTCACACACATGTCACAGCCAAACACCTCCTTTGCAGCAGGAGGGCTACCAGTCCAGATGGATGGAGATGCCAGAGCTGCTGAGCATCCATCCCTCCCTCTGCATCCCAGACTGCAGCAGCAGCTCGTCTCCCAACTCAGGCCCTGGCAGCTCTTGCACCCTGAAGCAGCACCTGAGCACGTCTAAGAGGCTGAATTTGGCAGCTTTCACCCACACAAGAAAGGGAGGCTGCGGGCTGCTGCAGGAGGTGGTCCCTAAGGCCAGAAACTGATGAACTGGGCCACCTTAGTGGAGGACTGGATTCTGTCCTGGAACATGCCAAGTTCCCATTGAAGTCAGCTCAGTTCCTGGGCTGAGCATCCCATGACCACGTCAACAGGCACAGCTGCTGCGCTGGGACTCCCATCTCTGTGTGATAGCCCCGGCAGAGGTGTCAGCGAGGCTCTCACGCCTCCCAGAAGCTGTTGGAGCTGTTAATTCTGCAAACAGAAGGGGCATGATTCTTTCAGCAGCTGCCTCCCCTGCACCCTCGCTATAAATGCCCTGAGCAGCCACAGTAAGAATAAATACTTCCCCATGCAAAGACCAACAGACCAGCTCTTTTAGCAGATGTCGGTTTCTGAGGCATTTCCTCGCTGTACGTCGGGGGCACACCATGTGTGCTCACAGCAACTGTGTAGGGAACAGTGTGGGCTGTAGAGGCTTGAGAACCATCCTGCTCCTGACAGTTAGCCTTCTACCCAGCTTATTGCCCAGGCCGAAACTTTCCTCATACATAATGAAAGGGAAAAAAAAATTCAGGACGAACAACAGCATGGTTTTGATAATCAGTTCCCTTTAACTGCACGTAGGATACTAAATGCTGTAGCCATGCGTACTACTGCCACACAGCACCCGGTATTTCCAGATTTCAGGACCTTTTGGTATATATTTAAAAAAATTCCAGTGTCTTTACCTTAAGCAAGATATACTTGACTGCAACACATGCACTCACCATGCTTTGATTTAGGAAGAGGGATACTATGGGCTCTGCAGAACCTCACGTGGAAGAAGGAGGACCAGGCAGAATCCACCTGAACGCTGATATACATCCTGTGTCACACGCTCCCAGGTTTCTCTCTTGAGACCTGCTATTGCCACCTGTCAGAGAGTGTCTCAGTGCATCCGACCGTGCCTGTACCACCTCCAGCACCTCCTCTCCACTTCGCCAGCCCGCCGGGTCTCACCCCGCGCATCCCGCCTGAACGCGGCAAGGCTCCCAGAAACAGTTTGTCTGAGGCTGCTTCACAAGAAAAACGCCAAAACTTCAGGTTTTCACTCAAACCACCTGCTGTTTCCGAGAAGCCCACCCGCGGCTGGGCATTGGGGCGGGTATCACTACAGCTCTAGGGAGGCCCAAGGGGCGGAAACATGGTGCAGGTTCATCCACCAGCTATCACAGAAGATGGAGAAAAGCCAGTCCTGGAACTGAAATGCCCGACGCCCACCTGGCACCAGCCCTGCCCGGCGGGACGAGCATCCTTCATCCTTGGGCGGGCTCTGGGCACAGAGCAGCAAACCAGCCTCCTCTTCTCCCCACGCCGCAGCCTGAGGGGCGATAAGGCCTTACACCCCGGTTCGCGGGGTTCCACAAGCTTTTCTGGTCGCTTTTTGGTTGCCGCTTTTCTGTCAGCTCAGCCAAGGGGCTGAGGGCCGCGCTAGGACCCCACCAGGGCAGGAATCGGGGAGGGGAGGGCTCCCAGCCTGGCCCGCGGCCCCGCTTACATAAACCCGAGTGTCTCCTCTCCCCGCCGGGCCGGGGCAGCTGCTCTCCCGCCCGGGGAGGGCAGAGCCGCCGCCTCCCTGCACCCGCTGCCCCGCCAAGTTCCCTCCCAACTTTTATTTTTTTAAAAAATATCTTCTTTTCCCTTCCTCCCCTGCTTTCTCCCCAAGAAAAGCCCCAGCAGCCCTCACCTCCCGTCAGGGCAGGCAGGTGCCCGCGGGGCGGCCAGGCCGAAGCCACGGTACCTCCAGCGTCCCGGGGCCGGCGGGGTCCCTCCGGCCGCCGCCTCCTCCTCCTCCGGCGCCGGCCTCGCTCTGCGGCTCGGGAGGCGGAGGGAGGGAGGAAGGAAAAGGAGCGGGGCAGCGGCGCGGCGCCTCCTCCGCCCGCGGCCCGCCGAGGGCCCGCCCGGGCCGGGGCCCCGGTGGCCGTGAGGGGCTGCGCGGTGCCGGCGGAGGCCGAAAGGGCTGAGCCGCGGGTCTCGCCGGCCTCTCGCCTTCAGAAACTTCTGCCGCCAGCGCGGCCGGGACGGGGAGGGAGAGTGTGAGGGAGGGAGGGAGGAGGCAGCCCCTCTCCTGAGCTCCTTCCCCGGCCAGAACCCCCTCAGCGCCCGCTCCCCACACGGGGTTGTGCTCCCTGGATTGTGTTTTTTTTAAGGAAAACCCAGCCCGTGGGAGCTGCAAGCAGCTCTCTGGGCAAGCTCACCCTCCCAGCACGCAGCCCCGTGGCTGCCCGGGCGCGGGGAGCACGGCGCCGCCGCCCCTCGCCTCGGGCCTGGCCTCACCCGTGCGGGGTCAGTCCGAGGTGTCTGTCTCTGGGAGCTGCTCCTTCCCTGCGTGGAGTTCGCTCCTCTTCAGAAAAGCAAAGCGAGGTTGCCCCCTTTCTTCCGCAGGCGTTTGACAACGCTCCAGCTGGCACTCGGAGTTGTCTTTTCCCCGTTACAAACCCGTTCATCACCGGGAACCGCTCACAGCCTGACCATCCTCCCGTCAGGCCTCCTGAGACAAGACAATTCCCGCTCGCCTTTCGCTTTGTTATGTATAACGAACCTGTATACTACCTGCAGAAGTGTGTTTTCTCCCCTGGTCCCTGCCAAGAAACGGGTCTCTGAGGATCGCTCGAGGATGGAAAAAGCTGTATCCGTTCACCGAAGGGCTGCTGCAGCCTGAGATTTGCCTGGGAAGTTACTTGGGTGTGATTATGGAGACAGAGAAAATGGGGCTTTGCTGCTGGTTTTACTCATATCCAGGTCTCCGTTAATCTCATATTAGCCACAGCTGTAGCAGTGTTACCTGGTTTTAGTAGCCTTTCCACCTGTTCCCCACCCTGCTGGCTGTTGTGCCTCGCAGCTCGTCTCTTACCCAGACCTTCCTTACAGTTTTTTAGCGTGATCGTTTGAAAACCCACTAAAATAACTTTATTTCCTTTATTTTGATAGACAGTCCAGCTTTTCCTAGAAAGAATTTCTCTGCACCTTCAAGATAATTTTTTTTCACCCCGGGAACAGGAGCATATTTAGCAGAGCCATGTCAGTGAGGGCTGTGCCTCAGAGGGGTTCAGGAAGCAGCCAGAGCAGGGCAGGAAGCCTCATCCTTTCAAATTCTGCATTTTGAGGCTCACCTCAGAAGGCTAAAACAATTCATCCGACTTTGCACTGGAAGAAGCTGTGCTTGCCCCTGCCAGCTGCAGCTCTGCTCTCCTTCTCCCTCTGCTTACTGTAGATGAGACAATTTATAAAAGCGACTGCTTAAAAGCTAAGCTGTTAGACACATCCTCCGGCTTTTTATGTGCAGAGCACCAATCACACTTCGGCACTACACTTTTTTTTTTTTTTTTAGAATAAGGTAACTCTTCACAAATTACAGAAGTTCCCAGTCCCCCCCAGTGAGATACTGACTCCCCAGATACACACATGCAGACGGTCCCTCTGCCACATCGAGCGGGTACCTCTAAATTACGTTGTCTCTTGTGAGCCCAGCGCACGTTTCCGCTTGGGGACTCCTGCTGGGTCACCAAACCAAGGGGAACAGACACAAGGCTGTTCGAGGAAGAGCCCCCCTCTACCAATACAGGGCCATTTTGTTTTGAGAGCATGAAACCGTAACTCTTTGCAGTGTTTACTTTTATTGGCGCAACGGGCCAAATTCAGAATGAAATAAAAAAAAACAGGGACAGGCAGATTGAGTGGAAGCTGCCTGCTGATGGAATGAGTCTTAATACGTGCGTTAGAGGGGCTGGAATTATCTTGAAGCACTGATCAGCGCACATAAAAAAGCATTCAAGTTATCCTCTGTTGAAATGAGTAACGTCACTAGAAGCATCCTGCTCCCCCACCTTCCTCTCTGAGCAATATCAGTATGTAGCGCTTAGAAACCATTTCACAAAGTTAAACATTTATTAGGAATGAGAACTATTACAAAAAAAAAAGGATACCCATAGTCTAAATATATACATGAGGTTTAAACATAGGATTTTCATGTACCTTTAGCTATAAAAATACATTAGATTAACTGTATCCTAATTTATAAATATAGTTCTTTATTTAATTAAAAAAGTAGTATTTCATATGAAAGCCTTACTGTGCAATGAAAGAATATATACCCTCTAAGGGGTTATTTTAAAGTTAGTGTCTAGTGTTATATAACTTAGAAAATTCAGTGTGTAGAGTCAAACCCTGATTTATACAGTAAGAGATACACTGACTTTTAAAAAACTTTATAAGGGGAAAAAAAAGAGGTGAAATATATATCATACATATAAAGCCAAAATACTAGGATTTTAAGAATTTCAGATTATTTCAGTTTCAACCACTGTTTATAAAAAATTAATAGAGATATATCGCAATAACCAGCCTTTTACTGTTTGCCTTACCTCCCTACTGTCTGACTGCAGCCCTGGAAAACCATCAAGTAGGCAAAAGTAAAAGGTTTGTCTGAGAAGATGTTTGCGCTCTAAGCGTTTTAAAAAAATAAAAACTTATTTACAATGTTCCCATTTGGCCTTTCGCGGGGAAGGGAGGACATTTTCTTCACTGGATGGGGAGATTTACCTGTCTCACATACCCCCAGGAGCACAGGCACCTCGTCACACGGAACTGTGGGAGGTACATCACTGACGAAGTTGAGCAGTGTTGAAGTGCAATTTCAACGTTCACTAACTAATAAGGAAGTTTAGGCTCATGCAAACTTTATCCTTACTTGTCACCGCCCACCTTCCTTCCTCCTCCAAAAAAAGGTCCACTCATGCAACAGAACTTGTTACTGACGGGGTGTATCTCTGAGCAAAGGAAGGTATCGGTTACATCCTTGCCTGCATCAGAGAATAGAGGTTTTGACCTGCCCTCTGGAAAACTCCGGGGAGCAATCTTTACCCGTGCTCTGGGGAGATCCTCCAGCCATTTGCTCTCAGGGGACAATCCCAGCGAGATCAGGTGAACTTCCTAACAAGCTGACACTGCTAAGTCTGGCAGACTTACAGCTCCCGTGGACATGGAACTTCCCGTACGTTTCCCGGTGGTTCTCCAGCACAGAATCAAGAGGAGGAGGAGGGAAAGGAGTGAACCCAAGAACTGAAGACAGCACGTGGCTTGTCATTAATCTCCTGTCTGGGAACGCAAAGAAGTTACTGCAGGAGATACTGTGGCATAAACTTGGTGTGACAGCCACTCCGTGGATGCTATACATGTACGTGCAATGCTTACGCAACTGTAAGCAAGAAAAAATTCAAGGCAGTTTCATCCTCAGTGAAGTATCAGCTACTCTGTACTTGCCACAAGATGACAGCACTCACGAGGACAATTACTGCAAAGCTGCTGACACATTTAAGTTTGGCCATAGCTTATTCCATGGTAACTGGTTTGCACACCCACATCTTCAGCGCTCAGTGTGTGCTTGGGAGCACCTGCATACTGTACTTCCAGAATTTATTTTAGGCTACATTCATACAGGATAAAGAAGCAGTGAGAAAAGCTTATAAGGTTTACTCTCATAATAATAGCGCTGGCTCAAAAAACGAAGAGATGTTCACGCAGCCTGAAAGTTACAGAGGAAGAGAGAGCAGGGAGAGCTTCTTGCAGCTCTTCTGCTCCCTCCCCCAGATCAGAAGGACTGGCGTGGGATGTTTTCTGTGGGATAGCTACCATGCTGCATGCTTAGCATTTAACTCGGTGTCATTGCGGTAAATACAGTGCAAAATCCTCTTGCGAAAAGTGCTATAGTGAAGGTCTGAGAAACAACTGTGACTCATTCGGAGCCAGAAGGGTTAGCAAGTAACTTGCATTTGCAGCACGTGTAATGTGTGCACACCAAAACCTCGGTTCCGAGGACACTTAGAAGTCTAGCTCTGTTGGGTGAAATACTGTCCCTGAAGGAGTCCTCTAAGAAACTCCCACAAACCTCATTCAGGGCTAGAATATCACCAATATGGAAAATGTCTGTATCTTTAGAGAGACCAAGAGAGCTCTTTCAAAGAGAATTTCTTTACAGATCCTTCCAGGAAAGCTTGCACTTCCATTCCAAACTCCGGCTGCAATCTCCACGTAAACTCCGCCAACTTCAGTCGGGTTGTCTTAACCCCCACCCCTCAAGTCCATTTATGCCAAGTGAAACCCATGTGCTTCTGCAGGTGTTGTAACAGTCCGCGCTGAAGGTACCAGAAGTCTCTCTAATGTGCCCTTGATGTCCGCGTACTTCAGGGTACAGTTTGAAAGCAGATGTCCTGCAAACACTGTGACTCACCAGCATTTAGTCACAGGCAGCAGACCGATGTAGAGCCGGGGACTTGTACGGTACAAGTGTGTGCTATGCTGTCAGTAGGGTCAGTTAAATCAGTTTTCAAAGAGCCAGTTGACAGGATGGAGTCCAGTAGATTCAGTGTTTCTAGAGGAATAAAGTCAGGTGTTTCCATTTTCCTTCCTACCCCTCCCCTCCCCCTTGCTCTGAACACGTCCCCATGTGTCACATTCAGAGTGTCAGCGTTTTAGGCCTTCTGTCCTCATGAACTCTTCTGGGAGAGTTTAATGGTGACTGTTTTCACTTCGGTGTATTCTGCCAAAGCATATTCACCGCTGCAAAAGAAGAGAGAGGAAGGAAGGGGACAAACATGGTAGCAGTTAATGTGTACTTCCCTAAGATAAGAGATTTCTACACAGGTGCCTTTTAGCCACCGACTGACAGACATCAGGCCATTATTACCAAATCTCAATCAACTAACACAAGCGCTCAGTTTGGCCCACAACTTGTAATAATTGCTAAGTACGTGCACCTAAGTACACACAACTACACCCTGTTGTAAAAGAAACATGGAATGCTTCTGGTCACAGTAACCCACCTTGGGACTCTCTGCCTAGGGAAAATCAAGTACTATTGTGAGAACCCACGGAAGAAACATCCACCTCAAGATAATTATCAGTGCTTAGACAGTAATTAAAGTTACTTTTTCACTGAAAGTAAGTTTCTATCTACAAGATACCTTATAATCAAGAGGGCACAGTTGCTCCAGAAACACATACCAATGACAGACCCCACCACTGCACTATGTCTTGGTTGGCTGGAAACCGGCTCTAGTCCCACGCCTTGCCCAAGGGATAAACCCCTGACAACCTTTAATTAGCTAGGCAAAGTTAAACCATAAGCTCTCTATATATATATGTCCCATTTGAGGATTCATTCGTTTGCTGTGCTTCGCCAACGAGGCGTCTTAATGTCCCAGAGCAGCAGATGCACCAGAACAGCTACTGGAAACAGTTCCTGGAAATAAATCTTAATTATGAAACAAAAGGTGCATTAGATTCCTTTGAAGAGTCTTCTGAACGGTGTAATAAAATCTGCCTCTCACCTACATATGTAGAAAATTAAGATTTAAGTCAATTTCTCAGCTGTACCTCTAACTTACAGGGTGACCTTAGTATAAAAAATTTCTGGGTTAGTAAGTAATTAGAGCTGGAATGTCTGGTAGCCATGCTGCAACAGGCCAGGCTGGGGAAGAGGGAGAGAGGGTCCTTCCATAATTTAGTAGCAAGCTTGGCAGGTGGGAGGTGAAAAATTTTTGGAGGTCCTTCTTTGTTGTTCTGTCTCCAACATTACAAAGTCAGAGGTGGGAAAAGGTCAAACTAGGAGCAATGACACAGCAGCTGAGAGTGGTCCAGATAAAAGGGTGGAAATATAAAAGTGGAGGAGGTCTGGGATGGATACCAGTGTCCCCAGCCAAGGTACCATACTTCTCCCTTGATCTAAAAATCTAACTAGACAGGAAAAATGCTTGCAAGTGGAATTGTCTGAACTGGAGTTATTAGGAGCCTATAAAGCAAATGAAGGTAGTCCTTAAGGCACAGCTCGTGTTCTCACACTGCGCTTTACATCCGTGCTGTACCTGCTTAGCAACTCCCTGGGCAGCATACTGCAAGCCTGATAGCTTAATAGCAAATCCAACATTTTTTCCACTGAGTTACAGTTGTTATTGCATTCACCATCCACATACAAACAAAATATCGAGCAAAACTTACAGTTCTCTGCCATTGCCTGACATTTTAAAGCCACCAAAAGGAGCCTGTGCGTAGAGAGCATTGTGACAGTTGATCCTACAATAAAAACATCAATTGCAAATATAACTCAATACCAAGGAAAAACAAGATGACGACAACAACAGTACAAGAAAGGCCAAAATCTGTCCATTTTCTATCTATACAGTTCATTCACTTGAGAAATCAGATCTTAGTAATAGAATCTTATTTTGCTACAGAAACATTTGAGCGGTACTCAGTCTGACCTACCTCTCACCTCAGTCTCTAATGGATGAGACATTCCTGCTTGAGCTAGAATTCACGCTGTGTTCAGAGCCATGCTCAAAACAAATGGTCCAAACTATTCCCTAGTTTAATAAAACATATTCAGAAACGAGCATATTTACTCGGAAGCCCATCTAAACACTCACAAGCAGGTTCCACCACCCACTTCCAGGTATACAAAAAAAGTTGGACTGCGTTAGACAGTTGTGTCACAGTGAAACTAAAGTACTAGCCCCATTTCTGTAGATGCTGGGTAGAAAGAAGCTAACGCAAGTGCTTCCTCAGCACCTCAGTAAGATCAAATGACCGAAGAGACACAGGTATGGCTTGGTGCTGTACGTACAACACGTTATCCTTCAAAGCCTAACATCCCCTTTTAATGTAAATATTACTCAGAGGCAGATTCTTCTGGCACCAGCTCTTGAAATCAATTCTGCGCATGCATCAAAATCAGCCACCAGATCAAATTCCTATCTTGAGTGGGGAAAAAAAACAGTAGGATTCCATCTTTAAAATTATTTTAATATAAAATGAGAATTTTTGTCAGCAAAAATAGCTACTTAGCTTTCTGACAGTGTTGTGGTGCCATCTACTGTCCGTACTGATTTGTGCATCTAAGATCCCATCTGACGCTACGTAAAGATTGTAAGAATTGCTTCTTTTCTACTTGCAGGATTTTGAAAGGCATCGTGGCTGGTGGAACTTAACATAACCTTACATTTTCAGAGTTTTCCAACCGAAGACCTACATCAATTGAACAACCAGGCCACTTCTTGCCAGACCGTCTGGTCCTCACAATTTTATTTTGACAAATGGATGTTGCTTCTGAGCAGAGTATCAAAAATTAAGCAGACTACTAATACATCTTGCCTCCAGCACTTATGATTCCAAATCATGCACCCCTTTGCCCTCCCAAGAAATGAAATCCCAGCCCATGCTCTGCTTACCAGACAGTTCCCGACTGCAGTGCAGAAGCTAGCGTTAACGCTCTGTCCAGGTTCTTTGTGAACACCGCGGCCGTCAGTCCATACTCAGTACTGTTGGCTCTTCTTATGACCTCTTCTATACTCTTGAACTTCATAATTGGCTGAACTGGCCCAAAAATCTGCACACACCAATTAAACATTAGCACAGGAAGTCATGGCAATCCTGCTAATCATTGCTAATCACGGTAGTTTTGAAGTAATCAGAATCAGATGCTTTGTTTGGACACTATATTTAAAATGTTATATCCTAGCCTCCTAGAAGTCACTGATGGAGTCTTTTAAAAAACTAATCATTAAAGTGTCTTCAAAGGAAGTCCAGCAATGTGCTATAGTAGTTAATATATGCAACAATCAAAATAAGCAGAGTTAGATCTGGACAAGTTTCAAATGATTCATCCTTACAGCTACTCCTTTTGAACTCAGAAGCTGAGTATACTCAAGAAGTAATTAATATATTTCAAGGGTTGCAAGTTCTCTTCTTTGGTTTTAACTCCGATTTTGTCACGGCACGCAGTTTATCTGCACACAGTGCATTTACCACGTACGTGTTTGACCACAAACTTGGCCTCCCAGGTCGCCGGCACAAAGGCAGCCAGCACAAACACCACCTCCAAACTCCTGGGATGGAGGCTCTCAAGTCCAATATCAAAAAGTCAAAAAGTGGGGCCCTTTTCTGGCCTGACTGGCCTTGCAGTACAATAAATCCCTTCCAAATGTGAGATACAGCATCACTTGTGCCACCTTGACAGCCAGGTTAAGCAGTTTGCCTGAACTTCAGGCTCATGTGTTTCCAATATCTTAGTGTTTCTAAATATCTTTGTTTTGGGAGGTCCACGTAGTTAACTGGAGCCTTGACCCTGAGCAAAGGAAGAACGTGCATTTGCAACAAAACTGTGAATGAAACTGGGTAAGCTTCACGAATCACGACTTGGGATTTGGAGTCAGTTCATTAAAAAAAAAAAAAAAGCCTGTCATAGGATTTTCAGCTCTTATTCCTTCTATTTTTAGAACGTAACTCATGCCCAGACTGACTGATATCTTTCCCAGGTTCCTCAGAGATTCTGTGGCAGATCTGAGACATCAAAACATTTCGCCAGGAGTGAGCAGTAAGCAGCCTCAGAAAAAGCACTAGGCTAAACGATAAAATACAAGTGCCAGTCAGACTTTGGCAACTACTTATTTTCCATTGGGGAACACGATGAAAAGTAGATTAACTTTTCAAAGGAATATCACAGGATCTAATCACATGCAGCTTGGTCATTTTTTTCTGCATATGAATAACGAAAGCCAGAGTATTAGATCTGCACTTTGCTGGCTTTGACTGTGTTTTCATATAGGAAAAAACCAGTCAGCCTCAGGGGATTTCACCATTAGAACAGAATCTGGGATTATTTCAGACGCAGAGGCTGCTTGAGGAAAGTTCTCCAGTGGCAGTACAGCAGGACTGTTCCCTCTCACCAGCTTCAGGTCGCAGAATTCTTGTCCTAACTTTCTGCAAACTCCTTTTTTTTACAAAGTAGCGGAGCAAGAACACAAATTATATTGTCCTTTGTCTCTCTGAATCAGCATGTACCACAGCTGGGCAATTTCCAGTCCACTCAGTAGGAGGTGCGTAAGAGCACACAGCGCCACAACCATCTGGCTGTGTAGAGTGGGAGAGCTTAACTCTCCGTCTTCAGAAAACCTTCAGACTTTAGGGAAAAGAATATGAAAAATTGCTCCAGCCTGCCACAGTTTCAGTAATTTTTATTCACTTATTTATATTTAAAATCAAGGAATCAAACAGAAATCCTTCCATCACCACTATTTCTTATTCAGAAACAGCACTTATAGCAGCTGTATCTAGGTAAGGCGTGGGCTTGTATTTTGCATTATATTACATTATCCTGAAATGAGACCCAAAAGCTTTAGAGGGGAGTGTTACCTACTATGCTTTTTCTCTGGGTTTGTTATTGTCCAGTGAGTACTCTCACAGGACTGCTTCCCCTTTTGGAAAACCAAAATGAAAAACCAAAATGGAAAACCAAAGACAAAATGAGGGAAAGCAGCAAGGCATTAGAAAGGGCTGGCAAACAGACATCTATTAATTGCAGAAAAATCGCTGCTAAAACATTCTGACAGCTTTTTGGCCCATTCTGCTCTCTCCCTGCTCCTCTCCCACTTCTACTCCCCCTGTACACACACTCCAAATGGAAGGTCACTTTGTAGATACTTCATTAGTAGAATGGATTTCAGCATTAGGACACTGAAATAGGTGGAATAAGTGAAACGTCTATTTTTCTTTCAGATTTTAACTTCAAACCAGTGCCATACCTCTTTTCTTTCCCATTTACAGCAGCAAATGCACATAAAAGTTTGGGTTGCTTGTACTGTACCTCTTCTTTGGCGATACGCATGTTGTCGGTGACCTCTGAAAACACAGTGGGTTTTATAAATAAGCCTCTGTCTTCAATGGCGAGACCGCCACACTCCAGCTTCGCCCCTTCTTTCTTCCCGCTTTCTATCAGCTCCAGGATTTTATCAAACTGCTTTTGGTCAATCTGTCAGACACAAAAGGAAAAGAAACAGACAGCAGCACCTTTAGTATCACCCCTCCAGAGACTGGATCCCCGTGTGTGGCCCAGAAGCACATTTACAGGGCACTGCCACACCAAGCAAGTTTACATCTTGTTCTGTGCTGCGGCAGTCAGGCAACGAGAGACAGGACGTGGGGGTAGCCCTGAGCCACAGAAAACTGAAGGTGAAGTTAGATGCTGTAGTTTCACCTGATCTAAGAGTTTGCTGCCACACAGAGGTGGTCCCCCTGCTTTCGCTTCCCCTGCATCCTGGATACGCACGCCCACAGCTCACCGTGCTGCAGCTCTGGGACTTACAGACCTTCTCCACACACTGATTTAGCTGCAGAGCACCGTGAGAACAGCCCGAGATGATTTTTGCTGGCCTAGCAACCTCTGTCAGCTCCGCAAGGGTGCTGCTTCACCCAGAGCTATTTGTCCCAACAAGCTCTGCCTCCACCTCTTTCCACACACACGCGCTGTAGGAATGGCCTCAAAGGTAAGCCCTGTTAGTGGGGTGACTTCTGAACAACTACTGCACTGAGGCGGTACTTTTAAAATCAGAATCACCTTTCACGGATCTCAGAGACGAGTATCATCCAAGCATTTTTTGGATCTCTGGACTGGGAGACATACTCTCACTTTTAGCTACCAACCTTTTCTAATTCCTCCCCACTCACACCTAAATAAAATAAGTAATCTCCAACAGTGAGTACTGCCCTGTTGCTAGCCTTTAAACTAGGGCGTTCAGTAGAGGTGGGGAGCAGCCAGTGAAGTTAGAGGAGGACACTGAAATCACGCAGCTCTGCAGCCCTGCTTGAAGGAGATATCACATACTCCACGAGGAGAGTGGGTCACCTCCTGAGAAGAAGCTCACAGCACTTCTGAGCAGTACTGATGCTCCTTTTGAGCTCCACGGGGAGCCGTGTGCTGCAGGTGCCATCAGGTTTCAAACAAAGAGATGTGGCTGTTCGCGGGATGCGTAATTAAGCGATTAAACACCTCATCGCAGCACGCCGCAGATGGCAAAAGACTTAGGGAGATGTTTTAAAAAAACCAAAACCAACAAAAGCCTCGACAAATTCACTGAAGTGATTAAGTATGACCCCACCCACTGGTTCAAGGTGCCTTGGCAGCCTCGGAGGTTATTCTGAACGCCAGGTATCACCAGATGCTCGTACCGCTTCAATATCCGTCCCGAGGCATCTGGTTTTATTTCAGCAGGGCCAGTTGCCAGTTGGGACTGTTTACATGAAGTGTTCCACACTCGACTCCTCCAGGTTACAAACTATATCCTGTCCCTAGTTAATCCTGGCCACACGCAATCCAAGTTTTCATGCTTTTAGACAAATATCAAAGCTTCAGGAGGGTGTCCTTGGGGTACTTCTGGTACACGGTGGAAACAGAGAACAGCACATCTCCTGCCACACAGATGTGTGTATCACACGCACGGTGGACAGCGTGTACTGAATACTCATGTTCTCTCTCGCGTTAAGATGCTACCCAAAAAACCACTTGATACGTACGACTGCACGAGCAGATGTGTGCCCTCATGGAGGATGCAGAGCGTCGCACAGTAAGTTTGGCAGGTGTCATACGTATTGTCTATTTGCCTGGTTGCTTAGCTGCCAAATGTAAATAATTTGAAAATATCTGCAAGTGCTTTCCATCCTGGCATGTGTGTGATTCAGACCAATCCAGTTCATCCACTTCACATCACAGAAAACAAAACAAGGATATTTATACAGCTGTAACTTGTTGCAAGGCAAACTATAGTTAGATGAAAAGACACTGGGGAAAGAAAACATTTGTAAAAATGACATGCAAGGGTGGAACTGTTTGTCATTGTAACTAGAGCTTACAAGGCTTGTTTAAATTCTGTCCCCTACTCCGCTATTATTTATGGTTCCAGCATTGACTTCTATTAAAAACAAATGATCTGATAGAGCAAATTCTGCTATTTGTCCAACTAATTCAGAAGAGAAGGAGGTTTCTAAGGATCGCTGCA
Organism: Trogon surrucura; assembly: GCA_020746105.1. Taxonomy (NCBI): domain Eukaryota; kingdom Metazoa; phylum Chordata; class Aves; order Trogoniformes; family Trogonidae; genus Trogon; species Trogon surrucura. Next base: position 18,578,492 of record CM036627.1, on the reverse strand, counting down.
ATGCTGAAAATTTGAGCACCCCTGAATCTTTGTATCTTGCTTCATTTAAGCCAAGAGTGCAAGGAGCAGTTTATCCTTTTCCAAACCTAGCGTTCGTAATGCTACAGAATAATCTCAGAACTGTGTCCAACAGGCTGTTGGACACAGGCGCTTTCTACTTACATATTTTACTTTCATGCTTTAATCCTAAAGTACACAAATGTCTACAGTCTAAGGAAAATATTCCCCATCGTAAAAATCAGACAATATGCTTTGGGCTGAATAACTAACTACTGGCTAGCAAATACCGTGAGGCAGCCTTAACGGTTAATTTATTCCTGTAGATCAGGTCTTTTAGTCCCCAAATCCCAGTATTTGGGGTTCCACAATAACCCACCAGATATTAGTCTCACCTAGAGCAGTTTGCTGTTCACAGTTGTATAACGCACTGATTAACCAGTTTGCCATCTGTGCAGATTTACTTTATTGCTTCCTGTGATGCAGCTCACAGGAATCCAAAGTTTTAAAATGCCCTTGGGTCTGCACTTGAGGTTGGCACTCAAACAGTCCTGAGCATCCCTCAGGTTTCTTGTGGTGTCCTCTGAAACCCAGCCAGCCAACACAGTCAGACACATGTGAGCTTTGGAGAAGTCCCCTCAGAAGCATGCCTCATTTCTGTTTAAATCTGACCTAATTTTGATCAGAGCAGTGCAGTTTACACAAGCATAACCCAATCCTGCAGCTGAAACACTCTCTTCCCCACACCCATGCCACAAGCAACCATGCCAACGTGCAGTAATCCACATCAGGGAACTGACCCGAGTAAAAACTTTCTTCCTCACTTCCAAAAAGGCTGGATCAGACCTGAATCAGCCAGTTCCCCAATCGGGTTCATAAGCGCAGGGGAATACAGGAACAAACAGCTGCACACAGGACCACTTCTCCAGGACTAGCGTACATCAGCTCTATGTTCTCGTGGAACAGTACTGTCTGTCACCCTAGGGTGTCCAGCACCAGGTTTCTCAGCAGCTACCTAGAGCACCTTGCTCAGCCACGGTGCAGTTTGGTTTCACAGAGCACTCGCTCCAAGTCTGGACCACAGAAACTCTCTTATTTTACACTTTTGGAACTCTCCCTAAGTTGCAGGCCCTGTTGTCCAGCTACAAGCCCTTGGAGCTGATGTACCAAAAAGCTCACGGGGTACAATCACTGCCAGTCTCAAGGCTGGCTCCAACTCCTTCCCACTGTTGGCTTCTAAGCCAGTGATCATCCCAGAAAGAGGCCTGCACAGCAGCCTGTGGCCGTTTTTGTGCATGTTCGCCCTTGACCCACACAGAAGGAGAATGAAAACCCGAGTCTGAAGTCACTGAGGCCTGATGGGGAGACATGAAGGAGGAGATGAAGACAGATTATTTTTTCCTGGTGATTCTTCCCTTACCCATCAGTTCAAGATAAAAAACCGCAACCGACTCTCAGCAGAGCAGGTTCCTTCAGGAACAGAGGGAAAAAAAAAATTATCTGGAAGCTTCACATTTGAACAGTAACTTGTGGGCAGGTGTGAATTTTTGCTGCTTTTGGAGGTATTTTAAGCCCTTGTGACACTGCATCGTTTCTCTCTTCTGCTTGAATTTCCATGTGTTGTCTCTTGCAGGATAGGCTCCAGAGGGTGAGCAACCATAGCTGCAGAGGAAAGGGTTGTTCCATGGCACTGGCAGCCACACAAAAGCTTCAGGATTAACAGTTTCCTCCCACTCTCTCAACACTTTCCCATCTTGGGCTTGACAGTTGCATGCACAGAAGTTCAGGTGTGTGTGAGGGTGCGCTACCTCTCCTAGCTACAAGTGTAGCAGGTATGAGAGAATGGGGAAAAAGGAGAGATGGGGCATATTCAAAACCTGATCAGATGCTGCCATGCCAATTTACTGCTACCCTTAATTAAAGCTCTGTATGCCAAGAGCCTCCCTTGAGCCAAAGCAGGGATACCAGAGGAAGGTGTTCTGCCATAGCGCTGACAGCCTGGCAAGCGGCCGGGGCGCGGATGAACTGAACTAAGCAGCCCAGTTCTACGTGTTCTGTTCTCTGTAGAGTGTTTCATCCTTTCAAATCTCACAACTACTCCCTGTGATTTCAGGGGCTGTTCTCATGAAACCGGTGGTCTTTGTCAGATATGGTCCTGATGGGACTAACTACAAATGCAGCTCACTTACTTCTACTGCTGGATAAGGTTTAGGGTGATGTTGTATTAAAAAAAAACACAACAACAAAATGAAAACCCCAAACAACAAACTGAAAAGCTAACAGCCCTTAACAGAAGGTAAGAGCAGACCTTGAAATGGTTTGAGAGTCAGCTCATCTCTGCTGAAGCAAGTTCCAGCATGGGATTATTTTCCTAAGACTGTTGAGTGGTTTGAAATTTCTTTCTAGGCATGTCACAGGGATAGATTTCACCCCAGCGTGAATGGGGACGCGCATCATCTTATTGCCAGTGCATGAGGACATGCAGTGAGGTTTTGCCATGCATGAATCACGTGTAAATGGGCCTAGATCCAGACGAGGGGAGGCAGATGTCCTCATGGCCATCCCTTCTCTGGGGGATCCTCTATGGCGTCAAGGAAGAAAACCTCCCAGTGCAGTACTGAGAACAGGTGGCCTAGGCCTAGGCCATAGATTTCTGGGATTCCCCCTTTATTTTTGGTAGCAAACAGTGGCACTGTTTGCTACCAGAGAAGATCTGCTACCCCAGAAGGTCTGACCCGAGGATCATCTTCCTCCACAGTTTTCCACCACAGCTCAGATTGCTTCAGAAGACAAAAACAAGAGGAAGGCTCTGGAAGCATTGACGAGGCTGGTCATGACAGCAGCTTGGCATGGTTTTTTCTCCTAATTCAGCTGAAACTTCTCCAAAGGATCAGAAAGGGAGCAGAGGAAGAGAGGGAAAGTGGGGACTCAGAAGTCCCTGGGCTCTAACTACTTGTCGTCACCAACACAGCCAAGCAGCTGAACGGCCATTTCCACAGCTGCACTCTTCTGCGCGCTGCTATTGCTCGCCGCAACGTGCTTTGTATTACTGCACCAAGGAGACAGCCCCTTTCACAAAGCTGGATAAGAAGTGAATTAAATACATTTGTGTTTAAAAAAATTACAACATAACATTTCAACAGTCGTGATTAATTGATATTTAAAATAGAGACAAAAATAAAGCCATGATACATTACTCACCCCTCAGCGTTTCTGCTGGGACCATATTCATAAGGATAATATTTACACAAGGCAAATTAAACAAAAAACACAACCAAAAACCAAACAACAACTGCTCTCAGGCACACAGTTACCTGGGGCCCTTGCTCAGTTCTGGCATCAAAGGGGTCTCCAACCAGTCGCTTCTTGGCGTACTCCACGCTGCGCTTGACGAACTCCGGATAGATCTGCTCCTCCACGAACACTCGTGAGGCAGCCGTGCAGCACTGCCCTTGATTGAAGAACACGCCTTGATGGGCACATTCCACTGCCAAGTCCACTGCAACGAGGCCCAGGAGGGAAAAGTGTTACCACATGCACAGTTCCAGCCTTCCAGTGTTTCCAGACTTGTTTTTGTCTTTCTCTTTTGAAAGCCTTTTTGAAAAATGCTGACAATGGTCCACACCCATTGAAGGCACTCACAAGGCCTCATGCTGCCCCCAAACCAGATCTCTTATTATTTCCACCCCCCTCCCTGCTTTTTGTCTCGAGGTCTAGTGAGCCATAGCTCCTGATACTTTCTTCCACAAGGATTCCGTGAGGGCAGGCACCAGTTTTCCTTGCTGCGAGAATTCGGATATGGATCCCTAGATACTCTGCAATGGTTCCTGAAGACTCGTTTCAGTAGTTTAGAAAGCAATGTGTCCTTCTGTTTTATAGCCAGCTCAGCCCAGGTCCTCCCAATGCTCACTATTAGCAGATGGCACAAATACCTCTGGCTTTCAACCTCTGCTCTGCTGTGCAGGGGAGCGGAGAGAGTTTTCCCCAAGCCAAACAGGATTTTCCAACCACTTTGGGGGTCACCGGTTACACGTATCCCCTAGTACTACTCACTAACGCAACAAAGTCGCACCAGAACAGGTGAAACAAGTCCTGCAGACCCCCAGGAGAGAGGTGGAGGTTGGATTAGGTCAGGTCCTACGAAGCTCTCCTGTCAGGAATGCCTGCAGAGGGGGCTGCATTTTAGAAAATTGATTTCCCCACTGCTTGGCTCCAGCTGTGCAGTACTGCCAACTAAAAAGAAAGCACCACAACAGCAAAAAAGCGCAAATGCAAGATTGATTTGTAACTGCAGCCATCCCGAGGGAAGGCAACAGTACAACAGTGCCATGGGAATGGTCCCTGTGCAGGGGAAGAGCTCCAGGGAAGCAGAATTGCATCCAGCTCTCGGACAGAGGCTTTCTCCAGCCTTTGGGTTGGATACGGTGGCAAACACCAGCCCTGCTAGCTGCCCAAGGACAGCAGAGACACACAAAAAGCACCACGCTCGTAGTCTTTTACGGCAAATAAACACAGCAGCCAATACTTACAGTCTGCATCTGCGCACACAATGCAGGGGTTTTTCCCTCCAAGCTCTAATGTCACTCTTTTGAGGTTGCTTTTAGAAGCAGCTTCCTTGATCAGTTTTCCCACCTGTAGCATTGAGACACAAAGGGGACAGGGGCTCTTGCCGCTGCGATGTGTCGGGTCAAAACCAGCCCCAGCGTTACTGTTTGTTCTAGGCAGATCTGAACGGGCGGGCCACGTGAGAGAGTTATGGGAACCGTATCCTGAAGTTATCTGCTGCGCAAAACCGCAGAACAAGGCATTTCCCGCCCGCTGCAAGCTCGTGAGCAACACTGGCAGTCAACGGGGCTCCAAGGTTGGAGGTTTGCTTTTAGAAATTGGGAAATCCAACCTCTTAGAGTAGATCTTGCCAAGGCAATGATAAGAACTCACTGTTCCTATCTGTTGCCACTCCCATACCAGAAAGCCACGTAGACATTTTTGACATTTAGGAGAAAACTACTTCTTTCTGACAGTTTAGGCTGAGCTGCTTCACACACAGGAGTAGCTGAGAGGTGTTGCTTCCAAGGCAATACTCGAGGATGTCAAGAGATGAACTCCAGCTAGCTCTGCTGTGGCACTTTCTGCCCAGGAATCGAATGTGACCGTCTGGTGGAATTTATCTGGCCACCCTCTCCTGAAGGGAAGGATTTATTCTGCTTCCAGAATTTAATCTAAGTAATATCAAACTGAGTTTTATTTCCCCCCACAGAAAAATGGTTTCACGTCAAATGTTCTCCCAAATTCTGACTGAACATACTATTTCTTTTTTATACTGGTAACATCAAGACATTTAAAAAAAAAAAAAAAAAAGAGAAAAAGGCGTAATTGAAGCATCAGAATCATTCAGTAATCTAATTTTGTTAGAAATGGCACGAGTTAAAACTATTGGGGAGCTTCAATTGCTAAGGCAGGTTACTTTTTTTAGGTGTGACCTTTTATTTGAATTTCCTCGTTTTGTTGTACTCTACCTTTGCGCACGACAACCTTAACATCATTTCTGCCTGGAAATACCGTTGCCCTGGAGTGGAGCTTTGAGCAAGGAAAACACTGGGCTGCTGGCTGGCAGTTACAGGTCTGCGTTCCTCATGGTTTGCCTTTGTAATTTCAGCAAGACTCCTGAGCCTAGCAGTACTAGTTGACTGTATTGACTAGTAGTGAGCGATTCCATCTCTAGTCACTCAGCAGCCTAGTCCTAGAGGCAGCAGAAATAAGTGGGGCATCATGCCACAGACACACGAAGCTTCGCAAAAGGCATCGCTACAGGCTAGCTGGCCAAAGAGGGGTAAGTTAATAAACTAAGGGAAAGGAAAAAAAAAATAGATGGGAAAATTCTCGTGGAGTTTAAGATCTGCATTTCCAGGCTGGCGCTGAGCCCAAGCCGAGGCTTAAAAACTAAGTCAAAATGTATTTTGAATTAGCTTCACTTCCTGGCTCAGAAACAGTAGCATTATGCAGCAAATACTGCAGAGATGCAGCTGAACTCACAGATGGGTGGAGGGGGAAGAACACACTTCTAAATTACACATGCATTAGCAAAGAATCTGTCTCCCTCGGTGTTTCCTGCACACCCATGGATTAGGAGGACAAGCAGAGTGTCTATAGCAGGTTTTTGTCCACAGGCTCCAGCAGCTGAGATTTTCTTTCGGTCCTTAATCCACTGGACACTCCTTTTTCATTAAAAACCCAAACAGATCCATGTGGGCTGGATGAGTCTACAAGCTCTATTGTTTTCACACAGCCAGCACCTAATCCGGTCTTAAAAATTTCTGATCTCGGATTTGGAGAGAAGCATGTAACTGGGTAAACTGCTAGATTAGCCGAGCTATCAAGAGAGTAAAAGCTCATTGTGAACTTTTACTTTATTGCATTTGTGTTTGTTCCCGTGATCCCTATACAGAAACGGAGGCTTAACACACCTCCTCCTCTGGGATAAGTGAGGCAGTTAGCACCTATGGAAAGCCACTAGATGGTACTGTTGTAAAATTCAGCAGCTTTTGAGTGTTCCGTGAGTTACCTTTACCGACAAGGAACACCATTCCAGGTAATTTGTCATCGTTATGCAGTTAGATTACAGTTCACGATTATGGGGACAGGTATAAGAACGGATGAATTCGGCAAGAATAATGTTACTCAAAGCAACAACAGCGCACAGACTATATTTGTCTCAGCTGCACCCATCATTGTTGGCATTTCCACTCTTTGGACGCTGCCTTTCTTTTGGGGGTTTGTGTATATTGCAAGAAAAATCCAGAGCAGCGAGTGAAAAAAACATTCACATTTCTAAGCAAGCTTTTGTTTGAGGACTTGCAGCAGTGATTACTGGCAACAAACGTGTTTGCCTGCCGCAGCTGTGCTCAGTTGTGTGGACTAGGCCAAGCCATGTGCTCCTTTCCCTGAAGGGGACGGCTGTAGATGTCTGAGAGGTCTCGCTTCCACCCCTCTCATAAGCAAGGCAGCTACTAACAGGGGGAAAAAAAAAATGGATAGAAGGTGTTTTACTGTGCAGGTCTCAAAAGAAGCTCAAACGTTAATCCCATCCACGTCAGCAGAGGAAGCCTTGGGCACGAGGCCATGTGTGTATTTAAGTCCTAGCTCCTCAGAGGTAACTAAAGCCAAGGAAGAATTGTTCACAGCTCTGACTGACATGTTTTCCAGTTGCACATGCTTGCAGGGCAGGACTGGCAGGCAAACTTGCCCAGAAGCTCCGTTGGGTCAATGACACGATGTTAAGTCACTGCCAGCTTCTCCTGTAGACTCTTACCTTAAGTCAGAGCATCTATTACAGTCCTTACACAAATGTGGCAGTTTGGTAAAACTCAGCTGACAAAGATGTGGGATTCTCACAAGCACGAGGACCTGAATTAGACACATCCCAAACATTTCAGAGAAATCCTGTCACATGGAATGTGATGGAAAACAGTGTTGGCTGTAGAGAAGTCACCAGCATTTCATTGGTCCAGTCTCATGTGGATGACAGTTTCAGAAGAGAATCCAAAGAGAAACAGCGGTGTTTTTTTATGAGAAATCCATCACCTACCTTTGTTGATCCAGTAAAAGCAATTTTGTCAATGCTGTGATGGGTAGAAATAGCAGCTCCAGCCGTGGGGCCGTAGCCTGGCACAATGTTCACCACACCTGGAGGGAAACCCACCTAAGACAGAGGTTAAATACAGCTTTGTAAAGAGAGATTTTGAGCAGTCAGGAGCTGATTTGCACTCCTGAGAGTGCAGTTTAGATTTCAGGAAGCTTGAGTTAGTTGCACTATAGTCCTTGCAATTAAGAGTTGCAAGCTGCAGATAAGGAACTCGTACCACATCACTGTTTTCCAGACTTTCCAGTAACATGGCTGTGTGCTACCAGCTGGAGTGGACGTGGGTGAAAGTAATAGCCATGCTTAGGAAACGCTAAGTTTCAGTAAGACTTCTCGGAGGAATCTCAGTTTCAAGTCAAAAGAGAGTGAGTCTTTCGGCCAGACTTGGCCCCCGGCTACTGCCGTGCAGCTGGAGCCAAGGGGTAACTGAAAGAAAGTTTGTTTTGAACAAAAGTTGACATTTGTGGCTCTTCAGGGGCCGGGGGGATTAAGAAGTCAGTAAAACTTCACTAGATGATGGGGCTAATAAAACAGGAATACAACAGCAGATGGTAACAGACTTGTGCCAGTTTCCACCACATTTACAACCTAGATTAGCCAACCAGTAATCCTGCCAAAAGAGACAAACGGCAAAACTTTAGGTGAAATTCTAGCGTGTGGAGAAGTGTGGGACTTACTGGTCTGTTTGTACTTCCTGAAACAAGAGTTTTAAGGATTATGGTCTTCTAGGTTAGTCCTCCCCTACTACTGATTGCACAAGGTTGTTTTCCCTGCAACTGCTAACAATGGAATTGCAGGATATTAAATGTTTATTTCTTGTGGCTTTTTAATACAAAAGCTCAATAAATGCAGTTGCTGCTTTCTAATACAGAAAAAAAAAGGAAGTAATTGCTCATGTAGTATCTTGCAAAAAATGATCTTCATAAGATCTTTTTTTTCATACTTTTTCATAAATGGGAAGGGCAGTCTGATTTCTTCTATGGATGTGACAATGATAAAAGGGAGTTTCACAGAGGCTTGCATCTTGGCTAATGAGTTTTTAAGAAAATACTGCACATCAAACTGTGCAAGTAATGGTGTTTGGACCAGGCAGCAAAGCCACAAGGAAACAAAAAATTGGTTCAGATCACTTTGAGCTAATTTTTTTTTCCTCTGTTTTTCAGCAAAAATGAAAGCCAAAATACTTTGGTTGGCCCCAAATTATTTTAATGAACCTAACACGTAGTTTTGCTTGTGCATTAACATCTTCTGCATCCTTTTAAAGATTTAAAAAAAAAAAAATGTTTAACTTGTTCTTCTGAAAACCAGCAAATAATTTAGTTAATTTTGGGTGGAGAAGGGAGCATCTTCAAATAAAATTATTCTGCTCTAATTACGCTTCTGCCTTGAAGGACAACTGTGAGAAACAGTGAGGCAGCTTACAACTTAATCTCAAAATGGTTTTTAGTGGGGAATGCTGTCCCTGTGTTTGGGGAGCTGTATGTCAGAGGGAAAAAAAAAAAAGCAGCATCGTGGCTGGGCTAACTAGAAGTCAGGAAAACTGCACCCTGTGCTCTCTCATCTTGTGTAAACTTATGAAGCCAATTAACTGCAGCAGATACTTAACTGGCAATATTTTTGCACTGCCTTTCCTGACAGAGCAGCCCTAAGTGTCAGTTATTGACGCATCCTTCTATTTTCTCCCAGGCTGAGCCAAGAACAGACAAAACCGTCATTATCACTAGACTGAGCCCAACAAACAGACTCTGCCAGCTGAGAGGGAAAAGCGTATCTACAACCCTTTAGGCTTTCCTCACCATTAGTCCCATACGTAGATACGGGAAGCCGATGTACTGACCAGTCCTGTGCACCTCCCACCACCCTTGTGTGGTTAATAGATGTGAGGGCACCTGACAAGCCCTAAATCAACATCTTGAAATCTCAACCTACGATCTTCCCTTTATGTCAATATCGAGTTGGCTTTACAAGCCAGACATAGCTAAATTGTTCTACGAACCGCAGAAATTCCGAAGAATTGTTTCCCATGGCACTCTGTCTTGGTTGAATTACCCGACTTAAAAATGGTACGAGCACAAGACTACTGTTTAATCACACTCTTTTTTGTCCCATTGTTTAACAAAAACTGAGCTTTCCCTCATTTGGGAGAGGGGAAGACAAGGCAGAGAAATAAAAGCACCATTTCTTCTCTCTGCAGCTTGCTGAGGAAGCAGAAGAACCTACAGGTTTTGCGGTCTCTGCTACCTCCCAGACAGCCACTGCCAGTCATGAAGGCCTTTGTATAGAAAAGACTGAAGACAAAGGTTGCTCTCATTTTCCTCTGTGAGGCTTCAGCGTCTTTAAAACCTGAAAACCTACGCAGTGAATTCAAAATACACTCTTGCTTACAACCTTAAAAGAACAGTGCCTAGATGGGATGTTCAGGTTTCCTTACCTCCTTGATCAGCGAGCCGATGTAGAGCGATGTGAGAGGAGTTTGTTCAGCTGGCTTAATAACCAACGTGTTTCCACAGCACAGCGCCGGTGCCATCTTCCAAACCAGCATCAGCAACGGGAAGTTCCACTGCAAGAACACGAGGCTGGTCAGATCAGACCAGCACAGTCACCTGCTCACTCCCCCACCTTCACACAGCTCAGGGAGAAAGAAGCAACTGGGAGGCCAGAAGAGAAGCAGCTGCTTGCAATGCTGTGTTCGCTTGGACTGCCGTGTATAACTTCCTTGATTTCCCCCTTGAGATCCCAAATATCACTGGCAGTCTTCGAGCTAATCCTGTACGTTGGACAAACCTCTGCGTGCTGTGACCTCAGTCTTTACAGGCATTTGATCACACTTTGCAATAGGATTTTGGCTGTTCACAGAAACTGTGTTGGAGGCAGCGTCCAGATGCATCACTTTTGTACAGTGTTCTGATGTGGAAGAATTACAGAATGAAACTGCTCATTGAAGAAAACCCTAATTTTTCTGTGTTAGGTACTGGCTGAGTAGTTAGGAGTTATGCAATATCATTTAATTCCAGGTTTATAACTAGGAAACTGCAGTGGGTTGTTCAGCCACAGAAATCCAGGGGAGGTCTTTATACTGCCTTCAAATTGTAAATTGCTCCTTCCCCAATTAGTTTTCTTATTTGGAATTAGGAACCAGTCCACATCAGTTTCCTCTGTGCTAATCTCTTTCATGGTCATGTGTATTTGTAGGTCTTGGAGCCTAAGCGAAAAGTGGAAAATCTAGCTCACACTGAATCTCAGAAAGGTTATTTGGTAGCAGAAAGGATTTCTTCAATTAAAAATAATTAATGCTGCTTTAAGGGATGATGGAAGAAAGCCAGCAGTACGGGGACTTCTTGTCAAGGCTCAAGCCAAGTGCCTTCAGCTATCAGCAAAGAAGCCAAATATGTTCGGAATCCACAAATTCACACTTACAATTAAATTAGCGGTGTACCTTTTAAGAGATGAGTTCTGCCCTAATCCAACAGCCCTGAGACAAAGAAGAATTTAGTCTAATGGTCTATTCTTCAGCCTGCCTCTTCCTCTCTCCCAGACCTGTTTTGTTTCAGTGATCTTCTCCAATAGCCACATCCCATGATTTGCCCATTTCTCTCTCTCTCCTAAGCCTTCTTGAAGGCCTGATTTTGCAGCTCGAACCATCCACACCTACACTACTTTTTGACACTTTCAGAGCATGACATAACTCCGTCAGGAGCTTTCCATTGTAGAATGGCAAGTGAAAGTAACAGTAAAGGACTTCAGGGCTATCTCACAACATCACCTTGGGATAAAGCTCAGTCATATGCTGCACTTTCTAAGAACTTCCCTTGACAAGGACATTGGTTTGAATATAGCTAAGCCACAAGGAAAAGGGAGGACTGCTAATTGGTTTAGAAAGATCCTTGCAGAATAGAGACAGAATTCTTTTAAATAGAATAGAAATATACAAACCCACAGACTGTTGGTGTTAAAAGATGAAACCGGAAAAAAAAAAATTGAAGGGGATTTGTTCCAAGTGAACTGAAGACAGATATGGTTTTGTTGACCTCTGTCATCCTTTTGTGTAAAACCTATGTTGAACCTGAGTCAAATTTGGTTCTATAGTTTCTCTTGTATGTATTGCTGGTGTAGGGTCAATCTAAAATACTCGAAGTCCCACGATGTTCCCTTGTAGGCGGAATCCCTCCAAAGCTTCCTACATGTAGGCTTTTGAAGGGGTAGTTTCCAAAAGCATTGCTGAGTGCCAAAGGTGGCTGAAGTGTGACCAGGAGATACCTTCTAACTGCTGATGAACAAGAGGAACCTGATGTTTTGATCTCAAGTCACAAATTCTAGTTGCTCACAAGCAGTCACATTGCTTGTTCAGACAAAAGCTGTGCTGAAGTCATCAAGCCAGACATCTGATAACTAGTACTGACCATCTCCACTTTGCCTCATCCTGGCTTTGCTAAACAGACCGTACCATCTTATCGCCAGGGATATAAGCTGAGTCCTGCTGAAGGAAAACGCACCGTTTCCCCAGACGACGCTGGGAACTGGACCAGACGTGCTATTTCCAGAGTTCAGCAAATCCAATACCCCACATGCATTTCTTTCAGTCTCTCTTATAACCTTATCCCAAAGGTCAAAACCTTCCATGAACTCTTATTGATCCAAGTATCCCAACGGAGAATGCTGGGGCAGCACCATTTGCCTCATGGCCTGTAGAACACCACGTTCAAAGCATTTTACAAACAGACAGGAACAGACTATGTCTCTCATGGGGCTGTTAAGTCTTCCTGGTTGTCTGTTTCAACAGAGCAAGCAACACACACTGAAACTGGAGGCATTCCAAGAACTAGCCACACTGTTCCCCCCCCAGCAGAGAACTAGACCTCAAGGAAAAGAAAACTCTGCTCAGTGAGACTGAATCACAGAAAGCTCGGAGAACAGCCAGGGGTTATTAAGAATGGATGTGACTTAAAATGCGAAATTATGCATCAGCACTAGGCAGCAAGAAGCCAGCACGCGTCACGACAAGACGGTTGTCCCAGCAGCGCAAGAGTCAGAGAGCTCTGACTGGTCTCTGGTGACTGGTGTCAGCCTTCGGGAGGAATAGAGCATCTGATTAGGAGTCCCACCCTTCCATCACAGAGGACATCGTGCTGCCAAGAGCAATTGGCATGGGGGTAAACTAAAAAAACTACATCAGGCAACCGTGAGGGGAGTTCCCTGCAGAACAGCTGTACTCAACGAGGAAGCGAACGGCTGCCGCATGAGATGGGGAGCGCACACGCACTTTTGCCAGTTCTAAGGGAGACGCGGGGCACTGCCGCTGCTACTTACTGGAGTTATAGCTCCGCAGACACCCATCGGTTCGTGCCTGGTGAAACAGACAAAATTTTCATCTGCAAGACAAAAGAATAAAAGACAACAGAGTTAAAGTCCTCGCTTCTGCGGAAAGAGTGTAAGGTGACTGCACACTAACAGGTTGGGGACAGAACTGAAACCATATTAGACAAAGAACCCTCTATGTCTTCATCTTAATTCATGCCTCCGGGACACTCCAGGTGGATGAAGATCTATTTGAGAATAGGTCTTGCGGTGTTAGCTCAAAAGCCAAACTCACAGTCACAGCAGAGCCTTTTAAACCCAGGGGTTCAACTCCTTCTGCAAGCTCGCTGTGTTGAGGCTAAGAGGAGGATAACTCCCTGCCCCACGGAAGAGCGAGCACAAATTGCATTCAGACTGCATCTCACTGAAGGAAGCAAAGTACTTGTCTCCCTGAGAGTTTTTAAACCTGTTTTGTACAGGAATCACATCCAGTGTAACAGCTATTGCTTTTCTGGTAAGAAATCACGAAAAGATGAAACTCTGGGACTACAGTAACACCATTCATCTTAAAATATTGCTGTTAGTCTTTCAAAGAGAAAGCAGAAAGCACATTTTCCTTACAAATTTATTCTTGCCGAAAACCTAGTTTCATTGGGAAGATGTGACAGAAAACATGAACATTTCTAATTACAGCTTTTGGAAACGATCTCACATAAGGACAAATGAGCAGTGTCCAGGCAGGAAAAGCTTCATGTTAACCTGAATGAGGATGATTGGTCTCAGTTAACATGATTGACTTCTCTCTCTTTGCTGCCTGCACAGACTGAGCTGGTTCAGCCCTTCAGAGCCCTTCCTCTGGTGACTAAGTTTTGTCTTCAGTGCCTGTCCTTCCTACAGTCTCAGGGATCACCCACATGCAGGACGATTTTGAAAATAGACCATATTGCTCATCATGCCACAGGGACATCCATTGTCTTAATTTGTTCTCCCCCAAACCATACTTGAACTTCTATAGCTTGTATAGCTGAGCCAAGGTGTTCTCTCTGTCCCTGCCACAGCTGTTCTGGCTCTGCAGCCTAGGAAAACTTTTGAAAAACCTCTTTCAAGCGTCAGAAAACTCCAAGAGCTCAGTGTTTTGGCTCCTGAAAAGGGTCAACATTGCAGACCTTCTCTTTAATAAAAAGTTAAGCAAAAGCACTACATGACCTCTCTAAACATCTGTGAGCCAGCACTGTTAGGGATGTGGGAATGTCAGTGAGGTGGGAGACACTGGTGGGTTCCACACCAACTCTCTGCCACATCCCTGTGGCATCTAGGACAGCAGAAGCTTCACTGCCTTCCTACAATCCTCCCTAGAAACCTCTGTCCCTACACTCTCTGGCATCTAAATTCATTTCAGTGATACCTAATGAGTAAACTCCCCTATAACATATAGGTGGTTTTCTTTTTTTTAATTTAAGAATTAGTCTGAATTTAAAACCAAAAAGGTTTCTCTGTTAAAAAAGCAACAAAAGAGCCCATACATCATTTTCCAGAGATTACCCAGGCATTCACATTGTTCTCTCCTAAGTTTAAAACTTGAAATACATTTACTTAAAACACATCCTGAGATAGAAAGGAAATGCAGACTATTTTTGCAGGTTTCCAGAGCCTTTCCATGTGTCTCCCTCCCACCCCCTCAAGCCTGATCTCATCCCACCTCTGAAACTGGGTTTGAAGGAACTTACCCACTGGGATAGTCCTGCCTTGAATCTTATCAGCCCATCCAGCGTAATATCGGAGTGTTTTTATACTGCCTTCCAGGTCAATGAAATAGGCCTGAAGAAAAGGTTTTCCTGTGTCCATTGTTTCCAGAGTCTGAAAAAAATAAATATTAAAATAATCGTATGCACTGTCAGACAAGCCAATGATTTTTCTTTAAAAAAAAAAGCTCTTAGAGAAATTCTTTTCTGATTTCATTTTGCCTTGTGCTGCAGGTACGGAGTTTCCTGTAGGAAACGGGCTTGTTAATACAAATAAAGTAGAAGAGAGACTGGACCAAATAACCCTGACGCATACAGAAGTTGCTTTGTTCAGTGACTGCAATGAGAGCACATCTTCTGGAAGGCCCCGGAAGGTGGCTGTGGGTGGGATACAGGACTGTGGTCTGGGGCACCGGTCAGAAACGATGCGAGTGTCCTGACTTCACCGTAACTGACCCTCCAACGCAGATGTTCTGGATTCCAGATGGCGTCAGTGAAATCAGTCAGACCCATTTTCCTTTTATTTAGAAATCTATTTTTTCTACTTCACAAAACCAACCTATGAAAAGCCTCTTTTGTCCACAGGATGACAGAAAACACACTTTTTTGGGGGGTTTTGTTCTTTTTTTTTTTTTTTTTTTTACAGAGTACTGGTAAAGCAACCTTTGGGCTCAGACCTGTGCTGAAACCGAGGCAAGGGAGAAGATGCTTCCCTAAAGCTGCACTGCTGCTAAGCAGCTCTAAATGAAGTCCAGTCTGGGTCTGTGTCCTTCTCACTGTTCTGGACATTAGCTCAGTGAATGCTCTGTTCTGCGCTCAGGGCATTAAACGGGATATCGGTGCGAACGGCCAGCACATCCATAAAGGAAGTACTATCCCCTGATAGATTGAAACATCTTTGTTTACACATGAAGTCATACCCTGTCATCTTCCACAGACATCAGGGTCCAAACAGCACTCAAACAGGCATTCCCCTTGGAATGCCTAGGATTGTTATCCACTCTGAATGTCTGCTAAGAAAACTGATTTTTATAAGTCATTACTTAGCCTGCAGCCAAGGCAGCCACGGCTGGTTTTCTACAGTGAAAAATAACCAGGCCAAACAAGCCCTCCCAGATCAGAAGGAGAGCAGAAAGACTGAAATGAGTGCCCTGGTTTATGGAGAAAGAGGGTCCTCTGAAGTCACGTCAAGAAGTGAGCAGAGTGTATTCACAGACACATATATCTTTTTTCCCCCTTTTATTTGTTCATCAGCACCGTCTTCAGACCCAAGATCCTAGATACGGACTGACAGCAGGTCTAAGCTGAGAGATGCTAGGATCTGTGGGCACAATTTGGAAAGTTGTCCAAGGCCCATAGGGTCTAAACTCTTCTCTCAACTGCAGCACGTTTTAGCCTGGGTCCTACTCCCCTTGTTTTGCACCACAACTCCTTCAGGAAAGGATAAGGAATCATTAGCAATAGTTCTTCAGTGCAGAAGTCCAAGTTAACACAGCTTCATGACTACAGAGGAATTCTCCCAAGCCAGTACATTCAGCAGGGAAAGAAACTTTTCCCACTTACACACATTTTAAACTTTGGATGACATCCAGCAAGAGAAAGATTCTCCTTCCAGCTTCTCATTTTATGGGAAGCAATTTGCAAAGAAGTCAAACTGGCCTTGCACTTTTGCAGTAAAAAAAAAAAAAACAAACAAAAACAAGTCAGTTGTAAAGGTTTGTGTTCTGGTGGGTTTCTTTTGGTGGTTGCTTTGGGTTTGTTTGTTGTTTTGGTGTGGGTTGTTTGGTTTAAGATAGAAACTGGGAGAGAGCTATGAACATGGATGACTTAAACCATGAAAGAACATGTTTATTACTTGGAAAATTTAAGTATAATATGTGTGACCACTCCAACAACTACCTAAAGTTTTGAACAAGTCAACTACACAGAAGAACTAAGAGCCTTCTTCTAAGATTCCTAAAATCATCCTGCAGAACAAGGAAGCCATGACTCCTGCATGGACTCTTCTGCCCTTCACAAAGGGTGAGAAAAGAAAAACATTAGACACGGACGCAGCAAAAGCAGAGGGTTGGAGCCAGGTTATGAGCCAACTGTTGCTGGTTTAGCACTGCTCACCCATCACAGTACTTACTGCCAGTATAACTCTGTCTCGCTCGAGAAGATCAGCCAGCTTGTGCAGGAGTTGTCCTCTGCTTAGGGCATCCATCTGCCTCCACGGAGAACCCCTCTGGAACGCTGCCTTCGCCGCTTCCACTGCATTATCCACGTCAGGCTAGAGCAGCCACGTACACAAGAAAACCTCAGGTTACAAGGAAGAAGCTGGATAATGGCACAGAAACCCCACCAGGCTGCTTCCTAGATGACTGTGTGGTGGTTAAAACCAAGTTGTCCAATAAACCTACTTACACTTTACTCCCAGATTCGGACTCAAGCCCACTTTCTTTATACAATAATCCAGAATCATGTTCCTGCCAATACAGGATGCAAGTGACACTAGGGGAGGACAAAAATGCAAGATCCCAAATCTGTTCCTATTACTGCTTCCCTAAGCATGACAGACCATCCTCTTCTGAACAAGTGTGGGAAGGAACATCCTCCATGAGACAGATCACAATTTTATCCAGGGGGACAACCACAGCTCAGATCCCACCATTCAGTCCCACTGGAACCTCTGCTGGCAATAGTTAACTCACTAAAAAACTTCCCTTAGATCCAGAACACTTCTGCCAGATTGGAAAGGTTTTGTTGTTCAGTGCTGTGACAAAGGCGTTTCACTTACCCACATTTATTGCCCCTCTCCCTTTGCCTGTTTTACCACACCCTGGACCAAATCTAACTCTGCTTACCCAAGTTACAACTCAAGTGGATAGTGAATTCCCTCTCTCCCTGCGCCACCATCCCCAGAGAAGCTCTGTGCATTTTCTCTGGCCACAGTGTTACCCTGGACTCCTTCCTTCTTCCCACATACATTGATTAGAAAAAAAAAGAAGAAACCAAGGGCAAACTCCTGACCCAATGAAGTCAATGGGAACGCTGTCATCAACATCCATGAGGCCAAGGCTGTACCCCAAGCATACATAAAGCATAGCTCACCCTGGCTTTGGACAGAATCCTGCTCTACGTAATGTCTGGCACAGCCAGTGCATCACTTCAGCTGATGGAGAACTCGCACCTCGCTTCAATATGTGGCTCAAAGGATTGGGAAAGGAGTGAGGGTGTCAGGCCTTGATCATTCCTCATAGCACTTCACCAGTTGCTCACACTAATGTCTTATCTCAAGTCTTGTCTGAATACAAAGTAAGTATCTGCACTGATCCAACAAGTTCTGGTCATTCTCCCCTCATAGGGAAGCGTGTGATGCTCAACCAAGACAACTGTTATAGGGAGACATGTTGCTTTCTTACAGCAAGTTATCATCCACCAAAATGGCACCTTACCTTGAGTCCTGGTGGACAGTAAGTTGTCCATGGGACAGAAATGTGCCCTTGTGGCCAAGAGGGCCAACAGGATCCTGGGGGGCATTAAGAAAAGTGTGTCCAGCAGGGCTAGGGAGGTTCTCCTCCCCCTCTGCTCTGCCCTGGTGAGACCACACCTGGAATCCTGTGTCCAGTTTGGGGCTCCCCAATTCAAGAGAGACAGGGACCTGCTGGAGAGAGTCCAAGCGAGAGCTACGAGGATGATCAAGGGACTTGAACATCTCTCCTGTGAGGAGAGGCTGAGAGAACTGGGGCTGTTCAGCCTTGAAAGGAGATGGCTGAGAGGGGATCTCATTAACGTATAAAAGGAGATGGCTGAGAGGGGATCTCATTAACATATAAAAATATCTGAGGGGTGGGGGTCAAGAGGAAGGGGACAATCTCTTCTCAGTGGTGCCCAGCAATAGAACAAGAAATAATGGGTGTAAGTTAGAACATAGGAAGTTCCACCTCAACATGAGGAGAAACTTCTTTACTGTGAGGGCAACGGAGCACTGGAACAAGCTGCCCAAAGAGGGTGTGGAGTCTCCTTCTCTGGAGACTTTCAAACTCCACCTGGACACGTTTCTGTGTGGCTGCCCTAGGTGATCCTGCTCTGCCAGGGGGCTTGGACTAGATGATGTCTAGAGGTCCCTTCCAACCCCTAACATTCTATGACTCCATGATTTTATTTTGCTCCTTTTCTTTACAAAAGGATTACACAGCTTTAGAACAATCTGACCTGTACTGCCAGGAAAAGAATCTCACCCTTTTGGAATGGCACTGGAGGAAACTTGTGCTGTTACAAAGGGTTAAGAATGGCTGTGGTCAAGCACAGATGCTGGCAAGGCAGGGGTAGCAAACAGCCACCACGCTCAGGCAGGCACGTCCTGCCCGGGGCCCATCACCCCCAGGCAGAACGGGCCTTCAGACTGGTTTGCTTCAGTTGAGTTGATCTGGATTCAAACTGGCACATCACAAAAAGCCAGAAGGCACCACCAGCCGCTGCATACTTATGTACTTCCATTCTGCCCGCTGGAATGAAGGCTCATGCTGAAAGAAGGCAAAATTTTATGTGACAAAGCAAAGAAACATGAGAAGTGTGTCAGGTTTAAACAAGCCTTCCCTTAGCAGCAATTAATTAGCTTCTGCGACCAGGCTAGGAGCACCGGTGTGCAGAGCATTGGGCCTCCAGTGCCAGCACTGCCCTGGTACCGAGGCACTCCCCACCACCCTGGCACTCACAGGAACAGGAATGAGATGGACTTGATTGCACACCCAGATCTTCCTCATCCTCTAAACATGGGAGCACCTGAGCCCTGCTGCAGTTCCTGCCAATACTGCTTGTCTTCACTCTTCTATTCTCGGATGCGCTGGGTGCACACCGCAGCTTGGAGACTGCTGTCACTGCCACACAGGCAAAAAGGCTTTCCCAAAATGCCCTCAGGGGTAGCACCACCAAGTGAGATCTTGTGAGCCTGCAACAGCCTCAATAGGCCTGAGAGACCAGCAAAAACAAGGAAATTCTTCAGGAAGGCCGAAATGCCATTCTTAATCCATCCTGTTATGACTAGGCATTAGGGGAGTCTGAATGGCATGTTCATTGCAGGCGTGTTGCAATAGGTAGGCACAATGCGTGACAAAGAGACTTGTAACTGTCAAGGTGCCAGGGACACACTGTGGGATACAAAACCACAAAGAGGAGGAGGAGGCCCATGCTCAGTTCCGATCTATACAGATTTAACCACCATTACATGAAAAGCTTCGCCAAGAGAATATTAAGATCGCAAAGTAAAGCATTGCAGCGTTGGGAAATGCCTGCAAACCTCCATACCCACCTGGGATGTTTGCGTTATGATACAACCCCCAGTTACACAACCGCATACCATTTTCCCCTGAACAAACTCATGCCGTTCTTTGTTCTAAGCTACCTCCTCCACCTTCCTCCTCTACCTCAAGTCCTGCTCATCGTTGCTCCATTTCTCTCCTGTCCCAGCAGCAGGCTGCAGAGCACAGCCGAGACCATCACCCCATTCGCCCTGGGAGTAGAAAAAACTGCAAAAGAACCAACCTTGTTATGCTTCGGGCTCGGTGTGCAAAACACTGCTTCACTGGCCAGTAAGGAGACAGGTCAGAGATGGAGCACACCCAGCTGAGACCATCTTTCTTCAACTCAGCTACTAAATTCCTCAAAAAGCCTCCACTGTGCACATCTCTGGAAAGGCACTTTGACATAGGCCATGAGTGTGCCACAGTTTCTCAACCGGAAGAGGTTCTCTGACCTGCTCTGCTGCACATATTCTACACATCGCTTTGCTCTAACTTTTGAGCCCACGTTCAAAACAGCAACAAACAGCATCTTAACAGCCCAAAGTGTCCAAAACCATTGCCGAGGGCATTTCAAGTCTGCTGTAGGGAATCATATTCCTGTAGCCTCTTACCTCAACCTGTCACTGCAATCTGAGTGGGGCAGGATGGCTGTGAACAAAACCCTCTGACAGCCCTTCAAAGATCCTCATGGGAGGGTGAACTGCTTAGAAATGATCATGATGGACACTCCACTGCTCAACAGTCACAGCCCACGTTCTGTGGCAGCCAGCTGAGCCAGGCACTCTGAGGAAGGAACACCTTCTCCCCTGCCTTCACTGGGTGTTAGCAAGCTGCCAGAGGAAAAAGCCTGTCTGTGAGGGTTATTGACAGCACTGGGGAAACGACAGTGGCACAGGTATTTTTGCCTTCACACTAACACCAAGAGAGGGTGGAGGTTCTGGGGCTGCACTACACGCTGGGGGCAGAAGTCTAACGAAGAAAGTTATTCCTCCTCCATTACCAGCCTGGCAAACACTCTGACACTAAGCCATTATCTAGGAGGCAAAAAGACTCCAAGCATCCAGTGGAAGCATTTGTTCGTTTATTTTCAGTGCTTTTTCCACACAAGACTTCCCTTTATCCCTAACTATCCCATCAAGAGCAATTCTGTCACTAAAGAACAAACAACAAAACCTTTGCTCCTAGCCTCATAAAGCATTGGCCAAGTTTCAGCACCAGACTAAATTGTCATCACCGAGATACCAGCTGCCAAATTCCCACCCCTCACGTGCAGGCTAAGAAAAACACACTCTGCATGGCCAGGGAGGGGCAGGTTTCAGTTCAGGGCTAGGGAAGTGGAGTCCTGCTCCCAGCACAGCTGAAGCCAGAGCCAGTACCAGGAGCTGCCACCCTTGTGGTGGTACCGACCGGTGCAACCACGTATGGTGGCGTGTGGGGACAAGACACTGGAAAGCACCACTGAACACAATTCTTTCTGTAGTAACTCCAACAGCCTGGAGATAGAGACTTAGGAGGGGATATTCAACCAGGGAAAAGGATGTCTCAGGGGACTCAGTTTGCCAGAAGACAGTGGGACATGGTTAAGTATTACCAGGAGCCAAAGAGGCAGCCTAGGATGCTTCTCACCCATGACTCTGCTTTCTAACTAATTCACATCCCCATTCAGTCCCTTGCACGAACCTACTTAAAGAAAAATATACATTTTACATTTTTTAAAAAGTGTGATGTAAAGGGGTAGAAGGTGCTTTCAGCAGCCAAGGTGTGGCTTACTTACTCTGTTGCCCACAATTATTCTATGCACTGAGGAGCCAGCCACCTACGCTGAATATCCACAGGCAGAGGGCTCCACTGACTGGCCCCAAAGGAAGGTTTACAGTGACTCCCATGCAAGCTAGAAGCTGAAAGTTATCTTTGAATTCAGGCAGCGCCAAGTCTCAAGGAGGCAAGCTGCAAAACTGCCCTCTAAGTTCTGCAAAACAATTTTCTTAAACCAAAGTCATTAAGAAGTAGACTTGAAACACTCATGTAATGTTCTGTAACTGCTTGAGGAGACACTTAGCTCAGGGAACAATAACAACGTCATGGATTCTGCCTAGCAAAATACAGTTGCATCAGAGTTGCTCCAACTCCGCTGTTTACATGCCACAAATTAAACACAGTTGTGTCCTGCCCACTTAGTATAAAGAAATTACACATAATGTTTTGGTCTGCCTTGATCTTTAACAGTCCTACGGATGTACAGATGCCCCATGGCAATGGGTCTTAGAGGCTGGTTAGTGCCATCCAAAAAGAACAACTACTATTTTGCACACTATTTCCACGCAGGCTGGTATTGTCCAGCAAGCTTGGTCCATCTCCAGAGGGGTCAAGCTCTATACTCTACACAGTGGAATACCAGGAAACATATTGCCCCTGCTCAACTTGTATCACTCCCACTAGGAAAGTATCCTCAAGGCAGCTACTGGCTGGAAACAGGCACTGCTCCTCACAAATGCTGGACAAACTGATACCAAGAAAAAGAAAAAAAGGGGGAAAGAAAAAAAAATACCACAGTACATGCAGAAGTGCCAACATAGCCTGTCACCTACTGCCCACAGCTATGAGCAGCCAAAGCCCTGGTCCAGCAGAGTGAATCACCTCCCCGTGACACACTGCAAGAAGTCAGCTCTTGCGAAGCTCTTTCATGTAGCTCAGGCCAGCTTGCCCACATGTGATGAGCTGTTTTGGACAAGAAGCGTCACACCTGATTGTTTCTCACCTCAGACTGTTACCAGACCCAAGGAGTTATGTCCCAGGCTCATGCAGAGCACACTAGGGCCAGGGACTACTAAAGTTCTTGAGAGATACTGGTTTGGTTTTAACTAAGATTTGCCACATTTGTGCAGGAGCCCAGAACCCATGATACCAGTCAATATCTAGCAGGAAGCGGGCAATGTTTGCATCACTCAGCTTCGATTTCCCCAAGCGCTCAGGTTATTTGTTGATTGTGTTTAAAAAAGGGCAAGTTTCAGTTTAGTGTCTCCAACAAGCTGCCATACAGCTGGTGTATAAACCACTCCCAACACAAGGCACAAGTTCTGTCAGGGACATGCATGCACCATCACCGCTATTTCTTCAGACTGGCTGCTCCCTTCCAGTGCATAACACAAAAACGATGCTGAATCTCATTTCTCTCACAGTTTTCAGTAGTTTCTACCAGGGAAAGTGACTCTGCAGAGTAATTACCCCATGTAATTCTTGAGCAGCACATCCAGCATTGCAGACCTCCAGCTCACAGTCTGGCCAAATGGATGTTGTTGTTGAAAGTCAGCTTTTCCCATGTGCTTCCCTACAAGAGGAAGTCCCTCAGAATCCGTTTTTCACTTTCCAGCAACACTTACCTTGTCTCCTTCCTCGACATCACAAATTTTCTCCAGTGTTGAAGGGTTGTAGGTTGGGAACTTCTTTCCACTTGTAGACTCGTGCCATTCATTGTTAATAAATATCTGAAGAGATAGCAAGGGGAGTAGGAAAAAAACAAAACACAACGTACCGATTTAGACAATGCAATAAACCACAAGTATTCCTCAAAGGTTCTGGGGCTCTTCAATTTCCATTGATGGCAGAGTCAAGCGTGCTCAGTCTCTCTCCCAGGGAGACTGTTTGCGATACAGACAGCATTTATCCGAACTAGAACCTGAGCCAGAAGACATAGGAGAAAGCCTTCATGCACCCAATTAGTTTTGAGCAAGAGTAAGGCAGAGGATGGGGCCCACACAGTAAAACACCATAATCTGGCAATGAGAAACAGACAGTTTTTGAAATACATCTCCATGGGAACAGCAAGCAGGCACCAAAAGAAACTTGTATGGTTCAGGCAAAAGGAGCCCCTTGTTACATGCTGCAAATGAAATGTCAGCGTACAATGTCACTTGGTTGTTTGTATCCTGCCCCACTTCCATGACTTGTCCCCCCAAGCTCTGTCCAGAAGAGGGTAAGTACTGGTTCAGTCCTACCCCACCGTGCCTTGTCACAGGCTCGATCAAGCCTCCCACGTCACTTGGAGTCATCTGTGACAAGATTTAAGTGTTTCAAAATATTGCATTTCCAGAGCAAGAACAAACAGTCCCAGTGTTGCGTAACTGAAAATGCATTAAATACTAGAGTGTTGTTACCCACAGTAAACAGAACATGAATACCTATATACAATTAATTGATTCAACATGCATCTTATCCACACTGTGATCTAACTTGGCAGTGTTATATTTTATAAATATACTTTAAGAAAGATTAGATGAAGTAATCTTTATTAGTAGCCTGTTAGCGGCTGTAAGCTAGTACTTTTACTTGGAAGTCGTCCACATTTGCAATCTTATTTATGAGTCTCTACACACCACCAGAAGATTAATGTTGCATCCCTCACATTCGGAATTCCCACCGCTTTGGGTCATAGCTTTCTTTCCTCAAGCAGCTTTTTTTTTTTCCTGAAAGGAGTTTCTCCTGACTCTTTCAGCAAAAAGCATCCAAGATTTAACTGGTGTAGAAGCTGCACTTTTGGACCCACCTGTTTCAGTCAGGCAGAGAAAAAGAATATTTGGGCAAAAAAAAGTTGTCAAGTGACGTCATACGACAAGATACAGTGTTAGAAATATTAATTGACACAATTCTCCCGAGCTACCTCTATTATCCAATCGCTGCATTTTAACATTTACACTTTTTAAATTCAGTTTTCCTTTGTTTTCACTAACAAAGGAAATACTATAAAAGTGGGAGATATGATGGGAACAGTAAAATTACAGCATCTGGTATATGCTCACAAACTACAGATTGGGGAAGGCTACCGGTTTTCCTGCTCATTCAACATCAATTCTACGTGAAAGAGTTGGGATGGGAAAGTGATGTTCCCATAAGAAGTAGTAAAACATGAGAGTGACAGGATCAGGCTGTTTTAAATGTAACGTATACGCTGGCATCATTCTGGGAACCGCACCGCATCGCCCAAGTCTTCAACGCCAGGACTTGAAATCAGCCGTTCATGCTTCATACCCAGGATTTGGGACACAGGATAGGGGACAGATCACTTCCATCACACATCCATGACAAGCATTAAGCTGCTCTATAAGTAAGACCTTTGTTGAAAATTTTTCCTCTCCCCCAGCCCCACAACTGGTAGAACCGAAAATAAAAATCTCCGCTCGGCGGAGAAAAGTGTGCCGTCAGCTGTAAACATCTGGTGAAACTCAGAGCTTGTAGAAAGCCCCTTGCAGTTTTATGAAAACTGACTGTGGCTCATTTTCTGAGATGCACCGGGAGCATCAGATCGAATGTCAAATTCACACTTTTAATTAACATTGGTTTCCACTTTTAGGAGACTCCATTGATACGCTTAGTGCACAGTCTCTGGGAAAACTCTGGAGAATAAAAGCCACGTGTTTTAAAACACATGGCCGCAGGATCAGATCCCTAAGGAGTATTTAAAAGTGTTCGCTACAATAAAAATAACAAAACCCAGAACATTTGGATGTTTAAGAAGAACTCTAATGGCTGTGTCCATTTTGGATGCAGAGGAGAGTTGTTTGTGCAGCATTATGCCACACGGCAAGTCGGCAGATGCAGATCCAATTTGCTGCTAAATGACAAGTTTATCTTACAAAGAAAAAGCAGACGTATTTGGGTTGTTAAAAATCAATCTCGTCCAGTGATCACCACTAATTGCTAATTTGTTTCAGTACTTTGGATGCATAATTCAAACCAACACCTCACCGGGTAAACTATCGCTGTTTACTCCTCACCGCAAGAGAACGAACTTAGAGTTCTCCTTTTTTTTTGAAAAAAAAAATAAAAAAATACTTAACACAGAAGTTAATAGGCTCACTCAGCCCCTCCAGCTTTTTTAGTTCAGCCACATAGTTCAAGTTATGGCAGCCCTAGCAGCGTAACCGCCCAGGATATTTTCCCCAGCGCGCAGGACAGCGGGTCAGGCTGTTGTGGAACAAAAAAGCGACTCGGCTATCGCAGAGCTGCGGCCGTGTCTGGGAGCAGGGATTTCTGCCGCGGTGCTCAGCTCCACGCCAACGCCAGCCTCACCTCCAAGGACCGAGTTATCAAGCTCGGGAACCTTCAGTTAAATCCAAAAGGTCAGAAGCAACCGTTTAAAGGTCATTTAAAGGGAAGATCGATGGAAAGCAGAGAGATACGAGTTTGCGTGGGCTCGCTGCCCGACTCCTCAGCCCGTGGGGAGGCCATGGAGGAGCTTTGTTGGGACGGTGAGGCCCCAACAAGACGTGTGTGAACAGCACTCCTCTTCGGGAGCTACAGGTGGCTTCAGTCCCACCACAGAGCCCTTTCACAAGGCCCAGTCCCTCAGGACGCCGGCCCTGCTCCACCTTCCCAGTGTTCCCCAGGACGTAAACCCAAGCCCTGGCACGGCCAGGCCGCATCCACCGCGGGGGAGCTTCACACCGGGTCAAGGACGGCTGAACACAACCCAGGAGAGCAGCTTCCTCGCGGATAAACCCCTTCTCGCCTCTGCCCAGGCTCACCCCATCCAAATCCGATTTTGTTGAGCACCAACGTGATGCTAAAACCATTCACCGGGTGGGTCAGTCGAGCGCTGAGCGGGGGAAGACGGCCGTCGGGGTGAGCGGGAGGGGACAGGCCACCGTGGCGCTGGGAGAACCAGCCTGCCAAATCGTCAGCCCCAGGGCCTGGGAGAAGTGTCTGTGGGCACCTGGGGCAGCACCACAAGTTTGGTGCAGTTCTTTTATTTTTTCTTTCTTGGGCTTTTGGGCTTGGGCAATTGCAGCTCCTCTTAGAGATGCCACAGCCACCTGCTTGCCCCAGTCACTCAACTATACTTACACCCTCGTAAGCTGTCTAGATCAGCAGGAGAGATAATAATAACAATTAAAAAAATGACAGCAAGGGAGAAAGGTTCATACAAAAAGAAAATAACATCTCACCACCAGCCTGACTCCACTGAGCATCAGCAACACCCTGGCAGAGCCTGCTGCCCACCCACCTTCCCCCCCACCACGGGCTCACCTTGGTGTACTTCACCTCCAGGCTCCGTAGTGGCCGCGGCAGAGGCGGCGGCACCACCTTCTTGTCGGGCTGCCCGTTTTCCACGGCGCCGTTGAGGGCGGCCATGCCCGCGCCGTCGAGCTCCCGCCGTGTCCCCCCCCCTCCTCCTTCACACACACACACACGCTCCCCGCTCTCCAGCCTCTGGCTGCTGACAGCCCGCCGCGCCGCCTTAAGAGAGCGGCGCGCGCCGGCCGCCCGCCCCCGCCATTGGCCAGCCGCCCCGCCTCGCGCCCCGACCCCGCCCACCTCCCCCCTCCCCTCCCCGCCTCGCCCCGCCCCACCCCGTCGCGGGGCCGCGGCCCTCAGGTAACGGGCGGCGTCGGCCCGCCGAGGCGCGGAGGGCGGCCGGGGGGCGCCAGCGGGTCGCGGCCGCAGCCTCGGGAGGAGAGGCGGACCCCGCTGCCGGGAGGTTGGCCGGCGGTTGGAGCCGCTCGCCCGGCGAGGGGAACGGGGCGTTTGTCGAGGGAAGCGGAGCAGCCAGCCTGGCTTCTCGCGAAGGGTGTCGGTGGGATGGGCGTCGGCAGGAGACATGGCGGCTGCTGCCCTCTGCCTGCGCCGCCTGCAGCCCCCGCTGCCTTCAGCCCGTGCCGGAACCCACGCAGTGTCAGTCGGGAGGGGATGCCTGGCCGGGGCTCAGCGGGAATACCTGCCCAGGCCTGGTGTGGGGGAGTGGGCGCTCTGGGAGGCTGTTACACCCTCTGCGTCCAGCCACAAGGGCCTTTCTCGGCTCCTCTCAGTGCCCTGAGCTCCTCATGCCAGCCAGCTCCCCGCTGCCCTTCGCTGGGGCCTCTGCAGAGCCCCCCAGGGCTGTTGGTAAAGAGAGGGAAGAGCATCAAATTCAGACAAGGGGCACTGGTTTTAAACTAGAGCAGGGTAGATTTAGATTAGACATTGGGAAGAGGTTCCTCACTGTGAGAGTGGTGAGACACTGGCACAGGTTGC
Organism: Trogon surrucura; assembly: GCA_020746105.1. NCBI lineage: Eukaryota > Metazoa > Chordata > Aves > Trogoniformes > Trogonidae > Trogon > Trogon surrucura. The sequence continues at coordinate 18,550,527 of CM036627.1, read as the reverse complement.
CCAGAGAAGCTGTGGATGCCTCATCCCTGCAAGTGTCCAGGTTGGACGGGGCTTTGAGCAACCTGGTCCAGCGGGAGGTGTCCCTGATCTTTAAGGTCTCTTCCAACTCAAAACCATTCTATGATGCTGTGATCCCATTAAATGCTCAATGCGCCGCTGACAGAAGCTCCTCCACATCCTGGGCGTGTACACGGGGCTGAGATCAGTTTGACCACCCTGGTTTGACTATCCCAGTCAAAGGACTTTACGCACACTGGGGCAAGACCAAACCGTTCCGCTAAAACTTCCTGCAACGATAACCGATATACTCATGTCCCACAGAGCCAACATCCAGCATGGTTTTTGTAGTAGCGCATGCCGAACATCAAGAAAGATGCTGTCTTTCAAAAAGTCCTACAGGATATGGAACGTGTCTAAAGTGACAGATCTAGGCTCTGCGCCTGAACAAGTTCATTATGTATTGCTTCATTCTGAATAAAATACGTGTAAGTCTTTGCGGGCTGGGGGCCAGGACACTAGGAGCACCCTTACACCCACACACACATGGAAGATAATACAACATATTTTCCATATAACAAGTGGCAAGATGCCAGAAGTTATCTTAGAAAATGTTTCACGGAATCTGTAATCCCCAGCAATAGTCAGCACTTTGCTGTTAGAAGGCTTAAAAATACTCAGCGTTTCCAAAGGCACAGAGCCTGAGATATCATAGCAGCGTAAGAGTTAGTGCTGATTCAGTAGGTAAAGTACTACCGATGAATCAAACTCTGCTTCCTGCGGCTTGCAGGATATTCTTGGAGGACCTCTGCCCGGGTGACAACCTGTTTGATGGTGCTTGCTTCCTGAGAGCTGCCAGTAACACAAAAGATTTTTTCCCTGCGCAATCTACGTATCTTTGCCCGATAAATGGCTGAATCATTTTCTGTTGAACCCGATACTAAAGGACTCCTGCCTAGCAGTTGGACTATGAAATTTTCTCTTCAGATGGGAAGGTGCTTCAGTTGTAAATAATTTGTGGGAATATCCTTGTATGCAGTGGCAGAATCAAGTGAGCGTTCTCAGAAGATAAAGAAACAGCACAATCATTTATTTCTAAGCTGTCTACTTTTAATTGACCAGTTGCTATTTCCCACAAAAGCATCAAAGCTTGAAGAATCTCTTAACCGAATCGCCACATACTTCTGGTCTCAGATAAGAGGAGTTTGGTTCCAAGCTATACTCAGATGTCACCAAACTATGACTGATGGGATGCACAAACTGAAGTCTGAGATAGAAGGTATGCTCTCTCTTCTCTCTGGAAAAGGCATGGCCACTGACCCACTTTAGGACTGGCAACAGAACTTTTTTGGGTCTGATAATTTGCCATTTCTGGTTTTACCATAATGTGTCACACCACTACAGCCAGTAATTTGATAGTATGAATATCAGGGAGCAAGGGGGAAATTGTTACACAGGTGAATAGAATTTATTCATTTCTGACTTATTTTGCCCACAGAAACGCTTGGCTGAAGTGGAAAGTACTCTTGTAATTAGAGAACAAAATATCTGGTTGAGGAGAACGATGAATAAAAAGTTCCAGGACAAGCAGTGTCTAAAGGGTCATTCCAGTGGGTTGTCTCATGTGGAATGACCTTGTCTCTTATCATATGGAAGATTTTTTACAAGGCATTCCTGGGAAAATTATTTTAGGCGTTATTACTTCTTCGAGTTAATCTTGGTGCAGTGTGAGATATACCTACGGCAAAAGTTCCACATACAGGGCTTGGGAATGTGTGAGCCTTTTAAAAGGCTGTACGAAGTGAAAGAATTGTGAGTCAGTGACACATGAATGAGCTGAAATAGTTAACCAATAGACATGGCTGTATGCAATATTTCCCCTAGTGACATCACAAGAAGAGTAACAAAACATTCCACTGTCAAAAGAGTTTTGTGGATGCTGACTGGTCCCTTGTTGGGCAAACTCAGTCCTACCATAAATGGGAACAACTCCACGAGCCTCAGGAGATGTGTCCTCTCTCGCTGGTGCCTGTATCAGATCCACAGAGGTGGAAATACTCACTCCTCCAGACTGCTGAGCAGTGAGCTTGGCGGGAGATGGCCCCTAAAAGCAAGAGCAGAGCCCAGATCAGAACAAGTTAGAGACATTTTATATTCATTCCCATGCTCCAGGAAGGCCACGCCACCGTTCAGATAGAAGCACTGAAGAAAAATGGGATTTACCTAAGTTTGTAACCGCTGAAAAAATGTGCCAGAAACAGACGCAAGAGGAAAAACGTCTGTTAATGAAAGGTCACATTACTACTGAGTCACCCTGTTTTGTTCTACCGTTGCAGCAGTGTGTGCAGAGATGTCTGCAATATGTGTCTTTAACCTGCTGCGCTGACTACGATAGTTGTGAATTCCCCGGTGCCGTGCTGCTCTGCAGAGCCACGTCTCACAGAAAGTTTCTAGACTGTGAGGACACCAGCTCTTCTCTGCCAGCCAGCACAAAGATTGCCTTTCTTCCGTTGGGTTGGACACGTGCACTTTTAAATCCGCCACCGTGAATTAGACCTGACCACGCGTTTCTGCGCCCGTCTGTCTCGTCTGTGCTGAGCACAGCCACCGGTCGTGTTCGTGCTCTGATGTAGCTGATTCCCTATAGGCTATGGGTGCTAAGGCTCTCTACAAGAATCCATTTATCTGCCTTCCCCACCTTGTTTAACCATAATGGACTATTGCTGGTGGTAATTCCTCCTCCAAATACACTCGCTTCTCTCTACATGTCTCGTGTCCCAGCTCCACCCTGGGAGTGCAGGAGAGTTGTATCCAGAGGATCAGTGAAGACACCTCCAGATCACCTGACAGTTCTCGACAACCCTGGCATTGTGCCCCAGGGATGAAGACAGATTTGGCAGCGGAGCACATACTCACCTATGGGACAGCAGCTTGCCCAGACAGCGGAGGCGTAACCACTGAGAGCTGCTCTACAAGCTGATCAGTTGATATTACGATGTTATTTTGCATCGAGATCTCAGCCTGTACTTCGAGCTGACCAGACGTCTCGTAGCCATGTGGAGTGGTTAATGTCACACGGAGCCAAAGCTTATTTTACGTATACCCCGAAGCATGTACACACACAAACATATATATGCGTGCGAAGCAATATGCGCCAAAAGGCCACTGAGGCTGCGCACTCCAGTATTCAACAGCTAGGGGTGTTCAGAATTGGCCTGGGTTTGAGCTGTAATTGAGTTATCCGTGCCCTTTTCCCGCAGGCATTCTTCTCACTCCGCCCTGGCAATGCTTGCTGCTCCAGAGAGAGCAGCTCCCTTCATGATTTATTCTCCTCTTGTTTAATGTGCAGCGAAGGGGCTTTTTACTGCCTGTTATTCAAACTGTGCTTTGGGCAAAAAATTATTCATTTCTGTATGGTTTTTTTTTTTTTTCCGTGGTGCTCATGATAGCAGTGTCTGAGTGTTTCACACACAGCTTTTCCTTCTCCAATAATTCTGAGAGGATGCTGGCCCCGTGTTATCAGTGAGGAAAGAAGGCAGGCGGCGACGAATTAAGAAAAGGGGCTTCATAATTTTCGATTCCTGATGTGAGTCACCTCCAGTCTGAGTACTTTAGAGGATGGGCTCGCAGAACTCAGCTTCCCCTGACCTCAGCTACGGCAGCACTTGCACAACAGGCCGGATCTGAAAATCTCCCACCTAAACTCCCAGATAAGGCAGAACGTGCAACCCGCTGCACATTGCTCCCCAGTGACTTTCATCTGGGAATTTTCTGTTTTGTTTTCTGGGCCAGACTATTCCTGTAACTTTATTTTCTGTGGGTAACTTTCAAGGGTTTGAGTGCCTTCTTTTTGTTCTAAGCAAACTTTAAAATCATGAATTTCATCGCTCTCAATCAAACTCATCGGGATCTGGCTGAGCAGCAGGATGGACTGTTTAGAACTACGATATGATTGGCGTTTTACAGGCTCCCTGGTAGCAGTGATCAGCTCTTTAATTGATACGGGCTGGCCTTTTGGAGGGAGTGAGACAGTGCTTTGCCAGTAGGTTTGCTTTTGGTTTGTTTTTTCAAATAATTTCTGCCTGCAAAATCCCAAGATCCATTCCAGACCTCCAGAAACAAATTGCGTCTAGTGAGCTCCCTCAACCTGGTCCCCACCTTACCAGGCTGGCATCTGTATTTCAGATGCTGAGAATAAGAAGACGGGGAAATGGTCCCTTAGATAACCACTGGAAGAAGATTTTTAGTAACAAAGGCATCTATCTGTTTTTTTTACCTCTCTAAACAATTAGGTAGCTATCTAGTGGTAATTACTGCTGCTTTAAAGTTTGGCTTTTACCTGCATTCATTGAAGATAAGCCTGATCAGCTGCCATATAAAACAAGTAGAATAACTGAACTGCTGCCTTCAGCTGTGGAAGACATTGCGAATGACACAAAGTCAGTGGAAAAGTCTGCTATTTCATACCAAGGGAAGTTCTGCTCGGTTCATCAAAGTATTCATGTGCAACTTCAAAAGGATTGGAATCCAGAGAGATGCCTTAAAAAAAAAAAAGAAAGAAAAGATCACACCGTCATGAAAATCCTTTGAAAATCATATGTATTATGTGGGGTTTTTAAAGTTAATACAACCTTACTTGGGCTGTGCTGGATGATATTAGTGGAGAAGGGGTTGTGTGCATTGGATGTATCCTGCAGTTTGAAGCAGCCTTACCCCAGGAACTCACCACTCTCGCCGTATTTCTGTCACCCTTCTCGTGCCCGGTAGGTTAAAGCTTCCATTTTGACACATCTGGCTCTGAGGAAGAGTTTCTTTTCCCATTCCTCTCCACTTCCACAAAATCACTCTAATGGTGAAGAGAAACGATGCGAGATACTGTGAGATGCTATTTGTGTAAACATTTGTAATCCTACAAACGACCTCATGATGCAAACCAGGCCTTTGGGGGCTCGAGACAAAACACAGCCTTTTGATACTTTGCGCTGTAATTACTTCATGAAACAAAATCCTCAATCAAATTAATTTTCTTCATGCATATCATAGGTATTGAACTGTGACCACGCACAAGGACTGGCCTTCCCTTTAGTTTGCCTGGCTCCAAGAGTAAATTGGAAAAGTTGGTGGCAAGGAAATAACTAACAGCTGAGCATTTGGAAACCTTTTATATTAAAGCAGCTTCTATTTCCTCTTGCCTCCATTTCTCCCTGCCAGGCCTTGCATTGGAAGATGAGGAGAGCGAGAGCAGGAACAGAAGCAAGTGCGTGATAACCTACTAAGATAGTGTTTGTGCTGTGAAGAAGTTCAAGGACCTGTTTCATTACAAACCATTCTGTGTGTCTGGCACCACGGAGCCGATGGGAACCACTCCCTGCCTTGACCCTGCAATGCCGACCTGAGGATTATTTACCTACAAACAGCTATTGTTTGCAGGATTGGCAAATGAAAAAACAAATATGTTTTCTCCACAGATCCTATCGCTTCCTACTTTCTCTCGATAAGAGGCACTCGGGGCTGGTGCCCACATTTCGGAAGCGGTGGTTGCCTAGTTAGGAGTTGAGGAGTCTAAAACGTGCTTTCTTCTGCTGCTCCTTCCTCCACGTCTCTTCGCTCTCACTCATCGTCACATCTGTTCTGGGCCCAATGCCCAACAATTCTGCATTAACGCCTCAGTACACACAGGCTTGCACAGCTGAACAGTTTGCAACGCAACATACCCAGTGCCGTAATGTCTTTCTGAATGAAGCTCTTGCAGACAATTTTTGTTTACGGGCAGAAGCGCTTAGCTTCATAGTGCTGCTTGTGAGCTGTGTCCAGCTGACGGCAGCCACTTCAGGTCTTCCCAGAGGAACGGTTTTGCAGGGCGCAGTCACGAATCTAGAAAATACAGAACAGAGCAGGTAAACAAATACTCCTAAAGAAGATACCGTCTCGGGCCTTGATCCTGCAAACTCGCACGGGCTTAATGTTAAGCACATGAGCAGTCCCAGATGACTTCAGCAGAGCTGCTCACATGCTTGCAGTGCATAGCATGTGCCAGATCAGAGCCTTTATGTCTAATTGCAAAATAAAAGGCAAGTCTCCCAGTTCTATCAACTGTAATGAATTGTTATTAACAGCACATTTTAAAATAGCCATGGGGCAGATCCCAGGCCGACCCACTGAGGATAAAGTGATGTGAACTTGTTGCAACAGAACCTGGAAATACTTTTTCTTGGACAAGGTGCCGTGCCAGTCATATGAAACGCTAACACTGTGGCGAAGTTGTTTTTATAGGCTTGGACTTGTGCAAGGCTTTTTTTTGTGCTCAGTCTTTGCACAGCCCCTCTCTTTTGCACCTTATGGGTTGAATTCCGCTGTTTGAGCCGTGAGTCAGAAAACCACCCTCCTCCTGACCTTGGGGGTACTTTCTATAAGGATTTGCTGATTTCACAACGCCCTGGCATACCTTGACCCACCAGAGCTGAACAAACCAAATCACAGCACGCGCCCACCGGGCTCTTTCACGCCAGGTCCGCATCTGCGACCCTGGACCACAAGGTCCCAACCGTATGTCCCCCCCCAGCGAAGGGACGAGCAGCACAAAGGGCGACATTGTGTCCCGTCCTCCCGCAGCAGAGCCCTCGCTCCAGCCTAACGGCGAGGCGGGGGGGAAAGACAAACCGGGGGACATGCACAAAAAAAACCCCGAGACCCACCCAGGTTTGCACGCTTGGCATTGCACGCCTGTTAATGAAGAGCCAGGCCCTCATTAAGAGAGTCTCGGCGTGGACGCCCCGCCAGGGCCATGCCTCCCGTCCGCTGCCCGTTCGCAGCCCTGGCGCCCCGACAATACGGGCGTCGGAGGGCAGAACCGCTCAGCGGGTGCGGAAGGTGACGCGGCCTCCTCTGGGCTGGCGTTTGCACCTGGGGCTGCCGCGGTTTAATGGACTTTAACACATCGCAAACAAGAGCTTTTGTTGGCGGGCACAAAAGGCTGCCCCCGGCGCGGGGCTCTCCCCAACACTGCCCGCATTGTTTCCCCTCCGCTGCTTCTTGTCACCCTCCTTGTCAGAGTTTAATGAGGACAACGAGATTTCGCAGGCTCATTTCGCACTTCAGCAACTTTCTAACACTTTCCTAACAAGGGAGAAGGGGCAGGAGGAGAGATCGGGGGTCGCAGGGGAGGAGGAGCCACCTCAGCTTGGCTTCATCCCCGTGGGCAGAGACCCGCATCCCTGGGGCCGGTGCACTCGGTGGCCGGGGCTGATCTGCGATGCGGAGGGCTCAACCCCTTTCAGCCCAGCCCTGGCACCCCTATTAAAAAAACCCCAACTATTAACCTCGCTGGGTTTAAGCTTGGCAGGGGGTGGAGGGGTTGCCCGGAAGAGCAGCGAGGCTGCGGGGACCGAGGTGGGCAGTGGCTGGGATTGTCCCGCGGCTCACAGCAAGGCACTTCCCCGGAGCAGGTAGCTTTCCCTGGGGCTTCATGCTTGCCAGACCGGAGATGAGCCATTTTCTCACTTCCACACCATCCTCGCAGAAGCCAAGCATCTCTCATAAAGGAGAGAAATGGAGCAGAGTGGATGCTCAGCTCCTCTCCCAAGCCCCGGGGCAATTTCTCCCCACTCCGAGGGCGCCGGGCACCGTCTGGGCATCCCTGAGCAGCTGGTGGGCTGACAAATCTCAGCCCGTTTTGGTGCTCCCGGCGGGGAAAACTGGGGTTTGGCAGTGCCAGGCACCCATGGGGACCCATGTGTGGGGAGATGCTGAGCTGTGGCTAGTAAAATTTCCCCTGGTTTCAGATTTGCACGATTAAAAGCAAACCCATCATTTTCCCCATGGGCTGCTGTCAAGCTGTGTCCTTTGCGGTGTTTTAACTGCTTTTGGGTTTCGGGAAGAGACCTCCTTCCCCAAATGCGGATGTTCCCCTCGAGCCGGTTTTATTTCTCCCTCTCTAGCTAGCCGACAGTCCCAGCCAGGTCGTGGCTGCAGTTTTTGGTGTTTTAGATGGAGATTTCGGGAAGGATTTGCTTTAGCCTTTGCAAATCCCCGTCTGTGACTCCCGTTCCCACGACCGAAATCTCCCCTCTGCTTTTTTTCTTACTTCCCTCTTCTGTGTGTGTGAGAAGTTTGGAAAACTCGAGAAGTCGTTTAATGCAAAGGGATTTTAAAACAAAAGTATTTGGTGAAAGAAAAAAAAACAACAACCCACCCTAACCACTTAATTAGATATTTACCGAAGGAGCCATTACAGCCTGCTGGGCATAACACAGAGTTTATAAGTTCTGTGGCCACAAAGAAATTCAGTAATTACTTTTTTTTTTTCTCCCTTACAATGGGATGGGTTAAGGATGGAGTGCGATAAACTTAACTCTGTTCCTGGGCTTTTTGCAGATTAGCCTTTGGCATTCGTTGGTAAATACCAAGTGAATAGAGACTGTGTGACCACAGTCCCTTGAATTAGGGACAAACATTTCCTCTGTGCATTTTAAATAATGCTACTGCCAAATATTTTGTTACCAGAGATCATTATCCTTTGAATGAAAACTCGAGGAGTAAAGGCATTGGTTTTGTCTTTGCTGGTGTGGAACAGACTATATGATATCTAGAACAGAAACAAGCTTTCACGAATTGCTATATGATTTCTACTGCCAGGTTCTGTGATATTGGATACGACATAAAAATAAAAAAGCTGGGCAGATAGACACAGAAACTCACAGAAACCACCTGTATATTTTGTTTCAAAGGAAAATCTCAGCTATTGTCTTACTGGCTCTGGTTCTGTTAGGCCTTGGATCTGCTTAATCTTTAAAGCTATTCAAACAAATTGAATGATACAAGGCCAGTCTCCTATAATTAATCCGGATTCTTGAATTTTGATACAAACTTTTATGTAACCGAGAAGTTTCGCCCTTTTCCTTGCAAAGACACTAAATAGACACTAAGTCCTTCTGTCAAGAGTGCTACCATGAACAAAGTCAAAAGGAACAGACCTGGAAATTTTCCCTTCATGAGAAATAAAGGGAGGAATATTAAAAAAGAGATACAAACATAAAGTCATGGGAGAGCTGGTACTGGTGTCTGTACAGAGATCAAGGTTTAAAGTGGCCTGTACGCTACAAACCGCCTGATCATGAACACAGAAATCGTGGTTTGTCCCAGGTGAAGCTTTTGCAAGATGTTATTTTGTCAGTTTATCTGAACCTCGCAGGGACTCAGTGCTGGCACTCAAAGGTCTCGCTTGAACCTTGTGAAATGTTTGTTCTTGCACTGTTGCGGTCCAAAGAAAATGGAAACGGTGCCATCGTGTATGGAAGAACTCGTAACGCCACCGCAGATCATGAAGCTTCATTTGCGGTCTGGCCCTTCTCACGTTATGCAATTTGCTTTCGGTCTTTGGCACTCCAGAATGAACGCTTAGCAGAGCTGGGCGTCCTGCGTTGAGGTCTTGCTGAAATCCCCCGACGTATGATTCTGTTGTAGGAGGCAATATTTTATCTGAGGCATCAGGAAAGGAAGAATGAAGTTTTGTTGTTTTTTTTTTTTTTGTGATGTGAGCTGTCCAGAAATCAATATGCAGAAAAAGGCCTGTACAGCTGGACCTGCTAAATAACTCAGAAGTTGCAGATACAATTTCCATTGAAGCCACTGGTAAAATCCTCGCAGTCCCAGCACAGACTCGGTGTAGGCAACTCCCCAGGTTACCCCCTGGCCTGACAGCAACTGCTTTCTGACTCGCCAGCTTTCTTCCACCTGTGTAGATTTTTCTTTTAATCATGTAAAATGCTGCAAAAAAAAAATGGAAGCCTTTTTGAAGCTGATATGCCTGGCAGCGATGGCTTATATAGTGCAGTTCTAGAGGAAAAAAGACCTCTCTGGCCTCAGAGAATTACCTGCCGAGTTGATTGAGTTGAGTTTCCTGGAGTTTCCGAGCAGACGTGGGTCTGGCTGTCTTTTCACGGACACAAACAGAAGTGGTGCTGTCTGCACAGAGAGAGTAGAAAGATGCGCCCAGGCCCAGCCTGGCGTGAGGTCTTGTCCTGGGTCACATCACGCAATTCCCTCTCTGGTGGATGTTCTACCCCTCGTGCCGGTCAACAATTCCTCCTCACACTCTTTGAGGAGTAGTTTCAAACTGTGCGCCCAGGATGCTGGTGCTCTGTGTCAGTTCTTTGCCACTCACATTACCAGTTTCTCCAGAATGGCCAAGGCTTCTTCTCCATTCTCTATAGAGGTGTCACCTCCTTGAGATTGTCTAAGACGATGTGGAGTGAGGCTGTTCATTTACAGATGGGAAAAAAAAAAAGAAGACACAGGCTAGTTTCTCTGGTCCCCATGGAAGAAGGGGATAACCTAAGCTGCCCATGTCGCAGATGGGATGGGTTTTGGGTGCCAGGAGCTCCCAGGTGCTGCTGCTGATGCCAATGCCACGGGGTTTTGTCGCAGCTGCTCAGCGCAGCGGCCCATAGAGGCCACTGCTGATAACACTCTCCAGGTGTTCAGCCTGAAAACAAAGGGCCTTTTCAGTGGCTGCTGAGAAGGAAGAAGCCTCCTTGCTGGTTGCAAAATGGTTTTCCTGGATGGCAATATTTGGTTACAGTAAGATCTGTTATTTCAGAAGAAGCCCCCAGAAGGGAGGGTAATTTGACTCGAGCACGTAAAAAACCATTGTGGGGACTCTTGTCTCCTTCTTTCCCCTTCTCAAAGTACTGAAAGAACATCGAATTGTAATGTTTCATCCCAGCAAAGGAAAACTAGACCCCAGGACCAGAATGGGTCTCATCTTGTTATGCCCACTTACATCAGGGTGAGTTAGTTCATGATCATGAAGGTCTTCCTGCAGAGCCACAGCTGCCTGGAGCCTGGTTAGCGCACAAGCCAGGATCTTCTGAGCACAAAACCAAGCTGAGAAAACTGTGTGGTGGCATGAGCACAGCCCAGTGGAGACTTTCCCTCAATCTGCGGACCTGAATTTCAGTGTTTGCTTTGGAACATCTTAATCAAACGGTTTCGTGGCAAAACCGGCACTGTTTGCACAGGGAAACCTGAAAGATGACTTGGTCCTGTGGATGAGAGTAAGGAGGTGGTTTCGCTGCGTTTCCCAGTTTGATTAGTCTTGATCCATTTACTCTGTGTGTTTTGGCACTGGAGGGCTTTCTGAAGAGCAAGGAACCTGTGCGTGCGACCATCCAGCGCAGCCGTCTAGAGGTGGCGCATTCCGCCTTTCCCACACAGCCAGCTGCCAAGGGAAGGAGCACCCCTCCTATAAGCACTGCTGCGATGTTGTCCGTACGTTTTCAAACCCCGTGCTCCTAGCACCAGCTGAAGGCTTTCAGCATTCTCCTCCATGGTTATTATCTCCATGAGATACTCCCAGCATGATCCTTTACCGTGGCTGCTCGGTCTGTGTTTTCCCTACACCCCATAAGCTGTTCTTCTCCACAACAGGGGGGAGGGGGTGCCCTCTGGCAATCCAAGGAAGCTTCCCACGCTGAGGAGGCACTTCCCATCTATGAAGGAGAAGCAGAGGGATGCTGTGTTCCACCCCAAAGGCACAAGCTTAGTGGAAGAGCAAGGACATGTAAGGTTTTTTTAATACTTGCCAAGATCACCATGGCAATTAATATGTATATACGCGTATATATAAAACTTAACTTCTAAGTAAGGAGAAGAACACTAGCTTGGAAATTGTGCTTTTCAGTCAAGCTGTACTACCTCCTATTAGAGACGAGGCTATCCTAATACTTCAAATGCACCAGCTAACATCTATACAAATAATGGGATTTGGCTGAGTACAGTTAAATATATTTGATTACTTCCCTTTTATCTAGTTCTAGGTTTACTGTACTTTTCCTTGGATGGCAAATAAGAAGCCCTTTTCTTCTAAGTGACAGCAGGGAAAAGAATCAGGTTGCTAATTTACCTGAGACCCAGGAGTGTGTAATGATAGATGTGTGCTGGAAACTACAGAGTGGGCTTTCTGATTTTGGGGGGAGGAGAGAGGGAAAGCGTGAGAATCATTAATCTTTCAAATCAATTGCACTTTTGCTGATGGACTTTCATGGTCATAATTACGTGCACAGCAGGAAACAAATGCAGTGAGGAGAAGATCAACTGGCAGGAAGCTGGGACCTAATAAAAGTGTCATATGGGAAGCAATTAAAATAGAAAATCATTGTTCTCCAGACAAACAAGGACACATCATGCTCGTGGGTGTTTACTGTATCTCTCTCAAAGTGAAGTTAGACTTACCTGTAAGAAGAAAGCTCTTCAGAAGTAAGTAACTCGTGGTCCAGGACAAGTTTGGTTAAATAAGCAGAAATCCTGTATGGATGTTCAGTATTGGTCTTCACAGGTGACCAGCATTTGGGTTCAGGAATCGGAGACCACCCTGGGGAGCCACAGCCCATGAAGTGGCTCTGTGCCGCTGCTGTCACCAGGCCTGAGTGTCACCAGTGCTTCCAAGGGCATCTGTTACTTGGTTCTTTGTGCATCAGTAAATGGAGCCTCTCCATCGAAGTCTCTTGGGGATATATGAAGGAAAGAGGAAGGTGAGGAGCCAGACGGTAGGATGGGTTGCAAGCAGGCACTGAAGGGTCACACCTACGGTTCAGGTTTGTTTCAGATGCCCAGCACACGTCCACAGTTCCATGATGCCAGCTAAAAGGGGCTTAAAGCACAAGCAGCTTTGGATGAAAAGCCATTCTCTGCATAGGAAAAGAATGGAGCAGATCTGAATTTGAGCCCAAATTAAGTTTGCCGCGCAGATGTGTTTTAGTCTGATTTAGGAAGGGCGTACCTCCTCCTCTCCCATCCTTTGCCTTCTTCTGGAATCGTCTGTGGGCAGGCCACATTCTAGCCCGGCTTTCACCTGGAGAGGTAGATCCACACCAGCCCAGAGCAGAGAAGAGCTAGAGAGTGAGATGAAGTGATTTACCTAAGTCATGCAAGGGGTGAGTGCCAGGGGCAGTTCGGGTGATCCAATGCAAAATTATTTAGTTTTAATTGAAGATTTTAGTATTGCCTAGTAAATGATACCTTCTTTTGGTTCCCTAGAAGATTCAACATCCTACTTCTTCCCCAGGCTCTTTTTTCAGCTGGGTGAGGTATAATGTTGGTTATACAAAAATGCAGAAAGATGCCATAATTTCCTGTAGGCATGTTTGTGCATCTTCTGTGCTTCCAGCAGATGCTGTTTCCCTTTAAAGCATCTATGGGATCACCAAAGCAAGCAAGCAACTTTTGTCTTTCTTTGTTGTTTTGCAGAAAGAAATCGTATTGTGACTTTCAAGTATTAAAAAAAATAAATTAGAGAAATAATAACATGACCCAACTGCAAAAATATTTTTTATCATGAACTATGCCAATGAATTGGAAATGCAAGTAGTAAAATGAGTTGCCAAAAGTATCAAATATATGTGTTTTCAATAACTTTTTTTTTTGTTACCTAGTAAAATATTTTCCTGGAGAAGGGTTGTTAAACCCCTCTGTGCAATATAAAGGTGCAGTGATGTATTGTCTCAGAAGTGGTTTAATGGAGTTTTGGGGTCCCGTTTTTGTACACATTTTCAGCACACGCGGTGCGTGATCAATTTGGATTTATAAATTGCTATATTTCTTTTTCTGAGCAACGATCTTAACTTTGAAAGAATGTTGCTTAGTTAGAAGTGCATGCGTGTGTTTGCAGTTTGGCAAGGCAGCAAATAACATACAATATTTATGCCATTTGAGAAAAGCATTTTGTGCATTTGCCAAAACCCAGTCATTTCTAAGAACCTGAAGGTATTTGATCTGCTCTAAAACATAGTCCTGGGAGGACAATGAGGTGCGCGGGCAGAGGGAAGGTCTGTCCAGTCTTTGCAGTGTGGAAGGGCAGGGTTTTAAACGAACAAGCCAGAGCTCGTTTCAGCTCAATCTCTCTGTTTCAGTGAAGATCTGTTTCACACTTACCTGGGCCTTTACTGCCAAAAACTTGGGCTTTTGCAATTGGATTACTAATCCAAGTTGGGTGAAAGTCTGACGTGCCATAGGTACTGGGAACAACCCGGGGAGGTCAACCCTCTGCAGGCAACCTTCTTGTTAAATATATGGAGCAAAGATGGCAAAAAAGACATTGTTTTGTGCTACACCAGCGTTTCCCCCTCAGTAGCTGACCCACTTCAGCTGTCTTACTGAGTAAAAACAGCCAACAGCTGAGAGTATGGAGATGGGGAAGGTGTGTGGAGTGTCTGATCATGATTTAGTTGCATCTCTGTTACTCCTGCTTCCTTTATCCATCGATGTGACCAAGCTCAGGATCGGTCTTTGGCCACCTGGTATCAGCTGCTGCTTCCTCGTTTCAAAAGGCGAACGCCCCATGCCTTGCTCACGCCCCAGCCAGCCGCACAGACCCGTCACACTGAAATCTTTGTGCCAAATCCAACGATATAACATTTCGGTCGGAGAATTTCTCCATTTCCCCCCACCCCCTTCTCTTTTGCTTTATCTCTTCCTTCTATCTTCAGCCTGTCAGGACTTTCACATACCTGGGGCTGACAGCTAAGAGATCAGGAACTTTGATGTTGTAAGGGATATTTTATCTCAGGTAATTCTCACCAATTCCTACCTTATTGTGCAGGATATCCAAGGACTCGGAGAGTGAGCAACGCCTTTGTCTGGTAAGATCAGAGCAATTTGCAAGCTTTTCTGGGAACAAGGTCCAATAAAGGGACTTTAGAGATATAATCTGTCAACCCCATTGAGCAGCACTGTGACAGCAGCCTTATGATTATTGACAGTTTAAACATCGCCCAGGACAGAACAAGGCTGGGGGCATGCAGTTATTTGTAGCAAGACACTGTTTGCTGAGGAAGCAAAGGAAACCCTTTATGCCTAAATTCACCACGTTTGTACCAGAGTTTCTCCCTCACGCAAACAACTGGCCCTCCTGGGAGTCGCTGCTTTTTGCCAGGAATTTTTTTTTTGGGAAAAAAACCCCACACTTGGTGGTGTGACCTCCAATTCACAAAGGTGACCTGATTTTGTGGCACTAGCTTCAAAGGGCCGACTCAGTACAGCAAGTCGTGGGCCTGCAGCCACTGGGCAAAGGGTGGACTCTCACCTCAGTCTCTCAAGCTCTCTGATAAGTTTGTCATGGTCACGATGCTTTGGCATCGTGGGCAGATGCAGCTGTGGGGACATGCAAAGCCTTTTTTTCCTGTTACCAGTGCTACAGTAAGCATGGTGTGGGGCAGGAGCAATGAGAGGACTGTGATGCCCCAAGCCCTGTGTTTGAAATCCAATTCTTTGCTGTGTACCTTGTTCCATTCCTTTCAGTCTCCTCATTTCTGGCACGTCACGCTGAGATGGGGGAGGTTTGACCTGGGATCAGCCATCCATCACTTCTTTAAGCCTCCATGGCATGGAGCAACCTAGAAAAGGACTTGGAGGGGAAGCTCAGTGAGTCTGTCCTCTATTGTCTTCACTGCCCACCGGCTGGACCTCACTGGGATTTCACCACCTTCACCATATTTGATTTTTGAGGAGTTTCCCCCTTATTCAGTGTATTTCTGAATTACTTTTTCTTCCTCATTAGGCAAACATGTCATCAGTATCTTCTTTTTTATTAAACACCCAGGCCTCACATCTTTATAAACATTTTAACAAAGATCCCAACTCATTTTTCAGCAGCCACGGCTCGATCTCCCAGAGCAATTATGTTGGGATGAAAGCTTTTTGCAGAGCCAAGTAATGGGCTCGTATCCATCCACCTCTGCTCCGTATCCATGCCCTTATTTTCTTAGCCATCAAGCTGATGTTGATATGCGCTCCTGGTAGGTGTTTAAACTTCCTGAATAATTGATCTCTGCTTACTGATGGTCAGATAAGCGTGTCAGTGTTGATATTCACGCCAACATACAATCAAGCCCTGGATTGTTTCCCAAGCTCTTTTTCTCTTGCTGCTTTCTCAAACCTTCAGCCATCCTTCACACCATGTTCTTTGCCCTCATAAGGATGTTGCTGTCCTTGCCCAGCATTTTGAAGCCAACACTTAGTGAC
The DNA here is from genome assembly GCA_020746105.1 of Trogon surrucura. Lineage (NCBI taxonomy): Eukaryota > Metazoa > Chordata > Aves > Trogoniformes > Trogonidae > Trogon > Trogon surrucura. The sequence goes on along the minus strand of CM036627.1, from coordinate 18,534,513 downwards.
CTTGGGGTACAAATCCTTCTGTAGCTCAGAAGTGGCTTCGCAGAATGAGATGTGCCCCAAGTGCAAATGATACCAGCTGTGCAGTTTTGTTGGGTTTCCAAGAGAAATGCTGAACCCGGTACAAAACAGCTGGCAGTTTGCCCGTGAGCCCTTGCCAGCCCCTCCACTATGGCTGCCGAAAAAGCTTTTTCTGAAAAGAGCCGTGCAAAGTTGTGCGCACCTGGCAGAGACATCGTCAGCAGCAGATAGTGAACAGAGTGGGCAATCATAGAATCATGGAGTGTTTGGGGAGGGAAGGGACCTTTATAGGTCATCTAGTCCAGCTCCCCATAGGTCCCCTTTAAGTACTGGGAGGCTGTTTTAAGTTCTCCCTGGAGCCTTCAGCCCCAACTCTCTCAGCCTACCCTTACAGGAAAGGTGCTTCAGCCTTCTGGTTATTTTTGTGGCATTTGTCTGGACCTGCTCCAACACGTCCATGTCTTTCCTGTGCTGAGGACCCCAGAGCTGGACGCAGCACTGCAGGTAGAGTCTCACTAGAGCAGAGGGGGAGAATCACCTCCCTTGACCCTGCTGGTCCCACTTCTTTTGATGCAGCTCAAGATGCGATTGGCTTTCTGGGCTGCAAGTGCACATTGCTGGCTCACGTCCAGCTTTTTGTCCACCAGTACCCCCAAATCCTTCTCTGCAGGGCTGCACTCAATCCCTTCATACCCCAGCCTGTGTTGGTGCTGGGGGTTGCCCTGACCCAGGTGCAGGACCTCGCACTTGGCTGTGTTGAACCTCATGAGGTTCACAGGGATCCACTTCTCAAGCTTGTCCAGGTCTGGACCTCTCACCATCTGGCCAGAGCAAAGGGACTGTGAGCAGTTAGGCCACCAGAGGATAGGATGCTGTAGCTGCTGCGAGGTTGAGGCTTTGCCCTAGCGTTGCATGGGGGAAAATTTCGTGATCTCAGTGTCTCTGCCTGCCCTAGGGTTTGTTTATTCTTCCAACAGCTGTCTTGGGGAAAGCAGATGGCAGGAGGCAGGCAGAAAGCAGCTGTGGGCGGTGTAAGAGGAGAATCCTGCCAGGTCACCTCAGGCACATCTTGGCTCCTGCCACTGAGGGAAGAGCCGCTCCTGGCCCCGGGAGCGAGGTGCTGACTGAGCCCTCGGAGCACCTACCCAACAGGAGGAATTGCAACAACTCCAACGTGTTTCCTCCGTAATGAATTCCGACTCGTTTGCCCAAATCGCCTCATAATGACTCAGTTTGAATGTAATGATGCAATCCTGAAGGGAATCATTAGCTCTCAGCTAGGAGGGTCGGCCACTCTCCAGCTCCGGCCCACGTGGCTGCTGATCGCAGCGTTGTCTCGTGCAGCCCTACGTAGCCCGGCTCGGCGCGTGCCAGCTCCTGGGTGTACATTCTTTCTAGGGATACCTCATCCTGTCCCATTACGGCTCATGCCAGCGCTTCCCTCCTAGTCAACTAGGTGCAGGATGGAAAAGGTCGATCTGTTTTCGATTGAGTGAGAGTAAACGTGGCGGTGTTACCACGCTGTCCAGCTGGTGGGTGGTTGCAGTCCAGTCCCTCTTGCCAATCACTGATATGGTCCTTCCTCACTGCAGCTCAAGGACTAGATGGAAAAGGGACTCGGGAAGAGTTCTGCAGAGCCAACACCTCTTTTGCTGCCTGTTACTCATGCAGACAGAAAATCTGACCAAATGCATATAAGAAGAACAAAAGAAAAAAGACTTTTCAAGCCATCACTGGCATCGTGTACTCACCAGCATCGTGTCCTCACCGGGAGACATAGAAGAGGTTCATCACCACGCAAGATCCAGCCCCAGATTAAAATATCTCGCCCGATGACAGCCTTTCCCACAATAGTCTGAAGCAAATTGTGTGTGGGCTCCTGAAATGACACTAATTTGCACCTTCCAATTCATCGTGCGCTCCAGACTTCATGATCCTATTGAGGTAGAAGCCTGGCAGTGACAATTCACCGTGAGTTACATTTGTACATTTGTTCTCTGGAATATGATTTTCCAGATTTTTCTGCAACTTCAGCACAGGGTGTTAAATGATTTACTGCGGAGAGACAGTGGCAAGGCCAAGAATAAAACCCAGGTATCATTAGTCCCAAGATACTGTGACAACCAACTGACTCCCCGTTGCTGCCTCACGGTTTTATTTATCAGCAAAACCAGGTTTATTCTGTTTTATTCTTAGCAAGACACTGTTTCACTAGAGACTACTTAAAATGAGATTTATCTTCCTTGGAATAACTACAGACTCTTACATTTGTAATTCATTCCCCTCCCATTTCTAATCTCATTTCTATTGAGTGTATTGTTTTTCTTTCCATTATTTATAAGATGAGATCATTAAAATGAATATTAGAACTTGACAGGTTTGGGGCAGGAAGAAACTTCACTGCAGATGCATCCCAAATATAATACCTTGGATTGCTGCAGAGCCTTTCTCAGCTAAATGGCAGAAAAGAGCTATTTCTTACTCCATTTATTCATGCTTCTGTTTTGACATTTTGGGAACAAAAAGGAAAAAAAAAATTAAAAAAAGAGACATTCTGACTCCTGAAGTCTATGGCACTTTCTGCAAGAGCCAAACCCGAGAGAGTTTACCTGATTGAGTGTTTCAGAGGATGGGGCTGGGCTGGACTTGAGGCCAGACTCTTCTGCTCACACCGATGGGAGTAAGAGGGAACCTCCCAGGTGATGCAGCTGAGCTGCTGCTCTCGGGGCTGCACCCTGGCTGCAGAAATACCCCGACTCCTGCAAGGGCTGGGATCCGTAGCTCTGCTGACCACTAAATCCAAGGAAAATGACATTTCACCTAAAAATAAACACGCAGCCACTCCTGCCTGTCCCTCAGCTGTTACTTCAGCATTTTTCTTTTGTCTCTCCTTAAAGAGCAGCTGCTCGTTGCCCTGAGCGGGCTGGACATCAGAGGTGGGTGAAGCGACTCCTGGTGGGAAGGATCTGGTGGTCCTCAAGGATGCTCCGTTAATGCAGGTTATTGTCTGACCTTTGGTGATGCAGCAATAAGTTCCAGTTGCAAGGAAGAGACTTGGGGGAACACCTTTTCCTCATGAAAATTATACTTGGGAAAAATAAGAAAGACAGAAAAAAAAAAGAAAAAAAGGTGATAAAAGGGGGGAGTTCTCATCTAACAAAACTTAAATTTAGAGTAAATCCATTGCAAACTGCAGCTTTACTCTTGATTAATAAAGGTGTAAATTAGACTAAGATTTGGCTGCAAATCTCAACCTTCTCCTCATTCCTAAAAGACACAAACCTTAAGGTCTAAGCATCTACAGTTATGTATTGCATAAAATATTTCCTGGCTAGGAAAATCTCATGGGACAATGATCAGGAACAAGACGGTGCAAATAATTAGTTTAATTGAAAGTAAAGGCACACTACTAAAAATAAAGAGATGAAAGCAGCTTTTCCTTTGCCAGTTTTAATACGAGCAATATTAGCAGCAGCTGCATTTCAACCCATTTTGCAGATAACTGCGAGAGGGGCATTCTGAAACCTAAACGGTTTAATTGCATAGGCTACCCTTTAATTTAGGGTGGTGAGAACGATATGAGGGACTCATTAAATTGGGGCATTAACCATGGCAGAAAAGTAAGCAGTTTCTTTGTTGCAGAAGATCTCGCTGCCCGACAATCATTACAGTAAACTTCATGGGAACTGCGGCAGGGTAGGATGGGTAGACGGAGACACGTTGAGATAGAGGGAAGCAAATGAAAAATAATTGGTAGAGTGCTCTGCAGATTGTATGTCACTGCAGACAGTTATTTAATAACTTGCCAATTATTGCTGCCAGCTGGGGCGTATTAAGACACTGTGAAAAGTCATTTCCAAAATCCCTGGGGCACAGCAGCGACCCCGGCCCCGCGGTTCCTGCCCTGGCATGAGGAGTGGGCACGCTGGGAGGGAGGGCTCCACTTCTCCCAAAGGACTGCAGTGCCTCCCACACCCTTCCTGCCCGTAGCGTAAAATACGAAGTGGATTTCACCGTCCTCTCCTCCTATCCGCTGCAAGAGCTCAGTTGTCACCCAACCCATCTGTTTATTGGGGAATATGGAGCCCAGGAGTTCACCCACAAATCACAGGTGACCAGCAGACCAGAGTCTGTGGCTGGTGGCCATCGGCTGCTAATATCAGAATGGACCAAAAAAAAAGGCTGGGGGCACTTGAAGTTTGGAGCAAGGGTCCACTGGTCACTGTTTTGTGTGGAGTGACCCCAGCACAGCGCGGGCAGTTGCCAAGCCCTTCTGCAGTGAGCCTCGCGCCCTCAGGGCGTGTGATCTAAGCACTGGAGACCAGAGTCCTGTGATTATGTGGCCTTTCCGTCTTCCCAAGCACAACCTCAAACGTAACAACCACCACCACCTCTCTCAGAACTGCAGAAGAAAGCTTGACATCGTGAACCTCAAAGACTCAAAAGCCAGGCTGGAAACTGAGAGCCCAAAATACATCAACTGAGACCCACTGCCATTGGGTACCACCAACACCACGGCTTCATGCAAGGCAGGTGACACCAGCCCCATGGGGACAACTGTTGGGCCAGTCCCAAGGTGGGTGTGAAGGTGAAGTAACCTTGCCCTTATTCCCCAACAAAGCAAAGCCTTTTTAATGACTCCTTCCCCAAGCTCAGAATTGGGTCCGTAAAACAGAAACCGTACTTCAATACCAAATGAAAAACATTACTCACAGACTGTAATTCCTTTCTGCAAATACCGGAGGAGAATATTTCATTTGGCAAACAACTGAGCCTTACAGTTTAGAGCTCTTAATGTGATTAGGGACAGGTTCTGCAACACATTTGTAACTCCAGGTGATTTTGCTATATCTTTTTGGACTGTGACCAGACAGAAAAATGCCCTTTTGCTAGATTTGGATCCAACTAAAACTGAGGAGAATCAGATGTCGGTAAGTCCTTTTCAGTTTGATCTTTACCCAGGGGTATCACAACATGCTTCAGCTATGGGCTGTGCTGAGCATCTTTGCAATCTTGGGGTCTTTTTTACATTAAGCACATATCTCCTCTGACGAGTGATAACTCTTGTGTAGCCCATATTCTGTAAATGAGCACGTGCTACTCCTCTGAAGCCAGGTGCCCCCTCCATTTATGGGTGCCCAACGTTCAACGCCAAAAGCAAAAGCCTCAGCATTTTGCAGGATCAGACCCCTTCTGGGAAATTTTCTGGGCTCTGCCAGTGTTTCTGCCTTGGCTACCAAAGGTAGGGCTGCAAACAAATTAAGAGCAAAAATCTACGAGCGAAGGAGGTGGAAGGGCAGCACGACATAGAAAAGCAAGAAATAAAACTAAGCTTGATCTTTAAACTAGCAATAAGAAGAAAATCCCTAGTTTCTTGCTGGTGAGGACTTGCACCCCGGCTTCACCAGCACTGGTGGTCAGGCTGTCCGTTGCCTTCCCCACACCTTGCTGGGAACATCTCGTGGAAGGAATATGCATTACTCAACCAGAAACTGGATCAACCCCTTAGCCTCGACCAGCGTTGTCATAAGATGATGCTATGGAATATTTATAGCAAGCTATAAAGCGATAAATAATTAAAAAAAAAAGGGGGAGGGAAGAAAATTTGCATTCTAACAGATTTATCACTTTCTAAAAAGAGGAAGATTGAACTAAGGACAAAACCATGTCATTTTACTGAAGCAGGGAGGGCAAAGAAGAGCCAGCAATGGGAAAACCAGACCAGGGTTGTGCACATTAAAGCCTCGCTTCCACTAAATGGCCATCACAGCCCAGGCACAAGGCGAAGGAATACGCTTGAAGTGTTTTACAATGTCATTGATCTTTCTGACCCCGATAGCTCTGCTTTAGTAACACGGAGGGAAGGAAAGCCAGTTTAGGATACCTGAGGTGTGTGCTTCCTTGGGTGGTGGCGGCAGCTTGGATATCCGATCACCTGGGGCTCTTCACCTCCCTCAGGAACAGGCAGAAGAAGACCTAACGGCAGGAATTCGAAGTCGGCAGCATTCAAATCGGAGAGGAGACATCTGGTTTTGAATGAGGGCAGCCAACCGCTGGAACACGTCAGGAAGGAATGCGGCGGATGCCTCAGCCTTTGCCGTCTTCAGAGCAAAGAGTGAATTTCTCTTCTGGAACGATGTGACCCAACGCAGCGGCGGGTGGCTGAGGCTGGTGGGGCAAGTGGCTTGGTCACCTGTGCGGGGCTGCCAGCAGTCAGAGTGAACGATCGAGAACTGTAATGGTCCAGCTTGTGCTGCAGGAGTACCACGTGAAGTTTCACCAAACAGGTCATAGACGTGACTAATTATACACATGTATGTAGATGCATGGGCAAAGCTGAGGAAGGCACCAGCAGGGACAAGCCCAGGAGCATTTTGGTAGATCTGAATAAGCCAAATATCTCAGGGCTTTGTCCTTGTGTGCTTTTCCAGATTATTTTTTTAATTATTTTTTTTTTAATAAACCATGGGACAAACATTAAGGCCAAACCAACATCTCTGCCCGTTATCGCGCTTTCACAATCCAGGCACGAGGCCAGACCGTGAAGCGGGACCGTCCAGGGCTGCGGTTTGGGGCTGTGGCTGTGCCAAGGCAGTGGCTGCTGTGACCTCAAGGGTCAGATCCTCCACCAGCGCCGTCCCGCGGCACCGCCAGCAGCCCAGCCTCGCTGCGAGCCACTTCGTCCTGCTAAACCAGCAGAAACCCCTTCCCTTCCATGGACAGGACTGGACTTCTGGTCCTTTAGATCCCTGCGCCATCTCACTCTGGGTCAGATGGGTGATGGACCCTCCAGGAGAGCCACTTGGTTTTATAGGTCAACAAACCCCAACTATGGTGACTTCCACAACAGCCACAAGCAAGACTGGACACGAGCTGTGGCTGGCTGGGCTCTCCCAGCCCCCCATCCCTTGCTCCCACCAAGACTTATCCAGCCACATGATAAGCTGAAAATCCATCTATTTTTGGGGGTGTAGGATTATCTTTCAGCTAAATCTGAAGTTTCCTAAGGTGGCTTGACACCTGGGCACCGGGAGCTGTCACATGGGGAGGGGTTTCTAGTAGTACAGGATCAATTTCAGATAAAATGCTGTTTCCTTTTGCTTTTTCTACTTTTTTTTCCTTTTCTTCTCATTCCTAACCACCTCCCTTAAAAAGGAAAAGGAAAAGGAAAAGGAAAAGGAAAAGGAAAAGGAAAAGGAAAAGGAAAAGGAAAAGGAAAAGGAAAAGGAAAAGGAAAAGGAAAAGGAAAAGGAAAAGGAAAGCATTTGTGTCAGCCTTCTGTATCATACACAGGCATCAGAGCACCCAGCTGGGATGCAAGAGATGCGGGTTCGATTCCTTCCTCCAACCCAGCGGGTGTCTTTCATCTTCTGTTGTAGCTGTATCCTGGTGCAACAGGCAGTAGGAAAAGGAACAAAATAAAACAAACAAACAAATAAATAACAATCCCAATTCAGTAAATCAGAAGGCGATACACAGATAAGCCAGATCCTGTGACCTTACAGTCATTCCCAGGAAAAAAATAATTGGAAAAGGCTTGAGGCAGCTGCAGTGGCCGTGTCCTCCCCCCATCACTGGGGCTGGATTCCCTCAGATCCCTTTAATTCCCCCAGATCCCTTCAATTCCCTCGGGGAGTCTCAGAGCTACTCCCTTCTGCGCTTCACGTCAGCTACCTGTGTCCTTGGGGAGGCGGGTTAAGGTCTCGTGGTTAAAAATAGCGATGGAGTGAATCCAGGCATAGTCTTTAACAAGAATAGGAATATCTCAGAAGGAAAACAACAGCTCCTCTTCTCATGGTTCACGCTTTCAAAGGTTTCTTGAGGCCTGTCTTTGCGACAAATTCTTAATTGGTGTAAATCCCGTAGCTCTACATAAGCCAAGAAATTGGCGACTGTAATTTAGGACACTGAATCAGTTCTAATGAGAAAAGTATCTTCTGTACTATAAAAATAGTTATATAAAGCCCCCAAATGATCTGCTTTAATGTTTGTTCAATAGTTTTTGATGGCAGTGGGCAAGAAGCTGGGATGTCTTTACTGCCAAGAATGAAAAAATTTCAACTTTTTCAAATATTTGCAAAACCAGATGCCCCAGTAAAAAGTTTTAGCCCACTTAAAAAAAAAAAAAAATAAAAGCACCAAACCCCAAACCAAACTTAGTTCTTAAAAAAGCCCCCAATTTTTTGCATAGCAAACAGATGTAAGGAAGATCTGAGGCACTGCATGAGGACCACCCGCCCCCCAGCCAAGCCCGCAGGCAGGACACCCGGTACTGCGGGAGGGGACACGGGGCAGTTCGAAGGCGACACGAAGCTTAAAGAGATGTGCTGAGCTTGGACCAAATCCTGCCGGGTGCTCAACACCCTCAGCTTGCCCAGGCAGCAACCGTGGGGAGAGCTGGAGACCAATAACGAGTATTGGGAGAGCCTGTCCCAGCGGGAGTCCTTTGGAGGAAAGTCTGAAGGACTCGAGTGCACTGAGATATATTCTCCAGCTGTCACGTCTTTAATCACCCCTGACATTTTTTATTGCTCTGGCAATGGAAAGGTTATTTGCCCAGAGCCTCCGGAGGAAGATAAAAATGACACAGTACCAGAGCGCTGTCTCACCCTCTGCTTTGAACCGTTCCTGACGTCTTTCGAAGGGATTTGCTTCCTAAGGACAAAAACCCACACAAACATTTCAGATGTGGGAAGAGGAAGGAACCAAATATCCCTAAAGGTGGAGGCCTATGTCTCCAGAATCGATCAGCTCTGAGCACAATTATTTTGCAATCAGCAGTCATTAAATTTGCTCAGGGTGGGTGGGTGCCCGGACACAGCAGAGCCAGGGGCAGCTCTCCTGGCACTAAGCCCAGCAATTCAAATTTTAATTACCGAAAGGTATCGCTGGAGGAGGAGGTCAGCACAACAGGCTAATCACGCCGACAGCAGTCTCCTTTTATTGGCTTCAGAGTGCTACTTTGCTTCTCAGTGCCTTGCAATTAGAAGAAATAATTACCATCACCACTGAACCTGCAAAAATCTAAATACAGAGCAAGAGCTGGCTGCTCCCTACTGGCACCAGGGGACTCGCGGTGAGAGCGTTCTGTCGCTGCAGCCTTCCCCCCATATGAACCACCTGACAGAGGGTGAGGATGGAGGTTACACACAACCTCTCACAAGAGGCGGGCTTCAAGGAGGTGTTTTATGAGCTTCTTCCACGCCTTGGACCCTCTGAGAAGCTTCCAGGTGCTTTTTCCCATTGCTCTCTTGGTTCCGTGACCACCGGGGCGTGCAGGTGGGCGTACGACAGCGGGGGACAAGTAGCAGAGGGGGCTGCTAACCTGAGAAATTCTGCCTCTGACTCAGTCATTTGCCAGAGCCCAAATTAAAACTGCCAGAGGGAATCCCGGGATAATGCAAATAACAGCACAAGCAGCAAGCTGCAAGCACTGCAGACTCCTCTTGCAGGATGTCCATGGGTGGCCACCACCCACCTGCCCTGGGGTGCTAAATGCTGCCTAAAACCTCCCACCTGCCCTCCGCAGCTCATTGCCAGCTTCCGCCTTGCAAAAGCATGAATTAATAAGGTTCCCATCACTGACATGGCACTTGAAAGGAACACCGTCATGTAAGATCTGTTTTCAATCACAAATTTGGGAAGAATAAGGCTTTATATACCTTGAGACCCCAGGAGGAACGGATTGGTGATGATGACGATGTCCCTTTAAATAGTAGCAGATGTCAAGACCCCGAGGAACCATTTTTCTTCCAAAGAAGGAAGCAGTGAGAAGAAAAGAAGAAGATCCCTTCATTGAACAAAACCTGCATTTTCTCCCATCACATTATCTCTGTTGAGCCAACACAAGGGAAGAGCTCAGGACACCGCCTCCCATCACTGAGCAACAGTTGGACTTCATGATCTTAAAGGTCTTTCCCAACCAGAATGGTTCCGTGATTAACAGGAGCAGGCTGCAGGTATTTTCTCTGGGGCATCGGTGTCGATGGGTTTAGATCAGCCTGATCATCTGGCAACTGGCAAAGCGATTCAGCAGAAAGGAAAATAAACCAGAACACAGCCCGAGTTACTCACTTCTTGCTTTCTTTGCCCTCCCCCCGAAAAATCTGCTACCTTCGTCTCCTGGTGAGAGAAGCAGGACAGAGAGCGTGCAAGCTCAAAGCAACCGGAGACAAATCCCGTGCTGAAGCCAAAGCGTTGAGTTTATTTAAGTAACCCTGGGCTTGAATATCTGCTCCTGGAACCCACAAGCCTGGGCTTTGCCTGCAGCTGCCTTCACCCCTTCACAGCCCCGTCCTGGGGCACCTCTCCGGTCCCAGGGGGTTTCCGAGTCCTCGCTAGCAGGAACAGGGTGCAGGCTGTGTGCTCCCACCCCCCCCATCACAGTATTGTAATCAAAATGCTTTTTGTTTTGCTGGAGTTTAATTTCCAGTCTATGATTCCAAACTTACCCTTCTGGGATTGGATTTCGAACCCAATTCCATACTGGAAACCACTAATTTTCTTAGTACCATTTTCAGTGTGGTAGAACTCTGCTTTTAAAAGACTTGGGCACCAGAAAACTGCTTATTTCCATTATTTTTAATAAAAAAAAAAATCATCAAGAACAATGCAACAGATTTCATCCCTAGTGGCTCTCAACTCCAGATCTAGTTTCAACTCAAGCACTACCCTAAAACTTGACCCTCTATTCAGCCTCAAACCCCAAACCTTTCCACAGGCTCCGGGTGGAAAGTTACTGACCCTGTATCTGAGCCAGTTTTCAAAAACACAAATAACTTGCCTGATGAAATTTTTGTAGGAAAAAAAAGAATTAAAAAAAATATATATGCGCGCACACACGCATATACACGCACACGCCATATATTCCAGAAGGGATTAAATCCTCATGTTGCAAGAATTTAATTTAAAAAAAGCTAAGACATTGCAGGAATGCAAAAATATCACCTCAGCCTGGTAACCTTTGGCTTAGGCGTGCACTTCCACAGCTAACAAACGGGAACGTTTCCTTTCCAGGGCTGGGAGGACCGGTGCCACTCAGGAATGCCTGGCTTCAGCCCAGTTAGAAAAGGAAACCAGCAACCCTTTACTAGCGGGGCCTCCACGGGCTCCCGGAGTCAGCCTCGCATCCCGTGGGCTTCTTATAATTCCCACTTTCTTCATCAGGCTCCAAGTGCCCCGTTCCCAAAGATGCTGCTGAGGAGGACCAAAGAAGGGTCTTTGCAAAGTAATGCTCTATATATTCCCGCTGCAAATCCAGATTTTTTATTTTTTTTTTGTGTGTGTGCACTGCACAATTTGCAGAGCTGAGCTCTGGGGCGTTAAAAGGAGAACCGTGCCCGCAGCTGTGACCTCGCCGGTGAGAATGTTGTCAGGAAGAACAACCCGGCGTCTCCAGACAAACCCATTTAAAGCAGAGAGAAACGGTCCTCAGGAAATATTCGGTACCTGCACAGGGGCAGGAATAAATTCTTTTCACACCAAGGTGAAGTGTTTAACAGGACCCTGTGCGTTAGCAGAATTCCTGGCACGTCCGAGCCTCGTTTAAAAGGTGGACGGGAAACTCTCTGCTCTTTGGTCTGATCTCAAGTTAATCATGACAACCAAGGGACTGACCTACAGGAAACAATCCTCTTGGTACTGACGTTACTCAAATAAAGCTTGCAGTTTCTCTAGTTTATTGGCTGTGGTTTTCCCCCCAGCAGGTCTAATTTATGGTAATTACTAGGAACTATGGATTAAATTAATAAAAAGGAAATTATTAAGGTTTCCTGACCCGGAGGCCAAAGGTAAGTAATGAGAAGCAATCTGCTCTAGATGGGAACGCTTCCCCGCTGCTTTTGGGGCCGGTGGAGAAGGTCTTCCAGCGCAGCAAGAGGGCAGGTTTTTGGGAAGGAGCTGTCTCGCCTCAGATGCCAGGGAGGAGCATCCCAGTCCCCATCCTGGAAGCCCTGAGCCATCACGGCACAACCGACCCCGAGCAGAGGAGCGGGGCTGCTGCCTCCTCCTCGCCCGACCTGGGGCCGCAGCCTCCTCCTCACGGCGAACGCAACGCCGAGCCATACGCTTTACGTTAGCAACGGAGAGATTTCTGTCAGGTGGGAAGAGACTATAAAAATAATACGATGCAGAAATCTAGCTTAGTACAAGCTAACTCCAAAGTCCAGAGTCCTGTTCTAAATCCAGCTCTGCCAGCTGATCAGAAGAAGTAATTCTCTCCTGCCGGGGCTAGAGCACATTTATTACTGCTTATATAATTCCTATATACGTCTCGTATTTTAAATTGGCATTTTGAACGCTCTTATGCTGCGGCACAGCCAGACCATCCGTATTTGCCAGACCTGGCCTCTGCTGCCCTGCGTGTAAATACAGATCATACCCCTCGAAGGCAGAGCAGGGCGGAGGGGATGGCTCCTGCTCCGCTCTCCAGTGCGGAAACAAAAGACGCAAAGGTTTGCTCTCAGTAGCAATCCCTGAGCTCATCCTCCCCATGGCCATGCCGAGACCCCCCAGGCACACATAAACCCTGCAACAGGCACTTACTCCGGTACCTGTTCTGTGTCCAGCGCAAAGTCTATCGATGGCACAACCTGAAATTTGCAGCCAAACTTCAGGCTCTGCAAACAGCCTCATGCAGCGTGACCTACACCCTACCAATAATTTTCACAATTTTAAATATATATATTTTAATATCTATTTTAATATCTATCTATCTATCCATATTTTAATATATATCTATCTTAGAGGGAAATGAATAAAGAAATAAATAAGTCTGGAAAGGTTTTTGACATGAGATTCAAAAGAAAATCTAAAATCAGTTTCCTCCTCGTACAGATGAAGCAAATGCAGCACACACCTGAACTGGTATTTAAATAAATCCGAACTGTATTTAAGAAAGAACTGCTACAAGCCTGAATCCTGAGAAAGGCAGTGAAAAGCTCCTGGGCAGGTACGAAGAATTGTAACCCACATTTACAGTGGCCAATTGTTAGAGTGAAAACAAGCCTGGAAGATTATATGTCACCAGGGAGGGATATCAGTGTCTGATCTAGGTAAGGACGGGGCACGGGGGTACCTGGAGCCGTGTCAAACTCAATGCTCTTGTGTAGTAGGTTGAATAACAGAACAATGTTTACATTTCCCCTCCTGCCCTAAGCTGGGCACCGGAAAAGCATGAATGGTTTTCTAAAAAGCAATGCCGAAGCCTTGACTGTTCCTTACCAGCGCTGAAACAAATGAAAAAAGCAAATTAAAAAACCCAAACCCAACAAAACAATCGCAAGTTATCGCTAGTTCTGAACCTGGACATCCAGTAAAGACAATATAAATGATGAGAAATTCAGCAGCTTGTACTGCGGGTACATCAGCCACACAGGACGGTAAATATAGGAACCTGAAATGCTACCACGCTGCTGAGAACTTGCTGAATTCCAGCCAATTAACTTTTTTCTTTTCCTCATTTCTTCCATATTAACACTTGGAAACTTAATATTGGAATTTCTCTAAATATACAATCAAACCAACATCCACAGCTAATGGCAAAACCCCACGAATTGAAGTACGTGGGCAACATCCTGCGTGCACTGGAGAGCACGACCCACTCTTACGGAAGCTGCATAACAACTGGACCACAAATACTGGGTGGAGGTGGTAAAACCTTGAGAGCTTGAGTCAGAAGGAAGAGAGTGTGTGGGTGGGTTTGTCCCTCAGTGCAGTGGAAGACTTGTCTGATACATTTACCATTTCTCCTTACTGCTGCCCTCTATACAAAGCATCCCAACTTCTTCCATACTCTTTAAGATACTCCCGAGCTCTCGGCTATCTCTGATCCTCACAGAGCAGGCTCCTAGGATGCACACAGCCTCATGTCAAGAGCAATGCTCTGGCTCACATTAGTCTCTACAAAATTGCCGTGCTAAAAAAAAAGAGCAAAGCACAGGCAGAAAAAAACCCAAACACCTAAATGGTGAGATTTCCCTAAGCAGGACCCAGTAACCAAAGGCAGAAAGGAGAGGTTTTTTTCCCTCTAGGAACTGATTTCATGCTCACATGTCTGCTGCAGTCACCGGAGATGTCAGAGCCCTGAACTTCTCCCACAGTACCAGCCAGGTGAGCTCTCCATGCGCTGCACCTCCAAGCCTATTTGATGCAATCTAACAAGGTCTCCTCCAGCCTTGGTCACCACGAGACTCGTTCAGCTCTTCACCCTGGTTACCAACACGGTTGTCCTAGAGGTGGTGACAAACGCTTTAACGTGGATGTTCCAGGCACTCCCACAGCTGTCGATCAGCCACAATCTCCCATCATTGTCAAATTGGGGTGACCATGTCATGGTGTGAAATTCTGTTTTACTATTGCCTGTCTGGATCCCAAAGCATTTCAAAAGCCAAATTGGTAGTTTCGAAATTCAGTCTTCTCCAAACTCACATGCTCTCCAGAACAGTGAGTTGCAATCCGTCTTGAATTGGACCTTTTCATCTCATCCCGGGCTCAAACAATTGTCAGTCCATCAAACGCTTCTTTGAAAACTGATTTCTTGCAGATGACCATGATTGCTATAAAAGAATATTTAAAAACGTTTTAATATTTGAAAAGAACTTCCCTCTTATATCAACCACATGTTTGAGAAAGGGCCTGGGGTTTACCACCGCTTGGTGAGAAAAAAAAAGCAAAAAAAAAGAGAAAGGGTAATGGGGTGATAATGATTGGAAATATATGGGTTGAATTTGGGATCCATTTAAATACGAGAAGACAATTTGTGGCTCGGTGGTAAATGCAAACACAGAGAGAAGTTTGTGGTTCAAGCCTGCATTTGAATATAGAAAAAAAATGTTTTGCAGCAAACTCTTTTTTCTTTTAGCACAGGACGAATGTTGACCAAGTTGGCAGCTGCTGAAGTTGTGGTACCCATCCCAGTCCAAGCGGATGGGCTGTGTCTGCTCGGGAATTCCTCAGGAGACTTCCTATTTTGGCATTACTGCTGTAGGATGGGAATGGTTTGGAACCACCGTGCTGACCCCCATCACATTGCAAACCACAGCCAGGAACAAAACTCCTCCCTCTCTTTGATCTATTCCTTGGTGACATCTTAACTTAGCAGTAATTAGCAAAAGAACCAACACGAATCTACAACTTCAACTGGGAGCTTCACTACGATGGAGTAATTTTAATTGTCGGACTAGGCGATGCAGCTGGACTAGATGATCATTGTAGGTGCCTTCCAACTGAAAATTCTATTTTATCCTATCCTCTTTTGTCTTGTCCTATCCTATCCTAATAAAAGAAACTGTAGAGGAACCAGGTCTGGTCCCACTTGATGCAGGTTCGCGGTGTCTTGTTATCCTCAGGGGTTCCAGCTGTTTTTACAGTGCTACATTTTTAGGAGTTTGGTGACTGGTGACAACGCTCAAACCTCTACGCTTCCACGAATCAGATTATTTTGATAAACAGTTTCTCACTTGCTCTACCAGAGGTGGGAAAGTCAGGCTGTATTTTGCCATTAAAAACTGCAAGACGTTTTACAAAATAAAATTGCCTGAAAGTGCACGGTGATTTCAGCGCTGCTGATTTGCGATGCCTTACAAGAAGTCTTATTTTAAAGAGGATTCACTTTGAAAAGGGACTTTGTAAGGACTGAATTTGTAAATCTCTGTGAAAACTGAGGCACATTAAAACAATAAATAAATAGATTAGTGTCTGAAGAGCATGTAAATATGTAGAAGACACTCAGAGCCACTACACAAGTTCCGGATGGCTCTCATGATCCTTCCTCCATTCACTTGTTCTTTTGCTCCTTGGTGTGTCACATCTTTCCAAAAAAAAAAAGAAGCAGAGCAGGAAAACTCCAAGCACTCCAAGAGTACAGAGAGGCTTCGAAAAACATTCCTCTCTATAAAGCAATGGGGCTGATTTTCACTGTATGAAAGATGAAGTAGATTGAACAAAACGCTTACCTACACATCTCCGTCTCGGATAGAAACCCTCGATTGCCTTTGTCACTTCAGCACATGAGCACGAGGCCAAATGAAACACATGTTTACAACTATAATGAGGATTAGCTTTGCACTAAAAAAAGTTGAACTACAGTCAAAATTAGATGGTGACATGGGTATTTGCCAACAGCATTAAATGAGAAATAACGGAGTATGAGGTTTCTGGAATGAATAGAAAATGTATTGTTTAGAGACCTTTTTGGCCACATATCAACATATGCCAATACTTAAGGCTTCTTGTTCTTATTTACTTACCCCAACAATAAAACAATTGTTGTTTTGTGCCAACAGCCTGACAGGCTGGTCCAGTACCTTAGGAAATACAGATTGGATATTACTTCTCTCAGATCAGCTTCAACCTACTTTTCCAAAAAAAAGAAATGCAAAGTAATTGAGTCCAGAGAAGAGGAAATAAGCAGAGGAGGTAATCGATTTTAATATCACATAGCAGCAACACACATTAAGAAAATACACAAAACAGAGAGAAAAAGCCTTTTCCCACCTCAGAAGACCAGGCAATGTTTGTAGCTTCATCTAGCCCTGGGCAGAGGTTATCAACAACAGCAGCGACTGATCTTCCCCCAGCGCCGGTGAGGCAACCACCATCATTCTCACTACAAACCCTAGCAAACCGATGAATCAAAACCCTAGGAAATATCCTCGAAACCAGAGAACTTGAAACGTCTTTGCAGTTGAAACGTTTCAGGCTCTTTCCTGGCTTCTCTCCGTGGTATCGCCCGCTGCCAGGCCACCCTCGTGCTCCCAGTGACCTCACTCCTTGCCGTATTTCACACCTCGGAGTGTGCCTCTGACCTCGTGCCATAATGCTCCAGCTGGAACAGATAGAGACCCAAGCCAGGGCTCGCTCGATCTTAAAACAGATATTGCTAGTAAAGACATCAGGAAAGCCTTCACATTTTGGAATGATTTTCCCCAACTCTCTTTACTACACCCAAGGCAGACTTGCTGAGCTGCTCTTCAGGTGGCCTTTGCGTGGGTGTGACACGATGTGGGGCTGGATGGCGCAGGGAGGTCTGGCTATTTACACTGGGAAAAGGCTCAGCTCTGTTAGCAGTTCGGGCAAAATGGACAAAACTCTTGAGTTTATTGTGTTGTGTCCAGTCCAGTCCTCTGAAAATTTCCTTGTTATTAAAAAAATATTTCTCTTAATTGCCGCGATGGAGTAAAGCTTAACTCATTCACATTTTCAATCAAGCCACCAGCAATGGGTCCCATGGGAATGCACGAAAAAAGCGCATCATTAATTATTAGTTAACCCACTCTAAAGATCAGTTTGCAAGATCTCTGGAGGAACATTTCTGGCGGAAAACAATTTGTCAATGATAAAAGTGCTCCATGAAAATGTCACTGCAGGCAACGGTCCAAGGGATAACAGGCAGGATCCCAGGAGAGCCCAGCCTGCCTGACCAATCTGAGTCCTGCCTGCTGTCCCACCAGACCATCTCCTACACAGTCTTACTGGGAGGATGCAAGGTAAAGAGCCCATGAGTCCCAGTTCCAAAGTTCTCAACTTATACTGGAGTACCTGGCCCTGGCCTGAAGGGGAAAGCAAACTATGGGCCTGATACAATGAGCACTTAGGACCTTCCCTCTTCCTGTAAGATATCAGCACTACACGCCCTACAAATCAAATCATCACATCTCCAAGTCCTGGATCTTTATGGCCAAGCCTTCCATTGGTCTTATGAATTGAGGAAACTCAATCTGATGTCAGGAGGATCAACTCTGTAACCTGCAACACTTGGATCCTGAAGGCAGCAAGGATATATGAGGTTCTGAAGCAATATCTCAGGGCCTGTATTTAGATGGTGTTCTCATAGCTCAGTTCACTGTCCTCTGAAAAGGGAGATCTCACACCAGCAGCCCCCCCATCTGCTCTCAGAAGACTTGAGTGATCTGTGTGATCCCTTGCAGCAATAGAAAAGATGAAAAGTTCATGTTCTGTCACAAAACCACCGGAAGACACTTCCAGTGAAATCTGTGAGATACAGAAGTAATCGCCAATGGAATATTTGAGACTAAGGAAAGATTAATCTCTAGGAATAGATATCCCTAAAGAAAAATGTACAGCCTGTGTGGATGTGTAAAGAGAGAAGTCGTGTCTGGGTAGCATCGTTGTTGTAGGACATGGTTACTTGCCTACAAGAGCCTGTACCTTTTGGGCTATGTAGTCTAAAAGCTCATGCCAAGAGTTAGTCGCTTACCCCAAAAATCCACATCAATGAGGAGAAGAAAGAAAGAAAGGAAGTAGATTCACCATTCCATAGACTGGGAGCTGTGGCACTGGAAGTGGTACATGATTTGTCCCATTCAGCCAGGATCTCCTAAATCCAACCCAGCAGTCACAAGAGCACTCACAAAGCTGCTCAATCCATTACATCGCTCATTCTCCATGACCATGGAGACACAACCATGGTCCAGAGAGGACCCCCTGCACAGTCTTCTACTGATTTCCCCCATTGCACACGTCATCATCTCATCCCTTCAGCGCCAACCCACCACGCTTGGTGTGGGCTCCTTTCGCCGAACAAAACTCTACAACAGGCAGAGGGGAGATGCAGAAACCCAGCTCCGGGCTCCCAGGAGGACATCTGCACTGGGGGCCTGGGCACGCTCCCCAGCCTGGGTCCATCATGGCTGTGGCAGGTAGAAGCCCAAGCAAAGGAAGAGGTATCTTTCAGCTGGTGACTCACTGAGAGGGCGATTTTAGCTTTACAGACCCTGGTACTTGGGTACAGACCCTTAAAGTCAGTGTAATACAATGCCTACAGCACCCACACACGAATATAATGTGCCCTTACATAGCAGTCCAGCCATGCCTTTAAACAAGTAAAGGTATTGATGGCTTACCACCTGCGCTCTGGGCTACTATCCTCCAAATGTTTTTGTTCTGGAACATGAAGCAACATATGTTAGCATTAACTTTTCTGCCTTTTTTATACAGCTATAAACAGATCCATCGACTCCTCCCCCCTGCCTTTTTAATTTTGGAAAAATAAATGTTTTCCTGGACAGTCAGAGTTCATTACTGAGATGGAGCACAGCTTCCCTTCTCCTGCCCACAAGAGTCATAGAATCATTTAGGTTGGAAAAGACCCTTAAGATCATCGAGTCCAACCATTAACCCAGCACTGCCAGGTCCACCACTAAACCACGTCCTTAAGTGCCACATCTACACGTCTTTTAAATACCTCCAGGGATGGTGACTCCACCACTGCCCCGGGAAGCCTGTTCCAATACTTAACAAGCCTTTAGGTGAAGGAATTTTTCCCACTATCCAATCTAAAACTTCCCTGGTGCAACTTGAGGTCATTTCCTTCTGTCCTATTGACTTCCCCGGTGCAACTTGAGGTCATTTCCTTCTGTCCTATCGCTCATTACATGAGAGAAGAGACCGACCCCACCTCACCACAACCTCCTTTCAGGTACTTGTAGAGACCAAGAAGGTCTCCCCTCAGCCTCCTTTTCTCCAGGCTAGACAACCCCAGTTCCGTTGTGGATTGGTGGTGGTTGTTTTTTGTTTTTTTTGGGGGGGAAGTGGGGTTGGAGGAAGTAAAAAAATACTTCCTTTCTTCAAAATCTTCAAGAAATTAGCAAATGCTCAGCCACCACAGTGAGAGGAAAGCAGCATGCTGCTCACACCAAGACCCCTCCCGGGTAGAAACCAGCCCTGGGAGACTTGACCCCGAAAGAAGCTACTTTGTCCTCCAAGAGCCGCTCTCCTCCTACACACTCGCATCCCTCACTTGGCTTTCGCCTCGGCAGCCTCCAGAAGACCCCGGCTAATCTCGTTTCATTCACATTGGGTCAGAGCACAAGCTTCCCAAAAACGTAATTGCCTGGAAAACCCGATCTTCCTGCAGCTGGGTCTCCAGGAGGGGTTTTCACACACCCTCCGGTTTTGCAGCAGGGGACGAGGACATGGGACCGGAGGAGGTGGTTACGCAGCATCTCTTCCTACTCAATTAACTCCGGGAGCCCGGAGGAGAGCTCACCATCTGCACAGCCCGTGAGTCACCTCGGGACTCGGGCAGTTTACTGTATATATTAGTCAACAGAAACAAACACCACAAATCCCTAGACATGAAAAGCCTTTTTATTTTTCTTTTTCCCCCCTCCTCCCTGCCCAAAACTTTGGCTACGGAGGATCTCTAATCATAATTTTTCTGGAGATTTTTTAAAATATTTAATTGTGGTTTCTATAAACATGAAGATAAATGACTACATCTCAATATTGGTTCTCAACAGTTACTGATGCTTCTCAGGGGGCTGCTTTTATTTTACCAAGATGGGAAAAATAAGCTGTAAAATATTTTCTTCGTCCCTCTTGCTCACTATAAAGGGGAGGGGGTTTTGAAAAGATTTCGTGTAATCGCCACCGAATGCTTTCTAGCTGATGACTTTTGACAGCATTATGAAGTAAACTAAAGGGGAAGATTGATTTCCAAGATGATACATTATAAAGTCATGAGAAATAAAAGCTTAAGCTTTTATTCCAGAAAATGAAGAGGCAGCAAATGCAATGAAGACACTAAGACAGACACTGTACCACCCACCAGTTCCCCTTTTAAAGCTTCCAAGCTGCCTGGCAGACAGAGCTGTAATGAGAAAATTTTTAAAGTTTTGGGGCTTGGGTTTGGACGAGCAACATGACGTGTGTGAGCATCCCCGAGGCTTATCCGGATCGTACGAGCTCCTTGGATCTAACGCTTGGGTCGCAAGATTTACAAGGCCATGCCAAGTTATCACATACTCACAGATTCTTGTCAAATTAGAAAAAAAAAAAAATGCCCCGAGAGCCTCATCTGTTCCAATATTGCCCTGTTAGGGCTGTGGATTATAGGTCTGCGGGTACGGATCAGCGTGAAGATGGAAGGCGACAGAACAGCCCCGACCAAACCTTCCCTGAACCAAAGCACCAGCTGCAGTCACACCTTACAGAGTTTGACCTCTCAATGCTGACAAAGAAAAAGTCCCTAAAAAGGGTGAATCAGGAACTGAGGATCTTACCAGGAACTGCAAACATTGCAAATGTGTTGCCGCAGCTGAAACGCCGCTGCCAATCCTGTGACTTCTCCGACACGACTGTCGGAGAAAACTAGTTGTGTACCTTGCACAGTTTGCAGATGGTCTCCTGAGGTCACATCACGGGTGGGAGTCCAGCTGAGACGCGGGTGCAAGGCACCCCTTCCTCAACACCCACAGCAACCCTCTGCCACACCAGCACAGCTCTGTGGTGGCCGCACTCTAAACCAGCCCGAGGAACTGCTCTCACTTCAGAATAACCCCAAAAAACCATCCCGATTTATGAATAACTTCCACAGTTTCAAACACCAGAGCCGTTCCTTGGTTTTACCTGTGATGCTGCACACAACGGAGGTTGCAGCTTGGGAGAAGGAGCAGAGAGAGAGAGAGAAGGTGGAAGCATCAGCATGAAAAAACCCAAACTACCACCAAGCTGTCCTGTAATGAGTCTGGCCCAAAGTAACCACGGCTTTTACTGCGACATAGAGAGGCAAAGCTCAGCAATGAGGCTGACAGCGAAGCTCCTTTTTGCCCGATCACAAGCAGAGCCGCAGCCTCGAGCTACCCTGCCCTCTTCCACCAGCCCGTGGTGTGCCGAGCGCTCGCCAAACAGACCCAAGGAGATGGGGTTCCCACCCAAAACAGCTTCCAGGCTCCAGCTGGGCAGGACACAAGGAAAGCACAAACCACATATACAGCTCTATTAACCGTGCATTCACAGACACAAACTAATAATAGAGCTCCAAAACTGCTCCCAGGTTACTCGTCCTGCACGGCAAGCCAGTCCTCATGGTTTCCGCAGGCACAGGGGAGAGGTGGGTGCCTGTCTTAGTTCCCGAACGGTGCCGCATGCTGATGTGTAATAAATAAAGATGAAATGGAAATAATCCAGCCTGTTCCTCTTTGAGCGGAGTTCAAGGAAAACATTGCAGCTAGAGACTATGAGCAGACCCAATAAATTTGGTCCCCCCCCTGCCCCGTGCCCCTTTTGTTATTAGGGTGTGACTAAGCCTTTGCAGCGTCAACTTTCGGTCTTAATCAGAGATTCTTGCTGCGAGCTCGAGGGATATTTTAAAACTGGGTTAAAAATCTCGTAGGAAGTTGCAGCATTGCCTGCAGACACGACGCAAACCCGTGAATCGGGCTGGCTGAAACACACAGCCATAGTCCCAGGATTTCTCCTTTATCTTAAGCCTCGGATTCCTCTGGTGTTGTATTATCTCCTGTGGATATCGTACCAAGTGAGGGCAGAGAGGATTTAATAGACTGCATCCAGTTGCCCTCAAATATTTACATCCAAAGGACTGCCTGACTTTCTGGAGTCAAAAATGAAGAAAGTGGGGCTGTATTATAAGGAAAAGCTTATTGCCCGAGCTGCTGCTGAAGACATTATTGTCTGGCCGTGCTTTCTACCCAGCACTCGCTTCAGACGACTGAACTTGACCTATCCACCCATCATAAATTAAATTCTTTGATCTCATCTGTAACAACACAGAGCCCTAATAACAATAGATCAAACCGCGGCAGGGACAATATGCTTATTCTTTACCAACTAAATTTTAATTAGTAAACAGCGCAGGGGAAGAATCCACCTTTGCAGAACAAAAAGGGAAAGAAAAAGCTTTTAGTACTTGAAAGAAATTGCTGATAAAGAGCAGAGGCATCTTTCAGAGCTCTACATCCTTGTTCTGTTCATCTGAAAAACCACATCATCCCCAAACCCTTAAAACCAGGATGAATTTCACATTGTAAGAAATCGCCGTGAAAGCAAACATCAAAAGGAGCTGGGGAGGAGGAGGAAGCAGATCAGGTGGGAAAGAAACAGCCTTTTATCAGCCGTTGGTACAGAAACATCTCGACCATTATCTGCCTGTGCCCTCGTTTGGGCTGCGCTGGTCCCTGCGGTTCGGACGGCGAAGCCCGGCTAGTCAGGCTCCCACACCTCACTGGGGCGCCCGATGTTTGCGAAGCAGCCGGGAAGAAGACCCGCACGGCTCCCATCGTCCTGGTTATCTGCTGTTTGCACAGGGGGGATTTATTATCGCAGAGCTCTTTGCCAGTTCCCCTTTGCACTAAACAGCTTCAGGCAGCCTCACTTCCAGGTGCTCAGCGTCGTCGCTTCTTCCAGGCAAACGTAAATACTTAAAAGTTTTCCCATCAGGAGCGGCACTCGCCAAGGAAGGGATTTTTCTGTGGCTGCGCGTTTCGGGTCACTTTATGTTTTTATGTGGTACCGTGTCCCAGGCAAAGCAAACCTGCCACAGATCTCGAGTGGGACGCAAGCCCCTGGGCAGGGATGCTTCGCTAAACCCTGTGAGTTTAACCCCTGCAACCGCCCATCGCGCCAGCAATGCCCTCACTGGGGCTTAGAAAACACCACGGCACTCATCACGTCCCTCAGCCAAGTTCAATATTAAACCAAAAAACCTGCTGAGCCAAGGCATTTCACCGGCTATACACGTCTGGATGTAAGCAGCTAGCTACCGCCTTAAAAAAATTGCAATAATCCACTTTTTAAGCAGTAATTCAATTTTAGAAAAGGAAACTCGCAAGCAGTGAACAAACAAGCCAACTGGCAATCCTTGTTTTTTTTCTTTTTTTTCCAGAGGGATGTCAAGGCGCTCGAGATATTTTACTAACTGGTTGTACCAAACCCCGTCACATTTTGTCTACCGCTGAACCGCAGCCCCTCTGCAGGGCAAGGCTGCAGGAAAAGCAAATGAAAATCCAGATTTCAGCTGAAATTATAGGATGAGTTTCACGTAGGAAAAAATCTTTATAAGCAACCTGGAATTCAGCCCAGACACTGGGGCAAAAAATGGGGCTTTTATCAAATGTCAAGCGACCCTTAATGACTACGAGTGGCCAAACTGGCCTCAGTTTTAGCTGTCAGCTGCCAGTTTCCAGGACAGAGAACACAAACTGGGGTAACCCAGAGGGTCCTCCCTCTGCTACGAGTGGGAATCAACAGGAGGGCAGGCTCCAGGTACAGCTCCCAAACCAGAAAAACAGTCAGATTTCCCACCTCTGTTTCAAAGGGCCACTCTTGACAAGATATTTCATTTTTACACGACAGATCATATGCCGACCAATGACAGAATTCATTACGAGGACAAAGATGAGCAAGAACATGGTTGGGGCTATTTCTTTAGATGGGTTTTCAGCTGTTCCCTTAGAAGTTAAAAAATAAACAAACAGGGTAAAGTTTTTTCCATTGAAGTCTGACACAGGATAAAATCCTGCCCACACCAAATCAAATAACTGGCACACAAGTCAGAGTTTGTGTGGCATGTATACGTACACATAAGCCTTAGGACACAAGAAAAGCGCAAGCCCCTTTGCAAATTGGGCAGAAGCAGTACCCAGGAACACGCAAAAAAACCCAGTAAAACCCACCCAGAGCACGGGCAGGACCCAGACTCCGGCATGCTCGCAGCTGGAAGGATGAAAAGGGGAAAACCCAACACGTCATAGATTTTAACGCCACGGTCATAACTCGCATCCGTTCGCTACTGATACAGCTATAGCTGCCGGGCAGCTCTGAGCACCGGAGGGAGACCCGGGGACAAGGAGAGGGACTCGCTTCTCCTCCCATCACGAGTGCGGATGGTGCGGAGGCCGTGCAGCACGAGTCCGTTTTGTTCTTCAGTGGAGCAACAGGCGGTTTTGCCACCTACCACTACTCGCCGCCTCGTCAAAGCCTCACGGATTGTGTGTGGTCCGGAGTTGGGTCATGCAACCAGCCAAAGCCCTCTAACTCCATTTCCAGTTCACATCACTCTAATAGGCCCTCAGCTGGCCCGAGAAATTCCCAAACATCTCTTTCTACAAACAAGGAATTGGGTTTCTTTTGTCTTGCAATCAGGGGAGACAAATTCTCCCCTTAACCGCCGTTTAATTTATTCCTTTTGGTTGTTACTGCCTCCACCTCGCGCAGCTGTCTAGACTGGGGTGGCAGTGGTTGTTGTGTTTTTTTCCTTCTTTTTAGTTAGGGATTTTTTGGAAGCTGCGTTTGCTTCTTTCCGAAACAAGTTTATTTTTAGTGTCACTTTTTCCATTGGCAAGATATTATGGCTGAGAGAGCTGCTCTCAGAGGAACTGCTCGCAGTAGGAAAATGAAGAAAGCTTGCCTGGTTGGAGGGCAGACACAACAGAAGGCAGCCGAGGTAACGGCAAGACGGTCCAAGCCAACGGGGTCCCACGCACATCAAGGATGGCTGAGCGCCATCGGGAAGTGCCCAATTCCTTTCAAACCCAAGCCTGCTTAACGAAGGAAAGTTACGGCACCTTCTGACATCCTCCTGGACCCATCTCCTCCTTGGACGGAGCTCCACGCTGGAGGATGCCAACAGGACTTGCACCTGCCCAAGCCTCAGCAATTTCAATTGTTCTCCTGTTGGCTTCCAAGAACAAGTAAACACTTCTCAATGAGCCACCTGAGAGCTTTAAATCATGAGAAACCTGCTACGCGAACCTCCGACCAGCGCTCAACAGTTCTCAGGTGATTTCCCAGGAAAGGGCGTCACAGACACAGCTTACATTTTTTTTTGCTTCGCTGTTTACCACCCTATGCTTGCCATGCTGACCTTGCTTGCTCCTTCTCTTTCAGATCAGTCTTTACCCCACTCTTTCTCCAAAACATGGAGCCCCTGTGATCTTCAAATGATTTTGCTGGTGTGTCTTTTTCCAAAAGTTTCAGCCGAGAAAGGGACGGCAGAGTTCAGCCCCGAGTCCCCTTCTCAACTCGAGTTAATCCCACTGCAAGAGTTGTATCCTTACTTACCACTAGTTTACTACTTGGTAAAGAGTAAGGACACAAAAATCCAACTTTGCTTTCGTAAAGGAAGAGGCGAACTTGAAATAATTGGATAAAAATAAGACCAGTCTGCTTATTTTTTTCAGTGCCACTTATTGGTATTCGCAAACCCCCCGCCCTCCAGCAAAGGTTTCCCAGCTCCACTACTGCACAGGCTACAACTCAAACAGCGATACCAAGAGGGGAGAAGGAAAGAAAGTAATATATTTTAAAGCAAATCCTGCAGCTTTTAGTTTGCGAGTGAAGACGTGGGGGAGGGCATTAAAACACACACACACACAAAAAACCCAGAATTAAGCAAGCGAGACCATTCCAGTTGAGCTGTTTCAGCCATTGTCTTACAACAACTTTAAACCCAATTGCTTCTTTTTAATGAGGCATTTTCTTCCTCTTAACCACCCAAATCTAATCCATGATGTTAGTCCAACTCAGAGAAGTTAAAATCAGAACATTGGGGCCTTTCTTAATCCTCTTAACTTGCCAAAGGTTTTCTGATCACACACCTCTTCCTTCCTACTTAAGACTGGTTTTTTTTTTTTTCCACCATCCTTTGTCTTCTATTTACAGCTGTGAAAAATTAGGATCCAAGCAGTAAAATCTCTACATAACAAATGAGCATTTAGAGATGGCTTGCATGTTTCATTGAAGGAAACGAGACATGTCTTCCTAATTGTTTCATCAAATCATACATATCTAACAGTTCCCTGGGCTCAGATATTTAGCATTTCTTGAAGGATGTTGTTTAATCCACAGTCTTTGGTTCTACTGAATAATTACCTTCAAAAGATAAATCTTGTCTCATGCTATGGTCACTTTGCACCTCTCAGATGATGTGGTACGTCAATAAAGCTGTTGTGGAGGGACAGGATCTCACATGGAACACAGGAATCCTCATCCTACACCTGACAGGCCCTCCTGCAGCCCAGCTTTTCAGGTGAGGATGCAGGGCTTGACCACTGCTATGGTCTGGTCATGCCAGAGTGATCAGGTTTAACTAAACTTCTCATATGAAAAAGCTGGAAACGCTCTGATCCAGCACGGATTGATTTCAGGGCTCACGACCAGAGGCATATAAATACATCAAAGATCTCCTGTCCCCCTAACCTTGGATCTTCATCTGATCATGGCTAGACTCTCACAGAAGGCTTATGCTGTTGAGTGTCTAAAGGATACCCTGCGATGAAGACAAGGGAGCCGTGCACATCAAACTCTAAGAAGAATCCACTGCGTTCTTCATGAAGTTTAATGACCAGACAGGGCACGATCTCCCAAGCCCAGCCACTTCCAGATTTCCCCTACACTGACTCCTGGAGTCATTTCTTGCTGTTAGGCCACACTGAAGAAACCAAGCTCGCATCAGAAACCTTTCCCATCACCTCGGCAGTACGTGCTGACAGCATTAGCTTCTTTCAAGGTGAACTGCAAGATAGAGAGTAGGATGGGTGCTGAGCAACGCAAGAGCCATGAGTAAGCCGTTGTCCAAGGGACAATCCCCATCACCTCCTGGTCCAAATTATGATTAAAAACAAAAACAATGATAGACTTCCTTCCTGCCCCTCGTCGCGTCGGTCTTCTCGGAGGTGTGGGATTTACCGAGTGGGCCACTGAGTTGAGACAAACCAGAAGCCAAGCAAAGGGCTTGAACCAGAACAGGCCCTGGCACCCATCCCAAGTTCCTTTCGAGTTTGGTTAATGCTCCCCACCCATCATTTTTCATGTGCATGTGCCACATCACTTCCTGGTTCTGATTTGCCTGCTATTTGCCCCACGGGTAGGGTGTTACCCATCAAGACTCGAAAACCAGCAAGTAACCCCTCCTCCCCCTCCTCATAAACCTCACACCCATCTCTGAGGGATCCAAGCATCCCTAGCAGGAAGGAGTCCAAGAATTCTTTATGCACAGAAGAATGTCCCCTTGCCACATCATAATCCTGTTTGCTACCAGTGCCACACACTGATGGTCTAGGTCAGACTCCAGATGTTAATAAACCTCAGTAACAACTGCTCAGAGAAAATGCAGATAATTGGTCTCATACCTACTATGAGACAAAAAAACCCAACACGAAAACGTGCGATAAAAACATGCATCTTGGTTGCTTTTAACGTTCTTTGCTCCAAGCTCATTTAAGCTCCAGCTGTAGAGCTTAAAGGCAGATGAACTTGTGTTGTAATCTGCCAACTGCCACAGGTTCGGCCCAGAGCACTTCTTTCCTCCTTTGCTGGAACTAGTCATCTCCGATGGCTTGGGATGCGGAAGCACAGAGGGTTGAAGAATGAGAGATTCAGGGTATTTCCCAGAGCTCTTTCAAATTTGGACAAAGTTGGAGGACAACGGCCTCGCTGTGGTCAGGTGCTAACTGTAATACAGCTTCCTTCTGCTGCCCTCAGCATCCAGACCGAGCTTGGGTTGCTCCGTTATAAAAACAATAATGTTTGGCTCGTTGTCACCATTTTTTTCACTGCCTTCACTACTACCATGAGTTACATAAATGCGCCTTGCTCGGAAGAATCCACAAGGCAGAAGACGGTCATCTGGGATGCCAGCCATGCTATCTGTAGGTGCATTTCTTCTGTCTTTACCATTACCATATATGCCCTTCAAGAAGAGTTTCCAGGAAGATGTTTATATCTTGTCATTGGATTGGCTGGGGTTCTGAGAGGATCAGATATGGCCAGATCCTGCTGCTGGCGCAGATAATGCAAATCCCCGAAAGATAAGCGAAGTCAATTATCTACAACAAGTCACAGCAACTACGTGCCAAGCAAAGAGGTTTGCCTCGCATCAGCAATCAGAGTTGTAAGGACTAAACTTGTCATTACCTTTGGCAATTGGCAATGCTATTGATCAGGGTTACTTCCCGGGGTATTTCAGCCTTCGCCCACTTCCATTCACCAACGGGGCACGTTATTGGTTTGCAGGAATGTGTTGCTTATCGAACTTGCTGCTTCCTTGCACACACTGTACTAACACTTGGCATCGGCAGCGACACAGGCTGCAGAACACAAGTTAACGACTCTGGATGTGTGCCTCTATGTGGGAATCATCACATTTAAATACCTGAAACAGCATCCAGTTCAGCACAGCTCTTCATCTTCATGGTGTGCAGAACAATTCTGGCCAGGGGGGCTCTTTGGTGCAGTGGGAGCTTCATTGGGCACCTGAAGGCGAAGAGGGTAGGTCACAGCAACACCAGCTTTGGGTCTACACAGGAATCCAGCATTGCCTTTTTGGAAGTATTTTTGAAGCTCCCCAGGACAGATAACAGGACTCTGAAGAAGTTCTTCTGCAAGTTTGTTACCCACGTCCCTCCAGGGAAGACAAGTAAGACTGAATTTGTGAAGCTTCACCCTGCCCCGATCTCCAAACAACCCATCCATCCAGGCTTCTTCTACCTGCCACCACCTCATTTACTGAGCCCACATCCTTACCTCCTCACCCCAAAAACTACACATCACACAGATATCTGCAACGAGCACCCAGCAAGCCATGCCATGGCCAACACTGCCCTGATCTGATGCTTGGGCTTTCACCTGATTTCCTCTACAACAAAGAAAACCTTCTTAGATGTCCACCTTGTCCCCTTCAATCCATCCTGCCAAACTTCCTCATTACGCGTTGGGCTCTAACCGACAAAGCGGTGAGCGGCACTTACTTATCATGTTTGTTACAGGGGGGAAATCTATAAAACATGTTAAAAACTTTACAAGGAGAGCAATTCTTACCAAAACTCAGGAGCACAAACTGAGTTTTGTCAGAATTTGGCTGCTTCACACAAGAAATGTGGTCTCTGCAGGGCTTTGTACCAGTGAGAAAGGAACGACTGGAAGATGAGGAATGGACACACTTTGGCAATTAGGACTTTCTCCAAGGTTTATTTTTTAATCTAATGTCTGTGCACGGCCTTTTTAGGGGAAACAGGCTCACCCTAAAGAGGACAGTCAGATGCTGGAGCCTCCAATAACTCTGTTTACACGGAGAAAGGAGGCAGCTGGAGAAGAGGGGGGAAAGGATGTGTGAAACCCCAAATCAGGCGGTTGTTACCCCAGCATTCTTCAAGAAATTGCCGTGGTTTGTATAATGTGGGTAGTCTGGAGCAGTTGTGCAGTAAATATTCTTCCCCAAGCACTTTTCATGCTTAAGTTTTAGGTTTTCAGAGATATTTTTTTTTTTAAAAAAAAAAAAGGTTTTTTTTGAAGGAAGATCAACGACTTAATGAAAAAAGTCTGAGATGCAAGAGCAAGGCTATCGCTTCAAGAGTGCTTCCAGATTTACATAAATAACATTCCTGCTGCATAAACATCTTGGCAAAGGCAGAGCATCTAACTCCCTCCTCCTCTATTGGCCTCCACTAAATTCTGCAGAATATTAAAACCCCTTGATGGTAACATGTTCTCAGCCAGAAACAAATCATTAGTTTGGATGAGGGCATCAAACTGCATCTGCTCTGTTCCCCGAAATTTTAAGTGCAAGAGATTTAGTAGGGAGGGTAGGGGATTTCTTTGATAGAGGGATTTAGAGAAATGGCGATTGATATAATTTCAAAGCAGACACAGATATGAGGGGATGCATCATTTACAAAGACACGTGGGAACGGTCTGGTTTAATTAAAAGTGGAGATGAGCCCAAGCTGTAGAGTTTGGATCTGAACGCTCAAGTTTTTCAGGTCAGAGCTTTTTGTTCTGCTCGCCGCACACAGCTAAGATGGCCCATAGATCAATTCTATCAAGAGTCAGGAAGGGGTAAATCCAGGCTCATCTCTAAGCAAAAAGGAGGAAAAAAGAAATCTTAAGAGGGAAGCTACGTAACATTGCAGAAGACCCTACCTGGCTGGAAGAAAGAGAGCTGCCCTCCACGCTGTGGGGCTTGCCCAGCCCTTGGCACTGAGCAGGCAGAGCTTGGAGACCTCTCCAACAACGCAGCAGTAAAGGGACTCGTACGGTCCTGGCTGACACGGTCACTGCTGGAACCCCCTGCGAGAAGGCAGTGAAGAGCTACGGATGAAGCCATTGCTGGTTTTTAACTCACCTCTAGGTTTTCTTGCACTGAAGGAATTATTTTGGGGTCAGCCCTACTCTTTTAGGCCAAAGCCACCCAGAGCAACTCCTACCCACCAGGGCAGTAAGTGATTGATCCTACCAGAAGAGGAAACGTCTTTCACCAGGAACATTAATAAAAATTAGGGACAGTTGAGAGTCTTTTTTCTTTTTAAGCTAGCCCATGTCTCTTCAAGCTTTCTTCTCCTCCAGAAACTCTCGGCTTCCTCCGAGGTTCTTCTTTAAGCCCACAAGAACATCCTACATGGATCTGTAGGCACAAATTATTTCTTGAAACATGCTGGTCTTAATCTAGCCTAATCTTTCATGACAGGACAGAGCAGCCTGGACAGCTATTAGATTTAGCACAGCTACTCCGAGCAGCACTGTTATGTCAAACTTATGCAACCTAGGCTTTGGGGATTTTCTCAATGGTTCCTTATGAGCCTGTTGGTGCCCCTCACATTTCAAGGGCCACAATATGAACATGAAATGTATTTCCTTTCTCACAGCTGGATACTGTCCCATCTGTTCTGAGACAGCCAAAGTGTCAAGCAAGCCAGACAATTTTTCATGCAAATCTGTTGACTTTAGGATTTTTAAATATATGCCTTTTTAATAACCCACAGATTATCTCACAAAAAAAACCAGGTCATTTGCAAGAGTTCCTCCAGCAGTCCTTGGCATCGTTAGCTAACATTGCAATGTACGTATATTATTCTCCGACAAAAACCTGGCAAAAGGACAGAAAGAAATGCCATGTATAGTCAAACTAATGGTTTAGCCTGGGATGTCACATCCGACAGCGCTCAGTCGGGGTGCTCAAGAGGGAAGCACAGAACCCCCTCAACAACAACCCTCCAACCTCCCTCCAGTCATGCAGCACAAGTGGAAGGGTTTTTAGAAAACCAGGCAGGTGGGCAGCTCAAGACAACTCTTCAGGTAACTTCACGTGGCGCAGGAAGGGGCAGCACCCATGGAGTCAGGCCTCAAAGCCATTTACACAAAACCAAGGAAATAACCCGTTAAATCAACCAAGCCGGCTCTGGAAAAGCATAGAGCTCACAATTAATTTAACTCCCCAAATCACCCAATCTCACAGCCTAGAACCAGCCTCTGCCCAGCACACACTGCAACTCATTTGCTCGTCAGCTCTGCTGGAGCAAGGAAGGGATTTGAACAAATGAAGTGCCTTGCAACTATGAAATACTTCACCACAGTGACACAGAAGAGCCTTTCTTGCCTTTTGGTTTCCAAATCATCATTTAAAACCCCTTGCTTTTAACTGAGATGAGCCACAGTGAAACAGACTGGAAGAAGCAGCTGGCAAAACATCCTGCAGTGAAAGCTGAAGGTGGTCACTGCCTTTCTGCCATATTTGATATGATGAATTTGCCATGGGTTAGGGATGCAAGAGCTGGCAAGAGAAGATGTTATCAGGAGAAGGTTGTCCACAGAAGCTTCCAGCCTCTGGATTTTGTGCTCCTTTCCCAGGATAGCCTGCCCCGGTTGGCACCCAGAGCACACCTGGTCTTATGTGGGGTCTAGTGAAGGACCAAACTGAGGAGAAACAGATTCCTACCTCAGACAGGCCTCTTGTTCCTTTAAAACACGTGGACATTTGGTTAATGCAGGTGCAGTTAATTTCTCCATTTCACGGGGCTCAGGAGAACACAGGGAAGCTCTCACAGCTGGGGCTGGAGGATGCTTCCATCCTCTGCAATAACAACAGGAACAGGGAACTGGCTGCACTGAAGACCTCTAACTCCTATTAGCACCTTCTCCTGTCTCGCCTCCTTCTCACAGAATCACAGAATGGTTTGACTTGGGAAGGACTTTAAAGATCATCTAGCTCCAACCCCTGTGCCATAGGCAGGGACACCTTCCACTAGAGCAAGGTGCTCAAAGCCCCATCCATAGGGCGATTCTGCAATCACAGGGAAGATGCCTGCTCTTCCAGCACCAAAATTACCACGAAAGAGGCAGCCATATGTGGAGCAAGCAAACATCATGTAGACTCAAGGCACTGTCTAAAAAATAGACCGTTCCCCTTTCCCCAACACATGTTTATCCTGGGAACGAAGCGATCACAGGTCTCTGGATATCTTGAGAACTTTGCCACTTCCTCCAGTCCCCTCCTTAAAAGAAAAAAACCCGCTTATTTTCTGAAACTGCTTTAAAGAGTTGAGTTTCTAAACACAAACTGCATGATGCAGAACAGCTGACTTTATGTAAGACTTGTTATTAGAAACAGTTCATGGCTGAACTGCGATTCCCTGAGCTGCACCTCGCGCAGAGCACAAGCACACACACCACGTACCTACGTACGTGCGCAAGAGCCTGGCTGAGAAGTGCCGAGTTTGCTGCCTTTCAGTGCCTGGGGCAGATCCTGACTCAGAGATTCCTCCACGTTATTTTCCATGGGAGGAAGCAAGAGTTATTTTGCAGAGGGTCTGAACAGACTAGATGCCAGCTTCTTGCTGGTAAATACCACTTCCAACCTCACTTGCAGGCTCCAACAGATGTTTCTGCTTTTCAAAGTAATGGAAATTTTATGGACCATTTTCTCCTCCTTCTCCTATTCCCTAGGAGGGAGCAGGAGACCCAAAATGCCCTTAGAAACACAGTGGTCTCCTCCTAGAACACACTTCAGAGCAGTGTCTCCAGCAGATCAGGGAGACAAACCACTCGCTTGGGGATTAGGTTCATCTGGAGAACCAGACATCGTCTGCAAACAGCCAGCTGCACAAAGCAGCTTTCACTGGAGAAGCTCAAGATGCTTCCTGAAGGGTGAGCCAGTGGCTCTCTAGCTGGGTAGTGAGCCCAGGGGTTTGCACAAAAGCAAATTACAAAGATTCAGGAACCGCAGCATTATTTTTATGCCCTTGTTTTCACTTGGCATTCATTCCAGCTGGAGAAACTGAGGCACAAGAAGTCATTTGCTGAGGGACGCAGCGAATGAGAGCAGAGCTGGGACTGAGCCCACACGTACAAGGCTCTGGTGCGCTCATCCTCGAATTGAGGAGACAAACACAAACTGTGAAAGCACAGAGAGTGGGAAAACCTTCACCAGGGTAGACAAAGTAGGGAGTAAAAGGGTCTGATGTGCATCCAGACAACTCGTATTTTCCCTCGCCAGTCTCACGTCTCTGGGCTTACCCAACGCACGCAAACACCGGCATCTCCCCAGACTGCTCAGATAAACCATGCACGTTGTAATGCTCCTTCAGCAAAAACCAAACAAAAGTTGGGGAATCCCATTGACTCACACCTGTTTTAATTATTATTATTTTTTTAAGAGCCCAGGACGTGGTGAATGAGAATATTATCCCATGGGGATTGAGAACACAATGGAAACAGGAAACTTTTAAAAAGCATTTCTGTGGAGATACTATCTCACTGCTGTAGGACACAAGATTTACTTAATTGCAGCCAAGGAAGTTTTAGATTACGCTTTGCAATGTCTGCACGAAAGTCTCAGCTATCATGGGGAAGGCTCCCTGCATGGCTATTTCTTTTAAGATATGTGCCTTTCCCTGAACACGTTAACTGGAGGGGATTTGGTGATAATGCAAGTAGGTTCAGAATACTTCAAAGCCTTAAATTAGATTCAGGGCATCACAAGCCATGATAAAGAATATAAAATTGCTTTTTTAGCAGATGACATCCTGCTTTCTCTTAGTGAAACACAAGCCTCTATTCAATGCCTTGAAGAAGTTTGAGAGCCTAAACAATCCTGTTTCTGGTTCTTTTTGTGTGTATAAATATGACCAAGACAGTCAATGCCTCCAGGCACCTCCCCAGCAAAATCCCTCCTAATTTTCTGTGCCAGTAGTCCCTAGAAGGATTCAAATCCATAAGAAGCCAAATCTCCCTTCACTTAAATAAACTTATAACAGTAAATCTCCAATCCTTTCACGTGACACACATCATGATTTTCAAAGATGGTCTAACTCCCCATTATATATGCTTGATTAAGTCCACTTACTGAAAATGGTCATTCTTCTGAGTACTTCATTTTCTGGAGTGTCCCCCGGTTCTTGAACCCTTAACAGTACTTGAACCTCATCCCACTCCCCATTTCCCACCCACCCACCTCCCTCCACCCCCAAAAAAAACAAACAAAAAAAGGAGAGAAAATTGAGTAGAATACTCAGAAATTTTATACAGCCCTAGACTGGACCAGTTTCATCCTAACTGGCATCTAAAAATCCAAGCTCCCCATGCTGCAAGAATGATGGAAACTGATTCACTGCAGGTTTGAGTCCTGTGTCCCGAAATTTTTCCTCCTTACACTTCATTTTCCTACTCCCGTTGTGTCCAGTGTTCTTGGGTCACTGTGGGTTTCTTAGATCTGTGTGGGAACTGCCCACCTCCAGCCTCCCAAGCTGATTGGCATCTGATGGCTGAGGTGACCTGAGGAGACCATCTACATCCACTTCAGGTTCTCCAACCTCACCCGTGATGGAAACATCACAGCTGAGTCTCCATTTTTCACTCATTTGCCAAATCTACTGGAATCTGCTAAGGACACAGTACCTTTGGGACCTCCATCCTTTTCTTATGTTGTTGAATTGGGTTAGTGGATCCAAACATACTAGGAAGAACTGATGGATAGAACCAAGTGACTGTGGCAAAAGGGCAACAACGAATGCAATAACTAGGTCTCCATATACCAGAGGCTTCTTGAGTGGACAGGGAGATACCAGCCATACCTCCAGCAAAGCTGTGCTGAAAGATGTTCAAAGCAATCATCCAAACCATACACTAACTTGCCACAAGAGAAAAACTGATTCCAACACTGAAAGATACCAACTCCAGCCTTCGGAGCCAAGACACACTGTTCACTGAACAACCCTCCAACTTCCTGGGGTTTCTGTTCATTCAAGAAGGATGTGAAGTTATCAAAACAGCAACAAGATGATGGGCTCAACAGCACAAACCCTGTGCACACATAGGTTGAGTGTTATGTTCCATAGACAACAGGTCAACAGCTCACAAGCACAAGCTCCCAAAATCTCCAAGGTATGCTCAAAGAATCATTCCATACTGTTACATGCAATGATTTAGAAGTCGGAACTAAAACAAAATAATTAAAAAAAACCCCCGTGTTACAAGAGAGAAAGTGAAGAGATGTTTGTGTATGCTTTGTTGTGAAGAAGAAAGCAAAGCTTAACAGTTGTATCCAGTGAGTGCTTCTGGATCTGTTACGACATCTGTTCCACCAGATTTCCCTGTAACAGTTCCTCTTGTTTCCCCAGAACAATAAAAACCCATGAACTACATGCCAAGTGGCGAGTGTCCCATGACCTTCTCCAGCTATTTAGTTTGAAGCTACTGAGAGGTTTCAACAGCTACTATGAAATGATGCAACCAATGACTTCCATGTGCTAACTTTAAAGGTATCGAGAGAAGAATCATTTTTCAAGTGACACTGGAAGAATAAATAAGGGTTAATTGTTCAGCTTCATTACTTCTTTCTTCATGCTGGAATAGTAAGCTAAAGTGTTTCCACAGCTTCTTCTGTAGACTTCTGTGCCTGTGACGGTGCTCTCAACACACAGTGAGACTTTGGTGCTCCCACAGAGACCTCAAAGCACCGCCAAGGTTATCTACCAGCAGTTATCTGGAGAATTGCAATGGCTTATCCACATTCCGCCGTGTCCAAAAAGGCATTTCAAGGAGCTGGAGCTCTGAGCTTCCATTCAAAAGTGGCTTTTTAAAAATAATTTTCTTTTCCCCTAGGACATAGTCCAGTAGGTTGACTCCTTGAATAACACTTCTGCAAGCTGCTGACTCTCACTGGCACTACAGCTGGAGTCCCATATTCATTTTAAGTTCACCCAAGTGCTGCCTGCTGACACCTTAGGCTAAGCCTGCCGACACCTTAGGCTAAGCCTGCGAGCCTTCTGGCGGCGACGTAAGTACGTGGGTTTTAGGGCTGGCACAAGAGAGAGGGTGGAAATCCATGACTGGGATGAAGAGGAAAGGTGCAGCCTTGCTTTCCGGCTGCACCTTGCCTTCTTACCAACTTGAACTGCTCATGGAACACCACGTGAGGGACTGAAGTCACTGGCTGCTTTTTGCAAACTCAACCTTCTGCAAAGTTACACAAGCAAGAAAGGAGTTTGAGTGGAGACTATGAAGCAAATTCATTTTACCAAGCCTCAAAATAAACAAAAAATTGTTTATTTTTATTTATGCTCCAAACCAGCATTCAAAAAGGATCCTCTTTCATCTAGTTAATCTATCCTTGTTGCTAATATGAGGAGATAGGTCCTATGGGAAAGGCTGCCCTCAATCAGCACATATAGACGTTTTAATAATATTGCCTTTTATTTTTTTTAAACTAAATCTGGGCATTCCTATGGTGACCTGGCTCATGGTGGCATGGCTTCCATCAAAATTTCCAGTGGCTTTAGACCAGAGAGAAGATACAAAGCTATTTCCCCTCACTGCTGAGTACCATTGACCAAAAGTCACCAGCTTATTTAGCAACGAGAAAGCCAATTCTCATCGTTCCAGTGGATAACGATCCTTTTCAGTTGCTGCATCAACATCATACGAGTTCTCTTTTAAAAACAGAGGACTTTGTATAATACTCATCACTGAAATCTCAACACTTGAGCATATAACATCAGATCTATAATTAATATAAATTTACTACTACAATCACAAGTGGCA
This sequence comes from Trogon surrucura, assembly GCA_020746105.1. Lineage (NCBI taxonomy): Eukaryota > Metazoa > Chordata > Aves > Trogoniformes > Trogonidae > Trogon > Trogon surrucura. Next base: position 18,496,923 of record CM036627.1, on the reverse strand, counting down.
ACACAAATGTATCAGGGTATTTGTTCGTCTGCAAGTCATATGCATTTTTCCAAAATAAATGAAGCGTGCTTTGCTCTCCCTCTCTTGCTTTCAGCTTCCCCTGCCGCAACCCCCACAACCAAACTCAAGCAGGGAAGAACAAGCCATAATGCAGAACAAAACCAAAATAAAATTGAAACCCGATAAGGCCACATTCTCAGGGAGAAGCCATGTGTGAGATATTTTTGCTTAATTATTTCAAGAAATGTATGGCCCCTTGGCTGTCACCAAGGCTGGCCCTGTCAGGCTAATATCATGACAAACTATTGTGCAGACAATCACTAGATACTTTGAGTGTTTGAGACCCAGCTAATTAGCTCACGTTTCATATTTTTTTTCCATCTTTTACACTGAAATAGAGTCCCTCCTGTTGCGTGGCAAGACTTTTTTTCTGTTCTTACAGGAGTTAGAGAGATGCCCAGTTGCAGAGATGCGACACGTTCTTGGTTCGTGCACGCACCCTCCCCTCCGTTGCTGCCGTTACGGGTTCAACAGCAAGTTTCTGTAATATTTTTTGGTCTCACCAGGCCTAGAGAAAATGCAGTATGAAGTCTGACTGCGGATAAATAGTGATTGTAGAGTATGGCTCAAGCAATAACTCAGCAGGAGGGCATTCCAGCGCCTGGGTTTCAGCCGGTCATGCCTCAGCGCCTTGTCCATCTGGTTGAGAAGACAGGTGCTTTCAGTCCCAAATTATACAGGATATTGAAAAAGCACCCACTGATGATATTAGAAAGGGAGCTACTTGCTTTCCAAAGGGATCATCTTTGAGCTGAACTAGGTTTTAATATCTAGAGAGAGTGACATGATTTTTTTTCCCCCCTCTGCTACACAGCAGAGTACATAACAGACATTGTTTAAATAACTTGCTGTATGATTTAATTCTCCTTCCATGATAGCTTCAGCGCTCCTCCTGCGGAGAAGGCAAAGGAAAGCCTAGCTCAAACATGCCAGAGCACCTTACTACATAGAAAGCCTCCAAATAACTTTATAAGTGCACTAGCAATAACAAAACCCAAAAAAACTAAATCTCATCCCAAGTCATAGCTCATTAATGAGTCTTAACATTTCTAAGCGAAGCAAATTTGAAAGGTAAGGGCTAGGGGAAATCATGGCATTTATTCAATAAAGTGGCAAAAGAGACTTGATCGTTAAGTGAGACTTTGTGGTTCATGCACCTGCATTAAGAGCAAAGAGCACTTACCTCTTGGCGAGTGGCGGCGGGATTCAAAAGTCAAGGTAAGTCATGGTTTTAGAGTTCAGAAATCTATTCAGGAACGTGATTGCTCTGCAGAGGAACAAAAACTCTGCAGTAAGACAGAAAGATGATTGCTGGGAATGACTGCTGAAGGTTGAGCTAATAACACTAAAAATGACTTACAAGAAAAAAACAAAAGACGTTTTGGTTTCCAGCCACCAGAGCTGCACAAAGGACCAAAGGGAGAGAGTCAACAGAGCAGCTGGGGCAGAGCTCCCTCCCTCCATTCCAGCAGGGACGGAAATCCCAGCACAGAGATTTCGTCTCCAGAAGCGAAGGGACATCACATCGCACAGCGGGAACGGAGGTGCCAGCACAGCTCTTTGATATGAACCTACCAGGGACCTGGGAGCTTGCGCACCCCAAGCAGCACTGGCTCCGAGAGGCTCATCCATAATCCTGCACCCAGAATTCATCTGGCAACAGGGTGTTATGTGACACATTCTGATTTTTATTTTCCTGGCTCTCATGGTGTTGCTGTCATGATAACTGCCCAAGCTTCTGGGTGCAGAAGCCAGGTGAGAGCTAGTTTTTAGTACATACAGAAATAGGATAAACAAAGGTATACTCAGCCCTCTTCATAAACAGGCAAAAAAAAAGGACAAAATAAACACTTGATTAAACCCTGCCCCATGACAAAAAGTTAACTGCTAGGTGACAGCTTTAAGATAGGGAAACTACGCATGAAAACTAGAAATACGGCATCTGCTAAGCTGGCAAGCAAAGCCATTTTGGGGTATAAACTTGAGTTTGATTAAGAAAGAATAAAAGCAGCAGTCTGGGTATTTTCCTACTCTTAAAATCACTGTAGACTTTATTATCACTTTGTACTTTAGAGGCAACTGTTTTCAGTGAAGTTGGAAGTGGCATAGTTCATGAGACTGCCTTGAAATGAAGTTGAGCAGAGAGATAGAGACAATACACCTTTACTGCTGCATATTTTTCACCATAAGTAATAACACTATATACTTGCATTTCCTAAAAGGCTATGGTAAAGTAAGATGCATCAACAAAAAGTATCTCTGCTGCAAGGGACACAACCACTGCACTGACAGAAGCAAAGCCCTAATTCCCTGAAGCATTGCTATGCTAAGGTCGATATTAGTCCTGAGAAGTGCAATAGGGGGACAAAAATCACTTTATAGCAGAAAAATCTCAGAGGTGAAAAGGCAGAAGTTTCAAGCGAGCACAGAAATCCTGACATCACTTTTAGATGGAGAAATTTAACAGCAGAACGAAGCTTCAGAGGGCACAAAGACTCATCCTAAGGAAAAAACAAGAAACACAGAGGTGCTTTCTGAACAAGCTTATTCCAGACAAGTCCATTTTGAGGATGAAACCTGCCTTGGCCAGGGGAAGCAGGGACATCTGTGGTGTTTACAAACAGTGTGTGGAGAGGTGACCTGGAACTGGAGCAGCACAGAATGTCCCTTGAGGAAAGAGAGCAGGGGGGGTAGGGAAGGAAATGAAGAAATTTAGTAATTGAACTTTCTGGAATAATGCTTTTAAAATCGCTCTGAACAAGGCAAAGATTATGCCTCATAAAACGTGAGAAGAACGCCTCTGACAGCAAAAGGAATACAAATACCAACCTCATCCTTCCTACGAAGCTCTCACTGCAGCGGCAAGGCAGCAGCTGCCTGTAAAGCCGCACGCACTTGAAAACGAAGCCAAACACAGCTGCCCTGGGTAAAAACTGCGTCCTGTGTTGTATCTGCAAAGCAAACATCGAAAGGAGTTGCAGTTTTGTGGATGTATTTCATTTCCTTCGCACCACAGTAGCTATACTGGCATCCCCGACCGATACAAACAAGAAATCGGTCTGCGTTCTGTAAAAAAGGTGCCCTAATGTAAGGGTGGGCTATATTGCTCGTCCTATGGGATTAGAGAAAGACAATAAATGGATCTTGTAGTTCAAAGAGAAAAAGCATCTGTCAACTAGCAAGACCAAAGCTTAGCAACCAACTCAGAAAGCTTGAGCAGCTCACTCAGCTCTGCCCGGTGTAAGAGCATCCTTCCTGCAGACACCTCGCAAGCTCAGTGAAAAACAAACATCTCAAATTAATATAGTGGAGAACTCAAGGTATTCAGTCTGTTTCCTTTCCAGTATGAGTTCTAAAATTCTTCCATGCTGAAGCTACCAGCTACTGGTGTTATTCTTACTACTAGGAGCTGGAATTGGGACATCATGATTACTTTTTTTTTTCCCTGAGACTTCCTCATCCCTTAAGTTGAATCTTTCAAACTTCTGAAATCACACAAATATTCCCATGAAAATGTTTATCCAAGCTGAAGAGTGATCAGTTCTTCCTTCACTTTGTTTTTAAGGTTTCTTTAAGCTACAGACACTCTTGTCTACTGCTACGCTATCAGCTCAAGTGGCCATCCAGAAAGTGGACGGGACATCCAGGCACTTACATTCCGAGCTTCACTCCTTGTTACATGTACATGTACTTTTCTTGTTTATATGTCCAAAGATGAATTTCCACCCCAATTGTTTACACGAAGCTGCTTCTGTCGGCATGAATTTCCCTGCAGAAGTTTAGAAGAGGTCCTGCCCTCCTGTAGAGCCTGCTGAACCAGCTAGGGGTTAGAGCTGAAATTACCCAAACTCTTCCCATTAAACTTTAAATGAATCAAAACAAAAAAAACCACTGAAAGAGAGGCAATAGTGCTTGAAGGAGCAGATGGAGCCCCTGGATTCCAGAAAATATCTTAACCTAGCAACTTTAGAGGCTGTCTATATCCGAGGGAGGAAAAAACAAACACAAAGAGCCAGACATATTCATTAGCAGAAGAGCTCATCCCCAGGAGCTGCTCATGGATGCAGAGGAAACTTCTGCATTTCTTCTATACTTTTCATCCAAGCACATTGCTCATTGCTCACTTGAATGGCAGCCAGGTCTCAAAATAGCTGTTAAAGCCACCTCCAGTGAGCCTCCTCCTGCCCCTTTCCCGAGGGCTGTGCCACTTCTTTCTTGCTGAGAGCACCTCCTCTATCCTGACGCCTGTTCGGAGGCTGGAAGTCCCTGCTCCACACTGGTTGCTGTTAAATCGGCAGCCCATCCCTTTAGCGTTATGTGGCACTCCAGAATACCTGGCACCTGAAATAATTCTCAGCAAGGGTTACAACAAGGCAGTGGATTGGTGGGCGTTAGGAGTGTTAATCTATGAAATGGCAGCTGGGTATCCCCCGTTCTTTGCAAAGCAGCCCATTCAAATTTATGAGAAGATTGTGTCTGGCAAGGTAAGGTTCCCATCACACTTCAGTTCAGACCTAAAGGATCTTCTAAGAAATTTACTCCAGGTAGATTTGACCAAACGATACGGAAATCTCAAGAATGGTGTAAATGACATAAAGAATCACAAGTGGTTTGCCACTACAGATTGGATTGCCATTTATCAGAGGAAGGTAGAAGCTCCGTTCATACCAAAGTGCAGGGGCCCTGGAGATACCAGCAACTTTGATGACTATGAAGAAGAAGATATTCGTGCGTCTCTAACAGAAAAATGTGCTCTTACCAAACCCTGAGAAAAGCTCAAGTCCTGGCCTTTCCCACCCTCCCTCAGTCACTAAGCATGAGACGTTGTGAATGGTCCACATTCACAACTGGCTCGTAAAAATTGGACACAAAGGCAACTAATCTTACCAATAGCGCAAAATCCTTCAGGGTATTAAAAACTAGAACCCACTGTCAAGTGTTGCAGAATGATACTGTGGATTTTATCTGCCTTTGTACCACAATGGTAATGCACAGTAATGCACTGGAGAGAACCACTACTGATGCCATAGAGAAACAGCAGTGGTGATCAAATTAGCTATTGCCACTAAGAAAAAAATCTTGCCATTATGACAAGTATTCATTTAAAAACACCGGTATGATGTTCAACAGCTGTCAGAAATGCAGAGAGAATAGAGTCCAGGAAATAAATGATGCTGTTCTGTTTTGTAAATCCACAGAGCTTGCCCATGCCCTGAGCATGGCGTTCATCTCTAGAACTGCCCTTTCCAAGAGCTCAGGAGTTTGCAGTAAAACCAAAAAAGTTACAAAACCCAGGCTGTATGCAAAGAGTAGAGCATGTGAATGACAATTGGAACTGGAGGTGAAGCATGAAGGCAGCTCGACACATAAATGGAAAAAACAAAGAAGAAACCGTTTACTTTTTTTGTCATAACACGAAAAACTTAGGGGAAAACCAGTGCAATAATCCGTCAGAAAAGAAAAGTATGTTTTCCTGCACAACAGTCATTTGACTGTGAAACTCACTGTCATGGGATGTTTCAGATGCCAGATTATAAGGGGATCTGAAAAGAGCAGAGGATGCAGTGAGGCATGTTAGAGCATCCCATAGAGGGATGGAGATGCAAGAAATCAGCAAGAGCCACAAAAGGCATCGGAGACACCAAGGCATGCCCTCTTCTCGTTCTTCTCTAAGTAACGACCACTAGCTACTGTCAAAGTGAGATGGGGCTATTATGAGTGAAAAAGATATATTATTAAGCAAGGGCCTTCTGAGAAGGGAGTGGATGGTGCTTGGGAGCAGAAATCTCAACAGGGCTCAGCAGCCTCTTACTCCTACAACCACCCTTGCACCTCCTTCCCAATGTGATTTTTCACAGCTCTCGGGAGATTCAGTTCCTACCTTGTCCTCATCAACTCAGAAGGGATTGCTGCCTCTTCTAGACCCACTTTTGTTTACTAATCAACTTGCAAGATCAAGGAGCATCTTCACAAGACAGGTTTTTTCTGCTAATATTTTACTCTTACATGTACTAGCACAGTCGGAAATCTGCACAGACCAACTCAGTTGACCCTCTGACACATTTTGTTTCATTTTTTTCAATAATGTGTATGACCTCAAAACAACTCTCTGTTTAAGAACATAATCACCCAGTCAGGTTCTTGGCTTTTTACTTAAGAGTATTTTAGAAAGCAACATGGATTGTGCCAAAGGCGCTGCCCTGGAATCTAAGTGCCATGCACAGCCTTCCACTGCTTTTCAAAAGAGTTTAAAAAAATGTAAAAATAATTTAGATATTTTCTCCCCATTACAAATTCATTAAACTGTATTAAGCCATTGCCTGACATGAAGGATTATGGCTTTAGAGTTTGGCAAAAGACTGAGTTTAAACTCACAAAAAATTAAGGTCCATCCTTGCCCCAGCCCTGCTGGTGGTCCCCTCCTCCCCCTCGCAGCTCTGCTCTCTGGTGGAGCCACCTCATGGCAGGGTCCACTTGGCTATGGTTTCCAGGAACATAATTACACATTCGGCATACAATTCCAGATCTTGTTTCCTACCTGCTACCCATTTTAGGGCAGTAAAAGCATTATTTGCCTTTGCTTTTGTCAAGGCTTTTGGCAGATCTTCTCACGAGTTGCTACTCTGCTCCTTCTCCATTCCTGCCTCCACCTTACATAATAAGAACATCCCATCATTTAATATTTCTGGGTTCTCGTAAAGGAAAACCATATAGCCTAAGATCTTACATGACAGTACAGCTAATTTGGTGATGAAGATGACACACGAGAGGAAGGTCAGGGCCAGGAGGCAACCACCCTGAGTGACAAACAGCTGCTAGTTCAAAATGAAACCCTGAAAGCTCTGGAAGGATTTGTTTTCTTTATGTCTGCCACAGCTAGATGCTCCAAACAAAACCAGAAGCAGAGCTCGTTGCATGTACCTGCCATCCGCAGACAAGCTGGGATCCCACTACTAAATATCCCACTGGGATTCTCCTGCGTGCAGTTCCCCATCTTTTGGGATGGGGAACTTTCCTTTCCTTTGACATTTAGAAGACCCCAATGCACAACATGGATCGTTGGGCTTTCCTTACACAAAGGTGTTAATTACCCAGTAAACAGAATATGACTTTTAGTTAGTCCCAACCACCTCTCTATCCTCCCTGACCCCCATCCACCCACAGTCAGCATCTCCTTGCAGGAGACAGTCTGTAAACACCAAGACAAACCAGTCGAAGTCGAGATAATTAGATACTCACTGTTGGCCAACTGATCTTACAAGAATGAGAAAAAGATTAGCTCACATTTGCCAGATATGCTAAGCCCAGAATACTATTAGGATGAGACATTTCACTGGGGGTGGGGTGGGGGCGAGTGTTTATCTTTTAAAGATCCTCCTGAGCACAATTACTTATGAGCAGCCCAGACAGGCAGGTTCTATCTTAACAAACCAGTACCTTGATTTCGGCAGCTGGATGAAGCATGCACAGCCCTGGTTTATTTTTATGGCTCTGAGGATCATGATGCTGGATGTGTCACTGAAGTTCACCTGTAGCTCCCTTCATCCGTGTTGACCCTGTGCATTCTTTTTGCCTCTATAATCCTATTTTTTCCCTAGTTTCTTTCAGCAGAGCTCAAACCAGCTTGCCCTTAACAAGAGTACCTGCTTCAGTACGAGTGATCCAGGTGTGTCTGCTCACGAGAATTGTTATCTCCAGGCTAGAGCAGTTCCTCTGTCATAGCACTCCAAACCTTGTAAATCTTCCTTACATTTATCAGCAGCGAAGTAGATGTACAAATTCCCTGCCCAGTTTTTGCTTCATTTTAAGTTTGAAATCAAGCAACTGGCAAGTAAAATCCCTCTTGGGTCTTTCCAGTTATCTATAATATCCAGAAAGTCTCTTACTACCTCCCAGCCTTCATGCTGGCCCTTGCTCACCAGGACACTGCCCACGTGTTACGACTGAACGCAGACATCAAACTCAGCAGAAGGTGACTGTCACTAGAAATCACCTTGCTCACTACACAAAATGCAGGAGTCGCCCTTCCCAAAAGTTCAGCGATGCAGTTGTCTTCCAAACCACCTGTTAAACGTCAAAGTTGTCAGCTCTGTCCTAATTTTCCTCTCCCTTACGGCATTTGTGGGTGTTTCAATACTGCCAATTCATGAGCTTTTCTAGAGGGGAAAATAAATAAGTAAATCGAAACCTAAACATTCTCATAATCGAAAGAAACACAGCTCAGACAACACTCTCCACTCCCCAAGTGACAAAAGTTTTTCCCACATCTTGGTCATAGCTCTCAGTCCCTCTCTTTCCTTACCCTTAATTCTCACTGTTGCCTACTGAGGCTGCCAGAATTCTTGATCTTGAGTCATATCTCGCTGTTACTCATCCTTAATCATGTTACACCTGGTCTACTGAAATATCTCTTTAAAATATTCCAGGAACTCCCCGGCTCACGTAAGCACTTGGGGTCTGGAATGCTCTGGCCAGAAACATTTCATTTTCCAGGAAATGGGTGACATCATCCCACTATCTGTCAGCTGCGCCACACTGCCCATCAGCCCGAGCTTCACAGCTCTCAGCTGATTTTTTTCTCTCTCATCCACCCACTTGACTCCAGCATGAGCAGATGCAAGAAGTTACGACAGTTCGGATAAAATTCTGCCATTTTCAAGTATTTAGCTGAAGCCATCAAAACGCAGCCCTACGGATTCTCCTCTTGGAGCAGAGGAAGGGCGAGCATTGACCTCCTTCGGGACACTGGGAAGGTTGTGGTCCCCCAGTGCGTTTGATTCATTGAGCAAATCAGAATTTCAACAGATTAATTGCATGAAAGGCTGTTAGCCACAGCTCTGCTGAGGTAACTTCAGGCAAGGTTTGGGGAGAAAAGTAATAATTTGGGGACTGCTTCTTCCTCTCAAAAATATTTAAGTCAAACTAATAGGAGGAATCTCCTTCCCTACAAATCTTGCCCTGCCTAAATGCTCAGAAGATTGTGACTGTAACCATCCTGCACCAAACATGGTTCAGTGTTTCTACAACAACAGACCCAGGAGATGCGATGAAAATCCCGTAATACATTCAGCAGACCTCTCTTAGTGACTGTGCGCTTCATAAATCTCACTTTTTCACCCCACCACGGCCTGGACAGCGAGTAGCCGGTAGAAGTCATACGTGTTTTCCAGGACGCAAACTCTCTGCAGGGCTGATGCATCTGAGGAGTTTCTGCCAAGAGCAGCTTTGCGAAGGCACAACTCGCTTCCAGAAATCCGGTTGCGAGAAAGGCAAGGACATGGGAACAGATCAGCGAGAGCAGGAAATGGGTTTCGAACTTATCTCAGAGAGTTACGGCTTTTCGGGAATAAATAACTAAACAGAGGTTACGTACACCGAATTCAGGACAAGGAAATAGCAGTGTTAGTCACAAGAAAGCCAAATGTTCTGGGCTTTGCGTACCTAGCAATAGCAGCAGCGTCTGGATTCTTGCAAATACACAAAATGACAGGGAATAGCGGGGAAGCCTGTAAAATTTTTAATTTGTGACTGTGTTTTGTCTTCCCCGCAGAAGCGTGCGCGTAGAGGAAAGCATGCTCAGGCAACAGACGAGATCCTGAACTCTGGTTTTAGCAGGATCCCAAATTAAATTAAAATACAGCAAAATATCACTGGAGCGATGAGAAAAAAGGAAGCGCCACCAGGCAACCAAATTGGGTCAGCGGGGCTGCTGCCCCCACCCCACTGCCATCCTTCCAGAGAGGCTACGCAGAAGGAGAGGAAAGTCTTGGGAAAGCCTCGGGGAAGCACCAGAACGGGCTAATTCTTTCAAAACCCGCAGCGATCAAGCGGACCGAGTTACACCAGTCGCTGACGCAGCCCTGACAGCTAACCCCACCGATCAGAAACATCTCCAGCACCCGGCTACACACGGCAACGTGATTCCTGGAGCGTTTCCCTAAATGTCCCGTTTAAGATGACTGCACGCCAGCAACCCCAAATAGCAGGCTATCGCCGTATTGCACAGGTTTAAGTTAGGACAACCTAGCCAGCAGCTGTTTTAAGGAAAGCTCGTTTAAACCATTATTTATGGGTGTATTGCATCCTTCAGTTTCTTGTTTCACCCTCTTGGACCAAATTCCTTATTTGTGCTCCTACTGTCCACGGCTTTATCTGGAAAGCTCCCTGGCCACTTGAAGCCAGCTGGTGGGACTGTGAGCAAAACAAAATGACTCCTCTTCTGGACCAGCTTTTACAGTCCCACCCTGGAGGTCTTTCTCCTTTATCTCCAACTCCTCCTTACTTCTTCTCAACATCTGGGCAGCTCTCCTGAGGCTCCAGAAATAAGCACACACTAGACATCCTGTTTCTCCACCCCCCCATGACATATTGTAATGAATACAGAAAACATGTGTTCGAGCATAACCTGTTATCTCATGCAAAGCCATTAGCATCAACTTCCTTCCCTAGATGGAGTCAAGTCAAGCTCATAGACAGGTTTACCAGGTTGCACATGCCACAGGTCTCCTTGCTCCTTCTCTCCCTCTCCTCCCATTAGGGACCATCCTGCCTGCTCGTCTAGCTCAAGGAAAAAGAGCCAAACTTCGATCTCTTGAGATACTGATCTGCCTATGCTATGATGCAAAACAGCTTATTAGTCATTTGAACAACGCCAAAGCCATAGGAAACGAACACAGATTTCACTCATGCTCCTCAGCACTACAGCACCTTGCAATTCCTGGTAATAAAAAAAAGGTAACAGCACTAACGGGACATAGTCTGGAAGCTCTCCAGCCTGTCTCAGCTGAGGAACGGAGGGATTACCCAGGGCTCTCATAGTTTATGGAGCAGATGGATGGAAATTACCTACTCTGCAAACACAAGAGACAAATTCACTGTGAACCAAACAGATTCATGTACTCTACACAAGGAAACTGAGCTTTGACACATTGGTCAATATGCTTCTCATCCTGTTTGGTTTTGGCGGTATTTTTGCCAGAAGCTACAAAACCTGTTAGTCTCTTCCAGTTTCACCTAGAGTGGCTGGGTCTTTCACACAGGCAGTAGAAGCTCAATGTTTTCAGCTCCTGAGGTCACTAGATCAAGCCAGTGGCTGATGCAGACAACAACGCAAGAGTTTCTAAAGCTGAGCCATTCTTTGGCTCTTGTGAGTCGGTTTTATTCACAAGATAGAAAAAGACTTCTCAATACAGGGAAGCTCCTGGTGAAATCAGAGTGAGTGGTAACATCTCACTTCTACTTCAGACTCAGGTCAAAAGCTCACCAGTAGCCATGACCCACTGACTTCCCCAGGCTTTGGCACAACGCCTCGGTGCAGACAACTGATGGGGATGAAATTCTGGAAGCACAGAGGTGGCTGACAGATCCCAGAACATGACAAAGTACTTGGAGCATTTGCATACAAATGCTATTTGCTTGCTTGTTGCTTCATTTGCTCCTTGTAAGTCTTTTTTAACACACCCTTTAATTCTGCTATTACAAAGAGAGTGGATACAAATAACTCCCTGAAGTGAATTCAAGCAGAGAACAACCCATTAATCGCATTCAAAAAAGTATTAAAGAAAAAAAAAAGTGTTAGAAGCCTTCAATAAGAAATGGTGGTTTGAGGGGAAAACCCTTAGAATTCAAGAAACTGTTGCAAACACACGGCCCTGAGAGAAGGAGACAGAAGGCACAATTCAGGATGCAAACGATTAAAACGAACTGCTAATTGAGAGCAGGCTTCATTACAGAGATTATCCATCTTTAAAAGCTCTACCCCGACGTGCACATGCGCATCCCCATGCACAAGCTGGTAAAACACTCGCAGCCTGAACCCATTCATTTCTTATCCTTCCTGACCCTGCCTGCCATTACGCATCTCTTCTGTTTAGTCTAGAAAATTCAGGGTCAGCCTTTGCGGGAGAGCCATGAGAAAGGAGCAGCTGTGGCAGGGCCAAGTGACACCGTGCCCCGGCGAGGACGGCAGCGGGCCAGCGCCAATTCCCAGGCCTCCGACCGAGCTCCTCCTTCTCTTTAAGCAGTAAGAGCTGCAAAAAACTCGCTTACACAAGGGAAAGAAAAAAAAAAAAGGCGTCCCAAATGATCTTTGTCTAAGGATTATCTGCAAAATCTCCCCCACTCTTTGTATTTTTAACGAAAAATGTATTTTCGATAGTAGGGATGTCATGTTTTGGGTCAAACGAGCTACAGAGAGGGAATGCTGAGCTTCATGGATGCAGACTGGGATATAATTAGGGACAAGTACCGATGGATTTTAACCCTTGAGAAATGAATTCAAATGTTGATGTAAGAAAAAAGCATTTCTCAAGTCATGGCCTATTCCTCCTATTATTTGCCTTCCTATTGCCACCTGTTATTTTGAGAATCATTTAAATACAAGAAACACGTAACCAAGTGATATATAAAGCAGACCTACCATATATGACCTTATTTCTTTACTGCTAAAAATGTCTTCTAAAAACATACAGTTAGTCCAGTGTACAGAAACTTGATTTACTAAAATAACTCAGCTAGATCTTTCCAAACTTCAGAGAATTAGCCTGCCATTGAACACTGGGTCTCAGACCTATATAAACTCCCGTCCCAAACCAGGTAGGCATCTTTTATAGGCGCATTAGTTTCGCTCTTCAAAACTTCTCTTTCAAGACAAGACAACTGATCAAAAAGGAAAAAAGTAAAAAGACTTGCCACATTGTCCTGGAGTTATATTACCTGAGGAAAAATTGCTGGTATCAACTATAGTTCACCAAAATGAATTATGGAGAACAAAGTTTGAATAACTTGGGCAATCCATAAAGAGCTGGGCAGCCTGTCCCGGGTGACAGCAGCCCGCAAACTCCAGCATGGAAATAAGCAGCTCAGTATCACAGTTAAGCAGGGAAAGGTTATTTATATAAAAATTTTATCTTGCCCAACTAAACCTGCCATGTGCCAATTCTACACCAAATCACTTCTCCATGGGTAAGCACAACCCGAGCCTACTTTCTAAACCTCATCTCTGTCTTAATTATTGCTTAACAAGTAGGATCCCAGTTTGACACCAATATTTTTTAACCACCAAAAGGCCTAAAATTGCCCTATAAAAGATGAAAAATGCAGAAGCAGCTCTTCATTTCTAGCTTTCAAGAGGAAGCGTTTGCCTTTGGATGGGAAAAGTGAGTAAGAAAGCAGGAGTCAAATGCTCACCAAGCTTTGCACGTGCAAACCCTGCACCAGGCTTCCCTCTGCACACACTGATGGGTGGTTCTTGTATCTGACTGAGGGACTTTAAAAATAAATAAATATATCTATGTAACAATCTGTTTGGTTTTAAAGCCTTACATTAAGGAAAAACTGTTTCAGTACTTTTGCTCTACAAATTCTCTTTCCTTGCACAGTAAAAAGAAGTTCTGATAACTGAGCATAGACCATGTAGCCACTTTGGAGCAAGACCTATGATTTACGCTCATTTCAGAACAGATTGTACCTTAAGTGTTAATTTTTGACAAGGGCAACCATAGCTTCCTTTTGGCATAAAAGGTCCTGTGATGCAACCAAATAACAGTTTTATTCACGCACGTATTCCTACCATAGCTATAAACCGGCTGCTCTCATTTTCACCTTTTTCACATCAGGCTGAGAACAGAGACCAACCATTTTGCTCCTGAAACACATGCAGCATGGGACTGAGAACACAGACACTTTCACCTCTCTATCTGCGGGAGACTTTTGTTTGTCCCAGTTATGCTGTCTCAAAGGGGGGGGAAACAAAAAAACCCCACTTTCTTCTGAGTACATACGATCACCAGTCAACACATTATCAACAATGAAGGCCAAACGTACAAATCCTTACTTAGAAGAAAATCAGAAATTTTGCAAAGGCACAGGGAAATAAGTCATGGCATTCAGCTGGTTCCTCCTTCTCCCACCTCCAAATAGAGTAAAGCAGATTTTTGCTGGCATTTTTTTTTTTTTTTCCCAAGTAGCTAACAGTAATTTTTCCTTGTATGGTAGAGAATCTTACTATTAGAGCTACTGAGGACTCAGATCACACCACATACCCCCAAGAATGAGTAATGGTCTCACTTTCCATCCGCCACACGGCGCGAAAGCCAAGGACAAGCCACTGACACCCAAGTATTTGGACCGTGAGTTTCAGTTTTGCCTTCTGCTCTTGCCAAAGGCCCACTGTTGAAAGCCTCTGAATAGGACTTTATAAAAGCATCTTTTCAATAGAAATTCAAATGAACTTACTTCCTTTGTGATGGATTTCTGAGTCATCTTTTCCAAGGGCAGGGCGAGGAAGTATCATCAGAAAAGGGGTTATTCCCATTCTAAAAGAGGGAGCAGACCTACACTAGTCATCCTTTATCTTGTCATCTTCCCAACCACAGTATTGTGAAAAGCCCACAAGCAGAAAACAGCAACAAACATCAATGCAAAACTGTGCTCTTTATATGATTAAGTCCTGCAACGAGGAGGAAGGGAAACCACAGTATCTTTTGACCCTGCCTTTGTTACTCGCGCCATGCCTTCTGGAAGGGACAGCACACAAAAATTTAAGCAAAACCCAAGCAATTCCTGGCAGCTTACAAGGCCGAGAACTTTCATTTCTGTGTGTCCTTGTTGTCTGAGCTGACAAAACCTGAAAGAATCTGCCACAAGACCACAGTTGTCCTACGGCAGGAGGAACATTACACGGGGCGTAAACCAGCCCTGCTTCGTCCCCCCCATAGACTTCTTCACCAGGGTACATCGTAGCTCCCAAGACCAGAAAATTGGAGGCATGGTAAGATGGGTGGTGGGGTTGAGGGAAGGTTATACCGAGCTCCTATCAACATCAGCTCGGGTTAATTCGCAACCTCCCGAATTCACGGGTGCCCCTCTGCAGTAGGTGATGCTGCTGCTCTGCTCTGAAACAGGGGTTATATCTTCATGGCTTTTGAACTCTTCCCCTTGAAGAAAGGGAGATTCTGAGAAAAATCTATCTGGCTATTATGACAGCAGATACTGGAAAAGTATAGTGCTTTCTAACAGAAGTTTAAAAAAATACCTAAAAAGCAAAAAAAAAAGCCTTTTCTCAGTAACTGAAAGGAAGGCCAATTTGAATTTCTAGTCCACGTTTCCTTTACTTTCCATCTAAAAGAAAGATTATTTAGATACAAGGGTGTCAAGCAATATGAATCATCTTTAAAGTATTCAGTTTAATTAGACAAGGATAAAGAGGTTTAAACAATGTCACTGAAATCTAATTCTCTGTATTAACCTCTGTCATAAAGCAGAAGAGCAAAATCAGTAAAAGTGAAAAAGCGATGGTCGAGCTAAGCTTATTTGTTACAGCCACTGCTCTTGAACAAAGTGATTTTTATGGCCGTGAACCTCTGTAAGAGCAGAAGTCAAGGTCACGATAGCAATACATCACTCTGGGGGAAGAACTGCACTGTAACCTCACATCTGTGCGCTGCAGGAATAAGAGGCAGCTGTGACCAGCTACTTGAGAATAAACGCTCCTTGAAGAACATGACGTATCTACGCTGCGGTATGTTCCGGGAAGAAGGATGAGTCAAGGGAACTTCACCGAGCGTCAGGTCATCTCCCGGCTTTACAAGAACAGCAAGCCGTGGAGCCACATCCAGACATCATCCGCGCTCTGTCATAACCCCTCAAAACTTTCTTAGTAGCATACAATCAGATAGTTAGGATTTCAATTCAAAGTAGACTTTTTTGTTGCAGAATCGTTGACCCTGCTGATGCTATATTTGGGAAAAATCGATGGGAGAGGACATGGATGAGGACAGGGAACAGATACGAGGTTTTAAAAAATGAGTTGTGCATTTTCTTTTGCGGGGACAGGAAAAGATAGCACTTAAATGCTATCGCAATTCGAGATCAGCAGAGCTTTATGCTTCAACAAGAGCGTTTCTTCCAGCACCAGCTCCAAGTACGGCTTTTATGCAAGGGAAAATTTTATGGGTGAGCAATCAGAGCAACCTCCAAGGTTTCTGCCTAAAAGTGCACTTTTGCTTGGAGCACTTGATGGTCTCTTGACCTAGCAAATGGGCTGGTGGGGGGGAACAGTCGCAAACACCCAAAACCAAAGTCCATAAATTTTTGATGTTCTCTGGGAAACGAAGTGGCACTGCTTCTTCATTGCCTCACAAGCTAAAGAACCCTCCAACGAAGGTTTGGTTTGACAGTGCCTTGGCAGAATCAAACAGCCTCAGTAAAGAACCGGTTGGTCGATGCCCCACAAATGTTTGATAAAGAGCAGCATGGCACAAGAGGTAACAGTAGCAAAAACTATGTGGAGAGCAAGAGACAAACTCTAAATCTTATTTTAAGTAGGAAGTCTGAATAGTAATGATTACTACTTCAATGACTATACAAGAAAATTCTATCATCAGCAAGCTGAAAGACTCTATGGAGAGACAGCAACATTCATTACTTCCCAGCTGAAATCAGAAAGACTTAACCTGGAAACAAACAAACAAAAAGCTTCAACTCCTCTGCAGCAGCATAATTAAACACAGAAGTGGCTGAACAGGAAAGGCTTTTGATTTGCCATCATACGGACCTTAAAGCCGCATCCAAACTTCTTTCCCAAAGATAAATTTTTGTCCAGTTATCAGGATAGATTATTTGGCTCAAGTGGATGAACGTCTGAACTTCCCTTCTGGTCTCCCGTGTCCCGTTGCAGAAATGGGACCTGTCCACACAGAGGTCACCATTCCCGTAGTACTTGTGGCTGTCTGTTAGAGTCAAGGTCCTGACATCTTCGGAGCTTTAGAGCATCTTCAGAGCTTTAGAGGGAAGAGCTATTCCTACTTGCTGGTGAGGTACAGTTTCTGACTCTGAGCCATGGGCAAAGTCTTTGTAGTGCAAAGTACAAAGTATTACGCAGTCCAGATGTGGCTCATAACAATGACAACCCAATTCTCACTGGAGGGATACAGTTTTGCATGGCATAATTCACTACAATTGAAAACTGTGCAAGCCAAGAGAAGGATATAATTGAATTATTTCTGGTTTCTCAGGGATGAAGGTGAGAGGGAAATTTAAAAGCAAATGATGCCGTGTTGCTCAATGTGGAATGCTGCAACATCAAGAGGGGAAAATTAAAGCGCTGCAAAAAAACATGTCAATTTTCATTAGATATGGCACTAACGTATATTAATATTTCTGACAAGCCAAGAATGTCAGATTTGTGAGCACAATATGAATCACTTTAGAATTAAGAACAGCTGAGCCTGCAAAACAGATTATACAAGTATTTATGAAGCACAGGAAATACTCAAAGCCAGCAAGCTCAGCTGTATAGAACTAATAACCGTTATACTACATGTATCTGATAAACAAAAGCCACTTTATTGACAAGATAACTACAAATTAACAAAGTACTAGCTAAGACATTGAACATGCGGGCAAAATGCAGGGGCTGTTAAAAATGCCCTTTAAAACAACGGGGCTGCTCTCATTAAAAACTGTTCTTCTACAAAGACAGAAGGAATTTCCAAAGCAATTCAAGTTCAGCAAAGTTTTCCTCTGCTCAAGCTCGTAGACTTCAACTTTGGCAAAATGTCTTAATGGGAAATGTAATCAGTGTGGTACCCAAGCTTGGGAAGAAGAAAACCGCAAAACACAAGACTCAATTAGCAGCGGAGGTTATCTGAAGCTACTTACCAGATAAGATTGAAACTGCCCGTATCTGGATCATCTTTCAAGGAAGTCTTGTTTGGAATCGTTTAAAGTGTTTTCTAATATTGGTTTATAACAACCAATGAGATTTTTAAAGAAAGCCACTTAATTGAATTTACTTGGACATGAACAAATTAAAAACAGAGTCACAGGATATAGCACTAATAATGCAGATATGTCACTCTAAGGTTTTGTTCTGTGCTTATTCGGTTTGATCCACTAAAATAGTAACTGGTTGTGATGGGAAAGATGTTTGCTAAGCGTTTTTGAGTCTTAAAACAACAGCACAAGATGAATCAGTGATCTGGGATGAAACATTGGAACCGAAGTAAATGAAAATGCAGGGGAAGGTATTTTGGTTTTATGAAAAAGAAAAGCACTGACTCCTTAGCCAAGCAAGCAGATTAAAATAAAATAAAACCAAAGCATATAGGAGTCCTGAGCAGTATCTCAACAAACTTGCACATTAGATTTTCTATTTAAAGATTAACAACTGATCAATAGCAAACTCAGTTACACTGCAACAAAGGTGTGATCTTTCCCCCCAAGCCTCCTCTTCCTCACCACCATTCCATTTCAAGCTACTCTGCCTTTGTACGGTGAGGAAATGGTGCAGAAGAGGCTGCCATGGTAGGAAACTAATGCCTGTGAGACAGGCCAAGGACAGAGGGGACAGCGTGAAGACTGACACGCGACATCCACAACATCCCGAAGCTGTAGCAATGACACATTCCTCTGATAGAAGAACAGGAGGTATAAGTTGCCAGACATTTCAAAATGAGAACAGTAAATACATTTCAGACAACATCCTTCCTCCCCTTCTCAATGCTGCTCTTTACATCCCATTTCTCCAACCACACAGTCTTAGGTCCGTGCTCCAGGCTGCCCCCTCAGCTGCCCATCCTACTTCGACCCTCAAATTACACAAATAAATATGTACTAATTCTTTTGGGATTCAGCCTAAATGATCCCTCCACGTGCCTCATCCAGACTCCTTTCCCTCTTTCAGACGCCTGCCACTCCAGCAACGCCTCGGTGGTTCTGAGCACTGTCAGGCACTAGATTTAGGACTGGCGAACGTCACCGCTACACGATGCCTTAAATCTCACCATTCAATTCACCTGCTAGGGCAGTCGTCTTGGGAGCAAGGAAGGTCTCCCCTTCCCTGCCCTCCTCAGAGACCTGGTGTGGAGGGCAGGTTGTGAAGAGAAGGTCAGCACCGATAGCAAAGACTATAACTGGAAGTAGGTGGGTGCCCATAAATCCAAACCCCACCAGAACTCAAGGTAATGTGCTCAGGGAACCAGAAGAGGTCCATTTTTTTTTTCCATGTAGATTACAGATAAGCAGGGACCAAAAAAAACCCACAAGCATCAGTCGTTTGTTCACAAATGCAAGAAACGTTAAGGGTGAGCTCCGTCCAGCTGGGAACCTGCCTTGAATGACTTTTCAGGGTCAGCCTTGGAGATTGTGTAACAGTTTTGTTACGCTCTCTCCGTGGCAGTTTTACAAACCTGTAATCACGGCATTAAAAGGTGGGAACGGGAGTGCAAATCCCCATCCTTAATTGCTTTGCCTGGTTCAGAGTGGGAACTTGAATTAAAGTCTTCTGCTCATCAGGAGGGCGCCTGAACCATCAGAAAACAGTGATTTTTTTTTTTTTCTGGCTCACTAACCATTAAATAGCTCACACAAAGTAGCAAAGGAACAGACTCAAATACTCATGCAGATTATTTTATATTAAGGACATTCAAACTTCTGAGCCCAACAACCCACATACCAAACATTTCTGTAAGATCAAAAGCCACATTTTCTGCTCCTTCACACACAATCCCACATCTCAACTTCACCCTCCTACCAAACATCCAGTCACTTTATTTTCAGATTGAGTGCTCTCTAAGAATTATATGGCTTTGCTTCCTAACAGCTATATTAAAACACATTATGAGATGAGCAATATCCAGACAGCTCGGGGATGGATCTCAAGCTGAGCTGCTTAAGACAGGCACAGGTTGGAAGCCTCATTTCAATAACCCATGTCCTGCACTTGGAGCATTCTGAGATTTAAAAAATCAACCACCAGACAAAGCTGAACCTAAATTTCTATTGTCCCGTGCAAATCAGGTAGTAGCAGACGAGAACCCAGAAATCACACAGAATTAACCTGGAGCTTAACAGGACACCGAGATGTTACTTTTCCCAGCCTCGCTTCAGGCTTTGACATAGCAGTGACAAGGCAGCTCAGTTTCAGCCAAGAAGATGCTCCTCAAACTCACAAATCTGTATTTTAAAAGCAAGCACACACTCAGTAAAGAACAGAAGAACCTGCTCTTATGCTGACATATGTAAAATTTAAATCTCTAATAGCTTTAAAGTTAATGAAGCCTTCAAAACAAGTCTACGTTTCATTGCAGGTCTAACTAATCTGCTGCATTAGAGAACGGGCAGATGGGTTAAGTTTCTCAAGACAATCACACTGAAATGTCTCTCATCAACTCAGGACTAGATATTAAAGCATTTAAGCAACTTGAACAAAACAGGCCATGGTTTTAGGAGGAAAAAAATTATCTGCTGGTTGCTTATAAATTTGCCCCCAACTACAGAATCTCTCTTAGTGCTTCTTCACCAAGTGTTTTGCAAATACTTTCCAAAAATACTCTCCTCATTAGGCCATAAAGCAGGACTGCAAGCTGGCCATCCAAATCAATTATTTGCTCTTTCACACTAGATTAAATGTTGAGTAACCACCGCCTTCCGTGAAATTACAATGGTCTAAGAAGTCAGAAACGAGGACAGAATTTTGTATAATACTTCCATTAACTCTTAGTTACTTACGACAGCACAGAAGAAGATGATCTGATACATTTGGAGATTACTAAGACTGCAAATAAACACTATTTTTGCAAGTCGTAACAGATAAGTTAGGGCCAATTTTTTGGTCTTTAACAAAGAATAGATGCTCTTCACTGTCAGTTGTTCACAGACTTAAATTCTCTTAAAAGTATTTATCCTCGTATAATCTACTGCCTCTAAGCTTCCTTTTCATTCACCTTTCCCAGACCTTTTAGGAGTATTTCACGGATGCTGAGGGGCCCACAGAACGCTGTAACAGATCAAGGTCTGGGAAATACTCCCTCTCTGTAGCACCCATCACTCTCAAACACACTTGCGATAAGATTACACAAACTCCACTACGCAGAAAAACCCGGCAATTTTAGAGAAGGCGCAGAAATGCTTTCAGACCCTTTACAAGCACCCTCAGCAGATGTGTCAAACATCCTTCTTGCAAACATGAGGGCAACATTCAAAACTTACCTGGGACCTCACAAACAGCAGCCAGCAGCACTAGAGATCCCAGATGTGGAGGAAACAGCTGGAGCTCCGGTTTCTTCACTAGACAGCTGGAGAGTTCCCAATAAAAGTCAACGCAGCTTTCGATCCCAACTCTCTGCTGTTCCAGCTGTACGTTGTGGATCCCCAGGGAATGCACTGGTAGCGTGGTTTCATGAAACAACGTATATATCTGGTTTGTTTCTTATTGTCGTGGGCTTAAATCACGTGCTGGGCGTTACTCTCGCTAATAACGTGAGATGTAGAGGCACAGAGAACACATTCAATATGCCAGGGATGCAGGAAAAGAACTGACTTTAGCCTTTCAATACTACTCCAGCTTCAAAGAACAGTATAAAACCTCTGAGGTGGTGGTAGCCCCAACCAAAGCAGATGGGAAAAACTAGAGCAAAGATAACTGAAATGCATCAGTCTAGCTGTTTGGGGAAAGACACGGCAGAGCCCTTTCTTTGCTCGTTTTTCCATCAGCTCCATTAGTTTTGCTTTCAAAGGTACAAAAGTTTTGCTATACGCTATGGTAAAAAAAAAGTGCTTTGCCATGTAAAATAAGTACGCTTCCTTATCGCACACTTACACCAATATACGGAAAGGCTGTATATCCTAAACATGTCATTTGTCAACAGCTTGTAAATCAGGGTTGTTTTTTTTTTTTAGAGGAGTAACATTAGTCATTAATTGTTTAACTTAACAAGTGAACACTCAGACAGGAAATATGATACATAAACAGGAACAAAGTCTTTAACACAGCGTTCAGTAAATACACCAAAGTCTGGCCAGTCTGTTAGGAACCATCAGGAGCAGTTCTAAACACAACTGCTGGGTGTACAGAGTATGTACTCCCAGGGATGTTTGTATAGTTTGCTACTGAGCAATGGAAAACATCTTTTCCCCTCCTCCCTCCCCCTCTCCTACCACCCTTTAGCAGCGACATCTTTAAATCTACCCTCCTGCCTCTCCAAATTCTTAGGGTCCAGACCCTTACTGCAACTTTTGGTTGTATGTTACTCTCATGACTGAAACCAAACGCTTCCAGTTCCCATTTGTGTGCCAGGAATATTCACATACATCCCCCTTATTCAACTTTTATTAGCTGTAAATGGACAGCAAACAGACTCGACTTCAAAATACGACCTCTATTTAGCCCATTTTGTATCTTAGTACATGAACTTGAGGAGGAAAAGCAAACCTTGCACAAAACCCAGAAGTGGCTGCGCTGGAATGTGAGCAGGGAAAACCCAACTACTCACAGCTAAAGACCAGCTCATTCCCTCCGCTGAAGTCCAGCTCTAGAACAAGTTTATGCTCGTATTAACCAGTAAAAATCAGATTACCATTCACGAAACATCTCAACTCCTATTTGTGTGGGCAAATGCGAGTACCAAACGCATTACCAGAATCATGTGCACCGAAGAAAAGGAGTAGAAGAGTCAGACCAACATGAAGAGAAAAATGTGTAAAGCGGTATTATGTTATTAAAACATTACATCAGAAATAAACAGAAGCAAAAAAAAATAAAAAAAGTTTTAAACCAGGTTTAACTTTTTTTTTTTTTTTTTTTTCAGATTCAAATTGATCCAAAGCAAAAACTTACATTGCAAAGGAAGAACAAAATACACGATGATATTGGTAACACAGCGTTGCATGGAAGCCAGGCTCGCGGGCAGGTCGCAAGTTGCTCTTGTCACAAGGTCATTGTGGGCTCTTGACAAATTGAACTGAGAAAGTTAGGATCCAATTTCTTTCATCTAGCCCAGGTCCACCCTGGTAAACACGCTACATATTCTCTTTTGCCTCTGGGTATTTATCTGATGAGTTTATCCACATGTGTTCTCCTACAGTTGCCAACTAGAGCCAGAAAACTGAATTTTCCATGATATCCTGAGGAAGCTAGAGTTATTCCAAGCATGAGTGATAATGCATTTTTAAAAAAAACCCCACAAACCCAAAACAACAACGAAAAAAAACACTCAAGAGCTTTTCAAACTAACAAGTATTGTCTATAATGTAAATAGTTTAGAAATATGGTAATTAAATAATCTAAAAAACACTCTTACTCTGCTGTACATTTATAAACATAAATATTTACAAAAACTTTCTGCTTTGTTTCAAAGGATGAGGTTTGCAGTTTGTTAATGATCAGAGTCTTTTACTCAGATGGATTCTTTGGTGTATTTGCCAATTTTTTTTTTAAGGTTTATTAAAAGCGCTCAACTGTGAATTTTAAGGTAACGGAACCAGGCTACATAACAAGTCTGTATTATGCACTTCTCCTTCCACAGTCTAGTCCGAACGGAAAACAGAAGTTCAGCTTCTCCTTCAAAGTAGTTGTGCACAATATTGGGATTAACAGGAAAGGCCAAATTCCCCGTTATTGAAATTTGGGTGGGATTATCGATGAATTAACCACACTTGGCTCGCACTCGAGCACGTGTGTAAGTGAAGAGAGCGAACGGGACCGTCGGCAGGTTCAGAGACACACGAGGTCAGAGAAACCAGCCACGAGAGATGCCTTAAGCATTAAAAGAAAGGGCGAGGGCTTCCCTCCATCCTGGGGAGGGGAGAGAGGGTAGGATGAAAATTAATCGGAAAGAAAGGCTTTTTTTACTGGCCTGAAACGTGTGTTCCCTTTAGATGTCAGTTGCTTAAAAGGAAATAACCAAAAAACAAACCTCAAACAATAAATAATGGAATTACACATTTCTTCATTAAATAGCATTCTTGTTACCAACAGTCTTCCATAATTTTCTTCAGTCACAGCAACAGACAGAACAAATAAATTCGCCTTAATATAGACCACAACTAAAATAGACTCTAGATTACCTTAGAAAATATTACTGTAAAAATTCAGTGGGGGAGGACATTGGTTTAGACCAACTTACAAATGTAGTGAACAATACTATTTAAAAAAAAAAAAAAAAAAGAGAAAAAGAAAGCAATTTAAAGGTTCTGATCTCATGTCACAAAAGCAAGAGATTCATGCTTCAAACCTGCTGGTCAATTCTCAACATCTGTCCTGTCTGAGTACGGGAGGAGAGCTTAGGGATCCCGACGGCTGATCTTTCTTGCTTCGACGGGAGCCGAGAGACACCGTCACGCGCAGGAGCCGACATACACGCCGCACCTGCTGGTTGTCCCTACTACAACCACCGTTACTTACAACCTGGAGGAAGCACTGCACGGCTCGGTGCTGCCCGGAGGTGACCACCGCCCGCCCTGCCTGGCGCTAAGGTTGGACACTCTCGTTCGTGCTGCTGAGACGCAAACTTTTGGTCGCTGCTCAAGCAGGCTGGACTCGAAACGATACGAGTTGGAGATAAAAAGGTTCAACGTCCCACTGCCCATCCTCTGAGCCACGGATCTCCAAAAATTGTTTGGAAACCCAATGCAACACCAAGCACATAACAGATAATCCTCCTCACTCGCCATAGCTTCGGTGCATCCATTAGCAGCAATAAGGTTCGTGCTCAACCAACTCCAGTCCAGGTTGTAAAGTATTAGAAGGAACTGGCAGAGTTAAATAAGAGGTGCATACCTGCTTCACCTTGTTTCTCACATTTTTAATCTTAAGTCTTTTGAAAATGACAGTGTGAAACTTAAAAGCCACCACCGTTCCTTTCATCTCCCCGTTTCCACTGCTGTAGCTGGTACAAAAGCACTCCCGATACTCGAGCGGCTCTTTCAGAGCCAGCAGCATGGCAAGACAGAAGCAGAGGACACTGGCAAGAACCTGATGACTCCGTAATCCCTTGAAAATAAAGAGAGTGAAACAAGTGCACATTTTGGCCCAATCGTCTTTTGATAGCAAGAACTCTTTTTTCTTTTTATGATCAGAAACAAAACCCTTTAACAGATCTGTTTGACCACTAGTATGAAAAACACATTCAGTAGCTAAATTTCAGTACTCCTTTCAGTTGCCACTTCCAGATTAATTGCAAAATTTAAATTTACAGTACGAATGGGGCTTCTCTTGTCAGCGCACGTATAAAAATGCATCTCATGTGCACTTCCCACTCTCCAACCTGAAACAAACGAAATTTCAGAGCAACCACCGACAAAAAAATAATCCATCGCTGCTTTTAAAACGAAGTTTGGCCAATTTCTTCTCTTTTAGTGGGCACAGTTTGGCTGAGAACCCGTAGGAAAAAAAACCACCGAACTGAAAGTGAAATAAAGCAGGTTATACATTCATGAAATTCAGGGAGTAACAACGAACAGCAACTGCGGCATCGCTTTTGTAATGTCACGTCGACATCACGAGGAGGTGGCAGTTTCTGTTTTCACAAATAATGCATCGAGACTAAATGAGGAACAGTGGTGGTGGGGGGAAAAAAAAAAAAAAAATCACACATAAAGGGAAAATACATCAGAAATATTATTGCACAGGAGGCACTGTATGAGAAACAGAATACATTGGCTTCAAAAAAATCTAAATTTGTTTACTCTTAAGTTAATGTAAAAAATACAGAGGCTATGCCTCTTTGTAGTGTACTTTCACTGTTAAAAATAGACTTACAAAGAGCCGCCCATTTAACCGGGAATGTCAGGAAAGAAGAGGGCCTGAATTTTACGGCCATCCCAACTACAATAATTAGGAAAAGAATCGTATAAAAAGAGCCAAAGTATAGACTCTCAAACTGAATAGACTAACCAGATTTTTTTTTTTTTCTTTAATTTCCAAATTATATGCGTACAGTACCCTAGGACACGTTTATCAACTTTTCCCCCTATCCTGCAAAAATATCCACCCTGGGAGAGACAAGAGTCCCAACAGACAACAGAGCTCTGAAGGTCCTTCTATTGGTATCGTTTTGCAGGACTGGTGCCTTGATTTTCAAGCTTTATTTTCTTGAGTAACTGCTCAGCATGCCAACCCAGACCAGCCACTTCCCTCGAGAGGCTACCTTCCATCTCCACTGCAAGTCTGCACACTTAATGTGAAAACAAACAAACAAACAAACAAAAAAACCCCAACGGCAATTTTTAAAATGTAGTATTGTATAGAAAGCTTGGACCTTGTAAACTTGGATCAAGAAACCAAAAATTAAGACCTTCTAGCGTGTGGTATAAAAAACCCAAGGAAGTGTATACCTGCCTTCTGACTTCACAGAAAAATCAGAATTTGCATAGGATATACTTTGTGCAAGGCAACAAGCCTCTTCAGTATCTGGAATATAACTAATCTTGCTCAGAGTTCTTCTCTTCATGGATATCAGATATCGTCAAATTTGTGTTTTAAGTAGTCTTTCATGACCTTGGCAATGGGTAGTTCATCAAGTAGTTTTAGGTTTTGAAGGCCTATACACTGACGGATTTTAATTCGGCATAGATCTTGCAAGTTCCTGGGCTGTCCTGGAAAGACAAAAGGAACACATAAAAGGAAAATGATCACATTTTAAACATACTTGAAGAGATCATTTACTCAGTTAAAATCACAGATGTTTGCTGTTTCCTAAGAAGCAGAGGGAAGGGAAAAATTGCAAGAGAAAAAGGGTGGCAGTTAACGCTTCTCTAATGGACAATAATCCAATGAAATCTTAAAAATATTTTTACATGCACATAATTTTACTCATGCCAGTGTAAAGCAACGTTATCCACGTGAGGATTCCCACGAGGTGGCAACATACGCTTAAGCACTGTAGAACAGCAAAACTCCTCCATTTGAATTTTTTTGGATTTTTTTCTATCCTTGGTAACACCTGGGGAAAAGAAACCCTTCAGTCTCACTTCTTTTCCGACTTTAAAAAAAACCCAACAAACTTCTCTGTTTAACTGTAACAGGACTAGGCAGTTTCCTTAGAGAGTGAGACTTTATAAAAGTTCTTTGAGGGCCACGTGGCAGAGTTAAAAACTGTTTATTCCCTTCTCATGAAAAGACGAGGCCTTTAGGTTTCGGTTGCGGCCACAACCTCGTCAAAGAAAAAGGAGACGAAAAATGAGTTAAAGCGCCGTCCACAGAGGAAAAGCTTTACCGACATCATGTGAACTTCGGTATTTCTCGCAAGGATTTTCCAAAATAATCGGTTCCCTTTCAAAACTCGGGCAACGTAACACAAGAAAGGTTAATCTAGCTTTGTATCCAGACGTACCCGGCAACGGATCCCGAGGAAGAAAGAAGGAAAGAGAGAGAAAAAGAGCAGAACAGCAGACATTGACAAATCCTGTCCCCATATACCCTTCTAGCTTTCAGCACCGGTGCCTTTGGGCCTTCCTAAACCAGAGATTGCCCACAGATCTACGGCTTGAATAGCTGTGAATGGCCTGCCCTTTGTAAATCTGTCTTATGTTTTTTAAACCCATTCATACTTGCAAGCATCCAAAACATCCTGTGGCAACAAATTTCACAATATAATTAGGCGTTGGCTGGAAAACTACAAAGTGCTTTTATTTGGTTTAGATCTGCTTCCCCGATCGCTTCGTTGCGTGCCTACCATTCTTGGAGTTACAAGAAAAATAATGACTAATTGTTCTCACGCCACTCATGATGTTACATACCTTTATATTAATAATCTCCATCCTCCACTCCCGCTCTTTCCAAAGCTGAAGACTCTATTTAACCAACCTCCCACCATGGGAACCACTCCAAACCTCTGACCAAACCAGCTGCTTGCCTTTGTAGGTTTTTTTTTTTTCTCATCCCGCTATTTATTTTTTGAAATTATCTCAATAACGCACTGAAGCTGTGCTAATCAATATTTTGATCGTTGACTTAACTGTTGTCATGGCCTGAAAAAAAGAAAACCAACAAGAAAGAGAAGAGGCTGACACAGTTATGGCACCCGTTGGTCGTCCAAGTCAAAATACTCGGCACCATGAATAACGTCGGGGCTTTTGCCAGTATCAAGATAATCTGTCACCAACAGAGCAACTCTGGGCAGTCTTTTATTATCTGCAAAATGGTTAATGGTGAAAGACAGTGCTCGCTTCTCCAAAGAAAGGCACGGCAATTGTACTGAGCTGACTGCTTGAATCAATCATTTCTTCAAGAAGCAGCACAAAACAGCAAAAGCAACTTTAAGTAACTTAGATGGACGTTTCCAATTAGCTTTCCTGAGCTGCCACCGATTATGCAGGACATTTTGAAAGAGGAAAAGCCTCCGTACGGGGCTCAATGCGGGTGAGTTTTCTGGGGACAGTAGGATGCCAGACAGGCACAAACCTGTCGGGAGGAGACGGGCGGATTTTTGTCACCCAAGCCAGCCCCAGAGCTGGCTCTGGAGCCCGTCCCTTCTTCCGCCCGTCTCCTTATTCAGCAACGAGCCTTCTATCAGCCAAACAGACATCGACGTTAGGCGTTTATAAGACTTTTCTGGTAAGCACAGAGTAAAGAGATTATGAAACTATTTCCTGTTTTCTACTCTGGGTATTTTGTACGTGGTTTCAGTTACCCTTTATAGCGAGTTCCTCCTTTTCTCCCCCGCGTGGTTTTTTCTATAGAAATGGGATGACAGACAGGTATACACTGGGATTTAATCTTAAGCACTAAAATTATCTGAGGTAAGCTAGCAGAAGTAATGCATGAAAATAGTCTCAGTCTGTTTTTAAAGAAACTAGATTTCAAGTTAGAGAACATTAAAATTTGAGTTTCCCTCATATAAGTTTAAAATACTTTTATTATCACCACAGTATCTAAATGTTGATTTATTTTAATTATATCCTTCAGCCATAACTTAAGGATTAGTTTGTCCATGGGTGGTTTCTTCTTAGCATTTTTTTTTTTTTTTTCCACCTGAAGGAATGAAGTTATACAACTCGGACAACAGCTGAATGCTCAAGCTTCAGGGAAAGAAAAGTAAGAAACCAGAGGAATCTTTGCAGTGATAAAGACATAATTCTAATGCTTTAAATGCAAATAGGGTTCAGGAATGATGCACTTTTCAAAAGCTGACTGCAAACAGCAGCGTAAAAGGGACTACAGATCTGTATGTGTATTTTCTGTAGCAGAGTAGACAATAATACAGCTATGAGACACCGATTTCTGGTTTCAGAAATGAATGCCTTTTAATTAACATTCTATGGGGTTTTGGGAGAACAAAACGGAACAGACAACTTAAAATACCCAGAAGAAATTGGTCATCAGTTAATTCAAAAAGACCCGATTATCAAATGTATGACATTTTCCCCTGATAAGCCTAAAAATATTTCCTGGGAATGTGTTAACAATGGACATTTCCAGTGTTAAGCACCAGTTGCTACATCTAGTGGCTGCTGGTGTCTTAGGTCACGCCTTGCAAATTCCAGGGTTATTAATGCATTTGTGATTTATTAGAAACGGTGTCTAGAACACTTACTCATTCTTGGTTGCATCTGAATGAAAAGGAAAAAAAATAAAGGATTACAGACCCATGTCAGTGAACCTTGGTTTGGCAAATGAAAAATGTTATTAGTAATTTGGCAAAGTAAGACAAGTTAAATGATGAATAAAGTTCTGTTTAAAAACAATTAGGAAGTAGCAACTCTGGTTATATCCTGCAGCACAAGTCTGGAAAGTTATTTAGGCAAGTAAGCTGGAAAGGAAGAGAATTTAGAAAGAAAAATAAAAAAAAATCCGCAAAAGTAAAACGAAAGATTGAACTAATTACCACTATCATGCAAAACAGTGACATAAAACTACTGATCACCTTAAAAAAACCCCAACACATTCCTGATTTGGTCTCAAAGGGACACCTCGATGCTGTTATTCTCAGTCGTTGGGCTGTTACACAACCCGAGTTACCATCAGGGCAGCGAACACCTGCGGCTCTTGCAGAGCTGAAGGTCTGCTAAGGTGCTCACCACAACAAGTTAGAAACTCTGGTCAACTTATTTTCCAAGCCTTATAGCGATAATCAAATATATCACAAGTATTAATCACAGGACGAAGATACACACAGTTCATTTTTTTTGGTCTTCCACAGCTCGTACTATGTGCTGTAACGGAAAGCAGAAATCCCCACCGATTCACTTCTCGTGTACAGTTTCCCAAGTACGACGGAAAACTTTCTTCCGAACAGAAGAAATGTAAAAATAACAGGCTTATAAAATAAGGAGGAATTGTTTTTTTGTCTTTTTTTCCCCTCTAGAGGCAGCAGACTTCAGTACATATAAAATTTAAACATTTTGCTGACTCAGTCCTTCAACTGCTGGCCGAGTAAGTTTTAGTTTAAATAAATAAGCCTTTTGTATTATTATTCATATAGATTGGCCTTCTCTGGTAAAACAAGGGAAAAAAGCTGCATGTTTTAACAACAAGAAATTATTACAATTAAACCTGAATTTCCACTCAAAACGCCATTCCTTTCCTTTTTTGTAGCTTCAATATTTGTCTGCTATTCTATCTGGGAGTTTGCTGCTCTATCCCAGAGGCAGACAAAACTTACATTTTGAATTTGCGACCTCTACAAAGACCCGTATGTCACAACTTCTGCATTTAGACCCGTGCCTGCCCGTTTTTCCTTTTCAAACCACGCACCCCAAGAAATAAAACACAAACTCACTAATAGGTCTGTATTTTAGGATCATTAATATGAGACCTCGTACCTCTGACAAAGCTGATTTATTATTTTATTTTTTTTTAGGGACTCTTACCCAATCTTAAGCAAAAGTGGTGTAAAGGTGAAAAGGGGGAAATGGCTACGAGTTCCCTCCACTGAAGATACAACAGCACCTGTGCAAAGCAGAAATCATGAACTGATCAGTTACCCAAGAGAAAATTTAGGAGTAACTGAAATGACGATGCTTGCCGGCTGCAAGAAGATCCTCTCTGATGTACTGCCCTACCTATTAAAAAAAAAAAGTACTTTTGAAAGCAAACGATTGGTGTTACAGGTTTGAAACGGACAGGCTTTTCCGAAGAAGTCGAAAAATGAAAAACATCGTCAGTGACATATTTCAGAAGCTGCCCCCAGTTTTGTCTGCAATATTAATACAATTTGCTAGGAAAAAAAATAAAAAGCTTACAGTGGTATTTCCCCAACTGAGCCTCTGCCTCCCCTGGGAATTGTGAAAGGCTGAAAACAGTAGCACGAAACCACTTGGTAGTGTCTTTTTAGCTACAAAGAGAACTTAAAAATACAAGTTTTGCAAAACATTAAGAAGTTGAAACATGGCTGATAAAAAAAAAAGAAAAAAAGAGCTGAAACAAGGCTGATGTATTGCTGGCAGCAGCTCATTTCCTCCAGAGTATCAGAATAAGTATTTAAGTCAACAGCTAGCTACAAAATCCATTCTTTTAATTCACAACTGTGAAGGAACTCAGGTACTGCCAGCAATTCAATTTAGTTACGATCCTATTGGCTTTTTTTTTTTTTGGGGTGGGGGGGGAAGGGTGGGGCGGGATTAGAAAAGATAATTGAACTTATTAATTGGAAAGTCACACCTGCCAGCTGAGAAACACACTGATGAGGATGATACCGAAAGGTTGCAAACGGTTGCTGCTGAGCTGAACGGGGAATTCATCGCAACCGGAGTGGGTTTAACAAGTTTAGGAAATGCATTGCCTGGTGCTCTGTAAGAAAACAGCAGCAGATCAGCTAGAGAGGATATTGGGTTTTGCAGCATTCAAAATGCCAGAAAAAGCTACTGTCGAGAACCTATAGGTCTGAAATATGAAGAGAAGACACGCAGGGTTGAATTTAGAGAGCAAGTGTTCATTCAGAAAGCGAACAAACTTCTTGAACCAGTTATCTAGCTCACCAGGACAAAGACAGCTCTTAATTATTTTTAACTGGATATCACACAAGTTATTTTAAAATAAGATCCGATTTTCTGCTCAGAATGCCTCCTTTAGAATACTTGAGCTTGAAGTACGTTTTCATTTCTCTTTGAAAAAGTAACTCTCCGCAATGAGTGTTAGATGTCTGTTAAATTTCAACATATCTGGCACCGAAAATATGTACCGAGAGGGAGTGTATTTTGGACTGAAAATTTAGACATGAAAAAGCCGAATGCCAGTAACGCTCAATTTAAGCATAACAGGTGTATTGAGCAATGAAATTAAGACTTGAATATGCCTGTACAAGGTGTTTTTTTTGATTTTATATTTTGTAATGTTTCTACCATTTCAGACTTAGTGAAATTGCTACAGAAATTCAGCTAAGAATTTCAATACCGTAAGGTTTACCTATTTTCAGGGGACAGTAAGCAAAGTGCTCTGAACATAAATACAGGCTTAAGATGCATTGTCACACTATTTTTACGTGATTAAATAGAGTACAGCAGAGGTGTGCAAGTGGGAGTGCGGGGTGGCTGTACCTTACATGCCACATGTAAAAAAAAAAATATATTTTTTTAGTTTTGTTTTCTTTTTAAATAGCCCTCTTCAAAACAAACTCTTCCCAAGTATACAGCCATAAAAAAAAAAAGATTTAACTGCTTAATATGAACCGTCAACTGCACCTTGAGTTAGTAGCTGCATTTCTCAATATCATATTGTTTAAATCTCATGCTGAATTGCCTAATTATTTGAACAGTACTTTGCCTCTTTCTAGAATGGAAAAAACAAAAAGGCTTTGTCTTTATAAAGGTATAAAAACTATAGTGGTCTTCAACATAGAGGTACCTGCAATCTGCAGAAAACAATCAGGATTCAGCCAGTAGTTGTTTAGCACTGATCCTGCTAAAATGAAAACTATAAAATAAGCCTCTTACCTTCTCTCTTTGCATAACTCGGGATGACAAAGCAGGTCATCCACATGCACATTTACAGCGTTACAGGAAGCTACACACAAAACGATACTCTCTAACCAAAGCCAAAGATTCACCCTTTGAAAAATAATAATAATAATAAAAAAAAGGAATGCTGATGAAATCTTTGTAGTTGGATTTGCTGACCTTTAGCTCCTGCTGCAGATCTGAAATCGGTTCTTGCATACCTGCTAACGTACCTGCCACGTTACTCTACGGGGGCTGTATCCACTTACTTCACTCTTTGCTCCGACACAGCCAAGCGACTCGCGCGGCTCCTCACAGACTCCCCGTCTGCCCCGACACCCAACAGCGACTACATCACAGCAGAGCCGTGGGGAGGGGGAAGGGGTCAAGCTTTTCTTTTATTCCCCTTTTGGAGAGCGTAATCAAATTTCCAGTAACTTAAACATTTATTCAAGCTTTTACGTATTTTTCCAATACCTGCATTTTTTCCCTGTCTCCAGCATTCTCTGCCTAAGTTTTAATATTCTCAAACTCCATCCGGCCTCAGCTGCAACATAAATCATTCCATCCAGGCCTGCAATTGCACACGTTAATTCTGCAGACGTATACAGTGATAAAAAGAAAATTTTCAAGTGTCTATATCTATCTTCAGATGTATTATATATGTGCATCCCTATTTTAATTTTGCATTAGAGCATTCCAAGCTTAAGCCTTTGAAACTCCCGAAGAGGCGGGTTTGGATCTCGTAAAACGGGAGTATCGTACTCAAGTATTCCAAAATAACTCTTTGTCACATGATCTTAGGTACTATGGGGGTTGCCAATAAATGTTTTTTTGCGTAGGAAAGCATACTACAGATATGGGAAAGGAAGGTAATAAAGCAATTTTCATCTTCAATATTTTTTTTTTCCATAGGGAGACTTTGCTCATTTTTGTGTTGTAAAAAAAACCGGCAAGGGGGGAGGAAAGAAGACGTAAATGACCATCTAAACACCAAGTCAACGGCAGACGCACAATGAAAACCGTTGTTGGTCCTAACTTGACGCTTTGTGCTTAAAATACTGTGACAAAACTACAGAACAACTTCCTTCCTCTTGGAGTTATCCCAGGACCAAAGGAATCTCTACCTGTAGCCGGGAGGACTATCAGACCTTCAGGGTCAAAACGCAAAATCCAGTATCTTCTTGCAGACTCTCGGGGCAAATACCGAGTATTTGAGAGCTCCGTTTCTTGCCTGTTATTCACAAGCAAAGACCAGGGGCTAAAGGCTGCAAATATTACAGATTATAACACCTACCAAAGAGAAATTTGCATATGATGTTTTCTGAGGAACTGAAACTGGACAAATACATTTCTGAGCATTAAAAAAAAAAAGCTACTTACACCTGGCACGTATAGAGCTAAGTAGTGGGACATTTATATGAAGCATGCAACCGCTTTCGCTCGAAGAGACAGACCAGACTGATAACTTCCATAATTCACATATATTAATCTTGAACCTTAAAAATATTAAGCTCTGGTAAAAGTAGAAGCTCATTCCTGTTTTACTATCAACCATAGTCTTTAAAATTTGGATGAACATATAAAACTTACAGCTACGGATTTCTATATTAAGCGCTTACTATAACATTCAGATAAACTAGAAATTCCCATTAAACCCTACAACCAAGGCACTGTCACCAACTGCAAGAGATCATTTCAGGAAGACTCCTCTGAAAATTTTGTTAAGTTTTTCTTTTAGTAAATGCATATTGCAACAGACTCAGAAATCAGATTCTCCCCCGACGTGCTACAGCACAAGATCTCAACAGTCTGATCTAATTGGGAACTCTGCTAGCAAAATCCCAGCTCGCTCTATTTCATCTCTCCTACACCATCTTATTAAAGTGATTATTCACAAAAACTGCGGAAGACAGTGTTTGGATATTTATAATAAGGGCAGCAGAGTCTGTTTATAGCTGTTTGTAAACATATATTCATAATTATTTTTCTCAGAAGCACCAAGCTAAAGTGTTTTTGTCAGCACTAGTCCTCCCTGCTTTCCCAGCAAAAAAAAAAGGATAGTTCCAACATTGTTACATTGGCCACAAATCTAAATTACTTTTTTTTTGTAGCAGGATTTACCTCTCACTTAACATTAAACCCTTACGTTACAGAATCTGTAAGCTAAAAGTAAGTTGCTGTGTTCGTTTCTAACTTTGTGAATTAGTCTTGAGACTAAATTTAGACTTCAGACAAGAAACACTGAAGCAGCCTAAGCCTTCATGCTTACCAATACATCTCAAGACTGTGAAAAATTGCAAGTCTGGATATTCTACCATCTACTAATAACCCTGACGGTGCAACTTCATAGTGAGAGGCTCCCAAAAAGGGAACCAGAAAGGAATGTATTTGAATAAGGGGCAAGCAAAACCAAAATCCATTAATCGCTTGTATTTCTTATTATCAACTTCCACCTTTCCAAAAATTCTCTTTAGATTTCAGATAAAAGCAACACCACAAATCACAAAGACAAAAAATGAAATTCCAAATGCTTCTTTGTGCCAGCTACTGACAACACATCTCAGCTGGTTCACCCCCAGCCCACGCTAAATCCCAGTTTCTTTGCGGCATACATAGGGGGCTTAATTCTCATTAAAAACTACCACATAAAAAAAAATAATAAAAAACTGCAGGGGGAAAAAAGGATGTAGGAAATACCCCATCTTCTGTAGCACACAGATCATCCTAGCAGGTTGATAATTTATCAGGTCATCTTAACATGCTGGAATTAGCAAATTCTTGCTAATTGCTAATCAGCAATTCCTAAATGCTTTAGGCAATCCTGTAATTATGAGACACTATTATAACATTCCATGTCGAACGGGAGAGGAAGAGAAAACTTCCAGGAGATCTGGTACACCAAAACCTGATAATCAAAAGTGACCGGAATATTAGAAGGCTAATACTCTTTTTAAATACGAGAAGTCAGGACAAGTTAAAATCCCTTTCATATTTCAAAGGCATCAACAACATCAAAGCTACACAGCACACGAAACCCCTTCAAGTTGCCCAAACGAACTCGGCCTTTTTTTTTTTTTCCTGGTGTAGGGGAGACAGGGAGAGAGAAATGTGGGCAGACACAAACCAGCAGAAGCTCTTTTTTGCCCTAGTCGTAGCGCCTGATGAAAAAGTCAGCAACTGCAGAGTATTTGCACAGCAATTAAACAAAAAAAGGCACTAAAAAACCTAAACAAACAACAAAACAAAACCCCAAACATCTCATGTGCTAAGGCCATTAATAAAACATTACAGTTTGCTTTTTTAAAACGAATGCTTCCTGTAGATATGTAAACGAAACTAATTTAAATAAAATATACTTAACATTAGCACCTTTGCAGAGTAAGAGATTCCCAGTATCACAATCCCTTCACCTTCCCAGAAACTTTCTA
Source organism: Trogon surrucura (assembly GCA_020746105.1). Taxonomy (NCBI): domain Eukaryota; kingdom Metazoa; phylum Chordata; class Aves; order Trogoniformes; family Trogonidae; genus Trogon; species Trogon surrucura. Next base: position 18,460,777 of record CM036627.1, on the reverse strand, counting down.
GCGCATTTAAATTGCATCAAGGGGCAGAGAGGAAGCATTTTTTTTTTTTTTTTTCAGGGGCTAAATTCAAAGAAGGCTTTTAGAGGACACTGTGTCCTGTGATTAACTTCTCTTACATACATACTTGTCACTTCTTGTAAGAAATCCAGACAGGGTCGGCTACTTCCAGAAATACTTATTGAAACAGCCAGTGGGGTCTGTCCTTCATAGTTCCTTGTGTTAGTGTCTGCTCCGTAATTATACAACATTTGTGCACAAAGCACATCATCTCTAAGAGCAGACAAGTGTAAGGGTGTCTGTCCGTCTTCCAAGCGACCCAAGTTTGTATCCGCCCCTCTCTGAAGGAACATTCGGCAGTACGAGTGATTGCTTTTGATCACAGCGTATCGTAACAGGAAACCATTCTGAATGTCGATGTTGGCATTGTGATCCAGAAGGATTTTCACACAGCTTGACCTCTCTCGGATAATGGCCAGCTGAAGCGGTGTAGTACCTTTATCGCTGAGCGGATCAACCTCAGCCTTGAACTCCAACAGGAGTCTGACAAATGAGTCTCTGCCATAGTGGGCTGCTACATGGAGGGGAGTCCAACCATCGTTGCTTTTTGCATTAATAATGTCACTTCTATATTCAGATTCCAACATCAAGCGCGCAATCCTCGCTCGGCCATGCATGGCTGCATAATGCAGAGCAGTGAAGCCTCCAATTAAGTCCTTAACTGTGGGATCAGCTGAAGTTAAAATAAAATTAAAAAAATAATTAGAAGGCATTACAGTAATCCAGTGCTGCAAAAAAAAAAAAAAAATTAAAAAAATTAATCGAACGGTTGAAGGTTAGTCTTTTCAGGCATAGCACAGCAGGGTTTTTCGTACTTCAAACTAATCCTTGGTTTCACGAATATGCTATTTTTAAGGAAAAGTTAAATATAATTTAAGAAAGAGTTACACACAAAAAAAGACTTTTTCTTTCATGTACACATGTTTCCATTTGACAAACAGTTCTCCGCATCTTCCTAGCACTTGTAGGCTAATTACTAAATCTCTCTCTCCGTCCAGTTTTCCTCCAGCTCTACAATATTACATTTCTTTCTCAATGTTTAACTTTTTTATTTTCCCTTGTGTTGCTTCTTGGTCTTAAAAAGAAGCATGTGTAGAAACATCTGCTGTCCCAAATTGCGGATGTTTTGTGGTCTGGCAGCATTGTATTGTTTTTAGGGTGTAATACTGTATTAGGTAAAACGTTTCTCTCTGGTCTGCAGGATTTCCAAAGCATGTAGGATACATGTTATTTTAGATTATCTTGATAAAGTCTGTTTTTATAGACAATGAATCTGTTCTGAATTTATAGTTTTGCAAAAATTTAAGATTTTACAAGAATGTAAGCATCCACTTATGGAAGGAGCCAGGAAAAATGTTAGTGAATAGCAAAACACAACTGATCACACAGATACCTTCCCCCCCGCCCTTAACACAGCACAAAAGCTTAGTTTGATTTATGAATTAAGAAAACTAAAATAATCAAATCAATTTACTTAATTTCATTTCCTCAGGACACTCAAACTTACAGAGCAAGCGACAATTCCAGATTTAATTACCGGAGGAAAAGTGCCTGCACTGTTACCACTTCTGAGCTAGACAACAAGCCAGGCTGCAACGTTATTCCTCTTCCACCATTCACAGACGGTGCCTGTCAGACTCTAAAAGGTACAAAGTACAGTTTGGAAGTTTGAGGCACTCTCCTAACCTCAGCCTCCTAGCTGGTAAAGAGAGACACTATATACACAAGGTACTGGCCTTAAGTTGCCACGTTTTCAACTCTGTCCATCTTTCATAACCTTGACAACCCCGTCCTTGCATCCTGGCAGATTGAAATCTTCACAATTTCCTCCTCTACACATACTGTGCTTGGACAGAGAGCAGCCGTGGTTTGGTGGGGCAGGGGGGAAAGAATAGGACATTGTGACCACACAGGTTTGAAATCAACTTGGCTGAAGGCTGTGAACTTCCAATGCTCACACACAACGTGCAGGCGGAGCGCTTGCTCTCCTGTTCCTTGTGGAGAAGGCAAAGATTTCTGCTGGGCTGCCATCGCACTCAAACAGAGGAGGGGAAAAGACACCAATTCACATCTCGGTGTCTCGGTGGGAGACACCAATTCCCATCTCAAAATTCAGACCTGCTGCAAGTTAAGTTCACAACAAGGTATCAATTGCAAACTAGTCGAGTCTGAATACACAAAGGTGTTAACACAAAACAACAGGAATAAGCTTTCCAGTATGGACCTACTGTGACCATATCCAGGTAACACACCAAGGCAGACGTAACACCAAAATAAAAGGACTGACAAGAAACAGTACAGAATCCACCTGCAAAGGTGAACCGGTAACTTGAAGGGTTTTTTTAAAATGTAAAGGGAACACCAAGGGAGAAGAAAGAACAAACAAAATCCAACAGACAACCTAACACAGCCTGACCACAGAGAGAAATAAAAAGGTGAGAACTGCCTCTAGTGTATAGAATAGGAACCTGGAAACAACAAGAGAAAGATTAAAGAAAGTTCAGTCCCTTAGTAGCGACAGCCTTCCTAGTCTTCTGTGAAAAGCAGAAGTTGCAGCGCCCTGTGAAGTTACACTAACCTGAGTTAAAGTAACTGATGAAGCATCCATAGGTTGACAGGAAAATGAAGTCTGTAACCGAATAGGTGGTTCCTAACCTGCACTATGATGTCCAAAATACAGCAAAGAATCAGCACAACCCACGTCATTAAAGGGAAAGATACTATTTCAAAGTGATGTTTGCTGTTCCCAGGGTCTCTTTCTTCACACTGCTCAGACTGATCTAGATTATCTCCTGACTGGTGATAAACAAAGTGAGTAGGAGAATCATGAGAATTAAGATGCAGAGGGATGATACATTCTGAGAGGCAGAATTAGGGAGAAAGATGGACGTAATGCAAAGGAGACAGCAGCAGCCAGGGACACTTTCCACATCAAAAAAAGTTTTTTTAAAAAAAAGTAAAAATTCATGTTGTGCCTTCTCTCTTCCCCACTGCACAGGGCATGCAAGTCATCCATTTCTACCCCCCAGTTGAAGTGCAGGATGCTGCCACTAGCCTGTTTAGTCTATGCTACCTCCAAATTCAATCAAGACATGCCCCAATTATTTTGTGTGCATGTATACGCACTTCTATACAAATTGTTGTAATCCAAACCCAACAGTTTACTTGCAACATAAGCATGCCCTTTACCTATGTTTTAAGTATCTCTCCATGCCTTGCCTGCTCCCAAAATTTCATCGCTTTTGACCGCTGGAGTGAATCAAAAAAAATACTAAATCACGTTAAGAGAAGTGCCTCAAGAATAGAAAAGCAGCCTCTTGGTTGGGCAACCAAGCAACGCAAACAATTAACTTTCCAAAATTAAACCTGGTAGCAAAACCTCATGATAAAAATATTATAATTCCCATTAAGATTATGGGCTTCTATTGAGCTAATACTACCAATCTCCTCCCCTTGATTAGGGAAAGAATTTTAACAAGACCCAAAGCTCTGTGGCTACTCCGGCAAAGTTTTGCTGCCATCTCCTGGAAAATTTTTAAACTTCACCACGGCTTTCAGCGTGTTAGTGAAAGTAACACAGCTGATGTTGCCTAAAGAACTTGGGGTGTTGTGAGGTTTCTTTGTTTTAAAAGGCTTCAGTATCGGTATCATGTTGTAAAGTAACCTTCTTTCCCCGGAAAACAAGCAAGGTAGAAAGTAATTGGTAATGATTCTCAGCTTACCTTTCAGAATCTGCAGAATTGCCCAGACTGGAAAAGACCTTTAAGATCAGAGTCCAACACTTAACACTGATAAGTCCTCGACTAAACTATATCCCTAAGCACTATGTCTGCCCAACTCTTAAATACCTCCAGGGACGGGGACTACATCACTGCCCTGGGCAACCCGTTCAAATGCCAAAGTCGAGGGGGAAAAAACCCAAAATAAACCAGAAGTACCTGGTACCAGAGTATTTAACTAGAACGGGATGAAGCCAGCACTTGGTCTTGCCTCCATCCTGATTACCAAACAATTATTTGGTTTCAAGCTGTCCATTAATTTGGGGGAGAGCAGAATCTAGAAACATGAACAGCTGCATTTGGTCACTTCTAACGTTCTTACACTTAAGGCATAAACCTTGAATACAATGGCATAAACCTTGAACTGCTCATAGAAGGCTGCCAGACGACTGCAGTCAAGCTCACTTGAGATTGAAAATTTGCAACACTGAACAACATTCAGGTTATTTTATTTCATGCTAAAGTTGGGCACCTAAGCTAGTTAGTTAAACTTGAGTGATAATGAAACTCTTTTCTAACACAGCAATCTAGGGGGTATATAGATTCCTAAGCAAGAGTCTAATATTTTAGATTTTCACTTCACAGCTCAGTGGGATTCTTGACACCTGCATTAGGTCACAATAGCAAAGTCTAAGTTGGGAAGCCAAGAAAGCAACGCTCCTGGCTTCATAAAGTACTTCTATTATTTTAGGCTTACTTTCTCCAACCAGGGCTTAATTCTGACCACAAGGTTTAGAAACGTACAGCTCCTGTTCAGAATTTTCTAGGACAACATTGACACCAAGAGGCCTCCAGGAAAGCATTACTGTTCAGACACAGAAACACTCCATGAGCCGGTTTAAGGGGACATGCGCTTGGAATTCTCTACTTTCTCACAGATTCACAGAATCGCAGAATGTTCAGGGTTGGAAGGGACCCCAAAGATCATCTAGTCCAGCCCCCTGCCAGAGCAGGATCACCCAGAGCAGGTCACACAGGAACGCGTGCAGGCAGGTTTTGAATGTCTCCAGAGAAGGAGACTCCACAATCTCCCTGGACAGCCTCTTCCAGTGCTCTGTCATCCTCACAGTGAAAAGGTTTTTTCTGATATTTTTGTGGAACCTCCTGTGTTCCAGCTTGTACCCATCGCCCCTTGTCCTGTCATTGGACGTCACTGAAAAGAGCCTGACTCCATCCTCCTGACACTCCCCCTTGACATATACCTCGCAGCCAGGACTAAAAATAAACACGTTTGTCTGGCTACATCTTTTTGGTACTCTTCAGCTTCTAGAAGGTTTAGTGGATCACTTCTTCACTTTAATACAAGTAACCGAAAACTGTCCTGTTCAGTCACTATTGCGAAGACATCACCAGAAGACAGCTGACAACTACACGCTTCCAAGACATTAGCTTGTTGTAACATTAGCAGTGGTGGCTTGGGATTAATAAAACGTAGTTCTAGTCCAAAGTTGGACTGTCTGTCTCAAGATGTCACTTTGAAAATAACAAATAAATAAACAGTACATCAAAAAGAAAAAAAATGCTTATTACGCAAAAATCTGGGATTACTGAAAACTCCACTCTCTATTTTTGCATTGCTTTCCTGTTGAGCTTTGTGACTCTAGATTGTTTCTAAGGATGGAAAGAGCTGCCTTCACAGAATCTTTGCTTTATTACAATGAGACAAACGCACCAGGTCAAATTCACTATTTTTCATGAAAACGAAATTTTCTCCACAGTTCTGATCAACTTTCTGCGTTTCATCGCTTGCTAAAGAATATTTGCTGTCTGACCTACTACCTCTGTATTTAGTTGGTATTTCTGCTGGCTTCACCCTTTAGTCTGGACTTGTTTTCTTATACATTTTGCCCATCTATCTATGTCTGCTTGCTCAGCGGATAATAAAAAGCTTCCTCCCATTCCACCATCTCCACTCAAATCAGCCAATCTGCATGCACAACACCATCCTCTGGCTCTTTTCTTTGCTTGTGAGCAATAATGGAAGAGATAAAAAAAGGAAAAGCAGAAGGCAGCCAGGTCATGACTCCCATAAGAAGCTACCTTTTCTTTCTAGGTCAGCGAGCAGATTCCTTCTCAGCCGAACTCCATTTCCATCCCACTACCACGCAAGACTACGTCAGTAGTTTTCCAGCATCTCAGATCTGAGGCACAGCGCTCCACCCTCAGCAACAGCCCAGTGTGGTTTTCTCACTCTTGGACTATGAAAATATTTCCAGCTCTGCTAAGCTTCACTATTCCTCTGGACAGCCACAGCTATGACCAGTTGCCCCTTCCTTCCCACTAACGTCTCATTTCCCCCTTTCCTCCAGAACTCCGTCCACTCCTTCTCACTATCTCCTTTATTACTAACATATACAGTCAGATCCATACGCAGTTTACCCCAAGATTCACTCCAGAAATTGACTTTTTCCTTCACCCCAACACAACTTGGGTCCATGAAGAATAAATGGCGACATCAAAATAATCCCCTCTTTGAGAGGGAGAAAGGTGGAGCCTGTGTGAAGAAAGGTAGACACAAACCTCTCGCTAATGAGGCAGGCACAATTAACTCAGCTTTTAAGAGTCAGCTCATTCACTGCTTAATAGCTCATTTGTGACATTATTATGTTTTAAATACTCATTATCTTTCATGCCTCCGTTTTGAGGGAAAACAAGGCAAGGCACAAAACGGTGCCAATTTTCTGAAGCGCGGCTCAGCTACAGGAAAGCTGCCATAGATGACTAACCCTCACACTATTTGTTACTCAACTTTCTAGTCCTGGTGACTAAACGCTGTACTGCTTTCGGAACAGGGCTGTTACAGGCAGTTTTCACAGGGCATCAGATTCAGCTGGTACTTCACCCAGGAAAAAATAACAACAAAAATAAAAGCAAACAACTGCATCAGCAGCTATTTGATATCAAAACCTATACAATGAAATTACACAGGAATACATAAGGGTGGATTTTTTCACATCATCTTCAAGCTTATAGAGCTAAAAGCAACATACATCAAGACTTACAGCCTAAAAAAATCAGAATTATCAAAGTGAAGGCTTGAGATTAGCCACATAACATTTAAAAAGTATAATTTAAAGTTATTTATTAATGCAATTTAGTAGCTTTCCTTTTCCTTCCAATAAGGGGATGAAGGTTTGCCAGTATTACGTGGTTAGAATCTATAGTAGGTATATCAACGGGGTCCTGCTGTTCAGGGTGTATTTCACTACTGCTCTTAAGGAACACGTCACTAATCGTGCAAATGCCACAGCCAATTAATGCCATTCAATTTTATGGGGGGTGATCCATACATCTGACAAATACTGCGACACACATAAGGGGCCCATATGGCCTCAGATATGTAAAGCATCAAAAAGATAACTTCAGTTTCCTTAGGACCAAAAGCATCTTAGCTCATAATTCATTCGGTAACAGAGCTAGAATAGAAGATGCTGTTGTTCAATCAGATTTTTATTTTTCCTCTCTAGCACCACATTTGAAGATTAGGACTATCCATTTCCCAAACTTTAGATGGCTTCAAAGAAAAAGATACAGCAAAAAGAAATTCTGACTCAACCATTTGAGGGGTAATCATCATCCCAGCAAGTGTGTATCAGCAAAACTAACAACACTCAACCAGTTCTTGCAACAAAGCTTCACTACAGATGGATGCAGGAGAGGTGTAAACTCAACTGGTCTAGCAGACACTGAAGTCCTTGCACAAAGCGTAGTGTTTTCATAAAGTTTAGCAGACTCCGTTAAAGCTTACACAGAAACTTAGTTTCTAATGCAACTTGTTAGCTTGCTTAAGAATTATGAAAGAAACTTCCCTAGGATTTCGATTCAAGGACCTGCCTTCTTCTAACAATACCCTGTAATAGAAAAGAAAAGCACAAGGACTGCTGTGAGTGCATTTAATTTTATGAGTCCTTCTGCCCTGTTTTCATAATGCTTATTCATTCTTTTACCAATTCCCAGGCAACTTTGGGGGAAAAAAAATTAGTAAGGTACTAAGATATAAAGCTAATCTATTACCTCTTTCACAGAGTATACATCAGAAGTAAACAGAGATGTAATGAAAGGAAAAAAAATAAATAAAAAAAAAAAAAATCAGAAGTAGCTCAATACCTAGCCAGTGCTGGAAAACTCTAGAATTGGGAATAGGGAAATTGGGATAGAAAGCTGTGAGGTGGGTATTGGGATTTTTCTTTCTAGGCAACTCACCTCCATGTTCAAGAAAAACACGGACACATCTCTCTTTCCCTCTTGCTGCAGAGAAATGAAGCAAGGTCCAGCCATTGGCATCTCGACCATTTGGAGAATATCCTTGCTCCAGCATCTTGCGCACGGTGTGAACATCGCCAGCAGCAACTGCAGCCTGAATCTGCAACTCTTCCTGTAGTTCAGGGTTTCTCCGACAGTGATGGTGTAACATCCTAGCTGAATCTGGCTTTTACAGAAGCGTCATGAGGTCATACTAGTCACCTTGAATCAATATAAAGCATAAATAAGTTAGGACAGGGAGCGGGAAAGAGATATCTAGAAAGAAGAGTCAACAGTAATGCAAAGCAATGCCAAGATTTACTCTCTATATGCAGAGCAAAGTCATCCTGAACATAGGATAAAAAACAGTCTCACTGTTGCTAGCAAAATTATAGTAAGTGGTTCACATCGCTGAACCGCGAAAGGCATAGACACTTGTACATTATAAATAGCAGACACTTTCCTCAGAAACGACAACATTAAGTAACAGTCCACAATTAAAGCACCTGAGCAATAAGCAAAACCGAAACATCTCTAGAACCCAACATTCATTTAAAAATCACAACATGGTTGGTAACACTAACTCCAAAGATACTGGTTATATGGACGACGTAAACTGTCGCATCAAACAGCACTGCATTGCTAGAGCACCTGAGCTATGATATACTCCGTTTTTTTTTGTAGAAATGCATCACTCTTAACTTCAGCAAAAACATTTTCATCTTACTAATAATTCATGTGACCTACTGCACATTAATATTAGTAACTCTACAATTCAGACTGAAAACTTGCATGTTCTTTTTCTCTTTTTCTCCGTTTTTTCCTTAAGAGTCTACCATCTGTATTTTGGCTTACGGCCTTCTTTATTATTACATACAGACTGCGAAGAACCTCTATATTCCAAAAATCAAACACAACGATGACAATACAGGAGACCTGAAAACATGTAAGTGCAGTTAATAAAGCCCTTTCAAACTCTGTGAGAACACATACCTGAACAATTCAACTTATAATTACCTTGGTACGGTGTATGAGAGAGCTGGGCCAAAAGGTTATCTAAAATAGCTGGTAAAAGAGCCTAGATACAAGAATATATTGAGAAATAAAGAAAGAAGTACTATACTCTGTGCTCTGTTCAAAAGGTACCAGTCTGCAGCTCTACTTGCTACCCAGCTGGGGATAAGAAAAAAAAACCCACAATAAGTATTTAGGGATTCTTCTCTAGTACACAAAGTTTGTCAAGTGTTTACGTTTTCACATTCATCGTGTATCATATCCCATCAACAGGTATTCCTGGAATGGAAAGGAGTAGCAGAAGAAAGAGAATAAAAGCAGGGCATAAGAAAGGTAATGCTGAGCAATAGTAGTCTCAGAAAATATTCAAGAACTGCTACAATGGATATTAACACAGGACTAGAAGAGAAAAAGGAGAAGGAAAAATGTATTTTAGCTCCTGTAAAATTAAGCAAAGTTAAAGTACAAGGAAAAGTTCTAAAGACAGAAATGAATTTTAAGCAAAATTTAAAAATTTAGGGCAGCCTTGTTTTATTAGGATGTCAACCCACATCATCGCCTAAACCCACTTTTATGTAAATATCATAAGGATTTTGAGATCCCCATGATTCATAGGTCACTCAAAAGACATTGCAATCAACTCCCCATATCCCACTAGGCCCTGATCTTCCTGTGATCCAGATATGCACACAGACAAGAGAAAAGTGAAAACATCAATCACTGCCAACTTCCCAGATACAGGCAGAGCGATCTATTCACTCTTCTGTAACCTAGTGGTGCCCACTGCAAAGAAGTTAAATCGTCTGCTTCTCGGAGAGATATAAACTCATAATTAACAGGTGGCTACAATGACCCTACTTACACTGCAAATATGGAAATAACATACAGCAAACGCCTGTCTTTGACATTTAGAAACGCTTCAACTTACCATGTATGGCAACAACCACTGTTCCAGCACAGGGCTATGAAAGAAGACTTTTTAGCTCAATAGGTTATACGTGGCTTAGGTAGTGGATTTGTTTTGTTTTAGAGTATGAACTCCCTTATCTGACACTGGAAGAAAAGGGGATTTACAAACCGGCAAGTGCTAACTCAATAGTTCAGCTTTTGCAGCATATTCCAAAAATCAAACTTGATTAATCTGATGACAATGGAAGTATTTCTATTGACTCTAATAAGCTTTTGCTAAGCTCTTTTCTAAACTCCAATTAGCACTTCAGAACATGCTCACCTACAAAACAGTAAGCTTGACTTCATTCTGGATCACACCACTAACAGTACTGTTACTGGAATTCCAACTATCGAAAAGAGGTATTTTGGGTTTGGATTTACAGGCAAACACCAAGTATCTAACTGATAATGAGTCAGGGGGAGATCCTTAAAATAAGTAAAAATTTCAGTGTGCCCCTTTAACTCTACTTTCTGAATGTGTACAAAACTGATATATTAAAACTTTTCTCTCGAGCTGAGAATATCTGATCAAAAGTTAATATAAACAAACTTTCTACTGCCATTTTCACAGCTCTTTCTCGTAAAGGACTACTACTAAAGATCTCACGTTATTCTGAAAAACAAAGTCAAATTAGTAGCTCAAAATCACAGAATGGTTTGGAAGGGACCTTGAAGATCATCTAGTTGCCACCCTCCTGCCACAGACAAGGAGAATTTCCACTAAAACCGCTACAGAAAGAGATAGGATGACTAAACAGACGAAGCAAAATGCGATTTCTCATTTTAGGGACCAGCAGTTTCCCCCCTGCAACTATCTCTGAAGACAGTTGGTTAAGAGAAAGCAAAGCTCTTTCTATCACACTTCTCAGCTGGTGGGTATATTTGTAATGCAGCATTATAAAAAGTTGGCACTGGCCCCATATGTTGCATGTGACTAGCAGAGCTTATTCAAATTAGCTAGTACTAAAGTACATAAGTACTAAAACATACAAAGCAGAAGACAAAGTCAGGCATAAGCAGCTCCTTTTATCACTTGTGCAGTTTCTGTAAATATCTACTCTTCTATCTCGCTCCTATGGCAAGCAACGAAAATCAAATTACAAGAATACTTAACTGTAATATTAAAGGTTTCAGGATAGTTCTAGGTACACACCAGCTTCGAAGACATTTTCACTTCTGCTCCACAGACCATTTAAAATTCCTGTTTGCAAATCCCCATTTACAGCATCAATCTTTGGAGAAGGGAAGGAGGACCATTGGAAGTCATTAGCCATTTGGCATTTAATATTTAATGTTGCGCAACTGTAATCAATCTCATTCAGAACACACTATGCACTTGGATTGCTACATATCGGCTTTCTCCATGCGAGTACAAAAACTACATGAAGCAGAGAGGGGGGAAAAAATCCACCTATGTGTTCTTGGTTAAAATGATTGTACAGTGCCATGAAAATGGTAGACAACAACAACAACTACTTAATTGACTTTGCAAGTAGAACAGGATAAATTCAATGTGTTCCTGAGTTACCTTATAAGAGGTTGTTACTCTTTGAAGGATGTCCCATTCTTCATTGCCTTCACTATTCATAATCTCGTGTGCCCATGTGTGTCAAACAACCTGCTACCCCTTAAAAAAAATATTTCTTATTAGTTGCAAAGAGCAGAAGTGAGAGCTTTACTTACTTTTACTTTGCACCTGCGCTAGAATGCTCAATTTTCATGTAGTTAAAGGCCCTGAACTGTGTTTTCTTGCATTACGAGACAGTCCTCCAGAGGTTCAGGTGGGGAGACTTTGCTTCTGCCAGATGAGGAAAAGGCTACAGAGAATACTTTATGGAAGACAAGAGAAATAAGAGGTGTGCCTCCTCTCTGGAGTAACCCTTGAAGTCTAAAATCTTCTCTAAGGATTACGTCTATCTGCTCCTGCCATGGAACAAGAATGGATGCAAAGGTTACAGTAGGTACTTCTGCCTGACTGCTCAACATCTCCTTGTGGGAGTCAGATGCCAGGAAAAACCTTCAGGATCCATTTAGTTCCTCCCAACACATTTTTGTGGGGCTTTTTTTGGTTGTCTGGGGATTTTTTTTTTTCTTTAAATCTCCATCCCATCTATACTTTCCTGTCTAAAGAACAAAATTCGCCAAGGCAGAGCATCAACTTCTCCGTCCTTCAACTAGACTTCTGGCACCACCAGACAGTCATCTCCTACTCACATGAGAGATCACTCGAACACATGAAGATACCTTCACAGTATGAGCAATATCACCATTTCAAAAATCTTCACCCTGTTCTTCAAATCAAAAACTATCACTGCAATAGTATAATACGTAATATAAGCATTAATTACTTCATTGTAGAGCAGATCACACAAAGCCAGCTGCGACTTGTTTCTTCTTCAAATGAGTTGCACCAGTGCAATTACATGAACTTTGCAGCTTTTAGCTTCAGTTAAAATTCCTGTCACTTAATGCAACATAAAACCTTGCTTTCCCAATGATAGCTCAGAAGAGGAGGATGAAAAAAAAAAGCTCTCTTCATCCCTCTTATGCACATTTTGCAGGAGCTTTGCTTCCCAAGATAAAACACACAAGGTCTGCAGATACACTCCCAGCCCTGCACAAAACTGCACTGCCATGACCTAATTTGATCACATTTCTAGCCTTGTTTTTTTTGCATAGATGATCAGTCGTTAGTTCACCTTTTTTTTTTTTTCCTTTCTAAATTTTTGCATGATTTTCACTTGAAAACCCACACATTTTTTATTAGCTGATGCAAATTAGAATTGCACTGACTTCACAGACTACAGACAAGGTAACAGATTGCTCCACTAAAAAAGTAACAAGCTTTTTTCCCCCCAAAGGAAAATTAGCTGCATATGGCAAGAGTAAGATCTGCAACTTTAATAAAAAGAAGTCATATTTAGTGAAAGCAAAGCTCACTTACTCAATGACTTAAACTTTGTTTAAAATACTAATAACTGTCGTAGAAGTAGCACACTAAAAAAAAAAAAAAGATAAACATCATTATCTATTGATAACATCTCACGTCGTCAAAGAGATCTTAGACTTTTCTACATCAGCCTGTCACATTCATTAAAGTCACCGCAAACGTCGTGTGGAAAATTAATTCTGACATATGTATAGACTTACTTTAAAGAAAGTTCAAGGTTGGCACAAAAAGTGAGACCTTATAATACAGTATTTTGCTCATTCAGATGAGCTAGCAAATAGACCTGATTTCTAAGCCCTAAGATTACCCATCCAAGAGCAGAATAAAGACTATAATTTACTGATGTTAGCCCACCTCTAGACAAGAAGAAAAGTGTACTGTCACACACGACATTTAATATCTAGCATAAACCTAATCAGTGTAGATCCTAGTTGTCTGTGGTTAAAGTATGCCAAGACATTTAAATAAAATCAACAACCAAAAAAAGCCTGCCCAGTGGAATAAGGATAATCACATTAGCATTCATTATTCTCACAACCCACTTCTCCCACCCATTTCAAAACTCAAACAAGCTAAATGTGTTCTCACTCAAATGGCATTTTAAAAATGGTCAATACGTGTGTGACAAAGGAACTAAATGTGACTGTCATCTTTGTATGTCACTCAGCTTCCTATTTCAGGAGCTCTTCAGACAAGAGACTAAGGCAAGCAATCGCATCATTATTTGTGTTCTCGTATCACAGCTGTAAAATTTGCGAATAACACGTGGAAATATTAAAATGTCACAGCGCCTTACAATCCTGGATGTATTTACTGGTAGATGTTCTATGCTACATCCCGGACAGACATCAAGCAAGGTATCCAAGCGGCTGAGACGAAAATCACCAAGCAACACGCACGAACTGCTGGGTCTGAAAGCAACGAGTTAACAGCGGATGAATCTAAAACATCACAGAGGAACTGCGACTTCAAAGGAAAGAAGCCTGTGCTCTTCGTAAGCGGTCATTAAAAGTTACACATTTCTCATCAGAACTTCCGTAATACCGTCGTGCAGCTTGGACACACTAAGTTTAAAATAACTTAAGAGAGTTAACCGAAAAGTCCTCCGTCAACTTCAGGTGTTTATAGCACCGTGTGATGCTGACTGGTGGTGTTACACACTAATAAGCAGCTGTTGTGTCATTACCTTCTGCCAGTGGCTGGAAGTGAAGTAAAGAGCTATCGTTTTACCAAGTATTATCCATTTCACAGAGAGGCTGTGAAGTCTGACTTTTGGGCCTGATGAAGAATTAGTGAAATCGCCCAGTTCAGCTTCAGGGCTGCAAACTGGAGAGCAAGAGAGATCTCACTTTCAGAAAGCACTGGCAACCATCAGCTACCAACCATCCTCAAAACTCCCACCTGTACACTGGCAACCTTCACCACCAGCAGAGCCCAGTGAAGAAAACACTGGAAATCCTTCCAAACTGAGACCTCACTGCTAGTATTAAAGCAAGGCCTTATGGATCTTTTTGAGCAGAGAATGCTGCAAAAGGTTCGCACGGCCACAACTCTCCTCTCTCCAGACGTGTGGTGACAACCTGCAGGGAGCTTGTGCTCTGCAGCACGCTTGGAGATCCTCTTTGTGCCAAGTGTAAAATAGAGCCTCTGTTCTCACACTGGTGCTGTTAATTAAAAGTTTTAAACAGCAAAAGTCACATGAAAGCTCAGCCTTAAAAGTAATAATTTGTAGCAAGCGTTCATGTGCAATACGTGTATTTTTAACACGACTCGCCAATCATCAAAGAATCCAAACATCTATTTCTTAGAACGACAGAAGCACAAGACAATGGCTAATTCAAACCACTTCAAAGCAGTCGCTTCAGCCCTAATACTCATAGCACAGGTGATGAAAATAAATGAGTGCTGCTTATAGAGTTTACTTCATTCAACAATTTCTGGAGGACTCGTATTTGCTCTGCGTTTCTTTTTACTGTAGCCTAAAAGAATCCAAGGAGAAAAAATCCACTGGCTGACTTGGGTAGACAAAGCAAGTTTTTCACTGTAATAGCATCATTCCATAAGCAAATGCTGGAACAACAGAAAACAGCATCTCAGATAGCACACTTCCTTTAAGGGTTTAGAATTCACAATAAGGCAAAACAAAACCAAAATGAGCATATAGCCTCAAGATAAAAAAAATAAAATATATATACATGCAACTTTATCTAAGGGGCAAGATATCTCGCAATATGCTGCATGTCTTCCAGAGATCAAGAGTAGGCTTCAGCATATCATTTATCTCCATTCCTTGTTTTGACCATGTGCAAATTTCTGCCAGAAGCTAATTCTCTGGTTCCTGTGAACTCAATTCCAGTCCCTGCATCTGAATCAAACTTTGCCGCACTGGCATTTCACATTAGGAAGGAGCTGCACATATCAAATGAAAACTTACATTTCCTTCCATGAATAAATCCCAAAGAGCTTACAACTTATCGGCACCAAGAGGTGTCCTGTTGGAGTAGCAACACTAGCGCAGGCTCTGCCATCAGACACACTGGATGGGTTGTAAAGAGGGTGTTACTTTGGATGAACCGCACGTGCCATAACTGCACCACTGATTTGTACTACTCTGTCTCACCTATTAGCACAAATTCCTCCTGCAATCACACTAGGCGTGTCTATATGTTATACTACTACTCGTGGTTTTGCAGTATGCTTTCAAAATAACACAGAATATTTCTTCCCTGTACTTCCAAAATGCATCTCGGAATTTGCCAAGCTTGTGTTACAGGGGGACTTTTAATTTAATCTTTGACATGTCGCAGTCACTTTTTATCATATGCTAGAGACACCTATATTAGAAAAGCGATCCACCCTGGACCAGGACTTTGGGCAACAGGTACTGCTCCTTCCCCTGCAACTAACGCTAAAAAATAATTTATGGCTGACGAGGAAAACCTTCTGGTACAGTCAATGACATCTCTAAAAACATGACAAAGGCCAGAATGACAGGTATAGAGGATATATTTACCAAAATTTCATCTACGTTTGAAACAGATTAGAACGGATTCAAGGCAGACTCCGCATTAAAAGAACACGCAGAAACTCCATTTGGAGCGTGTTAACAGTAGGATGCAGAAAAAGGCTGACTGACATCATTCACCCCCCCACTCTCTCCTTCTAGAACCCATCTCTTCATCTCACCACGTAAAACAAGCAATTCTCCCTACGAACTGCTTTCCCCCTGAAAGCGAACCTTCCTCCTACCAGTAAGATTCAGTTTTTGATGACTCCTTTCATTTTTTTCCCTTAAGCACCTGACAGCATTATCTTCTTTTGTGATCTCAACCCCAAAAAATCATTACCTGTAAACAAACACCACCCTACTAAATGAATTTCAATTTTTGCAGCTCCATTACAATGCTCCAGAAAGAAAAAAAAAAACACAAACCCCATACAACAGTTAGGTATGACCAACATAATGCAATTGCCATGACCTACTCCAATAAAGCTTTTAGAATCAGAGCGGAAACAAATCCGGTGTTGCACTCATACATTTGTGAAAAGGCTTTAAGAAAAGACCCTTTTAACAACTGAGAGCGAAGTAATTTTAAGCGACGTTCCTGAGATGAGGAGACACAAAAAAAACATCAAGCGGTAATTCATAATCAAGATAATGTTTGCAGATTAAATTCAGAAAGTGCTACAAGAAGAGGAACTGTACTTCAAGTGGCCTTCAGAGCTTTCAAACTTTGAAAGCTCAATAGCAAGTAGATTTTAAAAGAACAAAGAAATCTAATGGTACCTATTCAAATCCAGCAAAAACACAAGAGGCCCCAATCCCAGCCAAATCATGTGTCTAGGATGACTCTGAGAGTCTACATGAATTATCACCTTTCTGGGGTTTTTTTTTTGAGTGCCGTGTTCTCTCTTCTGTCTTATTTTGTTCTTTGGAGTCACAATTTTTAATTCTCCTTTAAGGCAGCTTACACCTAAAAAAAAATAAAAGTAGAGCTGAGCCACCGAACGACATAAAGAGAGAAACCGAGAACGATAATGGTGAATACCACAGCAAAGGTAGGTCGAAATAGGGAGAGCCTTTGAAAATTCGGAAGGAAAGAGTTCTTTACCTAAATCGGGATCTCGGCTCGGAAAGAAGGGCACTCTCTCTCGGGACACTAACGAGTTGGAGGGGCGATAACTGCAAGACCGCTACCCTGTCAAGCCAGATCCTCCCGGGAATCCAAGTAAAAGCTAAGTGCTAAAGAATGGGACAGGAAGTAACCCAGAAAGCAGAGCTGCTGGGAAATCAAAATCACTCCCTTTGCAGGAGGCTCATGCTTCAAGGAACCGTCAAGCGCACACACAAAAAAGGCGACCGAGCCCCGGCGCAGGGTTCCGAGGCCCGGCGGCGACCAGGGCAGGCCCAGGGGCCGCCGGGCGGGGGTGGGAGGGGGCGGTGGGGAAGCGGGGTCCGCGCTCCCGAGGGCCCTGAGGCTCCCCTCCGCCCTCACCGCCCGGGGACCTCCCCCAAGCCCGTCCGCAGGCGGCCCCGGGAGCACAGCGCCGGGCTCGGCCTGCCCGCCCGCCCCCCCCCACGGCCGGGGTCCGGGGCTGAGGGAAACGGTGGGGGGGCGGGAGGACGGGGGGGAAGCCCCCCCCCAGAGGGGCAGCGGGGCGGAGCAGGCCGGCGGCGAGCCCCGCCGGAGGAGCTGCCCGGCGGTGGCGAGGGGAGGCCCCGCGACGGGCCATGGGGTCGCGCTCCCCTCCCTTCTCTCCCTCCCTCCCCCCGCCGCCCCCGGGAGGGAGTCCGGGAGCAGACGGCTCTCTCGCCGCCCGCGGCCGTTACCTGTCTGCCGCCGGGAGGAGGGCGGAGGGGGGCTGGGGGGGGGGGTGGCCGGCGCACGCCCGTGCGCAGCCGCCCCCCGCGCTGTCGGCGGGGCGGGGGGAGCGGCGGGGCCGGCGGCGGGAGGGGGCCGAGCCGTGCGGGGACACTTTGCACCAAGCCACCCCCCCCCCCCCCCCCCCCCGCCTTGGCTGGCTGCGGGGGTCAGCGGGCAGGGACTGACCTCCGCCGCAGCCAATCCGCTGCCGCCGCGCTAGGCCCGCCCCCGGCCGCTCGCCGCCGCCGCGCCTGATTGGGGAGCCGGGCTGACGGCGGCTCCGCCTATGGCTCTTCCCCCTTGCCGTAAAGGCGCGGGGGAGGGAGGGAGGGAGGGAGGGGGGCGCTTTGCGACAGGGGAGGGGAAAGGGGGAGGCTGCAGCCGTTCCGGCGTTTGGACGGAGGAGAGTTGGGCCTTACGACGACCCGTCTCCGCGGCAGGAGGGGGGGGGGGGGGGAGCGGGTGAGTCGCGGCGGTTGCCTAGCAGCGGTTGCCTAGCGACGGGACGGGAGGGGCCCGTGCGCGCGGCGCCGTGAGCGACTAAGCGCGGGCTCGGGGAGAGGGGCGGGGCTTTGCGGGGGAAGGGGCGTGGCCTGGGCTGGCGGCCCAGGGGTTGCTGAGGGGGCAGCGGGTGGGCCTGGTAGGTTCGGGGCGGTCGGGACTGGCCTGGGTGGGTGAGCTCAGAGCCCCGCCGGGTGAGGGCAGGGGGAGGTAGCGGCGGCCGTGAGGAGAGCGGCGGCGAAGCAGGCCTGGGCCGGCCCTGAGGCCGGCGGGAAGGGGCGGTGGAGGCTGACGAGGAGGCTGAGGGGGAGAGGGCCTGCGGGGGAGAGGGCCTGCGGGCCGGCCCTTAGGCCTGATTTGGGGCAGTGGTTACGTCCCAGCGCTCCCCACGAGGCCGGTGCGTGGCTTTTAACCAGGTTTTCCTACCTGTAACCCAGGGCTGAGGCGCCAGTTGGTGAGGGGTGATAAGGGGCCGGTGGGGTCGGGTGGGGTCAGGCCGGTCAAGGCCTGTCTGTGGCGCAGAAGAGCGGATGAAGCCTCTGGCCTGCTTCGGTGTCGGAGGTAACGGTCAGGCATTGCCCCGCCGGCAGCAGAGGTTATTTGCAACCTCTGGAGGGAAATGAGCTGATTTTAGAGGCGTTTACAGTATTTCAGCTCTGAATGGAAGCATGGTCTGTACTGAGAGCTGAGCCTACAAAGTCGTTGCAGGTACAAGTAGTGCCAAGTGTGTTTTATTTCTTAAATGAGTCAACCATTGCGCTCTAAGGGAATCCAGAGCCTTCAGCCTCACACCCAGAAGTCACGGACTGTGGTTTTGTTTTGCTTTATCTGATGTAATCTTTTAATAGATTTTTTTTGCGTAGTTTGTTTTCTCCCAGTTGCTCTTCGCGCAGTTAACATTTAATTGTGTAATGGGGAAAGATTAATGCAGGGACTTGGCAACAACTTTCTCTAGTCATGCCTCTTCACTGATACCTCTGAGTAATTGTGTGTCATTGTAAACTGTTTGTGTTAGAAAAAAAAACAAAGCACAGTGTGATACGAACAATGTTAGTCCGGTCAAATCAATGCATTCTAGGATTAAATGCTAAATTAAGTATCCCATCTTGCAGATATATACATATTTTATAACTGACTTAGGGTATTCTGGAGGCATTTGCAGCCACTCACACTTCATTTGTTTGGTTTATAATGGCCCTTAAACCGTATAGACTTCAGCTGCCATCTGAGTTTTCATCTCCAGTTCTTTGTTTCCTTTTCCATCAAGTTTTTCCTCTCATTCTGATTACAGCTCCACATGACTTGGATTTTGATTTTTGAGCCTAACTAAACTAGTCGTGAAAATAATGTATAACAAAATATTTGTGTTGTTTTTTTCTCCTGAATAGGCTTCCTTCCTGTCTCTTGCCTTAATTGTCATGAATAACTCAAATAAATAATACAAGTAAGGGTTGGAGCTTGTCATTTCTTGTGTATGAATATGATTCTTTTTCTTTACTCTTCAGCTTTGAGCTTTTCACTGTCTACTCTTACTATGTTTGAAACAAATGTAGTCATTGTCTGGCCTTTTCCCCTTCTCTGAAGTAAATTTCTTCAAAATAAGCCCCCTCACCGTTCGTTTCCTTCAGTGAACTGTTGTCATGTGTGAGTGAGACATACCTTATAGATGTTTTCGTAAAGAGTTCTACAAATTAATGGAGAAATATGTGTCGTGGTGAAGGTAAAATCTCCTGTCGCATGGCCTAGAGAAGTTCTGAATCTTTTCTGCTTCAACAGCCTTCCTGTGTTGTATGAATTTGTGCATGAGAGATCTGTTCATTTACCATGTAGGATGGTAATTCAAGTTGATCTCGAACACAGAATTTAAAGTGTTGAGATAATTTGACTTTATTAGGTATTCATTTAGGAAGAGATAAAACTCAAAGATAGGAACAATAGCTATGTAAAATATTCAGAGTGATTACTGAATAAATTGTACGAAGTTTCAGGTCATAAATTTCCACCTCAAGTAGAATTCCAAATAGACTCTGCAAATGAAGAGGGAACTTATTGTCTGAAGTATCAGATTTGTTCTGAACATCTAAAATGTGGAAAATGGGAAAGGCTGAGGGAAGATTTCTTAGGTCTATTACGTGAGGGTTAGGTGAGGAACATACTGTAACATTCTAAGAGTTGTCAGGTCAGCCATTGCTGAATTTGTCTTTAAAAAGACAAGTTCAGGCAACTTTTCTAGTTTTAGATTCCTCCTCAAGGAAACACTGCCTGATGGTGGAAGAATTGAGGAGTCTGGGTAGCATGTCTCAGTCTAGCCCTAAACCTTTGTACCTTTGAGAAGCTGTTTTGTCAATGAATACTTCAGTTGCAGTTAAAAAACTAAATTGTAAAACTGAAGGTGTAATTTGCAGTGTTTGATAATGGTTTAAAAACTTGTCGAAATTATAAGCTAAACCAAAACTGCCTTCTATGGTGAGGTTTATCGGGTCATTTTTTTCTGGTATTCTGCTAAAAAGCAATAATAATTTAAAATTGGGTGTGATGCTCAGTGCAGGTGCAATTGATACATAGTTAGAATTTCTTAGCAGTTGGAAGGCTGAGCTTAAAGGGGAAATGTAACATTTAAATAAAAGCCAACTACAGACAGATGGCTTCAGGAGTCCACCTGGAAGTCTACCTGGTTGATTATGCCAGACTTAAAGACAGGGGTCCAAAAAGCGTGCAAAAAGAAAATTCCTGTAAACAACGTAAGTCCCATTCTTCACAGTAGGTACAGAATGAGATTTTGTTTTGGTTTTTTTTTTATTAAAAGGGTTCTGGTTAGGGAACCTGTTAAAACTGTCCTGAAAAGAATACAGACTGTCATCAGTCTTAATATTGGTGAAAAAGGAACTGTGATGATCTCGAGTATATCCTTGTTTTCTGGGGAGGTATGGTATCTGTCTGGCCATTTACGTAATGGCTAGAAAATTGTGGGTGCTGAGATGCTTACACTTAGAGAGACTGGAGTTCTTAATAGCTCTTTCCAAGCAGTAGTGAATGTTCTAGCAATGTTGAGAAAGATTTGATCCCAGTTCTCTTATCTTTCAGTAGTCATTAGTAATAGCCATCTTTGGTTTTGTTAGTTCCTGCAAAGCAATGTTGGTTTAAGTAGTATAATATTAAAACTCTAAACTTATTCACAGCGTGGTAATTCTTGTATCATTTTAATGTCTCAGTGGGACAGCTTTGTGTAGCTATCGCTCTTGCTGTGCTCAAACAGTGAATTTGTATTTCTAAAATAAGTTTATTGATGTGTTAACTCTAAAAATGTGTGTTGTTCTTTTGTGCCTTTCTAGTTACCTGTGAAGTTCAGTAACAGCAAAATATCTATTTCTAGGTAACGTAGAAGAGAAATGCCTAATAGTGTTTCTGTGTCCCTTACTGGATAAAAAGAACTTCAAAGCTGATTGGAAGTTACCACGAGTGATCGGTGAAGACGTGTGGCATTATCTGGAGTATTGAATGTTCTCATAATGAAGATCGCTCTTCTGCAGCAGATGTACAAGGACGTGCTGGGAGGCATTCCGCTAGCAAAGGAAAGCCGTCATTATACCTCCTTACTTAACCTGTGTGTTGAGCAGTCACCAGAAGGAGATGAATCATGTCATCAGGTGCATCTGCCATCTGCTGGTGGTGGTGGTAGGAGCCATGAGGACACTGATATGCCAGGTGTGGTTGTCCCTACGACAGCTGAGACATCAAGTAGCTTTGCAAACATCAACAACTCCTTCTCTCCACGAGAAGTGATGCTGCTTCAGTTAACCTTGATCAAGATGATGGTGGCTAAAGCCGAGTCCCAGCAGATTGAGTCTGATACGAGGCAGAAGTACTGTGAAATCTTTGTCCTCCTTCTGAAGGAGGCAAAACTTGACTCAAAGTTGGTAAGCTTTTACGAACTTTTGAAACATCTTTGTGAACTGAGGAGGAGAAAAAAAAGGAACGTGTCTTAGATACCTTTTCTTTCTACATGTCTGCAGATTTGTCTGCTCAGTAGTTCTGATCAGCTGTTATCTCACATGGCTTCAAAAAGTTTAGCATCTCTTGTGTATTTCCAGCTGAAGGAAGAGGTGAGTATGTCATAGCTTTTCACAGCTCAAAAAATGACTTAGTGAATATGTGCCTTCAAGTTGTTCTGTTCGACCCTAGAGCCAAGGTTTTGTACTGTTTATAGGGCACAAAAAGTGTCCCTGTGTGACTACTGTAAAATCTAAAAGTAGTTCTAAAGAGGCTCCTTCTGTAGGTAGAAACTCTTTTAAGGTAAAATATGTCTAGATGACAAGAAATATTCTCTTCAAGGTTGCAGTACAGGTATTTAACACCCCCCCCAATAATCTAGGTTATCAATATTTTAACAGTTACTTGATATCTGTTAAATGATATGGTATATAAAAATAGGTAATAACCTATTGAAAATGAATCAGATGCTTTTCTGTATTTTCTTGTTTGAGTATTCCAGTTACTTGTGGGTTGTTATTTTTTTGCTCATATACTGGTGAATGTATATTGTAACCTCCGTAATAGCATCTCTGAGCTTAGATTTCTCTCAGAAATACGTTTGTTATTTCTTGCAAGTTTGCCTGGCACTAGGAATTACAAATTCAGATATGATCTGTCTACAGTATTATCTGATTTTGGGAAGGTCGTGTGACTTCAGGAGGTTTGGGTTTTCCCTTTCTGGAAAACACAGACAATTCCTATTGCATGTGTACATGACTTCATGTGTATAAAGTAGCCTAAGTACTTAAACATCTCTGGACAAATATATTGTTTCTACCTCTGTTTTTTTCTATGCCTGCATTTGAATCTTTTTAACGTACAATTTAAAATCTTTGTGTTATGATTAACACAGTAATTGTAAAGCATATGTGATTGGTTTTTAAACGGATTTTCTCAGAACGCGTTAAATGTCGCCTGGCTCAGCTTTAGCTTGAAGACTCTGTCAGGATTCCCTGTGAACACCCAGGCAGCAGGATGTCTGTGGACTCTTACTACCATTATCAAGGACATACTGAAAGATGAAGTTTTACCCAAAGCAGGTACTGCAGCAATTTTAAGATGTTACCAATACACGAGTACCCACTAGGGGGGGGAATGTTACAGGTAATCTCATGTGGACAAGCTTGCCTGAAGAACACCTATCCTCTTCGTTATAAAAGGATGACAAAGAACTGTTAAAAATGCAGTGGTTTAAACATGCTTAAGAACTCAAAAATTAAATAGTCACAATCACCTGGTTTTTGCTTCTTTAATGATTTGGTTGTGTTGCACTGCAACTCCATAATGTTGTTCTTGTTGCTGTAGGTATTTTGAAGAAGCTGTTGGCTCCTCTGGATGCTGTGCTTGAAGGATTTTTTAATTCCATTCTGTTCCATCATTTTGACAGTCACCACTATACTTCACCTTATTCTGAAGCTGCAAAGAATTTGATCAGTTTTATAGATCTGTACGAAGCACTTTTGATTTCCAGAACTGAATTAGAACTACCACTCACATGTCAGAGAGTGTTGTTTTTGAACGTTTCTTATATTCTGAACCTCATTAGCTCATCAATTCACTATGTAATCAAGAAGAAGTTCATTATGCTCCTGAAAAAATGCGTCCTTTACAAGTCTAGAGAAGATGCTAGAAGTGGATCACTGTTCTTGCAAAACCCAGCTTCGTATGAGGATGCACTTGTGCTGAGTAACGCTGTTCTGCAGGTTGTGAATTTGACTTGGCTTAATCGGATCCCGCTTGGTGAGAAGGCCAGCCACTTTGGAGGCAGTGAAGTTGCTGCTGGAGACGATACTCAAAATGGTTCAGACCAAACTGTTGTCAGAGCCTTAAGTCTCATTGTGCTTAAAGCACTGGAATTCAAGTTTCAGAACTCTGCTGCAGAGGCCGAAATCAAAGGTAGTAGTCTCTTTTAGTTGTGTTCATTAAGCAGCAAGAGATTTAAAGCTTTCAGGTTTTGTAGTTGCAGCTCATTAAGACTGTAAATAGAATTCAGGTGAATTACTGGTGGTGGGAGGGAGGAAAGAGAAGTCCCACCCAGGAAACCTGCTCTCACTAATTAGTTTTGTCTTTGCATTTTATTCTGTCCTTAGTCCTGCAATATGGGGGGGCTTGAAACAGTTGCATTTGGGATTGAAAACTTCTCCTGTTAAGAGCATGTGTTAATATTTGAAATAGTTGAGGCAGTTTAGGAACACCAGACTCTTCTCCAGTTGGAAGAGAGCCCATAGCACAAGCATCTACTCTCTTCAGGGTGGGGAACTAGACAGAACTGCAGGTAACATTCTACTGTTTTCTAAGGCAGAGGTAGAACTTTAAGTACTGTCATGGATTTATCTTGGTTGAAGGTACTAGGCATTACTGTTGGACAAATAACATATATAGGGTAAAGCCAGTAGTGGTAGAAAAGGTAAAAATAATGAAGTTATAAAGTAAGAGACAGGAAAATTATGGGACTTGGCAGAGTATAGTGGTTGTGTTTTTCACCCTGATGTATAGGTCTAGTCCTTTGAGTTAAGTGTGAGGCATACTTCTCATGCCTGCTTACTTGAGTTTGTTTGTTTGTTTTACTGAACAGGTGAATTAGGTTAGGATAAGAGCAGACCTGGCTCTGATGCTCAGGCTATGCCACAAGGCAGGCAGTGGGGCAGCGAGGGAATGCCGTGTGACTTGCGTTCCTCACGGGAGAGAAGGCGTTGCTGTGTCACACCGGTAGGCAGTTAGGAGCCTTCTGCTATTGCTGTAATGAAGTGGTGGGGCAAGGCGTTTTGCCTGAGAGATGCTTCTGGAATCCCATCTTCCCACTTGCATTTTTACCTCTGAGAGAAACGTGATGCCCATCTTCTGATGCTAAGCCATGTGAACGGGGATGTGCAAATTCTCTGAGCTTGCTGTGCCTGGATGACAGGCTTCATGGCGAAAATGGAAAGGCAGCTCAAACACAAGCGAGGGTGTTCCTTATTGTAGGTTAATCAATGATGTGGCCAAAAAAAAATTATATTTGTTTTTTACAGCATTTTAAATATATCAAGGCATTTTAATACAAGTTCTAGATGTAAATGTTATTTTATTTTTATATTTCTGTTACATATCACACAGAAAAACCAATTTTTAATTCATCTGACTGTGCAAAAGCGCTGAAGATTCGGTTAGCTTCTGACACTTTTTTTTAAGTTTTGTAAGATGTTGTATTTGTGATGCTAGTTGCATTCTTAGGTTTTTTCAGTATTTGTAGAAAATACTTAACTTACTATCCACCTTCTGAAAAATGTATAGAGGCTGAGATTGTCCAAGAGCAAGTAAGCAGAAAAAATGTAGGTTAAATCTGTTTTAGATGTCTTTATGAAAATTCTTTCTCAAGAAAAATACTCCTTTCTTTTCCAGATTCATGACACAAAAACGAGGTCTTTAATTAGATTCAAATACTCAAACTGTCAAGAGGAATTTCAATTTGAAAGGAATGGTGGTTCTATTTTAGTGATGTTGAATTAAGTGGTTAAAACAAGCACCAAAACACTCTAATATGCTAACTTCTTCCCTTCCAGGAAGCTCATTGATCTTATCTTTTTTTATTAACATGAATTACAGTGGCTTAACTTTTAATTCATTTCAATTTTGAGGATAATTTCCAGATATCTTTGATTTATAGGGAAGGATTTCAGTCTGAATAGTAACTATGAATAACAAGGGTAATCTGCTATCCCTGTTATTTGCTAAGAGGAAGAGCAAATCTTAAAGTTAAATATTAAGGGAAACCACATAGTGATGTGGAAAGTAAAATTGATTCTCATGTTGCAGGAATTTTTCAACAGCTGTAATCACTGTTTATATAAATAATGCAACTGTGCTCTTCCAGCCATAGTGTACTTCCAGCAGCATTAGAGTTCTTGCTTAAGGACTACCTTTGGGGTAAAAAAATATATATGTCACTATATTATTTCCTGTTTACTAAACATTGGATGTGTGCTGTGCTTCATGAAGAACTGGTACCTCGTACCATACTCCATAGTATATGCTACATAGTGTGTGTGTGTAGTACATCCTAGAGTATGTCACTAGTAGCGAAGAGGTAGGCTTCTTGACTTAAGGGAAAGAGCCTGTCTGTTGTATGAGCGTAAAGTTATAAGTAAGCTACTGAACTCAAATGGCTTAAATTCTGAGATACTTTTCCTGTCCAGGAGTGCACTGTTTAGAGGGAGGGGGAAAGTGAAGATTTGCAGTAATAACACTGCTTACATTAATCCTTCCGGTAAGGATTTTGGACCGTTTCACGAAGGTACCTTTATCCCAAGCCTGTATGTACTTGTAAGCATACATCACCCATGAAGAATTTGTTTTATAAAGAATATGGCTATGCTACAAACTTTCTTTTTTATTTTTTACTGTAGAAATGACAATTTCTTCCCACCAGCTGTAGATCACTGCAGTTAGCTTCTACAGTGAATCACACTGTGGGGCACTGGTTCAGTCCTATCAAAACATTGCAGGTGGATTATTCATATGGGAAGAGCTACCCGAGATGCAATCTCAGCAAAGTGCTCAGATTAGATTGTTGTATCTTTGGCATTGACTTCATTCCAATTCACCTTTCTTTCATGAAAGAAGCTACCTGATCAGGGAGTTAAAGGAACTTCTGAATCCCAGCTGTGTAGTTATAGTCCCACTTTTGTAGGTTTCCTGATAGATGCTGCTTTTCGAAGGTATAATCTTGTTCATTAGTCTGCAGTCTTAGGTGTGAGAAGATTCCTCCTAGTGTATCTAAAACTTTTTAGGTCACATCTGATTATTCTTGCTTGAACTCCAAGGAAATGAGATTAGATGAATAAATTGCGCCCTTAAGTTGCATCTGTCTTGGGGTGGGGAGAAAGGTGCCTCGTGAGTCATTTAATTCTCTGCAGGTTACTTATAGTTATTAACACTGGCGTCTAAACATTGTTAGGTTTAGAGTTTAACAGAGTGGCCATTCGTAGTGAATTTAAGGTTAGATAACTTCTTGTGGTTTTCTACAAAACATTTCTTGATTTTAAAAATTTTTTTTTTGGTACCAAGAGGCAAGAACAAATCTACAAAATTGGATGCCATGTTAAGTCAATTGAACTGAGAATGAGAAATGCGTTCTTGAACTGTTACGCACTGCTAATTTAAAAAGTAGAAAGTGTATGTGGTTTAGTAAAAAAAAATAAAGGCAAAATTCATGGTTACTTCTTTTTTTTTCAGGAGACTTTCGGAGTACCATGTCCCAACTGTTGATATTCTGGAGGAATCATCTGAAGTCTTCCCCACAGTCTTGCCCGGTTGTACATCACTGCGAATGGCTCTCGTTAGTTTTCATAGAGCAAGACGATGATATGTGGGAAGCTGCTAAAGCTTTATTACTCATTTATTTAAAATTTGATAGGTTAGTGTACTTTTGATTTGGCAGAACTATGGCGAATTGTAATTTAGTGACATTATTGTGATATACGTAACATTTCCGTTTATTACTTTATAGAAAAAAAAGAATTTTTTTTACTAATTCAAAAAAACTCCCAAACCTCGGGACAACAAGTTGACTTCACTGATAGTTTGTTTGGATTGAAATGAGGGAATTGTGTGACAGTTTCATATTAGATACTGTATCCTATAATTCAGAATAATTGACTTCACAGTCTAAAATAAGCTTAGACACAGATAAAAGGCAAGACTGTTTTCTTTCAACACTGCAAGTTTGACCAGAATAGGCTATTATAATTAAATTTCAAGAATTCAGGAATTTCTGGTGAGGTAGCCCTCTAAGGATTGATAAATGCTGTTACTGCTAATGATGAAATGTGTTCTTCATTGATTTGTCCTGGACACACACTGCTTCTTTGGTGTTAAAATTACCATATAAGATATCCTAATTTATAAAAGGTCCCCCAAGCTTCGAATGGGAGAATGCTGCAAGTAGTATCTTAGACAAATACAATTCTTCTTAGACACCTAATAAGGGTAGGCCACTCTTTTCCAGTGTGCCTAGTATTCTGAAAGTTAGTCTGTGTTCAGGTTTACAAAAATATTGAAATAACAATTCATGTATTGTAAGTAACTTTGTTTACGCCAGAACGTTTCCTAAGGAGTGCTGTTTAAGAAGGCCTGGATTCCTAAACTGTCTGATCTCCTAGCCCCGCCTGCCTTCAGTTTAATATAAAAATGTCTTTTTTTGGTTTTTACTTTTTGGCAGAATCAAAAAATTGCGAGACATACTTGTTTTAAAAAAGCCAATTGTGAACTTTGATTGAATTTTATCTGTTTCATGTCTTACTTTTCAGGTTACAGCATGATGCTGCCGATAACTTAAGCCAAAAAGAGGAGGAAATTTGGAACTCCCTTACGCACGCAAGCGGATATAATCCTCATTGTATCTTTTTATTTTTTCTAGAAAAAATTGCATTTGATTCCACAGTACTTCTAGATTTTTTGATTTCCTCAGAAACTTGCTTTCTGGAGTACTTGGTAAGGTACCTGAAGCTTCTTAGAAAAGACTGGCATCAGTTTGTAGATATCTGTAACCGTTTTGATACCAGACATGGCATTTTTCCATCTATTTCCTCTGTCAAGCCACCCCATGAAGAAAAACAAAGCGGTATGACTGATGAGAGTTTGCAAAATGCTTGTTGTGAACCAGAACTGCAGACTTCGGTATCTTTGGCTTCTTCTCACAGTTACGTAGTGTTTACAACAGAGCAAGGTGATAATGAAGTTGCAGAGTCGAACCAGTCTAGCTCATTGATATGCACTGATAGTGCAGCTCTGCTGAGTTCTCTTCAAAGCCTTGTTAATTACGACAGCTCAGAAGACTCTGAATTAGAATCAGATGGAAAAGAGTGCTTGGCAGACACAGAGCAGGTGCCTTTAAATAATAGTGAGACAAGGATAAGGGAAACTGGTTGCAGCTACACAGGTGATAAACGTAATGCACTCAAAACTGAAGTGTTGCCTCTGAAACAAAAGGGATCTAATACCTCATCCTGTTTGACTTGTGTGGCGTCTTCAGGTAACATCGCTCCCCTGGGAATAATGCTTTACAAATCAACAAAATGTTTGGAAGAACTGCAAAAAGCTATCTCTAGGTTGCAGAGAAGAAATCTTTTCCCGTATAATCCATCTGCATTGTTGAAACTACTGACTCATGTTGAGAAGATCAGTAAGAACGTGAATCCACAACAATCCGAAGAAATGTTCTAGTGATTTTTTTTTTTTTGTTTTTAACTAGTACACTAGGGAACATTTCCGTGAGACTAATGAGTTTTAAAGCTCATGCCTCTTGCACCTGCAGCATATTTAACCTGGAGCAGGATAAACATGATTTTGGCCGACACCTTAAAAATCTGCAATTGCATTCAGTGATACGATCCATTACCTTAAGATCCTGCAGTTATTCATGGTACGTATGTCAGTGTACGGCACGTAAGGATGAATTGTTAGCTATTCACAGTTTGATAATAAATGACTAATATGAAAGCAGATCAACAATACACAATACTTAAAGTATTGTCAATTATACTTTACTCATTTTGTATCCAAAGTCATTGCCAGGTTGGTAGTGATTTGTGGACTACAGTACAGTGTTAATGCAACGCTTGACTGCTTCCAGGTTGAGCTAAATAAAATATTTTCATTGGGGACAGTACTGGTGTTTCTCCTGTGTGTTCTGCATCGGTGCTTTGCTCCAAGTGGACCTTCAGAAGTGCTGCCACAGTCACAATGATCCGTGCCACACTTTTCATGGCTGAAGCGCTTAACCAATGTCTAGGCTGTCCTTTTTTTTTACCTGTTACTGTTTGTCTGATTTAATTAGCAGCGTTATCATTTCAATAAAAATTAAAAGTAGTTTTTCATAATATTTTATTATATGTTCCCAGAATTAGAAGGGAAGATAGGTATGAGACTAATTCATATATTGCTTATTTATAGAATGTTTTGGTGGAGCTTTATATCTAAAATCAAGCTTAGGTAACACAGAAGTGAAATTCCTTTCATCCATTATGTATTTTATATAATTGTAGACTATATACTTCATAGTTAAATCAGAAACAGCTAACTAGAAATTAAGTGTTTGCAGTGCGGTGAGATGAATATTAAGTTCTTATACTTGACACCTTTTATTAGATCTAATTTCAATAACCTGAAAAGTAAGCGTCTTAAGACTTTGCCTGGGGAGAATTAGTCCAGAACAGGATCCAAACCAGTGCGTGCACTTAGCGTGTTGGTGCATTTAACGTGCAGCTTGTGCTGATCTTAGAAGGGTTGAGCAATGGGAAGGTACTGATGACGAGGACTGCTGTAAAAATCTCGATTTCATCAGAGCTGTAAGAAGCAGTTTTCCTTTTAGGATTGTCTCTTGAAGGTAAGTGCTCTGTTCGGATTGATCACCAAGTAAGTTCCTTTGAGATGGCTATTTAGTGTTAAATTGAGATAGACATTAAGATGAACAGTCTCTGGAGCAGATGACTCTGACCCCTCAGATCTCTGTGGCCATCTTCTAGATTAGTCTTGAGCTCTGAACTGCTTAATCGACACTGTTGGGATGGGCAGAGAACCGGATGAAGCTTAGGGGACAATTTAGCTGGAAATTGCGTTGCTCTGCTCTCCAGAGACACTTGAATGGTGTGAATCGTCTGACAGGAAGGTTTGAACCTCAGTCTTACCCTTTCAGGATGACAGCTGTAATCACTTGGCAGCCGTGTAGGAAAGAGTGATCCCCTTCAGTGGCACGTAGGAAATCTGAATATTCTGTGCATTCATGGTGCTTTGGTTTCTTACTGAGATAACAGTTGTGCATAGGAGTGGGTGAGAATGTCAATGAATGGAAATTTTTCCATTCATGATTACAGGTACTTGAGTTAAAAACTACTCTCTGTTTCTCTTTGCTGTTTGAACTTGGTTATGCTCTAGATGCTAAGTTGCACTTTTCTGTCAGGACTAAATTCTGTCAGGGCTAAATGGTTGTGGGCGTGTTCAAAGATGCAACTCTAGACAACTTGGGAACTTTTCAGTTCAAACAAGGGAAGTGCCTTTGGCAAGGCAGCTGAGCAAGAGTTTCTCAAGATCACAATTTCAATTGTAGGTAGGTGCTTAGATTTCAGTGAAATCCTTTCCACTATCCACACTTCTAATCTAGCCTTTGCTGACTAGTTTATTATAACCGAGTATCTTCGTTGTTTTCCCTGAACACTGTATTGTTCAGCATTTCTTGTTCTATACTGTGCCAGTTGGAAGTATCCAAGTTACAGCAGCATTTCTCAGATACTGATAAGATGAGCAAGGGTGGGAAAAGTGGAGCGGGGAGATAATTTTGGCTTTGTTAAGCGCTGGTCGTCTTGTTTGTCAGTAGAAGTTCAGACATCTCAGAACAGTGTGTAAAATTTAGCAGGAAGTGTAGGAGCCATAACTTGATTTTTGAATACAACAAATCCAATGGCAGTCAGAATGTCTTTAATTCTTACAGGCATGAAATTGGTTTTGTGCCCAGTTGATTATTAGTAGTGATCATTCCCACATGTTTCACCTCTCAGGAAGCCATTGTTTTAATTCTCAGCGTGTTTTAGTGGCAAAAATGGGGAAATGTGGTATGTATCTGGCAACTAGATACTTTAATGTGTTGATATTTTACCGTTTCTGAACTGTGGGACCTGACATGGTGTAAAACTGGTGCGAGTCAACTTTTTATTGCACACAAAATGACTGTGAGCAGTGAAGGTAGCTAGTAGTTCTATGGATATATTCAAAAAAGTCTAACAGAAAGAAAACACATTGCAAAAGAATTTGTAATCGGTGAGTGTATAAGGTGGGGTGGTTGAGGTTTGGGTTTTGGGTTGTTGGTGGCTGGGGTTTTTTTGGCTAGAGTTTCTACTATCTAAAATGATAAAGCAGAGCTGTTATTTCACTTGCTAGAGCACGTTAACTCAGCTGCAGAACCTATTACCAACATTAAATTAGAACTTGAGAAGTAGGTCAGTTATTACTAGGCTGTGCCTTACCTTTGGGTATTGATATCTACCAACTTTTCTGTATTATTTCAAAGCAAGACAGAACAAATCAGGTGCCTGTCTGGAGACAGTTTTCTATCTGAGGACTTGAAGTGTCCACAGTCTCCATTTGTGTCTGTGCAGTTGTTTTGAGGAGTTTACCTTCAACATTAGTAGAATAAATTATGCTTTAATGAGGTAAGCGAGTGGCACTAGAAGTTGCTTACAGGATGTGCTTTTTAAAAAGAATATTTTTGAACTTGAATATTTGTAGAGCTTGGTTGCAATTACAGCTGAATCCAGGTGGTTCCACGCTTGTGGTTCTTCAAACTGGATTTCCTCCAGTATTTTTACGACGTCTTTTCGTTCTAGTTTTCAGACTTGTAATACGAGTTTTAATCCTGTAATACAAGAATAAAGCCCAACCTTGAGAATTTCTATACTTACGATACTCTTGTAAAGCTGGGATTAAAGAGCCTTGGTTGTTACCTTGTTTATTAGGGCAGGATAAGCGTCATCTATCCTACTTCCAAGGTCAATCTGGGATGGTGTCTGAAGTCACTATCAAGTATTTATTACACCCTTTCAGTCTCAGTAGGAGTGAAATCACTGTGGTCATTACATTTTTACTTCTGTGTATTTTCCCTTAAAGAGGTATCCAAGTAAATGAATTTGCTAATTCTGATTGTACTTTGTGCAACTCTTCAGAGTGAACGAGGTAGCCTAAAAATCTTCTTAGAAGCCAATAGTATGTGTCGGAAAGGCTAATAGGCAGTCTCTTACTGCCACTAGCTCAGCAGCAGGCATGGACCCAGACTTGGTGGAGAAACATCTTGGGGATTTAAGCTTTTCCAAGTCCTTTTTCAGTGTTGTGCAAATGAGTTTATTGGTGGTAACTGTCAGAGACACTTTTTGATAGACAATCTGGCTTGCAGCCGGTTTACATACAGCAAGGGAGGAAGGAATACAACAGGATATTTTGTGGTGAAAAGCTTGCATGGAGAACTACACTATCCTTCGTTATTTCTGGTTCCTGCTTACCTGTGCTGCGAAACATGAGCTCTGTCAGTCAGCAGTGTCCTTTGAGAGGGAAGATTCGGGGGGAAAAAAAAATTGGTGAAACGTTCAGAAAAGTAGCACCCACAACCTCGAAAGTAATTGCACTGCTGAACTTAAAAGGTTGTGGGGAAGGTTGGTCTGTACATATCCTGAAATTATGTCAGGAGTTATCCAAGAATCTGCCCCATCTCATTTTGGTGCTACGGAGTTGAAACCTGGAAGATTTTCTGTGGAGCTTCAAAGAGCTTCCAAATGTCCGTGGCTATTTTGAAGGAAGTAGTAGCTGCATAGAAAACAATGGATAAGATTTTGAAGTCTGCTTTGCCAAACAGCATGTACTCACTACATCCAAAAAAATTGTTGTCGTATGACAGCATCCTGTGTGCTTATTTTTTACATTCACGATGTTCGTCCTTTGATTGCTAGCTTTATCTTCAGATGAAATCTTCTCAAGTTTGTTGGCTCTGAAAAGTAACTTGGTTACTACAGACCTCTTACAGCTGTTTTGTGTAGGAATTTAATAGAAACGGAAGTCCTGGAAGCTTATCTCCAGTACTTGGCTTCCTTGGTAGGATTTATGTTTTTCAAGAAAATCATGTATGAAATGGTGTTGTCTTTCTGCTGTGAGAATTAGGCAAAGTTCCCCAATGCAACTGATTTAAAACTATAATAATAATGATAATAATGAATTATTATTTCTTTCTCTTTAAAAGAGAATCTTGTACTTGGTCATCTTCAACAGAGTATTGGTGGCTCTAAAGGACTGTTTCTTCACCTGAAGAAACGAAAAATATTAACCAGTATGATGCCAGCATTTTCTGTAATTTTCAATGAGGAACTAATGCAGAGAGGGGAGTTGCTGACTGTGAATCATCAAAGGGATTGCATTTCAGTTTCACCAGGCAAATACTCTTTATTTTGCACTTGTGTTTTCTGTGGATGGGTAAAGATTGATGTGTTAAGAGTCATGTAATCAAACACCTGCAGCATTGTCTTATGCGCTAGTGTTACAAATTGAGGTTTATTTTCATAGGGGTTGTTAAACCGGTGCTTCCTGCTCTGAGGATCAGCAAGACATCTTTTTTTTTAATCCGATATTATGTGAGCTGTTGGAAAAGAATTAAAAAACTCTCTGAATTAATTGGTTGGAGTAATTGATAAATCTCTAGTTTTGCAGCCAGAAGGTTTTGTCTGCTGGTCTCCTGCATCCTGAGATAGTAGCAGCACACGAATGTTGAGTGAACCATTTCCTACAAATGTAAGCAACTAAAGTTACTGTTCTTGCTAAATTGATCTAAGTATTAGAATTTACTTAGTGAAAGTACCTTATATGGATATGTAGTTATTTTTTAATTATTCTAGTGTTTCTGATTATTAGAAAGGTGAATTTGACAAGTATGGACAAGTTGGTGCTAAATCAAGGGAAAAGAAAAAAAAACTTCACACCGAAGATAATTTAAAGACAAAACAGATTTGGATTTTGCATAAAGAATGCTGACCAAAGTGTAACCAGATGAATTTTTCACTAGATCACACATGCATCTCTGCCTCTGGACATGACAGCACTTCTAATTGCTCTCCTGGAGGCTTATTGATACACTTTGTGTTCAGCATTCAGATGAGATGCAGCCAAGAGTTTGTAACGACTTGAAAGAGATAGCATAACTGGTATTTAGATCCCTCAATTGTTAACTGTGTGAGAGAAATTAGTTAGAAAGCAGTCCCCAGGTGATGTCGATGTCTTTTCCTGGAGCCTTTTTCCTAAGGCATATTTGAAGCCTGTCGATAATCCTGTTCTCTGCATTCGGATGAGGTGATGGTGGCTTGGGTCAGCAGCAGAGTGTGTTGGTGTTTCTTCAGTTCTCTGCACTGTCTGTCCTTCCAGTATTACTGCTGGCATCCCCCTTGCATCGAATCGCCGTCTTCCTTCTGGTTATTAAAACCCAGTTTCTCCAAGTATTGAGTTTTCTAATTCTTATTAAAATTCACAGGAGCCAAGTTCTGAAACAGACTTTGGTGTTTTGAAGATTTCAGCCTATGTATCCAAATCGTGTGTGTTCCTGATTTAGTCTTCCATTCACTTACGAGAAGTATTTATTACCTTGCTTTGTTGAAAATCAGGTATTTAGTCTTCAACTATGACAGGTGGCATTATTAATTAATAAGAAATTAACCTCTCCTTCCTTAAAACCCTGTATGGATTATGAATCAGATCATATATCTAACTAAGAAAGGTCTTGAGAAAGCTTTCTGAGAGATTGTAAATGGACTTCTCCATCCCTTTTATGTAGGGGTAGGTTGGTATATTAGGAAGTGATGTGAAGAAGAGGGGCTTAGCTTTTAAACTACAGATTGGAGTTATAATATTCATGTCCTTGAGCATGTGACTTGGAATGATGTATTTTCAGATATTTGTTGATTCTTGAGGAGCAGAAAGTATAGGAGTATCTACTTTTTTTTAAACTTAATCTTGCAGGAGTGCCGCGTGACAAGCAGATGGGTTTCACTGGTGGCAAAAAGAGAATTCGGTCCAAATTGTTACCATTATTGGATCAGATTGATTCCTCCTTATTCTCTGTGTGTGTATACGTATGACCGAAATTTGATTAACCATCCGACATTGAGATAATCAGTTAGCAAAAATGACTTAAGTATTAATAAGCAATGTATTTAGAACGTTCATCTGTTGGCTCCTCAAATGATTTTGTTTTTTAGAAAGGAAAACCAAATAAACCCTTAGGTTTTGGGTTTTAGCAGTTTATTTCTTCTTCCTCCTGCGGGTGCCATCACACACAACAGCTCCGATTCTAGAAGTTTAAGGTTTAATACAATCTCAAAGATTTGCTGAGAAAGTTAATTAATACTGTATTCTTTCTTATGTAATTGCTTAGAAGCTCAGGTGAAAGCTCACATCAAATGTGTAGACTCACTGTAATTTGATATATGTATTTAACTAGCTGGGAATTGGATATAAGTGAATTTTGTGAGTTTTTCTTGGTTTGTTCTAGTATTTTTTTTCACTGAGAAATTGCACATAATTTCCGGTGATACGTGAAATAATTATTTGGGTCAAATACATGCTTCCGTCACCTAGTATATTTAATTGTCGCATGATTGAGTAAGGACTAGTAACTGCAAGTAAGGAGTAGTAACCCTTAGATTATTTTCCTCAGCAAGACATACAGGTGTGTGTTTTGTTTGTTTGTTTGATTTTCTTTTTTGCAGTATTCAGAGACCTGAAAGATAAGTACTGTGAATGTGCAGCGATAATTGAAAGGTCAGTGGGCAGTTTTGATCAAGAGAGTTTGGTTAGCTTGTTATTTACTAAGTAATGTCTTTAATCTTGTAATAGTGCCCTATGTGGGTGGTGAGTGATACCTAACAACTGCTCCTCAAAAAATAGGTAAAAACATTTTTTCCCATTTTTTTTTTTGTTATTATTATTTATAGCAGCCCCACAGTTGTTTCAGTCAAACAAATGTGCGTGTTGCAATTTAGTATAACAGTGAAGAAATCGTGGATTGAGGCACAAGAAAGATGCTTCTGCCAATTCCTTGTTACGTTACCGGCGCAGCGTTAGCCAAGCGATAAATGAATCAGCTTGCTCGAGGCTTTCCTAATTGGCAAAGTGTTCCTGAGTGTTCTGTTTGGTTCATTCTAGTGGCTCAGATGTCGGAAAATATGGAGAAAATTTAAAGCAACAACAAAGCCATAATACCACCTTTCTCAAATAATCCTTCGTGTTTAATGGTTCTCTGGTGCATCAGTTTATTGAACGTATCAGTTTTATGAGAGGACTGAAGATGTGCAATAGCTGCAAAGTACAATACCTCAAAAAGGGAAAAAAATAAAAAAGGTACATGAGCAAACCCAAACTTTTCTCTGTAGGGAAATAAACGAACGGGATCCAAATATTCCCTGGGTCACATCATCTTTTATTGCAATCTTACGGATTACAATGGAAGTTTCAGTATACTCAGAAGGAGTTGTGGAAATTTGGATGGCGAGGGGGAACCTCTCCAGTGTTACTTACACAGACACCAGGTGTGATTTGGGAAGTCTGAGCCCCCAACTACTGAAGGCTGTGGGTGTCCTCGGTTACTATTTGGCGTTTGTTCTCTTCCTGTTCTCTTCCGTAGCCACCTGACACTGTAGCTTCCTTCAGAGCCAGTACGCTGGGCAAGGTGAAACTTTAGTTTCAAACTTTGACATGTCTGTTCCTATTTCATGGGTTGCTGTCTGCTGACTTGCCAGAAGGAAGAAAAGGCTAATAAGTGTTTCTCTGTGTCTGGCTTGGCAGAGAGGTTCTCTCCTTACTTTCAAAACAACACTAAGGTGTCCTGCCCACCAGAACACTAAGTAATGCTGACGCTTCTGAAGGCTGTTACTTGTTTGAAGCTGGAGAGAGCTGCTGAGGAATGACTTTCAACCTTTTCGTGTAGTTATGGCATAAAAACAACCCCAAAACAAAACACGTAGGGTTAACTAGAAGTTACATGCTTGTATGCTATCTCTAACCAAACATACACTCAGTGTGTGTTTCCCTGTGCTTTTAGGATTTTCAAAAATTTCAATTTGTATCCTCTGAGGAACACTTAACACTTTCTGTCAAACTGTAAAACATTGAGTTAATTGAGGCTGGAAGTATTCCTGAGGCTGGTCAATAGGAGTAGAAACCTTTCTCAACCTTATTTGAGAACCTACAATTCATCTAATAATGTCAGCGTGAAGTGATGCGTTTGGCGTTTCCTCTTCTGCGCAATCCTCAGGCGCAGCATCCTCCTCTGCATGTGTAAAGCAACGTAAGTTGACACGAATTCTCATCGTGCAACGAAATACCACGTGACTTCAAACATTTCTTCATCTGCTATGTTGAAACAAGCGCAAGCGAAGGTGCTTGGCATTACTGCTCCCGAGTTTCACCGCGTAGATGCGTCGGATATCGGGATCGCCTTCAGTCGGAAATCTTGAAGCGCAGCTTTGCTGGGTGGGTCTCGGAAGAATTTGAAAGAGTTCTGTAGGTAGGGCGTGTTTACCTTTGTCAGAGTAGCGAGCGTAATGCCTCTTCCCTGCTGATGTGCTTGTTCTCTTTGACTGCAACATCGTAAAGGTAGGAATTTCTTCTTTCCTTTTTTTCTGTTGGGTTGTTGTGTTGAGTTTTTTTTTACACCTTTCTATGTCAGATTATGGTCTGAATAGTTAGTATGTGCTGGTCTCTAACATTGTCTTATTTTACAAGGGAAAATTAGAGTAACTTTTGCTGGTCTCTGGATAAAGAGTGGGCTAGGTCTTAAGTTTTACACGTTGCCACTAGGTATCCCAGCCTATGAGAACTGCTTGATTTTAGAGCAAAGTGGTAGGGGTTAGTTGCTTTTTAACTTCTTGGATCATTATTAAGTGCTTGTAAGAGCACTTCTTTCTGAACTGGAAGGGGGGAAAAATTATTAACAGAAAAAATAATATTCGGTAATGATATAAATGTGATGATTGCATCAAAATCCCCTTGAATTCTAGTTGCTTGAAAAAGTTCTAATTTTGTTCTGTAAAAAAAGTGTTCTGTAAGAAATTGAGTTTGACAATTTTTTTGACTTACTGTTGAAGATGTGAAGCAGCTAGTGCTATAAACAACACATTTAAGC
Source organism: Trogon surrucura (assembly GCA_020746105.1). Lineage (NCBI taxonomy): Eukaryota > Metazoa > Chordata > Aves > Trogoniformes > Trogonidae > Trogon > Trogon surrucura. The sequence continues at coordinate 18,421,702 of CM036627.1, read as the reverse complement.
AAGTTGCCACAAAAGGGTCTGTCATAGTAATGCTGTAACATTCAGATGGAGGAGCCCCGTTTTTTATCCTCTTACTTTTTGTAATGCGTACCTATTTTTAGGTAGCTTCCTAGCTTGGATCACATCTTCGGCTGGGGTGCTGCTGTTGAAGCAGAGGCTATGCTGGTACACATTTAGCCAAAGACCTCCCTCGCATTTGTTAGGACACGAAAAGGCTGCCAAACCGTGGCTGAAATAGTGAAATACCAGCTACGTTCTGGCTGAAATAGCGAAATACCAGCTACGTTCTGGCTCCTCCTCTAGCCGGCTTTGTGGGTGGAGAATGTCTGGGCAGGTTAAACTTTGAAGTAGGAGATAATCAACAGGAGGAAAACTGCAAGTAGTGAAGCGCAGAAGACTCGGTTTGATTGCTGGTCCAGGGTGGTGCAGAGATCATTCAAGTCCATGTATGAGCTTGAGTTGCTTTGTGGACGCCGTGGCTGAAGCCCCCGTTTCGGGAGGCTGCAAACAGGATGGTTTTCCGGGGTGCAAACGCACCAACCCTGTCCCTTTCCCTGCCTCCCAAGGGCTAATTTAAAACCTTGAGTCATCTGCTGTGCAGGTGGACAAGCCAACAACCTTTGCCTTGGCACCCTCGGGTCCTTTCTCTGGTTCTTCACTATTCTGCTGGTTTCACACGTTTGGCAGAACTTGTGCTTCTAATAACGCGCTGATCCTGGCCAGCGTGTACCTCTTTGCGGTTCCACTCTTCTCTGCCCTTAACCCTTGTTTTAAATAAATGACCAGGAAGGCTCATAACTTGGGTAAAATCTCTATTATGTAACGTAGCATTTTAAGTGGGGCTTCAGGGTTTTCTTTCAAATAACATTTTGGTAAGCTACAAAAAAAAATAATAATTTCTGTATCTTTCCCCGAGAGTAATAATTTGAAGAAAAGTGTCATAGTTAAAAGACTTTTTCCCTTACTTTCTGACTAGTGTTATTAAGAAGTTCTTGAAGCGACTGTGTTGTCCCTCTAGGTCTGTTTGAACTTTTTATGAATTAAACATCTATTAAGAACCTGTAGTTTGGATAATTTGACTTGATTTTAGTTTGGGGTTTTTTTATGGTCCCCAAAGAACTATTCTTCCCCTCAAAATTCTTGCAGATAATTGAGTCTTTTTCATAGCTCTTTATCCAACTCTATCAATGTAATGGATTTTTAAAGCTTAAAGACAGACATAGTTTGCTCTGAAACTGTACCATGTGAGAGCTGTATTTCGCTTTCTTCAGCTGCCTGCCATCAGCTAAGACCATTTTAGCTGCTCAGAAAAGATTTACCTTTGAGTAGGGAAAGCATGGTAACTTTCACCCAGAAAATGAACTGTTTCAAACAGGTCTGGTTCTCTTTTTTTTCCTTTTCCCCTAGAGAACAGGGAAAAATATAAAACTCACTTGCCACCTTAATTGAGATCTATTCAAAGTGCTATTTTAGCCGGCTACAATATGGTAACCAAGTTACAAGGTAATGTGATAGAACAGTAAAAGAAGTAAAATACTCTAATTGCCCTATAAATAGGCACTTAAACTGTTTACAGTTGAGATTTGTACAAGCTAGGGAGTAAATCTGAAATTACAGGTCTCACAGCAATCTTAATTCAGCTGGTTTAGGTGTATGGAGTATTTCAATGTTTCGTCATAAGAACCTCGGAGTCCAACAGCTCCTTTATTCTGTGCTGCCACTGGTTGTATGTGTAGGCTTGGTAAGATGTCATTCACGCTGCGGCTCAGGTTGTGTGGATTTTGACTGGATTCATGTTTTCACATCGGGACAAACAAGATGAGATTATACAAGGTGCCAAGAGATGGTGGGATCCATCCAGTCTAACAAACAAGCAATGTCTCTCAGCTGGCAGATACCCGCAATGTGCAGCTGATGCCTGAATGAATGGTTTTGTGTGGAAGAAAACAGCGGAGGTCAGGGTTGCTGCTCTTGCCCTAGGGACTAACAATTTTTCAGTGTTGTCAGTGGAGAAGCTAATCTGGTGTCACATCCTGTGGTTTCTCAAACTCACAAGTTGCAGGTATGTCCAGAAGATGCATAAAGCAGCTGTTGTACATTTGAAAGGCTGTACGGCACAATATCGACTGTCGGCACTTGCCCAAATATGAAACCATTAACAAGGTAGGGTTTGGACATGGGGGGCTTCTTGGGTTTTATTAAAACTCACTTTTCTGTAGTATTGGGATTATTTTTTCCCCAAGGTATCTCTTAGGTAGTGCTTCTGCTGTCCTCAGTCGGAGAAAGGTTGCACAACTTGGCAACAAAGCGTAGGTCTCATTTTTTCACCTGTTTCACGGTGCTGATCGCAGTTGGGATTCTTTAAGCAATGTGGTACCTATTTTTAGCAGAACGTGAATCTGCTGAAACTTGTTTGTTAACTTGCATATATTGTGTAGTCTCAAACAAAACCTGTGCTATGGTGGATCTGATCTTTATTTACTCTTTTAAACCACTTTGGTTTGATGTTGGTGATTAACAGCCTAGAACAGCTTTTCTATCTCTTCATATCTGAGAGACCTGATTTCTCCCAACAGTCACTGTACTGGCTTTGCTAGTTCTACCAAATGATGAGAGAAATAGAAGAATTATGTTATTCTTGCTTTTTGCTGATTTTATTCTTTCCGTGTTACACTTCTGGAGTCGTGCTGACTAGACAGTCAAATAATATGCTTAGAGAAATTAAGGCTCCTTTCACTTGCATGTTTTAGTGATCCATTGGGGTTTTGAATTTATTCAGTGAATAAGAACAGGAACTTCTCCTAACACATCCTTCAAACCTGGATATTGCCTTCTCTTAGTTCTGGTTTTGAAAGTGCGGTTTTTGCAAGCAAGAGCTTTTGTGTGGAGAGCACAATCAGAGCTTTGGCTCTGTTTCTTTTTATTCATTCCCCAGACTGCTGCAGCCAGGAATTCCACTTGAAAGCAGCTCCTGAATTTGTTTTTCAAAATGTAGCCATGAAGCTTTTGGTAAACCAAAATTTGCCCTTTTTTTTTTTTCTTAATGATATTAAAATTATGAGATTTTTTTTTTTTTTAGTTTAATCAAATATATCAAGGACCCAAGGAACAGAGCTTTGGAAGAAACTGCATTGGGACTTCCCAACTGTATAAGCTTTCCTTTAATTATAAAGAATGCAATTCCTGAAGTAATCATTCCTGATTTTCCTGTTTTGCTCTAGCCCATTTAAAATGAGATGAGGCTACAGAGGAGATCCTTCCTCAGCAAGGAGGTGATTAGGTTTCTTTACTTGGAGTATTTGATTTCCAAGGCACAGGGGAAATTTCCAGTTTTCAAAAGTATTTTGTTGCTAGACTGACTCTTAGACCCTTGTAGAGCAAGAACAATGATTCCAGTTTTGTCAATGAAAATAAGATTGGTGGTTCCAGTGTATCGGTAGAAGCAGGGAGGTGGTTTTCACCCTGGGTTGGACAGAATGCAGGTCACTCAGCTCTTGTCAGTCCTCACTCCTGCTTGCTTTGTGCTGTTAAAAGCTGTAAGGAAAAAAAGTTCTGGGTTCAGCACTCTTAGCAATAGGAGGTTCAGGCTGGGTGGGCTTTCAGGTTTCTTGTTAGAGCTGGTCCCAAATCAGAACAAGCTGGTCCTTTGCATCTGCTGCCTGTTGTCTGAGAGGATAACAGTTTGTGACAGATTATGCGAACAGATCAGCTGCCTTTGAAATCCAGTGTCTACAGCCTATTGCCAGCACCGAAACTGGTTGCCACCGCTTGTGGTTACTCTGGTATCCGTGCCTCTGTGTGGTAACAAGCTCCTGACGAGCATAACCATCTTCTAGTTTTACGCGGATGCCCTAGGAGCAGAGCAAGTCTGGGTCCCCGGGACTGCAGTCGCCGAGCTGCACAGAGGCCAGTATTTCTCGGCAGGATAAAACAAGCTCGTTGCAAAACACACCTCACTCACCCAAGCGATAAGAAACTGGTTCTCCTGTTTCCCACCCAGATTTCGGGCACTATCTGAGGAAATGCCTGTCCACCTCCCCATCCCTGCCCATAGGCCTGCGTGGCAGAAGGGGCAGCTGGAAGGCTTCTGCCTCTTCGTTGGTGCCTTCCACCAGAGGACCTGTGATGGATACCTTCCCTTCCCCACTCACGCTGCGGGCACTCGGAAGAGGTGTTCTCAGTGTAAGATTGTATGGCCAAAGTGTTACTGGCCTTCCTAACCTCTTAGGATTTAACAAACTGCCAAAAATCTTTGGGTTAAAATCAAAGCTAAGCAGTAGAGACAACATCACTTAAAATTTATGCAAATTCTTGAGGTTGGTTTGCGTGTAATAAGCCAGAGTAATAGCCCTTGTGGGGACAAAACCTTTTTTTATCCAGAAAAAGTGGCACACAAGCAATAATGGGATTTTTTTTTCTCTCCTATGGCACTGGCAAGGTGCCTTTAACCTGGTGTGGTGTGGAAGCAGAGTTTAATCTGTCTGGATGTGCAATCTCTGCCTGGTGAATTGACACAGATGTGGCATTAAGGGTTCTGAGAAGTCACTCTGCCACGGCTGTCCCAGGCAGCTGCTGATCGGAGGGAGAAGAGATTAGCAAATGGCAGCTGTAGTTTTTCTTACAGACAAAACCTGCTAGAGACAGCTGACCTGGATGCTTTCTGTTTCCTTTTCTCCATCCCCTGGCCTCTTCTTTCACGATTTAGACAGCAGTTGTTTAGGGCCAAAGGGATTCAAAGTAAATAATTTAGAGTGAAGCGGTCAAGTCATAACGTGGAGAAAGCTGGAAATGAAGATGAGTATTTGGGATGTTGTTTGCTGTAGATGTTGTGAATAAACCCCAAATTTGTACGAGTGCTGTGGGAGCATTGAAAGAAGTTTTTGGCAGAGAGGATGGAATAATAAATGGGTTCGTTTTTAAAAGTTTAGTTGAGTTTTAATACTAATTTTTAATCAAGGTTTCTAGGAAGTAGCAGGTATCTATTTGTGCATAGGGAGATGCTGAGGTTAGTGCTGAGCTGTTGCCAGGTCTTTTGTTTGCCTTGAGTGATGCTTCCTGAATTGGAGACTTCTGTCAGGTGTCGGCTTCCTTTTCATACAGAAAACCGTGCAAACTGCGTGTGGGTTTTGTGCGATATTTCTCTGCAAGCTGAAAGGGCCACAACCTGTTTGCAATACAAGAGAAGAGAACCTTGCTTGTCTATGATATATGTGAAAAAATCTATCATACTATACAAAAAATAGTATTTATATACAAATAGTATACAAAAAATAGTATTTATGGAGTTCCTGTATGTTTCAGGATCTCTGTTTTAAGGAGGGATAAAACTACACAATCACACAGCCACAGCTGTCGGCCGTTTAAGAGCAAGAGGACAGAAACTGTAAAACACCTGTGTCAGTGCTGCCCAGGTGTGTTTGGAAGGAATTCCTCACTTTCCAGGTGCTCCAGGAACCTCATAATGAGAACTAAAGTTAAAGGGAATCAGGAAAACAGCCCAGCTACTTAAGCAACTGCTATTATGAAGATGGAAATGTCCACGATTGCTGCAGTGGAAGCATAGGTTGGATGTGAGGGTGAACATCCACTTGAAGAGTAATGAAACATAAGGACAGGCTGCAAACGGATGTGGAAGCTCATCAACAGTTTTCTAATGATTATTTGGACAATAGTTGTCGCTGATGGTCTAATCCCCTGTGTGCTGGGCAAGACCTGGTTATAGCTACAGGGAATTACAGAAGAAAGAGTTGCAGAGATCCCACCTTTCTGTAAACCTGTCTGGTATTTGTGAGGAAGGATTTCTGCTGCAATCTGTGGACTCTGGACCAGACCCCAAATCCCAGGATTCCCTTACGTTTTAAGATTAAGCATGTGCTTGTGAGCTTAGTTTAACAGAGATGTATTAATTAGTTTAAGACCTGAAAAGGCAGTCATACGGTAAAGCATCAGTGTGTGGAAGGAAAACTTGAATTAGCGGGAACCCAAGAATCCAACATGAATATACGCACTACAGGGTTTTTCTAGGGCTTAAGTGTTTTGGGTACACCATAACCCAGGTGTTAGCACTCTTATCCACAGTGTTGTAATACACTGGCCTATTTTTGTTACAGTTAGTGATAGTTTGCAATGCGCAGGGCAGTTAAAAAAATATAGATTATATATTAGGAAGCAAAACTGTGTAATGAGTCTCTCCCTTGGTCTTCCAGGGCAGTTTGCAAGCCTTTCTGTCTGACCTAAAATGTCACGTTTCAAAGCCCTGCTTCATTACCGTGGCGCCTGCTAGCTGTAGTTAAGGGTCTGTTAGCAGCCCCATTATAAATCCCTACTTCCAGGAGTTTGTAATACAGCAGTAAAAAATTGCTCTAGGCTGAAACTTGGCATATAAAATCTCAGCGCAGGAGTAATTGTGATTTCTCCCTCTTTTATTTTCGCCTTTGCTTATACACACATAATTCATTCAGTAGGTTTTTACTGTCCCCTTTCGGCATTTAAAAAGATTAAATGGCTGGGTTATTAATATTTCAATACTGACTACTGTGCTCGGCCAGGAAATGGATTCGCGGTGTCTGTTAACCCGGCTCTGCTCGATGGGTACAAGTCGCCCTTTCACAAACCAGCTGCAAAGCTTCATCTTTAGCAGCCGAGGTGGCAGCGATTGCTCATCGAGCCGTTGATTAAATTGGGTTTCAGAGCCGGCCGTGTCTGAACCAGGAAAGCCAGTGGGAGCGCGCTGAGCCGCGGTGTCCTGATCCAGCACTCCTGGGTGCAGAATTAATGTTGTGTGGCCCCCGCACAAATCTGGAGGAACATGAAAGGGCCTGAACAAGTGTCTGTCCTCAGCGTGATTTCATCTTATCGCTTGATCCTGTGCAAAGAGATCGCTGTGAGACCTGTCGATGGGACGCCTAACGCTACGAGGAGACTTGGCTGAAATTCTCCCAGCTCAACTGTTTCCTCATCGAAACGATGGTTCGGTGAAACCGGTTATTTCCTCGTATTTTATTTTCTGGTTTACGGGAGGTTTTGGTACGGAAAAGATTGTTAAAATCTATCATTTCTAAAAATTATAGCAAAATTACTTATTTCAGCCTTACGGGAAACATTATAGTGACTTCTATTTCGGTTCAATTTTAGAATATTTTTATGGCATATATAACATATTTGTACTGTAAAGTCCTTACAACTTGATGAGGGATAACAAAAATTTCTAAATATATAATGTAGAATGCAAAAGTTAAGAAGGAAGTGTTTTGATTTAAGTGATATTTTTCATTTATTTTCTTCCAGAGCCTATTTTACACATTTTGTTATGATCTAGGATTTGGTCACAGTTACATCATAGTATTTCCTGCAAATCCCTCAGAAAGTCCCGTGCGCACGTATTTGCAAAATCAGGATCGAGGTGTATATTGCCATTAGCATATGTAACAGCAGTAATTCAACAGCAAAATGTCTTCATTATTATGGAGCTGAGTCACCCCCAGAACTTTCTTGGTTGTTTTCCACTCATCTGTCCACTTATCTCCAACTTCTGAAGGCAGCGGAAGGGGGATCAGTTCTCTCTAGTATCTTTTGTGTGTTGGGCTGATTATAAATGATTATTGTGAGGGATTTGACCGAGTACTAAGCGGTCTGGTGCAAATGACCGAAATGAGACTGCAGATTACCACCACCTGTCAGATTTCGAAGGCTCTGCATTGGTTTTTACCAGCTCAAAATTTAGCTCAATTATTTTCTGTTCTGCTGGATTTTAATCCCACCTGCATACTCTAAACCAAGTGAGTTCTGGTGGGACTTGAGCCTCCTCGGCTGCTTGTTCCTTCTCTCTGGGAAATGTCCTGCTGGCTGGGAACTACCATTTTGCACAACGGGGTTCAATATGTTTTATTTGATGCGTTTTATTTTTTATGCAGCAGGATTAACTTTTAATTATCTCTTTCTTTGCTTAGCATGGCGCACATACTAAAGACGCTCAACAGCTGGTTCTGGTGGGAGAACATCTGGATGCCCATCAATTGCACATGGGAACATTTTGTAGACCGTGATGGACTTGTCTTTCCAAAGCCACATCAGTTATATGCCACGATACCGTGTGCTTTTGTATTGCTGATTATCCGATTCCTCAGTGAAAGGTAAGAGACATAAAAGCAAATTAATGCTAATTAATGTTAGTCCTCCTCAATGCTGCAGATTTTTGAAAAAGAAGATATCGTTAGATCAATGTTCTTTCATTTTTCTAAAGGAGGATTAGTTGGCAGTTTGCTTGAAAGATCTAGTACAGATAATATGGCAGGTGAAAAAATGGGAAATATTTTCACTATTAGAAACGTGGCTGTGGTCCAGTGTAGAAAGAAAATATTTCTATCTAGCTTTCTTAGAGCAGCGCGTGGATAATTCTAATTATCTTCTTCCCCTAGAGATTCAATTAATACAAAACCATTATGGTTTCCTTTTGCTTTTTCTCCTTTGGCGGCAGGGTGGAGGTGTTTGTCCAAACCAAACCTCTCCACCAGAACATTTGTGTGAGGCTGATAGACCCCAGGTGTCTAGCTGCAGCAAAACTTAGGCAGAGCGGAGGAATCTCAGAGTTTCATGTGAACCTTTTCTGCAGATCCAATAATGCTGATTCCGTTTTTCCTCACTTTGACACTGAAAGATGGATTGCTTCTGCAGCTGGAATCTTATGGGACAGGCAGAGGTTGGCTCCACAGAAGAGAGATACAGATATATTAAGATTTGCAGTGCTTTGCCATGTTTATATTTGTCTTTCTCGCTTGACCTTTGGTGTTTTTATTGCTCTAAAGAATGTGATTAGTAGTTTTTTATGATTATTTCAGGATAGAATGAGGAAATTTGGAATGTCATAAGTTGGACAGACTTGAAAACGGAACCAGATAAGATCATTCGTATTAGAGATCAAAAGTAATTTGGATCATATGTTTATAACCATTCTCAGTAAATGCTTGCCCGACTGTGTCTTGCTGTGCTGCTATTGGAAATTGCTCGTGTGAGTAATTAGCCCACACATCTGGCCTGCAGTGAATCTGCCCGTGAATGAGGAAAACTGACTGCTGCTACGAGCAGTAAGGAATCAATTGCTGATACCAGCAGGAATGAGCGGGGCTTTTGCAGAAGAAGAGCCTGCCCAAGTAGAAGAATGAAACATTTGGCACGCTCTGCAGCAATTTGCTTTGGAAAATGGAAGAGAAAGAGAAGCCCTTGGTTTCTGGGGGAGTTGCTGTGTGCCACAAGCTGGAGGCCACAAGCCAAATCAGTGGTAGCCCCGTGAAGCCATGTGCTGAGTGACTATCTGCAGCTAGGAGAAAGTATCCCAGTAGAAGTTTTTCAGCTCACGTGGAGAGAGCATCTGTTATTATTTCATTCTGCCTTAACCATTGCTGAACTCCAGCATGCCTCTGAAAAGCACGAGGGCACAAAAATCAGGATATTTCCTTTCATTTTACAGCATTGCGTCACCGCAAACTTGAGTCCTTGGGTCTGTTTTTTTTTTGCGTAACTGCTGATACATGATGGTTCTCTCCTGGGATTAGCTAGAGGGAGATTTCTTTCTCTCACAGTGCAGGGTCATATCCTAGGACAGATTAAATTGCTTTGCATTTACTGTCTTCATATGCTGGCATGAGAAAATAGCTAAGGTCTTGTAACTGTGTTGCATTTTTAAAGTTTTTCATGCTATGTCTTTTCAGATATGTTGCTATACCTCTAGCAAAAGCCTTAGGTATAAAGAATGTAAGACGCGTGAAGCCACAGCCTAATCCTGTTTTAGAGAGTTATTTCCGGGAGTGCTCCAAACATCCATCCCAAGTAAGGATTCTCATTCTTTTAAGCTAGTTTTGGTTTCGGAAAATCCCAAGTCTTACTGTTTCAATCAGCTATCAGCAATGACATCATGGGATGAGCTCCAGCTGATTGACAGATGACTTAATTTATTTGGTTTTTTGTTGCTGTTCTGCTGACAAGGGTGTATGGCATCCAAAACACAAAATATGCTTAAGATGTTTAATTTTCTGGCATGCTGTTCTAGGTTAGACTGTTAATAATATTTCCAGGGAAGATCAGTGTTCCATCTTTAACTCATTCCGCCTGGAGAAAACATCAGCTGACGTCTGTTGTTGGAAATTGGTATCATGTTTACTGCAAGCAATAATATTGGAATGCTGGCGTGGAAGCCTTCTGATCTGTTGTATTGCTGCATACTTAATCCTGGCTTATGTGAGAAAGAAAAACAATCTTTCTATTACCTTGCTGTTTGTTTTTAAAATTGAACGAGAGAAAAAAAAAATAGCCAATGTTTCCCATCTCAAAAAATGAGGCTACTTGATTGTTGATGGGAAACAGGTACTTTGCTGTGAATGTAGCCTCAGAGAGTTCACTTACCTGAGTACAGTTACCAAATAATTGCAATGTTCCTACACAGTTTTTGAAAAGTATGTGCTTTCTGGTAACGAGGGGTGTCAATAATTATTGCTACGTGGAACTTGGCTTTCTATCCTTAACTCTGCTATTCTCTGACTGTTTCTTTTGCCTGATATCATCAGGAATAGATGTATTCGTGCTCACATATGAGCTCTTCTCTGTCTGGGCAAGTATCCTGATCTCTCTGTTTCATACCTTCCTTCCCCATGAGTACGGTTTGACGGTTATTCTCAGAAAGGAAACACAGCATTTTTATGCTTGTCAGTACATGGAAAAGATTGAGGCTGCCTCCTTTAGGTGTCCGGCTTGGGGTTGAAAAACCACGCAGAGGCCTGGCTGGTGGATTGAGGGCATCCATTCTCCGTCAAAATAAAGTCATTATTCCTGCGTGGCAAGTGGAGAGCTTCCCAGCCAGCAGGGTGGGCTGGGCACAGAGGCTGTTTGCACTCCTGCCCTCCCCGGCAGCTGAGGTGCCTTTGCTCACATACCAGAGCTTTCTCTCAGGGTAGGAGACTAACTAAACTCGACTCGCCTTGGTGGAGGCAGCGCTGCTGCCACCCACTATTTGCATACTGGGCTGGCAGGGAAGGAGCTTCCCCAGGGATGAGTCCAACGCTGCCTCCTCTCCTGCAGCAGCCTCAGGGGAGGTCATCCCACACCTTCCTCTCTTCAGAGCGGAGAGGGAGGAAGCCTCGAGGCTGCTGCACGCAGCACTGGGCACTGAGCACCCAGAAATTCAAGAGTTGCCGTGCCTCAAGCTTAGCATCTGCTATCGTGACTGCACGGCGCAGCCACTTCGCCTTCAGAGCACACGTCAAGCACAGACACTTGACTGTCGCACGTGAATGGCTGGATGTACTTCTTGGCAACGCTCTAGTCCTAATTTATTTCCAGGTGTCAAAAGGCAGTCTGGATTTTGCTCAGTAAGATTAACTGGCTTGCCCTGTACCACAGAAGTACGTTGGATTTGAAAACAGAGCTTGGGTCACCTTAATAGCAGGCCCACGTCTCACCTGCAAAACTTATTTTAATATAATCTGATAATTAATTATAATTAGGTATGTGTGTTGACACATGGCACTTCCTCCTCCAGCCCAACCTCTTGCTTCACTTAAAAGCTGTATCTTTGAAACTATCAGAAGCCAGCAGAAAGGCAGTTGCACAGTTTGTGGATCTGTGTATTTCCTGATTATATAAATTAGCATCTCGAAAATCCAGGGTTTCTGTGAGCGTCATGCAAAAATTAAACCAGGGAGCCTGCAAGATAAACTCCCATAGATAGTTAAGATTAGTAACATTTTTAAATTAAGACCTCAGTGGGAAGCTGATCTGTGAACTATAAAATAAATGGAAGTTACTTTGGAGCGCGTCTTGTTGCTAACACTGTTCCATTTTTGCAGTCAGATATTCAAGGCCTTGCCAAGAAGTGCAACTGTACTGTCCGGTTGGTGGAAAAATGGTTTAGGAGACGGCGAAACCTTGAGATCCCAACAGTGCTTCGGAAATTCCAGGAAGCTTTGTAAGAAAAAAGCATGGTTTTAATTATTATTGGTTTTACTGTTTGGGGTAAAAAAAATTATTGAGGTCCTCAGGTGCCTTGTAAGGGGAACTCATTTCCAGAAAGCTGGGACTGTCTGAGGGTTTTGGTTTCTGTATACACAAACAAATTGGAAGGTTCTAACAGCAGTTCTCCAAGTGGCAGGACTTTGAAAGACTAGGTTAACAGTTCCTCCTGGAAAAAAAAACACCTTCACAATATTTGACAATTTTTCTTCAGTGTGTAGTAATGGACTTATTTGTAGACTCTTTCTACATAGTGCTTAATGAAGAGAATAGGAAAATATTTTTTTCTGTTTGCCGGTAATCATAGGGGAACAAAAATACTCACTCTTGTTTACGTACGTACCCGTGCTGCTGTTTTGGGATGCTGTGTACAGAAGGCAATGGAAGAGCAGGAATTGTGGCGTCCCAACGGAGTGACAGCTGTCATAGCTTGACCACGGAGCGCTGTGCAAAGCATGAGCTCAAGTACACTGACGGGAGTGGGCTGTTGGGCAGTTTTGAGGGATAATAGTGAATATGTAAAGAGTTTCAGAACCTCCTGCCTGTGATTGCTGGTCTGATTTTCGCTCGAAATTCTGATTTTTCACAAATATGCAAAGAACTCCCCAGACCTAAGCATTTTACTGATAAATATTCTGTTGTTACCCAAAATCTTATGCAAATTGTGAATCCCCAAATGCGCATGGCTTTACTTACATAGCTCATTCCTTTTGGATAGTGAAATTAACTGTACCAGTGTAAAACACTTTCCTAATGTCCTTTGTATTTGGATTTCGAGCAGCATAATTACCTTGGCAAAAATGCACATGATTATAATATTTAACCTCTTTTTTTTTTTTTTTTTTGTAGATTAGCTTAAGGAATGAGGGTTAAAAGCTCTAACTTGAGTGCTTTATCGAGATTATTTTCAGTGTGAATCAATACTGTGTGGTTTGATGATGTTCTCTGTTGGGCATAAAGCCAGTTGATAGACATAGACGTGTGTTGAGTAAGCTGACTCTGTGTTGGTTTTGTGGATCAGTTAACTTGGTGTTACAAATGACACTAAGATTTCTTCCTGTTGACAGAGGACCTGCCCGCCATGGGTGCATGTCTCTAGTAACACACAGCCAAAGACTGACGCTAAAACTTGCTCGGCAGCTCGAGTGAGAATGAAGCAAACAGGTTGCTCTTGTGCAATTTTGTAAACCTTGTTCTGCTCTTTGTTAAGTGAATATAATTGGATGCATTTGTCAAGGCAACAAATGAGGAACAGAGTTATTCCACGCTAGCAGTCAGTGTTATGAGCATTATGAAATTTTCGAAAGCCTGCAATCTCCAGGATCCTTTTTCTGAATCACAAGGAAAATCTGATGAGCCAGATCTAAACCATACTTAAGCTATTAGTTCTCCCAGTTAAGCAACACTGGAGTTTGGAAAGCCCTCTGCACGAAACTTTCCCTGCATTAAAAGACTTGCCAGCCTTTAACTTCACCTGCTAAATTCTTTTTAGTTCAAGAAAAAAGATTCCTGTAGTTAAATCAGAAAATTCTTTTGCGTAGCTGATGTTCAGTGCTCTCCCTGGTGGCCAAGTTTAGAGCTTTTAAAAGGCACTTGGGTAGAAATTGGTGACTTTGGACGAGTTTTACTTCAGGTTTTGTTCACCAAATTCATAAAGAAGCTTGGCTAAATGCAAAATGAGGTAGTGCTCTGGCAGCGTTGCACGTATAATGAGTTCATCTGAAGCCCAGAGTGTTTATTGCCAAATGTGTCCAATATATATTTGTAGGGCTGGGGACTAATGGCACAGTCTTCTTAGGTGCTCCGTGCTTTGGATCCAATTCAGAAAACCCCTTACGCTTTACAGTCAACCCAGAATCGGTCCCGCTATGTCGACTGGCTGCTCACACCTCACTTGCAGGAAACAGGAGGCCTCAGGGCGGAATCAGCCCTCGTGTGAAGTCTGTCCCGTGCCACAGAATCGCAGAATGTTGAGGGTTGGAAGGGACCTCTAGAGATCATCCAGTCCAAGCCCCTGCCAGAGCAGGATCACCCAGAGCAGGTCACACAGGAACGCGTCCAGGCGGGTTTGAATGTCTCCAGAGAAGGAGACCCCACACCCTCTCTGGGCAGCCTGTGCCAGGGCTCTGGCACCCTCATAGGGAAAAAGTTTTTCCCAATGGTTTTGTGGAACCTCCTGTGCTCCAGCTTGTACCCATTGCCCCTTGTCCTGCCATTGGACGTCCCTGAGAAGAGCCTGGCTCTGTCCTCCTGACACTCACGCTGTACGTATTTATAAACATGAATGAGGGTCACCCCCCCTCCAAGCTGAAGAGACCCGCAGGGTTGTTTTTCCTGGCATCTCTTGGTTAACTCGGAGCCGGCTGTTACTCGTGGATTCCGTTCTCCCCTTCCATGGGCTCTCCTAATTTTCATCGCGTCCCTTTGAATTTTTCTGTCTGTGCAGTGGGTGTTCTGAAGTGTCACTTGTCCTCATCTTTTTGTTTGTTTGCTTTTCTTGTAAAACACTGGCTCAGCTGTTGAACATCTCATTCTTTCACCTGGGGTATCAGCCTCCAGGTAATGTAGGGCTCAGAAAGGAAGAGCTGCTTTTACCAGACAGATTCTCCTCATCATCTCTCATCTGGCACTTCGCTAATGTTTGCCAAAGACCACAATCTCATTTTTATACATCTCTCAACCCGTTAGTGCCGTGTAATTCTTGAACCTCTCTGTCCTTCTTCAGAGCTCCTGGGAGGTTGTTTGCTGCGCTTCTCCAGGATACCTCTTGTTCTCTACAAAGTTCGCGCTGGGTTTGGGGCTATGCGCCCATTCCTGTGATCACGACCTTTCTTAGCGTGTCGAGTCCCACAGTGTTTTCCTACTGATCTTGAAGAGCTGCTCTGGGAAAGGTCAAATGCATTCCTGCCAAGGGGAAGAGTGGAAAGGAAGAAGTTTTCCATCACCTGTAGAGGTGGGAGTGAGAATGCTCCGACTGAGTCTCCAGCCGCACCCAGTCCCCGGGACAATACCTCCCACGCGGGCTCTGGAGTCATTACAGCGCTGATTGCTGGCTCCACATCACGGCATCCTGCTCTGACATAGAGAAGCAACAACATCATTTGCTAAGATACACAAGAACTTTTTTCCCCCTTTGCTGACTTAACAGATCAGTGGTGAAGACCTGAAAGTTTTATCTGCTTTGATGGATATCCGTTTAAGGCGCCAAAAGCTTAGATCAGGCTAAGTGCTGGCAAACCTTGTGAAAGATTGAGGTTTATAGTTAATTCAGGCCTCTGTAGTGAGGCATAAACCAGTCCAGTAGTTGTTAAAGTTTTGAGGGACTCCTCTGTTTTCAGTAATCAGTGTTAAGAGAGATCAAAAGAAATTAAGCCAGCAGTTGAAGTTAGTCATTGTCGGCGCTCCCAGCGTTCGATGGGCTTGGAAAGTGTGCCACATGGCTGAAAGACCTTCTGAAGTCAGGAAACTGTGAGGTGTTCTTAGGCCACTGTGAATATTCTCGAGGGATTGATACAGCAGGAAAGGTTGCTGTTATCGAACATTAATTTTTAGGGAGTTTATTACATTTGCTCTGACCATTCTCTTGATGAGATCATGCCTGGCTGGAAAATTACTACTGTAATCACAGTCAGGGTACTTGTATTGTGATAATCTAAAATAATTTATTAGTTTAGCAGTTAGTCAAAGCTTAAGTAGTTAAACGTTAATAATTCGGATATGGTTAATATTGGACTGCCCTTAATGTAGAGTATGAGGACGCGTTTATGTGAAGATGGTCTGTGATATACAGTGATTGCAGTAATTCCAACTCAAGACACTCTGTTCTTATTTGTTCCTTTTAATTTTGCAGCTGGCGATTTTCATTCTATCTTGCCTCCTCCATTGCTGGATTTATATTTCTGTACGACGTAAGTTAATTTTTTGAAGGACTGATACTCTTATATGTTTAACAAAATATGGACTGGTTTCTAGATCTTTTTGAAGCCCATTGAAAGACTCAGTCATTTTCTTTGGGTTCAGGTCTGTGATGTATGTAATCTAGATGAGAGGCTGCAATGTGCCACCGAGGTTTTACTTAATTTTGAAATTGTCTTTTGAACTTCTGTGCTAAGGTAATTTATGAGCAACCAGTATTTTTAAGGCAAGTTTTAAGAAGTCGCACAGATGGCTTTACAACTTGCCTTGTTAACACCTACAAATGCATCACATGGCCATGTTTTTCTCCGAGGAGGCCATAAACCTTTTCTGGCAGCACGTTTGGGGGTCACAACAATGGTGTATTTCATGGCTATTTATTGAGGTGTTGCTGCCGACTCAGAAGCTGGGAATAACAGTGAGAGTGCTGCTTGTAACTCTGTGAGCGCTGCCTGGGGTGTCATTAATGCTTCTCCTGAGCAGCCCAACAATTCTCAGCCCGTCTACGTTCATCTGGCTCTTCTCCCCAAACACTGTTTATCATCATGAGCCAGCGGTGTGTGGGACTGGTAAACACAGCAAAATCCAATCGCTGTGGCAATGTATCTTGAGTAATTGCAGTAATAAAACACACACCCACTGCTTTGGATGATGAAACAGTTGACTCGAACGTTTCAGGTGTCCTGAAAAGTAGCCAAAAAGCTGGGACCAATATAATAAACTGCGATTTAAGATCCCTTTAGAAATTGGTGGAGAACGGTCATCGAGACTATAGCTTCTTAGCCTGCTCCACTTAGAAATTTGGAGTACTGAAGATTTTGAGTAAAGGTGACTTATTGTTACTCAGCTGATCAGTCTCTGAATCATCTGTCTTTCCCAGAAACCTTGGTTTTACGACATATGGCAGACGTGGGTTGGCTATCCATTTCAGGTAAGCTTTTTGGCATTGGGCCGTTGACCCGGAGGCATTTCAGGTATTTCCCTGTTGAAAGGAGTAATCCACAGCAGCTCTTCTCCCTCCCACCCGGCACCACCTAGAGAGGTGTGGCACCAAAGCCTTTTGCCCTTCTTTGGTACCTCCTGCTGACTGTTGCAGGACTTCTCCATGATTTGCTGGTGCTGCAACTCATCCCTCCAGCCACACCGCTGTTACTTCCACCTGTCCCCAGTTACCGGTTGTGCACAGGAGATGTTACTGGTGTTAGGGGTTCTAGTGCAGAATGCCTGAGCTTGCACCAGGCCTGACGATGCTTCAAGCCGCAGCAGAAGAGCTTTACTGCAGAGGGTTACGCTGAGCCCGTGTGCCTGCTGGGCCCTGCGGCTCAGTAGAGCGTGTGGAGGGAGCACTGCGGTGATTTGGTTTGGCATAATGCGAGTCCCTGCTCTGGGGATCTCTGCTTGTGTGCTCCCAAGGGTCACGAGGTTCTCACTTCTTCCTAAAATATTTTACTAACAGTCCCAGAACAGATGACTCCAAGCAAACTGCCGTTTTGCCCACCTGCCAGAGGTTCTTGTGTGCCCCCTACTCATATTTTTGTAAATCTACAGCTCATCACGCTGCCTTCTTATTCCTGTCCTACTCGGGAGCCAAGAATAAAAAGAATCCTACCTCCCAGAGGAGTTTTCCCAGTTTCTCTTACTCATGGGACCTGATAACTAAGCCTACTTCCTGCCACCTGGGAAATGTATGGAACCGAGGGCGCAGCTAAGCTCATCTAGCACTAAGCAGATGCATAAGATTTTAGCATAAATAGCTGACATTTTAGTCATCGGATGTGTGAATGTTTTAAAATGTTAATTGTTCGCCAAAATGGAGGGCTTTGTTTATTTGCGGTTGTTTGTAATTAAATGCAGAAGCGCTCTGCGTGTAGTTCTCTGACAAAAACATGGTAAAAAGATGCTACGATTCAGAGGTGGGGGAGGAACTGCAGAAACTGAGAGTTCGCTTTGAGTAAAGGTTAAAATATTTGGCTCCCAGAACATCCTTCTTAATGAAGCCCAGAACAGGGATTTAGTTTAGTTTAATTTTTTAAGCAAGACTCAGCAGAGAAGCAAAAGAAGTGAGGATAGGAAAAAAGAAGTAATTTCACTTGGCACTTGCTTTTTGCTATTCCCCGAGTTAACTGTGGTTTTCTTTCTTACAGACTCTGCTGCCATCCCAGTATTGGTACTACATGGCTGAGATTGGGTTTTACTGGTCTCTCTTATTCACCCTTGGGATTGACAACAGAAGGAAGGCAAGTGGTCATGCTTGTTTGTTAACTAGAACCTCCGTTTCTGTGAGGAAGAGGGGAAAAAAGAAGTATTTGGAAGGAAAAACACTGCCCTGAGCCTGGGTTTGGTGCAGCCACATGAGGGCAGCATCAGTCTGTCCCTGGCACACCTGCACACCGTGCTCGCAGGGCTGCCAGCACATCTCTGTGTGTGACAAGTTTTGCTTGTCACTTCATCACACGGAGACCCTCCAGGCTTGCACTTGCTTGGCTACACTTTTTTTGGTTTTTTTTAATTCTTCTCTCTTTTACAGGATTTTCTGGCTCATGTCGTTCATCACTTGGCCGCCATCGGGTTGATGAGTGGCTCTTGGTGCGGCAATTACGTGCGCGTCGGAACGCTGGTGATGTTTGTGCACGACACTGCAGATTTCTGGCTTGAGGTAACCCTGCCCTCCATCTTTTTTGTTTTGGGCATTTTGGTTGATGTTTTGGCGTTGTTTTTTGTTGTTTGTTTTGATTTTTTTGGTTGTGCCCAGGTTGCGCTCACTGATACTTTAATCTTTCTGCCATAAGTTCAGTATGATCCTTTCCTATCCCCACAGAGGCCTGGATTCCTAAACTGTAAGATAAAAAGCTTCCGGGTAATTTAAGCTGATACTCTGTTACAAAATCCATTATGAGAAAAAACCAGAAGTGGACTACTTCGGTACACAACAGGGACTGGAAATACAGCTACCTCCCTGGATTACTCTTGTTTCGCACTAAATCAGACCGAGTTGGCTAGCCTCTGAACAGTTTGTCATGGTACCAATTCTCGAGCAAATTTAGCAGCCAAAATTTTGTCTACTTCTCCAAACTGGCTTAATTTTGTCAACATTCACACCTTTGTGTTGACCCAAGGTGTACATCTACATTATACACTTACGGCTGGAGACATTCAAGCTGTCCCTGAGCAAGATATCACAGGTATCTACTGGCAGAAGAGAAGTTCATTCCGGGGGACTGAAGAGGAAGTCCCTTCCCTGAACTAAATATAAATGTTTAGAATTGAGATGAAGAAGTGTTCTGTTCTATGCGCTGCTTTGGTTGTAGAGACTTGCTGCTGGGTTTCTTGGAAGACAAATGTGTTTCCTTCAATAGAGTTCCCCTGAGTTTATAACACCAAGGTTGAGAGCGTGGTTTCTTCACCTCTTCTGGTGGCAGTGGCAGCGTGAGCAGCCCTTGCAGGCTATTGTGTGTCAGTGTTTCTGCTCCTGATAATCTCTCCGTTGTATTGAAAAAACTTATCATGGGGTCGTGCAGTTTGGATTGGCCCAAATTAAACATGTGCGTACAGGGTTGTTGGGTTTTTTGGCAAGAATGAGGGACTACTTCTTCCTTCAAGTGTTTTTTATATTCTGCTCAGAGAGCTGTCCTTCTAGGCCTTTGATACAGAAAATTTGAAGATGAAAGGAGAAATATAAACAGAGGATCTGTTTTGATACTGCTTTATTAGGTATCAATAAAATGATTGCTTTCCATGTCAAACTGGGAGGAAATTTTCTTCCCGCTTACGTGGCAGATGAGTCCTTGTTTATGAAAATGCAGAAAGGAATGTATTTCAGAGAGTGTTTGCTTTGTATCTGATGGGTTTTATTCAATGCAGGCAGCCAAGATGTTTAATTATGCTCACTGGGAGAAAACCTGCAATATGCTCTTTATCATCTTTTCCATCGTGTTCTTCATCACAAGAATCATCCTGTTCCCCTTCTGGTAAGCAATATTTAATGTAATCACAGGCTTTTCTTCCATTCCCATTTCCGTGGAGAGGTTGGTATTGGTGGTGATGGGAAGAGCAAAGGAGTGGATTATACTTTAAAGAGCAGAAGCAGAATTTTCATTACTGGTGGCTACTAAAGGACAGCGAGAAGAGTTGGCAAAAACTGTCATTTTCTTTAAATTTTTAAGTAAAAATAGTTTTTAAATGAGCCTTTTGAAAATACACTAACCTAAATAAAGGCTTTTATGTATTATTTAACTTGGTTTTGTAAATGGTAATTAAATGCTATGAGCTCCTGCACTTTCAAGGGGATTGAGCTACTTAACTAGAAATCCTTTTCCCTTTCATTCCATCCCTTCTGCTGTAGCAGCAAAGTCAGACTACAGTGTCATTCCTATGTGACTGTAGTTAGTTGTCATGTAGAGCCTTCTTTTTTCTACCTAGTTCTTAGGGAATGCCTCACCTCACTTGCTCGCGTGAGGAGCACTCAGAAAAGTTCAGGTGAACCAATTAATTTAGGAAGTCAAGGCAAATAAATCATAACTTGCTGAATACCTGACCTTGGAGTGCTATGATTTAATCTGCTTTGGAATATCCACGCGGATGCTTAGTGCACTTAATGCTTAGCATGTTTAGCTTTCTAAAAGTGTTTAATGTGTTCCACACTCAGAGTTTGGTTGACTTGCTCTCGTTTGCCTTCATGGCCCTCCCCACATGTGGACAAACCCTTAGAGACACAAGCTGGTTAATCATTTTGAATGTTGATTAACACAAGGTTTTAATTTCCTGTGGTGTTTTCTTTCAGAAATGCTGATGTCTTTTACTTTATTATTATTTTTTGATTAACCATACACGTGATCTCCAATCATTTTGCTTCACTGAGTTTCTTGTTCTTGAGCTTGGAAGCAAAACACGTTGCGATTAAAGGGACTCAAAAAGCCCTAAATAATATAGAAGTAGTGAACTCTGAAGATTGACAAAGCATATGTTAATTAACAAAAAGCCCTGTTGCAAAGCCTGCAGGATTTTCTCTGGAGTGTGGATTTCAGATTAGAAAGAATTTGAATAAGCAAAAAATGGCATAGACAAACTCTGAGTTGCATGGTATCTAGACCACACAGAGCTCAAGATTTTAGAAATCAGGATTTTTTCTAATGTTATTTATAATACTTTCATGCAAGACTCAAGTTTCTCATCTTCTGAAGTCTATATTTCCGAAGAGATGCATAATCTGGTTAAGACAGGGCGTGTTAATTAATCTGTCATCTTTGCAGGGTTTTTTAATATTTTATTGAAATAATCAGTTTGGAATAGGAAATTAGAAATAGTTGTAAATAGCGTAGAGAAGAAATCTTGCACCATAATATATATATATATTTTTTTTTTTTTTTTTAGGATTCTTCGTGCCACGTTGTATCAGCCTACATACTACTCCACAACTCCTGTCATAGCATATTTTTTATTCAACGGGCAGCTATTGATCCTTCAAGGCTTGCATTTGTATTGGGGTTATCTAATTTTCAAGATTTTGAGAAGGTTCATTTGCTTCAAGGTAAGAAATTTTGCTTGTGCAGAAAGATGTGGGAAGTACCAAACAGATGCTACTACCTCCAACAGATTTACTTGGAATTTCATATTGTTTCCCTGAACCTTCATGTCACTGTTTTTGATGGGGATCTACAGAGTGTGGAGATATTCAAATGTGCTTTCTGCCTCTTATTATCACACCTAAGGTCATAGATCAGAATATCAAAACTTCTGCTGGAACCCTTTTTTTGCCTGTATCTGCTGTTTTGCTTCAACAATAAACGAGAAATCTGCTCTGCTCCAAAACTGCAGCCCTAAGGCGGTGCAGAACTCTCTAGAAATTCCTGTGATCTGAAGGAAAGCAATCTTTTCTCACTGAACTTTGTAGAAACATACCAAAAAAAGGAGAGGTGAGTGAAATCTTCAAATACTGCAGAAAACTCATAGTGAAAATTCTTTAGGTCTGTCTAAATCTGAGGTCAGCTGGACTTCAACACTGGCTTTGGATTAAGAAAATCATAGGAAGCTGGACTGGCATTATGTTACGACACGATGAATTACTGCCATATTTAGCTGGAGTACAGAAACAACACAAGTCTGGTGCTGCCGTAACCTGGTTTTACCCTGTAGAGAAAACTCATGTGGCAAAAAGCTAACCAAGAAAACTTTGCTGCCATTTAGGTGCTTGGTTTTTTGCCTGAAGCAATAACATTTTCATGAGGTCTCTTTGTCGTGAAGTGGGCAATGTGATGCAGGGTAGATAAACCATTTAGGAAGAAACATTACAGAAAAAGACTTTAGGGAATGTCTCTTAAGATTTGGCATAAGCATAGACAGGTATATTTTGCTAGTTGAGTGAAATTTAAGTTGTGCTGTTGGAAAATGGTATTTCTTTTGGGGATCAAGATGAAAAAACTTTATTGAGCTGACTCCATTCTTTTATCTGAAGCAGTTAATGCTGTGAAGCCTCTTAAGGAAATAGAAGTATTCCTTTCCGCCCACATTTAGTTGTTTGTCCAATAACAGAAACCATCCAACTGGATTATTGTACTCCTTCAGATCTCATGCAAATAGACAGCTGGATATCATAGGGAGACCCAAGTGCAGTTACAAACTCAACCCTCGTTAGACAGCAAACAGCTGTACATAAGGGATGAATCTGTAGAAGAAATGTCTTGCATTTTTCTCCTTCTGAAACATGCTTCTGTGCTCCCTTAGACACTGAAAAGCTTGTATTTCTTGCGCATCGCTTACCTCTGTTAGATTAATTAATTCTGTCCTGGCTTGTTGACTCTTTTGATGGTGGCCTTGTCTCTGTGTTGCGTTTGCACAACTCTTCTGGTGAAACGAAGACAGACATCCCTCTGCCTTGCAGCTGTGGAAGAGAAAGGCTTTGGCATAATTCTCCATCCAAATTGGCTGAGGTTATGAGAGTACAGTGTGAAAGCAGGTCTTCAGATACAGAAACGAAGAGGACATTACTAGACCAGCTATATTAGGCCATTCTGCCCTGCCTGCTTGTGTGCCTTTGTAAGGGGCGGAAATGGTTTATTTTGAGATAAAAGCTTTTTTTTTTTTTTTTTTGGTATTAATCATTGCTAAAAAATGGGAAAGCATCAAGCCTGCATCCCTACCATGGCTTTTTGATTCCTTATACAGCTCTCTGAGAAGACGGTTTCCAAATAACATTTTTAGAGTGGTAGCAGCAGCAGCCCTAGCCCTTTCCAGCCTGCATGACTTCAGCTGGCTTGCATGCGCAGCCTGTTTTCCATAGCGGTGGCAAACTTGGCTGTGAAAGCAGCCAGTGCCTCCAAAGCTGTAAAGGCAACGTTGGAAAAGAATGGTGTTTGCAAGACAGCTTTTTTTCTACCAACCTATTTGGTACAGACACACTGCACACAAATAACTGCTGCTATTTTAGTGAAATACCGGTGAGCCGTCAGGCTTGTATTAGAAGGGGTTTGTTTCTCTGCCCAAGACTTAAGTTTTCATTCAGAGAACAGGCAGTTTTTGACATTTTTCTTGAAGCAACAGTTAGCTACTTTGGATGGAAAAATGAAGTCATAATGTAACTGGGAATAGGGACTGATGTTGTTGTGTAACCGAAGGAAGCTCTGAGCGTAGAAAGGGTGTAAGGGAATTTCTTTCTGCTCCTTGACCCACCCTGGATCGTTGGGGACAGCAGTGAAAACCGCTGCAGTGCAGCACGTAACAGCTCCTCGCACCCATCCGGGGTCAGGTGTCTCCTGTGGTTGTATCCTCTGGACCGTGTCATCGCACTGTCTGAAAGTCCATGGGCTTGAGTGTATTTATTCTCAGTGGGAAGTGCTGTTGTCCCTTGTCAAAGGGCGAGTTAACGGACTTGTCTGGATCAGACACAAAAAGTGGGACTCGGTAGGGAATGTAATCAGGAGTGCCCAAGTCTCCAGGATGTCACATACCCACCAAGTCCACTTTGCTGATATTCAAGGGGTTGCACAGAGCTGTGGTGCATTTTTTTTTTTAGAGCTGTGAGTCTCTGTTCAATACTCTATCTCCAGACTGTGGCAGAAGGCTTTGTTAAAGGCAGGAGTTAACGCAAAAAAATGACATTGAGTGCTGCAGCCTCGTGAGTTGATGGCTTCTTCCATGCTTTACTCTTTCCCTGGAGGAAGAGATGGCTTTTGTCCGAGGCTGGCTGGTCAGAAGCTCTTCATCTTGGGTGTCACCTTCCCTCTGCACTAATAAAGGGGACGATTATCCTCAGTCCTCTGGGATAACTTCTCAGCCGACTGACTTCAGCAACAAAGAACCTGGACTAAAAATCTTGCAGTTTCCCCTCTTCCCAAGTACTGCAGACAGAGATGAATAAAAATGAGGAAAAAGGAAGGAAAGGAGAAGGTGATCTTGCTCTGTCCTTCCATGTCCTATTTTCTTGGGCATGGGAGTCTCTGTCCCTGGCTGGTAGCACTCATCTCCAGGCTCACAAGACTTGTGCCACCTTTCCCTTGGCCCAGTCCTCCAGAAATGCCCAAACAAGAGGCATTTCTGCACCAACAAGCTAAGCTGTATTCAGCTACCTCGCATTAAGAAGCTTTTTCTTTTGTATGGGGGTAAACTTGAGGGGACGGAGAGTATTATATTTTTTTTTCCACTTTTTTTTTCCTTTGGAAAATATAAAAACACCCCAAAAGGAACCCAACTGTCCTTTCTCATCTGACATTTTTTGACCCGGTGTGTGAGCATGGCACACGCACGTAACAAAAACCTGCCAAGGTCAGCCCTGTAGCCGTGTTATCTTTGATCAGTTTGGCTGTGAGAGGAAGAAGAGCGTTCCTCGGCATAATTTCCTTTCAGGTTAGGTCAGGCAATCGCAATGCTAGCTGCTGCCTGCCATCTTGATGTCCAAGGCCTTTTGTTGCTAGGAAACTCCGTGTGTTTCTGTAATATTGTTCAATTACATGGTTAAATTACCCGCTTGTATCAAGTTTCAAGCACCACTGAAACATGTCTAGTCATCATGTCTGCACATATGAGAATATTTTAGGAAAATTGAAAAAACACGGGGAGAAGTATGTACGTACGCACTGATTTAAAGTCTCTCGCCAGGAAAATCCCGTGGAGATTAAACATTTTATTTCCAAGGTCAGAAAAAGGGAGCGAATGACAGCAGCTTATAGCCACATTATTATGGCAAATTAAGATGTAAAATATATGTTAAAACCATTACAAACTGAGTTGAAGTTTTGAGACTACAGTGCTTTAGATCTTGAAAAATATGTGTAAGATGTAGGAAATGGACCTGACGTCCCCGTGACTCAGATGCTTCAGGGCTGATGCAAAGTCCATCAATGGCAGAAGGTAATTGCAGGTTTTAAGCAGACTGTAACATGACCAGGAATGTGTTTTCTTTCTTTTAATTGTGTTGTCACCATCAGACTGCCTTAGAGTAAGGTGACGAGCTTCTTGCTAATGGTCGCTATTATTTGGGAGTCATCATCTGCGGTTTTGTTTTATTCACAGTTATTCTTTCCTCCTCATGAAGCACAAAATGCTGTAGAGCAGGCTTGTTGGACTTGTCAATGTTTTTTAAAAAATGAGCTGGTGCCACCTACGTATCTTCAATAATCCTGTGGAGTTTTGTTCTCAGTAAGCAGGCTTCTGAAAGGTTTCGGTTGGGTCTGTCCTTGTCCGTGCTTTGTTCATTCCTCATTCGGTTTAAATTCCCAAGGAACAGCGAAAGTTTGCATTCAAAAAAATGACTAATGACAGAGGAGGGGTAGCTGAAAGTGAGAGGAAAACACTATTTTGAGGTTGAAATGAGAGCTGTGAAATACTTACGATGCTTCTGCTGTTTCCAGCAGACCTCCTTCTGCTCTTCAGCATCTTGTTCTGTCTGAGGCTTGCTCTCATACTGAGAAATACCTGCTGGCTCCTGGGAACTTTCTTCCCTTCCTTCTTTCCTGGTACTGGGATGCCAGTGGAGTCCTTCCCTGGCAAGTGGTTAGCCATGTAACGGCTCCTTGCATCAGCTACTCCCTTTTCTTTATCAGAAGAAGGATCCACTACTAAAATTGTATCCGTAAAAGTGCGCCCAGAATATTTGACGTGTTTTAATATTAATTAATGTGTAGGCAAGACCTGAAAGGCCTGTGGAACACAGTCATAACGTGCTCTTATAAAACATGTTCTGACTACTTGTGTTGAAGAATAGTGATTCTTTACACCCACAGAGGTGCTGGCTATGTTACTTTCTATCTTTCTTCTTGTGAATATCTCTCTTCAGAGACTTGCTATAACCCTTTGCGTAATTTTTTTAAGTTATGCAGTTCTGGAGACCCTACTGCCTGCTCCCGACCGATGTCTTTAGCTGAGTTTGATTTGAGGCTGTTCAGACTCACCTCAGCTTCTGCAGGACTTTCCTTCCCTGAAATCCTTTTTTATTTTTTTCCTAATACTTTGTTGTGCTTGATCTGTTCGCATCAAACAGCCCTTTTAGCAATTCATTTGATTCTTACGTTTATTTTGTAACCACACGGGTGACGGGAGTGTGGGATTTTGGTGCTGAATTAGGGCGAGAATTTTCGTGGTTATTTAAATGAGGCTCGCAGCACATTATTTACAGTGATTGGTTTGCAGGTCCTTAAACATCTCTCCATAGAAGTACAGGCAAAGCACTTGCTTTGCTTTCTTTAGTTACCTTTAGAATCAGAGCTGTATTTTTCGAATTAGACCATGGACCCACAGTGGTTAAAATCTACTGGCCTCTAAAGAGATTACACTTGAAACCTCCTTTGTGGCAAATAGAAGTGGATCCGGTGCTCGTGTGCTGTTTGGTGGGTGCTAGGCACACCGTAGGTGAGCTGAGCCTGGTTGCTCCCAGCTAATAAACTCTGACTTTCAACTTGAGCTGCAAAGGGTCATCGTATGACCCTGCTCACGCACGACAATGCTGTGCTTCCATACACTGTGCGGTTACTGGGAAGTGAAAATGAAGCATGAAATGGGTATTCGGTTTTGGCGTGCACGGCGGTTTATTGGCCTCCTAAAAAATCAGGCTCTCAGCTGATTACTTTTTTTTTCCTTCTCTCTGAAGCAGTAAAAAATCCATTTTCAGGACATTTATAATCAGAAAATGAAATTTAATGAGAATTAACACATTCAGCGAGAAGCCATTCATCTCAGAAAAATGTCATTCTGCAGGAGTTAAACAGAGGACAGGCTTTAGTTTCCTAAACTAGAAGCACGTAAGTTGTGTTTTCTTTTTACTTACGTGTTTTGTTAAGCCTGTACTGTGCCAATGGCTGTCAGGGCGCTGATAAAATGGACCAAGAGGTGTGCTTGCCTTAATTCCAAGTAGTCGTTTTAAAAGCAGTAGTATATTTTAGAGGATAACGATACTCTAGTTAGTTACAATTTCATGGCTGTGGAACTGAGAAGTTGTGGAAAAGTTTTCACTGGACATTTTGTGGTTACTTTCTAGACAGGGACGGGCCAGTTCCCGCTGATGTTCCGCTTTGGAGTTTGAGTTCTCTGAGCAAAGATTTAGCCCAAACACAAGACAGATGAATTTGGTTCTCAACAGATAAGTATTTGCAGCAGGTATTCCCACGAGGATAGCTCATCAAGGTAACAAAATAGGATAAATGAAAGTTTTCCCTCTTAGAGATAAAAACGAGTCTATCTGGGAACCTTCCCAGTCAATTCGAACCGTTGCCTTTGGGACATGAGTTTTTTTTTTTTTTAATAGCCTGGAGATGGGAGGTAGCCAGCTGGGTCAGCCGCGTGAAGGCTCGTGCCCTAGTAAAGGGAAATTACTTCCTCTTATGACTTTCTTTCATCTGCATATTTCCCATTCTGCTACAGCAATCGAGTTAAGCCCAAAGTCTGGCTACATGTCTCGCTTGGTGCTGCCAAATTCATCTGAGGGAGGCGAGGTGAAAAGCAGGCAGAAGAAAGCGCTAGAGAGTAAGAGTCTTCTGGCTGGTATTTACGATGGTAGGCAAAAAGGAGAAGAACCCACGGCCGGGAGCTCTGGAGTTCTGCCCTCCCTGGGGATCTGAAGTGACGACGATTCCCTCAGGAATGGATCTTGTGAAAGCGTGTAGCCCAGCAGGGTCTGGGAAAGAGGAGAAGCCCCTGGTTCTGCCGCAAAAAATGTTGTGGGCCAATCCAGGAGTGCTCTCTGGTCTCCTTTGCCTCAACCAGTTCATTCTCCTGACACTGAGAGTTAAAAGGCAAGATTTAAATATCAGTCTACTTTTTACACCATATTATGAAAGGATTCAGCAGCTAAGCAATGACTTTCCAGGGAGGTCTGTTATACTGGAAGCTAAAATACACTCCTCGGATTTCAAAATAGCAGCAATGTTCTTTGCTGGGATTTTGATATTTTTGGTTTATTTTTTTAAAAAATGATTTCTGTTTAGAATGCTCATAATTTCACAACACCTCTCACTTAAATGTTATGTGAAAATCAAGTTTTTGAAACTTTACTTGAGGACTGTTACGACCATTAGGGAGGAATGAACTAATGAGAAAGCAAAGGAGGCAATTTCCGAGCGTTTGGTGGCAGTAGCTGGGCTGTGAAGGCACGCTGGGTGGGAGCTTTAGGACAAAGTCCCCTTCCACAGCCCTGTTACGCACAAGACTGTACACGAGCAGACTCAGTCCTCCGGCCTCCAGCAAATTGGGTGTGTGGGTGCCCCCTTCTCCTCTCTGACGTTAGTAAACGGGGCCGCGCAGGTCTCTTACGTGCTGCGGTCAAAGTCTGTGGCTTCCAAAGCTGCTGAGCTTGATTTTGGTAGGAGCTGCAGATGACCACTGCCTCAGAAAATCCAAAGTAGGTGTAATTCCCAAAGCCATGTTTTTGCCCTGGCCAGCTCGACGTTGATGCGGGGCCAGGTTCTCAGCTGGTGTAAATGAGCGTGGCTCGAGTCGGAGTCGCTGGGATGGGGTTGGTTTTCACCAGCAACGGATCTGCCCAAACAGGCACCGCCCACCCCTTTCTCTGCATGTAAGTGTGGCAAGAGGCAACTCTACTTCTAGTAAATCCCCTCTGCTAAATTACTCTTTTTTTTTTTTAATATGGAAATCCCCAATTCAGATAAAAGACAAACGTTGGTAAAGTTTTTGACTTAAAACTGATTTACCTCGCTGTTCACAGAAGGGCATTTGCTGACAGCTTTTCTGGCCTCCCGTTTTAGCTGCTCATATCTTTTAATTTTCGAGTAAGATATTTATAAAATATTCCATTGGTTGCTAGTTTTATATATATATATATATGCACCTATATAAAAACTATATATATATGTAATAGCGTGCATGTGTGTTTTGTGGCTTTTTTTCAATTGCCAGAAATCAATTCACAGAGTACACCCTAGACCTACAGAACTTCTGATGCCTTCATTTACTATTTTTAATATATGCTGCAGAGGTCTCAGTTGTGACTTTGTTACGAGGTGAGCGATTCTTATACTTTCAGAGGGGTTCACAGTACTGCAATCTGCTGAACTGATTAAAAAAAAAAGCAAGAAACAAACTTAGAAGAAGGCTGGTTAGTGATAGATTAATGTCAGTCGAGAAAGAAAATTCTCCTATCTTGTATTTAAAGTAAATAAGTTTCCCTAGGAGTGTTCTGTAATCCTTATTAGATGCAAAGAAGGTAAGAAGTTATTAGATGCAAAGAAGTTTTGAAATACTGTATGGAAATGATTTTAGGCACTGCAATATGAACGTCAAATGAAAAGGCATTACTTGTTAGGTGTGTGAGACTTGAAAATGAGATTGATTGTGTTTAAGAACAGAAATAACCTTTAGATACATCACAAAAGGAGCGGAATGCCTCCTGACGAGGAAAATAGAGAAATGGGCACTTTAATGGACACGTTTGATGGGAGTGCCCAGCATCTACGTGGCTGTATACCTTGTGGTTCCAGGTTGGTTTAACAGTGCCATGAGGCTTTTGTGGGAATACTCTTTACCAGCTGTGTTGTTTCAAAGCATTCCTCTGAAGGGCAGCATCATACCTCGCTGAGAGAAGTGTCAGTGTCCGCTCAGCTGTTTTGTAACCAAAAAAGCGTTAATAAGGAACGAAAGCGTGTGTTCTGATAAAAGTTCGTACCACTGAACTCCTTGGCTTAATGCAGGTTCTGTCCTAGGGTAAAAAAAAGTTCACTGTAGCGAACAGCATCAAGTGCCTATTATATTGTTCTTTGTTTCTTTGCCAACTGTGGATTTAAAATTGGAATAATTCAAAAAACAGTGGGACGTTATGACTCACTCGGTACCTCCTGGGCTTTTGACATTACCGTAAAGCCACATACACTGGGGTGCAAGGTTCAGTTAGTGGATTTCGGTAACGCGGCCAGCAGACTTTATTGAAACCCCAGAGTACCTGATTAACCGTAAACAATGATTTATTTCTTCTGAACAGTCGGGGTATTATAGCTCCCGTCACAGGTGCGTTATGCTGAGTGACAGCACAAGCGATATATTTCTGAGGTTAAATTATTCCTTCACTCAAAATCAGTGTTCTAATGGTAACATCTAGTTTTACAAGACTGTTCTTTTTCGATACCTGGGGAAACGCTGTAGCTTCTCATTTCTTTCTCGCACATCTTCTTTGAGTTGCTTCTGAAAACTCCCAGTGGAAAGCTTGGAAAATGGATATCACATACCAGAGAGAGATTAAATAAAAGGAGTTTTGGCCACAAGATGTCCCTTGCAATGAAACTAGTAACTCTACATCTTCATTTAAAAACTGCAGAAAGCAGAGTCCAGTAGTGCATCTTCCATGGAAGATCAACATTATTTATGTTGCTTAGTGTGTATGAGCTGAAAAGGGGAATATATTTCCCAATAAAATCTTTCAGGCTGGAAATATAAAACAGTTTGTTTGAATCCAAATGTATATTGCTTAGTCTCCACAGGAAAGTAAAGACATATTAAGTCATACGTCAGCTGAGTTGAATTATTGATGTTGAATTAAAGATGTTGAACTTGGAGATTCATCATCTTTATAGTATTATTTGTTAGAAAAGTACCCCCTTCTATCTATTTGGACTGACTTTTTATTATCTTTCTTGTTTATTATCTCTTTTATTTGAGTCAGTGCTTGCTGACCTGACTAATAGCTTTCATCTTTGTACTGCAAGCTGTTTCCATATGTGCAGGTGCTGTGGAATTTATTGTCTTTACATTGAAAAATCAAGATCCAGTCAATATGTTTGTAGATATTTAAATGAAAATGTTCTTAAGGTAGATTTAAGGTGTAAGATCTAGGACATTCTGATTTTAATATAAGACACATTTAAGAGTCAGGAAATTCCAACTGAAGGATAAGAATAAATATGTGAAAATCCTAAAATCCAAGGTTCACCAAATCAGAAAACACATAATTAAAATTCCAGAAGCAGCTGTGAATTGCTTTTATATATCCGTACCTGGTAGAAGAAGTCCATTTAACGGTGTGGACATAAATTATCCTTAACCTAAAAGATTAATTAGTTTTAGTCTTGTCCAGGCAGGGGAAAATTGAGATCTCCTTATGCTGCTGAGAAATCCTGCGTCGGTGTTGATCCCACCGGATGAGTTAGACCTGATACTTCTCCTCACACATGGAGACAGTTACACCAGTGAGAAAGCTGGTACTGGTACGGACTGATATTACCCACTTTGGTCGGGGCTGAGGCACGGCCAACCCTGTCCTCCTCTCCGGCAGCTCCGTGGCTGAAAAACCAAAGGAACAAACATCCCACCAGCCCCGTGCCCAGACCCAGGCCCTGAATTGGTGAAGTGGATGCTGCACTGCTGCCTTCGTAGTGCCAGCTGCCTTACCGCTTGCCCCTTAAAAACTAGGTCCCTTTGTCAGGGCGAATCAGGGACAAGCTCTATCAGAAGCTGATTCATGAAAAAAAAATAAAAATTGTGCAAACTGAACCTCACTGCAGAACCATCTTCTGCTCTGATACCGCTCAGCCAGATTATTTTGTTTTGTGCTGCCTCGGTGGCTATTTCTGGTTTGGAGCATGTCCTTGTAATAATACCTTATGTTCTGAGATCTTGACTTGCCCACTGCCGTCAGCCCCATCGACCTGGCAACGCATTTGCCATCAAGTGGCCGTCCCCTTCTGAGAGAGCACAAGGCACGTTGCTGAGGCTTCCTCACCATTTATATGATCAATCCACGTTGCCACAATATATTTTTCCCTCTTTTGTGCTGCTTGGCACCGTCTTTTCCTTGCTTTTACGCTTCCCTCTTTAAGTGCTGCTTAGCAGAGGTGAAGCCGTGACGGCCTCAACGTGCGTGTGGGCAAAGGTGCCCCGTGCACTGCAGAGGGGAACAGGAGAGGAGGGTAGTGTCTGCCCAGTACTGCTTCTCCACTGGTGAGGTTCGGGTGGTGTCACCAGCACGCAGGGATGGAAAACCCACGCTTCCAGCTGCCTTCCAGCACAGCCGTGTCCATGTCCTCCTCCCTATCCTCTCGTCAGCTGTAGCAGAAGGAGTGCAGCGCCAAGAGCTTGTCAAGAGGGAAGTGATTTCCAAGTGCTTTATTGAGAGACAGACTTGTGCAAGTAGGAGTAAATTCTCTGTGGGTTTAGATGGAGATTTGACCGGTGTTTTTCTGCTTACAAGAGGCTGGGAAGTGGCCTATGAAGTTTGCTTATCTCCTAATTTTGAGAAGTGTTTTTTCTGGGTGAACTTTCTTGGAAGGTCCTTTGTTGTTCGCGTAATAAGATGTGGTGCTAATGACTTGAACGCTACACGTTGTAACAGCAGTGAAATGCAAGAAGCCAAAACTGCCTTAACAAATACGGTTCATTTAACTAAAAGAGGCAGACTGAGCAGCAGGTGGAAGAGTTAAAACAAAAGGAAAAAAGATTATAAAAGTTTGCGGCTTTGGCTTCACTACAAATGGCTCTCTTGCAGACTTTATAGCATTAGTGTTGCTTCTCATAAACCTTGAAACCGTTCATCCATTTAGCAAGATTAAATTGGTTAGTCATCCAGAACATGAAATATACACATCCATTTTTGTCTGTTACCCTGAACCATCTGAAGTATAACAAATGCAGCTGATGCCATTAAACCAAAGCACTGAGTATTAATGATGGCCTCAGCTGTGGTATTTACACTTCGCCAGCTCTCGTGTTTCTGATAGCGCATTCATCTGTCATTGCTCAGGGGCAGCAAGAGCAGAGTCTTGGAGTTGGAAAACACAACCATGATGTATGATGTGAGGGGCTTAGAGAAAACATCTTGGTACTAAAGCAGGGAAAATCCTAGAAATCTTATATTTTTTGTTATTCTTAGAAGGTCAGAGTTAAGAGGTGCAAACTTTACTTACTATGCCTTAATATTTTTATAATGGTCTGTTAAACACTTTTCTAAGACAGATTTGTTTTATTTTCTAGTTATAGATGAAGCTGTTGTTATTTAAAGTTATCTTCTGTCACTTAAGCTAGGCAAAACTGGCCAGACTCTTCTAAAGCAAGAATTTGTAGAGGCACTTGGTCAGGAAGCAGGTTCAAGATTAAAAATATTAAAATTTAGATGTGATTTAGCATCATTTCTTCTTGATTAACATTGGAATTTCAGAAGTAGCACTCTTTCCCAGAATTAAGCAAATTTGCAATGGTTGCTTCAGAATGCAAAGAAATCTCAATTCCTGCTGCTTTGAAATACGTAAGGCATATCCAGGGATTCTCAGTGTGCTGGAAGAAACATTGACATGTTTTTTAATTACTACATACAGTGACTTTAGGCAGAGCAACCAGCTTGACAGCATTAAAACTGGGAAGCAAATCCTACCCGAGTTTTCAGTTCCGTGCTGGAAATGCCAGCTCATTCCTCTAGGAAACAGGCATCGATGTCACACATCAGCTGTCGCTTGAAGCAGAGCACACTGCCAGCTCTTCTTAAGCGTATGTTCAAGCACCAACAACTTTTGTGGACCGCAACCAGGTACCCAAAGCGAAATACGTGCTTGCAAACTTTGCTGACTCAGGTCTGTTCACAGTGAGCCCAAAAGCACTCGTCCCCCGTCGCTCCTCTCAGCCAGAGACCGCTTGGGAAGGCGAGGGCACTTCTTCCAGTGAGTCTGGCAGATTCTGTGCCACGCACTGTCCTTGGGTTTAGTTTGCTGGTTTTTTTGGAAGCATTTCCAGTGGCAAAGAGATAGCGAGCCTTCCTCGCGTGCCTTCAACGTTTTTCTTGTACTACAAATACAAATTGCAAAACTGCCAGGAGCGAGAGGTGATCGGAAGGAGGCAGAACCTTGCAAATTGTTTGTGTGGGAAAGGCTGTGTTCCCTTTTCTCTAACTGATGGCAGGCCAAGTTTATCTTACAGTATTTACAGTAAGATTTGTTTGTTTTGTTACCCTTTGTATGTTCTTGGGGAAAAGGCAGGAGAAAATCTCCAGGAAGTTTATAGTTTCTGATGACACAGAGTTTAGACTTTAGTTTTCTTTCTAGCCCTTTACATTTTAGTAGAAGTGAAATATATAAAGGGATATGAGATTGCAGTTAGATGAGTTATTACTGAGCTGTCATTTATTTTCGTTGTATGAATTTGGTGCTTAAGAAAGACCAGCAGGCAAAGAAAGTGAAACTGTCAGTTCATTCCGAGAGCCAGATACAGGATGGGCAGGAATGACACCGATTTCTCTTTTCTGCATCTCGTCTCTGACCTCAGCACATCGCTCCACGAACAGGAAGGGTTCGTGGCCTCTGCCTGTTTAGTTACTGTCCAGACAGATGATGAGGAGAACAAATTTATCCATGCTGCGGCAGTCCCCGGTGTGGCTGGGGACACCACGACACCTGCAGTTCTCCATACTTGAACCCAGGCGCCATCTGGCTGTGAAATTTTGGGCGTTCCCATTAGCGGACTCGATGCCCTGGTGCTAATGGATAAATTGTTGGCAGCCACAACGATTTACCTTGAGGGTCCAGGTTTTGATCCTCGGCTATGGGGAAACTGCTGGTTTTAAGTAAGAGATGGTCTGTTGAATCCTGAGATGCTGGAGAGGGAACGACTGTTGCACATCTCTTCTAACATGAGAACTGGAGGGTATCAGGTGAGCCTTTCAGGTGACATCACCAGGCACCTTCTGAGTAACTGGAAGAGACAACCAGTGGCAGCTGCTGATCACACAGGAAACTGCCAGAGGTGGAAAAATCTTCTTGAGTGCCTGCTTTGATCTCATCTCCATTCACAGTCCCCACTTAGGCAGAAGGAACGGTTTACTTGATTTAGAGTATAGCGTCCTACCCCGAGTCTGCAGAGCAGGTCATCGGTTGGTACGAAAAGTCTGTCCAGGGGGGCAGGTACTGCTCTTGTCGGCTTGTTGCACTGAAAGAGAAGTAGAGGTGTTTGGTTTTAACACCAAAGCCTTGATCATTTGAACCAAGTTTCTGTTGTAGGGTCCTGGGAGTTGAGAAATAAGAGACTTAGGGTATTATTTTATGTGTCACGACAGACAGCTCGGAATTGTCTTACCTCTTCCTAACCTTTGCTCTGAAATTCTGGGTAGACACAATGTCTTTCCTCTCCATGGTGGAAACATTCATTGACAAGTGCCACGTCTGTCCGTCTGGGGATGAAGCACGATTGCCAGATGTTGGAAGCTGTTCCTATAGAGCTGGGAAGGGATTTTCATTTCAGGGCAAACTGTCTCCCTGTTCCCCTTTCACCCCTGCTAATGGAGCTGCTCTTCCCTCCTCCCTGGCGATTCCCTTCGCGGATGAGGTACCCAAGATGCCTACGACAGCTGCATAGACCTGGCCTCCTCGTTGCAAATGTTGACTCAATGTATACACCATCAAGCAGGGAAGAATATTTTAGGGTCAGTAAGTCTCCTTAAGCTAAGTTAATACCAGGAGATGCTGGCACAACTAGTCACTGTTTAGTTTACACCTGTCAGAAGCAGGCAACTCTCAACTCCTATGTTTGGGCAGGTGTATTCATCATATTTAGCTTTGCTACAGTATTCTTTTCATCTTCCCTGCATTTCACAATTGTTAATTAATCCCACAGCACCCAGGGATTACTGGTAACGCTTTACAAGGGAAAGCGAAAACAAGCAAGAAGAGGTCAAATGACTGGGCCAAGGTCATGGAAGAAATTTTGTCTAAAGAACATTAAGTTCTGCAAGATTAAAGTGCTGTTAAGTGGCAGTCCTTGGATGTTAGCTTCCATTTGGGGGGAAGAGGTGTTCCTGGAGGCAGTTTTAATACTGTCTAGTTTATTTAGAGCTCCCTTTTCATTTGTTCCCTGTAGCACTTTTTTTTTTCTTTTTTTGCTGAGGCAAATGGAGAAGAGAGGAGTTTTGTCTTCAGAGGATGGTGGGGAACTTCCACGAAGGGAGGAAGTTTCATGTTCTGGAACTTTTATGCACCATCTTTTATTTTGCAATTACAAATGGGCGAACCTGGGTAATGAAATGATTTGGTTATTTTTTTTTCAAAGTCATGGCAAAGATCCACCGACAGGCCTTTTTGGAAGGTCTGCACTGATAACAACGATCTGGTAACTTATCTGACAGTAAGTACTGTAAGTATAAAACAGGCTCATGGTGCTTTCTTCTCCATAGGACTTGAAAGATGACCGGAGCGATGAAGAGGAGGAAGATTCTGTTACAGATAATGAAGAAGAGTCCACAAAGAATGGCAACAAGAACGGCTGTGGGTCAAGCAAACATCTCCTAAACAGCAGCCACCAGTAGCACCATCATGCCTCACCTCCTGCAGTGATTTCTGGTTTTAACCCAACCTACAGGGTAGGATTTAAGTGAAAAGGCTTAGGAGAGACTGTGATTGATTTATTGTTGGCTACTGGACCTGGAAAAAAGCCCAGTTTAGAGGGGAGGGAAAAATTGCATAATGTGACAAAACGTGTTAATGACCCACTTTCTGGATTGTTGCGAAGTGTTTGGACACGACTGACAGTGCTCAGCGATGTCAAAGCTCAAGAGTGTCAGGTCCTTTAGTGTCCCATTGATTCTAACGTTGTTTTTCAATCTGGTGCGTGTTTCACCGAGCAGTTGAATTTGCAGATGTTTTATGGTAGGGCAGATAGTGTGAACTCTATTAGGAACCAAAATTTACTCAATGCAGGAAAAAATTGACGGCGGTGTGCAGTGACTAGCATTTTAGTCTTTACTTTTCAGTTTAAACCCTCATAAAGATGGCTGCTTCTTGCGAGTTAGATTTGATTTCCTGGGGGCCAGTGGAGGATATCGTCGAGGAGGTCAAATTACTTGCCTGGGAAGAGCTGGCTTCACTACAGAAATAGAGTCTTTCCCCGAAATATGCTGTATGATGGATGGCTCAAATATTGTGTTCTAAGATTTACCTGTCAGGGAAGTCACTGTTAAAACAGCAAAACTCAGCCCCAGTTCTCTCCACTGAGCTCCACATTTCACAAATGTCTTTCAGTCGTTTTGACCCCATGTTAGAACAGGTGTGGGCAGAAGGGAAGACAGTGAGTGAAAATTCAGTCTTCTCACAGGTTCTTTTGCACTTCTTGTCTTCAAAACTGCCGAGCCATCCCTGCTCCTGACACAGAAGATTAAAAATAAATTTCATCGGTTGCCTTCTTGTGAGCTCATCTCACCCAGCAGCACTGGGTGTCTGTCTTCTCAGGAAATCCGCTAAATTCTGGTTTGTGGTTCCCCTGTGTTCACTGCGCGGAGCTGGGCGTTGGGGGAGCACGGGACTAGCAAGGAATGTCGTGTCAGCAGCACTGTGTAGTCGTTTGGTATCAGGATCTGTATTTCCATCTCTGCTTTTTCTGAAAATGAGGAGTAACGTCAGCTAGAGCCAAACTTCGATGTGAGTATGTGACTTGGGCCACATACTGTTGTTTGTGCTTTAAGGAGTGGAGGAACAGTGGATGTTTTATCAGCTCCTCTTACCAAAAGTGCCTCTATGCTCTGTTTGCGCTGTTGTTCCGATGCCAGCGCAGAGCGCAGCAGCATTTTTAGTCCCGGGACTTTCCAAGGAAAGCCTGGGCCCTTTAAACAGGGTGGTACCCGTCTCATTTCCAGATGCATTAGCTCACCAGGTCGTAAATAATTTGTGTCATAAGTTTTAGAGGTGAGAGGCTCTCCATGTGGTTCTACGGTAGCTGAGATCATCTGGTGAACTAAATCCAGTAGCTTGATAGAGACCAGGGGGACCGCTGCTCAAACAGCCTCGGTGCGGAGCTTTGGGTTCGGAAAAACTCTTTTCCCCTTAAGGCTGCTCGGGCAGGAACTTGGTGACTTACGGGAAGCACTACGTGAGTGACTTGTTTTCTCAAGATTTTCCTGGCAAAGGAGGATATAATTCAGTGACTGAAGCGTTTGAAAGAACGGGAAACGTTTGGGATCTCAGATAGGAGGAAAGAAGTGTTTTCTCTGCAGTTACAAGAAGCTGGAGCAGTGCTTTGTTACAGAGGCTGGTAGTGTGAAAACATCCACCTGAGGTCTGTTCAAGTAGGCTGCATTTAATTTTTTTACTTATATTTTGGACCGTGCAATACCTCAGATGTTTCTGCTCCACCACAAAGATAATGGCACTGTCGAAGGAGGATGGCCTGCAGCTTCTGAGAAGGATGGAGGACAGGACTGCTGAACCCATGGCTGTTGTACAGCAGTGTGCTGCCTTGCATAGCTGTGGAGAACACCTTAACTGCTGCAGTGTGGGTTTGTTGGAAGTGTAAGTACTTATGACATCGTCTGAAGCCACTGGTGAATTTGGCGGGGTCACCGTCGCTTATCGGGACCGGTTTATTGCCTAAATGAAACGAACTGGCTTTTCCAAACAAAATGTAGAAACCTGACGTTTCAGAGGCTTTATACTCCCTTAGAGAGCAGTGGAGACAGCGGTGCTTTCTACAAGACGTTTCTACAAGGTTTTGGGAGATGGCCAGGCTATTATCATTTTAATTTTGGTGCCAGAAAGCTTTCCTGCTACAACTAGGAAAGGAATTCAGGAAAGGAAGCACGAAGAATGATGTTGTCGCAGGAGCGAGCCTCTGAACAACTACTGAGTTTTAAACTGGAGTTTTATAGTCTCATTGAGGCCAAATCTTGCCCTTCCTACTCGGAAAAGTCTCCCACTGAAGCCAATTAACTATTGGAGTTTTGCCTAGGAAAAATTTTGGATCGCGGTTGTCCAACCTAATTACGAGACCTGTTCTTTTAAATCATGTGCAAGTAGGGCCGTAAAGGAGGAGTAAAAGGTAGATGAGGCAAATTTGGGGTGAGTGCAGAAGAATATGGAAGAAAATAATGTCCTGAAGGAGAAGGTGAAATCTAAACACAGTAAACAACCAAATAACGACATCACGTGGCAGTTAGGGGTACGAAAGCCCTGCCAGGGGTCACTGTCCTGGCCAACTGAAGCAATGAGACCTAAAAATTCTGTGCGTAGACCACGAGGTACTGGAGATAAATACCCACAGCGCAGAAATAAGTGGGAACAGACTGTCACGGTGGGGCTGGACATATGTCCTGTGTTAATGTCAGATTGGTCATTCCGGAGTTTACGTGTGTTTTGTTTTCTACCTTTTACTGACAAACTGAGAAAGCAGAAGCCAAGGTCGTGGGGAACCATTTGTGCTAAAGCAATAAATGTCACGGTGCTTCAGGATTTTTAGTCTATTCAATACCCTTAACGTTTGTTAAATCTTGTTGTGAGAAGGGCCTCGAAAGGCAAGTGCAGAGCAATGGCAGGTAACGTGCATGAGCACTGGTGATAGACTCTCGGACGTTATTTTTACCCCTTCACAAACTGGGTCCTGATGTAATGGTTTGACACTGTGCATCTGGCTTTGCTGCGTCACTTGGACAACGCCAAAATGTTTATGATAAAATTCTAGACCAAAAATGAATTCACAGTCTGTTAGGCTCAGCAGAAACTCTTCTGTTCCATGTAATTTCTCTGAATTTTGTTCAGTGTACACTACGCTGCCTCTGTACTTGTTTACCACATACACTTACCAGTCTAACCTGGATTTGATTTACAGATCTCCTTTAATCCACAGAACCCATTTTGTCAATTTGTATTATTCATCATAATAATCTCTTTTTTTGTTCTTAATGACATGAAATTTGTCTGGTCAGTTATGCTACACACCATAAATAAATATTTTTTAAAAACAGATACCTACGTAAAGATTTCCTGGTTTTCCCTGCCGTGCACTGTCCTCCTCTCTGCTTTCCATTCCCTCCAGCTTTCCAGTGATGGCCTGTTCAGGAACGAATACCTTACTGTGCTGAGTTTTTCCCTTGCCTGGAAAAGGCTGGATGACCTACACCCTCCGTAAGAGGTAACAGTGATCGCTGTCATTGAACTGTTTTTTCATGGACAATTCATGAATAGAAATGAAGCAAAATTAATGGGTGCATCATCCACCATTTGTGTTACTCCGGATTTATGCTTTGACTAAAGTACTCCCAAGTGATCCCAGGTGCACTAGGAACTACTCGCCCTAGAATGCCACCGCATTTTGGTGTCTGTACTCAGTTGGCTTTTGTTGCACGTATTAGGGCTGCTTATGAAGTTATGTGTGTTAGAGGAGTGTTAGAATAATACGCAAATGCAGAGTGAATTCTCTTTTTTTCCCAGGAGTGCTTATGTTTATGCGTAAACTGAGGTGCCGTCACCCAGTTGGTTTGCCTTGGGGTGATGACCTAAAGGACCTGTCATAAGCACGCTCGAGATGGCTCACGTATGGATATTCAGCTGGCAAAAGCAGGAAAAGCTCTCCTGATTTGTATCAGCTGAAGAGCTGTTTCATATTTCATATTCTTTCCATTTCTGCCTCCCCTAGTCAGGGATTTCACAGAGGTTCTGACTTGCCATCTCTTCCCATGGGCAAACAAACATAAGGGAAGGTGTTTCAGCCCAAATAATGAACTGTAGCAGAATACTTTGGTTTTATTATCTGAAATAGTATTTTTTTAAAACTTACGAGTAAGAATAAAGTAGATGCAAAACAAATCGAACGGGGATGTGTGAGTTTTGGCTGCAAACAACTTGCAAACTGTGAAGAATAAAGAAAAATAAAATAAAATCTTGCTGATTTAGGAAGAAAAACACCATCTCCGCAGGCGCTTCCCCCAGCTGTGGGTTTGAAGAACAGCAGATAACCAGCGGGCAGAAATGAAAGTCCATGCTGAGAGTAAGAACATAACCCAGTTGTGACAGTGCCAAAGAGAATTGGTTTGATGCTGTAGCGGCCCAGGAGCTGGGGAACCTTTCTGTACGTAGCAGCAAATGAGCCGGGAGCGTGCCTCTCAGCTGATTTTGTCGGTCAAAATCACTGAAAATGCTGTTCCTGTTTCCCAGTCAGTTTTATGGGCTCCCTCCTGCTCTGCCTGTGCCTTATGGAGCCAGGGGCTTGTTTCTTGACAATAGAGGTTGAGCTTTGGCTGCCCAAGGACCTTGAGGAGGATAAAAACCTCGCACTAGTTGAAGGTCACACAGGACAGCTGTATTCCCATGGAGAATGTGATTTCTGCTGTTAAAATCTATGAAATCTACCTAATACCTGTGCGTTAGAGACAAGGAGCCACCAATGTGTGAGGGACAGCAAGGTGGCACTGGGTGACCAGCACCGCAGAGCAGGAGCTGACCTCTGCTGGGCAGCACCTTGCGAATAAGGAGAAGTCAGCAGAGGACTCGGCCAACTCATCGCACAGATTTTTCTTACAGATGTAGCTGCCAAAGTCTCATTTAAAGGCTGCTTTCTCCAGCTCTTTAGGGGGGAGCATTTTTCTCTCACTCTGTGTTTCTGAGAGCAGTAAGCACCAAAGCCTTGAGACAAGGACACCAAACCAGCAGCTTGGGATAATCGCTCTCCCACTCCGGTATGAGGCAGAGGTAGGTTCATGATCTAAAACATAGTTAGAGAGAGAAAGAGTATTACCATCAAGAGTTGCAGCTGTAGAAGTTCTTGCCACTCATGTACAACATCCAGCTGCTCTGTGCTGCAGAGCTCGGGCACACCTTGAGTAAGAAACTTAGGTTCATTTCTTTGAATTCCCATTGCCCAGCTCGTGTTTGCCATTCTGTCACTCAGGTTTTTCGTCACCTGCATCGCTGCTTGACCTCCTCAGCAGAGATTTCTCTGTGCCCCATCTCTGCTCCAACCTGTAGTAGCAACAGTGTTGGCGTGTACTGCCAAGGCAGCACACCTGCCCACTGAAGTGTAAGCTGTTTGGTACATCATGCATAAGAGGGGAAACTTGACAAAGTACTGGACCGTAATAGAGGAGAAGGGAAAATCATTGGCCAAAAAAACCAGGACTTGTACAGGAAAAAATACAGTTTCCCTTTCTGTCTTGTCATCCGTGTGTGTTGAGATATTAGCCAGCACAGAGAAGGTAAAGCCTTAATATTAATCCCTTATCAAAGAATGGGATTGCCAAATCAAGGAAGTGGAGGTGATCAAGGCAGCGTAATCTTCACCCTAACCGGCTACGGAAACTTCAAGTAGGGCTCTGAGGGTTTATTTAATTAAATTGCCCTCTGTGGCATGACTTGAAGTTTCTAGCTTGACAGAAGACAAGGCTGAATGTGCAGGTCTAAGCTTCAGTGTAGGGCTCTGCAAACACAAAGTCATAACAACCCACGTAGGATAATGTTGTTGATGTTCCAATAGTCTGAAGATTTATGAAAATATCTTCTATTTACTCAGCTGGAAAGAGCCCTGCTCTTCTAGAGTTTTGTTACCCCACAAAGCATTCGGAGGACACCCCATAATCAATTCAAAGTCAGAAACATTAAGTGGAATAACAAGTATAAACCATATCCACAGTGACTTTGAAGTGCAAGAAGCATGTCCTTGTAGCTGTAGAATATTACTCTGCTTTGGGCCAGGGTGGGGAAAAAACAGCTCCCAGGCAGTTGTTTCAGGTGGTGAAAAGTCCATATTTTCCCTACCACAAAAGAAGCTGGTCTAAAAACAGTTACAGTTGAGCAGTGAAATAGATGATTAAGTTCCTACTGAAATTTTCAGGAGCTTTTCCCGTGATGCTGACGAGAGCTAGATCCAGACCTCAAGTGGCCAGGTACGATGATAAGGGCAGCACGGGGCTGCGTTCTCCTGCCGTCAGGATCAGGGCACAGCCCCGGTGCTTATTCCTTCCTGGAAAATGAGGTCTTCTCTCAGGGCACTCACCTGAACCCAGCTCTGCCTTTGCCTCTGCCTGAACTGGGCACGTATCCCTTGAAAGATATCCCTGGGAAAGCAATGCCTACCCAAAAAACCTAAAAACTTCACTTCCAGCAAGCAGCCTGCCTCCTGTCCTCTGCTCAAAATCTAAGCAGAGGCTGGGTTACTGGTGCTAAAGCCTGTGATCTAGGGCCACATTTAGCAAGAAAAGGCAAATGATGAGCTGTGGTTATCACAACCACCTTAATATACGAATGCGAGAGGGCTGCTGAGCCAGAGAAGCTGGAGCAAAACTGCTGGAGCAACGCAGCAACAACTTAAAGCAGAACTGACATCGCCAAAAAGCACGAAGCAAAGCAGTAACAAAGCTAGGAATTAAAAAAGCTCCAGGAGAAGGAGGAGGAAGAAGACAGTAGTTCAGTAATGCTGGGGACCAGCCCTTTCCAAGCAGCAGGAGCCAGCTTTGCCTGGATTCCGAGCTGAACTCTGTAGCCAGGACAACTCCTTTTCCCTGAGCACCAGCAGTTTCAGACTGAGTCCAACCGGCGAGTTCCCAAGGCAGGAGCAAAGGCAGCGGGTGCTGGGAAACGCGCCTTTAGAAAGTTCTCAGTATGTGAGCGAGGGGACGGGGAGGGACTCGGCTGGGGCTGGGCCAGGGTAGCCACAAGTGGAGGCCAGCAGACCTGCAGCTGTGGCAGTGACCCCGCGGTTCACCTCCGGTTGCTGGACAAGCCTGACTTGCCCTTCAATCTCAGCTTCGGTTCTCTGCTTTTCCTGGCTGACTGAGACGCCCCAAGAGTCCTAGAAGAGCTCCTAGAAGATGTGTGTGTTTGTTTTCTACAACAACGAACAGAAGAAGCTGCTGAATGGCCTTTCTAGTGCTAGTACGCACGGATGAGTATGTAGGTTATACCACGAGCTGTGTATAGTGCAGGAGAAGTCCTACTATTGCAGGAGAAGAATCTGTGGGAAGCAGGAGCTAAATCTTATCAGTTTGCACTAAGTCTTATCAGGCTATGCAAATCCTACCTAGTTCCTCTGCAGTTTTAAAAGAGGAATTATTCAACAACCAAAGAATGTTTCACACGTTTCTCTATTGCGAGGGGCAGTGAGGTCAGGCAGCGGTTCTCTGTTTGGAGCTTTTTTCCCCTGTTGAATCCTTTGGATCCTGCAAGGAGGGCACTTGAGCAAAGAGCAAGGATGCTGCAGCAATAGCCCCTTTTACCTGCAGTGAGGACTATCCTGTAACCCTGCTACACTGCAGGGCATGCACAGCATTTATTGAACTTGGAAACTGCCCCCCACACCCACTTTAGTGCTGCAGTTCCCCCTTGTGCATCCACTTGTGATTCTGCTCTGAAATAAAATCCAAGCAAGAAGGAAGGTGGGATGCTTTACCCCTTCCCCTGCCCTGGCACGCGTGGCTGACATGAGGGAAATCATAAACCAGCACCACCACATCTCTACGCCATGGATTGTGAATGGGGCTTCTCCCTGGACAATGATTATTTTTTTTTTTAATTTATTGTTTTCTAACACTTAGGCATTTATCC
The DNA here is from genome assembly GCA_020746105.1 of Trogon surrucura. Lineage (NCBI taxonomy): Eukaryota > Metazoa > Chordata > Aves > Trogoniformes > Trogonidae > Trogon > Trogon surrucura. Next base: position 18,377,084 of record CM036627.1, on the reverse strand, counting down.
AAGACAAACATCAGAGCTTAGCCACAGCTGATGAGGTTAATCCTGCATCCTGATGGAGCTCCACAAGGCAGAGGAGCCGCCGGCCTGAGCATCCTCATTGCGAGCCGTGCTCCTTTTGCCGAGCTGTAACACAACGTTGAGAACAGAGAAACCTTCACCTTACGCACCAGGCAGGATTTTAATGCCTGCTGAGGGGGAATGGACGCTCCTTTGCCCTGTTGCGTGGTTGCTCTTTGTGAGCTGTGTGAGGTGAGGTGAGGAGAAACCTCGAGTACCTGCACAGGACACCCACAGGGCTGGTTGCTGGTTACCGGTTACCGGTCACTGGTTACCTGGTTGTTGCTGCGAGGGCCCACGAGGTGGCAATAGCAGGACACTGCTCCCTGCTCGGACACGGCTCGGCGGAGCGCTGCTCTCTGTCCTTTTGCCCTGTAAACCAAAGCGGTTCTATGGAAGATCGGGGTGCAAGAGTGTTGCTCAAAACTAGTTTCCGCGTGGTCGGTCTCTAAGTGTGAAGCGAGAGCCTGGCACATCACCGGTAAAAAAAGCACCATAAATGTTAGTGAGAGCAAGTGTTGGGTGCGGGACCAGAGGACCAGTGTGGGTGGGGATGTCCCGAGGGCTGGCGTCTACCTGGGAGTTACCAGTGTCACCTCGGGGGTGCAATGATCTCCCGCTGACTCCCCTGGTACCAGAACCCTACCTGGTGTACCTGGGGTAAGGATATTAAATCCGACTCTGCTTTACTGCTTGTACTTTTTTGTGTTGTCCATTTAAACTAGGTATTGGTCGAGTCACACAGTGATTGCTAGCGCAAGGAGAGCAATCAGCCATTGCAGTAATGTCCCCAGGGAAGTGGTGGATTTATGAACATTGGACACCTTCAAGATTCAGCTGGGCAGGTTGCTGGGCCGTCTCATCTAGACCGTGCTTTTGTCAAGAAGGGTCACCCCAGATGATCCTTGATGTCCCTTCAACCAGGTGTTCTGTGATTCTGTGATTCTATGATAGTAAGTTGATCCCCATTCTCACTGAGATCTTTAATGTCTGTGATGTAAATAAGGCTGATAAAACTCAGTGGTTACGCTGCCACTCCACATCAGGAGACAAACTCTCCACCTGCTCCCTGTGAGGTGCTCTGTGTTTTGCATCGCTGACAACAATAAAGCAAAGCTCTAAGGGTGGAAGGGTTTGGGCCTGGCCCAGTGTGTGCATGTGCAAGGGAGGGAGCAGTGGGACGTCACCTCCTGAACACCAAAAGGGATGGAGACTGAGAAAAGGTTGCATCTTGAACCCCTTAAATCCAACAGGGGCTGAGCATTATGCCCAGAGCAACCCAAGGATTTGGGAATCCCAAAAAGTGGCCTTGTGTAAGAAAAAACGTCCTGTGAGCATGCACTGGGAGGCACCTACCCCACCCCACATACTAACCCTGGCTGTGTCCAGCCTGCTGCTCCTGTCAAGGGACGATGGGAGCTCCCCAAGGACAGCCTGTCCCCAGAACATTGTCCGTCAGTGTTTTGCTGAGTAGGTTGACCAGAGAGAGGAAGAACACCTGTGCTCAGTGGGTTGAGGGCTGTGAACAGCCCATCTTGCATCACCTGGCAACATCCACCCCCACTAAGTTTTAGAAGGGCAGAAGGATGAATTAATTGGGTGCTGGAAAAGACGAGGTGCAAGGCAAGCTGCCCAGTGAATGAGGGCTGCGTCATCCTGATAGGTACGATGTGTAGGGGCACAGACTGAGCTTTGGGTTTTGTCTTCCAAGAATGTTGCTCTAAAACACCTCCAGAATGACTGCAGTGCACTGACAGGAGGCACCACTAAAAAGAGCTCGCTAGAGAAAGTTGTTCCCAAACTTCTTTAATGCAATTAAGTAGTGGTCACTGCAGCCTCAGACTGAAGCACTTGTTAAGCAGTGTTAAAAACTGGGCAAAATGGGCTTTTTATAAATGGAGAGCAGAGAGACAAACAATTAAGACTAAAATCTAGGAGTTCTAAAAGTTTTTCCCCGAGGAGATCTTGGGGTCTAGTGGGAGGCACAGTGTGTAACTCCTCCCTTACTGCTGCTGTGGCTGGTTCCTGCTGGGAGGAAGTTTTGGGCTTGGGCTCCATGAAAGGTGTGCTAAAACCCCTGCCAAAATGGCCCAGTGAGCCAAGCAAACAGCCTGCGGGCTCCCATGGTCCCCTTGAGCGTCAGCAGGAAAAAAGATCCATTGGTCTAAACAAGCTTCTTTAATCCTGTTCAGCACAACGCTCACGGTTATGACCACGTAGAGAGCTGGGAACTGATTGCTTTGGTAGCGGGGCAAAGCGTTTCCTTGAGCTCTCCCCACGCACGGCTGGGGATGAGTGGGAGTTGCTCGGAAGCTGGAGGCTGAGGGTGGCAGCCTCCGCGGTTCCCAGCTGAGCTCAGCTCTTCTGAGTTTCTCTTTCAGAGCCAGGAGGCAGCTGGGTTTGATTCGAGTACCCCAGCAGAGAATGAAGCTTCGAGGTTGCCTGTCTGGCGCTTGCCGCACAGGGACTTTGCCATGGGCTGGGACCAGCTCTTGGCACAGTTTCCTCCGTTGCAGCTCACAGAGGGTGTCACTCCTCGCTGCCAGCAGGTTGACTGCGATGCATCTCCTCTCATTCCTTGTGGGTGTCCAGCCCAGAAAGGCTGAAAACAGGCAGTCATGAGAGTCCTAGAGTGACGCTAATATTTTCCTTTTATGAACAAATACTTGCAACCAAGCCAAAGTCAGTTGCCAGCTCTGCTGGGAGAGAGGATCTAGCATCAGAAAGGATCCCGATTCCGTTCTTGGTTCACTGTACGACCCTGCAAATAATGACAATATTGGCCCCAAATGGGCTGGGATGAGGTATCAGTGGCTGTTGTTGATTAAAGAGCAGGATGTGTTTCAGACTCCAGAAGGTTTGCTCCCTCCAGACCTCACACTAGCCCTCCATCTGGCCGGTTCTTACCTAGTGACTCTGAGCAGACTTTGCTGATGTGTGCAGTCACGTTTCCTTGCTGCATGTGGAGGAAAAGGCAGCCCTTGCTGCCACTGAGAAGAGTGTTACTTGCACAAACTCCATGAAAGTGCAAGGGATTGGAGACACAGCCATGCAATGGTCATGGCACATCCTGCCTGCCCCGCTCCTTTGTCCTCTGAGAACAAAGATGCTTTTGCTGCTTTGGGTTGGTTCAAGAGCCCAAAATGTGGGGTTCTTTCCCCCTATAGGTGCTCCGAGTGACCCCTAGGCTAGACAACTCACATAGATATGCAACATAGTTGACCAAACAAGGACTTTGCATCTCCAGGCTGTGGAGCTCGTCCTAAAGGCTGTGGGACCGCGTGTGCTGGAGGCTGAGTGCCCACAGCTCCCTCCCCACCGTGTTTGTCCTCCTGGGACAGTGCTGGGGAATTTGCTGACTCAATATGGGTGATGTGGAGGGAGTAAAGAGTTGTCCAGAGTCGGGGAACTCCAGAGCAGCCATGTCTGGGGAGAAGGCTAGCAAAACTCTATTATTGGTCCTATCACTGCTCATGGATAAAAGGTGAAGGTTTTTGATTGATGAATTTTGGGAAAAGTTAGTTCAAGCAGTTTGAGGAAGCTTTGAGGGCAGCTTGAATACGAGACTGAAGAAGGGTTACACAACAAAAGTCCGGAGTAACCATTACCTGAGCACATGTCTTGGGTCTGTTTCAGTTCCACGGGAGAAAAGGGGTGCGTTACAGACCCAGGCTGGGGAGTCAGCGTGGCCTGGCCTTGGGAAAAAATCCTTCCTCAGCTCTGTGCCACCACCCAAGCAGTGCTTGTGCTTAGAGGACAGCTCTTTCCGCCTTGGAGCATTCCCCCAGCTCATGGCCCTGCAGCTCTGGCGAGTCACAATTAAGGGGACCCCAGCTCCACAGTGCCTGGTTGTGCACCCCCAGCTCTCCAGGAACGAGAAAGGGCCTTGGTGGCTGGAGGAGTGTTGGGACTCACCTCGGAGCCCCTGCCACCATGCTTGACGAGGGCCCCTGACCCTGGCAATCCCCACTCGTGGGGATATAGAGTTTTCTGTTTGCTTTGCGAGTGTAATTGGCCAAGACATTGTGAAAGGAGGAGAGAGTGCTCAAGGGAGAGATGTTAAAGAAATAGGAAAACATTATTAAGAGTGTTTCAAGCCTGCACTTTCCCTTATTAGTACTTTCATGATGGAAAGATGTCACTTCAGGTCTGTGCAGTTGCACTGGGCCACCACATCCAGGACCAGTATGCATAGACAGCTGTACTGACTCCTGCATCCCCTCAGCATCACCTCTATTTCTCTTCCAAGCCATGCACCACTGTCTTGGCTTACAAATCTCCTCTGTCTTCTTGTGTCCTGCTGCAAGAGAAAGAGAAGCCTGAAATACTCAGTTGAAAGGGGGTGATTCTCATCCAAGGTGGGTTTTGGATTCAAAGGAGATGTCTGAGAGGGGAAAGGGAACACCAGATGTGGGATATGACCAGCTGAAGGATAATGCCTGGGAAAAAAGGAGGTGGTGCCTGCATGAAGGGCATTCAGAACATCTGCCCCCACACCAAAAAGGAAAAGTTTTTTGAGGAAGGTTTATTTTAAACAATTCTATGATTGGGAACTTCTTCATTTGTTCCCAGGCAATAAGCCTCTAGGCTTCTCACAGATCGCATTCCCCAGCCTGTCGTGGGGTCAAATATGGAGTGATGGAGTTAAATGGAATCTCATGATTGCAGGAGCCAAGGCCTGGAGAGGAAAAACCCAAACAAACCATAAACCAGAACAAAAGAAAGTGCCAGCTATTCCCAGGTTCCTGATAACATCATCAGAGGTGGCAACACTGGACTTCATAAAAAGCCTCGCTGAACTTAGGGTCAGCCCCAAACAACGACAGCTCTTTCCTTTGTCCGTTTGTTCCGGCATGCCTGGGGAGTGACGTGTGGCTGATTATTATTGCCTGGGTGATGGCTATCTATGTGCAGCTCTGGGATACCAAACCATCCCTGGACTAGCCTTGTCTGCGTTTAAAAATCCCACATGACCATTGATGCAGGAATGTAGCCAGATCTCCACTCTCACGGGGGCAGGTGGGAAGCGACCTGGGACTTCAGAAGTCCATTCCTCGGCCCCTATACCACAGGAGTATTTTTTTTCTCTTTTCTCTGTATTCCATGGAAATAGGATGTTTTTCCCCACTACAGCTGGGCGAAGCTGTGAGGCCCCTAGAGAGAGGCAAAAGGGAAGTGTTGGGAGGGAAGATCTCCAGGGAAAAGCTCATGCAATGCACTCGTTGTTTGTGAGACAGATGAATCTCAACTGAAGAAAACTCCCTCTGACAAAAGAGAACCCCTTTCTACCCCTGAATAAAATTCCCTGCTACAAGAAAGAAAGGGATAAGTCTCCTGCCATGGACTCACCTTAACTGAAGCAGGCTGTGTGCTTCCCTGAGGACAGTGGCTCAGCTCTGTCGCCGGACACCTCCAGTAGCACAGGCGCTCTTCTTTCTGCTCCTTGTCACCAGGAGCTCAGGAACAGGCTGCCCATTTTCAGCCAGACTTGACAGAGATGTCTCAGAGAGAGTTTTTCTCTTGCAGACTCAGGAGAATTTAGGCTGCTGGAAAGAAAAACCTTGTAAGTGCCTCTGCTGAGGGCTGCCTCAATGGTACTAGACATCAGAGACTCCACACAAAGGAGCACACGCTTTGACACCCTCTGTCCAGGGAAGAAGCTCTAATCAAACCTCTGGCTCACTGTGAGAGAATGGTCGGTAGGAAGCCCGGTGGCACCTGCAGAGCTACTTATAGTAACTTGCTTGATAGTTTTACACAACAGAAGAACATTTCTGGGTCTCTACTTGTTGTTAAGCTGTCTCCGGCTTCTTTGGGAGAGCATTCGCACGGGTAACAGCAGCACCCATCAGGCCCACGCCCCACCGGCCTGGCCAAGCTCTGCAGAGGTAGGTGCAGAGGGAGGGAAGGAAGGAGATCCCCAAAGACCTCACAGACAGCAGGGAAGGCATCAGAACATCATCCATGAGATTGGCATTGCCCACCTAGGATCAGGGCAGGAGAGGTTTGGAGAAGGGTGGCGGGAGAGAAGGGAGAAGGCTGAGCAATGGCCAAGTTAACCCTTAGCATGCTGGCATTTTCCAGGCCACGAGCCAAATGACTGCTGGGGAGGATGTATATAACACATGTCTGCAGTCTCCAAAGGGTTATTAACTGTGCAATAATGGCCATGAAACTTGGCTTCCTCGACGTACATTTAACATTGCAAAAAAATAAACCACACTTTTCAGAGGGAGAGAGGGCTTGTTTCCTAGAAACTGTAGGGCCAAATCCACTCTCTGTGATGGTGAGAGGAGAAGAAACACCCCCTCCGACTACCACCACGGGCTGGCGGTAACGGAGAAATGCACACAGCAGGACCACAGCTCCCTCCTGCCACACACATTATCCTTATCAGTAATAATTTCAGGGCATTTCTGAAAAGCCCACGGTGTTAAACTAATAAAGTCTGTCTCTTGCTGGAGCTTTGGGATTTGGATTCCATAAAAACTCTGCTGCTCCTAAGACAGTTTCCTCTTTTGTTGTGTGGGTACCTCTGCGAGGGCTCGTCCCCGTGCTCCTGGCTCCAGCTCTTGCCAACACCAAGTCCTGCCGGGGATCTTGCCCCTGTCGAGGGGTGCTGCAGTCTCTTGGGCCCCTGCCCTGAGACGTTCTGCAACTCTGCGATGCAGAGCCCAACGCAGCCTGTGCCACCGGCCAGCCCAGCCACTCTGCGAGTCCGTCCACGCAGTGATTTACAGATTTCTCTTTATTAGTGCCCGTTTTCCCCCACACTATTAAATTTATTCTTTCTCTATATCATTATTTTTTTGGCAGAGGACTTTGGAAGGCGGGAGAAAGGACCTACCATACGGTTAAGCAAATCAAAGCCCCCTCATCAAACCCTTTGGAGGGAAGGGATGAGGCACCAGGTTCGATCCCTTAGCAAATGAAAACGGCTGGTGGTCTGGGCTTAAACATGACTGTTTGGCACTCAGGCCAGATTCGGCAGCTCACAAATCAAATTGTCTTTTGGTTCTCAGGAATGGAGGATTGCCACAGGTTGAAGAGCTGTGGGGGAGCTGCTGCCCAGAGCTGCTGTGCCAGCCGGGTCCCTGGCCTTGGAGGGAAGCACTGAAATTGGTAGTTCACAACAGATCAGGAGAGAAATTCAGTCTCTGAAGTTTCGTTTTAACCCGGTTACATTACACTATTGACATACAGCAAGGCAGACAGTCCCAAACGGACTTTTTGTCTCACTTGAATGAGTTCTGGGCCAGTCCTTTTGCTTTGATAATTTCTTGTTAGACAGCAGACCGAGCCTTGAAAGAGACAGGAAAACAAAGAGCTATTAAATCTCACCTGATCTCCTGTTAAGAAAGTGAATTTGAACCACGGAACTTGGCTTGACTCAGATTTTATCTGCTGGGAGCTGGTTGCAGGTCCTGGGTTTCGCTCTTGCTGCTGACATCCTCCACGTGCTGGAGGGATGAGGAGCTTCCCCGAGACTGCAGCAGGAGGTGGGACATCTGGGTGCACCCACACCCGGGGGGGCTGCAGAGACCCTGTGCAGGGTAGGTCTTTCCAAGGTGCTCCACCAGCCTGCCCTGTGCCTCAATGCCCTGGAAGAGCAAGGTGAAGGGCTGGAGGCAGCTTGAAGAATCTGGTTCACAAACAGCCTCTCTACTTGTCCATATGAGCAGATCTCAAAGAAAATGTGGGATTATGTTTCCTGTCCAATGCCTGAAAGAAGGAAAATGGTGTTAACTTGCTCATTTCTCTTACCAGATCCAGATGGCCCTTTTTTTCTGCACTACTCCAAACACCTGCCCTTGCAGGGATGAGCATCCAAATCTAATTCCCCTTGCTTGTGACTCAGCACCATCACCACTGTCAGTGCAACCCCGGACAACACTTGGGTAAGCGCTGCAGGGAGATCTGCCAGAGTCATTCACACTCTTTTATGGGTCTTCCTTTGAATTCTTCTACAATTTCAGTAACAAAGTTGCAGATTTTTGCAGAAGTTTAAACTCTAGGACACTGCTCCGCTGAGCCATGGCAGTTCAAAGCTGCTAACACGTTGGGTCTCTACTGCTTTCCACGACTCAGCTGTGCCAGGAGGGCAGGATCCGATCCAAAGCCCACCGAATGCTGCGGAAATCTTTCTGCTGTTTGGAATCACCCTTCTGCTTCCAACAGCCCCTGAACCAGGGCAACTTCTCATGACCCCTGGGCAGCTGAGGACATGCAGGACGTGGCCCAGCCATCAGGGCTGCAGGATCTCAGTGAAAATGGGAATTAGTTGTACTCAGGTGAACATCCTCTTCACACAGAGCGGTAAGGGAAAGGGAGCTGGCAGGTAGCTTCCTCCTCTTCTTCCTCACCCTCACAGTCGTCTTTGCTAGCCTGAACAACGTGTCCTCCCTACTTTAAATTAGTGTCCCCCTCTTTCCCACCACTGTAAAAATCAATTTTGACATCTCCTGAGCTTTATGCACTTGTTTCATGTTTTCGTCGATGCGACGAGTGCTTCCTGGAGTCATTGCCTAAAATCTTTGTGCGCTTGTATGTTGCCAACCTCATTTTTTCCCGGTCTTCTGAGTCCTGGGATCAGTATTTCAGATGATGGTGGAAAAGCCTGCAGGAAATGAAGGAATGGGTGAATTTTTCAACTGAGCTTCCGTACCAGCGTCTAAATTCTTTTAGTAATGAAGAAAAGGATACGCAGGGAACGTGACAGAGGACATCCATGCCTCTCACTAGGATATTTCCAATGGCTACATGGGCCTGTTGGAGGTCCCAGAGAACTGGCTGCAGAAAAGCCCTCTCTGGGGCACCGGAGGGGGTACTGGGGGAGTCCCAGGGGATACTGGGTGGGATACTGGGGGTGAAGTACTGGAGTGGTACCAGAGGATACCAGAGGGTTACCCAGGAGTACCGGGAGGTCACCGAGGGTACTGGAGTGGTAATGGGGGTCACCAGGAGGATACCAGGGGGGGCACTGAGGGGCACCAGGGAGGCACTGAGGAGTACTGGGAGTACCAGGAGGTCCTGAGGATGTACTGGGGAGCACTGGGAGGTACTGGGAGGTCCTGGAGGCGCACCAGAGGGTACCAGGGGAGCACTGGGGGCACCAGGGGGGCACTGGAGATTACTGGGGGGTACCAAGGAGGGGGATACCAGGGGTTACCAGGGTGGTATCAGGGAGGGGGGTACCTGGGGCCTGGCGGGGGCAGGACAGGGCGCCCCCTGCCGGCCAACCCCACTCACCCACCCCCCACGTGCGCCCCCCCCCCGCTCCGCCCAGCCCCTCCCGCCCAGCGCGTTCAGCTGGCGGCCAATGGGAGGGCGGGGGGGCGTGGCCAGGCGGGGGCCCGCACCAATGAGCGCGCGTGTCGGCGGGGAGGGGCGTGGCCCGGCGCCCACCACGCCGGGGCTGTCGGCGGCGCCGATCACAGTCTCCGCGGGCGGGGAGGGCTCAGTCCGGCCCGCGCTCCCGCTGCCGCCGTCTGCCCTCCGCGCTGGGCCCCGCCGCTGCCGTAAAATGTTTGACGGCTGCCTCCTGCCTCTCGTGTTTCCCTGCCTGCTGGTTTGGGGACTGGACGCCGGCACAGGTAGCGCTTCCCTCCCCCGGTTCCCAGCGCCGGCATCCCTTTTTCCGGCGGCGCTGACAGCCCGAGCCGCGGGCAGCATGCAGGCGCCGGTCCGGCAGGGAGGGAGGTGGGCGCCGGTCCCGGGCGGCAGCATGCAGGCGCAGACCTCAGGGCATGCACCGGATCCCCTGCGTGGCCGCGGTCCCAGTCTGCAGGATGAATCGCTCCAGGCTTTTGTATTTTCTTTTCCTGTCCTCTCGCTGCTGCTGTTGCTGCTGCTGCTGCTGTAACGTTTCATGTGGAAAGCTGCTGACTGTCCTTGGCTGCGGCTTCGGCTTGCTCTGCTTTTCCCCTTCTCCCTGCAGATTTTTATTGGGGTTGGTGAAATGCGATGCTTGTGTCTGAGTTATATATATTTTTTTAATGGTACAAGTAGCTCTAGCATTTGCTTTATCCTCTCTTCCCCGCACGTTTTTGTCTCTAATATATGTGTGTGCATATATATATATATGCAGAGAGAGACAAATAAATCCCTTTCCTCCCCTGGCTCCATTGTCTCTGCAGCCTGTTCACAGTTTCCAGTGCATGAGTATCCGCGCTGAAATCCGAGCGCAGGGGCTGTCCTCGCCCCGGCAGGACTGGGGGAGCAGGGCCGGGGGGAGGTGTTGGGGGCTGCCCCGGCCGGCCCGTCGGGCCGCGGGACCGGCCAGGGCGGCTGCGAGCGCCTGAGCCTCTCCCCTTCTCGCCTGCAGCCGGCGGAGCGGAGCTGGAAGTGGTGATCCCGGAGCGAGTGGCGCTGGAGAAGATCCACCTGCTGCCGCCCGCCTTGCGAGGGGAACGCGGCGGCCCCCGGCGCCGGCGGGCGCTGCCGCGGCAGCGGGAGGCGGCGGAGGCCCTGCTGCTCCGCCTGCCCGCCGACGGCGCCGAGCTCTACCTGCACCTCCGCCGCGACCTGCGCTTCCTCGCCCGGGGCTTCGTGGTGGAGCAGCGGCGGGGGGAGGCGCGGCGGGCGCCCGGCCCCCGGCGGCCCCCGGAGGAGCGGCTCTGCTTCTACACGGGACACGTCCTGAACCGCAGCGACTCCTTCGCCTCCCTCAGCACCTGCGCCGGGCTGGTACTGACACCCCGACCCGCCTCCTCCCCGACCCTCTGTCCCAGGGCAGCCCCCGGCCCGCCTTCTCCGGTCTGCCCCGGCCCCGGGAGCTGCCCGACCCTCCCCTGCCAGCCCGGCGGAGGCGAGAAGCGGCCCTTGGGCCGAGCCTGCCCCTCACCTCAGCGCCGCGCACCTCCTGCCCGTCCCCGGGCCCTGGCGAGGGTCTCCGGTGTCCCCCGTGAAGACTTTTTCTGCCAGCCCCGGAACTGCCCCGCCGAGGCGGGAAGGTTGGGCCCTCACCTCAGCGCCTGTCCCGGCCCCTCACCGCCCCGGCCCCGGCGACGGTCTCTGGTGTCCCCAGCCTTGCCTTGAGGGCCCTCGGTCACAGCATGTCGGCTGTGGGTGGGCACCGAGGCGTGAGGCCATCGTGACCGGAGGACCCTCCTCTGGTCACTGTTCCCCACTGTCTGCCCAGTGGCTGGGTCCTGCCGTGGGGGTATTTGGGCTCCTGCCTGCCCGGTGGCTCGTCCCTCCATCAGCCTTTCAGCCGGGGTCAGCGGGCTCCTCGGCTCTTCAGCTGGCCCTTGCCACCCAGCTCGTGGTGTTGGTGCGTGAGGGGCTTTCGTGGGACCTGCGGCGTAGGGACACCTCGTACGCCGGCACGGCACGGTTGGAGGAGCCATCCTGCTCGGGGATGTTTTTCCCACCTCAGGTGTCAGGGTTTCTCTAACCTGAGGTTGTAGCGTTTTCAGGTGGCTCTGCAGGGCCTGGGTTCTCCTCTGAGTGTCTTGAGAGGTGATCTAGCGTAGGACAGCCTTCTGCTTCTCACTGGTGAAGGCTTAGATGCCCAAGATGATGGCCAGTTTGTAATTATTGCTGATAACCTGACTGAGGCGTTAAGCGTAGACTCCCAGTGCACGGTCCTGGGGTGTGTGCTTAACTTCTTGGTACAGACTTTTTGATGGAGATTTAGTCTTAAACTTTGCAGCAAGTAGCACCTCATGAGCTGTGCAGGTGGGTCTTGGACCTTCATTCCTGAACCATATGAGGGCGCTGTGCCGCAGGTTTAAAAAAACCAAACCAAACCCAGAACCAACAACGACAAAGTGGCTCTGAGATGCTCAGTGTGTGAGGGACACGGTAAATTGAGCTGTCTACCGCTGAGGGCTTTCTTGGAGTTTAAAACTGATATCTCTAGTCCAGGCTTTAAATCACTAACAGCTTTATGCTTTTGTCACTAGGAATGTTTTATTAATCCTGTTCATGAAGTGTTGGGCTTCCAAAGCTACCTACTCCAGCAGAGCCGCAAGGCACAAACAGGCAGAGAAGAAAACCTTCCCAAGAAGAGGAATGTAGCTGCAGATGCAGTATTAACTGCCTGAGATCAGGGAATGGAAGAGAGGGAGTGAAAAAGATTGGCGATATTCCCAGTAAAAAAGTTGGAAAGGAAACAAGACTAGTTAGTCTTTGTTCATTACTCTACAAATACGAGCTGCAATATTGCAATATCTGTTTGTATCCTATGAATTCTGACCAGTGCTTTAATTGACATAACTGAGCTACATGAACTTGGGATCAAAAACTGGTTGGTGTCAGAGCTGCTCGTTTGTGGCACCTCTTGGGGAGCAAAGCCCATACTGCCACATGTGTTGAGTGTCCGTGTCGGTAAAGCTCTGCTCGCCTTTGCCTGTGGATCTGGTCCTGGAAATGCTGAGAGTGGTGTGGACAGGTGTGTTGAGATGTGTTTCTGCATGTTTGGATACTTTTTTCCTATTGGAGAAACCTGTTAATTTACTCTTCACTCAGATAATCGCCAGGAATGGAGACAGGGCTAAAAGCAGGTGCGAGACACGCGAATGAGTTAAGGTTTATAACACCCTCGTGAACTGAAAACTAGAGAACAGAAAACTCAAGTGTCTTTAGGATGAACCTAAACTTAAGATGTACCTCATTAACTTTTGAAATTGTTCCATTAAATTGATCCACATTGCCATATAGATAGACCTTCTTATCCTAGCTAAATGGACCTTTTGGCTTCTTAAGCCTATTCTTAAACATGAACCATACGGGATTTTAGCCTGCTTTCAGTGTTTATGCAGCCTTGTGCCGTGGCTGCACTAAATCAGCATGTAGTGAAAGCTATGCAGTTGAGTGGTAAGATGTTTTCTGGGATCACAGGAATTAACAGTTTGCCTCAAATTATCTAGGATATCTTGAATCTGCTGTGAGTTGAACTGAGATCAGGTGACTCTAAAGCCCTATTTTTTTGTCTGGCAATTTAAAATACCAAGTCCATCGCTAGAGCAGGTTTTGAATCTTCACATGGCTTCCTTAAGCCCTGTTTGCAGCGGAAAGAAAAAGGCTTTGCCCTCAGCAGCAGCACAGTCCGCAGGTAGGGATGTGGACAAGGCCTGGGCTAGAAGAAAGAACCTGGTAGTGGAAACCTTGCAACCTGTTTATTCTGGCATTTGTCTCCTGAGCAGTGCTAGTGCTGCAGTGGGAGATTTCCTGAAAACTGCAGTGTGGGAATCTTGCTGGACTCAAACTGGATGTTCAGGACATCTCATTCAGAAAAACTGGTCGCTAAGAAGTAGAGCAGGTAATAATAATGCTGTATCGTGATCTCCAGCTGGTTCAGACTTCGTTGTAATCGTATACCATAAATCACACAAAAAGTAATATAAAATAATCAGGGCAAGTGGAGTTCTAATAAAAACAAAATCCCTGACACAGTGGCATGAAAACTGAGCTACAACCAGACTGAGCAGTTGCTTCCCAGTGACAATATCACGTTCCCAGTGTGGCATCTAAAGGTTGTGGGGTTTTTTTAAACTCTGCTCACAGGTGCTGCTGTTAGCCAGCGTGTGGTCTCTTGTAGTTTCCTGCTGCAGCTCTCAATTGCATCAGGAAGGGTGCCCATGCTCTTGTAGCTATGCTGGCCCATAGCACGTTTAGGACTGGTGTGCCTCAGGTTTCATCCGTGCGTGTGAGGGTGCTCCAGCCTCCTGTTCCTCTTGACAACCTGGGAATTGCAGCGTAGACAAGAGGTGCCATGTTCCTGAAAAGCGCTACTGCCTTCGGCTTGGCAGGGCTGTATCCTGTCTGGGGAATGCAATCGTGTAAACTTGGATTCTGACCGCACTGCAGGGTGGAACTGTCCTTTCCCGCTGCTGGGGAGAGACAGGCAGGAGCAAAGTTCTGCAGCTTGTCTGACCAACATTAGGAGACGGTAGGCAATACAGGAAGGACAATAGGTCTCTTTTTTGGAAAGTTCCAGCTACAGTATGTGTTACCTTGAGTTGAGTTATGCAGTGGACTAAGGTCTCTGAGGTCAGTTCCTAGGTGACATATGTTAGGTCTGTCTCCAGCAAGGAAATCCCACTTTGCTTGGTGCATCTCAGGACAACTCACCCACTGCTTTCAGGTGCAATTTCACAGTTAGGTTTTGACTGTCGCTCTCAGAGTGATGCCCTTACCTTCTCTGGCAAAGTTTGGCAGAGCTGTGTTACCTTCTCTAAAGCTTTTTTCAGCTGAAACCTGGAGTGCACAGTAGAGGAGACCCTTTCAGCACCACGTATTTGTGCTGTGACTGCAACACGGCTTTTTCTGAGTTCTTATCAGGGTTTATCAGTCCTGCAGATCCAAGATAAGAGAGAAAGGCAGGGTCCTGTGCCCTTTGGGAAGACTTCTTCCCCAGTCGTGCATTGCAGAATGTCTTGAACTATCTGCAAAATGTGGGATTCACAAAGCTTTCATTTGATGTATTTTTTACTTTCTCTTTTTTTTTTCCTACTAGAGTCACTTTCACATGCTGAAGTGCTGGACTGCTATGTCGGTGCCTTACAGCTGGTGTAGGGTTTTCATATTTCTTGTACCTAAATTTTTTAATCGGTTACAGAAGAGGGCCACAGGTTCATGTTAAAATTAGCATTAGGTTTTGTCTTGGAAATGAACAAATCTCTTGTCTGTTCAGGAACTGTATCTGAAAGCTGAAAATCACTGGGATACATTTAGAAGCAGAAATTTAATTTTAATTAACTTCTCTTCCATTTTGAGATCTTGAATCTTTGATTTTGGGCTCAGTACTGCTCTTTGACCTGCCTCTACTTAAAGAAGATTGTCCCCATTTGACACAAGAGAAGACATCGTAGCTCCCCCTGTTCAGGCTTGTTCACATGACTTTTTCATGCTGCTTTTTTCATCTCCTTTGAACTCAGCGAGGCTTTCTTGTGCCAACTGGATGGGTAGAAGTGGATCATGCACATTACAAGGGCTTATGGGGTGAGAACAGTGATTTTCTCTTTGTAGGATGGAATAGAATAGTTGAAGCTGCACCCTAAGAAATGCATGTTGAATGTTGGGAAACCTTAAACATTTTGCAGTGCTGTCTCATACAGTCTGCACAGAGAGGAAAAGGGCTTTTCTTCCAAGCTTCATGTATGATTGCCTTTGTTAAAACCTTTTGCAACTCCTGGTTGACAATTTTTCTAGCTTATAAAAGTATTTCTGAATAGTGGCTCTTCATTCTGGTGTGCCCTCTTCACTTGGTACCATCCACAGACTTTGTGAGGATGTAGATGTAGGCAAGCTTTGGCCAGTATGGGCAAGGAAAGATGATAGAGCATCCATCTGGACTCTGTGTCAGCCTTCCTTTTTTTCAGGAAGGTTGGGCAGAGATGCTGCAAGTCTGCTGGAGGCAATAAGGAAAAATGCTGATTATTATAAAGTCGTGACTTCATTTCAATACAAGGTTAAGTGCCAGAATGGTTATCGAGAGGAGAGTGAGCGGTAAAGACAGATACTTCTAGAGAGCACTTCCCCGATGATTTTTTCCCTATTTCTTAGGTACTTTAGGTTGGTGAATTGTCACTTTGCCTTTCTTCGTTGACTGTAGAGGGAGATGATGCCTGGTTTACAGCAGATTTCTGAAGTGAGCTCAGTCTCTGTCCAGTGGCAGCACGTGTTTTCTGTGTGCTGCCCTCCAGGTGACTGCAAGAGCCTCTGCTGTTACGGGAAGCAGGGCAGTGCAGGCATGCTAGGATTATAAGAAGATACTATTTCCCTCTGAAGAAACCTTCAGCTTTGCTGAATTCTCTCGTCTGAGAGAGGAGCTGCCTGGCACTCATCCATAACTGGTCCACAAGCTGAAAAGTTAAACCTCTTAAAATCACCGTGTTCGGTTTCTTTGTGCTGGGATTTTCTTATGCTTCCGCAGTGGACAAAAGGGAGAACATGTTGTGGTTTCCTTGTTCAGTGGACTTGGAGGGTGGGACAGAGGTGCAGCCAGATATTCCTGGGTATCATCTGCTCTCATAATTGAGTGTAAACCTGAAACAACACTGAAGCAAGACCTAATTTAAAGCTTGTGTTTTAAATTTGCTTGAATTGCACTTTTAAACAGTAACTAACTTAAAACTAAAGTGTGGTTAATAAGGACAAGACTGAAAGCCACGTGAAGATTATTAAGCTGTATTTGTGTTGGTTTTTGTTCTTCATTTGAAATATTAACTTCATTTTAACTTTGAGGAAATGGTTAAACTAAGATTTACAGTGTAACGATGAGAAATTGAGAAGGGGATGGAATTTGTCAGATGTTTGAAACTCCTCTTTTCAGCGTGTTCATATTTATGTAACTAATGAACACTTAGGAACGAAAGAAAAATCTGCTAAAGATTCGATGTTTCACAGATATCGTTCAAATGTGTAGTGAAAATAAAAAGGACTGAAAAACCAGTGCAATAGTTGGAGGGTATTAATGTGTGGGAAGGTCCAGAACCACTTGCAGAGAATACTGAAGATTTGGATTCCTGGCCTGAGTTAGCCCTCGAGCTGCTGTAGCTCCACCAGTACTACCAGGGGGCAGAGACAAAATAGTGAAGCAGGATGATTTGATTACAAATGCCATTTGTCAGCGCTAACAGTCCCATTGTCACTGTTGTGATTTCAGTGATACCGTGTGAGGACCTTCCTCCTTTCCTTGCTATCATTTAGCTTGTGAAAAGCTCCAGCGACAAGGAGGGTAATGTGCAGAGGGAGAGTGAACTACTGGTAGTACAGGAGTAGATTAGAGAGCGAGCAGTGACCGATGTACGATAAGAACATGTGAGAATATTTTGGTGGTTTGGAGAACAGGGCCTTTCTGTTAATGAGTAGAGTGGAACTGACTTCTAAACTAAGGACGTGAAATACCCTTAATATGAAAGAAAAAGCCACTGTGAACCACAGTGATGAGTGAGGCTGCAGTGGGAAGTGTGGCTTATTGTTTATTTTAATCAACTTGTCAGTTTGGTTGCCTGCCTTTTGGGGCTGAGATCATTCCAGCCTTTCCTGTTAGCTGAGCTGCCTGACTCTGTCAGGTACATGGTCCTGTCCTACTAACTATAAAGTCCAGGTTAGATCAATAATGCAGGTGATGATAAACTTCTACACTCTTTGGAAGTTTTTTTGGCTCCTGATGACTCTGGGATGGTGGGGCTGGGCAGGAGTTGCTTTCCTGGACACTGAGCCATACAGGGGGCTGGCACAGTGGCAGATCCTAGTTCATATGGACTCTCACAGTGAAAGAAGGATGAGAGGGAGTATCCCAGCTTTCAATATGCATCTCCTCAGGCAAACGTGAATTGGCAATCCAAAGCATTTTATTTAATTGAAATGATTTCCAGAGATACGGAAAAAATAGCTCTCACAGTTACATGGTTCTCTGTTTTACTTCTTGATCTTCAAAATCCTGTTTTCTACAATCCCTGAACATCGTACAGACTAGAGAAGAAAAGCAAAGAGTGTTTGTCTAGCGCTGATGTTTGATATCTCATGCTGACATTAGCACAGCATAGTAGTTGGAGGATTTGAGGGAGGCAACATGAGGAATGCATTTCTTATGGAAAAAGCAAAGTAATGACCAGAGTATTCAAGTTATCAGGTCCAAAAGATCTTATCGGAGCCAACAGGTTTAAGGACCCCTTTCCCCAAAGTTGCCAGTTGGGTTCTAAATCTTAACTCTAAGTAATAATTTGCAGGCCCGATCCGGCAAATCTTTCCTGCCTGAAACTCTCCTTGGCTTGTCAGATTAAACTTCTTTTTGCTTCTTAACCTATTCCAGGGTGAAGACGCATGGCTCTCTCCGTTCCATAGGTTTCACAATTCCAACGCAAATGTGAAACATAAGTCTCTTCCAATGGTTTAAATTATTTTCACACTTGATGCCAGAAAGTTCGGATAATGTCGGTTGGTGATGAAACCAACTTCTTACATATTTTTTGGCGCCAACGAAAATGGTTGGCAGTCTTTCAGGAGCTCTGGTGTGGCTTTTAGTACCATGGCACCAGATTTACAACCGTTCTTCTAAATAATTAAAACCTATATTAAAAAAGGGGGCTGGAGCTACCTCCCAGCTGGAAGATTGGAACAAGGAGGGGAAGTAGTGGAGAGCATCATAAAGGAGGCTGCAAGAATAAGTCACTAAAGCTTTTGCTGTCTCTAAAACAATTCTGACAAAGCCCGACTTGTAATTTAAATTAAGTGGCAGCCCTTTTGGAAAGGTCTTGTAAACTCGTATGCATTCTGTAGGGCAAAGAAAAAAAACTTCATTTTTTCTTTGTAAATGGGAGCACTTCTGGGAGGTGTCAAGGCACTTTATACTTAATCGGTGACCTTGCCCCAAGGGCAAAGGCTCTTTTGAAAGACCCCAAAAGAAGTGTCTCCTGTCTCTTTAGAGAGAGGACTAATTGTTGCTGCTGTGCTTTGTAGACATGGAAAATAGAGACACTGATTTTTTTTTTTTGATTTTTTTTTTTTTTCCCCAAGTGCACTTTTGAAAGTAGCAACCCTTTTTGAGACATCCTGGTTTGCCCTGAATGTTGTTCAATTAGTTCGGCTGTCAAAAGCGGGGAGCTCTCATTTCTGTTAGCAGAAATTCCTCTTGCTGGAAACACTAGGCCAAAGGGATTTCCTGGGTGTACGTGAGGACTGAATTTGGCAGGGAGGTGTGGAAATGTACAATATACAGTACGTATGTAATGTATATTATAAATCATATTAGTACAGTCAGCTGTTGAATATATAGTATTTGGATGTACGTGCAGAGCATTTATTTGGATCGTTGCCTGGCTGGCACAGAACACGGGGAGGGGGGGCAAACCAAAAACCAGTCTGGCCTCTCTTTATGCGTACAGGATGGGTGTTACAGGCATGCAAGCCCTTTGGAAGCTCCTGTACCTACAAGGTGTAGCATAGGCACAATCTGATGCGTCCTGAGAGGCCAGATGAGACCTGTTGCTAGCAGAACTTGGATCAGACCTGGAGAGATCTCTCAGGGGGGTATATGGCGGAGCTGTATTTTGGACTTATAATTGCAATACAAATAATCACTGGATTAGTACAATGAAAAGGAAGTCAGAAACCCACCTTGTATGTATTTACTTTCTCCGATGTGTTATAACCTCAGGGTTGAGTACTAAACCTGGAGGCTTTGTTGGGTTTTAAGGTGCTATCTTTGCTTCCACCCTCCTTTTTTTTTTTTTTTTTTTTTTTTTTGTTTTTTTGGTGCCAGACAGGGAGTGGAGAAAGCATAAAAGAACCTTAAGAACTCTGAGTTGCAAGCAGAGGAGGGCTCTCTGCTGCATTTCAGAGATGTTCTTGCCAGCCCTGGTGTAAGGTCTGGACTTGGTGCAAGAAGGCAGAGCTTTAGTGCTCTGACCTGTAGCCTGTGGCATTTGCTGTTATTCAGACAGGGACTTTGCCTTTCTTGTGTTACTTATTCTAGGGATGGTGGAAAATCTTAGAAGGTACAAAAGTCCTTTCCCAGCTTGACCTCTGAAATCTAACCCATGATTTGCAGGGAGAGCAGAGCTTACTACATGGCCCGTCTTGTAGCCAGTCCCCAAACAAAAAACACATGGGTGGCTCTGCAAGTCATACTTAGGACATCAGATCACTTGGTGGTGTGTGCAAGAGTGATGTACGTAGGTGGTCTCCTGTTTGCAGGCAGTCTCACCTTTTCACTCCACTGGGATAGTAAATGCCATTTAATAACCACGCAATTCTAGCTGGCAGTCGGGAAGATGATTATGAATAGATTTCTATCAATAGAATCATAGACTGGCCTGGGCTGGAAGGGACCTTAGAGATCATTTAATCCAACCTCCCTGTCATGGGCAGGGATGCCTCTCAACTAGATCAGGCAACACACGGGATATGTTTGTCCTCATGTGAGCTGAACATCTCATAAGACCTGGGTATTTATGCTTCCAGCCAGAGTGGTACTTAGCTGGAGGGAGAAGGGAAAGGAAAGGTGTTGACAAGAACCTTCACCTTCTCTTTGTACCGTACAGTGCATGTTTCTAAGTAGTGCTCAGTGATACAAAAAATAAATATGAGAAGCAAAGTTCTTTAGTCTGTATGATGCAGGCTGAACACAATCATAATCACTTTTCATTTCCTCACGCTGTAAATAATGGTTGCAGTGAAATAGTCTAGGTTCAGGCTGGGTTGACAGACAAGGTTAGGATACCAAACTGATGAGTTTTGGTTTTCTTTGTTCTCTTTTGTGGACAGGTTGGCTATATCCAAATTGGATCAGAGCACATGCTAATACAACCAGTGAATACATCGGAGACCTCATTTAGTGGAAAAGAACACTTCATCAGGCATAGACGATCCACAAAATCAAGCCATCCCATGAAGTCGCACATTCCTGATGAGCACTGCAAGGTTGTAGCAGGTGAGCTTGAAGTGGCTCAAGAGAACAGCCATGCAATTATATTTTAACTGTTGTTCTGCCAGATACATCTGTATTTTGAAATTCAAGTGTTTGGGCAGCTGGAGCTAGTGAAAAAAGGCATGCATTAATGAATCCTTCTGCTACTTCAGGCAGGAGTCACATCACAGATAAATAATAAAAATTGTTGGGACATATGCTGTAATATTCAGTTGGTGAGAAGATAAACTTTATGATGGGTCACTGTAAATTTCTGACCTTCTGTCCAGGGGTGGTGTTCTGCCTGTCGTTGGCAGAACTGAAATTCCCTTCCTGAGAAGAGGGACTAGAGGAAAGTGGGGAGACACTGGGTAATTCTATGGGATCACAAATGGGAAGAGGAGGTGAGTGAGTACCAAGGTATCAGAACTGTAAAATAAGGCACTAAAATGGAACTGAAAAAATTTGTTTCCAGTAGCACCTACTGCTTCCTGGAGGCTTCTGGGGACCGACGACATGCTGCTCTTCTCTGCTTTGTCCCAACGGGAATGCGAATAGACCCCACAGTTGCTGGGATCCCCTCTGCAAGCTTTGTCCTCCTTAGGTTGACAGAGGGAGATTGATAGTGTGGTGTAACATTTTTTTAAGGCTACGGATCTTGTTCTGTGACTGGATTTTTCCCTACCTGATGCTAAGCCCTGAGGGACTAAGCTAAGACTGGATTTGGGGAGAGTGTGGGCACCTCTCTCTTGCGTGAGGCCGGGATAGCTTTAGTCGCTCCTCAGCAGGTAGGTGAGGAAAATCTGAGACTGTGGGATTCCCTGCCCTGGGATCACACAGGAGTTTGCAAAACTGCAGGAAACAGAATTTATATCCCTTGGGTGCCGACTCTTTTTGCTGACTGCAGGCTGGCTGTGCTAAAAAGGGAGCAAAGCACCCGACTGCTGCACAGTGGGGAGTTCTGCTTGCTCGTGCAATCAACCACTGCTTCAAGTAGCCGTGTCATAAAATAATGAAATTGCTCATGGGCTTTGCCACTTAAAGGCAGACTCCTGAATGTTTTTCATTGTTGTGGGAAAGAAATGTAAGTCATGGCTGTTAATAGGCTTAGCATGTTAACGACCTAATTGACTCCTGTCTGGTTTGGATTAACTTTTGTGCACAAGGAGTTTAGAAACAAAAAAAATTAATCCTCTCTGACACACAGAAGGTCCATTCCTAATGAAATTGTGTGGAAATGATGGTCTAGGGATATGCTTCCAGAGTTTCTCCTAGGAAAAAGTCTCTTTACTGTGGTACTCCCCAACGTCAGCAGAGTGAAGGAATTAGCAGATTTGTACTAATGGTTCCTTTTCACTGGGTTGTAATTTGGCTTACCCAGGCTAAAATTAGGCAGGAAAGAATGGAGGCTGTAAATACATGGGAAACATTTGCATGCTAGACATTTTAGATATACATCCTGTATTGTGGAACAACATAGACAGAAAAATACACGTCTGTGTAAATACTGTTTAAATACAAACCCACGGAGTTGCCACATGTGAACATTTTCCAGTCCTTTGCTGTTTTTTTAATTTTCTGTGCAGGTAACAATCACCTCTAAAGATATTTTCTTCTTAAAATTCTGTAATTCAGCGGTACCTGGCGTGATCTGGGGTTATTTGGGGTTCAAATAAAATAGAAAATACCGGATGCTGTTTTTTTATGTTATTGACCATGTTGTAAGAATTTAAACGGGGCTAAATTCCTTTCTAATTTCTATTGGCAGCAAAGGTCCTGTGATATATGAGCATAACTGACTGTGGTGGTGTAATGACTTGTGTATTTGTAGGGGGTGGGGGGGAAAGCATTTAAAGAAAGCAAAATTAACTTAACCAGAAGGTGCCATGTGTGAAAACTACTGCAGGGAGAGAGGGCAGAGCTTTCTGAGGGCATTCCTCTCGTGTTCCACCCAGCACTGTGGTACTTTCCTCACAGACCCCAGCCATGGGAGAGGGAAACTGAGCTGAGCAGTTCCTTGGGGCTAGGTAATGCTGGCAGTCTGGTTTGATAAGCGGTTTTAAAAATCCCTAAAACAAGTCCTTTAGTCGAAGTGGTGTAACATGTCCTACAGCACTCAAAATTATTTTTAGAGCTGCAGGAGAATTTTGTGGGAGCCAAATTTCTCCTGGAATCATCTGTGTAAGAGGATTAATCTGGCTAGAGTCAGGAATGGGAAAGTACTTAGGGTTTTGCATGAGTGGATCTTCGAGATGTGAAAGTGCCTGCTAATGGGTTAAAAAAAAAAATCACAGGTCTGTGGATTCAGGGCTGTTGTTTTAATTCCTTTGTTTAAATTCTGAACTGCTCTAGCTGCAAAAGATGTATCCCATCACCATGGGCCAGGTGCTATTGTTAGTCATATGATACGTGTATCCGTATTTTTATCACCTGTCATCCAGCAGGAGAAAGAGTTCAAGTCACAATGCACATTTATGCTCAGGCATGAACATGAGCCCCTGTGAGGCAAACAGAAAACCTATTAAAAGGTTTCCAGGTGCAGATGCTGCGAGGGGGAAGGAAGGAAAGGTTGGGTTTCATTTGCTCTGAGGCATGGCGTCGTTAGGGACACGGGAAATAGCCTCACAGAGGTGATGTGAAACACTTCTTTGGTTCTCATCTCTAGACACTGGGCTGCATCTGGGGTAGAAACCTGTTATCACACCCTGTTCTGATTTTAAAGAACAAGTCTGATGGCTTTCTTGTCAAAGGTCTTGGATGAGTGGTCTCTATGGAGAGAGAATGGAGTTTTGTTTGTAGGTTTTAATACATGTAAGTAAGAATTTCTCTACAGATAAGCCAGGTGGGGAGACAAAGAGACCTCTCTTAATGCATCAGACATCATCTTTGCAGCACCCTCAGGTTTGGCCTAGACCTTCATGAATAGATTTCTCGATTTATTTGTGGGGACAAGAGGTAGCTTCGTGGCTTATCTGTTTCAGCAGTATCTGTGATTCCCACCAATCTCTGACTCCACAGGAAGAGCTTGTGGCAGCCAAGTGACACACACAGCAGAAAGGGTTACATGGGAGCTGTACCATCTCCTTTATTGAGCCCCTGTAGCCTCTGTTAGAAAACACCTGAGGTAGCGCTTCTTTCATTGCTCTGTCTCTCTCTGACCTTGTAATATATATACAATAAAGCTGCAGTAAATGGATAAAAGTATGTTAACTATCGTGGAGCAACAGTAGTTTAATGAATTTTCTGAGATCTGGTCACATATTTTGCATTTTTTCTATACTGTCAAAGTCTATGGACAGGAAAAATATTTCAGTTTTTCTTGGTGAGAGAAAATATCAATGTTAAAGGGCAGAATCAAAACATGTTATGGAAGCATAGGAATCTCCTCTAACCATGCCATAAAACTTTCTCTTTCTTTGGGAAAAGTAAGTTCTGTTATAACTTTTCCAAATGTCTCCAGTGATGTATTAAAGTCCTCTTACATAGAAAGAATTT
Organism: Trogon surrucura; assembly: GCA_020746105.1. Classification (NCBI taxonomy): domain Eukaryota; kingdom Metazoa; phylum Chordata; class Aves; order Trogoniformes; family Trogonidae; genus Trogon; species Trogon surrucura. The sequence goes on along the minus strand of CM036627.1, from coordinate 18,353,173 downwards.
GATATAAAATACAGTCCAGGAGCATGGGAGAGAGTAGCTTGTCTTTAGAGGGAAGGTTGTTATTTCATGTTTATGATATAGACCTCATAAATTATTCTTAAATGTGGGTTTGCTTTAAACCCTTTTGTCAGTTTAGATGAAGCAGTTTTCATTTAATGCAAATGTGCTGCATGGAGAGAAGCAGGTAGTGGAAAAACCAGCAAGATCAACATTTTAATTCTCAAAATAACAATGCGTTGCTTCTCTGTATAATTACTTCTCAACCTGGTTTAACAATTGGTCAAAGCTGGTAATAATTTAAATAAATGCCCATATGCAGGTATCAAATGTAGGGAATGCTTTCCCTGAACAGGCATAAATCCTAAACACATGTTACAGCTACGTTGCATTTCCCCATCTTTACGCGTTGTCTCTTAGCTGTGTTTTCTCGGCAGGTTCGAGTTGGCCTGAAGTAGCAGTTATTATGGCCAAAAAACATGTGCACTAAAAATAGAGACATGTAATGCAACCTGTATTAGTCCATATTAGGAAGCGTCTGTTGAAGAATTAAAGCAAGGATTTCAACAATGGGCGACGCAGAAGATGTAATGTGATTAAGTGTTTGCAAGCAGAGAAGTATTCCCTGTGCACTTTACCCATGGGAGTCTGCCTCACTTGTGTGGATAAATCCCTTGGTTTCTCCAGGTTCCCGGTCTTACAAACAGGGAGTCTGGATTTTCCCTGCGAGTGTGTGATTGTTTCCTTCTGGCTGATAAAGAGCAGCCTTTGGGACCAGGCTCCGATGCAGAAGCTTCCTTTTCTATCACATGCGGCAAGGAAAGTTTTATTGCTGGTCTGTTGTGGATGAAGCCTCTCAGCACGAGGGTGTGGATGATGTGGAGCCGGATGGACTCCAGTGTCATCTTCTTTGACCGTCAAGGTGCAAAAGAGACCAAAAAAGAGGACATGCAAATGCAAGGTGGCTCCAAGGAGACTAAGGTACATTGCTTACCTTTTACCTGTCTTGGTTTTTTCCATGTCATCATAAATCATATCTCAGGGTTAGAGCCAAGAGTGAAGAATTAGGACACTGTTGGCCTTAACTCCTCGTGGTGTTCAATCTTTTACCTTCAGCAGATCCCTTGGGATCTTTCTTATAAAAGCTACCGAGTGTTGGTCACCTACCTGTGTGTGTGGGAATGCTTTGGGGCAGATTTTGCCTCTGTTCAAAAGCTCTAAGCTTCCTTGGAGGGAGTTTGCAATTACGAGTGATCAGCCATAGACTGTCAACCTGCGACTGAAGGCACAGAAAATTGGAGGATATTTAGACTATAACTTCTAACTCTTAAACAGTTTCTTTATTTGCAGATTAGGGCTCTTAACTCTGAGCTGGCAGTGGTACCGAGAGCCTCTGGATCTGAAAGTTGCTCTATAAACTGCTGGTTTCTGTCTCAGCTGATCTCCTCCCTGTGTAGTTTGACGTATCTGTCTACATTAGGGATTAAAAGTAACTGTTACTCTACTTTTTACTGCACTTTGACCTGCTGAGACAACACCGTTATGGGAGTTGAACCTGTATTCTTTACTGGCTTTTGCAAATCACCAGAAGTAAATTGCCCGGCTTTCAAGGAGGTCTGTGCTGCCTCTCTCAAGACAGAGGTGTAACGGCGAGGTCAGACTGTAGGTGCGGACCCACTGGTTTGGTGACTCCCTGAGCTCTTCCAACGTCAGCAGAAGCGATTGGAGTTCAGTTGCCAAAGCCCAGGATGGGATGGTGAAGCTGGCAGTTGTAAAAACATTCTTCGCAAACTAAGCACGTTCGCTAAAGACTCATTAAAATAAAATAAACCTGGAGGCCAGTGATGCCATTTTTTTTTACAATATAACTGCAGCCAGGCTTTTTCTAGTCTCTAAAGCTCTGAAGTGGGTTAAGACTGTGCTTTGTGATTGGTTTCTGATCTGCTGAGTTTAAGTGATCAAACCTGAGGAGCCTGAGTTCAATCTTATGTACGTCACTCCTTATCACTTGGACGTAATTATATTTGTGTAACAGGATCTTCTCCCGTGGTCCCAAGGAAGTTGAGATCTTTACACGTCCGTCACAAACAATGGAAATCAACTCAGCTTCAGCAAATTTCCAGCTAGTAACAGAGCAATCAAATACAGGATGAGAAACCAAGGCAGAGATGCTAAGATGGAGTGGCAGAGTATTTCCATTCCTACTTTAACAATCTTGCCATTAAACCATGCTGACTGTGCCTCCTTTCTGTAACATTAAATTGTCTTCTGTGACTGTCTTACATGAGCGAGTCCTTGCTTCTAGCTGGAAGGAAGTTTCCTTTTAAAAGGAGATGAGTGCACATAGTTCAGCAGTCAGCAATCTTTTGAAATTCTGCAGACAATTTGAACCAGTGAGTGGACAGAGATCATAGTTCTTACCTTGTACTGTCTTACAAGCCTGACATTAAGACAAAGTCCTTATGTGTTATGTTGATGACTGAGTATGTTTTGCAGCAGAATAAGGTTTTAACTGATGTGTCCAAGCCACAGACTAACTTGGAGAACAGTCCTCGCAATAAAATTTCTGTGGTGTTTTGAGATGCAGCACAGAGTTCATGACTTCTGTCTCAAGTTCTTGTTGCTTCTGTGCCAGACAAATAGTCATGACCTTGTGATTTGGTATGAAAGTGACTGTGTGAAAACAAAACAAACCAGAAAAAACAACAAAAAACCCCAAACCAAACAAAACCCCAAAACATTTCTGGGAGGTGGATTAGGAACCAGTAAATCATTCTGCTATGCAATAATTTTTCCTGTCAGTTGATGCATGATTTTGACTGCCATCCTATTCAGAAATAAACTGGGGCTGCATAACCATTTTGTAGGACCAGGCATTAAAAATGAGAGGACAGCTCTCAGTGTGTAATCTGTTGGGATTTGAATGAGAAGCCATTTCTCTGATTTGAATGAGCAACTGCTTTTTAATCTCTGAACTTCAGACTGCCCGCTGGCATCAGCTAGCTGTGGTAAATATGGAATCCCAAGCTTTTGATGGAGGTATAAGAGCCCACTGCACAGGGACAATTTTGTGCTGTGTCCTAACAGAGGTGTGAAGGTGGCTTCATGTTCCCGTGGCTGGAAACAGGTTGGGCAGTGCTGTACCGTGGCTACTGTGTGGAGCAAGGCTTCTGGAGCTGAAGTGTGGTTGGGGTTTATTTGGTTGGTTGGTCGGTTGTTTATTTTTTTCCTTCAACAGATCAGTGTTTTGAACAGGACTGCTCTGTTGCTGTATGGCTGAAAACTGCAGGTGCAAGGTAACCAATGCACAGAACTTTGGACGTAAAGCCCAAAGGAGGCAGTGAAGGGGCGTTTGTGGTGGCATCCGTGAATTTTGAACTGGCCCCCTTTATGTGCCTGAGGAGATCTCCTGGTTCTGAGCTGTCCTGTGATCTGTGGTTGCTCTTTTAGCTCAGGCTGTGGTAGCAAATACCCTTCAGTGGGCTGACTTCTGCAACAGATGTTTCGTCATCCTGGAAGTCTGAGATCTCTAAACCTGTTCAAGTTTGTTTTGCTTCTTACTGTGAGCAACTTGATCCCCAGGCCCAGAAACAAGGTTGCTGACTTGTACAGCTCGTGAGCATCCACTGTGGGGATGCTGTGCCGTCAGGCTTTTGAAGAAGCTGTTCAATAATCCATTTGAAAGCAGCTCTGCTATCAGATCCAAACACGAGGAGTTAACTGTGTTTTTAAATAATAAACACTCTTTGTGTTTCAGCCCACCACTCCTTGATCCTAATTCAAACTAAGAAGGAAGCTTACCTGTATTCTGTTTAGGTCTTGCTTTTGCTCTCATCCTGGGATGTAAATGCTGCTGCTGACTTCTACTTTCTGTTTCATTTCCTTTCTGGAGTTCACCTTACACATTGCCTTCTTGGTTTGAAATGAAATCGAGTCATCATGCTACTTTTGAAAATTTCTTTGAAATTAGTGCTGTCTGGATTAAATAGCAATACCCATAGATGTCATGTCATAGATGCCATAGATGGAGTATAGTGATTTTTTTTTTAACACACAGTTGATAGATCAACTATCAACACAGTTGAGAGGTATTTGTATCCTACCACTGGTACCAGAGGAACTTTGTGGCATCCTGTCCCTTTGATAATTCAGCAGACTTGCCCTTCTTATGACTGACATTTGGTTTTAGGTTAACTGGTAAGCATATACCTCAAGAACTTCCTTTCTTTAATTTCTAGGCTTGGTTTGTGTGCGGGATCTCCTTTTTCTTTCTCTCTGTTTTGCTTAGGAGAGGTGATGATTTTTACTTTTAAGTGAAACTAATAAAACCAGCCTAATGTGAGCACCAATGAAGGATTTTGTGGAAACTCCTGGGGCTTAGAGAGAATTGGTATTATTTGTTGCCTGCTCTTTCTTCCTTTTTATGCTGCTGAAGTAACAGCATAAAGGAAAACAGAGCTATCCCTCCATGTGAGGGTATACGGAGATATAAAAGGTCATGGGTGGAGGGAAATTGGTAGAGATTTTCCTGAGGAAAAAGTGGAAAGGATTTTTAAGGCAGCAAGAGAAAAGAAATCCTAGGGAGAAGTCTGGCCTTGCAGAAAGGACTCCGCAAATTTACTTTTTATTTGTGGCTTTTGTTGAACTACGTCCAGAAACTTTCAGTAGGTTTAACTAGCTAAAATTACAAAATGAGAGATTATGGAATAAAAAGGTGGAAGGCTGTAGGAGAAGAGGTTGTTTTTCAGATGAGTCTGGGAAATGCTGTTGGAAGGGAGGTAGGAGGAGCAGGAAGGGACTCTGCAGTTACAGCAAAAATGTGCCAAAAGCCAGACAGTGCTAGACAGGGCTTTTGGTGTGTAATAGCAAAAGGTCATTTGGGGCGGTTCCTTTGGAATTGTACATCTGTTGGGTTGCCATAAAAAGCACTGAATAGAAGGAGTTTTCTGCTGAGGCTTCAGAAGAGCTCTGTTATGCTTCCGATCGCAGTAGGGCCTATAGTTTTTTTGCCACTCTGAGGAAGATTTGAAAGACTGCCGGACTGCAGAATGTGATCTGATCTTGTTGCTTTGCAAGTCGCTAGCCAAGGAAAGGTAAGACCCAGCTAATGAGCTTGTGCGATGTTCCATCTATTTTTGTACTGAGGATCTGGAGGTGTATCGCCCTTCTCCACCACCTAGAAGTCCTGAATTTTGTGAAAGTTTTGCTCAGATAGACTGTGTAACACACTGTTGAAGTGACTGGCAAAAGAGTAATGTCCCTTGCGCCTAGTCACCCGCAGCGTATACGTGCAGTGCTGTAGATTGACTGTTTCGGCTCATATTTCACGTGATACTCTCTGACCTCTTAAGCGGGGAACACCTGACTCCTAAAAAAGTGTGCAGTTTGGTTATGTATGCTCCCCGCAATGTAAACTCCTCTGACAGGCTCCTGCCCATGTTTTATGGCCTCTTGTGCCTTCTCACTAACACTTAACATCTGCACCACAAAATTTGTAACATCAATTTGTTCAAATAAAGAATCCACCAAGCATTTAATCCTTGTTTTAATGGCTGATGTTTATTTTAGCTTTGGGTTTCATGTACTCATGGAGGGATTCTCCTCAGATAGTCCATAAATCATGTGGGGCAGGAGTAAGACTCCTCTGTCCTGGCTTGTTTCTGAAGTGAGGCTCTAGAGATGGGGTTTTCTGATAGGGCCATAAAGTTGACTCGCCTCAGGTATGAGTTACAGATGCGTTTAATGAGGATTTTTACTATTGGGTTTGGAACTATTTCTTCATCAAATGTCTGCGATATGGGATGTGTGTATTTCTTTCGTTCTGTTTGTGATGGCTCATCTGAAAATGATGGTTGTGCTTTCTCCATGTGTTTGATCATGCTGGAAAATTGCTTCCATGTGTGGTAGGCAGGAACACGCAAATAGAGACCGCTCTGAAAGTAGCCCTCTGCAAGGACAAGAGGGACAGAAAGAATAAAAAGTTTCCCGTTAGAGGAACTACAAACTTAAAAAAGGGAAGAAAGGACAAAAAAGAGACACACATGCTCTTCAAGTACTTTGTGTTGCTTTGCCTTACCTGTTGCGTAGCGTATCGTGACCACCTGAGCTCTTCGTAGGGTCCCTTGAATCTGTTACACTTTGCCTGTTTTGCTCAGTAAGCTTACTCTTGGACAACGTGAGGGAGAGGCTGAGAGTAAGAGCCCAGGTTCTCTAAGTCAGGCCACTCTGGCTGTGTTTCCAGGCAAGCCTGCGGGGTGGTAGTTTTCCACACACAATCTCTAATCCTGACCACCCAGTGGAAAGGAGCCAGCCCGCAGTTTCAAGCATAACTCATGGAGGAATGGGGGCCAGAGGCTTTGTGTGAACCAAGTCTACCCAGCAATATGCCAAGAGTCCCTTTACACTGCTGATCTCCAGAAATCACACCTTTCAGAGTTTTGTACAGCTGCCTTTTGCAAGGAGGCACTGAGTGGAATTGGCCAAGCCTGGCCGATTCCTTAGTCTGCCTCTGGAGGAGGGACCACACCGCGCAATCCTACCGCAAATAACCATGGCATGACCTCTCCTCCATGGAGTACAAACCGCGGTCTAGCACAGTGGGTTCCCCCTGTGACACAAGTGGCTTGTTTTCCACCAAAAAGGAGGTTTTTTGGAGTGAAAGCTCAGAGTACCCCGATTATATTTTCTTCCATTTATGCCTTTTGGCACAGCTCATTCAATGCCACGCCCAGACTTATTTGAGTCTAGGCCTAGCCCCCCGTAAAAGCAACTTCTCTATATGTAGGACATTTACACTAGCTGAAAACTTCTGATTTGTTAGGGAATTACCAAAATAAGAATTTGATGGGGAAGTACTGTTACTTCCAGAAAAGTTCTAATTGTTAGCAGCAAATACCTAAAATGTTCTTACTGGAATAATTTGCTTTCTCTTCCTTTTTCTCTGCTTTCCCTCCCCTGGTATTTAAATGATAACCCTGAAAGTACTGCAGCTGAAGATGCGTGGTTATGTAGAGGAAGGGATGGGTGGATAAATGGTATGAAATGAATAAACAAACCAACATGGGAGCTTTTTCACAGAAGTTTGCTGAAGTCATCTCCATTTCATAGTTGGCAAACCAAAGCTGCATTGATCTTTCCGGCTTTGTGGTGTAGTCACTCCATTTTATTTTATTTTATTGCCTTTGTAAAGCACTTGGAAACAGAGATTCCTAGCTCTGTGGCACCTCTGTCATGATTGCGCACTTTGCTGTAGCTGGCCTGCAGTCCATGTGAAAACCAGCCTTGAAACTTTGGTTATTTTCATCTTTGCTGCTGGCATGTAACTCCCACTATTTATGAGCACCCCAAGTTTTCATTTGTTTCTTGTCCACAGGCTCCTGTCTGTCCTCTTAGACCCAGGGAGATATTTCCAAAGTCTCTTAAAAAAAGATTGAAATCAAATTTCATGGTTGTTTTCTCAGTTTAAAATATGTACCAAGTGTTGACAGTTGATGCCTTGGGCAGAAAAGCGTGTGCAGAACTATACTGGATGACTGCTAGACAGCTCAGAATAGGGGATATGGGATGAACACGTGCAAATGTTCACACTGACAAGACAGAAAATGTATGAATGAGCAGAAGTAGGGGGGCTTATAGCTGATGTTTATCACCCTGAATACAACAGTGTCAGTCAGGAAAAGCTGATGATCTGGATGTTAGTGCATTTACCAGCCTGGGAAAGCAGGGAAATCCAAGCTGAGTTATGTAAGGGAGCTGGTAAACAGGCAGTGGAAAAACAGGATCAATGAATGCTAAGTCAGATCTGCCTGCTGCAGAATGGTGCTTTGCTAAGAGAGGTTCTCAACTTAAACCTACAGAAAATGGAAAAGTGATTCTCTGTTCTGGGAAATGAGTAGCGTGTGAGGTGTGACTTAAGAGGTGTCTGTCTCTCATCCCTTATGGTCTATTCTGTCACTTTTGCATTGAATACTTCGTGCTGTTTCAGGACCTGTTGTGTGTCCTGTTCCCTTTTTCATTGGAAGAAATTAGCATTAATGGCAATGTCGGTATCTTATCCATAGCATATTGCAGGCTGAGCAGTAAGCAGATGCAATTTCAGTGAATCTTGGCAGTTTGTTTCTTATTGCAAAATAGATTTTTTTTTAATGACTTAATTTGCTTTTCTTTCATTTTAAAATTGAAAACATGAATACATTTTTTGTGACTGCAGTGAAGTGAGTAGATTCCGTTTCAGACCTGAACCTAATTTCTCCTTTGTTCGTGCCTCAGCTGCTTTGCACATCTGCCTTTGAGCCGTGTAACACATTTCACCTTTCAGTTTAGGATGACTAATACATTAGTTTGGAGGAATGGAAGTTTAACTTCTGTGTTTTAATTTTTTGTGCTAGCAGTAGCTGACTGCTGCTTCACTTGTTAGTCCTTAGAACGGGTCCTTTTCGTGGGTTCTTGTAACTGAAGTTCATTAAAGATCAGCTGGTCTAGGGAGTCCCCGGCTTTTGGTGCAGACCACAACGAGAGGCATGTGAGCTCTGCACGTAGGTGGCCGGTGACTGCAGCTGCTGGTGCTCGTGCCAATAGCAATAAATGAGCAAAGAAAGCTTGAGAAGGTCTTATCTAGCCTGACCCTCTGCACTTCTGGGTTTCATCCAGTTGGCCGGTAATACAGGTTCCAAAACAATCAGACTTGATTTAAAATTCTTGAGACTCTATCTTGTGCGCTGTTACGTTGCTGGTAGCAAGTAAAAATGCAACTGATGGCAATATTATCTCCAGGAATATGTTACGACTTCCCTGCCTAAGGAGAACCTGCAGAGTCTAGAGTGTACATTACATCTGGAAGCATGGGCCCCTAAAATTTTCTTCAGCAGACTTTTCCTTAATTAGAACTTGTTCCATTATAGTGGAATGTTACTCCTTTCACAAGCAAGATTTCCGATTTCTGAAAATTTTTAAGAGCATGACTTCTTGGCTTGAATTACAGTTAATCTTTTGCTTTTCTGGACTTCTTTTTTCCAATCTTCTTTCCTATCTGGGTGTAATCTGGTGGTCTTATATGAATCTGCACACAGAGATACAGATGTACTGGCAATGGAACTTCTTTTTATCAGCAAACAACACTTCAAAGGTCACTGCAATTTGAAGGTGCACAGGAAGGTTTGTTCAAAAGAGTATGGAAGTTTTATTGTCATCTGCCAGCCTTAATAAGTATTTGGACTTTTTTAGAAAAGAAGAGGCAAAAGAAGATGAAATCAACCAGTGACTGGAGGGAGAGAAGAAATGCCATTCGACTTACCAACGAGTACACAGTAGAAACTCTGGTGGTGGCAGATGCTGATATGGTTCAGTATCATGGTGCAGAGGCTGCCCAAAGATTCATCCTCACGGTTATGAATATGGTAAGTGGGCAATTTACTCTCATAAGAAGGAGCAAGGGTAAACAGATTGCATCCAGGGTGGGTTAGAGCTGCCTTCCTTCACAACTGATATGGGTAACTGTTTTGAACTTGAGGTATGAGGAAAGTTGTTTTTTTTTCTTTGTGTTATGTGCCTCTTCTCCTCCATCTATGTGATTCCCTGTGTTTGACTAAGGACATCACATTAAAAACCTTTTTTTTTTAAAACTGAAATTGCAAATTTTCACTTAGGAAATATTCCATAGTTGTTCAGGACTCGTGTTTTCTACTATGTTTTTTGTACCACTATGGTTTACGTTGAACAAGAGTATTCCAGAGTGGATAGATGGTCTAGTCTCACATGATGTTTCTTGGGTTCCTAAAGATTTCCATAGCGCACTTGTTTTATGAAAGATATTTCTCTGTGGGTCGTTGTCATAGCAGACAATCAAAGTGTTATTGAAGGCATTAGTCATATTGATTTCCAGCAGAAAACCTCGCTTCAAGTCAGTTAGAAACACTTTTTTTCTCTGATTTGTATGTAATGAAAATGGCTGCATCCCGTGCTGGAAAAAATATGTCAAACTTGTCATCAGACTGCCAGCTTTACCCTAGGACCTCTTGTGCTACATGAAGTGATGCTGATCCTACCTCTGAATAGTTGATGGAGTTGGGCTTTAGAAGCATTCTAGAATTTCTGCAGAGAATCTGCCCAGAGTGAGGAGAACCTTTTGAAATTGCAAGCTTGCATGAAGTGTGGGTGTTAATTTGCTAGCTGTCCTAGGAGTTAAGCCTTCCCTCTCAGTTGATAAGGGAACATAAAGCCTCTCACAGGGACTGCTCACTCACTTGTTGGCGGTGCCACTAAGGAGATAATGGCTAAATTGGATGCAGACACTGAAAACTCCGCTCAGAGGCGGCAGGGGTCCTTCCAGAGGCATTTGCACAAGGAATTCTTGGAGGAAGCTTGTGTTCCTCTGCCCATGCTATTGTAACATCCAGGAACAGTTCATTCGTTCATTCTCCTGACTGCTGCTCTGTTATTGTTCATGAGCAGCAAATTGGCTTGGAAAATAATAACAGCTCTTAATAGTAATTGACTGGTCACGCTTCCCAATGAAGAGCCGAGTGACGGATGCTCAGTGTATAATCCGGCTGTGAGACAGCAGCTTCTTAAGAGGTCTTGTATTCTTTCATCAAGCAGTTTTGTGAGGGAGTTCTCCTGTAATGAAATGCTTTGCTGATTAACAGGGAGTTTGTTTAACTAGTCTTTTCTGTTAACAAGCTGCTTTTCTGTGTCCCTTCCTCTGCCTTTTATTTTGCCTTTCAGCATGCTGTGACAATGGTCACTTAATAGGGCTTCGTTGTGTCTCTACATTTTTTTGGATTGGTTTGTAGGAAATCTCTTCTTGCGACAAATCCATTCATGTCACCATCACTTCAGGGTCTACTTACTGGCTTTCTTGCATTCGAGGATGTGTTTGCTGGGGACACAAGAGCTTTATTCTTCTCAGAGCCACGGTTCTCCAACTTTAAATTTACATACCAGTTTTGTAGTGAGCAGGCAGAACATAAGTTCAGCTCTGAACAAATCCTCTAATAAAAAAATCTTCTAATAAAAATCTGCCATTGCGTTCCACAGTTCTGCTGCAGCTGGTGCAGGGCGTTATGGCTGTGAGACCTCTTAAAATACATGTCTAATCGTTAGTCTCGATGATCTTTGTGCCAAAGGGTCAATTATTTCAGAGTAGCTGTTACTACATCTCTATGTTGTGTAGTTTGTAGTTAGCATTGAGGACACCAGTAGACGAAGTCCTAAAGGATGGCCGTGAGCACTGTTGTCTGTCCAGACTGAGGAGTGCTGCAGAACATCTCAGCAACATCAGCTTGCCAGGTGTGGAGAGATGCTAGTAGATGGGTTGGGTTCTCTAAACCCATTTACTAAACAGTATTGAAGCTTAGTTTCCAATGAGTTTGGCTGATGGACTTTTAAGCTAGGTTCTGATGCTGTAGTGTGAGCTCACTCCTTTATTAGACACTAGAGTGCACATGGAAGAGGACTCTTGGCTGAGGAACACAGTTATCTGACATCCCCAGAGGTGCAAAGTCCAGCTGAAATGCTTCCCACTGTTAAGTCATTGCTCCCGGGGGCTCACCCATGTGGTGTTTCTGATGTCTGATAGGATTTGAATTTGTTTCAGCTTTCCAGCCTTCAGAGGAACACCGACAGTCTCTCTCCTTTGGCCACCTACATTCCCACACTTGTAGGAACATATTGTCTTTCACACCTCTGCCTTCCTGAGGAAACTGGTTGTGAGTGGCTGGTAAGATGAGAAGATACTGAGGAATAATAACAGACAAACACACAGATGGTACCATTGCATAAACCCTTATTCTGAGGCTATAAACCAAGGTGAGGTTCAAGGAAATCAGGATTTTAACATTCCATTTACCATAATGAAAGCTGATATTCACCCCAGCAAAAGAGGCTGAAGAATAATTCAGAAAATATATTTCAGGAAGAGAGATAGGATAGTCATGTGGTTTAGGTGGGCTTTAGCTGAACTCTTCACTTGCCCACACTCTTCTGGTAATGCCTGAACCAGCCACGACGAATCTTTTGTGTGGTAGTTTCTCATTTGTAAAACTGTGGCATGAAGAATAATCCTAAGTCCTTAGGGCAACATCTGCTCCATCTTTCTCTGGTGCAGGATCAGTTGTGCTCTGTGTAACCACGCAAATGAAGGCCTCCTGACTGCTCGGCATCTTTGTTTCCTGCTTGCCTCGGTACGACTTCTGTCAGCCCTCTGTGACTGCTAGTTGAGGGACAGGATTTGTCCCATGGTATTAGGCAGTGCTTTTTCAGCTACGCTGCAGGATGGCGGGCTGCCTCTAAAAGAAACCAGAATGTTAATTTTGGCTTGGGTGCTTGAATTTAAGCAAATAGAACATTACTGGTCAGGGGTATATTAACTTAACTCCTCTCTGTAAGTCATTACGTTTACTGTCAAACCACAAAACAAGCATTAAGAGGTCTTATTAATGCATTTTATATTTATAGACATTTTTACTTAAAGTGATCTGCCTTAAAGTATATAATATCTATTTATGTTACAAGAATTTCTAAAGGGAAAAAAAAGTCAGCATTACAAAATACTGTTTTATTGCTGCTATGGTAAATGAGAATCTTTGAGGGGAAAAAACCACCACCCTCCTCTAGAATAACAGCTAAGAAACACAGCAAATCCCTTCTGCAACCCAGAAATAACAGGTAGTACTTCATACAGCAAATGCTGTATTTTAAACAATATTCTGTAGTTCTGACCATCTCCCTGAACAGAGAATAGATTCATATTGAAGGTATTTGTTTTTTTTCTGAATGTCATTCTAGAGGTGCAAGCTCTTCTATTTAATAAACTAATTTGAAGTTGTTAGACAGATTTTCCCAAGATCATGGAAGAATTTCCCTCTAAGGTACTCTGCAATGTATGAGTAGGAAAAAGCACAGCTCCAGGGCTTTGAGTTGACTTTAAGTCACCAGCTCTGAAAAGAGATCTATTCTTGTTTCCTGGCAAGCTATTTGATGCAGCACGATTTTCTTAATGGGCGATTCCTGATGGCTTTATAATACTGTAAAAAAAAAAAAAAAAGCTGATAAAGAAGTTGTCAGATGCCATCATGTACAGCTGCAGCCTTAGTGAGGCAGTGAGTTTATGGGCATGTAAGAACACAGACAGGGAGAGATAGCAGAATTATAGAAATGCAAACCCACCTACTTAAATATAGGTGCTGGATTGGGTTTTTTTTCCTAAGTTAAATTCCCTTGTTACTGAGCTTTTGCATGGTGTTGCAGGGTTTGCATTTCAGTTCTTGCAAAAAGGAATTTCTCTATCCTCAAAGACAGGGAAACTGCACTGGCCCCTACTGTGGCTGGTCTTCATGACTTAGACTTTCAGCTTCCTGGAGAAAACTGCTGATGTGAATGATTCTGAAGCACGTGATAGATGAGGTATGTCACTTTGGGAAAGTTCTGTCCATGGCCATAGCGTTTTTAATGATGAGGAGTGACTGATTTCAGCTAATACCTGTTGGCTCCTTGCAATTGTGCAGAGCTTACTTTGCAAACCAAGTCCTACTCAGACTGATCCCCAGAGTGTTTAGGGACAGAGATGCTGAATTTCCAAGATCACAATGTAGTGATTTAAAAGCTGCTTTCCATGGGTTTGAACATCTAGGGGAAAGAAAAAAAAAAAGTGATGGTTTTTTCTTTCTCCCCGAAGTGCATTTTGGTGGGTTTGGAATAAATTCCAACTGTGGCTTGGTTTTGAGCTTGCCTTTTTCTGAAAGAATACAGCGTGCAGGGGTGAGTTACTGTAGTTTGTGTTAGTTCTTCTGCAGCTGTTGCTAAGCCATGCTATTAGTGTGGAAGCTCTTTGCAGCAGCAAGCAGTAACTTGAAGTTAGTGATCTTTTGAATGTCATTAAGAGGGAAAGTTTTTATGTTATTCTTCAGGAATAGTACTGGTTTACTCTCTGAAGCCCTATTTTACACTCTGCAGATTGTTTTTCATTTTGGATTTCCCCTGTGAGAGTTTTTTTCTATGTTAAAGAGGCAGATAAAATAGTTTTTATCATGCATGCATTGATGGATTTATATCTCTGTGCTCTTGGGGCTGGCGCATAAAAGCTTCGTAGCTGCTACTTATAATCATCTTCCTTACCTTGATCTGGAATTTTCATGATGGGAACAGGGATGTAAGGGAAAAGAATATAAGTACTTGATCACTGTCTACAGATTTATTTTTTCGCTCCAGCAGCCCCAGGAGAAAGAGTTATGTCAACTCTATCGTATAAAGAGCCATGAATATGTTCTTTTTCATAATGTTTAATGGGGTAATTTGAAAGGTTGGCTTTAGATGGGTGTTAGAAATCCTATAGCACTTTTCAAAACAAGTGAAAAACAACCTGAGTAACCTGACTAATGCCTCTGCTGTCCAAACGGCGTCCAGCAGCCAAAGCAACAGGGAGGCTTTTGCCTGAGTGCAATATTTAAGGACAAAAAAAGAAAAACGTCAATTTTATCCTGAGGGTTGCTGTTCTGAATTCCAAAACATCTGAAACACACACGTCTCCCTTCCACCGTCCACCTGCAGAGGAAGCTCTTGAGAATTAAAAAAACCCCTCAAAACTGACATAGTTTAGTTCTTCTCCTAGCCCAATTCTTCTTGTCTAGGTTGTGCGTTATGCATGCAGGGGCAGGCCTGGACAGCTCATGCCAAAGCTGCATTTATTCTGTCCTTTCCATGTCAAAGCTATAAGGAGAAAGAAAAGCAGGAAGAATGCAAACAGAGGAGGAGAAGGATGGTTCAGGCTTCAAACTTTGCTCTCTAGGGCATTCTTTGCAGTTAAGTTCTGTCAGGGAAAGGCAGATGAAGGAGGGAGGTGTCAGAGGTGGGCTTTATTCTTTTTCTTGTTCTTTGTCTCTTCCCTTTCCATTTTTCTGCCTGTTTTATATGACTTTGCTATACTTCTTTCTGTTTCCAAAGCTCACTCTCTACTTTTGATGACTTCTCACAGAATGGAAGTCAATACAGAATAGAGGCTCACCTGCAGCAGGGCATCATGACCACACTTCAGACACGCTGACAACTTTTCACACCCCTTCCGTTCAGCCTAGTGACCAAGAACCTCCATTACTCTTCCAGCCAAGCTGCTTTCTGACACTACGGTGATGTCCTAAAACAGTAACCTTTGCATTTTGTTCCACGGCAGTGTGCTAGTGTGTTTCATGCAGCCGACATTTGTGTTCCTGCCTGCCTTATTTTGTTAAAAGTTCCTAAAATACCCCAAATATTTTTATGCTTCCCCTGTTGGAAATGGTCATGGCATCCTCAAGGGTGTGATGCAATTGCAGACTTGAGGGAGGTTGGCCCGTGGTATTGCGAGTGGGAAGGGAGGTGTCAGTGAGTCAGTCAGTCTCTCTGTTAATGCATATGCTGTCAGTGCTGCAGGAAATCTTGAGAACATCTGTAACATCTGGGAAATCCTCTTCCTCCTCCCCTGGTACCAGTTATCTCAGCCACCTCACTTGGCACCGTTAGCTCCTGTGTCATCGACAGCCAGTGGGATGTGGTGTCTGAGCAGCTTCGACAAGCAGAGCCTGTGGGTGATGCTTTCCTTGTAGGCTGTGGGACAAGGGCAGAAGGTGGTTGCTGCCGTGACGGAATGTTTTCCGGTGAGAAAGACCTACAGATTTGGTTTTAAAAATACCTGGATTCCGTGATAATGCTTCCACGGGCGCAACCTGCCTCGCACAGCCTGGTTTAACACTGGCTGTGTGCTGCCAGAATGGCCGTGAATAACCTCTGCCGAGGTATTTTTTTTTCATCAAGTCATTTCAGGTCTGTTTGCCTCCTCACTGGGATTCCTTCTAGCCTCAAAGACTGCGTTTGAGACAGTTTGGGTTTCCATTTAAAAGGATGGTACGTTGGGTGGCAGCGGGGGGGCTGTGGGGCCCTCTCTGAGGAGGAACCCAGGGCCGGACACGGCCGGTTCTAACCGGCTCCACAGCGGCTTCACCACAGGACCCAGCAGAGCCCCTCAGGAAGGCAGTTGGCACCTCTGTGAAAACGTATTCAAGAAAGGGCAAAAAAGCCGTGTGGAAAGTGAGAACGAAAAAAAACTGTGAGGAAAACTCTGTTTGAGCACCCAGGCTGGAGGAGGAGGAGGTGCTCCAGGAGCAGGGGTTGCCCTGTGGTGGGGCAGGTGGTGATTCCCTGAAGAATATTGTGGCCTGTGGAGAGGAGCCTGCGGTGGAGCAGTTTCTCCTGACAGGAATGCAGCTTGTGGAGAGGACCCGTGCTCTGGCAGGGGAAAAGTGTGAAGAGGAAGGAGCAGCAGAGAGGAGCTGTTTTGGGCTGACCGTAACCCCCCTTCCCCACCCACCCACCGGCACAGCTTGGGGGAAGGAGGAAGGAGGTGGAGGAGTCAGGCATGGCGGGGGTGACATTGAGCTTAGGAAAAACTGGTGGGATGAGGTAAGGTGAAGGCATTGTTTTCAATTTTTGTTTCTCTCTATGCAAATTATTTTAATAGGCAATCAGGTGAATTTTCCCTGAGTGAAGCACGTTTTTTTTATGCCGGTAGTTGGTAAGTGATCTCCCGCTCTTCATCTTGACCCATGAGCTTTTTCATCAGATTTTTGTGCCCCTGTCCTGTTGAGGAGAGGTGAGAGAGCAGCTGGGTGGGGTCCAGCAGGCATTTGGTCGGAGACGCTCAGATGCTCTGCGGTTGCCTCTCAATTTCAAACTCGGTGTCTCCGTTTCACAGTCCTGTGTCTGGGCAGAATGCGATCGGCTTAGTGATAAGAACCTGTTTGCTGTACTCTCATTGTGTGAGTAGAAACTTGTAAGACAGTCAGAGCTAGCAGAGAGCTGGGCAAATCGAAGGCATCCATCACAGGCAAATACTTGTTAGCCTCTGTAGTGGCACCTGAGAGATTGACTTGATCAGCATGATGGCCCATTGACCCTCTTAGCTGAGCATCCAGGTCTCCGTTTACACGGAGGTCAACTGTCAGAGCCCTTCTCTGCAAGTGTCAAGTTTATCCCCCCAGGTCTGCAGTGAGAGGCCTTAGCTACTCTACCAACATACCTCCGAGCTAAGCAAATAGTACCAGCACTTGTATGCATTTGTATACCAGCCGCAGGGAAGATAAATGGCTTATTGTGCTCATACTGAAGGTCAATGGGTCAAATACTGGGTAGTGTCTGTCTTGCAGTCTGTGCCTAAATTATAGGAAACATTTATGTGTGTGCTTAAATCCAGCCCCAAACACTAAACTGCTTAAGAACACTCTTACACTGAGCACATTCCTGAGTATTTGCACAAGTAGGAAAAATACCAAGCGTTGAAAACATCCAAAATGTGTTCATGTCTTGGGTTTGTTGTAGGAAGTTAGCTGAGCTTGTGTGATATTTCTAGCCAAACGAGCTGTGAGTAAGGAATATAGCTTACCTGTGGCCAAATTCTGCCTCCTATTAGCAAAGAGTCTCTCTTCACTGGTCCTGATTTTATTGTTTTTGATTTGAGTAGGGAATACAATATTAATGCAAGGGTTATTATACAGCATTTGACACCTTTTTAAAAGAAATCCCTCCCTCGCCTTTTTTGATATAGTCTAGTTAAAGCATTTGTACATGGCATCAATTAAGATCTTATGCTCTATAAAAATGAGGTGAAATATCTGAGCTGGAATGCAAAATCTGGAGAAAGTAGTAAGGTAGTTTCCGGTGCTATTTTTGTATTTCCTGAGGCTTGTGTCATTATGTGCTGCCTTATTACTATTCTCTCATATAAGATATGAAAATAACAGAGGGAAATTGCTTTTCCATTCTATTTCCTGAAGTCTAAAACACACCATTATTTCATCTTGCATTCAGATATCTCTGATATTTAAACACTGAAGATCCATGTTAGTTGGATGCTTCATAACGTATGTGCTTGTTCCTTAGACTTTCGTTTATGCTTAACGTTCCTTTGGAGTATTTCTCTCTTTTCTTTTGCTGCTCCTTTGTTGTTGCTCTTTATTCCAGTTGAAAGTATTTTTCTTTCTGCAACTAGCTTGTGTATTTTTTGTTTTGTTTTGTTTTCTTAATTTTTTTTTGTCCCTGAGTGCTGAATCTTGCTCAGATTAGTCTGTGGTGAAGCTCAGTGCAGTATGGTCAGAGCAAACCTAGTTCGGTTTTGCAAGTGTTTTAGCTACACTTAGTATGTGGCACTGTTAGAGTAGTTCTTAAAAGTTCTTTATTTTATTGAGTGTAGTAACACAACCCATTTGAATTTATTTTTGATCATTTTTTTTGCAGGACAAGTGTCATAACTTCAGTCACAATTAGTTCCTTCAACTATTAGTAGGTCTTAGTATTGTTACTAATACACTGTGGATGTTCTCTCTGCATTTTGACAGGTGTACAACATGTTCCAACATCAAAGTCTGGGAATTAAAGTCAACATTCGAGTCACCAAACTAGTCCTGCTTCGCAACCGTCCTGTGAGTTCTAACTAATTTTTACCCTGTGCACTAATTGTACTGTGGTAGTCTCCCAGGCAGAGCAGGATCCCTGTGCTGGGGAGGGAGGGAGAAGTGGGGCATGTCTGGCCACATGACCACAGATTGTAGGTAGTACCTGCTGCATTTCACCGGGCAGTATTAAAAGTAGGGGAAGTATAGGGTGCTGCAGGAGTGAAAGGAGCTACAGTTTTTTTATTTGTCATTCTGGTAAATCTTTGTCTGCCTATAGTTGCAAACCAGTCTCAGGAGTTAACTGTTACAAAGATCTGGTGTCAAAAGTGAATCTTCCAGACTTACAAGACTTTCAAATGTAATGCTGTATTAGAAGCTTATGACTGCTGCCAGCTGTTGGAGTTTGTTCTGTAGATGAAATGACAAAAGTCAGTGTGGATTTGAAGTCCCTAGTTCACCTGCTCAGATGAAGCTGGTTTTGCACTTATTGTTTAATCACTTCTCTATATTTAAGCCTCTGATTTGTCATCAGAGGTCTAATGCTTTATGTAGAGACTGTGACTGATATTTCTTCTTTTGCATCCCCTGTTTTTCCAAAAGGCGAAGT
Source organism: Trogon surrucura (assembly GCA_020746105.1). NCBI lineage: Eukaryota > Metazoa > Chordata > Aves > Trogoniformes > Trogonidae > Trogon > Trogon surrucura. Next base: position 18,334,153 of record CM036627.1, on the reverse strand, counting down.
TGTCTATCGGGCATCATGGAGAGAGGTCACTGGAGAGCTTTTGTCAATGGCAAAACGAAGAATATGGTGGGGCAAAATACCTTGGTAACAACCAGGTTCCTGGCGCGAGGGATGACACCCCTCCTGTGGATGCTGCCGTTTTTGTAACCAGGTAGAGTAAGGTCTGGTTTATCAATGTAGTCAGTAGTCAGTGATGAAGTTTCGTGGCCTAGCAGTAATCTAAGGAAAAGATCTGTGAACGATCATACATTTGCTACCCACAGGTTCTTCAGATGTCTCAGATGAAAGTGATTTGTCTTGAATTTGTGTGTACTTGATAAGGTTGTGCAAAAGCATCTCTCCTCTTGAACCAGAGCGTTGTAGTCCTGGTCACTATAGCATGTTGTAATCAGGATACAGGCAAGACATGGCTGTAGCACAGGTGATACTTTTTTCTCACACCACCTGGTATAAGTAGAAAAAATAGGTGAGGTTTTGGAGCACAAGCCCTTCTTTGTAGAAGAAAGAAGCTGTAGAATTAAGAATGCAGCTGTGAACAAGTGCTCTGTGTGTAATTAGGTATGAATCAACTGAACAGTCTGAGAGGGAGCAGACAGTGTGTTGATAGTGGGGAGGTGATGAGGCAGTTATCTCCTAAAGAAAATAAGAGATGAATACCATAAACTAATTTTCTCCCTATTTGCCCTAGGAAATAACCACTTTAACACCTCTCCCCTATCACAACTGAGACAGAGGAGGGGTGTAATTCTTGTTTGTGTGTTTGAAAACCGCTGCATTTATTTCAGATGTGAAATAATCTGTGTGTGAATACCTGAGCAGAATTCCTTGCAGACCACAGCTCTGTTCATATTGATGCATCAAATACATCAGGGTATGACTCAGATAGGTTGTCCATATTAACCTGCAGTCTTTTTTCTTCTAAATTCACTACCCGAGCTCAATCTCATGACACAATCCAAATCTTGTGCTCCTCACAGTTACTATAAATTCTGAGCAGCAAATCCATGGTCCTTTAAGTTGATTCCATACTCTAAGATGTAAATTAAGAATGCATTGATTATAGAAATAATCTTTCAATAATTAAAGTACAAAAATATAGTGCAAGATTCATGCTGTATGTGCTAGAAAAACACTACTTCCCTACGCCCTTTTCCCCCAGTTTGAGGCAGGAGATGTCTGTACTGCAGTTCAGTATTACTCACCTCTTTGGCCCTTTTTTTTTCTCTGCCAACAATGCAAATAGAAATACATGTTTTTGCATAAACTGCTATTCTGATTTTAATTGTCTGTTGTGTCAATAGTCACACTGCAAACTGTCTATGGGATTTTGGTGAGTGTTCAATAAAAGAGCTGGTGAGCAGGGCATGGGGCCAGCAAAGTTCCTAAGAATGGGCCTTCACAGGCATGTCTGCAGTTCCCCAAAACCTTTCTCTCTCCTCTGTACTCAGCATAGTCCAACCAAGCACTTAAGCAGATACTTAACATGTTAGACAGGGTGAATAGTTCCTTTGAAGTCAACGGGCTGCACATCCTGGTTATAGTTAAGCATGTGCTTCGTTGGATCAGGGCCTAAATAAATAACTAACATTTTTGTTAAACTCGTCTGGGCATCCAGTTGTCCTGCATGACAAGTGAGGCATACAGAATCTCTTCTGATGTGCTCTGAGCACAGGGCCGAGGCAGCAAGCAGAGCATTTCATCAGCTCCGTCTCTGCAGCTTATAAAATTGAATGCATAATGTCAGGCTAAATGGATTGGACTCAGGCATCTGAGAAAGACCTGTAGGAAGAACTGTCCCCTGGATTTGCAATTTTTGCAGCAGTTTTTGCAACAGGTTCGATTGGGTTAGAAACTTGATGCGGATTTTGTGAGAAAGTGCAGGCCAAGGAGCATGTTGTTGTGCATAAGAAAAACATTTTTCCTTTTTGATAGGCTGGTGGTGTGTACTTGTAGTCTTTTTCCTTCCTTCATGCTGTGTCTTGTCCTTAACCCATCATGCTTCTGCTGCACAGAGGATGCCGCATTGCTTGGGCCCAGCAGCCCAATTCCTGCATCAGAGAAATGAGGTTTTCTACTCTTGGCTTTGGAAGTGCCCACGTGTGTCCGTGCCCACGTGTGTCCGTGCCCACGTGTGTCCACGCGTGTCTGTCCGTGTGTGTGTCCGCATGTGTGTCCGTGTCCGTGTGTGTGTCCCTGGACTCTCCCCAGACTGCACAGATGGACCAGTGGTAGAGGATATGGGAACAACACCATGTCCAGCACAAGCAATTGCGCCAGAAAAAGCAGAAGCTGAATTTTCTGCAGCTGCTTTAGTACTAGAAACAGATTCTTTGAGGTCAACCTCTGAAGAGATCCCTCTAGTTCCAAGCTGGCTTTCTGTTTGTTTGAAACACCAAGGCATGCTTGCCTTTTGAAACTTCACCTCTGACTGATATTGCCCATATACTCATTTGTATACAAAAGTAAATTACCTAGGTGGCAAATATCCCTCCTGTCGGATTTTAATAGTACCCACCTGATAGAGTTCCAGGTCAAAGTCATACTATGTCTGTGAAATAAGATGTAACATTGTCCAGTTCAGTAGATAAGTGAGGCAGTGGAAATAATCTGTTAGAGCCCTGAAGGTCTGAGTGTAATGCTGTGGTGTCTATATTTGTCAGACTCTTCTTGTTCAAATAACTTTTGACCAGAATAACTTCTGTCTGCAGAGTGATCATAGAAGCATGTTTCATTTGAAATACTTTGCGCCTCTTGATCTTTGGTCTTCTGCATTCCCTAGGAAATCTTCAGACGTACTATGTTTTCCCCACCTCCTGGCTGTAGGTGTTTAGATCACTTATAAGACTACAGATGATGTGATAGCAGAGTGAAGAATGGCACAACACCAGAAGGAACAGAATTCAGAGCTGTCATTAAGCAAAGACTTTCTTTTCAGCAAAGACTTTTTCTTTTTCCTGATGCACTAGTGTAGTTATTCCATTTGTAGCCTGCTCTTCCTTTCCTGCTTTCTCCAGCCCTTTGCCTTCCCATCAAATGGGAGAACGAAGCAATTCAATGTGCATTGAGGAAACTGGATGCATGGTGGTGCTGAATGTATATATGGATGTGGAAAGTGGTTTTTGGCAGGTTTTTGGGTGTACCAGTTTCCTCTGCCCTTTAGCTTTATGACTCTGCGGGGTTAAACTGGTCAAAAGATGTCATTTGAAGGACGCTAGGAAGTGGCCATTAAACAGAATGCTTCTTATTCATGTTGCACAGTTCAACTACTGTCCTTCTTTCTGACAGGAAGGACTTGAACTGCAGAATTTAGCTTAGCGCAGTTAGCTATTTTTTTCCAGTTTGTGTGAGCCAGATGGAAGAGTGACTGTAGGAGGAGTTCTGAGCTCTTCTTTTCTGGCTATTTTCTATTGAACAAAACAACTGGCTTGTTGTCATTTTTCTAAGAAGAATTGCTGAAAATCAGCTAATGGAAACACTCTGCACAGCACCACGAGTGATAATGACTGAGAATTTCACAGGTTCCTAGAAGATGAGGCACATGTCCTGTTTGATTCAGTCAGTGGCTAAAAGTGAAGAGTAAAATTGCTTCACAGCTACAGAGTGTGATTTCAATATATTATCCAAGACTTCGTGTGATAAGATCAGATCTTGGATTTGAACTGCAACTCCTGGAGGAAGAGTTTTACTCTAACATGGCTCTATAAAAGATTCAGCTAAGAAAACTGTGATAAGAGACCTCTGCACATGCAATGAATATTAAGATTTTTTTTTTTAAATCCTTGGAGTATCATTATAGTATCATTCATGTCAAGCTCTTAGTTCAAAAATATAGACGCAATCAAACTCAAAAATGTGCTAGAGAGAAACCTGCCACTGAAAATTTTTAAAAGCAGATCAGTTTCAGTGCCATGATGAGGCCATCTTACCTCACTGGTGTGACTGATGCACAGGTGAGAGAGCTCCTTCTTAATGCTTTTTTGATCTTTGGCTCCCCTCTGATTGCCAGGAAACGACTGTAGGAGTTTCAGCTTATAGATTTTTGTGATGGGGTGGCTGCTTGCCTTTGGAAGAACACAGAGAGCTCCACCAAGCTCATTTGTGGCTAAAAGTTTGGATGTGCTTTTCTGTTTGGCCACGGAGTTTTGGGGTAAAATGTTCACAATTTAAAGCCTAATATTTTGGTATGAAGTCTTTGTATAGAAGCATGATGTCTCTTGCGCTTGTGTTCACGGCAGTTTACAAGATGGGCTGAAGGTTTCATACTTGCAGGCCTGCACACAGTCAGTTGGGCAGCTACGTTCAGTTTGTCTTGCTCACCTGTTTCAAGTCCTTCCCCTGACCAGACAGCAGCACAGTGCTCTCTTTACAGTCAAGGATTGTTCGACCTCTGTAGGAGAGTCCGCAAGTTACGCTGGATCATTTACGAGACCCCTTATTTTATGGCATGATGGTGATTTCTCCAGGGAGCTGCCTGAAAGTACCAGGTACCTTTTAGTGTAGAGCAGAGTGCAAGGAGCAGAATTGCTGTGCTTTATTTGCAGAGCTGGCCAGCCCCTGAAGAGAGATGCTTTTCTAGCAATGGCCTCCTGCCATCTGCTAATAGTTCAGCTATCTGTTGTCACAAGAAAAGCATCTGTTTGATTTACCAGTTTATATAACATAATAAGTCCTTAAATAAACCTCCATCAAGTTGGCTCTGGGAACTCAAGCAGGCGTGCTTGTGCCAGCTCCGTCAGGAGACTGTCATTAGTCTTCCTTGGAAAGACTGGAATGCCAAGGTGTCGAGACACAGTAAGGCTGTGGTGAAAAATGAAAACTTCAGTCGGTGTGTGGTCGTAGCTTCCGATTTTGTATTGTTCCTATCTGATTTTTTAACGCTTTGACGGTTGTTATGGTTTTTCTGTATTGAAGCATGGTTAGTTTTCCATGTCTGCTTAACAAGAGCCATTGTTTCTCTCCTTCCAAGCCCTTGACAACTAGATTTGTGACTTTGAAGGGTTTGAGTTCATCAGCCACAGTCCTGGGCCTTAAATCTCTTTTCCTGTAAACCCTAGTTTCATTTATTTCTTCAAGCAAAAAGTATTTTTAATCTTTCTCTAAGTTTTTTTTTCCTCTAAGTATTTTTTCTCCAAGTATTTTTTCTCCAAGTATTTTTTTCTCTAGGTATTTTTTTCTCAAAGTATTTATCTTTCTCTAAGTATTATCTTTCTCTAAGTATTTTTAATCTTCCCTCTGCCAAACTCTTTAACTCAAAATCCCACAGGGGAGTCAGGCATTTCAAATGACACACTCCAAATGTACTAATATGATTCTCTCACTAGCCTCCCCACAGAGTGAGGAAAGCCATAACAGTAGAGATTATGGTTCCTCAGCTTCCCTTTGGTTAAGGAACTTCTGAAATGTTTCAGCACATGTGATGCTTTTCTCCAGCACCTCTTCATAGTGGATTGTGCTGCAAAGCAGGCCTGGTGAAGATAGCTCCTAAAATTAAGGTCTTAGTGCTTATTGAAATGCATCCAAAGCATTAATTTAGTTATAAAATACTTTTTCTCCCACGCTTGTTTTTCTGCCATGAGGAACCTCATTTACAAAATCTTCTCACATAAAGTGTCATCACTTGCATGGTGAGCTTCAGGGCTTGTTTTTCTGATTCTGTTTAATACAGCTCCATGGATTCCTGGTTGATTGATGGGTGCCAGTGGCCTATGTAGTATCTCTTCCTGCCTTGATGAGATCTGGGGGGACTGGGTGAGATGCAGGGGAATAACACAGACCAAATGAAGTCTCTTGAACCTCTCCGTCTTGGATTCAAACCATAAAATGGCAAACCTGAGAGCAGTAAATTTAGCTGAAGCCAACTCACCTAGCTGTTACCTGGCAAATCCTAAAAATCTCCTTCTTCCTTGTCAACGCTTGTCCTTTCCTACTTAGTCCTGCATCTTTGTTGTCCTTTTTGATTCTAGTTGGAGAAGGAAAAAAAATAAAGAACTGAGAACATGTGGGTATACATGATCAGTTCTGTGTTTCCAGACAGTGTCCTTACATACCTCTTCCTCCCACTTTTGATGGTGCTGTTGCATCACAGCGTGTCTGTTACAGTTCTCTTGTGAAAATAAGAGGTTCAGTTTCAATTCGGTTGCTGGAGAAGTCTGACATCACAGAGTGAGGCAGTCCTATTTTACATCCTAAATCTTAAGTCTATTAAATTGGACTGTAGTATGTGGAGCTGGTTCAGATAACTGCTTGTAATCTCGAAGTAGCAATCAGTGCTGCTATCTGTGTTGTCATCGTGTAGACTGCACAACAGTTTGTTTTGGTTTTTTTTTAAAAAAACAAACCTCAAGTGATTGATACATCACTGCTTTTTCCTAGCCTGAAGTCTGGAGGCGCAGAATACATTTCACTTCTGTTCTGTTTTTCTTTCTAGGACAGACTTCTGCGTACACAAAGACGAACCTTGTGACACTGTGGGTAAGTCAGAGAAGTAGGGGAGAGTATTTTGATAGCCAGCTCCATGCTAAGAGGAGCTTTCTGGGCAATGTTTCATTCTTTGGTTTGCTGTAATGTTGCTTTTGCTGTTCTGTATATCTCTGTGATGCAAATATGGATTAGTTGAGCAGGCTGTGAACTATAAACAAGCCATTACATATTAACCCCTTCTAAGCATTGGAGATCTGGGTTTAAGAAGTAAACTTAGTATTCATGCTTCTTTGGAGTGGATGTATAATTAGATAATTGGAGATTACGAAACTGTTTTTCAGAATGTCTGTATAATGGTCCTTTCAGTGCTTCCTTACCTAAAACACGGATGTGCTGATTAATGTATTTCCCATTGTAAGAACCTGTGTAACACTCCCAGATGAAACTGGCACTCAGACACCAGAGAAGAATACCGCATTGTAAGAAAGCCAAGTTAAATCTTCTTTTCTGCCTTCTGCTCCACCTGCTTCCTAACTGCCTTTAATCTTATCCAAACTCTGGATACACAGAGTCTTTACATCCCACATGTTAAATGCTTTGTTTATTTATTTATTTAACTTAGGTAGCAGTAACCTTCACTGTATCTCTTCTCCCAGTATTTTTTTTTTAGTCACCACGGCAGCAGCAGTGTTTGGAGGCACAGCTCAATATCTTCTCTATGAAGACTGTGTGATTTTTTTAGACTTGCCTCAAAGCAAAATAGCCCCTTATCACACATTCTGTCTAAACTTGGAATAGATCCTGATTTTCAGCTGATCTCACACTCTGGTGTTCAGAGAGATGCAGACTAGGGGTTGCTATGCTGACAGGAGTGGTGATGAAGAGCGTGGGTGAAAGTGCTTTCAGCAGGAGCTCTGAAACTGCCAGCAGAAGTCTCATCCGAGAACACAGGTCCTTCCCTCTTTGTGTTATGGAGACTGATCAGGTGAAAGGAGGAAAAACAGAGCTGAAAAATACGTACATTTTCTTTTCAAACATGAGCAAGGATTGACATCTATGTCCCAAGTTTTCTTTCCAGTCAGAATCCCTCACGATGCATTTATTCTGTGCCCAGTGGAAAACACACTTCCACTAAGGAAGATTTTTGTACTGTGTACCTGCATGTGGAGATGGCTGTGGTAAGACACAATAAAGCAACTGATGGAAGACATATGCTGGTTAGGGTCAGAGCTCTTTCCTTTTTTAAAGACATTATTTTTGAAGATCTCTACTCGGGGAATTATACCATAGACAGCATGACTAAGGAAATATTTTTATGATTTCTTTTCTGTTCTTAGAATGCTCAAGTATTTTCTTGTGCTGCAGCTTGCTGCAGGCTGTGGCCGCAGTGAAGAGAGTGGAAGATCAGGGCAATAAGGATTAAACTCATTTGTTACTGTTTTCAGCATAGTTTTTCCAAGATACTTAGAAGGTCAATGTTCGTGGCCTCTTTGCTCTCTTTAATCTTATTTTTCTTTCCTTCTTCTCTGACAGTTTCATTATGTGGCAGCAAAGCACTAGCATCTTCACTTAGGCTTTTTCTATGCCCCACTGTTGTCTGAACCCAGAGGCAGTGTGCCTCATCCCTGAATACAGCTTAGATCCTCCATCATATGATACCACCTTCTCTTAAATACTTCTGAAATAATATTTTGATAACAGCAATTTTCAGGCAGTGTTGCCTGTACCCCAAATGCTGTCTTTTCAGATCATCTACACTTTAGGCCCTTATCTCTGTGTTGTATATACTGTGGTGCATTTTGAAAGTTTTCTTCAAAACCATAAACCAAGGAAATACTCCGGTAGAGGTGCAATCTAAATGAAGTCTGCCCAAGTATTACACTCTGATATCTCGTCTGTCCCTGCCCTGAGAAATAGTTCTTACGCTTAGTGGTTGGAGGTGGAGCCTGAAGAAGACAACCAATTCATCTGGGCATCAGGTTGCTAAGGAGTAGTGCAGTGGTGCAATATGAAATTGGAATTCTGGATTTTGATGAATTCACATCCATAAAACAGATAATACATGTTTCTGAGTCCTTATGTGTATCCTGAACCCACAGTACAATATCTGATAATTATGGACAATGTGTCTGGTGCCCTGAATATATCATACACTTGTGATTCATATAGAGATCGTTGTCTTTGCTGTCTGTGGATACTCTGTATTAGCTTCATTCCCTTTCTTTGGCAAAGAGATTGTGTTTATCTGACAAAGGTATTGTATTTGAGATACTACTATGTGATTTTTCTTTACCAATGAAAGTTAGCCCATATGTAATACATTTATATTACAGAGGTTAGACCAGAAGGCCCCTGTGTCATTTGCATATCTGTCAGAGCAGAGGAAGAATAAATGGCGTGTACTTGTGTGGCATGCAACTGGTTTGAGAAAGTGGTTAGTGGTGGTACTACTGAATTTTAACTGTGTGAAGGATTCTCCAGTTTCCCCCCTTAATGAGTTGTAGAGCAGTACACTTCCAATAGCCACCATTCTGTGCCCTGTGTATATACATGGGTTTGATGAGCACCAATGTGACGTGGCATTTACTTGGGCTTGATATGTGTGCAACAATCGAAGTAGGTTGATGCCCACTGGTATACCATACTGGCTTATGAAAAGTTAGGTTGATGTTTCAGCCATCTCTGTCATTGCCGGATTCCTGTCACTCCCTCCAACTCCCACATAGTCCCTTCCAAATGAGCAAGACCTCCTGCGAAAGCAAGAAGCTGGTTCAAAGAGTGATATTGATCTGGAGAGTGATGCTGAGAGTTATAGCACCCCCCGCAGTTCTCTAGAACAGCAACTTGTTTTCATTTCCTGCCTTATCCTCCAGTTTTATATATGAAGAATGTGATCTCAGCAGATGCATATGTGTTTTTTCACCTGCTTATGAAAGCTGACCATTGCAATATGGTACACTGCCATCCTCTAAAGGAAGAAACATCCTTCTGGTGAGCAGGCACTCTCCTAAACTAGAAGACTGAGGCTACTGCTCTATATAAGACAGAGAATCTAGACTCCCGATTTCTATTCCCAGCTCTGTCATTGACTCAGTGTGTGACATTTGACAAGTCTGTCAACCTCTATGAAATGAAAATTTTTGAGTGCAAAGCTATGGGAGATTGTACAGCTTAAGAAGAATTTTTATAAAGCAGTGTGATGTCCTTGAGTACATGGTGCAACACAAGTCCAGAATCTAATGTTGCTTAGTCATCTTTAAGAGACTGTAAAGAATCTATTAGATTATGTGTACTGAAATAAGAGGACTTGGAGCGCTGTAGGTAATGGGTTTTTTCTAGTGACAGTTCGTCGATTTTCTTTATGTTTCGAGACATATGGAAGCAAAACTTTCCCTGGTGGAAGTATTGAGGCCCAGCTGTTGTTTGGAAGTGGGATTATGAAGTTTAAATGGCTTATAAGAGGTGTTCATTTGTGCTCAGAAAGGTCCATATTGAAAAACCTGTCTGGAATCTTTGCCTGCCATGCAGACACAGAAAGAAAACAGCAGCAGGAGGTTTGTATTTGTATTCTGGCAGGGGCCCCTCACTGAAACCAGTTGCTCTGGGGACTTCGTTCAAGTTTTCTTGGCCCAGCTGCCAAGGTAGCGTGGAAGGTTACATAATGGCTGAAACAAGCTCAAAAATGGTGAAAATATGTAGCTAAGTCTTCGTGGGGTGGTATCCCATTGGCTGTGTCAAGAAATAGAAACACGTTTGTTTAAGTAATAGTTTGTTACTGCTCATTGCCCCACCTGGCTGTGTAAGTCAGCTCTAAGTATGGATGAATTTGAAATGAGGCGGCCAGAAGGGAAACGACGTGCCCGTGTGCAATGCATGTGCGGCAAGGGTGTTTCAACGGGCTGGCTTGTGTGACCTCTGCTACTCTCTGCAGTTTGAGCAGGGGAGGTTCACTCTGTGTGACACAGCCTTGTCAGACACTGGTCAAAACGTTTTGCAGTCTCCTGCTGCTTCAGGCTCATCTCTCGTGATGTGACTCTAACCCGATCTGCCGTTTCCTGCAGAAGAATCTTTGTTCCAGTTGAGCTGCCTCTAAGCCAGCCAAATTGAGAGTTTAATGTCTAGCTATTAATATCAGGCTGCAGCTTGGAGCCTTGCACGTTGTCAGAATCCAACCTTTCTGTGACATAAGCAGATTGGGAATGCCCCTTTCGTTCAGTATTTCCACTGCTAGTGCCAAATAAGAAGCTTTACGGTTAGTTAGGAATGATCCTGCATATTTGAAGGGGAAGCTTGGCCTTGATTCCTCAGTGTACATGTTACCCCAGATCCAAGCTGAAGCTTCCCTGTATTCAGCTAATAATAAAGGTGGGAGCAGTTGGGAAATGGAAAATGAGAACGTGTCTTAAATATCCTTAAATTGCCCTGCTTAAACATGTCTTTACCTCTGCTGCAGTCACATGTGCTTTTCTGTGGCTTGATGTCGAGGAAAAGAAAGCAGAGTATAGTGTATATGCTGCAGATGGGCAGGTTTAGTAGAAGGAATAGCTACCTGGAGAAAACTGAGCGTCAGAGCAGAGGTGATTGAGAAACATAGTTTTTCAGGCTGCTTCCACAAGTAAATCAATGTTTTGTGAAAAATATTCCCATCTGCTGGCTGACTTTAACTAAAGAGCTCAGAGATACCTTACCGAGAGTCCTGATGGTTGTAAATTCTTCTGTAATTTGTCTCTTTTTTCTTGAGTCTTCCAAACACTGGCATGTGAACAGGGAAATGGGGTTTTGATTTTGCCACTGCGCTGCTGCCTGACTGCACAGATGATATCCTTCTGCTGTACAAGTCCCTTCCTTCTTTCAGAAGTGTGTGGAAAGCTACAGGTGAAAAATGCTTTCATGGAGACCTGCAAGTTAGGGTGCTGTTAGCCAATTTTCCTCCCTCTGTAGCTACGCCCTGCTTTCTGCTTACAAGTTTATCATAGTAAAGTGTTTCAAAATATGCTCAGGTTTTGCAAATGAGACATTTGCTCTATGCTTCTGAGTAGTTTTCATCCTGTTTTACTCCCTGTAAAACACCCAAATAGGGAACTGCTCATTTTCAGCTTTTCCTTGTCAGTTTACTTGTGCAGTCAGGTGGCTTCCTGTCCACAGCAAGGAATAGTTCTGGTTGGTCCTGCCTGTACTTTGTGCTGTTCAGTTAAATCTTCCTCCCTGTGTAATAGTGATTCCAGTCCCCTAGCAGTGTCACAACAGAAAATTAATCCCCAAGGAAAAGGAAAAGACTAGCTGGTTTGCCCCGAGTGGAAAAGAAAAGGAATTCTCGCATTAAAAACATTTTCCATAGTAGTCTGTGTTGAATATTTCTGTATATTCCAGGGCGGGTTTTTATTTGATGCCAGAATAAATAGAAATACCTGCTGCTTAAAACAATTCATTAGAACAGCAGTGTCTGGCTTTAGCAAAAGCCTTGCTGGGACTGTCCTCCTTCGGACTAAAATCAAACACACTTTAATACGTTAAAATATACATACTGTAGGTTAAATGTCCCTTAAAGAAACACTGCCAGGCTGACTTGGTATTTGTGAAGGAGAAGGACCTTGCAGCATGGCAAATTTTTATGTCACCTGTGGCTGTGTAGGGCAATGGAGCGCCAGGCTGCTGGCTTTATGAAACCAAAGGGAGCTGTGGTACAGTGCAGTGGAAGACTGTCTCCCTTGCCTTTTGGTTGCTAGGGAATAAACGCTCAGCAGCACAACCCAGACAGTGCAGAACTGTGCTATTGGGCATATTCATCACTACCATCTCTCAGGCCCCACCCTACCCCTGACAGCCTTCCAATTTCTTTTCACCAGCTAGCAATCTCTCCTCTTCCAAATTCCCACTAAAAATTTGCGTGCCAAGTGAGTGTAAGTATACAATTGCATACATTTTAATAGAAGTCCTGGAATGAACGAAGTCACTCAAGTAATCAGGAATTCCTGCTGCTGTAACCCTTGCTCTTCCTCACTTCAGTGTCCTGTGTGTGCTTTCTCTCCTTTCTTACTTCAGGGTCATAGCCAGTCTGCAGCTGTTTGCCAGCTTCACATGTGTGCAGCCATTTGCCAGCTCACAGCTAAGGATCAGAGTAAAATCCTTCTTATAGTGGACTCAGTGAGAATTTTGTTAGTGGTTTCATTGGGGTCAGAATTCTGGTCTCTCTTCTCACATGTTGTCTGAGACATGAAACCCTTCTTGGGGCCTCGGTCAAAAAACTGACTGAGGGTTTTTTTTTCTGGAGAGACTAGTTGGTTTGGGGTTCCTGAGACATCTTGAAAAAATCTGATATCCCGAGAATGATCCTTTGTACTTTCTGAAGATCAGTTGACATGTCTAGAAGCTGTCTATATGAGCATTCAGAATCACTGAAATATTTAAAAGTCTTGCAAAGAAACAATAGTCTGAGAGAGCTAGAAAACCCAGTGGAAAGCACAGTGAAGCTGACCAGTCTGCTTTTGGACATACAAGTAAAAAAGGAGATACAAAGAAAGGCCATACGTATGCACTCTATTCCCTTCCATCCAACCTGTAAAAAATAAGAGCTGGGCACGCCAGCTTTAACAGGCTACATACTTATTTTTAAATACATCAACTTTCTCATTAATTTATATGTAAACTTAAAATATGTGCAATGTACTTGGTTGAGTGAAGTGCTGATGTTATTTTATAGAGACTTATTTTCTGGTTTTATTGTTACATAAAGTAGAGCATTTGAATTTCATTTGCCTGTGAGTTTGGTTGCAGCTCAGTAGTCTTGTTTGGGTTTGTCTTTATTCATTCCATATACTAAGGACAGTAGTGGATTCTTGATGTCCTTAGCTGAAAAAAAACAGTCTTTCTGGAAGAGATGCAGTAGCCAAACACAAGATACCTAGTTTGGAGCTGATATAGTCCCAATGCAATTCCTTTTGGAGAAAAAGAGGTGATTGATCCGACTTGTTTATTGTCTTGGGGGCAAGAATCAACTTGTGTTATTGAAATAAATGAAAGCATTTAGTGGAAGACGAGTTAGTGGCAGATTTTCTGTATGTTTGTCATTGTTCGCTCTTCCATGTGTTTCCAGTCCCTAGCTCTGAAGTATCGCAGACCCTCAGTTGCTCTCGTGATTAAGCCCCTTCCCCTGCCTTTTTGCCAAGGGTCTATTTCTCTTTGGTGGTAGTACAGAGCTCTGAGAAGCTCTTGCTCAATTTTGTTCCTTCATCTTCTCTTCGTTCAGCTAGGCCTGGTCACCAAGAGGCTGCCTTTTCCGGAGAGGCCTGGATGGTCTGTCTTCCATCACGCTAACCGCATGGCTTGCCCACTGAGGTCATGGAATTTCCCTGCGTTTACTACACTTTGTTCTTCGTAAACCTCCAGCAGTTCCTTATTAGTTCTCCTCCATACATCATTCTCTTTTTGTAGCCCCAAAATGTGTTTCGAGCACTTGTGTTTTCCAATTATTTATCTGTCTGTCTTCTTAGTAAGCACCCATCCCACAAAGATAAAACAATAGGTCTCACAGGGGTGGTGTATGTTTGAAGCTAGTTTTTTTCTCAGTAGTTTGGAACTAAACACTGTCAGCGGGGAGGAATAACACACTTCCTGCTCGGTACCTGGCCTTTCATTTCCTCCACCATCAAACTGCTATTGATGATTAATGCTCAAAGATAGTTAAGCTGGCTTGCTGAAATACATCTATAGTCTTTGTCAAATGTAAAGCAGCATGTCCAAAACCTTCCGATCAGTTTACCACCCTGCTTTTGTTTGTTAGCAACTCTTCACTGATCTTAAATCTTGTTTTTCTCGTTGTTCACTCAAACCCCCCAGTCAGGCTTTATGCCAGAGCTTTTGTGTTCTTTACTTCGAATTGCCCTGAAGTTGGTGCAGGACACTCAAGCCTATCGTAGCTTGAAAACTAAGTAGTGGATTCTGCATAGTTTTATTAATAATTCATGGTAATGTGTTTTGATAAATACAAGAGAACACCCGTCTAAAGTGCTGTGGAAAGAAACTGTAGTATTCCTTTACCAGGCAACGTATTTCTGAGTAAATATCCTTCAGGCCATCACGTCTTGTTGTATGAGGTAGGTGCTGATTACTATTTGAATGAAAGGTGTCTTCAGAAAACTCACTGGACATAAAAATTGTGCCCTAGATGCCTATCAGGCATCTAGGACTCCAAACCAAATCCTAGCCTAATATCAAATTAGTGTCTAATGAGGCTCCTTTCTGTTGCCTTTATGAAAAGGAGTATGTCATGAGGGAAAATATTTGCCGTGACTTTGGTGATATTTATTCCAATACTCTGACTTTATTCTTTCAGCTCCATGTCATAAATCACTTCACGTGCTAAATCATTGTGCAGTTTGACTGGTGCGGGTGCAAACATGTACTGCATTCCACTCCAGGGCCATTTATGTCTGTGTGAAATCATACAGACGTACACAGAGCACCTGGGAATTTCAGTCTCCTAGCTTAAAGGGCAGATACCTACGTGAGATGTTCCTTTCCCCATCTGTTTACTCCTCACCCCCTTCTGGGCTTTGACATGCAGTCACTGCAGGGAAAAGGACTCGTTATTGCTGTTTTAACTAACACTTCCCAATGAATTTATGTGATGCTGTCCCTGAGAAGCAATTCAGTAAATTTTCCTGCTGGCATGGAGTAAAAAACAATCAAAGCCATAATGTTTTATACGTTTCTTTTGTGCAACAGGCAGTTCTTACTTTTTACTTTCACCTGAATATGCTGTGCTAGAACTTTTGAATTGTAGTTTTACCTCCTAGACAGTTTTCTGCCTTGATAATTTTCTAAATTGGAGATGATTTGTGGGACACTGCCTAAGAACCAAGTCTTTGCTTATGGCTAAATACCATTTAATCACAATTTAAAGGAGTCTCTGCTGTTTATCTCTGGAAGTGGTCATTGTGTTTGCAAACAGACAAGCTGAAGGCAGAAGCCTAATTGATGTCCAGCTAAGCACACACTGCCAAACAACTGTCAAGAAAAGCTCTGGAACTCTTCCTTGCTACTGTGTGTGTGAAGCTGAGAAGCCTCTGAGGCAGACACGAGCAGAACAACCTTATAGAAATGGTCTGTCCACAGACCTAATGTCTTTTGGGGTTTATAGTATTTCTGTTGTTATCTCTCTCCTCATCTCTTTAAGTGGAGACTTGCAGACAGCAGATTTTGCATGCTTTCTGCACTGCTTCACACCCCAGCTCCAGCACTTCCTCTTGCTGAGGATTTGTTTCTCTGGAGGATTTTTGCAAGAGTGAACATAAACCAAAATAATCTATTGTGCTTTCACAGCTCATCCTGCTTCCTGCTTTCTCTTTTATAATACAAGGCTGTAGACAGAGAAATAATGTTGGTTTTCTACAGCATCAAACCTGTTGCTATTTGTATCTGTGCTAAAAATGCCAATCCAAGGTTCTCTGCAGCAGAAAGCAAGATTTTCTGCTATGGTGCGCTTCAGACCAGGTGGACAGAGGAAACATGTGAGTCGTAAGAGCATTTGCTCCTTGTTTCTTATCCAAGAGAAGGGAACAGATTTCACACATCCCGACTTTCAATCCAGTGCCTTACCTATTAATTCTTGGTGCCTCCTGGATAGACCTGTGCCATTAAACAATATTTTGGGGATTGTGTTGCATTTTGTTTTATTTGTGAAACAGAATTTCTTGAAAGGAGAATGAAATGAATTTGTGAATAGGGTTTTTCCTCAGTAAAATTCAGAGTTTTTTACCAAAGAGATAAGAATTCTTATCCCTGTTGTACTGAGTGAGGAAATGAAGCCTAGAGATATGAAGGGACATGCCAAAGGGCAGAGCTGGCTGGGGGCTAAGCCACAGCTCTTGAATCTCAGTCCAGGCCCCTCAGCTGGAGGCAATGCTACCTCTTCTCAGGACTTCCCAGTGGAAGCTCAGCGTCTTTGGAGAGCAGCCAGTTCTTCAGGTCAGTAAAATAATGATTCAACCCTTTAACAGGCCAGAGGTTTGTGTTTCTTCTTTCCACTGCTAGGGTCTTTATTTTTACCTCTGTTTACACATTCTAGCCTGGTCATTTCACTGCAGACTGCGGCCACATATTTAAGAAAAGCGGATGCATTTATAATTGAGAAACCTCTGAGATTTTTCTTCTCCTCCTGTCAGACATAGATGGCTTCTATCCAACTGACTGCTTTACAGTGCCTTTATCCTTTGCTGGCTTGAAAACGTTTCAGATAGTTTCTATTGTTTTATAGACCCTGTGGCTAACAAAACCAAGCTGCGTAAAAACATCTGTACATAGCTGTGCAATAGGCTACAGACATGACGGGTAATAAGGCATGATTGCATTCATTGTAGCATTTGCTCCACTGGATAATCAAATAGAAGCATTCCAGTTGCACACAGGATATGTGAGAGTAAAGGAAGGAAATGAAGGACAGTTGCCCACTGTACTTCTACCTTTCTTTTGCCTTGCAGCTGCCAAGACTAAATGCAATTTTGAGAGCAAGTTTTAAATAATGTGGAGATGAGATTTTACTGGTGATAACCAAGAAAACAGCACTGGGAGGTGTGCATAAAACATTTTCCCTGTCCCCAAGAAGGAAGCTTGACCTGACTTGGTAACATGATTTGGTAACATGTCCTAGTGTAGTACCTGGCCTGTTTTGCAGGCTGTCTGAGTGCTTCACCAGCCCTCCTGAAATCTGGCTGCCTGGGCCAGCTTAAGTAGTGGCTCTGGTGTCTAGCTTGAAGGAAAGTTCTTCAAGAAATCTCTGCTCACCTTGGTTGAGTGGGACTGTGCCTTCATCAGTGAGGCCACTGCCTCTAACTGCCTTATTGTGCTCGACTTCAGCTTCCCTTCCCTTCTGGAGCAGCGCTGCTCCCTGGTAGCAAACTCTAGAGAGGGAAGATGCAGAAAACAGGCAGTAATCCTGTCAGCCCACCCAGTGCATTCTTCTCCTCTACAGGAGACTGTGTCTGAAGATAAGATGATAACTTCATAATTTGCTCAGAGTTAATGTCTTTGGGATAATTTTGGTCATCTTTTAGCCTTGCTTTAGGACATTTGGCATGGAGATAATGCTTGGCTAAGGGCTGGCTTGCTAAGTCAGCAAATTCATATTTCTCTGTTTAATGTCCAGAAAATCCAGAACAATTCTTTTAGCCTCACTTCTTGGGAGAGTTTAAACTGGTGGAGTGAGCGAACAGGCCTAATGGCTAAGAAGGAGACAGAAAAAGGCTGACATGATTTCAAGGAAAGGAAGCAAGATCGTGGTTCAGTGACTTATTAAAAGCTTTGAAAGAAGACTCTTCCTGCCAGGACAGACAAGGAGAAGGGGAAATGCAGTGAGCTTCACATTCCTAAAAGCTTATGATGGAGTTTCATTGCAGTAGTTAGTGTCTGATGTTTGTGGTCCTGAAACATAAGAAATAATTGGTCTTAGTGACCTGAAGAGTAAGTAGGGAAAAGTACTGATAAAAGATCCATTATATTTCTGTCAACTCAGATTTTTTAGTCAGATGCTGCAGGGAGCAAAAGTTGTCTCTGGGCTTGTGATCAATGGCTCTGATAGGCTTAAATTTTAGTTTTCTGTTTCCCCTGAGCAATTATTTATTTTGAAGTGGTGTGATGATTCCTTGGTTTGGGATAGACTAGAGAGAAATTGGTCTTTTTTTTTTTTTTTTCCTTCCTGGTTAGATCAGTAAAAAAGTGATTATATCTTTGCATTTCTGTATCTTTGCATTTCTATATCCATCTACGTGAATGTATACATGTTTTGATAATGCCCATTCTGGAAAAAAAAAAAAAAAAAGGCTCTCTCTAAATGCATGGCATAGTGCTTCAAGTTTTACATACCTGTATTTGACCAGATCTACCTTGTAGAGCATATTGGGGCTTCCTTATCAAGTTCTTGCCAATTTAAATAGGAAGGTGACAGCAGGAGATGATGAATTTGTATTCTAATTCTCACATTTATATATACACTTGTGTATATATAAACTGTCCTTTAATCCCTTGGAATTTTACGTGGACATAGGGGTTCTGCTACATACACTTTTAAATTTCAGGTTTAGAATCCTGTAGTCTGAAAGGCATTTGTCTGAATTAGTTTGAGAAGTCTTTCTACTTTTTAGATCAGCTGATAAAAATATGTTGAACTTATTAAAATAAAATTAACACCCCCCCCCAAAACATCCTAGACCCAACCCATCAAATATCTTTCTCCTTCTGGACTCTTTTAGCATGATTTGTAGAATGCTAAGGATTTCTGTGTTTGCTTAGCTTGGAATTAGCGTTGTATTTCTGCTTTAGTTAGTGGTCAGCAGGTTGAAGATATTTGTTGGTTTTGTGTAGTTGTGTCATACGTTTTTGTGTAGCCGTTTTGCCTGATCTGTTTGCATTAAGGCTCTGCCTGACCATAATTAGACTGCTGGGTACACATTAATGTTCTGCTGAGGATCTACTTGTTGGTCTTAATAATGTCATCCATCAAGCTCTAGCATGTACAGCAATATTTGTGCTGTAGTAGACAAACAGAGTAAACACTGCAGTTATTTATAAGAAAACTGGCCAGTAAGTCAGGAAACTGTGTGGCAGTTGTTGTTTATTGGAAAGTTAAACCGATCCTCTAAAACGAGTTCATTGCTCTAATCAGACTTTGTTGTTCTTGAAATGAGAGAAGAGTTAAAAATTGAAGTTAGGCTTCTATTTAGAATTTGCATTTTCTAGCTCTCTTTAAGAAACCTGTAGACTCGTGTTTCCTATCTTCTGTGCCCTAATTTTTCTGCTTTTCTGCCTATGTCTGTTGGTCAGAAAGTACTAGAAAGTACAAGAAAGTGCCTTGGTCTTGTCTGGGTCGAGGTATGGATGGAATTCCTGACTGCATCTCTCTCACCCTACGTCTCGACTCCTGACCAGTTCTGGGGAAGTACTGGTGCTCCCTCCAATCCCTGTGATCCCCTCGTACAATGGCTGTTGATTTGGGCTTCAGAGAAGCAGCATCATTTATTCACTAGAGTTAGTTGCTCTGTCCTGCCAGATGGTTTTCCCTGGGATTCTTGCCTGACTCTCTGTATCTGGACACAAACTTCAGCAGCGTCTGAAGTAATGATGCTTTCCTGAACCTGGGCCTCAGATCCTGCAGTACAAGAACACTGCTTAGGACTACTGAAGTCTTAAGCTTTGTAGTTTTCTTTCAGCAATGTCAGCAGCCTCATGAGTATCCGATAACTTAATTATGTTTCAGTTTTGTGTCTCTTCCTCCCTGTATCTCACTGCTTCTATAATGTTCTTCAATCTGCCCAGCATCTCTTTCTGTGTGTTTATCTTCTTGCTTGTATTTTTCCCTTTCCCTTTTCCCTCTGTGGAGCAAAGTGAGGAGAAGAGATTCTTGACACAACCCTCTTGCATGTTTGCATTCTCTGTGACGTCTCTGAAGACGAGGAATGGAGGAGGGTGCGATGCTCTTGACTCAGAGCAAAGGTTTTGGATTCTGGAAGCATTTGATCCTTTCTACCATGGCCCCCAACTCCTGGCTGCTGTGGTTTGTGTTGAGGTCAGAGGTTTGTTTGCTGTGATGGTTAGCTCTTGGATTTTCTTATCTGACTGACAGATTTTAAAGTGATAACTTTTGTCTGAATATCTCAGAACAGTCCCTCTCTTCCTATTTTTATCTTTATGTCACTCGTTGAGTTTTTCAACATGGGAAAACTGTAGTCCATATTTGTTCAGTGAACTGGTGTGTTTACTGAGATGCAGAATACCCACTCATGCACCAGTCTCTGTGAGCCACAAATGGCCTAAACACTGAAGTAAAAGCTTTTTGTCTTTACACTGAAGTAAAAAAGGCAAAAACAGCTTCTGAGAGTGGGAAATAGGTAAAAGAAGCCAGAAAACAGCTTAATGCGCCTTCTCCAAAGCCAATGATAATACTGTTGATTTCAGTGAGATTTTGATCAAGCTCATGGTGATTACGGTACCTGGTGCAATTAGACTGGATGTAATACATACTTGCTGTGTGTGAATGCCATGAAGCTGTTTATGCTATCATTAATCAGATGGCTTTGTTGGGAAGCGCATCTCATTACATGGCAGCTGACAGGATTTCATTACCACCGGGCACCAAAGCAGGCTTGTGCAAAGCTATCCGATCTGCGTAGCTGGGAAGCACAGCTGTTACCATTGCAGATTCTCTCCACGAGCCACTTACCGAGTGGAGCTTGACAGCTGAGAAAACCCCGATGAAAACCAAGAAACCAAACGCTGGTGCAAACTCAGCATGTAGTTTTCAGTCAGGGACACACAGATTTGATTCAGAACTGGATGTGTTACCCAGACAGCGTAGAAGCATATGGGAGCTTCTGTGCTTCCCAGGGGTGTCTCTTTAGATGCACGTGAGACGAGAAGAGGCAGCTCTCTCCTTGTTGGTCCTGATACTTGAGCACAAAACCCCAGAGCAGTAACATTAACACACGTGCATGAAAATGTCCCGCTGGCTTCTGCAGGATAGTGTGACAATAAGTTCCTTCAGTGCTGCCTGCAGGTGCAGCGCCCCTGTGGGCCTCACGTGCTGTCATTTCTGAATCCAGACTTGCAAGGCCTCAGGACTGGGACTGTGCCTTGACTTGTGTCTGTGAGGCACCAGAGACTCTTCTGGCTGCTGTCAATCATTGTAGGGAGCTCAGTGATATTCATCCAAATTTGTGTTTTCTTTCACAGGAGCTCGAGTTTGAACATGAGAAATTTCTTTTTATTAGGTGTGAGAAAAGGTCACGCTGGTCTTAATGGAAGTCTCTTTCTAGCTTGTGTTTACTTTAAAGGTGACATTTTATTTTTGAGTAATTTAGAGGAAGAGTTACTAAAGAAAGCAGATTCAGAATATTTTTTAAAAATCTCAAGCTGCATTACCTCTGAAATTCGCCATTTTCTGTCAGGCTGGTGTTGTGATGTGTTTGTGTAAATACCTTGTGGCTCTCAAATGTGTAGAAAATCAAGCCATTAATTTTGCAGAAAGTTTAGGGTGTTCTTTTTTTTTTCATCCTCACCTCCTCTTCCATCGTATGATCATGCTCGGCTGGAACAAATGTGCTTTGCCTTCGTCTCCTCTTCCTGCCCACCGATGTGGAAGGGTCCTTTTCAATCCCTGCTCCTGGCAACAGATCTAGTAGCCAGTGCTGAGGTATTAGGGACCAGCTTCATTCTCCTGCATGGTACAGGCTTGTCAACCCCAGAGTAGCTCAACCCTGTTAACATCAGGCACAAACTCCAGGTTTGTCAGTTTTCTCAAGTCAGGCAGGCTGTGAGGTTAAATCAGCACTCAATGAAGAATTAAAACAGAAGACCTGAAACAAGAATTGCTAAATAAGTTTATCAGTGCGTGTGTTGGCTGGCAGCTTGACAAAGTGAAGCCAGGAGCTTAGACAGCCCTGTAAGTCAGGAGGTAGGAGCTGTAATTGAGAAGTATCACAGAAGCAATTTGGAAAAGCATCTATTCAAAGTTTGATTACTATGAATCATCCCAGTCTGCTGGCCTGCTCTGCTCGTTGCCGCAGCTACTCGTTTTGCCAAGAGAACAGCTTGACACACATACAGAGCCTGAAAGTAAAATACCCTTTAAATATTAACATGTTTCAAAAGTATAGATTCATTCACTTCTTGAGAGTAACAACTGCTTAGTCATTCTTTAAGAACATGGAAATAATTTAATTGAGAGCTGTGGAAGAATGCCATTCATCAGCAGCACAGGTGTTCAGCCATCTCCAAAACTGTCAGGTTCAGCAGAGTGAGCTGAAACTCTCCAGACACTGAAACATTGTTCATTATACCTTGCTGGGTGTTGTTTAATGATTACAGGACTGATTGTTGCTCCTGAACCCACCCCCAACCAACACCAGGGCAGGCTGAAATAGGCATGGCTCAGTAAAGCTCTGGTAACTGTTAAAACAATCTTTTAATTTATTTGAAGAGCTTTGTGAGTTTCTTAGCATTTGCAATTACGAGAAAGAAAACCTGGAACTGATTCCTGGACTCTGACTGTTAGCTGTTAAAGCAGATGCTGTTTGGTACAGAGACTCCAAATATTTTTTCTGATATATTGCCAAGTCTGACCTTGTCTCTTCATTCTGGAAGGAAGATACTGAGGAATTTGAAGGCTCCAGGATCCCTGCTGCTGAATTCCCTGTTCCTCTTTGTTTACCAGTCTCATTAAAAGCTCTGATTTGATCTTTTTCTTCATTCCCCTCCATTCTCTCTGAACTCAGGCCCTCTGTTGAAGCACTTGGCTCAGATGAGTTGCGGGGACAAACTGACAAATTCAAAAATGGAAGTCACAGAACTTGCCTGAAAAAGCAAGGTGAAAATAACCTCAAAGCTTCTTTTGGAGCCCTACATGGTTTGCAACCCTGCAGCTATTGCAGGCAGTGCCAGGGTTGTTTTTTCATTTCTTGGAAGACTATAACCTTCAGACAGGAACCCGTCCTACGAACAGGATAGGTGTTACCAGACCAGAGTGGTGAGCACGGGATATGGGAGCCCTTGAGCACTTTCCTTTCTGTTGGCAGAGTAGTTGGTTGTACCAGTTCTAACGCTGTCCTTTCTCTGTGCTAAGTGCTATTTTTTTGCCCACACTAAGCCACAAGCCTCCCTGACTGAATACTTGTCCTCATCAGGCATGGCTGCAGTCTGGCTCCTGCATTTTTTTCAAGCGAACCCATGATACCAGAGACATATGACCTAGGGCTGTAGGTCCATTTTTCTCCACAAGTAAATACACACAGACGTTCTCAGAGAGCCCATCTTCTCTTCTGATGTTATCTCCTGCCCTCTTTGACCCCTGCCTCCTACAGAAGTGACCCCCTGCTCCTTATGAGATCAAAGTCATGTTTCTTGAGGACTTCTGGAAAACCCATATTGTCTCCATTTACTACGTTTCTGTCCCCATCTCTTCTGTTTGCATTCTCTAATCTTTTCCCATCTCTCTTTCTCCCTTGTTAACTAAATTTGAATTATGCCGGGCTTCTGTGGATACTTCCCAGTGCTGTGTGTTGACTCATCCAGCCCATCAGACCCTCCCCAGCTGGAGTCCTTCTCTTCAATCCACCTAGCTAGTGTGAGCACTTCCCCTGCATTTCCTCTTAAGAGGAGTACAGCTGTTCTAATATATCTTACTTTGAGTAGTTAAGTCTGTATTTTCCATGTGTGTGCATGAGCATGGAGACTTTCAGCACTGTATAATGATGTCCATAAACAGACGGTGAACTAGCTGCCAGGGTTTGGGAATCTGCATTCAGGAATGGTCGTTTGATTTGGGATATACATCCCAAATTTCAGGAATGCAGAAAGGAGCTGTGTTTTTGCCTGTTTGAGATCCGCATTCAGCAGCGGCCCCAGCTCCTGTCACCGGGGAGTGTGCGGGAGAAGCCCTCTGGAATGTGGCTGTTAGCATATCAAAGTAGAGTAAACACGTAGATGATAGCCTGCTTCCTCTGCTCCAGTTAATTAAGCCACTCCTCATGTCATGTTAGACGGAGAAGATTTATTAATGTGCTGTCATCTAGGGAAGCAAAGGTTTGCTGAAAGGGAGGAGCCATGTTAATGGTATAGAGAATGTCACGCTGAACAAAGAGCAGATGTCAAATAAACAGGGCATTTCTTTTTATCTCCTTCTTTGCTGAGGTCTTAGATCCCAGTGCTTTATCGTAAAAGCTTTGAAAATTAGGGCTAGAACGAACTTCAGGTGGTCTTTTAATGTATTCCCTTGCTCCAAGGCAAGATCAGTGACACCCGTGTCAATCCTGATGGATATCTGCTCTAGGAGGCTAAACAGGATACTTCTTTCCAGCGTGCTTTGAATTACTGTGAACACCATACCTCTCCTCAGGTATGGTCAATGTGGTGAACATTTATGCTCGTGATCACAAATCCTTGTTGAATGGCATTGGAAAGGAATGTCGTTCTCAGAGATGTCTCTGTCAAACCTCTGAGGGTTTCTGAAGGTTGCCTGCGCTTTGCTGGCGTAATGCAATGTTAATAACCCATCTGGCATGATTTTGTAGGCCTTGATAAAGCATCTTCTAGGCCAAAAAGGTGTTAGAAGATCTGTCAGATTTCTTCATCTCAATGTATTTGGTATCCAAAGCAACCTTTTACCATCTTGAGCGAGGACAATTATCCCTGAAGTCAAGAAATTTCTCAATCTTTTCAATTGTCTGGGCAGCCCCTTCTACACTAGGAGAGGCTCTGCTTAAATCATTGGATTAGCACCATGTAAACCCAAGGCAAGCAGCATTAGAATAAGACTCGTGATACCTTGTAGGTCCTGTGTGTGGTCAGGTTAGTGAAGGAGCAGATAAATGATTCACCCATTAAACTTAAGAAAATCACAGGAGGGTTCTCAGGAAATGTAAAAGCCCTGCAGAAAGACTGAAAGATAAAGCTGAGAGCTGGCTATGCTGGGGGAGGGAATCCACATGTCCCATTAATTGCTGTCCTGCAGGGTAATTAAACAAAGAGTAAAAGAGATAGCAAAAGCACTCCTTTAAGCTCTAGTGATTTGCAGAACCTTGCCTTCCGTGCAGGTTTACAGACATGCTGAGGTCTAGCCTCACAAAGTCCTTTTTATCAGAAAGATATAGCGGAGGGCAACTTGCATAGACAACCCCCAGCTAGATGTCAGCTACTCTGTTTGAAAATGGGGGCAGCACATTCCTGCACGGAGTTCAGTGTGGGCTGAAAGTGTCAACTGAGAAGTTCTCTTGAGCTTCAGTGGTGCCGTGACTAAGATTTGAGTGTATCTGCCTGCATGAATCGCAGCGTTTCCCAAAGACTAAGGTACACAGTTGAATCTGGCTCTCACAGTTAGAGTCCTGGTCTTGTGAAATGTTATCACAAGCCTTGGGTGCCGCAGCAATATTTCAGTACCAACTATTCCCAGTGGTAAGAAGAGTATCCCCTAAAAAAAGGTATTGTGTATTTCATTCATTTTTCTATTGGGGCCTTGTGTTCTGAGGAGTATTACATTATCAGCCCCAGAAACATCACAGCTAGTATTGTGAACAGCAGGGAGAGATTTTATTTGTTCATCTTTCAGGGGGTGCGTAATGAAAATCAAGGGATTCAGAAAGTATCTACGCTTTGTGTTTCAACTATTTATTTTTCTTTCTGGATTTTTGGGATTGTGACAGCAGTGTGTATACTGGAAGTCACAATGTTTTTTCAGAGTTACAAGGAGGAAGAGATTTTATTGGGCACTGCAGGATAACAGTCAGTCTTGTAGGGGAGGTGTCCAGCCACAGAGTACACTGAGTTCTGGGAAAGTGTGCTGCATCTCTGCAGATCATGCTGGTTTGGAGGCAAGGAATGGAGTTTTACAGAGGTCACATTGAAATCTGTGATAAGGTGGCTTCTCCAAAGTAACAAGAGGATTCTGTGATGATGGGCACGCTTGCAAGAAGTTGGCTAGGTAAAGCAAGTCAGGATACTGGTTTGAAAACCTGAAAACCTTGGATGAAAATATGTTTGTGCTATAGAGCTGGAGGAGCGAACCTCATGTGCCCCTAGCTAGAGGTTCCTTGGGATTCCTAAGAATCTGGATCATCTTTTGCCTGCAGAAATGGCATGAGCTTACCAATGCTCGAAAAAATTGCTGGAAACTATTTCCACTACCTTCCTTCACCAGCTAGAAGTAGACAAGTCATATACACAATACACCTGCTTGGGTGGCATTGTAAGACTAAATTCTGCAGAATTAGAAATTCCTTTTGGGGACTTTAGACTATTCCCTTATTATCTGAGCGCTTACCCAGTCCTGCATAGAGGGTTGTATCTGGACCAGTCCTGCGTTCCCTTTCTTGCTCCACATGATCAAACCACATTCCACCCTGGAGGGAGGTTAAGATCTCAGCAGGGAGTGGATGTTCTGGCATTCAGCAGGGTCAAGTGAATTGTGAGCTGACTCTTTTTTGTCTCCTGTATTGCAGCAAGAGAAGGAGACAGACAGTGGGGTATATTCCCCGTCCTTTTATAAACAGAGGACAAATGATGTCTCTATTGTCAGTGTAGATTTCTCTCTCAGGCACATCGAGATTGAATTTATTTCATATTTTACATTCCCTTTAAGAGTAAAGGCATACCTGTGGGGACGTCTACTTGAAATAGGCTATGGCTTCTTGCAGTGCCTGGGAACCCATTCCATCAGATGGTCCATGGCATCAGAAGCTCTTCCTGTAAAAATGCCCGAGCTCAAAATATCGTACCTCGCCCTGGGTACAGCGCTTGACATGGCTCTGAACTTATTGTCGTCCCTGACTGTCGCTCTCTCTCATGCACTGGGTGGTTGTACTAGAATTGCTGTGCTTGTGATCCATAATGAGTGTATTGTTTCCAGCGTGGTTTTCATTAACTACAGTGACAATGAAAATTATTGCTGGGGAAAGCAGTTTCCATACGTGAATATTAAACTCTAATGGAAACCATGTTGTTACTGCAAGATGAACAGAAATTGGCATCTAGATGACTAATCAGCATTAAGCCAAATTAATCTGTGCCACTAAAATTGCATGTCTGGCTTTGAATTAGCACATTCTCATAAAATGAAGGAACAGCTCACTCTGTTAGCTTCTTGTGGATGCTCCCTGTAAAGCAAACGTGAAACAGTGACGGTAACAACCTTCGCCCCTCTCTGTTGTACGTGCTGGAGGTGACCCTTCCATGGATACTGATCTTTTTCGCCTGGATACCACTGATGTGTTGGGACCTGTTTATTCAGCTGTAGAACAGGGATTGTGTTACTACCCATCTTGGAGACAGTTTAATGGGTACTTGTTCTTTAATGTTTCTTAAATTTTGGAGCCTTTTATATGTAGACTTTCTAGAAAAGTATTTTTCATTTTAAGTATCATAAGCACTGAAAGATTCCCTTGGTGACTGATTTGATGTCTAAATACAGGCAGGGCATCTCTGTCAAACGTATCATTGCAGTCAAATGGAAAGGCAGAGCATGAATCATCTCTAGGGTTTCCTAATTTTGCTTATGTAGGATGTTAAGAGAGGCTACAGGAGTGTAATTGATGGCAATGTGTGAGTTGTGCAAATTGAAAATTGTGGGAGGATGAGAAAAACATCAGTTCAACACCAAACTAGTAATGGTGGGGAACAGGAGGCTTGCTCTGTGCATGTGGATATTCAGTGAGTCTCCATCCGTGCCAAGCAGACTTCAGGACTTCAAGTTTGGCTCCCATCCCAACAGCAAATACATGGAGGAGAGGAAAGCTAGCCAAGTTTTAATCAAGTAAAAGTTCTGTATCCAGAGGTGGCTGGCAAAAGAAGAGATTAAGGTATTAGGAGCGCAATGAAAACAAGACATTAGAGAGTTGAAAGCTGGAGTACCTGGACAAACCACTTGCTGAGTGAATATTCCACAGTCGTCAGAAGGAAGCCCTGGGTATTTCAAAGAGGATGAAATGTGAGCTTACGCACCAGAACTTGTCTTCCAGCTTTGGCTATCGCCGTGGCGAGTATGTAATATCCTAATGCCTAGCTGAGCTGGTAGGATAAATGTAATCATTCCCCTTAGAGATATTGCTAGTAGAGGGCTCATTAGCTGGCAGAAAGGCCAACAGCTGCAAACTGTTTATGTATGACAACTTCTTGGATAAATCTGAGTTTACACAGTTGCCTGTGTCCTAAGGTTTGCTGGGGAAGTGCAGATAGCTTTGCGTGTTCGAACCCAAGCACAGAAGTTATGGGCTGTAATTATGCAATTTCTCATGAGAGAAAGGAACAAACCTTCACACTTGGTAATAGTAAAAATGGTAATTGGCTTCCCTTTCCCTCTACCACTGATGCTGCTGCTTGGCCTTTTTTGATATTAAAAATAGATTTGTCGTAATTTCTGGCAGTTAGCCTTATATCTGGAAAGATAATAGCTTTCCCCCCCTCTGAAGAAAGCCACTCTGTGTTTTTACATGAGCACAGAAGTGTGTGTGTGTGTGTGTAAAAAAAACCCAAAATACACACACAAAAAAATCCTCAGCATAATCCTCGCATAAAAAAACCCAGCAGTTCCACTTTCTTCCCTATTTTTCGTTTTCACACACCTGTCTCCTAGACAGGGCCAGAAGCAAAATTACCAAATAGGAGAAGTTCCTCTTATATTATTCCCAGCCTGGGAATAATATAACCCACAACATGCCAGGATTTTTCCAAACATCTTTGAGTTCATAAAGTTTCTATTCCAGTTCTGCACACTTGAAAGACTCAGATAAAGATCTGGAATTTTAAGAGGCAATCAACAGTTTCCAGTCATCCCAATGAAGAATGTAATTCATACTAATGCAGCTACCAAGGCTTTGTACTACTCTCATTTTCGGTTAAAGGTGTATTTTTCTCTGCATGTCAATTATATGGATCATGGTATCAGGTTACAAAAAATTGCATTTATCCTAATGGTTCAGGTGTATTTAGTTAGTAGCTGTATTATGTTTGCAGAGCAACAGCATATTTGCTATTTATGTTCTAATGAAAGAATTAACAGTAAAACGTATTGGTCCAAAAGAAAATTATTGTCTTAGGAAATAGTTTAATAGGAAAGATATATAATTCAAAAAACATTTTGAGGCAAGCTTTTTCAAGCTTAAAATGTTATAACAATTTGTTACGACTGGCTTGCTACTTCAGAATTACTCTTATTAATAAGCTCTCGGTAGTTCATGAGCTGGACTTCTTACGGAGTTCATTTTGTGTACTGCAAAATTTTCTGCTGCCTGCTCTTCTGGGATTATGAGTTTCCCTAGTCAGTCCACTTCTATTCCTGTATTGTCTGATCCTTGGGCTCCACTGCAACAAAAGGTTTTAAAAATGGTAATAATAAATCAATTTTAGACATCTATTTTTTTTTAATTGGTCATTGCAAATATTATAAAATGGCCATATAGGATTGACATTAAACATTGAGAATAACTAATGAAAATAAGGTGACCAAGAGTCTGTAGCTGAGACAGTCATTTCTTTTTCAGCCACTGATGGAGGTACAAGTCCTTAACTGTTAGTTTTCCACCTTTGAGTAATGAGGCTTTTAGCACAGAGCAGTGTTAATGCCAGTCAGTTTCAGTGAGATTAGAACCACTAAACAAAGACTTCAGAAGAATTACCATTTGAGGTAATGTATTTGACATTTTAATTGGTGTTTAACCTCATTTAATACATTGACAGAATTCCACATTGTTTTCCTACACCGTATTTCCCAAACATGGAAACATTGCCCCCTTCCATCTCCAGGTGACAGCAAACGTTGACTCCACCTCATTTTATGAAATTTATCTGAAAGAAATTAGCATTAAGCCACTTTAGCTTGACATGATTGCCTGATTGATCGCTGAGCTTGAGATGCAATACTGTTTTGTTGCTTCTCAGTTAAAACCCCACAAGTTGGATACAACAGAGATATGTGTTGAAGCTGCTCAAATGGAAGGTAAAGGCAGGATAATCAAGTTTAGCAGTAGGAAAAAACCACTTTGAGTAAGAATCCTGCTCTGGTCCTTGTTGTTAAATGTGCCTAAAACTGATAAAAGTTAACCAAAATATCCCTTCCTGTTCACTGAAAGTGTATGTCAGCTGAGTTGGTCAGTTTATTGCAGAGCTACGTTTGCCTCATCCCCGAAAGGCAGAAGGATCTCCACGAGTGCCTTTTGAGTTGGTGGTGGTTGGGCCACAGTGTCGTAGTTCGCCACTGTGGGAAGAGCTTGAGCTGGGCAAGCTAAGGAGTGAAGGTGAACTCAACACTCTCGCTCATTTGGCCCTCTCACAGCTGGGGGTCAGGATTACCAGCAGCCATCACAGTTTTGTCTCCTGGAACAACACGGTACGCTCCAGCGGCGAGGCAGCTAGGGAGTGGATTAGCAATTTGGCATGAAGCATCCTTCCTCCTGAGTACCCTGTTTCATGTATGCGTGCTGGGAGAGGATTTAAGAACTCAAAAATGCACAAAGGCACAAGTCTTAAGAAGCAGAGGATTGGCTGAGTCTCCTAATTGATCTTTTTCATCACTAGTTTCTGTGACTCAAATATTTGATTTTTGCTTCCCTTTAACCAACCTCAGACCTTCTGCTATTGGCAGAATATTTTCCCAGACAGGTTTTTTTTTTTCCCTCTGCCAAAAGTCTTTCCAGAAATTGCAGATCCCAAGTAGGTTTAGAAGCAAAAGACTATTTGTGACAGTGTTATTATTTGTAAGTCATCCTGAGGTGCATGATAGCAGATATAAATCAGAAGAAATATCTACTTCCCTTTCAGAAATCAACCAGAAGTGTTTTGTGATCCTTAAAAGAAATGGGAGGTGTGTTCATAGACCAAGCCACACTGCAGACACCTACAGCTGAGGTTCTGTTTTATGATCTGTTCATTAGGCCATCAGGTGTGTGGACTGAGTTTGCAGTCTCTTTCTCAAAGGAACACATACTACCTGAGTATTTTGTGAGCAAAAAGCAAGTCAGGTTAAGAAGAGTGCTGAAATCCATCCTTCTGTGGTCGCTGGTTTAGAAAGATTAAATCTTGATTTTGTTTTTTCCATGTGGTATGAATCTGACCTTCCACAGTCGCCACTTTGAAAGTAAGTGTTGGTGTCTGGTTTCTGCACTGCCTTCACTCTCTGCTGCTAGAGCTGAATTAAAAGGCTATTGTCCATCCCTTCATTCCATCCAGAATCCCTCTGGCAACAAATACCCATATCCATATTGTTGTTAAAGCTCATAAAAACAGAACTGGACTTTTTCCAGGTCTAAAGTTTTACACTGTTTGCACCCTGATAAACACAGCTTTGTCAACTCTGACAGAAGTAAAAAAAAAAAACAAACTCAAGCAAAAAATCTTGTTTCCATTGCATGGTTGTGATCTACTCATTAAAGGCAGCTACATTCTAGTTACCCCTCTCTGGGAAGAGTATTACAGGAAGGAACTAGTTTTCTTGTTTTCTGTTAAATATAAGAAAATACATCTGCTGTGAAAAAAATGAAAAGCTTTTGTGAAGATCTTTACACTTGCCTTTCTTCCAGCACGGCACAGGGATGTGTGAAGTGGCAGGATGAACCCGGTGCTTAAGTTGCTGCGTGCTCTCTGGAACCCTCGTTTCCTGTGCACACTGTTTGTGTGGGTTTTGAGAGGTGCTGGTTTCACAATGGAGGGCTTGTACAGAGACATCCTTAGGCTCTGCCTTTAACCTTTGTGCATAAACCCTAATGGCTAAACTCTGGTTTCTAGGTAGCAGATGAAACAAAATCTCATCAGCAACTTGTCCTGTGCCTGGCCTGTGATGCCATCACATGTCCAGGTACAGTGGCCCTTCCTGCAGGGAATGCTCTAGATTCAGGAAGGACATATGAGGACTATAGTTTTTTTCCATAGCAGAAGTTTCATGCTGTAACTTCTGAACTTCTTTTTGTCTTCAGCCTACAACCATTTGTGCTGCCCACACAAATAGGCCTGGAGGGAACTGTGCGATTGTCCGTGGGATCGAATCCTAAATTCCACTAAGTCATAGAAGACTTCTGCCACCTACATTGGCTTTGTGACTCACCATCAGGAGCTTGCCAGCTTTTCTGTCTCTGCTGCTCTTGCTTTCTGAAAGTATGAAAATAAAGGAAAATTTAAGATCTTTTCAGACAGTCTCTGCTGTTATTGTTTTATTCCTTTTCTCCAACTGTATTCTTGAAATCGGGAGAACACTATTTAAATGCTTGTTAAAGCTGCTTCACTGCATCTTCTAACACTATAGTAGAGGGGATTAACAGACAAGCTTACATGAGTATTTGAGTCAGTGAAATATATTTTTGAGACAGTGAAATATATAATTTCCAATAGTACCAGTGAAGGTGCCTGTGTTTAATTTGCTTCCTGTCTGACAAAATTCTAGACTGATTTTTCACACGGGATGGTGAACAAAATACTTGGATGATTTTGCGTGCAAACTGCTCTAACATTTTTTATACCAGGCATGTTTTTTATCATTTTGGTTGACTTCCTGATGTATGTTTCAAGCGAAGGAACTGCTTCACTGATTCTGATGGGAACATACTCTGCATTTCTGTTGCAGGAATTGCTTACCTGGGAGGTATCTGCAGTGCCAAGAGGAAGTGCGTTCTTGCTGAAGACAACGGTCTCAATCTGGCTTTTACAATTGCACACGAACTTGGGCACAAGTAAGAACTTGTCTTCCTGTTTCTTTCTTTACTTATGCCACTGTAGCATACTTTTATTCAAAGCTACACAAGCGAAATTACTAGTGTGGCATGTTTGTTACAGTTTCATATAATTTAGCAGATTGATAAGTAACTTAATTTTCAGGAGGCTTATGTAAATAGTCATTTCAGCATACATAAATCTTTCTATTTGATCTTCCCCTATTTTCCACTCTGTTTTGATTTTGAGTAGCACAAAGAGGCCTCATCTCTTAAATGATTGATGGTGGTAGTCAGAGACAAGTTCTGCTTTTGTTTATGCTGTAGAATAAGTCCACAAAAATGACATCAGCGTCAAAATCTTTGAGCTTATTAAATTTTCTCTGAAGTTCAGGTGTCTGTGTCAAGGATTTTAATAGTTAAATACTTTGATAATGGTTTCATCTCTGTCTGTGAAGTAATCTACTGTGGCTGAAATTGTAAACATCAATATTTTGGAAATGCCCTTGGGTAGTATCATTTGATCAACAGACGCAAATCATCTAACTTGATTTATCAATTCAATCACAGCTAACACACTTTGAACACTGACTAGAAAAAATGGTAAAGAATGTGATGATTCCTAGTCAGACAGAAATCTGCAGAAGGAGATTACTGGGTACTTTCTGCAGGTGACTTTGAAGACTTTTTTAAGCTGCCTATAAATATCCCATGGACAGGAGGAAACAAAATTCACTGGAAGAGTCACCTGCATCATCTTAGTGCAGCTAATGAGTTAACCCAAAGGGCAGCATCCACACTCACTGCTTTCCAGACTAAGGGTCATATACTCTTACTTGTGATATTTATGAGCTCTTTTCCCTTTCCATTGACATCATTCTGGTTGCACTTTGTCTCAGTTAGACTGTGTAAGGTGTAGAATTAGACCAGGAAAAAATTTGTACAGAAGCAAGGGCTGAACCTATGGTATTTTCAAGGACTCCTCCTTTTAGCCTGTCTGGATGGGAGGTGGGAAATCCCACCATTATTCCTTTTGTAAGAAGCTGTGCCTCAGTTTTGTCTTCAACCTTCTGGACTCCTACAGTCTATGTGTCTGTCGTATCCTCCTTTCCTGCAGTAACCAGTATTTGACAGCTAAGTCAGAGCTAATTTATTGTGTTCGGCTTCAAGCCAATCTCATTCCATGACAAATAATTATTTTATGGCAATGTGTTTCGAAGTTGCAAGGAGGATATTTAAGTTACTACCAAAAATGACAAGATGAAAATGAATCTCCTGTTCACCCTCCAGTGACACCAAAGGTAGCTGAGCCAAACCGAGGGTGGTTTCAGCAGAAATGAAGGACATTTGGTTTTGGTTTTATTTAAATTACATGCCAAGATGTTAAACTGAGCCTAAACTTAATAACAAATTAACCTGTGGGTAATGTTAAGGGAAATTCAGCACTCATCTTTGGATGGGCCAAGAGCAAGAAGGAAAAATACTTGAGCTGCAGAAAATCCAGCTGTGTAAAAGAGTGAGACTGGTCTACTCTGGTCTTTGCCAAGTTTCTCAGCAGAGCTGTCAAGCTTCCTTCTAATAATGTCTTGCAAAAAATCCACAACATAAATAGGGGATGTAATGCTTTTGGATACAGCTTTCCATCTGTGCAGAAAATAGAAAACTCCATTTTCTTTCCTGAGTGCAACTTTGGTGGCAAGACCGTAATGTCCTTTCTCTGCTGGTTTTCTTTCTTTGCCTCTGTCTCGGAAAACTATTTCAAGAGGTGGGTGTGAGCTGTCTAAAGGAGTCGACAGAGGGTGGCTTGGGTTCAGTACCTTGGAGGACAGTGAGTGTGCTGTTGTGCAGAGAATCTTCTGCTTCAGAAGAGTCATAGGTCCCATTCTGAGGAGAGATGGAGAGCTTAAATAAAGAATCCAGGTGTAGAAGGTCAGATGGCAAAGGAGACTGTTTTCTAACAGAACTGCCTCATGAGCTGCGTTACTGAGAGGCTCAGGCAAGAGAGACTGGGAAGAGTAACTGAGTACTGGAGAGGTGTGGAGGGTCTGTAAGAGCCACTGTAGGGACGTCGCATGTCTGGGTGTGGGGAATGTAGCTCTCAGAAGCCACGTGAGCCAGGAAGGCTCCAACAGAGGCAGCCAGCTGGGTTAGGTTAGAGAAGCTGCTGGCAGGATTCTGCTGCCACGGGTGTTTTGGGGATGTGTTCTGGGTTGCCTTGTTTCACAATGAGTTGCAGCTCTCTATCACGTGCCGGAGCAAGCCCTCCAGCCCTTCTGTGCTCTCTTCCTTTGCTTAAGCCCGGCCGTAAACGTACATAATCAAAGCCCAGTGTGCCAAATCAAAACAGAAGGGGAAAAAAATGCCATCTCTGGCTCACCACCCAGCCTGAGCATCAAAATCATCTCTCTATACTGTCACCCACCAGTGGCCCAGTTCCTTATTTCAAAACCTGGTTGATTTACTGGTGCCCTTCTAGTCTTGAAGGAGTGTTTTCATTGACCTTACTAGGTGTCAGGCCCTTCTTCTGGCTTTGAACTGTAACAGGATGCTCTGAGCAATTCTGTTTCAACATGTCTTATGTAAATAGAAAAATTGTTTGTAGACTTTACGTAGAAACTTGTGGATTTGAAGTTAAATGTTAGGGAACTTTTTGCAGAGGTGAAGAAAAAGAAGCTGACATGAGCTTCAGGTTTAAAAATTAAAACCAAGGACAACTAGGTGCAAGTTTCTTAATTAAAAAAAAATCCAATCAAAACTGATGTCCATACTGGCAAAAATATACATTTTGGAGAGCCGTAATTGCGAGCTTTATTGAAGACTGACTTCCTTATGAGAGTAGAAGAGCGAGATTTATTACTTCTTGCCCTAAGACTAACAAATGTCTGTGGAGATCACAAGCCCGGTTTGGCATTCACAGATAATTTGTGATGTAGGTTTTGGAAAAAGTGAATGGATTACTAATCGATGTGTCAGATTCCTAATCTGCCACTAATGTCATTTGGACGCACTGCAGGAAACACACTATTACGGACAGCTGCACTGTGAAAACATGGAGACACCATTAAATAGATCCATTAGGGTGATGCTTATAGGTCCTATGAAAGTTCATCTTCAGGTTTAACCTCTGAAGTTGTTGTTCCTTGATGATGGGGTAAGCGATATAACTTTTATCTTTCATATTTCTGTCTTCAAATCTGGAGCAATAATTTTGGTCGACGGACACAAAGAGAGCATCCATTTGCATTTAGATACAATTTTTCCTACAAAAAGTCCAGGAGAAGAATTTTGCTGTTACAGAAAGATAACAGGCAGGGTAGAGACCACTGAATATATGGTGAGACTGCAAATTGTTAACTTCTTACTGTACAAGCCAGGACCCTCAGCAAGCCTCTTTCCTTCACTCAGCATGGTCAGTAGTGGATGTCTTTTAAAATAGCACACTTTAACCAGTTAGGGGTGTTTTATCCAGGGATTGCTGGGTGGAGTACTGTGTTCTGACCCACACAAAAGGGAAGATGCAGGTATCATGGTGGTCCCTGAAGTCTTTAAAAGTAGAAGTTCGAGGTCTTCGTATTATAAACACTTTTTTTTACTCATCTTTCGTTACGCTAACCCGGCAACTTCATCAGTGAGAGCTTGAAATGCCCTACTATTGTCAACAGAATCCTGAATGGTGCTTCCCTCCTTCTCATAAACTGCACCAGCGTGAAGTTGGTCTGAGATTCATACCCCAAAGACCACCCTGAACAACTGAGACTTTCAGAAAAATAGTGCTGCTTACCCCTCCCCTGGTTCTCTTTCTGCCTACAGCAGTGACATTGTTACCATTTTCAAGGCGTTCTCCGAAGCAAAAGGCAAATAAGTTTTTTAAACAAAAGCTGGGATTCATCCTTATATCCGTTATCCCCTAAATAAGGCGGGTGGGCTGTAGCCAGTGGTTTTTCAGGACGACAATGCCAGCTTTGTTGCCATTCCTGTTTCTTTCACCAGTCTCAGCTTTCCTGTTGTGGGATGGGGGCGAGCTTGGGTGAGGAGGGAAGATTCCCATTCATGAGCTAGCGGAACCTGGCACTGCCTAGATGGTGAGAGAATCGCCGGAGGTGGTATGGCTGGAAGCCACGCCGTGTCAAATGCCCTTAAGAAAGTGAATCGAAATCAACTGACAATAAGCGAGATGCAGTCTGTTGCCAACAGTCTGAAACCGCATGGCCTCAAACTTGAAGCTGAAACAGATGAGGACAAAAACGAGTCCAAAGGTAAAAAGCCAATAGTGTATGAACCAAACGGCTCTGGATATGGGATCAGAGAAGAGAAAAGTTTAGAACCAGCAGTTTTTTGTCCAGTATAATTATTTCCTTTAGATGTTAAGTATCGATAGAGCTAGCTTGGTTAAATTTACTTTAGGGTATGTAATTATTTGCTGCATAATTAGATATGGCCTTTGTGATGTGTCTTTAGCAACAGTGGTGTTGAAGGTAAGGGGAAGGTGCTCGCTGGATGTTCCCTTTGTGGTCTGATATTTCTGCCAATAGACTTGGGAATAAAATTACCTCCCTGACCTATCTAGTGCAGCAACCAGCAGAAAGATTCTGTCATGCAAATAGTTGTGAGGTAAAATGTGAAAATATTGTGGGCTGAAGGGGAATGTGTCTCGAGCAGAACCAAAAGGTACAGAGTAACCCCCTGGAACAACTTACGCTGGCAAAGCCAGGTCAGTGTGGTGCAGGCATACAAGTTTAATTCCTATTAGCCAATCAGGAAATTAACAGTCCCTCTTCTTCGCCACCCTGCAATTTGTAAATGTTCTGTCATAATGTATTTTAGAAATGAAAAAAAAGTTTCCCATGGAAGCAGAGGACTACCGCCGTGAATGGGACACAGGTCTGAGCAGTCAGGCAGTGCTGCAGAGTGCACACTGTGATGACACAGACGTGTTCCTTTTTCTTAAGCGTTCTGTGATTCCATCAGCGCAGTGCCAGCAGCGATAGAGGCAAACAGACCAATCCTGGTGGTGGTGCAAGGGGAGTGGTTCTGGAAAAAATATAAAAATGGGAGGGACCTTTGCTACAAAATCTCTCCTTTTGTCCTGGGATTGTAACATTTAGGTTCAGGATGTGAGAGCTAAGAAACTGTTTTGAAAGGAAAAAACGCCACAACAACCCTCTCTGTCTCTTTTAGAGCAGCTCACCATAGTCTAGCCTTGAACACGTGACTCTACCTGTGTAGGCAGCTGGGTGTAGTTTCTCTCCTGGTGGACTTTGAACATCAACGCTATTTTTCAAAGCTCCCACCTGAGCTGCTGCTTCTGCTGCATGTTACTCTTATCAGCATTGTAATGATGGCAAACTGCAAAGATTTCTTCCTGGCATTTGTAAAGAGCTGGGTTTTGGAAGTATGAGCAAAGCAACCAGTAGAGTCCTTGACTGTTGGGTGCTGACAGTGAGATCAGTCACAGAAAAGAAGGCAGACCCTGCAACTCCTCTTTGAAGTTTTAGCAGAGGCATAGTTAGTCCCACATTTATCAGGCAGGTTTTGCATGACCTGAATTTCTTCATTGTTGTTGGAAAAGTACACCAATTAATTGCCAGGAAGCAATGTGTGCTTCTTACAGACTGCTTCTTACCTCCCAAAGGCATTAAACTCAATGTTACTAGAGTTGCAGAATCAAACGTGTAGAAGCACCAAAGTCTCAGTTTTAGGGTCCCCTTTTCCTGCAAATGTCCTCCAAACTTGTATGCACAGGGGAGTATTTCAGCATGCAGTTAAGGCCTCTAGCTTAACAAATACCCACGGGCCTCTTAGTCATTCCTGGGCATGAATGTTTTACCAGAGAGACACCTTGCAAAGAGGTGCCCATACTACTAGGGTAGTATCCACTTAGTGATGGCTCAGCAATGCAGCCTGTGGCCACCAGGATCCGTCTTGTGGCTGGAGAAACCTCTCCAATGGCACTGCTGGCAGTTTGGATGTAGACTCTGTCTTGTGGTGGAGAGCTGTGGCACAGTTGCCTCTGTGCCTCTGTAAAACTCTGTGTGGCTGTTTTGACCATGCTGCAAAAGCCCATGTGTTGGAACTCCCCTGTCTGCATTTGTAGGGGTTGAAAATCAAGGTCAGTTGGATCCTGTGGAGGGCTGGAGGCAGAGGCAATCCCGTGCAAGCCTTAACACTAGCAAGCTCAGGTAGTAGTCACTGTGTTGCTGCACCAAGACCTTCTGAGTAGCTGTGTAGTTTGATTCAAGCAGTTTGTGCCTCAGCTATATTCTACTGGTGCCAGCATTCTCCATTTTAAGTCTCACAGGGATATGTTGCTGTTCCAGTGTATTGCAGTGTCAGGATTACTGGGAGGGACTGACTGCGCGTAGACGTACCCTGAGGCTGGCCAAAGATTCTGGCAACACTCTGTACCCACCCTGGAGTTGCTAATTTTATTTTCTGCCATTTGTGTTGTAAATCTGTTGTGGAATGTCTCTCTCTGTTCCCAGGCTCCCTTTTCTTGTTCCCCTCCTCCCAGGTTTCATTCTTCTTCCACAGATAATTGCAAGCACATTTTCACAGTTAAGTTGCCCTTCTCTTTACAACTCCAAAAGGACATAATGAAACGCTGCCGATTTCATCATATATGTTTGTACATCAGAATCGGTATGATCTAGTTAAAGCAGTTATTTAACAACATATTCTGGTTTTGAGAGAGAATTAGGTACAGCCTAAAATCTCAGCAAATAGGGGTCTGTTTTAGGTGCCCCAAAATTATTATGTATCTAAGCAGCTCAACATTAGCAGCTTGATTGTAGCTTTCTGAAGACTGTGTCCTTAGTCAAAAGTAAGCAGAGATCAAGAACAGGTATAGATTTAAACATATGTAAGTAAAAAAAATCCATGGAGACTTCTGCAAGAAAATCACATACAGAAATCATGTAGAGAAAAAGAAGATTGAGAAGGAGAAGTGGAGAGGTTCGAGCAGTATCATGTACCAGACTCTGAATAATAGGCCTGGTTTGGGGTGGGTTCTGGTATTCTGCAAGGTGTTTACAGGTGGGGTTACTGAACCTGCTAATCCTAGCATGGTGGTGGGGTACCTTCCCTCTATCATGTCTGGCTTTCTCACCCTTGTATCTTCCAAGTTTGATAGTTTATTTATGCTATTGGAGTGTAACCACATTGGAACTGGGCGTGGGAATGTTCACCTCCCACTGCTTTCTGGACTTCTGTGGCAAACGTTAGTGTGGTTCTGAGCAAGGGTTTCTATGGTTTTACTCTGTGCTTTGTGAAGGATGCCTGTATAATCCCTAGTGAAGCAACATTCTCTTGCAGCCCCTCTAATTTCTTTGGTTTTGAGCATCTTGTACGGCTTTACTTAACATAATAAAACTGCACCAAACAGTAAACCGGCAGTCATTCAGAAACTCCCAGACAACACAATTTTCATTTAATCAATAGCTTTGTGGATTTGCCAGCTACATCTTTCTTTGTGAAGGCTTGTTCTGCTGAGTAAGCCAAGGCCATGTTAAATAGCTGGGCCGTAATGATTTGGCAAATCTTGCATATGCTTCCTGCTACAGGGGTTTTGGTTTCGTACTTCATTGGCTTTGCTGGCAACAGCCTTGTGCACCCAATGACCCAAACCACAGGGACAGTACAAGTCCCCATTGTGCAACCTCCACAGTACACACCAACACAGGAAATATTAGGTTTGCAAGTGCCATTTGCCAAATAATCATTTGTTTTTATACAAGGGCAGCAAACTAGCTGAAATATTTACTTTTCCACTAGCAGTTGAGTTCCAATAGTGTGTAACCCATGCTGTCTGCCTGGCCTGCTGAGTTCAACAGGTTCCAGGTGAAAATGACTGCAGAGCTGCAGAAGGCAATAAATCCCAGCCTGTCACTTGGAAAAGCATTCGGTAACTCAGCAGTAGCAACACCAGTGGAAATGTGTTGTTGCCTCTAAAAACGCAGTTCTCTTTACTGTTATGTCACTGGAAGGCTGCACTGTAGAACAAGGCTGGCTGCCTCTTGGCCAGCCGTTGTGTTGGGGAATAAAGTTCAGGAAAGACTTTACTAGACAAATGAAATAAAGAGGCCTTTTTTCTTCTCAGTGATCCCTTTCCATTTGCAAAACCCTCCCTACATCAGATGCTGGGCCTCTTTCCGTTGCTGGATCCAACCCAGCAGGGAGTTCTGTCATCTATGTCTTTGCTTGAACCTCAATTTTCAAGAAAGAGAAAAATAAGCCACAATTTTCTCAGTTTTCTGCTTTTGTTCTTGTTTAGGTAAAACAAATCAAAGCAAAAGAAGTCTTAACAAGTCTTAACTTGCTTGAAAAGTTTCATTCCTGCTGGCTTCTAACTAGCTTAGGGTGTTAAACCTTAAAAAATAGTATTTATTGCTATACAGTCTTTCTTTGCTCCAGAGTCCACTGAGACTCATTTTGGATGCCAGATCTTACCCACTTATGAAACACCAGAAATTTCTGATGTCCCCCCTCTGATAGCTGACTCTCACCTGCCAGTGGGAGCCCAAAGCTTGCCTGTCTCTTCCACCTTGCTCTGGAGATAGCCAACCAAGTGACGGGTTTCTAATTTAGTGTTTTAAATATTAATTTTAAGTATACACATGGAAACTAGACAGGATAAGAAATGCTCCGTAGAAACAACTTAGTCTTCATTTAGGTAGTCTTTATGCTTAGGAGAAGTATCTTTCCTTCAAAAGAAAAGCAGAGCTTCCTTTCTTCCTCTCAAAACCACAACTGCTAGCACCTCTCAGTGGGTAAATTCTTTCCTGTCTAGTGCCTCCTTTATCTCCAGTAAAGCCCCTTGTTGTGTAACATGGGATGGATTTAGCCCAAGAGGGCATAACTCTTCCTTCGTATCCATGATGAGTCACCATGGTCATCACTTGCCAATTTTTGAAAAAAAATGCAGATTGCCTAGGTTTGGTAGCTTGAAAGTATTGTGGCAAGCTGGGTTTTCCTACAGGAGAATTATAATGACTGTCTCCTGCTTTTCTGCTGGTGTGCACAAGCATCAGCTCCCATCTGCTCATTTTAAGTGTCATCCTCTCCATTGGGTCTACTTTATTACCTCTTTCTCCATTATTTCACTTTTTTCTGGACACCTTCTCAATAGTAATCCAGATATTATCCTGAAGCTTCTCTCCATTCAAAGAAAAAAACCAACTTGTGTGTTTAGAAAAATTTCTTTTTATACCTTGAGTACTACAGTAAATACCTCCAGCTCATTCTGAAATTCTTGCGGTGGTTGTCAAAGTACCCTTACCAGGTTTTCCAAATGCGTTACTGCAGGCAGTGTCTCTGCGCGTAATGATCAGAATCACATGAGAAAAATGCCTACGTGGCCTCCAGAAAGCTGTCATCAGTTAAATGAGGTGCATGCTGTACGTCTTATCAGCTCAAGACCCTCTAATGAGATATCTTCTTATGGAGATAGCAGACTTTTCTGTTTCTCTGTAATCTGTCTTTACATTACCGTGTTGAGGCCAAGGTTATTCAAAGCAAGAGCATCTCTTTTCAAGTTGCTTTGTCAATCCCTCATGTGGCATTCTTAGACAACACAAAAGCAAACTTGGCTTCACTAGCCTCGAGGTTTGTAGGCGGCACGGCAGGCTCTTTGCCCAAAGAATTCCACTTCAGTATTGGTCTGAACATATCATTTCCAAATTGCTTTGATACCAAGCCATAATTTGCAGCGTTCCTGTTGGATAT
Source organism: Trogon surrucura (assembly GCA_020746105.1). Lineage (NCBI taxonomy): Eukaryota > Metazoa > Chordata > Aves > Trogoniformes > Trogonidae > Trogon > Trogon surrucura. Next base: position 18,291,842 of record CM036627.1, on the reverse strand, counting down.
CAAGTCTCTCCTTGCTGACCAAATGAGTGAGACTAAGCGAGATAGCGTACCGAGCCTTTAAAACCATTTATGAACTGTCAAGGCCAGATGGTTCCGGGATTATAAATTATTTTCCCAGCTGCACCATTATGAAAAATCCCAGGAGTTTAGAGAGCTGATATATAGGAGGAACATTACCGGAAACAAAATTTCCGTAAGAATGGAGAGCGCTCCTGAGGGGTGGAAGTGGCTGTGACAAGGATACTGCTGAAAATGCCAAGTCCTTACAGTAAACGTCTTCAGCTGAAGCAGACTGATCCATTGCTAGATTTTAACTGCAACTAACAAAATTGCATCGTGCATTTCCTAGGCAACTTTTTTTGTAGATAGGTTTGGGTTTTTTTTCGTTCTTGCAAGCAAAACAGAGCTCTCAGGTTTGTTACTGTCCACTACAGTCACCTGTCATTTTGGTGAAGTGGTGTAGGAGGGTGCCCTGATATGAGAGCCCCAGGCTGGCAGTTCTCTGCTGCTCTAACACTGGGGACAATGACAATAGGGGAGGGGGCAGCTGTGCCTGTGGGGAGGGACCCCAGAGGACCAATCCCAGCGTTCCTTCCCATGGTGCTCAGTAGAAAAGGGCCCCTGAGCAGAGCCCTGGGGCCTTGAGTGCTGCTGTGCTGGGAGGGTTGTCCTGGGCTGGGTGTCAGCTCTGCCCATGCTGCTGCTGCCTCCTGCTCTTGAACTAGGACAGAGGGTCACTTAGGATGAATTTCTTCTTGTGCTGCATCTGCAAGTGATTGGCAAATTAAACCAAGAAAGAAGGATAAAAGAAAAAGGCTGAAAAATATTTCTTTCTGTGAAAAGGACTTCTGCTGCTCTGGGAACGATAAAGCCTGTATCACCTGGCTTGTCTGGGGACTTCAAAAGACTTGATGCTGGTAAAACGATATATGTTACAAAACTACTTCACACCTCTTTGTCTTTTGATATTGGTCACCTCCTCTTTCCCACCTCCGGGAGTGGAGAATTCATCTCCTAGTGTGGGGAAGGCGGCCAGCATTCTTGACTCCTACAGTGCATTCCCCAGGCTGCCCCGCTTCCCCTAGTGCGCAGCAGTGGGTGGCTTCCTGATGGGTTAGAGTGTGGGACATTTGTGGTTACTCGTGTTGCACGTATTTAGTAAATATGCTCCACCCCTTCTCCCTTCTCCTCGCATTTCTTTTAAGGGTGTTGTGTGTTGCATCTCTTTGTTGAGGTTTGACCATCAGTCATTAATGTAGTTGACTGGAGGCTTTCACAGGAGTTTTGGAAAAGTGCACTCGAGTGATTGCGTGCAAGAGCTTCCCCTTAGGTTGCTAACACTTTGAGTGACAGATCCGTCAGCTGTTCTTACTGAGCTTTTGTCTGTCTTCCCCAGTGGGTGGGAAATCCCACCCAGCTATCCCGGGGTTTGGTCTTTTTTTTGCCCCACAATTTATATTCCCCTTTCATCTTCTGAGGAAATGCGTGTCACATTATCTGAGGTCTCATTCTCACCCACTTCAGGCAGTGCTGAAAGCAAACAGCTTGTTACCCTTCAGCATGTTACGTCTGTGATGCTCCAGGGTGCTTTCTGCATACAAGGAGCTACAGATGGAGCACAGCAGCCTCTGCTCACCAGCAAAGAGAAATGAGCAGTCTCTCTCTGCCCACCACTGTGTCATTCATAGTCACTGTGGTCCTTGTGCAACAATTCCCTATTTTCTGAAACTAGGCTGAAGCAAGTGAGAGAGCACTTTTTATGTCCAAGAAGTGGATTAAATCTTTTGAAGGGCAAGGAAACAGCTCAGTGCATACATCTTCATGGGGATATTACTTACCCTTTGGACCTCAGATAATTTTATTCTTGCTTTAGGGTCACAGCTCAGCTGTGATCATGACAAGTAGCTAATGTCTCTTCACTGATAGCTTGAGAGAAGTGATTCCCATTAAAAAGTTGCTGACACATGTTTTACAATCAGTGTTTTTTGATGTATCTGTGTTTACTTCTTCAACAGAGATTGGACTGTTAAAGCAATCCTTGACTCTTACTGCTATGTCAGAAAGCTGTTGCCTCTGTGTGCTGTTGGCGTATATCAAAGTGTGTGAAAGGGTTTAGAAATGCTGAGCATCTGGTTGGATTACTGCTGTGGAGATGGGGTAGTGCTCTCAGGATGTGAAGGGGCCCAGGATCTATGTTCTGTGTGATGTTAATAATGAAGACAGGCTGGAATGGAAGCCATGCTCTGATCAACATGGAAGACAGTGAAATTGTTACTATGAGCATAAGTGTGCTGAGCTCCTGATCCTGTTGGGGAGGTGTGTGGGCGGAGAAGGAGCATGCATTTCAGCCCTGGGCAGCCATTCCCAGGTGGTGCTGGGCAGTGATCACATGATTGGATTCATTCCATGAGCCTTTCCCACGTCTCTGTTGCCTGCATAGGTTCGGGTGGGTCCCTGCTGCGTCAGCACGACTGGACTGGGCCACTTTGACCACTTCTTGAGTCCTTGTGCAGTAGGGGAGTGAGTGGTTCTCAGCCGTTGCGTGCTCACCCCTGGTAACTGAGAGATGTACCTTACTGTGCAGTCGTCTTCTGGAGACACAGGATCCTAAATGGGACAGGACCCCACCTGTGCTGAGGGAGTTGGCACTGAATGGTTTACACTGTGCCACGTAATCACAGTCCTTTCTAAGCGTGAGTGCGTACTGCTGGAGCTACGCTGTTTGGCAGCTCTCGTGTTCAACGATTTTTATTAGACACTGCGTGGGACTTGGAGAGGAGTGAGCACTAAGACCAGAAGGAAGAGGGGTATTTCCCTGAGGTAGTGCCAGCTCTTTGATACGGAGTTACCCCCAAATATATGTGTACATGTATTGATCAACTTTAGCTTTTCCTAGGTCTCCATATTTGGTGGAGCACTCTTTCCTGCCACAGAGTACGCTATCCCCTACAGTCTCAGAACCTGCTGATTCTTACCAGAAACGCTGTGAAGCCTTTTCAGGAAAATGTTGCTATACTGAGACCGTGTCCTGCAAATTAGATTCAGTGGAGGCGGGCTGTCGGAACGATGAATGTTCAGTTGCATTTCAGCTGGACTCCTTCATCTTACCAAACATCTTGCAGCACTTCAGGCGATGCTTGCCCTACCGTGAATCAGCTCCTCTGCAAAAGTAGCAAAGATTCTCAAGAGAGAATCACACGAGCAAATGTCCACTGGAAGAAGGAGTGAGCAGCGTGAGCATGTGATATTACTGCTGGGGAAATCATAAGATGATTCATTCTGTTCTTGGCCTTGGTCTAACTTCAATCAAAGTATATAAAAGCGCTGTCGATGTCGGTGGGGTTTGGCCAGGTTGGTTACAGGTAACTAGGACCATGTAGGTAGGAAGCTTTTAGATTAAATGTTTGAGCAACTAAAAGGCCACGCAGCCTGCTCCTGCTGTGTCAGGCTCTCATGGGTACTGTCTGTCCCTTGTGGCACAAGCTCTACTTGCTGCCTTCCAGATTCCGTGGCAAAAGAACTAATTCTTTTTAAATGAAAACCGTATCATAAAGGGCTGGATCTGTCATGCAGCTGAATAAACCACAGCTTTCCACAGTTACTCACCATAGGCGTTCGTGTGCTCTCACTCGCTGTTGTTGACTTCTTGGCTGTTTGATGAGTAGATAACCATATAAAATATCTGGTTACTTCATTATTGGAGAGCAACATAGGCTTGGTTATGAAAACAAGAGCCTAGTAGTCATGGCTCCCTTTAAATGTTGTCCTTCCTGATCAAAAAAAAACCAAGAGCCCAGCAACCGACCTGAACACCCATGTTCTAGATAACATTATATATGCAGTGAGCATCTCTGATCACTCCAAATGCTTTAAGTAGGGTCATCTCCCTCTCTTCGTCACAGCTTCCCAAAGCCCGCAAGGGGAAAAAGCCTGTTTTCCATGAAGCCAACAGTCTTGGTGCCCATTGTTTTTGCAAGAAGGTTACACAAGCTGTTTGATTGCCTCCTCCCCTGCTCAGCTCACTCCAGCATTTCCCCAGCTTTTGTTAGTTTGCCCTCCATCTGAGCCTCGTTTGGACTCCCTTCTGATCCCTCGAGCTGTCTCTGCATCTCTTTGGTTGCTCTACAGATGCGTCACCTTCCTAGATCACCCTCTTAAACTTACTGTCCTCGCTTTGCACTGCAGCTCCAATTATAATTCCACCTCTAATGAGCACCCACATTTCGTTTCTGCTTCTGTTATGCCTTTATTCTCAATTGGTTGGAAAGCTCATAACTTGCAAGATACCGGCATTTTATATTGAATGTTAAACATGTTGAACCAGTTCAGAAGTAGGCGTCTTTCCAGTGATGCAGCTTCTATTTCAAACGTTAATAAAAATTCCTAATGTTGAACTCGTTTTGAGACTGGACGGCTCACAGGCTTGATTATGTGATACTGTCTCCCACTACTAAGTTGTTGGGTCAAATCCAGCCCAAATCAGTAGCTGAGAACTGTTGACGTATGTTCTCTGCTTAGTGACCTGTACTGATTTAATGGCCATGTTTGATATTCTCAGTTGTCAGCCACGCACCCTGTAAAACCTCCTTCCATACCAGCATCTTCCTTTGTGGCTGAGATAGAGATGGGTCTCCCTTTTCAACCATTCATGAAGAACCAGTAGAAAGTAGGAGGAATTTTGTCCTTCAGTTATATCCCTCATACGGATAAACAGGTGGCATTTGTGCCACACAGCATGTCTAAATAGCAGACTTTCCACGGGGCAGTGTCATCCTGCCCACACTGAAATGCCAAAGCAGATAAATTAGAGCTGCCCTTCTCCCTTCCCTCTCACACTATGGTAGGATGTTGTCCAGTCTGCCTTCCCTTTGCGTTTCTATTTCTCCAGTGGGGTTTAAAAAGAAATCTTGTGCTTAATCCTGTCTCTGCAGTTAATGCTGGATTACCTCTGCATGAGTCATGGCAAGCCAGGTCACGGAATGACTTCTCTCCTATGCTCTTTTGAGAAGGTCAATAGTGACCTACCCTGCTGCGATGTGCAACTCCTGGTACTGTGTACAGCTCTTAGCAATTCATTGTTGCTGTGCAGGAACTGAGCCTTTTGGAGACTGTCTGCAGGCTATGGCAGCTGTTATAAATGCAGGTAGAGGGAAAAACTGCTTTGCAGCAAACAGAGATCAGTCAAGAATGTAAAAACTTCAGTGGCCCCATTGAGCTTTTCACTTCGAGTGTATTGGGGACGCTGAGTCCATGTTAGCCTGCAGGGCAAGTGACCCCAAGGAGCTCTTCCTTTTTAATATCTTGCTGCACTTAAAGTTGCAGCTGTTCGTGCATTGGTTCTTCAGGAAGAGGACTCTCCCTTGGATTTCTGTCTGTAGAAGTGAGAGACAGACTGCTGTCCTCGTTTCCTTCTGGGTAGCTGGACGGTCTCACTGTCCTTTGGAGAAATAGTGGCTTTGAAGTTAGTGCCAGTTGTGTGGAGAGCAATCAATCGTGTGTCATGCAGTTGAATAAGCAGCTGGGGTGACGGCCAGGCTGCCTTGGGTAGCTGTAGTAGTCCTGAGTCTCACCCATTTCTAACTAAACCCTGAATTATTTGCAAATAAATTCAATGGTTTGGCTTTCACAGGGACGCTATGGAGAAGCTCTTTATTAATGGCCAGCTGAAGTGCTTATTTGAAACAGAGGCATTGTAGTTGTGCTCTTGGTTTCCAGTTCTGGGTGTGGTTTTTTCGAGCTTCCCTTCTTCAGAATTCTTTTTTTCCTTGCTGCGCTTTTTCTGGCTTTTTCTGCAGCAAAGTTCTCCTTTTGCTGCCGATGGTATTTTCTGTCAAACTTGCCTCTTGCCTATACTTCATAATCTCTCCCCATCAGAGAGAAAGTGTATGATAATAATCCGGGGAAATTCCCAAATGGTCTGTTACTGCCACAAAGTTGCAGCTGTTGAATAAATTTAAAGCATCTCCTAAATCAGTTTCCTGAAGCCCTTGGCATTATCCTTTGACTGGTATTTGGGGCTTTCAATAGGAAACCTGTTGAGAGTCGTAGTGGTTCTGATGAAGATTTTTATACATGACCTTAAGAACTTGGAGGTGCAACACGCAGTGCATTGAAGGCAGCAGGAGGCTTTCCACAGGCTTTGGTGCGTTTTGGCTCAGGCTTTTAAAGAATAACAGGAAACGCTGGAAAACGCACCAAGGGTAAACAGAGCAGTTTAGTTACATTAACTGTCTAGAGGAGAAGCTCTGCTAATAACAGAAACAAACAAAGCAAGTGCATTTATTTCACGTTGCTGTGGGAAAACAAGAGGTTGTTAATTGCATTGAGCTAAAAAGAGTTACACAAGAAATTGGCCGGCTCAGGCTCAGAGCGTAACTCTGGTGTCCTGACCCAGACCTCATTGCTGCATAGACTCTGTCAGAGAGTAGCGTCCTGGAAAAGAACACGGACTTCACAGAGGCCAGGGCTTTGAGACACTGCGTGCTATTTTTTTTATTCACAGCAATGCTACTTTCAAGTCTTGTTCTACAAAAAAACAGCATCAAAGAGGTCTGTTGTTGCTGCCTCCCTGTGACTCCTGATAAAATTTGCCTTGCTGTGATTATGTTACCAGTCAGAACTCAAACTGGTCAATCAGCTTGTTTCTGGACTCACATATGATGAGCAACAATAAATATGCTGCAGGACTCCTTGGGTGACACCTTAGTGTCTTTGACTGATAACTAATGCATTATTTGTATTAGAAAAGAAGTTAGAGTGTGAAACCAGAGTCCCATTGTGCTTACTCTGAATAAACAGAGAATGAAAGGAGTTTTAAGAGCTGACAGTCTAAGCTGTTCTTGTTTGCTTTTGTGGAATCTCATTGTCTTCAGGAGGAGAACGTGATGAACCAAAGGCTGAAGTTTACCCTGTGCTTAGAGCAAAGCTAGTGACCATGGTAGTAACAACACCAAGGGGAATCGAGTTCTGCTCGTCTGTAATGGCTTTGTGGTGGAAAGGGTAACATGCAGCATGTTTTTGTTGCTCCTCCTCAAGTGGACAGTTATGAGCTGGAGAGCACAGAGGGCAGTGGGTTTGCAGGGTAACGTAGTGCCATTTTGACATTCCTACTTCTCATCTAAGAGCAGTTCTTACCAGCTCTTTTTTCAAAATCTGTTCACGTAAGAATAGAACTCCTTCCCAAGGCAAAGTATTTCAAGAGACTGATTACGTGCTTCTCATTACATCTCAACTTCTGAATGGCAGGTAAGATTAGATGATCACAAAGAAAATGCAAAGTACTGAATGAGCACTTGCACTGCTGTTTAGTACAAACACATAATGCTCTGTCCGATTTGTTTCTGTTAAAAGGACGGGGACTATTCATTAGTGAAAAGAATCAGCATGGCATTGCTTTTACTATGTGTTTAGGAAAAACTCATCTCTTTGATGTAGCTGGAGACCCTTGAAACTCAGAAAAGAATGTGTTAGCATGCGAGGGTATGCCTCAGTCCTGCAGGTCATTTAATGCTTTCCTCAAGTGAGTCGTTGAAAGGTAAAGTAGATGCTGGGAAAAGTTCTGCACTGCCAATTAAAACAGGCTCCAAAGGTGTTGCTGGTTTCATTCTACCAGAAACTCATCACAGAGAAACTGGTTGCCTGTGTACCTTGAGGCCAGAGCCCAAGCTAATATAAACCCATATTGTTCTTTTGACTTAGCAGAGCTCCTTTGCTTTATACCAGTAGCTTAGACTCAACTCCTTTATGCTTATGACTTTTTAACGGATATCTGTTAAAAAATCAGGAATGATTTGGAAAGATGTCGATTGCCACACGTGTAAGAATTGAACAAATTTCAGAAGCCTGTAAATAACTCTGAGATGTGAGCTCTGACTCAGGCTTTATGGAGAATACATTCTATCTGCCTCAGTCAGCCCTGCAAAACCAAAGCTGAGTAATGAATTAGCCTCAACATTTCTCCTAGGCAGACATCATTAATGAGATAAGGTTTAAAATAAAGGACAGGAGCGTACTAATTGCTAACTGTTGCCCTTGTTTGCCAACAAAAAAAAAAATCCCACTTTCAACAAATGTAACAAAGAATAAATTAAATTAATCAGAAAGCTAGGGCATTTCTTAATTAACAGCTCTAGTCCAAACGCTGATCTTCTGTGGAAGAGATAAAATCGGGGAGCGTTCCTGCGCGCTCTACTGTAGGTGATCCTGCTCTGGCGGGGGGGTTGGACTAGATGATCTTTGAGGTCCCTTCCAACCTCTAACATTCTGTGACTCTGTGATTCTGTGAACTCTTGGAAAGTCAGAAAGATGGTTTGTTTTCACCCTTTTCAAGTGGCACAGCTGAAGGGCTGAGCAGGAGGCTGCTCAGGGAGCTGCTGAAATGGGAGGGCTGCCAAGTCGCGTCCCCCAGAAGGCCTGACAGAGCAGAAACCTGAAGGACCCAACTTTGAATCTCAGCACTGTGGCGGTCGCAAGGCAGGCAAGCAAGCTGAAAGAAACCTTGGAAACCTGCCTCGGTTCCATTAGAAGCGTTAACACGAATGCTGCGTGCCCACAAACAAGCCTTCTAAACTGGCACTTCTGAACAAACTTTCCTCTGGAAGATTTCTAGCAAGTTTGCTTGCCTTGTTTTGCGGTGCTTAGGTCTTCCTTTTCTGACTTTTAGGAATACGAACTTTAGATGGGCTTATTTGCATTGGAGGAGTACTGCTGGAACTTTCTTCCTAGCATGTGAAGAGTTTTCTCTGTGTGTAGAAACAACATGGGTAAAATATTTGGAGTGGAATCCAGGCTCCATTGAAGTCAATGGCAAAACTCCCATTCACTTCAGTGGAGCAGGAATTTCGCTCTTTGCTGTTTTGAAGTTAGAGTTACTAATAGACTGTTAAATTATTCCTGCGTGCATCAAACAAAATGTGCTTGATGTTAATGTTTCTGCTGTGTTCAAAACCCATAAAGATTTAAAACAAGGGTAACTATGAACTTCTGAGTCTAAAAATTATGTTAAATGTAGTTTTGCTAGAAATAATTATGTCCCTGGAGATAAACCTAAAATAATAGACTCCGCCATATAATCTTCACTTTAAGCTAAAAATAGCATAGATAGTGGTTTAATCTAGGCCATAATTATCAAACTGCTGAAGCCGGTTTTGGTTCATTGCAACTAGAAATGTATGGTGTGTTTAGGTTTCGAACAGTCGAGTCCCAAAAATGGAGAAAAGCAAAGCCAAAAGCATAGTCAGAAAGCAAACAGGAGCCTCTGAGTTGTAGAGAAATAACATGGATTAAAGAGTCCAACACCATATTTAAAGGGACTGGTCCTGGCTGGCTCAGTCCAGCCAGCTGGAGACATAGTGAATTCCTTATAATCTGTGTTTTCAGCCCCAAATTTGGGCTGTTATTTTGCTAGAAAAGGGCTGTACAAGGCATCTTTTGTCTTAAAAGACGTTTTCCATTTCATGTAGGAATTGAAGAAGGTTAACCTGTGAAACTGTTACTATTCCATATGATTGAAAAAAAAAAAAATTGATTTAATGATCATTTCAAAGTAGGATGGAAAACCCTTAACTGCATGCCAGGCTGAGTTGAAGACTGCCAGTCAGGGCTTCTGACATTTCAGTGATGTAGCAAGTGAAGCTGGTCCCATCAGTTATCCCTTCTTTGCCACCGTGAAGGCAGTTCCCAAAGCCTTACCTCCAGCGAGGGAGCCTCACCTTCCTGTAGTGACAAATGAGATTTATTCTGAGCAGTAAATCACTGCAGCGGCCCAGTGGTAGAGACTCCACTGAGGATAGAAGGGTCCCGTGTGAGAAGTTGGATGGAGGTTAAAGTAATACTTCTCTTTTCTGAATACTTTTTGAAATCCCCCCTGAATGGGTTTGAATTCCTCTGTGTGTTTATACAACACAATCTGCTGTTGGTTTAGATGGTTTGTTTTGCTGAGTTGGTCACATTCTGTTCTTGCTGAGACCGGCGTGGGGCAGTCTTGGTGCCTGTTTGGATGGTACTTGCAGAAATGAGCACTTGACTCTGCCGCCGGCTCCTATCTGAGCGTTGCTGTTGTAGAGTCATGGACTCATTTTGGGTGGAAGGGCCACTGGAGGTCATCTGATCCAACCCACCAAGAGACAGACAGGACAATACCACAGATTTAAAGTTTGTCCTACCAGTAAGTTATTCCAACTTCACACTGACGCAACCACAAAATTGGCCCATCTCTAGTACTGAATTCATTGACCATTCTCTCACTATGGTTATAGGGATCATATCCACTAGATTTGGGAAAGCAATCCACAATTTTCAATAAATACTAGCTTTGATGTTCTAGCAGATATCCTCAGTGCTACATGACTTCTCCAGGTTCACATCTTGCGAACCTCCATATAGTTGCATTTCCTGGTAGGAAAGTCCTCACTTAAAAGTTCCAAATGCACAAATACTAAAACCTTTGTGAAATTAAGGCAATGGATAAGTTAAAGGAACCTGTAGCTTATTTGTGAAACAGGTGCCCAGGGCAGTAGGTGAATAATTCTGTGCTATATGTGGAGCCTGGTTTTAGACTTGTTGATTCCTGAGAGTGTCATTACTAAGTCCAGAGAAACCCACATCATAACTTGATAGGTTTTTTTTGTCTTGTTTTGTTTTAATCAAACAGCATGGGAATGAGCCATGATGATGATCATCAGCCCTGCGCAGGGAGATCTCATATTATGTCTGGAGAATGGGTGAAGGGCAGGAACCCAAGTGACCTTTCCTGGTCTTCATGCAGCCGCGATGACCTTGAAAACTTCCTAAAGTAAGGATTGTGCTGATTATCAAAAATCCTATCAGGCAAGAATCCAATGTGTTATTCGAAAGTGAAAATCTGAACAATTTTCCTTAAAAAAAGAAGTGTGTGCATATGTCATCAGGGTGCCCAAGTTTGTCTCTGTTACAGTAGCCCCTTGAAACTGAGATTTCCAGAGAGGCAGAAGAATTATGTTTAGATGTCTGTATACTGATGGCTCCTTAAAAATGGTCCAGGTCACCTTCACTTTACAAAAAATGCCTTTCATGTTTGCAGTGACAGAAATCTGTGTGTAGGTGGCCTGAAAAAAATCTCTGCCGTAGGATGCTGCCAGCTTTATGCTGTGGCTTCTACTGTCATAACTATTATTAAGTAGCTTTTATTTTATGGAAACTTTACTTTGTCTGGAGGTAATTCTGATGTGTTTTCTCACTCCTCAGTGAATCTTAAACAGTTCACTGTGTCTTTCCCACTTCATCCATATTTCAGTTCATCATAGTCAACAGCTTGGGAAGGATTTGTGTCCTATCCTGCCGCTTGTTAACGCTCATGTGCTATAGGAGGCACTGGAACTGTCTGAACTCTGTAACTGTGGTCTTAAACCTACAGTGCCTCTCTCCGACAACCAGTGTCTGGCACAGTGGCAAGTGCTTTTATTGCTAGAAATGGGTTCAGCATGGAAAATTCTCAACTCTTCAAATTAGGAGTAGGACAGAAATGAAAATAACAAAGGAAAATGGAATACCTACTGTTACATTAAAGGCGTGAAGTTGTAAAAGAAGTTGCATTTGAATTCCCTTTGGTCCCTGACAGAGGAGGGATGACAAGGTGATATTCCTTTTGTGAAAGATTGTTGTGAAGGCAATGAGAAAAAACTTCCCTTTATGTCCATGATAGATAAGAGGAGAAGTCCGGGGCTCCAAATTAATCTAGAGAAATTCAGGTTAGACGTGATAGAAGACTTTCTAGTCTGTCATATAAGGCTCTTGAAGCTTTGGTCTAGATAGCCTGAGGGCAGAATTGACTCTCCATCAAGTTTTTAGGAATAGTTTAGACAAATGTTTAGCGAATATAGTCACAGAATTGTAGAATCCTAGTCGATTCTGTCTTGAGCCCTGGGTCCAGGGATGAGTTCTTAAGACCCTTTCTGTCCATAGTTTTCGATGATTTACAAGGCTTCCAGATATATACTGGGGAAAAACACCACTATTTCACTCGAGGTCATCAGATTCCCTGTTAAGGGAGGACAACAGCTTCTCTACAGCAGTGATCTAACGCTCCAGTTCAAAGGTGTTTTACCTTAAAAGCGTATTTAACTCTTACACTCCACAGGTCCAAGGTCAGCACCTGTTTGCTGGTAACAGACCCCCGAAGTCAGTACGCGGTGCGGCTCCCTCACAAGCTGCCTGGAATGCACTACAGTGCCGATGAACAGTGCCAGATACTTTTTGGGACCAATGCCACATTCTGTAAGAATATGGAGGTAAGAGCTCACAGGGTGTACCTGGAAACAAGGTGGGCAGTGGAGATAGTGCTGTCAAGCCCTGGGGAAGAGGAGTGTGTACTTTCCTCAGAATGACTTAACGGGATTTTCAGTGTGTTCAGCACCGCTGATAAACAAATCAGTAGTCCAGCTCCCACTGACCTTCATGTCAACAGCACATTCTTATGCAACCCTCCTCCTTTTCCCACACTGGTCTTATTAATCTCCTAGAGCAGACCCAGAAAAACTTTGTTTCTACTTGGTCTTAATTCAGGGACAGTTCCCTTTTGACACTGTTTTGCTGAAGTACTCAGTAGAGATTGTTTTTCTTGAAGTTCAGCTGGGGTGAAAGTCTCTTCTCACAAGAGTGCTTGCCTGCTTCCACAGAGTCACCTCAGGTGACTGGATCTTTCAGCAGACCTCACCTTCAGGCTGCTACAGTGTTCTCAGGAGCTGACTCTAATTCCGTGCCAAGGAATTATTAATGACTGCTTGTTCGATGAGACCATTTAGAGATTTGTGCAGAATTAGGCTTCTTCCTGTGTGTTTTGTTAGCAACTTAATGTTTTGTCAGGATTTGGGTGCAGAATGACTTGAATCATGTGGCTGGTTGGCAAAATGGAAACACATTTTTTTGGTATCTCTAGAAGTAGGTCGTATTTGAGATGAGGCTGGCTGACTCCCACACTGGATTTTAGGCAGCTAAACTTTTTCTAAGATCTTACACATAATTAGATGTCTTCATTCTGACCAGAGCTTCTCTGCATCCCACTTTAGATAGGGAATGGAGAAATGCTCTACTTTCAGTGTGGCTTCAGAGACATCCTGAAGAAGTTCGTAAAGCACTGTGTCATGTCACCAACACGAGCTGGCAGCCTTCTGCCCTGTATAGACTGGCATGAAGCAGCCAGGTTTCTTACTGTCATTAACTAGCTATTTGTCTGCTTTAGTTGTCCCTTATTCCCATTTTGAACAATCTTGGGATCTTAAATCAATGTTAAGAAAGAAAATAATAACCAGTGATAATTGACGTTTCTAAGTGCCAAATTACTAAGACTGTTGAACGCATGAAAGTCCTGGGAACATGCTCTTAGTTTCACATTGGCTGTTTTATTTGTTTTGGGTTTGGAACCTAGCTAGCATAAAACAATAAGGAAAGAATCTGGGTAGATTGTATTTTCCAGCTCCATCAAGAAAATGTAGACCACCAGGACTACCGTACTGGAAGCAATGGGTTAGAACATAGGTCTGTAAAGGAAACCCCAGATCTACCCAGGGTGACTCAAGTTCTTCCACTTGTGTGGGTGTCACCCAGCTTGACTGCTCTTGAAATAGATACTTGCTATTTCCCTTGCTGCGATAAAAAGCGTTCTCTTTCTGGGTAGTCTGGTGCCTAATGAGAATGTCAGCCTACTGGTAGGTGGTCAGCATTTCTCCTGCAGAAACTGGATGTCCAGTCTGGAATTGCTTCAGGGACAAGTTGCTTGCCAGGATGACGAGCCAGCACTGTTCTTCTCTGTAGGATACAGACAGCAGGTGTTTGTGTCTCCCAAGATTTTTCGACCGTCTTATTATTTGACAACCTTTGAACACAATGAAAACTGCTCTGTTCCTCCATCAGTCCTTTAGCGTCTCCCAAAGAGAAGCATGTTTTGTGAGAGCTTCAGTGCTTTTTCATGAAGAGCCTTGTAGAACTTCAGCAGATTAAAACTAATCTGCAATCACTTTCGAAGTCTGTTTCTAATACAGATGTGCATTAAGAGTTATCATTCACACCGTGAAGCTTTGGGTCAGTTATGTCATACCATTAATTTAAGTACATATTTGCATCCTGTTACGCTGCTCTGAATTGGTCTTTGGAGGCAACGAAAGGACATTCTTTAGAGGAAATGCTCAGCTTTAATTTTTAAACCTTTGAAGTTTGTGTTCTTTTCACCTTTGTGTTTCTCATGCCTCGTCTGCAGAATGCTTGTATCGTAAGTCTCAAAGCTGTCTACAAAAATATGAACCAAAAAAAAAAATTGGCACTAGTCATTGGCATTAGCTGTAGAAATTATTGGCAAATATAGCTGTCTCCTCTTTTAGCCAATGGTAATGTGGTATTTTTAATTCAATAAAGTATTAAAAAAATCCAAATGTAAAAGTAATAAACATTTGACAGTAAATATTTGTTACAAAAAGGAAATAAACTTCAGGAAATGAGCCTGCTCAATCTTTTTATGGTTACATGTATCTACTGTCTATTTTCTTATTAAATAAAAGAGTTACATTACAACCTTTCATTGGAGATAGGTGAGTTGCGTAATTATGTAGGGCAGACTGAAGGACCTTTATTAAAAAATACCATGCAATTGGGTTGTAGAGCAAAATGTAGAGATTAGATGAATCCAGAAATCTGGCATTTTTGAGAAACTGCAGAAATTTGCTGTGCAGTAAGCTCTTTCCCTTAAAGGCATCAAAGCCCAAACTTTTGAAGGAATATAATCTCTTTGCCTCCACAGAGAGTCAGGTGCCCAAATGCTTGGCAGTGTCTGGACTTCAGACACTGGTCCAGCTAGATAGTTAATCCATGAATATTCAACATTATCTGGATATTTCAACTTGCACCTCCAAAATTCTTCTTCCATCTTTGTTTTTACTGATAACTCAAATACCCTAGTACAAAATAGTAGCTCTCAGAATTACGAGTTTGCCAAACCAGCTATACTGCAGCTATTCCGCTTCAAATTTCCAGGACAAAAATTGAAAAATGTAAGGTAGGCTCAGCTTTATATAGATTATTCTGCTTCATGTACCTATTTCATTTGCTTGGATGCTGTGTGTACATTTTAATACGCTAATTTTTTTTTTTTAAATGAACTAATTAGCAGTAGGAGTCCCTGATAATCAGCTTAATCATAGCCTATTGTTGTAATCCGTGACCTCCAAGACATGTAATTTAGGATCTGGTTCTGTAACATCCGAGTTTGGTAAAAAGTTACTAAGTTACTAAGGCGTGTCACCTGTTTAAGGAACTATGGAATCAGGCTCTTAGGCTGGATGGTTGTTAGGCAGGGAACAATCGATTTCTATCTATTCTTAAATCACTTTTCTGTGTATGAATAATAAATGGCAAGATTACCTGCCCGCCCCTTGAGGGGAATGCAGGTTCATTGTGGTACATGCTCTGCTTACGGTTTTCTTAGTTCGAGATATATCCGGGTGGCTGGTTTTTTTACTAACTTTAAGCTCAATGTTAGATGGGTGAGTCCTTACTCATCATCAGGAAAGTAAATGTTTCCGTGGCTGTGTGGGAGAATTAATTTTGATCTGAGAAACTAAGAAAATAGAGATTGGACAGTTACCAAGTGAGGTGATTTCCCATATGATAATGAAGATCTCAAGACCCTTTGGTAGTTTTCCCTTCATATCTATTTGTATGGTTTTTTCTCCAGTGGTGTGCAAAGGGATCAAAAGTACTTTCACGGGGTGCTCTCTGTTAATTTTTCCCATTGGGAATGTCAGGCTTTGTCCGCTCGATGAGAACCCTTCTCTAGCGGGACGTACGAACGTGCTTCTGCCGCACCAGGCGTGCTGCCCGTGTTCAGTCATGCCACCTGCAGTGGCAGAAGAGCTTTTGACCCACCTAAGACTTTTCATGGTGCTCTTTATTTTGTGGGAGGGAAGTTGCCTTTAGCAGAAATTAAATAGGTGAGCGTACCATTCTTAAGCTTGGAGCAAAATCGCCACACGAGTTGCAAAAAAAGCTAAACAGCGACGCGCCTTCGACGCTCTGTAGTGCGTTGTTGGCGTACCCCAAACAGGGATTTTTTGCAATTCTAGGTGCTAAATGTTGATGTCCAGGGCTTGCCTGCTAGGTTGTGCAAATTGCAGGAAATTCCACCTGTCTGACCTCTGTTCTTCAGATCTGCCCTGCGTTTTGAAGCAAGTATTGTGAATTCATTTGACCCCGACACGAGAGGAAGCAAAAAAGCTTCAACCCCACTGGAGTGATGACGGCTTCTGCAGAGAACAGGCATTAACTCTATGCTGTCTCTTTAGCAGTGCTGTGGGTGAGAGGAATAGCACAGATGGTTTACACCGAATCTCTCACAGAGCAGAGAGGGTGTTTCTCCACCCGAAATGCCTAAAAAAGCATTATTCCTAAACTCACATGGAAATACACCGTGTGTTTCATCGGGGCGCTGGGTTTGTTTTTCAGACTGACATGCCTACACACAGAGGATTTTGCACTGAAATTATATTTATGGAAAAAATGTCATTTCTATCTCTTGTATCCAGTGTTTGGCTTCTTGGTTTATGTACCTTTTGGCTTATTTATTAACACGCTTTTGCGGGTTTTTACGTAACCATTATCTTTTGGTATTGTTTTATGTCAAAATGGTGCTTAGGCTAAAATGGCATGTGGAAAGACATTAACAGTGTCCAAAGAGATTTTTTTTTTTCTGAAAAACAGACACTGTCAACTCGGATGTAACTGGGAATATGCATTTTGACCTGACACTGGTTTTAGAAGAATTAGAACATCTAGAATTGGCTCTACTGTTTTTTCTGAAGTTCAAATTGTTTCATTAACAACTATAGGTATCTCCCAGTATCTACAAGCTGTGGAGCAGCAGCACAGGACAAGTGGGCACAGGAGACTGACTAGATGTCTGAGTTAAAATGGAAAAGGAGGGGAGCCAAAAAACAAAGTAAAGGAAGAGCAACAATTATAATAATCAGGTGGATTTTACATATCCCTCCAGTTTTCGTGTTTGGTGGTGTGATGGTGAATATAATGGAGCAGTTGGGTGCCTCTCTGCAGTCTTGATCTTGCAAAAAGATTGGCAGGGTGGACTCTTGGACTCTGTGCACCGGAATCAATGAGCCTCTGTTTTTTTTTCTTTGAAGGGTCATTTGCAAGATCCAGACATTTGTAGTAAGCCCTATTATTTAGTAATGTATAGAGTATTTAGAAGAACATAGAAATTAGATTGAGGGATGATTTATCCTGAAAATAATAGGTTACACTGTCGTTTTCTGTACAACGAGGGACTTTGTCTACATGATTTTCCATTACACACTTCCCTGTAAATATAGTAATAAATCTGGAAAAGGATGGATTTGGTTTTCTTGAGGCTTGCAGGACTGAAACCTGGCAATTCTAAAATAAAATGAGAATATTTTCCTTTTTAGAAGTAAAGGTAACAATTTACTTAATTGCCATACTGTATTTTGCAGTTTTCTCAATGTAAATTGTTAAAATTCAGACTATTTTCACATTGCCTGTTTCATATGAAACTGAAGTGTCCTATTTCACTGCTTCTGTATGTTGCAAAAAGAGCTTTTTCTCTTTATTTTCAGTGGAAATACTTTTTGTTTAAGAGAGAGAAAGAAAGAGAGAGAAGCAGAGTTCCTGCCTGGGCAGCACAGCCCAGTTTACAATTATTGGAATGCTTCAGAAATTTTTGTACGTGTTTCAGTTTGGAAGATGGTCAAAACACATTCTGGTGCAGTGGTTTAAAGAAAACTAAAAAGAGAGAGGGGAACCAAAATAAAATTATAAAAATACAATGTGGAAATTTAAGAATATAAAAATAATAAACTCTTAAAAATAATAAAGAGCGCCTATTAAGAATCGAGCACTTGAGCTTGGCAACCCTACATTTCTTATTAAGACGCAAGGGGAGGGAGAAAGAATTAGTGTAGCCTTGTGATGTGGCATCTACAGCTGAGGTTTGAACTTCAGAGAACTTCACGAAATTAGCCAAAATACGATTGAGTATGAGCCTGAAAATAGTGTATAACAAGCTTGAAGGGCATTCAGACCTCTCCCCTTGGCCTTCTGGGAACTTCCCATCTGCAAAACACTTCAAGAGAATTTTAGGCTCTCAGTCGCAAACACAATATTAGATGGGAGCGATTGGGTTGATTACGAAACCCGCCTGGAGCTCTTGCCTTCAACAGGGGCAAAGATCTTCTCCTGAGCTAGACTGCAGCGTAACGCTGGGAACTCCTAAACCTTCTCTTGGCGGGGCACGTCTGGTACAGCCTCGGAGCAGTGCTTCACACGTGGTGTGTGCAACACGGTGAGAACACAGCTGCGGTGGTTGTGACAGCGTTGATTAGCTACAGCTCTTTCAGGCACACCAAGGCAGAAATTGGTGATGGGTCAAAGTACGATAGTTCTGGTGTTTAGTCCACAGGGGGGACTGTTCCAGTGCCTTGTACTACATATCTCTACTTCTCCCAGGTACGACCACGTAAAGACACTTCCAAGACTTCTTCAGCTACTGTTGTGTTCTCTCATTTAAGATTATGAAAATGTGTTCAGCAAAGCTGAAGAGCACCCACAGCAAGAAGAGTTGTGTGTTGGTAGGGAAGTGGATAAAGCTTATCTTTTTTCTACTTGAATTTCTATGTATTCATGAATCATAGACCCACAGGACCTAGTTTCGTCAGTGCCCTAAAGGTGCTGAAAAGATTGGCATTCAGCATGGATTGCTTTGCTGTAAAATGAGTTTCTGGTCCGATTAGTGCTATCTTTCCAATCTCTTTTGACTATTACTTTAATTCCAGGTACACAAGAAAATGAAATAGAACCAGTGCATTGCAAAGAGATACTTTAAAGGGTGGAGAAGGCATTTAGTTTGCCTTGAGAGCACTAGAAACTGCTAAAGCTAGAGTCAATGTTTTTCTGTTTCAATGTTTGCTTCTCAGTGAACAGTTGAAAAAAGCCCAAACTGTTTCTACACGATGTGTCTCCTCTGGCAGTATGGGATCCTTCTGCTGCTTGTCTGGCAGGTTCCGTTCTTGCTTATTGAACTCCTTGTGTCCAGCTTCGTTACTAGCCCTTCACATTTGTGTTTTTGTGCAGTGCCCCTGCTGTTGCTGCTTTTGCCAGTTTTTCTTTCATCCTGGTGCATGTTCAGGAAGTTCAGCCATGACCTAAATCTTCAGACGAAGTACAGAGTTTGAATGTGACCATGTTGTAACATCTGATTTTAAGTCGGTGTTTATGCACCCAAAATTAAAAGGCAGTGACAGTATTGAAATTGGGGGCATTGGTTTTCTCCCTTGTTGTGAAAAGAATTCCTCTTCTGAAGCATGCTGTGAGGCTTCAGTGGCATGTGCCTAGTGTTTTGAACAGGAAAGTGAGTGTAAATTGTGTGATCACTGTACTCAGTAGGTGTTAATTACGATTCTGTTTACAAGCATATTTTCTCTTGTGGCTAGCCATATGCCAAGCCAAAACCTTGGCAAAATAAAAGAGATCTGATACTTCATTGAAAGCCAACCTTTTTATACGCCTGCCTGTGTCTTAGGTGGTCTCCTACTCCTCTTCCTTAAGGATATTTGCTCTTTCTAAGTCCTTCTTCATAAGCTCCTCATTTTGACAGCAAAATTGTTCTCTTAGTGGTTTAATCCTGCTACTAGAAATAAGGAGTTCACCTTTCCAGTGGGCAACAGGCAGCAGAAATAAATTCATCCTCAGGAGAAATAAGTATTTCTTTGGATGAATCCAAAGTGAGGGAGTTGGATGTATAGGGAGGGAACAAGATTCTGCAGAGTTGTTCCCTGGTGGGAAGGACATCTTTCTTTATTGCATTCTCATTCTTATGCTTTGGAGATTTGGAAGTTGCACCTTATAGGTAATGAATGATCTGAGACTTTGAGGCGGGAAAGTATCGTGAGCCCTTTTCTCTGAGACCATATGAGGTCATTGGGCAGATTCATGCTGATTTTAGTAACAGTGGTGATGCAATAGCTAACCCAGAAACTAGCAGACTCTAGACTAACTGCCTGTGGGCAAAGAACCGGCTGAATTAATTCTGGCTTCTCCTCATTTCCAGCTGCAGCACTGAGTTAAAGAACCTAAAATAGATTACTTCCCTAGAGCCGCGTGCGAGTGGTCGTAGCGCTGCGAGTCCGTGCTGGCACGCGTGTGGGATGGAGTTACATGTAAGGTAAACACCGGCTTCAGCAGCGGTATGTGTCGTGAAAAAGTATGAAAAGCTGTGAAAGGTGGGAAGGCCCACAGCCAGACGTGTTCCTGGGAGTATCCCAGGAGTTGTTTCTGGTTTTACCCTGAAGTTCAGCCAGAGCAGGCGGTGTGAACCCGTGGCTGTGACACTGAGCAGAGGAGCTCTGAGCAGCATTCTTGCTTGCGTCCCGGCAGACTTTCAGCAAGACACTTAATCCCTTTCTTTTCCTCGTTTTCCCACCTGTAACAGCAGGATAAAGCTTGCTTTATCTCCAAGCTTCCAGGAGTCTGTTTAGATTGCAAGTTCTCTGAGGAAGAGAAAACACCTGGCACAGTAAGGCCCCATTCTCAAATAGATGCTGTTATTAATGCCTGTAATTGGAGGCGCCGTTCACCTGCCGAGCAGATATCTCCTGGCTTGGGAGTTCCCGGACTGTGACCTCTCTCAAGACTGGTTTCTAACAGCTGTACAGACAAGTTTTTCTGTCTTCCAGGAGTTTTTGAGAGTCTGACATTTGCACCTTTATAAAAATTCCATTTTTATTTCGCTTTTTTACTTTTATTTTCTGTCTGTGTAGATTCCTTAAGGGTTCAGCTGAACAGGCATTTCATTATCCTTTTTTTTTAAAAAAGGAAATTTAAAGTTTTATGGAAATACTACTTTTCAACAACCATTTTATTTTGCTCTTGGAAATACTTCAAACTGGGAGCTGATCCAAAGATGACCTTTCCCCACAGACAGTTTCAACAAATCAATATTTTTCCAGTGAAAAATACCTATCATTGGAAAATCCTAACTGGCACTTCTTGAATGCTTTAGGGAAGACTTTGCCGGCAGAGACCTGCCGTCTAATGTCTGGTTGCTGAATTTACAATGAGCAGTAACACAGCTCTTTCGATGGCTTCTTCTGTACCAGCATAAGCTCTGAATTGCCTCTCGTATACAAGCGACTGCCTTTCGAATCCTGCCGCTTCTCATTGTGGTATTTCCCCACAGAGCTGGGTGTTTAGCTGTTAAAAAGTCAGTCACTGTGACTGGGAGCTATAGGCCAGTTTAACAGGGATTTTTGTTTGGGTTTCTATTGTAGCTGAGGAGGATATACGATCTCTTTGGAAATGAGCTATTAACATGATAAAACATCTTGGGAACACACGCTACTGAAGCTGATGGTTTAATCTTTGCCGGGGTATCTAAATGCTGTTTTAAATACAGGGGACTGCGCTAGCGAGGGGTTGAGCTTTATAGTGGTATGGCACCAGAACACAGAGCTGAAGCGCAGTTACCAGATTTTTCTGTAACTGTTTCCTGAAATATGCTTTGCATTTAGTATTCTGAATCAAACACACGGTTACTATAAACTCCCTATGTTTTCCATACCTTGAAGATGGGGAAATTTCAGAAAGGTTGGTGTTGCTAAGAGAGATTTTTCCTTTCTTTATTTCCCTATACATGTATGCGTGTGTGTATGTATACGTGTGTATATGCATGCAAACATATATAGATATATATATATACACACACATGTATGGGAATATTTGCATCCACTGGGCTCAATGCTATAGTTCTCCTGGTACAAACACACCTATTTGAGGTTATCTGTGCTCATTGCTTCCCCCAGGCCATGGCTCATACCTGGGCATGTTACCAGGCTTTATCACCTTCCACCTAGGGAGAAATTCCGGCTGGCAACCAAAATTGTACAAAAAACTGCATCGTTTTTATGACTTTCTGTTTCCACAGGCACCCCTCTCTTCCTCCTCCCAATTCTCCATCAAAGAAGAGAATTTAACCCTAATTGATGTGCGTCTTCTACAGTTCAGGGACTTGAAGCTGAAGCTTAACAAATACTGGCCTTGCATGATGCACAGATACTTATGTGTCTAGAACAACTTCTGTGTCTAGAACAACTTGTTCAGGAATGCAGTGAATTCCGTTGTGTCTTCAGCCAGGATGTCTCTCTGACAGAAAGCAGAAGCAGAGGTTCTGGAACCACTGGGTGAAATTTCTGTCTGGGTCATTCAAGAGATCAGGCTGGAGGGTTTCTCATCGCATTCTGCTTTGAAGTTTTGGGGTTATACGTAAGAGAGGGGCACTCTTCATCTCTGAAGCTTCCCTTCGTTTTACATATCGGTATTCCCCAACCACAGTTTGAAAGGGGGGCGTTGCCAGTAGTGATTTCACAAGATCATTGTCCACAGTCATCAAGGGAGAAGAGAGGGTCCAGAGCATCAGTTACGTCCTGAACTTGGCTTAACAGTAGCAGCATTTACGGGTCACCAGTACAATTATTTGTAAAGACAAAGAAGCTGTTAGAGTTTAGCAAGTCTACTGTGTTCATAGACAGCATTTAACTGTGTCCTGTAGTTACACGTAGCACATCCTGCCACTGTGGCTAGAAGCTCCTGTGATACCTTCTGCTTAGGTCTGTGACGTGCTTTTATGCATTTTTTTTGTGTGACAGACCTTAACTGGTTTTGAATCCTTTGAAATCGTTCATGTGTGTAGTCTTAACATAAAGAATAACCCATCACCTTTAGACCCCAGTGAGCTAAACCAGATCCAAAGGCGCTGTAGCTTTACAACTAGAAAAACGAGCATCCTCTCAGAGCTGTAAGTTTGGGATTTGGAGGTAAAGCCTTTTCAATTTAAATGGTTTATTGGCTAGATTAATGTTCATGCTGTAACACTTGGGGACAGTTATTTGACATATTTTTTTATTTTAGTCCTTTCTAGGGAGGGTGGGGTTTTGAGAATCTGCGAGTTGCAGTGTGGACCGATTTTTCAGTAAGCTCTGACATCTCTGGCTTGTCAAGTCTTCTGCCTCAGTATACCTATCTGTAAAATAGCATGTGATGTCCTTATGGCTAATTGGTGCTTAAGTGCTTTCAGAGCTGTGGGTAAACCACTAATCAGTCACAGTCGTTTAGTCAAAATTTTTAAATCTGATATTTTCCCATATGCTCTATTAGTTTGGGTAAAATGTCTTGAAAATTCATTGATTTAGGTTTCCCTGGTGTATTTGCTGCTGTTTGTTCGTTTGATGATGACTTTCTGTGTCGCGGTCCATACAGATGCTGCTGAATTGTGCCGTCTGCTTCTGGTTTTTGTGAATGTTCTTTTGGTTTCAGTAGTGCAAAATCCTCTTTCCGGAAAGAAACAAGGAAATAAAAGAGGATGCAGATACTGCTGCGATAACTATTTTGTTTCCATATGTTCTACATCATCACTCCTGGTATTGGGATTTATCTCGTCTGCACCCTCTGCCATACAGATCGATTTTATATAGACATAGCAACATGCATGTACACAAAACACACATGCACCCACAGTCTCTTACGTTACATTCTGAAAGAACCATAAGGTTGAAGCGTGTTGACTCAGCTCTTTAATGAGGTGCAATAAATCTTGACAAGACCAGCTGGCACTGGAGTCAGGCTTCTCATCTTTTTACCATTACATTGAAATGCGAACAATACTGGAAAGAAATGTAACTCTTCTGTTTTTTGGTGCTCAGATCTGTAGCACTGTATTGAAATCATCCACTTGCATGGAATGCAAAGCACGGTGGATGCTGTGGAAAATGTTAACAATGTAAAGGCCCCCTTTCCTGGTTCTTTTTTCTCAACGTCTGAAAGTGTATTGATCTGACAGATCACGCAAGTGTGGGCAGCATTAATATCCCTGCAACACACGTTGGCTGAGCAGAGCAGCACTCTTGAGTAATGATACCCAGAATGTGTTTCGAGTCTGGTAGCGATGCGTGCTGTACTTCTTGCCCTCACATTTCACATTTCACCGTCTCTAGCACATTGGTCTCTAACAGCTTCTTCTCACCACCAAACCTTTACTAACTTTCAGTCAGACATGTAAGCATGTGGCATGATTCCAAAGCACCCACTGTGGCCTCCCATGGAGGATTCTTTTATAATGGACCAGATTGTAAAATCTGTTTGAATAATGCACTTCTTGCTTGGGGTGGGCCTTGTTCCTGACAGTGGTGTGCATCAATGTCTCTTTATATCTCCAGCCCCATCACTTAACACCAATCTATCCTTCAAATATCATTGCTCCCAAACCAACCAGAGGTCTCTGGATTCTCTTGAGAAAGACTGCCTGAGCTTTGAAGTGTGTCTGGTAATGACAGCTGACATCTCCAGAAGTAATAACTGCACCTTGTTGCTTTGTAATTACAGCATTTGATGTGTGCTGGGCTCTGGTGCCTGGTGGAAGGAGATACATCCTGTAAAACGAAGTTGGACCCACCTCTGGATGGCACCGAATGTGGCGCAGACAAGGTAATCACAGTGCTCGGTAGCAGTCACTTTGCTTTTTCAGCATTGTCTGTGGAATATAGTTTCCAAGATGTCCAGTATTTACCATAAACCCATATTTTATACCAGTTCTTCTGCAGAAACTGCTCAATTAACAGCTGGATTGGGTTAAGCCTTTCTGATTTTATGTTACATGTATTTCAGTAGCCTCTGGAGGCCTCAGTAGTCAAGTTCTGGTGGTCTGGGTGTTCTACAAACACTGCAGGAAGATGCTGTGCCTTGCTCTGCGAAGTGCACAGGCCAAGCACCCCGCGAGTCATGTTAGGTAGTAGCTCACTCCTGTCAGTTCTGTTCGTTGCTGCCGGTGGTGTTTCATGAGTGAGGTAGTTTTTCAGTGTAAGCTTGGGGTAGTAGTGTTCTTGGCTACATTTGACATAGAAAGTGCAGAGAGCATTTTGGGAAGTAGAGAAAGATGGGGAAAGAAAAAGAGGCTACTTAAAAACTTTGTGGTTTCTAAAAGCAGCTCAAAATGTGTTGAGCTTAAATTCAGTGCTGTTCAGTTCTTATAGAAGCCTCATTTGCTGTACTGTTCGTCTATACTCGGGTGACTAAGACAGATACGCATTTTCCAGAATTCAGATCAAAGTAGAAAATTGCCTCCGAGCTGACCTACTGTGCCAACAGAAGTTGACTTAAGTGAACCTGTTTAACCTCTGAGATGGGCTGTGCGAGGTGGTAGCTGGTTCATAAATGGATGTATTGATTCTCCCAGTGTGGCTGATAACTTCGTAGCCTACGAAGTCACTTGACTTGTTTCGTAACTGCCAGCCCCCTGCTTATTGACTCTGGACTCTGATATTTTTGTATGTTGTATGGCTGAGGAGGTAAGAAAAGGTAAAATGGAAAAGTTTGTTGTTGCGATCAGATATTAGAGACTTTTTCTTTGCTTGCAAATAAAGGTAGATAATAAGAAAAGCAGGGTCTTGGAAAGCATGACAAGGAAATGGAGACAAAAAATTTTTAGATATACTTTTTTCTAACTGCAAGAATCCTAGTGATTCTTTTGTAAGACTGCTTAGCAGTGCTCACTGTACCGTATCCTGCTTGGTCAGGAGTGAGCACAACCTATTACAGTCAGAGGTTGTTTGGGACTTTAGCCAAGTTAGGTCCAAAATACCTCAGTTATTTTGTACCTACTGGGAATACTGCTGATGAAGACATTGCTTTGGGGTATAATTTCCTGGACTCGGTTTCTGTGAAGAGTGTGACTTTAAGTCTTAGCGCTTAGATAATTATCTGCTTTAAAAAGCAAGGGGCTCAATTCTGAGATTATCAATTTTTAATGACAGAACTACCTTCAGGGGTTTGCTGAGGGTGACACTTAAATTTCTGTGTTTCACCTCCTCCTTTTCTCTTCATCCCACCTCCATCTCACTGAATCCCTGGAAACTTAAACATGGGCTTGTTGTAATCTTTTGGACATCCTTCTAAGTCCATCTGTGCAGGAATGTTTGCAAGATCAAGGCTTCTTTCCAGCCTGCACTAACACAATTGCATTTCAGTGGTGCCGAGCTGGGGAGTGTGTCAGTAAAACTCCCATCCCTGAGCATGTTGATGGAGACTGGAGCATGTGGAGTCAGTGGAGCATGTGCAGCCGGACGTGTGGCACCGGAGTGCGGTTCAGGCAGCGGAAATGCGACAATCCCCCGTAAGTCTTCACATCATGCCAATTTCCTTTCGCATGCAATGCTTAGACAGGGAAGGAATGGGCAACAGAGCTGTGAAATGGACATGAAAGATTTCTTGTTCACCAGCAGCAAGGATCGAGTCAAAATCCTGGAGTGACTTGAAGTGAAGTAGATTCTGCAGAAGTGGCTCGAAGGGTTGCTGTTGGAAGTGGCCCATTGCAATGATTCAAACATAGATAAAATTGAATTAAAAACTTGCAGTTTGGCAGAAAAAATGATGCTGTGTTTCCTCTCCAGCACTACAGTGAATGAGGAGAGGTTGATCTGTATCTACAGGCCAAATTGAGCCAATATGTCTCAGAGAGCAGTTTTGCAGCAAGGGCTGCCTCTGGGCTTGGGAAGTGAGAGAGAGAGACTGATGACAGTCGTAGTGTCAGGTGGCTGAGTTGGTAAAGCACCGTGAGATATTCTGCACGGTAGGATGTGCTGCACGTGAAAAGGAACATTTGCTCGCACCCAGAGAGCGGTGGGTGCTGTTTAGGTCTTGCACAGAGACTACAAAATAAGCCCATGCTTTCTGCTTGGGCTTGGATTTCTTTTCTGATCCGGGAGGAAGTGTAAGTGTTGTGATCTCCCATGTGCCATCCTTCATCACTGGCTGCTGCTGAGCTGTTGTCATGTGAAATGATATTTTTGTTTATGCCTCTCCTTGAATAACACTGAACTGCAATTACATGTCTATAATGTCCAGGCTTGATTTTTACCAGCTCATTTTCCCGAACAAGAGATTGAGCAGGTTTCTTTGCT
The DNA here is from genome assembly GCA_020746105.1 of Trogon surrucura. NCBI lineage: Eukaryota > Metazoa > Chordata > Aves > Trogoniformes > Trogonidae > Trogon > Trogon surrucura. The sequence goes on along the minus strand of CM036627.1, from coordinate 18,264,843 downwards.
GCCAGCTGAAAAAAAGTCGCTTTAACCACAGTGCTGACCAACCTAAATCCATTCATCATCGTTCTTTAAATTACAGGAAATGCTCCCTCCAAGATTGCACACCGATTTTAAAATTCTCTTGCTCATATACATTCTTGGCTGGGGATACACACGTGATCTTCTTTTGCTTTAAATTCCTGGCGGCAGCCCACTTCTGCAGCTGGTTTACTCACTGTCCAAAAATATTGGCTAAGGGATTTATCTTTTACTTTATATATATTTGGTCTTGGGAGTTATTTATTTTTTTTAACTGGAATCTCACCTCCTGCCAGCTGACTTTTGAGCTTGTGGGACGATCAGTATTTTTAAACCAGTTGCTTCACAGTTTGATTCGGTTTTTCCTCTCTGTAATTTTGCTGAATATTTGCATGCATTGCCTCCAAATGGTTGTAAGGCAGCGTGTCACGAGCCAGTTTGCATGTGCAGACTTTTTAGTTGCACTGCCTTGTGTCCTTGTCTAGACTTTGGGCTACTGTTGTACGGCGGGGTTGAAAAGAAACCCACTGGCTTAAACAGAACATCAGAATGAGACCTCCATCCTTTGATCCCCGCCCTTGTCACGGTAGTATAAATGGGATTTGATTTCTTCAGTTCCATTAGTGGGTGGCTTTTCTTGGCATAAATATAGTAGGAGATGGCCTTGAAGTTGTCTACCAGGATATTTCACACAGCTACTCTGTCAGGCATGTGTCAGGGTGGGCTTGAGTTATACAGTTTATTGGAAATCCCAGGCGCTGCTAGAGCCTGTATTTTACAGGGCTTGGGATCCAGGGTTACAGGGATCCTTCCCTTCTTTTGCAGAATCTGATAGAGATGGTGCACTTGGAAAGGTGGAGGGGACACAAAAAGCCACAAAAGGGGATGAAGCCACAAAAGGAGGTGAAGCCACAAAGAATAGAGTGAAGCAGGAAAAAAAGGGTATATGAATAAGTGCTAGATAACTGTTTGTGAGAGACCAGAGAGAGTGATGGTCATTGTTTCTCTTCATCTTGCTTAGTGAAAACCCTCAGTACCCTGCTTAAAGATGCTAAGAGGCCTGTAATACTGAAACACTATTACAGAAGTAGTTAAGTCAAAGATTACTGTCAGTAATTCTGCGTTCCCTACCCGGGCAGTAACAGAGCAGAACATAATCAGCATGGCATATCTGACTGCCTGTCCCAGTCTTTTTATCTGCTTGTTTCTGAACACTTTGAATTAATGCTGTATATTCTACTAGTGCTTTACTGGAGTTAGTCTACTAGAAACATGAACATACTACCAAATAAAGTGCAATGCTGTTGGGGAGAAGGGAACTGGGGTGGGAAGGTCTTGTTGGGTATGTTGGTTTTTGTTGCGTTACTGGGAGTAGAAGCATCCCCCAGATTGGTAGGATGCATGCTCAGTTGTTTTGTGGCTGATGTGGCTCAGTTGTTGTGGCTCACTTGTTGTGGCTCAGTTGTTTCATGGCTCTTTAATGTTGGGAGAGACTACATCAGGAGGAGGCAGTTCATTTTACTCCTTAATCAGAGAGGGAAGACAGGTCAGGCTGCTGAATGGCTGAGCAGGGGAGCGCAGGCCAAAAGGCACTACATTCCTGCAGTTCCACTGACTGCAAACAGTGGGTGCTCCGGAATTTTCTGTCTCCTGGCGCATTTGGCTATTACTTTAGTATTGCCAGTGACCATTATTACCAACAGTTGAAGCTGTTTGCCTCCAGTCTGCATTGGCAAACTCATAGAAGGTCCCTCAGAAGTTAATGACAATTCCAGATTAAAACCAAAGCAACTACTGGTGAGCACAGTCCTGCTGTGTCTCCTGGTCCATGGCCATCAGCTTGACACCCTTCTCAAGAGAGAACACTCCATTACTCTCTGGGTATTATGACTGCTTGCTTTTGTGGTGGTTTTTTTTTTCCCTGGGCTTATACACACAAACATGCAGAAAGTCACTTATTCAGCAGCTGCATTTCTTCTGCTGTAGCCAAAGAGATGGTGCTGAAACCAAAGTTCCTGTATCTGCTGTCTTTATGTGAGTGCCGGCTTCACGGGGGAAGAAGCCTGCGTAATGCTTCTGGTCGTCTGGAATGAGCGTCTGTCTCATCCAGCGTGAGGCAGCAGACACAGTCCTCCCAGAAGATTTCTGCATCAGTCTCGGCACATCTGCTGCCTTGCACATTTCCGTGGCAGAGAGGAAATGTTAGCAGTGCAAGCAGGTGTTCGTTCAGGCTGTGCTTCTGGTGACTCTCTGCGATGTTACAGTGTCAGTGGTGATCAGCATTTACATTAAAAAAAACGAAACGACCCTAACCACTGTGGAGTTAATGAAGCTACTGTAAAAATTTGATCGAGGCTGGAATTTGGCATAGAACTCTTCTATACAGAATCAAATGTTTCTGTTTTTCTGAATGCTGTTTTCATCAAGTCCTGCACAGCTGGGAAATCAAAGACCTGGTCCTACAGCCAGTGTGTAAATGAGCAGGAGAACTCTTGGTGGGACCACTGACACAGATGAATGATATATAGTGAGGGCCTTGGTTTCTAATTAGCTGGGCGATAAAACCTGGTGTTCATTGCTCTTCTGAGAGAGATGGAGGGGGGAAGCTTTTGGAATGAACTGCCATGCTGCTAAAAACTGGAATTTGGCTGGAGTTGCTTTTCACAGCCATTTGTTAAGGAAAAGTAAGAAGACAACTTTGCCTGTCTTGATGATTACGGATGGGGAAATAGTTGTGTGACAAATTCGTGAGAGTATCGGCAAGTAGCGAAAGAAATTGTCTGTTAGCATGGCTAAGTCTTTTGTTAACTTGGGGGTTTTGTTTTGTTTTGCATAGAAAATACAGGCTATTGTTGTTGAGTTTGAGTTTTCCTTCTTCTCTGGAGAATCATAAATAAGGATAGATTTTGCAGGTGCTTAATTAGTGGCCTCTCCTGCACGTTTAAAACCCAAATGTGTAAAATGGCCTGGTTTTCATGCATGGAGATTATCTGCTGCACAGATTTGTTTCTGGACACCCTACTTATGGTACTTATAGCTACTTCTGTGTTATAATTTTCATTTCAAGCTGCTGGAGACAGAGTCTCAGAGGATGTGTGCTGAAGAGACATTTGCTATGTCTCCGTTTGAGGTGGGGGCAGAGCAAATGGTGGGAGGAGACAGGTTCAACAGTCCAGTCCAGGGTGCCTGCCTCTGCTTTGGGTACCTGAGGACACACACACACACACTCTCCATCCAACATTCTCTCCACTCTTTCTCAGTCATTTGCCTGCTCCTGAAAAGGTTAGGATGGGAGTGAATTGTTGTTGAAGTCCAAGAAGAAATTTAGGACAGCAGTGCAAAGTTACTCCCATCCCTTGGTTTGTGACCAGAATACAAACATCTGTTATGATGAGCTAAATATAGATTTAGGATGGGACTTGAATAATTTTTTGTTGGAACCACTGAGAACAGGATTTGCCCTCCAACAAGGAACATTGGAGAGGTAGGATTCTTACTCCTATTTCAAGAGTTGCCTTGGACAGGGGAAATTAGGCAAAAGCCTGCCTGTGAGAAGCTGTGCTGTTCCTCCTGACCTTGGTTTGTCTTTCCCACGGCAGCCCGGGGCCAGGTGGGAAGAACTGCCGGGGAGCCAGTGTGGAGCACACTGTGTGTGAGAACTTACCCTGCCCGAAAGGTGTGCCAGGCTTCAGGGACCAGCAGTGCCAGGCCCACGACAGATACACCAACAAGAAGAAAAGCCTCTTGACAGCTGTCGTCATTGATGGTAAGTTTTTTCATCTCGCTCTGTAATTCCTTACTGTTTTTTCACTGCAGCTTCTCAACCCGTCTTGATTTCATCCACAAGAGTCCTGTTTGTTTGTGAGGAGGCTACAGGATGTTCCCCATAGCTATAGCTGAAAGACTAGTTGTGATTTGTTGTTCTTGGTGCTGCCCTGCTGTTCTTTTAGCTATCTTAACAGAAGACACAGAGCTGTTGGTTCTTTATTCATCTTTTTGTAATGCTGGGGGAGAAGTGCCTTAACTTAATTCCCAGTCTGAACAGGCAGGTATTTGGGAATGGGAGTTTAAACATTTTAGAAAGTTCAAATTAATTTGGAACTGAAAAAAAAAAGAATTTCCCGGGACACTTTTATGTGTGTTAATTCTGGGTATTTCAGCATGGTTGCCTATCCTACTTACATTCCTTTAATCCTTCATTTGATGGATCTTACTGTTCATCTACTATTCAACCAGATGCTGGAGGTATATGAAAAAGGATCATAATGTCCTTTCTGCTGCAACAAACCCCTTTTGCTGCACTCTGCTGAAAACCAGACTGAGCTACTTTCATTTGGTTGTCTTAAAGACATACTTGAGCAGCAGAAGGTCGTGTTGGAACTGATACCAAAAGACCAAACACTGGATAAGCCTTCTCCTGTGTTAGCACTGACAAATTCGGTCTGACACCACGACAAGTGTACAGACAGCCTTTCAGTTCCCATAGCACACCCTCCAAGAGCACAATTCCTTCGAATGCCCCAGGAGACATGCTGGTTTTGCTTGTTCCTCTCTGCCCACCTCCGCAAATAGTTTTGCTGGGTGAATGCACAATGCAGAGCTACTTCTCTGGCTAATTTCAGTCACAGAAAACTCTCCCAGTTTCTTCCAGAGGTGAGCTGTTTCAGTCCTTTCTCCATTTGCAACCAGGAGCTGTGGGTTGCTGAGCATCCTATAATAGGAGAAAAAAGAAAAAACCTCCTAGATGATTCGGTGAGCGTGTCACAGTGGGAACTTCATTCAGCCACAGAAAAAAGAACGTGCCATTTTTTTGGCCACCTGAAAACTGAACAAGCTCTTCCCAAAAGATAATAGCGAACATTGTTCCTGCTGCCTAGCAAAGCCTCACTCCCCTGAGCCACGTTGCCCCAGTTTCCATGAATGCAAACCTCCCCTTCCCCGTTGCAGATCTCGCAGCTGCGGAAGGGAGGCTGTCCACCCTCAGAAGCATTTAAATAGACACAGATCCAAACAAACCGTGAGCTAATCTCCGCTGTGCTCAAACTCTACTTAGAGATATTAGCAAGGTGGGAGTTGATTGCAGATTTCTGATTGCATTAGAAAAGGCCTGTGCCACTTAGCTTAATGTATTGGCAACCCTCCTCTCTTACATCTAATGAGTGGAGGTACTTGACTATGCAGAATAAATCATGTTTCCATTTGAATGTCTATAGATTCTTCCTTGGATGAAGTCCGTGAGTAGCAGTCAGCTCCAAAGGAAAACATTACATTGCCTAAATATCTGTTACTTAACCATATGGCAAATGCAGTCAGCAAACCCTGACATCTGCTGTATGCTGCCAGTTAATAATACAAATCTTTGAAAAAGGGTTTTTATTTAACTCCTTCTCTAGATAAACACAATAGTAGCTTTTCCAAAGTCAGGTCTAGGTATACAATATAACAATTGCCATTAGCATGGATGAAAAATCCAACTTTTCTCTACTAATGTATTTCAAATTAATTTGGGGGTTCTTTCTCTAGATGTGCTAACAGCATAGTTTGCTGACAGAAATGTTTGTAGGACCACAAATACCAGTTTAAGGAAACAGTAAGCAATACGTATGCAAGAATGCTTTAAATTTATGTATACCGATATTCTTACTGGCAAACTGATACAAGAAGTCAGCCCATCAAGAGCAGAAATAGAGAACTGATTCTTCTTAAATCACTAACTGTAGCCAGAATTTTGCCTGAGGCACTCACACAGTGACTTGGTCGTTCATCTCAGGCTGATGAAAGTTCCCTGCAAGAAACATGTTCTGTCACAAACAGATACCTAGAAGTGTACAGACTAAATGATTTCCTGCATCGTAAAAGACCAATATTGTCAATGTAACCCTTTGAATGTTGGTATTTGAAAGTGGGGAAATGACAGGCCTAAACTGAAAGGCTCATGTTCCTTCAAAGATAAGAATATCAACAGATACCTTTCGAAATCCATTCACTTAGAGATTGTATCGCCATTGCCTCAAACACTGGTTTGTGCTGTTCCTGAAGGAACCCACTTTTCTATTTCTTTTTCCAGATAAGCCATGTGAGCTCTTCTGCTCTCCATTGGGGAAGGATTCCCCTGTGCTGGTGACAGACAGAGTCCTCGATGGTACTCCCTGTGGGCCTTATGAGACCGACCTCTGTGTACATGGCAAGTGCCAGGTGGAGTAAATTTCTCTTGTTTTATTTCTAGTGTTACGTGTAGCCTGGGGCAGCTGTGTGTATCCCTGAAGAACAGGCACCCATGGGGGTGGCTGGGAGGCTGCCCCAGAAGTGAGAGGGCAACCCTATTTTATAAGACCCCTTGCAAGTACTCCACAGCCTTGTGTCTCAGTCTGAGAATTGTGATAAATGCTCGAGGTATGAGATTATTTCTGAACAGCTGGGAATGTTCAGTGATCACATTTGCTGTGTGTAGTTATCAAATGGCTTGGGTGGGATGGGACTTCTGTGAGGGCAGCAGATGGGAGTGGAAATCGGCTTGCTTAACTGCTCCATTTGTGCTATTAGAGGAATCACTGAAAAAACACTGATGCTGCAGGCTGGATTACAAATCTTCACTAGCCTGTTACAAGTGGTACATTACCTCATGACACTTTTCAGGTCAAGCTGGTCCCTGCCTAGAAATGTCAAGGAAGCTTTTCAGTACCTCTTGCTCCTTGGTTCCTGCAGCTGACAGACTAGCTTCCTCTGTGTGATTTTTGTTGACTATATTATTAGATAATGCCAAAGTGAGTTATTGTAGGGGTCCATCAAGACGGTTTGAATGGCCTGTTTCTCTCGCAGTAAGAAAAAGTTTCACTTCCTCAGACAGAATAGGTTTTAAAGCTCCACGCAATAGGTAATATAGGTTTAAAGGAGCAGATCCTGCAGCCCAGAGCACAGCCCAAGCCAGTTCTCTTTTGCCTCTGTTGTCTTGCTTGGGTCACATATAGAGCAAACCACAGAGAGTGCAGGGTGGGCTTCCTTCTGCTGTGCTGCAGTGGGACAATCGATGTCCCCTTGGTTGTCACGCGCAGACTGGCCAAACCCTGAACACACTTGTTTCCTTTTGTTTCTAGTCAAATAAGTCAGGAATGGAAATGAAGAGGATTCTGTTCAAGATTCTCTGGCTTTCATTCCCTTTTCCTGGAGTGAAGGTGTGATGGCCTGTAGTCATTGCAATAATGATGATTTCTCTCTAGCCAAATTACGTACGGAACCAAAATTAGGTGTGGGACATCTTTGCAATCTTCATGGTTTGCTGGGCAGTGAGACAGTTTGTCACACAGCACATTGGATGCTTGGGGAGGCCATCTCTTGAAGTTGGTGTTTTCAGATGCCTTGAAAATTTAGTGGAGTTGTGTAGATGTATGCTAACTGGAGATGTAAGGTTGGGGCAAGGGAAGGGAGAGGAGAAAATATTTATTTAAAGATAATAAATTCCAGAAAGTCGTTCGGAATGGGTGCTCCTAGAAATGTGTTGCAGTTGGATTCAAGTCGTGTCATGGACACTGTGACATAGCAGACACTTGGTGGGTTTTCTCTTCTAGTCATGTGGCACATGTTCAGAGTTTGCTGCACAAATGTTAGCGATGTGAAAGACAGTTGAGTTGGCTACTACAACCTTGCCAGTGCTGGATTCTTCCTGGCAGTTCTTCTTGTAAGTTTATCCTCAGCTGGCTTTATATCCTCTGCTAGAAGTTCCTCTTTTCAGTATTAACCAGCCTGTTGTATCCACCAGAACAGCTTTCTAGCATCACCCTTTACTTCCCCTGGCTTCACTGGAGATGTCCTGGTTTGCCCTGAAGGCATAAGGCACACCACGTGTGGCATTATTTCTGATTTCTATGAGCAGTGTTTAAGAACTATGAATTTTTATTGCTTTGAGCCTTCTAGGCAGGGAGATAGATGAACACGATATTCACCTGGATATGAGAGGCTCAAAGGGCATAATGCAACTGTACCAAAAGCATAAATACAGCAAAATAAGTGAAAAATCTTTCTCTGGATTGAATTTTGCCCTGCTGCAGGAGACACTTCCCACTGTTTCCTACCAAGTGCTGCTGAAGAGGCAGTTTAAATTCAGTCCTTCTAATTCATTCAGGTGAAGAGTCTGAACAGCAAGTTGCTGGGGAGCACAAGCTTGATTCTTTATGTGGTCTTTAATACAAAATGCTTTTCATAGAGCCAGGTTCATGGTGCATCCCAAGTTACTTAATTTTTCCCTGTTTTCAGCTGTATCTGAAAGAACTAAAAAAATCTGTTAATAACCTTTTATAGAAAGGCCAGCTGTGCACCTCCAGCTGTGTGCCATTGACCATTACACTGGGCTGGCCAGCATTACTTCTCCAAACATTCAGATCAGCCACGGAAGGTAAATCAGACATTATGGCAATGTACATTTTCTTCCTCCAGTGAGGAGCAGTAGCTGGCTCCCCTCCAAATGAAAACCTTTATGAGCACAGAGCTTTGGAGGTACCTCATGAAAAGCAAATTGCACTCTTAAGTCGGGGGCAACTGCCTTTAACCGTGCGGAGAGGTGATGACAGCTGCAGAACATTCAGTCCATTTGCATCTGGCTGAGAGAAAATGCAAAATGATCAACTCAAGCCGAGCAGATTTGAAAGCCTTGCAAACTCATTTATAATACTCCTCTGTCTTATATGCACTTTAGCGCTGAGAATTGCCATATGCGACTGTGTACCCCATTTACCACAGATACTTGCCTTACTAGCTGCCTGTTAAACCAATTTAATCAGCATATTTCTTTAATTACTCCTCCTTGTTTCTTTACCCAGTGTAGACAAAGCCTGGCAACAAGGATTGCAGGGGGCCTGGAGAAGAGAATAAGTGCTGAAATCAGAGGGTGGTATTACTGTTATTTATTTTCTTGTGTGATCCTTCTAATTAAAGGCTCTCAAAGACAGAAATGACACTTGCCAGTGTTACAGACAAATTAGCGGTAACCATTGCCTGTGAACGTCTGGTCCAGGAAATGTAATGGCTCTTTTCCCTTCAGCAGTAGATGCTCCTAAATGAAACACATGCAATCGTTGTTGCATGATGAACGAAAGCACACGAACGTGGCGAAGAAAAAAAAAATCTGTTCCTGCAAGGAGAGGAGGTTTTTGGGAAAGGGAACAGGAATGGATTCTCTGAAGCCTCAAAATACTGTGACTGCATTTGGGCACTGAGGGAGGAGAGTTTTTCTTCAGTTGTACTTTGTGAACTTATTACAGTTTCATTTCAAAGCTGTGAGCTGAGCTCCAATCTAAACAGCATGAATGAAGCCTTTTGGTGTCGGCCTTGCTATATCCCTGAAAGAAAATCATCATAAGCAGCATCATCCCTCTATTTATCACTTACACCTGAAGGCAGCTGGAGTGCGTAAACTTGGTTAATGCTTTGAGCAAGCGTAGAAGCATCAGAGAGTGAAGTCAGCCCTAATACCGTCACAGGGGTTCCTAAGTCACCTAGACTTTTGTAGTCTTACTCTCCTTGTCTTAGAGACAAGTCCTAAGGTCTTCATACAGTTTTGTCCTGTCCTTGTCTTTAGAGGAAGCATTTTAGAGTAACAACAAAGGCACTTATCCTTGCCATCTTCTGAGCAAACTAGATGCCTCGTTCAAAGTGTATATGGTCTTTCACCTTTCCTTCTTGAAATGCCCATAGTCTTCCAGCAAGGAGAGTTTCTTCTGAGATTTTTCAGAGACACAGAACCTGTAGCAAGCTGGAGAACAAGAGCAGTCTGGTGCATCTGAGGAGGAAGAGAAGGAAGAGTGCTCATCCAGACTTTGCAGTCTTTCTCTCTTCCCTGCTTCCACGGTTTGCTTTCTCTTACGTGGTCTTTGCAGTCATGGTGAAGATGGGATAGGGCAGCACAACCTGCAGCTCAGGTTGCTTTCGTCTTTCATCAAGTGACAAGTGGCTTTCAGAGAGAGGATTCCCTGAGGATTTTATTCTTCCTCGAGACTGTTTAGTGAATGAGTCAACATTCATGGAAGCAACGCGCTTGCTAACCTCTTACGGTTCTTCACTCAGTTTGTCCTGTTGATGTTAACAGAAACCTCTGGCAGAAGTAGAGCTGAAAAAGGTGTCAGATGTCGCCCAGCAGTGGTGTGGGGAGAGGACAAGCTGCTCAGCTGACTGTTATGACGCACATGACTTTGCGCTGGCTTTTCTCAAAGGAGGATTAGTCTGAGACTCATGATAGCATGAGAATTTTCCAGTGGGGCCTACAGATTGTACTTCAGAATGCAATCTAAGGTCTCTTTGAAAAGAGAGACCTCCTGTGTAGCGGAACTGGGCTAGAGATCAAGGGCAGTCTTTGCTGTGATTTAACAGTTTAAGAGGTGAAGATGTTTTGACTCTATCTGCAGTTTTACAGTGAATGTTTTGCCCTGTTGAATGTAGTTTTAACTTGCTGGTGAATCCACAATACATTCAATGATGACAAGTCACACATGAGGATCTCCTGGCAAAACAAAACATTATAGAACTGATTACTTGCAAAAGCAATCATCACACACTGTGAAAGGGGAGCACAAGTTTGGAAATGGACACGTTTTTAAGAAGTTGTATAGGCAGTGTGGCAGGAGAAGGCCACGAGTGGCAGAGGATAAATTGCAGTTGTCTACTGGACCTGTTGCTGGCAGTTTTATACATACTCTGGACCCAATTTTTGCATTCGATGGGTGCATGCTGTTCTGACTTTGTCTCTTCACTTGAGTATTGTTCATGTATTATTTATATTCCTGCATTACAAACTGGTACAAGATGTTCCAGACTGGGTATCTTGTCTCCATATAACCACTTGGCTTAGCACTGTGCTTTGATAAATTATTCAGTGTATGTGCACAGAATCGAGAAAGATTGTTTGAACTACAGAAACCTGTTGCATAATTGCCTTTTTTTTTTCTAATTTCTGGGTCTGTAGCAATGTAATCAGGGGCCTGAAAGGAATATCAAAAGGAGTAAGGAACAGTGACAAAACCCAAGACTTTGTCAGTATCATACTATTTTTTATAGTGTACTTACAGTGGGATATGAAAAAAAAAATCATGCTGTTTCCTATCTTGGAAGCTTTGAATTTTGCTTGTGGCTTGAACATCCAAGAATCTACTGGAAGGGAGGCTACAGATGCATCAATATACTGATAAATATATATTAGTTTCAAATTCAGAACTGACATGACAGATGCCTCTTTTACAGAATAGGCACTCGATATAAAATCTTCTGGTATCTGCAGCCCGTTGGCATTTGTACAAACCAGGGCAGAAGCAGGGTGGAATCAGGTCAGAGGTGTCAATTCAGATGAAGATGGTTTGGGAGGATCAGAAAGGGGTAGCTGCAGAAGGCAACCAAAGAACGGAAGCAAAGGAGTCCCTGGGATGGGAACAGGCTTTGTATTATTTGCATGTTCACTCATACAGACTGTTTGCTGCCAGAACACAGGGGTTTTGACACGAAACCTTCAAGCTCTCTTATGTGAAAAAATGTTTATCGAGAATAATTGTATCTAGCACCCGCATGAACTGCTGAGGGATCTAAATACAAAGTCAACGGGCAAGTGTAATTGTGTATCTAGTGCAGATAAGATAATGTTAATTTAATGTAGGCAGTGCATATCTCCTGTTCCAGCAGAGCTGCTCTGATTCAGATAAAATCTGAAGGCTCAGGAAACGGCAGGAGGATACTTGCTGAACTAGCTTCTACACGGACTCCAATTCATCACACACAATTTGTTGTGGAACAGAAATAGCAGTAACTTAGAGATGGACTTCTTGATTAGGGATCTAGGCTCACCCTCCTATACAAATCCTGACAGACACCCGTAATCCTCTGCAAGGGCAATCGTGTTTAAAACAAAGAAATAAGAATTCTTTTACCCTCAGATCCAAACGTCGGTTGCTCACATATGTACATTCCTGTTTCATGTGATCCATCCCCAGAGGTATCAATGGACACTGGACATTATGGTCAAAAAATTGGTGGTGTAGATGAATCTGTCATAACCAGCATGCTCTGTGCATGATGAATTTGTAAACTGGCACATGTTGCATCAATATTTATATTTAAGCCATTGAGACAGCTAGCTAGTTCAGCACATGGGAAGCATTACAGTTTTGCGAGCCTGCAATGTCATTTCTTACACAGGGTGGGTGTATATAACAACAATAATTGTGTTTATGTAGCAAAACACACTCACGCAGGCTGTATCAATTGAGCTTTTGCACAACCGTTGAAAATATGAATCAAAATATCATTAAAAAATATCCAGGCAATACAGAAAATAGTTCACACAGAAGAATCCAAATGATGTGTATTCAGAAGAGGAAAGGAGTTTTCCTATGCTGGAGCCAGCAATGACTGAAGCTGGAAATACCACCCAACAAGCAGTATTTTCAGATGTTTAATTATAAAAATGAGAAGAAGGGGGAGGGAGAGAAGGAAGGGTGGGCTGAGATGTCTGCTCTGAGAGAATGAATTTCAGGCCTTTGGCTTGGTGAACATGCAGTTACCCGCCAATTTAAAGGTCAATGGATAGTTGCAAAACATGGTGTCAGAGTAGGAGACTGCCTGGGTTGGAGAACATTAAGAAACCTGTGGATATGGTTGTAACTGTCCAAGCTGAGGACTCGGAGCCCCAGAAGACTGTCTTTACATTTCTTGCCATGTTTTAATATGGGCAAGGAACCGGCTTTGGTAAAAACCCGCTTCCTCTTTGTCCAATTGATGCTGTTTATAGTGGTACTGCCGCACTGCAGGCTTTCAACAGCTAGTACAGGCAGGAGATGGAACTCCTGGGTGATGCCAACATCAAACCCTTTGCCAGAGTTGTGGATATCACTGTCCAAGTCCATGCGGGGTGGTACAGGGAGGCTCCAGGAGTCCAAGAACAGGGCTGACAGTAGTGAATGCTCCCACAGACAACTAAGCAGATGGTGGTTACACCAGGCTGACTTTTTACTTTTTATTCTTCCTTCTGAACCGTTGAGCTCCAAATGCCCTGCTCACCCCTTAATGGATCACCTTGGTAAGAATACAAAACCACTTCCCTTCTCACCAGTCCACTCAGGACTGATGGAACTGAGAGTATCCAGCTGTTGCTGGATGGACTGCTCTGTGGACTCAGTCTGCTCCCTTGCAGGATAACTCTTGGGTCAGAAAACACACAGGCTGTTACTTAGAAGATGTATCTCAGAATGTAAAATTTCCCCTTTCTGCCTCTTAATTAAAAGAAAAATCCCCTTCCCTTGGTTGGTATGCTGGGCTGTATGGGACACAGCGCAGAACAAGTTAGAGACGGCAGAGATCAAACAAATCCCTTCAACTATTTGGCTTTTAAGGGATTGTTTCTGCACTATGAAAACTTGACTTTTGAGCAGTGGAACTTGGGATTTTCCCTTTGCATAGAGTTAATTAAGCCCTTGCTTTTTTGAAAGCTTTCTACAGGTTGAACACAGCTCTACCTATTTTAATGATTGACAAGTTAAATGCAAGTAGCGTACGCCATAATGCCATTGAGAAGCTGATGATGCACAGACTTGACAGGTCTTTCTCCACCTCTGGTGGGGCTCAGGCCTGAGCCTCTGGCCCCCGCTGCTGGAATCTCAGGGGCTTTCTCACCTTGGAGAATGTCGCGGGTCGCTGGACTTAGCTCTCAATTAACAGTCCAAGAAGTGCCGGCAGATACTTTCCTCCCAGGAAGGAGGATGCTCACTGCATTTTGCTTCCTCGCCCTCCCAGCCCTGTCTCTTCCCGTTTGTGCTTGTTTTAAGAGTTTAAAGTTGATGGGGGCTTAAATTTAAGGGACAATCTGTCCTGTGGATGGCAGGGATGGTGCCCTTGAAGGGAAGGCTGCAAGGGCCGTTCCCCATTCCTGCGCTCACAGGGAATTAGGGTGAACACGAAAGGTAGAAAAGAGCAGAGGTTTTGGGAGGCATATTTGTAGATTCAGTGGGTGCCCTTTCCATGCCTTCAGAGAGGGTCTCTCAAGTCAGAGTGTGTCAGTGACCTACTATATGTGGGGGGAAATGGCTTGTCTTGAACCCCAGTGTCAGAAGAGGGGGAGCTTCTTCTTTGCGAGACTTTGCTGGCTCGCCCTGGTTTGCATTATCTGGGAAACGACAGCGTAAATGCAAAGCATGTGATTGCTAACCCCCCATTCTCTGCCTGCCTCCGTTATAGTCCTACAGACTCCTCATGCAGCACTGGGAATACGTGCGATTCAACACTCATTATATTCCCTTTATTCGTTTGTGTGCTCACATAGTGCTAATAACAATGCAGTACAATAAAAGATAGCACTGGAGTCTTAAATTAAATGCAGCCCTTCCAGTATCTCAGCAGGGTGGCAGGCAGGCATGTATTTCCAGCTGCCTTTCAGCAACCCCATTAATAAATCATATTTATTTTCCTGGAAGGAGAACTGCTGGGACATCCTTCTGTTCTGGGGGCAGGATTGCATTCAATATCCCAAAATTATTTGTTGGACATGGGTGTGAAGTTCAGACTTGAGAATTGCAACTGCCAGAAACACAATGGTCTTCTTCCTACCTTCCTTTAGTTCCCGTTTATAGGGTTGTGTTTTTTTTTTGCTGTAGTTCTTGCCCACCAACTGACATGCTGTTCCAGTTAATGAGCAGTATTTCCCTTGTATGAGTTTAGGGTGATCATCCTTTCTCAGCATGTGTCTGTCTCTAATGATTTACCCAGACAAACACTGCATCAGAACACGCCTCAATGCTGGCAGGCTTTGATCCCTGTAATACATCTGGACTTAGGCAGTGGCCAGTGTCTTCTGAAACAAGGGAAACATTTGAGCTCAGGCCCAAACTACGTTGCTTACACGCAGACAGTCTCAGATAAACAGCCCAAGTTCTCTTAGCATTTCCCTCTTACCCTATTTTTCAAGATGTTTGGTGTTTTGATTGTTCCCTAAGATATCGCTCCAACTTTCCTCTGGCTTTATTATAAGAAGGCAAGGAAGGGAGAGACCCAACAGCCTTATTCATACAAGCATTATTAGTGACAGTCCTGCTAACTCAGTTGCCAAGGAACTGTTTATCTGCAGAGAATAAATCTTTTGCTTATTTTCTAAAGTAGAATATCTGCTAATAATTTGCATAATGACAACTCTTATTTCAGCAGCAATTTATGTTTTAAGAGTGAATTGCTGATTATTTTGAGGGTCTCACATGGATAGAAAATAATTTACATAGACTAATGACAATAAATGTTGTCAGCCTGAAGATATATGAATGTGCAGTGTTCACCGTCATAACCTGTAAATGGTTTGTGAGTAGGAAAGATTGCCGTGACAGTCTCTATAGCTACAAGAAGAATACTGTGACTGCTCCAGTAATCCCTGTCTGTGGAAGTAAAGCTGCAGAATTTTATTTGATAAAGTTTAGGTCAATATAGAAAATGACGAAAATACCATTTTAAATGAAGTTTTTGGTGAAATTGTTACATTTTTAAAATTTTTTTTTATGGTTTACTGCCTAAGCTTAATACAGTGCAAACGTGGAAAATTTCATAATTAGATAATTGATTTTATGGTATAGATTGGCTGAGTATGAACATGACCTGCTTCCATTTAACTACTTTTGCATTGCAGATATCTTAAGCCACCTGATTAATGAGGTCTTTTTTCAGTTATTTCTGCAAAAGTATATTCAGAACTGAATGTTACACTCTCCCTTAAGATCCTGATCCGAAGCAGAGCTCCTTCAGTGAGCAACTCACTGGAACTTGTAACAGCACTCTGAATTTTTGTGTGGTGAAGGTCTATGACCAGGATTCTGGTAACTTGGGTTCATTTTTATTCAAGGAAATCACATTTTTCTCTAAGTATCACAGTAGTGGTCCACTTCTCTGAGATGTCTTTGAGCTCCTCAAATGGAAATTGCTAAACAAACATGAAAATTTGTTTTAATCTGTTGTGTTTAAAGGAAGTTAGAGTGGGTTAGTATGAAATCTATGATGATATCTGGACTAACTAGTGTTTGTGAAGCTATCTTCAGTTAAGCCTGAGTCAAAGTTGATGCTCTTACTGTTAGAGAAGGGGATTACTGAAGAACCAACTCAACACTGTTCCGAAGGAGCACTCCCCTGACTCACAGTGTTCTCTTCCCAATCAGGTTTTCAGTCCAGTGTCTGTCTTAGGTTTGACCTCAATGTTTAGAGATACTTTGACCTTGCAAACAAAATAATGGGGACCTCTGGTTGTTGTCATTAGAAAATTGGCTGCGATGGAATCATTGGCTCAGCTGCCAAAGAGGATCGCTGTGGAGTCTGCAGTGGTGATGGCAAAACCTGTAAAGTGGTGAAAGGCGACTTCAACCACACCAAGGGGATGGGTGAGTAACCCTCAGCAGGATTTTAGTGGAGTGGAGGTTCTCTTAACTGCTTGAGGAGAGTTAAAGAGGGGTAATAATGGCTCTTCTTCTTGAAAAGCATTGGACTCATCTGCTCTAGAAAACACGTAGGAAACACAAAACAAAAGCCAACTCAATTTGTGTGTGATATTCTGTATGCTTCTTGTTCAGGTGCCCAGATACCAGCCATTGCCTCTGTCTGAGATTCAGAATGAAGTTGTGTTCCTCATTTCCGGTGCTGTTGCTTTTTAATAAGAAACAAAATCACAGTACCTTTTTGCAGTGGGAAGGAATTCTGATTTCAGCACCGTCTTTGAGCTCTTCAAGAGCTTGGAATGATGCATGTTACAGATGATTCATGTTATAATCAGGGTATTTCAGCTCAGTACAAGGGCACTCCCCTCTGAATATTTTTACTGATTCCCTGCTAGCAGTAGTATCCAGTGTAGGATACAAGAGCTTCCAGTCAGAGTTAAGGCTTTCCCCTCTCTTGTTAAACATTAATGCCTATACAACTTGGTGTTTGAATTAGTCTTTGTTCCAGAGTTTCTGTATTGCGCTTCTGAGAAACCTGTTATCACACATCCTAATCAGGCAAAGGGAGGGAAAGCCGGATTCAGGACTTGAAAGCTGCTCCAAGAAGAAGGAATTTCTAGAAAAAAATATTTCACGTTCAGTGAATACAGAATTGCCATTTCTGCATGGAGAAACATATTCAACACATGCTACTGAGATAAAGATTTCCTTTAAGCACACACTGCAATTCTGTTTAGTTGCTAAAGCAACACCAGTGCTTAGCAGCTTCCTTTAATCAAGGTCTCAGCACTGAAGTCTGAGGCTCTGATTTTGTTCATTGACCTCTTCCTCTACACCCTCCTCCTCATCATCTGCAAAGCAAACCATGATGTGTAACCTCCTCTGAGATTCAGGTAGGATTTCCCAGCTGCACCACACATTTCTGGAGCACATTTGTCCTGTCCAGGCCAGCCCGTTGAATGATTTCCTGCATTGTTGCCTTTGGCTCTTTTGTCCCGGTTATTTTCCACCTACTTATGTCAAAGTATTTGCATTTGATGCAAATGGTGGGAAAAATGTCTCATTTCCATTGAAAAAAAAAAGATTCTCTGTTTCTGTAGCAGTTTTTATGGCTCTTCATGAACTTCTTAATTGCTCCTGAAGAGTAACTATCTTTTATCTTCTCCAACAAGACTACAAAACATCTTACGGAGATAAATAAGAAATTTCTGGGTAACTGCCAGAAGATTGCACCCATTTCCAACTAGACAGACTGCTTGAGGGTGCTAACTTTACAAGGCTGTAGGAACAGAACAGTTTCAGCCTTGGCTGGCTGGCTCCCAGGACACCGCAGGAGGCTTTCACCCCCAGCACCCTGTAAACTGGTAAGAAGAGATTACTGACAGAATTATGGTCAGTGTTCAAGCATTGATTGATCCTCATTCTTTGCTGATCATCTCAGAAGCACAAACCTGTCAAACTGTTGCTTTGTCAGTGCAAATTTTCCACCTTTACCCATCTCACATAATCTATGGGATAGTTGCTTTTCCAGTTATAATCTCATAAACATTTAGTAGATGTTTTGAATTACTGATTTTAAAGGGAATTAAATTTCATGTGGAAATAGTTTTATTTAAAAAGTGATGCACATGATATGCCAAACAATCTTCTCCTTGGTCAAAAATCATCTTTGCCTTTTAATTTTTTTAATTATGCTCTTTTACTGAGCATTCTAGCCTACTGAAATGGAAAGAATATTTACAGTCTTTTGATTGTTCAGTGTTGATGTTTTTCTGCTTTTGAAATTCTTTTATGTAAGATACTGACAACATACTTGGTTTCACTTACGACTCCCAGCCCCGATTCTGCAAACATTTTATACATTGTGAGTTACTCCCATCAGTTTCTATTACATGCTGCTGGCTTGCAGAATTGAGTTGTCGGGTTAACGTACTGAATCTCATGCAGTAGGCAAAGCTCAGCTCCAGAGCTGGGTCCGAAGTAGCACAAGCGAACATGAGGTTACTCAAGAAAAACTTGTCCTTATTTCTTTAAATTGATGTTTAAGCAAATAATTACAGGAATCTGACAGAAATCGGGGCAAAGGAGAATACACGATACGACTGCAGTAACAGATTCAGGGCCTGGACGTGCCAATGATTGCACAGGTCAAGGGCAAATTCCCATGAACTTGCCGCAACCCAAGTCAAGGCCAACACACTGAGTCAAGTACACTGATTTATTGTTTCGGAAGAGAATAGACTTCAAACATCAAGACATTGATTGTTTTGAAGCGGTATCTGGTTGGGGAATTGCATCTGCAACCTTTGAGCCGCATCCTCAGCTGCTCTGCACGTGGGACTCCGTTGACTGCAAGATTGGTCCCTATATGTCCTGTGTTTGCAAATTATGTTGTCAAGCCCTATTAACTGAACTAAATCCATGCCAACTCCTTTCTGTTTCTTAGTAACCAATAGTCATTGTAAGAAGGTTTCCACATGTGTGATGGCAAAGGCAAAGGCCGTTCCCAAGTGTTTCTCGTGTAAGATACTTGAATGCTGTTTGCAGTGTCAGCGGGTGTTGGTGACATCCTTTGGTGCTGGTTCTTTGTCTTCTTCTGGTTGTATTAGTTGGGGAGATTGATGTCAAAAGCCATGGATAAGCTTCAAGTCCTTTTACTATTTAGCTTGGTTGTACTTGGTTTGTCAGAGTTACCAAGTACAGATCCTGGCCTTGTGGAAAACCTATCTGCATGGAAGCAAGCCAAATTTTCAATAACCGAGTAGAAGGAACCATGCCTATTTCTTTTTTTGCCAACCTTAATGTCACAGATAAGGTTCTGCCATGCTGGTGGGTCGTGATCTCCTTGCCACTCTACAGGGGACCTAGAAATAAAGGACAGCTCTTTGTATCTGTTGGGTAGCTGATTTGTCACCGATGATTTTTGCACAGACTCCAAGGCTGTGCCTGTAATGCTTAGAGACCTGCACTCAGCATGAGATCTGCAGCCATCTCTTGATTTTTCTCAGCCGTACCAAGATTTTCATTGCTGCCCTTTGCTTGCAAAGGACCACAGATATTTGGATTTTTTTAATGTCAGAACATAAGAAGGTGAGGTATGCCAGTTGTTGCAATTATCATTCTGGGAAATGAAGAGTGTATCTTTGTTAGCAATATTTCTTTTTAAGGTGATGAGAAAGCATTTTTTTTTTATTGTGTATGCTACCTGTGCAGGATATATTTAAAAGAGAGAAAGGATACTCAAACAGTTGTGCTGTAGTGCTGGCTGGGAGCATCTTTAGCCAGCACAAGAAGCAGTTTTTGTCAGTAGAGTTTACATCTAAATGATGGAAAAATAGAGCCCTGGGACTAACTCTGGGGTGTCTCATAAGGGTTTAAGCAGAACATGCAGATTAGAAATCCCAACAACCAACTTCACAGCAATAGTAGGAGGCTTTGAAATCTATCCATGGCTCTCCAGTGAAATGATTTTCTTCCGAATGAGCTATCCCATGGCTGGAAGTGGACAGGTGCCGACGGAGGAATTACCATCAAGCTAATAGCAACTGAGAATCATCACAACTGTTCAGGAAATGGGCACGTAATTACCACTGGACTTATTTCTGCTCCATTGCAACAACTAGCAGTCAGCAAAAGGGGCAAAATGCAGAGGGTCAGGGAAGCTGAGATGCCCAGCTGGTACTTATTCCTAAAACTCTGAAAGCTGTACTGGCTGTGACCAGCAGGTAGGCAGGGTAGTCTGATTTCCTTGGCTTCTACCCCGAGATCTTTGTTTAAAGCACTTTTGGGAAGTCTGATAATGGGATGAGCGCTGTTGATTTTCTTGCACCTAATTTTCATGTGCCTTCAGCCATGGGATAATTTTTCCTTTGCCTCAGAGTCCATCTTTCATTACAGTGTGAACCAGGAGGACAGTTTTGTAGTAGATCATCAGTGACATTCTGAAGTTCACACTAAACTTTCTGTTCTTTCTGGGAATAATAACAACGGATTTTCCTGTGTGAGCTGCTTTCCTCTTGCAAATCTCTCCAGCATTTAAATGAAGATACAGTAGCCACTGTTCACATATTAATCTCCTTGATGACAAAGCCACCTCTTTGTTCTGGTGTCTCTCCTAATACGAGTTACACCATATAATTTGTATGTAGGATTTGCTTCAATCACAGTCTTACATTCCTGAGACGCTGACGTAATGCAGATTATCCAGAAAGATTGCTGCGTGCCAAAGTAACTGTTCCCAAGGTGGAGAATACTACATACAGCACTATAAATTATCAAATAATGAAGTTCTCCTGTTGTACTTTCAAAGTTTCATCTCAACGGGCTGATTTATGGGTGAAATTACTAAAAATACTGCCTGATAGTTGCCAAATCTCATCAGTCTTTAGCCAGTTCCTCATTTAAAGCAGAACCTTAAGCCCAACCTTGCAAATCCCTGCATTGCAGACAATTATCCTAAGACCTAACAGATCTTTGAGAGTCCTTGACTCAGAGCCAACTCAGAGACTTTTTTTGGTCTTACTAACTGACACTTTATAATCTTTCTGGCAATCTGCAGTTACAGTTTGCTTAATAAAATGTGCCTGGAAAACAGTGGAGGTGTTTTCTGGTGCAGTTATCTCAAAAATCAGGAGTAATCTGTGACCAGAAGCCTCACAGTAACTCTCAAGGACCAGACTGGAGTGGTGGTAACGATCGGAGTTTGTACCTGTGGCAAAGTTGCATGGACATTATGTGGTACATTTGCAATAGGATTTGACCACTAGCTCACACAATACTGCTGGAAATAATGACTGAGAGTGTCAAGATGCTCCTGATGGGACGTGCCCAAGAATTCTGCTTCATCTCTGAAAGGACAGATCAGATCCGTGCAACTGCAAAGCGGTTTGCAGTTCACTGGCAGAAGAGTAAAGGTCAGCAGTCGGGTTTGTGCCACATGATTTCAGTGAGGTAGCACAATATGTTTCTTCTGATTCAGAAGCTTTGAGTGCAACCCCCCAAAGCTATCAATCAGGATTAGAAATTACATGAGGGGAAAAATCTGGTCTAAGACCAAACCAAACAGTCTCCAGAACTAATATGCTATTAATAGCTTACACTCCACTATTTACTATTGTAAAAAGTGACATAAAAGTCAGCTTTTCCGTGTGGTGTTTCTCTCATGGCACAGTGATGAAATGAGAGTGTATTTATGGCACTAGCTGAACCTCAAGCACAGCTCTGCAACTCGCTCACCTCTCGAGCAATGTGACACGCTCCTGGCTGCTGCGAGGGCAGGGGACGGATCCAAAGTTCACTAGTGGCTGCCTTTCCACTGAACTCGATGTAAATTTGTATCCAGCCTCTGCCCATTTAACTCTGGGTGCTTGTGTTTGCCACCTGGTTTGAAAGATAAATAGGTAAATAGTCTCGCAGTGGGTACATTAAATTACCTGAAACTTGGGCATGTTCCAAACTGGCTTCCTAACAGGGTGTTCAGGTGTGTCATAGGGCCTGTTTCCCCATGGTGGACTGTCTTTAATCCCACCTTTGCTGGGTGCTCATGTCTGGTGGTCCCTATCGGTTGGCTGTATATGCAGATGCATGGGGTGCAGTGAGGATGTCTGAGTTCTGAAACACTGTTTTAACTGTTACTTGGTATCTCAGCTGATGAAAAAAACAGCTCCTGGCAATATCTGGAATGAAATCCAACATTCGTTTGCTTTGATTTTTGTAACAGATTTCAGTATTGCCTTAAAAAAAGAAAAATACAGCCCTGGAAGTACTGATTTTTCTCAGTGAAGCCCACTCTGTAATAGCAGATGGGGGAGCCACTGGTCTGACTTCTGTGCACAGACATGGTTTGTAGCTCTGCTGTCCCTCTTTCTGTTTTTCCTGCAAGGGATGTCTGACTGTTCCTGAGATATCCCGAGTAAGGGAGAAGTAAGTAGGGAGGAACAAGTGCAAAAACAACTGAGCCAAAGGGTTGAATGGAAAGTGTCATTCAGATGCAATGATCAGGAGAAGAGAGACCGTGCCTGACCCAATGCACCTCCTGAAACTGAAGAGATCAACTCTTATTCGTAGCACGACAAAGGGGCTGGGCACTCTGCTGATTCAGATGGGTAAAAATGGATCCACAATCTGAGACCGTAAATCCCCGCTTGTCTCACTCCCTGTCATAGTGGTAAGAGAATCACTTAGTCTTGAGATGCGTGAGGCTGTCAGCATCCTCCTTTGTGGCCCCCTGTATCAGTGTAGCAGAAGCATGAGCATTCTTGTCCCTAAAACAGCTCCCAAAATATTGCAGATGCTAGAGGGGTCACTGTTCCTTATGCCAGCCCTTCTCCAACCCATTGCTCTAGACTGGCTGCAAAGGCACGGGCAACACACAACAGTTTCACACAGCCCTTTAAAGCAAAAAAAGGGATGAAGGAACATGCAGGATAAGCTCCTTAACATCTAAAAGAAAGGGGAGAGCAATAACCGAGAAAAGGTGCCAAGTTATACACTGTGAAATAGACTGGGTGGCCAATTAGAAGGAATCAAGTCATGGTTGTGATGAGATTAGTGTCATTTACAGGGTACTGGTTCAGAGTCTGATGACGCCAATGGAAAAACTCTGCCTGGCTCCCAGACCTTTGAGATGGGCCCTAACGTTCCTCAGCTTTATGGTTTAAGGGCACCACTTCCACCCCACGGAACAAGTCTGTAACTCCAACACTTCTGGGGGAGCTGGAAATAGGCTGCATTTCTTTGTAACTCCTAATTATTCTTACTGCTATTCTGTTAGTCGAAAGTGATATAATTGTGTGGTATTGCTGGTTGTTGAAGGAAGCATGACAAGGCTAAGAGAATTTCAGAAAGATGAAAACCAAGAGAATGCTGTAAAAATATGATGGAGCACTGTAAAAACTTCCCTACCATGTCAGGTGCTCAGATGGTCTAATTTGTCCTTTGTGTCTGCTGGCAATGGTTAGAGGTGACTGGTGCTCAGTCTTCTGTTAAATCTGAGCTGCGGAATTCTGTTTGGCAGCCCGATACAAGGAGACCGTTACCACTATATCCTCCAGAATGTTTGTATAAAGCTGAAGTGTAAGTGAAAACAATTTTTCTTACCCTAGTTGTCCCACTAATTCCTGCTCTTTAGTTTTAGCATTGTCAAAATGTTTTGTGAAATGAGTCCTTTCTGATAGTGATCACAAGCTTGGACAGGTTTGTGGGGTTTTTTCAGGGGGAAAGCAAGAGCGTCTATTAGAAACTTCATTTCAAAAGACATATTTCTGTTGTGTGATATTCGGCGTTGCTCGCTTCAGCTCAGGAACAGCCCTCACGCATCCCTGAGGGCACGGCAGGAGGGCCAGGGTGATTCAAAAGGGAGCAAATCTCCTTAGACCCAGGCACAAGCCTGAAGTCACACATAAGCAGCACACGTGCATTTCTCTCCCTCTTCTCAGGCTGAAACGTTAATCATCACCGTGCATGTCACAGCAGTGAAACTTGGCTGCCAACACAGGGGTCTCATTTTAAGTGTTTCCCACCCATTCCCCAACCTGGGCAGGAGCTGTTTTTTTCCTGGTGAGATACCGAAAGATTGATGCTTCTGGCTGCCTGTGGCGTGTTCTCATCCATCTGCTCTTTTGTTGCCACAGGTTACATCGAAGCAGCTGTGATCCCTGCAGGTGCCCGGAGGATCAGAGTGGTTGAGGATAAACCTGCTCACAGTTTTCTGGGTAAAAAGACAGAGGAAAAAAATGTTTTGATTCAAACTCAGCTCTTTTTCTTTGTTTAAATGACCCTTCTCTAAATGACCTGTAAGGTGATAGGTTTGTTGTTGCGAGGAAGCAGCTGTCGATTTCATTCTCGTTACAACCCCTGTCTTCTTTCATGGCTTTGTTTCATGATGTTTGCTTGATGTGACGGTATCTGACACTTATGGGCCCTCAGCAACCTGAAAGGACCAGAGAATACTTGTTACGTTTAGGCCAGGCCCAAGGTTAGGGTTAGGATTACACAGAAGAGTTCCTGAACAGACCTTGGCACTGAATTGACAATAGTTGCCAAGAGCGCAGAACACTTTGGGAGGGAGTGGAAAAGAGAACAGTGCATTTGGAGGAAGGAATGCTCAAACTGAAGCAGAGGCATGACAGGGCAGCTGATATCCCCCAGTAACCTGAGCGTGAGGTTGCGTGTACCCAAGACCTTGATCCTGCACTCTGAGATGCGCTAGCTGCAGCCCCTAGTCCACTTGCCTCTATTTTCTTAGGCCAAAAAATTTGTTTAATCCTCTTCTCATTTCTACTTCTGCATTCTTTTTGAGGGAAACATGCTTCCTCTCCTCTTTTTCCTTTGGAAACAAAGTTTGAGACATGGGTGGTGGGTCAGATTTGTATGTGAGATCGTTGTAGTCAACGAATATGTTGTGCGGTTACTAATCACTTAAAGACTGGAAGGGCATTTGTAAAATGCAATCAGTCAGCTACAATATCATCTATCAGTCTGGTCTTCTACCTCTTCTCTCCAGTGTTTGTTAGGGATGTTTCTTTGTATGTCATTACTGTGCAATAGAAGAAAGGCTTTATCTCCCATCTAGGGAGACCAAATCACAGAAATTCTAATGCCTCATTGCCCTGAATTCACACAGGAAGCATGTGGCAGAGCAGGGAAGGAAAATTGTCCAAGGCCCAAAAGAACACCCGACACATTCAGACATCCTTTCCATATTCAGAGCTGCATGGCCACTCATAAACGGGGGAATTTTGTCTTTCGACTTCTTTATGCTGTGTGGGAAAATAAATGACTAAGAGAAAATCCCAAACTCTCTCCTTCGTTCAGTAAACTTTAGCAGCTTATAGGTCCATGCACTGTCAAACCTAAGTTCTTCTTGTTGTTGATGAGCTCATTAACATATGATTTTTGTCATTGCATATCGAACAGTGTTTCAGCCCTTCCACATACTGATATTCTCATTGCAATGGTTGGAATAGATGCATGTTTCAACTGTCCCTTAGCCTAGGAAACATTAAGTACTGTTTTCACTTGTGCATGTCCTGATTCTCTCAAAACAAGCTGCTCAGAGCAGAGACACTGCAAGGTTGTAGGATAGAAAAGCACTCTGAAAGATGAAATTGCTTCCAGAGATATATCAAGCCAGTGGTAGGAACTCTGAGAGGAACAAAGCTTGCTGCTCTGTTTTGCAGGAGGGAAAACTGAGGTGTTGCAACCTGCTCGTGGCTATGAAGGGAGTCAGTAGCAAAGCTCAGACTAGGATCTTTGCTTTCCCATTTTCATGTATTTTGCTATAATCTTCCATTTCTGCAGTCAAAAGGAGACATTAATATCCAGTACTGGGATATAGGATGCCACTGGAAACATTTACATAGTGACTGTGTCTTGGGATTTCAAGTCTAGTGCCATTAGTTTTCTGTCTTGAGATGCTACCAAAGTTGGCAATATCACTCGGAAAGATGTTTTTGTTCTCTGTCTTTCATTCCACATTCAGGGGGAAAAAAAGAGTGCCAATCATGTCATTCAGCTGTCCGTAGGTCAAGAGCATTGGCATTTGTGCCACTTCTTGGTAGGAAGCACGTATCGCTACTGCTAATGTTTCCACTAATGCTGTAGCCAGCTTGCCAGGAGAGGATTACGCCTACACGTAAGATGTTTGACATAGCAAAGCACTGGTGGAACAATGACAGCCAGTGTTTCTTGGCCTTCTGGAAGCCGGCCTTTTTGTTTGTCTTGGTGGGATTTGCACAGGGTATGTGTCCGGGGTTTGGTCTTTGGCAGATAGCTGCAGCACAGAGAGTCTTACGTGAAGCAAGTGACTGCCCTTCCTTGTGACCACGTAACCTTGTCTAAAGCAGTTATTTCCCCACTGGGTGATGAAGATTAGGATTGTGTATATTTGAGAGCAGGATTGGCCCTGTGTGCATGACATAAAGACAGATAAAAATCTTTCTGTTTTAAAGCTTCTGAATTGTTTTAGCTCTTTTGTTCGTGATCAGGACCCAGGAGAACTTCTCTAAGCTTTCCAGAGTTTTCTCTTTCAAGGAACACTGGACACAAAGAAAAGATACCAAATGTCCGCTAACCTAAGCTGAAGAGTAGCAGCAGAGATGTTCCAATAGGACAAAAAAGATGAGCAGGAAAACAAAATCCAATCGCTCTGATAGGCCTCATAATGCATTGGAAATTCAGGTCTGAGTGTGGAAGGATTTTCTATTTCAATTACACTGAAAAAATTGAGTCCAGTCACGTCCTATTTCCACTCAGAACCGGGTACAGCACATTGGAAATGAGCCCAGCATAATCTGGAATCATTATTCCATGTGCTGGGAGGTGTGCCTGAAGAATTTCCCTCCACCTACAGGCAACCCACGCTGGCTGCTTTGGCTGGCTGTAACGCTTCAAAACCACCTTGAACAGGAAATGCCTCGGCAGTTTGTGTCCACAGGCTGGGAAGCAAACTGAAGGGACCCAGGGTGGAAATAAAGATCAGACTAGATGCCAGGTTTAGAAATAGATTGGTCAATTCCTGTCTTCCAGCCAAAAGAAAAAAAGGAAGTTACAGGTTGTTGCTGCGGTTCCTTTTTCTTTTGCTCTTCTACTGTACAGCTTCGAGCCAGAAAAAGCTTGGAGATGTAACGGTAGGTACTTGCTGCTGCCTAAATGCACTCACAGTAGAGACAAAAGGAAGAGCTGTGCTTTGCTAACCTATCTGAAGCATAGCATTCCAGGAGAACTGCAGCCAGCTGTCCAAGGCAGAATATATCCTCTGGGTGCTAGCTTAAATCAGTAAGGACTCCATGGCAAATAGGGCTCGCAACTGCTTTCCTGTTTAGGTTTTTTCCACCACAGTCAGACAAGTTTTGTCAGAGACGACTCTGTGTTTCCTGGTCTCCTCAGCTCCCGCCACTGAGCTCTCAGGGAGATTGAGCTTCTTTGTTGCCCGCTTTGCTATTTCTCTAAAGCGGCGGTAAAGATATGTGCTGTGTTGCAAAGTGCTTCTGTAATGCTTGGATGAGGAGCACAGCATTCAAAAAGAGCGAAAGGGCCTATGTGCCCCAATGAATTTAGTGCTGTCATCTCTGGGGCTGGTCAGAGCCAGGCCTGCAATAGCTGTCTGTGACAAAAGCCATTAGAGAAAGACCAGTGCTCTGGGTCTAAGAGATGTGGAGGTTTCATAGCTGCAGCACTGATCCCTGCTGATGGGGCACTTGTGTGCAATAAAGACAAACACTGGGGAAAACACTTTGGCCCAAATACTCTGCTGAGTGTCCAGTGCAGTTCCTGCAGTCCTTAAGGAGCACCTTTGGGAACAGGCCTGTTTCCAAACTCCGCATGTCCTTGGTCACTAAGGGAGCAGTGCCTGCAGCGATCAAAATCAAACCTTTTCCAGAAAAGAGATCCACATAGGTCCATGTTTTGTTTTTCATCAGCAAGCTATCTTCCTTTGATGATGAGCTGGAACCGAAGCATAGTCATTCCAGCTCTTATACACTGTTTTGAGCATGTGCTGTGATATCTTTACGAGCCAGCGGTACTGCACGGACATAGTTTTATCTCATCCACAGCTTTGATTAGTCACGTTCACGGCTACTTGAGGCTGGTGTGGTGGCTGCTTTGATCTGCCTGGAAGCCACTAGGCTTTGGCAGAGAAAAGCAATCCTGTTTCAGAATTTTGGCTGAAGTTTGCAGAAGGTACTTTGTAGCTTGAGGAACAAAGCAGGAAGAGAGGTAAGGCACAGAGAGAGTTCTGTTGCTGTAGCATGCAGATACCAGGGCATCATCATACCCATAACCTATGTGCCAAAGAGAACTTTCCTCACACACACACATCCCGCTCCTGGGGAATCCGCAGATTCCCTTCACCCTGATTTTGAGTCCTCTGGTGGGACCATGAGAGTTATTGGGAAGGTTGTGTGGAGCAGGACCCAAAGAAGGGTTTGCTGGATATGGGGACTTGATCCAAAGAGATGACAACGGAAGATTTTCCTATTGACTTGGAAAGGTTTTGAATTGGCTTCTCTTACCTTCTTACAGCACACTCAGTTAAGTGAAAGATAAGGTTGTGTTCTTTGCTGGAAGAGAATAAAATAGGCACGAAGTGCTGGAAGTTAGAAGACATCTTGTTAAAGGCTTAGGCAGAAGACAGTTAACCTTGACCTCAGGTAGCCCACTAACACATGGAGTGTTCTGTCTGTCTGATGTCAGGGCAAGTTTGGTCGTACTGCGTGGATCTCCACAAAGGGACGTGAGACTTTATTAGAGCAGAATCTGTCGATTTTCTCTTTCCTTGATGCATCACACCAACATCAGCACAACTGTGCTTCTGTTCTAACATAGAAAAGACATAAATCTCTAAATCAACTTGCACTGATAACAGTGATGTGATGTCCTCATGGCCGGAATTGTCTTTCAGTGTTTGAAGGCTGTCAGTGATTCTGTTACAATAGGTTATGCTAGAAAAAAGGACGTGTTACTCCAAGTGCCTTTTCGTCTTAATATTCATCTCACAAGGCTTCCTTGTGCTGTAAAGCTTTCTATGTTGTCCTTACTGGAGAATGTTAGTTATTTGGAGAGCCAAACAGAATAGTTTTGGGTAGTAAAACCTTAGCAAGACCAGTTTTTACGACATTATTGTTACTTAATAGCAATGTTAGTACGACTAGAAATGCCTTCATCCACTGGAATACCGAATAGGCCCAAGTTGGAAACATTAATACGAATCAGCTAAAAGTTTATTTTTTTCTTTTAAACTCATGTCCCTTACAAGGCTGCTGCATCTTGCACTTTAGGTGGGCTGAAACAGAAGCTCTATACTGTTATTACAAATTTGCTTACATTTAATTCCATGGTGTTTGATTCATTCCAGCTTTAAAAGATTCCAGTAAGAGATCCATTAACAGCGACTGGAAAATTGAGCTTCCTGGTGAGTTTCAGATCGCAGGCACTACTGTCCGGTACGTGCGAAGGGGTCTGTGGGAGAAAATCTCTGCCAAAGGACCAACTAAAATACCACTTCACTTGATGGTAACTTTATATCCTTTGTTTGTGTTTCTTAAGTGATGCAACATAAAGGGTTTATGTCCTAGCTGAAAGTTTAATTTTGATTGTTTGCTTCCTCACCAGAGTTTTTTTAAGGTACGCTGTAGTGCCTCTCTTTGCGTTCTTTTGCAGCATTACAAGGGCTGCAGAAACCCAGCTCCCTACTTAAACAGAAATGATGCTTTATTCTGGGAGAACGTGCTGTGTCCAGTATAGGATACTCCTGTTTTGCAGACAATGGGACAGGACTGTTCTAGAGGAAGCAGGTTTCCAGGGATCTTCTTTATTTCGTACCTGCTCACACTCATGAAAAGATATTTGCTGAAACATCTTCTCAGCTTATGTCAAAATGTATTCTGTATTTAAATACACTGTTCCTCTAAATGAAGAAATGCAGATTTAGCAGGTGAATACATGTGAATCTGAGCCTCTGTAGTGACTTAGTTACACACAGAAATGTTCCTTGGTTTTATATATTGTTTTTTCTGTTTGACATATTTTAAGGTGTCCTTGAAAGTTTTTCCTAATGTTCAGCGTAGTCCTTCTGTTAACCAGGCACATCATTTTATAAACAATCGTATGGCTGCTGTGTGAGAATATGAGTGAGAAGTCCCCAGGGGTGAGAACAGGATCATAGTCCCTGTCCTGTCAAGCAATGGGTGATGGGGGCGAATCATGGCCCAGTCCCTTAATGTTGGTGGTCACCTTAACATTTCTATGTGTAGGATAGCTATAATAATGCCTGTCTCACATATATGCTACTAGATAAAAGCCTGCAGGAAGTTTAAAATTTCTAGACCAAGGTTTGCATAGAAACACAGAGTATTTTAATGTCGGCGTTGTTTCCTGTAGCTTTTCAGTCTAGCTACATTTTTCTGTGTGCTGTTTCCTTTTCATTGTGACTTTTTGCCACACTTGTTCGCTGAAGGCTATCTATAAGCACTGCTAAAAATCAGAAGTCTCTCCCTCTCCTCACCTGAATTTTTTGGCTTGGTGGTGTTCATTGTGCAACATTTCATGGCCCAATTTGGAAAGTTCAAAAATTGCTTGAATTCTTTACACACACATAAAATAATAATAATACTTCACTTTGTCAGTACTTTCTTTGTGTTAAAATATGTTGCATAGGAACATGAGGTGTTTTATCTTTGCTTTCTGAGACATATGATTGAGTTTACCAGGATCACATCCAGAGCAACGCCAAGCTGGATTCAGAGAGGATACTACTGAAATAGTCAGTGATGCAGGTTTGGGCACAGCAGCATCTTCCTGACTTGACCACGTAATTCAAGGTCAGCCCACACAGATATTTATACAGGAGCTGCCTTCATCATCAGAAAAATCAGCTTCTGCTTGACTTTGGCCTTAACAAAAGTCTTCCCTCCTGAAACCAGGACTCTGTCAAAGTACCTTGTACTGCCAGGGGCTTCCTAACCTTGTGTAAGAAAAAGGAGTTGCACAGGTACTGTTTGTGAAGATGGTGTGAAGGTTCCTTTGCCAGCTCTTGGAATCTTCCAGGGTGTTACCTGGTTGAGCTGTACTGCAGTGCAACCTGGTAGCAGCCTTTTGTGAACTTCAGTATCAGTAGAGCTTTGTTTTTAAAGAAATACTCATTTCCCCTTCATTAGGGAGTAAGTAACATTAGTGATTATGAGGTTCTCCGTGAGTATCATTTCCAGGTACAGACTGGCATTTTCAGCAGATACAAGCAAAGGAAATTGCCCTTCTTCACCTCCCTCCCCCCGAGAAATGATTAAAAAGGAGGAAAGTAGAAATTACCAGACCATTAAAAAAACATGTGGCTTAAAATCACTGCCAGTCATAAACAAAGCACATGTGAAATCTTTTCTTCAAATCAGATATTAATCTTTTCCTTGATACGGGGTAGTGGGTTTCATTCTTTCAACACAAGAAAGGCAGGATGGTTACCAGTTACCTCTAAATAGAAAACTGTTGTTCAAACACTGGTGGAATACACTGGACTGACAAAGAGCCAGAAGCTTCAGTCAGTCCATTGTGACCTGCATTTGAAACCAATTATACAGACATACACACACCCCCCAATTATATATGGCTACAAAATTGCATGAAATTGGTTTCATATGGGCCTTTAGATTCACTAGTCTTGCACCCATATTGAGATAATAAGGATTTCTTTTTAGGAGCTGGGTTTTAATACTTGAGGCATTTCTCCAAGTGCATCACTGTAAGTATGTTTCTTGGAGAAATTACTGTTTGTGTAACTAGGCCTGTGCTAGACCTCCTCTTGGCAACAGAGGCCAACCAAGCACTCCCAGAGCATAAAGATGCTTTAGACAAGACCAACTGATCAATTCTATAGAAAAAGCTGTTCCTATCTCATGCACTTAAAGAAAGTCAGAGCAGGACTTGAATTCTCTGCCTCTGACTGCCTGGTATTTTGAATTGTGTTTTAAAACAAACACATTCATCTCTGAAACTGTAATGATGGCTGGCAAATTTCAACCTTGGTATTCAGTTCTGGTAGTAAGGCTCCCTCTGTAGCTGAAGCAAAATCGTATCTTTGGTCCCCCGTATCTTTGGGAAGATGCTTTTCTGCTCAGGTGTATGCACTGTGCAGAGCAACTCATGGGTACCAAGTTTGTGTAGCCCCACGGTGCTCACTGCACAGACCTCCAGGATGTCCATGGCTGCAAGCTGGACCCCTTCTTTCTGCACACGCAATTATTTTTTGGGGTTAAATATGCTTATGACAGTGAAAATTGCTGGTGAAATTATTGGTTTAGTGGGAGTGATTTGTGCAAATCTGGATGGGAAACAATTATTGTTGGGAGAAAATAGCATTTGCAAATTTGCTTTTTTCAGTTGGACAGCCTCTTGCATCCCCTATGATAGCCTTACTTAAAATACCTTATTTGATAGGGTGCTGCTCCTATTTCAGTGGGTGAGGAGAGCCAGCAGAATCCACCTGTCTTATACTGCTGAGATTATGGGATAATAAGTAAGTTTAAAGCTACACCATCAGCATTGGTAATAGTGTGGTAACGTGGACTTCATGGACCTCATACTCCACTGGGTATCTTCCAGTCACTTCTGACTCAAGCCAGTGAAAGTGAGAGTCAAATGAACCCTTGTCATGTAAATCAGAACAGGACCAGGACTGTCATCTGCCTGTGGTGAAAAAATAAGCACTTTTCTCTGTTCCTCTGTCTTTGTTAGTAGTTAGTAGTGAATTTTTGAGTAACAACACTAAAGACATCACACGTGACTCCATGGGAGATAATGAGCCTGCAGCTGGACACAGGTTTGGTGAAACCTCTGGCAAAACGCAGGGTATGAAAATGCGTATGTTGGCAGCAGCTGCATGATATGGCACTTCCTTGTCATCCTCAGCTTTCTGAGAGAATAAAATCCTGCTCCTACAGCTTGTCAGCAGGAGCAGTCGTGCTCACTTTGAGTGCCACATTTCCCAGGAGGGATGTGACTTTTTTTGCAGTAGATTTTTTTTTGCTGTGAGAAGGATCTCCTTGTTCCATCAGATGTGTTAATCAACATTCCTGCCTTTCAACTGTGGATTGCTGCAGCAGTAAATGCTGCAGCTCACAGAGTCACAGAATGGTTGAAGTTGAAAGGGACCTCTGGAGCTTTTCTCATCCAAACCCCCTGCTCAAGCGGGGTAGCGTAGAGCAGGCTGCCCAGGACTGTGATTCATAAACCAGATCCATTAGCCAGTGTGAAACCAGAACTTCCCTGTTCTCTACAAAGAGAATGGTTCTGCAACCATAAGCTTGAATCTGCATGAAGCTTGCAGTCAACTTGCTTTCTAGAAAAGAAGGGTAGGATAGCTGTGGTGAGTGATTTTTTAACTCTAGATGCTCGTTAAAATAGCTGTTATATTAAAACTGATGATTTAATGCATCCTGTTGTCTTACTATTTCTCTTTAGATAGCCAGTGGCCTGCTGATCGCATTTGAGGCTTAAACAAAGTTACACACCGCGTTCCAGATTTAGCCATCTCCATGGCTGTTTGCAAATCATAAGCAGTTATTGCTCCCACAGATGCCCTGTTTTACCAACACCACTGTAATTTCAGGTTACTAGATAAAGGTTTGATTGCCTTTCACGAGGTACTTCTATTTTAGAAATATTGTCCTGAGACAGCGTTTCCAGCATTACTGTCTCTGCAGTCTGTTGGCTTTCCCAGTGCACAGTGTGTTGTAACAGCCTTTCTTTTCCTGCTGAACCAGGTGCTGTTATTTCATGACCAGAATTATGGAATTCATTATGAATACACCATTCCTGTAAACTATACTGCTGAAAACAGAAGCGAGCCAGAAAAGCAACAGGATTCTTTGTACATCTGGACGCACAGCGGATGGGAAGGCTGCAGTGTGCAGTGTGGAGGAGGTAAGGCCGTTCGGAAGTTTGGTGGGACTTGCTGCGAGGTGTTTGAGGACACCAGCCCTTAGAGAGGTGCCTGCACGAGACGGTGTTGCCAAAGCATGAAGGAAACTGGCCATGGGAATGGACGTTGCCGTAATGATCTCCAAGGAGAGCTCATTCTCACCAGCTCTCCCGCTATCATCCCCATCCCCGCGGTTAATTTTCACCCCGCGTTTTGGCAGGGCTGCTGCTTTGTCGGCTCGTTACCGTCGGCTGGAGCTGCACCTGGATTAGTGCTCCCCGGATGGCTCGAGGCGCTGCGTGCAGCCCCATCGCTCAAGCCTCCGTCACATTCTTGGAGCGGAGTTTTCGCAGGTGTTCAGGCATGTTCACAGAAAGACACTTCCTTCCCCAGGGATGCACGAGGGGCAGTGCTGCTGTGACAGCTCCCGGAGATTGCATCAGATGCTTTTAATGTGGGGGGGAACTTTTTGGGAGCGTGAGCCCACTGCAACTCACACTTTTCAGATGATCTCTAAGAATGCGCGGAGATAGATTTGCTGAAACCCTGGGGAGAGAATCGATGCCTGTGAAACCAGAGACTGGCTTGTCAGCCACTGTCCATTGAATTTTCAGTGCTGGTAGAAGTAGGTTTTTCCCTGAGGAGAATGGATCATTTCTGTGCATTCTGGCCAGTCTTTCTTCACCAGCAGATCTGATTATTTATCATAAGACAGAAGGAAAGAGTGCTCATCTTCACATTTGCAGACTCACTGTTCACAGTGTACTGAAATCATGGTTTTATTTTATTCTGTAAATAGAATTAATTTTAAAATGGATGCTTACTTTTACTCATGTATTAAACCAACGTTTTTTTAGAGCCATTAAACCGCCACATGAATGAGTAGGAAATTTGTTTGTGGCTCTTTTGATTTGTGTTGCAAGGCTGCCGCATAATTGAATCGCATCCGTACCTAGCAACGTTGCTCCCACCAGTAGCAGCTTGAATGGCAATTGATCTCTCATATTTTGGTTGTCAGATGCTTTTAATACTTATCCAAGCTGACAAGGGCCTTTTGCCTTCCGTACAGACTTTTACGAATCCTTTATGAACAAAATTTGATTTCCTTTTTATTATCTGCTGCATATCATGAATAAACTCAATTTGATACAGGCTCAGGGTCAGAAAGAAGATCTGAGAAACCAAAATAATTAGCAGTAAGACAAAGTCACATGGTGCAGGGCTGGCCTTTTCCTCGTCACATCTGGTCATTGCCATGCTACCCTGTGGCCCGGCTTTCCCCGTGTCACACAGCGGAAGGCTGAGCCCTGAGGGCTGCACGGCTGCGTCTCTGTGGAGCTCCTGATGCACAGGCAGTTTATGGGAGTAATGCCGACTACTTCTGAGATGTCTCCTCCTTTTTTTCAGTAGTAAGTATAACTGGAGGACCAGAAGATGAGAAATAATTTATTTTGGTGGCTTAATTTCACCTCTTTGTGAAATATGAACAAGCCCAGTTTATTGCTCTTGAACCCTGGTCGTTCCTTTTCAACCTGACTCTTCCTGGCTGGTGAGCAACAAGAGGCAGCTGCCCTCTCATTATCACTCACCGAGGGGCGGGTGGTTGTGTGGCTTCAGGTCACACAACTGGTGCATCTGTCCTGGATGATTACAGGACAGAGCTACAGGTGGAGGAGGAACCAGAACTGAA
Source organism: Trogon surrucura (assembly GCA_020746105.1). Taxonomy (NCBI): domain Eukaryota; kingdom Metazoa; phylum Chordata; class Aves; order Trogoniformes; family Trogonidae; genus Trogon; species Trogon surrucura. Next base: position 18,229,292 of record CM036627.1, on the reverse strand, counting down.
AGCAGATTGTTTTTGAGATTGTTTCCTCATTAAACACTAGGACAAGAAAGCCCAACGTGTTGTTCCTTTGAAACAGTCAATTTCACAATTATCGGGGAAAGATTTGTAGCTTTTTTGAACAAAAAAACCCTAAAGAACAGTACAAAGGTACGACGGAAGTGGGAAATAAAATCACTTGCAGAGGTGGTAGATCTGTGTAGATTATGTCTTGTAAAGATAGTAAGGAGCTCCTAGCTTTTGAGTTTTGGTTAACAAATTGACATGGTTTTGTTCTTAGCCACTGGTTTTCTTTTGCAGAGTTGTTTTTTCTTTGTCTTGTAGGTGAACGGAAAACCATTGTGTCCTGTACTCGAATTATTAACAAGACCATGACACTGGTGAATGACAGTGACTGCCAACGAGTGAATCGCCCCGAGCCCCAGGTCAGGAAATGTAACACACACCCCTGCCAGTCACGGTAAGGAGTTAATAAAACCCAATATCCTTTTTCTTCACAAATCGCACGTTTCTAAAGCCTCCAGCTGGTGAACACAGTGAAAATGTCTAGAAGTGTTGGGACACATCGCTAGCCATAGTAACCAGCTGCAATATTCATTTCCTTTTGTTGAGCAGGTCAGACTTTCATTACCTCAGAGTCCATTTAATTTGTGGTCAGTAAGGTCAGATTCCATGCAAGCTGCCTTCATGTGTTGTTTGTGGACAGTTTTCTTTTCCCCTTGGCTGCCTCCTGAGTGACAGAGCCACTTGCAGTATAAAGCTAGATAAGAGTGAAGTGACTGCATATCTCTTTTTTTTTTATCAGCACAGAGTAGGGCCTGATTAATTATCAAAGTGCTACAAAATAACCTTGCAAACAACTCACAGCCTTTAAGCTACAGTAGCTGAGCTGCTACTTAGCACAGTTTAGAGTGGGAGTCTCTAGGCAAGGAGTGTCTCTTCTTCACTGGAAGTTTGTGTAGTGTCTCGCAACATCTGCACAGTTTGTGAAACATACCTGAATCTTGCTGAAATCAAGAAATTATGATGAAACACATTTTAGATGCTTTTCTCAGTAAGAGTGCTCTTCTGCATCAGCAGCAGTAATGAGAGATCCAATAGTAGTAAGTTCTAAAACGAATAGGAAACTCTCCTTTTAATTTGACAACAGTTGAATTAATTTTGATCTGCATTGTATAAAAAAAGATGTTTCTGGCCAAAGTGACAAAACACAGGAAGGCAAATTACTTTGTTTAGTTTGCTAACAAAAAAAGTTCACTTGCTCTGCAGTAATGTTTAGCATTGGGGAGTAGTGTAGATGTTCCACTTTTGAGAGTAGTCAGAACATAAAATCAATTTAGGATAAAGCACAACTGTATCTGAAAAAGCTTATTCAAAGCAACCTGCTAGCTGTTGCATCTTGTATGATCAGACAAGCCATGGAAACGTACCTACAAAGCTAATCCTGCTGGCAGAAGCAATAGGGAAAATGAGAAACAGCACGCTTCCGTCTAATTAAACCTGCACTTTGAATAAGGTGCCCTGAAGCATGGAAATCCAGTGTCAGGTAATCCATCACTGAGGCTAAGGCTGCTTCGGTGTCGTTTTCTGTCTGCGCTACCTGTTCTGGCTGCTGTACAGTCTTGTGGCCGTACTGCTCTCAGTGGTACTGAAAGGTATAATGAGATAGCCCATGTGCTTCTGGGTGTGTAAGGAGAGCCAAACTCACAGTGACTTCAAAGAAACAACTGTTGTTTCCATGAGGAAGTTCCCTAAATTCTGTGATGCTGGTATTTCTGTCACGTCACTGAGAGTAAGACAGAAACAAGGCACATCTGCTTGTGTTTCTGCCCTGGCATGAAACAATTTCTTCTAGACCTTTTCTGGAGCTGTCAGGAGGAGACTGGAGAGAGCCCAGGCAGGTGGAGGGAGGGGTTCCAGGTGGCAGAGATGAAGAAAAGAAACTTCCAAAGCTGTGGAAGAAGTGGGCAGCTTCTGCCTCTACTAGCTGAGAGCAACAAAGGGAGGTCTTGGCCATCAGGTCTGTTGGAACCGTAAAACCCACAGTGCTGTTTCTCAGTGGAATCTCCATGACCTCGAGCCCATGGTGAAGTCTCCTCTTAGTTTCATGCTTTCACCATGACATTGCTGCCTGTCCCAGGGTTAGGTTAAATAACACAAAACCTCCTGGGGAAGGAGTACTCTGTTCCTATATCCAGATTGCATTCCTTTGGTCCAGCCCTTAATGTTATTCCAAGGTATCTTTGCTTCTATGTGGAGTTATCAGGCAATTTATAGCTATAATTCAGGACAGTTCTGCCCAGCAACAATTAGCACTGGCACAGGGACACTCTCATTCATCTGTTTTTTTCAGAGCAGTAACAGCAAACACCAAATGTGCTTAGTACCTGGAAAGGCCACAAAATCCTTTCTGATGATCTGATAGACCACACTCCCTCACTCCCTCTGTGCAGACTACGCTTTCACACTTAACATGCTTTAGACTGGAAATATTTTCAGAAGCACATTCTCTGTGCCTCTGTAGAATTTAAATTTCCACTTGTGTTTGCCCACCCAGATATTAGAAATGCATGCTTAGCATATTCTGTGACCAAGAACATCTTAAAGAAACCATTCTCTTTCACCATGTCGATGCTTTCTTTATGAGCCCTGAATTTGTTTTAGGGTTTCAAGTAAAACTGTCATAGCATCTTGTTACAATGAGGTTCTTTCCCATTTCCACTCAGCCCTAAGCCCTTTACTTGAGTTCGGAAGGATCAATGCTTTCCTTTCTGTAGTAAACCTGCTCTGTTTTGTGCATTTTGAGCTACATTTACACTTTTGCTCAAAATTTAGGAGAATCGTCTTGCAGACAGTTTATTTCTAGGAAAGGGTCTTATGGCAAGCACAGGAGTGGGTCTGCTTCTCTTTTGGATGGGCCGTGCGACTTTAAATCCCTGTCCCGTGCTGTCCATTTGCTTCCTTTCTCAATCCATGTATAATTTGGGTTGCAACCTCTTTGGGATGGGGTGAGATCATGTTGTGTCGATGGAGGAAGAGGAGGAGACTATTGCTGTTGAGATTGTAATGAAAGTAAAAAAAAATAATAACCCACATTATATATATATAAAGTGATCTGAAGAATAAAAGGGTATGATACTAATAACGGTGTCTTTCTTCCAGCACGATCCCAAAGTGCTTTGCAAATTATATATTCCTTTGAACTTCAGCCACCTCTTGGGAGAGCCAAGTAATGTGGGGCAGGGGACAATAGTTACATGAGGCCAAGGAGAAGATTAGAACTCTGCAACTGCAACCCAACATCTGAAAAAAAACAAAGTAGGATTGAAAACAGGATTGGATACACTGACGTGGTTTAAAATTAAACGTCAGAGAAGAGAATTTTCTTAAGGGTTTTGTTGAAACTGGCAAAAATAAAAGAATCTTTCATTCTTTATTATTGTTACTCCTTCACCTTTTAAAAAAATGCCTCTTTTTCTTCCTATTTTATTTTTTATGTTCCTTGACCCTCTTTTTCCATTAAATTCTTTACAGCTTCCTTTCCTGTCCCAACTGCACCCTATTAGCACCTCTTTATTCTAATCCTTTGCCTAGCTCTTTAGATATTTTTTTACAAAACCCTGCTGTAACCAGATGGAATCTGGATTCTTGCATGCGGTGTGTATGGGTTGTTTCCAGCACACTGAACACCAACCCAAATATATAGGCAAACCCAGCACTCGTGTTGGCACAAGACTCAGAAATCACAGATCACATCAGCTGTTATTACTGAAAACATAGGTCGGCCAGTGGCCACACACTTCAGCATGCGTGGTTGGGTCCATGAATATGCAACTGCTCCCCTCTAATGCAGGAGAAGAACCAAAAGCACATGAAATTTCCCAACTGTTAGACTTGTAATGGCCTGTATGCAAACACTGCTAATTTTCCTCCTCTTTGCTGTAATAGATTTTACTAGAAGTTGAGTTCTTTCAGGGACCTGCTGAATATGTTGCGTTCCTACACAGATGCGTAACAGCGGCATGAAAGCCAGAAATCCCTGCCTTCATCTACAGAGCAGCACAGGAGACCTGAGCCCTCATTTTCACTATTTAGGTCTTGAAAGTATCTCCTGAGTCCAAGGATTAGTTTTCTCCTGCTACCAGCAGCATGTCGTAGACTCCTTTCCATAAGCCGATTTTGCTCCACAGTCTCCTTCCCTCACTGGAAGGTTCTCCTGTGACCTTGCTGTTCCTGTGGGTCAGGATCTTTTATTTCCAGCCTTAATTATTCATTGTCATTTGAGCTACATTTACACTTCTACTCAAAAAAAAATAAGTGTCAGCCATTTGTTCTTGCATCAACTGTGTCCGTTTCCTTGCACAGTATTTTCCCTCCCTAGCTCTTTGCCTCGAGCCAAGTGCCATATGATACAGCAAACCAGCTTGTCCCCTCCTCCCATCGTTTCGCTGAGCTAAATCCATTACTTTTCTCTAACTTGGTGTTGGATCAATTTGTTCCCTTGGTCACCTTAGTAACCTTCTCTAATAGTACTCTAATGTACATTGTTTAAATAGGTGACCAGAATTGTATTGAGCATCCCAGTTTCAATCCAATTTAGCCCTTACACTGTTGCATTCGTACTCCTCTGTCTTCATTGACAATAACTCTCCTGATACATGCTTTGTTTTTTTTGTGGCTGCATCATATTTGTGGCTTATAGACATTCTAGACGTTTTCCTTCTCATTTGTTTCAACATAAGAATCTTACTTCAACACAGAAATGCTTGTTATTAGTCCCTGAGCACACAACCTTGCACTGCATGCTATTAATTTTCATCCTATCTCAGTTATTGCAGTACTCAAGGTTATTCAGTTCTTCCTAATCCTCTGTTGCATTGACAATGCTTCTAGACTCTGTATTGCCAGCATTTCCCCCCATTTTTCAACTGTTTTCTTATTTTCTTGTACCAAGGACATTAATGGACATACTCAGTTATACCAAATGCAAGACATCTTTCAGGAAGTCCACTGGTAACTTAATCTAAATTCTTTTTATACATGATATTCCTTTACAGCCAGCCCTACACTGTGGCCAGCTCTCACCCACTAAATGAACTACATGTTGATATCCATGTTACCCAGCATATCACTGGTTTCTCCATATCACGTAAGCATTTCTAGTGCAACAAATGGAGTTCTTTACTTACAACCAAACAGATTAAATCTACCGCATTTCCTTTGTCTGGAAAAGCAGTTATTTTAATCAAAGAAATACAGCCAATGAGTTTTGCCTGGAGGAAATCTATATGACATCCATTTACCACTATGTCCTTGATTATTGTTTCCTTCTAAATCCGCTCTAAAAACTGGCACACTGCTGAGGTCAGGTCTGTGTTTATATGGATGGCTTCTTTCTTTATTCCCCTTTCGCTTTTCCAGCCATGGACTGGAATCCAACACCGTGCTCACCCAGGGCTGCCACACCACAGTGGTGCCTGCTGGGGAAGAAAATCAAGCAAGGTGCAAGAGTCAGCCAAGGCCCCAGCTGGCTCAGCACCTCGCCGACCTGCCCGAAAGGCTGGTGACCACTCAGAGCATGGTGTCTCGGTGTGTGGTGGTTCCTTGTGCCCACTGCTTTGATTCCTGGTCTGATTTAAGCTCACGGTGCTTATCCGCATGACCCTTGCTGTCTGGGAGTCCCTTCACCCTTTAGATTTCATCCTGCACCTGTGACAGTGCTCTGTTGGACAGTCCAAGAATACAGAAATCAGCCTGTCTCCCTGATTCTGGTCTGCTTGCACTACGTTTGTGTTATCATCACCGATAGATGGGTAGCAGAACAGTTTTGTATTTATTTTGTGAGGTGACAGTGTTGCAAATAGTAGAACTCAGGACAGGGGAGCAGTATATGATGGAAAACTCCTAGAGAGCTTTAGCAAATTACTTGCAGGACTGCATGGAAATTACACTGAACTGGAGGGACATGTTGGGAGTGTCTGTTAACAGAAGGGACTGAGCTAGACATTTAATGGTTCCAAATGGGTATGTTCTTTCATTAATGCATTCAGAGTCTTTTGGAACCTGTACAAATGTTTATTATCCATAACGTTCAGCGGCAAAAATTTCAAAACCTTATCTGTGCCTTGTGCTGAGAAACATCTCCTTTGGTGTGTTTTGAATTTGGTTACATGAAAAGAATGAGGAGGGTTTCAAATCTTTTTAGCCTGGAAATCTGGCATAAATAGCAATGTTAGCACCCTCTGATCCAAGGAGGCACCACGTAAGAGCTCATTTTGAAGTACTTCCCAAAACTGGAGTTGGGATCTCTAGAATCAGTTTGAGCTTAATGAATTTGCCAGGGCTGTGCTGGACACCGTGTGAGCCGCCGTGGCTGCAGGCGGCCGAGCCAGCAGGCGATGCTGCGCCCTGGTGGCTGCTCTTCAGGGAAACCGTCCTGGGCTATCGGCACTGGGCAGCTGCAGCAGGTCCCGGACAGGTCCTGCAGGAGTAGAAGCCAAATTCTGTAGACCAGAGAGCCTGGGACACTTCTGGGCGCTTTTGTGAGTGGGCAGCTGGTACCCTGCTGAGGGCACGTCTGGTTATCACCAGCCACTAGAAGGAGACAGAATCACACGTGTTCCAGGTTGTAGGCAGGTCATCAAGTACAGCGACGGGCAACCAGTGGCTAATTAGCTACTAAAAGAAATATTTTCAAGCATATCCAGCAACTCTGCTAAATGAAGCAATTCTGGAAGAGAGGTCAGAGAAGTTTTGAGGACAGAAAATAGCATGAGGAGGGCTTATTGGCTACTGCTAAACGTATTTACATCAAATAAGTCAAGATTACCTGCTAGAACATAAGCTAATTTGGCATTAGTTTTCACATGGAGTCATGAGACAGGTTACTTAGCTTTGATGTAAACACACAGGCTGGCTTACATCATAGTTTTTCCCGTTATAATGTTTCACTTGACAACCTCATGGTTGGACATCACCTTGTTTTACGGCGCTAAATGATCTGTGCTGCTTTAGTTTGAGTTTTTTCAGGCCAAGTGCGGTCTTTACCCCAAAAGGAGGATTAGCAGGATAATCTAGCAAAATATTTAATTGTGAAATTCACTCCTACTGTTGCTTCCTGTAATGCTCTTCTCACTGTTTGCATCCTGTGGTGTGAGCTAAAGAAAAGGTGCTGCTGTTCATGAAAGGCAGGAGATGGAGCTGGACCCTGATTACCCCATCAGAGATACGCCAGCCGTGGGTAAGGGTAAGAGTATGTTGCTGCAGAAGGGCTCTGGGAGTGCTGATATTCTGTGTCTTAGCACAGTGAGGCAGTTCCAACAAAAAGTACACCCACTCACACCAATGCCATGCCGAGTCCTCCAAAACTGAGCGATCTGCTCGATTTGGGGGAGGGAGAATAGAATGTCTTCCACTGAAAAGAAAAAAAAACAAAAACAACTTCGAAAAGTGTATGTAAATCATAAAACATTGTCCTATGGCTGATCTTAGAAGTGGTGGGAAATGAAAAAAAAATAAATAAAGCTGTCAAAATGATAATCACTACAGAAAAAAAGAAACCTGTGTGAGTGAAAGTTGGCAAGTCTGTTAGCAGAATGACTACTGTACTGGAAAATTACTGAGCACTGTTTATAAAGGCAATCAGACAGGAATGTTAGTCTTGGAGTCCTACTTTCGACATCAGCAGCTGTATTATTCTACTAGATTCCTTGTACTTTTTTCCAAAAAAAAAGCCCCAACCCTTCTAGTGACTGGGTGTGGCACAACCTGTTCCCAAAAGTCAAGATTCACCTGATTAATTTGAACGCCAGCATAGCAGAGATGTGGTGGAGAGTTTCAGAACTGTGTAGGAAGAGAAAGATACAACAGCAGAGTGTATTTCATGAAATCATGAGTCCTTTGTAGACAGTGTTTGCTTGCTTCTGCATATTCAAGCATGAACTTAGTTTGATAGCTGTAAGCAAAAAAATATCTGACTGTCACTTCCACATGACTGATTCTCAGAAATCTTTTCCAGTTCTCCGTGCTAAAATTATCCAGTGTGAAATCCTGGCCCCGCTGCGAGTTGGTCTGAGTTTTGCCTTAACATCGGTAGAACCACAGTTTCACCCAGGTGACTCAGAAAACCGAGAGTGGCTTTGACACGATTTTATATTCACAAACTGGTGCTAAAGAAAACCAATGCTGCCTAGACAGGGAGTTATCCTCACCTGGACGTTACTGCAATGGTGTACTTTAAAACAAAAGCATTCAATAAAATCTGTAGGAAGTAGAACCTTCAGATTACTTTAGTTTCTGTCACAAGTGTTTTTCAGACAAGTAGCAAATTTCCTCTGATACTTTGTTCAGCAGTAGTACAGGCTCTTAACTGGTTGTAGTTCTAAGCAAACGGGTTTAATAAAACCAGAAAAGTTTGTGTTATAGAAAATGCATCTTTGGTCACATCCAAGCTATTACTGTGAAAGCAGGGAAGCTAATTTCACAGTAGCATTGGGGAGGGAACAAAAGCAATGCAGTCCCTGTAGGCTGTGGGCACAAATACGTCACGGATGTTTAGTTAGTGGAACAGAAGCGACTTGCAGACCCTGGTCTTCTGCAGGGCTCGAGACAGAAATAACCAGGTGAAATTTAATGGGCTGCAATATTTATGCTAGAACATGTAATGGCTTAATGTTATAAGAGGCTACAAATCTCTGGAAAGTGATCTCATGTCTTTTGATTGCACTCCTCCACCCCATCCTTCAGACTTGACCCTTTTTATCTTCATGGCATTTTTTCCCGAATCCTTAGCTACATATCTTCATTTGCAGACATTCATCTCCCCTGGGTTTATGTATGTAGTGCTGTACACATTTTTTTTTCCTAGAAAATGTGGGAGTCTTAGGCAAGTAGGTAGAGTGGATAATTCAAGGTTAATGACTAATCCAGACCATAGAAAGATCAGATGATGAACCGAACCTCCAAAAGATATTTCAGGCTTGCTCCAGGGGCCTGCCAGATGAGTGTTGCCAAAGCAGATTAGAAGAACTCCTCCTAATTCCTCAACAGAGATACTGAGAGGTCAGAGGTTGAAGGAGACTCAGAAGACAAGGGTTTGAAACAGCCCCTCTTACACTGCGTGTCCTGCCTATCCCAGCTTTTTGAGGCTGTAGAGAAACACACCCTTCTGGGCATTTTTTAGCTAGAAAGACAGCCACTGACTGAGTTAAAAAGTTTGTGCATAAAAGCTCATCACTTTCTTCCTAAATCTAGCCACCAGCAGGGATCATCTAGCTCATGCGCCTTCTGTAGAGGTAAGATTACAAAAACTAATACCATGGATAAAGCCCTCCCTGTGGTTGTGAGAAGATAAGTGTGTTTGTCACATAAATCAGTGCTTGTTGCAAAAATGAGAGGCTCTCCAGGGACTTCAGCTAGAGCACTCACACGGGCCAACAGAAGACAGGTTATAACCTGGGAGGGAAAGACCAAACTTAAAAGAACTCTGGTGTCAAGCAATCCTTAAGATCAGTTTACAGGCTTAAAACATAACTGGAAGCCAAATGCTCTGTATGATGTGTGCAGGGCTTAGCGTGCAACAGTTAATTGGCTTAGTTAATAATACAGAGCTAGCTTGGTGTTTTAAATTAAAACACTGGCATTATTTTTCACATTATCATAAGGAAAATACTTACTGCTTTTAAAAAAATGAAAAGCGAGTTTCATTCTTAAACACATCCAGGTGTGTTCAAAAGCTGTAACGACAGGGTAAAGAGGAAAATCTGTCTGTAGTGTAATTTAACAGTAACCATAATGTGATACTATTTGTATATCACATTTTTGTTCCCAGTGTGTATATTACTTGCAGATAGTAATTATGCTAATACCTTGCTGCACATTCCTTAACCGAATATGAAACTGGCGGGAGTTTTTGTATTTAATCACTTGATCCATATGTCCCTCGCCTTTCCACTTTGGTTGTGAACGATGTTGTTGAAATACAGTTGCAGTGATTCTGTGTCTTAACAGGCACTAAAATAATATTTTCAGCTGCCTGTGAAGGGGGCTTTGGGAGAACTGGTGGGGAAGAGCAGGGCAATGCCAGTACCACACATAGGACTCGCGTTTACTTGTTTGCCAGATGATTTTTACAAGCCGTTGAACCAAGCAGAAATTTTGCTGAGAGGTTTTCTCAAAGTGATCATCCCTCGGTCCCTTTGAAAATAGCCTGCTTTACTGATATTATTGTTACTCAAACATGTAAAAAAACACCACTTTAAAGTAGCCTTGAATTTCTATGTATTTTGATTCCAGTTTAGCAGCAGATGTCACAAGTGGGATGGAATGGGCTGTGAGATCCATTATGATGTTGTCCTGCCTTATGTGTAACCATTGGGCTCAGATCAGGGGTGGATGTTGTACCCATTGTTACCCTAACTAGGGACCACTGAACAGGGTGGAAACAAGGTGATTTCTCCTTCCCACAAGAGCAACAACAACAACAACAAATTAATTTTCCTTCCTGGAAGTCGTAACCTTACTTCTTAAGGCATCTTGGAAATAGTTGGCATGCTGCGTGCTGCCCATCCTAAACTCAAGCTCACAGACAGCCTCTGCCAAGAATGTATTTTTATCTTTCTCCTTTGCTTTCAGTCCCTTTCCCTTTTTCTTTTGCCAGTAGCTGTAGATCACAGTGAGAGTACCGTGCTGAAGTGAGTATTGGTTCAGTGGAGTTTGTACAGAAACTGCTTCTGGCCCTGTGACTCACGTTCAGCTCATAAAGCAAAATCACTCTTTCCCCCTCCATACCCTTGTTGAGAGGTTTCTTCACCCAGACAGAAAACTCCTTCCGCATTCGCTCGCTCGCAAATCCCAGCTGATATTGAGGGAGCCTGGCTATTAATTTTTGTGAACGCTGATTTCTGCACTTCAAGGCTATTTTTGTCAGTCTTTCAGCCCTAGGATTCGATTACCCAGCTGGCATTTTCCCATTCCTTAACCAAAATACCAGGTACTCACCCGCTGAGATGCACCAAACCTACTGTCTAGAGAAACACGTTTGGTGTCTTGCCAGCTGTTTTAGCCAACAGAAATTCAGGGATGTGTCAACTGCTTTAACTCACAGGAACATCTGAGCGGGAGCCTGTTGCACAAAACACAGGTGGCCAGCCTGCCTGATCCCATCTCACTCAAACCAACTGGCTTCTGCCTTCACTGTCAGCGCAGTCATCGGTGCTGTCACAGCAGGTCATCAGTCTTAGCATTTGGCAAACAAATTCACGATAATTGCGCCAAGTGAAGATGTTTCTGCAAATTGCGCTGAACTGATTTTTCCTCATTTAGGAATGGGAAAATGGGAAACAGTTGTTTTGATTCCTTTAGGAGAAGTTACATGTCAACCTCGAAAACAGTGCGGCTAATAAGTTGGCACTTGCGGAGCTCTGCCTGGACTATTTGAGCCTTCAGCAAAATGAAATGGTATTTCTGAGCAGATTTGGTTTTGAGAAGTCTTATCCGAGCCATGTATCTTAATAGACAACCCAGGACTGGGTGACAAGTAAAAGATTCATGATATAAGGATAGTAAGCTAAATGATGGTCCTGAATAACAGACTTGAAGGTCAATTAGCTGGTGAGAAAAGCATGATAGCCTTCCGGTGCACAGCACAGTTATTGTTCCAGTCGTTCACCTTGTGCAGGAATGCCCTTAATTACAGAGAGCACGTTCCTCACTAACAGATTGCAGGAAGCGTAAAGATTGATGCTGTTTGGGAAAAAAAAGTGGTTCCTCCCTACACGCCTCCTAATTCAGATTCTTCTGAGTCATTTTCTTTGCTGCTTCGTAGCCCAGCTGCAACCACAGCACTTACTGGAGCCTTCCAGTTGGCCTTATGCTGAGCCAGAAGGCAGCGAGGTGAGGTTGTTTCATTTCCCTTCCATGCCCACGTCCAGAGGCTGCTCTCAGCAGCAGCGTGTTCCTTCCCTTAGTGGAACCCGAACACCTTACAGTATTGTGCTGCGTGTTTGCTAAAGAGCCTTTAAAGCTATGATGAACCGAACAACAAAAACCCCTGCAACGTATTTGCTCCCAGCACGCTTTGATCAAAGGGAGAGAAAATGGCATCTGAAATGTGCTTACAAAGCAAATGAATCCCAAAGGCTCAAAGAAACAATGGGTATAAGGAAATACCCCGCCACACCCTCCCAGATAGGTTCCTTTCTATGGGGAAAATCTAGTCTTTTTAAGTACTTCTTGAACCTTGGCAGTTAAATGCTATTTGGATTTTCTAAGAATGTGTATGGCCAGTTATTCTCCATTTTTGAGGCTCCTAATGCCATGAACTTCAAGCAGATGAAGTTAAAAATCTTGGAAGGCCCAGTATGAGAAGTGAAATCTCACCAGTGGCTGTGAGAAGGTGAACTAAAAGGTGAGGCAGGATATGTCTTTGCATTTTAATAGTCTGGGATGTAGATGGTTTACATGCTTTGAGGTCATGGAATGTAGAGCCAGAGAAGCTGACTCTGGTCCTGGATGTGGGAAAGCCATACTGGGCTGGGTGTCTGACCATAGCACCATCCCAGTTTGTACTCAGTAAGTACAGGCTCACAGGGAAGATGTGCATGCAGATGTAGCAGTGGTTTTCCCAGGTACTTCTCGAAGGCAACAATATTTGTGGGATAGGATGGTCTTGCAGACACGTCCGTCTTTATCTGGAGGTAAAAATGCAGCCACTGTGCAGAGGCTGTGCTGAGTCTGTGTGGCTGTCTAGCGTGGGGACAGGAGTGGACATTCACTCATACGCTGGCACTTTCCTGCTTTACACACTTCAGCTGCCACAGGTGATCAGGTGATCTCAGTTTGATGGCAATACAGCACTACTGAAGAACCCACAGATCCAGAAGGAGTTGCCCCTTTCTCACTGCTTTTAAGTGAAGCGTTTTTTTAATATTCCCTCTCTGACTCCTTCCCAGGTGGGTGACTGGCCAATGGAGTCCGTGCTCTGCTACCTGTGAGAAAGGTGTCCAGCACCGGGAAGTGACTTGTGTTTACCAGTTGCAAAACGGCACCTACGTTAACACGAGAGACCTCTACTGCCTTGGCAACAAACCGACAACAGTACAAAGCTGCGAAGGACGGGACTGCCTTTCCATCTGGGAAGCATCAGAGTGGTCAAAGGTAGGAACTTGATTCAAGAAAGGAGCTGGACTGCGCGTAGGTCTGGATACGCTGCTCCTAATCCAGCGAGGTGCTTGAGATGAAGCATGTTCTCACGGTCAGCATGCTCGGTGCCTCACAGCATCAGGGCACTGGGTAGGAACGTCAGTTGTGGAGATGATCAGATTGGAGCTGAGGTTTGTATTCCATACTGAATAAGTTATTAAGAGAGGCTTTAGGTATCATGCTACAGTAACTATAGCTTTCCATCTGAAAACTGTGACCAGCAAGGAAACACATTTTGGTGACCTGGGCTTCTGGCTCCATTTAAATGTGGTGTGAAACAAATACCAGATTTATCGAGCATCTGCATGTTACCAAGAATGTACAATCTTTGGCCCTTATCCAGCCGCCTTCTGTGTAATTCCAGGAACGTGGAAAAACTGATTATGCTTTTTCTGAAAGGTGCATCTCCATGTAGTTGCAGAGTTAAGAAGTTATTCTCAGATATTATAAATGCATTTCAGATACAAATGACGTGTGGTCTATAGAGCCTGCGTTTTGTTCAGTAACAGCGAACTGGGAGTATGGAGGGCAACTTTGTCTGTACCTTGTGAGTAACAGTGCTAGTAGGATGTCCATGTTGGTTTTGATGTTGTATGTTAGGGTCATCTGAATGATGAGAAGATCCTTTTACTCTTGGCGCTATGCTCACAGCAATTCCAGCCTCATTCCAGACTGGCTGTGTTCTGCGACTGTCCAGCAACAGTCATTTCTGTGGGAAGAATCTTTCCTTGTTATTCATCTCTATTTTGAAGCAGTGAGCTCTTGTTTGAAACATGGTCAAAGAGTTTTGCAAAAATGTTAGTGTTAGAAATGTGCTTAAAAGTGACAGAAGCTCAGCGTACAAGGGATCTTGCACCAAGGAGTGGGGTTTTTTAACAAACACGGTGTGATTTCATTGCCCACCTTTCAAACAGGAAATCTCTGTTTGGCAAGTGAGACAATAATTAAGTGCGAGTAGTGTTTCCTTTCAGGAAGATGCAGTATCTGTTCACTAATGCATGAGATTCGTTTTCTTTCTGAGCTCTTTCATTTCAAAAGGCATGGAGAAACATGCCAAAGTTCCCGTAAGTTGTTTGGTAGGTCTTTTGTGTGTTACAGAAGTATCCCTTTCAGGTGATGCCCTCTTTCTTATAGCTGAGCTGTTTATAGCTGAGGCTGTTCTTATGGTGCAGTTCCTACCTGGTTTACATGGGGAATTTTTATGTGGGTCTTTTGTTAACTGTCCCAGGTGCTTGTCTCTCCTTTTTATGAAATGGAGTAAGTCAGGTTACAGGAGACTTTCCAGAGTGGAAATCTTCCGTATGTTTGACCATGTAGCTCATTTGCAAACGCATAATATTGTAAGGGTTTTTTTTTTAACAACTGGTTTACTTTTCCTTTGATAAATTTATTTACTCTTTGTCGTGTCTGTAATTGCCTGCTTGTGATTTTAAAGTCTTCTGGCACTTTTCTGCTGTTATGTAGCACAGTTGACTCCAGGACACATTTGACGCTCTGCCAGTTTGAACACTCCTCATGACTAGGAATTTCTTCAGTGGTAATCGCTTTAATCCTTAACATTTTAATCTGATGTTGTGAAGTAAATATCACAGCAGTGGTATCATTTTATAAATCAGTTTTCTCATGTATGTTTTTGAACTTTTCGGTTACACAACAAAAAACAGTCAACCACATTGGTGTCTGGTCTCCAATAAAAAAAAAAGTGTTTTCAAAGCAAATTCCAATGCAGTCCTCATTGTGGAAAAAATTAAGTTCCCCTTTTATTGCCAAACACTTGAGATTGTTTTGGATAAAGTACCACTCAACAGATTTTTAATGACAGAAATAGAGACCTTCAGAAAAAGGTGAATGTTTCTACTGTTAGGGAACTAGAGTAGAAAAAAATATGGATTTTCTTCAAATAAAGAAGCTGTGTCTTAACTGCAAGCTTGTGTTGCTCCTTTACAAAGCCTCATGGGATTTGGCTAAGTAATTTGTTAATAAAATAAGGCCTAATGATCTCAGCTGGATGCTCAGGGACTGTGCATATTAATTTGTAGACTGCTCTGTTGTGGAATCTCTACAAAATCTGTATGTTAAGAAATTCTTCATGAAAATAAAGGACTTGAAGAAAGAGAAAACTCTTAAAGAGGGTGATTTATATGTGACCACCAAAGATCTGTTGGAAACCTTTTGCAAATGCTGTTTTGTCTAGGAAAGTATATGCAGTATTAATCTGTGAATGACTTAAAAGCTTGTGGGAAGAACAAACAGTTGGTGTTTTTCCCAGACTCGCTTGTAAAACCCACCTAGAGATTTCTCCTACTGTGAAAAATACTCCCACTTCAGTTTGATTTACTTCGAGTAAATTGGACCATTTGAAAGATTTTATACATTCCGCTTTGTAGTTTGAGACGAACGAATGCAACCCTGAGGAGTCCACCCTGAGGACTGAGGAAAATGATGTATAATTTGGGAAAGTCTATACAACTTGGGGCAAATTCATGGCTTTAAGGTGCCATTTGGGGAGCTCCAGCCTGGAATCTCTGGCAAGTCTTGCGCTTCGAGGAGTCCAGCAAAGCAGTTTCTGAAATTCTACAAAGCCTGGAAAGATTCATCCCATCCCGGTATCTAGCAGAACTCTACAATTGTGCTCGTTACAAAGATGTTACATCCGTAAGGAGGTCACGCCATGAGCAGCACATAGTAAATGAAGTGGAAGGTTTCCCAGATTTTCAAGAAGTCACTTTGTAGTGCTCTGAAGTATTTCAAGGCATGTCTGTTTGCTTGCCAGCTCATAAACGCTTGTCATTCATGTCCTTAACAAGGCCAGCAGGTCAGAACTGCCTGGATTGTATTTTTAAGACGGTTAGACAGGCATGCTGAGATTTGTCCATTTGATGTAATTTATATCAAGCTGACGCTTGTTTCCAGCACAGACCCCCTGGATGGGAGAAGCTTCTTGGAACGCGTTCAAAAGACCTCACAGAATATCTCATATCTTCACTATTTATTCAGTGTCAAATCAACTGTCTTTTCTGGGCTGATCCCCTGAAGGGGAGAACTTGACATGCTAGAGGAGGTTAGTTTTTATCTCAGCTGGTACATATATCATTTTTCCACCCACCTGTCCCCAGTGGCTCTTCAAGAAAATTTCTCGCTCCCAACCACTGCAGTGGCAAGCGGATGAAGAGCAGAGAGCCTAGCCATGCTGCTGGCTAGTGGCATGCAGTTAGATGGCTGGGATGGCATCAGCACGTCTGCTACTCTGTTACCAAACGGGTTATTTAAAACAGAAAATCTGTTTCAGTGTCCTTTTCTCAGATAGTACAGTCCATGAGATCAAGATAAATTCTCCCGTAAAACAGAATTTCCAGCCAGCTGTTAGCAGAGGTAACAAATGGGTGACCAGGTACCCCTGCTCTTTAGAAGCTGCCTTTGTGGTGCCCAAGCATGAAAACATTTGTGGATAATTTGTGCTCATTCACATGAATGTTGATGTTCAAGTGCCCGTATGTTTGAATTGAGTCTTGCTTCGGCGACTGACTCTAGCAGCTCTAGTAGCCTGCTGCTTTCTCAGAGGGCTTCAGACAGTCATTGCTTATGCTTTTGGTGTTGAGAAGTCTGTCTTTCATCCCTGCTCATGTCTGTGGCTGGCTGGCTGGCCGTGCCTGGGAGCTGATCACAGCACTGTGGTGCACTGAGCGGTGAGTGGAGCATCTCCCTTATGAGGAAAGGCTGAAGGAGCTGGGTCTCTTTAGCTTGGAGAAGAGGAGGCTGAGGGGTGACCTCATTAATGTTTATAAATATGTCAAGGGGGAGTGTCAGGAGGACGGAGCCAGGCTCTTTTCAGCAGTGTCCAGTGACAGGACAAGGGGCAATGGGTAGAAGCTGGAACACAGGAGGTTCCATAAAAATATTAGAAAAAACTTTTTAACTGTGAGGATGACAGAGCCCTGGCACAGGCTGCCCAGGGAGGTTGTGGAGTCTCCTTCTCTGGAGACATTCAAAACCTGCCTGGACACATTCCTGTCCGATCTACTGTAGGTGGTCCTGCTCTGGCAGGGGGCTGGACTAGATGATCTTTGAGATCCCTTCCAACTTCTGACACTCCGTGACTCCGTGACTCTGTGACTGTGAGTGGAGCCTCCCCATAGCCATCCCCTTTCTGCGTTTGAAGTTCTTTGGAACTCACACAGCGATGAGCGCGTGGCAAATCAAAGAGTGGACGTCATGTACGCGTTTCACATGAGAACATGTGAGAACTGTGACTTTGCCATAGTACGTACAAACTGTGCCACAGAAATGCATTTGGAACAGCGGTCTCGTGATACAGTGATTTAAAAATGCATTTTTCACCATCATTTTACTCCTATGATACATCAAGGGATGTGGCAATTCTGTGTTGTAAATCTCAGCGTGTCCTTTTTCAGTGTGAGTGATGAGCTCTTAAACACAAGTTTTAATGGTTTTTTCATCTGTGACACCAATTCTAGCAAAATGCCAACTGATATTTTTCAAAGAAGGTTGATTTTCAAAATTGCTACTTCTCACGGGCAGGTGAATTGCTATATTTCACAGGCAGGTATGATGCTTTTCGAGTTACACTTCTGTCTTTGAAAGGGACTTAGATTATTGGGAGAAAATCTTACGGGTTATCAGTTTTCCTCTATGTTCGTAAAACCAGCTTTTCCTTTTAGCTATGTTACCAAGATAAAAGTTATCACTTCTAGGCATCATGTAATAGAAAGCAAATACCTCTTGTTTTGCAGTGCTCGGCAGACTGTGGCAAGGGGATTCAGAAAAGAACCGTGACATGCACGAATTCTCAAGGAAAATGTGATGCAGCCACCAGGCCAAGAGATGAGGAAGAGTGTGAGGATCACACAGGCTGTTACGAATGGAAAACAGGCGATTGGTCTAAGGTAATAGCGAACGCTGCGTGGCATTTTTTTTCTGATTGCGAAGATGTTCAGGGTGCTGTGCTTCTGTGTGCTCTCTGCGTTAACGTACAGGTTAGTCATTCGGAAAGGAAGGATTTAACTGGTTTTGACTGGAGGTTTTGCTGGGTTTTAAACTTTCCCCTTATGCCATTTATAACCAAATGTTGCAAGACAAGCTTATGGATATGACCTAGTCAGTTTTAAAGAAGTGTATTCCAAACAGGATAGAAATGAGTATTGAGAGCTCAACCTTCCAAAGGCCAAATTCCCACCACAGGTGGGCTCATGTTTTCAAAAAGCTACTTGATAAACGATGCCGAAACTGCTTTCCATATTGCAAAAAGCAAACTCTCGTTCAGGTCCTGTCTGCAGAATCAGAGAATATGCTAATTTATTACCACCCATGCAAGACTAGGGCTGTGCAGCAGAATTTTATGTTAGTCTGGGACCTACACAGCATAGTCCAGTCCTAAATTTGTACCAACCACCTGAAATGAAAGCAAGCCACGAATTTAAAGCCAGAGCCAAAACCATCAGTCCCTTCCTCAGGCTGGATTTTACCTTCACTCAGGCCTGTCTGAAATTAGTGTCTCCAGTGACATCAGTGGAATTAATTCCCAAATACAGTGGATTAAACCAGAGCAGAGTCTGCTCTGTGTTCGCATTCTCATCTTAAAGTAAGGGGTGGCTTTGCTGGAGAAGGAGGCCTGGCAGTGTGAGAAACTCAACCTTTGCCAGAATTGTTCATAAAGCGTCCTTTACATTGCTGACTTCACGTTTGCATAAAGAACTAAAATTTCCCAGGAATATTATATTCTGGTTTGGGTTTACCTTATCTCTGTAAATGTACTGTTCTTTAAACAGAAAACTACTTTGTGTTCTGGAATGTACGGCATGTGTAGAAACCACTGGGATACAGTAGTTGCATTTTGCTTTCCAAAAACCCAAACTCCAGCAAGCAACATGCAGTGAAACGGAGGCCCGTGATGGGCAAATTGGCTTATCTGCAATGGCTGTTGGTTTTTTTTTTACATTGTGATTATATACTCTGTCATAGATACATGAATTTAATGGTGTCAGTACTGGAAAATGCATTAAGAACCTGCCGTATACAAAAGGTCTGTATTTATGCTGAGCCAGGAATTTGTATCACAGAATGTTTAGAGTATTGAACATTATTTTATTCATAACCTGGCACACAAGATCTGTGCAAGCTGGCCAAAACAAACAGTTCCTGTGTGTTAACAGGTGAAATAACATTATTTATTTATTTGTGGAATTTGAAAACATTTTGGCATGCAAATTGACCCAGATTCTCTTTACGAGGAAGAATATGAAATAATTGGATATCCACTGATTACATGGACTGGAAGTTCATTATTGTATGAACGGTTCCAATCTGATAAAGATGTTGGCTCAGTGCTAGAAAGGCTGCAATCACACATTGGTCACAGTAAGTAGTGTTGTTGATGGATTTATTGTCTGCATGTGAGCAGGACAGGAGCAGGGCAAAATCACTCGTTATTTGCAATTCTTAACTCGGATTCAGGATCCTCCCTGTGCAGAAGGGCACAGAAGCTCGTGTGCTGCATATGTGGCCTGCTTCTGTCTGCAGGAAGCTTCTGCCAACTCTCTGCTTCCCAGGAATTTCACCCTGTGTGAGTCCAGCAGGATGTTCTTGGACTTAGATTTGGTTTATAACGAGCATTTTAAATTCTAGACATATTGGTTAATTCTGCCTGAACACTTAGATCACACAGTTAGGTTCGTATTCTCTGAGCAGAGGGGCAAACAGAAGGCACCACTGGATTGCTAGAAAAGGGCACGGGTGGATACAATTCTTTGAAGAAAATGCATTGTCCCAGAAACCCAGGTAGGTGAAATATTTGGTGTGGTGTTCGATTCTTCGCAAATCCTGAGCAGAAGATTTTCATCATGAGGATCCAGAAGCTTTAATACGGGGCTTAGACTTAGGGCGAGAGCCTTTACAGGTATCAGCAGCAACTCATTGGTGTTGTCCAGCTTAGAACAGTTCCTCCTTTAGGGAGGAGTATAAAGTCTGCGGCAGTTAGATTACGGTGTACTCTTTAAAATTCGTGCTTCCAGGGCAATATTCCATGGTAAAACATTTGTTCCTGGTGCTGTAAAAATCACCGTGTGAGAGCTTTGTGCTGACTAAGATGGAAACTTTTTCTATTAGTACAAATTGATCTCAGAACAAGCAACAACTTTTTGCAATTAACGCGTTCTGCATTTTTTCCCTACTGTTAAGAATCATCAGGGAAGCAAGTTTTAACTGACAGTGGTAATTATCACAGATTAAAATAAGGGGCTTTGATGCTTTATGTGTAAACAGCTTATGTGGTGCCTTGGCCTCCAACCTTTAATTTCCCAAACCAAGACTGTTTGAAGATACTGGGAAGCCATGTAAGGAAGAGGCAAAGCCTCATTTAAAAAGTCAAGTCCAGATACAACGTGTAAACAGAACATGCTGTTTGGGTGGTAGTGACAGGACAGTTATTTTTTATGTCAGTAGTAGCATTTTTAGAATAGATGAGAAAACAGAGGAGCTCCCAGCTCCGTATAAATAAGTCACCTCGTGTCTCACAGCAATGAATATGGTTATCCTATGTAAAATCTTGGATCCTGTTGCGTTCAGAAAGCTCAAGAGTGGGCAGCGGTAAAACCTCCAAATCTGTGCCAGACAAACTGTGGTTTTATGTTCTCAGACCCGAGATCCGCTTCTGTATAGAAGAGGTGAGGAGGCATGGCCATGCTGATTTTTAACCTGCACCTACCAGCCAAAACCTTGTCTGCTGGCCATTGCCACATTGAAAAAGAGGAATTTTATTCCGTTTTCTGTCAGGTTTGTTCGCAGATGGTCTTTACTGCATGTTAGAGCTCTGGAAAGTATTTGGAGCTAATTGAGCAGATTCAGCAAGCAGTCCTGGCTGTGATATTTGTGTATTCCCAATGTATTTGCAGCATATTTCAAGCGTTGCATGAGGAACTCACATATCTAGTTCACTTTGCAAACACATAGGACCAGGTCTGTAACGTCATTTTACATGTTTTTGAAGTTACCTTTGTTAGACCAGTGCTTAAGGTTAACAAACTGTGTACTGCAATTCCAAAGGCAGAGTATTGTTCTTAGTAACCACGTGTAATCTCTGTTAGCTCTGCTATTAAATTTGCAACTTCTCTGCACTACTGAAATTTCTCTTTCAAGCCCCTTCTCTTAAAGGGGTATAATTATTATTTCTAGGATCTAACACAAACACAGCACTGATATCATGAGTTACATAACTAAATTGTTCCTGACTTGCGAGTCTTTGAACGAAGTAGAAGGACAAATTGTGTAGTAAGAGATCCACTGAAGATGTTAACCTGAAATCAGTGGTTTATTGTTGCCTGAATTCTTCAGATTTGCAATTCATTATATCATCCTTTTTTTTATATGATGCAATATACAAATGGGAGTCCAAGCCATCTCCTATTCAATCGTTTCTTCCAAGAGGAAATTCCACATCCAGTTTGCATTCAGTTAAAGAAACAAACATCTCATACACTCTTTCTACTTTGAAACAGTTCCTCCTTGTTTGAAATCTGAGCTGTTAAATGTTCTAGCACTGGAAGCATTTTTACATTTTTGTTGTAATTGTCCTAGTCAGAAGAACAAACGTAAGTTGCTCTGTTTCCCCACATTTGCCTCAAACTCCTAGGCTGCTGAAAATGTGCCTCTTGATGCTTTAGCAAGACAATAGTTCATTCTTTCATGATGAATGGTGTTTTGCTGACAAACTTTACGTCGAGGATTACGTTCCTGTGAAGAATGCGGGCAGCTAGTGAGCAGAATGTGTCCTTACGTATGTGGCTCTCCAGGAGGTTGGTGCTGGTCTCTTCTCACAGGTCATTAGGGACAGAACCAGGGGGAATGGGTTCAAGTTGCAACAGGGCAAGTTTAGACTGGACATTAGGAAGAAATTGTTCACGGAAAGAGTGGTCAGACACTGGAACAGACTGCCCGGGGAGGGGGTTGAGTCACCATCCCTGGGTGTGTTTCAGTGTCGCTGAGATGTGGTGTTGGGTGAGATGGTTTAGGGGTGAACTTGTAGTGTAGGGTTAATGGTTGGACTCGATGATCCCAAGGGTCTTTTCCAACCTGAACTGTTCTATGATTCTATGAAGCTTAGCAGGACGCACGGCCCGCGTTGGTACCATTCGTGTCCCAGCTGATGAGGGGTGCACCGCTGGCCTGCTGCAGGGCTTGAGGGATTGGCTGGCTCTGGCGATGACACAGATCACTTGTGCTTGAAGGGGAACAGCACTAGGCACGGCTTTTTTTTGCTACCTAAGCCTCCTGCCATGTCTTCAGGTCTCTTCCTGTCTGCTCTGTGAATAACGTGGTGGGGAAAGCCATCAGGTGCAAGTGTACAGGCTAAGGCTGTATTTTTTTAAATTCCTTTTCTCCAGTTGGCTTTTGGACTCTTCTAGGGTATAACTGAAGAGGTAAGGTTGTATAGCAGGAGCGATTCTTCATAAGATTTTTACGAAAATTTCTCCATTTCCAATTTTACTTAATTGTTTCACTACTTTTATGCCTTGATGTACTCTGTTTCTATTCTGTGACTGAAGTACTGTATTTCACCCAATAGCACAGAATGATTTAAGGTTCCCAGTTTCATTTTTTTGACTGTTCTCCTTTTAACTGGTATTATATCAAGGAAGATAAAATTACAAGCAAGATACACTGGCTCCATCGTTAGCGCTGACTTTCACAAGGGTGCATTTTCAGTTTTGTGGGGGGAAGTTTAAACATGCAACTTCTGTCCCTCAGGCAACAATTTAGCTCATTAACCTATTATATTACATAGCCCAGTGAAAAGATTTTTAGAAGAAGAAAGATGCATGGAAGCCTTGTAATATGTTGGCTTTGCCATATGTTTTTTTCTTTGCAGCTACAGTGGGTGCTCTGTAAATACTAAGGCTTGTATTAATCTCGGATAACCCAATATAAATCCAGGGTAACTGTCTTTCATTCTTCCCTACAACCCACTGGCCACAGGCCAAGGATCTCACTCAGCACAGTGGGTCAGATATCAGTCTCTCTTACATTAGTGTAAATCCAGATTAATTCAGCCACTTAAGTTAATGCAGGCTTATTCCAGTGCCACGCAGATCAGAATCTGACCTAACGGACTGTGCGAGATCTTTGCGTCTTGTGTAGGAACCATCACAGATCTGTGCTCTCAGGTGAAAACAAAAAACATACGACACGTCCAGCTGGGATTTAACTAAGAGAGAAAGTTGAGGAGAAATCTTCTTGTGCCACTTTACATCTCCTGTAACCACCTGGAACAACTTTCACTGGATTCAGAAAGACTGTACACTCCAGAAACTGGAAAGCACTAATAAGGATCAGCTTGGCAAAGTGGGATGTTAAACAATATTCTCATTGCCAAATGGTGTCAGGAGCGATAAAGTACGTCTGAAAAATTACCTATAGCCACCTGCTCTCCCTGGACATCAGTAGTTGCCAATTTCTTTACAGTATTTTGCTCAGCCTGTGAAATCCTGGCTATGAGTTCTCATCCCAGAAGAATATTAACAATAGGGAGGAAAAAAAATCTAATTTCCTATAAGAAAAATACTGGGCTTGTGCCAGACATTGAGGTGTTTCATACTGAAGATCAGCAGTCATTCATCACAATGGGTGGTAATGAGGATTTTGTAATTGCAAATTAATTGTTTTGGCAGGATTACAGTAGATTACATTTTTTTAAGACGTAAACCTCCTAGCCTTGCAGTACGTCAAAATACATGTTGGGCTTTGGTTTTGGATTTGGTTTTTGGTGGGTTTTTTGTGGTTTTTTTTATAAAAAAAATACACTACAATCTTGCCAGGAAGGCATGTTTTCCAAGTTCTAAATGTTTGGAAACATCAACAAAATCCTCCATAAGCCTCATTTTTAATGATTAATTCACATTACATGATAAGAAGAGTAAATCAAGGACAGCTGTGGTTTGGGAGGTATATTCAAAGCTGTTATAAATATAGAAGCAAACTGCCCTTTGTTCTAACACTCATTACAAATTCATGGCTTGACCCACCATCTGTTTATGATAAACTATGGACAACTTGTTAATTCTTCACAAAGGTCATAACTAAGTTCATCATCTTCTACCTTGGAGTAAATATCTCGCTGAACTGAGAAAAAACTCCGTGGAGGAATGGTTGCTCAAAACTGCAGTCGCACACCACAGCCGACAGACCCCTTCCTGCCTCTTACTCACTTTGGCTCAACAAACAACTTACTGGTTTATGGCTGCTCGTGTGCATTCAGCACCACAGCTAGAAACTGATCTTCGAAGATTGTCTGCAGTGCTCGCTGATGCAAATTTGTTGTTCTCCAGAAGGCGATAGAGCTGGATGTGACAGCTCTGTTGTGGACAAACTTAGAACTATAGTTTTCGTACCTCCGCTGGATATTTGCATTTTAGAAAAGAAAGTTCATAGAACCGTAGGATGGAAAGTTCATCTGAGTTCAGCTCATATTAACTACAGACTTTTGTATGGACATGGATCCATCAATTAACTGAATTCGCGTCAGTGAGCCCTGGACATCTGACAGTAGGTGCCTCGTTTGAGACAATTGTTGGGCTCTGTTTCCAGTCATTCTAAGACAGGCAGCTTCCAGGTGGTACTTTATCTCCTGTCTTTAGTAACGGCTGAGTTGCCTTTTGAAATTATGATCTCCGTCAACTGCAAAGAGAATGTAAACAGAGCTAGTTCAGTCAGATGAATCCCACCCTTTTTGCTCTTTAAATCTCTCTTTCCTCATCTGTGAAACATCCTTAGCTCTGGTCAGAGCTGTAAATATTGTATCATGGCACTAAACCAAGGTTGAACCTCAGTCTAGGCTTGTAGTAACTGCAGCTGTAGTTGGAAACCTGGGCACGGAAAGTGAGGAGACGCTGACTGCAACGCAGGCTGGCCGTGTCATTCCCCTGGGGACTGTAAGCCACAGAAACCAAGTCCTGCTGCTGCCTTTGAGGCAAGAACTGCACCTTCTTTGCACAATTTGCACAGCTCATCTCTGCTGGAGTTTCTGGGAACATCTGTAGTACAAATTATTTTGATGGGTCTTTCGTAAAGGAGAACATACCACAAAAAGACCGTATTCGTCAGTGTTTTGTTTGAAGTGGAGCACGTTCTGTCACACTGTTACTGTCTCATGTTCCAATACAGCCTCCAGTGATCCTATTAATTGGAAGAATAACTTTTCCTTTTTTTTGATATTTTTTATTTAAAAGCCTAGTTCATTAAGTGCGTTTTTTTGATGGAGAATTAAAACCTCCCACCAAGATCAGTGGATTGGAAATGGAATTCCATCATGACTATTTTGCTCTCTTTTTAATGTGAAAAAGAAGAAAGCATGAAAGACAAGCCTGTCCAGACATTGGCATTCATTTTCTCGGGGTTACTCTGAGATCTTACGGTGTCTAGGATCATGATTTACAAATATGAACAGTCGGTAATTCCCCATTTAAAGTTTGTACTACTTATCTGAGGAGGTTTTTGCCCCTTGAATCCTTATGGCATGCAATATGTATCACTAGCAGGGACTGCTATAATTTTGCAGTCGTCCAAGAGCCTTTTGAGCTTTGTAATGACTGCTGAGACACTAAGGTGACAATCCCCCAGAACATCTTTAAAGAGCAATTAGCATCAGCCTGCTGGTTCTCCCTCGTTTGACTGCGCAAAGAGATGACGCGCAGTAAACCTGGGCAGCTCCCTGTCTGGAGAACACTCAGGCGGGACTGAGATGACAGCGATGAGCAGCCTCTTGCTGAAGTGAAGTAATCCTAAAGGAGCCCTTCGTTTAATTACTCTTTTTAATAAATTGCATTTAGGCAGCATTGATCATTAACCGACGAATAACCTAAATACATCTTCAGCGGAACTTTGGTTCCCAAGGTATTCTTTCAGACTCACATCTGCAACAGGATGAGTGACTAAAATACACATTCAGCAGAGCTTTGCTTCCCGAGGTATTCTTTCAGGCTCACCTCTGTGACAGGAGTCAGTGTGGGGCTATAGCTCACGTAGCCCGTAAAAACATTGCTCAGCATCAGCGGCACATGCTGCTGTCAGAGCAGGGTCAGTTCTCAAGCAGTCAGCCTGGCTTGAGTTACATAGCTGTCTGTTACTATCTGGTTTACTTAAAATTAGCTTGATTATGCCTTTTACATAAGGTGTTTTTCAGCATTATTTCCTTGCACTTTTTCCGGATGTAATAAGCTATGGAGTATTTTCACTTTGTACCTGCCAAAGAACAAAACATTGCACGTGTGCTAGAATACGGTGGCGTGCTAGAATATGGTACCCTATAGGCAATACGGTATCATTTCACATCTCGGCTTGATCCTGTTCTTGAAATCTAATTTTAAAACTTGTGAGAAGGAAATTCTGCTGGATTGGCATAATGAATTAAATGATGCTTCCTCATTAGCATCCACCTGGGCTGCTTCGCACAAGTACTTGGGGGCACGGTCACTACCCAGAGTATTCCTGCGTTCAGCTCTTAATCTCTGAACTCTCCGTACACAATAGAGCTTTTCAGAATGGCAAAGTCAAGCGTAATTATGCAGTGAGACGTGCTGGATGTACTGGTCAGGTCTTGTTCCTTGGGGTCATGCAGTTTGAAAGCACAGCTGTAGGCAGTTTGCAAAGATTGCTTCTCTCTTTCCCTTCTAAGATACTGTCACATCAGCCACGAGCATTTTCTGCTGTAATTTATTGTTTCTTCCCCTACCGAGTCAGGAGGGTATATACGTTTTTTCTTGGCTAAATTAAACAAATCATTTCACAAAAGTTTCCTAATGAAAGATTGTTGTAAGCAAGACCAGATATGTTCTCTTTACAGATCTGGGTTTGAAAAAGAAGGGAAAAAAAAAAAAAAGAAAGAAAAGAAAAGAACAAGGAAACTTGAAAAACAGCTTACAGTTTGCTTTGGGCTAACTAGATCTTATCAGTGAAAAGACAGAAATTTCTTTCTCTAGTATGATGCCATGGTGAAAGTTGACCTGGTGTTTATGAAAGCGTATTGCGTGCTGCTTTTCAGCTACAACCATAGAGTTTAAATTAGTGATACTCATAAAAAGCCCGATGTTAAGGTGTGTGGAGCACTGACTTTCAGAGCACACACATGTATACTATTAAGGTCTCGGGAACAGAGCAATTCCAGGACATTTGTCATTCATCTCAGATGCCGTGTTAGAATGTTATTAATAGGAACTTGTCTTGCTTTCTTTCTGACTTTCATAGAGGCAAGAAATAAGACCCCTGGGGGAAAAAATTCTCTACCCTATACTAACGCCTTGAAATACTTGAACTCTGAAGTCAGTAAAGCATGACTCCATCTCTCAATATTGGAGCTTTAGCCATAGTGTTATCCTTGGCTTCAGCAGCTTTCAGCAAACAGGGGACAAACCAGTATCTTTAAACATCAGACGACTGCAGACTGATGAATAAAAAAATATAAAATCTTGCCTTCAGCTTAGTTATGACAGTCATCGTGAACTGTATCTCCCTCCAACGGATCAGCCTTCTAAATATTGGGGCACACTCAGGACTGGCTGAAGGGATGCTGGAAAAAACAAGTCTCTTGCAAAAGAGACTAACATCTCTCAGAAAAGTTAGA
This sequence comes from Trogon surrucura, assembly GCA_020746105.1. NCBI lineage: Eukaryota > Metazoa > Chordata > Aves > Trogoniformes > Trogonidae > Trogon > Trogon surrucura. The sequence continues at coordinate 18,201,469 of CM036627.1, read as the reverse complement.
AAAGTGACATTTTTAAAGGTGACATATGGTCGGAACGCATCGCTACCTCGCCAGCAGCCCTCGCCTAAGGCATAAGCAGTGCTCTTTCTCTGGCTATTTTTTGTAGATCAGGAGTTGATGAAGTCCCTGACATATCTCAGTGCTTACTGTAAATTTGTTCTATTTTAATACCTAATATTCTCCTGAGGCATTTTCCTTTAAAGCAATTAGACATCTGTCAGCACCTTTGGTAGATTTCAAGCTTTCATGTCAGTATCCTAAGGTGGAAATAGCATTCCAGATGAAAAATCGTAGCTTGGTCTTAAGGTTGGAGTTTTTCAGTGAGTAAATCTTCTTTAAGCTGATGAATGCAGCTGCTGCCTTGACAATTTGTGAGTTTATTTCCTTCTGGATATCCCTACTGGCTTGCACGTTACCGACAAAGAATGTGAATGGAGGCATTTCTGTATTCCTTTTGCCTTCTCAGGCAGTGCCTGAGCTGGGAGTTACAAGGGCTCTCATTAGGTTCACTTTTTATAACTGTTCATTAACCCCCTCTTTTTTTACGGTGCTGAACAATCATTTGGTCTTTGCCTGTGGGTGGATTTCCAGTTTACAATGGCGGTATTGTCAGTTTAGTGCATTATGGTTAAACTACATGAATTTTGCCTACGCATTTTTCTGATAGTGATATCACTGGCCCTGCCTGGTGGAAGGAAGTAAAAACACTCCTTTGTTTGACACCAGCGTCTCTGTTCAAACCCTTGCCTGAGTCTACAGCTTCCCGGAGTGGATTTTGTGGATTTTCTCTCAGTACTGGCATAGCAACTCAGGTGGAGATCCACGCAGCTCTGAACCACGTTCCAAAACAAGTCTTCCATATTCACAGATCATTTACTCCATTGTGGCATCAAAACGTGTGCGTATCTTGAGAGTTGCATCAATGCTTGTGAAGGCTATTCTGATTTTCAGAGCCTATTTGTTAATTGCAGTGCAAGAATTCAATATTTGCCCCAAAAGCCCAGTGTCCCATCAGAATTTTAAGGCCCAGGCTACGCTCTTCCAGAAGTGATACGCGCTCTCTCCACCAGCTGTTGGCTGCCTGGAAGTTGCTCTGTCTGCAAGAGGATCACAGCACCTTTCCGTACTTGAACTCCTCGTAACCTGTGTCCAAGTCTGAGGGTCTTCTATAAGAGGGCACAGAGTGAGTCTAGCCCTGAAAATTGTTCTGTGGATACACTTACTGACTCCATAAATACTTGAGAAAAAGGAGACTGCGGCAATGCGTTTAGGTGTCTGGAGTAGGGAGGGAAGGTATTTATGGGAATTTGCTGTTCAATTGGAGCTTGATTTTTATGCCTCTTTTAATGATGTCCTCTTCTCATAGTGCAGCATGAGTAACAATTCCCCCTTTGTATCTATTTTGTATCTATTCCTATTTCCTATTGAAATTCCTAGGAAAGAGACTATCCAAGTACAGAGTTGAAAATTTCATCTTAAAATAAGCCAGATGTCCAACCTTCCTTTAGCTGCCAAGCCCAAAAGAGTTCAAGAAAGATGTTAAAATCTGTCTTCCTGGCTGTGAAAAACTAATTGCGTAGCATAGGTGATGATCCCAGCCTCCCGAGAGAAGGAATAAAACTGCTTCGGGCAAAAACTCTGCTGTTACTTGTCTAAGGCTTGAAATTGGCAGTGTCTGTGGAAAAAGTTTCATTGCTTGCCCTCCTTGCTGGTTAACAAATGCAGAGACAGGAACACAGACAGAGATGGGTGAGTGTTTGTGTGTTGGTATCTGAAAACCTTCTATACCTTGTGAGAAAAATGCTTTTTTCTTTCTTTCTTTTCGCCTCCTCTGTTAAGATCATTCATAAGCACAGGGAGTGCCTAAGATCCAAGAGAGAGGTTTCAGACTCACTATGTTACAATCATGTGAAGGAACCCCATGGTCCAGGTGGGTTGTTTTATGCTTGCATGGTAACAGCTATTCTCTTGGTGAAGGAGTGGACAACTCCCTCCCCCTGCAAAGAGTTCTGCGAGGATTAAGATTAGTAAAGCACTCTGATGACTAAAAGTGCCACTGAAATCCTGAGGACCAGAGGTTGCAAATGACCAGTGAAGTGGAAGGGCCTAATAGTTGTGTTTATCGAGATAAAACTTGTTGACTTTAAATCCAAATGTAACGGCAATGCCTGACTGACTTCCAGGCTGGTGGAAGTCACTGAGGGCACACGGTGCTGGGGAAGAGCAGAAGGACACCCAAAACTAATGAAATGCCTCGAACTCACTGCAGAAGCTCATGTTGTGAAGAGGGTTTAAATAAGAAACTTCAATGATTCCATTTCTGGAATAGCTCACTGTAGGGCAAACAAGGGAAGGGCTTGTTCAGCATATCTTAAATATCCTAACCATTGTTGAGGTATTAATAGACAGTGACCAAATTTTGATGTAAACATCTGAAAATCTAAGGGAAAAAAAGAGTCTGTTGTAAACTAGTGTGTAGTCATTAAATTGAAATAAAGGAGATGTAAAGGGGAAAAAAAAAACAACAAACCAAACAGTTGCTTATTTAAAAAGTAAGTTCCAAAATACATGCAAAATTTTAATACAGCACAACTGCTGCCTTCAGAATACAATAATCAGGTCCTGGAGGGGGCTGTGCAGCTGGAAAGGCAGAGGTGTGCTGCACACCAGGGTGGCTTAATGGCAAAGTCCAGAAGGGATCTGAGCCAGAGTTTGTTCTGAATGGGGAAAATCAGTCCTAGAGAAGGGCACCGAGAGAAAGGACAGGACTAAAATGCAGGTGGAATATGGGGGAGAAAATAAGAGAAAAGCAACTACAAATTCGGTGAGTACACCAAATACAAGAAACTTCTTTAGTAAACAGTCGAGTGAGTGACTAAGGAAGAAAGATAAAGAGTCGATGTTATTTTTGACAACAGATATTTGACAACAAATATTTTCACTGATCCTACAGTTCCTCCTACCCAGAAATAAACTCTTCACATCATGTAAATGGATTTCTGCACTGGGCTGTCTGAAGCAGGACTCCATCAGCTCCGTTTTTCAAAGTCCTGTTCATCTGAGGGCATTTTTTTCTCAGGCCTTTCAGTGATCCACACGGGAAGGAAATCTCCCTGTGCTCCACCCAGAACAAAGCTATACTTCTTGTATCAGGTGGTCTTTGAGAAGCAGCAGGGGTTTCTTGTGATTCTTCGGAACAGAATGACCACGTCTTTGCTGTGCTCTCCCCCATAGATGGGAGAGGTGGAGGCCTGCATGCATCTGTGTGTTCTTCTGCCCCGGGTCCTTCTCTTTAAGAATTGCCACTCTGAGATGACAGCGTTTTCCAGGGAGAGAGCTCCACTGCCCTGACTTTGTTCAGAAACAGGAGAGAACAGAAAACAGGATCTTTTTTACATCATCTTAATTATATCTCCTGAGTTTTCCCTCACCTCCTCCTCTCCCTCAGCGTTTGCTTGTGTGTGGCTTTAGCAGAAATAGGAATCTTACCAAAGTCCTGCAACCCATTGTTTCTTTATTTTAAATACAAGGTTCTTTTATTAACTCCAGCTGGTGCACCTCACTGTGCTCACTGTGTTTGCTTTATTAAAATTGAACAGTGTGCAAGTAGGACATTGTAAATCACAAGTGACTGGGCCAGAGGAAGAGGGAGGGAGAGGCAGGGACTCCAACTGTATGACAACAAAGAGAGCATATAAACAGGCTGGGCCTCCTGGCTAATAGAAGCCAAAATTCATGGAGTGCAATTTGCAATTGCTCCCAGGAGGAAAGACAAGTGCCAGACAGTTAGCAGGGAGAGACATGAGAGTGAATACTTGAATACCTGATGTGCTCTCTTGTATGCTGGAACAGAGCTGCTCTAGAGGTCTGGGCATGCAGGAGGAGCTGCCTGTCTCTGCTGCGGTCCTTACATTGGTGCCTGGCAGTGGTCATCCTGTGTGTGGAGGAAGTCTTCTTAGACCATCCAAGGCTTGGAGAGGGCTTTTAAACCAAGACAACTGGTATCACTGGGTCCCTCATGGAGCGGGAGGTGGAAGCTGCTCATCCGTAATTAAGCAGTGTATGTTTTCTAGCTTTGCCTCATTGTGGCTGGTGGATGGAATTGCATCTCTGCCTCCTTGGACCTCAGGGGCATTCACAGGAACAGTGTGCATGGACTCAGAGCAAGTCCCTGAAGCTGCAGTTCATGGACAAATCCAGCAGCTGTATGGAAGGTCCCTGGCTGACAGGATGACCCTGTTGCTGAGTCCTGAGCACCAGACTGAGCTGCCAGTCTGCTGCACACGTCAGCTCTGGCAGTGAATTTTCTGGTATATGCGTGTGTGATTTGGAAGCTGCTCTGCTTGGATCATGTCTCAGTGCCTTCTCTCCTCCAGTGCTCTTCAACCTGTGGGAAAGGCCTCCAGTCACGCGTGGTCCAGTGTATGCACAAAGTCACTGGGCGCCACGGCAATGAGTGCCCTGTCCTGTCCAAGCCAGCGGCCTACAGGCAGTGCCACCAAGAGGTCTGCAATGAGAAGATAAATGTCAACACAATTACCTCGCCCAGACTTGGTGAGTGAGGGCTGTTGGGGGGAAGAAGCCACCTGCGAAGGGGCAGACAAAGCCTAGAGTCCCAGTGTTCCCAGCGTGAGAAAAGTGGGGTTTCAAGGAATTGCCCAGAGCCAGAAATTAGAAGAGGCCTCCCTGGTCAGATGCTGGGCTCAAGGTCTAGTGTGGATGGGTTGTCTCTTATCCATCAGCCCCTGCCTCAGACTTTGCCTGAACTGGAGCTGATAGGCATCTCTTTCTCCATCACAAACACCTTCACGCCCTGCTTTTGCTGCAGTGAGTGTAAAGTATGGTAATTTATTCATCCATGCCCCAAGAAAAGTACATGACCTTGACAAGTAGAGTTGTTACTGGTTGGTTTTTTCCTTTTCCTTTTCATGAATGTGGTTTGATGAATTAATTTTCCCAGGAAAGCGAGAGAACTTCCAGCCTCTTTCTGTGAACCCTTTGATTTTCTGTCACTGTCCTTCTCCTCACCCTCCCCGCATCCCCTGTATACCTGGCTGAGAATATGGTAATAAGCCATCTGTTTCCCAAAACCACCTCAACATAATATTTAAGAAGTGTCCCTAGTTAAGAAATCCTCTGTTACTCCAGAATTGTGGGAATCCATGACTTTCCACATCATATTTGCTCCGTTTATAAGGGGATAAAAATACATTTTTTCCAAATTTCAGCCCCATGTGTTCAGCCACAGCTCCAAGAACCAAGCTGGTTTCTTTACATTTCACACATCATCACCGGCAAGCTGAAGCTAAACGAAGCTATCAGCTGCACTGACACAGCCTCCTCGGTGCCTCCCGTTACTTTTCAGTACAAGAAAGCTGGGCTGTAAACAACGCTGCTAAAGCTTACCAGAGAGAACAGCCTCCACCCTCCCAGCAGAGCGAGTCGTGTAGGCTAAGCCTCTCGTACACGTGAAAAGGCAGAGCTGCTAAGTGATAGAGAACCATTTTCTAATAGCGCTGGCCAGTATTAAATAACACTTCAAACTAGGACTGGACCTGCTGCTTCTGAACTTGAATTCGTTTCCTGAACGTTTAACAGATGTTTAAAAGAATATGGGAAATTTTATTCTTGCGAATACAGTCATACCGAGGAGCTGCTAACCTCTTTTGTTTAGGAACATCTGAGAGTAATTCCCAGATATTTTAGCACTAAGAGCATAGTGAAAGGAAAACATTTCATTTGAGAAATAAGCCCTTGATACACTGATGAGACAAGAAATCCATCCTAATTCACATTTTAGGGCAAAGTAATAAAAAGCTCACATGTTTAGAAGACTTGAGGAGGCTCAAGTGCCTGCTGAAAGTAATCTGCAAGTAATTTGGGATGCTTATGTTTCTAAACCAGGCTTGGAATTGCCAGGGCCAGAAACAACGATATTTGATATTAGCAGAAAGATATATCACTTGAGTGTTTTGCTCTTCCTGCTTATAAACAATTCTCATTGGTTTAACTTTAAACTAAATTTTCTATTTTCTGCAATGGAAACCTCACCAAGAAAAATGTATACAGCAAAGAATTCCAGTAGTGCAAAACTCACCCTGCCTTGTCCCCACTCCAGAATGTTTTTCACACCAGGTAACATTTTCATACTCCGTCCCTCAGGCACCTGATCCGTGTTGCTTCCTTAACGTGCTTCCTGCCTTTCTTCACAACTTATGAGGGACCTTGGACCTCTAAAATATTACAGTCCTAGCCTTGTTTGAGCTCAGTGTTTTTCTGCCATATAAAGTCTCTCATCTCAGAATCGTAAGGTCTGTCTCAGATGTTCTTGCAGGATTTATTCAGCAAAATCACGTTTTCTGTGCCTGGTTGGAACCATAGCTGCTGGGCAGTGCTGCAGATCTAACCCCCTCAAAACACCGCTCCACTTCTGGCAGACTCAGAAGTAGCTGTACCCTCCTCTTGGGTAGGATGGTCACTTCCACTCAATTTTTTTTTACATCACAATTTTTTTCTAATTGGCTTCATGTTCCTTTTTTTTTTTCTGAGACAGTGCAACTTCATTTTATCAGATTCTGTCAAACTTTTGCTTCTTGTGCAGCTGAACGAAGCTTCAGTGATACACATTCCCACCAGTTCTGCTGCCGTTGTTTTCTGGTGCTTGGCACTGAGACGCACAGCTAAATGCAGGATAGGAGCTTTTCCTGGTGTCATCCTGCAGACATGAGGAACAAGGGACTCAAGAAGCTGCTGGGTCAGCACCTTATGATGTTCTTTAATTAGACTATTTTGTTCCCCAACCTCAGAGGCCACAATATTAATTTAGAAGGTCTTCCAGTTATCACAAGATTTGGAAGAACACTATGTACAATTTATAAATCGCATACTGGAAAACACTCGCTCCATGTGTGCATTTTTATCAAGTGTTCAGTTTCGATATCATTACTTTTTTATAAAAGCACACGTGACCCTTAATTATATTGTCAACAGATTCAGCAACAGTGTCTTCGTGCTGCTTTTCCCTCTGCACAAACCTTTTGTCAGTCTGAGAGAGTTTCTGCTGTCTGCTCCCCACTCCCCACAGCTAATTGTTGTCCTGCTGCTTTTACTACACTTAAGAACTATTATTTTTACTTCCTATTAATTTATTTTTACATCCATCAAATCAGGTTTGAATTTGCAGCTCTGTGAACATGGTTTTCACCAAGAGGACGGTGGCCACTTCTGAAAGCGTGCCGTAGCAAAACGCTCTCCCTGGGAGCACACAGCTTCCCACTGACTGCTGTGCGGTGTTCAGGTGCTTAAATCTAGGCCACTTCTTTAGACATTTTGTTCCTCTGAGCCTGTTTGTCACTGAGACAAAATAGGTCCAGTGTGAGGGGGCTTGTGCTCCCCAGTCATGCCCACCTACAGCCTTGCAGTAAGCACGTCCACGAGCCTGATACTTCCCTAGAAAGAGCATCATCTGGTTTCCAGTGCTGACAGCGAGGTTGGCCCTTTCTTCCCTCGTATGCAGTGATTTTGATCGCACCTGCGATGCTGTTCTCTGGCTAATCTGCTAGTTTCTCCTCTCTTTTCTTGTCCAAAGCTGCTCTCACGTACAAGTGCACAGGCGACCAGTGGACAGTGTACTGCAGGGTGATCCGGGAGAAGAATCTGTGCCAAGACATGCGGTGGTATCAGCGCTGTTGCCAGACTTGCAGAGACTTTTACGCAAACAAGATGCAGCAGAAGAGTTAATGAACCTGGGCTACTTCTTAGAGTATTACAGCTATTTGTATGTAAGTCACGGACTAGTAGGTCTGAGTACTGGAACTTCATGAGTTGCTACGATGTGGTGGATCCCAAAGTATACCTAATAAGACTTGAAATTAATTCTACAGACTGGATACCAAAGTAATCCACTCATCCACCTTAAAAAAAAAAGATGAACAGGAAGAGTTATCTCAAGGAGCCAATCATTTTATTGTATTTTGTCATCATTACATTTTTCATTAATGCTTTTTACTTTAATATATTAAATCACCAGCCACTGGATGGCTTGCTACCATTAAAGAAAAGGACAAGAGTTGCAAAGTGATTACATTGACTAAGGTTATGGGTACCTCCGTGGAGGAAGGCCTCTGGCAAAATAATTCATCAAAGGTAGAGACATTACTTAATCTTTTAATCTTGTCTTTCATCTGATGTTTTCAATTCCCAGCAGCTATCCCACTGCAACTAATAGGGTCTTGCTCTTCTTTCTAATTTTAAAAAGCAATCCTCTCTCTCTGCTCCCCAAAATAATGTAGTTTCTTTTATGAAACCTAATTTTTCTCTGAGCTTAGTGGAATGGAAACTTATTAACAGCAGTAGATAGAGATTTTTTTAAGGAAGAACCATTTATATGAGATGGGAGAAACCAGGAATCATTTCACCCATAGAGCTCACTGAGGGATTGCTTGACCTAATCTCTCACCAGTTTTCAGAAGTCAATCAGGTGATGAGACTGATTTTTTTTTTTTTTTAAGAGGACCTTGAAATTGGATAGGCTTGTTACAGAAACAGGATTTGGAACGAGCTCTGTATGAAGGATGGAGTGGGCAGCAGAGCAGGTGTTTCCTATCTCTTGGCTCTCGTGTACATCTGAGGTTATGTGGCCTTTTGAGTCAAAAGTAGCCAGACAAGACATTCAAAGTGTAATCTTGCACACGACAGGGAGGTTGGATTAAAATGATCTCTAAGGTCCCTTCCAACCTAGGCCATTCTATGATGATTTTATGATCTTGAGCTTGTTGAAGCCAAAAGACTAAGACTTCCATTGCCTTCAGTAAGGGTTAGGATTTTACTCACTGTGTTTTAATGCTTCCTCTCTTACTTTCGTGGTGCTATCAGGTTTGGTGCTATCAGAGCACTTAGCAAGTGCTGCGTATGTGATACTCCCTTCCATGTCTCTGCACTTTAAACCAAACTCCTCTCTGAGACGTGAGACTTGAAACAGGAGCTCTACCCAGGGCAGAGTTTGTCCCTTCCATTAGTCCTACAGATCAGTGTCTCCCTATCACACCTTGCTCCAACACGGATCATTTCCCTTGCCAGGGTCCAAGGTCAGTTGTGCAGCGGTTAAGTTACAGCCCACTCTTCGTGATACGAGTGGAGCCCTTTGGATGAATTACAGCTTTGTACTCGCTCTGGAACTGCGTGTTACTGTTTTATTCTTTGGAGATGACTGCAGAGCTAAGCCCCAGCCCCTGGGCCGGTCTGGATTGCAGCTCATACCTGTCCTCAACTTGTCTTTGTTGCTGTTGTCTCTTTTTTTCAGTGCAAGGAGGGATAAAGACTCCTGGTACCTAGTATATCTTTCAAGCAACTTTTTTTTTCTCCTGATTACAATGCTTTCAATATCCAGGGCCTCACTCGCATAACTCATTAGCATTTTATTAAGGGCTAAATTTTTCAGGCACAGAGAGCTAATGTTCATCAACAGACTAATACTGTGTGGGCTTCACGTTCGCATCTGTGCTTGTTAGTACAAATGAGCGTGTGTGCACGCAAGGGCTGGCCTGTATGCACAAAGGCACATTTGCACATGACTTTTTCTCAAGTGCCTGTCTCAAACAGATCTACTTTCCAATGATCCAGATGATTTTCTCTGTCAGAGAAATGATTCCCACTTTTTTTTTTTTGTTATATAGCATCTTATAGTCAGGATCAGACCTCTTTCTTCTGTTATTCCCACCCTGTCACCCAAACACAGAGATTGTTTAACTACGTAGCAAATTCGCAACGGGAAATGTTGCTGGCAGGAGTGACAGGGAAGATACAGGCAATAGCACAGGGGTGTTTTTGGCAGATTAATAGGTGGATGAACTGCTAAGAAGAAAGTTCCCAGAGATCAGACAGAGCCCAAAGGACCAGATTCGTGTTGGTAATTCACGGTGGCAGATTTCCCCTTTGCCTGCTGTCATACCCTGCGGTGACACAGCCCTGCCTGCACAGCAGAGCTGTCCCTGCTGCCACCACAGTCACCTCACAGGGGGTTGGCTGAGACAAATCCCCTTACACCTTCCCTTAGTTTGGAGTTTGCTGTGGTTTTTTTCCTGTTGAAGGGCAGCGTTTGCCCATGAAGTGGCCTGGCACAATAAAACGCCAACTCCTAGCTGATTGCTTTTGGCATTATTAACACCCAGGTTGGGCAGCTGAAGGACTTGACATCAGGCTTCCCTATTATCTTGGAAGAATAAGAGGGGCTTTTATTATTAATGGGAATCAAAAGCACTGGTAAATAGCAGGGGTCATTTTTCCTTCCGGTGCTGACCTGTCACTCTCTAGGCAAAAGGTGGGCTCCTAGAAAGGTGCATAGGAGAGGAATGATTTTAATCTTATATTTTTCACTAATAATTCACTACTGGCCTCTGTCCAGAACAGGATATTAGGCTAGCTAGACCTGTGGCCTGTCCCAGTATGCCAAGTCCTGGACTGCAAAAGACATTTGAGTCCAAGTTTTGGGTCCTACCTAAGGAAACATGAATTTACGAGGAATTCTTTTGAATGTCTGAGCACTGAAAAAACCCACCTCTCTCGCTCTCACAGCCCACAGATTAGCATGCATCATTTTTTTTTTAAATCAGAAACCAACATTAGTTAAAAATGAACAGCACAACACAGCTCCATTTTATTACATTCTCTTACCTCGTATGGTGACAACCTTCCCATGTTACAATAACGAGAAAAATAATAACAATAAAAAGGTTTAATTCCATTCAATACTCCCTCACTTCTGTTTTGTATCATTTTAGAGGAGCTTTACTATGAATTTACAGCTGTGCTCTGCCCTCCGTTACTACATACTAGTGAAGAGAAAGCTGTTTCAGTGTATCTATGACAATACTTCCTTTAGTTGTTCGTAAGAGATTGATGCTCTTTTGATTACAGTGGTGGTATTTCCATATTGTAAACAATACTCTGTACCGTTACTAAAGTACTGTACATTTCTAGTTGCACAAGTGTGTTATTGAGTGTAGATTCTCACTATCTCATGTATGGTGCTATTTTTTGTTGGTGGAAAAGAAACTTATTGCTTGGTATTTTATTATAGTACAGGGATATATTCTCCATGGCAATAATATCATTTAAGTTGTTCATTACAGAGTGAAATGTATATATTTTTCCATTAGCTGATTTGCATATGTACTGTATCCATGGTAATTTTCTTTTCGGTGCTGGTTATAAATAGAAAAGGTAAAAACAGTCAAGCTGAATGGAAGCAGTTGTAAATGAAAACCAAAAAAAACAAAAAGGAAAGAGGAGCATTCCGTTTTGAAAAAAAAAAAGAGTATGTCGAATAATAAATTTATTTTTTCCATAACAACTTTAATAAGGTTTCTGAACTTGAAAAAAAACACAAAGCAAACAAAACAGCTAGCATGAAAATTAAGAGAAAGGGGTGAGGCTGTAAGTAGCGCATTACACATCTGTCTAATCCGGGACTGAGACTGGGATTTGGTTTAGCCTAGGCCAACTTTTTGATAACTGTGGTAGGTGTCAAATTCATTCGCTGGTAACATTTTGACATCTCAGAGTTCTGGGTGTGCGAACAAATCAAGAAGTGATGGGTCTTGCCCGGGTCGGGTTGCGAAACAAAGCGTGGGGAACGTCAATGCCTGAGCAGTGCGGGGCAAGGGCTGTGGTCGGTGGCACAACAGTGGGAAGTGCCTGTCTGGAAAAGGGGATCCCGGCTCGGTTTGGGGTATCGCTGTGTTCGCCTGAGCCTGCTGCAGGGAAGCTAAAGCTTACGCATCGGGGGCAGGACGTTTCGCGAGTGCTTTTGAAAGAGGTTGCTTTCGATGCGTGTCGGAGCTGCGGTGAAGTGGCAGCTTGCTGTATGTTTCATGGCGGCTGCTCCACAGGCACAGCCTGACAACGGACACTGCTGGTATGTGGAACTTTATACTGGAGCTAAACTATCTCGTCCGTGGGAAAAGTATCTACGTAACCGAGCTGTGTGCTTCCCTGATGTGAAATAAACCGAATTACTTCAGTGCCAGGTGTTTTGGATGTCTTTGTTGTAGGCGCTAACCAGAACCTTTGTGCTATTTGACTGCCCCTCAGCACGTGAAGCTGTCTTTTGCAGACAGCTGCACACGGATAAGCCTGTAGGATCCTCTCTCATCCTGTCTTACAAAGATGCCGTCATCCGTGTCCCATTCCAGCTCAGTTCTTGTTAAAAGGACACTTTTTGGAGATCGGAGCAGCACCTTTTTAAAGCAGCTTTAAAAACAAATCCAACTATGGTTGATGTGGAAGTTCTCCTCCCAAAATCATTTCCAGGAATGGAGTTTCTATTTCTATTAAATAGAGAGCTGGTTTACTGATCTCATGCTGGCTTCTTGGTAAGGACACAACACTGATAGGCTTCCTAGTTTTCAGAGGTAGCCTTAGGAGACACCAGCCCAGCTGCCATCATACGTATGACTGTTAACAGCAGCAAAATTGTAGAAACTCCATCCAAGTGTTGCTGTGTGTTAACACATCATCGTGTTTGTGTATTGCCTGGAGTCAACATATGATTGCAATTGTTGACCTGTTTAAACAATAAAACACAGCTATAAGCCTCTGGAAGCCAAAAGGCTTTGCATTAAGCTGGGATATGGCAATAGGTGGGAGGGGTGTAAGGAATGCTGTCATACATTTGGCTTGAAATTTTCCTGGTATGTGCCAATATCTCTTCTATAAATCCAGTAGGTTTATATACTTAGTTTGCCTATTTTGCATGTAGCAATTTGCCATTTTTTGTCTTATTCCTTATCGCCATCTTCTAACCAAGAAACTAGGTAATTTGAAGTTGTTGTCCTTCCCTGTGAACTCAGCTGTCTTTTTATTTAAGACACATCAGCTGAGATCATTAGAGGCAGGTGGGGTTAGACGGCTCTGATCTTCTGCCATATAAGTACCAGGAGGAAAGTAAAATCTCTCCGCAGCTGCTTGGAGCTCAGTTCTGCTGCCACCAACTCCACCTGCTTCCTTCACTCTCTTGCAAGTCCTGGTGTGCACGGCAGCCTTAGCTGTTCCTTGGTCCCTTACGGCAAGCTGGTGGGACTCTGCTTTCCCTGGAAGGAAGTTTCTTTCCAAAAAGCTCAATATGGATCACCTTACCCTGGCATCACCCCCGGAGTACCACTGTTTGAGGACCTTGCTCTTTGGAAAACTGCATGTTCCTTTGTGCTTTCCCCAAAACCATATAGTCCACTGGGAAAGGTACGTTTTCTTCTTATTCAGGAGTGTCGGCACAAACACGAATATGCTGTGGAGTTCCAGGCAGAGAAGAGCTGTGCTGGATGTGCTCACGTTCAATGCACTCACACTTCTGATGGTGTAAAAAAAGAAGCCCTGGTACCCTACATGCTGGCAAGTTACTTGCCTCACTTGTTGGCCTCCTGCCCTACGAATATAGTGCACCCAGAAACAGGCAGGCTGTGGGATCTGCTTCTGGACAGCATTTCTTCTTCAAGTACTTGGACCTGTGCTGAGTGCGTTGGATAATACTTCTCCATACCACTGGTGCTCCAGCATCCTTCTGTTTGTCTTGATTTGGAGGCAGGTCAGCAGGAAGACAGGAGTTGCTCAAACACAGCTAACGCACAAAGACCTGTTATATTTTTTGTGTGTATTTTTTTGTCCTTGTTATTACATCTCTGACTTCACACTCTTTAGAAACGGCCCAGTCTGCCTGGAGAGAGGGACTGCCCAACAGCATAACTGCCTTGGACAAGCAGAACTGAAGCGTCTTCACTTTGGATGGGAAGAACTGTGTGTTTATAGAAGGAGAGTTTAAACAAGGGAGCATATATGCAGAGAGGGACCTCAAAGTTCCCTTAGCGGTAGCTACCCAGAAGGTAATCAGAGAGTCTCCAAAGCTGACCTCCATGTGTCTTGCATCTCCTTGTCTCCTTTCATGGCACTTTCATGTCACAGACCTCACAAAGAATGCCTAGAGGCTGCACTGTACAACATTTATTATTTTGTCAGAATTGCTGTGTCGGCCAAATGGTGGCCAGACACTCAGACAGACTTTCCCAATTAGCAGAGTCCTCCAGCTGATGTCTGGGGCTTGCAAATGTGTTCCCTGCGTGTTACCACAGCCGAGACGCCAGCCGGGTCCGCGTGGCCTGGGGTAGGCATCTGCCTTGACCACTGCGCTGGAGAGAAGCAGCTGGGCTTTCTTGAAAGTTGTGGTTTCCCTCGGCTCCTTTTGTTTGGCTGTGAAAGGCTTCCCTTCGGGTGTTTCATCCTTTCATCCCTCTGTGCCCTGGGTGGAGCTGGAGCCTCCAGGGTGACTTGTCTGGGTCATGGCCCAGGCCTTGGCATCCTCCTCAACCTTGGGAGAGAGCGGCTCTGCACGCTCGCCGTGGAGGAGCCCACAGGACATCGCCGTGTGGAGACGGCTCCTGTCACAACTCGATCTCCAGGTGAGCCCTTGCATCCTCGGTGTCTCCAGCCCTTCCCGAGCCTCAGTCTCACTAGAACTCCTGAGCTGCTTGCCTTGTCCTTCCTCCTCTATTTCCCGCAGACACGCTTCGTGGCCTTTCTCTCCCTGCATAATCACTGTCCCTTTCCTCTCTTGCTCTGCTTTCAGCTGCTTTGACCCTCATAAACTTGCTTCACACCCAGCAGAAACTTCTCTACCTTTTCAGTCTATACAAAATACCTTCCCTCATCTGCTTAAGTGCATTTAATCCCCTCCCTCAGCCCCCCAAAGAGAACTATTTTTCTCATTGCACTCCTGTAGTAGCCTGGTGACTCCTCTCACTTTTGCTTTCTGGATGGTTTTTGTCCTGAGGTCTTTTGCGTTATTCAGTGTACTTTGTGCAGTGGCACTTAGAATCTACACTCAGACATGTGGATGCTGAAAGCCCATGCACAAAGAAACGGTCCTTCTCTCGAGAGCTTGCAGACTGCAGGTGGTCTGGGGGAAAAGGCAGATTCCCAAAGCAGCTTGCTGGGGTTATTGGCAGCCGTAATCTGAAAAAGCATGGAGATGAGCGTAGGCCACTTCTGAATCGAGTGAGTGAGCCTGTACTGCTATTGCTGCGCTGGCAGGGGAAGGAAAGGGATATTCCCCACTGGTTTCATAACCTCAGACACGTTTTTCATTATTGGATGTAGCAAAGGGTAAAATTCACATCGCTCAGAGATGCCCCTTACAGAAACTGGGCTGCAAGATCCAGCCCTGAGCCTGGATACTGCTCAAAATGTGGGCTGGCAGAGAGGGAAGCGCTCGTTTGCTCAGCGGGAGGAGTGCACTGGTAGCACGCCAGTCCGTACGGCTCGCTCCGCTACCCCAAAAAGCATCAGCTCTCGAAAGATCACCGACGGTTTCCTGTAAGGTCACTGCATACTGCAACATCATTGTGCAGCCATCCCCGAGACAGGCAGCGAAACTATTCAGACTGTCAGTTGGTGGAAAAGGGGTATCCTCTGACAGGATCTTTAGGTTGCACGAAGATCAGCGCAACCACGGCCCGGCCAGCAAAGCCAGACAAGCCATTCTTGGAGGGTTTTTATTCGTTTTCTTGGAAAACACATTATTTGAACATTTTGCAGCTTCCATTTATTTCCCCAGCTCTGTATTTTTCCCCTTGATTTTGTCTCTAATGGCAAAAAGGCTCAACCAGACTGCAGCTTTGTTTGGCACCAAACTTTCCCCCCTGAGATGATCGCACAAGAAGTCTTTTATCACTTCGGCGGCTCCGAGCCAGAGCTGCTTGTGGTGGAAGTCGCCGGGACTGTAACCTCGGGCTGTCGTGGGATGAGAGTCAAGCTCGGGCTGTCAGCAAGGCGAGTTGCAGCAGTCGGAGCCCCTGCCAGGACACGTCAGTACTTCTGAGCATGCTTCCCCCGGTGCTGCTCTCATTAAGGAAAAGGTATGAAATCCACATCTAGATTGAATTAGTCCCTTAAAAAAAATTAAGTGTTGTGTAAAATACAAATCCTGTCCAAAATCATGCTTTAATTCCTTAGGAAATCGCTATAAATTGAACCTCCCCTGCTCCCCGCTGCCTAATAACAATGTGCCACATCTCAGTTTTCTCACAGAGCTGATTCACCTTTCGTGCCGCTTGCACTGCGTTGGCTTCAGCGCCGTCACCTCTGCTTTGTGCCCCTGTTTGTGTCGAGGAAAGAGGACCCTCCTGAACTACTGGGCTGCTGCTCCCCTCCGGCATCAGCAGGCCCCCAGAGCTGCCAGATGCTTTCTCTCGTGGCTTCTTCCCCCCTTCATTTCACAACGCTGGCCAACGACACCTTGAGGAGAGGACTGTGCCCAAGAAATGCTGTCAGTCACATTTCCCAGAGGGTAAGGAAGATTCCAGCTGTTTTGCTTCCCAGCCATGTTTTGCTGAAGAAACAATTTTAAAGGGGGAAAAGAAAAACCACATTGTTGTGTAAGCAAGACGGAAAACAGCTTTCTGCGGGTTCCCAGGTATTTACGTGCCCTTCTCTCTGCAACATTATTAGCAACAGCATTGCCTGTGGCTGGCTGACTGTTAAGTATGGATGGTTTTGCAACAGCTGTGTGCTTGGTACCTTCCTTCACAAGTGATGCCTTTTCCCTGGCTCTCCCCGTGGCTCAGTTTATTTGTATGCAAGGCAATAACTGTGAGGTTATCGAGGCTTGCCATCAGCTGTACAAGCTCTCAGCAGAATCAGCTCTCTGTGTGTGTATCCCTTTCTGAGAATTAGAGTTTTGGGGTAGTAGGGTCTTGGGCAGCTCCTATGAGAAATCTGGTCCTTCTTATCTCTCTCTCTTCTAGAGGAATTGCTGCCCATGCATGTACTATGAGTTATAGATATCTGTAGCCACATGGATAGGAAGGAGAAAGCGTATTTGCATGTTTGTTTTCCAGCCTCTCTGCAGAACGCCTCTAAAAGCAGAAGTATCTTTCACTATGGAAAAAAATTGACGAAAACATCCTCCTATTTGTCAAATTTTTCTTAGACCTTTTTCAGGGTATCGCAAAGACCTGCCAGGCTCCTCCCCTTTCCTGCCCTGCCTTACCCCAAATACTTCCATTTTAGGCTAAAAAATCTTAAGTTTGGGATTTTTTGACCAACAATGTCAGCCAAAACCCAAGCTCTTTTCTCTAATTCTTCCACTTAATTTTTAAACTGTCTTCTGGCAAAACAGAAATATTGTTTTGATGGAAAATTTTCAACCAGCTCCGCTCATTATCTTCTGCCAACAGTCAAGCAGGCAAAACAGTGCATCTTCCAAGAAAGGAGACTGTCCGAAGGGCCGAACGCGAGGCAGGGAATGACTAACTCTTCTCTTCCCCAGCTCTGTGCCCCAGCCAACAGTGCTCTTCTACAGGCCTCAGCCCTTAATGAGAGCCATCTTTCTAGAGATGTTGCCAGCCTAAATCTCTCTTGGCAAGTTGGTGCAGTAATTCAGGTACTTTGCCAGGTTAAATGAAGACGTAGGTGGCACAGAAGGATATCCTTTGATTTGGCTACATGGGCAGTCCCCTGGAGGAATAGCCATCCCTCAGCAGTCCCTAATTTTTGCAAAGTGCTCTGAGATCTTTCAGAGAAAGACCTTCTAGACATGCAGAAGTTTATAGCCCTTCACTGGCCATTGCTGATTTTAAAGGGTTAAGTTAGGAACGGGAAATACAGTGACTAAAGGAAAGCCATTAATATTAAATTCTACCCTTTGCCAGATAGTCTTGTGTTATCTTTGCTGCTTCATGAAATATGTTTCAGTTTTCCTTGCAGGGCATTCTTTAAAGGGGTAGCAACTGAGGAGCTGTAACTTGGCACATCTCCACCTGCTTTTCTGTAGCCGTGCACATTTGTGCTCTGGGATTTGAAGAATTTCCTTTGCCTCTAGAATTGATATGCAAACAGTCAGCTGTACAGACATCAATCTGTCCAGTTGACAAGCCGCATGACCTACAAAATAATACAGGTGGTCAGCACCATGCTGGTGACTCCTGAATTTCTGAGGCAAACAGACTCATTTTACTACATCTAGAAGACGGGAGGTCTTATATATACCCTCCAGCAATGTAGTCTGCTGTGCTTGACTAATCACAAAACACCCACCAAGATTTCCCTAACAACATTCTTGATTTTTGCCAAGGAAAGCAAAGATTTGCAGGAATGAGAGCCCTGACCTTGCCACCTCACAAATAGCTTAGAGATCTCAAGACGCTCATCGCAGCAGAGAGATGCTCGTGCCAGAGCAAACGTAGAGCCCTGTGTGGTCAGCGCACAGCTCCTCCAGCATCCCTTGCTTCACCTCCTCCAACAGGCATCAACTCTCTTGTGATAAAAGCAGAAACGGGCCAACTTAGTCGTCTCCTGCCTCTTTGCTGTAAATCACACTATGTATAGGTACTGCTATGTGAGCAGGTGTGGAAAGGGGGATGTTAAAACTGGGAGGGATGAGTGTTGCTGGCTGCATAACTCTGCTCACACCATTTCTCCCACCAATCACCCACGGTGATTTCATCACCGCCAAAAGCTGTGTGCTTGAGCCTCTGTGCACTCTGTGGGCATTAACTGCCCTAAGAGGAAAGTATCAGAGAAAGAAATGGGGCTCCAGAGAGCCCCATAACTCTAAGCAAGTTGTTCTCTAGGGCAACCACCATTTCTGTTAAAAAGAAGCCTTTGATTTCCCATTGATACTTCTCAGATTGCGAGGGGAGCCATTCTTCTGCTCCTGAAGGCCCTAGCTGCAGACACAGCCTTGGAAGGGAAGCTCGCTCTCATGGCTACGGCAAAGGAATGGGAAGCACGAGATCTGGCATGAAGTCCTGCTCCCATTGAAGCCAGTGGGATGTTTGCCATTGGCTTCAGGGGAAGCCAAGATTTCAGTCTGCAGCCAGATTTGCTGGTGTGTTGAGCTATGCTGAGAGCAGGACCAGAAAGAGTTCTTGGTTTCCTGATAAAGCTGTTACTGCCTCAGCTCCTCTGCTGCAGATAGCTGGTTTCTCACCCCATGTTGCCAGTTGCTTGCTTTCATGTTTTCAAATCTTGTTCTTAGGCCAGAAACTCTTTGATGAAGGGACTGGCTGCATGGTTTTTTTCCTGTTGTACTGTCCCGTAACTGTTGCTCCTGGACATCTCCACCAGAAAAATCATCCCCTCCAATTGTGAATTGTGGACAGAGCAAGAGAATGACATAAAGCGATAGCACAGGGCTAAACATATGGGTTTTGCTCCAGGTGAATAACTGTGCCTTTTCCTTCAGGTAGCGGCTTGAATCAGCTCTAGAATTAAATCTGAGTGGTTCAACCTAGCCTGAAAAGATTGTGAAAGTGGTCTGGGGATGGGCCTTCCTGCTTCACACCTTCGCATGAGCTGCTGGGAATCTTGGTATTATAAACACCCCTTTTTCTCTTGTCTCCTCTCTTCCAAGGTTAGGGGGAAGCCAAATTGTGTTAGTGCTGAGCTGTGGAATAGGTACTCATGAGCCTCACAGTAAACGTTTCCCAAATTACTATTGTTTCCCCCTGCTAATAAGCCAACTCGAAGGTCGCCAAGCTGCTGTAGTGACCTACGTGTTAAGTCGTGCGTTGTACAGCACTCCCCGATCCGTTACACACCCTTGTGCCAGCTCTTGCAACCCACGCAGCGTCCTCACCGCAGGTGAAGGAAGCAATCTCAGAGTGAATTGAGATCGTTGTGTTATATACCAAGAAGCCCCATTTTATTCTACATGGGTCCCATTGTTTTTATTTGAATGGACACATGGTGGAGCCCCTGTATGCCAAGGAAAAGAAACATTGCAAAAAATTCTCCTTATTTATATTTCTCCCTGATCAGGACGTCTCTTTCTATTTATTGTGTGGGTTTAGTCTCTACTGCCCCTTTCTGGGAGCATCTGTAAATGCATCACATCTATCAAAAAAAAACCATGAAGGTTTATTTCCTGGACCAAGAAGCTGCCCTGGCTTTCCTCAGCTCTCCAGATGCCACATTCGACAGCACTTTCTCCTCCTGGCTAGCCATCGCTTGTGCCCTCTGGCCATCTGGGATCTGATCTCGTTCCTTTGACATTTCCACAAAAAGTAGCTTCTGGGCATGGCTTTCTGGTAAGTTGAAACCATTGTGATATAATTTTTCCCCACAAGCAAGGCATTTATAAGTATAGATGCTTAAAGTCAAGGTAATGTTGATCATACAGAGAACCATAGCTAATAGTTTTACTATGATTTTCTCCAGCAAGTTGAAGCAAAGCTACCCAGAATTTCAGCGCTGGTGCAGAAGCACACCCCAGTGTTACCTCTTAAGGCATAAAGATTTTTGCAGGCAAAAATATTCTTTCGTCTGATAAATGAGGAAGAACGGGGAGGAAAGCCAATTAAAAACCCAAACAACGCAGTATTCTCTCCTGATTGATGCTCTGCAGCACCATTTCCCATCTATCTTTCGCATCACGCTGAGATTGGTTCTGAAGAGTAACTTATCAGCAGATCTTTTCTCAATTTAGTGACTGTCTCTGAGCCAACTTTTTTTTTTTTTTCTAATTCAGTGACTGCCACAATGTTTGCATGAACTCTAAACCATCAACTTGTTGCTCTTTTGTTTTCTTTGCTAATGTGATCCACACCAGCTCTTATGTTTCCTAGGGCAAACACAATCAAACAAAATGAGTCAGAATAAACAGAATTAGTGCTCATTCTTTCTTAACAACGTCTGTATTTTTTTCTCCATTAGCAAATTCAATCCTTTTGCTCATATTAATTCATTGTAGCTCCTATCCACAGGCTCTGCATTACATGTAGTGATGAAATGAGAGGACCGTGCTTTCCTTTTCGCAAATGCTAAAATCTGTGTTTTGAATTATAAGGAATGGGGTGAGGGCTGGTTACCAGATCCACTGCTGCCTGTTTCTCTGTGGTGTTCATTCTGTTGCTGGTAAAGTCCCACCTG
The DNA here is from genome assembly GCA_020746105.1 of Trogon surrucura. Taxonomy (NCBI): domain Eukaryota; kingdom Metazoa; phylum Chordata; class Aves; order Trogoniformes; family Trogonidae; genus Trogon; species Trogon surrucura. The sequence continues at coordinate 18,180,553 of CM036627.1, read as the reverse complement.
GAAATAGGAAACAAAGATGACAGTTCACAGTTTTCATCTGCTCATTTGTCACTTCAATTCTCCTAACAGTTCCTTTTCCTTTCTTTTTTCTCTGAGAGGCAGCACAGTGTCCTGACGCAGCTTACCCAGAATCCTGACAGATTTAAAGGCTAAGCATCCTTGGCAGCATGTTCCCATACACCCACTCACCACATTGACGATCTCCTGGTGGACATGACCCTGGAGCCAACATCTCATGCAAAAGGTCGTGGTGCAACTCCCTTCTTCCATCCAGCACTTGGACCTACAACGTCTTCCCTGCAAGGTTGGTATCTATGTGGTGAGACTGGACTGTGGGTCTCTGAGCCTGACCCCCCCCCGCCAAAGCTCCCCAGGCTGCCCACTACATGTAATGCAGAGCCTGTGGGCATGCAGGGGGCGAGGGCTCCTGCAGCCACAGAGGGGCAGCTCTGCCCTCGAGCCTTTCGTCCCCGTCTCCCAAGTGCCTGGGCACTGTGCCGGGACTGGAGATGGACTGTGGGACAGTCCTCAGAGTGGGGTCTTCACGAGCATCGCTGCGGTGTGCGGCGTTTTTATTATACGTGAGATGTGCTTGCAGCTGGCAACTGCTTTGTCTTTGACTCATTCCCTGGGGCTGTTTCTTGAAGAGAAAGATCAGCTATGATCTTGTGACAAGTGAGTTTCTTATGCTTATAAAGCATTTGGTGTGTCTTTTCTTCCTCCTATGACCTAAAAAGGTCCCTGGCATTACGATAAAAGCCCCGCTGCACACTGAGGCCCCTCTCCTTGTGGTGAGTGTGGTCCAGAGGGAAGGCAAAGGTTTCCCCGGAAGCACGTACCCATTCCATGGCTCCAGTTACAGAAGATTTCTCCATCTTTGTTGCCAGCAATGTGCTTCCTTGCATTCGGCTCAGCTGGGAATTTCACTAGTGACTTCCCATTGGCCTTGAAACCCAAGACCCATGTTTCTTTAATTTTGTCCAATCTGTTGGATTTTTAAGGAAACAGCTGGGAATATTGTACAGCAGCTTCTGGCAGCAAAAACTCCCAGCAAGGGATTGTACAGACTCCTGGTACTTCTCAGCCTGTCCTTCTAGGGCCTGCTTGCACAGGGAGCTGCAGCATTAACCAGCAAGGACACAGCCCACACAGTCGAAGACATTGTTCTTTCTTTTCCTTACAAGAAACTGATTTGGTTAGTTGTGCTTTGTTTGGTACCCAGGGATCGTGCTGCTAGCGTTTGTGTCACTTTGCTACTGTTCACAGTGCACAAGTGCAGCTTTTCTAAGTCTTTATTGGCAGCCAGGAGCATCTTTCATTGCTTAATACATGCTTACCCCAGCTTCCCAGAAGCTGGGATCGGGGCTTTGCTGACATGCCAGCATGTCGTGCAGCTTTGGGTGCATCAGGTCCCTGTAACTCCGGGAACCACTGTGCGATAGAGGAGGTACCACGACAGCACGGCTTGGCTCTGGCTTTATAAAGCACTTTTTGCTCCTTGGAAGAACAAGAGTAAGTGCAAACCTGTCCTGTTATTCTGCGGTTAAAGGTTGCCAACGATTATGGTTTGAAGTGAATAGAAAACAACAGCCAGTGGAGCAGCTCACGTGTCCTTAATGGTGTCTACTTCACAGCCAAGTTACTGAAAGGGCAGAGCCAGCTGGTGGCTGGGACCTCTCTGTTGAGCAATGTGCAGGACACAGGAATTCAATCAGGGCCATGCGCAGCCTTAGCTTTTCCTATAACAAGTGATAAAATGTCGACTTTCCCAACCTTCCTCCTCACAAGTTGGTTTAAAGGGAATGAAGTCAGATCCCGCTATAGCTTAGTAGGTTCCCAGCCAACTCAAATGACTCCCCACCGTCTTTTCATCTACATGAGACTCCTAATGCCCTAAGCCTTTGCATGTCCTGGCACATAGCCCAATTGAAGCATGAGCTCCAACAGAAGTTTTAAATTTAAAGCTGTTCTCTTGGCTTCAGAAATTTGCAGACTGAAGCTGAGAGCTGCAATTTAGCTGTTTACTTGCAGACCTGCAACAGCCCTGCTGTGCTATTGCACTCGCCTCGGCCAGGCAGTTGTGTTAACAGCACTTTCCAAATAAAGTAGCAGCCCCAGTTACAGAAAATGCTTTTCCTATCTGGGCATTTATCTGATTTACTTTTTCTTTAATTGCTCATGGAGCACAGGGCTGTTTTGTTTTCCATCCCTTATTATAATTAATCCATCATCATTTCTAGTCACTGGGCTGACTTGTGCTGGATTTTTTATTTCTTGCCATTTTCAGCATCAGCTTGGGCTAATACCCCCCAGATGCCACATTACTCGCGAGATGAAGAGCACTGATGTGAGTGATTAAGCAAATATCGGGTGGACAAGCAACTCCCAAAGTTCTGCTCACACAGAGCAGAAGAAAAGACACCCTGTTCTGGAAACAGCCATGGCAGAAAATCCCAGAGCCAGAATAAATGGTATTCTCAGAGAGAATAAATGGTTTTGGATGAACCTCATATCTTTCTTCTGCAGTCAGATGGGGCATCTTGTTTTCCTTTCACCTCACTGGAAGGGGTGTGCTGGAGTCCATCCTGCCTGTAGTGCAAGAAGCTCACCAAGGCCTGTCCAGTGGGATGCAGGGGGATCTGAACTGAGACCTGGGATTTGCACCCCAGCCATATTTGCCGTTGCAGGCAATGTTGTAACTGCTCATTCGTAACATGAACACAGAACTGCTTAGCCTGGGACTGCAGGAACTGGAGAAGGACAAGATGCAATGATGGAAGCAGAGGTTTCAGTGCTGATATCCTGTCCCACGAGGCCACTAAGCCCTTCTCTCCTATGATGTGCTTTTCCCGTCATTTGATCAGGTGTAGCTGTCACTCTGGGCTTGTGCCCAGCACAGTGACCCTCAAATCTTGCTGCACCTCGGTTTTGCAAGACCCTGGCGAGGATGCTACAACCACAGACTCCCCGATGGACAAGAAATCAAAGCCTGCTGCTGCCCCCATGTGTTCCTTGCTCATTATTGTTGCCACGCACCAGTAAAGACGTGGGAACCCTATTGGGAAGCGTGAGGTAAGCACAGCCCAGCCTCTCAGCTGCTGAGGTCAAACATCTTGCTTTGGAAGACTCTTCTGTTTCTTCTATTCCTCTTGCAAGCTCAAGGCCTTCCCTAGGGCACCTTGTATTCAAAAAAATTGCAGAGTCAGTTTGGACATATTTGGAAGTGAGATGAGCCAGGGACAGCGCGGAGGCACGCAATACACAGCAAAGCACAGAGGTGTCATCGTCCCGTTCTGAAAAGATGCGTGTGCAACTCTCGGAGGCTGCCATGCAATGCTGAACGCTATCAGATATCAGCACAGCACGTTCAGGCTTGTTGGCTCAGACCATGAGGAGCACAGAGCGAGAGACAGCTCTTGGCAGGCTGAGCTCACATGATAAGGTCATTGGAAAGACAAGTGATGCTTTCATCAACCTGCCTTTCCCCGGTATCTGCACTGGCTTGAGCAAGGACTCACTTTGTGCTGCTGTAATATACTGAGCTCCACGTGGTGCCAAGGACAAAAGCTCCCTCACAAATACACTGAAGCTGTGTTTTTCCAACCAGTGTCTCAGCCCTCGACTCCCATCCTTCTTGGCCTTGCCAGCTTCTAGTTTTGAACCATTAAATGGCACTTCTTGGAAGAGGTACATTCCCTCTGGCTCAGTGACAACTCTCAAGGGAGAACAGGTTGTAGTTACTGGTTCTCTATCTGCTGCTTCCCAATAGTTGTGTCTTTTGGACATCCATTAGGGATCTTATGATTTTTCTCCTTCCTTCTCTGTTGAGCAGTCCTTTGCTGGGGCTGCACACGCTAATTATTGTGGAGAACATCAGTCCCAGAAGCTGCCTGAAGCCTGAGGTGATGTGTTGGCAGCAGCAGCCAAACTCTTACTGGCCCAAATGGAGCCAATCTGTGGCTTGGGGGAGTCACGCAGGCCATGGTTCTGGCCATCATAATGCAGCTTCTTGGAAAGGTAGGGTTGCCTGTTTGCTGTCCTTTCATCACGAGCCTTTTTGGCCCTGGCACCATGAACAGATGGACCGAGGAGCAATGTCCCAGCTAAACAGTGTCCAGAGACTACACTGGACACTGCCTCGAGCTCTCTGAGAGCATCTGAAGGGAACAACATGCGCTGGCAGGGCTTACGTGCTCCAGCAATTGGGGATTGCAAACACATGCTTCAGCTATGCAAGAAATCTTTGACTTGTTCTGAATGCGATTCTGCCTGGGTTTCTTCCCAGGAACATTCCTGTTCTTTACAATTTACCAGTTGCAGGAAGGGAGAAGGGGGAGAGTAGGGATTTTAAAAGTAAGGGAGAGGAAAGGGAACAGATCTTACAGTACTTTCCCTAGCCAAATTCCTCCAGAAGGACAGGGTGTGGAGTATGGACTCCAGAATTTGGCCCAATCCCAAGAAAATACAAACTGCAAAATTAAAAGCACTTTTAATTAGTCATTTGTTTTTACATAAAGAATAAGTCACTGTTTTTCTGAAGCAATTCAGTGTCTGCTATCACATAAACCAGGCAGCTCCTGCCAAATGGTGCTGCGTGATAGAAGGCAAGCGCAGAACTGGGTCTGTTATCTCCTCCAGGAGACGGCAGTGCTGTTTAGATCTGCGTTCTGGTTCCCGAGATAAAAGTCTCATTCCAAAGAGTCACAGCATACGTGAGAGAGTTGCCAATGTACTCCTTGTAGGTGGGAGTAATTTGATGTCTGGGCTGGAGATGAATTATGAAGCTGGATCTTTATTATAACACTTACTATGTTACAAACAGGAGAAAAAGCTTTCAAGGTGGAGACAAGAGCTGCAATTCTGCCCTGGAAGAAGTCAAAGGTACAAGGCAACCAGCACCTCACACCCTGACTCAGAGGGATGGCAAATCCCTCTTCTCATTGCCTGCAACCCCGGGGTCCTACCTGGGAAGGAGCAGAGGCCACAGGGGGTTTGCCTTTTTGGAGGGATGGGCTCGGTGGGAGCTGCCGCGCTGGGTGTCACGGTGCTGCTGGGTGTACCCGCGAGCAAGTACCCAGGCTGGGTCACCCAGGGATGCCCCTGCAGGTGAGGTGTGAGCTGGCTGTCAGCTTCAGGGACACAGGCTTTGTGCTTCTTTCCAGACACGACCACCTAAACCATGGGCTTGTTCCTGAGAGCGTGAAGTTTCAGCCCAAGAGCCTTCCAGGGCACTCAACGACAGGAGTAGTGCTCCTCTGCGGAGATGCCCGTGGCTAAGTGTGGAACCTGCTGAGCTACACAAGTGCTTTCAACAGGAGAAACCATTGCAAGAGGCAAGGTGTGACCTGACGCTACTGAACATGCACTCCAAGTAACCTCCGCAGCTCAATTAACTTCATTAAGTATATACCTATAATTAATTTAATTTAACTGAGGTTTTCTTCCCTGCGTTGTGGGCCCACTGTATCAACCTCTTAAAATTATTGCTGTGTATATAATTCAATCAAATGTACATACAGTGCACACACAAGTTTCGTCACTCCAGACACCAGGGAGAGTATTATTTTGTTGTATTTGGCTCACGCTTTTGCCTTAACACGGAGAGTAACTTCACTGAAGTCTGTTATGCTACATCAGTCTAAAACCAGAACAAAGCCCAGCATTTATAAATTGAGGCATCGTAACTTCTATAATGCCATGTCCTGAACATGGATGTGGTTTGCTACAGCTGCCTTCCCAGTGTCCCACTAGGAAACAATGAAATAAAGATAGAAGGGGATACTTTTTATTTATTTAATTATTTAGTTAGTTAGTCCAGAAATATCACAGTGCTGTATAGGAGCCTTCTCTGTATATGCTAAACTAAACAAGAATAACTGGTCGATATGAAGAAGCAAGTGCTCTTTAAATGTGTGTCAGGACAGTAGTTCACTACTTGTGAGGTCTGTTCCTTTGTCTTTTATTGGCTTGTTGTACATTCTACATTTTTATTGTCAATAGCCCGTGTGGTGAGGGAAAATGGGTGAATGATTTCATTCTATCTTGCTTTTATTAATCCCAAATCATGGATCATGTCACAGTTAATGATGGCTCTGGTGATTTATGAATTGCAATTTTTACTTCTGCTAGTCCTGGACAGTGGGAGACCATCAGGCGCTGGCCAGAGCAGCTGGAGCCTGAGCATCAGTTAGCACCGATGAGCTCCGTGTGTGTGGATGTGTGAAATGGCCCATCTCTGGGCAGGTGATTTAACCAAATACCAGCACGAGAGAGAGTGGAGCTGCACATTAAGTGAATTGCACATTAAGTCATTAGTTTCCCAAGGGTGGAAAGCAGTCTAGCACTGAGTGATGCGAAATCCAAATAACAGATTTTATTGCAGAGCTTAGAAGGCACCTCAAAGAGAAGCAAAGACAGGAGGAATATGTGCCTGACATTTCTGTCACTTCTGACGTGATCCTGAAAATAGAGGGACGAAACCAAAGAGAAGAAGGGACCAGGAGTTCTGGATATGCAATATCTGCAAGTAAGAGTTTACAGGAATTGCAGGGACAAATGGGAGAGCCCTATTCTAGATTATGTTCTCTTTAGAAAGCCCCAACCAAGACCTTCATTAAAGTTTTGATTCTTTATGATGAAGTGATTAACTCTGACATCCCCTGGGAAGGCGCTTGCATTGATGTGAATTCTGGTTCGTGCCCAGCATCACGGACACATTGCTACTTTGGATTAAGTGAAAATGAGAGGACTTTCTCAGTTCTGTTGCCCCTGGCATTGACATAAGTCAGGGGTAGGAGGATTTCTTCCTGACCTTTAGGGGGCATATGACCCTTACGTTGGTTGAATGTGTGTAATGACTGAGCCACTCGGCTCTCAGACAGACTTCACTTGTTTGTGGCTTTGCAGCTCTCACAATATATCTGCTAACAGCAAAAATACACCAATTATTTGGAATGGTGACAGCATCCGCGCAGCTGGCCCAGAGCCAACATCAGCACTCCTGCAAAACAGACAGTTACTGCTTGTTAAGGATTGTCATATTCTTCGTACTGACCTTGCTTTGCATCAGTTGGGCTTCAGCATGGTGGGGCCACTGGGAAGCAGGAACACTTGGAGCAGCAAAGCCGCTGAGCATCCCTCAGCTCACTCGGTGTCTGGGTCTGAATGGATGCATCTGCTGATCGCTCAAGTGCCACCGCGTCGCTCTACTTTGGTTTGAACAAACCTGGCTTACACAAAAGGTGACGGGGAGCAGTCAAGCTTGGAGGACCAGGAAGGACAGGCTGTTCCAAAGTGCAGAGTTGAGCTATTCTGCTGCTAACCCACATGGTTAGGGAATGGCCAGGGGGTCAGCAAAAGCTGCTGGGAGAGGACGCAATGCTGAATTTCATGCAAATGGAAAGATCAGCAGAGGATGCTCACACTGAAACAAGACTGGAAAAAGCAGATAGGTATCTAAAACATTTTGGAAAACCTCCTGTTGTGCTTTTTTTCAGTGTAATAAATCTTTGTTGGATTAACTACCTAACAGTGAAATTTTCCCACTCGGCTAGAGGCAGATTTCTTGTTGAAGTGAGAATAAGTATAATATTTTAAGGTGAAATACGATAGTTTGAAGGTCTCAGGGGAAAGAAAGGGCAGGGCTGCACTCAGTGAAAGGGCACTAGTTCCCTGTCATTTCCCTGTGCATGCCTGGAAAAACATATCACAACTGCCCCTTGAATTTTAGGTCAAGATGAAGGGAATCTTGTAAAGTCCTATAGCTCAAGAACACTACATCTTTAAAGCCGTAAATTCTCACAGGGAATGTGATCCCTTTGCAGCACAGGTTATTGCAGATGGACTGCTGGGAGGGAGAGCAGAGTCATGTCATGGGACCACAATGGCAGCAGGTACCTGGGGTACTGCTGCAAGCAGCAAATAAAAAAAGAACTGAAATGGGCCTTTCTGCTGTCCTTTGCACTTGATAATGAAGGCCTGAAAAGGTCTAATTTGGAGGGCTTTATTCTAAGGCTCCATTAAGACTTTCTGGACAGATAAGAGGTCAGCATATATCAGTGACAGCAGAGAAACCTGCAGATTTATCTGTGCAGGGATGTTTAAATCTTGGTGACAGATTACCCGTTACGTTGCACGTGGTAGCGTGAACACTGCACATGTTTCTTCCAGGACAGGACCACAAGCACGTTGTCTGGCTTAGTCTGTACAAATGAGCCTGAATTATTTGCAGTCAATTGATGTCAGTCAAGTGCTCCTGTGTTTCCATGTTTGTGATTTGTGTAGGCAAATCCGAGAAGGGAAGCAGTTTTGAGTCTGTCTATTGAAAGGTTTTTTTGCTTGATTTTTCTTAACAGCTCTTTGATCCCAAGAGTTGGGAGAAAAACACCATTTCATCACGACTCTGTGAGGATCTTTCAGCTGGAGGATGAAGCAGTTTCCCATCTACATTTCCCAGTGTTTTTTTTTCTGTGAGATCAACGAATAATTCTTCCTGATATTTTAAAAGTTAGAAAAATAATAGGAGTAAATGGCAGTTAAGTAGAAGTAAACCAACCCAGACTTAGCTCTGTCAGCAGAGTCTGGTTGTTTCCCCCATGTTTCCAGATCACCTTAGCGTTTGTATTTTCCAGGGTTTAGCAGGTTACCCTGAGTAATCTGTATTTGTTTGATAAAAAGTGATTATTACTCATAACTTTTGAACCTCAATAGTCACAGAGAGATTATAAGTGGCTCGGGGAAGGCATATTGGTACGTCTCGTCCAGTCCTCATGCTTGTAGAGCCCTCTCCAGCACACTAAATCCATCATCTGTTGGGTCAGAAAGGTATGTAGGATGGCTGAGGCCCAAAATCATCTGCTGGTGAGACAAGCTGGCCTCTTTTAGTCGAAAACCATTACCCCTTATCCTGCTGCAACAGGCTCTGCTAAAAAGTTTTTGCCCGTCTTTCTGACGGCCCCCTCCAAGCACCGAAAGGCTGCCATGTGTTGAATAGAATCATAGAATGGCCCAGGCTGGAAGGGACCTTAGGGATCATTTAATCCAACCTCCCTGTCATGGGCAGGGACGCCTCTCAACTAGATCAGGCAACACACGGGGACCCAACGGGGATCGAACCCGTGACCTTGGTGTTATCAGCACCACGCTCTAACCGAGTGAGCTAACCGGCCCCCTTGAACATATACGATCAATATACTAACAATGTAATGACTGGAGTTTTATTCTAACTGTATGTACAGCCAGTACAACGTACATTGTCACGGCGGTGCCGGAGGCGGGGCAGCCCCGACGTGTTTGTTCCCCGCCCGGCTCTTGCGAGGCTCCGGCCGGGCCGAGGGGCGCGGGCCCTTTAAGCGGGGCCCTCCCCCCGCCCGCGCCCTCCAGCGCTGACCGCTCAACCGACCTCGCTGCACCGCCCTCCCCCGTCTCCCATTGGTCCGACCGCCCTGGAGGTCCCGCCTTCCGCCGTTGACAGCCAATGGAAAGAGAGCAGACCGAGACTCGGCGCTAGGTTGGTGCGTGTGGCCGATGGCCGGCGAGCGGCGGGTTAGTGCGGGGGGCGCGGGGCTGGGGGGAGAGGGGCAGGGCCCGGGCCCGGCCGACCGTGGGCAAGGGGCGCTGCGGCGCCGAGAGCGGCGGGGCCCGGCGGGAACCACGGCCCCCAGAGGCCCTGAGGGGGTCGGGGGCCCCTGGGAGGTCGGGCCCTCTCCTGAGGGGGTCGGGCCCGTACAGAGCGGAGCGGGCCCTTCCCTGAGGCGCTGAGGGGATCGCGCCCCCCCCTGGGGGGATCGGGGCCCAACCCTGAAGGGATCAGGCCCCTCCTGAGGGGATCAGGCCCCTCCTGGGTGATCGGGGCCCCCCTGAGGGGATCGGGGCCGCCGAGGCGCTGCGGGGATCGGCGCGGAGCTCCCCGAGCGTGTCCCCGTGGGGCCGGCGGAGGCTCCGGGCGGGCTCCGCCTCGCTGTGCCCAGTGGAGGCGCCGGGAGCGGCGGGCAGGCCCCGGGGCGGGGGGTTCCTGCCGTGCCCGCCGGCACTTGGACAGGGCTCCTGCCGCCCGGTCCCGGGGCTGCGGGGCTCGGAGCGGGTGGAGCCGGCCTGGAGAAGTTTTCCCCTTCGAAAAGACGGGGTGGAGAGTGTGGGGAGAGCACCCTCCGCACCTGCCGATCGAAGGGCAGAGGTGTCCCGCCCGAGCGACCGGGAGGCCGATGTTCAGCTCTGCCTGCGGGTGCCGGACTCGGCGCTAATGAAACGCCATAAAACGGGAATGGTTTCGCCATAAGAATCCCTCCTGGGCAGACAGACAGTATTCAGGCCAATGGAGTTTGGTGAGAATGTGGGGTTTTCCTACCTCTACCTGACCCTGAAAACAAATTGTTTGTGTTGCTGAGGACTGAAGAAAGAAAGAAAGAAAAAAAAGTAGCTTCTTAATGACTTGCTGCTGTAGGCCTAGCAATAATTAAAACAAAGTGCTCAGGCAGGTTCCTGTCTTTGTACAATGAAATGACCTTATCATTCAGGTTGATGTTAAGTATAGCTTGAGCTGTTCTTACTCATAAAAAAAACCCCCAACACTTCCGTGAAATTAAAACATGGATTCTTAAAATGTGAAGAACTAAGGACTTCTGGAAAGGTGACATAAGGGATGATTTTGGTCAGTTTTTAATCTGCATTGGTAGGAGATCAGGTGTGGTTCCACGGATTAATTTTTTTTACCGTAATTCAAGACACTTGGCTGGAGTGACTCTACTGCTGTTTTTAAGAAATTATAGAAAGTAGAGTTTAAGATGTGTAGCAGGGTAGTGTTGTGTAATGGTTTGTCCACAGGCAGACAAAATAAAGTTTGAAAATAATCTACCCATTGTTGGAAGTTTGTGTCCATAACCTCCCTGATGTTTCTGTCACTGCTGTTAGAATGGCATCTTTTGCATTTGTCCCTGAGAAGATCTGGGTAGAAGGAAAGTTTTGTGTGTGCATGTGCACATACAGCTGCTGTGCTTTTTGTCCATCCTCCCAAATCTTACATGCCAAGAACTAAACACTGGTGTTAAGGAAATCCAAAATGTCTTGTTTTTTTTTTTTTTTTGTTCCAGGTGCTGGTATAAAAGATGAGGCTGAATGAGAGCCGGACAAGATCCTTCCAGGCTCCTGTCACCATCCACAATTACCCGGGCAGGCAGGTGTACGTGTTTCCCGACGGCCAATCTGACTCGGAAGAGTCATCAGAGGAGGAACTCAATGTTACAGAACTGCGGCCCAGGGGCAGGGAGCAGCAGCGATGCAGCGCTTCTCGGAACAGAGTTGGAGATGTGGTACTTCTGGAACGAGAGATTACGGAGGATGATAATCTTAACAAGCTAGCCCTGCAGTATGGCTGTAAAGTAAGAGCTACCTCCGTTTGTTTGGTTTGAATTACTTCAGAGGTATTTTACGTGTAGCTTAGTCTCTGGAATTACAGGAAGGAGTTGTCTGATGGTTTTGACAGGGAAAAGGGTTTGCCCTGTGTATTTCATGAATGGGCAATATCTGGGTAAAACTGAGCTGGAGAAAGGCAACAAAAAAAACCCAAACCAAAAAAATGTTCTTCAGCCAACAGCCTAAGAACATGTTGACAACCCCACACCCTGCCTGACCTGCTTTCCTGTTTAATTTGAGTGACTAAGCGCAGCGTAGCAGTCGGGATTTGTACTTAGTGATTAAAGTAAGGGCAAAAAGTAGGAAGCCGAGTACAGAAATGAGGTCTGGAGCCCTGCTCTCAAGGAACACACAGTTTTTGAAGCAAACTGACCTGTACAGAGAAATGTCACTCCAATGGGGTCTGGTTTGGGGTTTGGTTTCTTTTCATTTATTTTTTTGAAAGGTGTGAGCTTGTATATTGCAAGGAAGGTCTAAGTCTAACAGGTGTGGACTTTGGGAAGGAGAGCTGCCCAAGCCCAGGTCGCAGAGCCCAGGTGCTGTCTGCACGTGTGGGGTTCGGTTTGCTGCCGTGCCCAGCAGCGCGCGTGCGCGCGGTTCAGCCATCGGCGAGCAGAAGGCAGCGCATGCGTGCAGTGAGTTTTCTCTAGGGTTGGAACGTACCCACAAAATATGTCCTCCTTGTTCCAAAGCACAGCGCTTCACAGAAAAGCTGTTGAAAAGTTGTAAGTACCTGACCTGAACATTAGAAGTACCCTATTGTTTATCAGTTAAGGCTGTATTTTTAGAGCCTCCTTTATCTGCAAGCTAGGCTGTGATTAACAAGTTCCATGATGCAAACAATTGGACAGTGACCTGGATTGGGATAATGATACTGGCTCTGCTGCTGCAATACCATTGCTTAACAGCACAACAGCTGCATGGTGCAGCTGAAGCAAGAGGGTTTAGAGGAATTGCGACAATTCCTCCCCTCCCATTCCCCTAGAAACAAAAACAAAACAAGAAAGACACCCTGCTAGGTTCTGCTGATGAGCCCGATGCGTGTGGAGAAGCGAATCTGGGAGGACTTGAATAGGCCTTGATTGGCACTGGCAGAGCCTGAGAACTCAGAGCTGCAGCAGTTGGCTTTGTAGTCGTGACTGTATGCTCATCTCTAAGCAGTAGCGATCGCGTCATTACTGCCACTTGTGCAGAATCACAGCAGTGCGGTGAACATAAAGGAGGAAGATTATGAAAAAAATCTTTTGGTTTGTAGCATGAAGAAGCCTGCTGGGCCCCGTTTGCTGTACCCCGGGCTCGGTCCTGTCCCTACCGCGATGTTCACCCGCCTCCTCCCGCCCCTCTCTGGAGCCTTTCAGCCCCAGCAGGCAGAGGTGGCTCCGCTCTGCCTGCCCGAGGCTGCAGGGCTTGTCTGGTGGGGAGAGCAAGTGGATGGGGAGGGACCAGGTAGTCAGTGTTCTCCTCCCACAGGAGAAAAACTGTCCATCTGCCTCCCTCCCTTCCAGAAAAGGCGCTTCTGCCTTGTTCCAGTGAAATTAAAGAGGCACAGAAATCTTTTTTACTGGGGTTTTGTGTATTTGTCTGTTCACAGACTGACATTGATCAGTTTTTATGTTTTTTTTTTTTACTTGCATAATTAAGCAGCTCCTGAAGGGCTACCAGGACATCCGTAAGGAAGATTTGCAGCTAGGAAAATATGTGACTATGCTTTAAAAATCCAGGACGAGCTTCTCCTTGAAACCAATGAGAACTTGTCATCGGGGGCGGGTATTAAGACAGTGCAGCAATTAGCTTTGTGTGTGCTACAGATAACTTGGCAGGGATGCAAAGCACTTCGAAATTCTCATTTTTTACTCTTGACCATTTATAGTCCTGGCTTGCTTTTGGCATTGTTCTTAGCTGGGACAGGAGGAGCTTGCTGTGGCCAAAAAAATGAGTACAGAAAATAAGCCTAAATGGCTTGTGCAGCCAAGTGCTCTTGCATGCTTCCCATCAGCTTTGTTTGTTGTTTCTGCGTGAGTGCTGCTCTACTTTCTGTTTCTAGAGCCTCAGCACAACATTGCAGTGTTTGATTGCAGACACTGCAGGGGTTATTTACTGTCCCAATAATTTGCTTTCATTGGATCAAAACCAAAAGTTGAAGCACCACCTCAGTTCAGAGGCTTTGGGTGAGATGAAAGTTATTTCATAACCAAATACTTTTGCAGGGTTTAAGTCCTGTTGTTACGCTGGGGCAAGCTGTGAGAAGTCTGAACTGGCAACTGAGGATTCCTTTTGCCTCAGGGCTACCAGATTAGGATCTAGATTAAACCTCTTTTTCAGATTTCTCAAGCTTTGCAGTGTAACCGTGAGATTCAGGCATCGATCCCGTCTCTGCCTTCCAGCAGAGCCTGGCTTTCTGGCTGTGACGAAGCAAACGCCACCTCACAGGGCTCGCACAGTGCATGAGCTTGACGTGTGGTTCCCTGGCAGCCCGTATGGGCTGGAGGGGAGATCCGCAGAGGCAGAGCCGCTGCAGCACCTCGCTCCTGTGGCCCATGGCACTGTCCTCTGCCTGGTGGGACCTCCCCTGGGCACCTCCTGCTGTGCTGGAGGCTGAGATGCCCCCGCTCCCAGCAGCAGCAGCACAGCCTGCACGTAGCCCTGATGCACGTAGCCCTGAACATTTGTTGCAGTGGCAAAGGAGATGCTCAAGCTCCCTTCTGGTGCATTGGCCTATTGGCTTTCAAAAGGAGATCTTTGCCCTCAGCCATGGATGATTTTGGTGCTGATGGTGCTGACACATTTGCTTAGGAAATTCTTTCTTGTTTTCAGTTCCCCAGTTCCATTGGTAGCCTTGAGCATGTGAGGCTGCTGTGAATGCAGTTCCTGCAGTAATTCACTGGATTCTGAAAAAACCAAATCTCTCTGAATGTTCAGTCCTCCCTCTGTGTGTCTTTGGTATGATACGTCAGAGGTGGTTAACCCATTTGTGTTGCCTTTCTCTTTGGGGTCTTGCTGTTCTGTTTAGTGAACCTCCAGCCTTTCCCTCATGGTTCCTTCATGTCTCCTTGGCTGCTTTGCGGAGCTGCTTGCACACATTGACAGTCCTGTTCGTTTTCTTTGACTGAGAAGATCACGTACTTACTTATTAGGTGGTTGTGAGTGGACACTGTATTAAGCTGTCTTCTCCTTACGTAACATCAAATAGAGAAACACTGCTTTGCCTTTATCTTTTCCTTGACACTGTCTGTCCTTGGAACCTATGCTGTACCATAGGGATTGTTGTTTCTTGGTCTTCTTAACTGTTGTTTGCATCACCAAGCTAGTTGGGAATGCCGGTCGCTGATGGGAATCCTACACACAAACCACCAGAGATGATTCCAGATGTGCGGCGATTATTGCCTTATGCTTACCTTCAGCTGGAGTGGTGGAGAAATGAGCTGCTGTCCCGCAGGAGGGGGCTTGGTGCTTGGGGACATGAGTGGAGGATGCTTGTGCCTGGTGGGGAGAGCTGCTCACCTGCGCTCTGCTGGGCTGTGATGGTGCTTTCCAAACTACAGTGTGCTCCGAAGAGGGAGCTCTGTTCACTGTGAAATCACTTTCTGAGCAGGAGACGGGGTTTGCCTGCTCACACTGATATTGTTCTTACCTTAAACGCTCAGGTCCTAGTTAAGGTAGGAAAACTGTTTTTAAAAGGATCTGTTATAAAGACTCTTCTTGCCTTAAGTGAGAGAGGGAGAGAAGGGTAAGGAAAGCAAAAAGAAGGAAAACCAGTATTAACTGAAATACAGGATGTGAGAGATACAATAGCAGTAGAGGTGATAACTGATTTTATAGGGGACTGTCTCTACCCTGCGGGACCCGGAGCATCCCTGGAACAGCTGGGGCATCTCTGCAGAACATCGAGTCACTTGCAGCCAGGGCTTGCTCTTACTTTCTGACTGCTGCTTGCACACTGGTTTTGTACCTACTTCTTGCATCAGTACTGGGTTATCCTACACTAATACCCTTGTCCTTCTTGGATTCTGTAGGTTGCAGATATCAAACGTGTCAACAACTTCATCCGGGAGCAGGACTTGTATGCACTGAAGTCCATCAAGATCCCCGTGAAGACCCATGGGCTCTTAACAGAGAATGGCCGAGAGCTAAAGCCGCTCTCGGCTGCGCCCTCCCAGACCGGCCTGACACTGGTGGACTTACCGGAGCCTGCTGACGGCGAGAGCTGCTCTGCTGAGGGCGGGCACCTCAGCGACTACTTCAAGGGGATCGACAAGAGCATTCAGGACGCGGTGCAGGCAGAGGTCCAGCTAAATGCAGAGTATTGCGTGGATGTACTGGAGAGGCCACTGCCTGAGTCGAGGAAGCGGGAGAGCAGTAATGGTGCGGACTGTGGAATCCAGTGGTGGAACGCGGTTTTTATTATGCTCCTGATAGGAATTGTCCTGCCAGTATTTTATATCATCTATTTTAAAACACAAGGCCTGGTGGCCCATACCTCCAACGCAACAGTAACCTCAAATATTTCAACAGATGTATTGGAAGGGAAATTACCACAAAACTCAGTTGTAGAAAAGAAGTCCTAAGCAGGGGGAGGCAGCCAACTACAGCCTCTCCTCCCAGCACTGCGGCCCTTATACCAGTGACTCTGACTCGAGTGCGTTCAGGGGGATAACAATTCAGATTATTTTTTATGGTTTTAAGTAGCTGATGGTATTACTCTGAAAAGTAAAAGTGAGGTGATGTGATTTTTATGGGAAAATAAGGATGCTTTGTCGCTTAGGAAGAAAATGAGGCAGCTGGCTTAACATCCATGAACTCTGTTGAGGGCAAGTATTTTGTAGCAGTTATCTTGGCTGCTTCAGGTATTTCTTAATGCCTTGTCTAAGTGAATCCTTTGCTGCTGAGATGAAGAGTGCAGTATTAATGTGATGGGAAAGTTGGAGGGTGTTTGCATTGTAGCAAAGATGCTTAGAGTGAAGGCAAGGACTGCTCTTTTTCTCTGAGCTGTGATTTTTTTCTGTCTTGCAGACTGTGGCAATTTTGGCATCCTTAACACTAAAAATGATTTCTAGCACGTTAAACTGCGTGTGCGGCAGCACGAGGATGCTGACAGCACCTCACCTTGTCATCCTTTTGAGCGTGTTTAAGCTCTATTTATTGGGGTGCTTCAAGGCCACTACTGGGACAGGTGAGCCCAGACTCCTTCCCCTTGATGAACTCCTTCAGAAGTGTTTTGTGACGGCCTGTGTCTCTGCAGGCAGAGCTCGTTGCTGAAGCTCGGCTTTTGCCGGGGAGTTGCTCGCCCAGCGCCACTATGTCAGTACACCCGGAGGTGTGCAAAGAGGCATCAGAGTAACGTAGGCCTGGGGTAGGTAGGACACACTTCTCAAAGGCTTGTTTGTTGGGGGGGAGGTCTAGCTAGTATTACGTTAAAAATAGAAAATAATCATAAGGGTGCATCTTAGACACACAGTTTGTCAGGCACTTGAGTGTCCTTGTTTGTAGTCTTCATGTGAGAGAGCCTGGCCAAATAGCAATTTTCAAGGCCCAGGAAAGACGCATGGTATTACCATAGACAGTCGTAGAAATAAGTAAATGCTGCAGAGATGGAGACTGCGGAGCTGCTGTGTGTGAAACGTGTCTGTGACCTGCTCATGCTTCCGAGGGCAGAAGACGAGTGATGTCCCCAGCTGTCAGTAAGATTAAGGCCCGTGCTTCTTGGGACATGTCAGTAAACACATGCTAGAGGTGAGCGCAGAAAAGCTTTGCTGCAGCAAAGAGTTTGCCTCAAAAAATGAATTCAGCAAATTCATGGTCTGTGGGCAGAGATAAACACTCTCTTAGGACTAAACGCTGAGGCATTTGGCAGCACGGTCGCACAGAGCCTGACTGGGGACGTGGCAACGGAGCCACCAGCCAGAATCTGTTTTAGGAAGGTCCCTCACTGGGGGGCTTGGCTGGTCCGCCAGGAGCAGAGCGATGGTGTCTGCAGGGAGCGGGGCAGGCGGGGCTGTGGTTTCCCAGCAACATGGGGATCACCACAGCACACACACACACAGAACCGTCTGGTGTTCCAGCGGTAACTTGTGTTTCCTGCAACCATCAGAAAAAAACCGAACACTAAACCAACTGCTCAGGAAAGCCTGAGCGAACCTACTTTAGTAAATGAGGACTCTAAAAGTATTGTATACTGAGGGAAGAAAACCTAAAAAAACCAAACAACTTGTATTTTTCTTCTGTGAAGGAAATGTATCTTTCTTTGTTGGGGTGGGAAAATTATATTACTACATTTTTAAAATAATGCAAAATGAAATAAAAGCACAAGGGGCACCACCCACCCCTGCATTTTTTCTTCTGTCACCACAACACAATGGCGCAGGCTGAGCCCTCTTGCCTTGCCGCATCTTCACCCTGCCCTAGAACAAGAGTTCAGAACATTGTTCTCTGCCCAAGTTTTCCTCACTCGAAAGCCATTTGTTTGAGGGTGCCAGCCCCGCTGCAGCTAGCTCGGGGCAGCCCTGTTCCTTATCATGGGTTTCACAAAGCGGCAGCGACAAAAGGAGATGCGATCGCCTGGAGAGGGGCAGGAGGGATTTGGGGTCACCGGTCTGAACACGCGCGGGTTTTCTGCAGATTTCAGTAAGTGCTTTCTAATAAAGTTCTGACAGCGTCAGTTCTTACTGTGAATGTGTCCCAAAACTGCCCCGTGCATTAAAAGAACCAGTGCAGCCGTTCAAAACCAGAACTTCCAAACTGGCTCTGGAGCGTGTCAGCTGCTTGGAGAGGGGGCAAAGGCGTTCCTGGGGACAGAGCTCTGCAAACACGAGAGAGGCTGGAGTACACAGTAAAAGCCAGTATCTTTACTTTAGTGAATGCAGGATACAAATATTTTACAACAACCTCTAGCATTTTCTTAACCATTTGATAAAAAGTTCACTAGAATATTTATTGTATATTGAAGAAAAAACAACACATTCAGGGAAAAAAATTGAGATTAACTTATTTTTTTTCTTAAAAGATTCGTCTCAAGGATGGCAACAAAGTCCAGCTTGTGCCGCCAAACGGCTTATCATCATTAAACCGTGAACAGCTTCTTTGTGAACTGTTGACTACAAACATTTACCAAATACATAAATCTCTTTTAAAAAAGCCATTTTAAATATAGCAAAGCAGTGTTCTCTTGCACAGCAAAGTGAAGAAAGTTTCTACCAAGATTTAAATGTTTACATTTGTTAAGTCTTTCTTTCACATTCCGATTTAACTTCTTCCCATGATCAATTGTTAGGAGTTATTTTGTTCCTTATTTACTATGTATTTCTTGTGCGCACAGTAATTCGCAAGTTTCTGATGCATTAGTGTCCTTTAAGTGAAAGGAAAGGCTAAAGCATTTTTCTCTGACGAATCCCTGATAACGTGTATTTTTAAATACTATAGTGAGAGCTCGAAGATGGAGAGGTGATTTGTCACAATAGAGATAAAAATCTTAAATCATTCAGCCTTGAATGGGTTCAGACTAGGATTGGATCCACTTGCAACTTCAGTCAGTATGGTTAATTAAAAAAGTAGGTTTTACCTGTTGAAATATCTGTGCTACGTCGTCTTTTTTTTTTTTTACAAAACATTTTTACAATTTCTAAAAAAGTATGTTCCAAAGTCAGTTACTTCTTATTAAAAATCAGGATTCCCGTTTGCTCAACGGCGAGAGATTCTCCGCCTGACGCGGGAGGTCTGTGGAAAGACTCGTTCTGCCAAGTCTGTTGGAGGGTCTGGGGCAACACGTGAACAGCCCCTTTCGCAGCTCTTGAGAACCGGTTAGTTGTGTTTTTTTTTTAATTCATTGGTGCAATTTCAATACAAACTCTAACCCTTATGTAGCTTTTTTTTCTTTAAGAAAACAGTAATCGTACTGTTTATAAACCTGCATAGAAATAAAGACTATTGAGATACAGTCAGCAAAGCCATCTTATAAGGCACACAAGAAAATAGACAGTAAATGTGAATGCAGAACTCCCACTCAGATGTACAGCAAAGTTCATATATGTGCATAAATAATGAAAAAAGATCACATAACTTCTCAGAGCATTAAAAGGTTCTCTGAACTGGTAAGTGAATTCAGTCACTTTGGAAACAGTTGCCATTAAAGAGAGTCTCATTTTCCGCTACGCTTCTGTAAACCGGGAACTAACTACAATACACGGAGAGAGATTTCCAAAGGTAAGTGGCTGAAACAAACTGAAACCTGCACGGGTTTTACAAGTTACCATGACAACAAGAGATGGGGTTTGGAAGCCGCATGTGCCGACTTTGTTCTTCAATCACACGTTACAGCAAGCAGCCGAGGAGAGAGCTTGCCCCCCTGGGTCCCCGTTTCTCACACTTCTTGGTTACAGTATCAAGTAAGTGATTTTTAAAATTTAAAAGAAAACAACTAAAGCCCAAGTTAAAACTTAATAAATACCAGGGATAACTTTAAAGGAGTTTGGATAAGAGAACAGCACTGTAGCTTCTTCTCCAGAACCAGAACTACCAGTGGCAAGGTTTAATCAGAGCTCCTCAGCGCGGCTCCCGGTACCTCGGGCACGTGCTGGGGCCAGCAAAGGGACCAGATCTGGCCGAGGCGAGAACCCTCCCTCGTGCGGAACCGACTCCACCAAAGGCATCAGGCGGCTGCCGCTACACCCGGGCTTCGGCTCCAGAGACACTTTGCCGCTCCGGCCGACATATGAGCCCACGGGGGGCCCCAAGGTGTCCAGGAGCGAAGCCCCTGCCCCGCAACCTCCTCGCTCCCGCGACGCCGCAGCCTGGCAGCACGAGCAGGGTCGCGCCACCGAGCCCGAGCACGGGACAAAACCTCCCAGCACGATGGGGGCTCTCGATTCCTCGCGCTACGTTGTGGAAGCGGCAAGGAGGAATGGCACGTCTATTTCTGAGGCTGCGGCTTCATCCCAAACCACTTACCAACTCAAAAAACCTTTTGTGCTCATCTGATATGTGTTATTTCCCTATCATGAGAAATTAGGTCAAGTTTTTCCACTTTTTTTTTTTTCTCCTCAGAAGAGGCAGCTTTAAAATGATGCCTTAAAATGTGTTGTAACAGATTTTTTATATTTATGCAGGATGAACTTAACACCGGATTTTTTTTTTTTTGCCACTTTGCTATTTATATACATATATATAAAATGTATAATGAAGCTTAACCATACAGCACAGAGATTACAATTTAACGGCACACATTCACCACCAGTGAGGGGAACGACCCCCTTTATACACCCTCTGAAAAATCTGGATAATAATATTAATAATAATTAAAATCCAAAGAAAGTACAGTATATTTAACAAAATAGTAAATATTAAACAGTGAATACTCTACTTAATAAGGACCTCGCCTTTTTTCAAGTTGGCGTCAATCCACAAAAATATACTTTTTAATCTGGTGAACGTACAATACATAGGTACTTACACCAAAGGTGATAATATATTTAGGATGCTATATACACAAAGAGTTTGGCTCAAATTTAAATTTACATATAAGTGTTCATGGCTTATTTTTCCCCCAAGGTTCCGCCTGCAAGTTTTTCCTTTTCATCTTTGAAAGCAAAAACTAGAAAGTCAAAATAAGATAAAACTATACTCTACAAAAAAGCTACAACATACAGCTTTGGCTTATATAAATAATTCATAGCAGAATGTGTTCAAAAGTACTGTATATAACTTTATATATAGTCTTCAATTCATTAGGGTATTGTTTTCTTTAATATAAAATATACATGAGCTAAAATCCGTTTCTATATTTTTCAAAGGTATGAACGTAAAAACAAATTTGTCAAACATATTCCAATTATAACTTAATATATTAATTTTATTTTGTTAATGTTCTATTTTCTAGGCTAATATTTTCTGAATATTTCATGCGAGTTCTCTATGTCTCTCTTTCACTCATTAAAAAAATCACTTCTTTGACCCAATACACTATTTTTTATTTTTGCACGTGCAAAACAGGGTTGTTTTTTTTTTTCTTTTTATTTATTTCTTATAGCATCAGCCCTTCTCCATGCACCCTCTGCAATAGAGACCCATGCCAGGTTGGGTAATATAAAGGTCATTTTTATGTACAGTATTGCTTTCTTCTTCCTGCTTTTCTACTGCTCTGCTGCTACAAAGCAATTATTTCTTAACTACAAGTAACCATACAGCTTGAATAAAACACACAGGGACGTTACTACAGGCGAGCCCTCTCGGTTTCTGCAATCTAGTGTGGTAGGATTATAATGCGGGTACAATGTTTCTTTGCAAAACAGGATATATTATTAAAACAACAAGTCCAGGTAAGTGCCAGACTAGATCAATACCTATAGGATTGTTCTGTTACGTTTTACCATGGGACATCTGCAGCTATACAAGAAGTTTGTCGTAAGTGCCTGATGATTTCGTGTATGCTACACACACTAGCACATATATATGCATGTGAAGATATATATATGCACGTATGTATATACATATAAATATACTTATGTCCTTATTTATAAATTTAGATATGTCAGGACAGTTCATTTCGAGAACGCAAAACTGAAGAGGCGACGCCGCCAAGTTTATGTCACCCACGTGTCCATCCTCATTCGTTTTACCGAGGGGCTCTCCCTGTCTTCTGAATTCGGGGGCCTTCCCAGCACGACGGGCGAATGGAAGTCGCTCCTCGGGTCCTCCCGGTCGCTGCCGTCGTAGGAGCTGCTGGAGCTGCTGAGACTGTCGACAGGAGAGCGACCCATCTCCTGCCGCGACGGCGGCGGCGGCGGCGGCTGCTGCTGTGGCTGTGGCGGCTGCTGCTGCGGCTGCTGCTGCTGCGGCGGGAACCCAGAGGGAGTGACGCGGTCCCGGGGAGGTGAAATTGGTTCAGATTTTATGTTGATGTTTTGGTTGGTGTTAATGGATAAGTTTGAACCCTGAGATAGCTGGCTGCCAGTACTGGGGAAAAGAAAACCGAGAAGGCAGAAATAAGAAAACACGAAAAAGGAAAAGAAAGGGCCAATTCGCGTGTCTGCGTGCTGGTGCGGTCTTGTGGTTCAACATCCTCAAAATGAGCACGGAAATATACGTAACTTACTGAAGGGAAGAAACAAAGCTGAAAAGAAGCATTAATTAAAGGTCTGAATGCGCCTGTAGAAGCTACAACCAAACTGAAATATTTCCTGTTTCCAAACATTTAAGCTCAGCACGCAGGCGACTCCTCTGCAAGGAGCTGGGCCTGCCAGGACGCAGCGGGTCAGCTTGAGGACCGAACTGACAAAAAGGACACGCGACGTGAAACACGAACGCTTTTGCAGCCAAGGAACAAACTGGAAAGGCACCACCACCAGCAGACAAGAAATTAAAATGATCTCGTGCTAAACGCTCCCCAGCGCAGGTAACGCAGCCCGAAGCGGCCGAAGCCCGTGGCCGGGCGCTGCCACGTGACCCGCCGTACTTACACGAGAGAGCTGAGGGCCGCGGGACCGAGGTGGTGCTGCTGCCAGGCGGAGACCTGCCCGAGGGACAGCATTCCAGGGGAGTTAAATCCCTGCAAGGCAGACAGGTCTGCACTAGTCAAGGAGTAATCTAAGAGGGAAAAACCAAATAGAGTAGTTTAGAGATTTATTGTCTCCATATCTGCATGCACAGGTATATAAATACATCCTCCGGTGTGCGATACACACGCGCAGACACAACTATAAAGGCTTTCTATCCAAACAAGTAAAGTCGAGTGACTCAAGGGAGTCCAAACACGAAGCTCTGAACTCTGGCAGCAGTCCTCCAAACTTCACAAGGACCTGAGCAGGACATAAGCTCCTAAATGACAATTATTTATTTTTTTTGTGTTCTGCTTTCAATTCCTACACGTTGCTCTCACACAGTTTCTTCTAAACCCACAGGCACGACATGTTTATGCATTTTTATATACATATACATGTGTATCTTAGGGGAAGACAAGTATTTGCATTTTTGAAGATTTTCGTCTGCATGAAAATTCCAAAACGAAACGAGAAGGGAGGAATTCACAGAAGCCGTCAGAAAGGAAGGGTGCTTCCCGCACTGAGTTCACTGACGACACCCCAGCTCTGGCTCCGAGGCAGCACTCGGGCCAGACCCAGGTACGTCACAACACAGGTCACAGTCCCACGACCTATATCCAAATCCGAGCAGCGGAGCTGCGCTGGCGGCTGTGGGCTGGGCAAAGGGACTCTCGCCGGCAGGGACGGGGGCCCAAGGGACAGTGTGACCGAAGCCCCGAGAGCCCCAGCGGCTCCGCTCCCGCAGTCCTACCCCAGCGTGTCGCATCCTCCCTCTCCCCGCAAGCTTCTCTCATTACTTTGTGTCTGATTAAACTTCCACCGCTCTGTCAGATAAGCGAGAGGAACATCTTTATTTAGAGCAAAAAATATAATTATTTAGAAATGCAACTTAAACGGATGATAAATACAAGATATTCCCAGCCAACAGCCGATGACTGGCTGCGAGTTTTGGCAAGGCCATAATGCTCAGACAGTTCTCACTTCGTTCAGAGGTGAAGTTATTTTCACTTCATCGTTACCACTCACACTTCTCTTTCAGGTTTTAAAACAAAGCCTCAAACACTTCTCTGCTTTTAATTATTTTCTAATACAGCTTCTTTAAAATAGTTTCTAGTCTCCTGAGAACGCGACAAAGCGCCAGCAGCCAAACTTGTTTTACACTGCCAGAAGACAAACCAAAATTTCTGCTTAAGTAGGGTTTGTGTTTTGCTTTGGGTTTAGTTTTTTAGGGGTTTTTTTGTTTGGGTTTTTTTTCAGTATTGCCTTAAAATGACAACACCGTTATGATTTATCTCTCCTGAGATGAGCTCTTTTGAACAATTTCCCCATTCCCATCCACCAACTTCTTCGGTTGGGAACGACTTTGAGGTTTCCCTTCCGAGCAGCCTACAAAGGAACGGAAGTCTGGTGCCAGCAGGAGTCTTCCTAAAAACCTTGGGAATCCAGGTCTTGGGAATCCCAGCAGGGGCAGCTACTTAAGGCCCCCTCCTTTTTTTTGTGTGTTTTCTTTCGTTTCTTCTCAGTTGCCATTTTAATTGGAACTCTGAAAAACCCTCACAAATACTTCTGCACAGGTTTAGACGGATTTTTCCCAAGCTGAATGATCCAAAGCCCTTTTGCAAGATAAAACCGAAAACTAAATTAAAAAAAAAATTAAAAAAAAGGTCAGACCCACGACAACGTACAAGTGCAGTAAATGCAAACACCTGAGCGGGACTTGCTACCCTGTGCCAATGGGATTTCTGCACGAGCAGACATGAAGAAAATGTTTATAGGAATTCACTTTCCGTGTATGTTTTTTTTCTTTGCAATTACAGCTTTTACGATAATGGACAATTAACTTCTAGTACTTTAGAAAGACCTTGCCTGATAACACGGTTTGAGGAGGTACCGCTCCGAAGAACAGACATGCCACTACACAATTAGCTGCGTTATCATTTCCCTACATAACGACGTATCTGCGAGCGGTGGGAGCCGGGCGCCGATTTCTACACCTGAGTGACTTGATGCGAGACGGAAAAGCTGCCCAGGCAAGCGAGCGCCTCCTGCGTGACGGAAACCACCGCTGCCGGGACCCCGACGACAAGATACCTCTGCAGCTTGTGCCTTTGCAAAGTAACTGACCTAAAGCCAGTCACATGATTTACGGTGAGATATCCTCCACTCAAGTGTAAGTTACTATTTAACTGATCTCTGTGGGTTTATAATATTTTTTTAAATGCCTAGACTGTTTTAGAACAAGTAGTTCAGTTCACTCTGCCCCTTCCTCCAGCAACTCACAGAAAGAATAATTCTCCAGCAGAACAAATTATATAAAATCACATCATTTGTGCAAAACTGATATCCAAAGTTTTAGTTAAGGATCTCAGAGGTGAACCTATCCCTTCCACCCCTGAAAAAAAACCCTATCAATCCAGAAAAAACAATTCAGATATCTAAATTGTATCCTAGTCCTTGGAACTGCAAAACCGAAATGGCTGCGTAAGCGAGGACTACCCTGAGAACGCCCAGATGACAATTTGGTCTCCACACCAAATTTCTTTTTTGCAAATCCCCTGAAAGGCTCCATCTAATAGAAACGTTTTTGAAGCGTCTGAAAAACACTAAGAGCTAAAAGCTTTTCTCAAATTATTGCATTATCAAAGGAGATGGGCTGGTTTTCAAAATCATATCCCACTGATAACAGCACTTTCGCCTGTCTTTGCTGCCTCTCGAGCTGCAGGATACAGCCCCTCCCAGCTTCTTGATGTTGTAGCCACCAGGTCCCAGGCTGTCCCTTCCTGAATCGGCAGGCGGCACGACAGAGCGAAGGGATCTGGTAGGTGACAGCTAAAACTCAACTGAGCAGGGACCACAACTATTGGTTTCCTTCAAAGAGACATTAAATGCAATATAGAAACAATCTTTGTGGCGAGTTTCAAACCCAGATCTGGATGCCCAGCTTGTAACCCCAAACAAGTCACAAACACGATCCTTCACTCCGCTCATTATCCTGGTACCGCAACCCCATCTTCATTCATTTCTTTGGACTTTGACCCTCCTCGGGGTGGTGATTATTTGCAGAAATGTTCAACAACTTAGCTGGGTGCTCCCGCAGTATAAATATTTAGCGCTGCTGCTGCTGCTGCTGCCACCCACACGGTCCCTCTCAAAACGCAAGCCCCACACACAAAGCAGCTGCAGGTGACAAGTGGCAGTTAATGAGCACGGCGATACAAAGAAATATGAATGCAGAAAGATGCGAGTTATGCTCCAAGTCTAAACTAAAAACTACAGGGGAGAGTTTCAAAGCTAAAAAATGCATCAAAATCCATCTCTTTAGAGGAGGAAATCACTACGAACAGTCGGCTGCTCTGTCTATTCCATCTTCCAACACTAGAGACTCCCACGGCTGCCCTCCTCGCAGAAAACAAAGACGATTACAAAACCTCTACATCACTCAGGTTTTTGAGTGATTTTCCCCAAACCTTGAAGGTGGTTTTGGATTTGGCCTGACCTTTGCGCAAGAGTAAGAACATCAGGTCACTGGCAAGAGAGCAGTGCGGTGCGTTTTACCCTCCCTGACATAGACTGTCACAGAGGTGACGGGCTCAGCTTCGGGCAGCAGCAGGTATGTTTTGAAGTTGGCTGAAACGTGCTTTGTCTGTCCCATTTTATCAAATTATAGCCCCTACATTTGAATGGCTTAAGTCGACTTCACCTAAAAAGAACAGCAAACTAGGGAATTACTACTTCCTTTGTTTTCCATCTGAGTTTTAACCAATTAGCTCTTCTAGCTCTGACTTACAAAATTTACTGACGCTTATCTGCAATGTAGTTTCTCTGCAGGTGCATTTGAAAAAGAAACAATGCATCGCAGATCGATGGTAATCAACCTGACGCCACCCAGGCTGCAGCCTTTCAAGGAAATGATTGCAAAAATTCCTTCACTGATTGCACACAGGGCCCGAACAAATAAAGAACCTTGAGACTGAAGTCAAAATGATCTCTATTGGTACGGAGACAAAGCAGGAGGCACCACACCGTGAACTGCTTACCACCTTACTACCAAATTCTTTGCATCACACCCTTCTTGGATAAAAAGCAGCTTCAAGGTCCTTCAGATGAGAGACTCGCCATGGTGACGTGCTGCCAACGCCCCCCTGAGTCCCCACCTCACTCCTGATAAAACCACCGCAGAGGGGAAGGCTCCATCCATCTCAGCTTTTTTGTAAATCCAAAGCCCCAGCAGAATCAGCTTCCCTCCTGGAACCGAGCAGAGCAGAAGGGAAGGGACGGGGCGCTCGAAGCCCCAGCTCCTGCCAAACCGTGCGGAGATTCAGTCCTCGGACGGAGCTTGAACACGGCCGCTCCAAGCAAAGCCTCCCTCTGCGCGCGTCTGCAAACAGCCTGACTGAAAGCTCCTGCCTGATCCGAGTCTCAACATTGACATGTTTTACAAGCTGAAGGCTCATTTCGGATGAATAGGAGCCTTCATTTGAACTGAATAGGGGAATAAAAGTGAAGTGTCACAGAAATGCAAATTTTCTGGGCTTATGAATCACAAAAGCCGCGCACATTTGACAAATCGAGCCACTTATGAAAAAGGAATGAACGCTTACCGGTGTTGTAGGCAGTAGGCATGGCCGAATACACCAGTCCCTGCGGAGGCAAGCTCGGAGTTGTCACCGACACCACAGGGGTAGCAAGAGGCTGCGTAGACTGAGAACTACTTATCCTTTGGGTATTCTAAAAATGATTAAAAATAACAACACGTCTTGTGATATCAGTTAGAACAATGGAAAAACCAAGCGCCAAGATAAAAATAGCATTCAATTCAAATGTGTTTCGTTGCCGTATTTCTTAGTTACGAACGCGTCCTTTTTTTGTCGGGATGGATTTGCCAAACGAGCCCAAACTTTTCAAGGCAGCCAAAATGATCTTGGCAAACTGAAATAAAAACAACTAATGAAGACTCACTGGGCCGCTTTCCTGCATGCAGGTTAGAGCTGTGGGCCACAAAAGTAAAGGCAATGTCTTAGGGATATACACGACGATTCTCAGAAGTTCTTAAGTGATTCAAGAGTTTTCAGTCTCATTTTCTAAAGGGCTTTTAGTGCAGATGGCGAGGTGCGGTTCCACCAGAAAAGAGTCTCCCACTTCCCAGTTGTTTATCCAATTTTCAAAATTTTAGCTGCCAGTTTTGACACTGTGCTGACTACACCTGTCCCGAAAGGAACACAGAGATCTTCTAAATTTGTGTTGATAAGACTTCAGCGATAAAATCATCTCGCTGTTCCCATGGTTCCTGAGAAACTGAGAGAGTACTTGTTATAATGCAGATATGTTTCAAAGCAAATGACATTTGAGTTCACACAGAGCAACTGTGCTTTTTCACAGGGAAAAGAGCAAAACTAGATTGTCTCAGATTATCTAACTGTAGGTACGATGTGGCTTTTCGATACCAGACTGTCTTTTCCCGCATACGGGAATGAACATCTGTAGCAAACATCGCTCCAATTAAGCTCTTTAACCAGATGTGCTCTTTAGAAATCCCTTGTATTAAAACATCCCGGTGAACAGCACTGGGCTGCAAAGCTGCTGTGTCACAGAACGCGCTGCTCCTCATGGAGGAGAGTTTAATTAAAACTTTCTTCAAAATGTGTCGCCCAGCACCACCTAGCCATGCCCAATACTGCCAAGAACAGGAAACACCACATTTTTAAACAACACATACTTAGTTTTACCCACAGAACTCTTAGAAATACTCCTAGCAGTAGAAGTCCCTACACCCTCGCTTTCTACATTCTTACAGAACCATTCCCAATAAAGGGAGTTGGATTTCAAATGGCTGAAAATATGTTTTTAAAGCAAGTCTCTCTCTCTCTCTCTAAAAAAAAAATATTTGCTATAACTAGCAGTTTTTCATCTCTTTGTTAGAGTTCCATTTCCCAGCTTTAAAAGACTGAAGCTTTTCCTTATTTCGGACAGGTATAACAAGTATTTCAGTCTCTCCAGGACTTAATTTTTTTTTTTTCCTCCGCTCTGATCTTGAGAGCGTGAGCAGTATTAAAAATGCATGATCCCCTTGATGACGACGGAAAGAGCAGGTGCAGAAACAAGGCTGAATTCAGTTCTAAGCTTCAACTTGTGAAGATGAATTGAGGGTTATCAATCCTTGGCTGCATCTTCCCAATTTTAAAGACAAAAGTGTACCACAGCTACCGTATTCAAACGAGCCACAGCCTTCCACCGGCTACTGCCTGTGATATCTGTTTTGAAGCCCACCTCCGAGCCTTGTGAAAACTTGGAGGCTTCTCTGGGATTTGTTGAGCAGACGTACCCACTCTGCTCCAGAGCTCCCGCGTTTCAAAGTTTTAAGTCCCAGAGAACGTCCCTCCGGGCGATTTATCCCTTTAAATCACTTACGCACTTCTGAAAATCTCCGCTAGACCGAGTTTATCTGGCATAAAGATACGTTATTAGAGCAGATTTTTTGTGTCTGGCAGGAATTGACCTTTTTCCAAAGCTTTCTTGGATGGCAGCCTACAAAGTTGGGATTACTGTATAATGGAAAAGTTAGAGGAGTATACTGGGAAACAATCCAGACCAAAGGATTTCCCCATGGGATTTTGGGGTGGGTTTTTTTTGAGTGGCTAATAAAGGTGGTTTTCTGAGGTAATTTATTTCTGAATATAATTCCTGAATACTTCGCCATACAAAGAAACATTTAAATGTGTCTAATATTTGCTGTGCTCGGGAAATCAGCCAAAGATTCATGACAAAGTTCAGGATTTTTTTAATTATTTTTTTTAAAAAAATAACTGGTGCGAATGATAGCAGCAACAGGAAGAATTCACTATCTTTATTTCCTGCTATGCTATCGTTTGGATCTGTTCCTCATATCCAGTGCTCAGTTCCTACCGTAGAGAACGAATGTTCACGGACACGGCTTGGATCTGCTTTCTAGCACTGGAATTAGCACCAGAAATTAGCGTAAGGAGAGATGTAACACTGCAGGTGCACGTCGCAGTTCCTGCCCACGATCACTACCACATTTTCCACATTTTCCGTGTGTGTGAGCGCCCTGCCCCTGCCGGAGGAGCCCCGTTTCCAGCACCACTAGAGGGACCACGCTGCTCGCAGCATCCAACACCGACCTGCCTCCAGTCAAGAGCACAGCAAGTTTTAGCAGGTAGGGACGCCCTCAACTCAAGGGCTGTTGCGTTCATTCCCACTGCAATGATATTTTGATTAAGGGATTTAAGTTGAATTAGAGATTTCTTGCCCTGGAAACCAGACACTTCTTTACAGAGGTGAGAAGAACATGCAGGACAGCTGGTTAACTGCGAGTCATTTCGGTAAACCTTAAGAACTTCAACACTGGCTTCCCCCAAATCATTTCCCCTTACCTTTGTAAAGCTATTGCTGATGTTTAAGGTAATGAAAAAGTAATTTTTTTTTAAAAAAAAATCAACCAACAGCATGCATTCATCAGGAAATTTATCTAAGTCACTACATTTTTCCATGCTTTCATGCAATTCGAGCCTCATATTAGCAACAGGTCCATGTTCAAAACCAAACGAGGGTACGTAAGAGGCAGCCTCCTCCGTGCATCTTCGCCATCGCACTGATGCAGCGCGTCCTGCAGGGTTTGGGCTACAGGAGCTAAACAATTTGCGAATTGCTCTAAAAATAAGTTACGAATTATTTTAGCCTTACGTTATTTTCCAGACAGAATGCCAAATGTTAAAACCTTTTGGAAAAAAAAAAAATAGGAAAAAAAAACCCCCAACAAATCCCAAGAGGTTCCTTTCGAAAGCGGAATCGCTTTCCATCGGAAAGAAAGGTAGAATTATTCATTTGCAATTCTTTATTCCTTTTGGTAAACAGGGAACACCCCTGTGGTTTGATAATCTCACGCAGGATGAAATAATTCTAGACCTCAAAAAGGTGACCTCACCAGCAATGATGTAATCTCCTTGAAAATAAGAGAAGTAACACAGGGCTTGTGTTACAATCCGAAGAACTTAATGAGTGAAGCCACCTTCTAAAAATATTCCAGTAATTTAGGGGATGAGAAGTGGTTACTTGTATTTTGCAGAAAAGACAGTAAATATCCTATACACATGGACAGTTACTCTGTAAGGCTCTCTTCCAATGTTCCCTCCAAGAAAAACAGAAATATTTTCAGGACAAAAAAAAATAAAAATAGAAGCTTACAAATGGAAAGCACTAGACTTTGGATGCATTTTCAACTTGAATTGGTTGCGTTTTAAGTTTGATAAAACAAATGTATTTTTGTCTGCTACCAAGGGAACACTGGAATTATTTAAAATACACAATTAAACTACAGTTAAAAAGCTGTAGTAAAAGACATTTCCAGCATCTTGCTCGCTCTCATCAAACAGTAGCCCCAACTCACCAACTCCAATTCATCCTCCTCCGACTGTACTCAGCAAACAAGAGGGATAACACAGTTACTAAACATAGCATTGCTTTCAAAAACGAAAGAAAAAGTCACATTCGTGCTTCAGGATTTTTATTTATTTTCATTAATAATGCGAATTTGCCATCTGATTCTGTAAAGAACACTACTAGGAAGTATAATACGTTACGTTATTCTGGTCAATTAAAAAATACCATCCTGAAAGAGTGCACGCTTTGGCAAAATTAGTGCAGAAAGAGCTTAGTAAAAACAAGGACACAGCTACAAACGGACAACACACGTAGATATGGAGCACAGCGGTTTCTGGCTGGAGTGATCCATTAAACATCCAGCTCAGTAACAAAATATTTTTCACATAAACCATCACACCACGCCAGCATCTCTACTCTGAAATCTCTTTCCAACCTCCTCAGAGAGTGACAAAACCTAAACTCAGTATTATGTTGTTCTTAACAACACAACAGTAAGTCGGTCCCGTAGACTGCTAACATCAGAACTGCATTAACAAGATCTTCTTGTTGTATCTATTTCCAATTAAAGTCAAATATTCACTTTAAGAATCAGACAGTGTATTTCCTGTGTCTTCTACACAACAGTATTCCTAAAAAAACTTAAAACTTGAAGAACCATTACTCTAAGGATAATTATAGCTTTTGTTCCTTGGATTGATTTTGTATTATTCATCATGAAGACCAATAACAAATGTAAGCGCTTGCGGTATCTTAGAAAAAAATGTAAAAGTTACATAGAAACTACTTGTATTGCTTAAACCCTGTTCCTCTTGGTTACGGTTCGTTCTTACACGCACAGAGAACAGAAAACGCACACACAGATGCTTAAAACTTCTACATGACAGTGAAAGACCAAGACCAAAGGATCTGGCCAACTAAATTAAAGGAAAAACAGAGTAACTCTTCCTGAAAGACCTGTTCTGGTCTCCAGGCTGTGGTTGCCTCATGCCTGCCACAAAACTTGCGTGCTGTTCCAAATCCAGGCTGAGCAAACATTACCACCAACATGCCAAAGCGCACACCGGCGCCGAAAAGTACACAAACAGGGGCTGAGCCCGAGCCTCGCTTCTCTTTCGTGCCTTCACCGAAGGTGTGACCTCCACCATCGGACACGCGAAGCTGCGTTCCAGCAGCCCACATCAAACAAGTGTTTCTCTCAGACCATCGTTACCGCTGAAGCTACGTTTTATGTCCCACAACCATTACGACCCAGGAAATACAGGTACAAAGTGCGCTTTTAGGGCACGTTAATACAACTCACATCACCAATAAGATCAGCCGTTCCTCCGCAGAACGACACATAATGCTTTTTAAAACCCACATCCTCCAAACCAACAACGGTCTCCGTACCAAGTCAGTGAGATGTCAAATCAAAACAATAAAATTCCAATCTGTGCCTCTAGGATTGCAGCTCTCTGGCCAGCTTTAGGTCAGATTGCTATTTTACACTCCTTTAAAAAAAATAAAAACTCTTACAAATTTAACTTCTCTTAGCTTTAGATTTTCATTAGTGAAGTTTCAGAATACAAACACCTTTCTACTACTGTAACCTACAGCAAGCAGATAAGATAGTTTCCTGCTGTGCTCGTGGACATTTTTACAAATCCGGTCGCAGAACAAACGTTTTAACTTACCAGCGGTGGCATCATACCCTTGCTGGAGGGCGGGATGACGACACGGAGGTCGGGTTTGCGATTGTTCATTCCAAGATTACCTCCTCCAGGTGGAGGAGGAGACTTTGTAGGCATGACTTTGCCTAAGCCATTCCCACCACCAGTAGTTCCCAGCAGACTTGGTGAAGCTCGAGAATTCACAAAGCCATTTCCTGAAAGAGGAGAAACGAAACGCTCAGGAAGACTGAAGAGAAGTAGCAATACAAGATTTTGGTGCCCACGTACAAATTATGAAATATTGCTTTTCTAAAAACTCCAACAGCAAGCTTCCGACGAGAGGCGCAGCATGGAATAATCGAACAAATAAAAACTACTTTAACCAGAAGATCAATACGTAAAGGTAACATCACCTCAAGGGCGCACTGCGGCAGCTTAAACACCGCGAAGAGCATATTGCCAAGGAACTGTTTCTAATACCATCTGTTGTGGTTTTTTATTTTGCCCTTTGAAGTTCCTCCAGACTGAGCTTGCGAAAAAGTGTGTGTGCTTTTGTACAACCCCACTTGAGCTCCACCCCCACAGAACATGAACTAAACTGAATTTGGCTGTGAAAATAAAATAAAATTTAAAAAAAAAAAAAAAAGCTCCTAAAGTCTCTCTTTCTAAAATATATTCTTCAAATATCTTTTAAGATCTGCAGGACTCCAGTATCTACTCTCTAATAAAATTAATTTCAGGCTCAAAAAGATATACTGGCTAATCATTGCATTTAGCAACAGCGAAGGGAACAAACCCTTTCCCTTCAAATTCATTCCAAGCTCTGCACACACGTACACACATCATTTATGCCTATTATGCACATCGATTTATTTTACACAGGCCTTTTCTACTTTACTCCTGATACTCAAGTAGAATCAGACAAGCCAAAGCCTACCAGTCCTGGCTTCAGCACTCCAATCTCCAAAAGCTGAATACACTCAAGCTACACGCCTGAGCTTGCACCGAAAACAGATCAGAAAAAGGACAGCACCGCAGTGAAGTGCCTCGTATTCTACTTCCCTGTACTGACAAAAGCAGCCATCGTGTGAACCAAAACATATTTCCCAGGAAAAAAAAAAAGTAAAGCCACATTCCAACGATTTTATCGTATTTATAGCAACAATTCCCAAAATACACTCACCTTATTCAGCTACAAATGTAAAAAAAAAAATAGTTGAGCAAGGCAAAATTTCGCAAGAGGGAGCCCTACAGGTCACGCTGCAGAGCTTGTGTACGCGTGTGTGTAAGTAAATACAATTCATAGTAAGATTATGTTTGTACTAACATCGCAGTTCTGAAAGCAGCCTTTATAGTCACAATTCAGGGAAAAGTCTATCAAACAAAGTTCACTGTGTGGGAAATTCTCTTCTAATAGCCTGTAGCGCCATACCAGCATGAATTTTGCATTATTATTCTAATTTGAATAGGCCCCTATGCCCAATCCAATTTTATCACATTAAGTACATATTCATCTAAAGGCAATTAGAATAAGAAAGTTGTCAATGTCACCTTCTACCTGCTTTGGCAACATTTTTAATGCCTTTAAAAGCTCAGGCAGGAAAGCTTGATGGAAGGTGACCGGCCCTGCTGCAACAGTCACCCGGGGGAGGTTCAGAACCCGGGGGTGAATTCCCCAGGATGCTCGTGAGGAACCTCCTCCAGTTCTGCTGATCCTTGTTCCGTGGCGGGGGAACTGCCAGACGCAACCCACGCCTCTCCCCTGTCCACCAGGAATGGAACTCTACGTATCGTCTTAGCAATTCAGAAATGGAAAAAGCAAAGATAAATGTAAGAATTCTAACACAGCTCTTGTGCCATTCTGAGGATACTCCACTGAGTTTTATAAAGGTCTTTAGGAAACAAAGCTATTGCCAAAATTTTTTAGGTTTTTTTTTTTTTTTTTTAAATTAAGTAGGCAGAACTTACTGGAACTTGCAACCACAGTATTCTGGTTCACATGGATGAGCAGTAACTTCACAACTTGAAAGCCAGGATTTCAAATTCTGGATTTACTTTCTTTGGGGATTTCGTACTGTGTCGAAAGCCTGACCATGCATGGATGATCTGATAAGTCCCGTGAGTTTTTCCAGGTTAACAGAGCAAGGAGGAGTTATTCTAACTTAGTACTTTCCTGAAGCATTTGTATGAGAGGAATGGGAATACATTTTCCGAGAATTCTACCATTTAACTCAAAAGTTATGGGGGGAAAGAAGGAACACAGCAGAAAGAAGAAAAAAGGCTTTTAATGTCGGCATTCTTCCTTCTGTATCAAAAACCACATCAAAACCTCATCTTGTGATTAAAGCATCTACATTCCTCGGTAGAAAACAGCTGAATTTATTGCGATGCTTCTAGGTTAGAGATAAAATTTAGTTCAAGTGGTTGCAAAGTTGGGCCGGAGCTGAGAATACCTCCCGAGCTAAATATACTCTTGACTGCCAGGAAAAAACTAGCCACTGCTAGGTCACACAGAAAACCCTGCCAGCCAAAAAAAAAAAAAAAAAAAATAAAGAAAAGAGAAATTAAGTGCTGTGCTACCTCTAAGGTTCCTGAAACCGTCAGCCAGCTTTCACAGCATCGTGGTTTTGTTAAATACAGTTACGCATCAATAATGCAGCAGCGGTGTTCTGAGAGTTGGATTTAAAGCTCAG
This sequence comes from Trogon surrucura, assembly GCA_020746105.1. Lineage (NCBI taxonomy): Eukaryota > Metazoa > Chordata > Aves > Trogoniformes > Trogonidae > Trogon > Trogon surrucura. The sequence goes on along the minus strand of CM036627.1, from coordinate 18,144,874 downwards.
AACAATAACAGTCCGTATAAACAATGGAGGTCTGTGCAGCTTTTTAGTCTCTCCTATGATACCATTTCCTGTCCTCTGTTTTCAAGTATTTCGGTAGCTCGCGTGTTAAATCTGGACAGTGTCTTTCTTCCACACCCAATAGAGTCATTTCCTGCAGCCCTTATGACAGGGCTCTGCCAACCCTCCCGAAACATTTCATGCTTTTAGCGGTGCTGTCAAAAACAACAAACTCCTTGCCCTTGCCTGCACAACGTCGTGCAGGAGCAGGACCGAGTCGAAGCGTGACAAAAGCCTGGGCATTTCTAAAAACGAGGCTTTAGGAAAAAGACACGGAGACGGGGAGAAACAAAAAACGTCGTGAGCGTGCAATACCGTGGGCACCAATCCAAGAGCAGCCCTTTGTTCCAAATAGCAAGCCCTGAACATTCAGCAAACACTGGAGTATCTATATTGATTATTTCAAGAATCGCATGTTGGGGCTGCAATAAGACTGCAGAATATTCATTTTTAATATGAAACTTAAAGCCTTTATTCCTGTCAATAATCCAATAAGAAAATCAAATTACAAGTTAAGAGTGAAAGGATAACTAAAAGCGTGGTATTTCTGAAAGTAAGGTCAGGAGCCAGAGAAAGATAATGACCACAGGATGATGCAACTATACGGCAGATTGCCAAACAGAGGATTCAATAACCCCATAAATTCTACTTGCTCTTTTGTATAACGCAGAAATTCTACCTACCCCACCCACTACAGATCTTCCCCAAAGACAATTACTTGATGTTTAAAAACGCTATCAAAATGAAAAATGGAAACACAACGCAAAACCCTACCTAAGTGTAAAACAAGACTACTGGTTTTACTACCATTAGGAGAGTCTTACTCAACTCTAATTCTTTAAAACAGACTGTGAAAATATGTTCAAAATGCTTCTTCAGAAAACACACCAGTGCAAAGATGCAAATCTCTCAGTTATGAGAATCACAATTTAATTAGACTGCACGACAGCCAACGCTGCTAATGTATATTAGCTTACTTCTTGTCTAGTCAGAAAATGTTTAGTTTTCAAGTCTTTAGTTTTTAGTTTTCAAGTTTTTTTCTGACGCTAAACGTTAAAACTCACCTATTTTAACAACTGGATATTCCTTCAGAATATCCTTCAGCAACGTAATACATCTTAATCTCATTTATTGTCCTGCAGCCCAAGACGTAGCATTCAATTACATGAGCCAGACTCATATTTCACTATGGAAATCACATCGGCTGAAACAATGAGCACACGTGGCTGGAAAGTACTCCATGTACTTATTACTGCTCAAGGAATAAATTATAGTTGTTGATGCCATTAATCTCCTTTTGTGGTTCACCTTTGGAGAAACTCAACAGTTACCCACAGTTTTTGGAAGATAATTGTGGGCAAGGGGCTGAGCAGTGTAAGATCAAGCAAAAACAACAAGGGTAGTTTTAGGAGTATTTATGCCTCAGATGACATCCCAGAATCAAACAAATGTCACGTAATTAGAAGTAAACTGAAAATTGTGTTTGCAATAAGCCCACGATTCTCTACCACATCTTAGAAGACCAGATAAAATATATTGAAGAAAAACATTTAGGACCTTGGGGGGGGAACATATTGCAAGTAGATAAAACAATAGCTTTTTCTGCACATTAGTTTCTCAATTGACTTCTTTTTTTTCTGTTTAGTATGGCAGCTTTAAGTGGAAATTTGAAAAAAAATAAAATCAAAAAACCTCAAAAAACAAAGCCACAACAACCAAACAAAACAACCCAGCAAAACAGCATATGCTGTTCATACCATTTGCAGCTTTGCACAGAAATCACTGCTGATTCTCCCATTGCAAAAAGCCTAAGCTCTCTGCTAGCTTTGGAAAGAATTTACTATAAAAATCAAGGAAGCCAAAATACAAGTATTTCCACTGATCTTTACAAATCAATACTTCAGATAATACTGTGATTAGAATTAAAATATACCTTTGGTACTAATATAAGATTTTGAAACATGTCCAACATGTAAGATTTATACTTCTCGGGCAGCACTTTAGATATTAACACTCAGGAAAAAAAAAATACAAATGACTAAGTGTCAAGGGAATGCTTACTCATGTTGCAAAACTAAAAAAAACCCACCTCTCATTACCCAAGTTGCTGAGATTTTTTTTTTTTTTTTGCCTAAAGCTCCATGAAAGGAGAGACAATTTTCAAGGATGCTTAGGATTTAAATGGGCTTTCTTCGAGACCCGCGTTATTATTCAGACCGCAGCAGCAAACCTAAAACGGAGGCATATTGCTTTTCTATTGAAATGTTATTTAACCCAGGGAGAAACACCAGCGGAGGCAACTGGATGCCTTTTAGGTCTTTTGTCAACTAAACAGTTTATTTACCGTTAATGAAATCAGAGTTCTGCTTTCTCAACTTGCTGGTTGCTCTGTATCTATACAAAGCCAATGTAAAGAATGATGAAGGATGACAGAGGTGAGATGTTTAGAACACCCAAGGATGTGTGGTGGTGTATCCTGGACAAGGTGACATTATATTAACGTTGAGACTTCGCACAAATCGATACGCTGCAATACTGCAATCCAGATGGGACATCGATAACTTGTTACACACGTGCCAAATTCTAACCAGAATTGTCTTGTATCTCATATTAAGTGAGAAATCATGGCAAGACAATGAACACATAACAATACATGCAATTGCAACTAAAATCTAAGCGTAGTTTAGGGCCTGAACTGCCCACATGTGGATGGGAGGTTGTCAAAGAGAAAATCCAAAACCAAAACCCACCAAAAAACCCTATTAAAACCCAAAAAACAAACTCCAATGCTTTCTTCTACCAGCATGCTTTTCATGCTGATTTCAGCTGGTCATTTCTTGTGAGAAATCATCGGAGGATGATGGATGATGGTCAAAATGTTTTATACAGGCTGACAATGTCTAGCAATGGAAAAGGTTTCAGTTCGCAGCCGGTGGAACAGCAGGTGTGCAGCCCACTTTCAGCACTCCTTATCCTCAAGGAGAGCTCAGAAGCTCTAAGAGTGAACAGGTTGCTCTTGGTGTTCTTCAGAGATTCTTCAACTTCTTCCTTGAAATAGGGTGAAAACCCTACCTGTTGCATCTACCTGCATAATCTTTAAGATCAGAGCAAAGCAAAACACTATGCCAACGCTACTGACATTACGGAGCAAGACCCTCTGCCCACTGCATTTAGCAACAGGTGAACAAAACGTCTGAAGTCAAATCCCTTTTAATACAAGCTAGGAAGGGAGGAGCTCTCTCCAGAGAAAGACAACCTCTGTGAGAGACACTACACTGAACAAAAAGTGTAGCAGACCAGAAATACCACCAGGAATGCACAACCTTGAGCAGGAATATGCTCGAGGTTTACAGCTGCTCTCCTGAGGAGCGTGACCACAACAACAGAGCCAAGCTTTTTAGTGGATGCAGGTGATACAGGCTGGTGAGTCAGAGAGTGAGGGTGGTGGGAAAATAAAGTCTATTTTCTTTAAAGAAGAGGCTGATAGCATCAACCCAGTTTCCATCAAAATTCCTGCAGGAGGCATGTTTTCCCAGAGTTAGATACTTCTCTTTGGGGTGTGTCATTTAATAAACAAAATAACACGACTAGAAAGGTACACACAGAAAGCTGTTTCGTTACTGAAGCCTTCTGGTGTGCTCTGAAGAACTGCAGCACCTCAGCCACTTCACTGAGATTCACGAAAGACCAAGCTGAAAGACTTTTATCCTCAGACCTGCAGAAAAAGCTCTTCCAATCAGCCAAGCCCTCGAGTCACACTTCTCTGTCTTGATCCCTCTCTGGCAACGTACAGGCAGTTTACAGGTGCGTGCAAGCTGTCAGTTGTACCTCTGCATAATCCTTCCCGAGGCCAGGATAAAAGATCACACGTGATCTCGACCGGCTCTTAACAGCCATCTCAGAGCTCACAAGACACAAGTTTCCAGGCCGGTATATCCTTCAGCTCTGTTCCACAGAGATTCAAGATTCCTGAAGTTATTTCACATTCTCAGAAAGTGAGGACATTAGAGAAGATACAACTCAAGCAGACGGGATCTGTCTTATCCATTCTCCAGTCTTATCCATTATCTCCAGATAAAACTGGCAGAGGAAAGCTAATTTACCAGACGATTAACTGGGTCTATAATCTGCATTAGTGACTAGCAGGGCTACTTCACTGATGAAGAAATATATAGAGAGATAATACTGTGTCCTTGTGAGACCATAAAAGAGCCTCCACTTCCAACAGCTCCCTTCAAAGTCACTTGGACCGGGAAGAATTTAGAGAACTCAGTCCAAAGGTCTGAGGTTTCGTGGCTTTCACGCAACCCTGGCAATGAAAACCAGCGGAGGTCCTTTGGATGGTTGTAGCTGTTCTAACTTCACTGGCAGCCTCCGAACGCTCCAAGGTGCGACAGCGACTCTAGCACGAGAACACAGCGAAGCAGACGTCCCTCATGACGTGTGATCAAGCCATCAAGTTCTTTCAGTTCGAAATCAAAGAAACTCTCCCCCGTACTGGGGTACTCAGCGCAAGCAAGGCTATACTCTGCCCAGTCAGAACCCCCAGCCTTTGGAAAGGAGTAACGCAGACACGGAGCACGTGTTCAAACTACGACAATGCTGAAAACAAAGAGCAAATTGTACGTATCCTGGTGAGACGAGATTTTTGAAGTACATTAGATACCCATTGTAAACCCAACAGGGTTTAATACTGAACAGAGGCAACACTATAATGAAAATTCTAGCTCCAAAACATTTGATCTAATTAACAAAAAAAAATCAAATAGCTCAGAAGCAAATGTTTTTATAACGCCAGACATTTTTCCCCCTCTCAAAACCTATATGCTTGCCAAGTAAAAATTTTCAGCAAATGTTTTTTTTTAATGTGGTGGATGAAATTTTAAAAATATTACAAAAATAAAAATGCATTTTCAGAGTTATGACAGCTGTATGTGAAGTAAGCTCTCAGTATTATAAAATGATCACAAAATTTTCTGTTCTAGACAAAAAAACCCACCTACCAACCTCTGCTACAACATGCAGATATTTTTACTCAGTTATTTTCCACAGAAAAAACTGTTAAATTGGCAGATTGACTGCTAAAGCAAATCCTACCCATCCCTATCAAATTCCACAGGACTAGCGAAAAAGATTCACGTGAACTAAATATGAGGCATTTTATGCAACATCTTTGAACTGGGTAACAATCACGCAGGAAAACCTTTACTCGTTCTTCTCTCAGCGATAAAGGTATGTAAGTATCCTTCAGTGGAACAACAACTAAATCTCAAATGCTCAAAACTGCATTATTTCGACTCAGATTTGGGTTTTTCCTTTGTCTGAAGGAGATACCGGGGAACACGGGTAAGCCAATATTCCATCTTTAACTTTGACACCTCTCCTATAAATTGCGAGCTGTAAGTTTGACACGTGGCCCTTCACAATTCTATCCACACAAGAATTCTCCATTTCTGAGAAATTTAAAAGAAGACTGAAAGCTAAAAGAAGAAAATATTTTCAAAGTGAATTCTACAAAACCATTGTTGTCTGCAGACATAATTAATTTGATATACACGCTGCAGCGGCAGCTCTCAAGCTCAAATTGACACGTTTGGCAGATTTAGTCAATCTGGGCATGCAGAGTTTCTTCATTTTGGTTGCAGCTGAGAAGGTTACCGTGCACCTGACAGCGTTTAAAAGAAGCCATGCCATACCCTAGTAGAAAGTGAAGCTCTGCCAGCTTAGGGTACTCTGTGCCTCAGCGTTCTGGTATGAACAAGCATTTGAGTTTCACTAGAGGTAATTCTTATAAAACTTCCACTGTTTGTGTATAGCCGCAGCTCTTGCTGGTATAGAAAAATCTTTCTAGAAATGAGTGGGTATGTGTATAACATTTTGGGTGCGATGTTCTGGAAAGCAAGAGATAAGTGATGCATTTTGACTTTTCACATAAACTATTAATAAATGCAAGAAGGAAAACATTTTACTGCATTAAATATGTTCACCAAGCTGCTGCAACTGGGTATTTCTGCAGTTCAACGTTCTATAGCAAGTGCTGTAAACAACCGTTTTATTTGCTTATTGAAAGAAGGAGTCTTGAATCCGAGGCTGCTGTTACTAAAGTCTGATTTTGAAAGAGGCCTGAAATGGCCTGATAATAAACTTATTTAGTCTGACTATGAAAATCAACATCTGACCTCCACAGCTTCTAAAAATAGTCACCTTTTTTCAGCTGAGGAAGTTTCCTCCATTTAAAATCTTGCTTACCTGATGGAAACCACACTTTAATATTTCATATCTTTGCTGCACATAGGCAAAGAAGGGATGAAGAGCGGAAAGTCAATCCCGTGCTTTCAGCCTTGTAGATGCAGCATTTTTTATTCATAAATTCAATTGACTGACTTTATCTTCAAAGAACTTTCTCCCAGTTGCCACACCAAGTAGCCAGTGAAAGGTCAACAGCTGCTTCTCCAATCCCTCGGTATGAACACGTACCAAGGAGAGTTATGCATATTTCCAAAAGTGACCTTCAGCTACCAAGACATCTTAGGCAATGGAAGGAACATGAAGCAAGTTGGTGGTGATCTGTAATTTATTTTGCCTTTCTGTGGTGTGATAAATTTCAGTGGATGCCTGACCTCTATAAGCGTATTAAATTTCGCTTAGGGGAGATAAAATATTCTTTAAACGAAAAAGTGCTATCATCTTTTTACTGAAGACTAAAAAATAGATGAGTTTGATTTTTGGCAAGATCTTTGATTTGGTTTTGACAGGAATTCTGATCATCTTCCAAAACTAAGGCAGAACCTAGCTATCAGCTTCCAGGATTTATTGCTTTCTTTGTATAACCACTAGAAAATAATCAGCAAGATACACACAGCAATACAAACAATATAGTCTGTATTTTCTTAATCTTGACTGGCACCACAACTAATATCAAACATCCAGGTTTTGTGAATACTAACACTGAGAACACAGCTGAGTTATCTTTAGCGTGATAGTTTACAAAGTGCAGTGGATTTCATACAAAATAAGAAATTTGGTGAACACAGGATCTATTCAGAGTGTTGCAATCACATCTGCAGAGAAACACCAAAGCAAGAGCAGCATGCTGCTACTGAAAACCACTATAATAATAAAATGCAAATATTCCTGAAGTGGAAAGGGCACAGTAGTAAAAAGTTACATGCCTGATAAGAATTCACAAGACTTGATAACTACAATGCAATTAAAAAAATATAGGACCTTTGCTCTTCCACAGCCAATTTTTCAAAAAAGACAAAAAATTGCTTCTGAATAACTATGAAATAAAAAGCACGATACTATTTTTCAGCAAACACATGATACTGCACTTACCAACTGGACTGGTACCAGCTCCGTTTGGCACTGTGAGGTCAGTTGTCCCCAGCATTCCACCTAACAACAACAAGCCACAACGTTGAACTAACTTGCTCTCATGGCGGTGTCGTATCATTTTGTACTTCAATCTTAAGCCATTAAATAAAACCAAGAAAATATACCCATACCCCTACGAATTTGTCACTTGAGGGTTCTTTGGTTTTCATGTCTGTTTTTTTTTTTAATTAAATAAATAAACAAACAAAAGGATGGTATAAAAGGAAAGCAGAACAAGTGCTGAGACCTTACCTGCGTTGCCAGTACTGGGTGGTCTCTGAGGGGCCCCAGGCGATACGTTCCGATGCAGGGTGGTCTGAGGTGGGGAGAGCATGGTTGTGTCCGTTAACGACGAGCTGGCCGCCAGCGATGGCGATACGAGGGAACTCCCTGGGTTACTGTAGGTTAAAGTGTTGGGGTTGGACACCGGAACTGTAACCGACATCGAGAAGTTCTGAGCAGGCAGGCCAGGCTGGGAGAACACACCAAGACAACAACATTAGCATTAACTATGTCTGCAGAAATAGCACATTATAAAAATACATATTAAAGTTGGCCAAGAATTACTCAGGTTTAAAAAAAAAAAGGGGGGAAAAAAAGAGTTAATTATGTTAGTTTTTAAACTCTATTAAGCATACAATTGTAAACCATCCATTTGCTGTAAATTATGGTGTTAAACTCTGACATATCACAGTTCCAAAACTCTTATACACACAGTTCCAAAAGAATTACTCATAAACCTCTAAAATACTGGAAGTTCAAATACAAAAAAAAGAAAATATTCATATGAATTCACAATCTCAGAAATACAACAGATTTGCCAGTTAACTTGGATTATTACAACGCAATGACAAGCTAATCACATCTACAAACCAATGAACTGTTGCACCTTCAAAATGTAAGCATAAACATGCACATTACAAAAGTCAGTTATTACACAAAAAAAGAAGTTAGTAATAACATTTTCTATTAATAATCTTGCCAAAATATTGCTACTAATGTCAAAAACCTTTCCAGCAGACTAAAAAAAGTCAACAGATCTTTATTAAGTCAGCATAATTCAGGAAGTTCAGTAATTTGAACATTTCAATTGTCATTACTCTGAGCTGTGTTCCACAAAACCCTGCTTGCAAGCAATGTTGTAAGAACTAGAATTTTAAAAGGCAATTATTTTTCTGAAGCATACGCTTGTTATTCAACAACTTGAATCAAAAGCTTAGCTGCCTGCCCATCTATGGTGCTCATTTGGTTATGACTAACTTCTTTGGCCTTTGTCTCATTCCTGTCCTTTGACAGTGATGAGTTTCTGAAACAAAAGGGACTCTTTCTTTCACAATTCTCATAATTACTGGAAACAAACCCGTGACAGGTACAATTGAAGGGTGAAACTTCGGCAGTATTTTTTGACAGAATAGAGAGATAACAGTTCTGATTTAGAGGTCAAATGCAGGTGAGAAACATTCACAACCTAGCACATGTGCTTCAAAAGACGCTCTTTTGTCACGTGCAGCTTAAAATTTACTTATAATGCTACATCTGGATGGCTATTTCAATAATATTAGAAACATAACAATAATTGTACTAATTAAAAAACCAGAACACATTTTCTACAGGAAACAAAATCTCTTATTAGTGAGAGCCAACAGCAGTGTCCCTACTGAAGCAGTCTAAGAATAATCATCAATTTTTGGCACAGACGGAAGGAAAAAGTAATGAAGCACAGCAACGCAATGCTAGCAAATCATTCACAGTATCTAACTAATGACAAGCTGTGCTGGTATTTGTTTTCATGGGAAACTACTTCAAGAAACTATTCGGTATCTACCAAAAAAAAAAAAAAAGGTTGCTTTTAAACAGCATTCTGTCAAGTAACTCCAACTAAACTTGAAATATCTTGAGGTATGCTTAAAACAATGCTAGAAGCTAACAGTTGGAACATTTTTTTCTGTAGGTTTCTCAATATAGAACTAATAAATGACAGCTTTCCCCCACACCTTACAGTAAAGGCTGCCTCTGCCCATCTATGGTACTCATTTGGTTATGACTGAATTCTTCACGCTTTGCCTCATTCCAATCCTTTGACAGTAATGAGTGCGCCAGAACAAAAGAAACTGTGTTCTTACACAGGCCCAGAAGTACTGGGAATAGAACCATACCAGGTCCAATTTAAGCTATAAACACAGAACTATAGAGCTAATAAATAATGTTGCCTTTTTTTATTTACACTGATGTCCACGCAGACAATTTCGGCTGCTCGTGAAGACCACAGAAAATCAAGAGAGAGCCATTTAGCTGTAACATTTTGGAAGATGAGGTCTGAAGGAGGTGTCTCAACACAGGCACGTTGGACATCAAAAGATTCAAAACGAAGTAAGAACAAAACACATTGGCTTCGTGCAAGTATAAAGAACTGCTCTGGCAGGGGGGTTGGACTAGATATCTTTGAGGTCCCTTCCAACCTCTAACATTCTGTGAAATTCTGTGAAAACTTGCTAAGAGAAGTGATGCTGAGTGTCATGCCTGTCATTTTGCTGTCAGGTCCCCAGAGATGGCCTTAGTGCTCCGAACAAGGAAATAATTTCTGGCATCAGTTGGGGACACACTACTCAGTTGCCCAGGGTCTGCGCTGATTAACCCAGACAGCCTCTTCACTTTAATTGCTACAAGATCTGCGACGTTAAAAAATTCAAAGACTGTGGCAGAGCCCTGTACTAGTCCTCTTAGAAAATGCTTCCCCTGTAATATTCAACAGTAATTGGTTTTTGCAGATGGAAATTAAATGTCATCATGTACACCTCCATGAAAAACAAGCAAAATTTACGCTACTGTCCTCCCCAAATGTCCTGAGTGCTGGAGCCAAGTGACTGCGTTAGGCACCCGGGGCAAAATTTTCAGAGATCTTTCAATATCCAAGAAAGTATCTGTTAGAATTTCACCAGGAGTAAGATACCCAACCTTTTGAGGCTCCCCCACTGTGCACCAGTCTATCTTTACACATTTAAATGTCTTCCTACATCCAGTCTTCAGCAAAGTAAATTCCACTGATTTGATGACAAAATTAATCCACTTCTATCTGCCTCCTTATAACATACTGTAAAATCTTGATCAACAGACAGATAAAGAGCTACAAGATGTAAATAAACTATCCTACATCCCACGACAAAATCTATCTTTATAAAAATATTTTAGGTAGGATTAGGCAATACAGCCAGGCTCCTGAAACTTAGAAATGTTACCTCATGTTCACAAGGTATGAAAACCCAAGTGCAAAAGAGAAGCTAGAGATAAATCTTCATATTCTTTAAGATAAAATGTATTCTAACAGGACCAAAGTGCCAGTATTTCATGTTTCCTCAAAAAAATATATTCCCTTCTCAAACCATTACATCCTTGTGTCTTTGCAGTTGTTTTCAGTGGGCAGCAAACACCATGAAAATTCTCATGCATGTAATAGAAGCACAAACCATACTTTAGTACTCACTGCGATTTTATGATTCCGCATCATATTATCAAACTCTTCATTAATTTTTTTATATTTTTCTTCTGTATGTGGCGTGAGCACATATGAAGTGTCAGGGTCCGGGCTGTCGCACCCTCTGTGTTCCTTCTTGTTCAGAGCCTAAATAATGAAGTTAATAAAAAGGATCAACAAATAAAAAGTAGAGATAAAATAAAAGTACTTACAGGGCCTCGCTTGAAAATAAAATCACTATCTTCATTTAGTTTGCTGAATCTGTCCTCCGATAGTGGACTGTGCTCAAAGTAATCGTCAGCATCAGGGCTCTCACAACCATTAAGGCCTTTCTTTCTTAAGGTCTGAAATACAATTGGAAAATTCACATACAAATCATACTAACTTGCCAAGAAGTTTCGTATATCTACTGAATCAATCAGAGCCACTGAAACTACATGAAACTTTCACAGACAAAACTCACTGCTCAACAGACAGGCTTAGACTTTCAAAACAGTGGCACGGTACACAAAGAGAAAGGGTGAGTTCAGAGGTCTGGGCTCTCCCAGGTGTCACCTCACGGGTAACTTGAACCTACAAGCACTTTGTCTCTCCAGTTTTTAGAGACTGGCTCCTGGAGGAAAGTTGCCCGGCATACAAGGAACATTCAAGCCTTTGGCAAAGGAGTTAGTCGTCAGTGGTAATTAAAAGCCAGATTTTAGCATCCCAATTTTCATATTCACATTTCAAAGAGCATACGGTTACACTCTGAGAAACACACGGGCTATAGTTTTCCATCAAATCTGACAACGGCAGTACATGAATATACGTAACTCTTGCTCTCAGTGGTTTAAAAAGGCAGAGTTTTGCTGCACTTCTGTCATCCTGCACGATAACAAGAACTGCAAAGAAGTATAAAAAGGAATTACATAATCCCTCTCCGAAATTACTTAGTTTGCCAAACATAAGTTTTTTTCAGACTCCTTTAGACCAACTGCTGTATCAGGCTGCTTCCTGTTTTCTGACAGAGAGCTCACATCAACATCCCTTGGAAAAAAACCCAAACTTGTCTGCAATCTAGGTATTACAAATAAGCTAGTGAAAGGAAGAATGCGAAACTATAGATCTCGAGACCACATTTTGAAAGGTATTTGTATTTCTTGTTGTTTTTCTTTTTCACCCTATTAATGAGAAATCTTTCTTTGCAAGTTCTCATTCATAACAAAGCAAGACTTAAAATATTACCTATGGAAAAAAAACTTTAATGTTTTTAAGTTTCAAAAGGAAAGCAACATAGATTTAAGCACAAACAAACGGGTAGGCATTAGCAGCACATAAGATGGCAGCAGGACTATAGAGGCATGAGGGGGGTTGTGCGTTTTCATGAGAAATTATCTATATTCTATGAATTTTACACTAAAACCACAAAGATTCGAAATCCGCAAGCTGATATTTTTGGCACCACAAAGGAATTGCATTTATTTGCCTTACAGAAGCTACGTTTCAGTAACGCACCACATTTCTGATTAAAAAAAACAACTTATGTTTTAGTTTCAACTATAGTACTTTGTGTTTCAAGTGCTCTCCGGTAAGTTTTCGTAGAATAAAAAGCAGGCAAGACTACCTTACTGCTCACGCATAGGCAAAACACCGCCTATTACTACTTCAGCGTTAAAGCAGCACTGGCAAATTCAATTACGCTGCCCGGAATTCTTGAATATCACAGGTCACCATAAGCTGTAATTCCTTCTCAAGTTTCTTGGCTCGCTCCGCGTATCCCACACACTATCTGGAACTCCCACAAAAATGTAATCGCGAAACCGGCACATGGAGAAAACAGGTGGGGGTTCCTCCGGCACCTGTCACGGCCCCGATCCCGCTCCTCGGACCAATCAGCTGGACACGTATATGGACTTGGCCATACAAGGGCCGGTCGGTCGGCCGCGCGAGGTCGGAGCCCGTTATCCCTCTCCCGGCCCACCCTGACAAGTCAGCCTGCCCGCTTCTGTCTTCTGCACTTGCCTATCAGCAGGGAAAATGTTGACGCTGTGTAATCTGGATTACACTTAACCCCTGCAGCCCGCAGAAGCCTGCAAATAGACTCCAAAGGCGGTTACACGTGGCGCTCAGCGCCAACACGCGTGTGCGGCGTCTGAGAGGCAATTAGAAGCTCTATTTAGATACAATAAAGAAAGATCTCGCAAGAAATACATTTACTGTCTAGGTCGCCTCCTTAAGTGCTGGAGTTTCATTAGCGCTCCTTTCAACATTCTAAGACAATCAAGTGAAAGCTTTTAAGCCTAATGCTGCTAATTCATCCTCCCAGACCTGTCTGCAAATTAAACTCAAAGTTCTAATATAAGGGAAGAGATCGAGTTAAATATAAAAATGTATTCTTCCTCACAGTGACTGTTGATGGGTTTTATGTTTTGCTAACATGGGGTTAACTCTGCTTTGACTCATGAGGAAGGAAAATGCCTCAGTATCTCCTGCTCAGGATTCTGGAAACCGTCACTCCAGCTGGGGTTCCTGTCATTGTAGAAGGATTTAAGCCACGGTTCACTGTTACAGATAATAGGTCTGGGACTGATATCCAAAGCTCTGTCTCCTTATCACTAAAACATGAACTGCCACTTTGAGGACCTAACCATAAAAAGACTGCCAACTTTATCATCGCCCGGTAACATAATAGTAAAACATTTCTGCTCCGTGGCTCGGGCTAGCGAGTGGAATGCCGGAACCTGTTCACACGGCCGGGCGAAGCCTACGCGAGGCAGCCCAGCCTCGGCTTTCTCACAGCCCCGGAGCGAGACCCGATAACGGGCCCTCTTCTCAAGGGAAAACAGGGAAGGCCCTGCTGGGAATCACTTTGTGGGGACACAGGAAAGCCAAACTCCATAAACAAGTGCTGACCCTGCCCTCGAGATAGATTCTCTGTAGCTAAAATTTGTTGTTCCTCCATTTAATGTAAGTAACTCGTCCCTCCCCCCCTGCAAGCTATTTCCAAGGCATTGTCACAGAGAATGATATTTTATTAACTCTGATGGGGGGTCGGCGGTGGTATAGAATAAAAAAACACCAGTCAATGTCACTAAATAATATCTGTGTAACAAGAAGAGAGTTCTATTTCTCTGCTGTGATACATAAGCTTGTTTAGTGTAAGAGGTTTTGCAGTTGAGGCTTTTGTTACTACAGTAAGAGAGAAAAAGAACATGAAATTTCAAGTTTTGCTATTGGATGCTCACTGCAACTAGCTTCTGCTGTGAAGGCTTGGTTTCCAGATCATCTCAGGGAATGTGCAGCCTTTTGATTAAGTGTGTTACTTTCTCCTTCCTCTAAGACTTAGTCAAAATTACTGGAAAATTGTTGCAACGTGTTTGCCAACACACTGTATTAAGTCTTCAGTAATTGAGATTGTGCAGCTTTGATACTAGGTTGGATTAACGACTTGATGAGTGAAAAAGTACTGACTCTTGTCAGAAAATAATGCAAAGTATTTATAAAGAACCAAAGCAGGTGTGAACTCTTTTTTTTTAAAAGAACTAAGCAAGCACAACAATATAATTGTGTGACATACAAAGTCACTATACAGGTGCTCCAGACAGCTGTGGCCATCGCGATAGTGCAGGAGGAGCCAGAAGTTTTAAAACTGCTTTTGTTCCATTATATAAAGCTGGAACATGCAAATATTATAATAATAATATTATTAGTTTAATAATTTTATTTGGTTTTGGTTTTTTCTCATTGCATGAAAACAGCTGGACTAGCTATGACAGGTTTAAAGCACTTGGTAGAAGAGCCTCAATATTTTTCCAGACTTCCCCGTACGCATGTCAAGTACTTTAATTGCACTGTATTTTGCTAATCTAAGAAAAGAATCAGACCTTGGCAAGAACAGAAGGAGGGTTTCTTGCAAAACAACAACAAAACATTAGCTTCGCTCTACAATTCAACATCAATTTTACTGAAACAGATAATGGAGGTGCTGACAAGTAAAAAACTACAATAAAGTTATTTATTGTATGATCCACGAGGAAGCAAAGACGGTATTCAACTCTCACAGTGAAATTATCTTTGCATAAGCTTCCTTCCACAAGATCCGACAGAGAAACATGAAATGCGGGAGCTGGAGTCTCCACAGCACGAGATCAAGTCACCTCCTCGCCGAGGTTTGTTCCAGCCCAGCTGCACACAGCTTCTCTCACACAAACTTCCACCGGCTCCAGGTACTGGTCAGCAGCAGCTCTGGAAACCAGCAACTCTGAACCAATAAACACACATTACTGCTACCAGAGATGAAGTGACAACCCCCAGCGGTCCTCCTCCCCATGAAAGATCCTGTTTTTCACATCTGACTCTGAAAGGACGTGTCGCTAATGGTTAAAAGAGCGCAATCAGCATGTTTTGTGCTCCAGTTCAGTGGGTGTGATGAAAAAGCCAAGACTTCTAATATTTGTGATCTGGGCTCCTTACCAGCTCTGGCAAAACTGTAGAGAACTTGATTATGTTCGTTGTCACCTCAGGAAATAATATTTTTCTGCCTTAAAGCGAGTAAGTAGGATGACCTCATATGTAATAAGTGTTACCAAGTGCAAAAAAGTGTCAGTTCATTCAAAACATTTTCAGGGTTGGGTTTCTTGTAATGTTACACAAAAAGGAAATGGTTCTTGCTATCGATGCTGCTATGTATCATGTTAACAGCTCTATTTTTGCACTTACTATCGGAGCCGGCCAAACAGGATTTTTGTTGGTGTTTCATCCCAAATCATGAGGAAAAACATTTTCAAAGTTGACTGAGATTGAAACAGAAAGTGATTTCCCTTGGGAAGGGCAAAACTTTCACTTGAAAATCTGTGGCTAGCTTTGTTTCTGCTATTGCAGTCAGAGCATGGAAAAGCTGTGAAGCACCCCAAATTTGTAGTAAATACTTTCTGGAAAATGAGAATTTTATAAAAAAATTAAATATTCCTTACGCCTTAAGTAAGAGAAAGGTTCCACTAGTACTGCCCTGGTAAGCAGGTACACCGTGGTTACTGGAGAGAGAACCAGTTAAAGTTTCCTAGTGCGCTAGAGAGCTGTCAGGCAACAGCGGAGAGGGACTGACACCATTTGCACCCAATTCCAAGGGCTCCTCACTCACAAATGCAGTCGCCAAGCACTCTCACAGCTCTGCGAAAAAAAGACAGGACTGAGCATCGCTCTGTCATCCTTGATGCAAGTAACAGTAAGATCACTGAAGCAAAAGGTTCTGAAGTTTCAGTCGCAAAAATGAAATGCAGTGCCAATAGCGCAAGTTGCAATGGTGCCTTTTCTATCAGTGTCCAGGAGCAAAGAAAAATAATTCCTAAAATAGAGATCCAAGGGTAACTCGGAGAAATTTAGCTGTGCCGTAGCATTCAGGACCAGACTCACATTCCATCTTTGCAGATGATTGGAGATCCAGGCTTTAAGGGACCTACTGAAATCTCTGCAGGAGCAGCCTGACAAGCTGACTGACAGAAACAACTCACTGCCACAGAAAGTGCAGGATCCTGGAGACCACCCCTTAAACCAACTCTCATGTTTGCTTAAGCCTGCAATAAGCCTTTTTTTTTTCTTCACTAAAATGGCAGAAAATTTTCCTTTGTCATTCTTTATTTAACTTATTTTTGCTGGGTTTGTTATCAACTGCAGCCCGTATGGGCTGAGCACTGCAGACAGAACGGGTGCAGAAGGAAGAGCCTGTCTTCTCCAGCAGCAGCAAACCATTGCCTCAGCCACCACTGATAATCACATCCTACTTAAAAAGCCGCACCTTTTTTTCTGAGATATTCACAAAATGAAGGACAAATGACAGTAGTCACACCACCCAGTTGTCATTCTTATTATGTGACACCCGTGAGACAAAACAGGGCATGTTCCTTTAATGCAGTTCAGCTCCCTTCCCACAGCAGCGAGAGGCTTCAGCTGGCAAGAAGTACACGTAGCACTACAGACTTCACATAGAGCAAAAAAATCATGCTGAAAGCATGAGAATCGCTTGATTATTTGCTTCCTGTTACACACTATTGCCAAGAAGTCAAGCCTAAAACCAGGCTGGATTTTTCTTCTTTCATAATACAAAATGTTTCATGTTCATCACTGCGAAGAACATACAGTCACCTTTACGTGTAGTCATTTCTCCACTGCTCTGTACAAAACATATTCAAATATCCAAGGAGTATTCTTAGTCTCTGAAAGCTATTTATAGCTTTTAAACTTCCTGCAGGTCAGTTTGGCTTCAGAAGTATCGTTTCTGTTTCTTTTCTCTAAAGCAACAGCGTGGTTCTGCAAAGCCGAAGCTTGACCCTGCAGTGCTGGCTACACGAATTTTACCTCTGTCTGAAATACAAGCAGGAGCGAAGGCTACATAAAACATCCACATCAAAAGTGAACAGTCAGAGAAAAAAAACCACATATAATCCAACTCAGTAACGGTGTTACATGTTTAAAACTCATCAATGTGACTTCTGCAGGCTTCCATTTATTTTTTAGTAATTAGATGTACTGGATTATTTGATGTAATGTTTACCAATTCCGTAAATTCTCCTCAGGCTCTGTTAATGCTCTGAACTCCAATCACTGAAGCGTCTGCAAATTTCATTATGAAGCTGTTTTCCCTTCCTTTGAGTTAGGCGACTACTTAAGCTGAGCCCTAATACTATTCCTTTCAGTGCTCCCAACACATTTTCAAGTGCATTTTGCTACGCTATCAGTTCAAATTTCACATTCTAATTATAGCCACAAATACACACATCCCAAAACAGCACGGTAAAGCAGAGTGGCGTCCAGCTTTCGAAAATTCGGTGAAATGCACTGGAGATCAAATTAGATTATAACAGACATTTCCACAAGCTAAGCAACTTGGAGAGCTTAACTTCTTAAGGAACAAGGTCTCAGCAATCTTGCTGGTAGGCTCCCCAACCAAAATCATGTACACTAAGTAAAATCTGGAGGGGAAAAAATGAATAAAGAAAAAAATCTACATACTCTTCTTTTAGCTTACTTCAAGACTATTTTCCAGACCTGTGCTCTGTTAGTAGTGGTATTTCAAAAATAACTAAGCGATATTACACAAAAATATATAGACATCAAAAATTTCAAGTACAATACTTCAGCAGAGTTTGCTACGATGATTACATTTCTTGTAATCATTATTGGCAAAATAATGTTAGAGAAAAAAGGAGGTTTTGTATTAATTATTTATTCCAGGGTTTTACAAAGCAAAACAAACCTATAAACCTGCCTAGCACTAGATCTAAAATACTAAAAAAAAAGTCCTTTAAGCAACGCTCTTCTGTGTTCAGTTTTAGGCAAAGGTATTCATCATTTACAGATGAAAAATGCTCATGATTTGAAATTTTATCAGTGTCCCTGTTACATACCACTCTAAGAAAAGACACGGTCTTGTTTCAAATGTTGGAGCACTTCCAGTATCTGGCAAATTTTAACATGTATCCCTCGCTTGCCAAACATGAAAGCTAGCTGTCAAATTCCTCCAAGATATGATAAAGATGGCACTCAGGACTCAAACTCTCCTTTATGTAAAATACCACATACAAAAGGTCTTCAGACATGATATGGTACGAAGCCTAAATTCTAGCTTGAAGCACCTTTGCTCTGAAACGTTATTTTAAATAGGTAAGCCACAAGCAATTACTAAAGAATAACAATTTTATGGGCTGTAAAGTCCAGTCTTCTCAATCCCAGAATGTTATACGATGCATTGGACTAGGAAAAAACAGGAAAGGATGCCGCTTACTTGTATTTTCGATTTTAGAGAAACACTATCTGTGAACAGTGGATTTTATAATGCCGTTGTTGACTTACAGACAAGCTGGATTGTTCATTCCTAAATGAACTTCTCGAGACTTAAAATGATTACTTATCCATTACTACTGATAATACTGTTTCCACAACAAAAGCTAAGCTAAGCTCTCACAGTCTGATATTTGACACGCCTGTCTTTGCTTCGCTTTCTATACAACTTACTAAATTATTAAATTTTACATCACAGAGCAGGCTTTCAGTTTACCTTTTTTATAGCAAGTACCATCAAAATCGATTTTTTTCCATCAAGAGTACTAAATTGCTAGTCTAAGTTGACCTTATCCCATCTTTTTGTTAAAAACAAAAGACAAAGTCCATCTTCAGGAAGCAGAAACTACTCCTTAGCATAAAAATGAAATATATTCAACAGTCCTTTCAGGGAATGCAGTCTGCAACAAACAAAATTAATAGTAAAACCAAGCAAAACACAGTTCTATGTTAGAATATTCAGAGAGGTATTTTACGGTACCTAAACGCTTTTTGCAATCCTTAATCAAGCGACAGCATACATACGTACATACAATGCTTCCATATATACCTCTTCACATACTTGCAATGGTTAAAATAAAAATCAGCAACACCGGCAGCCAAGTGAATGCCTCCTTTCAGCAACAGTGTGTTGCAGATAAGCCATATGGAACATGAAAAGTTTCCAAGTGTAGCAATCCATCTGCATAATATCCTTCATAATCTTTTAGAAGTTCTTGAGTAAAAATATTATCTCATACTCACGGTTTGCCAAGAAAAATTTTCTAAACTTTGATTACAATTCAATGGTATAAAAAGAATGGGTTTCTTTTGGTCTACCCGCCTATGCAGTATTGCTACTTGAAACACTTCTTGTCCTGAATTTCTTCTTGCAGCCTGAAAATTGGAAAGGGTAACTCAAACTATATCAAAGTCTTGGTACTCAAGACAACTGAGTATTATCAAAACAGTAATTATAACACAAACAGCAATTATTCTCAGAGAAAATGTGTAGTGGATTCTAAGGATTTATATAATTGTTAGAATATCATTCACATATAAGATTATGGGAACTGGCTACACTGATGTGTACTGGAACAAGCTTCAGCTAGCTTGAATACCAGTATGGAACTGACACTTGGTTTTACCCAAGAAGGTCGCTAATGGAACAGCCAAACAGCTAAAAGTATGTGCCAGCAAACACGTGTGCTCTTACAGGTGTGGTGTGTGCAGGCATGCTCATACACTATGAACTGGGGTGATGTTTGTAACTGAAGAATATTTACCAAAAAAAACCAAAACCAAACCAAAATTAGCAAGTTGGATAAGACAACCAAAAGCAGGTACCAACTGAGGTAAGTATATACAACAGGAAGCAGTGAGTCTCTCCAGAAATAAAGATGTAGGATACAAGCAGATACATCTCTTATTTTTACTAAATTAAAACAATTAGAATGTAGGACTTCAAGACACAGAGCTGCGGTATGTATGTCACAACCCGTGTTTTGAACACTGAACTTCTCAGTTATGTGTCAAATACACTTAGTATGTATTTCCTTGCATAACCTTGACTTAGAGTGAATTATTGAAAAGCCAGAGCACCTCTTTGAAGGCTGTCCTTACTTAGCCTGAACAGGGGTGGGAAATCAGAGGTGGGATCTAGAGAGGTAGAGACAAAAAGACTGCACAGGAATCAGGGACAGTGCAATAAGAGTAAGCTTTACTCTATTACACGTAATTCATGTCAACATGGGACACAGACTAGCTCTGGCACGCTTGATTTTTTTCTTTTCTTTTCTTTTTAGCAAGTCACTATACTCAGCAAGTACTGAATTGTAAGTCAATGCGAAAAGGAGCAGGGCTTTAAATGGTCTTGGTTTGTTAGAGGAGCTTCCAGTGGGACAACGCGCAAAAGCTTTGATCTAAAAAAAAAACTTCACGATGTTCCCAACTAATTTGTGAGTTTTTAGTTAAAAAAAAACCTATTATTTGCTCCAATAACAGAATTCCAGTAAAATATCATTTAAATGTTAAAATTCACACTACTGCCAATTTAACTAACTTAACTAGTATTCCATAGTCTATACTAGAAGATACAGACACGTAAGCTCCCACACGTAATATCTGATCACTGATATGACACCAACAAGATGTAATAACCATCACTGGTAAGTCACAAGAAGACATTAACACTGTACGCTTATTGATTATAAAATGAAGAACAAGAATGATATATGAGACAATGTAATAAAGGCTGCTAAGAGATTCATACGTCTGTTGCACAAGAACTACCACCATAAACATTTCCTTGGCTCAGCTGATAAGACAGTTACCATGCAAAACACAGCAGGTGAAAGGATCAACATGAAGCCCTTTGCTCAGATGAGCGCCGGGAACGTTCCAGCCTGGCCAGGCCACACTACTTGCTGTAAAACACTGGCAACGAGCACACCATGACGGCCTTCGTACGATCAGAACTATCACACCCATACGCCGCTTAGATGACTGGGAGTTTTTATGACAGTACAAAGATCGAGGTCATTTTTTCTTGGAGGCTAGAGACTCCCCCAGCCTTCTTCTGCAGAAGCAGTTTAAGGCCCCAAAATTAAGATTATTCAAAAGCAAAATATTAGAAACTTTCCGACAGAAACACAGCATATAAACATGCTGAGGTCCAAAAGGCAACTAGGAGCGAAGCATCCTATAGGCAATGCTCTCCCTTCTTTTTAACAGTTTATGCTAAAAAAAATGGTTGATGAACAGCGGTGACAATCAAGAAGCTTGCACTCCTGCTGTCCCTTCCGCAAGGCGTTTAATTCCTGGCAGAGTGGAAGCACTGACAAGTGGAGACACTATGAAACCCATGACCTCCAAAGGCAAAAGCTGGGGTTCCATTAACTTTCCACTGAACCCAAGAGGACCATCAGAAAGAACAGTTATTTATCTTACTGTAGTTCCAGGAGATGCATTGTTCTGGGGTCTATTCTTTCCACACACAGCTTGTGCAAAGCCAGTCACTCCTGATTAACAGACGCTATGGTCCTCGCTTTGAAATTGCACAGTAAAAATACACTCTTCGAACTGTCACTACAGAATTTCAAAAGCACCGAGTTCTGCGGCAACACAAGGGCTGCAGAATATGAGACCAGCACAGCTTGAAGAACTTGTTAATACAAGTAAATAATTATGTCTCTGTGTGACTGCCTGCATGAACTCCAGCATTAACAAGCAGTGAGCTGTTACAGATTTCCTTGGAGTCGATTTTCAAGCCTACTTAACACAACATTTCCAGAACGGCTAAATCCAAAACCAGATCTTTGATACGCGTTTCCTGAGTGGTGGGTGTGAGAACTGGGCTTTGTGTGTCTACCCTATAAATTTCACTGCAGAATTATTTGGAAAAACATCACTTGCACAGCTGGGAAATAAATACAGGACTTCATAACAGAGGAGAATCAGTTTTTATGCAGCTGACTGGCAGCACCTATTTAAATACTAAAAACAGCCTCCAAGGAAAATGAGGGGTTCACCAAGAATAGAAGCTATATGCAATAGTAAAAAAATACCCAAAACTAAAAATAGCTGCTTTCATTAAGTTTTGATTCTTTGGAATGTGTTATCCAAGTCTCTACTACAAACAAATATAAAAAGATAGAGTCTTAATCTCCCTTTGTTTTAAAGTGGACGGAAAATACGAGGTACAGGATGTTGGAATCACTCTGACAAACCCTCATGGGCCGAAGAATCCCAGATGCAAGACAATCCTTCAAGAATGTCTCAAAACATTCTTAGTTATTCCACTTGAATGTGCATCTTGATTTTACAAATGTCTAGAACATCTCACACCTTTTAGCTTCTATATACAAAGTTTCTTTAAAAAAAAAGAAAAAAGATTTGCAAGGAAGGGTGGAGTAAATACGGTACTACTACCTGCTAATTTGCAATATAAACCAAGGTCAAGGGTCCTTTTCATAGGAAACACATGAGAAATACTTACAATAGCCATAACCTAAAAAAGACACAGATTCCACCTAATAGCAAGTTTTACAACTTCAGACCTCATTCAAAAGCACAACAGTCTTAAGTTTTGTACAGTGAAACGAGCAAAAGTTTCCTTCATTCACGCCTCCTCCTAGAAAGTCACAGAGGTATAGTGAAATCAAGTTTTGCTCTTACTACTTTGGGCTGTTGAATATATTGATCGCATCGAGATACCACGAAGGAAAGCACAAGAATCACACAAATTAAATGTAGCTAATGTTACGTAATTAAAATCCAAAATACTCACTATATTCATTAGCATTTTTACCTATTCTTATCTTTAATGGCTACCATGTCTGGAGTTCAATGAGACACGTATAAAATTCCTACATCACCGGAACTGAAATAACCAACACCTCACGTTACCACCAGAATTGAGGAAAGAACCTTTAAATAGTTCTACTTTCTGTTCAGATGAAGCCAATGCTGTAGGATGACCATGACAGGCTTATCCCCCTCACTGGCAGGACAGGACAGGGCACAGTCACGCCCCTACTCGTGTGTGTCACACTCGGAGCTGTTCTGAGAACCAGAGCACACCTCTGGGAACTCTGCTGACTACAGCCAGCCTGCAGCTACACGCACAGGCAGTGACAGCAACCGAGTCAAGCCGTGCTTTAAATTGTTTCAAAGAAAACTGCTATTGGTGCTCAGAAAATTTCCCACCTAAGCGTCCCAACAAGCACTACTCCAGCTCTCCTTAGACCTTCCTTCTTCCAGAGTATGGCCTGTAACAATTCATTTACTGTATCTACTTAGCTAATTTATTGGTATTTGGGGTTTTGTGTCACACTCAAGAGAAAAGTCAACAGCATTTGACAAGAGTCAGGAAGAAGGGAGAAAATTTAGTGAAAGTTTAGAAAGAAAGAAACTTCAGATTTTACATACAACAACACAGCCTAGACAAACATCATATATATATATACACACACATATATATATGTGTATATATATGCTTTAATTAGTGACTAGAATTCATCAAACTTCAGAATATCAGTACAGCACTCTTTTAAGAACACTAGATTTCTTCTACTTCTTAACTCTACGATGCTAAATTTAATCACTGGTTTATACACAAGGAAAGTGTAGCTTTAAGATTATTTGTAGGCAAGTCAGAGCTGTTAAAAAAACCAAAAAAGTCTACCCTACTTCTGGCAAATCTTTATATATCAAAAATGAAGGAATGCAAAGTGACATTAACTAGGAACACAAAACTTTTTTCTAGCACTGTCACCTTTCTTAAAGTCACCAACAAGCTGCCATTAAAAAAATTAAAATAAAAAAAGGCACGTCAACGTTAGTCACCACTGTGCCCAAAGCAGTTTCAGCACAACCAAAGAATTAAAAGAGTATTTTTGAAGTAGAACACCATTACCAAATGAGGGATATGAAAAAAATATGATAGCAGCTCAAATAAAATTGCTTTGGGGATTAAGCGTTGAAATTAATCTCCCAAATTTAAACAAACAACACCAAAAAATTTAAAAAGAAACCAAGACAGACATCATTATTAGTGGTAACTGTTCTGCTCAGCACACAATACACATGTATCTTCTTTCACCATGTGAAAAATAAGTATTTGCTCCCTTGGCCATGCTTTTCAAAGCAGGTGTTTCTTCCTGAACTCTGAGTGGGAAACAAAACCCCAAAGCATAAAGCTGTTTACAAGCCAAATTTATAGTACAAAGACTTTTACTAGAGAAGAAAAAAACGTTTCAAGTTACTATACATATCTATACATGTATATTTTTATGTATATAAGGTTTGATGAACCATATTCCAGACCATTTCAGTTTCTATGCATTTTCTCTCAAAGGTTAGTTAAAAATGAGATCTTAGTCCTTAACCATACATAAATCCTCCTCAATCACCTCCTTAAAATGTCTCAAAGGCATTTGTGTGAAGTCTCAAATTATTTGAAATGTTATATGCAGTATAATTACATTTACATAATCATTTAGCAAATCAAGTCCAATAATGCCTACATTTTCTCAGCATCATGAGCAGATTACAAAGTCATTTCCTTACTTCACTGAACACAGTTTTAAGCTGCTTTATTCTTTCAAATGAACACCACTTGTTTGCACAGTGTGGTCCATGCTATTCGGAGACCAAAGCAAGTGGTCCCAGCAACAGAAATCCATGATATTACTATTCATAGTACGCGTATGTATTCTTCTATCAGTCCAAAGCTTCTTGCTTTCCTCTTTCTTTTTTTCTCCCCCCTACGTCTAGCCCACCTCTGGCAATTCTCCACAGATCACATAGGAAGGAATGCAAAACAACATTAACTAATCAGCACTGCCCAGCTTCCTACAACCTCTAGTCTGCGTCTAACCACCAACACTCATGGTATCACCTCTCTGCATTATCTCAGATCTATAAAACTCTTATTTCACGTAAATTTGGAGATTTTTGTCACCTACGTTAAGCATCGGTTTTTATCTTCAGCTGGTTGTCCTTACCATATAACTTCTTTTACGAAACATCTCAAAGATATATAGTTTCAAAGCACGTGATTCAATTTCCACCATCTTACTTTGTAGCTTTGAATAGAAGAATATGGAAGCCCAGATCGGTTGCCAAATGCCTATCTAAATTCAACACACCAGGCATCTACCATGGAAGGAAACAGGATCAATTAACTGAACGCTTTTCACATCTAATACTGTATGTGTGCATCCCTGTGGATTGAGATAGAATTCCCAGATCTCAATCTCATATGAGTTTTGTCCAAGTTTTTTTTTTAAAAGTAAGCTATGAACCACCTCAAGTGCTACCAAAATACCACAACGCCCCATGGTTAAGAAACTACTACACTGCACGACCCACCAGTAACAGTTCGAAACACACACTGGGAATCCATAGCCTGGAAAAGCAGCAACGCTGGGGAAGTGGAGAGAACTGGATGAAAAACAAAACCAAGAAGCTTTTGGTTTATAAACACAGTGTTTCAACACCAACTTTTCTGTTTATGCTCCCCACACTGTTACACTTGTCTCTTGGCATATGCTCCATCTGGCTGGGGAGATGCATCTGCCTCTCTGTGCTGCAGGCTCTGCGTGTGCAGATGAGCTCCGCGCGCTCACTCCGAGCTCTGAGCTGACAATCCCATGGCTGATGCTATATATGTCTGTGACTAAAGAACACGTGTTGCTCCTGTAACAGCGCTTCATTAACATTTTGTGAAAAGGCAGAGAAATACAATGCCTGGCTGGTATTTTAATGCAAGATGATGCACCGAATGCAGCTTCTCTAAGATTCAGCGGGGTTTTTTTTCCAGCACTGTAGGTAGCAGCAGGTACATTTACCTGATTTCTGTCCTGTTTCTGTCCAAGCTATGACATGACCACTACCACACCAAGCCATCACAAGTGTTACCTCCTATTAGAGTCAGCATTTTCCACACTCAGAGATTTAATACAAACATCCAAATCACTTGCTGTAACTGACACAAAGAACCAATTCTGATTATTCCAATACAGCAGTCTTTTCACAAGAACGAGTACATTTACAGTCATTACAGGATATAGTTTAGGACAGATTTTTTTAAATACACTTTTTTAGTGATTACTTTTATTATAGATTATTGCATATTTCAAGGACAGTGGTCAATATTTGAGATACAGCCTAAGCCTCATACAGCACACTACACCCTACTGATAACAGTATGAACCTATACAGTGCAGAAGAGGCTCATGAACTGATACCTCTCCGAAATTCTCATGGGCACAGATACCAACCGACAAAGTAGGACACGGTTTAGACAGGCTCCTAAAAAAATCAAATCACCTCGGTTTGATGAGATGATATGACAGAACATGCGCAAGCCACCCGCAGCCAAATGTAAGTGAAATAAACCCCACCCTGCTGTATCAAAGAATGCCAAAATGTGGAAAAGAGGTAAAAAGCTGAACTAAACAGGCAAGATGAGCCTGTCTTCAGCCCTTAACTCCCCGAAAAAAATGAGGCTGGAAGAAAGGGAACATCTGAAAAAGTGCTGTTTTCTGAGGCCCTCTCGAGGGGTGTCCTGCACCAAAGAAGATCAAGTATGAGCGAGAGCCTGTTCACTTTGTTCTTTTCCTTTGAATCAAAAAAAAAGGATCAACACTCAAGGTCTCAAATTGTCTTTCATACATGAAAACATTTTGCTGACCATATGGACACAGAATCCTCAAACTGACATTCTTCCCACTTTACTCTACAGAACTATTCCTCCATGAAAAATAATTACTTGCCAAGAATAATGTGTTACAAAAAAAAAAAAGTCCATGAACATTAAAGCATGAAATGCTGTAACACCTACAGCAAGTTCTTCAAATCAGACTTCAGTGTAACAATTTTCAGCTATGCTATTCCGGCTTTGTAAAACTAAATACATGATCCTTATAGTTCACTAATTCAAAGCACACGCTGAATGAAAATTTCCCTTTTTTCCAATATCCCTATATGCTTCATCTAACTTGTGAAAGAACACTCGTTTTCACTCAACTACGAAAAAAGACTAATGAAACTTTATTATACAACAAACCAAAGTCTCTCTACCTGATGTGAAAAGGACCACATTCTCCAAGAGCAAGAAACATCAGAGCATTTTATTAAGTGATAATTTATATTTCTGAAATCATATGAAAAGGTTATTTTGGAATTTCAACAGAAGATATACTTTTTTTCTTTTCATGAGGCTTAAAGGAACCATTACACTCACCAGCTCTTCAGCAAATGCCTTTTATTAAAAGGTCAGGAGATCAGCAATCGTAAGCAAAGTTCCACTGTCCTCGCCAACACCAGCTATGTTCACCTTCAATATTTTAGAGAGATGCAGAAATTTAGCTAAAAAAATAAAACTGTGTTGGACCGTTTGTGCCTGATCCTGATGAGGAAATTTTTTCACAGACCTGTGTATGCTCTGACGGTTTTTTCAAACAATCCAATTTTTCCTATTCAACTTTTTTCTAATGCTGTAAGGCAGATTCAAACAGCGAAGAAGTCGAAGTTCACAGAGGTTCAGTCCCAGCTCAGAAATGCCACACAAATTATCCTTTAAAATTGGTTAGAAGCCAAAAAGGGGCAATGAGGAGACATTAACAGAAATTAAAAAGAAAAATCGGACCAACGACACCACACAAAAGGGACAAAATAAAAAAGAAGAGGTACAGGACAGCAACAGAGCATTCACATCTAGAATAACATGTACAGTGAAAGACATAAGGGCACGCATAAAAAAAAATAAAATCTAGTATTCATTTAGGATGCCAGTGCTCTCCCTCCTACTATGTTTTCACACAAACGTTCCAGCAGCAACAGAAGATACCAAGCTCTGGGCATACAAACGCAATTCCTTTGCCAAAATTGAACAGGAGGCAACGATAAGGGGAAGATGTCTCATCAATTTCACTTAATCATTTACAACATTGCCATCTACCCAGTCCGGAAAATAAGTTACAGTAGATTTGTTTCTCCCTTCAGACAGCTTCTGAGTTGTGCAGCATTAGTTTTCTGTCTCGCACAGAAAAAACAAAACAAACCACTCCAGTCATGCCTATCAGGACCACAGTGGGTCAATACTAGTTTCCCGGTGAGCTTACATCAAAATACGTACCGTTTGTCATATTCAAGGAGGTAAGTGAATTTCTAACGTGTTAATGTTAGATATATACATCAGCTATAACTCTAGAAAATTTAATTACTTATTCTAAACTGATTTAGTATGCATTTGACAGATTTGGAGGGGGTGGTGTATTATTTTTAATGGTTCAAATATTATTTCTATATAGGCACAATAAAAAGAGAAGCCATTTCACGTCGTTCTTTCAGAACATTCCCAAAATGCTGTTGCTGTAACTTCATCTCTATCGTGCCACAAGCAGCTGTCAATGGTGACACGACACACGGCAGTGAGCTTTTGGCAACTCGCTACTGCTGAAATACAGGAGCCCTCCCCTCCCCACCTCATCTCTTCTCCCATGCTCCTCCCTACCTACGCTGTACCTGTCACTGCATCTGTGCCAAAGCACATCATATGCTCCCCCGAACCAATTCAGCCGTTTTGTAAAGCAAAAATGTAAATAGTTTTCCACTGAAAAAGGGTTATCTTTTTTTTTTTTTCTCCTAAATTAAAGACTACTTACTTACAGCGGGAAGAAAACCATCCAAACTCAACCACGAATGCTATCTCTCAATTGCCTGAAGAACAACAGCCAACAGACTGCAAAGTTAGGACACGGGCAGAACAAATCTGAAATGCAATCAGCTGAAACTGCAGAGTACTTCTCTGAAGTACTGTATGCTATCTTTTTTCGCCTGGAATCCAACAGAGCGAAAACATCTCTACAGATACTAAGCTTGTAAATATTTCATCCCACTGATTCAACTCTCCCATCCAGAAGATAGCCCTAAACTTGAAGAACTTATTTTCCTTGCAAAAGACTCCTCTCTCTAGGGAGTACCCTCACTTGGGTACTAGCTACATTTCTCAAATGTAGTTGCCAGAAGTCAAACACTTGACACTGGTTAAAAATAAGCAAAACAAAACCATTAAAAAAAAAAAAAAGACAACTACAAGCAATAATTGCTTAGAAATTATTTTGGAAGTTCTCAGTCCTCATGATATGAAGAAGCACTATTACCACGAGTCATAACATAAAGAGGCCACAGACGCAGCACAAAAATCAGCTGGGCTGACTGACTTGCTTACATCCCTATTTCAAATTCACAACTGTCACAATCAAAGGCTCATCTTGAAAGAACTAGGTTTTCTCTTCCTCTACAGTGGCTATTCTTTACTTACACTAATCCAGTGACTAAGTAATACTCCTTCAACTCTTCAAAGCTTCTATTATCCCTCTCATTAGTACTCAACGCTCAAGACAGAAGCTGGGGAGGTTTTCTGTCTGATCATAAAAGGCAGTTGACAAATTAGCAGAGAATCTTCTCAGAAAGAAACAGAAGGCATTTGTCCGCTTCTCAGTTTTGTCAATCTGATTTTTGCTTGAAAACTTATTTAGCAGATCAGCTAGTAACCTCCCTGTACTCTGTGATCCCCTTGGCAATGGGCTCTTCAGCTACACAAGACTAATCGCTATTCCTAAATCATTCCTAAAAAGCAAGGCGTTTGTTCAGAAGACAACTTCAGAATTTAAATTAAACCCTTAAGTCAGCCACCTGTTTTGGTCTATTTACAGGACTACTGGAGATGGCTCTTATCTGAAATGCAGTCACAGTACATAAAGGCTCCAATTGCCAAGAAAATCCTTGATTTCTACTGCACCTAATTTAGAAATTATGTACTGGAAAGAGTTTCTATTTAAAGCACAAATATAATAAAAGTAGATGAAACTAACACCTCTGAGTAAACATATTCATGCTATCCTATTACTGCAGAAACTGCTGTCATTGTACTGCTATGTTTTAACTGACATACAGAGCGACTGGACAACAAACTTATTTTCCCCAAAGATTCATGTTTTTGTTGGTTTTTGGCTGAGCAACGGGGAGCTCTGGTTGTGGCTGATTTGATCTCTGTGCAACAACTGACTAGTAAAGTGGCTACTACCTCAGAAGAAAAAAAAAAAGGGGGCCAACCACAATAGTCTGTGTAAGCTTCGGGCACTCTTTGGACCTGATCCAATTGATTTTTCTCTACAAAACCCCTGAACACTTTCCCCCTCCCTCCCCCAGCAAAACAACCACCTTTCACACCTCTATTTCCATTGCCAAATAAGGCTGAAATCAAACATGTTTCCCAGAAGCTGGCAGGGGATGCAGGGCAGATGGGAAAGCAACGTGGCTGCAAAGACGACTTATTGCCTTCAAGAAACCAGACTAAAAGCAGTAGTTTACATTTTACGACAAGGTTTTCAAGTTATTGAATACATTTGCTTAAAATATCTTAAAATACTCTATATTGCTCTATATTTGAAGTATTAAGGAGAAAAGAAAAACGATGCGTCTTTTCAAATTGTTACCTCAACAATATCTGAGTTGGTTCTGCTTTCATGGGGCTCGTTGTACTCTGTGTATTTAAGTAGAACTTTGTCCATATCAGTGCTGGCATACTGAAAGAGTTTGTTAGAGCTGTTAAAAATGATGAGTGCTATTTCACAGTCACAGAGTACACTCAACTCATATGCCTTCTTCATTAATCCAAACTTCCTCTTTGTAAAGGTGACCTAGAGAAGAAAGAATAATGATTTATTTTTTAAAACAGACAGATTACATGAGTTAGAAGGACTGTAAATAAAGCATTCAAGGAATATGTCATATCTTTATACTATTTACTCCTAGTAACAATTTTATTGGTATTAAACCATCTAATCAGATTCACTTATACTTAGTTATTTCCTCCCACTTGGGAACATCATGAAAGAATTATTCTGTCCAACTAGAACAGACCATCACGAAGGAGCATTTGCCCACCAAAGAAAGGGGAAAAGGCACTTAGCTATAAAAATCACCATCAAATTATGAAAAAAAAGTTTTAAAAACTATTCTTTTCATGAGATTTCAGTTAGTTTAAGGGTATAAGAATATCAATATATTCAACATCAAGTTGAATCAAACACAGGTCTGATGCTAAGGTCGACTTCTCTTAAAGGACAATGTTTTTATAAACATCCTCTTAAGAGTCTCAAAAAGGTGCTTAACCTACTACTATGAAGTTAATGTTCTGAGACCTTTTAAATAGAGATTGCTAGTTTGGATCCAATCTTTCAATCTGAGCTTCAGTGCTGACTGGAACACCGCTGTATTCACCCCCCACATTGCCAGTCGTAGCATACGTCTGACGCCTCTTTGACAGCCAAGTGCCCCCCAACGCCCTACATGTTTAACGGACACCACTCAGTCTGTTTTTCCAGGTGGGAACAAAGCAAAACACAAGAAGCAATCAAACCTGTCTTATGGGTTTCTGATGTCTTATGGTAATCACCAAGTTCTTGGAAGAAGGATGGGAAAATCCTGTGTATACACACCTCCAGCCATTTCTTCCAGAGATGAGTATCTCTCACAGATTAGTTTTTTACAAATGCATACTCTCCTTCCCACCACGTGGTCTCAGGGAGATGCAGACAGACATATTAACAACTCCGCACATAGCACGCTGACAGGGATTGTATTACTAAAACAGTATATGCGCTCTTCCACCACAAATGTTTGCAAAGGTATTGTGGACCTGAGACTCCTCTCCATGTATGCAACCATACCCGTGACCGTTAAAAAAATTAAATACAAAAATGTGTTTTAACATGCCCTCTGTGCCTATGTATTACATATTTAGCCACACTGTGTCTATGATACTTGAAAACCTGGATTGTTAACACTTAGCCACAGCAGGAACACACGTAATAAACAAGAGACCTAGAAAGAGGAGAATATGGGAGGTCGGGCATATTATGGCAACCATAGTTCCACCCCAGGTTTTAGCTTAGAAACTTCTTAGGGTTTAAAGACCACTAATTGCAGAGCCTTTTGTGAGGCCTGGATAACCTTTGTTCAGATGAAAAGGGAGTACTTACCATAACTTTTTTATTCAACCCTTTTAAAGCATGTTTGGTGAGCAGCTCCATTAAGATACAGCACTACCTCTGAAACAGTTTTATACAAGAGAGCTATAACACGTTCAAGGTTCGACTAGGGTAAGCAAATCTCTCTAGGTACTTATTGTTTAACAATTACAATACATTAGTAAGACAAGATGCCAAAAAAATCTGACAGACTTTACCTTAATGCACCGTCTGTTAACATTTTATTTTCAGTTAGCAATTCAACAAGTTGACCAACTACAAATGTGGGTTTTACTGGGCTGTACTTTTTCCAAATTCAGGTGGAAATTTTACTATCCACACAGAACACAGTACAACCACTTTTTAAAAACAGATCTTGTGTAAATATCCTAGAAGTTTTGTCACTTGTCACATGACTGCTTTCAGAACACTTGGCATTTATTTATCCTACCTTGATAGGATGTTAAGAATTACTTTGCCTGGAGTCCTCTGGGGATTTGGTAAAACTGTGGGTTGTTTTTTTTAAATGACTGTTTTTCTTCCGATATTTCAACTGCAACACACTTGAGATTGTTACCCGAGTATAGACAGGCACTACTATTTAGTGTTTGTTAGGAAAAAGGCATCATAAACAAGAGGACTGTATGCTATGTTACTTTGAGAAGTCATTAAACGAGAAGACTGAAGGCTTACTTCCACTGAGGACCTGTATGATCCTGAACAAGGGACCTTACCTTCTCATCTGCAATTTTCTCTTTCTGATCTCTTGCAAGGCTATTTTACTTGTGAGATTCTCAGCTAGCATCGATTTCTCACTTTGTGTTCGGACAGTGCTTAGCCCAAACCCCACTACCGCTGGAGTCCAAGCCTTACATGGATTATTATAAACTCAGTTTTCATTTAAGAACTCCGAAAGCAAAATATTAATCCTGCAAATGTATCAGGTGTTTTTTTCCTTGACATTTAGTGTGCTATTTAGGACCACAGGAAAAACAAAAATATGTACCTTTATTGCAGGCCAATGGCTTCCTCAGCACTATTGTAATGTCACTTATTAAAACAAAAAAAAGGCGTGAGGAGGAGAAAGCAAAGGCAGTAAGATTGAGATCCTTTGATATCCAATTTACTGTACTTGATTCTCTTCGGCTTAATGAAGATAAATGTCCTACAGCTCATTCAAGCAGATAAGACTGCTTAATTAATAACACAATGACAGTCTCATGACAATTGCAATCCCCCAGAGCAATGGTCTATATTTTCTGTTTTGAGCTCACATACGATCCCATCAAAATAAGATGCTTCTGACAAAACAATAGTTTTTCTTCCCACATAAGTTACATGAACTTGCTTTGCAGGCAAAGATCTATCCCTTTCTACTCATATTTTCCAAATAAAAATACCCTAAATGCCACATTAAATATCTAAACAGGACATCACATGCATATTCACAAGTGACCTACTAACCAGCTACGTATGCCACAGAGAAACTGACAGAACACAACTTTCCATTTGGCAAAACAAACCCTAAATCCCCTCCTTATCTGGGTCAATGAAAAAAATTCTCAAAAGTAAATTAATACCTCATAAATATTCAGGGCATTTTAGTATGTTAAAACTCCATATACTAGCTACCAAGACCACAGGACAATAAACCAAGATGCAGTATGATATCATCTGAGCTTCCACAGAAAAAGGGTATGGCAAGCCTGATTCCATTTTTAAGTTGGAGCTTAAACCCTCTTCCTAGTCACTAAAAAGCCTAAAAAAAAATGCTAGTCAAAGAATCATCAAAACCAAAACTTCAAATTGAATCATCGTATTCTGCTTCAGTGACTGCAATGGTACAAGTGGGCTAAAATCTGTTACAAATGCACTAATTCTCCTCCTCTCCATTGTTGCAACCTGAACAACGAGATGCAGATTGAAAAAGAAAAAAAAAAAAGAACACCCCAAAGTCAAGGCATAAAGATATTTGTATTTCAAGCAGAACAAAACCAAGGTTGTCCAGCTTTCTCCATATAAGCAAAAAAAAGGGGAGAGGGAGATCAATTTCTACCCTTTCAACATGCCTGAAGTTCTAGAGCAAGATTTGAAAGAACTGAAGCGATTAATTCATTTAATTTTACTACATGTATGTAAGACATTTATCTACTTCAAACATACAGTCACTGCATGATTAAAGCTGTTCAAACAATACTTGGCTTTCTCCCAAACTCCAATAATACTTTTCCTGCTATATATAGTCTTCTCAGAGTTTGCATTACTTTAAAGTGATACAGGGAGAAAAACAATTCCGATTCCACAAACAACACAATGGGCTAAGAGCTGATGTGTCAGCAGCAAGAGAGTCGCACGGAACTCCGACACCACCCCAACATCCCACTGGTGCTCAGGAGAAAGTAGAAAATCAAATCAAATACCAGGAAGGGAACAGAGAACCAACATCAGTACACCACTATGTAATCCATGTTCTGCATGCACCTCGCACACTGTGCAGTTTGGGGTCCCTTTGCCACCAAAAATAGCGTAGCAATACTCAAGCAGGTTTAGGCAAAGCAATAAAAATCGTCAAAGCTCCACAGAAGAGCTAAATAACCAGCAGAACCAGAATTAAGCATGAATGAAAGGGTGTTTCTTGAAACAACAGGTCATAGACCTGTAGGAGAGCCTAGCCAAAAGATGTTGTAAATGCTGCAACTTTCTAAGGGCTCAAAGGGTAACTAAACAAGTTCGCTGGCAGGGGGCAGGGAAACAAACAACAACAAAAAATCCATTAATGGTTACTAAATATACGGAAACCACATCCAGCTCAGGAAATCCCTGAGCTAAGAATAGCTAGAAGCTGGAAGACGATTACAGAGCAGTGTAACATGTGCATCTCCATCCTACACTTACTTGCTTATGGCCATCACCGGACAAAAGACGCTTACCTAGTGGCATCTTGGGTCTGATCCACTACGGCTATTCTTAAAGATCTTAAGTCACTCGTAAAGTACTTCTCCTTAAAGATGGTAGCTGCCAGACACCCCAATGCACATTTCAACACCCAATTACAATTTTATTTTGTACCTCGTGCAGTAATTTAGAAGCTAATAGGAAAAACTTGTACAGAGTCAGCAGCTTTTGGTGCTTTTCAAGTTCCCAAGACTTGATCAGGTAAGAGCAGCCAAGAAAGCAGCTTTACCTAAAACAGTGCACTTTCGAGCACTCTTTCATTTTGACTGACAATTTTTAAAGACTGTTGTAGCAGACAGCTCTTACAAGGAATATAAATCAACGCTTTGAAACAGAACCATGTTAACAAAATTCACTATGATATCCAAACCACTGCAGATCATTGTCCACAGCTATGTCAAACTCCTCTGTCAAAAAGGCTGCAGCAAAGACTTTCACTACATCCTTCTCAATTTCTTGGCCTTTCTCTATCTTTCTCACTAGGCTTTCCTAGCAGCTATCAGACCAAGGAAGGTGTCTGTTTCAGCACGATCCTGCAGTCTACTGGAAGCACAGACTAGGATACCATTTGAACAGGAACAGTAGTTTTACAGTGAATTTGATTTATAGCAGTAATTGATGTTACTTATAAATAATAATTTGCCTTCAAACAGTAATAAAATCAGTGAGACATTCCTTATTTGTATTCTGGTAATGCCATCTATAGATACATGAAGACAAAGCTCAGCTTTACAAGAGTGAATTAAGATGAATGTATCCAGTTTCCATTCATTTTTAGGATTACTGATCAACTCGTTCACACAGACTCCTTGTTTCTCACCTGTCTGTTCCGTTCATCCATTATTCTTGTGATCTGTATTTTCTTTCTCCCCATTTTCAGACTCTTCTTTCTTTTGCTTTGCAATCCAGAAATATACTAATCCAAGAAATGTCACTCTTCAGTATTCTAACACATGATACAGTTTTCTTTTACTGTCTTCAGCTTGAGAAAAAGTTTCTATTTCTTCTTATAAAGACCTACAAAATAAAATTTTGAAAAAATTAATTTACAAGTTAAAGAGGAAGCATCACTAAACACATTTGTAGCCATTAAATGTGCATGCACAAAATACACTTCAGTGAGGAAACAAATTATTTTCATTAGACAATGTACTACATACTTGATTCCCATTAAATATTCCAACTAGTCTGCTAGATTCTACCTACAAACTACAAATCCAAAATGACTAATAATTTCACACAGTTTCAATAGTATGCCTTAATTTACAGTTGTCACAGGAGATATTATTTATTTTGTAAAATTACCATCAAGATAACCAAACAAAGCCAAAAGAATATCAAGTTTCTGGTTCTAAACTGAATTACATGTCATTTTTTAAGACAATATTTGGGGTTTCATTGGGAAGCAGGAGGGAGAAGGAAAGAGGGTGTATCACTACTTAAAAAGGATAAAGACTATAGAAAATATTGTTGCAACAGAAGTATTTCACACTGACCAAGGCACCACTGAGTAATTAAAACATTCACACAGTTTCTCTCTACAAAAACCTCTAAGTTACGCATTGCCAACTACCAGTGTAGCACTTCTTTCATTTTGCTATGTTGCTTAGCAAGATAAAGGTGTGTGCAACCTGAGAAGCCAGCGTGCCGTCACAGTATTTTAAACTGATACTAATGCAACAAACTGACTTGGAAAATACTGGGATTTAACAAGCTTTAAATGCATTTTTTGGTTAAAAAAAATGCTAAGTCATACTCCAAACACACTGCTTTAACTGCAGGGTACTATTAATTCCACAAAACTGGAGAATAACTCTAAGTAAATAGCCTCTAGAACACCAAGTGCATACTGGAACACATAAACACGAAATAGGTACACCTTACTCTACTACCACCTAATACTCACTAAAATAAAAGGGTAAAACCAGCCACGGTATTAGCTTATAACCTCTCTAACTTTCCAACCCATAATGTCTTTTGAAATCAAGCCCTGCATATTTTACTACGGGTGTCACAACGCCACATCCTTGGGGCCATGTGTAGAAAGTGGTGCAACCACATCACAGTTAATAGGTAGAGACAGCAAGAGGCGATTAGTCACAGGCTACACTTCACAATACATTCAATTTACACTGAGGAAACGATCATGACGGTCTGATGCAGCTAAGGAGAGAAAAAAATAATAATTAAAAAAAAAAGGTGGAGAAGCATCAACGAAATGAAGGGATGTCATTTTATATTTACCTGATGTCAACAAAGGACTGCTTTGATACAACATCATAAAATGCCCCAAACAGTACTTAAAATACTATTCTGTGGAATTTAAGATCAAATCAGCACTAAGTTTATGTGTTGTCTACTGGTCAAATAGGACACGAACTAGACATTGTTTATACATCAAAATGCTTCAAGAAAAAAAGTTTCTTCCAAGGTGTTGCTAAAAAGGTATTAATAGCCAGCCATGGACAGACGAAAAAGCCTAACCAATAGCACACAGCAAATATCTTGTGTGGAAAGCAACAGCTGGCATAAAAATGTTTATCTTTTTTGTTAAAAAAAACCCAAAACACACACAAAGAATATCCACTGGACTCTAAGCTTCAGTGGATAAAGCATCCAGTCTTAAGTCAGCTGCGCCACTGTCTTAAAAAGCAAATGTTAAAAAACCCCATAGCTCACGCTAAATTTAGTGTCAAAACAGACCACACACTAAATTTAGTGTCAAAAAAAATCCGGTTGCATTCCTTCAACATACCTAATGTGTGGGTCTCTCTAAGCAGCTCTTAAGATTTGTTTTCTCCTTCATGTGTGGCTTCATTTTTTAAATATACCGT
The DNA here is from genome assembly GCA_020746105.1 of Trogon surrucura. Lineage (NCBI taxonomy): Eukaryota > Metazoa > Chordata > Aves > Trogoniformes > Trogonidae > Trogon > Trogon surrucura. Next base: position 18,106,841 of record CM036627.1, on the reverse strand, counting down.
ACATTACTGAAATAGTTCTCTGAACACAGAATTACTAGATTCCTTCCTCTGCTTTTAAAAGCACTTACTATCATAACTAGTACATACTAAAAGCTACCACATGTGAGACCAGTGATACATTTAATCCAGCATTTTATCCGCAGTTATTAGCAAGTATCACTGGGCTGGTAAAGGAGAGACACAGGAATAGAATAAGCTTGGATCACTTAACAGCAATGTTTATACAGCATTTTCTCCAGATATTCAGCCATTTCTTTAATGAGGAACTTCTGCAGTCATATGCAGAATCTTAGATTTAAAGCTGTGCATCAAATCTTCTTTCATGAATATTACTTTTGAATCTGTGTAAATTTTTAGCACCTAGAAGCAAGGAGTTGCACAGCTCGGTGGTTACACATCAGAGCAGAAGACGAACCCTTTCATTTAAGCCTGATTGTGCTAATTATATTTGGTATCCACAGATTTTTAATTAGACAAGGCAGTACACAAACAGTCATCTTCACCTTTCATGTTAGTCCTGATTTTGATGCTCATATTTTATCTTCCTTACTCAAAACCTGAAGAATCCTACACTCCAATCAACCACTTCTTACACAAAAGCCACTCTCTGGCCAGTCACCCTGCCCTCCGCTCTACCCTTTCGAGTTACACACTGTTTCTTCTGAGCTGTACAGTGTGTACAGTAAACAACGGATGAGGTCTATAAAATTTTATTATCATCTACCATGAATCTACACAGAGGCACAAGAACATTTCATGTTCAACTGCAGCAGACATACACCTAAGGCAAGTTTACTAGTTGTCAAAATTTTCCTAAGGAAACAGATGTATGAAAATCAGTTTAAAACCCCTACGTGGGACCACACACTTTCTTCATACAGTCCCAACTCATTCACTCAGCTCTTCCACCTTCTGCACCAGATATTCAAAAGCAAGTCTATACAAGGTATAAACTAAGGAGCTCATAGGAGAACAAGGTAGAGAGAAAGAGAAATACGACGTGAGATTATGCAATATATACACTTGAGGATACAAAACAAGGGCTGCACAAACATTTTCCATGAGCTATTGGAAGAAACAATAGCGGCAAAACGCTATTATCTGCTCTACACACCATCACGCAGAGAAATGAGAAAACTGACAGTAATTTTCACCAACAGTTTTGGGGTGTTGTTTCAGGCCTTAATTTTAAATTAGCACGATGTATTACGCATAAACGCATCAACTCATTTCTCATTTATGACCTCTGCTTCACCCCCTTTAATCAGCTCACTGTTGCCTCTAATCTCAAGTCTGCTCAAGTCTTCAACCTCAAGTGTTTTTCTCACTTAGCAAATTCCAAATTCCTATTTGCATGTATGTCTGTCCCCATCTGGGTCCATCCTCTCTTCCCTCTCCACAGGTTGCTATGGACACCAGAAACCTGGCTTTGAAACACATTTGCCAAAGGCAACCCAGCTCTGAAATACAGCATTCCTTTCATTTCGAAGTCACATACAAGATGATTTTCAAAGCTAAGAATTGAAGTGTAAGTTTGGCATGAGCTTAGGGTAGAGGGGATCTTTATGTTAACTGCAAAATCAGAGCAAATCCTGCAGTAAAAAGTCATTTTTCACATGTGCTCAGAACATCCAAATGGGAAGTAACCACCAAGGACAAATACACGTGACATTTCTCATGGGAGCAACAATTTCTCCTTTTTCTAATCCTTGATCACATCAGAGTTGTAGTTTTATTTTCCTTCCTAACTAGAACAAAATAGCGTAAGACAAGATATATGGACTGTGTCCACTATCTGGTTACATCAAAAAGGTAACCAGCAAAGTTCTAACCTTGATAAATCATACTTGCACTGCAAACACACTTGGGTAAAATTCTAAAGTCATAAAGTCATTTCATCCAGATCACCAACAAACTTTGGCCCAATAGCAGACGTACATGGAGGCCAACACACACTTATGTCTGACAGTAAATGTGAAACTAATGTAATGTAACCTTGATGAAAATAAACTTCTACTTCCTTAAGTGACAGAAATTAAATTACAGGTGCCAAAATTACTTCACCTTATTTGCATGGGCACATAGGAGCAAAATGTTTGTCTCTTTTTTTTCAGGCATTAAACAAAACTAAGAGTAAAGAGAGAAAAAGAAGGAAAAAACCCATGTGCTTCATGATTGGCTTCAGACAGAAAAATATCATCAGCTTGGATTAACAGCAAGTAAAATTAGTAACTGTCCAAGCAAGAGCCTCTGTTATTGTATAAGAGTAAACCTTATTCCAACTTTTTGGGATTTATTCCTTTCCAGTACATATGAAAACACCACACTAAATCCTGAAAGATAACAGAACCATATGCAAAAATATACCCTCATGACTGCATATTTTCAGGAACTTGGATCAGTTCATTTCTTGTCAAGATTGCTTACAGTTTCATAAATAGCGAGAGATATATAACTTTAAAGCAAGGAAACTGTATTTGACCTATTTAAAAGATCCTTTCACGGGTTCAGTGGAAAAAAAAAAAGTCTATTTGTGCAGAACTCCACAAGGTCTTGAAGCCTTCTGGCAGAACAGGTTAGGAAGAACTGTGTCAGAATTATATGCCTTCCATTTATTTTTCTTTTATTTTCCTCTGCCTTTGTTTTCTTGGAACTTCCATTGCACCACCACGGTTACATCTTAGATTTGACAGAAACCATCTCATCACAGCTCATTTACTGCAACGCACACAAAGAAATGAGTGTCATGATGTCGGATCATTTGCATGATAACTCTCAAAAGCCACAGCTGCATGAAAACACAAACCTGCATAGATGCATCTTACACAAGTAACCCTTAGGTAAGTAGCAGAGAATTTTTACTAAATCAAGGTTAACAGGTCTCCTTGCAGTCTTAAAAGGAACCTGCGCAGATATTTTCATAGAGTTGGCCCCTAAGGATGAACTGATGAGCATAGACTACCCAACCAAATCCCAGCCAAACTGCACACTAACAGGCAATTCTAATTAACACTTTGCAGGCTTACCAAGGATGTGACCAGAATACAAATATTCCCCTACACAGCAAGATGGAGATGACACCCATCACTACGTGTTGCCTGTTTTACATTAACAAGGCAGATTATACAGAGTATCTCATTTTTCCATAGTACTTGTAAACATACAAGGATCCTTCCTCCCTGTCCCATATCACTATGGGGAAAGAGCTAGGGGAAAAAAAAAAAAAAAAAAAAAAAAAAAAGAGTCAAATAATGTCGCCACCAAAATAATCAAAAGTTTAAAGGGCTATATGGAGTCGGGTCATGATTCTCAGACTCCATTTCACTGTCCACAAGTGCAGGATAAGAACATTTTCTTCTTCATAACCTCAAAGAGAATGCAAACCCATATCAAGTAAGAATACAACTCCGGACACCTTTGTTTTTTTTTCTAAACCCCAAACTAATTATACAAAATACATTCACACAGATTTGGATCTGCAGTGAAACATGTTGAGAGCCATGGGATGTTTTTAGTGTGCTCTAGACATTCTACCAGACCTGCTCCAAAATTCATGCTACTACTTTGAAGCTAGATTTTGGAATTAAGATTTCAAGCACAGGAACTCTATCTACCTATATCTTTGCGCTTAACAGAGACCACACTCGGAATCTCGCTGGGAGCTTTGCAGAGGTGTGCAAAAAACAGCACCAAAAATGTTTCCTACAGTCACATTTCCATAGCCCTGTCATCATACATTGCTTTAAGTCATGTCAAACATCAGTGTAAAACAATAGCACAGCCTCCCCTTCAAAATAGCACAGCCTCCCCTTCAAAACAAGACCACATGTCATCTATCTCACACTTCTTGCTGTACCACAATGTTAGGAAACAAATCTTTTTTTTCCAACCTCAGTCTAGAAGCCATTCTTCTACAACCAAGAAGAGCCTTACAGTAAACGAGAGTGGCCTCAGAGCTCCAAGGTCCTCAGCTACCAAGTGATACACAAGCATTGTTATAAAACAATAATACGACCCGTAGCCAAAAGAACTTTTTTTTTCAGAAGTAGGACAACATAAAAAACAGGAAGCCATAAACAATTCTTTATTGATATTCTTTTTTTATGCATCATAAAACACTTGTTTCTTTCAGCTGGCAAGAACACACATCTTTGACAGCGCACTTCTAAGAGTGGATTTGTGCAGCTCTGCAACTAAACATTGTCCTCAGTTTGCACATCAAAACCAAGCCTATTTTTGAGCTTCTAATTTCTAAGGTACACAGATTTTCAAATTAAGTTTGAAAGCATATTAGAATAGATCTCAAACTACTTTGAAAAAAATATGGTCTTACTGAAGAGCTGCCGTTTTCAAACACTACTTAACCAAATAGTTGCTCAAAATGGCTTTCTTTTTCATTCTTCACTACGCAGTAACTCCAAAGCTGAAGAACTGTATTTTCTTGCAAACAGGACTACTGAAATCTAAGCTGTATGAAAAATGAACTATGATCCAGATGCCTGTGTTTAAAACAATGTTATTACTCCTAGAACGCAGTTTTTTTATTTATAAATTTTTCCCAAGCTGATGGACCAAACAGTTTTTGAGACCTATCAGCCTCACCCATGACAGTACGTGCACTCCTAGATCATTTGTCATATGTGGCCTTGACCAGGTTCGGGGACAGTCAAGGATTCTGCTCTGGTTATTTAAAATTAAATGAGTTCACATTTCAATTAAACTTCACACCCAAATATTTTTCACACTGTTATACTGCTCTAAACTTTTTTCTTGGTTTACCATTTAAGTCCAAGACATACAGATCATTCTATTCTGAGCATTTAAAGTCTCCAGAAGCAAAACAGCCATCACCAAGCTGTCTGTAAAAATACACATCTTTACCACACATTTTCAAGTGGCATTCAAGTCTATTTTATTATTCCCATCCATAATTCTGGTCTTGATATTTTCTAAAATAATTAATCTTTGCATTCTCAAAAACACGGCAGCTGCAAAATAGGATTTGAAACTGATGAGCTTAAAGTGGAGAAAGAAGGCCACAGACAGAGAACTAAACTTTCAATACCGGATTAAAACCCAATTTTAGACAAAAGAATAACTTAAAATATTAAGTAATCACAACAATTTTGTTGCCAGCCTTCTACAACAGATTCATGACTGAAGAGCAGTCTGGAAAACATGTTCCTGGGACTTCCTCAAGAAACTTGCACCTAATTTACTTGCATCTCATCTCTTCCATTGTATACAAAAATAGCCACAAAGAAAGATGATTCTGGACACTGTTAACAAAGCAAAACCCAATACTGAAAAGCTACGGTCAGAAAGCCTAATTTGCTGGAGAATGAACCACAGCTTTTAGAGCAACCATGTCAGTCTGATCAAAACTCTTAATCTTTTGACCAGATAATCCTCCCTGTTTGTCTATTTACAGCTTCTTGGAAAACTGATGAACTAGATGCAGAAATCTAAACTTGAGTTTAGATATGATTGATCCGTGCCAAAACAGAAGAGTACTGGCAGGTACTGAGTTAGTTTCAAACTCTACCTGTTTCACAACTTTCACAGGGACAAGGTCAAAGTGCAACAAAAAGCATTTAAACAGATGTTTTAAAGGCATACACCCCTGCACAACATAAGCCACAGAAAGAATGTTTCTTTCCTGAAGCAAAATATACATAGAAAATACATTAAATGTTTTTCAAGATACAAACCATCTGCCTGGAGGTCATTATGAATCTGTAATGGCTGTGGAACTGAACTACCACGCAGGCAAAAAAATGGCACAGAGCCACGTGTCCTCTTGCCAAAACTCCTGCCTCAAAAGAATGGAGCCACCAGGACGTATCTTCCAAAATGCTGGTAAGAACAACTCTAGCTGGCTTTAAATTTCACCCTCAACAAAAAAGCTGCTACGGAAGAGCTCCCCTCTGACAAAACAGAACCCTGCAAAATCAACTTTTTAACTTCATCTTGGAGAGGGGCAGAATCACAAAATCATGCCGCTATTCTCAGCTGGGAAAATGCAACATCTTAACACTTCATCAATCTTCTTCAGGCTGCTTGATGCACCTAGATAACACTTAAAACATGTTACAGCATGTAATATGTTTTATGTCATGGCTTTAAGAAAAAGTACTATCATCAGGAAATCTATTACCAAAAGTCTTCACATTTCATCAGTTACCACAGTGACACTCCAGCTTTAATTACTACTACCTTGGCTCATTAGTTTTCCCACCTCAAATTTATCAATAGATCAGAGATAATCTTATTTTGCACAACAACATTTGGCAAAGGTACAGCTCCCTATCTCAAAGTTCTCAGAATACCCCTGGCCCACATGTCACATCTGCATTTATCTCTAGGGAAATGAGTGGAGCAAAACAGAGTACGTACAGAGAATTCAGTGTAGGGACTGCAAGTGGACAGAGGAGGTTTTCACAGTTCCAGCAGCTGAACATACTAAATTGATTTGATTAGATTTCTATGAAATTCTAGACAAGCTGCACAAGGTGGATTCTTGTTTTTTCACATATGTGATCACTCACTGTTCTAATCATTTTATACTAAATTGAAAACTTTGCTCCAGTTTTTAACATGGTCGTGCCAGGCTGAATTGATTGTGACCAGCACTAAAACATAAAACACAAGCACCAACATGTCAAAGTAATCTTCAAACATTCAGGCTCCTGGCACTTCTGTTTGGGCATCCTTATCCATACGGAACATTGTCCTTCTTTTTGCCCCTGAACCTCAACAAATTGCCTACATACAAAGAACTAAACATTCATAACCCAAAAACAAGACAATAATAGCCCTCCATATAAGTTCTGATGTATCATAAACACATCTCACAGACAGATTATTTGGCAAAACAAATAAACACCTGAAAGCAACATCAGAAAAAAAAAAACAGTACACTACTTTTACATATAATTCAAAATTAAACAAGGTGCCAGCTGAGCTAACTCAAACAGCATCCTTCATGTTTTCATTTCCATAAATTTTAAATATTATGTTTTAAGATTTAAAATTTACAGAAATTAAGACAGGCAGAAAAAATATTCAGAACATAGCACATACTGTAGGGCAATATTATGAGATTTATTACTCTTATCTTTAAAATATCCTCTTTAAAATTGTATTCAAATTTTGCAGATTGCACTTCAGTTTCCTTGTAACAAATGCCAAATAAGCAATTCTCCACCTTGTCTGTTCTCACTATATTAAAACTGACTGGTGTGTAACTGGCACAGTTTCCCAAGGCAAGAGTAGAAACTGTAGCAGATTTTCCCTTAGGAAGTATGTATATAAAAGGCATTCGATTGCCTCTGTTATTTAGCTTCTTCTACTGGAAAAAACAAAACCCATAAATTATGAGGTAATTTTATTTAACACTGAGTTTACCTAATGAAGAAAACTGTATGAGCTTGGTTCTTCAGAAAACTAAGCTTGCTATTTGCAGCAAGATTCCTAAAACTCAGTGAATTCTGAACTAAACTCAGTTCAACTAAACTTCTAGCAATTCATTGTTAATATATGCAGCCGCAGCTTTCACGTGGTTCTGCTTATACCTTGTCCTATAGAGAGCTTCCTTAAACCAGACTTCCAAACTTCTTCACAGGGACAAATGGGAGTAGATGAGAGAATGGAAACATAGGAGGACTATAAACAAGATTCTTCCTTGCAGGACAGGTCTTTGTTTCCAAGTTTAGCTCAAGTCAACAGTGGCTTTGGGACACAGAGGACAGTGCTCCACTTTGTATTTGGGAAATTTCTTCCCAAGGTTTAGCTCATATTAACTACCTGCTTCCTCCTGATCTTATATATCAGCTTTCCTCCATGCTCTCCACAAGCTGCAGGCTCCAAGCTTCCTGTCGAGTTCCCATTTGAGGGGTCTTTTTGGTTTCTTTTTGTCATTTTTTGTTTGGTTAGGTTTTTTACCTGGCATGACAGGTAGTCTTTGCCACCACTTCCCTTCTGAGCACACTCTCTTTCCTACCAAACACGCATCTCCAGTCTCCCTGAGGATCCCACATGACATGGACATCCCCCTCTTTTAAAGAGAACAGGACAGGAAAACCAAGAACAAACAGAAGAGATATCACACATCAAAAGAATCTATAAGAAGCTTTAAATCACTGAACAACTATTCAGAAATCTTTCTTGATAATTTATTCAATGTCTAATTAAATGACAGCATGCAGTCATATTGTTGAAGTGCAACAATTATAAACCAGACAGACACGACAACATAATGTTTCAAACAGCCTGCTTGCCTCACTAAGACATTCAGTAAACCATAAAGACACCTACATGTTTCTAACAAAGATCACTGGTAAGATTCCTTTTCTGTGGCTGCCATAGTCCTTGTCCAAAACTCAATCTCTTCTTCTAAAATTCAGATACACGATCAGTTTAAACTTCAAAATAAAAATACTTTTTAAAAGTTACAATGTACTTCAGAGAGATTAAAACCATATTTCAGTGAGTTACTCCCTTCCCTGCATCCTTTTAAGCAAATACTCATATTTAGGTAACATGAAACACTGTTAACTGTAGGTGAGGGGGCTACAGCAGATCACAGGACAAGTCCTTTCCAGGCATGCACAGAGACTGTTTCTTCATAATCTAAGGGTTTTAGAATCTGAGGCAGACAGGTGGCAAATAATAACATGAGTGACATTAATTCACTCAGCTACATGTCAGCGATATACTGGAAGTATATCAAATGCAGGCAGAACGTAGGCAACATCGATGAACTCAGGATGATGGTGGTAGGCATTCACGGTCAAGAAACACAAACTTTCTAATTTCAGCAGCTACTTTTAAAAGCAGCCTAGAATGAAATTCCTTATGAACTAAAACATTTATTGATACTTCATAACCCTCTTTTCTCTCTCCCCCTTCCCCCTCGCCCCCTCTCCAGCTGCTGTTACTGCCCTCCATTTGGCCGTCTACATTCTTAAAGCAACTGCACGCTAAGACTGTCCAAATCAAGTGCAGAGCAGGCCATTAAAAGCAGAAGTTCACTACATTAAGATACATACCCCAACACTAAACATACCATAGTAAACTCAGTTTCTACTAAGAAGAGAAAATATTACGCAAACTATTTTCTCACATACACACAATATCTTTTACTGATAGGGGATGTCTGCTAGTCTGGGGATTCATGTCACTAACATTAACCAGACACTTCAAGTCATTTGCAAAAATGTTACCTGAAGGACACCGATTATAGAGCATCAAACTTCAGAAAATTTCTCTGAATACAAACTGCTCTCTGAATAGAAACCTAATTCAAAAAATAACTAACTTTGAAACTATTTTTTCCTTAGATTCTGTGGCAACAAACCTGCATACACGGTCAGTTAATATGATTTAGCCAGCAAGTGGAAACTCATGATGCCACTGTAACTTTGTTACTTGCTATACCTGCAAGGCAGAGCAAATGATAAAATAATTATTTCACCTGTCTTGCAAATTGCTAATAGAAAATTAAAGTCATTTGACCCTAATTAACATTACTGCTGTACAGAAAAGCTACACGATTCAAGTGGTGGATAGAAAGATATTGTAATACCTGTTTCAAAAAACACTGAAAATATCTCAGTTTCTCCTCCTGTCAGCAAACCCTGACAAACATCTTACCTGAACAGAGCCACTAAAAAGGTCTAAGTATAAAGATACAGCTGACGGAATTTTAAGTGAGGGTCCAGAAAAACTTAATCAAAGTCCCAAGCAAGAATCAATTAAGCGATCCATATGTAAATATACAAAGCCTTTCTGATAAACTACTTGCAGGAATAAACTACTAAATCACTGAAGAGTTAAACAAGGGCAAGGAATACTGAGAAAAGCAAGATACTGCAAAAAGTGGATCTTAATGTATTTGGATGACATCTGGCCTACTTTCAATTACATTAAGTAGCCAGAAATCTGAAGCAGAAGCCCAGACAGGCTCAGATTATTGTAGACTTCCCTTACCAAAAACCTCTTCCATTTAAACAAGTATATCCATTTAACTTTGACATGAAACATTAGATGCAAATGGAAGCTTTCTGAAACTGTAAGGTAGACATCTTCATCTTTACTACTTACTCAGCCAAGTGCTATCTGATGCAATGACTGCCTAGACCTGACAATAACCAGGACTGGTCAGGTATCAGAGATTATAAAAATAGCTGGCCATCCAGCCCTGCAATTATGCATTAAAAATTAAAACAAACAAACAGAAAAAAACCCACCACAGAACAAAACAAGCCACAGTCACTCACAGCTTACTATCCTGACTTTTGAAAAGGAAAAAATAATTATCCTTACTATCAAAGAAACTGCCAGAAACGCCAAGCAGCAGCCTTGAAACCACTTCAGAAGGCACGACTGCATCATCAGCCTCAGTCTCCTGCGCTATCAGAAGGTCAAAGTGGACATCTCAGCATTTAATTATGGCATGAATGATTTAAGCCTTCTAGAAAAATCACACAAAACAGTGCTTATTTCACAAACACTGCTGGATCCCTTCCATTCACACTGTCGTCGTCTTCATCTCCAACAAAAAACATCTAAGAAACTTGGGAACCACATTTCATTTGTGAAGTGAGTACATAGCAGTAGCAGTCAGACGTGAATGATTTCTCCTTGAAGGTATTAGAACTAATTGCCGCACTTAATGTTAACAGCAGTATCTTATTTTAGAAAGAGCAGTTGCATCCCAGTATAAAACTTTGATACTGCCGGTGGCCCTGGTAGATGAAAGCATATAATACACAAGTTCAGGCACCTCAGTCAATCTTTGAGCTTGGAGAAACAAGTGGATCAAGCTAGTGTTAAATTCCTGCATATGAAATGACAGATTTAGACACAGAAAATTCATTTTTTATTCTAACAGTATCACTAAAGTGCACAAGGAAAGATCTGCCATCTTTTCCATTCCTTTACAGTATGACAATGAAGCATTTTGTCTTCATGAAAAACCCTTTGTCTCATTTTATTAATTCTAAATAATCTGTGAACATGTTTGTATGGAGTTATATGAAGAAAAATGAGTGAGATGGAACTGGCATGCAGTTTATACACAACTTTCAAGAACTTGCTTAGAAGCATTCTTGCACCTGCAAGAAATCTTAACTCCTCTTGAGAAAAGTTATTGCCGAGTATGGCAGACCTTCAGGACATTAAAACCGTCTTTCTTTTACATGCTGACTGGAAGCCCTGCAGCAGCTGAAGCAATAAATATTGACAGCTAGCTAGTGAACAGCAGAGATACCAGCACTCAGAGTCTCCAATTTCACTTGCATCAGCAAATGACAGAGCCTAGAGGGGACAGCGTAACTAGGGACTAATATGTTTATCTGTATTACTGCTGCTTTCGCCTGTATTAAAAGAGTATTTTCCCCTCAACTCTGAAAACTTCAGTTTTATTAAATCTCATTACAACATGCAGTTCTGTAGCAAAGTTCCAACCATGGCTACAAATGGTACCGCAAGAAACTTCTAACACTCAATTCCATCCTTTCCTGCTCTTCCATCGCTCAGCAACTTCTCCCCTAACTGATGCTTTACAAGTTTTGCACATAAGGCCACACACTGGTTAACAAAAACTAAACAGTCAACTTAAAGCAAACATGGGAAATACTGTGTCAAAATACGAGATACTACTGATGACACATAAGAAATGGAAGAAAGAATGAGTAAAGCGTAACTTGGTTAAGAAATTGTATTGGTGATCGCGTTCTGCTTTTCAGCTGGATTACAGAAGCTGCAAGGAAATATATTCCGACTTGCTTAAAGGAAGGAAATTCAAAACAAAAAGACTACAAAACTCTGTCTTCACATTGAAAAAAAAGGTATCTTTTCAACAATTCACTCTGCAGTTCAGACAAACTGCAGATGGATAGTTGCCTTCTACCAGATTTCATCCTGCTGCCAAGCTAACAAATATATAAAGTGAGATTTGAAACAAAGACAACTCAGTATACCCCAGAATGCTGACCCCTGAGTTGGACCTAGTTCTCAAAACTCCAGCTCATGGTATCATACGAAGCTAACAGATCTTCACGCCTGCACAGACACACCTATGATTATGGTCTACATTCAGATTTGTAAGAATTCCCCAACACACAGTGTCATCATTTTCTCCAGCACACAGCTTCACAGGGGGAGGGGTGGAGACATCCACCACACTATAAACATTTGCCTGCTTTCAAAAGGGAGATATGAATCAAAACAAGCTTACCCTGTACTTCTAGTAGGCACTACTCTTAACATGTTACGTCAAACAATACTTGTGGTGATTCTTCTAGCTTCTTGTCGATTTTTCTTCCTCTTTGTCTACCACTGAATTTATTTTTAATAGTAATATCTGATTAATATTAGGAAGCCTTTATGGACAGCAGTCACTCCCCTTTAGTACTCCACCATCAAAAAAAAGTACAGTTCAATAATAGATAAGCATGCCTGAGCTGGGCATATTGCACAGGTATATAGCACCTAGAAAGCAGCAATGCACCAAGCTTTGATTCAAACAGAAGCAGCCAAGATTTTTGCTCTTCAGTTTTTACACTGCCAAGCCAGTCCATTTGCATTATTTGCAAGGCGTCAGTTTGGGCACAGAACAAAGAAGTACGCCGTACTTACTATCTAGTCAACTCTCAGGCTCAAAATCTAATTTTATTCAGATGGATGCCCTTGCCTAACTCTTTCAGAAGGTGGAACTGAAGCCAAAATATTCCTGAGCAGGATGGTAATATTCCCTACCTGCAATCTTCCCATGCAGAGACACCATAGCTCTCAAGTCCCAGTTCTTTTTTGGAATGAGTCCAAGTACGCTTCACTGGAGTTGCTCACCCCTTACAGCTGGCAGAAAGGCATTGCAGAGAAGGGGAAGTCACCAAGAGCAGAAGAAAAAGCATGGAGGAAGACAGCAGCAAAAGGAGTTAATAAGTTTATCTGTAGGTAGTTTTATCTCTGGCATTTTATGCAATTTGATGGCATGAAGCATGGAACAAAGACAGAGACAACTTTTTAAATTTAGCAGATTCAAACAGACATTAAAAAGAAACTGGTTCTCATTCACTTTTAAGAATTTCACCTTAAGGGAAGGTCTTTCAAGGATTCACATGGTACTCTTTAGCCTTCTGAAAGCAAAATCAATTAAGCACAAGACTCAGCTCTTGTACTGAAAAAAATATTTAGAGCCATGAGAAAAATCAAGCTGAATCATGACATGGAAATTAATAAATATTTGTCAATGGCACTGACAAATGCACTACAAACAAGTCACAGCTTTTGCTCAAGATCCAAGCTTTACCAGTAGTTCTGCAGTGTCTCAGTTCGAGCCTGCTACGGAAAAACAAAATGGGAACTCTAAAGGAACCTTGTTTTCATATGCAATTAATTCAGGAGCTTGGGTGAGAGGAGTATTGATATTTTGAAACACTTAAAAAGGCTAACCCTAGGTTCCAATACAATTATATTCTGCAGGGCTAGGAAACAGTATGTAGGCTAAGCTATGTAACTCTGAGTGCAAAATATCATTATAATTTCGGTTCTCTGTTATGTTTAAGACAATCCAATGCTGCTTTACTGTTTGTGTCCTTAAAGTACTCAAAAGAAAATCCACTGGACTTCTTTGGAATTCCTCTGCAAGGGCACTACATGCCGAAACTAGAGAATTTGACAGAAAGTATCCTCAATCTTTGAAGGAGTTGACTAGTCCATAATGGCAGTGCATCTAGAGAAATGCCATCAAAAAAAAATAATCAACAAACCATTGTCTGGAAGAAAGTGTCTACATATTCTTCTCAACAGGAAGAGGTGAAAAAAAGTTACCAGCTGAAAGATGTACAAGTCAAGCCACAGTTGGGGGAGGTGAAACTCTTTGTTACCATGCTTTTAGCCAAGGCTCACTGGCATGACAGGTGACAACTGGACCTGAAGAAGAAAGGAACTCCCAAAGCATTCAAAACCCACTTGAAGCTTCAAGCTTAAGGAATGCAATCGTGCAAGTCTAAGACCAAGTAAATCCCTCAGCAATGGGTTGTTACAAATATGTTGTCCCACAGTCAGCACAAAAGCTGCACTCTGGTGCAAAGATCCAACCTAGGACATGTTTATCCATCTGGGCCCACAGCTGCAGTGCAGGAACCACCTGGCCAGTGCACACTAAACAGCATCATATGAACAGGAGACGAGCAAGCCACCTCACTCCTGCTTGGCACAAGACATCAAAAAACATTGAACAGTAAAACAGCATCAATATAACACTTTGAGCAACAAACCAGCAGAAAAAAAATGGTATTAAGCTTTACTAGGATTTGGCATAAGAGAGATTATATTCCATTAAAGAGATTATCCATCTTGTAATGTTGTCTTGATAGAGGACTACATACGCCACTCTTCCCTGCGTATCATCTCCCAAATGGTGACCTGTTAAATCTGCAGAAGGATGCAACTGACACATTAGCTTCTAAGCACAGATGATACCAAGAAATTCTGACAATAACACGGCAGTGCCAAAATTTACATTTGTAGCTTCTCTTAAAGATTAAGTACCTGAGGATCAGATTGCTATTTTCAGATTTCATTTAAAAAATACTTTTTAGTCATTGTGGCAGCAGAAAACTGAATCATAAGAGCCTAAAAAAAAACCAAAGAAAAAACCCTCCAAAAATTATGGTGGATTAAAAAAAAAAATCCAACTACTTTAAAATTCTTAGTCCTCTTTTAAATTGATATGCAGACACAATGCTGCACCATTTCAAATTCTGCAGTTGGTTACATCTCAGTCTCCTCAAATAGTTTGGTAACATTTTAGTTAATTAACAGAACTCCAAAAACTCTTCAGAGAAATTCTAACTTCTGAGAGTTTCGCTGTTTTAATCACTTGCATAAGATCATATGGTTACTAGACGCATGCATGCTAAATATATTACATGCCATCATGGCAGCAGGTCAGTCCTGTACAAGCTGCTTGTATTAAATTTCTCCTATAAGTGACATTAGCATTTAGCTCTGCTACAGCAAATATAGGAAGAGGCCTCACATTCCAAACAACCATCTGAAGACAAAAACTATGCCAACAGAGCACTAAGTATGCCAGTGCTACTTTAACCCACTTACTATTTTAAAACATGCATGCAAGTCTTGCATTTGTTATCCATATTATGAATTTTTAAGATTCAAAACTTACTCTCTTGCTATGAAAAATCTAAGGAAAAGTTCACAAGATTATAGGGTATAATATGTGATGTGCATGAGGGCAATTCAAAACAGTACATGTTATTAACTGGGTAGCATATTCAACTACATTTGAAATATATTACTGGTTTATTAAACCAACTGGGTACACAGTAACTACCACCACTCATTTTCAACAAGTATCACTGCATACTGGTCTAACAATTTCGTAGCAGATGTTCGCTATGAAAAATACTGACATATTAAAAAAGCCCACACATTGTCTCTACATATATTGACATATATAGAAATACACACGCTGGAATATAAAAAGTACAAACAAATCCGAGTTGTCAAAATTAATAGAGCACACACTAGAAATATTTTATCAGCCTCTCTCACAATGGTACCAAAGAGGATACCACCACAGAGAATGCCAGCCTAACAGAGAAAGGAAGAAAATATCTTCTAAAAGCCGCCTACAGACTAACACAGGGGAACACTTCATGTTATATGTTACATGGCTTCAAACTGCTCACTTGGAGAATGCTGAAATAAAACCAGAATGGACCTGATCACAGAGGTCACAAGAGATGAGAAAATTATCTGGACTCTGCTGGAAGAATACACATTAAACCTTTTCATAAGCATAGAAGAAAGCCTGACTCAAATACTTATCAATAAGAGTGTAATCACAGTAAGCTTCTGCACTGAAGTTGGAGGCAGAGGGCATCACATAGACTTTGTGTAAATATTTAGGGAGCTAGCCCACATACAAATGTCACACCATTGCTACTCTAGTGAAACCACATCCACAGTGGCTACTTTAAAGTTCTCTCATGTATCTACTTAGGCTGCAGTTGGAGCATACGGTGAGCACTCCCTGACACTCTCTCTCCTAAGAAGAAACTTCACAGCATTGTCTCCACATCACTGGTCCTCCTCTTCCAGTGGATGGGGGCCATCTGAAAACCAGACAGAACTATCAATGGGTAACTGAATTATCCACAATAAAGATCTGCTATGGGCATATCAAGAGAACAAAGAGAGGCAAAGATACAGGTATGCTGTAATACATGATTGGATTTTGAGTAGGTGATACTTTAAACTAGCTCATTATTCAGAGTCATTCCTTAATTAGTCTGCAGGGAACACTACCATTTATCAAATAATACACTGACAGAAAGATACAGAATACCACATTTTTGCAGAAGTATTATAAGGTTTGCAATTTTAGTCACTGGAAGTTTAAGCACCAAACTGTCTGAAGTCAACAGTATCATCCTGATACATTGACCAGGTTTCATTTTGACATTACAACTTCTGCACTAAGGGACCATGGTGGAGTCACCAAATCACCTCTAACATGAATTTTAATGAACCAAGAGAAACACTCATATTAGCTACACACAGAACATCTATTCATATAGTTTCACACATAACACGATTGAGATATTTAATCTGGTCAAACAGCACCATACTGATTAAGTGTTAATACACAGCAGTAGTCTTCCTGATAAGCTTTAACATCAAATCTGGGGCATCGTTGCACTTAACATGTTTCTATGCAGTCGCTGGTAAGAATTCCCCACCCCTCAACCCATGGGAGCACAGAAGCTGTTGCTGCAAAGAAGAAGGAAAAAAAAAAAAAGCAAAAAAACCCCACCCACACAGACCTCTTCAAGAACCATTCTTCACCTCTGTGTAACTGTCAAAAACATGAGCCTAGCTGAATTGTAACGTTCCAAGTGTTTCCTTCTGCTAAACTTTGCGTTTGATTCATTACTGCTCAAATAGTTCAGCCATCATTTCCTTATCTGCAGGCTTGAACCTATTTTTAAATTTCAAACAAGATGTAATTATTTTCCATCCTGATGACCGAAGAGTTACCATCCTGACCTACTATTAACAAAGTCACAGCACTGAAGAATGACACACCCAAAAAAACGAAATTCAAGCACTTGAGAAGTGTACAACAGTTAACACATGTAGAGTAGTCTTATACAGGATTCCTTTCACAAATAACACACAACTAAAACCAAGAGCCACACTGATAAACACACAAAATAACTGAACCAATAAAGTTGAACACAGAGACAAAACTAGGAAACGGGATCAAGATACAACTTGCCTACAGAAAACACGTTTTTCATCCTCCTAATTAACATGTTTCTGACTGTACCCTTAAAAATGCAGCTTCCAAATTCCACCAGTATAGCAAAACCTAAAGAAACAGTGTTTGTTCTGCAAGCAATATTAGCATCCTACAGAGAAAAGCTAGTCTCACAGATCATATGGAATACATTTTGACTAAGAAAAATAAATGCTCGATATGGTATAAAGCATTCAAAAAAACCTAAATGAACAAAAAAAACCCAAATAAAACCCACTAACCTTGGTGGAGGATTTGGAATTGTCTCCCACTGTTTGATGCATTACAGGTTACTTTTATTTCAGAAGCAAACAAAAACCCAAACAATAACAGCAATCAAAACTTACCTACCATGATTGTCAATAAGAGCATAGTTTGCATATTGTAAGACTATGCAGGTGTTCTGCTTGTAAGAGGAGATAGAAATTGTTTTGTTTCTCCAAAAATGTTAGTACACGATTGGTCAGTTTTAGAGCATCTACTTTTCAAGTAGAAAAAAGGAACAAAAAAAATCTGTTCACGCAACAACAGCTGACTGAGCTGGAACTTTATTTGTAAGAGCATTAGAAAGCAAACCAAAAATGGAAGACAAAAAGTAAGTATAAAAGACATACTTACTGAGAGTGGAATTCACAATACTTGATCTTTTTTCCTCAGGAGAAAAACACTAGCACTTTAATAGATATATCTGACAGAAAACTCATCACCTACCCACTGGAATGTTAAATGAATGAAAGCTCCAAAAAATAGCAGAGAAAGACAGAAGGAGGAGGTGGGGTGCAGGACAGAAATACTTCTGGTTTACTTGCAACTGTCTCTCAAAAGAAAAAAAAGTTATAAAGAATAAAAATTCACTCTTCCAGATCATCACATCAAAAATCATAAGCAACACAGCTTCAATTGTTTATATCGCTTCATTTTAGCCAAGTCACGTGGCGTGTTGCACCTCCTCTTCAAAATACTGTTCTGCCCTGTCTCACTGACAAAGACCAGGACGAGAGATTCTTAAAATGCACCTAGGTAGGGAGACAAGGATTAAGGCATTTGCACCAGGGTGAGAAAGCAATCAACCAACTTCAAAGGCAAGGCACCAATCCTAAATTTCCTCACTGGTAAAACACTCGAATCAGGGCAAATTTTGCCAATAAAAAAATATTTGCTGCTAAAGCAATGGATTACCAGACAAGCCTTGAGGCACAGAACTCCTCCAGATCACAATTTAAAATTTTAATTTAGCCTACAGGTATCAACTGAAGAACTAAAAAAAAAAAAAGGCAAAAATGCAGTACTCTCACTAGAAAATTTCTAACCTTTTGTATTTCGTATCTAACTAGCAAGAGCTGATGGAAGTTACACTTGGCAGAATAAAGTTCGTAGTTAAAGCAAAGGCTTCTCAGAGTCAGGCATCTACTTGGTCAGGATGAATTACAACAGAGTAGAAACCACCATCATCACCCATCCATTAACACCACCAGATCTGTGTGCTGGAGTGTTCACAGATTGGAATGAAAGAAAACTTTTTATCTCCCTAGTTTTCCTGGTTGGTTAAAGGTCATCTGAGCCAAAACTTTCCTCTTAGAACAGACATCAATCTAGACCACAGACAAATTTTGGAACTACAAGTTTTACTGAAAGCCACACGTTTCGTTGTAGTCTAATCATCTAAATGAAATACGTAAACAAAAATAAGATTTTATTTTTTTAAGGATGACTGACGTAAATTTGTCACACAACAATTGCAAAGAATTTCAAGCCTGGTTTTGACAGCATTTCATGAAGCAAGGCTTGCTAAATAAAAATTTGCAATATGTTCTCAAAATACATTTAAAAAAAAGACCTAACCACAACTAATAAAGAAACAAATGGAAAAAGAATAAAAGTTGGTGGTGCTGACTGTCATTTGTTTTACTGGAACATGTCAAATAGTTTCAGTACTCTTCTGCTAAAGTTATAAAGAAAGCTGAAACAGGAATTCACAGCTACAAACCACACGAGCACATGTGCTAAGACGTACCCACCTCAAAATGCAGGTGCACTGCCATGCACATCTTGCTGGCGAATAGTCACAACTGAACATATTAACCCAGTTTCTCAAAGACTTAATAGACAACAAATAGGACTCTAGAGACGTGTTCTTCATTAAGAAACAGGTTTGCCCCACGCAGGTACTACAGTTGAAGAACATTTTGCGACATCATGGATTTTCAAGTGCTAGGGATAAAAAAAATTAAAAAAAAGCTTTTCTGTGGGTGTCCTAACATGGCACTGTTATATTAGTTTAAAGGTGGCCTGTGTACATCTACTAACATACATCTATCACAGTACAGCTTTACCTTTGATCTGAGAAGAGATCTGAGGAATTCTGGCTAAACTGACTAGAAGACTATTTGCCTGAATTTGGTCTCTAGCCTGGAAGACAGTACAGAAAAATTATGAAAATAATAAGAATGTTATCTTTCCTCATTGTTCAAATGTCTCTGAGCATCTCCAGATCCAGTGCATCTTCTCACGGGCAGAGTATGAACCCTGGGCACTAAGAGCTGGAACCTCCTGTAACAGGCACCTCAGACAAACTAGGAGAGAAGGACGGGCCACGTGCTGGCCTCCTTGGGCAGTCAAGGTGTGTGCCTTTCTGTGCCTCTAAACCACAGCCACAACTCCCTTCACCAAAGTTCTGGAATTGCAGGACAGTATCTCAACCCACTGGTGCATTTTGGAAATTGTGAGTGACAGTAAAAGTGCAGATCCAGAGCTACACTCCTTAAACAGTGAGACTTCAATATTTATTGTAGCTCTCAAACAGAAAGGTACAGTTTTGCAATGAATGATTGCAGACATGTTCTCTAAACAATGATAATCCAATTAGGTATCACTCATTTAGACAGATACATTAATTATGCTCAAATTGTCTCCTATTGCTAAAATGAAAGTTAAATAATTTAATTTATTACAGGAATACAGCAGAGGAGAAAGAAACAAAGACTTGGATTTAAAAGCTTATGTGAATGCCAAAAAAAAAGAGAGAAAAGACAGTTCCCCACACACTCAAGAACCATTAGAACCACTTAGTTTTTGCCAAACACAGCTTTACACATTTTTTCATAGTGTTTTAGAAAGTTTTGCTAAGGCAACTTGTGTATTGACTGTAGTACAGCCAACATGCTGTGCTATAAAGAAGACAATGGCAAGATCTGACTAATGTGTTTTAAGGAAAACACATTCACTACCATGGGAACCCTGTTAGAACTCACCACTGTTTCAAGTGATCTGCATAAAGCTTTTCTGTGCTAGACTTCCTTTCTTAATGATTTCTCCACGAACATTTCCAAGACATAAGCATTAATACCATAACAGGGAACAAACACACAGACAATCTTACCAGTTTTCATCATTTTTATCTAAATAGGACTAAAGACACAAGGAAACATAGCAGAAAGAATACCAGAATAAGATCTCCACCACTTAAGCCATCACTACAACGAAGGATTTAGTTGAAGCATTGAAACAAATTCACTGGAAACCCACTGTAAGCACAGTCAATGAATGCAGGACAAACAAGCTAAAAAACCCCCCACACAACACACGCACAAAAAAATCAAGCATTACGAGAAATGTACCAAATTCAGTCGAAAGCTGACTTCATCTAATCCAATCTAGAAGTTTCACTTCAGTAATTTTTTTTTATCAAACTGAACAACACTAAAATGATGCCTGTATCAAGCTTTTGGGGTGCACAGCTCTAATAGGAAGAGATACAAGTTCCACCTCAATCTTCAGTTGCATTGCAACTCTATCTGCATACATAAGAGCACCAGCAACACCAGCAAAATAAAACTAGTTTAAACATTGAACTACACATACAACTCGCCAAGTTGCTGACATTTACAGGAAGAGCTCAAGAAATCTTGCAGCACATACAAGACATTAACACGGAGTTAAAACCACTTTTCTTACTTCCTGCATGGAGGTAGTATATAAAATCCACCTGGAAGTAACACTCAAACATTACCAGGGGAATTAGTTTTTAACTACATCTTACAGAGCTCCAGTTAGTCTTTCAGTGATGGTGTGCAAACTCAAACACCACATAATAAAAGCACTTCTTACACGAGTTTTTTTTGCAGGGTTTGAGAGATCTAAACACAGGACCTACAAATAGAAGTTCTGTTAGACTGAATGAGAATGAGCAGTTGTCAGTCCAAACTACAGAAACTATAGATGTCTTCCAGAAAATATGGAATAAATCACATGACAAGCAGCATCCTGTACGTATTGTACATCAAGTTCCTTCTCCTGCACAGTAACAAGAAAAAAGTATTCCAACCCCGTTGCCCTTGTTGAATATTGTAGCAACTACAGTAACTGCACCACAAACTCGTCCAAAATACACATTTTTAACACAGAGCTTAACCTTCGGAATTAATACACCTACAACAATATTTTTATTAATACAGCCAATTGTTTCCCTGCCCAGATTTGTACTTGTGTCTAAGAAGATGGAAATGGAAGACAATTATATAGTCAAACCCAGATACAAAGTCTCGAGTAAACAGATACATTAATGCTCAGACACTTCCAAGTTTAAAAGCCTGAGACCAGAAATACTGGTAAATTGGAAACAAAGAGTTTGAGCTAAGATGAAGCTCAATCTCTCTCAAGGGTAAAAGTTGATAATTAAGCCAGACACACTCAAGCTACAGGTATTAAAACATATAGCCTAAAAAAGGAACACCCTTGGAACTGAATTTTGTATCTTCATTCCACTTTACCTTGTGTCTTGGTTGAAACGAAAGAAAAGCTGCTTTCTAGTTACTTCATAGGCTGCTGTCAAAATCCTGAAGGAAATCATACATTAAGTCCTAACACCTGGGCTGACACACTCATGTTCAGGACCTAATTATGCCTATGAAAGGTTCTCACTCACCTACTCCTTCCTTGCTCCCCTCCAGCCCGAACACTAACACACACCTGTGGGTGCACAACATGAAACCCACTGACCGGGTTTGGCTGTCTCTTCACTGCTCACATCTATTGCTAACAGACGAGACCATTAAGATTAAGCAGAAGAGATCATGAAGAATTAAAAGCCGGGAAGTATAGATAAAACAGATGCAAGAATTGTGATCTCAACTACTCAAGGTAAGAAGCCGGGAGGATTCCTCATCAGATTGCAAGGCTGAATTTCAGCCTGTACTTAAAACTGTTAGAAGCAGGAGAAAGTAACAAGTACAAAAGAAACTTCACATGAAGGGCTGGTGTTTCTTACACCTTCAGAAAATTAGTCATTCAAGCCTTAGAAGAATAGCACACCGAAATCTTTGTGGCTTGCTTGTAGGCATTATCTACATGCACGCAAGGCAGACAGCTACAGAAACAAACAGATGCCTTAAATGAGACAGATCTGAAGAAAAATCCTCAGATAAGTGAGCTTGTTGCACAGAAAGTTTTCAAGACCTTTATCAGATCATCTCATTAACATTTCATTAAAGGAATGCATTATGGAAAAGCAGATTG
This sequence comes from Trogon surrucura, assembly GCA_020746105.1. Lineage (NCBI taxonomy): Eukaryota > Metazoa > Chordata > Aves > Trogoniformes > Trogonidae > Trogon > Trogon surrucura. Next base: position 18,083,992 of record CM036627.1, on the reverse strand, counting down.
AAACATCTTTTGAGAGCAAGTCAGTCAGTATTTTCAGGAATATTTTGGTAGGTTTCATTACTGAACAATTCAGCCGTAAAAATACCATGTTTAAAAACAACAGGATCCAGGAAGCTCTCAATAAAACACAAACATGAGCCTCACATGGGGAGTGCAGAGAGTAATTTTCAAGAAATTAGTTTCTCTTAAGAGCAAAATAAGATATTCCCTCCACTTTTCTGTTTCTTTTTTTGAGGGGTGGAGTGGTTATGCAGAGATTAAACACAATGTGTTAAAACAGAAAAATCTAAATGGTTCCTAGACAAAAAGACTCTGACTTTCTTTGATGCAAATAAGCTCCTGCTCCCCAAGCTCCAGTTCATATGCGAAAGAGAAGCAAACTGCCACCTGAAATTGTATACAATTACGGTCCAAAGTCTGGCAAGGGAAAAGGAGAAGATAGGCAGTTGCAGTCATAACCCACCAAGATTTTATTCTAGATCACAAGTATCAAATAGCAACTACAAACGCTGCAATTGATTCTCTGCCCAAAATCCCCAAAGTATTACAGAAATTGGCAAACAGCTTCCTGACCCGACTCTCCAGGTAAGAAGAAATCACAAAACGTTCTACACAACTATCTTCCCATACACTCACAAACAGGCATCATCAAAATTAAGATCTATTTAAGATTATTCTGCTGAATGAATGAATCACAGCCTAGTATGACATTTAGATCAAATCAAATATATTAAAAGCAAAGCAAATTAAGAAACTGAATGCAGTTTTAAATCATCCTACCTTTATTTTCATGTAATTAAATAAAAACACTTAAGAATATAACACTGTTTACTGATACTAGGTTGGAGCATTATCAATGACAGCACTACAATCTTGAAAATATATCTATGTATTAGCAGCAGGTTCTTAAACCTACTTTTCTATAAAATGGGGTTTATGAGATCACATTCTATTCTCCCTCATCAACATCTTCTGATTTAATTGGCCAGTTTCAACAAAGTGCAAGAGTAGAAGTATCAATTATTTTTAAGACTTTACACAAGTGCTGCAGAATTTTTGACCCAGTAAGCGCACACAAGGCAAAGCACACAACCCACAGGGACCGGAGAGGTAGCAGGTTCTGCTGGATCACTCAGCAGGTACCGGTAGGCAGACAAGCCGCAGCCAGCAGGCCATTTAAGATAAAAAACTTCAGAGAAATACCCTGTATAAAGAGAATACTCTGAATGATCAGGGAATAACAGAAGAGTCAAAGAAAAAGGGAAATGGAAGTTCTGTAAGCTTTCTAACTTGCAAAACCGCTACTTAAATGTAAAAATAGTCTGAACAGCAATATTAAATTCCACTGTTTCTCCAAGCTGTATTTTCCTATCATAAATAAAATGGGCTGTAGTGCACAGAATAAAAATTTTCATATACACATTGTCTTTGTTCTTCCCTCTTCCCCATACCATGCTTCATTTGCTCCTCAGCAACCCAGCCATAAAGCTGCAATCCTTTTATCTCATGCAATCACACTGGTTATGCTTGCCTAGAGCCAAAATTAACAGGAGAGTCGACAGATCCTTTAATGACCTCCATCTCTTCTCAGACAAAACTTAGAAGGTGGGAATTAAAAAATGGCAGCAGAACCTAATAGCACCCATTAGTAACATCAAGTTGGTTGTAGCCTAGGTCTGTTGGGAAGTGTTTCTTCAGTCCTGTTGCAAGACTTGATGGTTATGCTCATTCAGAAGCTCATCCAGGACCCCAACTGCTGCACAAGCATGATTGGATCACCAGAGGGTGCTGCAGGGGCTCATAATATGACTACACAGTAGATTTGCCATTGGATCATAACCTTGTAACCTGGAGCAAGTCCTTTTCTCACCTTAAAACAAAGAAAAAAAAAAAAAGAGGCTTTTACTTCTGACTCTCAGTAGTCATAACATCTCAACCTCTCCTCCAATCACCTCTTCTGAAATGAATGACTTATTTTCTGACAGGATGGTACAGGTTTTACATAAGCACCTTGTTGATAATGTGCTACTCATTGTAAATACACGTGTACTTGACAACATCAGTATTCACGGGCATCCTCAAAAGACAACTATAAAAACAAGCACGTCACCACTAGGCGTAACTGAACAGTCCATCTCTTCAGCAAAAACATATGGGGAAATCTACAAATAGAGACAAAAAGACTGCAGCCCACTGAACTAGAAGTGCCATATACAGGGCATGCTAAAAGTATCTGCAAGAAGGTTTACCAGAGAGCAGCTAGTGGGGTAACTGTGGGCTACCAGGTTACATTTCTTCTCATTGTGAATGAATCCGTGTCTCCTGCATAAGTAAACCTTGTAAAAAACAATTCAGCTAGGAGTCAGTAGAAGTTCCTTCAGAACACCAAGATTGTAACAGTAGTTGACATTTTCAACTCTCCCATAACACTACTTCATCTGAACAAATCAGCAGCCTTTTAAAGTACCTTGCTCCTATTTTGCATAAAGCATTTAAATGAATTCAGTATTCAGGAACATTAATAACTTGTGTTAAAATCCATAACTTTCAATCATTTTAACATCACATTTACTATTTATTTACTATTTGACAATTATCTTACATTAACTCATTTCCCCCCTCTCCTCAAATACCAACTCATATAACACCTATGACAAAGTCAGGGGGACTTCCTGAATTTTTTCTATGTCCTTCACTGAGAACAAGTGTTATGTATTTCGACTGAGTTGGTAATATAGATATGGTTAAATAAAGTATTTTTGCAATGTCAGTTAATGCAAGTGATAGTTTGGCACTACTTTTCTGACAGCTATTCAGGTTAGCAGTTTTCACACTGGTGACAAAGACAACAACAAGCTACTTAAAACTCAGTATTATTCTTTGATATTCAACAACACTACTGCCTGTTCTACATACTCCTTGTGAATTGTTAGAGTCTCTGTGCTAGTAACTAGAACTTCTGCAAATATATCCATACTCCATCCCCACAATATCCACTGGATTCCTGCCTCCACCTACTGACCACATCTCTCTTCAACCATCCACGATTTTGGAAGAGTTCTAATTTAGTGCTTCCCAGTGGAAACCATTAGTGCTTTTACTGTTGGCACTAGTTTATAGTCCAGCTCAGCATTTCTCAAAGCAAAGATCTCCATATATGTTCCAGTGACAAAAAGTTAATGCGATAAACAAAGATAAGGAGAACAACAAGAACATAAAACAATCAACAACAACAAAAAAGCCTATCAACACACAAACCACAAAACCCTAAACACTCCGAAAGAAACACAGGAGGATATTAAGGAAGTCTCTCAGAGGAAATCCCTCTTCTGCACTCAAAAGCTCCAAATCCCAATGGCCAGAGCCAAGTTAATATATTTTCAAACTCACACTAACAGACATAATGTGGCAGCCTATCGGCTCAAAAAGTCTAGCCAAAAGTGCTTTCCTTTTCTGCACACATCAAGTATAACAGTGTATCTCCTGCCACACCTTTTACTCTCCACTTTTTTTACTCCGAAACCAGCAGGATTTTGAGCATAAATTTAAGATACTCAAATTGCAGTTAAAACCTTGTATCATTACACAATAATTTTACCAGCTTCAAAGAAAAATTAAAAATATTTAGTTGTTGAAAAATTTAGTTTATTACCCTCACTGCGTGACAACATAGTACGAGCACAGTGATGATGAAACATCCCATTTTCTCATTCTCAGAAGACTCAGTGCTTTGTAAGCTCACACTGGAAAAAGCAACATTTTTAAATTGCTATACACACTAACTTTTTAGCAGTCATTCCTGTCAGCTCAGTTTTTAAAACAGGATGCATGCAGTCATATCAGGAAGAGGGCAGTTGCTGTGAAAGAATGATAGCAAAAACAAGATGTCCTTAATGTTGATAACCTAGCACAATGCTTCTGAGCTATACTACACAAGCTTTTCGGAGCAGTAAGATGGTCAATTAAATACAGTTCAAAATATCTGGAGAAATATGCCTGCTTAAAAACACCATCACTTTTTTTTTTTTATAGCTGAGGATTAAAATGAAATAAATACACACATACAACTGCTTTCTCAGCCTACTGGACTCAAGCACTGCAGATTATGTGAGACACAGAGAGGGGAAAGTCACCTTAACCTGCCACCTTTCAACGGTTTCTTTCACGCACATTGCCAAGGCAAGCCTGTCCTGCCCTGTACGGCCCCTCATCTTTTTGTCCATGTGTGCATCTGTGAGTCTCTCCAGGTGCAACTACTTGTTTACTCTCTTACAACTGTTGGTAATTCTTCCATATCCTATCCTTTTACACTTACAATACCTTCCTACGCATCATAAGGGATACTACAATACCTGTGAATTCTCTCAACTCTATGTCAGTAGCTTCAAGAAAAAAGAATGTTTAATAGCATAGCCACAGCACAGCTCTGTTATAGACAAGTCTACATAATTATATAGCTAAAAGTATAATAATTTATGCCCCTTGACCTTCCAAACATTTTAAGTGATCACAAAAAACTACAGTATCAGGCCTGTGTGTATTGGTACAGCACTCAACACTGACACTGACCACAGCTTGCACGGATTACTGCAGGTATCAAGATGACATAACCGCTTTCCATATTCCCACAGGACTATGGTTAGCTTTCCAGCAACGAAAATAAAATTAGTCCAGTCCATGAAGTCCTAAATTACAGTGCTGGAAGCAACCAGGTTTTCAAATGAAGCTGAGTTTCATAAACACTTGAAAGGATTTAAAGGAAAAAAATCCTTCTTCCCTTCTATTATCACCATAAAAGTATCACAATGCTTTCTACACCCACTTTTTTAGGTGATCTCCAACCACCACAACAAAGGCAAACACGTTTTTCTCCTAGTTATTTAGCTCGTCTTAGAAAAAGAAAGAAAAAACATGAGCCAACAGTGTGGGCTTGCAGCCCAGAAAGGCAACTGTATGCTGGGATGCATCAAGAGGTGTGTGACCAGCAGGTCCAGGGAGGTGATTCTGCCCCTCTACTTAACCCTTACGAGACCCCACCTGGAGCGCTGCATCCAGCTCTGGAGCCCTCAACACAAGAAGGACACGGAGCTGTTGGAGAGAGTCCAGAGGAGGGTGACCAAGATGGTCAGAGAGCTGAAGCACCTCTCCTGCGAGGGCAGGCTGAGAGAGTTGGGCTTGTTCAGCCTGGAAAAGAGAAGGCTCCAGGGAGACCTTACAACAGCCTTCCGCTGCCTGAAGGGGGCCTACAAGAAGGCTGGGGAGGGGCTTTTTACAAGGGCCCATAGTGACAGGACACGGGGCAATGAGTTGAAGCTGGAAGAGCGTTGGTTTAGACTAGATACGAGGAAGAAGTTCTTGGCCCTGAGGGTGGTGAGGCACTGGCTCAGGCTGCCCAGGGAGGTTGTGGATGCTCCATCCCTGGAAGCGTTCAAGGCCAGGCTGGATGGAGCACTGAGCAACCTGAGCTAGTGGGAGATGTCCCTGCCATGGCAGGAGCGTTGGAACCAGATGATCTTCACGGTTCCCTCCAACCCAAATCGTTCTACGATTCCATGAAAACAGCACATGGTAAAAGATGGTTTGTCATCAACGCCTGGTACACAGATACTTAAAGCAAGCACCTCTCCACAACTATGTTTGGCTGTTAATTCCTAACACGTTTTATCTTGGTATACTTAAAATAGGCCTGCAACAATATTTAGTAACTACTAGTGAAATCCAACTGAGCAAAAGCAATACAGAATGCACTTTAGAGTCTCTAAGTTGGCCCATAAGAACTTCAGCAAAAATTCAAAAACTTTTCACAGACAGAGGCAAATATAATTGCAGACCTACCTAATTACCCATCACTAACATTCTGATTATAAAGTATTTAATTCCCTGAAAAATAATTCAATTGACTGCACTCCTTAGTCAGAAGTAACTATTTTCTCATCATACAGGCAGGCTTGTACTGTTACAACATGTGGGGAACAAAAAGCATACTGCTTTCTATAGAAAAGGTTCTATATCCCCCTGCACCTAAATTTAGAAAAAAAGACTGGCCACAAAATTTAACTGCCTTTACCCAACAGTCATTCCTGCCTAATTCTTCACCGTAGCCTCTGATGAAGGAGAAAGGAAAATTACCATATATACCATTTAAAATATTCCAACTCAGTGACTGTTTTGGCAGGGAGTGGAATTGAAATCTCAGGAACAGAGCTGTCTCACAAGATATTAATTCCTCTTTAGTGTCAAATGGAAATGAAAGTACACAGTACAGGGGTTCATGTTCCTAAAGAAAAAGGTATAAGAAAAATTCTCACAGAAAAGTTCTCACAGAATCATTAAACAGAAGTCAAAACAATACAGTTGATAAAGAAAAATAAGAGTCCCTTAATATGGAAGAAAAAAAAAAAACACCTTTCAACTCCATAAGCAGTAATTGAAAGATCAAGTGTCAAAATAAGAATGCACCATGAGGGGGACAGAATTCTAGATCAGATGCTTACTTTAAAATAAACGAAGCAAATACACTAATGCAGGCTACAAATTGAACTCTCCATGGCATTATTTATTAGCTGGTACTCTACCATGGAGCACATGCTGGGAGAGGGAAGTGTAACTGCCATATTACACAGCTGAAGTCTGTTTTTAATTCTCAGTAATAATATTTTGTTCATTCACTAGATAGTGTTATCAATGACCTAAAATGTATTTTGATTAGCTGCCCAAAAAAACCTTCCTCGGGTCTTTTACTGGAAGCTCAACAGAATTAACTTGGGGTGAAAAAAAAGCAAAAGAAAGTCTTGCTGTCATCTTGCAAACTTCCTAAGACACCAAAACCACCTTGTAAACATTCAGGGAAAAAGCCAGCTCTATTTAGTTATTTTGGGATCTGACTGCACCTTTGGAGACTTCATTTCAAATAATAGGAGAAAGAGTAAAACTAAGCCTGTGTTCAGTACCACTTCAGCAACACTTTGGCAAGTCCATTTAAATAGTTACTGCACTAGCAGTAAAGCATACAACAAAGAGAGAGAAACGATACATTTATTTTCCCTGGTTACATTACCAGGATCAAATCTGAACACAAAAGAACAGGCAACCAAATTCACCCATTTTACCACAGACAGAGATTTTGACTTTTAGTCCATTAATCCATTGAAGAAGACATTACCACCTGTGTGAAAGAGTATTTTTTGAATACAAGAAACGTGAAAACATAAATAAGGTGACTTTGTGCTTGAAAATTTATGCAACATATACATTCCCACATGATATTCCAGTTAATTCAAAGCAAGTTCTGTTCCAATGAGAAGGAAAAGTACGTGTCAGTGTTTCACACACATTATCAGACTGCTGTCATGACTGAATGCTCCCAAAGCTTAAATTTTACACAGTCTATTTAGTGCTGTGGCCTGCGGAAAATAAAAAGAATTTGAGAAGTTGGATAAAACGTGCTAATGTCAATTTTTACAAAAGATACTTGTTAAAAACTGAGCTGAAACACACAGGCATCTCTCAGGTAAGGTGTAACAAACTGCCATTAGTAATAATTCAAGATATTTCTTGAAACTAATACAGATTAGTACACGACATGGCATTTTAGTACAGTACTTCTACTACTGCTAGAGAATTAATCAGCTGTATTTTGTTATGCACAACATGACCGAGAGCAAGCAAGGTAGCATGGCACTGTTCACAGAGTTGGATGGTGCTTCTAGTCTCTCTGAAGCAGCACTTAGGCCCAGACTACACAGGATGACATCAACAAGTCATCTGAGAAACTTGTCTAACTTGGCTAAAATAAACTCCATTAATATGCTGCCCATATTAACCAGTTTAAGGTAAACCACATATACTTCAGCTCAAATAAGGTTTCTAAATAAGATGGGACTTCTGTCATAAAAAGCCATTTTATTCTCCATAACGATTTCAGGTTTTAACGCAGCCAAGCCCTTCCCACCTTGCTAGTCCAACATGACTCAAGTCTATAGATCAATTTATCTAGTTATATAAAACCCAGTGTTCACTTATTTCTTCATCCCTTGTTTCACAGAAAAAAAAAGAAACTAATGTTATGGATAATTATAGGAATCTAAATCCAGATATCCACACACATGCAAAGCATTCTGTGGGCCCACTCATTTATAGAGATGAGGCGTAACCACATCGGTTTAAATACACAGTTAAGAAATGGAGCAAAACAAGCAAACACACAAGCTACAGGCTAATACATTTCCACCATGGTTTACAATCTGTAAACACCTTCTCACAAATGAATCATTAGAAATGCCAGAGTATTAAAACTGGTTTAGGTGAGCTGCCCTGGCAGAAAGAGAGACTGTCATCTACACCAAAATCATTCTGAAGTAGATCCTGCCCCTCTCATTGAAGGATTCTTCTTGTTTACCAACGGTGGTACTCTACTACTATTGGTGGACTACATCAACTGCAGATTTAGGGAAGAATTATGGAGGAGAAAAATAACTAACCAGGGCACTGGGTTATTTTGCCTCCTAAATTCCAAACTGAATGCCATCAATCAAAAAAGGCTCATCTCCAACTGCTCAGTACAATTATGACCCCTTGATATTGAGACAAATTGTTCCATCCTCTCACTTTTGTTTTGCTAGCTAACAAGTATAAAATTATTTTAAAATATCTTTTATAATCATGCCTTTTAGTGACAAAAAAATCCCATTAATGTTACATCCTTTATTACAACTCTTCTAAATTATATAATTGAAAGACATGTCATTTTGCACATATTCTAGCACCTAAATGAAAAAAACAGTTTAAAAGAGGAACCTCACACTTCTCCCCCAAATTCAAATTCCACGTTAGAAAGGAAGAAAAAAACCAAAGATCACATTCTTACAGGGCAGAGATAGAGATAAACTTCTTAAATAATTTTAAAACCAGACAGATCACAGAAACATTGCTCTGACATCTTTTCTGCCAGTTCTTTAAACACTATCTAAACAACACAACAGAAATATCTATCAAAATATAGGTACCTAGCTCCTAAAATCGAAAAAAGGGTTGTATAAGGAACAGTTATGTGCAGACAGTTAACACAATTAAGCTTGAAAGCTTATAGCCTTCCCTATGCCACAGAAAAATTTACCAGGCTGTGAAAAAGGTTTAAAATAAACAGTATCAATTCCATAACGAACCACATTTTTTCCCTTACTACTGTTTACAAATTATCCCTTCTTGGTGTTTCTTTGTACTTCTCGGAACCCCTTTCCCCCACTGCTCATAATAAATTTAGTCTTCACACAACCGTGGGACACAGTGGTTTTACACGAAGCACTAAAGAAAACCCCTTAAATTGTCTCTCTTTCCCTATAAAGCTAGAGTTTCTCAACTCTGAAATCAATCACCTGTCAAACAAGTCACTATGGATCAGTTTTTCTGAGCAATTCCATTCTCTTCGCCACCTAGCATCTCGAAAGCAGGTAAAAATACTGGAAAATATCGCTCCATAAACTCAGAGAATTCACCGTCCTTCCAGTCAGAAATGGAACAGTCTCTCACCGCCTCACGACTTCTGCACAGAGCCGCCGAACACCGAACCCTACCTGCAGCAGCACAACACGGCTGCACCTTCAATCTTTTCCTCCTCTGGACAAAACATCCCCTCGCTCACACGGCAGCGAACGGCTTCTCCTGCCGCCCGCAACACCCCTCGATGCGCGGCAGAACTACGTGAACAATTCCGACCTCCAACCTCCTCCCTCTCCGACCCCCGGCGCTAGCGCAAACCACGGACCGGCTCCCAGCAAGGGGCGGGGAAGGGAGGATTTTTTTGGTTGTTGTTGTTTGTTTTTTTTAAAACGTGATGTCGCTTACCTAACGCGGCCGCCGAGAAGCAGGACAAAAGGTACTTCTCCTCCCCGCTTTCGCGGGCACACGCACGGGCAGAGCCCCCCGAAGCAGAGAAGTTGGCCACGATCTTACCTCAGCGTTCCCCGAACGCCAGGGCCTCGCACCCCACCCTCTCTGCCCGGTGCACCGGCCCCCGGGCAGGCTCCGCCGGCCTGATCCATAAATGTCCATCCTCTCCTCCGGCCGCCGGGGGAAGGAAGTTCTGGGGAGGCCCCGGGCGCGGGGAACTCGCGAACTCGCCCACCCGCCGGACCCCGCCGCCCCCGCCCCTCCCCCCCGCCCGCCCCCCGCCTCAACTTCGCCGCCAGCACCCCCCGCTCCGCTACCGCCGCTTCGGTACAACGGGAAGGGGATGGGGGGGGGGACATACGCTCCTTCTCTCTCCTTTCCACCCCCCCCCCGCCCCGCTTCCAGCCGCCCCCCTCGGCGCCTGCCCCCGCCCGTCACCCGCTGTCCCTGTCTCCGACCCCGCTCGCTGGCCTCCCCCCCCCCCCCCCGGCTCCTCGCCGCCGACCCTCGCCACCGTCCGGAGCCGCCGGGCTCAAGCAACGGCCCCCCTCCGCCCCGCTCGCTCCCAAAATGGGGGACTCCGCTCGCTCGCACACTCACCCGCCCGCTTCCCCTCGCTCCCCGCCGCCGCCGCTCCTGCCTCCTCCTCCCCGCTGAGGCTCCTCAGGAGACACTGACACCGGCGCACGGATACCCGCTGGGCGCTATTTTTGGGAAACAAGGCCCGATCGGGGCCGGAACTACTTCCGCTGTCACACTCGCTCCTCTCGGGCCGCCGTCAAGCACCGATATCCTTCCGCTCTTTTCTCCTGGCGGCTCGGACGTCGCCGAGGGGGCTCACCCGAGCCAGGCAGGGGCGGGACGAGGAGGGCAGAGTAGGGAGATACGAGGCGAACCTGCGCCCGGCGGCGGGCCTGCGAGCGCCCCGGTTTGAACACCGAGCATCGCCGGATTATTTTGCTTTAGCATGGGGAGCGGCCGGGTCTACATGCCTCACCGCCGACCCAATCCCGCAGCGCCGCGCGCCGATAGGGCAGCGCGCCGGAGTGAAGGGCGGGCAGCGCCAATCACAGCGCCCGCAAGGGACGGAGGCCCCCGCCAACCAGAGACCAGTTGGTGGGCGGGGCGTAATGAAAACGTGGAGGCCTTGAGTGACAGCAGAGCGCTCAATCAGAAGGGCGCCGTGGGAAGCCGCAGCCAATCCAAGCCGAGCGTGTGCGGGAAGGAAGCCCTTGGCCGTGCCCCTCCACCCCAACCTTGGCGGCGGCGCACGCGCAAGAAGGCCCCGCCGGTGACGCACGTAGCCAGGCCCGCCCCGCCGGAAGCGGCGCATGCGCAGCGCTCCGAAGGGCGGGGCGGTGCCGAGGGGTTGCCGGGGGCAACGGCTGCGGCCCGGCCTCCCGCCTCCCTCCCGCCCTGGCAGCCGCCCGCTGCTCGTCCTGCCTCCGCCCGCCATCTCGGGGCTCCGCAGCCCGCCCCCCCCTCCTCACGGGTGGACGGCAGAAGAGGAAGGCCCCGCTTGTGGGGGGCAGGCGGCAGAGCGGCCTCCTCCTCCCCGCTGCTCCCCTCCCTCGGGCCCACAGCCGTGACCTTGAGGTGATAACGAGTGGCCCCTCAGCCTCTGGTCCCCGGGGGATGCAGCACCAGTGATCACGCGCAGCAGCCCGGCTGCTTCTCCCAGCCCCACAGAAACCACCACCACGGCCTCGTTTCTGACTGCCTTTCTGTCAAAATCGCTGCTGTGAGGACATGAGCTCTGTCTTCACTTCCAGGCTAGGGTGACAGTTCACCTCGGTTCCTCCTCGCATTAGCTTTGTCAGAGTTCCCATTAATTTTGCTCGAAGTAGAAAAGACTACTTACTTGGGGATACATAATAAAAGACATAAAATTGGCGCCTTTCTCCTTCACAGAAGGCAGCAGCTGAAGAATGACCCAAAAATAAAATTTTGATGACAAAAAGGCACTTGCCAAAAATCATCTGCGCTCTACGGCTTCTCCGGGATTTATCCTGCAAGATACCCGCAGCCTCGGAGTGAAACGATGGGAGCCATTTCAAAGCACTAAGTCACTGATGGAGAATTCACATCTCTGCTTCACGAGAATCAAAGGTGCTTTTTCTGGAAAATGGGAATCAGAGGGGGTCCTTTATAGCTGGAGGACTAACTAACAGCATACACAAAGGTAGCTCCACAAACGGTTAGAAAACATGAAGCTAGACATGATGACAGAAACACCAAACTTGCCAGGTGATAACCACGCCACTGAAAGGAGCAAGGTAGATTCTCCAAGATCAGTCCCAAAAAATGAACGTAAGTTTTGGTTGTCTTTTTCCAAACATTTAGCTCAAATGGAAGCAGTCATTTTCAGCTCGCAGAAATTTTGAAAGTTCAGGATTTTTAATGTACTTGGGATTTAAATATACGGCCAGTAAATAAGTTGACCAGCTGCTGAAACATCCACTTTTGATGCAAAACAGAAGTGCGAGAGTATGTTCTTCTTACTGTGGCTCTAATTAAAAGCTAACAAGGGGTATGAAAGACAAAGAAATAACAGTATACAAATAATTGCCATGTACTATCATATTTCGAGGCCAATAGTTCCTGACCTATAATAATCGGGAAGAGATTTAATCCCATACAGCTTTCTTACGATTCTCAACATGAACTGTCCAAATCCCATTGTTTTTTAATATGAATATGGTTAATTCCCTTCCTCACTGTACTTCTCATCCATAATATCTGTGAGGTCTATTACTAAAATCAAGTGATTATTACTATTAAATCCTCTCACGACAGCAATATGCAAAAAGATATTAGATAACATCCTGGATTCCTTATTTAAGTTCTAAAAATCAGTGGGAGTCTGAGTAAGACACCAAAGCAGGGCCTGAGCAAGGACTTCTGGATATACTCATTAATTATTTTCCGTATGTAATCATATTATTCTAAGCCAACAAAAATAGAGCAGGAAGCCAAAGAGATAAATAATTGGTTCTAATCTGTCCTTTTCAGTGGCACTACAGGAATAAAGCATAGCACGTGTTGCTCAAGGGATTTCTGTATGTGCCTTGCAAACAATAGTTAAAGGGTACAGAGCAGCGTCTTTCCCACTGAAATGCATTCCTCCCTCGACTGAAACGCTGCCCTCTGTAACAATCGAGAAAAGGAAGTGCAAAATAATGCATCCAATTGAAATTACAGATGTTGTTTTCCACCCACAACGGTGTGCTGCTACATCTGCTCCTGCGGGCCCCCTCTTGGGACTGGTAGCGAAAAAGAATGGGTGGCAGGGAGGTCACAGATGTTCTCGCAGGTCACAATAGCACAAACGGAAAAATAACACCCCTCAGGGCGACACGAATAAAATCATAGAATAATTTACTCAACTCTCTACATGACTTGCTGGTCACATTCTGCACTACATTTAATTTCCAGGACATCTGCAAAGGCCAAATGCACCTGGGTAATCCAAAGGATGCAAAGCTGTAGGCACTTAAAGAAAATCCACACTACAGAGAAAAAAAATTGCGATCTTTATGAGACCATATAAGCAGCAACATAACAAAGCCCCAGAGAATATCACACCTGAGTGTCAATATGATAAGTGAAAAATTATCACAAACATCTGCTGGGATCACTCTTGAGACAGAAGAGAACAACCGCTGAACACATTTCTGCCCATCTTACAAACAACCCAAAGACTAAAAAGAACCACCTGAAATCTCTTTCCTTGGCCAACTAGCAGGCAGTGTGATTTCCAAGATATCCGAGGAGAAATAAACCCAGAGAAACAGCCGATATAAAGTCAAATATGGAGAAAAATAGGACATCAGTATTCTTAATTTCAACTAAATAGCCTCACAGCTGAATAGAGTCATCATCCAGCAGTTGTTATGGCAATAAAGCTTTCCCTTGCATCTCTATTCCAGTGCATTTCCTCCCACCCATTCAAGGTATTTTGGAGGCACTAGCACCAAAATCATATTTTCACTAACTTTTAACTTACATTTTAGGACCTTCTTACAAAATACTTCAGTGGCTGTTCCTCAGGTCTCCTTTCAAATGTTCCTTATATTCCAGAACTCAGCTTTTTCATGTCACGTCCTGGAGAAAAGTTCTTAGTGTCATGCTTCTAAAGGTGAACTTTGTATAAAAACAAAACGCAGGACTTTTAAAATTATAGATAGGAGGTGCAGAGGATGTTATGCAGCTGTTGCATATTTGCCAAACAAGTTATCCTTTGTAAGGAAGGAGGGTCTAAGGACAAGCTTTTAAGAACAAGGTGTCTTAAAAGCACAGACCAGATTAATTCCTAACATTGTTTCACTTACAATGGTGGAAATGCTCTGTGAATGAAGATTTTGTAAAGGACCACTTGCTGCAACAAAACCAAATTGTACTCGCAGTGTTCCAGGATGGGAACTCGCACTAGAAACAAAGGACAGGAGCAGGGGGGACTCCCATGAGGGAGCAGGAAATCAGAGAGGAGCAGAGAATGGTTCTTTTCCATGAACCTTTGGGTCACCCTGTTAACCCCATAACGGCCACTTCAGCACAGACAGAAACTTTTGCTCTCAGAGGGCTGGCTGGGAACAAACTCTGCTGCCCTCCCCTGAGGAGCGTTGCACTGCTCTTTGGCTCTGGTGTTCCACTAAAGACAGATAGAATCAAGTGCATACTTCCTTATTTTAGTTAAGCCCAAATCGCCTGACAACGCATGAATTAAATTCACTCAAGCCATTTCATAAACTGCCCTCTGTAAACCACTGCTATTTCCACATCGTTATATGGTACGTTCAGTAATCTGATTGCCTTGGGAATATTTGTTTTTCCAAAACTTGTGGCCAAGGTACATAAGATTAGATCAGACACAGCTTGTCTAAGAATGCCGTAACGTGGGTGTACAGTATATTTGCTAGTTTTGAGTTCCAGGTAAAAGTTCTCTTTCAAACTTTTCGAGCCAGGGGTTCGAGCTCAGTTACCCGAAGTGGTCCGTCGCAGCGTTTTTGGCACCGTTCGTTGTGCTTTGCTGTTGGCCTTCTGGAGGATCAACACGGGAAGTATCCATATTGCATGCCTCCCTGGCAGCACGCCTGACCCATACCTCAGCAAAACTTGTGATATTTTATAGGTCCTCACAGGGACAGAACACAAGTCTCACTGGGATTCGCGCTCTTCTGCTGGGATTTTCTCACCATTCTGCATGTTAACATGAACCAACAGCTGGGTTTAAGAGATCTGATAAAAATAGTAACATCACGCTGCGAGCAAGCTTCTTGGAAAGTAAAGAAAATACGTTATTTAATGCACTCTGACATTTGCCTTTCCTCCCCTTATTCCTAAGCTGCATTTCTGTAAACACCCATAATGGCAAATGCGAAGAAGTTGACTTCACATAGACATAACAAGCCCTGCCTTGAGCCCAGGAGATGATATCCAGCGCGGCGTACCTCTCCTTAGCCAGACAGCTGGCAAATTCTGCACAGTAGGAAAGGAGTCAGAGCGCGGATGGAAATTCCTGCTCCCAGCAGCATTCAAGATTACAACCTTTGGTATTTTATTTTCATGGTCGCTCTGTGTTGCTTCAGAAACTTCCTGCTTTTGCCATATCTTTCCATTCATTAAAATTGCAGCTTGCAATTAAAGATTCTGACATAACATAGCTGAGATTTTTTGGCAGCAGCCTCAACCAGAGGTTTTCAGAGTTTCCTGCAGACGGCTTTAAATTTTCATATCCTCATGAATGCTTGCCACCTTCTTTTAATAACTTGAAAAAATAAGCCTCTCTTAGGAACTTCATTGTTTCTGTATTTCCCCGGCACTCATTTACTGCTTTTAGAAATGTGTCATGCACATGTATATTTATAGAGAGAGCAAAGTGTACATATGCATGGTATAGTTTGACATCTTATAGAGAACACACAGATTGCTTAGCAGATCTAAAGAAAAATAGTTATGTTCAATATTTTTGTTATTAAAATGTACTTTTCTAACGGTATTGTATTATTTCACCCCTCTAAAAAAACAATCATATTTACTATATTATTCAAAAACTGCAGGCCTTCATCTGTTAATAATTTGGTAGTTTTATACACATTATGACTGTCATACATTGCAACACTAAACTATTTCTATTCTTTTTATGCAGCAAAGTATTTTTTAGGACTGATTTTGCCCCTTTTCTGAAGAGCTAGAAATCATTTAAAGGGATTTTAAAGTTATTTGCATTGTGAAGGTGCAGAATATATTTGGAGACCTGTTCAAACACTGCTTGCCATCGTCTCTAATATAGATGTGAAATTGATTTAAAAGGGGGTCTTTTTAATGTTCAAACTGACCTTAAAGTCTTTTTTTTTTCTTCTAACATTACTTGGCAAATAAATTCTTAAAGGGATATTATCAATTTAAGACCTATGCTTTAGTCTGGAAATTTTTCCAAGAGATTAAAGAGAAAACGTCTCCTTTTTTTCTGTAAGTTTAATTTCTATATTTTACAGCAATATGTGTGGTCAGTATCCCATGCTGTTAGGAAACAAAAGGGACAGAAATAGATATAGAGACCTTAATACCTGAAAAGTCTTTGAACTATGTTTTAAAGTAGATTTGAAGTTGATGGGGCCTCTTCAAGTGACAAAAGACTTCTTAAAAGACAGATAAATTGCTCCTGACTTTTGCAGAGCACCCTCAGCTCCTGCTGCAATCAGCTAGCACTGCTCTTAAAGTGTACGTTTCAGTGTTATTTTTCCTGCATTTTATCTGCTTCACTATAAACTCCACGGACCAAATTGCACATACGACAAGGCGCATTTTATCGCTCTGGTCTTTGTAAGCTTCACATACAGAGCCCACAGTGGCTCTGCGTGATCTGTTACAATGTACAAGGCACAACAAAGAAACTTTTAAAGCAGTTAACTTCTGAAATAAAGCTGAATTCTTCAACCTGGGCAGTTTGCAAGGTGCGTTTTGGATGAGGCTTTGAGCACCCTGCTCTAGTGGGAGGTGTCTCTGCTCATGGCAGGGGGATTGGAACTAGATGATCTTTAAGGCCGCTTCCAACTCAAACCGTTCTAGGATTCCACGATTTTGGATCTTTTGTAGTGATGCCCAGACTCCTCGTCATTGGTGTATTTGCCATTGATTTCTTTGGGGCTACACGTAGGATGCCTGGTCTGAGTCCCACAGGATAAATAACAGACGTCAGCTTCCCTGCTCCCTCTGGCCCTTTCAGGGAAAGGCAAAAATGCCATTGATCCTCTGCTGAAGATTTGCTTTACTTTGGAAAGCAAGCCTTCAAAATTTAACCAGAGTGTTAACATTGATCAACTGGTGCACATTTCCGAGTTCTGTATCCGAACAGGCATTTGTTAAGGGGTTTATGGTTTTCTTGGCTGTGATTTAGGATTACTGCATACTTTCTCAACCCTTTACTAAAAATATGTTCAGTTCTAACCATGAAACGCGGCAGCACATTTGTTGCAATCTCTGAGGATGGCTCCTTATCTGTCAAGCAGTTTAGAAGACAAACTGGCACTGAGACAGCTCACCTGTTTTCCGTGGTTACTTGACGATAAACTACTTCACAGACCCTGCTGTTGCATCTAGGACAAGCATTTCAAGACAGAGCCCCGATGCACATGTAAACAGGTCACCTCGTGCTAAAATGCCATTTCATTGCCAAGCCAAGCCAGCTGGCTTTGGACAGAAAGTTCTTTTCTACTTGCGTGGGCAAACTTTATCGCCTTCCCATCCTTTTTCTCTTGCTGTCACATTACTGCAGAGGTGGCGGTGGCTGATAGCAGAGCGAGAAGCAGTGTTCAGAATGTGTCCGTGTTAGCCAAGATAATAACGCCTGGTCCTGCAGCCACGCGTGGAACCATGATCTCCCACAACCTAATCAAATCTCTTCCATTATGTGAGATTGAGTTCAAGGTATAGAATAAAAATGAAAAGCAGCCAAGCTTTTGGTGGTTGATCCTGTGTTTCATTGGTCCCAGTGATAGTTTGATGAGGTCCAGACTCATCCTGGGTTTGGAACTTTGGTATCTTTGATTTCAGTTTAGCAAATCCTGTTGTGTTCCTTGCTGGAAAGATGCAGATTTCTTCTTAGCTCTCCCACAGGGTGGAGTAAGAAAACTAGTGCTATCTGGGAGGAAAGCTGAAAGTTTGGGATTATTAGATTTATTTTATTGTTCATCTTGGGGTTTGTGTTTTCAATGGTTTTTAAGAAAGATACAAGTTCATCTTCAAATTAAACTCTAAAATGAAGAGCCTTCAGACTTCTTTGTAAGTATTGCTCTAGAAGGTCAATGGCAAGTCTCTTATTAATTCAAAGATTTGACCTGCAACACCGCACCACCTGAGCAAAGAGCAAAATGCGCAATACATATAGTTGAACTGGTGTAGAAGTGGTTTAATTACACTTTAGCCAAGCTGAACTGTTCTAAACTAGGTTAGAACCATTGCTGCAATGGAAGCCAGGCTCTGCATTTACCATGCCTGAGCTCTTCCCCTCGGGTGAAAGAAGACCAGGCCATCCCAAATCGCCTCGCACTTCGGGCAGGTACAAATATGGGAAAAGCTGACACATAAGGGCTTGTTATCCCTGAGCTAATTTGTCCATGTGTCCATCTCCGTAGTTACACTTGTTTATGTAACACCAGTTTAAAATGATACTTTCAGGGTCTGAATACATGAATGAGTGATCTCATTCACGTCCTGACATGCTTGACAACTTACCACGCATCGACCGAGCCGCGGTAATTGACCATGTGTGTTTGCTCTTAGCCCGTGGCGCTCTCAGATGGAAGGAACCAGTTTAGACTTTTCTTTTTCTTGGCCCTGAGGTTAAGCTGACACATTGAACCTCACGTTTGCTGCAGGCTAGAGAAAGGCACGCTGCGGTCACCGTGCCTCGACTGATGTGCAGCAACTCGTTACATTGCTGGGACTGGACAGCATGCCTGAGCTGTTGGTTAGAATGGGATAATTGAGGGCATAAATCAAGTGTTAGTTCAGTTCAGTGCAAGTCAATTAGGAATGGATTTAAGGTAAATTGACACAAATCACTCTTAGTCCAGAATAAAAGTGGCTACCGAGTACTAGCTTAACTAAATCCGATACAGCTTAATCTCGCATAAATGGAAAGACTTTCAACTAGCCATAAAAAGCAAAAAAATCTTATGTGCATTGCCTAGGGCATGTGCATTCACTTCAAGCAACAAATACAATTGGACACGTGAACAAAGAAAGTGAGCCAAATTCACAGCTATCTCTGCTGAGAGAGAGGGACAGAGGTGGCTGTGAAAGCAGCAATACCTTCTCTGGCTCTCCTACCAATTTTTGGTACACTTTTAGCATTTTCAGTTGTAAACTGTTGAAGTTAAAAATGGGTATTCTGCGTTGTCTCAGAAACGCGCTTTGTCATCATTTAATAACCAGTATGTAACAATGCTAATGTGATCCTGGTAAAAGTCAATCGTGAACAAACATGAAACAGCTGAGTTTGTTTTCATTCCTCCAGCTTGATGAAAAGTATTAAGGATCAGAAGATCATAGAGATACTGAAGAGCAAATCTAGGTTTCATAAGCTTTAATAAATGAAGTGTTATTAGTAATTCAATCTAGTAGAAAAATCCCAAATGAATAAAAGGAAATAAAGCTTGATTTTCTCAAATGGCTTTCACCCTCATCTCTAGAAACTGTTACTGAAATCAGGGAAACACAGTTGGGATTAGTCATATAGGGACAATTTTTTAAATCCTTTACCAATGGGAGATGGACTTCGATGAAGGAATTTGGCCCCCTAGTTCCCATTTCCTGGCTGAGTTATCTCTTCTAAAAAATTCTTTCATGGAGAACGTCCGTGGGAAACTAGTCTGAATTCTTTGTGTTGTGTGAGATTTTAGAAGACTCTGTTATGGATCAGCATCCCACTAGGGAGGACACAGTACGCAAACGCACAATAAAACGACAGTCTTGGCCCTACGACATACTACGTAGCCCTAGCAGCAGGCTGTGCTTCAAATTTATTCCTTTGCGGCTATTGAGAACTAGTAAGGAGTCATCCTGCAGCCTGTGGGAAGAAATGCAGCCCTTCCTCATGGTGGTTACTTGGCTCATTCATCCAAGGTAAAAATATATTGTCCTCCACGCTATGGGACTTGGGCTGGAAGTGCCCTTTGCTGTGGCATGGATTTTGTTCGCTGGTTTTTTCCCCCTCTTCACTCTAAACAGCACTGTACATACACTGCACAGTTGCAGCAGACCACACATTTTGAAGACAGGAAAAAATAAGCATATTATTATCAGGATAATTGAGTGTTGGAAAGAAAGCTGCCTCCAGCGCTTCGTCCAGATTAAAATCTTAATCAGTGCCATTATCTGGGAAGTATCTGCAGTGACACGTGCATGCTATGCATCTCAGTCAGCAATCTGGCCTATCGCATTTGCAGAAGCTTTAGCAATTTCTTTAATGACCCTTATGAGTCCTCCGCTTATTCAAAAGCTGAAATGCTAGTCTATGTGAGACAGAAACTTCTAAACCAGCAGATTGAAGTACTCCGTGTAAATTGAGCTATTTCAGTTAACACATGTCGACTAAACCAGAGCTGCCCATCAGCCAAGCTGTTGCTCTGTGACAACAAACATCTGAGGTACTGGAGCTTGAAGTTAATCGAAGTTATTTATTTTATCATGCAGAACGAATCCACTGGCCATTGCTCTCACAGACACGGTTTTCAACTTCCCCTTCAACCCGAGTATACATGCTTTCCTCAGAAGAAAATAAACGTTACGTACTTAGCCTTAATATTAACCTTAAAAACTCAGCTATTACAGTTCATGTTTATTCTGCCTCTAGTACCAAATTATGCACGCAAGCATAATTTGGGGATCACTGAAGGAAGAAAACCTAAACCACAGCTATTGTTAATTCAAGACCAAGCACTTTTGTTTGCATCAATGTGAAGAAACCACGAATGCAAGAACTGCTCCTAATACTGTTTTCTCTCATCATGTTAGTGAGCTGAAAGGTTCCTTCGGAAGATTATTATTTAGGAAGTAGTTCAATGCAAGAGTAACTAGTTTCAGAGCGCATGCTACAGGAGTCAGAATTGAGAGAACTGGTGAGTAAAACAAAGCCATTTCCCCCGCACCATTTCTATACCCTACCACCAGTTGTTTCTTTTTTTGCGGTGTGCATTTTTGTTCCTCCATCGTCAAGAGTGAAATCATCATTCAGTTACATCGCCACGAATTTGGACCAGTTCCACTGACCGTTGACTGTCACTGCCTCCAAACACTGCGGGGATACACGTTATACTGCGTGCTCCGGACGGCTCCTACAGAAAATATACGGATCCCTTTCTTCATGCCTGCTTGTTTGTGAGCAACGCAGCAGCATAATGGTTCCAGCTTCCTTCTGTGTCCTGAAGATTTTGACTCGAGTCTTGCTTGTTTGCCATGAGAAAGTTCCAAAATAAGCAGCATGTTCACTTCTGCTCCCTTCTCTTCACATGGTTACATTTAGTCTTTCTTTCAGTGTTTTCTTCTCATCACAAGACTGGGAGTATGTGCTGTCTTATTGCGTATGGAAAATATAATTTATGTACTGTCCCAAAGATACGCTCGTATCTGAGCTTTTCTCGACCGATCTGACTCCATAGCCTACAGCTTTAGGTGCATCTGATGGTTCCCTTTTCCCCTCATTGTTTTGGCTCGTTAGTTTTAGCACTGCTGACACAAAGAGTGCATTTCAAAAGGCATCTTTCCTGTGGGCTCTGTTTACTCGTTAATGTGGCTGAGCGTCATCTGAAGTCCTAGATGACAGCTCGCTTTGCTTTAGACTGTGGCATTCCCATCTATGATTTATCGTATCTGAAGGAAAGCACAGCTACATCTGTAGGAAAGTGAAGAGCAGCCATGGGAAAAGGGGAGTTGTCGGAGTTCTGGCTGTGAAGGGGACGGGGGAACTTGACATTTAGGTTCCTGCACAAGATGTAATTTCCAGCTGAATAGCTCAGGCACTTACACAGCTTCACTTTGGCCCCAGCTGTGCGCTAAGTGCAACCGACATCTCTCTTAAAAGCTGCTCACAGCAACCTGACTTGATGTGACTGTTTTGTTTTCAGTAAAAGGAAGAGGGAAAAGTTGCTTTAGTAAAGTAGCTGACAGCCCACTTGAACTGGGTTGGAACAGTTCATCCAGGCCACTCAGAAGCGAACCAAAGTAGCTGGGAAAAGGGCAGATGAATCTGACAGCTTGCAAACAAAGTTTTACTGGAAACATTGTACTCCGAGTCTGTCTCTCTAGCTCCTGGTACTGAATTATTGGTACAATCCCAGTTCTGTCCAGTGAATCACATTTTCCTCAGTTCAGGATTAATCAAAATGTCATTTAGATGTATTCTCAGACAATAAGCACTATGATATGGATGTCAAACTATTTTAGGTCAGGCTGTTTTCTATTTTTAGCTTATCTATTCTGTTATAGGACTAATACCACGAATTCAGAAGAGGGAAGCGTTACAAGATACGAGCAAAATCCTGAATCCATGGATGATCAGAGTTGTGCCGTTGACCCTAACAGGGCCAGACTTTCACCTGATGGGTCCATTTTAATTAAAGCTTCTTCCTGTTCAAATTGTACTTTTGTCCTCAGGAACTGAGACAGTCACTCGAATTCCCGCTTTTAAAATGTTTTAATGTTCCAGAAATGTTGCAGGTAGGGGAACATAAGAACAGGAGAAGGGGGACCTACGTGGTTTGAGTGAAATGTAAAAGAGATTCCTGATTCACTGCACCATGGTACTGCCCAGTACACAGTATACTGCATTCTTAGTTCTTGCTGTGTATTTTTAATGCTTTATGTACCACTCTAAGACGAGCAAAACTAAATTTTGTGTATGTACTTAGATATAAACATACCTGCTTTCTTGTACTATACATAGCACATGTACACATACACATGTATCTACACAAACACACAGTGCTTCCTTCATTAACACTAAATGCTAACACACGGTGACAGTTCTCAAGCAAAGCAGTCTTCCAAATTCTGGGAACAAAAAATTTAGGAAGACAAAACCGGCAAAGATATTCATCCAAAATGGATACAGTCTTTCTCCTTCATTAAAAGCTAGACTGCATAAACACGTTATACGTGCATGTACACCTTCACGGCTCTGAATTCAAGGTGGGCAGTCAGATGTCACGTTATACAGCTCCTGCAGGAACTCACAGAGCCAGTGAAGACTGAATTCAAACCCCCCCTGTCCGTAACGAGTCACTTGCCATGCAAAACAGAAGAGAAACTCTGGGTATGCCTACAACAGGACTAGCCAACTGGAACCCCACAGAATTTGGATCGAGCGCACAAAGCAGTTTTCTTTGGCCACTGAGAAGCTGGCTGGCTCCGGGGCCAACCACGCCGCCTTGCTCTTTGTGCTTGGGGCAGTGGCGTCTGCCTGATCTTCACAGGATCAGCTAACCTGCCCTAAGTGACAATAAAAATGGCTTTCTAAATCCTATGCAAGTTGGCTCGCCTTGTCTACATGATTTCCTGTGCGCAGATGAAAACTCACTTTACTCGTGGTCTGAGCTGGCCAGAGCCCTGAGCCCAGGCTAATATCCTGCCTCTCAGCAGCCACAGTAATTTGGGCATGTAGCACATTAGCTGCAGCTACATGGCTTCTGGTTCTCTTGGCCAGCGGCCAGAGTAAGCTCCTATCTGCCTTCAAAAGACCATGTAGACATCGCTTCTGTAGCTGGTAGTCAGAAGACCTATGACAGGAGTGGAAAAATACTGCTCCTGCACAGTGGAAAGCAGGAGCCTAGCTTGTGCTTTACAATCTCTCAGTGCTTTTCCAGGTCCTGGGGATCTTTACTTCTGATTGAGATTGGAGAGTCTGACTAGTTAGGCCGAAAAGTCAGCAAGTTCTGCTTTTGCCAGCATGTGCCAAACATACAAATGCCCACACGGCAGATCATGAAGTACCTGCCTACTTGAGATTCGATCACTCTCAAAACCCTGCCTAATTTCTTGTATTAAGTTTCCTAATCTCCAGGCTATCATTCCTTTTTAAACTGCCCCATTGATTTAGTAACGTCTTTAAAAAGAGCATTAAAATTATTCCCCCTCTGCAGCACTGCTCTGGTTCATTAATTGCTTCACATTACCAACATAAAACTTGTAAAGCGAAAGAAAATTGCAGCAGTGACTTGCAATTGCTATCACATTTTCTGATGCCAGAGTCGGGGACTGGCCGTACTCTGCAGTTACAGCCCCTGCCCTCAACGCTCGCTGCACAAACACGCTCAGAGTCATTCGCTGCTTCGAAAAGAATTACACCGCCACAATGTGTATTAGGGACCTTTACTCTTCGCTCGTAAGGTATCTATTTCAAGCTGTAGCAATCTGAGCATGAATCAGCTTTCAGGGTCATTTTGGACTCTTTTTAAACATTTTCTTTCCTCCTTTCTCAGAGGAGGAAAAAACCACATGGCCCTCTGGTCCTTTTCCTCAGCCATGTAGAATTACCCTCCTGTGTACACAAGTAATAAAAAGATACATTTTCTTTTAGAAACGTGCAGATAGTGCAGATTAAGTGATGGCTCTCCTCACCCGCTAATCATTATGAGCTAGACGGGAGATAAGAAACATCAGAACTCTATCTCCATTGACTATACTTGATTTTAATGCACAGTGGCCTGCTATGAAGTCTGGCTCCAAGGAGTTTGTGTGCCTCTTTGGGAGAAGCAGTGCTGGGAGCACCTGAGCCTTGACCCTGTGGCGGAGGGAACACAAACAGGTATTGAAGACTCTGGCGCGTGGGCTGGCTGTAGGAGCTAAACGGCTGTTCTGCATCCAGACCATGCACCAGAGGGTTCCCCCCCCCTCTAGCTGGTCCCGGGATCCTCTGCAGAAATGCCAGCTCCTTAGGCTGCGCTTGCCAGGGCTCACCTATACTTCTCACTTCTGTTTTCCATGGTCTCCAGCTTCTTCCCTTTTACATCTCCCTCTCTAACCAGGGAGCTGGCAAAGTTGAGCATCAATTGACTATTCCTCAGCCTTAGCAGAAAGGGAACAGCAGAGCGATCATCTTCTCAGTGAGTCAGTGCTTCTTGCTGGAGGACGCATGACTCACTAGTCCCCACACAGGCTGCCTCCCTCCCCCATCGCTGCGCCTCACCTCCAGCCTCCCCTGTTCCAATCCCACCTTTACAAAAATCATCTTTATTCGTGAGTCCTTCCTGCTATTACCTTCTTTGCTCTAATAAACTTGGGGACAGGGAAAGCTTCACAATCCTCCTGTTGATATTAAAAAATGTGCTGTTTGTTTTCACCACTCAGGTGTGTGTCTCCTGACCCCTCTGGACACGCACGCGAGCTCTGCAGCCACAAACCTGTCCGTAAAGTGACTTTCAAGTCAGGCCTATTAGAAACAGCAATTCCCTGCTCCAATACATTTGTTCTGGGCCATAGGTAAGATCCCAATGCTCTTCAGCTCCCCCCTCCCCACCTTTGCTACAATTTCTCAGGGGTATTTCTGTTAAGAACCCACTCCACTAAGTAGTTATGAACCTGGATTAAGGTAAAGCAGTAACTGCTGATTAAACCAAGAGAAGAATCAATGAGCCAGTGTTAGAAATCAAGGAACAGAGTACTTTCCCCCCCATCAGTTCCAGTGCTCACTTTTTGCTTCCTGACTTTTACAGAGGTGTGATTATTCTCATCTCACCCCACTGGGCCAATTTTCTTCCCAGTAACAAAAGTATTGGCTACTGAGGATCACACCAGGAAGCAGTCACGGAGCGAAAAAGCACCTGGATTTTATGCCACAGAAAGTAAAACTGGCTGTAATGCAAAAATGGTGGCAGGAGAAGCTAGTGGCCTTACAAAGGGAAGAAACTGGTTTGGTTTTATAACCTTTTGGGACCTCCAGAAAATAACAGGATACACATTTTGGATAGACAAGCTCATGGATTAGTGCTGGGTGCCAGATTTGCAACACAAACATGCCGAACACGGACTCCAGTCCAAGCAGAACTACTGTGAGCAGCCGCCAGCAGCAAGTGTCATTTCTGTCTGCTGGGTGGGAGCAGGAGGAAGAGCCCTTTACACCCCTTTGTGGTGGGGCCTTTAATGGATGTGCTCTTGTGGAAAGAGTTCAAGCTCTGTGCGGGGTGGCTAGGTGTGACTGCCAGGTGGACAAGTAACTACAACATCTGCTCAGTAATGAAGGTGATCTCTCCACAGGGAGGGACTTGCCCTGCCTCGGCCCATGCTGTTTTCCCAGACAAAGAGGCATCTCAGCATCCCCTGCTCTTTGGAACATTGTATCTTTTGCCTGCAACAATCACACTTTACCATGGTTAAGGGCAGAACTTGACATTAGCCAGCCAGGCCGCGTTTCTCTAGAAAATAATCAGAAAATGGCTAAAAACCAAAAGCCCGGCGCATTTGTGTGACTTGGCAGCAGGACTTTGCGACAGCCTGAGCAGGACCACTCATGCCAGTTCCAGCACATGCCCCAACACCGCACAGGACAGACCCTGTTAGCGGGAGATCCGTAAGAGGACGAAAGCCACGAGACTGGCACGTCCAGCCCCAACGCTGGGCAAGAGGAGGGCATGGCCAAGGCATCCAGCAGATAGAGTGATTCAGAAGAATTCCTCAGCTCTTTAAAACTGTCCCTGCCCAATGGAAATGCCAAATTGGTAGCTATCCTGCTTGCCTCTGACTTGCAATGAAATCTTTTGCCTGGAGCTGACGGGGATTAGCTAGTTACAGGGCAGCGTGACACATCTTTGCCACAGCCTGAGTGAACAGAGTGCGCTCCTCGGGGCAGTGCCTGCCTCTCCCTCAATCTTGTACAACACCACGCAGCGCACAAAATAAGGCACGGTATAAATAACCGCTCCGTCTCTTTCCTGCTCTAAAATACAAGCAATTTAAAACCGAAGCCTTTCTTACAGGGAAGAGCAGAAAGCCAGTGTTTTGAAGCCAGTTTCTTCTCACTTGTTAACTTTAAGTCCAGCCTTCTGCTCATAAATAAGACATACGGCCACTTTTTCCTCAATTACACAGTAGTGTCAGATTCCACACTTGGCCTTCCCAGAGTCACTTTCTGTCTCTTCTGGAGACAGCAAGGCCCACTTGGATGTCTGCAACAGCCACAGACTCATTAGACTTGAAGAAGATCCTTTCCACACACCAGTTAAAAGATACTTGACACCTTTGTCGTGGAGTTTTGGTAATTATATTTTGCCAGACTGAAATGCTGGGTAGCAATGTGCTTACAGTAAATAGGTTTTGCCTTATCGCAGCATTCGTGGCGCAGATTCTAAATACATCCCAGGATGCAAAGATGAGCTGGGCGAGAGGGTCACTGCATAGCTCGTGAGCTGGAGTGCACACAGCTGAGAAGAGAGGAATTAGGACAATGCTCCTGTGGGTCCAGTAGGGAGACAGAAAAATCATGGAGAATTCAGTTTGTCAGGTGAGTTAAAGATTTGAAAACAAAAGAAAACAAACCCTCTTTCTCTCCTGCCCACCATCTTTTTTGATTAATTTAAACGTCACTCGCTGGGATGAGAAGCCAAGATCTCTGCTTTGCTATCAACAGCTTGCTGTCTACAGATACCGACTCATTACAGAGAGGCTGCCTGCTTTTATGCCTTAAACTAAGCAGCCAGAAAACGTTAGGCTGAAGTATTGCGTGTTATAGATTGACAACATTTAAAACCTAGATGGCCAAGCTACCGATCTAATTTCCATACTCGTTAACCGTGACATCTCCAGTTTTCCCCTACAGCATTCTGTCAGATTCAGCCACACCAAGAACCTGTCTTAGCTGCCAGAAATAATTTCTTTACTTCTCTGTGCATTGGCATCGCCTGAATGTACTCTTACCCCTCAGAGCAGAAGTTTATAGAAATCTCCTTCCTGTCTCCCAGCTGTGCATCTCGCCTTCCCCGCACACACACACACACACACGGTCTATTAGCTGTCCACAGCTATGCCCATCTCGCTGGCAAGCTGCCTGTTCACAAGCTGCTCCAACAACTGCCCTTGAGCATAAGCCAGTGCCAAGTCCCCTCTCCGGAGTTCATGCTCCGTGCTAGCGCTAACGCGATCGTACTGGATGGCTTCACCCTGCACGCTGCTGACAACGACCTCTCAGGGACCCCAGGTTTGCTGACGGCAACAAGCTCCTGAGTATTTTCCAGGCTAATATTTGCCAGGTTGTATTGTCACAGCCGTCTCGCAGACCAGCAATCTGTCAATAGCAGGGTTAGGCTTACAAATGCAGTGTGACACAGGAATCTAGGACTCTTGTTCTTTGTACGAAAGACCGTTTCGCGCATGATGTGACACTGGAGAACAAGCACAGCCACAGAGGCAAAAGGTGGGTGCTGGGCTGGGCCAGAAAATCTTATGTGGGCATTTTGAAAGGGAAGAAGTTTAACGGGTGGGCGTTAAAAAGGGTGAGCGACAGCATTTCCAAATAAGTTTTCTTGCAAGGAGAGTGACTTCACCCATTAACACACCTCATTTGTGAACGGGAAGCAGCTTCCCAGGCTCCTGTGCGTAGCCAGGGAGGGTAACCCTCAGCGCTTCATGGCCAAAGTACCATTTGCTTTGTTATTAAAAAAAAAAAAAAATTACCAAGAAAGAAAGGAAGAAAAATAACTGTACCGACAGCCTAGGGCATTCACCTGTAAAAGGGCACAACTAAATTCTGGTTCTGACACTGCAAGTGTATGATTACTGCTACCAAGTCAACAGGAAAAAAATGTTCTCACCTAACCTTGTATCTCTCGGGAGAACAAATCATGTCAGGCCGTACAGTCAGCATCGCCACAACACACACGCCAGGCTGTCGGGATGCCTGAGGTGAAGCTCTCGTCAGGGCTGTGTTGCCTCACAAGGCATGTTCCCTGGCACAAGAGGAGCAATATATTAATGGCACATATCACGTACCGCTGATAACTGCTGGCCACCCCCGACGCGGGCTCCTCGGAGGTCAGATTACTTTTGTTGGTGTCTAAGCACTCTGCTCATCTTCAACAGGAAACAGGAAAAAGATGCTTTGCTTTACATTCTAAAGCTGGAAGAACGAAAATACATGTACATCTTCAAAATTTTGCTTAAAAATATGAAAGCAGTCCAAATGCTTCAGATTGAAGCTCGCTCAAAGGAACAAAGGAGTCATCTTTCTGACAGACTCAGAACCCAGTCAGGAACAATGGGGCTTAGATTTAAAACACAGCCCAGAACTGAGTTCTTGCAGTTCCTGGAAAATATGAGTACTGGACTGGTGCATTTTTTTATTCACTATTATTATCTCCCATAGACATTCATCCTGAGCTTAACATCTTCATTGTCCACATAGAGCAAGTTTCCTCTCAGACAGAAATGAATGTTCCAGTAAATTTCCTTAGACAAAAACATAAAAATCTAACAAAAAAAAAGACCCCTTTATAACTTTTTAAAAACCATACACTTCATGTTGTGATTGAAAGTGCTCTTTGTTTCAGTAAGTATAAATGCTGAATTTCACAAAGGCAAAAAGCAAAAACGAGAGAAAGAAAACTTCTGTCATCCATGGGTTAAATAACAACTGGAGTCTTAGTTTCAGTGATTACACCGAGAGGCAAATACTAGGTAAAGTCAGGGTTGTTATTTGGCCTCAAGGACAGCAGATCTTTGTCCCGAAGCCTGCAGTCAATACCAATAAATATTCTGAATGTTGTCAGAAGTTTTTGAAAAACCTCTCTATCAGGGACACAAATACGAGACCTTCTGCTCTAAATTGATAGCGGCGCTAAGCGAGAAGTTACAATTCACTTCTTAGCGAGGCAAGACAATCGTCTCGCAGGCTATTCAGCTGAGGTAAAAGATCTTTTTGTCTGCATTAGCCTTAAATCCTTTCAGCTGAACTTGTTAGCAATGGGGACAGGGAGACCAGCAGTATCTTAAATCCCTCTACGTGGGGACTCAGAGCCTCTCCCAGGAAGGGAGAAACGTCCAGCGCGGGGCGAGGGCGACTGCCCCGGCCGAGCAGGGAGCGGGGGCACCTCTGAGCCCTCCATGCCTCATCTTTACGTGAGGCTCCATAAATCAGCCTTCCTGCAAAAATGTTGTGTGACCTCCGGTGAGAGATGTGGTATAAATCCACATGAACATTTCCTTTTATTATCAGTAAATACTCTTGGATTGGTTGAAATTGTTCCTGCCACTGATATCACTGATCTCCGAAGAGATAAACACGAGCTGATTGATGACTTGTCTGCAGGATCTATTTCAACCACCCCCAGGCAGGACATTTTCCATGCGGGTAATAATAAATCTTACTATTGAATGTCATCAAATGAAAGCAAATTACGGTAAAAATAGGCACAGTTATGTATTTCTTATTATATAATATTAAGGGAGATTTTTCAAAGATCGGAGGAGCTTTCATTTGCATATACAATTTTTTTTGTAATGTAATTGTAATCCTTTCACCTGCTTTTAATACAGATATTTTAAAAGCCTTGTACAGTCAAGCAATGTAAAGTGACTATGTCCTTAAAATAGCCTGTCGTGTAGTCAGGGCTGGAAGGTGAGTTTCTGATCACAACTGAGACCGAATAAGAACGTCCATTCTCAACAGACACCAGTGCTGCCTTCACCACCACTTTGTAATTTACACAGTATTTTCAGGTATCACTAGTACTATTTTATCTGGTTTATTTGCAAAGGAAGCAAATGGCATCCTTTCTTGTCGGTTAATAGAAAAGGTTTAGGGGAGAGCTGTCACTCACTCTTATTGCTCCCAATTCTTTTCTAAAAACGATTGTAGAGTTCCAGGGAAAAGTTCTACCTTCATAATGAGAAGAGCATTGAAAATGCTCATGTCACATTATTTGTGCCAAGCTCAGAAATAAAGATCTAAGCAACTTTCTAGGAGCCGTTACATACAATAAAGCCAATGCTTTGTACCGGGGTGGCTGCGCTGCAGAGAATGTGCAAATCCAAATCTCACATTCAAGATGCAAGCATAAGAAACAGAGCTGTGAAGACAAGATTACAGGCTGTCCACTTACCAAATGTTGTATTTCGCCATCATATTATCTGTACAGTATCAAAAAAAAAAAAAAAATCTTTGTCCCCAAATGCAATAAACCAGACAGAGAAAATGTGGAGGTACAGGAAAAAGACTAGAGGGAAAAAAATTAATCGGAGGCAACATTTTCCTGCTATCTCTGTCCTCAGTCTATGGAGGTCAGGGAGAGCTGAGGCTACAGAGCTTGGGGAGAAAAAGGACAGTGAAAGAAGCAGATTGAGGGAGAAGCAACAGCTTGGTAGATATGCCCCATTGCACCTCTCCTTTATGCAGAATCTAGGGCTCTATTCTGGGTGCAACCTAGGCAGAGCAAAGATGGTGAAGAGGAAAAGAGAAGAAGAATGGAACAGAGATGAGAGAGTTGTGTAACTTGAAGGGAACTTATCAGCTCCCTTACGGGTCAGATAAGCTGTTGGATATGGCCAGCGGGACAAGTGGATGATTTTATAAAGACTGTGGAAAGCCAGGGCCAGCCAAGAGTTCAGAGGCCACGGAAGAAGAGACTGGTACTGCCAAAAAGAAATACAGCCATGGATCTCGCGAGTGGAATGGCAATTCATTGCATTGTCAATGTGCCATTAATTTGGGGCTGTAAATAAATAAACAAAATAAACAACCAAATCAGCCTGGAGAAAAGGATGGTGATTATTGTGATTTCATCGGTCTTCAGGCTGCCGTGCCAATTTTCCATAGTTGAAGTGAGGCCTGGTTGATTTTGATATGAAGCTGAAGACCCAGCTCAAAATTCCCAATCTTTCTTGTTGTAATTTAAGCATTGCTTTAGCACCATGAGTATTCATTCCCTCCCTTGGAAGGGGACATTTTACTCCTTAAACTGGTTAGAGCCTACAGACTGTCATCACAAGCAGCACAGACTGCAGCAGGTGAGCTTAGAGTCCTGTTACTGAAGAAGAGCATCATGTTCTGTAGCTTGAAAGTAGGCACTAAATTAACCCCCTAAGGCCGATTCTCCTTTGCTATTTAGTAATTAGCTTTGTGCGCCTGAATCGTAAGAGACAACTTTCATGTAGTAACAGCTAAGAAAAGCTTCACAAAACTCTGCGTGGGTCACGAAAACAAAGCTCTTGGATGTAAAACTATCAGCTCGAAACTGGCCGTAGGAAAGATAAAGAAACACCATCTGGAAGGGCAGAGAAAAGAGGTGCTAAGTTACCTTAGGTAGCAAGAACATCTTCTGCTTACATATATAAAATATATATACATCAAATCAGCAAAGCATTGGTGTTTTCCAGGACTGGGCTAATCATGCACACTCCTGGTGGGACAGGACCAAGAAAGCTCTCGTTCACCTCGACCTTGCAGAGTGAACAAGGTCTGGCCACACTTGGTTCCTTCCAGGCAGCACAGCCAGAGATGGAAGCAGCTTTAAGCTCTCTCAGATTATGCTTGGGCTTCCACATCTTAGAAAGCAAACTTGGGTCCTCCAGACAAGCCTGGTCCCTCTCTTGTGACCATTAACTCACCTCATGCAAGGCCAGACAAAACTATGTGTCTCCAGTACCCAGAGCCCAGGCACAGCTGCTCTCTATGGCCACATGGGCATGGCAGCAGCTCTGTGGTATTACACGGTGCTAAATATGCAGGGACAACTACAGACCAGAAAGCCTTCATGAGACTGTAGGGAGCCTCAGTGGGGAGGTCAGAAGCATCCTGGTCCAGATGCCAGAAAGTGACCGAAAAACTTTGGCCCCACCCAATTAGGTTTAAAATCTGCCCCAGCGGTGAGTTTCCAGGCAAGCCCGGCAAATATTTCTTCTCCAGCACATCTGACTAATGCAAGTTGTAATGTCGTCTCTGCTACTCGCTTGTGGCTGAGAGACAGAGACACTTTTGAGAAGCCTTCAGCATGCGATCTACAAGAAGGGGAGAAATAAAAGACTTTGGTTTATTAGTTTGTTATTCTCCAACCCCAGCTATTACAGCACAGGCGCTATGTTTATGATGGATTCATTCAGAGAACATTTTCTCCCTGCCCACATAACTGTGCTTCAGACTGAAGCCAAAGCTGTACGGGGGATTATAAAAGCTAGAGACGTTTTTCAGTACCGTACACAACTCCGTGCTTCGAAAGTGCATACGAGGAGAGGAGCCAGCGATGAGGAGCTACCTTGACCCGCAGGAAACTACCTCCAGTTCCTCATTGTACCACAGTGTTCTCCTACAGCTTCAGCAAGCCCCACATTGCAAAGCACAATTGTGAGAAGGGGGCAGAAAATTCAGAAGCATTCACACAATCTGCCATTTACTCTTCCAACAGGCAACTTCTGTGTTCTTGGAATGGTTTATTTTAGCCTCAGACTGAGTAAAACGTGGCATTGCTCCCTGACCGTTTCTGAGCAGCTCTTCAGCATCACCAAGATGTACCAGGTTTCCAGGTACCACTGTTGCCATTCCACCTGCAGTTCATCGCACATCGGCCTCATCTTAATGCACATGTACAGTCAAAATCACTCTGCCCACAGGGACCAATTTATTTTTCCATCACCTGTAACTTCCTTCATTTTATGCAGGAAGAAGCTGGCAGCTTCTAACAAGGAGTGTTATGAATAGCGTGGTAACGCCTTTCTTCATCCCTGTTAAATTTCTCATTTCATCTTGTGAAGTCAAATCCTGGTTTCTGCAAAGTCCCTAAAACAACCTGCATTGATTATAATTGGATCTGCACTTGGACTGCATGCATTTTATCTGCAGATTTTATCTCCAGTTTTGCAGATTCACTACCTATTACTGCTGTCTCCCTACATTTAGATATTTATCCCAATGCCCCGGAGCTTTTTCTAGCAGTTGAAGGTTGTGACAGTCCTGACACAAAACACGGGAGAGGTCTCTTCAGTACAAAAGTTTTATTTCATTCCTGTTTGACCATGAATTGTGGCTTTTGCCTTGTCCTCATGTATACATTGTCCTCGCTCCCCGATGAGAAGCTGAGCATTCAGACAACTGCCAAATTGTAAAGTGCACAGAATAGCATCTGGTACCTTTGGGTGGCTTGTGATTTGTATTCTGTTCTACAGGAGCCAGTAAAAACAAGTCAAAACATCAATTTATGATTTCGGTCAGGCCATACGCACGTAATTTGAAAGCACGGTCATTCTGAATTCACGTGTCTGATTCCTTATGCTGTTGGTGTGTAAGGAATAATACAACAGAATAAAACTCAGTGAAAAATAGTGAGGCTTCACCTCAACAGGCGAAGCTGCAAATCCCCCTAAGATGGATCACATCAGGGCTACTCCGGGTCTCCTAAGTATTCAGACACCTTTGTGAACCCTATGACAAATCTGGTCTGTTTTCAACTAAAAACAAGAGTCGAGCATGTTTCCCTGGCATGAATACTGCTCACGCTTCTGTTACTCACCTTTTATAATGACCAACGTGCATTTCACACCGGGCTGCAGGACGGATGCTGCTGCCCAGCTTTGCACTCGTGGCACTACACTCTTGGTACGTAACTGCGGTCATTTCACAACTTCAGCAACGCCGTAACGGACCAGCCCATTCTACACACGTTGCTTCCCCACGCTGTACTGAAATCATGACTTTCTAGGGGACCACAGGTTTGTTCCCACGTATTTCACGGAGCTCTGTCGCACACGTACCACAACAGTGCTTCATGCAGGTTTCTCGTCGCTAATGCATCCCCTCATGGGATTATCTAAGTGCTCTTGGTACAAACCCGCTGATAAGCCCTGGAAGCAGGCAGCAGCACATCTAGTGCTATCAGCAACGCGTTATGAAAGGAATGTCATGGCAAGGCGCTGCCGAGTCACAAGACAAAACCCACCCTGGTGTTTACAGCAGGGTAGGAAATACCACATTAAAATAAAAACATGACAAGGGAAGAGGACACACTTTGGGGCGGAAAAAAAAAATCCAAACCACCTCTAAGCTCCTGGTTCCTTTGTCGTTGAGTCAGTACATTACAGAGAAGATTTGTTCGGTGTGAAAGGCTTTTTGTGAAGCTTTATCTTGGCCTTTAGCAGACAGAACTGACAACCCTGAAGTGGCAAAAACCACTTGCCAAGTGCCACGCTCAGCGAACAAAGGAACCCAACACCATGCACCGAACAGCAAACTATCAGCTCCCAGGGGGAAGTGTCATTTTCACATCCAGTTTGTTACACCAGAGTGGGAGAAAAGCTCCAACTGTTTCGAATTCATGTGTCAAGTCAATCACAGGAACAGATAATATTGGAGTTATATAAAATTTCGGAAGGAACCCCCACCCACCACCTGTAACACTCACTCGCCACTGTCAGAACAGCTCTGTAACTGAAGACAGCACTGAAGAGAAGTCGTCCTCACAGCTTTCTGCAAAGCAGATGATGGGATCATTACAATTTCATTTTACATATGAACTGCGGCAGAGAATATAAGTGTTTAT
This sequence comes from Trogon surrucura, assembly GCA_020746105.1. Classification (NCBI taxonomy): domain Eukaryota; kingdom Metazoa; phylum Chordata; class Aves; order Trogoniformes; family Trogonidae; genus Trogon; species Trogon surrucura. The sequence goes on along the minus strand of CM036627.1, from coordinate 18,048,590 downwards.
TTTTGTTCCTGTCAGAACAGTATCTAAAAGTCTCTGCCGGACTCTGACTGTAAGTGCTAGTTGCTTGGTTTAAGTTTAAAAAAAATCTTGCATCTGAGCCTAGAAACTTGAATTTTCAACAGACTCAGCAGTATCTGCATGGAAGGAAGGAAACAGAGTCTGCCCCACGGATTGCTTCAGCCTTTTTTGCTCCAAGGCTTTGCTGTCCCCTCTAAGGAAGTCAAACCAGGTCTGCCTAGACTCCTCCAAGTACTTTAACCGAGACCCTCCGAACTGAGTGATTTTTGTTCAAGTAGACAGACAGTGTATTGGTGTCAAAGCTGGGAAGTGAGAAGCAGTGTTCGGGAGAGGAGTGTGTCCGAGGACCAGCAGCCAGGGAAGGTCTCAGACCTTTGTGCTGGGTGCTGCAACGCAATGAGCTTATTCCTGCCCACACCTAATCCAGCCAAACAGCATTAGCAAGAGCTTGGGCATGCACTGAGAAGCTGAGTCTCTCCAACTCTTCCCCCACAGAGAATTAGGAGCTTGCACTAGGGTAATTTCTGAGCCCAGGCATTCTTGAGACCAGGCTCACACCTACGGTCAGTGCAGAACCCGAGGGCATCCTTGTGCTACAGTCTCACCCTTCAATCTTCCCAACAGCCCTCCTATCCTCCTTTGCATGCAATCAGTGCTAAAATCCACAGACTTGTGTTTTCTGCTCTGCTGTGTTGCAGATTCCAAGGTGGAATCGCACCTGCCCTGATTTCCCCATCCACCATTACCCAAATTAAAGCTGCGCCAGCCCTGTCCTCTTTCACCACCGCTGTGTGAGAGCAAAAGGAGAAAGCCACAAGGGGAACAGATGCTGTGGTTTGAAGAAAAAGAGAGAGGAAAAGAAAAAGATAACATTGCTCTCTGAAAGCATCCAGAAATGCTTCTATTCAATTCATTCAGGCCTACACAAGATCAGGGAGAGCACAGGACTACTGTGAGGAAAATCTAGGTCACATATGATCACAGCAGCACAGCTGCCATCATCTCAATGGCCATGTGAAGCAAGGACTGCAGCAAGGACCTCTCTTTGCTGAAGAGGGCTTTTTTTTTTCCCCCCCCTTTTTTTTTTTTTCTTTCAGTCCAGTTTTACAATTTCCTCTCATTAAGGTGTATTTTCCGGCAGGGCTGTGAGCACATTGGGTCTTCAATGGGGGCGAAGGATTTAGCTATAAATCCCAAAGATGATTCAGTAAGTGGAATTTCTGTAGGATCGTTTAAATGGTTTATAGGCTGCCAGGCAGGATTTTAACCTTCTAACAGTGACAGGAACAGTGTTACTTTCCCGGTCTTTTGAATACCAACACATTTCTCGGTTCCCTTTGTTTCATAGCTGTTGCGGAAAGATCCACATTGCTCCCATTTTCATTAAGGAAACAGGAATCTTATGCTATTTAATACACCTGTGAAAACTTCTCGAAATTCTCTCATTCAGTGCTCTCTTTTTGTTAAATACACAGGTCAGAGCCTGTGGGTCCCTTCCCCCCTCCTTCAACAGAAAAGTTAAAATAAATGCATGCACACAAAAAAAAAAAAAAAAAAGAAAAAGAACTAGGACAACATAGCTCCAAACCATTACCTTTTTTTCTTTATATTTAAACAGACCCTCTGCCACCTTCCTTTTCCCCACCTAAATAAAAGCAGAAAGGATCTAAAGCCCAAATGAACGCTCCTGCAATTCAGAAGATTAGAGGGAAAGGACAAATGTTCATGGGTGCCATGAAGTTAAGCCAAGCATCTTGGAGCAGCATTCGCTAAGGAGCTCTGCCAAGGCTCCTCGCGCGGGCAGGCAGCTGCCGCAGGAGCAGCTGCGCAGCTGGGGAGCAGGAGGAAGCGACGCCCGGCACAACTCAGGAAAATAACGCACAGAGGGATCCTGCCGGTGGAAGCGAGGCCCTTACAGATAAAGCATTAGTAAGGATTCGTTCCCCAAAACAAGCAGCCCAGACAGCAGAGCAACAGGAAATCAAATCACCTCCCTGCAAAGCAACTGACTCGGGCCATTGTTCAACGTGGCCGTTTGTCTCCCAAGGTTTTTGAGCCCTGGTGATGCTGCAGCCCCGCGACCAGTACAACTGCTTCCAAGCTTAGGGAAAGAGCAGTGACACTGGGGGCTTAGGGCAAGGACTCCTTTGACTCATGGCTGCTAATTATACACCTCAGTATGTGTTGAAAAGACAGACATTTTAATGCATGGCCCTTGCAAGAGCAAGGACTGACCTCAGTACCTTAGGTAATATGCCTGTTACCGGGGTCTAGAAGAAGTAATGTCCCTGTCAGAATATTAAAAAAAAAATCCGATCCCGGCTTGAGATCTTGCGTGTTAGCTAACTCGGGCAGCACAGCCCCTATGCCCTGGGTCAGTCCCCTCCCCGTGAAAATTCGGGGGGATTCCAGCGATCCTTAGAGCCAGCACTGGCCTCCTCGAGATTTGGGGGGACTGGATGAAGCAGACTCTCAATCTGTTCCAGTGACTCTTACGCTCAGATTTTTCACGTAGCTGAGAAGCATCATGCCAGTGCGTTAGCTGGTTTGAATTCAGAATTCTAATCAGATGAACTAAGTAACTTTCAATCTAATTAGGAGAACAGTAGGGTTTGTTCTTAATCCACAACCATTTAATCTTCCGACTCATTAGTTGCGCACAGGCTCTATGAATATGTATATCTGGAAGGGAAAAAAAAACCCCAAAAACACTCTGACCTTGATGAGAATGATAACGCACATATAAAGTAGGTGTGCACTCACCTTTCATCACACTCGCTTTATTATGTAGATTCAACAATTCCTATTGCTCTGAATCAGGCTATTGAGAGTTATAGGCAATCCCGCAGCCAATTAGGCATCCGAGTCCTGATGAACCGTGGAATCTGCAATGATTAGCACAGTATTTACAGGCAAGCTGCCTCCTACCAATTTGCATGCAAATAAAAATGTATCTGTTTCAGAAGGCTGTACTAAGGCAATATAACCAACGCACCAACTGGCTTGGGAAAGAGAGAAAATGCATTCAAAGACAAAAGACTCAGAGCACTAAATAGGATTTTGTTTAGCATCTTGAAAACGCTGTTTCAGTGCATCAGTGCCATTCCTGCAGTCACTTACGAAAAACTAGTAATACTTCTTTTATTTTTTTTTTTAGAATTTAATTTTACATACAAAAATCTCTGGCCACACTATTTCTAGTGTAGAATGAAGATCTCTACTATCAGGAATATCTCCTCAATTTATGAAATCATTCCTTACCCCTCACAAAAATAAACTCCTATGCAAATTCTCTGATTTTCCTCTAATTTCCTCATTTACACTTTATTTTCTCCTTTTATTGCAATTAACATGGGGCCTTCTTTTGACTGCAATAGAAGTAGCATTGCAGAAACCATGTCTTCCTTGAGTCTGGCTTTGCTCCTCTTGCATTCAATGACAAAATGTCCCAAAACTGACCTTAACATCTGTCCACGCTTTCTGTAATGACAGTTGCATAACTCCTACTGAAGTCAATGGGAATCAGGCCCAAGTACCTGGTGTATTTTGGGCACTACACCTGGAAAATAACGGAATATGAAACATTTGTGAAGCACAGACACTGGTTTAAGCTAGAGACAACCCTGAAGATTAGCAGCTAGGAAAAAAAATCTGACTCAATTATCTCAGTAGGACTGTTGTGTAGCTGTTGCTGAAAATCAGACTCTGGGGGGCTGTAACAAAGCTGGGGAGGGATCAGAAAAAAAGCAGCACCTGTTCCCTTGCTCACTTGGGTTTTCATCCTAGAGGAGACCAAGCTGTCCCATCAGCAGCCCAGAGGCAGGAAATGGGGCAAGCTCAAGACCGCAGCAAACGAAGGGACCCCTAAAGCCCAGTCAGACAAGAAAGATCCCAAGGACCACGTCAGGCGACTGCAGCCTGTTGCTTCCAGCAGCTGCGAGGATGAGAAGAAAAGCGTGAATCTCTGCTGTATGAATAACCAGGCAAAATCTTGCAAGAATGGGGAGTGCAAGGCAAAGAAGTCAGATGACGCTGGAGACTGACTGGGAAAAGGAAAACACGGGCTATATTTACTTTAGTTTTCCTCTCCTGTTCAGCCATTCTGTTTCTAGCCGTTTTCTGGCTCCACTGTTATTTAAAAAGCCTCCACGGACTGAAAATTCAACACACATGCCCAGCCTGCGACGCGAGGCACTGCAGAAGTGACTTCTTCCCTCAGCAATAAAGCAAATGCCAGCAGGGAAGAGGCTCTCTCGCTGCAGAGAGACAGCGCTGCCCTTACGTGAACCAGCATCTACACGTGCGAAGCTTTCACCCCAAGTGGCGAAGACCTTTTAACTTGACTCTGCCAGTATCAAGGGGATTAAGGGTACCATTTAACTCGGTCCAGCTTCTCAGCTAACAGTATCCTTGCACGCACCTCCGCTGCTCTTTCGCAGCCCTGGGCACGTTCACTTGAGCCAGCTCTGAAGGCTTTTATCTTTAAAGCCAACGGAGATAAAAAGTTTAATGGGCCACGGAGGTGCAACCTAAAGCTGCCCCTCTAAAGTAACCGGTTCTGGCTGCCCAAGGAGCAGTAACAGCCCACACTTTCAGCACGGAAGGATCGTAGCCAGTGCTGGCCCTGCTGAGCTCAACCTGCCACGTCCACAGCAGAGCAGGATTTGTCCACCTAGCAGCATCCCAAAACGCCAGCTTCTGCGGAGAAGCTGCTCATAAACATCATCTGTTTCCGAAGGATGGTTTGCGCCGGGGTGAAACGAGACAAGTCCAGTTGTTGCGTTTCTTTTTCCCTGCGGAGCAGGTTGAGGCCAAAGAAATTTAAGCGCTACTCAGCTGTTTTCTGCTGACATCGCTTGCATTCCTCGCTCTTCTCAAATAACATTTGGAACTCCCTGCCAGATAGTGCAATTTGATATATGCCCTGATGATAGAGGGTGGAGGGGAGGAAAGTACGTTGGCTAATATTTTTCCATTGCAAATCTAAACGGCCCAATCTCCAGTTTAATCTGCAATAAAAACAGCGCTTTCTGAAGGCTGACTTGGGGCCAATGCTTGTACCTGAAACCTTTATACACAGATTATTTTTAAGAGGTCGTGATAACATTACTGTCGATAATATTTCCAAGCTAGCTTTTGAAACCACCCAATGAATTTTAAGTCCCAGGCTCTTGGATCTCGGAGACAAGGCTTGATTCTGTTCCGAGGTGTTCAGCTGGCACCCAGTCACAGTACCAACATCCTCATTCAACCCCAAAGATATTTTCCTTCTCTGGTACCTCTGAGATCCTTCAGTATTGAAAAGGATGGTTTGCCTTTCATGAACCCAAGTCTCAGTGGTTGCCACCAACGGAGGAAAAAGCCAGCGTTTACCACACAAGGGTTTTCCTATACTAATGGCAGGAAATACCACAAATACCAGGATGAAATAAAAATCCACAGCCCCTCCAAATGCCACATGAATTAGCAAGGTAAGGGCTTAGAATTTCTGGTATTTAGATGTCAATGCTCCTCTATGCCTTTGGAAATTCAGGGGTTTATTACTGCCTCTCATCCCCAAGTGCAAATTTGCTTATTTTTGTCTCCTGATCATGATGGCAGCACTCTCAGAATTACTATATTTCAAACGCACGCAACAGGGATGATCACGTCAGGAAAAGAAGGAAACGCTCTTTTGGCTGTGCCCTTGCTCTGCAAGAGAGGGGAAAAAAAAAAGAAAAAAAAAAAAAAAGAGTCCTTTCCTTTCTGCTGGGACTGAACCATGCTGGGCTACTTGGCTCCATTTACTTCACCATCTCGCTGTGCTTCTCTCCCAGGGCTGGGAGAACTGAAACATGATGAGAAATTTTACTCCGCTGTCAGCTGGCCCGAGGACAAGGAGAACAGATCTCTCTGAGGAAAGACAGTTCCCAAGGGGCTCGCAACGAAGAAGTATTTCAGCTGCCCTGCTGTAAAAGCCTCGCTCTCCCCAAAAGCACGGTCGCGGCTACTGGACGTGCAGCTGGAGCACAGCCCCTGCGAGCTGCACAGGCGAGGGAGGGGCAGCGTGAGGACGGGCTCCCAGATGGACAGACAGCCCCTTTCATTCCTCACATCCATGTATTAGTGACTTATTTGTCTGGATCCATGTCCTAGGAGATGGAGTCTGAACTCTGGTGCAGGCACCAAAAGCATAAATGTCCTCAGGCTGAACAAAGCAAGTTTCTGCTTTTTACATTACTTCAAGATTTGTCACCTAATCTGAATTATACTATTACCAATCTAATTTATTCTGCCATCACCTCTCACTCAGGATGTTCAGGGGCCAAATATCACTGGAGCGTGACAGAATGTACCAGCAATGAGTCCTGGGTCCACCCTGTCCCTTCACAGGTCCCTCAGGGCTTCTACTCACACTGCCAGAGACTGCCGGGCTAACCTGATACAGGCATCGCTTCATTCCAAGCAGTCACTAAAACATCTCTTTGTAAGGGATTTCCAAAGTATATTTATCTTGAGGTGTTCTCCAGTCCTTCACCCCTATGGGGACATGCTTCAGGACAACCAATATTCAGTTCTCTCTATGTCTTACAGACAGGAGGCAGGTTAGCTGGCCTGAAGCTTCTGCAAATGCATCAGCTTTTAGAGAGGATGGAAGGAAAACACGACAGAATTTGGTCCTGCTCATTCAAAAGACCTTATCTAGCAGCAGAGGGAGCGAGTAGGGCAGATTCACCTTCAACATGATAATCTCTCGCTAGCTCTCCTTACAGCATTCCCTGCTTTTGCCCTTCACTGGATGCTGAGCATGAATGTGGGAATGAATCACTGCTGATCTTGGCAAAATACCAGTCTCCCTCCCTTTGCTCCAGCTTGGAATAATCCCAATTTTCCAAATGGCTTCAGTGAATCCAGGATTTAAGTTCAGCTATTAAAAAGTAGCGGGAACCCATAAATCACAGGCTTTATGTCAGCGAGCTCTTTGATGCATTTAAAACAATTACTGGGAATATATATGATCTCCCTAAAAATAACTATTTACGTGAACACCAGGAGAGCAGCTACTGTCAAAACATGGACAATCTCATCTCCACCCATCAACCCCAAAGGCAGGCACGAGGACTGTCTTCGTTACTCTCTTTTGCTGCTCACAGCTGTATTAGAATTGATAATAGGCTGAAATGACACATGCTTGGGATGATGTTAGAGCAGCATAAAAATTATGCAGTAAATTAATGTATGCAGTAAATTAACGTATGCCTGCTTTTGAGTCCAAGAGGGTGGAGATCATCAGCCCATCGGAGGTCATTTTTTCACTCATCATCTTGCTCACAAAATGGCTTGTAATTACAAACGTTTGCACCAGGCTTATATCAATGGTGACACTTCATTCCTGCCACTGACATGGAAATGGGAGTGCTAGGAACAGACAGAAAGAGCTAAACTCCCCTGTGAGGACAGGCCGAAAGAGGTGGGGTTGTTCAGCCTGGAGAAGAGAAGGGCCCATGGAGACTTCACAGTGGCCTTCCAGTACTGAAAGGGGGCTAAAGGAAAACTGCAGAGAAACTTGTTCCAAGGGCATGAGGTGACAGAACAAGGGGTAATGGCTTTAAACTGAAAGAGGGTAGATTTATATTAGATATAAGGAAGAAGTTGTACACTCTGAGGGTGGTGAGACACTGGCACAGGTTGCCCAGAGAAGCTGTGAAAGCCTCCTCCCTGGGAATGTCCAAGGCCAGGCTGGATGCGGCTTGGAGCAACCTGGTCTGGTGGGAGGTGTCCCTGCCCACGGCAGCAGGGTTGGAACTCCATGGTCTTTAAGGTCTGTTCCAACCCACACCATTCTGTGATTATATGAGTCTATGGACCTAGAAACAGGTCAAAGAAAAAAGCAGATTAATTCTTTCCGCAGTCATATCTTGCTAAATATTTTCACCAGCAAAACGTTTCCAGCCTGCAACTGACAGTGTTGCTCTGTCACAGGAATATGGAAGTTTTCAGCTTTTGCTGACATTGTTTTCAGGTTTCCACGCTGCTATTCATTACATCATTACATCATTTGAGCACGACAGAGTTTGTGTAGCATACAGATAGGACTGCCACAGCTGCTAACCTTGCTGCACACGTGGTGCCAAAATACAACTTGTATTAATTCATTCTTGGAGGAGAGAACAGGCTTTAAACAAAGGTATCACAGATGCCCACCTGACCTGAGGTAGGACAGATTAGGACACCACACACCAGAAGAACATCAGCTCCAGGTCACAGGAAGCACCTGTGGCACCAGATGCCTACTCAGTAAAGTATCTGCAATGGCAACAAACACAATCTCTGCTCTCACCAGCTCTTCTGCAACAAGACAGGAGCAGCTTTCACCATCGAGGGAATTTCTGTCATTAAACCCAACAAACCTGCAACATAGCCAGGCATGCTCTGAAAACTAACCCTTTGGTGGTGGCACCAGTAGAGCTGGTCTGGTGAAAAAAAGAGCTGGTCTGTAGAGCGAATCCGCGCTGTCCTGTGCATCTTCCAGTCCACAAATCCATGCTGGAAGAAACCCACTGCCTCACGGATGCCGGGGCCACTGAGACACTCCAGCCTGCAAGAGAGGCCTTTTCTGCAATGGTTGGAGCAGGCTGGAACAGGAAGAGGGAGCTCTTCCACTGTCCCCTGCAGACACCCAAAGACAAGGACATTCCTGACTTTTGTCCTCTCCTTCTCAACCTCTTCCAGGTCCCTTCACCTACTTTGGTTGCTACTTCCATCAACCCTTCTCCAAGAAATGCTCGTGAGCTTGAAGCACTGGAATCCAGCAATTTGCACTTCTGAGCCTCCCTTATCACACCTTCCCAAGGCTACATTTGCACTCTGGTCTTGCTGGCAACCAACTCCAAATAAACACTGAGCTGGGAAGTAGGATTTACTGCACAGAGCACTGAAAACCTTTGGTTTCGGCTTCTTTATGCATATAACTTCTGACTGCTCGCACAAGACAAGCTTTATTGGTACAACCCACTTAGGAAATGTCTGAAAAAGATTCAGCCACTGCAGCATGATGAGGAAAGATGTCTTGATTTAAGAACACAGACATTACTAGAAAGGGGGAAAAAAAAATAAAAGGGTCCCTTACTGTTCTGACATATCAAAAGGAGACTAATGAACCACCAGTTCATAGAACGACCCTGCTCTTCATTTCAGAGCCAGGCTGGCCTTTATGTTAAGGACACTGAATAACAAGAGCAAGAACAAACAGAAAGAACCCTTTCCCCCTGCCCAAAGTAAATTTTGAAATGAAATAATTTAAAAACTACACCCTTCTGCCCTACTTTAAGGTCCACGTAAGAACAGATGAAAAGTTTTGTTCCATTGGCAAAACTGAATCGAGGCTTTTGATCCTCAAAGATCTCTTAATCGCTTTGCACATCAGTTCTTTTCATTATTTCAAACATACTTGAAGACAGCTACTTGCTCTTTTTTTTTTTTAAAAAAAAAAAAAAACCCACACTTTCCTGTGTTTGGGCCCTTTCCCAGCCAGCTCTGGCAGTATGGCAGACAGCTGTTTGTTCTTTACACACTAAGTTTTAACAGATACACATACACACTGCTCTGCATTAGTAAAGTCTAAAAAAAGCATGATCCTTGCCACCAGTTGTGCCAGCTCACTGCATCTACCTCTTGACCCTTCTGGTGCTTAAGGAAAGTTCCAAGGAAGATTACATGCTTCTGGTTAAAATAAGAAAGTAGTTGTTGGTGGGACGATTGTTGGGTGGTTGGTTGGGTTTTTTTAAAGCTCAATTCAGAACTGAAATCTCCATCACATCAAATCAAAGTTTCTCCAAAATGTCACGTCTCTGCAAGAAGTCAAATACAGCACCGAATCACCAAACCTTAAACAGAACGAGGACAGAATTTGCAATAACACTGCCCATCCTAGCATCCCTGTGATACTAAGTTTTCCAACCGATATATATCATGTTCTTGTTTTTATTATAGTCTTGCTGCTGATTTTTGCTCAGTGACCAACTGAAAGGGCAGAGACGTTCTGAAACGAAGACTGCTCTTTGCCTGCGCAAGACCTGGCAATAAGCAGGCTCCCAAAAATTATAATACAAATTACAGTCAGGAGAGATGGGAGGCGGAGTCAGAGTTAGCCAAGCTCACAAGCCATCCAGGGGGATGGATAACATCAAAAATGAACTCCACCTGGAAAGCTGCATGTAGGCAGCAGAGCAGAGCAGCAGTTTAATGTGTTCAGAGCCCGAGGCGTTGTTTAGCAAGTGGGTGGATGCTTTTTGAGCCAGCTTCATCTACCCAAATGGTGTCAAAGCCATTGTAAACCGCCTTGTTAAATTCTGGTCACAAAGCAACCCAGAGCTGAGCAGGGCCGGCAACAGAAGCCTTGTGGCTGCACCAGCACAGACCAGGAGCGTGCCTGGTTGTGCCACAAGATGCAGGTGACAACCACCCACAGCCAACCCTTCGCGTTCAGTCCAGGCAGTACGACCAGCCTGACACTCTGCAGCAGTTTCAGAGGACACTGTCTCCACATGATCCGGGCTATCTATCAGGCGTACTCCTCCACGCTTCCTTGTCCTTAACAAGAGGAAAAGACAGTCCTCCTGGCAGGAGTCAAAAGATCTGACTTGAACCTTTGCCCCCTGCCACGTAGCTGTCAAACAGTCCAGCCTCTCTTGAGCCATCCCGGCCTTGCCTCCTGTCTTTTTCTTGCATTCATCCCCTAAATGCTGGGGAGGTCTCTGCCTTGTAAATAAATATTGTGCCTAGCACCGCACTGTTTGTACTGATATTCAGGCTTTCAGATTCAGGCACAGTAAACCAGCATTTAGGTCCTGGTCATTTATTCCACCTTACCAGATGAATCAGATGAAACACAGCTGAGACCACACCAGCATCACTGCCCCACAAACCGCTTCATCGGCATCAAACAGAGATGAAAAAAAAACCAGATCCTTGTCTGACAACTGTCCTCCTTGCAGGCTTGTGGGTAACTTGCAAGGAAAGAGCGGTCCCCGACACCGAGCCCACACAGACCTCACAGAGACTGTACACATCCACCCAGCAACAGGAGAAAGCTGACCCGGGGAGATGAGCTTTCTCCTCATCCATTTTTAGGAGCAAACCACTGCCCAACATAACCAGTGTTTGCCAGAGCACAAAGCTTGACAAGAGAGGACTAAAAGGAAAGCAGAGATTCGAGCCACCTCCTGACCAACTTTCCATAATGGGAACGCCAGACGTGGGTTGGCAGAACTGCTCCTAAGAGCCCCCCCTGAGGACACTGTTTCCTTACCCGCGCAGTCCCGGGCATTACTCACTGTAGATGACTGCCACTTTGCACCACCTGCCTGCACCTCAGCCCCATCCCCACCAAAAGCCCCAGATAAGTTCTGCACTTCACACAGATTTCTATACATCGTACCACTAGTGTCTTGAAGCTTGTAATTACCAGCTCTGCTCTTTCCAGTGCACGTTGTAGCATTAAACTTTATTTTGCTTGGCCACTAGAGTTCACTTTTCAAGCAGCTGTGAGAAAAAAGACCCCTCAACTGATGCAAATAAACATGGTTTTATTTTTAATTTGTAAATTAAAGCAAACAACTTGTGTTCCAGGGTATGCAGCCCACATCCATCTCGATTAAACCCCACACGGCGCAAAGGATGACTTCTGGCCTCCCCAATGCTCTGAGATGCCTGGTTTTACCCTTAGTATTACACATCGAAAAGAACAGAAAACTTCAGAAGCGTCTCTGACTCCCTTTTGCATATCCCCCTATGAAATCTGAGGCCAGCTGTGCAGACTACCATTTCCACTGAAATGAAAGTCTAGCTGGAGGTGGGAATTAAACCTAGAGCATAGGTGTAGCCTACAAAGAACTGAAGCTACGGAACAGACCTGACTAGATTTTGTCCACGGTCTCATCCCTTGTGGCTTTTAAAGACCACGTCTGGGAGCTAACTCACAGCAACTGCAGTTTGTTTCTCCACGAATAGTGGGTCTGAACGCCCCGGGAATTTTCATCCCAGCTAGCCTAATTGTTGATGGCACAGACTTAAACCATTGAAGCCCGGCACTAAAACGTAGGTTTGTGATGACCTCACCTAGCACGGGTTATTGGAACCACACAAGCAACCACAGAGAGACTGATGAAGTGTCTGCAAGCCTGGCGTCACCGAGCTGCCACTTCACATGCAGCTACGGTAATAGGAGCAGTAGCAGCAGATGGAGGAGGATTTTTCAAATGGCAGATCTGGTCCTTCCTTCGGAGACATACGGCTTTAGCAACAGACGAAAACAACCAGTGAGGAGGTTTGAGGAGAGCAGTCCTGGAACACATGTGAGAAACAAATGCAAGGCTGAGCAGGAGCTCCATATCTTTTGTTGTTCCTGGCATGGCAGCATGTTGGATATACAGGTTCTTTTTCAAGTAGAACCAAGTTTAAATGAAACACCTGATGAACGAATACTTCAAACTACATCCTCAAGATAGAGGAGAGAGCCAAAAGCCGGGGTCCTACAGACTCCAGCATGTTGCAGGTCTCTGCCACAAAATAAACCCCAAAAGGTGAAGATGCACCAAATATGCAGAAAGCTGCCAATCTAGATGTGCCCACACATGCTACATCTACTACAGAAAGATGCCAAGAGCAGAGCTTTTTGAGTTAGAAAGGCATGCAGGCAGGCAATGGAAGAACTGTAAATTTGTGCTGATTCCCCTTAGCATACAAACTGCATATGCTATACACATACACACACACGCAATATTTTTACATATATGAATACACACATACATATAAAAATATCAACTAGTAAAGGCACAAGGACTTGGACTCCGGAGCACTTGGCTCAGTTTCTATCCATAGGCTTTCTGTCAAGGTTTAGGAAACTTAGTGCCTATCTCTTGCTTTGGGGTGACCTGTTACATCTGTAAAACAAAAATGGTAAGTCTTCACCTACTTCTGGTTAGAACCCACTTGAATCAGTACCTGTACCAATGGGGCAGTTCAGACGACTAGTTTCTCCGTAAGCTAAATATTGCTACTAGCGCCGCTGGAGAAGCGTGAGGGGTTGCCATTCTGCAGCTGCCCTTTGATATCGTATTGAATTACTGTGACTGGGGGAGAGAAGAGAAACTCATGTTGCAAATTCACAGGCTTAGGATATCGTATTCTGAAGCTGATCTATGCAACTGGCCGACTGGAAAGCTTTGCTGTGGAGTCTGGAGATACGAGGCCAGAGTTTTCATTAGTCCCTCCTGTGGACACTTGAACACAAGAGAAGATTGTTTCCAATACCTCTGCCCACCAGCTTTTCCCAGTTCAGCCCGTTGCTTGTGGGAGATTTGTGCAAGAAGCCAATCTGCTAATTCTAATGCAACTCAAAGCCAACTCCTTCAGCGGACAAAATGCAGCCAGAGCAAATTTCGTATCTGCTTTCCCAAGGTCCCTTCTCTCAAACAAATAAACAATAACAACAAAAAAAGTTTGTTTTTATAGAGCTTGGGTTAAAAAGCCAGTCTTGGAAATGTACTGAGTGGAGCAATCCTACAGCACCACCCAAAACTAGCCAGCAAATGAAAGCTTGCCAAGGCTGTTAATTTGATGGCTGGGGAGCGAGGCGGGGGGAACCAAAACCTATTGCTACCATCTGCACAAAGGAAACAGAGGCAAAGAAAAACCCTGCTGTGCGAGCAGAAAAAGGTTCAGCATAGCAGAGACAACACAAACCATATGAGACACTTGTTAAACCCTCTTCCCGCTTTTTTCTCCACCACTAAATGCTGCAGGACAATGATCAATCTATTCAATAGAAGCGTAAAACAAGACCCTCAGGACCGTCAGTGGTGCAGGTCTCTGTTTTCTTACAGATTCTGGCACACTGAGCCCCCGCCCGCTGGTAAATCTCTAAGACAACATGAATAGTTTGCATACTCTTGAGCCCCACAGTTGGTTTGGATCTAAAAGACCTTGTGCAGACTGCAGTGGTCACGAAACCCATCCTCACAGCTAGAATTTGGGACACATCACATTTTTACTGCTGTTTGTACTGCTCAGTTTGCGAACCAGAATAAACAAGTGAGCTTTCAAACAAGAAAGGCAGTTTGGAAAGAGCTTGATCTACTGTGGGCCCTTTATTCAGCTAATTTTGCCCCAAAGGCTATATGGTGACTCTAGCGCGTGCCCTTTCACAGGTGAACAAAACACCTCTCTCGGGAATCCTCCTGCTACGGTGAGGGTTAATTTGCAACCAGCTTTATCTGCAGAGCTGGCCCCTACAGCTGCACCAACATCTCAGGCTGGAAAGCTGGCAAGAATACCCTGGTAGTGCACCAGGAGGCTCTGGGAATTTCATTACATTTTCCACTCACCCAGCGTGTCTCCGGAAGGCCATCTACGGAAGAGAACAGCACTAGCATGTTGCCGCCCAACCCTCTGGAGTTTCTCATTTCACACCCACTGCCAAAGCACAAACACCGTCACCCGAGGCCATCTTTATACCAGTAAAGAACAAAATCCAGTAATATCAGCTCCAGTCTTGCCAAAACATTTGCTGACCAGCAAACCAAGAGGGAGCAAGCCCTTCCCTCCCACTTCCAGCAGCGCTGAGCGGATTCTCCCTTCTCTCAAATTGAAGTTACAAGAATAAAAAAACCCCATCGAAGTGCTGTCCCTGGAGCAGCGCTGCTGGCATCCCCCCTCCCAAACTGGGCAGGGACACCAGTACATGCCCAGGCTTGTTGCAGCCTGTCTCTCAGCTGACACTTGCAATGGTGCTCCAGCAGCCCAGCACTTTGCGCTTGAGCTTTGAAAGAAGCTGCGATTCACAAAGCTGACAGGGGCAAGGGGTGAAGAATTTATTCAGCTCTGCAGTTCATTTTAGAGAGGGCACACACAAAATGCAGCTCAGCTGGATTCTCTCATCTCCTCATCTGAGCAGATGTGAGGATATCCGGTGACCTTGCTGAAAACAGACTCACCTGGAGAGACTCAGAGGTTTCTGCCAAAACCAGAGTTCTTCCAAAAGAGCAGTTTTCACTTGGTGACAGCAAAATTCTCCTTGCAAGCAAAAAAAAAATAAATCCTTCTGCGAGTAACAGACCACCCAGTGGGGTCTCATACACAGAGAGACATCTCTGTACTGAAAGGATACACAGAATTTCTGTAGGTGCCTGAAACAGGAAGAAAAGGGCTAAGACCCAGGAGTCCTGATTTGGGTGCCTGACAAAGACCATTCCCTTACATATGTTCACAAGACCCTTGGGAGCTGGAGGACAAGCAGGCAGACACCCAGCTCTAGGCTTCCTAACACCATTTTTCACACTAACAAGGGGACTGGGGTTTGGTGTAATTCTGTTCCCTACTTTAGACCTGTTGTCCAGGAGAGAAGGGGGGGCTGAAGCCCTGGGGTTGCCACTGCCTGAGCAGTCACAGCCGTGTGCCCTGAGGTGACAGACAGCTGTGGTGTCAGCAAACCTCTCTCGGCAGGACCAACTCCAACTTAAAATTGAGCTTCTGTTTCAAGTCAGATTTTCCCCTGATGTGCCTCATCCTGCCCAGAGACAAAAATAGAGAAAGTGAGAAAACAGACCTTTATTACCAACTGCAGTCCCCACTGCCCAGCAACCAGCTCTACACTCCATGTTAGCCTTGCATAAAGAGAAAATAATAAAACCCAACAACCCGCACTACCCACAAAATAAAATATAGACAGCAGAAGCCTTTATGCGGCTCAGGCAGCAATCACCACGTGTCTACAAGCTGAGCAGAGAGCTGCTGTCCTTGTCCTAGACACGGTTTAACCTCTGGCTCCTGCCCCAAGGGTGCTTCAGCGCTCGGTGCTGGAGCAGGAGGGGAGCACACGCTGCAGCCCAGCTGGTGTCAGTAGGTAAGCTGGGGCTGCGGGGTCAGGTCTCCTGTCTGTCCTGCTCCATAGGATGATCCCTTTCCATACTCCTCATTTCTTACCTATACATAGTGGACCGGAAAAGAAAACAAAAAGATAGTGGATGCAGTGATGATTCTAACAAAATAAGTTACATCAGGGTTAAATTGCCAGCCCGTGTGCAGTTGTGGTCGGGAACACGAGGAGGACTGCAGCCTGCTGTTGGCATTGCCTACCATAATTACCCCTAACCAAATCATGGTTACACCCTGTTCCGCACAACACGCTGGATTTCCAGATTCAAACATATCTCAGGCAGACATGGGGCCCTGTTTCTATCCCTCCTGATCTCTATAGCGAGACTTCAAGGGTCCAAAGTGCGCCCAGGACTGTTTATGCAAACTTGGTATTTAACAAATGATTTGGATGAGCCAGAGTAAACAGGCAATGCGGACACCATGGAAAGCAAAGGAGCAGTTTTAACTGAAGGAGCACATTATGCCTTCATATTATTTTATGAGGAACACACTAACCCTGAAGGAAAACTGTGAGGAGACTAATCTCAAGTCATTAAAAAAAGGCCTGGTCTCTATTAGGAGAAAGACGAAGACCTCAGTTCACCAGAGATACCCACCTTCTCCCCCCATCTATGGACTTCAACGAGGAAGGGCAAAAAACATCTGTAACTGTCTCCTGTCCCTTCTTATCTTCCTTTTGTCTCTGCCCTACAACAGCCCAGGGAGACCGTCCCCTCTCCAGTGCAGCACTGCAGTCTCTGTCCCTGACGTTCCCTGGGTGCAGGGGAGAAACAAGTGAATAAACCCGAGGGGAGAACTGGCCCCTCCAGCTCAGCAAATCCCTCAGGACAGACCAGCACCCACTGCTGGGCAGCTGCTGCGACGCTGGAGCCCGAGAGTCTGGGCCCTGATGAGCACATTCAACCTCTGGCATATAACCCTGCAACACGAGCTCCATCCTCCCCACGTGGGACATCCCTTTGCGCCCCCTGTGCTGCCCAGCGCCGGCACCAGCCTCACCCACCTGCCATGAGCTGTTGGCTGGTGAAGCGCACTCCGCTAACACGAAACATATAGGCAGCTTCTGGGATGCTAAGAGGCTGTCACAGCCCTGCCTGCCACGGGTAGGGAGGATCTCTGGGAAGAGAGGCTGCTGCAGTGACAGGCTACAGTCTAGTCAAGAATTAACCCCCCCTCCAGGACCACTCCCCAACCCGGCAGTAACAATCCAGTTAGGAATCTGAAAGCCAGCGAGGATGTTCCCACAGAGGCCAGCCCTTTGGCAGCCGGGGGCAGGAGGGCCAGGGTGGCACACAAACACAAGCTCTCACAACGCCATAAAGAGCTTCTGTTTCCCGACACGCTGCGACCGGGGGAAGGCGGAGGCAGAGAGAAAAGCAGCAGTCTCAGGCCACGTGGCAGGTCAAACCACCGCCCAGTTTGCTGGCATCCTCTAAAGTTTAAATATGCTTTGAGCCAGCAGTGAATCATCCCTGGCAGGTAAGAATGATGTTAATTTATGACATGCCAAGTGCAAGCAGATCTTTTGGTGTCAGTCCAATGGTTTTAGTCTTATTAACACACGGCGACGGCTCGGGTTGCAGCTGTGCACATTAAACTCTGGCAAGTGGCATTTTAAACAATGACAAACTTCAGAACAATCGCTCCCCACATGGAGCCAGGCCAGGCAAAACCGAAGGGTGGCAGAATAAAGGTCAGGAGGGTAACCTGTTTGTCTGAGAGAGGAACAGGTGGCCCGCCTGGGTTGCTGCAGGGTCTTTAAACTGTCTGAAGGACACAGTCATGGATCATTTTAACCCATTAAGCTGCTTAAGCCTTCCCTTACACTGGTTTGAACTTCAAGAGAGTATTAAATCGTAAAGAGCTTAGTAATGCATCTTCAGGAAAGCTCTCCTCCGTGCTGATGCGTTCACGGGGCACACGCTGCACTACAGAAGTGCACGTCCTTCCTTTGACAGCGAGACCCCTCTGGCAGCTGAACGAGAGCCCCGCAGCTAAAAGGCAGCAAAGCTTTAAACCAAAGCATCGCACGAGAGCAGCGAGTGACACCGGGAAACGGGCAACAAGGGGGAACACGTTGCCCTCACCACCACGCTACTCTACACACCGGAGGACACCGGGCTCTTCAGAACCAAAGGAGGACGACAGGTCAGAGAAGAAAATGTTTCCACATCAGTTCCTCCCTTACCAAGCTCACAAGGGTCACGGAGATAAGAGTGGCTGCCGAGAGCCTGCGGCAGCCTTGAGTTCTGTGTAGGGAACTCAAACCACATCCAGCAAGGAAGGCTGCGTAACAGAGTGACTTCGGAGGGCAGCTTCTTACCTTGACGCACTGAGCAAAGACAGTCCAAACCATTCCTGACGGTTGTGTTTTCATCAGAAAGTGTGATGTCTGGAGACATAAAAATACATTTTCACGGCAGAAAACTTACATATTCCGAGCCATGTTTCAAAACTGCATTTGTATTTCTCAATTTGAAATATTATAACAAAATAATTTTAACTGTCAAATGACAGATGTTTCAGAACAAAACAGTAGAATAAGATATAACATGTAACAATGTTTTCCAGTGCAATGCTTCCAAACCAATTGTTTTCAGAATTTTTATATTTGCCCTCCCACTCTTATTCTTGCAAGCAGAAGTACTATTTTCCAAGCAGGTACTTCCCAAAAGAAAGATTTTTAAATAATAAACCAGGTCTCGTTAAATGAATACAAGCACTTAGCCTGATCCAGAACACAGCAGGATGTAAATTCATAAAGAAATAGTTATCTCGGATTTAAATACCAGGTGTGTAGATGTACTTATTCCCAAATGAAATTAAAGGAATTAAGTTCTTTCATAACAAGGCACTTTTATTCTGGAATAGGAACATCCACATATGAAATTAATCAAGAATAGCTGAAGCCACAGTAAGGTCTCGGGCTACTGACTGCAAATGAAAACAGTAAATTCATTCTCCCTCTTGCAGCTTCTTGCCACATAACACACTAGATCCCCCTGGATAAATGTTCCTGTAAGTACAAGACTAGTCCCAGCACGTCTGCGAACACCTCATGGTAACATTTCAATGAGATGGACTGGAATCAATATTTTTCATCTTTGCAGCTTGGGGCCAGAGCGGCAAGTTGGGCAGGGATGTCAGAGCGTGCCACCGGCACGGCAGGGAGGGGAGGCGGCTCAGCACTGACCTGCAGAGATTTCCAGCTAGTAGGGACCAGCTCCCACACTGTTCGAGCTTCCTTGAAGGAGAAAGGAAAAAGAAGATAATTAAATAGAAGTTTTCAATTCAAACCTTCTCCCCAAGTACCCTTATAGGAATCAGACGTAAGTTTGGCTGCTGTTTAGAGAGAGCGACCGGAGAAATTCAGGCTCCCGTGTTTCATAATGGAGGCTTTAGAGCCAGGATTAGATACCGCTAGATCTAAAAAACTGATACGAAGTACTGATTTAATATAAATGAGCCCATTAATTTAAGTTAGATATCCTCTATTCATCTGCAGCCAGAACAGAACACATATTAGTGATCCAGATAATTTTACAGAAACGTGATTCGGTGCTTTTGCCTGACGAAGAACAAACGCGTGTCGCCGCGCAGGCAGCACGCTGCTCTAACGTCAGTGAAAATGGGACCACAGCAAGAGTTTGTGTACTGCCTAGAGAATGGAGCATCATCTTCCAGTCAGGAGGAGGGACTGAGAGAGGAAAGAAGGGCTATTACTTGCAACTATGAAGGAAGAGAAACAAAAGACGTCAGACACTCTGAGAGTGATTCTACAAAGATGTAAGATAAAAATTTTAACTCTGTATCGTGGCAGTTGGTCGGATTTTAGAGAAACAAAGATAGAACAGTGAGGTGTGAATACACAGAATAATTAATCCTGGTACGTTCAGACACGGTGTTCTCTGCTGCCCAAACAACTCACCGTTTTTCATCCAAATTGAAAAAAAGAGCACTTACCTAGAATTCATATAGGAGACCTTGCCAGCTCTATTCCAAGTTAGGCTTTCTGAAGAAATTTAAAGCTGTTTTTCTCACTAATTCTTCTCTTCATGTATCACCTACATTGATTTGGCTCTTTGCAAAATGAAATTAAAGAGCCAACAGAGACGAGGCAGAAGCAAACGCAGCCAAATTCGAGTTCGCACTCAACTGTTTCAAAACTTCAGTGCCAGCGAAGCAATCACACTTATCACAAACTGACCCAAGAATATTCAGCCCGATTCTTCTAATTGCTTTAACAATGCAAATCAACAGTTAGAACTCTAAAGTATAAAGGAAACCTAATCAGATTGACATAACATCTACAAGTGCAGAATTACAGGAGCCAGAAGGTGGATCAACAAAAGCAGGATGGGGCATATTTGATAGCACCATTAGTTAATACCTGTCCCTAGAAGGAACACTGGTTATCTTTTTAAATATATTTTTTCATAAGATCTATGCGATGTCATCAGCATCTTCAGACCATATCTTCATTTCATCACAAATTGCGTGCCTTAGCCATTCCTCATCCTTAAACAAAACGCTTGCTTTCCACTTGACCTTACTCCCACCAAAACGGAATTTAGCCGTGCATTTTTTGCTTTCTTACTAGAATGGCTTGGTTTGCTGTTATCATAGTGCACGTAAGAGAACATTCACAGTACCAATCAATAAACAAGCTCTCAGTATTGCATTTTTCATTATAAGAAAAAAAGAATTTAAGCCTTTTAACTTAGGATGTACACAGAAAATAACAGAACACCTTCAAAGCACCGATCCTCATACTGCAGTTGCATATGAGTCACATTTAGCACCAGGACAGGCATCCATGACTGACAGCTTTCCCTGACAGAAAGAGCCAGTCAATATTTACATTCCTCATGAACATACAAAAGAGCATCAGGGTACTTGAGAAATTAGCCCCTGATTGCCACTTGGAAGGCATCATCAGAAAGTCAAATCACTTCAGCACCTCCAACAACAGAACTGCTTTCATTCCTGAGGCTCGAGATCTCTCACAGATGTGTCAAGGTCTTTTGCCTGGGAGGGGGAGATACCTGAAGGGCATAATGGGAGCTGAGAAAACATGCTATGAAGGTTTTATAGTTTAAAATGTCAAAAGATTAAGCAAGTATTCGGTCAACTGCTGCTCTCTTACCTACTCTGGGTGATCCTGCTTTGGCAGGGGGGTTGGACTAGATGATCTTTCGAGGTCACTTCCAACCCCTGACATTCTGTGATTCTGTGAAGTAGTAGACAGAAACCCGAGAGCTACGTACGGCCACTCCCAGGCTCCTGAGCCAGCTATAGGGAATACCCGTAGGATTCTTCAGTGCAGAACAGAGAGAGCTCTACTCTAATATGATCACTGAAGATAGGGGACACGGATGCAGTGGTTCAATTCGGCTCTCGAGTTCCCCAAATGCCCCCATGTAGGAACAGCCCCAAATCTTGGCTCAGAAGTCACAAAACATCCAGCGCCTTTCCAAGCGCCTTTCCAGCGCCTTTCCAAAGCTCAGCTCCTCTCATTTCCTGCATACAATAGCATTATTCAGCCACCAAAGTTTCCACTTAGCTTGCATTTACGCCAAGTACTTTTAATTGCAAAGGAAAAGGATGTTAAGCTCTCCCATTTGTTTCTTTCTAATTCATAAGGGACACAGCAGCGGTTGGTAAAAGTTAGAGGTTAAGGGTTGTTCTCCCCCGCTCCATCTCACTTATTAAGGGACTTGTATCCTCCTCCTGCTGCCTCCCAAACAGAGGTTACCCACATTGCAAGGGCAGGGAAATCTGTGTTGTCGTTTCTAAAAGACTAAAAAGGCAAGTCATTGTAAACTCACCAGCAAACAAGCATCAGAGCAGTCTGAACAGTATCTGAACCCTTCAAGGCATCCATCGGAACAGACATTCAGTCTCTGGCCAACACAGGTCTCCTTTGAGAACGGATACGCCAGTATTCACCCCGTACACGTACAATCATTCCGACCGTACCTAACTCAAAAACCTCATTGTAGCAGATACACAGAGTGGCAGCTTTGACTGAAGTAAAAACGCTGCACAACAAGGAGTGAAATAACTGGTAAAAACAGATGCTTAATTTCTACTTATTTTTGGCAACCTCATTCCTACGGTACCTACTAGATGAGGGGGAAAAAATGCTGCTTGGTAAATAATACATGAGCCACAGCCACATCGGTGGACTGTCAGGGTGGCACTTAAACCAGCCCCCTTGAAAGTTATTTTTCTTTTGATCAATCCATAGAAAGATCTAAAGCAATGCTTCGATAGCGGTTTTGTTGCTATTATGCAAGATCTGGTGAACTGCATTGTCTGAGACAAAGTGAATTGGTGTTTTGGGCTTGGTAGTGTTTTAAGAAGTGTCTTCACCCCATCTCTTCAGCCTTGGGACAAGAGCATTATTAGCCAATTACTATGCAAATGAACTGAAATGTAAATTAAATGCTACATCCTAACATAGCTTAATAGCCCCAGGAGCAAGAATTTAGTTAACTTTAATGGACTGTAATTCTATCCAAAAATATAGTTTATTAACAAGCACACACAATAAATTGCACCACTAACTTTAAATAAAACATCTAGCAAGCTCACCTTCACACTAAGTGACATTTGGTTAATACAGAGCAAAAAAAGCAATACACTTATGCTTTCAACAGACACAGAACGAACTCAGTTGCACTCCAAGTTCAAGCTGTAATCCAAAGAAGGGCACATAAAAACAAAAGCAATGAAGACTTCACATGAACCTTGCCATTTCTTTCCACCAGACCTTTGGTCTCTTACAAAATAGGTCTGTAATACAAAAAGTAATAACAACTCTGGATTCAATTTACTCATCGGCCTCTTCCATCACAAGTTAAGGGAAACATTTTGAAATGAGGAGCATTAAGAGGGAGGTAAGAGGCAAAGAGAGTTACGTCTTGGAATTACTTGAGTTCAGCCGCAGGGACGCTGCCCGGCAGCAGGCGTGGACTTCAGTGTCATCGTCCCAGTTTTTGCAAGAAATACAAAGACGGTAAAACACATTCTTCTCTCTCAATTAAAACTTGATCCATCCTCCACTGACATCAAGGCAATCAGCGGTACTCTGATGGGGCCACAGTGGCCTTCAAAAAAAGAGTCAACCTCTCTAGTGAAAGGTTTGTCACTCTCCAGTCTTCAGGCTGGCTGGGATGTCAGTAAAACCTGACACGCTGGTACCACACGGGTGTTAGAACAGTCTCGTCCTCCCTTCATGCCAGAAAAAGGGATTCAGCAGAATTCGATATATAAGAATTGAAGCCAACTTGGCAATGAACGGCTCCGCTCTGCTCAGTGTAAGATCTTAACCTCACCGCAACGAAGCAAATAGAAGGTTTGCAACGAACTTCAAGAAGAGCCCAAGAGAATCATCAGGCCAACGCAGCAAAACACGCACTTGTTGGTGTTAGACCTTGTTCTTTGCACAGGAAAGGACATTTGTATTTCTGATCCTCTGGGGGAGTAACAGGAAGGTTCCCAAGAACAGTGCTCCAGATGTAACAGTGTCCGCAGTCAAATCGTAAAATCACTCACGCAGTATTTTTAAACAAAGCCAGAGATTCCTCTGTTTCCTTTGCGGCAGAACAAAAAGTTATCGCTATCAACAGTGGGGTCTCAATTTTATTGACACTGCATCTGTTATCACAACAAAAACCAAAATTATGGCTGTGCTCCCTATGTGCATTAGGAGTTCATCTTTACTCTGAAAAATTTCATACCAATATCAACGGGTTAGAAACTTACTTCCTCTTATTTATCACCTGCAGTTTTTTCTATAAAGAATGCCTAAAAAATGCCTAAAAAAACCAACCCAGGAACTTCTCCTGCTCACACCCTAAGGAAAGACTTAAAATCTACTTTTATGACCAAAAAAAACCCTTTAAAAATGGTCTTTTTTTTTTCAACTGCTGGAACCAGATTTGTTGCAGTGCAAGAAAAAAAAAAAAATTATCTCAGTGTGAACTAATCTGACAAACAAAAACAAGCAATCAAAAACGACCTAGAAATAAACTCACTAAACAAAGTCCAAGTACTGTGATACCTTGGGCTGAAAAACAAGTGATGCACAGTTCAACCAACGCCAAGCTCCCTCTCCCCTCTGCAACTCACCTCTCTGGCTCTCATGTTCTCTTACAGCAGAACACCTGGACACGTGAGAATGGAGTTATTTTAATCTAGTACAGTATCACCCAAATCTAGAACTGTATCACCCAAAGATACAGATTAATACAAACACTGTTGTATTAAAAAAAAAAAAAAAAGTTGGAAAAACATGAATCTGAGCTGCATTTTCAGTCTATATAACTTGGCTTTCCTATTCCTTGTTTTATAAAAATAGGGTATGACATTTCAGCTTCAATTGCGTGTTTAAATCATTTATTCATCGAACATTCCATTCTTGAAATATCATCTATTAAAATGTTAGTTAAGAGTCTTCCTGCTTATAGAACAGACTAGAATTTCTTCTGAAATTCTGAAATTCTTCTTCTTCTGCACTTAGAGACTGACATGAACTCAATTCAAACACATTATGGACTTTTTTTTTTAAAAATAAATATAAATCAAACTCTACTCATGCTATCTGATTCTTAATAAAACAAACACCAATGACTTTTCACTGATCAAAAGATTTAACTCCAAAAAAAAAATAATTTATGGACTGAATTCTGAAATAAACTGTTTTAAAGCCTGTAAGTTGCTATAAAAAGCGGACAAATAAGCTTCCAACAAAGCACCTCTTTCAAAAAGCCCCAGTAAAAATAATACTGAAAATTCATTATCAGATTACGCTATCAAAAATCAACATTTGTAACACTAGCATAGCCCTCTTATCGTCCATTTAAAGAAAAAAAAAGGATTCTGTAGCACACTTGCACGTTGCCAAGGCAGGTATAATTGTCTACAGACAATTCACATCTCGGCTGTGTACTAGGGGAGGAAAAGAAAAAAAGCTGGAGGCTCATTTTGCTGCTTCAGCGGCGGGTGGGCAGGCCCGGTGGGGATCCCAGTACTGAAACCCATCAGTGAAATCACAGGGTCGGAAATCCAATCGCATCAAGTCTGCTCGGACGTGGCTCTTTCCCCTACTGCAAAGCAGATTTAATAAATGGGATTTATTTTAGAAAGTTTCACAATTCTTAAACAGTAGATGATACTCGCATTCCTGGAGGATTAAGTTCGACATTTCTTAATGCTAATTCAACTCTCTAAAACCAACCCAATAAAACCAGCAAAGTTTTTACAAGTAACATGCACAACCTAAAAATTCCACCCTCAAAATGGCCTTTTTGGTACTCTTAAGATATTCTATTTATTGCAGAGATGCCAGGAAGCCTGCAGCGGGAACAAATGCTTCTTTGGCAAAAGGAAAACTTTTTAATGCCTCCTCCCTTCAAAGTATGCACACCTCACCACAACATATGCTAATAGACTACCAAATAAGTCACTTTATCTTGCCATTTTTATAACAAACTGTTTCATTCATATTTATTTCAGCTTGTAACTACCTACTGCACAGAGTAGCACACTGTGCTAAATCAACAAGTAGTTTATACCCAAGAAATAAGAAGTAAAAAAAAAAAAGACCAAAAAAACAACACCACATTATGGTAAAAAAAAAAAAATATATTCCAAAACAAGTCAAGAGGGGCTAATTTTATACAGACTGCTTCAGTGTAAAATGAAAATTAAGTCACGTGGGCAGTTGGGGTCTTTTTTCCATCCTTTGTCCTTTATTTAAAACGAACAAGATCTAACAAAAAATAATTACCCACAGATACTAGAGTGAGTGGAACTTTGTGCCAAATCTGCCATTAATACACAAAAAAAAATAAGAAAAATAAAGTGTTACAGCCCTTGTGTGAAGACCCCTGTGTATGGCAGGTACCTGTGCGTGGAGACACACAGACCTCCCCCCAGATTTCCAGCCTTCTCCGAGGCACGCACATCGGCCAAATGCTGAATCTAGAAAAAGATGAAAACCAACTCTCTGCAGCTCTACAGTCTGCAATTGTAAAAAATATAATCAACATAAATATTTGCTATCGTGTCACTAGTTTGTTTCCAAAGGAAAGGGATACTTGAAGTCATCTTCATGAAGAACTCAAAGAAGCAAACAGGGAAGTGTTTTTAAACGTAAAAAACCGTGAGTGATGAAGACAAAGCAAACACACCCTCCTACATGCTGGAGCAAGACCACTTGGTGCAGGCATCAGAACCAGCCTTCTCCTCTGGAGCAAGATCTTTAGTTTCCAGACGTATCCCAGTTACTCCAATTAAATCAGCGTGGCTTCTAACGATACCAGAAAGAAAGATCTGCTTTTAACACAGAGATTTAAACACCCCCGTTAACGGTCACAGACTTGGGACACAACTGGGATAGCAGGTGCCCAGGGGGTTGGGAGAAGCCCCATCCCTGGAGCCGTTCGAGGTCAGGTTGGACGGGGCTCTGAGCAACCTGAACTAGTTGAAGATGGCCCTGAATCACCAGGTGACCTTCCATCCCAAAACATTCTGTGAACTCTGCTGGGGAAAATATTGAGATGAGAGGGTAAAAACAAAGCTAAGTTCCACAGGAAAGTCACTGGGTGACTTCCTCAAAGGTTTCTGTAGGCTGCACCTGAGTCCAGCTACAGGGGAGAAGAGAATGGGGGAGGGAGCAAGTGAAAACTCATTTCTCATAACTGAACCCTTTGGTTTTTTCCCCCCTCCCTGGTAGAGGAATGAAAACTACCTCAAATGACACAATGGGCCAACCTGAAGACTGCCACATTTGAAAAATACTGAAGCCAGAGCCTGCGAATTTGTTTGGTTTGGACACTGCCTTGGAGGAGAACAAAGTTGATACTTTCCAAAGCTTGGTATTTACACTTCCCAAAAGTTTCTGCAGTTCATCCAAATTTGATAGGGCAGGATTTAAGTGCCTCTTAGCGCTCCCGACTGGGCACTTCTGCTGCTTTGGCACACAGGGCATTCCAGTACCGATGGGATACGACGTCTAATGCAGCTTTAAACTGGCAGCGCTCCTGAGCAGCTTTCAGTGTTTATCAACTCAGTAGGTCAAAAGTCTGCAGACACTGGGTGGAGCAGCAGTATGCCACAAAACTAACAGTTGTCCTCCTAGAGAAGAAAAAAAAGGGAGGGGGAACAGTTGTCAGTAAAGATTAAAGCCTCTGGCCCCATTCCACAGCAGACAATATGCTGGTTTGTAAAATACAGGATTAGCCGATCTCGACACTTCAGAAAAAGAAGGTTCATTTGCTCTATGTGAGCGCCTGATACAAAGGCAGGGAAACACTGCAGGGGTTCTCAAAAACCTTCCTGGGTTTCTTATGTATTCAGTTTAAAGCAGCAGCATGTGGTTTTTCTTTCTGTGGAGGGTGTGGCTGAGTGTTATAGCCAGTAGGTTTAACAGCTAAAAGGAAAATAGCTGGGTAATTCTTTGCTTCTGCTTTGCTCATATGTTTCTTAAATTACTGCTTGTGGGCATGAAATAACTGAAGTCCAGTGTCCTCCTTTGCTTCAGTCGAGGGGAAAAAAGTGAGCCCAGATCTTCAGAAAGGATGATGGACAGGCAGTGCTGCTGCATTGTGCCAGGTACTACAGCAGGGGTGGCAACATAAAAGCGCGATGCCGGCCTCGCCGTGACCCTCCTCCTGCCCCCATCCTGGCAGGGACCTAGATATCTGCTTTAAAATTGTCAGGATTGGTTTCTGGTGGGGTTTTGTTTTTTTTTTTTTACTAACCCAGAAATCACACTTTACCCAGTGCTCGTGTCATCTGTGCTTTTTGCAGATGCAGAAATCCAGTTCCACACTTGACTACCCTTTCCTGTGTGAGAGGATACAGAATGCGATACAGAAATCCAGACAGAAGTTACTGGCGTGGCTGTGGCATGTGCTAATCAGTGCTGTTCAAGCGTCCAGGATCCCTACCCCTGTGTGTTTTCACGGTCACTGTCAGCTCTTCAGAACAAACAGAAACCCTGTCCTTCACGTCTTTCTAAACCAGCTATCACACCTCTACAAGTCCACATAATCTTACCACGTCGAGTGCCCGAGCTACAGAGATAAGGACGACACGCCACCCTGTTTAGATCTCATTGTCTGTGGATTTGATTCAGATGTCAGCTACTTAGGACTGCATTCATTACGGTATTCTGCAGAACACAGTGCATTCTTGTCTAAGGGACAACCATTTTTGAAACGAGTGAAAACCATGCAGAAATAAATATTTTCAATTCAGATATTTTAGAATGTTAATCGGGTGCTCTTCCAAAAGAGCCTGAAAGTATGTTTTGCTGAGTCTAACTTTAATAATTCCTAAAAATATCTGTCATCTCATAACTTGAATTTCTACTATGAGCAAAGCTTAGCAATTAATTAGAAAGTAGAGCTCTCTACTCTAGTCCAAGCTTCCACTCTTGGATTATTTCAGATAATACAAGGATTTAGTGACCAGCAAGTAGTCTTCCATCACTTTCTTAATTACATCATTATCATGGAGCTCAATGGTTTAAAGAATTACTTTAGAGCATGATTATAACATCTTAAATCACTCTTAATATAATGACTCTAATGTGGAAGAAATTTATTTTCCTGAACATGAAATCCAGTGAATTTCAACATCCAGCTGAAGTGTAACAGAATGGCAGGCTGAAGTATGCAATCTCTACAATCAGACCTTTCTAAGAAAGATGACTTTTCCAAAATAGCATTTATGCAGCCTTTCTGGCTCCTGTCCAGAACTGGCAGACCTAAATTGTTTTCATTTCATAAAGCTAAATTGCTTACAAGGCAGATACCTCTTGTGCCACAAACTCACAGCAAAATAACCTGTGACGCAACTGAAGAAAATAGGTACCTTCAACCTGAATAGCCTCTTCTGTTTTCTTAAAGATCTTCTAATTGAAAAGCAGTTTCGTGTTTTTATGGAAGATAACTAGCAAATCAATGGATTTCAGCAGGACAAGAACTAAGTGGCATTTTTGTGCATTATATACACCAACAAGTAATTTCAGAAATCCTTTTGAAGCACCTTTCTTTTGTGCTCTCCACCTTTAGGCACGTTTTGTAAGTAATGGCTTGACTTGAATTCTCTAAAAAGAACCCGAACATCACATTCGCTTGTTTAACCCCAAGTGACTCTTCCGTAAACCTTCTTTATTAGGTTTCAAACAGTACTTTTGTTTGAGTAGAACCGATTGGAATTTCTCTGATGACTGTTCCATTACAGAAAGTGGACTCAATTATGGCTCATGGTAGGCTACGGTATCAATTTAAGACTAGTAGGGATTAGGGAAAGAATCATGGCAAAGCAACCTGTGCTCACCTTGAAGATATCTTAAATCTACAAGGCGGCAACATTCCCTGAACCATATCCCAGTTCTGAGTCCCTTCTATAACCCTATGGTCCAGCAGGTCAGGAAGCCTGTGTAGGCTTCTCTGTTTGACCCGTGAATCCTGCCTCCACACTCACAACTGCTACAACCATCACAAAAGAAATATTTTTAAAAATACGTACTGCTATGAAATGTACCTTATGATGCAGAACGCTCCCGCAGTGTATCTCAAGTGAGTTAGTATGGAAAGAAAAACAAGAGTATTTTAGCACAGAACATTTTAATTAAGCTCTGGCTTTAGAGGTTTCTCCTGTCTTTAGTCCTGCAGCACTTCTGTCTGGTGGTGGCATTCTCCTGAAGTCAGGCTGGAGACCCCCAGGGGAAGCCTTGCTGTTAGGTAGCATTTCCTTCCTGCAGCACTGCCACAAACAAGTCAATTCCATCCTCTCAAACTCCTTCGCTACCTCGCAGCAGTCTGAAACAGGCAAGTGTGGCAGCCACTATTAAACAGCCTACAAGCAGTACTCTGGTGGTCTTGTAAATTAAAAAAAAAAGCCACTTTTTTATGCACTCATAGGACAGGGGCTTTAGATGTGAAAGGCTGCTAAGCTAAAAAAGAAAAAAATAAATCCTTAAGAATATGTTTTGTTCCATAAGGTGTTTTTCTTCCTAAATGAAACCCCAGCGTAATTTCCTGTGTAATTACCCTTGATGCAATCCTGCCATTGGAGTTTCCCTCAAGGGAAAGAGCTTTGGGTAGACAATGGTAAACATAGGCTGGCTGCAGCGGTGGCAGTGTCCCAAGGGACAGTGCAACAATTCCAAGAGGCTTTTGGGTAGCGAGATTGGAGTCAGAAAGTTCAAATCTAGAAAAGGAAAGAAACGAAAAAGGCCTGTAGCAAAACAATTGCACGATCAAGTCAAGCACAAAAAGCATGATCCATGAACAATTCAGAAAATCAGCTGTCTCGCATTCCTACGACTTCATCAGAAGAACAGCAATGTAATAATACAAATTACCACAACTAGGCTGAAGCACGAGGCAGTTTCCACGTGTAAGTTCCAAACATTAAATTTAAATTTACAAGTTTAGCATCTGTGGGCATAAGATTAACTGGGCTCAAATACCCTGGTAAAAATATTATACCTCAAGCAAACAATAAAAGCCAGTGATAAATCATAAAGCATTTTTAGACACAAAGATAACCTTAGTATAGCAATACAAATTCTGAAGAGGCCATCAGTAGTATTCAGCAACCAATCCAGCAGGTTAGCTAAGCTCACTGAAAAGCCCAAACTTCACCATCAGCAAAAAGGGATCTGAAATATTTAGAATTACTTGAAATACAATCCAGCCCTGCATAATTCTCACAGGC
Source organism: Trogon surrucura (assembly GCA_020746105.1). Lineage (NCBI taxonomy): Eukaryota > Metazoa > Chordata > Aves > Trogoniformes > Trogonidae > Trogon > Trogon surrucura. The sequence goes on along the minus strand of CM036627.1, from coordinate 18,017,912 downwards.
TCAACCAAAAAGACCTCTAAAAACATGAACACATTCACAGTCTCTTCAGTGTGCTCCCACAGTTACAAGATACCACTGTCTTCACCAAAAAGGACACCAGGGTCATTTCATGGGAAAGAGCAATCATTCTCTCAGGCTTGGCCCAAGCCACGTAATGTTTTATAAATTAAACCCAACATGCTAATCTCCATCTAGAAACTGAGAGACAGCCAGGACAGGTGAGTGAGTTTGAGTGCTGAGTAATCAAGGCAAGACGCAGTACCTGATAAATCACTTTTGTGCTATCACAGTAGTTTCAGCTTTCCTAACACCATAACCCCATACACAATGTACCCCAACAGCCTCAATTGAGATGACAGGCGTGATGAATAGGACATTTGCGTCAGAAAGAAAAGGTCACATTCTGTAGCCGGGCTGAGATTGAGGCAAAGTCGTCCAGTTGCTTCTGTCAAACCTACCTAGCAGCTATCACGTATGTAACAGCACCCTCGAAACCGTCAATTCAGGCAATAATAGATCCAATCTGCTAATTTCATCACGTGCCACCTGCTTCCCCAGCACAGCATTACCTTACACCTGTCTGAACTCTGCGTTACTCCTGACTCACGGAAACGTGGGTGTTGCCAGTGGTAATGCACATAATGTCAACTCAGAATAAGATACACATTTGTGTGTGTATATAAACATATAGAAAGACTGCACAGTACAGTGCAGCAAACTACAAGTAGGCAAGAGAGTTAAAAAAGAACGTTTCACCATGTTTCTCAGGTTGCACCTTGGCTGCGACTTGACACAATGCTCACAACCTTGAATAAACCATCTACAATCCATTTCTTAAACCCATTTTGCACCGCTATCTTGCTATTCCCAACCCAAACTTCCCCAGCATCTTCAAGAAGCACAGTCACAGAGTAACACTCCAGAAATGATTGTGCAAGTCACCATTGGGCAAGAAAAGTAGGTACTGATGTTTCCCCAATATTCTCGAACTCCTTTTCGAAGATTAGAATGTTGGAAATCAAATGAAAGAGCATTCGTCATTGTGTAATTTTGGTGCGGCTGATATCTGGGTACTAAAGACCTTCCCTCTCCCCACCATAAGCAGAAGTACAAAAAACACATGACTGCAAACTGGTCAATTCATATGGCCTCTTTGTCAGTAAAGACACTCTCCACAAAGCAGCGCTGCTTCCTGTGATCACAGGTTTGTGTGGTTCTCCCATCCCTCAACACGAAGCTTCTTCCCTACAGTGCATTTGCTGCAGACTCCCTTTTTCCTGACAAAGCGAGAGTTCAGCAGTTGCGATTTCCTCCAGTAGCCATGGTACAACTGACCCCTTGTCATAAACCCTCTCATCTTTCCATTCTAAGTCTCCACCCTTCTGCTTTCTACTTTTACTTCTAGAGAGGACACGTGCCCAAGATGCCGTGAAAAGGGGGGAGTCACAATACATCTGTGATCTGACAAAATCTGAATCTGCAGGTTATCATCGGATATTGCTAACTCATGTGATTGCACGATGCATGACCAGAGGAGCCAAGGGCCACTTCACAGCAAAGGGTCTGAATTGGGGCAGAACTAAAACAGCTCAGCTGTCACGCTGCACTGACACGGCCAAGGGCTGCAAGCATTTCTTTTGCCTTATGTATAACAAGTCTGCCAGCTGAGGAGTGTGCTGCCTGGCAAGAAGTTGCATTGTTGGCTGATGCATCTACTCTTGCCTCAGGAACTGTATTTCTCATCTCCTATTTCCATTAAAGAGCTTCTCCTGCAAAAAGTGTCCTCCTTTATACACTCCTCAAGAAAGAAACCATTTGTAAGCACCACTTACAGGGGTCTACTGATTGGATATTTTTGTTCTAATACATACAGCTTTTCAAACACAATTTGATAAAATATTTTTTTTTTTAAATATCCTTGCCCAGCTCCTGGAAGAGCTATTTGAAATGTTCCTGTCACCGTCAGAAATGCACTTCCACTCAGTCCGTAACCTGAAGAATGCAGACATTCCATACCTTTTAAAAACCTGCAGTAGGTGTTATAGAGGGTCCTCATGGCCAGTTCTTGCAAGGGCAGCACATGATCTGTTTCTGTCCCTATAGATTTCACCTCGGCCGGCAGGAACACAGTTAACTGGCCAGATGAAAAAGAGAGCAGTTTCACCTCTGAAACTTGAATTGGAGAGCCACAACTAGAAGGACAAAAGACATTTAGAGAGTGGTTAGAAAAAAAATAAAATAAAAGTAACTTGAGGGGGAAACACAGATGGCCAACTCACGCTCTTCAGTGCAGCACCCTTCAAGGATTCCGTGCAGAGTGCAATACATGTTGGAGTTTGACCAGATGACCTTTAAAGGTTTCTTTCAACCCAAGCTATTCTACGTTGATCCTGTGTTGACACCCTTTTTCTATCGAGTCCCATCCCCTGTGACATGCTAGTCATGGGACATCCGTAGGACTTCACTTCTCAAATAACATTCAAAGGCTGGAGAAACGAGAACACAATCCCAAGGAGGTGAATCAAGTGCACTACAAGCCCCACTAATCTGCTTTAGCCTCCAAATGTCACTATTGCTCAGTATTTTACCTAGGGGAGCAGTTTCATACCTGAACAGTTGGCTTCCTGTGTCTTGCATCAACCAGCTGAGAATGGTAATGGATTTCTCGACTGTAATATGTGAGGGAAACTACAACCCCCAAGAAATATCATTTAAGTGCCACTGGTTGATTCTGTCCTACACCCTTCCCCATCCACAGAGTTCCCTCGGAGGGTGCAGGCGGTGGCTGCAGGACAAAAAATATAAGCACCGACTAAACTGAAGTGGGAAGATACACAAGTAAGTCTACTAGCCTTGTCCTTCCTAAATCTTACAAGGAAAAGGAAGGTTATTTGGATTCAAGGAGAGAAACTCGGCTTGTAGTAAAAATAAATAATAACTCTTTACACGAGCCCTGTTGCAAGCTATCATACCAAAGAGACACGCATAGGAAAATTCTACTAAGAAGTTGGGGAAGTCAACAGGGCAATCGGAATTGTTTACGACAACTTCAATTTGAAGCCAAGAGCAACTTGTTAGGGCCAGTCCTAACAAATGGAACAGAAACACGAATTTGTCATTCTTCCCAGATATTGGACCTAAAACTGAGGTAACGACACGCGGCCTTATCAGATGTGAAAGAAATCTCACGGTACTTCTCTGATAACCAAAAAATCTCATCTCTTCTGATTAAAGGAAAAAATAGCCCAGAGAAACACACAAAAAAGAGCAGCATCAAACAGCGAGTCACTAAGGCTCTCGTTCAATATTTAATACTTGCCCACAAACCGTTAACAGGGTTATATCTTTATAACTGGGAATTCAGAGATCCGGTATTCCAACAACCCATTCCCTAGCAATCCCCACCCAGTAAGTTAACTATTACAAGAAATAAATCCATCATGTTGGATTTTCAAGCGGATGAACCCCTTATCGACCTAGCTAGAGGACACAACCAGAAACCCAGCAGAGTTTCTGCAGTTTGGAGTTGGGCCATTTGGTCTACTTTATGTAAAGGGCGAGGCTAGCAATGCTGGGCCACAACATTAAAAACCAAAAGTAAACAAGCAAAACAGACCATCAAAAGGAATGATCTATACGACATACATCCTTAAACCAGGATGCATTAGGGAATTAATCTCAACCTACAGGTAATACTGGATGAAAGAACAAAAAATTAAAAAAAAAGAAATGAAAGAAAACCCCAAACCAAGAAATAATCCACACAAAATCCATGGAGGTTAAAAAGTGGAGTAGAGGATGGTCCAACTAGCAGGAACAAATGGAGCTGGAGAAAAACCCTGGTGAATAAATAACCGGGGAAAAAAAAGCTGTGACCACCTATTGGTTGCCTTCAACAGGACTGGCAAATACCTAGCTGGAGACTATGAAATCCAATCTGCAAAAAATAAGATCAAAATTTATTTTGAGTGCTGAGATCATCACCTCTTACATAACAGACTTTTTCAGTCAGTCTGACTGCAGGATTCCCAGACAGAGATTCATTACTTACACAATGCAATTTATATTCTATTTTCAGAAAACGAGCTTTATGTTGGTAACAGCAGCATGTCAGATTTTATTATCCAGCGGGTGACCAGACAGAGCACCAACGCCTGAGTCTTCAACTCTTGCCTGACCCACAAAAACCTTGCATTGGTTACTAAGGCTTTCTTGGAAAGAACACAGAACATCTTCACATGACCACTGTTACATGATTTTACCATCGCTCAGCATATTATCAAAGAAAAAATTTTGCTTGCTTAATAATATATATAACTGCTTGTCCTATGTTGAAAATTTTCCTTTAAAATAATCCATGATGTTTCAAGATGGTTTCACAACAAAAATATCTTTTTTTTTAATTCTTTATTATTAAGCAAACAATTTTTTTTTAATTATTATTCGACAAGAGCATTACACTTGCAACTTTTTGGATCTCTTCTACACTGTATTTATAGTACTCTCCTGTCAGAGATAGTAGCAGCCAGCCTCACCAGCCGCATACCTGTGATGATGGCAAAAAAAGGGTAATATTTTCACAGAAGGGCAGTGCAAAGATAAAAACAATAAAAGACATGGTTGTTTAAAATCACCTGAAACGAGCAGGGCAGTTGAACCAAACTCATTGGAACATTTCCTGCATTGTCACTAGTGCTTTTGGTCACAATCAATAGAGTTTTATTAGGGACAATGTAATGTCTGTCTTACAATTTACAATCGGTCCTGAAAGAACGAAGGCTAGAAATTATTTTTCCTGAAAAACAAAATTAGCAGAAGCTTGAGCCGGCACACAGTTCAGCAGAACTCTAATCCAACTGCACGTATTTAAATATCACACAGCCAGCTGACACGGGAATATTAGAAAAACCTTAAAATGCCAAGACTCAGCATCTCGCACATTGCAGGAGAGTGCAGGCTGTAGAGAGGGAATTTATATTTAATGCAAGATTTGCTGAGAGCGAGCATACCAGCAATTTATAATTAGATGGTAATGGGGACAATCCTCTCCTGATCAGTTTCACACCAGTAAGGCCCCATTCATCAGTGGTGTTGATCCTAATTTATGCTACTGTCAGTGCCCAAAGAATTCAGCCAGTGTCCGAGACAGACCACGTTTTTTTCTCACATCCTGACCACAAACACGAGACAGCCTAGGGTATTTTTAAAATCCAAATGTAAAAATATACCTGTCAATCCGTAATTCCTAAAAAAAGTCACTTGTTTTAGTTAGTAGGTACCAAAGACCTACAGGAAGCTGACACCAGGACGTAAAATGAGTGAAGCTGCACATGGCAATTCAAGACACGGCCCATTAGTTCCAGAAATGTGAGAACTCGGGACCGAGACAGATGCTGCAACACATTAAGAAATATTTCGCTCGTTCTTTAGTAAAGTTCTGTGAAGCCTACATTTTGGGCAACATTTAAATGCAGCTACGATTCGGCTTTAGGCCTCCTTACATTATCATTACAAATTCCTTCAGAATAACTGCACTGTCTGTTACGGCTTAATATTAAAATATTGGAGAGTCGGCGATTAACGCAGAAGACTTATTACAAAAATAAAACGGAACTGTGAGCTGCACTAATCCCCTCAAAGTAACATCAGTTCTGAACCAATCACACACACAAAATCATCAGTTGTATCGTGCAGGAATGTAATTTATGAGAAGTTTTACAAGGAACACGTATGCAAGACGTCTGAATTAATTCATACTCACCCACTGCAACCAATGACTTTATTATACAGGTAAGACGGGAGGCCTTTCAGATGAATATTGTTATCCACGTAAACATATTGTAGCTCCCGAGAACGACCTAAATCTGGGTTTAGAGAACAAGAAAAAGTCAGGGGAAGAAGGGATGAAATACTGACAATTATAAGCAAAGCAATTCTCTTTAATTACAAATAAGCTAATCAGACTCCGTGTAAGCAAACAGAAATTAGTACTTCCGAGATGTAAAATTTCAGCCAATGTTTTTATTACGCATGAGCTGAAAAGCTGTTTAGAAAATAGCATCTGAAATTACCAAAACAAAACCAAACCCCTTCTTTTCAGCAGCCCTGCAAATCCCATTATAAATAATTAAATTTGAACATGGACAAACTCCAAAGCCAGTTTGAAGGAAAAGGACAATTGATTTCAAATCTACAGAGCACACTTCAGGTTCCTAAGGTTAAATCTTCTTTCGTTTGCTGGCCTCACGTCACTGAAGTCACAGTTTCACGATCTTGGGTAAAGTGGTAAAGACTTAAAACAAGAATCTGGTCTGTCTCACTTTCTTTTCTTCAAGGAGAGATACTTGTTTGATTACATTAGCCATAACCAAATACAACAAGTCTGTGTGCTGCGGTAAATTACAGAACACAAGGAAATACAGAAGAATTCAACTGCAGAATATTACATAACAAAAGCTGTGGCTACTAGTAAATGATCAATACATCTGGAGGTGTGCTCCCTACATTATTTCTGTTCAAATATTCATGGCTGTCAGTCCGAAGAAGCAAGTACAGCATATTTAAGCAATATCTTCATGGACAAGAAATATATTAACATACCTCCAGATAAGAGCATAGAGGTACGGGACACTTATTTTCTTTCAAAAATTGAAATGGGAAAACGGAGTGAAATTAAAAAGAGAAAATTTAGGCTCCTAGGAATAATTCTCAGAAACATGAATTTTGCTTATTAGCAAGATCTAGTCAGTGGTAAAATTGTCTGCTATCAAAAGCAGTGAAAAACTTGCTTATGTGAGACATTTTTAAAAGACAAAGCAAACAGTAAACTCGAAAGAATAGTCTAAAAGAGTTTTGAACCGGCAAGAAATCCAACATGTAGGATCATCTCAGCAGCTCCTACTGAGATACGGAGTTAGGAGAAGACATATGTATTTAATATAAAGCACAAACTGAGCAAACATGTTTGAAAGCCTCTCTGCCTGGGAGGGGATAGCTGCAACCCAGACAAACTACATTATGAAAAACTAATAATAATAAAAAAATCTGTATGCCTTTCAACTTCTTAAACTTTCATGAGTGTGTTATGGAAACTAAGCAAGACAAACAAGCATTTGGCTGAATCAGCCACACTGCAAGGCGATGCTGGTATTGACCAATTCTGACTTCTCATCTTTATCAACTATCGATTACCTTTGTTGGCATAAACATAAGGACAACGAGATAAATTAGCACAGCTTCTGTCCCTTTTGTAATAGTGGCCAAGAACAGAATAAAAATTAAAACGATCCCTATTCAGAAATTCTATTTGGAATAATAATCTCTTATCCTTCCCTATTATGACACCAGGCAATACAATCCCTTCTTTATTATTGACTAGTTTTTTTGTGCACAAGAGCTCTGGACACCACTTAGTGCAGATAAAGCAAACGACATTTTGAGTGATCCTCTCCCAAATGCTTGGCCATCTTAACATATACTGAATGTCTTCAGCTGTCACCCACTTGAAGGCAGCTGTAAGCACCAGAAACCGTAAAAGCTCACACTGAGGAGGAGCTTCAGAGGGTGTCACATTATCAAATCTTTGATACGAAGAACAAGTGACTGTATCAACAGAGAATGAATAGATTCCTATTCTAAAAGGAAATGTTAACATGGAAAAGTGAGGCCGCATCTGGAATATTGTGTCCAGTTCTGGGCCCCTCAGTTCAAGAAGGACAGGGAGCTGCTTGAGAGAGTCCAGCGCAGAGCAACTGGGATGATGAAGGGAGTGGAGTATCTCCCTTATGAGGAAAGGCTGAAGGAGCTGGGTCTCTTTAGCTTGGAGGAGGCTGAGGGGTGACCTCATTAATGTTTATAAATATGTCAAGGGGGAATGTCAGGAGGACGGAGCCAGGCTCTCTTCAGCGGCATCCACTGACAGGACAAGGGGCAATGGGTGGAAGCTGGAACACAGGAGGTTCCATAAAAACATGAGGAAAAACTTTTTCACTGTGAGGGTGACCGAGCCCTGGCACAGGCTGCCCAGGGAGGTTGTGGAATCTCCTTCTCTGGAGACACTCAAAACCTGCCTGGACACGTTCCTGTGCTCTCTGCTGTAGGTGGTCCTGCTCTGGCAGGGGGCTGGACTAGATGATCTTTGAGGTCCCTTCCAACCTCTGACATTCTGCGATTCTGTGAAAAACCAATTTATTTATTTCCTTTTAACAGAGGCCCTTGCCCTGCAACAGTCTCTGTTGGTTTCAGGGACCATAATCTGGGCTTTGTTCAAACCGGAGCCACTGGCCATCAGGGGACACGTTCAACCACCACAATGTGGCTTTGACCCTGTCCCAAAGACACTGTAGCCCGCAGAGCGATCTGCTGCATCCACCAACTGTCCTGCCCCAAGAAGCAAGCACAAACATCTCTGCTGACTGATGGGCGCTGCTGCGAGATGCTGCTGCGCATCGTTACGAGCTAACACCGCAAAAAAAGAGAGTTTATTTTGGCTCAGTATCGCAGGGCTGAAAATAGTTCAGTAAAAAGTCCTGGGCTATTTTTAGCCGAAACAAAAACATTGTTATCCTACGATGAACAAAAATATTGCGATACTTGAAGCACTACACCACCATGAAACCTCGTAAGGCTGGAGAAGAACCAGCCAATAAAACTCCAAGCAGATAGCCCGTGCGTGGCCCACCTGACGCCGGGAGGACATCGCCTCGAGTGGCAGAAGCCAATTATCCCAAGAAGAGCAGGAAACTATGGGTTGCTGGGGTAGCTTGAATGTGCTACAGTTTAACTTATTAATTTAGAGAATGGAAGAAAATTTTTTAGAAGAGGCTCATCTTACTCATTTCTCCACAGATGTATGCAAATGGGCTGAAAATCAGGCAAGTCAAAAAAAGCCCTAAAGCTGTTCTTTTCATACGCATTGAGAGGGGAGTTGTGCTGCATCTCATCTCTTCCCTCTGTCTTTATCTTAGGCTATGTTTAGATTCTAAGCTCTGAGTTGACTGCATTTCCTAGGTAATTAAAGCAAATTTTTGGATGTTAGACAAAATATCTCAGTAGGAAAAATTCAATTCCCAAAGCCAAATAGCCTGTAACTATAAATGTTCCTTTGATATAGTTTCTTTGCATTAAATAACCAAGCATCTTCTAGTCCCCAAAAGATTTTTTTCCCCCAGTTTCAAACACTATCCATAAAGTTTAAATTTAAATAAATCACCACTTTAAAAAGCTCTTTGTATCCCATCCACATTAATTTTTATGTCTTATATCAGTCAACAAATACCGTTAAAAGTTCCCTAAAAGACGCGCTTCTGAAGAACTCTGTAAAATAAGGAAGCTGCCCATCTATGAAAAGGCTAAAGCTACAAAGAAGGTTTTCATGTGGCTTTTGCAAGCGCTGCACTGTGTCTAAAACATTTCCACTTTCCTTCTTCCAGGCTCCCAGATCAAAGACCTTTCTCCCAGAAATGACCAAATACCATGAGTCCTGAACAAACCCCAATTCTCTTTTTTTTTTCTTCCTTTTCCCCCCTTTTTTTCTTGTTCTTTTTATTTTTTTTTAACCTCGGGGCCCTGGCATATGCATTCCACATGGCTGAAGATGGAACAAAAGCTCTTGTGTGTCTGCACTGATGCTCTTTTAACCATACTGCGAGGGCAAGGACACAAAAGCAGCATATACTGAGGTAGAATAAGACCTTTGTTTACTGTGCACTGATAATTACTAGACCCATTTTCCAAACAAAAGTACACATAAGCCCTCAATAAAGTGATATAACACTGAATATTTGCTGTCATAACATCCCCTGTACTGCCAGGACACTTGAGAATTTATGGCCTATTTTAATTATATTTGTACTTGATCACATAAATCATTTTTAGTTTTGCAATGTCATCAGATTCAGATTTCTGCTTGCAGTGGAATTTGTTTTCGGGCATTGGAGCATTTGTTAATGGCAACATTTTAAAGTAAAATTCCTATCAAAAGATAATTAATATTATAAGTAGACCGACTGATACGGAATGATCAGTAGTTCCATCTTGCATACGGGAACAAAATTGCTGAGACCATTTATTAGGTCAGAATGAAAGCTACACTGACAACCACAGGGCTGTTCAAGATGCAGTTTCCAGTTCCACTTACACACACAATTTGTTTGGGTTTTTTCAAATAAGTTTATTAGGAAGGCCCAAAGACTCAGATCCACGCAGTCTTGTTTCTTTGAATATAAACTGGAATAGTCAACAGGTGAAAAAAAGAGTAGTTTTAAAATTTTTTTTTAAAATACTGGCATATCAAAGAATTAAGTGTATTGTGCAGAACAAATGACTAATTCTGTATTGTTTACCCATCTGCTTGTTTATGTAGCAGTTCTGAAAGTCAGAGTGCCACCGGGTATTTTTATTGTATTTTGTGAAATTGATTCATAGCGTACTATTTTTTTTTCCCCTTAAGATGCACGTGACCACAAACTAAAGAGAATGTGCAGGACAAAAAAAACTAGTACCTACCCAGTAGAGCTGTGAAAGTACTGTGCTACTGCTGGAATAAATCTAGGAACAGGAAAATGAGGATTTCCATTACACTTAACAAGAGGCTCTACTGGCAGCTACAAGGGACACATTTAGACGAGGCAGAATGGATTCCTTGGCAAAGTAGATGTCAAGCACCATATGTAATAAATAAAATAAATCACACTTTAAAAAGCATTAAGCAATACGTTCCCAACACATTTCTTCTAACACGGACAGGTCTAATAAAAAAAAAAAAAAAGGGACCAAAAAACCCAAACCAAACCCAACCAACACTCTGACAGGAGAGGAATCAAATGTCTGCTTTTCAACTCAACCCCTAGTTTGTTTTTTTTTCGCCCTCACAATTCTTGCTTGAATACCACTTGTAGATATTTCTGCAATATCACTCAGTGTTGTGTCCTTACTCGATCATTAACGAGTGAAGGGAAGCTGGATGTCAGAACACACCCAGGGAGCCCACTAGCCGGCACGTGCAGCTGGCAGGAATCGTGCTGCAATTACGCCTTTACCTTCAGTAACGCTCCAAGAAAAATACTCTCCCGTACAACAGCAGATTTAATCTTTCTGCTTTCCAACGCACTAACTCGCTCTTCTACTTGATTTCATCGCATCTTGACCACTCTAAAGCCTTCTGATTCTTCAGAGGAAGGATTAAACATTTACATTTATACTGTGCTGCTTTTCCTCTGAACTCTAGGATTTATGATTCAGTTTCATATCCACAGATAGCAAATTATCTCCAAATGTTCACCAGTGAGTCACTATTAAGAACTACTGAACAAGGTCAATTGACACTCTTTGATGTTTCCCGTTATTTTAAAAGTTCCTTTTGAATGTTTTGAATTTGAGTCTAAAAATAAAGGGGGAAAAAAAGAAGGTGTGTCATTATATTAGAGATTTATTTCCTCCTTTTGAACTTAAAACACTTGAGCAGATCTATGGCTCATCCAGGTCATGGCTCGCTCACAGATAAGCTACTAGCACAAAAGTAACAAAAACTTTTACCCTTTAATATTTCACATCTCATCTTACTGAAGAGCAACTTATTTCTGCAAAAATAGAAGGATTCAACTTCCTGTCTCATGAAATGGAGTCCGCAATATCTGCCAAAACAGGGGAAGTTACTTCGCTTGTTTTAGTTAGTGCAGTGCAATCTGGATGATGCATCCTGGAACTCATTTTCTCATTTATATAATGACATATGTTGGGACGTAACTAAAACGCTATGTCTGGAGACACTATTTGCACTTTCCAGTAATATAAATTAAGGTTCTAAGGAAATCAGAAAGATCATCAACGTCTTTAAAGACTAAATTGCTAGTACTGAAAAAAAATTAAGTTAAACCTAGACAATGTAATTAATTTGGAAATTATTACCTCATTTTCAGCCACCTCAATTTTCAGCTTCTTTTCAATGTGATTATCGTAACTTCATCTGCACCTAATTAACACCAAACTCTGATTGTATTCTAAGAAAACTATTAATGGCTATTCAAATGACACAACAGATCTGCACGTGTCTATATTTCAGCAGGGATTAGCCAGCGGCCAGGCGAAAAAGTTACAAAAGCAGGGAAGAGGACCTGCTTTTCACAAACAGAATATACAGTCCACACTTACTGACAACACAACTAGTCCCCCCAACAAGCCACCACACGCCGACTGCACCTCTGACTCTTCAAGAACTGCTTCGACACTTCCAAACTTTGAAAGGGTTGAGAACAAGACACTTAAATTCTTTACTGGGCTACTACAGTGTCAGTTTTGCTGGATGTCTATAGGCAGCACAAACTAAACATTCACTAGATTATACAGTATTGACATTCCTAATGATGAAAAATAATTTACGTGGAATTACTAGGATTCCACAGCTTAAACCCTCGCTGAAGAATCTTGGTTAAATCATCAGACCCAGCAAACAGAAACAGATCATTACCCAACGTGGTGGAACTCAGATTACATAGTACTATATTTAAACACAACACACTGAAACTTTTTTTCCCCCCTCAGTTAGCTAAAAATAAAGCAAACCTGATAGCTGACCTATTACTCAAACCCAGACACGAAACCTTCACCTGTGTTGGTTTTTTTGTTGTTTATTAACATAATCTCCAACAATACGATCCCTGTGGCAACACCATGAACAGCGTTTGTAGGAACGACCAAAAAAAAGAAAATCACTTGTTGCCTTTTTTTCTTCTTTCTTTCCTTTTTTGGGACGGAAAGGTTGTTTTCCTGTCTCTTCTCGGACCCACCCCCGGCCCAGCGAGGGCGGTGACTCACCGAGTGGCAGAAAGGCAAGGCGGTTTCCAGCCATGGAGAGCTCGTTGAGGCTGGGCAGCTGGCACAGGTGGCGGGGGACGTACCACAGGTGGTTGCGGTCGGCGGTCAGGTACTGCAGCGAGAGGCACATGTGCAGTCTTTCCGGCAGCGTTATCAAGCGGTTGGTCGAAATGTCCAACGTCTGCAGCTCCCTCAGGTCTCCAACTTCTACGATGCAAAGAGGAGGCGCTGGGAGTTAGTAGTGTAATTGTTTTCACTGGAAAAATCTCTCGCATAAACGGCAAACAAAAGGTCATCAGTTAGCTGGGCTGGTTTTCTCTTCAGATTCTGTTCTCTCACTCTTTTTGATGAGGAACAGTTATCATTAACACAGTATGTTTAAATATGAGCTCTCTCAAGATAGAGCACTCCTGAACTGTGACAATTGCTACTGTCAAAAATACCAACCACTTTCCTCATCAGAACTAGGGTAAAAAAAAACCCAACAACAACAACCACCCAAGACTCACAACAAAACACATATCCTGCTGTTATTGGGGATGTTTTTGCATGATCCCAAACTCATGCCAATACAAATAAATTAAAAAAAAATAAGAAACATTTGAGGATGCAATGCTTATATCCAGATCCCCTTGCAATGAGACTTACAAATGCACAGCGTTTCTTGCTTAGTGAGAGCCTTTCACCAAGCACGCTTAGGAAAAGCAGCTCTGTCTTCATAACACAATTCAAAGGACTCGGTTTAAATTAGAAAAGAAATTTCTTAATAACCTCGAAGTTACACTGTTATGCTGAATTGTATTACAGTAAGTTCTAACCTATAGTGGCAATAATTACAGCTTGCAGAGATCTTCTTCTTTAACAATTTCAGAATGTGGTTTAAAATACTGTATTTTCTGTTTAATAGTATTGTATAATTTTTTTGATGTAGGTAACAAATGGAGTTTCTGAAAGTCTGCGAGACACGATCACACAAGTTGCCTCTCTTGTGCAACAGAGGGATTCTCCCCGTGTCTGGCCTGTGGGACCAGGGTACACTTCTGTAAGGACCGACTCGCAAATATACGAAGCAGCTCTCTAGGTTATCTCCTTGTTTATTAATTCTTTTACAGGTACTCTAAAAATCGAATAATTCTCTATTTCCCTCAAACAAGGGGATACTGTAGATGGTTTTGCCTTGTTTTTAAGCAGTTTACAGCAACGAAACCAGCTCATGAAGTATTTGGTGCCCCTAATTCTTCCTGCAGTTCTCAGCATCTTGCAGAACCAAATGTACTTTGCTCTCAGCTGAATGAAACCGGCTCTTGCATCTGAGAGGTGCTAAAACAAGATTCACTAGAATTTTCTACACTGAAAACACCAGACAAGCTACACGATCCACAATCTGCACAATTTACAGCTCTATCACCCAGATTTTTTTTCTTTAAGATATAAATAGGGTAATGCAGTTTAAGTTAAAGCTAAACAGAACCTGTTGTGCCCTTAAGCTCTCTCTGCAGCAGGAGCTAGAAAATTCACTATTCTCTGAGCAGCACCTTGTATACTACACCCAGGGAAGAAAACAAAACATTACGTTTATTTCAAGCTATCTTCTGCACAATGGAAAAAAAGAAATTGCAAATTTGAAGTTGACCTTGGGAAAAACTGCTATAAATGTGCCTTCACAACTGAAAATATGGGAAAAAAAGGGAAGTTATAATTTAGTATTAGAAACTTGAAACAGAATGTGTGTGCACATTTAAAATGAGTTTCTGCCCATTGCAAACAATGCCAGCGTTCACTGCAATAAAGAATCACCAACATAGTACATGCATCCTTTGATAAAATATTACCAACAGAAGCAGCTGCTATACGCAGATGACCACATTCTTCAAACTTGTTAGTTTCGATGTCGACAGGAATCACAAGCATTATTTGTTTGGGTTTTTTTGTGTTTTTTTTCTCCTAACAAGATGCAAAAGCAAAATAATCACTATTACATAGCAGAAGACTACTGTGCAAAAGTACTGCAGCAGAGCTCATTTTGAAAGAGTTTTATATTCATCACAAACAAAGCCATATGCTTGAAAACAGTGACAGGAAAGGAGCCACCTACGTTCAGCCAAACCACTGACCACATGCAGTCAATAATAGGCCTAGCTATTTTCATGCGCTAACCTTTTTCTCTGCCACTAAAAACAGTTTTCTAATTCAGTTTAGGTCCAAAATCCCATAAATGTTACCGTTGGCAAAGCTGGCCAAGTTTCAAAGGCATTGCTAGAATGATATGTTTCAAATCTAAGAGGAAATAAAAGTATTCTCACTTTATCCTTCATCCAAAAAACACATACTTGCCCAAAACTTCATCCTCTCTACCTTAATCTGCCAATGCATACCAGATGTAAACATCCACTTTCAACATCCAGTGCCATATGTTACAGAAACACCCACCGACCCACGATGAAGTTAAAAAGTAAACCAAACAACGTGAGGTGCCATCAGATTAAAGATATAGCCCCCAGACTCCCCACCGTAGTGCTAAAAGCTCATTTGGAAGAACATGCTCAGACATTTACTAATGACACTAAATTGGCTTCAATCTCATTAAAGCAAAGGGAAACAAGAAAGAGGAATAACACAAAATATAAACAGTCCGTTAAGTTTTTCAAGCTTTTAGTTACTAAATACTATTATCCATGCTTTAAAACACATCCATGGCTGACAAACACAGTGAGAGGCTTAAAAAACAAAAAATATCTCCCTCTTGCTATCACCTCATCAAGTACAAAGCCATGTACGGGAGGCAGGCTTTGGGAATTTCAGGCAGACCCAGAAAAGAAAATAGCTATTCCCAGATAAAAGAACTGGCAAAGGAGGGACTTTGATTCAGATTCCCCTCCCTGCTCCCAAGGATAAGAGACACAACTGTCAGACATCACCATTAAACCACACTGAGGACTTGCAATTACATTTAAATGAAATTGGTGAATGTTACATTTTGAATTTGTATCAGCTCGAGGATTTACACTATCAAAAATCAAGATGGCAGACTAGCAAGTCTCATTTTGATACAAGAAGCCAGGAAAAAAGAAAAAAAGAAAAAAAATGACACAAAAACCACCTTAGTAGCTTTTCTAAACCTCTAAGTCAGAAAGATGCGGGTCCAAACGTGAAGTTCCTGTGCCGGTACTTGGACCCAAGCGGTTCAGCCGCGTCCATCTGGATGGATGATCGCAATCCTCTGGCTTGGCCATATGGTGCAAACGTGTCCACGGCGCAGCCCAGGCGCGGGAGCTGACAGGCTGTAAATCCCCGCAGTGCCTTACCTCACGGGAACTTCAACGCAGGCTGAAACGCAGAGTCCTGCCTACAGCCTCGTGAAGATGGCTTCAGTGACACAAATGTACTCGTAAATCCTCCAGACTGCCTTCTAAAACTGCCAGTGCTTGAGTAATTAACTCAACTTTATCATCCTTGATAAGACAAAGACTCAGAAGTGATTACTGTGGCTCCAAAAACTGCCTTTGCCTTCATAGAAATAGCTCTCCTGACCCCTTGGAGAAAGGGACAAGTGAACCGTCATCATACACGTCCGGGTTTTCAGAAGAAAAACTGCCAAAGAGGTTTGTGTCTCAACACAAAGAGAAAAGAAACATCACCGTGCCTTTTTTAAAAAAAAAATGGAAAAGTGAAGCCTTGAAAGAATTTCAGGAAATTTCCAAAAGTACTGACCTAAGTAACAAAAGTGGTTGTATTTGTATAAAACATACCTAACACCAGGGAAAAAAACCAAAACTTTTTCTGACTCAGGTGGTTTAAAAGCCCGTTTTAAAGCTAATACACATGGTTTTACATGAAGGAAAACCCCAAAACATCTGGAAGTAAGCAGCCTATACAACTTATCATAATTGCCAAAGGCAATTCAAACTGCCTTAACCTTCTGGAGGTAGAGGCCTCACCAGCTGCATAACTCAAAAATAGCTAACAGTTTTCTTTACATTTCAAGAGCAATCCCACCTTTCCCCATCGGGCCATGACCCAAAATTTCATCCAGAGATATATGAAACACATACGCAATTGGATCCGAGTGTAGGGAAGGCGTGGATTTACTTGAAATCAAATGCCATCTGAGTCCTTCCATCCAAGTAAAGGAAAAAAAGGGGACAGGAAAGGGCTCCAGACCTACCTGCATGAGAATGCACCTCAAAGCAGGATATTAAGAGAAAGCAGAGAACCTACAAGGAATGGAAAAAGGGACTGATCAGCAAAGAGAGCTGGCACGTCGAGGTCAGGCCACAGAAGTTAAATGAAAACTGCCAGGAGGCCAGGAAAATGGGAGCTCACAGACAAAAGGTTTCTCAACAAGGAATAAAGAGCAAGAAATGAAGAACTGGTGTCAACAAGGGGTAGAAGTTAGGAGGACAGACTAAATATTAATTAGCTTTTTTGCATCATTTTTTCCTGTAAGAATAATGCTGTGCGTGAGGACAGAGACTGAATACCTCATGGGAGCAAGGACAAAGGACAGAAAATTACCACATCCATTACTAAAATGAAATGAGGTTGCTTAAAAATTTCCATCCCAGAATACTGGGGGGAAAAAAAAAAAAAAAAAAAAAAAAAGGTTATACATCAAAACTGCAAGCTCAGAGGATTCTCAACGAATAAGACACTTTCTGGGATAGCAGCCTAGGGGTGGGAGAAGAAATGCAGAACCTGTGTCCACAAAAGCCCTGTTACCATGAACTCAGTGCTCTTCGGTATCTTAGAACTGTTCTAAGCAGAACGAGCGATAGACAGCAGAATGAAAACACAACCCAGGTCCTTCCAAATACAAATCACATTACACAAGCTTATCACCTTCAATGAAATGTCTGGATTAGTGGTAACACATGAGCATCACATCTCACGGCAGATTATTGGGATGGAGGAAACGTTCGTAGCAGTGGTGCTTCTCAAGGATCTTCTTTGTTTATAACTTACATTTTCTACCTTAGTTTAAAAAAAAACCTAAACAACTCAACCTAGATTTTCGTTTGCTGTCTACACAGGCATATAAAGCACTGCTAATACGACAGAGAACCAGATTATCATACAGCAAGAAGAGTAAGAACTTCTAGACTTAAGTGATTGGAACAGAAGGAAAAATAATGCAAAGTAAGCATGAGGCAGTGCAGGAAGAAGGACTGGCTATACTGGCTCACCACCCAACGAGAAGGAGCCACCGGTGAAAAAAAAAACTAACGCAACCTCTAGATAAGGCCAGCACCATATCAGGAACAAGAAAATAAATTAATATACCTTTGTGTTGTAGGCAACAATGACTATCTTGCTGTTATCGTGCAAACATTTACATCTCCCACCCTGCTACCAAAAGGCTCTAACACAGCAGCAGCCACTGCAATGCCAGCAGCACGCTGCTGCTCCAAGGCTGCAGCCCTCTGTACCACACCTCTGTGCTGTACTGTACACCGTGGAGTAACCTTTCCCAGCTTGCGGTACCCCCAGGGACATATTCTGACAAATCCTCACAGAATCGAGGACCACGATGACCACCTGCAACTGTGAAGCACGCACCCAGTGAGCCCTCTGTGTCCTGGGGGCTAAAAAGAAAGTTGGTTCCTTCAGGAAAGGAGGGGAAGGTACTCAAGTGGCTACCATGCTTCACGCTCAAAATAATCATTGGAATCAACTGCCATGAACCCGAGCACAAGATCAGACCTGTAAACCCGCGGAACGGTGGGTTAAAGATGTCTGAAGTCCTTCATACTTCCAAAGCTTACAACTTGTGCAAAAAACCTGCAAGTCTCAATACATGCCGGTGAGTTTGAACTGTGATACTATTATCAGTTTAAAACTGTAATGGACAGGAGATATAAGTTTAAATCACTAAGAGCCTGATGGAAAAGATCTCCTGTAGATCTGCTCTGGGATGCCTCAGGAGGACTTAAATAGATTTTAAGATGGTTAAAACAAATTAAATAGCCTATTACATACTACATTACACTTACTGTCCTACCACGCAGCTCACTTTTCATAGCCCATAAAAACTACATTTTCTAGCACAAATTGGCACTTATGACAGACCTGTGCCATCTTCAGAAAAGGAAGTTTGACCATAACTGAAAATTGGCATGATTAGATTTAAGGGCTAAGAAAGGGAAAGGCAAATTGAATCGCATTTACATTTTGACACTGCTGTATGCAGATCTGTTACCGTACTGTTAGCGAGAGAGCTTGAAAAATGTTGTTTCTCAAGCCTGATGGTCCTGAAAATTATTTTCTTCTTGTATTTTTCCCATGCAGGCTAATATTTGCTCGATATTTTAAGAATTAAAAAAAAAAGAGGAGGGACTGGAAGAGATGTTGTGATACTGCAGCAACGTGTTTAAGAATAACCTGGTTTAAAATAAGGTGCTGAATATGACTTCAAACCCATTAAAAAAATGCATGAAAAAAAGGCCTCTATCCCAGCTGATCGAACCTGAATTTCTTACTTTTGACCATACCTATGGTTGCATTTCACACAGATTCTAGCTGGGAAGAAAAAGATTTTCTGGGACAGGATTAGTCTTTGTGAATGAACACAGTCACATAAGAAACACTTCAAAGATGTTCCCAATTCTTGGTTTCACCTACTTGGGCCATAAACTCTATTGTCTCTTCTCCAACATACAAAACCCCAAACCAAGTGAAAAATACATACTTCTACGGAAATCTAAATAGAACCTTTTTTTCCTCAACCTTGCTAAATGTCACACGCAAATTTAGTCCCAAACCTTATTTATTTTGTACCATCATTCATGAGCAAAGGTGAGAAAAGTGGCCTCGTAAAGTCCCAGCTTGCTAAACAGTAATTTTAGTTCAGCTAAAAGCAGCTGAAAACAGGCATCAGTCACGAGGGTCTCATTAAGTCAAACTCTTCTAAAGGTCAGTGGTTCCCCATCTTTTACCATAATTAAGCCTAAATTAACAGAACTGGCAGCCTTCTGTATTTCAGGGGTCCAGCCCTCAGTGCTTTTCTCAGCACTGAAGCACCAGACAAAGATCACAGACGTATTTTCCCCTCAATGCAGGTTTTGAATTCCATTTTCTTCCATAATTTGATGGTCAGTTAGAACAGTTTGACCCAATCAGATGATAAAAATATCAGACACTAACACACACGAGACAAGTGGAAAAGGCGGGTGAAAAAGCAAGAGGAATAGGGAGGGGGAAAAAAAATTGTTTATGCACAAAGGTAACTCCAGGCCACGAAACAGTCAGGTTTGCTGGGGTGTTTTTTGGTTTTGTCGTAGGGTTTTTGGTTGTTTGTTGGGTTGGTTTTGGTTTGTTGGTTTTTTTGTTTGGGTTTGGTTTTTTTTAGAAGAAAACCTATTTCTTCATTTTATTCCGGTGTACTCTGCCTAGTACTTTAGTACCCCACAGCATGGTACTAACGCTACCAAAATAATTAATGTGAAATTAATATTCTTTTGGTTTATTAAATGATGTAAAATAGCCAAATGATATAAAGGAGCCAAAAATGCGTGAAGAGACAGAACAGCACTTTGTCAAGTAAATTACATGAAAAATTCTGCTAGCATCTTACAAAAAATGGCTCTTAGGAAGTGATATCTTTTTGCTGCTGTCTTTCCTTTGAGCAGCAGCTGTTCTCCTTTTGCTGGGTGTTCCTAGTTGGTATGAACATGAACAAATGTGAAATAAATAAAGCATGAGACCTGTTATGCTTCTCTCATTTTGTTTATGTCTTACCACCTTTACTGCTGCACTTCATCCACAAGTCCCTGTGTGCTAGTAACATGGAAAAAACGGGGGGTGGAAAGCCTTCCAGAAAAAATTGTGCATAAAATAAAGAGCTGATAATTTGAACTCAAGACGCCAGTTAGCCAGAGATGGTTGCTTAAGGACCCTGCTTTGATTACGTACAACAAACCAGTAATTGCCTAAAATGAAGGCAAAAAAACCCGAGCATCCTAAGGACAGAGTAAGGACAGCTCAGGAAGCCACAGAGACAGGGCCAGTCCTGGCCATAAATTCTTGAACAGCTTTTTCCCTTTCTTCTGCTTCAAAGGAAAAACTTGATCAACGCAACAGACTGGTCTCTCTAACAAACATAGATTAGTAGCTCCTAACCCGTTACTACACCAGTGTCTAAATAATCCAAGCAAAAACCTATCTGTTGTGACTGTTGCTATCAACTGTTTCCAACCAGCTGGAAACAGACACATCTTTCTTCCTTTTCTTGAGGTTGGTGGCTTGTTGGGTTTTTTTCCTCTCCAAGAAATACCTAAACGCATAACAAAAGCAATAGGTCCAGGTTAGATTTTCATCTTTCAGTGAAAAATACACTGTACCAAGCCAAGCTCACTTACCTTACTACTAGGAGGTAACAAAACCCCCTCTTCCCTGAAGGTAAACTCTGTCTCCATCACAAAAAAAACCCCGCAACTACAAATCTGAGTGAAGGAAAAAGACTCCAGGGAATATCTTTAGTTCGGAACCATGCTTACAGCAGTGGAGTCACCATATTTGTTTTTCAAAGCAATGCTAACAGCTGGGATTGTTTTAACTGAAGTCCTACGAAAGTCAGAGTTCTTCCAGGCCAGTGGAAGTCACTACAGACTGAAGCAGTAATGGCAAAGCATTCACAGGAAATATTCCCACTATCAGGGAGGTGCCTCTTTCTCACGTGTAAACTATGGATTCAGATGCCCTTTGCTAGCAGCAGTGGCAGGAGGTTCTCTTGCTCCTCCTCACTTGAGCAGCTCACTCGTGCTGAGCAGCATCTGTGTGGGCACCCAGCAGAGCCCTTCCCTCACCAGTCAAGAAGGACGGGCAGGAGATACCAAGAATATGGCACAGACCGACTGCTAACAGTTTCTGATTATCACTGAAAAAGAAGACATCTGACTTCAAACAACATTAGCAACATCCCGACTCTTAGAACGCAGAGAGCAACTGCAAGCTTTATCTTAATCGGTGAAAGAGAATGTTGTTTAGTGTTTCAAATCAGCACCAAGTAGACAAGTAAGGTTTGCAGTAATACTCCAACTCCCCAACTCAGTCCTTCTGAATTGCATTCCTTTGGCAACACAAATAAGTATCCTTGGTCCATAAAGCTGTCAAACATCAAATAATTACCAACTGGAGTACACTCGGCAGTTGCTCGTTATCAAAGCCTTCCATAAAGAACGGCAATTTAACACTGTTTTGGGCAATGCTAAGTTACACACAGGTCTTTACTTCAAATACCACGACAATAGAATTAAGATAACTGAAGTACACGTATCAAGCTCTCTGTGTGTGACATGAACCACAGGAAAGTTAATCTCACGTAATATCTCCAGTTCTACACATTCCCGTTTTCTATTTAGATTTAGTGTCAGTAAATGATGCATTTTATTTTGCTGCAATTTATTTAATAGACTAACTTAGTAAAAACAAGGATGTCAATAACAAGTAGGATTTTAAGTCTCTCACAATGGTATGTAAAAAGGAAAATTATATTTGGGGCGCAAGGTCAAAATGGAAATCAATACATGCTAAAATTCTTCTATTGCACAGCATTAACAATTTGTTTGTTCACTTTCAAAGACTGGGTGCTTTCGTTCTCCGAGCTTCTCTAAGCACTCAAGTCCTACTCAAGTCCAAATTACATTTGCTTAATGCACAAGTAAAATCACCTACCCGTTAATATAGCTGTTAGTAAGTTACAGAAGGAAGAAGAAAACCCAAACAAAAGAACCAAAAAGACAAAAGCACATTCACAGACTCAAGAGTTTAGGGGGAAAATAAGGCAAGTTTTAATGCGCAACAGCAAAAATTAGAAAAACTGAGCTTCAAGAGCTAGTTTTTTTTCTTGTTGCGAATGTTAATATGGCATAAGAAAAAGAATCTCGAAATGTAAAATTAGTAAGAAGCTTTACATGAAAAAGTGAGTAGCAAATTATTTTAGTTTAGTTAACAGGTACTTTTCTTCTGAAAACTAGATAGCTGAATAGGGTCCATGAACTAACAACTGCTGCATTTCATGAAGTTTGCAGCCGTGTGCCGTGAACTGCAGTTTCCAGAGTTTATTCATTTATTTACTTTAAAACAATGTCTGTAAAAGCAGTAAGCATGGACGTAATCCTCCTGGAAAAGCTGATTTTGCTTGTACGGCTTATTTAATCTTCGCTTAGGATCCTCCTGAAATAAGTCAGTGCAACAAAACCAAGTTAGAGCCCTTTGGCAAGACAGCACGCTGGAATCAGTACGGCATTTCTAATGTAACCTCCAAATTTGCAAAGCAGTTACTACAATTTCCTTTTTCACACGTATAGAAACCACTGAAAAATTTCGGAGAAAAAAAAAAAAGACCCGCAGTTTAATATCTGTTCAAAGGTGAGGTTCCTTGAAACCCTGACTAAACGCTATTGAACAGATTGTCTGTATTAAAGAAGTTTTCATACTACAGAAACACAAACACCAGTTGTATATGAAACACATCCTTCTCAGCCTCCATCCAGCTCCCCATGGCGGAGCTTTAGTCTCGGCCTTGTCAATACACATCTGTCTTCACCCGTGCAAACAGCGATTGGCAACTGTTTATGACAGGACCTGAGCCTCTTAAAATCCCTTTTAAGTTCAGTTTCGCTTTTGGGTGACGGTTCTAAAGAGAAAGAGTTTTACAAGTATTTTAAAGAGCATCTGTTCTGAAGTTTCAGAAGTGAACTTCATACATAGCACATGTGCCTTGAACCAGGCAATGGGTTGAGTCCGATCTTTACTATCAGAATCACCAGCCAAAGATTTCGGTGCTGACAGATGAGTTACAAACCAACTTTTTCTGAAATTCTTTTACTTAGGAAGCTAGTCTGGTACTAGGCACCAGAGGATCACTCAAGTTCAGCTCAATTTCTTGGCATACGTTAGCTCTCAGTAAGAGGTGATGATTTCTATAAGTCAAAGGGAGGAAGCTTACTAGAAGCCCCATATTCTTGCTCTTATGAAGCCAGGCTAACGTATGCATTGCGCAAGAAGGAGAATCCACCTCACGACAGCCTCAAGCGACGCAGCTCAGAACACGACTGTTGCCAGCCATAACAGAGAAAAACCCTTGTATCAAATTCCGAAGAGGCAGCTTCGCTGTGCCCTCGGTAAAGGATTCAGCATGTTGAGGGAAGAAGTTCCAGAAGGGGAATGATACCTTAAAAAAAATTACAGTAACTTACATAAACTTACTTTTTGTCTTTTTTCTTATGTAAGAATAAAGCTGAAAAATCTTAAAGATTCTCTTTTGAGTTAGGTCTTGAGGTGTGGTTTTTTAAAGAAAAAGCACAAAGGCAAACAAAAAATCTTTCCAGATCTTAACACAGATCCAAGCATTCTATCATAATAAACACAACAGGGATTACATTAATTTTCAACAGTACTGATGAGAGTTGTAGAGCAAGTCAGCCAGACAAGCAACAAAGCTTCATACCTTCTCAGTTATGAAGACTGTCGAGAGATGCCACCAAGAATCTGGGGGGCAGGACGGGTCTGCCAGAGCTACAAATGGAGTATGATCAGTGGAGCCCACACAGGTAACACACAAAATTAAAGCAACTAGGAATGTTAGCTTATATGGATTTTCAGGTACATTCATATAACTAGTAGCTTGGAACACTCAAAGCAAAACTACAACACAGAATAACATCTACAAAATGAAATTCCTGGTAGTCGGCTTTTCTACATCTTAAATTCAGCTCCACAAGAGCAAGACTGACCAAAAGCAACCAAAGACCCTCCATTTCTCCTTCCTCTCCTCTGCTATGCAGTCAATAAACTCACAACAAAACAAACACCACAAATGGAATAATTACTGAACTCAAACACAACTGTGGCCACTTTCAGAGTTATTTTTTTCTGTGGTGTATAACTGTGTCACAACGAGTCATTTCCATAAATCTCAAACCCAAGTTTTCAAACAGTCAAAACATAAAATCCAAATAATTCTATTTGACCTTCATTATTTAGGTCTGCGTGCCAGGTTTAATCAGTTCTCACAAGCACATTCCACTTCTTAAAACAGACTGTAGAAATGCATTTTTCAAACTAAAAGGAAGAGAATGCATTGTTTTGATGCTACAGCCTGAAGCCCTTTATCTGAGTTTTATCAAAGTATACTCTATCACTGATCAAAGCAGCAATGACAACTTAATGTTCTTTAAAGTTATATATTGCTGCATAAACTTCCCACTTTGGTCTTGTGGCCTCCGGCTCAGCATGTCATTGGGAGTATATTCAAAGGTCAGGAGACTTTCTTTCAGAAGCCCTCCGTTCCCCAGTGGCAGCTCTAACGATCGCAGGAGTGGAGAGTAGTGCAGGGCAGATTAATTCCATCAGGGCTCTGTTCTCATATACCCTAGGAAATTCAGGTTGTAATTCCCTCTGTCAGATGCTTGAAAGACTACCTTGTACGTTGCTGTATGAACTATTTGTATGTGGTAGCAGCATTTCCACATTACCCTTTTCCTGATTTTATTATCACCCGAAGACCTCTTCTCACTCCAGTATTGAAATCAGTATTTCATTTTAAATTCTTCCAGTTCAGTATTCTGAATACGCCATGTGACTGACTGACTTTGCTTTAAAAAGTTAGGAAGTTACTTGGACTTGCAAGACTTCTTTGTTAAATCTGCATTTTAACAATTGACTGAGAAATCTCAAATTGAGCTTACTAGAAAAATATGATGCAATTTTATATTTAACGAACTGTGTTGAAATGAGCCGTATTTAAAACCCCTCATTTAATTTAAAGGCACAAGAACACGCAACGTAACTACCGCGCTTCTACAGCTTCCTTTAAGAACTCCAACATCTCTGTAAAGTTTTAAGCTTCAGATGAATGCTTGTGATGATTACTTAAAGCACTCTCAACATCTTCAGGATTCCTGTCCACCCCCCCCCAGACAAGAGGAAAACCCCGGGAGAAACAAGGTTTAGAGAGACTTGAGAAATCAAGGATGCTGAACAGGAGAGCGAGCCAGGATTCAAGAGGCAGCACCAAATCTCTTAACTGCAGAGAATCCAGTTAAATCTGCTCCCGTGCTCGCAGGAATGCACAAAGCAGCCAAGGACCTCACCGTTAGAAGCAGCGCTCAAACTCCTTCATCTCCCTATCTAAAAGCCCGCGAGGGGGATGGCTACCAGGGGGAAAGCCCATGGCCCAGAGCTTAGAAAACATACGTGTTCCTGCAAGGATTTTGATTTTCACTGCAAAGCCAGAAGCACAACAGGCTTGAGAGCACCACTGGTAATAATTAGGTTGGCTCTTCTCTGCTCCGCCCTGATTTCACCTACACCTCGCCAAGGTTCTTAGTTAATCCTTTTCAGAGAAGGAAACGAACAGTAGGGTGTAAAAAAAAAAAAAAAAAAGGTACAGGGCTGGTAGGGTCAGATTCCGCACGGTAACTTTCACAAGGATCTCGCATGAAATAGTAGGGAATAAATGGCAGCATTGGCCCGTTCTCAGGAACTAGTTTGAAAACACTAAACCCATGGGTATCTGGGATTTCGATGCTTCAGAGGAAATCCAAATTGAAAATAAAAAAAAACGGAGCAACAGGAGGTCATAGGTAGCCTTGCACTGACAGAGTCTTACCCCCTAAAATCATGTTTGTTCTACAATATAATAAAAAAGTATTTTCCTGATTAGAACTCACGTGTTGTTATTCTGAGAGATGCCTCTTTCCAGAGATGTGATGCCACCATACTTTTCACTAAAATTCTGTGGTCAGTAAGAACTATCACATGAAAAGGGAACCTTTCCAGGTCAGTCTCTGCCCAGATCATAAGAAGAATTCAAATGAAATAAACATGGTCTGAACTACAGTTGTACAGCACCCTACTCACCCTCTTGGATCTATTCACAAACTCAGTAATTGCACGAGCATGTCGTTCGTGTTTAAATACAGTCAAACCTCAATCAGGCAGACATTTTTCAAACTGAAGCAGCATGAAAACCAAAGCAGGGACGCTAAGAAAAAGCGTGATTGATCCAAAAATCATTATCATCTTGCTAAAATACATAAGAAAAAAAGAAAAAAAAAATGGGATCCTTAAAACTTGGTTACAATATTCAGTGGTTTTTAAATATTATAAAACTAATACTATAAAACTCAAACACTTGGTCACTAGGCTTTAGCTTCAACAGGATTTTAACCTTGCATTTATTGACCTGAAACCTCAACAGCAGTTTCAGTTCAGCCCTCATCTTTTTTCCCAGAGACATTATGACCACAGAAGTTGTTCTAAGATCTATGTTTTATAAAATTGCAGGTACTTGGAAATACAACGCACTGAGCCGTAACACAAGTCTTTTAACTAAAAACATGCTCAATAAAATAGCCTGATTTCCAAAGACTTTTTCCTGTGATTGTGCTAAATTAGAGTAGCAAATTTTAAGACGGAATTTTCTAGTCCAATAAGCCTAGTACACAAAGCAATATTTGAATACGTAATTTAAATGTTACAATGAAAGACACTGATGGCTTCTTCCAACTGTTTCCTATTACTTTTCAGATTAATGAATTACAACACATACATACTTAGCACATGGATTTTTGAGAACCTGCTGTGCAACACCATAATGAAGAATACCGCAGGCCATTGTTGAAAGAGATAGTTTTGTCGGGTTTTTTTCGTTTCTTAACGTCATTTCTGCTACAGTTACGGGAAATATTTCAGTTCCAGTACGCCCAACAGAAGTCGATCTGGAAGAAGCGCTGGAACAACAGCATACATTAGAACAACGTCTGAAGCTTAAAATACAGCTCCAGAATTTTTCTGACTACATGTTTATACTACTAACATCCAGTGACATTATGAACCTTCCATGGGATACTAAAATATGTTGTATGATACTAACAAAGAAGCTTTTAAAAGCTCCTCAACAAGGGTGAAAGTGGAGGGGAAAAAAAGTAAGAAGGGGCAAGCAGACAAACAGAGACTAGTGAGCAGCTCTGCATACACAGATGATTCACTCTGACACATTCTACAGGTAAGGGCATACAGGAAAAACTTCAGCTACTGAAAATTTCTAGGAATTTAATGGAGTTTTTTTATTCTCTGCTTTCACTTCCCTCCCCATAAATTTAAAGCACTCACAAGTAGTAGCAGTCCTCCTGAGAACTGGACCCAAACCAAATGTTTGAGCAAGGCAGACTCCGTTTTAAAATCGCGCACAACCGACATCCTTTACTTAACCAGGTACCAGCATCTTCAGCCGCTCGTGAAAGCTGATCTCCGAGGAGCAGCCCTGGTACCCGGTGCTTGGGCCACCTTCATTTAGTCACAAATCCCAGAGGCAATCGGTAACCACTCACATGGCCATTTGGTTCCTAACGCTTAAGCGATGACTCTCTGCTATAATTTTATTGGGGAAAATTTCCTTATTAAAAGGTTCCTTAGAGGCTGTCAGGACAGGGCTGTACTGGAGTTTATACAAGATCAAATCACACGAAAATCTTTTCGTCCTAGAAATGCAAAGAATGTCTAAGATACTATCAGGTATTGTTATGGTGTTTCTACATTAAGAGAGTATAATTACTGAGGCCTTATTAATCCTGATGTGAGAAACCCCACACGGTAACAGGGAAGCGTCGGTAAATTTTGCATTGATTTAACTAAAAAAAATAAAATACTTTGTTGTTGCTTAACCTAAGAGCTAATGTAAACCTTAGTGCCCTGACTCCTGGTTTTATACAGTAAACTGAATTAAGAAATGAATGATTAAGCAGAGCATATACTTCACAGATCTGTGCAAAGAACAACTTACTTTGAATTAGGCATCAACCTACATGAAGGAAAACAATGTGTTATGATAATAATTAAAGGAGATTTTTTATTTCGGAGGCTACGCTCCTTTAAATAGTCACATCCTTATAGAGTCCAAAGCTCATGTAACCTAATCTATGTTTTCCTCAAATCCCCACAAGTCCATTTACTTAAAAACACCACACTCCTGGATGGGTGCCTGGCGTACCAAACCTGTCCCGTCGTGCATATTTTTATGCATGTTACTAAATTAGGAAAGCAGAGTGGACTAAGGTTATGCCAACTCTGAAAAAAAGAACAGGGTCTGCATCAGTTTGTGCCTTTGCTTTTCGACTAACAATCATTACCAGGAAAAATGTTAACTTGATTAAGTATCAAAGCAATCTACACTAATCAGAGACAGCAATGAAAGCAGAAAGGAAATAGAGGAAGGGGTGAAAACCAACAGCTAAGTTTATTCTTCCCCCATTTTGAAGGCTCTAAATCAAAATATGGAAAACAAGTTTCAAAAATGAATTAGGGCTACATATTTTAATGCCACTGTCTAAAAAAAAAGAATAGGATTATTGGCATGCTGTACCCATGATCGGTGGAAATACACTGTGCAAAGGAGGTAGGCAAGAAGTCGTGTTTATACGCCCTTAATTAAGATTTACTGAAATACCTTACATTGAGCTCTATTCAGAATTACTAAGTTGGGTAGTCAGGAAGTCTTTACCAGTGAAATACTGGTATGAATAGTAAATACAGATATTGTACTTTATAGTGACTTTAAAAAAAAGCAAGAGAAATGAATATGCAGTTTTCATGTCTCAAAGTTTCTCTTGCCCCCAATTAAAAAAGCCAATTCCTAAGCAAAAGAGACTCAGCAATAATCAATTAACATTCTGAGGGCTGCTTTATGAATAGACAGAGCAGTAATCAATAATTATTAGTGGTCGTTAGTACTGAAGCTACCTAGGCAAGAGAAAGTGACCTTTTATCTGTTAAGATTTTTCAAAACTTGTCTTCATGAACACATGCAGCCTTCTGACAGCACAAGTCATTTCAATTACAAAAACTCACTGATCTTACCACTGTGAATTCCTTATTAACTTAGAGCGCTATTAATTGCGGAGAGATAACTATTAATTTCCTAAGAATGGGTGGAAAGACTCAATCTTCCCCAATATTAAATATGATCATCCTCGAAAAGGTGTGGTCCTAACAAATGGAATGGGAACACCCAGGCTCTATTTCTGGCTAACACTGACTCCTGCTGTGGCCTGGAGCAAATCGCTTCTGTTAAAAACACTTTTTTCCATTCTGTAAAATGAGGATAACGCTCCCTTATCAGCCTAACAGGATCTTTCTCAAATGCTTTGAAGATGAAGTTTTATGAGCCTACAAACGTATTTTAATGAGGCTTACACTGACTGTATTTCTAAACCATTCTGCCTTAAGAAGGAAAAGGATTCGAAGAGAAATGAAATTAAGAGAATATGCGCTATTAACCTCCCTCAAATACTGGTGCAGTTTGCACTTTAAAAATACCAAAGGCAGATGAATAAATTTTCCTTCAGATTCTACCGAACCGAAGCAAAATGCAACAAGTGGGTGCAATATGCAGAAGTCTCAAGAGAAAAGTGGAAATGTCACTTTGAAATGGAAGCCACACAGCTTCCTCAGACGAGGAAGAAAGGGCATTTGCTAAATCCGCCTCGGAGCCGTGCCAGGAGCTGCACCCCCTGCGGCAACAGCAACTGCTGGTGCTCTCCTGTCACCTGCACTTGGACTTTACAGATTAAAGAACCAGTATCGCACAGGTTTACATGAAGTTTGGGATTATCTGACTGCCTTTCCTCTTTTTTTTTTTTTGTCTGATCAA
Source organism: Trogon surrucura (assembly GCA_020746105.1). Lineage (NCBI taxonomy): Eukaryota > Metazoa > Chordata > Aves > Trogoniformes > Trogonidae > Trogon > Trogon surrucura. Next base: position 17,987,449 of record CM036627.1, on the reverse strand, counting down.
TGCACTCAGCTCTTCGTTTTCAAAGCTCCCTGACAACAAACACAAATGGCAATTTGGTCCAGCCCATGTAAAGACAACTGCTGATTTTTTTTTTTCCCCCCTTCTTGAAGGGAACTTTGCCAAAAGATGGGCTGGGATCATAGACCATACCCTATTCTTTGTTTAATTACTTAGCTTTTGCTCTCAACTTGGCAAAACATAAAGCTTTTCATTTTAGTAAATCTATAATTAACTCCAACATGTGCTGAGTAAACATAACCTCATTTTTAATTAAATCTTAGAACGAGATGCTACAACTTGCCATTTCTGAGGAGAAATATCTCTCAAGTTATGTGGAATAAAAAAAAAAAAATCTAATCCCTGTCAAATATGAAACTTTGGTCCAATTTTGAGTATAAGCCACCCTCTTTTAGTCATCTGTTGTCCAAACGTACGTTCACTAAATACGAGATGAAAATGTAAACCGTAAGAGTCATCGCTCAACATCGAACATTCCCAAGGCTAAAGTCAAATGAAATATAAATGGTAACACAGCAAAACAGAGATAACCTTGGCTTCACTGCAGGTACTATTTCAATTGTTTTCAAATTAGAGTTACGCTAGATTTCTGTAAGGCAAATCTTAAATACTAAAAATGAATGTTAAGAGCACAACTGTGGAACAAAAAAGGATAATGAATCAACATATGCTATTCATCGCACTGTTTCTTTCAGTTCTTCATCACAATTAAGGAAGATACAGCAGAATCATTCTTAAAACACAAAATACGATAGACAAGTGTGGGTGTTCAGACACTTAATGGCAAACATTTACTATCCAGCTGCTCTGCCATTGTAATGAAGATATTTTTTAGCAATTGATTAAGGATAATATGAAGAGGATCCTCCTAGATATCCATGCAGTTCCAACAAAAACCAAGGGTACTTATCACACCAGGCCCTGGAAAGGCAGAGACAAGAGCAATGACAGGGCAACAACCCCAGAGTAAGCTTTTTAGGTGGTGACATTATGATGCTGCAAGTTGGCCTGTCTGGTTACACAAGGTGAATACTGATCAGCCTTTCCTAACGGGATCCCCTGCTCTCATTAACACCTCACCAATTTTTGTGCAGGACCAAGCCTGGAAGAAAAACAATGGTCATGAGTCTTGACAAGTTATTTCCAAAAATGACCATCACCTATACCTGAAAGCTATTTTTTTTTAATGCAGAGGTTTAAATTTCGCAGAAGCTGCACTACCAGAAGCTAAATTGTATCTTAAATGGTTACTTACTATAAATGAGAGCACTTAAGAGCTGTCTTTCCCTAACAATGCATTGCAATGCAGTATCTGCTGTAAAGCAAGCAGCTAACGCACAGCACAATGATGTACCGCAGGGAAATCGCATCTCACCCTACTTCATTTTATCAACTTCCCTAGTTTTCCTGACAAAGCTATTTAACAGCATTATCAAGATTTACACTACCAATATAATTAAGGATAAAACAATTCATCAAAAACTCGCTATATTTCGCTCTATTTTTTCAACCATTGCACAGAAATGTTATTTTCAAACGCAAAGATTTTGCCGTACAGCCACCTTTGAAATCTTTGCAATTTTACAAAGAACAACTATGGAAATACGCTTGGAAGCCCTCTCCAGGAAGCATTATGTTCAGGAAACACTCCGTAGATGAACTCTCCAGTGGGCAAACTCTCCTGTGTTAGTGAAAGACTAATCCTGCTGGGACTGCTGACACTCAAGCTGTCTGACATCCACTCATGTAGACCTTGACAGCACCCACCCAGACAGGGTTTGTAACAGTAGCAGTAATGGCACACGGATGATTACCCTCCCAGCAAAAACAGATCACACACCACCGGATTCTCCGATTCAGAAGCAGGCAACAGTACCAATATTTCTATTCACACACAATTTTCACACACTCAAAACTAAACGCACTGATGGACAACGCTCAGTACCAAATTTTGTCAACTTCAGGAGAAATGAAACGCAGTGTGCCCAGGCGGCTGATACCAGTCCGTAAATCAAATGTGGTAGACTCAAAATCAGCTCTTCAGTAATGTAAATTCTCCTTTTGAAAGTCTTTTTCGGAACCTTTTTTAAGTTAATGTGTGAAGTTTTGCAGAAAATGTGTCACTTTTTCTTTGAACAAGTCTTTCTTTCATGGTACAGCACCATAAGGTAAATTATCTTTGAGGAACATAAAGCACACTCAAGTCACTCCTTTCTTTTGAATGTAGGACATCTGAAAATTGACGGAAATTTTATTGGCCTTGGGTCATGATGTTTAACAGGTCCATCTAATTTCATTCCAGAGCATTTACATAGTCATATAATTTTTTTTTTTTTCCTTTCTAACCACAATTATCATTTGACTTGTTCTTATTAAGCTTATTATGCCTAGAAAAATACAAGGAAAGGACAGCTACATTTCTGCACCCAACATTTCAAAGAGCAATTACAATAATTTCTGGAGAATAACCAATATCAATTTACAAACAGATGAAGGTCACAAATTGAGAAGTTAGTTAATTAGAGCCAAAAACTATTCCTGTTAGATTAGGTTGGACCAGGTTTTTGAAATGTTGACCTTAGAGGTTTATCATCTTTGCAGATCAGAAAATGCAAATACAGCTGAGAAATATAAAAAAAATAATTAAAAAAAAACATTTAAAAATCACCATCATCTTATCTAGAAAGATACACGGGTGATGGAGGAAGAACAATACAGTTAGATCTTCTCATCAAAGTATTTAGAAGGCAAAATAAAAAAAAAAACCCACACATTCAAATCAGCCTATGGCAAACTTTTTCTGACTCAGTGTCATATTTGCTTTGAATAAATTTTGGGTTTTTATTATAAACTAGGAAGACAAACATTTGTTATTTACTGTCATGGTGAGGTAGAACTGCCATTGGCAAACCTACTAGACATGCGTCTTTTTAGAAAACACAACAATGGGGTTGTTGGGCAAAAAGAAAGGAGGGAAGGACCGGAATCCTTTATATTCTGGAAAACTGGAAGAAACATTTTATCGTAATGACAGTTGTCATTGGCAGTTTGTGTCTTCTCAAGGAAGTTCCATTTTCTTGATACAATCGCGAAGACTGTTAAATAGATCAATTTTTTCACATTTCAGAAGCATTTTTCAGGGCTTTTCTTTACCTCAAGTACACGCAGTGTGGCTTTTTTTCTAACTACAAAGTATATTTAGTACAATATATGCAAGGGCAATCCCTGCCTAGTCTTTAAATGCAAGTTGTACCATCCTTCAGCTGTAAGAGACAAATAAACCTAGAGCAGATCGCTATGCAAATTAAGTTCAAATGGAATTTGTCATTGCTGTAATCCCTCAGGCATTTGTACTTACCTGCAGGTAAATATTTCAGCTGGTTGTTTGCCAAGCGAAGGTGACGTAAAGATCTCAAGCGGCCAATCTCTGGACACACAATTTCGAGGGCATTATCACTTAGATCCAGAAACTGCAGTTTAACGAGGGAGCCAATGGCTTGTGAGAGAACAGATTAAAACATGAATGTGACCCAACAGTAATGTTAAAAACTTAATAGGACTACGAGAGGATAAAAAGCCACAGTACCTAACACCTATGTCTGAGCACATTTTTAAGTATTAAAGCCAGTCTCACAACTGAATGACAGAACTGGCAGAAATGGTTATTTATCTAACTAACAGTACTGCTGGCAGTGTGACAGGGAGGGGAAAAAAAAAACACAAAAAAACAACCCACAACCCACCCAAAAAATAGCGATGGACAGAATACTCCCATTTCTAGATTCTCATCAGATGATTCTGCTTTGAAACCACTTTTTCCATTCCTTTCCTTTGAATCTATCCAATTGACATGTTCAGAAAGAGCTTAAATTATTTTTCTGAAGTTAGGCACATAACCACAATTAAGACAAGAAGAGAAACTAGTGCAAGTTCCTGAGATGTTAGGTTTCAAATCTGTCATGATCTAAACCAGCAGAGTTTTCCGCGTGGTAACTGGTTGAAAGCAGAAGACACTCTTGTTTCTGTAGATGAGTGCCATTTCTCCTGTCCACTTTCTGCAATTCGAACCAAAGCAAACGGCATTTAGGTGCCTTTGAGAATTCATTAGAAGAATTTAACATAGCATAAACAAGGATATTATCGAGTAAGAGCTACACTGGTATATTCTGTAGGAAAATCTTTAATGTTTTATGGGAAAATAAAGGAAAATTAGGTCTCTTCAAAGAATAGATATGAATATTTTATGATTCCTGCCACTTATTGTGAGCTGATAGATTACTTACCTTCAGGTACAACAACTATGTTATTTGAATGAAGGTACCTGGGGGGAGGAGAAAAAAAGCAGAGGACACCACCTGTTACCCTCAAGGACTTCTGCTACATAATCAGTTTGCAAAATATCCAATTTCAGACTGAAAGAGCACCCTCAAAGCAACTCCTCTCTAGCCCACAAAGCTGTGGAAACTGTATAAACTGGCAATGGATAGGCTCTTAAGTTTCACTTCGATTACTAAATGATTAACATGAAAATAAAAGAGAATGACATATAATTACTTAAAACAAAACATTAATAGTTACACTAATAATCTGCTTCAGTTCTGAGAGTTGCAAGAGGAAAATAAACTCAAAAAAGAATAAAGCAGAGAAAAACCATAATGAACCATATTTGATCACCAAGATATTCAACACTAAATGCTGGGGTGGGGGGAGAGAGAAGCCCAGACCCACACAAGTTATACAATAACAGACATTTCCCCGTGTATAAACTTTTACACCTTTACTGACTGAAGAAACAAGCACATGATCTACTCATTGCAACTGGGTTTCTCAAACCTACAGCACATTTTTTCAAAACTAAAAAAATAAAAACAAAAAAACCCAACACAAAACAAACCCCATTTTACACATGGTCATTTAGGTAGTTACTGCAGGTGGCCAGATCTCTCACTAAGAGTATTGGGCACCCTCTGCTGCAGCACTTCCAGTACTACTAGTGACACAAAAACTATTTTATGCATTTTAGGTTTTGATCAACATTGGTGCTAATGAACAAACAAGTCTTGTAGAACATAGCAGTAACAAAAGTTTCAAATATTGATCTCTTATTGCAAAGGAACACGGAGTATCCAATGTCCTATTGCTTAGGTTCACATGGAAATTATTTGCACAGCACATTTTTTCCATTCTACTCAAACAGCTTTTCCTAAGGTAGGATCCCTTCTTTTCAGGGAGATAGAGACAGAACAAGGAAAAAGCCATATAAACATTTCAGCTGCGTGGCACATCTGAGCCACCTTTTCTTCTCTGCAGACATCTAAACTTTACTAAAAATGTAACAAACATAGAGGTATCAGATATGTTTGTAGAAATCCTTATATATAACCTCAGGATGAGAATTCTAGTCAACTCAGCTGCAGCTCATGAAAAGGCCTCTGAACTATTTCACTTAACTCAAAAAAAAAAAAATAGTAGTATGAGGATTTACACCTAGTATCCCTGCATGAGGGACACGATACACAAGGAAATATAGACAACAGTTAACATAAATATAGTGCAATTGTTAAGTATGTAACTTCCAGGAAAATGAAGTTAAGTTTGCCTTTCAAAAATTTAAGCTATTGTAACAAATTGTTCCTTAAATAAATCTTTATTTTGTGGTCTCTTCTCTGTAAACAAAAGATCTCTAACAGTCTGATCAAAAATTGACTTGTACTATTAGAGCTACACAAACCACAGGCCCACTGCACTTTTCTGTAGAACACCAGAATGTGTGGGATAATGGTGGTACAACTAAGCTTGCTGAACCCTAATAATTAGACTCCTCCAATTCAGTGTTTGTAAGAGATTATTTTAAGCTGTTACTTAGACAGGTTTTCCATCAGATAACATGGTGATTTCCTGATGCCCCATGGCAAATCATTAAATACTAAGTATATCAAATACAAAAATATTTATTTTACTGCTTCAGAGCATAAACATACTCTCAAGACTCGGGCATGATGAGACAAGACTGTCTCTTAAGCAAGTTGGAGACTGCAGTGACCTACAAAACAGTTCAATTATACTGTGGTCGCGTGTACCAGAAAGGTGTGGTTTCAAGGGCCAAATTAGGATGACAAGATCAGACAGCTGAATGCATTAGACTACTCCGATATACATCTCCTCCTGTTCCGAGCCTTCCATTAAATAAACAAAATCACCAGTCCATCAGTTAGTCAACTGAACGTGAGCCAAACGGGTTAAAAGGGGAGAAGAGGATGTTTCTTTTAACCCTGCTCCACTGCCAATCCTACCCTACTAGGAATCATAACCTAACAAGAAGAAAAGGGAAAGGAAGAAAACATGAACTCAGGGGCTTACAGCTTAAAATTATCTGCCAAAATAATACCATTCATGTGACATCTGTTCTTTGGACAAGATTGGATACAGTACTCTGCCTACAGCAATCAACATCCAATAGTTACTGCCCCTTACTTGTTCATTCCTTCTCCTATTTGTCAGTCCCTGACTTGGATCCAAAAAAACCTTATTACTACAATCAGCAAGACTGAGACTGTAGTAACTCTGGTAGCTGGGGTAGAAATAAGCAACTGGGAAAGGGCTGGAGGCAGTAACCTGTTCCTCTGGCTTCGTCAGAACCATCTGACCATCACATTTGGAGGTTCCAGGGCTTCATCAGGGTGACAACAGTCTACACAGGAGTTGGGGAGTAAGTATTTTTTCCCTTAGCAGTGTAGACATTCGTGTAATTGCTCTTGTTGTACAATGAACAAGAAATTGTAAAAAATATTAACATGGGACTGAATACCTCTGGATATAGCACCAATAAAAAAAAAAAAAGATTACTTTCTTGCCCTCCATGAAAACCCTTCAACTTAAGACATGGGTTATGTGCAAGCAATACATTCTAGAATTATTTTAAGATAAGATGGATCAGGATAATAAAAATATATTAGAACTCCTACACAAACTCACAATTCCACGAGGTTTGGAAGCTTCTGTGCAAGGTTTTCTGGCTGAAAAAGAGTTAGAGATTTTTTAGGTTTCAGAACAAAAACCAGACACACACATATTGTGTACTCAACTCATTTTAATAACAATACTAAAACATGTTGGCAGCTAGTCACAGAAAAAACGGCAACAAGGAGCTTGTATACAAGACCCTATTTCCACATCCCCACAGCCCCCCGCCACATTCTCCATCAGTGCAATCTGGGATATATCAAGGGTGAGCAATTCTCTACTTAAACAGAACTAACAGCCTAGAAGAGACATTAATGTATCCTCAACCAAATGGTCATCAGACTTCTGAGGCTGAAAAGATGGATTACCAAAACCTCACTTTTGAAAATATATTCAAATAATTGAGTTAGCTGTAGCAAAGTGACTGCTAAGATGCTGTAGCCTTCACAGACTTAAAGCAGAACAAGAACTAGACAAGATGTCTAGCTATAATGTACTTTATTTTGTAATGCTGCTAAACTGGGAAATGTCCTACAAACTTTCAGTAGCTTAATCAATTACCACCAAGCTAGAACTGCTGAATCCATCAAACTAGATTTCCACATTTACATATTAACATGCATATCATTTTCTAACTGCTAACTGATCCCTAGGTGCAATTCTGCTTCTTGATGGCATTTATAGCCATGAACATATATCAAAAACCATCCCAGATGTCATGTTGATAAACACAGTCAAAATTATTCAAGGTTAAGACAGTTTTAGTGCTTAAGAAATCTACTTTAAACATTTGATGTCTTTTATTGAGAAAAGTTTTTAGAACACACATATATGCAGAAAGGAATGAATTTTAAAAGCAGGTCGATCACATGGTCATTTTCCTTTTAAAAAAAAACCCTAGCAATTTTCACTGTCATGCAAATGTAAGATATATTATCTGAAATACTTAACTCTGTGTTTATAAAGATATATACTAACCCAAAAAAGTAATGTTGTAATATTCTTACGCAGCAAACATGCCATATCCTAGATCTGAGTACAAAAAAAAAAAATCGTTTGTTTTTAACTATGGAGCATTTGCAGCAAATGATGGCTCAATAAATGAATCCGTTGACATCAAGACCCAAGGAACCGGCTATAACTAATCAGTTGTTGCCACCTACTGGAAGGTTTGCTACGGTACATTTATCTTCTCGGCACGGAATTTATTCACTCGAAAAGCTTCAGCAAAGGTTGTACAACATGCACCAGCATAAGAAAATAATAAAGACATGAAGCTTTAATTTAAAAAAAGCAAAGAGGGAATGTGAAAAAGAAAAAACCAAACCCTCCCTGTCGCCCTACACTGTTTATTAGAATAAGGATACTAATCTGAATCACAAACTATTTTCACATTACACACGAAGGTTATACTCTCATTATTGCTTTAACTGCTTCATACTATAAGAGACCTAAACTCAGGAGAGAGATAACTTTACAATTTAGCAAGTCTGCAATAGAAATTCTGCTCATCTTCAAGTGCCACAGTAACAATGGGTCTGAGTCAAAGTTGTTCAATGCAACAACCTACAACAAAACTTAGATTTATTTAAAAAAAAAAAAACAAACAACAAACCCCAACTAGATATGATGCACTGAGATGTAAAACAAACTCTGGTCTCTACTGGTGACATGACAACAAACGACAACAATAAAGGAATCACCGATTCTGCCACCACAGTTCAGTCAAGATCATGTCACCCTGGACATTTTTCAAAAAGTGAACCTGCTAATCTGGCTGAACAGGACAGCACTGAATATTCAGAGTTCGTGAATTAAGAACAATTGTTCTTGAATACGGCTAGATCACGCTTCTGACGGTGCCACCATGGCAAACCCATCTCTCCTTTCAATAGACTGGGAAACAGGATTACTGGAAGGCTAATGTTACCAGTCAAACATTAAATAGGGAGAAGTTGCAGTAGGATAGAGATGTGCTGTACTGCTTCTTGAACTATTCATTGTGTCATGGCTTTCTCTCATTTCCATCTTGTCAATGATGACAAAAATGAAATTATGCTCAGGCAAGATATCTGTAAGTTTGTCAGTGTAACTTTTCCAGAGATCTTCATAAGAACCAGCTGTCAAGGACCAGAGCCCTTTTAGAAGAACAAAAGCTGATTCAGTCAACATTTTTTGGAATTCCAAAGGAATGAACCAGTGTGATCAAAGTACCACCTTGTTTTAAGGAAATACAGTACAGATTTAGTTGTGATGACTGCTAATAATCCACACGCAATTTGAAGTATTTATTGATGAACTAATGCTCACCATCTTGCATAGAATCAAAGGTGAACAAGGCTGAAAGAGACATTAAAACTACTCAGATAGGATCACCCTTCAAAGAAATTAGTATATTCTCTTTCAAAAAGTCTCAGTGAAAGGAATACAGCTTGTTTTCCACTATTCTCAGATAAATTTCCTTCCCTTAAGTAAATAACTTAATACTTCTGTACTGAAATTGAGAGTATTACTTGTCCTACCAGTAAAGAAAATTAAGAAAATACTTCTTTGTAAGAATACTGATGACTTCTGCTCTCCCCATTCCTCCTCTTCTATATTTTTTTCTTCTCCATCTTCTTTTTGCAAGCACAATTAACCTAAATTTCTCAACCTTCTCTCATAGTGCATCTTCTCTAAAAATCCCCTGTTGTTGCTTTCTAGGATCTTTCCCATTAACCTAGGCTGTTCATAAGCATGAAACCCCAGACTCAATCTTTGCTCTAGCTTGTGCTTTAAACAGTATACAATAATTATTTCTTCTGGTTTTACTGGAAATGGTGTATCTTTCTATGTTCTAGAAAGACATCTGCCTTTTTTTGTAACATGCTGCTGACTTGGATCTATTTTGGTCCACTACAACTTCCAACAGATGCTCAGTGAATTAGACATAATTTTGTTTGCCTGGGTCCTAGTTATAGCACTATGCACTTGACTGAGATTCTACCAACTCACGTTATAAGCAAGTTATCCTGATTGCTTTGACCCCTAATGCTCTACTTCACATTGCTTACAAGTCAATTTTGCCTCGGGACGATCTATGTTCTAAGTATTGTTTCAGTTCCTTTATCCCAGGCCTCAGCTACAATGCTGAGCAGTACTGGGCAAGAGCTGCTGCCTCTCTCATTTATCGTCTGCTGACAGTAACCATGGGTTATTACTCTTAAGCCATCTTACATATCTATTAACAAAGAGGAAAAATAGAACTAAAATGCTACTTGTGAGACTTTGGTTTGGCTTCTATTTTATAATTGCTTTGAGGCTCCAACACACACATGCAGAAAAGCGACACGCAAAACTCTCCTTAGAATTGTTTCATTTTCTGAGCACTATAAACTTCACAAACCTTACACCGTTAGGTGATCACTGCACTTTACAGAGCATCAAAGCAGCACTATGTACAGTCCTCGGTTAATTTTTAAAGCAGCTTTAATTTGTAACCATGAATCCTGTCCTCCCATTAAATTATTAGCCCAAAACCAGTAAGTGCCAAAATAATTCTCTACAATACATGCAAACTTAAGTGAGTCATTCAAGATGAAAAGGTATAAAATCTTCAGAATCCCTTCAGTTTTTGGCCCAAGAAGCAAAACTTCTACTGAGAAATTCTAACACATCATTGTCAAAGCTTTTAACACTATTCCTTAAACTGGAGCACCAAGTCTTATACAGGAAACACTGAAAAACACATAATTTTGGTTAATTTTAAGTAGTCAGGCCCTCCAGCTCCACTACCCCGGCTATCATTTTATCTGTCATACCCAGAAAAAAGCCAAACTGAATTAATTGGGAGACCCGACTCTATTGACAGCAGTAAATTTGACTCTCTCTCTAGAGACTTACCAGCTCAGAATATCTCAGTTATTTAACTAGCCCACACTGAATTCTGAGGTCACAATATACATTCAGCTTGAGAATTTGTTCAGTTCAGGGAAAAACAACAAAAAAACCCCTCACAACAGCAAATCCCACATTCCTGAAATTAACTGTTTGTTCTCCTATCTAGAGCAGCCCATACACAAAAGTTGTCACTGGCACCGTAACTAAAAGCTTTGAATTAGACCCTGGGATTGACGACACCTTGAAAACAAGGTGCACACCAAGGTAAAAGCTGTTTAGTCTAATGAAGGAATGCCAACTAGACTTGCACAGTATCACCCAACAGTAGAAAGGCCTGACTACTGAGCCAACTTTATCGCAGTTAAAAAACCCAAACAACAGATCTCACAAGAAAACCCCAGCAGATCTTCACAGAGCTTCAAAAGGGCACCCGTAAAATGTCATAAAACTTTCATTTATTATACTCTCGCTACCTACGCAGGTACAAACATAATACAACCAAATACTGTATCACAACAGATGACATAATTCAGGATCAGATTTGCTGTAAGATTTTTTTTTTAATTATCTTGTTTTTTCTGTTCCAAAAATCAGAATTCCTAAACATACAGTAAATTCCTAAACATACACACAGTAGACATTACAATAAAGAGGTTGTCGTACCAATGTGGTCAGGGAATTTCTTTTCATATAAAGTCTCTCCAAGTACTGCAGCCCCTCATCCTTCAGTAACTCCAAAGGAAAGTGATGGAGATTTCGATAATTTAAGAACAAGTTCTTGTGCCTTTCCAGCTTCGCCTCAGATATTGTTTTACACAGTTCTGATGCCATGACTAATCCTGTTCCAAGCACCACATCTAGTGCATTGCATCTTCTGCAAGCAGACCCATTTCTAGGAGACAAAAAGAGCAAAAAAAATCCACAAACCACCATTATCAAGGTGTACACCATGCATTATTTCGCATAAAGAGGCAGTTATTACATATTATCTGATAATGTATCCACACACACTTGTTCCAGTTAATACATAAAGTACACAAAATATCCACACTATAAGATATGTTAGAAGCAAATCTTCGACTACTTTCTGAATGAAGTTTCAGCATGTTTTCAGACTAGCAATGACAAGATCTTAAGGTGTACATAATGCTTTTTTCAGTTCATTTTCTGTGGATCTTCTTGATAATTTTGTCAAAGTTGACGCAAGAAAAAAACAAACACAAACAACAAACAAACAAAAACAACAACAACCCCCCACCTCTCTCTCTACAAACCACTATTCTTCCTACATATATTCTGTCAAGTGTGCTAAAAGAAGAATCCATAAATAAGAAAAATGCACAATTTATTACAGGACTTCTTATCTTCAGATGACAAAAATACCTTCATGTAGCTTTTAATCCAGAATGGCAAAAGGCATTGAAAGCTCATTAGAATTTATCAGTTGGAAGAAATATTTGGGATAGACAGATAGCATATTTTAAAATAATAAACTAATGTATGAGAAATCTGAAACTTACAGCAAGAAAATTTATAAAGAGCTGAATGTGAGAGCAGATTTTCAGCTCTTTCCAAAAATAAAGCCAGAAAGAACTAAATGTCAAGCTTTAACTGACAATTGTAAACCCAGAAAAGCATGAAGACAAATTAAAAATTAACTGGTATCTCTAAACAGACTTTATTTCGCTTGGTTTTCAGATATAGGCAAAATTCTAGTCACTATTGTTACCTAGATTTAGATAAAGCCAGCAATGCTACATCTTTTCAGTCGTCTCAGAGAACATAGTAAACCCAGACGATTTATAAATTTAAGGTTACCAGTTTGCCACACACTCAAGTGCATAAATTAATTTCCATTAATGAAAGACAAGGAATCATAACTGCTTTCCACCGATAACATTTTCTATTTCAGTTCAGCCCTTTACTGAAAGAGAGATTTCTAATTGTAGCAGATACTGGAAGTACAGGTACTGAGTTACGAACAAAAATCCTATCTGATGATATAGCAGTCTTTCTAAACAAAACTTCTTACCCAGCTGACAACCAAACCATACATGTAAATCAAGCTACTTTATCACTTTCAGTTTTTCCCTTGATTTGCAGGCAAGTAGCTTTTACGAGCGACCTCTGTCCTTTTAAAATACTACCGCATTTATTTTCTTACAGTCCCATGAGCACTACTAACCACAACTCAGGTATAATATCCTGCACATCTTGTCTAGTCTCGAGTTATCTCCAACTTGAGCTATGCTAAGATCAGTTCTGCAAGGAAAGCACTACCCTGTTGAGAATCCTATATAAGATTAGAAAGCACCACTCCAACTTTGGGTAAACTATTCGTATGAGAAGAACCCTCACTAGCTTTCTTAAGGAGACAGGGTACATACACTGCTGGCCACTGGCACCAGCAACATTAAAGCTCCCTTAGTTTAGAAGATAAAAGAAATTACGCCACTACAATTCCAAACTCCACAGCTGTGATCAGCACTAAACTGCCAGAAAAGCATTAGAATTTTCAATGTGCACAGTGTGAGAACATATGAAAATTTACTGCTACAATACAAGAAATGGTAAAGGAAAGCTCATCTTGCACGGAGATATTTTTAAATTAAAACCTGTGAAGTCACAAAACGCGTACATAAACATCCAAGAGCCTGACAATTTGTCTAGAGACACTTTTGAGATGTTTTGCACTTGTGGACTTCTCTTCAGAGTTGTGACTCCACGTACCAGCCGGACATTTATCCAAGGCACACGTGAATACACACAGACAGACAAGGCCACAAATGCAAAGTCCAGCCACAACCTACTCTATTTTGGCTTGTTCTTCAAAGGAAAGTCCTCCTACTCCCTTCCACCACCAGCCAAACTTTTTCTCTCTACTCCTTTTTTCCAGCGATGAGACATCGCACTAGCAAAACAAACCCCAGCCTTTAAGGAAAGGAAAAAGGAAGGATGAGGACAGATAACACGGTGCTGATGGCCCTGTGAGGGGTCAGGAGGTTCTGGGGAGAAAACTGCCGGTTCACGGACGATGGGGAAGACAGAAGAAGACAGAAACAAGCCCACGCTGAGGGAGAAGCCAGGAACAAGCCCACGCAGAAGCCAGCTCAGGGCTGGCTGACACGGGAGGTTCAGAAGACCCCTCAGAGCCCCCGCCCCAGACCCACGGGCCGCCGCCGGTCGACAGGGACTGCTTGGAGAGGGGTGAAAAGAGCGCACACGGGCTGAGAAACTCGGGGGATCCGCAGGGCACGAGAGAACGAGGTTATGAGGTTGGGCCGGACGGAGCCGCCTCGCTCGGTGCTCCCGGGGCCCTGGGCACTGGGGGAGGCCGGTTTGTCCCCGGTGGGTGCGGGGGAACCGGCCCGTCCCGGCTGAGCGGGTGCGTGTGGGAGCGGGAGGGGGCCGCCACAGGCGGAGGCCTGTGAGGGCTAAGAAGGAGGCGGGAGGCCGCCCCCGAGGCTGAGGCTGAGGGGGGCGAGGAGGACGGGGCCTCGGCCCGGGGCCGGCTCACACCCCCTCACGGAGAAGGCGCCCTGCCCGCGCGCTCCGGTGGGCAGAGCAGCACAAGAACACACATATACAGACACATATACACACACACACACACACACACACACACACACTCACCCCCCAGAACCCGACCCGCCTTGCCCTCTTCCCCGCCCGCGCACCCATTGCGGGGAGGGTCACTCACCGGTTCCGCTCCCCAGCTCCGCTCGGCGGCGCCGGCCCAGGCACCCGGGGGCGGAGCGGGGCCGCAGCCGCGCGAGACCGCCGCCACCGCCCCCCCCCCACTCTCGCGAGACACCGCCTCGGCCGCAAGCACCGCCCCGCCTCGCCTCCCGCCACAACACCGCCCCCTCACCGCCCGCCTCTCACCCAATCGCGAGGCATCCCACCGCCCACCGCCCAATCACAAGTTTCCCTCGCTCCCAGACTTTATGTCCCCTCGCCTGTCAGCCAATGGGAGGGCGCCCCGCCTCAGCGCCTCGGCTGCCGCCTGCGGTGGGCGGGGAGCAGGCAGCCCGCCCGCGGGTCCCTCTGGGGCACGGGTTGGCTCCCCGGGTGTTCCCACAGTTGAGTGTTCCCACCGGTTGCCCCTGCTTCACAGCTTTGAAGGAGAAGGTCGTTTGCAAGTAAAAGCTGTGGCCAGATGCTCTTCCCAGATAAATTTTGGTGCAACTAACGCTACCTTTTATTTCTTTGTTAACAGCTGGCTGGGGGCCCTTAGGCCATCCTGCCTCAACCTGCCCGTCATGGCCCTTTTTACCCATGATAGTTGTCCTGGCTCAGTGCATAAGGGAACCCTGTGGCTTTCCTCCTGAAGCAGTCACTCAGGCTTCTCTCCCTGTTGTCTTGCATTGCCTGCAGTCCTCACACTCATTCATTCTCAGTCTAAATTTATTTTTTTTTTCCCCCTTGACCAATGCCATCACGATCTCCTGGGCTTGTGTCATCAGATTCTGTGCAGCGCTTCTAAAAAACGCTTCTCTCTCCGATCTGAAAGCTGATCTCCGAAGCTCTGATCCTGCACAGCACAGGTGTACAGTCTTGCTGGTGTAGTCACAAGGCTAAAAACGATGGGCAGCGCAGGGAGCGCTGGAATCTGATCTTACAGTGAGGAGAGTGTTTGCCTCATGGTTGCTAAGTCATGCATCGAACTAGAGAGATGAATGAGATAGCTTTTGCTAAGTAAACTTTTACTGTTTCTTTACCTTGGTTTAATTCTTAATTTTGTGCTTATGAAAGCCAGTAAATTTACATCTTACTCGGAAGGATGACTGATCTTATCTGGACCTACACAGAGAAACTAATAAAACTTGTTTTGAAGTGCAGCTTTGAAGAAGTCGTCTATTCAAGCAGTTTGCAGTTGCCAGTGTCTTCACCGACCTTCATTGGTTGGTTCACTGGCACAAATCCAATAACTGGCAAATGGGCACATCTCCCCCGGTGATCCCTTGTTTGTGACAACCTTAATGTAAGCCAGCTGAATGTTGTGTGAATAAAAAGAGACAACGATACCTTATTACATTTAATGCACAAGGTCATTATTTGAGCCTAACAACTTTGGGAAGATGCAGTTGAAAATATCTTGGTATAGTAAAGCTTTATGCAACCTTTCTTCTTTTCGTTTGCCAAGTGAAACACGAAGGAATTATTTTTATTGAAGTTTTTGTGACGAGACTCCTCGCTCTCAACTTCACAGAAACAGGAGATCCAAAATGTCTTACTGAGCTTTTGAATTTGAGTTCTGAACATCCCGAGGTTCAGCCTCCCTAATAATCCTGGGGAAGTCTTTTCCTCCTAGTACTGTGGATACCACTTATATTAAATCATGTGCATTGAATTAGACTTTGTAAGTTCGAGTGATGATCAAAATATTTACTGAGCAATTAAAGGCCAGTTTTTAGCAGCAGGAAATTTCACTGTGACTGATGCATGACAGGAGAAGAGTGTTTCTCCTGTGAGGTTGATAATTAGCAAATATTTTTAACCTTCACTCTTCAGTGTGCTAGTTAGCAGTACAAGATGGGTTTTCTTGGGCATCACTGTGCTCTGAGAATTATACTGAAGCCAAAATCCATCACTCAACACCACGTTCCTGCAGTTATACCTGGTGCAGAGAGGTCCCACGGTTTGGAGGAATCTTCTGGGCACAAGAAATCAACAGATCAACCCAGTGATGAACAGATGCGCTTTCAGCTTTCTCGAGGTTCTGCTTGCTGAAGGGTTGGTGTACTAGTGCATATGACATGCACAAGCGTGTAAAGCAGTAGCAACCCAGTGGACTGTGTGGTGCATCAGCCAGGCCTCAAAGCCAGTGAACTTTTTTTCCATGGTCAGACAGGAGAAGAATCTGCTTTTAATACCTGCCTTGGATGTTTGAAATGATCTAGTAAAATGGCAGAGCTCTCCCTTACGTGGCCGAATTCCAATATTCCTCAATGGTTTGTGCTATCTTTTTGTCTTCTGCTCATACCTGGAAAATGTACATTGCCTAGAATTTTGAAAGTTCTCATGCAGTGGAGTACAGGATTTATTTTTTCTGCTCTTGCAGACACGGAGGGTGGCTTTCTCCCTTATCTATGAGGACTACTGACTTACAATTTTCTTCTAACTAGAGCTGAGGTCCTTATGTCATCACCAACTGAGACTTGAAGAAGAATACTTTCCTACTTTATTAGACAATATATACTATGATGTGATTGTCACGACTAAACTTTTTTTCAGTTTGCATTCTTTCTTCTAGAATTTCAGTTTATTAGTTCTACTTACCCTTGTTTTCACTTTACAATATCTTACATAATGCTTTTTTTCAATATATGCAGCTTTCATGTACACAATGATACAAGATCTCTGTTGGTATAAAGTTTGAGAATAGAGGATCTGTTCTTCCCATAGGAGGATTTTTTACATGACACATGCATTCACTGTTTTGTCTCTCATATCAGAAAGAAAGAAACTCACTAAAATGTTCTGGTTTTACTGATGGAGGAAGAATCCATTCTCCAGAAAGTCCTGGATCTTTGTAAGAGGTCTTTCCTAACTTCCAGTTAGTATTTTTGGTGGAGTGACAAAGCTATCTTATTTCTGTGGAATAAAGTTACAGTGACTCATCGCAGCACTGCTAACTTCAGTTCCATGAACCTTTTACTTTTAACTCTGGCTTCTGCAGCAGTAGCAAAAACTGGAAGGCAGATGGAGCTCCAGCATGCCAAGTGCCAACATGTCAGTATTTAGTGTTCAGGCATCATCCAGCTTTGGTTTAAGTCTTTTTCAGTTTTTTTGTTACCGTATTTGTTGAACTTTAGCTGACTCCTTTTCCAGTGGCACAGTAATGCTAACAAAAAAGCTAATTTGAAAGTTACTTGTACTGCCTGGTATGGTTCAAATCAGCTTTGCTTAATAGAAGCTTTTAAAACAGTCTATTACTAATGTGGGCTGAACTCATTTTGGGGAGGAAATTTCTTGGTAATCGCACTGCTTACCTTGTGGAATAGATTTCCTAAGAGGTCATGGAAAGTACTGGTAATTTGGGCAAACTGCAGTTTGAAAGGAACAACCCCAACATGGAATATGTGTGCAGTGGATTTTGGCCCTGATCATGCAGTTTCTGCTCACTCTAAATTCCCACTGATCTAATTAATCTCAATTGGAAAAAGAAAAATGCCTCACTGACTGCCCCAGAAACCAAATTCCTCTGTTAACGCGCTAAGCAAGTATAACAATATGCAGAATCGACATTTCTGCCTCTGCTCCATCGGGAAATCTCAATATGGGATCACCACAACGGTAACAAATCAACCAGCTTTCCATGGCTTATTCAGCTGTTTGTCCTTCTTTAACGGCTGTTAAAGGTGGACATAGCTGATATGGAGATTTTTTTGTTGACGAGATGATCAAGGCTTTCAAACTAATTCCAATCAACCAGGTGTTAATTTTCAACTTACCAACATCGCTGTATGTCACAAATGCATTAACGAATAAAACTTTGCTTATCTTTTGCAATTCGCTTTGCAGAATTTAAACTTGACTGATTAGGTTCAACTGAAGCTGCTTAGAATATTATCTCCAGTTTTGCTTCACTTGAAACCAGAAAAGTTTTAAAATAGCAAATTTAGGCAGCACACATATTAGTTTCAGGGAGCAAATGGCATGAAATGTTCTTGGGTCTATTTTTATATGACCTCACTAATATTATTTTTTACCACTGCCTTCTGCTGTCATTGAGGCTGCACAGTGGTTTTTCCTCCCTCTTGCTGCCTGGTCCAAGATGTCATTGCTTTTCATCTTCGCTGCACTTCCCTTCAGTTTAACACACAGATTTGCTGAGTTTGCAATAACTGTCAAAAGATTCATGAGTATTTCTAACGATTTACGGGAATTAATCAGATCAAAAGTTGTTATTCACTCACCTGAAACCAGTGGTTTCGAGTTTATTCTGAAGCTGTTTCTACTTCCAGATACCAAACTTACTCCAGTTCTTTAATCGGATCCTATTGCTGCCTAATGAAACTTTCTTTCTCCTCTTAGCCATTTATTTTTCTGAGGGGGAAGTCCCATGCTCTTCTGTGTATCAGAACAAAGTCATATTTTGTAGAGAGACTCCATATGGTCAGTAAAGCTCCATTGGTCCTATAAACCTTCTCTACAACTTCTATAAAATACTAAATTCTTATCCACACAGTTCCATTCATAACAGTACCTGTAAGCTTGAAATGGAGGTGCATTGCATTTGGGTTTTAGTGACAATACACATACTTGAAACACCATATTTTTGTATATTTATGTTTGTATTTCTTAGGGAAAAGTTCTAAGTGAGGTGCCAAATGTCTTGGTTGTGTAAGAGTGACCATTTCTGTAATTTTATTCTGCCATTCGTATCAGAAGGGTGTTAACTCTGTGGCCTGTTACATTATGATAGAGATGAGGCAGGTGGTGAGCTATTTTTCATTCCAAGTGAATATAAATAGTGAAGGGGGGAAGTGTGGTGTATACACAGCTCTTTGATTTATGTAAGCCTATTGTGGAACCTGTTATAGTGAAGTCAGATATAGAAATCTTCTGTTCCTGAGACCAGTGGGAGATTTGCTTTTAGAGCGTTGCAGGGTTTCTCCTTTTCACATAAACCATCCATCTGGTTACAGCTGGAGTCTGACCTTTCTTTTTGTTGGACACACTAGGAACAGCTTAAATGTCTGCCTGGATGTTCCACATGTTAGGGAGACAATAGGCTGCTTCCTGTTAGATGCAGAATTTTTCGTTTTCGAGAGCAATCTGAGCTAAAACAGGTCACAAAAGTCAAGACATAGTTGGGCTTGAGGAAGCTCTTAGAGGCCAATTAGCAGTCTTGCAGTAGTGACTGCTTAGCATAGGTACTCGAGTCCTTATCTCCTTCCTGGTTTTGTCACATTTGCAAGGTCTTGATAGAGACCTTTCCAGATTATAAAATCGTGGCACAATACTAGCTACCAGCTCCCATTTTTCTTCATGTAAGGAGTGTTTTAGACAATATGGCATTGTGTCTGACACCAGCTCTGCTCCTAGGGAACTAGTCCAGACCATATGTCTGTAGCAGGTTAACATGTTCTGTCTGACAAAAGGAGCTAATTTAGCCTTCATTCAAAAGCAGAAATGGAGACTCAGAGTAACTTCAGCTAACTAACTAGACCCTCGCACCAAAACTGTTTTTTATTTTTTACCAATGGCATAGGAAAGAGAGTCCTGTGCCTTTTACTCTCTTCTGGGGTCTAATACTGAATAATCTTGGGACAGTGAAGTAATTAAGCCTATTAAGCCGTTTCAGTGGCCTAGTGCTTTTAACATTGAAGTCATGCTCAATGAGTTAAAGTTTCTTAAATACACATTGATATATTTAGAACTGCTGTCCTCTAGTGAGGGATGGCACCTTTGTAACAGTAATCCATAGATACATAGAGCTACAAATTAGAGACAGCCCTACCAATACAGATTACTAAAGAAGCACAGTCGCAACTTTATTATTATAATCCTGAAATTAATATTTGTTTCTTTCATAAAATAGAAGCCAGCCAGCCACAAACAAATCACAAAATGTGGCTGCTGGAGAATACGTCCCTGTCAGTGTACCGATGCTGCAATCCTTTTGTGCAACTGAAAAGCAATTTTCATCGATGGACTTCTGGTTTTGTTGCATTTTACCCTGCCTTGAATTGGTGAATCAGTAAGCCAGTGTGTCCTCAAAGAATTACTGAGGATCTCTTAGAACAATAGGAAAGAAAACTCATTCAAAATATGCTTTGACCCACTTATTTGTCATTTTGCTGTAAGAATATTATGTTTCTAATTTAATCTGGGCTACAGTCTGTAATTTGAAGTCAAAAGCAATTTTTCCTTTTATTTCATTGGAGGGAAAAAAGAAACTAAATAAGAATCGTAGTTTACCAACACATGTATGAATATAAATATTTTAAAGCATATACTGGTTCTGTGTACATTTCCATTATCATTAGCATTATCAATGTTTGAAAAAAATCTAAAAAAGATTTTAAATCCCTGCATTAATCAAATAATCTTTTTTATACTGACTACCTCAAACACACAAATATTCAATAATCTTTTATGTGAGTAGGACTATGCTCTATATTAAAGACTAATCACAGCAGTAAATGTTTTGAAGAATCGAGATGCAAGTAGAGCCATAATTCAGATGGAATTCTAACCTGAGGAATTTGGTATTGGTGGACAAAGGAAAGACAGCTTCAGGTGACACATGCACCACGGCAGAGTCTATTTTAACCCAAAACTCAGCACAAAACATAAAAATGCTTCTGTTAATGGCTCCATAGAAAGTGCAATAGAAGACGTGTATCAGAATCTATGGATTTCTTAAAGTTCCTTGGACTGATCAGACACCAGGGAACCTTGGAACTGCTACAGCTTCCTGTATGACTTCAGCACTGTTGAAGATCTGTTCATTTCATGTTTCCCCCTCTAGTGTACTTTCGGAATACAAAACTTCCAAGATGACGTCATTATGTTTTGGGGTTTTTTTTCTTTTAAAGTACTAGTACTACTATATGACTTTAACATTCTACTCAGCAAACAAACATTTACTCTTTTGGCAGGTTCCAGTTACTTTATGTAGGCAAGAATAGAAAATTACTTTTTTTTTCTTTCCCTACGTGAAGAACAACTGACCAAGTTCTGCAGGCTAACATAACCTAGGAAAAGAAAGGGAAAATTGGGAAACACAGTGGGATGTAGTTAGAGAAACATGGGCTTGCTCTAGATTTATCAGTTCTCTTTCTGTTCTCTTACAGTTCTTGAACGCTTTTATCAGGCTGCTAAATAGCCATCTGACAGGAATTCTATTTCTAACCTATAGACACAGGACTTTGAAGATTAGTTCATTAAAATAGACAATCTCCACACCTCTGCTTATATTTTAGAGAGAATTTACAAATAAGGGGAATTAGGGCAGCGAGAAACCTGATCCAACATTGAACTTAGTTCTGCTCCGAGTAGAGAGCGTGGGCCAGTTGGCCACCTGAGTTGCCTTGTGGGGAGGGTGATTTTGCTGCCATTATAACTAATGTGATCATTAATCAATCCTTCCTATAGACTGAGAAAAACAGCTTTGCACTGAGTAGATGCGGCATTTTAAAAAGCCTTTGAGGCTTTCCCTCTCTGGTCAGGTGGATGTATGCGCCACAGTTCGGCCTCTATGTTTAAAAAAAAAAACCCAAAAACAGTCCAAATATTCTTAATGTACACCTCAATAAGTGGCGAAAGAGAGGAAACCGATAATGTTGTGATGCTATGAAATGGAGAAGCGCACTTCCATGGAAGATTTATGTGGCACAGCATGCCAGCATTTAACAGCATACGTCAAGTTTGTATGGGTTGATGACAGGGAAAGTTTTCTTTTGCTGAAGAGGGGCTCAGCTCTCAATGACTTGGCCATCCCTGAGGCAGAGAAGAACTGTGTCAGTGAAGTAAATAATTTTTTCCTCCTTCCATTTGCAGGTGTTCCCTCCCTGACCTCTTCACCATACATACATGATTTTCACAGCAGTACAGGCTGAGTGGCAAATCCTTTGTGTTTCAAAAATATCCAGTCCTTTTCCTTCAGTTCCTTAGGGGAAGGACTATACTGAAACAACATGAAACGACTACTAAAGGTAGTTTTTCCTTGCTGAAAGACAAAACCAAGGATCAAGGCACAGCAGCAATATTGAAAGACAAGAGCACAAAGGAAAAGGAGCAAAGTTAAGTAGATAAAAGCATCACAACATAAGTGCTTAGATGAGTCTTAGTGTTCTGACCTCTGCTGCTGTCATAAAGTGTTTGAATTTGTTCAATACCTGATAGAAAAGGAGTCAAAAACCACAGAAGATGCAGCACGTAAAGGGGAATTTCCTTGTTCAGTAAGGATATGAGGTATGCCCTATCCAGACAAAAGCACTATTTTCCAGAGAACTAGCAATGAGCATTTATTCTAAGGCACGGTTACAGCACGGTTGCAGCTCTGTGTTACACACATAAGGAGGTATCAAGGAGGAACCGTGGTAAAACAGGGCTTTTGCAGGACTGAATAAATTATTTTCAAATATTTCCCATACTTTTGCTGCAAACAGAGGGTCACTCAAAGATAAAGACAGGCCCGTATCCTTCAGCCTTCCTACACGCACTGTCTTGTTCAAGCCAATCAGTTAAACGCAATGTGCAGGGAGAAGATAATATTTCCACAGAATGATTTATGCTCAGCATTTCATTGGTTTATAAGAGTGCTGCTAGCAAAGCAGTTTCATGCATATCTTAAAAGGTTATTTCAGGCAACCATGAAAGACCTGTGGATGGTAAGTTCATAAAAGGAAAGTTAATAGCAGTATTTGACTTTCCCAAGCCATGTGATGGACATAAGCAAACTTCTGGCCTTTTGTTCATGACACTTAGCCGTGTTCCCCGCTGTTTGCAGATCCCTTGGACTTTTCTTCTTTCCCATCCCTGAATGAAGAGATAAGTTATCTTCAAAAGACTTTGATATTAAGTCCAGGGAAATTACAGAAGTAGAAATCCATACTAATCAGAAAAGCAAACTTAGTATCATGTCTAAGTTTACTTTAATCCTACCAATATTAAAGCCAACAAACCATTTTATGTCTTCATTTTTCATATCTAATGTATTGCAGACTAGAGATTTCCTGTAATTGTTTTTTTCTTGTTTGGTTTGGTTTTTTTTTTTTAACTGGGGCTGTGTATTTGATACTGTATAAATTCTAGCCCCAGATTATTAGTCAGCTTTTTTTCCCAGCAAACCGCAACTGTACATGTAAATATCCACTTGAGATTTTTAAGTGCTTTAATTTCCTGGGGCTATTTACAAATCTTAGAGACCACAGAGAGAACTTCCTTAAAAGGGTAAGAAAAGCCACTGCTCTTATTGCAGCCAAAAAAGTTTCTACAGTCAGATCGTCCGTCTATTGTTGATTGAAGAAAGAGGGTGAAAAAATGAAAAATGTTTTAGACTACATCCTCAAACACCTAAG
Organism: Trogon surrucura; assembly: GCA_020746105.1. Lineage (NCBI taxonomy): Eukaryota > Metazoa > Chordata > Aves > Trogoniformes > Trogonidae > Trogon > Trogon surrucura. Next base: position 17,963,552 of record CM036627.1, on the reverse strand, counting down.
TCCTATGAACAATAATTCCCAGAGGTGAGAACTTTCTGCGAAGACTTACATTGTCAATTCCAAGAGCCAGTCAGTTGTAGGTGACATTAAAAGGAACGTCCTGAATTTCTCAATTATCATTGCTGATGAGAGGGGGTCTCATAGGTAGATCAGCTCTCAGAACAGTCAATTTAATCGCTCCAAAAGCAAGCTGGTAGCGCGTATTTAGGTAGAATATGTTAGCAGCTTCACACATCCTGAATTTCAGTTAATTTCAAAAGAACCTTTAATGCTTAAATGTGCTTGTAGGTTCTCATGTTATCACTGTGACTGTTTTTATTAGACTTCCTAATATTCCAAAGGCACACAGACCCCAAATAATCATCTGCCCTAAGCCATTAGAATAGAAATAAATTTTCTCCCAGTTCCAAGCTTTACTGGCCGCACTAGGTAACTGCACATACTGGTTTAGATGTCTGCAGAAAGAGCTATATCAGACACATTTTTTCATTACAGCTCTTCTGGACGCACAATCGATTTGGAAAGGCAAAGTCAATGGGTTACAGTCTGGTGGTTATTTTCTGCTGTGCTGGCCTGCAAAACGCCCATAACCTGAGGCAGACTAGCCTCACCCGGCCGGCCAGCGTCAGCTGCTCGCAGACTTGTACAATAACACTTCTCCCCAGCACTGAAAAGCATTCAAGACATTTGCCTTTTGTTTATAGCTCTTTCCATAAATGATATTAATCTGAAGTAGCTTGAGAGGCAAAGAGTACTTCACTGTAAATCTTCAAAGGGTGATACCAGAAACAGAGCGGCACACAGGCAGCCTTGTTTGGAATTGTTTCCCTCTTCTTCTCAATGCTTGAGCCCCTTCCAGACCGTGTTCTTTAAAGAGCGTTTGAATACAGAGTCTGCACAACGCAGCAGGCACCAGGCAGAGAGACGTTTCTTGAACTCTGCTGTTCTTCACCGGGTTCAGGCTAATCTTACTGAATTTCAATAACCGATTTTGGACTCAATTCTATTTGCGGTAAACCTCGCCAACTTATATTTCATGCTCATACATGTCATCCCTTATGCCATGCAAAACACATTCGTACTTTCCTTACAATTTCTTATATAAATCGTAGTATTACAATTTTATGGCACCTTTGATAAGACAATCTAAAAACATTAAAAAATGCTACTATGCCCCATTAAGCCTTTTGGGTTTTTTTTACAAAACTCATTTGAGAGGCAATTAAACTGGTATTCAGAACACTCGTACCATTTTGCTAAAAATGCTAATCATAAGTAAGTGAGGATTTGGGAACAGAACCCAAATTTTTGTTCACACTTCTGTCCAGAAATATCATTGTATAATACTAGTCTGAGGCACTGATCGAAGGTTTAACATGGATCACGTTCAGTGACACTGCTTTTCAACGCTTTTGCTCTACCATCCAAAGTTAAGCATGAAAAATATGGTATTTTTTTCATGAGAGAACCAGCAAATTGCTTAAAATACATTTAGACTGGATTAAAAAAATTATCTCTAAGGTCCCTTCCAGCCTAGGCCATTCTATGATTCTATGCTTGTGCAATTGTGTTTGTCTACAAAAAGGTTTTCGGATTTCAACCAAGAGCATACTGGTTTCATAGGAAGTGCTTATATCATCTCTCGGACATCTCAATGTTTTTAACACTATGGTAGCTTCACTTCCAGTGTATATATCTTGCGTGTTCACTTAATAAAATATTATCCCAGCCTTCAAGTTCCATATTTGCATTCACATTTCAATTGTATGGCCATTTTGTTGAAAAGAAAAATAAAAATGCACGTATATGTGCATTTTTTGCACTACTGAAGAGCTCATAATGTCATTTTAGCACAGACCCACTGTCTATCACTGGGATTTTAGTTCAGGGATGTTCAATGTCCAAATCAGTCAAACTGAATTTAATTTAGACATCTAACTCCCTCAGGCGTGGTTGGAAAATGTCAGCCTAAAATAGCATGTGCTAGGGTACAACAAACCAGAAAGGCACTTCTGATGTATATATTTGTACGTACAAACAAACGTCACAGAGTATATCGGGATGGCAACTAAGCCCTCTCCAGAGAGCTGAATTGCCAGCCACAGAATCAGGAGAACTGGAAGGAGTTGCAGGAGGAACGCTGCCTTCCACTTGCGAATAAATCGAGAGAAAGAGCTCCTTAACTTCACCAGGTAGTGACCAGCGATTATAGGAAAGATTAAAATAGCTACCACTGAGGTACCAGTTACGGACTGGCCCAAATGCCAAGGGTTTAGAAAGTGAGCTAATGCTCTAAACAAGACTTTATATATTGAGTAACTTAAGAGTCAAGAAGAGAATTTAATGCTACTCAGTAACATGAACACAGAAAGCAGTAACAATTCAGTTCTTTGCTTTCGAACGGGGCCAAGTTAAATGTTTCTTAGCTTCATTTCTAGTTAGAAAAATAGCATATCTGATGTATATACAAAAAAATTTGTTTGTAAGAAGGCAAATGAAGCGCAGAAGTTACACATACCTCTTTCAAAGTGCACAAGAGCAGCCATTATCTATTTGCTGCCCTAAACCTTCCCTGGAAGCAAGTGAAAATCTTGCTTAAAGTGTGCTGAAAAGTAAATTAAGCATTTAACATATCAGAGAAAACACAGTTTTGAGGGCACAGGGACAACAAAGCAGAAAGGACAAATCCCAAAGCACTTTCTTCAATGGGGCAACTGTTGAGTGAAAACCGGAAGAATTTATACGGGAAATTTCTCTGATTCTTTCACTTAACAGCAAGAAATCATTAACTCTGCGAGTTCTGTCATCATGAGCTCATTTTAAAGAAGTTACGACAAAACAGAAATAAGTAATTCTGCATTATCACCTTGTACTAATGAAATAAGTCAATATTCAGAAATCCTTAAATAAATAAAGCTTAACTCGTTCTTCTTACTGTTTACTTATAAGTTTATTCTTGTAAGCTAAACCTGTGGGCTTTTTCTTTTTTTTCTATTGAAATAAGTAATTTATACTATTTACACTGAAGAACAGTTAATTGGTTTATTCTTCCCTGTTATAAAGACCTACAATATGTTTCAGTCAGATACAAGGCTGGTTGTAACCAGCATTTGAATTAACAATTTAAGTATAAATTTACAATTCAGTTAAAGTTCAGACAAAATTCAAACAATTGAAAGTAAAATTAGAACCTAGATATATTGGATTTTTTTTTACAAGTTTGTTGAAAAGCGTATTTGGAAAAAATTTGGAAAAAAAAATGCTTTAGGGTTAAAGATCGAGGCATACAAGTACAGCACACACGAAACCTCAGCAGGTACAGCCATTAGCTTAAGAGTTGGCACTGTTAGAAAGATGCTTTTCAGATTGGCCATTTATACCCTGGCAGGTCTTATTCTGGCTGCCTCTTTGTAATGAACCAGGGTTCTTCACCTCAGTAACAGGAACTTGGCTCATCCAAATGATCCCCAGAACGAGGGAAGTGCAAAGATAAATCCCACATTTGTAGCTCCTGCTGACTGATTCTGCTGCAGAGTCTGACACTGGCATCTGCACTCGTAAACTCGTGGAAAAGATTTTGCTTTTCAGCTCCACCATCTGATACGAACCTGTGTCTAAATTACTCTGTTGGCACTTGTGAAACCTTTGTTGTAGTAGGAGGCACTGGACTTTACCGTGACCTCCGCTAACTTCCCTGCTTCCCACTGCTGGGCATCGTGGCGCCGCGGCCGCCGGCCGGCATCACTTAGAACGTCGGTGTAGAGGAGCAGGAGACACCAGGTTCCTGGCGGAGCCGCACAGGCGGCTCTTCGTCTGCTCGCATCCAGCACTCGTAGCCAGCTCTATGGTTTAAATAGAAATGTAACCACCACCTATTTCAGTCTAAGCTGACACTGAACATTCACGTCTGCGAACTGCAGAAGCAGAAGAAGCTGCACACGTCCCCTTCTGTTGTCCTTGATACAGCGCTAGCTAATTGTTGGCAGATAACTGGGGGCAATAATCTCCTCAAGTGACAGAGCCCATCTGCCAGAGCCCTCCTACACTCCCAGAAATTTGGCTGATGGTTCGCAGGCACTGATAATAGGAGGTTCCTCCCCTCTGCTCCTGCTGGCAGGAAGAGTTTTATTTATGATGTCACAAAGTATTTGCTCTGCTTCAAGACAAAAGACGAGGGGTTGTCCTTGCTTGCTCTCCAAAACCAATCTTTTCTATCTTAGTCCTCTGAAAACGAGTCCTAAAAGGGTTACATTACTATGGGTTTGATCATCTCTTGCATGGAGTTTTTGTCCCACTTACTATTTACTTTAATGATGTAGCATCAGGACCCAACTATGAGCCATCCTTTGCAAATCACACTGTAGTCAAACAATTGCTAAGAAAGAGCTTTTTCTTCTCCCTGCGGCTCCCCCAAGCTGAAAGGGGTTTGTCAGAATGAGAGAGGGATCCATAAACCATCCGTGTATTGGATGGTCTGCCAGCAACTCGTTTACATCAAACAATTTTACTTCAATTTAGCAACTCTGTGGAGTGATTTTAATAATGAGCATGTCCTGTGTAAGCTTCCAGAAAAGGGAAAATTAATACATTTGTTACAGAACACTATCTTTTTTGTTCTTACAGAGAATTATATCCACTTAGCAACGCTAGCACAAGTTTTACTCATCTTTTTTTTTTTTCCTAGTGTTAATATATGCTTAAAATGAATTCCCGTGCTTCAAATGAGGTTAATCTATTTTCAGCCACAAGTAAGCAAAACCATATTTGGCGTCACAGGGAATTAACAGCTGATCTCCAGCTTCAATTTTATAACACCACTTTAACCTATCGCTATGTTATTTACTCATAATTGAACCACGGTACAAAATAAGATGTACAGCTAGTTATTAAAGAAAAATTAGGCTGTGTTACATTTCCCTTTAAAAAAATAATATCATGGTTTACTTTTTATTTTCTTTCTTTGAAAGACAGCAAGAAATTAGCCTGCTAGTCCTCCCCTCTTCGGTAAATTCAGTATTCAAAGTAACATTTCCTAGACAAAATGAAAGTAGCTTGTTGGATTTCATGGAAGTGAAGACTTACTTTATTTCAAAAATGCCTACAGCAGTCTAAGAGCTATTATGGCTTACTTCTGTATTCTTTTTTAAAAACAAAGACTATAATAACTTTTTTCCCCCCACATTCCATTGCTCAGAAGCTGATCTGTGCTTTTACTGGTCTAACTGGAAGAGATTTATTAAACTCGACCAATTTTTAGAGAAAGCTTTTTCAGTGAGAATTGTGCAAGCTGTTCTTCTGCGACAAATAATCTGATGCTGAGTAGGAACATCTAACAAACAAAGAAAACTTGCAAAGCTGAATCCAAGCCACAAAAGTTGCCTGATTTAGGATTCAAAAAGCAGGGCCAGCAGCCTCTTAGCATGGGCTGGTTTTGAGGACTCCTTTAACTGCCCATTCTGCGTCGGACCAGCAGCTGCAGGGGGACTTTCCAGCAGAGCTGTTTGGAAACCATTTCAGCAGGAGTTTTTCCAGATGTGGGGTCGAGTGTGCCAAACGGGGTGGCTCTTCAGGATGAAAAGCAAACTGGAAGTTGAGACTATGGTGCTTTAGCAGGAAGCAGCTGGAATCAGCGCCGGGCTCACAGAAGCTCCCTGCTCTGAAAACCTGTAATGGTTCCACGGGGCCTCATTTGGAGAAGGATGCAAAAACGTGCCAAAGCCTTCTTGCCTTCTTCCCCCCAGGTTTGCTTTTTTCCTCCCAGTAATACAAACTGTCTAATAATCTATATAAATAGAGGGATTTCTACGGAGGTTTCAGAAAACAGATTTAATACCTTCAATACATAAAAATACCCACTAATGCTCTATGTTACATAAAATTACTTTCTCAAACAAGGAAAGGATAGATTACCCGTTATCCAACCCATCAAATTATTTACCATGCAATGGGATGGGATCTTATGGAATAAATAAATTCTGCAAAGGTACAGCTTACCTATCAAAAAAGCATCTTCTTGTAATGTTGCTAGTTCTTCGATTATAGGAATTCTAAGCTTGAACTCTCCCCTCCTTCAGTGATGCTTAACAAAGACTGACCTGAAGTTTTGCCGAGTACAGTCTGCCACGGCAAATTCTTCTTTATGTCAGCTGTGAAATACCTGGGCTGTGCTTAGTGTACCGCTACCTCCTGCTGAATTAGAGTAGCTTAAAATACCAATTAGAAAAAGTTAAAGTTTTGCAATTCGCTCATCTAATCTGACTTTCAGACTATTTTATGAGAAGATGATTTACAGGGAGGACAATATGCATATTCCCTGGTGTCCTGTAGCGTATTTTTACAGTACCAATTTCCTGACCCTCCTCTTCCTCTTCCTCCTTTCTCTCTCTCCCTTTCCAAACCACCGTAGGATCTTTAGACAGACATTACACGATGAACAGGCAGTCAGATGATGAAAAGCCATCTGATTTTTCAGATGTGGTGGCAGTTATCACAGCTTAATGTCCATCTCTCAGTTACTGCCACTCACAAGTTTGTGGAGGTGCTTGCAAATAATTTATTTTTACTATACTGAGTGTTGAAATCAAATCTTGACATTTAGAGCTAGTGGGCTGAAAAGTATTCAGAATTCTTCCCACTACAGGAACAAGATCTACCTTTGTATGAAGTACCACAGGCATTTGAAAGACGGATCTCTGAAAACTCCTGGGTTTCTATCTAACCAATTGCAACAAAATTAAAGGTTGATGCTCGATAGTACTGCATTTAAAAACAACCATAAAACTAGTCGTTAAAATTCAGTTTCTTGTACTATTTGCTTAAAATTTGTACGAAGCAGGTTCTGTAAAAATAGCACCCCATTATCTTTGTCTATGGGTATAATACTCATCTTAATCACATTCCTGCCTCAATGCATAGCCCCTGAGGCAGTATTTTTATGAGAACTGAGATATTTAATGAAATTAACCTTATCCTTATTTAGTTTGACTGTCACAGAGCTAACTGTATTACTCAGAGTAACAGTATTTTTCAGTACATCTGTATATACTAGTGGAAAATAGATGTATTTGAGTGTTCTCTTTATCCATTTACTCCAGTGAGACTCTTAAGAAATGCGTATCATTGAATTACACGTTGTACCACTTTCATTTACAAGTCTCATTTGGCACCCACAATAAAAAAAGGGATTGATAGCAATTCAAGAAACTGCTGGCATATTCAGAGTGAGTTTTTAATTGGATCTTTTCTTGGCTGAGCATCTTTTCGCATCCTGTTAGAATCTATGTTCCTTTGCGCTTCTCAACGATATTTTGGCGCAAGAGTCACACAAATGCCTGATGGAAAAGACAGATGAGTCAAACTGTTGGAAAGTTCCCAGGGCAGCAGTTCAGATCACTAACTCTTCAGACTTTTTCCTCCGCTAAATGTCAGACATGTCACTGATTTAACAGGCATTGCCTGAAGAGACTTGGTTATGTGCCACCATCACCCCTCTTGATTAACCAAAGCAGCAAGTGAAAAAAAAGAAGAGAATATGTTCACCTGCAATTTTATTCCTAACTCATAGGAAGGAAAACAGTAATTCTCATGGTTAACTCCTCTGCTTACTAGCAAATAGTGACAGAGGTGGTCACAGAACCATAGAATATCTCTACTTGGAAGGGACCCATCAGGATCATCAAGCCCAACTCCCTGCTCCTTGCAGAACTACCCAGAACTAGACCATATGACTAAAAGTGTCCTTCAGTCATACAGCATCTTATAGTTTTCACAGGATGATGCAATGGCATTAAGTCAAAGTAAAGCCAAAATTATGGGGGGGGGAACCACCCAAACCAACCAACTGAAAACAGCAGTTTCTAGTTACAAACAGAATTTGCCCGTTCATAGAGTTGTATAAAATAGCTGAGTATCTTGCAGACAAACACCCTCTGCAACACCAAATTGAAATGACAAACGCTGTTGACCTGATAATAAACTATAACCTATAGCTCCCTGCCTATTTTTCAGGGCCACAAAACCAAAAGACAGAAAAGTAAGATAGACCAACGCAAAAAAAAAAAAATCAACCCGCCATAAGTCTCCTTCTGACTGTTGTGCCAAAGCATATGACCACCGGGAAACGAGGCCAGGATGACAGGCTTCTCATTCTTAACAATAATCAACCTGTTTGTTCCATTTCTCCTATCCATCATAAAGACCCAGTGGCCCTTCTTTGCATGAAATACTGGAAAAAAAAAAAAAATCCTTAAAGATAATTGTAACATAGATTAGTACATGTATAAAATTAACACAGCTGAATGTATTTCTTAGACTCTGTCTTTTCAGAACATCAGTCACTATCTTTTTATTTCCTTTAGTAGAGGAAGACAACTCACTGAAATTCAGTAGAAAAGAAGTAAAATAAAGATAAAATTCAGGAAGCCATATCTGCCTGTAGATTATAAATCAACTTCTTGCATACATCTAGATTTTTTTTTCCCTAGTCTATTCCAGGGGTATTTTTTTTACTGTAGAATGAATCACAAAAGTAAAAGGAAAGTAGAAATTCTAGCCTATCAGAGGCATTTTGGTTGAAATGTGCCACTTTTCCTATCAGGTCTATAAAACCTGAAGCAAATTCTACCCAGTGTTAGGTCATATTCAGCATCTTAACATTCTCATGTGCCAAAAAGGGTCTGCAGCTGAACAAAGTAAGCCTCATGCCAGCTCTAAGTTCCTGCCACACCAGCTTCACATCGTGATTTGGAAATGAAAACCAAATCCAATACTAGTGGTTTGGGATAACTGAATAGCTGGATATAACATCTTTCCAAAAAAAAGAGTTTTTCCTAGCTGAATAAAAACTTTTCCTTGTTTGTCGGGCACGTTTTCTACACATTTGGTTGTAGAGATCCATCAATTTTACCTTCGAAACTACTTAAATTTGGAGTATGAACAAACGCCCCTTTACGCCCATTCAATTTTAAGCACTCTTTTGCAGAATTTAACATTGAGAGACCCCGGTATTTTCATTGCATCTTGAAATTATTGCAATTGAGAAGTATGCCAAAACCAGGAAACCGAAAAGAAATCTGAAGCGGTGTATTGAACACCAACTCACTTGAAGTCCCATTCCTGACTGTTCAGAGGCACACTTAAATTTTCAGAGAAATCAGATCTTCACCATTGACAGTTTAAACAGCAATACTACTTAATTGAGTAGATGAAGGCTGAAAACAGTATTTTTCCAACAGAGGCCAGTTTCAGTGGAAACTATTTTGCTGATCATTTAATCACTTTCCAAATATGCCATGATTTAGTCAGTAGCTTCAGATACCAGTTTTCAAGAAATTAAGAACTCTGTGGTTTTCTCAGTCTATTAAAGATGTATGATCTCTTTAGAAAGTCTCACTTTTCCACACAAAAATCTCATTATGACTCACTTCTTCAATCAAGAGAAAACTGGGTTAAATGCACACTATTTTCACCAAAGTATATGGTTAAAGAGAAAAGGTTCACAGCGTAGAGAGCGATACTGCTTTAAATAAATAAATAAATAAAATTATTTTCCATTAAAGGTCTAAACCTGCAGAAAAAGGTTTTCTTTGCTAGAAAAGGGTAGAAGTTAAGACTCACCTTGGGCAAATCCCAGGATCCAAGGAAGACTGTGATGCTGACGACTCCAGAAGTTCCACCTTCTGTGTTGTTTTATACTCTGCCTCTGCCAATACCTGCTGTCAAGCTCAAGAACCACTGCTTGTCCACCCATGCTGTGTGTAGTTGCAACAAAGAATATGCTGTGTTTTGCCATCGTTTCTATTATCAATGTGAAAGAGGTAACCCTTTGCTGGAATGAAAAATTATGTTCATTCTTTGAACCAAAGTCAACTGATTTTGGGCTGAGAGGTCTTACAGAAAGATATTTATAATCATGAAGTCCTATTTCTTTGACACTGCAGCTTTAAAATCATTGGGAAAAGAAGAAAGAGAAACATCTGCATTGATTTTGATTGTTTAATACTCAAGAGTGAAAAAGTGTAAAATCACAAAGCTTATACCACCACAAAAAAAAAATGCAGTTTCGTTGCAAATGACCAAAACACAAGCTGTCTGCAAAGTATCACACGGCTGACATCAACAAACCCGGTTTCAACATTCTTACCGTCTTTTTAAACACCTGCTATTCACAAACATCAGTCTATACAGAATTCTAGGTCTCTCACACATCTTTCTTTCTATTCTATGCTAGATTTGCTTTCTAGACCAGTGGTTCACCCATTTGGAAAACAGTGCCCCACTTCTGATCTATATCAGCATATAAATACATATGTTTTAATACCGCCCCCCAAATTACTAGTTATATTTGAAAAGCATTTCGTTTAATCCAAACTCAGCAGCAAAGTTCTTACTTGTATTTAATGAAAAGCACAACTTATATGAGTAAGCTTCAGCAGTGCATGCTGACCGAGGTTATACCGGCAATCCTTTCAGCCACGGGTTTCACTACTTATGCAGAAAATTATCTCATAGGGTGAGAGCAGGTACATCAGAGTCGGTTATATTTGCTTTTAATAGTAACACGTGTACCTGTGACCCTCCAAATGCAACCCCCAGGCCTGCAGGATGTCACTGTCCACCAAACTACATTTCGTTGCCTGAAGGGAGCATTATCCAAAAGCTATCGTTATGTCAAAATGTCTCAGGTTAACGCGAGGTAAATGGAGAACGGGCTGCTTACACAAACATTTCTAAAAGTGAAACCCTCTTCTTTGTGTTCACAGCCTGAAAGCATTCACGCAAAGGAACTGTGCGTATCTGCAAATGTTATGCAAATGCACATTTCCAGTTTTAACTTTCCAACAGTTGATTAAAATCCTGACCTTAAACAGAACTAAAGAAAGTACACGGAACAAATTTTTCCCTCCAGACAATCAAAACATATTTATATCTTGGTATAACCTACTGACAGTGGGTTATATCTTGGTATGACCCTTCTGACAGTGATGCGTGAAAGATTTTTTAAAAGCTGTTGCTGCCTCGGTGGAAACAACACTGATTTTAGTTTTTTTTCCCCTCCATCACTATTAAGACCGTCTACATTTTATGATTTACTTGCTCCTTACTGGTTTATTCCTTCATCTGACATTATAATTCTCTGAACAGGTGAAGATAAACATGACAGTGTGTTGGTAGAGCTGTTCCTAGGGAGCATCTCTGTCAAAGATCCCACAAGGCATCAATAAACGGGTTTGACCTTGCAAATAGCTTTCTGTTGGTAACAGAATACATTTTCTGCAGATATTCTTAGATCTGCTTTACAGAGTTTTATATTCAGCCTAGAAAAAAACTTCAAGAAAAATGATCTTTTCTTTTTAACTCTGTTGCTTATTACAGACCTGACTGCTTCCTTTACGCAGTTATTTAATACTTCAAGTACAGAATTTGATTGCTTGCAGTTAGGCATCTAGCTGGAAAATTTTGGCTTATACACAATTATTAAAATAAACACAGAGATGTCACCATCGTTAAAATCACAGGGTCAGCTAAGGAAACAAAAGTATAGGATGATATTAGAAGTATTACAGTTAATAACATCCTATTTGGAAATGGAAGCACAAGACCCTTTCTTAGCACATATAAATAATTTTGCAAAAAACATTATCTATTACACAGTTAACAGTATAAATAAGCTTGGCATACATGCCTTCAGTGCTTCTATACAACTCCGTTTCCAATTCATTTTCCAGCTGTTGGTAACACTTGCGATTTCAACAAATGGTTTCATGGCACACGATCAGAAAACACCCAATCCCGAGTACACTGCTACTCACGCTTCCACAGAATGAAGGAAAAGTACAGAAAATTTTGCAGTGCAGACAAACCTCACGAGTTAATCTTTGGGACGTTAATAGCTTTGGACAGTTTCAAACGTAGTAACTAAGGCACACAACGGTTTAACTGTCTCCTGTCTCAAAGAGCACGATACGTCAGTCAGCACAGAGCTTCTCTTCCGCTTCGCATTTACATTCATATTATAAAAGCAGCAGTCAGTTTTGAAAAACCTATCTTCTGTTAAAATTAAGGAGTCTGGATAAGTGACTCGCCATGCCAGACTCAAATAGTTTCACTGGATTCTAATATGGATTAGCACAAAAAAAAACTACGCTTACATAACCACGGGGAAAAAAAAAATAAAATAAAATATCTGAGTCAGCAACCACCGGACCGGCACAACAGCTGCCGCCCGGGTACATCCGTGTTTCTACGCTGCAGAGAAGGTGGGAGAGTGAGTGAGTGAATGTGCATGTGTGTGTGTGCATGTAAAAATAGCAGCTTCTCATTTATGTATCCGATTTCTCTTATGCGTCCAGTATAGGATCTTCTTACCCCAGCGACACAAGGATTTTGGCTGCTATTTTGCTCCTCTGCTAGCACTGCGCCGCTCAGTACAGTTTGCGGTGCTGGCTTTCGATCTGGACGTTGAAGTCGCTGAATTATAATTGCAAAGTTAAATTATGTCCTTCGTTTACTCAGTGTGCAAACCAAGTGAAATTAGCTTATTTTCAAATGATCTAGGTAGAAGCCAACTTTGGCTTGAGGCAAATGTTACAATCAAGAAAAAAAAAATAAAAGGAAAACATAAATCTTAGGTTGGGGATGCAGGGCTAGTAACTGAAAAGGGCATCTCCTCATGTGTAAACAAAGAAAGGATTATCTGGAAATGACACACAACAATCATGTCATCGATGCCATGTTTCCAAGTGGATTTTTTTTCAGAAAAAAACCCACATACTAGCTAATTTCACTGTGCTAAGAAATTAGGCATTATATAATAATGTTTGACGCCCCACACTTACCTTTAGCAATACCTAGTATCAAGGTAACCCTTATACGGCAAAATAAATTGATATTATTAATGTACATAGCCACTGAAGCTGTAAAGGGTTCTCCTTCCTTCAGTGGAAATACTATCCAGTCTATTTTTTAAATTCATTTTCTTTTTAAAGATATTAAATATACTACTGTCTAACCATAAAAATCACTATTTCTCATTAGCAATACTGTGAAAAATTATTGCTTCAGTGTTGCCTCTTTCTTTCTTGCACTACATTCTAGCTATAGAAATAATATCATTTTTGTCATTTCTTTGTGCTCTTAGTTTGATCCTATAGAATTATATTTATTTTTATATATATAATAACTGTATCTTAAAATGTTTTCTTTAGGTATTGCATATAAATACACAAAAATAAAACTGAAAATCAGCTACCTACCAGTCTCAATAGTCTCATCTTCTGTTATATTTGTGGTTAGTAGCTTGAGAATTTAGTAACCAAGTAAAATACAGTATTTATAATGAAGAAAAAAAATGGAAAAGTCCTATTCAAGCACACACTTACTAACTGAGCTGCTGTAAAACAAATGTAATATAGAATCTTTTGAATTCCCCAACAGCAAATTCCTGTCTCTATGGGTGGAAAAATCTGAAATTATTGGACACAGGTCTCTGAGGAAAACAACCCACAATTTTTCCCAAAAGTAGAATTTTCAATAAAGTAAAAAGTGTGCTGAATAGGCAGAGGCTTAGATTCAATACTTCTCAGTCCACTATTATTTATCTAAATAGCTGGAGTGTTTCCCCATCCCTTTCTTACTCTTTTTTTTTTTAAAAAGGATAATCAAAAATATGTATTAAACAAATTACTAAGCAGACTTCACTGAAGAGTCCTTTCAGAACCACTGGCCGTCATTCTCATCATCTTCTTCCTCCTCATGGTCCAGATAGAGAAGAGCGACTTTCTTTTCATCAGAAATAACTGACCTTTGGTCTACCATTCGCTGCAACTGTACAGTCTTATCAAAAAATGACTTTTCCACTACCTCTTCATCATGATCTCGAGAAAAACTGGAAAGGACATAGTCTCTTCTTTGATTTGCATTTTCCACAACCTGGTCACCTTCAACTACAATCTGCGGCTGAGTAACAGAAGGGTCTTGCTTACGGGTAACGAGCATTGCTGCTTGCTGTTCTCCACTTTTTGCTGTAGATATTCCACCCATGCTGGAAACGTCCATTTGAAAAGTGTAAGATGTTTCCTTGGATCCTACTTTAATATGCTTTACGGACCTACTGCTCTCAGATGACTCTTCCGTTTGTGAAAGATCTGTCAGCGTTTCAGAAGTAGGTCTTGTAAAGATTATTTGCTCAGCATGAGTTTCTACAGGACTTACTTTAACGTGCCTGAAAGATCTACTGGCATCCGAGCCTCCTTCATTCTCTGAAAGGTGTCCTCCTTTGTTAATGAGCTCTGGAGTTTCAGAAAGGGAGCCCTGATACACGATTTGTTCAGTGGTTGTAACTCCCACTTGACCTATTCTGAAACGCTTTACTGAGCCTTCTGAAAGAGTCTGGTCTTCCAGTTCACTGATTTCTGTGTGCTCAGACACGGGCCCCTGGTAGATGATTTTTTCAGCGGTCATAAACTCTTGGGGACCCAACTGAATGTGTCTGACTGAACTTTCTGCCTGTGAGAAGCCTCTACTGTCACTGACCTCCACTTTACCGGAGATTGGTCCTTCAAAGATAACTTGCTCGGTGTGAATATCTTTTGGACCTAACTTAAAGTGCCTTATTGATCGGCTGACATCCACAGACCCTTCTGTCTCCAGCAAGTCTGAAACAGGCCCTTCAAAAGAGACTTCTTCAGTTACTTGCCTTGATCCTACTGTGACATGTCTTGTGGACCTGTTGAAGTCTGTTGAAATCTTCTGGGAAAGATTTCCAGAATCGATCTCCTCTACAGTTGTAGTAATAGGGCCTGTATAAATTACTTCTTCTGTGGTTTGGATTTCTTTGGGACCCAGCTTAAAGTGCTTCACAGACCGGCTAAACTCTGATGATCCTTCTGTCTGAACAAGATCTTCTGTAGCACTAAGCTCCACCATTTCAGAACCAGGCCCTTCATATACGATCTGCTCAAACCTCTGGACTGACGGACCAACCTTAACATGCCTTGTGGGCTTGGTCTCATCAGCCGATTGTGGTGAGCGAGAGGCTTCTCCAAAATGTGCAGTTTCCAAAACGGAACCGTCATAAATAACTTCTTCAGCAGTATGATATCCCGTGCCACCACTCCTCCTCACTGTGGATGAGTTATAGATTTCTTGATGAGCCAAAGGAGTGTATTTTTCACTGCGGGAAGCAACATCTACTTCTACATTACTTCTACCATCAACAACTCTCTCCAAGCTCTCTTTTGTCAGGGAGTGCAATGTTGCCTTATCCTCTTCACTTGCAATTACTTCACCAAGCTGAGCTACATCAAATTCATCAGTATTAAGGGTCTGTGACAGGTTGACTTCAGCAACAATTGTCACCATGCCACCCTCCTCCTTTTTATCAACTTTTTTGATATCAAATTCCAAGCTACTAGAGTCAGCTTGATTTTGATTTGTTAGTGCAGACAGCTCCTCTTTCACACTTTCTGGGAGGCTGTCCTCCAACTGCCCCAAAGCTTCCTTCAGCTGATGTTTAGGGTCCTTTGTTTCCTTTGATAAAAGCCCTTTTATTGAACTCTGAAATTCGTGGGGAATTTTAATTTCTTTCTCGATAACAATGGATTCGACATGGGATGTTTCACCTTCAGGATGCTCTTTTAAAATATGAGCACTTGCTTCCTCCCCTACCACTTGATACGTTTCTTCCGGAGAGCTTACACCTTCATCTCTCTTACTTTGTGTGCCTTGCAAAAATTCATCTTGCCAAGAATACTTAATAGTTGATTCTTCTTCTATGTGAATTTGCCCATATACCGAGTCATCGTCTTTTTCATTAATAATAGGATGATCATCAGGAACAGATACAAAGTATTTTTGTTCAGTAGGTGAGTCATCTTCCTCAGTTACTTCTTCCACACGAGTGAAGCTCTCATGGCGTTGTTTCTTCTTTTTAACATCTTCATATGTGAATGTTATGTTTTCTTCCTCTTCACCGTAACGCCTCTCTCTCTCAGGGAATGTATCTTCCACTTCCTCTACTTCAAAAGGAGTTGAAAAATCAGTCCGTTCATCAGCGGCATAATCCAGTGGCTCTTCTACAATCTCAACATTAACAGATATATTCTTTCTGCTCTCATTTCCTTTCAGGCCGTGATGTACTATATCTTCTATCTCCTCTTTGGAAGGAGTTCCCTCAACACCCTCTCGAACCGCTCTTCTGACATCCTGCTTTGATAGACCTCCTACGCCAGCTTCATCAGAAATATCTATGTTTTCTTGAACTTGAGATTGCACTGTGATCTCGGTCTTGATTTTCCCATCATCTGGTTGTTCTTGCTTATTAAAATAGGTCACTTTTGTGTCTGTTGATACTTGTGAACTAGAAGACTGCGTAAAACTTTTAAGAATGTCGGCAACAATATTCTCTGCGATATTTTCAGTTGACAGAGTTCCTGTTTTATGACTTCCAGCACTACTGCGCTCTTCATCGTTCAGACTAGATTCTGCTTCTGAAACGCGCACTTTGTGAATTTCAGCAGGCTTGGTTACGTGCTCATCTGTTCCTCTTCCTGTGGAAGTTTTAAAACCTTTATTACTCTGAGATTCTCTGTCAGGAGCAGGCATTTCAAGACTGATGGGTATCTCAATCGCTTCTTTGCTTCTTGGTTCCAAGGCTGCATTTGTATCTTTTTTGGTTGATTCGCTTTTGAAAGTTCTTGCATTAGAAATATCACTCCCTGTTAACCTCACTTCCTCACGCATAGATCTTTTATGTTCCGTTCTCCTTCCAAAATCCACACTTCTTTCATCTGTAAAAGGTTTCTCATCTGTTTTCTTTTTCTCCTCCTCTGTTTGTTTCTCTAGCTTATCTCTTTCTTTCAGCAGAGGTTTCTTCTCTTCGGTTGGTTTGCTGCCTCTTTTTTCTTTTAGTGTGGTCTGAGTTTCAGTTATGGTTTCTTCATATTTAGATGGTTTAAAATTGGTATTCGGCTCGTAAGTCGGAAATCTAGTGAAGCTTGGTTTTGTCCGTATATTTTCCGAAACCCCTGGCTTTGTGTCAGGCTTGCGGTCCTTGTCTGATCTTTCAGCGTGTGTTGATTCTTTTGAAACAGATACTGTGGATGAAGTTGTAACTTCTGTTTTCTTTCTTTCCGGAATTGTCTTTTGCTGCATTTCAGTGCTTCTCCAGCTACTGTAGGCTGGAGTAAAGGTTCTGAATTCTTTGTGGTCTGTTACAGTCCTTTCATCCTTTGTAACAGTTGTTGAAGGGCGATATACTGAACCAAGTACATCTCTTCCAACAGCTCTTCCACTAGCTGCTGTCCGTGATCCAGTCTGTGTTGATTGAGCTGAATAATGTGCAGAGCTGCTAGTATTTGTTACTGGCATTCTGTGTCTCGTATCAGTGATCCTCACAGCTGGTGAGCCTTTATTTCTATTTCTTTCTTGGTAAGTAGAGTAAATATCAGTGTAGTTATATGAAGTGTTTATAATATCTACGAAAAGAGCATAGGTAACCGAACATTAAAACAATGGTTTGTATCTAAAATAATACAAAATAGAGGGCATGAATTGTTTTATACTAAATTTTTGAAAGAAGTAATGGCTTTATTTTCAGTGGAGCTTTGTAAATGCATTCCTGTAGGTTTTACACGATATTTAAGTCTATGCATACATTATGTTAAAACTGAAAACAAAGGTCTACTAAGTTGCAAGTTCTTGCTAATTTTACCTGCTTTGAGCTACCGGGTATTATGGCATTTACTTAAGAACTGCACCTTTTGTATTTATATTAATGTTCATTTACATTTACAACTTCTTATTAAATAATGTTTGCTAATATACTAGGCTTCAGTTTTTTGCTTCAGCAGTCAAAGTGCCTTGAAGTTTCTCAGCTCCTATTGAGCATTAATGGCATACCTGCCACCACAAACTGGAAATTAAAAACACAAATACAACCCTTCATAGCCACAAGATACAGCGAGGTTCAACAAGGGGGAGAAATAAAGAACCTTTTAGGCTCTATCTGTACAACTTCATAAAACGTACCAGGAATCATTGTCTGGCTTTAAGACCAACCAGCACTGCACAACTCAAATCTCCTCTAAAAACCATAGCCACATCTCCTCTGGTGTTTCCTGGTCTGTGGTAACCACTGAACAAGCCTGAGCGCTGTCTGCGAAGCGCTGGCTAGTGCAGATCAAAACCACACCAGGGGTATTGCTCATAATTGAACTGCACAGGCAATTCCGTGCGAGCATTTCAGCCCAGGCCCTGGTCTCTTGAATTTATTGTTACAGACACAGCTTTCCAATCTCTTCTGACACTACTGTCTGTGATAACCTGATGATTTTAAGACCACACTTCGTTCAACTCGGGAGTATCATCAAGACTAATTCTGTTATTAATAACAACGGCCATAGAAGTCCCATCGAAGGTCCACCTGAGCTAGTGTCCTGCTTACAGTGACCAACAGGAGATACACAGACAAGAGTATGAGAACAGGGCAAGTAAATAGTGATACTTCCCTGGTATACTCTCACAGCCTCCAGAGATTTGCAGCTCCTAAGATAGAAATGGTATCTTTATGTTTAGTAAGTCTTGGATTTTTCTTTCATTACGCTCCTAAAATTTCTCTTTAAACCCACATTAACTTTATAACACTCACAGTGCCTCATAATGACGAGCTCTAGGGTTTGAAACTACATGTTTCGTTAAATACCTCTTTCTTTTTATTTCAAAACTCTCATAGGACCTACAGGCATCCAAAAGCTCTTGCACTATTAGCACTATGAAACATCACTCACTACTTCTCCACTTGAATCATGATTTTATAAATGGTCTCATACAGACTAGCACTATGTTGATTTAAAATATTAACACTTAAAACCAATTCAATATTCACTTTGCAATACGCTTGTAAAAAGTACTCTTCAGGAATACTATAACACAATAGTTTCAATTTCACTCAACATTCAATTTTAATATTCTTTTTTACCTTGAGGCAATTTCCCTGCATACTGATCTCTCCACGTAATAATCCACTGGTTGCTCTCTCCTTCTAACAAAGCTCTGCAAGACACATAAAAAGGCATTCCATTAAAATATTGCGAATAACATTCATAATATTTAACATTTATCAGTCTTAAAAACTGAAATCCTGCAGTTGGGTCAGATCCTAAGTGTTCTTCACACTCCATATTTTTATTACTGGCAATAAAAAACCCTTAGCATCTTCCACATTCTTCATTTGTAGAGTTTGTCATCTTACAGGAGATGACAGCAGCAGGCACAGTATGGTTTTAGATCAAATTTTCCACATTTGCCAACATACTGCTTCCTGACATGGACACGACCCACCAATTTCCACTACGCAATCATACAAACTAGCAATTTTTTTCCAGAATGATGACCTTATAACAGTTAGGAGAAAACAAAGCCACACAAAACTTAACAGATATTCATTAAAGCTTTCTCAGAGAAACACGTGCAGATGTTTTATAAAGAAAAGACAAAAATGAAAAAAGTAGTATTTGCTAGCAAATCGTCAGCAGCTTTCCTACTGGTGAGGTTGTACAAAAGGTGCTGTTGCAGGATGATATGCGAGGGAGCTGTTTCCAGCCAGAATTTGTAAATCCTATCCTTTTCAAATGAAAACTGAAGGAAAGTATTACTTCTGCTGTCAAAGATGGGCTAGGGCTGGTGGAGACAGCTTACAGCGTTAAAGTAACTATTCTTAGTTCCTAGTCAGTCAGAAATCAACACAACATATTCTACAACAAAAGACTAGGAAGAATTTTTGTGACACAAACTGCTTGTTTTTTTTTTTAAAGACACCTCTGTTTGTCCCCTCTGTCCTCAGCCTTCCATTCTTTTTTTTTGTTTGTTTTTGCAGTGGCTCTTTAATAGCTGCCATAGCTCCAGAAACCCAGCACTTCCAGAGGACTTTTGTCATCAAGGTTTCTGCTTGTTGACCAGCCAAGACATCAGGTTAGCTCAGCAGCAACAGGTCAGAAATGGACAGGACACCAGTTTGCTCACCCTTACGTTATGGAAATCGTATCACTACGAGGAAATAGCAGAAGCAGGCAGCAATTTGGTCATCTGCTTCATAATTTCGTCTACTACCTACTCTTGGTGTCCTGACACATGGACTGGAGACTCTTTGGGTTGCCTCTTCTCCGCTAGTGACACCCACTGGCTGTTCTTGGAGACACTGCACCCAGGTTGAGAGCCCTGGCTGCCCTGCCTTTACGCCAAACTCTGCTCCCCGCACAGCACGCGCGTACAGGGAGCTCACTCCCTCAAGACCCATGTGACAGCAGCCATAGGCTTGTTCTACGCCTGCAGAATGTCACTACCCTACATTTTCTCCTTTCTCCAGTGGTGGAAAATATTCCCACTCCAGAGACACATTTCTCACAAAGATGAGCACAACTAAGGGGCAAAACACTTTGAGGAGTAATTGCTCTGGGTTAAGAATATTCAGACAGGCACACAGCGTACTCCTGTCCTCTGGGGTGGGGGGGAAAGACTAATTGCATCCTCTAGAATTACATAACTCTAAAAAAAACCAAAATTGTTGGCTTCTTCCATATACTAGACACAAGAAGTAGATACTTGGGTGATCTAATTCAGTGCTAGAAGCTTTAGAAAGGGTTCTCCAGTCAGACCAAGTCTCAGAATTCCCGATAAATTCTCTGGAAATCTTTGTGTGCTTTCCTTCCCTCCTGCTGTCTATATGCTTGTACTATCATAAAATATGCCGAGCTGTTAAAAACAAGCAAAAAAAAAAAAAAGGCAGCTTGTCCCTTTTCTACTTTTGCAGGGCCACAAGCTATGTCATTTAAAAATGAAAAAAAAAAAACCCAAAACAACTACAAACCTGCAACATTCTGGTACGACAACCTAGAAATACTATGGCAGGCTCTTTCAACATGCAAGGGAACGCTATAATCCATACGGTAACTTGGGTGGGTTTATATTCACTTCTAGTAGTGAGATGCCTGTTCCATCCATTCCAGTTGTGGAAATGCCAGATGTTTCGCAATGATAACCTCCAGCTGCAACACGGAAGTTGTCAAGAGTAAAGCTGGAGGATTCTGATAGCCAAGGCTTCCGACTCCCCAGCGGGGGAGCTGAAAGCAATTTAGGATAGTGGTGTAACCACATTTGCTGGGCATTTCTGTCAAAGTTAACAAAGCAGGCATTTAAAATGTCACTTGTAGATTTCACACTTCACATGACTGATCACTTTGCACATTTTATGCTTCTTTTGGTTTCTGACTGCCTCTAGATTCGGTATGACAATGCTACATCAGCAAAAGATCATTAGTAAGGTTTTCTTTGGATTTGCCTATATTCGGAAGAAAAGCCAGGGTGGAATTACCTGACATATTTACAGGTCACTATTGCCCTTAAAACAGGCTGAGATAGACATCTTTACTTCTGTTTTGTTGGTTAAAAAAAAAAAAAAAAAAAAAAAAACCAAAGTAAAAGCAATTTATCTTCCTTGATGTTAAAGAGAGGTGTTATAGGAATTCGGTGACTTCACCACATATAGAGAAGATTGCCAAGACCAAACTCCTGATCTGATGAAGCCAGTGAATGCTGAAAAAAATTGCTCCAATAGGTACAAGCTAGAGAAGCTGGCAGTGACACTGCGGAAATGTATCAAGGAGCTGGCAATGAAAGCGTTAACCATGACGAAGGAGACTAGGAATGTGGGTAGTTTGACTAAGGATTTCTGGCTGCTGTTAAAACAACAGTTGTTCAGTTGCTGCAGCAACCTATGAGGTCACTAAAAATAAGTTCCAAGAGGTAACTGTATATGGCAAAGGGCAGCCAGCACACAGAAAAGCTGGATGCGAAATATTAAAACTGAAAATACGTCGCATTTGAAAACGAAAGGCAACGCTTCATGAAACCTCTGTGAAACTGGGCAGTGAATCAGTGTTTTACTGTACACAGTTTCTAACATGTATGTCCTCAAGCTTATCAGATAAACAAGAAAAATGTTAAACCAACTTTGGCTTAATAAACTAGCACGAGAAACTGTAGTATAAGGTACTGAGCACTGGCTTGGAACCAGCAAACTCAGCTTGACCACAGCTTCAATTTATGCCACTCATGGTGCCCCTTTGTTTCTTCGCATCTCTTTCTAGTACTAATCATTTAGACTATAACTGTTTTTAAACTGCCTGAAGTACAAGGTGTTAATCTCAACTGTACGAACTCTGTAGCATTCACAGTAATAACAAAAAGCGAGTTTAAGCGTTGCCAGAAAACGTTCCAACTGCACATTTAACTCATCGAATTATTAATGTCATTTATTTAAAATTAACTAGTCAGCCTGAAGCCCTGCAGTCTGCTGGATGACAGCAGATATAACATGAAAGCAGGCAGACAAGATAAACTGGTTGGGGTGGGAAGAAGTTATCAAAACCAAAAGGCTGCAGTGCAGATGTTGTCACGGTCATTCACAGCAGCAATGACTTTGTTTCAACTGCAGAAACCCAAACTCTCAGACAGGAGCAGTTAGCCAGCAGGCTGTGAAAATTCATCCTCTCTATCCGGGACATTTTGTAACCCCAAAATCAAAAAAAAAGAAATAGAACTCTCCAGGAAGTAGAAGGGAGGAAACATTTTTAGGAATAAAGGCCACTCAACGTCTTTTTTCCATCATGGGATGAGAGGACAAGCAAGTGAAGAACAGCAAGTAACTGACTGCATGTTAAATTCCCCAGGTGTAGAAAACTCAGAATGTTCTCTATAAAATACAGGAATAGGATGTATCGGATGGTACGTGTTGTGAACAGGAAATAATGAAACTGAGTGAAAAAGCTGTGGTGAGTAGCCGTGGCCTTACTACTGGTGATGACTTCTTGAGACGAAGGTCAGAAGTGTTGATGGAGGATTGGAAAGTATGCCAACAAGCACATTAAGAGATCCTGAAAAGGACCATGACAAAAAAAAAAAAGAACAAAAAAAAATAAAATAAAGCTTTGTAGCCTCTACTATTTCAAAATGCAGGGTGGTAACCTAGAACAGAACATTTGCGTGATACTAGGATTTCAGAGTAAATCTTTTACCCTTCGACAACGTCTTTTAGAGAGGTAACCTACGGTAGAGGCTCTGGGCAGCCTCTGTGATTTGAAGAGAAGCAGCTTCTGATAGCTGAGGAGAAAGGCTTGATAGCAATTCTGATCCTAGGCAGATTTTTCTATTTCCTTTTAAAATTCTGAGTCTTACACAGTGAATAATTCACCACTTCTCTATGGAAATAAAACTTAAGCATAGTCTAAGTAACTGCAGTTTTACAGATCCAAGAATACAGAATAAACACACGAGATAAGTATGTACTTCCAACGGTGGTGAAAAAGGGTTGGAAAGGAGGATTTTGATGAGACAGAGCTCCATAAAGCCACAGAAGACATGTTATTTCACTTCCTGAGTGAGCCTCAGCTCCCAGAGCAGGAAGGGTGAGCAGAACCAGAGAGGAAGCACGCTGGTCCTTGGGGAAGGGTGTTCCTTGCAACAACGATCCTTCATGCCATTCCAGGAGCAATGTTGACTAACGGAAAGAACTGGCTTTAAAAACAGAAGCTGCAGGATTTGTAAAACAAAGAGAAAATACAGGGTGGGAGGTACAAAGAAAGCTCCAAGAAGCAGACCAGATACCACACCCTTAACCTATAATGCCAGGAGGAGAGGAAGTGCCAAGGTCCTCACGGAAACTCCTCAGTGGAAAGTTCAAGATGCTGAACTAAGTGTGAGTAGGTGCCTTTCCTTTCCAACGTGCACAAGCAAGGGTACACGGCAGCACCCTTTGTGAAAACAAAGTGAAGGTGGCTTCATGTGCCCTGGTTATCACAGACAAAAAGACCTGGGAGAGGAATAGCATTTGGACAAGGACACTGATGAGCAGTCCAGAATTCTCTTACTACAAAGCTTACTACCTGGATCCACACTGATTTCCTCCCACAGGGCTGTTGATAAAGGCATACAGTAGCAAAGGCATTATTTTCTTAGGGGTGAATAAGAAGAAAAGAGGATTGGGGAAAATGGCAAAAAGGGAAAAACACAAAACAATCACCATCAGCTTCTGATAACTGTAAGCAAACATTTGACAGCATGTTTTCTGATCTGTAGCAACCCCACTTCTCTGTTTTTATCTGTAGGTCTCTTTCAGTAGCTTGATGCTCATTTGTCCATTAAAGTCTGCCTTGCCAATGCAATCAGTGATAGCAGTTGCATTCACCACAATCAGATGAAGAAATCCTGCAGGTGAAGGAGCTTCAAACAACAAACACACGCTGCTGGTGATGCTGAACTGCTTTCCTTTCATTAACAAGGACAGGGAATCCTTAGACAAACCAATAATGCTCAGATAATCAGTGATATGTTCTCTGGGGAAGTTCCAGAATTTAATGGGCTTACACGGTTTCACAGAGCAGAAGCACCGATGGTTCACTTAATAACTAAGAGTGTGTCCAAACAACTAAATATCTGGGCATTATCATTCCTACTTCTGGATGAATCCTAATCATCGAAACGATTCCGACAATTCTGCTATTGTGAACATACTAATCCCATTTCGCAGATGACTAAACCAAGGGAGTAAGTTTAAGTGACAACAATAAAAGTCAACATCAGAGCTAGGATTAAATTCAGAAGAATCGTACGTTTTAGCAAAGTTAACAGAATTAACACGCACAGATAAGGATCACAACTAGCTACCATTCCCACAGTTTCTCTTCTACTAATAGTACTCCAGGTGCTACTAGATTTCCAAGGTTCACAGGGATCCAACTCCACCAACAAATATCCAGGTTCTGTTGCTCACCAACTGAACTTAAAATTACTTGTCCCACATATTTCGTGTAATTTCATCTCATCCAGAAGCCAGCCTTGGTCTGTACCTCAATACTTGAGGCACCTCAAACAGATTGGTTTTGCTCTTTGATGGACTATAGACATCCTTTGATATCAAAATACTCAGAAGTTACTCTTTCAACCTTCTATTATTTTCATTTATGCAACTACAATTAAATTTCGTATTTATCAGTGGATTGCTTCAGCCTACACACTTCACCCATAATTCACCTGGTGCCATCTTTATCCAGGCTTAGATGCTTTTTGGTTCGCTGAAGTGTTACACACTTAGAACACGAGAATAATGCTGTAGAGCACAGAAGCATTTATCCTAACTGGTAATCCCACTGTCTGCTTACGCGGGTTGACTATGAGTAACACACACTACATAGACAAGTTAAGGACTGGGGCATAATCCTTAAAAAGTAGGGTGACATTAAGTTTTTACAGATTATTACTTTGCTCAATAAGCATTGAATTCATCTGAAGATGAATCTCAATGAAATTTACTGAAAATACTGTACTAGCTGTAGGGAAAAAAACAAACCATAGTCTTTACAATAAGGTACTATCTTCCTCCAATCATATGTTTTGGTTTGTGTTGGTTTTTTCCTTCTGAATTACTTTTATGCCGTGTGCTAACTCATACATCATGATCCTCCAGGCAGGAGAATTACTCCGGCTTTTCAACCCCGCAGCTACTAAGTGGCTAGAGAGATACACAGCACTGAAGATTTCTCAGCAGAGGTGATGTTTGCTGACCCCTCACCCTTGATTGTGCTTCAAAACAAATTAAGGATGCAGAAAGCCAGGATTTAATCAAGCAGACTGTATGGTTACCTTGCCACTACCCTACAGCTGAAATAAAAACAACAAACTCCCTATTTTTATTGATGATGCAGGTAGACATTCCTCAATAAAATTAAACAATGAAACATGCCCCGTAAGTTAGGAGATGGCAACTACATTATCTCACGTTTAATTAATTGCAATTTAGGGGTACTGGCTCCTCAGCTTTTACTTTTAAATATTGTGTCAACAACTCACATCAATTTGATATCAACTTGACCAGGAGTAAGAAGATTTCTTACATATCACTGTTTGTGCAAAGTTAATAGGATTCCCATGGATTATATTGGCTTCTCTGACATGTTGTTCTGGGGACAGAGGACTAGAATTAATTGCTACCAGAGACAGTTTTGCTCAAGTGATAGAATTCCAGTCACCCTTGGCCACTGGTAATTCTTACCACTGTTACTACTGAATAACGGTATTTTACTATTATTAAAGTTTTGCCAGAGATCTCAGACAACTTCACAGGTATCAGCAGCCTTCTGAAGGGGCGTTATCTTCCTTTCACAGACAGCACAGGCAAGCACAGAAAGGCACGGCGACCCAAGTCACAGAACAAGCCAACAGCGAGCTAAAAACTGGTATTAAGGGTCCATTCAGTCTATTTAAGAAAAAGCAATGCATACAAGGAGTCTTGACCTGAGACTCTAAAGGCAGATGTCTGCACGGGGCTCCCGTGTCTGTAAAAAGGGATTTACATTACCCTCCGATTAGACAATTGAGCGTGACCACAATTCTTACCTGTAGGTTTCGATTTCAAGGATGAGACCTGCTTTCACCTGCAGTAGTTCTTGATAGTCCTTCAGGTAATCCGTGATTGACATGGTCAGGAACTGCTTTTCTTCTTCTAAGGCATCAATTATCCTCTAAAGAGAAATATTGATTTTTAGTTTTGAACCTAAAAATCTGTATGCTCGAATGCCTAATAACAAACTTTTAGTTAAAAAAAAAAATACCCAGAGAATAATAAACAAGTATTTTCAAAAACCACAACAAATCAGCTCTACGGCCTCCCCATATATAATCTGACATACATTGTACTGGAGTAGAGTTTTATACTAAGATTTTATTTTACACCTTACTAAGCTAGTTAAATATTTCAGTAAAACCCATTCAGATGCCCTGCAGAAAAGTTATCAAGGATACATAGCAAGAGGAATACATTCCTTTATAAATGTGACTCAAACGTGACTCATTTTGTCCTTTTAAAAGAATAGAAGTACGTGCTTAAATCGTACTTGAGATCAGGAATTTCAACAATCGCTTTGCCACGAGAACCTGACCTATTTCTCCATATCAGTATTTTCAGTTCCATAGGCAGGTGGGTCCAAATCAGTTTTTGGAGATATTCGTAGTGCCTAGAAGGTGAAGGATGAAGCTCCAGCTGTTCCTTCCAGCTTTGTCCTAACTGCAGCTCAGAAGATATACAAGGGATTGCTCATTCTCATCTTGATAACTAAATATAACTTTGTACCTTTATGAAGGGGGTGGGGGTGTATAGGAGAAGTATAGTTTATATGACACCCACAAATGACTTGAGAGCAGCAGCACTCATGAGATAGTAAGTAATGCCTGCCCACCTTGGGTTTGGAAAGGGAGAAAGGGACTGATGGAGCAAAAAAAATACCAAATACACAACAGAAAAATCAATGAAGACTTCTGAAACAGAACACTGAGAATTGATTTAGACCAAGACAACTCCCTCTCATGCTCTTGGAACAGAACATTGCAGAAAGCCAGTGCTTTAATCACTGGTGTTTCCTCTCACATGAAGGGCAAATTGCCATCTTCCAGAAAATAAGTCCTCCCTTGATAATTGAGAGGAGCTTGGTCAGCACAGCCTCTGAACTCAAAGCATCAGGATTAGCCGTTCAGGGTGGTTCTTCCTTGCTGTGGATACAATCTGCTAATCCAGATCAATCCTCCTCAGCAAGCAGACTGACACTAACCAAAACCCTACAGATCATACCTTGTTCTGGGAAGCCAGAAATTAAATCTCAGCAAAGGCCTGATTCTATTTTGTTCACATCACCCCGCACTGTGCAAGAACACCCCATCATTTCCAGAGCAAAACCTCATACACATGTACAACACTGAACAGCGGTTCATGACAGTGTATTTTAGAGTGCATCCTAACAAATGCGTTGCATTACAAATGGGAAAATCAAGACACTGATAGTCTAGTTTAAAAAAAAAATAATCAAAATACATGGTTTATATGCAGCAAGTGATCAAGTATCACAGTATGAGCAATAGCTTGAAAATGAAGGTACAGCAGGGGACTCCCCAGATAATGCCAGTATGATATGCTAGGCCCAAGTAAGGTTTAAAAACTAAGAATATAAATTGCTGGCATCTCAAACATTAATAGTCGGAGGGTTTTTTTTAAAAGCAAAAAGAAAGCTTAGGAAGGAAGCTGCCTGTATCTTCATAAGCATGTGGGTATGTCTCTATATAACGTGTTAATCTGTTTCTCCATTTGCATTTGGAGCTCTCGTTGCATGATTACACCGATGCTTTGTTTGACGTGACAAACCTTGCCTACAGTCTAGACTGTACCTGAAACTCCTTTTTTACGGCAATAGGCACATCATATCTGCATGTCTGAAAAAGCATGATGAACCATCCAACAGCCTCCTCGAGACTGCAGTGGAGCTAACTAACATGCTGCATGGCCACGCACAGCAGCGAGCAGAACTGCTGACCTTTAGCGGCAACAATCCTGTTCAAGAACTGACACAATGGAAAATCCCAAGATGAGAAGGGAAGCAAAGTGCCAGGCCCTGCTTTTAAAAGGAAAAGACTATCGAGCAAGAAGGGACGGGGTGTTGATGGAACCAGTGGAGTCAGCAAAAGGAGCAAAAGAGAGACTGGATCTCTACAGGCCTAAAGGTGCTAAGAGTTCTGACACAAAATGTGAAGTTATTCAGGTGTTTCTTGCCACTTAAACATAGAGACTAATCTATACATGGGCATGTATGTGTTAAAAAGAGCTTCACAATGCACAGGTCATGTCGCAGTCCCAGGAGAATCTCTAGGAGGAATCTGTGCAGCTCCTAGAGACTGGAGGTGTTCACACCTATCAAAAGATGGAGGAACTTCAGTCCCTCACCCCCAAGTTCTGCAGTCTGGGTTTGAAAAGCCACCTAGGTTCTACCCACTGGATTTGGAAAGCAATTGGGATCCAAAAGCTTGAGTTAATGATTACCATAAGGGGCTACATAACTCAGCCAGCTGTGTAATAGTTCTGAAGGAATTCATTCCAACAGGAGCAGAGGTTGTATAGCCTGGATGGCCGACAGCCACTCCTCTAGCCCTCCAGTCACTGATGCTTAAACATAATGCAGAGGACAACTGGTCTTAAGTCCCATTTCCAAGCATTCCAGAATGTACATAAATCACTTTGGCAAAGTTCAGGGGATTGCCAGCTGACAAACTTCCCCTTTGCAAAAGGTAACCTGCATTGTTCCAGCTGTGTTTGCTTCGCACAGGACTTGCTTGGAAAGATGTTTCTTGACCCCATCAGTCCCATGCCTCCCCAAATCCCAGTCATGTCCTGCTAGAACTAAGCAACTGAAGAGAAGGGATTTTCTCAGTCTTATGATGTTTCTTTCCAGGCAGCAGTAGGAAATTTTAGAAGGGTAGTAGGGGGAAAAGAATTTACTTGAGTTGTCCAAGCTGCACCTACTCAGGAAATAAAGAGAGGATTCCAGGCTCCAGCCCTTTCCATCTGGTACTATTTACCAATCCCATAGATCATTCATGGCTCAGCAGGGGGAGGACTGACGCTCTGCACTTCGCTGGCTAGAAACTGGTACGTAAAAAAAATGCTCATGACGTATTGATGTTATACATTCATTTGACAAGATGTTTTCTTCTTCCCCGGGGCTCACAACACTGACACAGGAACCGATCCCAAACCCACCATTAATGAAAAATATCTGCCTAGTTTCAAAGCAGTTGGATGAGCCATAGCTGGTTTTACATCCAAAAAAATAGAGGGCTTCCTCAAATCACCAGGAGGTTTTGCATAAGTATTGCCACAACACACAGCTGAAATTATGGAAGTGAGAGACATGCCGAGTCCATCCCTTTAGCGCCCAGGACTTGTGAAAATTTTCCAAACAATGTATGACCTATAATTTAGCTGAGCCAGGCCAGCTCTGGCTCCAAATACATAGTTCTATTTAACATCGCTGAAAGCTTTCGGGAGGATAAGGACACTGCAGGAGGCAAAGATGGACATAAAAGGCGACTGGATGATATATGGAAAATATGAATAAATGTAGTTGCCATTGCAGCTGCAATGAACAATAATCACTTGAGTTAAATCTGTGCATACATATCATTTCTATGTGACACTCTACAAAAATAAGCATGAAATAGATGCTCTTTAAAAAGAAGTTTGAAGTCTATGCTGAACATGCTTTCCCCACTAAACAAAAAAAAATGAGGGAGGAAAAAAGCTTTTATCACAAGAACAAAACCTGAAATAGCTACTTCTACATGTTCTGTAACTTTTCGTCCTGGATGCAAGCAAAAGATATTTTATTTCTCATGTACGGTGGACTGGCCCCTGGAAAAGGCCTTTCTCATTAGAAACCGAACATTTAAAATATGACACTGGTCGAAAGTTATAAAACTTGTTATAACATTTTCACCAGAATTTAAATATTTCCTAGTTATATATTCAAATATCAGACAACTCACATGTTTTCACCTTAGCTATCAGAGCACTTTGTTTTCCTCCTTCTTGTATTACTAAGATTTGAAGCTACTATTTCTGTAAAATCCAAAGCATCCCCAAATGCTTGTGGGAATAAACCAGAAGTTTGTTGTGTTGGTATGAAAATAACAATCCAATTCTGAGTATTGCATCAGGACAATTCAAGGGCATGCATTGATTTGATTATCTGACTTCTACAATGGCTTGCTCTGTATCCACTTGCCTTTCTGAACTAACATTCTTTAAAAATACAACCAGATATGGAAAAAACACATTGGGTCAAAAAACACCTGGCTGAACTGAAAGTGTTTGGTATCTGAACACGCCCATTCTAACTGGCTTTAGAAGAAAAACTTGTAGCACAGATAGCAAACTCTACAAAATGCTCTTATTAAAACGGCACCATATTTAAAGGTTTTCAGTTTGAGTAATGATGATGGAAGATCAATGTCATTTTCATTATAAATCCCTAATAACAAATATAAACAGCAAAAAGGACATATTTTGGAAACCAGAGTAATTTTCAGTATTAGCAGGCTTGTGTAAGCTAGATAATCTACACACCTTCAGTGAGGAAAAAAACTAAGAGTTTTTTTTAATTCTTTATATTTTCACCCAGCCTTGAATGATGGATAGGTTTAATTAATGAGATTTACATATAACATCATCTCCTAAAGCTTTGCAAGTGTTGACATACAGGATTGGATGACTGAATTGTCCTGTCAAAAATGGAAGAAAAATTACTTGAAAGTTAAAAGCCTTTCTGATTATTTCTTCCATTCCTAGCCTGCCTCAGTTCACAGCATCTGCAAACTATGCAACTTGCAAACAATCTAGCAACGTACAAAAACCAGACACACAGCAACAGGTCCCAGTCCTTCCCAAGCGCCAGCGTCTCCATAATCTAGCAGGGCTGCCGGACACAATGTGATCATTAGCACGCGGGGTTCAGACAAACACCGAGCTCCAGTAGAGTGTTAATAAAAGGTCTAACAATGAACAAAAGAAACGTTGCCCTCAGGAAACGGATCGATGGGCTGGATGATTTAATATGTGCTCTCCGCTCTAAATTTGATGAACTGATATTTCGCTGTTCCAGCAGCTGCTGATCTGTTCACACGTACCCGGTGATTGTGCGTGGTTATCCCAAACGTTATTCTGACAGCAAGCAAATCCTCAGCTGCAGATGCTCTAACCCTGTTTAACACCACCAAACATCCTCCTTGAACAGACACCAGTCACCTACACCCCTAACGTTTTATTTCAAAAACTTCCCACTTGCTCACTGCCTGTAGCACAGTCTCCTGCCTTTAAACAACTCCTTAACTACAATGGAGCCCACAGGCTTTTCTCTAGGCTCAGGGTGCACAGAGCACATATAAAGAAGGAAGAAAATTCAGATCATTTCTCTGGTGGTGGCAGGTCAACCCCAAGTCCCAGGTTAGAAGGGAAGCTTCATGTCACACCACATAGGGATTGAGCTCATCACCTCCAAGGGACTCCCCCGTGTCCCACGTACTCCTGCCAACCCAAGCAGACGTCCTGGCAAGCCTGCGTGCCAGCTCCATGCTCTTGGGTACTTGGGGAAGGGAGCACCTGTCGCCAGGAAGATGCCCTCAGGGTCACTGCCCTTCGCACCCAGCTCTCCCCAGACGGAGCAGGGGGTCTCAACGGGACTCCCTGCTCCATCCAGAGAAGGGCTCAGCAGCAACCAGCTCTTGCTGGGCCACCTCCGCTTCCAGCCTGGGGAAATGCTCTCGCACGGAGGCAAAGCACGATGAGGAAACCCTGGCCCACGCAGCGTCACGGGGAGCCTTCGGAAGGGTTCATGCGTTTCCCACAGCCGAGGGAGTGATGGGAGTTAGTTTAGGGGAGCCGAGTGCCAGGGTCGTGGGGAATGAGGCTCACATCTCACAACGAGCCA
This sequence comes from Trogon surrucura, assembly GCA_020746105.1. NCBI lineage: Eukaryota > Metazoa > Chordata > Aves > Trogoniformes > Trogonidae > Trogon > Trogon surrucura. Next base: position 17,931,198 of record CM036627.1, on the reverse strand, counting down.
GAATGGAAGGGGAAAAGCGATTGGGAGGGTGGAAGGAGTCTCAGAGGAGCACCAAAACCACCACCGGAGGGCCAGAGAGTCCCGGCGAAGAGGGCCGGCAGTGGCCGGGACCGGAGGGACACCGGCCGGGGACCGACCCGCCGCGGCGGCGGGGCACTGCCACGCACCTGGTACTCCTCCACCTCGGCGCCGTGGCGGTCCTGCAAGGCGAGCAGCTCCTGCTCCAGCCGCTCCCGGAGCCCGCACAGCTCCTGGCCTTGGCGGTGGAGGTCCTCCAGGTGCTGGCGGCACTGCCGGCTCTCCTCCCGCAGCAGCTCCAGGTCCTCCCGGCTCCGCCGCGCCTCCTGCTCCTGCAGCACCTGGAGCTGCTCCTGGTAACGCAGCAGGGTCTCCCGGCAGCTCTGGCTGAGCAGCATCTCGTAAGTCTCCTCCAGCTCCTCCAGGCTCAGCCCGGCCAAGGGCGGGGGCAAGGCGGCCAGGTCTATCCGCAGCTGCCGCATCTCCACCGCCTCCCGCCGCTGCCGCTCCGCCAGGTGCCCGTGCTCGGCCTGCAGCTGCAGCAGCAGCTCCTCCAAGGCCACGCAGTCGCCCCGCAGCCGCTCCAGCAGCTCCCGCTGCCCGGCCAGCTCGGGCTCCAGGCGACGCCGCATCGCCAGCACCTCGGCCCCCAGCAGCTGCAGCTGCTCCAGCTCCCGCCGCAGCCCGTCCCGCTCCAGCTCGGCCTCCAGCTTCGCCCGACTCAGCTCCTCCAGCTGCATCCGCAGCCAGGCCAGCTCCTGCTCGGGCACCCGCAACCCGATCAACTCCTGCTCCCGCAGCTCCGCCAGCTCCCGCGCCAGAAAGCGGTTCTCCTCCTCCAGCTCCCGCACGCGGGACACGAACACCCGCAGCCGGGAGTTGAGCTCCTGCAGCTCCCTCTTCTCGTCCCATCCCGCTTCCCAGCGCCGCCACATCTTGCCCGGAACGCGGGGTCGGGGACGCGCTGGTCCCTCCGCTGCGCAGCCGCCGCCTCCCCCCGGAGCTCTGCCCGCCGCTACCGCCGCCCTCCCGGCCCCGCCCCGCCAGGCCCCGCCTCTTCCCGCCAGGCCACGCCTCCTTCCATGCCAGGCCACGCCCCGCCCGCCCGCCCGCCGCTGCCCTGCGGCGCCCCCTGCCGGGCTCCCCGGGGGTGGCGGGAGAGTCACAGAGCCGCGGGCAGAGCGGTTTGGAGGGAAGGGAGCTCAAAGATCATCTGGTTCCGCCCCCCCCGCCCTGGGCAGGGACACCTCCCGCTGGACCAGGTTGCTCAAACCCCGGTCTGACCTGGCCTTGGACACTTTCAGGGATGAGGAACCCACAGCTTCTCTGAGCAACCTGTGTCTGTGTCTCACCACCCTTGTACTCGTCCTGAATTCTAATCTTCATCTACCCTGCTCCAGTTTAAAATCAGTGCCCCTTGTCCTAGGACTACACTTCCCTGATAAAAAGTCCCTCCCCAGCTTTCCTGGAGCCCCCTCAGGTACTGACAGGCCACTGTAAGGTTTCTCTGGAGCCTCCTCCAGGCTGAACAGCCCCAACTCTCTCAGCCTGTCCTCATAAGAGAGGTGCTCCAGCCCTTGATCATCTTTGTGTCCTTCCTCTTGATCTGCTCCAACAGCTCCATGTCCTTCTTGTGTTGGGAGCTCCAGAGATGGACACAGAACTCCAGGTGGGGTCTCACAAAAGCAGAGGAGAGGGACAGAATCACCTCCCTTGACCTGCTGGTCCCACTTCTTTTGATATAGCCCAGGTTAGAGTTGGCTGTTTGGGCTGCCAGCACACATTGCTGGCTCATGTTGAGCATCTCATCAACCAGGACCCTGAAGTTCTTCTCTGCAGGGCTGCTCTCAAAGCCCCGCTTAGGGAGCAAAACCCGTCTTAGGGAGCAAAGCCCCACGCTGGAGCAGAACCTCTCTTAGGGAGCAAAACACTACTTAGTGAGCAAAGCCATGCTCTGGAGCCAAAGCCCGCTTTGGGAGCAAAGCCCCATCTGTAGCAAAACCTCTGTTAGAGAGGAAAACCCCTCTTAGAGAGCAAAGCCCTGCTTAGGGAGCACCTAGCACCGCTATCACATCTGCAGCATCCTTGCCCTCCCCCAGCGTGGGGCTGTACGGGCTATGGCTCAGCCTGCTTTTCCATCACCACACCAATGGGAGCTCTGTTCCCCAGGAGGTATTTGTTCAGTTTGTGATCCATCGGCTGCTGTTACTGTACCGTGGCTGGGCTTAAGTTAATATAAAGTGTCAAATGCCACTTTAGGATGCCACTTTTCACTTGAGGAAGCCATTGAAATGCCTCCAATTTTGAGCCTGTGTCACAGCTCATAAAATCTTTGCACAACAGGAAAGCATCCCACCTCCCAGGCTTAACACAAGCAGAAGCGCCTGCAGCCAGCGCGTCCCTGCACCCAGTTCTCCTCTGCCTTGTTCTGCACCATATATGGGCTGGATGCAGACAAGTCCCTTCGGTGATTGTGCTGGAACTGGGTCTGCGTGAGCTGCTCGGCAGGCAGGCAGTGAAGCATCACACCCTGTATTATCTACCAAATTAGACAAAAAGGAGTGATTCGTTTCAGTCTTTTACATCTCCTCAGGCGTGCTCTCTCTCTCCCTCTCTCCCTCAGACACACACATACACATTTAAATTTCACCCGGTGTGTGAGGCAGCAGAGCTCCCACCTCTGCATTTACTCCTCAGGATCACTCCCAGCCACAGTTTATGCTGAGAAAGGACAGGAATTTGGCACAAGCCCTGCAAAGCTGGAATCGGGGCACAGATGTCCTGTACAAATCTGCTCTGGGCACTGCACCCGTGTATCTGCTCTGTCGTACCCTTACTAAAGCTTTCCACCTCAGCACCACATCTCCCTGCTGTGAGAAAGGCCAAGTTTTGGCTCCTGCTTTGCTCTCTGCTGAGTAAGTTTCCTTCTAATCTCAATAAAGCCTCCAGGATTTGAGCCCAACCAACACAGATAAATCATTGGCTTTGGTCTAAAAGTCAGCCAATTTAGCCTTGGCAGATTTGCTCCGTCAGAGGTCACGGAGAAGCTGAGATTTACTAAAGACACTTGCTTTTTCTTGGCTTTGTGGTCAAAATCAAGTCCCTCGGTGACACTCTTAACACCTGCTGTTCTTTTATGAAGGAAACCACTGTGCTTCTGGGAAGAGGTAAGTTCCTGTGGTTTACGAGGCTTTTTCTACTTCTGATGTCACTGTTATCCTAAAAATCCCAAGTCAAGAGTGCACTGACAACCAGCGTACGGCACGGAGCAACGCTGCTGCGTTGACAGGAGCAGGGCAGCTGGTGTAAATGAGATTTCTGGGGTTCACTGTGGATGTCCTGCCAAGCGTTGAGCTAGCAGTTGCTTGTCTTTTTCTACTGACAATTTGACTAATTTTTAGCTGCAACCATATTCAGAAATTTTTATGATGTCATTGTTGAAAATATACTGGATACGTCTCTCGAAAAAACACCATGAAACTCTCTGTAGATGTTGGATGGTTTTCCAGGCTGGGGGATCTACTTATCCATCACAGTTGTACATGCTGATGTCTGCTAAGCAGCCTGTAGCTAATTCCTGGGCCTGGACTGGCAACTGGGCAAGGAATTTGTGGTCTAGGACAGGGAATGCCTGAAACAGGAAAAGTTTGGGCAAGTCATTTCTGAAACAGATCTTGAAGTCTTGTTCCCAAGAACCCCCTGACCAATGTAGTTAGGCAGAGGCCTGAAATTCAAATGAGTTGTTGGAGTCGTCTTCCCTGAAGACATTAATGAATTAATTTGCACCTACAGAAAAAGCGAAAGAAACCTGATGTGCTCAACCATCCAGAGGCTTTTGCTGCCAAAGTTATTTCTCTTTCTTTGTGGGAAGCAGCGTGGTGGAGCCACATCTTCGCGCAGTGGCTGACATCGAAGACAGCTGCAGGAGCGCTGACAGAAGAGAAGGGGAAGCAGGGAGGGGGGCAGGGGGAATTTGCAATCTTCATTGCCACTGCAGGCGTAGCAGAGGGAAACTGGGTCTCTGTGGTCTCCAGTGAAGGTCTTGTGCTTTTGAGAGGCTCATCGTCAGCATCCTACAAAGTGTCACCCTGGTAACCCTTAATCCTGCTTCAGCACAGATTGTTCTGCATGCTCTCTCATCTGCGGAGTTTGAAGGATGAAGCTGTCACTGGGGAAATGTTCTGATTTCGACATTCTTGAGAGAGATTGACACAAAGAAAACACGGTTTATTAAAATGGTGTGAAATGTTGAGATTCCTATTTATGGGGGAGTTTCAAAACACGTTTGTTTGCCGACAGTTCCTGCAATTAGATCAATGCAGGAATACTCCCCCATGGTGGGTGAGGTGCAGTAATTCCCGTCTTCACCTTTCATGGCTACTCTGCATTTATAATAGAGGTAATAAAGCAAACACCAGCTGTTTATTGTTTTACTGAATATCAGGTATTGTCCCAGCACTGTGGAAAACTGGACTTCAGCTGTCTGCATCCTCTTTTACCAGGCTCTGCAAAGCTTAGAAACCCTCCAGAACCGGCTAAAATGTCACCAGGGGGAATGTTTCTCCACAGGCTGGCACTGAGGATTTTCTCCCTCTGCTTCCAGACCAGGGAAAATGCTTTGCTGCTCCCAGCATCCCTCCAGTGTCTCCACTGTCCGTGCTGACTTCAGCAGGAGTCTCACCGTTTATGGATTTCTTCAGCAAGAGGTACCTAGGAAGTTCAATTTCCTGTAAGCCATCCTGTGACATCTGCACCCCTTTGGATAAATCTTTACAGATATCTAAACTGAAAGCAAAAGTCTATCTGCGGAGGCATTTGTGTTGTCCATGCTTTCCACAGCCCCCAAGAGTATGCACCTTCTTTCTGTGACTTTTGGATGTTAGAAGCATGAGCAGTAACCCGAGTTTCTTTTTAAAAGGCCTTTGAAAGCAGGAGCTTGACTTGTTACAGAAGTGCATTTTTTAGAAACACCCTCAGAAATATTCATTTCAAAGAAAACAAAGGTTCCGATTAAGGTATTTTTGTTGCATTTGTGAAGGTGATTTTTTCCTCTTTTCTCTGAGCGGTTTCATCACTTCTGTCTGCAGCGGTTTTTTGAAGAGCACTTGCAGAAGTGGGGTCCACCTCTAGATGGTGCGTTTTACTCGGGAGAACGTTATGCCTGGGCTTTATGTAACTTCTGCTCACTTGTCTGAGGTTGCAACCACTCTCCAAGCAAACCACGCAGATTTTAGTATTTCCTTGTTTCCTTGACATGAAAATCTAGCTGTAGTGTAATGCAAAAAGGATAAAAAATGTATTACTTAAATGCTTCATAAAGGCGTATTATATAGCACATTCCATGACAGATGCGAGGTATCCACTAGGTAACTAATAGCATTGCATGTCATCTGGGTTCATTCCTGTGCTAACTAAACTAAAAGAGAATCTAACTTATTTCTTTTGATACAATGCCTCTGCTCTTGTACAAGAAAGGGGGAAGGAACAAAGCTCGGTGATACCACAAGGCTGAAATGGTGGTGGTGTTGCAATAACTAACTCCGTCCACCGTATTTATACTTCTTTTCTCTAGATGTCATAGGATGGAGCTATGATGCTTTGGCGGCAAAAAGAAAAAGTATTTTAGCACGTGTGTAACATTCCCACAAACCTCTGAACCTCTTCAGGAGTTGTAGACTGCTTGGGCAGATGATTCTCGACTGGTTTAAGATGATTTCTGGATGCTGTGCTGCCCAAAAAAATAAAGAACCCTTTCCAAATATTAATTAATTATGATTAAAAACCTTTCTTTGAGGCAGATTAAGTGAATCTGCTCTAAATACATAGCACAACAGTTCAGGACAGACAATAAAGGAGATGACTATCAGATCCACATCATGGAGGATGACACAACTCTGTGCGGTCTGAATTCAGATTTTAGGAGGCACAGCTCCTACCACGATGGACAGAGGATGGCAGGTAGAGATTTTTATTTGCTGTGGGACTGCGATAACCAGGGAGTTACACATTACATATGTGTTGGGCTGTGCTGGGCTGTAGACCTTGTAGGATTGTCCTGTGAAAGTGTCTTGGAAGAATCAAGGTTGGATCTATCATTGGACTTGTGATCTTATTTTGTACCCGTTTTTTGATATGCTGGAGGAAAAAGTGTACAGAAGTAAGTCTGAGAAGAATGAGTGTCATAGCTTGTGTTATTCTGGTTTAATTATCTAATACTTAATTATCTAATACCCAGGAGTGTAACTAAGTGATATACCCTGGTTAACCAAAGCTGAGAAACAGTTTGTGACTTACTTGAAATAGAGAGTGGTTTCCTTCTGAATGTCAGCATTTCCCTGCTTGAAGGAGCAACACGAGATAATTTAGTCCCCCAGCTTTTGTCACTTTAGAAAAGCAACAAGAGGAAATAGAGAATTAATATCAGTAGTTTGGGGCTAGGCATAAGGGCCATTTGGTTTTGCGGCTTTTTTTGTTGTTTTTTTTTTTTTTCCCCTTAAGAAATTGAAAGAACATGTAGTTGTCTTTACTGTTCTTCAGTATAGGAATAATAGAGTTAAATTAGCGAGGAGGAGAAAAGACAACAATGTGCTTGTACTGTCCAACTGAAACACACAGAAAGTAATCAAATGCAATAAATGATAAAAAAAGAAACTAGATCAAAAAAAAATCTGCTGGGCTTTCATAAGCTAAAATGTCCTTCATAACACAGGGAAGGAAATTGCTCGTGCCAGCTTCAATGGGTCCAAGATTTTCTCTGTGATTTCTAACCTGAAATTGCTGCTTTTAGAAGTTTAAAAGAAGGCCTGGTACGCAATCAACTTTTCTAGTGCATTATGAGTAATATCTACTGCTTTTATTTTACATCTCAGCCTAGCGATAGAACTTCCTTGTAAACAAGAGTCATTTCCACTAAAAGGCTATTACGAAGTTATCTCTGATGCTGAGGCTACAGTCTCAGCTCCCAAGTGTAAAAGAACACTTTAGGATATAAACAGCTTTGTTACATCTGCCTAAATACCTTGTTTTCTCCAGGAGCAGCCTTGGGAGGAGCGAGGGCACAACCTGGGCTCCTTCGCTGCAGCACGAGGCATTTCACGCTCGGCTGGCGGGTCCCTGACAAAAGGCCACCACATAGGAATTAAGCTTTCATGTGGTTATTGCGGGGTGTTGCTAGAGGATTTCATTTAGCTGTTTACTAGGAGATTTTTCCTCCTGATTGCTGAGAGGCCCATAAATGCCATCAGAAGCACCTCTCCTGCCGAGCCCCTCTCTGCTTTCACTTGCTGTGACCGGGGCTGAGCAGCCACGCAGTTATTGCCGGCTCGTGATTTAATGCAATGTTCTCCTTCATTGGCTTCAGAAGCTGGAAGTGAGTGTTGAGATTCATTCTTACATCGTTTGCATTTTTTTTTCTTTTTTTTTCTGATGTATATCCCCCAGTGTTAGCGTGGCTTGCAGACATTCCTTGCCTGGAAGCAGGAGCCATTGGGAAAAGACAGCACTCAGATCCTTTGAGGAGGACACCTCTGTCTCCCTCCCACTTCTTCTTGGCCTCCTGGTCTTTTTAAGCTTGTGAATCCCTTCCAGCCTCCCGCTCACCCTCTTTGGGATCCCAACCCCTCCTGGCCTCAAACTCTTTCGCAGCCCCTCACTGCCTCCAAGACCCTGACTGTTCTATGATCTCCCACTCTCTTCTTCTGGCCTTCCACCCACCTCCAACCTCTTTGCTGCCTCCCAACCTCTCCTAAAATCCCGTCCCCTTTCTCCCTGCCTTTTTTTTTTCTGCTGGCAGCCCCCTTCCTTAGCCTCCCATCGCTTTTTAGCCTCCCGCCCCATTTTGAACCTCCCATCACTTTTGGGATCCCTCGTTTTCTGCACCTGCAACCCTGTTTTCAGGCTGCCACCCCTTTTTTTCTGCCTGCAACCCTGCCTTTGGCCTGGCAGCCCTATTTTAGCCCTTTTTCATCCTCTCATCCCTTCTCAGCCTTCTGCACTTTTTTGGCCTCTAACCTCTTCCTGGCCTCCCACCCGTGTTTTGGCTGCCCCTGTTTGGAGTTTTGTGAAGAGCAGCGCACAGCTGAGCTATTTTAGATTCTGGAAAACACACCTGAGAGGCTGTTGATCACTTTTTCTTTTTCCTTTTTTTTTTTTAACAGCAGGTTGTTTGCAAGGAAACTGCTGAGAGCATTTGCACTCGGAATTTAATCAGGCCCAAAATATTCAGAAAAGCCTCAGCAACAGCGCTCTTCCTCTCCTCGTCTGTCAGCCGGGCGTCTGTGCAGGCAAACGGGGTGGGAGAAGTGGCAGATCTGCCCACACAGATACATCACCTCTGACATTAGCCTTATCAGTCTGCTTGCCTGTGTCCCCACAATCCTTAGCTTAGCGTCAGCTGTAGTTGTTATTTGAGCTTAAAAGCACTCTTGGGAGAGAGTGGTGCCTCCTGTCTTGGTGGTCCTCTCTCACCTGGGGTGGTGGCACAGGGAAAGGAGAGACCGATAAGCGCATCTTGCGGGGGCCAGGCTGGTCTCTCTATCCTTGGTAGCTTGAGTTAAACCTTTAAAATTGATATTTTCATCCCATGTGTTGATTCAACGTCTCCTCCCCAAAATTCTCTATGCCCCATTCAGTCCTTTGTGTTGTCCTGGCTGGGAGGGCATTGGCTGTTTTCACACAGAGGACATGTTTTAAGTTTCTTCATGGGCAAAGAAACGCACGTTCCAAACTATGCAATTGTTGTCAGCTTTCTAAAAAGCAGGGGGAGTCTGATTATCTCAGTTCTACCCCAGTTTTGTCTTAAACTTGCATAAAGTTCAAGCAACTAGATTTGCAGGACATACTTTAGCATTCCTGCTCCCATGCCCTTACCTGTTTTGCCTCCCTTAGCCGACTGTCAAGTTTAATTTGTTATTCCAGCAATACTGACCATTAACCTTGGATCCTCATTTAGGACAATATTTAATCACAAGCTTAAAAAGCCTTGAAAGGAGGCATCTTAAAAATAATAATCTGAGCTATTTGTCCCTCTTAAGGCCTTGAGAGTTAACAACAGGAACATCTGTGAGACAGTTATTGTGGCAATCAGTTCCAAAATACAAAAGCCTCAGTGATTTCTAACAGAGCTCCCCACCACTAAATTGTACCGTGCCACTTTTATTTATCTCAGTGCTTATTATGTGTGTTACACTCGTTTCTAATAATCTATCTGCCTTTTTCATTTACTTACTGGTGCTCCTCAGATTTAACTCTGGTTTAGTACTGGAAAGCCAATGAAGCAGGCTGGATCTACCATTTTAATTGTTATTCCAACTCATTGGATGAAACAAATCTGAATTAGGCGCTAACATTTAGCTACGTCAGAGTGATGAATTCTTATCATTCAGAGGAATTAATACATGCAATTATTTTGTCAATTCAGGTTTCAGAGTCCCAGTCCAATTTTTTTTTTGCATTGAAACCATTTTCCCCCATATTAAGTCACCTGGAGAGAAAAGTCACCGGGCCCTTAACTCGCCTTTGTCAGTGCCTCTGAAGCAACACTGGAGCACAGTTACATTAAGAACTAAAATTATGACCACCCAGTTTCTGCTCTGGGATCTTTTATAACACCACAGCTCTCAACATACCTCTTTCCCGGAGACAGCCTCAGCTTTGCAGGTAAAGGCTGCGGCGTTGTGGTGGGAGGGTGCAGAATTGGAAACCCAGAGGCTCAGCCTCACTTACAGCGGACGTGAGGGCAAGCAGAACACTTGGCTCTGGACACACTGCTGGAAAGTGAAGAGACACAAAGATATTGTGATTTTTGGGTGTAGATGCAGTTGCTCCTACAGCCTGAGGGCTTCTGCCTCCTTAGTCATGCACCAAAGGTGGCTTGTGCAGGGAATTTGGTTCCTGCCTTTCCCCATGTGAGGGTTCCTGTCAGGTTTTCCTCGCTAGACAATGTCAAAACGAGACAGGCGTGGGGTGAAAGTCCTCGAAGAAGCGTGTGAGGTGGTGCCAGAGGTTTCGCAGGTGACACTTGTTATTTCTGGGCGAGAGCGGAGGTGGTGTGCAGAAGGGTGTTGCGTTGTGCTGTCTCAGATGAGTTGAGAAAACAAGGTCATTAGGGATGCCGCGTGGCTTGGTGCTAGAGCAGAGCTGTGTGTTGTGCAGCACAAGGAAGGCTTTAAAGCTCAGCCGCACGCACAGCTTCTCAGCCTCTCCTGGACTTTCTTGTTCTCACAAATTAAGAAGCTTTGTGCAAACCGTCGTTTCTCAGAGGAGTCAGATCAGGGGCTTGCTCAAGATTTAGTGATTTGGGGTTTTTGACGTCTTTGACCAGAATGAGAGAGTTATACAAATATGTTCCTCACCAGAAAGGTTTTTTTTCCAGGCAGTCTTCCTCGCGTCCTCCCCAGTCTCCATCTCCCACCAGGCAAGGGCTGCGCTCCTGCTCCCTTGGCATTTCGGAGAGGAGGGCTGATCCCCGCTGCTGTTAGCAGCGAGGGCTGCACTTCAGTCCCCATGGAAACAATTTGGAGAGTTTTTGAGCTTGTGTAGCATTGCTGTGCTGTGTTTCGCCTTCCTTTTCGCTTCCATCAGGAGGGCTGCAAAGCTTTTATTCATTAACTTTTGAAAAGCACTTTGAGGTCCTTGAAGGAGGTGCTACAGAGGAGCAAAGTGTTATTACCTCAGATTAACTGTTTCTGTTTTGCCCTGGAGTCACAGCTGTGAGTGTTCTCTGTGCGTGGTGGAAGCCAGAAGAAGGGAGCAAGGTCTTCCTGCAGTGATGGCCTCCTGGAGAGCTCTTCTGCCAGCACGTCCGCTCTGCTGGAAGTCGCTTCGACACCAAGGGGAAGCCTGAGCAAAACTTCTGTGACTGCGGTCAGGGAATACGTTCTGGAAAGCTCCATAGTCTGATTTACATGAGCGAAATTGAGGGAATTCATAAGAAGAAATGTCACCGCACTGATCCTGGGCTCTGGTCCACGTCTAGGCATAGCAGCCAGCAGGACAGACCGGGTGAGAGCTCCAGGCACTCAGCACAGCAGGGAGAGCTGAGGATCCAGTGCTGCCTTGGATATGACGGTCACCCCAGAAAAGCTATGTTAGAAGACATTATTTACTGCTCTTAAAATATCCAGCTGCTTCAGGGGTGTATACCCGCTTAATTCAGCTGCAGTTAGGAGGCCAATTCTGGCTCCTCACTTCAGTGGTGTGAATGCAGAGCTCTCTGGTACGGCTTGGAGCACGTTGCACCCTGATGTTGTGTCGGGCTAATACCGCATACTTGTCTGTAATTCAGGAATGTAACATGCTAAAGGCTTAAGGGATTTTACACTTCTATTCCCTACCAAGTGTCTCAGCAGCTTTCAGATAACTGCTGCTCTCCAGCCCCACCTAAACTGCTAAACCCATTGCACCTGGGAATCACTGCACAGCTCTGGGTCCTTCTGCATCTATGGATTGGGTTCCAATTTCCCCATCCCTCACTTCTCTACTTGCTCCCCTGTGTGAGACCCCATAGGGTGAGTTCCCTGCAAAATCCATTTCATCTTCTAGACACATTAGCCTCCTCAGCTTTGGAAGAGGAGTCAGCAGCTGATGATTAGGTTGCCTGAGCAGCCTGCCGATGGGTATTTTGTCTGGGCTGGCTTTTTCCTTTCCTCTTCAATTCTGGGATTTTTTTTTGGGGGGGGGGGACGGGGGAAGAATGGTGTCATTTTATTAAAAATAATGTTTTTCTTTATTTTTAACTAATCATGTTTTGTTTTTTTTTTCAGGAAGTTGTAAATAATAAGCAGAAGCTAAATCTGCACTCCCTCGTTACGGGTACAGGCAGCTGGGACCATGCTGCCCCATCTCTGTTATTTGTTCCAGCAACGATTACAGAAGCCAGTTTTAAAGTGTTTCTTTTAACATTTCAAACAAAACTTATCCCCATCCGTGGGTTCTCCAGTTCAGCATGATCAGCTGAAACTAACCATATTAAAAAAAGAGAAGGGATCAATTTCCATCTCGGTCAGGTCCTTCCTTGCAAGGCTGCCCAAACCCTGAGCAAGGGAGAGGCAAATGGGACACAAGCAGGGTGAGTGCAGCCAGGACAGGCCCTTTCTGTCACACAAGTCTTAGGTCAGCTTGAGCCACCCACAAATACACCCTCACTTCATCCTTCTCCTCACGGGAGATGCCCTGTCCCCTTCCAGCCTCTCCCCTTCTGCCCATCCTGTCTCAGGTTTCCCTTCCCCGTTCTGTACAACCCCTCTTGCTGCTGTTGCTGTGATTCATTAACGCTTCGGAGATACCCGTGAATGGAAAAAACCCTAACCAAACATCAGGTTCTGCAGCTCTGTACGTTTTCTATAGTGACTCACAAGTCTGACCAGATAACTCCCCTCTCACTTAGTCACCCTCTCCCTCCCAGAGAGGCTTGTCTGACTCCTCGCTTGACTCCCCGCTTATTATTTCTGTTTTCTTTGCCGTCCCCTTTCCAGCCCGTGCTCTACGGCAGAACTTCGGGATGCAAAGTTCTCCCTCGCTGACCCGTAGCACACAATGAAGAGCAAAGGAAAACACTGACTGCAGCAACTTTGCCTATGGAGAAACCATAAAGCAGAACTGCACTCTCGCCCACCCCCGCCCTTTCTCCGCTTGGGCTACGCACAAATTACTTTGTCATTGTGGCGAAACAAATAAGGCTTCATTATCATTACCATCCTGATGGGAGTAAACAAGTTTATTTACACTTGAGCACTGCTGAAGAATAAAGTCATAGAGAAAAGTTCAGGGTAGGTGGCCTGTCTTTGTCATTAGGGACAGCTTCTACAAAATCACTGCCCGCTCGGCCAGACAGGCTGCTATTCAGGCAGGCCCGGGTTAATGAAAGTACGGTGTGTGCTTGTTAAAAGGAGGACTACGACACTTGTAATCATGGGTGGTCACATTTTTATTGAATGATACGTATCTTTCCTTTCTCCATCGTTTGCTCGTAACCCTTTGCCTCCCACTTGCCAGTCTTTATGCAATGACTAATTATGTCTCACCAAGTAAAAGCTGATGCCAGGTCCACAACAAGCTAAATCCACTTCACAAGGGATTTTTTTTTTTCATTTTTAAATAATCTTTTTATTAACAGTCCTGAGATTCCGACAAAGGAAAGAAGACCTCAAACATGAAGGGCCCCACACGTGCAACCACTGGAGCTAAAATAATAATAGAAGTACAACTGCAAACAAACTTGCAGGAAGAAAGGGCTGCGAAACCAAACTGCTTCCTTTCTGCCAAGGCCTTTGTGTAGCCCCGGTGATAAATCTGTTTGGTACAAGGATATTTCAAAGCCAGGGGCTGAAATCTGCTCTCATTCGTGTGAGTCTGTCAACTCATGTCAATGGAGTTACACCCAGGCAGAGGCTCAGCCTGCCGTCCTGCTCTCACAAATGCAATGAAAGCCAAAGCCAGCCATGGTGGGGAAAAATACCTACTTACCTATGGCATGACCCTGCTGAAGTGCTGGGTACAACCATGCCATGCTAAAAAACCTCCCTACATTTCCCAACTTCCCTGCTATTTCTTACAACTAATTGGTTTGAAGTGCTCATGTCTGGATCGTGAGGAAGTTCAAGCTCAGGTATTTTATTTTCTTTGCATCTACTGAGTGTATTAAGGAGCTAAACAGAAGGATGTGCGCACACAAAGGCAGAATTCACCATTGCTCACCCAATATTTCACCTGCCTGTTGCAGGATGTTGCATCTTTCTGTGGTCATGCACAGAAAGTTTCTGTCTCTCTACCAGCACCCCTCTATCCCCACAGTTTTGAACTTCACAGTCACTTTTGGCAAAGGAGGAGAAATGTCAAGACACTAAATAGCTCCACGTTTTAGAAAACCCACAGCTCTCTGAGAAGCTGATGCTCCAGTACATGTGAATTTTCACCTGTCACTCAGGTATCTTATTCACAAACGTGTTCCAATGGTACATAGGAATGTAAAAAGCCAAATTACAAGCAGTTTGGGGAGTAGGGAAGATTCCCTCCTCAGACTTTGTAGCTGCTGGTCACTCCCGTCCATTTAGGACCGGGAGAGCAAAATGCTTAAAGCAAAGCTTTGTGCAAGGACATTACTTAGCTGCAACCCATCTCTTTGGTTTCCTTACCAGGTTCAGGGAAGACTTTCTCACCGTGGCTCCTGCCCTGCTGTCACCTTGTGCTCCCCTCACCCAGGAGGAGCTGAAAACATCTGTCCCCACAGCCCCATCCGAGGCCTGGGGCTGCCCTGGAGCAGGAAGAGCTGCAGCCGATACAGACAGAGCAGAAGGAGCAACACGAACGTGTCACAGCCTGCCCCGGTGCTCCCGGTGCTCTCTGGCCCTTTTTTAACCTCCATTTCAAGGCAAATTTATTATTCTGCAGGAAACAGCCCGTTGGCTCCCTGAGTTACGGTACGAGGGTGAGTGACAGACTTTCAAACTCAGCGCAGCCTAAGCCTCCACATGTTTCAGGTTCAGCAAGGAGAACTCAGGTAGCTAAAGGTATAATTCAGCACCGTTGTCACAAGTCTGTGGGAATTAACTTCACTAAAGCTCTCATAGCTCCTGGGGAAGGTCACGCACAAGCCAAGCCGAGAGACCACCAGGGAGCTTGGCAGTAGCTGCAGGGCAAGCTGCCCTCTAGGAGAAGCGACCAACAACCTCCTTCCCTCCCGCTGCACAAAGCAACAGATGGAAATGGCTTTTGTATTTTCTTCAAAGCTAAAGACATTCTAGAAAGCACGAGAACGTTGCATCACCGAGGGGTTTGGTTGGGTCGTGAGATTGTGCCTTTGGTCCCCTCCCAGCTCTTGGCTGAGCACGGGGTGCCAAGGGGACATGGGGAACCTTCCCCAGGGTGCCTGGGCTGCTCACAGCTGCTCTCCACACACCTCATCCCCACTTTGCATGTACAAACCTGGGCTGCATGTTAGTCAGGGGGAAAGTCCGCGTCAACAAGGAGAGCAGGTGAAGCACCAGCGGCAGGAGGGCGGAGGAAAAAACATTGCAGGTGACACACAGGGCAGGATTGCCCCTGAAGTAGAGGATACAGACGTATTTATTAAATAAATACGCTAAGATAGTAGGCAATGCTGAAACAATGCACATAACTAATACTCATTGCTTGAAAAAAATCATTAGCCTCTCCAAGTGCTTTGCACATATTAACAAGCAGTCCGCGGAGCCCGGCTGCGCTCCCCTGCGGGAAGCAAACCGAGCTGCAGAGTGAAGGAACCCATTTCCAGATGGTGTCCCTGAATTTGGGAGCCCAGTGTGAGCCCCTCTAAACTAAAGGCACTGCTTTGGAAGAAAGGAGCTGAGAATGAGGGGGATTTTAATGCAGAGTGATAGGGACTGTGTCTCTGTACACACAGCAGGGATTGATTCAGGTGAAGAAAATTCAAAGTGAATACGTGAACCTCTCACCTTATTTACTGCTCTGTGCTCAGAGGCAGGAACAAACCTAAGCAGGCAACCAGGAACAGCCAAGATCTCCCCTGAGCTCTGCAGTCACTGAAGGCATCTCTGGGTCTTTTCCTTCACCTTTTTCTCCTTTTTTTTTTTTCTCCTGTCCTGTTTCACCATCATTTACAGAAAGCAAAAGGGAGTCATGGGTCGTGCAAGGGTTAACGAGTGAAAGCTCTGCACCTTGCTACAGGGAGGCAAAAACTTATGAGTCTTCATGTTGTCACGAAGGTGTTGCTGAGCTTATGCTGCATGAAATATCCCAGAGCTCCTGCAAACTGTGGGATTTAAATTCGCAGGCTATAATTACAGAGTCTCCGGCACCCTCCCACACTTTGCGATGCCTCCACAAGCGAGAGCAGCAAAAACACCTGTCCCGGGCTCCTGTGGGCTTGCCGGCCCTTGCCCGCAGCCAGGCAGGGCTCATTCCCTGGCAGGGAGCCGGGGCCGTGCGGGCTGACCGCTCCCAGCAGAGCCTCCCGCTTGGCCAGGATTACGGGGTGAGAGTCTGAATTCTCCCCGACGCATTTAGGAAATAAGCCCGAAGCAGAGTCAGAGCGGTCACGTTTACAAACAGGTGCTCACAGCCAGGTTAAATTGATGCCACTTTATAGTCAACTTGATGAGCAGCTTAAAAGCGAGTCTGGGAGGACTTGGAGAAGCAAGAGAGTGAAAAGAGCTTTCCTGGGATTGCTTCTGCCTGAGCGAGCCCAAGGAACATTGCAGCTGTGAATCCCCCAGCAATGGTCCTGAGGCTCTTTGGGGCTCCCTCAGACAGGTACCAGCACTACCCTGGTACTATCCAGCTTCCCAGGGTGGGGGCTAGTTGTTGCCTTGGCTGCTGCTGTGTAAATCACGCGTGAGCAATAGGGGCAGTTTCACTGGGGAGGGTGAGGGAGTGGTTAAACCAATATAAAATACACAGTTAGCCCAAGGGCAGCCCTGTGATGCTTTCAGGCTGTGTGAGGCTAATGCTGCTTAAGATGGAGCTCACCTCCATACCCAGAGGAGCATCCCTTGGCAGGCATTTGGGTGGCTGAAAAAGTCCCAGAGGCTCTGGGGTTGGAGAAGAGAGTTGCTTTGAGCTTTTTAGGGCCAAGCTGTCTCTGTTTTGCATCCTGCCTCCGCCATGGCTGGGCCCTGGGCATATGGCAGGGTTTCCGCCTGTGCGTTGTTGTGAGGTTAGTTATGAGCTGATGTCATGAGAGGCTCTGTCTGGACTGGCACAGGCAGGCTTCTGCACTGAGCTGCTTCCCTGTGCCTCCAAGGCCCTTTTTGGAGAGTCCTTCCACAGCATCCTCCCTTCCCTGCCCCCACAGCTGAGGAGGAGAGTTTCCTTCCTCCACCTGCTCTTCAAGTTATGACAATGCTAATGCCAGAGCCAGCTGGTGGGAGAGAAACTTCCCCAGGACCTTGCTGGGCAGCCTCTGAATTGCCCAAGGGAAGAGAGAACCCACAGCCCCCACTCAGGGCCACCTTGGGAATGCAGCTCTGGTGCTTACCCAACAAACCCCATGTGCCAAGTGGGGTAAATGTAGAGGCTGGAGCTGTTGAGGATATCCACAACCACCAGTGCAAGTGCGGCGGCACCAGGAGATGGTGGTGCCTTGGGTTGCGTGGAGACAGTAACACCTGCGGTGTGTGGGGTAAGTGCATTTGTGCTGAGAAAGCCCCTCAGTTCCTTCTCTCTATATCCTTATGTACTTCAACTAATCTTTTTTTAGCCTGTGCTAAAACCCCATGATGACACAGGAGAGTATTTCTCATTGTAATGAGCTTGAGAGCCAATATTGGGTCCTCCAGTTTGTGGCAGAAGGTGCATTTAGTGCAGCCTTGCAGCTTTGCCTGTCCCTGAATATCTGTTTGTCTTCCCCCTCCTCCTTCTCTCCTGCTGCAGCCCATCCCACCGGGGCCCCCAAACCTGGAATGAACCTGTTTGCTCCTCAATCTTCATCCCATCTCCCCGCTTCTGCCCGGAGCCATCTGCTCTCCTGAACAACCCCTCCAGCACTGCTTTGCACAGATGTCCTCTGCATCCTGGAGGAGCAGAGGTGACCTGGAGCTTCCTCAGTGGGAGCAAGGCCTCTCTGTGGCCTCTCTTCTGGGCTCTCCTGGTAGGACGTGTCCTGGGTCATCAGTGTGGTCGACTGCAACCGCCAAGCAGCTCCTGCTCGGTCTGTGCCGGTGTGACCCTGCCTGAGCTTCCCACCACTTGTTTGTCTGACTATGGGCTGACATCGAACACCCCAGACATGACTCTCATTTACTGCTACCCATTAGCATTGTAGCGGTTACTTTATTAGCCCTTAACAGTTGATCCTCTGCTGTTTCACTCCAAGGTGACTAATGCTGAATCTTATAAAGTGCACATGATATCACTGTGAATAGCTGATGTAAACTTAGCAGACAGCCGTGTGACATGTCATGTGGGCAAATTAATAGACTCCCCCCAATAAATTCAGCATGTGTCCTATAATCCCACTCCAAGGGCATCTCTTCTGTCCACATCACTAATTTAGGTTCTGTGCTCCCCTGGGAACATCGCACCGGAACTTTTCGGGTCAGAGGGATTCCCCTCTCGCCGCTGTAACTGTGGGGCAGCAGCTCCAACCGTTGCGAAACACTCGTGCTGAGCTGGAGATAAGATGTGTGTTTAGCTCTTAGGGGCAACTTTCCACTCACTAACTGCTAGAATAGCACAAATTGTTCCTCGGCCATTTCTCATGCTTTAACTTGCTCACTTCTTTCTTTGTGCCATTCACAAGGAAACTGAGTTTCGGGACTTAGAGCAAAGCACGTTCCCTGCAGGGAGTGTTGAGAACAGACTTTCCTGAGATGAGGCACCTCGTGCCTTGTAGCTGCTCTTGGACTGCCCATGGCACTGCAGGAGCCAGGCTTGTGTGGGATGATTTAGCAGCTCAGAGGCTGATTCCCAGCCCAGGGGTCTGGAGTTTGCAGGGTGAGAGTGCTGGGCTGGGACACCCCACCTGCCAACGGGGTGCTCAGGGGAAATGGCACTGCCAGGGCCAGCTTTTCTCATGGGTCACTTGTCCTTGCTGCTGAGAGGCCTCAATCTGCGCTGCTCTTGTGCTGACCTGTGCTCCTCGGTGACAAAAAGTGCTCCAGGAGGGATATGAAAAAGGCAGACAGAGAGAGCGCTTTGGTTTTCAGAAATGCCAAATCGTCTGGCTGAGGAACCAAAGCATTTAAAGCAGGATCCAAACTCATTCGTTTTGCTCTGCGTTTGTCACAGGACTGAGACAGAGTTTCTCAAACCCCTCCAAATTGCTGTCACATCAACTGACAGCTTTACCGGCGAGTGGCGCGACGCAGCGCTGGGGCAGCTGGGACCCCGCATGAGCCGAGGGCCACCCATGGAGCCTCCGCCTGCGTCACCTCGCTCCAGACGGCTGAGCCCAGCCGTGGGTGTCCCAACCAAGGTCCTTTGGGGCCAGCTCTGAGGTCCAAGGCTCTCTGGAAAGCATTGCTGGGATGCCCTGCTCAGCCTTTGCATCCCCCCCTGCGCTTTGTGAGATCATCCCACATTTCTGCTTGGTCTCTGAGACCTCCTTCTGTAATCACACAAACCCCTCGCAATCCTTCACTGCACCCTCGGTTCGCTCCTCTGCATTGTTCCCTCAGCGGATATTTATTTGAAGGGCTTCATTAAATTATCACACTGACATCAGTTGGTACACAACTACAAATTAATTTAGTCAGTTTGCATTTTGGCTGACCTAATATTCATTATATTCCAGTCAAGTGGATGTGTTTTCTGTCGGACGGTTTGTTTCGTGATAAGATACGTGGTCCAAAGTACTATACTTAGAAATAGAGGTAATATTTACAGACACTCCACAGAAATACTGCAATTACCTGATTAATTATAGCCATTACATTTGGTTCTGCAGATTACACTTTTATCCCTCCTGTCTCCCCCCCCCCCCCCCCCCCCTCCTTTTTCTATTGCTGTATTTGTATGTAGTGGATGGGAATAATTTTTAGATCTATATAAAGAAAGCAAACCTGGCTGGTTTTAAAGCCTAAACGCTACACGGTCCTTCAGACCCCCCAGCTCTCTCCAGTGCTGTGCTGGCCTGCAGTGGTTTGTTATGGCTGAGATGCATGGAGCATTACCAGTACTGCTTTTTAATAACAATCTCTGTCTGGGAGATTGGAAATCAGTGTCTAAACAGGGCCCTGAAGAAGGAAGTCAAGAGGGACTTTGAAATAGCGTTAAACACGCAGGAGTGCTGTAGCTGCTGTTCTCCTTAACCACAGAAAATAAGCAAGCTGCAGACCGTGCTCTGGGGACTGACAGACAGACAACTGTACGAGGGAGTGTTACATTTATACAGCACTTTTCATGCTGGGATCAAAAAGCACTTTAGAAACTGTGCAACTGAGCAAAATGCAGCCGCTGAAGTCGACCGCCCCTGAGGCATGATGCAGCTGCTGGTTGCACCAGCCCAGCACACCTTATCAGCTGGTTCCTTTGACCATTTTTAAATTTCTGACCAAAAAAAATAGTGTAACTTGGGGGAAGGATTCAGATGTGAACATTTGGCTTCATTCTCACTGGACACTTCACTTGGCCCTTCTAACGGGAGTGAAGCCACTGCCAATTTATACCAGTTTAGGAAAGCCTGTGGGTGGTTTTGTTGGAAGCCAAGAAATGGTTGAGCTGTGCCCTCGGGCACAGGGTGGAGGACAGTGTTACCCCACCACTGCTCTTCATGGGACAGCCTGGGGCAGAGGGGACCCTCATGGCAACATGAATTTGACCCCAGTGGAGGAAACCAAAGCAGAGCGGTAGGATGGAGGTCTGCTTTGAGCGGATGGCCATTGGCACTTCACCACTTCAGCAAAACCAACGTGGAGCTCAAGAGCCATACCTGCTCTGATGCAGCAGAGTTCCCCACCTACTTCCCCCTGGTGCAAAATCTAACACCAGGTTAGGGAAGAGACCCATGTTTTGGCATTTAAAAAAATGCACATGGTAGAGCCACGGCTCTTCTGTCCACTTAATGAAAAGGATGTGTGTGATGGGAAGGGAGGCTGGAGGACTGGAGGCTGCTCCCGGCTTGATGGCAATGGTGCGTGAGCAGGATTTGCTTAGGAGACCTCAACGTGAAGAAGGAAGCGATAGAAAGGAGTATGTGAGCTCCAGTCGGCCTGTCACCCAGCTCATCCTTTTTGTCTTGTGCGGGGTAGTTTTATCCCCCCTCTGCCGTTTCACCCGCCCTTTGTCAGGCTGGGGACCATCAGCCTCTGCTGGTTCTAACACAGAATTACAGAATATTAGGAGTTGGAAGGGACCTCAAAAGATCATCTAGTCCAACCCCCCTACCAGAGCAGGATCACCCAGAGTAGGTCACACAGGAACACGTCCATGTGGGTTTCAAGCGTCTCCAGTGAAGGAGACTCTCACCTGCTTGCAGGTGCAGCTCTTTCCTGCTGCCTCTTCCCATAATCCCTGCCAAGCACCAGGCTTCCTGCCCCCTGCCAGGGGCTTCTTTTGTGCTTTAAGCACCTTGCAGCCAGGAACCCTACAGCAATGCAGTTTCATTATCTGCATGCCAAATCCATCAATAAGCGGATCTCCAAGGTGAAATAAAAACATGCATTACAAATGAAATGCTCTGTTGCTTTCCTTTGCCTCCCGCCATCGCCGGAGATCTCTCTGGCTGGTGTGCAAGACAGCTTTTGCTGGCTAATTAACATTTAAAAGTCTTCCTCTCTCACCCTGCCACCATGACACAGGGGCTGTTACAGCCCAGGTTGCTCCTTGAAGTAATTCATCACTTGAGAAACGTCAGAGGGCTCCTTGTAATCCCTCTGACCTGTCCTGAAACTAAATCTGTGCTCCTGCATCCAATGCAGTAGTCTCTGGAAAGACTGGCTCAGGACTTTGGAAAGGTGTTTTCTAAGAAATCCATTTAAACAGTGTGTGTCTGATTTTACAAGCAGGATTTTGGTTTTCACATCAGCAAATAGCCTGAGCAAAGAAAACACTGTTTGATGTGTCACCTGTGAAAAATCACTGAATACACCTGTGTTTCCTACTGAAATCCCACCCTTTCTTTGCGCAGATCACAAGTAGCTGGAGAGAGATATTGTCCTTTACTTTGCGTGTTTGCAGTGCTTAGCACAACAAGGCTCTAATTCCTTGCAGATTTTCTTCCGTCCTGCAAAACTCATGAAATATAACCCACCTACACCAGCAGCTTCCCATACTGGAGCAGAGTAACTCGGGGGACAAGAGGTTGAGCACCAGCACTACCTGCTCTAGCAGACTGAGGAGCAGGATGCGTGTGACCCAAAAGCTCCCTTAGTAGGAGAGTGCCTTTGCTGGGCTATAATTTCAAAACTGCTATATAAGTGGGTATATTTTTACAATATAGGCCATGTTCTCAAGCATTAAAATGATTCGGGTTTGGTTCAGAGGAGTGCAGAGGTATTTCAAATGATTCTTGCTCCTCCAGGGTGTCCTTGTGAATGTGTAACGCCAGTGAGCTTTCCTCCTGTTTCACCAGTTGTTATTGGCATTTGTTAGTGGGCAATCATGGCTTGTCTATAGACCCTGAACGTTTCATCTAATGAAAGTAACATTTGCGTGTTCTTTAATTCAGGCACCTCTGCAAATTCTTTGCCAGCCCAGTATCTGGATGCATAATATAGCATTTTCTATCTCTGCGTGCTATGTCCTTTTTTTACCAAGGCACTTCTCTCACCTAAAACACCCTTCCTATTTTACCTGCTTTACAAAGCCCTCACGGGACACCCACTCATAAGAAAGAAGCCTGGACACAGTCCAAACCACAATATCCCCTGTTTCTCTATCTTCCTTGCCTGTCTATTAATTTCTAGAGTCCCCATCACTTTTGCACCTACACGTGCTGTGTGAGAGCAAAAATCTGGAATCTCCCACTGGGATCTGCCTCTGGCTGCTCCTTAGCACACCGGGGAGGCAGGTTTAATCCAAATTGACCCCATCGGTAAAGATCCTGTTCATGATCTAAGATGTGAAGAGCCAAGTCTTGATCATTACTTACATCTTGGGGAATGTAAGCCTTGGAGAACGAGTCACAGTTTTGGGAGCGGATGATGACGGAACGGTAAATTACATAATCTCCCGTAAATGGAGCCCGTTCGTAGCCCAATTACCCGTCCCAGCAGCCCCATGCAGTTGATTGCAGGATTATATAAAAGGGCTTTTCATTAGTGAGAGCGCCACAAAGGGAGTTCTTTCCAAGTCCTCCTTGGGATTACTTAACCATCCCTCCAGACAAGATCATCAGAGCATTATTTGGATATGTCAGAACAATATCCACCATCCTTTCCTCATGTCTGCTTCGCTGAAGCATCTTCCCACAGAGGTCTACAGGGAGATGGGTGGCGAGCACGAGACAGGGTTGTCCACGTGTCATCCCCCAGGACAGAGGGAGGTCTGCTGTGCCTGCTGTGGAGCATCTCTGGGTTGGAACACCCGGCTATCACTGCCCTGAAAGGCTGACTTGGGCTGGGTGAGGTCAGTGGAAACCCACTCTGCCCCCCGACAAAGTCCCACAGGCATTGCTGAGCTGGGGGAGCACCTGTATAGTCACAGCTAAACAACTGAAGTTGCAGCACGTAGCAAATATTCTTCTCCTTCTGTGGCAAACTAGGGAGGGACAGGTTTTTCCAATTTCCCCTGACCTGGTGTATAATAAAGACGCAGAGCTCTTGTGACAGCGGCACTGTAATCGCGACGTTGCCACCACACCGGAGAATGTGGCCAAGGAAGCAGGTCCTAATCGTGTCCTTATCACTGCCTGGTGACGTGACCCTAGAGGAGTTGCCTAATATAGCTCGTTCATGTTTCCCTTTCTCCACAGCAGAGATAATAACAGTTCACGGGTGTCGCAGAACTTCATTCATTCACATTTGTGTCTGGTATCTCAGATTATCGAAGAGCAGTCAGGAGGAAGACTGGCAAAGAACAAGCTCCTATTCACTTGTCAGTTAGAAACAGTAACCTATTTTAGATTAAAGAAGAAGAAAAAAAATAATTCTGAGAGTGGTTGTTCCTTGGTTTTTACTGCTGCTCGTTTTAAAAATTTCCCCCAGCCTCCACCCCGTGGTTGCTGGGATGAAATGTTGACCATTTCACAGCGCACCAAATTGGTGTCTTCCCTCCCCTGGCAGGAATGACAATGCAAACAAAAATAGATAATGCATTTTAAAAATCTACAGTGGATCGTCATGGCGATAAATAATTGTAGCATGTTGCCATAGTAACTCTAGCTGTAATAAAGAGAGGCCTATCTGCAGTTCAGCTAAATTTAGTTGTTCCAAACTATTAAAAATATTTTCAATTACTCTGGTAACTCTTTTTAACATCTTCTAGGGTTGGAAAAAAGAGTTAATCTTCATTCATGCTTTTGTGTTGTCTCCATATTCCAAGTACACTACATCACTAAAATAATCAATCCCATCCAATTTAAAAGTCATTAAGCTGAGGAAATTGTGGAGGATTTTTCCCTTTCCCACCTTGTTGAGCTTTTTCACCTGGAAGCGTAAAACTGCCCACAGGAAATATCCATTCTGCCAGGCCTGCTGGGAACCTGGCGCCCAGCTCAGGTCCTGGCCCCCTGCACACACTGGTGCGTGCTGGGGAGGTGAGACGGGCTTTTTTTTTGGAGGGGAGAGGTTTTGGGGGGGCTGAGCGAGCCCTCAGCGAGCACGGCTAGCATGAAGGTACTGTGCAAAACATACTGGGGTATCTCCAGTACCCGACTGGGCTGTGTGTGACTTTCCCAGTTACCTGTCTGCTTTAAAACAAAGCCACATCAGAGTGGTTCCAAGAATATTTATTAGTATGGCGATAGATGCTTTATATACATATATATATATATACACACACATATATATATATATATATATACTCACTGCCTGTTTGAATGGGCAACTACCTCCTGTCTGGAAACCTTCCCTCTGCCAGACAGGATTTATTTTTCTGGAAGGAAGCCTTAACTCTGTGATTCCTGATTTTTTTGTCAGGTGTCGACATAAGGTGGTCTCTTTTATCTATGTCTCACGGGAAGGACAAATGAAAACACACTGCAAGGGATATTCATTTTATTAATTTTCCTGATAGCCTGAAAAATCCCGAGTTACCCCGTTAGCTTGTGCACTGCATGCCCTTAGCCGAGCACGAGCCCATTGCTTCTGATCCTCCTCAGTGGCAAGGAGCTTCACGGTTTGTCTCAAAAAACGCTTACTGGCTGTCGGCTTCTGAAACCCTGGCTTCATGTTTCTGACCTTATCTGTCTCTACAACGCCAAAACTTCCAGAATTGGAGATTTTTGCGTGAACACTCAATAAAGGGCTCTGTGGTTTTCCCAAAGGCAATCGCGCCTCAGAGCGATGGCTCCAAGGATGGTGCCTCCTCCCCACCTTCCCCTCCATGGACCTTCACTGGAGTTTTTTTGCAGGGTCAGGTTGCTGGAGTTATCTGCAGTGGAAAGGTGGTTTTGCCTTGCACTAATATAGGTTTTTCCTGTAGAGGATGAGTTTAAGCCTCCTGCCTGGGCTGCCTGCAGCGTACAAGGGAGCCTGTGCCCTGGGCTCCATCCCGCGGGTGGGTTGGCAGCAGCAGATCTCCTTCCTCACAGCGGGACCTGCTGGACATCTTTCTGCCCACACCAGAGAGAAGGGTCACCCTGTTGCCCTGCCTAAATTTTCTAAGGCAGACAGGCTAAAGAACACATTTTTGATAAACTCAAGTCGCAAAATAATTTACTGAACTTTTTCTCATAGCTCTTCATTTCGCTATCAGCCCGTGACACCGTCTTAATGGCACAATGAATTACAGCTGCTGGAGGACGAGTAACATGTTAATAGCCCTTTCCACAAGCAAAGCTATGATTTTAAAAGGCACTTTTTAGCTAGTGTAATGTTCTGCTTCTGAAAAGAAACAGAAGCAAGTCGGTTACATTGTTTTCTCATTGACAAAAGGCTGCAGCTTACAGCTCACACACAACATGGCTTGAAAGCAGAATGTACAGCTCCATAGGCTGAAATACATAAATAACCACATGATTTAGGGAAAAAGAAGCTATCCCTTCTTGCTCTAATGCAAAACCAGACAAAAGCATTTGGAGTGCTCTTTAACACATCAGTGCCTGTAATTATGGGAGTTTTCCTCTCTGCAGTGCCCTAAAAATCCACTGAAGTCAAGGAGAGGGCAGGAAACGCAGCCGCAAGCTCAACGTGCGGAGAAGAGCCGGGCGATCACGGTTCTGAGCGCAGCCCCGGAGATCTGCCCGACCTTTATCTTGGACTTTGAGTAGGACCTTGGGGAAAAAGCCACCTGCAAACGTTCTGCTGCTGCTGTTTCCAAACTGCAAAACAAGACTGATGCATTTACCTCCCACTCTTCGATCTCGCTGGGAAGCTCTTCACAGCAAGGGACCGCTTGCAGCGCGTTGCAGCTCCAAATTCAGCCAAGCCTTGAACACACTGGTGAGGTACAATTAACCATAACTCTTTGGTCTTGCTTCCCTTTAGCTAGGCAACAGCGTTGGTCTTCCTATTAGGTTCCTCCTTACCTACACAGAGCTCCAAAAAGCCACATTTTGGTGTCATCAATGGAGGGATGACAAATAGCAAAACTTAATGGTTGCACTAAGCAGCTCTGGGCTCCTCGGCAGATGTTGCCCTTTCCCCCATGCCCACAGCCCCAGGTGAGCAACCTGGCAGCGGAGGCTGCATCCTTCCCAAAGCAGATTTGTGTTATCACTTCCCTCTGTTTTTCTTTCCATGTTTATGTGTGACGGCGACATCCCAGCCGGTGACATCCCACCCTCCCTGTGGCACAGGCCAGAGGTCCCAAGGGCTGGACTGCGAAACCCCCAAAGCGGCTGCAAGGGAGTGGAAAGGGATGCGGTGCCTTTTCCTTGGGACAGCGTCAAGTTTTATGGACAAAGCTGAATGTGGCACAAAGATGTAAAGGTTCTGCCCTGGACAGGGCAGAGAAATCTGTTATTGTGGGGATTGTTGGGGATGATGCAACATGGGCAAAACAAAGGCTTGTGGCTCCCTCCTGCTCAGCCTCTGCGCAGTCCCGCTCTCAACACCCTCATTTACATTTAAAAGCATGGAGAGCATCAGCCTGTCTCAGCCATGGTCTGTTTTGAACTGATATTTTGGATACCAGGTCTAAATTAGGTTTTAAAAATAGGCCAGTGGTCTTCTTTTTTTTTTTTTTTTCCCCCCTTCTTCTTGTTATAAACAGAAATTATTATCTCATGGAAACATTTAACCTCAAATGGAACCTCGTCTAATTTTTGCTGCGTTTATTATAGCCTGTGGAATATGAATGAGTATCCCTGATATAACTCTATATGATTATCGAGCTGTGATGGGCCAGCTGGAAAAGACTCAGCTGTTTGGATAAAGAACCAAAAGTTCTGATATCATGCTGATCTTTATTTGAATGATCCCAACCTCTGATGCAGATAATATTGGCCCAGAAGGCTCTGGGAATTGTCCTTTCTCATTGAATTTTACTGTTTCTGACCCTGGTCATGGCTGCAGTCAGGAAACACAGGAGTCAATGGGGATAAATGCATATCAGATTGAAAAGTTGCTGATTTATTTGGAAAAAAAAGTGAATTAAAAACATTACTTTTGCACTTTTATTTGTATTTCTTCAGATTACTAAAAATGTGTGTAATGTAGTGTGTTGGTATTCATATTTTCCGTTTTGATGCAAGCCTAAAAAGTATATTATATGATGTATAATAAATATACGGTATTAATTAGTATATAGATTGTATGTTAAAAATGCTTATAATAAAAGTGTGGTGGGAAAATTTTGACTGATTCTACAGAAAGGTATAATTTTGTCATAATTTAATTTGAGCCAGTAGTTTTCCCATTATAAATCTAAAATCAAATTAATAGTTTAATAAAATCTTTCCAATCCTGCAGACAGCTCCTGAAAACCACTGCGATTTATTTAGGTTGAGGAATCGAAAATTATCTTTTTGGCTCTGAGGCTGTACAGCTTCTGGGACACTGGCATCCCATTTCATAGCTGGGTTTCCCAGATAATATTCTAATAACCCCGATGATGGCTGTTAATGCCAGGTAAGGACAGTACGCAGCTATCCGGAGGGAAGCTTTTAACACTCCTAGCTTACATGTACAACTCTGTTTGCATAATTAAAAAAGAAGTATGGTAATAAAGCAATACAGACTGCCTCTGCCCCATCTCCCTCTATGTTTTGAAGTGGGACCGGCACACACTTTGCCCTAGGATCAACTTCTCCAGGGTAGGGCAGAGCCCCGCTGCCATGAGAGCCACGGCTGCATTTTAACAACTGGTATTTTGGTTATTTCTTGTAATACGTGTTCAAAATCATCTAGATTTTCTTTTTTTATATCAGGGTCCCCCTACCCTCATGCAGACCAACACTCCCACCTAATGTGGTGTCATCTCCAAACTTACCGATGCTACACTCTACGTCCTTACCAAGATCGTCAATAAAGATGTTAAACGGAAATGGTCCCAACACTGAGCCCTGAGGAACATCACTCATGAGCAGCCGCCCGTGGATTTAACGCCCCTGACCACCACTTTTTGGCTCCGTCCAGCCAGCCAGTGCTTTATCCAGCTGATCGTATGCTCATCCAAGCCATGAGCAGCCAGTTTTTCCCTGAGAATCCTGTGGGGAACAGCATCAAATGCTTTTCAGATGTCTAGGTAGACAATATCCCCAGCCTTTCCTTCGTCCAATAGTTGGGTCGTCTTGAGATAGAAGGAGATCAGGAGATGCTGCAAAGAGAAGATCAGTTCTACTCTTCTCTTTCCATTAGAGTTCTCATACTTTAACATATGATACTTTTGAGGCAGAAGGAACATTACTTAGTTTCAGCAATGCAATTAAAAAAGATTTTTCTTCATTTGTGGGTGAGGTTTTTTAATATGGAAATAACTGAATAAAATTCTCATTTGGTTTTCTTTTTTTTTTCTTCCCAAGCAAGAAAATAAAATAGATGAGTAATCAGAAGTGCATCTTAAGAGCTACATATGATGAAAACAGAGATAATTCCGTGGGACATCCTTATTAGTTATGTTATTTAATAGTTTTATTACTTTTTAGGAGTCCAGCATTTAATTTTAGAGTGATATATTCTCTGCCCAGCTAAACAAAGATTAATTTATATTCTGCAATAAAATGTTATCTAATGTCCTGGGTTTGTTTTATTGTCTATTCAAAACCACCCAGAATAAGAAATCATTCCGTGCCTTATGTTAATTTATTTTAAAAAGCGTATAATTTAAAATATATGCAGGGGCTGAAATCTCTTTGTAGGTTTCCAAATATCCAATACTCATGATTACTTTGAAGTAATAAAGAAATAAAAAAAAAATTAAAAGAGGTTTACGAGCAATTAAATGCTGCACAGAGATGCCTGGCCCTTCTGGCTTAGCCGGGGAGAGGGTGAGCACATTTTGAGCAGGGAGTAACAATTACAAGTATTAAATTTAAAGCACCCACATGGCAGGCAACTGGTCTGTGCTGTGTTAATAATACACATTTAATTTTCTGAGCATCCCAGGCTGCAGAGTTGAGTGAGGTATTGAGAGGCAGACTTGAGAGACCACGTTACAGGGCACAGGGTTGGTCCTCAAGAAAAACTCTTTCCACCCCAACTAACTTGCCCTCCCACCGGCAGGCAGCCGGAGAGGCTCTTCACACGCACTTCCCCAGCTCCTGGGAAGTTGCCAGCGTCTGTCTTGATGTCAAAAAGCGTGAGTGCTTCGTCATAGAAATAATGTAGGAAGTGATTCAGCCAAAGTAAATTTCAAAAAGAAAGAACGGTTTTTAGATTCCCATTCTTTTTAATTATTTTTTTTTATCAGCCTAATGCAGAAAACTTTAAGAAGCAACCAAACTTTGCATCATCCCAAGAGATGGCTCCAGATGAAGGAAAAGATCTGCGCTGTAATGAAGTGTAAGTTCTGGCTGATGGTATCTATGTGAAAGAGGTGAGAAGGAGCACAGGGAGTGAGCGGCTACTCCGCAGCAAGTGAGAAATAGTGAACTGCTGATCCGCAGCTGTGATCTGGGAGGATCCTTCACAGCCGGTGTAAGGCTCGGATACAAAGGGAACCTGCTTTCCAGTAGTGTCAGTGCAATTATTCACAGCACAACGCTGATTGCCCAGTATTTAAACATTTCATTGATGGTCTTTTAATTAAGCAGGAGAAGGTGGCTGGAGCCCAGCGTGGAGGCTGGGCTGCCCCAGGCTTTGAGTCCTGGACTCTTCCCTTGATTTGCCGAGCACTTAAGCATTTGCTGACTCAGGGTTAAGGAAGGTGGAGACACCGAAAGAGCCTTATTGACTCATGATATTT
Source organism: Trogon surrucura (assembly GCA_020746105.1). Lineage (NCBI taxonomy): Eukaryota > Metazoa > Chordata > Aves > Trogoniformes > Trogonidae > Trogon > Trogon surrucura. The sequence goes on along the minus strand of CM036627.1, from coordinate 17,901,300 downwards.
TCCAGCCTGGCTTGTTTGTTTTCATTGTGCACACAAGTCCTGTTTACCTGGATCAAAGATGGCAAAATCAACAACAACACTATGCAGACAGGGACTTGCAAAATTCCTACCAAAGGCATGACTGTGCCCAGACCTGTAGCTCCTGCTCTTCCCCCCATCCTCTTTACTTCTGCCATCACACGTCGTTTCTGCCTTACCCAAACCATACTGTGCCCTGTCTCCCAGAAATCACCCCCGGCCTCCAGCTGCTTGTCTCAAGAGTGGCAAAATGAAATCCAAGTTTCCCTTTCAGGACTGGCAGCAGGAGATGGGAGGGAGGAGGCGCACGAGCATCATTGCAAGCTCCTCTTGCCCTGCGCAGGCTGGGGCTGCTCTACCCACTCCTGTACATCCCTCCAGACACGGCAGCCGCGTCTGATTTTCAGCCTTGAGCTAAGACCTCCTTGTCAGGGTTTCTGCAAAGATGCAGCCACTTGGGTGTACTCCCCACTAATGGGTTTCCCTGGTATAGAAGACAGATGTGCAGCCTGCATTCGGGCTGTGAGGGTCTGCTCAGCTTCTGCGGGTTAGGGAGAAGCAGAAAAAACAATTAGGATGGTCCTGAAATTCCCCGAGCTTACCGCAGGCCCTGAGCAAGTTTCTGCCCAGCCCCAGAGCACAACCCCTTTGGTTCCAGCGGGAATAGCACCACCAAGATTAAGATCTTCTGTCTGCTCCAGCCTCTGGAAAGCTTCTGAACATGCCCTCCTCGGAGGAGCCATTGCAGCCATCCAGAGCGTGCTGTAACAACAGAATTAAAACTGGAGAGTTATGCAAAATCCATCTGTAGTTTACAGGCATGATGCAATGGTCCAGCCTCCAGCAGCTCTTGCACAGTCTTTTTAAGAGTTGCAATATCAAGGACCCAACCTTAAGCAATCCATGGGGGCCTCAAGCTGCCCAGTCAGCCCTCAGAAAGGAGACAAAAGGCACTAGAAATGCTATTCTCTTTTAGAATTTCCTTGCTCCCTAGGTCCAATTTCAATTGTTTAAATTTTTTCAGTTTAGGTTTCTTCTGTCCAGCTGAAGCCTGCAGCAGCTTCTCTGATCACACGGGCAACTTCGCACTGGAAAGGCAGTGAACAAAATTTTGCTCACACTAAGGAAGACTTTGTCAATAGGATGCCCACCTGTGGTCTTGCCTTGAGACTTTACAACTCCAAATAATGTTAAGCAGCTACTCTTCCTGGATGATCCCCACTAACACCCTACACCTTGCACTTCCTCCTCCCTCAGCATCCCAGCTTGGAAGATTTTATCAGACAATAATTCCACATATCACAGGGAAACAAAAGAACTAAGGCAAAGCGTGTTGGCATCAGCAGAGATAGCCAAGACGGAGACAGTCTGCACCCAGAGAAATTTGCTTTGTGATTTGGCGGTACGGTGCAGTAAATTGGTGTAAAATAAACAACATCTATTTATAGTGGAGCAGAGCCTGCCTGCAGGCATTGCAGCTGGGTGTTGTTGTTTTGGATTTTTTTTTCTGTCCTCTCTTTGCTCTGGATGAATGAGGATTTTTCTGTGAGGAACCAGGTTTCCTGAAGAAAAGTCCACCCCACCTCTTGGCGTGAACCCCCAGACAGTCCGTATGTCACGGCCAAAATATGCAGCACCCTAAAACCCGTGAGTCCGGCGCCCTAAAACCGGAGCAGAGACTCACTGGGGTGGGATAGGGATCTGGAAGAAGACCCCAGGATACCAGGCACCAAGGGCAGCCCTAGGGCAAGAGGCTGGGGAAAACCACCCAGGTGGTTCTCACCATGAACCCCTTGGCACCCCCCAAGAGCTGGGCAACACTGGGCACCTCCTGGCAGCCCCCCAAGCTGTCCCCAACCAGCCGTGGACCAGCCATGGGTGGGTGTCTTGGCCTTAGCTTTTAGTGCCCCAAAACTGAGCCTGTCGCTCTGAGGTTATGTGCTCAGACAGACACACACACACACAAGCAGAATGATTTTCATGCCTCCACGGCTCCCATCGGATGTGGGTGGTCCCGGCAAGAGGAATGCGAGCGATCGGATTCACGTATCATCTCCGCCCAGCGCCCGAGACCTCCAGGGATTTTTCTGTAGGCGACTGACCCGGGAGCATCCGAGCTCGGGCGCGTTTTCCGCACGCCTCTGATCACAATCACAAAGAACAAATTGTAGAACGGTCCTGAAGAGACAAAAGGTGGTGTGGTTGCATTTTTTTTTGCCACCCCTCACTACAGCAAAAGAGACTGAAAGAATAAAGTGTCGTTTAACCCCCCAGTACCTCACCACGACACAGATTTACATCTCTGAGTCAGATCTTTGCAGCTCCCTGCATATGGTCCACACGGTACGCAGTTCCTGGCTAGTGACTCACTCAACACCAATATAAAGAAATCATTTCAGACCAAGGAAGAAAACAATCAGAATTTTGCCATCTCAGGCTCCAAGGGACAAGGGACACAGCCCGACTCAGCTCTCGCTGGGGTGAACCAGGAGTGACTCCACTGGAATCCTGTAACAGTTTTTTAAAAGCTTCTTAAAATTGCCTTTCTGTCTGATTTTTGCTGTGGTCAAAAAATAACACATAAGATTACTAAAATTGAAAGACATAAGAAGAATGGTTTTATCTCTTTCTTTCCATGTTGTTTACTTCGTTCATTCGATATCACTTTGCGGAGAGGGTATTTGGTTTCAGTGTTTCCACTGTGCGGTCACTTAGGTAGTTTCCTTTTGTTCTTCATGTGGTTTGTTTTCTTATAATGATCTAAAGAGTGGAGGAAAAACCTTTTAAAACATGATGGTTAAAGCCACAAAAACTGGCAGGTGGACTCACACATGTCAATTCACAGAAATTAAATCCAATCAGCTACTCATTAATAAAAGAAGAATTTATTGTGGAATTGGTTAAATTTCCAAGGGACATAACGCCAAATGAGCTCACAGTCAGATCTGTGGTGTCAGACTTGCATGACATTTAGTTTTGTATTTTGATTTTTGGGGGTAGTTACTAAACTTTAAATCACTTAAAATATATTGAGCAATAATTCAACTGCCATCATAGAAGAAAAAAATGATGGGAAGGAAAGTTGTAGAAACTATATTGTCTAGAATTTTTCACAAAGAAAACCCATAGAAACATTGTCCTTGGTTTTGTGGGCTGGGTTAGTTCTGTACAAAAGAAGACCAGAAAGGATACTGCAGCCATTAAATAATCAAATAGCAATACTATTAAGTAAGCAATTACTATGTGCAATAAATGGTTAGACTGTGTTAATTAGATCTCCCACATATCCTAAATCAGGTCTGGTCCTTTCCACAGGGAAGATCACCTTGTGTTGCTGATTCTCTGTTGAGAACACATCCTTTCCTTTTCCAGGATATCTCCTACATGCACAACATCTTCTATCCAGCCTCAGGCACCAGCATTTGTGTTCTCAGCAGTCCTTTGCCTAGGATAGACTTCCAGAAAGCTCCCAGGAATTCTAACTGAGGAGAAAATCAGGATCCTTTTTCCCTTGGAGTATTCAGGGCTCAAGCACTACTGTCTTCCCTGACAGTGCAGCTGGTGAGTATGTGATTTCTGCGTTCAAGTACCAATCCATGGAGTGGTACTGAAGAAGGAAGCAGCTCAGTACATACTCACCTGACGGCTCTGCCGTAGCCATACGTAGGAAAATCTGGGGGGATAACGCGTGCTAACATAATGGGGGATAAAAGGGTGCTAACACAAGCAAGTGTGATAGATTAGGTGACTAAAAGAACACAAAAAACCAAGTTGAAAATCACGAGTGTATTTTGACCATAGATAAGGTCTGCGGAAGAAATCGTGGCACTATTGGAAGGGTGGCACCCAGATGATCATGGTCCTGAAATCTCCTTAGGCACGTTACCGTGGGCTGCAGCAGTGCCTCGGTGTGCTCCTGCACAGCTAAGAACACCTGTAGAGCCCCAGCACCAGGAAAATAAAATTTAGAGAGTATGAACAAGGGCAGAAAAAGTGTCTCAGCCCAGGTTGACAAACGAGTCAGAAGCAAGCTTAGCAGTAAAACCCAGGACTTTGAAACCCTCCTCTGAGATGGTTCCTTGGTCCACGCTGCTTCCCTCATGAGCAACATCACAGACAGAGGATAAATGACAAATTTTCTTACTAAAGAACCTGGACTCCTCAATTATGCAGGCACAGCTGCCGTAGTATCAGGCGAAACAACTTCCTTCTGCTGACAGAAAAAGAGATTCAAGAGCAGTGCAACTTCTTTTCCAAATGCTTTCCTGATCTTGACTGCTTACAGTCTACCACCCCAGCTCTGGAAAAGTTAATCCAGGCTACGCACATTGCTGGGAGTGGATCCCACCAGACAATGTAACAGTCTAATTAGGTAGTACCAAGGCAACTGTTTACGAGTCTCTTCCAAATGCCTCCCTTGCGTTTGCACCCTCCTACTACAATGGCAATATTTAGTAGAAGCGTCTTAGGTACAATTCTCCTGAGGCTTATTCAAATGTCAGTCAGCTCAAGAGGAGTACACTGTGAAAAGGGATGAAAACAAAAGAGAATGAGTTTCTGTCTTTCTTGGTAAGCAGCCTGTTTGTCAGGAGAAGGTTTCAGATACATTAGTGAACGTTTTCCAGTAGAGGCTGCCAGAAATAAAACACGAGCCCACCACACGAAGGGCTGCCCTCAAGCCTGGAGTTCATTCTCCAGGGCCATACTCAGAGGGAAAATTCATCTGATACCCCGTGGCTCTGCTGGGACAGAAGTGTCTGCTTCCCAGCACCACCAGTCCCTTCCAAAATCAATAGTGGCTCCCCCATGGGGTACCTTGGCTGCTTGGTTGTAACACAACATAAGCAGAGGATGGGAAAACCCAGCCACCCTCATTAATGTTTCCCCTGCAGCCATAACGCAGCGGCATTTCTTGCTCTTGGAGAGGAAACAGGTTCTGCTGAGCTGGGCTTGAAATGAAGCAGAAGATCCGGTGGCTGAGCTGCTTGTGGGACACTGCGAGTGCTCCTGTCACTGCCCACCCCGGCGAGGAGGAGCCGGGTAGCGATGCAGAGACATAAACACTGTGCTACGGGAGGCTCAGGGTATGATAGATGAGGTTCTGCTGTGGCTGTCTGCAATATTGTCCTTTTTATCCACCTCACACCATATGCTCTTGGCAAAATAGCTGTAACATAAAGGAATCACTTCACTTCCATTGAAATGCAGCTGTGTTAGACTACTCAGCTGTAATCAATGAAAGGAAAATACTCAGTGCCTTTTAAGCTGTAAGGGGAATTTACAGAGGCATAATGAAATTATTCAGTGTGAATTCAGCTGGGCTGTGAGAACGGGCAAAACCTCCTTCAAAATTGCGAAGCAGAACTTTAACCAGAAGTTACTTTGGTTTTCCGCAATCATCCGAAGAAAAATGACACAAAAAGGTTATGGATATTTCTCAGCTGATATGACTAGGTCTGACTCAGACCAGTGGAAATTACAGGATATTGTCTCGGAGGGCTCTTGTGAGTTAATAAAAAGTTTCCTGGAATGATTTTCAAATCTGGATTGCACAAAGGAATACAATGAAGGGAAATGGGAAAACTCAGGTTACACAAAGCACTGCAGAGCATTTGTGAAAGTCATTTTCTAACGGTCATGAGTAAAGAGTCAAGGTCTATGAGTTTCTGGGATTTTGTACACGGCTAAGTACTTATTTGCCTTAATATCCAACATTTCAGTTACTAAAATAAGTAGTTTCATCGTTACATGTTTGTGGGTTTGTTGGGGGTTTTTTTGTGTGTGGGGTGTTTTTTTTAGAAAATAAACTTTAAATGTGTTTTACACTGAACCAGTTTGTGCTTCATAGTCAGGCCAATGCATCCAAAAGAGAGATGAAGAGCCTTGAACTAAAACACCGTGCCTGTCTTGAAAATAAGTTGACCCTTCAAACACTTGTTTGGCTAAGTCATGGATGAGCTGAAGACATAACGGAGGACCAGAAAAAAAGAATAGTTGGTACAATTTTCAAGGAGCAACAGAATAATGATCCTAACATCTGGCCTGTAACTCTAATGCAAATAGCATAGCAATAAAACATGTTATTAAGTTTTTACAATAGAGTATCCAGGAAGACCATCAGAGAGGTGACTTGAACAGATCTCTGGTAGCTTTTGCCAGCTGGGGATCTCCTCTTATTTGCAACACAGAGAGGGGTTTGTGGAGATAACTTGGAGATGTGGGTGATGTGGAGAAAACCCAGACAGAGGGGCAAGCAAAGGGAAATACGAGCATACCTGTGTGTATATGGTAAAGGAAAGAAGCAGTTGGTATTTCTGTCTAGGACTGATATATGAGAGTAGAGGATGTCTAAGATGATGAATCTTGGGTCTCAATGAGTGTAGAAGGCAGCTGAGGGCCCAGAGGAGACATGGGATGACAAGGAAGCAGCTGGTGGGACCAGGTTGGTATGCAACATAAAGCTGAACTTTCCTCACCCCCACACCCAACATGTGTGCAATTAATTTGTTTTCCTTCCTATGCCAGACCCTGTAGCTCAGCTGAGGGTCTCAGCCCTGGAAAACTCCTGCTACACTGTCACCAGAAAGGTTTCATCAGGGGTGAACTGGGCTAGTGAAGTTCCCTGTGGCTGAAAAGGCCTTAAAAACTCCTGCTACAGATTCTGTTTTGGAAAAACGTATGCCAGCAGCTCACCAAATCTCTACAGACGACCTGTAGGTATTCTCCTTTTCTAATCACTCAAATTCAAATAACACTGAGATAATAGCTGTAAAATATTAACCTGTTCTGTGGAAGTAAGTCCTGGTATGAAAGTAATTTCTTCAGCGTTACATATTGGTGAGAATTGGGCAGACTTAAAATTGAAAGACTAAAAGAATGGAATGATACAGCTGGATGTTCTCCTTTATTTAGAAGCCAGCAGCTAGTGTTGGACTATTCAGGATTCTGTTGTTACTATAGAAAAGCCCTAATCAATATGCATGGAAGTTTTTTCACATGCTTGTGGTGACAAATTTATATAAGTTTATCTGGAAGATTTCCAAAACTAATAGCGTTTGCCATGTGAATATTATACAATTAATGTCTAGCTGAAATACCAGCAGTCTACTATTAATTTTAACATAAGAATGAGAGCATTAACATTATCTGAATTCCAATTGCTGTGGGAAGGAGCAAAATACCACTAATGGGGGGGAAAAAAGCTGTTCTTTAGTATTCTTTTCTGTCCTGTGCTCATTGGCCAGGTGCTGGGACGTGTTTGCTGCAGGACAGGTGTTTTAAGGTATTGGGAACCCAAAATGAAAGAGATTTTCTCTGAGCAAGATGCTCTCAGTTTGCAAACATGATGACATTTGGTGTATCACAGACTTAATTTGTGTTAGCCTTGCATATGTGACAGTTTATTACCAGAACCCAAACTTTCTGAAGTGGCGATGCATTGCACAAACACTGGTGCTGTCGTTTTCCACCGCCATTTGCGTACGTCTTACCGATGGCAGATAAGGGAGGCATTGCAGTTGCGATGCTGCTTCTTGCTTAGACGCCCTTCTGAAAAAGAGTCACTGTAAACCCACTTTTCCTAAGTACAGTAGTGCCCTATGAAACTGCACAAATAATTGAATCTGAGCTTGGTTCCACCCTCCAACAGTGATCTTGGAAATCTTCTCCAGCAGGTTCTTTGGGATGGTTTGGGTGTTTGCTTTGGGGTTGGGGTTTTCTTTGTGTGTGTGTCCTTCTACAGGCAACCCTGGAGAAGATTTTAGGGCACACAAACCCGTGATCAGCTGCTAAGGCTTGTGTGGTGGCAGGAGACTGCTCTAGACACGATGCTCCTGTGACTGCTACAGAGAGGCAGAGCAAAGCAAAGCCCAAAGGCAAGGAGGCAGTTTTTAACCTTATTTCCAGCTATTCTCAGAGAGCAGATGGGAAAATGGAGACATGTTCTGTTCTCTGGACTGTCACAAAAATCCAGAGGCTGCAGAAATACTGAATGCCTGAGCTGAGACGGGCATCATCCACATCTATATTCAGTAGGGAAAGGGCTGTTGACTACGCTGCAACACAGCTCCAACCTTTTCTTGATTATCTCCTGTGTGAACACAAGCCAGCTAAGTTCCAGAAGTGCTCTTATTGGGCTAGAAGGGAAAGAAGCTGTCAGAAGTATTGATTCTGTCGGAGGGATTGGGTACAATGCCCAAAGCCTCGCTCACACTGCAAAGAAGTGTTGGGTCACGTTGTGCAACACTGGAGATACTCCGTGTCCTGATTTGGGGTTGAAGCGGCAGAGGAGATGGTTCTTAGAGAAAAAATTCTGGAGAGGTCTCACCAGAAAACAAAACTCATTCTGCAGTCAGAAACTTCTCTTGTACTGCAATTTAGGTAATCCCCAGGCAGCAAAAAGCCAGATTCTCATCTTTGGTTACACCAGCATCAGCGTGGAAAACTCTTTCAGTCACAGTGACACCACTGCAACCCCGAGCAGCATTGCCCAGCACAAGCCCAGCCCATACACAGTGGAGAGGATAAGACTTTTACAAGGGACTAGAAGTGCTGGAAATAATTCTCTGGTGTGCCAGAATTCATGAGTAGCAACACTGCTCGTTATACAATATTAATAGCACGATTTTGTGGGGCCAGTGCTGCATGTGAGCTCTGAAGTTATATAGCACCATAAGCTACTAAACACATAACAACATATTATACTTTAAGATCTTGATTGTCTTCAGTTTACTATGCCTGCTCAAGAGTGTTACGCTTTACAAGGGGCAATATTACAGTACACGTGATAAAACTACTGTATCATCACTACCGCCAGAGTGGCTTGTGCTGTGCTCCATGGGAACGCAGGCGTGTGGCAAAACCGGGAAGCTTCAATGTTCAAATGCCAGGAATGGTGCACGGGACTCAGGAAAAAAAAGAAGTGACTATACAGGTCCACCCTTCTTGTTCTTCAGGATACCCTCGAGGAAGCTGATAATTTTCAAAGCCTCTTCTTGAGGTATTTCAGACCGGGCAAAATCAGAAGACGATTTATCAAATATTTTTCTCCCTGTGCCAGGCTCTGCACAAATATTTCTACTGAGCAAAATCTTTGGCTTGAACTGATGAAGAAGGGTGTGTAGGACCACCAGCAGAGAAAGTTTGAATAGAAAAAGGCTCCTTTATGGATCATACCTTCTAGCATTGCCCGTTCCATCTTTTGACTGAGAAAGCTTACAACGTTTTTTCTGGGCATTCTGTTCTTGGTTCTTCTGGCTTGGCCTAAGAAGTTGATTCTTCTTTAATATATTCTATCAGTTAAATGATATACTTAAAAGGTGCATGACATACCAAGTGGTGCTGCTGAATCCTACCTTCTGGCTCCTCGTAGGAAAGCATGTTAAAGAAATTCTCTCTCCTGCTCAAGGCAATCAGTCCTCTGCCGTGGTTTCCCCTCAACACACTGGATGGGGGCGCATTTTCTATGCACTTGTTCTTGATCCTCAAGATTGTAGAGTCAGTATGTCACACAAGAAATCTGCTTGGAGGAATCTACCCTATGAAAGACAATAATCTGGATTAAGAGCAATTTAAAAAATCACACAGCTATGGCAGTTTAGTTTGTGAGTAACAGCCATTCCTACGAGTACTTGGAGTGAAGGAAAAGCCAACACTTAGAAAAGGAGAGAATAGCTCAGATCTCCCCAGCACCCCTGCCATGCAACTTGCTTCCTCACCAGGACAGAGCTCTGATGGAGCTGCCCCAGCTGCCTCCCCAGGAAAATTCCTGCCATTTTGTGTGTTGGAAAGTGCAAACAGCATTTCATAAACATCCACATGCAGATTTATGCCAACTACAAGCCTACGAGAGGGTTTTTCAAAGGTGTATTTGACAGGGAATGTGGTACAACTAAATGATTTGAAGGAATGTTTTGAGAACTCGACCTGAGCAGGTAACAACACGGCCTCATCTTAGTTATTTCTATCTGGATCGAGAAGGCGGAGAAAGTAGCCAGACGTCCTCCTATCTCACTCAACAGTTTATCTTGAATTTACGTAAATTAATCTAGGCCAAACTCTCGTGAGAATGGCTTCTCTGATAAGATCCTGCCCCTGCGATGACGGACGTACCCCTGAAAATCTGCTCTCACCAGATTCTGCTGACAAACGGGAATCTCATGCCTTAACCCACACATAATTTTGCCTGGAGATTATAATGCTATTTTAATTTTTCTACACTTACTGTAGCAAATACTACAAAATGCAAATCCTCTGATATGAAGATACAGTTATGTAAGACCTCGTTGAAAAGCTTCTTATTTAAGAATGCACTTAAGCATATGCTTGGTTTCAGTGACACATATGAAAGAGTGAGGGTCTTAAAAATGTACCTGAGAGTTTTCCTCTCCCTCTCAGGGATTTAAGTACTAGCTAATGCAGCTGGGCATTTTTCTCTGTGAGATGACTTAGCAGAAAAAGCATTTCTTCAGACAAAATCACATCCCTTTTCAGGAGAGATTCTTTCTTAAATTATCTGCATTAGAAGTTGTTTTTTTTCGGCAGCATTTAAAAATCATTGTGTAGAAAATACTATGCTATGAAAAGAAAAAGGAGTGTAAATGAATTCTTCCTTTTAAGCCTAAAAATAAATAAATAAAAAAAATTATCTCAGACAGGCAATCTCTGAACAAGGGGAAGTGTGAGTTCATGAGAACATTTCAGATTTTCACACTTGGGTACGATGGCAAAAGCAGCTTTGCAAGACTAGTAGGTATTTTTTTCCCCACAATCTCTTGAAAAGACAGACTGATTCCTTTCCTAGGGACAGCAGAGAAGTGTATTAAGCTTTGGTTCATTCCCTACATTCACTGAAGAGAGTTTTTGGGAAAGATGCCCAGATACTATGGACCAAATTCAGCTCCTGCGTAAGCAGACAGAATTCCCACTGAAATCAATGGGAGTTGCACCTGCTGACTTTGGAGTTGAATATGGCCCAATATGTGGATACTATAAAGGTTCTGTTTCCAAAGTTTCTTCTGGCTTGTTTTATGGGAATGCAGACCTGGCGCCAGGAACGTCAGAAGACCAATAAATTCACTATGGGAACTTCCAGGCAAATGACAACTCTCTCACACAAAACAAATCCAGAAGCTCACACGATGCTGGAGGACAAATTCTCAGTGTTCCCCCAGTTCATTTGCATGAATTCCAGTTTCAGAAATGCTCTGAGAGAAGAAAATGGGGAGTGCGTGGCTGCGAGAGATACGAGGGGAAATGCTTTGCTTGATCTGCCCAAATTATTTGAATAAATATTTTTATCACCCCAGATACTTGTGAATTTGCAGGAATAGTGGTCCTGAGTAACTAAGGAAGGTATACTGTATGTATACAAGCAATTTGATGGCTGTTCTCAAGAGCTGCTACGCTCCGTCTTCCCAATTTGGACTGAATTTTAGCTGTGACTGTCTCCAGGGGCAGAATAAAAGTACAGACAGGGCTGGAGGAGCCCATCCAGAAAAAAAGCAGTAGCTTGAATGTATCCACGTGGCGTTGAATACAGAGGGCTTAACAAAAGCATTATGTAGAGGAGACAGTTTGTCTCTGTTGGGGTTACATTTGGCTGGTAACTGGGCTTTAAACAACTGAGATTCAAAGTCCACTCTTTGAGTAGTTTCTCTATTATGGAACGAGTCTCCTCACATAGCACATGTATTCTTGGCAAGTTGTTCGTAGGTAGTGGAAATACGGAAAGAGAAAATTAAGACTGCAATACAAGAAATAATCTTGGAGCCTTCACATTGAAAAAAAAGATAATTAAAAATTAGTTTTAATTCTTTTTAAATTCTAAACAAAAGCAGCATTAGATCTGTATCCTTGACCTGAAGTTTGAAAATATTTGAAGGTGGTGCTTTTGGTTCAAGTTCATTTTGGTAGCACACAAAACAAGAACCTTCTATACCTTCGACTTGTTTAAATGCAATAATTTTCTAAACAACGTACTGAAAAGGACATATTCCCTTCATAGCATGGGCATTGTGCCCACTCTGAACACTCACACGTGATATGAAGAATAAGGGCAAGGGAACGGGGTGAAGGCAGTGAGTACCCAGCGGCTGATGGAACGCCATCTTTCAAACGAATATTGTAATTTCTTGTATTTGGCATGTCCTGGAAAAGACTGGTTCTAAATTTATTTTCCAAGTTGCTTATGATTAACAACCTTCTTTCCACGTCCTCCATCTCTAGACCAATATTCCTCTCCTGCCACCGAACCTATGTGAGTCACCCATTTTAAAATATGTGCTGGTCATTCAGGACACTAACGCACACACACACAGACAGAGTAAAGTAGGGGAAAATTGATGTCAAGATCTATCGGGTATGAAGGGCCTTTTAAAACCAACTCTCAGAATGTGCTAATATTTACACATTCCTAAACCACCTGGAAATATGTTCCAACCGCTTTAAAACATTTTCAGTATCATTTAAATGTATATGCAGCCATTCGCAGATTAATTTATCTTAAAATCTAACGATGATTTGATCTCTTTGAAAAAACACCTGGCCCAATTCTGGTCTTCACAGGAAGTCAAAAATCCTATTTCAGCTAAGGAGTCAGTTTTGGGATTTTTTTTCCTTCAACAATTTTCAGAAGTACTTTTTTGCTTTTTATGTTAGAGATCCAATTCACTAGTTTTAAAGCTGTGCTTTTCCATAATCCTTTTCAATAAACATTTTTCTTCTTTCAAATGTTAAGACACTTTGGATTTCACTAGGTTTGAAGGAGTTCTGATGCTAGCATATCATCAAATTGATAGAAACCTGAGTAAATGAAACATATTCGTGTATATATCATGTACACGTAATGTTTAGGCCTTTTTATTCTGTCTAGAACTCTACTGCAGATTTGGTATGAATGAATACGTGCAGTCCATAATTTAACCCACGGGTGATTTTATTTTGGGTTCCATTTATATGTTCTGCCAAATTAGAACAAATAATCTTGATTTTCAAATAATTCTGCAAATATAGAGAGAGAAAAAAAAAGAAGTTTATCTGAAATCAATTTTATATAAATTATTGTAGATCCAATCTGGACACGTGTTTCTTACTTCCTGGTAGCAATAATTATCCTCCTTATGAATGAACTGTGACATTTAATTGCCTATAAACACATTTTGAGATCTGGGGATGGATGTTACTATTCAACTGGAAAATGCAGCAGGTATTGCTATGATTCCAGCACGCCTCCGTCGCTGCTGTGGGTCGGCATCACATCGTCTCAGTGGGCACGTCGGTTTATGTTCCATCGGATTCACGTACACCCAACGTTTCAGAGGTGAAAACCCAAAGCACTCATTGCAAAAATCATACAATATGATAGGGACAGGTCCTTTCTGCCCACTACATTGGGTGAAAGTCCATTCCCTTTCCCACTTAGGTTGTGGTAACGTTACCTATTCAAGTTAAAGTACATGTTGCTTCAAAAGAGTTGATAATACAAGATTAATAGCTGTTATAAGCACGTTGCAGGCATCAGGAGTTTGTGTTATAAAATGTAATAAGCACATCAACAGATGGTCTGGTAGATGCTTATAAGCCACAGTTACAAGCACGCGATTGACCTGTTGGACTCTGTAACAATCTCCACAACTCACTAGCCGTGTATTCAAACACCTCTCAGTCACTCATTAACTCTTTGTAAACTATTTACGCACACGCCATTAATATACGGCGTGATCGCATTGCCACCGTCTGCACCGGGAGCAGGATAGAGCCCTAATTACTTGCAACAGTTTATTAATTCAATACATTAACGGTAGGCACGTTTCGACAGCTGAGCGGGAAAGCCGACAGACGCTGGAAGCCAGCGGCAGCTGTTCCCCTGCTCACCTCGCCGTGCTCACCTTCGAGGTGTCTTTTTTTTTTGGACTAATTTGTCACATTCAGAAGCACGAAAAGGGGGACTAATATGAGAACGGGGAGGTTTGGTCAGGAAGCGAAATTGCCATCTCTGTGCCGTGCCAGGAAGGCTCGGTGCGATTGCAGAAGGCATGGACAGCCTTTGAAAACGCTGTCAAAAAGGCACAAACATCAGCATAATTTATCGGTGGCTATTTTAGGCAGGTGCACGGGAACTCTAAATATACGGCGTTCACCGCTTGCTGCAGTTGCTATGGATATGATATCTCAGGCCCGTAACTAGGGTTATAAATGCTTTTGTGTGCTTGTTATTGTTGTTGTTATTAAAACATGAATTTTATAGTTATTCCTGCTCAGCTGCTGTCCCTAAATCGTCCATGTCACTGCATACTTCCTCGTCTGAAGGAGGGACGTGTATAAGAAAGAAGTAATAAACAAGACCCTTTCTTCTTTTCTGCTTTTTATGTGCTCCAGAGGGGACCAATCTTGAGCTGCTGTTCGCTCTACTGTTGAGGCCAGAAGAATTAGAAATCACTCAGAGCCAAAGGAGTGCACTTCATTTGAGCCTACCTGATTAGTACTCTGCTATTTAGGTCTTGCAACACATCAAACATATCCAATCTTCTTTTTTTCTTTTTTTCCCTTCCATTTGTATTTAGAAGTTGGCCTCCTGCAGCTGCAGGGTATGCTGCTCAACCCTCTTTATTTACTTCTACCCAAATCTTTCCAACACTGCAGATCTGGGAGGAAAAAGACAACTGGTGGATGGAGAGGTTTTACAGACACCTTGACTGGTGCAGAGTTGTTCACGGTAACCTGCCCACGCAGCGTCCGTCTGAGCGTGTGCTGTGCTCCTGTCCCTTTGCCAAGAGGAGACTGAGCATTTTCCTGCAGTCAGGAGCCCGTGAAGGTCATTGGTACGTGATGCAATTCACAGCAGGGCAAAAAGTGGCAAGCGTGGTAAAAATGCACAATGTTGAAGGGCTTACTACGAGCCTATAAACCACACTTTGTAAGTGGAGATTTGGGGGGAAAAGGAGTGATGTCCAAGGATTTCTACGTGTCCTTCAGGTGTACAAATCACGCTCATCCAAGCTGTGTAAAAGATATATTGCTCGCTCAGACATAATCCCTATCCAGCACACTTACCTACCCACACCTGCCTACAACAAAAACGCTCAGCCTGAAACGGAGCCTGGACAAGGTGAGCTGGCAGCGTTAGAAGCCCCTGGAGAAGAGCAGGTGACCATGGTGGGTTCTCTCTGCTTCTGAAGGAGTTGCAGAGACCTTCCAGGAAGCAGCACCTAAAGCAGACAGAGGCAACGCTCCGCACTGACCTTTGTCCTGGGAAGCTGACATGGTCAGAGGAGGCAGGAGAATAAATTTCAACTAAGTCTAGGCAAAAAGTGCCTTGATTCCATACTCCGTTAGGCTGGGAATGCAAAATGTTCAGATGCTTAAAGGTTATGACAAGTTAGCGTCTGGTAAAGAGGTCAGTCTGCCCTGACAGCGCTGCAGAAGCCAAAATAAAGTCTAGTCAAGCCTATGTGGAGTGCGAGCACTGAGGCAGGGAAAATAGTGAGGCCTCTTTCTCCCCAGAGGTGGCCCCAGAAAGCAGCGGTAAGGCTGCTGTTAAAATTAAAATATGGCTGAGTATTAGGATATTTGCCTTGGGCAGATACATGTTTTGAGAGACCGGGGTCAGTGGCTGTTTTAACCGCGTTGTTTCATCCCTACTGCCACACTTTCTGAATTTTCCACTTAAGGGGCATTTTACACAGGACCCAGGTATGCTGGTGGCATTCGGCATCACACTCCAGAGGGTAAAATGTGTGTGTGTGTGTGTGTATCCATGTGTTTCTTTCTGTCCATCTGTCTATCTCAAGGACCATAAACTGGCAGTGGAAAAAGGGAAGGCGTGAAGCCCAGCACAGAGAGGAGGAATGATTGTAGAACCAATGGGACAGAGAAAAAAAGTCATTTTCTACCACCAGGGAACGTTGAGTCATGACAAAATGATTTTTTGCACTAATGAAAATTACAGTTGAGACTTCATGTGCAAAAAGAAAGGAGGAAAAACTTTTCACAAATCTAGAAACACAATATGTGTTGAACATTGCCTACCTTATTTTCGAATGTTTTATTAATTGGTGGCCTCACACAGGAGACATTGCCAAGGATCAGAACCCCAGTGAATTGCTAGGCAGTAACAAAAGAACAGTGACTGCTACAGTTTGTAGTTGAGCTGTTGGGCAAGATGCAGCAGGCAGAAAAAAAGGGAAATGAAGTCTAAGTTGGGAGAATGACTGACAAAATAAACAGGTTAGGAAAAAATGGAGGGATGGTTTTACTAAACCTCAGCAAAGATTGCAAACGGCCACAACTTGGGAAGGTTTCTCCTAATTCATTCTTAACGCGTTCCGATGGACTTGGGGAGACTACGATTTATAGGAATTTTGCATTTTGACACCTCATTTAATCCATTGGCTGAAACGTGTCCCTTTGGGGCTGGGTATTTTTATATCCAGTCAGTTTTGTTTTCTTGTGATGAAGTTCCAACAAAACATTTTTAATCACTTCTCGATCCAAAGAAAGGCTGAAGCTATTCAAGATGTTTTTTCGGATCTGAGTATTGTTCAGCCTGGAAGAGGATGCCAGATCTTGGTTCCCAGTAAATAAAACTTTTCAACATTTCTATCAGCCTCCTTTGTGCAGGTCTACAGATAAAAACAGAGGCACAGAGTGTTGATGAGGAAATAGATTTCATCATGAAGCACCTCTGCACATTACCAGAAAAATTAATTTGTCCAAATTCTAACTCTTTAACTGTGCACATGGTGCATGGAATACAATTGGTATGAGGTTCTCATAATCACAGATATGACTGTGCTGTGGTTGTACATGCCGAAATATCCTAACTTAAATGTTTCCACTGAAAATAATGGAAACACTCTTGGAGAAAGATGCCAACACACGGGAGGTGAATCTGGTTAAAAGTGTGCACTGAACCTGAGCATGTGCATGTGCACGGCTGTCACTGAAATCTGCTGAACACGTAAAAGGGTAAGAAAAGCTGAACACTGGGCACAGCTCTTCTCTTAACCACTTCAGAGCACAGAGCTATGGGCACCCCAGCACTCACAGGAAAAAGGGCTTCTTCCCGTGTACCTCCACAGCACAAAGAGTAAAGATGTCTTGGCAGAATCCCTCCAACTAATTCCAAATTAGGAATTTTGCACTGGCAGTTTGGGAGGATGAAGAGCACTATGAACACCTCCCGTTCAACACTGTGCTGTTATTATCTTTTTCCCTTCTAAAAGAATCTGACATATTCCAGAAACAAACTACATTATGACACCTAGAGGACTGTGTTTATGTGAGACTGTAACCTCCTTGGGGGCACAGTGCATCTTTTTGTTCTCAGCTCGTACAGCATTCAGCACAACGTGCTTGTCCATGACTTACCCTATTCGTCAAAGTAATGACAGAAAGGCTATTTTACAATAATAAAAGTTCTTTATGACAGCAGAATGGTAAATGATAGATGCCCAGTTGCCACTTCAGCTCTGCGTTTACACAACACCACATTAATTTGTAAATAATACATTACAATTTCTGCTGCATCAATGCCATAATACGCACAGAAAGGACACTTGTTCTGCTCAGCATCCAGCACTAGTTTTAGGCACAGCTGCAGAGAGAAATAGTGAAAATTCACTGGACATGAAGATCTTCCTCATCCAATTTAACAGAAGCCTTGAAAGAGCGTGTGCAGTTGATCAAGTCTATAGTAGACACATGCATGGCAGTCCGGGACAGTTCCATACGTAAACGCCCGATTCTCCTGTACTGAATCTCGAGAGGGTTGTGCTACCACCCAAATGGGTATGCACCAACTTTGATTTATTATTGAATTACTGACACAGTCTGGGATACGTGTGCACGTGCGGTGATTCTGCCCCTGTTGTACTCGATGATGGATTTCCCCCCTAACTTCTGTGAGGCAGAATAAAACTTTTTCACATATCCCAAGGAGCGTGAAAGCTAATGTGTAACTATGACAATACTGGGCTTTTCTGACAAGGCAAATGGTATAAAAATGGATGGAGAAACTTCAAGAACAACATGTATAAGGCTGCGAAAAATGATGTAGTAACATAACTGAAGGCTACTGTAATACAAGATGTTTGAGAAGAATTTCGGTTTTAAATGTAAAAACTTAATTTTGACATTTGCATTAATGATGTGACATTTGCATATTTCTTAATGTAGCTTTTTAAAAAAAAAAAAAAGAATATAGCTAATGCTCACAGATGTCTGCTTTTTTTATACTTGGGCATCATTTGGATATCTCCCCATGCCAAAGTGTTGCAACAAATCAGTGATTACTCAGGACATCCATATGCCGTGCAGCATGGCTACTCGGAGCTTTGGCGAAACAGCGGGAACACGACCCACGTATTTCCGATTCCCAACAGCCCAAACCTCTTCTGCTTCAACTAAATCCCGTCTCTCCCCATTCGGGGCCCGGGCATACGATGTCACTGTAGGAGACGAGTGCAGAGCTGAGACCCGCACACGAACAGGCAGTACTGGGGTATTCACTGAAGGTCGTGGGTGCGGAAGGGGACAGGTCTGGAGCCTGACTGTCCCTCAGGAGAGCCGGGCCTTGGCACCCCCTTTCCCCGCTCCTGCCTGAACCCTGTCCCTGGAGCAGCCCAGGCCGGGCCCAGTCTCTGCTGTGCTCTCCAGTGCTCAACCCAGAGGATAAACTGCGATTAAACTCAGTAAATAAATAAAAATTAGTATCAAAGCTACGTGTTTTTCTTTTTTTT
Source organism: Trogon surrucura (assembly GCA_020746105.1). Lineage (NCBI taxonomy): Eukaryota > Metazoa > Chordata > Aves > Trogoniformes > Trogonidae > Trogon > Trogon surrucura. The sequence continues at coordinate 17,882,545 of CM036627.1, read as the reverse complement.
TCTATCTAGATCCCTTCCTTTATACATATATATTTTTTTCCCGTTTCTCAAGAACACAGAGGTGTATCCACTAGCAGGAGGGGTCGCCCACCGACTCTCCCGCCGCGCATTCTCCCTCCGGCCCACAGGATGCTCGGTGCAGCCATCAGGGCTCTCCCGCCGCCTTCTCCCCGTTCCCGGTTAGCGCAGAAGCGAGGAGCGGCGATGTCCGTCCGGCGACCCCGCTCCCAGCGCGGCCTGGCCGGGCCGGGCCCTGCCGCAGCCGCTCCGCTCCGCGCCGCTCCGCTCCGCCTTTTGCCTCGCGCCCGCTCGCGGCCCGCCGCCGCCGCAGCCGCCTCCGCGCGCGCCGCCGCCGCCGCCGCCGCCGCCGCCGCCGCCTGGGCGAGGGGAGCCCGCGGGAGGAGGAGGAGGAGGAGGAGGGAGGGGGGGGGAGGATGATGATGTGAGCGCGCGCCCCCGTGCGAGAGGAGGGCGCCTGTGTGTGTGCGTGCGTGCGCGCGCGCGCGCGGCGGAGGGAGGAAGGGAGGGCGCGCGCGGCCGCAGAGAGGAGAAGCAGCAGCAGCGGCGGCGGCGGGCGCGGCGGAGCGACGCCGAGGCTCTTGTTTACCAGCGTTCACTCTCCGTCGTGCAAAGGGAGCCAGCGCAGAGGAGGAGGAGGAGGAGAAAGGGGGGGGAGAGAAAGACGCGGCAGCGGAGCGCTGCAAACCCTGCTGCGAGCGAGCGGCGAATCAATTGGGAGGAGCAGCAGACCCTTTCCCCCGCGACCCCCCCTCCCTTCTTTCCCTCCCCGGAGGAATTACAGACCCTTCGCAACAAGCTCCTGGGCTGTGACCTTCAGCAAACCGGATCGCCTTCCTCGTCCCCCCCGCCGCCCCCCCGGCTCTCTCTCACACACACACACACACACCTCTCTGCCCGGCTCCCCCTCCCCCTTCCTTGGGCTGGGCAGCGCGAGGGGAAGGTTTGCAGCGCGCGCACACCCAGAGGAGGAGGGAAAAGAGAAAAAAAAAAAAAAAGGATTTACAAATTCGCTGGGTGGTTTTTGTTGTTGTTGTTGTTGTCGTCGTCCCGTCCTCCCCCCCCCCCCCGCCCGCCCCCGGCGCGATGGCAAGGCGGCTCGGAGGGATGCGAGGAGGAGAGCTGCGGGGGGAGGAGGCGGGCTGCTGAGCTGCTCCGCTCGCCCTGCTGCTGCTGCTGCTTTGTGTGTGTGTCCTGGATTTTTTTTTTTTTTTTTTTTTTTGGAGAAGGAGCCTGTGGCAGCGGCGCCGAGGAGAGGAAGAGGAGGAGTAGGGGGAAGCCTTTTTTAATTCATTTTCATTCCAAATTCCGCATTTCGAGTCTCTGCAGCCAGCCGGACTTGTGGTGGTGTTGCGGGTGGTGGTTGTGCGTGGGTTGTTTTTTTTTGGTTTTTTGTTGTTGTGTTTTTTTCCTTCCTCCCCCCCTCCCTTCCTCTTCGCTGAGCGGGGAGAGGAGCCGGGGGGATCCCGCCAGGGCAGCCCCGTCCCCGCGCGGAGGGACGGAGAAGCTGTTGTTGTTTTGTAATAAGATTGTCTGGGTCGCACCCCCCTCTCCACCCCCTCCCACCCTCCCTCCTCCCCGCAGCCCTCCCAGTTTTTGTGTCTCTGTGTGTGTGCGCGCTGCCTCTGTGTGCGGTGTTTGAAAATGGAGGTTGAAGATGCAGACTGCCAGCCCCGATGTGCCTCATGTTTGCGGCTCCTGTGCACCATGTACCACTGCAGCCAGCGCTGAGGGGAGACGGCGGCGACCCCCGCCCCGGAGCCCGCCCAGCCGCCCCGGAGACAGCGTCGCCCCGGGGCTTTCATGCCTTGTTGTTGTTGCTGCCGTTAATACATCTTGAATATCTGTGTATTTTTGGTGTGGTTGCTCCGGAAGATCAACACCCAGGGACCTCAAAAACCCTCCGGTTTGCCAGTCCGAAGGGTCTTTTTTTTTTTTCTTCTCATTTCTTGAGGCAACGTGGATTTATTTATCCTGCTTCTCGTCCGCCTTTTGCCTCCTTCGTTATTTTTAGAGGACGGGGAGAGAGAAGAAAGCGAACAATTTTGGACTTTTTTTGTTGTTGTTTTTTTGTTTTGTTTTGTTTTCGGAAAGGGGGATTTTGTCCAATTAAAGAAAGAGGAATGAAGTCTGGCGCTGGAGGAGGGTCCCTCGCCGTCGTCTGGGGGTTTCTGCTCGTCTTCGCCGCACTTTGTCTGTGGCCAACAAATGGGGAAAGTGAGTACGGTGCGAGTCGGTCGGGGGGGCGGTCGGCGAGGGGCCCCCGGGGCCTGTGAGGGAGCCGCGGAGGGGGTCCCGGCGTGGGCGTGAGGGGCTGCCTCGGGGGGGGGGGGGGGGTGCGTGTGAGGGCGTCGGCTGCCTCAGTGTGTGTTTGGGGGGGTGTGGGGGGGGTGTCCCTTCGTGGATGTGTGTGAGGGGCCTCCTTGCGTGTGTTTGGGGGTGTGTGCGAGGGGGGTGTCCCCGTGCGAGTGTGTGTGTGGCGGGGTGTGTGTGAGGGGCTCCCTGTGTGTGCGTGAGGGGGTCGGTGAGGGCCCCCCTGTGTGTGTGTGTGTGAGGGGGTCGGTGAGGGGCTCCCTGTGTGTGTGGCGGGGGTGTGTGTGAGGGGTTCCCTGGGTATGTGTGAGGGGTTCCCCGGCTGTGTGAGGGTGCGTGTGTGAGGGGCTCCCTCTGCGTGCGGCGGGGGGTGTGTGTGTGTGAGGGGCTCCCCGTGCGTGTGAGGGGGGGGTGTGTGCGAGGGGTAGGCGGAGGGGTCTCCCCGTGTGTGTGAGGGGGTCGCTGAGGGGCTGCCGGGGCGCGCGCCGTTTCCCGCCGCGCCGCGCGGGTTTCGCCCCTGCCCGCGGGGATGCGCGTGTTTTCCTCCTGTTACGCGGCTGCTCCCTCCAGCACGTTTAACAACCTGGGGCTGCGCGTCTCCCTCCCTCCTTCCTTCCCTCCCGTCCTTTCCTTCCCCGGCGGCGGCTGGCTGGTTTGATACACGAGGTCGGCAGAGCCGCAGCCCCCGGCCCGCGGGGAGAGGGGGCGGTGATGCCCATCCGTCGCCTCCTTTGTGTTTCTCCCCCCACCTGACCCGCGTTACTACTGCTGCCCCCCCCCCCTCCGGAGCCCGGTGCAGTGTTTAGACCTCTGCAGCCAGGGCTGCGAGCTGCGTAGTAAACACTTGCAGGCTGGGAAAGAACTGTGCTTGCTTTCCCCGCATGGAAAGAGCTTGATCTTTGTCAATATTTAGAGGCTGTATGCAATAACCTGCCATAGTGAGTGAAGAATTCCTGGAAATAAGTGCCTTGCCTTTTATTGCCGCTTTACTGCCGAGGAAGGGTTTTCACTCGCTCAGCTCAGGGTGCGGAATTACGCTGGCATCCCGCAATCTAAAGGTCACAGTCCGATGTTTTGGGTTTATTTTTCCTTTCTTTTTAAAAATGGATTTAAACGTTGATGCTTTACGCTTGTGCATAAATAGGAAGGCTTGATGGCCGTGTGGACTATACTCTTAAAGGTGATTTTTATTTTTTTTTTAAAGCAGCTGTGTTGCTCAGCACGCAGGTCCGTACGGTTGGCTTCGAGAGCGGGCGAGCCGGCGCTGTGCCCGCAAAAACGTGGTTCATTGTGCGGGACCCGCGTCCCCAGCGTGGGGAAGCGACCGGATCCCTCCTGCGCTTCATCCCCGCCCTGCGGATCGCAGGGTCGGTCTGTCCCGTCTGGCAGAAAGCCCCGACTTTTGTTTTTGTGGGGTTTGCTTTTTTTTTTTTTTGTACGTTTCAAACCTGTGATGATATGATATTGCAGTGCCCGCCCCCTTCGGGCACCGGGGGAAGTGAAGGGGGGCAGGGACGGCTGGTGCTGCGATTGATTAGACTGCAATCATCACCATATTAATCCCGATCGGTTTTCTTCTGGTATGTCGGGCTCACACCGGATTGAAGATCTTTTGCATGAAATGAGCCTCCCCTTGTTTTCTGGAGACGGGGAGATGGTAAATGTGCTTTGCAGACCAACCATTTTTAAAAAACTGCTCCCTCTCCTTCGGCGTCTGCGGAAACAGGGATGTTTCTTTACTGCATCTGTGCTTTAGTTTCTCTCGCTGCGTGTTTTTCAGCATACTCCTTGAGCTGTTGTTGTGTGCCTCTCACACTCAGAAAGATCTGCATTCTTGGAGGGAAGGAATGGAGAGATCAATTTTCTCCGTTTTAAATGCAAAGGGAAAGAATTTAAGAGCTGGAGAGGCTCTTTTCAAAGAGGTAGTAGTTTCAGGTTGAAAAGAAAGAGACGTTCTTTGGCTGCACTGACAATGAGGCTATAAAAAAAAGTGAGCAAGAAGTGCATGGATGGAGTCTGTAATGCATGTTGAGTAATACTGTGTTTCATTAGCCAGTGAATGCCAATTAACTTCTTGCAAATTAAGCCCCAACTTAGGCTTTTGCGTTGTAGTAGTAGGGCCAGCTAGGGCTGGAGAGCTGCAGTCTGACCTCCATAAGTTGGACTCTTTGGATGGAGCTGTTTTCAAGGGGGAGGATTAATCTCTTAAGTTTATAACAAAACCCCAGTGTCCTTCTTCAGGGAAGGGCTTACGAAGGATCAAGTAGCATGGAGAAACAGAACAGGAGAGAAGGAGGAAGAGAGCTGATGTATCCTTAAGCTGCAAGGATGCAAGCCTAAATTTATTTATTTTTTCTTGTCTTACCTGGTACAGAACACCTTCAAATAAAAATGCTCGCTCAGCTCTGGCAATAAAATAGCGCAGGAACAGTGTGTTAGGATTTTAGGTTCCAGTCCTCTGAAGTGTTTGTGGTTGCCACTTAGCTAAAATGACCCAATTAAGAACCTCCCAGATGAAATATCTTCTTCTTCTGAAGATCTAGGCATTTAAATGCAGGAAGATACGCTGAAAAACTTGTCTTAGCTGGATGCTGCCTCTAATCGATCGTCTTTGTAGTTTACAGTTTAATAGCCTTTGTTTTCACGAGTTACTGCTGAAAGAATTTTGCTGTTAGGGGGAAAAATGATCTCCAGAGCAGATGTTTTGCATCTCTTCATATTCTTCTCTCTCCCCACAATAGTGGAAGGAAGATTAATCTTAATTTTTATTTGTTTTTCATATATACTGTGTCATAGCTAAGAGGCACTTCCATTTTCGGTCAAACAAGCAAGGCATTCCTAAATAGGAATACAAAGGAGTTACAACTGGAGGGGAAAGACCCATCCCTTTAATGCTAAATTACATGAAATCTGTTCGTGGTTATATGACAGAAACCTCTTTGAAATGCAGGTAGCTTCAGTGGAAAGCGTCCGATTCAAAAATAATCATTAAAAAATTCCAAGAATTTCCTGGGATTCTGTTAGAACGGCACAAAAAAAAAAAAAAGAGACAACCCTACATGAAGATTAAGTATGTGCTGGTGTAACAGTGCATTTGGTGTGTAAAGTTCCAACAGTTGGAGAGTGTTTCATCCTAGGAGTGGGTTTAAGATGAAGTATAAACAGGGTGTTTTCTTCCTTTTCTACCTTCAACAGGATGGTGTTTTGATTTTCACCCTTGTGTACATTTACAAAGGGAAGGGGTTAAACATTGAGAATAAAAATAATAGATTTAGGTCTGATAATACTTCAGACTGAGAGATATCTGGATGGATCTGTTTACGTTAGCTCCGAGCTTTTGTTTGTCTATCCAGGCTGTATTTTATGTTCCTGATGTTAATAAGCAGCAGCTCATGCTGTACGTTTAATCTCTCTCCCAGGTTGCTTAGTAAAAATCCTCCTGACCTCCGGAGTGTCGGCGCTGCACACACCTAGCTCTCCCATCAGCCTTTTCATATACATCTAGTGGTTAGTGAATGTTGTTAAACGGGAGTTGAATAATTTCTTCTCTAATTGAGGTTGTGAATAGAAAATGCCAGAGTGTTTAAGGAATTGGTGTCAGCCTGGTTCACCAGAAGAAGAGGAGAGGAGGGAAGTATTCAGGGAGCGATGGTGGTTGGAGCCCATGAGAAGGAGCGCTGAGCCCAGCAGTATTTTGTCTTTTTGGATTGTGTTAAGATTTTACTTGCAAAGCGTTTCCATACCCGAACTGGAGCAAAGGCTGGGATGACTCAGAAGCTGAAAGGGTTAGGAAATGGTAGTGACTTAGCTAATATCAGGCAAAATCTGTTTAGAACATGAGAAAGCAGAGGAATGGGTGTGGAGAGAAGATTGGTGTTAGGAGTTTCGGTGCTGAAACAACATCCGAGAGAGGGGAATACTCTGTGTAAAGTGAAGCAAATTTAACTTAGTTTTTAAGTATGTTTTGAGAAGTGAAGAATGGGACTGCAGAGCAAGGAAACAATGTCAGTTAGTTTAACTTTGGTACAAGGAAGACATGATTTATTTAAGAGGGTAATTGCTCAGATTTGATAAATTATGTTAATTTTCATGTAGTTTTTTTCCCTGACCAGTTATTCCATCAAAGTAATCCGATAGTTAAAGCATGAGTCCAGTGATGCTGAAGTTGTTTTCATCTTGAAATACACATGCAAAATCTAGTATTGAGGAATTTCCATGTAAAGATTTTTTCAATCTGTCTTCATTGGTAAATAATTAATTTCTATCAGTATATGTGTTACCTTGGGAAAAGTTGTTTCAAATCCTGTTTGATTTTCTGCTAAACTGCAGTTTACTGAGAAAATCTTGGAGGAGAATGTCTTCAGTGAGGAGCATTATTATTATTTTTTTAAGCATCTAACGTTTAGATTTAAAATGTGTTTCAGGACTGAAACTGATAGCTTTAAAGGACAATTTTAATTCAAGTTATCTGAAGCTTTGTTCTTTACTCCAATATTTTTTTCTTTTTCTTTGTACTCTGAGGTAGATTGTACCCAGTGAACACTGGAACTATTAACTCAGTGAGACCAGAAGAGGCAGTTTTGTTAAATGATTAATTATGTGTATATTCCATCTGTGTGAATTGTGAGCTACCGCAAACTCATTGTAGAGAAGTTTGTTTATGGTCCTGAACTTTGAGAGAGAGAGGAAATAATATATGCAGGAAACCTGTTTTTCTCACACTGGAGGTTAACTTTATGCTTCCACCCAGAAAACAACTTACCTGGCTCATCTTCTCTAATGACCCTAAGGTTCATAACTTAAAAAATATACTGAATTAAATTATTTTGCAGAAATTCAGAGTATTTCTCTGGATTATCTGTAGTTAATTAAACTTCATGAGCATTATTTTACTTTCTTGAAAAGAGGAAGACTGCAAAGCAATGGCAACCTTCTGAACAAGCTTTGGTTTATGAAATTAAATGCATTTTTATTTGGATTTCAATGTAAAGCTTTCACATTTGGAAATGCTTTGTGATGTTATCAAGTAGCAGCTGGTTTTTGTTCATGTGTGTGCGCACACATAGGACTGGGTAAACTGTAGTTTATTCAAAACTATTGTGTGTGCTAAATTTAAAAAAAAAAGCTGGAGTTTGAGTAATTGTCTCAAGTCTCATAATTCAAGTTGTTGCAGATTTGCAGTTTTGGTTTATTTTGTATCTGACAAAGTAGAGCTTTTAAGGTTTCTGAGCTTAGGTGGTAATGGAACGTGCTGCTTTTAAGAGCTGTGCGTTCAGAAAGATTTCAGGAATTCAGTGATGTGTTTGAAAGGTAGAAATACTGTTTTAGTATTTTGATATATTTGACATGTATAATTTTTCTATCACTGTAAATTGTATAGACAGCTTCTTTTTGTAGGTTAGTTGGGTTATTTTTTATGATTTATGAAAGTCACTAGTTTTAATTTTATTTTTACTGTACAAAAGCAGAACTCAACAAACAGTGGTTGATGAAGACACATTTGTGGTTGGTAGCCAGCCTGTCTTGTGTGGGGCTTTTTTTGGGTTGTATTTTTTCCCCGCTTAGCCAAGTCGTGACAGGTACAATCTGGACTGATTTCTGTAGTACTATATTTGTCTTTTTTTTGTGTCCAGAGCTGTCTGAGACAAACTTTGAGGACCGGCAAATGATTAGTAACATACAGTGTTCATTCATATATTTCTGTGCTAAGCAAGCAGAGCTGTACCAAGTCCTCAAACTCAAAATCAGGCTCTAGATCCTTCAGGCAGGACTTGTTTTTGCTAAATAAGTTTGGTAATATCTGGTCTTACTGATTTAATTAAGGAAATGCATTCTGGCAAACCTGTTATTAGCATGGTGGTATATTGTGAAGGTTTAACTTGCATTTATTATTGGAAGTTTTTCTTTTTAACCTTTGCAAGTGCTAAATATGAGCCGTTCCCTTAGGATATCTTTCAAGACACCAATTAAATTCTTCAGTGTTGATATCCTCAAGAAGTTGCTGTTGTGGCACGAGATTATTTAAAATGTGCTGAAAAGCAAAATTGCCATTTCTTTATTTACAGATTGATTTGCATATGACTTGTAAGCTTTAATGTCTCATAACTTTATTAATTTTGGACTACCCAGATGTGTACATTTCCTGTTACTCTGTTCCTTTCTTGGTAAACTTGATGGTATGAGCAGAAATAAGCATCTATATGTTTCAGTGACTCCCCAGATAGTTTGGTGGTGGGTTTGGTTTTGTTTTTTTTTTTTCCCCCACCAAGGAAACTTGTCTCTGACCTAGGCAGTGAGACGGGACCTCACACCCCAATAAAGTACTAAGTTTATTCCTTTAGAGGAACAAAATCACTTGGTCAATACTTTGGAAGAACAGAGTATGTATGCTTTTGTAGCAACACAAAGGTATTTTAATTGGAGTAATAATTCCCATTAAGGTTGTCACAGAAGAGAAGTGCTAACCAGATTATACTTTATGAACTTTATGCTATACTGTTCAGTTAAAAACAAAGTGTACGTTATACAAATACGTAATTTTTAAGCAGGAAATAGATGAACTGCGTATGTGCTTTATTGGAATAGTTGATAAAATAGCTGCGTGTCCTGCTTTTGTGAATACTTAGTTTGTGAACATCTGTGTTTTGGGCAAGTCCAGTGACCTAATGAGTTTGTTTGCTGTGCGTTGCCATTGAGGCACACGTTACTGAAATAGCTCTGTGACCAGTCAGGGCAGCGTTATCTTCAAGCCTCTTATTGGTGCCATTACATGCTGTAAAGATAGCTCTGTTTACTTGGAAGTGTGAGCATCAGCTCTGATCAAAACACTTTCTCTTAACAGGTGGGCTTTTTTTGGAGTGCTTTGCTGAACATCCCTTCTCCCCGTGGAGAGGAGCACTGTCAGCATGTGACAGCATCAGACAAATGAGAATATTAGAGTTCTTAGTGATAGAGGTGAACTTTCTGTGCCTGTGGTGTTCCTCATGTTGAGTGGCTGGTGGGTCATGTTTACTGACTGTTTCCAGGAGCTTTATAGTTCTTTCCTTCAATAGGAACATCTCACAAATTAGAACACTACTTATTTAAGTCAGCTCCTTATACAATACAGTGTAAATAGTGGAGGGTTTGATTGGAGGGAGGAAATAAGAATTTTTTGAAGTTGAGAATGCATGAAATGAATACATGCTGAAGTAGTCAAAGATCCCTTGTACTTTATCAGAGAGCAGTCTGCTTGAATGAAAGGTACTGTACCTGCTGTTAAGTTTATAAACTTGGTTTATACAGATTACTTTTTAAATTATTCATGATGCTACATTACAAGTATATCTGACAGGTTTAAAATAAATGGCTTGATGGTAAGAGGGAGCATGCATAAATTAGAGCCGGGATAATGTGCTCTTTGAAGTATCTCTTCCATTTGTTACTACTGGAATACAGTAGGTAGCTGCAGCTGAATGTGTGATTCTCAAGTATGGAGTACATCATTATCTTCAAACTGTTGTAGTGGCAGCTCTTATGTAAGACAGATGAGATGAGGTGGCAGGCAGGACTCGGGTGCTCACTTTGTATTTAGTTACATGCACGTTTCTGCTGAAATGTGGGGAATATTTATGGGACAAAACTTCTGTAAGCACAGCAGTTAAAAGGGTCTGCTAGGAGGCTGTGTTGGTAAGGTTAGCATAGTATCGTGTTTTATTTACTCTTTTGTTAGCAGTGCTGTGGCTTTGAGAGAAGTAGGTGGTAGGAGGTTTTCCCTTGTGTTTGGTGGAACACTGGTTTGCTTATGGATCGTGGTACTCAGCTTGAGAAGTCTTGCTCGTATGTATGCATGGGAAGACTTTGCAACAGCTGAACTGTTGTGTTTGGAAGAGGTTATTGGTGGGGAAAGAAAATTCCAGATCTCTTGGATGCTAAAACAGCTTCCTCAAACATAAGTTGACACAATGCTGGTTTTCCTGTCTTTGTAGACAAGCAGCTCGTTATATTTGAGAAGCAAACTTCCGAAGTAGTTTATGGTGTGGGAAAAAATCCTAAAATGATGTGTGATAGGGCAGCCTTCAAGAAACAATCAGAAGTTTTTCTGGAAGTGAAAGATCTTATTATAGAGATGAATATCTTAATCAAACTGGTGCAGCATTTTGGAGAAAGAGCTGGTGACAGCTGCTTCTGGAAACAGTCTATAACCAGACTTTAAAAGAGAATTGGCTTGGACTGCGGAAGGCCTTAATCCCTGGATCTCACTGGGGTGGTTTCCTTATTATTTGCATTGGCTTCAGTTTAGAGTCATCTCCATTTTGTCCTTCTACAAATAGGACGTTTTGCTTCCCTGCTGCTGTTGTCAGATCCCCTTGGGTCCTTCTGTGTGGGAGTAATATGTACCTTGAAAGGCTTAAAAGCACCGTGCAGACACCTCGCAGGAGGAGGGAGTGCACTGGCACTGCACTGCACAAACAAACGCGTATTTGCGCTGCTCACCTGATCTTAGAGTAACTTTTGTAGTGTTAGGGTTGAAATCACAGTGGAAATGCCTTGTTTGTCCTATACCCTGTGCTCTTTGCAAGTACAGAAATTACTTCCATTATGGTGTTTTTGTTGCTTTCTCTTGAGGCTTTTGATGTGTAGTTAAGTTGTTACTGTTGTCTTCTCTAGTCAAATTTCGTGTATCCCGCTGGGGACTTGGTTTGTTCTCCAAAATACCGATGGAGTTAAGTAGTGTGGGTTGTTCTTGTTAAGCTTTCAGGTGGCTCTACCTTTCTTTTAGCTGAGAACCACTGTTAGGAGAGACACTTAATGTGATGATAGTGCCAACTGTTCAGAGTTCATTGACCCACTGGAATTGCGATGGTGTCTGGCTGCCACGACTGGATTTTTAGTTGCTGTTTTTCTCTGATTGTTCTGTATCCCCAGCAGGTGGAAGCAGCTTGTGGTTCTGTATTGATTGCAGTTGACATCTTTCAGCATGTGGTTGAAGCTTTTGTTGTTGTTGATGTTTTGTTTTGTTATGCTTTTGAAATGGATGTACATTTTATGGGTCCCTTGCAAATGTCCGGTCTCCTCAGAAGTATGGAGGGTATGAACATCCAGCTCTGTTAATGGTTGCGTAGAGGTTGCTGTTACTGTGTGTACTTTGCTCCTCTTCCTCAAACCTGGGAGGTACCAAGACTGAGGGAAGGAAAGTTGCAAACCGGTGGGAGACGTGACCCTTGGTGTGTGGAGGAGGATGTCAGAAGTTGAAGGGTCTGTTATTACTGTTGCTCATGCACCTTGGATATGGAGATGCTGTTTTAAGAAGTTCCATTGGTATTTCCTTGCAACTCCCCCAGTGGCCGCACCCATGATGGATGTTGAATCTGTGCAGTTGTCACTGTACAGAAGAGCAAGAATGAGGCTTAAGGAAAGCATGCTTGGTGTTCCAAACTTGAGACTTGGCTTGGTTTGAGACTGACTTGAGCCTGCTTGGGTCCTGTCTGGGAGGGACTGAAGATTTTGATTGTTTGTTTGTTTCCTTTTTTGTGTCCGTGCTAATAAAATCTTTCGTATTTTTGTCGCATTCGAGTAGGCTGACTACGTGGACAAGTATTTTCATTGATATCATGTCTCAGCAAGAGGCATGTAATAGGTATTTAATCCTTAAATTAGGGTATGGGAGTCCCTTTTAAAATTCGAGCTTGTATGTGCTTCGATGGGTTGTGGTTCTAAACTGTGGCCAGAGTTACCAGTGGATGAACAAAAGTCCTTTCAAGTTGGTTCAGTTGTTATCCTACAGAAACAAGGCACAGACGGAGAAATGCACTTGGGTGTGTGTGTGTATGCGGCGGTGGTTCTGGACTTCAGCAGAAACACATGTGAAATGGACGTCTGTTTTTATGTGGTTTGTGTTTTGTGTGTCTCTTTTGGTAGCTCATTGTTTAAATAAACATGTTGCATTAGCTGTAAGGCTTTAGTGCCAAATGCCCACTGATGAGATGTATTAGGGTTTTGTTGTTCCTAAGCCGCACTGAGAAACAACAGCTTTACAATTCAACACGTATGAGGAAGATTACAAAAAGAATTTGGGATGGATCGCAATCAGCACTTCAAAAGCAATAGCTTTGGAGTAACTCTGCTATAACAGCACAGCCCATGGAAAAACACTGTCATGTTAACAGATGCAGTGTTATTTTGGAGATTCCACTGTATAAATACATGGACTGTGGTTAAATTGTGATGGCAACAGATGCAATCTCAGTTCTTGATTCTTTCATCTCTTAAATATTTAAAAATATCCCACAAAGTAAAAGAAAAAAAAAAAACACATCGAGGCTGAAAATATGCCTTCTGTAAATTGTTGGGGCTGTACCTTTTGGGCGTTGTTTCGCTTCGGATATGTCACTGCAGATTAGACTTGGGCAGAGTAAATGCTCGTCTCTGTGAGGGAGTCTCTGCAAGTGCTGCTGCTCACGCTTGTTGTACAATTTGCATATGAATGGAATTATTCAGCTCTACTTAAGAAATGTCAGCAGGATTGAAGTCAGAGTTGGTTAACCTGGCAGAAAGATACTTGCAGTATTTTTCAAGAAAGTGATAGTATGAAGACAAGATTTACGCATTCCAATGGCTAAGCTAACATTGTCTGAGGATTTTCTTGGTGTTTTTGTAGTTGATATCGGTGACTTTATTTTTAAATTTGTCTGCAATACATTGCAGTGCTTGAGAGTGAGGGAATTGGAATGCGGGAATCAGATGTTCTGTCGTAATGCCACACAGTTGTGTTCACATTTGTTTTTCTTTCCAGATTTGGTTTTGTTTAAATACAGATTTGACAAGTATAAATTGAGAGCAAGGGTCTTTTTTCTTAAAAAATTTCTTTTTTTAAATGAATGGCAAATAAAGCGTAGCAAGATGTTACTGATGCATTCACCAGTAATCATCCACTAGTTGAGTAGAAAAGCCTGAAGTTAAATACTGTAACTGTATTTTAAAAAGGGACCAGATAATTTTTGTGAGCAACAACATTGGTAGTCATGCATGCAAAAATAGGGAGTGATCACATCTCGTGCTTCAGAAGCTGACAGTATGCAAGGGTTGGGAAGAAATTGTATTCCTCCTCCGGGTGTTTGTATTTCCCTCCCCATTTGTAAAATGCAGAGAAATGCTGTCCTTGAGATGTGGTTAAAGGGCTTCGTTTTTAGCACGCTGACGTGCCTTCAGATGCTCACGTGCCTCTGTCATGCAGGTGAAGGCACTTTCACAGAGAAGCTGTGTGTTGTCAGACGTTTGAAGACCGTACTCTTAGCAGAAGTATGAGGATGGGGGAGTTGGAATCAGCTGGTTGATAAGGAGATAGTATATTAGACTAAAAATAAACCTCAGATCTTCACAGGCGACTGTTAAGATTACCTGGTGTCACATGCAGTTGGAATTTGAACGTGGTTTGTCCTCGCTATGAGGACGTGCTGTGATGCTGTGAGTTCATTCCTCAGGACTTGTTTTCATTCTTCAGGAGCAAGTGCTCACGGAGGTGTGCAGCTACTCCCTGTCTTGCTTCTTGCACGTGTAGCAGTTCACTGCTGTGTCAAAGTACTGTTCCGACCTCAGGGTGACTGTCACTGCTCACCGTGTCTCATGCCTCGAGTTTTGTCTTTAACACCCTCTGGGCTTCTCCCGGACTTGGTGAGATGAGATAATGTGAATCTTGTGTTTAATAGAGGGGAGAGGGTGAGGGGAGAAGCCAAGAGCAGAGGGGCTGAGCATATATTGTCATGTCCACAGATTTTAGCAGGGGGAGGGAGGGAGGCTCCAGTTCAGGTATCTACAGACCCTGGCTGGGTATGTCCTCTCTCTTCTCCCTCTGGATCAATACCCAGCCTTTCGATGGTGTCACGTACTCGCTCTGTGGCTCCTTGATGTCTCATTTGAAGCAGAGCATGACTGCAAGTCTGGCTTCATCAGTGTTGAGCCTGGTGCTCAGAAAGCAATGAGCCTAGTTTTGTAAGGCTGTGGGTCCGTGAGTTGCTGTGCACAATCAGAGACTGCTGAGATAGATGTTCAGAGGGTGGAAGAGTTCACTTTCCTCTCAGCTCATTTAACTAGCAAGTTAACGCTGGCTTGCAGAAGGGACGTGATGAGAGCTTGAGGGGATCATGTGGTTGGGAACAGGTCAAAGGAGGAGCAAAACAAAAGGTTGCTTTAGCACAGTTCTCCGGAAGAGGTGATCTCTGCTTTTCGTGTCCATACAACAAAAGGTGGGTTTTGGTGATACAGCCGTGCACCATGTGGGAATCTGGGACTGGAAGGGGAAATAGTTACTTTGGATCAGGGGGCATTCAGTACGTGAGTGAAAGTCTCTCTGCATCGGCTCCAAGGTGCAGCATCACAGCCCAGCCCTTGCTGGCAAGGGGCAGCTGCTGGCAAAGGCAGGGGCTCGGGATTGAAACGGTTGCAAATCTGAAGATGAGGATTAGTGTGTTACCATCCAGCCATCTTCTCAAAGTAGCTGAATTATTTTTATTGAAATATGGGGAGTTTGTTTAGCAAAGACTTGCTTCAGCGATAGCTGTGGCCTGGGTGCTTGATGGTTATAATAGTTTTACAGAATTAATAACAATTCTGATGCTTCTCTTGAGCATTACAACTCTTATGTAGCTTCTTAACCTTCTGGTGGAAGCGTGGTAGTCCAGTTTGTCCTGCAAAGTTTATTTTTTCCTTCGTATGAAGGCTTCAGAGCACTATTAGCATATCATATTCTACTGAAATGGAGTGAGAGCTTTTCATCACTTGCTTTAAATACACAGTTTAATCTCGTTTTATGTAGTCGTAGATTGATATGTTTTTAATGGCTGAAAGCTGTTAGAACACCTTGATTCGCAAATACAACTTTATTGGAAAGCACCTGTGAATAGCATTTGCTGTTTCTGTGCATCCACACAAATAATTAGATGCTTTGGATACGTTTACTCAGAATTTTTGTTTTCACGTTTTTAAGTGTCAAAATGGCAAATGATATATTTTCAGGTAGATTGTTCATCATTTGTGGTTTGGTTTTTTTTCATTTGGATGGAAAATAGAATTGTGATTGAAATGCAGAAGATCTGAATTTTGAGACTTAATTAAAACTGCCTCTGTGATGGACAAGCATGATTTAAAACAAAACATCAACACAAAAAATAGTTTGTTACTGTTTCTCAAAAGTTTAAAGCTGATAGATCTCACCCATTGACTGTTTTACAGGTTTCTGTGCAGGAGTCCTTTTCAATTTGGGATTACGTGCTTGAATGGAACCATTTGAGTAAACTGAAATGCGGCACTTGGAGAAGTAGCTGTTCAGTGTAAAAGCTACCTTAGCATTTCAACAACGAGTAGCTCCAAGAGAGTGCTGAACAGTGAATTTCACCAGACCAAACTTTTAAAATGTAAATTATATGCTTACTATTTTTATTTTATTTAAATTACAGTAGGCATTTGCCCTAATATATGCTGTTATAATTTCATGTTAGATTTGTAATTAAGTTTATTTTTAGAAGAATGTGTTTAAGTGGTTTGTATAAAATGATTTTCTATTTTTGTAAATGAAATAATTGTTTTTTATTGACTTATAATTTCATGCAAATGTGTTTTTTTGGCTTAGAGGTTATGTAAGCAGAAAGAAATTAATGATTTCAGAGTATTCTCAAAGAATAGAAGATTTGTTGTCACTAGCTAGGGGCAGTGGTAGGCAGAGTTAACTCTTATTTAGGCATGTTGAAATTAAGTGATGGATGTTTTAGAATGCAGTACAGTGGGTTTGTCATAAATGTTAGTCACTGATTGTTCTTCCTGATTAAGCTAAGAAAGCCCAATTGTGGCTACATTTGGAGTATGACAGGGAGAAAAGAAAGATGGTCGTGGTATGGTGATATCTCAAGATGCCTGAGTATGTTGCAATCCGTGGCAAGGCTGATGGACAAGGGAGCGTTAACTGTGCGCAAGCCAGACTTGCTATTTTTAATTTGGCCTCGCTATCGTGTCTCTTCGCAGATGAATTTGAAGGCTAAGGGGAGTTGAGTGATGAGTCATTATTGAGTTAGTAAAATCACAATTGATCTCCATTTCCTGTTGATTCCAAAATTACTGAAGTGTGAAAGCTGAGAGTGACTGATGACTTCTTGGAGGGGAGTTTGAGGGTGGAATGTGGAAGTGACTCTAGCTCGAGTAATTCAATGCTGCCCTGGGTGTTGGTACAAAAATGTCTATCGTGAGAACAGGTGTGGGTCTGAGATGGGAGGCTTTGAAGAAAGTGCAGTGGTGTGGCCAGCTGAGCTACCTGGGAGTCACCATAGTCTGGGCACTAAAATATGCTCTTCAGCAAGGAGCCAGGGGGAGAGGTGTTTTAAGTGGCTACTGGTAGAAGCTGAAGATTAAACTTTTTGGTAGTCTGCTCAGTACTGGAGACCTCTTCTGATTGACCGGTGAACCTGTCCCTTGGCTCAGAAGACTTTATCTAGAAATCCCTTTGCTCCGAGGTGCTGTGAAAGTCTGCTCTCCTGCAGCTTGACTGCAGAACGAATGTCAGTGACTGAGAACAGGATCTAGGGACTGCAGTGTGTGCGACGGAGAAAATCTTCCATATTTCAGTTATTGTTGCAATTATGTTTTGATGAATCCTTGACCTTGTGGTTCTGCAGCTTTGTTTTTTTTCTTGTGATGAAATGGGGTTAATGATCTTTTGGCAAATACTAATTAGAAGTGTTATGGTAGCATTTACAGGTAAGATGTAAAATTTTTTTTCCCCTCCTAGCAAAACTTTTTGTTATGTCACTGGACTTTGCCTGCATTGCATATGTAAGAGTAAATTCTGCTGGAAGGGGGTTTGTTGGAAGAAATTGAAGAGAGGATATGTACTGTTGTGAGTTAGACTTGGAAGCAAGCTGTAAAGAAGCCTTGAAGTATCACTTGAGGAAAAGAAAACTTAGTTTAATTCCCTAGAGGGATAGGAGGAGGTGTGAGGTAAGGTTGTCCCTTCTCCTCTGTTTACTGCATCCCTCATAGAATTCTGATTTGAAAGAATTTTTCTGAAGTGGTATTCTGGAAGGCAAAAGAACAATCTCTGTTCTGTCTTAGAACTCTTCAGATGGTCTTTGAACTGTTGAAACTTGTCATGGGTGTACGCTCTGATACGCTGTGTGAAATCAAGAAGTAGGAGGAGAAATAGACTTTTTCCTTGGGAAGTGTGTACAAACTTTTCCCCATATTGCCATATTTAGGATTGTAGGAAACTGAAAAGGGGGAAGAAGAGATGGTCATCTTGCTGTCTGAGAACAGCTTGGTTTTCAAATTTATAAACAAACCAGGGGAAGGGCTGGGTGTGTGGTTTTCGCATTCAGAAAAACTGATTCAGTTGGTCGGGCTTTTGCAAGGGGACAACTAGAGGAATAAATTGCTCTGAGAGAGTGTGAAAAAGTTGGGCAAACATGGAACACTGAGTTACATGGCTGAAAATCGGTGAGGCGTGGCAAGGACACCATTTTTCAGACATGCATGATGTCTTTTTAGGGTGTTTCGAATTCGGAAAGACAAGTTGCCACACTTAAGACACATCTCAGTCTTGCTGAGGGTTACAGGAGCTGCAGGAGAGCTTTATTTACTGGGAGTGCTCATGGCAGTTCTCAAAGCTGATGCTTGCAGAGAATCTTCTAATACTGAAAACCACACCTCGACACCATATACCTCATCTTGTAGGAGCTATGTTGGTACGTCCCAGTACAGAAGCACTTTGTTACACCAATTAAATGCATAATATTTTTATAATACTTGTGTTTTGGAAAAATCAATATGACCAGTTTCCCTTTGAAATGACGAGAAGCCTGTTGTGCTGACAAAGTAGAACGCTTTAGGAAGTGGTGCTTCGTATCCTCTCAAGAGTAAGGTGCTCTTGTTTTTTCTTAATTAGCAAGATGTTCTCGTTTGTGTCAGATGTCTTAGTCGTTTTTGCGCTCTGTATCGGAGAAGAGTGAGGGGGGAAAAATGTCAGAGAAACAACAGGTTTAAATACTCTGTAGCAGCAGAAAGCCTGCAGCCCTGTATTTCTCTGTTTTAGTAAAACTGGTAATCACCATGTTAGTGTTGGATACTTTGTGTTTATGTTTGTGTTTTAAACAATAAATTAAAGAGCAACTTGCCCTTCAGAAGAACATAATGCATACCCTGCTGGAATACTCTGGAGCATAAGGGATGTAATTAACCCTTTTCCTTTTAGCTTGGTTATGTTTCAGAAGGTAATGCAAGATGTCTAAAACATCTGAAATTGCTTATTTACCAGTTCACTGAACTAAGGGTTTTTCAAATTGATTGTCTGAAAATCAAGTCTCTTCTTCTCTCCATTGCCCTCCCCTCCTTCCCTGTTGCCCTGATCTGTGGTTTCCAAATTTGTGATAGGTCTAGTACTGATTGCTGAAAAACTGAAAACCAACTTAAAAGCAACCACTGAGAAGACAAATTTATTGCCTGTCAGTCTTGCTCAAGGCTACAGAGACTAGGTCTTGGAAGTTCAGGCACTTTTTCCGACCCTTCAGAGAAGTTCTTAAAAGATTCTTTAGCTTTGATGCAATGAAGGAAGGGTAATGATTTGAAAGGACTGACAACATAACCAGGGTTTGGCTTGCTGCATGAGCGAAACCTCTTGCTGTGATCCTGAAGTGTTTTGCTTTAGTGTCCGGGTGCTCAGGTAGCACAAACTGGTTCTGAACTATTCTCTTAAGATAGTTTTGATACCATGCAGTGGAAGTGGGCTGAAAGGAGGCAGAACCTGAAATGCCTCCAGATTTTTTTCTTTTTTTCCCACATCTTGACCCTCCTTGAAGAATTAGGGTTAGTGTGAGGAAGTATGTAGCTCCCACTGGGTCAAACGGGGGTGGAGATAAAAATACGTATCTCTGTGTGTAATTGTAATATTGATTGTTATGTGGTAAAAAAACTGCCTTGGCAGCAGGATCACCAAGCCTGATGTTTTACGCTTCATTTGTAAGTTCTGGTGCAGTCTTGCTGGTGGCTCTGTGCTCTGATGTGCTCCCTGTTCTTTGATGGCCAGCCTTTCCTTTGGATTGGTTAATATGACTGGGGCTCACCTGATGTGTTCACTAACTATTCTCTTTTTGTTACAATATTTTAGTAAGTTAACACTTTTCGTGAAGACCCAGTAGTGTCTCCTCCAGCATGGGTGTGTGTATATATTCACTCCAAACTGAAGATTACTTACTAGTCTGTCTTCTGAATTTTTTTGTTTTTGTCTGTTTGATTTGTAAGCTTCTCAAAGTTACGTTTTAAGGAGGGACACTGACCTGTGTGTTACTTTGCATTATTTTTTTTTCTTCTTTTCTCCTTTTTCTGCACAAGTTGTCTTTGTTGGGATTTTTGGGTTAATTTGGCGAGGAATATCAGAATACAACTTGGGGAAATCGTTCAGACTTCAGCAGCGTAACTGAAGCACCTCCACTTCACTTAGTTCTGTTCTGATTTATTTGTGCTGTCTTTTATTTTCTCCTTTGATTTAACTCGATTTTGGGTATCTGAATTGAGGTTAAAGCAGATTCTTCAGTGCTTACAGAATACTCTCTTCCTGTGTCAGCTCTACCAAATGTGACTTGGCAATACGTCTTTATGTCGACTTTCTTGTTTGCAACTTCGTGAGGTGAGGTGGTTAATGGGCTTTTGCAAGATGCTGGGTGAGATGGGAGCAGCTGGGGCACTAACGGTTGTTGTTTCATCAGCCCTACTGCAGGGGTGCACAAAAGCATTTGGTACTGTGGTGGCTGTTGGCTGTGTCAAGGCGAGTCTTGACTTAGTAGAGAAGAAAAAGAGAGTGGGAAGAAAGGCTTAAGTAGATGTCTTCTGGCAGTCTTCGTATGGGAAGGGATGATGATGATGGGGACAAGTTTGCTCTTCTCCATGGAGGACACCAGAGATGACTGTGGTGGCACCCAACAGTCATTCCTGTCACTTGGTGACTCCCTTTTTTTGTGAGGTTGCGTTTTCCAAATTGGACTGGAAAATAATCAAGGACTGTGAGACCTTTCACAGATCTGGGGACGGTTTGTGAGGTTGGGACTTTCTCTTTCTGTCCTACATTGCTGGTGAACTGTGGAGGAAATAAGGAGACGATGTCCTGGCTTTTGTGAATCTGAAGCTGAATGAAGCTGGCATGTGGTAAAGGAAAGCAGAGTCTGCTCAGATATGTTTTCTTAACATGGAACCAACTAGCCTTGCACAAATACCGTGGTTTTCTTTCACAACAGCAGTGAGAGACCAGTAGAGCTGTCAGACAAGTGAGGTGAGGCCAGAGGCTCTCTGTCAGCGACGCTCTCCACATGGTTTTGCCTTCAAACCTAGCAGTTGGAAAGGAGGTTTTCTGTGTCTTCCTGTTGAGATCCTTTTTACCTACTCTGTTTTTTCCCCCCCATTCTGCTAATTTGTGTTCTTTCTCAGATTAGGTTTAGTTTAGAGCTTTGCAGTATAGCTGTGTTTAAACGTGTATGTGGCACTGTTACCCAATGTGCTTATGCCATCAAACACCTGCCCCGCGGTGCAGTTTATGTTGGCAGGAGCTGTTTGGCTGGAGTGACTCAATGTTGTTTGGGCAGGCAGATCATAAGTACAGGTGGCAGAACCCTTTTTTTTATTGGGGGGGTGGCTGTAGTGGCACATGCTTTGCCACAGAGGTAGGATTCTTCCTTTACCTTACAGGACTGGCACTTGGTGTTTTACGACGCACTGGTGGTGGTGGTGGGGAGGATGTGGGATGCTGTAATTAGCTCTGGGATTTCAGAGCTTGGTGAAACCTTTCTTGTGTCCAAAGCAAGTGGTCTTGCCAAAGCTTTGTTGAATGTAAAGTAGTCTGGATCCAGAGAGAGATTTTCTTTGATGCAGTTCTGTAGCCTAATTCTTAAGTCTTGTGAGCAGCTTCTGCCTGTATTACAGCTTCCTTCTTCTGAAGAGATATGCAGAATTATTTCTGCTAATGGTCCCTCTGCTTGAGAGACAGTAACTCTTCAACGTCAGGTAATATTTTTTGTCTGTCCTGCACAATACAAAGTGGCTGTATTGTCAGTCATGATAAGAGAGTTTCAGAATGCAGTGAAACTGAAGAATATGTAATTCAGGTTTATATATTACAAGTGTATTGCAGGGTTCCTGTGGTTACTCTTGCTTCCCTTTTTCTGTCCAGCTCCTCTTATTTGTTGTGGTGGTTAAAGTTCATTGTTTGAACTAATTTTGAATTTCTATTATTTAAGGAAAAATTTCTTATCAGGGGTTAATTATAAATATACTTAACTATATAATTTAGGTACTGAAGTAGTACACACTTGTGAACAAAGACAGAGCAGTTTGCTGCAGAAACACACTTTCTCATCAGGCTGTGCTTTCGGGTGTTCTAGTGCTAAAGCAGCTTTTGACAGGAGTAACTCTCTTCACAAATGTCTAGGGAGGATATTTTTATTTTATTCAGTCAGCCAGGTCACAGTAGTTGATAAGTTCTGTTGCAGTTCTGAGGGTTTGAGTCTGAAAATATAGTTTTCATCTAGTGTAGGGGGAAACTGACTTTTGAGAGGGTGAAATCTTTGAGGATAATGATCTTTCCAATAATTGTGCTTTTCCAGAATCAGTTCAAGTTAAACCCAGTAGCGCATGTTTAGATTCACCTTTTTCCTAGTGAACACAAGCTGACTTTAAAGGTGATGCTTAAAGACTTTTTGCCAAGTTAAAATCTGGTTTTGTATATTTCACTTTTTAAGTGTCTACTATAAAACCAAACTGAAACCTTTTTAAAAAAAGTTTCTCATGTAACATTTTCTGCTTTCAGTCAGATTTCTAATTTTGTATTGTTCTAAATAAATCTAGAGCTGTAGAACCGGACAAAGCTGTAAGTACCAAGTATGTTACTCATCTTTTGGTTTAGCAAAAGTATTAAGTGACGAGAGAAGCAAGTTTTAGTGAGAAATCAGCATAATTTAGTATTTCCTATATCCCAATAACTTCAAAAAATGCAAACAGTTTAATTTTGTGTCAGAATATTATGATTATGTATTAAAGTGACAACCAGGACTTAGTGGTTGAATTACATTGGCTAGACAAGTCTGCTCTTCGTTCTTGTGCTTGGTTGTTCTTCTCTACTTGATGTTACCAATTTCTTCTTTCTGGCTCACATTTCTTCTAATTTCTTCTGTCGTCTTCATGACCAGAGCAAATAGTGAAATAATTAACTCAGCTTGTTAGCAAAGAAATGAGTTTAAGTACGTGTTCTCCAATTGTATCTTTAGCTAGGAGGGGGTTGTGTGTGCAAGGTATAGGGTAAAAATAATGCTGAAGGCAACGGAGAACGCGATCTCAGCCTTGCCTTGACAGACTTTCTGGAAGGAGTGTGTGCAGCTGCACAGCCCAGCGAGGGGAGATGCCTGAAGTCGGGAGTGTCTTGATCATCCATGTTGGATATCGCTGAGTCCCATCACCTGTAACTTCTTGCATCTCTTCTTCCAATGCTCTTCTCCTCAGTTTTGGCTCAGAAAGGGAGCAGAATAGATAATCCCTGATGAGGAGTTGCTGAATGAAATGTGCCGTGGCTGTATTTCTCCAAGCCGGTTGGACCCACTGCTCTCTCACGGGTGGATTTGTTAGACATGCGCTGGGGCAGCTTTTAGCATCCCAGGCTCTCCGAAAGTACCTGCCAGAGAATGCATAATAATTCTTCTGTTTGCTCTGCCACTCCAGTTCTCTTCTACTAGAAGTGGATGTTGTGACAATAATTGCAGTTGCCAAGCAATAGGACTCAGTACGGCTAGGCTCATTAAAGATCTGAGCCATTTTGGTAATAACATTGTGCATCACCCGGAGTACTTCTAGGCAGTGTCAAAAAACTGTATGTAAGGTTGGAATGTCTTGAGCAGTATCTAAGTGTAAAATGGAGAGTGTGGGTTGAAATGTCACCTTGAACTGAAAATCCAAGTGTGGGTAAGTGACTGGGAGTAAACTGCTGCTGGCACTTCTTAAAAGATGGATATTTAGTTTTCATAGGGTTTTCTGTTTTCACTTTCTTATACTGAAGGTCGGTTAATGTTGAACAGAACATCTGCATTTTCTTTATCTTCAGAGAAATGCAAACCTTGGAGTTCTGGCAGCTCACTGTGCCTGAGAGGGCTTTAGTTTTCCATGCTTAACCTTATTTGTGGGGTGGTGTCTCTCCTGTGTGCATTTGTGGTGCTTGGTTTGTGGCGAGACTCACCTTGGCTGGTACCACGGAGATGTGTAGTGCTTGTGGTTTCCCCCCCTGGTTATTGTGCTGTGATGCCCCTGAGACAGTGCTGCTGTTCTGGTCTAAAAGATGCTTTTCCTTGGTTGAGCCATTTGTGATAGCAAAAGTGAGTCAAAGCATCCAAGTGGGCAGAAAAATGAGTTCACATAAGAACTTTTACCACTACAGCTCGCTTGGTTTGTATTTGCCTTAAATTGTGTGCTGGTGCAACTGTTTTTCATTGATAAGACCTGAACTACTGGTCCCCTTGCCTGTGGTGCCAACCCATGTGCTTCACCTTGTATTTGGAGAGGAAGGTTCTTTTTTCAGTCTAGTTAGCTCATGACTGGAAAGCCACACAGCACCTGCATACATGTAATTTAATACCTTTAAAGCCCTTTTTGCGGATTGCAAGTTGGTCACATTTTAACTGCCTGGAGAAAGTGGGTTACAGCATGACCTATGTGATTTTTAAGCTGCGTAGCTGCCGAGGGATGGGAGGGTTCCCTGTTTCTGTCAGATAATGCTGTCAAACCTCATGTTTTTCCTTCTGTGCAATTAACTTTTATTTATTTATTTATTTTACACCATCTTAAATCTGTTTGCAAAGGTGGAAATACGAGATTGATGGAAATCTCATTCAGTTTGTTAAAACAGATGTTAGTACGGAAGGCCAGAGGATGTAGGATTTCTGTGCTTCATCATGTAAGAGATGCTTAGCACAGGATAGTGAGGCCATGTGTTGTGTATTGTTAAGAGTTATTGCATCAGACTTAATTTTTCTCTGGATCTAAGTATAACTTCCTGATGACTATTAAATCCTCTTGCTGACTGTTATGGATGCAATTAGATGTTACAATACTGTTCTGTGAATTTGCTTCTCATGACGCCTAAATGATCTGGGCTGGTTGGCCAGTCATTTAAAACAATTTTAAAAAAATATGAAAAAAATCCCCTAAAACTTTGAAGAGAAGCAGGTTTCGTAGATTACTACAGGATGGCAACTCAGCAGGCAGCTAAAAGTGTAGTAAAGTCTCCCTAAGTTGAGTTGCTGAGCCCAGTGACATGATGGATTTTCACTCTGGAAGAATTGGCTGTTTATCCCGGCTACCTAAGTGTATATCCCATAGGTTTCTGTCAGCCAGTTGCTGAGTCACTTGGATGTGTAGAGAACCGTTTTTAAAAATAAGTAAATAAAATCATGCACACAACTATTTTTTAAAGGTGGAGAAGAACAGTCCCCAGGAGAGGCAATTTTTCTTAAGCTCTATTGTCATCACAGATTGTGAAACATAAATTGAATGTTACAAACAGCTTGTAATTTGTCTTCCATTTTTGTTTTAGCAGGCATAGACTGAAGCTACTGCAATAGGGTTTAAACATTATCACAGTTTAAAAAAAAGGTTTTACTCTCACAGTTATTGATGATAACGTGCTACCTATTCACTTCCATGTTACGTATTTTGTATAGAATGGCAGGGTCTTATTTTGTGGTGGTCAGAAATGTGATAGTTCAGGGTAAGAAAGAGTGCTGAGGTTTGAAGTCTGGCTTTCTTCCTGTGAAGATGGAGTGATTTAAGTATTACCTGCATTCTGCAGTTTTTTGTTGTGTGACTTCAACAACTTCCTCACAAGCTGGCAAATGTGACCATACTGTGACTCTGAAGTGTAGTTTATGGAATTTTTCTGGAGTTGCATTCGGATGGTGCTTCCAACAGCTTTCCCTTCCTTGTAAATACGCAGAAGCGTCTCTCCAGAGGTTTGAGTGTTCAGCTCCAACCAGAACGCTGATACCATGGCTTTCAGTGTTTGACATGCACTGGACATTAATGGGTGAGGAATTTGCTCTAGGTTTGGTCTTTCTGTTAGCTTGTAGTCGTCTTCTTTTTTGGTTGAGTGGCAGATAATCTTGTGGGCGTTGTCCATAACCTGGGCACTACAGATCAGAGAAATTTGGTGCTGCCTTTACTTGATTTGGTAGCTGGGGATTCTGGGGTGATGCTGTTGCTCAGCCACTTGGATGTTACTAGCTCTACAATGCCTTCCTCTGTTTTTGCCCTGTGTACCCCTGAGGACGAACAGGAATTCACGCCAACTTAGCCACTCGCTCATGTTAAGCTATTTCAGTAGTAGTAGGTAACAGATGTGGCTTCAGAGGAACCTCTGAGGGATGTGCTGGGTCAGTGCAGTCTTGGTGAGAGAGGATTAATTTGGGGATGACTTTGTCATGACGATGCTTTCATGTGAGCAAGGCTAAATCTAGACGCACTTGCCTCTGGTGAGCTGTGTAGAGAAGGCATCAATCAGTATTATTAAAGGGATTCAGTTCATTTTGTTGGCTCCATTTTTGCTAAGCTGCTGTTCCTGTTGACATTCAAAGTAAAATGTTGGCAGAGAAAGCGAGTGAGATGAAGGACAGAAATGCGATTTATTCTGAATTTTTTTTTTTTTGTATGTAAACTTAAGGAGAAGTTGGAGGAAGTTCATGGAAAGCAGCAATGCCAGAGATATCTTTAACCAATGACAGCTGAAATTGCAAGAGCAAAAAGGCAGAGCCAGTTTGAGTTTGTGATGTGGGTTGTAGTCCTTCTGTGTGTTATTTTTGTGAATGTTTTGTTCTGGTCAGCTTGGTAACACAGTGGCCCTTGGATTTGGAATATATAGTTAGTAGAGTGGTAAAAGAGAAAATTAAAGTAGGATGTCTGCGTTTTTCGAAGGGCTACGGGAGATGACGAGGACATGTGTGGAGGAGGGGAATCTAGTAGTTTTATAAGGTGTTTGCACCAAATTCCATTAGCCTCTTGTGACACCACCTTTTCCTTCCAAATCTGGGAGAGAATTCTGTAAAAGGTTGTGAGGTGTAATGGATGACACAAGGTATCCTGATGACAATAGACTATATTTCGCAGAAATGACAAGCTGCGTTGCAATATAATGTTCAGTCCCTTGAGTATTTTAGAAGATTGTAGTGGTCTGGCTTTGTCCTCCAAAGCTTAACTTCTAATTAAATGAAGAAAAACCCCAAGCCCTCTTCCTGGGCCTTAGATGTGTAAACAAGAACATTCTTGAGACTTGTATTCAGATGGAAACAGTTGGTTTTTGTTTGGATTTGAGTATTCCCTTTCACATTCTGCAAGCGCCAAAGATGTGCTAGCGCAACAGAAGTTGAAATTCGATTATGGACTTGCTTAGCAAAAGCTCAAGTGGTTGATGTTTTCTGGGTTCTGGGATGCATTTTATCTATTCTCTGCCCTTACCTTCATGCAGAGAGATGCAACTTCATAAAATCTTGGTAAATGTGAAGTGGTTTATGTAGCATATTCAGTGAAGAGAAATAGCTCAGTGATGAGGGAGACAGCTCAAATCCTGTGGTGTAGATTTAGTTCCCTCCTTGTTACTGGTTCTGACTTCCCAAGAGGTAGTACAGAAGCCGGCTTCCCGGGGAAGAGATCTAGTGATTGATGTGACACATGCAGGATAGGTGAGCTTAGAGAGTACAGAAATTTTGTGGGAGGTTGTGTAAGTACATTAAAGACACTAAAATATATATTTCATTCATAGTGTCACTACGAAGGCAAAACCAAGAGCTCAGTGGGTGGTGGAATCCTGTGTTAATGTAAAGTGTCATAAGCAATCTCTCCAACCACTGATTTCTGTGAACTCCACATTTAATTTCTTCTTTGCATAGTATGCAATTAAAGAATCCTTAGACTTCTGTAGTATTTTTTTTTTCCCCCTCCTTCTACATCTGCAGATGGTGCAACTGTGCTGAAACTTTTCATGGACTCAGAGGAAAATTGTGGTTGCTAATCGGTTCCTTCTCAGCCTTTCTACCTTTTGCCTTCCAAGTCTCGGAGTGAAACCCAAGGAACAAACTAGGCTTAAGACCAGACCGTGGACGGCAATACCTCGGTTCAGCGATCGCTGAATAACACTTAAATATTTTTCTTCTTCAGGGCTGTCTGACAGTTCTGATGGTTTTCTTAAAACAAGCATAATACTTAGCAAGAAGAATGAAGAGAGAGGTTAAGGTCAAGTTTTACTTTTTCCGTGTTTATAATCTGTATGGGCGTAATGTTTTCAGACTATTCCCTCTCTGTTTCCACTGATGTGTCCTTCTGCTTCTCTTCTCAGCCATTGCAGTGGTGTAGAAAAGAACCTCCTTTAAAATCTGCTGACAGGCTTTATTGTGTGTTTACTTCCCTTTTCCTAACCTGATTCAAACCAATTTTTCAGATAACATGGAGATTAGGATGCTCTCATCAGCCAAAGTTCACCTTCAGCCTTCAGGTGTCTGCCAGGAATTTTTCTGAGCAGTTGGTGTTTTTTTTTTTCACCAGTGTCCCAGACAACCCCACTATTGAGTTGATCTAGTATATAGTGAACATGTCATTACGCAGGCCATTATATATTATGCGGATCTAATTACGCGGATCTAATTCCACCCAATGCAGTAAATGTGGGTTTTGTTTTTATGGGAGAGGGATGGTAGCTCTGGGGATGCTTGTCTTAAAAAGGATGCTGCATACTGTGGCTCTGTGATGAAGGCTGCTGGACCACAGCTCCATTCATTAGCTGCCCTGCACCTCTTTTTTTTTTTTTTTTTTTTTTTTTTAGTAAGGGCCTGCCATATATTAAAACTAAAAAACACATGATGAAAAGGAAGTGGCGGTGCTGGGAATAAATAACAACACTGTTCAGGAGATAGGCTGATCTCCCAGAAACACCCACATGTCGGAGCTGACGTTACTGAAGGATGACATGGTCAAGCCTCTTTCATTAGAGGAGTTTGGGGAAGAGCGATGTTACCATGTTCAATAACATCAGTTCTTAGCTGACCAGAGAGTAGCAGTAGCTGTCTGGGAAAGCGGACCTCTCATTGAAGTGGAGTGTGCTCAGAAAAAGCCGTTATTGGCAAAGTTAGGTTTTTCTTGTGGTGGTGGTGTGAGCAAGCTACTCTCTAAAAGTAGAACTAGCCACAATTGTTTTTTTTGTTATTAAGCCTTGCAGTTCCTTCTTTGTGTAGGAAATCATCCAGCGCTGCTGGTAACATACTGTACTTGTTACCACTGTACGGAATTCAGGGTAGATGAGAAGTTGAGCAACCTCATGCCCTCCCTTGAAAGAACCCTTCTGAACCTTGTGGATTGCAGACTTTGTCCTCAGAATGGCTGTTTTAACCCTGGGCAGGAAGACGATACAGAATTAGAACCATTTCTGCACGCTCAGCTCTTTCGGTCAGCCACCGGTGTAAGGGGATACTTTTTGTTGTTGTTGTTTTTAAAAATGGAAAAGCTGAAGGTATCCACACTCCTCATTTAGGATGACACTTTGAATCTCTGCTCCGAAGCAAAGGCACTGATTTCCTCAGAAGGGAAGTCGGAAGAGGGGAACCAAAGGGAAATCCCAACTTGCTTTGGTAACACGCCGAGTACGCAGAATGGGAGAAGGATGAGCAGGAGCTGATCTCAAGATTGCTGGGTAGATGCTAACAGCAAGCAGTATAACCTGATTTGCATTTCAGAAATGTGAATGACTGCACAGGCTGGGCAGGTCTGTTGCTGGGGAAAGCCTGACGCAGCTGGAGCAGACAGGTTGAAAAGGCCTTAGACTTTGCAAAAGCGTTGTGCTGGATTGCCTTGGTGACTCAGAGCTGCCTTGGTGCTACTTTGTCTAAGACTTTGTGGTGTTGAGAGAGCCAGGTTGCTCCATCTTTAACTTGTAGCTGTGGGAGAGGATACTGTGACTGTTCGGCACAATAAAACCTTATAACGTAACCCAAATAAGCAGAGCTTAAAATGTGAAGGTGTGCATTTTTTTTTCCCAAGAAGAACGTAAACAGTCATCATTCTTTAGAACATCTAGATGGAGTTAACTGGCAGGAATACGAAATTTGGAAGCAAAAACTATGCCGTAGTGAATTGGTTTCTTGTAGGAAATGATTTCTTATTAAAAAGTGTGTGAACTGTCAGTCCTGCCCTCTAACACCGTAATACTGATGACATCTGCTGCGAATATACGAACAGTTGTGAGCGTTAAAGGTTGAGAAGAAACTACTGGACCCACTGTACTCTGAGCCCTTTGCATCACACACCTCCTCACTTTGATCTGCCCGGCCGGTGTGCGCGCAGCGGCGTTGGCTCGCCGCCCGTGTACGGCGCAGCGTGTGCGCTGGGTCGCAGCCTCTGCTCTGCTCCTTCGTGCCCCAGCCTGGAGCAGCGCTTAGAGAGGAGACTTGCCAGGAGATTCTGCCAGACCAAGTAAGCTGCAGGTCGCATTAATTACTCTCTTCGTATGAACCTGTTATGTGCAATCATTTTTCCTCGTAGTTCATTGACCCCGTCTCAGTTACATGATGGGACTTGGACCTCTCCTCTGACTGGGAACAGGCTGCAGGTCCTCAGGAAGGCTGCAGCGTGGAGTGGGGTTTTCTGTTACCTTTGGAAATGAATGTGTTCTGTGGCTCCCAGAATAAAAAGAGCACAGGTGGGCTCCTGGTTAGGTTGTAGGTGAAGCTTGGTACTTCTGGACTACAGTGCTACTTCCAAGGAGGCATTTGTGTTCATCTAGGTAAAGAAGACATTGCTTCTGTCTGCTGTATTTCTGTGCTGAGGAGTTGCCTTTCAAACAAATACATTTCTTTAAAGAGCTAATTTCTCAGTCAGAATTAGGTGCTTAGTTTAGAGTAAGTGTGAGAAATGATAGACAGTTGGAGGAAAGGCTTGAAAATATGTAAGCAGGTGAATGACACCAGCATGACTCTGACTGCTGGTAATTATCCTGGGCATTTATAATCTACCCAAACCCAAAAACTATTAGGGCAGGGTCATAAACAGATGTTGCATTTTTGTTTTCTGTTAGTGAGCAAAATAAATACGTACTAGTTAATTTCCAATTCTGAATTGAATGTGGAACCAAGTTTTACTAGACATTAAAAAGCCCTGTGAGCCAGAATATAAGAAAATGTTAAATAGAGTATAAATGCTCTTTAGAGCACTTTATGTGCACTTCATTGCGTCTGACAGACCAGTTTATATTGTAAGTCCATATACGCTTTCGCTAAAATGGGATCCAAAGAAAACACAGCACAGCCAATTGGAAGTTACAGCTGACTCTGAGCTCTGATTGATTTGTTTTTCATATAATCCTTTTCGGGGCAGTGAGGAAAAACGTGAGAAAAGGATGATGCATTGTGGTATAATTAACTTTCATGAACAATGTGAACTTTAAAGAAATTTCTTGAATTAAAAAAAAATCTGCTTTATCTGGAACTGTTTTTTCCAAATGTCAGTATGGACCAAGATGCTTGTCAGATTTAGTTTTTGGGCCTCTGCAGTTCTCGTTATGTGCATGAAGTCCTACGAAACATAACTTACTAGATGAACTAATAAGTTCTTAAATAAAAAATGTCAACAGCGTGCTCATCTGTAATCACTTCTGAACATTAGAGCCCTCTGACTTTATCCTTTCCTGTATTAAGGGGATGATGTTTCATAATTGAGGCGAGTGAGTGCATACTTTTGCCGTAAGCTTCTAGAGATCTCATTGATTTATAGAAGTATTAAATATCTAAAATTAAGTAACTTTCAAGCTGAAACAAACATAAAGCTAAAAGCAATGTGACTTTTAAAGCCCAGCCTCGGAATAGACACATGAACAGATATATAATGCTTTAGTTAACGGTTGCTGCCATTTCTCTTACAAATTGTTCTTTAGGGTATTGTAACTCAGCTGTTTTTAAACCCATCATTCTGGAACCTTGCCTACAAAATGTCAGCACAAGTGCAAATTTTCTTTCTTTAACAAAATAAAGCACTCGGAGCAGTTAGGCTTTCTAAAATTTTACGGTAGTAAAGTTTTGCGATTTCTGCTTTGCTGTAACAGGAACCGTACTGTTCACCCTGTCCCGCCAGCAGGTAGAGACCGAACCCAAAATAGTTTAATTGGGAATACGTTATCTGTTCTTACTTGTCTTTTTTAAAAAAAAGAGAAGCCCGGTGCAGAAGTGTCAATGTGCTCATGCTCTTCTCGGGCTGCGCTTCGGGCCGAGGGCACTGTCACGTCAGAGTGTGGAGGGATTGTTATTTTAGAAGGGAATTTCAGAAGCAGCACGTGAGTGCCGGCTTGTTAAAGGAATTTGATCTGGGTTGAGGTCGTCTTTCCTCCCGATTCAGGAGAGAAGCCCACGCTTCTGCACGTGATCGGTTCATCTCTTACCAGATGGATCTTGGAGTTCTTCAGCGTTCCCTCTCTCCTGCCTGGCTTCTAAAGCTGCATAAGGCCAACCCGTTCAACTCTTTTAATGCTTTCCTGAAATTAAAGCCCTGACACACATTCCAGGCAGCAGTGTGCACTTACTCTGTAGTCAGTACATAGTAAAATGAGGGATTCTTGTCTCACTGGCCATGTTGTTGGTACGGTAGCTTTGTGTTTGGGGTTTTGTTTTTTTTTTAAAGCTTTATGGAATGACCTTTCTTGCACGTAACTGCTTCTAGTGTAGCAAGTCACATTTTAATAGCTTCTGCTTTTAACTTGGATCTTTTCAGAAGGAAGATTAGGTAACAGTTTGTGTAGAAAACATCTGTTTCCTAACAAAAATATTGCCCTGTTGTGTTTTGGTTTTTTTCTGTTGTTTGTTTTGATTTTTTTTTTACAGTGTCCCTTTAACTTAAAAGTTTTTTAAAGATTAAAAAGTCTGTAAGTCCTTGTTGGTTATTAAAGTTACTGTGGTTTTTAGCACACTCATGTTCTGGATCCTTTGTTAGCTTAAGTTATTAGCCTTAGATAAGTGTTGTGGGATGGAAGGACTGCTTTCTATTGTAAGTGCAATTTCTGAATCTCTGGACAATTTGTCTGGGTTAGAATTTAAGATTTTTGGCTCCAGTGTTTGTTTAGACCTTTTCCTTGTCTGAGGAGAAGATGTTGTTAAAATAATTAAGCCTAGCATGCATGAAAAGAGAACCTTTCCACAAAATTGAATTGCTTGGGGTTTATTTAAGTTTTGGGTTGCTTAAATAAATTCACATTTTACTTTGTTTGCTTACAAGCAACTTACTGTCTGTTACGGGGAATCTTTATTCCATGTTTTCCACAGAAAACCAACTGTGAGGGTTTCCAAGAACAACAACTCCCTGCACTCTTCTTTGTCTTACATCAAAGTGCATTTTATGTCTCTAATTATTACATTATTAGTACACTTTTCTTTCAGCCCTTTCAAATTTTTCATTGCGATACGTGTCTAATGTGGAAAGAGCTAATAGAGAGACTTACTATAATCCTTTTGGCCATTGTTTTCTTGAGAGCGCGTTGAGTTCAGTCTGCTTTTTTCAAGGGAAATTCCTCAGTGTGGTGCCGTGTGTTCTTGTAAATAAATTTATCCTGTGTTTCTTAGAACTCAAGACACTTTTTTTGTTTCTTGGTGCCAAAATTAGTGAAACTTGGTTTGCCGGAACATGTGAACAGGAGCTCGGTGCGTTAGCTGCAAGTCTAAACACTTTATTTTCTTCAAAGTCAAGTGCAGGGAGCGCTGACCAGCTTTCCGTAGATTTTGGGTTGCTGATGATGGATTGTGAGACTGGCGTTCAAGAATTGGAGCTGATTTGGCTTGAAGGAATGGTTTAAGAAAGAAATTGTACTTTTCTGGGAAGCGTTTACCTTTATGTACGTGTATCTTAAAGGGGATAGAGGATAAATTAGTTGCGATAATGACCAATGGATTGCTATTATCTAACTTGTTTGAAGTCATGTGGCTGAACCCCTGGTCTGGTCACACATCTCAGGATGTAATTTGAAGCAGGTTGTGCAAATGCATTAGGTTTATCTTTATGTTCCTCGGTCTAATGCAGCTCTCTTCTTTGTCAGTAATAAACCAGTATTTTTCTGTGTGCTGCAGAACATAGATGGCTTGCATTTCTGTGCTGGTCCTGGTAGTGTTTATAGTGGTAGGTGAAATGGGGCAAATATTCACTGTTGATGTAAATCAAGTACTCATTTTCTATTTAACATTGCAGCCTAACTAAGAAATCAAAAAACAGGTGGTCATCAAAGTATCCTATATGCACATCAATTTTGAAAAGGCTTAAAAATGCCTTAGTTATTAACTCTTTTCTCTCTTTACGTTTTCAGTCTGCGGGCCAAACGTTGACATTCGCAATGATATCCATGAGCTGAAACGCCTGGAGAACTGTACGGTAGTTGAGGGTTTCCTTCAGATTCTGCTCATCTCTAAAGCAGAGGATTACCGCAACTTCCGCTTCCCAAAGCTCACTGTCATAACTGACTACTTGCTGCTGTTCCGTGTGGCGGGCTTGGAAAGCCTCAGCGATCTCTTCCCCAACCTCACAGTCATTCGTGGGAGGAACCTCTTCTACAATTATGCCTTGGTCATCTTTGAAATGACAAATCTTAAAGAGATTGGGCTTCACAACTTGAGGAACATAACCCGTGGGGCCATACGGATTGAGAAGAACTCTGACCTGTGTTACCTCTCCACAGTGGACTGGTCTCTCATCCTAGATGCAGTGTCCAATAACTACATCGTTGGGAATAAACCTCCAAAGGAGTGTGGGGACTTGTGTCCAGGAACAATGGAAGAGAAGCCATTGTGCGAGAAGACATCTATTAACAACGAGTACAACTACCGCTGCTGGACCACCAACCACTGCCAGAAAAGTAAGATTTGATTAGATGGTGTGCTTTTATTACCTCTTTCTGAAGTAAAGGTTTAATTTTGTGGGTTTATTCTAAGCTCTTTAGCAACTGAAACTTTTATTCCAGTCATGTGTAATCCACATAACGAGTTACCCAGTTACCGTACAAATAGATTCCTCCACTTGATTCCAAACAAAAAACAACAGTGAAAAAATGAACCAAATGCAACAAAAATGAAACCTGACAAACTTTCTAGGTTATTTCCCCATGGAAAAACATGGAAAGTAAGTGTGGAATTAAGGCCGTTAAAACAAAGCTGGAACCAGTTTTACCTCCCTTGAGGACTTTGACAGGAGGTGGCTGTCGAATGTCATCTCCTCCTTGCAGAAGTGATGTCGTGTGTGCCAGTCATCACCATATTGACGCTGTTAACTGGGCCTACTTTGACTTTGATCTTTGCCTCCCTTGGCATGCACCTTCACGTTCCTCTAGTGGTAAATTGTGTATGTAAGAAATTTTTTACTGAAATGAGGTTTTCACAGTACAGTCTGTGTCAAAGAGTCAGTTGATTCTTGGTGAAATTATACTTGCCCATTTTGTTCTTGTCTGGCATGATGTGGTTTATGTCTTTCTGATAGCAAGTATTAGCAAAAATAAAACCTGATCTCTTCTCACTTTTTAAAAATAGAGCAAGCAAATACATAGTTTACTCAAATAACATGATTACATGGCAGGCTTTTTGAGTTCATCCTGTAACTTTACGAAAGCTGAGCCCTGCAGTAGCAGTAGGGCTTAATTACAAGCGGTCGTCACTGGGAGGAACAGTTTCTAAATTCCTCTTGCAGCCTTGACCGAAGCTGCTGTAATGATAGGAAATACCACAATGCGAGAGGAAACAGGGATATATTCAGGTTACCTTCATTTGGGGATGCTTTAAGTGGCTCATCAGTTGTTGTGGAAGCCTCATGTACAATTAAAACTGAAATTCAGGTACCTTGTAGGGCATTTTCAGTCAACACATTCCAAAAATCTCTGAAAAAAGGTGGTTTTTAGGGCTGTGCTTTTATCAGTGCTTTTTACAGGAAACAAAATGTTTTTAAATAAAGAAAAGAAAACCTCTCGGCCTGTAACTTGTCCAAGGTGAGGGAAGCGAGCTGCTTTGTGTTCTTCCCATGTGTTGCTGAGTTTCTGGGCTTCTGCAGGCCAAATGGATGTCTGCATTAAAAGAATGTAACTGTTGCCTACGGAGGGTGACCGAAGTGATTCCTATGCAACCTCATTGCCTTTAGTGGCTTGAATGGATGTGACTACAGTGTATTTAATAATATAACAACTTACTTGCTTTCTGTTGTGTGCTCTGGCTGTTTGAGGTAGGCAAAAGTTACGTGCAAAAAAAGCGTTGACTTCTAGAGCAATGTTAATTTAATGTAGGTCCCAAATGTACATGAGAATAGATGTGTTTAAAAAAAAATGAGGTTGTAGATATGCTGTGATGACAGCACTTTTAAGGCAAGAGGGTAGATGATATTTTGGTTTTTCTGTATACTTTCATCTTCCTTTAAGGAGATATTGTGAAGAAGAAGTCAAGTGAACTTGTAGTGTAGGTTTAATGGTTGGACTCGATGATCCCAAGGGTCTTTTCCAGCGTGAACTGTTCTATGATTCTATAAAATAGCCTCAAAAGGCTTGTTAAGAGCATGAGGCTGTGCAAGAACAACGTAGATTTAGAGTATTTTAGGATGCAGAGTGTACAAAGAAATGATCAAGTTCTAATCTATACCAAGTGTGAGAAAGTTAAACCTATTTCATCTGTCGTGACGGACTTTGAGGAAGATGGCTTTAAGATACCCTGCCACTCATCTAAAAAAAAGAACCAACCCCACAGTACTCCTGTTCTGAAGAAAAACAAGGGAGGTACAAATGCAGGTGTTCAAAAGGAAGTTTTTTGCCTCTCCTGCTAGATGGCTTGGATGCTTTGGCAATGAGCTCCTGCTCTGGAGAGGACTCTTGCAGTGCAAAGTTACACAGGAGATGGGAAAGAATAAAAGCAAGGACCTTCAGCGAATGTTTCAATCTGCATTTTCCTGCTGGTAGAGATACGACACCTGTGTTATTTTCCAGGGAATATGTTACTGGTCTAGTATGTAATTTGACCCTGACATTCTTGTGCATCACAGCGATGTTAAACTGGAAGTGCTGTCTTATCACTCAGGATTCTTTTATGCCTTTTTTTATTATTCTTTGCTCTGGGTCTGTGGAGGAGTGTGTATTAAATCTCTTTTGTCCTTGTTTAGGTTTTACGCTGAATGATCTGAAGTTGGTGGGTAAATGTTGTGTGGGAACACTTAGTGCTTTAAGTAGCCTGGCTTCTGTTTAGTTTTACTGTTCAGTGGAAGTTGGTTTTTTCCTTCTTTTTCTTCCTCACACACAAAGGAAAAACTCCGTGCTTCCTTCAGAGTATAACTTGTGCAGAAACAGTGTTGAGGGAGGAGAGAGGGAAGGATATGCTGTGTTTGACTTAGAATAATTCACTGACATTTCTCTAGTAGCACAAGCTACTGAGAAGCTGTGCCTCTTACAGAGAAGCTGTAACTCTTAAATTTTATTTTATTATTTTTTAAGATTCAGCCTAAAGAATCCACAGCTTCTCTGCCAGTTTTATTGCCCTTGTTTCTGTGTACTATACATTCCTTTACCTCTGAGTGCCCCAAGGCACTTACCGGTTTGCTCTCTTTGGAGCTGTGGCAGGCTGTGTTGGGTTTGGCACGCTATCATCTCTCTGGCTTGTGCCTACTTTTCTTTTGACCTGTCAGATGCCAGCTGTACCTCGCTTGGGTTGCAGGTCCACATAGAAGAATGTCTGAAGATAAAAGGAGAGTACTCAAGTTGTTTGCATCAGTGGTTGTGCTTTGGGGCACAAGTAGAGATGGAAAAAGAATAAAAACTGGGCGTCCAGATATACAAATAAGATTATGGCCTTTTGTGAGGGTTTTTTTTTTTGTTATTTTTGAAGTTTTATTTTCCTGGTGGTTGCGACTGCTAGAAACATCTGTGGAAGCTGCCCTGCAACTTGCCCAGCAATTGATGTGAGAACTAGAACAACTGTTCGTGCTGTACCCCTTGAAAGACTAGTTTCTGGTGGCACGCGTGCTTTGCCTGGCCGTTGGCCTACTGGGAAGAGAACCCTCTATGTTTTCTATATTCCTTTTGCTGATGACTGAGTTGTGAGCTTTGCTACCTTAGTCACTGGGCCTTTGTAAGCCTGCAGAAACCAAGTGGAAGCTGAAAGCTTGCCTGAAGGTTTAGGATCCCTTGTCCACCATAACCTTTGTGGTGTTTTTTGAACAAGTCCTGCTAACTCATTCCTAAGACACTTTTGCTTTGCTGGGGCCGTAAGAGGTGAACTAGGCCAACTGTCTATGTAGGAAAGTGATAGGAAAACCACCAGTGATCCAGATGCAGGATCTATGGCATATGGGTGTTTTTTAATTTCTTTTTAACTTCATCTTATTTACTCATTTGCTCTGCCTCCATGCTCTAGTTAATTTGGAAGTGCTCTCTGTCAAGTATTAGCTGAAACCCTTCCTTTCCTACTCAGATAAAAGTAAAACTG
Source organism: Trogon surrucura (assembly GCA_020746105.1). Taxonomy (NCBI): domain Eukaryota; kingdom Metazoa; phylum Chordata; class Aves; order Trogoniformes; family Trogonidae; genus Trogon; species Trogon surrucura. The sequence goes on along the minus strand of CM036627.1, from coordinate 17,844,713 downwards.
GGCATCTGGCTATGGGGAGGACAGACCGTTAATATTTACTATGAAGGGATAATGTTTTCAACTGCAGCTTCTGTGTGAGAGGACAAGAGCAAAGTCTGGAAGTCTGGGTCCTCCCTTTGTGAGAGAGAGTGAATTAGTGCTGCAGAAAGGGTGTGAAATAGCCGCCCTTCCCATAAAAACAATGAAGGTGAGTATCTGAAGTGTTTGAGGGACGTTAAAGATTACTGTTGCCATTGGTGTGAAGAATTAGGTTTAAGTGGGCAGTGTAGAGAGAACATGAGTTAAGGCTGTGAACATTAAGCACTTGTTTCAGAAGAGGTGAATTTGGCATGAAAAAACAATAGCTCACGTAGACTGCGCTTCATAATACAACAGAACAAAACTTTCAGCTTCCGAATGTGTGAAACTGAAAACCACAGAAAAGGCATGTGAGGATTTGGAGGCCGATAAAGAAGCAGATGGCAGCTAAGCACAAAATGTTTTTAATGAAAATGTATCCTTATTCCTTTTTGAATTGGTTTGACAGTGGCCCGAAAAGATGTGCATGCGGGGAATGAGGAACAGGAGGGAGAGAATGACAGTGAGTGGGAAGAGTGGTCCATATGTACCTTCCACTAAAATGTTTAAACATATGGAGACAGTAACATGATGTATTCTCACAAATATTCGGAATCTGCTCCTGTTTGTTTACATGGAGCTCAAAAGATAATGCAATTGAGTGGTATCGTTTGACATAGCTTCATTGACTTGTGCAGTACTTACCCGTGTGTGCCATCTGGGAATCTGCTCCCTGTTGATTCAGCAGAGTAGTGGTGAAAACCATGTGCTGGGATTCCCCCCCCCCCTCATTCTTTCCTTCTTGGTTTCCCCTCTCTGAAGAGTATTTGCTATATTCCCCTGTCCTTTAGAAATACTGATCATACGTGAACTATGGGGAGAGAGGAAGAAGTGGGGAGCCGGAGGTGCCAAATCAAATTGCACTTACTTTGCTTTTAAGTTACATCTGCGTGCTTTTTTCTGTTTGCCACTTCGTTTAGTTTTATTCTAGTGTTTTGTTTCTTAAACCCTGAAAGGTAGTAGAAATTGCTTGTATCAGCAGAGGACAACATGCTTTAAAAGTTTACTCTTTCAGCAAGCAAATTTGATGTGGTATTACGTTAAATCAAGCTACTCCGTGTATCACCAGTCTTGGGTTAAAAAAAAGGTACTACGTAAACCTGAACACTTTTTGAAATGGACACGTTTGCTGTCCATTTGGTTGGTTTGCCAAGTCTCCAGCAAATCAACATCTTCTGAAAGGAATCAACAGAAGAGTAGGAAAAAAAAAAATATTGTAAGAGGCGCAGTTGGTGTCACTGAGTTAGAAAAATCTGGAGCATGTTAAAAAATTTTTGTTGGTGTTTTCGTTCTGAATGAAGTTTTTCCTGACTTTCGCTCCCCTCCTGAGAAGCCTGCTCTTCAGCCAGAGGTTTCCCAGAATTTTTATTATGGCTGTGAGAGCGTATTTAATTAGTAAGCTGGAATAGCTGCAGAGCAGTTCAGGCTCTATCTGCAGTTAATTATTGGAGCAGTGGTTTATATTCTGAGAAAAGGGCTAAAATTAAAACAATGTATACTTGCCATTTTTCTTTGTTCTGTTGCAAAATGCCATGACCTGGGAAGAATATCTTGAATCTTGCAGCCTGCACTTGCTAATGTTGGATACTCATCTTGGCTTCCTGGTTTCTTCTGGCACAAAGATGTGTAGCTTGTTTGAGAGAACTTCAAACTTAGGAGTTTTGTTTTCCAGTGTTAAAGACTTGATGCAATAAAAAATATCCTTTTAAAAATTCTTTAAAAAACTTTGAGCCTTTCCCCACTTGTTGGAATAAAGAATAGAAAAAAAAAAGTCAGAAGTGTTCTTAGGGTTTTTGAAAATACCTTGTGTCTTTTCTACTCACAAGTACGTACATGCACATACTTTTCTCCTTACAAAACGCCGCATTTTGTGCTTGCTTCGACTTGCTTTATCTTTGTCAGTCCAGAGGTGTGCTTATGTTCACCAGGTGATGTGTAGCCATATTCCAGTGACCATCCGTGCTACTGGAAAAATTTATTTCTTTTGGTATTTTAAGTCATAGTCAGGGTGCTTAAATGTATATGCCCATTTATTCTGACTAATAGAAACTCTCATGCATAGAGACCATTCTGATACAAGTGAAATGAGGTTTAGCAGTCCTAAAGTAAACCTCACAACTTGCTCAAATGAGGAAGTGGAGGAAGAATTTTTTGTGCTTTATGTAAATGCATGTTATCCTCGCAATTAAACAGGAGCGTGCTGTGATGGAAACCTGGCTGGACAACACTTGCAGCACTCCTGCTGTGCTTAGGGACTTGCTTCTATCCTACAGGAGACTGAGGACGATGTGTTGTTTAGAGAATTCCTTTTTTGTTTTACCTTCCTGTGCGGTAGTACCACGTTAAATCTGTGAAATTAAATACGCATCTAAACTTGAACCAAATCTTTGATTAAGCTGCTTAACGTGGACTTCCAAGCCCCATTGATACATGTTAGACAAATGTTTGTTAATGAATAGACACTTGTATTGGACAGTTACTTACATGTAATGGAAGACTTTAGTTTTATGATGAATTTGCAAAACAACTGGGAGCTGGGAGTAGCTAGCAGCATTATAGGGAAAATGTCAGGGAAATGTCAAGTGTAAAACCAGAAAAAAGCTGTGTTTTTGCTACGTTCTTGCAAATGTCGCAGGGACAAGGCAAACTCAGCCTGGCTTGGCATTTTCTGCAGTTCTTTCTCTGTGACCCTTATCCACACAAGGAAGGGGTCTGGCTTCTCGTGGGTTGCTGGATTTCCTGAGGATCTCTGTTCTGACAGTTAATGCCTGTATGGATGTCTAACGAGGGGTGAACTTGAGCCACGGTCTTTTTATCTTGGTGGAGGCCCTAGAAAGATCTGTCCTCCACCCAGCTGTCCGTTTTCACAGAATATATAAAAATACATCTTCTGTGTTGCCTGATCTGCAACTGAATTTGGCCGAATGGGCAGAAGGAGGTTGGGAGATGGGCATGGGGGAGCAAACTCGCTGAACTTGTCAGCCTGGTTTTCCTGAGAATTAGAGGTAAAACTTAGGTTCAACCCTGGATAGAAATCATGCTCTAAAAAAATTTGAATAGTAGACACCATTTTCCCTTTTTTCCCTTCCCCAAACACACATGAATGTAGGAATGAATTGTCCTTAAGCATTTTCATAAATTGTTTTCATGTGGCGAACAAGTTTTTCGGCATTAAACAGTGATGAAACAGCCTTTGTTTAGCCTTCCTTCCCACTAATAGTGTGATTTCCTTCTCAAGTCTGTTTATGGCTCTGAGAATTAACTTGTAATAAAAAGATGCGCGGATAATAGTATGCTAATAGAGATTGTTGAATTGCCTTTTTCTTCTGAGGTGAACTCAGCCTGGTTCAGTTGTTGACTGTCTCTTCCTCTGTCTCCCCGGCAAAGTTTTCAGCGTTTGGAATGGAATGTGCATGTGCTATAAGCCGAGCGCTAAAAATGATTTAGCAAGTAGTTTGTCCACCATAAAATGATAAGGATCTGAAGTGACTATAACCTGAGGTTTTAAAGCTAGAAACTGTATGCCAATCTCTCAAGGTTTTTTTATTTTTTTTCTTTTGTTGTTGTTTACTGTTTCTTGCTGGGCGAAGTGAACCTGCAGTTACCTGCCCGAAGTGTAGCTCTGTATGCCCTGGCTAATTATTAAATGCATTTGTATAGCCCTTGACAAACATAGGCAAGAATGAATCCAACGCATAACTTGAGGGATCCCTCTTGGAAAGGCTGGTGGTTTTTTTGGAATTTGGTTGCTGATTTGCATGTTCCGAGGGATTCGAGAGGCAACTCAAAGTTCTCATTGTTGCTAGTTAAAGTTCAGCTTATGCTCTTAGGTGGATCAAACTTCTGGTTTGTACACCAGTGTGACCTTCCTGATGTGTTTTTTCCTTGTTGCAACATATTGGGTTTATAGGCGCTTAACTGTTCCCTGTTTAATAAACAGTGCTCCGGAGCTGGTGAGGCTCACCCGGCTTTCTCATCGTCCCTCCACTAACGGCTTCTCCAACTTTTTACTACTGTAACTTGAGGGGTCTCTTTCTCTATTTCTTTTTTCCCCCCAATTTGTGTGAGGCACGTATATGGATGATTAAAGGTTATACTTTTGGGAAATGATGCCATTTAGGAAGCACGTTCGAAGTGTTGAGCGTGCAGAGAAAGTCTTTTCTATCGATGCAAGCCTTGGGAGGAGGAGATGTTTTTCTATGTATAGAAACTTCCCGTATAGGATGGCAAGAGGAGGTTGCAGTGGGATTGCCTGTCTCTTTAAGTGGGTTTATAATTGGCTAGGAATTTTTGTCAGCTTAGTCACTGCAGCATTCAGCGGATGAGGGGAAAAAAACCACAGGCCCCAACCGTTACAGGCCGTGGATAGGCTCTGTCATCCCAAAGGAATGCATGTGAACAAAACACTTTGTGCGGTGCAACCGTTGGCCTAAACAGTATTGCATTCTTAAAGCAGGCTCTGAGTCACATGGAGCAGATGGATTGTTTCACTAAAATGGAAGTTATGTATCACTGAGCACTCGGATCGAGCTTTTAAGTGTGCTTCGAATAGGTCACGATATGCCAGTGTGATGAAGGGGTGTAAAGGCTTAAAAAAAAAAAAAAAATCAGCTCCTTGTTGTGTGGTTGAATTAGTTTCTGTGGCGTTAGAAAGGTAGGGAAGTCTTTCACTTGGTTAATTACTGGGCTGGCACGCTGGTCTAAAGATTTCTCTCTAGATTTCAGACAAGCATGGTCTTAATTCTGAGGCACTTTGTGTTAATCCAGGAAGCTTCCTGCTACCCAAACTAATCCAATGAACCCTCTGTCAGGGCCGGAGGGGAGAAAACCCCAAACCTATTGGTGGTTCTCACGTTGAGACCGGCTGGCTCAGCTCTTCTTCCCCACCCTGCCCAGCCTTTTGCCCCAAAATCGATCTTCAGGCTGTTCCCTCCAGTGCACACAGTATATTGATTAGCGAGAGAGAAGCTCTGTCTCTGTGGGTGGCGTTACGCTTTATTTGGTTTTATCCCTTCCCTTTAAGGGATTTGAAGGGATCTGATAGGAGTGTTGCTTAGTCTCCAGTCTCCAGAGCGTGCAGAGGAGGAGCTGTGACTTCTGGCTAAACAAATTCAGAGCTGTCAAGAGATTATTATTTATTGTTTTAAACTTTTCCCCTCCTGTTTTGCAGGGAATCTTCTTGAAGTCTAGTATTTAATTGAAAACTTGGCATCCAGTTGGTTGGTATTGACAACTGCTGTCATTTGGCAGACTGTTGGTGTTTGGAGTGGAGCAAGTTTGGAGGTCTTAATCTGGTTATCACTAAGGCAGGTGTTTCAGAATGAGTGCCTCCCCATGTAGTTTTAATTGAATCTTAAATCATTACAACACAAAGGGGAAACATTGACTAAATTCCCTTCCATCTCTGGAGCTTTCCTCATGAAGGCAGCACATAAATAGGAACTCTCCCTTAGAGAAGATGCTTCGCTTTTTAAGTGCTTGATTAAGGCTGTTCAGCAGAATCGGAATTGACTGGTCCACGTGGAACACTACATGCAGAACCGAAATTGCAGTGAGTCACTGTCTGCTCTGTCTTTTGTGATCTGAGAGTCTGGGATAAAACACTGCAGTGGGTGTTAACAGATAAAACCCAGTATGCAAATCCTTAATTCAGGGATGAAACGTTCTTCCTCTTCTACTCACTGCAGTTGTTTGTCTGTGTGCATCCATTTCTCTTCCGTAGAAATGAAAATAATCAGTAACACCTTGCTCAAGAAAATGGAGAATGGTGGCAGGGAAAACAAATACCTGTTCCAGCAAAACAGCTGTAGAGAGTTTCTGAAAATCAAGGGCTGGTTTAGGATTAAGTTGTTTACAGGAGAATACATGCAGGTTCAGCCTGCCTTTTGCTTTACGAGGTTAGTCGTTAAATCAGTCAGTAATTTGGCAGATTCTGGACAACAGCCATACTAGAATGAAATAATTAACACATGATATCCAAAGGGCAACACTACCAGTGGAATAATTGGAATATTTCTTAGAGATGGAAGCATGAATATTCTTCCTAGGCAAAGATTTTATTCTTTTCTACCAGTGGGAAGCTTTTTGGTATGGTTAGAGTTGTCTGCACGTGGCAGATGGTCTCCTAAAAGGAGAAAAATGAAATTCAGGTAGGAGACTGAGAGGGTGTTTTTTGGAGTGGGGAGTGCAATGGAAATCTTTCACTATGGCAGTGGCCTGGCTAAAGTGGTGGGCCCCCTGGTTTCTGGCTTCTTGTGACTTGGGAGTGGGTCTGCCTGCTCTAAAAGGAGTATTTTGCTCTGTGAGCTGGCATTGCTGTGGTGTGGCACTGTTTTAATCATACTGGCATCTGTGTGCTGTGCCTGCACTGTGCTGTTGGGGCTCTGGATCCAGCGTCCAGATGCTTCCCAGTTAGATGAATTTGCCATAAGCCATGTAGTACCTGCAAGCATCAAGCTGTGAAGCTTTCTTCCTTTTCTTGTCTATTTATTAAATATTGATTAAAACTGTAGCTGGCATGGGGTGAAGAGGAAATCTTACGGAACAACACAGGACTTACCAGTCACCATAAATGGTGCAAAGCTCTGTGCGGACCCTCCGAGATGTACTTTGTTTGCATTGAGTGTGCTGAATAAACAGTGTCTGTTACTTCAATGGAATTGCGTAGTAAGAAGTAAAAACTTTTGCTTTGCTGCATGTCCTCAGTGGGCTGCATGATCTGACCTGTATGTAAGGGTGCTCTCTGACCAAAAAATGTCACAAGCAAGTGGACAGCTATTTTGCAGTGTTATCCTACTCATTCTTCTAGTATCCAGGAGCCATTGAAACTGGTGTGAATAACCAGCCATGCCTGGCTGAACACATGCCTTAAAGCAGGAGTTAAAAATACCCCCTCAACCAACATCCCCACCCCTAGATCTTACTAATAAAGGCTGAAGGAAAAGGAGTTTCCTTCTAGGTTGTGAACCCAGCAACAACAGCAAGTGTGGCAGGAGCTTGCCTGGGCTCTCGCAAGCTGTGCTCTTGTCTTCTCTTCAGCCCTCTGCCTTTTCTGTCATCCCCTCCCAACACGCATTTGAGAAACCGGGAGCCTTCCCTTTGCCTGCCTGGCCCTTATTGTTCTTCTCTGCAGCAGCACAGCAATGATGTGCCTGTCTAGTTCATTCTGCTGCTGCCTGGTAAACTAATGAGCAGAGGCCCTGCAGCTGCCAGGAGGAATTCCTTTCCAGCAGTTTTGCGAGAAAAGTCAGCAGGATTAGGGCCTGGTTAAAACTTGATGTTTCAGCAAATCTGCTATGCAAACCATTTGGGTGAGGGAGAGAGCAACCAGAGTGGCAACCAACTTTGCTTGAGGCAGAAATGAGCTGTGGGAACAAGGAGGAGACTGTCTTGTTCTCTGTAAACCCTAGTGCTGCTTAGTGTGTTTCGGTGTGCTTGAGTACATATGTATGTGTATATGTACATACTTTTTCTGCAGCAACACCCCAAGTTACTGTCTGTCCTGGCTTAGAGGAAACAATTGTTTCAAAAGCCTTTCTTAATAGCTTTTTGAGCTGCTCTGGTGTTTTGCTGTTTGGATGTGTGTGCTTGTGCTTGTGGATTTTGCTGTTCTGGAGCACCTACTTAGTTATCTATCTAGGCAGGGAGCATTGGGGCACCTCCCAGGTATTTAAAAATAGAAATAAACATCTCATACTTGCTCTTCCTTCCTTGATTAAATTTATAGGGTTTGTGTTGGGCTTGTTTTGGTTTGTGTGGGTGAGTTGGGTGTGTCTTGTGGATGAAACGATAATTGCAGGAGAGCTGGAGTCAAAGGGATGTGTTTCTACATTAGGTTTGGAAGCCGTGAAGTCTTCATTCATTTTACTTTCTGGAATTGGTTTACATTAAGGTTCTGCTTTCTATGCTTTTTTAAGATTTTTTTTTTAAAAGTTATTGTTTGTGGTTTTTTTGTTGTTGTTGATTGGTAGGTTGGCTGTTTGGTTGGTTCCCAGTGACTGTCTAGTGAAATGCAGCTGCTCTGGGAGGTGGTGGTCACAGCAGTGAGATGTACTCTCTCAGGTACCTTGGGCCAGTGCCATGAAACATCTGAAGTATCTGGAGAAACACCTTGAACCGTGTTGCCTAGAGGAGCGGGTACAGAAAGTAGATGTTGTCATCGTACTGTTGGAAGGACAGTCTGCAAACAGTAACTTTCCAGGATATGGTAATTGAAGAAGTGTGGTGATTGCAGTAACCAACAGAAGAGTCTAGAGATGTGATTATAGTAATGTGTTCTTGAGTAAAATTAGGTGAAGCGGGTATTGAACTCTTTTTTGATTCTCTTGTTAAGTGATGCTTTGTTCTAGTATTTTTTTTCCCATTCGAGTGTTGTTTAAACTACCTGTATGTTACAGTAATGAACACTTAGGCTGTTGTGTGTAATACGTGGAAAATAAGATTAGCAGAAATAATAAAAACACAGTGAGAGCTAATGGGACACCCAGAGGCAAGTGATGAACCAGTTTAACAGGGACCAGGCACTCTGGTTTAGCAAGCCCTTCTATTCTGAACACAAGGGATGGATACAAGTTAGACAGTGATTGCAGACTTGTTTGTTTGACTTTGCTTCAGTGCTTCCTGAGCCAAGCTGCCTAAATTACATGAGGGAATGGCTTCTCAAAATGACTTGCAGATATATCATTATCTGTACTTGAATGACTCTTACATCTGTAGCAGTCCTGTCTCCAGGTGAGGAGGGTGTTCCTGAGGGCCTGTTCTATACGCATTTCCTTTGGAAGACCTCTACTGATACGTTTTAGTCTGTTTTCTCCCTCCCTGTTTTATAGAAGTAGACAAAAACCCCCCAGTAATTATAGAGAAAAATGTTCTGGACCAGTTGATCTGCTTTGTAGCATGTGTTATAGAGGGCTGGTTTGTCTTCAGTTGTGTTGTGTGGATTGCAGCAGTAGAAAGCCTCTAGAGCGAGTAGAGGATTGGTTCAAAACCTTTGCGTTCTGTCGTGTCGGGTAACTTTTAAATGATATATCACTCTGACAAACTTGTTGCTTCCAGTCAAAACAAAGGAAATGCTCCTCCCCGGTTAGCTGAGGTGAAAGATGTTTGCAGATATTGATAAAGCACGAAGAGTGCGAGTGATCTTCAGAGATGTTGCCTCTGTGGACTGCAACCTAACTGAAACGACAAGGAGGCAGTCCTTTATATTACACACAAGCCTTTTCTTACAGCCTGTACCGCTGCTATTTTGGGCTGTGCCTTGGGTGGAGAAACTATTTGGTAGCTTGAGTCGCAACGTTGCGTGTATCGGCAGTTTCAGGTGAAGTGTGAGCTGAGATGAGTTTGGAGAGGTCTGTCCTCATCCAGTGAACTTCCATGACGGAAGCATCTCTTGCTCCTGTCAGGTTCTTACTCTCTGGACATTCTGCCAAAACCAATCTGCAGGCCAGGGCTTCTAAATCAATGCTAAGTATTTCTCTGTGAATGCATCATGTTGTTTCTTGCTTCATCCAAGATGATACAGATAAAATAAAAGGCATCCTCTAATCTATAGGAAAATTTTTTGTATATATCAACTTTCTACCATGGACAGAATTGTCCTGCGGCCTTGCCACTCATGTTGTGTTTCCTACTCCTTGTGTCATCAGTGTGTTTATTTTTTTAATATGAAGTGAGGTCTTACTGTAATGTAATATTAGAATTCTAATTTTGATTATTTACGTGTGTTATAACATACCCCAAGTGAGAGGCTCAGCTCCTTCTGGATTGTAGAATGGTTTAGGTTGGAAGGGACCTTAAAGATCGTCTGTTCCAACCCCCCTGTCGTGGGCAGGGACATCTCCCACTAGACCAGATTGCTCAGGTTAGCAGAGTATGGTAATTTGAAAATTAAAAAAAAGATGAAATAATGGGTTTTCAGTGAGATGCCCTGATTGATGGGCGGATTTTTATTTAACTTAAGACGTGTTCTCGTCCATAGCTCTCTGATGGGTGGTGTGACAGCTCAAATATAAGGTACCTGAAACCAGTCGTCCGATTTGAAAATCTAGACCATAAGATTTTGCCAAGTATAAACGTTATCTCATGGTGTGAAAAACAGCGAAACAATTTTAGTTAATTAATATAATTTACTTGAAGACAGACAATGCACTTGACATGACTGTTTATAGCCAGGCTTTTGTGCCATTCGTATATTCAATTGATTTTTAAATTGGTTGGTTTAGAGCAGGCCAACCAAAAGTGGTTTATTTAATCTATAGTAGTAATTCCTAGACGGTGCAATTACACTGGATTTATTTATTTAAGCAGGCACCTTAAAACTAATCTCGCAGTTGACTTCAGCAGGAGTTTCACTGGGTCTTACCATTGCTGCTTTTTTTTTTTTTTTTTTTTTAATGAGCCTGGAAGACATAGAGCCTTTGATTATTGCAACTATTTCTGCAGATGACTGAAAAAAAACCAGCTTAACTGTGGAATTGGGTCCCATTCCACTCTGGTTGGAGCCAGCCGGTGGGTGTGCGCTGTGGTTTCACTGTGTTTCATGGTGGAAACTCCAAAACCAGCACCTGGATCACGATGATCTGCCCTGGAAGCAGAGAGAGATGGGAAAGGTGCTGCACTTGCATCCCAGTGGGGAGCAATCTCATCAGAAATGCTGGTGCTCTGTTGGGAAGCGTAGCTTTGCAGAGTTGCTCTTCCTCTGGCAGCCAGAATAATTCATATTTTTGGGGGAAGTCACGTGGTGAGTACAGTTCTCTTGTAGCAGCTGATTTCTCTGGTCAGTGTAAGAACCTGGAGAGCTTTTTCTCTCTCCCTTTGCCTTTGCTTCCACCTCCCCACATCTACCTGGTTAGTGAGAGCAACACCTGAGCTGAGCCTGTCTTTTCTCAAGCAGGCGACGAAAACAGAGTTGTTGCAGACTCTCTTCCTGTGTGTAAACTCCCCTCTAATTTTGTGGGCTCGAGAGCAATTCCACCCCGTGCGTGGGTCACGTGGCTCTAATTGGGGTTATGGAATCTCCCCAGTCCTGTGCGTTCCCCAGGGTTTGTTGTTGTCAGACCTCATTTTACCCCCCCACACCCTTCATCCTCTTTTGTTCATCCATGAGTTTGGGGAATGTCTGAATAGTGTTTATTGCTTTTATTGTTTGGGTGGGAAAATGGCCATGGAGCTTTGATTGTTTTATGGCAGGAGAAAGGCCTTGTGGAACCCCAGGCGCTTTTTATTTTTAACCCCAACAAGGAGTGCAGAAAAGTAACCAGTAATTTAATTCTTAGTGAAGAATCTCTTGCTGGTTGTAGCCTAGGGATGTGTTTTATTTGAGTCCAAAAATCAACCAGAAAATAAATTTAAGTAATTTATAAAGCCTGGCTCAGTCTGTGCTGCAAATGAGTTTTGGAGGTACTGGTGAGAAAGAGAACATAGACTTGAGTTTTGATGGTAGATGAGATGTTGGGTGTCAGCTCTTTCTCTGAGAACCGCACTGGACCGATTCCCCAGCGTGCCTGTAGCTTGCCCTGGAAGTTAACCCAGGACTTGAGCCTGTTTTGTCGTGCCTCATTTGGAAAGTTTAGATTTGGGAAGGGGGGAAAATAGCGCTGCCAGCTTTTAGGCATCTAAACCAGAAGTGCAGAAAGCCGGAGTGGCTAATTTTAATTTTGAAGCTTGTGAAAGAAACCTTACAAGTTTGTCTTCAAAGAATAACTTAGTTTTATCTTGTTATATCTTTCAAAAACTTGATCGTTGGTGTCATTAAAATATCAATGGATGTAAATGAACAGTGTCTACTCTTGCCATATTTTTATTTGGTTGTGGTGTTGTTGTGGGGTTTTTTTTTGGTGTGGGTTTTGTTTGGTTTTTTTTTTTTTTTTTTGAGAGATAACTTTCTGCATGAAGCCCTTTCTTCGAGCACATTTGATGTAAATTAAATGTATTAGTTTTAGGAAGATGATGAATGATGCTTCTTACATTCTATATTGTTGCATTTTTTCCTGTGGGTAAAGAGAAAAAAAATAATTAATAATTTACTGTGTTCCCAGCAGTGTAAAAATAAATGTTTGTCGACACTTTGTGTCTGTGTTACTTCATATGCTAAACACCATTGATAATGGTTTGAAACATGTCAGCTTGTTTGTATTTAATGTTTTCTGTATACAGGAATTTACACAGTTACAGGTTTAAAATGGTAGTGACTAACCCTGATAAGAGAAGGAAGGTAATTTATTACTGTCATTCTCTACATAATCAGTTTGGGAATTATTTGAAGTATTTTTTCTTTTTGTTCCCTTTTTCAGTATTTTAAAATCTGTAATTGTATCACAGTATTTAGATTGATCTGAACTTGTTCTCGTGTGTTTGAGTTTTGAAGGTCTTTGCCTATATCCTGGTTGATGCGTTGTCCGTGTGTCTGCTCTGGCGTTGCCTTGCTGTGTTTGGGCAGCTGTTTAAAATGGTCTTGCACTCTAAGGTGTTAGGCTGGGCTCAAGTCGTTTCTCTGTTCTGTGCTTGCTGTATGGGAAGTTCACTTCAGTTCCTGTGTCCCATCTGTCCAATAAGGAGGATAATCTTATTTAATGGGAGTATTGTGATGCGCCAGTTAATGTTTGTGAGTGGTCGCGAGTACCTTTTAAATACAAAGTTAAGAGTTAATGAGTGTCTTGCCTAGAAATTTGCTTGTTAAATATATTCTTGTTACTGTGTAACCCTATTTTCTTATATTGCACTAGACCAGTGAGGTGCAGGAATGTATCACAGTTATGCAGCTTGCTGCTTCTGGATGAGAAATCTGTTTGGGTGGCTATTCAAGTATTTTTTTTTTTTTTGGAGGGTGTGTAAAGCACATTAAGCAAAAGAGACTTGCATTCATCACTTGAGTATAAAGATCCAGTAGGACAGCTTACAGGTTTTTCTTCCAGCAAGTTTGTTAAAGAGTTGAGGTATTGTAGAGGAAGGGAATTTTAAATTATTTTTTTCAAAACACGCATCCTGGCAACAGAGGGTAATGTAACCTGTTAGCTGCTTGAAGGAAATGCTGTGTGAATCAAACTCTAAAAGGTTGCAAATAAGTGAAGCATCTTATTTTGTAATTCATTAATAATCCATCTCTATTAGGAAATGATGTTTTTTACTTAATGTTGTCTGCGTTAAAAATGAGACAAACTTCAGACACTTTTTTTGTCTCCAAGCCCAGTCTCGTTAGGCATAAAAAGTATGTAAGCAATGTGAGTCTGGGATTGAATGGCCAAGGTGAATGGGGAGGTGAAATCAATTATCTGTGAAAATGTTGGTGCAGGTATGTTTTTGGGAACATGAACTGCTGTTCTGGTATTGGCTAAGAAACCTGCAATGTGTATGCATCCTGACGCTATTTTTTCCTCATTTTAAGGAGGAATAGATGTTTAAAAATAAACACAAACCAGACCCACCTGCTATAACCACCAAAAAAACCCCCTCATCGGTGAACCCTCCTTTTCCTTGAATTTGTAGTTTAGGTGTCTCTGGGTTTTGAGTTTTATTAACAGCAGTGTAAGAGCTGTTTGTCTTCTTTTAGTGTCTTTATCCAGCCCAAGTTTAGTTACTAAGGGATAATATATATTTGGCCTAGTAAAATAGGTCAATTCTGTACACAGAATATTTCTTTAAGTGCTGGATAGTGGGTAGCCTGCAGAAAGGAAGAGTGACTTAGTTTTGTTGTTTCATAAACGTGTCTGCCACACCACAGTCCTGCAGCATCTGATCTGCCTGCAGTTGTCAAGAGGGGCCAAACCAGGCAGCACAAAAAAAGCATAATTTGACATGAAATGATAGATTTGGTCAGATTCATTTGTTCCAGTTGTCACTCAGGACTATATTACGAGTAAGGTTTTGGTTAATATGTATTTTCATTTTAAAGAAGCAAACAAATACCAGTGCGTGTTTGTTTTTTTTATAGTCAGCTCTAGTGACCTGGTACCTAGGAGCATCCTTTTGTACTCTTAGGACCATGATTATTTTTTGGCATACTTAAGAACTGGGAAAGGTTTTCCTGTAATAAGCCTTTAGCAAGCAAAAATTCTGTTGAGGGAGGATTTTGTTTGTTTTAAATGGAACAGTTTCCCTCAGGAATAACTGGTTTGTGGGTAGCAAATAGAGAAATTTGAAATGTAGTGGTGGGAGAATATTGGAAAGACAGAGGTCTGTGTGCATTTCTGAGTGAGCGTTACCAAAGTTGTTCTTGTAGAATCCTTTATCAGAAAATACTGCATGGCTTGAAGAGGTCAAGTCGACTAGAATGAGACGGCTTTAAGTCTGTGCATCAGAGCAAACATCCTGATTCTGAGAAGTTTTTGGCTGTGGGATAATGCCATTGGAGGGACAGGAGGAAATTTATGCTCGTGTGTGGGGAAAATGAGATACAGAACGCTCAAGTGACTTGATCAGATTCACGTGTCTAAGACAGTCATAGCGGAAGGAGAATCACGTGCTGCTCATCTGGTAATCCAGCGGGACGGTTGTGCTCTCCCAGCTTAATAGCAACGACAAGGACGTAGCTTTCTGTGAGAGCTTCTGCCATGAGTTTGCCATACCTGTGGATTTTTAAACCACGTGCTTCGCTCACTGTGCATCTGCTTCAGTTGTAACTACGCTCCACAGACTAACAGGAGAAGGTGGCACGGTTTTGTTTTTCTCACTCCCTAGTTCGCCTGCTAGAATTGGGGATTTACTCAAGTGTGAGCAGATAGCAAGCATTTTGTTTGTTGGAACTAGAAGAAAGATGCAGTAAACTTCAATTTTGAACAAGCTTAAGTCTTTCAAATAAATCTCTCAGCAAGTCATCTCTGTGTATTGCATGGACTGAGAAAGATTGACTTGGTCGGCCAGGTTAGGTTTGTAGACACAAACATGTTTTCCAAGACCCTGGTTTTAACGTGCAAGGCTTTGTTTGTAAAGGCTCTTTTCCCTGCGAGTTGGCTGGGGTGCTGTAAGTGGTCTCTTTGCTCTGTTTGGATTCCCTGTAGCTGGGTTTGTACGGCTGGAAAGCACATCGCTTTTGTGTGGCTCATAATCCGCTGTCTGAGCATCATCCTTTAGTTTACTCACAAAGAAAGCCTACGTTAGCCGGGCAGCAGATGAGTTCAGCCGGCAAAATTTTTTATCAATGCAATGAAAGTGAATCCAAACAAGTAGAGAAACAATGGGCGCTTTTTTTTTCCGGCTCATAGGTGGTAAAGACTTCTCTGTTTCGCTGTGGTTTGCCAGTGAGGCATCAGGATTGCTCTTCTTGGTTTGCGGGCTGGTATTTCCTTCTTGTCTGACACACGTGGACTAAACTCTTTGGTCCAACGCGGCTGCTCTGCCAATGTCTAGGGCTGGGCAGTACGGAACTGTGACCTGCAAAGGTTTAATGATCTTCCTTGCCCCTGTTTTACATGGGAGACTCTGCTGGAAATGCCTAAGGGGAAAAAAAAAAGAGGGGTGGGAGGTGGCTGTTGAAAGCAGTTAAGTTTTACTAAAACGGGGCCAATTTGAAAAGTACTGCACAGTTTTGTGAATTTATTCATGTCATTTGGCTTGTTTTGCTTTCTGGATGCAACTTAGATGGAAGGAAAATTCTGGATAATGAGGAAAAAACTAATTTACTGTTTTAGTTGCTTCTCCTTCCTCTACATCACAGGTAGGATAGCGTTGACCTTTTCCATGCACCAGCAAAGTGAAGGTTGCAAACTTCTTTAGCAACACTTGCAGAACTTATATGCAAGACTACTATTTTCTTCTCATCTTCCTGCCAAAAATAGTAAACCTTTAAAAATATGTGAATATGCAAAGCCCTCCCAAGCTTGTGAGAACCAGTGTGCAGAGCTACCAAGTTTTTGCATTTTGAGAGTAGTGCTTTAGATGGGCATATTTGTGTTCTTGTACTGCAGACGCGCTGCCCTGATCAGATTTTGTAAGCAAACGGGGGTCAGATGTAGTCAGTACTGGGAGAACCTCAAAGAAAAAAGCGTTGGAAGAACTCAACTGATGGAGTTTGGTGTTCTGTTTTTAATTACTGATGCTGCAACTTAGTACTGGAGGCATCGTTGTGCTCCAAATGGTATCTCTCTGACCCAGGGTGCAGTGGAGAGCGTCGCTGCTTGAATCAGCACTTACCGAAGGTGGCACTTCTCTGGAATTAAATAAAGTAACTCAGGATATACAACTTCTTGATGTTTTTTCTTGCTTTTTCAATTCAATACTGTCATTGTGGCTTTGTAGGCTTCACTGTGATGTGCTATTAATCACTCTGAGCAGCTGCTCTGTGGCTCCCAAGAAGCAAGGGAGAGCAGTGATACTGTTTGCAAAGCATGTCGGGATGTTTTGAAATGAAAAAAAAAAACCCCACTTAATAAACATTTAGATCTGGCAATCTTTTTATTAAGTATTTGGGCCCTGTACTACAGGATGATGTTCTGAGACAAGAATTTAGGATTAGAATGATAGTTTTGCCATTGAGAAAAGTATTGGCCACATCACCTAAAACCTGAAGATTTAATGTTGTAGAGTGCTTTTATGTGAGGCTCATGTTAAAATTCTGCAAGAGATTTCCTTTGCATATTGCCTGATTTGAAACCCTGAAACACTCCACATTGGATCTGTTACGTTTTTATTTTAAAAAAGTCGTTGCAAGTCAAGCAAGTAAAAAGAAACAAAAGCCGTGCTTATATGCATTTAAGCAGAAGATGTGTGAAGTATTTGGATTTCAGATTTGCATGAAAACAATACAATCTTTCAAACAAATATTTTACAAATTAGTCATACTTAACCTGGTAATTTTTTGAAGTAACTGTAAAAGCATTTATTGAGCTAGAAGAGTCTTTTGTTGCCTCAACTCTAATCCACATTAGTTCTTCTGATTCATCTACCCATGGCTACCTTTCAGATTTCTTGAACTTTGAATTGCACAAGTAAGTTTTATCCTTGTAGTTAGGAGCAATTTTTTTTTTTTTTAAAAAGGGGCATTGTTTTTTCAACTTTACCACACCCACCACAGGATAAATTCCTTAATTTTGTGCTGGGTTGCAGCATAATCACAGGGAAGTGTGCTCCAGCAGCTGCACGCATTCGGTTACTGTTTGTGACCACACCTACTTAAGTCAGTGTTGAATATGACTTTTTGGGATTGCGTTGGAAGTAACAAACCTTCATCTGGGTAGTATCTGTATTTATAACAAGTGCTGAAATAGTGCAGGCTGCAAACCTCACTTGCTACATGCAAATCTACTTTTTAAGCACCAGCGCAGTGAGATGCAGGAGTAGAAATACTAAAAAGAAAGGCAAAGCACTTCAAGTTTGTAAGAATGAAGACGTGTGTAGTGTTAAGTCTCTATTTGAAGAGTCATGACCTAATCTTGTTTGTAAGTATCAAATGAAGAAGGAAAATGTTTTCCCTGTCTGTGCCATATCAGCACCTGCAAAAAGATGACACTTATTTCCTTCAGAACAAAGCGATCTCTACTGAGAGGGCTGGTTGGTGACACTCAGTGTTGATTTAGGGTCTTACTGACATACTTCTCTGCTGGTGTAAGTTTGAAACAGCAGTGAAAACACTTTAGGTCTGTGACTACATAAATTTGGTATCAAAATGAAGGCCATTACCTCTACGTTGAAGCTGATGTTCTTCCCCATATCTGGGCAGGAGGACAGGAGCTGGAGGTTCCCAGCGTGAGATGTGGATAAGTTTCTCGTGTTGTGCAGAGTCAGGCTGGCTTGCTGAAAACCCTTTAGCTCTTACCACTCTCAGGAAAACCTTTGAAAGAGAAGACACGGTGGAGAAGGTAGAACCTGCAGAATTGGGGATAAGTCTTGATGTGTTGGTGAGTGTTTTTGTTTGTTTTGGTTTGGTTTTTTTTCCCCTTGGGTCCCCATTTGAATTCTAGAAATCTTGTACTAAATAGAACTGCAGTTGTTAATGATCATACAAGAAGAGTGAATATTCAGAGGCATGTAAGGTCAGCAGAACATGTGATGATTCTTTCGTAGGGCCTGGGAATGTAAGAATTGTGTGAGGGTTGCTGCAGCAGCAATCAAGTTGATGTTTCATCGGTATTAAAGGGAGATACCTTGAAGATGTCGATCATCAACCCCAAGCACGACTGTACAGAAATAGCTATGCTTCTTTTTTTTTTATATTTTCTGTCTTTCAGTAGCATGACTGGCTTAAATGCTTTCTTGCCCTGTACCAACCGCTGTGCTGGTACAATTGTTTATGGGCTGGAGCGGTGATTGGGAGCAGAGAACTTCATCTGGGTTAAAAATAACTTGGTCCCAAAAAATAAACTGTATTTTTAACCTGGATCAAGTTTCCTGATCCAGAACACTGTGCAGCCCTGCGAACGCGTGTAGTGACACAAGTGTGAAGGTGCTGCATGGGTCCCTGGGTGCAGCTCAGGCAGTTTAGGCCAGGTTTTATGTTAAACCCCAAGTGCCATAGGCTTGGCAAGCAGATATGGAAACCGATTTCTGCTGTTTCCCAAACTTGCAAGCAGAGGGACGTGCTTTGTGGGTGTTTGGGGCCTTTCTGAGTGCTAAGTATTCTGTCAGCGTGTTTTACATTGCCATTTAACCAGTAAAGCATATTTTTCAGCAATCACAATTGTAAAAATTTCCATCTCTCTTTAATACTGAAGTATTTTAATGGAACGACTTGGGGAACATCTGGTGTGCGACAGGAGAGAAAAACAGTAAAATCCCGAGGCTCGTGAAGTGTAGTTGTACGTTTTGCTTTCTCCTCTGGTACTTGGTGGGTCTCTGCTGAAAAGGTAGGATGGTCTTCAAGGCCTCTCGAGTGGGGACGGAATACCATACCTTTTAGAGGTGTCGAAGGGCTGCCAGTGATCCCTGTGTCACTCGCTGGAGACCTTTGGTGTAAGTGCGTGTCATCCACTTGATCGGATGTGCCAGTTCATGAGTTGTCTGTCTAGTGTCTCCTGTCACCCACCCTATGTGGCCTTTTTTTGTCGTGTCTTCCACTCCCTAGAAAAAAAAAAAGCATTGAGCTATCTTCTAGCCACAGCAGCGTTACAGAAACGGCTCAGGTCTGTTGGACTTGCTTTTAGCAGTTAAAAATTGGAATCTTTCCCAAGTGAAAATGTCGTACTTGTTTATTTTTTCATTTTAATTCTAGCAAAAAGAAAAGTCCTGCTTACAGCTTGAAGGAAAAAAAAGAACGTGTAGTTGCTAGGGAGTGAGCTGCATCCTGCATTTCGCGGGTGAATTCTGCCAGAGGTCTTGGTCTTCTTCTTCATGTGGGTCTTAATTTTAGGCTTCTCTGTGGTACAACTTAAACACATATCTTGTTTTGGGGGAGTGGGGAGGAGAGTACCTGCCATGGGCCTGTGGGATTTTGCTCTCATGGTCTTGAAAATGCACTTGGTTGGGAGAACTGAGTCTGCCTTGGGTCAGTCTGTGGCTCTCTTCAGGCCTCGCTTCTCCCCGCGTTGGTGGGGTGGAGAGCTGGGCAGGGAGAAGTTGGCATCGTCACACAGCTTGGCCCTTGAGAAACCCTGGGTCCTTGGGTGGTGCAGGGTTGGGTTCGCAGGGGGGAGAGGCGATGCGTGTGGGGTAGGTGTGTCTGAGGTTTTAGGTGTTTTTTTGATTACAAATGGAAAGTGCAGTGAACCCTTTTCCTTTTTTTTTTTTTTTGTGTCTTTTTATCCTCTCCTCCCTCCCTTTTTGCAAAACTCTTCTAGCGTGGTGATTCTACTTCTGGTTCAGTTAGGGCTCTAGCAAGGGGTTACCTTGGTTTTTGATATGGGAGATACCACATCTGGTTCCTGAGTGTATCAGACATGTTTTTGGGTCTGGGTTGTAATCTGCAAAGCCCTGGTGGAACTGGTCCTCGTTATTTCGGAGGCCCTTTCAGTCTGTGATCGGGAGTAACGCAGTAATCAGGGACTCCAAGTGGACAGGGTTTAAAGCGATATTGTCTGGGGGTGATGAGGAGCTTTCCTGGCAGCACTTAGCCTAGAACTGCTCGTTTTTAATTACATGAACCTGAGCCTGTTTTTGGGGTGGAACATGAGAAGGTTGGGTTTGCAGAAGGTTTATCTGCAGTGCTAGAGTGCCCCAAACAAGGGCACTTTCTAAAGAGTGTCGGTATACCAGTACCTGAATATAATATGATTTTTCTGGGCCTTAATTTTTTATTATTTTAACTTACAATGTTTTTCAATTTCTGATTTTTTATGTTTTTTAATCTTGTTCAGAAATATCCCTATCCAATTTTGCTGTAGTCAAAGGATCTGTTTTCTGGGCTGTGTCATGAGAAGTTTAATAGCTTCTAAGAAGTGCTGACAATCTTCTAGCTTAGTATATATGTATAATTTTCAGAGGTATCCCAATTTCACACTCCCTTATGTTTTTTAGGTAAAAATAAAAAAATTCCGGTTCCTGAAAATTCTCATATATCAAAATCCAAACTATTTGTGGATGTCTGTGTGTTGAATATTACACACCAAAATGTTTGTCAGAAAATTTTGGAGTAGCAACAGTGGAGGAGGTGGAGAGAATAATGTTTGTTTGAAGATGAGGGCACCCTGGAGAAGAAATTTATTATGATAGTATCAGAGTAAATAAAGCCCTTCTTTGGTGTAGTTTTGTTTGTGTCTTTCTAATTAGCATGGTTCCTTGGGGGCTGATTTCTGCTGGAGATTGACCTGTATGGGTTTATAGTAAGAGCGCTCAAGAAATGTTTCTTTTAATTATTTTATTCTAGGCAGGGGGTTGGTTCCCCCCCCCCCCCCCCCCCCCCCTTACAACTGATGTATGTACACTTTGGTTACCAGTAGCAAAGGAGATAATTCTTTCTTAATTCTTCCTGTGTGGGGGTATTATCCCAGACTTAGTGACTCATTTGCAAACTGTTTACCTTTCCTTTTATTTTTTTTTTTCTTAAGTTTGTCTGGTACCTGTGCTTTGATACTTGCCGATGTTTCTTACTTGTAGCAGACGCTGTGTCGCTGCCGAAAGCTCCTTTTCGAGCTGTTCCCTTTGGTTTTGTGGTTGGGCTTGTAACCTGTTCCCAAACTTTGAGCTTTTGTGACATGGGAGCTGGTGAGGCGTGTTACTGGGGCCATCCAAGTAATTTCAAAACAGTCTTTTTTTTTTTTTTTTTTTAAATCCACGTAGTAGTCTACACTGCCTTGCTGAGTTGAATACTTTGGAAAAAGAAGCTAGGTGAGTAGTTCTCAGTCTTTGACTCTTTGATCAGATCTCGATAATAAATCCTTTGCCTGACCAAGTGAAGCAAACTGCGCTTCTCCGGCTTCCCTTGTGTCTTTTTGCAGTTCTCCTGCAGGGTGGGTGGGTTTTCCCATGTTTCCTTGGCCAAACTCAGCTTAACTGCAGTGCTAAAACACAGGTGTTAGTAGGCAGAAGTCTTGGAGTGCCTCTGGGCATCTCCAACGCAGGACGGGCACAACAGTTTGAGGATAGCTTCACAGCTTTGGCAGCTCGCAGCTGGGACTGGCAAACTCTGCAAGTAGCTGTGATTTAATTTGAAATTAACACTGTGCCTCCCACTTGCTCTTCCGAAGGCCAGCACTCTGCTGAAGGAGCTAGTGCGTAGGGGACTGTCATTTGAGAGCTAGGGAATGCTTTAGGCAGAATTTTTCTGTCGCTGATTTCTCCTAGTGCCGTGCCAGATCAGAGAATCCAGCGAGCCACGCTAGCCTCACTGTTGTTCTTTGCTTAGATAAAGTTCACAGAATGTTAGGGGTGGAGGAGACCTTGAAAAATCATCCAGTCCAAGCCCCCTTCCAGAGCAGGATCACCCAGAGCAGGTCACACAGGAACGCGTCCAGGTGGGGTTTGAATGTCTCCAGAGAAGGAGACCCCACACCCTCTCTGGGCAGCCTGTGCCAGGGCTCTGGCACCCTCACAGGGAAAAAGTTTTTCGCAATGTTTTTGTGGAACCTCCTGTGCTCCAGCTTGTACCCATTGCCCCTTGTCCTGTCATTGGACATCCCTGAGAAGAGCCTGGCTCCGTCCTCCTGACATTCCCCCTTGACATATTTATAAACATGAATGAGGTCACCCCTCAGCCTCCTCTTCTCCAGGCTGAAGAGACCCAGCTCCTTCAGCCTTTCCTCATAAGGGAGATGTTCCTTCCTCATCCCCGTGGCTCTGCACTGGACTCTTTCAAGCAGTTCCCTGTCCCTCTTGAACTGAGGGATGCAGAACCGGACACAATGTTCCAGAAGTTTATGAATTGTGTAAAATTTGTCAAGTTTTCTGCAAAGGTTTTGAACAGTGAGTGGGGCTGTCTTGGTTTCTGGGAGGCAAATGCTGTGTGATTCTATGTTCTTGTCAGAGTTTGGGTACTGCTTCAGTTCGTGTGGGATTTCTTTTAATCGTTTCTCAGAGTCAATAATTATAGCAACATGAAAACAGAAGTACTGGGAGCTGTTGTGCCCCATTTGTTTGGGGGTTGTGGTCTAAGTTTGTCCCAGAAATAAATTCCACTTCTGGCTGTAATTGTAGAGATATGGAAGTAGTGTATTGGCTTCTGCTCATCTGGTGTCTGGGTTTGTGGGCTGGGTTAGGGTAACAGGTCACCATTTATAGAAATCTTTGACTTCATTGTCATAAAGACACTGCATTTTTCAGTTTGGTTTTTTTTGTGTGCATTACTTCTCGTATTAAAAAGAGAAGAGGCAATAAATACAAGCTCCAGTTAGGAGTTCAGCTTTTTTCTTTGCCTCTTGGGATCAGCAGCAACTTGCTCTGTCAGTGAAATGGGACTGGTCACAGACTTCCTCGGTTGTGGCACAGTTATTATTTTATGTCAGGAGAAGTGTATTTTATGCCAGGAATTGAGCGTAATCGGCATTGCAAATGCAAGGCACGGCACCCTGATAAATGTTTATTTTTACCTATGAGATGAATAAAGCCAGAATCTGTGAAGTTTTGAGATGTACGAAGGGTATAGCTTGTTCAGAAATGCATGTCGCTTTTAGCGCAGCAGACTTTCTTCCACTTGACTGGTTGCAACTGCTGACCATCGCCTTTCCTTCTACGCCAACCTTGTCATCTCCCCTGGAGTCACCCAGGACCGAGAAACTGCTTTGAATGTTGCCGAGGCAGACAGCTACTGCCCAGGGCCGTGAGCTGATCTTTTGCACCCTCGCTCCCTCTTCCAGGCACGGAGGGGCTCATCGAACGTTTCTCCTGGCAGCAGACCGAGCTCCCCGAATCATGAGCAGGGAGGGTGGGGGGCCGCCGGCGAGGCTTCGTGTGCTGTACCGCAGCGCTGGCTGCCACCGAGCGAGCCGGAAAATAAGCCTGGCTGCTCGTCCTGCCTGCTGAAAGGCTGCCTTGCCTTCCCCAGCCTGGATTTATAGGGTTAGAACCAGGGTCCAATTAAATGAATCTGCTGATGTCTTCTTTTCATGAAGAATTGAACCAAATTGCTTTCCCACTCGTGCACTTAAAGATGGAAGAGTAGTTTTTCCACATAATTCCGTGAATTATTGGTTTTTCTGGACTTCCTTTCCATCCCAGACCCTGCTGCTTTCCTTGAATGCAGAGCTAGAGATACCCCTGCTCTGCAGCCTCGCTGAGGTCTGTGTGAACCAAGGAGGGATGAGGTTCAGTGTTGCAGTGAGCTAACAATGTAGCTAGCGGAAGCCCTGTTGGACACAGGGATAGTTTAGCATTGATAATCACCACTTCTAAAAAATATTTGTGTGGTTAGCAGCAGATATGCACTAACTCCAGGTCGTGGTGACATTTTTTTACCTTGAAAAAAGCAGTTGCAATTGGAGAGCTGTGCAGCACGTGCATTCTCGTGTCCCCTGGTGTTAAGACTAGAAGCGAGGGAGATTGCAGTAAGAGAAGTTTCCTAAAGCCTCCAGTATTTCTCTTGGATTTATACTGATAATGAAGGAATAGAGCGGGGCGATAAAGAATCATATGGTGTTGGTATTATGTACTTTGCTTAGAAAATAGCATGTTGCAGGTTGCCTAGACAGCAGGATTTAGAGCGGAGACACGTGGAGGTTTCTGTCCTGGGGTAGACAACGAGCTTGTGCCGTGTGCTGCTCTCGGCCCCAAACATAACCACTGCATCTGGCGCCTGGGCGTGTGGGGTTTTTTCTCCTATGTATGAGAGCTGAACACCGCTTCCCTGCAGGACTCCCGTGCCTGTAGCTGCCATTGCAGTGATTCTTTTCATTGCAATGTTGTCTCCTGTACAGAACTTCCCTCCTGCTGCATAGCATGTGGTGGCTGCATTTCAGTTCCCGTGCAGATGCCCGAGTGCCTCCTCTGACAGAGAAACTGTAGAAATGCCCGTAATGTTGCTGCTGCTCTAATCCTGCCCTTGAAAGCAAGAATGTTTATGGAATCTTGGTCTTATTCTTTAGGTCTTGCATTCCTCAGTAAATAACAGTATTTGACTGTAAAATACCATTTGGGGTTTGAGTAAGGAAATGCACGAGAGGCCCAAACACGTGGCTGGGGGATGCTTTCGGGCTGTGGCCGGTGCAGCAGCGGGATCTGCCTCCTGCGCGGGGAGGAGGGCAGCCTGGGAACCCAGTTTGTGAGGCTGTACTTCAGCTCTTTGTTGCGTATCAAGTGCTTGACGTTCACGTTGTCTTCCCTCTTCTCCCTCTTGGGAAAGAAACACCCCTCTGTCCTTATTCTTTTCACGCAGAGTGAAATGAAGTAAATCTGGGATTTTTATCAGCTGGGGTAGATGCTCGGTGTTCTGTAGCATAATGCTCTCCGTAACAAAATACGCTCAAGTTGATCCTTTCTCCTCTCTGACAGTAATGACAGGGGTTGTCTTGAGGCAGGAAGCATCTTCCCATCCTTCTCTGATAATCTAGTCAGCTGGGAAAGCTTAATCACTGTGGCCTGGTTAGAAGTGTTTGCTGTGTGCAGGCAGGGAAGAGCTGCAGCCTTTTATCACCCCTCCTGTTTTTCCTGTCTTTAGAAGCTTAAAACCCGTCACTCCTCAGGAATTCCCCACGCTGCAAATCCCATTTCTCTTGTGTGCTTGCGTTTCCTAAATGACCCTTATCGGTAGTGACAGGGCCTTAGTGACCAGTCGATCTGGATCTGGGTGGCCACTCTCCCTTATCTTGCCACATTGACTTTGAGAGCAAATTCTGCTGGTCGTAAATGGAAATTACTGCAGTTCTTGCTGATGCTCTGGCTGTTTGAATCCTGCTTTAGAAGCTGGATAACAGTTATTAGATAAGAGCCCTTAAGAAAAAAGAACATTTGGGCCTTTCAGAGTACGTGCCTTTCTCGTGGTTTAATGTGGGAGCAGTAAACATCTCTGCCATTACCACTAATGTAAATTCAACGAGATCCAGTATCCTGTGGTGGTTGTGCTGACATAAATTGTATTAGTTCAGAGGACACAGTTGGCTGATGCTGGTGTGCATCAGACAATTGCCTCTGAAAGCTTTGTTCACCACCTCCCCTTTAATCACATAAAATTCCAAAGGCAGCGCACTTATAAATATTGCTCTAGAAGACATGGTTGGGTTTTCTTGGTTTTTTTCTTTAATTTAAAAGTTGATCGACTTCATAAACCAGGTAGAACCCATACCCCGTACAGAGAACGTCCAGCATGTAAGGTCAGGCCCTGAGACTTCAGTGTCCTGTGGCTGCATTTGATCCCTGTCACTTGGCAAGGAATGAAAAAGACTTGGTGGTGTTTGAAAATCTGCCAGCAAGGGGCTCAGTCTGTTCTTGACATAACACCAGAATCTTCTGGCGAAGGAGGGGGAACACACCAGTGGGTTTTTTTTCTTGTTGGAAAACGTTCCTGTGTTTGAAGGCTCCGGTTGTACAAACTCAAAAGGGAGAGCGAGGCTTTGCCGGCAGCTCTTTTGTCGCTGTGGATCTGAAGAGTTGTGAACAATTAATACCACGTCAGTGTCGAACATGTTTGAAATCTCTCCAAGGCTTATAGCTTACGTCGAAGTCCACGTCAGTACTTTTCCATATTAGAGAGGGATCCTTCTGATTCAAACTAGATGCATGTGTCAGGACGGTTTAGTTTACAATAGTTGCCTGTGCCTGCCAGGCTGTTGGTCAAACAGATAGCAGGAAGCTGTGGCATCGCTCTAATTTTTAACCCATTGGGGAGTCAACTGTTGTCTTCTCTTTCTGGCGCAGCGCGGATGTACAGCGCGTGTTCAGGGCTCTGAGGCTTCCCTCATTTCTTGGATGACCTCAAGAGGCATCTGCCAAGGATTTTTGGTATTAAATGGCTAGATATTGGGGCCTTTTGTACAAGCAGTACACCACCCAAGCTTAAAGTGGCATTCAGGATGGTCCAGTATGTGCAGTTATTCCATAAATGCCTTTGCAGGCCATATCTGATAGCTCAGGATGCTCTTTAGCATGTGTTGCTGTGTGGTCCTACCAGAATAAAATCCTTTTGAGGGGTCCGGCAGATGCGGTAAGTAGTTGCAGATAGAAAACCTACGTATAACTGAGGAGAATGTTACTGGCTCTTGCAGGGACCTCGGTGATACAATTTTTCTCTATCTTAATGAAGCATTACAGTTCGTTTACATAGTGATAAATATAATAATTATTGTAGAGATGGCTGCGTGCCCAAGATGCCTAGAAAGCTGAACATGAAATCTTTTTAATGGCACCATAATGGTCTTTGTAAGTGTTACGGGTTTCCTAGTGTTTTGTATAATAAACAATGCACGTTATTTTCCAGTGGACTTGCACAACTCAACAGTGTGTACACACAGGGGAGACTTCATCTTGCGAAGCTAAATTTTCTTTCGGTGGCGACTTTCTCCGGTTAAACAGTGTTGGGCAGTGGGAACACGCTACAAGATAATCCAACTTACTGCACTAGCAAATGTGCGTTTGTGGAAGTGGGGGGAGCTGAGATGAAAATAAGACGTTGCTGGGCCTTGGAGAGTGAGTTGGGTGCCTTCCTCTCTAATACATTTTTGAGCATTAAATTTCCGTTTTGTAAATAATACGTTTCACAAGAATACCCAGAGCACTGAGTTACCACAGTGTGGCTTCTTTCCTTTCTCCCTCTTACATCTCTTCAAGGAAACAATCTGTAGCCAATGTGAGATGCTTGTTTGTGGATTCTGCTTCACTTGGCAAACCGTGACTCTTTTCACTTTGGGTCCCATGCCTGGATTTAACTGCAGAAATCAGCAGGAAGCTGTTGGACCAAGATGCATCAGGCAAGAGAAAAGCTGTTTGTGTTTTGTATTTTTTTTTTTTAGTGCTTCTTCCTGCACATTTGAATTGAAATGTGGACAAATATTAAGGCCTTGGATTTGTAATATTAAAATGTACTTCTTTCTCATGCTTAAAATTCTGCACTGAGTGTCTGCACCACAATTTTTTGAAGGTAAACCATGAATTTTCAGAATTAGTGCTGGATCCTTTATGGTCCCACCTTCCTTTATATTTAAAGGTAAGGGTTTCCAACAGCTCTGCGGTTTTAGGTTGTGTGAGTCAAGTGAGAGTTAACAGTCAAACCATTAGCATCTGAGTAGAACAAAATACTGTATCCATAGCAACTGCAAATGAGACAATACTAAAATCAGTGATTTAAAAAAATTCTTATGCCATATTTGTAGTGTTCTGTGAAAAGCGAAAGGGGAACAAATAATAAGAGGGGAAAATATTTATCTCTGTGGTGACTTTCAGTGCTGTGATTTCTTCATGACTTTGCCCAGTCTCAACAATTTGGGTTATTATTTGTAAAGGGCACGGTATCTCAAAAACACCTGGCCTGGTGATGTTACGCACATGACTACTTGGTAAAACTCGGGTATTATTCCTGACTTTGATGTTTTGACAGGGAGGGGAATGAAAGAGAGAGGAAAGAAAAGGAAGTTTCCTTTAGGAATGCAACATTCGTGGTCTGTCTGTCGAGGAAAGTTTTTAAACTCTTCATGCCTGTGAATTCAAGCAGAAATAAGAAGGGACTTAAAAAAAAAAATCTGGTTTCATTGTTAATCTTGTGCAGAATATCCCGAGTGCTTCTTTGGCCCACGTGGTTGTAGTATTACAGTGCTCCTTTGGAACAGGGGCTTCAGGCTACCTCTCCAATTTCACACGTAGCCGAGGAGCAGTACTCACCTGACAGCCTGACGGGGAAGAACAACAGCGTTGTCACGCAAGAAGCAAAAGCTGACATTCAGTTTCATGCACAGCATTTTCTTTTTGTAGGCCCAGTGCAACCTTCTAAGTATGAAGAATTTTGACATAGCCTGTGGAGCTCACCACAGACGTAACTGTTACAGTCATGTTCTTGGATGTGCCGTGCTCTGTGTAGGGGAGGTTTGTGTAATATATGCAGGCGCCTTCATTTTGTGTATTTGAAAAGAATTGTACTCATAATAGGCGCACAAATTTAAATGCTTTTATATCATGTGCAAGGTGATTAACCTCGTGAATCTTTTGTATTTTAATTATCCTCTTGTCACCCTAAAGATTACCAATTTACAGGGCTGAGTAATTCCAGGCCAGTAGTCATCGATCACATCTGATGTTACTCTGTCTTAATTATTGCTTGAACTAGAGACTTCTCTGTCAACCCACAGTGCCCAGGTGCCATTTAGTTGCTGTGGTCAGTATGCTGAAGTACTGCCGTGGGTGTGGAGGTCTCTTTGTCTTTTCCAAGGTTACTGGGAATGCTGGTTGTGTATTCAATCACATTACGCCAAGTGCTGCTCTGGACTGTGAGAGCTTTTCTCCTTGCATACTAGAAATAAATGGATTTATTTTACCTTTTTGGACTCTAGCTGAAAGCTAATGTGCTGTATGATGTTGCCAATACCTCTTTCCTAATGGTTTAAAAACACCCATAACATATGCTTGCTTGGTGGAGACTTCAGTGAGTCCTGTCAGACCTGGTTGAGTGGGCTCACTGGTTTCGTCGTTTCCTTTGGATACTGGGTGGCTGCTGGTGGAACGGGGAGGCTGGCAGGGAGGAGGCAATGCCTTAGGCTGGTGCGTGGTGAAAAAATCTGCTTTGAGAAGGAGAAATGAAGTCTCACTGGCTGTGGAAAGCCAATTAGTGTGGGGCTGCACGGTGTTAGAGCTGACCTTAGCTCTGTGGTGTGTGTCGAGGGGGACTGCGCTGCGCCGTGGCTGTTCCTCAGAGCACACACTGGCCCAAGTCGTAGGAACAGGGGCAGCCACAGACCCTAAATCTGCTGTGAGGAGGCAGGTACGCGAGAGTGCCGGTAGTGCTGAGAAAGGACGTAGGAAAGGAGATGTCTGGCTGCTACAGCAGCTTGCAAAAAGCTGGAGTGGTCTCTTGGTTCCAGCTCAGGGCTGGGGTTTAGCACATGCCAAGCTCAAATTCGGGACAGACAATATACTTCCTGTGACCTCAAGTCAATTGCTTAATCTGAGTAATCTTACTTTGTGGTTCGCTTTCCTGTTTAAGGTAGGAGTCACAGTGTTAGCTGCTGCTGTGTCTCTCAGGTGTGCTAGGATTAGTGGGTTAAATTTAGTTAAGACATGTCAGGTAGAAGTAAGAGATAAGTGTAGTAAAAATGCTGCTGTTACTGAAATACCATCCAGGAGTAATCTTCTTGCTAACACTTTCCAATCACTAGTCTGCTTTAGAGAGGGTCTTTCAAAGTTTGACCTGCTCAAGGTTGAACAAGTACTCTTCATATTGAAAGCTACTAAATTGTGCTGAGGTGTGATTCTTTCTGTCGTGTTGTCTCTTATAATCAGTAAACAGACTTGTTTGCAAACAAATCAGTGACATATATCGAATGAAACTGAGGCTTTAAAGGCTTCGTTCAGCATTTAGAAATAATTATTGTACTGTGGGGGTCAAATAGGTGTATTGGTAAAAGGATGAGAGGTTGCAGCTGAGCTGAAGGAAATTCAGGTTGTCTCAGCTTCTGCACGGGGCTGTCCCTGCTGTAGTTGTACACCCGGCTTGGGTTACCTCTTTGCAGCTCTTACTGTCAGGCACAGATGCTGTTTCCTTCTAAACACTGTGGAAGTGAGGGTTAACTACTGACGGAACTTTGAAATGGCTCCATTGGCTGCTTCTGACTTTACTAAGCAAGATAATGAGTTACCTCTCCCTGGTGTATAGTAGTTTATGGGTTTTGTAAGACTTTAAACCCGAAAGTACTTCTGAGGAAGTAGAATGAAGGGAATGCCAACTCCTTCTCCCCCCCAGAGAATCTCTAAACCTGCCTTGAAGCCTGTAAGAGGGGATACTGAGGGAGGGGGTGGGAGAAGCTGCAGAAGGGGAGTGTGGTGGGTGTTTTCCTTCTCCCTGGCCCGGAACACTTGAGATTGAGTAACCAGGGTATCGTCTGGCGTATCTGAGGCCAGTGCTAAAGCTTATAAAAGAGCTTAAGTCATTTCAGTAAATGAATTTAGCTGTTGTCCATCTACATCCTGTGCTTGTTGAGACTTTGCTGATTCCCAGCTGTTTTCTATTGCTTCTGTGCCAGCGGTTGCTCCACCTCCTCTCCAGAGCTGGTGGAGTAATTTGAGTTCGAACTTCCTCCAGGCAAAGGCAGTCAGGTTTGCCTAAACCTCTTAAGTGATGGCAGGAGCTGGGCTGGCGCAGGCTTCTGCAGTGGGCTGGGAGTGCTCCCGCAGTGCCTCCCTCATCTTTGCAGCCGGGGTGGTGGTGGCTTCTGTCGTTGCCATTAACTGCATTTGGAGAAAAGCGATTTTGATAACCTTTGGAGCCATTATATTTTGTATTCACTTAAATGCTCTAGTTCTAGTGCTGTAGCAGCTTGCTGTAGTAGAGGAGGAGGGAAACAGTAGGGATGCTTTCTACAAATTGCTCAGATTTCCTGGAGGCAGTAAAGGACATGAATGTCATGGTAATGTTTAAATCTATGTGAAATAGGGACTTTGCATGCAGTCGTAGGAAGACTGTTGTTAGTAAAGGAGTAGGAGATTAAACAGAAATTTATCCCGGAGGGTTTGGGTTTCCAGAAAAGAGAAAAGATTAGTTGAGGTTTCTGCTACTTTCAGTGTGCTGGGTGTACAGTCTGTGTTAAGGTTCTGTGCTCCATCATATCTATAGGAGGAGGATTTGAGCTTTGTAGGGATCAGTCTATAATCTCAGTAATGAGTTCTATATTCAAGTCAATCCTATGGGATCGATATACTACAGAATGTATTCAGTTTCCTTTTTCTGAGAACAAGGAAGAACATCATCTACATTTCCCAGAAGTTATTTCTCATGGACTGAGAAGCCATTTTTTTCAGTTACTTTGTACCTCTGATTCCATAAAAATCTTCTAACAGAGTCTTTTCTGAAGACAAAATGTTGTTAATTTAGAGGTAGTCAAAGTCCAGGGACAAAATCCTTAGAAAGTTCTTTTAGTGCTCTGTTTTTTTAACAAACATGGCCTTGGGAAACTGAGCGTTTAGGGGATTATGTTATGATTCACTTTGAAACGCAAGGAATTGAAAGGCAGGGCTGAAACCTGGTCAGTGGCTCTGGAAGTCTGGAGATCGTAAGCTGTTTTCTGTGACCTTTGTGCCTGGAGTGGAGGGAAGCCTCCAGGTCTGCATTCCGTTATCGTTGGCTGCGTGATGGGGAGTGTGGAACACACCTCTTGTGATTGTAACCTGGGAGGCTGGAAATAGTTTTAAATGGAGAAAGTGATCCCTGTTTGTGCTCTTGTTACTGCAGTGTAGCCATCCTTGGAGCATCTCTCCGTCCCTTGGTCTGTATTAGTCGTGGAAAAGGTTCTTCTGGGATGAGAGCAGGAGTAAAGGTAGAAGTAGTAGTCGGAAATCTCTCACAATACTGGACGGTTTTTCTGAGTCCTGGAGGAAAGCTAGAGAAGAATTTAAACTTTTGGTACTTTTTCCCCTCTCCAAAGAAATCTTCCTCCCCAGGCAGCTCTAATTCTAGGAACACAGGTTAGGGCTGGGAGCACTGATACCAGTGTAGCTTCTGCCACTGTGTGGACAGAGGAGCTTGTTGTGTGTGGTCTGTCTTCACGTTTTCTTCTCTCCCCTCCTCTTCCTCCTCCTCTCTCTCTCTCTCAACTTGTCCCCCTTCCCATTCCCCTGCTTGTACTGTAATACTGAGATTCTGCAGATTTTCGGTTGTAGTAGCTGCTCAGTGGGAGTGTGAGAACTTGAGATGTAAAGCTCAGTTCTCACTTCTGAGTTTCGTAGTAATTGATAAGGGAAAATAGACCATTGCTGAACTGTGCAAAGACCAGCACTCACTGGCTAGTTAATAACATGTAGTTATAGGAACTCTTCAAAATAAATAAATAAGAAACCATGTGTAAGTGGGATTGCTTTCCTCATTCTGGCAATGGTGTTCTTGGGGCACCTCTCAGCTCTGTAAATGCTCTTACTAAATTAAGCAAACCCCAACAGAATAATACTCTTTATTAAGCTTTGACTAAGTAGGCAAAAACTTTAACAAAACTTAACAAGGACTTAACTGCAGAAAGCCCTTTTAAAGTGAAGTGGCTGAAATATTTTAAGTAGATTAATAGGCTTGATTTAGTTTAATATGAACCAAATACTTAAAATTAGAGGCTACTTTTTGTGGTCGTTTATGTTCTTGTCTATATTTTGTTCTCAGTTATCAAGGTTGTGTTTTCTGAGCAGGACTTAGGAACATAGAACAAGTTATGGATACTTAACTCGGCGAATAAATCTGTCCACACCTTATTTTCCTTTTGGGAGATTTGCTGGGAGCAAAGAGGTACAAAAGCAGAAGGGAAGATGTGCAACTTGTCGGGAAGTCACAGACTTCTTGAGATGAAACCACCGAAACAGCTTCCTGTGATTGAGCTCCTGTTGACACTTGTCACCAGCAGAACTAGATAAATGATGAAATCTAAAAGGGTATGAACAGGCTGAGGAGGGCGGTGGCATGTTTTGTGAGTTGCAGGTAAACACAGTGTTGTTTTCATGTTCATTACCAAGACTAAATTTTAAAACTTGTATTACTGGCTGATATATGTATGTGTATATATATGTAGAGCTGTTGGAGTTCTGGGGCTTAGCGATTCCAGTTGCTCAGATGCAAACAAAAAGCGTTGCTTTTGGAGGTGTGCCCTTGCAAACTGAAGATAGCAAGAGCAAAGCAGAGGCTATGGCAAAGCCCGTACGGTTCATGTTCGAGTGCAGGGAATAACTTGGGGGTTTTTAACCAGACTCGGTTTCATCAAAGTTTTGCAGTCAGAGATGCTTTTTCTGAAAGCTGGTGGTGTCAGTTTGGGGATAATGAAGGGGGAAGAGGATTTGGGATTAAAATTACTTGCTGCCTGGTGTGTGCTATAGATAGCTGTGAAATAGCGCAGTTTGTTCAGGGACAGCTTTGCTACCTGGAAATAGAAAATAATCCCGGAGAGAAGCTGTGTCCCGCCACGCAAATTTTGTAAATGAAGGAACCTGGTCTGGAGTGACAGATGAATTCGCCCAAGCACGGAGCAACCTTTTTTCTCTAGGTGTTGTCAGAGGCTTGTAATCACAGCCCCGTTTTTAAGACTAGTGTTTTCTGCACGTCTGGGGTTAAAAAAAAATTGAAATTGGGGATTGATCAGGCAGGTCAAACAAAAATCAATGCGATTGATAAATGATCTTTAAACTTGTTCCTAATAATTTGACAGCTCCAATCTACATAGTGTTAAAGGGCCTGAAACAAATCCCTGTGAGAATTAAGTACTTCTCTGCCAGCGTGCTGAGAGCAGAGCAGCAGTGACATTCTGTGGTTAACTGGGATGCTGAATAATGTTTTCCCTTCATTGAAACCTGCCGTTTGCTTTTGAACTTATGGATGTTCCGTTTCTGGAAGAAGTATGTTTGCTTTGCCTCGCGTTCCTGATAAAGATGTGGAGTTCAAACCAAAATAGTTTGTTTAGATTTATTTTTGTAATGAAATATTAATTTATTAATTTATTTCTCTTGATGGTCAGTTGGCCGGAATGTAAACTTTGAACTGGCACGGGACTGTAAAGCACTTTTGAAGTACTGTTGTTATAACAGGGTCACTGGCAATTTAGTTTTAGCTCTAAATTTAAGTCCTCACTAAATGACTTACTAAATTTACTTACTAAAAAGTAAATTCTTACTTTTTAAAGTAAACAAGGCAGTGGAATTGCCTGATAAGAATAAGAATGTTCCTATTTTAATCAAAAATTGTTAGTTTATGTCCTCATCCGCGGAGGCATCAGCCCCAGCCCAGCAGCACGGATCTGGATTGCTTCTGCAACTCAAGAGTGAAACCGAGAAGTGTGACTTTTAGACGTGGAGGTGGGGAACGTTTAACTTTGCTGAAAAGCGAGAGAAAAAAGTACTGATGAAGAAGTCTCTTTGCTTAATGTAGTACAGGAGTTTTGTGTGGGTTGGTTTTTTTTTTCTAAAGGCTGAAAACAAAGTGAATGTGAACAATTAAAAGTTGCCATTGCCATTTTACTCAGATTTTGATCTGTCAAGCAGGTATTTCTCAAATTCTTTCTGCTCTTGATTAATTACTTGAACAAATGCAGACTTTAGCAAGGATTTATTTTGATATTTGCTTGCTTGCAGCCTGCTTACTCTTTTTTTTTTGTAGAGGTATTGTAAGCCTTTTTACCTCTTTGCTTGGCTAAAACTAAAATCTTCAACTACAGAAAACATTTGCAGATTTTGCGTAGAAGGAATGAAAAAGTATTGACTTGCAAGGCATAGAAATGCTTTCCACTGACTTTTAAAGTCAGCGTAGTCTTTAAAGCATCAAAGTTACTGCTACCAGAATTTTAATATGTTGCTAGGGGTTAAGGTAAGAGTGTAAATTTTCCTTGCTGTATGGACAGCTTGTAACAGGGCTTGTGAAAAAGCTAATACCTGAGATGAATATAAACCTTTTTTTCTTTATTTCCCTCGTCCCCTGTCCCTCCTTCCTGGGTGTACCCAAGTTTTGCAGCTTGTTCTGGGGAAAGGGTGCAGTGAGAAGAGAGGAGTAGGAGGTTCGTAGAGATGCTTGGGCTTTGGTAACCCAAATGTGACGTGAAGAGCCGCGCGCTCCGAGGCTGGGCTGTGTGCATGGCACAGCTTCCTGGGTAGCTTTTGCCTCTGGAGCTTTCCCTGAGAACTGTTTGCATTGTGACTGCATTAGAAGCAGAGCCTGTGCCATGTTTATTCAAGTACCTCATAATCTCAGTACTTCCAAGCTTGTCAATTGTTGCTCTCTACTAAATCTGATGTGCTGTCCTTTAACTTCTTCAAATCCCAAGGCAACAAGCAGAGATAGAGTGTATCATGATACCACTGTATTGCCGGGGTAGACCAAATATGGGTGATTAAAAAACCAGTTGTGTAGGTCCAACCCATCTGCAATGGGCAGGGACACCTTCTGCTGGATTAGTTTCTCAAAACCCCATCCAGCCTGACCTTGACCCTGTTTCAGTGCTTTGCCACCCGCGTAGTGAAGAACTTCTTCCTTGCATCTCATCTGAATCTACCATCTTTTAGCGTAAAGCCATCACCCCTTGTCCTTTCACTACATGCCCTTGGAAAAAGTCTCTCCCCATCTTTTCTGTAGGCTCAGTCTAAGTTCTGGAAGGCTGCTAGAAGTTCTCCCTGGAGCCTTCGCTTCTCCTGGCTGAACAACCCCACCTCTCTCAGCCTTTCTTCATAGGAGAGATGCTCTGGCCCTCTGACCATCTTTGGCCATCCTCTGGACCCTCTTGAGCAGGTCCATGCCCACCTTACGTCGGGCCCCGTAGAGCTGGATGCAGAACAGCAGGTGGGGTCCCACCAGAGTGGGGCAGAGGGACAGAATCACCTCCCTTGACCCTCAGGCCACCCGGCCTTTGGTGCAGCCCAGGATGTGGTTTTAATATCTAGCTCTATCCATTTTGGTCTTTCTAAATTTATTAATGAATCAGTGATACGTTTATACACATCAGTGGCAAATACCCTTGAAAACGGGCTTGAGTGTTTTAAAAATTCAGGCGTTCTTGCAATTGCGTAGCGCTTCTCGGGTTTAAAGAGCTTTGTTGCAGGTGGTTCTTCCCTTTTGCGTATAAAAAGCTGCTGAGACAGTCCACTTGGCCTTTCGTGCCTTGTTCACCAGTGCCCTGATTCCCCTTGACACAGGGGTGTACGAAATCCAATGCTCTGCGCTCAGAGTAGCAGGGTTGGTTTGTTTTATTTCCAGAGCCTGGTAAACGTCTCTAACTGTGTCAGATGCCACTTGAGCGCTTTGCCAGAGCGGCAGTTGGAGCAGCAGTTGGTAACACTGGGAGGCACACCTGATGGCTGTAGTCATCTCAGTGTTGCGTTTTTGTCAGTGGTGCTGGAGAGGCGAGCGGAGGGTTTGGATGGCTCACAAGCCGTGCGGTACCTGAACGGTGGTTTTGCGTTTCCCTTAAGGCAGTAGTAGGCTTCTGAAACCTGTACAACAGAAGATACTAATGTTTTGTGCGCTCTGTTGAAAGCTTTTGCTTGCTGGTGGAGTCAGCAGTGTCTCATGTTACTGAAAGAGGTGGAAGTAGGACTGCAAATGTGTTACTTTCTTTTTTTTCCCCTCTAGTTTAATTCATTTGTATGTTGGCTGAGATTCTTGTCTCTAATAAGTGGCAGGTTTTTCCATTTAGCCATATCAGCCTCCCAAGAGGGGACAGAGTATGTCCCACACGGGAAAGCCTCTTTATTGCTCCCTGGAGGGAAGGAGGCTTCGGATTTACCACCCAGACCCCTGCCCCTCCAGTCTCGAACCTCGCTTGGCTGCCGGATCTCTCCTGGCAGCTACGGCTGGCTTGGGAAGCCTTTCATTGCTTCCTGGAGTGCTTCCTGAAAAGTCTTTAGGGGCTCAGTGAGATAAACCTGCTTGTTTCCTCTACGGTTTCCTGATGACTGGTCTGCAGCACAATTTTTCCGGTTTCTAATGGGGGGGAAGTTTCTCTTCTCCACTGGCTTGACTGGCCAGCAACAGTTACAGGGTGTTGGTTTGCCCATCCTTTTCTGTGGCTCTGTTCTAGCTTTTTTTGTTTTCGTTTTACTGTTTGTTTTTTTTTTCCTCATCCAGACAGTTTAAAATTGTTTAAAGTTTGCCAAAGCTCTGATGGCCAAAGCACTATTTTTACACACTTCGAAGTGGCGTCGAACACGAAATTGGTGTTCTTTCCTTCTACTGCAAAACAATGCTGCAGGTGGTAACTTTTTGCTGACCTTGAATCTACCTAATAAGCTATTTTCTCAAAACCATTCCAGCTGCTGTCCAAGGGAAGGTTTCCTTCTCCCCCATACCCCACCCACAACAGACTTCCCTGTTTTGGATCCCTCTCACTGCTACGAGAGCAGTTGGCGTTTGCACTCTTCAGCTTTTAAGCTCAGGACTTCTCTAATTATTGAGACTTTTGAATTCTCAGTTGCATTTGATTTATGCTAATTATTTTTAACAATAAAAATAATTTATGCCACTTGAATATAGGCAAATATAGTCAGTGAATTAAGACTAGAAATGTCAACTTTGTTTTGGGTGGCAGAAGAGTCAAAACTGAACGTGCGGTGATGGCTCAGGTTGTAGTTAGATCTAAGACACTAGAAGTACTGTTAACTGCAGAGTACTTCAGGCTTCTGAATTTCCAGCTTTGATGTGAAGGACAATAAAAGTGTGGAAAAAATTTCAGGACAGTCAATGTGTTACTTTTTGAATAAATATTTTCTTAAAAAACCAAGTGTGTCACAACTGACAATAGTCTAGAGGGTAGTTCAGGAATTGCCTCACTCCCCAGCTCCCACACCTCGTGCTTTAGGAAATGCAGTTAACTGCATCTTCAGCCTAATTGGCTGCAGGAAGTCATTATAAGAATTTCAACCATCATTTCCTTCTGAATAAGAGTTGAAAGTCCCCCAAGGAAGCTATTTAACATTAGAAGTCACTTCTTATTGAAAAGTCCTGATGGTTCTTGTATTCCAAGTTAATTGTTTTGTGGAGAGTTTTGTTCTCATTGTGCAATTAGAAGTAACAAAGTATGTTGTGAAGATTTCAATTTTTAAAATTAAAATTTTGTTGACACTCCAAACACCTGAATTTCCCGACTTTAGTGGCCCGTGCTTAGTTTTTGGTAGCAAAAGGTCACTTTACTGACGGGCACCATTCTTACAAATGGGGTATGTAATGTGTAGCGTGTGTCTGCAGTGTAACAGTTCAGCTGTCTGGAAGTGAGAATTTGGGGTTGGAAAAGTGATGAAATGGGGCCTTGTGGGTTTTGGTTGTGTCTCATTTTCCCTCTTGTAAAGGAAGTGCAGATTAAGTGTTGTATTTTTATATGTCTGTAAGAGCCTGTATGATTTTGTGGAGAGGTACTGTCTTCAATTCGGCTTCATCTGTGCGTTTAAATTTCGGGAAAATTTGAGAACTTGATTTGCAGTGCAGGGTTTGAAGGCTTTGATTGCTAAGCTTTGTTTTCAGTTAACAAGGGCAGTTTCGTTTCACATGTCCAGCCTTGCACGAGCCTGCGTTAGGAATGCCATCTTTCCTGAGCGGTCAGTGCTCTAATTTAGGCTTTTAATTTAGTCAGGAATCATTGATGGTGCAGAAGCAACCTGCATTTTACTACATATAAAACCACACACAGGCAGTGTCTGCATGATCAGATGGCAGCGCTGGTGGTTTTGGATATAGGATCAATGTGTTTTCCTGCCTGTTTGGCGAGTTACCGATTCTCATCCTCCTGTCCTGAACAGGAGCGGATTTGAGAGGCTGAGACCTGAGCTCTGCATGTCTTTGGCTTTTGAAAAGCTTGACCTTGCACATGTGACTGTGCAACTTGGAGCCCTTAGTTGCTCAAAACTTGTCTCAGTTCTCTTTTTCCATGAACAAGTTCTTTCTGTAGCTGAAATGAGCAGGTAGCCTGATACTGTATATTGTCTGGTGATGACACCATTTTCTCTAGATTTCAGTAGTTCGTACAAGTCCTTACTGGTAGGAACTTGTGGCAGGAAAGGAGGGGAAGGGGAGAGTGTTAGATGGCAGCTTGTCAGTTAATTTTTTTTTTTTTTCCCCCTAGTAGTATTGTATTCCTTGCAGGGGGAGGAGTGGGGGGGAATCGAAACGGCTTTTGATAATCTCAGCATCACTGAGTAGCAGCAAGCCTGACAGCTGCGAGCGTCTGCTCGGTGGGGACCTGCTGCTGCCAGAAATCGAGCTGATAATGATGAGCAGCTCAGTAGTGTAATTAAGGTCATATTAACTCCAACAGCTCCTCCTACCTTAAACATAAAAATCCAGGAAACCCCTTGTGCAGAAGAGCAGTTCAGGGGTGGGTCCTGTCAGGTGTGGAGGGCTGGATCCTTGTGTTGGAAAACAAAAGCAAGTTCAGAGAAATTACAGGTCATTGTAGAGGGATGTTTGGTACAAACATCTTCTGGTTTCAGGACATCTTTAACATCACGTTGCTGGAGATACTTCTTCAGCAGCCCATCCACAGCACGCCCAGCTCGCTGCTCTGCTGGAGGATTCCTGAGAGTAGCTGGAAAGGTTTCATTGCTTCTGAAACTGGAGGAAGGTGGTGTGTAAGCTCTCATCTGGTCCGTGCTGTGGTGGGGAGAGTGGGTGAGCAAGGCTTAGAGATACAGGAGATTCCTTCCAGCCTTGGTGGGTTTTGCTGAATT
This sequence comes from Trogon surrucura, assembly GCA_020746105.1. Lineage (NCBI taxonomy): Eukaryota > Metazoa > Chordata > Aves > Trogoniformes > Trogonidae > Trogon > Trogon surrucura. The sequence continues at coordinate 17,804,999 of CM036627.1, read as the reverse complement.
TCTGAGGTGTGATTTATGAAACGTGTCTGAAAAGTAGTGTCAGTAAATTGCTGACAACATTGACTGTGTCACTGAAAAAAAAAGTAACGCTCTGTTCAAAATCAGGGAGGTGTTTGAGGAATGTGAAGATAAGTGCTCAAAGTAAAAAAAAAAACTGCCCATGGTGTAAACATAGTGCTCATTTGTTTCATTTCTGATTTAAAAGACTTGTTCTAGCTGGTGTGACATCTTTGGAGGAGCTGCTGTCTTTCAATCGGATATTTTTCTGTTCCCCTGAAATCAGCTGGTTTCCCTGATACAGTGCTTTGGCTGAAAGAACTTAGCCACATTAAGAGTTTGGAAGAAAATCCTTGAGATAGTGCGTTGGTGATAACACGCAACCTTCTGCTGCTGAAATAAGTTATTTATTGTGGCTTGGGAGCTAAGTATCTGATTGAATGGATGCTTAATCGCAGCCTGACAGTGTCTCATTGTCTTGCAAGGGCAAAATGACAAGTTCCTCTATGCAAATCCTCCTTGTTTAGCCCCTGAGCAGAGAGCTGTGCTGCTTACCCTTCTCTGTGCAGTGATCTAAGTGTAGCTGAAGTAGTAGCAGTACATTTTTCAGTGGTTATTAAAATCCAAAAATCCCTCAGAAGATGAGCCAAGTGGGGTTGAACTGGATTTGCACCCCATACAGGAATAGTGTGCTTCTGCTGTGTTTTCTGTGTGGATTTTAAAACATTGCAAAGCCTAAAGTGCTAGGAAAAGCAAGTTTTTAGAGACTTTGCAGAAGCGTACAAGTATCTGCTGAGTAGGAGCAGGTTTTCATTGCTCTGTTTCGTAAATCAGTTCTGTAACGGAGCGGTCACTTGTGTGTCACCTGCACTGAGGAATGAGTCCGGTGGGACGGGTTCATCAAAGCTTTGTAAGGTGTTTTTCCTGAGTCCAATCAATAATTAAACAAACAGCTAGAAATCTTGTTCTTGCACTTTGGTCACATTTAGTGCCCGGGGTTAGAGTGAGGGAGTAACGAGACAAAGTCTGCAAGAACTGTTCCTCACCGCTGCTTGTTCTGATGGCTTGAAATTGCGCAGTACCACGTCGTATCTGCGGTTCCGCTTTCCCCTTTCTGAAATGACAAGTGGCCATCTCGGGAGTGTTTTGAAGTCTCGTACACAGCAAAAACTTCCAGAAAAAGCTGGGGTGTGTGCTTTGGTTGTGGTCTTGATCCTTTAGAAAGGAAACTAATGATGCTGTTGACTGAAAGTCTATTTAATGCTTCAGAGAACAGGTTTCTGTGATTGTACTTCTTGTATGTTTTGTGTTTTTCACTTGCACCTTTTTTGAGACGTTAAGGTTTCTTTGGTGTGAAGATCGGCCGGTGTTGCCTCTGAGAGGCTTGTGATGTCTCTCCAGAGTCACTACTTTCAGGCATATCTGGGGAGGATTCTTGCTCCGTGTTACTGGAAGCTGGACACGGGATTTCTGCTCCAGGTGGCCAACTGAGAAGTCAGATTCTCTGTGCTGCAGCTCCCTGAGTAGAGGTGGTGTTTTCCTGTACTGGAGGATTTTAGTGTGCCAAGGATGTATTTTTCATGTATGTAAATCGGTCTGTGTGTATGATTATAGGTTTTTTTTTTTTCTTATTTCAGGGTGTGGTTATAGCAGGCTGACTCTTTCTGCACTCCAAGTCATGAAAACAAACAGCAACAACAAAAAGGGTGAAGCAAACCAAGTGCTGAGGAGCCAGGGAGTGTGTGCTTTTCCAAGTGGTGATCAGGGAGGGTAACTCGGTGCCTCTTTCTCCCGCCTTCCCGAGGCCCTGTGTGTCTGTTTTAAGCTGCTCCAGGCAGTGCAACCTCGTCTCGGCAAGCGTGTCGGCGTGAGGCACCTCGAAAGGGGGAGAGGAGAGGGTGGCCTGTTTCTGCCCTTTGTGTGCATGTGGGAAGAGGAGGAATGACACTGAGTTCGGCGTTCCGTGCGGCTTTTTAAACCTGTAGCCTCCCCAAGCTGGAACTGAGGTTGCTTGTTTGCCGTTAGACCAGAGGTTTTGTTGTTGTATCCCATAAAGAGGTTTCTCAGAGCTCTATTTATGAGCCAGTGCTGTTTGAGCTGGCTGTGATTGGGAGGAAGGAGGGAGGCAGTGAATGTTGTGCCCTCGTTTTTCTCTTGTACAGGAAGAAAAAAAAGCTGAGGAGCCTGTCCTCCTCCTCTGAGTCAGCTGTGGTTACGGTTTGCTGAGTAGGCGTGCATGTTTTGAAGGGAAAAGCAGCTCTGAATTAAGTCAGCTGAATACTGTGCCCAAATAAGTTTGGGTAAGTTCCCCCACCTTGGACGTACTCTTCCTGGAGCCTGACAGCTTGGGGTAAAACTGGTTTATGGTAATTACTAAAGCTATTGTATGCATTGAGTAATGCCTGAGCTAAATAGGACATCAGGCTCTGTGCCCTGGTGAGTTTTACGTTTTGGTAGCTGTTGTTACCCCAGCAAGTTGAGCCACGGTGAGAAAGTAGGATTACTTAATCCTACATTACACCGGTAGTATGATCAACCCCCAGCAGGTACATCCAGATCTTGGTAGTACAGCAAGGGTATCTGTGTGCGTATGACATCGGGTAACTTGTGGTCAACATGATAAAAGAGGATCTGGAAGAGGACTTTGTAAAGCGCTATTTACAAAGGACTTTTCAAGTCCTGGGAAGGCAGAGGTGAGCATCTTCTGTGTGGTGGAGTAGAAGAAAAAAGAATGCCCAAGGAGTTCCTGTAGGAATCTAAGAGCAACCAAAATTCTTCTGAAAGTTGATAGGTGAATGTAAACATGTTATGGAGCAGCTCTCTGGTGGTATTAGAAAATGACACACAAAGAGAAACCCAATTCCCCAAGTGTTTTGTTGTCAGCGTCACACAGAGCAAAATTATGGAGAATTTCAGTTGAAAAAACAAAGAAACCAGTAGTGGATATTTGTCTTCAGCAAATGCTCTAAGAATGTAGTACACTTCAGATTTGTGACTAGTCCTGTTGATAGCATTTGAGTTCTCCAGGAAAGCGAGAACTAAACTTTAGTTGGCACCAGTTCTTTCCGTATGAAAACAGAAGTGCGCTCTGTAAGGTGTCCTGCTTCCCTTTTTCAGTATCGACTGTGGAAAGTATTGGGGCACGTCAGTGAATTTTAACTGAGCCACACACGGATGCTTTTAGATCAGGCGATGACACCTGCAGCCTCGGTTATGAGCAGTGTGGAAATAGTGGCTGTAGGTGGCGAGGAGCAGACTGACAGGTGAGTGAAAAGATCCAAAGTACAGGAATATCCCAGAGTTCACTCAGCAGTGAAACGGGTGACCCACCCGTCGGTGAGATGAAGTGGAGGTAAGTGAAGTTCCTGTTCCAGCTGCGACTCGAGGTCTGTGCTCAGGGGTTCAGTGTTAGGACATGGGAAGCAGCTGATACTGGCTTGATTTTTGCACGTGATCTCTCCAGATTTTTGCAGAAAAGCCGGGCTCCTAACCACACACCTTCTGATGCTACTGCTTGTTGCCAGTGAGACAGGAAATGTTAATTCTTTGCTTTTGTCTTTAGTTGCTGTATCTTTGCTGACAGAAATAGTCTGTTATTAATTTGTGACAGAGATGGAAACTCGTTTGCTCAGCTCTTTTTGGTGAATCTTATCTTCTTTTCCTGCCCAAATGAACACAGTGTGATTTGTAGCGGTTACTTTTTGGGTGAACTGATTTGAAATGAAACATAAATGTCACGGTGTATTTTGCCAGCACAACTAGAGTTCTCATATACATCCTGTTTGTCGTTTTGCTGTTTTGTGAGGACTTTGATCACGGTGAAATTGCAAGGAGGTACATAATGATGTTTAAGTGGTAGAGGAATGTGTAAAAGCTGTTTTACTACTCATAAGCCAGTGCTTAGCCCTGTATAAGAGACTTTTTGCTGACACCCCCAGGAAAAAAAAATAGAAAAATATGTGGGCTTTCTGGCTGGATGGAAAATTAATATTTTTGATGAATACTTGATACTAAGCTGTCTCCTAGAGTTTCTGGTTCAAGGTGAACAAGTTATTTCCATCACTAAATTCTGTCTTGGGTCTTGGTAGATTGCGGAGATTGGAGTCCAAGTTTCCTCTTGCGAGATACGATCGCTGGCACTTGCACTTTGTGGCTTCTGGGTTCTGTAATAGAAACTTTAAGTTAGCTGTAGGGTGTTGGAGTGTTTTCTGGCTGGTGATGTTTGGGTCCATGTGATGCGGATATTCTGTGGACCCTCTAGGATAAAAAGTGTGTGTCTGTGCTGCTTGAGGTTGGGGAGGGTTGAGGTTAAGGAAGAGAATGACTCTTTCTGATTTTTCATATTTTCCATACTGAAAATAGCTGATTCATCAGCTAGAGGAAGAGCTGTGATTTACAGGCTACAAAACCAAGCAAATGTGGTGGTTATCTGAAGAGTTTTTGATACTGCTTTTGATGCTAAAGAGCAGGGTACTGCAGAGCTTTAAAGGAAAACATGCTCTAAAGTTCGTTGCTTTTTGGGTTGGGGTTTTTTTTTTTGTAACCTGAATGGGCTGTTTCACTTACCTCTGGGGCTGTCAGGAGATTTTCCTCTCATCACACCATACCTCTGCCAAAGGACTTATTTTGGGGCCAGATGCACAAAATTTAACAAGTAACTTGCAGCTTACTAGGTTGTGTCCTAAGACGTGCTACGCAGTCACCAGAGGTTTACATACCAAAAAGCATCAAGCCAGTCTTAGCAAAAATGTTGATCGTTATGTTGTGTCATTCCTCATAACAGCAGTTCTTTGATTGCAAGTTGTGGCATTGCTTTGTGCATTGAGACAGTGCTAAAATAAATAAATACACATTATCTGTTTGTATGTATTACGTGTGTATATATACATACATACATATAAACCCAGTAGTACTAAACCTGAGTTGCTACTTTTAAAATGCAGTCAGTGCACAATAGCTTAGTTGAAGGCACATGGCCTTGTGCATTGAGAAAATGTAACTCTGTGTGTCTTGGCCAAACAAAAAATTCAGTCCAGATGAATTGGGCCAAACAAGCAGCTGAACGGTCACTACCCCCCATTTATCTCTTACTCTGTTTGAAGTAGCAATGTAGGAATGTGTTCTGCTTAGCAAATTGTGCTTTTTTTTTTTTTTTTTTCCTTTTTGCTCTTGAAGTGCTCTGTAGTGCAGGCGGCACAGATGATGCACGCAAGAGCTTGGTGTTACAGATCTGCTCCAAGAATCTTCTGTCCTTGCTAGTGCTGTTTTAATTAAAACAGTTCCACAAATATAAACGGAAACCGTGCCCATGGAAAATCGGTGCTGGAGCATTCATCAAGAAAAGTTCTCGGGCAGAGCTTGTGGGTTCAACCATTTTTTCTGGAGCATGAAATCTTTGGTGATCACACCTGTGGGGAACGACAGTTGCAAATGATTTTCATCAAATGCCAGTGGGAATTCCTCCCCAGAAGTATGCTTTAGACTCATGTAGGCAACTCTCAAAATATTTCACAAATAGTTCTTCTGGGGAGAGGTGCCAGCTGTGGTTTCTGTCTTTGATAACAGTAGGCCTGCTCTTCAGAGGCCGTGACTGTGGGTAAAAAAACTGCGTTCGGTGTTTCACGGGTGTGTGAGAAGAGCGAGTGGAAGCTGAGAGGCGATGTGGGAGTTGGGGGGGGGGACACCTCCTGCATTTTTTGAGTGCCTTTTTTGTTAATCGGAGCTGATCGGTGCGTGCGTGGAGTAAAGAGTCATCTCTGAGGAGTTTTGCTGGCGCTTTTTGGTAACTGAATATAGCCAGGTGGGTCAGATGTGGTAACGGTTGCCTGGTTGGGAGTTTGGAAACCCCATTTTCTTTAGAAATGCCTGTGAGATGATGGATCACTGCTGAGGATCTTGTACCATCTCTCGGTAGTATTCTGTGGGCACTTCTCTGAATATGATGCTGAAATACCAGAATCTTTAATCTGCAATACCTATTTTTCCACCACTTTAAATATGATCCTTTCTTTCTTCCTACACAGTGCAAACCGAACCAGTTATCAGGGCAGGCCGCCTTTTCCTGCTTATGAGTTGGTCAGATGCCTGCTCCCACTTGCCTGCTGTTTGGGCTGGGGGCCCCTCTGGAGGGTTAGCAAAACGGAAGAGAGATGTTATTTGTCATCTTCTACATTGTCAGATTATTCTAATTTTGGAATAAGGAGCTGCTTTCTTAAGGGAATTACTTATCTTCTTGGAAAGTTGGCTGTAAAAGTAAGTCCGTTATTAAATGGCTTTGTAAGGAGTGGATTAAAACTTCCTGATTTATTGTTCAGCAGGAGAATTGTTCATTGTTCAGCAGGAATTTATGTTTGTTTAGCAGGAGAATCAGAAAGAAGTAACTCATACTGATAGTGACAATTTCAATAAGTTAATTTGTTTATTTTCTGATAATGAAATAAGGTCAGACCTTGGCCCTCCCTTACTCATCTATCAGTTTTTGGACAATGCTTACAAATGTTTTTCTCAGCATTCCTACATCTGTGAAAGTCCTGAGCCTAACAGGTGGGTTCTTTACCCCTCCTTCCTTCCTCTTCCTTACTCCTTTGCACATTTTCTCTTTCATTTTTTATATATATATATATATATATAATTTTTTTTTTTTTTTACAATTTGGAAATTCCCCTTTGTAATTACAAGCAGCATACTGTATTGCCCATGATTTATTAGCTCTGATACTGTTATGACATGTTTGAGTCTTGTTCTGCCCAATTAAAACGTTCTGAAGGAATTCTGAGCTGCAAATAGCACGAAGACAAATGTGAAGGGTAATAGAGTTCCCTATACAGGCTTGTCAGCTGGGGATACCTAGGAAAGCTTTTTCATTGCTTTAAGCTAGCAAAATTTCAGGTGATGATTTCTCTTTGAAATTGTGGTTTAGTTGTTTGTTTCTTTATATACGTACATGTGCAGATTCTTTTCTTAGCAGAGGGAGGACAAAGACAAACTTTGAGGGATCCAACTGGCAGGAGCAGTCCTGGAACTCCTCTCGTCCGACACGCGGGCACCTTGGTCGCAGGAAACCACTCTGGGTAAAGAGGAAAAAAAAAAAAACCAACAGCCAAGAAGCCTGCAAAAAGTCTTAACCACCCTCCCAGGTTTCAGGTTGAGGAAGAGGTTCGAGAGTGGAGAGAAGGAGTGGGGTGACTGTGGAAAAGTAATTAATTTGTTCCCGAAGCCGGTGTGGTCCCTCTGGCAGAGCGTGGGCCAGGGGCGCGCGGGCAGGGGCTGGGGCTGCGCAGCTGGAGCTGCCGAGCAGCCGGTTATGAATGAGGCACCAGAAGGGGAGGAGGGGATTGCAGCTACAATAACAGGCGGCTGCTGCTGCCGCGAGGTTTTATTCAGCGCTTGCGATCTCAGCGTAGCTGACGCGGTATTGTAATAATACTGTGCCCTATATCTAATTTATTTATTTTTTTAAAACCAAAATACGTTCCTCCTTTTTCTAATTTGAATCTGTTGTGTGATTTATTTCCCTTCCATGCTGTTGCTTTCCTGCATCTCTTCCCCTTTCTCTCTTGAAGCCCACCCATAGGCTAAAGGCCGCGTCTCCTGGTTTTGCTCTTTCTTTAAAACGGGCTGACAAAACCACCGGGCCGCTCCATTTCTCTTCTACCCTGGTTAGGAGGGGTGAGCAGAGCTGGGCACCCCAGGGTGGCATCACCCTGGTTTGAGGCCCTGGGAGGGCTGGGCAAAGGGGGACGTGGCCAGTGCAGGGCTCCCCCGCCTTCCTCCCAGCTACTTTAGGTAGCCCATTATTTTCAGCACTTCAGACCCCTTTGTTGTGACTGAATTGAAGCTGGGTGACAGTGGCACCCTTGCTTCCTATTCACAGCAAAATGAAGAGACAGGGCATTGTCCTGAGCATAATTGAGCCTCTATCAAAACACAAACACAAAGAGACGGGCAACTCAGTTAAAGCTGCTTGTTTGAGCTGTAACAGTGAAGGCTGTTTAGGACTAGAAACCTAATTACTAACAGTAGGCTTGTTAAAGCCAGTGCAGCATCCCTTTTTAATTTAAGGCACACAAGTCATAAAAAATGAATTTTTTTAAGGTACTGAATTTTATTTACAAGTAGTGATATCACTGATAACACCTCACAAAACCACCTATTTCCCAAATTTGGTTTTACTTTTTTTTAAACCCAAGCCAGGCCCACAAGAGATCGCAGGTTCCAGCACCAAGAATATCTCCTCCGCTTGGCTAAGCCGGTAGTTTCACAGAATATTTAAGCAGCATGTGCTTGGTGGAGTTTACATTGTCATGCACTTTTCATTTGCTGCGGGAAAGCTATGGTGTGAGCTGTTGTTCTTCCTGTCTTTTGAAGTCTCAAGACTTAATTAGTCATTTTCCACTTCTAAGTAAAGTGCAGCATTTTTCTGTAACTGGTCTCATAGGAACTGCCAAAAGTGGCCAGAACTGCCCCGTACGGTAAGTTCATTTTCCTAGCTGAGATGGGAAGCTTTACGAGTCGTTTCCACCGCAGCAGCAATCATTTATCAGCACTAGGAGAGTGAAACTGTTTGTGCCAGTTACTGGCAGGTTGATGCTGCTGCTGATCATCCTCCTGACTCACCACCTCTTTTCTAATCATCCTCGAGTAAAGGCTTGTGCACAATGGGTTAAAAAAAATTCAAAATGTATTGTCATTTCCAAAGAAGTTGGTGTTTTGATCATCTGAGAATGTGCTAGGATTTAATCCACTTCACTATTTACTTAGCACCAGCTTATTTCCTAGGAGATACTGAAAAGTATCTGCGTATTCTGCTGTGCCTAATAGCTGTAGCGAGGGCAGATTTTCCAGTAAGGAAAAGCTCAGTGGAGAGCAGGGATCTCCAAGCTGGCCCGTGACTTCAGAAAGACTCTTTAAAGGGCTTATTTGGCCGGATATGGGAAACTGATGAAAAGGTTGGGAAGTGTAATTTCCTGTTGTTTTATACGATCCTTTGGGAGTTGTATCTAGTGGGAATGAATTGTCCCAGGGGTAAGGAGGAAGGTTAATCTTGCTGTTTTCCTGTTACTGTTATGATTCTAAAATCATTTTTAAACTTGGTAGGCAGTGTTACATTTTGGAGACAAGCCCTGCCCCCTTGGTTAGAAGTCTTGTTGAGCAGCTCCGAGTCGTGAAGCCGAGGGGAACGTGGAGGCACCAGCATTTCTTTGGCCAAATAGATTTGAGCAAACCTCCCCTCCTCAGAGCAGAATCTGTCCAGACCACTTCTCATTCTAGCAATACCAATGTAAGCAGTGCTAAACTTCCCATGATACAAAACTAAGTAATCTGGTCCCCTAAGATCAGTATCCTTTTTAGAGTTGGAGTTAAGGGCCTCTTTGTGGCTCATATCCATTAATATAGACACAAGTCTCTGGCTGAAGAAAAGCCTTAAGGGATGAGTAAGCTGTGATGACTTGTGGGCTAGGAAAGGCCGGCTAATGGCAACTGGAATGAGACTTCAGGTTGCTGCAAAAGATATCTGCAGATTATGTTTATTTTCTTGATTACATGGCATACACAAATAATGGAATGTAGTGCAGAAATGAGTTTTCATGTATAGAATTACGTCCTGGGGGCATAGCATGGGCATAGGAGTTGAACCTTCAAGACTCAGTATATGGAAATCTTTTGAGCGGTAGAGCCAGGCAGACTTGGCTGTTCCTCCACTCCAGCCTGCATATAGTTTTATTTGCATTTTTTTTTTTTCTGAGAGTCAACCAAATCAACACTTTGTTTCTACGTAAGTGTAGGCTGCAGACATGTTTAATGTGACCCCACCAAAGTGGTACACAGGCATCTGCAGAATCCTGCTCTGAATGCTTCAGGGAGTTTGTTTGGGCCAGTTTTTATTTAAGTTTTCTATAAACAAGGAAGATACTGGAATGTTTTGGCTTTCTTTCCTGGGAGGACCTTCTCAGTCTCTCTCTCTCTCTCTCTCTCTGCAGTTCTGTAGCATTTATGTTGGTAGGATGTTCAACCAAGCACGTGCTACTTGAATATTTTGCGAGATTGTTGGCTTATTGGATTTAGTTCAGGAGACACCTTTGATGCTGTAACTTGTGATCTCTTGCGGACCGGGCTCAGCAAAAAAATCCCGCATTTTGGGAGGCGGGTGGTTTGCGAGTGGTCGTCAGCGATATCGCTACTTGTAAATTCTTGCCTAGCTATTTTTAATATTTGGAAACGTGTAAAGTCTGTCAGTATGCCAGCTTTGTAAAACTGTTGAAGAAAGTGTAGGAAAGAGCTCATCTTGCACCGCATAAGTGAGCTCTTCCTGTCGAGGTTAAACAAGCGGACTCTGAGCTCTGCCGATCAAAGGCGGGCGCGCGCAGCCAGCGAGGAACTTGAGAGGTTTAGCTCCAGGCAATGTTCAGTGGTTGCCCTCCAATTCCGAGCCCTCCACTAATAAAACTCCTTTCTCCTTCTCCGAGATTTACCTCGTTGCACATTAGGGACTCGGATTTGGGAAGTGGGGAAGGGACGTGTTTGTGGCTTTGCAGTTTCAGACATGTTCTTTGGGGGTTTAAAAGCTATTTAGTGCAACTGAGCTGAAACAAAGAAGGAAAATATCTCTTAGTTTCCTCATATTAATATATTATTAAACAAACAAACCCATAACAATTGTCAGTTATTTTTGTTATGTGGAAAATATATATTATTTTGTGGTTATCTTTTCTTGAAATTAAATTCGTTTGTTGCCAATGGTAGGCTAAATGAAGACTGAAAGGAGATAGGGGGAAATCCCAGATTTTATAATCTTTATATCTAGTATGAGCTAAGCCTCTATTCTGTGCTTGTTAGGTGATTTCCATTTGAGGAGCTTGAACGTAATCAAATTAAAGATTCAAAATGAACCCGTGGGGTAAACTGATGGACTAGTCCCGTTCTTCAGAGAGAGACCACGTGGAGAGGGCCAGGGCTGGCTGCGTGCGGAGGTGGGTGTAGGTGCCTGGAGATGTGACCTTGCTGCGGGTTGGAGTTGTGCACAAGCTCCTGGCCTGGAGACAGTTTTCAGTTCCCACATGTGAAAAGGAACTTGGTCCTCATGGATCTTTTCTGCATCTGGTTTTAAAATATCCCTGTGATCCTGACTTGAATTCTTTTTTTTCTGTGGCATACACGCTTTCTGCAGTGCTTCCAGACCAGTTTGTTGTTTTGAGCGTAAAGAACATGTTATCTGCATCTCTGCTTCTTTCATTGCAGAGCCTTTTCTGCATGACGTAAATTTGCCCTGGCTTATTTATGTCTGGAGCAGAAATTTATCTATAGTTCAGTAGCAATGGGCTGATAAATAAGGTGGTACAGTGTGATATTATTGTAGATTGTTCTGGGGTTTAGTTGATTCTAAGCTACTGCAGGAATTTTTTAATTGCCACTGACTTGAGCACTTTTCAAAAACAAATTAAAAATAAACCCAACAAGCAACAAACCCAGAACCCACCACCAAAACAAAACATGGCCCTTCTGTGTTTTTGTATGCTGGAATCTTTGCCTTGGAGCTAATGAAAAATGTGACTGTTCTCCTTAATGGAATTCCTGCAGAGCTGTACTTTTTATCAAGTGTGTATGGGTGCAGCTGATTGACCAGAAAAATAATAAACAGCAGAAATGACTGACATTGTACCCGGAAGTTCTTATATATATATATTTGTATGTGTGTATATATTTATGTAAGAGCAGATCCTGTTAAGCAGCTCAAGTTATACCAAGTAACCTAGAGAACTTGTGGAAGTGACCTTTGAAAGGTCGAGTGCGGTTGGGGAGGTGCTGCCTTGGCTTGTCCTGTCCTCTGGTCGTACGGATGTATAGATCATGTTGAACTTGCTGGGAATGGTGGGGTCGGTATTATTTGCTTGTGGGACTTTTGGTTGTTTGTTGGGTTTGGTTTTTTTTGTTTGTTTGATGTTTGGTTTGGTTTTTAGACTACTGTAACTTGTCTCCATGGCCCTATGTGCTCCACAAGTAAAAAGATGAGCTTGGACGTGGGTCAGAACTGTAGTTGCTTACCGCTGGGGTCACTTGTTCTGGTTAAAATGGGCCCCATCTACAATAGCCCTGCAGTTCAGCCTCCTTGAATCATCCTAACTGTGTGCTGGGGACTTGCCATCTCACGGCCAGGGATGAGACTCTCTTATTCAAATTTGAACATCCTGACTTCGCTGAAAGGCTCAACTCTGAGGCCGGCTCAGAGTTTGGGAAGGGCAGTACAAAATGCCTCGGCAGCCTTGGGTTGTTGACTTGGTTTACGTAGTTGCTCAGTGCTGTTTAGGTCCTGCAACATGGTCTTGAAGGAGTCGTGTTTTGAAGTAAATGAATTCTGTTTTCAGTAAAATTTTATGGCATTTTTTTCCCCCCTTCTATGTCTCCTTCCTCCACAATCCACAGACATGCAGCTCACAGCTAGCAGCTTTGCCTTGTGTGTGTGTTGGTGTCCCTGCCAAGTGGATGCAAAATATCTTCACTTTTCAGCTCTCTGGGTACAGCTTCCAGCCTATTCCGTTTTTCTTCTGTAGTCCTGTAGTATGGATGTGTGGATCAAGATGTGCTCGTTGTTTTTGTCTTTGCTCACCGCTGTTTTCAGGATAGCTACTAATGTGTTCAGATCTCCAGCTCTGGAACTAGCAACTATGGGGGACCTGGAATTAGAGGTTGTGGGTGCCTGACCTCTTCCTTTGAGGGAACTGGGACAAATAGGTTAGGCAGAAGTAGCTGTGTTTTTCAGCAGTGCTTCTACAAGGGCAATAAAGAAAAAAATGAGTATTGTCAACCTTTACCTTAATGGCCATGCAGAACAAAAAAAGTGATGGTGGTGGTGATAGCAGAGAAGGTTATTGAGCAGCGATATATTCATCGCTTAGCAGGACTGAGAGACTGACTGCTGCTTGTCAGAAAACCACAGAGCTCTGAAGTGCAGCCTTGGACTAAAACCAAAACAGGAAAAAACCTAAACAGCAAAAATCCCACCCAAATCCCCCAACCAACCACAGAAACAAAAAGTGTCCAACATTGGATGTTTGGAAGAACTGTCCTCCCTCCTCAGGTGTTTCTTGCTGAAGACATGGCTCCGGTTCATGTGGATTCTGTGTGGGATGAGGAGCTCTGGCTGGTGACAAGGTGATACCGAGGCAGAGCTGCTCCACGTCTCTCCTTGCAGTGCCTGGCCTGTCGGGAAGACCCTGTTTGTGCGTGATTGCCTGAGACAACCGGCTTAGGAGCTGTTACCACCCTACCTCCAGGTGTTTGAACATTTTGGGAAATAATAAAGTATCTTGATAGATTTGGAAAACATTCGGTGAAGTAAATTCAGGTTTAGTAGGCATTGGCCTTGTGGGCATCATCTGGCAGCTGAGAGGGAGGAACTGAAGCTCAGACTCTGAACACAGCCTGTGGAGTCTTAAAAGAGCACAGTGTACAGCATTTCCTTCACGCTGGTCACTTGTCTCTATCTCTGTCACTTGAAGTAGCACCTCCAGTAGGACTTGGGATGCTTCCTCTTTATAACAAGTAATCAAGGTCTGGATGCTGGGATCCGAGTAGTACACTTCTCAGGGCTGAAAGGGAGACCGGTAGATACAAAACTAAGTAACATGTGATGAGCCCTTGATGATGCTACTGTTCAGAAATAGGGAGCCAAGCAACGTGCACGTGGAAGTTGTCTCTGGATTTCTTCTAATGTACTCGAGTACTGTGTGTACCGTATCAAGTTATTACATGCTGTTTGCCTTCCATTGCCATCTGTTATCTCTCTTCTCGTCCTTATCTTTAACTCGGCAAATCCTCTTAGAAATTTCTTGAAAATACCAAAGGGGAAAGCTGGCTCTTAGGTAATGCTTTTATTCATGGAGCATTTGTTATTATTTGCACCACCCTCTTTATTTCATTCTGGTATCTTTCTATGTATTTTGGGTGCAAGACTGGTGTGATCTAACTTGCCGACTGCAATAATACTATATAATTTAAGAACAAAGTACTGGAAGTCGTTAGTTCTGTAAGCTTGTCTCTTCCTCGGTGTAAAAAATAAATAGTATTTAGATATGCCAGCCTTTTCCATCTGACTAACATCCAGTGTATGAGCAGCCTGGTTTTCATGCTCACAGAAACTTTTCTTTCCCAAGCCGAGATTTTAGAAATGCTGAGAGCCAGTGCCTGCTACACGTGATATGTGAGAACATCCAGGCAGTGGTCACCACGTTATTCTGTTCACTGTGCCAGTTGGTGAGATAAAACCATGTGTTTTCTGTTATTGTAAGGATTTCATCTGAACTTTGAAGGACGGCGTGAGATTCTAGGATCCTCTCCATGTGTACGACACTAATGCTCCTCAGTTAGTGTTTTAGTAGCCTCGCAGTAAAGTGTTCTAATTTAACAAATGAGGGGAAAAAGAGGGATACAGACAAAAAGATGCTAACGAAGTTATGACATTTGGAGTGTGAAAGCAAGGAGAATTAGCGTTAAGAGCATTCAGTTACGTGCTTTCATTTGTTTTTAGGATAAGAAGCTACTATCTTGAAACACTGCAAGTCCTTATGGCTGCAGAGCTGCTTTCGAGTATTGAGAAGCTTCAAAACGGGGTAACAGAAGGCTTGTTCTGTTTGTGAGGGTGGGAAAGGACATTCCCCCCTTCTTTTGGTAATTCAGAATCCTTTGGCTTACTTGTTCTTAAAATGAAGGCAGTCATAAGTGATAGCTGAGTATGATACTGTTTGTTCCGTTTATATAAATTTTGCTATGAGTTGAGTTCTGGCAGCTTTGCTGAGTGGGAAGCTGATATGTTTGGCCTCTGTAATGGCTGTGTGGGCTGTCATTAGGAGGTGTTTTGCAGAAGTTGCTGTATCTTACCTTCTCACTTCGTTATAAAGCTTAAACATGCGATCTGCCCTCTCCCAGCTGGCACTGTATTTGGGGCTCTGAAGCGGTTTTAAAAACCTCGGGTTGCCAGGCTTGCACAGAATGTAGCTTGTATCGCAGCTTGGCTGGGAGCTGCCGCGCTGCGTTTCTGATTTGGTACCCTGAGTATTTCTATTAACAAGGTACCTGCCTCTGTAGGAGTGCACCTCACTATGTAATTATGAAATACTACCTTGAATAGCAAAACAGGCTTTCCGTGTTCGGGTAAGCCTAAACACGTGATCCCAACCTGGGCTAAATACTATATGTTTGCTGTTGGAAAGCGAGAGTTGTGGTAGTAAAGCCAAATGTGATGAGCTGGAAAAACATCAGGACCGTGAGGGAAAGGTCAAGTCATCAGGTCAGGCAGTGCTGCGGGAGGGGCTGTGCTTGACTGAGGATGGTGAGAAGCTCCTTGCTAGGCTAAGTAACTCATCTTGCAAGGTGACAGAAATAAAGCATACCAACAAATTAGCTCTTAAATAGTCCAGCTAAGAAATGAAGTTACAAGGGAAAATTGCCTCTTTCTGGCAATTTATACGTGCAAGTTAGGGGCAAACTTGATGGACACCACAACACTGGTCATGCAGGCTTGGCAGAGGCGCTTGTCAGTGTTGTCAAACAGCTGCACGTCGTGCAAAGAAGGGAAATGTCGTTTCTGTGTTCTCCAGAAAAACACTGGAGATTTTCCTCTAAATGATCTGTATGTGTGGAGGAATTTCAGCTTGCATAACCATGACATTCTCTTCAGAGTTTAGGCAAACATTCATTGTGGAGGCCGACAAAACATCAAGGCAGAAATGAGCAGAAGAGCAGCTAGCAGATAAGCATTGCAAATGCTCTGATACTTATCTGAATCTTTTTGGTTTAGAAATTGGGTTTGGGAATCTTGAGAGCGCCTGTTCTCACGATAAGATGTCTTGTAAAGCCCAGACTCCCACTAGTCAAGAACAGCACACGTTTAGCCTTTCATTTGGAGGGTTGAATCCTTATGCTGAACAGAGGTGGTGTAAAGATGTGCCTCGCATCGAAATATTACAGTTAGGCTGCCTGGATAAAAGTTCTTAGGAAGTACAAAATTTAGTGCTTGAAACTAAATGTTCTGTTAACTAAATGCTTTTCGTAAAGGACTCCTGATTTTCAGGAATGTAATTTGAAGTGCAGTACACGTGTAGAAAAGCAATAGGAATAGGTATAAATGTAGAGATCTGCTTCATTATTTGTGGAGGTTTTCTTTATCACCTGTTTGAAGTGCAGTCAGTCTTTTTCCAAGGCACTTTTGTAAAATATATCCGAAATGTAACAAAAAAAAAAGTTATTTTTTCCATGCACACCTACATCTTTTTATTCAAGTCATAGTTGTGGCCCCTGAAGTACGAGGCATTTATACTTTGCACATTTTTTCTGAGCGCTGTTGTGACTTTTAGCTGCACTCAGAGTTTTGTGATGTCCAGAGAACCTCTAGAACTTGGGCAACGCAAGTGTGGAAAGTCCCACGCGAAGGTGCTCTTTGTTCTCACACGTCTGCGCTTTCTGATGAGTTAATGCATTGTGATCCAGGCCGTGGCATGTTGTTAAGTCACTTCTATTTATGATAAGGGAAAGGAAGGCAACCTTGCTAAATTCATGGGGATTTTTGCTTTTTTAACAATGGGCTCTTTGCTGAAGGTAGGGGAAGCTGTCCTGCATTTCCAGGTGACAGAAGTTTTGCCCTTTCCTGCCACTTGGCTCTAGTGATCCTCACCAGGTCCTGATGTCCTACGCCCTTGGCTAACCACGACGTGGATGTAGGTAGCAGTGATCCTGTGGTTTACTCAGTCCGGGCTGGAGCTTGTCATGACAGAGGTTGTTAGTAGTAGTTTGTGGAACGCACCTCTGAAGCAGCTTTGGACTAGCTTGATTACCTACAGAGTACATTGAGAAACACTTTTTTAATCTGAGTTTTTTCACTCTAAGTCATGTACACATGACATTATCTGTCAAATATATCTATAAATGTTCCCGCTTCAGTCAGAATCTTCTGTTACCTGAGAAAAGGGAAACATACAGAATCACTGAAACCCCAGACTAAGCTCTTAGATGTGTATATCATGGAAACATGTTAGTACACAGTTGATGGGTGGTGGTTTAAACCTCTCTGCAGTAATAAGTCTGAAGTTAAAAATAGACATGTATGTGTGGAGAGCCGGGGGAAATACTTCTGGGAAGAAAAAAAAACTTGCTTTCATAGAGAACTTAATTATTTTCTCTTGTTTAAATGCCTTAATAAAGTTTGTTTGACTCTCTGTGAGTTTACTTGGTATGAGGTGGCCAAGTCCCAGGGTTGAAGGATCTCGGGAGCCATGAGGGGTGCGGTGATGGGGCTGGCAGAGGTGAAGCCCCACAGCTCTGCTGCGGGGCAGGGGGGGGCACTTCAGCCTCCGAATGCTCGGGTGTGCTCTTTGGTTATCGAGGGACTGAAAGAAATTTTCCTTTTGTAGAAGAGTTGAATATTTCTTGAATACACTGTCATGTCTCACAGCATGCTTCTGAAAGCGTGACCGGGTAACATCGGTAATACGGTGGTGTTTCTCCATTAGCTTTTTCCCAGTGTCCGTGTGCCTCTTTATGCATTAGCCTGTAGAAAAACCGGCAGTGTCTCCATCGATACGTGCATCTTGGAATGTTTTTTGACTGTGTATTTTTATTTCGTATTTTGTTTTTTCTGCATGTTTTGAAGTCGATGTTTTGCATAACTTTCCCTTAAATTTGGTGTAATTGCTGTGGCTGGCACCTGTCTGTTGTTTTCTTTATGCTTCGTGTGGTGGGTGTTCTGAAGTATAGCTCAGATCAATGCAGCACAATTGCAAAAAAAAGACTGAAATTGCAGTCTTTTTGATGCACTTCAAAAAAACAAATAACTTGATCTGTAGCAAACTTGGTGTAACTGTGTTCTTGCAAGTGGCCACGCATACTCTACTGTCTTTTGTTGTAAAGAACACTCTAAGTAGTTGGTCTTAGAGCTGACTTAATGCTCTTCTATTCTGTGTACACGGAATAATATCCTATGTTATATACAAATAGCATACTATGGTAAACATTTGGCTTGAGGGAGATTACAGTGCCGACGTGGTACTAGTACAGGCTGCTAGTACTAAGTAGAATTAATGCATATTTCAGGCAGGCAGAGTTGGGCACTCCTGTTGCTCTGGCTTTTCCCAGCCCGAGCACTTCCTGGTGCAGCCGACACGTACATGTGTAGAATTTTTGAATGTGCTTATCTGCGAGGTGGGTAACCAGCTGTTTGGAAGAAGGGTTTTGCCTGGAGCCCTGGGACAGCTCGACCTGTAGCTGGGGTTGGGGTTTGTCGCTCGCTGCGTCCCGGCGGCGCTGCCTGGGACGTGAAAGGCGGGCAGGAGTGCCTGGATGGCTGCTGCGTACTGGGGAGCACTGGGGCTCCTTTGATGTTGCTGGGGCGGGTTGTTTTCTAATCCCCGGTGTGAAGGAGGAAGGTGAATCAGTTACGGGAATTACAGCTCTCAGGTTTCCCAACTCAAATGGGTGACTCTTTCCAAACACTTTATAGGCAGAAAAGGTCTTGTCATTGTTTTCTTTTAATGTCCACGGAACAGCCCTGCCTGGCCTGTAGTGGCTGCCCTTAGACAGCTTTTATCTTAAAAACCAGCAAGAGGCCATGCTCGTTCAGAGGCTGGTTGTGCAGCCGGGATGGCAGCGTGACGGGGCAGACGTCCAGAAGTGGGTGCCACAGGTCACCAGCCCCACCGCGCTCACCTGAGCTCCCCTTCTGGGAAAATAACAAACATCGCTCCACGTGAGGTCTGTGGCAGGGTCCGAGGGGCCTTGTTATGAGCCTTTGTGTGTTTGTTTTGGATATATTTTTTTAATTTTTTATTTTATGTTAGCAGAAGCCCTCCGATGGCTGCTGCTTCCAAGTCCCAGCGGAGGGGCCGGCACGGGAAGGCGAAGGAGTAGGAAGGGAGCGATGCCGCGGAGCAGGAGCGAGAGGCCCCAAGGCCTGAAAGCCCGTCTTTGTGTCCCCCTCCCCCTGGGCCCTGCCTAGGGCAGAGCATTACACAATCTGGCTATTGTTTGCTTGGAAATGTCTACGGCATCCTATTGCAATTATTTATGAAAGAAAATATTTGATGTTTTTGTGGAAGGTGGGTGGGGGAAGCTGAATTTACCTCTCTTCTTGTTTGGAAGTAATGTTTCTTTTTTTTTTTTTTATTCTTCCTGTCCACTTCTTCCAAAATTTTTCTAACAGCAGAGAGTGCCCATGCCTGCAGACTGTGCTGCAGTGAAAGTCTTGCTATTAAAACAAACACACCCTCCCCAGTTCTACAGAACTTCATTCAGTGTCATAAGAAAAGATATGCACAAACTTTTTCTAGGGATTTGATTCAAATCCTTTGCACTTTTGTATGTTTTACAGTGGTATTATATGAGGTTTTGTATGTTTTACAGTGGCAGCGTTTGGAAATGTTACATTTTCCTTGGTTTTACCTGGAAATGTAGGTATAGTAAGAAGAGGAAGGATCCAGAAAAAGCTGATTCCGGTGGAGAGGCTCAAAATAAATGGTGTAACTTGAGCCAGTTTTTCTGATCTTGGAGCCCTCTCTGCAGGTGACATAAAAGGCGTCAGTAGTGCAGATTAAAAGTCTTGACACACTTGCAAAAGAGAACTAAACTAGAAAATATCAAAAGTAATTAGCAAATAGTCAACACAAAGTACTTTTAACTTTGGCAGAAGTGTACAAAATAAATCTCAGAACTGTTTTTCTACAGGCCAAGTGGTCCTTCTAGGTTTGTTTGAATTGGATGTGTTAGAGATAACTGATGGACTTCTCTAATATGATTTCCAAAACAAATCTGTGTGAGACTTGATTTTGATCATAGAGTCATAGGACATTTTTGGCTGGAAGAGACTGCCAAGATTGAGTCCAACCTTTGTCCTAACCCTATCAACACCCCTAAGCCATGTCCCTCAACACAACATCCACTCGTCTCTTCAACACCTCCAGGGGCGGTGACTCAACCCCCTCCCTGGGCAGCCTGTTCCAACTCCTGACAACCTTTTCGATAAAGAAATTCTTTCCAGTATCCAACCTGAACCTCCCCTGGCACAACTTAAGGCCGTTTCCCCTCATCCTGTCACTCCCCACTAGGGAGAACAGACCAGCCCCCACCTCACTACAGCCTCCTTTCAAGTAGTTGTAGAGAGCGATGAGGTCTCCCCTCGGTCTCCTCCTCTCCAGACTAAACAGCCCCAGATCCCTCAACTGTTCCTCGTGCGACATGTGCTCCAAATCCTTTACCAGCCTGGCAACCACTTCTGTGCCCTCTCCAGCACCTCCATGTCCCTCTTGTGTGAGGGGCCCCAAACTGGACACAGTACTGCTTCATGTGTACGCTAGGGAGATGGGTTGTTTTAGCTGGTGGATTTGGGAACCTCTGTGCTTGTTGTCTTTAATCTGTCTATAGGCCCTGTCTCATAATGCCTTGTCTTGTGTGTTTGTGCCTCTCGAGGCGTCCTCTTGCAGCAGCGAGTCCTCCGGGCCTCCTCGTTGAGTCACTTTTAGGCCGGTACTTGGTTGGTTGAGGGAATGTTATGAAGACTTATCCTCAGCTGTGGTGGTCAGTAGGAAAGGTTTGGAAACTTCTAAAGTCTTGTAGCCAAAATCAGAGTGAGGGCAACTCAGCTTTCTAATTCTTTGAGAAATCTGTGATCAGATGAGAGAGTAAGCGTTTTCCCTTTGCCAAAAGAAATAGGGAAGTGCCATCTCGCTGATGGAAACCGTAAGGCAATTCCCCGTGGCCCTTTCGGCTGCAACGTGTGCTCAGGTGCGGAGTTGGATATTACTGGGGTTGTTCTTGATGTATGGGAGAACAACGTGTGTTCTTGTGAGTGACGAAGATGCCTTGCTTTGTGCAACACGGATCACTTGGGTTTTGAGAGCGTTCTGGAAAGCGTGTGACAAATGAAGAGGTTGTTACGTTTCAGGTCCTGCTTAACGGCTGTGACCTGCTTTTCTTGAAGTTGGGAGAAGCTTGCCAAGCCAGAAGGCTCGCTGAGGTGCTCTAAGCATGACCTGCTCCCTTGTGAGGGTGGCAGAGAGTGCATCTATCTTCTAGCAGCTGTCTTGTGTCTGCTGCGGGAGATCAGACAGACTAAACTGTACCTGCGCTGGCGCATGCGGGACTTACCCTGTTAACCCCAGTCGACATACGTCCATGAGAACAGGTTCTGCATTTCCAGGTTATTTTTCACGTGGTGGCGTGGAAACTTAGATTGCTGAGATCACAGCTGGTGGAAAATACCCTTATAAAATACCCTATTCCAAACCACACAGGGTAAACAAAAGAAAATCTCACTTCTCTATTTGCTTAATTTCGCCAGTGTTTTTCCCCCTGCCTTGTTACTGCCTAGAAGCTGAAGCTAGAACAGTTTTACAACATTTTTATTTAATTTCCACATAAAAGCATTCAGTTTCCTTGTGTCTGTGGGGGGCTAAATTACTATCTTGGTAAAATGTGCTGAGGTAGGAAGCAGTATATATTAAAACTTAAGCTATTAAGACACAGTCTTAAAAGTAGTTCTGCGGTTTTGGGGATACTCTTAAAAATAAAACTATCTACATTGATTTAGTGTCGCGAAATGCTTACGCTCTCTTAATGTAGAAGAAATAAGGCATCGTAACATGTGAAAATGATGGGGTAACAACGCTGTGTGTGAACTTAGCTAGAACTGACGTTACATTAGCTTGGATTTATATGGTGTGTCATGGTACTACCTTTCATGCATAAGAAGCTTTTCTCTGAAAGCTTTTCTCCACAGGATGTGTTAGGATAGCAGTGCAACCTCTCTGAAAGTTGCGGTCCGGCATGTCATGATGCTGGCCTGTCTTTGTACGTGGTGATGGTTCAGAGGCTCAGGGTGTGTGGAAGGACCATAGATCCTTCCCACAGGATCCATTCCTGTTGCATTCTTTCCATGGAATACGTCACTGGTGAAGGTTATGGGAAATACACTTCAAATACCTGGTGCTGGAACCCTGCAGAAAATGCGTTTTGCCAACACACAAGCTAGTTGCGGACCATGATTGTACTTGCTTAATTGATTTTGTGTAAATTGTTCGGAAAACATTTTTAACTTGTGGGCACTGCAGGTACGTTTTGATACCCCAGCAGGCAAGTGCAGCGCACTGTGTCTGAGCTCAGTTACTCTCCCTGCTGTGTTATGAACTCAGGCTCAGCATTAACTAACATATTTTTGTACTTACTTGAAACTCATCTTCTGCCTGATTGATCTGTGTTCGTGTGCGCGTGAATAATTCATGCATATATGCATTTGTCTATATGCCTGCACACGTATCCTAGTGCGTGTGTGTGTGTGTGGTAAATAGAAAACGCACGGTTTTAGCACATATATAGAGGCAGAGCAGCCCGTTCTTCAGTTTATTTTCCCAAGGCATTGTTGTAGACCAGATATATTTTCTTACGGTCCTATGTGCTATGAAATAATATTTTTCAAGATGGGGAAATTATCAAGTTACTTTCATGCCGTGCTTTTATAAAATCACTTGAGAAATTAACATTCTTTTGCATCAGGTTACAGGCGTCTGAGTTCAGAAGGGGCGAGCGTGTAAGGGGAAGCAGGATGTCAAGTTGGAACAAAGGCAGCCTTGGTCGCTGAGGGGTGGGATTCCTTAAGGTTGTGAACAAAAGAGTGGATACTCGGGTGCTCTTGAGCCGTCTTTGGAGGAATTTGCCCTGTTTGCACACCCTTTCCATACACATCGTGTATCCACGCACAAAAATGTGTGTGCATGGATGTTGGTAACTACATCTCTGTGTTACGCTGCATATGGTTCCCATTTTCCAGTCCTCAGGTCGTTTTCTGCAACAGATTTCTTCAGAGTTTTGCTGTAGCTCTTGCTGCCTCGCCGTAAGCCTGTGACCCCCGGTTAGCCTCCTGGCACCGCCGCCTTTCCCCAGCTCGGAAAACCAACTTGAATAGAGAAGCGAGAGGCCTCGCCATTGTGCTGCCGCTTTTGTGCGGGGAAGCCCCAAGGTGGGGAAGGCAGGTCTGGGCTCCGACGTGCTGCCTCGCTCCTCTCGCCTTGGCGGAGCTGTGTGAGGTCTGGAGGTCCCTGAAAGGGGGAAGCTGAAACGCAAACATGAAGCTGAATAATAAAAATGATGTCACTGGCAGCCAATCCGGAGGGGCGATGTCACACGCCTGGCGGCCCCCGTGCCCACAGAACAAGAGCAGCAGCAGCCCCTTCTCGCCCGGCGTCCCTTTCTCACCACCAGGAGCTCCTGGGGATCAAACCTTTTGAAGTTTGTTATTTAAAAGTTAAGGGCACATAAAACATGATTCGTCACTCCTGAAGTTCCTGAGATTCAGAAGTTTCCCAAGACTGTAGAGCTGTGTGGGAGCTCTTGCAGCTCTTTCGTGAAACACGTGATGAGCAGGCAAACTCATTTTCTTAAATTTTTTTTAAAGCACTTGCTGTTCTGTCCTGTGTGTGCTGGGCAGGGTATGGGTTGGTACACGTTTTCTCCGTTTTTATGATTCTAACATTATTTCCTTATTTATTTTGTGCTGTATATTTGACTCTTTCTTTAGCAAATCCCATCAATAAGCTCTACATTACTCACGTTGGTTGTTTCCTCCTATCCAAGTTAGCAGAAGCTGAACTGAGCATCTTGGTGGTTCAGGCTGTTGGAGGCTGTAAGAGCTGTTTATTATTTCTGAGTGAAATTTAATAGGTTTTCAAGCCAGAGAGCTGAGGAGCCCTTACTAACACTCAAAAAAATGACTGTATGTTCAGTTTGAGGTAGATTTTTAAAGAAAGAAAAATGTTATACTGTTTGAGGACACAGTTGTTGCCACCTGGAGAAGAAAGATGTGAGCAAACAGATCTAGAACAAAAACTTAGCCTTAGAGGATACACAGGGTCCTGTGTTATTATTTGTAGCACTAGCACTTTATTTTTTATTTCTCTCCAGAAACATAAATGGTGAGGAGGAGGGAAGGAGGAAGGAATTTCTTTCCTAATTTAGTCCCCACTGGATTTCACGTGGCGCATACGAGAGATCTTTGATCAGCTTTAAGGATAGCCACGTGCCCCAGTTTGGGATGCCTAAAACTATTGTTGGAATGAGAGTTAAGCACGAGACCGGAGAAGCAGCACCGAGGTAACCCAGAGATGCTGCAGGCAGGGAGCGGAGCAGAGCAGCAGCCTGAGTGTTCTCTGGTGGTTGTGGAAACAGTTCACATCGTGACCCAAATTGGAAGGGTTTTATTTTCATATAAAAACAATTTAATGTTTTGTAACTGTTGTCGTGGAAGGGAAAAAAAAAAAAAAGGATATTTAGGGAAGCTCTAGTTAAAGATGCAACTGCTGTAGTTCATTTCTGAAGGGGCTGGAATATTTTTTTAAATGTCCGCAACAGCTTAAGAGAGCTGTGCTATTAAGAAACCACACTGAAACTGTAAAGAAAAAGACATATTTGAATTTATTGTTTTCCTCACTGTCAGGTGAATGGAGACTTCCTGTATCATCAGGTGAATGGGAGAGAAGATTTAAGATTTCAGTCCTTTTCATAGTTTTCTTGTCAAGAATCCTGCTGCCATGACGACTGTTGAGATCAGAATAAAATGCTTTAGAGAAACAATCAAAACTGTGATGCATTTAAGTTCATCTTGGGTAGTTTTGCAGCATTCATCTGGAGTGTAGGAACACGTTTACAATATTTTACAACTATCAATACATTCCAGAAGAGCTTAGAACACCTAAAGAGGCCATAAAATATTTCAGCTGTTGGTGTGGATGCCTGTATATAAGTGTGTGCCCGTGCAGGGATACACAGCCTGGATTTCCCATTCGTGTGAAAATGGAATGAGCCAGGGGCACGTGAAGTGTTTTGCCTGAGGTGGGCAGGGGAAGATGCTCTGAGAGGAACCGTTTCCACTGGGCTGTTGATTTGTGTTTCCTGAGCTCACTGCAAGCACTGCAAGTTTTAGGGCTTCTGTGACAAGCAAGATGAAGCCCAACCAAATCCGAGTCTCCTTTAAACAGGGAAATTGCAGCTCTCTGCACCGGCAGCGACTCTTTATAGGGCATTGTTGAAAAATAGCAACTAATTATTTTTTTAATCTTAATTTATAGGGCATCTCTCATATATGCTTTCCTAGAGGACCACTTGTTAGTTGAAAGCAAAAACAGTCCAGCTTAAGTGTTTCCATTTTTAGCCTGTCTAATTCTGGGAAGGTCTTACATAGCTGAGTTGAAAACTGAAGACGAGAGGTAATCATCTTTTTGCCGCCTGCAACGGTGACTCAAAGTCATTTCTGGTGCGTTAAAATGGTGAGTCCACTTTATGCCTGAAAATTTGAAATCCACGGATGGTCACGTGGGACAGGAGTATTGCCTATTTTTATTTACAAATAGTATCTTCACATTTCTCTGAAATGTCATGTGTTACCTCATAGCTTTTGGATCTTTTGGATCTTTTGGATCAGGTTACGAACTGTTGAGGAAAATGGGTCATTAATGGGAACACAAAAAGGTAACACCAGTAGAGTGAGAACTGGAGGTGAAATGTCTCTCTGAAGAGAAAATGCAGTGTCTAAAGGTAGAAAAACTTTTTTTTTTAAAGAAGGCACTATTTCAAAGGCTGAGGTTTCTTAAAAACAATTTGGTGCCAAAAGCTTAACCTGTTTTTCATAAACATGGTTGCCTACCGGAGCCAAAACAAACATTTAAGGTCCTTAAATGAACCAGAGTGAGGAATCATAGCTACCCGAGCAGACTGCTGAAAATTGGAAGTGCAACTAAGCGCGAGTCAGAAAGGAAGCTCAGGAGTGGGGGCGCGGGTGGTGTGCGGGGCTTTCTGGTCGCTTCTTCCTCAGCGTTACGTTTCTTGGAGGTGTGTAAGAAAGGTGGTTGAGCAGTGGGAATTAGAGGTGATTTGTGCCTGGACACCAAAGTGTCTCTGACTTGACAGCAGGGGAAGGAAGGCCGGGATAGACTGTGTTGCATGTGAGCCAAATGTGTTACCGTGATGGATTGTTTTAATCACTACCTTTACTATCACTCTTTTTTGCCTTCTGCAGCACCCCCTGCCAAAGTCTTCGTTTATGTGTGTGCAGTACGTGTGTCTTAGGTCAGTGCCCTGGCCTCTGTCCGACTGGATCGAGACCCATTAAACTTTGCTGGAAAATGCCCGTGCTTTCCCAAACCTTTGGAGTCAAACAGCTTTTCCTTGAGGGATGGCTCAGAGATGCTGAGGGCTACCTGGAAGCTTGTGCATGTAAAGGGTTGTCAGTAAAGGTGGAGAAGAGCTGTCTGTGTCTTTATTCTGGGCACTTAATGGCTGTAAGATATATTCAGAATGTATTATTTTTCAGCAGTTTTAAAACCAACCCTCCCATACCACCTTCCAGAGCATTAATGATACTGTCCAGAAGAGGAATATGATTTGTTTCTGTCTTTTCTCCCTCTTGTGAGAGCCAGGCTGAGGCATCTCAAGGTTTATCACAAATTGTGTACATCTGTTCTGCCTTGCTTTGTTTTTTTTCTGTTTTCACATGCTCCATGAGCTTAGGATGGTAAAAGATTTGAGTCAAGTTTCAGATAATAGTTAAAGATATCCTGTCTACTGAAGGTATGGCCCGTGTGTGCTTTAGAGTCAGGTTTTTGGGACTTCCACGAGAGACCCGAGATGATTTGCATGCAGAGGTTTTGTGGAATGGATTTAAACCTTTGGGAAGACTCTGGGGTCTGTGGTGATCTTGAGCAGGTCCCTCTTGTTCATGCTTCAGTTTCCTTTTCTAAACTGTCTTTATAAAGATCTACAGGAAAA
Organism: Trogon surrucura; assembly: GCA_020746105.1. NCBI lineage: Eukaryota > Metazoa > Chordata > Aves > Trogoniformes > Trogonidae > Trogon > Trogon surrucura. The sequence goes on along the minus strand of CM036627.1, from coordinate 17,778,209 downwards.
GTCCAAGTGTTTTTGTTTGACTGTGGAATTGTAGGTATTAGTGAAGAAATGCGCTGGATGGTCTTAAAATGGCCTGAGCTATCTGAAAGACTTGAAAAACTTCTTCAGAGATACCATAGCTAATCGTCGTAGCAATTGAATTTAATCTGCTTTTTGTACACTTCTGTTTGGGAAACAGTTCCAGTCTCTTCCAGGAAGTGGAGGGCTGAATTATAATCAAAATCCCTTTCTCATCGACCAGTATTCTGAAGTTGAGAGACGCTGTAGCACAGCATTTCACTTACCTGTGTGCTCCTGTCTTGGTAGGTTAGAGAAACAATGAAGGTTAAGCTCCAGAAAGCTGTAGGAATACTAGTTGTTCACGTCTTCCTTTATAGTCACGCGTGTGGAGAGGACAGGCAGAGGTGAGGATTATTCTCAGCCATAAAATCAGATGAAGTTATATTTACCTACATAAACAAACCGCGGGTGGTAGGGTGCTTTTTTTCCGCATCTGTGAGAGAAGCGTCAAACTGCACATTATTTACGAGCTGTTGCAAATATCGGACTTCTGCATGACATCTTCACCTCATAAATGCCTTGTTGGAGAAAGAAGAATAGCCGATGCGTTTTATTTTCCAGTCCTCCAGCTCCCACAGACGTACCCTGGTTATGGGACTTGACTGTGTGGCAGCTTTTGGCTGTCCGGAGATTCTTGCCGAGTGAACTTGCAGGAAGTACACTGAGACAGATCAGCTGGATGTGTGCTCAGTTAGCTATAAACAAAATATTTGTCTTTAAACATAAACCAGAAAGGAAATGAAGCAAGGAGATGTTAGTAATCCTCCTTAAGGAGTGCAAGTAACAATGTCAGTGTTGATTCTTTCAAAAAAAACCCCAACATCATCTCTGCCTGTTAAAATGTTTTTCTGGTGGATGCAGAGTTTTCATGAACTCCGCAGAATTCCTATACAGTGAGTACACCTGCTGGTTATTGGCACAACCACCCTTTCCTCAACGTTTAGGACCTAAATTGCAGCTTCAGGATCTACACATCTCTGGAAAGTTTGCTTAAAGCGAGCAGGTAAAGCGTGCTTGGTAAGGGAGCCAAGGACAACCTTCTGGTGCTGTGAGGCTCGGGGAGTTCTGTGAATCTTTATGGCCAACCGTGCCCTCTGTCTCCCGGCTCCCGCCTTTAATTGTCCAAACCTCCCGACTTGAACCGGCGCTGGAGGTGCTGGGCAGTTGGGAAGCTGTGCCCACTGTTTTTGCTGCATTCCCACACATGTGCGAGGGTTATAGCTCCATGGCTTTCCCAGGTGGGGAAAGATCTTGCCTTCTCTTGACACAGTTGACACATGTACTGGGGTCGATCTCCTTACGTAAAAGAGCAAGTACGGCTTCTCTAGTAAACTGTGTTGTAGTCCTGTTACTACTTTCTGTGCAAAATTGGCACTACCTTGCCATTGCTGATGGCTGGTTCAGTACAGGGACCTCTCAAGGTAGGATATCCAGAGCAAGAAGCTCTCCTTTCCCCCATCTCTCCAGATTTCCTTCTCTGGCTGGTTTTGCATTCAAAGCAGTAAAAGAGACTGTATCACACACCCTTCACCCGAGAGCCTGGGAATGGTCTGGGATGCTGCGCAGGATATGAAACAAGATTTGTGCAAGGCTGCCCGAGAGCTGCGCTGCCGGTGCCCGGCTCCTGCTCAGCTCAAGGTGTGTCCTGAGCAAGACTAAAATATCTCTGGCCTGATCCCCAGGTGGCTCCTGGAAGTTCTCTTAGGCAGTGGTGGGCATGGTGCTGGTGAGCTGCAAGTTTCTACTCAAATTCAAGCTTTGAATCTAGTCATTAGAAAGAGCGTCCTGCCTTGGGACTGGGACAAGGACTTCAGCTAACACGGGAGCCATGCTAGCGAGGCAGCCTCTGGGCACTATTGAGTTTTTCTATTTTTCTGTGTGTAACTTCTTCCTGATAATCAACAAGGGTTTTTTTTTTATTGAAATCTGTAACAAATCATGCCTGGGTTTGTAGATGTTCCTCATTACAACAACCAAATGACAGAGCTGTTTTTAAGTTTTAGTGAGGAGAAATCACATGTCAGAATGCTGAGAGCAGTGATTTCATAAGTACTTAAACCTAAAGTAGAATAAACCTTGAATAGCGGAGTCAAGTCTCAGGTACTAAAGGCCCTTGGAAAGAGCTTTCCAGCTATCTGTTGCAGGGGTAAATACTATGCAGATAGAAGCCAAAATTAATATCAATGTAAATTGCACATTGGGCAGCTTTTGCAGTCGCTGCGAAATCCCTAAATACCCCATTTCCTTCTCTTGTCATCCCACAACCAACACGTTGCCCCGGTTGCAGTGGTAGAACCCTGTGAGGAACGGGCTGGTATTTGGCAGAGCCCAAGAAAATTCTTGGAATACTTGAGAAAAACTTCTCTGGAAAGTAGCACTGGCTGTTAGTTATCACTTTTTTTTTTGTTATTAAGTGTTGGGCTCCTTAGCAGACAGAAACAAATGATGATCCTAGTGCTGGACTTTTTGCAGCCGTGGTTATAGTAGGTGGGGATATTTTTCCTCTAGAAAGGAGGGGCTTCTCTCCTTCATTTTTGGCTTTTGGCACACGTAACCAAAATATTTGCAGTGCAGTTATGTATTCTTTCATCTTGAAAGTGGAAAATAAAATGTATTTGTTCCTATATGTAAATGCTCTTTTCCCACAAAAAAAAAAAAACAAAACAAAACACATTTGCTTTGTAAATCCAGTCTGGTTTTCTCCTCGTAGTGTGAATTCCTGCGAGCTGTTTTGGAGGGCCCTGCACGTGCACTTTCAGGTTATCGTGGTGCTGAAATAAAAGGGGCTCACAGCTCTCCCCCTGATAATTCTAAGAAGAGGTGAGGCTTCGTAAAGAAAGGACCCCAGTGTAGTGGTTAAAATGACCTTCTTAGGAAATGCCATTCATGCCAGAGCACATAACCTTCCTCCCCGTCTCTTCCCCTGCACAGGAGGGGCTGTGGGATACAAAGGCGCCTGGGACAGGGAGCGCACATTCTTCTGCGCAAAGGAGGCTCAGAATCCCCTCGTATACACATGGATCTCTCTGTCTTCCCCCTTAAAAATGTTTTTCTTTACCCTGTAATCAGAGATTTTTTTTTTCCCTTCCTTCTTAATTTTGCTTTGGGTGGAGAGAAAAGGGGAAAGATCTATTGTTTGGCTGGAAGTTGCTGCCGGGGGTGACAACTGGGCTATTGTTGGGCTGTAATGCCAGTCTGGGGCTCCAATGGGAGGTGAAAAGGAGGAAGAGAAATATGAACAAAAACAAGTATTAACTCCGTAATAACCTCCCATTGTTTACCTGAACAAGGAGAGCCAGAGGGGTTTTTTGTGTTATTTTGCTTTTCTCCCCAAAGGCTAATGAAACGCAGCGTTACTACACATGGTAACGCTGCTCTCCTGTGAGCATCGGGGAGAGAGGGAAGAAGGGAAGTTTTTTTTTCCCTCCAGCTGAGGACATGCAGTTATTTTTCTAAAGCCAAAATCAAAACTGTTAGTTGAAGGCAGAAACAGGCCTCAGGAAATGCTGTTTCTTCTGGCAGCGAGAGACAAAGATCCTTGTTCTGTAGACCAGCCTTTGTATAATTCAGAACAATAATCATTTTTAAAAAAATGTCTGATAAAGAACAAGTACTCATTATCATAATGTGTTAACAGAGCTATAATTAAGATTGTTCTTGTCACTTTTTTTCTAATATACCATCTTCGTTTTGTGAAATCTTAAATTGTGGAAAAAAAAATTACTGTGTATTTACATTTGGCAAAAAGAGCTTTGGGGACCAAATGTTTTAAAGGAGCACAGTTTGCTTTTCTGGACTCTTAGAGCAGTACGAGAGAGAGAGAAATTGGGAAAGGACTGCAAACATCCTGGGAATTAACTCAGATGTTGCTCAGGCTTCATCCAGAAGAGGAAGCAGCCACTTCACCTTCTTAAAAGCTTTCTACCTGCCTGATGTGTTTCCCATGTCCACCAATACCCCGGGCTGGCTTTGGGGTCACCTCCTCCTTTTGGCTGCTCCCCTCCCGAGGGCACGCTGGCAAGTCATTTACACCACCGAGCTGGCACATATGTTTCTGCTTTAAAGGAGAGAGCCTACTTTTGTGGTTAAATAACCTCTTTTATTATTTTGATTACAGTTAGAAATGTTAATTTTTCATGTGTGTTTTATTACACGTATTGATCTTGAACGCTGGCGGCTTCTAGGGGCTGATGCTCCCCTGGTCTTTTGAGTCTCTTGTTGGAGAGGTTGTGCTACTTCAGTGAAGACTTTAGTATTGAATTCTTATTTAAAGGGTGATTTATTGTCCGTGTGTGTTTTAATGGTGTTTTCGTGTGTGGCCCTGTCAGGTGACAGTTCTGGGGAGGGAGGGTGGGAGCTGGAGGTCCCTTGCTCACCTTCAACTTTTAACGGCTCATTGCCTGACAGAAAGGGTATTATTGATGCTTTTCATTTTTATGGGCATTTGAGATTTCAAGTGTTCACTCCGTGTTTTTAACTGTAGAGTCTTTGTATTTTATTTAAAATAATCTTATTTTAAGTTGCTTTTTCCTGGAGGAAACTATCTGACTGCTGTAAAGTGCTCTGGCAACAGTGCTGCATCCTTGTACTAGCAGAAGAGGAACAATCTGGTGTCATTACCCAGAGCTGGGGAGACCTGACAGGGAAGAAATTCCCATGAACAGGCTTTCTGCTCTCTCTTTTTAATTTTTTATTTTTTGAAAGATGTGCCTCTCTGTTTTGATTGAACATTAATCAAAAATCAATTTATGACTCTGTGTGAATGGTATTAGATAGTTGTTCTTTTATCTGTGGTAAATAAAAACATGGTTCGAACATGAACAAACAGCAGTCTTGGCTTGATTCGAGTTTAAAAGTATATCAGGGAGAAAATTTCAATTAAAATTGCAGATTTCATAATTGAATGTGTTCTTATTTCATGAGAATATTTAATTTAGCTATAGCAGGATTAAAAAAGTAATGGAACTAAACACCTAAATGTTTTGCAAAAGAGCATGAAAATAAGATGGGAGAGATTTTTCAGTAGCAAAAAATTATCTTATGAATAGATAAAGTGTAACCATGAGGATGATAGACAGTGTGGACAGCCCAAGGAATTTTGGGGTCTGTATACTCTGATATACTTAAAAGGTGAATTGAACAAACAAACAGAAATTAATTTCACGTACGACTGCTGGCTTGAAGGCAGCCGAGGAGGCCATTTCCCTGTTAGTCTGAATTACCAAACCAGTTCTGCCAACGGACGCTCATTATGGAAGCACCGAGCCTGGGGTCACTGCGCCACCGACGCCATCTCTTGCTGTTTGAGGTTAAAAATACAGAGCGGTGAGATTCCGAACTGGGAGCTTGGAAGAAGAGCCCAACTGGAGTGTTTGTGGTAAGGGTGGAAGGAGAGAGCAGATCTAACTCGATCAACTTGAGTTAATTCAGATCGCTGGAGCAAAGGACAATTTAAGTGGTGACCGCTGCGTCCGTCCAATGTGTTTGTGTGTGTGTCCGGTTATTTAGAGTCCAACTCCAGGTGAAATGGGAGACAGAATGCTGCTATTGAGTGTTGTGCAGGGTTATTACAAGCTGTAGTGACAGTTACGTGTACAGTTAAAAACTTAACCGCTATGGGTAGCGGTGAGTTCTGCCGCCCCGATTTCAGCGTTGCTGCTGGTGGTGTGATAATGCTGGAGTGAAACGCTGCTCCCTAAATGAATCCAACACAGCATTTACATGTTAAAGAAGGCAGGTGGCTTACAAGAGTATTGATTAATGTAAATATATTACTTTTATTTGAAATGAGCCATGCAACAGTGGTAGGGCCTTCCGTGCTGTGCTGCCTGGCAGCTTTCTCGGAAAGCTCTTGGGAGTGGTGGTTGGCTCTGGTACAGTGATGGGAGTTTGTATCTCTTGAAGATAAGACTTGCCAGGAGACCTGTTGTCCTCTCAGACTTAACTTTTGCTGGCAGCTGGCATAATAAAAAAAACAAACGACACACAAACTGGACTGGAATCTGGTATGCAGCTTTTTCTTTTTGTATGTCTAGAAAATAGTAAGTTCTAGAAAGGCTTATAAAAAGCAAAATTAATTTCTGTACACTAACAGTACCTCTGGGTGGTAGAAGGAATGTGCAGCTACAGTCCAGTTATTCATAAGAATTAAATGTGGGTTTAAGCATTTTACTTGCAATTAGTCCGACAGTAATTGTGATTTTTAATTCTCTTTGTTTTGCTTTTTTTTTTTTTCAGACTCAAGTACTGAAGAAAAGTCTTTGTTTTCATGCATTTGTGAATAGTTCTGGGTCTTTGTCGTGCTTCTCTGTTCCTTTTCCAGTTGTATTCCATCCTGTCTGAGCTGCAGGGATCAGAGTTGCAGTGATGTGAGCAACCTGCGCGTTTACAGTGTTATAATGGAATTTCTCTTCTTTCCCTGCTGTGTCAAAGAAATCAGGATGTGCAGTATCTGCAATGCAAAGCCCTCCCTGGTGTGGAGGTTTGGTGAGGTCACCCCTCTGGGTCTCAAAGGACGGGTGCAACTGTCGTAAGAATAAGCAGAAAGATTCTGCTGGGCTTGGGCAGCGTGGTTTTGTGCTAAGCGATTAAAAAATACTGGACCGTTTGTTGTGCACGAATGATGTAGTAGTAGTTGGACAAACTTCTTGGCCAGCTTTGACTTATTCTGTTTGTTAGTTTTGTTTGCACCCAGAGCACAGGGAAGAGGATTGAATTAAGCTTTAGCATCCTCTCAGTTCCTGGGCCAAATGCCGCTACTTGTGCTGCCAATAAAGCCTACAGAAGATGTGTAGGCATGAGGAGTGTGGGAGTTTCAGAATACACAGCATCTTTTAATTGACACGGGATTCGTAAAGTGCAGCTTGTATAACTGGTGATACCTAATCTCTCTTGTCCCTTCCAAGAGGCACGTTGATGATCCATATGCTTGATGGAGGTGTTTCTTTGTTCAAGGGAGATAAGAATTGCATGTTTGCCTCTAATTTGCCTGCAGGCTACCAAATCTAAGCCAGAAATTCAGAATATTCTCTTGCTAGATGGAGGCTTAATCTTGTCATTTTTAAAGTTTTCCTCCTGTAGACTTAGTTTACTTCATCCCCCCTTCCCTCTCCTTTTTAAGGAGAGAAAGAAGCAAGTGTGGGGCTGAGGGAGGGGACCCGCAGTGTTTGATGTGAGATGCGTTACACCAGAAGGTCAGGTGCTGAACGTTGCTGCTCTTCTTCCAATTAGATGCGTGCCTGAAATACTGCTTTGCAGGTATTTTGTTACTTGAGACGGTGCCATTCCTCCCGAGTGCCTCGACATGTCTAACCCTGCCTAATCCCCAGAAATTACGGTGCCACTTCCCAGGCTTCCTTGTGGAAGAGCCCGCTAGGAGAGCGGTTACGATAGCTTTGGCCCTCTCTCGGAGGGTGTCTCTAGGAAGCAGTGGTATCATAGGCTCGTTTAGGTTGGAAAAGACCTTGAAAATAAAGACTAGTCAAAAAATCTAACACCACCAAGTCCACCAGAAGTCAGGTGCTGTAGCTGAAAGAGTAGATTTTGAGAGACTATGTATGTCCAGGAGAGCAAAGGAAATTGGGAGAGGGAGGAAAAGAGAATGATTTATAAATATTTTATTACTAGCTACAAAAACAAGGTATGCTGACATCTGTTTTTCTTTCCCAGCGCAGTTGTTGCTGTGTACTGCATGTGGAATAGCTTCAGCCTTCTTTGTGGCACTGTCCTCCTTAAAAAAAACAAAACACACGCACCAACCCGCCCCAAAACAGTCGAAGTGCAAACTCCCCTAAGCCTACAGACAGTAAGCTTGTTTTTGTTAACTCAAATGCTTAAGACTTAATTCTTCCTGGGAGCCTCTGCATCCCCGGGTTGAGATTCCCTGCTCTGGGAGTTTGAGGTGTCAGGACTAGATGCTCTTTCAAGGTCCCTTCCACTGGCTTGGACTCCTGTTTGGCAGGATCCTGAAGTTACTTCTTAAGCACAATTAAAGCCGTGAGGTTTAACATCGGTTCTTCATAGCCTCAAAGTCAGTCAAGAGTATCTTGTCTTCACTGTATCAGGAATTCAGTGGGCAAGATTTTAAAGTGAGTACTGGGTTGATTTCAGTTCCTTCTTGCTTTGCAGATGTTTTACACAAATTTTTTTTGATCCTCCTCGTAAGCTCTTCTGTTTTGAATCTCAGCATCCTGAAAATCTCCGTGTCTCCTTATCTTTGTATTTGAACAGAAGAAGAGCTGGGCACAAATCTGAGAGCACCTTTTTCTTCTTTCCTGCATTACCCTGCACACCCCCTCCCCCCTTTTTATTTTAATTAAAAAAGCCCCACACATTTTTGAGTGTTAGGAAACGGTTCAGTCTGGCTATTCTCTGTTTTGGGAAGACAGAAACAAAATGTCAATGATGTTGCATTTAAATTTGTGGTTTAGTGTTTCTTGATGTGCGATACGCAGGCAGTGGTGGTGATGATGATGTCTGCATGCAACTGTGTAAAAATTAGGAAGTGCTGTGTTCTTTTAGTAAATCGAGGCCAAATTTCTGCTCCGTTAAGATACTCTTGTGTTGCCATCGACGTCAGAACAGCTACGCTTTTTTCTTTGTGTGGTTGTGCTGTGATATAAAGGAGAACTTTTTTCCTGGTAGTCTGATTTTTAGACTATAGGCTGCTGCTGTCGGACTTTCCCCTCTTCCCTCTTCTAACATTTCTTGCATTGCAAACTGCTTTTAAAAAACACGATACAGAGACTGTCGCGTCTAAAATACTCCGAATGTTTTCAAAGCCTAGCTGGTTACGGCACCAACGCGCAAACACACACACACACAACTCTTGTGCCTCCCAAAAATAGTCACCTGAAGTTGAAGCACAGGGGCTGAAATAGAGCTGCTGGGTTTCGGTCTGCCCTGCCGGGCTGGCTCCCCACACGGGCTGCCCTTGCATTCCTTCGACCGGGGCCTCTTTTGAAAGCATCCTTTCAGGCTCCTGAAGCTGCATGGTGTAAACATCTTCAGCAATAATTTATTCTCTTGGAAGAGGCCAAACTATTCCTCCCGTCCTGGTTAGAGGTGCCTTAGATGTTCGTCTGCGCGGCGTTTTCTGTCTCGCAACACGCGTGACATCACGTGAAGAGAGCAACGCAATGTGGTCAAATACCATTTTAAACAAATTTTAAAAGCCTCCCCCGTGGGGCGGCTGTGTTGGGAATGTTCTTCCTTCATCTGTATGTTATCAAGCTAAATACCAGTTTGGTTTTGCCAGAATGTTTCTGTATGTGCAGAAAGAAACAAACCCCGCTGATTTCAGCGCATTGATAATTTCCTTCCCTCCTTTGTTTTTTGTCTCGGGGCGGAAAAAAAGCAAATGCTGTTTGTAGAAGGGGAGTGAAAGATCTTCATAAAAGTCTACCTGCCTAGAAAATAAGTGTAATTATTTTCTGAAATTCAGAGTATTCACGAACGTAGTTTGTTGTAAACAAATTCCTGAAGTCCTTCTGGAGAAACATATGACTTTGATTTATTTTTTTCTTTTTTTTTTTTTTTTCTCTTATAGGAGCAGCATTCTAAACTTGTGCCTTACAGTTTTTCAGCGCAGCCTCAGAAAGCTCCGTGTTGTTTTTGTCCTGTAATAACACTTGTCTGAGCAAGGACACGGCATCTTTGGGGTTTACCTCTGTCTGCAGCCCCTGGGAGGTTGTTTACTACTTTCTGCCTGGAATAACAGGCTAGTCCCAGGGATCCTCCCTGGGGAGCCAGGATTATTGGTTTCTGCCAAAATGCCACCTCGGTGCTGGGCCGGCGGCGGCATGTTGTTGCTGGGGATGTTGTTGAGGGGGTGGCGAGGCGCTGGCCGAGGGTCTGGTACCCGTGGGGGCAGCGGGACGGTACCCGCAGGGCTGCGGGCGGTGGGATGCGCGATGCTGCCCAGCGGCCGGGCAGGCAGAGCCCCCGCGGGTGGTGTGAGCTCAGCCCCACGTCTCCTCTCCGGGGTGGGGGGAGACAGAAAACAGTGAGACCCTTTTCAGGAGTGAGGGGTGTTTAAGCCTATATTTGGACACTGCGCCTCTTCTAAATTTGGTTTCTCCTCATTAATACAGGAGCTGTTTCAATCGCCCCGTAGGGAAAAACACGGGGTTGCTGCAGGGTGGGTTATTCTGTTTGGGGTGGAGTTTTTTTCCACCTTTTATGAAAGGCCAAGGTCTGTTTTGGAGGGCTGGAAGCAAGGGAATGTGGAGGAAGGGGTGGAGGATGGAGGGAGGGTCTGCTCTTCTGAGCTCCTTTGTGTGGCGCAGAGCCCCACGTTTCCCTCTTCACCTCCCGTTTCCCTCTTCACCCCCCATCTGGCTGACAAGGGGGGCACTCGAATCTGGGCGGGGGGGATCTCCTTTGCTGCCTAAGAGGCAGACATGGCTGCAGAGCCGTGCAGCATGGCTGTGTGGTGGGAGGGGGATGTGTACCTCGTTGGTTCCCCTTCCCTGAGCAAAGGCAGCCGTTGGGTTTTCCGCGGGGAGGGAGTTGTCCCCAGATCGGGGGCAGCGCGGAGAAGGAAGCGTGGCTGCGTCGTGTTCAAATGTGTATTTTTTTCCCTGCCTTTTGCAGTGACCTGAATCAGGTTTCCCCCCCGCCGTGCAGTGGCACGATGTGCTTGCAGTGGGTGTGATGGAGGAGTAGTGGATGGGAATTATTTTTGTCGGGGCTGCTGGGAACGCGCGGAGTGGAGCCGAGCCCGGCACGGGAGCAGGCGCCTCTTGCCTCCCCGGCTCCTTGGCCAGCTCAGTTCCACCGTGCTGGTACCCAGGCTTGTGCCGGCTTCATCGCGTGCTTAGAGGCTTTTCCTTGAGTGCCAGAGGTATTTATTTATTAGCCAGCTGCCTTTTGTGACAGGGTGACGGTCGGGACGTGGAGGGCAGTGGGTTGGATTTGAACGTCGCCATCTCCATCAGGGAGGCTGAAGGGCCCGACGGTTTCATCTGCTGGCAGCAGCATCCGAGCGACCTGGGCTGCTGCGCGCATCCAGCTTTGGTGTATTGACCTTTGCATCTGTGCAATTAATGATTTGCAGTAATTACTTCCAGTTGCAGCGGCGTACGGAGCGTGGCTGGATTCTTTAGGTACCTCTGCAGTTCATGACCGGAGTAAAATTCCAGATGTGCTCAATATGAACAATTCCGAAAGAGATTTATATCTACTCCCAAAAAGTGTAAAAATGCAAATTTGTTGGGTTATTGCAGTAAAAGCACAAAGGACTTTGGGTGGCAAGTTTAAAAATCCAGACACCGTAAGGAAGTACAACAAAAATGAATTAGTTGCAGGAATTAACTATTTTTTGCTAACTCCAGCTATTGATCATTTGAATTATCTGAGATGGAAATTACAGTCACAGTTGTCACTTTTTTTGCTGCATTTTTTGGTAGTCTCCCCTCCTGTAATATGACCTGGTTTACCAGTGTTCTCATGCCACACTCTCATTTTGAACACTTTCTTCTTGTTACCGGCTTTGTTGAGTCTTCTAAATATTTTACTACCTGCTCCATTCCAGGGTCAAATGGGACAAGCATTATCTTCTGTCTAAAGAATAACTGTTGAAAACCAGTACTAGTGAAGTCCTTTAATAGAACAGATGCATCTGACCTGAAAAATTACTTGTATGCTCCAAGATTTACTCACACACCCCTCCTGCTTCTCCAAAAGCATCTGATAAAATACCTTTTTACTGTAAAAATCCCTTGCTTCTATCCTTAGATCGTTGAAGTTACTAAACCCTGCAGCCAGCGACCCTTCTGTCCACACGTGCTGAATGAAGCTTGTTGGGTTTTTTCATGTTCGAACCATCTAGTAGTCTCCTGTAGTGAAAATGAACTTCATAACTAGGACTTGCTTTTCAAAAAACCATTTGCTTTCTGTGAAACTTCTGCGGAGTTTCTGCTGTAATTACTTGTTCAATATGAATTTCACTCTTACATAAAACGGTGCACGTGCTCCAGGGGAAGTAGTAGATTCTGGAGGCGATGTGTGTGTGTGGAGAAATCTCGCTCTGTTGTGATAGCACTCGTTTCGGGGACAGATGTACTCAACTAATTTTTTTAATTAAATGCAAATCATGGGAAGTGCAAGATGGTAGTTTACCAGTGGCTTTTGAAGTGTGTTTTTCGGTGAGAAGTGAGACATGCTGCCTTGAGCTCTAGTCAAAAAAGAGTACGAAGAGTTATTTCACATATTTGTCAATGAGCAAACCTGACAAGTCTTTGGGCAGGTGCTGCAGAATTACATTAGTGTTTGACTTGTGCTCTAATATGTTTTGTAGCAGTTCCTCTTCAGAAGTGCCGAGTATTGCGGATCTGATAAAATGGCTTATAAGGCATTAGGCTCATCTTCCACAAAGTTAAGATCTATATTAATAATTTTACTTAGTGAATTTTGCAAGCAGTTTTAAATCACTGAGGTTAATCTCCTGACCTTTATCTCTTTTTTTTCCCCCAAACTCTCTTCTGAGTGAAAATTACACAGATGTCTTTTCTTTTACAAGAAAAAGAATGGATTTCATGTACTGTATCATGTCTGTGTGTAAAGTATCCTGTCTTTGCATTGATTTTGAAAAAGCACAAATAGGGTTTGTCTGTGATTATATTTTTGGCTTCCAAAATATGTAAAAATTCTTTTAAAAATCATTTTTACTCCATTCTTACTCCCCCATGCAGTGGAAAGATAGACAGAGCAATTTTTTTTTTTATTCCAGGTGATCCTAATTGTCATGGTTTCAAAAATGAACTGGTTTTACTTTTGAGAAGTTGTGAATTAAGTACTGCTTAAAAAAGAAAAAAAAACTTAAAAATGTATTCTGCCTTGCGTACTGATTTTCTACCAATTTAGTAATTGGACTTGCCCAGGAAATTTGGATAAATGAAACACCTAGTGGTGCAATTTTTGTTATGATTGATGAGTCTCCTGCCTTGTTGGCCAGCTCAGTTTCCAAGGGGTTTCAAAAATGCAATAGGTAGAGGCTTAAAAACCTCTTAAACGTGCGTGTTTTTAGCTAGTCTCCTTTCTGCAGTCATTTCCCCCCCAAATGGTACCACCGAAGGCTGCACGATGTAAGCCAGAGCTCCCTGCCCCTCGCTCACGGCCCTTCCCCACCCCTGGGTGCCTGTACCCGGCAACCCTCTCCCGCGGGTGTCGGTGTGGTCCAGGCACCGCTGGCTGAGGGGCTTCCCCTTGCGTTCAGAGACCGAGATCTTGTGGGCGGGAGATACTAAGGTTTCATCTGGAAACGAGTCCCTTCTCCTGTGGAGGCTCCAGGCTGTGACCTGGATCTTCAAGGTGGTTGTTTCCTCGCTCTGGGGAAAGGGAATGAAGTCCTATGGCTCTTCCAGCTAGCGTTCCTCTTTCTAGTTGATGAGATATAACCCAAGTTAACCAGATGCGGATGTTGAAAGTACCAGAGTAGCTTCTCTCTGGGTCACGTCTGGTTTTCTAGCCCAGAGTAGGAGGCCACGGTGCCTGATGCTGCTGCATCGCTCACCTGGCTGAACGTGGGCACCTGGGCTGGTCGGGTGATTAAAGAAAAACAAAGCCGAACCCCTGAAATCCGTCACACCGCAACAGCTCTGCAAAGCATGGCTGTAAGTTCTTACTCAAAATACAAGAGCGTCTGAAGCCCGTGGGATTTGCTACCTGGATCTCCAGATGCATTGGATATCTTCTCAAGGAGAGAGAAATAACAGCTGAGATTTGGAGGACGGTGGATGCCCTTTGCAGCAAATAAAACAGGGTGGGAAATGAGGGGCGGAGAGCGTATGACTGATAAGTAGCACTTACTGTAAGGAGCTTAAAAAAAAAAAAAAAGGAGGAATAATCCGAGAGTGGCTGTAACTTGCAACAGTTCAGCATATCTCGCTTGTGACTGCCCTGAACTCCATTGCAGCTCTTCTTTTTATATCCTTTTGTCCTTTGAAATGCCTTGCTGTTAGGGTTGGGCTCTTATTTATTTATTTCTTCCTCTCGGCAGCTGCAGTGCTCAGACTAGTAGGCTGAGATGCTAACAATGCGCTGCCTGCTGCCAAGAAAGGAGGTATTTGCATTCATTTTCACTTTCTTATTCTGAATACAAAAAAAACAAATAACCCCCCTGCGGTCTCACTGAGTCCTGCCTCCCCCAAAATGTAAATACGTGTGCCAGTACATGATTTTTACTACTTACTGGTGGTGTGTTACATACATCAGCTTACCAGGCAGGTAGTACAAGTGCCCGCATTCTGTAAAACAAAGCACTCTTAACAATAATCCCGAGTAGCCATAATAAAAACAGATAAAAATGCCACTAATAAGTTTCATAGCAATTATTTAACAGATCACAAGTCCGGTGTGTTACTCATTATTTCTGCTGAATTCCTTTATTTATTTTGTTTCTTAGAATTGTAAATCGTTTGTGCTGATATCGGGAACAGAGTGTGTGCAAAAAGAGGCAAATAGTTTGCATTTTTTGCTCTTCATGTAATTTTGACAACGATGCGAGGAATAGGAATTGGAGACTTCTATTTGAAGTTCTACAAGCGCAGCCATCCGGGTGCTGAGCTGGGTGATGGGGTGATCTCCCGTGTGGATTTGGGGATTTTGGGGTGCGTGTGGGAGGCTGTGCCGGGCCTCTCGACCCCCACCACCCCCGCTGGCAGTGGGGAGGGGAACAAATGGGCTTGTAACTGGTCTGAGTGTGGCGTTTGGGATGTGTTGAGTGGATTAGGAAGGCAGCAGTTTAACTAAAGGGACATAATTTAGGGGAGGCAGAGGGGAAAAAAATCAGCGAAGCCCAGAGACTGAATCTCCGGGGTTTTTGTACTGTGACATATTGACTAAATCAGATATCAAAAATAACCCTATTGCCACGAGACTTGGTTTTGTGTGTCTGCTCAGATTTTCATAAGCCTCTCGCTATGATTCAGAGCACTGCATAGAAACCCACTATGCCGTCTCTTTTCTTTTTTTTTCTTTTTAATGCGTTAAATGATCTCTAGTGGGTTTCTTTTTGTGGTGTAACCCTATTGCCTCAGCACGAAGAGTGCACAGCGTACACGTGTCTTTGTTTAATTCAACATGTTTCCCTCTTTCAGTACTGGAAATAGGACATTTTTGTTCTTGGGTCACCACTGCAGCAAAGCAGTTGTGTATCTGAGAGCGTTAGAAAGGGCAGAAAAGGCACGCGGAGCATCGCTCGCAGGTCCGCGCTTCGGATCTTCCTGACACACCGACCTGTGTGCTCTTTGCAAACGGCTCTTAGGTGTGTCTCGAAGAAGTTACACCCAAGGAAACAGATTTCTGCAGTTTTGAACTGGCCCTCTCTTCTGTGCAGCTTGTGGTTGATGTTGCCTTTCCTCCTGAAACGTCAGGGTAAAGAATCAGAGGACTAAAGGGAAAAAAAAAATAAAAAATTCATCTGCTGATACTTGTTTAGAAATATCAAATAACCTCCAGTGTGGGATTTTTATCTTGCTGCTTTTGTGGTAAGAGAGGTAGAGAAGAGAGACTTGAAAGCCTACAACAGCGTAGCCTGTAGGAGCTTTACAAATTGATTCAGATATTCCATTCAGGGCAGAGATTTGATACCGAGTAATGAAATCAAATGCCTTAAAATAATCTTTTATTGATTTTTATGGAGAGAAACCTATACCTGCAGAATCAAACTGAGGCTATGGTAAGATCTGCCTTTAAATTTTCCTTTGTTTGGTGCATGTGTGCTTCTAAAAGCGTGTTTTCTCTGTGCCTGCAATGGCTGCTTCTGCCTCCCTTTAAGTCTGAAACTGAGAACTGCGTGCGTAAAAACAGTCTGTCCTATGCAATATACTCGGTACATGTGCAGAGTTTTGAAAATCTGTCTTTTTGGGGGGGGGTGAAGATCTGCAGTGCTGCCTGGGTTTGCTTCGGCGTGGGAGCGGTGACTGTCCCCTGCCCACGGAGAGGGTCCCCGTGGGGCGCAGCGGGGGACGCGCCTCGTGATGCTGCTCCAGACTCATAAACAAACCCGTCACGTGGCCGCGCAGCCCCACGGAGCAGCGTGCGGGCAGGGATAGACAGCGAGAGCATTATCCTTATTGGATTTCCCCTCCGAGCTGGTGCTGATTTGAATGTTTTGGAATGAGTGGTGAATGAAACAACACAAGGCGCTGCTTTTTTTTTGCTTTTTTTTTTCCCTTTGCCTCTTCTCCTTTTTTTTTTTTTTTTTAATTTTAGCTGCAGGGTTTAGGATGCACAGAGAGTGGCTGAATCTGTAAGAAGCTTCTCTAAAAGCAGGTGCTTGCAGTTCTGCCCGCTTGCTTTCTTGACAAAAGTACGTTAGCATGAGCAAGCTGTGTACACTTACTGTCACGTGAGAGAATGTGTAGGTGCAGATAAAATAATGGTCATATTGAAATTTTAAAGAATTCCGTTCTATGCATCGTATTTTCCCATTTAACTGATAGAGGTTCTGATAAAAGTGGATTTCTCCGTTTGCTGGCACGTAGTGCCTTAGACCCACTGTGTACCTGGTAGGAGCCGCAGCGCTTTGGATGCGAGATGATTCTTTGGACCAGTCTCTTAACCCTTGACTGTGAATGATTAGACTTCAAAAGCATTTAGCTCTAAATGTAACTGCAGCTCAGTTTCTCTGTGTTGAGTCTTTTGATGTATAGCGTGTACGTTATAAATGGGTAGGATACTGCCCGTAAAACAGTATATGCTGCGGTACTTCACTGAGAACATAACTTAGATCATGAGATCAGACTTAGAGCTGCGTACTTAGTTGTAATCTTCATCTTTAGATACTGAGGCTCAGCAATCCTTTAGGTTGTTGGGTGTGTGGCAGTATTGCTGATTTATCAAGCGAACCCCGACCTAAACCAGCAGGAACCAGGTGCACCCTTGCATGAACTTCATAGCTTCAGGTTATTGATAGCATTGCCAGCAGACTGTATTGACATTTGGGATGTACCAAGTTGATGATGATACTTTATTAATGGTTTGTAGGAAATAGCTCACCGAGTTACATTTTTAGGAGCCTGGCATAGGGAGGAGGCTTGAGGAGTCATTTAAGAGCTGCAGGAGCAGACTGCAGAGTGTGCAAGCTCCTGAAGGATAATTTAGGCCAAGAGAGGAGCAGGGGAAAAGCTGATGTAGAGCAGGAGGTGGCGGAGCGAACAGGATGCTGTCCTCATCTGTCCGGGGATGAGGCAGGCTCTCTCTGCGCTGCCGTGCAAGTGAGGTGAAATCCGAAGGAATGAGAATCTGACCAAGGGGCTTATGGGCTTGCAGAGTTTCTTCAAGTTTAACTTGGCAGATTCCAAACTACATTTAAAAAGATTTTGGTTTACAGAGACATTGCTATTAAGTTATTTGTGCTGAGCCTATTCTTTTTTTTTTTTTTTGTTATCCGTTGCACCAAGAACCACAAAATGCTTTTAAAATTGTCTTTTCCCAGAGGTACTTAACGCTCAGAAACGGATTGACCTGGTAATGTCATTCTCTAAATGATCGTTTTTAAGCCAGATACATTTGTTAATCTTACAAAAGGCAGTTTGAAGAAATCTCTGTTAAGATGCCGACAGTTTGGACCGTGTCCCAAGCAGTGCAGCTGGGGGCACGTCACGTAGACTTTGGGTTCCCTACTTGTGCCGTGGGTGAAATTCTTCTCCCCTATTGTGTTGAGTAGGTGGCCGCTGGGTACTTGAATGCTGCGGCTGTTGGTGCCTGAGAAAATGCAATTGGGCTGCACACGGGTGTGGTGTAGTAAAGGTTTTATCAGACGTTGGACAGCAGAGTCCAGTGGGCACCAGAGGTGACAGGATGGGACTGAGGTGCTGGGAGTTGCGTGTCTGGCTGAACCAGCTCCGAGCGTGTGTGTCCGTCCCACCGTGGAAGAGTCCACCGTGTCTCTCCAGTGAGCAGGAAAAGCAGAATTAGAGAAATCTTTCTTTTCTCAAGCACCAAACTTGGCAGTGATAGCGCTTAAAAACAATTATTGGCATGAAGTTAATTCAAAGACACTCGGCGGTGCAAGCATGCGAACTTGTCCAGGTGGCACCATCTGCATCTGTGATTAAAAAACCAGATGGATGAAACAAAGAAAATAATGTAGTTTTAAAATGAAATTAATGTGTAAAGCTGTTTGGCTTACTACTTAAAAAACCTTTGAAACCCAAAAAAGTCGTTGGCTCAGTAATGTTTTGTCAGATGAACCTCACTTCATTCCATGCTGGAGATAGTGACATCTGTTGTCATCCTTTAAATTCTGTAGAATCTTCTCCAGGATATCTTTGCATTTGTTTGTCACAAAGTCTGATATTGCAAAGGTAATTTGTGTTTCAGACTAGGCTGTGGTCCACTGTTGGAATTGAAATATCTATTTCTTTGTGGTTACTGACACACCCACTTAGAGAATTTTTTTGCAAATAGCCCCTAAACAAGCTGATTTCTAAAATAATTCTAAAAAGGTAATTTGGTTTCTGCTTAGTTTTTTCTCTATTATGTGATAAAAGTCTGGCAAGACAATATTTGAACCCCAGTTCTTCCGAATAGCGTTCTGTAATCGTGTACTCAAGTCTGTAATTAATTTTAAAATAAAATCATTAGTGTCAGGGGCTTTTGCGTACCGAGACAAGTGACTGCTGCTGTTCCTAAATCTTTTTCTGTAACCTTGAGTAACTCATCATTATCTGCTGCATCTGTTCCTCCCCTACTTTAAAATGGGCATCAAAAACAACCACTTGATTAGATTTCATGCCTTGTGAAGTATTTTGGGAACTCCTGCTTTAAAAGCGCAGCAGAAACGTGAAGCCTGTATTCTTCTGTTACTGAACATTCACAGAGTTTAATTTGTAGCATCCAAGGCCAAGGAGCTGACTTCAGCAGGAACAAACTCCTTAAAACTTGGGAAACCGAAGGTTTGTCTAATGAACTATTGGTTGAAAAGCACTTCCCGGGAAAGGTATAAATGGATTAAAAGTTTCCCTCGTGGGGAAGGCCGTGATGTGGAGAGGAGGGAATAGCGAGTCAGGTTGGAGATCCTTCCGTAGCAGTTAATCCTCCAGCGCCAACGTGGCCACCGGCGGATACTGCAGCTTCGGGCATGATCTCGGAGAAGTTGCTTTAATTTCTGTCATCGCTTTAACAAGCAGCGTTGTCTAGGTAAAGTGCATCAAATGAATCTGAGAAATACTTAAGCTGCAATGTGCACGAAGTGTAGTAGCTAGCCTGACTCCCTTACTTTTTCCCCCCGTGCCATCCCTAATTCATAAAAACAAACCACAAAAAAAACCTTTGAACTTTGTGCAAAAATCTGTTGCTCTGTAATTTGCAATTTAAATGATACTTCTTTGTATTTGACTGCAGGCAAATGCAGCTATTCTGTTCCCATCCAATTTAATGCTTTTAGTTTTGGGGGGGGTGTGTAGGACATCCTGGAATACTAATTAATTTCTCCCCTCCCTGTTTCTTGTTTCATAACCATCAACAAGCAGGATCTGCTGTTATTGGATAGTTCCCTCTTCCTGTTTTTAAGTGAAGGCTCTGCCTACAAATTTGAATCTGTGTGAATTTTAAAATTATTTTATTAATTTTTAAAAAAATCAGTGTGATTTTTTTTTTAAACAGTGTATCCAAGCTAATGTTTGCATAATTACAGAAATCTCTGATAGTGTGGAAGTTTAGGTTATTGTAACTGCAGATGAGGTGCTTGAAATAAGAGATGGATCCATTTGTCGTTTCGTTTTGCAGTCGTAAACATGGGAATAGAAACGTCACGTTTCTGGGGATGGAATTGGAAAGCTTTTCTCAGACGGGAGCGTGGTCTGATGGCAAAACCGCGCTGTCCCCCTGTGCCGCTCAAAAACCAGCGACCGGGCTCCTTGTAGAGTCAGGAGTATGTGCCCCAGAGGTGACAGATAACTCTTTGTCATGACATTTCTCGACATTAAATGTTTCTGGGGATGGTACGATATTGATAACTCCAACATAGCCAGAAGAATTTTGTTCTTGGTGTGCTTTGCGTATTGTAAATGCACACCTAGAGAAGCTGCTGAATGGCAGGGCTGGCGTTTTCAGAACACATCAGTAGAAGGAGGAGGATGCACGTCAGAATAGTAAAAAGACAGAGCAGGATCACGAGCAGTTTGAAAATGGGAAGCACGGTGATGCTTTCACCACTTGACCTCTATAAACAAATAAATCTGCGGTTATTGGCTCAAGGAGACCCATAACTGGAAGAAAAGGTAATTGCAATCTTGTTTACTGCAGTATTATTGAGAAATAAAGCTTACAATCCATTAAATTTTCCATTGGTAGATGTTTGTAGGTGTCCTATAAATGCAATAATTTCTAGAGTAAACGAGGTTATGAGAAGTCTTCGCAGCCTGTCTCAAGTCTGCACATTCTGCGTGAAGCAGCTGCAAATACTTTCATTGCTGAATTTGTGTCGTGCTTGTTTGTTTTGGAAACCTGTCTCTTCTTCTGTACCTAACACTAACCCTCTGCAGAATAAACTCAATGCTTTGTGGAATTTTAACATAAAAAGAGAATTTTTTTTTAAAAGTCTAGAAAAAGGTCAGTCAAATCAGAATGCTTTTGTAGAAGAACATCTGTGCTTTAATTACTGCAGCATAAACACCTTTTTTTTGATGGTGTAAGTATGTGGAACCTGCATTTTTTTTTATCATTTCCAAAGGTAATTCTAAGCTTTACTGTATTTAGTTCTTCAAAGACCTTTTTATAATTTTCCTCCCTGATTTTGATGGAGGAAAAAATATTCCATGTTCAAATCCGTCCCTCAAAGTGAAGTGAACTTTAGCTTCTTGGGATAAATATAGACAATTTTTCTTCTTGCTAAGTAGGAGGACTTTTTTAATAGCTTTTAAAAGTTTACCTCGTGTTATGGGTGTGCAAAGTGACAAAAAACAATGACACCAGTAGCATTACTGTTTAGATGGTGAGAAGTACAGCTTATTTTTTTTCTTTGAACGTCTGACTCACCTCAGTCCCCTGTTAATCTTGACAGCTTCATTGCAAAGCAAAGAAACCGATAATAAACGGGGAAAAAAAATGAAATTGCAGTGCTACTGCCTACCTGCAGCGAAGACGGTGACCCAGGGATTAGAGGGGCGGGGAGGTGGCTTTTCCCTTCCCCGCCTCGCACGGGAGCTGAATTTGCAAACGGTGCCGCTCGGCGAGGCTGGAGCCCGCGCGGAGGTGATTTCGGCCCCGGCGCCTTGTTTTGGGCTGTTGGAATCGTTTGTAGAACCCGCTCAGGGGTTCTCCCCGTGCCAGTGCTTGTTCTGAACGCACGTAACGGGCAAACAAACCAAACACCGAGCGCCGTGACGGTCTCAGGTAATGTGCCCGTGGCACGAGTCGCTGTGTCACGAGGTGAGGTGTGTTTGTGCATTAAGCTTTCGAAGCAGCAATTATTTTGACTGAATATCACCTTCGTCGACGTACACCCTTTTTACCTCTTGAAATCTCGTTTTGCTTTATCTGGTGATTTAGTGACTGCTTTCTCGATCGGAATATTCGAAGGAAGAATCTCTTTTACCAGAGGAAAACTTTCTCAGTTTAACGAGCTTGAAATTTCAAATTTGGTTAAACAAATGGGGCTATTTTGGTTGCTTTCATGGTAATGTTTTTTGTTGATAGGCATGGAGGCTTCATCTTTTTAAATATAGTCTAAGTCTTGCCATGTTTTTGTGTATGGAGCATGTATGTCCCCAGATAAATTCTCCTAAACTTGGAAGGGTTTGTGGAAATTACTTGAGTTCTTAAGTGGAGGTTAGAATATAAGGTAATTATATGAAAAGAGAAAAATGTTTTCCATGCTTCCTTTCCCCTTCGATACTGGGCAGTACTCTTTCTGCTTTCTCTTAATTCCTGGTGTGACGGCACCATTTGGTGCTCTCTGCAAAGCCACGTAGGAAGAATTGTGGGTTTCGTGATTTTTGTGGGTTTGGGGTTTTTTTCTTTTTTTTTTTCTTTTTTTTATTTTTTTTTTTTTTGGTTACAGCTCAGGTACCGTAATGGAACTCCATGAAACACCAGCCACCACAACACATTTTGAAAAATCTACCCTTGTCTTCTCCCTTTGCTTTTTATATAAATACCTATTCATATTGAACGCGTATAGACTCTGGAAATTAGAAACAACTTCTGTGCCCCACAGGTACCTGGCACGTTATTAAAACCCTAGTGATTATAAGGCATCTCTATCATGACAAAAACTTAGACTTCTGCCTGGGATTTGTGAACCAGCAAAGTGTTTTTGTTTAAAAGATGCGACGGAGGTGTGTGATTCTTGGGCAGACCTTAGGATGTCCGTAAGGCTCGCGTGTGTCACCCAGACCTTGCTCGTATGAAATTCATCTTTTCCCTTCGTTTTGCTGCATTTTGATAGCTGATACAGTCCCGTTCTCTGCCACCTGTTTGAGGTCTGAAGTGTGCCGGCAACGCTGACCACAGTGTGGTCTCGGGGGGGGATTTTGGATAAAGTTTGAGGGTTTTGTCTCCTTTTGATTCGAGAGACTGAAGAACATTCTGTTGGACTTGATGGTAGTGGCTTGGATTTGCTGGGTGCTTCTTGGTGTATCTGCGACGTAGGTGACTGACGGAGCTGCTCAACATCCAAGTGCTTTGGCTTGCAGGCGCTGCTAAAATAAACGGGGTGAGTGTGTAGCAATAGCAGTTGGGTTTGGGCTGTAAAGGGGGCCTGGGCAGCAGACGGTGTATCAGTAGCATCGATACACACCCCGGTGCCAGTTAGGCGTGTAATTGCACAGAAATGGCCTCTAATACCAGTTTCAGGAAGAGCTGCCAAAACCACAGCGCTCAAGACCTCTCCCTCTGAGTTCGGCCAATGCTCGAACGAAACAGCCCCCGGCTTGTTCCTCCGGGACACAGGCCTGCCTTGTTAGGAAATCGGTGAAGTTTGGGAACCCACAATACCTCACATAGCTCTGTGTACAGTAACGGAGGGTGGAAATAGGGCCATAGGCATGAGCAACCAGACGAGTTATAAATATAGAATACTCTCTCAATTCCAGTTTCGTTAGTCATGGGAGGACAGTGAGAGTTTTATAAACTTATAAGGAATATACAAACAGATCTGAATTTAAAATAACCCGGTATAATTTTTTTAGTGTGTGAAAAGAATATTCTTTTTTGAGACCGTCCATGTAAGTATCTGCTATACGCAGACTGTAAGGATCTCTGTATTTATTTGTTCATGTGAACGTGACTTGAGATGACAAAAAAAGGTACCGGAGGAGAAAAGTGTATTCAAATGTGCCAAAGTCTAGCAGGGCTTCCTGCTTTTTGCCAGTATCAAAACCATGAATCCCCCTCTTTTTTCTTTAGGTGCCATCTGATGCTGTTCCGAGCAGCCGGGCAGCGTCGCTGAGCTGGCTTTGCTGCAGCCTGGAGCCCTTGTGAGATCCAACGGTACAGCTCACCTTGGCTGTCCTTCCTCTAAATAAATAAATAAAACTGTCTGGTACTCCCTAATCTGATCACAAATCCTTACCACAGGAAAGGATTTAGAAAGTCCGAAGCAATGTCATTACTATTTTATTTTTTCCCCTCAGTCATTCTAACAGGAATTCCTCAAAAGCATGTGCCTGTGTATGAACAGAAACAGCTCCCAGACCCCTTTGACTACCCGACAGCGGTGGCATGTGTGCCCTTAGTCCGGGGAGCGTGTGATGCGTGTTCGCAGCTTCTGGGGGACGGCGCACTCAGGCGTGGTTTTACTCCTTCAGTTTATTTTACGAACCATTTGCAGGAGCTGAAATAGTTCTGTCTCACGACGGAGGATGTTTCTGAAGACAGTGGACGAAGTGCAGGCTGGATGGCACAATGTCATCCTCTGCTCATAAAGTCATCCTCTGCTTAGAAGGTTCAGGAGCATCCTTGAGCTTCTCCGAGCAGGCTCTGCAGCCCAGCTCAGCCTCTTCCAGCCACCAGCAGAGCTGTTCCGTAACCCACAGGCAACTATTGTAGCTGTTCTGTTCTTCGGAGAACCTTCCATGTAGGATGGAGTTAAAAGTTCATGTCCAGACAGTTCCAGTCCAGATTTGTAGACTGTGAAAGCAATTTGTGGGTTTTTTTTCCCCTAACATGCTTCCATCCACAGTTGTGATGTATGAGGAGCAGCTAATTTTAATAGTTTTCAAGTCAGTTGTATCCTTCCCGCTGTCCGTGTTGCCTATAAAATTGTTAGGATGCGTTAAAAGGTGGATTAATGCACAATCCTTCCAGGCTGCTTTTGGGTCTTGCAAACTCTTGCACCTTCTGTGTTCCAGTAAAGGAATGATTTAGAAAAAGTTATTCCATGATTATTAAAACCAAGGAAAAAGCCCACCTTTTTGTTGTAAATCTCAGGAGCACAGCATTTAGTTGCTGGCAGATTTGCTTACACCCTCTTGTATTTCTGGAAGTCATGACGGAAATGCTTTGTTTAATTGTTTTGAACATAACTGCCTTAATATTGTTTGAAGTGATGTTGATCTTAACAGGATGCTTCCACCTGCAATGTGCAAATCTCGTAAATGGTTCCATACACACAGATTTACTGATCTGTAATTCAGACCCAGTGCACCGGGGTGTCCCTGATAGCTTTCCAAACCATCAGGCTTCTTGCATCTTGTTTTGCCCTTCTGGTTCAGGTTCCTGAATGTCTAGAACTTAATCCTGTGAGCTCTCTCACTAGCAGGTGAACACCTTGAAAAACGTGCTCTGTAGTAAAGCAGTTTGGATGTTCTTGCTCTCTATGACTCTTTCCTTGAGTTTTCATCTTTTTTTGACTGTTACAACTCAGCAGATTTTGTTGTTTGTTGTTAATGTAGGTTTTGTTGTTTGTTGTTAATGTAGGTATTCTAGGTGGAGATGAGCAAAGACTTTCTATGGTTGCTCTACTGTGTGTATTGTAAACACTAGTTTTACTGAAGTGCTTTTTTCCTCCTTTTTCTTTATTTGTAGTGTAATTAGCCTTTGACTGGAGCAACGTTAATGTTTGCCTCTGAGTTGAGCTTTATATTTCATTGCGTGTGCCAGAACGGTCAAGTCTGTTGATGGGCTTAATGCATAAATGCAGGGGACATTCCTGAGATGAACCAGAAGTTGAGTCCCTCCAAACCATTGACTTTTTTTTTTTGCCCGAGATCAAACTGTCCTTATCCTTCAGCATTAAGAGAGCTACATACTTTAGGCCAGTGTGATAATGTTATCAAACCGTCTTCCTCCTTTAGAATAAATCTGGAATGTGAATAGTATTCTTATTCCAGCTGGGGTATTGCCAGAAGATGAGTGACCAGCACTCCTTGCTTGCAGTATATTAATTAAATCCTGTAAAGCTTATTGCCTTACACTTGCAGCATTTGGAAGATGGGCAGATTAAATCTGGCTTTAAGCAACAACAAGCAAAGCCCCAATGTATTGCCTGTAATCTGGAGTGAAAAGAAAAATAATTTGCTTCGGAGCTGTTCTGCAGCAGCCCTTTTCTGTCTTTGTGTGTTACTGAAGAGTTCAGGAACTTCACTTGACCCTCTAGAAACGTGAAAAAAATTGTGACTGTGAGTGGTAGCAGTGGATGGGGAGCAGCTTTGCCGCTTTGACGTGACCCTCACTTTCCTCCTTTCATTGCCGTTGGCCTCGGCGTTACTCTTCTCATTTGCGTCTTCCAGTGGGAAATTTCCCTTTTCATAGAGGAAATGTTTCCAGAACAGGGCGACACTAAGGGCAAAAAACATGCCCAACCGATTTGTTTACCTAGTGTTGAAGACAGAGTAAAACTGGCCTGAACGCCTGAGAGAGGCTTGTGTCTGTGCCTCAGTTGGGTTTGTTTATGTACTGAATTCATACTGGTGGGGAAGGGACAGAATGGACTTGTTTTTTTCCTCTTTCTCTCGGGTGCCAGCTGCAATGATGCCAGGCTGGGTTGTGCTGGGCAACATAAACTGTTTTGGAAGAGAATGCAATTCGTGCTGCCTGGGTTTGTCAATAAGTCGTGTTTATTTGCCCCTTCTTGGTCGTTAGTGTTACGTACTTTGGAGCAAACAGAGTACCTGTACTATACATCAGTTCCTGTTGACTGTGGTCTAAGGTAGTTTTCTTCGCTTGGGTGTTACCATTTGCTCTAATTCCAGTGTGGTGTGAGGAACCGTAACGCTGCTGGAGCTTTTAGCAGGGTTGATTGCTTCACTTGCAGAAAATCTCAAGGGGTGGGAGGTTTTATGGTGCCAAATGGTGTCCCCAAGTCCTCCGGTCACTCTAAATAAAATGGATTTAGCACATATGTTGTCATGTATCACAGCTGGGAAGCCTGGAAGCTGTTCTGAGGTAACTTTAGGATAGAGAATGAATGATAGATGGCCAAAGGAGGTTGGTGGGTTCATCATACTCCGGTGTATTCACTGGGGTGCGGTCCCTATCCCTGGAGTTATTTCAGAGTCGTGTACCCATAGTGCTTGGGGATATGGTTTAGTCAAGGGCTTGTCAGTGTTACATTAATGGTTGGACTAGATCATCTTAAAGGCCTTTTTCAATCTGTGCAATTCTGTGATTCTGTTGTTTTCATCATTGCTTTCAGCAGACCGCTCCATTCTTTTCAGACGGAAGGAGAGCTCTGAGTACATTACAGTGAGGCATTTGATGTGTATGAAGGATTCCAAACCGTGCCATGGGCCTCTGGCTCCTCAGGGTTGTGCTGATCTCTGTGCTATCTGAAATACTTTATGTACTGAAACTGTTCTGAGGGGAAGGGAAACTGCCAGTGTTGAAGAAGAAAATTGTAAAACTAGAGGACATCGAGTACCTTGCTGTGTTCTAGCAAAGTATTTGTTTTGTTGAATGATGAATGTTTCCTCCCTGTTTCCGAGATCTTACTGTATCTGGTGACATCTGGGAGTCTCCAGGTGCCGAGTAGTGCTGGGCTTTCTTCTCCTAACCTGTCTCCACTCCTTTCTTCCACTTCCTTTGCTCTGAAATCTTCTGCAGGCGCTTCAATCTGAGCAGTTCCTGCCCAACTGACTGTACAAACGTTTGGTGTCGTGTTGTTAACCATAACGTCCTGAGCCTTGGGGCGCAAGACTAGACTCCTTTCATATGATGAAAAATTTAGCAGTTAGTGGGCTGATGTCGGGTTGTGCAAATCCTTTGAGGTTCTGGATACTTTATCACACCTACTCCCTCACTTAGGAGATACGGCATACGGTGTTGGTGACAAGCTGAAATACCAAGAAGCAAGAGACCAAAAAGCTTAGTGTGGAAGCTGACCAGGTGTTGAACTTGCTAGATTTGTATAGTGGGAAGAGGATGACTTCAGAATCATTTCAAGATCCTTGGAAGGGTCTGCTAGATAAAAGCGGACAAGGATGTAAACGTGGAAACGCAAGACCAGAGAAATGATCTCAAGTCAAATGTAGCTTGCAGGTTGTGGGCTGAATGCCCTCTTCTTGATTCTTGGTATAAATTTCTGTAGACCTATCCAAATATTTTACTGGTGGGTGTGTTTGTGTATGTAACAGAAAAGAGGTGATCATGTTCAAGTCTAGTATCAGTTGTTGGGTTGAACTGAACCTTTGAGATCTGGCAGTTCATTACATAAATCTGCCTACAAATAGTTCAACATGGCAGCATTTTTTTCCTTCAGGGTTTTCACTGAATGTGGGATAATCGGCATTAGAGTGGGAAAACAGGAGGAAAAAACCCCCACCAAAATGTACCTTTGTTAATATGTTGCTAATACCCGTTTCTGTAGCAATATAAAGATTTTATACAGCAGCTCTTAGCGGCCTCTTCAGTTCTTTGGAGACCACTTGGACCCATGTTACTGCATGGATTTAATATGTGTATTTCTTTATTGCAGCCTTTCTTCTGTAGTTTCTTGATTCTAGCCCTGGCTGTGAATCACTGGAACTGGATTTTCTGACTAATGTCTCTCCAGTCTCTCTATTCTCACAGTATACTGGGCAAAAGAAATCGGGTCTTGTATAGGCTGCTCGAGCATTTGAAGTCAGCTGTTTGAAAGACCGTACCGAAGTTGAGACCATTAAAATGCAGTATTTTAAAAATTCTGTCATGTGGAGGGATTAACATTCCAAAAATGACGTGTTTTTTCTGTCTTTGTGGATAAATTTAGACAGCTAATTTTTTCAGTAGTTGGCTACAAGAAAATGCTCCCTTCCTCTGCTGGTTTCTGCTTATAACCAGGCTTTCCCCCCCCCCCCCCCCCCCCCCCGCCTTTTTTTCTTCCTGAAACATTATTTTATATGTAGGATGCTCTAAAAAAGCAGAAACAGTATTAAAAAGGAAGGATCAAGTATCGTTTTACAAGGAGAGAAAGAATCTTTAAAAAAATATTTATCCCACATTTGGCAACCTTTTGCTCGCCCGCATGTGACTGGCACGGCGCCATCCTTGGCAGAGGCCAGAGGCTCAGCTTGCCAGAAGTCTTCCTCTTCTGGCTGCATTTTCACTCCCTGTGACTGATTGTTTATTCACCTGATTTTTCTGTTTCGGCGGTGCTCAAGTCGTGGCGTCTCGGAGATGATAAGAGCACTTTGTCTGCCCAAACCGT
The DNA here is from genome assembly GCA_020746105.1 of Trogon surrucura. NCBI lineage: Eukaryota > Metazoa > Chordata > Aves > Trogoniformes > Trogonidae > Trogon > Trogon surrucura. The sequence continues at coordinate 17,749,576 of CM036627.1, read as the reverse complement.
ACAATAGCCATGATGTCAACGCGGAATGTTTGCAGCGAGCTTTAGCGTCGTGCGTACTTCAAATAGCAGGGAGGTATTAAATGCCGGGCAAACTTACTACCACCTCCTTAGCGTGAGGCTGTCCAAAAAGGAACTGCTGTAAATACAGACAGATGATTTGTTTCTTGCTTTTTTTGGAGGGTTGGGTTTGAGGATTTCCCAGCCTTGCTTTGTGTTCGCAATTTTGGTTTCACATCTTAGGAAATTAAATTGAGAGTAATGAGTCTCTGAGTCAGATTCTCTTGGAGCTCCTCTTCTTTGTAAGATCTTTGCGTTTAATTTGAAAGTACCTGTATGTCAGGTCTGAATCTGGTTTGCTCAGTGAGTGGATATCGTGGAATGAAATATCTTGGGTTTTTTGTGAGCGATCATAGTATCTTAATGGTATTTGGACAATCTCTTGAATTTTGTTGACACGAAAAACTTCTCATTTGAAGAAACCAGTAAGAAGGTGAAGCGTCGGTGGCCAAAGAAACTGCTGTGGTTGGTTTTGCTCTAGTAAATTTGATTTGTGGCTGCTAGTACTCTTGTAATGTCCTTCTCAGAATATCTGATGATCATTGAGTACTTTCACTCCCCAAATGTCAATAGACACTCTGGTCTGGTTAAGCCTCCATCATCTCTTCATTAAAGTCAGGAAGCTGCTTAAGGGGTCTGCCCTTGTCCACGTCTTGTTTTGACTTCCCTCTTCCATGGCTGCCCTCCAAGGTCTCTGAAATTTTCCATTATCTTGGTAGCTCCACATGATGACAATTAAGCATTTTTTTGCCCTTGTGCTTGTCAGCAAGGATTTGTTCGGGGGGGTCAGGTTTTTTTGTGTACACGGTCATCAGCCTTCGTGATCCAAGGCACTCTTGTATCTGGTTGATAAATTCTGTCCCCAAATGTCAGCCCACAATTTGCTTGTGCTCGTCTCCCTAACGTTCCTGCGGGCTGAAGTCAAACAGTTATCAGGTTTTTTTTTGGCAAAAGTGTTTTGGAACCTGCATTTTAAATGTGTCGGTACAAACCTAGCGGCTCAAGTCACACCTTTTGGGAGGGCAGAGGGAAGGATAGACGGGGCTGGATTGTAAAGCCAGCGTTGGTTAGTAACATCTTTATAACAACATTATCTGAGGGGACTGACGTGTAAAGCAGATAAGACTTCACGTTGTTCATAATACATCACATACAGACACAAAAGTTCTTGTTCTGCCTCTTCAAAGAACCAGGATACCCGTATTGTCTCCAGGCTGAAAACTCCGCCAACATTAGCGAGCACAAGCAAAAAAACAGCACTGAGAGAAAAGTGAGGTTGCTGAGCTTTTAAAAAATTATCTTTGAAAAGTTTTCAAGCGTTCTTTTAAACCGGTTGTGATTAAAATATTATTGCAGTTTTGAAAAGCTGTTTCACTGATTGCCTTTTTCCTGTGAACTCGTGTTATGTATCTTTCTGTGCTTCAATTTATATCTCTGTAGACGAGAGTCAGCAGATTTACCAGGAGAATCCTATTTATATAGCAGACTGTTCATGAATGGCAGAGGCATTAAGGGAATACACAAGTCTTCCCTAAGAATGAAATAAGCTCAGTCTTCTTCTACTATATTTATCTGAATACTTAATGTAGCAGTGTTTGTTTTTTAGCAGACTGTCTAGATGAAAACAACAACAAAAAAATCGTATAGTTAATCAATACATGTAGTAATGAACTTTGTGGAGGCATGGCGGGTGTGTGTGCTTTTTTTCTTAGTAGGGCTTTGAACTGGAAATGTAGCTACCACACAAAATCTGAGTTCCAGCACCCACTCAGAACAGCAGTCCATCTGCTAGCAAGACACACTGATTTATTTTTTTTATTATTTTTTTTTAATCCTTTAGTAGTTGCAAATGCAAGTAGTGCCGTATACCTTAAGGTGAGAGGCAGTTTGTGATGCCTTACTAAGCTGGCATCTGGGCAGACTTTACTCCTTTTACATTGGTGCAGGTTACCTTCAAAAATAGAGTGTACACCTGTATGCTTGTTTAGTTGTGCAGAAAGGTTTGATGCGTATGTTTGGGTTTTCTTCCTTTTCAAGGAGAAAAAACAAATCCAGGATCTTTATGCAGTACACTATTTACGAGTGATTTCCTCTGCATTGATGCTCTCAGTAGTCTTACGAGTGACCAGCTCTGCAAAAATTTTATTAATTTGGCCCGAATGCAACATCTGAGCTACTTGGGCAAGCATGGGACATCCTCCTGCTCCCCTTGTTCTCACAGTCTCCCCTCTCCACCCCCTTTGTACTTTTTTTCACCTCTTTTCAGTCTAAAAAAAATTGAGGATACAGGCACGGAGCAGCGGTGATTAGAGCACTGCAGCTGGGTTGTAGTAACAGTATGTGCAAGGAGAGGGCCGCAGGGTGAAATAATGTTTAATTTCTAATTGGAAAAGACAGATGAGCTCTTAAGCGACTTGAGCAGCACCTTCTCATGCAGTAGACCTGCTACATTCAATTCGGGCTATCCAAGCTGTCTTTGACACTAGCGTGTTCTGTTAGTGCTACGTGGCTACAGATGTACAAGCGATAGCGCTGTCGAGCGCTATCAGCAGGTTTGGCTGGTGATGCTTCGTAACCGCCTGCGGATACAGGGGACGCCCTGGCGGGGCTCTTGGGTTACTTGGGGAGTACCCGCAGGTGCAATTTCCTCCACGAAACCTTTCTTAGACTTAATTGTATAAGCAGAACCCAGCTTTGTAGCCAGATGCTTAAACCTGCGAAGTTGGCAGTTAGGGCTTAAAAGGGAGTGAATAAAATTAAGCAAGATCAATATAGAACCGTTTTGATAAGAACTGGAAAATTCTCTGGGAGCGATTTTACAAGTCCTCTTCAAGGTGGACACTACCTGGCAAAAGAAAGTAACCTTATAATCAACACTTTTGACATACCACGTCTACTTTCTGATGCAGAGCGAAGAACTGTTGGTTTGTGGAGGGTTTTGTAGATTTTTATTTTTTTCCCCCCACCGTTTCTTGTAATTGTTGCTTAATAGCACTGTCGTGCTTTTGGTTTTGGGTCATGGTTGTGGTGCTCCACTCAGTAACGCTGCAAAAGCGCACTCGTTATGGGAGAGGAGGAGTGGGTAGAGATTTTAGGATGTTTAGTCCTGCGTTAAAACAAAACTGTAGTTGCAAACTGAGAGATGAATTGCCACGCAGAACTTCCGTGGCACTGCTTTGTTTTCATAAACATTGTCTTCCTCTAAAGGCTGGTCCCTGCTAGCTTCTGCATTCATTTTAGGATGTTGACTCCTTTGGTTATATGCTTTTTGCTCAAATGGTTTGGTTTAAACCTCGTGCTGCTTTGCTTGCAGCTCGCTGTAGCAGTACTACTGAAATTTTGCTCTGTGCCGTTGTTATCGGTGCTGTGTTTCAGCGAAGTTAGAAAGTGGAAAACAGTTGCTTAATGCAAACCAGATTTCCTATCTGTGTTTGTTTACAGAGCCTCTGGCACACAACTCTCATGGCTAAAAGGCCATACAACCCTGTAATCAAAATGTTGTTGTTACATAAATATAATGCTGCTGCTTCTTTGGATGTAACAGTCGTAAGCTTGTCTGCTGACGAGTCTGCTCTTTGTTCGTGTCTTCCAAGCTGAAATGCTTTCACGTACAACGAATAAATAAATTTACACCCCGTTTTTCTTTCTCCCTTTCGTATTTTATGCTCTGAACCCGGAATTGGGGGATAAGGCAGAATTCTGTTACGCTCTTCAGGGGAAAATAGTAGTTCCACGATTCCACAGCGTTTGATGTGTGCCATCTGTGCTTTATTAAGCCTCTTTTTGCATACATAAGCAACATTGGGATGCTACATTGGGGTCAACCTAACCATGTGTGCTACAATATAGCAGGGCTTTATTGTACAAGTGTGATTAAGTTGTTCAAAGGAAATCTGTTTTGCCAGTGAAAGACTGATTTCAAGTACAAATACAAGAAATGCTTAGAAAGACAGTAAGTCATCACTCAAAAAATAATCAAAGAAGTTGACCGTAGTACTAGCACTATGGAGCAGGTTTCAGTATTTGCCTATTTCCGTTATCCTTAGTTGATCTTGCTTTCTGAAGTTTTCCTTACTAATTGGTTCATATTATAAATTTGACCCAAGAAAAAGATATTTTCAGGCAACTAATACAATGGAAAACACAGTATAGTTTGTCCTTTTTACAGGACTTGGTTCTTTTTCAGAGATACTCTGGAGCCCAAGGAATGAAAATGTAGGGTTCTATGGATTGGAGTTTTTCCTTTAATGCCGTTCACTTCGCTTAATCGCTTTTCTTCATGCTGCCTTGCTTTTTCTGCCTTGCAGTGTGCCCCAGCTCATGTGGCAAGCGAGCCTGCACAGACCAAAACGAGTGTTGCCATCCCGAGTGCTTGGGGAGCTGCACGGCGCCCGACAACAACACCGCCTGCGTGGCCTGCCGCAACTACTACTACGAAGGAGTCTGCATGCCCACCTGCCCTCCCAACACCTACAAGTTCGAGGGCTGGCGCTGTGTGACTAAAGAGTTTTGCTCCAAGGTCCCTGCCACCGAAACAAGTGAATACGAGAGGTTTGTGATTCACAACGATGAGTGCATGGCGGAGTGCCCCTCTGGATTCATCCGCAACGGGAGCCAAAGGTAATTACTACTTCTGGAAAGTCCATCGGAGTTGTCAGGTTGGGGGGTTTTCCACCCCTGTTCGGTGGCAGCTTGTGATGCGAGTGGCGTTAGGCTGGGATGAGAACATATGATGGGGAATTGCCTGACTACCCAGTAAAGGTTTGCTTAAATGAATTCACCACTGGAGGGTCTGGTAATGTGTGGTCCTGTGCATTGCCAGGTGCCACTGATTGTTCTGAGGAGGTCAGTACAGTCCAGAACCTGGTCTTCAAGTAGACAGTAACAAAATTGGAAGTGAAGGTTCAGGAACACAGGTTGGAGGTTGACCGATGACTGTGATCATGCAGAATAAATCATAGGAGTTAACTTCCCTCCTTACTATTTGCTTTATGTGTGCTTGCATTTTAGACAACTTGTGTTCTTTAGCATATTTAATTTTATTTCCCTTTTTTCACTGTTGCCAGAAGATAACAATGGTGTTTTAGAAGGGAATAATCACGTGGGTGGCAACAAAAATAATGCAGCATTTGGCAGTATTCTACGGAAGAGTTTTTTGCAAGAATGTCACTCATCTGCTTTTCTTTAACAGTTGGAGCGATGCGTACTTACGATTTTCTTACTTTGCCAGTGGTTTAAGCAAGCAACCTTCGTTGCCTGACCTTTGGAAGTCGTGGACTTTGAGTCAAGGATGTAGTCAGTGTGCTAAAATTCTCAGTGCTTCGGCACTTAGGGAGAAAGCCATCTCTGTAGGCTGCTCTAGGATGTTGGGTATTTTGGAGAGGTGATTGTTTTCATACCTGCACTGGTGTGTCTGCTTGCACGTGTGTCGTCCATCTGTTCAATCCAACAGTGAGGCAGTCCCCTGTTGACCCTTGGATGTATTTCTCGCAGCCGTCTCTCCAATCCAGATATTCACCTGAGAAATGTTTCTTTGCTTTTACCTACTTGAGCTTGTAGTACCAGTTGCTTGAACTACTTGCACTGCCGTGCGTGGCCATCCCAGGTTGTGCTCTGCTGCAGAGATTGATGTGACTCAAGGCTGGTGAATGTTTTGGTCCCCAGAGGGGCTGTTAACAAATAGTTGCAAATGGAGAGCATTTCCAACATTCTCTGTACATTTAGGTGAATTCCTCTTGCTCCTGTCTGCAGCTTTTAGTGGCTTGTGGCACGTTATTTTGCAATAGGAGCTTACTACTGAGAAAAAGAAGCTTGCTTCTTGTATTGTTTATGCATGAAAAACTATTGTTATCGATATACAGGTTTCTTTAATCCTCAGAAGAAAGTGGGTTCTGTTTCTTTTAGAAAGAATAATGATAAGTCCATGCTTATCAGTGTTGTCATCAGAAGCCTTTGGAGCTGGGTTTGTTGTTTGGTTTTTTTTCATTTTTCCCCTCTAAAGCAATAAGGTGGAGTAAGCAATAATGAAATGCAACGGGAAGTGCTAGAATGAATTGAAAAATAAAAACTACCTTGACAAATAAAAATTACTTTGAATTGGGAAAAGCATTTACCAGGAGGAGTGGTCAGAGGCGTGTTTTGTGCACGCATGAAGTGTTCCATTTTGAGACGAGTATGCAGGCTGTGCAACGTGGTGCCTTGGGAGAGCTGCTGTAGCCAAAAGCTAGGCTGGCCAGTGGTGATGTTCCTTGAGCTTGGCCACTGAAAAATGTTTATCAGTGCTTGTGAGTGTAAAAGCAGGAGAAGTGACCCTGCACTTCAGTGTTTCTTCCCAGCTTCTCCAATTTCTCCCAAGTTCAGGGCTATGTGTGCCTTGGTGTTTTATGGTCACTGGTGGACCTGTTCTCTTTCCATCTGTATAATCCATTTTGAGCCTGCTTAGACTTCTGGCCTGTCTCTCCCAATTCCTGTTACAGATTAGTTTTGACTTGCATCAGAATGCATCCTTCTGTTTGTTTACACTTGCTTCTTTAATGCCTCTTCAAGCAATAAAAAATAGTGACTAATTCATTGCCTGCTTTTTCCACATCGCTCGTGACTGTATGCTCCTCAGGTTGTCTCTCCCGAGTTAAATGGCCAGGAGCATGGCATTCCCCAGTGCAGAGCTTCAAATGTTGGTTTAATGGCATGGAGACAGACAACTTTACAACACGTTCAACAGCTCCAGTTCCTGACTTGCCTGGTTTTGGAGGGAGCACAAAACTTCACAGCGCTCTGAGACTGTGTAGATGAGAAGGGTGGTCTTTCTTGGTATACCTAAGTTAGAGTAAATGCACAAATGCAAGGCACTGGGTTTTACCTCAAGTGTCTTTGACTTTGGAAGGACCAGAAAGCCTTTCAGAAGCTGGCAGCCCCTCTGGAGTCCAGTGGGCAAGTGTGCAAAGTTACCTGCAGCCCTCTGCGAAAGAATGGTTACTTTCCATCTGGCTCAAAGGATCTCCCTAAGCTTTAGAGGGGAGAGTCTTTCAGAATTTACCTCTAAGCAGCCCGTAGACTCAGAGTTTCATATCGTTGCTTATTTTCAGTCTCCCCTTCTTCTCTAACAGCATGTTCTGCAGTCCTTGTGAGGGGCCTTGCCCCAAAATTTGTGAGGATGGGAAAACGAAGACCATTGACTCTGTCACGTCAGCGCAAATGTTGCAGGGATGCACAATTCTCAAGGGAAATCTGCTGATTAACATCCGTCGCGGAAGTAAGTGATTGCCCTCTCTTTATGAACTTCTGATAAAGCTGCTTTTCATATTTTTTCTTTTTGTCTCTCGGTATCATGGTAAGAACATAAAAAACTAAGCATGCTGTTTGCTTTCCAGTCCCATAGCAGTGCTCCTGTTTGATTTGGCCCACATGCTCCAACGTGCGGATGGAATAGGTATTCAGCTACCAAGTTGAAAGGCAGGGAAAACTGGTATTTTTGTTAGCTTTTTTGGCAGGACAGGGAACCAGGATTAGGCAGCGAGATGAGCAGTAAGCCCAAAGGAATAAAAAAGGCTGGAGAAGGTGGAAAAGTTGAAAATCCTTGCATCTGGGTAGGTAAATAACTTGTCTGCAAGTGAGGCATGGTGCTGTAATACTGCAAATCATCACTTCTTAAGGCAAGGTGTGGTATCTTGTGAAAACATGAAATTCAGAGTGCTGAAAGCTCGTATAAAGCCTAGCACTGTGTTTCTGGATGGTCATCATGAGTGAGCTGGCCACCTTTGTCGCATGTCTTGAACAAGCTCTGGATTAAATTTGTCAGAGCAGTGATTCATCAGCCAGGGAAGTGTTGACAGTTGATGAGCTCTTAAAAGCAGAGTAAAAATCGCTGCTAGTTTTTATTGGAAACGTATCTCCCTTTGGAAGGTCCCTTTTGGTTTCATGAATAAGGTTGAAAGACCGAGATGTATTTGATTTCATTCCTCCTGCTGAATGAAAACTTCAGGGTTTGGAAACAGCAGCGTGTGGATTGTTTGGCTTGTGGCTCCACTGCCACAGGTACAGTCTTCTCTTATGGCAGATGTCTCAATTACCAGGGGGGCAAGTGTGGGGTTTTTTTTATTTTCTTTTAAGTATTATCTTAGAGTTCTGAAGTGCATCTGCTTTCTCCCATCTTATTTGGTACGGGAACCAAACATTGGTATTTGATAATTGGGCTTCCCAGCCATCTGCTAGGACTTTGGCTCGTTTCTGGCAGCAAATACACCTTGTAGCAGCCTCTCCCATCCTGGGTGCCAAAAAACTTCCCCTCACAACTGCAGTGTAACTTGCCCTGATAATGACACTAGGCAGTTGGCCCAGGCCGGGGATTGCTGGAGGCAAGGACTGCAAAGCTTGAGCCTTGTGAAGGGTGGGTTGCAACCAAAGCGTGATCCAGGTCTCGTGGAGGTGTACATTCACACAAGGGTCTTTTCATCCCTGCCAGTATGCTGGCTCAACATTTGGTGCTGGCTTCAGAGTGCAGTGTCCATGGAAAAAGCAGGTATACTGGTACGGAAAAGCAAGATTGGTTTTCCACTGTTTCTCTGTGGCTTTATTTTGCCCTTCAACCACCTGCCCACACAGACAACTGTTATAGGAGGAGGGAGTAGCAATGTTTCTCGTGTTCAAAAGTGACGAATACAAACATTTTCTTTTACTGAGATAATACTCCATTAAGCAGAGGAGCAGTTTAAACTTTGAATTCTGCAATAATAAAATTACTTTTTTCTTACTATAGATAACATCGCCTCAGAACTGGAGAATTTTATGGGTCTGATCGAGACAGTAACGGGATATGTGAAGATTCGTCATTCCCATGCGTTAGTGTCCCTCTCTTTCTTGAAGAACCTGCGGTATATTCTGGGAGAGGAACAGGTGGATGGGTAAGTGTTCAGATATTTGTAGATGCAATTTCACTTTAATAGAAAGCCTCAGAGAATAAGTCTCCTAATAAACATTCATGTGCCATTTTTAGAATCTTCTCTTCCACTAATATGTAGCATTTTTATCCTAATTAACCTGATTGCACAGTCACTGCTCATTTGAGTTACTATCCAAATCAACATATTAAATTGAGTGTATGAAAAGTATTCTTATGGTAACTTTGCTGTTGCTTTTCACTTCACATTGATAAAGTGCCTTAATTTGGGAGCTTTTTTTGCTCTGTTCAAGAAAAGAGCATTGTCAGAAGCAGTTGGACTTCCTTACAGTTCTTTACCGTTGGCTTTTAGCAGAGTTTTATGGAGAATGTGAGCTGAAAGGAGACGTGAACCTTTACTGACCAGGGAGTGCAACTGGAAGTGACCCAACTAGTATGAAATAGGTTGCAAGTTGCAATTGTTTGTAGCTCCTTGAAATGCCAACAGTAAATGAATTCTCTATCGAGCAGGAAAAAGACTGTTTGCGAAAAGTAAATGTTTGCTGTGGGTTATATTGCTTCTGTAATTACACAACGCGTGATGATTTTTGCTGTATGTCACTCCTGTTTCCCTGTGATGGTAAGAGGCAGTTGGGACAGAAGTTTTTATCTCCACAGAACTTGCAGTGCTGAGATGTGATGATGGTCCTTCGCCTAACTGCCCTGCTCTTTCTCTTCCTCGATCACGTAGTCATCCCAAGTTTAAACCAGTGTTCTCTGGGAGAAATAAGTCTCCGTCAGTACTGATGGAACTATTAAACGAAGAATTTTGGGAAATCATACAAGGAAAGGTGGTGGGAGGGTCATGGGAAAGGTTGCTTGTATCTGATTTATCTGCCCCTGACAGGATAAAGTTACAGCATGAGGGATTCTTCATAACCTCCCTCTTTCTCCAAGGCTAGCTCTTCGGTCAGCCTTAAATTCTTAAAATTCCACCATCTGACAGAGTGAGTTAAAGGGCAGCCCTTCATCCTGCACTTGAAAAGCGCGCTGTCTTTTCCAGTAAGTACATTGGCTCTGTGGAAAAGCTTGTTTCTAGTTTTAAATCCTAGAAGCTTCTCACTCTGCTGAGCACAAGGCTCATCCAGCCCACTTAGGATGTGGTGTGCGCTCACAGATATTCCAATTATTGATTTGTCTTTTCTTCTCTCTGCATCTTTCCCTTGCTCTCTTCAAATTTGAGCTTAGCTTTGTGTTTCAAGTAGTAATTATGTTTGTGGTACCTTGCATGTCAGCAAGCAGAGCTGATATGAAGGGAAACGGCAGGTTTTGAAATCTGATTCCGAAATAGAGAAGTAAATAGGTGCAGCTTTGAAGGGGAAAACAGGACTGAGGGAGGAAGGAAAAATAGCTCTATAGTAAAGAGCTACTTGTGCTAAAATTCACTCATAGTAGGAAATCTGGGTCAGGGCAGTCTCTGCTTGGAAAAGGCCTCGTGTAATTTAGGCATCACCACAGTCCAAATAACGTTTCCAAAAATACTTAGATGCAAGTAGGCACCTGGCAAGGATGGGCTGAGCTTGAACAATTACTTGGGCAGGGTTATGTGCAACAGGGAGTGGGGGTCTTAACCTGGGAAGCCCTGGGCTGCTGGAGCAATAGCTGATTATGCCAGCGTTGCCTTGGGGGGTAAGAGAGAGACTAATTTCAGATCTGTTCTGGTAGTTGTTCATTGTACAACTTGACCCTGCCACAACTATCCCTTTTTTTTTTTTTTCTTTACTAACAAAAGTACTTCAGTATTTATTTCTTCCTTCTACAGTTACTGGGGCTTGCCTTGGTTATCAGAGAAGATGGAAAATTTAGAGAGACTTGGCTTCTGTTTGTTTTCAGAGTATTCATTGCCTCTTTTGAACACCATGCCTGTAGTGAACGTGCCTGCATGGCAAGAAAAAAATATCTCTTTCTAAATAGGGAAGCTGAGATGGAGATGTGCTGGAGGGATCTCAATGTCTGTCGCAGGATTTTGATTCCTTGTCTGGCGTTCCCTCTGCTGGGGTGCTGCTGCGTGTTCGTTGCTGTCATTGACTGCAGACGCCGTGTTGATGGATGGCGTGTGGGCAGCACCTCCCAAAGCACCTCCGGGTTGGGTACCTGGAAAATGAGCAGTTTGTGGCCTTCAGGAACCAGCAAGGAGATGGTGACCGAGGAAGAGTTCCTGCAGTGGTACTGACCGTCTGCTGATGTTGTTTCAATTTTTGCACCAAACTGGGGACGCTCTCCATAAAAGCAAAACACACTCCCCTGTTTTCTGCATCATTTTGAGGCAGAGGCATCAGTAGCTGACAGGCTTGTTGGAAGGTGTGAACAGGATCTCTAGCTGTTGTGTGGCTCCTCACTGAAAACTTTACGGTTTGTTTTCCTGGGATCATTATTGTCAGATTATGGTGAATTCAGACAGTCAGCACGGTAACAGCAAGGCTGCTTGTAGCCACAGCGCTTCCAACAAAGCAGTCACCCCGTGCGTCAGAGCGTTTAGGAACGACTAACGCCCTCCAGGCTGGTGGTAAATACGGATGGCGAGCGTGTCTCTCTACCCGCTGCCCTGTGGCACAATGCTCCTTGGCTTTGTTTTTGTTTAAGAGGAGTCTAAAGACAATATTTCTCAGCCATCCACATGTAAGTGAAGTTTCAAAAAGTGAGTTGAGGAGTTTGCACGCTGAGGAGCGAGGATGAGTTTGTGGAGGGTTTTAATGACTGGACAAGAAAACACTGGACTTAGTATTATTAAGGTACATTACTTCCAATTCCATGGGTTAGTATAAAAGGCTCTAGTTTCCTGCTTGTGTATTTGCCTGTGGAGGTGCATTTCTTGGCCAAAATCTGGCATTTCTAAGTTGTTCACAGTTTATGTTAGCAATGTGTGTGTAAGTATTTATTAGAGTCAGATAATCTGCTAATAACCTTTGGTGCTTCTGTTTGAAGTGCTGGTGGGCAAACACAAGCAAAAGAAAATACCAGCATTATTAAAACATTGCTAATGTTTTGGAAATTTGTGTGCTGAGGAACAAACTATTTCAAGAGAGACCATCAGCTGGAGCATTTTGTTCAAGTATTGTTCTCTGTTGTGGTGATTTACTGGATATGTTTGACTGATCACAGTCACATTGTGATAGAGGTGTAGAACACGTGGCATGTTAATAGACAGTCCCTAGCCAACATGTGGCATGTTTTGTGTATGTAAAACAGTAGGAGTTTTCCTTTTCTCCTGTCTCTTACCGATTGATGTCCTATCTATATGGTCTAGTAGGATTTTCTGTCTTCCTCGTCTTTGTAGCCACCGAGAGATGAACATCATCTAATCTGTATGTTCTGCAGGGTTGCTCCTCTTGTCCCAGGGCAGTCAGTGAGCCACGAGCCTCTGCTGCCTGATCATGTTCTGTAGCCAGCTCATCCACCACTCTCTTTCACAGTCCTCTGCCAGTTCTCATTCCCTTTTTGGTCCAAGTCACTTGCCTTCATGGATCGTGTGTTGCTGTCTTATTAACACTGTCCTTATCTGGTCATTGCCCCTTTCAGGAGTTTTTTGTGTCCCGTAAGCTGTGGAGGTGGGGGATGAAGGATGTTTGAAAGTGTATTGAGATGTTTTCATCACCCACATCTCCTTTTGGTTGGGATCTCATGTTCTGCCTCATAGCTTTGCGATGGATGAATGTGCGCAGATGTAGCATTGTGTGCAGGTTCAGCATGAAGCAGGTTTTTAATGTATGCAGTCAGTATTTAAGTGGCTGTGGGTGCTCTGCAGTTGAGGACACACAACGTGTTGTGGGAATTGTCTCCTGTGAGTGTGCATGGATTGTGCAGGTCGCCTTGAGGCTTTTTTTGCCAAGCCCAAGACCAGATGTGCTTCCTACTCCTGCTGAGAGATGTAACCTGTACTTCAGACCGTAATCTCCAGTCATTCCCTTAGTTACTGTCTCCAGGGTTTGACTGGCAATGCTTTGTTTTCCTACAGTGAATCTTTTATTCTTTCCATGCTATCTTCCTTGGCATCCTGATTTTTTTCCACAGCTGTTAGAGCCAAAGTCTGATATAATCTTTATTTATAACTTTATTTATAACCTAAGCCCTGAGTGCACTCTGGTTGGCCTCTGCTCCACCTTTCAAGCCATGCAGAGCTGCACCTCTCCCGTCACTGAGACTGTCTGTAGCCCTCCAAATGTGATTCCCCGGGTGCTTTCAACGGTGCTAGAATAACTTCCACTAATTTATACTTTGCCTCAGAGGGCTGCTGAAACTCACGCTGATGGCTTTAACGTATGAGCCACAATAACTCCCAGTTCAGTCCCAGTCTCTGTGCAGTTGTGTAAAGCACCAGTGTGGGTTTGATTTGCCTCATTTATTCGTACTCTTGAAAGCGTAGCCACGGTGCTTTAATACAGGAATCATCTCTAGTGTCTAAAGCATGATTGCTGCAGTTGTGAGCAGGAGACAGGCTAGGCTGTTATTAAATATTTAAGATGGTTTCTGTAGTCAGGGAACCACACCTCTGTTTATTGTGCTCGGTCTGAGTCCAGCTTTTTGGGTCTTTCCTGAAAAGCTTAGTTGCCATCACTTAATCAGGCAGCTGATTATACCAAAATGTCATCTTTTCAGCGGTGCACGGGGAGCTGCAGGGATTTTAGTCATCTGTAGCAGAGTAATATGTATCTCAAACACAGTTTTTGGTGATGTCTGTCAAATCTCATATTTAGGATCCTTCTTCTCTCCTGGCAAGACGCATTTAAAGCACAAACATGTATGTACTTCCTTGTCAGCTGAGCGCGTTCTTTTCGGCATCCATCTGAAGTGGTACAAGTATATTGGCTTCATTGGCGATCAGGTCCTGGATAATTAGGGGACGGCTGGAAATGGGAGAAACTACTTCTCTTTCCCCTTGTTCTGAAAATAAACTCAGCGTTTTGGTATGTTACAAGGAACTCCAACTGTGGTCTGTGCAGATTGCAGCCAGAACGTAGAGTTTTCACTTCAGGTTGGGTGAGGGGATAATGAATGCTAATTTATAAATGAAGTAATTGAAAGAAAACTGTAAATGGGTAGTATGTCAGCTTCTTACAGGCCCCGTGGCTTGTCTGCCATGTTACCCTGCAAAAACTGACTGGAGTTAAAAGGATTTCTAGAAAGCCTAGTTTAACTATGTTGATGTGGGCTTACCAGTGCAAAATGGCTTGCAGAGGTCGTAAGGATTCTTTGTGTTAATAATGGGGTTTATGTTGGTGTAGTTTAACGTTGGTGGGACTTCACACAGAAATGTCGTAAATGCTGCTGTGATGGGTTGATTTGATTTAGGTTCATCACGCACGTAGCATGGGGAATGAACAAGAGGAGGTAGAGACACGCCCACAGGACCGTGATCTTATTGGCATCACAGAGATGTGATGGGATGGCTCCTGTGGCTGGAGTGTTGGAATGGAAGGATACTAGCTCATAGGAGGGAGAGACAGGGCAGATGAGGAGGGGCTGTCAACTGCTGTGCTAATGACCAGCTGGAGCGCATGGAGCTCTCCTTGGGGATGGACAAGGAGCCAAGCAGGAGCCTGTGCATCAGGATTGAAGGAAGGACAGAGATAGGTGACATTATAGTGAGGATCTGCTACAGACCACCTGACCAGAAAGACTGAGCAGATCAGGCCTTCAACTCACCGAGCAGATGGGACTTCAACCACATTGTTACCAGTTGAAGGGACAACACAGCAGGGCATAAACAATCCAGGAGGTTCCTGGAAAGGGTTGATGATAACTTCCTTCTCCAAGTGATGGAGGAACCAATGAGGAATGGTGCTCTGCTGGACCTTGTTCTCACCAGCGAGGAGGGGCTAAGAAGCTCAAGGACAGCCTTAGCTGCAGTGACCATGTGGAGTTCAAGATCCTTGGAGCAGCAAGATGAGTGCACAGTAAGCTCCCTACCCTGGGTTTCAGGAGAGCAGACTTTGGCCTCTTCAAGGATCTGCTTGCTAGAGTACCATAGGATAAAGCCCTGGAGGGAAGAGGGGCCCGGGAAGGCTGGTTAATGTTCAGGGGTCACTTTCAAGCTAAGGAACAAAGGGGATAATGCCAGGAGGCCTTCATGGGTGAACGAGGCGCTCCTGCACAAACTCAAACACAAAAAGGAAACCTGTAGATTGTGGAAGCAAGGGCAGATAGCCTGGGAGGAATACAGAGAAATTGTCTGAGCAGCCAAGGATCAAGTCCGGAAAACTCTGATAGAATTAAATCTTGGTGGGGATGTCAAGGGCAACAAGAAAAGCATCTACAGGTACATCAGTGATAAAAGGAAGACTAGGGGAAATGTGGACTCTCTCTGGAAGCAAACGGGAGACTTGGCCTACAGGAAACATGGGGAGGGACATTTTGCAAAGGCATGTATGGACAGGACGAGGGAGTAATGGCTTTCAACTGAAAGAGGATACATTTAAATGAGATGCAATGAAGACATTCTTCATTATGAGGATGGTGAGGCACTGGAACAGCTTGCCCAGAGAAGCTGTGGATGCCCCCTCCCTGGAAGTGTTGAAGGCTGGATTGAATGAGGCTTTGAGCAACCTGGTCTGGTGGGAGAGGTCCCTGCCCATGGCAGGGGGTTGGAACTAGGTCGTTAAGGTCCCTTCCATCCCCAACCACTGTGTGATCAGCTGCACAGACCTATAACTCATTTCCCTATTGTGCCGTCCTGTCCTTACTCTTCCAAGATGTAAGTGTCTTTGCAGGTGTTTTCTGGCTGCTCTGGTGGTGTTGTTTTTTCCAGTTCGGTACAATGGAGCCCTGTACTGGGAATTTTTTCTTAATATATAATAGGATTTATACACCAACTTTGCATTTAGAATCTGTGGAAATAAAGGATGTTTGTGTCATTAATGGGAATGGGCTGAGCACGTGCTGCTGCCTGCGTTGTTGGTTCTGTACTTTGCAGCGTGGATCCTGTGCTGTGCAGCCAGTGCAACTGTTTACTGTCAGGTTTTGATGTATAGGCACAACTGTATTATTGGGCCAAGAGGTAAACTAAAACAGAGAAGCAAGGAAACCTCATTATGCAAACTCTTGTAGTCGCTTTTGTAAGCATGAGCAAGACAGCTGTGTTCACGGTTGTATTTTATTGTCAGAACCGCACCATGCTTTTCCTCCCATAGGGTATGTGAGGTTATTGCTTCCCATTTGCCACAAAATGGAAAATCCAGTGTAGAGACCTGCTGTTCAGAGGACATGAATGTATATTCCTTGTAGCAGCTTCTATACAACTATTAAAACACATGTTGGAGTGGGCTTTACATGGTGTGATGTCAGCCTTGGAGTCCTGCGTTACTGTCATTTCCTTGCCCTCTGACCAAAGTGAACATTCAGGGAAAACTTGCTCCGTGGGAGAGAAGAAAATCATTTACTCTGCTAAAGACCAATTTAAAGTAATAAGAGGAAACAGTATTCTAAAGTTTTCTTATATTAAGGAATTCTTGTTTGGAGTTGGCTATGAATTAAAACTAATGTTTTTCCTTCTAGGAATTATTCCTTCTACGTGCTTGACAACCACAATCTTCAGCAGCTGTGGGACTGGAACCATCATAACTTGACGATCAAGGAGGGGAAAATGTACTTTGCATTCAATCCTAAACTGTGTGTTTCTGAGATTTACCGGATGGAGGAAGTTTCAGGAACCAAAGGACGACAGAGCAAAGGAGACATAAATCCCAGGAACAATGGGGAGAGAGCCTCTTGTAAGTAAACAAACACACAAAAAAATCTGGAGGCAAACTGCATAGGAGGGTGTCACAAAAAACCACAAACCCAACACACTTGCCGCATTGCTGACCATTACAGTATTTAGAGTTTAGAAGTCACAGCAGGCTTTCAGCCATCCTGCTTCTTCAGTTTTTAAAATACAGCCGTGAAAGTATGTTCGCATGTGTGGAAAATTATGTGGTTACATAGCAGCTATCTCATCCTGTAAAAACCAGTCAGTGAAGACGACTGATCCCAAGTACCCCTTTTTTTTTGTGACAGCAGCATCATATAGCAATAGGAACACACCTGGGAAATGAGAAATGAAATCTGGTATTTTGGTATAGCCAGAGAGGAGCAGTTTCTCTTCTGCCTTTGCAAACACATATTGTTACAGGTATTTTCTTCTCACGGGTATCTGCTTTTTCTCGATACTAAGGAGACTGCTGAAGAGCAAGTTTATCCATAGACACCGAAACAAACTGTTCTGTTCAAGCTATTTTTCAGCTCCTGCTCAGTCTTGTACCTTGTTGCTAGAAATGCTTGTTGCAAACTCAGTTTTCTGTGCGTTGTTTTCTAACTATTTGCTTTTGAATCGAGAAGGTTATTTGGTGTTCTACAATATTCCTAAACTTGTGTCTGTGCATTTAATTTTGGATCCTGCAATGCCCAGAGTTATTGTGAAGTCCTTCCTTGGTTTCGGTGGTCTGTACATCAAGTCTCCAGGTGTAACCAACACATTTAAAAAGCAATCTCTCATCTCGGAATTAAGATGACAGAATGCTTACAAATTTGACCTCAAACTCTCAGCACTGACAACGCATTTTTCCTCGGTCTATTTGTGGCATTCTTGGAGCTGAGTAAATTAAAATGGATCTTGTGTATAAGTCAAATCCCCTTGTTCTGGATGGTGTTTACAAAACTAGGACACGTACTCTGCTGAATGTCTCTTTAGGCGTGATGCATAAATGCGGATGGCACGGATCCTCCTTGTAAGCACACTCCATTCTTTGCACATTCAATAGAGCAAAGGCTTGCAGTCCTGGAGGAGTTACAGACACACAGCCAGTCCTTACTACCACTGAGGCTAGTGCCAGCCGCTGCCTGTTTTTTTTTTTTTTTAAAAAAAAACACATTACAGAAAGCTTTCTGACTCTGAGAGTGGGAGAAGAATCAACAAAAGCTAAACTGCCTTTGAAAAGATAGCACCAATAGTGCCAGTGTACATGAGGGTGAAACCCCCTTTATTTTCAGAGGCTTCCATGGAATGTTAGAAACTAACACACAGTTGACACTTTAGAACGTAATTTCTTCATCCAAGAATTAAGCTTTTAAAATGCTGTTTTGTTTCAGATTGGAAAGCTCACGGGATTGGTAGTGGGAAGCCATTCATTTCAAAACTGTTCAGAAGGGTAGCTGGAGGCTGCTACCATCAAATGGTTGTGCTGTATATGAACTGAGTTTTGGAGTTCTTGGTCCAACCTCTCATGAATAGGAATGTTAACTCCTTTGTGCTTTCCATGTTGTCAGATGCTGAGAAAAACAAATTGTAGCTGTCAAAGTTGTCGTGGAAAGTGAGAATACAGGGGCTGGTTACTGCTCTGCACGTGCATTGGAGTTGGATGATGAATTTAGTGCTTCTGAACCATTTCTGTGAATAAATGGGGCTTCTAGTCCTCACTCAGGGAGAGTCTGAAGTAGTGTTCAAGAGCTTTCTGATGATGCATTAAAAGAAAATCTGCTTCAGAAAAAATAATGACAAGTAGCTCTAGCATATTTTAAAATGATTACCAAAGTCACTGTTTACCCTTAAACACTCAAATGTAGGATGAAATACAAAGCTCTACAAAGGGTGGTGATAGACTGTGATATCGTAGGCATTACTGGAAAGGCTGATGAGCTAAAAACATACCTAAGAAACAGCAAAGACTAGTAGGTGACGTGATGCTCATTCTGCCATGCCTTGTGCTTTCGTGTTGCAGGTGAAAGCCACATTCTGCATTTTGTTTCCAACACTACGCTCAAGAATCGGATTAAACTAACATGGGAACGGTATCGACCTCCGGATTATAGAGATCTCATTAGCTTCACTGTTTACTACAAAGAAGCGTAAGTAGATGTCGTCAGAGACTAATTGAGGCAAGAGATAATAGGCAATTCTATTCCGACTGTTGGATATCTCATCCAGTTTACATATTTCATGCTCAAGTCCTGCTTTTGTTCAAATTCTTTTGTTGGTGGAGCACAGGCCCCCTTTAAAAGAGGATTGTTTTGATTGGAGCCTACGAATGGCTTCCATAAGTTTCAATTTTTTAAAAAAAAAAAAAAAAAAGACATGGATGGCTTGGGTGTTCTCAGGGGTATAATGTGTAGCTCTTTGTAAGTCCTGTCATGTTTACTGAGATCTTTTCCTTCTCTAGTCCTAGTACTGACTAGAGAGCATCACAGAGCAGGAGTTTGCCCTGTTGCTTTAATGAGCAGTGTTTGGGGTTATTTAGATTTTCCAGCTTTCTCAGTGCTGATGAGTCTTTAGTAATTAATAACAAGAGTAGTGCTTTATATGCTCATCTGTAGTAATTTATAACAAGAGTGGTACTTTATATGCTCTTGAGCCAGTGTTGTAATTTACGGGAAGTAGAACTGTGTGACTGTCTAAGTGTGTTTGTATTGTGTGGAAATAAAAGGGGAATAAAAGCCTTTAGGACTGGCCGAGGCCAGTCACAGAAGATTAGGTTCCTTATGGTAAAAAGCTTAACTGCTATCAATAGCTGGTTTGAGTTGCTTGTGTTTCATATATGCTTAGCTGAAGTCTACATATGTCTGAAGCATTTCACTGTCTGTTTTGGACAAAAAAATAAATTTAGTGTTTTCCTTATTGCTAATGACAGAAGGTAAGACCTGCAGCTAAAGCTGACCTCTGAATTCGGTAGTGCTTGGAGATAAATACAGGTTTTATTCTACTGTGGAAAACAATGAAGCTTTATTTGTTTCATTGAACAACATCAAAGTGAGGCGCTCTCATAAATATGTGACAGTTTTAAGGAGAAAATAAATAGTTTTGTGCTATTTTTTTCTTTTACTGTTTCAGACCATTCAAAAACGTCACAGAGTACGATGGGCAAGATGCGTGTGGCTCCAATAGCTGGAACATGGTTGACGTTGACCTGCCACCGAACAAAGAGAACAATCCTGGAATTCTACTACAGGGGTTGAAACCTTGGACTCAGTATGCCATTTATGTCAAGGCTGTTACCCTTACAATGATGGAAAACCATCATATTCATGGAGCAAAAAGTGAAATTGTGTATATACGAACCAATGCTGCAGGTGAGATCCTGGGCTCTTGGGTAGGAGGTCGATAACTGCCGGGTGTGCATATCAAATTGTGCAAGTTCTGTTGTCAGTGCAGAAATTGAATCATGTGCAAATGATTTGGATTCACTTCAAAATCGTAATAGATCTTAGAATGCTCTAGATTTAAATACCTTCCTTTTTTTTCCTCCTCCAGTGCCATCCATTCCCTTGGATGTTATTTCAGCATCCAACTCCTCATCCCAACTCATTGTGAAATGGAATCCTCCCTCTCTTCCTAACGGCAACCTCTCGTACTACATCGTACGATGGCAGCAGCAACCTCAGGACAGTTACCTTTACAGACACAATTACTGCTCCAAAGGTAGGAAGACAAATGCGGTTGGGTTCAAGTGCCTGTGATTCTTACCTGCCAGTGCACAAGAGCTAAAGCCTGTGCCCTGCTTCACAACTCTCTTTTCAATGTCAGCAGGTAGAAGGGAATGGGCAAACGTGGGTTGTTGGTCAGTTCATAACACGAAGAGAAACAAGCCACCTGTGCTCTTTTCTTTTAAGATAAAGTCCCGATTCGAAGATACGCTGATGGGACCATTGATACAGAAGAAGCTACTGAACCCACCAAGCCAGAGGGCTGTGGAGGTGAAAAAGGACCTTGTTGTGCTTGTCCCAAGACAGAGGCAGAAAAGCAGGCTGAGAAGGAGGAAGCAGAGTACCGGAAAGTCTTTGAGAACTTCCTTCACAACTCTATCTTTGTTCCCAGGTAATGGAGTTTGGACACTTTTCGCTTGGCAAGTTTTGGATTTCATTTTTTAACATTTCCTGGAGCCTGAGGCTTCCTGGATGTGAAAGCATAGCTACCACCTAAACCGCATAAACGTTGCCTTTGCTTTTACGTGAGACAATCCACAGCCTTACTTTGGAGTTTCTCTTACTCTCTACGTTTCATGTGTTTCTATCGATTTTAGGTAGTAATAAGGGTTCTTACCGATATTGTTCAAGGAATTCAGTGATGGTTTCTTTTCAGAGTCAAGAGTCACTTGAGGAGCTCTGTGTCTACAAGGGCTTTGGAGATGATCTACGTGTGGCAGACAAGGGTTTCAAAAGTGATCTCTCTCTAAATAGGCATTTTAAGTGCTTGTGTTCCTAATCCGAAGATTTCTTTGCCTCTAAAGTTGAATTGAACACCTCATGGAACTGAAACCAGTCTTCCTTTCTCACTGTGCTGATTGCAAAGACATATTAGTTTCCTGGGTCTGTGCTGCAGAGAAGCATTAAATATGCCTGCTGGTCCATGACAAACACTACCGCTTACACATGAAGTGGAATAGTGATGATTTTTTGCTCCAACATAGAATAGATACTGAATCAATTGGTGATTTTTGATCCTTGAGTTTCCAGTTTATCCTTCGTGTAAGCTTGTCTTACTGCAGGTAGTTGGATCCTGGAGCCTAGCACAGAGCGTGTAGCTGTTGTGGCACAGTCCATAAGCAATTAGATTTCAATCGTGCAAGTTATTGTCTCTGTTGGTAGGTGAAGTTTATTGTGAAGTCCTGTATTTGAGAACTCTAAGGTGTGGCATTGCTGCTCACTGAAACTTCTCTGTGTCACTCTCCATTGTGATTTTTTTGACTTTTATTCAGGGATTTGTTGGATTGACTTGTTCCAAGTTGGGACTGTGATACTTACAGAGGTTCTTAGCTTTATCCAGAAAATGAGGAACTAAATACTGCCTCTCTTTCGAAGTGCTAAGTGTTGTATCTGAGCTGTGTTTGAGTCACGTATAGCATTTTTTGTTGAACTTGTGCAATGTTTCTCTACTGGTGATGAGAACCAGCAGCAAAGATGAGGTACAGAGTACTGTTCAGGAGCAGTGTGAAGGTTTGTAACTGTGATCTGATTTTGGACTTCATGAAATAACACGGCAAGGAGTTTTGAAAGGCATGTGTCAGATCTAAGGTACTTGAGCATCTGTTGCTGTTTCACCAAAGCTTTGTCATTTAAAATGGGTTATCTACTCCCAAATCCTCTTGCATTCCTCCCAAAGGAAACTCATGGAACCTTGAACTCAGACTGTAGCAAATAAACTGATGAGTTCTCAAAGAATTTCCTGAAAACTTGTCTGTTTCCCTTTTTTTCTTAACTTACTGTCATAAGGGTGTGTTCTGTAACAGCAAGGGCAGATAAGGTACAATGCTCAGAAAGAGCTGCATAACTAAGCAACTTTAAGGAGACTGTATGTCAGGGAAATTAAAGATTATGAGCTAGTGAGACATCTCCATGGGACAAACCTAAGCAGCTTGTTACTTGCAGATTTTTTTATTTTTTCCTCAAGGGAGAAGTTAATTAATTTGTTAATGCAAGCCTCAAAAGTAGTTTTTGTTTCCAGTTTTGTACCTGTCTCCAGGACATTATGAGAGAGATGCAACATGTAATACAATGTGAAAATAGTTGACCAAGTGTTTCTAAGGTTGTTTAAAAAGCTTGTTGATCAAATCTTGCTTGCAACTTCTGAATGAACCCACGTGTATTACTGCAGTAGTGAGGTAGATTTCAAACATTGGGACTCTGGTTAGTCTTGAAGAGACACTCACAGCCACAGGTGGGTGAGTTATTCTTCAAGTTTTTTTGGTTCTTTAATGAGCAGGATGAGACAAGCTCTGTGTGTAGTAGAAGGTGTCTGAGATGTAACATTAAAATTGCCATATGAGATCAGTTAGCTTGAATGTTAAATGACACACTCTTTTTTTTCTTCTTTTTTTTTAATTTCATTTCTTTTTTTTCATAGTGTCGTCTTTTTTTCTCTTGCATTTTTCTTCCTTTCTCTCCTTTAACAGAATTAGATGAACGTTTATGTTTTTTTCTCTAGATTTTTCCTTACTTCTTTGGATGCTTGCTTTTTGTCTTGATCTGTGCCTTTGATGAAAGCACAAAGCTCCTTGACCAGAAAGCAATGGTGTCCAATCTCTTGATGTTTTAATCATGTTTGCCCTGTGGTCTTTTTCTCTTCCTGATACGACTGTAGTTTTCACCAACAAGTTTTGTGTTGCTTTCTCTTTATCTTTTTCCCCAAAGGTAAGGTAGGGCTGTACTTCCTTCGCCCACCCCACCAGATACCGCCGAGGAACTGAAACTTCATACGTCCTATAAAAGCAGTGATGAAGTGATGCCTGCTGGGTTCTTGCATTGGCACGTGCTGCTGTGGTTGGTGGAAGATGAACTTCTTATTTTCACTCCTTTTATCACAAAATCTCTGCAAATGTTCATCAGTTCAGTGCCAGGCATCCCGTGTGCTTTTAGCGGTTCAAAAGTTTGTTCTTTCCACTGAGTTGAAGCGGTAAATGAATACACGTCCTAAGCAAGGGGAATAGGTTTACTGACTTCCAGAAATACCAGTGTAGAGGAGGCGTAAGCGCTCACATCTCCTATGAAATTCCCCACTGACAAGTTAAGACATTCGCTTGTGTGTTGCTTAAAACAATTTATTGGTAACTTAGGAAGCTTTTTCCTTGTCTTCATTTATGTCTGTGCTGTGGTTTGTGTGGCATCCCAGCGTGACAAAATGACGACTCAAGGCGCAGTAAAAGGATTTTGGAAAATGTTGTTGTGAACTCCTAGAAAAAGTTTCATCCAACCTCTGCCAGAAGATTTCAAACCCAAGTCAGCCTGTTCTTGGCTCTCCCTGCAGCCTGCTGGTTTGTGGCTGAACATACTAAGACGGGATCTTTGACAGTGAATTAGCTTCTCCTGTTGAGTCATCTTTCTTCCTGTTGCCTGTTTGAGGGAGGCCTTATTAGCCTGGTTTGTAACTCTCTGATTTAGCTGTGTTAGACTTCACTTTGTCCTTGATAACCAAGTGCTGAATGGGCACTGGCTGACGATGTCAGGCAGGATAGGATTCAAGCCAAAGCTGTTTCTGTTGTGTGACTCTTGTACTGATGCTCAGCCCTGTCCACCACAACAGTTTCTTAGACTTGATCAAGTAGTAGTGTTGCTCTAAATCCTCAGCTTTTTAACTGCATAAATTTCATACAGATGCCTGTAAGGCAAAGCAGAGGTGCTTGGTGAACTCTTTGCTATACATAACATCAGTACTGTGTTTTCTCGTATAGGACAAGTGTTCCTTTGCAGAGCTTTTACTTGAATGAGGCAAATAGAGATACACAAATTATCACACGTTAGTGGTGGTTAACGTGTGGGGTCTTCGGCTACTTTCCACAGTTTCTGTTCTTAGTCAATACATTCAAAGTTCTGTAATTTCATTGCAACTGAAAAGAAAGTTAAGCCTACTGAGAGTTATTAGCTTTGCTAATCCTACAAACTTCAAAACAGTTTTTTGCCTAACCTTTTCAACCTTTAGCATCTGATTATTATTTGAAGCATCAACATTACTGTCATTAAATACAAATCTAGGATGCTTTTTGGATAACAGTGGAGCCATTTTTGCTGTTCAGTTTATTGTGTGAGGTCAGAAGTTTACGTGTTTATCTTGGGAGGCAGTGTGAGCTTCAGAGTTTTGACTGGTTTCTGACCAAAAGAGAGAGTAATGGGATGTGCTGACATGCTGCCACTTCAGCTCGAGAGCGCACTCTCATCTTTTTCTGCAGTTTTCTTTCTTTAACTGTTTTAATAGCAGAGTTACCTCTTTTACTGAGAGTTTTTTCATGGTTTTCCTGGAGCTAGAGTTAAAAAAAAAGGATCTTCTTTAAAAACACTTTTTCTTTACCTGTCTGTTTTCTCCACAGACCCGATCGGAAGCGGAGGGACGTGTTCCGAGTCGCGAATGCCACTTTGGCCGCTCGAAACAGGAACGCGACTGGGACGGATCACTTCGCCAATGTTTCTGACGCAGAGGAGAATGAGGTGGAGTACCCGTTCTTTGAGACCAAAGTGGATGGCAAGGAGAGAACTGTGATCTCCCATCTCCAGCCTTTTACTCTTTACCGCATCGATATTCACAGCTGCAACCACGAAGCCGACACGCTTGGTTGTAGCGCTTCCAACTTCGTCTTTGCAAGAACCATGCCTTCAGGTGCGCTCCCGCAAGTCTAAAGCGTCGTTTTATTTTCTGCAGAAAAATCAAACTCGGGGAGGAGAAACTCTCCGTAAACAGTTAGAAAAATGTTGGAGTGTAATGATAACAAAAAAAAATTCTATGCAAAAAATTAAAGTGGAACTATATAAAAGTTGGTTACAGTGGTTTAATGTCCTGGACTGGTCTCTTCTGTGTAGTGAGCACTGAAGTATTGAGTCTGTCCTCTGATCTGGAGAAAGGGAGAAGTGTGTGCACTGACTACCAAGATAATTATGAGAGAATCTGTTTCCCAGCGATATAGGTGAGACCCCACAGCCCTGGTGGGTTGAAGGGTTTTATCCTTCAGTTGCCTGTACGCTGAATGGAGACGGGGCAGCATTTCTCTGCTAATGTTTAGTTTTGCTGCCTTCACTCTGAACTGTTTGCAGATGTTACGAGTTTTGCTGGTGGGAATGTTTGCCAAGTGTTCCTCGTGTCACAGAATGACCACGCGTTTGTCCATCCCTGGCATCTCAAATGCTTCATATAGGAAGCATTGAATGCCCTACTCGTTTCTGGGACTTTTTCAGATTGTACTTCTTGTGAAAAGAATAGAGATGATGTTAGTGTAAGCTCATATGCATCCAGCAAAGAGCCTCTGACTCCGGCAGATGTCTGGGAATATTTGATACAGAATGGTAGCAATTTTGTTTTGTTTCTGGAAGGAAGGGCTATGATAATCCAGATCCAGCTGTGTCAGCTTAAAAAAAAAGGCGAAAAGTACTGCTTATTTCAAGGAAATAAGGAAATATCTGAGATCAGGGAAAAGGAAATAAGTGTTCCTAGATCTTTAGCACATGACCCTGGAAATTAAAGGCTAAACAATTGTTTTATTTTCAACCTGACAGCTGTACTTTTGAAAAAGTGGTCTTTTATCTCTGACTGAAACAGTCATGTATCTGTTAAGTTTTGAATAAAACTTAAAATCATCAGGAGTGAGACAGGAAGAAAACAATTCCTGAAGTGCTGATGAAACTCGTTTTTAAACTGCGACAGATTTCCTAAGACGGGCTGTTTTAGGAAAGGGATGTCAGGGGACACATCTGGTGCGTTTGCAGCGGTTGGTGGGAATAGCTGCCTGCACCGTGCTGGTGTGGGGAAAAGTTTGGAAGGAAGAACCAGATGCTGATAAACAGGGTTGTTTTTGGCACAGGGGCTGACACAGAGCACCTGTACCTGGTGGAACATCTGAGTACACTGCACTGCCTTGTGGCAACCAGCAGTTCAGACTCTGCTGATCTCTCCAGCAAGCCCCTGGCCAGTGCATTTTGTTCTCTGGATCTTTGAATAGCACTTACTGGGATGGTTTGATACCTAAAGAGTAGCTTGAACCTTTTGTTTTCCTCAGTTGTTGCCTAAGTTCCTGTTTCAGTAGTAGGTGTTGTTCTCACATGGCTTGTAAATATTTTACAGAGGGAGCAGATAACATTCCAGGAACGGTAGCATGGGAAGCAAAAGAAGAAAATACTGTCTACCTGAAGTGGTTAGAGCCTGCAAATCCGAACGGGCTGATACTAATGTATGAAATCAAATATGGGCAGCATGGAGAGGTGAGGATTTGGCATTTCTCTGTTAAGAGTTACTGCTTATAACACTTCATTTATGCACAAAGTGGGATCTTTCTTTACGTGAGTCTGTGCCATGCTGCAGACAGATAGAGATTGGGATTTCAAAACGCCCAGCACCAACCAGTATGCCATTCCTTTGTTTCATTTATTTTGACAGGTTTTGAACTCCACAGATCTCCTTAAGGTGTTTGAAAAAAAACCAACTGATCAGATAGGGCTTTTAGTTATAAAAATCAGCTTATCCTGCAGCCGTATTGTTTTCTCAAGGATGAAGGAATGTGAAGATATTAACATAAACTGCAAATCACTTTTCTCTTTTAGGAGAAGCGGGAATGTGTTTCCAGACAGGAGTACAAGAAGCTTGGGGGAGCTAAACTAACTCACCTGAACCCTGGGAACTATTCTGCTAGAGTTCAGGCCACTTCGCTAGCTGGAAACGGGTCATGGACCGAGCCAGTCTCTTTCTACGTGCAACCCAAAGGTAAGACGAATGTCTCTTGGCTATGGCAAACTGGGGGACTGTTGTATTTTTAATAATTGCTGATGTTTATGTACATAATTGGGCAGGTTTGTTTGGGTGGGTTTTTTTTTTAAGATCAGTGTGCTTTTTCATCTGACCTGTTCCTAGTGATATTTGGTAAAGATAACATCCTAATGGAAGAATAATGCTGATCCGGACAATGGGAATAATTTATATTTTGGAAGATCACCCCTGTAGTGTCCGCAGAGACCCCCTCAAGAACTTTTTTATATAGTTGTAGAGCACAAAAAACTGGAACTCGTATCTTTTATTCTTTTTTGGTTCTCTAATTGCTGGACTTTGAAGAACTTGAAGTAAAGACTGTGCATATTCTAAATATAAGTATTAAGCTATTGCAAGGTGAACAAAAGGTAGAAAAAGGGTGAATATGCAAGTGAACAATTACATATTGTTCGCTGAGGAATCTAAGTCCTTAAGCGTAACTTGTGAAAACAAACCCCAGACAGACACTGTTCTGTACAAAATTAATGCTTTTCCCTGTCTGCTTTCTTGTTCCACTCATCTGCAGTCAGGGAGTGTTTCTGAGTACATTTTTCCACATCAGACAAGAAAATGAGTACTTTGATTTCTTCCCTGTATGGAAATACACTGAGTGGGATTTGAATGTTTCTTTGTTAATGGCGATTTCATAGAAACCCTGATATCATTGTTTTTTTGTTGATTGCAGCAGCAAACTATGGAAACTTCCTGCACTTGATAATTGTGCTCCCTATTGCTTTCCTGCTCATCATCGGGGGGTTGCTGGTAATGCTGTACGTCTTTAACAAAAAGAGGTGAGTCATGTATGATTGTGGTTAAAATTGCCGGAGGGGAACATTTGTTTTCAAATCTGTGCCCGTGGAGCAAGTTAGAAATCAAAAAGGGAAATGGCATTCAGAGGGCTCCAGAAGCTAAAGCAGATTCTGTCGGTGTGTAAAAGGAGGTTTAGAGTTACCAGCAAGCATCTGGCTGCTGTTTGAGGTGTGAAGAGGCTTTTTATTACAGTATCATGTTGAGAGGGAAGAGGGAGGCTTGTCAGGAACTTACCCATTGAAATAACGATGGCAGAAGTTGAACCTATGCAATCAGAAGATTTGACTGAAATATGGGTCAGTGTAAATTATGAGAATTCAGTTCTGTGTAGGTTAATTTGATTTCTTGCAAATTCCAGAGGCTTTTTTCAAGTCTTTACATCCACTTAAAAAATTACATCCTGGGCAGAGCAATCTAGGGGACTGTTGCACTGATTTGTTTTCCTCAGTTTTGTTTTCTTTAACTCTAGTGATTTATTTTCCTTTTATTTAATTGAAGTGCATAATGAGAACTTAATAGAAGTCAGTGCAAATGTTCAGCCTTGCAACTTTCTAGGTATGGAGGTTTTTTATTACACTCATATAAATTATACTCATTGAGTATCCCATTATTTCAAGCTCTAACTCATTTGTGTGCAGACAGTTCTCCTCAAGCACTCCAGAAGGGCTTTGAATTTAGTGAAGTACGATACCTGCTTGGCCTTCCCTTGGGCTCTCCTAGGTGAAATGCCTGATAACTCATTCTTTTTTAAACTGTTGTTCTAGCTCACAAGAATGTTTTGTCTTTGATTTCTGAGGTCTGATTGATACCATTACTTCTACAGCCTGCCTCCTGCAAGAGCTCTCACTGTGCTGAATAAATGTGACTTATTCTGAAAACTGCCTCAGGAAAAGAGGGGGGGGGGAGTTGTGTTTTGTGTTTTTGAAATAAAATATTTGAAACGCTTAGTTGAATGGAATGCCCCCTTAAAACAACCTTGTCCTTTGCTGGGTCACTTCTATCCCACAGTAGAGCAGATGATGTTAAAAGTACGTTCTCAGCCACGGGTCTCCTGGGTCCTGTCACCATCCAGCTGCCTTTCTTAAAGGAAGTTTACCCAGCAGCTAAAAGTACCTTTTAAATAAAGTGTTTACGCTTTCCTGATGCTGATTTGGTGTAGAGAAGACTGCGAGTTCCCTGGGAAAGCTATTCTGGATTGTTTTCCCGTTGATTGTGTGAGGTAGAATAAGAACTCAGTTTGTCCCCTTTGTCTGAAAAGCTCTTCACATTCAGTAAATAACATTCTGTGGCTGCGCAAACGATGGAAAAGCTGTAGGAGAGGTTGTATGAAGTTTACTTAGGTTTAAAGATTAAAAAAGAAAAATATATTTCAACAGGAACAGTGACAGACTGGGCAATGGAGTACTTTATGCTTCTGTGAACCCCGAGTACTTCAGTGCTTCAGACGGTAAGTGTGGCCTTACGCTGGACTTCTGCTTTCATATGTTCTGTTTCTGTCTGGAAGGTATGATTTTCTAAAAGGAATGATGTAAAATTGCTTTCTCTCTTCATTTTACAAGCACAGCTATGGAATCCATCGATAATAATAGCATGGATGTTGCCTGAAATATGGGAGTTTTTGAATTTTTTCCAGTATTTTATTCAGCTGAGGCAAATTTGAACGTATTAGTTTCACTTTCACATTATCATTTACTCATCTAGTGATGTTTTCATTGGAATGAAGGAAGATCCATGAATTTGTCGTTGATGTTTGCCCTTTTTAGCCCTATCCTGACCTATGGGAACAACACCACTGCTTGTTTCTATGTACTTCTCACATGGGAAATAATAACACTCCTCACTTCCCATCCCAATAAAACTGTCCAACAATTTTTGACAGTTGGAGAAAGAGAAATACTGTGAGTTTGCAGACATACCACGTGCAGAAATTTTGTGTTAAGATGAGCATAGGTGCTTAATGTAATCTATATTTGTTTCTTTTAATATCTGAAGTGTAGATAAGCCTGTTTTTCTGTAGGCAAAGCAGTTTTTTTAAAGCTAGTTTCAAGCTGACCTAGTGTGTTTGTGACTGATGTATGTATTTGGCAATGGCAATATTTAGAGGTATTAGACTATGACAGTGTTTAGATCCCAGCTGGTATATTTGTGTTGAGTGCTGTGCTAACAGAGTGAAATAATGGCAGTTCTCAAGTCAGATGTGGAGTCTTGGGAGGCATCTCTTATTTCTTTCAATCTTCTGTGGGAGACACAATGTGGACAACGCTCAAGTGTTTAAAGCCATCCAGGAAATAGAAATACTTTAAAACGCAACTGCTGTTCCTAGAACAGAATGCTTTTTTTGGTCTTGCTTTCTTCATGTCTGTATTATTTTCCTATACTTCACTACCACAAGAGGTTGTGCCTGCTGATGGTGTAGATGAACTTCTTGCCAGTTCTTGTGTGGGCTGTCCCTGAGCAGCAGCAGGAGCTGAGGGAGCCTGGCAGTCCAGGGATCCTCAGCTCTGCTTCTCCAGAAAGCCCGTGTCTGCAGTTGCTATGGAATGGAGAGCCCTGGAAATTCAGCTTTCTGGCTAAATGAATCACTCTAATAAAATACAAAAAGCAACTGTGTTCCTACTGGAACCCGACTTGCTAGATAGTTATTTACCTCCTCCAGCTCCAGCGAGGTGTGTTTGTCTGTAGCAAGCATGTGTTATCTGTACTGCACGGATTATGTACGTGTGGAGCTCTTCGAGTGCAGGAGGAAGTCGGAGCATCAGACAGATTTCCTGGAGGCATCAATTCTTCTGTTTACTGTTTAGTTTGGTGCTACTGCTGCAGCTGTGTTGCCAGAACAGTCTTTTCCAAAGCCCCCAGGAGACTGATGGATTTAGCCCATTGGCAGCAGACTGTTTTACTGGTTTGGGGTTTTTTTAGCAGCACCATTGGGGTTAAAGATCTGTCAGTGTTCATGGTATAATCCTCTATTTTTGCATCCTGTGATTTCACCCAAGCAGAGCATGTGACACAACTGTCCCTTCCTTTGGTGACTGATAGGCAGCAGCATCAGTGACTACTCCGATGTCTTCTTGCCAGAGGCAGTCCTGCCTCCTGGCAGTCACCTTCTTCTGCCTCAGATGAAAGGCTTGCAGCAACAAGTTCTGCCTTTACTGGTGCAACAGTGGGTGTGCAAGTGATCAGAATAGTTTCATGCAAAGAGCCTCTTAGATCAGAGAGTCACTCTCTCTAGTCTGAAAATCAATCTGTTAATTGAGAATACAGCAGATACTTGATCATATGTATCAGTTTAGCATCTCTGATGGTGTCTGAAAGAATTAGAAAACGAAGGATCCTGAGAAAAGCTCAAGCCTGAAGTATTGATTCAAGCATCCTCCCACCCTGGTTTTGTGCTTTGAAGTTCATTACTTCTTTCCCATTATGTCAGTACAATAGCGAGGCCGCGTTCAAGTCCATCTACACAATTCTTTAGGATTTATTTGTATGCCAAGCAGCTACCTCTCTCTGTATGGGAAGGACCGTGGGCATTTGCATACATCATGTAAGGTCTCAGCATTGTGTCTGGTATTTTTTGCAGTAAAACCGTTTGGACGGTCGGCATCATAAAGCGGGGAGTGATCACACCACTTGCAGAAGTGGAACATCATGGCCTGTTCTTTCTGTCCTTAGTGTATGTTCCAGATGAATGGGAGGTGCCCCGTGAGAAGATCACCATGTGTCGGGAGCTTGGGCAAGGCTCCTTTGGAATGGTGTACGAGGGAATAGCCAAGGGGGTGGTGAAGGACGAGCCGGAGACCAGGGTGGCCATCAAGACTGTCAATGAGTCTGCGAGCATGCGTGAGAGGATAGAGTTCTTAAATGAAGCCTCGGTGATGAAGGAGTTCAATTGTCACCATGTGGTAAGTCATGAAAGTGTGACGAGGCTGTGATTCATACAGCCATGAGGGCGTTCAGGACACGTCTTCAGTGACTGCAGCGGGAACTTGGGGTTGAATTTAAACTCTGCACATCCTTATAGTATTGAAACAGCAGTCAGAGAGTGGAGCAAAATCTACTTTCAGACCTTTCTCACAGGTTCGCCAGTGTTTGGAGCGACATATCAACATGAATAAATGATTGCTACAGTTGATTTATCTCTATTTGCGACGCTTGTTTTTCTTCTTCCAGGTTCGGCTGCTTGGTGTTGTTTCTCAGGGCCAGCCTACGCTGGTTATCATGGAGCTGATGACACGTGGGGACCTCAAAAGTTACCTGAGATCATTGAGGCCAGACACAGAGGTGAGCCATGAGTTGCTGGATGTTTTTTTATTTCTTCCTTTAGAATTGTCTTGAATGAAACAGCGTCACATTGGAAGCAGCAGACAATTAGCCTTTCTTGCCCTTTTCCTTAAGCTCTAAGAAAAAAAAAAAAAGTGAGCGCCTCTGTGATCTGCAACACCTTTTTTCACGAGGTAGCTATTGCAAATAGCCCAGAGTGCTACATGGGATAGGCCTGTTCTTGTGCTACTGAGTCCTGTTTTCCAGATTTGATTAAATCTCTTGTCTAATCTGATTTCTCATCAAGATGTTACAAAAATGGCTAGCTGCAGCATGCGTGTTAGGCTAATTGTTTCATGTTGTGTGTGCTGCCTGTTGCCACTCCTGGAAAGTAAAAATCTGATATCATAGCTAATGTGCACACTGTAATATGTCGGCTGTTGGTCTAACAGCTGAAATTGCCACATCTAACACAGGGCTTGAAGGATAGAGTTGACACGTAGGTCACCTGACGATGACATCCGAGTACACTATGTAGAAAGTGAGCTCAGTAGCTTTTGCCCTTGATCTAGAAATTCTGATGTAAATAACTGAAAGGAAAAGACTGTGAGCACAATATGTGCACACGAGAATGGCTGCGGTGTGAACAGACAGCAGTGCAGGTACCGAGAGCGGGTTGCGTAAGTGATGGGACACAGAAATCATTTAATGTCTTGTGGTTGCTTGTGGAGATGGTGGCCCAGTAGAAATCTCTAAAATAATCCCTCTGCTTTGTACTTGGATGGCAGAAAGATGGATATCTGAACTCTGTAGGTGTAAGAAAACATCCTTATACCAAAAGCCTTTCCGGATTGTATTCCCGAAAATAGAATGGGCTGTTAGAGAAGAGCTGGGAGTTCTCTTTGTAACCCAGTTTGATACGACCACTTTTCCTACTAAACATTATGCTGTGGTGGACATAACCACGAGTTTCTGTTTAGCCTGGATCGTGTCAGGCTGGATTGCTGTAGCGTGATTTCTTTTTTAGGAATTATGGTGCAGTTTGATGTAGAAATAGTTACTTTTTTCTTGTAACTGTTTTATGTCCTTAATCTTGCTCAGAATAATCCTGGCCAGTCACCTCCAACTCTGAAGAAGATGATACAGATGGCAGGAGAGATTGCTGATGGGATGGCATACCTCAACGCCAACAAATTTGTTCACAGAGACCTTGCTGCGAGAAACTGCATGGTGGCAGAAGACTTCACAGTGAAAATTGGAGGTGCGCGTTCTTGACTTTGACAAAAATGTAAAATATCATCCTGAAAAACCGGCGTCTCAGAAGGCGTTTTCTTTTTTCTTTCCGAAAGCGGCGCGAAAGACATTTTAAAACTTAGCCCTAGTTCAAATTTCTGCAGAATGAAGTATGTTTCTTATGAAGGCTTGCTGTGATTTAAGACCTGTGAGCAGCCGGCGTTGAGTTGAAACTCTTGGAATACCTCTGCTTGCTGTTGTTCCAGTGGGGAAATAGTATAGCATGTGGGTTTGAGAAGAGCTAGTTGAAGCAGTGATTTGAGGTGCAGATGCTGCAGACATCTGGGTGGATGGCGTGGTTACCACTGGTGTGTCATTTGCTTTTCTGCGCAAAAACAATTCCACCTCCTGTTTATTGATTCAGGAATAAGATCTACAGTATTATTGTAAAGCATATCTGATTTGGAAGGGGAGCGTAAGGCTTGACTTCAGCTGGGTGCTTTCCAGTCTCAGCTGGAGTTCTGCTTTCCAGACAACAGAATGGCTTTTCTTCTGCCCTGCTCTAAGCACAACAGTTGTGTTTTGTTTTTTTTTCCCTTCACCATCCCTCCAAAATAGCGTCAGATGAGTTTTTTCAGACTTCTCTCCAGAGAGAATGATTTTAAGCTTTTGGCTGGTTTTGAGTTGTGCATATTAAAATAACATGTATAGCAACAACCTTCTGCTGTAGGAAACTAATTCTTTTTCTCTGAGCTTAACTCAGCTATTTTGATAATTTGTGTAAAGTTATCCTGTCATTTGGGAGAAATTAAAAATTATTTCATTTTGAGTCAGTTAATTAGGAAATAGGATCTTTGGGGGATTTCGTGCGTTTTCTTCAGGTTTGGTGGAAACTCAGCCTGAATCCTACCCATTCCAGTTTTCTCACTCCTCCTCCCCCTCCACCAGCATGTTTTACAATTCTTTGAACTGAAGATGATGCATTTCTTCCCTTTAACACGGTACGTGGTTACCCCCAAAGCATTTTGTGAAGTACGCTGCTCTGCTCTCATTTATGTACCAGTATGAAAATCCCTTCATGTTTAGGAAACAGTTTAGGAGCATCTTGACTGGAACACACCACCCCAGTCTGCTTAGATCTCAGAGGAAGAGCTTCATGCTACACTGTCCCATGCTGGTTGCAGATCTGTTTCTTATTTGCATTACATTTTTAAGGAATTTTTCTTTTAGACAGCATGAAGTCACCCTGGAATGTAGGAGTGATGGAATAGCCGCACGGCTGGGCTTTTTGGTCATAGTCACTGAGGGTACCAGTGTCCCTAGAAGACAAGGAATGAGAAGGATCAGTGGTCAGTCACTCACCCAAACCTGATAATAATGACATCCATAAATTGGTACTAACAAGTGTCAGAACTGGAGGAATTCTGTCCTTTTCGCTCCACTTACTGCAGAAAAAAGGGGCAACTACAGGTCTATGCTGATAAGATGGATTTTGACCCGGGTCTGCTGTATTAACAGACAGATTTAATATGAGTAACAGGCTGGATGCCACCTGAGTTATCAACTTTTTTGTTAGTGTCTGAAAACATAGTAACTAGTTTAAATAGTGTAGTCCAAGACCCAGCAATTCTCTGTGTGTCAAGCTGATGGTACAGAAAACAAAATCCTGGAATAAGTCTGAGTTACAGTCAGGAGATGAGCACTGTTAGATCCAAGTCTGGCAAATCCTTAGGTGTTTACAGCTAAGGACACGTGAATAACCCAAAGAATGCCTTAATATTGGTCTGTTGGTAGTCGTAAATGAATAGCTTGATCCTCTGTAGTGTTTGAGATGGATAATTACACAGGAACTGAAAATTAACTTGGAGGGGGTGCAGAGAGAGAAGCATTTCCCTCAACATGTGAGATTTTGTTGGGAGGAAAGCTACCCCAGCCCTAAGGCAGCAGGTAAAGCGCCCACAAAGGAAGTTGTTGTGGTAACAGATCCCAGATTCTCTGCACCAAAGTGTGATTCTCCACTGGCTACACTGGCTTGTAGTAAGGGGAAATGTTCACCATTTTATCATGCAAGCTCAAAAAATTTATATCTTCTAGATTTTGGCATGACGAGAGATATCTACGAGACGGATTATTATCGTAAAGGAGGAAAAGGTTTGCTGCCTGTCCGCTGGATGTCCCCAGAATCACTGAAAGATGGAGTCTTCACAACGCACTCCGATGTCTGGTAACAAAAAAGGGGCCCTGAAAAACCGTTAGAGCCCCTCTTCTTTCTTGTTTTGGTAGACTTAAATAAGTATAGTGGTTCTCCTGTCTCTTCAAAGGTAACTCTCTCTTTCCCACTGTGAAGCATTCTGTTTTGTCTTTCGTATTTCCATTGAAAAATCAAGAATGTTGGAAGTTGAATTCTGCTGTCAGGGAGAGCAGAATTAAATGGATTTCCAAAACTGGAGGTGGCAGCATGTTTCCTGCTGTGGGTTGTAAAATCAGTTGTGCAGTAAAAAACATTACCTTCACCTGGAAGAGCAAGTTGTCATTTTTCCAAATTGCCCTTCTTCAAGAAAAGCATTAAAAGTTGCCAAGAATATAGAAAGGTTCATGGTGCTGACCTGCTTTTCTATCAAAACCTTCTGTGTAAATAACTCTACTTACCCGCAGACGGTTTGTGTACACTAGCAGGTTTTTTTCTTGGGAGTTCTCCCTTGTGAATCTCCTTCTCCATTTGGAGCTTTGTTTGCTCGTTTAATATACCGCAAGATGCAGAAATAGTTCTTTCTTTCAGAGCGCGTTGCCTGGTTGCTCTGTCTGTGAAGTTACTAAGAGAGGCATTCAGGAAATTTCAAAATGTACTTCTTAAAAAAGAGCAATGCTCTGGAACAATTCCCCCCGCCCCAAACTTGTGCAGGTAGGCAGGAAGGATTTGGCAGAAGATGAATGTGTGCTGGCAAAACCTCTACTCCGTCTTTTTGGGTTTCTCTGCCTTCCTAACAAGGTGTTTTTATTGCTGATCTGTTACAGAATTGGCAGCTGGTTGCCTCTGAATGTCTAGAAGTCAGTAGGAATGGTATTTTAGTAGTAAACTGCATTTTCTTGAAACAGCTTGAGGATGTTGGACTCGGTGGACTGTAGTCCAGAGCACCAGCTTCGAGTGCAAGGTTCACAAGAGGAATTATGTAGCAAGTGAAAAAGCAAAGCCGCCAGAACATTGACTAATTTATTTTTTTTTGCATATGGCTAGTAACTTATTTATGCATCCAGTAACCCTCAAACTTGGAAAGAGATGAAAATAGCCACTTAGAGTGGCCCTGTATCAGCCATTCATCTAACAGAACAGCGCAGGCATGCTTTTGGCAGTCCCCCTGCTTTAAAACAATTTTGAGACTTGTAATGGCTTCATGAAGCAGACAGAAATTTGGAATTTATCACTAGAAAATCCCCAGATGTAGAACTGAGCGAGCCTGGAGTGAAGAGCTGGCAGACCTGCCTGTTCTTCCACATGATAGTAACTTTTAAGTCCAGCCATCATCTCCAGCCGTGGTATCGACTGCGTGGGTCAAGTGTTCAGCGTCGGTGACGTACGGCTTTTCTTTTAACCTGTGACTGAGAAGTGGCATTATGGTTTACATGTAAGTCAAATTAAAAAAGCAAAACGCCGCAGACGTGACGCCAAATCAGGCGTCAGAAGTACCTCCCTTGTTGGGGGAAGTACTGAGTTCTCCCTTCAATGTTAACAGGATTTGGCTTTCGTCCGTCATTCAGTCCACATGGGGTTGAGCAAACAGTACGGCAGTTTATCAGCGGGGCGGTCGGAGCAAAATATCCTAGCCACAAGTTACGTCAGGGAAAGTAGCCTACTGATAGTGAGGTTGGAAAACTTAGGAGGAGGAGTAGAATCTTAACAGATTTTTACTTGAAAGCATAGGGAGAAAAAAAACCAACTCTTTTTATGGAGAGGAGGTCCAGTATTTCGGACAGCTCCTCCTCGGGATGGTTTGTCGTCTTCATTGTTAGAAGTGACTTATTCTGAAGTTTGGCTCACATGGATATGCTATCCTGAGATACAGAGAGATGTGGTTCAGCCTGAGGGAATATGCTGGTTGTTCAGTATATGTGTACATTTGTGTTTGCCACATGCATCCACAGCTGTAGATTCGGAAATTTCAATCTGAATTCTAACTGTAAAGAAACTTGACCTATCTCTGTCATGAAATAGTGTCTATTTACTTAGTCTGCTTATGGCTAAGAGACTCACTCTGGTTTACTGCTCAGTAACTTTTGGATCAAACTCTGTACATTGAAGGTCTCTTCATGCCAGTAAAAGTTACTTGACTCCTTCTATCAGTTCAGATTTTGAAGTTGCTCCGTGTAAACCATGTAGCTTGGCTGTTCTGGGGGCCATTTATTTTCATCAAAAGGTAAAAAACGTTGAGATTGTTTTTCCTGCCTTTTTGGTAGGATATTGTAACCATCTGGTTCCGTGTTCTTTGAGATAAGTTTTAAAAGCCAAAATGTCAAAAAGACAAAACTGTGTGAGCGGTCAGAGCCCAAGATTTATAAGCTGTAAGGTGAAATGGCGAACTGCGGAAAGAGTGTCTGGAGGTTTTGAAGGGTGGAGCTTTATTTTGGCAATTTATTCTTCTATTGCTCTTCAGACTGAAGAATGAGGTAATTAAACATGATTGTTTTTGTTGTAGTTAGAGAAGAGCATTTCAAAAATTAATGTAATGCTGTTCAGGGTGAGGGTGTATTTCTATAAATAAGTCTGCAGCGTCTTGTATTCTATCCGAGCTGGTAGTTGCCTCGAAAGAGCAACATAAGTTTATTCCTCACGATAATATGATTAAGCATATCAAGCAAGACTTGTTCTCATTATTCCTGAAGTGATCAAAGTAGCTTCAAAGGCACCAAAATGTTGAGTTGACCCTCTGTCCCTGCCTCCCCTGAAAGGCAGACAATCACAAGTCTGCTTGTGGCTTCTGGCTCCAGATGCAAACCGTTTCAGATACAGTAAATAGCTGAAAGATAAAACCACTCTACCATAACCAGCTAACAATACTGGACTCCTGTTTTCACAACAATTCTCTGTTGAAGCTCCATTTTTTTTTCTCTAAGCTTGACTCAGCATTTCGGCCACAGAAGGCAAGACAGCATCTGGGTTTTTTTTTCTTTGCACAACAGCTCTAAAAGTACACGACTCCTCAGTGCGGGACAGACAATTTGAGCCACGTCTGCTCGATAAACTAATTTTAAATTGAGATATTTTTGGAAAGTGTCAATACTTACGTCCAAACTGCCCAATTATATAACTATGCTTGTCTTTCTTCACCACTAATCAATTCCTATTATTAGACAGACTTCTTTTTTCTCTTCTGCTGTCCTTTGTAGTCAGTTGGAAGGAGCTGGAAGCTCCATTTCAAGAACATAGTTACATCCGTGTTACAGAAGGGATAACTGAGTTTGTCTTGGGGGTTTAAGCAAATTGGGATACAAGCAGCTGGAGAACATTTCTTCCCTGTCTTTTTCAAGAATTGATTTTGTTGCTTGCTGCTGTATGTCAAATACCTTGTTCCTTGCTTTGCACCTTTGGCTTAGAATGTGGAAGAAAGCAAAGCAGGGGGATAGATGGAAAGTATTACCCGAGAAGCGGTTTTGTGCGCGGGGAATCGAGGTTGGTTGGTTTGCTTGCTTTTAGTGCTGAGGCAGATGAGGTGCCCAGGCGTGGTGCTGTGCGTCGCTGGCTGGCTCTCGGCTTACTCGAGTGTTACGGGGAAAAAATGCAGCTTTTAAATCGGATTTGTGTGACTTGAGCATTTCTCATGAAAAGCGGCTTGCACTGGAATGAGGGCTTACAGTTCTGCTTTAGTGCCTTCTCAGCTGCTATCAGGAGCTTGTGAAAGATGTTACGTGAAGATTTTTCTGTGATTTTGAGTTCATTTTTTTTTTACGTACAGATTTTTGTCTTGCTATCTCTGTGGCTGAGTGGGGGGCGGGTTGTTGAGCTCACTTTAAATAACTGGTCTCTGCAACTTCTCTACCTGCTTTGGTTTGATTCCCTGCATCCTGACACACACAGATCTTTTTGCAGACTTTGTCTGTCCAGCCTGAGGTCCTCTGTACAGAAAGCACAAAGACAGGAACAGAATTTTTTTTAAAAAAACTGTTATTTCCTTATCTGCATCCTTCCTTTTCCCCTCTCCACTGTTCTTCCCACCTTGCAGTGAACCTGAAAGTCATGGGAAAGGGCGATGAGAAGTGAGCTGGTTCTCCAGGCTTAAATCTCCTCTGAGTTAGGAGGCTTCTGGTCAACACAGTGAGCTTGTGGTGGCTTTTTTTAATTGGTTGACCAGTATAGAGCTGGTTTAATCAAGTAATATTGGACCACTGAATGATCATAGTCGTAACAAGCTCCGAGTATGTGAAAAATGGTGATGCAGTATTACCAAGCCTTTTCTTACAGAGACTGTTCTGAAGAGTCATTGAGAACTGGGAGCCCATTTCTCACCATTTACTGGAGGTGTTTGAAGTCAACAGTCTCTTGCGCTAGGTGATGTGGCTACCACCATAGCTGCATACTTTTTGAGCAGTTGGAGTTTTTTATTGAAAGGAAATACCCGTGGATATCTACTTACTCAGCATCGTCTGAGAAAAATAGCCTGGTAAAGATTGCTCAGCTTTCTAAAGTTCTCATTTGTTTTCCAGGTCTTTCGGTGTTGTACTGTGGGAGATTGCGACGTTAGCGGAGCAGCCGTACCAAGGCATGACCAATGAACAAGTGCTCCGCTTTGTGATGGAAGGAGGGCTGCTGGAAAAACCGGACAATTGTCCCGATATGCTGTAAGTGTCAACGGTTCTGCTGTTCTCAGTGCCCTCTTCATTCTTCCTGATCCCCTTCAGTATCTGCTTCTGCCCTGTCTACCACAGGAGGGTTATTAATGAGTGGTAGTAATGGAGGTGCTGCTTGAAACAGTCTCTGTCAAGCTGGTACTTTATGGTAGTTAGCCCAGAAAACAACTTTGCTTGGGGTCAGAATCTCACCTTGGGCTGTCTCCTCATATAAGAAAACAAACCCCAGTCTTTGTGTTTCTGAAGAAAATTAGGCTTAATAAAAGCTAAATTTACCACAGCGGAAGACTTTGTGCCTAAATCTTGTCTCTTCTGCTGGAAGTAATTCCGTTGGGCATCAAGTGAACAGAGAGCATAGGAGAGCTGAAATGTATTGGGCGTAAACTCTGTGGAACTCGACTTTTTAGTGGAGCCCGCAGGTAAATGAAGGTGTCGTTCCTTTGTGTGCAGCAGCGTTGGATCTGCTCTTTCAGTAACAGCGCTCGTCGCGTCGAGATAAACAGATCTCCCCTGCTAACAGCTTCCTGTGAGCGCAGAAAGAAGCGCGCGGGACAACCTTTGCCTGCCCCGGGAATCAGCACAAAGCCGTGCGGCAGAAGAGCGTGTGCGGCGCAGCGGGCTTCAGCTTTTAGCTTCACAGCACTGAAATACTTCTGCCGGCTTTTGTGTACAGCAGTTTCGGTTGTTCAGACTTCCTTACTTTGATACACTTCCCAAACTGGCTTTTGGGAAGGAAATGCTGCATCTTGCAGTTATTGAAGTTTGTTGGAGGCCCACAGAAGGGATGCAATCACTTAAGGGCCTCAGCTGCTTGGGATTCTTAGGAAAAGAGCTTTTTTGGCTGGAGCGCCGGCGTTGGTTTCGGATGACAGGCAGTGTTGTTTTGTTGTTCGAGGGGGGGTGGGTGGTATATGCAGGGGGAGGTGTAGCTGCCATGTGATTCCTCGGTTTCACATTCTTTCCCTTCCACGATGCTGCGCAGAATTTCTGGCAGGCAGATTGACTGGAGATTGTTTAACACGGCCAGAGCTGTGTAATGGAGGAGGGGAGCGGGCAGAAATGGGGGAAGAACAGGGTGTGTGAAGGGCTCAGCTCCCCGAGTCCATAGGAAAAATCCACCTCTACAGTGAGAACAAACTCCGCAAGAGATTCAGCACTAGCAGTTCCCCAGGAACCTGGGGCGTGTGTGGTATGAACAGGGGGACAGGAGGGGAGTCATGGCAAGAAACTCCCTTTACTGGAGTCCTCCCAGCCCGTTCTCCTTCCTCTTCACCCTCAGAGATACTCCTGTGCTTGCTGGGTGTTGCTACTGGATGAATCCACTTTCAGGGTAACAGCTGGCTTGCGAGCTGGGAGAATTTGGTTCACATCTGGCAGAGCAGATCTTTGCACCAGTGTATGATGGTGAAGGCCTTTTTTGGGCTGACATTAATGAAGAAGCTGTTCACACGTTAGTTATGGCCACCAGACTTTACCTTACGTTGCAGAGGTGCAGAATAAAAAAAAATAAAAATCTACCTTTGAGTTAACTCCTCTTCTCCATGAGAGCAAGGAGCAGAGCTGAACTCGGAACTAGGGCACGTCCAGTATAGTGGTGGCTTTTTTTTTTTTTTTAGCCAGACAGTTGTGTATAACACATACTGATTCCATCCAAAGTGAAAAAAAAACAAAAAATAAAAAATTGACATTTTGGCCACAGAATCTTACTGTGCCTTGCTTTTAGCTCCTTTTCACCTTGTTTTGTCTTTGTATTGGGACAGACACCCAAGTCTGCTGAAGTTCGAGTAAATTGTTATAGGAATAACACTAGGGAGCTCCAGGAATAGCCTTCACCTTATTCCATGTGCATGCATTTGGCTATCAAAGAACCTGTTTTGCATTAATATGGTGCTTTTTTTGTTTGCCTGTGTTCCCTTCTTCCCTCTGGCTTCCATCCCGTGTGCCCCAGGTGCCGTAAGGTGCTGTGCAGCCCTCCAGAACCTGCCAGGTCTTGAGCCTGGCGTGTGGCTGCTGCTGGGCACGGAGACCTGCTCCGTAGGCAGAGTTCCTCTGCCCTCCCCAGCTCTCTGGTAACCCGCTGCTTGGCACCCGAGGTGACAAGAAAAATACTGAATGGACGGAGAGGTGCTGTTAAGGGAGTTGTGGAGAGCCCTGAAACTGTGCATGGGTCTTCCCGTGCATCCCCGGAACATCCCAGGCAACAGCT
This sequence comes from Trogon surrucura, assembly GCA_020746105.1. Lineage (NCBI taxonomy): Eukaryota > Metazoa > Chordata > Aves > Trogoniformes > Trogonidae > Trogon > Trogon surrucura. The sequence goes on along the minus strand of CM036627.1, from coordinate 17,707,057 downwards.
TTTGAAAGCACTTTATGAAACCTTTTGTAAAAGTCCTCTTTTTTTTTTTGTGTGTATTGCTAAAAGATTCTCTTTTAAGACAGCTCTCTTGGTAGGTCCATGCCATGCCAGTGGAAGGTGTTCTACAGACAGCACAGATTTTCACTGGTGGAGACTGACTAGCCCATGATACTTAATATTAATTCACAATATTAACTCATGATGTTCAGAAAGGAATGTCCACCGGCTGTAGGAAAGTCAGTGTATTTCTTGTGCCTGGTATGAAGGCAAACAAGAGGAGGGGCCAGGAACTGCACTTCTCTGTGTCTCATGTGGTGGGCTACAAGCGCAGAGGTGCTTCTTGCTTTACATTAGTTTGTCCTTGGGGAGAACACAAATTTACCTTTCTGCAGAGGGAAGGGAGTATGCTCACATAAAAAAAAACCCTCCAGAACAGGTGGAGGAGGTAGACTGCTCTGGGGAAGCATAGATGAGAATAGAAAGAAGAATCTTGCTCCAACTGTCACCGAATCTACTATTTTTAACCTTGCAGATTATGCGAGTGTTGACCAGCCGTGCGCGCTCCAGCCACAGCGCAGGAGTTGTCGTAGGGGCCTCTTGTTGCCCCCCTCTGCGTGAATGCTACATGACACAAGCAGCCTTGGACGTTCCATCTCTCCTAAGACTGCAATGCCAGTAATGCTCGTTAGTGGCTGTGCTTTGCTAACCCCTGGGAGCAGCGAGTCGGTAGCTTTTAGCTGGGTCAGAAACCAAGGACACTTGAAGAACTGGAGAGGTTCTGTCCTGCGCCTTGTGTCGGCTGCTTGTGTGAAAGGGGGTTTTATGACGTGGTTGTTCGTTGTTCAGAGAGGTGATAAATCCCCGTGAAAGGGCTCAGCATGAAAGGGACCGTGTTTCTAGAGGCTTTTTTTCTCTTGCACAGGGTGAAACAAGACTCAGTTCTGTTTATGCTACACCCTCTTGGCATAGCTTGCATGGCTTTACAGACAGAACTATGCAATAAGACAGATGGTTCAATAAGACGGTGCCAGGAGAAGCTTTGCTGTTTTTCTCCTCTTCCTTTGTAATAAGTTGTGGGCTTTGTGTACTGCCATTGTTAGGGCAGCGTTCGTCAGGTGGCGGCTGTGTGGCAAGAAGGTTTGTTGCAGCTGGAGCTCTCAGCCGGTGTGTTCCCGTGGGGCTTTTAAAAGTTGTGGAGGCTGGAATTCCGCTCCGGTTTTGAAGCAAAATTGCTTCCCCCATATGTATCGTAGATGACTGGACTATTTACGCAGCGCTGATTTTCTCTTTGTTCCTGGCGAGCGCTTGGTTAGAAACCAGGGTCTGCTGTGCAGGGGTAACGTCAGCACGTGGCAGCAGCAGAACAGGAGAGGTCCTTTCACTTTTCCCCACCAGGTCAAGCCTGATGCGAAGCACAAACGTACGCTCAAATGGAATGCAGCGTCTAGAGTAACTTTCCATTTGCTGTTTTTTGCTGTCTCGGTGCATAAAGTAACTCAGTTTCTGCTCAGTTCTTTGAGCAAAGGGTACATGAGAGAGGCGCTGGCTGCTCCTGTATCTCATGGCGATGCCTCCCATTTCCTTGAGCTCATTTGCCACCAGTCAGGGACATACTTTATAGAACTGCTCTCAGGTTGTAATAACCTGTAAAATTCTCCTTTGTCTACTGGAAAGGGTTTTTTTTTGTGTGTTTACGATAATGTAAACAAGGTCTTTGAACCCACAGAGTTAAAAAGAAAAAAAAATCCTTTTATGGGAACTCTGTAGGGTTTTTAAATCTGGAATGGCTTAAAAGAAACATCACATGTCCTTGTTTGTGCTGATGTCACATGCATTACTCCACTGCTTGTGGTATCTCCTTAGCATTGCCCTTAGGCCTCAGGGCAAAGCGCCAGCGAATATCCAGTGTTCTTGGCTCCAGCCAGCGCTTCTATTCAGGGACGCAGCAGTCAGCTGGAAAGGAAACAGCGATGAAGTAACAGAAATGGATTTTATATATTTATGTCTCAAGCTTTCCTCCTCGTTCGTGGGTGAGGGTATGGTGCAGTTTTATAGCTTGGCTGCGCTTTCGCCGTGGAAGACTTTTTAAAGACTCAAAACCAAGCAATAGTTTAACAGTGTTTATATGTCTACGTGCCTGTTACAGCATTGAGTACCTGGGGAGCTCTCCCAGCTCAGACTGGTTTTGCCAGCTCCTTTTTGGGTGTCACAGGGCTGTGCTCGGCTGGCTGACTTGGGTTTGTGCGGAGGTGTGCCAGCTGAGCTCTGACAAATATTTGTGACTCTGCTTCACTTAAGACTGCTTTTGTTTGGGTCAAAGCGCACTCAGCGGTGTTTGCATCCCAAACACGGCAGCTTTCCACCTCTTTGCTGGTTCACGTCAGCTGAGAACGTGAGAAAACGCATCAGTATTTCCCAAGGAGCAAGTTCCTTTGCTTTGGTTGTTTCAGGCCAGGGTGCCCAGACCCTCTGGATCCTGCTATGGGCAGCAGGCGTCCGAGTCTGGAGTTTTCCAGCTCGGTGACAGTCACGTGGAAAGGTTTGTTCTAGAGCAGGGACTTTAGAGATATTAAGACTTTACTCAGTGATGGACTTAAGTGCTATTCAAAAAAGGAGCAAATTTTTGTTCATATGGCTTTGCCTTTTTTTTAAATTAAAATATAAAATTATTCCACACACCGATGCAAAGATCTAGTAAACTGCTGCCGGCATGTAAGACAGTGAGAGCTAATTAAAGCATAAAATGGAATTGCTTGCTTGCTCTGAAAATCTGTGGAAGTTAGGAAAATGGTAGTGCTGTTCCATGGAATCAGAATTCAAGTTTAGGTGACCTGGCTGGCAGAGGTGGGGAGATGAACCCCGACTGGCTGCTGGCCGGGCAAGGAAAGGGCGTCCAACCAGGGCTGCGGGTTGTGGTCCTGGAGGTAAGTCAGAGATGTGAAGGATTTTCCAGGGCATTATCTGAACTGAAAGATTTTTACTTGGGTTGGTTTGATTTTTTAGATCTGTTCTTACTCAGCACAGAAAGTAGTAGTTTTGGCCAACGGTGACTTCCTACGCACAACGTGTTTCTCCGAGTACTCTGCACGCAGAGGATTGGCTCGAAGAATTAATGTTAATCTTCCTTTTCTTATTTAAATTTGTCCTATTACTTGTGCTGTGCTAACAGAAGACATCCTTCTTCCACCTTCACAGACAGTGAAATCCTTTCTTGTGTTTAAAGCTCAGGGCGATCTCTCAGGAATATCCAATTTTGCTGTGTCATGAAAATGCTATTTTCATTATGGGATGTATTACTGTTTCATTTTGTGGTTTTGTTTTGCCAGCGTGGGACATTGTACAGATCTAATCATAGATGTGCTTAAACAGATGATCTCACACTCCGTAAAATATTAATGCATCCCTGGCCATAAATGAAAACAACATAATTTTATAATTATTAAGAGATTAGAGAATGTCTTTGAGATTGGCAAATGTGTTTGGGGGATTACTGTTAATTTTCATGTAATTTTCTTCTTTTGGAGGGAGGTGGGGGGGAGAAGTGATGCTTTGCGTGATGTGTGTTTCTTACTTTATTTTTTTCCAAGGCAATATCGGTAGGGTAGGGGTTGGTTGGTTGAAAAAGACACTCCCAGGAGACGCTGTCCTGTAGCTGTATGACTGAGTGAGCACAGGGCAGTTCGGAAGAAAAAAAAAAAAGAGAAACACCAAGTGACAGTAAAGACAATGAAATGCTTCTGGGTCTGGGGTACCCACGAGACCGTTCTGTGGGCAAGTGTGCGGAAGGGAGTGGAGAAGGTTGTGACGGGATCTATAGAAGTAAATCAGTGATTAGAAAGGAAGTCGAAATGTGACAGGGAGATCTAGGCCTGTAAAAATTCTGTCACTTTGTCTTCCATCAGAGCTGAACGATTCTCTGAAATGCGTGGTCCCGTTCAGTCACGGTTGGTCGGGCTCCAGCCGGCGCTCGTAAAACACCTCAGTAAACGGTTTTGGTGTCTTTTCCTGCCCAGGTTTGAACTGATGCGCATGTGCTGGCAGTACAACCCGAAAATGAGGCCCTCCTTCCTGGAAATAATCGGTAGCATTAAAGACGAGCTGGATCCGGCGTTCAAAGAGGTCTCCTTCTTCTACAGTGAAGAGAACAAGCCTCCGGATACAGAGGAGCTCGACCTGGAGACTGAAAACATGGAGAGCATTCCTTTAGATCCCTCCTCCACCCTCCAACCCACTGACAAGCACTCAGGACACAAAGCCGAGAACGGCCCGGGCGTGGTGGTCCTTCGGGCCAGCTTCGAGGAGAGACAGCCGTACGCACACATGAACGGGGGGCGCAAGAACGAGAGGGCCTTACCGTTGCCCCAGTCTTCGGCCTGCTGATCCTTAGAACCTGAATCTCACCGAAATAAAACGCAGAAAAACGAACAGACAAAACACACACATGCATTGGGGGAAGAAAGAAAGAAGATGACAATATGTTCAAAAGCCTACTGTACCTCAGTGGATCTTCAGAACTGCCATAGCTGCACTTGGGAGAACCCTTTTTTCAGTAAACGAGTTACCGTATTTTTCTTTTTTCAATATGCAAGCAGATGTTTGTTTCAGTAAAGGACTCCATTCATGGGGCACACAGTTGGCCTTTTAAAACTCTAATGTTAACACTTAATAGCAACAGAAAACTTGAGATCTGATGTCTCTCTCTCTCTCTCTCCTCTCTCTTCTTTCTCTTTCTTTCTGTCTCTCTCTTTGCTTCATAATGGGAAACATATCTGTGTGCAAGTTCAACCGTACAGCACTTTGGTCAGATCAAAGATATCGCAGGCCAGGTGGCTCCCTGGTACCCTTGCAAGCACCTGCCTAACACTGTAGGTCTTTATAAAAAAAAAAACAAAAACAAAAAAAAAACCAAACAAAAAAGATACACACACACACGGAAAAAAAAAAAAAAAAAGACTGGATTTTTAATGTTGCTCTTTAATCTTTTTAGGAACACATAAAAGAATAAAAAAGGGCCATCATTCGTCCGAGGTTGTTACCATTTTCAACGCTGCCAAATTTTGCCAAAAAAAAAAAAAAAAAAAAGAACTCTTTGCTTTTTGTTTTGGGGTTTTTTTTTGTAGGCGTGGAAGGAGCACAGTAATCAACTGCTCTGTTGAAAAGAGATCCTGACCAATACATTCTGTTGAATCATACACTGGTATTTAAAAGAAAAATTTAAAAAAAAAATCCAATTGTCTAGATCTTTTTTCAAAACTGGACAAAATGTGATTTTCTTTTCTTGTGATGGAGAAGATAAAAAGGGATGGGGTAAAGAAACAGCCCTGCACCCCTGTGCCCGTCCCAATGAATTCTGGACAAAACTGGCAGTGGTGAGCTCAATAAACACGTGCATTTCGTACAAACAAAGTCAACCGCACGGCAAAAATGAAATATGAGAAACATGAAAATAACCGGCAGAGATCTCCATCGTTGCAGCCTGCCTTCCCTCACAGGCTTGCAAGGAAAAAACACCTAGAAACATAAATTGGAGAAGACAAAAAAAAGCAGTAACCGGATTCTATGATACGATGCTTTGTTGACCTTTTCTCTTTATTATTAAGACTTCTCGAAGGGTCTTGCAGTTCTATGTTAGACCATGGATCATTTGCATACACATTGTCTTTTGTGTCACTTTTATAACTTTTTTACGGTTCAGATACTCATCTATATGTCTGTACAGAAAAAAAGCTGCTATTTTTTTTGTTCTTTATCTTTGTGGATTTAATCTATGAAAGCCTTCAGGTCTGCCCTCCTTCCCTTCCCTCCCACTTCAACAAATTTTCCTATGCTTTGTACTATAGTGTGTAACTTTTACTTCCTCCTTCCCAGTAACTGATACCTTTCATATGATTTGCCATGAACTGTTTAATGCCTTTTTATAAATATGTTTCCTCCTTTTTTTTTTTCTTTTTTTTTCTTTTTTTTTTTTTTTTTTCCCATTAGTTGTTTTACAACATCTTGGCTGTGTGGGTGACAGGGCTTTTGAGGGGGACGTGGAGAAAGAAGGGACACCCCGCACGGAAACGCTCTGGCAGTGCTGCGGTGGTTTTAAACCCCGGTTTTCCTTCTTTCTCGCTCCCCTCTGCCCAGACAGCACGCGAGTCTCTTACAGTGCAAGGCGTGATACAAACTCAGGTCAGAAAAAAAAAAAAAAAAAAGGTTAAATATTTAGTACATTCTCGTTCAGTGTTTATATTCATTGTTGTACAAGGGTCCTACCCCCTCCTGCCCTCCCCGCTTGTTTTGGTTGTGGCACACATCCACCCACCCATCCCCACACACACACACACACACACCCCCCATGGTTTGGGTTATTTTATTTGTCAGGTACAACAGCAGACACACCAGGCTTTTTTGAAAAAGACTATTTTAACCCTTCCACCCTGTGAAGGAGAGCTACACCAGTTGGAGCTGGCGAGGCCGGGTGTTCGTGGGGGGAACACCAGGCCCCAGCAAACCCCAGCTCTTCGCTTTCCTGACGAGGAAGCCCTCAGGGAGGGCGCCCGGGGGCTGCACTTGGCACCTCCGGTTAAAAATTTAAAATAAAAAAGAGAACAAGCAAACAACAAACCCAAAACAAACCCGCCATGCCATTTCCATGGGGCCGGGTGGAAAGCGCGTCGCTGGGGCCAGGGGCTCGGCTAGGGAACAGTGGAGTGTTGGCAGCTATGGAAACCCGTACGAGCCCGAGCTTGTCGCTTAAAGCGTAGACCAAACCTCAGAACAAAAGGAAACGAGGGAGCTTGTTTGCTCAGTTGCAGAAGCCTTGGTGAAAGGGGAAGGAGGGGGCCGGCAGAAAGTCTCCAGCCAAGGAGTCCCACAGCAGTTGCTCATCTTACGGTAGTCACAGCGTCTCAGCCTTTGTTTAGCACTGATCCAACCAAACGATGGCAGTGAAGAGGTGGTTCTGGGATGGAAATGTTTCAGTCTTTTGAGTAAGAACAAAAGAATTAAAATATACTGATTGCTAGTTTTGACTGGAGATTTTTAAAAAGTTTGTAGTGCTTTTTGCTTGTGTAGTTTAGGTCCCGTTATCTTCTCTTGCCTCTGTCCCATAGTTATTTTTCCCTTTTAAAAATGAAAAAGACAAAAAAGTTAATTAAGAAGGTATTCTATGTAGGATTTTTTATTTATTTTTGTGATATCAGTTTAAATCACTGTAGAGATGCCCCATAATAAATTTAATACTGAGATAAGGGTTTTTGAGTATGACAGGGGGACAGTTTTTGATTTTTTTTTTTTCAAACATTTATCTACCTCACTCTTATTTTTTTATATGTGTGTATATATAAAAAAAAATACATCTCACATTTCTCAGCAGCCAATAAATGCCGTTGATACTGGTAACCTCTCACTCCATATACCACATGCTCTAGGTTCTGGAGGGGAACAGTCACTGCCTGTCACAAAGGGTCACTTCAGAGTAGTTGCCTCAATTCCAAGCAATTCCTCTTAATTTTGTAGTTCAGATTCATGATTTTGAGGAGAAATCCAGGAGTTGTCTGGTTTAGGGTGGCCATTCTGTAGGGAAACACAAAGGCTTTTTAACGTGCTGTCCTGGCAGTCCTCAGCCTGGCAAGAGAAAGCCGTGTGCTTAGAGGAGCTGAGATGTAGCTGCTACGACGACTTCAAATTACGAGTATTTGATGAAATCTGTTACAGAAATCAAATGTTTGCCGTCTTTGACGGTCCAGATGAACTGCTGGAGTAAAGAGAATGGTCTTTCTGTTTGTCCTGTAGAGTGGGCTAAATCATTTCTGCCAGTTTTCCCTCAGATGCCACAAGCACCAGAAAGACATTTGGCTCAGTCAGCACCTAAAAATAAATTGGCTCGTACAGCAACAGCCTTGCTTTCTTGACCAAAAAAAATGGCGAAGGAGCCTGCCGCAGGCTGCCTGGTGATACTACTACATTGAGTTTACAGCTCTGGATCTTTGCTGCTTCTGTTTGATGAGAGCACTGATTTTTTTTTTTTTTCTGATTTTTTTTCTTTTGAAAACTAACATCAATTTGATTTCTTTTAATGTGCCAGTAAAAATTCAGTTCCCTTTTCGTCCTCCGTTTATATGCTTCATAACTGTGGATTCTGATGGACCAGCCATCACATTTTAACTGCCCTTTGACAGCGTGTGACCGGTTTACAAGCACACAGGACTAACACGAGCTTGCCATCAACTTGATGTATAATGTTTCTCTTTTTCCAGCTCTGGCAGCTGTTCGTGCAGGTGTTGGTTGTGGTATCTGAATTATGTGGTGCTTGGCTACTTGGGGTTGTACACAGCCTCTTGAGTACACAGTGCTGTGGTCATGTACCAGAGGGTTTGTTTTTGGAGGGAGTGTTTGTCTCCTAGCCCTGAGAAACCAGCAGAATTTATAAAGTTATTACTAGGCTGTTTTGGTTTTCCACTTCTTGATTAGGTTCCAGTGACCTTTTGGGGCAGTGGCTGTTCCCCTCTCTTGCACATATTGATTACCACAACTGGAGATCCTCAGATCTTTCAGCTGGCTAGGAGGGTTTTGTTAAAACTGTCCAAGTTACTGGGTTTTTTTTTAATTGTATGTAGGTGGTTTTAAAATGCATTAGGAAGAAACACTAACGACGTAGCACCCATCACGATCAACATTTCAAAAAGCACTTCGGTAGAAGACAGTCGCGTGACATCACGTACACACGCGTGATGACAGTCAGCTCTCCTGGACCAAACCACCTTCATGATACCATTGCGTTCTGTGTTTGCAATTCAAGCGTAATTCCTTTTTTTTTTGTTCTGTTTGTTTCCATAGCTTTTGTTGTTGTTGTGTTTTGTGTGTTTTGAATAGCTTTATTCACATGGGTTTTTCATGCAGACTTTCCCTGGACAGTAAATCGAGTTGTTTGTGCATGTGAACAACTGAGAATTAATGTTGGCTTGATAGAGTCATAATATGGTTTGTAATGTTGTTCTTCCCTGAGACCACTGGCTTGTCTGGTATGGAAAATTTATTTAGAACTTCAGCTATGTTTGAATAAAGTTAAAGTAATCCAGTTTGTTTATAAATTACAAACAAAAGCCCACCCAGCCCTGAAAACCAGCATTTTGACCAATGGTACCAAGATGTTTTAACGCGGTAGGGTAACAAATGGGTGTCGCTGCGGGGAGCAGGCGGCTTTGGTTTTAATGCTCGGCAGTTCTTTTCACCCGACTCATGTTTAAAAGCTGCCTGGTGGCACGGGAGGTGGCTTGTTGGCCAAGGAATGTGGCTTCTGCATAAACACAGAAGCATCAGCTCGTGCGATGCTAAATTAGATGCTCTTTGGGGAGAGTGGTAAACTAGACGCAGAAGCCAAGCGTGATGGAAAGCGTTGAGGCCAGCCTGTGTGCACCGAGTCTTCCTCGGCGTGATGCCTCTGGTCTTGAAAGCTGGTTCTGAAGTGATGTATGATTCTAGGCATGTTCGCACTGATGCTCCTCTCGGTCTTTAAAAACAAAGGAAAAAAAAAGCCCAGTTTGCCCAGGACACCTGGTCACCGGAAGGAACCACTGTCGGGTCCTCTGGGAACTGCTGAGGGGTGTCCGGTACAATCCGAGTCGAAGTGAACGACACTCCTATTGTCGGTGGAACTCCATATGTATATATCTATATATACATATATATATGCATATGTATATCTATATTATAGATATATATATTTAAACCCTTTTCATTCCATTAGTACAAGTAACCCTTGTTTCCTGTTATTCTTATTTTGTTTGTCAACCATGTATTAAATCACTGGGCTGAACAACGGTGGAGGAAGGTGCAAGGGATCCACTCCTGACTAACCAGTGATAAAAGCCAGATATTGCAACTTAACCCACGAGTAGTCGTGCAGACAAGAATTTAAGAATGATGCGTAGAAACAACATGAGTGGCCAGGGGTGCTGAAGATACAGAACTATAACTAGGCAGGAGGGCTTCGAAGGATGCCTCAGTTCAGAAACTGGTTGCTCAGAGATGACGAACGGGCTCTGACATTGAGCGCAGCCAGGCAGATCGGAATTGAGAAGCGTTTGTGTGGAGACTTACGAAAACAAAGGACGTGGAAATGGGTATTTACGAAGACACAGGGCTTGGCAGAAGTTTGAGGTCGTTTCCTGAGCTTAGTAAGTGGGACAGCTTTGGAGCTCAGGTATCACAATTCTCATCGTTGGTACTTGTAAATAAACCTCTGGACTTTCCAGCTGGAGCGGTAAATTCATTACCGGGAGTTCAGTGGTTGTTGCCATCGGTCTGTACGAATCAGCCTCAACTTGCGGTTGGTCTGTTTTGCAAGTACCTTCAGGCTGTCACTAGTGTGTGTGCGTGCGTGCGTGCGTGCTCATCTTTTTTTTGGTATGCGTTCTGTTGTTTAGTAACCATTAGCGTTTTCAATAGGACTTTTAAGTCCAGTAGATTACGGGTAGTCAGTTGACGAAGATCTGGTTTACAAGAACTAATTAAATGTTTCATTGCATTTTGTAAGTACATAGAATAATTTTATAAGATGTTTGTAGTTTATAAATGCCTAAAATGTAATTTAAGGGCACTTCTCTGCGTGTGGGTGTGTCTGTATGTGATCAGTTGGCTGTTTTTTTTGATGGTACCAGTTTACTAGCTAGCTTTACGATATGCCAAAAAGGATCGCTAACTTGTCCAATCCACGGCGTGTCCCTCTCCCCGCTACCCGCCCAAGCTTTGTGTCCCAGTATAGAACGAATGAGTAAAGGAGTTGGGGAAATGTTCTGTATCTTCAGTATCCTGGTCTTCCAGAGCCCTCTGGTTTGGGGTGGGATCATCTAAACTGGTCATTTCACTTTTACTGTCTAGGGCAGTTTAACTTAACGGATTACAAGAACCTCACTGGTCGGGGAAACAGAACGGGTTTTGCTGCTACCCAGTCTCACCGGTGCTTCGGCGCCTGCTTTGCAGCGACCACACGGTTTGAAGGACGTGACTGCGTAAGAGAAAGAGGGAAGACGGTTTCCGTAATTACCGTTGAAGAACCATTGGCAGATTTCTGATCACTTTAGAAGTTTGTATGCAGCCTCTAAAGATGTTGAGCAGCATTCGAAGCTTTGTTGAAATGAGCAAGGCAGGGTCCCTATTTATTTTTATTTAAGAATATCGACGATTCCTTCTCCCTGGCGCCCCCCAAAGTGGGCTGTACCCCCATTGCTGGAGGGTTCTGTTGATTTAGGTACTGTTTAAAAATCAGCTCTTCTGTTTTCTGAACCAGTGAGGTTTGAGATGAAAGGATTGGCCAGAGTTTGTCTACCTCTGGGACAAAAACAAAACTAGAAAGTGCTAAGGAATGGATGCAGTTGCAAGTACAACATTTTCCGATTTTTCTTGTTTAAATTTTTTTAAGAGAAAATTAAACAATAACATGGCCAATTTATTACATAAAAAAGACTTGCTGTGTATAAATTATTCCTAAAGAAATTCCTGTGTTTATATTAAAATGAATCAGTAGATTAAAAAAATTTCAAAATGTTTTTGTATATTCTGTTGTAAGAATTTATTCCTGTTATTGCGATATACTCGGGATTCTTTACATTATGAAAAGAAGAAACTTTGTCTATTTTGAATGGCTGAAGCTAAGGCTCCTTTAGTTTCTCTTACTCTGCTTTTTTCTAGTAGTTTCAGTACTACATGATTTAAGTTAAATAAAAGAATTCTGTATGCATTTGCCTGTTTCTGAATTTGTTGCTCCTTATGCGAAGCAGGTACAGGTTAGAAGACTCAGAGTAAATCTCGGGGGTTTTTTTCTGCCCTTTTTGCCTGCATTTGATTGACCTGCTCTGGACAACTCTTAGAAGAGGTCACTATTGGCGTTACGTTGTGTTGAAATCAAAAGTGTTTTCATCCAGTAACACGGAGCTTGTGGACCCTTTCTTGATGGGAGTTTTGGAGTCCTGTTTTGCAGTAGGTAATTCCTTTGAAATGAGGTAAGGAGATTTGTTTATTTACTTACGTATTTTGAGAAAAACCTTTATTTACCCTTGCAGCAATCCAGACGTGAGGCATTCAGCCCTCCAGCCTGTGGTTATCAGTTGCTCATAAGAGTCATTGGAAAGACAGTGGCAAAAAACTAGAATTACCTCAGCATTTCCAGTTCCTCTGACTCTTGTTATCAAAATGTTGACTGAAATAAGGCCCGATGGTGGCCCAGAGCTTCAACTGTGTGCGCCGTTGCGTTTGGCTGTTTTCCTTTTTACTGAACTGATGCTTGATGAATGGGCTCTTGTGTCCCTGAAGAAATCCCAGGTGTCCAGATTAAGCTGCTGCTGTCCTGTTCCAGTGACTGTTTTTGAAAAATACCTGCTAATTTTATCTCCTCCTTGTCTGTCACAGTACTAGCAAGATTACCAAGGAGAGCGTGCGTTGAAGGGGAAGTGCTGCAAACCTGTCATACGCAGCCGTGGTGGTGCAGCCCTTCTGTACGGAGCCGGCTTTGAGAGGGGCAGGAGCCTGGCTTGGCAGGGGGGGAAGCACCAAAATGTTTTGTCGCTCTCTGATTCAGAGTTTTACACTTTGGGATCTCGTTTGGTTCCCGCTTTGTAAGTGACGTTACGTGCCGTAGCGTAACGCTTTCCCCAGCACAGCGCTTCAGCGGTGGCCTTTCTTGGGACAAGTTAACTTTTTAAGTCCCTGGAGAGCCATGACCTGTTCTGCTGAAAGACCGTTTTCTTTGCGCTGTGCTCTGTGGAAGGACTGTGGGGTTTTCCTCTGGGACAGGCACTGAGCATCTGGGGTAAGTGGTCTTTTCAGGTGGTCAAAACCCGAATTGCTAATAGAATTACAGTTCCTGCTGAATTCCAGCTTTTTCTTTGCTTTCTTTGAAGTCACCCTGGGTTCGTAGCCCATTTCTGACGTGGAAACCAGCGTTTACGGTAGGTCACGGAGAGAGAATTGTAACACTTCACGTAACGTGTTTTTTGTTTTCTCTCATATTTCTGATTTTTGTGTGACCACTCTCTATGGCTGAACTATCACTCTAAGCTCAGACGGGCTGAGGGGAAACCTCCGTTAGATGCCCCCACTGCTGAATGTCCTTATGGCTGCAAGCATCCGTCTTGCGTCAGCAAGTCTTCATGAATGTCTTTCCAACCATTGGAACTACAAATAAGCATCTAAAGGTTTTAAGTCCAGTTTCACACCTTATCACTCTTAGCAGTACAGACTGCCATCGGTTGTTTGGTTTCTGTAGGGGAATTTCACAGAAAATAACGTGGAATATAAAATCCTTTGTGTAGGGGTCTTAAATAATCTTTAGACTTGCTTCATTTAAGAGGTAAGGAACTGTGTTGCAGGAAATCCGCAGGTTTTTTCTTACATGATCCATCTTACTCTCTTTCTTCCCCACACTGTTTTAACATTTCCAAGATAATTGTCTGTAGAGCTTTTCCTAGAAAGTCTGCTGATAGCCATTTGGATAATGGAGGCACATGGATGAAAGCGGCTCTTCCACTGCCGTAATACAGAGAAGCGTAGTAGGTGTAATCACAGATATACCTGCAGCATTCAAAACAAACCCAGAAAAGTGAATTAGGGAACAGTAAACTTTGGTGACATTTAAACACTCTTTAAGTAGCCAAACCAGATCTAGTTGATGAAATTATTAAAAATATATTTGCTTAGCGCATAAAGGAAATGCTGAAATAAACCAAGTTTGAGAAACAAATGTTCCTTATCTGATGGTTTGGTTTCTCAGACACCCACCCAGAAGGAACTTTAAATAAAAATTCACAAGCCATATTCTTCTTGAGGCTTCTATAAGCCATGTGAGATGGGAAACTGGAACTACAAGTGTGTAATTTTTTTTTTTTTTTAAGTCATACAGTCTCACCTTCTGGAGGTGCAAATCCTGAAATTAAGGCCCAGATTAGTGGGTTTTAATTTTTTAAAATTTAGATCATTTACTGCATCCTTTGTCATTTTAAATAAAGAACGTAAGAGAAAATTGCCTCAGTACCACTGAAACACAGGGAGTTCACAGACATTGTTCTAAAGGTACCTGTAATTGCTCTTTACTTCAGTGTATGTATTTACATTTTGTATCCCTCCCAGTTGGGAAAGGTAGATAAAATCTGCTCCAAGTCAGTATTGCTTTCAGACTCTCTTAATAGCTCAGGTTTACTGGGGTTGTTAATCACAGGGTGTGCTACGCTGAGACTTGTTTCTCTGGGAATTTACAAATCCATGGAAAAATATCTACTGGCTGCTTTCCATGAAATTTAAATTTATCCCAATTTGGCATTTGTGCCCCTCTGAAGATGTTGCTTCAAAGGGATTTTTATTGGAGGAAAAGCGATTGCAGAGATTCTTCAAGGTTAAATGAGCTGGTTGAGTTACTTCTGCTTTTACTGTGAAACCCCGATGCGCAATGTTTACCTTCCCGCATCTCTGGAAAAGATTATATCAATCCCTTCCACTGAAATGTTTTTCCAGAGAGTCTTCATATTAATTGTAGATTCAATCTTTTCCGGGCCATCTAGCACGCAACAGCCACCTTCTGGGTGAAAACCACAAGCATCCATCTCTTGGTAGCCTTTGTTCTTCCCACACTGCTCAAGGATGATGAGTGCTTTGGCGGAGGAAGCCAGCCCAACATGAACAGCAAGCTGTTTTTTCCCACCAGTGTGAATAACAGGAAATTAAAAATGAGACCTGTTTTTTTTTAAAAAAAAAAAACCCCACGTACTGCAATAGTGCTGAGCGTTACATGAAATACTCGCTTCAAGGTAGGGAGTCTTGCTGTAGCTTATGCCTAAAGAAAACTTCTGTAAGAGATGATAAATAAGAACAAAATTGTGTATTAGTTTGTTTTGTGTCTAGTCAGCTCAGAACTTCAGAGCTCCAGTATCTCTTTTGCAGTTTATGGTCAATTATTTGGTATTTTCCCTTTGTTCAGCATGTTGAAATGGCACAGGGTTAAAATAGCCTGCTGATTACTGTGTGCTCCAAATTCCAGTTTGAAACCTTCATTGCAGTATCACTAGTCCCTTTCCAGAATTGTCTGATGCCCATATTGTGCAATACTCTTTTGGAGATCTTTTTATAAGCTCCACTCAGAATAATAATATTCATAAACTAAGGGGAAAACTTGTGTAACTTTCTAATTACTCACCAGTGGCTGAAGTGTTGTCCATATCTTGAAGACTTGCTCCTTTGCTTTTTGGTAAACCACCGGCAGCTGCATGATGCGGAGATCGATGGTTTGACCGAGGCCTCTCTTGTACAGCTCCTGTGTTTACAAAAAAGCCACCACGGACTGGTGAGAGCCCTGTGTTTCTCAGACTGCGCTAACAAAATCGCGCTGATCCATCTGACAAAACATCTGAAAGAGCAACGTGACGGTGTCTAAGCCCACGGTTCCTAAACATTGGTCTGTAGGGAGACTTGTTTGTGTCGTGGTAGCTCCTCCTGTTTTAACTGGAGCAGACTAAAATGTGCAAAACCATTTCCTCATGTGTGGAGCCATTGTTGTGTTTTCCAAAGGGACGCTCAGTCTCCAGTGGGCGGGAGTGCTTCTTGCTTAGGAAGTGGTCCATGGGGAACCATGAAATAGAGAGTCTTTGAGAAAGAATCAACACTTGAAAGCATCTAAACAGGCTTTGGTGTAGGTAAGAGCTGTTCCTCTGAAGAATCTAGTAGATACAGCTGCACTAGCAAGAGACAAATTCACATTAGTTGTCCGCTCAAGTGACACGTGATCTGCTGTCTGGAACTGGTTCAGGTAAGCTCTGCTGGCAGTGACAAGTCGACGTGAGGAAGGTCACTTTTAGAATGGGATTAACTTCTTTTTTTTGCCTAGAATACATTTCCTCAGTAAAAGGAAATGCCTCTCACTGGATGTTAATTCTGTCATTTACGTAGAGTCAAAGTTCCACAAGGGATCTTCTCCCAAAGGAAACAAAAATTAGGCCCAGGTTTGAGGTGAAAGAAACAGAGGCAGTCTTCAAAGCAGCAGATGGGCCAGATGGCTGGAAGATGGTCTGGAGAGCAAACGTCATGTGGAAATTACGTGAAATTATTTTGTCGGTGGAATCGGGCTAACCAACAAGGCCTAAGTCTGTAAGTAGATGGTAGGCAGCTGCAGTGGCAGGATGCAGGAGTGGATCTGAGGTAGAAAGCTTTGCCCCAGAAATGGGAAATGGGTGTTGAAAATCCCTGTTGCATTTGAGTAGACCACCAGCAAAGGAGGGTACAGATGAAGTTTCTAAGGGGGGCGGCAGCAGAGGTATCGCATTAGCCTGAGAAAGCTGTAACTTTTTATTGAATGTCATTGTCTTCTCAAGTTTTCATTTCTCGCTAAGGATACTCGTGTGGATGAGGCCCACAGTTCTAAGCTGCGCTAACTGGGAAATCTGCCCTTCAACACTGGCTTCCTATATAAACTGTTCCAATTTTCTTGTCAGCGGAAACATTGATTAGCTGTGCTCAATAAACTATCTGACACAAGCAAGGAAACAATGCCTGCAGGGAAGTAAACACATTTAGAGAACAGTGCCAGCCTTTTTTCCTCTGGGCGCTGACAGGCTTTGAGAGACCATTGCATCATCTTGCTGAAGAATGCTGTGCTGTGTCTTAGCTTCCAAAGGAGAAAACCCCAGCTGGTTCACAATTAGCATTTTCTCTTCTAAAGCATCTTTAATTTTAACGTGTAATGAGATCCTTCCTTTCTTAACTGTAAGGCTTAGAGGACTCGGCTACCCATAACTTTGGTACGAAATGGGGAGACCCAAAGTAAGTTGTTAAGCTGCTCTCTCGTGCTCTCTGGATTGGTGTTCTGTTGTCACTGTCATGCGAGAAACACGCAGAAATACTGTTGTGCAGGACAAAACTGGAACCTGGCTGGTAGGAAAGGGCTGAGGATTTGTGTCAAAGGAGTCTAGTTTGCAATGACCTACGTCATGTTGTCAATAATGTGTATTACTTTGTTGTCTAAGAATCCTAACCATGGGCTTATACCCCATTAGACCAGATGTGCAAATGTGGAACAAAAACAAAAAAGAAGAGAAAAGATTGTTTTTTGTCTCAGCCTTAACCAAAACCATTTTTGCATTTAAGGTGAGAGACCAAAGATGGTTAGAGGAGTATGACTGCATCTGGAAATTAGAGCTCACACTGGTGAGTTAATTCAGTGGATAAGTTCTTTGGCTCTTGTAGCTGAAACGGCAAAGAAAACTGAGGACAAAAGTTTTGGAGGCTTGTGTTGTCGAAAAAGTGGTTCAAAAGAAAACATGAAGATTCTTTGTTGTTTCTAAAAGGGAAAAAAAGGGAAATAAAACCCAGCATTATCAGCTGATGACCCTGACTCGTTGGTCAGTTGTGGTTGTTGTCCCGGTCCATGGGAGTTCTGGCCCATGTCCTCCCCAAAGAGACGTGGTTTGCACAGAACAGTTGTGCCCAGATGTGGTGGTTGTGCGTCGCATGGGGTGTTAGAAGCATTTAGGACTTGTTTGCCTTGAGTGTTCATTGCTTTGGGTTTTCAGGAAAGGGAGGAGGGTGGCAAGAGGCTGCATGTGCTAATTTTGTGAAACTCATTCCAAAAGGCTTGTGTTGGTGCAGAAGGAAAGTCAGAAGTTACCCATTGACCCAGTCAGTCAACAAGTATGTTGCAAACAAAGTTGTTTGTTTGTTTGGTGTTTTTTTATTCTGCTTTTTTTTTTCCTTTTAATCCTGCAGATACCTTTTAAAAGCTCTAGGGATGTAAGAAAGTTCCAGAACAGAAATGAAGGCACTTAATAGCAATGCCTTCTTAGTTTCACAGATGATGAAACTAAAGCAGAGAAGGAGAGACAGAGGGATTAAATGACAAATTTCCAAAGACCACATGGTCATTGGCAGGATGAAAAACTGCACTTGGAGATCTGATCCTCGTCTCCCGATAGCAGACATAGTTCCCAGAAGCAGTTGGAAATGTGACCTGTTCTTTGCGCTAACAGTTTAATTACTATGAATGTTGTCACTCAACTTACATTTGTGCCTTATTAACCAGGGAGTTTGACCTTGATGGTAGACTGCCCCAACAGGTTATTTAGCTGCCAAGTTGCAGACAGGAGTTTGTGGAGACACAGAAAGGGGATGAGATCAAGGGTTATTGGGTGGCACCACCAATCTGTAATATAGAAATAATTCAGGTAATCTGGGATTCTGAGCATCCCGTGCGGTGCTGAAAAACGAACATGTCACTTAACTCAGTGGGATCTGTCAGTAAATGCAGAATACGTGCTTGGTGGTGTTTTCCTTTAGAGAGAACGTTCTGCCCTTCCAGAGTTGAAAGTGCTGCTGGTGGAGCTTTCCTGCATATTGTAGGGAGGGTATTTCAGGTGAATGGAGTTATGGGAACCATGAAAAACTTAGGGAGACAGGTTTTGAACAGTGAAGCTGTCTTTCTGGTGTTAGACAACCACGTTGGGCCATGTGACAGTGTCTATAAAAACTCCGAAGCTTTTCTCAGTGACCCTGAATTGACAGGTTCACCTTCACATCCATTTGACTATCCCTTTCCCTGAGCACTCAAGGGGTGCTTGCTGAGGAACGACAGCTGCGAGGCTACAACGCTGATAAACACCTCATGAGCAAGTTGTCTTGTGCTGTGATGAGAACTTGGGTTCATGCAAAAAGAACAGGGTACTCTTCTCATTCCTGGAAAATTAGATTTTCATATTATGAAACAGGCAATGTGGGACAATGCACTGCTACAGAACATCAATAAGAAATCAAAAAATTCAGAATAAATATTCTTTCTAAACCAGCAGATTTGGGGAGTTTTAGAAACGTTTCTCGTCTGCTTTCAGGGGATTTCAGAAAATGCAAATTTGCTTATTCCACAGACAGGTGGATTTCAGAAAATGCAGATTTGTTTATTCCACAGACAGGTAGTATAAATTAAATAGTTAATTTATAAGACAAACAACATCACACATCATCACGCTTTTCTGCGTGCCCAGTGAGGACAAAGAAGGGATGCAAATATTGGAATGTGCTGTGTGCTTGCTGAATCTCTGATCCTCTTTGCAGCAAGAAGAAGAGGCTCAGGAAAACAGGTGATCCCATCAGGAAGGCAGAGTGCAACAGCATCTTACAGTGAAGCTGGTAACAGGGATTTTAAGGAGCAGTTGCGTGTAAGAACAACTATCTTGAAGCTGTTGCTCTTCAGCAAAAGACTCCCATTTCACGGAGGGCGAGACTCTGCTTTTATTTAGGGTCCTGGAATTCCTGTTACGTTTGTTTTTACAGGATTTGGGATGCTTTTGGTATGAGGACCCTTCTGGGATGCGAACTCTTAAAGATTACGTGTATCAGCGTTACGACATCGCTGAGGGTGCCATGGTACGCAGGCTTTTGGTTAAGAACCCAGTTAATTTTGAGGATGGTTATGGTTAATGCTACAGAGGCATCAAGCCTGAACAAAATCATGTTCAGCAGCTCTGGTCTGACAGCTCAGGACTTTCTTGAGGATGAGTTTGAGTGTACTCTTGCTTGGCTCCCAGAGATGAGACTCGGCAGGAGGGCTTTGTGTCACTTTAGTGATCCATGCCGGAACCCCAAGCCAAAGCGGGATTACTTCCAGATGGAAATACTGAATTTTGCTGTCTTTAATATAAGTGTGTAAGTTTCTTGAAGACCATGGGGCTACTCTGGTGAACAAAGCCAATGGAACAATACCATGAGATCGCTATTTAGCGTGGAGAAGCCTATCGGAATTCAAACTACTTCCAGATTTGCAGCAGATTTCCCTGAATTGCCTGGATTAACCACCTTTGCCAGGGAATAGGAAACCAAAGCAGCGTCCCTAGCATGAATACAAATTAATTCCACACAGAGGGTGTCCCATCAGAGGGACGTGGATTTGTTCTCCTCCGTACACAAGGACTGACATCTGTTTCATTATGGAATGTTGTAGCCCTTGTTACATAACTTCCTGGCCTAGCCAGCACACACAGCCTTGTACAGAAAACTCATCAGTGTGTTTTCGCTTTAGGCTGTTTCGCTTGCAGATAAAGAACATGTTTTATTTTCAGCCAGAAGAGGATGATCTTGCACCCAAAATAAGAACCAACAGGAATCAGGAAATAATGAGCAAGAACATTGTCAACTGACAAATATTTGTGGTTTCGGGCACATGTCAAGTTGGAGTTAAAATAATTTATGTGTCTCCTGGGATGGCTGGGGTGTGGAAAGGTATCACAGAAGTATTTTTGTTTCTTGTTAGCCGTCAGGGATAACACGTCTCATGACTTCGAGCGGGTAATAGATTTATTCTACCAAACACCAAGTTGCACTCAGCTTTCTTCACCTAGCAATGCTAGAACCAAAAATACGTATGGGTTAGTGGAGTTGTTATAGCTTCGCTGTTTGGAAAAAATTACTACCTCCTTGTTTTCAACCGTCTTGGCTTGACTGCACTTCATTTTCAAGAGAGATCTTCAGTAGCCATCACCAAAACTTGTATTATGGTTATAATCCTGTAGAGTCATCATCTTTCTATCACTGCCAATACTTTCTTATAGCTAACGTTTTCACTCCAGTGTCCAGAAGAATTTAAATATTTATGGGCTTATTTCAGTCTCCATAATAGAACACAGTCCCCTCAGTTTTACATGTCTTGCTTCCATTTTTACCAGTATAATCTGTCATTTCTTGCAGATATTGGATGAATCTTCCAATTCAGTTTTATCTTGGCAAGTTTCAGATTTCATTGTGTTAATAATCTTTCTACCGTGGAATTGCTAAGAAGTTGTGTGAAAGACCCTCTCAAAATAACGCTGTTGTAATAAAAACTTACGAGAGTGAGTGAGCTCAAGGAAAAGGTGTTGTCTCATTACTCAACAATGGCTGGGTATTTATTTTGTCAGATATATTTAAATACAGAAGTTATGTTATTGTTAAAACTTAGGTAATATTTTTTTTTAAGTAATCCTGTTCCTGAAAAATAATTTATTTGTGGAAATTTTTTGGTGTGTCCCAAGAGATGTGGGTTCACACAAGCAATAATTTGAAAACAGCTGTTACAGAAAAGTTTATGCTGAAACCCAGGTACCGAAACCACATTTTTGTAACACCCAGCTAAATTTCTTTTAGTACATGTATTTAGGAAATAAGCAGGAAATTTTCAAGACTCCATCTTCAGACATATTCCTACAGGGCAGGGAAGAACTCTGAATGACTTTGTTTTCAATTTTAACTGTAGGCTTCACTATCACCTGGAAGTGGAAGCCAAAGCTGAAATGTGAAAACATACTTAAAATTGGTATGGTTTTGTGTTCTCGACGTAGGCCATAAGAATTCAATAGGTTACACTTGTACGAGGAGGAAATCACCTCACACAGACATGAGGAAGTGAGTCGTGGTACGAGGTGATCTGTTTACTGAAGAAAGAGAGAACTTGTGGCATAGGCATTAGTTGCAGAGAAGGCACCCTGGGTAATAAATATTACTTTTTAAAATCAAAAATGATGTTTAGAGTAGTGCTTAAATAGCACAAAAAATAAAATAATGTTCCACTTCTTAATTATCTTCTTCCTTCCGTTTTGGGAGTCTGATCCACGAGGCACAATTTTATTAACTGAGTCATGAGAAACAACTTTGTTGAAGGGAATGGAAAGCCTGAAAACAGTTTGTGTTGGGATCTCCACAAAATAAAACACCTCCCTCCCCTTTTTTTTTTATGCTTACCTTTACTGCTTCCCAGCTAGAATTAACCAGGTATTGTCTAAAGGGACCAAATCCTGAAAAGGAAGAAAGGTGCTTTTAGCCTATGCTTGCTCTGCAATTATAGATCAGGTTGCTGATACGCATGCACATGAGTATTTGTTCTTTATCTTCATATTTGCAGTTATGAAGGTCGAGTTTTTTAGGTAGGATTTAGCCTTTAAAATACTGGGGGGAATAGCGTTCTCATGTTTTGTATGTGCTGATGTAAGAACTAATCCTGCAATCTCCATTCATGTCAAGGCTTACTCATGAGATGACCTTAACTGAAGCTGGTAAATGTACTGGAGCCAACAGGACAGATCATGTAAATGATGATTTTGGGCAAGGACCATCATCCATAGAAATACCACTGCTAAAAGAGCTGGTGCTAAATATTCCCAGCTGACAGCCAATGTATCATTCTTACTTTCAAAGCTTATCAAGATATGCATATTTAATGAAAATGCTTGAAAGAGTAAAATTTTATTAAATTTGTAATTTTTTTTAAGCCCGACTAATGAAAACTTGAGTTTTCTGTCAGGGAAAATGTGGTTTTTGTGGTGCTGGGCTAAATCTCTTCCTTCACTTTTTCCCCCACAGGAAGAGAGGAGGAAAAGGACTCTTTGAATATAAAGCACTACCTTTAATTTTATGCATACTTTTAATTTATTTTTTTTTAAATAAAAAGGAAGAAGACTATTTTTGACTGAGGTGAGTATTTTTTCATGAAAATATTTGATGGAAAATTTCTACTATCTTTATTAATCTCTGTTACTCTCAGTCCAGCTGTTGCCAAATCTTAGACGCTGCATAGCAGGAAAACAAGTTGATGAAATGATTTTAGTGCTATGACTCCTACGTATTTAAAAATCTGCAAATGGAAAAATAAATACTTGACAGCATTTGATTGCTATTTTGCACAGTGAAAGGTACTTGTATGTGGGGACAATTAAGCCTAAATGCAGGCTTATGACAGCTTAATTAATGCTAGACTTCAAGCATTTTTTAATTTGTTAATACTTATTTCATTATTGCTCAATCTCTTCTTTTTAATATTACAAAAAGCCTGATGGTGCTAATAGTTTTTTACAACATTTTCTCTGGGTTTATATTTGTACTATGGGGAAGGCACAAGAGGAATATTACTCGTTTCACATTAACAGGGAACATAAAGCCTCACTAGTCCCACTGCACGTTCAGAACAAAATGATGGTGGCACCTACTCTGTTTCTGTTTTTGTGTAACCGTGTGTGCAAAACTGTAGAATTATAATGAGGTTATTAAACAGTTCACAGTGAAATACGCATCTTGGTGATGGCCACAAGAAACTTCTGCTTAGGATAAAATCGTTCTGTGAAATTAAATGACTAAATGTAAGAGTTTTGCAGTACTGAAGTACCTGCAACAACTTGGCGAGTTAATTGGTGGAATATCATTATATAATAAACTGGGCTCACTGCCAGCGGTTTTATATAATGAGCAGGTGAAAATGTGACAGAGGCATGCTGTGATAATCTCTGTAATCACTTGAAGATGCACCTGTGTCTTTAATAGGACACACTGGCCTAAAACAGTTTGAACCAGTAGATTTCTGCACCTAAATGGCTATCCGAGGAGAGGAAAAAACTAACAAGGTGGTAAGAAGTGTGCCCCTCAAGGGTACATGTCAGAAATGTCATAGGAGAGAACCAGATTGCCAGCCTTTTAAGAGGTTAGCAAATACTTGTTCTCTCCTGCACTCCCGTCCAGCCCTACTGCAGTTATGTCTAGATCAAGCCAAACTAGTTCTGCCCATCTCACAGCTATTAAAAAAAAAAAAAAAGAAAAAAGTGTTTAATTGAAAACAGCAAGATGTAAATCTCTCTGATGTAGCTTCAACTTCATTCCTGTGTCCTCAGATGACCTCCAGTGGAAAATTATCCAGCAACTCACATGTCAAGATATGTGTAATGATTGCCTTTAGATGAGCCAGTGGCAACAAGAGGAATAGCAGTAGCAGCATTCCTTAAGAGCTTTAACCTTCTCAAGCTCAGAAGGCTCTAGCTGGTGTTTCTGCCACTGTGATTCAGCAGTAGTTCCAGCCAGCAAGAGAAACTCCAAATGCGGTCCCTTGGGCTGCGTGCTCAGGCACGCTCCTTTGGTATATTTAAATTTAATGGTCTGGTTTAGCAGGGATGAGGCAGCATCTCCTGTTTAAATCTCCCTTACCTTGCCGTGAAACTGAGACCCTGAAACTCGCCATGTGTTGCTCTAATTCTGGACACTGACTATGTGACTTTGTGATGCAACCTGGTTTTCTTGCTTCAGAGCTCCTTTTGGGTAAGCTTTATCTAATACTAGCCTGCACTGCCTTGAGCTATGTGGTTTGGATCAGAGAGAATGTCAACAAAGATTAAAACACGGAGAGAATGAACAACAAACCAAACTGGATGGCAGTAAAGAGGGCAGACTGCAGTCTGTTTCCTCTGACATGCAGCTGATTTTTCTTAGGAAGGCACAGCAGCAAGTTATTTTCCAACTGGAGTTGTTAGTATGACCGTTTGCTACTGTTTTTCCCTCCAGGAAACTGTTTACAACAAAGATCAAGCATGTGTGCATAAAATCTCTAGCTAAAAGAACAAGAAAATAAACATCTTACCGGTTACAACCACAGTATTGGAATGTGAATCCATGAAATTTACGCTCCAGAAGGTGAAATCTTGTTGTCTCTCAGTTCCAAAGTGTATTATAATTCATGCACCTGTGGCAAACTTCTTCACTCGGGGCACCTTTTTTTTCTTCAGACTATGATGTGTCTGGATTCACGTGGCAGGAATGATTTGTGATTCATGTAACTTTGGAAGCAAACATTGTTACGTCTCTGTATTAAAGATAGAAGGCTGACTGATCAGCTGGCTGACTGGGACTGCCCCAGACTTCTTTTCCTTTCTTCAGGCAGGCACTAGTATTTAGGAAGAACAGGAAAGGCTTAAAGAAACTTCTTGCAAAATATCCAGCATTGTTTTTCATCAGAAACCTGTTTATGTACAAGTAAACAGAAAATGCATAATAAAATTGAGTCAATTCATCTCTGTGGATATTCTATTTTTAGCACAGTTATTACTCACTTTAATCACGAGGAATGGCTTAACTACAAAAAACACTGTTCTTAGACTTTTTCTTACTGACTTAAAACTCGGGGTAGCTTTGCTGCTTCTCTTCATAGCAGTTATCTAATTTACTAATCTTGATCTTTATCTTACGCTCTTTATAAAAGCACCTTGCGCTTTTAAAACCCCACACCAATAGGAAAAAGTGTGTATTTGCTAAACCAAAATATTTACTCAGTAATATCCTTGAATGGGCAACATGTTAAATAATCTCACTCCAACTTGCAAGGTCAAAGGAACTCCAGGAGCTGAGTTACAGCTTGCTGAAGTTGGCAAGTTTTTTAGTAGCCGGTCTGTCTTCATTAAACTGAAGAATGAGAACCAATGGGGGGGGCCTCAAATCAAAACATATGCACATTGTCACTGCCCAAAACAAAAGCATATGAAAATTCTCTTGGGAATTATAACTATGTGGGCAGAGGGTTTTGCCGGGTCTTGTTTTGAGTAGGAAGTGTATGTGTGTGTGCGTGAGAGAGAGAGAGGGGGGGAGAGGAGAAATATGCTAAGAATAGAAAAGCACTATATAATCTCAAGAGAGCTCGTAATTGCGAGACCTTAAGCAAAAAACAAAACAACAAACAAAAAAAACCAAAACCCAAACCAAAACAAAACGCTCTGAAGAAATCTCTTGCATTGGGTGGTGGCTGGATGAGGTTTGGAGCTATGAGCTGCGTCTGTCATTTACATCCTCCTGTGCTGAGAGAGAGAAACTTGTGGATTCTTCTAAATAATAAGGCCTGAATTTCACCACCCATTTCTTCCCCTGACTAATACAACTTTTGCTAGCTGTGGAGGCTGAAGGAACAGCTAATACAGCAAACACAGAATTCTCTGCAGCTTTAAATAAGGCGAAATCTGCCACCGACATCAGTGAATTATGTCTAAATTTCTACAGCCTATCGTTCTCCTGTGTCGCTCAAGACTTTTATCAATTAATTTTTCTGCATGACCAGTTAGTAAAACTCTTCCTGTGACGCTAAATATGACAATGACATGTCAGTTGTCTTACAGTTATTTCTGATTTGTGGTTTTCTTTTGGTGTGTGGTTTTTTTTTTAAAAAGTTAGTCCATTGTGGTCTAATGAACAAAGCATATGCAAGGTCTAAAGCAAGATTTAATGTTTATAGTTGCTTAATTAATTTCTTGCATGATAAATTATGTGTTATGCTTGTGACATTATAGCTGCTTTATAGATATATATGAAAGGTATTGCTTGAATGCTGTAAAATACTTGGTATTTTATTAGATATTCTTGTATCGTGTAGATATAAGTATTAGAAGCATGCATTCTGAAACAACTGATATTACCTGTTTGGACTGTAGTGTTTGTTTTCAAAGTTTTCACAACTGGCAAAAGAGAGTAGAAAAAAAACCATAAAGAGTAAGGAAGATTATTTCACTAATTCTCTATGAAGAAGCTCATAGAAATTTGGGGGGAAACCTTCCCCAAGACACTTTTTAATGACTCATCAATTTTGTCTTCAACAGTTGCATTAGACCCCTTTCCATAACTAGAGATTTGCTGATTTGGTAGCAAAGGTTCCGAGACCTTTCCAGTGTTGTTCTGTGCTTGTGCAAGTGTGGGAGGAACGCTAGAGGGTTGAATAAAGCAGGAACTTGACACAGTACACTGAAATTAATTTTTGCACTCATCTAACTGGTTGCTTCTGTTCCCAGACTTTATGTGCGTGGTAGCATATGTTTGGAGGATTAATGCACGTGTTGCAGCTGCAACAAGCAGAAAATAAAGAATCACAGAATGTCAGGGATTGGAAGGGACCTTGAAAGATCATCAAGTCCAATCCCCCTGCCAGAGCAGGAACGCCTCGATAATGCTACACAGGAACGTGTCCAGGTGGGTCTTGAATGTCTCCAGAGAAGGAGACTCCACAACCTCTCTGGGCAGCCTGTTCCAGGGCTCCATCACCCTCACTGAGAAGAAGTTTCTTCTCGAGTTTAAGCAGAACCTCTTATGTTCCAGTTTCAGCCCATTACCCCTTGTCCTATCAGTGGTTGTCACCGAGAAGAGCCTGGCTCCATCCTCGTGACTCTCACCCTTTACATATTTGTAAACATTAATGAGGTCACCCCTCAGCCTCCTCTTCTCCAAACTAAAGAGCCCCAGCTCCCTCAGCCTTTCCTCATAAGGGAGATGCTCCACTCCCTTAATCATCCCAGTTGCCCTGTGCTGGACTCTCTCCCACAGTTCCCTGTCCTTCTTGAACTGAGGGGCCCAGAACTGGACACAATATTCCAGATGGGGTCTCACCAGGGCAGAGTAGAGGGGGAGGAGAACCTCTCTCGACCTAGGATATGGTAGTTCGAAAAAGGATTAAAAAAAATCTTTGGTTAGGCCTTAAGTTCTACTGAGAATTTTATTGAGAAATGAATCTTTTTCTTTTCTCGAACGTTTCTTCAGCTGAAGTAGAAGCTATTCTCGAAATGCTTGTGAATGTATGATTGTAGCTTTAATATTAGCACTCACATGTGTATTTGTGCCCATAAAAATAGATGCCCAAGTCATTGGACATTTGAGGTCTGTGCAAATTAATCTCCCCATCCATAATTAAGAAACCAAGCCCTGGATGTTTGAAGGCAGGTCACAGACACAGCTGACTCAGCTAAGCACTGGTTGTTTTTCTTCTTGCTACACACAGGTGGGATTGGCACAGCCCTCGTCTTGAAGTAAAGAAGAAATGGAACTAGGCAAGCCCTGGTCATCACCTTGAATCCTTTTCTGTACAGTTTTCTGATAAGTTTAAAAATTCTTTGAACTGCTGAGTAAAAGATATTTTCTGCAAATGCATTCTGACAACATTGCAGACCTGCCAGAACACTGCTCGGATAGGTTTTTAGTACTGGCGGTAACAGGAACTGAATATGGCCCTTCCTTTAGAACCAGCTCTTTAATTTTGATCTCTTTTATTATTACTTACATATAGAATTTTTATTTCTTGTTATTGGCAGGCACTGACCACTGTTTTAAATGGTTAAGTGGAACTGTTTAATATATTCCAATTTTTATCTCAGCTGTTTAGCATTTAATGAGAGGAGGGAGAAATCAAGCTGTTATGCTATTTAACATTAAACTATAATGGGATTTTAAATAGAAATTTCAGGATCTAACACTCTATATTTCTTTCCCATTCTAATAAAAATAAATGGTCCACAGGAAAGACCGAAGCTGGTCTTTAGGTAGATGGAATGCAATGTCACAAAAAAAGAGAGGAGACAAACATTTCTGTGTGAAGTTCACTGTTCCCTGTGGACCAATGCCTCTTCTATAACAAAGTCAATATAAAAGGTAAATGGAAAAATATAATGGCAACTTCACTTCCCTTTTTTTTTGGATAGAAAATGTTATATATTGTTGCCTTATTTATATTAATTCTCCCGCAATTGACACCATCTGTCTATACCCAGTGCTTACCAACAATTTAGAACATTGAAATTGTATATAATTTATACGTAACCAAGCTGTTGGGTAGCTGTTATCATTTCAGTTCTGCTCTTGCAGTATTAGTAAAACCCAAATGTGTATTAGCAAAAACTAACTGCTGTGCATGGCCAGAATTTTTAAATTTTATTTTCAATTGTTTCTAATAATTTAATGCAGGGAGAAAGTACTTGAGCGGGAGATCACGCGATTCACAGTCAGCGGGTTGCTTTTGTTCAAGTATCATTTACCATGCACAAAGACTCTGCCAGCAGGATACATACACTTTTAAGTAATTATTTATCAGTTAATATGCAAAATAGATAGGTAGGGCTAACAGATTACTAGGCTAAACTGTAATATGCTTACCACTCCTGATAAGAAAACTGGTAAGTCTCAGCTGGCCAGGATGCTTCTAATACCCAGGGGAAAGCTGCTCTCTGACCTTTGTTGGCATGGCCCGATCTTCAGCGTTACTGAGCTACCTTCACATTCTCTGCTTTTCTTCTCTATGTTTTCTCTCGAATCTTTCACCAGCTAACTACCAGCATCCCAACACCCGTGCTTCTGCGACTTCAGCTGCTTGTCTTTCTCATTAGCTTAACGATTTTCTCAGTAAAACTTGGGCAAGGTCCCACAGCAGCGCTGCTTCCACCCAGGTCTCAGACCACAGCACGGCCAAACCTCCGGGCCGAGGGTGCCACGCGGGGAGCGGCGGAAGGTACAAAGCTCCGGGTGAACGTGAGACTGTGCTGAGATCCACCGATGCCCTGCAAAGCGTGGCTGTGTTACAGTGTGGTTGTGTTCCATTGGCTTTTGGGGACTGTCAGTGTAAGGGCTGACGTTGCCTTGCTCTGTCGAAGGAAGGAAACACAGGTTGGCTTTAGTGTGTGCTTTAAACCATTTGAAAGAGCGGGCAACCTCACGGAGCTTTTGGTCGCGGTGCTGGGAAGCAACGGAATACTTGAGTAAGACGAAACACACCAGATGCTGCCTTGAAATCTTGTCTCCAGGTCACAGATGCAAAGGTAAGTTTGTTTTTTTGCAAACAAACGGTTATTTCTCTTCACCTCTTTGATGCTTGTATCTGTTTTAATGGTAATGGAGGGGTAGAGAGGCTCCCAGGAGGCAACACTTGGATTCTTCTTTCTAATTTTGACACTTATGTTTGTTTTAATCTCTCCACCTCAGTTTTACGGTCTGTGATGACAAACCGCTGGCCTAGGTTTTTCCATAGTGCCTTTCGCACTGGCAACAACCGCCGCAGCACGTGGATATTAAGAATGCCATCAGAAAAATGTTATTTTTTTTTTTCTACTTATTTTCCCTTGTAAGCCTTCTGCCTCCCTGAGGTTAAAGAAAGTGGGATTAATGCTATGGTTTGTCCTCCTGTGCCTTTTAAGTGGAGAATTTGGAATTTGGGCTCGGAGTTGCGTCAGTGAAGTCGCAGTCCCGGGCTGGCAGAGCCCCAGGGCTGCCCCTCGCTCCCTCACAGACTTCACCCGCCCCTTCTCCGCCACCTTCCCTCTCCTTTTGTGTTTTGCTTCCCCACCCGACCCACCGCCGCCGTTTCCGACGGCGCGTTTTCCTCTGAGGCGAGCCCTGACCCGCCGCAGCTGCGCCCGCCTTCCCCTCAGCCCCGCCGCGGCTGCCCATGTGGGAGCGGGGCGGGCCGCAGCGCTGGGAGCCCGCCCCGAGGAAGTGATGGAGGCCGAGGGAGGAGGAGGAGGAAGAGCCGCCGCGGGTAAGAAGGGAGGGAGAGCGCTCGGGAGCTCCCTCGCCCGCTCCTCCCGTGAGGGGCCTGTGTGGGTGTGTGTCCCCGGGCCCCCTCCCTCCGCGCAGAAATGGCGGCCTCGCCGCCGCTGCACCGAAAGAGGCCGAAACGGCGGAAAACGCTCGGGCCTTTCAGGGAAAACTTTACTGAGCCGCCTGCCCCGGCGCTCTCCTTCCACGGGATCGCCTGAGGGAAATGACACCCCCCGCTCCGCCCCCCCCCCCCCCCCCCCCCCCCACCCCAAAGCAGGGTACTGCGCTGTGCTTCGGTTTTGTCTGGTTTTTTTTTTTTTCTTTTCCGCAAGCGTACAGGTAACTTTTCCAGGTTTTAGGCTAGTCCAAACGTGTCGTGAAGCAGAGAGGAAACTGGCCTGACGGTTTGTGTCGGGTTCGGTTTGGCAGGTGATGCTCATCAGGCTGAAGAGGAGGCTGAAGGGAGAGACCTCCACTGCTCCCTCACAGCCCGTGTGGTGAGGGGGGTCGGTCTCGTAGAACCCAAGTAACAAGTGTCAGAACAAGAGGAAATTTGCTCAAGTTGTGCCAGGGGAGGTTTAGATTGGGTATTAGGAAAAATTTCTTTACTGAAAGGATGGTGAAGCATTGGAACAGGCTGCCCGGAGGAGTGGTGCAGTCGCCATCCCTGGAAGCGTTCAAAAAACATACGGACGTGGAACTTCAGGACATAGTTTAGTAGTTGTGTGGTTGGATTTGATGATCTTACACATCATTTCCAACCTTTCTTTGATCTCCGCGTGCCTGTTCCCAGTGGCTGTTTAGCGGTCTCACAGCACAGGTGCGTGAGTTCGGGACTTTAATGGCTAAATAACCTGAGAGTTACTAATGAGCAGAAGGAACACTGTGTAAAAATACTTAGGGGTTTTAAGGCCAAATCTCAGGCAGCATTAGCAAGTGTTTACCCAAACTGAGCAAAAAAAAAAAGGTTTAACAAAAGAAGCATGGGTTTACAGGGACAAAAGAAGCAGGGAACATGTTGCTTTTTGACCACAGAAGAATTTATTTGTTTGTTTTGGCGTGGAGATGAGTGTAGATGATGTAGAGATGAGTGAGATGGTGTTGAGGCTTTCTATACAGCAGAGTACTTACCCTTTCTTTAAAAAGTGTTCAGTAAAAGCTTCCTGATCATGACCTGACTGTAGAACAAGAAACACATGATCTCTAATGATGAATTTTTTGGGAGGAAAGGAGCAATTTGCTCCATGTCTCATTTCAGCAGTAATTAATTTTTAGGTGTTTCTGACAGGGGGCAAAGAGCTGCTCTGCCCAGCAGAGGCCAACAGAGAGAACTCAACCCTTCAGTTCATGGTGGACTTGCGCTCTTACTTTATTATGTTCCCGCATGGTGATGCTTGTAGTGCTTGGTAAGGAAGTTGGTTTTAGGACAGGTGTATCTTCTGCATATGCTGCACCGTGGATTTCCAAGGGAATCTGACGTGTGTAGTGTTCCTGGTTTATGTTTGACTAGGAGCACTTCCAAGAATCTCTGTTCACGCACTTGTTTGGATAAGGGCCCGTTGCATCACCTCAGTTAGCTTTTGCACTGCTTTCCCTCCTGCTCTGTTTTTATACTCTTCTTTCTTAATTTGTCACGCTAGCAGGTAAATGGAAAGAAAGTGAATTTATCTTCTGAAACACATTTTAAGTTGCTGCCGTTTATCTAAAGCACCTACTTCACCCCCTTCAGTAAAATAATGATGTTGTTCATTAGTTCCTCTAGCTGCTCATGGCTCAATGCACTGTAGTCGGATTGCTCTATTTTCTCCCTCCTATCAGCCACTTAGGAAAGTCAAATATTTGTAATAATGCTGTTGGTTTGTTTTGTGGTTTGTTATTTCACAAGACTCTCAGTTCTGCTGATGTTTTTAACTAAAATATCTCTAGATGAATGGGACTTGGTTTTTCATGTCCAAGCAAATATTCAACTGTTGGGCGTTTCATTTAATGTCTACATTTTCCTCCCTTAACTTTTTTTATTACTCTCAATTGGAATGTTTAGAACAGTTCTTCCATCCCCTTCCTCTTTTGAGACAGCTGCTGTTATTTTTACGTATAGGAGTTTTGACTTAATTGGATACACCTATGTTTAAAATATGAAACAGCTGGCAATAGGTTGAGTATAAAGCTTATGTCGTGCTGTAATTGAGATGCAACAACTAGGTCTTGAGGTCTGTTCCTGTAACTTTTTCACAGAGCAAGATTGCTTACACTTACACGTTTCTAAGCCCCTTTATAGGTCCTAGGCACACCTTACAGTTGGGAAGCAGGCCAGCTGTTGACCTAGAACTTGAGGTCCTTGTTTTTGGTTGAGCCTTTTCGCAAGTTCTTTTTGATTTTTAGAACATTTAGAAAGTCAGATTTGTATGTGTTAACCATCCAACAAAGGCCATTCAGTGAGTAACAATATATATATGACTCTGGAGCCTGAGAAGTAGTTACTGGATGAGAAACCTGTATGTCTAGTTTAGCAGTTGCATTAATGAAACCTTAAACTTCCATCTGTCTCTCTAGGAAGATTGAAATCTCCCTGCCCTCCATGAAATCCACGTCAATCAGTTTACAGGCAGGAGGTTGGCAGCCTGAAAGGTGGAACTGCAAAATTCAGGTAGCATATAGGCACTTTTTATCCTGAATGTGGCCTCCACGTCTAGAAAAGCTACTTGAAGTTCTAAGATGGGACTGATCAACAACCATACTCCTTCAGGATAACTAAAAATTTAATTTATGGAAGAGGTAGAATTTTACTCAGACTGAAGGGCATGTGTGTCTAAGAGGCAAGGCTGTCATAACCTCCTTGCTTTCCGTGCCAGAGGTGGGGCAAGCTACTGAAGCCTTGCTTTCTTTAACGTAAATATGTTATGGTCTAGAAGGAAAGAAAACAGGAAGCAAAATCCTACTTCCCTCAAAGGAAAAATAGAGTCTGAAACCCAGCAAGCAAACTTAAGTCCCTTTCCATAATAGCACTGCAGTGAATACACTCCTTCCCTTGGGGGAAAGTATGAGGAAACAAACAGCACCAGAGAAAGTCTAGCCAGTTTAAATTTGCAAGTGGGAGGTGTGCAGACGTTATGGTTGTGTGTTAGAAGAACCTACACAGAACAGGCTGGTATGTATTTTCCACGTTGTGTAACGGTTGGGTACTGCAAGACTCCTGAGCGCTTGGCGTGGCGACTCACAGTTCTGGCGCGGTTGTCCTCGCAGAATGATGGGCAGACCCTCGGGCTGAGCATATCTGAAGTAAACTGTGTCCTGCTCAGTTACTGAGAGGTCTGCGGAGGCTTAAAAATGTTGTGTTTGTAACCTTTGAAACTGCTGTCTGGTGGCTGGTCTTTATAGTATTACTGACAACAGATGGCAAATGGCTCTGCTGATGTAATTCTTGCTAGTGTTTCATTCCTGTGAAGTTGCACAGCTTTAAAGTCTCAGAAAGTGCCTTCATATTTTTTTTCTGCGTAACAATTTCAGACCAAACTAAATAAAAACATTTTCTATTATTCAAATTCCCATGGTGTCATGTGACATTTTTGCAATGATTGCCTCGCAGCATTTTCAGATAAGTGCACGTTTGGTAGCAATTTAAGGCCTGTGTCCTTTAAGTAATGCTTATTAGTACGTAACAGATGCCGTTTAGAAACATTATGCCTTTTAATAGGCTCTGCTTTTAGACTTCATGGTCTCATTCCAGGCAGACTGTGGATCAGGCAAGCTTGGAGGTATGCTGTCGTTTATGCAAAGCCTAAGTCAATTTTCTGCTCTGAAGTCAAGCCATGTGTTTTTTCCTTGTTTCTTCCATTCTGGTCATAGCCGCCTTGCTGTGTTTTTCCCCCTAGTCATATCTTTGGCAGATTGTCAAGCCATTACAATCAAAACCTTTTGCATTTTTAACCACCAGCAGTGGTTTCTTTTGTCCTTAAAGAAGAGCCTGTGTAAACTAAATTTGAACGCTCTCAGCCTCACTGTCAAGAGCACAGCAAGCACAGAGTTAGCCCTCCGTTGCCAGCCTGTCCTTCCTTCTCTGCTCTTTCCTCCTCCTGAAAGGAGAGAAAGGGAAAAGCAGAGCCGTGCTGATTTTGGAGCACCTTCAAAGACATGTAGCATAGCTAGCACAATGGCACAGAGAAACAAGAGAGATGTTTACATATTTCCCCCACTACTTGCAGCTCTTTATTAAAGCAAGTTCTGAGACAGGCTAAGAGGCTTGTGATAGCTCGTGCAGGTGACGTATTAATTTGCAGGCGCACAACAAATTTAGCAAAGTGGAAATAACTGGAAGAAGGGATTTTTTGTTGTTGTTTCTTTCCTTTTTTTCTCAAATTAATTGTTTTATTTTGAGATTATTCTGGCTGTACACATTGCTCTTTGCAAGTAGTTTGAAGAGAGGCTGCTGGGCTTTCTGAGGCAGGCTTATGCGATCTGCTGGTGGGAGCAGTAGATTTGTCAGATGTAAAGCATCTGCAACTCAAATTATGTGGTATCTGAAACCTGATATCCCTGAAAATCTAGACACTTGTCTGATATTTTCATCACTGCTTCATTTGTTTGGGGACCATTGTGCTTTCTCATGGCAAATCAGGGCTTTTAGGTGCTCTTGGTGTGCCGCACGCAGTGCCGTGGTTTGGAGGACATGAAGATAAGAGCTGTGTGCAGGGCAGCCTTAGGTTTCCCACACCTGCTTTGAGTGCTGGTGGTAATAGGGAAGTGTATTTAAGGGGGTAATACTAGTCTTGGTGCCAGGCTGTGACAGTGGATGTTTCAGTAATAATTTTAAATGCTCTTTGGTCTTAAAATACGGTTATTTTCTGAAACGGTGCTGTCAGTCTGTCTGGCTTCTCCCCATGGGACGAAATCATCTTTATGCTAGACCGTTTGCCAAACTCACTTGTCGTTTCCTGTCATTTCACTGTTCCTTGTTTATCGCTATGGGAGTCATCGGCTTCTTTTCCCTTATAGGATGACTTTTGACCAATGCATCCTCCTTTCTATGTTCCATCTTTGTGAAGGATTGAATTACAGCTGTCTGCATTTGAACTTGTGATTCATAAAAGCTCTGCTGCTGTTCATGGGATCATTTTTGTTGTTCTTCTTTCAAATCAGCCTCTTGGAATGGTGAAAATACTTCATTGATGTGTTTCAGTGTCATTCAGGGCCTCCCATTTTTTCATTGCTTAGATTTTAAGAGTCAAACTTTAATTTGAGATCAGGCTTGGACTATGAACTTCTGCTGACATAGCTGTATTAGCAACGGGTATGATGAAGTGAGATGTAGCACTGATATAACGGTTGGGAAAAAAGCCCTGATATGGATACAATCAATCTGGAAAACTTGCATATTTTGTTTAGAGAGGAAACAAATAATTGAGTTGGCAAATTTAGATGATTTCTTTTTTTTTTCTTACATATGCAAGAAAATCCATACTACGGCCTTCGGTAGTTGAAGTTAGTAACACTTCTGCCCATTTATTGGTTATATGAAGAACGGTACATATTAAGAACTCAATTCTGGTGTTCACAGATTCAGAGGCATTAGAAGCAATCCTGTAGAATAAATGGAATTTCCTTGAGGAAAACCTGATGTGAAGATGAACATTAAAGTCTTAAGTAACTACAGTTCTGAGTGTCCTTCTCTTCAGGAGTATTATCTTCTCTTGAGTTATTCCGTAAGCTCCCTTCTTCTTTTTTACATCTAAGCTCTCTGAAAAATAGAGTTGAATCTGCAGAAGTATGAATTCTTGATATGTCATAGTTACAGCTGGTAGCACTTCCACAGTTATACAGTATGCTGCAGTTTTTATTTATAAAGTCTGTTTCTGGACCATAATGTCTTAGCTTTTTTTCAGTTAGGTTAGAAATTTGTGCAAAACATGGCA
The DNA here is from genome assembly GCA_020746105.1 of Trogon surrucura. Taxonomy (NCBI): domain Eukaryota; kingdom Metazoa; phylum Chordata; class Aves; order Trogoniformes; family Trogonidae; genus Trogon; species Trogon surrucura. Next base: position 17,671,073 of record CM036627.1, on the reverse strand, counting down.
GTCCAGAATAGGCATTCTATGTGTAATAGGACAGGGGTAGCCTGTTTACACAGATGTATTTTGATTTATCTGTACTATGAGTTGAGTGTGGCTTTGTTTTTGCAAGTGTAACGCTGCCAAAGATCCCTCTCTGAAAAAATAGCTGTAGTTGGAACCTGCTTGCTGAAACTTTGAGTATGGGAGTACTGCAGGTTGAGGATGAGGAAATACTCATTCATGTGCACTTGCCTTTACGTGATTCCTTCAATATGCACTTGCTTTCCTAGCTTTGAAAACATTTTAAAGAGTGTGGTTTCGTCTAGGTGTATTTCTAAAAAGAGCTAAATAACTAAATCAATTACTTCATTCCCATGTCTATTTTTTTTTCAATTTCCTAAATTGCAGATTAAATTTTGGAAAATAAATAACATGTGCTTTGTAGACCCTGGTCATAAGAGATTCTGAGGGTCTTCAGAGCTCCTTGAAGTGCGTGGAAGTTGAAGGTGTTTGACATTTTTCAGAGTTGAGCTTGTCTAGTCTCCACCTTTGTTTATCTATGTTCTACTAAATATATGTGTATACTTAAAACTTTTTTTTTCTCCCCATTTCTGAAATAATTTCTCCCCATTTCTGAAATAATGTGTTAGAGGGAATGGGATGGCGAATATGACAACATCTGCGTTTGGGATGCCTGACATTTGGTCTGCTCTCCGTCTGAGTGACAGAATTTGCAGTAATGACATGTATAGCTACAGCTGAACTCATCTATTTAATCTGTTTGGTTTCTTAATTGGGAATGGGGTTAGGATTATTTATTTCCTTTCTGCCTTCGTTTATTGATTCTACAGCAGAGAATTATTTACAGACAGGAACTTGTATTTAGTTCGTCTTCTGAAGCCCTTCTTGCCATATGACTTGTGATAGAATAGTAAGTGATATGTAAATGGCATTTTTGGATCGAAACACAGAAACCTTTTCGTGCCAATGCATTTTTTTTCATCATTTATGCCCCAAGAGTGGTTGCTCTATTAGTAACGGTGAAAAGCAATGCAGTGGGGAAGAACATTGTTTTCATTAATGATGTACAGCATGTGGTGAAGAGCTGCCTTGCCGTGGCATTTGCTCACTAGCTCCGTCGCCACCACACGTTGTTCTGACACTGAAGTTTCACGTACGCTAGAACTTGAGTTTTTGACATGTACTTGCTCAATTAAATTCAGGATATGAGAGTCAGGTTTTGCATGTACTCCCGGGAACGTGCCAAAGACCTCTTCCTTCCTTTGGAAGGTTAAACAAATAGGGTTGGCTAATGATAACCACATGCACAGAGTCGTTCAAGCTCGTTGGAGAAGAGCTGATGTTCAGCACTGCTGTTTAACACCCTTGTGAGAGGGTGATGGAAAACACCCTTGTTAGATGTGCCCGCTTTAGAAGGGCAAAAAAGTTATCTCGAGATCCTAGACGATGTCGTGGTTGTGCTGCCCTAGCGCGGCACGACGGTCCCCAGGAGAACAGGGAACAATTTATGTTATATGACTTCTTTGTCGGTTTATGTTGTGACTTCAGAGGCAGCGATAAGGGAAACGTCACACTCTTTTGAAGTGGTAGATAAGGCATAAGCTTAACTGATAAGAAACCAGACCGAAGATGAAGTGATTTGTTGGGGGCCAGAAAAACACACCTGTGTTAAGAATAAATCTTAGGAGTTCTGGTTTCAGTTGCCTGCTTTAATTACAGGAACACTCCCTCCTAAATACCGACGTGATATACTGTCATTTTGTGTTGGGGCACATGTTTGTCTCATATTGCAAAGTGTGTTCTGATTAAAAAAAGAGGAAAAGGGAAAATACTTCTTGGACAAAAAAAACCTCACAGTACTCTCTGAAACTGAAAATCTGCTGAACATTTTTTTATTTATTAATTTATTGTGAAATATATTGGCATGAAAATAAAGTCAAATAAAACCAGTACTGCTCTTACAAGCGTTAGAAATGGCAAAACTGAATAAAAAAATGAAACTTGACAGTCGGAAGTGTGAAGTTCTTTTTATCTATCTTGGTTTTGCACCACTGAAATCAGACCTAAGTATTTTTCATGGTTTTACATGCAAAATTATGCACAAATTCGCACAAATGCACAAAGATGTACAGTCCAGATACAAACCTCGTGGTGACTGATAGCTCTTACGTAAACATGCAATTCTTAACGGATGCATGTCGTATCGTTCTCTGTGTTTGTAGGACATGAAAAAGTAGTTGTAGGATAAATGATTAATTCGCTTCAGACACAACACTTTTCATGCTTCATCTGCAGTGAGGTTGATGTATTTTGCTCTACAATCTGGCTGCATCCTAAATGCCCTGACAAATCTCTGAAATGGGCTTTTCAACAAGTAAGTCTTTCCTGGGAGTACCAGAAACACCTCAGTGGTTCTTAATCAACACAATAGTGTGTCTAGTCTGAAAAAACTGCAACATCAACTTGGTTGGCTTAAGGAAACAATATTAATTAGCTACATGTGAGTGCAGAATAGAAAATTCTTAACCATGAAAGCAAATATCTCATTTAATAAATCGTATATTGAGTTAATGGCCACAATGTGTATTGGCAGGACATACTAATTTGAAACTTAAATGAATATTTAAAATGTCTTTACTAAGAGACAGAGTTGATTGGCCCAAGTTGTGACTGATTTGTTATAATGGTGGTTTAAATTGCTGTAGCATTAAATTAATAAGTCTGTGGTTATGTGCATTCTAGTAAAATTATTTCTATTATGGCACAGGACTTAGTTGTGTCGGATAAAGAAAGATGATCAAAAAGAATCTGCGGAATATGTTTAGGTTGAAACATGTCTTTTACCTTTGGACACTACAGTAGTCTGCAGTTTCACTTGTGGAATCTCACATACAAGCGTGTGCGCCATGTGTTTTCTGTTGTATTGAGAATAAATTCTTTTGCCCATGGAAAAATATTTCCTGCTTACTTTAACTGAGAGAATGGAATTCTTGCTGAATTTGTAATGAAGGGTCTCTGTCTGTAATTTATATAAATTAGTTTCTAGTTTAAGGTAGAATATTGTCTTTAATTTTGCGATTACATCTGTTTTTATCTTCCTGATGCAGACTGTAAGCATGTGGATCACATCTATCTGGATTCCCACATATTGATCTTTTTGCATCAGAAGTGAAGTGAACTTTGTTTGGCTTTCACCTCTCAAGAAGGGCATTTGTCCACTTTATGAAACCGCCACAAAATTCATCATTCTCTTCTGGAGAAAACTCGAGGTGGACTAGCCGTGAGTTTAGGAAAAGATGAGTTTAGGGATCAGGGCTGAAACAGGAGCCTTGGTTTATACCTTATTAGGCAGAGTTGTGTGATGCTTTAGGCTGAGGTGTCTATAGGTGCTGGAGGGTTGCCTAAAGATGACTGAGTGTTGCCTACTTGTTTGTATAGCTGGTTTTAGCTGTAGCTTTTCACTTTAAAAGTCAGATTCTTAGTGCAAACTGACGACTGATGGCTAGAATGAGAGGAGATGTGCTTACACATCCTCGCTTGACAATGCAGCCCAGACTGCTCCATGGAAACAGAAGAGAGGAGGAGCAGCAGCAGTGTTAATTTGTGCTTTAAAGTCTATTCTGTGTGCTTCAAATGGAAATATGCCCATTCATATGTCTCATTTGTTTTATCTCTAGATGTTTTGGGGTTTTTCTCAGTGGAATTGTGTACGCATCCTCCTCCTTTGTCCTGAATGCTAGTGCCCTGTAAAAGACCAAGTCAGGTACCGCTCTAAAACTTTCATTGCCATTGCTGCCATAGAATCCACTCAGATGGTGTCTTGACCTTGTTTCCAGCTTCGGCTCTTTAGATGGCAGCCTCTTTAGCGCCAATGTCAGGAATTCCTCTAATGCAGTAGGCCTCCCGTTCTAAATTTACTCTCCTTATGGTTTATGGTCTCTCCTCTGTGTCTAGAGCAAGTGTCCCCCTTTTTGACTCACCTCTCCTGCCTCCCTTCGCTTCCCCCTCCAACCCTTTTGTGCACTTTACCAGTTTGACCGAAGCGCTCACTGGGTGTCCAGCAGATCAGCTGCCACCGTGTGCTTGTTTGTTGCCGCTAGGTAAGATCAAATTTGGATGAAATGCTGTAATTCGAATTAGGTTGCAAGGCTGTCCTTGGAACTTCGCAATTTTGGCATCCCAGGATGCTGATAGGGGCTCAGACTGAAGCGCTCACAGGAGAACAGTGCTGCTTTTCTTTTTAAGTGAACAAATTGATTAGGGAACCTTTATAACATCTCATTAGGAACTATTATTATACGTTGTCAAGACAGGTGTTTATTTGTTTTTTTGTTTCTCTATACCAAAAGAACAGGAGGACAAATATAATTTATTCACTTTGTACCGGCAAAAACTGGGAAACACATTAGTTAACGTAAAAAAGAATTCAAACTGGTGATTTTTCTCCAGCCTGTGGCAGCTGAACAGTATTAATGGTAAGTACATGTGTGTGCAGGTTCTGGGGACATGTTCACAAGAGGCAGCCTTAGCACAACCGACTTCTTGAGGACACTCCAGGGTACCTCAAGTCAGACCTGTGCTCTGCATTGTCACTAAAAGATTTTCCCTCTCTCCCCCCACCCCGCCCTTCCTTATATACAGAAGCTGAGAGAGATATATTTTCTTCATGAAAACTTGGATTTCTCCTTTATTGGAATATGTGCTCCTTAACTCGGGCATTTTTAAAGTATTACACAGGAGAGTCAAGTCAACTGGAAGTCTAAAAGCAATTTTTGAAAGAAACTACTTCCATATTAATGGAAGGTTGATCACAAGTTTTCTCTAATGCCTCCTTATTTAATCTTTGGCATGATTACATCCTTCACATAGTAGCTGCTATCCTAGAATACAGGCTTATTATGCACCAGAAAGTGTAACTTTGAAGGAACTAGGTGCTTTGTTCTGCGAGGAGAAAACATGATTGTGCTTATTAAATTGCTTTGGCTTAACAATGGCAGGAGGCAGCCTTGTAAGCAGCATCTCAGGAACAGTATTTATTAGCGTGGCCAATATGTTTCTTTGTGCTGAAGTGTCACGTGCTGCTCTTCTGCAAAGAATTAATTTAGTAGCAAATTTACATCAGTAAATTACTCAAGTTTTCAACAATAATCTTGAATTTCTTTCCCTTACATGGTTTCTTTGCCTGATGGTACTGCACAGTACAGTGGGGAAGGCCGCTGCGGAAGAAAACTGCTGCTGCTAACTACTGGCTTGGATTTTATAATGTGACTCAACTTGCCAGTGTTGCAATGCTGTTCTCTCTCCCATTTTGTCACATCCAAACATACTATGAAAACTATTTACAGAGTAGCTTCTGTTCAGCATTCTGACTACATAGCTTTGCTGTCAAGCCTCGGGATGTGAGCTGATTGCTTGCAAAGGGCAGGAAAATAGTGTTTAACGCATTTTAAGCAGTGCTGGGAGGTAGTGAATTATCAGTTGTAGTTTCTTACCCTTTTGCTGAGAAATCAGATGCTGATCACTGCCAGAGGGAGGATGGTGGGACCCTAGGTGAATAGTCTGACCTGGTACTGCAAATCCCATGCTCCTGCTTTTACATGGAAAGGTGTAATTTTCGATGTGTTCCTTCTGTGATTCATAGTTTCTGAGTTGTAATACAGGCAGTTCTTGCAATGGCCCTCATGAGACTGCTCATTGTCTCAGCTGTTTGCTTTGCACTTACTGTCAGTGCAGCTACTTCACATTAAACTTGGGTCACAGGAGCTGCTGTGTGAAAGCAAACCATGGTTAAAACTGGAGAATTCAGGCTAGGTTTCCAACAATAGCAGTGTGGTAGAAGATTTGTCCTCAGTTTGGGACTTCCAAGAGTTGCAGGTGTAGCTTGTTGAGCGAAAGCCCCTTAAATGGAAACTATTTCCTTCCTGTGACAGAAGACTGGCAGAATACATTACCCATCTTTAATGCTGTTCCTGATGTTGAACTGGTCACAAGCCACCAGTCAGTCTGGTTTTTTGTATCAGAAAGAGGTTGCTTGATTCCTCCCGAGCACTGAACTGGAGTTTGCATTTAGGTAACAGGTATCGGACGTATGTAATTCTTGTTTCCATGCAATTACCAAATATATTGCATGAATACCCTTCGACCTGGAGTCACACAAATTAAAAGTGATGTTGCATGGAAGGTGATGGTTTCTAGGTTTGGAACTGTTATTTAGGTAAATATTTTAATATTTTTTGACATTATTTCGTTGTCAAAGTGCCCAACTGAAGTTACTCAAAAAAGTGAAAACTAATGATACACAACAGATCATGGACTGACCCATAAAGGGACAGTCTTCCAAGAAAGAGTGGAAGCTTTGAAATTCTTTTCCTGTTATATATTTGGAGAGTACTAAAACTCAGGTTGTGTTTTGAATCAGTTTTTTTTTTTTTCCTATTCCAGCTTTAAAGCAATTTACTTACACCGAGAGAAATTTGAATTCAAAGGAGACAAATGTGATTTGATGCTGTCGTGGTTCTACTTTGTAAAATTGCATGTCAAGAGGTAAATAACATATAGATAGGTTTCTACAAGCCTGACTATTTTTGACTAGGATTATACAAAAGGCTGTAATGGGAGCGATGAAGGCCTAGCTACACCAAGCAGCTGCTTGGGAAATGGAGGTTTTAAAACTTGTGCTTCTTAGTTTATTTAAAAAGTAAAAGTATCTTGTATTTTATTTTAACTACAGGTTGCCTTTACTTGGTGGATACATTATCAGGAGATCCAGAGGTTCTGCAAGCAGATGCTGAAGCATACTATGAAAAACTCTTGAAGAAATCATCGTTGATGCCTGGTATTTTTTTGATCCCTGGAGGAGAGGAGGTAATAGGCCGACGTCTTTCATACTGCAAGTTAGATACTTCCGAACTAGTGTGTTGATTGTGCTCGTAGTCTGACTGTGAACAGGAGTAAACTGGTGTGGCTGAATTACAAATCTCTTAAAATCATCAAATTCTGCATTATTGCAAATAGTTTACATGCTGCAAATGAGAGATAAGCTTGAACTGCAAATCTGAAACCTTCTGAGTGTGGATGAGGGTTTGAATATTCAGCTGAGCTTTGCATTTCAACCTGCTTACTTATAGGACTGAATCGAAAGTAAATTTGATAGACGTTGATACCGTGGCACAGCTCTGTATTCTGCCTCTACTGTGCAGTTTACAAAGGTGGTGTTGTGTAGTCTTTTTGTTAACATCCAATACATATTGATACTTTTGAATATGAGTTCTCCCAGTGAAATTCTGATTAGATGTGATTGATAGATGGAATAAATCCTGTAGGTGCCAGTGCTTTAAGGTCCATTCCAGAGCCACCTGTGGGGACTGCATTAAACATTCTGACCGGTCAATGTATGAAACCTTTCATTTTGGGCATTTTCTAGGTCAGAAAAGGTGTGCTGGTCTAGCTGTAACTGTACTGTCAAACCAGTAAGTGAATTAGTTGAAATAGCTGTTTGGAATATGGTGGCTTTTCTACAATTTAGGAAAATTATATGCAGTAGTTTCCAGAAAACCACTGTTTCAGATGGGTAGCTTCATCTTGGAGCTGTGAATGTGACTAGCTTTAAATACTCTTTCAATGCCCTCTAGTGGACCATGCAGGGTTAAATACAAACCTGAAAATGCAAAGATGCCCCCAATTTAGGGCTTCTGTGCCCTTATCTCAGCCTTTCATGCCTGCTTGTACTTTGAGAGGCTCACTTGCTCCTATATTAGAGGGGAACTTAAAAACCCAGGCGGTGCTGTGTGTATTCTAGACACAGCGAGATCAGTTAAACATGGACTTCTGGCTTTTGATTCAGAACTGTCTTGATTTTGTGGCTTGTCATCAGACCTTAAATATATCACGTGACTCCTCTGAGTCTCATAGCAACACATTTCCCTTTGCATTCGTTTAATTCAGGTCTAATCTAATCTGCAGTCAGACAGCTAGTCAAGGGCATAAGTAATGGTAATGTTCTTGCTGTATTGTGGTCTTTTTTTCCTTATACTCTATAAAAAATAGTTTGAATGTCGATGTTTTGTAATTATAAATAAATCTAGTACAGTAAAACTCCCATCCCCAGTGAACATCTCAGCTAACAATCTCTGTTATATACCTACAACCTAAAGGATGAGGATTTTGGTGTTTGAATAATGGCTGCGGTTGCCACGCTTTTTCGTCTCGGTAGGTCGGAATTGAAACTGGTTTCAAGTGGCAGGATCGGCAACCACGAATAATTATTTAGCGAGTGTTAAGTGGCTGTCAGCCCACTCGCTCGGGTCACAGCACTTCTTTTTGGTATGGCATGGTCTTTGGTCAAGCATTCAGTACACAAATAGCAAGGATTATTGCAAGTCAGGATGAAAGCACGTTGGCAGCCCTGATACGCAGAAACCTATGCGTGGCTCATGCCGATGTTGTTAGCACCGTGAAAGTGCACGTTACCTTATAAAACAAAATAACAGTCATAGCAGCATTGGAAATAGTACTGGCCTTTTCATTATAGTAGTGCTCCCGTGTTCCGTAGTGACATCGATGCTGTTTTATTTGAAGCATGCAGAGAACGACTGAATCCCCAGAACACACTTGAGATTTCGGGAAGCTCATGAATACAGATTTCAGACAGTTTGCAGTTCCTTTTTACTGGAGTCCGGTGTTTGCATAGATGATCCCGGGATTCTGGCGCTCATATAGTGAACGCCGGTTTCAACTTAAAGTTGTTATCTTGAATAATCCATATTCATACTACTCCTTCCACGCACCAAGAAATATTAAATGTATCACGTGACTGATTTGAGTTTCAGAGCAAACTGACAAATGGGTGCAATTAGAGAGAGAGGCACACCCACACATACACAATGGACCAGATTTTTGAAAGTACAGTACATACTGTGCTAAATTATGCACGCTCTTCGCCTGTACCTAAACTTACATGAGAGCGTTTGCAATATTCATATGGAAATCGTCATCTCTCTGCATACAGAGCTGTTCGAGCACAGTAATTTTGTGTTTGTGTCACGTCATTTAGAAGTTTAGTCTAAGACTGAGAGCTTGAGAGCTGCATTTTGATTTTAGCTTTGCCTGCAACATAACCACTTTGCGCCAATTATCTACCCTCCCTGTGCCTCGCAGATAAACTGCCCAGGCACTGCCCTACTGCTTTGATACTCCCTGTACCCTGAAGCTTAATTCATTGTTTGCAAAACACCACAAGTACTCAGCTGGACGATGCTGTAAGAAGTGCAAGTTGTATTTGTTTTTATTTGAAGTGTCTGGTCTTTCATAACGCCATTTGTCTGCTTGTAACAGTGTTCAAAGCCAGGTTATGTACTAATCACAGTAAGTCAGCATTAAGGTCTTCACTAACTTCAGTATCCTGATTTCTTTTAAATTAACATTACTCAAATATTAGAATATAATGTAGGTTTCAATGTCTTGAAGTTCAACTTTGAGAGGATATTATGCTAAGCCTATACCGTGCTTGTTAGTGAAACGTAAGTGCATCTAGTGCATGAAATACTTCTTGTGCGCTTTGCAGTACAAACAGCTACAGGGCTTGTTTGTTTTTTAGGTTAAACTTGAAGATTCCTGTGTGTGTTTTGTCCCTCTCTACCGAAATAATCCTACTTGCAAAATGTTGCTGTTAACTGACCCAAAGGATAAAGAGACAGGTTAGAATCGGTCAAAATATTTTGAAATGTGCATAGTTGTGTTTTCTTTACTTTGAAGATGGTCTGCTTGTTCATGTGTTTGAGTATTTTGGGTTTTGTTTTCCATATGAAGTGGATTCAGTTTACCTGTCGGTGAGCTGCTGGTGACAAGGGAGAATTGACAATTGGGGCTTTTAAATTCTATGCAGAGCTAAGCTGGTGGCTGAAAAAAAATCATCTTGGGTAAATCTCTTATTCTTTCTGAGTTTGTTCAATGGCATAATATTTTTCGAATTCAGGATGATGTGAAATCAGGATGAATTCTGAAATCCTTAAACAAGAGCAAATATATTTGTGAAACTCTATTGAATCGTACTGATTCTTATTCATATTATTTTACTTCATGATATCCTCTTCAGCCCTAGGTTGAAGAAGTCCTAGGTTTTGCCTCCTATTTCCAGTACTGGTGTGTGAGGGGTAAATCCGAAATGAGACCATTCTCAGGAATTGAGTCAAGTCCATTTTATTTGGCAGTTCTCCCAAGATATTCTTTAAACTCCACCAGCTCTGCCTTACTTACTGTGAGTAATGCGGGTGTTTTCCTACTGCAGCCATGTGTCAACCTGACAGGGACAACTACAAGTGTGTTACAGGTGGTAGAAGTCAGGACGTGCTTACTGGTGTTTTTGTTTCATGAGTCCCTGTTTAGAGTATCAACAGGTATTAAGATTTGATCAATAATTGTATCTAGGTTTTATCGTCCTGCTGTCAGGACTGCAGTATCTTCCGACACAGCTTGATTTCTTCTTACTTGCTGGGTTAGGCAAGTGTCTTTGACTACGGAGAGCGAAAAAATGGAAATGTGAAATAAGTAACAGGTCTTGATACCCCTGTCATTAATGGGAAACTTGACTCCAAGTTGCGTAGTACCAAAAGCCCAGTTGTCACCCACCTAGATGTGATGAGGAGTGTTGTGAAGCTGTTGAGTGGTGGGCTCTAGAGTTTTTGGAACATCTACAACAAAGACATGAACCTGTGCATTGACCCATTGTGTCACTTAGGAAATACAGAACATGTGAAACCTCTTAAACTTTCAGCTTCCAAATGTGGCAACAAAATAATGACACCTGCCATTAAAAACATACTTTTTTTTTAGTATAAAGGATAAACTATAAATTATTCTGTAAATTATGCCTGAAAGGCTTTAATAGACAGTATTCTTGCTAATACAACAAAGGCAAGGCGAAGTTTAGCACTCCAGGTTCAGTTCTAAAGTGTGGCAGGTAACAATCGTACACTCCTAGAACAGGTACTATTGGTGTAACTAAGCATTCCTTGTTCAGTCTAAACCTTTTAACTGGGAAATTTCTTCATAAGGACAAACACCAGATTAAAATCGTCTGTGGTTAGAGGTGAGCTCCACAGTTTTCCAGCTCCTTTTACATTTGATTTCAGTTGGATGTTTGCTGATGGGGATTCATGTAGTTGAAGGTAGGAGACCTTTCCAAGTTCCACGCGTAGTCAAAAAGACTTTCTGGTCCCTCTAAATAAAGAATTACTTTTCTGACATTAATTTATATATTCCGTTAACGTTTTTTTCTGAAAGAGAGAGAGGCCCTGGTGTGATAAAGAAGCGTCTCCACCGAAGGCCAGCCTTGCTCGCCGAGTGCAGCTGTGCATACCTACTGACTCACGCTCAAAGGAATGTAGTTGAAAACAGCATTAAGATAGTTTAGGCTGCACAAGAGGAATGGCAATCTGTAAACAGCTACGATGCAAAAAAAGAGACTTATTTAATAAATGCAGGGGAAAGCAATGCATTTAGCACAAATCTTCAGTTAAACGATCTAATAGTATTAGGAACAACAAGTATTAATGAGATAAACGTACACAAGGAAGAAATAATTTCCCACAGGAACAAGTCAAACAAGTTGGCATTGGAGCCTAATTTATATGATAGCTATCTGCATTAAAAGCTTAAACCTAGCAGAATAAATACCTTATTATATTATAAACAACAGACTGACTGACTACTGTGACCCCCTTGCAAAACTTGGGCTTGAGTCATCAGTCCCTAGTCACAGAACCAGTCTCACAGACATCAGTAAGTCTAGTTATTTAAGTAAAGCCTACATCCTCTGCCTTTTAGTATTTCCTTTTAAAAGTGTTTTAAAGAATTTTACTCGAGGTTCTTTGTTTCTGGATTTTATATGCTATAAACACACGGCCAGCCTTCCTACACACATCAAATTTGATTACGTGACTTTTTTCTTTAGGTGAATTTTAATAAATTTTCATTAGTTCTCTGAAGTCTGCAGGGGTGTGTGTATGTGTGTGTGCTACCTGTGCATATGGGTATGTACGTTTGAAATATTTTATCCAAATATTCTTCCAACAGTTCAACAGATTTGTTCTCACCAGTGAACTGATCCAGTTGTTTCAAAACCGATTCGTTCAGAGAGAAGCAATATTTAACTCAGTTAATAAACGTGGGCAGAAAGTTAAAACACTAAACAGGTTGCATCATCTTTTTTCCTCCCTTGAGCTTTTTCTTGTGAGCTCAAGTTTCATCCAGATGGGAAAGACAAACGATCTTGCTGTAGGTGAGCTCTTCTGCTTCTTATGTGCTGTCCGGTGCATCTGCATTTTAATTTTACTTCACCCCAGGAGTGCTCCTAGAAGCAAATTTCCTGCTTGTCCCCATGTGCTGTTCCTCAGTTCATATCAAGGAGCAGTCTCGGAGTGTGTGAGCTGGATTCCTGTTGGTTGAAATAAAATTAGAGGATGCACTCCAGGAGCACTCTGCTGTGCCTCAATCTCTAATAGGCTTTTAGTTTTTCAGCACCAGGCTAGGATGTGTGAACATCGGGTTCTCTGCACCAAATGTTTTACTCTGTGAATTCAGCAAACACGGTCTGCTAATTTTTCCTCTTGCAATTCATGTGGACATTTCTCAAGTCCAGTGGGGCAGGGCAGCCAAGGGTCACCCAGAATACGCTGGGATAGAGGTGCTTTACTGGGAAGCAATTGGTAACAGAGTGGAAGATGTGGCTAATAAGTGTGTATGGCATGGTTAGCTGCGTATTTTTTGGGTCCCGGTGTGGATAGCAAAGCAACAAAAAACATTAGAATCATTATTGCTCGGTTCTGCCACAGCTCACATGATGTTCTGTGACGCTGCCGTACTGCTCCTGCGAGCTACACCTGCCTCTGCTCCAGTGGGGACTGCAACCCCCTGGCTAGAGCCTCTTCAGTTCAGTTCTCTTCTCCAGCTCTGTCCCTGACAGAGCTTCAGCTTCGCTCTAACATCTCCACCTTTGCTCCTGGTGGCTCCCAAACATCTCTCACTCACTAAAATGAAATCAGTGTAAAACCTTGACAATTGCCGGAGTTGACCATGCACCCGGGCAGTACCTCAGTCTAGGGGACAAGGCTGTGTGCCTTGTGTTCATGTGTGATGGGATTTCCTCTTTCAGCTTCATTTGTGTTTACATCTATAATGGTTAAGTATTGCGTAAATAGAATGATTTTTATAATGCTTACAAAGTTATATCCACTGTAATAATTTTCCCACAGTTCCCAAAGACAATATTGTCAATCTGGTAATTTATTTTTGAAATTCTAATGATTTAGATTCTGGAAAAACACTGAGTTTAGCAACCTAGCTGTAAGTTTCCCTGTAAAGAGCTTTAAAGTTTGATAGCGTTTAATTCTTGAACATGGGTTAAAGGGGGGTTGATTCCCCCGTTTACACTGAGATTTATTTCTCATTCTCTTCATTAGATGGGTTGTCCAAAGTGATGCATAGGTTGTGGTCTGTAAATGACTTGCATGTTTCAAAGGGAAAATGGATATGGCAGCTTTTCCAGAGGACTTGGTCTTGGTTGGGAGCTTTTTTAATTTATTTTTGACAGGCTCAGTGTTCTGTTGTGTTGGTATATCTGTACAGATACTTTTATGAGAATGTAAATTGTGTTGTAAGGGCTTACAGAGCGTAGCATGGGTGATTAACATCTTTATAACACTAAATAAACATACCCTATTGTGGCATTCTCTGTATGGTGTATATAATAATTTACAATAACTGTTAGATGCCATGGAACATTTATCACAAGACATTTGCAACAAATCACCCGAATTGTAGGAGAACATGTAATTGATTGCAGGAAAGGTATCTATCTTAGACACTTGAATGGCTGCCATGACTGCAGCATCTGCATTCCTCCCAAGCTTTAACGTATTTGTTTTGATAAAACTCTTAGGAGAGAGGGGAAAAATGCTCTTATTCCATTTTAAAGATGGGGAACTGGGGATGCAGCTATTCAGGGTGTGTCAGCGCTGCAGAGCACAGTTAAATGTCGGATCTCTGAGCCTGCCCCTTATCAGAGCAGACTTGGGCTCCGTTGTGTGGAACTGCTTGTTGGGGTAGCTTATCATTCTCCTTCCAAGGTAGAAATCTGGCAAAAGCAGCCTCTGTAAGTGTGCCATCAATCTGAAATACTGCCAAAATTAAGGTAAATATGATTTTATCTAAAGTAAAGAACTGCTATATTCTATATTTATTAAACAAACTCACATTACATTTCTTATATGCAACATTGCCTTTGGTTTGTGACCGAGGGATGTTTCAGCAATTCAGATGAAGGCTGGGGAAAAAGAAGGACCAACCTGGGTGTCGCTTTGATTTGTCTGCTTTACTCTCTGTGTAGAGTCCCGACGCGCACATTTCCTTCAAACACTTGCACAGCAGCGTGGGACTGTTTGGCCACCATAGCCTGGAAAGGAAAAATATAATCCCGACCTGGGCTGGGAAGGGATCCGTGTTTGCCCAGCAAAAGGAGACGTTTCATAACCGCAGTTGCATTATGCTTTAGTGCCTAACTCAACTCGGTGTTTTTCGGTGCTGGATTCCAAGTACCCGCAGCGGTGTGGAATCCTGCGCTTCACAGGCTCTCGGCTTCTTGCAACACTCTGAATATGTTTGTCTGGCTGCAAGTGATCAAAGTACTGAGGTTTAGCAAGCTGGTGCTTATAGGGCAAGCCACCCAACGGAGCGTGTTTATACTCCATTAATGGTGAGCTGACATTTATTGGACTTTATCCATTTCATGGAGTCTTGCGATTGCAAGATCAAGCACATCAAGTCTTGCAGTTGCAAGATCACTGTAACCATACACGTGGTGATTCACAGGGTTCAGGTGATGTGTGTAACTTACTGTTGGCAATAACCTCCTCTCTTAGGATCAGGTGAATGTGACCAAATGTTTTGAAAAGAACAACAGGTCTGGGAAAGGAGAGTGAAGGAACATGTGGCCTCACAAAACATGTTTGCGTTTGAAATAGTGTTCCTCAGACTTGATTATGAAATGAAAATGAGAATATGGGGAAGCATGGATGGATTTAACTGCAGACCAGATGTTGACTTGAAAAATTATAACAAAAAGCGAAGTGCATATGTTTGTGTGAAATCTGGAGAAATGCTTCTCCTTCAAGGAAGGCATCCATATAGATAAGGTTGCTCAAGTAATGTGATGTGACAGTTGCTATGTCAACTAGTGTTCCCTTCCACACATTTAAATTATTGAATAGCACAGTAAACGTTCTATAAAAGTGGCTCCTTAGAACACGATTATGTATCTTCCTATTTTCCTCGAAGATTTTTAAAACTTTTCTGACCTTTGCTATGGGTGAGCTGTGTGCCAAACCTCTGTGCAGCTCCCCTTATGTCCCCTTTGTCTGACTCAGCTCCCTTTGTAGCTGCATGTTTCATGGATGTGTAATGGAGCAGTTGCTGCTTGCATTTGAAAGCAGAGCAGAGGGATTGAGGGAACAGACTGAATCCATCACAGAAGAAGTATGAAACTCCCATGAAAGTGAGTGCATGATATTTAATGAATTAAGTCTGGTGCTATAAACAGGCATCTGCCCTTGCGTGCAGTACTTTCTTCAGTGTTAACCCGATACACAAAGCTTTTTGGCACATACTTTAATAATTTATGTGAAATATAAGTTAGCTAAGCGGAATCTCCAGCCTTAAAGCCAGCTGGAGCTGAAGTAAGAAGGGAAACTAACTTGAGCGCATCAGTGACATTTGTATAACCTGAGGCTAAACCAGGTAAATGGGGAATCCTGTTAAAGCTGTTTCACTTCCTCGTGTTTGAATTTAACTCTAACTCAGAGGTGGTTTTTAACTTTCTTCTGTTTGTCCCTAGTTGGGTAGCTCAGAAAACGGGTGGATGATGCACTTTCTTAGAACTCAAGGGGTGTGGACTCCATGCTGGTTTTTGCACATACTTCCTGTATTATATTTTATCTTTTTGTCTCTAAATGGGCGTGTTATCTGCCCTATTGGGAGCTGGTAAAGCTATTGATCTTCTTGAGCAATCCTGAAATTGTGGCCATCTACTTTCTTTAGGTGGCTGTCACCAGTGTATGGATAATAAAAGCTCTTTTTGCTGAAATGTTTGCTGCACGGTGTGATGGTGGTCATAAATGGTCAAATTTCTGTGTTTATTCTAAAACCCTTAAAATCTATTTGCTGTCCTTTGAAGTGACCTTGTGTTTAAACTTTTCTCTCTGCATGGGGCTTGGGAGCAATTTCAGGGTCCCTGTCTTTCTGTTATGCATCTAATGGCAGGCAATGAATCTGTAGATGAACATGTAGGAGTACAATTTAATACTTATTTCTGCATATGTGAAAAATTCAGGATGGGAAGAAATGAGGTGCAAGTTTTGCATGGCACCCACACAAGAACTTGACTTTCAGGTGTAGGTTGGTCAGACACTTTTGATTCAGGGCAAGGTATATCTTACTTCTGTGTGCGTTTGTCTGTCCTTTGTTGGTAAAAACTTCTGTGCCTGCATTTGTACTTCGGTGAGTATTGGTCCATGCCGAGATTTAGGAGGCTGTACTCTAAAGGTACAGATATGCAAAAGTTCAATCACATAGGCAGCTGAAAGGCTGTTTGATAAAGCAGATACGAAAACTTTTCTGTTTGACTTGCATGGGTGAAAATATGAGCATGTGTGCGTGTGGACAGGGGAAAATCTGAAAGCAACTTTAAAAATGTCACCTTTAGCTAGGTAGCTCTCTCTGTCCCAAACGCCACTCAAATTTACTGGGCTACTGAACAGCTATTATGCAGGACATGCTTCGTTCCTATGGCACACAGGTTGTCACAGCAAAGTCACACCAACTACTGAGAAAAATTACCTTCACTCAATACCTTTTCTGGTACCGAAAATAGGATATCAAGGAACATGGAGGTGAAATTGAAGTAGGGTTGTTTTTCTGCTGTCTCACAGCAGGTCAAACTGGAATCAGCTGGTGGGAGAAGTAGATCTGAGGCTGCTCGTGGGAAGGTTCGGGACAAACTTTGTTATTTATTTGCAGGTAATGTGTTCCCCCATCTTTTTCTTTTGTAGTTTTGGCAGTTTATTTGAACCAGCGTTGGTGGCCTGTTGAAGATGTAGTAAAGACGGCTGATCCCTCCAGAGATGGGCTAATTTCGGTAAGGATGCTATTTTAAATGGTTGCCTTTACCCTGGAACTTCCCAGCTGGAATAATCACATATAATTGTCTCTGGACTCCTCTAGCTCGTGCTTTACAACCTGTGGGACCTGGGCTCCGTGGCTCACCAAGTACTTCACATGTCTCCCATTGCACGGTGACATGCACGTTAACCCTCTCGAAACAATTTTCTACATGCAGTTTGTGATTCATCCACCGGATTTATTTTGTTTTGTTTTTAGCTTACCCTCCCTGCTGACTAAAAGAATAATCAGGTCAACCAAAACTCCTACATTAGCAATAACTTTCCATGTTAGTGTTGCTTGAGTGTCTGGTAGGAGATGTTGCTACCCTTTGGGATAGTGTCATATCTAGCTAGTTATGATTTTTTTTTGCATCATGTTTATATTGTGTTCATTTTATGAAATGGTTGATATTTATTAGTCTCTAGATATGTAATTCTTTTTTTTTCAAATAAATTGTCTTAGTAGGATACAAATACTTTCTCATAATTTGAGAGATCTGGGCAGCGTATAGTTTGTTTTTCAACTAAGAAGTCAGATGCCCACTGCACGTGAGCTTTGTGTTGCCATGAGACTATTAAGTCAGTTCTGTTGCTGACTCAACCCTCTGTGTCCAGCTTTGGGCCATAATGATTCTGTTCCTTTCTCACCTTTCCCTAATATCTGCCAGATGTGGTGTTTAATTATTCATAGAATTAAGTAGGCTTTTTGTGGGTAACTGAACCAGAGGAATTTTGAGATACAAATCCTTGCAAGATAGAACTTAGAGGAGAAATGTAGGATTTCAGGATCTGCTGTATCAACAAAGAATGAAAAAATATCTGAAAATAAAAAAACTTGTTGTTTCTACCTCATTGCTAGGATGTAAGTTGTCGTTATTTGTAGAAATTCTCATTTTCAGCATTTGTATAAAGCTTATTGCGACTGCTTTTTACCTTGATGACCACTATGATCTTGTTCCTTTATATTCCTCCGTCTTCCTGTCTTGTTGGTTGTCTAGTAAGAAGCACAGCAGAAAAACTAGTTGTTCATGTTACATCTAGATTATAAGTTGTTTGGGACAGACTGTGTTTATTCTGTGTTTTGTGTAGTGTCTACCTCAGTAAGGTCCTGGCCCACTAAATTTCTTTAGTGCTGTGACAAGAGCTGCAATAGGGAAGAGGTGACCAGGATAACACAATGAATCCTGCCTTTATTTTGCTTTTGGGTAGGATTAGATTGCCTTGATCTTGTTTCCCAATCTGTGATTGGTTCACTGTGACTACAATCAAGATATGTCTTTTACTGCTGCTTTAGAATTCCTTTCTGTGACAACAGGAAATATGTCAAGCTTTATAAATCGTTACTAAATTATTCTCTGTTCTCTGGACAGAAGGTGGAACACTGGGAAAAAACATTTTTGTTATTCTGTCTGAACCAATTCATGAGGTATTTTCCCCAAATTAAGTGTACATGTTTCCTGACCTCCTCCTTCTCAGCCCTTTTAAATTTGAAGCCTTTTATGAAATGCAGAATACTATTCTCTGCTTCATTTTTCTTTGGTCTGTTTTTGTTTGTTCTCTAAGGTCCAGACATTTGGAGAAAGGATTGTCCTCTTTGTTCTGAACTGCATTATTTTTGGAACGCTGGAAGGGAGTTCAGCTAATGATGCATTCTTTCTACCTCACTCTGCCACTGAGTGTGCCAAGATACTCTGGAGAAATGGTGAGGCTGTTGCCTTTTACTCGGTCAAGATGAAAGGTAAGGTCATTGTAGAGAAATATTTCCATTGGTTCTTAATAGCTGGAAATGTAATCCTTTTGTTTATCTTTCAGTATAAATAATCCTGGCTCTCATTTACATTTTTATATCAGATCTCTCTCAGAATGAATCTGGGAAACAAACCTTCCCAGAATTTGGAAGCCATCCACATTACTTTCATTTAAACATGATGGCTCCAAACTCTATTCTCAGTTACACCGAGCGATCTGAGGTACTGGCTTATTCCAATAAAATACGCTTTAATGCAGCCAAGTAGAAGGTTGTACATCTAGGAACAAAGAATGCAGGCCCTACCCACAGAACGGAGGGCTGCATCCTGGAAAGAGTGATGTCTGAAAAAAGGAGTACAGTTCACAGCGGAAAACCAGAGAAGTGGAAATATCCTCAGATGCGTCAAGGAGCAGTGGCTGGGTTGTGTAGGGGAAGGTGTGTGCACTGGAGCAGTCCTGGAATGCTTTGTCTGGTTGTGGTGCTCCTAAGTTAAAGGATGATGATAAAATGCTTTCCTCATTAATTGATTAACGAGCATGGAAAAGAAACCAAGTGTGTTTGGTTCTTTAGCACCAGCGTAAGTTTTAACGTTAAATTGTTAAATAGAGTTTGTATTAGTGCTAATAACCAGTCCAGAGTGGAAAAGACTTCCTTAGAATAACTCCAGCTCTGCACGCCAGTTCTCTGTTGTAGGAGCTGGCTACCAGTCTATATTTGAGATTCATGGGTGTCATCTTGTTACCAGAAGCTTAAATGTAGAGAAGTTGGTAAATGTATTGTTCAAGTCAGCCCCCAGTAACCATCTGTCCAAAAGGGGAGAATAAGAAACAGCTTGAGAGCTTGTACAGCTATGGATTGCTTTGGACTCCAGAAGACAGTCTGAAGGTGTCTGCTCTGACAGAGTCTCAAAGGCCACCCGCAGGAAGAGACATTCTGCTCTTCTGCTACCTTGGGATGTGCAAAATCCTTGTTCCCATCGACGTGTAGCTTGTACACCACTGTGCTGGTACAGTGATACTGTACAGTCATTGATGACTCGAGTCGCAGCCTGTGATGAAGGAATCTTGTACGTGTTTGTGAATATGATGATGAACTGGTTTGTAACTGACAAATGCTTCCATTGCCATAGTACATTTTCCTTTAAGTCCATAAATATTTCTGAACAAAGCTTTTGGAAAGAAACACTTGTATGGGCTGTAATGATTCATGCTTCAGTAAAATAAATTTGCACAGTAGTCTGTTATGGGTGGAGTATTAGCCAAGTTGAAACCGTTTCTGAGTAAGTTGAGAGTCACAGTTTGGTTTTAAACCAGGTCCACATAAAATACAAATTTGTCAAGTCCAACTCTGTCAGCATCTGTCTTTTGTTGCCAGTGGTTTTCTCTTCTGGGCAGCTATATTTGTTAGTTTTTGGGCTGTGTCACAAATTACTGCGTTTTTTTGCCAAAGCCTTTTCGGGAAGCTTGAAATGGATTGAGTTTGCCCCTTTTTGCTATTTGCCGTATGCATTTAGAAGATTATTCTTTCTGACGTTCCATGATTTCAATTTCATACCATCCGTGCTCTGACTGATCCTATGCTCTCTACTTTCTGGAAGAGACATGGATTTATTAGGCCTAAAACAGGTTAAGATAAATATCTTCTCCTTTCACATGGTTGGTTTAGATTTTTTCTTTTTAAGCTTATTTTTTTTATCATAATGTCAGGGTTTTTTTTTCCTTTTACTGTCCTTATCAGAACATTTTGTAAGGGCAGCTTTAAATACAGGACTCTGTATTGTGCCAGACCTCCATTACAGCTTCTTGTCCAAGGAAGAAATTATTTTCCTCCGTGCCCACCCTGTGATTCTGATTCCCTTTATTTCTATGCTCTGCAATTACCTGACCACTCTTTATAGCTGTACTTTCTTCACTAGGTAATTGAGATTCTCATGCTGGTGTTGGATTCAGCTGGTTTACTCATCTGTGAGTTTTCCATTATCTACAGTATGACAAAAAAGATGCTTCAGTGGAGTCAAATAAGCCAGAACAGATCTGTGGAGCGTGGCTGTTTCAAACCTAAGTCAGCTGGGTGAATCATAGAAACGGTGACCAAGGAGGAGAGAGTCTGGTCTGTCTTCGCTATGGATTTAGTGTGCTGTTACGCAAACTAAATTTTCAATGGACTTCAGCGATTCCAAGTAACTGTCTTGGCAATGTTGTAAAGTCATTTTCATTTGCTGATTCCTGGGTAGCCAGTACAAACTGAACTTGGTAATTCCGGTCCAGTTCCGCACATCCATCCGTCTTATGAATGTTCGTCACCGGATCTCATCTGATAGTCTAGCTAAAGAGGGACAGATGGTCTTGAGCGCCTGTCGTACTCCGAGACGCAGTAACTGCAAGTCAAGGTGTTGAGACAATTTGGCAACTCCTGACACCGGCCACCCTGCACCTGTTGTGTAGATAAACAGAAGACTCATTCTTCAAGGCTATCGCTTTCCGGGAGCATTAGACGCCTTTATTAAAGCAAAATTTATTCATGACTACACAGATCATCAACCTAGCCTCTCTGCTATGTGCCTATTCCCGTCCAATGACAGGCACGCAGCCTTTACCACTGGGTGTACTAAAGATTGATGAGATGTACTAAGCCACTAATGAGGCTGATAAGACACTGTGTCACGTGCCAAGATAAATGTCTCCAATTTTATCTATGTCAGTGGCTCCCATATTAGACAGCTGAGGAGATAGACCTCACTGAATGTAGCTACTTAAAGGGACGATAGGAAATGACAGTTCCCTATTCCCATACCTTTCTTTGCAGGCAGTAGCCTGAAAATGTTGTGTTTTGCAGAAAGCCTCCATATAGATACTCTGGTTTTGAGATCTGTTTTATGTTCTGTTAAGTATTTCTTTCGGATTTTGTTCTTGGTGTGCTCTAAATCCGTGTGAAAACCTCCAAAAGAATGTGTTTTGTGTAGGGATGTAGGATTAATGACCACATTACTGACACTGGTTTTTGTGCAATGACACTGTGTAATTCCCTGAAAATTTTTCTTTTTTGTTTACTGAGGATCAGAAATTACTGAAAAAGGACTTTTACCACCTTCAAATAAATGTCAGTAGAATATAGAAGATTCACAATACAAAAAAATCAGTAGGGAAGTTGGAGGATGCTCTGAGCCAGGAGTGTCTAAGTCCCTTTAAGAATAAAACAGAACAAACTCCCTTTTTTATATATGGCTTTTTTCTTCCCCTCCCCCCACTGTTACATATTACTGTTTGTGTAACACATAGGAGCTGCCTAGTTGTGGACCAAGTTGTGAGCAGTACAAAAAGCAAAGAAGTCAGATTGCCAAAGCTCGTCCCTTCCCAAGCTTGCTGTGTCCCTTTTGTCAAATCTGAGCAGCAAAAGGGTAGAGGAAGATCGTGTTCTCTGCGATGTGAGTCAAACCAGCCTTAACGAAATTGGGTCCTCTGAGAGGGCTGTAAAACATGCAGTTGAAACAGGAGTAAATGCGTTGTTGGCTTCTCGCTCATTCTTTAGAGATGCTCCACAGATTGCAGTTTGGGAACACCTGACTGCAAAACTCTCAAAGCTGATATCAAGTAGGCAGCAAAGCAACCCCGGCCCAGTCTCTGCGTTTTTGCTGCCCCAGAGCCTTAGAGCTGGTCTTTGGAAGTTGCAATCCAAGCTAAAATCCATTTCACACCTTTCTTTCTTCATACAAGCCTTCATACATTTCTGTTTGAATACTTCAGTGGCCCAGGTGGTATTCTCTAGAAACAGGTTTTTATTTTTCATTGATTACATACATTTCTTTTAAAAAACCCCAAAAAACTAAATCAGAATTTAGGTTAACCTGACAGACAATTAGCTGAAATCTTGCTGGATAATTGCTTTTTGCCTCTCTCTGTTTTCTAGCAATAATACTTTTTATGTGCATTTCTGAGGCAGACTGAAGGTTCTGGCTGTAATAAAAACTAAATGACTACATACCAGTCAAGACATGAATTAATTTAATTTTATTGAAGCCAGAACCTTTGTTCCCCTTCTCACATACAAACTCACACAATGGGTTGACCTTGGGTTCTATTCAGCAGAAATATTCCCCACCCTTTACACAAGCGCTCAGCCTGCTTAAGGCCTGTCCAAACGTGTGTGCCAAGCCAACGTGTTCAGCAGGGAAATAGTCAGTAAGCACAACCTTGTTTGTTTGGGTCTGTTGGATGTGGGGACTGGATTGTTGGGTTCTTGGTTTTTTTTTTTGGTTTGTGGCTCTTTGGGAATGTTAATGGCTGTCTGCTTTCCTGCCCTTGTAATATCTGTTTACCATTTTGCTGGCTCATAAGTCGGTCATTTGGCACTCGTGACCTAACCAAACAGATCAAAGGCTTTCAAAGGGCAGACTCTATGAATACTTGCATCTCCACCACCAGTGCCCTGATTTTCCCTGTCTCTTCCCTCACCTCAACTCTTAGTCTGTTTATGTGTTTCAACAATGAAACAAACCTCCGGACCAAATGTGTGAGAGTCCAGTGGTCACCTCTAGGCCACCATTAGCTTACGGTAACCTCTTTGCTATTGGATGGGAACCAGAGACAAAGTGGCCTTTGTTCCAAAGGTTTGCTTGTTTATTTTATTTCAAATGGCTGTGGGCTATGACTCTTCTAATATGTTTCCCAGGGACAAGGTGAAGAATGGCTTCGTGATTTCTTCGCTTACAGTGCCTTTAGACATTGCAAGTTTTGGTCCTGTTCTTGACACAGAACTAGAAGCACAGACATAGATCACTTAGCTCCTGGGATTGCTGCACAGAACTCTTATCAGGATTTATAGGAGACAGAGTGTATGAGATAATAATAAACTTATAAGGACACTTGCAACACGCAGGAATTCTTAAAGCTATTGGCATCATGAGGAAAAGTTTGTGCCTTTCTTAGAACGTATGGTGCAACACTGCTGGAATCCAATGTCTCTGCTGGGCTGCCAGCTAACAATGGGACTGGGGATTTACTCAGATTTTTGGCTCATGAAAAAAGAGTAACTACCCATCATGTGTTGCAAATATTGAAAGGTTATAAACACCACAAACCATCCTTTTCCAACAATGTGCTTGAACATGTGTTTGAAGTTAAACATGCACTTTGATTAAGCAGGGGGGGACCAAGCCTGGATGTGAATGGATTGGTTTTATAGTTACATATTCTTCTTGTATGGCTGAGTACGGGTGATGTGGATTCCTGCTAAATGAAAAGCTACAGCCTTGACAAATCAGGGTCTAGGATTAGATATAGGCAAGTATACTTTGCTGAATTAGCATCCTAGAAAAGAGAGTAATCAGCAAAAGGTACTAGACACCAACTCAAGGAACAGAAGTAGATCTCAGTTTCAGATAGCTGTGGGCATGAGATAAAGAAGAAATGGACCTATTCAGGAAAAATCTTATACTGGAATTTAGGAACAGCCACGCAGTAGGAGATCTATGAAACTGTGGAACAGGTCTGAGTGATGAGAGTTTCATGTCTCGAAACACTGACAGCTAGAGTGAGTGGTACGCTAGCAAGTGGTAAGAAAGAAAACAGAGATTTAAACAACAAAGTAAGGAAACGTAATCTTTTTCTGCTATAAAGGCCCAGATATCCATTTCGATTTAAACTTTCATGTCCCAGATAGAAGCAGCATAAAATCTTTATATATAATTTTCTAAAAATGAAAATAAACCACTGAGATGTTTCTATGATGACCTTATCCTATATGGAAGTCGTTGGCGAGTTGATGTTGGTCATTTGTTTCAGGGTTGAATCCTTATACTGTCAAGCATTCTGGGGTTCTGTTTTTATGGTATTCTACACCGAATGGAACTTGTATGGTGAATTACTAATGTCCTTCCTGCCACAGGACCTTAAGTTGTTTAGGGTTGCTTCTCTGGAAGCCCTCTTTACTGTCCAGCTGCATTAGGCAGTATGGACCCTCTGGGCATGTAGATCATACTGCGTTGCATGGTTCAGTGTATTTCATAAAAAGCCTTTGTGGGATGATTTACCAGAATAGCCAAAAAGATAAAGGAATATACTGAGATTACCTTCAGAATATTTATGCCCCTTTTGCTATAGCCTAGTTGTATCTTTTCAGTGAGCTTTCCTATGTACATCGTCTGTGTACCTAGGTGGTCTGATTGTGAAGAACCACAGTCTGGAAAATACTATGGTGAGACCTGTCAGGCACATGTTAAGCAGGTCCTCTTGGTTTGATGGCACAACTCTTCCTCCTGAAAGGTGTTTTACTCTCTATGCAAATGCACTTCAGTTGGGGTCATCGTCACAGCCTGTGGAAAAGTATCAGAACGCTATTTGTGAAAAGGTATCAGGACACTATTTGTGACTAGAATCACACGGCTGAGAGTGCAGCAATACCAATTTTGTGTTCAAACTCATGTATTTTTTTCCTGTCTACTTTCAGGGAGCCTATGTGATGGTGCAACCAGCCAGTGTTACCTGCTGCCCGTCTTGGATACTGTATTCGTCCGGAGAAAGTACAGAAGAGGTGGCCTAGGGATGAAAATGCTGCGTGATTTCTGTCAGTCTTTCTTGGCTGAGGATGCCTTGGGGATCAGCTGCCCTATTTCTGCTGCCATGTATCAAGGTAAATTGTTTGATGTGGAAACGTTAGGTAAGGGTCATGTATAATGTATAAAATGCAATATGGTCTTGATAGGATTCTCTTAAGTGTGTAAGAGCTCAGTGCACTTGTCTGAACAGAACTGTTGTCAGTGTGCAACTGGTTACTTTTCTTGAGACATCTGCAATTTCCTGTGGAAAGGTGGGCCAATATTTATGTAAGGCAATAAGAAGCATAAAACTTACACCGCCTGTTTGACAATTTGCATTCTTATTCCACTGTCATAAAAATAGAAGTGTGTCATTGCCCTAGACAGTGACTTCCCCATTTTACTTGACACCAGAGGGAAAAGCATCACAAGATGTTGTCAAGCCTACACCATGCACGTAATGCCCTTGTAGATACTGCATTTGTAAGAAATTAGATTTAATAAGCCATATACTTGCTCTCTGCTCATTCATCCAGTCACATCAATACTTGTTTCGTATTGACTGTCTTTGAATATTTGGCAGTTTTAAAAGATCACTGAGTAGTTATATATCTTCTCTGTGTTCAGGTTGAAGTTCTGGTTCTGCTGGTAAAATTTACAGAAAATATCTCTGCTTACGTTATTTATAAAACCGTTTTCTTTAGGAAAGTGGTTTTTTTTTGCCTAAAGTTGCTCTCTGTGCTGTGTACGGTCTTTACCGTCATTTTTTGGGAGATGTTTCTATTGACTGACGACTTTACATCCGCTGCTTAACAAGTGTCAAAAAAACTTTGACTGCATCGTTCTTTCTCTCGGTCACTGTGTGCCACTGAACGTCTACAGACGTACCCCAATTTATCACCAGTGTACCTCAGGAGTTTCTAAGGTACTGCTACTTCTAAATTCAGGAAGGAAAAGTATTTGCAGCATTCTTTCTCTTCTCCCAGTAATACCCATTTTTCCTGTGTCAGACAGCAATGGTTTAGTCACTACGCATCAGAACACTGCATTGTTTATATGCTGATGCTAGAGACATTTTGCAAGACTATGCTTTCATCTCAATTAAGTTTAGAGCTAATAGTGAATAAATTTGTCTTGTATCTTGTTCTAATTAGGCTTTCTGGGTCCTACTGTTACAGAAATACTAATGCTGTAAGTTAAAATTTGAGTATATTGAAGTCCCTGCCTGTTCTTAATTTCATTTGGGCTACAATCTCAAACTTTGGCAAAAGAATGCAACCTTTTGCTCAAAATCTCTGTTCTAAATGTGCACAGTCTTCAACAGCATGTTATTTCATGTCCTATAGAGGCCTAAAAGGAAGTAAAAAGCCTTGGTGTAGATATCTTTATTTTTGTATATATGTTACTTTCAGTAGCTTTTATTGAAATGATTAATTTAGTTTGGATATCCTTGGATAAAAGTAATGACAGGGATCTGCTCATTACTGTAAGGCAAATGTTTACATACCAGAACTAGGGTTTTTTGTTTCGACATCCCATTGTTAAAGTCAACTGAATGCTGAAGATGAATTACCCATTCTGTGGTGTGATGAACTACAACAGACAGAGAACATGAAAATAATTTTGTTGTTTACAGATTGCTGCCTTGGTACAGTTGGTGGAACTAACAGAATGGTGGTTAAGGAAAGTTGACAAACTTCTGACGTCAGTAACCCTGTTATACCTCTGTTAGGTTTTCCTGTTTTCCACCCCCAAAGAAGTAAATAAACACCAGCCACAGAGTGTAGGGTGGCAGTGATAAAATGAAGGGTGATACTGGCCCAAGAATAAACCGATACAAAGGTTTTGTTTATGAAGAGGAATTAGATTTGCATTAGAGTTGCTGGAAGATACTGAAGCACCTTTTGTTTCAGAGTAGTGGGGGTGAAAAACCCCGCACTGCTGTTAGTCTAAAACCCGCAAAGTGTCAGGAGACAGTTCTGTGAGGCAGTGCCAGAAGGTGGTTCAGTAAGTCATTTCAAGGCTTTCTGGTATAGAATACACTCCCTCTTCTACTCATCCATGCTTTTACCCCTTGGTTTCTCCTATTCAGTTTGCCAGAAATTCTTGCAGACATATCCCGAGGAGCAGAAGAGACTGTGGGAGGTGGAAGCACCAGGAGACTGGAGCCAGCGAGCGAATATCTGGTTAAAAATTCAGATGGAGTCATCCCCTTCAGGAAGTGAGTTAAAATAAAGTGTGAACTTGGTCATGTTAGTTACATAAAGTTAAGAAATCAAATCAGGGGTTAGGTAGTGATAGTAGACAGGTGGTTTCTCTGTTGTTTGCGCATGGGGAAAATACTGACTGCATGGTCCAGCTCACTGTCTTTTCCCAGTAAACAGGAAAATTCTTAGAAATTATGAGGTAATGAAATTGAACTACAGAGCATCTGAGAGATGCTGAACAAAACACAGTCTTGGCATAAAGTGCCTGTAACTCCCATTTTAGTGCACTTACAGCAGGGTAGAAGTTAGCCCCAAAAATTCCTGTTGCACAACACAATGTCTGGGTTGTAGAGAGGGGTTTATTTCCCTGAAATTATTACAAAGAAGAAATTTGTATGGCCAATGGGCAGTGTGTTTAATTACCTTCAATTTGCTGCCAATGCCGTTCTTGGATGGAAACACAAACCTTTTTTATTATGGCTTTTGGAGGATTCAGAGTACTCTCCTACAGGGTAAATCCCTCTTGCTGGGAGCATTTTCTGCCTACTTCACAAAAGATAACAGTGGAGTAGGAAAACCTTTTGACAGTTCATACGGGGATCTCGTTCCTGTAATCTGTTCAGCTGGCTTGGGCCAGACAGGCCCCTCTGCTGCACGCACACGAGCTGTGATAAGCATTAGGTTCCAAAAGAAGGGAACACATTGTCTCTCGCTAGAAGTGCAGCAAGAAGTGCTGCGGAGCAAATTGCTCCCATGCCATCCCACATCTGTCCTGCTTTGTGTTGGCTTGGGGACCTTCGGTTGAGACATTGCGTTTCATCTTGTCTGCAGCACCCCACAGGAGAGTTAAGTCAGAATTTAGCCCTAGGCTGGGTTCTTCTGAAGCCATTATATTTATGTTCCTCATGCTTTAAACCAACAAAAACTGGTGTTGAGTTTTACTTTAATCCGCCTTGTTAAGTTCAGTTTATTAATGGCAATTGAAGAGAACTTTGATCAGATCAGCAAACAGAAAGCAGATCCTGGAGGAGAGTATACTTTCATGTTTCTGTCTTCTTTTTGCCATCTTCTACACAAACAAACAAACAAAGAGAAACAACCCAAAATGTAGATAAATATCATTTTACCAGAGTGACTATCAGTGAAAAATCCACGAGGCCTGGGAACTGTCTTGGCTAGTTCTGCACGTAAATAAGATGTCTTGTATTTACAAAAAGAAGAAGGAGGGGAAGTATAAGCCAGAAATGGGGGCGTGGGGTGTTTATATATATTGTGAATTGCAATGTGGTCTTTGTAGTGGAAAGGAGCAGTAACAAGTGAATTTGGCACTAAAATATATAATAAAAATCTACTTTTAAAATTATATTATCCACTCTGGCTGCACAGCTCACTGGGCATCACTTCCCTTTACTCTGAATGTGCTGAGAAGGTTTTATTTCATCCGTCTTTGGTGGAAAATCAACCCACTATGAAACAGTATTTAGAACAGTGTGTAATACGTTTATTATATCTGTTTTAGTTATGGAATCTACTTGTGTGCTTCTTGTGCTTGTATTATCCCTTTACTGTGCATATTATTCACCCAGGGAAATACTAAGAGAGAGTGCAGGACAGATAATTCGCGCTGAAACTACGGGAGAGTTTCCCCAGTTTTGCTTTTTCCTCAAGGCAGTGTTTTCTGGATAGCTCTGTCTAATAGCTGGTGAGGAAATAACAAGAGAATTTTCCAGGACTTCTTGCTATCTGTTAATAGTATATAATGTAGAAACATTTTCCGAGTGCAGGAATCCTTTATCATCTGACCTAGCATCCTGCTTACCATACACAGAAAGAGTGTGTTTCCAGAGCTGGGGTACAGGGACATAGAGAAGAAAACGATGTGACATGGGGTGAAAACCACTGGAGTTGTACATTTGCGTGTTCGTTGCGTGGACAGTCATTTAGATCTGCAAGTGTGCAGAAGACGCCAAGCCAAGCGGTGTGGTTGACACGCCTGAGGGACAGGATGCTCTCCGGAGGGACCTGGACAAGCTTGAGAGGTGGGCTAGTGTGAAGCCCATGAGGTTTAATGAGGCCAAGTGCAAGACTGTGCACCTGGGTCAGAACAACCCAGGGATGAAGGGATTGAGAGCAGCCCTGCAGAGAAAGACTCTGGTGTACTGGAGGACAAAAAGCTGGATGTGTTCTGGCAACGTGTGCTCACAGCCCAGTGACCTGGGCTGCATCGGAAGTGGGACCAACAGGTCAAGGGAGGTGATTCTGTCCCTCTGTTCTGCTGTGGTGAGACCCCACCAGCAGTGCTGTGCCCAGCTCCGGAACGCCCAACACAAGAAAGACATGGAGCTGTTGGAGCGAGTCCAGAGGAGGGCCACAAAAATGACCAGAGGGCTGGAGCACGTCTCCTGTGAGGACAGGCTGAGCGAGTTGGGGTTGTTCAACCTGGAGAAGAGAAGGCTCTGGGGAGACCTTTTAGCGGCCTACCGGTACCTGAAGGGGGCCTACAGGAGTCATGGGAACAATCTTTTTAGTAGGGCCTGTTGGAATAGGACAAGGAATAATGGTTTTAAACTAAAAGAGGGTGGATTCGGATTAGATATAAGGAAAAAAAATCTTACAGTGTGGATAGTGAAACACTGGACCCAAGGAGGTGGGAGAGACCCCATCCCTGGAGGCATTCAAGGTCGAGTTGGATGGGACTCTGAGCAACCTGATCTAGTTTAAGATGTCCCCACTTGTTGCAGGGCGATTGGACTAGATGACCTCCAAAGGTCCCTTCCAACCCAAACTATGATTCTGTCTTTAGGGGGTCATAGTGCTTGGGAACGTAGTACTTCATTCCTACTTGCTTTGTTATGTAGAAAGCAAAACACGATGCAATTCAGTATTGTCAGCTCCAATCTGGATCTATGGCAACAACCATGAAAATAGACAAGTCTTGTTTTGCAGTGATTTCTTAGATCCCCGTTGACATTTGCAATGCTGTGTTTTGGAACAACATTAGTGAGAAGAAAAATTGAAAATTCTGCTCACATTACATTTTTTGTTTTCCCCTCAGTACTCAAGACTGAGTGCTATTAATGTTTTTGTAAGCTGCAGTCATAGATACTCAAAACAAGGTTTCTATAACCCTGGGGTCAGAATTTTAAATTTTACAAGGTTAT
This sequence comes from Trogon surrucura, assembly GCA_020746105.1. Lineage (NCBI taxonomy): Eukaryota > Metazoa > Chordata > Aves > Trogoniformes > Trogonidae > Trogon > Trogon surrucura. The sequence goes on along the minus strand of CM036627.1, from coordinate 17,640,216 downwards.
GTGGCTGCATCTAGTGGCAGAACAGATGAACTGCAACACTCTCCTTACTGCAACTGGTAACTTCAGTTTGGATGTGCACAGATACATAGATATCTAAATGCACACGTACTTCTGTCTGCATGCATCCGTATGTCTGTAAAAATAAAGCTCTTTGGTGTGTTGTCAAACATAGCATTCATTCTGAATTCTTATTGTTCGAAAAATTGAGAGGTTGGGGTGTTTTTTTTTTTTTACAGCAAGTAGTCTCAGTAACAGGAACACAGTGACATTTCTCTTCTGGGTGTGATTGGAGGAACAGAAATCATTTAACATGATTTGATCCTAGTTGCTAAATCTACCAGGCAGTGAACTGAGGTGTTCTGAAGTAGTTTAGTAATATCCATAAAGTATGTAAGTGTGAAGCTAATGCAAAAAAAATAAGCAGACTGAGCAAGAATTAAAATAATTTTCAAATGATTGCTTATAATCCTTTATCTGAATCGGTCAGACTATCTACATTTTCTGAAAGGAAGGAAGAGACTGAGGTTTTCTGGGTGTAAGAGATAATGGATTATCTATTTAGCAGAACTTTCAAGCTAAGAAATGCCGGAGGCATTTTGTTTCTGGTATAGTTGCTCACTTTAGTCTTTTGTGGTAATGTCATCGGACACCCTGGTTAGGTTAATTAACGAAAGCAAGGCAAGAGGGGTTGAAGGTAGCATTCAGGTGGCTTTTTCTGGTGTGTTTTTAAAATGGAAAGTGCCATGGAAGTCTGCTAACATTTTTTTCTTTTTAATCTCTTTCTGGGCAAAATTATTCACTCCATTTCTCCAGAGGCTGAAGTGAGCTCCTCTATGGAGAACGCTCAAACCAGTAAACGCAGACAATCAGATGTGGACCAGATGAATAAGGTACAGTGACTCATTTCCCATTTTAGGGCTTGGTAGCATAGTGTCATTATAATATTATGCTATTTTGTCATTGCTGGCCCTTTTTTTTTTTAGTGAATTAGCAAGATTTAAATATGAGATACCATCACAGATGACTATAGGTGTTTTTTTACTACTAACATACAGGTTTATGTAGGTAATCAGAGCTATATTTTATTTATGTATGTATGTATATAGACATATAACTGATTCATATGGCTAATTTGTATAGCTATAGTAGCTTGGGAGGCTAAAGGCTACAGCGTAGTTTTTACTAAATGCTTTAGTTTGATCCTTACGGAGGTAAGGGAACTGTAACCAAGCTGGCACGCAGTGAATTCCAAGATTTGCATATGCAGTGGCTTTCTGAACTGAACTGTGATTTTTCTCCTGTGCCTATACAGGGGCTTCTTTAAAACAAGTAAGCCAAGCTCTTTATGGTCCAGATTGTTTTATCCCACTGCTGAACTGCAGGTCTGACTGTGCTTAGCTTTTTGCACCGTGGAGGCCTCAAACAGGCTGAAAGGTTTGAATGAAGCTTAAACCTTGTTAGGGGTACATCCATCTGAGAAAGTAATTCACAATAATGAAGATTTTTCCAAGTAATAAAGAAAAAGGAGAGACGAGTGGAAGCAAAACAAAGAGCTGTAGGGGTTGTTTCCCCAGCACATTTTGGTTGCCGTGCAATTAAATCAGTTTGTTTTCTTCAGGCGTGGGTGTCCCGGGGGGAGCTATGACAGCACCGGCCCCTGCGGCGCACGCTCTTGTGTTATGTGCTGTGGTCATGGCTTCAGAGCCCACCCAGCCAGATGAAGGCTCTGAGTACTCTCAGGTTTTTTTTTTTACCCTGACACTTCTGGGACTCAGGCAGAGCAGCAGGAATTAAGCTGTTCTGTACAAACGATGAGGCTGAATTTCTTGCCTTGAATGTTTATGGAGGCTTTGGTTGACAGAGACATTTTATATTAGGATCAAGTCACTATTTATGTTGTTTGTGTATAATTTGCGTCCCCTCTGTCTTGGTTCTAATTTCAGGGCCTTGAATACATTCCTGGTGTTGGGAAAGTGGCGGGAGATGTCACAGAAGAAAAAGACGACACAGCAGCGGCAGAGACTCTGAACTCACAGCATCCTGAGCAAGGGGACTTGAAACAAAGCGCAGGCAATACTCAGCAGTGCAAAGGATTCAGAAAAAGGGCAGGCCCTGAGGGCTTAGTTGTAGAAAAGGCCACCAAACAATTTAGAATTGTACCATAAGTGGACTTTCAGAAATCAGCAAAATATCAGTGTGGTCTTAAAAATTGTAATTGACGGTTCATAATTTGTAATGCTGGAGAGATTTCTTCAGGTAAGATACAATTAAATTTTTTTTTTTTCAAGACACATGTTCTCCATTTTAGGTTTTGTTTTAAATAAAGCTTTTGTTTGCTAATTGTCTTTTTCTTTGTCTTCTCAACAAGTAATTAAGTAGTAGTTGAGCCTGGTTATTTCCCTGCTCTGAAAAGATTTTATTGGATTTCATGAGATGTCCAAAAGGGAATAATTGGAGGGCTTGTAGAGACTGATGTAAGAAGATATTTCTATGGAAACCACATCCTGCATTATGGAAGAGAAATACCGCAACACACATTGGTATCAGAATGACAGCTGTAACCTCCCTTTCAAAGAGAACGATTGATCCTGAATTACTTTTGTTTGCGTTTTTCTAGCAGAAAAAATACACGTTAAAGCCTGAGGTGGACAGGATGGCATACAAACACCATGAATGCAGAAAGAGTTTGGTACAGAGAAGAGTGAGCAAGCTACAGGCATTAAACTGCCTTTAAATTCAGGCACTGTGATCACGCAGTAAGTTCAGGGTGTAGAACTTTGTTTAGATTTCCTATTGCATGTTTTATTTCCTGTAGGCTCTTTCCTAACGTTTTGCATTTAATTAACTTGGAAGTATAACATATTCCACTGGAGTACTCATGACTTGGTAAGGAAATTTTGTTCTTTCACCACAAGCTGGTTCTGTATGAGATTTTTTTTATTTATTTTTTTTAGTGGTGGAGAATTTCTAAAGCTTGAATGTTACGTTAATAATTGCAGGTAGAACTCTTAAGGATCAGATCTTCAATCTGGTGGCAGAGAAAGCTTCGCAAAGATGTAGGCTCAGCAGTGAAGAGCAGCAGGGTCTTGACAAACCTGAGTTGATCCGGCAGCTTGTAATTTTGAAGTGGGTGCCTTGGAACAAGGTGAGGTAGCTATTTCTTTCCAGAAACTGATCTGGCATTTCCAGGGTGACAGTTCTGTAGGCAGGCATTGTAGGTACGCTGTAGAGATGTATATTTTTTCTCCTGTACGGCATAGTTGCTCACATATAGCCCTGTCACCCTATTTTTATTGAAGGTCGTGATTTAACATAGCTTTTACTCACGTATCCCGGTAACTCCTCCCCTGTTGAGCTGCTCAGTAAACCATATGCCTGAGACACATCGAAATCAGACCTTTCTAGGCATCTCTTTGGAGAAAAAAGAAAAAAAAAAAGAAAAAGAAAAAAGCTATAATTGGAACTTGCAAGTTTTTGCCAAGAGAATTAAAACACTGAAATGTGTGCCATGTTGCCATGGTTCTCTTGTCTCAAAGAGAATGTGTTTAGGACTAGCTTTATAATCAGTTGATTTTCAGGTTGTCGTTTCATCAAGTTGCAAAGGTAAGCTATGAAGGCTGCTAGAAACTGTGCCCCCACCTGTGCAGCAGCCTACATTCTTACTTAATTCATGGTTAAATGCATACGTTTTTTTAAAAAAAAACAAACCCACAAACAAACCCCGAAAAATATTTGCGAAGAGTTGCAATAGCAGTTGTGTCTAAGTATGATAGAAAATTATTAAGTCTCTCCTCATGAAAGCTGATTCTGGAGTTGCAGTAGCCTGGCCAACTACTCTCATGTCTAGTTTGCATGTAACAGCCTGCATTGTAGTTGTCAAGGTAAGGTAAACTGGAGTTGTTCCAGCAAGGGGGGACTATTAAGAAGTTCAATCTAATTTAAGTCTTTCAACAAAATTTTATCTAAGAAGCCCCCAGGAAACCCTCTGTGTATTTGTATCAGAATAAAAAAGATGGATAAGGTATCGTACTTGGAATGGACAGACACCTAATTTGATTAAATTCACTCTATAGCTAGAGACACTGTGAGTCAGAGTTAAAACCAGCAATTTCTTAATATCTGAATTTCTGTTTCACCCCTCTATTATCCAGCAATCCGCTGGCTGCATTAACAACCCCTTTATGGCTCTTCTTACACAAAAGTTACTTCTTTCCTCACCCTAAGAATTGTCTCCCTTGATTAGGTTTAGCTTTTTGTTTTCTAAGTAACACTTTTTTTCATCAAAACTGCTCATAATGGCAACCGGGCATATTACAGAAGTAAGTAAAGGTGCATTTGATGAGCTGGTGTTGGCAGATGGCTCGGTACTTCCTAATCAAAGCAAGTGATCACATCATCCTTTTAATCAAAACTTGTGACAATTAGGGATGTTCTATGTTCAGTTCCCCTGCCTTGCCTGCAAATGAAATGCACTGAGCAGAACCAGTAAAATAAGAGGATGCATCCGTTTGCCCGTTATCTCCATCCAGCAAAGAACCAGAGCCAGGAGTTCTGAGGGCCCACTTAAGAAAACTAAACGCCAGGGCTATGGATTGCAGGAGGGCACAGGTTTGGCCAGTATTATTTCAGAAATGCTGACTTACAGAACAATTAGTCTGAATCTTGAGTTTGTTTTGGTTTTCTTATATTAGAGCTGTAAGTTATGCGATTAATTTAGAAGCTTCTACCTGCAACTCATTCTTGGCAGTCTTCTCAGTGAGATCACAGGAATCTTAAGAGGGTCTGAAGCAGAAACAGATCCAGTGTCTTCACTGTCTTAATAGAATGTAACAGAAAAAAACCAACCCAACAGCATTTTTCTCACTGTAGAAGTTCTTTTATTTAAAACAAATCTGCAGAGTGGTTTCAGAGTGCTTGAGGAGGTGGCAAAAGCTTGAAAGAGCATTCCAGTTTTTGGAGTTAAGTTTTCAAAACCTTGGATTTCATCTCTCTATGCTTTGGTGGTTGCGGCTTGACATGACAGTATTTCTGCTTGGGAGACGAGGTAAGTGTGTGTGTGAGAGAGAAATGGCAGACTGACTGAAAGGAAATTTGTACCTATTGCTCTTGTAAGCACAGATACTCAGGTCTGGCCTACAGGTAAGATGTTAGGCATAGACATTAATGTTAGCAGTGGTCTGGGGACGTGTGCGCCAACTCAATAAAGTATTTGAATTGCTCTCAGTACAAGTAAACATATGGATTTTAAGGCTAGAAATGTCATTACATTAATCTGTCACGATGTTTGGCGTAATGTAAGCCAGACAATTTCACGCATGGTTGCTGTATCAAAAATCGTTGGTTTTGAAGCAACCCATTTTTGAGAAAGATGGTTTGATTTGACAGTTTTGATTTTCAGATGTTGGATGGGGAGAAATTTGCCACATTTCTTGGCAAGTTGTTCTAAAGTTTTCTGTTTACAAGTGCACACAGTTTTGTTAGTTTGAATTAATTTTATTTTAGTCTCCTATGATGGATTTTGCCTTTTCTGTTTAATGCTGAGCGATGGCTCTGGTACTATCAAGATTCTTTCATTGTGGGGATGGATACCTTGTGGTCTGTCATGACATCGCTGACCAGCGCTGGGCTTTGGATCTATCTCAGTGAGGCAGATTTTCCTGACCTCGATTCATTCTTCTTGTCCTTTCAGAGACATTTTCCATTTTTCAAATTCCTCTTTGAAGCCTGAATATCATCAGAGACCCAGTTCCCGTTAAAATCACGCTGCCCGTTACGGATTAGCATATCCTGGCTGCTGTGACCTGTGGTTGTAAATCATCAGGGGATTCTTTTGTCCTTGTGGGTGTCTTAAGGGTGAGCATGCACTGTCAAATTTAAACTGCACTGCGAAATTAAGAGGTATTCTTGTAATGTGTTGTCTTTAACCGCCCCACTGGCCGCAGTGTTCTACTGAAAATGTAGCGAATCCAGCGCCTTCTTTATTATTACCACGAGATGGCACCATTACACAGCTTAACCCTGTCATCTCTTGGGGGCTTGAGACGGTGCCAAGGTTTAAATACGTCACTGGTTGGCGGGACTTCTTTGGAGAAGGGTTACCAGGCCAGAGAAAGGAGGCTGAGGGTGTGGTAAAGCTTGTCTCGTGTTTGCCATTCGGTCTCCTTTGATCTGTGCAGTTTGCCTCGAGAGGAGCCTGGCTTGATTTTTTTCAAGTATTTGTGAAGCCAAGATGAAGTCATACAGGAGAACAAAATGCAAACAGCAACCAGGTTGTGCCCCTTCGTGTTCTTGTCTCGTCAGGAAGCCTGGGTGTGACTTTTCCAGGTTGTATTTCATGGTGTCTCAGCACGAGCTCACAGAATCACAGAATGGCCTGGGCTGGAAGGGACCTTAGAGATCATTTTAATCCAACCTTCCTGTTGTGGGCAGGGACGCCACCTCTCAACTAGGTCAAGCAACACGTGAGAACCGAACGGGAATCAAACCTGCGACCTTTGGTGTTTCAAGCACCACACTCAACCCACTGAGCTAAACTGGCCCTCAGCTGATTCTGTCTCGGTTGTTCCAACAGTTAACTTGAGCATCTCATCTTCCATTTCTGTCCCTTCTCTGTCTGCTACGTATTTGCATCAGAGTACTACTGAGCACTTTTTGACTTTTTTTTTTTCATGTAACAACAGCTGCCATGTAATATGCTATTAATATTCTCAACATTGGAAAAGCAAGTATGTTCTGTATTTCTAAAGTCTTAAGTTTTTTCCTTTGCTACTGTATTTTACATGTGGCCATTCTGAAGGAGAGAAGAACAGATTAAGTAAGCAGATGATTTAATATGGTTTTTTTTAGTTTTTAATGTTTACTTTAATCAATAAAACTTCAGTGCAAAGATAAAGTTGTACATTGAAGGCAGCTCTCAATCCTAGTAAAAGGTTGTAATGCAAACATTTCAAAGCAAGTCATTCTCTGTTCTTTCAATTTTATCTTTGAAAGCCCAATGGTAACTCTATTTCTGGGGTCATTACTCAGTCCTCCTGGCCTGCAGTATTCTACTGCGTGATTAATATGGCATGATAAATCTGTCTGCTAAGTGATGGGAGTTCTGTGCACCTCCTAGAGTTTACCAGATCAAGTAACTTGGGCCAATATCCTTCCCTCTCATCTCTATGGTGTCATTAATGTATTGTGGGATCTGTCTTGGACACTCATGAACTGCTCTTGAAGGATCTGCTAGAAGTCTCCTTGTAGAAACTTCTAATGCCTTCTTTCTGCTATGTTTTTTTTTTTGTGGAAACTTTTTAGAGGTTTAGAAATACAAATAAATGCTTTTAACTAACCACTTGTATGACTTGATTATGAGAAGCAAGCCATCCAAAAGACTGTCTTATAAGTAGGTGCCAAAGTAGGAAAAAACAACTAACTTGTCTGAGAAACAGACTAACTTGGCACCTCAGCATCGACTGTGTCCAAACAAAGGCTCAGTGACATCCTTAGAGCTGAGTACCTGGCTGACATAATTGGGATTGATTCTGAGTGACCCATGTTCCTCCAGAAAGCCTTGGCAGGTCAGTAAAATGCAGCAGTTGATTTGGAGTCTTTTAGGGGTGTTCAAATCCACATTTTAGTGTGGATCCTATAGATGGAGAGAGAACAGTCTAAGTTTCTGTACCCAGCTCTCTCATCCTTCTTAACATGTGCATATCTGCAGAAAAAGACAACATGTCCAAACATAATTTCTACTTTGTTAAATTTATTGCTGGACTGCATAAACAAAGAATGCATCCAGCTATAGTTAGTTGTCTGGTACTGACTTGGGCCTTCCTTTATATATTTCTGGTTACAGACGAGCATGCAGTAAAATTTAAGTACACGGGAGACAAAATTAGGAGTTTGTAATTAGCTTGCTTTTCAGTTTGTTTCCTCTTGCAATCCAACTTGATGGTAAAGACTCAGTTTAATCTTCTCTATTTGCCTTAGACTTTATCCTCGCTTTATTGAATTTTTGAATCTTGAAGGTTGTTGGAGTCTATTTTTTGGTGATTTTTTTTTTTTTTTAAGAAATCTTTTTACTTTTAATTTAAACTGAAGGCTCCAATTCTGGAAGATCAATAAACCTCCATCTGGAAGAATTCTTTTCTCCCAGCCACCTGACGCTTAGAGGAAGTTGAACTTTATTTTTCTTTTTTCTTTCCTTTTTTTTTAAAATTCTCAGGGTTGCGTTCACCATGATGAGTACATTTGGGGAGGTCAATATTCATTCACCAACATTTGATTTGTAAACTAATAGCTCAGCCTCTCTGGACTGCAGTGTGTAAAAGGGTCAGTGACCATGGGAGGAGAAACACTCCAGAGCTATGTGTTTTCCTCTGGTCAACAGGAGTGGCCTTGACTGAATGGCGTTTGTTTCGTGCTGCTTTTAAAAACTACCGATGTGCAGCACACCTTCAGTCCTCCTACCTGGAAACCTGTAATCCCATCCCAGCTATCTGCAGTGTGCAGGGAGAGAGAAGAGAAAAACCCTTCCTAAAAACCTTCATTCAGCTGACTAATTTTATGTCTCTCCTTACTTGGTGTGTCCCCTCTCCTCCAAGCCTTTGATAAGTATCTTAACTAAGATGCATTCTAGGTAAATGCTGTCTTCAAGCCACGTGATAGAAAAGAGCCTTCCGATTCCCCCGCCCTCGCCAGATCTTGGGGCTGGTTCAATCTTTTTGAAAGCTATTTCTCTTGTGCTGCATGTAGAGCCCATCTGCTGTAATACAGACTGAAATGCTGCTTTTATCCTTGTTTGCGTAGAAGGTTGGTGGGTAAATCAATTGGAGTGAAAGACGTATTGTCCCTCTTTGCTCTATGTCACAGGCACGAATATCTTCTTTTTAAAGTGTCTCTTGGTAGAAGCCAAAGCCTTTGGCACAAGCCACCTCTGCTAGTTTGACCTCTTTTGTGCATCTGGAATGGAGGAGCAGCTCTGAGAAGCACAGAACAAAACCAGCAAAATAGCAAGAGAAAAGGTCAAGAAGGGGTCTTGCTCCCTGTAGACATCAGAAGTTTCTGCAAGATGATATTTAGCGTGTCCTGCCTGAACAGTTAAGGCATCAAAGACGCTAGCACTTCGATAGGTAATATCCTCGTGAGTTGTCAAATAGACCGCAAAGGACATTGCTCTGCCACGCTGGGGATGGGAGGGAGGGACCTCGTGGCTTTTCTGCTCGTTGAGACTAAGAGCTTCAGAGAGCCTTTGGCTTCCAACAGATGGATGTACCATGCTGTGCTCTGTCCTTGCCTGGCTTTTGACTTACAGGCCTAAGCTTACAGAGCGGTGCTGTGGTCCTGCAGAGGAACAGGGAGGCAGGTTTCTACCAGAGACAGAGCTGACATCAGTTACAAGCAATAGGAGTGTTTGATTTTTGCCTCTGTATTTTTTCCCGGTCACAGCTTTGCAGTGTCTTAGTCTCAGACCCGTCAGTCCTTTTGATGCAGCTTAATTACAATGACTGAGATGATTCCCTGTCCCCTCCCATTCTAGCAACGGGATCCGAAGGGGAGGTAAGCCGTATTCTGACAATTCGCCTCTCGGCTTTGCAGGGCGGGGACAAACAATATTGCCTGCCTCAGCCAAGGGAAAAAGCCACTGCTATTAGAAATCCAGGAGGCAGCCAGTATTCTGCTGCTCAGGACCCAGAAAGACTGGGAAGTACAATCCTGGCAGCTTCAATGCGAGATTATTCTGTATATTTGTAGCAGTGGATTGGTGTAACTCTGATCAGAAAGAATCGTCTTTGCCAAATCCCACAGTTGAACCCCTGCCCAGGACAATAAGCTCATATGGTGATGACATGGGCAGAGCTGTGTTCTTCATTGTTGTTATAGATTTTTCACAGTCCCCTGGTTTCATCTGCAGTTTTCATGCACAGGCGCAGTTCTGCTCCTCTCCTTGTATCCTGTCCAGGAGTAGCGTGGAGCATCAGACATTCACAAAACCCTGCCAGTATCTGCACTCGATTCAAGACGACTTACCCTGGAATCACTTGTCCTTACTTTAAAATAAACATGAGCTGCCAGATTTTATATTTAATGTCTGAAAAAGGCAAGGAAAAAGGAAAGAAAACAACCCAGCACAGAAGAGAACTCAGCTGATACAGAGGCACATGGCTTAGCTAAAATCTTTCCCAAACGCTGGAGCTCATCCAGGGGAAAACTCACAGTGTGACTGCTTTCTGGTGCTGACCTTACTCATGCAACAACCATATCAATGCACATCAGTCCTGCCTTTCTGGCCGCGGCGTCAGGGTAGTTTGAGCCCTGCTGTGTCATGAGGGTGAATATTCGCGGTGCCAGCAGCCCTCAGTGTGCGCTGCTGCTAAGGGAGCTCTTTGAACCCAGGGATGCTCAGGCTGAAGTCGGTAGCTGAGTAACAGCACCACTTGTTGACAAATGCCATTTGAGTCTGTGGCGCCTGGTGCTGAGGAGCGAACTCACTGTGAGCAAAAAAATTTGTCAGGATATATTTCAGGTTTTATTAAATTGCTTTGAAGCTTTCTGAGTCATTTGCAAAGGCGCGGGTGAGAGCTTTAGCGAGATGGTGGGTTAAGGAAGAGAATGAGACGGTTGGCTTGGAGAAAGCGGGATGATGAATTAAAGTGCCTTTGTGGAAGTAAGTCTCTTTCTGCATCAAGCTGTAGTTTCAACCTTCCTAATTAATGTTGTTGTTTTTCTTCTTACTGTAGTGCAAGCTGTCCTAGCCTGACCTGGAGGTTCACCACATAAAAGCTAATCACAGCAGAGAGATCCCCTCTACTGGCTTATCCAAATCTTTACTAAAAGTGTGATATTCATGAACACAAATAGAACAACACATCTAAGAATTATGTATCTGGGAGTTTAAAGGGAGGAGGTAAAAAGAGGAAATAGCCCATGTTGCTTTGAGGTTATTTTAAAAACTTAGACTGAGTAGGTCAATACCCGTTAAGCTTTTTGGTCTTTAATTCTCTTAATGGTATGGCAGAAATCGTTAATTGTATTATTAAAAAACCTTTGAAGACTGTATTAATGTAATGTGACCTCGGATCAGTCAAGATCACATTTTCATTATGATTAAAAGATTCCTTGTCCTGAAACATTGATCTCATCTTCAGCTAAACGTGTCAGATGGAGAGGGGATGCTGTCAAGCCTGGGCAGTAGATGGCAATATTGCATTTCATTCTGCAGCGTGCTCTGCTGTAAATGCTCACCTCAGACAGGGGCCATGAACTTTTCCCCTCAGCTTCCAAGTGCAGGTTTCTACTTACATAGAGTATTAAATATTCCAGAAGCGAAATAATTCGAAATCCCATTTTGGATCCAAATTTCTTCAGTGACCGGTGTCAGGTATCTGAGTCAAAAACTGCAGCACCCAAAGAGTCCAGATCCTGCACGTCCACAGGGAGTGGACAGTGCATGTTAGGGACCATCAGCATCGTCTGTCTTGTAGGAGAGATTCATCAAGGCAGTATATGACCCCTGGAAGTAACATCTCCTGCTTGATTACTCTGATTTTTCTAGCTCTTGGGTGGATTTCTCACCTTTGTTTCAGGACCATGAAAGCTGTATCAACTGGTTTAATTCATGTAATGCTTGAGGAAGTTCCAAAAGATACCTAGCTAACATGTTGTCTTCCTTCGCACTGCAGTGTTTGGACAGGCCTTATATTTGGATAGACCACATAGATGATGAGAAGAGACACTTTACAAAGAGCTAGGAACCAGGAAGATGTGTGTTACAGGGTCTTACGCGCATCAGCTGTGCTGTGCCCTAATGTGCTGGGCTGCTGAGTAGGCGGACAAGGGTTTCGGAATGGAAGTGACATCTGGGGTCAGCGATTTATGAGAATGAAATATGCTGCAGCGGCTCGAAGATGCGGTGTATGTAAAGTGCTACTCCTTCGTCGTCCTGTGGGCATGTGACATGTGTCTTCACGGTTTTGCAAGGTACCAAGGTAATTGCCTTAAAGCTCCTTGCTACACAGGGTGTTGCAGGATGCTAGCACACACGCAAAGCGATGGGAAGCAGAGGGGCGTGCTGGCTGGTGTTAAAGCTTCAATTCTGCTGACTTTTCTATAAATAACTGCTGTCTGCTGTAATTGGGCACATCACAGTCCATGGTGATCTTTTATCTTATTACCGGCTGCTGGAAAACTCCCGGAGGTGTAAAATAGATACCAGGAAGATCCTGCACCCAGCAGTGTATTTCCCCATGTGGCACAACAGGATAAAACAGAAACAGTGTTTACTGGTAGCTGATGTAGAATTTTCTGCAGCAGGAAGGATGAAAAAACAGGGGTTGCACCTCTAAAACGATAGCAGCAGGCCATCTCTCATGCAGGATATCACTGGGTCTTGTGGAAAGAGAAACTCTTCATAGGGTTTCTAGTGGTGAACTGAATGGATGTTATTATTTGCCTCTGACTTAATTACAGGTATTTTGCAGTTTTCTTTAAAATAACAGTGTCTTAAAGTGAAAACTAGAGAAAGAAAAAAAAAAGTTGGTAGTTGGCTTGTGCAAGATGTGTGTGGATAAAAGGTGTGGAGTTCTCGACAGGGTTCAGAACACTTTGCAGACCAAGAACGCCGAATGCTCGGTGTCACTCTCCCGTAAACGCAACCAGCTTGGCTTGGAGCACACCCGGTGAAGCTGCCCACCATCAGGAATCAATGGTTTTATTAAGAGAGGGCAGAAAAACACTGGAGTTAAGACACTCAGGAAAGGGTTTGAGTGAAAAGGGGTGAATTGTCAAGCTTTGCTCGGTAGCGAGTATTTGAAATAGTTACTGTGCTGGGAACTGAGAGCTGTGGTGAGCTGCTGCAGAACTGCAGTGGCTCTGAGGCCACCAGGTGGGCGTGGGTTGTGTGTGTCCCCGTCCCGCTTTGTTTTTACCTCTGTCTTAAACTGCATTTGCCCCTCTACGGCACAGAGTGCAGCACACTGTGTGTATTACAGAATGCAAGCTTCAATGGCCTATTAAAAACTGTGCTCATGTTGACAAAGAATTTATTAGAGCTGAAATCTTTCCAGCATTACGCAGAAGCTGGCGCAGAGAACAGGACTGTGGAGGAACTTGTCAACAGCCTCTCAGTTGACTTTTGGTGACTGATATTTTAAGATTAGGTGCTATTGTAGGGTGTTTAATGTAAGAAAGGATTCCTGTGAGATCTTAGTTTCTGTCCTGGTTATTTGCTGATGGTGGGAACTCTCATTCCAGCAGTTTGGTTCTTTGTGATTTGGAAGAAGCATTGAAAGTCCACATAACTTTGGGTCAGAAACGTCTTTTCCTTCAAAATATGCCAGGAAAATGTCATTGTGACAGAAGCTGTGTAAAAAGTCTACAGAGAACAGCAGGATGCCTTCTGTGGCCTCAGATGGCCCCACCAAGTGATTCCTGGGTTGAAAGCAAGCTATATTGCTTGCTGTAAAAAGGCAGATACTCTACAAAAGCCTTTGCTCACTTATAAAAAAATCCTAGGCTATTCTGGCATGGATTTGTTCATCCAGGAAAGAATTAGCTTGCTGTGATTGGGCAGGGTGCCTCGTTGTAGTGGGACATTATTTACTCTGTATACTGAAGTCCCCCAAGCGATGAAGAATCCAGCTCTTATGCAAAGAGCACTCCAGAAACACGAGATTAGACTAAAACTTACGCCTGCTGATCTCCAGCCTTGGTGTCAGCCCTGCTATATGGCATTACCAGCTTATGTGGGTGAAGAAGCATCCCCAGGGCCATATTCTGATCATGTTTAACTTTCCTCGGTTTCCTGTCTTCTTCCAGCTGGGATAGGTACTGGCAATTGATAGAACAGACGAGAGAAATGGGAGGAAAAAGCTTTGTAATATTTAAAAATCTAGAAGGAGAATTTCAGATGTTTGCCTTCATTTGAGTACTGCGTAGGCAGCAATTCAGCACTGAGACTCCTCGAACTAGAAGTAAACATTGTTGAGAGAAGAAAACTACTCATTCAGAAACAGGAGATGACCTGTGAGAAGAAGAAAAGCTCCGGGAGAATAAAATCCCAGCTAAAAACAACACCCCGGCCAAGGAAATGCACACAGCTGGTGTAGCTACTTGAGACCCAGCAGTAATCCTGAGTAACCTGTTTGTATTGGGAGAAGACCATGGTCTGCAAACTGTGGTACAAAAGCTGTTATCGCCATCTACCTTTGAGCACCGTGCACCAGAAAAGAGCCCCTCCAGCCGTCTGAAGTCCAGCTGGTGCTTTCCATGTTAGTCTGTGCTGCTCTGGCACCCTCCACAAAGATAAAGGTAAGCTGGTGAGACACCTTCTGACTGTTTCACTTATTCAAGCAGTCCTTTCTCCTTCAGACGACCAGTTTGCGTTGCGAGTAACTGAGTTCGGGAGCGAAGGGCAGTTTCAGCTCCTAGATTACTTGATGTAGAGTTAGATTTTTGTTTTACTACCATTTATTTTTGCTCTAGTCTTCAGGTACCAGGAGAAGAAATGAGCAAATCCCTCTGATGCCCGCTTTCACCATGACAATAATTTGAGTAGAAACAGCTTTGCCTGCAAATAAATAAATAAATATTATATGAAAAGCTTCGGATGGAGCTGCCATGTTCATTCTTGTTTCTAAAGCCCCCACAGGCCATGTCACATATGTGGGTCATGAGGTCTATCGATTATGTGTCAGACACTTAGGTGTCAGTAATCAATAATACTAACCTGCAGAAAATGCAGCAGAGATTTACTAAACCAACTCTTTACAGTGTTTTTTTTCCCCTTATATTTAAGTTTTCTGTGCCTCACTAAAAATAACAGAATGCACAGCAGCAAAGGCAGGGGAGACAAAACCATCATTTTGCTGCCAGCTCATTTACTGTCCATTTTCATCTCATTCTGCCCGGTTCTTGGTGAGAAGGCAGGATGAGGAGGGGCAAGACAGGAAAGGGTATTTCCAATTGAATGGCTTCTGAGAAGTAGAAATGAAAGTGATTGAGTTGGGAGGACCTAAACATTTTGACCCCGACAGCTTATTAATATTTAACAAGGTGCCAGATTTTTTCTTTGACACTGGAAATTGTTGCGACTGTCTGTCTCCACCAGACTGAGTCTGCGTTCTCAGTCCACCATATCTAATGTACCTGCCTGCAGTCACGAATTGTCCTTATTCACAAAAGCTTTCCTTTATTTGCTCTTTCTGAGAATAAAGGAGGTAGTCTGGCAGATTAAACTGTGAATTTTCCCATGCAAACTTCATATCTCTGTATGTTCTCAATGGGTCACTGAGCAGACTGTGGTTTTCTTCTGCTGATTGTGGTTTTTAGAATCATTCCTCAAGTATCTTTTAACAAAGCATTTATTTGCCTTTTTAATTTGCAGATTGCTCGCGAGTTGTTCACTGTGACAGTTACATCTTTTAAATGTAAGCAGCTCTGATGAGATAAATATAACGATTTGGAATTTATGTTCTTATTTTTACTTGTATTAATGCGGTACTTCAAGATGTTATATGAAATTGGGATCCTCTTGGGGGTGGGAGAAAAGTCTATGCCATAAAGATAACGCAATACTCAGTAGAGGAGATGAAGAGTAGGAGAAAATAATGTCTTTATGTATTATGTAGGTGGTCTGCATCCTCACTCTTTCGGCGCCTCTCTCTGTCTCATTGCGTTATCGAGGTGGATTGGCTTCCTAATGTAGATGTACAGACCCAAATGACTTTTCCAAGATCACACAGAAAGTTTGTGGGTATTGAATTGGTTTACCAAATCTCGACCCAATGTCCTGAATTTTTTTTTTTTAAATAAGACTTTCCAACATACGTAAGCATTTCTCTCTCTGTACTCCCAATTAAATCAGTGAAAAATTGAGAAACTCGCTCTGCTAAAGAGTTAGTTTTGTATTAAAGTGACAGAGAGGATCTCTAATTTAGAGAGCTGTTGGGTTTGACTTTAGGAATTTCCAGTCAAGACCATGTATTCTCAGTTCTGTTTTTGTGAGTGCTCCACAACAGGGGTGTAAACTTTGAGTTCTCAAAGTCTAAGTAATTAGGGTTTTCTCTTAGAGGTACTTGTCTGTCTGCTTCGGTAATATTTTCATTGCACTCTAAAACTAATGTCAGTGAATTTCTGTCTTTTTGGCTTGTTTGAAGAGTAGTCCAGAATATCTTTAAAATTTTTATGTTATTTTTTTACTGCTCCAGCTGCTCTGTAAAGGCCGATTCTGACAATTCATCTGTTCCCTTTAATAGAACGAGGCAAACATTTGGTGATTTGGGTTTACAACATATATTTATGCCTTGCCATTGGGGAATCGGCTTCCATTTGTGCATTTTGAAAGGTCTAAAATGAAACCCGAAAATATTTTCCCTCTCTTTACAATGTTTAAATTGCAAAGCACCCTGTTGCTGCCTTGAGCTTTCTGCGTTGTGTAAAATCGGTCATTTCAATGATAATCCACTTACAACTGCGCTCAATTACCCACTTGTGCTGTGAGTTGCCAAGTGTTTGCCTAGTGGCAGAGGATAAAACCTATTTGGAAAAACTGGGTAAAAAAGTGGATGCCAGGAGGGGTAAACCTGGAGGGAAAGGCTACTGGGGAGGAGGAATGCTTGAAGTTGAGAATGAGGCACCGCCAGAGAGGCGGACATGAAGAAGAAACATGGTAAAGCTGAAAAGCAGAGGATCTTGAAAGAAAAGAAAAGAAAATCAGAAAGAGAATATAGCAAGGCAGTGTGGCTTGGTGGACGAGGTCTGGTCTAGCAGATGGAAGAAAAGATTTATGCCCAGGTTTGCACATGAACTTCTGGGTGACCGTGGACCATTTGTATCACCTCCTTGTCCTCAGTTTCACCTTCTGTAAAATAGGTCCTGTGGTACTTACCCTCCTCTGAGATGCACGGATAGGAAAGGCTAGACAAGAGCTACGGTAACACTGGTTATTCTGATTTATTGTTTTTCCTTTGCTAAGCCAGCATTTAGCCAATGGCACTCTGCCCTTTCACTTGTAGGAGAACTAAAAACCTAAAGAAAGAAAAACATGCACCCTTTCGGGAAAGGAAGGAGGTTTTAATTATTTAAGCATCTCCTTTTCATGTTGCTTCTGGTTTTTGAATCATTATCGTTATAGCTGTTGAGGCTATAGGCTTTACATAAATCATTTAAATAAATAATAAGTCATATCATTAAGTAATACACTGGTATTATTTATGGCTGTAGGGAGAGGGTAAGAATGCTGTGGATAAGATTGTGTTTAAAATGGAAAACAGACTCATCATTTTAAACACTGCCTTCTGGAGGTAAGGCTTTTGGAAACCGTCCTGGGAGGTGGGTTTACTCTCAAAGTTTTAACCTCCAAGCTGACTGCCTGTGATTCTGCTGTCTGTCGGGCACGTCATGTGTCCCATGGGGTATGTCCGCTGCTCACTGCAGTCCTGTCTTGCAGACCTCTTCTTCCTCATGTTCCGCCTTGTTCTCTCAGGAATGACCAAAAGTTTTGCGTCAGGCAACGCTCAGCATCGTGGTGTTTCGAAGGGTGATGCTGTCCTGGGTGGACACTACAGCACTGTCAGGCTCTACAACTGCTCGGGTCCTACAGCAGCACAGGGAGAGTGTTGCTTCCAAGTTATTCCTTTGCTCAAGAGGATGAAGGCTTGGGTTAGCAGGAAGCGAGGAGCAGTGGACTGAGGGGTGACCTCATTAATGTTTACAAATATATCAAGGGTGAGTTTCACGAGGATGGAGCCAGGCTCTTCTCGGTGACAACCACTGGTAGGACAAGGGGTAATGGGCTGAAACTGGAACATAAGAGGTTCCGCTTAAACTCGAGAAGAAACTTCTTCTCAGTGAGGGTGACGGAACACTGGCACAGGCTGCCCAGAGAGGTTGTGGAGTCTCCTTCTCTGGAGACATTCAAGACCTGCCTGGACACATTCCTGTGTAGCATTATCCAGGCATTCCTGCTCTGGCAGGGGGATTGGACTTGATGATCTTTCGAGGTCCCTTCCAATTCCTAACATTCTATGATATGATTCTATGATATGATATGGTGCTTGTTACCAAGTGGGTAGTTAGCGGTATGATCTGTGAGTCCTCTATCCCTAAGCAGAGATTTAGTTTTACTTTCTGAGGTGCTATGTTCCCCAGGTGGTTATCTGCCAGTGTCCTGAACGCCTGCTAAAGTTGGGAACAGAATGGACGATGGATTATTTTAAAAAAAAAAAAGTATCCTGTGCGTGCCATTTTGACAGGATTTTTTTTTGTTTTTTTTTAAACAATTTGAAAACTGTATTTCAGATTCAACTAACAAGCACCTGCTTCAAGTTCTAGAGTAGCTACATTGTAGGACTTTCCTTCTCCTTTGTAACTCAGGAGTATAGTTTTCTGCTGGCAAGTCCTGTCTTAAGGGTGTATAAACACAATTTCCTGGCCTTTGCTTTTGAATCAGCTAGGTGGACTTGGCTCCAGTGAGGTGGAAAAACTCTGGAGTTTCTTTTCCCTCGAGGCAGAATCCATTCAACTCTTTGCCAGTGAGAAATACCACCAAGGCAGCACGACTAACTTTGGGAAACTTAGTGCTGTCCTTACCCTTAGTGCGAGTCCCCAGCTGGGACTTCAGCTCGTTGCACTTAAAGGCAGAGGTTCAGTGCTCTGAAGCACTCAGAGCGTTTAGCCAGCACACCTTCTGATCCCCTCACCCAGTCCCACCAATCACTGACGCAGTTTTCTCCTGCTTATTCTAAATCGGCTTTAATTTTCTTTTAAATAATTAAGTGTGACTTTTTCAGTGCAAGACAGGGAACTATGACTAATTATAAAATCATTACATGATTAAACTCAATTAACTTCGAATAACCCTTGAAATTTGCTTAATGTCAGCCCTTGGCCCTGCTTGAACCAATAAATATTGCTCACCTTTTGTAATGGGTTTGAGAAGAGGTGGTTGTGGAGCATGATCGGAGTCGGCTGAGCCAGAGAGCAGCCTTACAGAACAGGGTTAAACTGGTCCCAGAGAGCTGAATCCAGCCACATCAAGAAAAGGGAGCAGGGTCTTCTGCTTCTAACTGGGATATTTTTTTCCCGCCCATATTTTTCTCTCAAGTAATAAAGCTTTGAAAATTCTTTTCAGCCTTCCATTCAGTGGTCCCAATCTGCTTTGCAAATGTTAATGAGGGTTAAACCTCACAAACCCATCAAAGCATGGGAAAGTACTGTCACTCCCATTTGGACAAGGGATGCCAAGGCGCAGATGAGTGAAGTGAATTACACCAGGATCAGTGGCAGGAACAAAATCCTAAGAGTTCTGATGTCCTATTTTGTATTTTAGCTAAAGCTTTTTCTCACATAATACTGAAAGTTTCATAGAGCCGTATGAAAGAAAGGGTCTCTTTTCTCAAGTATTGGTGCACATCTGGTTATTGGTTGTTTTTTGGTGTGGGTTTTTTTTTTGTTCACTTTATGAAGCCATCTCTGGATCCCGTCTGTCTTACAGCTAGATCCTGGCAAAAGAACTGGCAAAAGTGTGCAGAAGAATCCCAGCAGCTGTATTTCTGTGTTCAGTTCCTGCGAGGACAGAAGGGGATGTCATTATTGCTACTGTTCCTGGCAATCTGCTCTGACTGGGAAATGGTAGCGGACAGTAGTACTGTTCTCTGTGAAGGCAGGTGATGGTTAGAATTTTTCCAGTAGATAACTAGGTGGACTTAGTAACTAGATAATCATAACGATGCCTGATCATCTACTTACAAAAGTCCCTCATGTGGTGTGCTGGCCATGAAATGTTTTCAGAATTTTATTGACTTCCAGGCTTTCTCCATGAAAAAGTCTTGGCACTCTTGCTTGGTCCTACCTGAAAATGGATTTAGAGGCCCCTTGGATAAAAGTTTTCATACACAACCCTCTTTTTTTTTGTTTCTTTTCTTTCTGAAAAGAGCACATAGCTTTGCGGTTGCTATTGAAGTAATGATATTTGGGAACTGGCTTTCAAGGAACTAGGAGAACAGTTGATTAATACACCTATGTGCAGTAAAGCAGCGTATTTGTTCTTCACATTTTTGGACACTTTTTTTGTTTATGATTAATGTGAGTGCATCATTGGTGTTGACTAACAACAGAATGTTCTTTTGATTTTTTCATATAGCTCTTTATAGGCTCTTGAAGGACATCACGTGAGGTCTCAACCCATTTATTAAACAACAAAAGTAGTGAGAGAGAGAGAGAGAGAGAGAGAGACAGGATGTAAACACTCATCCCTAAACATGAGTGTTTATAGCCTCAACATGCTGTTTGAGTCTGGTTTCATGACTGGGAGTGCCCTTGGGTCATCATCGAGCAGCTTGTTCGACTGTGATGTCTGAATGATGAATGTCTCCACTGAAATTACAGATGACCACCCCATAACAAAAATCACCCCGCTTATTGGCCTCTGCAGAGGAACCAAAGGGTGACTGGGCAGTGGTGGAGGGCTTCACCTGCTGCAACCCTGCTCTCTCCCTGCTCATAAATGGAAATTTGTGAAGAGTCTGTCGTGTAGGATGTGCGGTGATGAAGTTTGGCTCCCCACTTGCTGTTCTGTATTTTTACTATAGACAGAGTTTTCCTGTCTGTCTGGGTACTGCCCGCCAAATTAGTTAGGGTCAAAAACTGAATACTTGAATTTTTGACCTTCGAATGAACCTCACAAGAAGTAAAGACAAGGAAATCAGTCTGCAGTGCTCTGTCCAGTACTTGAGGATGGTTTCGAACATCAAAGAATGAGCAGTCCAGAAAGACACAGACACGGTTGTGTTCTTGAAATCAGAAGAGTGTATAAATTCCTCTTATCTCTATGGGGGAAAAACCTCCCCATGGACCTAGGCCATGCTTGCTGTTTGTACTGCGTTGCTCCTTTTGCCATGATAAGACCTGATGAAAACAATTTAAAAGAAACATGTTGGGGTCCAGGATGGCTGGGCAGTGAATGGACCATAATGTTCAATTACTTCCATTAAAACTGTTTGTTGACTGGGATTAGTTTGGGAATGGCTGTTGCCCTGTTTAGATAAACAAAAAGCCAGTTACCATAGCAGGCTGCCTGTGCGTTGCCTACCTACGGGGCAAAAGCAAAGTCCCGTTTTCCCCTCAAAAACCAGCAAGTGGAGCAGAAGCAGCAGTGCCAGGCGTGCAGTAGAAGCTGGGGCCGTTCTGGAGCGTGCTGCGGCCGGTGCAGAGCTGTGGCAAATGTTTGGCAGCAATTTTCTCCCAGCAGCCTGTGCCAGGAGCCAGGTGCAGTGGGAATACCTCCCTGCTGTCCTCCAACAGATTGATTTTGTCCCTTAACTTCCCCTTCCACCTGCTAATTCCTTGCTCGCGTTCTCTCCCAATGCCCTTTTCACTTGGTGGCAGCCTGGTTTGGTCATTCTCGCATCCTGCTGCTGCCCTCCCCACCTTTTGGCTGCCTGTTCTTAAATCCTCCTCACTGCCTTCCTCCTCTTCGTAGTTTCCAAAGTTCATCATCCGTTAGTATTCGGATATATGGGATATCCAAAATTTGGGGTTTTTTTCTGGCTCCCAGCGATCTAGTCTCTAATGCCTACTGGTTGGTGGGAGTAGGAGAAGGGGAGTGAAAAAATCAGGGTTTTCCCTTTTAATTCATGATTTGTTGCTGCTGGTTTGAGCTTTAATCAGTTGTCTGGCTGTTGTTTGCTCGCTGATGGTTTTTACAGAGCAGTCCCGTGTAAATATATACAGAAAGGGCAGGAGAGTAACTGGAGACTGTACACCGCTCTTTTATTTCCTGGGAGCCTGTTAAAGGCAGTTTCCAGTTTTTACATCCCTTTGTCAAGCTGCCTTCTGTGTCCATCCACTTGTGCATTTATTTAGTGGTGAGATTAGCTACTGTATCATCCTCTAGGATCGTAACAGCGTGTTTCAGGATAAAGCCAGAGATGCAAAGTGCGCTGAACCCATTATAAAAAAAGCAAAGGGGCTTTCCTTGATGGCATTTAGCTCAATAAACACAGTTTGTCAGAGATGTCTTTATCTCCTTACATTTAAGCGATTAAATGTTAGTAAAAATAGCTTCAGAAATAAAACATGAAGAGAGCTTCTGGCAAAGCCCTGTCCAGTTTAATTCATACATTAAATATTTGCTAGTAGGGTCAAAAGCTGAATGCTTAGATATTTTGCCCTTTGAATGAACCTAGCTAAAATAAAGACAAGGAAATCAGTTCCACAGAAGCTGTCTCCAGAATACTAGGATCAATTTAAACATCAAAGGACGGAGAGATCATACAGACAGACAGCCATATTATTCTGCACAATTAATACTCAGAGAGGTGTTTCCTGAATTCTGAATCTTGCACAGGGAAGATAATATTAAAATTTCAGAGTTTTAATTATGTAAAAGACAGTCCTTGATCCTTAGCTTCAGCAAAACAGAGCGGTTTATTTTGCATTAATGAATGTAGGAGAAACATCCCCCAGTCTGAATCTCTGCCTCGATGCAACCTTTTTACAGTCAAATTAGCATTTATATTTCTAAAGGTAATTTTTAGACAACACAATAAATAAATGATATGCCGGTAACCTCCAGATGGATAAAGTGGTGCTCGTACGGCATTTACAATGCAAATTGGCAGAAGATTACACAGTGGCCAGCTCTGTCGATCTCAGGCAGGAGCGAGCAGGGAGGGCTGAGCCATGTTCTGGGTCTAGCGCCGGGCTTTGCGCCCCTGCACACCCCTCGTGCCCGGGCACGAATGACTCGCTCAGTCCATTTTTTTGCTACAGCAAATTTACACGGAGGGCAGGATCTCCCGTGACTTTCGCTTTGCTCAGCAGGATCTGTATCTCAGGCTGCTGGGTTCAAACTGGGCTATCAGTATGCGGTGTAGAGTTGAATTCTGGAAAGGTTTCTCCGGGTTGGAGCTTGTTCATTTGGGGCTTGAGCTCTGATTCTGAGGTCCTGAGAAGGAGGGAGAGAGAAACAGCCGACTGCTCTGAGCAACTGGAGCTGAAATTTGCCTGAAGGCTGCTGTAAGTCTGTACATCTCCACATAGACTGCGAGTCGCACCTGTATTTCGGGTTTCAATAGTAGCTTTAATCTGGTTTAAGGATTTCTGTATATACTTTATTTTAAAAAGATATTGGCCAGAATTTCAGAATTGAGATGAATGATTTCTGTAGTTCCGAAGTATCATTTCATTGTTGAGATTTTTTGACAGTTACTAAAAATTCACTTCTAACTTGAACTTTCTTTAGGCACCTGAGTAAGCGTCTTCATCTTTGTTACGTGATTTCAAGAGCTCCTGCGCTTTTAAAGAACACGCCGTGACTTATTAAATTACCTATCTCAAGTATCATTCTTTTCAAAGTCTTAGACATGATTATTTTCTCACTGTGTATCTCCAAGATCTGCTTAACTAGAGGACTGTATCGCATCCTGTGGATTTTACCGTAACTGCTGTTAAGAATGGATTAAAATAAATAAAATAGGGCCCAGGTAAGGTCCACTGAAATCAAGGAGAATTTTGTCATTTACTTCCATTGGGTCTATCAGAGAAATTCTCAGTGGTGATGGAATACGCAGTATTTGCTTAGTTTGGCTCATGTGGCAGTCAGTGGAGTGACTTGACTTCAGAAGCGGAGCGTTGCCTTGCTGTACATAATTAACATTACAGTGCTGTAGGTTCTGCATATGAAAATCCAGGCTATTGTAAATTGTGGTTTCCTTGCCAACCATATCTCAGCTCTCGCACTTCTGTAGTTGTCTCTATGATGCTTTGTGCGCTATTATTACCCCTTACCTAATGCTGGAACTGGAGGGATCTGCAAAATCTAAGCTATTATTCTTTCCATCTGAAATACATTAAGATGAAAATAAAAATAAAATCTAACACGTTTCACTTCCCAAGTAATTCTGTTCTGGAAACATTAGAATAAACAGACTTGACATTGGGAATATTTCAAAAAGATATTTTTTTGGCAAATGCTCGTAGCTAATGAATTTGCATTCATAAATGTAACCATTTGTATCAGAATAGTGATTAAAGCATTAAAATTGTCTCTTCTGCCAAACCGTAGGTCATATAGCTTGGATTTCATGTTTTGAAAATCTCATACTTGCAGCGAACTACTTGCCAGCAAATCACAGACCAAGACTTATTCCCAAGAATTACTTTGTGGTGAAGTTCAAATAATGAATATAGGTTTGTGTCTGTGGAGAGGGAGGAAGCTAATTTCACTGGTGGTGTTTTCCACTGAATGTTATTTGGGCAAGAGGCCATACAGAAAGCTTTCTTGAGTTTCTTCTTGTTTCTCTTTGATTTGTCCTCAGAAGATACTGATCTGTCTGGAGCTGCAGCTGCGGGCAGGGTTCAATGGTTCTCAACAAATTTTTGCATGTTCTTGGCAGCATTTCGTAGGACTGGAGGTATCTATTCAAAATGCTATAAGAGCTGCAAGTAGTGTCAGGGTGAATGTACTTACACTCCATGCTTCATGTATAAGCAAGACCTTAGCCCTGCTCTTTTCTTGTCGAGACAATTGTGTTGCTTGTTTCCATGTAGTTTTGAACTAATATATAGATAGGGAGGTAAATCTTGTTTCTTTCTTGACCAAGGTTACTTTGCACATCCAAGACCTCTCTAACCGAGCTTACACCACTCGTGTGTGATCCCCTAGGATGCAAATGTGAAGGCAGACCCAGGCAGGAGTGGGACATGGCACTCTCCCTCCCTCACGTACCACACCAGGAATGTAGTGCAACTGCACTTTAGAGCTAGAGGAAGGAGAGCAGGAGCTGGCACCACCCATCCATTTATGTGAGATTCAGGAGCTGGCACCACCTTACCATTTATGTGAGATTCTGTACCGCTATAAGCGAAAGGTGATCTGGCCAGAGCCACAACAGCTGCAATTTGGTGCCTTTCAGTGGTCCCACAGCGCTCTGTGATCCTATCAGTGGCCTCCACTTGGCTACACGTCCTCTCTGTACCTGCCCTTGTGCTGTCCATCCTTAACATTTACAGCCAGGCTAACTGCAGTGTCTCAGGTGCAATTTGATGCATTGCCCTTCGTTGCAAGACTGGGATGTTATTGTGCTTTCCTCTCTGTTCTTCCGGTTCCTTCACAGTCCAGACTTGATAAGACAGAGGATTTGGCAAGCTTCTGGAGCCAGGTTAGCTCCTGGATTGCAGCACTTACCTGGGTGGGTGCAAAGGAGAGCAAAGTGTGTTGACCTGTGAGGACAGGAGCAAGGAGGGAGAGGTTGGTCCAGCTACCAAAAGCCATGTATCGTCAAACTACGGCCTAGTTTTCTTACCTAGGATGTGTTTAAAGAGGGATTGGCATCAAGAACAGGCCATTAAGCAATTGAAACTCTAATAGAAAAACATAACCTTATCACAGATTTTTTTTAAAAAACCCTCGGAAAATAGCTCAAATATAAGGTTAATTGGAGCCAGAAATGTCAAACTAATGTAGCAATTTACCCTGGGAGACTGCCCTGGCCTTTGAGTATAGCAATAGTACAGACTACTGAGTAGGATAGTGAAGAAATATAATAGGATTTTATGTAGTCCCCTGTCATATTAAACGTTCTTTGCAATTAATTTCTTGTTGCAATGTTATTTTCACTGACCTATTTTTTTTTGACCTCCTACAATCTTTAAGCTACCAAAGTAGGGCATACGGGAATTCACATTTCTTAAAAAAAAAAAATAAATTAAAAAATTCTTAACTTAAACCACTGTCAATATACACATCGCAGTGTAGACTGATATTAACTCAGAGCAGTATAAAAATGCCATTGGCTTATTCTAGAATAGCCTTTAGTCTATGAGCTGTACTGATCCATTCAGGAAAACACTGCTTTTGAGCAGCTTGTTCAGAAACAAGGAGGTGTTTTCTTGGACTGAGAGTTTGAGGATGTCTGCCCTGCAAATGAAACACAATAGCTGGTCCTCTTTTCCTCCTAGTTGGTGATTCCATTTCTTCTATTGCTGACTGGCCATCAGACTAAGATAGCTTGGTATCGTGGTCTGGTCTGACTAATCCGAAACTGATGGACTCAGGATTAACAGTGATAAAATGCCAAAATTGTGGAATAGCTGGGGAATCCTGGTTCCAGCTGTTCTGACTCCAGCTGAATCCCTTTCCACATGAGCTGGATAGATAATCCATTTTCATTTTTTAATCAAGCAGTACTGAAGTGGTTTGCTCTCTAGATTTTTCTGCATCTTCCACAGTAAACTGTGGAAGAGGCCTAACATTTCTTGAAAGCATCTTTTTCTGATGGTGTGAGTGGGTAGGGCAGTCGAATTCTGAAAAAGATCACTCCGGGGGAGTATGAAACCTCCATCACAGAGACAGATAAATGTCTGCTAGACACAAATCAGGTGGTTTGGCGGGGAAGGGGAGTGACGTGATCGCTGGAAGTCCCTTTCGCTCCTGTTTTTCTATCACTGCAAAAGACGGAAAACGCTACCCCAGGAGAGTAAACCTGGTGTCCAGGTTTGCAGTCAAGGTGACCAGCTCAAAGGAGAGAGAACAATACAGGCAACACAACTTTCTGATCTTGAATAAGAGCTCTTAACATAAGCCCAAGTGTTTTCGAAGCAAGTGTCCTTAATGTTTTTCCCTGTGGTAGTAAGGATTATTTTTTTTTAAGTGGAGCTGGAACCAAATATCATTGAATCAAAGAAGCCAGCGTTAATCAAAGCACATCAAAGAGGTTCCTCATCAGTTGCCTGGAGCAACAGAATCTGCAGCGTATCATCTTTCTTATGCTAAGCTGGAGGAATTCAGAGAAGAGAATTTTTGTCTGTTTGCTCTCAAATGAACACAGAAATAGTATTTTCAAGGTTTTTTTAACAGTTCAGTGAGTTGGTCCATTTAGCCATCACAACGGGATTCCTAGACTTAGGTTTCCCGGGAATGTTTTTTATATGAAAATCAGTCAAACCAACCTTTAAAACTCAATACGTAGTGGGTTGCCTCTCTCAACAAAGTTACAGAAGTGCTTCCTACCCTTACGTTGTCTGTCTGTTCCCTCTCTCTCTAGGACATTAGAGCGGTACCCCTACCACCCCTTGTTGCTTCGCTACAGATGCATTTCATTCTCAGCTAATAGGACTTAAAGGCAGCAAGCAAGGATAAACAGACAGAATTCCCTGTTGAAGTACAAAACTCCTTCCCTCAGATCAATATTTTCTGGTGTTCCCCAATACAGAAATCAGGGGTGCTTGTATTTAGCCCATTTGTTACCTTAAAACTTACGGATACTCAGTAGAGCCAAGTGATTACTCGGATATAGAAAAGCCTGAATTTTAGATCTCAGCCAGATTGATTCTTACAGTTGGTTGGGCAGTTGATAAAATGCTCACCAGCAAAACCTCTTTGTCCAGCCTAGGGAGTTCCAGGGCAGCATCAACAGATACTCAGATCTTTCATGTTGATCGCATTCGCCAGAAATAAACTCCAGCAATGTGTGAGCGTTGTGATCAACCCGCAGTAACGCCGAGCTTGGAGCTGGCTTTTTATGGTTTTCGAGGTCACGTGTTGTGCACCTCCTTACTAACGAGTCCCAGAGCATTTTCCAGAACCTGTACCCATGGGCTGAGACCCGTACCCCTGCTCAGGGCTGGGACATGTTGGCAGTTCAGTGTGAGCAACACTTCACTCCAGTTGTTAAGAGAGGAAGTGAAGAACAGAAGTTCTGCAACTGAAGCTGCAGGGGGAAATTTAGTGCAGTAGAATGTAATTATCCCAACTGGAGTATGGCCAGGATCCTAGAGTTAATAATACCCTCTGCTCTTGCAAAAAGTGCCATAGAATTTTTAATGACTGCTAGTGGTCAGCAGGCTTCGCACCACATCTCGAAGATAGACATGGAACGGATCAGAAGTGTAGGTATTTGGGTCTTTCGTACAACACAAATGTTTCTGGACGGCCTCTGGCTGCAGCCTTCAGGTTTGGGAGGGATTTGAGTCAAACAGCCAGGGAAGAGACATTAGTCTTAAGGAAAATGATCCCATTAAAGGCAAATAACATGCAGTTGGTGAAGAACAGCTGAGATGTACACTGAAGGATCCATACGGTAGTATCTGGGCAGACCAAATCACCGCTTCCTTGACCATCATTATCACAGAATCACAGAATGTCAGGGATTGGAAGGGGACCTCAAAAGATCATCAAGTCCAATCCCCCTGCCAGAGCAGGAACGCCCAGATAATGCTACACAGGAACGTGTCCAGGTGGGTCTTGAATGTCTCCAGAGAAGGAGACTCCACAACCTCTCTGGGCAACTTGCAGCTCAGAGGAATGGAATACAAAAGGTTAACAGCACCTTTTGTACCATAGGGTCAACTCCTGTGGAAATCTCTATTACAGATTTACCCTGATTTCTGTAATAGTGGAAGCTATGTGCAAATGAGTTGGGAAATGGGTGTAAGTGGCGAGATTACGTTGTGTTAATTAGCCTGGCATTGATGAGCTGTGCAAAGCCTGGGAACTTCCACAGCAGGAAAGAGAGCACATCACAGAGAATCCCTTTCGTCACAACGGATTTGTGCCATGGGACTTCAGTTAAAAACCAGACCAGGCCACTTTGAATTGCTTTAATGAGAAATTATGTTGGTGTGTTTTGTTTTTTTTTTTAAAAAAGTCTCTGTTAAACTGTCTGTCTACTCTTCTGCAGTGCAGCCCATCATGACAGTAGATGAGGTGCTAATTAACTGTCTTGGCTGCTTTTTCTGAGCACAGGGTTTGTTATTCTATACTGCACCTGGCTCCATAGGCTCTGATACTTGGGATCAATGGGCATTACTATACTGCCAGCTGTAATAAAGACTAGAAGGCCAATGATTCTATATACCTGTTCTTAAAATGAAGAGAGGCTTGCACAGTTCTCCCCCTTGGTACATCGGTGCTTACACCATGACAGTATTATTTCAGGGAATATAAGTCTGCTACAGGATATTGCCACTTTAACCACCTAAACTGCCTTTTAGTTTCAGTTTCAACAGAGTGTCAAAAATATTACCCCTGTTTAAGATTAATTTGTGACAAAATGTCATATTAATACAGCTATATTTCCCAGGGGATAAATATGGCCTTTTGAAGAGCAGCCATGGCAGAGTGCTCTATAGGACTACAGAGAATTATCAACAGGCTTTTGCTTTAGCAGATGTCATGCTACCAGAAGAATGGTGCAGTTTGCAGGCGAGTATCTTGTACGGGCTGTTTTATTGTGAGAGTGAAGTTATGATATTTTCTTCCTATTAATCCATAGCTCATCCCTAATTATATTAGCACCTCTCAGGGACACCTGATTAAGAATCTGAAGAGGAAACTGTCAGTTACCTATAAATCCATCAGCGTTGCATCATGCTTATTTTTGGCATCGTAGCTATTTTGGGAGGCTGATGTTTACCTTGAGGTTTGTGCATTATTGGTAGAATTACTTCCGATTTACACGACTGGGTGTGCCGTCACGGTTGAGCCCTGTGTGATGCTGAGGAGTTTACTTGTAAGGGGCTATATCCAGCACCAGTTGTAAGCAACTGCAGTTTCAGTGAAACCAATAACAGCTGCACCTGCATGTGCTAAGGCTGGCTTTGGAGCAATTTATCAGGTATTCTCTTTGTATTGAAGTAGAACAAACTTTGTATTTCATTGCACCTCCGGTACCTGCAGTACGCCTTGGATATGTCTGAGCTATTGAAACCAAACTTCTTAACAGCCCTCAGATGTAAAGAAAGGGAAGATGAAAAAAGTCCTAAAACTAATCTCCTGCCTCACAGCATTTCACCAAGATGACTCAGAAAATGACAAGGGAACCAAACTGCAAATTAGGCTCTAGTGTGTGTTGAAGACATTTGCCACCGGTAAAAATGAGTTATTGAAACAGTAAAGCTGAGGACTTCAGAGAAACTTTGATTGACAACAATAATTACAGCTATTCTTGTTTCTGTAAGAAATACGGTGCAGGGTAGACATAATAACTGTATGAAAATGATATTCTAAATCTGAGCAGAAGTAGATGTAGGTCCAAACAGTTTGTGTGTCTTCTGTACAGATATTTGTGCGTTTTCATGTGTTAAAAGTAACGGTAGTACCAGGCAGGTATGCAAATTTGCTTTACATGACTAGTCAGCTAATCACTGAATGTTTTTTAAATAAGCTTCTGTGAATGAAGGCTGTCTTGCAGCACCAGTGTTCAGTCCAGTGGAGAGCTCTGTGTTTGGTACCCAAGCCAGGCTGTGTGACAGCAGGGTCAGACCGGGGGTTCTGTAGAGCAGATGCAGTTCATGGGACACTTCCACCCAACCTTTGTGTCCTGTCTCTGGAGGAGATGCCTGATAATTGTTTGAGCCACTGCCAGCATGGTCAAATAATTTCTTTTGTACCTCAGGACAACCCTGTGTTCAGCTCGAGCTTCCACAATATTCCTCATAGGCAAAGAGGAGATAGAGTTGAAGCTCACAGTCTTTATCCACATGCAGCTTGGTGCCTCAGGTCTGGAACCGCTGCAGAGACCTAAAACTAGGAGCTCGTAGCTGTACTGTGCTAGTGAGTGGAACCATTTTCCCTTTCCCTGTCTTGCTTTGAGATCTAGGTTCATTTTATGACAGCAGGAAAAGCGTGGAAGGGAGAACTGTTGCTAACCCTTCTTACAAGGCCACAGTAATGCCAAGAAAGTGGCTGTAGACCCGTAGTTGGTTTTACTGAACTTGTGGGATTACGTTGCTTGGAGTTGTTCGGTTGGGTTGACATTCACAGGGACGGGGAAAATAAGAAGTTAGTCCATGCACAAGTGCCAAGAAAGAGTTAAATTAATGGAGGAAAAGGAAAAAAAATTTCTTAATGCTGGAGAAAGATTATGCTGGCTTACTTATCAGGTTCATGCTGAGCCCAGTTGTAATTGGAATGTACCCTTTGTAAAGTTTATTGGGTCCTGGGGCAGCTTGTTACTGAACCGGTCAATTAATCTATTTTTTTTTTTTAATGAGTTAGGGGATTTCCTTTTGTGGAAAATCACCAGGAAACCTGACCAAATGCCCACAGCTTGGGGAAAGCGTGGCCTTAACATATAGAAAACCCTTCCTCCACAATTAGGAGAGGAAATAGACACCTCCCCTAATGGGCAGCATATTTGACCAATCCAAGGACAAAATAGATGGGATTTCACCATTGACTTGCAGGTTGTCGAGGGAGGATCACCATGAAACAAGATTACATGAATGCAACTTGGTGTTGAAGGAAATAAAACCGTTGAGTCTCCCTGCTGAGAGACAAATGATTTCCATTTAAAAACCTGTTTGTTCCATGCTGTAACTCCCAATGTAGCAATAATTAATGATATCAGAAGGTTACGAAAGACATTCTGTTGTGCTTACTCTGTTCTAGGCATGAAATTGGATTAACGTGAAGATAAACTTAGACTTTAAATCTGTTGAGGAAATCAGTAATTATGTCAAAATTTACAAATATTAATCTGTTTTAAGTGTGTCAGGATACTGCTCATCTATCAGCAAAACATCCTGCCCTGTCAGAATTCTGTCGAAAGGTTAATTTCTTAAAATACCTGGATTTCCAATAACAGAGTATTGTGAAGATGCAGCTTATTGAATAAACACAAACAATCTCACCTCCAGAAACATGGTTATTTCTTTTTCAGTGGCATCCAGCCAGAACCCTGTCATGAGGAAGAATCAATTTGCAAAGTATTGAGTAAATCCTTGAGCTCTGCTGTGGAGAGGCGACCACCCATGGAAACAACTGACATGAAAAAGGTATGACACAAGGTGTGACAGTGCATAATTATTAAAAGTGTACCTTTGCTGCAAACGAGCATGGAAACACTGTTGGCTTTAGGGGCAAGCAACAAAGGCTCTGAAATTAAGTTAGGTAGAAATTCACTGGGTTATTGGAAGGGGAAGGGACTCCATATCCTACCTTCTCAAATATTTAGTGAATCCAATGCTGGAACTGATTCTGCAGTAGCTAGTTTTAATCTAGCTGCTGTAAAAACCACAGAGGTGACAGAGTTTTGTGAATGTGTGTGCAGTGATAGTCTGCAAGGAAGCCTGCTCAGGTAGAGCTTTGTTGCTACTGATACTTATGAGGTGGAAGCTCAGCTTGGTATATCTCTGTAAGTTGCAGTCATACCTTCTCATCGCAATTTAAATTTACCCTGAGGGAACAGGTTAGCTTTGAGTACCCATTTAATTAAGTTGCCTGGTAGTGCAGTTGTATTAGAACTAGAAGTGCTAGATTCCCTTCCCAGTGGAAATGGAGATAGTGGGCACTTGTATAAATCTAGTAGGAACGGTCCTCAATACCATCTGCCATGAAATGTGCATCGAAACCCGCTTGGGATTTAGAAATCTCCTGCTTTTCTTCTGTTTTCTAGATGAACTGTCATCTTCGTAAACATGAAGAAATGGGGTGTGAAGGTGAAGAGAGGCTGTGGATGTATTTTCAACGTTGATGTAGGGACAGTTCGCGTTCATCAGGTCTGGTCTTTGCACTGGCTGATCCATGGATAGAATGTGGCTTTTCTGTTTCCCAACTTGAGGTGTTAAACTGACGCAACTCCATGCTGGGCCAGGGGGCCTTACTGGTAAGTTGGGTGTTTCTTCACAGTGCTGCATGTAGACAGGATGCCAGCGTCATGGCTGGGATCATACAGGTGCTGTGTGACTGGAAGGACAAGGCTTAACCTCTGGTGACAATTACAAGACATTCCTTGCTGGTTTTGACTTTAGTGAGAGCTACAAAGTGATTGTGTGTGTGAAGTTTTTAAGTTTCTAATGTTTATATAATAGCCAAACCGATTAATATGAAATTCTATTATGGCCAAGTCAAACATAAAGAGGTTGTCTCATTATTTTTCATTTTATTATGCACTACTTCTCTTTACCAATTTCTTTTTCATTTTTTTTCCTTTGCCCCTGACTCTTTATCATAGGTGACTTGTGTGGGCTTAGTCATAAAATCATCTCTCTGTGAAAGAAACATCCTTCTATTTATTGTGTCTATTTTTTATGATGACTTTTGCTTTGAATTTATTTAACAATACTTCTTTCCTTTCACTACATTGTGACTGCTCCTTCCTGTGTCATTTGGAACTGGCCAAAGTTGGCAGATCTCAAATTTCTTTCTCCTCTTTGAAACACACAGATTCTTTCTCCTTCGGTGATAATGGGCATTGTGTTTCCTTAGAAATATTTTTTGGGGCCTATTATTTCTCAGGCACTTCAGTTGGCAAACTGAAGGCTTGGAAACAAATTAGCTTGGATGGAAGCCCAAGCTGTCAAAATGAGCCTTCCATTCATTACTGAATCATCCACCTCCTGCATTTAGATCTTCAGCCCCACTTTTCCAGTAAGCTTCTCAGTTGAGTTCTTGAAATTTTTTTTTTCTGTCACTTTTGAACTCCCCACTGCAGTCTACTTCACTTACCACCACACAGAAAAGCTACTTCCCCATTATCTGGAAGTAATGAACTAATAACGCCAGTATAGAGGGCACAGCTGGTCATCATTTTTGGTAGAAGACATTAAAATTATATTTTTCTCACGTATTATTTCTCTGTGAGTTACCTGAGGCTGAGGCCTTGATCACTTTGTCAGGCACGAAATTCCAGGTAGGAAAACCGATTCCTACATGGGTATCATTAAAATCATATTATTAGTTTTGTTCTGAAATGTTCTGGGGATGAGGTAGGAAGGTCTTGTATCCCTTATATATTTATGTCCCTTAAGTATTCTATGCCACTTCTTTCTGTGTTTTGGGGTTTTCTTGTGTGTTCTTTTTTCTGCCTTTTTTTTTTTTTCTGCTGTGTCTTTGTCACCATGTATTCTCTCAGAGGAATAAATCTCTCAGAAGTATTGAATAGCATCTTTTTTTTTTCCCTTCTTGCTTGGTGTCAGTGTGGACTTCGATTGTTAAGAGAATTTTCAGAATGAAATGTTTCGGTTTCAGACGTTAATTTTTTTTCCCCACTATTTTAGTCAACTTTTTTTGTATTTCTATTTCAAATAGTGTTTTTAAATGTCTCTACTTTATATTTTTTTTAAATTAAAAGCAGACAATCTAATTGTTAGTGAAGGGTAGTTAAAACACATTAACAAGTTTGAAGGTTCCAGTACTACCTGGAAATAAGCTGAACCGTCTCAGGGAATTTGTAGAGGAGAGCAGTGCGCAGGCAGAGTCATATCCTTGACACACTTTCTACGGGGTAGACAAGGAGACCTGGTGTAGAGCTTACTACATCTTATCCCATCAGGCTTAGATGGCAACTTTGAGTTACTATTTAGGGTATCACTAGAGTGTCTTTCTGAGGAGAAGTTCTGCGGGGAAGACAAGAAACCTTCAGATTTCTAGTGAAAATTTCTTACAAAATTTTTGAAATTACTCTCTGTTCTACAGTGCAATTCTAACTGCCTGAAATCTAGGAGAAAAAGGGAAGAAGCATCAAGTTTCTTGGCCAAAACTCATGTTCTTAGCATGTACAGCGTGAATATTAGAGACTATGGAGAAATTTCCACTGGCAGGGCAGCTGTTGGAATGTGGCGTACAGGAAGGAACAAGTGTCAAACTTGGTAAAGTTTTAGGAGATAAAGTTAGAAAAAACGACTTATATATGACCTAAGTTGAGCTTTAGGCGTCTCTGCTCACAACAGGGAGGTTGGATTAAAATGATCTCTGAGGTCCCTTCCAGCCCAGGCCATTCTATGATTCTATGATTACTGGGTTTGAAGCTGGTCCAGGAAAAGTATTAGATTTCTCCATGGGAAAGGTCACAGATTTCCTTCTCATTTGTCTCTAGAATCATGGATGCCTCTCCAGTCTGAATATAGAAGAGCCTGAATTAGGACTTGGACAGCAAAAGCCTTGGCCAAAGATCACGAGGACTTCACATACCCACAGAGGTGTGAAGAGAGCTGGGGAGGATTACTGGGCTCTGTAACAGTCTAAAGAAGGTACCCTTGGCCACTGCTTTCTTGTTTTGCTCTTAGGCAACATTTTGCTGCTTTGGAGCTGTACTCTTTGTTCAGGCACTTGCTGATCTTCCTAAGATCAGGTTGGGCCAATAACCCTACCAATTCTGTTTCTGCTATGGTTGTCAACAGGGTGGTGAAGGATTAATCGGAAAACTGCTTTTAAATTTTAGATACACAGTTCAGTTGTGAATAACTGCTGCTGTACACAAAAAATCAGCGTGATAATAGCATGGAATGAACTGAATAATGGGCAAAGTTTAGTAAACCTTGATTTTTCAAATAACAGAACTCTTGACATACAGTGAAATGAGATGAACTTTTTCAATTATGTCTGGCACATGCATCTTCACCAACAGCAGAGGAAGTAATTGTATCATGTATAGCGATGGCACCCTTGAACCAAGAGCTGAAGCCACAAGGCTGTTCAAGGACACCACAGGTCTCTCTCTCACTGTCAACAGTGGCCTGAAACAGGTACAGCACCAAGGCAGCAAGATCTTGAAGTTTCTCTGGTGCTGCAATCAGGTGAAAACAAGCGTGTTAACCATCAAACTGACAGGGAGACAGAAAGCACAGCGAGGCACACGTGGGTTTTCTATGATGTGTTGTGTAGACTGGGATTTTCCAAGACATTTTCTACTATGCCCACATAAACATGGACACTCATACAACCGTGAGTTAGCAAGGAAAATTTGATTCTTTTTGCACGTACCGTGATGAAACTTTACTTCTTTTTTTCCTTAACCAACTTCTCTGACACAATTATAATTCTGTTACAAAAAGAAAAACTGGGAATTTTTATAGGATTGTTCTTCTAAGCAAGGTAAATCTCTTTCCCTTTTAGGTGTGCAAGAACGTTGCCTCCCAAATAGCATAAATACACTGTGGTGGTTATTGCAATTCAGAGACTAACGATTTCCTTTCTCTCGCTGGCTTTTCTGCTACACAGTTGGTTGCGTTTCCACACTTACGATGGGGTATTTGGGGTTGGACTAGATAATCTTTCGAGGTCCCTTCCAACCCCTAATATTCTGTGAGTCTGTGAATTAACTCCCTGTGGATAACATAGCTTCACTTGTGGCAGATGTCAAGACTCTTAACCAGAATTTAAGTAGCCTCAATTACATTTCCCTTAATTCACTTTGAAAGTGAAGTAAGTTTAATTGAATTAGGGTTACTTTAATTTTAAATAAGTATGTCCACACAGATATTCAGTGCATTTTAGCTAATCTGTTCTAAAAATTTATTCTCTTTGCAAGTGCCTGATAGAGTACAAATACAGAGTCTGTGGATGCTGGAGATAAGGAGTAGGGCTCGCTATGAAAGCAGTGGTTGAGAACGTTTGGGTGCGAAGGGCTGAGTTTTGGGCCACAAAGTTTCTTGACTTGAACATAAGACTTCGTGTGCTGGTCAGGAAGTGGAAGAGAAAATGTATTTGGCCACGATGCATAAAAGTCTGGATCTTTTGTGCCTCGTTAGAATGAAACGCATTCAGATAGGAACTGCCTCGTGTCTGGGTTTCCAAAGCAAACTTAAAATCTATGTGAAAAGTGAATTGGAAATTACTATCCCCTCTTATAACACAAGACCAAAGGGGCAATGAAGGGAAT
Organism: Trogon surrucura; assembly: GCA_020746105.1. Classification (NCBI taxonomy): domain Eukaryota; kingdom Metazoa; phylum Chordata; class Aves; order Trogoniformes; family Trogonidae; genus Trogon; species Trogon surrucura. The sequence goes on along the minus strand of CM036627.1, from coordinate 17,603,629 downwards.
GTTCAGACAGCTGCTTTAGACCAGAACAAATAGAAGTGTTTTTTCACACAGTGCATAATTCAGTTGTGGAACTTATTGCTGACAGTTATAGATTCAAGAAGCAATTAGACAAATTCAGGGAAAATAGGTCCAGCAGGGGCTGTTAAACACAGTGATGCAGATGCAACCTCTGGCTCAGGAAATCCCTAAATGGCAGATTGCCAGAAACTGGAAGGTGGAAGAATCATCACTCTAGGTCTGACATGCTTTTCTGTTCTTCCTCGGAGTAACTGTTTTGGGTTGCTGCACAGTGTGGGTTTCAGGCCTCAACAGAAGATTGTGCCTTAGACTTTTATTTATCCTTTCTTGGGCATTGTTCTTAGGCTCTGTACCATTTAATTCTCTTTCCTTACAAGGCTGTGTTATATTTGGGGGATCTGATGTTTGACAATAGTTGAAGTATGAAGCATGAAGTATCAGCCTGTTTTTGTGACAATACAGTGATGCATAAGCCACCATAACTAATCCTGTGACAGAACACACGGGTTCCATATCCCCAGCCCTGCCCAAATGGGAAAGATTAGCATTTCAGCACTTACAGAAAGTTAGGCAGTCAAGGGTCTGGCAGAAAAAGGAAGGGGAGAAATTCCAAAGTACCTACCAGTAGACCTTCGTACTTTTAAACTCCTTTTGGATTAACCGTCACTGGTGAGACTCTGTCCAGCCTGCCTGGCACCATTACAGAATTATAGAATCATTAAGGTTGGAAAAGACCTCTAAGATCATCAACTCCAACCCTCAACCCAACACCACCACGACCACTAAATCACATTCTGAAGTGTCACATCTGCAGGTAGTTGTAGAGAACAATAAGATCTGCCCTCACCCTCCTCTTCATTATAAAGAAAGGTGCTGCATTCTAGACTAGACTTTCCTTCTCATAGTTTCCAATTGTGGAAACCTTTGAATTACATTAATTCTTCTGTAGAGGCTGAACTAAGCCAGAGAGCTTGGCTTGCTGGAATAATGTCCCCGAGCAGTGGAAAACGCCAAGGAAGTGGCCCCTGCCCCAACTGTGTGACAGGAGTAAGTAGCCTCAGGTACAGCCACAGAATTAGAGAGGCAACTGCTGCCTCAACACTAACTTCTTGTACAACATGGAGCAAATCCTCTGTCCCTCCAACAAACTGGTTCCCAAGGGTGACTAAATCTCTGTATATTCAGCAGCAGAAAGGCCACAGCTTCATCTCTTTGTCTGCCTTTTTATTTCTCTTGAGTTGGGGCTTCACAGGGCTCCACGCTCTCACCAACTATAGACCAATGTACCCGATGCTCTCATTAATGCTCTGCTCAGGTTCTGATTCTGTGTTGAATGATACCCCACTGGTTCTTGGGGGGAAATCTTTCTCTTCTTCCTTCTGTGACTAAGGAATGGCTCATGTTGCATTGAGCTCGTGGATCCCTTTGATTGTAAGTGTAACCTTTCAGCATGAGGCTGCTGGTGCAAGTGAAATCAAAAAGCCTTTGTGAAAGTGTTTTAACAAGGCAGTGGCATGATGGTGTAAGCTCTCACCTAGCTCCCAGTCGGCCCAAGCTTGACCAGGTTCTCATATAATCCAGAAGATGGCTAAAAATTTATCCCAGGCATATTGTGCTTTCTGATTATTTGCAACAGAATAATTAAGACATTGTTTTTTGCACTCCCGGAGTGTTTGTCCCTAACATGCAGACCCATCAGTTCTCAGGTCTGAGCACCACACGCTGTTTCCATCCAGATTGGCCGTTGATTTAAAATAAAATATTTACCAATAACTAGGCAATCTTAATATGGCATCTTACAGGACAGTGAGCTATGTAAAAGCAGTCTGTGATGCATTCAAATGAATTCACCTGCCGCATTTTTTACAGAAGGGAGTATTTTGTATCCTTACATGAACCCTGTGAGATCCCAAAGGGAGATACTGGGAAAAGAGAAGGATCAAGCTACCAGCTACAAGCTCTTTTGCAGTGTAGGAGGAAAAAGTAGTAGATACATATGGTGCATATACAGGAGTGAAGGTGCCTGTTAGATTAATTATTAAGGCCAAAATTACGTTGTCTTTTCTGCCTTGGAAGAAATTGCTTAGGGAAGGAGATGTGGGAAAAAAGCTTGGTTTTCAGGGGCACTGTGGCACACTGAAGAGAGGAGGCATGGATCACATGGTGACACAGAGGTGAGTCAGAGAAGCCTAACCCTGAAAGAGTTTGCAGTTCTGAGGCTCTTTTCTCAACAGTTCAGCTTGTTTGCACATTGCAATAATAATAATGATAACGATAACGATAATGATAATAATAATAATAATAATAATAATAATAATAATAATAATAATAATAATAATAGTTTACTAGGAGCCTATCCATCAACTGATGCCTCAGGTGTCTTTGAGATTAGAATATAAACGAAATTGTGCTGCTGCACTTCATAAAAAGATTTTTAATCTGTTTCTTTCAGAGCAAGTACGTGACACTAAAGTCATCCCAAGGTTAAGTGGGCAGGAGTTCCTGGGAACTGAGGTTGTAGGAGAAGCATATGTACAAACAGTGTCTTTCTCCAAATAAAACCAGTGTGGGGATTATCCCCGTTCTTATTAAGGCAGAACAGTATGAAAAGAGTCTGAAGATTGGAAGCGTGTCTTAGTGCCTCCCCATTAAATGCCGGAGAAGTGAGAATCAACTTTTTAAACTCTACTTTTATGATCGTCAAATCTGTGACAGGTCAGTGTTTAGTCTATTATCTTATCAGCTAGTGGCTACATATTCATTGGAGAGAGATGAGCTGTCCATTATACATATTTTGTACTTTTATGATGAAAGATAATTTGTGTAAAAGCATCCAAAGTGCAGGCATTTTGGGATGCTTTTAACATATCAAAAGAATCTGATCTGTATCTGTCTTTTTCCTCTAGCCAAATTATTCACCAGGAATACGGATTCTTTTATTTTCTTTCCATTCCCTTTCCACACAGTCTGTGTGAGGGTAAGACACAAACCAAAGAAATAGAAATAAGGGCATTGTGGATCAGCTTTTAAAAATTTAATTCTAGTTATTTCCTGCATCAAAAAACCCACATTTTTTCTTCCCTCTAGAAATTTTCCTTCATATTTGCCAGATTGGAAAAAATTAAAGGAATAAACCACACAATGTAGAAGAGACCGACTCCTTTATAAACTTCTTCTTTATTAGGCTTATTTTGAAAGAATTAATCATAGTCCATGTCTCCAGGTATCCAAGATGCTTCTTTAGCTGCGAGATGGGAAGCTTGGAACCAGTGTTGAGTGAGCTAGGTTTTGGGGTTGCAAATCTCTGTTTGTGGAGATGTTTCTGGTGAAGCCAGAGCAGTTTGGAATCATGTTCAGTCTTCTCAATCGTGTGGGATGTTAGGGATATGCCACAATACATTCTTTGACCAGAAGACATTATTTGACTGGGAAGCTGTCTTCCACCCTTCCTTCTTTTCCATTCTTACACCGTGGCCATGGAGTTGTAGCAGGCCGGTCTACTCACTTTTGCAAACCTCTCAAATTTTAAGCCCTTTTCAATTTGCCTCTTTTTGTTCTTGGGCAGGAACACTTGAATTTAAGCCTTTTGACAGCTCTCTTGCTGCTTGGTTTTTTTTTTAAGTTAAATTTCATAGAACCATTTTGAAGGGAGCCGTGGGCACCCCAGACTCTGAAGACCAGAGATTAAAACCACCATATAAAATATCTAGGTAAAGGTATAGGTCATATTAGTCTAGTAATGATTATGTTAATGGTTTTAATGTTTACTTTCAGATGGTTTACCAAACATATAGGTATGTATAGCATGTTGTCATGAAACAAATACGTGACTCCCATCAACCATCAGAATTGCTGACATATCGCAAGGGAATTCATAGCTGTGAGCTTTAAGTGCTTGTTTGTGTTCAGGGTCTTTTTCTTTGTGTTTTAAGAAAACGCTTCATGCTCCTGTATCACCTTTCACTTCCAAGGGCTTGCTCCTGATCCATCAAGATGAGGAGTAACTACTTGATTTAAGTCAGAGATTTATGTCAATATAAATCCATGGTGAGATCAGTCGCCGGCTCAAATAGCTGAGTTTCACCAACAAACTCTAACTGCAGTCTGCAGTTAGGTCGGGCAACCAGAGGTAGTTTCAGTGGAAAAAGAGAATAATGAACCTCCTCTACTCTGGGTCCTTCCCCACTCCTTTTCCTCTGATTTGGGTTGACAACCACAGCATTCTTCCTCAGTCTCATCCTCCCACTACATTGCTTCTCTTGATTTCTGATTTCCGCCGTGGCTATTTCTGCATTTCTTGATGTTTGCCATTGCAACTCGGTTTGCCTGGTCCTTCTTTGCTCTTCACAAGCTTATCAGCTCCCTGAGACACAGAGCTGTGCTGCTACCCAGGCAGCGTTCACCCTTGCTCTCCCCCCAGCATATGTGCTGCATAGGGTCCTTAGTTCTTCCTAAGTTCCTTTTAACTCCCTATAGCTCTTTTCTTCTTGAATTCAAGCTCTTCGTCATTGGCCTTATGGATTTGTGTGACGTTTTGGACTGACTTCTCCAATTATTACCGTCTTTTGGAGAACCATCCATCCATCAGCACAATTAAACCAACTCTCCTTCCCATTCCAATCAGGAGGAAAGGTGTTCCTCTCCTTCAATAAGTGCTTTCTTTAGAGGCAAAAATGCATGTCTGCATTTTGCCTTCAGTAAATAGTGCTGCATTTTTAATGAGCTTGTCCTTAAGTAACAGATTGTGCCACCAAATGCTTTAAATTTCTGTCTTTTCAGATTCTAAAATAAGTTTTTGCTGACTTTTTGTTGGTAATGGCTGAAGGGTATGGTTTTCAAAATATGTGTGGCCGGCACCAGCTGAAGATTGCTTTTTGTTTCACTCATGCTGAGTGTGCTGGCCCTTTTCTCTCATTTATCTCGAGGAAGCTTGTTTAAGTGTTGCTTGCATACTGTAATTGAATCCACTGTAGGAACTGAAGCTTTTAGCATCTTTCTTTGGGCCTCTGAAACTTCCTGGGGGTGAAAATCTGTGTTTAATGATGAACTTTGCAGTCTGAAGCCTTGTGTGAGAGACTACCCAAGGAGTAAGACAGGAAATATGTTGATATGCTCCATTTTAATTCAAGAGGTAAATGAGGGCACCGCGGGTCACAGCAACAGGTATCGGCTCCAGGCTGAAACGCTCAGCTCGTTGGCTCAGCAGTTTAAATAACAGCGTACGCGGAGCCTCCGCCTATTGCTCGTTCTGAACCGAGACACCAATACGAAAAGAAACGTATTCTTACTCTTTAGTTTCTGAAGTAGATTTGGCAGTGTAAAATCCCAAGGGTGCAGTGGTGCTTTTTGAATTTATCACAGAATCAGTGACTTGATTCTATTCAAATGTTAGGTTGCGAGGTGAGATTTCCAGCTGATGCTACTCAACACACTTTAATAAAGCCAGTTACATTCATGGATGTCAACGAAGCCATACTGGTTTATACTTCTTAAGGATACAGCCCCACACCTCTCTCAGATATTTCATTATAAGTGCTGTGATATGGAAAGATATTTTAAGAATTGGTTTCAAAGTAAGGAGCTACAACGGTTTGGGGTGAAATATGGGAGGAAGGAAGCACAACTGTTGTTACACAGTATCATGTACAACCCTAATGTTGTGCGGGAAAGGTGTGAGGCCTGAGAAGAACAGCTTATTATCTGAAGCCAGTGTGAGCACGGAACCCTGGGATGTAGCTGAAAGACACAGAAAACTGTAGCATTAATTTGATTTTTGGTAATGGTAATGGTGATTTTAGTGTTTCAAAGTGAGGAAGGACCAAACTTACTCATAGACATACAATAAATGGATCCGACCTGGTAGAGTACTATATAGCCTGATCAGGTTTCTGGCATATACAGGAAACTCTGGTATGAGATTGGAAGAAAGTCATCAACAAATCGCCTCCTGGGAGAGCTGGGGAGAGCCAGGATGAAAGGGGAAAAGGGGGGACTGGAGCGGGAAAAAAAAAAGAAAGTTGTATAAGGTGCTGAATGTGAAAACAATAAGCTTTGATGTCATGAGCATTGGCTGGGAAGCAGAAGGATCTGAGGATGGCAGGGAAGGTAGGTGACTCTGGATAAATGGACTGGAGGGGATGAGGGCAGAAGCCTGGAGGGGAGAAAGCTTCAGCGAGATGCGGCGTGAGATGACTGAGCTTTGGCTGAAAGGCTTCAGCATTATAAATTGGGCAGGCAGATTTAATGGCAGCTTTGACGTCTGGGAGAAGAGGGAGGAAGAGCAAAAAATGCCCCCTAAGAATACAAGCCTGTGAGAAGGACGTCGCCACTGGCAATGTAGAAAGGAAGGAGAAAATGCATTACCCCCCTCATCCCCCCCCAAAGGCTAGCAGTTCACAGGCTGAAATTGTGCGTGCACAGAAGTAGGTGGGGGGGGGAGCAAGCACCTGCTGCCCCATGGAGCCCCTCTGGATGTTGTGCGGTGCACGGGTAGCACGTAGCTTTTCCTTCAGTGGGAGGAAAGAAAGGTTCATGCTTCCGTCAGTTCAGTGTGCCAGCACAGAGCTTGTGAGAGAGGTGGGAAGTTTTAAGGGAGGTGGGGTGTTTTAAGTCAAAAGTGAATTATCTCTCCCAGAGCAAAAGGGGATGTCAGGGAAATACCGTGGCTCTCCGCAATGCCAATTTACTGCGCAGGACATTTGTGTCTCAGCCGTTGCCCTTATCTCATCCAAGGCTCTGCCCTGGAGCTCCTTCCAGCCTGGCTCACGCCTGGTCCAAGCAGAAGCTGCTGTTCGGGGCTGGATGTGGCTGCGGCGTTCACGGGGAAGCATGGCCAAGGCACAGCCTTTCCTTTATTGTGTATGACAGGGCAGTCCCTTGAGTCCTTCCTTTCGCTTCACCCTTCCTGGTTATATCTGCTACTTGTTTGAAAGCTCTAAATGTGCCCGGTGATTCGGTACTTTGAGAGAGGTCCTCATCTCCGCGCTGCGTTGCGTTGTGCAGCATGGCTGCTGGGAGCACGCGAGTGGGAAGGAGTTTCTCTGGAAGAAGCCTTGGGAGCTCTCTGCTCCCCTTCTGGCACCACGCAGAGTTTCTTTCTTCTGGGTGCTCCACAAACCTCATCTTTTGCTTTTTCTTATTTTTTTTTAACGGCTCCGTGGCTCTTTGAAGCCACATGCAATGGATAGTGTAGGCTGGCAGCTGTGAGGAGTCGTCTAAGCTTGACCTAAGGACCTTGAACTTTGTGTGCCTTTTTGGCACGGATTTTCCAGTCTGTGACTGTGACGAGGCTCCAGATCCCTTTTCCCTGCTCTTTCTCCAGATCTGCTGTGTTTGTCCTGGTTCACGTGGGCCAGAGGGTGCTCCTCTCCTTCTTCTGAAAAGCATCACAGCATCTGCATCTCGTCCTGCCCAACCTGATACACCTTTCCGGGGCACTGATTTTCAGTGCGGCCGTTGTCAGTCTGGGTCTTTGAAGCTCAGAAGTCTGACGCCCAGAATTTGTCAGCGCTTTCAAAAGTCTTGGCCAGATGGCTTTATAAATGCAAGGAAATAAAATGATAAACGTCAAGATGGCTATAGCGAAAATGCGAATGTTCAGGGATATTAAAAGGATGGCATTTCACAGGGACTCTCTCGTGCTCCTTTTTTCTTTTCTAAGAATGCCCATTTTTTTCAACAAACCACTCTCAAATATGCAGACATTGAAAGATCCCGGGTTAAATTTATCCCTTCCACAACTCCATGGACTTCAATAGAGTTGCACCAATACTCGTCCCATCTTTTGTACCTGATTAATTTATGCTCATTTTACTTTGCCGGTGTCAATGAAAGAATTTAATAGCCCCTCATTGTTCCCTGCAGATATTCTCCCTCTGTGTGAAGCGGCATCCAGCTCTGCTGTGGGTTGGCATTGTTGTTCTTCCTCTTTTTGATTTCCTTCGTGTAACAGAAAGAGATTACACTGGGGGAGCTAACTGCGTACTTGGCTCTCCAGGGAATTCAATACACGCCTGCAATTAACCTGCATTTAACTGGCCATTGGATGTTGCTATTCCTCTACAATAAACACAGATGGTAGGCAGTTTTGACTGAGTATTTGTATACTGCAGGTTGGCAGAGCTCAAGTCAAAATAAATACAATTTCCAGACGGCACAGATCCTTGCCTCTCCTTTCTGCTTTTTTTTTTTTTTTTTCTTCACAGAGGAGGGGAAAATCTGAATAGTATCCAAAAAAGCTTCGTGTTTGGCCCCCGAAATAAATATTTCGCCTGAAAGCTGAAGTTGATTTCAGATCTCAGCCCCATCAGTCTGTCAGGAAGATAGTAAAAAGGGGAGAAAAAAATTGTAATCAGGATTTAACAGGGAAAGTAATTCAGTGGGAGTACATTTTGAGTTGCACTTAATATCACAAGCCCTCATCTTGCTGGTGCTTGGAACGTCGCACAGTTTTACTCCTCTCATAGGCAGCATGAGTTCGGCGGATTAAAATAAGATTTTGGAGGTTGGTGGGTGAAAATACATCTTTGTGTGTTTCTCAGTCTAGAAAGCAAAAAGAGTACGTTCCAACTGGAAGAGCTTTTTCTGTTCTTGTTTGGGGAAGGAAGGCTGTGGGTTGGAATGAACACCTCATTAGTTATTAATTATTTTCCTCATTCACAAAACCAAGAACTTTCTCCCATTGCCAAAAATGTGTTGTCTGTGGGAAAACCTGAGCTCCGGGAAGATTTTTAAAAGACAAAATAAATAAATAAATAAGCACAGTTGTTAAGTTTAAAGAAATTGAGCTAAGCATATAAAAAATCTGCCACTAGGGTCAAACTTGATGCCATGTGCATTTTTTTTTTCATTAAAGGAGTGGAGATTTTGAGCCCAAGCTATTATTTCAGGTGACTTGAGGCCCTCCGGGGGCAGCAGTGAAATGGAAAAGAGCACGGCAGCCTGCTCTTGGAACTGATGCTCACTGAATCTGAAAGGTCATGTCATGTTTTCTGGCAATTGACTCAATGGGTTTGGATTCTACAACATAAGGTCGGGCCGTTTTCACTCAGCACATGTTTACTGGGGAATGTGCCTTCCAGTTGTTTTCACATTGACCTTATTACCCTGCCACACTGATGAGCCTGGCACAAAACCTCCTTTTTGTATTGCTGCTGTGCACCGCGCTCCCTCTCCGGCCCCCCCGCCCCAGCGTGGTTACTTTGGGCTGCAGATGGAGGATTTGGTGTACACGTTTCCCCCGCTCTGAACCCCCTGCCTTCCCCGCCTCTGTTAGAACACAGACGCGCAGAAGCCCATTGACTGCACCCCTTGGAAGGCCAAGAGGGTGCAATGGGACTGATGGGTGTTTGCTTCCCAGGCTTTGGAGGAGAGGAGGCACAGGCTCCGAACTCCAAACTCGAGCGGGAGGGTTCACAGCATCTGGTGTAACAGCCCTTCTCGGCGCTTCTGCAGTAGATTTCGCCGTGGAATTGGAGAGGGGCTGGGAGGGCAGGGCTCACAGCCCGGCACTGGGCAATGTTAAAAAGGATGGAGGCAGCAGTTCCCTCTCCTCGTGGTAAATCTGCTCCTTCAGCGCAAAATATACTGGCCAAGCTTCACAGGGATAAATAAAATACTGATGCTATTTCTGCAAGCGCATTGGCAGCTCTCTCTCCTTGCAGCCACAGAAGTTCTTGTGCTGAGAACACAATATGCGTCTCCGCCACCTTTTCAGGCTTAAAAAAGTGTTTTGGGCTTCTGTCAAATATAGGAGTTATAAATTAAAGACGAGGAGTTTATTATTACTTGGAATGCTCCCATGTTTTAAGCAGTTTGAGACATAAAGGAGCTGAGACATTTGCAGAAAGTCATTGACAGAGACCAAAAATAAACCCAAGAGCGCTTTCTTCGATGAATACATTGCTTAACCTTGTCCTGCCACCCGTTTGTCAACCCTGGCTGCCCCAACAAGAAAAAAATGCTGCACTGCTTCGTCATTGTTTGAATACTGCTCTTTCAATAAGGTCAGGGCAGACTTGCAGCAAATGCAGCAGTCAGAGAGCGAGGCACACCGTGATGTTACATGGGAGTATCAGGACCTTGAGACATGAGAGTTTCAGTTCTGGCTTGGACTTTGCTGTCTGTGCACGGCACTGGCAGGTTATTTTTGGAGACAACTTCACAGTGTGCTGAACAGAAACACTGTGTAAGACCTAGGGATCAGTTATTACCGTGGGCATGTTTCTGTCAAGAAAATGAGAGCCTGCCTCAGGGGCTTCAAAGAGTGTCCGCTACGTTCACCAGGATGAGGGCAGTGTCACTGGTCTTTGCCACTGACCAATTTGATTTTTAAAAAAAAAAAAAGGCATCGTCGTCAGTCGTCATTTGTCGTCAGGATACCTTTTGTCTGTGAGTTGCACTTTAGCAGCAAACTTGCTGGAGAGCTGTGAAGGAGGCCTTGTCGGTGCTGTGGGGAACGTGCCATGCCTGCAGTCCTAAGGCAGCTATCTCCTGTGTCCCATGCCTCGTGCTGCTGGTCTGAATATCTTCTCAGGACATCAAGCACCATGCACAAATACCCAGGGTAGCTCTGGAAGAGGAACATACAGCCGTACCAGCCTGTTGCTGATACACGGGCTAAAGGAGTGATAATTGCTGAGGAGGAGGAGGGTTAACGCGTATTCCTGGCTCAAGGGGAGCTGGTCATGCTGTGCAGACACACCAGCCTCTTTGGCGTGGGCTTCGTTACCAGGTAACCCATGGGCAGTGTAGAAAAGCAGATTGTCCCCAAAGTCTCACCCAGAACGTGGCTGCTTATGCAATTTTTAGAACCTTAATTTTTGCAAGACGTGCAGGCTCCTCTGATTTTGCAAGTCCATCTTGAGTAAACCACTGCCTGACTTAATCCCCGGAGCGAAGCTTTCTTAAATAAAATTCCAGCTTTTATATATTCACAAAGTGAGCACTATGTACTGAAAAGCATGGACTGTGCAAGCATAGCAGCTCTAGAAAATACTTCCAAAATTGTATTCGCTGAAGTCTGGAAATTAGTATCTTATCTCACCTGGAGGACTGAGGCAAGGCTTGAGCGATGTCCATTTTAACCCGAAATAGGAAGTCAGTGATACACTGGTTCTTTGTGAAATTCTCTTGTTTTACAATCGTATACATTTGCTTTGATTCATATAGTTTGAATCTGTTTTCCCAATAATTCTATAGTGCTGCATACGTATTCACTTCACTTGAAGCCAATTTAATGGATCAGACTGCTGATTTCACAAGGGCCTGCATGGTACAACTCCGTGGAAGAGCATTCGAAACTCAGGTAGTTTGTCTTGGAAGGAAATATCCAGTTTAAACTGTGTGATACCCTTTCTTAACTAAGATTGCGAATGCCCTGTGGCTGGCTGTTCTGTTCTCACTTTAGGTGACGGCTGTGGATTAAGAGCCCGAGGCTTTGGCTAACATCTATAGGCAAGGCAACGCATCCCCAGGGTCTAATTCAAGGAAAGTTGTGCAGGTGTCATAATTAGCAGTTTCCTGTTAAAGCTCCACAAATAAGCTGTAATCCTTGAGGCACTGGTCTCCCAAACCCCTTGCAGATTTGTTTTCAAACCAAATAATATTCATCTGTAACCTTTTTTTTTTTTTTTTTTTAATTGCCCAAGCTGCACATTTAACTGCTACCCTGGACCCACTGGCTTAGATTTTGCCAAAAATCAGATGTGAACGGGGATTAATGGTTCCAGTTGCTCACACTACCCAGCCACCATGCCGAGTGCAACCTGCCCTTAAATGAGCCTGAGGTGCACAATAGTTGGAGTCAGAGCTAAAAGCAGAACTTCGGTTTCCCGTGTTATCCCTGTTCGCCCTTCAAGGCCAATAAACGTGTCATAAAGGGAGGAAAAAATGTGAAAAGTTAGGAAGCAAAACACAGCCCTTAATGGTCTCTACATGTGCTGCAGCCACCTTCGAGTGAAAGTTGAGGTACCAGATTTTTTAGCACTTGGACAAAGAACGCCTCCCCCTCCCAAACGCGGCAGCGCAAGTGTTCTTGAACTCAATAATGTTGGCAGAGTGTGTGTGTGTGTGTACATCTGCAGCGAGGGAAAGGGAAAGCGAGGGAGGAGTGTGTTAATTGCAGCGTGAGTACATCTCAGGCAGATACAGGGAAGTTTCTCGGATCCCGTGATCAGCAGGGCATCTGAGGACTTCAGTGTTTTTTCACAGTACAATAAAACTACCGGTGCCAGCTGGAGTCTTCAGCCAAACTGTATGCCTTAGAGCTTCTACGTTTCACAGCACTGAAGGCTACATAATACTTTCAGCTGGCATTGCGTTCCATTTGATATGTCTGGGGATGGAGATAGTTCGTTAAATAGTCGCATTGGTCGATGTGTTTGCTCAAACAATGATTCCTTCCCTCTCTCTCCAAACACATTTTGGGTGTATGAGTTTGGGAAGAGGGGCACAAAAGCTTTTCATCTCTGTTTTCTTGATCTGTTTCTTTCTTTGTTTAGCCTCTAAGTGTTGACAGGTTGTGATGATGTTACTTCTCTTGGCGTGAATTTTAGTGAGACGAAAAGAAGGATCTGGTCAGGTTTTTCAAACAGATCAGAGAAAAGTCAGAGGGAAATGAAAGCCTCAAGGCTTGTTTATTCTGAAGGAGAGAATTTAGCCTCGCTACTGGATAGTGTGAGTGGAGGGGGCTGGATGGGAAACCGTATGAAATGAACTCGGTATGTGCTATCTCTTCAAGTTGCAAGTGAAAAACCCAGCGAAGCACATGGGAACAGAATCATAATTTTACTAAGTGTAAATAAAATAATCTTTGGCCACCAAGGAAAAATCCTTGTCTTCAAAAGTTCCTTTAAACTATGAAAGCAGGACCTGGGGTTTTGAGGAACTTATGGAAATATCTACCTGGTGGTGTGACTCTGTGCTAGGTTGGACAGTGGTCATGCTATTGTCTAGTTGATCAAAAGCTGAGCAGAAATGGAGAGGGAGCTGCTGCAGAGATGTGTGGCCAATCAGCACAAGTATTTCTGTATCATTTTCTTTACCAGAACCTTTGTTGAAGCTTAAGATGTGTTTTTCATTGATTGAAATATGCAAAATCAAAATTTTGGAGCCAGCTAGATATATGGATCTGTGGCTTTTGGTGTATGGATCTAGAGGTTATGAATAGCATGGGAAAGGGAAAAAAATAACATAGATAAAATTTTGGTCAGTTCATTTTTGGAAGGGAATTCTGCATTATACAACAAAAAAAAAATCAAACATATTTTAACAATACATCTGGATTAGAGTTTGTTTGGAAGGATGATCTCGCACAGCAAATATTTCTAGATCTGACAGAGGATCTGAAGGGACTTTTGAATCAGCTTTCTAGTCTAGTCTATTCTGTTTACATGGAACATCAACAATGCAGCGGGTAGAGAAGTCCAAGGCTTTATAGAAGCAAGGTGCAAGAAGACCTGGATAACACAAAGAGGCCCAGCCACATGCATCTGTGTGCCTTAATGAAAGACAGTGAAGTACCCAACTTATTCCAAAACAGGAATTTTCATGAAATACAAGGAACAGCCATCACACAAATGAACTTTTTAACAGAGGAAAAAAAAGTCGTGGGTGTTTTGAGGAACCTACTTCACCAGAACCTTAAAAACAAGAGTTAATTGAAGCTTCTTTGGTGAGCTCTAGGAAGAGAAAAGGGGAATGCTGATGGGATATAATGAATCACAGATGCAAAACTGTTTTGCTTCCCAGATCTTGTAGAGTTTACTGTGCTTCTCTGCATAGCTTCCTAAAGGCCTGATACTTTTCACTCCAGGTGATCTCAACCAGCATACTCTACCATAAAAAAGAGGAAAAAAAGATGGTCCTTAATCTTGGAACCTTATGTGTCACTGACAGCAAAAAACCTGGGCAGATGGACAGGAACAGATTCCAGCTCAGCTGGGCACCTGCAGGGCAAATGTAACACCTTGTGTTCATTTCCTTTTCACACACTTCGGGATGAAGCAGTGTGAATTCTTGGGCGGTGGGGACGTTTTTCATGTGGAGGTAGAAGAAAAAGGATGAAGGACAAGTTAGGATTTAAGCACCTAGTTTCATTCTCGTGTGTAACAAATGGATAGGCAAGAGATCGAGTTCCCGTTTGTTCCTAGAATGCTAAAATTGTGCAGTTTTTTCTTGTTTAATTCCAGGAGCAGAAATCACAAGGAAGGCGTACTGTTAGGGTTTGCCCTGTGTGTGAGAATGCCGCAAGGACATGTGCAAAATGAAATGGTCCCTCCACTCTCCTGCTTACCTGGAGATGGAAAGGGATTTCACATAATGGATTTTATCCTCCTACATGGAGCCTTTGCTTTCAGAAATACTGAACAACTTTGTCTTCTGCTTCAATAGGATTGTCTAGCTGTGTCTTTTCTTTTTTCTAAAGTTTTCATACAAGGATTTTTCTATGAACCTTCACAACCTATACAGATGATGTAAAAGAAGCCACCTGACTTGGTACATTCTTGAACTTGCTTTCTATTTATTTCTTTCATGTCTCCAGCCTTAAGTCTTGCTAAAGCATAAGTTGTAAGTGTTCATTTTTCCCTGACACAGAGAAGTTTTCTTGCAAACTTTTGGTAAGGTGATAGAACCTGTTCTCTTTTGTCCTCACTTTGTTATACAGGACTGTGTGAGTGCACGTAACTGATGAAAATCCATCGCAATCTCTACACTTGTGTTGTGCAAACAGTTCTACACCTCCCTGTTTCTTTTCTGAGATCACTCTTATAAACAAACAGAAATTGCTACTATAATGTTGTGGAACATTGAGACTATTTACACTGCCTGTAAATTATTAGGTAGAAAGACCGGTTCCTCTTTGCTTCCTATATAATCAATGGAGAAAGCTGAAATCCCTCTGAGTATCAGGTTGTGACTCTCTGGGGAAGCCCATCTCTTCCCACTGTTATGTAATGCCAACTCCCAAGTGAGACACCTACACTCAAGCCAAATTTAAGTGGCGTGCATGCCCCTATTGCTTTCAGTCTCAGTTCTCCGAAGGGTGAAGAGGATCCTGCAAAGAGAATTAGTGGTTTCAGTGAAGAAAGAGCATCGGGCTTGGTTTGAAGCTGTTAAGCTCTCACGGTGGCACAGCACAGCAGTGTGCTTCTTGCTCTCTGCATTGCTGAGTACGTCACGTCAAATAACGAGGCCACCTTTGCACATGGAATCACAAGCTCTGCTCAGCTGTAACGTATGACATATTTAAGAAAAGGATTAAGAGTTATGCATGAAAGACAGGATTCTTCTTATTTCCTGGCGGCCCCTCAAATCTTGACCTCGTCCCAGGAAGAAAGCAACCTGTGAAAACATCACCTCCTGTCAGCAGTTGCAGCTCGGAGACAGCAGCACATGCTCCATATGCTGGAGGACTTGTGAAAATCTGCAGAGCGTCATGTCCTTGTGCTTAAAAAGCAGCTGTCCTTATGCCTCCCTTCTTGATAGCAATGTCACTCTTTACTTAATATTCTCCAGTTCCTTGCTGCGGGCACTGTGGATGCCACAGGTGAAAGCTGGGTGTCAACTTTGGAGCGATGTCCCTTCCTCAGCACCGGTTTTCAGCAGCAGCGCGTACCGCCAAAGACCTTCTCATTCGAAGTAAAGTGATGAATCCCCTCATTCATCTCACACTTGCAAGTTACTGATACCGAAGGACAGAAGTGGGAGGTGAGTTGACAGGGTGGTGCTATATCACAGTCGTGTGAACGGAGGACCTGAGATTGTCTCAGTTCACCTATGATATCTGTCTGGAATTGGGTGTATCTTCTCCTTCAGCAGTTTGTCACGTTAGGCTATATTATATCAAGTTCTGTCACTCCGGAACCCTATCAGATGCCCTTTATATTTTTGCACTGACTGATTTAAAGGGGGTCAATCAATGCAATCAATGGTGATGAATACAGGGCAGAAAAAAAGAAATACTTTCTCACGCAACACAGGAACTTACTGTCATAGGAGGTTACGGAAGCAAATGCTGTGGATGAATATCAAGACCTGAACCACTTAATGAGATGACCGATCTCTGATTTATGTGTACAGGTGTATCTCTATCTTTTCTGTTCTGCCATTGCTTCTTAGTCCTGCCTCCTTTCTTAACACATTTTCTGAACGGTGTAACCCAACGTATGTTAGGAGTAATTAACTATGTTCTGAAACTTGAGGCATGGATTGCTCTGAGAGGCAGGTCAGCAGGCTTCACACCCTGCAGAGCGCGAATTGGGGGGAGTATGATGTGCTGGTCCTGAACTTATTGCTGTTTCTTTAGTGAAAGAATATTTTATTTCATGATCTATCCCTTCTCTGTCCCTGCATTACTGAGAAATTCTGTGCAGCAGATACCTTTGATAATCAGTTCACAATTTTCCTCTTGCAGCAGAAGTGAGCGATAAGCTCTTTTCACTGAGCCCCATAGTGAACGTGGCTTTGTGAATTTCTAAATACTTGAAAATACATGTCATGTCAAGGAACTGTTGACGGCTTTGAGTTATTCAGCACCTCTCTGCATCTAGTTCAGTTTTTCCAAATTTCACGAAGCTGTTGTGGTAGACTGGAAGTTATCCTGCCATGACCTAGACGCTGTTTTGCTCCAGGCTCAGTATGCTCCTTGTTGTTAATCTTATCATACTAAGTCTTGAATAACCTGACTCGGGTCTCTCAGTGATGAGCAGTGCTAGGGTATGCACCATCTTCATCATGAACTCTTGTACATGAAAATACCCTGGGAGTGTCTGCTTTGAGTGTGTGTATGTGTAGAAATACAAGACCTGCAGTTTCTGCCTTCTGCATCTACAGGGATAAATCTGAAGTTTAGCAGAGAATTCTGCCTATTTGTTATATTAACTGAATTATTTTCTAGCTAATCAACGAGGGCTTTTATTAGAGAAGGGCAATAATTGATGGGACTTTAGAATTTCTTCTCCCAAATATTTGTGTGTCGCTACACAAGCATGCTACCCCTATGTATTTCTCTTGTCTCATGGCATTTCGGTAGGACTCGTTCCTAACTTCCCTTCCATGAGCTCTTCATTTCAGAAAAGAATTGACTGATTTCTGTCTCTTTTTGAAGTCCTAAAGAATCTGTATGAGCCTTCCTCATGGAAAAGTTTTCCTGAATTTTTTTCTAATGCTAACAGACTCCTTTTCTGACATGAATTGTCCTTGTAGGGGAAAATTCCAATCTCCTTGTTGTGGGGTTTAATTCTAAGGATGTGTATGACAGCCCCCTCTACTATCTGCATTTCAGCATTTGCCTTCTCAAGACTGTACTGTGTTGGTGATGTCAGGATGAACTGCCCCTTTCCCTTATTAGGTTATTCTTCATCAGTGATATAAGAACCAGAGGAAAGCCAAAGGAAAATGAAGACAAAAGCTCCAATTACATCATGATCACCAGTCCTTGAAAATGATCTGTGGCCAATGATGTTTTTTTAAGTGGGATATGCTAAGGACCTTGCCAGGTTTCATCTCTAAGCCAGTTTTATAAGTCCTGTTTCAGCAGGACCTGCTAACCAAGGAGAAACATCTGTAGTGTAGAGATGCGATGCACTAGGTAAACTCAGTTTGTTTTCTGAAGTCTGGTTTCAACCATCTGCAAGCATTTATCTTGGTTCCATCACTTTGCATGCAAAGCATTGTAAAAATGCAAAAGCCTACAACTGGCACGATGTTATGTTTTTCCTGCCAGCACATCCCCAGAATGTGGACTCAGTGCCCTTTTAGTTTTTTTTTCCTATGGGAGACTTCATTTCATACCAACAAAAACACAGTTGGGTCCCAAACAACATCCTAAATATAAAAAGACTCTGGCTTGTCTGCTACTAATGGAAACCCCAACTCCTGTGTTACTTGTTAAAACCCTTGGGCTAATAAAGCATTCATCCAAACTCTGACCATGGGCTGACAAATACAAGAAAATCGTCTAAACCCAATCAAACTCAGTTTAAAAATTGAATTTTGGAATAATTAAAAAGATAAATAAATAGCTGAAGCTTGAAAATAAAGACATAGCCCAAGGTAATGTTCATTATTTAAAAGTGATTTGAAAGCTTCAAAGTTTTCCTGGCAAAGACAGTTTTTTAGCTTTACTACTAGCACTGGAAGTCAGTCTTACTGTTACTTGACTGAAAAAGACCTCTTGCATACTGGCGTCTCTTGAATAATTTTGAGAAGCAACCCTGACATTAAGGACCAGTCAAACATGGGGTTGTTTCCGTTAATAACCTTCACTGATTAAATCAGAGAGATAAGGAATAAAGGGACCCAAAAATGGAGATCATTGTGAGTGGACCATTCAGACCAGCTTTTCTCTGCTTCTGAATCTTCTCTGGGAATATGACATGTTATTACAGTTTTCAGATTTGTAGACAAAACGTGAACAAACAATGACCAAAAATGCTGCCTGCAATTCTAATCAGCCACATGCCACTGGGCTTAGAAAAGGAATCTTGGACTCTTTTCTCACAGATGATTTTTTTTTTTCTAGTTTCAGTTGTGTTTAGGCACAATCACAAGTCAGTGATTTAGGCTGCTCTGTGAGCCACATCTTGACTCTTCTTCTGAATTCTTTTCATTGCAACAGGATAATACTTGCCTTGAGTTATAGCAGCCACTTGTAAACCCTCTTCCACTTCAGCAGGCATGGAGGTGTTTCGGTTTCCTCAAACGTTCTTCAATCACAGTGTAAGAATGGAAAACGTGTCAGCTGTCTCATTTGTTTTAAAAGCTCTAAACATTGTGCTGAGATGATTGCCTATTACTGAGGCTCTGTGAGGTGTAAGTCCCCCAAACGTTGTATTCAACTGTCCTTTCCAGTCCGTGCCTGCTCACAAGAGCATCTGCTTCTTCAGAGCCCACCACTCGCAGTTGCCTCGCCAGGCTAACTCCGAGTTGCTTTGCCGTTCCCTCTGTGTTGGCTTGTGTTTGCCCGTGTCTTTTGAAGTACCCTCCCCTTGCATCACAGCCTTCTGTTTCCACTGCACCAGTTCTCTGACTTGCCCAGCAATCCTTGCTGGAACATCTGTACCACAGATTCATTTCTGACCCAAAAAGCCTGGGGAAGATTAGGCTGCCCCATGACAATATTGGTGCAAACCTATTTCTGTAGAAATAATAACAGTAATTAAGTAACGTGTACTCTGTTGCCAAACGTAATGTTGCGACTGGCTATTTATCAGAGATAGAGACTATTTATTTGTGATGTTATCCATTCCATCTTGGGTTTTTTTCTGCAGAAAAAAAGACACTTCTACCAAAGCTTTCTTTTATTGAAACCCAATCTCCAGAGCTCTTCTAGACAACATGGGAAATTTTTAGCCAGTGCTACTTTATCTGTTTCTGTAGACTTTATTTGCCTGCTAATATTTGTTGCTGTGTTTGATGTTTAGCCCTGCTTAGTTCAAATTGTAATCAAGTTACTTGGGAGACTTGGAATCAACTCCCTCGTTTGCCAGAAATGTTGAATACTGTGAGTTCTTGACCTTGAAACTGGAGAACAGAAACACTGTGTCATCTTGTGAGATTAGAGCGTAATTTCTCACGGCTTTACAATTCCCGTATCTCATTATTTGTGCGCGTGGTGCCAAATTTAACATAATCTCTGCTGTTCGTGCTTCTGTGGGCTGTTGTAGCTTGAACAATACTTAAATAAGTTAGGACATGGTGTGTCTTCCGTAGGGGGTGAAAGTGAAGATGGCTCTCCCCTTTCCTTGGGACCGTTCCACTGACTAATGTTGAGGATTCTCCCAATCTTCTTTCAGGGGTGGCATAAATGAGGTGCAGAAGAGGGCAATGCATTGCACAGCCCCCTGGTAGGATGCTGGCAAGAGGTTTGGCATCCCAGTTGAGTTTGTAGTATTTATTTCACTGCAAAGTAGTTTCATGGCAGGTAGTTTCAGACTGTCAAAGGCACTTTCTATTCACTTCATAAATTACTACGAGCTTTGACAAGTCCTTCAAATATGGTTTCCCCTTTCCTCGCCCCAATGTGTTACAAAAACGGCTTTATGGATATTTTGAAAGCTGACAGGCCAGTACATCTTTCTGAACTGAAATACATCCTAGGTTTAGCAGCATCAGCGCAGCCAAGATGGGGAAAAGGGAATAACGTGAAATTGTATTCAAGGATTTTTTTTTTTTACAGCTACAAATTGTGGGCTTTTGCATATTGTCTTTGAAACGAGGGGAAATTTGGGCTTAAAAACCCACGGTTCTTCTGATCAGTGGAAGTTTCTTGAAAATGTAACTTGTTCTGGCCTTTTCATATATTTTTTATTTTATGAGACTATTTCACTTCACACAACATTGTATATTTAAAGGGAAGAATTTCTTATTCATTATTTTTTAACTGTTATTTCCCAGTTGCCTTGGGATCTTTTCCAGTGGTGTGTGTTCACTAGCCCTGACTATTCAGAAATAGTGAGAGCAGACTCTGGTTTTAATTTTGTAATCTCAGTCCTTCTTTTGGTTGATTTTCTTTTGGTTTTCTTTTTCAAATGTATAACTTACTTGGTTCATTGTTGTACATCAGGAAGATGCTTGAGCTCTTGATTTTTTCTTTTTTTTTCATCAGACCAGAGCACATGATCTTCTTATAAATCTGTGCTTTGATGTCACTAAAATTAAATTTTCCCCTTAGTAAAAGATTTTCTTAAAGTTACCATTCGTATCTGATGTGAATTTAACACATTAGACATCACTTTTATTAATGTAGCTGGATGCAACGTATGATAAAATGCAGTGATGTCAATGCCTCAGAAAGAATTTTATGGGAGAAGGCATTTTAAATGTGATTTTTAAAAGTATCTATTTATTTTCTTATCAGTGTTTCTAATAACAGTTTGGCCCAACTGACAAACTAGAGTAGACTCAATTTAAACCTTAGTCCTAATATTTTGTGGTTTTCTTTCACCTTCAGCTACCTTCCTGCTGAAGATAATGGTCGAACATGTTCTGATTGTGATAGCCTCCAGAAATGGGACTTTCAGTAAGATAATGCACCTCAACCTTTGCTGGGCATTTTCACCTGAACAGCATCTGAACAGGAACATCAGGATGTGCCCTATGATCCAGATTAATAATGCTAATTATTCTTTAGAGGAAACCAGCATCTATTTTATGGCTGTTTCACAGTCTAGGACACAAAGCCCTGCTGTTCTGAGCATGGAATATTGGTCAAGACACCAGCATTGTCCCCCATGATTTGTGAAGACTGTCATGCAGTCTTTAGTGTCCATCTGGATAATCAGGAGAAAGCCAGATTGGACAAGAGTTTTAATTTCTCATTTGAAGGGTGTCATTTTCAGTATCAGCCTCACTTATCATAATGCTGCACCAGATATGGGTATTTATGTACATCTTACTGTGAGATGTGACATATGTTACTACTTGACCCACAGGCAAGACATTAAATAGAAGCAATGTGAGCAATGCTAAACTATTTTTACTGTAATTTTTAGCCCAACACATACAGTTTTCTGGAGTTCAGTTTAAAAGGAAGTATGGAGTTACCAGTCAGCAATATCAAAACTTTGTTTCCGGTTTTTCTCTCTTAGGTATTTAAAAAAAAAATATCTGATGTATGATTACGAAACATTACTTAGATAAAGGGAGAAAATTTTCCTAAAGTTAGTGTACTAGGGTATCAGCAGGTCGAGAACAGAACCCAGTCACTGACATATGCCTGCTGAGAATCCAACCTGGTTTGTCCTTTGCTATTCTTTTGCTCTATAAATCTAAATCGAGACTTCTCTTGTTTTTTTATTTATTTTTTCATTCTTGATTTCATTTGTTACCTTGACACTGCATATTATATGACTGTACATCTTTGTTAAAGCGCCTTGAGATGTCTCAGCCTGATAAGGCACTAATTAAATGGAAGTTGTTGTCAAAGTGGGAGGGGGAGTAAGAGTTCAGGGCTACCCAGCTTCTACGCTGGTTTAGTTGATGATTTGAGTGAAGCTAAACAGGAAACCTTCAAACGCTTATGAAAACACAAAACTTATGGTAACTCATATTAAATAGCTCTCAAAACTTTACTAATTTCGTTTGGATGCATACTCAAATGCCAGGGATGGATCTTAGGTAAAAGCTCTTGAGTCCCTAGGAGTGTGTAAAAAGAAAATAGCAGCTCCAAGGTCTTGAAGATATAGCTAGTTCTTCCTGCCTTCAGCACAGTGACAAATTTTACCCAAATTGTCCTCATCTTATCTCTTTTTGTAGCCTCATTGCATGCTTTATACTGCCGTTAGGATGGTTCATAATAAAAAGGGGTTTATGGTTGATGGTTCTTGAGATTTAGCTGAAATTCTAAGGTCCAAGGAAGGTATTTGTTCAACAAATTTATTTCTTTGTGTCTCTAATCTCCTAAGAGTTCCTGGAATCGTAGTTCATATTTGGCCTGTACATCTTACTTTACATAACATTGCAGGTTGCTTAGAATGCATCACTAAATGTCATGCTCCTCAAACTGTAATTGCAGTCAAAAAAAGTATTATTTGTTCCGAAAGCTGAAAGGAGGAGGCAGCCACTTATATTTACCTAGTGCTTTGTAAACAAAGCTTTGCTCTTGGGATAGCCAACATAATATCCTTAGGTCAAGATGAAGATCACAACTTGTGATGCAGGAAGAGGATCGGATAAACATCCTAAACTCTGAAGGTTTTATGTGAAACCCTTATGTAATGTTGCTTTTTTTATTAATTAGTGGGTTTGTCAAAATTGGGTGTACAGCTTGATGCAAAAGTAAGTGGAGTAAGAAAACTCTTTGTAAATTGGTTGAGGGACATGAATTATAGGTGAAAAAAAGGAAAGAAAACAGTAAACAGATTACTTCACATCTTTGGTTTCAATTTGCTTTGAACTCTGGAGGGATCTTGTCAGTTGCTGAATTAGTTTTCGACATGCTACATATAAAAAAATCCAACAATTTAGTATTTGGTTCTGTGTCTCAGCAATATTGGGAACACTGATTCGGTAACAACCCCAAATTTGGCTGAACTAGCTTTGCTACCTAAAGAAGACTGGAAAAGGTGAGGCAGCCCGTACCTTTGCTTAGATCTCAAGCTGGAACTAGGACCTGTGGAGAGACAGTCAAAAGTCAGACACGAAGCAGAACAGAAATGAAGGGGCAGGGCAGGGACCTTGACTACCACAGTTCTCTTGGCTTCTCCTGGAATAAAAGATGCTTCAGAAAGACTGCTTTCTCTAGTCTGTCTTACTCCTTTCCCTGGGTTATGCATTGCAGACGTGGTAGTAGCTGCAGCCTCAGTGGCTGGACAAAGGTGGCTTCACTTGCTGTGGCCTTTCAGCAGGAGAGAGTGGTTTGACCATTTGTAAATATATCTTCAGTAATGTTGGCTGAGAAGGGCCTCTTCCCTTTAAATGTATCACCTAAGAGCTAAGGAGTTTTTTTTCTCGCATGTTAGGAAGATCAGTGTGATAGTTTGAAATGACACAGTCACAGCATGTCTGTTGAAATGTGTCGTTGAAATGCAAGAACAAAATTCAAATGGAAATTCGGGAGTTCACTTTGAATCCGCTGCTGTTATCAGAGCTCGGGTCTTGCTTTAGTATTTTCTTTGGTCCCTACAGGACCTGCAGCTTTCCATCATCTTGTCTTCTTAGTGATGGATATTGTGCTTGCAAAAAGAAAAAAAACCAAACCGTAACACATTATAGTGAGAGAAGGAGGCTCAGCGTAGTTTTTTTCCTCAGCACTGTGTTGAGGACCTGAAATCTCTTAGATGCAGGGGCCCGGAGCTGTTACATGAGGACAGGATCGATTCAGTCAATCAGAAGGAAAACCTACTGTCAGACTCTCAGACCTTTAACCTTCTCCTCAGAATTATTAGAACTCCCAAATCTCTTTGCAGGCCTTTTCTATTAGACAGATATTCCCATGTTTTGATTTTTTTGCTCCAGAAGTAATTTTTTTTATAATTACCTTCATTGAACTGCACTTACCATCTGTGAAGTGAGAGGCACTTAAATGATTTATTAGCCCGAGTTCCTAAAATGTGCTGAACAGCGTGGGATTGATCTAGCTAGTGACAAATACAGGATACATGACAATGGATAGGTGGCCAGTGTTTGATAGAGCATCGTGCTGCTCCGGTGGGGGCTTGCTCTGCGGGAGTATGTTGGCTCTCTTCCAGTTGTACAGTAGATCAATAAAAGGCAGGTGTGCCTTGGCTCAGAAATACAAAGAAATGTCCTGAAGCACGGTTCTCCTCTTGAAAAAAAAATCACGGGGCACTGTGCCTCTTGTTTCTGAAATAACTCCCCGTAAAAGGCTCTAAAAAGCTTTTTGGCAGGAAAGAAAACATTTCTAGAGTCCAAAAGCTGATTCGGTTTCTTTCTTGTCTTTGCATTGATTGAAATCCTGAAGGCTCATTTTGCCCCTCGCTTTGTTTCTTCTCTTGCAAGTAGCATCCACGATATGTAAGATGCTTTGCAGGGTCTTTCCTCAACCCTGTACGATGTGGTTAATGTTCAGTGGGGTTCAGCAGAGGTGGCACAGTACGGAGCAGAAAACTGAGCTGCGTGGATCTAGCTATGAACGTAATTACAAGGCAGTGAAAAGCTGTAGGTATAAGCACTACTTGAAGAGGGGAATATGGTTCCTAGCTAAGCAGGAGATGGGAAGGAGGAGTATTTGCAAGCAAAATCCTGTCTCTGGTAATAGGCAGGAGCCCCTGACTTACATCTCCAGCCGTGTTCTTATCTGAGCAGAAGCTGTAAGACCCTGCTCCTCGCAGAGCAGCGTTTTGCTTCCCCGTGTAGTAGACAGACACAACTTCTGCTGACCTCAGAAGTCAGCAGGAGATGAGATCAAGCAGCTCCAGCCCTTCACAGCAGTGAGATGCCACCAAGCAGCTGATCTCGCAGATGCAAGTGACTGCAGGTGAACCAGAGCCTGCTCAGTGTAGATTGCCTGGAGGATCTTCACAGGAACATTGGCAAGGAAGAGGAGGCTGCAAAGCTGACTTCAGTGGTGTGCTCCAGCTGGGGGTTAAGCATCTGTCTTCTCCCTTCTCTCAGCACAGAGAGTGAAAAAATCCCATGCAGACACTGTGTTAAGCTTTCTCTTCACCCGCCCTGTTTAATGTAAGCAGGGAAACACAGGGCTGAGCTTAGAAAAGGATAACCAAAGAGATGTGGATGCGTTGGTTTAGTCCAAGCCATGGAATACCTTGGACCAAGGCTGTGATTTAACAAGCTGGGTTCCAGATCTGACTGTACGTTGCAATAGTAAACAAAAACTGTGCTGTGGCTGGCAGTGAAGATGACGTGTGGGGCTCTCTGAGGACAGTTTGTCGTAGCAGATAGCTCGGTGGCTGAAACGACGCAAGTTGACAGGGAATCAGCTACAAACCCACCCCACGGCTTTTCTGTGCCCCCAGCACTCCCGCAGCCTCGGGCAACAGGGACCAGATGCGTGGTGTCCTGCCTGGCAGGGGAGGCACTGGCATAGGGTGGGCACAGAACAAAATCAGGCAGCAGGAGCTGAGAGGGAAAGGAGGAGTGAGGAGATGCTGCAGGGCTGCATGGAAAGGAGGGAGTTGGCATGGAGGAGTTCTGCCTGTGTCTTGGGCTCAGCTTTACATTTGCAATATGGTTAATGGCCTGGAGGCAAATAGGAGGGAAGCCCCATCATGGAGGAGTTAGTGTGTAGGGTGTAATCGGCAATCTCTGGGTTCAGCTGTTGTTCAAAACTGCACAAACTAGCATAGCTGTTACTCTGTGTACTTAGATGACTTTGAGCTAAGTTCTGGAATCTGAAGGCTCATGTCTACCTAGGTACAGGGTGGTCCTCTGTCTTCTAGTTGTGCTTGGTCTTAGTAACCCAACTGCACCACTTTTGCTTGAATCAACATCCACTTCAGCTGCCAGACCACAGATGATGATGAATTTGTTCCTCTCTTTTTCAATAGTTAACTCTCCTAAAATAAAGGTTTTGCTGTCTCACACTGCTTGCACTGCAGCTGTTTCTCCTCTGTCTATTATTTTTCTAACCCATGCCCAGTTTTCAAGGCACTCACGATGAGGCATCAGTGAAATCGAGTTAGACCTACAAACTCAGTGTCATGTTTATGAGGGGAGGGAGAGTTCAGACTTGGTTACATTCAGCAAGCAGAAGAAGAGTTCTAGGAAAAGAGAACCTCAGGTAATGTTCCTCTTTACAGGCTGATTCATCCCTGTGCCCTCAAGAGCAGCATGTGGCCAAACGGATTTGGTGAGAAGCAGGGACAGATGGCAACATGTGATCTGGAAGGAACACAGGGTTTTACACCCAGTCAGAAGTGCAAAACCAGCCCTGCATACATCATCTGATTCATTATCCAAATATCAAGATTTAGGCTGGCCTCTATTCCAAGGATTAATTTTGGTTTCCTCTTTATTTTGAATCCAGCCTTCTTCCATAAAATGCTATTCGTTCTGACCTCCAAATGAGTGAGTAGGTCCATTTGTGGTGAACAAACAGCTCAGAGGAGCCAAGTGATAAAGAAGACAGATCTTTGCAGGTGACAGCCCAGGTTGTAGGACAGCAATATTATGGTGCACTGAAAACTTTAAAGGGTCTTTCAGCCAAAACTCCGATCTTGTCCCTTTTGTTTCACAGATCCTCCGCTGGCTCCTGGCTGGGCTGCAGCAGCTGGTGTACCAGCACTGATACGTTTGCTGGAGAAATTGTTACTGAGTGATGGTTTCCTGAGTGACGCGACACATCCCCATTCCTGGAAGAGCCGTGGGCACGTTGCCTGCTGCAGCTGGGCCCTTCCTGTGTCAGCCTTGGACTCCGGTGAGACGTGTAGGAGACTTAACAAACCTTTCTCCGTGAGTGCCTGAGCTGCACAGGGGTGGCTGGAGACGGGGCTCCGCGCTGGCGGAAGGATGAGCGGTGAGGCAGGACGGCTGCCAGCTTTGTTCAGAGTTCGCTCCTGGAGCTTGCTGTCCTTGGCTTCGAAGGGCTTGGGAGTTCAAGGGAGGAAAAAAACCCACACCAACCATAAGCAAAGAAGTGAGAAAGGGCTACAGAAAGAGAGCAAAATATTTTTAAAGCTTTGCAGTGTCAGCCCACGAGCAATGAATCTGCAGGGCACCATCCAGTTTCAGCTGGCTTTGGGAAACTGAGGATAGCTCACTTATGCTTAATAATTAAAGGGATGATATGTTTTCCTACTCACTGCACTAAAGATGAGTGAGGTTTTATCTCTGCACTGCTAACAGTGCCAGTGACATGTTCACAGTGCTGTAACACATTTCTCTCCACATACAGCAGAGAAGAGGGCTTGTGGCAATGGGCCAGAATCACTTAGATCATTTTACCAGGGGCGCACCAGAGACCAGGGGACCCCATCAAGGAGCTACTTTTTCCAGGCTGTAGCACCCCACATTGTGGCATTCCTCCCACCGTTATCCCCCGTGTTACTTCTGATGACACGAAAAGTGATGGTTGTCTTTAGATAGAAAAATCAGTTTAACTCAAGCCAGGGTCAAACTGCTCTCGGTGTATTTAGATACGTGGTTCAACTTAGTTTTGTCACCCTGTGAGTTGGAAAACTGCAGCTCTGGGTGAGGTGAAATCAGGGTTATAAACTTTCTTCGTGAGCAATTCAGTCTGAAACAAAATCTGATTTGCTCAAAACCAGGTGATACTGGGGTGGGGTTTTTTTTTCTCTCCTCTTCAAAGCTCAATCCTGCTTCTCCATGTTGGTTTTAAATAATTCAGTTTTTGAAGCAGGAGAGCTTGGGAAATATCAGAAATAATGCACGCAAAAGACTGGCTTGTATACTGCTGGTGTCTATGGGATTCTGCAGCATCCTGGCGTGATGTGTGGGTGTGTATGTACATGTGCTTGTTTTGTACTCACATGCATACTCACACACCCATTCCCTCTGTATGAATTGATTATGTTACCCAAATACCTCCTAGGGATCTCTCTCTCTTTCTGTGACTCTGGTACAATTTGTTCTTGAAATTACTCTAGGAATTGTACAATCCTGTGTTAAACACCCCCACACTGATATAGATACAGATTGAAAGCAGATAGGCATTAAAATGGTGTTTAAGTAATTGCTTTTTTGCTCTCAGAATATTTTCTCACAACAATTCTATTTCAGGAGTGATGTAGGTCCTGTCTTGGGCCAGGAGGAAGAACTAGATGGTCCCACATGAGGTCCCTTAGAGCCTGTGAATCTGTAATTTTAAACACATTAAAGAACAGAGGTGTCCCGACAGAGGCCAGGTTATCATTCCTCAGTTTCATGCCTCTGAGACATAAGCCAGTGCCCGCTCGTGGTGCAGGTGCCGTGGCTGGTTGTCGTAGCGGTTAATGCGGAGTTTGCAACATCTCATCCCAGAGGAACAAAAGGGGCAGCATGGCCCCAAGTGATGAGCCTGCTAGGTGGAAGGGGATGCAGAAACCGAGAAAATAAAGTGGAGAAGCTCGTCAAAAGGAAACAGTTTTTCCTGTCAGCATGAGGAGAGGTGTAAGGACAAGCGTGTGCAGAGGTGTGAACTTGTAGACTCTCAGTTCCTCATGTCAGTCAGCATTTCAAATATTGTTTCCTTATCTCCTGGGGCAGGACACCTGCTGCCTGAGTGAACCTTACAATAATGTATGGCCCACCTTGGTATGTTAACTTCTTACCTAGTATATTATCTGTGTTTTGTGGAATTAATATCTTTCCAAAACTGGCAGAGTCTCTTCTCCAGCTCAGAGCACTATTGCATTTAGACTTTGTTCTCATAGCACAGAGAATGTGCTGTATTCAGCAGTGACAAACTGTGGGTGCTGAACACGACCCAAATGGCAGTTAAAGGTGGCAGTGTCTCCTAAGGGAGGGCATGAGTGCACCCAGGCACAAACTCTGGTTTTGTTCTTTAACGCTGCTGCCAGAACATGCCTCTAGCATGGAATAAATATTAGCCATTGGGCATTTCTCCCAGAGTGTCTTCTCTTGTACCTAGTGAAAGTCACCCCATATTGATCTGATTTGCACATAAATGAAGCGGGTGGTATGTGGGAAGTACCTCAGAGGTTGTCTTCTGTCCTCTTAAGTTTCTGAAATACACATTTAGTTGATGTCCTCACCTAATGAAGACATTCCAGTTTTTTCACTTACCAGATTTCTGGCATTTTGTGTCATTGTTTTGGTTCTCATAGTCCTTTACGCAAATGGCACCTACTCTGTTTTCTGTCCTTCTGATTCGTTCTATGCCCTGCTGTATCCTCTACCTGAGGACACACGATTTCCATGTTTTTGTCCTTAAAGAAGTGTCGGCCAAGGCTGTTCGTGCCTCTGCACTTGTTTGCTTTCCTCTGTCCTCCAGTTTAAAAGCCTGCTCACAGCCTTCCTGATTTTAAGTGCCTGCAACACTATTGTGCAATGAGTCAGAGACATCTGTCCCTCTGGCATGGGCCCCCTCCCTTCTAGAAGTGTCCCCAGTTCCTGACAAATCTGCTCTTTCAACCGTTTTCTCATCCTGGGTATTAAACCTTGGCTCTTCTGCCTTTCTTTCCGGTCCTGCATGGGGGTATTGGAAGTGTTTTCAGAGAATATTCATTGTCTGCAGTTTCCTTCCCTAGAGCCTAAATTTTGCTTCCAGAATCTCCTTTGTGCCCTTCTGTATAGAATTTGTGCCAAAATGGACTAGGCTTTTCCCCAATATGTCCTGAAAGCAAATTGAGGCTCCAGTGCGATCTGCTGCGCTAGTCTTGGCAGTTGTCACCACGTAATCCTCTCTGGGGTCACAGCCCCACCTGCCAATTTGTTGATGGTAGGACTCAGCTTCAAGCCTGATTTATAGCTTTACAGAGGTGCCTTACTATTGGCAGGAGACTGATGTTTAAGTACGCGAAGAGGCCACGTTTCAGACGTGTGCTTTTGCTTGACGTTCATTATTGTGTTGGCTCTCATGTCTCCCCTTCAAGTCCTTGCCAGCAGTGCACAGACACGGGCCCTTGCTCGATATTCTGCATTTTAGTCTCAAGCCTGGGTATCCCAATGCCTGGGTCCCTTTCTTGGGTGCTGGTCTGACTGATTTGGAACCAGAATGAAGATTTGGAAAGACTTCCTTATTGCTTTTGGCAGAAGGCTTTGGGTTTAACAGACCATCCGCTATATATTCTGACTTCTAAATGCTTGACAGCGCTCCTGGAGCAGTAGCTCTCACTAGGTTGCTCCACAAGTAGAAACCTCTAGCAGATGGGCACTAGGGTCTCATGGACAGACTCCACCTTGCATGCTCTTTTAAAGTGTCACAACTTCACATCATCAGCTCTGCGTGATGGATGCCTGACATCTCCTGTGTAGCGTGATTTGCAGCTGAGCTGGGAGCTGGGCGTGCGACGTATCCGAGGCAGCTCATGAATTCTGGTAGTCGTTGCTTTGCTACATGCTTCGGTTGTCCAGCATGCGGTGCTGTACCTTGAGTGTAGTACCCAGGCTCTACCTGGTTCAGAATGTCTGACAGTATTCCTTTAGGATGTATGGACTGTTAGCCTTTATAATGAGCTGATCTGTAGTTAAACATAACCAAATCAGAAGATCCTCTTAATCCAGACTCTAGTGTGGAATTTATGGACTTCTCTAGTTTGCAGTCACTTCAAGCTCCTCTATTGTCTGTGACAAATCTATGTCAGTGTGCGATTGTAGATTTTTACATTATTTATTCCTTCTTCAGCTGTATTCTCTTCCCTTCCTCCAAGCAGCAGACTATGTATGAAGTACCTAGCACAGTCCTACCAGCTATGAAGACTCATTTGAATTCAGCACACCCCGTTGTCCTGCTGAGTGTTCTATCAATGTGCCAACTTCGCTGTATTAACCCAGGAGCAAGGGAAACTGCAAGTCAGTCAATCCTTGGGCTACAACAGGTTTATTTTATTTAATTAAGTTTGAGTCATTTTATGGCAGAACTGGGCTGCAAATCCAGCTGTGCCCTTCTGGGCCTGCACATTCCTCTCTGCTGCACAGCTCTGGGGTGTGCAGACAAGAATGTAAATTAATGAAGACAAACAGGAGAGATGTTCCTGACATGGTTATTCTTCTCTCTTGTTAGGCATGCTCCGGCAACGCAGGGAGAAGCTGCAATGTTATCATTTCATTTATCACAATAATGTTAGTCTTTTTCTTGGGAAGATCTGTGGCAAGTGGCTGTTGACCAACTTAACATTTTCTAGAATTTCTGTCTCTCAACAAAATCACTTTTTCGTGCAGTACTTTGGTATGCAATATTGTAAATTGTCTGAGTTTTTTTTCTGCTAGACATATCTAAAACATTAAAGTTATTTTGCTGGAAAAATAAGTCAAGAAACAACGGGTCAAAATTGAAGAGGGGCACAACTGGCATATGCCTGTGATGCCTACGACCCAAGCACATTTGTTTTAACTTTGCCATCCTTCTCTGTCTCATGCAATCATAAATAAGTTAAGTGCTTTGCAATCTGTGGAGTGAGTTTTTTTTCACATGACCACCATCTGGGCTGCTATTTCTCTGGCCTTTTGTACCTCTCTTTGTTGTTTGGGTTACTGATAGTTGTCTGTCTGGTGATGCTTGATTTTAGCTTTCTCCCTTGATTGCTCAACAAGTTACGCCTAGAAACTTTCCCTAATTTTATCTTTGAGGTTTACACTTCTCTTAGCCCTAACAAATGTATCTGAATTCTACAGTTTACTCCTGTCAATATGCTGCATTTTGCTTTTAAGGAGGGAGTTTTTCTCTACGGAAGGAGATATCAGTCAGGAATAACTCCAGTTTAATACTCTGTAGAAGCTCATATTTGGGGCCCACTGCCCTTTGGAAATGGATGCAGATGATCTGCAGCTTTACTGCAGAATCATTGTCTTGTCAAGGAGTCTTCAGGCGTCGTTTATTTTTTCCCCCTGCTATTTGAACTCAGTGTCCTGTGTTGAATAAGTCTTAATTTCAGCCTTCATCAAACCTGCTTTCTCTCTCAGCTGAGCTTTTTTCCTGTCGCAGCGGTACCTGAGGTGTGCTGGAGGTAGGTCTGTCAGGCTGGTTGTGTGTTAAGTGCTTGCTGAAGTTGATGGAAACCACTCCGATGACTCCAAGGCCTATTAAGCCAGTCCCCGAGAACATTGAATCAAACAACAACCAGATGTATTTCAGGCTGCCACTCCCTTAATCCTTCTTTTATTGTATTACTCATCCCTGCATGTTATCAGATGATTTTATTTTCTTTTTCTAAGCAGTAGGTTGCTTTTCTGGCTTTTGTGATTCCGAGATGAGAACAGGTAATTTCGAACACAGAGTCATGCCTAATCTACAACCTTTTTTCCCCCCAGCTGAGGACAGCGAGTTCTGAAGCTTCCTGCAGGCCGTGGTTCGGTGTGTGTCAGTGTGATGTGCTGCTCCACTTGGCTTGTTCTGCTCATGGGTAATTTGATAAGTGATAATCATGGCCTGCAAGGAATGCCAACTCTGTCGTTCATGCCATTCCAGTTCATGTCTTCATTTCGTCTGGAAAAGCCACTGTGTCAGCTACTAGTGGACTTTCTAGCCTTCCCTGCTTAAAATAGGCACTTGTCTCTTCAACTCTTCCATGTAGGTGAAAGAGATTATATGAGGTTTTTAAATTGAGTGGTTTGTTTCATTTTATTTATTAAATCTTACGCAATGTTCTCTTCATTCCATGCTCTGAGGAAAGAGATATGTTTAACAGACTGTTGGTAGTGTGGGGAGGGTGGAAACCTGCCCATGAATTAAAGTAGACTGTCAGAACTTTGAGTGGTCTGAGATGTGTTTATAGGTGAGGGTGAAAGAGAGAAGAGGAAGTAGCTAAAAGCACAGAGGAATCAGAAATGCCAGAGAAGCATCTGTAAACCCTGACTTCATTCCAGCACTGCAAATCTGCTTATCTCAGTCCCCCATCCGTGTCAAAATACTTGCATCAATTTCTGTTACAAGGGAAAACTGAAGTTATAAGGTTGCATGATCACACTAACAGCCAGTTTGGCAACATCCTGACCACTGCTCTCCAGCTCTTTCCTATTCTCCTGTGAGCTTTCTGTACCTCTCTACTCCCACCCTTACTCTATTTCTTTCCCTTCTCATTTGCCTTTTGCTTTTTATCTACCATATGTGCCCCCATAAGCTCTCTCATCTCTAGTAACTTTTATTGCCCTTTAATTTTAATTCTAACAAAGGGGGGGGACCTCCTGACACTGAAGTGCTAACAGCAGTCCAGCTAACGCAGCTATGCCATAAGAACCTCACTTAGAACTTGTTCAACTTTTGCTAGTCCAGGCTGTTGCTTTTAGGGAGGGCCTGTGAACATGGTGAGACTGGAGAGGTGAAGTCTTTCTGCACATCACTAGAAGGTAGTACATGGAGATCTTGTTCTAGACTTGCACCCCTGGAGTACACAGGGCTTCTAGCTCTTCAGGCACATGAACTGACAGTGGTCTCAAGTGGACTTCAAAAAAACATTTTCTGGTCAACTCAGTAAAATCTGACTGAACGTTGCTTGTGTTAGGTCATGCTATATTATGACCCTACTGAAATGATAGGAAGGGTTTGTCTGCAGTGTGGTTTTGACCCTTCTCCATAGATGTCCAACGTGCACAGTTATAGGGGCCAGTGATGGCTAAGAAGGAAGACTCAAAGCTGTTTCTTTCTCTTCTAATTCGAAGTGGAGCCCCAGCTCCAAGGAAGCTGTGGGGAAAAAAGAAAATCTCTTGCTGCAGGAACGGCTGTCAGAAGGTGCCTGGCAAATTATGTCCAGCATTTGTTATGGTACAGTGATTCAATGACCTTCACATCGTGGGTAGGGTTGCTTTGATTTGAGCGTGCTTGGTGCTCATCCAGACTTGAATGGAAAGCCAAGCTCAGGAGGTGCCATGTGTCCGTTCCCTCCTGGCAGTGTGCTAGAGCTCCTGGGTTTCCAGATTGGAAAGAGGTAGAAGTGGCCTTTGGAGGATGGCGCTGGTTTAGGATCCTGTTGAACAGTGAGTCTATCCAGTTGCTTACAGACACCCAGTCTCTGTAGGAAATAGATTCAAATCTACCTTTGCTCAGTCTTCCTTCTTTTGCCTTTCATATTAACATTCATCAGGGTTTTAAAAATCCATTAAACTTTCTCTGCGCCGGTTAGGAAGAGCAGCGTATTGCTTTCACAAGCGAGGAAGCGGAAGACATAGGAATGACAAGACTAAAAGTGTCAAGCTTTTAGGTACTTCTTTCTTGCTGTGGTCCAAAAGACAACACAGCTGGACAAGCCTCCAAGACGTATGCCATAACCTGGCTTAAGTGGACAAGCCTCCAGTAAGATCAGGAGGAAGATGCCCGTTGAGCCCAGTTGGGAAGCTGGTCATAGCCCTCAGACTCCTCGGAAGCTCTCTGCACAGCGCGAGAGATTTTCATCTCAGACTCTTTGCAGGAGCTCAGAAAGCAAACGTGCTCAGAGACGTGTTGTGGGAGAGAAGCTGGCTCGCCACCTGCAGAGGTTTGGCAGTGCTCCCTGGACCCTTGTCGAAGAAATTAATAAAAAAGGATGAAAGCCGGGGGACAGTGTTGGGCTGGCCGGGAGCGCCGCAGCTGGTAACACTAGAGGTCACTCTGTGACCAAGGATGGAGACCGGCGTTTGGGGGCCTTGGGAAGGTCAGCAGC
The DNA here is from genome assembly GCA_020746105.1 of Trogon surrucura. NCBI lineage: Eukaryota > Metazoa > Chordata > Aves > Trogoniformes > Trogonidae > Trogon > Trogon surrucura. The sequence continues at coordinate 17,568,935 of CM036627.1, read as the reverse complement.
TGCTAATCCGTATAAATTGCTGAACTACAAGCCAAATTTGTACCTAATTATGAACCGCTTTGATGCCACGTTGCTTCTGTCCTAACTTCAGGGTTAAGCGGCCGTACGTAAGAGCACCTGGAACAAGGCTGGTGTTTGAGGCACGGGTTCGGGACATCTTTGCAAGTTCTGTTCCCCACGGCAGCTTTCAGCATTGGATTTACCTGCCTCCCTCCTCTCCTCAGCACAACCATCATCTGTCTTATCAGCACGCTCAGGAATTCATTTAGCTGATGCTGCCTGGCAAGCCTAGGGGTAAAGATGGATTTAGCACAGTCACCAGACATCTGCGTGCTAAACTCACTGGCTGTGGAACCTATATCGAAAGGATTTAATTTTATTCCCTAATAATCCCTTTTCTCTCAAACAGGTCAGACTAGAGAGGCTGCTTCTACTGCTGCAGCTTTCAGTCTCGCTGGCGGTGTTACTGGTTTCAGGGCTGGTCAGTCACGCAAGACATCTGTCTCATCTGGGTGAAAAGTTTTCCTTTGAATATTATTTTATTGAATTCGCTTACTCTGGCCACTCAAAAAGGAGCATACCTCTGCTTTTCAGGTCCCTGAAATACCTCTGTAGAAGTTATTCTGAGTGAAAGATTTCAATGATTTCTTCTCCTACCCCTGAAGAGACAGATGGTTTTGAGTCAGCTGAACCTACTTGAAAGCTGGTTACATAGTTGGCAATTAATCCTGGTTGGAAAACAAAGAATAAGAAAAATAGCTTTGAAACAACATTAACATTTTCTATTGTAAAATACACCTCATTCTGATGAATAAATAAATCGTATTCTCACCCTTCCCCCAGTCTCCCAAAGGATCAAAAGGGGAACACCTGATATGAGACTGAACAAAACATTTCAGTTGACCTAAAGCATTTTTTGCTAAGTTTATTTTTTCCCTTTGGCCATAAACCCAGTTATTTGCACCACTTTATTTGTAAGCCTTCTCGTAGCTCCTGTGCAGGCCAGGTGTTTGCTGGCAGGGGAGGGAATATGCCCCACATCCCTTTTTCCTCCATGGAACATGCCATTAATGACCGAATTTTGCTGGAGGTTTCTAACGCTCTCACAAGGGTTTCGTGGCATGAGGAGGCTTTGCACTTCCCCCATTAGGGCAGCTACCTGGTTGTGGCTGGATTCCCTGGTAGTGCAAAAATCTCACAAATCTAGTCAGAAATAATTGGGATAACAGGGACTCCTTAGTCTTCGTTCACTCAAGGGTCACAGGACGTCAGATTTGACTTTGCTATTGAAGTCAGCTAATGTACTGGAAATGCCTTCATTTTCTCCCTCTGGAGGCACGGGTTCAAATCTGCCATAAATTACAAGTGACACTGGTTCAGGAGTCTTAATTAAATCCCACGAGGTTATTTTTGTGTGTCAACACTCCCCTTCTCCTCCCTTCTGCACCGTTTGGAGCAGCTGAAGGGCAAGGAGGACTCCAGCAGCAGAGATGGAAGTTCTCAGCACAGGATTCAGGTTAGCTCAGGGCTGGGGATACTCCCGGGCTCTCATCTGGCCTGGCATCAATCTTCCATTGAACTTGTAATGTAGTGTATACTCTTCGTACATTTAAAGCATTCAATTCTGTGCCAGATCGTTATTCCTTGTAGGGAGATAACTGGCTATAGAGGATTTCTGTTATCTGCAGCATCTCTCCAGCCTGGAATTCATTGATTTCCAATCTACTCTCTAAAGGTGCAGAATAGGGGTGATCAATGCTACAGTGCTGATGTGAATAAAATGTGCCTCCTAATCTGCATTATCAACAGCCCACTTCCTGATATCCCGAACTGACCTGGTCATGACTGTCTCTCTCACAGATAAATACACTGGCTGTTGCTAACATGGCTTGAAAGCCTTTAAAATAGGAACAAATCAGATTTGGTGTAGCTTTTTCAGGGAGTGGCTAGGCTGATTCAAACCTCTTCTAAAGCCAGTGCTTTTTGTAAAGGCGCTATATGTTGCCAGCATTTCTCTTAGATTGGATTTAAATTAAAAGCTTTAATTGGTCTCCTGATTTCCCAAACAGCATCTTTAAAAAAAAAAAACAAAACCAAACAAACCTAGAAAAAAAAGCCCTGAACCCCAAAACATGCTATTTAGAGAAGAACTGTTTAGAGAGCAGGTTTTTATTTAATAAACAATGATCAATTGAATTGATTAACCATGAACACATTACAGCAGAGTTTGTTGTCACTGCTGCTGATAATTGCAGTTCATGTGCATGAGAATATTAAATGGCTGTTTGCAGGATCATTTTCACGCTCTTTTCATTTAACAGAATGGAGAAAACAACAACTGTTGACAGTGATTTTGGTTAGAACTGAAGGCTGCAGACTGTGCCCTCAGGATGCCTGTGCAATAACTCTATCAATTGTGGCCATTTACTCTGCACTTCCAGACATTTCTGCAAACCTTGCAGCTGTTTTTTTACTAATTCGCCTGGTAATTAGATGTTATCATGCTGGCTCCATGGCTTTACATAAACTGTAAGCATTTGGAGCTGCCATGCAAGACGTTTTAGAGTTGCCTGTGTTGCTTTGCGCTGCTTTGCAAAGACCAAGGTGCTCTCAAAAAGCAGTAGAAACAGAGAAGCAGTTGTAAAAAATGAGGCTTTGCTGATTTAAGAAAGTGTCCATAGAGGAACGGAGTTGCATCACTTAAATGAACTGTTGGAAGCCAAGCAGCACTGATGGGTTTCATCCTGCTGGATGCTGAGCACAAACTGAGACCCCTGTTTCTACTTTCTCCTTCACAGTCCAATGCACATGTTTGTCTTCGATAGGAGTTGAGGGCTTCAGTAGAAGTATTTTACCATTTTAGATATCTCATTGATGTTGAAGAGAGGAATACCATGATCTTGTGAGCTCAGGGGCAAGAGTAGGTAGCTATCGTGCCTAAGTGATATGGGTTGAGAGACTGAGCCCTTTTGAGGCACAGAATCATCTTGGAGTGGCTGTATGTGTAGTACAATTTGGAACTGTGGATCTAGGTACTAGCACTGTTGGAATGGCTTTACTGACCCAGACCTGTTGATCTCAAAGGAGAAGGTGCTCTGCCAGTGACTGCACATCTGGGCCCTGTTCAAACATCATAGCATCTGATAATCTTGTCATACTGAAAGGGAAAGATAAGTCCTTCCTGTGCAAGCGGACAATCTGCGGTGAAACGGTTTTGTTCCACGGCTAAAGACATCAGGGACCTCTAAGATCTCTTCCAGTTTGATCTTGTGAGCGCAGTGAGATTTGTTCTGGCTGGTGGGTCCAGCCACAGTGAGCCTCAGGGCAGTGAAGATGGGGAAGAAATACTTCAGCAACTAGATGCAAGCCATTCCAAGAGCCTGATGTAGAGTTCACCACGTAAAGAAATTCTGCTTGCCACTCCTGGGTTAACATGGCTAAACCGTGGTAAGTCTCATGGTGGTGGCTGGGGCCATGTGGGCTTACTGACATAGCCATCTCCTGGCCGTGTTCCCCCTGTGTTCAGCTCCTGGTGCAGCGTAGAGCAGTTGCAGGTCAGAAGATGGTAACGTGTGCCCCCAATGACTGACAGCTACCTGTGAACTGAAAAGCTTTTTATTTCCACATCACATCTTTGGTTCTGCCAGTTCTGTGCTGTGCTGTGCCAGCGAGGGGCAGAATATGGTTTAGTTTCAGGGTTATTGTTTGCTGTCTGTAGAGCACTTCGGTCACAGCACGGTTTTCTGTTCTCTGTGTGCTTTGCACGTGGAGTGAGGCTGCATGTGCTGCAGAAAAATGGTTTTGCTCTTGTGAATTGAGAGATGTACCCTGTAACATCCATGAAGGTCCCACAAATGGCAACATGGCAAGGTTTGCAGCTCTAGTTTCACCTAATTACAGATGAAACTCAGTTAACACGGCCCTGAAGGGCGTTTGAACATAGCAGATGTCAGAGTGACACGTAACTGCTAAGCTTTTTTTTTGTGTTTAAACAAATCACTACAAAATTTTGCAAGAAAATCTCACGAAGGATGCAAAAATATGGGATGAGGCAGCTTTTCCAGATGGGCTTTGGTGCTTGTGTATGTCAGGCGATACTGGCAGATGTCATCGTAAAGATATTTTTGCCACTTGTAAAGGTAGTAGTAGTAATGCAATAGCTGTGAAGGTCTAAAGAGGTATGTGAGGCAACATCTATAGGGAGAAGGGATAAATTTTATTGGATAACTGATATAGCTGGGAAAAAAACCAGATTAACCTTTGAGGACAGGAGGCCTACTTTCTGGAAGTTTTCTGGAGTTCTGAAAAGTCACAGCTCAAGCAATATACAGGTCTTTTGGAATTCACCTTTGATAGCACAGTGAGACTTTCAAAACGGTGCCGTAGTTTTGGGTTGGGTTTTTTTGAAGCAGAACTCCTTACATTCTGTGCTTAAATCGATGCTTATAATGGTGCTCCGGTGGGGCTGAGCTCTGAAGGCTAAGATCGGTTTGGGGTATGGTGGGAGAATACCTGTGGGACCCCATGGGCTGATCCTTTCAGAGGTGATTTCCTCACAAATTGCAGTGAGGTGGTGAAACAGGCACTGCAGGTAGGTAGATCTCAAGACAACCGGGTGATGACAGCAGCGTTTGCCATTGGCGTTTTAATAATAGTATCAATAATCACAACAACATTATTTTTTTTTTAAAAAGTGGGTTCAAATTTCTGGGGTGTTCTGTAGAAGACAGAGATAGCTATCCTGGTTCCGGACAAATGAGGTTGAAAGCTGGTTGCAGTATGGTCAGACCTGCATGATAAATTAATTACCCCAAGAAGCAAACACTTAATTTGGAGGTAACGCTGTGCTAACACACAGGGCTGCTCTCTGTGCTATGTAGGTATCTTGGGTCCTTTGAAGTGACCTGGGACACGTGCATGTGGCAGGACACGTTCCTGTGGATGTGGCTCTCACGTCCAAGCCTGGCACTTCAGTCAGCCGGGCACACACCTCCCCTTGGCGGCGCAGCACAGGCGGTGGGGAGGGGGATGCTCTTTTCCCCATTATATGGGAACACGGGGAGAGAGAATTTACTCCTCGAGTTCTGAAAGCTCTGTGTGAACTTCAATATGACGGTGCCAATTTTAATCAAAGAAATGTACTGTGGATGTCACCTGCATTTTTATCCAGTTCTCTTTGACAGAAATAGAATTCAGACTTCTGCTAGAGATAGGAAGGGCAGAAAAACCCACTCCTAGACTCATTTTGCTTGCTGTTATTCTGCTACCGTAATTACCTCTAAACATAATTATGGGCAAGACAAATGACATTTTTAGCTTTGGTCTTTAAAGACAAGAGTTAATTTCAGGCTTTGACCAGGACTATGTTAATTAGCCTCCACTCACTCTCTTTGTATGGAAGTACATCACCCAGGACTTAGCGCAGGTTGCCTTTCCTGTATCTTTGAGTAATGAAAGGACACGGCATGGCAACCAAATCAAGGGCTGCTGCATTAACAAGGCCACTTTTCTGCCCATTTATCATCTATTAAAGGTGCACTAGTTTGTAAAGTAACACCACCTTCTGCAGGGCCGCCAAGAACGGCTCCTCATTTATTTTCTGCATGGTTTAAGTTGGAGTTAGACCCACCTTGTAGCTCAGAGGTGACAGCCAGTAAGAAAAAGTACACTAATTGAGACATCTCAAGGGAGAAATAGAAGAAAACTGAAAAGGTAATTAGAATGAGAGGGTTTCAAGCTGGGTAAGTAAAATCGAATGGAGGTGCATATTAGGGGCTGTTACAGATGGGAAAGAAAGTACTTGGAGAATAAAAAAAGAAAAATGAATATTAGAGAACAGAGCACCCTTTTCACACTTGAAGAATAGAGGAAAGAGATAAAAAATAATATAACAGTGGAGATACAGGCTGGGGAGAAAAAAAAAAAAAAAAAGCGCTCCAGAAATATGAAGGACATATTTAAATGTAAGAGAGAAAGAATGAGGAAAAATAATAGAGCAGATCAATTACTGGAGCTGTAGCCAAGGAAGGAGAAACTGTCAAATGAATATTTCTGGAGCTGTACAAAAGTCTTCTTCCTTTGTGGGGGATGTAGAGTGTGTTTGGTCTGTGCAGGAGGGTTTCTTTCGGGGGCTAGCTCAATATTTGAATTTGCTGCAGTGTCAGTAGCCCAGATGGAGCAGTGGGGTGAATGCCAACCTGGGAAGAATTGGATAAATATATTATTTGGCAGAAATTATAGCTGATACCAGACATTTTTCTAGTGGTTGAAGTTTTAGCCCCTCAACAATATTATCGGTGTGTCTGTTTTGCTTTAATGTTGGTAGTTAGGGACATGTTGAGGTCTTATCCCCATTTTTCCCTTTTAAAACATTCCCTTACCTTCTGGAAAACGAGAGCCTGGGTTATCCCTGGGCCATTTCCACCTCACATGTAGGGAAGCTGATTCCTTCAGGCAAATGTACACCCAAAGCAGACAGTCACATGAAGAGAAACACACTTTTCTGGTTCCGAATGGGATATGGCCATCGCCTTTTGTTGTGGTCATGGCTAATTAGGCAGGATCTCCCCTTTTGGCCCTTCTGGAGGCAGGAGACTGGAAGTGAAGAATAAATAGAGGAGATGGAGCATGGCTTCCTCTTGCTGCAAGGCAGGAAGGTGGGACACCAGAGTCAGGGACATCACGGGTGAGTTATTAATCTGAAAACACCCGTGGTCTCAATAGGTTGTGAGCTGGAAGGACCAAAGTATATTTCTGTGCTGCATGGAGGTATCTGAGCTAACTGTAATCAAGAAAATCGTGCTTGCACCCTCAAGAAAGTGTTTCAAGGGAAATCAAGAGGAGGTATGTGTCTGGCTGGCTTTATGGGACTGGGCCAGCAGTATTTGTTCTCTTTAGAACTTGTTTGTACAACAGCAGATACATTCAACGCTGTTTTTAGTTGCTAAGTTGTATCCTTGAATACAATATTCACTTACTGTGGAAAGGGAATGCACGGTATTTGTGTTTTCAGTTGTTAGTCTCACTAGAGCATTTTTCCTACGTGTTGTCTGTTGGATTTTTTGTTTACAAGCTTCACTGATAAAATAGTCAGAAAAGGGTTTGTTGTTTCATAAAAACTGAACTGGGTTCTGCTGGAAATTTTGAAAACTTTGAAGCTGTTAGTAACACACTGGTACTTTTTAGCCACTGAAATTTTTGTGAGCACTTGATCAAAACCTATTTTCATGTTTCCTTTTTTTTTTTTTTGAATCTAAGAAAATTCACCTAGAAACTGGAAACAAAAATTTTTTAATTACATTTCAGAGCCTGATTCTGTTCTTCCTGAGAAATAACTAAAAGCAATTGAAAATTTACTAAAACTGAAAGAGAAAACACCTCAAACTTAACCCCCCTAAAAATCCCTAGATGTTTCAAAGAGAAAGTGAGTTGGCTATTTAAAACAAGACAGAAAACCAGTCCATGAAAGCAGACGTGTCTTGGCTATTTCCCATTATTATAAAAGCCATTTTATGGCAGGAGTGTTCATGAACAGTCACGGTTGTGGCATTTGGTACTTGATGCTGTCCAAAGAAAGAAAGAAAATGTACCTTTTCACCTCAAGTTAATTACCTTAGTTATGGAAATGCTCTAACCGTATACTTCCAGGATAACAAATGAATGTGTGCTTATCTTTGGCAAGACCTGGTCAGCCTTCTGGGTAAGGAAACAGCGGCGAGTTCGGCGGAAAATGACAGTGCTCTTAATACCAGGGTTTCAAAGATCACAAATTCACTCTAAGGACTTAAAAACCAGAGAAAACCTCGTGACAGAGAATATTCTTATTCATTCATCATTTGAAACCTTGCCTCTAAAAGTGCCAAGAACAAATTATTTTCAATACGAGCTAGCCCCGGGGGATTCTATAAAAGGGACTTTTCTTTTCCAGCTGCCTAAGGAAGCGTGGTCTGCAGAAGACCTTAGTGGCTTGGATGGCAGTTCCGAGACTCCCCCAGACTCGGCAAATTTTTCTGATCCAAGGAACCAAAAACCAAAGATGTGTCATAGGTCTGACTGAATATGGGAGCTGGGTAAGACAGAGCTCATTCATCGGCTCTGTAAGCCTGGAAATCTCCCGAGGAAAGGTGGAAGACAAATTAATACCCCATCTCCAAGCTCCTGTCGGTTTTCCAGTACTGAAGTGTTCCAAGTAAGGAAAGCAGCTTTCAGAGTTGGGAGACATTTGTCTCGCCTCTACTCCAGATAGAGTTACACACATGGTTTTCTCGAAAAGAGAGCTCATGAGGAGGTACAGTCTCTCTTATGGAAATAAACATTTACAGAGCTTTCTTCTGAAGTTGCTGTTGAAGATTTGTGATTTACAAAGTTGGCTGTCCTTCCTTGGAAGAAAACGTAGATCTCTTTTGTCACCTCCCTTAAAAAATGCCCTGTTCTACTCCTTGTGGACATTTTCTCCTGACACCAGCTCGTGATTCACTTGCAAGCAAGAAGGCTGCTCGCTCTGAGGAAGTGCAGCAACCAGCGGGCCCAGGAGTGACTCATTTTCAGATGAAGGAGTCCTGAGCGGTTTTCTCTCGTGTCGGCAGTCCTGCTATTTGCTTGCTCATGCTGCTCTAGGGTGGTCTTTGGAGTCATTTGAATATACTTGCATATCTTTCAGTATTGGTCCATGCAATCAAACCACTAATGCCACTGTAGGTGGCGACTGGTATATACCGATGCATTAAAATTAGCTGTGTTATCGATAACCATTAATGTGATTCCAGCTTCAATAATCAGTGCTTGGCTACACTCACAAAAAAAATCTGGAGCAACATGTGTCAGAACAGATCCAGAGTATCTCAAGGTTCACTTACGATCCAATTTATATTTAATAATCAGGGAGCTGCTAAACGAACTTCACTGTTCTTAGGAGTAGACATCTGCCCGGCAGGGATTGCAACCCTGTCACCAGACTGTCCCTTTTAACATTCACTTTGCGTGGAAGCAGAGAACCACATTCCTCGAAAGTACCTCGTTCTTCCATCTTCTTCTTGTTATCTGTGTTTCTGGTAAGAGATTTCATTGATTATTTCCTAATAATTGAGTTCTGTTTTCTATTTGGGTTTTAGTTCTTACGTACCATTGTGTATGGTATGTGTATGAAATGTCTGTTTATGTTTATGTATTTGTTTTCTCCATGCTGAGATATTATAGTCTCTGTCAGTGTCCAGATTAGGCAGATAAATGAGATGAACAAATGAAAACCAGTGTAATTAAATATCCCCCAAAACCTTCACCTAAGTGTTCTAAACAGGTGAAGAGAACAGATGTCTCATGCTCTCCCTGACTTCACTGTTGGGCGGGGGGATACACACAAGAGGAGTTTGATACCCTTCAGCAGATAATCTTGGAATTTCTCATCACCTGTCTGTTTTTTTGAAATTCTCCTTGCCCTTTCGAAAAGTTTAAACGTCATCATTAATTGAGCTTTACAGTCCAATAATAATTACTAATACTGGGCACCCCTGCCTGTCAGCCAGTTTATTCCTATATGCCTGGCTCTGCCTTAGCTTTTCTCTCTCTCTTTTTTTTTTTTTCCTTAAGCAGTGGGAAAAACACCTGAATAATTCAGCAAGAACCTTTTACATTATGAAAAATATAATCAGCTGGCAAGGGTAAGATATCTTATTTCTACAGGACGCTAAGTCAAGTATTACAAGTGACTGCAAGATTAATGCCAGAACGCAGTAGGTGTGGATACACATTTCCCTCATTGTTCAGGCAGTCTCACCCTGCACGGAGGGCTGAGAGAAGACCGTGTATTCCTCACTGTGCCTACCTAATGCCATTTAATAATTCAAGGCCATTAATCGGTTAAGATGAAGACTTAGTGTTGCTTGACTCACCGCCGCCAAGTGGAGGGCTTTTCTGGGCTAAATAAAAAATCTGGAAATGTTGTCTTCTTGCAAGTGAACTGAGAGTGCCACGGCTTTCTTTATAAGAGGCTTCAGGGTTGGTTTTTTTTGGGGGTGGGAGGAGAGTGTTACTATGCCAAAAGTGCTAAAGTAAACTAATATCTGTACATCATAAGTAGATGTCTGAGAATATTAGCTGTTTATTTCAGTGACGTGCTCTGAAGAGTCTATGGGGGGCTCTTTCTAGAGTCAGGACCTCAATGTAATATACAAGCTTTGATTCTGATATTTCCCTTGATAACTGTGCTCTACCATATTGGGGTCGGAAGTCAGCAAAGGTTCATTGGCTGTTGTAATGCTCACTGTCACCAGTAATAAGTACAAAGGACTTGCTTTAAAAGCTGGCTTATAAAACTTTAAGGAAACTTGGATTGCTTAAGTGAACTTCCAAGGCTCTTCAGGGGCCAAGTGCACTTTGGTTGTCTACTTATATTAATTTCACAGGGTTTAAAGGGTCAAGCAATGCAGTTGGTGATGCTTATTAATTTATGAAACACAGAATCTTGCACTACCTCACTTTGACCACTTTTGCTCTCTTTTTAGAAAATTTAATATACATTAAAGCTTGCTAGACAAGGGTGCCCTAAAGAATTAAGCCCAGAGTTCACAGCTGGACTAAAAGGTTCAAAGATGTTGTATCCGCAACACTGGTTTGATTCCAAGTGACGTTCAGACAACGGAACCAAATTGTAGATGTTTGAATGTGTAAGGAAACAGCAATTAGAGGAATACCACAGCACGGCAAAGGATTAGGATTTATTTTCCTTAAAATGGTAAAACTGATTACAATCTTATTCTTTCTTTCATGGGGGGATGTGTTTGATCGTATCAGCTTTTGGGGTCAGTGGTGGTCAAGAACATATTGTGGGGTTACAATACAGCTTGCCAACCTCTAAACGTTCTTGCAGTCCTGGTAACTTTACAGAATGTATCTGATTGTTGGGGCAATGCTGAACTGAGTTCTGGGTAGGAAAATATTAGCCAGAAGGGAAGAAGGAACAGAGAAATGGATAGCTGCTGAAGTAACAGGATTAGGATTTAGAAACCTGACATAATCCTATTCAGGGGTATTTCTGCATTCTGTTTACTTGCTTTTGAATTGCTTTGGTGTCTTGTCCGAGGGAGATAATTCCAGAAGTCATTCACACCCAGGCTGCAAATTCAATACTGCATTCAGGTGACAAATGGAGTGTGATTGCAAAGCTACCCAGAAAATTGGAAATCAAATTGGCTCTGATGGTTGGTCTATGTGGTCTCCTTTTGGAATCAACAAGAGGGAGAAGAAAATGAAGGACAGGAAAATGAAGTGTGTCCTACTGTACAGATGATGAGTTTATTCAGCCAGAGCTGGTAAAGGGGGAAGCAAATTTCACGTTATGTCAGCTCTGATTCCTGAGGCCTTAGGGAATGCTCACCTTGAGGAAGTGGTTGTACTTCACTGGAAATTTGCTGTTGCAAAGAGAGGCTCTAAACCCTGTGAGGGAGTCCCAGTGGTGAAGACTGTTTACACTGCAGCTGAGCCCAGACAATCTCAGATAAGACTGTGGGGCCCTGTGGTGCATCACATGCTGGGAAGAAGTCTGTGGCTGGAGAGAATTCATAGCTTTCATGGGTGAAAAAGGACAAAAATGTGGGGAGGCAAAACAGCTGGGAAGAATTTTGTGTGATCCACAGCACTTCGATTCCAGCCAGAGAATAGAACTCACACATCCAGGACTTCACAGCTTAAACCCTTGCATTTTAAACTCTTTAAACAGAGAGAACAATCCCCCAAATCCCACAAGACACATGAGAAAGGGGGTTGTCCTGAATCCCTGTTATCATTTCTTTGCATTTACTTGCTAACAAAAAATTTTTTTTTTTTGATAGAATAACCTCTGCGATTTTATACTATGGGGTATTTGGTTTAAAATGTACTGTAACCTTTTTTTTTTCTAATTGATCAGATCAGCCTTGAACACTCAAAGAAAAATCTGCCTGCTCTGAATATTGCCTGAGGATTTAGAAAGGTCTTTCTTGGAAACAGAAGAATGAGATGAAACAATCATCTGTAAAGCACAGTAAAAGAGAAAAAGAATAAAGGATCGAGTTATGTTTGACTTGTCTTCTTCCAAGAGATGGCTTTTTTTTTTTTTTTTGGTTTTTAGAGTAGACTAGATATGGGAGATGTTGTGGGAGCTGTTCTGTACAGTTTTAAGATGCAGATTTATCATAGCACCTCTGCAGGCTCTGTAGCATCCACAGACCCATCTATAGCCACGTGCACCTTTGTGCCATGTGTGGGAGAGAGTCTGAGAGGACCTCATCTTTCTCCTCACTGTTCTCCATTCGTCTTTGTTGCGGAAAAAAGATAGAAAAGAAATATCCAAGAAATGAACGGGAGCTGAGCTGACCATAGCCTTTGTCCAAGGAGTAGGTAAGTTTGGAGGTATAATTGCCTTCCTGGTGTTTCACTAATGCTGGTTGCTTTGCTGTGTGAAGCCAGAGGATCTCATGCTGCTCAGTGCAGTTCCAGTGTCTCTCTGGAAGTTTCTGAACATGGGCAATTTTTCTCCCACTCTGTTGACTTGGAAACCGAAACCATTTATTTCTTTGGCAGCTTGTTTTGCATTAAGACTGCATTATTTACCACTTGAGTTGTATGAGAAACTTGCCTAATGACAGGTGTTAATCGAGTCAATGTTTGCTATCTCCCACCTAAGCAGAGCCAACACTAAAATTTCAACTGTGACATTAATAAAGAAGGAGCCAACGGATGTAAGAGCAACGAAAACCCTATGATCACTTACTCTGAAAGGGATGATTGTCAGTCACACCTCGATGGCATCTGCTTGCAGATATAATGAAGAAAGATTATCATTGCTGTAAGTGACTGCAGTGACTCTGGTCAGCAGATAATACATTGTCACAGTGATCAGACCTGCCTCCCAGGTGCTAACAATGTTAAGTGATATCTCAGTGGTGTTTTGGGTCCTCATTTTTGTGAATGCAATAGAAAACCAGACGAAAAGGACGCGCTTTTTTTTCGTGACGTAATTAATTTCGTGCCATTCTCTGCACATCTAAGCTGGAAACTCGGTTAGTCATGACCAAAGTCATCTTATTTATGCACTGATGACTCAGAGAAGAAGCAGTAAAAGACATTTAAGGCAAAGACCTTGGTTTAGCATTGATACACCTACATAAAACGTCAGCTATGTGTGAGTTTCCTTCAGTCTATCTTTTGGATCCTGATGAGGAGTGGGGAGAGAGTGATGCTAGCCATGAGGTGAAACATTAGCTTTGTGCTTTGGAAATGCAGAAATACAATATTCTTTTAGTATTCCAGCTCTTTCTGTGATGCTAGCTGCTGTTGGGAATTGTGCAGAGTACACAGAATCCTTCTGTGTCTGTCCTTACCTCAATTTGTAGCTTCAGTTAAAGGTGTTTGAAAGGAGCTTAGATATATGGCCTCATCTTCATAGAAAGGGACAAATGTGAATAATAAAATGGACCAGCCCAGTTCTTCTGGAGCATATCTGAAGTAACAGGCAAGGAGACTTCAAGACATACTTTTCTTTTACAGATGCAATCAAGCATCCCAAAGGCTGGAAAATACAAAAAGTTGCAAGAGCAGTCTCTGACGTTTAAATCCATTTAACATCCCTAAATTTCTGTTGTGGCCACAGATGATACAATACAGAGTTGATAAACTCACTTGCTCTTATACCAGGCAGGTACAAAAGCTCTGGGGTTTGCTTTGGATTTCTTGCCTTACTTGGTGAGCATATTCCAGCTCAGTCCAGAACAAAGAGGTAAATCCTGCTGAAACAATCAGTCCCCAGGGGCTTGAGGCTATTGTCTTCAATGTACATAAAAAAGTCAGTCATACCAGCTGCAGATGAAATCACAGATGAAATCTTAGTAATTAATTGCATGAACTTTGTTTCTGCCTGGTTTGAGATTCCCTCAGCCTTGCGTAAATATCTGCGCACCCATACTGAACACCTCAACGGGGCTGTTGATTTTCCAAGGAAGACTAACAATTTTTGTGCCTAAAATAGCCACACAATTACTTCTGCTCACATGGTCTTGCAGTAACAAAATGGTTTCTCGAAACTGGTTTTGTTCACACATGATTGAAAAGTTGCCCTATGTTGTTCTGCCAAGTTAGGCACTGATTCAGGTTTATGACCGTATCATTAATATTTTAGTACCGCATCAGTAACTGGTTGCTATTAATATGTAGTGAAACAGCGATATAAAAAGGAGATGTTCCCAATCATTTGGCAGAATTTGCATTACAGCTGGATGAAATTTATAACACTTCTTCTGCAACCTACTGGTCTGAACTCCTGTTATTAATTTCTGCTGTGTTTATTTCTCCTTTATGTTCACTTTGGGCAATATTCTATCAAGTTTCCTGGCAAGCACAACAGTGGATATAGCTCATTTCAGCTGACTGCAGGGGAAGGACTCTGTAGAAAGTGAATTTTGAATTAGCGCTAGTATTTGCAGTGAAAATCTCCCCCTGAGAAGTCTATTCCCCTCAGCCTGGCGTCAGCAGCGCTTAAGTGCATGTGAATAGCCCTATTGACTTCAGGTGGGCAGCTGTTTAATTACCTTCCTGAATCAAGGCCAGGACCAGGAAACAAGCTCCCAGTATACGACCTGGGTGCCCACTCCAACCTTCAGACTGCTGAACTTCTGTGAGTGACCCACAGATTGTTTGACTGGGTAATTTGGCAAATAGTTCCCAGTCGAGAATAAATTTGAGGAAATCATCGTCAGGCACACAAAGAGGTGAAATTTGTGCAGTGTATTTTTCACGACAAGGCAGCTCTTGCCCAGATTTATTCAGCCTGCTTGCCTCTTCCTGTTTCAGTATTCGCAGCAATCACATTTTTCCCCCACGTTTTATTTAGGAACTCGGAAATGACAGGTCTCTTGCCTCTCTACTGGGAGAGTGGTGTGCTGTACACAGCGTGCTGTACACAGGAGGAGGAGGATAAAGAATGACATGCTACTTCGAAAGCTACAACTATTTTTTTCTTCAGACCCGCATCTGCTCTTGTCCCTCTTCTGTTCTCCGATCGCTCTTTGGCTTCCCTTAGGAATCCAGCTGTGTCATCACATTGTGTGGCATCCTAATATTTCATACTAAGCTGTAAGCCAATTAGGAATGACTACTTACCATGCTGAATCATAGGAAGAGAAAAGGATAATGTGTCCTTCATATAACGAACCTCCTCTTTTTTGGCAAGACAGATCACCTACACATTATATTTATAAGCCCTATGGCTTTTCACTCTACCCAATTAGGATGCAGCTTGCTTCCACACTGCTGCGATATTTTAAGGGACTTGTTTACAGATGGATGCTTATTGAAAGTGCTGACCCGCTACCATTATACCTCGTACCACCTTTCATCTTCAGATACTGAAACAACGGACAAAACTTGATGTTGTAATCACCTTAACTGGATGAGAACACGAGTGCAGCAAAATACAAATACCTTGTCCTGAGTTCCTAAATGAACTGGTGACCCCAGACGAGGGTATAAACACTGTCGCATGGCACCCAGAGCTGAGGGAGGTGTTGATTAAAGTAAAACTGTGAAATAAAGCCTGTTCTGTCTAAAAGGAAGAAGGCTGTACCATTGATGTGTATTTGGGAATGCGTGAAGTGTTTAGTAATGAGCATCAAAGAGGAAGATATTAAAATTTATTTCCCATGCTGAAGTAATTAATGGGCTATTATGCCAGGTGTCTAAGCTGCCTGGAAGCCTGGGATAAATAGTGTTCCAGCAGAGGACACAAAATATGATTTAAGATTAAATAGAATAATGTTAGTTCTAGCAGAGCACTTAGGATGCCCCTCTTACCCCAATTGCTCTCCCTTTTTCCTGAGATACTAAGTAGTTTTAAATTTGTCTTTGGATCCTAGCAGTGTTGCAGAGTGAAGTCTCCTGTGGTTGGTACGTGCCATTTTCCAAACCTTGTCTCATCCTGTTAGCCTGCACCGCAAAGCACGCAGGGCAGAACCCCAATGGCAGCACCCTCACCCTCCAGGAGCCGGTTAACTACCACCCTCGGCTGGTAGATTTTGTGTACAAAGTGTCCTTAGGGACTGCATTCAAATAGGAACCCCGGCTGCAGCTACATTCAGGAGGAAAGGATGGCCTCACATTCAGCTTCACAAACTGCACTTCCCAAACCAAGCCCAGCAATTTTCATTGCCTCCGCTGTTAGCAGAGGTTGTAGCTAAATGAAGATATGGGAGCCTCTGGTTTAAGGCTTCTTAGCGAGGTCCAGCTGTACCCTGGTAGGGTTCAATTTGCTGCTTCACCGATCATATCCCCTTGCTTTCCCTCACGAATACCTCTGAGACAAACAAGTTCTCCCACAACCCATCAAGAAAGAGCGGTGGTGAGTCACAGCTCTAACATCTGTGGCTGAAAGCATGGCTGCAGACAGCTGTAGGTGGTCAGGGAGATCCTGCTTTGCTTTCCAGGGTAACTAATCCCACCTGTGCTGAGCAAATTTGAGGGCTCAGATTTATGTGGTGAAGGCTGATGGAAAAGGAGGGCTGAGTATGTTACAGCGTAAGAGCTTCTGCAAGTAGGAGACAAAGGCTTACGGTATTTTCTTTGCTAAGAGAAATCTTCAGTAAGTTGAAGTTAGTTCTTCTGTAAAGGTTTTGTGTTATAGCTGGAATAATGCTTGTCTTATAAATGTAGGGGTCTAGAAACCTCTTGGCCTTCAAGAGAAAACGGCCTGTTTAGGAGCTGTACCTTTTTGTATTGTTATTCAAAAATGTCTCAGTTAATCATTGTTAGAGGCCTTGCCAGCCTGTGTTGCAAATTCCTTTTTTGAAAAATGCAGCACGTATGTAATTCATGTGGCTCCTCTCCACGTAGATAAGGACTCGTCTCAAATGTCAGGGTGGGGGAGGAAAGGATACCTGACCCAGAGGGCAAGAATATTGAATGCACTGGTGTTGGACTTGACATTCCCCTACTACTCACTGCGATAACATCAATCTCAAGGAACCCTCCTGGTATAAGTACAGAGCTGCCGCATTTAATATATATTTCCAAAGGAATTTCATAGTAATTGAGCATTAAATGATGTCCACTTATCGTAAAGTGTTACTGTTTTTACTGAAAATTATAAATGGGCTTTAGCAGAACAGAACATACCAGATTCATACCGCCATCTCTATTAGTCTTTACGTTATAATTGTCATTGACCGCCTTTACTGTATTATTTCTAGACAGTTAATAATTTTCGCAGCTGAACAAATGAAGATTTGTGAGCAAAGAAAGGCACTGACTGGATTATATAGTGCCATTGATTTTTATTCTCCTTGTTTCACAGAATACACTTAAAAACCTTGCTGTCTCTGTGATGGGCCTTATTAGCACTCGGAGGAGCTGGCATGAGCTGCATGTCTGTTGTGCTGCACTAGAAATTTCAACTCGTGGAGATGGATGTATCAAAGTTGGTCTTGGGATAAATCTGCTGGATGTCCAGGTACGACCCAGGCAGTCAGGATTTGGGGGTCTTTGCCCGGTGTGTAGGTTGTGGTGGATTGTTACAAATCTCTGTCGGCAAAAGCAACAGCGACCTGAGAACTGCCCAAAGGGAACGAGGCTGCCCTTTTGGCAGGCAAGGTAGTGCCCGTGTGGGAAACTGTGTCTCATTCAATAACATTTAATCCTGGGAAAGGTGATGGCAAATATTGGTGTTTCCCTTCTGTAAAGACGGCGGCTTTTACACGGCTTATCAAAGCACCTACTCGCATAGCCTCTCTTCACTGGGGCTTTCAAGTTTGAAGAACAAAAACCTAAGTGCATGGGGGTTTGGTTCGGCTTATGGGAAACGTTGTTTTTTTGCCTTTTTTTTTTTTTTTTCCACCTTGTTATTTTGTGTCATTTGGGGATGCTTACACATTAAAAATTCCTGACAAATAGGTTAACTGTAAAACGTTTTTTAAGATTGAAAAGCGGTAAGATGTGAAAATTGAAAACTGATATTTGTTTGCAAAATTTGACCCAAATCTATTAATTATTTTAGTCCTCCTGAGACTGTGAAAGTGGTAATTAGGTGTTGGTAGCAAAAATGATCTTACAGAACGTTGCTATTCTATTTTATTGTCCTTAAACAACAAATAATGACCCACCAAGAAATAGCAGGGGAACTGCAAATGGAAGTTATAGCAAGATTCATTATTTCTGTGTATGTTCTTGAGGCTTGAATGAAGTGACGTACCTGGGCTAGAAATACAGGTCTTCCCATCCTTGGCTGATTCAGTCTGGGTTGGTATGGTTGTATTTACCTTCTAAATGCTTACGTTTTTAATTGCATCTTGATGCATCATCTGGTTCAGATTAGTAATTTGGGGTTTTTTGGCATGTTTGGCTTCACTGTGGCCTGTTTGTTGCTCCTGCTGATCTCTGCGTTATCTGTAGAAACACAACCCGATGGGAACATGACCAGGAATGGCTAAGACCTTGCACAAAGCACTAAATGCTGTTTCTGTACCAGGAAAAATTGTACAAACTCTCTTATACAAATCTCTTAAGTTTCTGGGAACTTTCTGATTTCAGGGGGAGGGGAGGACATATTTGAAAATCATTTTCTACAAGTGCACGCTCGTAAATAGTCCTTCTCTTTGTATTCAGCCTTTGTGTGAGTAAAACAGAATTCCCCAAAGTGCCTCTGTTCAATATAAAAGTATTTCTGACGATTCGCATAAAGAGAAATACAAGTGCAACCCTATCTTTGCCCTTATTGTTTATTAATGCAGTGAGTGCTCACACAACCCCTGCTCCTTTTGAAAGCCATAACTGGCCTGTGTGTTCTGGTTTGTATATGAAGTGACACAAATTACATGGTATCACTCCACAGACCAAACTTTTCACAGAGCTCTGATAGAAATGAGCCCCTGGGGACTTGCAGGATGCTGCCTGTGCTCCGTGAGACTCGGTGATGGCAAAGCCAGCTCTCAGTTGTTAATCCCAATGCACCGTACAAGACACTTTTTATCTCCTCCTGTAATGTTAATGCAGCTGGAATTCCATAAATCAAATCTCAGCAGTAAAAAGGTTAATAAGTTTACACTATATAATTGAAAGCCATATTGGTGATTAAAAGGATTTTATATATCAGTTTTCTGGGTCACCAACTAATTATTTTTGGTGGCCTGTAATAAAACATAGCACCATAGGCAGATAGAGGCTGTAATCACATAATATATGGAAAAATGCATTTACATTTATTTGAGAGGAGGTTATGTATACCAGCTTGTTGAATAGCATTTGAGGTATATCTTTCCTTGTTTGGAGACAGTGGAAGAACTGCCCACTCTGTATACTTGCTTAGGTTCACACAAAGTTGTTGGATTGAGTTTTGAGGTCTGGTGCTCTCTCTCCAGAGCTAAGCCCAGGGGAATCAGCTGTCACCTGTAATGGAAAGGTTCTGCCGAGGCACTGGGGATCAGATTGCTATTATAATTCATTTTAATGCATTCTGCACGTACTAATCATTTATTGGAACAGGATCTTCTGTAATAGGGGCACGACTGGGAAGAGGCAGAGGCGATTGATCATCCTTGCATGGAAAGGATAGTTAACAAAACAAACAAAAAAGAAACCTTCTGTACAAGGGGCAGGTGTGTGCGCATGCACGAGGGATTGGGTATTCAGTGTGGAGATAGAGAGTAATTGACCTGAAAACTTGAGTTGAAATGTCTACAGTAACGAAAGAAACCTGTACAAGGGGCAAGTATGTGCATGTGCACAAAGGATCGGGTAATCGGCATTGAGACAGGGAAAAAACCAAACTTAAAACGTGAATTGAAATTTCTACAGCTCTATCAGGCTGAAATACCCTTTGGAGCCAAACACCCAGACACAGAGACATTTCAACTCGGACCTCTGTTTTGATGGTTGTATGTTTTAGTGTATTTCTCTCATCGCATCGAGAAGCAGCTAAGGGCAAAGGCAGATGTTGGGAGTGCACGCAGATTTGCAGGGAGTGCGTGCTTGTGTCTGCGCAAATAGCTCACAGGTTACTTCTGTAGTCTCCAGAGTCTCCTGCGGTCCTGTGCAAGGTAACACAACCACAGCCGGTGTGATGGTAAAGCAGCCCACTGCTGATCTCAGTTGTTCTGCCTGTTAAGCAAAGGGCAAGTCACAGCTGGCAAACAGGACGATAGGGTGAGTGTCGGGCAGCCATTCCCACCTTCAGGGCAGGATCTGAAATGTGATCAGAAACAAACGACCTGATGTTCGAATCACTCCCTGGCAGCGCTTGCAGAACCACTTTGGAGAGTGGGACTTTCTGTGACAAGTACGTTTCTGTAATATTTCTTAGATCTCTTGGCTACATCTATTTGATTGGCAGATGGTTAACCCTTAAATGCCCATTGCGTAGAAACAGTGCCATGACACGTTACACAGTAATGAGTAAAGGTTCAAGTCCTTTGCCACTAAAATTATTTGCCTATCATGTACTATATCTAAATAGGAGTTTTCTGCACTGAAAAGAGCATCTTATTTGAATTAAGTTCTTAAAGTATTTCCTAGCAGCATAGCTAAGGGGATACTCAGTTTTAACCACAGGCTGAGGAGGTTAAAAGTGGAATGGCAGTTGTGTGAGTAATGGCCTATGAGTCAGCTGTTGAACTTGACTTGACAACCTTCGTGTTGCCACCAAGCCAGAAGGCATTTCTGTGACAGTTTGAGGGAAAGGAAATAAAAAATAAACTGGTAGTTTCCACTGGTAAAGGCCGTATCAGGGCTTTCTAAACATAGACTGAGAAGGGGAAAAGTTAAGCAATAATATTGCAGATGAGGAAGGAGTGTGGGTTTGCATTTGAATTACCTGCACGGATGTAATGCATGGGGTGTACCCCTCTGAAGTTCAAAGGAAGAGCAATCTAGTTTAAGAGTCTGCCTGCTGGAAGAGCTGCCCTGGCTGACACTGAGTAAGCTTCTCTCCCAGGGCTCTTTGCATCTATAACTTCGTTAGATTTGATTTGAACAATCTGAGGCTAAGAGCGAGCCAAATAATGCTTTTGCAGTCTGCAGGCTGGA
Source organism: Trogon surrucura (assembly GCA_020746105.1). NCBI lineage: Eukaryota > Metazoa > Chordata > Aves > Trogoniformes > Trogonidae > Trogon > Trogon surrucura. The sequence continues at coordinate 17,547,899 of CM036627.1, read as the reverse complement.
GCGGCAGAATTGCTCGCCTTTCTGTTGCTTTGTTTGGACTCTCTGTGGAGATTTTCGTCACTGGATTGGTAATAGCAGGAGGTTGTTATTTTTTCACACATAATCAGCAGCAAAAAGAATGCAGTCCTGTTTACATGTTTAGGTGCTTAAAGACATCTTTTTTAAAATTGACAGTGAGGGTGAGAACCAAGTCAAAAGAGATCGTGAGGTGACGTAGACAAAGCCTAGTGGTAAGGTAGCGCCTCTCAGTTCAAGAGGGACAGGGAACTGCTTGAAAGAGTCCAGTGCAGAGCCGCAGAGATGATGAAGGGAGTGGAGCATCTCCCTTATGAGGAAAGGCTGAAGGAGCTGCGTCTCTTTAGCTTGGAGAAGAGGAGGCTGAGGGGTGACATCATTGATATTTATAAATATGTAAAGGGTGAGTGTCAGGAGGACGGAGCCAGGCTCTTCTCAGTGATGTCCAATGACAGGACAAGGGGCAACGGGGGCAAGCTGGAGCACAGGAGGTTCCACAAAAACATTGAGAAAAACTTTTTCCCTGTGAGGGTGCCAGAGCCCTGGCACAGGCTGCCCAGGGAGGGTGTGGAGTCTCCTTCTCTGGAGACATTCAAACCCCTCCTGGACGTGTTCCCGTGTGACCTGCTCTGGGTGACCCTGCTCTGGCAGGGGGGTTGGACTAGGTGATCTTTCAAGGTCCCTTCCAACCCCAAATATTCTGTGATTCTGTGATCTCACAGCTTTCCTGATAAAGGACCTCTGCCTCTGACACAGCTGATCCAGTTCTTCTGAATAGTAAAATCACAACAATCTAAAGAGAGGGAAATAGTGTGCTCTGCATATGCATTCCTGTTCTACAGCGTTACTAGGGACAATAAAAAAGAAATTTGAGCGTTCACTGTATATGGTTCATTTCTTGAGACGTGTATGTAATGATGTTCTTTTGTCTGATACATTTTTAGGTAATGTAGACAAGAGAGGAAAGATCCCCAAAACTCTTCTATATTTGACCTAGAACAAGAGGTCAGGACCATAATATGGCCTCTAGTACTCCATGTTGCTGAAATCCTTTTACTTCACGCCTTAGTGCATAAGTTCAATATACTTTTGGGCTAAAGCTCTCTCGAGCACTTAGCTCTTTAAACTCCCTACTCAGCAGGTGGCTTATTTAAATGTGGCTGTCAGGTTGGCCAGTGGCCAAAAGCGAATGGCTCAATGCGTGAACCACAGTGTTTGGGTTTAATTCTGTTCTCGTTTCTGCCAGCAAAATCCTCCTGGCTCCAGTGGGGTTGTGTGGGGTACAAGTGAGTGCAATATAGGGCTGTCTGCTCAAGTCTTTGTCAAATAAATCTATGGCCAGTCATTTGCATTATGTCAGCTAAACGTTTGCGTGGCGCATTCACATGTGTGAGCCGAGGAGGAATTCTGGGCTGTTTGAAACGAAACCCATCATTTTCAACTCACACTTAGCCAATAAGCATTTCTTCCGGAGCATGTAAGTAACTTGTTTTGCAACCCACAGCCTTGGAGACGAAATGTAAAGTTTCTCTAAACATCCAGTGCACAAGGGGATAATAGCTGCTTAATTGATTCTTTCAAATTTTCAGGTATTATGGCCGAACAAGCGAGGTGGAGGGGGAGAGGAAGCACATGGTTTAGATTAAATATATGGAAAATACCTGCTGAATGATAAAAATATATTCTACAAGTAAGCAAACCTGTTTTCCCTCTGCCTCTCTATTAAATGTGTCGAGAAGGGGCCTTTACCATGAGGTGGTAATTAGAGAGGAAAAAGTGCTGGCAGAGCAGTCAATCTATCACATCCTCTAAAGCCTAAATGTTACCAGCAATTAAACAAGTTATTAGGGGAAAAACTTGACAAGCAAGTTTTATCACAGAATCAAAGTTTGTGGGGTGCTCTTATTAGATTCTCTCATGCAACCCCAAAGATTTAAAATACTAACCCAGGAATGCACGTTCAAACCAAAGTGACTATTTTCTTTCCCAGACTACCAAGGCATGGTGAAGATTAGAATGCTAAAAATAAAACAACCTTTCCCACCTCCCTCTTCCTTACCCCTCCAAAGTCAAATCTGTCCAGGTTGACTGCTCCATTAAATTCAAGAACAGAAAGTTATAAATTGAACATACGGAGAGCAGTGCCTTTTCTTAAAGTGATGTTTCCTCGCCTTAATGGATTTAGCTATGGCAGGGAGTCAGAGAGAAGCTGTCTTAACTAAATCTTTGACTGATTATGCATTTTTTTCCTATTCATACAAGATAGATTCATCATTCCAATTTGTCAAGCTGGCGAAGTTCCAATTAATTACACCAGGAAAAGCTCAAGCTGCATTAGGCCTCTGTCAGGCCTAATCTAGTGCCTCATTTACTGGAGCCCCAAATGAAGAGATATCAGAGGTGTTGTTCCTCTTGGTACTTAATTTGATGAATGCCCTAGCAGCACGATTGGTGGCAGAGGTGTCTATGTGTGTGTCTCTTCATCAGCCACCACTGCTGAAGTCGTCATGCTTTCTCTACTAATTTGAGGGCTCATCTGTATACTGGATGTTTTTTTGGAAGGCCTATTCTTCATAGATATGCCAAAAGGTTTCTTCTGTGTGTGCATGTGCCTGGGTGTGTTTCCAGAGATGCTGGGCCTGATTCTGATCTCAGCGATGTGATGAGACAGGATTCAAGGCCCTTAACGTAAATGGAGAGACTGGGGGCTGTAAATTTTGACGTCCCTGTTGCTTTGTGTTTGCAGAGGAAGGGCAGCTTCGAGTGTTGCTTCATGCAGTGCTCGTATGAAAGTGTGGTCAATCGTATTCAAAATGCTTGACTAACCCGAGCAATTTGTTTGCTCTTTGGGATTGAATCTTTGCTATCAAGACATATGTGCTGTGTCGGTGCAGTGAGTAAGTATATGCACGTCCAGATAGACTTTCTGACACCGTTCTGGTGGGCTACTATTGAATGTATACATCCAAGGCTAATTTTTTAATATTTTATATTAAAGACACTATGGACCAAGAGCATATGCTTCTTTTCTGCAGCACTTTACGTACGAATTATTCAGCATAAGGTGCCATAATGCCAATATGTTTAGCTTACTTTTGGCTTTTAACCACTGCTGTGATTAAAGATGTAACTGCAGCAATGCTGTCACTTTGCACGTAGGTTTAGGTGTCTCAGAACGGATGCAGCATTAGCCAAGAGTAAAGTAGCTGTGTACTTTGGCTGAATATAGTACTAAAAGTCTTCATTTGCCAGCAGTTACCATGCTGGGATTATGAGTTTATTTTCCACTGACTGTATCTGAGGGAGTGGTGTGTGCAGTGATGATTTTTAATGGCAGCTATCAGACATGCATATGGTGCTCAGCAGGAGATCGCATTCAGAACAACCAAGGAGAGAATTGATGCTCTGATGACTGTAGCATGACAACTCCTCTGTAGACAGTTTGGATCTCAACTGGTGCTCACTTTTGGAAAGGAAGCCTTTGTCCTGAGAGTTTGTATCTGTTAATACATCAAATCTGTGTCTGCCATTAGTGTGTCAAGATGAGGTAAGCTCGGTTGTGTTGGAACAGGGGTAGCACTCTAAATCTTTTAGATGAGATTTTGTAAGAGTTCCTGTTTTGTTTCAGCACAAAATCAAATATGAGAATTTGAATCACCATGGGAAATGAAGGTGGAGGTAGACTGCAGTTGTAACAATCTCTCTTCACTCTGCACAAGAAGGTTTTTGCTGGACTTACAAATTTAAGGTTGGTTCTTAAATGTTCTGCTTAAAAAGTCACTGTGGACCAAAAACATATGTTTCTTTTCTGCAGTACCTTATGCATGAATTATTCAGCATAAGGTGCCAGAATGCCAATATGTTTAGCTTACTTCTGGTTTTTAGCCTTATGTTTTATGTTAAACAGGTTGTTTAAACTCACCTGTTGAACTTGAAATAACTAAAAACCTTCATATAGTTGGGGCCAGGCAACCATTACTGGATTGTGTGAGCTCCTGTGGTTTCCAAGTCTCTAGACTGGGCCTTTGATTATTGCATTTGTTTGCACCCAGCAGTTCCTTTATGTCTACTGGTATTTGTCTTTAGTTTATAAGCCTGCTGAGATATTTTGTGAGTGATTTCAACGTATATGAATAATACTAGGTACCTGAGGCTGTCCTAAGCTTTCAGGGGCAACGTACCTGTTCTGGGTAGAGATTGTCTTGTCTGGCTCTTGTTTTTCATATGCAACATGATGTTGGAGCGAGCCCTATCCTTTAGAGAAATTAGAAGTGTTTGTCCTTCTGCTGAGGAGACAGAGGATTGGAGGCTCCATGAATGTGTCCATGGGCTGTCTTTTTGTCTAGTTGTGCACTGATTTACCTAGAGGCTTAGCAGAAACATGTCCCTGGAACTGTATTGGACTCATACTGTTACAAATGAAAAATAACTGGCCACAAAAGGGAACGTACAAAACCTTCTACCAAAGGATCATACTATCGCTTGTTCTGGGCACCAAAATCAGGTTTATTCACCGCTTAAGTCCCACTTAACCTTTCGAATATAGCCTACACAGTGCAATGATCGCACTCGGTGGCTTAAAGACTCCGATGACTCCAGAGTCTCTTAGATAAAACAGAAGTGATTTCTTATGGACAAAAGCAGTTCTGAATAGACCATAATCCAACAGAAATTTCTGCAAGGACGTGACCCAGAAAGCTAGAACTGTTCTTCCTTGTGTTCTCGGTGAATTTTCATTTGCATCCAACACTAAATTCAAGCTCTGTAGTAGTTTGGGTCATCACACTAGCATCTATCTCTGAGGAATTATTACAGATGATGAGTTATTACCTTAAATAAGGGGTAATTAATGCTTCCCACTCTGACTTTAATAAAAGGATTTCCTGATGGGGGGGACAAAGAATATATTGTATTGGTAATGTCCCTATGGGAGTTATTGGCAGAAAGTCTGCGGTTAATAATTTGGAGTAACAAATAAATGTGGGCAACTTTTGATATATGTATGGAAAAAGAGGTGTCAAATTATTCATTATGAATTATTCTGCCAGTTCTAATAATAACCCAGCCGCTGAGGAGGAAAAGAAAGCTAGATCTGTCAGCGCAGACAGACCCTTTTTCAGTAATTCTATCCCTTTCAAACGGAAAAATATAAACTCCCTCTGAGAACAGAAAATTAGATAAGACAAGAAGAATGGTATCCCTGCTCCAAATCCATTTTTTTTAGCTTAATGTACACTAATTGGTAATAAAAGATCGTTGTTTAACAAATGACCAGCACACTGACCAACTGGAAAAACACATTTTGACAGTCAGCACTTGCAAAATCCATAGGTTAAAGAAAAATTCAACCTCTGGCACTGCTCTCAATGTGATCAGGTACCCTTACCCAGGTAGAAGTATTTTTATGGAGAAAGGCCAGACTCTGTGTGTGTTTACGTATAATATATATGTATGTGTGTACATATACACACATTGCCAACTACACCTTTAGGCAGATTTTGGGAGAGTGTGTTTACATGTAATACCTGAAGAAGTTTGACTGAGTAACAAACCAGTGTCTGGCCCCAAGGGAGCAGGTCTGGGACTTGAGAGAGGTCAGTCCCGTTCCTGGCATGCCCCCAAGCTGCCATCGGACTGCAGACAGGTTCTTGCTCTCCCCTTGTGCTTTTCCTTTTCCCATCTTCAAAGGTGGTGGTGAAACATCATCCATTAGTAGTTACAAGCTGCTTTCCTGTATTTTTTGATAACAAGCGTAGCTGGTGTTTTTTCAGAGAGGATGGCCTAGTTAATACTTGTGTATCAACCTCAGCGTCATTTGCGAGGAATGTTTTCTTGACTCGCCAAAACCAAAAGTGTGCAGAGTTTCTTAACCCTTTTGGATTTGGTAACTTGGTTCCAAACACTCTCAAGGCACTGAAGGAGAATTCACTCAAGTTTGCTAACTTTGAAGACAGAGTTAGCAAGCCTGAGCTAAAGCAGTTAATCTGAAACTGTGTGAGCTGAAAGGAAATAATTAGAAGATTTCTGTAGGGCTTTGTTGTATTTGCATATATTGCCTCTAAATACGTGGGGAGAAAAAAATATCTCTGCCATGTGATGCTTGGTCAGGTTTAACACTGTCGTGTCAAAGGGTCTGAAAACATCAATACCCCTTTACTGATGAACCCTTTTCTAAAATATTAATAAACTCACCTGGCAGACTGTGTGTCATCCCTACTTTGCGTCTTGCACACTGTGTTCACGTCTGATTAAAATGTGAGCTGTCCAGGGCAGGACCTGTGCGTTCAGTGCTGGCTTGCTTACTGGTGCTATTATAAATAATTAAGATAATTATCCAGTATGTTTATGACAACTGACTGCTTTGGGTCTGCTTCTCTGAGGACTCCTGTCGTCAATGGAAATTCTGCAAATGGAGGGGTTTGCAGGCTCTGGCGCCAAAGATAGATTACCTGGAAGCTTTCAGAGCTATAAACAATGTGCTTTCCATTTACCTCTCCATACTGTATGGACTTAATCAGAAACTGTAATTTTATAGTGCGAGTAAATGGGCGAGAGACATCAACAGCACGAGTGAGACAGAGGCATTGTCTGTTGCGATGCCAAATCCCAGAATATTAAGAGTTTGCCAAAGGCGTTTCAGAGATAGGTTTCCTATCTTCATCAATAATTTAAAACATCCCCAAGTCTCCTCTGAGTAGCTCAGAATAAGAGCTGAAGGCATGGATGTCAGAAGGCAGAGTGACTCCCAATTAGTCAGGTAGAGTGCTTTCTTGTTGACTCAGCTGGGGCAAGGGTGGCTATAAAACCCAGGCTTACGTCCTTATAGATTCCTTAATAGTTTTTTTTTCTTTTCTTTAAATCTGTGGTAATTTGTAAGAGATGAGTGGGCAGTCCAGTCCCTAACCCACTGGGGTACTCATTAGTGCCACTGAAAAACACACAGGCGGTCCTGTAACTCGGTGGATATAGTTGCTAGCAGAAAAGGGGGTGGAAAATCAGCGCCATCTTGTAGGTGAGCAAAACCCAGAAAGAGGTAGCAGCTTTTAAAAGCTACTGGAAACTGTGGCATGACTTGGGGGCATTATCAGCCAAGGAGAGTTTGCAGTGATGGCTTCTAAATTGGTGCTTCTCTTTTGAAAGCGTTGCCATGAGGATTGCCGTATATATACGTGGAGTTTTGAGGAAGTGACGGTGTTTTTGTTCCTTGCACGTATGGCTCTTGCAACATTTTGGTGTCATGCAGAAAATTGCTTGTGTGCCCCTAAAACTGGGTCACGTGAATGAGTTGTCCTGAATCAGCCAGTGTGCAGCAACTCTCTGGCTGCGTCTATCTGGATGCGTCACAAAACTCTTGAGCGTGCTATCTATTTTTGAGCATGCTAAACGTGTTTATTTACCACACGGTTTATTGTGCACTAAACTCATCCACGTGGCGGGCAATTTTCTGGTGCTTAGACCACTATTTGACCCAGCTGCCATGGAGAAGGCTGTATTAAGTCCAGCTGATCAGGGCTGTCTCCACAGAGGAACAGGAAATTAGTCTCCATAGCTATATGGCTCTGTCAGCTTTTCTACGCATTTCACACAACTAATTTCCTATAACGTGCAGCTTTTGCTACTTTTGTGTGTGTAAGATTATTTCTATATTGCATTCCCTGATGTAGTATTCAAATCTTGAGCATGACCCTAATCGTGGGGCTGGTGGGGATTTTTTGGCTTTGTTTTTTGGTTTTTTTTTCTTTCTTTTCTTCATCCTGACACTGCTTAGTGCACCTGTTTATGCCTTAGTGCATGCGATTCCATCCAAAAACATGCTGTTCCCTGCACTTGATTTGGAGTCATGTTTTGGTGCACACTCCTACATTTTAATCACAGCTTTGCAGTGCTTGTCTGGCCCACTGGCAGTGCTCGACTGAAGCTTTCCTCCTTTGAAGAAATCAGATTTTCTTTCCAAACTGTCCCTTGTACCATCAAGATCAGGTTTAAATAGCTGGTTACTAAGAAAAAGTTGCAAGTGCCTTGAAGATAGAAGTTTCGGAGATTAGAGGAGCTCTGAAAAACTGCAGGTTAAGAGAGAATGAAGAGGATGGGATTGCAGGGAAGTGGGGATTTGTTTCCCCTCTGTAGGCTTGTGTTCCAGCACTGACTTCGGTCGTCATGCAGAGTTGCCCAGGCCTTGAGTCCTTATTGTATCTCTGTATATCAGGAATCTCATTCCAATTGGAATTTTCAAGGAGCGGGGCTTTTTTATCAGTGCTGCAAGCTGTGATAGTGTCTAGCACATGGCTTGAGTTGTCTGTGGAGGCAAAGCCCATCCTAGCTCATGGCAAATGAAAAGTCATTCATGGACCTCAGATTAAAACTCCCGATCTTTGATGCTCCAGGTCTTGTCACTGTTTTACTGTTAGGACAGAATTTAGTTGGTCACAAAATATGGTTTGGTGTTCAAGCCCTTTGTCCTGTGTCCTTAAACTCCCGTGAAACCACGTTATCCTTGACGAGTCCAAATTCTCATTTAAATTGTGTTGCTTTTGAGTATAAGGTTACTTCTCTAGACTGCAAGAATTTTGTCCCTGCTCCTCCCTGCTGCAGAGTGCCACCTTGCCTGTGCTCTGTGCCAGGGGTTTTACTGATCAGGTGGCTAGAGAGCTGGTAATATGCTACCGGGCCAGTGGCTTAATGCAGGAATTACTGGAAGCAGCAGTCTTGGAGTGCTTTTTCTGGGGATAACAAGGCTTTTGCAGACATAAAAAGCAGGAGAAATGCTTATTAGTTATGGGGAAGGTGAAAGGCTTAGAAAACTGATTAGTGTAGCAGTGTGGTCAGATTGAAATGAAAGCTCAGTGGCATAATCGTTAATTGGGTGCTTACTTACCTACTAATTTGAGCTTGGATGTCAGCAGTACTGCACTTCATCTCAAACCAGAGGTCAGGCTTTAATGCTACATCATAAATTACGTAAAGGCACAACACTAACAATTAGATAATTATGGAGACCCATGCTGTTGCAATTTAACTGGGCAAGTTCAGGGCAATCATGACAGGAATAGTGCTTAACCCTGAATCTGCTGCCTTTCTTTCAACTTGACAGCCAAATATATGTGGCCAGGGAGGTACCCAGCCGTCTGGCAGCCCACAGGTTAAAAGCATCTTCTCCTATTAGTCAGATTCATCAGATGGCCTGGGCGAACTCTGAGGCAATATTGCAAAAACATTAATTATGGTTCAGAAAGAAAAGCCTGTATTTCAATCTACAGGAGATTCTGGGCAGGGCACAACAGTCAGAACAGTTTTTGTGTGCCAGCCACCACTGTGGGTTTTTTATTTGCTTCTAAGCCAAGCCTATGTATACATTGGGTTTATTTGCTTTGCTAAAACAAACCACCAAGCCAGGAATAAGGTTATCCACAGGGATCTCTTTGCATGCGTCCATGCTGCGCGGGACAGACCCACAAACCCTCACATTTCAAGTGCTGGAGTCATTCAATTTCCCACAGCCTTGTGCTTGCATGCGCCTGGCTGTCAGTGCTGTTTTCTGGGTCAGAAGTAGTGTTGTGGAGCAGAGATGAGGCCACTGCAGAGAGTGGCTTGTCCCCAGCTGTGTTCCTGCCGCGACCACGCTGGAAGGCGCATTGCCCAGCTGCAGCCTCTGGTGATTCTCGCCCGTCAGTCCCAGGAGCCTTCAGCGGCGCTCCTCTTGATGCTCATGATGGCTTTAATGGGGGAGAGAGTTCAATCAATGTTGGACACGTGAAAATTCAATCCGCAGAAGAGATATTGAAGATCAGGGCAGAAAACATCAGCCGGATGGATTGGAAAGTGATTGACAGTGGGATGAAATTAATAACGTGCGGATCTTGGGTTGTTCAGCCGCCTGGTTTCAGACATAAGCAACGTACCCTCATCTGGAAATACGTAATGAACAGTGGTTTCTGTGGGGTGTTAGAAGCCTAAAGGCTTTATTGGATTTAGGCCTAGGACTTTTTTTAGCGCTGTCCTTTTACTTTTGTTCTTGGTCCTTTTGGCAATCAGGTAGATCACTCACACCGCAATCTTTTATTATCTCTGTAGACTTTGAGGTTTCATTTGTGCTTTGGGTGGGACTGAGCAAACTGTGCATGGAAAAATAAGAAATGGTCACCGCTGTCATTTTTGGCATTGTTTTCCTTATTTAGGCTATTTTATACAGTTGAACAGAAAAACGGTCTTTGGAGGAAATGTCTCCTATGAATTGTGATTGTGTCTTATAGCGTACTGCACAATGATATGCCAACATTTTCATTCATGGGTGGAGGGACTGTGTGTCTGAGGTTTTGCAATCGCTTGCTTTATCTTAGCCTTGGTAGGTAAAATTCTTTCAGGTTCTAAGTTTGTTATAAAAGTGCCAGGAAACCCTTAGCTGTGGCTGCTTTGAAAAATAATCTTATAACCTTTATATATGTGCTGCAATGTAGCGTGGTCAAGAAATGACACGTCCAGTTACCTATTATTAAGGGTTGAGTTATGGTATACCTTTTGTTTTAATTAGTCTACATTAAACAGAAACTCAGGGGTTGTTCTGCTCTGGTAGTTCTCATTTTTCCTGCAGCCTTCCCTGCCTTTATGGGTTTATTAGTGTAGAAAAAGTGGCAGGTTGCACTTGCAAGATCTAGACCGCTGTGGTAGAGCAAGCAGGAGGCAGTAGACTGGGTCTGAACCAAATATCCATAATACAGTGCTCTGGGTAGGTCTGTGTTGGATCTAATTTTGTAGTGAGAGGCTATCCCCGTGCCTAAATTCACTAAGAGCCCTGCCAGGTTGTCCCCTTCTGGGGTGTTCTACAAGCACGGGGAAAGGAGATGGACCTCTTTGCTCAGGCTGCTTGAGAACTGGTTTTTTTTTTTTTTTCCTATTGGTACTTTTAAAAGCAGAAAACAAAGCTGAACTCTACTGTGAACTGGGCTACACCTGGCTGTGTGGGTCTGGAGAGCCCCATGCAAAAATTACTGGGCTCAGTCCAGCAACAATCAGAAGGGATTTTTTTATAAAGAGGTGGCTGAGAGTTAGGGGTACCAGCACTCCTTTCAGGCACTAAAATCAAGCCCATCCTTTGGCTGTTATCCTCCCAGCACTGCCCAGGAGAGAGCTAGGGCGACGGGTGTTGGGAATCGCCAAGTGCTCCAAAGGGTTGTGCTGAGTCTGAATCAGGGTCTTAATTTCCGACCTATTAAAGGCATTTTATGTTCAGTGCAGGGGACATGCAGGAGCAGCTTAGCAGGCATATTGACAGTTTTGCCCCCCTAATAAATTCAACACTGCTCTTCTGCAGCATTCGTGGGTATTTACCGACGTACATCACGGCATGAGTGCTTTTCCACAGGGGCTGGTGTCTTGGGTCTGTGACAATCTGGTCGGCGCTGTACACCATGACATAAAAAGACCAGCACCTCCTCCTGGGCAGGTCTTATTAACGAAACGCATTTTATAAGTAAACCATCTTACAGGAGTTGCAAAAGAAAACTCTGTCTTTAAGACAGCAAGGATCCAAATGCCTTCAACCGCAGGCCAAAAGGAACTGCTGTATTTACACAGTGCAGCTCCTGTGCAGATCCCTGTGTAGGCAGTTGTTCACAGCCAACTTGAGGACGTGGCCTGCAGAGCAGTGCTTGCCCAGACAGCCTCGGGCCAGAGGCAAACCACTGCCAGCCCTGGGAATTTCACTGCAATATTTGGTTTTGCTCTTAAAGCTGTAGCTGCTGGAAGGAAGAGAAAGAACTAGAGTTTTGGTTTTCATTTAAGAAACCACAGGTTTTTAGAGCCGAGAAAGAAAGCCAAGCAACATAAAGCATGTGTGCCCTCAAGGTTCAGGAAGCAGAAGGTGAGTGAAGGCACCTGCAGTGATTTCTTTTAGAAGGATTGCTTGATGCTTGACCTATTCATGTGGCTTCCTGACACTGGTGTCAGGACTTTTGCATCCTTGGGACTGGTGCCAGCATTCACAGAGCAAAGAACAGAGGCTAGTGCTGTGGTTTGTTCGTCTGGGCATGATCCCAGGCAAATGTGACAGTGAAATGTTGTGCCTGAAGCATATCAAATGTTTGCGCTACGAGTTAAAGACACAGCGTTGATGAAGCGCTTAGTGCTCGTGGAGTTCGATGCACCATAGCGCTGGTGTTGATTCTGTAGCAACCATGAGAAATCCCAACCATGCTTTAATTACGTCCCTTCCCCCTCCTTACCCCCCACATCAGAAAAGATTAATAAAAAATAAAAAGTTAACTTTCATCAGTCTTTCTGTCTTCAAAAGCTGGCGCCTCTCCCACTGGAGTGTCTTGAATACAGATTACCATGGGTTTTATTGCTAGGGGATTGGGTTGAACTGAAGAACACTTGAACTGTACAGCTGGCCAAGTAAATCGTGTAATCTCTGCACATTGGGAGCAAAGCTACAGGTCCAATTTACTCAATATCTGCAAAGACTTGAAAGCTGTGTCTTGTTTCTTGCTCATTCCCTATGTCTCTGCGTTACACTTCGGCATCGATAGTGCAGGAGATCACCAGCTCCCTGGGAGTTCAGCAGACCCTGCATACAAAGAAAGGAGAAAAATATTGACAATTTTGCTGGGAACATTTTCGCTTGCATCGGTGGTTTGTTATTCCCATGTACAGCAAGGCTCTGCTATAAAGTACAGACCATTTGGGATCCTCTCTCTGGAGAGAAGTTATATCTCCAGGGGTCTCTGGAGCCTGGTGTTTTGAAATAAGGTCACTGAGTGAACGGTGGTGTTGCCAGATGGTTGGTTCCTCTGTCACTGAGGAGAGTTTATGTGAGGTGGGAATATCCTGGTGAGACCTGCAGGTGACCTGGGTAAACCTAGGGGCATGAGAACAATTTCTCCTTTCTTGCACAGCCAAGATGATTTCAGCTAGCCAGTGTAAACTATTTCACTTCCCATGCCAGGGAATTTTGCCAGGGAGTCATGCCTTTCCCTGAATATTGGAGAGAGAGGCCAAAACCTAAATCTTGTCCCCTGTCACTTGGAAGGGCAAAAGTCTAATTTTCACCCAGACTGGCTTTGCCCCACCTTTCTCTGTTTTACAGGCAATTCCTCACGCAGTGTCTCAGAAGCATGTTTAAGGTCAGTGTGCTGGTCTAACTTATTTATCCAAAGTGTAGGTACTTTAGAACAATTTTATGCTTGATATAAAGCTCTGTTTGACCTGGATGTTTTCTCTCTCTTCTTTGGACTTTCTCTGCAATCAAATCTGAAACTTCAACTGCCTTTGCCTTTGAGAAGCTGAAAATAATGGGGTTTTTATCAGAACCAAATTCTGGTTTGTGCATAAAGCAGAGATGTACCACACTATACCAGTATATGTTTTAAATGTGCATTGATGTTTTCCAGGTGAGCTTTCAGTAAGCACATCCCATTACACAGCTACCTAGGCTCTCAAAAATACTTAGAGGTACAATGCTACGTGCCCCAAAATTGAAGTTATCTTTAGGAAACTTAGCACCAAGTGTTCTTGTCCGTAGTTGCAATCAGTAACAGTGATGCTGGTACTACCAGTGCTACTCCTTCATCTGCAAGAGAGGAAGTGATGAATTTTAACAGGACTTTGGAGGCAGCCAGTGGTACCCAACTGCAGTACCTGCACGTTCTAAAAAACTTTCACTTCTTGATGAAAAAAAACCCTTAAGAATTCCTATTGCATTAACATTTTTTCTTTTTTGATACAAGTGGCAAAACAACTCAGCAAATGGAATCTTTACAGCTGAGAGATTGAGTAACAAGGGAAAGAAAATGTCAATGCAAGTTAAAGCAAATTTAATAAAGCAAATAAAAAACAATAGACTGACACTGAAATATAATCTTAGCACTCTGACTGCAACTAACTGAAGCCAGGAAATTCTCAGCTAAGTGTTCCCTCAGCCCTCTTAAATCAACCCATTTTGCTTAGGCATTGTTGCACATAAGCACCTTTATGAGATGGCCCCAAAACACTGGATGATAATATGAACGCTACGAAGATATTTATTTCGTCAGCTGTGTGTTTGGATATATCCGTGATGGATGTATCGGCGCCGATTCTGCAAGCCATTGAAAAATCAACTGAACTTCAAGTATATGCTTACACAGTTTGCAGAACCAAGGTCACTGTGCTCCAGTACAAGTGCAATCCATAAGGCAGTACCGAAGACACAACAGTATTACCAAGGTCTCTTTGCACATACTCTAATGCCGCTTTTCACAGACACTAAAGAATTGGTCCTCACAAAATCTGTACATTAAGGGACCTTCATTTGCCAGATGAGAGGCTGATGTCCTGAGAGATGAAGCAATTGCCCAGCAGTCTCAGCAGGTGCGTGTGGCAGCGCCAAGACTTGAACTTACGCTCTCAGTGCCTCTCTTCAGCATTTTAGCAGCCATGAGATGCCCTACTCATAGTCTGAAAAAAAATTAAAAGGCTCGAAACTTGTGGGATCTGAACTGCCTAGCAGGTGTGTTGTGATTCAGTGGATTTTAATTAGAGCTGAGGGGTGGCTCGCCGTGCCCTGCTGTGGGTCAGCATTTAGTTTTGGGAACAGAGGGCCTCCAGTCCTAGAATTGCCTGGAGTCCTGCTTGAATCAGATTTTTAGGACGAGGGCTGCGTCGGAATGGAGCCTGGTGCACATCCCTGCTGTGGAGCTAGGAGAGGAGTTTGCGATAGGTGATGATGGTTAACTTAATAGCAATATTTTTTTCTCTAAAAAAAAAAAAAAAATCGTGAAGAAAATGCTGACCTTTAAAAAGAAGATAAAGACTGACATTTGCATCTTCTCTCCGTCTCATCTTTCACTGGAAATCTGGCCCTGGAAATACATTTGGAGTTCTGATTCTTCATTCTTATGCAGAAAAAATTCTTTCTCACATGAATAATCCTGTGAAAGCCTTCAGAGTCTACTTGAATTGTTAGGTCTACAGGTCTTTTGGGTGAGATAATATAAGCAACAGTTTGTGCCAAGTACTTGTGCTTTTGTTCCCCCACCTCTGAGGAGTTAGACCAACCAAATTTGAACCTCCTGATACTGTTTGCAGTTGAATAAGAAAACACTGCTATCAGCCAAATATATGCCTTGGTTGTTCTTCTTGCTTATGTTCAGAAAATGCACCTAATATTTCTCTTCCAGGAGCACAGCGGGAACAAACAGATTTCTTGCCCAGATTTATTTCTTTACCTTGTTGCTGGATTCCTTGCCCAAGAAGCTTTGACCTGGCTCTGCCTCTCGAGTCCTCATTGCTAGTCCTGACCCTCTCTTTATTGAAGAGCCTTCACAGCCCATATCCATCCTGCTTATCACTCTTACTCAGTATTGACAAATCTATGCCTACTCCTGACAGGCCACAACTAATTGATTCTCTACCAGTGAAGTCTTCCAGCAAACACGTTTGCAATATCTGGCCTTATGAGCTCCCCGTGGACTCAGAGAAAGGTAGTGAATATCTTCGGAAGTATCTGTTTTTGTAATATTAAACTATGCTTCCTCTCTTGTTTTCCCATAAAAGCCTGGAGTGACATGGTACCGACCCAGATTCCTTCATTGCTTTTACTTTTTTCCCCTGTTTTTTCATGCATTGCCAAGTGCATGTTGTCTCCACACATTGTTTCTATTTATCGTGCTCAGGCTGTGAGATCTCTGGGACTGGTGCTGTCCTTTTGTGCAACCCTCAGAATACTGGGGTCTTAATCTGTATTTAGGACTCTCAGAATTGGTGGCGGTACAAGCGTTAAACAGCCTCCTCTGCTTGTGTGCAGGAAAATCCGGTAAACCCATCTAGATATAGCTCAGCCCTGCTTTTAATTCCTTGATGGTGGCCCACACTGGCCGTGGTTGACTCCTTTGGAAAGGTTCCGAGTGCTCCTTCTGCTGATCTTGAGCACACCCAGTGATTTAATGAGGATGTGGTTACCGTGCTGAAAGGGTTAGATGCAAAGATAAATATCAGCGCCATCCTAGGTTACCAAGATGATCTGGGTTTGTTCCTGGTAGTCTGAGGGTAGGAAACAGTTTTTTTTTTTTTTCCTAAAATCCCATTTATTCACAGTAGTAATTCAGGGCCTGACTTTTCTTAGCTTTTACCTTTCTGTGACTAAAGGGCTGGGCCAAATCACAGCATAGCCTGAGCTGTCAGTCATTTTAATAATTATTATTAACCCCCTGCCGATGCTTTCCCACATGAAAGCAAGAGTCTCTTTGGCGCTTTCCGTACTTTTTTTTTTTAAAAAGATGGTAGGTGGAATAACAAAGTTCTTAATTAGCTGAGCTGGTGTTGGAAAGCTCAGTGTCAGATTTCCAGGTCAGTGTTTGATGGAGGAATGATAGGGGGAAGTGATGCATCGACATTGATTAAAGAGCAGTGATGAAGCAAGATAAAATTGACATTTAATTCTTCCCAGCTAAAGTAATGTGACTGACAATACTTAAAGGTGAACAGTCGTATTTCTTGAATCAACAATGCAACCTGTAAAAACATCCGTCACAGCAGTATTTCTTAATTACTAACATCTAATTAGCCACAAATCACTGCAGCGCACTGATTAAAATAAAAGGCGCCTGCCACTCTTTCTATTTTGGGCATACCTGAGAAAGGCAAAGGATATGAAATTAACTGCCACTTCCAATTGTTTCATCTGGAG
The DNA here is from genome assembly GCA_020746105.1 of Trogon surrucura. NCBI lineage: Eukaryota > Metazoa > Chordata > Aves > Trogoniformes > Trogonidae > Trogon > Trogon surrucura. Next base: position 17,531,224 of record CM036627.1, on the reverse strand, counting down.
ACCTCTCAAAAAGTCCTCAGACCTACTCTCTGTTCTCCACTCCTTAGTCAAACAGAATAGTAATCCCAGATGTTTTGGCTTTTTTTTCCCGGGTGCTCACTGGAAGCACTGAGAACCCCTAGAGGGGTGCGGGAACATTGCAAATAGCCAAGCCTTTGCTGCTGTTAATAATGGCCAGCAATTAATATTTTATAGGACTAAGCTTGTTATTGCTTTGTTTTTAAACATAGTGCATTTTTAAGCTTCTTTAAACTAGCAATTTAATGTTGCCTTACTTTAGCAAAAAAGACCAACCCAGCCTCCTTCCTTCAAGCTGACAAAAGGCTTTTGATGGTCATTTCTCATTTAGCTTTTTTTTTCCCTTGCAAGAAACAAAGGAAGTAATAAATATAAAGCCCCCAACACCTTATTTTCTACGAGGGGCCCGGAGCGTGGCTGATTACTCTGTGAATATGTTCGTGTTGCAGAAAAGAGTGTTCAGGTGATAACGCTTGAACTAGCAGTTAATGCTCATTTTCGAGCTCTGATCGAGTTGAAATATTGCTTGTTGCACCAAGGTGACTAAGCCAGGAGACAAGATCCCAGAGAAGTAGCATCCTTTTATCAGTAGATGGTAGTATAACAACATGGAAGGAGCGTAGCTGCTCTAAGGTTGTCCCAAGATCCAAGCTGTTATACTTGAATCTCAAGTGAGAAACAAGACAAAGAGAGGCAGAGAATAAGTTATGTTACGTTTTACTTTTCACCAAATAGTAGTTTACAGTGGAGGGAATAAATGTATGTTTTTATTCATGATTTATGCATGGTTCATCTAGAGCGGCGTGAATAATTGATTATTTTTATTTTCTGGCAGTGCAAAGAAAATTAAAATAAATATGGGGGTTTTTTTGAAGCAAAATAAAATATAAAGTTAGGAAATCAAACAGTGAAAGGGAAGGAGCAGACTCTTTTGTGTCAAAATAAATGTTTTATTTCTCTTCAAAACAACTGTTTTGTTCCATAAATGCTTTGCTTTTAAGGATGGTTTGAATCGTTTAACATAAAATTAAAGGAAATTGCCAAACAAAACAGTTGTAGTTCAGTTCTGGCTTGTACATATCAAAATAACACATTTTAAACATTGCTTTCTTTCCTATCTCAAAGGCAAAGAGTTTGGTGAAACTGGGACAAGCTTCTCAGAAGATGGGTGCTGCCAAAACTGAAATTGTCATGAGGCTGTTTCAACCAAGGCAATGACCATCCAGGCTCTTGGTTTGGCCGTGAATTTTCAGCTATGAAAATGCCAATAAACCAGAATAAACCTGCAGAGGGGCCTCATCCCTCTGTAAGCCCACATTTGCAAGGCCTTTTTTTTTTTTAATTAAAAGCAGACTTTTCCTGTATGTGAGCTCAAGGATCCCAGGGGCTGGATTCACAATGTAAACGCACTTAGGCTAAAGAGATCTGTATTGATTTGTATCAGCAGAGGAATCTGGCCCAGTAGGAACAAACTCTGCTTTTCGATGTGGTATCGAATTCGTATGTGTTGCGTTCTGTGCTTTGGAATTAAAAACAAGGATTTGATGGAGAAAAAAAAAAAAAAAAGAGAAGGAATTTGCAGAAATACTGGCATCCACTGTGTTAACTCTCCGTGTCTTCTTATTAGCAAAAGCACCGTTTTGGGGTGATGTTGATGAAGATACAGGGCTTTTCGGTTACAACTGGATTCTAATCCAAACCCTTCTCTATGCACTTGGTAATGGCTGACAAATGAGAGGTTTTTGTTACAAAATTCTGAGGGGAAAAAGAATCTATGAAAATTTCAGTTTTCAAGCATCTTCTGACTCAGTCTGTAGCTCATTGACGAGTGATGTTATTTTTCTTCGCCAACTTTTTTTTTCTTTTTCCTCTTTCTCGAATTCTTTACTGCTAAAAATATATTAGAAACATCATTTCTTTTTAGGTCTGGTCTAATAAATATACCCATGAATTAAAATCAATGCTACACTGCGAATGTGGGAATGAAAAATAGAAGAAAACCACTAATAGAGTGTCCACAAGGAGGAAGGGTTCGTCATCAGAAGTCTGAGGTGTGAGTTCCCGTGTTGTTCCATTGCATGCTTGTGTGCTTTTTGCAATGTAAAGCGAGGTTGGAATCTTTGTGGCTGAAGTATCATCTGAGACCAGAGGTCACAGAAAAAGAAGAGCCAGGAAAGTCTGTTTTCTCAGCACATCACGGGGCTGGGCAGCCAGCTCAGGACTGGGATCCACGCTGGGTGCCTTGGCTGCTGGCAGGAGGAGCTTGACCTCCTGTACAGGGCTGAGAATTTGTCATTGAAGTAAAACTGCGATTTTTCTTATGTTTATGCAGTGTAATTTCACAGCAGGTGGAGCCCCTTCCCGTAGTGCCCAGGGTTGAGGATGCTGTGGCCAAAAGGAGATCAGGGGAGGTCTCTGTTTTTCTCCAGCGAGGGGGTGGCTCTTTGCGACGAACTGGACCTCCAGCCCCATGTCCCTTTGGAGCCAGGGCTGCTTCACAGTGGGATTTTTCTTCATCTTGTATTGGCGAATGTATCTCTGCAACATTCTGCTGGTAGGGATGTAACTAGAAATGGTTCTTCATCCTCAGTGACTTTAGGGGTTTGGAGTCAGGGCGTGTATGTGGGTGTGTATGTGTGTGTATATATATATATATATATGTATATATCCCCTGCCTATGTGTTCGCTGTCCCTGAAAGAAACGCTGTGACGGAAGGTCTGAACAAGCTCTTACTGCATTTATTTTGCTAAATCCTGCCTTGTACTCTCCTCTTGCTCGCTCTGTCTTTATGGGGGCTGTGCTGAGGCTTTGCTGCCAGACACGTGGTGTGATTGCAGGAGCTGTGGAGAGCCGGAGGGGGAGACAGGGGAGGTCTTTCACCAGCAGCATCTTTCTCCATACCCAAGAGGGACCTATTTCGTGTTTCCCGTAGCATCGCTGGCCTTGGGTACAAATCCTGCTGAGCCGTTCGGCGGTGCAGTGGCTTGGGGCCAGGGGGGCTGCCTGCGTTTCTCTAACGGATACAGAGGGACTGCTCAAGGAAAAGGTCTGGTAAACTGCGACTGAGTGAGCTGAGTGCTTTAGGCTGCACATGAGAAAAATCTGTTAAAGTGCAGATATATTCCGAGCATGTGGAAAGGGAGAAGGACACACGAAGGTATTTCAGAATACTGGAGTGCATAAATGAGTTACTGCGTGGTACACGCAGTACTTTTATAGGGACACTCAGGCTGCGTAAGTGATAAAGTAAGAAGAGTGCAACTCATGCTGCAAAGCACTCTGGCTGGGCCACAAGAAAAGCTGTTACAGGAAACTTTCTCTTTATGCGTTTTCATCTAAAGGCACAACACACAGGTCAAGGGTTTTGCTGCCGTATGTGGAAAAGTGCTCTGGAATCTATTAGGTTAATAATTTTCTGACCGAATTATCCTTATGTCTTAAAAAAAAATAGAAAAATCTGTTAAAAACCATTCTGGTGAAACAAAAGCATAGCAAACTGGCTGGCCAGAGACAAACTGAACCAGGTTATTGTGACTGTAAATTTGTGTTACTATGCGTACTGAGAGGAGAGATGATAACCCAACCACAGCCTCATCTGGATAGGGATGTGTATTGTACTTAAAAGAGAATGCCAAGGGATGGATGAGGTTTATGTCTGTGTGGGAACCTTCCTGGATAGAGACATGAACCCTGACCAGAAAGAATGGTGTGATTCAAGAAAAAGGCTCTCAGTTATTTTAGGTGGCTTTAATTAAGGTGAGACTGCTGCTGCCGTGCCTGAGTGCCCGTTGTTTATGTGTAGTGGTAGAAGGCCAGCTACATGAACGGGGAGCATCTTGTGCTAATGGATTAAATCCAGCTTGGCAGGAACTTCACCGTTCCTTTCCAAAGAGCAAGCATGCACGTGTGTGTGCACATCTGGGACTGACACTAACACAGCTTGGCGAACCTGTGCTGTGAAACACAGCGTGGTGGAACACAGGATGGCTACTTGCAGGAGCTCAGCTGAAAGAGATGCAATAAATCTTGTTTCCCCTTCAGGTAGGGGAACCTTCAGATGACAGGATGGCTAAAAAAAATTCAGTTCTGTTGTCTGAATCTTATTCCAGTTAAAACCAACTGTCCAGTCCTGTGAAAGATGAGCTCTTCCCTGAGGAGCTGGATGAAAGGTGTGTGTGCCTCTGGATGTGCCTGACAGGAGAGGGCTTGAGCGTTGTGGATGAGAATGGAGAAGGTGTTCTGCAACGGTGCGTGAGGGCTTGCTCGTCTCCAGGGAAGCCGGGCTTTGTGCACAAGATGCCAGAGTATGAGCAGAGTTTTGAATATACACACACACACATATATATATATATGTATATAAAAACCCTCAAACAGTTCCCAGCGGAGGATTGATGGTTACAAATGGCCTTCTGAGGCTTTGATGCCTTTGTAGGCTTGTCTGCACAGAGTGAGTTGCGAAGACTCTGCTTAGATGTTTGAGTCTTAAAGCCAGCCCGCTGATTAATTTAACAGAAGTTACTCTTTCAGTGCTTTGGGGATAGGTGAGCAGAAGTTCAGGCTTTTACAGCAGAGTGGTCAGGAGCAGTAAAAAGAATAAGAAAGGACACTGTTAAGGAGGAGGGGAGGGACATGTGGACCCTCCATAGCCCATGTGAAGGAAGAGGAGATTGCCCTCTTTACAGCAGTCTCACCTCAGGTCAAATATTACTCAACAGGTCTGGGGAAAACGACACAAGGAAACAACCAAGGAGGAAGAAAGTCTGGGGTGACTGATAGTTTTTGCTGAGTTGGATACTTTTTGTCTTTCCTAGAGTAAAGAGGAGATGTCTGTGTTGGGAGGCCCCAGGAAGAGGCAGTTCCCAGGCCTGATGAGGTGGGACCCAGCTCTGGCAGCACATTTGCTGAGGGAAGAAGAGGGGGCTCCTCTTTTTTATTTGTGCAGCTGTAGACCAGAGCTCTTCCCGTGATATGTCTCTTCTTGCAAAGAGAGAGAATGCTGAAACTCAATAGGAGTTTCCATTTCCTTCACTTCTGAGCTCATGCCACTAAGGAGTTTGCACAGCTCCTTTGTTGCACTCACTAGCTGCAGTAATAAATAAAAAGAGATGGCCCAGGTGTATCCAAAGGCAAACTTTCATCTGCAAACTGCATCTTTGATACCAGGTTTGTTATTCATTTATACAGAGCTTAGACAAAGATGAGGAGCGGTTCAAATCCAGGGCAAAATTCCTGTCATGCAGGTGGATGCTGAAAAACAGGACTGACTTGTGTTGTATGCTGTGTTCAGTAACAGAAAGTCTGGGATGAAAGCATTTCACAGGCTTCTCTGCCTCGCTGAAGGCTTGATTGAGAACATAAAACTCTATGTGTAGACAGAACTTGTTTAACATCACTTTTAAATACAGTCAAGTTAGTAATTTTCTTTGTAATTTTTCCAGCTGTTTATGTGCAAGCGACCTCTGGAGAGCACTTTCTGTGCTCTCAAAATCAGAAGTTATATTGCTGGACTAGCTATATTTAATTAAATATTTGCTTTCCCAAACATTTACCCATTTTCTGTCTCATAATCACTAGAACAGAAAAATCCAACATGCTTATGCCGTGTCTAATAATGGGTCTAACTGCCTACCATTCTTGAACATTTGATGGTTTGGGTGGTATTCTAGATAGATGGCTCAGAAACCTAAGCAACTATTATTTGAGTGCTGCTCATTAATAACTTGTAACCAGTTGCATTAATAACAAGACAAGTATCATGGGACTTACCTTGATTCTCCTTCTCCCTGCAGTCATCTGTCCCCTCTTACCATCGCAGTCCTTAACTCCAGGGACGGGATCCTTTCCGTTTGGGGTGGGATTCCTCTTCTGATAGATTTCTACAGCTTGGACAAGTCATGAGGACTTCTGTTCTAGTATTCCAAGAGAAAAAGGCACTTCTAAGGTGTGATTAATCTCATCCAAAAATAGACTTTTCAAGCAATGAGATGAATAGCGTTCTAGGAGTACTTATTTTGGTCTTGCCGACTACCTTAGATGTAGCATTCACAACATCTAAATGTAGATGTGATGAATTTGATCCTTGGTGTCATTCTGTTAGATCTGATGTAAAGACTGTTACAGTCAGTGGAAATACTCTCATGTAGGTGTAGCTGATACTGCATTGATCTTATTCCCGATCCCTTACTGTGCATTTTAATTTGAGCCAATACTGTCTCTTCTTTCAAGAGGTGGAGAGAAAACACAGTCAATTACACCATGAAACCCAGGAAGCTCTTTCAGTGATCCAGACTGACTGGGAAGTTACACTTGAAACCATTCACCCATTCCATTAAAAAAATACTAGGGAGCGCGCATCCCTGTAAAATAATGATGGGCAGAATAAACTGTCTGAAAGTATCTTGCCTACTCCATACCATTTAATCAAGAGGCAGTGAGTGGAACTGGCCTAACATTTACAAAGGGAGAACTGACACAATGCATATTTGAACACCATGAGAAATAGCATCACCGGGGACAGAGAGTGAGTTTAGTTAATAATGAATGGCACATCCTATAAAATACCATTACACAGTGTTCAAGGCCCAAGAATGATGACATAATTATTAGGAGACTGGGAGATTAAGATATAATTTAAAAAAACATGACAGGGGAGGGTGTAATTGGGGAGACAAAATACACAGGAAGTTTGTAATTTACATGTCAAAATACCTTTTTCATGTTTTGATTGGATTGGACGCCGCCTTTCCACTTCATTTATCTTGGCTTCAATTAGAGGCAGGAGAAATGACATCTCATGTTCATATTCTTGACACACACTGCTCATAGACACTTTCTAATTCTAACAGACAGTGAGGGGAAAAGGGAAACTCGATTCTGCCTCCGTCATGGACTTCTTAGTTAACCCCTAATTTGTTTCTAAATGAGGCTGTCACTGTGGTTCAAATGAATATGCGCTTAGGAATCATGGTGTGCATTTGGGTATTAGCTTGTAGGCAGGGCTTTGCGTGTTGCATGGCTGGTTGTACCCAAAAGCTGCTTAGCTGAGGGTGGGAGAAAAAAAGTAAAAACAAAAAAAAAGCTAAGAACATTTTAGCCCCAAAGAAGAACTTTCCCGTATGAATGGGTCAGACTTGTTTTATCAGAACAGCCATATTCACTGCGCGCTTGTAATCGTACAGAGCCATCTCCAAAGCAGAGGATGCGAGTTGTGATTTTCCCCTTTGGCAGAATTTTTGCTCTTTTTATTTTCTGTCTGTCTCTTTTATCTGGTGTCACCATATGTTTCCCATCGAGCTCTGAAGTCTGCTTCCATTTTTTACAGGAACTATGCTCTGTTTTACACCCATCCCCACCCAAACACACACACTAGAAATGTCAAAGGTGTGTTTGAGAGAAAGCCATGTGTTTCATCACGACTGAAGTATCTGCTTACCTGAAGGCATATATTGAAGTCTTTCCTCTCTTGGCAACTATAATTACCCTTTAATTCTTCTTGTGCTTCATCTCAAAATCTGAGTTTTAGCTTTCTCCAGAGGCTGTAGATTTTGGTTTTCTGTCTTTGCAGAGGGGAATGCACAATTTCAAGTGCTGGGAAGAGGGCAAAAGTTTGTCGCTTGATAGGACTTCTGACCTCTAAAACTGGGTGCTGTTTAAAAGCATCCTAAAGTGTCCAGCTGCAAACAGAGGTATTCAAAATCATCAGTTACTTTTGAAAACATGGGAAGCAAGTTTCAGGCTTATCAGTAACTATTCATTGAATTTCCTTATAAAGCAAAATTGCTCCTGGAAATGCTAATCAGGAAATATCAGAGAAATAGTAGTCCTTGAGAGAGCTCCTCTGAGAGGGACTTCGACTCACCAGACGGAGAGAGAAATCAGAGCAGATCTATGAGGTCTCGGCATGTTCCCTGTGTGTCCTGAACTCTATCAGAAACCTCAGAAGTGACATGAAACTGGATGAAGTGGGCAGTGCTGCTGTTGCTAATGCTCCTGTATTTTTTTATATTTAAGCCACCTGCAGCCGTACTGAAATCATTCACCGTGAGGCTCCCACTAATACTGGCAGGAGCAGGCTACTCCTATTAAGTACGGTCAGGTCTGAGTGCCTTGCAAGTGGCTTCAGCTGCAAGGTAAATTAAAAAAGAATTAAAAAGAGTGTGAGATAAGTAATTGACTTAAGAAAAACACAGTTTGGGTCAGAGCAATCATTCGTCGAGCATGGGTGTCTTAGACTGCCCCCAAAAGCCATTGTCCAGCAGGAGGAATATGTGACTCTAGCCACCTTCTGCAGCCCTTTCCCTTCAAACGCCTCCAGCATCTGTAATCAGTGGATTAAAGATGTTAGAGAGTACGTTCCTGCCTACCCTTTTGATAGACCTGTTGTCCGTGCGTTTCTCTAATCCCTTTAGACTCTGCCGATAGTGTCTGCCTCCACGGCCTCCTGTGGCAGCAGGTTCCAGAAGTTCACTAACGGTATTGCTTCACACAGTTTTGCAAACTGCCTTTCAGCAGAGCAGCACTAACGTGTTGTAAAATTTACAATCCACACCTAGAGAGGTTGCATTGACTGTCCTTGCAGTTAAATACTGTGTAGCTTTTAAATATACAGTAGTTTGAGTCAGGGAAATTTCCCAATCCTCTGCAAGCTCCAGGGTAATATGGTGTGACTCTCACATTGTGAGATAATCTGTAGGAAGCCATTAGGACTGTGTGTAAAGTTACTAAGGTACATGTTTGCTTCTTGAGCAGTAGTCTATTCTTTTTCTGGAGGAATTCTGCACTAACGTTGATTGTGCTGTCCCAGCTCCCTATTGAAGTAAGTAAATAAGAAACAATTACAATAAACCACCTTGAAATAACTTTGGCTGTCAGGCAGAGCTTTGGTGTGATAAAGGGAGATGTCTCAGGTGCCTCTCAGTCTAACAGACACTTTGGTAGGTTATGGATTTTACATGAGCAGGATTCAGATTATTCATGAATCCAAAAGTGGGTAAACATCAGGAGAAGGAATTCAGCTGAAGAAATAATTTATGGGTTAGCCAAGGCACCAAGTCCGAACTCTAAACAATTTCACTCAGCCCTTCAGTTTGTATTATTTTAATAAAACCAAGATTCTGGATTTATGGGATGGAATATGTTGATTTTTGGTGGTGGCATGGGGTCACTCTCTGTATTTGTCTTACAGTGTGCCCATCTGAACACATCTGGGCAGGGAAAAGAATTCCAGTATCTGTGGTGCTGCACAAGTTTTACATATTAGCAACTCACGTACGATACCTGGAAGTTAAAACCACCAGAGTTAAAAATTGCTTGTTCACGAGTTCTTCACATGCATCCATCCTATTTCTGCTTAACATTGACATACACAACAAACCCTTTCAGTACATGTACTTCCTGTGGTTAATTTTGCTTCTTCCTGTATCTTGTTTGAAGATAGTTGAGATATTAGTGCAACCTTTTGTTGACTGTTCTAGTAAGAATTACACAAAGGAGGAGTATATGCTGGCAGCAGACTATCTTCAGGGACACATAGTTTACTGTGAGGAGGCTTCTGGCAGCAAAAATTATATTTGCCACTGTGTTGCGTGACCCACTTTAAGCAGGGATAGACTGATCATGTGGAAAAAGCTCTGGACTGGCTAAAAGAAAGAACATGCAATAGAAATCTGTATGTCTTTATTTCAGTATTCACCATGAACAAGGACGAAATGGAAAATACAGGCCAAGGACCTTAACCGAAGGCTGTGGTACCCCAAAGACTCGGGCTAGCGCACACTGCATACATCATTAAGCCACTGGCAACGACACACTGAAGCCCTGCCCAAATTTCAATTCTTACACTTCAAATAGTCTCAGCTCTCACCAGACAAATTAATATTTAATGCACAAGTGCATACTGTAATATTCCCAACTGTGCAATCTAATATTAACAGCTATTTCATAAACCAACAAGGCCCATTCAATTGGTGACCATTTAAACTATAACACACCATTAAACCATAACAGCAGCCATGAAAACACGATTAAGATACATGTTTGTCAGTCCATTGCTAAAAAAAGGGAATGCAACGATGTCAGTACAAAAAGTTGGCATATAGTTTCAGCAAGACTTCTCAGAACGAAAAAGGGAGTCATGAAGCAAATTCCTTCCTGGAGTTGCAGTTTAGTTATTCGAGCAAAGTAGATCCCACCCACAAGAATATATAGTTTTTAATAATCTTAAATGAATCTATGAGAATACGTGGTGCACTCTGTCTTGTACTTCTCTATGGATTGTGCCTACAGAGTCCCCATCTTTCTGTGCTAATTCTGCAAGGGCTGTGTGATTCATGGATATTTAATCAGGGTGGCGGTGAAGTGGGAAGGCAATTTCACCCCATCTCGAGGAAGCGAGCCTACTGCACTTCATCTTCTTCTTCGAATGCTCATATTCTGAAAAATGCGCTGCTAAATTGGAGAGGATGTAAAGGATCCAAAAAAAGAGATACCTGGAGTAATATGAGGAGTAATAGGGGGAGAATGCTTTGCTCTGAGATATTCTCAGTCCTTTTAGCTTATCAGAAAGATTGAGAAATGACTTGTATTCAGTGTTATGTGCCTCCACAGCAGGAAAACACTAGTTTGTAAGAGGTTCATTAACGGTGGAGTTATAACAAGAACCAGTGCTTGGATGCTGAAGTGAAATGACTAGGGCGTATGTTTATCTCAACAAGGGTAAATAAGCAGTGAGAAGTTAAGGGTAATGGTGATTTATTTTATTTAAACTTGTTTCCATATCAGGACAAGAAGCTTTTCTGAAAAACATACTCATTCCTTGGTGTTTTCTTCTTACTTTTCTGAAAAACATACTTATTCCTTGGTGTTTTCTTCTTATGTGTAGAAGACAGGGGCCCGGTGCATTGTACAGGCTTAGGTAATCATTCCCCTTTCTCTTTGTTCGTAGTCCAGGCTTTCAAGTGAGTTAGACCCGAGTCCACAAAAGAATGTGGAATTTGGTGTTAAAGGTATTGAAACACATTTGCAGACTTTGTCCTAAGTAATTAAACTCTTTAAAAAAATACTATTAAGCAAACAGTGTTATATGAAGTGCCTTCAGATGACTAAGTTAGTTTTAATTTTAGAAATAAAAAGGACATGGTCTGAAATTAGATCGAATAGCAGGGTGAGAAGGTGTGTGGTTAAAGGTGACATGTGATGTTTAAAGACGCAGAAGTGGAGAGATCTGATGGTTGTGGCCAGTCCTAGAAATGGGCCCTGGGCCAGCCAGTCATGAAGGCAAGGCAAGTCTGTCCCAGCATCAGCCCACTAACTTCTTTCAGGCCCTATTAACGTGGTAATGCTAGGCAAACAGGAATTGCAGGCATCCAAGTACTTCTGTACTGTCAATGTTTTCTGAGTTTATCAGCTTCTAAACAGGAGTAACTCTTGAGTTATTTAACTGTGTAAAGTCGCTTCTGTGTTCTCAAATTTGTGACCCTTCGTTGTGCACAGTGCAGGCATTTCATTACGTGGGCCGTCACTGCGTCTTTGCAAATATTCGTCTTTGGTGCTCTGGTGTTCTTGATTCTTTTATTTTGCACTTGCTGACAGCAAGACCTTGGAGGCCTGTCTGTGGAAGCGCTTTTAATGGAGCTCCATATATCACCCATCCGATAAGCAAGGGGAAAAAGGTTGTCTGAACTGCACGTCAGCATTATGTTACCATGTGTTGTTATGTCTGACACCTAATTTTAGCATCTTATTTAATAACGTTTCCTTTTGTTTATATTAGTGGTGGGTTTTCTTCAATTCCTGCCCTCCTCTGCAAATAAAACAAGTTTCTTGTGAAGTAGTAGACTGATAAAAAGGGCACTAAAAAGTTTCCTTAAATATCCTCCATCTAAATAAGTATCTTAAAATATACAGGGGCTCGGTTTGTGGTTTGCTACGTACATTTTTGAACTTGGTGGTTTTGAAGGCAGGAACAACCTGTTGACAGATGACTTGCAAGTGACAGGTTGTAGTCAAATGCGACCCAGGGCAGAAGTGACCAAAAGCCAGTGAAGTTTGATGTCTAATCTGAAATGACCTGTCTGTCTCACTGGCAGTCTGACAAGTTATTCAAATCAGAAACCCCAGTGCTGCAGATGGTACCAACTGTCACTCCTTGTTGGCAATCACATTAGAGAGGGCAAGAACCTGAGCAAAGCTTTTCAGATAGACAATTGCAGCTCTCGGTCTGCTTGCCCGCTTGTCTGTTGGAGCTACTATAAAAGGTAGATCTGTTTTGCGAAAAAATCCAAACCACACTGATTGCTTACTTAAAAAGAGAAATTTTTAATATTAAAGAGGTATCTTTCTGGCCTGGTTTTCAGTTCCTGTTTCTTCTCCCTGTATGCTGGCCCCCTTGTTTGATTGGTTGGTTTTTTTTCCTGTCATTATTTTGATTCTGAACTATGAATGGAGGGAGTAAAAGGATGAAAAAAAAAATCCAGCTGAGATTGAATGAAACCAGACATCTTCTCACAGACTTCATATCTGGATTAAAATACATCTTTTTTTTTTTTTTTTTTTTTTTTTTTTGGTGTGTGTGTGTCTTATTCTATTGGAAGTCAGAAATTATCTAAAAAGTCTGTTTATGGATCAAAGTTTTGTCCTTAGCTGTCTGATGGTCTATCCTTCTGTAGGGAACTACAAGGGAATGACCCTGGTGAGGTTCATAGTCCTGTGCTGGTTTCTTTAGAACAAGGCTCTGTCTATTGTAACAATGTACTGCAGCTACAATGGGAAAGGAGGATAGAGTGGAGAGTCTTGTAGTGTTTCCTGATGCTCTAATTTAATCTGTTCTCTTCTGGAAACTCCTCCTCAGAGGAATTCCATTGCCAGCTTTTTCACCTTTCATGGAGTGCGTGCAATTGCCTTGGTGTACCTCAGCACAAGGGTCAGGTCATGGAGAGCAAGTCATTTGACCTGAATCTGAAACAGTCTAGGAGCCACTGGATGGACTCAGATGTTGAAAATACTGACATCATAGTCAGCCTCAGACACACCAATTGAGAGTGATTCAGCAGGAGAAAAAATGTGTAGCACTCTATGGTCCAGTCCATGCTAGGGTGAGGGAACATCATTTCTTTACATGATGGAGCTGTAGTGGTGATAGTGATATCACTGACTGGAAACAGCCTAAATTTTCACATCACTATGACAAGTAGGAAGAGCAATGCCTCAGGTAAAGCAAACAGTGAGCCAGATGTCTCTTCAAATCAGAGAAGACAACTTATGGGATGTATTGTTGCCCGGCGAGCTGCATGGAGAAGCAGCTGAGGAGGCATCGTCCAGACTGCAGAGACCTGGGAGTGCCTCTGAGCTGCCAGACTTAGGTGTGCTTGATCCAGGCTGAAAAACGAGCTGTCCCTAGGTCTTCTGTCCCTACATGCACTTTTTGAATATTAAAATCTGTAACATGTCCTGGTCAGGTACCCCGACTGGATGAGTGGGGACCAGAGCCCTCCAGTGTGCAGCAGCATTGCTCGCTGCTCCCTGTAGAGATGACCAAAAACTTTGATCCATCCCTGTTTTGCAGATGGATCATCACTCGCTGTTCATTTCATCTCTCCTTTCTTTGATTTCCACAGGCAAGATTTTTTTCCGTTTTTTAAAAAATACTTGAATATCTTCTTCCAAAAAAGTGCAAAGTAATATGTAGGTGTTAATACTCAAAAGTATTTTCTACTTCTGTTTGGCATTGCCTGGGTTAATTCCGAGCTGTCAGTCTTTTCCTTGGGAGATGATCTTTTGCAGACTTCATAATATTGCTGTGGGAAAAGTGCTATATTTTTGTACAGTATTATTATTCGCTTGGAAATAACCAACACGAAATGATTTCTTTAGGTTTTCTAGCAGGAATCCTAGTTATTCTCTTCTGCTGCATTACACAAATATGCAACATGTGATGCTACCCAGTGATGGGAGACAACAGTTTTATAAATAAATGCAAATGACAAACACAGGACATGTTCTGTAGCAGTAAGAGCTATGCCTATAGAAGTATTGGTATCAGTAGGAATGGACAGCTTTATTTTCACCTGTGTATGAGAGTTAGAATTTTCAAAATTGGAATTTTTAAAATATCTAAGGGAAAACCAGAATGATTTGCAGGGAGTTTGCCAGATTTAGTGTGTGAAAACTTGGCTTTGAATTTTAAAGCCTGTAGTTTGGGGGGGGGGGACTGTTTTTTTACGGGCTAAGGAAAATATTTGGTTTTCTTGGCAGCAGAAGCTTTTCACTGTTCTTTGGTTATGTTGCCGTGCTGAGCTGCAGACCCCAGTGTGCAGTCAATTATACACTCATGCTGCTTTCAGATTCACTTACCCAGTGATGATGACTGTCTGTGAGCAAAATCCATCAGAGAGTTATTATCTCCAAAGCAAAAGCCTCAAATGTTCAGGCATCTAATCTGCCCCGGAAAATCAGTACCCGTTCTCCACAACACAAGACCTCAGATGACTTATTATTTTGGATGCTGGAAGGCTGTGGAAACACCTTTGGAATCTTGTCTGTAGCTTAACGATTCCGAGTTGTCCCAGGTCCACTGACCAGTGCTGCACAGCACAAGAGGCGCGATGTTTTTATTACCTGTGGTACAAAAGGTCATCTGGATCACGTTATAATTACACGAACCTCTTCGTTGTGCACCGAGGTATCCGCAGTGATGCTAGATAATGGTTTAGTGGCACGCTAATTGGCCTAATAAAATGAGTGTTCCAAGAAGTGAATCTCTAGCTATCCCAGTATTTACAACATCCACATGATTAGCAAATGAGCTTCCTAGTTCTTCCGGACGCACCATTTTATTCACAGTTTTAACTCTGTTGTTGGGTTTCCTCTTTCACTATCGGGGCTTGGAGTATCCAGGCTTAGGTTAGTTCTCCGTGGCTCTTTTCTCTCCTTGGCTCCAGCATTTACTTCCTTACGTCATAGTTTAAAAGCAATTCAACCTAGTCATAAAGGTCCATATTGCAGGATTAAATAGAACTATGTCTGATCTTGTAGCGTCATGGTGAAACTTTTGGAATTCCAAGGGTAACTTCTGTCTCGGATTAGAGAAAGCTTAATAAATGTAAAGCTCCTGATGAACTAATCTGTGTATGTAACTGTGGCCCTAGAGCAGTATTTTTTAATCATAGTTGATTAGCTTAAAGATGTTTACTTACCACAGCTCCCAGGTCTTGGGTCTTGGAAGCTGCTGTGTCATTGAGCTCAGCAGCCATGCCAGGAGCTTGTCCGAAAGCTGGCATCAAGTTTGAGCTACTCATCCAGTCTTCACCTTTGCCAGCTGAGAGAGAGGGAGGGAGCTATCTGGAGGTCTGTTTAGTTATTTAGAATGAATCACCATAGACAAGAGGCCACTAAACTGAGCTGAAGTGAGATGAATCCCATGTATTGTGGAGAAAGGTCAGAAGAACATCTCCACTTGCCTCCACGCTCTACAGGCCAGAATGTATTTCCCAGTACGTTTTAACAAGCAGCAAGGAGTTTTCTCTCCTATGTGGCAGGAAGATCACTGGAACATTGTGTGTCCTCTATTCCTGCAAAGTCAGGGAATTTTGCAAAGTATATTTTTGGGTGATCAGGAAGTGGGTTGTGCCCATTATTTTCATAAGAATCCAAAAACCCCTCAGCAGGACTTGCCAGCTTAACTTGAGAGAGCAATCTCTGTTTATCACCCCCCAAAAAAATATAATTTCTCTTGACACAGTTGCCAAGGACAAGACTTACAAGCTTGACTACTCGTCTTTAGATGGCCACCTTCCAGAACAACTGCTCCTTTGTTGCTGTTTATGAAATGACTGGGAAGAAGATTGTCCAGAAATATTGTTTCACTTTTCTGTCTGATCCTGTTATGGTGTAAGCTTTTAAGGCCAGAACATCTTAACCTGAGAATATTAGAGAAGAGCCTGCAAATTAGTAAGATTTACTGCGCAGATAAGTTTTTTTCAAGTGACAGATAAATTAATATCATAATGAAATGAAGGCTCAATCATTTATCTCCATCCTTAAAAATGAATTGGCCTTTTGGGACACCTTCCTGTGGTTATTGGAGTATTTCATACCTGCTGCATCATCGTTGCACCAGTGCAAATGACTATGCAGGTCTAGCCTTATGGAAGTGGCACTGCAGGAAAAGCCAAAATGAGTCAATCTAAATGTTGTACCACTTTCCATCAGCTCAGGATGTCTAGCTGCTGGACTGCCCACGCTGACATGCCTGTCCCCTTTCCACACAGTGATGCCCTCTGGAGCGCTCTGTGAAACGTGGCAGGCAGTACAGCGAGCGGGGCTCTGACAGTCCTTCCATGCAGGACTCCAAAACACCTACTGGGACTCCATGACAATCTTTTTAGAAATCAGGACGGGATGGCACGAAACAGGGACATCTGGCAGGTTCAGCAGAATGGATCAACTGCAGATTCCCCTGTCGGTGAACTTGGCCAGCAAGCTCCTTCAGCAGCTGTTTGTCCTTAGGCGTTGAATGCTTTCTGGATGCGTCTTTCCTCTGCCTCTCAGGAGCAAATGCCAGCACAATGGAAATTCGCATAAGCTCACTGACCAACATTAGGAAGTGTTGACCTGATGATGGGCTTCAGCGTGTAAAGTGGGTTCCTTGAAAGAACAGAAGCTAATGTCTCCTCCAGGGAGCTCTGGGGAAGAAATTCAGAGTGTAAGGAGCATCCGTGTAGTGTTTGTCAGTGGTTGTTCGGTACAGGCTCTTTTGAATTTTTTGCACAATTTCATCTTTTCCGATGTCTATGATTTGAATGCTATATTGACTTGCTCTGTATACTTTCAAGCAGGTATATTAAAAATGCAAGAGGAGCTGAATTTTGAAGGGGGGTGGGAGAATAGAAAGAAAATAATTATTGTTACACATTGGAGCATATTAATGAATACATTAATAATTGATCCACTGTTATGTTTTCCCCTAATAGTCATCAAAATCTGTATAAACCTGCACTACAATACATAACATCTCATTACAACGTTTGCTCAAAAAATCAATGCATATCTAAGTTATTTGTGTCAAAACTCATTTATTTCCACAATAACATGGACTGTCAAACCTTGACATCCTGTTAATAACATCCAGTGCATTTGCATATTATTCAAATATTTCCTTTTATGAAATGGGGGACTTTTACTTACACCGTCCTACTTGCAGTGCTTCATATATTTGCACATTAGCTCAATTCACACAGTTATAGAAGGGTTACCTGTGGCAACTAATTATACTGCACTTTATGCATATTAATGAGCCTTGTGAGCAGCCGTCCTCTGTTCTGTGGTGAGATGAGGGGGAAAAAAATAACAGTGTAAGTGGGAGACCTATTACAGGCAAAATGCAGGCGAGTGGAAGACAGATATTTTATAATGTTTTCTCTTTGATGCCTACAGCCTTTTAGAACAGACTAACCCGAGTGGGAAAAATACCTCACAGCAGTCCCAGCAGCTTTGAGGTCAGATGTGAAAAATATTACTTTTTTTTTCTTTATTTCTTTCTTGGATTATTTTTTTCTCTCTTTCGTTTCTTCTTCTCTCCCTCACTTCCCCTTCTCCTGCTACCTTTAATTTCTGGATCCCGTCTTCGCAAGGTGCTGAGCGCTGCCCTCAACCCTGGTTGAGATCAGTCTCTTAACGCGTAGCCTAAAGCCACTATCTGCCCTCTGATGAAGTCATCTTGAAAAAGGCCTTTTCACCCGCGTAGATGAGAGCGACATATTTTGTTTTGAAGGAGCGTTTCAGCAGCACACGCTAGCAGGAACGGAGACCCAGCTGTAGGCTCTTCAAGCGATTCCTGTGACCAGGTGTCACAAGGACAATGAGAAGAGCCGAGCCATGAGAATGGGAAGAGTTGGCAGCCCCAGTGCAATACAGCAAAGGGCCACATCCCGTGCATGCAAATGCACGCGCAGCGATAAACCTTTCTTCCCCGCTGTAAAAGCGGGCAATCTGTCAGCGCAGAGGTCTTGCAAAGGGCAAAAAGCTTCAGAGGGGTGCGTCAGAGTGTTCTTGGAGGGCAGCCGGTGCCAAAGACCGAGCCTTGCTTCCTTGCTGGGGTGTTCCTTGAGATCGTCTCCACCTGCTTTGAAAAAAAAAAAAAAAAAGAAAAGAGAGACAAGCTCCCGCGTTGACACAATGGAAGACAGAAAAGGAAGATTTGATTTTATGCAACAGCAGATGTCTCCTAAGCGGTAATCACAGTGTCAGATAGAAAAACTAATCATATTTCAGTAGCTTGTTCAGATCTCTGATTAAAATTCAGTGATACCATTCCTGGATCCTAAAATGCAACAGTCATCAGAAACAAAAGAGAATGTATCATAATTAATGCAATTAAAGGAGCCCTTTCCTTTCTGTCTCTTTTTTTTTTCTTCTGGGTAAGCTATGCTGACCTTACCAGAGATTAAAACCACCCTCTTTAGAACTAAAGGCTGACTGAGTGCGGGGTAAGAAATCCCAGCTCCTTATAGCCATCTCCAGGATGGGAGTGCATGGGGTCTTATGCACATGGGAAGATAAACAGGCTTGGTTGCTTACTCCTTTCAGAAGTGGGGAGAAGGCAGATGGAGCCGTGCATCCAGCCTCCCTTATTTTCTGCTGCATGCAGCTCTGTCAGCGATACGGTTAGTTAGCCAGGACTGGCAGTTAGCACCCCATCCCGCCCTTTCTAGGACAAGCCAAATCTCCACATCCTGAATTTTTTCACAGTCAGTCCCTGGGCTACCTGCCATGCAAATCAGCCAGAATTTTCAGAGTAAATCCTGTCTTAAACCAGAGCAGCATCTGTAGTTTGAGTGTCAACGGAGCGCTTGGTCGATGCAGTGCGGGAGAGGTTCAGATGGAGAGGGTGCTGGGTAGCCCCAGGGCTACTCCCTTGCCATCAGCTTGGCCAAGCAGAGGTCTGAATCAAGCCGGAGTGAAATCAGGCAGTGCCATGTCATTCCGATTGTAATTTTGGGGCTGATAATTAGGAAGTTCTCACAGGGGAAATAGTTTCAGTGAGGATTTATTTGGCTTTGCATTTGCGTTATTTTTGATCGAAGCTGGAATGAAAGTTGTTTAAATGACACACATTAAAAATAAATATCAAATAGACAAATAGATTGTGCGAGCTGAATGTAGGAGAGTATTTTTGTAGCAAAACACCTATATCAATTTTGTGGTAGAGGACCAGGAGAGAGGGTCCAGCAACAAAGGGAATGTTTGATCCTCCTTTCCCTGTTTGTACCAGTTGGAATGACAATGCCCACTTCATTTAAAACAAGACTATGTAAGTTATTTTTTGACTTTACAGTGCCATTTGAAGAATTTCGTGGACTATATACAGTTTAATTCGGCATCTTGGTTACGTGGAAAGCTCCATTTGCTTGTTGGTATGAGAGCTTTGCTCTGGTGAAAGTCTTTCAGAGTCATTATTTTCTTTTGTATCCCATACTAACTCAGAGAAAAGGAGTATGAGTGAAAGGCTAGTTAAGAGATACAAGCGTAAATTTTATTCCAGAGCTTCTGAACTCTGAGTTGCTACTATTAGGTGTTAAAAAAAATATTCTGGTACTTGACTAGGAAAGCTGACAACCTGCTGTCTTATTAACGTAACTAAAGTGTCTGAGCGATCCAACACAGCAGATTGATTATGTTCATGTCTCAGCCACAGTACTGGTGATGATACGCTAGTGAATATATCAATGCATCAGCAGCTTCAAGCGCAGAAGTCTTGCTGTGACATTTTCTGAATGAGATATGAAAATGAGAATGGTTTGTGCCTCTACTCTACTCAGGGAGCTAAGTCGAGAAGGCTGCACTGTTAGGCAGAAGTGCCC
The DNA here is from genome assembly GCA_020746105.1 of Trogon surrucura. NCBI lineage: Eukaryota > Metazoa > Chordata > Aves > Trogoniformes > Trogonidae > Trogon > Trogon surrucura. The sequence continues at coordinate 17,511,349 of CM036627.1, read as the reverse complement.
CTGGCAACAGTGATTAACTGGATGGTCTTGGTAGTGTCTGTAGAGTAGAGATGTCCTCAGACAAGCAACGCAATAGCTTGAGCTGCAGACTCCCAGAATAAGAAGAAGTCAATTTACAAAGACTGTATTCTTCCTGAAGGAACAATAAGTGAATCATGTCTAAGCCAAAAGATTGGCCTCACTGGTTCTGTTCTGTTTCTGGTGGATGGGAGTGTGATAGGCCAGGAAAAGAAGTGGATAATTATTGCCTTGAGGCCAGCTAATTAGCACAGGTAAGGAGCATGGCTGCAATCAAAAATATCTGCCTTTACTTTCTTTCATAAATTTGCTGTGTGACTAGACAAGTCATGTCAGGTTTGGGTTTTTTTTGAACCTAGATATAAAATGGGAATAATAGTGCTGTCTTTCTTCTACCCTTTATCTGGCTACCCGTATCACGTCTAGCACAGGGGAGCTCTGAGCTCAGTTGATCTCTCCGTGTGCGAGAACAATAAACTGAGAAGGTATAGTAATGATAGCAGTTTGGGACATCGTGCACAGGTTGTCACAAAAAGATAACCGAGGCAGGAATATTTCAGTTGCCGAGACTTGACTCTGAATTGCCAGGTTTGAAATACCAAGGGACTTTGTAACCAGTCCCTGGGCTTTGGACGAGGAAGGAAGTGGCAGGCAGTCCTGGAACAGGGATCCCATTTCATTTCTTGCTTGTGATAACTGAATTATTCCACTAACACCATCTATTCTTTAGACACCCGTGCTCAGTGAATTATTCATACAGGTTAAACTAAGGCACTTAAATAAATACCAAATTCATAAGCTAGTTCCTCTAGCATCATGATATAATCAAAGTAGAAAGCTCCCCTGCAGCATCTAAAGGTGTTTCTGGTTTGTCTTCAGGAACAGCTTTTCCCTCCAGCAGCTTCCAGAGCACTGTGGGAAACTTGGCTTTTACCTTTGCAGCAGTGCTAGCAGATGCGAACCCCTCCAGAGCTTCTGGGATGATGGGCAGCTGCATTCAACTCCGTGGCAAGTTCTTCAGGCATGTTCACCCAAAGAGGCAGTCGGTGCAGCGAGGAAGTATCCTCACCGCTGTAAGGGGGCAGAGCACATATAAGACTGAAACATCGGTTTAGCTTTGAATTTTTTTTTTGATACAGAAGCTAATAACTCTCAATGTCAGTGACAGTGGGAGAGAAAATAAACTCCCTCTTCTTGCTGAGAAATGTGGTAACCGAGACAGGAAATCAAAGACAGGCTAGATGCTGGGATCATTTGAAGAGTCCCTGTGTGGTCTGATCTGACAACAACTCAAGTTGCGCCAGGAGAGGGGTTTAGGTTAGACATTAGGAAAAACTTTTACACTGAAAGGGTTATCAAAGAGTGGAACAGGCTGTCCAGGAAAGTGGTTGAATTGACATCTTGGGTGTATTTAAAAGCTGTCTAGACACGGTGTAGAAGTGGGCCTGGTAGAGTTAGATAATGGTTGGACTTGATCTTAAAGGTCTTTTTTACCAAGCAAAATGATTCTATGAACTCACATATGTCCTTGCAGGAGTTCCCCCACTGTCCAGGTGTATGTGGCCAAGGACATGTTGGTGCTGTCCCTTTACTGTAGCCTTGGCTTTTAGGGGAACTGAGACCTTCTGCAGACAGCACCTCTGCAACGCTGACACTTACGGGATTTTATTGCCCTTAGCAGCAATTCTTTCCTAATGTAAAACTGAGCTACTGTATCTTACAGGAAAGGACCTAAACAATGATGTATTCAGGCTGATGGGACTGGATTAACCCATTAATAAATAGGAGGTGAAGAGAGCAATCTTGTTGAACGTAATGTATGCTAATGATGTGACCTGGCTAATGGAGCCCTTTTCTATATTCTGTCATTGCCCACATCAATTATGCAGCCTCAATTATCATCCTGTTTTTGTATCATGTGGCTGAGAAATGAGAGACTTAATAGAGATGTTTCACCCAGTAAAATGCCTGATTAGGTTATGAAAGCAGAAACTCAAGGAAGAGAAGAAAAAAAAAAAAACCAACCTTTGTTACATTATATCCTGATTTAATTAGTCAAAAGATATTATTCTCTGTAAGGGCCTTTGAAGTTGTAGAAATATTGCTGTAGGCTCAGCAGCAGAGATGACTAACTGTCTTAATACCCACAGCAAATACACTGACATAGCACTTACAGACAGACAGATCTTAGCTAAGCATTGCAAATTAGGCCAAGATCATTGTTTACTCCATGTGGTTAAGGTTCTTGATTAAGGGGAAAAGGAGGAGAGGGAGTTGTGAGAGTCAGAGCTGCAGTCACATCGAGGAGGAAAACAACAGCAAGCCCATGCTACTAGTGACATTGCATTGCTTGTGGTAGGTTGTAGGACGTGTGGTGGCTTTTGATAGCACATCTCAGATAATTATGCATCCCTCTCTCTGCTGAGTGGTCATTTCCCTTCCTTTTCCTTTTCTTAAAACATTTTTAATTTATTTTTTATCATGTAGATTACACAGAGTTACCTTGAGTTTTACTGACTTTGGGATTCTGTGTCCCTACTGCGACGCTGGTGACAGGGACACATTAAATTCATTGAAATCCGTCAGGTTTATTCCACGTTGCCTCAGGATTATTGCAGGCACTTCTTATGTTTCTGACATGGATGCAAATGACAGTCAGCCCTGCAGGACAGGGGAGAGCTTGGAGACAACCCAATGTGTGATGTGAAGTTATGAGAGTGAAAAAAAATGAAAAAAAACCACCATTTTTTTCAGTAGTTGAACGCATAAGGGGAGCTGTGACCCTTGGCCTGTGCTTGCCAGACAAAATCTGTAGCTTTTGACAAGGTAGGAAAAAATGTAGTGGAAAGGGAACTAAGCAGCAGGATGAAGAGGGACTGAGTTAAGTAATCCCTGCAGTCCTCAAGGCAGATCCAGACTCCATTGCCCTCAGCAACACGATGACTTGGTCCCAGGGAGAAATCTTTCCCTTTCAGCCCTGGTCTGAAGACAACGCTGAGCTTTCTTCATGGTGGCAGGAGCATGACTATAAATACCATGCTTTATTTTCTTCTAGAAATAACCAGCCAGTAAAAATCAGGTCTGATTCACATAGGTTTTGACTGAATTGCCGTGGCGCAGAAAGCTGGTGTAAAACAAGGTCAGATCAGGTCTTTGGTGTGTGTCAAGGCTGTTAGTTTTTTCCTTCCCTCGGTGTCTCGCTTGCCTTGATAAGGAATGATGTCATGCTCATTGAGAAAATGATTGGAATGACAAAACAGAAGTGCTATATTTACTCATCTGTTCTTGGCCAGTCCATCTTCTGGTCTCACTAAATAAAATTGGGAGAGTCAGGGGGAAATGAACACCTGGACCAGCCATTCCAGATGTAGCTCTCGGGTTTGAGTGCCTCCGCTTTCGGGTGTCTGTCCAGAGAAGTCTGTTTGTGCCCTGACTCCAAAGAGCTGAATCTGCAGCTGAAGCTCCTCTTAACTGCGGATGTCTGCGGCTTCTAAAAATGGTTGATATTGACCTAAGCTTGAAACGCCTCCCTCTGCAGCAGCCAAATAAAATAGCAATAAAACTGTGATTTCCTAACTCAGAGCAACATGTTGTCACAAGCTGTACTTTATCACTGCTATTAGCAGGCTACCTAACTAAGCATTAAGTTTCCCTATAATCATACTCTTTGTGGACAGTTAAGCCATCTTCTGATGCCCTGCTCGTACCGCCCCAGTGCTGTGCATCTGTGATCTGGTGGGCACAAGAGGTAGCACTAAAGAGCAGGAGCCGTGTATATGAGGTGGCTGAAATTGGGCGGGTCACTTGCTGTCTGCCTGAGGAATGGTATTAAAGACTAGGGGCTAGAGCAAAATAAATTTAATTTTTCATTGATTCACATTTCTCTTTTTAACGTACCTTGAACCACCCCCAGGCCTGTTGAGCTAATTTTGTGCAGCAAAGAGACATCTGAAACTTAAGATGGTAGAGGAGTTTAAAATTTGAAAATAACTTTCCTAATGCAAAAATCTCTGTGGTTTTCTTATTAGAAGCAATGAGGTGGATTGATTCTTCGCTCCTACAGATTTTGGAATAGTGACATTTAAAGAGTAGAAAATGGTGGGTTTTAATTTCTACCTCCCCCCTTCTTGCACACGTACACTCCTCAGAAGCTTTACGGCAAGCTTCAATTTTAATTTGTGTGCCTTTGTGGACAGGAGTGGGGTCATGCTTTTGAAGTATATGCTTCATTATTGCTTTGTGTACCTTCCTATTAACTTCAACACAGTATCCAGCTTATCATTGCTTGATCCTTCATGCATCTCAAATGCAACACTAACTGCTAGGTTGCATGTGTTTCCTGACCTTCTTTTCATTTCTGTACAATGTCCATATGATCTGTCGCAGCTTTGAAAATTCAACTGCGGAGTAGAGATTTCTTTGCCAGAATTGATCCTTCTCTGTTCCTCAGAAACCATCAGATAAAGGAATACTTGTGACAAATAACCACCGGAAGGATCACCACATTAGAAATCTTTTGCTTTGTGCTGTGCTGGCTCTGTGTAATTTGGATGGGTCCTCAGTTACTTGTCTTTCACCTTTGGGGTAATTATTTGCTTGTGAGTGATGAAGATTCTTGATCCCATTTTGACCTGCAGAACTTCTGATAAGGAAAAATTTGCCTTCAGGCTTCGGTCCATAAAAGCCTGATATTCCTTTTTTTTCCCCACCATCCCATTATATTCATTGGAGAAGCTGTACAAGATGAGAAGCTTATTATAGCTTTAGGGTCATCACTGAGTGACTTTATCCAATGGCCTTCAAGCACTTCCACATGGGCTCTCATATAATCCCTGTTATAATAGTCTTGTATACATTGTTTTAATTTCTATATCCTTTTCATCTGGCTACCGAGGGAAGAATGTTTTACAGTTATCAATGTATTTAGCCTCAAAGCTTGTGAGTTAGAGAAAACTTCATTATGCCCAGGGCAGGGGTGGGTGAATTGAGGAGCAGGAGAAGGAAAAGGTTTACTAATGGTCCTGGAGCCTAATTTGTGCTGATATGGCTTTGAGCAGTTCTTCTGTACGGTGTCGTGCTGTGTGATAGTATCGTTACCATTTGTTTAACTAAGATAGAGTTGTTCTGTGTCTCCTGGCTGGAAGAGGTTGAGTTTCACAAAACTGGGACAATTTGGAGTTTTCTGATAAAAAGGAAATTATACCAAATATTTAGGAGGAAAACAGAAGTGTTGGGTTTCTTAAATGATTAAGACTGAAATTCAGAGAAGCTGTAATTCAGGCACCGTGTTGTCCCATTCCTTTCCCTTTGGGGACCTGCTTTCCTGTGACACACTGCAGTCACACTGTGAGTACCTGGTGTTCAGAGGTCATGGCGGATGGAACCGAGATCAGAAAACCTGGCAGGTGGAGAAGGGAAAGGACATGAGACCTGTGTGCTCCATCCCTGCTGAGGCGTCTTCGTTCGCAGAGAGCCGGCCCTTGTTGTGAGAAATGCTGTTCAGTTAAAACTGCGTTTCAGTTGAAACTTTTCACCAGCTCTACACTTGCTTTCATTTGCAGTTTCTTCTAATGGTTCGCCCGCTGGGTCTCTCTGCAATGAAAAATGCCTCCTAATTCAGAGGTGACCATTAAAAATGTGTGTTAACCAGGCACCATCATTTACAGGCAGAGCCGCAGCATCCGAACAAAACTGCCTTAAGTGTAACCATTAAGGGCTTGCAACAGCACTGATTGTGTTTGGATAGGACATTTAAAATTCAGCCCATGCGCTTTCCATTCCAGAGAGTTTTGTGGTTTCCACACGAAGGGTTATTGATAGTTTATCCAAATGTTTTTTGACAGACCCTTTCACACGTTCCTCCTAGGTGGTACGGCACACAGGGCTGCTTTTCATCACTGTTGGTTGGATGTTACCCAAGGCGGCTGTTCTGCCCTTGTTCGTCACAAAATGATCCATAAAGCAAATTGGGATATCTAAATGCACCAGGCTGTTCACAGATCCCACAGCAATTATTTCGGAGTGTTGGATGTAGAAACATTCGCCAGAGGTGGAAAGCTAGTTGCTAATTGTGTGGATTCTGCTCTCTGCAAGCAGTGGCTGGTCTCTGTCCGCTCTCACTTGCTCAACGAGAAGGATGGTCTTGGCAAACCATCCCAGCACTAAGGTAGAAGGTGTACTCCGAGATGAAATACAGAGTGCAGCCCATTGTGGATGGTCCAGGTTGGAAGTTGGACTGAAGGACAAAACTATTCTCTTTCAGCCTCACTGTTGATGCATTCTTCAGCTCTTGTCACCCAGCACAAGGGCTGCTGTCTCTGACTGATGTGATACTGAGCTGACGTCTTCTTTTTTCTTCTTACATAGAGAAATTATCCCAATGACCACCAGCTCTCTGCAGGCCACAGCCAAGATGTACTTGTACCACACTTTACCTATAGATTGCAGGCTGGAAGAGGGGATTAGGGCTCAGAATGCCCAAGCAAATGGATATATGTGCCTACAGTATGTCATCAGATGTGTATTGATCCTGTGTGTGGCTGCGTGTTTTTGTGCATGTGTTGTATGTAGAGGTGGTTATTTGGTAACTGTCACGTGTGAACAATATGGGTGATGTACCTTCTCTTGTTTCTGTGCCTGACACACATGTACATGTGTGTACAGTGAATGCTTTCTTTTTGTGTCTGTATATAAAGGCTGAAAGAGCTGTGTGAATTTTGGACCTTTGCTTTCATGTGAAACATTATCAGATCGTTCCTTTGCTGAACTGGTTGATCTGATTAGTAGTGGCTTAAAAAAAAAAAAGTGAACAGGTGGCAGACATAAATACACAGCTGTGCATTATTGCTGATTTTATTGCTATTTTATAATGTTGTCCGTGGTTATTTTACAACAATTTTCTCTATTTGTGACATTGCTGTAAATCTCGTTGTAAAATGGCCCTAATGTGCAATGAGTACCGTTAAGCAAAATGGAGAAACTTGGAGAATCACTCTTTTGTTACAAAAAGAGAGACAGGGAGAGAGCTGCAGCTAGCGGAATAACAGAAAGCCCTGGGGAAGGAATTAAGGGACCAAAAGGCTTGTTACGTAACGAGGGTGAACCTCTGCACGCGATGCCGTAAAAGCACTGCGGGATAAAGCAATAGCTCGCTGGACCCACTAGATGGAGGTGGAAAGAAGCATTTTCTGCATGATGATATTTCCTGGTTGCTGCCTGCTATGTGCTCTGCTTGCTTATTGAATGGCTTTTACTTACAGTATCTTAAACCTATCCTTAAAGCAATTACAAGATTTCTCCAGAGTGACGTTTGGCGTGTGCAGGCTATATCTAGGCTTTTAGCACCGGCTAATTTGCCTGGCCTAATTTTGTATATGTTCCCATTTATATTCATGGTCAGTATCTATTGTAGTTATAGGCTTTTTCGTATAAAAGGCACCTCATTCGCTTCTTAATTTTATCGAGAATTAATAGAGCTTCTTTTATGTCAGCAGGATGAGGCTAGAAAATTTAAAATATTGATTTTCAGAAGGAAAAATAACTCAGTAGCTCTATCCATCATTAACTCTGGTCTCTTATCTGATACCTAGAAGTCTTTTGAGGTCAGGTCCTCTGGCTAGGACTGACTGAAAACCAGAATTCCCTTTCCTTTGAAAAGTCCAGCAGTAGTGCTCACTCAAGTCCAAGGCAAATCTTGCACGTCTTCTTGTCAGAAATGTCAAATTTGTAGAATCATAGAATTCTTTGAAGCGGTTTAGTTGGTGATACGTTCACACCTTTTTTTTCTGAAAGTTGATTTTCCCACAAAATGGAGCCAAAAGATTACAAACGCCTCAAACACAGGGATTTTGGGGGTTGAGGGAAGAAACTCCTGGCACGTGATGTTTCTAAGAGAAAAGGCAGTGGGGATGGCCAGGCTGCGGCAGCCCGTGTGCCGCACAGCTCCACAGCCACGCTCCCTCGCTGCGCTCACAGCTGGAGCCCTCTCAGCTCCTGGGTGTCCCCGTGTGCTGCTGTGGCACCGGCACTGCCCGATTTCCAGACACTCAGCTTTCCGACAGGCAGCCTGGAAGCCCAGCTTTACTAGCAAAAACTGAAGAAAACAGGATTCCCACCCAGTAGCCCTCTTGGAATGCGTGACCACAGATCCGCTGCGATGTGTTCGAAGTCTACAGGGCACTTCTGACAAAAATGGTTTGGATTCAGCAAAAAGGTATCTTCCACTGAAATGGTGCATTGCTTGGAAATTTCAGACCGGTTCTGCACTGATTGTTTTGGGATGTGCAGAACAATTCAATGAGTGCCAGAAAGTCATGGAGCATCTCCTGCGTAGGGAGCTGACTGACCTCGTAGGAAATTCCTTGATCCTCCTCAGGATCTGGAACAGTCTTTGCTGTGTTTTCTGAAAATCTCTTTTACTGAGGTTTAGCTAACGGAGTTTACTGTGTGAGCAGGACAGGCTAAGAACTTGCAGCTGTGTAGTCGTGGCAGCTGTGCTGATGGATAGCGAAGCACAGAGCTGCTGCAGTTCGTTTGCCCTTAACTACATGACCATCTCTTGAGAACTAGCCTGGCTCACAGTGCCCTTCCACTGTGCAATAAGTTGTAGTCTTGCAATGTACCTGCTCTATTGCTTGTGACGACTCTGATGGTTAAGCAGAGAAAGCATGTTTGAACATGGCCATGAGGATTATACAGATCCTGTAATACTACCCCAGGGGGCCATGCTCCAGTCGTTAAGGCTGTGTATCTCCATGTGCTATTTGCACCTGAAATGTTTGCTCCAGTCTCTTGCAATCCCCGAAGGACTGGCAGCTCTAGAGCAGCATTTATTCTGTCGTTCCTTGCTTTTTTTTTCCTCTTTCGATTGTCCTTCACTGCATGGGGCAGAGACCTGGGTACAGATTTCTGCACCCCTCAGGCAGCAGCCATCCCTTTGGGGAGGTGGGTCCCGGGGCTCAACGTGCTCCACACCTGCAGGTCTTGGGCTTTGCAGGGCAGAACCTAAGACACTTGTTAAGCTGTTTATTCAGCGTTATTGTCACTTTTCATTCTTCAAAGGAGTGAGATCAGGAACGACTTCAGCAGACCCTTTAGTCTCAACAACCACCTCCATGAATCACTTCCAAGCCTGCCAAATGTCAGCAACGTGAACGGGAGTTGTAACACTTGGTGCTGCTCTTGCAGAGGAGATTTCCCACACACGCGCTTTGGCCTCCATACAAGATTACGGATGATTTTTAGGAGGTGGTGATAGCCAGGATTTCAGAGTAAAAGCTGTAATAGTCTGCTGTGGGCTCGAACTGCATAAGCCCCACAAAGGAGGGAAGTAGTGCAAGTGTCATTCCTCTAGCAGGGGCTACAGCTTACCAAGGTTGGGGAATTTATCCTGCTTGTCCATGGTCAGGAGACTTCCATTGGAAAAGAAAAGGAATGGGTCTTGATAAAGTGGAGTCGCCTGTAGGCTGGAAATGGTGCTGAGCTGCAGTTAAAGGCAGGTACCACTCCCGAGTGACTAGCACTGAGGGTGGCTCAGCTCTGCTTCCTCATAGACCCCAGCTTTGGGCAGTTGCCCTGGTTGCTTGTCCCTAAAACTGCCTCGAGAGGCTTTCTGCGGTTACCAAGCTGTTTTAGTCCCTAAAGAGTTTATTTACTCTCATATTTGAGCTCTTACAGCTGAGCCTGTGCCTGGCCTTCATGTCAGAGCTGCCTGAGTGCTCGCTGTAACAGCTGCCTTGTTGGAGGTGAATTTTCAGCTGCGCCAGAAGAGGCTTGCAAGGAAGTTTGTGTTATACTTAGTCATGCTGCTTGGTTCCAGCGATGTTATTTATCCCACAAGACCGCAAATGCAAAAATCACTTACAAATGTATAAAAGCCCCCAAACCACTGAGCACCCGGCAGAAACACTCCTTTACAAGCTACTGATTGCTCCAAGGGTCTCTCTGGCATTGAAAACCCGCCATTTGTTGGCCTTTTGTAACCAAATACGGAAACTGCGTCTCTCAGGTGGCAGGGGGAGTTTGTTTCCAGATCTAAGTGCTGTCGCCAAGAGTATGTTAGAGCAGTAGAAAATAAGTATTTGTTTCAAGAAGGATTACGCTTTCCAACTCAGAAAGGGTAAGGTTTTTCAAACTGATTGCAACTCTCTTTCCTCCTCTGGAGAGGACAAGTGTGTTGTCTGGCTGTAAACTGAAGTGGAAGGAAATTGGACTAAAGGGTTTTTGATGATGTTTGAACGATGTCTTTAGAAAGCCCTCAGACAGGCAGCAAAGATGTCACTGCAAGGGATAGTCAGGGCTCACTGGCTCTGCAAAATTCCCCTTCCCCACTGGAACCCCAACCTGCTGCTTGGTGTGGGGGACGTCCCACACCGGGGGCTCCACACACCAGCTGATTTTTCTGTGTTATAAGCATGTGATTACTTAAAACAACAGCAATTAAGTTTGTGTAACAGGTTTATGGTTGCAAAAGGTGGATTGCTCAGCTCATTTCGTGTATGTGAAGGGCCATATACTGAGTATGAATCTAATCTTTCTGTGCTTCAAACTCCTGTTAATTAAAAATTTATGCCTTTTATTTCTCTGGTACAAATGTTTGTGCACTGTGAGGATTCTTGGGCCCATGGTGAAGCTGTGCTCCCATACACGATTCGGATGAGGAGTTGCTGTGTGATGAGAGCAGGCCAGGAAATTTCTCCTGTTTTTAATTGAGTGGAAGTATTCTAATGAGAAGAGTTTGGGATGGCTGGTGGCATGTGCAGGAAGAAGTGTGATGGTGGAAAATGTCTTGTGTGAGAGCGTGGAGAGAAGAGGAAAAAGATTTCTGCCGTGTGATGACGTGAGAGAGGAGTCGTGCTCGGTGGCATGGGCACGCAGTGAAGCTAGCTCTCTGCTAAAGGAAAAGCATTGGAAAGTGAATCCTGCAGGTCAGTCTGATCTCCAGAAGTGGCACAAAGAAATAGCAGTTTGGTCCCCTTCACATGTGGCGATAGCTTTCTGTGCTGGGGGGGGAACACAACCCGACATCTTTAACATCCCTGGGTGGGATAGAGACAAGGGTAACATGTTTATCGAAGGATCTGTCTTTTGTGTGTTGTACACCCATGTATCTATTTCAGGGTAGAGCAGCTTCATTTAAACTGCCTGGAAAGATTAAATTATATTATTCTCTTAACATGACAAGAGGGTGACAGGCTCCGGTTTCGCCGCACAATGGTACACAGCGAAGCGGAACTTGGAACGTGTACCCGCTCCCTCGCCGGGAGGAGCGTATCGATCGAAGAGCCGTGTAGTGCATTAGAAGGACGAGAAAGCGTGGATTAATTTCGACAATCTGATGTAAAACATGAACATGCCCTTCTAGAGCTAAATTGCAAAGGGGGGCTCCTGGGCCTGTCAGGTGTCACAGCGCAGGCAGAGCAGGGGACTCCACGGTGAGGAGGGGGACAGAAGACCAGTGGGGGAACAGCTTTAGGCTTTCTCGTCTTTGTTTTGTTGTCAGCTTCTGACTTTGCAACAAATAAATGCAACTTTGCATAGACAGAACAAAATAATCCATCTTATTTTCCAGAAGGGAGCAAGAACGGTCCCTTATTTAAGGGCTGGCTGAAGGAATTAACAGATTTTTGCTTTCCAGATCTTCTCCCTGCCCTTTGGCAGTTCTACACAGGTAAACTTTGATTTTGATGCAAGTTTGGCACAGATTATCTCTGGGCTTCTTTTTCTTGTTTGCAAAACTTCATTTCCTTACCTTACAGGAGTGTCGTGACCATTCATGTGTTAAAGATTGTGAGATGCTTGGATTTGGGGGTAATTCATAGAGGTGACTTAGACAAAGATGGGCTGTTTTGCGAAGCATTGGACAAGATGAGCCAGACAGGTTTGATTAAAAGACAGGCAGAAGGACATTTGGTGGTTGTTAACGTACACATCAAAGCTCTGGTAGAAATATGTATTTGGCTTGCAAGTCTGTCTGTTCTCCTCAGTTTTGGCAGGACCTTCAAACCCTTCAAGCTTTTCTCTAATAGCATGGTAAAGTGTCTCCAGTGCAAGCTTTCACGTGTGCTGTAGGAGTATTTCTTGTTCTAGGAAGAAGCCGTGCAGCTTTGCCTAAGCTCCTGAAGGCCTCCGTGCAGTGGGAGAATCAGGCACTGAGTTACCTCTGACAAGAAATCCTGCACATTCTCACGGCTAATAAGAGAGGTCCCGCAGACCTTCTTATATCCGCTGTTGCTTACGACTTGCAGTTCCTTATGGTACAGGAACGCCAATGGCTTTGATGCTAGAATAGGCTCTTGCTCAGCACTGAAGGGAGCCAGTTGCTCGTGGATGCTCTCTCTCAATCAGATGCTTGATTTGCTCTCAGGAGGAAGGGGAGGGGAGAGAGGAGGGAAGGTGGCATTGCTGCTTCTTTCATACCCAGCTTTAAATAGTTTCTTGAGAATACCAGACCTCTGTATGCTTTCTCCCAGTTGAACACATCAAGGTCTGGCTGTTCTGCACAATAAGCGTAAAACTCCAGAGCTTGGAGCATGAAGCGTTTAGAAATAATGAGACCTCTTTTTGCATTTCCTTACATGAGATCACATCATGTCGTCAGGGGAATTCTGCTTAAAAACGGACAACTTAAAAGACTAAGTAGCTACCACGGGTAGTTGTGAAAGCCAGTTTGTTTCGGAAGGTTGAATTCCTGAATTCTCAAATCATACACACAACTGCTTACACAAAGCATTAGTTATGCTTGGTTCACTTGCAAGATTTATGTGTGCGCTGTGCTAGAGGCAGTGAGACCATACTGTGCAACAAATGCTGCTCTCTGCAATGGCGACTTGCGCTCTAGGTTAGATACTGGTAATTTATCACAAAGACTTGACAAGTTTAACAATGCGTCAGGTAGATTTACTCTCACTTTGAGCTTAACGTTCCTCATTCTCTTATGTTCTAGAAATGATCCTTCGGTGAGGTCTGGAGGCTGGGAAGCTGGCTGAGAGGTGTAATGGGACTCACTCGTGGCTATCATCAAATCTTAAAATTGTTCCTTTGAATATTGTCTGCAGCCCTTAAGATGCAGGCTGCAAGACTTTAATGCCACCAAAGTGTTTTTCTTGGTAGAGAAAAATCTTCCTCTTGATATTCAGCAGTTTCTTTATGAGGTTGTTTGGTCTCTAGACATGAGAAAATCCTGGCAATTTTGATCATTTGAAGAGAATGAGTAATGCGTAGTGCTTAGTACAGTGTGTCGCTCTTCAAATCACTGATTATGCTTTATTTTCTATTATGTTGAATGGAGTGATTCTATTACGGACTATCATTTTCTCTTTTTACTACCGTTTATTCCAAGGATTCCTGCCGGAGCCCTATCTACAGAACATTTCTAGATTACAATTGACTATCTAAGACTGTTTCAGGAATACTTAATGGACCAACTCAAATTAGCCAATCTGAAGAAGTGAATTTTGGCCTTGAGAGCTCTCTGAACACATGCCATTCTGCAAGCAAAGGGAAAAGGCTGTCTGCTGTCAGAATTTCAGTAGGTGTCAGTGTGGATTTTAAGCTGGATGCTCAGCTTGAGTATTTAGGTCCTTTTCTCTGTGAATTTATCACAGTCCAGAGTTATCAGGCCTTGGTTCAATTTAACCTCCTCTTTCTACGCTCTGATCAAAGATTGCTGGTGATAGATGGTCACTAACTTAGATAACAGAGCCAGGACTAAAAGGGATCTTTTGTTCCTGTGGTCATAACTCTCCACAAAACCATGACCCGAATATCCTCCCTGTGAATCTGAGGACTGTAACAGAGTCACAGGGTGAGATACTTCACATCCATCCTTGGTGCGACCTTCACCGTCCTTATCTGGTGAGAATTGCTAACCCTGCATGGGCAGATCAAAAGAGCTCATCTCGTTCAGCCCATCAGCATTTGGGCTTCACTCTGATTGCTGTCAAGAGTACATCAAAGGTAAACACAGGAACAAATAGGCAAATAATGGCCAAGAAAGGTGGACTGGCAATGAGAGGCCATCTAATCTTCAGGGAATGATGTTCAGTAACAGCCTTCAGAGAGAGCTTTGCGATGGGTGCGAGCAAACAGTGAGCAAGGTCGAAGGCAGCAAGCAGTTTACGGCAGTTTATTCTAGATTTTGGGCAGCGTTTCAGCACGTTTCGCACTTGATTGGTTTATCTGACTCCGATTACTGGGTTTTCAAAATATATGTGATCTATACCGTCAGGAAATATACTGCTTATTGATGGGACTGAACTCCCGAGCATACTCTTCAAGGTACAGAATTGTCTACAGTATTATATTCTCCATGTTTAGCTTGAGGAAATCATAAAAAGGAAAAAGAGCAAAATTATAGGCTGCAGGCAAATCTTTTCCCCCCAAACTCTTCTTTGTCTAGTTATTAAATCTTGCAAAGATTTTAATTTAATAAACTGAGATTAATACAGAGGCACTGATCCTGTAAGTTATCTTTCAGGGATCATTATTAAAATATCAAGGAATAATTTCATTTTCCCTCCACCTGGATTTATTTTTTTCTTCTCTTCGTTTAAGACAAAATCTCTTGTGTGTATATAATTCACAGCTGAAGAGTGCACTTGAGCAGTCAGGGAAGAAAAATGTGAAAAGGCACCCAAACCTTTCTCAGCTGTTTTCTAGGTGGTCTTTATTTTAGTGGACTTTACTGAGTGCAGAGACCACCAGGAAGACTGATATTACAGAGCACTGCAAGAAGTCCTCAGGAAATTAGGACAGCGACTAGAGAAAGCAAAGTGAATCCTGACAAAGGCTCTTAAGTTTCTTACCCCTGCAGAAGAGTCTGGGTTGGACGAGGAGACCAACAAGGTCTGTGTAAACCTCTGAAGCTCCACCTTGCAGCTGTCCACCATAAGAGCGTCTCTAACCAGCAGCCTTGGGATGTGTTTCCCTCTGTTGCACATTTGTTACCTGATGTTGCCCCAGAGATGGTGGATTTCGGGATTGGTTTTTGGCACTGCATCCTCTTTCCTGGGAAGTGCCTAACTGGCTATTTCAGTATGGGCAATAATTGCAGTATATGAAGCACGAGCTTTTTCGTTTGTTTGTTTCTTTGCTGGTTTAAATGAATACGGAGCTAAGTGCAAAAAAATTAAAAATATATTAGACCATATTTGATAGCAGTCCAGAAAAGACTAAGAGAATGAGTGTTGCTCTTACTGTTAAAATATTCCATTGTACTCTCCTTCTTGTGCTCTCCTTGGGAAATAGCACTTCACAGAGAGGCCTCAATATGCGTACCTGTAAAATCTCTTGTGTGTCTGATGTTGGCACTTTTCTGAAGACGTATTTTTCCAACACAAGCCTGAGTCAGTAACAGACAGCTCAGTGGAAAGGCTGGACTCCAGGAACAAACACAGCTTTCGTCTCCCCTCTTTGAGGGCTTTGGATTGCGAAAAGAAACGTAACCTGGCTGTTCGGTGTGTTTCTGTTCTGTGTTCAAAAGTCCGATGCGGAGGAGACCAAGCGCTGGTAATCAGTACCGAGTTAATTCCTGCCTTCATCGTTGCTGCCTTGCAAACTTCAAAGCAGAAAAGCTACTCTCTTTGCACCTGCAAGTATAATTTCCAGAGCTGAAGCAGGGTAATTTTCACATGCAAATTCAAGAGGTGAGTCTGCCTTATCGGAGCGGCTGGATGTGCTGTTTAATGGGACAACAGCACCTCTCCTTTTCTTCCCAGAAGGGGAGCAAGGCAGCGGAAAGAAAAGGTTTTCTTTCGCGGTTGTTTTAGAGGCAAAGACGTGTACCTTTACAGAAGGGGGAGATGCCACCTTTTGCTTTGGTTTTGTGCTTTGGATTGTGTTCAGTGCTGGAAAAAAACAGAATTCAGTTTACCATCCAGAGCTTTATATTACATTTTTCATAAGTTGTTGGAAGCATAATGCAGAAACCAAAGGCTTGGCAAAGGAACAGGTCAGCTTTACAATCCCTCTTGTTCTCAGGCATTTGAAATGCACAGATTTGTGGACATTAATCCTACCATTATTAACGTAGTGGGAAAACAGGGAGCAAATTTACAGTATTTACAGTTCTCACTGTCATTTTTTTTCACATTCTCTTTGGGACAGTAATTTCTGTCATTTGTTATTTCAAAAGTTGCCTTCTTGGTCTTGAATATTGGTGGGGTTTTTGACTGTAACAGCGCAAGTATTGAGAAGGAAAGGTATTCAAAGCAGAGAAGAGTGAGTGCCAGGGGACCAGGCGGTATCATAACTGCTGGTGTGATTTAGACAGGTCGCTCCTGCTAAGAAATGACCTGAAGGTTTGAGTTGCTCATCTTCTGAAAACAGCTGTAGGTTGGTTGGTTGGGGTTTTTTTTTTGGTTGTGTTTTTTATATCTTTATTTTCCTTTTTTTTTTCTGATTTTCCCCTAGCATTTCTGCAAAGCCTGCTGTGTGTTTTTGGTGCAGAAATGTGGCTCTCATGCTTCCTTTGCTTGATCCTGCCTCTAACTGAGCTGTCTGTCAGTGGCACATCGGTTTGCGAGCGTGGCCTCAGACATTTGTTGGCCCTCAAGCATAAGGCTGCGTGCAAGATGCTGCGTATAAACACATAAATAGCTAAAGCTCATAAATACTCAGAAAGTTGCATTTTCACAGCAGAGCCTCTCTGCATTAGGTCCCTGCGTGGGTTGTCAGCTGCTGTGTGTGCCGCTTTTCAACACGCTCAGGAAAAAGCCTCACCCTGATGCAGGGTGTTTCGGGGTGAGGGCAGTACTTTTCACTGAGTTGACTATTACTGAGGCTTGCTCTCCTCCAACAGCACGCAGGGAGAGTGTTGCTGTTCCCTGTCTGAGCAGGCCAGTGTGGGTTGGCTGTCATCCCCCTGCACTCCACCACGTCTCTCCCAGCTGTCTGGGAGAGAACCGACTGATGACCTCTGCAGAAACTGAGGACTTCATTGTTAATTGCTACGGACTCTAAGTCTGATTAAAATCAACCTTTATTAAATTAAATAAGCTCCATCTGTTAATAGTGTGCGTGCCCTTCCACTGCAGATAGACAAAGCAAGTCAAAGGGAGCATCCTTCAGATGATATTCATGTTTCAGTTAAGGTGCAGAATAGAGAAGTGGCTCAGTCCTTGAAGTCTAAGCCAGATCACCCCAAGTCTCCTATCTCTAATGAATCAAACCTGAATCCCAGCTTTAGTGGCTGTGTGAAATGAGAATGGAAATAAAAATCCAGATGCAATGGAATCTCAATGGTTTGGGCCACACTCTACAGTCCTTATGATAAATGGGAGCCAGGAACTGGCCTGAAATCACACTATGGGTGAAATAAACTTCTGGTTCGATTTTCATTCTTCTTTCAAAGAATTAAATGTGTTGGGATGGTATTTCTCCTGGGGATTTTAGGTATCTGTGTGGGAATCTTAGTGTGAAGACAGATGTAATTTGGCTGGATGCTTTACTCCCCTGGTTTTGATCTGCTTTTTCTTGCCCCTCAGATCTCAAAGTCAATGAAGTGCAGAGGACTTGCCATTTGTGTTTGCATGTATGCATCTGCCTTCCCACTTGATGAAGCTTTTAACTCACCCTTTGATATGCAAGTAAAATGATGCAGACCTGAGGTCTAAGTTAGGAGGAACCTTTAGTAAAATAAACCGTAAGGAGGGGAACTTGACAGAATTACAATAGAGCTGATAAGATAATGCTGCCTGTGCTCCGTATCTCCCTTCTCTTCCTGAAACAGCCTCTTGTGGTATTTGGATTCTGAAAGGGTTGCTTCACACCGTTTACAAATCAGCCCAGATGACTTGCTGATATCAATGACCCCTGAGCAGCTTTCCAATAGACCTGTGATAAACAACTTCGGATGGATAAAAGAGTTCTGGAGAGGAAAAGACATCCCTCCCTCGGTCAGTGCTGCTGCCACATACGTTCTGTCACCTTGCTTCTTGTGGCAGTGGGCAAGCAACAGGGAAACTGAGTAATGCCTGGATGAGGAAGGCAATGAAATATCCATAAAAGCACCATATGGTTCCCGGGGCAGTCCATGGTCATGAGAGATGATGCTGTGGCCTTTGGTGGGTCTGTGTGGAGGAAGAAGCCTGAGGAGCCAGAAGGCATCTGACTCCCACATGAGAAACTGTGGGCAGATGCCATGTGCTTACCTGACACCAGAACAGGATATTCCCTGCAACCATACACCAGCCTCTATCCTACTATGGTTTTCAGGGAGCTTTTTTTTTTTTCTCTTTAAATTGCAGGTGGTGTTCATTGCTTTTGTTTTTCATGGGCATTAACTCAACTCTGTTCATGTGCTCCAAATCCAGCTCACCTCTAGAGGTTGGAGAATAACAGAAAATCCATTTAATGAAATACTCATCTGAAAAATCTTGCTTCCACTGATTTCATGTAGGATGAGTTTTTTCCCAAAGTCACCAGAAAATGCAGTTGAGTCTCTGATGTGTTATTTGAAAGTTGAGGCTCTATAAAGGCAGTGGTCCTTCTTAGAAAATATCACAAGGACATCCTTTTATGAAGTATGCTCTACTGTGTTCCTTGACCCTGGTCATGTGAGAAACAATTAATTTTTATGTGTAAGTAGCAGACGTAAACCTTAAATAATATTTTGAGGAGGTTTATTTTAGGCTTGTACTCTGTCTCAGCAAGAGGAGAGCTATATTGTAGCTTAGTGATTTCAGAGCTTCACAGAATCACAGAATGTTAGAGGTTGGAAGGGACCTTAAAGATCATCTAGTCCAACCACTCGTGTGTAAAATGTCATGTCTGAGATGTTCCCCTCTAGTTTCCCTCAACCTCACCAACTGAAAGAGACAATTCATCATTTTTCTATGCCTGTGAGGGTGTTCTATGCCTGTGGGTGTTGGCAGACCAGTGCTGGGGAAGACACCAGAAGCAGTGAGGTTTGGGGAGAGAAAGGGGAATGAACCCTACTTTTCTCTGAGCAAGCCAGGCTTGACCTGCCATTTGACTTGGAGAGATGGGCAAACTGTATTTCTGAGAAGTTTGAGAAAGGTAATTTATCCCAGGGGGGCTTTTGGATATTTGCTTGCAATTACACTTGTTTTAGCGAAGTGAACAGAATTCGCGCTCTTTGGATTTTCATTTCCATGCCCAGAGTTTAGAGCTTCAGGTACCACCTGTTAACACTATGCAAACAAAATATAATTGACTCCCGCAGGAATCCCTCTGAAAGGCAGCACCTTGGGATTAAAGTTGCAGAGCCATCTATCTAAAATGATGTGGCAGATTTAATTAACGTGTCTAAAAATACACAGGCTGCAATCAAGCCTTTGCTTCTGCCTGTGTCTGTTCCCTGAAGGGGAATGCACATAATTTTCAAAATCTTGGGTTCTGTCAGCCACCTGTGAGTTGAATTTATTGATGCATGAGATTATCATAAAATTAATTTGGACACTGCTGAATTATGAGGTTGAAAACAGGTTGAGAAGTAGTTTCTCACCCAGTTTAAGCAATATGCTGTCAATAACGTTCTTTCAAGCCCATATGTAGAGCATTGCTAGACAGCTACAGTTACAAACTGTAAATGCATGGAGATTGGATGCATATAGCCCCGTGTGGCAGAGAACAATCTCCGTAGTGTAGTACTGGGAATGATTTGGAAAGACTTGAATCTGAGCGACAGATAACTGCAGACATCAAATACATTTCACTACTTGCCACTCAGGAGACAGATCTTTGCTACAGAGTCAGAAAATGGCATAGCACCGCGACAGCCGAGGAGCCTTCAGTCAATATGTCTATCTTTCTACCCATCGCTTGGGGTTTCAGGCTTTATATTCCCTTTTTAATTAGAAGAACTTGTTTTTGTTAAAGCAGTAGTGGGGAGTGATGAAATGCAGTTTACTAAGACTGCAGTAAAGATGTTAAGGGAAAAGAACAAATAACATTTCTTGTAGTGCTAACATGGTCTGCATAGGAGTTGCTCCTGGTGAGCCTTCTTGTGTTGGCAGCTTTTGGCATTGCTTTTTGTCAGCTGTTCACAAAGGTCCTCCTAGGCTTTAGGTGCAATAGAGGGCCTGAAGTTAAATGCCTATGGTCTGGCTGAATGGGCTTCCATTGCAAACCCAGGTGGGAGATTTCAGGTCAGGTTCTTCTCTGGTAGAGCTCTCCCAGAGCATTGACCAAATGAACCTAACCAGCAGTAATACTCCTTGGAACTGAAGTGATACTCTTCATCCAGAAATTTCAGACACTGTAGAAATAACGTGAGTGGGAATGGAGTGGGGAAACAGAGTACAAACAACTCTGCTCACTGACATTCTTGGTCAAATTTTAAACCCACCCATCTTGCTGCACACGCAGTCCCGTGTGATGCAGCTCTGCTGAGAAGGTGCTTAATGGGATTCAGGGTTTGGAGCTTGTAACTCGGGTTCTTGGCAGAGCCAAGCAGATATTGCCTGTTACGCTTAATTTGTGTTTCAAAGTCATCTTACAATTTAGAGATTGATAAACCACTTTGGAGGAGCTGAAAATTGGGGATCTGCTGGGTTCCAGTGCCTGTAGCTCCTGGAGGAAAGGCTGTAGTGCACAGATTTTATTCCAGCCTGGTTCTGATGGCTGCCTCGACTGCCTGATGATTATCTGCCTTCGTTAGCACAGCAGATGGCTGTGAGTGTCCTGGTAACTCAAGTGGCCTCCCCAGGCATTTTTATAACTACACTTAGGGAATAGATGTAGGTGCCAAGGTGACTGTTCCAGTTTTAAAGCCCAGTAAGATAAGATGATTGAGAAAGCTTTAAATAAAAGCTAACCTGTGGAAATCCCTCGACAAATCATCCCTTTGTGAACTTTTACTTCCTCTCGCATTGACTTAATCTCCTCCACCAGACAGGCTAAAGAAAGTCCAAGGATACAAGAGAACTATTTTAATTTAGACCACCAACCTCATCCACATTGACAGCCGGGGCTGTTTGCAAAAGCCTTCTGCATGGGGGATAGCATGTGTCGTAGATCTGAAAGCCTGGGGTTCTTTCAAAATGGAGTGACAATATAAAATAAAAATGAGAAACTGTAATGTGTTTCCTTCAGATGAATAAGGGAGGAGCAGAGAACTGTTGTGCAATGCAAAATGCAAATTCACGTCTCTACCATTGGACTTCTTTGCCACCAGCAAAGGCCTATGCCAAACTTTAGGAGCACATTTATGTCTGTACCACTGTCAGCAATCATTTTGTTTTGTATTTCCAGTCGTGGTAGGATCGCAGGGGTGTTTTAGTGTGCCTGCAAGTACGTGCACTAATCTAATGAAGTCTGCTGGGCTGCTCACATGCGCCGTTGCCAGATCAGGGCTGTACAGTGGGTGTTGCGAGGCTTAATGACTTTGCACAATGTTAAATTGTGCATCCTCTTGGGAGAGGGTTCTGGCTCTTTTTCAAGGTCTATAAATACTCTGGAAGTCGGCCTGATTTCTTGTTGAGGACTGCGGGCACGGTGCAGGCTGGGTGCGTGTACACGTGTGCTCTGCAGGGAACTCCTCGCCGGGTCCAGGGCTGCAGTCACGCACTCTCCGTTACTAAAGAGATGGTAGAAAACACCACGGAGAGAAAGAGGCAATTCCCCTGCGCAGAGTGGTTTTACTTACTTTTTCTCTTTTCAAATACCTTACAAAAATCTCGGGAGGCTATTAAATAGCTCATCTGTCCCCTAGCGGGTGTCCTTCCCTCAGGTAGGGAAGAAAAAGTCCAGACTTGGGTCAGATGTAAGCAAGCTGAGTCTTTTGGAAGAGGACTAGGGATGTGAAGGTGAGGAAAATATCCAAGATTGTGACTAACAGTTGGGGACAGCTGTGACACATAACAGCCCTCATGTCACTGAGTCTGCCTGGGAGTGCACACAGAAATGCACGGGGGACCGTGAAGCTCTGCAGAGTGATGCGATACGACAGAAGTAGCCCTTGTACGTGGGATTTACCTAGAAATTATTTACTGCAGCCTCCAGGAAATGTCCTTTATTAATTCGCTTTACTGGTTTTTACCCACAAGCATGGGGCTGAGAGCAAGCGCGAAGCTGATGGCTGGGTCCCGGCCAGGCAGCCGTCGGTCGGCTGTGGGTCTGCCTGCAGTGAGAGGAGGCGCTGGGAAGCTCACCAGGGCTGCCTCCATCCTCAGTAAATAACTTCTCGAAATTGTTTTTGCAGCAGACATTGAATAAGTCTTTTGGACTCCAAAGAAAATGCTTCTTCTGGAACTCGTCAGTGGATTTTTATTAGAGCTGGCTGAGGCTGGAGGAAACAGCCCCTCTGACGTCAGAGGTTTTATATCAGGCTGTTTCCATTTTTATACTGTGCTCCTCTGGGCATTTAAGGCATTTCTGTGGCATAGCAGATCCGCCTGGAACCGCTTCATTCCTTTCTGCTCTGATTTAAAGCAGATAAAAGTTCTCGCCTGTTGCCAATTACTAGAACGTGTTTCAGTCTGGTTTCAGGTATCGTTTGGAGTTTCTCTCAGTGGATATTTGGTTCTTTGGAGCACGAAACCTGGGCAGACCAGGTTTCCCATAAATAAGAGAGCAAAGATGCTGAGCCTAGTCTGTTGCTGGAGATACATGATCACACTCCCTCTCCCTATGTGTTGTTAAATGCTTGGTGTTGCATCAGCTGGCTCCTGGCCAGGTGTTTGAGTCTGTTTAGCTGTGGCTAGACTTGTTGCATGCGTTCTTCATTCATCACAAGCCGTGTCTGAACTTGGCAAGTGCTGCCCAGGCCATGGGTGGCAGCTCTGCCAGGTGAGCCATTAGCTGCTGGTCTCGGCTGGAAGTCTTCTTCCTGCAGATCTTGAGTGTAATTCAACCGTGCTGAACAGCAAAGCGCAGCTCCCCTCACGTGCGTGCAGCAGTGGAAACAGTTTGCCACGCAAATTGGAGACGTCACTTCATGTAGCCAACGACTCTTGGCTGAGAAAGACCTGGACTTGCGCTCGGACCTGCGAGAGACCAGATGGCTAATGTGGTCATCAGCCATTGCACCGTAATCCCACATCAAAACTTGGCTTTCCACAGAGGTCTGTGAACAGGAGTGAAATGTAAAATGTTAAATACAAAGCAAAGCAGAACCGCTCCATTATAACCTGCAGTGATGGGAATTCAGCGCTGCTTTTAAGCAGCAGGGTTCTTAACTCCCGGCTTTTTCTATTTGGTTTTATTTCCCAAACCCTGCATTATCTTGTTAGGAGAGACATTATTTCCCTTTGGTAATTTCTCTTCCCTTCCTCAACTCTCCCGCATTTTTTAAGCTCACAGTTGGAAGATCAAAATTTATAGTTGTTGGAGCTCTGGCTGTCTTTATTTCCCCCCTTTCCTAATTCCTCAACTCATCTCGTGCTAAAATAGCACTAATTAAATCTGTTCTCACTTGAAATGCAGTCCTGCCTTCGGTAGGCAAAATTACATCTGGACTCTCCTGAATTGGTCTAGCCTTGGCAGTATTTCAAGAGAAATCCGTGTCGGGCCTCTGGTTCTTGGAGTCTTATGCAGTCAGAACACGACTGCCTGACATCAGTTTGTTAGCTCACACGTGAGGTTGTGTGAGCACAAGTACGTTGCTCGTCTGGGCCAGCTCGAAGAGGGAATTGCAAGGAGCTGTCAGGTTTATCCCACCTTTTCAGTACCTACATAATGAAAAATTGCTGGTAGATTCCTGTGCAAGCCTTTGGCTGGTGTGTATTAGGAGAGTGGATCTTGGATGGAGTCTCAAGGGCGGGTGTCTCCTTGGAGGTAACATCCCAGCCACCTGAATTCAACATCTGCTTCCAGCTGGCTGTGGCACATGTTCTCGTGATCTGTCCTGGACTCCTGTGTTTCTGTAGACAACTGTCTTTCAGAAGTGGCTGGATTTATTGGCATGGCATTTTTTACTTCCCGTCAGAGGTTTTGGTACCAGTCTTTGCATTCTTTTCCAAAGAAGAGCCAGAGACTCTGCAAAGTCCACGTGAGACTTTGCTGTTGTGATCGACGCGTTGTCCTGATTTCGGAAGGGGTAGAGTTAATCTTCTTCCTAGTAGCTGGTACAATGCTGTGTTGTGGATTTAGTATGAGAACAATGTTGATAACACACTGATGTTTTCGCTTGTTCTAAGCAGTATTTATACTAAGTCAAGGACTTTTCAGCTTCTCATGCCCTGCCAGCAAGAAGGCTGGAGGGGCACAAGAAACTGAGAGGAGACACAGCAAGGGCAGCTGACCCAAACCAACCAAAGGACTATTCCATACCATATATACCTAATATATATACTGGGGGGAAGGCTGGCAGGGGATCACTGCTCAGGAACTGATTGGGCATCAGTTGGCAAGTGGTGAGCAATTCTTTTGTTGTTATTGCCATTTATTACTATTAATTACCATTATTATTCTATTCTTCCTTTTCTGTCCTGTTACACTGTCTTTACCTCAGCCCACACGTTTTACTTTTTTTTTCCCTGACACTCTCCCCCATCCCACTGGGTGGGGAGCGCGAGCGAGCGGCTGCGCGGTGCTTAGCTGCCGACTGGGGTTAAACCACGAGACCCATGATACAGCAGCAATCTAAAATGCTGAGATGGATATGTAGTTAGCAAATAGCTTTGAGAATTCCTTGGAAGGAAGGATACATATACGGTATAAATGTAAGAGATCTAATTATTTTTATTGCTAAAACTGTGCTGAGCAACACTGCTGTGGGGGAGATCACATATTGCCATTCTGTTTCTCTTGGGATAGAACAGGAGACTTGCTTAGACCCAAGAAAAACTACTTCTGTGCCTGCCACTGATGCACGCTGCATAGTTAAGCGCCATGGGAAAGCACTTGTAATACAAACACTTGTTTATAGGCAGACATTTAATTATCATATTACAGAATTCTCAGGACCAGCTGCCACATGAGATTTCTGGCTAGGACATTTACACAAAATTAAAACCCAGCATCACATGCCCATTTAGCTGAAAACCTGAGCATAGTATTTGCACTTTCCCGTTATCTGTAAAGAGCTTCCTGGATGATATTTCTGTGCAGATTAGTCACGAGAAGTCGGCATGCTGTAAGCTTGATGACGTCTTTGTGACTGGATCAGAGAATAAATATTGCGATCTGTTCAGCATGGGCTCCCTGCGAGTGATTAAATTTCTTCTCCAAGGAATCTAGGTCATTTGCTAGGATCAGAGCACTGGGCATCCATGGAAAGGAAAATCAAAGTGGATTCTTTCCATGCTTTCGGATCCAAAGTTTTATTGATAGTCCTGCGTGTTTGAGGAAAATGCATAATAGTCCCAGTACGATGTGGAAAATACTGGTACATGTTGATAACTCTATGGGAAGGAAAGCTTGGAAGCCTACTTCTAATTCTCGTACAGTTTGCAAGATTGAATCCTTTTCTCGGGCAAGCAGGGATTATATTTGTCAGTAAGAATGTGCAGGACTGTGTTTTCTCTCCTCAATCCTCTCTGCTTTTTCCTCCACCCATTACATCTGCCTGCTCTGTGCACTGGTTCCCTTTCCTTCTCTTCCTGCCAGTTTGGTTTAGTGCCAGTGTCCAGGTCGAGATGTGCTTTCAATAATCGCTAATCGTGGGTAAACTCCCCAAAGGTGACTCAGGAACTTAGCTCCCTGTCGGTCCAAATACACAAGATTTCTGAAGCATCTAAGTCCTCGTCTGGGGCTCACCTGATGACAGCGTCTACAGGAGCTAAGGGCCGGAGTTTCTAAAGCAGTGGCACTGGAAAACACGGTAACAAAGGAGTCCTTTCCCACAGATACAAGCAAAAGGAGAAGTCTGCTGGTTTCCTGGTCTGGTTTAGCGTGCGTTGTCAGGAAATGAGCCTACGACATCTTCCTACACCAAGAACAGGAGATGAACTGGCAGGAATGTTTCACTAACATATTTTTGGAACACAAAATCCCATTTACCCAGTAGAGAAAGATTGTCTTAAATTCCCTCTAAAGATTGCTAAGTGACTGCCTTGCCGCAGCGCTGTGTTATGTGACGGATGAGAACCAGTTGCTCCAGGTCAGGATACGTACTTCTCTCAGGATCTGCCATCTGTTCTTATTCCTCACCTCTCTCCTGTCTCTGGTCTGGCCTTTGCCTACGAAGCTATAAGCAAACCCAAATGCTGTTCTCCTTCCAGAATAGCTGTGGGATGCCCAGGAATAGGCATGGAGGTTTATAACTTCGCAGGCATTTTGAGGCTGTGACCAGTGAGCCAGGTCTCTTGAACAAAAGCTGGAGCTACGTGGACTTGTGCCCCACTGTTCAGAAACCACACAAGGCATAAAACCTGCCGTGACCTTTCAGCGCTGGCTCGGGGCTTCTCAGCCGTGTTGGCGAAATGCGGTCAAAGCAATGCAGCCTGGATGAGAGCCCTCGAGAGCTGCTTTGCTGAGAAGCTTCTGCTTTCGCTAGGCAGTGTCTCCTCTCTGAAAAAAAGCCACATTTAATATACCTCTGCCTTGTTGGATGCCAGAAAGAAAATAGAGAAACGTTGCTTCTGGCTTTCTAGATACCTTGCAGTAGTAGAGCTGGTCTCTTGGGTTTTATTATTTTTTTTTTTTTCTTCAGCATATGTAAAGCAGCCTGTTACCAGGGTCGGTGGTCACACTGGTCTTCATGTCCGCTGAGAGCTGGGTCAGTATTCGGGCTGTCAATGAGGCTTCACCAAGCTGCTCGCCCGGCACTGCAACGTCTGAGCTCCCCAGAGACAGGAGCACATCCAAGTGCAAATACTGAAAGTGAAAAAGGCAGCAGAGGGAGGAGAATACTAAAGCATATGGGTGTGTCCTTTGTTTATTGTAGTTTTGTTTTTTTTTTAATTCCCTCCCCCTCTTTATCCTGAGGTCATAAAATGTTTTTTCCAGCAGTGTCATAGTATGAAGAAATGCAAAACCACGTACTCCTGTTGCAATATAATCTGCTGGTGGAAACCATGTGAATGTTTTGAAAGACTGGGAGTTTCTTCACAGATCAGACTGATTAGTGTGTCTGAACTGGAACTCAAATCACAAAGCATCTGCCCAGCATTGCCACACTGGATATGATGAAAACTGACCCATAGTCCACCAGGAACACAATTCATTCTTTGAAACACTGGGCAAGTGCTTTGGAATTTTGAAGAAAATGCTTCAGGGATAGGGGGAGAGGGTAGGAAGATAAATAAACCAGGAAAATACCCCACTGTAACAGCTACAGGGCTGTGGTGACAGGCTTCCAGCTCAAAAAAAGTAGTTTTTCACAGCTGGGGTTTTGTGACCTCAGGAGTTGCAGTAACCCTGGCACGCATCTGAGCAGAGTAGAAAACCCTGCGTTTGAAGCAGGCACTTCATTTCCAGTGTGCTTCTGAGGGAAGCCTGAAGCCTCTCTGAGTTTCTTACACAAATGGGGTGAAGAGGATGGACAAAGGTTGTGGCCTCAAAGGCTGTAGCGGAGGGATGAGACGTGCGGTCTGTGAAACTGCAGTTGCTGCTGGAAGCAGAAGCCCCAGAAAGAGCTGAGCTTGGCTGGAGCAGTTGGTGGGATTGGACCCATGCGTTTCCCAGGAAGAGTCCATCTGTGTCTTTGTTTTATCTGAGAGAAAAAAAAAGAGCCAGTGCTTACTTGTGTTGGTGTTTCTGGGATGCCATCTGAGCTCACGCCATGCTGCTGTAGATGACTCTTACGTGTCCTAGCTCTTTCCAGGAGCAAAACCATTGAATTTTCCAGAAGTCAGGCTTTTATTTACAGTATGCTGAGATAGTTGTCTTGCTGGGGCTGATGAAATATCGCCCAGAAAATCTTTACCGTGAGGTAACCCAAACCTCACAGATGTTCCTTGCAAAAAGGAAATAACTTTTCTCCAAAAAAAAAAAAAGCCTTTGGTTCCTCTTTCACTTTGAGCACCTGCAGTGCTAATTCACTGCTGGAGGTGCTGTACGAGCTTCTAGGAAACCCCTGAAGTTCGCAGGCTCTCAGGAGCTGGGGCTGGCAGCCAGCGTGCCCACTCGTGAGCACTGGCCACGTGGCCGTGGCTCAGAGCGTGGCCGGGAAGCAGCCACACACACAGGCGGTATGAATGAACAGGACATCCTTGACACATGAGGCTGATGTCAGCACTTGTGGATTTCTAAATCTCATTTTTAAGTTTGGGTGGAGTTCTTTTTTATATGAATTCTGGTTTTCACAAGCTTCACAAAAGAGATCATTCAGAAAAGCTACATGAGACCAGTCTGAAGTGGCTTTGGACCAGAGGTTGAAATTCTTCTTCCAGGAGAATTTCATCAAATTGCTCAAAATCCGACGCTCATTTTTATTTTAACACCTTATTTGACATAGAAGGTGGTATGGTGGGGGGTTAGCAGCACAATTAGAACTGCCAAGTAGAAAATAACACATAGCTAAAGACTTCTTCAGGATTTTATTTGATAAATCTTGTGCTGTTTAGAAAAAAAAAAATTGTTTTGTTAAATTGCATCTAAATTCCAAACAGCTTTTTCACCAAGCGGTATTCTTTCTGAACTTCACATCTCTTCAAGAATTTCTTCTTGGTATTTTCAATTAGAAAACGTGTAGCATTGAGCACGTGGAAGACACACTGTTCATTACATTGCTCTGTCAGGTCCTTGTGACTTCAGCTGAGAGCAACTGATAATGATAATATTCAGTTTTAATTCCTTGGGGTACATTTCTTATTTATCAAAGGTGTGTTTGGCACTTGTAGAAAGCACCATTGACTTCCTCATCTTTCACTGGGGGGGATTAATCCTGTTGGGTTCATACTCGAAGCTCTGTGGGACCAGAAGGGCTGGGACCCCTTTGCTTTGCACAGAGTGGTGACCACTTCAGCCCGTGAAATATTTATGTCTTCTCAGCTGGCCTTGGTGACTCTCGAAGCATTAACACAGCAGAGTTAAACGATATTTAAACTGCTTTAGGATTCAGATGACTGCAAAAACCGAAACCTCTGTGGGCTCACATATGCTTCGCCACGTTTGCAGCACAGAGCCAGCAATCTGTGAAACAGCCCATCGATGGAAACACAAACAAGGGCTGTCAGGAAATTTCTGTTCAAAGGTCAGTGGTAAATGACAGACACTTAAATGTTGTTTTGTCTCCATCCCGCAAGCTGGAAAATAATAGGATTGGATTTTGATCAAGAACTCTGTTTTATTCCCTCCAGTTATTAGCTTTGTGGTCTCCCAAGACAAAATATAGCTGCTAGCAAAGGGAGGAGAGCTTTGAGGGTTCGTTTCTCGGATTTTTTTTTGGAGTTCAGCTATTTATATACAGTGAGCATCGTTGTCTTTGACTGGGATTGGGTTTGTATCTCCTGACGCTTTGCAGAGTGAGGCTGCTGCCCACCAGGCTGGCTCACTGTTGAGCCACACCTCCAAAACTCAGCTTCCCCGTGTGCCCTGGACTGTCAGCTGGGGCGGATCAACACACAGCCTGTGAACACAGGGATTTTCTTATTATTTGATACAAAGGCACAGCCAAGGTCTGACCGGGGAGCTGTGGGTGATCCTCACGCCTCTGAGCTGTGGAGAGGGTCTCCCAGCTGACAGGTTTGGGAGCAGAGTCACATTAGCCGAGTGTGATCTTGATGTACAGAATTTCACAGAATCGGGGATTTGGGTTCTGGGCTATTTAAAATAGATATCTTCTTAATCCTGCTGGCACGGTTTCAGATTATTTTGTGAACTGACAGTTTGAACGTATTTGGACAGTTATGGTTATGGGGCACAAAACCCCAAACCACCAAAACCAGCTTCCTTTTTTTTTAATTTTTTTTTTTTTTTAAATGAACATCCTCTTTTAGAATAGGAAAGCAGGTTGGAGCTTGCATAATATGAGAGACCTCACTGCTTGGGTAGGTTTCCAGGTTCCCCTTGGGACTCAAAGTTATATATATGTATACGGTCATATAAACTAGTACCTTCTCCAACCATCTCAGAGATGTCAGGAAACTGTTTCCATTGTGATTTAGAAATTAAAACCTTCTCTTTAAAGAGAGGTAGGATGTAATCCTACATAGTGCCAAATGCCCTCATACAGGTTTCTAGAAAACAGTTTTGTAGATGTTTACCAGGCTAAAAATAACAGGCACATGAGCCCACTGGCACGTCCCCTCTCCATAGCAATGTGCAGAACAAACAGTGTCCCAATACTTCACGTTAACCAGTTGGTCAAAGGGACTTATAGGGTCTGTCCAACCAGAAGGTCACCTACTGATCTCCCAGTAGTGGGATGCCTGGGGCAGAAAGGCTGAGCTGGGGTGTGATGGTGGTCCCCTCTTCTCTCGTTCATGGGCTGCTTTGCAGATCAGTTTCTGCTCTCAGAGGTTCCCATCCAATTTATGGTTCTGGTTACCGCTTTTTACACCCAGATGGCTGCTTCTCTCTCCCTCTCGCTCTCCAGGCCACTTGCCCTCCCAGCAAACTTTAGCCCTTTTTCTCCCTGCAGTAGGGTTGGTTTTGTCTGAATGGTCACATCCAGGCACAGTTTCAGCTTAAGAAAAACATTTCAAAGTAGGGTCAGATTCTGCCATTGTACCTGGGACCTCAGGATTATTCCCTGTTAGGGGGTCAGGACCCCATGTGCAAGGTGCTGTACAAAACTAAGAAATACAGGTAGCTCCTGCCTCATGGACAGCACAATCTAAGCTTCGCAACACATTTTCTGTGTTAGCATGGCATTCTCTGCAGTGTGTTCTTGCCCTTTCGATGTCTTTATTAGATGATTAAGATCATCTCCGAGTGAGGAGCAAAACAATCCTGTATCTTGCAGAACAGGAACAAAAATGTCAGTCTTCTTTCAACTCGGAAAAGAAATCCTTTTCATTTACAAGAGGTACTTCATTTTCAAGAAAGCCTCATTTCTTTTCCTTCCAGTCCACCCTTCCACAGCCCCATCATTATGTAGCACAGTATCATACTCTCGCCTGCTGCAGTAGCTGAAGAGAGCAGTAGAGGTATCGTGTCTGGAGGTAATTAAAGGTTGCTGCTCTCAGTCCTCACCCAACAATGTGCCCTTTGCACAATGTACCTTAGTGCAGACTTCACCCTGTGTTTTAGCATCATTTGGTCATTTCACTTCTAATAGTCCTTCTACTTCCATTATATCCCCTTAGTAATGCCTGCTTGGAGGACATTGCAGTAAGTGACTTCTCCCTAATCTGATTTCTGATTCTTAGTGGCCTGGATAGACCAGCATTAGTTTGCTATTTCAATCTGATCCATCAGAGTCCTCTGCTGCACAGGGCTTGCTCTTTTATATCACTTACCTGGCAAAACCATAGCTTGATTCAACTGGTCTCCAGAGCAGGGCCAACCAGGTCATGTGCGTGTGGAGCAGAGACGATTAACAGCCTCCCGCTGAACCAAACCCAGTGCAGGAGCTGAGCAGAGAGGTCTGCTGTTGGGCAGAGCTGCTGGGGAGAAAAGAGGCCTCTGGAGGCTCTGGACAGGGTGTGTGATGCGATGCAACAATAACTGTTTATGCGTTAAATTAATACTTTGTCATCTGGATGCTGGCAGGATTCACCTGACCCCTTTATCACCAGTTCTGCAAATAATGGACTGTTTCGGAGTGCAACTTGAGATAGGAATCCCCTCAAAAGCAGTGTTTTTAACGTGTCTGATGGAAGTTACAGTTAAGTCAGTCATCAGACACAGATGAACAAGGTGAACAGAGTGTCAGGGTGGGGACTGGCATGGCTCCTGGGATGGAAGACCACTATACTCTCTGTTATGAAGTGCTGTACTTCTCCCCATTGTCCAAACCCTTACTGATGGATGTGTGAGCAGGTAGTCTGGAAAGAGAGAAAACGGAAAGGGTGGAGGTACAGTGGTCTTTCCTTGAATTAAGAGCTGAGTGTGATGGAAAGAAGCTGCGTCTCTTATTCTATCAGAAGATCCTTCCTGGGAATTAGGTGAGGTTGGTAATGCTCTGGGGATATGCCAGACTTGCGGGCTCCCAAGCTTAGAAAGATGTTGCAGTCAGACACAGTCATTACCACCCACCTTTGCTTCAGAGCAGCTGGCTCAGGAAAAGCCCGATGGAGCAAATCACAACATAATGAGGAGAGGGTCAGGGTAGAAGTGGGTTTGGGATCCCTGATTTGACTTGTTGGATTCTGGGAAAGATCGGCTTGAGTCTGATGGAGTTTGGGTGTGTTCCCGATTCCCTTTGAGGTTTCCCTTTCTCATGGCTCCCTGTCAGACATGCTCATTGCTCAAACCCAATGAGATTTCCTTACTTGGCATTGCTAGACTGCATGTCCAAACCAAATCTGAAATTCCACCATCCTCCCTCGCACTGTCCACCAGCCCCAACCTGCAGGAAAGCACATGATCCTCCTCAACATCTGTCAATTTGTTTAGCTGGGCAGGAAGATGAAGAAAACAGTTTATTTCACAGTTCGATATGTACATGGCTGGCCGTGGTGATGGTTTTCTGGTTTGTTTTTTTTTTTGTCAGCAAGAAAGAAATAGAGACACAGTTGAGTTTATTTACCAAGGGCTGTGGTCTCAAAGGCCTCTTGCAGCTTTGCACTCCTGCAAAATCCAAGGGCTTTGGAAGCTTCTGGATACTATTGCATAAATCTTGAAGTGGCATGTGCCAAAGTCAGTCATTCTGCTGCCTGGGCCACCTGTTTAGACAACCAGGCAGCTGTGTGCTTGCCTGCCAAGCCCAGGGCTGATGTAAGGGAAAGGGTGTGAATGGGAAAAGTTGCAGACTGGGAGAAGGTGAATCTTCCCATGAGCTGTTTGGCTGTCTCTCTCTCTGTCATACAGCAGCATCACCGGTCTCTGCTCTGACCTTTGAGGATGACGGAGATTAGCACGAGGGTGAAACTGCCCGTGTAAGAAATATCCCACCAAACTGCATCTTGTCACTCTGGTGGGACCTTGACTTAGGTCTGGGTGTGGTGAGAGAGCAATCAATCACCTTTCCAGCAGAGTCGGATAAGTTGGTTTAAGTCAAGAGCTTTCTGAATACTTCCTTCACTATCATTTTCTCTAGCCTGGCAGCCTCAGCGTTATTGACATGTGACTGATGTAGGCACAGGGTGAAATGGTTCCTTCGCTACATGGAAATTAGCGCAGCTCCTGACTTGTCTCCTGTTCCACTCTGGTGCTAGAGAGCAAGACAGGGATTTAGGAGTCCACTGATTTGTGCATCCCCCAGGAAAATTACTCTGATATATACAGATTGTAGACTGACTCTAGGACTGATGGAGATGTATTATGGTGATTACTATAATGCTTGTTGAGCGTCTGGAGATTTTGATATGAAGGCTTCAACTTTTGTTCTTGGGAACAGATTGAGCTTGGGTGTCTGAAGCTAAAAGCAGAAGTTTCTACTATCTGAAATAACCAACTGTGAGGTAGGTAAAAAAGGCAGCAGACTCGTGTGCTCGCTGAATTCAGCACAAAAAGCAGGATGCAGTAAAGACTTTTTAAAAAAATTAGTAATCAATGTTTGGTGAGTTTTCCAGGACAGGCTTACTAGAAGTATGGAGTGATTGGTAACTACTGCCTTGACTCTGCCTGGTGGGATGTATTTTTGCACACCGGTTTGTGGGAACAGATGTGGGGAGCTCTCTGTCCTTTCTGGATCATGTGGAATCCTGTCCCAGTGACACCAGGTCTGATTCTGGACCCAAGAGACTGAATTCCAGGCAGATGTTAAAATCTTTGCCCCTTTTTTGTGTCTGTCCCCAACAACAAGAGCTTCAGGATAAAGATGTGCACAAATCTTGTGGTACTCACTAGGTTTGGAGCCAAGATGTAAGCAGGCTCTATTCACCCATCATATTCTGCTTTTCTGCCCCAAACCTCCTGTATCTGTTGCCTCCAGTCAGAGGTAATGAGAAATGTGTTCTGTATCCTACGAAGCAACACGGCCTTACATCTGTTCCTCATTTCCAAATCTTTATCTCTGTTGTTCTACTTATGGGTGGATCACAAAAATAATTACCTAAATGAACCAGGCACCAAAACACCATAAGTGATCATGTACTCTAAAGAATAACAATGATTAGGTCACCCTCGTTGCTTATCTCGGGTTCCCATCCTTAAAATAAGGGCAGCAATATTTTTGCTTTTAAAAGAGCAAGACGAACTTGTTCATGTTTGAAGTATTAATTGTTGTTATTATTATTACTCATATGGATGACGGGGAAGCACCGAATGAATTCTGGTTATGTTACAATAGGCCGTGACTGCTATTGTCATGACTAACACAGCACAGGTTTACGAGGCTGCCTGTTTACACTAATGCAAACTCCACCACATACTTGCGGTGTATTACCAACAGATCACCGTGGCCAGGAAGTTCTTATGGTGCTGGTCATTTTGTATTCTTGCCCATCCCACAGAGTATCTCTGCAGGTCCCTCCAAACAAGGGCTCCCCAGCACGTTTCCCTATTGCCTAGCAATGGGTCTGGCTGGAGCAATTTCTTCCTTTCTCCTACAAAAGACAGAGAGAGGGAAGCAGCTCAGACTTCCAGCTGCTGATTTCAGATGTTTTCAGCAGAGCGGGTCCTTTCGACTATTAGAGAATTGATGCTGAAAACCAAATTCCCTCCAAGCATGTCTTTGCTCAGGACTAAACACCGCTCACCATGTCTTTTTAATTTGTAGAGAGCGTTTCTAATTATACTCCTTAATAATTTGCTACAAGTGATCTGGGGGGTGTGTGGTAGATGAAATGGGACGTTAGGTGTGTGTATTTGGCTGAGTAGGAGTGGCGTCCTCTTTGCTGTTGGCCGTCAGACGGGCGTGACGCCGTTTCTCCCATTTGCAGCAAGGAAGGAGCAGCGTTAGGAGTGATCCATCCTCCCTGGGAGCTCTGCCCAATCCTCCCAAGCCACACACCCCTTTTTGGTTAGGGCCACCTCTTCCTGGCTGCTGCTGCCCCATGGTCCACACCTCCACATGCCCACGGAGGTTTTTCGGTGTTTGCCTCTCCCTCCTTCCAGTGAATTTTCAGCCAAAGGGCCACCCCTGAAAGTTGACTGCGCGGCGTGTTGCGTCAGTTCCTGCACAGCTCATGATTCAGCAGTTGTACAAGTTTCATACCTGTTAAGGACATGCCAGAAACCACAAATGTTCCTAAGCCAGCAACAGCAAAGGAAACTGGGAGTTTCCACTCGGCTGAAAACAACAATGTCTGCAGTAGATTTTCTTGCAAATTGGTATCATTTCATTGCCAGGAGATGAGAGCAGAAGAATGGTGCCGAGGGGCAAGAGCAGGAAAACCAACATCTGGATTTCTAGAGCCCAGAAAGCCCGAGATCACCAAGAGAACAAGTGACACATTATTCTGCACTGGAGTCTGTTTAAAGGGAACAAAAGTCCTCCTGGAAGCAACACCCTGAGAACACTAAGTATTTTAGGAAAATGCCAGGCTGTGAGATCAATTAAAAGAAAACACTCCTGAGGTGCATGGGAGCAAAATGCAAACATCTCTGCAGGCATCAGCTTGAAAATATCATTATCCAAGCAAGTGTTGGCACAGGAGCCGTCGCCGTGGCGTGTGGGCTCTGTGCCCTGGTGCCAGCCTCCCAGCAGAAGGGATGCCCGGCTGCTGAAGGAGCCGTGGGTAACCCAAGAAGGGGCATCTCCTGGCATCCCCGCGATGCCTCCCGCCAGCTCTGTCTGCCAGAGAGCCAGGAACGCGTGCCAGCGACGGCAAGACTGCTTCTCACTTCGTGTAGCAGAGACTGGGACACAATCTTATTAATTTCATTCAGCCGTTGGCCCAAATGAGTTGAGCTGGCAAGGAAAGCTGTGACGGCAAATGCTCATGTTGTGAGCCCAGGAAGGCTTGTTCCCTGCCTTCCTCCTCCTCCTCCTCATTTGCCGCCCCTGTTCTGCGCAGGGGATTTTAAGATCAATGTGATTTAGGTCTGAGGGAGGAGAGTTGGACAATTAAGGGCTGGAAACAGAATAGCTGGTCTTTACTGAGGGACTGTAGTTGCGATGTAGCCAAGGTAACAGCGACTGGCGCGCAGTTGTCTGGAAAGAAGGGAGCAGTTAAGGTGCCGTGGAAGGAGTGGGAGGGATTGCTGCCTGCTCGGGCCTGTGGCTGAGGGCTTATGCTTGGGAAAAGTGTAAATGGGTGGAGAATGTGGGTGGGGGAGAGAAAGAGAGGATGGTGAAGAACTTAGCCTGGTCCATCCTGGATTGCCGTCCCACATTGTGTTAATAGGTCCCAGGCCAAGGCTGATGTTGAACTTCTTGTCAGGCTGTTCTCTCTTCTGATTTTCCCCTCACAAAGCAAAATTTTCTGGCAGCATGTGTTTAACAGTGTGTGTTGCAGGCAGAGATGGGGATCCCCTTGAACTGTGAACTGTTGTAGGCATGGGAATCCTCTCTAAATAGCCTCAAAGTCATTTTCCCAACATGCTTGGATCGGAAGCGTGTGCCAGATCCCCATAAGGGCTGCTTGGCTGTGATCAAACAGAAGGCTTAATGACAGGAGATGCAAATGATTGCTGTGGTTGCTGGTTGAAGATGATCGGAGCAGAAGTAGGAGGCTGACTTCTCGTGGAGCTGCTCTGCATTAGGCTGGTTGGAGCAGGGCTGGGGGGGAATTCAGCCGGTGGTGTGCCCTAATGCATCTCAGGGTGACACAGGGGCTTGGCTGAGCACGGGGGCCAAAATGCACGTGGCTTGAGCAGGACTCTTAGCTCAGCCAGCATTTGGTTTGGCTTTGAAAAAGTTGCGTTTGCTAGATAAATTTAAGCATAAGTCGAGCTCAACAGGGAAGGATGGTGGTCTTAGCACTGCTTGGGCTTTCCTACGAACTCCCGTGGTGCGTAGCCGACAGATTACCTCCCTCCTCCCGTGTCCACGTACACTGTGCTGTCTGCTGTGTTTGATAGTGAAGTGTTTCACTGCTTGGTTTGGGCTTCTGCCTGGAAAAAATAACATACCTGGCACCTACCCAAGAGCTATTTATAGCAGGACTTCCTAGAAGAAAGTGTGACAACTTTAGAAAACAAGGAATTGCCAAATGATCCTGTAGAGAGCAGCAAATTAATCCTCTGCCACACACCCCGATAGCCCCAAATCCCAGTGAGAATCGGCACCAGGTGACTCAATGAATGAAACAGCACCAAGAATCCGTAAGGACGGCTTAAGAATCCTGCACGAAATGCCAGGTCATGAGCAACAGCCCAAGCGAAAGATCACATGAGCTTTTTGTCGTTCTGACAAATCCTGCGGAAACAAACCCCGAGGACATGAAGACTCGATTCTCCAGCGACATGGCACACAGTGTCTTTGAAGACGCCTCCACTATGTAAATAGCGATCTGTGCTTCAGACGTTTCCAGTCCTTAGATCTTTCTTGGGTTTGCTGCACGTCTTAAAAGAACAGGATCTACTAAAGAAAATAACACCTCCCTGGTGTGACCTCTGAAATGGGTACCTGTGCAGTCGTCGGACTGGTTGTTCCAATCAGGTAGATGCAGTTTTTCCATCAATTGGTTGTTTCCTCTTTCATAACTCGGGGACAGCAGATGCTGCCCTCGCCTTGTGAGGAGCGGGTGGGCAGAGGTCTGCAGGGAAACCCAGACTTGATTTTTCACTCTGCCTGCCTGGCTCTTGCAACAGGGTGACCTTGACCCTTCCTGGGCTATGGGGGTTCAGTGTGTAATTGAGTGTTGAACTCAAATATGTTAAAAACAACAACAAGCAAAACAACAAAACCCCAAGCAAAACCCCAAACCAGACATTGCCTAACTTCTAGTGGAGCAGAGAGTCCTGTCCGATACATCACACTGCCTCCTTCCCACTACTTCTCTGTAAACACCATTTACGTGGTGTTTATCCAATCCATACACTCCTTGGAGCTCTGTGATATCTTCATTTGTTCCACCCATTGGGCTAGTTGTAACAGGCGCTAAATTAATTCTTTTTTGTTGCTTGCTTACTTTATATATCTGCAATTTCCTGGTTTATATGTCCAGAGATGTTTTGTAGGGTTTATTTTAATATTATTCATGGATTTTATTGAGTATCCGTTAACTTTGTAAAGCACCTTAACGGGCAGTGTCTTTTAAATTACATATGGCAAAACCTATAGAAACAAAGGAAGATTGATCCAATTTGTTATAGCTGGTTTACAAAGAGTCCTTGAGGTGACTGAGCATCACTTTTCCTTTTTACTGTACTTCACACATTTCCCAAGTCCTGTCAATTCAGATCCCATCTAGCCTCTTTCCTGAAGCAGCCTCCCCATGCAGTGCAGCTGCCCCTTCTCCCTCCGGCACTGAGCCAGACCCCAGTATCTTGCCAGTTATTTTAGGCAGGAAGAAGAAGGCCGACATAGTCTCGTGGAGTTTTCTTTTCCCAGTGGAACATGCAAAATGCTGTTTTTTCTGAACACTGCTGCCAACTGTGAGGCTTTGCCTGTGCTAACAGTGCCTTACCCCCAAATTAGTCCCCTGCACTCTTCTTGAGGCTACAGACCCACTGCTCGCTCTCACTCCTCTCTTGTTTCTCCTCTTTGTTGCTCTGCCACAGGCACACAAACCTGCAAACTAAGAAAGAAACTCTTCCCTGCCAAAAACCTGGGCGCCTTTCCCCAAGCAGCAGCACGTGCCTGTGTTTGAACTGGAGGCTGCTGTTGTCACAGCACTGTCTCATCATAGAGTTTGACTATTGCCCACAATCACCTTAAAAAAAAAAAACCCCTTTCAATCCTCTTGAACTTCTAATGCTACCATGTCTATCGTGGAAATGACCAAGCAGCTCTTTCTACAACTACGCGACGGCCAAGTGACCGTATCGGTTAATCTCCTTTGTGCAGCAAAAGCTGCCATAAGCATCGAGATAATCTATGCCCTTTCCGAGGTATCCATCAAACGCTGTCTGTCGCATCAGTGAGGTGTGAGATGCAGCTCTGGTTGGCGTAGCTGGAATATGTTTGAATATCAGCTACACCACGTCCTGGCCGCAGCATTAATTAAGCAGAATGGCCCTGCTTCAGGCCCCGATGGACGAGCATCCACATGGCAACTGCGAGCCTTGTCGGCAGCGAGAGATTAAGGAATTAATTGGCAGGGTTAATCTTTGTGTCAGGGTTGGAAATGAATTGTTAATTTGTTTGGATGAGTGTGAAGTCCTCTCCTAGCGATGGCAGGTGGGATCACTTGAGAAAAAGCCTGCAACGTTGACCTTCCTGGGGACCTTTCTATTTAACACCTCCTGCAAACAGACCTCTCAAATTCTTTGCCGCCAATGTGCGAGACTCCTGCGCGGGGTCGGAGGAGCAGGTTGTGCCTCTCGCGTGTAAGATCACATCCTTGCAGACGACAGCACAGCTGCTCTGAGCCGGGAGACAGGAGAAGGACTGGCTGCAGCTTGGGAGGGCCCTGTCATGTTACAGCTCTTTCTTTCTGATCTTGCTCCCTTGTCCTAACCAGACCTGGTTGCTGCATCGCAGGTGCTGAATCAGGCTGACCTGCTCTAGGATCTCAGAGTGAGGGAGAGATGTGCTGACACCAAAATGTTGCCATCGGGTCAAGCAGTACCAGCCTTGCACACAGTGTGTAGAACTTGATAGGTCTGTATGGACACTAAACCCTCTCAGACACTTCTCTCCTCCTCCAGGACCCTGCAGCGTGATGATCTGTCGGATCAGGCTCTCTCGGTGATGTCCAATGACAGGACAAGGGGCAATGGGTGCAAGCTGGAACACAGGAGGTTCCACAAAAACATTGGGAAAAACTTTTTCCCTGTGAGGGTGCCAGAGCCCTGGCACAGGCTGCCCAGAGAGGGTGTGGGGTCTCCTTCTCTGGAGACATTCAAACCCCTCCTGGACACGTTCCTGTGTGACCTGCTCTGGGTGACCCTGCTCTGGCAGGGGGCTGGACTAGATGACCTTTTGAGGTCCCTTCCAACCCCAAACATTTTGTGATTCTGTGATCAGTTACTGCTTTTCTCTTTCTGCTCTCATATTACACTCAGGACAGCAGAATATTTTCCATTTTATTATCTTCCTAATGTATTAAGGCTAATGCATTGGTCACAACACATTAAGACATAGGAGAAAAGCACTTCAGGGCTTAAATTATTCAAGTGAAAATGTAACTTTTGTCACTTGTGCTCCGTTTTGTGCATTGATTAATCTAATTAGCTCAGTGATAAGAATCACTTCTCGTGCTGTGGTCTGGTATGTTGTGACTGACACAACCCAATTCTGGGAGGCTTTGTCACTCTCTACAACTACCTGAAAGGAAGTTGTACAAAGGTTGGTGTTTGTCTTTTCTCACAAGTTACAACCAAGAGGACAAGAGCAAATGGTGTCAAGATACACCAGAGGAGGTTTAGGTTAGACATTAGGAAAAACTTCTACACTGAAAGGATTATCAAAGACTGGAACAGGCTGCCCAGGAAAGTGGTTGTATCACAATTCTTTAAAAGCCACCTAGATATGGTGCTCAGGGACACGGTTTAGAAGTGGGCCTGGTAGTGGTAATGACTGGACTTGATGATCTTGGAGGTCTTTTCCCACCTCAACGATTCTGTGATTCTATGATCAAATAGGCCTGGCCTATACAGAAACCTGGGATCTTCTTGGGTGCGCAACAATCCTCTTTAAGACCTTACAGTCAAAATACTACCTTGTTGCCCAGGCTTCAGCCCCCACCATCAGCTCTTACACTTACTCTTTCATTTTCCCTGAAGCAGAGATGAGGACACTGTGTGTTCGTGTTGTCTGCAACAGTCAGCGGCAAGCCAGCTCTCTGTGCCCAACGCCTAATTTATGGGGAGGCTGTTCCAAGGCGCTGTAGAATAATGAGAGTTTCTCAGAGCCAGAAATATTTGGCTGGGTTTAGCCTTACATCTCTGCACCCTGCCTGTGCACGTTGTGTGTCACCACGTCTGATATCATTTTCTGCCAGTAAAAGGAGTCAGGGGGGTGAGTGGCTGTTTTTGGTGTTTGGGTTAAATCTACAAGTGAGGTATCGGCGAGCAGTTCTGCTGGAAGAGGAAAAGCAGGGAAAGGGTGTCTACAGAGCTCCGGTACGCTTGAGTAGAGCTAGAAGCAATGCAGAGGGCTGCTCCGATGTTTGGGTGACGCTTTTTTTGTCAGGCTGTCACAGTTGCTGAGTGCCAAGTAAAAATATGCCTGACATGATACTTACTTTAGGTATCCTTAATCTGACCATGGCCACTTGTTATTTGAGACCACAAACAAGAGGAAATTCTGCCGTAAGTTGACCCACCAAATATCTTGCATCTTTGTACGAAAACGCTTTTGGGGCTGCTCCGCATTCTTCAGATCACTTGAGGCAATCTATTTGTAGGCGTCTGTCGAGCGCTCGCTCCTGCTTTCACCTTGCGTTTCGTGTTCTTCTCACCCTACAGGCAGCCAGATGGTCGCATGTAAGCCAAAACTAAGAAGGATTTCCTCTTTTCTTTTTGAAGGGACGGGTGCTCAGAGATTTATCAGTAATACAGTTGTACTTAATCAGATAGAGCCTGTCCTGTGTAACTAAGGCGGCCCACAGCGTGTTGCCGGCATAAGCAGCTACTCGAGCGAAGTCCCGCTTGAGTTGCCATTTTGCCTTCCACATGAAACTGGGCTTTAAGCTTTTTTTTTTTTTTTTTTTTTGACTTCCCGTTGTTAGTCAGTTGTCCTAAAAATGCAAATCATGTGGTGATGTTCTAGTACAGCTTTTATGTGCTACATTAATTGTTCGGAAATTATAACCGCTACGTAATTTGGAACAAGGCTGTCACCCAATGCCACATATAAAATTTTAATAGAAAAAACCTGAATGACTGGGTTCAGCATAGACCCAATTAGTTCTTTAGCCAATCTACTTTGTGCAGGAGCCTGCACTATCCGTATTGATGTTGACATATTATATAATCAGCTTTAGGAAATGCAGCAGTCTGAAAGCTGGTTTCTATGTCCCTGTGCTCATCCACCACTACCCTAAGGAGAGTACTGAAAAATCAGCAAAAATTTACTAGAAGGTAGACATTTCTGCTGTGGGTTTTTTGAGGGTGTAGTAGGGCAATTGATTATCTTCATATCAATTTTGTCTGCACACGTGCTTTCCACACACTTCTTTATGGATATATATATATATATAGCAGAGATTTTACAAAGTGAGTTAGCTGTTCCTTTTTGCTGCTTAAATTGGG
The DNA here is from genome assembly GCA_020746105.1 of Trogon surrucura. Classification (NCBI taxonomy): domain Eukaryota; kingdom Metazoa; phylum Chordata; class Aves; order Trogoniformes; family Trogonidae; genus Trogon; species Trogon surrucura. The sequence continues at coordinate 17,469,193 of CM036627.1, read as the reverse complement.
TGGTGAAGTAATGGAACATACTATTTTGATAATCTGGAACATGCCCCAGGAGTTGATTAAATGATCTCTCTTACTCCGTATGCGAATGGTGTATTTCCGTGCAAATATCCGAATTATCAGAGCTGCAAACACAAGGCTACAGTATCTGCTCTATCCCTGCACAGCAGAACACACAGGTTACTGCCCACACAAAACATATTTTAATAAGAGGATTAGTTTGTCAACTATGATGGCAAACTTGGTGTTACGATATTTTAGGATCATTTAGTAAAAGACCTTTTAGGAATCCAATACCAGAGTTTGAGGTTTTGTTCCTTTCTATGAGTCATGACCCCTTCTGCAAGCTCCAGTGCTTGAACACTGAACATCATCACCTGGATTTTCCAAGCAGAGGGTTTGCTGTCTTCCTTCAAATGTAGAAACAGGCAGAAGAAAAATCAACGTCTCTGTTTGAAATCTTTGGGAGGCAGGACCCTTACAGAGATTTCATCACATCATTTTTGGCTTAGGTGAGCTGTGTGGTAGATACAATTTGTCATCTCCTTCCCCATGGAATCTCTGCTTTAGTCATCCCATACTACGGTTATAAGGTTGTTCCGATGTATTTAGATCAATGAGCTACACACCAAAGATAATCTTGTCTAAAGGAAACACAATAAAATCTTCTGTAAGATTAATACATGAGATGAGAAATCCAATTAGAGCACACATCCTGCCACTTCAGTCATTAGGGGTAAGATACCCACAATTAAGTCCCGTATGTTATGTAATAACTATAGGTGGGAGCAGGACACACCTGATAAATTTGCTGCAATTCTTGCCTGTGGATAGTGCAGGGAGCTAAAGAAGCAACAGATGAAGGCAAAGCTCCCAGATCAGGTAAAAATTAGGAGACCTGTATGTGCTCAAGGCTGGTAGAATCGAGGTAGTTCTTGGCATTGCAGCCACTCGTCCTAGAGGCACCAAAACAAGAGGAGAACAGCACTGCGCAGGTTTGACACTTTTATTAACAAAGAACCCATGGGGCTCATTCATTAGTACAAAATACAATCATGTTCCCGTATGTTAAACAGCATTTTTTTTTTTATTTTGTCTCTTTTAAACTGTTTCACAGTTATCAAAACAAAGCCCCTGCATATTGAACTTATTGTGCAAACAGTGATTATTTTAAGGATCAATTTCTGCACTAAGCCAAGTGTCAGAGAGCAGAATTAATCTTCTCACCCCTCCTTCGAAGGGCCACGTGTGCTTCCTAAGAAACACATTCTAGTTGTCTTTTTTTTTTTGCAGCAAACAATCTAAGGCCACAGTTTATCTGCAAATAATAATAATAATAAAAAACAACTCAAAAGATTTTAGAAAAAAAAAAAAAGAGAAAGCACATCTTTACCCTTCATGCTCTTTGTTTGCTTGACCATGATTATACCAAGTAGCACACATCACCTCTGTCGGGTATTACAGTCCAAAAATCACCTAATGTTCTTCAAGCTAATATTTTGAATAATTAACATGCAAGTTAATACACAGCTACATTACCTTTCAAGTAATTGTAATGGTATGTGTTTAAGGAAAATACGCTTGTTCCCTTTCCAGGCGATGCGAATGGAAATCCTGCGTCGATTGTACGGGCACGCCATCACGTAAATAAAAAGGCATGAGAGCTACATCTTGAAACTTAAGGTAAATAACTGATTTTTGGAATGTCTTTTCTAAAAACATTCACTCAAATTTTGGTTAAAGCTGCATTTGCTGTAAGACAGTACTTCAAGTTGCAAATGAAAAAAACCCAAAACCAAACTGCAGTTTGGAAAGGTGAATCTCAATCAGTGTCTTTTACATTAATGTAAAAGTAAATGTAAAATGTAAATAATGTAAAAGTGACTTGAGGCGAAATGCTAAGAAATTAGACAATATAAGGAAGTCATACTAAGAGACAACTAAAAATATGTATCAGTGTAGGCCTGGAGAAAAATCCCTGCTTCTTAAATGAAGACACATTTCATAAAAAAGAATTAAACCTTTTTTTTAAACTGCAGTTATTGATGAAATGAAGGGAACTCAAATTACTGTTCTTGTAGTTCTCAGCAAGTAGAGTTTGAACCACATGAAGCACCGGGGTTTAACCCCAAACCCTTCTGTAAGACATACGGAGTAGTTCTAGTAGTTCAAAATCCCCTGTAGTTTAAAGACTTGACCGTAAACGTGCGTGTTGCGAATGCTGTGTTTCTGCTCTTTTACGTGTTCTGTTGATGTGGCTTATTTATTCCAGCTGAGGCTTGGCTGGAAGCAAACACTCTACTTTCAAGGAAGGCAGCAGAAGGGCCAAGTAAAAAGCTGTGCCTTCACTCTTAGCAGCAACAAACTCTCACTGTTCTAAATGACCTGAGGAAGAAAACATTCAAATATTGCACCAGAACAAAATTAAACAGCAAAAACAAACAAGGAAACACACTAACAAAAAATAGTACGGATAGCAAATGACCAGTGCAGCCCCTGACAATAGGTCTCTAGACAAAAATGCAGGAGTAATGAAAAGCTTTGTGCCATTACCGGAGGATTCTGTTCCCCTGATGTCTGCTTTCACTTCAGTTATAAGCTATGTCTATTCTGGGTATATTTACACCTCTCCCTACACCTCTTATCTCATCCGCTAACCACAGAAACCAGTTAGGGTCCCTTTTAGAACCGGAGCTTTAACAAGACTTTTTTTGGTCTCAGGTCTGACCCTAAGTAAATATCCAAAACAGAGGTAGGCTTATAAAGGCTTCTGAATAAATAAGTATTGTCCATTTTGCTAAGTATACCTGCTGTTGGCAAAAGGACTCTCCCTCGCCATGCCTCCCCTTATCATGCTATCCATAGGCTTAAGATGCAGAAAAAGAACTCACAGTAGAAGAGGCTAGAATAATTCCCTTAAGAAATCCCTTGAAAGAAAGCATAGTGCATAAAGCTCTTATCCAAGTTCAATTTTCTTTTACATACTTGTGATTCTCTTTCAATAAATGGTTGTCTTCATAATATTGCGTAATAGCTATTCTGTCATCCACGATGTCTTTCGGATCGTTACGAATGATGAAATAGTACCACTTGGCAGTTGTTAGAAGGGCAAGTCCTCATGAAATACAAAGTTAAACTCGAGTGAAGACTTCACCCCGCATTTTAGCTGTGTTCCTTTCTTGGATGCAGACAGTGCAAAACTGAAGCTCCTTGAACACTGGCATCATTTGGAAATGTTTTCTCACCCCACGTTCTGTTCTACTACGCAACTTTTGCCACCAAAGTTCTCAACATCAGCGTCATTACGTAAATTCTTCTGAGGGTTCCAAACAAAAGATAAATTCTTTTCTCTTCAGAAGATCCTTACATCTCCTCCTCGTACTTTATGTAGCACATCCTCTTTTTAGAAAGCATGCAATATTTTCAGGTACTTCTCAAGTATCGCTGCTCCCACAATATCCTCTGTGCAGACTAATCCAGCAGATTCTCTTCCATCACCGAACATGCTCATACCTCCCTCTCCATTCTCCTTTGCCTTCTTTGCACACAAACCGAAGTTTTGAAAAAGAAAACTGTTTCCTTTTTAGCTGCACTGTCGGCTTAAGCAGCAGAAAGATTAAGACATTCATCACAATAATGCTCATTGCAAATCCTCTTCAGAGCATGAATGAAATGGGCTGAATTTCTTCTACATCGGTTGGATGTGGATCAATCTACAGAGAGAAGAAAGGCAACAATTACTGCCTCTAACTCTTGCATTTCTGTATGCGAGTTGGCTGTGGGTTTTTGCCATAAAAACACCACCTGCTGTTTATTTTTTTACCTCTGAATAAAGAGGTGGAGGCTGAAACCGGAACTCTTGTATGTAAGCAAAGACAGGACAACACAATTGTTCCTCACAGTCAATTGGTGGTGGATAAGCAGGAACATGTCTGGAGAACTCTTCCTCAGACACTACATCGGCGTAATTTGGTGGTGCTGAAACACAAGAGATGTTACTGTCAAACTTCAAACTACTCACTTGCAGCAAGACAACTGTCATACAGTAGCCAAGGCCAAGCAAACTGCATTTATTAGACATTGTGCTAGTGTCGCATCACATGAAGCGCCCGATACTCATAAAAACTGTAACTAGAGTTATGTTTATAGTAAGCTTAGGTGATTAGCAGGAACACTACAGATGTTTTTAGGGCTACTCCAGCCACAAACCTCTGCTGTAGCAAGATATACTCAGTAACAATTAACTTTAAGGCGTCTACCTTCAAAGCAGAATTCTCATTGTCAGAAGACAAGTTATTTCACTATTCAGTTGAAAGTAGTCAGACAGGGGTAAAGAGGGTCTTAAAAAAGCCTGAGGTTAGGGCATCCTCACCAATCCTTTTGCATCTTGGCTTAGATTTACGTGCCTTGCTTCTCATGAGTCACATTTTAATGGCCTGCATCTCTAGCAGTGCCCTCAAACTGGCACTACTGCCCTTCTGTCACAGACAGTGCTCGGCTGTGTTATAAAGAGTTCAATATTTATTACCTTCAGGGTGTTCTGGCATGGTCAATGCCAGCCAACTCATATCCATACTAAACTGGCTGGTAATGCTGGAGTTTCTGCTTGAAAATCCAATACATGGAATAGTGCCAATCACCAGAGGCATTTCAATCATCAATTTCTTAGCACCAGGAATATGGATATACACCTATGCGACAACCCCCAAATAAAAGAAAAAAAAAAACACCATCATGAGATCCCACTGAGTTGTTGCTCCTAAAAGTTACCCTACACCCTATACTGCAGATTGTTTAAAAATTAAGAGTTTTCTCATCCCAGATATGTTTAGCTAACACTCTGACAGCTTCCCTTATTCTCCCAGAAACTTCCTTCTTTCTGTACCTTGTCCCTAGGTGACATTAAACAAAAACACAGACCCAAAAGAATTACACACTTGACTTTCAGTCCTATCTTCCCATTTCTGAAAAGAATCACTAGAGGAACCCATCCCGCTTGAACCACTTTCCCCTAATAACCTCTGTTGGTCTAAAACTAACCTGCGTCTTCCACAGAAACATCTTCCCCTTTCCCCCATTACTCCTATCTTTCCATTTCAGAATCTCTTGATCATCTTCAGCCTCTCACCTATACGATTTATGGTATTTATTTATATTTATTATTGTTCCCAAATTGAATCTAATAGCTGCTCAATAGAGAAAATTCTGTTCCAAACTCTGTAGTATTGTAGTATTCAAGAGTATGTACATATGTAATAAAAAAAATTCGGTACTTACAGCTAATGAATATTCTACTCTAATAATACAGCAGTCAAGTATAGAGGGGGATACAGGTGGGATTTTCAGAGTTTTCCCATTCCAGGTATCTGTACTCCCAGAGGCAATATGGTTTCCTCGAACGTTGGCAACCATCTGACGGAAGGTTTTTGTCTTCCCACTGGCCAGGTAAGTTTGTGTTTGGAAAATGGCAGCTTTTGGAACAATCAAACGAGAAGAGCAGTTCTCGATTTCTGCATAGATTGGTATGGCTTCCCCTTAAAGACAGAAAGAGTTCAATGAATAATTTGTATTCGCCAACTTTCCTCTGGGAGTATCAAAGCATGTTATGCAGCACGTACATCATCTGCAATGTTGTGAGAACAATACTTGTTAGTTTCCTCAAGCTAGGTTGTGTTGTGGGTTTTTGTTGTTTTTTTTGGTTGGTTTTTTTTTTGCAGAGTGGTATCCAGGAAGAATTATAGCCACCTACTACATCTTAAGTATAAATGATAATTCATTTTGAAACATTAAGCGTAATACGAACAAGCTATAAAAGCTTTATTTGCAAATTATGCACCAATCTTCCTTTTATGTGGCACTAACTGAATTTCAGAATGTTTTATTTCCTCGATGAGCCTAATGCTATCAAGATGACAAAAAAACCCGCTAAAGCTCATTCTTACCAGAAGTGTAAACCTACACAAACGTGACACAAAAAGCTGATTACATCCCCAATTATTTTATCCCAAATAAAAGCACGTCAGTGTTCTTTACACTCACATGTACGTGGCTTTTCTAGAAGATTACAGACTAATGGGACTTCCTTTCAATCTATATTCCCAAGGGAGGAGTGAGGGGAAAGGCAGGATTATTTTTTTGTTAAGGCAAATTCATATAAATTTCTATTCACTTCCTACTAAATGGAACTATTCTTTCTTCTACGAAGTGTTGGCTTCACAGAGACGAAAAGAAATTAACCCTATTAGATGTTTAATATTCACATTTTGAAGATAACTACTCTTACCATTACAGTATCCCTTCCTCTCAATTTTGGCACTGAGAGACACTGGCCCAGAGGTGAAAAACCAACAGCCAACCATCTTCTCCTGACTTCTTAGAACGGGTGTCTATAAAATATAGAGTATTTTTTATTTTATGGCATAAAGCTATTAGTCGCTTGCAAGTGTAATGTTACGCATATCAGTCGTTGCAATCTAGCTCTAAAATCCACTCGACTGGAGTTTTGCCACCATGTAAAACAGGACCAAGGTTTGGTTATCTGAATACATGGCTGGATAAAAACCCCAGTCTGCATTTAGACCACATCAACTAGGCAACACAAGAGACTACCATGCTTGGAAGGTAATCTGTCTACAAAAAGATTGATTTAGCGAATTTTATAGGTGTGCCTTTTCCATATGGAGTCTTACTGCAGTGCTTATGCCCACGTTCCTCAGTGCAGAAGAATGCGGAATTAATTTCATCTGCAAGCAACTAATAGTTAAGCAGGTAAACTGGTTTTATCTTTGTCTTTTTCATAAAAAAGGATAAAGGTATACACACTGGGCTAAGGCGATGCATCATAACTTGGAAGCCACATAACCCCAAAATTTTAGGTTCATGAGTAAAGCCATCTTAGTTTTTTGTGGAGGACTGCCACATTACATGACATCTACACAGTCTGTAAAATTTTCCTTGGAATAAACTTACAGCACACAAGCACACATGTCAAGGGTCCAAGCCAGAACTCAAGCTACTTAAAACAATATTCTGGGCACTGGTGCCCAGTCAGGATAATCACAAAATCTAAAATTTGTCTTGTTTTGCACTTTTTTTAGTGGTAGCCTTGGAATTTATTAAGACAGGAACTGCTTACTTTCTGCACCCCACAGCCCTCTCCTGTGTAATAACCTAGGGTCGACTCTGTCCTTGCAGTATCTGGATGTGCTGTCTTCATACTCCTAAAATACATTGTAGGATATGAAGGCTGTATTCTGCTTACAAATATCACTGCCAAAACACTTGTCTAAGTTCTCTCTAGAAAGATGAAAATGTAAGCATATAAAGAAGGAAAAAAACTCTGCTCAAAATATCTCTTAGCTACGTTTGCATCATGATGAAATGTTAAAATTATCCTAGTATTTTAAATAAAATAGAAATTACTCATTCATATTTAAATGAATAACCATTTAGATCCAGTTGCTATCACGAAAGTGCAAGGTATAATTTTATATTATTTTCATAATATGCGTCGAGATAAAAGAATCCAGCTCATTAGCTTCATCTTGCCTATTTTCTCATTACTTAATGCCTGATCTTTCTTATTACTCTACAGTATTTCTAGTGATTATTAGAAACTCAATGCTTTAATGTGGCCAAATCTGTCATAAGAAAATAACTGAAAAGATCTCTGAAGCAGCTGCATGCACACACTTAATGTTAGAAAACGACATGCAGAATGGAAGGATACGTAACATAATGGCCAGAGCATAAATGACAGGCTGGGCATGATTAATACTCTTCTATAATTACTGTTCCTCAACCTACTATTATTGTAGAGTTTAGGACACTGCAGCCCTGTGAATGTAGTTGCTCTGGTAAGAGTAACTACTTTATGCTTGTGCATTATTATTATTAAGCCTTATTTATGCATCTGAAGCCTGCATAACTTTTTGGCAAGAGCATCTCTGCCAGCAGGGATGTAATCAATGGTATTAAAAAAAGCCACTCTGTTTGCTATTCACACAACCTAAGATCATCTATTTATAGAGAAAAGCTTAGGGAGCTTATATGCTTTCAGAAGTCAGAAAATGACACTCCAGAATAACATGGAAATGGTTATGGCGGGATGTGAGTGCTTCTTGGAAATTATTTTTTCGCAGCTGGCTTTGAAGGGGGGGAGGAGGAGTGGAGGCCCCTCTTACCAGTAAAGCTGGTGAGCTGACGTCGATATGGCTAATGACCTGAAGCTCGGTCTGAACGCTTTGATCAGGTGCTGCAGGCCTCTCCAGAGTCGCTTTCACGTAGTACTGAATACTGCCATACTTCCCAGAGAAGGAGGTCACCAGAGGTCTGAAACGAGCAGTCACAAAAGCATCACCAGAGGTTTGCAATTCAGCTCCAAACACAAACAATTCCTAGCATCAATGTTTACCCATTTACAGCTTGTTCTTTTAGGGCCTTAGGGAAACTGAAGCAAACAAGGCATGTCTGTGTGGTGGTTGATTAAGACAAACATAAACCTGACCTATCAGTTTGATATATTAAAAAAAAAATCCCACCGAGTTGAATTCTGTTAAGTTAATGTTCCACAACAAGCGGTGTCCAGCACAATCCCTTCAGTGTGGTTTATTTAACTTACTCTTGAGGGAGTTGAAAGCTGAACGGAAATTCGTGTCTTCCATCTAGAACTAAGCTTTCCTCACCTGTAGGATAAAAACGAATAGTATGTTTTAGTTATTCCATAAATAGCAGAACAAAGCAGATGCTTTTATAAATTATTTATGTACAAAAACACCCAGATGCAAGGGACTAGGAGAAGTTTTTATTGATCCCAGTGGGGTCTGGATTGGAGCCCATGCTTTATTTATGCTGTGTGTGATTTCAATGAAAAAAAAAAATCAAGGAAACATGGAGACCTTGAGTTTCAGATCAGGACTCTGGCCAACTTCTAATCCAAAATGGCTTCTGTAAAGCATAAAGTAAGTTTTGTTTCGTTTTCAGCAAGACAGCAATTGATGCACTTTCTCGATTAACAGTTAACCTAACTTTTGCGCTAAAAAGCTGCAGTTTAAGGTCAGTGTTATGAAATACTATTAATAGACCTGTAGAAGGCCTACTGTTACACAATTTTTAGAGGCCTCAATTTGCTTTACTACAGATAAACCTGAGATATGTTTCACCCTTATGGAACGAAATGCCATTTCCCTTTAATTTTTCAGTACTGCCATAGGGCTGCAGCACCTGACAAAACTGCCAGCTCTAGAGACTCAGGCAACAAAGAGCTTTCTCGCTGTTCTTAAGCCGCTGCAAAAGGAGGCCGACTGCTTCCAGCATCTTCCATGGGCAGCTCCGTGGATGCTTTTTTTCAGAGCACGATGAACACGAAGGTGCCCGACGTAACCCCTACAAGAGGTAACCTCTGCAGGAAACCCACCGCAGAGCGTAGGAAGCCAAGAGCTGCGGACTTTCTTCTGTCCCCGTTCCGCATTTTTCAGCCGTTTACACAACGAATTAATTAAGTGCCCGCTGTTGCAAGCCTCCCCTGGGCATCCACGTCAAGGCTGCGGCTACGCCAGCCAGAGGTTTCCAGCGCGGGAACGATGTCCGCATTGACCGGGCACCTACCCCAGGCCTCATGCCCCTTCCCAGTATCCCCAGCCCCTCGGAGAGAGTCCCAACCCTCAGCTTTCCCCTTCTCTGCGAAAAAAAACGGGCGTCGGCGCCTTCCTGCGGGTGGTGCCCTGCGGCCCCTCCGCCACGCCCGGGGAGCGGGGAGGGGGGGGCCCCCCGGAGCCCTACCCCTCCGCCTTCCCCCGCGCAAGAGGCGCCGGGCCCCCCCGGTCCCACCCCCGGGCGGGCGGCGATCTCCCCTCAGCGCCCGGCCGCGACGCCCCAGAGCCCCCCGCTCCCAACCCGACCCCCCCGCCCCCCATCCGCGGCCACCCCTCACTCACCTTCGGGCGGGTCCCGCAGGAGGCTCTGCCGGATGTCCAGGTAACGCACCTCCGCCTCCCTCCGCGGCCCCGGGCCCGGCGCCCTCACGGCCAAGCCCCAGGTTCCCGCCCCGGAGACGGCGCCCGAGCTTTCGCTCCAAGCCACCCGGGCCCGGCCGGCGGCCTCCAGGCGCAGCCCGCGAAGGGGCAGCGGCCCCGCCAGCTCCAGCAGCACCTGGCCGGACACCGTGTCCCCGCTGCAGTAGCCGCCGCCGCCGCGCCGGGCCTCGTCCTCCAGCACCAGGGCCAGCGTCTTCACCGTCCCGCCGGCCCCGGGGCCCAGGCCCGGCCCGGCCGCCGCCATCGCTCCCCGGCTCCGGGGGAAGCCTGAGTCCCCGTCGACGGTTGCTTTAAAACCCGCCCGTCTCCGCCAGCGCCCGCAGCGGAAAGTCCCGCCCAAGCCCGCTCCTCATTGGTCATCCCTCAGCTCCTCGCCCTACTATTCGCCGCCGTCTGCCGCCGGGCTCCCCCTCCTCATTGGTTCTTCGGCGGGCGCACACTCGGAGCGCGTCACCGCTGCGTGATCACGGCGGCTAAGCCAATCGGATGCGGGCGGCTGCGCGTGGACAGCGCCTCGATTGGCCGAGTGGCTGCAGCTCCCCGGCAGGTGGGCCAATGGCGCGGCACAGCTACCACGTGCACAGCTGGTGGATAAACAGGCAGGGTAAGGGGCGGGGTGGGGCGCGCGGGGGGCGGTGCGAGCGGGGCGGGCGGGAGGTGCTGAGAGTTCGAATCCTCCCGGGGAGGGCTCCGGCGGTGGCGGCGGGAACGGTCGCGGGTCCGGGTTCTTCGCTGCCCCGGCGGTGGGCTCTGCTGCCTCGGCAGCCTCAGCGGGGCGGTGGGCCCCGCTCTGTGGGGCAGGCCTCAGGCCTCGGGTGGGCCTTGGCTCCCGTCATGGCGGCTGAGGGAGGGGGCGCTGGGTCCGGCGCCTCGTTGCATTCCGACAGCCGGCCCGGGCGCGGCTGTTAAATAAAGGCCATGCGATCCGGTGCTGCCGTGCCCTGCCGTTCGCCTGGGGGTTGCTTCAGGAGCTGGGTGCTGCCGTGTGAAGCCCTGTGAGCAGGCGGGTGGGGGGCTTTAGTCTAAATGATTCGCCCTGGATTGCCTGGAACCTGCGCTGGGCACACGGGAGCTGTATTTTTCTGCGCTGCCCGAATGAGTCCTGGTTGAAGAGCGTTTGTACGAGCCTCGTTTTGCAGTGCAATAGCTCAGTGGGTACAGAGAGCTGTCAGGCCCGGGCAGCGCGCCTTAAACCTTTCCGTGCGGGTGATCTGTAGGTAATACTTGGAAAATGTATCCCCTAGAATAAATGCTAGGTTTGCCGTTATTTCCAATTTTTAGAAGTACAAGCTTAAGAAAAAGCCTAGCTTCTCTAGGAAGAGCGGCAAATAGTCCGTGTTGATAGGGGCTGTTGAGTTTGCAGAGGAGGAGGCCGAGGGGAGACCTCACCCATCTCTACGGCTACCTGAAAGGACACTGCAGAGAGGTTGGTGCTGGTCTCCTCTCACGGGTAATTGGTATTAGAACCTAGAGGGAATGGCCACAAGCTGTAACAGGGTGTATTTAGGCTGGATGTTAGGAAAAAATTTTTCACAGAAAGAGTAGTCAGACATTGAAACAGGCTGCCCAGGGAGGTGGCTGAGTCACCTTCCCTGGAGGTGATTAAAGGTCATTTAGATGTGGTGTTGGGGGATCTGGTTTAGGTGTGTACTCTGTAGAGCAGGGTTATAGTTGGACTTGATGATCCCAAGGGTCTTTTCCAACCTTAATGTTTCTATGATAGGTGACTGTCACCAGATCCAGCAGCCCGAGAGGTGAGGCTGCTGCAGCTCTGGTGGCAGGTCCAGCCAGCCACTGAACACGTTACAAAATGAAATGCTTTGCATATACTGGACAGTTGTTAGTTTTGCTCTGTTTTATGATTGCCTGGTTGGCAGTGGTGCATCTTCCTGAAGGTGTGTACGGTGAATGGTCTGCCCGCATTTCCACTGACAACGAGTCATTTCCCGGTCCAAGTCACCTGCCTGCCTAAAGCTTCTGACAGCTACATCTTCCTGCATTCCTCCAGCCTTCTGAAGCGCTGGAAAACACCAGCCTGGTGTTTCCCAGCTGACTCAGATAATTACCAAAATTAGCAAAAAAATTTCTTCCAGACTCAGAGTCTTGGCTTTTAAATAACTGAGAGAAGGTAACGTCAGGCTTCTTCAGAGTCCCTGGCATACCTTGGTGATATCCTGTCCCAGGAAATATAGGCTCTGAGTTACTTCTGTGATGAAGAACTTGTAGTTGCTGGGAGTAAGGTAGGCCTTTTGATCACTTTTCCTTGGGTACAAGTTAATGCACACCTGTGTTAATAATTGGGAAAAAGTGATGTGGTTACAGATGAGATGAATTCCTAGGCTTTATTGGGACCCACGGCCACGGGTTTCCTAGCTCACGATGAAGAATTAATGCAACTAAAGAAAATAACATTGTGGTGGTTGGTTGACTATTAAAAAAATTTGGGATATTCATATCCTTATGTGCTTTTTGAAATTGTTTTTATAGAAACTCCAAATGGTGTGTTAGAGTTGGGAATTCTGGAGTGTAAAATAATGTTATTTTTGTTATTTTGTGTTACTTCAGTTGAACTAGTGTGTCTTGAGTGACTAGTTTTGCATAAATATTATTCCTATGGCCAGTCTTTTACGTTAGCAAGTATCAGGTTAGTTTTGTAGCCAGCCAGCAGAACATGGTTGAATGTGCGTACTGAATATTTGTTGAATTTACTTAGGCACAATGTGTGTAAGCAATTTCTTGAAATTGATTTTGAATGTATGATACATATAGAGGAAGAAAACCTCACAAAATCCCACACCTCCTTTTTTTTTCCCTGTATTAATTAGATCCTGTAGAAAAGTAATTAATTCTCTTAAGGAGGTTATGCAACAATTCTAAATGTTGCCTCCTGTTTATTCTTTACAAGTGCAAATGAGCTCGATAGGGAAATGAATAAACATGAACAATTGCATATGAAACAAAATATTATGCAGAATTAGTGAGAGTTAAGAGGCTTGAGTAACTTGAACAATTAGCCCAGAGAGGACACAATTAATAGGAATGGTCTGTCACAGTCAGATGATACTTGTTCCAGATGTTTGTTTGCCCTTCAATATACTTTATTTTCATCAGGATTCAAAGACCAGAACTTGTTGAGATTACCGTGGAGCAATTGGTTTTCTCATCCACCCAACTTGAGCGTACTCTCTTGTGCATGGAGCATTTTAACTGAGCAATGCGGTGAAGCGCGTGTGAAAGAGCAAGAGATGGATTAACAGGCTTGATTATATTTTCCTGTCACTTGTTTTGCCACTTTATTCAGAACTATATAAGAAAGAGCTTCCTCAACAAGTTAATTAGTGCACAAGTTAGCCTGTAAGAGTAAAGAATACGCAAAGAACAGTCTCATTTGAGCGTATCTGTGAAGCTGTGAGGAGCTGTAGCAATAGTCACAGACTTGGCTTGAAGGTGAAGGCACGAGGAGAACATCTCTCTACAGCAGCTGGTAATATCCTGTCTCTGCTGGTTGATTTGGAAGTGACCGCTGTGGTTAGATCACTGAGTTTAGATGGATCTGACAGTGTAAGTCTGAGTGTAATAATTAACTCATTTCAGTGCACATGCTGAAAATGGGCTGTCAGGGCTCGAACCTGCCAAAATAGTTTTTCAAAGTATTATATAGATTCCAGGTTTCCACAAGTTGAAGGACACCTGACATATAAATAACAATTTCTCTGGAAGGTACAAGATAAGAAGTGGTCTTAGCAACGGTGACCTCTGCCAAGAAGTTTTCTGGTTTTTAGGGATCCAAGCTGTGACTGGGAAGGAAGTGAAAACATTAATCAGTATTTGCTGGCCTCTTCCTGCTCGAAGGGAGCTGACAGAGCTCTTATTCATGAGTCAGGCACCAGCCTTTCTGATCTTAATCAATAGCCTGACAGTTTAGAGAGTGAACAGCTATTTCTGCTGCTGGAGAAGGACTTTGAGAAGTGCTTATGAGAGCTGCTAACAGCTAATTTACAGACCGTGAGTTTCTTATTTGAGATTGCTGTACTGTAACATCCGTTTAAGTGTCTTATCCAGTACCAAACACAACAGACCAAAAAAAAAACCAGTGACTGAGCTGCAGTTGCGTTCGGTGGAAGTGCCATAAGACAGACTCGGCCTGAATGAAGGCCTCACAGTCTGTGACAATCCATAGTGACCTTTCTTCGTGGAAAGGAGTATTTGCCCATCTACCTTATCCTTTATCTGCACAGTTTAAACTGTCTTGGTGGGTCTGACAGATGTTAGAAAGCAGATAGAAAAGAGCAATCAAAAGCAGATACTACAGACCTTTAAGTTCCATAAAGGCCCTCAGAACATAGGACCTTTTTATTCCAGGTGTTCAGAAATGCTCTTTCTGGGTATGTTTATGGAATCAGGACGGGGAGGGATGGGACACGATTCCTTTCCTTCTTTAGTTCTTGACTTTTTACCAGAGAACTCCTTTATCAATGCTCTGCCAAAAATGCAGCCCTGGAGCAGAGTGAATTCTCCCTGGTGCTCCCGATCAGAAGTAGAAGGTGACGAATGGATATTGGTGACTCTTGCGGTCACGTACAGTCTTTTATTGCTTTTATTCTATTACCAGTAATTTAAAGGTCAGCCAAATTTTTCTTAGACAATTAGTGGCATTTACAGGTAGGGGATTGCAAGGAGATGCTTTTCCAAGTGCTGCTGCCAGTACAGTGCCCAGCTAGTCTGATGAGTCACCACTGCCAAGGTGTAAAACGCCAGTGAGCATGTATTTAAGAATTATTCTATATGTGGTACATTGAGAAAGGCAAATAGGGAGATACTGGCCCAGGAGACTCAAAGTGCACATTTCATCCTGGCAGGTGTTTGGTCACGCAGCCCATCAGACATAGCGCAATCATCCTGAAAGCCAAAGGACCAATCTTAATACAAGGTTATGTCTGGAAATGGAAAATCACAAATGACAGTAGGACTGCTCAGGTAGGATATCTGGGGCAGAACAGAGGCAAAGTAGGTTTTGTGAGGTTGATGACTGAGAACCAAACTGTCAAGGCACACACACTGAGTGCTTGGTTCATACAGCCGCCTCCTACCCTCTTCTTACCTTCCAGTGGGATGGGGAGGAGAACCAAAAATGAGTAAAACTTGGGGGTTGAGGTAAGAACAGGGCAACAATTGAAATAAAAATAGAACAATATTAATAGTAGTAATAATAATAATATTTGTAGTGAGAAGGAGGATAATGGGGAGTGAAATAAAAAGCAAGGCAAGGGATGCACAATGCAGTTGCTCATCACCTGCTGACCAATGCGCAGACAGTCCCCGAGGAGTAATTGGCCCCCTCCCGGCCAACCCCCAGTTTAGATACTGGGCACGATGTTCTACAGTACAGAATACCCCTTGGGCTAGTTGGGATCGGCTGTGCTGGCTGTGCTTCCTCCCAGCTTCTTGTGCACCTGCTCGCTAGCAGAGCATGGGAACCTGAAAAATCCTGAACTTAGGATAAGGGCTGCTTAGCAACAACTAAAAACATCAGTTTGTTATCAACATTGTTCTCACACTAAATCCAAAACACAGCATTGTACCAGTTACTAGGAAGAAAATGCACTCTCTTCCAGCCAAAATCAAGATGCCAACCCAACACGCACCCCGTGATGGACCGTTGTAAAGACGACACTTGAGTGAGCAGTTGTTTGCTTAAATAGATAGTGAACCAGACTGCAGGATCTCTTACAGCTAGTTCCCTTAGATAAAAGTCATCTAAATGCAGCATTTGGTTGGGCAGCAGAGGACTGCTTCGGGGCGGCTTTGACTGTTTATGGCTACTACAGGCTCTACACGGAGAAAAGCAGAGAAAAAATGGATGTGGTTAGAACATCCCTCCATCCTGGTGTCCCCTGAGGACAGAAAGATTTATTGGGGTTAGTGGCGCCTGCACAGTTCAAGTGACCTTCTGGAAGTGCTCCTCTGGAGGAAGAGCTTCCTACAATTGTAATGTGCACCTCTCTGCACTTCAGCGCGTCTGACTTCAAAGCAAGGTGGTCAGAAGCATTCCTATAAACATCTGACAGAGAGGGAGGATGCAGATTTCTCTCGCAGAATCGGCTCTGCAAGAACAGCTGCATTACTCATGTGTGGGTCGTGGTTTGGTGTTCCAGCTCAAGGGAATGAATAGCCAGAAAGGAAAGGGGAATTAACAAATTTATTTGGGTTCTTCGTTATGTACTGCTTTAGCTGGTTCCTACCATGGGCTTTCATTTGAGGATTTTGAGGGCTTTTTGAAGTGCCTGTTTTTTTAATTGAAACTCGGAAAGCTTGAACTTGTGATGAACCCGATTCTCATACCAGAAAACCTGACGCTGAAGGGAAGTTTGTGCCTGGATCTGAGCTCATCTTTCAGTAGAGCATTCCTGTAAACAGGAATGTGTGCCTTGTGGTGACTCTTCAGCCTTACCAGTTCATGCTGAGCAGTGATGTGGCATTGTAGCTCTGAGAAAAAGCAGCCAGCATATCCAAAAACTGTTGTCAAGATCGCTCCAGGTGTGCTGTTTGCTGACAGCACCTGGTTGAAGCAGTCACCCCCGTGGCAGTGCGTGGCTCTTGGCACGGTCCAGCAGCACAGCAAGGAGCAGATATAGATGTGCTCCACGTGAAGCGTGGCTTTCACGCCACCATTTCTGATGGCTGCTGGTTTTGCCCAGGCTTAGGAAAGGTGTCACTTCAGCAGAAAGTGGAGATAATGGAATGCTTCGTGCCAAAAGGGAATGAAGAGTAAGAGCCACAGTGGATGGGAAGCGGAGTCAGCAGCCTGAGATGATGCGAGTGATCGGCAGGATGGGAACCAGCCTGGGATCGCAGTCGAGCTCTGCGGATGGGAACATGTGCTTTAACTTAGAAGAGTGTTATTTGGCTTGTACTGCTATTTCAGCACGATTTGCACTATAGCAACGGTATGATTCTGTCCTTAAAAAGATGTGTGTGTCTTGAGGTGCTTATGCTTGATGCCAGGTTGTTGGATGTTGTATTAATTGTTTAGCTTTAGTAAGTAAGTTTTAAATTGAACAATTCACTTGGAGTTGTAACGCTGTGTGGCTTAGCGTGCTCTTTGCTTGGCTTTATGTGGCACGAGTAGCTAGATTTGCTGGAGCCTCAAGCTGTAAACTTTCACCTGGGTTTGCTAAACTCCTACAGAACTTGTGTCTATACGAGCCAGACAAGGCCTCCAGAGCCAGCACAAACCTGAAGATAAGGCGGGTACAGACGTCAATAGCAGCTGCAGCTAGACACGATAACAGCCTCTTTGGAGACAGGGGAGGAATCCAATAAGGAGTCAGATGGTGTCGGAGGATCTCAGGCCGGGATCACCATTGAACCAGAGGGTGTGTGAAAGGTGCGTGAGGATCACGTGAAGGGCAGATGTGTAGTCTGTAAGGGTACAAACGCTGAGGGATTTCTTTGGTTTGGGTCCCTCTCCAGAGGCACCCAGCTTGTGCTGACTCTGCTGCCGTGCCACTATATTACATTATTTATCCTTATGAGATTCAATGCCTGAGACTGCTTCGGGAAACCTCGGTTTCAGAGTGACTAATTGGACCCCAGGACAGGACTGCACCTCTTTAACGTGTGTTATAAGAGAAGGGACAGTGTTAGGGAAGTATAAATACATTCAGATACTCGACTTCCTATACCTGGAGTAGTGGAAGTTGCTCCACGATGCGGAATGTCTTCCTTGTAACGCTCAGGGAGGCTTTGGAGTTTCCTAAGTAACTGCCTAGATTCAAGACAACCTAGTCAAGCTAACCCAGTATCACAAGTTCCTAAGTTCTCCTTGCCTGCTTTTGCTCAATCTTAAAGGCAAAGCCGGTATCTCAGTCATCATGTAGTTGCAGTGCCTAGCACAGAGGGGAACAAGGGAAAGCAGGGAACCATCTCTGGTAAGGTGTGTGGAGGTGGGGTCTCCCCATGTGCTCCCATCAAAAAATCAGCCCTGAGAGGCAGAAGAAGGCAGAAAAACAAGCGTACCCCAAAACAGCCCAGCTTCTTAACAACCTTTCCCTAAAATTTAGTGACTAGAATAAACTTGGACCCATAAGCTGTCATGTCATCAGGTCAAACAAGGATGTTCTTGGTGTCCAAAAGAGGACATCGAGCTCCTGCCTACAGTGCTTTGGAGGGGGGTAGAACACTGTCAGCGATGGAAGCTGACTGACAAGTCTAGGGGAAAAAATCCTCTTACATTTACTGGCAACCAGCTGATGCTGCAAGGCATGAAATCTGATTATAATTATTGTCTTAGGGTAGAGCTGCACCTTTTATGAGCATGTCCCATTATGGAAGTGAATCTGAATCTCTCTCAAATCATTTTATAAGCCCTGGAGAGACCAGGACATTTTGAGTCACATCTTCTTCCCCCTTCATGAGCATACAGGCAAAGACTCTCGCAAATACTGGATCAGAGCATGCACCTAGAAAGATACTGAATCTTGCCATAAAGGTGCCAGGACGTGGCCACACTGATATTCTTTCTGGTCACCTCTGGGTTTTGTTTATCTTGCTTCAAGGGAATGGTGTCTTAATTCAAGGTAGAAATTATTGGTTTCTAAATAGTAGGTCATTGTTTTGCTGCTTTATATGAGATTGAATCGTTCCCATGACTGACTTTGTCTAAATTTCTGTCAAGAGTTATCACCTACCCAAACCTTTCCTTTGATAAGATGAAGAAATTGAATCTTTTTTGCCTCGAATCATGAGGCCCGTTTTCCCAAAACTGGGAGTCTGTGTTTAAACGGATGGCTATTTAAAACCATTAGTGGGTTAACCACATTTAAAAATATTTAAATGTTTCTTAAAGAAATTTGTTGGTAAGCAGTTCAAGCTGTGATTAAAAGAGAAATGAAAAAACTGGCCTGGCAGTAGCTGGTTAAGCCCATATTTCCTTTTAAAATGAAGTATGCATGTTATTTTTATATATAAGAAAAGGTTAGGACTTTCTGTTATTTATTGCATGCATATATGTATTATCTGTGTGGTGCAGACATGCATGTATACATCTATGCATAAATACATATATGCATAAAGGAAGAAAAGAACACACAGAAGTCACCTGTTACGGCGATTAGTTGTGGAAGCCAACAATGGTCAGCGAGCCGTCAGAAGCACGTGAGATAAGAGCACGCTTACTCTTAATACTGTTCATTTTTAGAAGTGCACAACGAGGCAGCTATTTTGACACCTTCTTCTGAAATTGGAAGCATTAGGCGTTGTCAGCGCCAGGATACAGGGCTAGATGGACTGCTGTTGTGATTCTTATCTTCCTCTATGGGGCGAATTAGAATTCTTTGGATCAATGAGTGTACACACTCTTTTCTTGTATCAGAATAACATTACACATCCTCTTGTCATTATAACACACCAGAAGATTATTTTCAATGGTAACGACAAGACCATGTCAATCACAGGACTTTTGTAGTGGGAATTTGCTTCTTATTACATCTTTCATGTGGCAATTTTCCCCCTTTTTTCTTTTTTTTTTTTTTTTTTTTGAATTACCACTCAGAAGTTGGTAGCAGAATGCTAGAATTCTAAAAAGAGAAAAAGACAGCGCCTCACTTCTGCTGCTTACAGTGCTCAAAGTTACACAGGCATTAACTTCTCCTGCATGTCCATTATTATAAAAATGGCATAGGCATTTTGTTCTGCTTAAATATCTGTGCAGATCACAGTTTTTCCCTGATAGACACCATTGTTGGAAAACATTAGTATGCACTACCTGTATTTTTCCGTGTTCAAAGGAAGCAATCACAGGGCACTTCATTTATTTTACCAAGAGCTCAGTAAATGCTGCATTGCTGCCGTTCTGCAAAGAATGTATTCTCGTCTAGAGGCATTATCATTAAAAGATTCTTTTAAAATTCCAGGAAGAGCGTGATGTTTTTATTTGGCATAATGAAGTCAGAGCACTTATAAAATTCGATTGGGTAAAGGCCTTTAATTTCCTCTTTGTTTTTCACTTAATTAAATTCTGTGAATACTTCTTCCATGTAGACAAGTTCTTCTCAGCCCGGTTTTAGGTCTTGGGCTCGGTGTGTTACAGGTGAAGACACTGACTCTTGGTGTCCACGGGATCTGAAAAATGTCAAAATGGATTATGGAAGGTGCCAGCTGTAAAACAGCTGCACCAGGAAGTTAACTTAGAAAGAGCAAAGAGCTCAAATGTTGATGGAGCAAGCAACTTGAGGTGGCTGAAGTCAGGCAGTCGGCATCCTCTGAGCGTTGCCAAAGAGAAAGGAGCATTTTAAGCTACATCGCAGACACCGCCATAGATTTAGAAGTCAATCTCAGTCTGAAATTTTAGGAAGATAATTCACATTTTCTGATATGAGGGACAGGAGCGTAAGGCTTCCCAAAGGTCAGTAGGACTTACCTTCCTAAGATGGGAAAGTACTTTAGAAATGGGGCTTGTTATCAGCTCTATTTCGCGCATTCTTTTTATCTTTATTTTTTTGGTCATTCTGTGCACTTTTGCTTGGGTCTGTTTGTCCTTCCAGTAAATAACCAATTTAGAATTAATTGTAATTGATTAGTCTCTTCTGAGTTTTCAGTTCTCATACCTCGCTAATCTGTAAAACTTCCCAGGAAAAATGGTGTCATAATTGCAGCATTTTGCACTTTGACATTAAGTGTATATTTCACTCATGGCCAATTTAAAAATCAAAATAGAAACTTTGTAATAATCTCCCTTTACAGTTTGGGTTATGAGAAGCTGAGAATTCCCTTAGGCTTGATTGATAGAACGTGGCATTTATCCTATTCCTAGGATGATGTTCAGCAAACTTTATGACAGAGGGAAACAGCTGGTAAAGTGGGTTCATGGAAAGGTGAAGGTAATATAGACATAAAAAACAAGAGGATAATGATTTTAAAAGGGATAATAGTTGTAATAACACCATTAACCTTTTGCTTCAAATTATTGAATGTGTGGTCTCTTCAGCAGGCTAATCAAAGGTTTGCATTAACTGCAACGCAAGAGGAAGTGGCAATATACAACCTGAGGTGATTTTTTTCCCTCTTCCAATTATTCACTATCAAACCCTTATTGGAAAGAAAAAAAAAAAAAAAGAGGGGAAAAAACGACCCTTTGACAGTTGAAGACCCCTTCTGATTTTGAAATGAAGCTTTTAGACGGAACAAACTCCAGCTTCCTTTCTGCTTTGTATGAGATGGATTTTGCTAGGGGGAAAAAAAAAGAAAAAGAAATTTAATTTGTTATAAATACATAGAAATCGAACTCAGAGATGTAAAGAGGTAGCGAAGTGTTTTGGGGCAGACTCTCAGGAGGAGCTCGCCCTGAGCTCCTTGGTGGTACCGCGTGGAGGGGGAATATCTGCAGAGGCCCACCCTGAAGGTGTACACGTCCCTTCCTAAGCGGTGTAGGCACATCACTGCAGAGCTCTGATGGCTCACCTGGGGTGTGCTACCCTGTCCAGGTCACTTCTGGTATCTAAACAACTAATTCAGCCCGGATCAGAGAAAAAAATGCCTTTTCTGTGTTCGTGTTCCCTGCGCACAGGGTTGGTTAGCAGAGGCAGGTGCTGCTTTGACAGTTTACTCACGTGCTAAAAGGCAAACGTGGAAAATTGCCACAGGTGATGGAAAAGCTCACGGTGGCCTGACAGAATTGTTCAGGAACTTGTCCACTTGGGCAAATCTGCTCCATTATATGATTTCGCTGGTGCTGATTCTTACGGTTTCCTTAAGGCATGTCTCCAAGGTGCACATCAGAGCACCTTCCGTTGGAAACCTCCTTTCCCGTACGCAGTCAGCGGAGAGAGAACCACCTGAGTTAGACATGCGACGCAAGATGGTCTGACTGGCTTGCAATGTGCTGTGTCAATCTGGTATGAAAGGAATAAGTGCAAAAGGAAGTTTGCACCGTTCCTCCCTGACAAAACCCCGTACCATTAACAGCCCCATTCTGTGCAATCAGAAGAGGGTGAAAGGCTTCAGGAGCGGCGTGCCTTGAATTTGTATTAACCAGATTGAATTTAAAATCAACAAGCTGAAAGGGCCTGAGATAAGGAGTCGGAGCATTCAGAGGAAATGAGAACTGTTCTGGGAGCTAAAGGTGAGAGAAACACTAAGTCACGTTAAAAAATATTCAGCAAGAGAAGAGACACTTTTTCTTTTTCTGGACACCTTTTCTTAGAAGTCGTCTGTAATCAGTAACCTTTCCCAGGCACTTTCCCAGGCTGTTTTTAGTAGCTGAGTCCTTTGTTTCAAACCCACCCATTGATTCAGTGCCCTAAGTGAGAAGTAATTAAGGTGGACAGAAATCTTGCCTGCTGTATGGATGTATGAGGCGTAGAAGAGAGAGGCAGAAAGGAGCGTGAATAAATTTTTCCAAAAGATAGCTCTCACAACATGTGAGGCTCTGGTAGTGTGTTGTTAAATACCTGTGTGTGTAGCTGTGCAGCTCTCTTCGTCTTTCTGTCTATTGATCTATTTATTTCCATATACACACATGCTGATGTACATATGTGTGTGTTCCTGAAAGATAATGAACTGTTTAGGCAGTACTTTGTCAGAATATCATTTAAAGAGTTACATCCTTTTAATGCACAGTGGTTTAAGCAAACTCCAAGGTTCTTACTCGGCAATAAACCCATTAAATCATCTTAAATACCATGTCATAATGACAATTTGATGCCACCAGATGTGGCACTAGGGGTTTTTTTTTTTTTAACTGCTTTCCTGGAGATACAGCTTCCTGAATTTTAAACTCTCTAGCCTGTTTGCACAGCTGTTGGATCCCAGAGCTCTGCCATCTTTTTCCCTTGCATCAGTTATTCACTAAATCATGTGTGGCATGACTACAAACTCACTGCATCTAAAACGTTTAGGCTTGTATCCACTTCACCCTCATAAAGGCTGAACAGTTGGGCCGTATGGGAGAGGGTGTATGAGGGTTAAAATCCACTAACTTTATCTGTTCCAGCTGGGAGATGTGGTCAAAAGAGATGGGGGCAAAAGATTACCATTCACACATCTCTTTTCCTGGGATCTGTGAAAAATACAGAAGCCCAGCCACTTTCTTGGCTTTTCTCACCTTGTTAGCCACAAAGGCAACCAGATTGGTAGTACAGCACCGTTTCTACACAAGGGAGACTTGGGAGAGGGACACGTTAGCAGGATAGAGTCCAAAAAAACCCCTTCACACCAAGAAACATGATTTCACACAGCGCCTATTTAAATAGGGGAGTAAGCCATGGGAGGCTGTGGAAAAGCTCAGAGGCCAAGAACAGAAGTATGTGAAATGCAGAGCAACTGAGTGGCTGCTGTCCCTCTGAGACCTCGTGTTAGACGTGCATTTTCCCCGAAGAAAGGTGGGCGAGCATGTGAGAGACATCTGTTGGCAAGGATTTGGAGCGAGGTTGTGAATTTTGTGCAGTTAGAACATGCTAATAAGAGTGATCTTGTCTGAGGCACAGGCATTGATGGTGGGATTTGAATTGCTCTTGGGTGGGTCAAAATCGCAGTCTGTGATGCCAGGGATTGCCACGGGCATTTCCTGAGGGTCAGGAAGATCGACAAAAAAAACACCCAAAGCCTGGCTGGATTGGGTGACAAACACCTACTGAGCTCTAAATCTTTTTGGATAGCGGCTGAACAGAGAGGTTGGCTCCTAGCTGCCTTTTCTCTTATTCATATTGTATAGGCTGTCCTCCTCTCCTACCAGCAAACAAATAAAACCTCTGTACCAGCTATAGCAGCAGTTTACATGGAAAAGCAGTGAAGCAATTTCAGGAAAGTATTAGATGTAATTTTACCTTTTTTTTTTTGTTTTTTTTTTTGCTGTCACTTAGCAGCTAGAAGGAGGAGATGCACTGATGTGCAGAGCCGGGCGTGTATTATGCAAACTCGTATCACAATCTCATTGACTGTTCGTGGACCCCCATATCTCTCTGTTTCCATCTGTTGTTTTAAGACTAAGTTGTTTGGAGGATGTCCAAATTCCTTTCCTTTCCCCAACTTTGGCGACATACCTGCCCGCCTTAGGCTTCCTACACAGACAGCAGAGAGGAGAGGCGTCTCCACGGAATGTGATGTGCCAGGGGATGCTCCTTTTCCTCTCCTTCTCTCCTTTCCCTCCTTCAATCCTCTTCCCTGGACTGCACAGGGATTTTTTCAGGTGCTCCAGTCAAGGACCAGAGTCAGATGGGGTGAATTTGGGCTCTGCTGCTATTTTCAGCTGGCCATGGTTCAGAATTAAGGTAGCACAGACTGTAAGGAGTACGAATGTGTGATCTACCGCTCACCCGTTGCCCATGGGTGGGCAGTGGCAGGAGCTGCCATGTCTCAGTCTAGGCAGTAGCTTGTGGCTGATGCAGTATTTCAAGAGATAACAAGGGAATGTCGAGCTTACCCAAAAAAACAGAAATGACACAGAAGATAAATAAGCAAAGCATATAAAACATAAATGCAATCCTATTAAATTAAGTATGTTTTAATTTCTGAAAAGAATGACATTTCGGTATTAGATTTACCAAACAGGAAAGGATTATATGCATCGTTAATATAAAATGTTTTCAAGGGCCCTTTTAAAAAATTGTATCCGTGTTTGCAATTGCGAAATATAAAAATCAGAGAAGGGGAAGAAAAAAACCGGCAAGCAGAGGAAATAGCCCATTTTGTGAATTATAGGAAAACATATACCATCTGTGATTTAGTGCAGTTCCCAAGATCCCATCTGTGATCGAAGCACAGTCCTCGTTGAAGGCTGAATCCCTGAGCCATTCCATATGATAAAATATTTCTCTTGGAAGACGCTCGGGCTAATGGGTTTGTTTTTCTGGATTATGGCTTTTCTAGATGAGACATAAAACCCTAAAGGCCTAATTTTGCCTCCAGTGGCCAACTACAGCCGACGTCAGGAAAAGCAGGAGTAAAGGAGGACAAAGATCTAATCACCTTTTCCTTCGAAATTTCGATACTACTTTTTATCAGGACAGGTTGTTGGGTCTAAGAAGTCCAGACAGTGGTTTCGTAATCTTTAGTGTCAGATA
Source organism: Trogon surrucura (assembly GCA_020746105.1). Taxonomy (NCBI): domain Eukaryota; kingdom Metazoa; phylum Chordata; class Aves; order Trogoniformes; family Trogonidae; genus Trogon; species Trogon surrucura. The sequence continues at coordinate 17,444,103 of CM036627.1, read as the reverse complement.
CTGTGGTCACCAAACTCCTTGTGCGAGGAGGGCTCGCTGTGCAGCTGCACAACAGGAGCTCTGAGTGTTTCCTTTTGTTATTGCTATTCATTTTCTTCATCAGGGCAGAGAGATTCCCTCAAAGTGGCGGCAGGCCTCTGATGCAGATGCACTTCTGCCCCCTTTGATGCCTCTAGATGTGTTGTCGCTGCGATCTCTTAGTCTTAATCCAAAGGTGGCCTTAGCTGTATCAGGCATTTATACGAATGCAACGCTTCTTGTTCCAGTCCTCTATTAATTACACACACGTGTACAGACTGGCGTGATTTCAGTTACCACTGAAATTTGTATTTGAATAATAAATGCATTCACCTGTTTAATGTATGTTTATATTTTCTACTCTATATAATTACACGGCGATTATACAATTACAGAAAATACTTATATATTTTGCACAATTATGATATTACTGAAGTAATGCCCGCAATAGAACCGCATGTGCGTGTGTGTAGGCATATGTTTGGGAAAATCCAGCCGTGGTTGGTTGGTCAGAGTCGTCCAGAGCTCTTGCAGCTCTGTCTCGCGTGAGGTGTGCTCCCTGGGCAGGCGGTGAGCTACCGCAGGAGCGTGTGGGTTATTGCTGTTGTCACCCGCGGGTGAATCTGGCTCTACTACAAAGTATTTTTGGCTTTTATTGTATTGTAAAGCACCCGAGATAAAAATGTTCATCCAACTTGATTTCGTGCTTGAACAGAGCCACCGTTCCCCCTTATGGTGGGTTGTGGGGGCCGGGCCACCAAGCCCTGGTCTCGCTCATCTCTGCTGGTTTTTGGGCAGAGGTTTCCCTGAGCCTGTGCATCCCCGGAGCAGTTTAGGCCACCACAGGAGTGTGCAAGGAACAGGGCTGATTCTCCTCAAGGCCACTCATGGTCTGGGTGCTTTCATGCTTGGGGGAGGTTCCTAATCACTGGCTTAAAAGAGATGCATAAAAAACTCCCAAGTAGCAGCCGTTGATAGCAGCACCATCTGCATTTGTAACGGCGAGTGAAACATTCACCCAAGTTAACGCAGCAACGCACGGTCAGAGCCGGGAGCGAGACTCCTGCCTCCCACCTGCCGTTCCCAGGATCAGCCCTGCGCAGCACCGCGAGGGAAGGAAAAGGGTCCTGTTTCGCGCGATAAATACAGGCGGCTTTGCCTCTTCTATACCCAGGTCTTGCAGCCAACGGGTTAAAAAGAAGTGAGTGCTTTTGGCATGCTCCGCGGAGTGCCCGAAGTCTGAACATGAATGGCCAAATTGCTTTTTACTTTTTAAATTAAGCCCTCTGTCTGTACGCACACAGCTAACGCTGCTGTTCCATTAAATAAAAGAATTTGTTCCCACTCTTATTTTTAATAGGGTAAGACCCTGCCGTTCCATCTCACAACTTTACTGACATGAGATCTTATTAAAAGCAATCCTCCCCCTCTCTTCCTTGAAATCTGAGCTTCTGATAGCTTCATCCACATTGTGTTTATTTTATATACACAGCTCTGCAGCTGCTGCTTCCTTCTTCTCCGATAAATGACAGCGTAACTGTTGCATCCACTAAAAAAGTAAATAAAATTAAATGAGGAAGAACAATACATCTCTGGCAGAGAATAATAACTCTTTTAAGGCATGTATCTAAATTGTACAGCCTGATCTTAATTGTAAGGATAATTCTTTGTTATTTCAAGCGACTTGGAACACTACAGCAAACGCGAGCTCTTGGCAGTGCATCCAGAGAGATTACTGTGGAGACAATGGGGAGAATTCTCCTGAACTGAGAGGAGATTGAGACGCCTTTATTAGGTTAATAGGACTAGAGTCGGTGATGAGAAAGAATGGATGAATACGTTACGATCTGTTGGTTGATTGGTTTGGAGGTGGTGGTTTTTTTAAGCACAGACAATGCTGGAGGAGGCCCTGGGTGGGTGTTGTACAGGTGAGCGGGAGGTGTCAGCGCTGGCAACGAGGAGCCCCTTGACCAGCCAACCTCCAGCCCCTGCATCTCGCTCCCTGGGGAGGACCGAGAGCGGGAGGATGCCTTTGTCCTCCCCAGCTGGTTTAGCCAGGCTGGTCCTGTGCTGGACTGGTGCCACTGACGTGTGGCCCCATCCAGGCTCCGGGCCAGAGCGTTTCTGTTATCATTTCTCTCTGTTTCGTTGTCTCTGCCATCACGAGTGAAGCCACTGCCAGCGGTGGTGGCCAGCAGCAGCGTGCTGGTAGTTACTGGTGCTGTTCAGGCCACAGTTGTGGGGCTGAGGTAAAATTTCAAGAAGTCTCTTCAGTCCTTGGACAAAAGTCCTCTTGAATTTGCCTGGAATTTGTCTGGAGAACTGGGAAATGCTATTGCAGCAGAACAAAGCAAGAGAGAGTAATGTGAACTCAAACCACTAAGTTAGGGGGTAGCATCAGAAACTGGAATTGTTTTCAAGAATCATCTGTCTGTTTCTGAAATAAGGGGAACCTGTGCAGATGTGCAATTGGCTCTTCTAACAGCTTGGCTGTTTCAGAAACTGGGGGGGAAGCAAGTTGCTTCCCTGACTGGTGGCTGGCAAAAAAAAGAGAACCTGGTAGAGGGATCTGGTGGAAGGAGGGAGAAGAAATACTTTCGAGCAATGAAATACTGGTAGAAAAAGATGAGAGGACAAAAAAATTAAATAAATCCAGGTGATGACTTCAGAAATGTAGAAATCTTTTATTTAAAAGAGAGAAATAAAGCAATGAAAGGTGGGAAGTGCACTGTGTGTTTTGAAAGAAAGACCTTGTGAAAGATCAGGCTGGGCAGGAGCACCGCTGCTCTAAGGGAGTAGCAACAGTTGACAGCCAGCCAAGGTGGATGCCTTATCAAAAGGATGAAGGAATAATGGAGATAAAAGGAGTGAAAAAGGTTTCCAGAGCAGGTGAAGTAGCACTAGTGGGAGATTTACCCTGGGTGTTATCTGGGAGATGTCTGGAGGAAGAGGTGAAGAAGGGCTTCAGCTCAGGCAGGCCCACGTGCCGGGAGGGTGGGCGCTTGCAGCTCCCCACGTGTCTTGAGGGCAACCTTAACTTTTCTACGCGTCACGTTTACCATGCAGTCGGTGGCCATTTACCCTTACGCCTAAATAGAGAGCAGCAAGTTGTTTACTGCGGCCTCAACCTGCTTTCCACTCGCTGGGCTGGGTCCTGCCTGGAGGCCAGACTTGGGAGAGGGTGGAGTGAAACCTCAGCTTCCAGGAGAGGAGGAGGAGGAGGAGGATGCTCCAGACCATGTTCACGTACTCGCTTTGCGAGGCAGGCTGACGCTGGCTGTGGGTTACTATTCCAGTGTAGCCTGAGGGGTAAATAAAAGGAGCCACGTTCACATGAATGCTGGCCCTTTTACCAGCTCCAGGTGTCAGCAGGAAAAAAGGGCAACTCCTTGTCCTCAGCCAACCCAGAGGAGAGTCTGAGGCACCTGCACATTTCCTTGTCACGGTTTCAATAGGCAGAATCCATTCTGCCGGGCTGGACTGTTTTCTTTCCACTCCATCGCAGCGTGGCTGTGAGTAACAGGGCATCGCTCAGCTCCCCTTGGGCCAGCAAATTCCAGGCACAAACATCTGGCCCTTTGAAATGATCCAACAAGTACCAGGCGCAGCCTGGTATGAGAGGCAGGAGGAATCTATAAACCCGAAGCAGCCCCCTCATTTTCTGACGCTACATGGTAAACGGCAGCAAGGTCATTGCTGGGTCTGGTGTTGTCTTTTGAGCAGGAGGAAGGTTTACAGCTTTCGGAGTATCCGTCCTAGCTGTTATCGTTCAGATGCTCCTTGCTCGCACTCCAGCTTGAGGCAAAACACAACGTACTTTGATGTTACTATAGGCTAGAGCTCATCACAGTCAGCACTCTTTGGTGAAGGCAGGAATTTGTCTGGGAACCGATCAGGTTTTTCTCTGTGGACTAAACACTGAATTAGGACCAACGAGGTGGCAAGGACGCAGTGAGAAAGAAGTTTTGCTCTGTGTATGAGGGCAATAAATGAGGTTTTTCATTTAGTTGCATAAGCTCTTGACCTTTCTTGCTGCAAAGTGCCATCTAGTGTTCACAGCCACGCCGGCCCCTCGCCAGCCTGAAAGGGTTGTGTCAGGCTGCAAACACCTAAAAAAGACTAAAGGGAAGGCAAGACAAGCAAACAAACTTTAATTGTTAATAACCAGATGTTATTGGTCTTTAATACCTGATTGTAGTAACTTAGGCAAGCGAAGTTTCTTTATTACGTGATGGAACAGGAGATGTTTCAAGTGCATTCCAAAATTAACCTGGATCTCAGAAAGCGAAGCAGAGACCATGCTAAAGGAGCACGTTGGGAAAGCAATTGTGAATTTCACGCACAAAATGTATCCCTGATGATGTGTCAGATTTGCATGTGCAGCGAGCGTGGTGGCATTATTGACGTTGTCTGTGCTGCAGCGGTGCTTCTGCACGCCCGTGAGGGAGGTGGAATCGGGCACTGCACACACAGAGCGGTGTGAGACGGTCCCTTCCTTGCAAGTTTGCAAGTCAGCTGCAAGGAGCAGGAGAATCCAAGAGGACGAGAGCCCCTTAATGGCCATCACCCACTGCAAGTTAATTGTGTGCACCAATTAGTTATGCAGTTGCAAATCTACTTCATAAGCTGAAAACCAGACCCAGTTTAGCATCTCAGGTGCAAGAATTGGGGAGTTATGATCCACAAGAACACTTAGAAATTGGAGGTGGGAGGGAAGTAAAAAAGTGCACAAAAATAACTCTGTGTCTGGACTTGTATCTGGGGCATCTTTTGCACTGGGTTGGGGCTGTCCTGATTGGTTTGGAAATCTCGCTGCCACATCTGATCACTCCTGAAGCCACCCCGAGCACAGACCTCAAACACAAAGGTTGTTATTATTATTTGTTGTTGTCTGCAAAGCTCTGACAGCATTTAGAAGTGCCAGAGGATTCATGCCTTGGGTTTTGCTCTTACAGTGGCCAGGAGCAGAGTCTAATTAGCCCAAACAAAGTCCGTGATAGAGAACAACCCTACTGACAGGGAGCAAATTAGGTCTCTGACCTAGCAAAGCATTTAACTGTGTGCCACATTTTTTAGTACGTGTGTCTCTGGATTAAAACCTGGATGATGTAACCTTTTGCTGCCTCTAATTTTTTTTGATTGCAGTATGAAGCACAGCTCAGCTTGCTGGCTCAGAAATCTCTGTGTACGGTATTAATCTGCTTTCTAGGCTGACTGGACAAAAACCCAGGGTGTCCTCCTAAACCAAAAGATCTTTTTCATCTACTTTTCTAGACTTTCTCTAGGAAACCCTGTCCCCGTGTTCAGCCACCCACAGCAGCTGGCTCAACTCTGGTGCTGGTTAGCAGTGACTGTGGAGAAATAGCTTGCTGAGAAACACCCAGTTTTATCTTCTTGAAGTCTGGGAAACAGAAGTTGACTCTGAGCTTGAGGGAGTCACATCGCTGTCAAAACTGACATGCCCTTCATGAACTTCTCAGCAAACTCCTTGGCAATGAGGACTTTCTGAGGAGCTACATGTCCCTCAAAGGGAGTTTTGAGTTTAAGGTTTTACCCTGGATCTTCTCATGTCATGGCAGAGGCTTATCCTCTGCAGGACAGGCTGGGAGCACGTCTGCTTTGCTTCCCAAGCCACATTATGAGCTTGGTGGTTTCAGGGTGGGGACAACAGGAGGTCTGAGGAGGAGATTTCAGATGAAAATTGTTGGGTGTTCCACTTGATGATCTGCTTGCATCCCTGTTCAGGAAGCCTCTGGGAGAGTGTGCCACAAAATACTCTCCTATGATACCCGCTCTTTCCCCGTACTCGTTGTTGGCCATCTCAAATCCCTGGGCTGAATGGACCTTTGGTCTGCTCCCGTGTCGCTGCTCTTATCTCCCGTGTTCTTCATTAATTCCCACCTCTTCTGATCCACTGCGTTGTTTGCACTGCTGTGACAAGGCTTGGTACCACAGAGGGCAACCCCACTTCTCTGTTCTGCCCCACCGTGAAGTTGAACCTATAGATGCGTAAGTTCCTGGTCCTGAGGCTGTAGCTGTACATGCACTTCATGGGGCTGGCAGACAAGGTAGCTGCCCGTGGAGCCTTTGCACACCTCTTCATGCATGTCCATCTCTTCTACTGAGCTGGGAGGCTTACTGTTCCAGTGTCTGCTGAATTATAAACTGGCTGGGTCATCTTAAATTTTGATGCAAAGTTAAAACAAGGGCATTTATCAATTCGTACTCTAAGTGGTCATTGCAGCTACTTCTCGTTTGTGCAGGCCAAAGGGCCAGAATGGTGATCCCATTCTGCGGGGAGCACCTGAACCTCCGTGTTCATGGGCTCCTCAGTTAGCAGTGCAAGAGAAATACAGCTGAAGAGGATGCTTCGTGGTTCGGGAGAGGCAACCTGAGAGATTTGCACATCGGAGTAGCAGCTCCCTTTACAAGTAGAACCATGAGTTCTTAAAGCCTAAGCATGATGCAGCAAATGCCCAAATGCTACAGAGCGTGGCAAGAGATTCAGACTGGGTTTTGTTTATTGTCATGTACCCAGAGCAGCAACATTTGCGCAGATCAGATCTGAAGATGGGAGGGAGAAGAGCCCACCCGCCTCTTATGTAGCTGCAGCACGGTGTGTTTCTTCAGGGCCACCCCTTGGGCAGGTTTCAGATGAAGACTGGAGCATCTTGTGTGATGTAAATGTGCTAAACCTCCCCTGCTCCACCCTGGTGTTTCATGGAAGAAAGGAAGCAAATATTGTAAATTAGCGTAGAACAGCAGCCTGAAATATTTGTATTTTTTCCTTCATTTTTTTAACAGGCTTATGGTATGACGGGCATGGTATGGAGTTTGATGTAGAATCCTACCAGCTGGTGTGTGCTCAGGCTTTGAATACGATCGTACCAAAAAATTCAATCATTTTCAAATATAAAAATACCGCAGTATTTTTCCCAGCACAAAAATAAATTATCGAAGGAAAAGTTTATCCAACATTTGCTTGGTTTAACTCCTCTCAACTGCATTTCCAGCATATCTTTTTTCATTTATAGACTACATGATCAGAAGGACCCCTTTTAGACACAGGCAGATTTTCTTGAGGAAGCCTTCCAGCAACTTCAGAACTCCAGGTTGAGCAAAATGACTGTTTTTTCAGACCATGGTCTACAAATCCCAGAGCTCACGACTTATTTGTGCAGAGTCAGGAAAAGGTACCTAATACAAACAGGGCGATCTCAAGGTTTGCTACCCAGGAGCCGAAACATACGTAGTAATATTTTCAGAAGTCTGCGAATTAAGAGAAGTTGCGTGAAGCTGTGGCAGAGAGTGCTCTTTAGGCAGGTGCTCGTCCTCGAGGTGAGGTTTTTGTGTGACAGATCATCCATTACATGCTCAGGTGATCTGTGAAAAGAGTTAATTGCATCCCCATGACATAAAACATGGGATTGTGGTTTGTAGCCTGAGTTCGTGTAGCTTCCATTTTTAGCTGGTGGTTTTAGTGATGTCTCGGTGGTGAGCTCTTCTAACCGAGACTATCTGATTTTTGTTTGGAAAGCATGGATGCCATCCTAATTACCACCTACCGATTAATGAAATGAACTCAGTAATATATTAGAAAAATACCTTCTAATATGAATTACATATGGCACAGCTTTACTGTTGAAGTCCTGCCTCAGTCACTGGCTGGAATGGTTGATCTAAGCACTTATCTTTAAGGCCCAAAATAATCCCACTGAATTCAGCAGCAGAAGGCAGCCCTCAGTATTAAAAATAAAATCTCCAACCCTAGGATTTTACATTTTTAAGACCCAGCAACCTAAGGGTTTGCCAGCTGCAATCGCTCTTTTCATTTTGGCTTCTCTTGGGCGTATTATGTGACTTTAGTTTTACTCATTAAAGTCTCAGATTGTGCTTGTTTGTTAACAACCATTAGGGCAGGGGTTCTTACTCTTAATTGGCACCATCTGGAAACGAGAAGGAAATTGCTCAGGATGAACGCAAAGGCGAGGAAAGGCCTTGCAGTTTTCCGCGGTTGTGAAACTTGTCCCATTTGGAACAGCCACGTCTGACCTGGGAATCATCTCACCCTCTAGTTCTGTTGGCGGCTGGAGGGAGAGAGAAATATTTTTTTTTCGGAAGAAAAAACAATCTACACATTGCCAGCAGAACCAGAAAATAATCGTTTAAAAGCAGAAAGTTGCACAGTTCGGGCTGCAAGAGAACTAGGCCTTTTTATGCAAATTGAATATCTTTGTTCCCAGTTTGTTGGTTTGTTTTTTTTTTTTTTTCCAATCTTGCGCCACTTGTTCAGCGTTTTCTCATTTTCTGGCACTGGTTTCCATAGCTGCCTGCAATCACACTCTCTCACAGATGCCATTCCGTGTTCAAAGCACAGAATGCTACGGGGCATATTAGTGTTTTTATGCTTTAGATCTATCTTTGTGTAACTTCAGAGCTCATTAATATATACCATTTTGTGTGATTAAAAAACAACAACCTGGCACAGGAGAAGCTTTGAACAGGGGAACGGATTGCAAGGAAAATGGCTTTCCTCTCATTATGCAGATTTTAAGCGAGACATGAGATGGGCCCAGCGAGTCGATGGACAAGGTACAACTTGTGCAAGGTAATCATTCCCTGACTGCAGCTGAGTAAATTGCGTGTCAAAAAAACCCAAACAAACAGAAAGAGTCAAATGCTATTTGAATCATAAAGACTTTTCACATCATGATTTCACAGTAGTGGATGCAAATGAGTGAAAAATCCCGTGATGGTCCTTTGAAGGCTGTTTAAAATCTCAGGGAAAGCCATTCTCTTTTGCTCTGTGAAAAGCTAGAGACAGGGCTGAGGCGTGGAGGGGCCTGAGCGATGGGCTCACAAGGAACATCTAAAAGCACAGACCAAAAAGGTGTAATTACTGTGGCTGTTGGTGAGGTAAAATTTTCCCCGTAGTTACAGCCTGAAACGTTGACTCTAACTCTGTTGTGCCAAAAAAGGATTAAGATTATGTGTGCCAGAGCATAGTTCTTCTCTAGCTGTGGTTTGTGGCTTTGAAGGGTTGAGGTGATGAGTAACTGCTGGACAAAATATGGTGATGTGGGAATTTTTCTGACCATCAGCTCTGCCTTTTCAAAGCTGCTTTCTGCCTAATGATCGGCCTGTCCCCTGCTCACCACAGCACAGGCTGTTTGAGCAACACAGGACAGGAAGGGTTGCCCTTTTCTGGTTGCATGCTTGTCCCTAACGTGGCTCTCTCTCCTGCCAGGGTGTCCTGATAACCTCCCAAGAGCTCACAGAGCACAGGCTCACGTCCTCACTGTGGTGGCTGCAACGATGAGGAGCCATGGGAGGAATCAGGAAGCAAAACCAACTCGGGATACAATATCCAGAAGCTCAGAGACCTGAAGGTAGGGAAGCCGCTTGGTGCTTTGACAGCAGTCGGAATGCAAACATGGTCCTGAGGGGCAGGAGGACATTTTGGTGTGAGGAGGAAGGGGCCAGTGTAGAATGAAACAAAAACGACTGTTACTGAGATACCTGTAATGTTGTAGGTGCTTGTGCTTAGGCATCATGGAGCAAAGCAGAGATGCTTCCCCTCCCATCCCTTTGAGGAGTACATATTTCTAAGGAACAGCTTTCCAGAAAAAAAAAAAAAGAAAAAAAAAGCAACTTTGCTGTAGAATGATTGGGAATTTGCTCTTGTTGCAGCTTGGGCAATGGCAATAATGGAAAATGTGGTGTATAATCCACCCAATGCTTGCTAAAGCCTTCCAGAAATGGTCAGGCAAACACATTTTTCCTATCGTAATCCCTGAGTTTGTGTTAAAGGGTATGTGACTCGAGTAGCAATGCAGAAGGGTGATGGGAAGATCCACACAACCCACAATCACTCCAGGCATTTCCCCAGTGCTGGGCAGCTTTCTCTCCTTTTTCGTTCTCCTTCTTTCCTTCCTTCAAAGGGACGTACTCATTATGTGATTCTACGACAGCAAATTGTGACTAATGTACGAAATGAAAATCCCTGCCTGACGGCACGGAGATCTTAGACAGCTACTCCGCAATTACTGCCTCGATACAATTTCTGCCAGGTGTTACTTACTCCGACACAATACTGAGCTCAGGCAATTTACTGCAGAGGTCATAAAAAAAAAATTCTCATTAAACCCACACCGTTTAAGACCAGGTAGTTTCCCAGCTCCTAGTTCTACTTGGTGTGAAGCCCTAGAGGCTGGCTGCCTGAGGGAAAAATCCCTCTCTGGTGTGAAGACCAGCCGTCATGACCGGGAGGGTGAGCTGGGTGCTCTGCGGGGGGAGGCAGAGGCTGTCGAGCTGCCGTCTGCTTCGCTCCCTGCCTGGCCCAACCGCAGGGACGTAACCAGCTGCTGAGAGCGCGGACGAGATGCAGGGAAGCTTGGAGACGAAAAATTTCGCGAGTAGCCAACAGCCTGAATTTAATAGCTGTTTCTTTCCCGAATGGCAAAATCCTGGGGGCTTGGCACTCTCCCACAGGACGATCTGTTGAATGCCCTGCAAGACGCTGGACCACATTTTCTCTGCAGCAGCATCAGGTGCTTGTGACTGCTGCTGGGAGCAGGCAGGGCCAGTTGGCAGCGGCGCAGGCATCGGGCAAATGTGCTGATGTAGCACCGACACAGGAGCTCCTGCCGGGCCCTGCCTGCAGAAGGCCAGGCGGGCAGGAGAGCTCTCTTTGTGCAGTGCAATTTACTGACAGCCCCAGCTGTCCCGTCTCCTGTTTGGAAGTGGTAGAGACATCCACCCTGTGGAGGTGCCACAACTGTGCCAGTCAGGGTGGCTCAGACTCTCAAAACAGTCACCACCCAGGTGTTTTGCCTTCTCCAGCTGAGACAGGAGGTGGGATCTGTGCAGGCCGGCTGGCACCCAGCAGCAGAGCTGTGCCGACGGAGTGATGCCGGGAGCAGGTGGTGTGGGTGGTCATGGGTGTAGCTGAGGGTCAAGTGCTTTTTTGGGAAGAAACACACCAGAGATGGGCCAGGGAAGGTGGTTAACTGTGGAGAAGCACTCACGAACTCCGAGATGGTGGAAAACGGAATTCACTTTGTTGCAAGCAGGCACACATATTTATACTTACTAGCACGAAGCATTATTTTTGGGTTACAAACAAGAGATCAGACTATACAGCCAGGGTTGTTACTAGCTCATGTATTCCTTCAATCACTCTCTTATCACACAGGGAAAACAGACTTTCCCAGGTCTTTTTGATCACACTCTCCCGTTCACTCCCATGCACATCTTGTGTATAAGAAGTGTCTTATCTGTTCATTCTCATGGACAAATTCCCAACATGAGCTGTACTTGGCTGGTCAGGGTCTCTTTTCATAATTACAGAGCAAGAGTTATGTACTTGTTTAGAAAAGAGCTCAAGGACAAAAGTCTTGACTCTGCAACGCAGTGCTGCCAGCACAGCTAAATAAAATGTAGGGTATCCACAGTTAACATCCCTGGGACTCAACGCAGTCCAAAAGAACATGAACACAAGTGTGGGCATTGGAAGAGTCCAACAAAAAACCTCATCAGTTTACTGGTTTTTCATCCAAGTAAATGACAATGTACACTTAAGCCAAGCTAATTCTCTTCCCACAACACTCTAGGGTGTTTTTTTTTCACCTATAAAGCTTTTTTTTCCATTATGATTTGTAGAAAATATATGATGTCACTGGGGAAGCCACACAATAATACCAGTTACCCAAGGAGAACTATTTGTATATACAGAGAGAATTTAACCTCAAACACTCAGTTCACATATTCATGTGTGATTTATATTGCCCCAGGCTCCAAGGCAGAGTGAGCATTGACACCCTTTGATGTTGAAAGAAGCCTAGTGACTGGCCTTTGGAGAGATTTGTGATGTCTCTATCAGCCTGTCAATGGAAAACCAGGCAGCAAAGCCAGGCCCCCTAAAGATTTCAAGGCCTTATAGGCAGAGGGATCATGTAAGCATTTTACTTCCACCGAGTGCTTGAGAGGCTGAGCACAAGCAGCCGGGCTAATTGAGTGCTTACAGGGTGCTGTGCTGGAGTCGGCATCTCACATCTCTCCGCGACTGATGCCCTTTCAGCCTGGAAAAGGTGCCAGTGTCAGCGATGGGGACATTTAGCAACTGCACAGCCCTGAGTGATGGAGCATTTCACTTTCGGTTGTAGCCTAGCAGGGATGTGATAATCCGTGGCCAAAGTGAGGAATAAACCTTGTTTGTTAGAAATGGAAAACGTTTTGTAGCACTTGTTGAGAGGCAAATAAACTCGGCCCAGGTTTTCAGCTCACTTCTGTGGTATCAAGCGTGCAGGGTTTTCCATGGGGCAAAATAGTCTTGAGTAGGTCTCACATAGGAAAGGACAATGCTGGAACAAATTAAAAAAAGCACCATCAGCATATTAGTCTGTGCTGCACGTCTCTGGCACAGGAACAGACCGTGCACCAAGGCTAGCGGGGGGAAGCAGGTGGCAAGAGGGAACAGGAGCCGATGTTCCTTGTGAGTCTAATTCCCAGGCAATGTGTTGAGTAACACTTTGGAAGATAGGATTAAAATTCAATACAATGCTGATAGATTGGGGGAAATGGCTTGAAAACAGTAGCATGATGTAATAAAGACAGCTGTAGAATGGTTTGCATAGAATTAGGGACTGCTGGCTAGGCACAGCGGGATCTAAGGATTACTGGGGATTATAAACTGAAGATGCATCTGAAATATGATGCTACGGCACAAGTAACGGACCTGTGCTCCATGCTCATATTGAAGCTGAGAGCTCACCTGAATCAGGTGTGTCCGAGGCTGCAGCTCAACGGGAGATATAGAGACACCATCCGAGCATTTGGAAGCTGAGAGCGAGGGGGAGCTGGTATGTACCACGTGGCAAAGAACGACTAAGGAATTGCTTGTTAAAGAGAGAGACTGAATCTGCTTCCTGCTCGTTGAGAAACAAAAAGTGAAGCTGCAGGTAGCTCAGAAGCAGAGGAAGAGAATGGGCAAGGATCCCGGTGAACAAGTGTCACTAAATGCCTTGCTCTGTTGACGACTGCTGTGCTACCGAGAAAGTACTCATGCTCAGTCTGTTGATTTGTGTCTGGTTCATTTTACGTGTGCTGGAGACAAAAAAAAAATTTTAACTCTTTTTTTTTTTTTAATTTTTCTTTTTGTTAGAAAAAAAAAAAAGCCCAATCTCTTGCACAGCAATGAAGGGGGTACAAAAATGATAATAAATTTCTTTGCCGCTCTGGCTGCAGCACTGAAAAGCTGTCACACCTATAGCATTAGTGATGCCATACGTTGTCCTTAACTTGCTCTTGTGCCTTTTGGAAGTCTGACAGTGGCATCATCCTTCCCTGTGCCCTTCAAGTGGAAGGACTATAATGTCACAGGTTTAAAGGCTGTGAAAAGACTATCTGAGGCAGGAGAATAGATATCCACAAATTTGCCTCAGTGGGGAAGTGGAGAATAATTGTGGGTTCTGATTTTCCAGAGAGCCTCTGTAGGGAACTAACAGTCTAGACGAGTCCTTTTTGAGGCCTAATTACGCCTCTCTGTCAAACTATAAAAACAAGAGTCTGTAGCATCACAAGGGAAAATGAAAGCTATTGGCCTGTGTTCTGCATTTAATAGGATGTCAAAACCTAAAGCACAGCCTGACTGGTTTTCGACTGAGGTTAGAAAAGAAAATGCAACTAATTAGGCTGTTTCTGAATATCCCTCTCTGTCTAATACCTGTAGACTTGCAAATTGTAACATACTGGGAGCCCCAAACTCTCTGATCAGTGCTGGATGGGAGGGCTCTTCCCTGCTGATGGGATTTAGGCTCTGCTTGAGCAGTGTCACTGTTAGTGGGGACAGTTCCTTGGGAAATGCCTTGACCATCGTATCTCTCCGTGTTCAGGAGGTAGAGGAACAGAGCCAGGGTTTCAGGCGTGAGGAGGTGCAGCTGGAGAGGAGCAGGGTGCGCCATGACAAGCGTCACACACCATTGATGGACTAGTCTTTTACAGCTTGCCTAGAGAATTAATTTCCAAAGTCTTTGAGAATGAAGGAACATTTGGAAATTATGTTGTGTATCAAATGCAGGCTTTACTCTTTGGGTATCGTGGTCCCTGAATTAAGGTAACATGTAGTGGTCTCCAACACATGTAAAGAAGTATGAGAGCTAGTGTTCACGCCAAAAATACCCCAGACATCTTACGTGCAGTTGGTCCCAACCTTTTTCTAGCCAAACTGGTCTTTCACGTCCTGCTGTTCCACCTGCATCCAAGTTCTGATCATCAGCTCTGCTCCAAGCTGCCTCCTTGGTTGCAGTGCTTTGTGAGCAAGCACCCGAGGACAACACGATCATGTACCACTAGAAAACCTGAGACAACAGCAGGTGATGGCCTATGTTTAATTGAGTAATGCATTAATTACACCTTGGAGTCTGCTATATCAGGGAATGTGAGATGATGTCCTAGTGCCTTCCTCTGTCCTTTGGAAGTTAGTTTCGTGGTTTGTTTTTTTTTCTCATGTTGAAATAATTTCTTGAAGAGAACTGCAGCAGTTCCAAGTTCCTTTCACCTTTCTCTTGTCACCTGCCCTCATTCTGAACCAACGCTACGCTCAGCTGGCTCTTCATGTTTTACAGATGAACTGAAATAAAAGTGGAATTTGTCCCACTGTGAGAGAAAGGAGGAGGAAAAAAAAAATGTCTACAAGATTTTTTCATGCAAGTCCCACATCCTTAGTTTTGCCCTCTTTTTGACACAGAAATTTGATTGTCTTCTGCTTCAACATTCTGGGGCACCGTTCTGGTTTTCATTCTTCTATTCTGACCTGAATAGTCAGGAAACTGCCAGCTTTGCCTCACAGTCACACAGTCAAAACTAAACACTACAATTCAAACTCAGAGGACATCAATGGGCAGGGAAAAAAAAACGTGGCCTGAAAATGGTGAATTTTTTGATGTTGTTTCTGCGATGTCTTGTAGAGGGATTTGAGTCAGGAAAGCAGAGTCACTGAGTCTGTAAGAAAATGGAAGGTCTCTCCAGAAGTCAGCCTGAAAAGAAAGAAAAAGAGTGGAAAAGAGTGTAAAAGGAGACTCGACTCGTATAACCCAAAGGAGTTTAGGAAGTAGAGAGAAACAAGAGCACCTGGATCTCCTTGGCGACTGCCAAAATACTGTGTGACATCACCTCACCACTTGCATGGAGATTTAAAGCCGTATTTTCTAATAACTGCACACTGATTTCAGCCACAAATAGTAACTTCTGCAGACTACAGCAAAGCCATGCTGTAAGCCCTGTCTTTTCCCAGGCTGTAGCTGGAAAAGAGACTCAAAGCAGCTTGGGACCGGTACTGGAAGCAGAAAACAGCTGCTCACTAGAAAATCTTGTCTAGGCAGACTGTTCTTCTCTGGCCTAATTTTGATGGAGCCACAGGTGACATAGACCAACATCCACTGTGGCAGTGGCAAGGAGAGTGGCAAGCCTTGGGTCTGTCCTGTGTTCCCAGTTGTAGAACGGATCCCACTAAAAATGAGGGTGGCAAAACTGGCCTTTCTATGGATTATTCCCAGTGGCCACCAGCTTTATTAGGAAAAGATGTGGGCAGGAGGCAGTAGCTTCATTGTGGTGTAACCCCAAGGTACGCCCATGAAGATGGCTCATCCGCCGCCAAGCCCACCAGTCCGGGATGGGACCAGTCACGAGCTGCTCTCTGGGGCTCTTAGCACAAGTTTCCCAAAGCTTACTTAGATAAGGCCTCTAGCTGTATTTTTAGGAAAGCTTTTGAGAATGGTCTTAACCTAAATGCCCATTTAAGTCTTACTGAATCTTGGTACAGGCGGGTTTAAACATGTGCTTAAATAATTTCCTGATGGCAAGCTGTAGCCCTCAGCGGGGTATTGCTGCCAGTTTAGCGACAAGAGCTCTCTCCCAGCGTGCGTAACGTGCGAGTCAGGCAGTGCAGGAAGAACAAAAAGGTAAATTACCAATTCTGAGAGGACGGTCCGTTTGTTTGTCGTCTCCCACCTTCCCTCTGCAGACGTTCATCAGGGTTTCTCCAATGAGCACAAAAGCTTTCCCTGCTGCCCCACGTTTAGCACAGCTTGGCAGGAGCTACCGAAACGGCACATCTGAGCACCGAGGCTCGGAGCATTTTGAAGTTGTGACCTTGACCAAGGCAATCAGAAACTGCAACTAAAATGCAGGCTGCTTACAAAGGCAGAGGAGGCAGGGGGGTGGAATTAATAACCACACAGCTCAATTTTAGCATAAAAAGTTCTAAAACTGGAATTGGGGAGGTGGGAGGGTCTGGGGATTTTCCCCTCTGTCTTTATCCGTACTGCTTGAAGGGTTGGAAGGAACATGCTGCTCAAATAAAGCCTTTTTTTTTTGCCTTTTAATCTGAGACATAGAGATGACATATAATTTACCCCTGTGAGTTGCCATGTAAATGAATCCAAGTCAAATAACGCACAGGGAGCAACAAAGCAACCCAGCCCTCTCTGCTCTGCAACGCGGGCGTTTAATTTGGGTATAGAAATCCCAGGAAGTGAAAGAAGCCGGGGCCGTTTCACATGTACATCCCCACACAAGCCTCCCTCCCGCAATGAATGATTTTTTGGGGAGGGGGGGCGTACAGGGAAGGAAAAAAAGGTTGTCGCATCCGTGTTAGATGATGGCACAGACTCCTCGGCTACCAAACGCGAGGGCCGAGCAGAACAAAGAGATTTGCATTCTAAGTGATGCAAAGCAGCCAGCAGTGTTTTAATGTTGTGTTTGCTCTGTGATGTCTTCATCAGGCGCTCAAAGGCAGTGGCTCTGGCAGCCGTGGGTCCCTGCGAGCCTGTCAAACTCCGTTTCCATGGTTTTCCTTCAGGCAGCACCATCGGCAGACAGCACGGAAACGGACCCCTGCAACCTGTTTTGAACAGCGTCTCTGATGTAGGGCCCCAGAGCGGGCATCAAACTAGCAACAAGCAGCAAGAAAATAACAATTTTGCTTTTCGCAGGTGTCAGAGCGGCAAACAAAAGGCTGTTTATAAAAGATGCAACATCCCTTTTTTTTTTTTTTTTTTTTTTTTTTGTCGGCGCTGGCAGTTTAAAGTCAGCCGGGCAGCCGTGGGGTTGAGGAGGAGGTTTTGGAGGGGGTGCGCTGTGAGAGAGGGAGCTCGTCTTGAGGAATTCAAATTGTTTCCTCTTTAATCCTTCAGCTCACTAAATAAGGCCTTCTCATCACCAAACTAATAACTATTAACGGCATTTCAATTATTCTATTTGAATCAATGAGGAGGGCTATTTTCTTCAAACGGGGTTGGTTTTTTTTCCAGACAAAGAAAGCGTAAGGGTCTCGCTCTTCCCTCACCTTGAAGAGCACCCTTTCATTTAAATGAAAAGTTCAGGACATTTAAAATGTTTAAAGCCATATTTGAGCATTGATACTGAATAGTCAGGAGGTGAGAAAGATGAGTCCATGTTGTTTTGCTGTCGTGGCTGCCTGTGCAGTGATAACATGGAAACGCAGCCTGTGCGAGAAGAGCAGAGGTCAGCAGAGCTGACAACCAGACCCAGCTGGACCAGAGAATTTCCGAACAACACCCGTTAGGGAACTTCACCTCTTGGTGCCTCAGTTTCACCACGTGTGAAATTTGGATAACAATTTATTTCTTCTCTAGTGAAGGACTTGGAGTTTTATGCCCAAACACAGTATAAAGCTCACGGTTACCCTTGTGGTTAACATGACACTAGTGACTGGAGCCGATGTAATTCCCTCAAGGAACAGTTTTCCATTAAAGAAAATTGATGGGTCAGATGCTGAATTACAAGAGAATCTGCTTTTTCCTACCAATTGGCTGACTTTATCACAGCTGCTCGGGGAGGGGCTGGGAGCTACCAGCCTCGTTGGCTCCTGTTTCTTTTGCAATGCATCTGCCAAGCCAGGGAGAAGCCAGGATTTGGGAAGCTTTGGGAGCATCAGATCATCAAGCTGCTTTTTGGGTTTTTTTTCCTATAGTGGAAAGAGTCGAGCGGACATTTGGTTTGATGAGACTTAGAGCTTCTGTTCAGGAGCTATAGATGGGCAGCTGGGAGCTTACAACATGAGACTTTCATGCTCATCAGGGGCTGCCCCAGCAGGGCCTTTTCCTTCACACATCCGTACGTTGGAAGCCAGCGAGCTGTGAGGATGAGTCCAGGATTCCTGGCTCATCTGAGGCTTTGAGGTTCCAGTCTCCTCTTCAGTTGTCTAAAAAGAAGCTACAACTTTATATTCCAGCTCCTGATTGTATGCTTCCCACTGGCCTGGAGACACGCTCTCATTCTCTGTAATGGAAAAGGTCAAAATGCTTGTGGTTTTGTTCCAAATTAGTGTGGAAGCCAATGGAAAAAAAAAAAAAAGGCATGTCACGTGAAACAGAGAATGCGTATTTCCGTAGATCTCTCAACCTGAAGCACTCTAGTTCATGGTTTGACTGAAGTTACGCAAAGCGCAGTCAGCAAATGCTGTTCCTGGCCTCACAAAACTCACCTCCTACATTTCCAGATGCTCTTAGCATAGACTGGTTTAATACTTTACCTGTAATTAAGTGGCTGGTTATTTATTGCCCAGTAGCTACACATGAAGCAGAATGAAGTCACTGAGTGTGTTCAGAGATGCTGAGAGCGTTGGGGAACAGATACGGATTCAGCACTGCAGCTGATCCTGCCCTGATCCTGTGTTTAAATGAATAGTCACAAGATCTATGGAGAAAATGACCTTGGGCTTGAGAAGGCCTTCAAGCTGGCTTAAAGACGTACTGGTCATGTCAATAACACCAGTTTATATACTGGGCATGATGTTCTGTGGTACAGAATATTCCTTAGGCTAGTTGGGGTCAGCTGTCCTGGCCATGCTCCCTCCCAGCTTCTTATGCACCTGCACACCAGCAAAACAGGGAAAGTTGAACATCACTATGTTACCAATATTCTTCTTTTGCTAATTCCCATACTGAATCCAAAGCACTGGACTATTCTAGCTACTAAGAAGGAAAATTAGCTCTATCCCAGCCAAAACCAGGACAGGTGGTTGTTGTTATTATTATTATTATGGACTTTAACTATCTGTTGTATAAAACTAAAGCATTTTTTAAATGAATACCATTTCTATTTACAACACTGGTTAGCACCAGGACAAGGCCAGGTACATCCAGACTGACCATACGGGAAAAGTATTAACAGATTCCAGCATTGGGGGGCCGGTTAGCTCACTCGGTTAGAGCGTGGCGCTGATAACACCAAGGTCACGGGTTTGATCCCCATTGGGTCCCCATGTGTTGCCTGATCTAGTTGAGAGGAGTTGCTGCCCGTAGCAGGGAGGTTGGATAAAAATGATCTCTAAGGTCCCTTCCAGCCTAGGCCATTCTATGATTGCTAACCTTTGTGTACATGGTTTCCATGTCCCAGAAATAGTTAAATTCCACTGATAGAAACAACACATTTGTTCTCAATGTATTACTGTACAGTGCAGAATTTGCTCTGACTTTCTCAAGAGCCAACTGTAGAGCAGAGCGAGTGTTCAATGAAATGAACAGTGGCTGGCTTGAAGGGATGGGGTGAACAAGCCACAGACTCTAGCAGAGATTTCTTTTGATCAGAGGAACTGTTCGTGACTTTTGTTCGGTGTCTCATGATGAAAAAAAAAAAAAAAAATCCTCTGGTGGAAAAAAGAAAAGTGCCTGTGTCACAGTGGTGTCAGAAGCTGGCAGTCATAGCGCCCGGACTTTTTTTTTTTAATGAATACTTGTGTTTGTATGGTATTGCACGATCATACAAAATGTGGCTTTGTATTGTTTCCCCGTTTTGCAAATAGCTGTAAGTGGTGTGGGTTAGAGCAAACAATCAGGCAAAGCAGAACTGACTTCATTCAAAACCGATTTGGAACCACACTCCTGTGTAGCAGAGTAAAGGGGATGTGTCCAGGGAATTACTGGAGGGAATTGGGAACAGTTGCTTTAAAACTGAGGGCTTTTGGAAACAAAAATAATAAAAGTCTCATCTTCTCTGTGTGGCTGCACCGTTATTTATGGATAGGGACTGAGCTGGAGGGAGGGGTGCTTAGGAGATGTTAACCTTATATTCTCTCCATTGCTTTGTGAACGCTATTCTAAAATCAGGAGATTTTCAGATGTATTTATTTTGGAATAAGCATAGTTTGTTCTGGTTTGGAATAAGCCTCTCCAGAACTGGACTTGTCACCTGTGCAGGAAAGGTTTGAGGGCTGCCCTGAATGGTGTGGAGAAACAGACTGCAAGCACAGAAGGGCACAGCCTTTCTGGGGAAGCCACTGTCTACCTACACTGGGGAAAAAAAAAAAACCCATTGCTATTCCGGAATGAGATTATGCACAGAGTAACCCCAAGAATTGGGCATAGAAAAGCATTTTAACCTTTTGTGTGTTGGGAACCAGGTGGCACCCTTGAGCCCCATCACCAAATTATTAATTGTTCTGTATTCCCTGTATATCTGCAAGCGTGTTCCCATTCTCATGCTTTGATTTAGCAGCACAATCTCACCATTACCATCACTATGATTTTATTTACTATTCTTACTTTTCAGGCTACTAGAGAAAAGTTTTTTACAGGAGAGAAACAGTCTGCAGTCTTACTCTACCAGCAGGCAGGGACTTACCATGTAAGAAGTCTTTCTAGGCTGTCAGATTTGTACTATTCTTTCGAGTCAAGGTTGGGAAAGGTGAAAAATAAAATCAAAAAGGACAAAGAAGTTAGCACAGCACAGTGTGTATGGGGTACCCTGAGCAGAGAAAACACACTGGATGACACACTTGGGGTGAAACAGAAGTGGGGAAAAGTAATTTTATCTCAGCATTTGCTTTGGCTGACTTCTCGGTCGCCAACATATTAATGGCTTTTCCCCTAGCAACTACAGAGCTTCCAACATGCAACTATTCTTTGGTCATAAAGACAAAAAACAGAGTTTGCCAGAACAGAGCTACCCCATTCTGGGCTGCTGACAACAGTCCCAGACTGTCCATATGCTCTGCTCCGCTCAGAAGCGGTAAAGCAACATTTTTGCTCCCGCTGGTGCCGGTGGTGTCCCTGCGGTTGTTATTGTTTCCATCCAGACCCTCTCCTCTTCCCTGGAGCTCCTGCCTGTTCTGTTTCGGGCTGTACCAATTGCAATGTCACAGCTCCTGAGCGCGGAGGAGAGCGAACAGATGTAGCTGTTGTCGCTTCCCTGCGAGCTGGTGGCACGGCCTGTCTCACTTTATTCCTAGAAATGGCTCGTGCGGGATGGCCGTGGGGTGGTTTAGAGTGAAAAGGGACACGGAGGGAGCAGGGATGCTCCCAAGGGGCAGGTCCAGGTGGAGGTGGGTGACCAGCCCGCGTCCGGCAGGGAGGAACAGGATCTGGCACCTTTGGAGCTGTGGAAGCTAAGAATAATCTCTTTTTCTGATGGATTGTGTGCAATCGATGACATGGGGAGCGGGGAATGAGGTGGGAAAGGACTAGTGGGTGTCTGACTCCTGTACGGGGTAGACTGGTAGTTCTCAGTTCCTACCGTGGGCCCTGAAGTGTTTGGTAGAGATTCACTAAAATGTTGCCTCTCTTGGTCAACGCCGTGGGATCTGGATTCTCTCTGCACATAGGCAGAGCACTGGTGTTAGATGAGACCCCCAAGCACTTACGGTGTTTTCTTCACAGTATCGTTCAAGATTGGGTTAAGCCTATGCTGCATTTTAAAGGGGTGATCCCACGTTCTCCTCCAGCTCTCAGCTAGACACCCCCAACTTGCTCAAGTCCAGCCAAAATCTTACGACAATTGAAGAAATGGTTGAAGAAATGTTCCTTGCACCCAGAGTGAACAGAGAGGTAACGATGGTGGCACCCTGGCATCACATCTGCTGAAGCTGATGGTGAAACTGCACCTTTGACTGGCATCACCTAATTCCCATGTTTAACTCTGTATTAAGCATCCTGATATTTTACAGCTCCTGGCAGAAGTCTTTGCTCTTTACTGACCTGGGGGTTCCTAATGCAGCAGAAAAGCTCAGTCAGGTGAGCAGAAAAGCTGAAGGCATATCCAAATACTAATTTCTACCTGTAGCCATTAGCAGCAGAGGGAGAAATTCATTGTTCTGATCCCTTTCCACAAAAAAAGCAACAACAAACAAACCAAGGGTGGACAAAATACTAGGTTCTTTCCACTGTTGAATTTAGTGTCTTCTCAGACCTGCACTTATCACAATTTACTGTGCTTCCCGATGAGATTCAGTGCTACACGCCATCTTTAGGGTAAGGATTTTTGTGTTTATCTGCACACTCACTGCCGAGGCAGATAAGAGACTTTATTCTCTACATTATCACTATTTTTCTCCTTTCTAGGAGCCAGTCTGGCTTTAAAAAAAGAGGGGTAAATATTTGAGCTTGTTTTGCAAACCTGAAGTGAGGCACTGAGTTTTTTTATACTTATTTATATCCACTAAAATCACCAGCTCAAAGAGGCTTTTTCAGCTTCTTGGGCTAAAAACTTCCCTTTTGTTAATATTTGCTTGCTCTGTTCATTATTCCATGCTTGACTCTTCCCTCCCCTGACTGCTGTTATCACCTTCAGTGGAACAGCTGTGTCACTGCTAAAGGGTGTTAATCTTCCCCTATCTAACACCTTATTGACAGCTAGAGTTGGGGAGGCCCCCGGTCTATTCTGACTTGGGTGACTTCTCAAAACATTCCTTTTTTAGCTTCCTTTTCTTTTGGTCCCAACCCTGCTGTAGCCTGACCTGGAGAGAGCCTCACACAACCCCTCCTGGACTGCTGCAACCAGGGTCAAAGTGTTCTGCCTGTATCAGTTCTAGCAATTACAAACAGGAGAATATTCCCTAAGGATGTCAGGGGACAATAAAGCCACGACTAATCAATAAGCACAATACCTGTGGCACACCAGAGCCCAGAATAGAAACCGCTCCGGCAGGTGGGACAGCTGGCTTGAATTTTTATGTAGCGGTTGCGAAAGGCGCCGCGGCTTTCAGCGAGACGAAAGCAGCGCTGACAGTGACAGATCCCCTGTTACATCGTGCCACTGAACAGAACAAGCCACTTCAGCAGACACAGTTCATTTTCCCTGAGAGTTTTGTAATGGGTTGGAATTAGTATAGAATTTCATTTTCCTGAATTCCCTTTGCCTGACAGCGTTCTGGACTGCCCTGCAGCTTCCAAGGGCACCTTGCCTTTTTGGAGGTCTAGACTCTAGAAGGATCCAGGGCAAACTCACGTGCTGAGCCGATTGCCTTACAGATCTGCCCTAAAACAGCAGTGGGCACCCTGGTCGGGATTTCTGCCATGTCTCATGAATGCAGGGTCCAAGGGGATCTTTTCCAGAGACAACCTGTTGTGCAATGGAGGAGCAACAGGAAGCATCCCTCTTTCTAGTCTTTATGCTTCTTCACTGTTAAATCAATGCAGCTATTCAGATTTACCCCACCTGTGTCCAGACACAGCCCTCAGGTGCTGAAGTTGGCAGTGAATTGCCTTTTCCTCTAGTCAGTGGAAAGAGATGGAAACCACTGAGCCCAGTTAAGGCTGGTGTCGCTTCTTCAAGATCTCCCCATGGGTGATACAAGAAACCTTGAGCAGCAGTTCCTGGTTAAGTGACATTAAGCAGTTAATGAGCACCAGTTGGCCTGGCTTCTCTTGGAATCACTGCAGCAGGGTCATGGCCACCAGAAGGGGAATGTGGACAGGCCACTGCTGAGGGAACCTTAACTTCCCACCGAGCCTAAGGATCTCTCCCAGTAGAAAGCATTTACCAGTGGAGGGCTGAGAAGATCAAGACGGAGACAGTTGTCTTGTTTGGATTAGAAAATAGGTCCAGAAAAAGGAGACAAATGGGGTCATAAAGGAAATGTAATGTTTATATTATAAAGCAATTTACTCATCCTGCCTCTCCAGTACTTGAAAAAGGCAGCTGAGTGTGACATAGGGGTTTGAGTACAGAACTGAGAACTCGAAGTGTAGGGGCTTTTGCAGGACTTGAACTGGTGATCTAATTTTACTCCCACTGTAACTGGAGTGATCTCATTGACTATGATTATTGAATTTATTAGACTGTTCAAAACTGTGGCAATACTAATAGGCAATCTGTGCTTTACCTGACAGCCAGTGTACCAGTACTCACTCGGTAAGTTATACCCTAATGTGAAGATACACGTGCTGTCTGTGACGGTCAATTGGCTTCAAAGTTGACCCTCACAAATTCCATATTCCCTTTCTGATACACCTTCTGTGGATCTACAGTTCTAGATATCCTGCTGCACTTCCAAACCCGACAGCAGGTTTCTTCTGGTCAGGAACTGGGCCAATGACATTTTCAGATAGGCTTGACCAGATGTAGTCGTTAAAAGAACTAGGCCAATGCAGACTGTCATTAACAAAAGAAACACAGACCCCCAGGGGAAGATATGAACGTCGGGTTATTTGGCCACCAGCTGATTCCTTATCAATAAGTGATGTAGCAGAAGGCACAGCTGTATTAACACACACTGAGAGGCCACTGTCGCATAGAGGCACCACACTTGGGATAATAACCTGGTCTCAATATTCTGGAGCCCACATCAAAGCAAAGCATGCTGGAAACACTTTTTTTTTTTCTTTTTTCTTCAGTTTTGCTCTTCAACTACACACAACACGCTCACCTCATCAGCTGTAGCTGACTCCCACCCCACAAGCCCCTGTCCCTGGGTTGCTGAGCTGGCTGCTCTGCAGGATCAGGGCTTCAGTCAAGTCATCGCTCACTGCCCAGGTGCTCTTGCCCTCTGATAGTTTGATATGGTTATAAATTACAAATGAATCTTTTTCCCATCTCACGAGAAAGAAAACCATCAAAAACTGGCTGAATATCTGTTCTAACGTAAAATGAAAGAAAAAACTGCGCTCAGCTTAGTCGTAAGTTTGCTTTGGGATGTCGGCTTTGTTCGCTCTGACCAAACTCTGTGCCCGGAGCTCACAGCCAGACAGCTAAAAGAAGTCTGAATATTATTTAAAGGATTGGTAAGGTCACGGTGGCCTGAGCCTCTGGGGTCTGAATTAATCTGGCTGGCACAGCAGCCTGCTCTGGCTCAGCAGCTCCTGCTCGCAGGTACATTCGTGTAGAGCAATGCCATCCAGTGGTTGCTCGGATTCATCACAAAGCCGATGGCTCCTTCCTGAGGGGACACTACAACCAGCCGAAATGTTTCTGCTCTTGTTCCCAGCTAAGGCATTTCTCAGATGTTAAAAGACTGTGACAGTGACCAGCTTGAGCGCTTCCAGCTTCTTTGGCTTTTTGCATGTAAAACCCAGGTATGTTTTACGTAGCAGCCACTTGAAAACGTTTAACAGACATTGTCAGAGGGGCTAAAATGTTTTATGTGTGCCACCCAGATACACAAATCGTGGTGTGGGGAGTGATTATATGGAGTCATGTAGAAAAACCATGCTGAATTTTGAGACAGAAATGCAGTCTGTGAATGTAACTTTCTCCGTACAAAGCGCAGGAGCCACTGAGGTGACTCAGTGGGTCATTTTTCCTCGAGGACAATGCCCAAGGGATAGGACGAACAAGGGCTGGACTCTGCAGACCTTTATCAATGTTACATTTTAAGGAGCCCCAGTATTTCCAGCTACCCAAGGGCTGGACATTTTGCAGGGGGGACTTAAACCTGCCTGTCTGCATCCCCTCTCTCGCCTTCTCCCAAAGGCCCACCATCGCCCAGTGGCACAGGCCAGCATCCCGTAGCAACTAAACGAAAGCGCTGACATATTTTTCCCGTTGCGCTTCCCAAGCCAGATGTAACCGCAGGGATGATGATGACATGCAATACCTCTCTCAGCGAGGGGCAGCCCCTTTGCAGCCCCTCGGACGTTCCCAGGGGGTCGTGCCCTCCTTCACGCTGCCACCGAGCCGCTGGCCGGGGTTGCGCCACGTTCCAGCGCGCTGCAGCTCCTGCTCTGCGGTACAAATTCCAATCAGGCTCGACAAAGCCCACCGGGTGCTGCTGACAACAGGTGTCTCATTAAACATCGCTCAACCTTACAGGCATTCGCATTGACAAGAACCAAACTCACACTCAATCACAGCTTAATCACAGCCAAACTCTATTAACAAGTCATACTAATTACCAACTTCTAACAATTTCTCAGGTTCAGAGGCAAAATATCCTTTCTTTATAGATGAAAACAGACTTGTGATACTCCAGCTCTGGCCATAATTAGGTCCTTTTAAACAAAACAAAACTAAAATAAAAATCCAGACGGATCCCTTTGTGATAATGGTCCTGAAAGTAGAGTTGTACAATGAGATGTTTTGTTTGTTTTAATTTTGTCTCTGCTATTTTGCCCACAAGGGTCCAATTAGCTTGTTACAGATGCTTGTATCAGTTTTATCCACTTGTCTTTTTTTATTTTATTTTTTTTTTAAGAGGGGTAACTTGTAACACAGATTGCTGGCCTGCAGGCATCCAGAGATCAACAACCAGCTTTCTGTGATACCAAGCCCCCTGTGAAACAGGCAGACCTTACCCACAGCATTCATAATGCAAAGGGTAAAAAGAACAGAGGGGAGGGAGGAGCTTGCACTGGATTTTGGATTATCATGGAATAATCTGATGTGCTCAGAAGTGACCTGAAGATGGCAATTCTGCTATGGCTAAGAATAACTCTGACAAACTTTGGTTGCTACACCGTGGAAATTAAATTCAGCTTTTATTTGTAATAGCGAGAAGCTCTCCTTGCAACAAAACAGCTCTTAAGAAGTGGCTTTGAATTGTACACGTCACTACTTAGTCTCGTCCCCTGGTATGTTCAGCACACGTGTAGTTCTGTGTTAACCTGGATGCTTTCCTCCATTGTGTGGCTGTATTGAGTGCCCGACCACTTGAGAACTCACTTGTGTAATCGATACACTTACAAAAGGGTACGTATAAATAACATGAAGAATCTGACTTGAACTGACAGGGGCAGTATCACATCTAGGGCTAATGCCTCATCCTTAACTTGTGCAGCTGCTGGAGAGGAAAAAAAAAAACCCAAACCCAACACACAACAGACTAAGTTAAGGATAACACAAGATTTTCTAGCATTTTGAAGTCTCCTCCAAGTACCTGCAGTGCAAAACCAGGAGCTAGTTGTTTACCTGGTTTTGGGTTTAGTTGCTGTTTGCTTTTCCCCTCCTTAATTTTAAGAGGAAATTAGCATTTCTCCTGGAACATTATAATGACGCAGCTCAGCAGAGACACATCAGCTTGAGACTTAGTATCAGCAATTACTTCTACCTTCAGTGAAGGCTGTTTTTTTTTTTTTCTTCAGTGAGGTGCAGCAGGATGAACGCAGGACACCTGAAGCACCTGGGAGAAGGCTGCTTTTCTTAGAGTGGTTTGGTGTGATGTGGGATCCCAGTCTATCTTGCTGTGAGGGTCTTAACGTGATGTGGCAGCTCTGCAGAGCTGCAGGCACCCGAAAGCAGCTGCAGGGAGGAGCAGGGTGACATCCAGCTATGGAGAAGAGTGGGGCAAACCCACCCACCTTTGCTTTCCCCAGTGTAGCCTCGCAAGGCTCCTGTGACCCTGATGTGATGGAGTGATACAGTGGCTTAAGATGGGGAAAATGGGTTCATAAATTGTTACCTGGCAAGAGCAGAAGGCTTGTGTTTAAGGTTCAGTGTCCAAGGCTTTATCTTGCAAGGGTACAACCCTCTTGTCCTGACGCTGCCATCCTCCCAAGTCCTGAGGCTGAGTGGGTACAATGAAGTGATGGCCTGCCTGCCAGAGAGGGGAGCACAGGAGACCTTGGATCAGCCCATTCTACAAAGCAAAGCCTTTTGTGCAGCTTTTGGGCTGAAGATGGATCAGGCTAGCATTTCCCTGCTTACCAGCCTCCCACATAAGCTGGTAGCAACTTCCCAAATGTGCTTCTGCAAGATGTACCAGAGCAGGACGGGATGAAGTGAAGCTGCAGGTGAGTCACAGAGAAATCCTGGTGAGGCTACACACAGGTGCCTCTATCCAATGGCGTAGCGAGCCTTTATCATTACTGCTGCAGCAGGGGGCACCTCTGATGCGGGCACTCTTGTTTCTACCACCCTGATTAGATGTGCTTGAAGGGGCCACACTGCAGTTGACAAGTGGCATCTCTCATGGCAGTAAAGGTGAGTTTCTGAGACTCTGGAACAAGAAGTAGAGGTGGGGTTGTTTTTGTGAAGATGCTTGCTTTCAGTGTAAGGTCCACTCCTGCTTTAGTAGCAGCAGGAAAAAAAAGAAAGATCTTTGTTCAGAGCCATAGTAAGGCAGGCCAGGAGATGAGATATCCGTGTGCAGAGGAATAACCATGAGAACATTGATGCAGTGTCTCATCAGGGGAAAACGGGAGATTCTGTCTTGGTTGTCTCCATAAGAGATTGTTTCAGACCAGAGGAGAACACCCTTTTTCCTGGCTTTTGCCAGATGAAATCCAAAAGAAAAGACTAGCAGGTGCTGACACAGGCTCCAGAGGCTCATTCTGGTTCCCATGCTCCTTCAGCACACAAGCCCAGGGCCAAAGCAATTCAGTTCCTTTTGGGGAATACAGCGTGCAAGATCAGCAACAACCCCTCCTAGTTCTGAGCTTTTCTCAGGGCTACGAATTTTCTCTTCTTCATGGATTTTTACTATTCCTGAAGTTAAAAAAAAAAAAAGGAAATAAATTAAAACAATTGAAGCTTTAGTATTTTTTGGAGCCGTCACTTCTGATCAGGAACTGAAATCCTGCTTCATGCTCCTCCAGTGTGAAAATCTGTCAGGTAAATAGAAATCACCTCGTAAAAGCCCTTAAACAGCTCTGGTTTGTATTTTAATTGAGGAACAGAACATTTCAAGCACTTTTATTGGGTGGCGCCTGCTGAATGACAGATGTCCATGGCGGAGTAATGCTGAGCACACTTTCATAAAACAGGGCAATTCCTTGCTTAAAACATTTACAATTAAAGGCTTGATTGAATAACAATGAGTTCTGTGCATGGAGCTCATTTCTGCACTTGTTTGTGCACCTGAATCAGGCTGTGATCATTCAGTAGGTTGGATACGAGGTGCCAGCTGCTTTGTTCAATGACCGAATAGTGCTCATGGGCACAGCTGGAAATATGCCTTTGATTTTTCACTAAGCTAGAGATAAGGTACACTACGCCGTGCTGCTCAACTTGCTAACACCCTCATTTCAGCTGGGAGGCTGGTTTGCTGTGTTGGGGTTTTTTTTTTTTAATTTTTTTTTAAACTAAATGTTGACTCTACCAATTTGTTAAAAGCCAGAGATTTTTAAATGAGCACTAATCCTTAC
The DNA here is from genome assembly GCA_020746105.1 of Trogon surrucura. Classification (NCBI taxonomy): domain Eukaryota; kingdom Metazoa; phylum Chordata; class Aves; order Trogoniformes; family Trogonidae; genus Trogon; species Trogon surrucura. Next base: position 17,414,770 of record CM036627.1, on the reverse strand, counting down.
CAGTTGGTTTATTTTTCTGTCTAGCTCCTGTGACCTCTATTACTGTAATAACCAAGAACATCACCTCTGTTCAAGCACTGATTCTTACAATATCTGTGGGAAGTTAGGCTGGCATTAACATTTTCTCCAGTTATATGTAGAGAACTGAGGCACACAAAGGTCAAGTGGCTCACCCAAAGTTGTTCTTTGAAGAGGCATCCCAGTGCTGTATGTACATGACCAGTTTCTGGTGGTGGTATTTAAAATTTAGCTGTGGGAATGTAGAAACAGGCTTAAAGGAAGCACAAAACACCCAACAGCAAACCAGATGACATGGCATAAACCATAACGTTTTGCTCAAGCCAACTAAGAGACTCAAGTGAGAAAGGATTTCGAGTTTCATCCCTGCTGAACTGAAAAACACCATGTCTAAACTGACATCAATACAAATTCGTGAAGGCACAGAAAATCCTAACGGTGAGAACCTGAACTTCAGAAAAACAGCCTCATTTTTCTCAAAAAAAATAAAAAAAAAGATTCCACAAAGTAGATCTTGCCACAGCAGAAGGAACATGTGTCATGGGAACAGCAGAGGCAAAATGTGTCATGGGAAAATCTTGACGGATTCAGCCCAGGATGAGAATGTGCAAATTGATGCAAAATCAAATGCAACTGAACGAGATAACACATATCCCAGCGATGAAGAAAACTCACAGCATACTCGGAAAAAAAGTTGGAGTTTAAATCCAAGGGGGGGTCTGAGGACATCTAAGCAGTCCTCAGTGACTCCATTTTTGGCAGGAATATGAAGGTTTTCCCAGAAAGGAGTCACGAAAGTGATGCAGAAATGAAACTAGTAACTGAAGTGCAAGGGTTAGTTACAGAACTGAGGGGAAGATGTGCAACCCATCCCACCCATATAAGAATAAAGCAGGTACTAAGCAATGGTATAGTTTACTACTAAGAAGTAATCATGACACTCACTTCAGGGCTACTATATTTTTTATTTTTTTTTTTAATTCTTGGCCTCCTCTGCTGGCAGTGCTTTTCAAGAATTGCTGGCTTCCAGCTCCAAAGTAGCTTAATTTAAGTTCCAGGGGAAACAAAACTCTAAACTAGCCTTATCTGTAAGCTCTTTGAAGATGTGGGAACGTCCTCGGGTTGTACGGAAAGGAAGTGCAATTCAGAGCCTGGTACAAATATATAAAGGGGTTCAATATTTAAATATAACCTGCCTCGTGCTATCAGTGACCAAGCTCTTTCAGGCTGAACACCTTTGATTTTTATTGCCCTATTCTGCAATAAGCGACAACACAAAACCTGTTGCAGGGCCACGCTGGCCCATCACCTGCCAGCGCTAACAGCCTTGCTGCTGCCAAGAGAACATTTTGGTAGCTAATATCTTTCTACTTTTACAGGACAAATCCATCTCTCCAGCACCAGGAAAACTACTGATACCATCCCCACGCCACTGGGGTGAGCAACCCACGGCGCCGCGCCGGTGGCACACCACCACAGGCTGCCCTTGGAAGAAAACACACATTTCCAGCTGCTTACAAAAACAGCATAAGTGCTAAACATAAAATAAAATAAAATGGTTTGGGGCTGTTTTTCTCTACAGAAAACAGATGCCGTGGTGCTGCACCCATGGCTGAGCTCAACACAAGTAAAGAAGTCAAGCTGGAACTGTGCACTGATGGAGATGCTGACGGTCTGGCTTGCAGACCTGCTTTTGCAAAGGGTCAGGACAGTCTCACATAGGGCACAACTCTGTTAGTTTTGGTCTGTTTTTTCTTTTGCGTTGTTGGGTTTTGGGGTTTTTTAAAATAATAATAAGGAAAGACAGCTTTGGCTCCCTTCTAGAAATTATATTCTGCTAGTGTGAGAAATAAGTCTGTCTAAAGGGAAAGATCGCAATGTGTCTGCTGCAAGCCTAAATAAAGGTCTGCAGCTGCCTGGCCCAATTTTGTTTTTACATATGTAAGGTGATTTCTACCAACATAGAGTTATATTTCACAAGCTCTCCCTTTCATTTGTAATATACAAGACTCAGCAGCAGAGGGGAGCATCTTAGCCCAGGGTCCCGATGACAGTCCAGAAACAAACAGAAAAGGAGCTGTGCTGCTCCTACCTGGTGGTGCAGAGGGCAGACAACCCATCCTGAGGAACGTTGCTCCTGGGCAGCGCGACAGCAGGAGGCAGGAGCAGCAGCAGCAGCACAGGCAGAGCTGACACCCAGCCCAGGACAACCCTCCCAGCACAGCAGCACTCAAGGCCCCAGGGCTCTGCTCAGGGGCCCTTTTCTACTGAGCACCATGGGAAGGAACGCTGGGATTGGTCCTCTGGGGTCCCTCCCCACAGGCACAGCTGCCCCCTCCCCTATCGTCATTGTCCCCAGTGTTAGAGCAGCAGAGAACTGCCAGCCTGGGGTTCTCCCACCAGGACAGTCGTTAACTATCTGCTTAACAATAATAAATACTAATAAAAAGAAATAATCTTTTTCGTAGAAAAGAGATGATTACTAAGCAGAACATATACTGGGGCTTTCTAATGATAAATCTAGTCCCCACATGCCCCTTATTCAGTGGGATGTGTTCTTTCAGCCTTGATGGTGGGCTGGGAGGCATCCTCTGCCGTTCTGACACAACGGCCTTGGCTGGGGCGTTAGCATTCCTCGGAGCTGTCCCAGTGAGTGTGATCAGGGTTTTCTTGAAGATGCAGCCAGGGCTTGGATCAACGCACAGCAGTGTCGAAGTGAATCTTTCCGGGGCTGCTGGGATGTGAAGCGCTCGTGGGTTTCTTCGACAAGGAGGAAATGAGTCCTTGTGCCATATTCCCCAGGCTTTCTCCTAGACGTCTACCAGTTACACCCTTCCTTCCCGCCTGCAATTAGCACTTGCAGTGTTGCAAAGGGAGATGAGATTCGCTCTCCGCTGTCCTTCTTCAGAAATTTCTCACACCTTCCCCGCTGGGTGGGAACATGCGCCGTGGGTTAAGAAATATTCTCGTAGCGGAATTACATTTGCAGCAATCCTACCCCCCGCCTCCTGCTTTCTTCTGACTATTAGACTCCGCTGCTCATCGTGGTACAGCAGCACGTGAACACAAAAGCTCAGGCATAGCAATTGGTTCAGCAAAGCCCCAAATCTCTGTGACTCTGTTCACCGCCCCTCGGAATTGCACAGGCACAAATCAGGGCCAGTATGTTTCATGCAGGGTAACTGGAGCTGGAAAAGTGCCTGCAATTTTGGTGGAAGAGTGGGGTGAGAAGTGGGAGTATATGACCATTGACCTTAATTAGAGGAGATAAAAATGTCGAAACATGATTCCTAAGAAAACCAAGGAAGGCCTCTATTGTCGAGTGTTTCCACATGGTTGCCACTGAGAAGAGGTCAAGTGCTTTCTATATACTTTAAGTAAACAGCAGACTGAGAGTTCACAGTCTGGACTGGATTTGAGCAGCTTCTGTATTCTGCAAGATCATAATTGAGTCTTAATGTACTTAAGATTTTTTATCCAGCAACATTACTACTCAAGAGTTGCCAGGAAATACAGTAGTGATTAAGAGTTACAAAGTTGGCTTGTAAAACTATGCCTAATGTCATATATGGCTAACCCCATGCTAGAATTATCTCTTGCTCCTAATCTAAAAGCACAGCAATGATGGACTCTTCTGAAGAAGAGTCTCTGCTGTTGGTGGCTATGATAAAGACATCTCTCCTCGTTTCTTTGTTGTCACGTTAAAGATGCACATAGCCTGCAAAACTAAATCTGCTAAATGAGAAATGGGTTATATGTCAGGAATAGAATTCTCCAAATAAGGTGGTTTATTTACCTGCTACTGTGAGGCATATCAAGCTGAGTTAAAATGTCAAGTATAAAATTCTCCTATTCACCTTTGCAGCTATCCAGACTGTAGGTTAAGAAGACTGAATGTTGTAGGTTTGTTTCAAGACCAGCTCCGTTTCCCTACCTGGAAGGGGCATGACAATCAAATCAGACATTACAGCCTTATTTCATCTGCAGACTCAGCTCTAGCGCTGTTGCCAGCAGTTACAGTATTACCAGGTAGCAGCATCCATCTCAAACGCTCAGCATCTCTTCCATGCCCCAGAGTCACCACACCCTTAGTAAAGGTCCTGTTTACAGACAGGCAAACTGAGTCAAAGAGCAACGCTCCAAGTCCACGGAAATCAGTGGCAGACCCTCCAGCAGACCTAATAACTTCTCCAGCTATTACAAGGAGGAAAAAAGGGCAGAAGTGCTCTTAGGGGCATAATTGGAAACAGATGAATCACTGGAAATCATCCTGCCCATTCCATGGGCTTCACATGAGGATTTGAAATAGTCAGGACCCGAATTATTTAAGGTATAATGCTGGGAGGAGGGAATGAGGCATGAAACTTGGGAACCTCAGTCCCCAAGACTTCTCTCGGAAACCAAGCTGTAAAGCTTAATATGTACCTGAAGCAAAAAATCCCACTTTCACTGCCTGTGTCTGCCTGTGAAAAGGAAAAAACAAAGGGCAGCTGATCTGTGATTGCTTTCTTGCTAGAACTGTGGATTTGAAACCTCTATCCTTGATTAAAGTGGGGAATGCAATTGCACAAGTCGTTAATTATTAGTCATAAACCAAAGTAGTGATGGAGGCAAATAAAAATCTGCCACGACAATCGGATTCTGGAAAGAAGACAGACCCGGGAGCCTCCAGCCTGTTTGCATTTCTTTTTTTTTCTGTGAAATATGTGTCTGAATTGCTGGGTCTCCAGTCCTTGCGTGTACTCAGAGTATGTGATGTCTATAGGTACAGATCAAGAGACATGAACTTTATCTACACAGACAGCAAAAAGCAGCTTACAGTTCCTTTAACATGTGACCAGTCCCAATTATGGCTTCTTCCACATGACATCAGTATGCGATGGAGGATCTCACTTTTTTTTCGCCAGAGGCAAATGAATACATTATCCAGCAGCGAGGCATGGGGCAAGCGGATGCGTAACTCAGGGGTGATTTGGATTCCACACTCGCACGGGGGTGTGAGCCAACCTCAGAAGTCATTTTCACTGATGCTGACACATAAGGCATCCCTCAGAGACCTGTCTATCAAACTGCAACATGCTATGCAGAAAAATTGGATTACTCATGCTACAATAAAGAAGGAGAAGATGACAATGATGAAAAAAAAAAAGACATCAAAATATAACAGCTATTTATTAAATGAACAAAAATCCTGACAACAGGAAAGTATCCTAGAGTCTTTTTATTTATTTATTTTCCCTCTTGCAACCCATTTCAAGGAGAGCTTGTTGGAAAAATGCTATTAATTCAGACACTACCGCTGGAAAAAACCACCACTTATTATGATTGTCACATTACCGTACTTGTGAAATATCATCTTAAATACTCATTACGATTTTCCTGCTTGTCTTGCTGCAGTCTTGCTGCTGGTCTTGCTGCAGCCAAAGGGAATCCTTGCAGCAGGATTTCCTTTGGCTTTGGTAAGAACAGGATCAGGCCTCTCTCTCTCTCTCTCTCTCTCTCTCTCTCTCTCTGAATTGCAAATCAGCTCAGTAACTAGGCAAAGTTCACCGTGCTCAGTTCAAAGCATGCAAGATGAAGCTCAGGGCATTTCACTCACAGTATTTGCTGAGTTCCTCAGGTCTACAGAAGTGTTAAAGTGGTTTAATACAAAATCCATAAGACAAACATTATGCAGCTATGTGTGAACCCCTGTCCAATAAAATCTATTTCTTTGGGAAAAAAAAAAATTACAAAGTAGTAAAACATACTTAGTAAAGAAAAGAAAAGGCTATGTGAAGCTTAGTAAAATCCTATAAATCGGAATGCCAAACAGTTTCATGAAGGGTGAATTAAAATAAATCTACAGAGGAACACATGCACACAGAAACACACACAATCCATAGCTGGAAATGGACCTGGACAAGTGTCGAGGTTAGAACATCTCAGACAGCACTGCAGGACTGGTTTTATAATATCAGATAATGGAAAGGTTTGGCCAAATGCTGATTTTTCTTCTCTAGCAATGACAAACCTACACTGGGGCTTCTGCAGTATTTGCTCCTTAGGTTATTCCCCAGGAATGCTATTTGGGAAGGCTAATTGAGTTTTTTAACTCCGCCTGCCCTGAATCATCTTATAGTTGTACTAGCTGCAGCTGCAAATTCGTTTTTACCTACTGTTATCATTTTTTTAAGGAGCCAGTTGTTGTATATTGGCTTGATTCCAGTCATTTCCCATGGGGTTCGCTTTCCTGTCTTGAGTCTCCCTTCTACGTATTTCTTCCCAGAGGTAAGTTTCGGTTCCCATCCAAACCAAAAAGAGGGAGCACCACAAACTCTTCTGTAGTCCCGCGTCTCGCACAGCCTTGGAGGAGCTCATGGCCTGCTCACCAGAGTGAAGAACAGATGCAGGTTTGCGTTTCCCCGCTCATCCTGCGACTGCGTGACACCGCCGTGCGCAGTGCTGTGTCATCAACCCGGCTGCATCCTTTAAGCTTGCCTAGTGGTGTTTTGGGGGGTTGACTTCTTAGTGCAGACACGCGATTTCAACGTGACCACACATAGTGAAAGTACGCAGAACTACAGGACTCTCTAAAATTGTCAGGAGCAAATACGATCAGATCTGGTTCTTGATCTCATTACTGTCTAAAAGATTTGGTTGGCATTTTTAAATGCCGTGATTTATGTTCTTCACCTTAACACGGCCCTCAGTAGTGTAAATCCAGTAACTCTGTTATTCTCCAGGGCAACTTTAAAGAATCCGATTGGAGAACTTCCACAACACTGTGTCTATAAGAAAATATTAACATGGATTAAGACAAGTTGATAGATTTTAAACCAGGCTATAGAATGAGAACCAGTGAGAATAAATCAAATAACTTTGCCTAACTACAGAAAGTATCTGTAAAGCCCTGTAAGGTTTCCATTTCCTAAAGCCACCTGCCATCTCAAATGCCCCTAATCAGTCACAGATGCTGGATACCAACCTGCTAACCCTATGGCTTTGAGAGAAAATATTGCACTTTGTAAATTCATTCTTGGGTATTTCCTTAATTTTTCTTAAACTAAACTTTCATCCCTTATTTTTCACTTAAATGTAATGAGTTAAATCAACTCTGACATTTTGCCCTGCTCACCCTTACAGTTCTGTTTAGCTGCTTGCCTGCCTCCTTCTTGAAAAGTCTGATGACCTCAGGGGTTTTGGGGTGGTTTTTTTTTTTAATAATTAGGGTATTTTTTCATTCCACACCTCATGATCAGCCTCCTGGTGTTGAGCAATCCTGTTAAATGCAGAGTTGTGACTACTTCTCTAATCCATTGCCAATGGAAAAAAGAATATCTTTCTGTTCTTATGTTTATCTCCATGGTGAAGATGTACCAGACACTGAGCTTTTCTGAAGTACTGTGGAAATAGTTTTTTAAGCCCCCAAAATAATTTTAAAAACCCACCAAAAAAATAATTAAATCTACTCCTGAAGAAATAAGTGGCGTTTTAGAGGCCTCATGCAGCACCAGCTGGAATCAAAATCGAGAATTTCACAGATTAGGGAAGGTACCAAAACAAGCCCTCGTCCCACAGAGTGTTGGATGCTGTTCAGCTCTACTGGTACTCATGAAGAGCAGGGGGATGGCTTTGCTCTGGAAGGAGCCATTATTCCACTTTAGCTCATGAAGACAGACTGGGAGTGGGAGTTGTAATGGAGGTAGGAAGCAGACTGGATTTTATTAGTCTTCCATCATCTTTAAGAGATCCCTAACCAGATCAGGTTTCAGCCTCTCCCTCCACTCTTGTGTCAACCTTTGGTTCTGTTTTTTTGCTGGGGGATAAGTTTCATTATATTAATAAGCAGCACAAGTGGTTCCAATTGTGGAAGAACCACTCTGAGCTGTCAGAAATGATCAGAGGAGAAGTTTCAGCCTTTCCATGATCACAGCCTCTTCTGCTGGTGCCTCGACTCAGCACTTCCCCAGTGCACTTCACATTTTTAGCAGCCGTGACAATAATAAAAGGTACATTTACATTTCAGCGAGGGTAGGTTATTTTAAGGAACTTTATTCTCTGATCGTGGTAGTATATCAATGCTCAGAAAGCAGACGCTAATGGGAATAATTGGGCTAACATCCAATCTACTGGCTGGGAGACTAGACCTAGGCATGCACTTAAATGAAACTCTACATCTTCAGTCTTCTACTGCAGTCAAATTTCAAACGCGATCATCCTTAATTATGCCACTAAACCAGTAAATTTGCATTTCTTATTACTAATACAGAGGCAGCAAGCAAAACTCAGAATGAAAACACTTCAAAAGCCGAGACAGTTGGATCCATGTCTTAGAGTGAACCATTAAGTCTTACCAGCAGTAACGCTCAGCATTTGTCTCCCTCACCGCATCCACCTGAAGGAAAGAGCTTTGGGTAGACAAAGTAATTAAAGAATTCCTGCGAGTGTGGAAATAGCACCGGGTTCATTTTACAGATAGGAAAACGAAGCACGAAAGTTCTAAATTCATTTGAGTTCAATGAACTGGCCAGTAGTGAGGAGACGGTCTGACGCATAACTCTGTGCTCCAACCACTAGTAGGAAGAGAGGCACTCGTGGGACAGGCAGGCAGTCCTCGTGGTGCACCCGCTGAAGCTGCCTGGGCTTTGTGTAGGAGCATGTATCCACCAGCATCCATGCCCCAGGCTGCAGGAGTGGGCTTTGCGTTCCCAGATTTACCATGAAATGACCGAGGATCATGCTTTTCCCCCGACAGGTTCCGTCATCACCCTGGCAGGAACTGAGCAAAATTTAGTTTTCGAATTTCAGGACTAGTCGCTGAAATGTCATCTGTATGATGGAACAAAAAAAAAAAAAAAAAAAAAAAAAAGAAAAAAAAAGAGGGGAGAAATGTAAAAGGAAATCTTTGTAGCAAGGACTACCTGACTCTCCCGCAGTAGGAGACAGAAGAATACTGTTTCATGTCATGGAGATGTAGTTAAAATGCAGACTGCATATCCTTGTTCTCAGAATTTGAGAGGTGTGGTTTATGCATGTGGACAAGCCATCGTTCCTCCCTTTCATCTATCACTTGATGTAGAGGAAGGCTTTTATGTGTTAGCCCCATATAATGGATAATTTAGTCTGAAACCATTATGAAAAGTATTACACTTTGGGTACATATGCTTCAATTATTCTTGAAAGTACATGGAAATATTTTATGACATTCACGTACATTCCAAGTAAAAAAAAAAAATCAAAACGAACCCAGAATTTTTGTTTACCATTCAAATAAATTTGGTCTCCTAAGGCAAGTTTACATGTATTTTAGAATTCTGCCATTTTATGAAGCATTTTTAAGGTAGAATGTAAACAATATATTTGAATACTAAATAGGAAAAATGTCAGTCATCGTGCATTAAAATTACCAGTAGTACACGTTGCTCTTAGCTGCATGTGTTTATTCCCCTTATGAATAAAAGTGTGTAACATAAAAAGTAATAAATAGAGTTAAATTCTCCTTGCTCAAGTGCACTTAGAGCTGAACTTCCAAATTAATCCAATCACCCTTTTACAGAGTTGGCCAGAGGAAGACCTGACTGAGTTACCCATAAAACCATCAACTGCTGATACGACGTGAGACACTTTGACAGTGAGCAGGGCTGGAGTATGCCCTTCTGCCATGGGAACAGTTTCTTTCAGGAGGGCATTGTAAGAAGGGTTCTTTGCAAGAGGAGGGTCTCCTTGTTTGTTTTTTTCCCAAAACATACTCCAAACGACAGGTGTTGGAGATGGCACTGGCTGGACACCAGTCAGAGGTGATGGCCTCCTGAGGGTCACTGCACCTTTATGCCTCAGTTTCCCCGTTTCTAAATACAGCACCCTCATACAGGACACTGTGGTTTATTTCAGCCAGGAAAATTATCTTAGCATTTAGTTAGATATCTTCTGTTTTCTTCTACTGAATAAAGGGACGGCTGCTGCCCTCACACAGATAAAGAAAGGATCAACCCTATTTCATGTATCAGAGAAAGCATTTGGGTAGGAAATGTTGCCCTGTAAGACCTCTGAGCTGCTCTAAATGTAGGGCTGTTTGCATTGCTAATTCAAATAATTCTAGAGGAAGAAAATGTTTAGCTTGGAGGCATTTTGGGCTTCACAGACAGCAGGAGACACTATAAAGAGGTGTCCTGCTGGTCATTTAATCCCTGCTCTCATGACCCACCTTCCACAGTTGCTGTCCTGCAGGAGGTGGGACCCCGGTACCCACACGGTTGTGAGCGGTGCCTCCCTGAGCAAGGCGAGCAGAAACCACACCTGCAGATCCCAGCTTCCAAAACCTGATCCCCTGAAGGGGACTGGAATTGCTGAACTGGCCCACCCGCACCTACGCCAAAACGACACGAGGAGAGGTTGGTTGTGCAGTAGGGCTCAAGGCAAGCTATTAGCCCCCAGTGCTTCCCGAGTTCTGACTTGATTCACATGCACTGCACGAGCGAGCCCTTTCCCACACGACATCTGAACCGAGCCTCATCAGCAGTGCCCGGGCTCTGATCGCTGACCCAGCCGTCACGGCAACCCATCCGCCGAACTAACCCGAGATGAAAAGCGTCAAATGACAGGATACAGAGTGCAGAGAGCTGGCAGCAGAGGTTTCTTCTGCAGACATCTTGCTGGTTGTTTTAAGGTCTTCTGCCTCTAAGTGGCACCATGCTGAGTGATTGAACACTTGCTAGAATCTGTTCTACCTTTCATTGTAATGATTCCTTACAGAGCTCCCACTTTCCAAACTCTGAACTTTCAAGAGTACTGCCTGGATGTCAGAGCCCTTTCGTCAGAAACACCAGAGCCTTCTGGAGTGATGGTCCCCAGTACTACAAAATCCCTTTGGAAAGCCACAGCTCTTAAACCAATCACTGGGAAAGACTGAACTTTAGTTTTTAGAGAAGGCTGTCACATCCCTGGGATTTGTAATGAGAGGTACTTGTCAAAATACAGCCCGGCAGAGCTTTCGCTGGTGTGAATTGCCAGAGGGTTACACCGAATCGTACCCGTGCACGACCTGGTTTATGGTTTTGTATTCGTTTGAAGTAATTAGGCCCAGACTGTCTCATATGCAACTTCTGCTCAGAAAGAAGGAAACAATTTGGGAGGGGGACAGAGGGTGTCTCAGCATGGATGGGTCCAATCTACACACACACACACACGCTTAGTCTGGGAATCCTGAAACTGCCAAAGCAAACTGTACTCCTCAAACTAACCATCCAGCATAAAAAATGTTGTGACTTTTCAGACCAGAAGGAAGTAATCTCCCTCAGTGTCATAATGGGCTCATGATGCTAAAATATCCAGATATTCAAGCAACTACTATGAAATCTGCCTTTGCTTTACTACTTCCTGATACTCACACGTTTTTGCAGAGTTCGAAGCTCTTGGCTCTACTTGAAAATGCAGTAAGGTTTTCCTGTCCCTGCATAATGAAACAAAATCCACAGTTTAGGCTCCTACAGCTCACAACAACAACCAACCAGTCCAGAAAAATTATTGACACTTTAAGAGGACTAGAAAAAAGTACACCAAGAGGAAAGTTTTTTTTGTATTTAAGGGAAGGTTGTCAGGATAGTAATATAGTACAGTGAGTAGTGAAGACTGGGAGATTTATGTGCCAATTCTGCATATGATTTATTTAGATGAATTGCTCTGTATCAATATGTAAAAATCTAATAAATATAACTCCCTATACAAAGGGTTGTTCCAGTCCCAACATTACAGTGGACAGTTTTGGCAGAAAGTCAGGATGTGCATTAAAAACACACTTTTTGAGAAGTCTAATAAATAAAAGCTCTGAAATATAGTTTCCTACTGAGAAAGGCATTTTAAATCATTTTGATAAAGAACTTAAATTAGGCACTAAAAGGAGGGGAAAGCGAGGACCCTGTAACTAATTATTTATAGGTATTTTGAATACAAGAGTCCAAGAAATCTGGCCTCCATCCCCCATTCTCTGCCACAATAAATGGGAAAGAAACAGCCAGTCTCCTTCCCTCCCCAACCAAATTAAAAGTCGGAAGCATTAGAAAGGGGAGGAGAAAAAAACAGAATTAAAATGGGGAAGAGGCACCTGAATAAGAATTTCAGAAATCCTGAAAGAAGCCTGCACATCTTCTACCAAAATAAATTATATGAGTGGAAAACAGGTCTTCAGTTCCTCTCCACATTACTTAAGAGAACTGGGCTGTTAACTCACTTTTATTTATTAAACTCCAGAAGGAATGTTTTTAGAAGTGAATAAACATCGGAGCAGCCCTAGTCTTTCTGCTACTGTGGTTGTACCTATCAGTCTTCCTACAGAGGTTATGGAGATAATAATCTCTGATGGACATCCAGAATTTCCCTCCCCGTTCTCAGATCACTTCACTTTGTACTCCTTTCTGCTGCCAGGCATGGTGGTCTCTCAAGACTCTGCACAAGGAGCCCTTCATTCTCTGCTCCATCAGGAGAGCTTTCCTCTGAGCTCGAGTTCATACCTCTCTCTAAATCTGACCTTCGGACCTCCCCTTTCATGGCAGGGTGTACCACAACAAGGGCTGCCACGGCACTTGCAGAACCAGGAGGTTGCTAACAAGTGGCGCTTTGCTAAAGAAGGAAAATACATGCCTTAGAAAATTAAGAGAGGAGCTTAAGATTTAAAGAGTTTTCCGCCAACATTTGGTCCGGCTGCGTGGCCGTAACCTCATGGGACACAAGAGCACATCTTTCGCTGGCGAGGCCAGTCCCATTGCCAAAGTCTTTCAGTGCCCTCCAAGACCCACCTCCATGCCAGATGAGACTGTCCAGACTTCCAGACCTCTCTGACAGCTTGCAGTCCTGAAGCGTGCACCGTCAGAACTTGAAGACGTCCTCAAAGGTCAGAAACAGCAGGAGAGCCCAGCTACACAGCGGTAGTGCCCAGTTTTTATTCTCCAAAGCTGACGCAGAAATATGTGGCCAGGTTTTCAAAAGAACTCGACGGCTTGAGGGCTTTGTTGAACGTCTGCCTATAAACACAACAGTGGGAACTGCAGGATACAGCTCTGAAAAATCAGGCGTAAACTGGGATTACGCAAAAAACTGAGCTCCTCTGAAAAGGTTGTCCTACCTGACCAAATGAGAAAGAGATAGACAGGTTGACTGCACAAAAAGAAGAGGTGATAGCTGCTCGTACAGACAATGGGATTTTGCCCCCAGACTAAAGTCGGTTTCAGATTTCTCACATTCCACGAAAAATAAAAGTTCTTGGACAGTCTGAAAGCCCCCAAATTAAGAAAAAATAGAAAAAAAAAAAGGTGGAAATTTGAATTTAAAGTGAAATTTAAGCATTAAAAAAAATTACAAAACCATTTGTTGCTGTCATGAAAACTTAAACTCACGTTTCTGACATTTTAAACTTAATAACCAAAACCATCAGCCATAATGATTTCTCCATCCAATTCAGCATTAATATTCAGACAAATGCCAGGGGCTGTCACTTCCCATATTAAGGCAATCCACATTCGTTTGCGTCCAGAACACCTATGGGTGGTGTTCTTCTGATGAACAAACTCTAATTTTAAGCGTAAATGAAAGAAAGGAAAGCGGTGGAATAAGGCATCCGAGTATCTTTTGAAACACATCAAAATGCATTTTCTTTTAAATGCCTGGAAAAGGATCTGATTATTTAGGGATCCTCTTCTCGTCACTTCATTATCATTATGTTGTCAGTGTTGGGTTATGTAATTACTCGGTTAGAGCTGGAAACTTCATTTTCACGCATTAAGGTGTAAGAGGACGAGCTCGTCTGGCTCAGTAGTTAGTACTTCAAGAACAGCTGTAAAGAGGAGAGTTGGGAAGACTGCAGCACAAGAGGAAATCCTCAGTAGAATTCAAGTGCCTTACGTCTGTCATAAACACGCTTCCAGAACAAATTAAGGAATTTCTTTTAACTCTATTCACAGTCTCCAAATATTCTGCTCAACAAGCTGCCTGAGATTTTAGACATTTTAGGAAATGAATCATATTCCCCTTGTCATCTGGCTGTTCTCTGCCGACTGCTAATTCATGGTATATTGATTTTAAGACTCTGTTAACACATTATATTTTCATGTTAAGCCAGGAAAGCTTTTCTTGGTGAAAAACCATGCTTCATCCTCATTCCTCACAATATTCAGTTTTGTCCTCCTCCATTATTTAGAATGATTGATCAACACAATTTAATCAGCTCTAAATGGTTCAGTGAATTGTTCCACGCTATTGTACCACCTACAATTTTTCTACCAGTATTTAACACCACAACATGAATTCTGCATGAGAGACTTGTGTGTTTGCCTATTGATGGAAAATTTTAAAAGACCATATAATTGCTGGAGTGACACACTGGGGTCCAGTAGAATTGTCTTATCAACTGCTCGTAGAAATAACTTGTTGTCTAGAGGGAAGAACTTGAAATAAAGATCATTAGAATGACATGAACATTTTTCATCACTGATTTAAAACAGGTCAATACTTTTAAAAAAACTTGTGAAAATCTATGCTGTTACAGCTGATAATTAAAATTTATAATGAGTTGGATAATAAATATTTTGTTTGCTTCTTTTAAAATGTCATTAATGGCGAGGTCTCTCATTTGACTAGTACAAAACCGCTGTTGGCAAAAAAATCTAAGTACAAAACACAAAGGCTTCATGTTTCAGATCCTTATAAAACTTAATTCCCCTGAATAACACTACTAATTTGGGTCTACTTGTTTGGTTAAAGATTGTACATAAATATTTTTGGCATTTCCTGAGATCACAACTTTGCTTTTATTTAAACGTTTCTAACAGGCATAAGATCTTTGTCACTTCCAAATAAAACAGTTAAACACAAGTTATTTAAACATTCAATAGATTCACAGTTCTTGGAGAACTTTTCTGTTCATGCCAAAATTTTCAAAACCAGGAAACAGAAGTATTTAGTTTCATTTTCCACTCTATGCAAACTTCAGTGAATTATTCTGCAAAAAGTATTTCAGTGGATTTTCTTAACTTGCAGACATTTAGTATATCAGGTGTTGATGTGTAGGCAACTTATCAATTTTGTTTCCGAGTAACACTTTTCTCAGAGGAAATACATTCATAAAACCTGTTTTTTAAGTATAGAGGAACATTTTAAACATGAAGAGCCTTCATGTTTTAAACATGAAGTGTAATTTAAATTTAAATGTATAATTAAACAGTATATGCATATATAATATATTAACACTACGAGTATTCATGTTTTAAAAAGCCATCATGTGTTAAATATATATACTTAACCCACTGCTGGGGAAGAAACAACATAAAAATGTAAAAGTATAGCTTGTTATGTGTGGTACAAGACATATGAAAGGCAATTTGGAGTCCAGGAATGATGAAATGTCATGTCTGGGACCTAAATGAAACTGTACCAGAATTCCCACTGAATTACAGGTTTGGGGAGATTCTTTTTCATATCACAAGAAACTACACACTGGATTCAAAATCTGTTTGCATGGATACACGAAGCATATAAAAGAAAAAATAGCATTCAGAATTTACCACTAATATGTAAAATCAAGCAATATCCAACATGAAAATTGAGGAAGCTGAGAAAATAAACCTATTTATATAGCCTCTTACGTAAGTAACACATAATACAAAAAAAATCTCCAATTTAGTTTTTACCCAGTAAGGTAAATAGTAACATAAACCTACTATTAAGAGCAGTTTACACAACAATTTTGGCTGAGAGATACACTGATGGGTAACTCACCCTTACCAGTAAGCTGCAGTTTATTAAACATTTCGGATCTGAGACATGAATAGAGTGGAGGATTAAATTAGAGGATCACCTCACTGCTAAGACTAGCACCTCAGTCATGCAAGATTTTGCCCACTCAACACACCTTACAAAGAACAGACCAAATTCTGCTTTCAATTACTGGGGTGCAACTTTGACTGAAGTCAACAGATGTTGCACCTCAGTAACTGTTAGCAGGACTACATACTGAATAAAAAGTTGGGAGGAAAAATCTGATGAAAAAAATGGGTGAAAAATTGGTTTTTCAAATAGAAGAAGGCTTTGTGGACAATGTGTCTCACAGAGAAAAAACCCCCCAACTTATTTTCATCACATGCTTTTGTGCTGAAAACTTGAAACATTTAGTTTTTTTATTCCCCATGAGGGGTCAGAATTTTTTCTGAGAAGTCTAATCATTTGACATGTCACTGGAACAAAACTACCTAGGAACTGGAAAGACAAAGCCATACTGAGAGTGCCAAAAAAATGGAGATAGGAAATGAAATGAGAAGATGAAAAGCTGGCATTCCTCAGAAAGCTTATTGTGAATTCTCAGTTTAATATTTTAATTTCTTAGACAGAGGGGTCAGATTCCTTAGACAGAGGGGTCAAAGAGGGGACAGATGGGTACATGCATGGTGATATGCAAGTAATTCATCAACTGGAACAAACTGAAGCACGGTCCGGGCAATTGCTGGTGGTGGGTTTGTTAGATGGTCACCAACAAAACGGTGGCTGACAGAAACACACTACAGTGATATTTCTGCTCTCCTGCACTGGACAAAATGCAACAAATGGGGTCCAAAAAGGGAGGGAAATGAAGCCTTCATAAATGTAGCGATTTCCCTGGGTGTAAATCCAAGCAGGGGTTTCAGGAAGCAGAAGTGTGAAATAAGACAGGTGTCTGCCCCTGACCAGGGCAGTCTGGAAGTGTTTAGTGCACACCGTAAGTGTTGCCTCGTCTGCTTCAGAGAGCTGCTGGGAGAGAAGCAAAGTATCATGAGAGAAAAGCAGAGAAAAAGCAAATGCTTTGCTCACAGCTGTACAGAACCTCCTTGACGGTCAGCTTGGTGCTCTGGGTCGTAAAGGGAAAACATGAGTGAGACTATAAACTTCACTTTCATGGGAAGTCTGGAGAGTCCCATGAAGTCATTGGGATTATTTTGAGGATGAGGAATCACTTGTATCAAATAAAAATTTCAGGATTCAGCCATAAAGCACACAAAATATATTGTATCATGAAATGTGGGTCAGCACCACAGTGACACAAATATTACTAATGTATATGCTAGACGTCGCTGCTGTGCAAACAAACCTAATCTTCTATTCTGGGGAACAATTATTGAAAACACAACTCCTATGGCAGATAGTCGCGGCTGGATTTTGACCGCTCAGTTTCTTTCCAGCTAAGAGATCTGGAACGTTATTTGGGATAGCTGCTGTTGCTCTGTGGCCAGGCTCCCGTGCGGTCTCACCACTTGATCTCCATGTGACAGTGCAACATGCTTTGGCCATTGCAGATGCTCTGTGATGAGGCCATAACCTTCCCCAGCACCGAGGTCAGGCTGGGTATAATCCCTCCAGCCCTTCTTGTTGATGGGTGTCACATTTGCTAATCTCCAGTCAACAGGGGCCTCCCCAGTCACCCAGAACTGCTGATACGTGCTGGAAAGTGGTTTGGTGAGCACTTCTGCCAGATCGCTCAGTGCCCTTGGGTACATCTCGTCTGGCCCCATAAGTAACTTAACTTGCTTTCTAAATCCAGGGTTTAGGAACTCTCCTCCTAACTCACTGGGATGCTCTTGGAAGCTTTTGCTAAGTTACAGAAGGAGTCTGTGGACAATCTGGGATTTCAGATCTTTGGAGCTGGTGTAGGCCATAAGCTCATCTCCCACATAGATATTTTTGCAATTTCTTCTGATGGTGTAATGTGAAAAGATTTTTAAATTTAAAATATTTAAAATATTTATCCTATTAACATGATGCAAAATAGTCAATAATTTACATATATTTACATCTAATGTTCATTTATAGGCAGACAAATATAAATTTATCATTGTGTGTGCATATGGCTGTAACATATGATTAATACACTGTCAGCATAATCTAGCGGCTCAGAACCATCAGTTGTGCAAACAGTCCTTTCTAGCCATGTTTCCTACTGCTATTTAACCTTTCTTCTTCCCTTCCTCCTCCTCTTTCACAGTCTGTCTAACCCACTCTCGCTTCAGTAGCCTGCCTTAAAATAGCAGGCAAGGTCTGTGCAATGGTGACTCTTTTTATACAGATTTCACAATGCTTAAAAAATTAGGGGATCTGCTCGCTGACGCTTTTGGATACAAGAGAAATAGAAGTTAAAAATGGTCCTTTCTCCTAGAAATCTTCATATGCAGCTAATAAAAAGAAGTCCTCCAGAGTAACGCTCTTGATTCACTGTCCAGCCTTAGCAATTAAATATTTTAACATACCTTTTCCTGGTGCACCAAGAGTCCCTTATTCGTCCAGGACTCTGTTGCATCTTCCTCATGTCTACGAAGAATGAGCATGAGTGCTTGGCCTCATCATACAAGATCATCTTGAGTGTCATCATGTGGCAGGTACAGGACAACGAGGTGATCAGGCACACTCAGTGTGGGTTTATAAAGGCAGGTCCCGCCAGAGTACCATCATCTCCTCCTACAACAAGGTGATCTGCTTAGTGGGTGAGGAAAAGGCTGTGGATGTTGTCTACCTAGACTTCGGTAAAGCCTTTAATACTGTTTCCCACAGCATTCTCCTGGAGAAACTGGCTCTTCACGGTTTGGACAGGTGTACTCTTTTGTGGGTAAAGGATGCCATGTAGATACATCCTTGGACTCCAGTCCCATTTCAGCTCATTTGAAGAGGGTTAGTGATGGAAAGCACCTCTGTCCCTCCTTTGTCCACTGTGCTTTTCACAGTGACCTGAGCTCCCAATGTTTATGGGAGCGGCTTGGGACCATCTCAGGGCACCATTTCGTCTGCTCCAATTTACAGGTAGATTTTTGCCTCTACTCAGCTCCCAGACTGATCCATGACTGCAGGACCTCTCCACACCAACTGGATGAACCTCACCCCAAGGCTGAACTGGTGCAGTGGGCTGTGGCTGTTGCTGGGCGCCAACAGAATTAAGCACTAGGACCTGAGCTCATTCCTTGCTTCATCTCTCTTTTGTTTCGGGAAGATCTTTATTACAAACCTTGTGGAAAAGGAGCAGTTAAAACCCCCCACCTCTAAAATCCAGATTTTTTTGAGGATGTGTGTGTTATGATTGCCTTGCTCTGGGACTAGCTTCTAGATTCTTAGAATATTCTTGTCTCTTTTTTTCCATTAGTTTCCTTCCTTTCTTTTTACTTCTGCCATATGCTGCCCTGATGACACTGCCTCCGGGAGGGAGTGTTTGGCCAATTTCCTTGACAGTGCTGAAAAGTCCCTTTGCATCCACCTCTCCTGTGCTGTTGCTCCGACTCCTGCACTGCTCACTATGGATGAATTCCTGCAGTGTTTCATCTAACCACCTCTCATATCCCTCGTCAGAGCCTTGTGTGCTCAGCTTACATCCAGTCTCATCAGGATGTCTTTTTGATTTAAGCCTTTGTCTTCTCCCCGCTAGGCCTAATACCTCATCTGTTAGCCACTGCTGGTTTTTGCATTGTTTCTTTATCCCAGTCAGATTGTGTGCTGCGTCTAGGCTGACATCTTCTCCCTCACGCCGGGGCTCATTTGGTCCCTTTTTAGTCTTGGCATGCTGATAGCACCTCAAACTGGCTATAAACTTCTCTGGAGCTGTCACTGATACATCCTGGGATAAATCTAATGCATGGAAAAAGCTTTTGCTTTGGGAGTTGTTTTTTGTTTGTTTCTGTGTATTTTGATGGGACATAGCATGTGACTATCAGAAGCCAGGAGGCAGGTAAAGGAAGAGAAGTGATGTTTATTAGGAATTTGTTGGCATGTGGTCAGAAGCAAGTCAACTTTCTTCAGAGAAGAGAGTATCTGTGGAGCCGTTCTGTCACTGACTATAAGGCAAATAGATTCAGTCTCCACCTCAAGATTAAATGTGTCCTTTCTCTCCGCTCACCTCCTTCACACATTTTATTCCTCTGCTTCCCTGGTAGCCAATTAGAAAACCCGCTGCAACTGAAGCAGTGCTGGCTGAGCATAACAGAGATGCACAGGAGACAGCTAATGTATCTGCACAAATACTGGCCTTGATCCTGTGAAGATGTCTGCATTAAAGTCAATGAAAGATTCGAGTGCATAAAGTTAAGTGTATGTGTCAGTCTTCGGCAGACTGAGACCTTGAAGCCTGCTCAGACATCACGACTGGGTACAGACATAAACTTGACACTTGCAATGTTTCACTTAGCTTTGACAAAATGTGATATTCAGGGGCTTGCTTTAAAAATAAATGCATATAAATTCTCTATCAGTTTTATCACCCTTTCAAATGAGCTTGGACTATAGCTTTCTTGTCTGTGATACCTCCTTAGGAAAAAAAAAATGGCTTAAATTAGAGTACCAATTTTGAAAAATCTTGGTCTGTTCTTACCGTCATACTGAGCCTTTTGGGCCAACAGACAGAATTATATGGATGGATACAGAATGGAAGAAAGAATAAACTAAAGAAAAAACAAACTCAGGAAAGAAAATGTTCCAAGAGCAGTCCTCAAAGATTTTCAAGGGCATTTGAGTAGCATTTCCCTCACTTAAAAATGCATCAAAAAGAAAGAGTGGATCTTTACAACAGTGCACATCCTCACGTTTTCTAGGACAAGGTTACTGCTGGTTGGCTCAGGAAGAAAATGCTTCCCCAATGCACAGGTCGCTGTTTTTACTAAGCCAATGTCAACACTCTTTGGGCCACATTAGGCATGGCAATGCTGTGGTCTATCTCTTTATATTCCCCTTTACTTACATCCAAATAGTGATGTGTTGTTTTGTGGGTTTTTTTCCCCTTTCTATGTAGTTGTACACGTTGTTTGCAAAGAGCAAATGCAAGCTCTGAATCTAGTAGTTCAATTGGTATTTTTGCATGGTGGGATGCTCTGCTCCAAGCTTATTTGGTGACAGCAAGGCCAAGTCAAATCTTACTCGAAATTTAGCAGAAGTTCTCAAATCTTGAGAAGAGCCGAGCAGATATAGCACAACAGTTTCCATGAAAGCGTTCCCATTCCTTTTTCTTTCATTTGCTTTCTACATCTACTGTATTGAACATAGTTAACAGTGGGAACACTTGAAAAAAGAACTCTACACAAGTCTGAGCAGATGCAGGAGGGTATTCGTGGTAAGGCTGTTGCCACATCATATGTATTCTCACTCTAAAATTTGAGTCCCACAATCTTGAAAGAAAAAGCATATATTGGAAGAAATGGTGAATAAGTCTAGAAAACAGAAAAGCCAGTTTTCATGTACTTCAGGTTTAAAAGGTGACGGTCATGCACACAGATGTACCCATCCATTACATGTAAATATGTCGAAATTTTAATTCAAGATATAAACTTAGCTATTTTAAGCACTATTGACTCTAATCATGTACCCATGTTTGATTTTCTTTGCAACTCTTCAAGAAAGTTGCTAATGATACCAGTCTTAATATAAAAGCCTTAAGAACAGCACAGACTAATGTAATTTCTGTGGTGAGAGAGGGAAATACCTTGCAACAGAAGAGAAAATCTTTTGTAATATGATCGGTGGATCTAGTCAGAATGAAAAAAAACCCCTCAACAACCGCTTACATTTCTGACTCTCAGATACTTCTCTGAGCACTTTTGCTGTGAACATTTGTGACCATGAAAATATTTCAGTGATTCACTGTGAAGAGCAAATGAATCTCAGAAAGCTGCAATCTATTCAGAGGCAATTAAATACCAGCAAGAGGATTCACAGACTCAGTATTTCAGCCAATCTAGCACTACACTGAGAAAACATACATGACTGTGCTGCAGTACAGTGCACTCTGCTTAAATTGCACTTGCTCCATCCTGGTTGTATTCTGCTTTTTTCCACTATTTTTGTGTAGCTTGACTTTCTTGTTACTATGGTGAATTATTGTACAGGAGGATACAGGATGGAGGTTTAGGACACGAGTGGAAACAGAGCCAAAAATGGTACTGGGACAGTGCGAGTTACCAGCAGGTTCTGCTTTTCTGTGCGTGTAGGAAGGGTAAGTAAGAGCTGGCAGATAAGCTGTCATTGTGTTCAGAACAAACAAGTGCACATCTCTTGTCCCAATGCTTCAGCTCAGTCACGACTCTTGCTTTAAGGCTGGTGAAGGAGATACTGGCTCCCACAACACAGGCAGCCGTGAATGCTGCTGCTGGCATCTGTGCCTATGAGAGCATGGAAGTCTTGATGCCTCTGCAGTCTCCTTCTACTACCATGTCCACAACCCGTGGTGAAGGATTCAGAGGAGTGGGTGGGTGGATCTGTGGAGAGCTATTCTTTGTGATCTGGGGTATCCAGGCGGGATAACTCAGCCCTGGATCTGCGCAAGTGCAGACTACATGGAGTTAATAAAGTTGTGACCTACCCTTGTCCATCTTCATTCACCTGCACATTCTGATCAATAATGCATATTGCTTTTTGGCTTCTCTTCCCATGTGAGAGGCAAAGCCAATAGAGCAGTGCACACAGTATTGCTACAGGCACATTTATGTTTGCTGATGACCCAAAAGTAAGTAGGATTGTCTGCCCTTGTGCAACCTTACCCTTGGATAAGGCCCCCCTGTTTCTGCTGCTGAGTTCCATTCCCAGATGAAGATTGTTTAAGCCTCAAAGCACTGAGTGTCTTCAAGATGGGAGCAAATTAGGAGACACGTCAAAAGAGCAACTGCTACAACAGGAACTCTTAAATGCCAGGTCTTAAATCATTCTGGCAAATTGTCAGCATGCTTATATTTCTGCCTTACTCCCCCAACTTTGGTGATGGATGATCACTGATAGGAATAAGTTGGAACTCATGATTTGGCACCCCATCCCAGCATTAACTAAATCATCCCTCTGCTGCCACAAGAAAAAGCACTGGTTCTGATCCAGTTTAAGAACTTGAAGCAGCCACATCAGAAAAATGAATAAAGCACTGACTTCTAGCTCGAAGCAAGATGTTGTTAGGATACAGCACAAAATGTCAAGAGTCTACTTTTCCAACTGTGGACAGCCAGTAGTGCTTTCTATCCTGCTAAGGTGCATTAAAAAAACCTCCTCAAATGGATATTCACGGGGTTACATTTTTGGCAAGTTCTGTGTATTAATAACAGATCCAAAATATTTGGATACACTGGCTTCTCAATGAGATACTTAACAAGAAGAGGAATTGTATTTTTGTTCTGTAACGCTGCATTTATACTGTGTTTTATAGATCAGTAAACTGACAGAGAGATTAGGTAACTTGCTAAAGACCACATGGCAGGCAGGTGGCAGAACAAGAACTATAGCTTGGAAATGCCTCTTGTTCTTCTGTCTGCTGAAGAGTAAGACTACGCTGACCCATGTGAATGTAATGAGGAAGGGAGCAAGGGAGAGAGTGCACAAGAACTTCTCTCCTTTTATCACACCTTTGCATGCCCACGAGGGCCTTGACCCCTCCTACGCCGAGCCCTCTGCAAGGGGGCAGGTTCAGGAAGGATCAGGGTGAAATGTGAACTCACTATTTATCACTCTGAGAGGTCAGACTGAGAGTCTGGACGTGAGGCAGAGGCATCCTGGATTTCTTCCAAGGCTGGAGTAGCTGCTGTGGTATGTGCTGCCCAGGATTTTCCAGGGCAAATTCTGATTCAGCTGTAAGTCTTATTAGAGGCTCTGCCTGAAATTTCTTTCATTCTTATCCATTCAGCTGAGGGCACTGAGGGCATCCTGACCACTAGACAATATCCCTTCATATGCCGCAATCCTTATAGCTCAGCGCCTGCACCAAGGCAGCTTTGCAGCCAATGGAAATTGCACAGCTCTGCTGACACAGGTTTATTGCAGCTAGGAATCTGGCCTCATATTTTGACTGTCACACACACAGCAGAAGCAGCACTGCTCTTCCCTATTTTCATCATCCCCAAGAAGATTTTGTTTAGGACTGTGGTTTACAAAGATCTTATTATAGAGAAATGAAAAGAAAACTCATCTGAAATCTGGTTACATTGAAAAATTCCAGCTGTCTTGCAATTCAATGCAGCTGTGCTATCTAGTATCTTTTTCTCTTCCTTTTGCATCTCTTTATAGAACATTAGCTTCTATAGAAAAATGCATTTTTTTTTTTAAACATAGTGTGGTTGGGTTTTTTTTTTCCCTTCCCTCTCCATTATTTGCCGGCTGTAATTTCCACCAATGAAACCTACAGACTCTGACAAGGAAAATGCAAAGATATTTTGAGACAGAGGAACAGCAATGAGGGAAAAAAAAAAAGCATTTGTGAAGAGTTTCTACTGGCAATCTCTTGTCCATGATTTTTTTTTTCTTATACAAACTGTAATATGATGATATTATGCAACTGCCTTCACATATTAGAATCATTATGAGCAGTAGCTTTGTGATATCATACAGCAGGTGCTAAGAACAGTTTTTGCTTTTTCCCCAAAGCGACTACAAAATTACTTACGATTTCATTATAGAACAATCAACACTTTGTGGGGAGAAGTTTGTATTATTTTGTGATTGTGTTAGTGAGGAGAAAAAAAAAATCTATCTTTCTGGGGAGTCTGCAGCATTCTCAGGGTGAAAACTAAACTGAATTCATTTGTAGCCAAATGCCTACGCCCTTAGCCAGGCAAAACTCTCACGGAACTGGAAGGACTCTAATCCTCACACAACCCTCTGCTTTCTCTTGCAAAGTCAAGCCAGCAGGGCTCTCTGCATCTAACCTGAAGACTGAACAGTGCAGAGCTGTGAGCACAATTTAGTCCTTCAGCCAAGACCACAAGGGTCACTACAAGAAAAGGTCTCACATTTATCTCACCTTTAGGATAAAAACAAAAACAAAGCCTTAATCAAAAAAATCCAGCCTCCGTGGGGTGAGGCAGGTTCACAACCAGGCAGATGTGAAGTCCAGCCAAAGCCTTCTGAGAGCCACCAACCACTTTCAAGCAAGACACGCCTTTTATCTTCCCTCTGGAGAAACTCTGGGGCTTAAGAAAGCCTCACCTCTGGTCAGCTCAAGTTACTCCAGCAGGAATAATTCCAGATGATTCCTGCTCCCAGAGGAAGAGACAGAGACAACCCAAAGGCTGCGGGTCTGGGTGTGAGGAACACCAGCAAGTTTATACAGAGTCACGTTTATTCCCAGCATTCCCTGCCAGTCTCCAATGCCCCCATTGCAGCTGGACTGCCAGCCCTAGAACACCTTCCTTCTGGTTAGAAATAGGGCAGAGATTTAGTTAAAAACCTTAAATTTTCAGCCAGGGAATTGCAGAACTATGGTGGAAATCTGCAAGATCCCTCTCCTTACCCCTTCACTTTAATACCACAAAAGCTGCGATCCACTCCCCAAAATGTTGCTGTTCTATCCATCCTGAAATGTAATTAATAAATTAAAAACTACTTTTCCACTAAAAAAAAGCAAAATATTTGCTGGGTCATGTTTTCTATTCTCAGGAGATGTTTTTTCCTTATTTTTTAAAGAGTACTAAACATTCCCTTTAAAAACTAAAAATAGTTAAAATAGCTCTCTGTATTAATGATAGACAGCAGAAGCACAAGAAAAATCTATTCAGAAAGAAACAGAAACACAGTGAGGCAGGGTAACCAAATGATAACCAAATAGCTACAACGCTTCCCCCTCAATGTGAACTCCTAAAGTGCAAATCACAACATTCAAAGCTCCAGCAGCTCAGCGCAGTTTTTGTTACATCTAAAACCGGAGATACAGATCAATTATACTCAAGAGAAAATACCTTAACATCGCTCCTTGCAAGAGTACGGCTTTGAGTAAGACATACCACACTTTCAGCGGCGGTATTTTAAATACCAGTCACAGCCGATCATGGTTTCACTGCTGCAGGAAGACACTGGAATAATATTGTTTCCCAGCCTCGGTGTCACATTAAATCAGAAGCAAAGCTGCTTTAGCCACTAGTTTCCAGAAGAGATACTTCAGAGCTGCCTCGCTGCAGCTACAAAGCAAGAACACAAAGTAAGGAAGCCAGGTGGTACGTGCTCACCGGGATAGGGGCTGTCAGTGGTTTTCGTAAGGCTACGAATTGATCTGAGGATCCCCTCCGTGTTTGAGGGCCTGCCTGGGGATTTCCAGCTGGTGCCAGAGCTCTGGGGACAAGGGGACATCCACTCAGCAATGCCTCATGCCACAGCGATTGCTGACTGTCAAACTCACGACCCCGGCCAACGGGATGCTCCAAAACAAACGCAGGCAAAATGACAAAAATCACCTGTAACGTGGCTTAAATCTGTAGCTGCTTCATCACTCCACCACAGAACTGAAACCGAACCATCGACACCGGCAGACTGAGACGGGCTCGGTCGTCCGGGCAGCTCACACCTCGTGTCGGGGTCGTGGGGTCCCCCACGACCCCGACACGAGGTGTGAGCTGCCCGGACGACCGAGCCCGAGCCCCGCATCTGGAATTGATCAGCAAGCGGCGACTGTCCCCGAGGGCAGCACCCCGGGGTGGGGGTGTCGGTCCCGGCAAGGAGAGGGCGGGCAGCCCGGAGCGGGGGGACCCGCGGCCCCGCTTTGTGTCGCCGCCAGCCGGCAGATGCGCGGCGCGGCCGGGAGGTGGCGCTGTCGCACCGCGGAGCCGCTGCGCGCAACGCGCTCCTGCCGCGGACGGCGCCGCTCGGGCTCGGCTGCGGAACCGAACCCGGCGGCAAACCCAGCCCAGCCCGGTATTTCTTACACTGTGATGCAATTAAATTCCTTTCTTTCTTTCTTTCTTTTTCTTTTTTTTTAAACAGGGATAATCACGATTCTAATAATAATAATAATAAAAATTAACATGCTTGCTGCACAGCCCCAGCAACTCGGGGGAATTCCTGCGCGGAGATGAATATTGATGAAAAACTATATTACCCCAGGCACCGAGTTAGCACCGGGTGTTTTATGAAATACTCCTGAAATGCAGTTTATGTACAAATCGAGTTATCCACTTAGGTGAGATACTTAAAACATTGATGTGTTTAGTGGACGGTTATTATTATTACTTATCACTTGTTAAGCGCCAGGTGCTCCGTGCTGTACAAGCCCCGCACGTAAGAAGTCAGTCTCTCCTGCTAAGAAGGTTCAACGGAGGGGCCTGGTCCAAAGTCGGGGGAAGTTTCTTCTGAATCAGGCCGTAGACACCTAAAGAAACCGAGGAGGGAATAGAAGTTGTAAGGATTTTTTTTTCTTTTTTTTTTTTCCCCCATTGGGTTTGTTTATTTGTTAGAGCTGTATTTCTTCACAATACCTGCTGGATCAAAGTTCATTTCAAGGAATTTTGATCACAAAATAACCAGATCAGAAGCTGTTTCTTTCTTCCCTTCTTACGTATCTGCATCAGAGGCTTCTCCCTTCTTCCTTTGAGCGCTGGGCAGAAGAGATCATGCACTCAGCCCTAACGAAACCCAGTTTCACACCATTAAAGGAGGATAAATTGGAACACTCACGAAGGAGTAGACGAGCTTCAAAAGAATATTTTTAGCGAACCCTCGAGTCTTAACAATTTGTAAAATGAAAAAAAAAATTCCTTTGCAGTCTCCGAGCTGTATTCCAGCACACGGAGCGAGCTCTCTGTGTACTGGCACCGCACAGCATGCAAATATATTGCATTCTCTATTTTTGTCTGTAGATGCTTTTCAGTAAGGGCACACGAAAGCACTATCCCCTTCTTGTATAGAAAGCTATAACTATGGTAACAGGACTGTCATCTGTTGCAAAATGCTGGGGTTGCATTTTTTTCTTTTTTTTTTTTATTATTTTAAAACGGTGACTGTATGTCCAATTTCCCACACACATGTGAAGATTTTGCATCTGTAGCAAACCTGTGTTCGCTGAACTCGGTTTTAGAGTAAGAGAAAAACTTCATGGCTGGTAATCTATGCAGCGCGTGTCCTCGCTGAGCAGAAAGCCGTGTCATGCGAGACACGGAAACCGAGCACGCCGCAACTTTAGGGCAGAGGGTCGCAATTCTTTTCATGAAGAAGAATCTCTCTAACTCATCAAAAGCGAGACAGACGTTGCCCGTACAGAGTTTAAAATCACAGCAAGAACTTGTTACCCTTTTGCAACCTCTCTGGACGGAGTCTGTTTCTCCCTTCGGGGAAGAGGGACTCGCTCGAGGTAGACGCGCAACCCCTTCGCTTTTAACTGCCTCGCCACCCCGGAGGAGGGAATGAAATTCTGCGCTTTAGAGAAGGGTTGTTCTTTGTTTGTTGATTTGTCCCCCCTGTTCTGTTTCAAGCAGGTATTTCAAATAGAAACCACCTAATGCAAATACCAGCTTCGCAGAAAAAAACACTGCTAAGCTGTCAAACGTAAAATCTGGAGTGCCCACGCTACGTATATTTTGCGTGCAACACAAATTATTTTCCTATGCCATTTCCTTTTGCAAAATCATGGCCAAATCACCTCGTCCTGCCTATTAAAATTACTTTTGTTTTTCCAGTGGAAGAGGTGAAAAATATACACGTGGCAGCCGAGTTTTTGCTATTGCACGTTTATTCTTCATCAAATGTTGAAACTCTTTTGTCGGGTAATCTCGAATTTTGCAAGCGTTAGCTGTCTCAGGGCAGCGCAGGGACAGACGAGTCAGTGCTGCCTCTGTATCAGTAACGAGCTCCCTCAGTGCAGACCTGACCTAGGTCCTAGCCTACCAAGTTCCACAACTTCCTCTTGCATTGTTTTTATTTCACAAACATTAAGAGGGGGAGAGAAAAAAGAAAAAGAAAAAAAAAAGCAAGAGAAAAAAAATGCAATTTTAGAAGAGATAGCGGAAAAAAAATATTTCACAGCAAGTAACTCGGCTAAAGCTGACCAACATCAAAAAAGCAGAACCCCTGAAATTCAAAAGCAAATACTCCGTCCTCAATTCACCCCTTTACGGGAAGGTATTACAGCCCATTTCACACTGTTTAGAGAGTCATGATCTTTGCAGGCTCTTCTACTGTGTAAATATGAATGCAGAGGAGAAGAGCCATCGTCCTTCTCACCAAATTCCCTAAACTCTATGGAATTTAAAGACAGAACTTTAGCAGCATTTTAAGCCTTTCGCATAGAAAATTTGCCCTTTCTCTCTT
Source organism: Trogon surrucura (assembly GCA_020746105.1). Taxonomy (NCBI): domain Eukaryota; kingdom Metazoa; phylum Chordata; class Aves; order Trogoniformes; family Trogonidae; genus Trogon; species Trogon surrucura. The sequence continues at coordinate 17,385,742 of CM036627.1, read as the reverse complement.
GAATAGAAATGGAAAAGCTCCGCCAAACTTTTCCGAGGTGTTTTAAAGAAGTTCATCAACCAGATAAACGTCAGTGCCAATGGGATGGGCACATTTTTAAAAAATATAATTGCTAAACATGTATTTTCCTTTCAGTAGGAGCTGGGCACTTACTGGTGGTAGGATTTTCGGTCTTTGTTATGTACGATGTCAGATGATACGGTCTCTCGTGGTTTTAAAATTTATGATTTTAGGAACTGCCCCAGTGATCTATGAAGTCATGGTCCCTGTGAGTTCAGGGAGGTAAAAATGAAATCAAATTAAAAGCTTTTAGAAAAATATCTTTTATTTGGTACTTAAGAGGTGTCAGTCCTGTGCCCATATATATATATATATGAAAAATTATTTTACATGGGGCTTTTTAATGTTACAGATTCATCTCCTATGAAGTTAGATTATTACATAAATGATCTCTTGGGAGCTGATTTTACATGTGAAAACTGACACAGCACAGCATGCTCAGAGAAGCTGGAAGCATGCATGCTAAACCTCTGTAATGACATGTTTGGATTTTTTTTTAGTGCTCCTTAGCAAAGACAGCTCGTATTTAGAGTGAGGTAAGTCACCTGCCTTTAATGGTCACTTTCCCAAAGCATCTGCTGAAAAGCTTTCATCCACGTGCTGCACCTGCTAAAATCAGATTAAAGAACAACCAAAGCTGTTTCTTAAAGAGTCCGTTTCTGGGGGAAGGGCTGGGAATTAAAAGAGTAACCTCAATTAGGAAGACTTTAAAAAAATTATTTTGTAATTTTAAAATGGGAAACTGAAAAGTTAATTCTCCTTTTTTTTGTTGTTGTTTTTTGGTTTTTTTTTTAAATGAAACAAGTAACTAAAAAAGCCAGCAATGAAATTGAAGTTAACAGCTCTGCCTTGGTTAAGGTTTAATTCAAAATGTAAGAAACTTTGTAACCAAATTAAAACTATTGCTATGTCTAACAATTCTCCAGTGACCATGGAGTATTCTGCAAAGAATAGATCTTTGCATCCTACTAATTTTTCAGGGCAGAAATGCATCACCTTAGTTCGAAGAATATGTGTTTTCAGGATGTTATTGGGTAAATGCTGATTTTTAATATTAATCGATATACTGGCTACTAATTTGGTGCTTGAAAATTAGGGGAAAATGCTAATCTCTCAGTATTTGACCAGGCTGGCTGAGGGGTAGAAATGAAGAGCAATAAAACCCTGATGGACAGAATGTTTTGGTAATTACTAAAAAAAAGCCAGGTGTGAATGTACCGAAAAATGGACAGATTAGGTATCATTTCTGCTTTAAATACGACATCTGCTTTTAATATTTGCAGTCATTTCAGGCGTCTGTGCAAAGTTATTCGATGCTGCTGTTAGTTGTGTAACACCACTGCATTCTGTGACACCGGAGTTGTGCCAGTTCAAAGGAGATGGCCCCGTGGAGCATCTTTTTCGTGTCACGGTTTTTGCTAGAGGCTTTTGTTTCAGCACACCGCCTTGTCTCTCCCGCTCTCTCTCCTGCTCACGTGCGTGAAATAGCAAAGTAATTTGCAATATAAATTACAACATCAACTGTTGAGTTTACAAATTGAATATGCATGGAAAATATTGCATAATGTTACTACCGTCCTCAGCTTAATATAGGTAAATATGTCTGGAATTTGTGTTGGTGGAAGAGCGGATATTTATACACCGTGGATATTAATTACAGTTGGGCTAATTTAAAGTTTCTGTTATTAATTCCTTTACAGTTTCACTGCCATCGAGATTAACTGCAGCCACCTACAAGCCCAACCATTTGGTAATACTCTTAATTACATTGAGGAGCCATTCTTTTTACAGTTAAAGCAGTGCTTTAACAAGTGCCTTCTAGTCTCTTTTGTTTATTCAAAATAAATATTAGCGGAGGGGGAAAAAAAAAAAAAAGAAGGAAAAAAAAGACCAGTACTCTGAGAATAAAAATGGGCCGCAGGGACTTGGACTAGCAATGATTTTGGCGAGTGCTTAATTTCTTGTTTGGTTGAAAAAAAGACTGGATTGGCTATTGACAGGTCCCTATCAATAGGCAGACCCCAGAGGTCTGGCTATTTGCACATGGCCTGATTGACTTGTCCTTAATAGACATATAATTGTTGACAAATACCTTCCAATAGACTGTGGCAGGCATGGCTGGGCAGACAAAAGAGGCTTCTCTATGACAGAGACCGGAGCACTATTCAAGAGACGCGGCACCTTAACCAGGAAAGAGCCGGCTTCCCCGAAGAAGCTTCTAGAGTAAAACCTATAAAATCAACCCCATTTTCTCCCGCCGGTGGCTGACAGCCAGCTCAGACATAAAAAGCAGCATTGTCCAAAGACCGTGTGGGATCCATTCAGGGTGTCCCTTCTTCTAGACAACCTCAAAATACATCTTAATCGTAACACACAGCTTAATTGTAAGAGTAAACCTATTCACTTCGACACATCCCCCCACCCTCCCTTTTCCCAGAGCCTGTGGTTTAAAAAAAAATGACTGGATTTTTTCCTGGTATTGTCTGCTGTCTCTCAGGTACTTTGTCCTTAAGCATCTACCCCAGCTGTTATTAGGGATGTGATCCCAGGCTAGGTGGAGCTTCTGCTCTTAAGTCCTAATGTTTCCATTAGTTTATTAAATAATATTTTAATATGAATTTTTACAAGCAGAAAAACTGAGTGCACTGACTGGAGGGGCATGGTTCTGAAGCCTTCCAGTCTCGAGCGATTCTTGCAGCCATTGTGGGTGGTTGGTGGCTCTGAAAACAAGATTTAAAAATGGAGGCTTAATGTCAGTCATCTATTTGTGAAAATTTTGGCTGACTTTCCAAGGCACTTCAGGAAATCTGTGGTGGAGCCCGCAGTCTACATCTAAAGATCTGGGTCTAAACACAGCCTCATTTTGTGCAGTGCCTTCAGACACACACACACAATTCTAAATGCGAGAGTTAAATAATACATTTACTGTGCTATTATTTTCTGTGTTAAATAACAGCACAGAAAAGAAAACGAAGAGGTGTAGGCAAAGGAGAAAAGATAATAAACTACATTTATCTGTCCTCAAGATAATAGTTCTATATTAGATATGTTGGGGAATTAATTACATGGATTTTTAGAATGTTTAGTACATTATAGGCATTGCAATACTTGTCACAAGACAAAAGGCCATTGAAATGATGCAGTACAGCCTTAGGCAGCCATAAAAGAACAAATTGTTCAAGTTTGTGCATCAATGTGAGATCCAAAGAACTCTGGCTCCAAGAAAAATAGCAATGAAATTTAGAGATGTACCTACTCTCTGGATTTACCCGGAAGTGGACTGAAACCTGGACTCCGGCCTTTCAGTCCTGCATTTGGTGTGCCTGCCTTTCCCTGTCAGCGGCAAGCTGAGAAATCACTCGTGAAAGTTTGCCTTGCAGGATTTCTTCCCTTGGTCATTTTGGATTTAGTGATGTCTTCCCCCTTGGGATACGGGGCCTGTCAGGTGGAGGTAACACCCTTATCCTGTGGCGTGAGTGACTCGCGGAGAGAAGACAGAGAGATGGAGGGGGAGGGTCAGGAAGGGTGCTCCTTAAATCCCTGCGCTAATGTCTTCAGCCTCCCATCTCTAAGCTCCCCCACCTCCTTTCTCCCAAACTAATAAAAACAACCATTTAAAAAAAAAAAAAAAAGAGACGGAGAGAAAAAAAACACGGTGCAGACCGTGATCACAGAGGCAAGCAAAGTAGGTTACAAATTAGTGTGACACCATCAAGGTGACACTGCAGACAACCTCTGACACCCGACACAAAGCTGAATGCCTTGTGCCAAAAAGACCTTGAGCCTTGTCTTTGATTCTTATTGATCAAATACGTAGATTAAATACAGTATCAGATGGCAAGGCTAAAGCCTGGGATTCTGCATACAGCGAAGACCCTCAGACATGAAAGAAAAGATACACAACAGAGATAGAGAGACAGAGAGAGAGATAAAATAATCGTATTGTGAATAAACAGACGTAGGCTGAGGCAGGCAATTTTATCTGGCAGATGGGCAGGGCTTTTTGTACTTACTGCACTTCTTACAGGTCACAAAATCCAAATGTCATTAATATTAGGAATAAGGGGCAACATTTTTAACAGCGTTTTTGCAATCCCCAAACATTCCTGAGCATGTGCATCCTGTGACCAGCTGCTTCAAAATGGTGTGCGCTTGTGTGTGTGTATGTGTCCATTAATTCAGAATTACTCCAATTACGAGCTTTTGATGCTCCAAACCCCTCTTTCTAACCCAAAAGAGATGGAGAGCCCTCGGCCTGTCCAATCAGATCATTTTCCCTCCTGCCTGCAGCAGATGTAAGCAATTTGCTTTTTTATTTCTGCATATTCAGTGCGAGCGGAGCTGTTGGTGACTTCTCGCCCCGGAGCCTGCAGGATTCTAACCCTATCAAATTAAAGCATTTTGCTCACTTATTCCCAAGCGCTTGGCTGGTGCTTAGCAGGCCTCCCGCTGCATAGCAATGGCGGGCGTTCGTGTCCGCTCATACCCCGAGCCTAATCAGAGATTATTAAGGAAAATATACAGTGCTTTAATTTGATGAGACTGGTTATAGGTACTGCAGTTAAAGGTCACACTCTTGCGTGTATCTCCCTCAGTCACTGTAATATTTTCCTCTCGCTTGACAATCCTCAGCTCCAAACAATAGGCCAAGAAGACACGTTTATTTTTGTCACGCTGTGATGAGCTCAATAGGGACAAAAATGAATTATTTAAAGTTCGCATAAACAAACAACCCCAGGCCAGGTTCCCCTTAGCCCACTCACCCGCTCTGCATTTTTGTGCACGCGTGTGCGCGCACACGCTTTGTCTCTCTCTTGCCATTAAATAATACGCGATAAAAACCTTCCTCAGCTGGAAAGCAAAGCCCGTTAGATGTCAAGACCAGATACGATGGTAGCCAGTGGCCACTGCCTGCTGTTGGCTGCTGGGTGAGACCCAAGCCCTGCAGAAGCACCTGAGTAGGTTCCAGTGTCAGGAGCCTGGAAAGGACTTTACGGCTTCTTTGGCTCTGAAAGCTTTCCCCACCCACGAGGAGGCAATGGAGCTTTCCAGGGCAAAAGAAAACACACAGGAGGCCTGATACGGCAAGCTCCAAGCCTCCCTGCTGCCACAGTGGGAACTGACAGGGTTCAGCTCAGCCCTGTGCAATCTGGAGGTCGTGGGAGTGATGGAAGTGCATCAACCCCAACCTGCCTTCCTCTGCCACGGTAATCGTCTCGTGGCCTCGTCTAAATCCACACTGCTTCTAGCAGAGACTCTGCGGGTGTCGAAAGTGGGGGAGGGAGGGGATACAACAATTTTCTTCTTCTATCAGCCTTAACTCTGCTGCCATTTGTTAAAATAACGAGGTGGTTTAGCCTCTCGTAAGAGGTGTGTGGTGGGGAGGGAAAGAGCGAGCCAGTGAGAGGCGGGTGGGTTAATTCTAATCTCCTTTCGAGCCTAATGGTTTGAGCATATGTGTCCAGGCAGCAGACCAACAGCAGGCTTATTTACCTCCAACATTTACATGAGAATTGCTTTATGCAGCTGTATGTAAAAATTCAAACCACACAGTGTCACTGTATCACACAGGTCAATCCAAAGCCCGGGGGCATTATAGCAAGAGACAAAAGCCGCACCACTTCACCAGGGCTTCCTTTAGGACTGAAAGTTGTTGTATTAAAAATGAAGAACAACAACAACAAAAATGGGAGTGTATTTCCACCACTGCCTCCCTTTCAGACTCCCTCCACATTCCTCAAAGGCTGCCAAAATTATGAGGACCTGGAGACTGATCCTGCTTTCGCCCCTCTCAGCAGGCTGCAGGGAGGGCTGCAAAGGACGTCAGGATCGGGCCAGCTTCATTTTGTGTCTGTGAATAATCCTGTTAGCTGATCCCCAGGCATAGACTTTTTATATACACATTACTGATGGGCAAAGGCAGAAGAGTTCACAGAGGTGCGGTTTCAGTATTTATCCTAAACAGAGGCAGACAGGCTCAGGCTGCTTGGGATGCTACAGGCATCCTGGTCCGTCTGGTAAATTGCTTGTGATTGCCTGGTTGTTGGTTTGCTTTTCTCTACCCCCCCCTCCCAGTTTGAAAGGTCTGTGAGATCTCCAGAAAAGCCACAGCTGTATGTGCTGTGGGAATATACACTATGTGCATTTCTTCAGGAGAAATCAGGATCGTTCAAATCACCTCAATTATATCATGCTACACTGCTAGTATCCCACCTCTTGCCACGCAGAAAGCCACTCTGCTTCAGAACCCTTAATTGTTCCTCAAGTAATCTGATAAAGCTTTGACTGGTAAGTTTGACCGGTATTTCTAGCACAAACATGGACAGATACAGCATTAGCAGTCTCCGCAGTGGAATTCCCTCAGAAAACGCACAAGTATATTCAGGGCCAAAAAGCTACCTGCACTTTTTTGAAACTTCATAAAAACTTTTTCTGTGGAGGCTTGGGACAGTTCTTATTTTAGTCTGAACCAATTATTCAGCCTTAATACCTGGACCCTGGTATGCTTCTGTCTTTGATCAGAAAGAACTTGCCTGAAGGCCAGCTCAAGAGAGGTTCAAAGTCAAATGCTTTGATTTAAACCACTCTGCTCCCATCCATGAAAGAAGATGAGAAGAAACTCTCTAGTATAAGACATAGATAAGTGCAATGCAGCATATCACATGCAGTATTACAATGCCAAGCATACAAAAGGAGATGTTTCGGGGAGCAGAGTGCTTAAAACACAAATCACCCTAAAAATCTGGTGGTTTTAGCTGTGGCAAAACACCTTAGGGATTACAGCAAAATTCTCTAGCCTTTGAGAAACTCCACATATTCCACAGTAATACAAGAAATAGAGATCTTCAGCACGACCAAGGATCAAGTCTCAGATGCTTGTGGTTTGAGAGCCTCTGGAACAATACTTCTAAAGGTCTGATAGTAATGTATGGATGATGAGATGCTGCTGGACTATTCCAGTTCTCGGAACAATTCTTTCCTTGAGATATTTTGTTACATCACTCCAAGTAACCATTTAGCTCTGTGACTTTGTAGATCTTCAGAGTTTATAAAACTCGGAGCACACTAAAGACCCCACCCTAGCATTTTAGTGGATGTTAATAATACGATACCTACTGCTTGCCATGGAAATGGACAGGACTCTGCACAGAGGAAGGAAAGGGACTGGATTCTGCACAATGAAAGCAAACACAGTCTTCTGATGGCAACTGGAGTTTGTTCTCCTTTCCTACTTTTCTCAAGTACCTTGATGAATATTTCAGCCTTTGAACCGCCACACGCACAAAAAGAAAAAATTCTCCTTGGGCTTCACATGGGAAATGAAATGTGGGAAACACAATATCAAAATACAGCCTTCCACTGACTGTCACCATTTTATTGCTCGGGCTGTAATCACTCTTTCGGGGAGTGATCATTTCCCCACCATGAACAGCAACACGGCAGGAAGGCTGGAAATGCAATGCAAGGAGGTGATTTTCCCCCCTTGCCATTCAGAACTTCACTTTGTTGACAAGAACTAAGGGAATTAAAAGGAGAAGGGTTTTTTCAGAGATCTTTTTCCACTTCTGGTGAATGAAAGTAACTTTCCTTTAACTATCAGTGCTGTGGCGAATACGTTTAGTCACTGTATCCTGCTGTGTCTTTTCACTGGGGAAGGTTTTGATGGCAGAGCCCTTCTCTACTGACTGGTCCCTTAGGCATTTTCCTATCTTCTTTTCATTAATTTGCCCCTATCTATCTTTTCTGGTGTCTTGGTAATTCAAACAGCAGAAGCCCAGAATTCATTGCAGCATAATACAACTCTATTAAAGCAAACCAGGCCTGATTTTTGCCTTGGAATGGGAGCTGGGGCCTCTTTGGAAGACAGTTCTCCAAACCCCATCCTCAAAACCAGACCAATGATTTCAACAAGACTGCCCTTGTGTGCAAGCTTTGCTGGCTAAGGGCTCCTTTCAAGGTGTACCCAGATGAGGAGTTAGAAAACAACCATGGTACTGTAATCCAGGGCTGCTACATCACCACATCTTGTGGTGTCACCCTGCTATACCCTGTGCTCACCACACACCAGCTGCAGTGACATAAGCAAAGGAAACAAGCTAAGTATTTCTGATACCAAAAGAAGTAACTGAGGCAATGAGCAGGGAAGAGTTTGAGAACAAGGCCTTAACACTCTTTGCTCCCCCTCAACAATCAGCATGAGGAAATCTTTATTTAGAGAGCATGTTTTTCTCATTCTGACTATAAAGACATATTCCTTCTTTTCAGGCTCTGGTAAAGTCTATTATAAATTCATAATCCCATAAGCAATTCAAACCCAACGTGCCAAAAAGCATGCTGGGGCTGAGGAGACACAGTACACAAGAGATCAAACCAGAAGAAAAGTAAAACATGGGGGAGGATAAACAAGAGCAGGAAAGAGACAGCACAAGAGAGAGAATAATTACAAACATTATATGCTATATGGAGCAGGAGAGTCCAGTTCATTTAAAGCAAACACTGGGCACTCTTCTCTGCTTACATGTAATTCTAGTGGTCTCGAGATGAGAATGATGAGAAAGAATCCAGGTTGGATGAAAGAACAATCGTTTCTTCGTTCAGAAGTTCCTGCCATACTTTCTCCCAGGGAAAGACGTCTGTTTTTCCATTATGCTGTCAGTCTCCACTTTGGAAATGAGCAAATACCATTTCAGTGCTACTCCCAATATATTTAGAGGGCACCTTCTGTAACAATTGCTTTGGGAAAAAAAAAAAGAAAAAGCTTTTTGACTCCCATGGCATACCCTTCCTCCAGAGAGAGACCAATCTACATGGATATGAGACGAGAGCTCCTAAAACTTCTCTAAGCAGCTATGAGTCAGAAAGTGAAGGAAAAGAAGAGTCAGAGAACCTCAAAAACATATCAAGGTTCATTAAATGTCATGGTGAGCCTTACGGAGCTCTGATCACTTAGTGTGTTTCTTGCTGCAAAGCCTAACACCCTGTGTGTGTGTGTGTGTGCACACATATCTGGCATGTTTTCTTCTATGTTGACAAGCCAGGAGGAGCCAGGTTTTTGACTGTGCCACAAAACTTTGGAATTCAAACATGGATTCATCTTTTACAAAGATGCTGTGAAAGAGAGATGGGAGAAACGGGAACTTCAGAAAAATGTGTTGGATTTTGGAAAGGAAATTAACACAACAGAAGTGAATGGAAAGAGAACAAGGGAAGAAGGAATGAAACATGCTTGGGGGAAAGGATAGGTTGAGAGTGCAGAAAATTTTACAAGCCTAAATGAACACCTTGCTTTTGTTTTCTCTTAAGAGTGGCAATGTCAAACATTAGGAAACGAGAAAGACATTATCATTTAGAAATATACCTACATGTGAACAAGAAATAAAATTAAAATGTCAAGGCATTTTGACCAGCAGACGGACAATCTGTAACTGAGAATGAACACATGAAATAGCAGATCCAGCAGCCAACAGAGCTAGCAAAGAGGGGCTCTATAGCATGGGGAGGGAATAGCAGTACCTACGCCTCTTGTATCTACTTCTCGTACCTTGTACTATCGTTTGCTGCTTCTTAAAGTAGATAAAGGGGGTTTAGGGAAGACTTGCCAGTCAGTCTTTAAATAGCTTACTAGATTTTAGAACAAATTTGAAGAATGGGCAAACTTTTACCATAGCAGTTTCCTGAAGCTAGACTGTGCCAGGGTTTTTTTTTTTCATAAAAAAATATGTTTTTAAATTAAAATTCTGAAAATTTATCCAGTCTTCATTAAAGTATTTCAGCAGGTGCCTCTTGGGAACTACTTAGTTCTCTAGGGGAAAATAGAGATTTAGTCAGAACTCTAAGGTCTGGGCTGGTGACAAGGGAAGTGAAGGTGTAATGTGCTGCAGGGGGAAACATGGGGCTGGAGACAAGACATTAGGGCAGTTCCTCAAAGATCAGTCTTTGGGCTGATCTCATTCAATGGTTCGTTAATAAACTTGGCACAAAAAGTAAGAGTGTTCAAATGAAATTTGCAGATTATACAAAGTTGGGCAGCACCACCAACACAAACGAAAATCGCAATATAATACAGGAAGAATTGGATGACCCTGAGGACAGAAGTAATAGAAATGGGATGAAATTGAACAGTACAAAATGCAAGGTCATGCACTAAAGGACTAATAATGAGAATTTCTGCTAGAAGCTGTTGGGAATGACAAAGGAGGAGAAAGACCTGGGTTTGCTAGTTGATTACAGGATAAATATGTGCCATAATATAATGCAACTGAAAAGGCAGATGCAATCCTTGGATTCATCACCTGTAATAGTGCTAATAACGAGAGGAAAATATTAACGCTACTACACAAAGCACTGGTGAGACATTATCTGAAAAACAGCATAAATTCTAGTTACCCATGCTCAAGAAGGATGCATGCAAATTGAAGCAGATGGTGCAAAGAGGACTATTACAATGATCAAGGAACTGGAGAATTTCTGAGAAGAAACTAAAAGAGTCTGCTTGTTCAGTTGTTCTGGTTTGGCCTGGCAGGATTTTGGCGGCGGGGGGGGAGCTGCAGGGTGGCTTCTGTAAGAAGCTGCTAGAAGCTCCCCAAGATTGATAGAGCCAATGCCAGCCGGCTACAAAGAGGGACCCGCCGCTGGCCAAGGCTGAGCCTATCAGTAAGGTGATAGCAGAGGAACGCCTCTGTGAAAAACATATTTAAGAACAGGAAAAAAGAACTGCGCCATAACAGCTGGCACAGAGATGGAGGAGTGAGAATCTGTGCAGACACCAAGGTCAGTGAAGAAGGAGCGGGGGGAGGATGAGCTCCAGGCGCCGGAGCAGAAGGAGTCCCCCGGGTCCGTGGTGAAGACCATGGTGAAGCGGGTTGTCCCCCTGCAGCCCATGGGCGAGGTGCAGAAGTCCACCGTGAGGATCACCGCATAGATGTCCACTGAGGACTCCACGCCATGTGGGTGGATGCCTGAAAGGGGACTGTAGCCCGTGGGAAGCCCACATCAGAGCAAGTTGCTGCCGGAACCTGTAGCCTGTGGAAGAGGGAATGCCCACGCTGGAGCAGGTTGGCCGGTGGGACTTTTGGGACGTTGTGGGTGGCTCACGCTGGAGCAGTTTCCCCCGAAGGACTGTGCTTCAGACTCACGAGGGGTGGGCTGCCCCTTGTGAGGTGTCTCGTGTTGGGCAGTTTGTGATGAATTGCCCTTCGTGGGATGACTCACGCGGAGAAGAGAGAAGCTTGTCTCCCGTGAGAGGGACCCCACAATGGCCCTGGGGAAGAGTGAAGAGTCCTCCCCCGGAGTGAAGAAGCGGTGGAACCAAGATCGGATGAACTGACCGCAACCCTCATTCCCTGTCCCCCTGCGCCGCTCGGGGGGAGGAGGTGGAGAAACCGGGATTGATGTTAAGCCCGGGAAGAAGGGAGGGATGGGGGGAAGGTGTTCTGTTTAAGATTTGTTTGCTCTTTCTTACTTCTCACTACTCCTCTCTGATTAGTTCTTTTAATAAATGTACCTAATTTCCCCAAAACTGAGTCTGTTTTGCCCGGGACGGTAAATGAGGATGATCTCCCTGTCCTTATCTCAAACCCTGAGCCCTTGGAAATATTTTCTCCCCCTGCTCAGCAATGAAGAGGGGGGTGAGTGAGCGGCTGTGTGGGTACCTGGCAGCTGGCCAGGGTCAACCCACGACATCAGTCTACTTAAATGATGGCTTAAAGGGACACAGATACAATTCAAGAAGAGGGGGTGTCCATGCCAGCTGTGTAAGGATATGTACATGTAGGGGGAGACCCAGGAAGAAATGGCTTTAAATTGGCTTCGAGTTCACATAATTTGGGATTTACAAGATGTTTCTAACCATTGGAGTAAAGATTCCTGAAATGACCTTCCAGTGAGCGTAGTAGAGGGTAAAAAAAATCCCAAACCAAAATGCTACAATGCATGCAGATTAATTTTAATATATAATCTGATCAGATTATTAATGATACAACATAACACAACATGGTGGCCACTGGGCAGCGAAGTAGATTTGACATTCCAGAAACGTTTTTAGATTTACAAATAGTCTTTTGTACTATTCCTTCAAGATCCAGGAAGGTTGGAAGAGACATCACTTTGCCATCCCAAAGGATGATACCAGCAAATAGGAGACTTCACAACATAGGAAGAATCTTCTGGACAGTTTGTATCTCCAAAAGATAATGAAAAAAATTAGTTCATGTGTATGTTATATCCTGAATTCACTTTAAGAGAAGATATTACTTTTTTAGCTGAGAAAAATTGTGGATAAAGTAATTGATTTTTCCTTATTCTAAGAGCCCTCTTGCCAGGAAAAACATATGCTCTTTGGTTTTCTCTGGAAATATGTCTAGGCATCAATAATTTATTTGAAGTCCTAGATTTGGTTGTCTATGAGATAAATCAGCTACTGGTACTCATATAGCCCACAAGAAACCGTTCTGTTTCTTACAGACTTATGTTCATGACAAAGAAAATATCACTAAAATTTTAAAATAATCTGGCACTATTTGGGTCTCAAATCTCTGCTTTATATACCAAAACAAAAAATTGGTGAAATAAAACTCTTTTGTCTTCCTGACCTGAGTTTTTTCAGCTCTGCCCTTTTTATGTACAATGGGACCTTATTTAAAAAAAAAAAAAGGCAGAAATTGCAAAAGGCCAGATAAAAAAAAAGACAAAACTAAACAGAAAAAAACACCAGAAGACATCATAGGAGGAGACAAACAAGAAAACATCCGAGTGTTCACCCAGAAAATTATTTCTGCAACAGTTTGAGAGAAATGAAAGAGAGCTGGGAAGGAGAAAGTCAAAAGAAAGCAGATATTTCTGGTGGCTAGGATGGCTTTCAGTGTTGTGTCCAACTACATCATATGATACCCTCATGTTCATAAAGGCACAAGTTTTCTCCACTGAGCATTACAATAAGCCACTAAAAATGGAACAATTTAGCGACTCTTATTGTAGGACATAAGCAGGGTACTAAAGACACTTTCAGTGCTGGGGCAGGGCATGTTACTTGGTTCCTAATCCTAGACAGAGTTTTTCAGGAAATTGGTTTCTTCACTGAAAAACTTAGAATTTACAGATAACAATGGTCAGTTTGAAGCTAATAAGTAAGGTCAAAAAAATGCAAAAATATTCAGAAAAGTCTAGACACGTTTTCAAGATTTTAAGCCACATACTTTGCTATTCCTCTCCAGACAATATTTTCAGTCCAAATATTGCTGAAGCGCATTAAAATATAACATGAAAACAACCCAAGCATTTTTGATATTGGTCAAGCAAAATATTTTTGATAATCTAATGCACTTTCTGGGGGTAGGATTGATTCTTATGCAAAATGTCTTCTCCTCCCTCCTCCCAATGTCAGAAGTGTCAGCTAAGTTCTGCTTTATATTTTTTTCTTTAATCTTATTTACTGAATGAGAGAAATCAGTTATTCAGCTGCTCTTACATGGCAACAGTTGGAAGGACAGAAGGGGAGATTTTACACTGCTGGAATTCAGACACCTAAACTGTCCAATGCTGCTTGTGCTTACCAAAATAATAATGATGAAGAAATGAATTTTCTGTTGTCTAATGGATACCTGGGGCCAGTGGGGGATGTCTGCAGCTGGAACGCTATCAGAGCTTCACAATAAAACTAGTGGGGAGTAAGACTACATACAAAATATACAGGTATATACAAATAGGCATATAAATATATAAATAGGTAATAGGTATATATAAATATAGTCAATCTGAATATATGAACACATTCCTGCTTTGAAATGGTGTTCTTTATTATGAATCTTCTTGCTGATTTGACACCTCAGTGAAATCTTACATTAAGAAACGTTCTTTAATTACAAACATGGCAGGCAGTTACAGTTATTTCTTTCTGCATTGACTTGATAACATTATCTCACTGTAAATTCTTGATTCACTTTCTCAGGTAGCTGGAATGGCTACTGGTGTGTAAATAAGGAAATGTGGGGATATGGTGTAGAGTGCTGCTGACTACTCAGTGCTGAATGAGAATAACCTCATGCAGTGGCATTCAATTTGTCCATTTACATGAATGTGTCCTGGATGGGAAGTGCCACTGTTCTGCCTTGCCAAGCACTACAGCTCCTGCTATGGAAGCACAATGAAACCAAACAATTAGTTAGAATTATTGCTCTTAAAGAAAACTGATTTGCTTTGTCTGTCTTCTAAGAAAAACTCAGTTACCGTATACTATCAACCCTGGCTTGACTGGCAGTGATTTTCCTGGTCTAGTCTGCTGGGAACCTTAAATGAACACGAGCAATTATAAACCCAAAGTCTTCAGCAATTTGTAGGCATTATCTCAGGATAATTGCCCTGAAATGTTCATGTTGCAAAGCAAAGGTAGATAATTTTAAAATCCATCTTTCTCTGTCTGCACTATGAGTTGGGCGTAACACTCTTGCCTCCTGCAGGCCTTGCAGTAGCATAATAAAGCTTGGAATCGGTCCTTTGAAAACGTCTATTGCTGTCTGTTAGAAAGCAAAGAGAACAAATCTGAGTTTAACCTTTTCTGGCTTTATTATTTTTATAAAATGAAACAGAAGTCATATTTTCTGGCACAAACGGAGAAAAACCGGAATTTTAAAAGTCAAGGGAACAAACCTGCCCTGAGGAGCTCTGCACAATAACATCCATTGGAAGACAGCTTTCCTGCTCCCTGGGTGAGAACCCCTCAGAAGCAAACACTGGGTCTAGGGCTCCTCATCGCTCTCCATGTGCTGAGCTTACTATTTTCTGGGAGTTTTACTTACAAGCTTCTAAAAGTGCTCAGCTCCCTTTCTACAACTGGGAAAAACCTCCCGAGAAGTGCTGAACATTTCTCTCTTCTCGTGACTCACACAACTGCCTCATCTGTAGGTGGTTTCCTCAGTTCCTTGCCCCCATCCTACCGAGCAGGCAGCTGAAATGCATTCACTGCCTTACTGATTTATAACAGCTCTTCACTGCAAGGAAGGAAGCCTGCTTCTGGGTTACGAGCAAAGCACAGTGATCTCTGAGCTCCTTCAGCAAAAACCGAGCAGGAATAAGGATGTTTGGAGCGAGAAGAAACAGAAAGGCTCATACCGTCCAAATTTTTTTGAGGTTTTTAGGAAAATGAGCCATTGCTTTTTTTTTTCCCCCTGCTTTGATGTAACCAAACAACATAAAAAAATCTCAGTGCAATTGGACTTTTGCAAAGCCAAAAAGCTTAATTAGGTGAAGAATGGAGAGTATTGACTTCTGAGAGAGGAAGAGGAGGCCTCCAGAGCAGAAACACCTGGTACAGTAGGTATATTGCTCCTGTGCTTCAATTTATCAAAACTAAAGAAGTCCGGCTCAGTATTTTCCAGGGAAATGTTATTTAAAAACTTCCACAAAAATTACAGCTGCATAAGCCCAAACAGAAGACTGGATATCAGAAAGACCATATAATGAGAGCATTTACTAAACATGAAATCAATGAAATAACTGGTATGTTAGAAATCTTCTGTGGATGCTTTGGGTATTCACCCGGTACCCTTCAGTTTGGAGTACTTACTTTCCTGTAGAGAGTAGAAGAAAATTCAAGGAACAAACATTATTCTCAAGGAAATATCTCTGCAATATTCAGAGTTCCTTTAAATTTCATTCATTCTTGACTGTGCTGGCCTTGGGACAAAATCGGAATTTGAAAGACTGATCCAGTTCATGCCATTACTCATGGCTCATCTATGAACACCACAAGAAGACGGGACAGGAGAACTTTCTGCCTTTTGCATCCGTATCCCTTTCCTTCCTCACTCCACTATTTTTTCATGCTCAGCTTATACTATGAAACTGCAGAGCACCAATGTTGACGTGCTTCATCAAACCATTTGGGAGTCGATAACACAGTCACTCCTACCAACAATCACATATTTACTACTTGAGTTTCCTTTAGAAACCGAGTTCGGAGTGCAGGGTATTACCAGCTGTGCCAACCACATGGCCAGGTCAGACCAAAAGGTAGTGGGGACATTCTCCCTCACTCCAGCACTGTCCATTGCCATAGCTGTCCAAGTGCACTTGCTTTTATAGGCCCTGGAGAGTTGGCTCTTTTTCTTTTTTTTTTTTTTTCCCCCTCCAGATAACTGAGGCACAGAGTGAACAGAGGAGAGGAGAACGGGGAAAAGCGGAGTTATCAGCAAGAGGGCCAGCTGAGTGAGGTTGGTGACCTGATTTCAAGCATACTGGGGGTACTCTGTGACCCCTGTAATTTTACTGCCTCCTGAGCTATCGCTTGTGATTTTCACTGGAGTGAAATGATACATCAGGGAACAGTAAGGATTCCAGCAGCCCACAGACAGGCAGAATACAAAGTACCTACCAAAACAGCTGCTGTACCTCTGGCAAAAATATATTTTTCATCCTTTTGAATGGAGGAATCCAACTGCCTATGCAGAGCCCCTAAGGCTTCATTAATTGAAAACACCAGAGAAAGGGTCTTCTTTTTTTTTTTTTTTTACAGTTGTGGGCCTAAGCTCACAGTGCAAAAGCTCCACAGGCTTCTGTAATGTAGATCTCAAGAACTTTAATCCAGATTCAAACATCCTCTCTTTGCAGTTGTCGAACAGAGCTTGCCCCCCATGAAGACCTGTTTACCTTAATGACAACATAAAAAAATTGTTGCTTGCTTCAACAACGCCATGCTCAGTGGAGTCCCACCAAACAGTAAGAGCTTGTAATCTCACATAGCTTAGCAACACCACAGTACCCTATGAAGGACTGGACCATTTTAAAAAAATAGTTTCAAGAAAAATATTCATCAAGAGGCAGCTGATGTCAGAAGAGATCTCTCCTGGAAAAAGCATGGAAACTTTTGGGTGGAATTTCAACTTGCTCAAAAACCAGTTTTCTGCAGTGTCTGACCCGGTCTTTAAGTTCATCATGGCTAGCTTAAAAAAGTAAAAGCAAATATGAATTTAAAATATAGGCTACATTCTGCTTTCAAGTTAAAAACTGGTGCCTTTTAGAAAAAACAGTGAGGTCCTGTTTCATTTCTTGTTGGAAAGGGGAAAATAGTCTTTATTTCAAATCACTTGAAAAGAGCAAAAGGTAAAGTGACAGAACAGAGAGGGTTATATACACTTCCCTTTACATGGGGATAAATGCATTGAAAAACTTTAACCAAGACACTTCTGGCAAGACTTCTTGCTTGAATTGAAAATGCATTTTCTATTTTAAAAGTTTAGGCAAGGAAGTTTTGACTGAGTGCAGTATTCATACACCCTTATAAAATTGCTGCAAGCTGAACATGTAGTTCCAAATCCCTCTGGAAAAGTCCTATAAAATTATTATCAAATAAATAGAATTGTATAATAATGACAGGAAACCATCTGTGAAATTGACTGGAGAATTAGTTCCCTGATAGAAAATGCAAAAGGC
Organism: Trogon surrucura; assembly: GCA_020746105.1. Lineage (NCBI taxonomy): Eukaryota > Metazoa > Chordata > Aves > Trogoniformes > Trogonidae > Trogon > Trogon surrucura. The sequence goes on along the minus strand of CM036627.1, from coordinate 17,368,258 downwards.
AAGGCAAAAAGTGCTGTAGAAGTTTGTCCCCTCCAAAATGTGAATATTTTTAATCATTCAGTGAAAGATTTATTTCTTTCTAGTAGATTAATGCGTGAAGAGTCTCTGCACCAAAAGTGTGTGCTGAATCCCTTAAAATTTTTAAAGAAGAAATCTAATCCAGATCATAACAGCATTGGCTTCTTTCTTATTCAAGTGCTTGGAACAGAGTATTGTTTGACTGCTGAGATTGCTGACATGCTTGTTAACGAATGCTATTGCGTGGCAGTTCGTAACATGGGCTTCCGTTTCACCTGCTTCCCTTTTTTTCTAACAACGGGTTCATTTTGTTCCAGCCAGGGGTTACCCACCACATGACAGTGCGTGAGTTGCAAGTGGTACAGGCCAGGTTTGACCCAATGATCTACAGCTCACCTAACAGAGTTGAGCAGCTCTGATGGCCTCATGCTGCCAGCAGGGAGTTGTTGCAGGGTCCAACATGGAGGTAGAACAGATTTCTTCATGTCCCAAGTGAGCAGAAGATTGGATGCTACTCGATAGATCACGGGCAATGGGAACTACCAGGCATGCACCAAGAGATGGTCGCTCAGATCGCAACTAAAACCAGAGTTTCTACTCCAGATTTGTGTGAACTTTCCCTCCCTCCTGTTCCCTCCGTTGGCCTCACAGAGCCTTTTGGCCATTTCAAGTTAGAGCCTTAGGGTTTAATTATTAGAATGACAAGCAGAGCTTTCACTGAAGTGAAGGGGGAGTGCAGAGGTGAAGTGGCTGGAGACATCCTGCCTCAACAGGGCACAGGCAGCAGTAACGCTTTCCCGCATTTCCCAGCTGAGCTGACTATGCTTTCAGAAAGCAGCTGGCTGGGGGCCCAGGTGGCCCATGGTCCTGACCATATCCTTCATCTCCCAGCTCTCTTTGGAGGGTGCAAAGCTGCTTTTGAGCCAGGGGTGATCTGGATATAGGAGCACTTATACTATATGCAAGAACACTGTGGGGAGCAATAGGCAGCTTTTTATGTGCATGCATCCATGTGTATGCACACACGTGTTCCCTGGGGTAGAAACCTCTCTAAGTTCTTTTGACCTCTTAGTGCACCTTTCTGTTTTGATCCTTTTAAAGTCCAAGACTTATGCTTTAGGTTTTGGCACAACATGAGAAACAAAATAATCACCATCATTAGTAGGCAACCTTCCCTTGTGTCCCCTACCCCCACGCCATTTACACGCTACTTGCCCTTGTAATATTACGCTATGTATCAGACAAAACCCTGCTATTTCATTGCCTTAAACAGGAAAATGTTTTCAACTCCCCTATGCGTTCTTGCCTAGTTCATGGCTTGATTTAATTTTACAAGGCAAGAGCTGGAACAATTATCTGATTCTTCATGTACAGCAGGCTTTCAGTGGTCATTTCTGAAGTTTTACTGGTTCGTAACCTCTGTAATCAGAAGACCCAGTTTAAAAAAAAAAAAAAAAAGAAACTAAGTGAACAGGCAGGAATCTGTTCATATTATCCCTTCCTAGCTGTCCAGGCTTTCATCCTCTTTTCTCCCACACATGCCCTTATTGCTCTGCTACTCACCCACCAATGAGGGTCTGTCAATGGCAGTGAGAGGTCAACATCAAAGCACTTTTACAGCTAGCAGCTTGCAGCTAATGCTGGCATTATGGAGAGAAATAGAGAGAGAGAGAGAGAAGCATAGGGATTGCATGAATGGCCCTCTCATATAGAAAGAGACCGAAGAATAGAACAAAACCTCCTATTCTCCCACTCTTTATAATACTCCTGGGCCGAGTGTGCGTATGTGGTACACAGCTGAGTTTGAACTGCATTAGCACTCTTTCAGTTTACAAACAAGAGGCCTAATTTAGAAGAAAAATCTCCTATCTGATTATTTCTTTGTGTTCACCCATGTGGTAAAAAAATGTCTGTACCGAGAAGGGAGGGGGACTACAGAGGTGGCTTATTAACTTCTTTGGCTGTATCATGATTGTGAAGGGCACCTGGGAGATCATCATTCATCCATAATTTTCAGACTCAAGGAAAAAAAGTAGTAAAACACCCACTCAAAAAAAATTAATTTCAATATGGATTACTATTTTTCTGAAGAAAGAGGTGGAAAGACTGTGGGTCAGTCCCACACCAACTGTATGACTGATGCCAGTCTTATCCCCTGCCCACAAAAAAACCCAGGAATTATTTTTGTCCCATGTAATTGACATTGAGATTGGATGTCTTCCTATAAAGATGTTATGGCTTTGGTATAGTGAATTCCACAATTTGATGAAATTACCATCTCATACTAGGTAGATAATTGTAATCATCTCTCCTGGCTCACCAGCCTGTAACTCTAGAGGGCAGGAAAGGGGATTCAAAGTTTGTACGACTCCAAAGTTGTTACAGAGAGACTCTAGCAGCAGGCTTAGGGATATTGTTTCCAGGATTGACAATGGGTATTATTGAGTTTTCTCCCTTCTCTGGAGTCTGGGACACACCATCCTTCTAGCATCACCTGGGTGCATCATATAACAAACTTCCTGCTCCTATGGGGAACTTCAGCTTTCGCAATTCTTTTGATCTCTTCTGTACTTTTCTAGTGACAAATCAAAGTTACAGTATTTATCTTTTGCTCCACTCCTTAGTCTTGCAAAAAGAGACTCGGGGAAAAAAAAAAGGTGCAAAAAAAAGTTACACTCATTTCCCATTTCTGCAGACTGTACTGTTCCTAAAGACTGAAAGTGATCTGCCTGAAGTGGTCCAGTGAAGATCTTGAGCTCAGAAGGAATAGAGGGAAGCAGGTCACTCAGGTTCTCACTTCCACTAACGCCCGAGGTTGTCACAATTATCACTGAAGCAGACACCTGGCTACACCATCAGCATATATCAACCAGTGTAACACCTCCAGTTCCAAATTCTCTCCAAACCAGGGATTTCTGACAGCAAGAGGTGGTTCATACCTACTCTTTAGCAAACTATTTGTACATCCATAACTGGGACTTAAGTCTACGAATGCAGTTGATATATATAAATCCATGGTTCTAGCTGAAACAGTCTCTACTCTGCACAGATTTACATCTGGGGTAGCTACAAGGATACGAGAAGAAAGATATAAGTGAAAAATCTTAGTGACTGAAAATTTCACTGTGTTTTTCCTTCTTGAATGTAGGATGCAGAGATCACGGAATGACTGGAAAAGTTCACAAGTGTCAGACACTGAAAAAACTGACCTTGGAGACTACCCTGAAGAAAATAGCAGTGGTCTTGGAAAATAGCTGGATTGGTTTAAGGGAGTCTGTGTTTGCAGAGGGATTTAAACTCCCTGTGTTTTCAGAACACGACATGTCATGAATAGTAAGACTTGCCTTTCAAGCAATTGACAGAGATCTTAACCATGGTAATATCTATAACTCACTGCTTAAAAAAAAATTAAATCATTATGAGACACACACGCACACAAAAATAAGCAAACTGTAACATAAATATGTGATGCAACTGCAGGATGCCTTGAATGCCTTTTGAATACTAATGCTTTTCTACTTAATTACAGATTTTTTTTCATGTTGAGTCTTGTAAGTATTACTTCATAGATTTTTGAATCAGAAACAGCATAATCAGCATTAGATGAATCCATTCACTTTTCTTTCCGGATCTTCTCACAGGACAGTATGCAACAGGTTAACTTACACAAAGTCCTTTAGTTTTTTGATATTGTTCAAGATAATATATGTGTAACTTAGCTCATTATATGCTGATTTGTTTTAAGCAGAAAGCACTCTCAGTAACCTCAGAGAACTGTGTTCCAACCATATTGGGTAAATGGGAAAAGTCCAAGTTCAGAAATCAATGAACGAAAGACTGTGGATCAAAATTGGTGGATAAAATAATGGCGACACAGGCTGTCCCACCTACCCTTTCTGGGAGTGCAAAACACCTGTCCCTAGGTCATGAAGTAAAAAGGGCTGAAAGGACTAATTAGATTACTGTCCTTTGAGGCTAACTGTATTGGCTCTTTGAGCTCAGTAGAAGGAAAGGAGATAAAAGATATTATTACTATTACTACCACTATTTTGCACACACAGTCAAGACTAAGCCTGACTATATAGATCTAATGTTTTAAAGGCTTTGCCATGACCCTGATCTGTTTTGAAAATCCACATTGGAGAAGTGAGAAGCAGTTTAAGCAAGGAGTAGCTTTGAAAGCCAGTATACCAACTCAAAACTTTTATTTATCTTCTTGAAGATGGCTGTGATGGTTCATTACTTAGTGCGTGTTCATAACTATAGACTGTTTCAGACAGAAAATAAGGACATAAATACTTAACCTTTGAAAAGGAACTCATTTACTGGAAAACCAACTTTATGAACTCCGGTTATTTATAACTCCGATGTACTGCAATCAGCATAGTATAACGAGATCACATGAATGGCTGAGTCGTTTTTAACCTTTGATTGTTTAAAAGTGCAGATACTCATTTGTACTAAGGATTAGCGATGATGAACACTGAAATGAAGTTGACTATCATCAGGCATAGACTTGGATAGAATCTGTCCCTGAAGTGAAAGTAGTCCCTCCTCCTCTCCAGTTTCTAACCCCTAGATTTCTTTTGTTCATGGTAATTCAGTTGTAGTCTGTCAAAACACTGAAATGGACATATATTTCAAATTTATCTGTAGGGATTTTGTAATACTAGAACAGGGATTTTTCACTTTGCCGGAAGATCTCATGAGAGGTCTGTTCACATTACTCACTTCTGAAGCAATTGTATTAAAATACCACGTGTAAAATACATTTTTAAGGTATATTCTCCCACAGAAAAGTATCTGCTGCATAGTAGATGCATATTAGCACAATATACAGAGAAAACTTGAAAGTTTCATCTTTACAGGATCTGCCTTTGACATTGTTCTTGCAGTTCCATATTCTCTGGCAAAAAATGCTGTCTGTGACTGGGGGAGGATAATTCTTATTGGTCATTTTTAGTTAATCAATTGTTTAAGCAGACAATTCAAAAATGATCACATTGCAATGTTTCATAGTAATGGATAGAATTTCCAGCATTCTGAAGATTTCCAAGCCATCCCTGGATTAAATCTTACAACAGGTGGGGCTTCACATGTACCAGTGAAATAAACCACTGTATCATTAAACTCTTAAGAACTGGAGAAGGTGAGTCATAGGATAGTTATGTAACCTGTTCAAAAATTACAGGAGAAGACAGAGCAAGAAGGCTAAAGATTAAAACTGTCCCAAACCTGTTCTTCAATAAGTAGGCATGCAGGGTCACGCATGTCAAATATTGTCACTTTGCACAGCTTTACATCCCTGGATCTGAAAGCATTTGCTAATTTTGCAGGCTATTGCCATATAGCTTGCTGACTAATTACATCATGAGAACAATTGCATTTTCAAAAATCATTGATTTTTGTGTGAAAATAAGCGACTGTCCTACCCCAAAATACAGCAAGAAAAACAGTGAAATACAAAAAATATTCTTGACCAATTATTCTTTTATACAGAAAAAAATATGAAGATGTGGGGTTTTTCCCTACTTCTGCTCACTTTCCATAATACTTCACGCTCAGGATTTGAACCTTGTACTTGAGAGATGAAAAGCTTCTTCAGTATTTAAGGATATTAAAGCTAGATAGTGTATGCTGCAAACATTGACTTTTTTGTCCATTAGGAACATCTGCCTATTCCAGGAGGGATATAAGAAAACATGTCCAGGCAGAAACACAAATTGAGAAAATGTCTGTGGCAGCACACAAAATAACCACAACAGGATAAATAATTAAATAATCACTAGGACACAGTAAGTCTCCTTCCCCATGGCAGTGTAGGGCAGCCTCTCCAACAACATACTTGCAGCATTAAGTCATACAAGTGGTGTCAGAAAATGGTTTATTGTAAATTACGGCCTGGATTGCCATATATCCACTACACCTCCAGGAATCTGAACTCTGAAGTCATTTAGAGGTAGGGTTTCATCTAGAAGAAAGGATATCTTCCCTGGGAGATAAAACAATCCAGCACATCTATGTTTTACAGATGTAGTGGGGGCAAAAAAAAAAAACAACCAACATTGGAAATGGACATCAAGCAGGGGAAAGCTTTTCTGAAAACAGAAAAACAGAAAGCTTTTTCCAGGGAAGTCAATTAAAAAGGCTGTTTTTTTTGAGCATTAATACTAACCCTGCCCCTCCTTTGGTCTTTAAACCATAATACAGAACCTGTTTCTGATTTTAATTTCATCTTGTCTTATTCAAATACGCAAAATCTTTGCCATCTCTATGATCACCACGGTGTGCGCCATAGCTTGCACAGAACGTGCCAGCATAAATAATGTCAATGAGCAGAGTCAAATCACACAGCCACTTCTGTAGTAGTATTCCATTAATCTGAACACCTTCCCCAGCCCTTTCTTCTGCTGCTGCTTGCATGATTTGGGGTACCCAAAATGACAGCTATTCCTAATCTTTATTTGAATGGCCTTAGCATCAGTGCCTCACCACCATTACCCTTGAACAGACTGAAAGGTCAAAGGTAAATAATTTGACTCTCACTGTTCCATGGCATTAATTTAAGATTTTCAAAGTTAACAATTTTGATGTTCTTTTTAAAGTAGAAAATGTCAATATTTTTACCGAGAGAAGGGGATTTAATTCACAAGTAGACTACATGGAAGGACAAAGTGATTTCCTCAAAATTACACAGGCTACTGGCATCAAAAGTTTTAGACAAATCCAAAATTGCCATATTAAGCTGCACCCCATTTTTCTGGACCAAAGCCACCCTGCATAATTCTCCCTGAGGAAATAAATTATGATTAAATAAAATTGAATGAATGAGGGAAGAGAAGCCTAAATATTAAACTATATGTGTTGGAAGAGAATACAACTTTTGGGCTGATTCCACGATGTCTATAAATTACACCATAATGTAATGTATCATGTCTCAGATACAAGAACAGCATTGAAAAGAATAATTTAGTTTCTTATACACAGAGTTAATGATGAATTACCATTTACATGTTTCATCATTCACTAGTACATGTGGCTATAATTCAGGAATCATGACAGTACAAAATCTATTACTCTAACAAAAGATTTGTATCAGACAATTATCTTGATGGTTCCTGTCTTATTCTTGGAGTAGCAGAGTTTTCAAAGAGCTCTGTGAGTTATCTGCTAGCTCTGGAAGTTCTTAGACACCAGTGAACCTCCCTCCTCAATCGTAAAAATGGAGAAGAAAAACTAATGTTATTTTTATGTGTAACTTAAGAATGTTCACATTCCCCTTTCTCTCTGTTCTGAAAGGCTGCAGTAAACCACTCATCTAGCCTATTCTTTCTGTACTTCTAAGAGAATTCCATGGGCTGCATTTTTACCTGTGTTTTCTTCAATTTATACACTCAGTTTCTGAGGACCTGGCAATTCTTCTCCTTTGCACAAAGTAACCAACCCGTTTTACCAAACACATATTGCATTATGGTGCTACAAACTGGACTCTGAAGGTCATTAATTCACAATTTAATGTTGTACGGGGTAGTATTTCTTTAGTCCCTATACTTTATGTACAACTATAAAACAAAAGATGCCTTCAAATTAACTCTTTAATCCCTGAATATGATGCATATATTCATAAAGGCCTGTATCAAAAGCCATTTCTTTCAGCAGAATGCAAGTAAATGTGTTATATACCATAGGGACATGGAATAAAGCCGTGAAATATTCTAATCCTGAATTAACTATTGACTCATCGTGCAAGCTTTCCCATGCCATTTTGCCTCTATAAATCTAGCTAAGAGACTTCAATGAACACGAAGAAAATCATGCCCAAATCCAACTGGGCCTATCCAGTTTCTGTCATGGTTTGACATCACCTGCTTCATTTTATAGCTCAAGTCGCATTAGCAATCCATATCCAAGCTCATGCAATCTTGTCTGTGTTGCAAAGTCCACAGAGAAAAGATCCTTTTCTTACGTTTTTCAGTAACTCAGTGAAGCTCTTCCTGGGCATAAATTTTCTCTCAATACCAAAATACTTATCTACCCTGCTCCATAAGGAAGATACGAGGATTTTTGAATGTGGTCTCAGCTTGCATTTTTCCAACGTAAAACTTCGTCAACCAAGTATGGTATAAGAATCAAATGTATTTATTGCATTGTCTCTTTTACTTACAGTGTTTTTATCTAAGAAGTTTTCAGTGAGTCTGTCAGATTACTTGATTAAATCAAATGCCTCGGCTTCAAGCTTGTTTTTCCCTCAGTTGACATCTTGCCCTAAATACAAGCTTCTGCTTAGGGCTACCTCTTCTTCATTCAACCTGTCAATCCTAAATTTATCAAAACCCAAGATGTGTATAAATAGGTTAAAAGGATATCCACATTAGATAATTCTTGACTTCTCCCCAGGGAATATTTCTGGGAAGCTTTCCACTCTTTTGTCTGCTTATTAGGCTTCAAGGTTGTCACATTTATGCAATCCATTTGTATTTCTGACTTTCTTTTCTTTCAGGAAATGTCAATCCATTTGTTGAGTTCTGACTCAGTTACAACAACGTTCACAGGAATCAAAAGCTCTCCTGCATACAGTACTGAGGGGCCCATGTGTGAAGAGAGCTTGAAAGTTCTTTACTGCAGTTGAAGATCCTGCTTTTCCAACAACAGGCTTACCTCCCTTCTGACTTACACTCGACTTTATTTCCATTATTGCAACTTACCACTTTCAACAGACTGACAGTAAACTGATGATGGAAGAATGGGGACCTTCATAAATGCCTAGATCTGGGGACAATCTCTACAGTTTTGGTCACAATTTAATACTTAGACAAGCACATTACAACACCAGGTGAATGTGAATGCAGATGTTGGAGTCAGACCCCCATAGTTGAAAAATAAGGTGAAATGACTCTCCTTTTACTGTTTGTGTAGTTAAAGACAATGGAAAAGGATGCAGAAAGGTTTCGTCATCATCCCCCTCTTCCCCTATTATCAGTTCTTTTCTGCTCTGCTGTTGGAAACAGAATGGTAACCCTGGATTAAGCCGTCCTCCTCAAATCCAAACTGGATCCAGTTCAGGTCTCAGCCTACCTATCAAATATGCACAGATGTAATTAATCCTAGTGATTTTGATTTAACCTGATTTTTCCATCAGACAATCCTACAGAATGAAATCAGTGAAAAAGGGCGCATTTATCTGAAGAATAACTATGCTGGTTCCGAGGACATCGATTTGCGTCAGAAATAAATCCATACAAAGGTGTTTTGCCGCAAATGTTTATTTTTCCTCATGTCTGGAAGTGTCTGGAGCCCTGTCGGTCTTTCATATAGCATATATATCCCAGGATACACCCCTGAGTCACACTGTAAAAACAGTCCCAAAAGAACCTTAAGTGTAAACTCTACTGTGTTTTTGATCCGTACATTTTAACACAAAACTCTACCTTTCTCATCTGGTTTTGCATACAGAGCTATGATAAGCAGTTCACAAACTATTTGTACACAAACCATTGCTTACAGTGCCCGTTGAAGTGGTGTTTCATAGAATCATCATAGAATGGCCCAAGTTATTTATATTTTCTCAATACATGAGCTATGGAACAAAGTCAGAAGTTGTAAGAAAGTGAGCAGGAGAATGGAATTGGAAGGTAAATTGAAAAGGTTACAGCCCGTTAAGGGATAAGCAGTCACAGTCAGGTGCTGAGTTAGCCCCAGTCACTCGTAAAGAGCACACGCATACATGGTTATCACAGATCAGCAGCAGTAACTTGTAAAATCGGAATCTTAATTCCTAAACAAGTATGTCCATCTTGCTAAATGGAAGTAGGTATGTGCCAATACGCTATCGTGATTTTAAAAATTCATTTGAAAGACTAAAAATAGCTTCTAGAGTACATTAAAAAAATGTGTTTCTATGTTGTTCTTTGTGACACCCGTTACTTCACTTGCAAAAATGTTGCAACACTGTCCGTTTTTATGAGATTATAGACCTCAGAAAACACATGGGGAAGAATGATTCCCTTTCTACGAAGGCTTCTCTGCATCCATCTGGCAATATAAATAAAGCTTACTAGCGAGGATAGATGACACTCAACTTCAGGCTCTTTACAGTGCTAGACTGGTGCAAAGCAAAAAGCTAGTGTCTAGTGTTCGTCTGACAAACAGCAAATCTATTTTTGTTTATAAAACCCTGTGGTAGATCATTAGAACAAAAAAAACCATCCCCCCCCTAGATACTTGCGCCTATTGGAGAAGAGCAAGCTGAAACAGCACTGAAGACTGTTGAATCTTCCAGGACATTAATAACCAAGAACCACTAGAAATAACCATGGTAACAAACAGTAGCTAAGTACAGTACAATCACCCTGATTACCATAGAATTAGCACAAAACAAATGTTTATTTTTCCTAAATACGTGTATTATGATGATGATGATAATGTTAGTAACTACCCCAAATTACAGAGTATTTTCCCAAAATGCCAATGGCATTGCATTAGATGCTTTGCTCTGCACTTGTTTTCAGACTTGCTTGTAGTAATTTGTGTAAGAAGTGTATTTATAACAGATTCTTTCCTCACTCTTCCTCCCACCCTGTCCTCCCTCCCTGACTCGCTACCAGCTCCGCTAATTTGAATATCAGTTGGATTCATTGATCACAGCTGACCACAACGCTTTGCTGACACTAGTCATTGCACCATTAACCTTTTTACAAGGCTCTTGCCTAGGAGACAACAAGCTTGACTTCAATTTATACTCAGGGGTTGTGTACTCAGTGAATGATACTACAGTAACTGAAAATATAAATTTAAACCAAAAGACTCTATGCAGTTTTGGTCTTAAACACACTGAGAGAAAAAAGGTACTATGTTACATGAAGTAGAAATGTTGGTGGCACAATGGGAGGGATTTCTGCTTTTCTTGAGCTTCTCTATGTCTAATCCCACTTCTTGGCTTAATGAATCCTATAAAGGATTCTAGGTTGCCATCTGATTTCTCTGCTGAACTTATCTCACTTCTACCCGGCCATGATAGAAGTTTGCTGGATCCTGATAAGCACGTCTGCAAAGTTAAGGTGGCAAAAAGTCCTAGTTGCTGTTTTAGCTGGGCTAGTTTATCTCCCCATATGTGCAGAGCAACAGTCAAAACAAGCACTAGGAATGACAAGCTAAGCTGTAACACTACAACACATCTTTGGCTAAGATACTTGTCTTCATCTTTTAGTAAATTCCTACCCATATCCCTGGACACTTGCTTCTGTTGCTCAAATATTATATTTTAGATCAAGATGTGCTCCCTGAACACTGGGAGGAAAATAAAGTTTTCGTTTAAGGCAAGTAGATTCTCTGATCCAGCTGAGACTCAGCACCATGGTTTTGCTGACATACCCAAGAGGAAGCACACTGTACAAGGATGGGAAGGGAGAGCTGGTGACAGAAGAAAGGAGGAACACCGTAAACGATCTTTATTCCTGGAGGAAGAGTATTTTGGAACTTCCTCCTTACAGTCTTTTATTAAAGACATCCTTTAGAAATGACTTAGACTTCAGTATAAGAAAAACATTCTTGGGAATTGTAGATATTACAAAGAAATTCCAGTAACACAGGTCTACAGGTTTATCAGCACACCAGGGCTGGTGTAACAGTGTATGGTTTTTCTTCTAAGTATGTTGGATGTTCCCATTACATCGCTAAGCGCAAAGAAGACTTCACTAGGAAAGAACCCAGACCGAAGCCAGCTGTGGTTCTGCCACCTGAGTCAACGAACATCAGATCAAGCAGGGATTAACACTGAAAAGATCCTAGAAGTAAAACCGGAGGACTGAGGCAAAGCTGCTGAGTCTAGCAACTAAGATCTAGAATGAGATTGTCACACTGGTTGACAGACATTCGATGGACCTGATCCCCTTGTCACATTCACCTTATGTCAGTGGAACCACATTAACTAAAATATATTGACTTCAAATTTACACTGGTGCCAGTGAGAAGGAAAAAAAAAAAAAACAAAACCCAAACACAACAAAACAGGTTTTATACGCACAGCCTAGGGAAACGGTCAGTTGGTGTAAGTGTCTGAAACTCAGCTGAAGCTACAGCGCTCGCCTGGTTTACAGCAGCTGAGAGGATTTTACACGTACACATATGGACATTACACAGTATAAACTCTATAGTTTTCATTATTCAGTTCACATTTCTCTGCAAAACACATAAGCAGATAAGAGTCCCATCATTAGACACATCCACGGTATGTATTAAGATTTCCAGAAAGTTGAAGTTAAAACCTAGTCACAGACTATCAGCCTCACATCAATGTGAGCTGTAATGACAGCTGGCACTCGGCTGTTCTCAAAACCCCCTTTTACAGCATACAGCACCATGCTTCGACACGCGATTGAAGTAATTAGCTGCCGAGCGGCTGAACGTACCCCGCAGAGCACTGGTGTCTCGTCTGACACATCTGGGCACAGAAAGTAATTGAAACAGCTGCTTCTACCCATATGGCAGCAAAAGCTGGTGGTAGAGAGCCTGCTGGCTAGGCTGTACCAACCTCAGACAAATTAGCCATCATTAATCCCAGAATCTGACCAGCATACACACAGCCACTAATCAAGACATCTGGGGGAGGGATGCTGAGTGGGAGGGGGAGGAAGGACTGCCAGGGAAGAAAGGGGCCATTTAAGATTATTCTTAATGGCAACAAAGTGTGTGTGTGTGGGGAAAAGAAGCCTAATTTTTTTTTTTTTTTAAAAAAAGGCAAACCACCAGACCACCACAGACGGCCCTCACCAAAGCTTTTCTCAATCAGCTCATCTAGGTGGCTTCGCCCACGTTGTTCATTAGAGGGCTGCTAAAATAGCAGCATTGCTTTCCGAAAGTGTCATACTGATATATGCACGTCTGGCATCGCGCAAAGATTATAAATAGCGCCGTGTAAGCTAAGAACCTGTGGTATTTTTACGTTGTGGTGACTGCAGCAGTGAAGCCAAGGCTGTGGGTTAAAACTGGACCTACCCTCGTATGTAGGTACTTAAGGTGTACCCTCCTGCTCTGCATGCCTAAGTGTGGGGCAGGCATACATGTGGGCTGCTCCCTTTCATGCCTGTAATACTGTTCTTGGCTCTGAACTTTGCCACCTGCAGGGAAGTTGTACAAAACACCCTAGGTCTTCTTGGCATTGTAAAAATCCAGCATGCAAGTGGGAGGGCAGGGAAAACTTACACCTCATAACCACAGAAACCCAAGCAAGCAGTTTGTTTTAGGAGGAATGGATCTTATGAAGCCTGTGGTATCGGGTCTTACATTTGGATTAATTTGTGTCTTATAAGGTGTGATCTCTAATCTGAGTTTTTCCTGTTGCTGGGGTACTTATGCTGTCCCTCCTGATTCCCCTGAAGCCTCTTTTTAATAGCCAAGTGTACAACACAGCCATCATCTTCAGAAAGGTCAATGTTCTGGAGGTTTTTTGCTACCCATCCACTTGTGTTTCCCAAACTTAGAGAAACACAGCACCCAGAATCTCTGCCTCAGTAGGACATGTCGAATGGCTGACATTAACCAGCTGATTTGAGAGTTACTGAGGGAACATGCATCCTGCTAACTGCATACACCATGCTGCTTCAGACACATTGCTAAAAGACCTTTGAATGATGCCAAATGCACACACATTAGCATTTCAGTTGGTTTCAGGAGTGTGCTTCTGATTAATCCTCCTTACTGTGCTTTGGCTTGAATCGTGGAATGGTCTGGGCTGCTTTAAATTCATCCATTCCTCTTGCATGAAGCTAAAGCACAAGATATGTGCCACGAGTGCAACTACTGCACTCCAGCTGCTAATGGGACTACAAAGAGCCAAGCCAAAAGCAGCCTCTCAAAACCAGAACAGTGTGGACACCAATCTCTCACTGCTTCGCTTGACAGATCCATTCCTACCAGACTACTTGTTAAGGCAAGCGTCATCTCCAATAGCGTAATGCTCTGGTGGTGTAATAGCATGAACTCAACAGTTGTGTGTATCGCTGTGCTGTTAACATATTTACTCCAAGGCAACCAAAAGACATGGTGACTTACAAATCACAAGCTCTTGGCACTGCTGCTTTCTTGTTTCTTTGTATGGCTTTGGTAGCACAAAGCAGGATCACTTGCATGTGGTCCTACAGTGTCCTGGAAGCAGCACATTCCAAATACTTTTGGGATAAATCTCTTCCACTCCAAGACAAATAGTGCTCCTGCCTGTTTTAAAATAACTATTTACCTACACCCAAACCCCAATGCTTTAGCTTTCAGATCCAGAGATATAAAAACCATTATTTTGCACGGGGAAATCCCACAATCAAAGTGGGAGAGATTATGATCAGTGAATTGCACTGTACCTACACACCTTACAGAGCAGGCTCTGTCTGGCTCCACTGGTGATTAGTTATGACCTTTCTGGTGCACACCTCACTTTGCCCATGTGCGATCAAGAGTTTAAAACCACTCAGGTCTTGCAGTGGAAGTAGAGATTCTGCCTGGATGCTCAGAGAAAATTAAGTAACAGTTGTGAGGTTATCTGGTGTTAGTCATCTCTCTCCTCTGCTCACATCTTGCCATGTCCATCCAAACCCAATTGTTCTTTGAAATCTGTTTTGCGGAGTACAATTCCTTAAACAGATTTGGAAAATTTGAGTGCTTCTATCAAATAAGGAAACACACAATGTCTTTCCTCATTTGGAAATTAATTATTATTATTACGCTGTTTTATTTATGACTGTTGGGGTGAAAAATGCCACGGAAGTGCAAAAGTCTGTATTACATCACACCGCACTACAGCTTCACTGCAGGCTCATCTAAAGGAAGACGAACTACAAGATGTCAATTACTGGTAATTAAGAGAGTAAAAGAAATTATGGGAAGCACATGAAAAGCAAACATGATTTCTTTTGAAGTGCTTTCTCAAATGTTATTCTCTCTAGTAATACGCTGTGGTCCCCCTGACATCCTATTCCTGTTTTATTTACTGTTTTAAACAAACCTTTGTTCCATAAGTTTGTCTGGAAAACTCTCCTCGCAGCACATCTGTGACAACAGAGGAGGTGCATAAACTCCAGCACATTTGGAAAAAAAAATAGTACAAGCCACATGACAATTTTAGCTTTTTTTGTGTCAATGCGTTGGTTCTGTCTTGCCTGGCTTCTAAGGTGCTGGTGCAGACGTTGAGCTTCGTGGGACGTGCCTGGTTAGAAGTAGCGAGAGGAGAGCGAGGTGGCCCCTTGCGATTTGTTTACGAGAATGTTGCTTCCATCAATCTACGTCTGTGAGGGATGGCAGTATGGTGTTAATGTTTCCCCTGACACATGGATCAGGTAACATTGCCAAAACATATCCCTCCCTTTCAGACATTCCACA
This sequence comes from Trogon surrucura, assembly GCA_020746105.1. Taxonomy (NCBI): domain Eukaryota; kingdom Metazoa; phylum Chordata; class Aves; order Trogoniformes; family Trogonidae; genus Trogon; species Trogon surrucura. The sequence goes on along the minus strand of CM036627.1, from coordinate 17,352,874 downwards.
GCTTCTGGATCCTGAAGGCAGATGTACTCTCTGTCCTCTATAGAGGCATCTGCAATGTGGTCTTTTCTTTGGTTACAAATTTACTTTTTTTTTTATTGCTTGGCTGGCAGGCAAACCACTCTTTATTATCAAGAAGGCTGTAAGAAAAGTCACAGGCTGCAATTTTTCTTCCAAATGCTGCTGGCTATTTGCTCTCCAAGTATTTCCTTTCCTCTACGCAGTTTTATTTCTGTAGTTGGGCATTACAAGTATTCTGAAATAATTTTGTTTCAGCAGTATAAAATTGTGGGTGTTTTCCAAGCATCGTATGGAACATGAATGTTTTCAGGACTACTTGTCAAGCTTTTCCAGATATACATTTTCTTTTATGCATTGACAATTCATAGTCTGATAAATTAGCATTACTATAGATTAGGTTGATCCACTACTGAAACACCTGGAGTGGTGGCTACTTCACTAACTCCCTATCAAATATCAGGATACAGCACTTCCCCTGGGATACATCCTAAACTAAGTGAGGGAATGAATCACAGAATCACAGAATGTTAAAGGTTGGAAGGGACCTCAAAGATCATCTAGTCCAACCCCCCTGCCAGAGCAGGATCACCTACACTAGAGCGCACAGGAACGCGTCCAGGCGGGTTTTGAATGTCTCAAGAGATGGAGATTCCACAACTTCCCTAGGCAGCCTGTTCCAGTGCTCAGTCACCCTCACAGTGAAAAAGTTTTTCCTCATATTTTTCTGGAACCTCCTGTGTTCCAGCTTCCACCCATTGCCCCTTGTCCTGTCAGTGGACGCCGCTGAAAAGAGCCTGGCTCCATCCTCCTGACATTCCCCCTTGACATATTTATAAACATTGATGAGGTCACCCCTCAGCCTCCTCTTCTCCAAGCTAAAGAGATCCAGCTCCTTCAGCCTTTCCTCATAAGGGAGATGCTCCACTCCCTTCACCATCTTTGTGGCTCTACGCTGGACTCTCTCAAGCAGCTCCCTGTCCTTCTTGAACTGAGGGGCCCAGAACTGGACACAATATTCCAGATGCGGCCTCACCAGGGCAGAGTAGAGGGGCAGGAGGACCTCTCTTGACCTACTTGCTACTCCCCTTCTAATACACCCCAGGATGCCATTGGCCTTCTTGGCCACGAGGGCACACTGCTGGCTCATGGTCATCCTGCTGTCCACTAGAACCCCCAGGTCCCTTTCCCCTGCACTGCTCTCCAGCAGGGCAGTCCCCAACCTATATTGGCACATGGGGTTATTTTTTCCCAAGTGCAAAACTCTACACTTGCCCTTATTAAACTTCATCAGATTTCTCCCCGCCCAGCCCTCCAGCCTGTCCAGGTCTCTCTGAATGGCTGCACAGCCTTCTGGTGTGTCAACCACTCCCCCCAACTTCGTATCATCAGCAAACTTGCTGACAACATTCTCTAATCCCTCATCCAGATCGTTGATGAATATATTAAACAGCACCGGCCCAAGCACTGACCCCTGAGGGACCCCACTAGACACAGGCATCCAGCCAGACTCGGCCCCATTGACCACAACCCTCTGGCTTCTTCCCTTCAACCAGTTCTCGAATGACTCACTGATTATCAGGCCTTATAGTTTGACGCGCTTAGATGTCTTGCCTAAGCAGCTAAGTAAATGAGATTTCTGCAGTTTGGTGAATCATCACAAGAAAAAACAGAACGAAAACCCTCAGAGGTAAATTAGTGATGCATTTTGAACTGAACAGTTGAAGTGGTTTCAAATATTGAAACTAATATTCAGATATTTAGCATCTTCGGAGAACATTTTGCAGTTCAGACAAGATGGTAACCCTGAAACACTTTATCTACATTAGTATCAGTCTGAGTCTATAATCTTTTGTGAGGAAGTTTTGCTGAAAACGTCTTCCCTTTGACAAGGGAATTTTGATGAAATGAACAGAGGTGGGTACCAGAACAGAAAAAAATAGAATTTGATTGCTATAATCCTGAAGCCTGTGGAAAATGCAAATAAGTGAAATTACACAGTCAGATCAGTAGGAGCTTAAGTGATGCTGTGGGAACTACCCAGAGAGAAATTTGCTGTTGCTGGTTTGGCTAAGTGATGAATAAGGTACAAAGAGTATTTTGGAAAGAAGCTTGACAAAAATTCAGTGCATTAATACTTTAACCAACAAGAGAACTTCCAGCATGTCAGACAGTGTCTGAAAAGTAAATTAAGTTCTTCAAAACATTTAAAATCTGACTTAAAAATATTCCAAACCTTGATGGGAAATAAGGTTCCAGGTACAGAACAATCCTGAAACCAAACAGAAAGAAACTTGGCACATTTGCACTGATTTTCATAGAATTGTAGAATGCATTGGGTTGGAAGCAAGGACATGTTTAACGAGATGAGGTTGACTTTGCCTCTAACTTCTGTCACTGAGAAGGGTCACAGGCTGGTTCAGAAAAAGGAATGTCTTTTGCTTTTTCAATGGGAGCTGGACACTCCACTTAAGTCTCATTACTTATCTGTGTATTTCTTTGGGAAAAAGTAGAAGAATATTTTTTCCTGGGCAAGAACATGAGAAATGTGTGTTTCTCCTTTTAAAGGAGGGAACTTGAAGTAGTATGGATTTGAATGGTGATCTTTAAGCAGCAACAATAAATATTCAGCATATGTGAGCACCTGCAAGGCTGCATTGCTAAACATTTAACACAGGGACCTCTTTCCCTTTCCCCCACCTGCCCTTTGTCCACTACCATATTTATGAAACTAATTACATTTTTCAACAAGAGGATCACTGTTTTCTTTCCATTTCCCTTCCCATTTTGAGCCCCAGGCATATACACCACACTGCACAATTAAAACAGTTAGCACAACACCTGGATTCCACCTCTGCAGTCAATCAGAGGCCATGTGTTATATTATTCTACATCAAACCCTAGCCATGCATATATCCTCTCACATAAATGCATGCACCTCCAACAGAGATTTTGAAAGCCAATGATGTGCTTTATTTCCTTATATATGAGTAGCTGTTGCACAAACTAAGATTCCTGGGCTAAGTTGTAGCATACAATGGCCCGAAGTGTTCAGTTTTCACACAGATTTGCTCTCAGATATTTATGAAAAAAATAATTCCATTTGAAACATCTGCAGTTCTTCACATAAGACCTGTCCTGAGTGCACGTTTTACCTGTGCCTGTAGCTTCCTGCCTGACCACACCAGGTTACAAATTAATTATTAATCTCCATCTGGTGTGTGTGCACTCATGAAGCGGTGTATGCATTAAGAGTCTGCTCAGAAAATAAACATTTCTTTACTCAGATATTTTAAGTCATCTGCAACATCTGATACCTATGTCTGTTAAAAGTTTTTAGGGTTAATTCTATAGAATTGACAGATTAAACTGCATATGCATCAAGTATATAGAATTTAAGAGGGTCTAAAGTACTTTTTAAAGAAGTTTTATGAATAGAATTATCCTTCAATATTGCATTAAAACAGCTGTGAATGCATGTTCAAATAATTCCTGGCTAGAGAATGATACTTATGTGCAGTTCTCACCAAGCCACCACTGCATTTTAAGCATTCAAAACACTGAGCGGGATGAGGTCAGCTCCAGAGAGCTGACCATTTCAGAAGGCTTCCTTTTTTTAAGGAAGCTCTACAGCTTCTGAGAACACAAGTTAATTCACAAGAGTGACTCCTGCTCAGTAGGGTGCTGTTTCAGCCCTCCCAATCTTGCATGGTGATTCTTTAGCCTTGACCAGACCATACACCTTCCTGACCCTGACTGCTGAGGGTGTGATGATACTCTCTAAAAGACTGTGGTCCCAGCAGCTCAAATCACGTCACCCGTAAAGCTACAACCCCACTCGAGAGACAGAGGGATTGTACATGATACCATTGATCTGTCCTGCCAAGTGGTTTTACCCCAAATTGCATTGCCGTTATTTTTTTCACACTCCGCCTTCCCCTGACCCTTAAGCTTCATCACTTTTTGCGCTGGGCTTCCATGGGTCTTACTTTCTTTCCATTTGAAAAAAAAGAGTACTAAGAGAATGTTTTTAATTATAATTCAAGAAAGAAAATATATGATATTGTTGGAGACCCCCTTGGAGCATTCTCAGGGTGGTTTGCTTATAAATCAAATTATTGAGGGCTTAATTGTGCAACCCTTCTGTCTTGCAAGCCCTTACTCATCTGAGTAGTTCAGGGAGACTTCCCAGTGGGTAAGTGCTCGCTAACATGTGTGCGCAATCTGGCATTACATGAATATCACCCTCAGATATTTTGTGGCCCAGTGTATTTCCAGTATTTGCAGCATGTTAGATAAAGTTTAATGGTAAACATCTGTTAAAAATGATTTATCAACATTATGGGCCAGTTTCTAACATCCTTATTCATACAGAGTGGTACCTAACTCCTTGAGGAGTCTCTTCTAAAGGAGAAGCAATCACACACTGGGACACATCACATTCTGGCCCTAAAAAGCTCAAGTCTGCTGAACACTTTCTCCTAGACCACCAGAATGTTTAAATACACATTTAGTTTTAATCACATGCATGCATATATATATGTGTGTGTGTGTATATGTGTGTATTTGTGCACTTCATTTCATTAGCAAAGAACACACACACCAAAAAAACTAAAGGCATTTTTTGAGAATTTCTGTGGTTTTATCCTTGCAGGGTGCTGATTTCTAGAACAATGTTAGCATCTCGTTAGCATTAAGCATGTGCATAAGTTTTGGGTTTTTTTAGCTCTGCTTCAATCCCCAGCACCTTACAGGATCGACTCCACCCAGAAGAAACAATTTCAAAACATATTAATCACCTAGAAGTTCAGCTAGCACTGATTCAGTTCGTTATTTATTGTTTTTTAATCTATCACATGTAGGCAGTTGGCATAGGGCTCTGTGATTTGGGAAATGCCTTTATCAAAATGTGTAGAAAAGCTTTTCTTAAGAAAACTAATATATACACATCCTAAGTATGTGTATATATAATGGATATGTATATATGCACATACTGATATTTCTTTATGTATCTCAGCAAACAAATCAAAAACTTGTTTGCTTCTAACCCCATCTTGATTTTGGAAAAGATGTACTCTAGCAGGCCCCATCTGCAGGGACAGATATGTCTTCTGAATAATTTAAATATTTCTTAAATGATTGGCTACATAAGCAACTGCTGCCCTGTCTATGGATTTATGGAAATCCTCTACTTTCCTACTGGACTTTAACAGAGAAAATTACATAAAGACGAAATCAAGAAAAAGGAGACTAACATTTCTGTCAGAAATCGCTTGGCAAGCTCATTGGATGAGCAAGTGTAATCTCAGTCTATCTTACTCTTAGTTTATAGGTTAATGTCCTATGCGTACCTTTCCCCGCGCAATTACTACTTGATTTCAGAGTGTGTGATTAACAAAACAAGTCTCTGGAAGTCAGGCAAACTCAGTTGCTTGTTGTAGAGAATACAGTTGATAAGATGCTCTATAATAACAGACTCACGGAGCCCCCAACAAAATACAGCAAGACATGTAAGAAAAAAATTGAAAATTTAACTTTTAGTGATAGTGACTGCATGTAGAGCCTGCAGCAGTCTCATCCGTCTGACCTTGCCTTGTGAACTACAAATGACCTCACTGAAAAACAACAGAGACCTTTTCTTGCTCTAGGCTGTCTCTTGATTGTATCTCTTCCTTCAGGTTACTGTAACTGCTCTTTTCCAGGGGTTGGGAAGAAAAAAAGAGAAGCCGAGTAGAAACACTTAGCTGAAGACCCAAAGGCCCCCCAGGCCTGCTTCCTCCTCAGTTCTACCATCAGTCTATTAATAACGGACAACGTTTTCATTAAACGATGCACTTTCCCGCTCCAGGATAGACTTGAGTTTTCTGTACTGATCATTATAAGAGTCCCAGGAGGGCTCCTACAACCACACTGTCTTCACAACAGAGACAAGAGCTATCTGTTCCTACACAAACCATACGCTACACTGATCCCCCCAAGAGTGAAAAAGACCTAATAACCCACAAGTGAAAGAGGTATGGAGCCTAGTTATCGAATTCCATCCTGCAGGATAAAAGCATCCCGTATTCAAACTTCTCATATAAAGTCTTTGCAGATAAAAGACTTCTCCCAGCTGCCCCCGCATGGCAGGAAGCCGTTTCTCATGCATGGCAATTAGCCTTGTTTTATTTTATTTTAAATTGAAGAAATCTTCCTAATCATATTAAGTCTTTTTTTCAGCTCTGGGTTAGTTGTTGCATTTAGAAAGCAGTCTCCAGTTGAGTTTAATACTTGAAGCAATGACTTTTAAATAAGGGCAGATTATTGCTCCTTTCTATGATTCCTCTCTCTGCCTTAAATAATATCACTGATAGACATTTAACCCTATGCTAGGAAGGCCATCATGTTGTGCAAGGGGCTGTACAAACACATATGGTGACACCATCCACTGCACAGTAACTGCATCAGAAACTGAGCACAGTTACTGCCTCTCCCGTTCAGAACGCATAACATTCTCAGTACGCGCTCTCCAAAAGGTAAATTAAATACTATTTGCATTTGCAAAGACTCCCCTGTATTCTTATTCTTTCCTTATGAAAACTGGATGAAGAAACTAAAAAGATCAATCATTTTAACATGGAAGTAAACAAGCTATCGTGAACAACTGACCACAGGGAACTTCTCAGAGTGCTGCCTAGGAGCACTTGGAATATAAGACAACCAAAACTATTTATTTCCGGAATGTTACCTAAAAACTGGCTAGGATATAAAGAGATACATTTGCATTGCTAGTATCACTTAAACTCACATCTTAACAACAGCTCTTAAGGACATAATCCCACTGGGAAAATAATGAAAATTTTATAACTTAAGACTTTCTACCTGCAAAAATGAAGACTACTGAAAAGGTTCCATTAACATCTGGAAACAGATTGTGTTGCCATTACTGTAGTTAATAATGCTGCATGGCACACCAAATTCATGGGCTCTGCTAGCCAGGCATGGTGAAATGAAGCTTCTCTTCTTGGGTCGCCACCTCGAGACAGATTTTCAGAGTAAGCTGTTCCACTATAGTATCAGCTAAAAATCTTGTAAGCCCTTGAAAAAGATGTTCTCTGTTTATGTGTATCTTCCAAGTAGTGGAATAAGAGTGGTCCAGACAGCAGCCCCAGAGAACTTGTTGGCAGCTAGTGCTGCACCATCAGTAAATAAATCCTTCCTTCCTGATGACCATCTCTTACAAAGTCCTAGTCTACAAAAAGTACATACTCGAGATTTTTAAATGTCGGTATGCCTTGGAAATCTATATGACATAAACTTTTGCCTAAAAATCAATTCTGAGTTATGATTTGATTAGCAGAAAATTGCTATCACATTTGTTTCTACATTTGTCTACCTCATGTCCTTTTCATTCATAGGCTGGCCGATTTAAGCTTTCTTTAAAAACTCCCCAAGAAAGTCCGTGACATTAAAATGTCCTTTGATGCTCTTTCACTAAGCAGTGAATATTAACAGTTATGGTGACCCTGTTCCCTAATGTGTCTCTCTTGGATCAATAGCAGTTAAGTGCCACTGTTTTACAATTAAAAAGGGGATCATTTTAAATTTAAAAGCTCATAGCTAATTTTCTTCTTGGCACTTAATAGCATAATTCATTTTTGAAAAACCACATAGGGAGAACATATACTTTATTTTTTTGTTGGCAGCCTTATTGGGGCTAGTTTTAGTACTCACTGTTGCATTATGTATAATTTACAGCAATGCCCACCAGTCAAACCATTCACATGGCAGGAAGTGTCATATTGCTCCTAAATACGAGTTTGATGCGCAAGCAAGAAGTAGAGAAAGAATCTGGTTTTATACCTCAGTGAACATTTTTTTGATATGTATTTTGTAGTGAATCACTTTTGGTGTTTTATTTCTGCACTTTCTTGTTGGACAAGGCCTCAGTTCTTCGGCCTCTGCTCAAAGAAGCCAACAGGTAGGTAGAAGTTCCTGAACTCTGGGCAATCTAGTATTGTGTGCAAAGCAAGACACACAGAGTAATACAATACTGCATTTGATATGTGTCCAAAAAGCGTTCTGCCTTCATTATTTCATCCAGTAAGGCTTGGGTTTTTATTTTCCAGTTGGGAAAATTGAACAGAAGAATTAACAAAAAACCTGCTGCCTCTTCCCCAAGCTCCACCACAGGTGTTTCAAGCTGAAGCACTTCCACTACAGAAACAGCAGCTGTGTGCTTGCACACTAGGTAGGTTTCAAACTTTTAGTGCCATTATCTCACCAATACCCATGGACAATCTTTTTCTGTTTAGATCACATGTCCTACAGCTACATCAAAGTAGTCTGTATAGGACTTGTTTGTGAAGGGACAGAAATTAAGACTAGAGAATGATTAGGTTTAAATTAGAAGCAGCAAAAGACAGAGTTGTCTTCATTTTCTCCGATTCTGCAAAGCCTCTAAAAAGGATTGGGCCACTTCTTGGAAGCAGGAGGTTTCCAATATAGACACACAGAAGGACGGTTTGCAGTCAGGGGGTTTTGACTAATGAACTTTCAAAGGCTACAACAAATCTTTTGTCCAGCAATCTTGAAGGAAATGAGGTCATTGTGGAAGGTTAAAGATGGGATATGAACTGTGCTTTCTTCCATGCTTGTAAAGCATGTCGAAAGCCCACACTGCATCTCAAAACTCAGGCAACACAGTTCTTTCTGAATTATGAGAGCAGGAGCACAGGCACATTAAAATAGAACAATGAATCTATCAGTTCACAGTTATTAAATTATCTGTATTTCTCCTGGAACAGGGCTGGTGTACCTTGACCTGGGTTTACTGCCAAACTTACACAGGCAGTCAACTGTCTGACTACAGACACAATCCAGTAAAGCAACTGAAAGAATACAGTGTGGTTAAATTGGCTTAAGTGCAAATCCATGGTGGTAGTATAGTTGTGTGAGTATCTGCAAACCCACAAGAAGAATGCTCAATTGCCATTCAGGGCTAAAGATCGCAATGTCTGGAGCTGATTCAAGTTATTCCTAGTGGTCCCAAAGGAACTACTGGGCTTGGAGTCCGCATAACCTGCCCTAGCAAGAATACTTCTAATTTGAATGTAACAAAAGCCAACAATAGCCTCAAATTATCCATAGCATTCACACAGAAAAACATTCACATACTCTCCTCTACTTCTCATCCTCCACAAAAATAAATAAATTCAACTACACTTCTTGTATATCCTAAGCAAAGCAAGGTTGTTTTGGAAAATGTTCCCCAAATAACAAATATTCTGCATCAGTTTAATTATTAATGCCTGCACTGTAAAGAGATGGATGCTCATTTCCCTGACCCTTTGTAATATGCACAGTAACAGAAATGGGGAAAATTCAGGAGTTATGTGTTCTATTCAAGAACCGCTGTTTGGAAATTGGTTCTTCTACCTGAGATTTTGCAATCCATACATTCAGGAGTACACCGATCTCCAAACAATACCAACTATTTTCAGAGTGAAAACACGGTCACAGAAGTGAGGAAAGTTTAGGACTGCGCTAGAATAAAAGATGGTATTTCGTGAACTTCAGAGATCAGTCTCCTTTGACACCACAGCAGGGAGAAGCATACAGATGTAGCTAACTGGTTTTTGTATATGATTACAGCTATTCCTGAAACAGTAACAGCACCATTAAGGCAGTGCTGGAGAATCACTGTCCCATTGTTTTAGTAACTTCATGAAGAAGAAACCTCCTCTTCTGTGTTCCTCTTTTCCCCTGAATAATAATACGTGAACTCCAAAAGATATTTACGGAAAACAGCACTTCTGGCCCCCAGCTGACACTGACGTTAGCAGACAAATAAGCCTCCCTCATTTACAGGTAAGGACTAGCTGGGGCTTTTAACGTAAAAGCCCATATTCATCCTGAATTAAATAAATTCTCTTTTAACAAATCACTTCTGTGCATTAGTAAAAAAATAACTGGAGCCACCGAGCTGCTGCAGTATGATAAAGGCACATCAAACAGATGAAGTGTTCGGGTTAATGCAAGCTGGCTCCCCCAGGGACACTCTCACCCAAATGGTCATCTCTGTAACCCAAGTCATCAACAGGACGAGGAGGCTGGAAATGGCAGTAGATCAGGTTCTAGCAAAGTGTGCTGGTCTAACACGCCACCGTACAACACAATTAACTGCTTACACCAGGCGTTGCCTTGTTTCTGCCACGTTACACGTCTCACATTTCATGTAATAGTGTTTGCAAAGTGCTCCCAGTTTTCAATTAGTCAGCCTTGCCCTCTCCCTTGCATTTATCTGTGCCATTCTGACTGACTCCAGTGGACTACTCTGAAGTTAAGTCTCACAGACGCAAACTCTCAAAGCATGTGTTTCAAAGACATTGGTGGCAGCCTTGCATTTTTATTATTTTCCTTTTGAAAGCCAGTCATTAGACATAATTTATTCTATGCACTTCTGAGGAATCAAATCAGGGATATAACCTCCCTTTACTTTCCTGCCCTAGGTGTACAAGAAATTCGTAACAAAACAAGCAGTAACCACTTTATGTGCAGAATAACCTTTCTGTGAGTGTCCTACCTATTGATTTGCTGATCCCCATCACAAAAACTCAAACTACTGCTTCATATCCTGCTTCTCTTTGAAGTAGACTTATGTAATTGCATAGAGAAAAAAAAAAAAATCAAAGACCCAGGAGTTTTGTCTCCCCTCTCTGTGCCCTACAACGAACACCACAATCACATTTGCTTTTTTTTTTTTGTGTAATTATCCTTTTATATCCTTTCATATCTATGTGAAATGTATGCCTTTTAGGATAGGAGAAATGAGATGGTGCGTTCTATAGCCTTGGTTTTCAGTAGATACTAAGTGCTTATAAGTACCTGCAAGACTGTCAGTCATCTCAGAAAATACAACATGTGATTTTCTAGACCTGCGTTACTATGTTTATGACCCAGATATTGCATTGTCACTTGAAACACTCATGTAATATGTGATTCCAAACTCTAGAAATTACAGAACGTTCAGATTTAAGGTCCGGCCCCTGACAGAGTTACAGTTTAGTTGAGAAATGCAGACACTGAAGGTAAAAAGCTAAATGGCTCAAAAGATCATAGCATTGGCTTGTAAACTTCAGAAATCTTTATTTGGTTCCCCAGTTTAAAACATGTTTGAGAAGCAACCAAGCCAGCCTCTTGTAAGGATTGGATTTTTAAACATCTCAACTCTCAAACCTCCCAGGATATGAACACCCCAGACTGTGGAGCAAGAAATACTCTATCACACAAAAACAGATGCAAATGTGGTTCGTGTTCTCAGTTTTCAGAGCTGAATGAGAAACCGAGCTAAAATAATCTTCTAAACCCCAACTTTTACTACAAGAAACTAGCTACTTCCAACTGCCTGATAAGAAAACAAAGAAGTGAGAACATCTTTCTTGCTTTTTCTTTCCTGTATTTCTGATAAGACATTAGATGAAAAGGAGTGAAAACTACCATTTGTAAATGCCACAAAAATATCAGTTGGGAATGAAGATTAAAACCATATTTCAGTACATCTAGCTAATCCTGCTCTGTCTTTAGAGTAGTGATTGAAGAGGTAGCTCTAAGCAGACTTAAGGAAGCAAAACCAGGAGGAGCCTAGCTAGGTTATTTGGTCTGTTGTTGGAAAACCACTGGCTCAAACCAATCAGCATTAGCTTGGAAAAGCAATGAGTTGAAGCTGATTACACTCAAGCAGAAGTCTAAACCAGGACTGAGAATGACTCCCTATGTACTCATCTTTTACCAGACATTTGGACATGTTGACTGTAAACCTCTTCTCATGGTATTTCCACCATCTGGAATTTCGCCAAATAGGTCTACATAAGAGTCTGGGTACAACCAAGCTATCTGTGGAAACAGACCCCCTTCCTGAATACGAATTGTAAACAAAAGTATCAGCTGGAAGAGTCTGACCTCTACTCCCAGCTAACATTCCAGTGTCTGGAGAAGGAATCATATTTTTGGTCCTATACATTTTCAAAACACTCAGGAACGTCTGAGATATCAACCAGGCTGCAGACTTGATCTGGAGGCCAGAGGCCCCCCTACTGACTTTGTGGATTTGGATCACGGCCACAGAGAAACAGCGATTCTTTCAGCTTGCAGAAGAAGACAATTCCCATTTGTAGGCAACGTGTGAATATTCACGGGAATTTATTGCACTGAATCCAGTAAAGTTTTACTCTGTATTAAGTTATTGCAATGTTTGAAACTAAGCTACAAAATTTTAATTAAAAAATCAGTAAATTCCATATGGCTCCCAGGTGTTCCTCAACGTGGTCCCCAGTTTCTCTTCTCCCCCTCACCAGTAAATGAAAAAAGGGATCTGGATTTATACATAGAGATACCCGTCACTCCGCCATCATCCTGATATTGTATCCAGTGCTGCAAAGGTCAGAGCTTCCAGCACAGTATGTGCCCAAGTCTGTTTTCCCATTATACAACATTTACAGATGTTTTCAGGAACTTTGCTCCAGACAGGTGAAGAAAAAGAGTAAACTTCTTGGCTTTCCTATATATTAATCTTTCTTCCCTTGTCCCAATATCCACGTGTAATTCATTCTCCATCCAACTTCAGGATGCCCACATTCCCAAACAGGCATGAAGTCAGTCAAGATTTTATATTAGACTTTGATAGGTTATTTTTAAAGCATGTTTACTGGTTTTCTTTTATTCAGGTAATCTAACCACACAAAGGGTTCGAGAAAAATCAAAACTTAGAGGTACTGTCTTAGAAGTCACTTCCAATATCTTCTTTTTATTTATAACATTATCAAATGTTGTAGCACAGAAACAATCTTACTACCTGTTAGTTAATTTACTCATTTATCTTGACAGAAAGAAAGCCCATTAAGATTTACATTGATTAGAGACATTTTCCAGTTACAAACCACTGTGTCATACAGTATCACAGAAAAAAACTCAGCACTCAGTTTCCTTCCTACTCGTTAAAACTTAAACTTCAGAAATACAATTCTTCAGGCTTCTACTTGAAAGTCTACTGGCATTTTCACTGCTATAGGCAAAACTGTTCTAAGTAGGTTAAGCAAAAAAAGAATCACACCAAACCACAGAACAGATCACCTAATCCTACCTGTGATTTCAAGTTAAGGTAAATGTACTTCCCCATGTAAAGATTACAGTTGCAAGATCTGTCAGCTCCTAAGCCTAACAGTCTTCCAAACATCCTCCAGACACCGCATGAAAAGTGAAGCACAAAAACCCCCAAAACTCACATGTCAAAAAACCAAAACACCTTTGCCTACTGATGACTACTTTGGGGCAAAGGAAAAGGACTAGCATAGGAACTGCACAAGACTCAGTTTTCTGGGATATCTTTATTCATCTTCAGTGGGGAAAACAGTGCACACCTTCACCCAGGAAATCTTGACACTCACTCCCAAAAGTTACTGAGCCCTGTTTAGTGTTCTTGTCATTCACTGTTCCTCCCTCTGTGTGTCCTCCTGGCTGTAGTGCATTTTCTCACTTTGCATTCTTAAGTCACCATTCAATACAGCACCCACTCAGCCACTGAAACTTAAGTACATATATGTAGGTGATAGTTGTCTGGGGAGAAATCCATTTCCTTCTTCTGATCCTTTATGCTAGATTTGATGCCACACAATTCCCTAAATATGGATACTTGCCATGGCAACAACTGCAGCACAGTTTTGCAGAAGTCACCCCTTAAGTGGCTTAATGGATATGGTATTTATTCCCTTTCTGAAGATTTAGCTTCAGTGACACATTAATACAAACATAAATGGAGCAAATATTTGTGTGCTTCTTGGGAATAACAAAGGCACGTTTATCTGATACACACAGAAAAGACATTTTTGAACCTCATTAATACATGAGTAGAAGTCAATGGAGGAAAATGGATCTTGTTAACTGGCTTCTTGGATACCAATAAGCATCTCATTTGCCTTAAACATATCAACCTAGCAACACTATTTATTCAATATAGAATAATCAGTGACATTAGAGAGTCCCGGCATTGCACACAGAGGAATGATTAATCTATTATTCATTCCACAATAAAGACTCTGAGGGATTTACCATACGAGAAGTGATATTCAGAAAATGAGGTGTGGTGTGCTTTTTTCCCTGACCTGTATGGGAATTCCTGTCCTGTGGGATGAATTCCATTGAACAACACTGAGCTTGGGTTGTGGGTTTTGGTGTTGTTGGTTGGTTTGGTTATTTTGGTTTTGTTTTAAGTACCCTTCCTTCCTGCAAGGCAAGAAATATTTCAGAGGACTCAGGGACTGAGCATGAAGACAGAGGCAGGCACATAACCTTCTATAGACTGTGTCACATTTGTAACCTTCTTAAGAGAGATGGAGTTGTGTTGATATTAGAAACAGAAGCACCTTCTTGCTAGCTGGTATCTCTCTTGCCAAGATAGTTTGTGCTCACGTAAGGATCTATGTACCTAGAGACACATGTATGTGCAGACTTGTACATCTAAGAACACTTGAGAAAAATAACTGGAAAACTCACAAGTGAGTTGTCTCCAGAACTCTCAGAGGTCTCCTCTCCTTAACCAGATGGTAACTACAATTCTTACGTTGCATCCCAGAACCAAAAGCCACTGAGGACATTTTCCCTGCACACTTCGGCATAAATTAATATCGGTCCTCCAGCTCTTGAATCAGGGCACAACCTCCATGAAGGCCAGTAAACAACTAGACAGTGCACCTGCTTCAGACCGTTTAGATGCAGCCATTAATTTTTTTCCATCAACCGTTTAATAATTATTAAGAATCACTCCGCTTACTCTGCAGTAACAGCAACGGCCCGAGTTACAACACATCAGTAATCTAGCCCTATACATGAACAGATGCACAGCTGTGTGTTTAATTGGTGTCAAGATGGCACCTGAAAAGCAGCTATTTGGATATAGATTTAAATAACAGGACAGGTGACTTGCAAGAACTATACGTGCATTTGTGTGGACAGCTTGGGATTCTGCTATTTCAAAGACCAAAACTTTTTTAATTTCCTTTTTTCAGCAAGTTTCTTCGAGAAGCTAAGAGGCCACTGCAATCAAGGAGAGATTTTGTCTAAGCAAGCACTAAGTAAAAATTATAGAACTGAGATTTAGATCATGAAACTGTCCAAAAAGCAAGTTGTTACTTGATTTTGAAATGTAATTGAAAATAAGAATAATGAAGATAACTCAAATTACTCGGGAATGACCTTCTGTTCCTTGCATGGTATGCAGTGATTAACTAGCCTTTTATAGCACTTTTTTTCCTCCTCAGTGATGGAAGATTTACCCATGAATCTTTGGGTAAGAACAATTTGTTTTGGCAAAGATATCTGTAATAGAGCAAAGGGAGGGTGCTAGCCTCCTCCTCACTTAAGCCGCCCACTCAGCTGATTGGCTTTTCTGTGGGCAACCAGCAAAGGCCAAGAGAGAAACTTGCGGAGGAGGATTCTCCATGATGGTTTTCAACAGGCTAGCACAGCAGAGGATGCAGAAAACTGCAACTTTTACCATTCTGACTAGCACGAAATTAACCTTAGGGCCTACATCACAAGTATACTGGCCTCAGCGCATCCATAAGCACCCTTGGACTAAGTGTTTATGAAAAGCAAGCTACACTTTTAAAGTGAATACTTCAGGGTGAATACTCCCACTTCACATTGTTGGACTCTGGATAGTCAGACCTTGTTGGCACATTTCTTTTCCCTTCGCTGTTAATTTTGGAGAATAATACGTTCTTACTGATATCTGTCATCTTGAAATATATCATTATACCAGACTAAAACCAACAGCAGTTTCTCTCATCAGGAGCTCTCTAACATCTTACCACTCGCCACCCATGTGCATCTTGATTGAACTCCAGAGACAGCAGAGAAAACACTTTTTAACGACTGAAAAAAGGGTGCTGTTTTATGCCACAGTTTAGCCTAAATTATGCAAAACTCTGAGATATGCAAGGCATAAAGAAAGGAAGAACAAGGCCTTTAATTGAATTCACGACCCTTTTCAATTGAATTGCTAAAACCCTAGAACAGAAGAGCAGTTTTACATTCTGCTAACATAATCCACCTCCATCCACGTTACTCTCTGTGAGTCACACACACAGACCCTTAGAACACGAGATGCAAGAAAACACCACAGGGCAAGGAGCTGAATTAGCCCCTCCTTTCAGGTCTCGTGTTTGACCACAGAAACAGTGAATATTGAGATAAGATTATCCCAACGATTATCTACCACTCATTGTTATAAGGAAACATCTTCACTTGGAAATTCCAGCTTTGGAGCCAAGCAGCAAACGGAGCTGGGTTCATTTCCCTGATGACAACAGCACTTCTGCACCGGGACGGGCCCTTCCCCATCCGAGGAGGCTCTCCCTCTGGGCAGCCCACCAGCACCCTCTCCCCACCGCCCAGCCCTGACCCCCTTCCCCCTTCCCATCAACAGAGCCCCTCTCCCTCACCACTCTTTCTTCTCCCCCTACCTGCTCAGTGCTCCAACCTTCTGCTTCCCAGAGCTTTGTGACTTCCCATCCACCTCCCTCCCTGCAGTGACCATACTCCCCAGGTGCCAAACACACACCTGCAGCCGTACCTGAGACATGCCTCGTGCCACACAGCAAACCCTTTCCTCGTCCAAGCCAGCCACCATCACAAAAAATGGCGGCCAAAGCCTCCAGGAGGGGGATGTAAACCCTTGTGCTGGTCACGTGACAGCTCTGGAGCCCTCTGATTGGCTGAGGCCCTCAGGGTGGGCAGCTGGCAGCCGTGCCCCGCCCTCCAGGGTGGTGTTACCTCAGGGTGGGAAAGGCCCCTCATGTCACACCCAGCTGGGGAAACGAGTTGTTGAAATGTTCACGTTTTCAACGCGTCCCTCCCCTCCGGCCCTGGAGAGTGTCTCTCTCCTGTGCCACCCTGATAGCTGGCAGAGGAGTGGGAGAAAAGTTCCTCGGAGAAGCGGGTGCTGCCATAGCAGCCACTGGTGGCAGCGGGCAGAGCCCTGAAGTCGCGGGGGGTCTCCCCAAGCGAGATGGGGCCTGTGTCTCATTGTTCCCATGCAGCAACGATCAATAGAGACGTAATTACTACCGTTGCTATTTGGCATAGCTAAAAAGGGACCCGCAGCTTTGTGAGGGCTCTTACATTGAGGATGCAGCTCTGCGAAACCACTCCTTTCATCCTTCCTCACATATTTATTACAACTCTTTACACTGATCCATGCAAACTAAATGAAAGCAACCAATAGAAAGAGGCCGCCTCGTGCCAGCAATCCCCAGACTGTCAAGCGATCACTGAAGATTGGACAGGTCCTGATGAAATAAATGTTGGCTGCTGACTCTTCCAATTTTGCAACACTCCTCTGTGTCACTGGAGCAGCCTTGTCCAAGATTGAGATATTTGCAAACTGTCATCTTTCATAAATATCTGCCTTGAGTGACACTATGCCCCCCTCCACTTCCCTTTGAAATGTACCTAGCTGGCACGGAGCCGGCGGGATTTCATTGCTTGTGATAGGTGATTAGCAAAGAGATGATTTCCTCCTCCCTCCCCCTCCTCCCCTCTGCCAAAGGGCTGAGTGACAGGTCCAAAAGGCGAAAGGCAGACTGGGGAAGCAAATCTGCCAGAGGCAGAAGTGATGACACTCCGAAAACACTTCATTCATCTTGCCAAATTACAGGCTGGGCTGGGGACTGATGGGCACCAGAGGAGGGGGGGAATAATCTTTTGCGTTTGCCTTGTGTGCTGGCTGCTCAAAAACATTGCAAAGCAGCTCGTGAAGCTTGAAGGAGGCACCCCAAACCCCTCCAGTTTCTGCTCCGTAATGCTAACAGGCGAGCTGCTACCTGGCTCATGCTCGTCGCTTTCTGACAAAGCGTATTAACTGTCTTAGTCATGGATGTCAGATCCCTTAAGCTCTCACAGGCTCCCTGCCTAGACGTCAATAATTGGGGCTGAGAGGGAATTTCAAAAAGCAAAATTAAGTGGTAAGTGTCCAGCCCTCCCAGAGAGTGGAGCTGGTGCCTTCCCCTGATCTAGGTGGCAGGGAACCGCTCAGAGGGCAGACCAGGTGTTTGTGGTTAAGAAGTTACCTGTGTCTGTTTCGGGAAGGCTCCAACCCTGGGGCGGGTCATTTGGCAATTAACACAGGTGCAAGCCAGTGATTATGCTGGTTTTCTGTGAGCTGTGATGTCTTTTGAACAACAGCAAAAATTAATTGTGCGCTTGGACCACATTCTGCGCAAAGGTTTTTTTTTTTCAGGCAATGCAAAATACATTGAACTATTTATTTTTTTCCTCCCCCTCAAAACATTATCTTGAGAATGGCATGATTAGGGTTTTTAATTTAGGGAATTTCTTTTCAATTTCTTGGTTTGAAGCGGACATCAGTCTTAAATGTATTTTTAGTTTTTGTTTAATTTACGTTTAGTGGTTTAACATTGAAATGCTTCAGACTTACCAGTTAACTACTTCAAGACAAAGTACTTTGCCTGAAATTTCAACGTGCCCCCAGTCTACACCACTTACATTTTCAAACTTGACAATTCTTTTTAATAGCGAGATTAACAACAAAGAAAATAATCTGTCTTCCTCCTACCTTTGCCCATGGCCAGTGTAAGCACTGGTACATCACTGAACATTAAATCCACTCTTACATGTGAAGAACAAGTCAGTTATTTCAGCCGGTGCAACTGAAAGTGTCTCTCTCGTGAGGTGCTTCAAGAGACAGAGAAACCACTCCTGGAGAATGAGAGTGAATTTATTTTTAGTAATATGTGAGGTTTTAGTTACATTTCAAAAGGAGCAGACCAAATTCTGGTCTCTCCTATGCTAGTCTAAGGCCTAATGTGCACTGAAATACAAGCTTAACATTAAAGTAAAAACTGACTTGAGCTTTGTTATATCAGGACCTAATTTTCAAATAAATGCTGATGCCACTTCCCATTTTTACTTGTGTAAATGAAGTCTTGGCTAGCATCATCTCCTGCTGGTATCAGGATATACTGGAAAAGGAGACTAGGGCACAATAAAGTGGACAACAGACTCCTTGTACAAGACAGCGTCAAATGCCTTAGACGGGGAATACAATCTGAAATGAGCTGATTATCACTGAATCAAAAATGTGAAACGTACAAAAGATGAACTGCACTAACTGTCCAACCACATTTACTAGGTATTAATTTGCTAACAGGATATTTTGTAGACATGCAGCTTTTCAACAATATTTCTACTTTGCTAAGTTCTATTCAGCAGAAGTAATTCTGAAGAACTTCAAAATATTCTAACAGTTGAATTCAAACGTATTATGGTCCCTTTACCTCTTGAATACTAAAAGATGTGCAGAATTGGGACTCAAAATCTGCATGTTTCCAAATGCTGGGTGCCCAAATCAGCAAGTATTTCAGCTGGAAAAGAAATTTCAAGACAACAAAATGATTAGATTTTTTTCCTTACTATATGAGCTTTTGCTTCTAAATTGGAAGTGCTGGAAAATGACCATCATTTGGTGTTGGACCCAGGAAGAACCATCAAACATGAAAATAAAACAGAGGAAGGATCAAAGTCAGCCAACCCTTTCTGGTAGATTTCAGTACTAAAAAGTGTCCAAAAAAAAAAAATCTGATGTCATTTATCTTGAAAAGTTATGTTCCATCATCAGTCAGCAGTTTACAACTTCAAGCAGCTAACTGCATATCACATGCGGTGTGTGGTAGGGTAGCATAACAACACGTTATCCACACACTTCAGACTGAGGAACCTTGTAAGAGAAATTAAAATTACCTTCTCAAGGACAAACACCAAGTTTGTGATACAACAAAGATTAAAACTTGGGCATTCTTTGTTGCTCTTCAATGGTGTTAACTATTTTATATGTATTTTATATGTGTTTGCATACACCCAGATGTGTAGTCGCACGCACACACACAACAGAAAAAAAGACAGAGGGAGGGAGCACAGGGTTAAGCAAACCTGAATGTCAGCCCATGGAAAATAATGCAGTTCTGTATCTAAAGAGGAGTTCATGCAAGGTTGTGGCATCTCCACCCATAATTGCAATTAGAAGTGAAAATCCTTCTCAGCTGTCCTTGTAGCTTAATTATTTTCCTCTGCAAAATTAGAATAGAACTGGAGCAAAGGAATTCCTCATGCACTGTCAGTTTGTGTGTTGGGGGCTTTCTCTTAGGAGTAGGAGCTGCGACACCCAACTCTGGAACACTTCAGGTGACTGGCACCTGCCAGCAAAAGAGCAGTCAAGGTCGTTGCTCTCACCTGCAGATGGAGATGTCTCCCTGGAGCCATGGATGAGGCTTTAACCTGTAGAGGAACAGGATTCCTCCATGTGTTCCAGATCTCCCAGTGGTCATCTCCAAGGTTGTCTTAGTC
Organism: Trogon surrucura; assembly: GCA_020746105.1. Lineage (NCBI taxonomy): Eukaryota > Metazoa > Chordata > Aves > Trogoniformes > Trogonidae > Trogon > Trogon surrucura. The sequence continues at coordinate 17,332,462 of CM036627.1, read as the reverse complement.
ATATACTGACTCTAGGTGGCTCTGCATTAGTTGTAGGGGTGTCTAAGGATTTTAGTGGATGTAGCCATTTAATTTCTGGAGATACAGGAGAAACTTAGGAGGAAGTGATAAATGCTACATATGTGAGCATGAGACATAGTGTAACCCATCTGTCCACCTACAAACACATGCCTTGTACACATGACGAGTTAATTGTGCATTAATCAGGGTATAAGCTCATACGGCTAATGCAAATCATGATGTAATTTTACCTTTACTACTTATGCAACTATGGCCATTATTATAATGTAATAAATTGTGTCACTTCAGACTGATGAATGACACTAGTTAATGTATCTCCACCTAATTTGTGTGTTTCACATGGTGACGTAGCATAACTGATTTGTTTTTCACCTGGGGAAGCTGCCATACAGTTGCCTTTATGGCTTCATTGGATTTTTTAAGAACACTTGCAACAGAAGAAAAAAAAAATGGTGTTTGCTTTTATTAAAAAAATACAAAAGAGAAGATTTTACCAAACAAAGTGATTTGTTTCTGTTACGATGGCAATTCCTTGCCAGCGAGCCCAGCTCTGTGCAGAAACAGATATACTTCAAGCAACCATAACCAAAAACGCTGACTTGGAATTTAACATGCATTTGGCCACACTTGGCCTTTCCTCATGGTTGATCCAAGAATAAATAATTGCACATCCACACCACTCCCACAACATGTACATAGGCTGACTTGTTAAGTTGTAAACAATACAGCTGTGGCCAAAAAGGAAAATTTGTGCGTCACAATTACAGGGCCACATTTTTCCTAGCTTTTGAAGCTCATCTCCTTACACGCACAGCTCTATGTCTGACCCTCACACCCTAAGGATTTTTAAAGTTCTGGGTGGTGTTTTGTTGTGTTTTTTTTTTCCTTAGAACACTTTTTTTTTTTTTTTTTGTGCTATATATGAAAACGCAAAGAGGGAACATAGATCTAGAACGAGTTATTTTTCAACTGTTTTCCATTAAGCAGCAGCTGCTGTTACCAAGCAGTCATCTTTGTTGCTAGGGAGATTTCGTGCACATGCCAGAACGGGACTGGTTCAATGTGCCCACCCTCCTGCCTGGGAATGTCACTGCAGTGGTGAACTCCTGGATGCTGGGCCAAGTGGGAAAAGGGCTGCAGCAGCAGAGCTCCTTGCTAAGGTCATTCAGTGCTGCTTTTCAACACCAGCACAGTCTTGTCTTCTTCCTCCCCCTGAAGTGAAAAAGACATAGTGTTTCACTTTGACATTTCCAAAAATTTAAAAATTCCAAAAGACACTTTGAATTGCACATACAGTTCTCCGCCTTCTTCTCAAAAGTAAACAACAGATAACCTAAGTAAGATAAGAAACACTTCAGGCAGTGCTGAGTAATGTATTCTCACTTTGACTCAGCCAGCAAACCAAAACTAATAATCAACTGTCTGTGCAAGGCTAATCAGTCACTTCGGTGGAACTTCTGCCTCTAAATGTGATGTAGTTGCTGAAGAGCTCTGCTGGCTCACACAGAAGACAATGGAGTTGTTTTGCACAGAAGACTGGTTACACTCCAAACACAAGAAACAAATGCCTATTTTTTTTTCTTAATATTAAACTGAGTGGAGCACACGTCGCCTTCCAGAGTGCAACATTTTCCCAGTCTATATGGTAAGATTCCAAGATAGGGGAAGATAGCTTTTACCTTGGTTAATGCGCTGTGATCAATGTATGGCTTCTGAGTGTCTAATAAATGCAGTAAGAAAGGTAAAATGTTCGGAATTCTTTAATATACTGGTAAGAAAACCTTATCAGTTTACTACTGAATCACAAATGGCAACAGGTCAGATCGAATTTCTTGTGTGGTGTAAAGATCATAAATACAGTTCTCAGGGCTTCCTCAACTTTAATAAAATGAAGCCATCCATGTGCTGCTACGTATTAATATTTCAGCTAGGTTTAAGCTTACATAAGCCATGATTTTTCCTCAAGTGTTAAATCAAATTGAATCACAGGGTTTTTATGAGTGATAAAATGATAATAGACCAGATCTGGTCAGCTAGGATAATAACTTGATTCAGTACTTTGGATGTAAGTGTTTAAGGTTTCCACAATAAAACTGTAATGTTATACCCTAAAGTGTGTTAATAACATTAAGTGATGTAACAGTGAAAGCGAACTGACAGAATGTAATACCCATAGGGCCATCATAATAGAAATAATTTATAATGTAACAGCAATAAAATCTTTAATGTTATCTTAGTCCAGTCCTGTCCCCATGTCTGGGGTTTCAGATTGCATGTGATTTTGTTCTATGCATTTGAGTGTTAACTCAAAATAATTAAGAAAATGGTTTTCAAAGTGGAAGAGCTTTTCAAAGTTCCTGACCTGATAACGATATTATTAACTCTTTCCTTCCTACCAAATTCCCGTGTGGCTGATACCTGATATAAAAGGAGGTAAATCTTCTATGCATCCGATATGAGTTTAAAGGCAATTCACAGTAATCAAGAAATATGCAAGACTACCAGACTTCATGAAAAAAAAAATCTCACTCTCACCATTCTCATGCCTGAACACAACCACAAAATATGCTGCAAAAGAGTTTGACCAACCAACCAGTAAACGTCATCTCACTCTAAACACGTAGTGCTCGTGTATGGGGCTATCAGCGAGAGGAAGGGGAAGGCAATAATGTGTCTTCCACCCTCATCGTGGCAAACCGAGACACGACATGGAAGAGCCTGCTTAGATATTAGAAAATGTCCTTAGTGACAAAGTGCTGGGATAAGTTCCCAGACCATGGGATCTTTTACACTTGAGGTCTTTAAGAGCAGAAACGATCAAACATCTATAAGGTGTGAACATAACGTAGTTTATCTACTGTCTTCACAGAGGTGTAGATCAGAGAATCTCATATGTAGGACATAAAATCACTCCCTCCATATCTCACAGCATAAATATCTTCCCTGGAATCTCAATATAGAGTGATGTTTAGTATCTCTCAAGACAGCTGTCTTCAGGAGGTAAAGAGCTTTTTTTGCTCTTTATTCTCTTCAAAACATTTGAAAAGTACTAACTGGACAGACATGTACACAGATATTGCAGAATGCATGCACAGAGATACCTTTTAGAAGCAAACTGATAACAATCTTCATTACCTAAAAGAGGATTTCTTTGATTCAAGGTAAGGTATAGTTTTATGCCTTCTTCCTCACCCAATTGCTTTCTAAGAATATTAACTGCTTAAGGCAGACACACAGAGGGCTTTCTTTAATATATGCCACGGCTCAGAGGAGCCAAAATAGAATAAATTCAGCATCTGAACTCTCCTGGAAATGCATCCAACCCAGGACTAATAATGTGTGTCTTCAGAAAATACTCTAGCATCAGACATACAGGATAGTTATTGTACAATTAAAAAAAATCCTCTGACTCTCAGGGTCCCTTTGGACCCACCAGGGAATGCAGAAAAAAATAACTGGAACTGAACAAAGCAGCAGCTTATCATCTTGAAATATGCAGGGTTAATCATCCTTTTAAAAACAAGTGTATTAGGAAAACATTAGATCCTTAGCTCTCTGTGACATAATTACACAGGCTTCTGATTAAACAGAGGCGCTCATTAAGTAAAACATTTTATTTTAGTTTCTTGTTGGTTGCTGGTATTATTGGGCTTCCTGCCCAATTCCAGCCAGGCTACCATATGAACAGTGAAAACAGCCAACATTGTTAATACAGTAACAACAACAACACTTGGCACTTCCATCATTCCCTTGATCTCAACATCTTAAAGCAATTTACAGATATTACTTGGTTGCACCATGTGACGAAAGTGTTGGGCAGGTAAGATTGATCACCCTTTTTTAACAGATGGATAAAGCAGGGCAGAAAGGTATTCAGCTGGCTTTCCTTGGCTGCTAGAAAGTTAGTGGTAAGATCCAGATGTCCTGAAGAGTAACCACTTGGAATCACTGTTTCAACGACTGAACTTTTTGCCTCCCTCCTTAATTGCTGTTGTCCTTTATCGGTTCTCCATAGCAGAAGGGGACTTGTGCTGTGAAAAATCAAGCAGGGATGCAAATCGTACTGAAAAGGCAATTTTAAGCATCACTTGTTTGTAGTTTAGAAAGCCCAGTTCAATTTCTCTCCAAATAGATTTTTGCTGGTTTATATAGAACAGTAAGGTCCTTACTTTTGGCCAACTAAGAAAAAGAGTTTGCACTGGGGGATAAAGGTATAAATGGTAGAGAGGGAAGGATGTTTTAGTTCCTAGTTCATAAAATCTGGCTATTCAGACATATGTAGAGAAGTTCCTTAGCAGAGTTTCCAGTGACAGGAATGTAAAGAGAACATTTTTACATGGGGTCTAGGAATACATTTCTAAATGTGCAACCTCTGAGTTTCCAATAGCACCTGGTCTCAAAAGCCCTCCCATTCTCCTGCTCCACCTTTGGCAAAGATATCCTTCACCCAGTGGCTCTGGAAGACTCGAATCCAGGTATGGATTTATGTGGCCAAATTGACAGAGTAAGGAGAATCACCAGTCATTTGCCAGATTTCTGCTAGAGCAAAATAATTCTTATTGTCTGTAGCCTAGAAGAGAGAACTTGGATATCTAAGAGCCTGAAGCGCTAAACTCATCTTAGGTAGAGGTTTGGAAACAAAATCTCACGCGGTGCCTATAAATGCCATCTGCATCCGGATTCCACCCATGTGGATTGTGACTCACACTGCTGTAAATTATCTGCTACTGATACACACCAACACCCCCTGATCTGTAAGCTCAGGTGCCCCTTCCTGTCTTCAAAAATAAAAACATAACACCTACACGTAAACCAAATGAAGTCAGTATTAGAACAAGCTTTTAGGTCTAGGTGCAGGTATTACAAGAGCAAGAGAGGTGGAAACCTGCTTGTCACTTATTCAGCTGGATAAGAATGACTGGCTTCAAAAGAAACTCAGGAGTACAAGATTAAAGGGAAGATGACCATGAACTCTCCTTTGCCGAAGGAAGTTCAAAGCTTCCTGATTTAGGTTCTTATCACACTCTAAAGAGGGGAAAGAGGAAGATAAAAATTTAAAAATAAATGATCTTTAAGAAATTATCCTCATCTGAGTGTCCTCCAATATGTCTGGTCCTCTAAGTGTTAAGTGAATTGTAACTAGATCCTAGGGAGACAGTTGCAACCTGGTTATCAGTGGCAGTAAATGGAAGATAATAGCCCCACTAGAGAGTTATGAAATGGCTTGTCTTTGAGCTGCCAAAGTGTTTAGGCGCTCTTTTATTATATTCACAGCAGTAATCCGATATGTCCTGACTTCTGTCATCTGTATGTAATGCTTATCAACTCTCTGCCAGTGATTCACCCCCTTGTCAGGGACAATTATTCCTCAAAGTGCTGAGGTTACGACTGAAGCAATATTATGACTGGAAAGAAAATATGAAAGGTGCAGCACATCACAGCAAGCAATCTTGAAGCTGACGTCAAAATGAAGGAGAACATTGTTGCTAAAAAAATAAAGTATAAGAGGAGCGTTGCACTGTTGCTCCCATAGCAGTCACGGGTATTGCTAAGGTCTTACATACTATGGTCATACATACCAGGACTATGGTAATGGAAAATTTTCCCACTATTTTATTGGAGCTACATGGTCATACCTCCCAGGCTAGGTTTCCATCTTCATTTCCATTATAAGTTCCCACTTAAAGGCGTTTAAAACTACACAGGGAAAGTATGTCTTGTCCCTCTAAATTTGCAGACAGGAGCTTAGCCCAGGAAATTCATTTTCCTCCAGAGGATCATGAAATGAAAAGCATAATCTAAGGGACAGAGGGTCCAATTTGCAGTTGTCAAGTTGCCTGAAATTACAGTAACACCTGTGGTAAAGTTCTGATCCAAACATGTTCAGACCAACCTGTTTCATCACCTTCTTAGATGCCTCAGGCAAAACTGAAATAAGTTTTGTCACTCCTTGTATTGCTTATGGATTCATTAATTTGTGGAAGTGGAATAGATAATCTTGGGCTTGTGGCTAAGGAGAGCAATAAGAAATGGTGGAACCTAACAGCAGTGTCCTGGCTATCATGAGAACAGGCTGAAGAGCAGAGGGCAGCCCTCGAACCAGGACAGGGCCTTGGGGCACCAGAAGCTCAATGCCACTGGGAAAAGGTGAAAGGCTGTAGTATTTCTTTGTTTCCCCTGGTAGCAAGGGGAAACAGTGGCTTGGGAAGCTTTGTCACGGCAATGAGAAAAAACAGCTGGTCAGTGAGTGTAACGGTGGAGACAGAGAGGCGAAAGAGGGGTGCCAGATGGTCCCAGGGGCAGTGCAGCTGACCAACAGCAGCACCTATGCCCTGCCTGCATATGTGGCATCAATCCAGTATGGGCTGTTTGCTGTCTTATCAGCACATAATTCACTCAACTGTTTCAGCCTACAGAGTAGCAGAAGTGGAGGAAAACAATGCCTCTCTGAGGTATTTTGACAGTTCTTGCGCTCTAAAAATATAGTGCAAACTCTGTCCTCCAGTTCATTTCGCAAATGAGTGGTTGAGCAATGTCATTTCACAGCTACAGAGGGTCCAATTGCGAGGCTGAGAAGGGCCGAATGCGAAGGTAAAACCAGTGGGGTAGGAGTACAGAAGGAGGGAGGAGGTGGTCAAGGTTAAAAAAAATTAAGTTGCAAATCAGCTGGCTAATCAGAAAGTGGCACCACTTAAGCATACGCTTCTCTGGCTGCAGAGATGAATACAAGCCATGTCCTTTTGTGTCCAGTTCTGGTGTACCCACCATAAGAGGGATATGGAGCTGTTGGAACGAGTTCAGAGAAGGACCACAAAGATGATCCAGGGGCTGGAGCAGCCCTGCTACGAGGACAGGCTGCGGGAGCTGGGATCGTTCAGTCTTGAAAAGAGAAGACTTCGGGGGACCTAATAGCTGCCTTCCAATACCAGAAGGGAACCTACAGGAAGGCTGGAAAGGGACTTTTTACAAGAGTGTCCAGCGATAGGACAAGGGGAAATGCATTTAAGTTGAAAGAGAATAGGTTTAGACTGGATCTTGGGAAAAAAATCTTCAGTATGAGGGTGGCAAGACTCTGGAACAGATTGACCAGAGAGCTTGTGTATCCCCCCTCCCTGGAGATGTTCAAAGTCAGGTTGCACGAGGCCTTGAGCAACCTGGCCTAGCTAAGAATATCCCTGCCTGTGGCAGGGAGGTTGGATTAGATGATGTCTAAGGTCCCTTCCAACCTAAGACATTCTACAATTCTATAAAGTTTGGTGTAACTCAACTGGCCTTCCTGACTATCCTTGAGAGAGACCTACACACACCAACAGGGAGCCTACATGGGTCTCAAGGGTCATGAGCAGCAGGGTCAGCTGTGCTTCCATCGGAAGAGAAACAGAGCCTCCTAAAGCAATGAGGAGAGAGAATGAATCACTGCACCCTGTCTACTATATTGCAGTAATGTAATATAACAGTAATAACCCCCAGAGTACCATCTGGTGAACTTGTGACTAAACACAGCTTGTTTTGCTCAAGGCACACAAGGAATGGACAAGAATATATTTTATTCCTTTGCTTCACCCTGCCCAAGCACAAGTGGTAACAAAACTTTAGACTGTCTACAAATCAGAGCTGCAAGCAGTTATTTCTCTCTTACGGAGCAGGTAGGTAGCTCGCTCTGCAGGAGGGTGCTCAGTAGTGTAAACTCCTGAGTCTCAGTTACGGCCACCTAAGCAGAGATCTGATCCCAGATATTCACCACACATTTCTGATGCTGCAAAAGTCCCCTTTAAAGGTGCCTAGGTGGATATTTCAGGTGATATTTCCTGGGGATGCAGGAGGCCTGACTCTCCCATGAAGAACATTGGTGACTAGTTGCTCTGACCTTGGTCAGAGTTAATCCTGCAGGAATGAAAAGGTTCAGATTTCGGTACTCACTAGAAGAAAAGACAAGGGAGGAGGGGTGGCCCCCTACTAACATAAAGACACGACCAGTGGCTCTGCTGTCAGTTACAGCATTGCTTGCATTTGGCATTATATTATGAAAATATCTATTCAGAGTGGAAAATAAGATCAAAGACAACATTTTCGTAGTGATGACTTTAGCTCCACTTCACTCTGCTCCCTCTCCTCCTCCCATCCTTCGCATTTCAAGGCTCTTGCTCTATTCATCTGCTCTATGCCACCCCAGGTTTATAACATCACATCAGCAGCAGCACTAATAACCCGTGATTCTTTTCCCCTATTGTGTTTGTGAGAGTCAGTAATCTGGGCACTACAGTAGCGCAGCACTGAAAAGCTACAGTGTGTTCCTATAGCAACCAACTAATCCGCAGGTGGAAGGTGATTGGGCACCTTTTGCACCGGAACAATAATTTGAAAGATCTTTTTCAGTGTGCTGTTCTGCGGCGTGAGTTCATTGTATTGCAACCCACCACGAATCGTTATAAGCCATCATGAAAATGCAGCCACGGCTACACAAATCACAGCAAAGAGAGACGCGTCTTCCAGCAACAAGCCTTTGAAATATTTCACGGCAGGTTAAGAGGCCAAATTGCGTATAGCGAGATGTATTGTACAGGATAAAACAAAGGGCTGATAATAAGCCGATGCTGACAGTCTCCGAGTCAGGGAATCCCCGTGAAGTGTAAAAGTGTACATGAATATGAGTTTTTCTGAGCTGTGGAAGGAAAACAGGCATAATAAAAGAAAGTGCTGGGCAGAGCTCCCACATACAACTCTTCCAAACCCAATTACGCCCACCCGGCTATTCCCATTTCTCCTAAAACATCTCCTGTTACAGAAGAGAATTTAATATTCTTTAATTGAAATCTCTAATTTAAGGCATTTACTTGCTATCCTCGAAATCGGAAATCCTTGTCTGGACTTTCACAAGATGAACATTTTTAGATACTCAAACTAAGAAACCACAACATCTTTCTTCTGAAAGTCAGCTTCTTTATCTCTCTAGCAGTATGTACTCTGAGCTTGAGGTAGGGAGTGATTTTTCAAAGCAAACTGTCTTAATCCATGGAGTAAGTGCTGCATAGACTACGACAGAACAAACATCTTCACACCAACCTCAAGCAAAGACCCCCCGTCATTTGAAGTCTATGTCTAATTTCTACTCGTTTTTCTTTGAAAATACTAGAGTGGAAATGCCAGGTATAAATAGAAACCTCTTTAAGTTGTACAAGCACAAGCATTTCCCATACAGCCAGTGCAGTGGAAAGCAAGAGCAGATAACGTATATGGTGCAACGGGCAGTGTCACAGGAAGGCAAAAATGGAAACCTGTAAAAATCTTCAATAAAGAGAAAAAACATAACTGCTTCTTCGCATCAGTTTAATTAAACTGTAGAAAGAATGTATTTATTAAGTGCCTGGATTTAATAAAAATGTCAAAAACTCTCATTGCATAAATCAGCTCTTTCAAGATTTGTTGGGGTGTTGGAGGAGAAACCTTAGAAGAAAGGCCAAACAGAAGTTTAGTTACTCAGTTGTGACTTCAAAAAATCTTCTCTACATTTACAGGCAAAATATTCCAACCTGGGATGCTTCCATCTTAAACAAATTTCCTAACTATGAGACAATGAGGTCAGTGTCTCATTTACAGCTGAAGACTTTTATAAAGCTGAATCAACAAACAAACAAAACAGAACAGATACTGCTTTTATTATCTTTTTTTTTCTACTCATCCCAAAGTAGGATGAATAAAATGGGTGAGGCAGGTTCATATACTGAATCCAAATTGAGAAAAAAAAGCTTGCAAGGGCTGCAAGATATCTCTTAGGAATATTATTAGATTGTTATTATTCTATAGCATTATTATTATTATTATTATTAAGCAAATATTGGTTTCTTCCTCTTTCTTTGCCCTCCTGCCTTTCACCTACTACACAATTCAGGAAACTTTCTTGAAGGAAGTTTCACTGAAACAGGCAAATGTCTCTGAAGATTTCTTAGTCAAAAATTTCAAGCAAAACATTCAAAAATTCTTGACCATCTTTAAATGTGAAATGTACTGATTGTTCCTTTCAAGTAATTTGTGCCTTAAAATGACATATTTTTGTTCCTTTCAGAGGGCTTGGATAGATAGCATTGTTTTTCTTTCCAAAGCACATCAAAGAGTCCAAATTTTGGCAGGCTTTCTGTTTTCTTTAAAAAAAAAAAAAGGAGAAAGAGAAAGAAAAACATCAGTAAAACAAAGCTAAGAATAACTGCTCTTTTCTGAGGAGTCACGGGCTTCTTCACTTTTAGACTCTCAGTCACGGTGCTCACTTCAGGGAGCTGCTGAAACAGAAAGCCTGGAGGTGGGGAGGTGGAGAGGAATGGAAAGATCAGAGAACTGGCATGGGATAGAGAGCCTTTTGCCTCTTGGTGCTCAGGCTGAATCTAGCTGAAGTCAGTCACAAACCAAAGTCATCGCACGATTTTTAAACACTTGCATGGGCCACGCAAGGTCAGGCTGCAGCCTCTAACCCAGTGGACAAGTTTCCATACATCTGCAGCTCATACTTCATTGACAGATCTGGTGAAAGCTATGGTCTCCAGTTTGCAGTCTCCCAGTTTTGCGATTGCATATATTCTAGAAAACGGCCAGATTTGGGTTAATCACAGTTTTTTCCTTTCGGGACAAGCAGGTACAGGATGTACATACCTTATTTTTCTAGAAAAATGGTGGTATCCTGAGTAGCTCCCCCTTCTGTTGAAATACGCAGAGGAAGCAGATTGGTGTTGCTCCAGAAAGACCTTTGGTTTTAAGTATCTTATTGCCCCTGGACCCATTTTTCTTGATTCCATTTCTCCTTCTCAGCCAGTAACTCTAATTTACTCATCGGCCTGTACTCCTGTGGTAGGATCTGTAGTCTAGATTACCTGTAAAATATCATGCAATATTGCCCGCTGTTAAATATGAAGGAATGACATCAAAACAATGCAAGAGAAGTACCACTAGTACTTACCTTGTGGGAAGAAGCCTTTGTCTTGATTTACCATGTAACTGGGCTTGCTTATTGGTGTTAGATTCTATTTTAAGGCTTAAAATTCTCCTGGAGAATGTGCTACACGTGGTAGAGTTTCCACAGCTTCCCAAGCAGAGCTGCGTTCCTCCGCATTAAGAATGAGATATGAGGAAAGACTAGGAAAAGAAATTATACTGGGGACAATCTGAGGAAAATGCCAGGACTGACTGCTCTATCAACCAAACTATTGTGCCACACAGCGCTGAAATGTGCAATCTTTCCCCAAAATGAGATAAAACTATTTTTTTATTTTAATGGGGCTTTTAACAGGACTGTTACCTAGCAGCCCACACACCAGTGAACGACACACTGTTGCAGGAACTGGCAGTGCATGGCATTTCTGCAAAAGGGTAGGGAATACCTGGAACATGGTACAGAGCTGCACCCCAGCGCAGTTCAGGCTGTCCCCACACTTCAGGCTTTGGGGAACGAGCAGAAAGGCACAATAATGTGCCAGCTGACAGTAAATCCATGGTACTTCTCAACTCAGAGTGATAAACAAAAAGTACACCACTTCCCTAACTTGCAAACGACTGGGGTAAAGAGTATGTACTCTGGATAAAGATGACAGGGTTCATTGCTAGAACAAATCAGACAATATGTGAAGTTAGACTGTGCCCTATTGCTCGGTACAATTACGTGACCTTGTAACAAAGCATGGCCACGATGGCAGTGATACTGCATATAAAACAGAGCCTGGTGGAAAGTTGCTATTCTTCAAACTCGCTTGCATCTAGACATCTTTCAAGTGATTTCAGAATTTAGGGTGAAAGTGGATCTTAGGCCTTTTTTAAAAAGCCATTTCAAATCCTCATTCATATCATAAATGCTTTTTTCTCCTTTTTTCTGCAGGCCACTGAAATCTCTGGGGCCATGACATTGTCTGGCACTGAATGCAGCCCCTTTTTATCATTATAAAGAAATAATGAAAGCATATGGTGGAGAGGTGCTCATATTTCAGTGTATGGTACCTTCCTCATTCTCCATAACTAAGCACTGAAGAATATATAGTATGATGAGAACATTAATTATTTCCAATATACTATTAGAAAATTCCTAACAATTCAAAGTCATCCCTGCTGCCTAGCATGAATGAAAGTTCAAAGTAAAAGAAACCAAACATATTCCCACTTTTGTGCATTAAACATCAGCAAGTGACCTGTATTTTATTACAGTACACAGCTGTTTTATCACATAAGTAAATAAATCACCATTGAAGCAACTTTGGGAACGAAGATTTTGAATAATAACACAATTAACTTTTCCCACAAAGTCCAAATAGCCCACTTGCTCATAGTTGCTACAAGCTGTGATTCCCACGTGAAAGATATCAACTTATTTCCTTTTCCTGTCAATCATCAGTACCAAGTGGGGCCATGGTATGTCAGGTCATGACCTTTCACTCTGGGCATGAGCCTGAAAGCCACTAGTGAATCAACTGGTTTAATTATTTAGGCTGTTTTTAATAAATATAAAAATGTGCCCTTAAATATTTCACATGCTTGTTCAGTTTGGGCTTTCAAGTACCTCTCATCAAGCTCACCAGCCTGAAAGTGTGCTCTTATTGGTGGGAAATCAGTCAATTAATAACCAAATCCACCTTTTGGAATAAGGTTTATTTTGCTGATTTTGAGCTTCCTGGCTTGGGTATCACTTGCTTGTTGGTTTAGAGGACAGGATTTTATTATTCTTTTTTTTACATACGATTTTTTTGGACTGTTGTTAATCATCACCAGCAATGGCCTGTTTGCTCACCTCCCACAAAATGATCTTGTACTACCAATGTCATGGTATACTGTACGTGGTGTATTTTCTACAACCTCTTCACCTGTGGGGAAAAAAGAAGAAGAAGAAAAAGACAAGCAAGAAGAAATCCAATATACAAAGTCCTTTTATGACAATTATTTTAAAAATATTTTTTTGAGTAACGTTGACAGCTTTGCTATTAGGTCCCTTAGCGTTGGTCAGTTTTATTCCATTTCAGGTCAAAGTGTGATGACAACACTTCTGTGCTAAAAATCCCAACAATTTTTTTCCGCTAGTAACTCCCATAATCTAAAAACCTAGCCCTGAACTGAGCCGCTGACCTTGCCTCATATTTAGGAGCAGTGTATAAGGAGATTGCAGTAACTGTACAACCACGTAAGTAGAAAGCAGGTAGGAAAGCTTTCTGTGGATGGTGAACCACTCATGTGATGATTTATAGTCCACAAATATTTATGCTTATTGCTCAACAAGCTTTCCAGCTAGTAGGCAAAGGACAGAATTAAACTTGAGAAACTAATTGATGGTGCCTTTTGAAAGAATAAACCTCTAAACTTACACTGCCAGAGCCAATTTGTACTTCAGAACATTCCTGAGATCCACAGAACTTTCCCAACATTTCTTAGATTTATTTTGTTCTTCTTTCCCCTAGTGCCCTAGGACTACTCAAGAAAGTGAGTGTGAAGGACTGTCTCTATTTATAGATGATAAAACTAACTCTTATCCTTCTCCTTCCTCTCCAACCCCCCACCATGGTCCCACATCAAAGAGAGGGCTTGGGAAGCGGAAGAGAAATGTTCTTACTTTGACTTTTCCAATCACTCTCATGAGCTGCTGAAGAGGTGGGCTGCTGGTTCGGGAAGAAATATCAGCATGCCAAAGTTTGCTTTTCTTTTAAACAGAAGTAATAATCTAAATGATGAAATGTACCACAAAAATTAAATTGCTGCAATGTTATAGCAATATTCAAAGCTAACTTAAACAAAATGTTTTTGTTTGGAGACAACGGAAAACATTTAGTCTTGATACTGTTTGAATTCTTCATTTTGATTTAATCACTTCAAGGTGTCCACAATAGCATGTTAGAATTTATAATATAATCAAACAAAAGTCAAATGAAGCATTCCATCTTTACTGAAGAAAAGTGTCCCTGCCTGACACTGCTGCTTCTCAGCTTTTTTAGCAAAATTGCTGTAGTCCTGAGAAATCTTTCAAATTCATCTAAGTCAGCATTTGCTGATGAAAAGCTATCTTCTAAGAAGTTTTCAATCCGCTTCACTCAAGATGCATCAGGAGGAGCATATGTTTATAACATGTGAGCAACCCCCTGAATCTCCTGGTGGAGAAGAGATCAAAATCAAAGTATCGATCCAAAGATCTACCACTTTGAAATCAGATATGGAAAAATGCTAAGGAGCAGCAGTGATTCATAGGGGTTTCAAGTGCATTTAGAGTACACGGTATTGCCTGGAACATGCTTCAGTTTGCACTTACCTTATTTAGCTTTTCAAAGGCTGACCTTTCATGCACTAAGTTCAGCGACATAGCAGTCAACCTATTAATGTCCAAGGAAGCTGTGGACCAAATCAGACAGTTTAAATAACTCAGCTGTGAACACAGAACCCCATTATCATTTCTGTGAGGCTAATCTGAACAGCTGATTCATCTCGAGCAGTTTACTATGGACAATAGGTCTTCACAGCATCCATTTTAAGTTTTAAATCAGATGAGGGTGAAGAACTTTGCACTCAGACACTATGTTGGGAGGTGCCATATAAAAGGACAGACAGGCAGAGAGGCTTATATTAAAGGCCCTTATTTCCCATCACATTTTACTAGCTCTATTCTGACATGATTACTGATTTCAGTGGCATAAAAGCATGTAATGAAGTACAGAGTTAGGAGCGTGTATAGACTTTATTCCCATACAATACAAACCTTCCTGTTAAACATGTCCTGACTTTGCATGTATCTGAAGGTTTTAGTCAGAGAAGGCTGTATTTACCACATGTATCTCTCTTAGCAGCACAAGGACAACACAACTCATGAGAGGACATGGCCTGTCTTTTAGAAAAGGATGGGAATTTCATGATCCTTACTTTTTTCTTCCTTCTCTGGTGGGGGCTCACACCTTCCATTACATGAGCCTAAGGGCTGTTGAGGAGAAAAATGCTTCCACATCTTCATCATGGTCCGATAGATCACGCCCTTTCTATACTACCAAAATTTCCTGGATACAGGAAACCCATGCGAGGTTGGAAGATGCCGGAAACAATTGCATTCCAGAGTTCTTTGACTCTCTTTCAATAGGCATGTGGAAGGAAAAGGCCATCACAAAATAGGAATTATGTAATTACATTACTCATTTTCCCTTGGACTATTATTTTGTCTACTACGCTGTTGCTTTTTAGACCTTATCTGCATAGTCAGCAATTCCCTAAGTAAGAATTCCATTAACATTGAAATCTCAAACAGTTTAGAGCTCGTAATGAGGTTTTCACTGTTCTCAGGCAACACTTGGAAAAGCCTTTTATATGATAAGATGAAGATGTGAGACAGTCTGAGCAAGGTGTATGCATTGCCAAAGGCATTACTTTTAAACAGTCCTCAGTTTCTTCACCTAAACAGGTGGTGATCAGGTTCTAGTAAAAACAGATTTCGAGTTAATTCAGTTATTTAGTCACTGGAAAAGAAAAAGGAAAGTGAGTTGTTATTATAATCTCCTTTACAGCCTCCAAAAAAGCTCAACAAAACATACATTTAGAAGAAAATTTCAAGTATTTAATTGATAAATTATGCCTTCCTCTAGGATATTTCTAATACTCACTATCCCTCCGTCCATCCCCCAAGTTTAAAAATGCGAATGTTTAGGAATCTTGGAAATAAGAAGGTCTTTAAAATGACATAACAAATTATTACATACAAAAATGGTTCCCAACGCACACTTACACAAATTCAATTATTGGTGAAGATAAAGAGCTCTCAGAGTGCTGAGAAAAGAAGAAAAAAGACAGGCTCAAGCCAAAATGCAGTATCTGAGCAGATTACTTGAGAGAAGAAAGCAAGTGTGGTTCAGATTTTACAGCTGCCTCTTTTCCACACAGGGACAGCATGCTGGATTCATACACTAACAGTGGAACGTGGGCCCAAATTTTGCAGTGGAAGCCAATCTCTCCTTGAGGAAGACAAAAGGTGCCAAATTTAAGCGGAACTTGCATGCTTTAAAAGCCTTGTGAGCATTGGAAAAGGTCACAAGAAATACAGGAAGCTCATGTGAAGCTACCTTGTAGAAAGGTCAGACATTCTCCTTCAAATAAAATTGAGGTGCATTTGCATCATTACACCTTGCATCAAGAAGCAGAGGCTCAGACTGTTTCCAGAAGCTGAGGAACTGCCACCAAGATCCCTTCTGCATCTGACTTATTCTGAGATGCCAAAATAACCTTGTGTGGTGGGAAGAGGTGAAGGGGCTTAGCAGCTCGTGCAAGGCAAAGCATTTGCTAGACTGCTCTAACTTTTACTGGAGATTGAACGTACGGAGGGCCCAGACTCAAGAAAGCATGCTTGTGGCCCTGAAGACTTAAAATAACCATATAGGGCAGCCTGATCCTGGCATAAATGCTGTTTTTCAACGTCTAAAGTCACAGCGAGTTTTATGGCTAAGATGCCCTTTGAAGATTTAAGCAGCGTTACATTTCATTTGAGGTAACATGCTTTTGGAGTTGAATGGCTAGTTCCACAAATTCCTCTTGGATAAAATCTGAAGTAAACATCACAACATTTTGCATGGGTTTCTTGCAATTTGCTTAGGAGCTTTTGTGTCAAAGACGACTGGAAAATGCCTGGCAATGTTTTATTTCACTTATTAAGAATAGTTTTTGAGTATGCAAGTGTAAGCAAGAAATATTTGGAGAGCATGACTGTGCTGCAGTTTTGCTGGAATAAGTGGCAGTTTTAATTAAAACAATTATACAAGTCTTTGTTTTCTTCAACTTGTTTGATTTAGTTGGTTTCTTTAGCAACAAACAAAGCTTTCAAGGCTTCTTCGCATTTGCACAGAATATTAATGCTGCTGCCTTTGATTTCAGAGTCTTGTAGACTTAAGCAGTCTCTCAGCATTTAAGTCTCAAATCACTGTTAAGATTACATGAGCAGCAGAGATGAGGATGTGGGTATTTGTATCTTGATACCATTAAGTTACAAGTGAAAATAAAAAAGGAAATGGCTAAAAAAAATGCTTAACCATTAGGACTCGCAGGACAGCAGCATTACACTGCAAACATGCCTGACTTATTACATGTCCCTTCCTTCTCTCTCCTAAATTTCTCTCTTGCAAATGGTCAGACTGACATACAGACCATCATACAGCATTTGCAGTGTCAGCGATGACGCAAAATGAGTTAAAACATACATGGTCCAAGGGAGGGCTGGCATCCGATGGAGGGCTGTCGCACTGTGACAGGTAAGCTAAGGCTGGTTCACCAGCTTCAGGGTTACATGATTTACCACTAAACCAGAATAAAACATCTCAGGAAACTACAAAGCCTCTAAATGAAATTCAAGAACTCGGCATTACGTAAAAACCGCTCCACATTTTCTGTTTGTTTTCTTCCCAGACAGTGATTTATTTTATAACAAAAGAGGAGATTTGAAATAAAAAATGGCCCAATTCCTCAGAAATTACTCTCAAGAACTGATTTTGCCTTTATTTTCTTCAACTGAAGTTACTCCCTACCCTGAATCCAGGTGTAAGGAATGGCCCTTGAGTGCAAACACAGGGCTGGAGCCGTCTCTTGGCTCCTGGACAGAGAATTAAAACTCTCACTGTCAACCACAGTGCCGTCCTAGACCTATGTTTATATAAAAGCATCTCTGTCTTGAAGGGATGAAGAGTTGTCTCTGTCGGGGTGTGTGCAAAGGCTTTATCAAGGTACATGTGATGCTCAGTAACACAGCTGGACATAAAGGAAAAAGAAAGGGTGACCTAATATTGAAGAAGACCTTTCTGTCTGAGAATTTCAAAATTTGAAATGTCCATAACCTTCAGAACCTTCTGATCCACTTTACAGTTTGCCTAAAGTTACAAAAAGAAGTTCGTATTAGTGATGTGTTTTTTTTTCTTCTGTAACCCATCCCATTTTCTTCCTATTTTTTTTTAGACAGCACATCATCTTTTCCATAGACACAGGTATGTTTATGTTTGACAT
This sequence comes from Trogon surrucura, assembly GCA_020746105.1. Classification (NCBI taxonomy): domain Eukaryota; kingdom Metazoa; phylum Chordata; class Aves; order Trogoniformes; family Trogonidae; genus Trogon; species Trogon surrucura. Next base: position 17,314,465 of record CM036627.1, on the reverse strand, counting down.
ATCAATTCATTTACCTGCACAAATGTTGACACAAAAGATAAGAATCAGTATTAAAAGAACTGTTGTAAATTGGGTGTTTTTCAAAAGGAAGAGGAGCTTGATAGTGCATTTCTCTCCAGAAATGTGGATTCAGAGTTTGGCTCACATCAGAAATCAAAAGAAACGTTGGCATTTTCTTGCACATCTCCAATTCTGCATAGTTTATCCCAACAGAGAAAACAAAAATCTAGCTTTTTTTTTTTTTTTTTTTTTTTTTTTTTGCAGCACGGATGACCCTCAGGAGTGACATTTGGGGTGCAGCAGGCAGGGACCAGAACCGCTGCAGGCGATTCCCCGCTGCCAGCAACCGGCCCCGCAGTGCTGGGACTGTCAGAGTTTGACCAGCACGGAGGGTTCAAATCCATCATATGCCAGGGAAGGAAGCTAACAGATGAATCTTTCTACCTCAAGCACGCGTTCCCTTAAAATTCACCATGAATTAATTTAAAGCATCTCCTTTATGCCTGTTGCTGTTTTTAACATACATAGCTCTTTCTCTTTCTCTCTCTGTTGGGTTTTTTTTTTTTAGCTGCTTATCCTGAAATCAGTACATTTTCCTTTCTTAGAGCTGTAACTTAATAAAAGCCAAAGCATTTCTTTCCAAAGAATTACAACTCCTCCCAGATGAGTACATGTAGGTCAGGTTTCAGCCTGGCATAAATATTTTATGTCTGAGAACTAAAGGTCTCCAGGAATTGGGGTTCGTATTGGAACGCCTGACGTAGCCTTAACCATACCAGCACATGTGGGCGCTTGCTTTAATAAAAAAGCCCTTAATCTCATTTGGCTCTACCCTCACTGGCAGCTTGAAGTACTTGAATCAAACAGTACAGCTGTGAATTGTGACACTGGCTGGACGGAAGCCCAGAAAACTTTTCCCAGAGAAAACCCTTGAGGGAGGAAAACAGAAAAACGAAATAAAAAGAAGAAGGAGTAGGGCAACGGGGGGGGGGGGGGGGGGGGGGGGGAAGGTTCGACAATGAAATACAATGCAGCAGAGGGAGAAAAAAAACACAGCCAAACCTGCCCCCCTCCCCGATAAGAATGTGAAACAAACCAGAAATCCCCCCAAAAATCCCAAAATGTAGATTGATTTTTTTCGTAAAAAGATTACTTTGTAAGGTAGGAGGGCCAACCTGGGCAGCCCTGAGAAATGGCCCCAGTCCACATTTTTTGCACAGCAGCAAATTCAAACAAAGGAATAGGAAAACTGACTTACACCACTGCTTCAAAATCCATTTAAAAGAAAAAGCAGGAAAAGAAAGTAGCTTTGATTTTGTGAGGAAGAAGAAAAATATCCAACTGAGGACATTAAAAGAGGGTTGGAAGCACAAATGCCATAAACAGACCTAGCTCAAGTGTGCTTGCAGTATTTATAATTTTATCTTTGTTTGAATCCTGACGATGATACCTTCCCCTAAAGCAGATAACTGCACAATCAGGAAAAACAAAACAACAAAACCATAGAAAGCACATCTGAATGGAAGGAAATGTTCTTTTTTAGAAGGCAGCAGCCGTACTCTGGAGTCATAAGGTCAAGAGGTGAATTTCTACTGAAGGAAAACATTAGAGCTAGATATTTCTCATCTGTCAGTCCCATTAAATACCATTTTTTAAAGACTCAGGACTGTGCACTGCGCCTTTCTTCAAGTTAGTGGGATAATAAAGATTCTGTTGCCTTTTGCAGATGTTTAAAGACATGATGTGAAAGACAAATTCTTCAAGTAAAACCCTCAAGAAATGTCACTTCTGTGTCTTACTGAAGGAGCTCCAGCACATTCTCTACATAAACATCTGCCGGAAACATTTTAAAAAGAAGGCTGTTTAAATAACAGATTTTTTTAGGCTTTTTTTTTTTCTGCTTCTTTAAAGAAAAAAAAAAGAATTTGTGGAAAGTTCCCTCTTCCAAAGCAACTTTCCTTTGCAAACGTGCCTTAGCTAGGATGTTCTGAGGAAGCAGGCTGTGAAATGAAGAAGGAATGTTGAAAATATTCCTTCAAAGTATTCTGTATCAATCACACCTCAGAGACAGTCATAAATCAGGGCTTTCTTTGACTTCAGAAAGTTGCTGCTCTTCATTGTTATGCTAACTTGTTTGTGACAATTATAGCAAGGCTCTATTTACATAATAACTGGGTTTTTCTATTAAATTTAACAGACAAGGGGAAAAAAAGGAAAAAAAAAACCAACAATGTGACACAAAGTGGCAAATTTGTGGCATAAACTGAGAAAAGGGAAAACAATGAAAAGAAACTCAGTACATATTCTACTTACTGAATTTGACCCTTTACGTGAGTACCACAAGTCTTCCTAGACTTCCCCATCCTGAAATATCTGCCACGGTGCTGGACTCTGCAATAACTGTGACTGTGTACCAAAGTGGGCTAAGATCCTGGGTGGATTTATCTTCCTTTATGTTTACCAGAAGAAAGTCCACACTGCCGGACGCAGTACTTCTATTTCAAACGGAACGAAATTAGAGAGAGTTGGAAATCCCTCTTAGGAAGTCCACCTGTTGCCAAATCAAATGGTGTTTCATTGACAGCGACGTTATATCCAGCTCATGGGTCGAGGGGGGCATTTAATGCAGTGAGTTAAAAGCTTCATTAAACCTAGAGGATTCCACACAAGAAAAGTTCCAAGGATTTTCCAAATGATACTATAAGTGTGTAAATACCACTGGAAGATTAACATCGTCATCCTTACAGTGATGCAGGCAGTTTTCACAAAAAATTTTATTATTATATAGAACGTAGTGTTAAGATTAACACCAGATGTGTGACTGCTTCTGCAGGACAGAGACAGAGAATGATGAATCTAGAGCAATTTATCTGATAACTGCTCCTGATCACCCATCTTTTTAACCAGGAAAGAGCGCCGAGAAAAGGCTGCCAGGCACCGTGGGAAAACAGATGGAAGTAAAAAATAATCTGTTAGAGTATTAGCAAGGAGAGTGGTACAGTATATTTCATACTTGGGTCAAAATCTGGAGCACAAACAGGTTGGCACAGCTCAAGGAAGCAGTAAGGAAAGAGAAGAACCCTCCGGTTTTGCAGGGCTCAGTAGATCTTTCCAATTACTAATGCCCATCCCTCAGCATTAGCTTGTTCTGTGGATTCATGTGCAGTATACAAAAAATTTACTTTCAGGTAGGCCTTGATATTTCCTGGGCTTTGGCAAGATACTCAAATGTGAATGAAACTATTTTGGCAGAGGTATCTCCAAGGGAAGAGAGATCCAAGAGGCCACATACTCATTTCCATCCCCTGGTTCCAGCCTCTCCCAGTACTTGACAGGGATGGCATCATTATTTACCTCTGGATTCCTTGTGCTGTGCAGAAAAGGTCCTAAAGTGTTAACAACACACTCTTTCCTCTCTTTCTAAATTTCAAGAGAGGTGAAGACCTGATTTCCTTAATGTTTAACACCTCTGTTTGTCTCATAAAGCTTACCAAGGCAAATTGCTTTCCAAGCTTAAATAACATAGGTGCAGAAAAACAGTAATGTTTTCCAATTGTTTCTTATCTGTTGGAGATTTCTTTCATTTTCACTAACAATTGTCTTTCTTGATGATTAGTTGCTATTGTATATCAGCTTGATTTTTGTATTCATATGCTTTCACAAAAAGGGTTGAAAGTTCAGTCTTCCCCACTTTTCCCATCACGTAATAGAACGCCTTCCGTGTGATCTTAGCTCCCAGAATCCCTTGAGACTTTCACTTCACTGCTGGACACAACCTTGTAGAATTTGAAGTTCACTGGGTTTGCAAAAAAATACAGTTCTTTATTTAAATGATCTCTAAGGTCCCTTCCAGCCTAGGCCATTCTATGATTCTATGATGATTTGTGTACTCCTTACAGATGCATCAAAAAGTCCGTGTGATGCGATATCCTCAGGCTAAAAGTCAAGCTAATTTCCTCTGTACGAAAATTATAAACATCTTATTTAACACTTCCTTTAATTAATCCATTTGCTTTTCTAGCATATGTATACTTACACGTCTGGCGATATGAAAAATGAGAATAACTATGTGGGCAACCTTTTAGAGCATATTCCAGGATTTAAACGGAAAGATGTTTGCATACTGTTGTGTAAGGTAATACTGAATAATAAAGGATAGGGTAATACATAAGTAATAAAGGATAGGGAAATTGAGTCTTTCCTCCTTTCCTATAAAGGACCAAAGAAGCTCTTGGCTTCTTGCTAATTTTACTCAAAGGGTGATTGCTGATATTTACATCTTCTCTTGAAAAACCCTTTAAACTGTACAAATCTCCCTGCACCGCTATTTAACACAGCTGATAGACACCAGCTGTACTGTAAAACAAGGAGTTTCTGAACACACAATGATTATCTGTCAGCGGATAATATCCTGGTTTGAATCACTAATGCTCCTCTGCAGGTTCAACGATGGGATATCAGAACGCGCTTAAGCGCGAGCTTCAATATTTGCACGCAATGAAAGCTGTATCAGAAAGATGTCTGTATCGAAATGCTTTTGATGGCAATTTTTTTCAAAGGACTTCTCTGCAGAGTTTAGGATCCAATAATTTTGTGGAACATTTGACCATTCTCTGTAAGATCTTACCAAGTAGTTGTGTGTGCCAGCCAGGCAGGGAATGCACCTTTTTATTAGCAGAGTGGGTGTGATCGAGGCAGGTGCAGTTTGATCTTTCCCACACTGACCTTCACATAACTTCATACCTGACCTGAATGAAGCACTGTCTCAGGCACAAGAGACAAGTTGCTCATGGAGAAGAAAATGATTATGTTGCTGAGTTACATGATGCAGCTTTATAAAATGGAGCGTATTTGGCGTACGTGACCACAAAGCCTCATATTTTGACAATTATGCAGCATAGGCATTGACTGAAACCCAAGGGTACCATACAAAGCCTTCTGTATAAACACAGGTTGCACCCTGTTCAAGAAAGTGCTGCATTGTTTCTTTTCTTTCATTAACGGCCACACTCTAATTGTCACTTTTTGGTTTCAGGACAAATCACAGCATTTTATCCCATTAAAAATAATAGAATAGCTTTATATTTGCACTTGATGCTGTGGGAAGGTGCCAAGTGTAAAGTTTGGGTTTCACGTTTTTGCTTTTCAGACATCATTCTGAGTTGGAAAACAAGTATCTCAAAACACTCAAAGATTCATTTTGCCATAAACATGTTTGTTTCTCATTCGCATTTCTTGGAGCTGAGGATATTCGCTTTTCAATAAAGAAGGAAGTGGGAACCTCCAGCCTGAATAATTCCTCTGGATTAAGGATGCTGCACCTGTGCAGCAGTTTCAGGTCTCGGATGCTCTCTCGGGCACATGACACCTGATGGCTGGCAGATAAAAAGAATTCAAACGCAAGGACCGCCACTGCTACAAGCAAGAGTTTTACTGCTCGAGGTAAAGGGCCAGGCTCTGCAGCAGAGAATATTACAGACTAAACCTCCTCTGGCCTTTGGGCGTTTCCTGCATTTCAGTCTCCATGAAGTCCCTCTGGAGCACACAGACACCATCGTGATGGCTGCATCCAGTTTTTAATTGCCAGATGTTTCAAAAGCTCTTTGAAGGAGGAGGCAGAGAAGGAAGCAAGAAGATAGAGAGTTTACAAAAGAAGAAAAGAAGCCCTCAAACTTGCTCTACGTACTGGTATTCTTCAAGGCAATGAGGGTGCAAAGAAGGACACGGATGGAAGAAGAGCCATTACCATGCTTAGTTCCAGAAATTCTCCAATTATTGCTAGAAAAGCCATCTAAAAAGCACTTGAAATTGGTGATGTATGCTGTTTACACTCTTTGGAAGGGGAAAAAAAAAAAATCACAATAAAAACCCAAACACCTTCTCCAAAGAGGGGAAAGGTTAGAAATTATTTGTGCTGCATTGATCAATTTACCCGAGTTGTCTTTCGATGGATTGTATTAATGGAACTTCATTTTCTTTTATTCAGCTGCAGGCCAATTTCTTCTTGACTCTTAAAAAGATCAATGAACACATCTCACTATCTTTGTACAAAATGAGCCTCTATTTTTCCCTTAAAGTTTAAGAGACTTTATTATTTTCATTTGTAATGGATTTTTCTGTCTCCTCTTTCTTTCAGCCCCTACTGTGACTTCTCTTATGTCTATCTATTCTTCCTTTTTCATGGATTTTGTCTAAACAACACAGGTCTGCCTTTCTGTAGGGCACACGCAGGTAGGAAGTTATGTCTTTAGGTCCAGTAATGTACAAACAGTTAAGATGAAGCACAGCTCCTTCTTCAATGCTGGTGTGAATGGGAGGAACCACCACCAAAATGAGAACACAATGAGAGTGTGTTGTTTGAGGAAATTCAACCAGCAATGCCAGTGAACCAAGCTTGTAGATAGCCTCAGTAAAATCAATCAAATATTACTCAACAGGAGAAAGGCTAACAAGATATGGCCAGACAGGATTAAATTTAACCAGCACATGTTTTTTTTGTTTGTCTTTTTTTTTTTTTTCCTTCCCTAGGTTTGACTGATCGTAACTAATTTTATCCCTACATTTTCATTCTTTTCTCAGTTTACATCAGGAAATCATAACTGTTCCAAAATAATTCAACCAAATACTCCTGAAAACGTTAGAATTTAAGATCTGGTCATACAAAACTTTGTATACAAAACAAAATTAGTAACGTGAACGGAACTATCCACTGAGGTGAGATCTCCTGCACAAACTCTCACAGTCCCAGATCCATTCTTTCTTTGAACCTTATACATTGATTCTTATTTTCCCAGTCTTTTTTTTTATAATACCAAGTTTCAGTTTTATGTTGGCATGTGATGCCTATTTTGAACATCTAGTTGCAAAAGGAATGACTTCATAAAGGAGTCTGAAGGAGGGTGAGCAGGTGAGCAAAGTTCAAGTGGTTTACCAGTGATTGCACATTCATTTTTAGTTTAATGCATAGCATGCAAAATCTGGGCTATTTTTCAAAAATATTTGGAGACTTCGATGGGATGCTACTCAGTACTGTGTAAAATAACCTTTCTCTTACAAATAGGTACTGCTTTTTCTCCAGCCTCAGTCTTTCAGGAGATGTGTCCATCCACCATGGCCATACATGAAAATTCATCTGGCAAGCACTGATTTTATATTAATCTCAAGACTGTTCATATTTACATGTGGTTTGTTTTTTTTCCTAACTCGTAGCTATTTGACCCGTAGAAGATATCTCCAAAATCCTTGAAGGACATCTTTAAATTGCAAATATCTTTCACAAATGAAAGCCAGAAACATGTAATTCATTTGGAATTACACCAGTGTCATCTCCAAACTGCTAGTACTTGCGTTAGATGTTCTGGATCCCTGAAAACATGACCAAAATTTAGCAGGTGCTAGTTCTTCCATCCCAAGAACATTTTCATGTACAGATCCATGCATAAAACCACACATACCTCAGCACATTCACAAACACACAGAGAGGAGCATCCCTCAAAGCTCCATAAAAATTGATGCTTTCACAGAAGCAAACAGTCAGAGTAGATGTAGGGAAAACCTTTGAAACACCCATTCACTTAGTCATATGTGAGTTAAAACTAATGTTCTATTCTGGAACATAAATTACTGGCCTTTAAATGCAGTTTGCCTGGGATCTGCTTTTGCTTATGCATGCACAACACACACTTCTTAAAATAAAAACATAATGCCTTTGTAAGCATTCCATATACATTGAAAACTTAAACTCTGCTGAGAAATTCAGTAATGTGCTTAATCATAATTTTGCCACAAATCCGGTCCTTTTAATGAAATGTTGACAAATGGAGAAAAGCATAGTCTAAACATGGAAGCCAATTCCAATGACTTCCAAGTCTATCAAGAATTTTTATTCTGCCAGAAGTTCCAACGCTGAAAACTGTGCTTTCTAAAGCATTTCTAAATTTACTAATGACATTTTGTTGAAATTGATACGCTCCCACAAGACACTACGATTTAGGCAAAATGGCACTCACTGAGTTAAAAAGCTTTCAATGAACAGCATTTAGCCTACAGTGCCATTGGAAATTACAGTAATTGCCATTATAAAAATCAACATCTATGGGCCTAGCTGAAAAAGCCTGTGACTGTTTCTCATACAGTAGAAATAGGCCATGCTGAGAGGGCTCACTAGTTTGGTCCTTCCAGACTCATATCTGAAGATTACTGCTTATAGGCACACAACACAAGGATGATTAGTAGCGTGCACAGATTCAGTAAAGAAAAGGTGTAAAATAATGGATTGGTCTCCAATGAATCAATACAGAAACGTGGTTTAAAAAGCAAAGACACAGCTTTCTTTCCCAAATCCCATAATGTCTCAAGGATTGCAGAAGTGGCAAAAAAAAGAAGAGAAAAGCAAAACTCATTTTCCCCATGCAAAGGGCTATTCCCATGCGCAACTTCTACCTCCCTTTGGCTGCTGTGTTGCTGTTAACAAGCACGTGCCGTACATCTGGCACGCTCTCCAGCTTCCACTTGCTATTTATTCCTTTTACAACCTCCTTTGTTATAGGTCTAGTGTAGCAAACTGCTGCTTTATGGGAATTTGCAGCCCACTTGACATATGGTATAGGATCACTGGCCAAAATGGCAGAACAGCGTACAGTATTTTACAGCCCAAGTTCATTATCTCTCTTGTTCCAGGACTTTCTTTGGTCTGCACCAGAGGGAACCTAAACTTCTAATCATATGATAACAAGACAGGCTCCTTTGCACATCTGTTGGACATCTCAATGGCTTCCACTCTTCTTGGAAGCAATAATGGACTGTGCTGGCATTCACTCACCATGACCATCACTCACCATGGCTGAGGTGCATTAGCCTTTGGTTTTCAATTTCTGCTGATGGTCCTATGAAAAGGGACCCACGTTGCTGCCCCTTTCCCCATGCTAAACTTTCAGTATTTTTCAGAGCTGTATAACTGATGCATCAGGTCACTGAAGTCTCCACTCCAAATGAGTTTATTGAGGATCACAACAAGATGACTTGCACTGTGGATTTATCTTAGGAGTGACACCACTGCCCTTCACCTTCCACCAGCAATTAGAGCTATTTTTCTCCTCATAATGGCAGACTTAAGAATTGATGTCTCTCCTGTACCAAAGTCACATGCAATAGCTTTGATTTCTGAACTGGGGGAAATGCTAGTGTTTTGTTCAGTGTGTGATGTGAAGAGATGCCCTGTTCTGTACCCCACTAGAGGAGCAGGTGTAATTAGACACCTGGAATTTACCCAGAGTGCATAAAACATGTAGAACTTGTTCAGATGTGATTTTTATTTGTGAGGAGAAAGAAATGTAGGGTAAATATTCCAGCTTGAGTCTATTCTCAGTGGAAAGATGGCAAGTTGAACTTTTGAACAACCATTCTTATTTTCTTCCAGCTCAGAATGAATATATTTTTTATTTAAATTGCATATCTATACGCTGTATGATAACTGCTATACTAGATTCTCTCTGGCCTTCTCGCCATGGATATTGTTGACATTTTCATTTAGACACTGTGTGCTATGGGCCTGCTGCCCCTTACACTGATTGCCAGGAGAACCACGTGTCACTTGTGAATTAAAACATTCCAGCGGAGGCATTCATAGCACAAATCATTAATTGCTCAATTTGATTCAAACCACAAACATCTTATCAGAAAAGTTCTCCCTGTGTTTCCGAGGGGCAGCATGTCTGCCTCACTTCCACCGTGACCCCAGTGAAAGGTTGACTTTCTGCAAAGCGTTCAAGGTCCGTGCACAGCCCTAAGATTTCCCACTTACAGAACAAGTCCACCCCAAAAACTGTATGAGCTGTGAGTAATCCGATAAGAAAGATCAGCTGCATTTTGAATTAAAAAAAAAAAAAAAATGCTTCTGAGTAAAATTACCTGGTGGTTAAGCAAAGCAAATAGGGAAGCCAGGTAATACAGCCAAGCCTGTTCCTGGGATCACTCAGGTGTTGCATCCCAGGCTTCATCAATACCCACTGATTCTGGATTACTGCATCCTTGTACCCCAACTCTTTACAGCTTTTATTCTCTTGCTTTCATTTTTCTTCCTTCTGGCTTCTCCCTATTGTTGCTGCTTCTTTGAAGAGATCAATGAACAGGTCTTACAGTCTTGGCTTAAAAAACCCCACTATTTTCCTTTAAACTTTAAAAGACTTCATTATTATTATTATTTCTCATAAGAGAGATGTTTGTATCTTCCTTCTCGCCTGTAGCCCCCCTGCAGCTAAACTTTGTGATGGCGCTTTGTGTTTAAAGGAAAATTAACAACAAAGAATGCACAATTTGACTTAAAACATATTGATACTGTAAAATGAAGAGCCATTTAATGAATTTTTTGTCCCCAGTGAAGAGCCAGTGTAAGGAACAGTAGGGGCTGCAAATAAGACTGAAAATGGCATTGTAATAGGAAAATGCATTTGTTTGAACAGTACTTCCCTTTTCTTTTCTAATGATTTTACAACATTGTCTCTCCTTTGTTCTCTTCATTAGTTGTCTATGACCACAAAGACATTCCAGTAAGAAAAGGTAAGGGAAAAAAAAAAAAAATCCATCCAAATGTTTTCAATATCAGGAAAACCACTTATTAGCACAAGAAAACACTCCGGCTGGCTGGTGTCCTGTCTTGGATACACACGAAAACCCACAAAAGCAAAATCCCAAATGACCAAAACTCCCCAGCAAGTTTTTGCCTTGCAAAATTTTGCTTCCTGGCCATGAGAAAGCAGGGCCTGGAGGAGGGGAGGTTGTTGACATTGAAGATGCCATTAATATTTCTGGAATTGCAAGAGCGCTGATACAACTGTTACTATTATAACAGCACTTTCAAGCACCGCTAAACATTAGGGATTGAAATACTGGTAGCTGTGTTTGAGGCTTTATTTATTAATGCCTGTAAAATGCTTTGAGATCTTCAATTATAGGATTTTTACAGAGAAAACTTTTATATTGTCTGTAGCCGTGCTGGCCTCAATCCTCAGCTGAAAGCTAAACCAGCCCGCTATGATAAATACAATGGCCATACTGTCCTGTAACGTAAGCTAATGAAAAATAACCACAGACCTCTCTAACTTACATTGTTGTGGCTACTTGTATCCGCTGGCTGGAGTTCATTAGGGTACATCGTTAGGGTATATTATGTCAGGGTCAGTCAGAGCATCTCTTTTCTTTCCCCAACAGCTCAGCAACCACAATTCCTGGTAAAACACTTCTTCCTCTGAAGCACCTCTGAACATACTCCCTGCACCAGCCCCAAGATAGCAGCAGCAGAGAAGCACTGAGTTTCACTCAGGTAGGAGAAAGGCTGATGACATATACTTACTAGTTTTACATAAAAAACAAAAATGCCTTCATGGCCCAAACTTTAGCTTTCATGACCTAGTGGATGTGTGTAGTTGGCACAATAGTTGCCAAGAACAGACAGAAGAATTTTCTGTCTTCCACTTTATTGCAAATCTAGTGATGAAGGAAACCCCTCCTGCCTTGCTGGTATGTCAGCTTCCCCTGAAATATCAGACTGCAAATCTACATTAACTTGCAATTCCATGCATCATTTTTGGGAGGATGTAGGGAGCACTACATTATTTTCTTGTGTTTTGTTTTTTATTTTTTTCCCCTGAATTGTCTGAATTATATCCTGTGTTGTACTACCTTAACCAAGGCTTGAAACAACACTTTAACACCTTGGAAAAGAACAGTCACCATGTTAATAAGATAGTCAACATTATGAAACAAAAACAGATTATCTCATAGTTCTCCAGATTTTAACGTGCCTCCTCAATTGATCAAATTAATTAGCATCATCTACCTTTTTATCTTTGTGACTGTTTTTTTAAAAGAGAAAATCTTGAATTCTAGTGAGGCCCACACAAAACAAAACCTTTATGCAACAATTACGGAATAGTCAGATCTTGACTTACACTAAGGTATTTTATAACTGATTGATAAATGACAAATTGCTGTTTAGGTACACTGTGATTAAGAGTAAATAATATATGATGGTTGTCACAGGGAATGAATGAACAGAAATTATATTTACTCACCACCTACAATACTTCATATCTACTTATAACATACTAATACTTTTCCTGTAATATATAACCATAACAAGGCCATAAATCACCATTAAAAGGAACCCCTGTTTTAGAAAGACAAACTCCACATTACATGTTAGAACAAGGATTTTCAGCTTTTCTTAATAATGACTTGGTATTTGATTTCTTTAGTCCCATTCACACCTCTGATTTTTCTTTAGCTAAATTAATTTAAAAGCAAGTATAAACACATAGGATTTGCCCACTAATGAAAATACCATCAAACACCCAAGTCCCAGTTGCATAAATGAGTGTCTTACCTGAAATTAACTCTGAGAACCCAATGTTATTGCCTTTCACACAAGTAATATGATGTGGGCTTTCTGGTTGTGGGGTTTTATTTATATTTATACATATATATAAAAATATACACACACACTGAAGACTACTCTTTGAGCACAACACTACTCAGGACCTTTTGTATGGGGTATTTACTCACTAAGCTGCTGCTGCTTAAGACCACCTGCCTTAAACCTTCCTACCTGCTCAGCTGTTCTAGCTAATTAGTCATTATAATAAAAACTTAAATAACACAAAGTGTTATAAACCTGCAGCTTCCAGTTGTGTGTTCTTGCTTCACCTAGGAGACTTCACACAGTGTGGCACGTGCAGAACAGGATCAGGAGAGGGCCACATACTTCTGATGATAAAGCCCCTCAAACACTAAAATTCTGCAGTGACTCAGCTAAAGGAACGAACAGGAACATAATGCATTTCTCCGTGGTCCCTCATGACTGCAGAGGTTTTTGGTTTGAAGAGAGAATTCTGGGTCTTTAACAACATTTTGAAGGAAAAATGAGCTGGAGATAAAATTAAATGCACTGCGATCCAGTACTCCCAGGCTCTCTCTCTGCCTGATGCAAGAGCTTTTGTTTACAACACGAAGACCAATTGATTTACATTTTTTTTTGCTTTCAGCAAGCCTCTCATGAAGAACACAGTGACATGCTGAAGTGCCAAAGAAGAAGGAAGGCACACTGATGAAAAACAGACATTGCAGCCATTAGCATCGATCAGCAATTGATCAGTGTATAAGCAAGCAAAGAGGTACAGGATGATTATTGTGTATAACAAAACCTGATTAAATCTGGTTCAAAAGGTGTATTTTCTGTAAAGAGGCTCTTCGGTCAGGAGGCACAAACTTTATTAGCACAAAACCAAGAGTCATGTGAGGAGCATTGTCTTGGAGATTATGGAGGTCCACCCTTTTGCAGATGGGACGATATGAAAACATTTTTCACATGATTCATTAGTCAATCAATAGCTTCATGTCAAACAGGACCTTACCTATGTCCTTTGCTTATTTAATTAGATATTTTTCATGACTGGCTAAAACCACACTATCACATCGCTACAAGAATACGATTGATTTTGCAGAACGAGTGGGGGAAGGAAAAGGAACTTGGTCTTCTGAGATGCCAGGGATCCCACACGTGTGCTGAGTAACAAACTCTTTTGTTTATTCAATAGCACCAATTTTGTTATGAGCAGGTTCTCCAAACCTAGCCAAACCTGAAAAGGGTTTCTTTTAAGCAGGAAAACTCCACCCGTCAACTTGACAGAGGCATGTGAGTTAACTCCTATTACACTTAGTCTGAGCTAAAACGACACCACTTTTCACTCTCACCCTGAGACCTAATGAGCTTCAGCACTTGAGATGTGAAAGACCAATAACTTAATCCACTGTTTGAAGCGATCCCTATTTTTAAAGCAGTGCTGTATTTGATTAAGCCACTGTAAAGCTCGGCAGAGCCGTGTCAAGTTAAATGATATTCTTTAAAGTAAAAATGCCATTTTACATGAAATGTAAAACTACAGTCTTATTGCATTTTTATAAGAAAACCAAGTACCATTTATTTACATTCAGACAGCCCCTGTTAACAGCAACATATAGCTGGCAGACGTTACAGGTCTGGATGTGTTTTAAAGCACAAAAATATTATCTTGCAGATTTATAGATTAAAAATATTGAACTATGTTTTCAAAGGTACATACAGATTCTTTAAATTCAAAGCCAGAGGATAACCCTGTGACAATCACTGAGCGATTATGCAAATCCCACTATGATATAAACATTGCTGCTTTTACCAAAAAAAACTTCTGAGCTCATCAAAAAACTGTCCTTGTTAGCAAAACAGAGTATGTTTCCCACGATTCCACATTACCTGGGTCACTCCATTCACACTCTTTAAATATTGGCACAACATCAGATTGCTTCTAGTCCTCCGGAAACTCACCAGTGTTCCAAGATACTCGAAATCAACACTAAACACCCGGACAGTTCCTTGGCCACCTCTGTTAAAATTATTGGATGCAGGTTGTTCAGATTCAATGTTATTAAAATTTCCAGCTTTGGCATTTTTGAAAAAAAAAACCCCAAACACTATTTCAGCGGCATCACAGTACTATATGACTATGTACCTAGGCTTTTCCTCAAGTACAGAACAGAAATGTTTCTTGAGCACCTCTGTTTTATTCTGCACTGTTATTAAAGATCCTGTGGTATCCACCTAGGAACAGACTGGACACGTTGTTCATGTACTTAACTCCTACCCTGCAATGCATGCATGTGCACATACAGATACACATTTTCTGATGTTTCAGTGCCTTGACTAAAAGTTTTCTTTGTGTACTTTGTTTCCCATCGATTTTCTATTCTTTCTAGCGCCTGAGCCATGCAGTGTTATCAATTTACCTTTTCTCCTTTTATTACGTAACAATAACAAATACTCATCTTCCCTCCAAGCTGAACTGTTCAACAAGTGTTACCTTTCTTTCTTTAGCACAGAATTGTGGCTTTTGAGACACAAGCAGAAATTCTGAGACTGGCTGCAGTGGGGCTGGGACACAATTCCCACTGAATTTCAAAGCTTGTGAGGATGAGATGGTCAAGTGATCTCTGGCAACAGATGGCAACCCAGTTCTTGTTCTGTCCAAGGATTCTCCAGCCTTTAATCTGTCATTGCAAATCTATCCAATAAGGATAGTTTATGTAGAGCAACATCATCCTAAGATGCTCAAAAAGAATTTCATTTATAACCTGAATCATCTTTGCATTGCTATCTACCAAAAAAAGATTAACAAATCTTAGACAACAGAGCTGAAAATGACCAGCAGTGCTACTTAGTCTGTATAGTTATTTATTCATTGCTAGAAAAAAAGCAGCACTTTCACTGATTAATTTCTAAATTTAGAAATGAGACACTCCACCAGTCAAGTCTGAGAGATGTGCATCTCTGAGAAGAATTTGTGGAAAAACGTATGTGAGACACGGGAGCAGATGTGTCTTCACATTGGGGATCTCAATTGCTCATTACATTCTTGCATCAGTACCATCTTTCAAACATGCAGATGTTCTAACAGAATGAAGTTATAGTTAGGAGAACACTTAGGCACTAAAGTTTGCTTTTTTCAAACTTATAAAGGAGTTGTACGTCCTCAGGACTTCAAAATATCCTGCCATTTGCTTTGGCTGCTTAAACCTAGGTTCAGCCTGAGACTAGTTACTCACATTTGCAGATATTGGCCAAAACAATCCCAAATCTCAGCAATCAACCTTAAATTATCTCCTAAACATATATCCCACATGTATTCTGTTTAACTGGAGAAGCCCCTGATTTTGTCAGCAGGCTCTAATGGTGAGAGGAACAATGATGAGCAGAAGGATGATCAAATTATTGTCCCTCCACTTATTAACAGAGAGAGAATGACTGTCCTGGGCTGTCCCATCAGGGCTTTTGGGAAGACACCAGCCAATTCAATAAAGCTAACCTCACTTGTGATTTCCCCTATATTTGATAAATTGTGATAAATACGTGGTGTGAAAATTCAGCCATGAAACTGGGAGCTTGCTGGCTGTAACAGTGCAAACCATTTACCAGAATGCCTTGGGAAGCTGAACAAACTTTCTCTCTGTGCTGTGCTCATGGGAGCACAAAGTTTTCTCTCACGGAGGTTAAAATGTTTGAAAAGTGAAGCCCTATATAAAATTCTGTTTGTGCAGCTGAAGTTCTGACGCTGTTTACCTGAAATGCTTCTATAATTCCTAAACTTTTGAGTTTCAGGTTAGCGATTTGCGAGTAGCAGATTGCACTCTCCTGAACTAAATCTAACAAGCGCCACAAAGTGAAAATAAACTGGAGACACTTGAAATAAAAAAAAAAAATCACTTCAAGAAATCTAAGCGTGGTAGGGTTTTTTGTGTTGTGTTTTTTGTTGTGGTTTTTTTTTTTTTCCTCCCACTTTAAGCCAACTAAACTCCCAACACATTCTGATCATCTCGCCAGAGTGTGTCTGTGCTGGTGACAACTGATTCATGTGTACATTTACATATCCCCTCAGTGCCAGCAGCAGAATACAAAATGGGTCCTCCTGCTCTGGCAGATGACACAGCGCTGGCAAATCAGGAGGAGCTGTCAAAAACAGCTGTCCATTAAAAGAGTTTGCTGAAACAACTAAGAGCTGTTTGAAAATGCTAGGTGGTAGAATTTAATTGGAGTAGCAACTGTTCAAAATTAAGATTAAAAAGGACCAGTCGGTACGGGTGGGTATCAGGTTTAAGGGGTGTTTTTCTATATGGATGTTTACATTTGGGATATAAACAATTAAGTCTGCTGATTTCCTCTGCTTCTCTTTGCTGATGCTCTTGCTCCATCCCCTGGGTCAGAAAGTTCAGGCGTGTCCACAGCTGATCTCTTCCGCGTTAAGCACAGCAACTATCCGCACTAGCACCCAGGCAATGCTATTATAAAGGGAAAAATGTGAAATTCATGGGGTTTTTTTATTAATAAGCAGCCTGCATGTGTGGGTGCAGATGCTGTTGTACGTTACGAGCTGCCCGTGGGGACAGGGGATGGGGTTAGTTCTCTGCAGTGGGAACAAGATGCAGGCACAGACGGCCCACACGGAGCTTCCAGCAAGTGGGTTCGATTACACCAAGCACTCCTGTCTACAGACCACATTTGTCTCAGCACATAAAACTGCATGCACATAAATGAAGGACTTTATGAAGTTTTCCCCTGAGTATGGATGTGGTCTTGGGAAAAGAGACAACTGCAGCACCCCAGAAAATTTCATTTTTCTCTAGGAACTTGATTTGAATGCGCTGGAGGCAACACTAAGCCCTGGCTTGGCTTAGGTGGTCTCTGAATCAGAAACTTGACTATGGAATAAATGTAGCAGAATAGAAACACAGGTAAGCAAAATTGCTTGGCAAAACCTAGAGATCCTGTATATTCTCCCTAGTTTAGCTGAATATTTTGTTCACCAAAAAGATAAAAAAATTCTGGTCAGTGTGTTTCACCGTGGCAGTGTCAAGACAAAATTATTTTAATTTTGTGACTTAAAAAGGTTTTACATCTAAAAACTTTGTTGTTTTTTTTTCTTCAGAGAAAAATATTCAAAATTTCAGGAAAAGGCTTTCCTCAAGTTGAAATAAAAGTGTTTCTTTTTTTTTTTTCCTACTTATTTTCTCTCTGTAGCAGGCTCTAGCACAGAGCAGGCAGAAGATGTGCATTTCATTCTTCATTTTGCGACCAAGTCCTCATCACGGTGCCTCGGGCACCGACTCTGCTTATGTGCTTTAGCTCGGCACATCTGTAAGTGTGCGTCTAAAACACTTCTAGTACTTTGATTACTTGGCACTTACTCTTTTTCTCATAAGAGTAAAAATCTTCTTGGTGGTGCCTTTTAAAAAGCAAACGCCGTGGGACACTCACTGCGTCCTGTCCATCACAGGTCAATGAACTTGGTCTCAGGCAGTGAATCAAGAGAGACAATAAGTACTTAGTACCTAGCCGAGATTTATTCTTTCTTGAAACACAATGATCTACATTTTGAAAGAATTCAGAATAGCCATGGACCTTTTGCAATAGCATTTTGAAGTTCTAGTGTCACTTAACATTTCTACCTTGGTTTTAGCTTTATAATATGTTGGGCCATGGTTCTGGTTTGTTTGCTTTAAATAAAATCTGCTTTAGAATGTAAAAAAAAAATAACCACAAAAACTGTTGCAGCAAATCAAAAAGTATGCAGGCACTAAAATTAAATTTCCCATTCTGGGGGGAAAAAAAAAACAAAAAAAGAAGTTGAAAAGGCATTAGGTTCGGTTTCCTAGCAGAAACCTTACAGTAACGCCTGTGACTGCAAGTGTATAGCTCACTGTATGCAATACATTGCAACTCGAAGTAGCAGTGACAGCTGGTGGGTTAGTAAACAGATTTCATTTCAGTTTTTGTCTGAAAATTATACAAATTTTTCTTTAATATGTTTTTTTTTTGCTACATCTTCTGTTTCCATTCAATGATAAGGCCATTTCCAATTTGTATCCAAGCTCTGTTAAATATTTTATTGGACTTAACACATACAAATGAAACAAACAAAAATAATTTTGAAGCACTTCAGTGAAGTGTGTAGTCTATTGGAACAGTTAAAAAATATAGGCCCTAGCAGAGTTTAGAAGAGGGTGGGCATAAATGGAAAGCACTGCATGCACATAGAGCCACACACACCGGTAAAACCCAGCACATCCTTTTACAGCGTTTTACTTGAAAAGACATATTTTTTTCTTTGGTATTTTCTGCAATTTTCTTCAGGAAATGCCCTCAAGTAATTTCTTTTTTCTCCCCTTTCCTTCCCTAAACTGCCTCAAAAGACTTTGAACTGACGTAGGCTTGCAGGAAAAACAACAGCAAAATAACAACAAAACTTAAGCAAAAAAGCAGAAGAAAAAATGCCTAAAGTGGTCCAAAAGACATTATCTAATGTCACAAAATGGAACAGGCTGCCCAGAGGGGTTGTGGAGTCTCCTTCTCTGGAGACATTCAAGACCTGCCTGGACACATTCCTGTGTAGCATTATCCAGGCATTCCTGCTCTGGCAGGGGGATTGGACTTGATGATCTTTCAAGGTCCCTTCCAATCCCTAACATTCTGTGATTCTGTGATTCTGTGAAAAGCATGAAGCTTCACTCTACTTCTTTGTATGGATAGGTACAGGCAGGCAGGGAGAGAGAGGGATCTCCAAATGGGATGGGCAACTTCAATTTTTTTTTTAAAAAATCCTATTTACATTTGCATTAAGAACCATACTTAAATATCTACTTTCTGACAAATTGTCTCTAACTGTTCACTGGTGAAGGGTACGTCGAGAGTCAGGCACACCCCAGCTCACAGGAACAGTGAGGGGGGGCTCCCCTAGACCCCTGCCTGCAGGGGGCCTTGGGGCAGAGACAGCTTCATCTCAGAGGAAATCTGTTACTTCATTACTTCTTTTCATATCCAAATAATTTGTGCATGCAAGAGGATATATGTAGATTAGCTAGCGACATCCAAAGGTGTCATAACAGCTTCACTGCTTTGTTTCTACCACTGCAACCTCTCACTGCAGAGACTTTGCAGAAATTGAAAAAAACACACCCCTGATATGAGATGATGAAGCAGCTCTGGATGGAAACTCTGAAATGCTACGTGGCTCTTCTGCGAGGTGGGAGGGTGTTGAGGCAGGTGGGACAGGCTAAGATCAGAGCAGAGAAGCTCTCATTCGTTTGGATGCTAATAAGCCTTTTCTCTCCTCTTTAACCAGCCATGAAGAACAGGTTTCATGTGCCCGACCGCTGCAGAATCCCACGTTGCGTGCATATTAAGAGCATGTGGACCAATATGTGAAAGAACAGCTTTCATGTTAGGTCATGGATAAATCAACATGCAACTGGATTGAAATCTAGTACACCGCACAGGCATCGCTATAATCTCGACATTAAAACATCACTCTCTATGTCCAATTATGAAGACCTTTGCTTTTAAAGATCACCCGCTCTGCATGCTCCGTACTGCCTCCTGTTTCGAAATGCACAGCTCACCAAGGAAAAATCAGTCCTGAATACCCCGATCTATTATCTTTACAGTACATTTTGTTTTTCATTATTCCAGTCCACAAACTTCCTTGTGATTAAGAAGAGGTTAGCCCAGCTAACTGCAATCACCGCACAGCTAGAAGTACTCGGTATCTGCACCAAATGCCAAGAGCACGTGTTTAGTGCCACCACCAGCCGATTCAATATTGCAATAGCACTGCTAAATTACACCACATCTTTAACCATCGATAGCCACGACCCAAGTTTAAATTCAAAAGAGAAGCAACAACTCTTTGCATTCATGTATGTGAGCTCCAGGAAGGAAACAAAGATCTTTCATCCAAAATATTTGCAGGCTGGCCTCAACAAAGAGTGAACTCATGGGGTCTTTTCTCTATTGCTTAGAAACACGGGCAGTTTTAAGAGGTTTTAGAGAACTTTTAGTAATTGTAAGTCTAGAAAATTTAACAAGGTGCAGCAAGAGGAGATGCAAAACAGAATTTAAAGGAGATGAAGAATGTACAAGTTAACGGTAGTTTTCTTCTACAGCCACATTATCTAGCAAGTGAGAAGCAAACGCGGCGTTAGATGCTCTCTCATAGGTAGGTTTCAAGACTGCATTGTTCAATGAAAGAGCAGAGCGCTGCGTCGCTGCGGTGGAACCTCTCCGTCTTCCCTGAGATGATGCTAAACCCTCTGCACACCAGGCCACTGCAAAGCTATTTGAGCTAAGTAAAGCTGCCATGATGTTATCGACAGGGCAAAATCCAAGAGCAATCCCCGGGTCCAGCCACATACAATGAGGTCAACTGCACAGGCAACACTGATCTCAGCCAGGTCTAAATACAAATGTAAATTGAGAAAAAAGAAAAGGGGATATCAAGAAATGAGGGATCAGCCTTAAATCAAAAGCCATGGCAGGTCACAGCGCTCACTCATCTGTGTGTGCACTTCGTGATTCTCATTCAGTTCTTCCAGATTCTCAAACAAAGTGCGGAGTCCTAAAAATATTTGGAACTATTACAAAGCATAAATTATAAATGTGTCGAGAAAATGGAAAAAGGTGTCTTGGGCCTACTTAGAGCACAAAATGATCTCGACCATTATTCAACAATGATATGAAGATCTTTTATTTCATTTCTTCTTAACAGTTCCCTGTGTTTGCTATCATTTCTTGCCCAGCACCGTGTCAATAATTACTAAATTAGCAGGACGCCTGTACAATTTCAGCTAAAGTGTTATTACTGACAAGTCAAACAAAGAAAGCTGATCGAAAAGATGGGACTCCATCTCCTTATTTAAATGGACCGTGTTCACAGAAGAAGATTGAAACTCCTTTTTCTTCAAAGGAAGAAGGGAAGGGTATAGTTTACATTTAGCGCTGCTCAAGGACAGAGAGTCAGAGGAAGTGCCTTTTTAATGTAAACCTCTTTTCATTTCCAAGGGACAAAAATGAAGGTTATTTAAAAGAATCATGCTTGGTGGAAGAAGTAATTATGTATTTTTTTCCAAATCTCAGAGGAATAACGCTTTTATATTTCCCTGAGATGACCCAATTCGCTTTGTGATGTGCTCCCTTAAATGTAAGTGTGCTGACTTCTTTGAACCTCATTGTTTTTAGTGTCTAAAGAGGCTCCTCTCATACCACAGTGTTGATTGATTTTGGCTCTGTACCAAATATTCATAAAGTTATTGCCGGTTTATACAATTCACAAGTGAAAATGGTGTATAAGATCTACTCCTGGATTTCTCCAAAATACTACATGCAACGACATGTTCAAATTAATTTTTTGAAAAGTATTGCTCCATTACAGCACCTGGATTTATAACTCTTTGGGGCTGGAGAGCTCCATAATCTGAAAGACCCTAAAAGATTTCCAAGATTATGCAGATCTTTTTTTAGTATTTATTTGATGTTATCTCTTTGAGGTAATTTTTGGTGGAATAAATGTGAGTACCTACTGGCATGCCTAAACATGTGAAATAAAATACAGTTCTGTAACCTTCCTCGGAGGAGTATCTACCTTTACTATTTCATTGTGGCTCATTCCCTGAAAAAAGACAAAGTTTCACAATCAAGATCAACAGAACTTTTGGTTTTTTAATCCAAATCACCTACTTCAACACTGTTGAAAGTGTACTGGGGTAGGTTTCAAGGCAGCAACTATGAAAACATGGAGAAAAAAAAAAAGAACTATAATCACTCTAATATGGTAAAGCAGGAAAGGAGACAAATTCCATCAGTCTTAGTCATGTAACAATTAGTATGTGCTACTCCCCCAAATCTGGAATTTATTTAGTTGTTGTCACTTGTCATGTAAACAAGCCAACAGGGACTACTTAAATCTATAAAATTAGACATCAGCTTTTAGGCCCTTTCATGTTTTTTTGTTTAGGCCTAGGAAAGGTCCTAATCATTAACGGGCTCTCTGGGCACTGCCTTAATGCAAATAAATAAACAATGATAAAGTTAACTACAGCATCTCATTGACATTTGTCAAACCTTAAAACTATTTTATTTCAGTATTTTGGCAAAAGTTCTGAGTTGAGTTCTCACTAGCTCCAAAGCTAGTCACTTCTGTTCCCACAGTGCTGAATCCAACTACTAATTTTACTTGTATTTCTTCCTATTCTATTCCTTAATTCACAACCAGAGGAGTAACTAGTTTGATGTCTGTGAATTGCTACTTGCAACTCCATAATTCCACAGGCCAGGGTACAAACTGAACCATTTTCTAGGCTAGAAACATTGAGAAGTCATCTCTTTCTGTCCAATCTGTCTGAATTTTTTTTTTTTTTTTTGCAAAATAGACTGTTCTCAAAGCTTTCATGTTCATGAAAAGATTGAATACAGAAGACTTTTCTTTCCCAAAACACAAGTGTTTCAAAAAAATGTGACCAACTGAAAGTAACGAAACAGATTTTTACACAGATTTTTGGAAACGAGTGGGGATATTGTACTAGACTTCACTTCAAAAAAGCACCAGTCCTTTTTAGTGCTGAAGGTATTTTTGAGGCTAGCCGCAAGTGATCTAGTAATGATGCTAATGACTTCTTTAATTATGTGCCTTTTATTGAAGAGTATCTGTAAGACCTTTAGGTATGCATCTTCAGTTTCTGGAGATGCCGCAGGAAATGTAGGATGAATCAAGTGAAAAAAAAAAAAAAAGAAAAAGAAAAATACATCCTGAATCAGATAAAATTTGAGTTTGAACATCACACAAAGAGAAGGGATAATCTGTAAAAATGAAAGACAATAGATACTGGAATATGCTTCTTGCAGAATGCACAAATTAATCTGTGGTGCTCTAGGCCACAAGATATTTACTGGGGATAAAAAATTTAGCGAGAGACAAAAGTTACTAAAGCTGTATTCTAAGACTCTTGATTCAATTACAGAAAATTAAATACTTTAAATAGCACTTAATCTCCACAGAAGAAGGAAACAACCTTTCTCAATGAATGGATTATATCATGTTATTTATTAGGAAGTTTCTTCCACCCTTTTGTGAAGCATCTGGTTCTGATCACCGGTGGACTTAGTCTAGGGAAGTACGTGGAACTGGTCTGACCCTCCGTAAGCGTGCTCACTACTACCTAAATAGGGCCGTATCTGGGGCAACATCTTAGTAATGAGTAACAACATCACCCAAGGAGAAACAAAATGCATATTCCTCTGGTACTGGGAGAATTTGGCCGAAACCATGCAGCTACCCATATCAGGCTTAGAAGTAAAGAATTAACACCCAAACATTTGAAAAAAAAAATTATGTCATCTAGACAGGTACATTTAAATTCATGTAAAGTCATTGTAGGCAGTGGGAAAATGGATGTGTACCTACCCACCTGGACTCTGATTCCAGGAGAAATGTCTTCCTTACTCATACATTCCCAATCCATGCAGGAAGGAAATGACAATTGCTCGTACTAGGATGTATTTTCTTTTGAAGCAGAATTGTGATGGTGTTTACTTTGGCAGGGAACAAATTTAGTGCTAGTTAAAGCCTTTTTTGTTGACTTTTACACTCATTACATGCTGCTGCAGCAACTCACGAAAATTATTAATAGAAATACAAATAGCCAAATGTTTTTTAAAATCACTGTTTATTGCCTTTGAGTCAATAATCAGAGGCAACTGAGATGTTGAAAAAAAGTATGGCATTCTGGTGGACTAGTTCATTACAGTGTATTTTGCAATATTAATACTGTGTAAGTAAGCTGGAAGTCTGTCATAAGGGTTTAAAGAAACTCTTAAGATTTCTTAGCTTATCTCTAAATTATAATTTTTTATCACTAAGTTTCCTGAGGGAATGTTCATAACTTCAAAGAAATCACAGCAGCAGTGCAACGTAAACAGTTACTTCCACCACGCAATCTGTTTCGCCAAGATTTATCTCCTCTATACAAGGCAACTAACTGAAGTACCAACCGTAAAAGCTTTGTTACCTTACAGATAACTAAATAGGTGTTGGAGGAAAACAAGAATCCCATAAGGATGATTCAGATCATAGACAGGCTAAATTGCCTCCTTAAGGTGCCTCTCTCGCTCCATTGACTACATGGAGAGGCACAGGAGAGTATCTTCTTAAGTACTTTTGCCAAGTGCCTCAAGTTAGGTGGAATAAATCTGGGCCTTGTGGGTTAAATACTTTTACAGGGGCCTGATTCATATTTACACATTTGCCTCACATGTCACATATGCATCTTAGGTAGTTTAAATGGGCACTTTGTGCACCTGGGCCCCTTTTTAGATATATTTTTTCCCGTTACCAGTGGAGTGCAAAGAAGGTTTAATGTCTAATCCCGCTCCTATTGAAATAATGTTCTGTCTTCTTTGGAAGACAGAGACTTGGTTTACCACAACACTCTGTTAAATTCTCCGTAAGTACAATTCCATGGTGTCTATTAAACAGGTGACGTTACTAAGTGATCAACTGGTTCTGTTTGGTTTTCCTACAAAATCAATAAAAACCTACATCGAATGTATGTGCACACACATAGATGCATGAAACCATGTGTAAGCATTCACAGAATCATAGAATTGTCAGGGTTGGAAGGGACCTTAATGATCATCTAGTTCCAACCCCCACACCATGGGCATGTCTAAGTTTCAGCCACTCTGAAAGTCTTCAGTCATAAGTGGACTTACATGTTTAATACTCTGTATACTGGCTTTTTCCTTTTCAAGACCTCAGTTGTCTCCCTTCTGGTAGGAAAACACTCATTTACTTGCAAGATCCTAACTGAGAACTAATTCTTAGGCAAGATGTAAAGAGCGTGTAAAACCAAAAAAAACCCAGTGCCTTAGATCTCAGCTCCTGGTGTTACTTGAAGTCTTCACACATGCTCCAGGTCCAGCAATGCTCAGCTGGACTTAAAAGTGGAAAGAATCCTTAAGAAAAGTAATTTTGCAGGATCATCTCTTAGAAACAAAAGCAATGTTATGGCTGCCTGGGGCTAGTGTATGTCCTGTGACATTATTCTTGGGAAAGGGTGGGGTTCTGGTCATTTTGTAAAAAGAGGACTGCTCATTTGAAGGGACTGTGGTCTGGGATCTTCAGCTCATGTGAGCTGACAGAACTTCCAGAAGCAATGCCAACTGACACCTGCTGAGGTCCTGGCACACCAAATTTTAAATGGATTTACAAGTTTTTCTCCCCAGTACCAAATCCTATGATGTCTACATCAAACAGCTAATTATGTGTGGGCTGCTTCTAAACAAAAGTTTTTCTAATTGTTTCAGATACACCATCTGTTTCTGATCAAAACCATGGTGAAACTGCAAACCCTCATAAACATCATCCTAGATTTCTCTTTTGAATGACATCAGCTTAGTACTGAAGGGTATAACTTCAAAGAGCTCAGAGGCCCTGTCGTTATCCAAATGTACACGAAACTCATAGGTCTTTCTAGACAATAGATCTCAAGAGAACAGCTTTCAGGCTCATTTTGTATTTTCAACCAACTGGGAAAATACCATGAAGATGGCCTTCTCCAGTTGTTTTGTTTTGTTTTGTTTCTTGTGTAAGCTAGGCACAAGTAGTTCAGGATTTCTCAATTATTTTCATATAAGAACAGTCCCAAGGTTCGTTGTTAAATGCATGCCAATAAACACTTCAGTTGAAATCGTCAGAGTGCTTTTTGTCTTACTACGGGTATCTCTTCTCATCTAGATACAACTTTTGTCTTTAACTTCAGGATATTTCTTGCTATACTGACCACAGAAGTGTTTACATTCCGCAAGCAGGACTCCCTGCTTAGCCCATTCTTCTACTCAGAAATATACTTCAGCGTAGCTGGCATGAGACAAAAAAGAAAACTTCCCTTGGACCAACACCAACACATTTCAACAAAGCTTCTGATCAAAGTGCAAGAAAGAAATTAGAAACAAGAAAGGCAATAGTTGCAACAGCTCAACAGCTATTGTGGAATTTCTTTAGGGAACCAGAAACCATCCATAAAGGATCTATATGGTGGCATTAACGTACGAGCAGCATTTCAACAAAATGCCAAGAAGGGAACTTTCATCAAGGAAGTTTAACCATTTTGGTCAGTTGAGATGACAATACATCCCAGGGAGAAAGGGCTTCCTCTGTCAGAGGTTAAAAGCAGGTGAAAAGGAGGAATGCATCTGGTTCCAGAAGTCTGGGTACCACGAGTACAATCCAATAGGTCTGCAATGCTTTACAGAAAATGTGTCTCTCTGTGATTGTTACTGCGACATTTTGGGCAAAAGCTTGCTTTTGGTTAGTCTGGTACAGCTCAATGGATGATAGTTGAACAACTCCAGATGTAATAATGTGGAATCTGTCACATTTTAAACCTGAACTTAATGGATGAAAAGAAAATCCTCTGCATAACGGAAGAATAAAGGAAGCACAATATGACCATGGCTTAAACACATCAACACTGATCACAAGCCTCGTAATGAAACAGTGTTTACTGGCCATGATAGTTTTATTTTTACTTAATACGAAATATTTCCTGTGCATAATTGCTTTGGAAGTTACAGCTCTAAGGCACAACGCATTTGTATGATGGCAACATCAACGTGTAGAGAGAAACATTAGCGCTCAGTGTCAAGCACACTTGAGTTTTTCAATACACTTGGAGGAAGATACTCATAAAGGCTCATCACAATGGCATGGAGGACTAATATTCCAGACAATTAGGCTTTCTGCTTCAGATGGGACAATTCCAACGCGGATGTCTTTAAAGCACATTTTCATCCCCTTTATTGCTCACCGGAGGAAAAGAGATGCCTTTTTTGTTTATAAAATGTAGAGCTGAAAACAGTCTGAACAGATGCTGAAGACCATAATGTCTCACTTTCACTGTTGCAGAAACCACCACTTGGTCATCTCATGCCCCTTTCCCGCTAAATCTCATATAAATATGATTATGACTTGAATTGTTATGGTTTGCAGAGGGTTGTTAAAGGGGTAGAAAACATAAAGCTGGAGTCAGCCATCTGAAAATCTTCCCTTTCCCTTCATGACATTTTCTTTAAACCTGAAAAAATCTATGCTTGCTAAATAAAAGTGAAGGTCTTTGCCACCTGAATCTAAATTGAACATAATTGGATACTTGTATGTCAAAGCACTCAGAAACATAAATCCAAGTATCAGCACATCAATAGGAAGGCAATTGGGTCAGAAGATAACCTATAGTATATATGATATATCTTCTTAAAGCTGTTCTCAGAATCCAAGGAATTCTTTTGTTAGACACTGAGTGGATGTCTCTTATTAAGGGGGTGTTTATAATGGTGGACAATACAATTCAGATATAGAGCCTACACTAGTCTTCCATCAAAGGTAGAGAGAAACCTAATAGCCTAAAATAAATCTCTGCTATACTTCAATGGCAGAACATTTGAACAATTTTTAAATGTAGTCGTGAGTATCAGAAATGTATCTGAACCTAATGGAGAGCGCAAAGGTAGAGGAGACCTTGAAATGATCAAAACCCACTTGTCCAAGTAATTATGCAGACAATTTCTAACACTTATTTTTCATGCCTAAACTAGCTAAGAAGCCTCAGCCAACACAAGAAGGAACCCTGGCCTGGTGATAGGGACAGAGGATTTCATGTTCCAACAAGTGATACAAAAATAAAATGATAATTGAAGGTGGAAGTCTCACACAGTATTCTTATGAGAGCAGACAAGAATAAAATTAAGCGATGAAATCCTAAACAGGTTTAAGTCTTCTAATGTTACCTCATTCCTAATTTAACAACTCCAAATTTAGTCACAATGGGTAGGGCCAGTGCTTACTGTAGAACATATCAAATCCACAATCATTTAGCTGAAAATGGGGTTACGATGACAGGGCAGCAGTGTCATTGCTAATGCTGGCTACTAAGTACATCAGGAGAGCCAAGTCTGTGACTCTGGTAAACTGAAATGTACAGTTTTTTTGATACAGTGACTTCATTTAGCACAGCCAAGTCTACAGTCCACTCAAACACACGTAATTGTGCTTTACGGCACTCCTTACTGCAGCACATGGACAGACCTCCCTCCCTTTCCACCAAGCTATATAGATTTTCTAAATGCATGCAAATGTACCCAAGGTGGCTCATTTTGTTATCAATTCCCCAAGTGCTAACATTCTAATCATTAACTAATTGTCTCTGTGCTCTATTGACAATTCGGCCACCTTCTTGCTAATTTTTGCTGACATGATGGAGGCCCTGAAGAACTGGGTTAACCTTTCAATGCCCATTGAAGATCCACAGGTCTGATGACGATTGATTGACCTGGCCTCTATGTTAGATAAAACCTCATCAGCTTTCCAAGTGATTTGTGTAATGAGGCGTCAGTAATTGACAACAGGTAAGTGAACTTAGAAGTCCCCTTCTTTATTGCTCTACAAAAATGAGTAGAATATTCAAGTATCTGCAAGGAGTGCAAACTTGTAAGAGTTAGCATAAAACATGGATGCTTACCTGTATTTTCTTCTTACAGATATATACAAGATCACAGGTATAGTGTACTCAAAATACATGGCACTAGGGTTCTCACATATATGGTACGTGTATATATCTATTACACATATGTGTTGTGTTTGCTTCGTTATGGAAGCATATGCTTGTTCCCGTGTTCTCATAAAATCTTCTGCATGGTTTAAGAGTCTGTATAGTACACTTCAATCTGGAGGATGATAACATCAAGCTACAAAATGCCTACTGTTTCCAAATGCTTACTGAATATTCAACGAGTAAACTGTAGCTGGCTATCCCAATTCTTGGGTCCCCACGTAACCGTGACTTTAATTCAGAACAAGAATTAAACACTCTCGAATGAGCACGGGCTGGCTGCCTCACTTTTAAAGGCAGTCTACACAGCCCTACGTTTGTTTTCAGTGGTGCTGTGTGGACTATGGAAATTGCTACATTCTCATCTCTACGTGAGTCAGCCTTGCTGCTCTCATTTCAAGTCATTTCTATGTGCTTCCAAACAAATTTCTTTCAAGTATGACTCACCTTTGTGTTCTTGAGATGTATCCCAAGTGATTAAAACTATTCTAAAAATAAAAAGGGAAC
Organism: Trogon surrucura; assembly: GCA_020746105.1. Lineage (NCBI taxonomy): Eukaryota > Metazoa > Chordata > Aves > Trogoniformes > Trogonidae > Trogon > Trogon surrucura. Next base: position 17,284,942 of record CM036627.1, on the reverse strand, counting down.
AACCAAATTTGCTGTACCATAAAGCTCTGTGGTTGTCTTATTTTGATTTCACATTAAATAGCCCTAAAACTAGCCAGGTGGGACAATAATACAAGATGAAATAATAGCATTATCAACAAGGAGCGATCTTCTGGCTGACTCATCACAGCCAGAGAGAAAGTATGAAACATCCCACCTATGCAGATAAGCACTGAGCTATACACCCCAAAAGCACACACACACATTCTTAAATGAAATATAAACGTAGTATCCATTCAAAATTATTTCCTCAAACAAAAAAAAAAATCCCTTCCAAAATTCTGGGTTTTGTATCTTAGTTCATCTGTGGTAAAACAGAAGATCTCCTGTCTTCCCTCTTTGTGTGCCTGCACTTTCTTTACTCCTTTCAATTTTTATTTTGTGCCAATAATACTGAAGAGTTTCCAGATAACTCTGTGCTGGTGTCCATGTGGCCACCAGTGTTTTTCATCTGGTCACGTAGACAAAACTGGCACCTCTTTCCAGAATTAAGCCAATATCTTCTCACACATGTATATGCATTTCTGTTCAACTATTTATTTATTTATTTATTTAAAATTAACATCTGGAAGGTTTTCAAGAGTCCATATACTTTAACTTCATAGGCATTATTTGGATTTGGCACCATAACACTTACAGTAAAGTTCAACTGATCATAACAATAATTAAAGCAATAGGCTTCTAGAGAAAATAAGAGGTTTCTGTAGAAATGAGGACTCTATGGATACCTTCAGCAACATTTGCATGAATGTCGTTTAAATAAAACGTATAAATGTTACATATACATGTTACATACATACATGTTTTATTTGTCTTGTAGAACACTGGAACAGGGTATGAGTTGCTATTTCTTCCTATATCATGATAAAATGTGTCTACAGGAAAACTATTTTTAGTGGAGATTTCTAGACTTCTCTGCACTTTTAAAACATTAATTTTTAAAGCACTCAACATAAAAAAAGATCCTACTATTGCCCAACAATATCACCTATCATAAAGAAAACACAAAATATTTTAAAATGTTACATAAAATATAAACAGTGGTAGCTGAAATGAAACGTAATGTATAAAATCCTGGCACAGCTAAAATCAATGGCAGAGGTGTCATTGACTTCAGCGGGCAAAGGATTTCTTTAATTTTTCTTATGTACCACAATGTCCTGATTTTGCTGGAGGAAACTACCAATTTCTTCCATTGAAGTGTTTAGGGTTAAGCCCTTGAAAAGCAAGAAAATCAAACAAGAAAATGAAGATACACTGACCACTTCCTACCAGCCCTTTACCAAAGGTGACAAACATCCTCCAGCCCTCGTCTTCCTCCCTGTTATGCCAGGCATAATTTTGTTTCTGATACAATTGGTTTGGTTTTTTTTTCCCCTGTTTTAATTCAACGAGCATTGCCGTTCTTCAGGTGCAGCCCCATTCAAAACTCTTGCCAGAATCATGTGATTCCTGCAAAACAACTCTGTACCTTTTGGTGTTCTTTAACATGTTTGAAAAGCCTTGAATTTAGTTAAAATAAGGTAGACAGGGATCCAAAACATAAATACAGGAAACATCTTATAGTTCAACATAATATTGGATTTTTAAAAAGGTCAGAAGTGTCTTGAATGTTAGAAACTGAATCCACCATAAATATACAGAAAGAATAACCTAATACTAAACGAAAGATTTTTTTGTTCTTTAAGGTCCTTGTTACTTTCTTGTTTCACCATTTTTAACTGTAAATAACTGTAAATAAGATTCTCTACTTTCAATTTTGTGATTGGATGTAAATTACTAAACTTTACAATAATCTTTGTACTCAATTACATTTACCTGCCTATATAAAAAACCGTTATATCAACATGGAAGCAATAGATTGAAATGATTGTTTCATATGTGTGTATATATATATACATACACAAATATGCACATTTATATTTGTGTACACTCTCTTCTGTAAAAAATCCCTGTGATTAAAAAAGCACATATAATGGCAACTTCTGCCCATCATTTTAAAACTTGTGTTAACACAGCGAACCTTTAAACTGCAAATAATTCTTATTTAACATTATTTGCTCTATAGTGAAAAATGTTCATGAGATATGTTTAATAGGTAATAACATTAAAAAAAAGTCTAATCATGTTTGTATTAAAACTATTGGGAATAGAGGTTTACCAGCTAACTGAAAAAAGAAATATGAGGTCTTGATTGAACAAATTACATTTAAAGTACTCATTTTATTGATAAAATACATTGCATCTTCTCTATTAGATAATATGCAATAAAGAAAAATCTAAACTGTGTGATAATACTTGTATTAACAACCAATAGTGAAAAAGGAGTTATTAGTTAACTAAGAATTTATCCATTTTGTATCACTACATTTAGAGAGAATCCAATAGCAAAAAAACGTGTGAGAAAATATTGACAGTCAAAGCGACAAGACTTCACATGGATACAGAGTATAAGGATATCATTTTCAAGAGCACTTAAGTGATTTAGGAGTTGGGAGTCTGACTGGCTTTCAAAGAAAACCTTTTCAGCAGTTTATGTAGCAGGGATCTGCTCCAGAGCACAGGTAACAATGGGAAGTCGATGGAAAGATTCACGCTTCCTTCAGCTGCCTGAGATCCAGACCTTGTTCCAATATATTTGACTCATTCCCACAGCTTACAGGCTGCTGCGATGAAGTAGTTGCGGCTCTTTGGGGCAGGCATGGGTCTGGTGAGTGAATTCGTCACATGGATTCTATCTTTGGATAACATGAATATTAAAAGTAGCTATATGTATGCAGTGTTGTGTTCAATATTGTATTTCCTTTGCAAGCAGCTGCACTTTTTGTCTTTTAGCTCCACCCTAGAATGATTCACCTTGATGAAATCCCAGACGGCAGGGCAAAGGAAGCTACCTGGATGGTACAACAAAGGGCCCATTTTTCTTATCTTGCCTAAATCAACTTGTGCAAATCTCAGGTTTGGGTTGAGAGAACAATGAATCGGGCAGCAAGCCTTGGGTAGGGGCCATTCGTCCTTATGTTTCCACATTAAAACAAGGTAGGTGTGAAAATTCCACAGAACTAGTAGGACCAATGCTCACAGTAACACTCCTTCCTCTGCTGGTTCCTATTACCACAAGCAAAGCAGAAATCTGGCATCCATTACTAACGACAATAAGTAAACCTGGTGCTTAATCAATCTAATAAAGAATGTTGTTGCCTTGGGCAATTGCTTATGTATGTTGCCTACCCACAGGACCACCAAGCTGAGCTTCAGCAGAATTCCTTCTTTGGCTCATCCCACATGTGCTCATGTTTTCCTGTTTCTAATGTAATTATTTTAAGATATTCACAACACTATTAGTCTTCCATATAAAGGCTGTTTTGGTGGTTACAGTTTTCTCAGAGGTGATCTCTTCCAACCCCTTTCACTATCTCATGACCTATCTTCTCAAGCATTTGGTCTGAAAACAAACACATCAGTATAAAAATAATTCCTCCTCTGCATGGTGAAGGTGCCAGCACGGGCTGTTTCTGATGTAAAGCTGGGAAAGGAACTGTCTCCTAGGTCTAACATAAATGGCTTTAGGCATCAGACTACTGTACCGTTGTATTTTTCTAAACAATTATTCATGGAAGTAGATTATACTCTCTTACTTCTGCTCTCATCCACCCCACCCTGGCTTTTCTTCTATAACTGGGTAGATTTCCTCCCTTCTGAAAGGCCAAGGGAGCTTCGTTTTCATGATCCCCTGTGGAAGGGAGCCAAGGCTGGACCTCAATCCAGGAAGTTCTCACATGATCTGTTAGAGGAATTAATGGCTCCTGAAACTCTTCTACCAAAGTTTCACACTCAGGGGTCGTCTTACAAAGGGGAGCAGAAGTTTGGACTCGAGAGCACTTTCTTGCCATTTCCTAGCGGACAAGGATGTCAGACCTAGGAAGAGCAGAAAGGTCCTCAGTAGGTCTGCAGGAGACACAAAGCATGAAAGGCACTACGAAGTCCACCTTTTCTTCCCACAGAAATCCATAAATACCTGGGGTTTATTGCATCTGGACAATGTGTTGGGGCAAGGTCCCTCTCTTGAAGTCTCTGTGCTAGATAAACCCCGATCTTGCAGAATCAATACCCTGCTCTCCTTATTCAAGTGGTACTTTGAGAAGTTGCTTTGCCCTGCACTGCACTGAGGTCATGGGGGTTTAGAAGAAAATCATTCAGGATTACTTTAAAGATGCTACTGACCCTTGTTTTCTATTTGTGCAGCACAAACCAATTGTGATCTGACAACATAATGAAAGCTTAAATATAGTTCTCTGCACTGATTACAGTATCTTATTGCCAGGCTGGCTATTTACTGTCTAATTAGAACAGCAATGTTGGAGACTTTCAGTGAAAGAACCCTCAGAGATGCTGTTTGCACCTGTGGTGAGAAGCAGCTCCTGGCTGTCACCGCATCCTGCGATTCCCCACGTGCCCTGTGCACCAAGTCCCTGAGAAGTTTGACCATGAGGAATGACTCCACCTTCCACTTTCATTAGAGATGCAATTTTTGCCTCTGCTCCCTACAGCTTTTGCTAAAAGATCCAAAACCAATCAATCAGAAGCAAAGGATTTATTTTTGGTTTAATACCTTAACAACTGACTTGCTTTACCTTGCGCTGACAAGTCATTTCATCTGTAGCTGCTACCTGCTCTGGTGATGAGTTTTCCACTGTTTTCTCCTCTGGGTTTCCATGGAAATAGTTTATTATTGCTGTAAAGGATGGACAATACAAATATGTTTTAAAGAAGTAATGTAAAAAATGTTTTAAAGAAATAATATAAAAACTTCGCAAAACATACGTGTCGCTGTCAGCTATTTCCAGCAAGATATTGTTTGTTGGCTGTGGGTTTTTTATGAGCATATTCAAAGTTTGCACTAAATTAGCAGTGGGATTTCAAGAAAACAATCACTTTCACATATGTAGAAATGAGAAACTGTATGGACAATAACATTTCAGGAAAATATAGATGAACATTCAAGAACGTTGGTGTAGAAGACTTCTTTTTCTCGATTGCAAGGTAGAAAGAAGAAAAAGTAATATTCAAGGCTCATTTAAGGGTATCAAAAGTTATTAATAACCAACCTAATAATTTTTTCTTAAAAGAGACTTTGTTGCTGTTTAATATTTACAGGGCTGCATCACCCATGACAGTTCTTTAAGTGCACAGCACAATCACCTGCATGAAGACTATGTATTTCCAGTATTGGGGCTATCATGAGTAAAGGCAAAAGAATCTCAAAATATTCACCTATTTCCAAATGTTTTCTATAGATACCTGAATTGTTGATCTATTATTAATCCTTGTAAGACTCCTCACAGTGCTTTATTTAATTAAGCACTCAAATTCATCCCTAGCTCACCCAGGCATGCCTACCTTTAAGTTCCTCTGTAAAAAAAAAAAAAAAAGTATGAAAATTCCTTGACTAGCTCATAATTTCCTGATTATCAACAAAGATTAAATGTGTTACATAAGCTAAATTAGATTTGCTGCTGAAATAGGACGTTGAAAAAATGTTTTAATAGAAATTACTTCAAAATAGGTGTGAAGTTTTAGTGATGGTGACATTCTTCCTATAGATTATCTCGGGCCACTCTATAGGAGAGTGACCACCCTCTGCCACAGGACACTGAATGGATCAAAGCTAAAGTAGGAAAAGTGAGAAATTTTCCCTTAAATTTTTTTGATTGCTATGCAAGGGCCTTTAAATTGTAAACTGATACCGGAATGTCTGTGTATTATGTTTTACTTCCCTTCAGTCATGCCTTTTTTACTCAGCTTTCATGTGCATTTCATTATTTCTGATGATTACACCCCACCCAAAAGTGAATTATGTCAATAGGGAAACTTCTGTTACGTTTGGCAGGCTTTGAATTTAAATGTTAATTTTGTATTTTCCTATGCTTAACTTTTTTAAATACAAATGTTATGTAATATCTTGAGGACCCATGCAAGGGACATATTTCAATTGAAATTATTCCTAAAGAATAATACTGTCTTTATATGCCTTTTATAAATGCATGTATTAACATTAATCATGAGCACAGGTTCAAGTCTACATATACAATACATGTGGATAGAATAGTAAGATTCCCTACTCTCATTCTTTTTTATTTTTCTATTTTTAAAATACAATGATTTTTTTTTTCACTAGAGCCAGTCCATAGCCAGTATCAAAATCTCATTCCGTGCCTAAGAAATGCGGCGTTGGATGAATTTCCAAGAGGAAATTTTCAAAATAAACTTTGTGCTAATTTGCAATTTTCTACTCGGCAGCTGATGAACACTGACAAATGGGAATTTCCCATGCAATTTGTGCTTTTCCAGTGTTATTTCTGTGGGTAGAACCTATTAATACAAATTGCATTAAAAACCTCAGCTTCCAGTGATGCTGCTCGCACAGTCAGAGCTTTCAGTATAATTTCGCTATTTGATAGATGTTAGGTATTTAGCTCTTGTGATTTTTTTTTTAACAGGCATTTCAGTCCAACAGCAGCAAAATGTCCTTCCAAAAAGTTTTCCTACCTCAATTTTTTTGATAAGGCCCTTCTTATTTTTGCACAGCTAAAGGAAGGGGAAAAAAAACTTCCTTACGTGTGTGGCTTTTGGAGATTGGTAGGAAAAACGTCAGCACAGTGAGGAGCATGGGGAATCTTTTTCAGATGTTGTGATGCAAAGGATTTTCTTTCTCATCTCCCAAACCCTGTAGATGGAGCCCTCCACCAAGATCTTGCTGTATCTCTAGCGCAGATTGACTTCTTTTGGGTTGATGATGATTGATCGTGTTGTTTTCTTCATTACTTTAAACCTAATCAGTGCTTGGTGTAATTTGAGTAATGATTGCTCATTATTGGCAATTGTGAAGTTTAAGGCTTTCTTCATTTTACCTCACAAGACAGCCAGTTGGGAGATGCTCGTACATCCCCATTTGGGCAATGTTTGAGCTAAGAGAAAGGGGGAACCATGCTCAGTGATAGGCGGTAGTGAAAGCTTTCTGCAAGTTCATTAGTGCACGTTTTCTTGGCAGAGGGCTCCTGGTGTTACACCGTGACCAGATCTGATCACGAAAAAAAAAAGAGTTTCTTAGCAGACTGTATCATTTAGGCCTTACTGAAATTCCCCAGTTCAATAAATCATGCTATTTCCTCATAACGTGCCTTATAAAGTGAAAGGGATGGATTTGCACATAAAAGGGGAGTTTATTTTCTGAAAAAAAAAATGGACAGAACAAAAGATAGTGTGGGAGGATCATACACAGGCCAAAACTATAGTGTTTCTCCTTATCCACAATCTGCTGCTAACTTTGTTACTTTGAATTAAGAATAAGGGGAAATATTGCATAATGGAGTGGTTGATTTAAGCTTGGTAAGCACAGAAAAAGATGTTAAGCTGTTCAGTACCCAGAGGATACACCATGGGAGTCTGGCTAAGCCCTTCGTTTGCGCTGAAATTATGCTAAGGACATAATGAAAATCTATATAAAGGAGAAATTTTCAGATTAACATTCTGGGAGTAAGGACAGTTTTTCTTCCTGGGCCTACTTCCACAGCTACAGCAATATCTAAGAGCAGATGATTATATAAAATGATTTATCCAAATATAACAATAAAGACAAAAAAATGATCCTTTCTACGCTATTGGTAATTTTTACCAGTTGCTTCAGCCGTATTAAGCCAAAAGTCACAGGTGACGCTTTGTGAAACGTTTTACCAATTTAAAAAATTGCCGTGTAGATCAGTTGAGACAAAATATACGGTACCTGAATGAGATACCAGTTTTATCCATTCTATTTTCAATGCTCTCATTTTACGTTTGCACTGACACAAATCATTCTGAGAATATGTCAGTCAATAATTTAATTAAAACATTGGGTGGGGTTTTTTCCAGCTGTCTTTTACATCCTTAAAAAAAATTTTTGTACTAAACACAGAACGTATGAACCTCAATTTGTTCTACAGTCAACCAGTTAATTCTGAGGTGAAAAGGTGCCCAGAGATATCAATGGAGCTTGCATGGAGCTATTCTCTCTGTAATTCCACAAGGCATTCTGTAGCAGAGAAAGCAGGGATGCTTTCTCTCTCCACCTCCCCGAGCTGACATCTCACAGCCAAGAGCGTAGTATCAGTGACACGCTCCGTCACCGAGGTGCCTTCAGAGGAGGAGGTGATGCGTTTCCTACCCCACGAGATCACACTCAGCCTTCAGGGCAGTTCCAGCCCATGCGGCAGCACTGATAGAAAGAGGCTTCGCAACAGACCCCGCACTTGCTGGAAGCGACAAGATATCTCATCTGCTTAAGTTAGACCAGAGGACACCAACATGGATAAAGCGTGGCTTTTTTTTTTTTTCCCCCCCTGCTTTCTCCTTCGCCTTTTTTTTTTTTTCTTTCCCCTGGAAAGAGATGCCTACTATGACTATGCAAGTAAAAATAAATACATTCTGATATCATAACATCACAATAATGCGATCGTTTGAATTCATACTGAGAACAGTAAAAACAATATGCTTTCTGATTGAATTATTCAAGCTCTTAGCTTTTAAGTTTCAATTATAGATACAAACACTGTATGCAAGAGAAACTGAACAATAAACAGCATTTTCTAGCTGAGGTATAAAAAGCAGTGAGTTGCGGAAGATGATTTTTTTAAAAGATGAAAGTGCAGCCCATCATTAAGATCAAATCTATGAGAGTAGAAGCTCTGCAAAGCGCAATGTTGCTACAGTACACTACTCCAGATGTAATACCACACAGACTTACTTGGCTATGATTCTGACTTATCCAGTAATTACAAGCAACAAAGAAAACAGGCGCCTGATAAGTCTATGTTCAAATACCAAGTTTAGATGAAAAGTAATATGCAAAACCATTAAAATAAGTAGAGAAGGCACAAAGATGTTTTAGATTCTTCTTAGAAATGCAAAAAAATACTGTGCGTTTTTATTTTTTTAAAAAAACACAAATGGTTTGCCACTGTTTGTAAAAATGCACAGGGAAATTCTAAAGACTGAGTGTGCGTTTGTGTCTGTGTGTTTTCTCACCTAAGGATTTCTACTTACACTATTTATACAAAATATGTTATAGTCTTGCAAGCCTATGTATACATACTGGAACATATGCATACGTGAACTAAAATAAGTAAGAATCATTCAATTTAATAAAGATTAAAACCGTAACAGAAAACCCAGGATATTTATAGCCCTAAATTAACTCACCGTGTTGTTACTATAATCCGTGTTACTGATCCTACCCCCTGAACAATTCTGTGATCTTATGTCTTCATTTGGGGACTGATTCTCCAAGCGTGTGCGCATGTATTTGTAATTTCTTTAACAATATCACAGAACCCAGCTGCATTGTCTTGATGGCTGGTATTGCTGACCTAATGAGGCAAAGCCATGTATAGCTGTTTATGTGCTGTGAGAAGCCATACTTATATCAAATGTTGAAGTTACTCTTAACCAAGTGTACAGAACTGAACCACCTAAGAGTTTAGCAGCTCTCATATTTTTTCCTCTTAAATTGGGGCAAAAAGAAATATTGTAGGCCTCAACAATAGTTATTAGCAAATTCACTTTTTATAGGGATTATCCTTCTGGATATATTTTAAAATACAGAAGAGGATCTTTTCTCCTTGAGAATCCAAAGATTCAGTTACTTTGAAAATCTAATTGTTCCCCCAAAAAACACATTTAATGAAATCTATGTATGGTCCAAACCATTCGATTTCCTCCAGCACCTAGAAATATTCTGGCTATGGAAGTACATTAGAAACTACTGCTTCTCCCAAGTGGATTTCCTAAAGATACCAGAACCACTGGCTTCTGAGTACTGGTCAGACTGGTTTCAGACGGCAGTGCAGCCCTCTCCTTCTCTAATCCTTGGCCACTGATGTCTGCTCTGGCCAAAAATTCATGAGAAAAAGACTGTTCTTGTCTGACAGGATGGTTTTCAGCTGGATCTGCTCCTTGACCCATTTCTCCACGTGGCTGCAGAAGTGCTTGCCCAGGCATAAGCCGGGGCTGGTAGGAGGTCAATAAGCCAAGGAGAGATGGCGTATGGAGTGGGAACAAGACTTTTTTTGCCACAAGGATTGGTTTATACGACTTAAGCTGTTCACCAAACCACAGTCTAATTTATCTTTAATGGCACTCACTTCTCTAATAATGCCATGGCATTTACTTTTAGTCTGAAAGGAGGACAGCAAACTAGTTGGAGAGCCATAAATATACAGAAGGACGGTTATGTTTCATGGCTTATATTGCTCTACAGTTGGATTTTGCATAAGAAAATAACCATGGTAGAGAGATTAACATGGCTGAATCAACATTTTTCTTTTTTTTAACATGCACTTGTGGCCATTTTTCATATAGGTAAATAAAATATATGACCAGGTTACATTTAAATAGATGGCAGACGCATAAAACTAGACATGCAAGGTTTGGGTATGAGCACAAACTTAAGCATTAAGAGCAATTTTTTCCTTTCTAATAGAATTCTGATTTGAGATCTAGTTTCATGGTAAGCAATAGATACATATGCAGGTATATACATGTACCAGTAATGAAAGAACCGGGATTTTCACTTTTTGGCATATATTTCATCATTTATCATCATGATTAGTTTTAGATTAGACCAATATGTATTCCCATTTTAAGTTGTTTTGAAAGAGATTCAATATTGATTGCACGTGTTTTCCCACATCAACATGAACAGAAAATGAATGATAAATACACTCTCTATGGATATTTTGAACACAGTAACATTTGGGGGTTAATGAAGGTGAAGGAAAAGCTCTTAGAAGCATTGGCCTTCTGCCACAAAACCAGAGAAGTAAACTGGAGCTGTAATTTCCAGTTCTGAGGGGGTTGAAATAACAGAGCAAACCTACAGGTCTCCAAGCGCAGCACCTTGCACACCAAGTTTAGGTCCACCTCCCTCCACGAATGGAGATCCACGAAGCGGTATTAACTGATGGAAACTATGGTCTAGTGGCTGCAGTGGTATTCCTCTTTTGTTTGGACAGATTGGAAGAAGAGGTGGATAGATGATACCATATGTCAGAAATAATTACAATACTATTGAGTCTTAATATGACAAAGAGGAAAGTAATGACTTTGGCTAGGGCCAGAGAGGATATGAAGCAATACTTTTTGGAAAATAAAAAAGGTCAGTGTCTGGGAAGATCACCAGAACTGGGGCTGAGTGAAAAGAGCAAATTTTGAAGCCAGTTCTTGTAGTTTTCAATCAAGACAACAATCTGCATTGGTGATAATTCATAGAATTATCTATTTGTTGCATCCTGGAAGAAGCTAAAAGTGTCTTTTCAACTGGATTTCCACATTCCAGAGCTGACTGACATTTATATGTGATATCATCCAAAAGCAAAACCATATTTGCTGCCCTCAGTGTGGTTCTCCAGGATGAGATTTCAACACATCAACAAGAAGAACTCATAAGAATGAAGAGCTGGATTATTAACTTTTGAGGAAGCAAAACTTTAAGAATCAAGTCACAGCCATCTGCCCTTTGAAAACCATAAGATTCTCTCACTACGTTCAACAGGTGTCTCAGGTCTCTCTACTTGCACAAGCTACTTTTTTTTTCCAAGGACTCAATGGCAAGATATTTGTCCGTTCCATTCATGCTTCTGTATGAGGACAACCCTACCACAGGAAAATAAAGCCTGTTTCTTCACGAGTCATTGGGACTAGAAAGTCTCGGAGCACAGAAAATTTAACAATTCCTCTCCCCAGGAGCTGGTCACATAGCCCAATGGTCTGCTGCTCTGCCCTAGATTTTGTCAGCTTCGCCCATTGTGCCTCTTCATTGCTAGCTGGGCAAACGTGCCTGGACTGATTATTGAAAAAACTCCTGCATGTTTTGAATGCATTTGATTTGTTTCATTGAGCAAAGAAAACTTTGCTAAAGGCCTGCATGGCTGTCCTGAGAGATAATTAACAAGGGTAACTTACATGAGAAATTGGTGAGAACCTGGAAGAGGAAAATATTGTGGCAACATGCCCCTCAGAGAGACAAATGAAGCCAATCAGATGAGCATAAAAGAGCTGGGAGTGAGCCTTGCAAGACTTATTTAAAAATCAACAACCAAACTGACTAGAAAGTTGAGAGGCATCACTGAAATCTACACTACCTTTGCTAAATTGCTCCTGCCAGAGGATTTTTTTTTGTCTTGAAAGCTCATAGGCATTCCCACTGAGGAAGAACAGCAAATATGAGTTGTTTATCCGAAGTCACCTAAGGCAAGCTGTACTTCCCCAAATCTTTCTTGAAAATGCTCAGTCCTATCTAAAATGACAGCACACATTGTCCAACAGTAACGTTTTGTACAGGGTCAGATCAGAAGAACGAGGCCAGTCTGTACCAGACAAAGAGCCAACTCACAGAGGTGGCTGCTGGTACAGAGCTGCATCTCCGCCTGCACAGACTTGAAAGTTCACGCCCTAGCCTTCCAGAAGCTTTGCTGATAAAGGATTTGGGAAATTTTTTTGGACAGCTGCTGGCTCAGTGGCAAAAATTTCTCCAGCTGTATGAAATGGCCAGAGTTTGTGATTCTCAGACTCCTAAGTCACTCCTTTGGCAATAGAGGCAAGATGGACAGAGGTAACTGAGGAGTTTCTTAAGGACGTTATGGACTCTGTAGCTGTCTACTACAGCAGAAGGCTGCTCTCTGTCTGAAGTTCACTTCTATCCTCCTATATTTTTCTTTCTGTATAAGTACGTTAAGATAACTGCCAAGTGAGTCTGCTTCTAAGACAGGATTACTCTGGTGGGACAGCAAACTAATACATTTCCCAGACCTTCTCTCTCTCCTCCTTGCCTGCCAATACACCCATAACACAAATGGTTTGTTCTAGACCAAAAGGCAACATTTTGTGAAGCTTCTTGTTCAAGTGCTGGTAACATATAACTTGGAAGCATGCACTTTGACCCTCCTTCGGCTTGGAACATTCTTCTCTGGCAACTGAGTATTTTTCCATCCCAATGGTGACTTAATTAAATAAATAAATCTTTGAGGCTGATATGGTTGCTTCTAAGTTTCATTCCTTGGCTGAATGCCCCTTCTCCAAAATACTGTTAAGTATGGATAGGACAGCATGGGAAAAAGAAGATCTTGGTCCCTACTACTGTTCTTATCACACTGTGTTAGTGGGAATCAGAGGCCTTAATCTGGAGCAAGAACTGTAGGAAAAAGAACTAGAATAGGACTAAGACTACCCAGAGGCAGGTTCAGTATGAAAATTCTCTTTAAAGCAAAACAAAAGAGCTGAAAATATGCTCCTTTTATAAAAGACACCAATTCCCGGTAATGTTAGTTGTCAATAGGTGCATGCTTCAAAGAGGAGCAAACATATTCAGCTCAGCCCTTTGGACAACAGTGTTCCGAAGGGGAAACAACAATAACCCTTTTTTTTATACATACTGGTGAAATACAGAGAGTAATACTGAATGTCACCTCTCATCTGCCATGAAAAGACACTGCCACCATAAACACCTGAGTGGAAATGATCCCCTGCAATCCTACATCATCTCTGTTGTACACAGTCATTTCCTTGGCTGTTTATTTGCTTGGATTATATGCCCTTGAGCAGCACGTCAGAAATCTGAACACTGATTAAACCTCACAGCTGACCTAACCTATTGGGAAGAAATGTTCATGTATTAAGCAGAAAAAATTCTGCCCAGTTATAGCTGTGAAATCCAAATACTATTCAAAACAAGCCAAACACAGAAACCCAGATTCAGACTATTTGCTCTCTCAGGATGTCTAAGTCTAGATCCAAATTTTGCTATAACAGCAACAGTCAAAGTGTTGCTTCAACACGACCAAGAGCCAGCTCTTTGGGGTCAGAAAGATGTCATGTGATCTAAGATAAAATAGGACTTATTTAATACTAACAATATACATTTTATTCCAATGGTTTGGGGTTGGTTTTATTTGTTTTGGTTTGGGGTTTTCTTTGTTGTTTTGCATGGGGGTGGTTAAGAGCTGAGTCTGAAAAGGTAAAACCTTCTCTGACGCATGTCAACTGTGAGACCAAGCATTCCTTATTGGTTATTTCTGAAAGATTTTCCTGGCTGACTCTTAGGAGTCCTCCTTATCAGTTTAATCATAATTAGTTTATTATTGCTCACTGTAAAGTCTAGGAAATCAAACTCCAAGTACAACATGATTTAAAGAGCTTGTTTTGTAATTCTGCTCTTGGCGTCCCCTCACTGTATTCTCAGATGGCAGGGAAAACTCCCTGGAACTCAACAATGTTCAGAAAATTGTTCTTGTTAGTAAAACTGTTATCCAGTCCTCTCGCTTGATCCTCAGTTAATTGACTTAGAGATAAAGTTTAAGTCCTGAAATGTTCAGCAACTACAAGGTGTATAATACAACCACCCCCAGAGGATTCAAGCATTTTACAAACTATTTCCAAATGGTGCTCCATAGTTAACCCTGCTTAAAATGCAAACCACTCCAACAGGTGGAAGCAGTTTTCTGCTGCATATCTCCTCTGTCAGGTTGAGAAGGGAAACGTCTGAATCACAAGCACCACAAAGTACAGTAAATGTCACTGTTCGGAGTTCAAAACACTGAACTGATCTGGTGGTTTTCATTGTGGGTCTGGCCAGAAAGTGTATGCTACAAAAAAATAAATAAATCACATTTAATCTGATGCACCAGTGTTCCCTTACCCAGTGAATCCAGGGGACAGAAAAGTAGGTATTTGCATTTTGGGCTTTCTGCTCTTCTTTCATTAAATACACTAGATTAATCTGCCGAGGCATAAGGACAGTTTAGAATCGCTTTTGGTGAATTCACGGGTGTTTTTGACAATCAAGCCCATGGCTTACCACACATATGAAGAGCTGCAATGGATGTGCCCTGGGATGGTCCTGAGCCTCAGCAGTTTGCAGAAGATAACGCAGCAGCTCAGTGACTCAAGCTCACTTCTATTTGAAACAAAAGAAGCCCCTACTCCAATATTTCATGGCAAAGGAATCATGCAATTCCAGCCTTAGTTTTAAACCACAGGCACATACAGGGTTAAAGATGTTGCTAAATATTATTTTAACATGGATTCTGGGTAGCAATTTTGATGGTAAAGAAAGAAATTCAGTAATTAACAAAAACTATGGAAATAGCATGGAGTTACCAAACGTAACCATTTATGGCAGGAAATAACTCCTCTGATATATCTTCTGTATTTCCAGCAGCAATGTACATACATATTAAAAAGGAATTTGCCTGAAAGCATGTGATTAGATAACCTATCTCATATTTAATGTTAATTTATGAGCATTAGGCAAGTTCTTACGAAGCCTTTTTAAACCAATTCATTGCCACGGAGCTGATCATTTGTATCAGTCCTTGTACTCAGGTAGTAAAATTCCATAATTCACTTCACTAGATAACTCTCTTAGCAGAAGGCTTTGCTGACGCTCAATATATTATCATCAATACTAAGGAATACTATTATTTCTCACTAACGGCATTATTCATGATGAATGAAGATGCCCTGTATCTGCTACTGGTACCTTTGATGCTAAATAATCCTATTCTCTCTGAACGTAAAGGCACGCGGCTGCTCAGAGGAACGCAGATTCAGCGGTTCTGTGCTTTAGTCTCAGCTCTGCCACTTGCTGCTCTTAGACCCTTGGGCAAATCTTATAAAACCCAATATTGCGGCAGCCGCTTAAAGGCAAAGTAAAGCTTTTTTGAACCAAAACCATACGCCGCTTTCTCTGGGGGAATGAGTCAATGTTAAGAAGATGCCTGCACCTAGGAAGTTATGGGAATCCAAGACACACAGAGCTGGGGCTATTGACCCAGAGACTCCATTGGAAGAGTTATATAGATAAAAACCTTACAGCCTCTGTATCCATACATAGCTACAAAGAGAGCACAAATTCAGCCACAGCCCAATCCTGCCCTTGCTTTTG
This sequence comes from Trogon surrucura, assembly GCA_020746105.1. Taxonomy (NCBI): domain Eukaryota; kingdom Metazoa; phylum Chordata; class Aves; order Trogoniformes; family Trogonidae; genus Trogon; species Trogon surrucura. Next base: position 17,268,948 of record CM036627.1, on the reverse strand, counting down.
GGTGGGATTTCCAGCCAACTTGTCCATGTGAGTCCAACTGGGGAGTATGATTCATCTGATAAATCATTTCAAATTTTCTAAAATATTGGAGACTGTGAAAGGGCAAAGTATTATTAGTATTACAAGAGGGTCTGAAATACAAAAAGCAGATTTGGATTTATGGCTTTGATTTCTTTGCCAAAGCTGGCGTCTGAACATTCAGTTCAGCTTAGTCTGCAGATAGGGACTGGCTCTGACATTTAGATCTGGTTTCTGGTTTCAGATTCCAAACCCATCCAAAGTCTTAGTCTCTTTAGTATTTATTGCAAAAGTTCAGATTCCCTGCACACAAGAGCCCTGCAATGCTGCTCTAGCACTGTGGCCAGCGGGCATTCCCCCCAGTCACATCCATGCTTTCTCCTCGTGTCCCCATCGTTGGTCTGAATACCTAGACTGAACCCAGAAATTTCAAGGAACAAAGGAAAGAAAGACACCAGAATACAGATGTTGAGTTGGCATTTGGTAAAAGGACATCTAGCAATGCCGGTACTAAGAGCACACTATAGGTTTGTAAAGCCACACATAACTCAATAACATAATAAATAAAGTGTGCTTCATATATACTTGCAAGGAACTAATCTACGATACAGAATAGTCCTATAGGTGGGATCTATCTAACCTGGCATTAGCAGTCTCTTGGGAAGCATCTCTTTTCACTGAGTAGGAAAGAAACAGGAAATGCCGATTCCCTTTCCGGTTTTGTGCAGAGCTTGATTCAAAGGAGGCATCAATTAGCATTTCTCTTGATGAGTATTTGACAAACTATTATTTAAACTATGTCCATTGCCAGGTCTTTGGGAAAATTACACTCAGTGCCAAACAGTCTGTTAAAATCTTGCCTAACAAGTCTGCACGTTCCACACTTGAGAATTAAGCAGATGCTTTACATGGCAAAGAGAAAGAGCTCCCTCCCAGCGTCCATGGTGGAATTTCAGGTTGCTTTAACGGTGTTCAAATTCCTCCCCACCAAACACATTTCATACCAAATCACGAATAAAATACATCTTCTGCTCAGGCATTAAAACATAGAGGAGCAAACACATCAGCTGTGATGTCTTAATGAGGAAGGCTGAGAGAAAAAGTATGAATTAAGACCCACAAACATAAAAGCAGTGTTGCTTCTTGTGGCATGCGTCTTTTGTGCGTATATCTCATATCATACGATAGGAAAGTTTGAAGATGTAAATAATTCTATTATTTAAGGGGTATTTAAAGAATGAATGCAAATCCTGCTAAATAAAATATTATAGTTGTCTAACACATTAGAAAAAGGACAAAGAAATAATGTAATGCCTGACACTGGTGAAGACAAGAATTACAAAGCAAGTTCAGAGCATTCAAAGCTGGGTACATTCTTTCTGAGAAAATCTGTTATCAAACCCCAGCATTGTCAATGACTACAGACAACTTCTAAGGTGCTCTAGTCACTGAATAACTGAAATGAGATAGGAACTGCTATTTCATGAGATTTCTACCATTTGGGGCTGCAGTCTTCCAAGAATAGGTTTTCTGAGATACCAGGCAAAGGAAGACCAATGAAGAAGGGTCTTTTGAATTGAAATGGAAGATGAAAGCCTGGGACAAACTCCACTCAGGGACTGAAATTTCACTACCTTCTTGTTACATTCACAAGGCTGTTTCATTTCTAAAATAGAATAAAAGAAGGCAAAATAAAATAAGACCAAATGAAATAAAATAAGGCTTTCTGATTATTAAGATCCTTGAGGCTGAGGACGGAGGACTACAGGTCAAGATTTACACTGTATCTTCCGAGCCTCGATCTGTGATCTTTTTAAAATAAAATAGCAATGTAATCAAAATTACATGCAAGTTAAGAGATCTGTTTCCTCTGCAATGTCTGCCAATAATTTCAGGTAATTTTACAGGGGACTGTGTTGGTTGTGAGCTCCGAAGTTTGGGCAATAGCTTCAGAGGATACAAAATCACTTCCCATACAACTCGAGCTCTTCTGACTAATGCGACAGAGAAGGCTACAACATTGTCCTTCTCCACCAAATCTCAAATTGGAACCGCAGTCGTCTGTTCATCTTCATATCACTTTTTGCTTATGTCAGAAGGAAAATTAAACAAAATGAAATAATAACCTAGAATGACCATAGCCAGGCACATTTTAGACCCTTCAGGTAGTATGCCTCACCGTATTTCTCTTATGGTCATTCAGCGATAAGGAAACCCTTATTAACCAGTTAGAACAGTTATTTAAAACACCGTGTTTCACAAAGCCAGATAGTTTTCTGTTTCCACACCCAACACCACTGGAAGAAATCTCCTCCTTTCTTTATTCTTTGTGCTCAGGCAGCAGGCAGGTCAATGAACTGGGAATTCAGACACATGGGTTACATTACCGCATTAGGTCTAAGTGATATCCTGACTTGGTAAAAGTCCCTTCATCCCTCTGTTGCAGTTTTCCCCTCTGCAGACAGGTATCAACACCTACATATTGTCTTTGACCTGGGGAACCATGCTGTGTTCCCAAGGAAGTGTCAGGAAAGCCAAAGTTCCCTGTTCAAGTCAACTTTGAGGAGGAAAAAAAATATTCCCCTATTGCTTTTTACCATACTGCCTCAGCTTCAAATGCAGTTTCTTCAACAGCTTCCTGAAAACTTGGATATGTTTGTGGTAGGACAGAAAGAGAAGAAGAAAACCCTTCTGAGCTCCTCATTCCGGTATCTCATATCAATAAATCTTGCCAAAAAACTTGAACTCCAGTGAGCTCAATCATTTCCCTCTCATCAGGTTGTAACTGAGCAGTTTGGAACAGATCTTGAATATTTCACCTAAGAAACACTCAAGCAGTTTTGTAGCAGGAAAAAAAAAAAAAGAATTGTTTTTCAGAAAGTTTTTTAATATTTTGAGAGTTTATACTTAACGCATTCTACAGATGAATTGTTTGTGTAAGGCTTTGGATACAAAGGGTTGCCCTGATTTTCATTTCCACATCAAGTATCAGCTCTGGATGCACCAAATCACCAAATAGGCACCGTTCAGCGGCATCAATTATTATGGTTAATTGTTTCCTTTCGCCATGATATATATTAGTGATGTGTAAACCAGTTTCAGAACCACCAGTAAAGAATGAAGTTTATGCTAAGTGTATTGAGGTGCCTCTGGCCCAGATTCCCTGTACAAATTAGCACTGGTTTCCAGCTTTGCTAATGAACGGCTGTCACACTTTGCAGCTGGAAGTGTCTGCTTAAAAAAATTCCGAAAGAATTTTTGAGGTAGAAGGAGAAGAGAGAGGCACAGAGTCCGAGAAAGCCTAGTTATTGCAAAAGACCATCATTTGGATGTTTCCTTTAAGAGTGAATTATATATGATAATGGCTTCATTGTCATCAAATAGAATACAATTAATTTTATTTTTTAGTATGTTATCAGCAAGCAAACCACCAGTATTAGCTAGCTACCATCTGGGAGTGACAGTTTCCTTATTACAAAATATGTAAAAATATGGACTCCCTTAAGGAATCTGTTGCACTACATCTGCTCCGATTTTTGTTATATGCTAATGGATTTTAACCCAGCATATGAAGCACGTAAAAAAAAATAACAGAAAATTTTCAACTAAATTACTTGTTTCACATTTAAAGTGTCACAAAGACAGAGACAGCCACATATGCAGCCTTAGCTACAGGGGACTGGGAAGAAACAAAGAAGTAAGGACGAGGCATTTCTTACCTGCTGTTTTGCTATCCAAGCCTCTCTCTCAAGAGGAATTCTAGCTGCCCACATAATTAAGGCCACTTGATATGTGAAGGAAGTATTGGGACCATACACAGCTAAATCTCCAATAAGCTTAGGTGACAACAAAAGATTGAGACTGCCGAAGCACAATTATCTTCCTTATTTCCCTCTGTTCATAATATTTTTAAACAATCACAATGATTAAAATGGGCTATTACAATTAAGAGACTATTCTCCAGGGGAGAGGGTTGGGTTTTCATGGTCTTCACACATTTCCTTAACTTCCCTTGCAACGATCAGATCTTGAAAATCAGCTGGAATGACCCACTACGCAGTTAAGTAACGAGGAGCTGTCTAGATCACACTGAGAATATGGTAGATTAAAAATCCTTTCTGCTGAAATATTGGTGTCCTCATGTTTAAGAGAATGACCCATTAGCAGAGCTTGAAATAAATGACTGCGCCACAAACACAGGGCAGTGGAGGGCTGGTTTGTTCCTGCTTTTTTTTTTTCCCCCTCCTCCGTACAATTATGTAGCACTGTAGCTTTAGGCTAACAGAATTTTTGCACTTGTAAAGCAGTTTGGTATGAATTGCTTTTCCATGGATCTATGTCCCCAGGCCCTGCAACGTGAAATACACCAGGCATTGCTTTTTCATTAGCATCAACACAGGACATTTCTATGTATTAAGCGCTAAAAAAAATATATTTCACGATCTGTTTACACTTCATATATATATATATATTAATTAGAGCTGGGAAATTTTTGACTGCACATAAGCTTTTTGCGTAAGTTTTCTTTAAATAAAAGTAATGCACTGCCAGCTGCGGAGTCCCAGAGATTTTCCAGACTATTTGGAAAGAGTATCTCTTCTCCTGCTTGTGTGTGTATATAAACAGGCATATACAAATATATACAGACATATATGGCCACACGCACATATGCCCATACATACAAGATATTATTATTTACAGGTGTAATGATGTAATTCACAAGGAATCCCTAAATTCAACATTTTCTAGAAAGAAATATTGTGTGATTGTACTGTAATAAAAGCATACAGCCTAAATTAATGTTAGTAGGAGGAAAAAGTATCTTACACCTTTTAAAATCTGTACTTATGCACTTTATACAAGCTTTCTGGTGCGATAAATAGGAAGAGATTTGTAAATATAAATTAATTAAATTTCACAACACACAGGCAAGCTAGTTAACCATTCTTATACCCACTAATAAACCCAAGGGGTAGATTTGGGTGTAAAGAAGCAGACTGAGTGACAGAACTAGGAAAGAACTCAAGTGTCCCCAAGGTCTGTCTCCTCTTTTCTAACAATGGATCACATTGCTTCCAGACAAAGAAAGAATTCCCTAATCAAGACAGATGTATAAATCGAAACAGAGTACTCTCTCTTTTATCCTTGGTGGCCCAAGTTCCAGATTTGCAATTTCTAAAATTTCTATTCTGTTACTCAGGGAAATACAAAGACAAAAAAACGCTATGGCCAGTTCAGAAGATGACAGTAATGCCACTAATTTAAAATAGAAGAAAAAAATGGAAATGGGAAATATATTTCTGGATAACATGTAGGACAGGTTTTAAAGAGTAAAACTAAACGAAAATTCACTCCAAGGTCTAATACTGCGAGTTGTGTTTCAGTGCTCCCTTGTACATGACTTAGTACCTGCTGATTCCAGTCTTACTCAAGCAGGTTAGACAGTTCGACCTAAATAAATCAGTAAGTTTAGACACATGGGTGTCATAACAGGAAGCGATGGTTTATGGTCGATGTTTCTGGCTAGACATTACAGCTTGCCCCTCCTCGCCAAAGGGGTGACTGCCGTCTCCCCGCAGAGAAAGTCCAGCTGGTAGACAACAAGGGATGGATTTCCACTGGGCCTGGGGCGGGGGGACGACATCCGAGAACAACGTTGGGATTTACTGCCCTGGCTGGCAGGGAACACATGGCTTTGCGTGGCCGACCCAAAGAAGAAGCCTCAAGCCCCTGCTTTTGAAGAGGGGTGGAGGAAAAAAGCAAGTAACTTGCCCTGTTAACGGTATAATGAAAACAACCCTTCAGCACTTCGCTCCCCTGTGCATTCAGAGGGGAACAGAGCCCTGTAGCATTCATAGCCATTTACGTGGTAACACTTTGTAGTAAGTGGCAAAGCCATATTGCCTCCTTTGATACTCACTGCAATAACAAATGTGCGTGCTACATTTCGCTGCATTAGCAGTGCACCACGACTATCTCAGCGAGCTGCAAACACACTTCAGCAGGCTTGGGCAAGTGCCCCTGATCAAAGTGACTGTTTTCTCTCTAGGGACAGAATCGCCCAAGAAAATCCTACCTTTGGTATTTTATTTTCTTTCCTGTCCTTCCCTTTAACAGGGAAGCCACTACCTGCGAAAGTGAGGAACTCCTGACAGAGACCAGCAGGCTCTTGTCCACACATTCCAACCCCGGCACCTTTAGCACTTTGATTTAGTCGAGACGTGCTCTCAAAAAGCAAAGCTACGTGCGACTTCAGCAGGCCTTTTTAGAGACATTTTCTGATTCCAAGACAGCGTCATCCTTGATTTCTCTGTTGACATGGTCAAGAATATCGAGGGTTTCTGAATCAATAGTTGGTCACATTGACTTCGTGGTGTGTTGATTTTGGATTTGAGCAGTAACTGCTGAGTGCTGGATGGGAGAACTAGAGTTCACGCTCTCAAAGAGCTGAGGATTCTCCAATGACATAGTCAGGTATGTGTTAGAAAAGGCCAAGGGGGACTTTATAATGGATCTCAATAAAGTCAGAGCCAGAGTACCATTCCAGTATATTTCTAACAAGATGTACAGGAACAGATTTAAGTGGTACTTAATGTTTCTCCACGTATAGTACTTGCTGTCACTAAGTGCTAAATAAAAACGACTTACAACCTAGCTTTGAACTTTGTGAGCCAGCACAACTGAGTGGGGCTTGCTGAGGGCCTCACAGTTCAGGCTCATGGAGACATAATTAAAATGCACAAGATAGATGCTCAGTGAACTCTAGCTTTTAATATTTCACAAACAACCTGGATGCTTTTTCTCCTGACCTCCAACAAAGAATTTTTTCTCTTGATACTCAATCCTTTTGTATTTAAGATTAATGCCTTGCTATTTGGTTAAGGGCAGTTTTGCCGTTGCAACTTTCTGAAGCAGCCGCATACTATTTTTCCAGGCATATTTCCTCCCTAGCCGTGATAACTAAATGAGAGAAGCACACATCAACAAGTGAGAAAAGTCTTGGCTGACTGATGTCCAAAAGTGAGTCAGGATAGTTAAGAAATTCAGCCACTGCCCCCAATGAAAAACTCATATTTGCTGCACTTTCTACTCAAAATAGAAGTCTCTTCATGCACAGTCACATGGGGTAGCTCAATTCTGGGCACTAATAACTCATGCGAGTTTTTTTTTTATTGCCACGAAGGGACTATGGCAGCCAGTAATGTGTGGGAGAAAATTAGGATCTAAATACGACTAATACTGCTGGATCAAGTCAAAACAGGGTCAGCATTACAGCCTCGGGAACGCAGGAAGACCTGAGATGCTCTTTAACAAGTAGATCTGGAATGCCCAGATGGGAAGAGAGCAGCATATTTCCCATGCTGTTTTGGGACTTGTGTAGACATGGTACTTGAGCTAGCCGTTAATTTAGCTTATACTTTTACTCCCAACATCAAAAATTCCTTAGTGGAAAGAAGAGGAAAGTTTTTGCACTGGCTTCTTTCCACATGTTACATTGTACTGGAGACTTTCCATTTCTTTCTTGTCATGCAAATTCCACATATCATTGAACCAACAGTGAGCATCTTGTGTAGTATAGTACTCTGTGAGTAGCCAAAAGTAGTTAACAAAGCCCATGTTTATTATACAAAGTATCTAAAAAAAAATATTCAGATGTCTGTGAATCCCAGGCTCCCAAATCAACTTAGGTATTCTCTCTTTTCTCCTCTTGGTATTCATGCACTTAATACCTAATCATCGTATCACTCACAATAGATGAGAACACTGCAATTCCAACCTGGTATTGACCTCCAAGTGTTTTTAAGGAGACACTAGTGAGGGAACTACTCGAAAGTCAGACCACAGCAGAGCAAGCATGAGAGGTCTGTTTCATGTCAACGTTTCAAATTACCCCAAGGAAAGGAACGCACGTTTTCGCTTCTGGGAAGCTGGCTTTGGCAAGTGGGCAAAAACCGTGCAAGAGATCTGATCTGATGTCAATACCAGATCAAAGAGGCTCATCAAGTCAGCTAGTGAGTGAGCTGGGAGTCCTGGGAATTGCTCCTGGATTCCCTCTTGCTTTGGTGCTTTGCAAATTTCTTAAACTGAGCAATACAACCAAGGGCTGCTCTTTTCCTTGTCCTTGCAAATTAACAGATTGCTATTGAAGATACTATTTTAGACTTTTGCTATCTTTGATTGCTTTAAGCGCTCAGCTTTCAGAGCACATTAGGAGCCCCATAGCCTTACTTTCTACCTGTAGTCCCTGTAGTTCAGGGACTTTTTTTCTCCTTCTGCTCCCTCCCTAAAGTTTGAGAACTGGTTATCAGTGCCGATTCAAAGTTTAACACATAAACTTCAACTACAGCAAAAGACTGGTAAGTTGGGCTCTAGAAATGCTAAGCAGCTTTTCTTTGCTTTTGAGAAAAGAGGTTGGAAAAAGCAACTGAAAGACTCATGTCAATAATGCATTTAAGACTGTAAGCTTTGTATGTTAACAATTGAAATAACTCATGTCCTTGTAATTTGGGACATAAAAGCAAATCACATTTTAGCTGGAGGTATATTAATTTTTAAGACATACTGTCACAGAAACTGTGTTACACAAAAAAAAGCTTCACTCTAAGTTTGTTTTTTCTTGTTCAAAACCAGGAATATCTGGATGTCTTGGTATTTAAAAGGCATGTGGATATGATCTCATTTTGCTGTACATACACGGCATGGGATTTATGCAGGATAGTTCAAAACAAGTGTTCTCAAACTCTCTCCTGGCTGTGGATCACATCTTCAGAGACTCTGAATGGATTGCTAATTGGTGCCTGACAGGCAATCATGTACAGCAGCCACTCCACAACTCCCCACTTAGAGGAAAAATAGGTAAGTGTCCTGTGTATACACACTTCCCTTATGGTCTGATTACAAACAAGAGAAGAAAAACAAGTTGTGCTCAGAAAGAGCACTTAGGATCACTGGAAAGCGCCAAAAGTAGAAAGTGAGAGCCACTGAATACAGAATACTCATCTTAAAATGTCGAACTGATACAGGCTTAGAGTGACAACATCTGAAGGGGTGGTGCAGGGGATGAGGAAGCGTTCATCCAGCTATCAGAGGCTCTCACACCTGACAAACTCTCTCCATTCATTTCAGTGGCCTCTGTGCAGGCTCTGCGGTGATTCTCTACCTATGTAATGATTCTCCAGCTATACACCAGAGTAGGACACCTTCCCCATTGCCCACTGTTCCTGCAGATGTACCACTGTGTGAGTTTGGAAGGAAGCCAACCCATCCTTCTCCCACTCATGCCTGCTCTCTATTCCTTATTTTCTCATTTTCTTATTACTTCTCCAAGCCTCCCTCCAAGTCTGGTCTCCTGCATCTGCTTCTGAGCTTTCTCACCCTGTCCCCACACAAGAACCTGCTTTTCCTCCCATTCCCCTACTAACTTCTAGCTTCTGTTTCCTTCCTTTCCTTACCTACTGCCCCAATAACTAAAGGTTAGCAAAGCTGACAAAACAGAGGAGAGTGTTGCAATAGGAAATGACAGGTGACCTTTCCAAACGCTGCCAGCCTGCCTGTTGCATATTTGATACCAATGAAGCTTTGCCAAAAATAAAAAGGATGAAACAAGAAGGCTGATTTGTTCAAATATTTGGTAACCCCACAGATATCCCCATACCTACTTGCGCTAAAGTAAATCCCCAGTAGCTTCCCCAGCTTCAGTGAAATTACTCTGTGTTGATAGGCAGTAGAAACAACACAAGAGTCCTGCAGAGTAAGCTGAGCTTACAAACAATCGAGTCCTGGTGCTCTGAGGGATCTACACTCAGACAATTGGGACCCTCCAAAAATTTGGAGGTGAGCCAAGCTTGTCATCTATTTTTTGGTTTGTTTGTTTGTTTTCAAGCACAAGTGGTGTGATTTTTTCTTTTCTGCCTCCCCCCCCCAACAGAGTAGTACACTATTCCTTTAAAAGCTTGTGTTATTTTAGTGCAAAAGGGTCCTCTCCTCCACTCTGCCTCTCAGCCTTGAGGTTCACATTGCACTGATAGCACTAATCTCTGAACAACCTTTTCAGGATCAATGATTACAGTACTGCTAGCCCCTTGTTTTGCAGACTTTTAAAAATAAAATAAAATAAAAAAAAAATACCCAGCACAATCAGAACACATTCCTTTTCATCTCCGTCTTTCTCATAATTTTCCATGGCAGAGTTCATGTCAAAAATGCTTGGTTTCCACCCTCCGCCCAATTGTAAGCTCTTCAAAGGGAGAGAATAAAAGTTGGAGCCTGAATCCCAGAGCAAATGCTCCTGCAGCCATGCTCGAGCCAGCTTTTGAAGTCTTTCGGCTCACCTCTTGATGCCAGGCAGGCCCCTATTATTACCAATGTTGTTAGCCATTTCAGCTCCATTTCCAGGCCTACATGGACAAGAGAGCAAGGAAGGCCCTTTCATGTCAGGCTTTGCAAAGCCGCTTCAGTGTTTGAAGGATGAAAGTCACTCTTGTTTGTTCTTGCTGCGGTGCACAACATTTGGCTTAAAAAATAGAGGATGTTGCCTTTCTTGACCATACGTTGCTGGGCACAATCAACACTAATGGCAGTTCTGCAGTCAGGGTTTTCAGGGCTATTTTTTTTTTTCCCCCCTCCCTTTAAAGAATGTAAATAGCCAAGTGCAGCAGCAGCAAGATCTTTTTTAATTTAGAAAAGAAAAATACGCTTGTGCAGATATCAGGGGAGAGAAGGGGTGGGGAACAGCCATTTCCTTGTGACATAAGTACAGATGAGAGATTATTTTAACGAAGTCCAAGTAATGAGAGCCCTTAATTCAGGGATACCAGGAGGAAAAGCTTTACACCTGTCCTAGAAGCAGCCAAAAGAAAGCTGGCTTATCCCAGATGCAGAAGCGGTCTGTGAATCACACAAAGAGCCTCTGCCTGCATTTGGTGCACAACCTGGGGTTGGTACAATCCCTCATCCCACCTTCCAAGAGGAGGTCGGAGGGAGAGAATTAAAACTTCCTTTTTCCGACATCGTATCGACAGGCAGAGTTTTCCATCATGCTATCCTCTTTTCTAGGCTCATTGCGACCTCCCTCAGTCCATGAGTTTCTACCCACACTCATGTTTGGAAGGCAACAAGGGAGGGGAGGATAAGGAAAAGGGGAAGCAAAAAGAAAGCCCCTGAAGCTGGACGTCCTTTTCCAGGGAATGAGACCCTGACATTCTGTGGCTGACACCATCCTCCAGCGAAACTGCAGCAATGAAGTTGCCAAGATAAGAGAACCCCAAGCAAGCAAGCAACTAAATAAATAAGTACATGGAGAAAGGAAGTTTTTGTTTTGATTTCTTATTAGTCATGATATTCAGCCTTTTATCACAGCAAAGTTCCCATCCACCCCCTCAAAATCCGGTGCTATATATTCTTCACCAGGAACAACAACAATGCTAAGAAGTCTGAGAGCAGGGAACGGGCGGTCAAATGTACTCCTTGGTCCAGCTGTGTTTAGTTTTCAGATGCCCATGTGTTCCTTGTTAGGCTGTCTTCCAGGCCTCCTCTGCCTTCTTTTCTATTCTTCACAGGCCAAAACTATGAACCAATTACAGACCACAGAGTCAGCTATTTACCCCCTCCTGCCTTTACACAGCTATTTCCTGCCTGCTATCAGCAAAGTTAGACAAAGATGACAACAAGCCCAAGGTTTTTACCATAAGTTGAACCATAAGTGGGGACCTGAAAACACCCTAAAGCTGTTATATTTTATGTAGGGGAAAATTTGAAAGGGATTATCTGAGCAAAGCAATCAGCTCCAGACTGAAATCTATCTCACTGGTGTTTATATGATAAAATAATTGCCATTTAGGCCTCTATCACACTTGGAATATGAATCATATGTCTGGAGGGCTCTCCTGCAGAGGTTCGGGGGCAGAGCTTCCTTCTTCACCGTAGTAGCCTCTCTAGAGGTGCACATGGGTCTCCGGGCCAAAGAAAACAGTTGTGATTACAGAGTGATAGAGGCAGCCACATGCTGATTCAAAGACCTATAATCTTCTCCCCTTCCACCCTCCCCCTCCCAAAAGCAACAAGTCTGTAAAACTCATTCACTTGCCAGAGGCTGTTTATTCTGTTTAATGGCCACCTATCACCCCTTCACTCATTCTTTTTAGATTTACTAGACAAGCACAAAGCAAATTAGTGCAAAATGCTTTCAGTCAAGTGTCAGGTGGAATCAGACTTGATGAATACTATACTGCTGGGCTTTATAACTGTAGGAACACATATACTGACAACATTGTCTCCTTCAATTAAAGCTATGCTGCCTGTTTTCTGAATCCCTCATAGAATCCTCCTTCCTCCCCCACCCCTCAAAAACCCCCAACTTATAAGTTCTTAATATCTTATTTTAATAAAGACATTTTGACGTGTACTATGATGGTGCAAACGGAGAGATCTCAATGCTAGAATTTGTATGATGTATTTCAAAAACTTACTCTTCAAAGGAAATATTTCAGTGACACGCTGATCCGCAGCAAAGTGGGGATATGTTCGAAAAATAGTACCGTGTCTGAACCTTGTAATGAAATATTTATAGTATAAATCTTGCTAACTTACCATAGAAATGAGTCTCCATTGTTGCTCATCCATAAATGCACAAGGCCAAAGGGGTGGGGGTAAGGGTGGAGAGAGGGCCTGGTTTCTTCCCGACAGGGCAGGGCAGAGGTGTACTCTCCCCCTTGAAGCTAATGCCCAGAGCAGTCCACACGCATCAGGGGAGAGCAGAACCCCAAGGGGGGTGCATGGGTTTCTAGCAGCGTGACTCCCATTAAAGTCAATAGGAGCCATGTGGCTGAAACCCACACACAGATCTCAGAAAATTCACCCCCTGAGCCAAACACATTCCTCTGAAGATGGATTGTATCTGATGGGCACAGCTCAGAGTAATGAGCTGATGATGCCGTGCTGCCCCAGGGATGCAGCCCAGCGCAGCTTGTTTTCTGCTGGGACGCTCGGCTCGCGTAGCAGACCAGCACAGAGCACAGGACAGCCCAGACCATTCAGACATGCTCAAAAAGGCTTTTCCCTGAGCACAGGGGCTGTGATTAAAGCAGGTTCATCTGAGCCCCTGTAATTACCGTGAGCAGACAGCTGCACCAGCAATAGGCACGGAGGGGTAACAACCCCTCTGATGGACGGGGGTAACTGCTTTGAAGGGGGAGACTCTACAAGGTTGCCTGGAAGAATGATTTTGGTCCTATCACTGTGGTCACACAGGAGCCACCCTGCTCAGAGCCAGTATGGCAGCAGTGCTCCTCCACCAGTGAAACCAGAACATCATGTTGCAGGCTGCCATTTCAATGCATGTTTATTTTCCAGCAGGCAGAGCAAGCTGACGTTGGTCTCATTAAAGACCATGATTGTAAGAACTTTCCTAAAAACAATGTTGGAGAAAACCGACATGTAGAGGAGCTATAGAGAAATGACACATGTTCTGATGCCGTGGTGATGTGCAGTATAAATAATGTAGCAAGAAGGATAGACACAATCCTCTGTATCAAAACCATCTTATGTCCCTTTTCAAGGCCTAAAGAGATTAAACATAGATACTTCAACCAGATACATTAAATAATCAAAGGATCATTATTTCTTGATGATATGTTTAAATTCCAGTTAAGGTGGCAAAAGACTGTGAAGCTGGAAGGTAGTCTCATAAATAAAAAGCATTACTATCCTGTTTCCTCTTCAGGGCACTGGATTTCACAGGTAAAGTCTGGTTCTGCAGTAAATTACAGAGCCTAAAAGCAACCCTAAACAGGGGTGAGAGAGATGAATAAGGACCTTTATGCAGGTGTATTCCATGAATATCTTTTATGGATGCCAAGTTGAGGGTAAAAACTAATTTACAACTCTAAATTGGAAACATGCACAGACCCTTTGGAATACACACTATTACTATGCCAACCTAGAAGTCTGTGTTAACTCATGCCCAGTTGTAGTAAGGAGAGGAATATCCTAATCATTTCATCTACTGTTGTTTGCTCCAAGAGCAGAATGTGCCCAAATGAACTCAAGTTTAACTGAATGGGGCCGAGCCATTAATTTTGTTCTGATTTCCCCCACCCCCGTAAGCTTAGCGATGGTTCCTCCTTGCAGCTGCCCTCAACTCCTACCAGGCAGAGGGAACATCCCCAGCTAAATGGTGCCAGTGAAGAAGCTCCTCAAACAAAAGCATCAGAAGGAAGGATGGGGCATGATCAAGCTGCTAAGACTGCAGCTGCCAAATGACCAGGAGCAGAAGAACAAACTTGGGATCAGGGTGAGGTCCTAGGTTTGCAGAAAAGCTCAGGAAAATTTCCTCCCTTTCCAGTTCAGTGCTGGCCTTTATCAGCTCTTGACCTGCAGGTCTTCATGAAGAAAATATATGAGGCTGACTGGGGAGGAGCACAGGGATTTTCTTCTCGGCTAGGGAAGGCAGGAGACTGGTGACTCAGCACCAAAGACGGATGCTGACAAGTTCTACAGGAAAGCCGCAGGGACCTCAACACGAACCACTGAGGAACCTGAAGGAGGTCAAAGGAGGACAACTTTTCAGGGAAGCAGAGTGGGAGACGAGAGAATATATCCAGATGGATCAAATCCTCACGTGGACTTTGCCGTGTGTGAGCGGTGGCAGGAGGCCGTGCTCTCCCTCCTTAGTGCAAAACTACTTCTCGTGTTATATCCACGTCACTGGAATCAGCATATGGCTTGCTATCTCCAAAGGTTATTATACTGACAGCATTTTCTAGCGTAATGCGAAGCCATAATGTGCTGCTGACTGGAAGTGAGGAAAAGCCAATGCTTTCTGCTGGCTAAACTGCAGAACAGAGTCAGAAGTCTGAATAATTTTTCCAGCTCAGCCAGTGGTTCGCTCCATACTGTTGGTTACAGCACTTGGACTCAGTTCTCACTGGTGAAAGAAAAGGGTAACAACATTTTCTATTGTTGGGTGACTTGAAACTTAATTAATGTTTTCTATGTGTGGTGACCCTCAAAGGGGAGATGCCAAACGTCACAGAGCACTTGGCACCTCTTTTTTCTCTCTCACTCTCCAAGTCAGCTAAGCGTCTTGATTATCATAAAATCACACAATAATCTGCGTCTTTTCTGCCTGTTACTGCTGGTGGATTCATGACAAGAACTGCATAAAAATGATTCCACTTTCCCAGACTCTACAACTCACATGGCAGGCCAAGAGAGAGCCTGACAAAAAAGCGAACTTTTCTGCACCCGTGTCACTTTTTTATAGCTTCAGAAATGTGTGTTGAAGTTCACTGCCTGCTACCTGGTTGGCAGGTCTTGCTCAGAAATTATTTCATTCATTATCAGTACCTTTTTAAAACTGGATGCTTCTACACAGCCAAAGAGCAAGCGCCATAAAGTGGTCATGAAAAATGCATTGGCTGACATACACCAGCCTCTGTTGGACACACTAAATATGTCAAACCAAACTCAGATGGTCCTTTAACTGAGTAGATGCGGCATCATGGGGAGAAGCGCATTCTTCTCCCAGCAAGCAAGACTAACAGCTCAAACACTCAAGGACTCCACCTGATTTCTCCCTTGTGAAACAAAATGCAGATTTTATTACCTACTATGTAACTCACTCTGTTTATGGTTTGCATAATTTTTCCTCCTTCCAAATACATTTCACTTCTATCAGCTTCAGTAGCTTTACACCTGATAGAGCCAAAGCCTGAACTGTGTCATTTAAAGACATCTCAGAAACCACAAGGCTTGCTGTCATGAATATTTTCAGGCCAAATTTTTACCTCCTACAATATCTCCCTGGGCTTTCAGAGCTCTCATTTCACCCTCAGTACAAATTAGAATAATCCCTGGTTTTGGACAAGACTCACTACTCAATCCAAACAGCCTATGTACTAAATCTATTGCAAAGTATGATTTCCTGAACATTTCAAAGTTGGATTACAATACCAGTTGAGTAGATGATTTAAAAATAGAAGGGAGAAAACCTTAAGTACAGCCACAGAAAAATGACACCACATCTTGCAATGTTCCTTTAAAAAAGGGGAAGGAAAGAAAAAAAAAAGCAAATAAAAGGTGGCTGACTGCCAGACTTTTGTGTTAACTTGAAGTGCAGAGGTGATTTTTAATGCTTCAAACATCATTCATGAAATATTATATGTATAATTTGTACTCAAAATAACATGCAAGCTCTCCAAGGAAACATTAAAATAAATAGCTTCTTTAACTCTTTTGTACCTTGATCGCATCTTATTTTGATGAATCAATAAAGGAGAGACGTAAGATTGATGTAGGACAGATCAGCAGGGCAATCATGTACTTTATTACATATTTATGAGTCTGAAAGATCAAAGGATGTTTTTATGCACATAACTTGGCAAATGTGTTTTGCCACGTTCAGATATATTCCAAGTGACTTTAGCAGGAATGTGAAAGAAGCTGGCATGCTGCCCACAGTGCTATTTGGTAAGACTTTGAATGATGGTGGGATTACAAACCATGATAATAAAAACACATACAGCATAACATTGATGCATGTAAACAGTATATACAAATGCATATGTGTAATCGTATAATGTGTGTATATACAACATATTGCAATTTCTACACATGTGCATACATATGCGAGCTACAGCCTTGATTCAACCTCTCTTTAAGACATTGGAAATCTTTCCTTTTCTTTTAGCAGATACCACATTAGGCCTCTAATGCAAAAAAAAAAAAAAAAAGAAAGGAGAAAGGGTGACCTCCAAGCAGAAAATGTTAAGTTACAGACTGCCATGCACAAAAATCAGGGAACAATGACTTTTGCAACTACGTTCCTTTGTCAGCGTAGAACGTCCTTTCCTCTTTGGGTTACTGTCAGATGCTACCACTGGGACTAAGATGCAAGAATTAGCTCCCTTACTATCAAAACCTGTAACTCTGCCTTCTTCCAACTTTTACACCTGAACACTTCAAATCTTAGGCTCATACTGACCCTGGTTTTCTGCCTTAGCATAAAAGGGCAGAGAGCATCCTGCTATGGCTTAATCAGGGCCAAAGGCAGGTTGATCCACACACATCTACAGTCACCCAACTGATACCACGTCTGTGCAGCAGCAGAAAAGGGGTGAGCAGCTTCCTCATCTTTCCCCCGCTAAACTCATGGCTGTGTAATTAAGTGGCGTTCAGTAATCCTCATTATCCCTGATACATAGAAATGTTGAATATATCTGCACTACAGCTGGAAAAAGATTTGCAGCATAGTTAGAGCAGCCCAAGGAAGGTTGAAATCTTACTAACAAAACTGGAGTGACAGGGACTTTGAGATAATGAGTGTATGTCTGGAAGGGAGACAGTTACTACATTTTACCAACAGGTATTTCTGATCTAGAAGAGCTTAGTTTGATCTCCAAATCTGCTACAGGTTTCCCAAGTGATCTCAGAGAAGACGATTTTTAACATGGTTTGGAGAACATGCATTTCCTGTTAGTTCAATCTCAAATACTGCTGTTTTCAGAACTACTTGTTACTAACAACAGAGCTGAGGAACTACACTTGGTATCTCTGCAAATCTGACTCAAGCTGAGCCTCAAATAGGGCTAAGTTGTTAATGCACCCAGAGTCATCAGATCCCCTTTTTACATCCTCAAAACAAAACTGTCACTCATTTCTTATTTGCAAAGTGAAAATAACACTTCCCAGACGCAGAAGGGACAGACTAAAAAAATCAGCTCCTGTGAAGATACAGAGATTGACAGAAAAACACGCATCTTCCCTAAAACCCAGACAGCGGGACTGGTACCATTCTCCTTCTACAATTTTCTTACTATTATTTAAAAGTCAATGGTAATTTTTTATTAGATTTAGCAGAACTTGATTGATTCAAAGATGCTGTAGAGGCCTGTCAAAATGTGCTAAAATATACGGTACCTGCCAACACCACAGAGGGAACATCAGGATGTTACCTGCAGCTACAGGAGGACTGGGCCTTGGGATCTGTCACTGCCTGAAAGGTGCTACATTTAAAATAAAAAGCTAGTGAAAATAATGATTCACGTTGGATATTAGAGACTCAATGCAGACGTATTAGGCATGGAAGATACAACTACCCTCATTTCTCCTACTCCATTTTTGATCAGGTAAACACTGCATTACTCAGGCTAGGTTTAAGTGTGTAACGCAATGTAACACGCTCCCTGTGACCCGCTGCCTGACGGCATCACAGATCACACTGTGAGACACAGATCACACTGCGAGACTGTGAGACGGGGCTGTGATGGATTCAGGTTGGTGGGTCTGGCTATGATGAAACACCGCAGCGAGTTTCTCTTTCCTTCTGCTGCTCCTCCTTCTCTTTGCTCATCAAGGCAGGCAGCTCCCTTCCACTTCCCTTCCTGCTCTTGGATTGTACTCCAAAATCCTCACAGCTACCTAGATGTCTGTGGTCTATCTGGCCATTATGCATTTTCCAGTACAACGTTTGAACCTCAATTTTCCCTTTTTTTATCAGGTCACTGCGAGTTTTGGTGCTCTGAGTAATTCTTTGACCTTGGTGATTACACCCTTCTAGCATCAGCAAAGTACTTGCGGTCTGTGGTAGATGCCAGCTAACAGGTCTGTATTAGTTCATGTTCTGCTCATTCTTCATAATCATTCTCTGATGTTTCCTCATCTATTCATTTCTCTCTTTCCAAACTGTCTTCTTTTTGTTGGCATCACTGTCACCTGAGTGGCCAGAAATGAAGTATTCTGCTATCACTGGATCAGACCCTCCATGCTGCGCCTAACATAAGTTCTATTAAGGAACCTCTCATCCTGATATCTTCCCAAGAGGTAACCTTAGTGGCTGTCCTAAGACAGTCCATATTCTGAAGTAATTTCTGCTGTACTATCCAGACTCGCTGATTTGTCACTTTTTTTTTTTTTTTTCCCCAAGTTTTACCTGTATCTATCAATAGTTACTTTTACAAAGGTCTTCTCAGTGTCTCAGGGGTTGATTCAAAGAGGTCTTTAAGCTGTTGTTTAGAGTTAAGTGCATGAATAAGCTTCCATTTGAAGACAATAGGACTAAATGGCTCACAAGACAATATACATTTAAGGGGTTTTGTAAATTAAGCTGTAATTGTTCAACAGTCTTGTGGGATTTCTTTTTACTTTATTTTTTTTAAGGAAAAGAAAATCTAACTAGCTCATCTCTACATTTAAGACTGCATTTCTGGCTACCTGCTGGCAAAAAGGTTATTTTCAAAAACTACTAATGGATTCTTTTAGTGTAAGTGTTTATTAAAATAACAATTATTATAAACCCTACCTCATCACATCCCCAAGCCACACCCAGGTCCTTCTCTGTGCGTGGATTTAGCAAACAAGGGTGTTGCAAGACAGCTGTGAGCTCCAACAGCACTAAGTAACATAGAATTGCAGCAAACTTAACAACTGTGTTATTCCAAATATTAACACTACTGATGAACCTTTACTCTGTTTCAACAGACACGTAATTAATTCATTTACAAGACCTGCAGGAGAAGGTTTGTCTCCCCAGGCAGGGGCTTTGGCAGATTTGCTGGCAGCGTTTCAGGTGAGTGGGTTCAATTTATGGTGCTATCCACAAGCTTTTGTTCACATTGAGGAAAGTGCCCTGAAGTTAGTCTGGGCTTAATTATTCTCTTATAAATCCTTTGACTACAAGCTGATTTAGCCCGTATTCGCCCTGAGCTCCGTCAGGGCATCCCTTTGCAGGGTGACATTAAGTAGAGGATGATACAATGAAAGCATCTCTGTTCTCTCCCACCATCCATAGAGGCCACCAAAGGCTGGCACAGGGGCAGACCCTGCATCATTTCACTCCTACACGACCCCAAAACGATTTTGGAAGGTGCCAGGCAGCATGAGCAAAACATACCCAGGACCATTCTCACCGCTCACCAGAACAGGTGATCCTATTTAATTTACCAGTACAGGTGTGGTCAGGGGAAGGCAGTGAATGCTTTCCAGTTACGGGACATACACGCATCAAAATGCTTCACAAAGAGCAAGCTGGTGTGAAGAACGCTTAAATCTGGCTGAATCTGGCAGCGCAACGTGTTGTCAGCAAGCAACTATATAAACAGGCTTTCCTGTTGCTGTCTTATTTAGACACACAAAAAAGGAGAAAATTAAAGATGGCAGCACAGTGATATTGTTCATGGATGCTGTGATCTGTCACACTCTAGCCTAATACGCGGCTCAGCTAGCTAGAGAGCTGCACCCACATAACTTAAGGTGAGAATCTAAAGCGAGAGTTAGACTGGTTCACAAAGATACATGGACATATTTATTGCAGTGTGATAGTGGTTTAATTCAAATTAGCTAAAGTTAATTAGAAATGGATTTAATGAACTTTGAGTAAGTTGCCATTATGCCAAAGCAAAATTATCCATACGGCCTCTTACTCAGCTCAACTATCTCCATTTAGAACCTCTTTGGATCATGCCAGAATAACTTTTTTTGTGCAGAGAAATTCCTACACAGAAAAAACACACCCTCATTCAGCTGGAAAAGACAGTGGCCTGAACTTATTCCTGATGTAATCCCCATTGTCAGTATGTTTTTTGTCACGTACAGGCTCAGGATCAAAGGACATGCAGCCTGAAGATCTAATTAAAAAGTGAGGATGTAATAGACAAGCCTCATCTTCTGCTCAATCAGCTCTTTCTTAGTCCTGAGCTCTGAATTTCACATAGGCTCATACAGGCCTAAAGGTCAAGAGATTTGTTCTTCATATGAATCTAGAGAGGCTCCTTGTCTTGTCCTTTGCTTCTGAAACAAGATCACCTGTCTCGCACAGCTAACCTGTCATGGTATCCAACTGGGACATGTTTATCTATGTTAAAGCTTTCTTTGCCTTTGGATTTGGTTTGCGGTTTGACTTTTTGGCTGCTTTTTTAATGGTTTTTTTTAATTTTTTTTTTTTTGAGATCTAGTATAGTGGAAGTTGGTCTTTCATGTCATCAGGTGCTATAAAACTCTCTATTACAAAATAACTGCAACATAAAAAATAGCTCTTTCTTCTAGTTGGTTCTGTACAACACTAGCAAGAACTCATACACAGCTGACTGCTCTTTTTCTTCTTGTTTAGGGAGGACTGCGGTAACCGTGGTCCAAATAACAATGTCTTATTTGGCCTGGCCTGCTGGTAGGGTCTGAGGTAGGATCAGAGCATCCTCAATGGCTGAGTGTCAACTGTAAAGCATTACTGCCCCTCACTGGGAAGGGTAACTAAGCGATCCCAAACAGTTTAGATGAACTTGTTTTATTTTGCTGTGTGATAGACTAGGACCGTGCCTGTTCTTAACCTTTAGGATCTCGTGTGTATTTTCATCGGAGTTGCTTCCACTTAGACCACTGATCACAGAATTATAGACTAATTTAGGTTGCAAGGGGTGCTGGAGGGTCAGTTGGTCCAACCCCTGGCTCAAAGCAGGGTCAACTTTGAAGTTAGGTATTAAAAATGTTTGCAGTCCTATGAAATCATCTCTCTGTGCATTGTGAACGCTAATCAAGAGAGGCTGATACTAGACCTGTGAAGTCAGTATGAACCTCATCAAGGGTACAAAGGTGCAGAAAGATGAAGGTTTCTGCCCTTAATAGAAAAGCTTCCAAGCAAGCAGGAGAGAAATCTGACTCTAAGCCTACAGTTGACCAGAACTTCAGTTACAAGGCAAAGCTCATTTATTTTTCTTTGTCTTTCTTACAACAAACATGTTTCTTTGAGCCCTAATTTTCTGACTAATTATGCTCAGCTTTCCACGTGAGCTGAAACAAAGATGAGATCTCATGTGAGGAAGTACACGTTACTTCTGCCTTACTTCCAAATTTAAGAATTAATTCAGAGCAGAAATATTGAAAGAGATGCAACAGCGATAGCGTGTCCACAGTGAAGGTTGTTTGCAACAGAATACAACTGTTTAACGCCTGTTTGAGCTGTTGGGTTTATTATTGTTTCACACAGAAAAAATACTGAGAAGCTTCTACAGACCAGTTCAGCCATTTCTAAGAATAAACTTCAGGAAGAACAAATGATCACACCAGTTGTTTTGAAAGGCTTAGAATTTTTTTACTGCAACTCCACTAATGTGCATTGGGGGACTGTCTCAAAATGTGGTAGAGGCCAATGCAGGGACAGAGAGGTATCGTTCACTGTCCTCATGAATATTCAACAAAACGTGGCCAAATTATAATCCTCTGCAAATCACCATCTGCATATGCTCAGTAGAGGTTTGTTAGAGGCTAGCAGCACAATTCCCAGAGCATTCTGTCTTAATTGCATATATGCCATATCTCCCACAGGGCTGGATGCCAACCACATGGGCCTGCTCCATGCCCACCTCATCCACTGACCTAGATTCTTCCACCTCTGGAGGGGTTGCATCTCAGCTTAGATTTACACAGAAGGAAAAAAGTGGATCCTTCCAGAACTTGAGAGCTGTTACAGGAGAAGAAGAGGCAAGTTCTAGACACAGCAAGAAAGTATAAGGGGAAAAAGAAGGTGCAGTTAGCACAGCGTTCAGGTTACACATTTGAATATGAGATTAAGATGGTAATAAAATATTTTTCCCACATTAATTTTGCCTGGTGATAAAGCATCTGGGATGAGATGTCAAAGAGATGAGCAGATGTCTAGGCTTGGCTGCTCTGAGGCAAGCCAGTGCAGCAGTATCTCCATTAGAAAAGTAGCGGAGGTGATAAAAGCCAAAATTATTATTACAATAGAAATGATTTGGATACCAATGAAGATGAGTTCAGAGGACACTGCCCTGAAGAGTTAAAAAAAAAAAAAAAAAAAGCGGTCCAAGAAGGTGACTGCAGGAGCAAACAGAAAGCTCACGGGAGGAACAGGTTCCAGGACAGAGTCTTTAAACCGAGATTTCAAGACAGCCATTGTAATGAGGTCTGTCAGATGTAGCCAAAATGTCAAGGAACATATGAATGGAATAATGGCCTATGAGATTTGGCCCTGAGGAGGTTACTAGAGACCTTGGCAAGAGCAATGCCAGTGGAGTGCAGAGAACAGAAGCTAGAATGAAATACAGAGCGTTATTATACACTGAAGCGATTGGCACCAGAGGGATCTGTTCATCCCAAGGGCCATTTACTGGGACCTGATGGGCTAAAAATCTTAGCTGGGCTGAACTCCTCCAGAAATTTCACCAGTTTACAACCCTCAGAAATTTCACCCAGAGAATATAAGCTAAAACAGGGGTGTTTTTTTCCTTCTTTCTTTTTTCCTAACAAAGAAAGGAATGTTGAGGCCCTCCTATGTGAAAGAATCCCCACGTCCTGTAACGAGTAATCCTTTTCCCCAAAGATCTCAGAGCAGAACACTTTCTGTTTCTTTATGTTGTCCAAACAGTGTAAAATTAGGCAGCTCTTAAGCTGGCTGCTCTCATTACACAGCTTGATGAATCTGAAAGGGTAACAAACTCCAGGATGAATGATTAGTCATTTAGTCTTACAATAGCTTTCTTCCCTTACCCATTCCTCTTCCTATAAATTTCTTTTTAAAAAATGAAAACAAAAAAACCACTTGCTATAAATTAACTGAATTATTAATCTCTTGTCCTTTGCAGACTTTGCATGTTGGACAATAGCCAGGGGATCGCGGTACAACGTGCTGTTGCAGGTATTCCCTTTAGAGACACAAGACATATATATTCTTAGACACGAAATAAAACTCGTATCTTTAAAGTAAGTATGAGATGATCTCCCCTGACACTTTGTTTATAAATCACCTATTTCACGACTTAAAACCAACAAGTTTGAACAAGTCTGGAATCGGATCTGTTTGACTGTCTTCAGTTCCAGTGACGTCGGAGCTAGAATTACATGGAAAACGCAGTGCTTAGACTTAAAATTAGCAAGAGCTCTCCAGAAGGAACAAAAAAAAAAAGGTATAAATTATGTCTGATTGAACAAACACAACTCCACTGTTGAACAGCCACTCAATGAAGAGGGCAGGGAGAGGCAATGGAGCACGGTAATGTGTAATATTACTAGTCAATGGGCTGTGTGCAGCAGTGGGCTCCCAAACGCTGGAGGTGTCAGGGAGATAAATAGCAGAGTGTCCTCCTCAAAAATATGATTAATACCCTCCTCGGTCCACTGCTGAAGATGTAGTGGGTGCAGCTGGTTTGGACAGCAGTTGCATAGAGGAAAATTCCAGGACGATTGCAGCAGAGCAGAGAGGGCAAAGAGTAGGACAAGTAGTCAACTGAGTGGGAGTGCTGAGCCCCAACAAGGGGAGAAGTAGGCCAGAGCTGGCAAAGGTCTTCTGGCTGCTGTTTAAGTAATGTTTATAGAACTTTCATGCATGCACAACCGAGTTCTGAGTTCATGATCTTTGGAGGAAAAAAGGGAGAGAAGCATGTTCGAGTTCATTGTCTCTTGTAATAGTCATGCCAGAGGTGGCTTTCAAGGAGCCCTTCACTCCTAGCCTGTCTCCCTGAAAAGCCCATACATCACCAAAAAAAAAAAAGCAGGTGGAAAACAGAGAAACACAAAAAACAAACTAAGAAAGTATCACAGTTTTCCTGCAGCCAACTGCAATTTCCTGAAAAAAGTCAGGCGTGTGTCAGGTGTATCGTTTTCAAGGAATGCTCTAAAATTCTCAGAAAACATCCTTTCATGCTTCTGCTGTCACCGCACTCAGGGGAGACTGTCCAGAGCTCAAATTCCCAACATTAGAATCTGAACACACTGTAATGTAACTAACGTTCCTGAAATCAAACAAAGGCAGAGGGCTACGGATGGCTTTATTTCTTAGGGCAGTGATCCCTGCCTTTGTTGGTTAGCAGGCAACAATACCAAGCAAGCAATATATTACCAGCAATGCCATATTATCTACCGTCTTGCATCCACAATGAACGTCTCAGGGTCACCCCTGAAAGCCTTGGGTGGGGATGAATGCCTCGGGCAATCAGTCTCCAATCAGCAAGAAGGTGCTGCAAAAGCTGCAGACACTAGGCTGATGCTGAACGGGAGGACACACGTGTTATTAAACACGCAAACACGGCACGAGCAGTACACTTGTAAATAGCTCTGTTTAACTTAAAATGACAAAAAAATGGAACGGAGGAAAGGAAAAGTTCCAGTGGATTATTGATCTGAAAGACAGTGATTAATAATCACCGGTTTAGTATTCTGCGTCGCCACTGCCCGTCACACTTCCCTGGAAACAGGATTAATATAAGAAGATATTATATATGTGAGCGAGGCACTAAGGTAGCACTATATTGATCTGAACTTTAGAGCTGTTCAGTGCCATTAACAAAACCAAAAAGAAGGCGAACGCTTGTAGAAAGGAGGATGGCTGACAAAAGTAAGTAGATTTTTTTTCCTTCTACAAACTGCCAGCAGCCTGCTCATCTCTGCAATTAGATTCAAAAATCACCAGTTACAGATCCCTGGTAAACTCAGTGTAACCTGCACCAGCTCAGCCAGGACAGGGACAAAGCCTTTTCCTCACTGTGTTTGCAAGATCGGTCCCTGACTGTTACAAGGAAAGTTGATGTAAGAGGTTACATACCCCAAAGGACCCACTTGCAATGCTACAGGAACAGCAGTGCACTCCATGAGAATTTAGAGAAAGATATAATTTTAAAACACTACATAATCCAGACAACTATAATATTTCTTATTAAAAAAAAGTCTAGCCTGACTAACACAGAGTGCTTTAAGATAAAAAAAAACAAGAAACTAAAGCTAGTTAATGTATTTAAAGACACTTTCCAAGAAATGAAAAT
The DNA here is from genome assembly GCA_020746105.1 of Trogon surrucura. Taxonomy (NCBI): domain Eukaryota; kingdom Metazoa; phylum Chordata; class Aves; order Trogoniformes; family Trogonidae; genus Trogon; species Trogon surrucura. The sequence goes on along the minus strand of CM036627.1, from coordinate 17,243,164 downwards.
CATTTAACTTCTTTATTAGGTTACTGTCTCAAATTCACTTTGTTCTTTTCCTACCTTTTTGTTTCTGCATAAAGAGGGGGCACCACTATTTGTTCAACATAATATTAAGCATACTCTGCTACTCAATTAGTAAACATGTCAAGAGGTGGGTTAGTTATTCATGGTTCAGGGGCAGAGCCCCCTTTCAAAAAGAACTTTTTTTTTCACTCTAATGAAATGATGGATAATCTGGAAGTAGGTGCTTTAAGAAGATATTAATCATTCTCTGTGGTAATGTTAATCATGCGTTCCATCATCTCCAGATGCTGTGCATCACCTTCCTCGGAGATAAAGGGCACCCAAGCCAGCAGAGTCCTTTTGATCACCTTTCTCACAGTAACTCTCATAAGGCATTAAAAGAAGTCTTCACATTTCAGGGCATCCTTAAAAATGAAATAGAAAGTGGGAGAGTGAGGTAATGGAGGGATTCATGGACTTCAATCTTGACCCTGTCATTACTTATGCTGCCCAGATGGGAGGTGCATAGTTCTTTCGTCCTTTGTCCTAATCTTTGACATTTTTCAATGCAATGTTTGGAATGAATGAGGTACGAGAAAAACCCTGATCACAGGAAATAGAAAATTAATTCGCAAAAGATTTCGGGGAGGGAGGTGAGGGGGAAGCAAAAAAATCAACCCTCGTGTTCCGTGAAGAAAAATCCAGCAAAATTATTCCCTCACAGCCTGGTATTCCATTCTTAGAAAACATTAGCAGAAGTCGGGTCAGATTTATCTCAGCATACTGCCTGTGATGTCTCTTCCAGTTAATAAAACACCCTGCCACTGGAGAGACTTCTGGCCAATTAGACCATTTTTATGACTAATCTTTTATAGTTTTTCTCTTTTTTTTCTTCCTTTTTTTTTTTTTTAAGTTACATATAAACCTAGGGCATATCTTAGATGGCTGAAATATCTCCTTTCGCAGACTTAGATGCTTCAGAGACCCCAAGGCCTAGAGAAGAAACTTTGAAGGTCTCCTAAAGCTAAAAAGTTACTTTGTATAAACTGTTGAATAAAGACAAACCACAGGGGACCATACCCAGTCAAAGGCAGGCGGTGTTTCTGTCACAGCATGTAAGTGTTAAGGAGAAAAGAAGTTGTGTGAACTTGAAATAAAATAATCCAACTTTCTTAAATCCGTGTTTAAATACTAAATCCGTATGCAGAGGAACTGCCGCCTCGCTTAGACAATCAAGGATTCCCACTGAATGTCACTTACGATGTACTACTCCATCAGGTTAAGTTCTTAAATAAAAAAAAAAAAAAAATCACAGGAAATTTAAACCCCCTCATACCTATAGATGCTTCTGAAAATATTTCAACCAAGTTGTCGTCACCACTCTTGGTGGTTTGGATGAAATTGCGATGAAATACTTTTTTTCCCCAGAATTTAAAGTACTCTAGATAGACAATTAGCCAGACCACAGATTTCACGCAGATATATTTTGCTTAAAAAAAGAATGGTATTTCCTAGAATACTAAGCATCTGGTCAAAGTCTCTGCAGTTTGGCCCGGTAAAGAATTTGCCCTTGCTACTCCAAAAGCTAAATCACGGGGCTGACACTGAGCTACGCAGGTGACACTACCTTGTCATCGCTGTCCCTTCAGAGAACAGGCAGTGCAAACCCTTGGGCAGCTGCAGGAAGGATATTCTGCGGAGCAAATAACCCACACCTCATCAAGATTAGTAAAAGCACCCTTTCTTACGTAGGAAATATTCAACAGTGTTATCTGTGAGACACCAGAGGGAAGCACCACTGCCTCGACGCTTTGCCATTGAGATTTTGCTATGTGCATCGAGTTGCGTACGTGCTGTGCTCAGCTGCCCTGGAAAGCATGGATAAATGACATTATCCAATACTCTACAGAATATATGTAAACTGGTCTCTTATTTTTTCATTTTTCTCCAGTAATTCTTGGGGAAAAAATCCCCGGTCTTTCACCAAAGCAAAGCTGCCTCACTCACACTACGCACTTACTTTGCAGCTTTAGACAAGTTATATCCTGACGTATTAAGGATCTTCGCAGCGAATTTATGTAGTGAAAAAACTTGATTCCACCTTGGCAGCAATTCATGCTTTATTCTGCATTCCCCTGTATTGTCTTCCAAGCAGTACACACTGTATTAACATAAGATCACTAGTACAGGCCCTTTGTAGATGCCAAACCCGAGAGACTAATGGATGTCTGAAATGCGAATGTTTTTTCATTGCTTGTGATCTTGTTAACATATGTGTATTTAATGGTGGTAGCATTATTTCTGACTTACACCATTACACTACATTACAGTTGCTATTAATTACACTTGCTGTTGGGAACGGTTGCACATTTAACAGATATTTTTTCATGGTCAGTTCTACTTTACTTTTTGTAAAGACAACTATTGTATTATGCACAAGTTTTTATGGTCCACGTAGAGTCATGGGAAATGTATTTACATTTAAATGGGCACAAGACACAAATTAGAATCATTGCCAAACTTAGGAAATGAAATAAGATTTACAGGGCCTTGCTAACAAAAGTTTTGAATTCAGAACGCAGTACTTCATACTTTTTGTAAAGTAAAACACTTTAAATTAAATGTATGTGAAACACAATAACAACAATAGACCAGAATTTGAAAGTGGCTTCAACTCTTCCTTCACTCAAGTGTACACAAATCTGCTCTGAACATCATAAGAACTGGGGCATCAAAACGTAGGTACGTTAAAAGGAGCTTGATCAGGAAAATTAGCAGATACTGAGCTGAAGGGTATTTGGTTGATCCAAGGTGAATATGTTGATACACATCCTTTGTGAAATCCTGAAGTGGTTTCCAGGAGAAATAGGTATGTCGTCTCCCACTTTATTTCTTCTGGGAAGTGAAGTACTCTTTCATTATTGGTAAGATAGAGAGCTGCCTTTTCTATTCATTGCACTCAGCTCACAGTGATAGATGGTATATAAAAATTTCATTTGGGCTGGTAGAATTCAAGTACAGTGATACAAAGGTGCTTTGTGGATAGAATCTGTAAATCTTGGGGAGGGGGTGGGAAAGGAAAAAAATAGTGCTTTCTGTCATCATGGATATTAGATTTAGATCATGGAAGTTACCCATAATGTGAAGCCAAATGCATTCAACAACTATTTTGCCTGATAGGGTTAGGAAATGGAGAGTTCGCTAAGGTTCATCCAGCTTCTTTTGTAAGCATGTGTGTACGTGGAAAAGAGGAGCTGAACTATCTTGGAATTTATCTAAGGTACTGGCAAATAACCTTTTTTTGGAATTTACTGATTAAAGTTTGGCATGCAAAATAGATATCCTCATCCATACTACTGACTCTGTAGAGTGGAAGAATATTTATCTGGACTGTGGGCCAAATCTGGAGTTTAAGTTGTTCCTTAGGCTAAAATTCTATTATTGTCAGAATTAATTTCGTTGAAGAGAGAAGAAATAGTATGCTAAGGCCATAGAATTTCATTTTGATACTCTGATTTCACTAATCTTGGAAATACTTCCCACAAGAGTTTGGCTCTGAAAGGTGGAAATTTCCTGAAAAGTTAATCTGAACTGATTGTTCACTGCCTTGAACCAGTATCTCACAGGAATGGATGACTTCTATTTTCAAAGGCCTGTGATATTTCTGTGATGAAACATAAACTCGACAAGGAAACACAAAGCAGTCTGCTGGAACCGTGTTGGAGAGGCAACTGAACAAACAGCTGGTTAAAGGATTAAAGCCAAAACAAAGGACTGTTTGAAGGTCTCTCTAAGTTTTAGATAGCAATGGGAATCTTTTGAAATGGGGGCACAGTGGAGCTGCTACAGAAAGGGAAAGGTTTGGGACCTTTACCCATTTCAGATACTGAAACTCTGCAGCACTGTCTGGTGACTCTTCAGCAATGACAGAAGGCAGTAAGGATAATAAGTAGATGAGCATTACACCTTGATAATTCCAATTCACACTTTTAAACAGAAATCCTCAGTCTTCGGAAGGATCCAATGCGTTTCTCTTTATTAACTGCTTGTCATTGTTATGTCACAGTTTATATTACCTTCCCTTCTTTAGCCCACTTTACCATTACCTTTAATGAATTACTACTTTTCAGCACAATTAAGTGTTTGAAGCAACCAGGAGGTACAGTTTAAGCACAGTAAAAATGTCCAATTGAAAAGGCTAAAGATCAATATCAAAGGTCTAAAAGGTTAGACCAATCCTATCAGCTTCAGGGAAAAGCTGGTGCTAAGCTACCATCGAAGAAAGAAATAGCTAATGGCCCACAGATGATCTTTGTTCAACCAGGTTTCTCCTGTTTAAAAAGAAATCCTCTCTTTATTGAACACCGTAATTTTCCCATTGCTGAAAATGCAGAAGCTTTAAATTCCAATTTTAGTTGTGCTGAAAGATGGAAAATAGTTTCTTTTAAATACTTTTCTTTATGAAAGAAGACAATAAAGGCTGCCTATTGGCCCTTATTATCCTCACCTCGATTTGACTTGCCTACCTGCTCCACTGCACTGGTTCAAGACAATTAATCCTAATATTCAACCCTCCTGGTGTAATTTCTCATCTTGGCAGGTCTCTTTCTATAATGACTAAAGGGGAGTGGCCAAATTCTCAAAACCTCTGGGGTGAGCCGGATACATTTCCACAAACACAGACAACAATTCGATCCTGAGACGTTAATGAAATGTTGTGTTATCAAACCAAAGTGAGCATTTAAAGCCACTGCCCAAACAGCCTGGGTAATAAACCACACAGTACTGGTCATTACATTATGGGCACAATAAAGTACAAACAGCGAATTCTGTTGATAGGGAAAAAGGACATTATAGGCAACTACTCTTTTCTGTTTCATAGATAGCTTACATTGAAGAAATATTCCTATTATTTTCCTAACTGCCAAAATAAAGCGCATCCACAACTCACCAAAAACACTGCACAAGACTCTCAGTGGCTCCTAATCAGCACAGTTCCCCAAGACTGCAAGCTAGTCACATCTATTTGTGAAATGGATGTTACATAAGGATTGCGGTCAATAATCAGTTCCTAGTTATAAATATATCAATCTAGAATTACTCATCCCACTGATAATAACAGTGTTAGCCCAGTTTGAGAGATTTGTGAAAGAGCAGCATGTGAGTGGGACTCTGCTCCTCTCCCCAGTCCTGTTGTCTTCCTCTTGGTTTTGCTTCCTCCCCTGACACACCAGAAATGCTGCCTGAGCAAGAGACCAGGCCATTGATGTTTGGTTTTTTTTTTCCTCAAAGCCAGTACCATTTAATGAATTGAGTCTTCATTTCCAAGAGAAAAGTTAGGTAGCCCCATAGGGGTAACCTGAGGTAGAATATTGCTACAGTTCTGCTATTCCAGTCACCCTAAGTGTAAATGGATAATTAGGTATGATTTCTTTGCTTGTGGAGATTGATTCTTACTTGCATAATGTACATTTTAGAGCTGCAGTCGTACAATATATGAGGAAACCAGAAGCTGCACTGGGTTTCATAAAAGTTTGGAAACTGTATTTACAGACGTATGACTATTCTTAGTATTTCACTTCTTTTTTTTTTTTTTTTTCCTGTCTGCAGAGTATCTCGCTAAAATAAAGAATATCTAAAGCTAAGGAAACCAAGATTTACCATAACCAGCGATAGCTTCTCTGCAGCTCTCGTAGCTCTCAAAGACTATTATGAATGGCTCTGCAGGGCTAGGTATAGGGTGTTTCTCCTACTAGAAAGGAGAACTCCCATGATCTTAATCAGAGGCAGCCCTTGCATTTAACCATGGAAGATCTACAGCACGTAACAGTTTCTGAGTCAAAACCTCAGTGGCATAATATACGAGTAGTTGTGGGTTTGCATTAATTTACACCAGCTGAAGAGCTAGAAAGCTAGCTAGTAAAACTGCTTTAACTTAGTTTAAAAAACTATTATCTTTTTATAGACATTTTTTTCTATGGCTGTGGTCACACTCTAACAGCTTATACAGACGTAGTTCACTGACTCTTCTTTATGCCATGGCTGTTTATAACTGCAAGGTGAATGGAATTTGGGAACTGATCCATCAGAAAAGAAACTAAACCCAAGCTCTTCTCTTTTATGGCTTTTTCAGGCAAATCAGTTCCTCAACTCAGGTTATCGCATGGCTACGCAGACAGGCACATCAGCTCAAAGCACGGCAATGCATGGAAGTGGGAGAAAGAGGACAAACAGGATTGTTAATTTTGGCTTCGTGACTGAATAGCTGCGAGCTGCATCTCCAGTCCTTTGGGCATATATAGAAAGGCAAAAGAAGGGAACAAATAGAAATATACTTCCATATCGTACTTCTAAATACAATTTTTACTTATTTTTTTTAAAGTCTTATAGCATAATGCTGACATAGTAAATATTTTTCAATTCTGTCCACATCTACATTCTACTCAGATCTAAAACAGATATTTGGAAGTTATAAAAATGTCAACTGAAACCAGCATTTAGGTCAGTAGTAAGCTCATTTACTTTTTTATTCTATTTTAAATAATTCCCTTTCATTTTTGCCTGTTAATTCAATGTAGAAGAGGTAACAACCTGTCAATCTTACTAAGATGCTTTTGCCTTCCCTGAGTGTGTTCCAGAAGGATATTCTTGGATTACTGGCTGATATTGATGGCTATAAATTGGTTTATCCAGGTAAACATAGCTATATCTAGTAAGACGACACCTATTTTTATTTTAATTAGAATTAGGCTCTATACAACTACCAGGACAAAGTCAAAGGTCACAGAGAGCAATAAAATTGTTTATCAAAAGTTAGGACATGCTATAATAGAAATTTGAGCCAAATTAATTAAAACAAATTCTACCATTTTTTTTGTGTTATCAAAGGGAATAAAATCTCCTTTTCCTTCGCACATTATAAATTTAGGGCGACTCAGGAAATTGCTCATTAGAAAATGAATTTAAATCATATGTGACCAGAGCTACCCTTGTTCTGATTGACTGGCTCGTCTACACCACATAACCCCGCAGTGGAACATTTGCTGCTGTTGGCCGACAGACTTACAGGTCGAGAACTATTTGCTGCAAAAATTCACAAATTATTTCAAGTAATCGTTAGACTGACAAAAGCTGTGATCAGAGAATTTGGTAAGAGTAAAAGCAATAAAAGGTATTGGAAGAAGTTACTTATTTGCTAAATTCTTCAGTCACAGAAGCTATGCAAGCAAGAAGCTTTGAAACCTCATACTACAGAGTAAGTCCTTATATATATTAGTCTAATAGCTTGATTTCCAAATTAACTGCTATGGACTTACCTGGGAAAAGTAATTCTCTGGTGAGTATTCTACAGTGAGAACACTGTACTACTGTCTCCATCTGATAGCTATTTTGTACCCTGAGGCATGTGGCTTGATTTAGCCTAGATGCTAACTACAAATGTCATTTTCATTCATATGGCCCTAACTCAGTAAAAAAAATTAAGCATATGCTCAAGACCCTGAGAAGTCAACTTCTCACATGTTGAACATTAAGCATAGCCTTACGTCCTTCGTTAGAGTCTGGGCAGAAGGATCAGGATTATTCAAGTGCTTAGAGCTGAGCATGTTTTTATTTGCTTCGCTCAATTAGGATTATAATGATCTCATTCTGTTTTGCAAATTCTTAAGCTTCCTGCTTCAACAACCACGGCGGTTTTTCTTACTCAACAATGAAAACAAGAAAAACTTGTTTTCTTCATGGTTTTAGCTACAGGAGTTTGCTGTCCATCCATTCCTCTATTTGAGGCTGCAGTTTCTATAGCACAGGTGAATGGGCAGCAGTAATTCTGGATTGCAGAAGGGTGCTGAACACTCAAGCTCTGATGACCAAAAGCTCTGATTCATAACCATATTGGATCAATCATGGGGCTGCAAAAAGTTACTGCCCCAGCTGTCTGCCCCCCCTTATCTTCAAGGTCACTCTATTGGAAGTTATCTCTTCAGCCACTCCAGCTAAACCCAGCAAGGAACAGGAATTAAACACATCTGATAGTTCCTGAGTGTGGGAAAGTGTAAACACGCTGGATTCCCTCTCAAGTCCTGAAAAAACTTGTATTTCCAAACCCCTGTGCTCTGTGTCCCAGTCCAACTCTTACTGAAGGATGCAGAAGGAAGCTGGTCAGCTTCAAAAGTGAATGGAAGATCATGGAAGAGCAGGCAAAATGAGTTCCACAGCTCAAAACCTTGTGATTTTGAGGAAAGCTTTCTTAATTTTAAGCACAATGCTATTGTCCCATATGTTTATGTCCCACTGTTATCTTCAGAATAAAAAATTTCTAGCCAGAGATGTCTTTATTATTGAACTATATACTGAGAATAATATAGAATAATTATTTCCATTCTCAAACAATTCTGCTAGCCAGAAAAGATTGCAAATAAAACCTGCAGCTACATTTCTGCACAAAACTCTTAGTCAGGACCACTAGGATATATTTTTGTTTCTGTGCTTTGAGGTGTGCATCCTTTGTACTATTAGAATAATGCAAATAAGTCTGTTTCCACTGTGACTCTAGAGCTTTATCCTCTGCACAGCTATTCCCAGTGCCTCACAGCTAATTGTGTATCTCCTCGCTTTGCTTCTGTGTCAAAACACGAGGTGACCTCCCCTTAAGCCTGCACGCTGGTGTTAGCAGCAACTGTTCAGTGGCAAAGCATCCTAGGTTATGTTGTCTCTAGCTCCGGAGTGACTAGAGACGGGGAGAACGCTTTGCTGCCTTTACCACACAAACACAGAGAGCAGAGAGATCTGGTTTTCTGCCTTAAATGGCTGAAAATCAGTAATAACTAGACTGAAATCAATGGAGCTCCACTGCTGTGCGCTGTGTTAACACAGGATGCGAATCTGCCTTTGGGTCCGGTTTCTGCAGAGCTGAATAGTAAGCAGGACTGTTCAGATTGCTTTGACTTCACTCACCATTTGCTGATATTAACTCTATATATTTTAAGCAGACACTTGCAGTTTCTCAGATGTCTTCTCTTTCTCATTTATTAGTTGAGTTATATTTTAACGGTGCTGAGAGATTTACTGTCAATGTATTAGACGTATTCATTTTGGTTAAAGTAAAATCCTCACGCTAGGATCCAAATGTTGGACACATCTGTTAGCAGGCCAACGAATGACCCTGTATTATTATTATTTTTTAAACCTGACAGCTCACACATTTGAAAATTGCATAAAAATATGTAGCTTAGCAGCTCTGCCTTCTCTTTGTACTATTTGCTCACATCCGGATCCATTTTTTCCCCTGCCTGAAGCAGGGGAAGGACAACCCCGTATCAATGGCCCCTCATGCCAGCTCACATTAGGGAAACCCCCAACTTTTCATTTCAAATCAGCAGCATCTTTCCTTTGATCCAGAAGACCACAGCTGGGAAGCTGACACGACTCTGCCTCGTGCTTCCCCTGCTCCCAGCCCCGCAGCCGCGCTTTGCTCTGTGCCTCCAACCAATTCTAGCAGAGTCACCTCTGCTCGGTTTTAGCAGAACCTTTTCCTCCCTGTCACTGACAGAGCAGCCAAATTAATCACACTCAGCCCAACTCACGTTAACAATCCGTCAAAGTGGCCTACGAAATGCTTCATCTACTGTAACTAGAAAATTCACCTGATGACCTGCTGATTTGCTCTGCGCTTCTGCCTGTAGGACAAAACAGACAGAAACCACTTTTTTCCCCCTCATTCTCTTTCCAACATTTTCCACCTCCTCTTTTGTTCTTGTCCCTTTTTTTTTTTCTTGAATTCATTGAGCATGAGCAACACTTCTGCTTAAAGAAATGCTTAAGCAGTCTTACCTCTTTAATGTTACATGGGCCGTTACTGTTGATGACCTCAGGTGAGAGGTTGTTGGAAGTTCCTTTTGCAATAATGTCAACAAGTCAATACAGCAACGTTGTGACGCTTGTGCCCTGCTGTATTTTGACATACTTTTTCTATTTTTTTTACTCCTAGCTATTTACCAATCAAGACATAAAGTACTTTTAGCTGGGTGCTGTGGGTAAACATACAAGTGGATCTGCCCACATAAGCAACTGGAAGGGAAGTCCCCCTTGTCTGTACCTAGAATGATGCTGTAAATCAAGAGCTTCACCTTGTTAGAGTGGCTCTTGCAACAAAACATCTAGGTTGCTCCAGAAAGTGATTTTGTCATAATGTCTTTTTAATCTTCTCTCCCTCAGACATTCTACTGTATACCCTTTTTTGCCCTAAACAGTCTTAGACCCACTGATTTAACTACACCAGGAGACAAAGAGAGATGCTTCCAAGATGTACGTGGTGCTACTCGGCTCAGGAAGTTATGGCAGGAGGAATACAGAACAACTATCTCATTGTTATATTCAATGGAGCCAAAGTGCGACATAATACTGGCTAGCAACATCAAGTGGCAAACTGTTAATGCATTTAAGGCACTTATTCAACAACACTCATAAACATATTTCCAACATCTGTATTTAAATACCTATTTGACTTCAGCAGGTTTTAAGCATGTGCTTGGAATTAACCTCTATGCTTTTCCTGACACGGGGCTCCATGTAGGTAAAATATCTATTGTATCAGCATAACCAGGTTTAAAATCCAGGTCTTCCCATCCTCCACATACTATTCAATACGTAAGATTACAGGTAAGGAGGTAGCTATATATTGGCAGAACTTGGACAAGCCCAAGGTTTTGAGGTTATTTTTTTGGGGGGGGTGGTTTTGTGTTTTCCAGCCCTTGTGCAATTTTTGAACATCTCCATCTCATGCCAAAACCCACCCTAAATAAAACACTTGTGCCTGCTGCCACCTCTCCAACAGCAGTATCTGAACAAGCTGCTGTTCATGAAGACTTCACTGGCAGTCCAAGGCATGACCCTAAGCCACTAGGGGATTGAAACACCAAGACGAGAAACTCCTGTGAGAAGGACCTTGGATGTGGAGAGATATGAAAGCTGCTCTGTTACATGACAGAAAACTGTAAGATTCACTTTTATGTGGAGCTTTGTCTTCAGACGCCCATCTCATTAAAAGAAAAAATTAAGCTTAAACTGGCACTCATATATCTAGTCATTCATCAGAGGATTACATATAACCTGAGCAACAGAAACATATTCAGCCTTTACTTACTCCGGCAAAAAGGATCTTTACTTACTCCTGCAAAATGTACAGTTCCAACTATGAGAAACTAGTCCCTCTTACTTGTGTGTGGGGTTTTTCTGCTACGCTATTACAAGTAAGCAACTCATTACTACAACACGGAGAAGCAAATTAAAATACCCATTTCCGATTGGAAATTGCCCGCCTTAAAATGAAAACCAAACCATGCCTCTCCCCCGCCAATAAAACGCTGCAACTGGAATTAATTTGTTGGTAGCCTCAGAAAAGAAGCAAAAGGTTCAGTTACGAGGAGGGAAGACTGTCCCCAGCTAGGTCAAAGCTGTGGTAACAGAGCGAGGCAGCCCGCGAGAGGCTTGCACAGCTCTTGGCTGCACGCAGTGGGTAACAGTGGGCCTTCAGCTCTGCAGGCTGTCAATCTGGCACTATTCACACACACTAAATTCACTTTGGTATTTAAAGAAGTGGCATTATTGAGTCTTTTCACCTTTTTCTAAATTTTTTTTCTCCATTCCAAGGCCACCACAGGCCACTGAAAAAAGAAAACGTGCGTAGACACACATCAAAACTCAGGGAGCACTTTAGCAGAAAGTAACAAGTACCAAAAATACTGACCTCGCTGCAATTTTTTAAATCAGGGGATAGTAATATATGGCCCAGATAACACTATATTTTCTTTACTACCTTGAACTGTACTTAATTGACATAACTCTGTGGGAGGATTAGCTTTTATACAAATACCCACATTTTATTGTATTGCCATTCCCTAAGGAGTGCACTGCTCATATATTTCTCTTAAAGTGGCTTTGCAAATAGGTCATTGCACAGTCATATGCTCAGCAACAGTACTTAGATGTTTAGAATTCATTGATTTTTTTTTTTTTTTAAATGCTGAAATCATTGGAGTGACGGATGGTTGCTTAGATATATAATTCTTAACCACTGACTGCTAACATCTTCTGACTCAATTATAATTATCAGACATATTTTGTTACTTTACATATATATATCTTCAGTCGTGATGTGGAGGTGGAAAAACATATATGATGAATTGAGACAGAGTGACCTGATCCTTAATTTAGTGGGCAGGCTGGTTGCTGAGGTGAGTGGAAGAAGAACTTAATGGAAACTCTAAGGCCTTTTGTTTCCTTCGGGTGAGGGGATTTACAGACTACTTAAGCATTAGCACATTTAGCAGGTTCAAGGCCAAATTTCATCCTGAAAGCCAGAGTTTTACCTGTTCTGCTGCAAGAATTCAGAGTGAGATTTCAAATTATGAGAACAAGATCTTCAGAAATATTCTGTGAACATAAAATCTCTAAGCAGGTTGGAAACACCGCAGATCTCAAAGGTACCAGGTGTCTTACTGCTGCCAGGGGTGGAAATGAGAGTCCATGGGGCAGGATGGAAAGGTCCCTAGGAAAGCTAGATGCAAGGTTTGCCAGAATAACTCACAAAATTATTGACTCAGTGATGCGTATATCCAGGGTCAAATTAGGTATGATATTCACCCGTTTGAATATGAAATGCAGGCTATATTTCAAGTGACATAAACTCCTCTCCTGGATCATCAAACTGTGACCCGTGTGGTGCAAGACCAGAAGCAGCACCACTTCTTCCTGAGACAAACAACTAGAGGATAATGTGCTTCTCCCCATTCCTACTGCCTTGCGCTCCACAGCTTCAAGGGAACACGGTGTGCTAGCCAAGGGGGTGACTACGTCTCTTACTCCACTCCAAGCATGAAAAATGCCATCTGTAACATTTGCTGGAGGAAAGATCTAGCTGCTGCCACCACAAAATGTACATGAAATGTAGCCCACAAATATTAAAACCTTAGTTAGCCACTAGACATCGGCGATCTGCTAAAAAGGCAGCTCAGAAACCCATTAGGTGAGGGGTATCCTCCTCTGCCTCCTAAACATAAGGATAAAATTATTTCTGTATAAAGGGAAGAAATAGTACTACTCAAAAGCATACAAATAACCTGCAGTGGTCTGCACACTGAGAGAGAGATTACACACATGGAAAGAGGGGGCTGTTTCCTGACAACAAAACATCATGGATGTAACTGGCAGTACCAGGAAATCACATCAGTTTTGGATGGTGAAGCACATGCCTATACGGAGCTCAGAACTGCAGGCTTACAAATGTTACCACTCTACTAGTGATTTTCTTGACGGTGCTGAAGTCTTCCTCACATCCTCAAGTCAGCGAATCACAGGATTTTCAGGCTGAATTTGAAAGATGAAACCTTACTTTTCTAGTCCTCGCAGCTACAAAGGTGACTGAAAACATCAGATCTGGAAACATCAATCAAGTTTAAATGTAAGATTCAGAATCCACAGGGCAAAAAAAAAAAAAAAAATACAACTGTGACATCTGTTAATTTTTATAGCCTACTTTGTGAACAGAAAATATATGTGATCAGAAAGTTTTTATGCTGGGGAAAAAGAAGAACATATTTGACAAAAATAATGATGTTCAAAGAAGCCTTGTGAAAACAGGTGGCTGCATAGAAGCGACTACGTATGTTCTTTCTACCAGTGGCCTAAGGGGAAAGCCCAAGCATGGGGACACACAGTGTTAGGCACAAGAGCATCCACCAAAGAAACTGCAGCTACAGGAAAATCTGTTGAAACTGGCAGTAAATTATGAAAAACAAATTCCAAGGAACTAAGTGTTTCCTTTGTGCCAGAACTTATGAAACTAATTGCTTTAAAAAAAGACTCACAATTTCTAAGCCAATCTCATAATTTTTGAAAGTTTATGATTGGCAACGAGACTTATGGGCAATTTTCAAATACCAAGCTGAACAGTATTGCCCCAGTCAAGTAAAATTGGAGAACCAGAGCACCTAACCTTTAGAGTACCACCAAAAAATGATTCTTGCTGTGGTAAACTCACTGCATGTGCAAGTACAATGCAACAGGTTAGGGTGAGAAATAAAACAAGGGAGTCAAAGCAACAAGAGAAGCCCAGGAAGGCAACTCCTGTGGATAATCAGCAAGATTTTGGTGCTAGAGAGATTTAAACACATCTGAATCCATGGCGCTTAAATGCAGACAGTGCATGTAAATTAAGACGTCTGTTTTCCATCGGTCAAACCCATCCAACAGAATTCACACGTACAAGAGTCTCATTTGTCTGTAAGGAATGCGCATACATAAAATCTAGCCCATTTGCAGATTACATTCTCAACAGACACATGGTCAGGCTCTCATTTCTGGTTTTCATAATCCAGTGTGTGCCTATTTATTTATTGGTCTCTGGATATGCCACAGATTGGATCCTTTCCTTTCTTCTAGAAGCTTCCATGGATCTGTTGGTGAAAAGCTGCCTTATATGTAGTTTACCTTGCCTCATGTGAGTCTCTCTGAGGCTGAGGAACAAGTTGGTGCTGGGGACATCCTACTGTCTCTTGATGTTCTTACAAGCTGGCTAAGGACCCCTGATACTCATGGCTACCCTCTAGCATGCTTTGCCCCGGTGAGCTCCAGGCTATTAAGACACGTTAGAAAAGACCGAAGATCCCTCTAACACATACTAGTGGGTTACTTTGAAGCCTAGCAGAAGGTTAACACACATGGCTTCTATGCAACAGCCCTGCCGGAGTTGATGGAAATCTCTTCATTAGAAGAGAGTTACAAACCAGTTTAGATCACCTGCAGAACCTCTCTGTGGGCAGGCTGGTTGCTCCTTGGACATCACTAAGGACATGACTGAACACATTGTGTTCCAAAATTTTAATTTTCTTTTCAGAAAATTTTTGTGGCTCAGAAAGCGATTGGAGAGTTCGATCCTCAACCCACTTCTTTTACCAAAAAGAGTCCACAAAAATGCCAACAACAGCAAAAAAAACCCCCACAAACCAACAACCAATTAAATTAAGACAATACCAAGCATCTGTGTGGTTTTCTTGTCTCCCTTCAGTGAATCTGGAGAAGAGTCATTCCCTGTTAGATGTACTGGAAGTCTTTTGTTGATATCATAGTGCTGACAAGTGTAATAGTGACAGCAACATCATGTGAAATTATAACAGGAATCTTCCTTTCAGCAGTAGGTCTTGATAAATTGGACATACTGATTCCTGCTATTTGTTGCAAGGTAGTGTGGCATCTCTCTTTTTTTCTTTAACAGGCGCTAATTATTGAGCATCAAATAGCGTAAAATATAACAGCTGTGCATACTGTCAGTGCTATATGGGCTGCTGAAGGTGTCTGTGCGTGCATATGCCAATGTGTGAGCAACTGACAGTGGGTGGTTTTGCTGTTTGCTTTATAAATGCGCTTGAACAAAGTGGATTATTTTGCAGGACAGTAGAAATTCAACTGGGTTACAGCTGAGTTAACAAGGAGAAGCCAGTTTCTAGAATGCCCGTGATGACTTTGCTGCGGTGCTTGGGTGAAGAAGAGTGTTTCAGCCTGCTGGGCATGGCTGAGGAAGCAGCTAAGGTACATGGACCTTCTTGGAGATTAATGATGTTTTTTCCTTTTCTGTATGCCAGTCTCACAAATCCCGACTAAATTGTTAACATGTTTTCAGGAATCGTGAATGAGAAGTTCCAGCATTTGAAAAACAGGAGAAGAAAAGAAGAGGGGAAAAAAAATATCAAGAGAAACCCAAATCCCGATGTACTATTTTAAGCTTTTATAGGCAAGCTGTGTCAAACAGTAGGAACAGTTCACATAGCAGGTGAAAGTTTGCTGCCAAAAGCTTTCAGTCCAAAGAAACTTTTTCCTTTGTGAGATGATTTAAACTGTAAACCATAAATACCCTGGTACCTCCCTGACCAAGATAACAACCTAAAAAAAAAAAAAAAAAAAAAAAAAGAAACCCCTAAAAATATTACGGTGACCTGTTTTATGGTAAGGTCAGGCTCTTAATCAGTTTCGGGGTATAGCTCTTGAAACGAGAATGAAAGACTTTCTCCCTGAATAGTTTGCTCTCCTCAGGTTATAGTGAAACAAAATATGTAAAGTTTTTTGCTTCTGAGTGTTAGAGCTGCTCTTTTAACTTTCCTTTTAAGTTGGAAAAATGCAGTGAATAGAATCATTCTTTTCAACTCAAAACTTCTTCATGAAGGCTTGAGTCTTTTTTTTTATGGTTGCACTGGTACTAACACACCAGCTTCAGATGACCTTTACAAGTATCACATGGAGGCTTTATCCTGATTAAAATGGTTTTCTACACAGAAGGGGAAGGCCTGTGACACCACTCCGAACAAAACCTCTGCAGGACAAGGTGTAAAAGGATAAAATATATTGCTTCCTCTAAGAGGAATGGAAAAAAGGACCAAGAGATTCTGAATAAGAGAGAGACATGAAAACCTGTGTTTCATTTTGATTAATTCTGCACAGTTCTTCTTTAAGCAAATGACTAATGTGGCCTTTGACCCACCAGGAGAATTCTTTTAGCTCCATCCTTCAGGAAACCCAAAGAAACAGTGCTAGGGTTACACCTAATGCTGACCTACCTCATCCATCTGCTTTCAGTGAGCAAATGTCAAGTTCATATTCTTTTCCCATCGATGATGGGGTGGGGAAGGGAAGAGAGAGGATAAAATTGCTGTAACTTAATACTGGCATCAAGATTTATTTACTGTTGACCGCAGCTGGTGAACTTTTTGTATCTTGCATATGCGCAAGGTTGTTTGGGTCAAGGTGCATATGCCAACAAGAGAAAAGGAGGGGAAAAGTGCAGGAGAAGGGAAGGCCTGAGGATGTAGCAAACCAGCAAGGAATGAGAGGCTCAAGGGTAAATTTATAGTTATGTGATCTGAGCCCAGAGGGGGGCCTAACCAAGAATGCTCCCTGACCGTAAAAACGCACTGGCTGGTAATGGCTGTTAATGGTGCAGGGGGATTTTACTGATTTAGGCACTGGGGGAGGTGGTGGTGCTGGGGGGGTGGGCAGATATTGGGGAAGTGAGATGGTTCTGGGGTAAACGCAACAAAAAGAACGGAGGCGGTGAAGCTGTGTGCCCTCCTTCCACGGGTGCGTCCCAACACACGCCGACAGAAAAATTAAGACAAACATAAAAACTGAAGGAGAAGAGAAGGATGCAGGAAATAGGATGAGGAACCCAAGTGGCATTTTGTGCTGCTAACGTGCATGACATTTCAAGAACTGCACTTTGTAGTTTTCCTTTTAATTGTTCTGCCCTTTTGCTCTCTGTTCCCTGCGTGTGTCAGAGCATTCCGCCTGTCTGAGGACTGCAGTGAGCAGGCAACGGATGTGCTTATAAGCACTTTGGGTTCACAGGTCTGCCATTTTCAATTAGCAGATGAATAAAAGATGTAGGGCAGGGTTTTATTTTTGATTGCACGTTTTCAATTAAAATCTTTTTCTTTCTCTCTTTCCCCTCCAATTCCCCACCCCCCCCTCTTTCTAGTAAGTCTTCCCTCTACTGAACCCACGCTCAGACCATTATACAGTCCTTCCAGCCCCAGTGCTTACACGAATACCTGCTGGACTTGGTGGAACAATTGCATTACAGGCGTCTACGGCTCTGATTATCATCAGGAACTGGGGATGCTGGCTCAAGGATGCAAGGTCACTGGAATACCAATCCCCATTTACCCTGAGGCAACTGTTTCTCAAGGAGAGCCAGTTATTCACCATAATGAGATCACAAAACACGCAGGCTTTCTTTGATTGTGATTTCCAGCCCGATCAGCAAAGGAAGGAAACTGCTGTCCTTGAGCAGTCTGGAACCTGTGCCTTTCTCTTTGGTCTAACTCATGATCCACTGGCTTAAGACCACAGGATCAGGGCCAGGATAACTTAGTTAAAATGCAGGTAAAAATTCTTTCTAAGTAGATATGTTTATTTTTAACAATTTCAATATGTGTTTTCCACTTGTTTACTAAAGGGTCATTCAAATGGTTAAAGCTCATTCCTTTACAATGAATATCCGATCATGCAGTTTGACTGAGTCTCAGCTGAACCTGCATTTGTTCAGTATGGGGAAAAAAATATGCTACAGTTAAACAGGCAATTTGGCCTGGGCCATATTGAAATGCAGATTCTCTGTAAATTAACAAATAGAGTAAAAGGCTATAAAAATAGCTATTCTTTTTGCACAGAACCACTCCATTATATAATTGCTAATACACTTAGTAGCCCCACTGTTACTGGAAGTATAGCTGTCATATTTTACAGCCAAAACACCGTTCATAGATTTTGGCCCAGATGTGTAAGAGTCAGTTAATGAAGATTATCTTCTGATTTTCAAAGTTCTTAGATTTCCCAGGTTTCTAGGTACAAGACCGCATAACACTTTTCTGTACTATGTTATTCTTGGTTGCACATAAACATTTCTGAAAAATGTTAGATGCATAGACATACTTTGTATACGTCTATAAAGAAGATGTACAAAGTCAGTGACAATCTTCAGGGTTTTATATAAGAATGAACGTCTGTAAAACACTAACGAAAGATCAAATGAACTGTATCATATTTACTGCAGAATTTTTAAGGGAAGACTCTATGATCTTGTTTCAAATATAATTCATTGGTTCAAAATGAAGACAATTTAAAAAAAATATAAGCCACACGAATCTATATTATACTAAGTGGGACAGTCCCAAATTCCTATCTTTGGGCTTTTATGACAGACAGATGGAGAATTTTTAAATCAACATCAAAGCTGTATGCATAATTAACAAAGAATATCGAACTAGATAGGGGTAAGGGATAACTTACTATCAAACTGAGATTGCTAGGTTTCCCTTCATTCTGCAGAACTACCTAGTTCAAGTTATTTGCAAGGGACAATCATACTGGGATTCATTAAAACAGGAGAGAATATTTCAGTTGAAACTTGATGCAATCTAAGTTCATTTTGGAACTTTGATGTTTCTGCTACAGGTTGGAAAAGAGTATTCCCCCTAAAGATGAAGAACATGTTAAGCCTCTAAGAGTCACCTAGAATAAATGTTGCTGGTATTTTATCCACACAATTGCACTCTTTTTCCTTTTCTACCTTTCCCTCCCCCCCCTAAGAAGCACACTGGTTGAATGTACCAAGTGCCTCTTGTTAGAAGTTATCACTTCAGAAATGAATTTGCAATCTGTAGCACTGCAGCCCTTGGATCAGATCATGAGTTCCTAACCTCCACAGGTCTGGCCTTTGAGCAAAACTTGAGGCCGAGGGGGCGGTGGGGGGAATGAGAGAGAGAAAGAGAGAGAGAGCAAAAGGATGAAGAAGAAAAGCAAAATAAATCAAAAGCAGCTTTCTTGGTAACACCAACATCTCAAAGGCCAAGTGTAAAAGGACCAGGGCTCTAATGATATCAATTAGGCTCAATCCTCTATGTCATTTTAAATATATTGTACCCGCTGAGTATACTTAAGTCCATATGTATAAGGTCATTTACTGGGTCTAGAACATAACAAATTATCAGCAAAGGTTTTTTTTTTCCTTTTTTCCCTAACACTTTCCACTTTCTGAAATAAATTACAGCTCATAATGGTTTCATGTTGAGAAGCTAATTTTACTTAATTTTTTTCCTGCTATACCAGGGAAATGATTATTATATCATTGCGTATGTTCATTTCACAATGACCAAAGAAAAAAATACTTGTTAGATTTTCTTGGATAACTTGCCTCAG
Organism: Trogon surrucura; assembly: GCA_020746105.1. NCBI lineage: Eukaryota > Metazoa > Chordata > Aves > Trogoniformes > Trogonidae > Trogon > Trogon surrucura. The sequence continues at coordinate 17,223,424 of CM036627.1, read as the reverse complement.
CTAAGACAGGTGACTTCCTTTTGAGATGTCATGGTATAATTGGTATCAAAGGTGCCAAAGAGATAGTCTTTACAAGACATTATCTGCCTTGGCTAATCTTTTTCAGTGTCCCTCATTACACTGTGGGTTTCTTCACAGCAGCGTAATTGCATATTCATTCTGAAGGGAAATAGTAAACTGCTAAGAAAAGCAGAATAAGAGTCTTCAACATTGTCTGTTTGAATCTTTTGGCAGGTCTTCAGAAATATGTCATCTAGTTCTACCAGCAGCATCTCAGGATGTGGTGACCACCTAAAGGCACACTTAAAGGCTGACAATAAACTTGTGCTACTCCCTACACTTCCTGTAACAACAGGCTTCATGCTGGATTTGCCGTCATTTCTCAGTCCCTCGGAGAGGAACCATGCCAATGCAGGCAAACACAGCAGAATCTTGTTATATAAATTGAGTCAGTTCAGACTGCAGCTCAACTGTGCTTTTCATGATTAGGCAGAAATGTTGTCTTTACTGAAGATATACAATTACTGCTTATCGCGACCAATGACAATGCCCTTTCTACTGGAACAGTTAGAGGGAGCTTGTTTGATCATGTGTCGATCATATGTTGATCATATCTAATCAGATACCTGAAGCTGTGTCAGACACACACGTGTTTTACAGAGCAGTGTTTCCTATTGCTGTTAGATAATATATGGTATTATTTTCATAAGGGTTACATGTCTCCTCACCGGGCATCCTGTGGGCATCCCCTATGCCCATTAGCGCCAATGACATCAATGAAATATTGATCAGTTGGGATAGGAAAATCAATGGCATGGTGGTCAGGGCACTCACCTCAGCTGTGGGAAACCCAAGCTCAAGACCCTGCTCTAATGAATGCTCAATTATTTATGCAAAGCAGAAAGCTCCAGCAGGACAGACTGAGGAAGCCTACCTCAGGATAACTACCCACTTGGGGTCAGAACAGTCATTAGGGATGGGGAAGGCTGATAAACTTGAGCCTCTGGCTGAACCAGAAAGACTCCCTGGAACAGCATGCTTTTTTTTTTTTTCTGTTGGCAAAGTGGCAAGTTTCCAACAAAAATTTCAGCCAAAGTGAATGAGCGTTTCAACCAGCTCTGTATTTAAGCCTGTCCTACTAATTCTCGCTGTGCAGTGTGCCATTGTGCTCTTTGCGGAGAAGCACAAGACAACTCATGCTGTGGATGCAGCTTACAGAGGGTGAAAATTCCTCCCCACTTCTTGCACGGCTCCACCAGAGCTCCTGGGTTCTGCTGAAATAACAAGCAAGGGTTGGGGCAGGGACCTGAGTGTATTGATGTGCAGCCAGTAACAACCAGATAGTTGGCCAAGGGACTCTTGATTGCAAGCCTTACCATAAAACTCAACTGCTATGAACTTTTTTATCACCATTTCTTGTCATTAAATCTTGCTTTCAAGTCCCAGCTTGGCTTTTCCCATCAGCTTGATAAATGTTATGTAGTCTAGAATTTACTTTTATTCACATTCTCCTTCCTTTGGTTCTCTTCCCCATCGAGGTCCCGCACATCTGTTTCATATTTATTAAAGGGGAAAAGAAATACTCTGTTTACCTTCCTCTGTATTTATTACAGTTTATAGGTTAGAAGTAAAAGGAATATACAGGAGAAAGGAAACAGCTTTCAGGCTGATTCTTTAAAACAGGAAGTTTCCAAAAGTCCTCCTTTTTTCAGCCAGGGGATTTCCTTTTATATCCCCATTTAGTAGTGATGGCACCCTTTTGCTCCTTTAGTCTACTTAACCTGTGAACTGCTCACAATGGGGACTTCTCCATACCCTGCACCTACTCCTGGGACAGCACGGGAAGTACCAGGCTCAGGTACTCAGGCTTTAAGTATTTCTGCAGTACTCAAGCAGAAGAGAGAATGGATGTGTTATCTCAGTTCCCCAAACCCTTGGCCAGAACAGAGCCCCCATGACACTAGTATCAAACCCCAAATTGCAGGACAGTGCTTATTTTCAAGGAGCTACATTATATTTACTATCAGGTTGCAATAAAAGTGTATAAAAACATTTGGAAGAGATGAGGAAGTTCAGGAGTAAGACAGCAGAACATGGACTTGGTAAGATTTCAACACGGCTAACTAACCCCTCACATCTGTGGGCACAGATGCAGTAACAGTTACAGGCTGTGGAACTGGCTCTACCTGCCTCCTAAATCTACTTCTCATCTGTCTTCCCCTAGTACAAAGGGACACTTGCATGTCATGCCTAGATCAGTCCAGATTTCAAGTTTGGCATAGTTTTATGCTTCCTACTGTAGAGATTTAAATAAGGTCCCTAACTGGGAACGTTCATCACCTTAAAACTCCCTAAACACGACGGCTATCCAGCTCATGTAAAATCCAAACTACACTCTGCAAAACCATCTACATCAATTGATCTGGATATCAGGAAGCAGTTCCTCAGAGAGGGTGATCAAGCGTGGGAATGGACTGCCCAGGGAAGTGGTGGAGTCACCATCCCTGGAGGTGTTTGAGGAAAGGCTGGATGTGGCACTTAGTGCCAAGGTCTAGCCGATGTGGCAGTGTTGGGTCATATAGGCTGGACTTGATGATCTCAGAGGTCTTTTAAAGCCTCAACAATTCTGTGATTCTGTGTATCTGGAAAGTGCCAGGCTGCCTGGTGGGTTCCTAGTTAGGTCCTTCAGGAAAGTGTCACGGGTTTGATAAAAAAAGGGCCAAAGTTTAGGCAAGGTGGGAGCACTCTTTCTACTTGTAAGTAGAGGTGTCAGTGGAAAGCGAGGAATTGGACCTTAGTTATCAACTCTAAACCATAATTCTTTACCAATTTGACAAACTATCTGCATTAATTGTGAAAAACAACAGTGATGTAGCTTCTTAGATACTTTTTTTTTTAAATACTGCTGCAATACATCTGTCCCCCCTCTTCTTAGGAAGACCATACTTCCTTCACTTACATACATGGAAGAAAATGAAACATTAGGTGTCTATCATTCAAAGACCCGATGCTATTCTTTTCCTACACCACAATTCCAGCCTGTAAGAATATTTGTTCATGTACTGCTATATCTGCTAAAAGCCAAGCAGTAAAGGGTCTCTATATGCCTGTTTTTTTAATTATTATGATTTTTTAAAAAGCTTTAAACTGAAAAAAACAATCTGATAAATTAATTCTCAGGTGTGAGCGTAAAATAAGACGTCCTTTAGGAGTTGGGAATTAGCCCAAGAGCATCAGGGATACAGTGGCAAAGGGCATGCTTTAAGAATACCAAAAAAGATTTTGTAACAAATTAAGCTGGGGATGAAGCTGTGCCTGATGTTACAGGCCATTATTATGCACAGTTATGAAACACTGGTATGCATTAATAATAAAGATCAGTGTCGCCTTCTAGGGAAAAATTGAGCATTCTTTTAATTAACTTAAATTTTTCATCAAATTGATTGAAAAGCTCTCATCCTTTTTTACTTTCATGTAGCCCTACATTTTATGCCGTAGGCTGAGAGCAGTTTTATCTCAAATACTTGGTGTTTTTGAAAGAGTCCATGTGTTACGAATTTAAAAAAAAAAAAAATATCACAGCAACAACCTAGAAGCAAGCTGGGGCATGAAATGAGAAAAAATAGGTAGCAGCTTTCAGGCGAATCACTTTTATAAATTTTATGTTTATCTTGGAGGGGAAGAAAGAAAATGTCTTTTCCCTCACATCCCTGGCAGGGCTCTGTAGCTGTGCTCAGGCACAGGGGTTGACCAGTGTCACAGAGGTTAGACCTGAGCGCACGGCACCCCGTTGGAACTGGGAGAGCTACTGGTCTCTCGATGACCAACGGCTTCTGCTCACTTTGGTTTCTTCTTTCAGTAAAAGCGCTGAAAGCCTCTAGCTCCACTCATGTAGTATAAGGGTATGAACTCTTTCCAGATCATCTGGATGGGATATTGCTGGATTGCTTTTAGGGTATTTTTTTGGAGCGCTAGTGCAGCACGCCTGGAAAGTCACAGCAGTTTCTCTGGTGCAACCTCACTCCGCTGCAGCAATGCAATGGGAGGATATAATGCAAAGAATTTTGGCTTTCTCTAACTGACGCCTCCTCAGAGAAATTTCCAGTCTTTTGTTAGGCAGGGAAATCTCATCCCCAAGGCAGATATCATCTAAGAAAAGCGCATTTCACGTACACCTGCTCCACTCATGGATACTTCTGCATGGTAAGATCTGGGGGTGACAATGAGCCACTACATGAAGTTAATGCTGGGCAAACAAACCCTCCAAAACCAGGGGATCCAGAGCTGCTCACTCAAGAAGGCTCAAGCCTCCGTTGCATCATCCCAGCTGTGCTGTGGACCCTCAGGACATGTCTACAGCGACAGGCGTGGATACTCATAGACTCACTCTGTCCATGCTCTGGGCTGGGTGGGCAGCTCAGGTTCAATGGGTTTCACTCAAAAAAAACCACGTAGCTGCAACAGGATAATGTCACGCTAAAGTCCAGATGTGAGGCAGCGAGAGCACATGCCTGTAGATACGTTCTTGGTGGAGTGGGAAACCCAGGGATACACTTTTGCATCGTTTCTTCTTTTTTTTTTTTGCACTTAAGGGTGTGTGTCTAAAGGGAAGTGAACAGCCAACAGATTGGTATTTGCATTACATCGCTCACTATCTAAACCAAATCAATAGAAGATTTTCATTAAGATTAGCATTAAACCCTTCTGATACTGAAAGAGCTGAGGGGGAACAAAGGAGGGAGAGAAGGGGAAAGGGAAGATGAATGGATAAAATAAAATACTTTCCTTATTCACCACAGTAATTTATTAAGCTTCACAACTTATATTTCCTGTGCATCTACGCAATCACAGGCTTTCCTCCCCATTACCTATTAACATTCTACAGCGACCGAAAAGAAACATTTGATATTTGAAAACGTGGCCTACAGTCATAAAACCTTACCACATGAGATCTGACAGGATCAGCACAGCATAGGAGCTATCAGCCTGGGTACTTGTATGGGAAATTACTTTTTTACTGGAAACCTCCGTGGAACAGCTGTGTGCGTCAGGCTGATTCTGCAGCTGACATTTCTATCTGAGCTGGAATGAACCAATATCCCACGCTGGTGGGAAAGGCCACAGGAGATGCTGGATCCAATTCTCCTCTCGCTTTTACGGGTGTAAAACAGGTGCTTAACAAGATTTCATAGCTATAATGCTGGACTGAGGATCAAGCCAATTCTTCTGGAGGAGATGAAAAAAACCAAGATCCTGCAAACAATTCTGACTGCAGTATTTCATTAAACTTTTCATAAAGGTAGAGATATGAAAGGAATTCCAACCTCATTTGTAATCAACAGCAATGTTCTCATTGACTCCAACAGGGCCAGGAATTGCACCTATTAAATATATTATTCTCACAAAATTCTAATTGAAGCAATTACATCCTACCATCCTAAATCCCACCTGGATTTTCAGCTGGATATTGTATTCTTCAATTTCTGGCCTCATACCCTTGTCTAGTGTTTCTGTGCACCATTAAACAACTGCTGCATTTCATATCTGAAGCAGGTGCAATTACATATTAGGGTTTTTTTTCGTGTGAAAAGTACTTTTGGATATTCTAGGGTGAAAGGTACAATACGACTATGAGATATTGAGACTTTCTCACAGCTAAATTCACTTTACGGCTCTGCACGTTTCTAAAGCAGCATAACTTATGATTCAGCACATACCTGGTGCAAAAGAAACTCTACGAAATAATTTTGATTACAACAGGTACAGTGCAAAAAGACTTTCATTATATGACTGGTTTAAGCAAAATCTTTGAGCTGCTTTTAAAAAGAATGTTGTTGCTATGTTTGCAGTTGCTAATAAACAGCTCCCAATCTGTATTTCTATCAAGGCTCATCCCTTCCTTACCTTATCATTCTTTTAATGTGTAGAGCACCTTATACAGCAGTGTCCAAGATTAAAGTTCCCCTCATCGATATAGAATGAAGGCAAATTATACCGTTTGCAAGAGAAGAGATAATAAAGGGGGAGTCTATAGAAATACTTTGATGAATTATATAGTGGCAATTTTCTGACATTAGTGATGTAGGGCAGAAGACAGTGTTTCTGATATATAGATGTAAATTCATCATCCAGACTGCATTAAAGAAAACTACATAAGATTCCTTGATTTTTGGATTGCTTACAAGAGCAATCAGTAAAATGTTATAGTCTTTTCCAAGGAAGCTCCCTTAGTGCAAAAGGTGAAGAATTACATAGATGAAATAGCCACCCTTCTCTGCTAACCATCATAAAAACAGAGCCAAAAGACTTACAACCACCTGCACCTACATATAAAGGGAAGGGATTTGTACTGTGAGTGACTAACCACAGCTGGAAAAATCAGGTGGCAGTTCCTTATTTTATATATACATGTATATATAGATACATATACACACATATATAAAGATACATATATAAATATTGTGTGTAGATATATGCATATGCATTGTTTTACTTGTCTGCAAAATAAAAGAGTATCTAATTCTCTGGTTTTAAGATAACATATGAAAGACCATCTTGTGAAGGAGGGCAGGAGGATGCAAGCCGGATCGCACAGAGTAAGTCCCAGGAAAGGGATCACAGCAGTAGGTCAGACCAGTTTTGTTTACTAGTTCCCTTCCACTGAAGTATCAAAGTGCTTCATTAGCTCAGAAAACACATTTTAAAAGGATAAATTACTCATGTGATACAATTAATCATTTTCAGCCTAAAATAAGACAAAGTGTATTGCAGTTTCCCTACTTTGGGCCAGGAACCTGGTGGATTTTTCATTTTTGATAGTTAAAACCATAAAGAGGAAAAGTTTGAAAAGCAGTATTTTGCGAGAACTTTGTTAGATGGGGAGCATTCAAATTTTTGTTACTCATGCCCTTCTATCAGACCGACGCAAGGATGGAAAAGCGTAGAGAAAGAGGAGAGAATTAGGAATTAAAGGATATGTTCTAAAAGTTAATAAATTGGTTTTATCAATAGCAGGAAATGAGCAGCGACAAAAAGCATTGAGGGTTCAGAGCCGCTTGCAACTCTCATCAGAAACTACAGATTCACAAAAGCCCCTGGCAAAACCTGTCTTAATCCTGGGCTACCTCTACCAAGTCTGGGCCTCTTTAAGCCCTTCAGCAGCTATAGGGGCACAAGCAAAGTGAGATGTTATTTTTCTCTTGGACCTTGTCTCCACGTGTGCATGTTTCTCACGAGCGTATCTACGATTTGACCTCACCAACACAACTTCATTCAACTTTTGAGACGACAATGGGAAATAATTTCTTACAGACCAAACGCTTCCGCTCAGCCTGACATTTAGGGCTTCTCAGCATCCTCATTCTCAGCACACCACGGCCTGGGTAGGGTGTAAACACGGAGCTTAGGGTCACATCCTGATCTACACATCCAGCTGGGTGCACAATCACTTTCTACAGTGCAGAGAACAGTCCCAGCGCACAGGATTTTATTCTTATTTATGGTTTGTGGGTTTTTTTTTTTAATTTTTTATTCCATTTCTTTTTCCCTCTCCTACACAGGTTTTGGCCGTTACAGAAAATAATGGGTTCGTGGGTGAATTCAACATGTCAGACAGAGAGAACAAGCACCGCTGTTCACTTTGTAGTGAGGCAGGGAACAGTATTAAAGAAGCAGAAATCAAGGAGTAGGGCCACAGCAGCAGCTCATCCAAAGCAATAACAACGCATGAAGGCAAGCCACGGCAACTGAAGGAAGGCTGGAATCTAGCATACCCATGGTCTTGTTCTTATTATTACAACACAGCGTGACTAAAAATATCAAACCAAACAAAAGAAATTCCTGCAGGCAAGGGGTAAGAGAGGAGGCCGACCACTGCTGGAAATGGAACTTATTGTTCACCTAAGTAGTGCAGCGGGGAACAGAAATCACAGAAGCAAAGGCCAAGATCAACAGCAGGAGCAGCGCTGAAAGTAACAACAATGTTCCTGAACAAGGAGCCACAGACTCCAGAAAAGGCGAGTCAGAAAGGGGCTTCCCACCCTCTCGATCCCTTCAACAAATCACCCAGACTGAACGCAGGCCGGGCAGATCACTCTGCCTCGCGGCAGGGGGATGCTGCACCGTCCTGGAACTGACCTGGGAATGGCTCAGGCGTTCTGGGTCCTTCAGGTATCACCTCTCAGGTGACCCAAAGAGCAGACTGCTCCTAAAGGAGGAAGGAAACCCCAACGTGATCCTGCTTCACAAGGTGCCCTGGGGCTGGGGCAGGCTGAGGCCAGCACTGCCAGGCTTCGGGTAAATTAGCCTTCAAGGCAGGCTGAAAATCAGCTGGATGTTCCTGTGTCCCACAGGGCCGGGCTGACGAGAGTAAAGCTGGAGACCTTCGGGGAGTTGGTGCCGAGGAGCTGGGGAGCCCAAGGTTTTTGGTCCCCTGGGCACGCTGCTGGCTTTGAGACCCTGGCACAAGGGCTAACCGGGCACCAGGATTTTGACTCCTTGCTGGGTGGTTGGTTCCAGCTGAGACCTGGCTTAGTATTTGTGGTCAGAGCGTCTTCATAAAATAAAACACTACCTTTCTGCCCAGCTGGGCATCTTGTGACGGAAATCTTGCCATGGGGTGCTATCTGGCCAGCCCTAGCTCAGAGCAGCTGTGCACAGAGAGAGAATGCTGGACTCTGGACGTGGAAAGAAATACGCAGAGGTTACCTGAACAGCTAACTTGCAATAAAACTATTATTAATGGCCATATTGTTGTTTTGCACTTGTGTGATACCTTCTAGAAAACCTCCAAACCTTTTCACAAGTTAATGAACCAAACTTCCCTGCTGTACTGCAAGGCAAGAATTTTTACCACCTCTATTTCTCTCCTAGCTCCTCCAGCCTTGATGAATTTTCTTTGGCCAGTCTACCTGCCAGCATCACACATATCTTACAGGAGAGCTGTTCCTTCCCATTTCATGCTCCCCTCCAGAACTCTTTCATGGAGATGTGAAGGAAATCTGGCTTGCAGCTGGCTCGCATGATGTGAATTGAGTGGCCAGTCGAAGACCTAGAAGAGGAAACCGTGACCTGCTGCGCTCAGAGTGAGAGTTTTATAAGGTAAAGAGCTTTGGAGGATTGCAGAGACTGAAGGAGAGGCAGCTGTTTGAGGCAGCTGAGAATTGGAAATAGGTGTAAGGGGACATGACGGCCTGTTGAGTCAGAGTCTCAGCTGATATAAACCAGCATAGCTCCATTTCACTAAAACCACAGTGCAAAGTTCATTTCAAGAGGGAAAACAATGGCTGGGTAACACAGTGCTCAAAAATGCATCTTCCTTTCATTTAGAAGGGATGAACTGTGCTGCGAGATGGTGACAGGTCTTTCGAGGACAGAACTGCTGTCTGTTTTCTACATCTGCATAATTTTCTCTTTTAGATGCTCACTTAGTAATGAATAAATATTTGCTTCCCATGCCACAGCTCCTTTTCCGTCCCTTCAATTTCTCCTACATCAGGCTGTTTATAAAGGATGCTCTTGGGATGGGAGAAACCACCTCTCTGAGATCTCAGAGATGATCCTGTCTTTAAGCTTCTACTGCTGCTCCACCTGCTTCATTCCTTCCTTTCTAGCACTGTACAATGCATTGAATACATAATTTTCTCTCCCTCTGTCTGTCAGACACACGCACTTTTTTTTTATTCCGTGCTTGTATATCCCAACCTATAGAAATTCCCCCAACTTGTGCATACATCAGCCACATAGTAAAACAAAGGCTTTTATGTATTCAAACAGATGATAGATGGATTAGAAAGACATAGTTAATGTGACTCGTACTTTCAATGGAGCTTTAACTGACTGAAAACACATAGTTCATGTTAAGTCTTTGTTGAAATTCCTATCAGTAATAAGCATATTGAATCACGAGAATAAACATAAAATGTCACCAGCTTGCTTTTTTTTTTATTTTTTCCTCGTGGTGGTTGCAATTTCAATATATTTGTTATAATCAGCGAAAGCAGTATGCCACCCTGGAATAGCTGAGCCTCTGATTCATTTCTGAGGATTGGTGATAGTGCAAGCTACAGTCTGGAAGAACGTTCCTTGCCACCAGGCTGGTATTAATTTCCTGTACAAAAGGAGCTATATTGTCAATGTGACACTTTAATCAGCTACCAAAGTGACTCTAGGAACGCAGACTTCACAATCAATGTCAATGTATTTCATGTAGTTTCAATACCGCTTAGTCATTTTGCTTCAGAAGTGCGCAAGGAGGGTCAATACATTTCATTAGTTTGTTTCATCTAAAGGACAGTACAACATCAGAACTTTGATTATATTATAAGAATTGCCTTAATGTGACACCAGATTCCCTGATTGTGCAATACCAGACACTGGAGTGCTAGAGGGCAGTCAAATTATCCTTCACCCACACATACCCAAGAAGCACCAGTGAAGCATGCTACAAATGGGAGAGAAGAGGATGCTGATGATTTGCATATTACACAGTAGATTATAGCTCCTCTAAATATATTATGAAACTAAAAAAAAATTTCCTTAATTTTCAAGGATACCAGTTGCCATAAATCAGCTATTTGTTGCTTAGAATACCACTCTATAAAAACTCTTGGCATCTCTAAGCACTGCATCATTTTCATGCCGTTATTTATCATTCATGAAAACCTACACTAAGTGCAAATGTCCATTTGCATAAAAATAATTCCTCTTTTAAAACAGCAACTAAAAAATTAAGAATGTGGGCTTTCATGGAAACATCAAAGTGAACTTATTCCAAGGTAAACACATGCAAGTATGCAGATTCTTCCTAGCTGTACTATTGTTTTACTAGGAGCCTGATTAATAGGACAGGAGACAGATGCATCTTATTATTTAAGTAATTTAAAGAGAAATAGAAGAAGTGACAGAAAAACCGGAATAGTTTGGCTGAGTGAAATTATAGGAAAACCACTGGAGAAAAAGAAAAGTTGGGTGTTCACCGTCTGTCTCTACCACAGAGGACATGGAGGTGAGCTTTATTTTAAAAGAGGTAAGCCATACTGAAAGCACACTATCGATTTAATTTCTTGGTAGATGTGAGCATTTCAGATTTATAAAGTTCATCTGCTACATTGGATGAGAATGAAGCAGTTTGTATGCTTAGGTGTTGGGGTTTTTTTCAGGTTCTGCATATGCTTAGCACTGACAATTTCAAATATCTGAAATTAAAAGGACTGTAATTGTTTATCCTAGCCAAAGACCCAGCCCCAAAATTTCACCCTCCTCAAATTTTCTAACAGCAAGAATTGTTTCCAAACAAATGAATGTCGATAAGGTACCTCACTGAATGCAACCATTAATATCCCATATGGTTTTTCTAAACTTGCTGAAGTTTCTACATTTTTGCCCATTACTTAGACTGCTGGAAATCCTTCTGAACTTTGTATATAGAGCAAGAAAATCATATTCAAAAGAAGAAAAAGGTGTCTGAGGCAATACTTCCAAATCTAGCTTACATAGATCAGTCAGGGATTTTCAATTCACTTGCTAAAATCAGGCAGAGGGATGATTTTTCTTTTTTTTATACAAGGACTCTCTTAAGAAGAGAGAAGGCTTCTTAATAGTTTTTTTACAGTGTCATGTGCTGTTGTGGGGAAAAACAGACAGAGGGGGAATGAAAAATCCCCAACCAACCAAAATGAAAGCTCAGAGAAGCACCTCGCATACGCCATCTCTATCATAACCAACCTGCAAATCAAAGAGCAAGAATTATACAACTGATATTGCTGACAGAGATAATAAACATCACTATACAGATCTGATCACTACTTCACAAAATCTGCTGCTTATCCTATTTGTTAAGAGAAAGAAAAGGAGATGAAATCACTTTGACATTTTTCGTCTCCTATTTGAAGGAATTTCAGCTGAGAAAAGTCAGAAGAGAAACTGCAAAACATGGTGATGACTCCAAAACAAGGATGGGTTAACCTCGAAAGATTCAGATGTCTCAGTTCAGAGAAAGTATCAGGAAGGATTTTCCAAAATAGCTCAGTGTTCCTCAGGAGGAACCGTAAATCACTTCAGAAGTGTTGCTGGTGAGGAATGAGCCATACCATCACAGTAAATAAGCCTAAGAAACGTGTCTGATCTTTCACTACACCTTGGTCTCACCAGCTCACTTCAAAGCTGAGGCTTCACTAAAAGCCATCGTCAATGAAATTTTTCTTAAAGCCTGCAGCTAAAATCCACGGGTAATTGAGATACTGTTCTAAGTGATGCTCTTTGCCACTCAAGACAATAGTTTTGGTTCAGTTTTGTTAAAAAACTTTGATGTGTCTATGCGTGTACCACGTATCTGCCAGTGGGAGCTGAGAAATGGCTTAGTGTCTCACTGTGTGGTCTTGCTATTGACAATCCTATTCTGCAGACCAGCTCTGGACAGACTTTTAGATTATCTTCTCATAAAATAGTTTTACAGAGACAAGACTCAGACCTCGCTTCTTTTAAGAAGTGGTCTTGCACGGAAAGGGCAGTTTTGACATAAAGAAGTATGGACAGCTTTATTTTATGTTTTATTATAGTACTAAAAAGGATTTCTGCAGTGTGTGATATCTGTGCAACACTTTCCATTACTTTAAGAAACCCTAGTGCCATAGATGTTAATTTCAGACGGGTAAGAATTTGGCCCACATGTAGAAATTTGTATTTACAAGTAGGATTTTTTTTTTTATTTGTAGGAAATTTTGGAGATTTTTTTTTAATAAAAATAATAATAAGGTCTTGCTTTTATGAGGGATCTTTTCTTTCGTTCAGTTTTACTGTTAGGAGGATATTCTTGGACTATTATCTCAGTTACAAGAGTGAATAAAAAGACACCAAAATAAACATCTTCTATTATCAGACTAGATGATCTCTCGAGGTCCCTTCCAATCCCTAACATTCTGTGTGATTCTGTGATCAGTAAAATTATAGAATTTGAATTATCACCTTAAAGGATTTGGCTTAACAGATACAATGAAGACTTCATATTTAACTGCATGTTCCCTTTGACACACAGAAATTATGGCAAAATTCCACTGAAAATAAGAACAAATTAAGGAATGCTGAACAAAGACACACACTTCATAGGTCAAAAACGGGGACTGAGATACTTATATGCCAAATTAACAGCGTAGGAAACTTTTTTCCTAGAAAGCAGGTGCAAAAGATTAAGGACATGAACTCAGTATTTTTTAAAAAAAACCAAAACACACTGGACAGGGCGTAGAGTAGTGGAAGGGAATATTCCTAGTATAATTGATCAAATCTTTTAAAGTACAAAAAAGAACAACCACATCAAGAAAACAATCATTACGTGGGCTAAATTAGCCTAAGAAATACAACTGGTTTTAACAGCATGATTTATAAGGAATGTCAGAAAGTACAAAACCAAAAAGAGCTGCTTTCACAGGTTGGCGCTTTGCACAAGTCTGATTTTCTGAAGGGTGGAACACTTGGCACCCCACGCAACCATCTGCTCAGGGCAAAGAGCTGAGGAAAGACCTTTTCCTAAGCTGCCCTTGCTACAGGGCTCAGGTGTTACCCTGAACCTCCAGGAAGCTTTCGAAGGTGAGAGAAGTTCTCTCGTTCTGAAGGACCCAGGAGTGGGAGCCGCAGTGCTCCAACAGCTGCATCCAGCTATTAGTAACCGCAATCAAGCCAAGGGCTTCAAGCGGCTTTGAATAGGAGAGACCCACTCGAAAACAGGATTGCCTAGGAACGGATGCCTGAATTTCTTCACTGAAAAGGCCTCCAAACTAGTGGGATAAAACAGAGTTAGGGCATGTGGCAAAGATGCGTTCCCTCCAGAGAAAAACCAGAAAACCGTGCTTAAGGGATGTGAGGGGAGAAACTACTCCTAGGACCAAAAGCTGAGTCCTGTAGTATTAAATCTTACGTCTGCCTTGAAGGAAGTGTATGTCTCTGTGCTTCCAGGGCCCAAATGTGGTTTAATGTACCAGATCTTGAAGAGCAAAAGATATTTAAAAAGATAGGACTTGTAAACAGTACTTTAAATAAAGTTCCAAAATCTCACGCAGCTGTTGATCAGCAAAAAATAATTTGCTAAATTCAGCCATTCCAAAAGTATCATTAGCCCACAGTACAGACATTCCCCCATCTGAAAATATTTGACAATACATGTACATTCCAGTCAATAAGAAGTCATTGTCAAGTTTCACATTTAAAGTATTTTGAAATTATATATTAAACTGTTATCCTCCCAAAATAATACATAACATCAACCAGGCACATATTTTAAAGTGGGATATTTTCAACTGACTCAAATAACTTACAAATACTTGAAGTAGATTTTCTTCATTAAAAAAAAATAAATTGTGAAGTCAAGACCTTTCTTGCCAAGATCAAACCTAGAGAATGTTTTGACAGCTAAATTATAAACTATGAGAACCAGGGGAGTTGTTATGGACCATCAACTATAGTGAAGCCAGAGTGTGTTATTGAATTAATCATTTTACTCATTAGAGGTAAGCAAAAGCCAAAATAAAGTTAATCAAAGTCTTTTATACCCTGCGTTTTGAGAAGCTCCCTGTGTCTGGATGGATTCTTCTTGTAACAGGATCAATGTTTCAAAGACAAATCAATAAGCAGAAATTCCTGAAGTCTTGAAAATTAACACCTTTCTCTAGTTATAAGTCAATCAGGAAATAACACCCAAAAGAAATGAAAAAGTCAACACAAGTTCAGTGGGACTTTAACATGTGGGTCCCAAATTGCTAGATTTGTTATATTTTTCCAAGCAGCTAATTTTCCCTTTTTGAAGTACTCACAGGAGGTCAGCACCAGTTGAAACATCAAAGCTCTCTGAATATACAGTTTCATGGAAAACAGAGGAAGAAAACTTGCCTGAAGTAAGATTCTACAGGGGTGTAACACCGTCCACCTTTTGTCCAGGACAAACTTGGCATTTGGAAATCAGTCCTAGGATGTGTCGGCTCATTGGAGTAGAGCTGAAAGCATGGCTCCCTTAGACACATACATACCTACACATATACACACCCCCCAGCCCAACGGTATTTTGTCCCTGAAAAAAAAAAAAACAACCTCAAACCAAACTTCTTGCTATTTCACGACTAATGCTATGCTTTCAACTGTCCACTGACTTTTGACGAGTTTTTGTTAACATGTTCTACAACGTTTCAAAACACGGTAGGGAAGACAGTACATGGAATATGAATGTTAGTTGCTAGAAAATAATCCACAACTGGATTTATCAATAAAAGAAGCTCAGTGGAAACAGCTCTATTTAGGAGAGAAAAGGACTACTTTTAATCCATTTCTAAGACAATGAAGTTTTTACAACTATGGTTTGAAATTCTATGCAATAATCGTCACTGTGATTTTATTTGTACTGGGCAGCTGTGACCTTAGTAAATATTTTTAGAATAAAATTGATAAAAATTAATTTTGATCATTAGGACACTTACGATTAATAACCTGTTATTGTGATGAATAATGGAAGTCTCCCATGAGAAATTCAGTTTCCACTCCTCAGGGAATTTTGAGAGGGCACTAATTACAACGTAGCCAAGTCCTCGTGGCTTAAAAATGAGACAGAATTCTAGCAAAATCAGATTCCCTTCTTTAGCCAAATCTAGCATTCTTGTGATAATGATGAATCAAAAATCCTTGTGCCTTCCCTCAGTATCTGCAATATCTTCTGAAAGTACAGTGATGGGCAGAATAACAGAACCTTGCTAGAACAAAGAGGTTAAAAATGGTATCTCTAAATGCCTGGCTTACCCGCTCCCCTAGACACTTCTTAAATCTGTTTGCCAGACTGATTGCCTTCCATTTGCTGTTGCATCAAACAATGTATGAGGCATTAGTCAGCAAATCAAAGGTGTGTCTAACCACTGAAGATAAATGCCCATCCACAAGCCAGTTGATGCCCTTGTCATGCTGAGCTGATACTGAGAAACATTTCCCAGAAGTACTCAGCCGGATTCTCAAAGCAAAATGCCTCGGCGTGGCTCAGCACTGCCTGACCTGTGCTGGTGGGACTCCACTAATTTCACTGGAACTGCATCAGCAGTAAAATCAAAGAAAACACTGTTAAATCAGGTTTTTCTTCTTTACCTTTGCCATCTCTGCTGCTGTGCTTTAGTAGCATAAGTGGTAAAAAAAAAAAAGGTGCAAATTTAATACCATCAAACATATATGGAAGGCATCTTCCGCAAACATTTGTTTTAAGAACCAGGCTCCAGGAGTTACACAAAGGAAAAAAGAACAGAAAAGGAATCGTGTGGCTTATTTGGCCATTTCTAACATCACAAAAGTGCTTTCTCAGTTTTGTGTTACAGGCTAGAAAGTAAATAAGATTTGAGAAAATAATAATTTCATTAATATCTCCACCCAAAACACGTGTGATAGGTGCTCCACTGGAAGGCAGGTACACCACGCTGATGAGACATCCGCTGGCTAAAGCGGTTTTTTCGGCTCTATCCATGACACCATTTGCACTATCTTTTAAGTAAGTCTGTTGCTATTCCAAAATAAACTGTACATGAAGAACTAGCAGACATAAGTCAAAGACATAAAAGTAGATGATGTCCTCAATGTATTAATTCACCAATGCATTTTTAAAACAAGTTTGTTTTTCAGAATGCAAACTGCTACTCCCATGGCACTTAGGCTACGTGTTAAAATATCCTGCAGAATGTTCTTTTTTTAAAAAATCATGCTTAAAACCTAAGCAAAACTATGTTCAAAGTGTATGTCTTGGGCCAGTTGTCATTTGTTGGGAGTAATGGGTTTCATGAATTTCATGGCTATCTGACATTCGCTCCCCTCTTCCTTTGAATTCTGAATAGCAATGGCTAAAATATTATTTTAAACCGCAAGTGTTGACCTTTCAGAGGTGGGTCCCCATATGGAAGGTGAAGGGCAGGTGTCCTGCTGAGATAATGTCACTCCTCAGCCTGCTGAAAACCATTGTGAAGTGCACTCAGAGTATGACGTTAACTCAGCGTGATCCATGCACCCTGGAGTGTCCTACTGCTTAAATGACAATGCTGAAAGGTGGTAGGAGGATGGCAACAAAAGGCAAGTTTTACATAGGGATGGTGGCTAGATGTAGTACAGCTGGTTAAAATAATTAATAAATCCAGCATTGACACAATGACCAAAATTCCAATCCCACCCTAAGGACTGATTCCAGGAAATGCCACGGGCACAATATTTCATCCAATATCTGGTCTAATATTCAATCCTTGAATCAGCTGCTAGCATCGTATGCCAGTCAGAGCTGTTCATGTGAAATCTGCAAAACTTAATAAAAGTCAAGTGGATGTCAATGGGACTATCGTGAGCTATTATGAGAAATATATTCAAGCTATGATACAATGCCAATGGACAATTCATGACTAAATTATTTGCTGTGATTTATTTGCCGCCGTATCTCAGCTCGTGGCAGGCACGGAGAGCTGAAAGCTGGGAGATTTTCCAAATTTGAAACTAGCTCTGGAACAGACACGGGCTGCCCGTAAGCTTGCATTAGACCTGGAGGGAATTCCAAGCCAATTTCTTCATCAAACTAACCGTAAACTTTTTACCTGCCTTCCTTAAGACCTCCCTCCAATATATTTCCTAGAGGTATTAAAACAAAACAAAACAAAAAACCAAAATGCCACCACCACATTTTTACCAAGAAGCCCGGGTTTCTCTTTTCAGACTGCCCTTCCTTTCTCAAATATGATACCCCCTGCTCAGGGAGGCATTTTGGCTGGCATTGAGATCAGTTAGCTCAAGCAGAAAACCCAAACCTTTGGCAGCACAGACAGGAAAATATAACGTGCCCTCCTCAGAGACAGGCAAAACCCGTATGGCTGAAGGTGCTAGCACTTTTCTAAACCGTTTTAGTCCATCTCTAATGGAAATCTAATGGAAATCATAAATTACTGAAAAAGGTCCACAGGTGCTGAAATTTACTACTGTGTTGACTGCTGGCAAGGTCTGAAAGTGAGGAACAATGCAAGATGTGCTAGGAAAATGAAATATTTATGACATTCATATTCTCCCTCAAGCTTTAAAAAAAAAGCCCAGGAAACCTTTTGCTTAGTGACCAAATAATAAAGCCCAAAAATGTAAACCAAAACAAATGGAGGGGGGGGAAAAGACTTGACCCGAGGGGTTGTTTTTAGTACTATCTTTGCAAAGGGGATGCTTCTCACAATAGGTCATATGTTTTCTTTATTTATTTCAAGCCTTGTAACATTATCTGAGCGTAAGAATGAATTGGTCTCAATGAAGAGAAGAACGGAGTGGCTCATCATGTTAAACTCTGAATAATCAATAACATTTCTCAACATGCTATTCAGCACAGTACATTGCTAGATATTATAGGCACAGAGAGGAAGTTGAGATAATTTTTCCTACAAGTAAATGCTTCCCATAGTTATTGTAGTTTGCATGAGACAGGAATGACTTGGAGCAAGGACAATAAAAAAGCAGGGGGGAAATTACACTACAGATTTGATCTGGCTTCCACAATCAGTTTGGCAATTGGTTTCATTGGGAACAGCTTCAAGTCTTGCAAGAATTAATGAAAAATAAAGGTTGGCTTTGAGCAGAATCGGCACAAAAGACAGTGCGAACGGCATGGAAGGTTTCGATTTTATGCATTAGACATGGGCAGGGGGTGAAGAGCAATCACATCTAGATTTTCCAAATACAAAGTTTGATATTAGCTTGGTGGCAGTCCTGTTTTAAACAATTCACACCTAGTCGCACCTTGAAAACTTCGCAGTCGCGCTGATGTCTACCATATGTGCAGAACGACAATTTAAAAAATGGGGTGACACAAAAGCTATGATCTTTCTCATAAGGTGCAGATCTATTTCGATAACATACTTTGTTTTTTAACACGAATTCCTTAAAGGTAAGCCTATGCTTGGGAGTCAAGGACAGGTTGGTTTTTATGAAGCACAAAGAAAATGAGGAGAGTACAGAGACACGAGTGAACGACCCCACCATCAAACCCACGTGCGGGGAGACCACAGGAGACTGCATGTCCTTCAGCATGAGCTGACGGCCCCTCCAAGCCTCGGTACATTTTGGATTATGGCTCTTGTCTTTCTCTCCCTGGAACTTTCTGTACATAAGGGATCAAGCCTGATTTCTAAATGACTCCACAAGAGGTCACCACACGACGAACAAATTGTTGTCATGGATTTTGTAATGTCATTGCTTAAATTTCACAGACATTGATACCTATCTGCTGAATTGGATGGGAAGGAGTTCGTGTGAAAAAGCAGCATACGTCATCCTTGGGGTATCCTGCACTCCAACGAGGTCAGAAAGGTGATGGGGTTAGAGCCTACCTGCGCAAGAAATTCCGTGAGTGTTTTCACCGAGTGTGTCATAGGAACAGCCTCGTATCGCTCGTGGAATTTGGGCTTGGAGGACACACCTGCCCCGTGCAAAGGTGTGTGCCAGGCAGACACCCAAGTTGGTATGGTTTGAGCTACCTCTGAAACCGAAAACAGAACAGCCACATATACAGGCATATAAACACGACGCCCTACGCTAATCTGCTGTTAAGAGGCAGAACATGTGGTGGTTGCAGCCACGCTGACCTGGCATCTCTGACCACGCTGCGAGGAGATGCAGCTCTCTTGCTGTGAGCTCTGAGCATGTGGCCATGGCAGGGACGTTGTGAGAACTTTTGTGGCAGTTGGGTTTATCCACAAGCTGTCTCCTCCAGCCCACGGATGAAACGTAGCAAATTAAAGTGAAGAGCAGGCGCTCAGTAAGAGTTCATATTTTAGACAGTTTAATGAGAAACTGTTGGAGGTCAGAGTGACATTAATCCCCGACAACACAGGCACAGACTTAGAAGTGGCTGGAAACTTCCTCCCAGCCCCAGCTCGGCAAAATATTTAAGGATGTGCTCACCTAGAAGCACTACAGCTGGCTTATTCATATACTTAATATGGAGCACAGTGGAATCACGTGCCTTGAAAAAGAAAAAAAAAAAAAAGGCACTGTCTGGGATGTAAAAAGACAGATAAACCAATATGTTCATTTTTGATTCGCCTGTGACATTCTAAAGGTTCAGGAGCTGTGAAATTCTGAGTCTGGAAGCAGTTTCCAAGTGCTGTTTTGTGTGCTGATTTGATTTGTACAAGGATCAGCCTGAGACAGGTCATGGAGAGCAAATCACTTTAGTAAGCTAAACAGTAGTAATAATTTTAAGTGCTATTTTCCCCTTGAGATTAATTTTATTTTCTAATATAACCAGAGGCCAGTCAGAGAAAGAGGAGAAGAGAATGACATTTGCCTGGACCCTAAAAGAAAGCTTAATGATGGAGAGGGGGTTCAAAGATAATGGTAGATGGGGAGAGGCAACTGTAATAACACAGAAAGACTTTACATTTATGGAGGATGAAATTCACCCTTATGTACAGGGCTAGTACAAGGATCATAAAGTTTAAATGTTTACCCAGCGCTGAGCTGAATTTCACCCCCGGTTACTTGCCGATCTTCCAAGTGTGCACACACAGGACTAAGCAAAATAAACAGACCCAAACCCCACACTAAGTCTCTCCGAGCAGCAGGCTAGAGCAGCGGTATTTTGATTTTATGCACAAAGAAGCAGTGTCAAAGAGGTACTAGATAACAAAGATTGCTTTATGGAAAGGTACGTAGAAAGGTACGTGTATAAAGAGAGATGAGGAAAGGTGGGTTTGTATCAAATAAAGAAGAAACCAGCAGCAACGTCCCTGCTTCTGCACGACGCAATTAGCCTGAAGAACGATGAAGCTCCGCGCAGTCTTTTCCTGGTCACTGCAAAGCAGTCTCCTCCAGCCTGTTCCCCACAACCACGATAAAACCTGACTTCTCTGGACAGAAAGGACCGTGACTGATCCCTGGGTGTAAGAGCCCAGTTCTACTCCTTCTTCCTGTGCTTCGCCAGTCCCACAAGATGCATTTTCCTCAGTTCTTCATAATGTCTTACCCCATGTCTGTCTACTAATTCCTGTACAAACACAGACACTTCCCCAAAACATTCATTAAATCCCTTGTTTGCCAGCACTGTTATAGAGTCTATTCAAGGGCTGAGTAATAATCTGGGGAAAAATCTTAGAGCAACTGTAAATTGTGTGGTCCTACAGGCATGGTTATAACCAAATGAGCTATTTCATACAAAGAATTCCAGTGTTACCTGTAGTTAGGAGTCCTATAATTTGTATGGGATTTAAATCAGGTTCCAAAAGAGTCAATGAAAAACACTTTAGTAGCTTCTGTGGGATGTGGGGTGTGTTCTACAGCCTTTTATAAAAAGCAGTGATGTTAAGTTAACCCAAATCCTCCTGTAAAATGTTGAAAGAGAAAAGTGAAGATATGGTCCTTCTTTAAAAAAGCAATATTGCATTTCGACATTTCTTTCACTTTTACTTAGATACTGAAGCTGGAAAAGGCAGGATAGAAAATCTAAAATCTTGTGAATTAAATTCAAGACATTTTACTTGGAGGAAAAAAAAGCAACATTTATCACAAACTAAGACTTCCAGTTCAGAATGAAGTAATTTTGACATTTTTTAAAAACTTTTTTTTTAAAAAAAAAGCGTATTTATATCATCTTGGAACTAAAAATATAAAATCAGCCTAACTAATGAAGCAAAATCTCATTTGCAGGTTCAGTTCCTGAGGTACGTCATCAGAAACTCTCTCTGGATTGTCCGCAGGACCGCACAGCCACAGCGGATTAAAATGTTAATCAAACACTAACTACAGTTTTAATCTTACAGGCACTTACACACATAAAAAACTTCTTATATGCAAGCAGCCCTTTGGAGCTCAAAGCATTTACTTACCTACAGCAATTTATTTACATGCACAAGTGTTTGTAGATTCAAGGCCTATAACCTGAAAAGCAACAATAATGTTTTGAATAGTCCCTCTTGAGCTACTTCTTGGAAGCAGTTTCCTCTAGGAAGGAAAAGAGTTTCTGAGTATCTGTCATTTTAAGCAGTGTTCTTCATCAGGCCTCCCTCCGATTCTTCACGACTCACAAGATTGAAAAATACAATATTTTCCACCACAACTATTTTACTGGAGATGCAAAGCATGTGGTAAATTTTGAGTAAACTGTGGACCCTTTCCTAGAGAAATTACATTTAAAAATAAACTTGCTATGGAATCAAAAAAAAAAAAAGCATCATATTTACCATATACAGCCAAGCCATTGATGTAGAGTATGAAAAATTAGAGAGCTAGAATGACTACCACTAAGGGGAACGAGACGGAATTGGTGCAAAAGAAATCTGAAAATTAAACTGACATTGTCAGCAATAAAATCTCCCTCCAGTAGTCTCTTACTGTCATCTTTCAGGAGATTTTGCCTTCTGCATTAGATCTCACTTCAAGCTTATCCTCCCAGCTGTCCTTCCTGCACTCGAAACGGACAGTCTGTCTCGCTTAGGAGTTGATCCAGCGACTGGATCTACAAGGATGCACATCTGCACTGCTGTGAAGCCCAGTTCATTTCCCACATAAAATGCTCTATAGATAGCAATTTTTCTCCACCGTTACTAAATATAATGAGTCCTGGAGTGGAACTTGGCAGCTTTTTAGCATTGTACAGCAATTACCAGGAAGAAGTGAAGAACACCGTCATTTCCAAATGAAAGGACAGGGAATTAGATGAGCATAATGCAACTCTCCGTTGGAGTAAGGATGGGACACTGGAATTCTATAGGATCTTTTTTTACATATACAAATGGGCTCTTCTGAATTTCAGAGATGCTTGATGCAGCATAAATAGTCTTTTGTCAGCTAAAAATCGGCCAGTCCCTGAGCTGAAGTCAAAGGAGTTTACACTACCTTAAGAAAAGACTCTTGTCATAAATATCCCGCTTGGATTTGGAGAGCACATTTTAAAGAGGGAAATAGAAAAAAAGCTGTTCCTACCAAATACATAAAGTTAAATATACTGCACCAGCTATTTAGATTGCCCTAAAAGCAACTGCTTTCTCCTTTTCTCCTGAGCTTGAGCCTACATGAGAAAAGAGTGACCCCTCATTAATACCCTCTTTACAGACTGCTTATTGTTTTTACTTGTTTTATTTCCTTGCACTTGGAAATAGAAGCAATAAATTTCCAGGGAAATGAAACTCACTTATCAGATTTTCCAGGCATCAAGTTTCATATTAGGAAAGTAAAAAAAAAAAGAAAAAAAAAAAAAGAAAAAAATCATTCTAACTGACTCAATATAGCTGTAAACCAATATATGGAAGCTCTATCAGAGATTAAACCTTCCTGGTACGCTCGCTATCATTCAGACACAAATTTTCTTGTAAGGGACAGCAAATTTACAGAGCGAGTACTTAGTGATTCACAGTCTAGGCACCTCAAACCAAATCAATGGAGCTGACATTTAACAGGATCAAATAGTGTCCACGTCTGAAACAAAATGCGGATGGGCAGTAATCGTCCCTCATAAACCTTCTTTACTACCTTAATTGCCTGGATATTCAGATTTTATTTTCCTTCCAGTAAGAAATATTTTTTAATCTAACATTCTCATGTGAAAAGAATATAAGAAATTTCTCAATTAAAAAAGTTGTTTTACTCCACTCAAATGCCTTTTTTTTTCCCCTGTTTACTAGCAGACAGATACCTTCTCTAACGTTATTTTACTAACTGCTGCCCAATTCTCTTTCTCTGTATCTTTTCACTTGACCTCGCTGAGATTTGAGCTCACACAGAGACCAGGACAGGATCAGGCTGACAGGTAGACAGGGTCTACCATCAATTATAGCATTATAAATCAAGATTAATGCCACAAAACTTAGTGCAGTGAGTCTAGAATTAAATCTTTTCAGCAGGAATTTAGTTCACGCCGAGAAATCCTCCCACTGGAGTAAATACAGGTATTGGGATGGGAGGGGGGTGCAAGGCAAGGCTGTTTCAAACAGCTGGCCAGAGCGAAAGGAATTTAGAAGCTTTTAGAAACCTTATAAAAGGCCGTGTCCGGTATGAAAAATTTCCTCCTGCGTGTGTTTACGGACAGTTCTACGCCGCTCTACACCATGACAGAGGTTGTTCGATACCCGCGGCGGCAGGAGTGACTCGGCTCAGGCAAGGGGTCCAGCCCTGGGGACCCCTGGGTCACCTCCACCAGCACTTCTGCCCCCAGGACTTCATCCCCGACACCAGGACTGGCCGGGCTCCCGCTTTCCAGCGGTGATTCCAGGCTGCCACACAAACCTCCACAGCAAAGTTACCGTTAGATTTCAACAAGGAGACACTTCAGTGCGTCCCAACCTTTACCTTTAAGTGTTTTTTTTTTCTTTTCTCTCTCTCTTAAGGATTGTAGGTTGTTGGGTTTTTTTCGCTCTCTCTCCCCAAGAGCTCTAAATGAGCCAAAGCAAGCATTGCTAAGCCATCAAAATAAGCCTCAGCAAAATAAATCTTTTTTTTTCCTTTTTTTCCTCACGGCTACCACGAGGAGGCACTGCAGCCTGCTTTATGGAAGGATTTTTTTTTTTTAATTATTAAAAAAAAAAAAAAGGCAGGAAAGACAAGAGAAGAGGAGAGGGAGGGGAAGGGGAAAAAAAAAAAAAAAAAAGAAAAAAGAACCAACCACCCTGGTGAAGTGTCTATTCGACACCAGCACAGCTCTGGTGTCATTCCCTATTTAATGGCTGTCAGTGAGGGGGAAAGACAACGTGGTGGGTAATTAAAACCAAATTGCAGGCAGGAGATGACTGCAGAAGAATGATATTGTCATTAATACTGATTTAACATGCACCTGGGTAAGGTGAGAGAGTGCAGCTAGGGAAATCGCAAAGGCACCGGGGTTGCCTAATTTAAAGATGTAGGGTTTCTAGCCGAAGCATGTTTAAAACCCGAATAAAACCATCATATTATGACAGCGGATATAAAACTGAAACAAATGTGCTACACATGTCTGTTAAAAAGCAAAAAAACCCCCTCCAACCCTGTGTTCACTGCAAAGCAAGCTCTGCATCCTCTCTGAAGTTCAAAAGTATTTTTTTTAAAGAAGGTTTTTTGTTGGATTCTCTCATATCTCGGTTTCTAATGCGTTCATTGCTTCCTCTGCTTTTATAAAGCTGACTGACGAGAAGGGACCTTTGTCAGATGGGGGGGGGAAGAAACACTGAAAAATCCAGCCTGTCTCACAGAAAAAAAAAATCTTCTCCATTAATATTTCATTGAGTAAAGATCCCCCACCTAGTATTTAGTGCAGGACTGTAGCGCAATTCATTTATGAAGAAAGGAAACTCTGGACTAGCTACTGAGACAGGAGATAAAACAAGGAAAGTTTATTAATGATAACGTGCAGCAGACGACACAGTTGTGTAACGTGGAAGCCCTGACCGGCTTCATTCCCAAGGCTCAATCCCAGATTCGGCAGAGCTGGGAAAAAAAGCTTGTTGTCAGATCAGCACACTGTTAAATGCAATGTAACTAATCAGCTCTTAATTATAAATCAAACTACTGGGCTTTTCTTTAATGAAGCAATATAAGTTGAACAGTCTTACAGCATTTTTGTGATACGTAAAGTTGAAAAAGTAAATTTTATAAAATTTACGCTCTTTTTTTCTTTCTTTCTCCCCCCCCCCTCCCTTTTTTTTTTTTTTACCATTCCCTCTCTGGACATCACATCGAGTTCAAATAATCGGGAGGGGGGTGAAGCGTCTCAGGCAACATATTGCTATATAGGAAGGTGTTCAACCTACAGCTGAAATTCGGGTAGTAACCGATAAATCTTCCTTTGGTTTAATCATAAATGAAATGCACGCCTTACGGAAATGACCGTCCTTCTACCTTACTCTTAAAAAACCCGAGTCATTAAAGAAGTCATGAAGATATATACACATTCCACAGAAAAAGCATATTCAAAGGCTAGACTTCAAAAGGAAATATAAAGGCAAAATAAAAATAAAAGCAAAGATAAAAGAGCTCAGGTAGAGAAAATAAAGGTGGTGGGTCCTGACCCAAAGCCTGTTGAAATCCACAGTGAAGTTCCGAGGAAATTCAGTAGACTTGATCAAACTCATGGCAACCATTATTATGATGGGATTTCTGTTTCTCTCTTTTACTTTCTCTTTTTGTACCACTTTTCAAGGCTCTGAGAGGTAGAATTAGACTTTTAATTAAATTGCAGAAATATTTCTCATCTTTTTCTGACGAACGACTCCTCCTAAGCACATTACCTGTAAATAAAACACTCCTCTTCCTCTCCCCACATTCAGTCCAGCAAGCACGGACTAAGAAGCTCTCCCCATCCTCGTCGGCTTCTGGTTTGGGGGCCAGAGGCAAGCTCGGACCGTTCGCTGGCGGGAGAGAGTTCAGAAAATGCTCATTTTCAGAGCATGCAGCAAGAGGAGCTCAGCTCTAGGTCAGGACATACTCAGGCACCTTGAAAGGTAGGTGTCAAGTATGTCAAATTTACGAAACCACATAAGAGCGGGGTGAGGAATGACAGATGTAAAAGGGACAAACCGTCTGCCCGCGGCCCGGGCTCAGTTCCTGGCTGGGCCACGTGGTGCGACCCACGACACCGAGCAAGCCGCGGTGTCAGCGGGGCCCCGTTTCTCTTTTACAAAAATGCTGATGATCATTCACTGTCTTACTGGGGGGGCAGCAAAGATAAAACCATTGCTCTCTGGAAATCGCTCCGATTTGTGACAAGAGAGGCCCGCGGGAGAGCCCAGGCAGGCAGGTGCTGCTTCTCTCTTGGGCTGGATGTGGCACAGAGAGGCTGCCGAGCTTCACTAGAAAAGCCTGGCAGAAAAACCCGAGATGCGCTCCAGTCAGTGCAAGTTTCGGTGACTTCTACAGGATAGACGTGGAAACCAGTTTCAGTATCAACAGTCGCTCAATTAAAACCTGCTCAGGTGATCAACAGATCACGCACTCGCTCATTCGTTTCACTCAAATATCTTTTTTTTTTTTTCCCCCCTCCCAATATTCTGAAAACTGGAACTCCGATGACATTCACAAACAACATATGTTGGTCGGATGAACATAACATCAGCTTTTCTTCTCGTGCGTGTGTGTATGAATATTTTATGGCTCAGTATTTTCCAGATCCAAGATCGCAATTCAGCTATCAATTTTCTGGACCCTGACACTCCATTTTCTTAATTGATAGTAATTTAAAAATCAAGTGACTTATTTGCAGTCTTACTTTCTTGTTTAAGAAAAAAGCGAAGCAGACATCTTTATAATAGCTGCCTAGAGAAATGTCATGACAAATTGCAGCATAGATCAGAAATACTACTTAGTGAAGAGCTTAATACAAGCAGCTTAATACATAAATATGAAAAACTAGGAGCAGGATAAAAAAAAATAGAATCCTAATCTCTTTTGCTCAACTTTGAAATCTCTAAGGCCCACATCCTAAAAAACCTCAGTGCTTTATTTTACCAGCACAAGCAGTTCTCCTTAAGTACGTAATACTAATACAGTACGTGTGGCAATATTCACTAGAGTAAGACCTAAAGTACATTCTGTAGTTGGGAATAGTGGTTGCATTTTCCCCTTCCTGTTCCTTCTTTTCTATCACTTATTAAAATACATATTATGTTATTGTTGCGTCTGTCTATGTAGAGGGATTCAGGCGAACTACTTCCATTACAGCATCCACGTTCGGATATATATCAATTAAAATCTCCTTTTTCACATTGAAAAACACGCAAGAGGAATATCTTGCTTTACATATGAGCTGTCTGAGAGTTAGAGGGAATTTTTTCTGCAAAACTCATCCGAAGATAACTAATTTGGAAATTCATTTTTATAGAGAAAGTGGATCATTTTTTAAATTCGATTATTTTATCGCAATTTTGCACAGAAACCCCCAAATACTTTCTTTTCTGATCCATGAGGAGATGAAAAGCATAGGAGCACCTAATTTTTTTTTATGGTCTGTCCACTCAGCCTTCAGAGAAAAAAATCTGAACATAACCAAGTGTCCAAATCTCTATCATCTCTACATTTACACAGGGGTTTATATTCAATAAGCTCCGCGCTAATAAGGCTTCGGATACCATCAGAAAGTTGCATTTCACAAGTACACCCAAGAAAGGAAGTGATCAGTCTTCAAAGCAATTGATAATTTATTGACAGAAAACAACAATGCTCAACCCAATAAAAGCATCTCTCTTGCAGTCAGTTGGAAATCTGACCCCATTCCCAACAGCTGACTGCAATAAAGCACTGGAAATCACAAAGCAACTACCTGACACTTAATACTGGGTTATTATTAGAAAACTATTTTCTTGTGGAAAAAAAAAAAATCATTTTCTTGTACTGCTATGAGAAAAAGGCAAATAGCATCCCTTCCACCTTTTAAAAACATTAATGCCTCTATATTGAGTTTATTTGTGGCTGAAGTAAGAAATACACGGGACAAATCTTCCCTTGGTGCAAAGCGATATTGCTCTGTGGGCTTCAGCGTAGCTATTCTCATTTATTCTAGGTCTGGACCTGGCAGAGGAATTTTGGTTTTATTTTTTTTTAATTTTTATTTTTTTTTCTCCCCAGAAAGGTAACAGCTGCCAGCAGCAAAACCAGAACCCTCCAGTTTCTGTTATATTTTGCTTTCACATGAAATGGAATGTCTTTGGGGAACACAGAGGCATGCTAATGAGACAGGTTCAATGGAGACAGACGTACTCGGCCAGCACCTCAGCCCTGCTCTGGTTACCCCATGGTGCCAAGGCTCGGCAAAGCGGCTCGAGAGTCGCTCCGAGGGGGGCATGGGAGGATTTCCATTGCACAGGGATTCTTGCTTATGAACTTTCATTAACACAGGGTTAATTTCTAAGGACACTGAAGAGTCAAAATGTCTCGCAATCATTCCAGGACTGCTACAAAGAGCCATTTTTATATATATAAAATATATATATACACACACACACATCAATAAAAAATAGTAATTCTTGTTTGGATTAAAGCGAACGCAGTTTGTTTGCAAAGGAGAACATTGAATGTTGGACTTGTTTTAACTCAGCAAATACTGTAATATTAATGTATTCACTGAGTGGATTATGAAATTTATCTTGTAATTTGTTGCTGCTACTAGTTGTCATTTTTGATTCCTGGAAAAATGAAATAAGATTTAACTTCAAAAAGTTCTTCTTTATTATCTAATTAAATAAAGGTGGCAGATTAATTGACTAATTGGTGCTCATGTATAGATGGAGACATATGGAAAGGATTTAAGATTAGACATATGGAAAGGATTTCTAAGATCTGTAAGACTGTGAGCAGCATTTTATCAGATGTTTTGTATACAACACGTGACCTGCACAAAATGCTGCATTCAGCATATAAGCCAGATTCATAAATGGGTACATCTGAAATTCAGCCTCATGGACATATTCATAATCAGCAAAGATGCAGACTAGTAATTTCATTTTGGACACAAACTCAGCAACAAGGAGGAATCTTAAATACATACTAAAATACCATATTAAATAGCAATTTATTTTTTTTTTTAGGGGCAGACTCTACCATTCGTGCTCATATCGAGCTAGATACAAATACTTGAAAAATACCCATTCAATAGGGCCTCAGCACAAAAGTACCAGATTTCGAGCAAGATCTCAGCCCACTGATTTTAACGTGTGCACAGAGGGATAGGGAAGGAAGGCACAGGGCTGTGAGCCACTGCATTTCAGCATTAATTCACAGGGAGATGGTCTAGACAACGGAACTCAACACCACGATGTACATATAGACCATACACACAGACCTAACAGATACAACCACGCACGCAGCGAGAAAAAAAAAAAAAAGACCGAGTGAGACAAGCCTTGCAAGAGAAAAACAGTTACGTTCTTTTAGGTTAATGGGTTGCAATATCCCTGCCACATCTGCAATGGTTTTAGAGGATTTATACCTGCAGTGAAGCAAAAGATGACCGCATTGCATTATCTTCTTTCAAATAAATACAATATATTCTTGAAATACTGCTTTGGTCAAGTGCCTGGGATTCTTGTTCAATTCTCTAGCGCAGATTTTGGCTGCAACTCAGTATTGTAATGTCTGCTGGAAATTTTAATAGAGCAACTTGCTACGAGAAAAAAATGAGGATTCTTACACCCCTCAAAAAAACACAAATAGAAGTCATCTACCCTGAAAATGACACTTGAACTTGGGATTTGTCTAAACGCAGTGCTGAAATCTTGGAAGTCTGTAAGCATATATCAGCTAGAGAACTGTTCAGGGCCAAATCAGGAAAGCCGGCAGTTGGTGTAAAGCTACCACACAGGGAAAAGGAGCAGGTTTCCCTGAAATATGGGTAGAAAGTCAGGAGACACCCTACCACTGATGGAAGTACCGGGTACACATGTGGGCAGAGGAGGGCTATCCAACCGCACTAAGAAGCTTCCCCATTTATTTTTCTCAATTCCTGACATGAAGTAGGAATTGCCTCCATCAATGATCTTGGACCAGTCATAGCTCAGTTCTTGCAATTACCACTGTCTCTTACAGCTTCAACCCAGTACCCCTATGAAGTTTTGCATGCCAGGGTGTTTAAAATGACTAATTGCTCAGCTTCTAGTCCTAGTTACGCCTGCAAATAAGGAATGGTACATTTCAAGGTACTCATTCAGTTTACCCTCCGGAATGAGGGTACCCTGTTATTCTGCCTGTACCTTCCCCTGTTTACTTAACCCAACTGTAACACTAACTCTTAGAATATGCACAAGCACCCACAGTGCCCACAAATAATGAATAATGAATTTGAAGATACTGATACTTTCCCTCAATTTACTTTTCTGGAAACAGCAAAACACCGCAGTTCATCCAAGTTAAAAGCCCTAACTCTTCCTAACCCTAACCTTAACCCAGACCCTGACTCAAAGAGGCCTGGGAACCCAGAAAACACCTGCAAATCAAAAAGAATAATTCCTTCAGAGCTAATGGCACTTTGCTCTTGATTTATCTTCAGAAACACGCGAAGTCCCACACTCATCCTGGCTGCTGTCTCCCTGCTTTTTTTGTCTAAGTCAGAGCCTAACTCCGGTTAAAAGCAACCAACTACACGTTTCCTCCACTGAAATACTGAAACCACAGCTCGTCACACTTAACGCTTTTCCTGACCCTAACCCTACCTCTAACCTAATAAGCATGGGAACTGAATAAAGACTAACGGATTATTCACGCTTTTTGTTCACCTGTCCGAAAGCTGCAAAAGCCCACAGCCGCTCGTGCACTACAGACCCCATTTTCCAAAACTGAACCTTATTCCAGACCTTAGGTAGGCATGGGAAACCTCTGACAGCCTCCAGCACAGAATGGGAGAGCAGAGAGCAAACAAAACACCGGGTCTCAAGCCAGCACGCCCAAAGCAGCGCTCATTATGGCAAACGTTTTATTAGAAGCATCTCAAACAGTATGTTAAATACTTTAGTATTCCTGACTGCAGGAAATCTAAGAAAACAGGTATAAACTAGTCTCCCGAAAAACTAATTTTATGTAGTGAACGGTGAATGCCAATTCCCTCGTGGCTAGCCAGTATAAAACATCTCATAATATGCTGTGAGGGACTGCAACAGTCAAAACACGTACCAAAAATACACTAATAATACTGTTAATAATTTCTGCATGCTACTTATATAACAACTAAAGAAGGAAAGGGGAAATAATACGTTGGTAAATGTTAGTTTTGAAAGGTTATAACCCAGTCCTCACGTTCACTCGCATGATAACCCCACATTTTCTTACCAATCTTATACTTAATATGAGAGATGTAAAGAATTGAATGGAGACACTGTGACTTCAGAGAAATACTGTCTATGTTAAAATAAGCAGTGATGATGCCCCAGAGCATCTTAAAACCTGTTGACAGCCCCACGTTTCCCTCATCCTGCTAGCCTCCTCTCAGCTATTTTTGTGTGCATTGTTTCCAAATCGGAGCTTTAACTGTGTCAGGTACCAACTCATATTTTTTCTTATTTTCTGTCACATGGATCAGCTGGTGCCTTTCTCTAATCACAAATTGTTGCAGAGGCGACTCTGTAGAAATATGCCTCAAAAGAGAAGTTCAATGAGGGGGGAAAAAAAAAGGGAAATAAAAAAGAAATAAAAACATCTGAAAAGCAAAACTGCCCCTCTCTTAATTGTGGTTTCTGATTTTGCAGATCTCTCTGTTTTCCTGCAATCCCACCCAGGTTGCCCATTCCCAATTTACAGGGCCCGCACGCCTCTCCATGCACCAGCTGCGGCAACTGAAAGTAATTATCACTCCAGACACAATAAGGTGTTAAAGGTAGTGGCGAGCATTTTGTGCAAAAAGAAAAAAAATTAGGAAGAAGGGAACCTGATGAAAGGAGATTAGTGTCTGTTAGTCTTTTGGAGAGGAATGGGGGAAAGCAAAAAGGGGGAGTGAAATAATAAATAACCTCGTTCCTTAGGGAATACTTGCATGTGTAGCAGACAATGAAATAAAAGTTTTCTTTGAACAGTGAGTTCCTTTTTGTATGAAGCGGCACCAAATGAAATCACAGAGTTATGTTATAGTTGATGTATAACTGATCAAAAGAGTGACAGGATGGAGTTATGAGAACGGAGACTGAGAAAAACAGAATTAAAACAAAACATACTTCTTTGGAAAATAACGTCCAGCGCCCAGGGAATGGGAATAGCCACTGCTAAGAAAGCTCCGGGGGGCTGTTTTAGGAGCAGCCTCGCAGACCTCTCAGTACCTGTCCTGAACTTCTTTTGTGGGGTGGGAAGGAAAGAGGAGAGACAGCGCGCACGGGAGGGAAGGTCTTACGGCAAAAGTTGTCAGAGGCAAGGCAGGGAGGGCACGGAAGAATACGCATTCGCTCCCAGAAACGGCAGAGAGGTCGGATCCGTTCTGACTCTCAGTCTCTTTCCAGGGGATCTAATTTGCAGCGAAGCCCCTGGGACTCCTGTCACCGGCACTAGTAGGAATGAGATCACAGCCTGAGTGCTCGTTCTACATTTTCCAAGAAAGTAGATTTTAGTACAGCAAAGGACTCACATACGGATCTCTGTGAACAACTAAGGTATGCATGTGCTGAGAAATACTTCTGTACAGGAGCTGTAGAGGGAATGGATTTTTTGAGCTCGGTTATATTTCTGCAAGGGATACAGGTTTATTTATATAGGTAAGAGCCGCTCATTCTGATCTGACTTTGACCAGTTTTCCCTCTGAATTAATTCCTCTGACGATTTACTGCCCACTGAATTGCTAGCATGGGTATTCCCTAGACTTTTCAGGAGTGATCGGCTATGGGGCAATGTCCAACAGCTATAGATGAAATTGGTGATAACCCCTGCTCGGTAGCACAACAGCACCTGGAAGGAATTCATACTCTAATCAAGAATATTCCATCTTTACATTGTGTAAATTCACACCTTAGCTGACTACCTACTAATCACTTTGAGAAGTCTTAGATGCTGATTGCTCTCCTCTTTATTTACTCAAGTGAAGCAAAACTAGAGTCAGACACGGAGCAATGCGAAACATTTCCAAAGAAATTGCACCCAGGTCGCCTGCTTTGTTAGAAGCTTCCAATTCAACAGAGCTCAAAGCGGAACAAAAATAAAATATATAAAAAAATGTGGTTTATGGAGCATTGTAAGCAAGGACCATTTTTGTACAGCTGTAAACTAATGTACACGTTTTCACATGGATTTTCTGGTTTTCAATAGCTCTGACTTCAAGCTATACAAACCTTTCCACTTGTCTTTTGTACTGGAGATTTTTGAATGCTGTAAAATCCCCAGCTTTGGAAATGTGTGCAGATACAAATTTAAGCGAATAGTTGTGATTTGGTTTGGTTTTTGTTCACAAATCTCTGCAAACCAAACAACACCTTTGCTGGCAGAGCAAAAGAACCTTTCCAGTGCCCTTTGCAAGACATCTTCCAGCCTCATGGAGCCAGAAATTAGCTCAGATGTTCCACACTGAAAAGAAACACCCAAGGCCAACTGGAAAGCATCATCACATGCACCACAGTAGGCCTGCAGCATTGATTCTTGATGCACTTTCCTTGACACATCTTCTCCCTAGGTGGTAGAAGAGACGAGGTATGGACAGGTGACTAATGGAAGGGGAGTTTCCATATATAAAAATAAAGTCTAGTGCTTCCTAAACAAACTTTTTTTCTGCTGCCTGCCTTTTTTCTAGTAAATTCCTTGATCAAAAATAAGATGATATACTGCCTTAGAAGGCAGTCAGCTGGAACTGAAGCATGAGTGGATGATGCTCCCTGGACTTTTTTGGGGAAGTATAAGAATCTAGTGATTAGACACTCCTTTAGAATTCTGCTTCTTCAGTAAAAATCCTCCCACATTTTTTCCACTCATTTTGTCACCTCTGTACCAAGTGCCAGAAATGAACCATTATATGTCAGGGCAACAGATTCTTCCTCTATGCATGCATCGGCAAGCTGATCAGAGTTTGTGCCACCACATAGCATTATCAGTTCCGTTCATGGATACACACTGGTGCTACAACTTTATGCGATTCATCCGTCAGACATGTTATATTCTACGGTTGGGTGGTTTCAGCTTTTGAAGCTAGAAAGCTAGAAAGCAGAACTTTTGAAAAGAAAAAGAAATCAGGACGTGAGCCAATTGGCAGAATGGAGTTTAAGTAAAAATGAAATTCTTTATAGCTTCTATTCATTGTGAGGAAGAGCTGCGTTAACATGGGCTAACGTAGATGAAAATACTGGATGGAGGAAAAAAGCTACAAATCACATTTCCAGAGGAGGTAGAGACTACTGGTTTTGGTTAAGGGCCTATCCCTTCAAATGCTTAGACACATCAGTAACTCATGTTCAAGTGATCAAAGTTACCTTTGTATCACACGTTGACACCGCCGGTCTCCAAGTCTCCTTCAGTGACCTTGTGACCATTTAGTGACACAATGGCGGATACTAAAAAAAGTAGCTGTTGTTGGACTCAAAACTGTATAGCACTTGAAAGCTATAAAAGTGTAACACAACACAAGCATTAAATGATACTGTGTTGTTAACACAAGCCATTACACTGATGCCCTGTAATGCCTCCTTTGCCACTTCTCTTGTATTATGAGAATGTTTTTCTAGACCTTCATCATTCCCTGAAGCAGAAAGTGCCTTCTGGAAAGAGCAAGACTGAAAGCATTATATGGCATTATGTGCTTATCCACAGAGCGCACGTGCAAAAGGCATCTCCTCCTGACCTGAGATGGGGCAATTAATAGCAAAGTATACTCAGAAAATCAATTCCTTCCCCAGCCCTTTTGCTAAATATTCAAATTGGGGGAAAAAAAAATTTCAGAATTATGCAGGGAGGAGTCCAAAATTGAGTTGATCAACAGCCAGCAATTCAGATATTAAATTGTTTGTGATCCATCGCTTCATCTTTTTCTGAAATTGCCTCATGGGGAAACACTACAAAATAAAACTTCAATACTACCATAAGCTCCAAATAAAGCTTTTCTCTTTGATTGCCTCTATCTCATCTGTCTGCTTAGATTTGTGTGTCTAGTTAAGTGAATATAGAAGACCATACACTTGAAATGAAAACTACACAGAGTACACTCTTGACTTGTTACCATAATTTACCTTCTAAGTGGAACCTCTTATGAGCCTACTCAATTATATTTAAAATGACTGCACCTTTTTTTTCAATACGGTATACACGCTGAACCTGCGGTCTAAAATCCTGAGCTTATGTAAAATTGCACAACCTCATCAAAATTCACAGGGGATTCCTGATTTACACCAGCACACGCAGGGCCCACAGAACCTGTCGAACTGTAACACTTCTCCCATGGGGAACAATATCAGTGTTAAGCAGTAAAATGAAGTTGGTTTTGTGGCTAATGCCGATTTCTTTTCAAATGTGGTACTTCAGTTTACGCTTTTTCATGCCACAACACCTTGAACGCGCGGCAGGTTTGCACTGAAAAACACAGTTTAAAAATACTTGTTAAATGCCGAAAGCTTGACAGTTCCTTTAAATAATCCTGAGGAAAAAAAAATCGCACAAGAACATTTTGGTAGCGGAATGAAAAACGCTGCAGTTTACAGCTCTGTATGTCACCGAGAAATTAGTATAGATTTTTTTTTCCTAGGGACACTGTCAGGGCTGGCAGGCCTAAAATTAGACATACCAGGTACGTACTTCACACTGTCCCTCAGGTCTGCCTGTCAGCTCCCTGGGAACAAGATTCCTGTATATTCCAATCCCCTGCCTGCTCCGCGGATCGCCGAGAACAAAGCCGGCGGGCAGAGCGCGGCACTTGGTGACACGCATCTCGGCAGCCAGGGAGCGACCCAGCACCCCGGGCTTTGCTCCTGGCGGGTCGCCTATTTAGAAAGCAGTATTGCCTTACTGGGAACTAAAGCAACGTTCGCTTGTCATCGGCAATAGCGCAACCCGCAGCACGGGCGGCCGAGCCGTTTTAAAATATTCAGTGCTATCGTGAAGTGATAATCAGATATGAAGCGAAAAATAAATCAATGAGTCCTCTAGTGATAAACTATCAATATTAACTAAAGGTCAGGAACAGTCAGATTTTGTTTGTCTTAGGCTTTGCTTTTCACAGTTAACATTAATTCATTTCAAACCTGTACCATTTGCCATTACCTTTTTTTTTTTTTTGAACAAAAGAACGACAGTAGGGTCTCATTTACTACATCTTTTACGTTTTTCCAATTACACAAATGACTGAAGTTGACAGTGGCATGGTTTTGAGTATAAATATGATAATTTACTACCGGGAAAGAGATAACATGATCTTTATTCTGCCATACCCTGCTTGCAATGCTGTGCAGCATCTTAATTGAAGTATTTTTAAATAACGCCTAAAACAATGTTTAGGGTTGTATTGTTTGGGTTTTTTTAAGCAACAGCTCTTGAAGCATTTTCTTTTCTTCTGCTATGTGTCCTTTTGCTCCTGCTTTTCATCCATTCTGGTATAACCGACTCTGTCTGGATCATGAGTTATCATTGGCTGCCAGTGGAATGCTACAATGCAATTTGTCTTATTGAAACATGGGCTAGCCCCACATGGCTGCAAAGAATCATTCACGTTCTAATAAATCAAACATTCGCTAAAATTCCTTCTTCTCTGACATTAAACGGTGGGCTAGACAATGCCTCTTGTGAGCTGAGAGGAGATGGTGATAAAAATGCCTTTTTTGTTCAGCACTACTGAATTATTTTGCGATTAGCGAATTGCAACTACCAAATTCAAGCTCACATCCTTGCAAAGTTGGCTGGTATTTTTTTTCTCTTCAAATTCAATCAACTTTACTGTTTGTCTACTGTAAATACAATGTTTCTACACTTCACCTAATTATTGACATTGTTTTTCCATTTAACAGAAGCAAAATCCGAGCCCCTTTGAAATCACTGCAAATTTTGCCATGAAAACATGCACCTTCTAAAGCTATGTTGGTATGTCTCTGACGATCTTTCAAAACTATTTATCTGATAGAGGCCTCAAAAATTAGAGAATATGAGAGGCTCAAAGAACAAACAAATTATTTTCATTTTGTAATATCCCTAAAAACAAGAGAGGTTACCTTAAGTGTCACTTCTCTGCAGCTGTAGCTTTTCTGCCAAATCTTTGGAAGTCCAGATATTTGGAGAGGACATCTGGGATTTCCAGCAGTACATTACGATATATTTTGAACTGCGGAAGTGACACTAATGGCTATCATCTACTCAGGAAGAAGCATATGCTGGGAAATATCCTGAGTGTCTATCCAAGAGCAGTCCCAGACTGCTTCCGAACACTTGAGTGTGACGCTCTTGCATTAAGTCCCTAACGTAACGTCTTTTAGGATGGCTTTACTACTTACTTATCACATTTTTAAAGGGATGATGTCGTAAGGGTCTTTTCAAGCTGCTAATTCCATCTGCCAAGATGTCAAACATCCCACATCAGGAATGTCTTTTCTGTAACTTTCAGACTCACCCACCAAGCCAAAGCTGCCTTTTATCTTATGATTTAGGAAGGGCAGGGAATCGTGGCTCCCTTATATCAGTTTATGATCCCAAGATTTAGAATCTCTATGGAATCTGTACCATATGTTTGACCACAATCTGTGCAAACGCTCCTAGGGACACACTCCTGTAACGCAGCCCAAAGAATCACGCAATACTAAAAGGTAGCAGGAGGTTGAGTTTCCATAGGAGGCTGGGTATCACTGTAAAACAGCAGTGACTACCTGCGGGGGCCCTTCCACAGTGACGCAAAACTAAACCTGTCTGTGGAGCCACAGCTCAGCCTCAGACATCATGTAGGACAGGCAAGACTCTTCAGGAACGTTGCCATTTTTTTTCAGCAGCAGCGTGAGCTGGGCACATCAAACAAATGGAGAAGGACAACATTCCTTCACTGCATCACAGGTTACCCGAGATCCTGCTGTCTGGTTGGAAGGCAGGTTCAACTTGTGCCCTGGTTAAGGCTAATGCTTGAGCAAGAGACATATGATTAACGCCACAAAAAACAGTTGAACAGAAGACCAGCTAGGACAGCTGCTGGCTGAGAGCTCCTGCACTGACTACCAACATAGGAACAAACAGAGCGCCTATTTCCTTCAGCATCTTTCAAGACTTGCTTCTGCAGCTCTACTGAAGAGCCCAAGAACATGGGACACAGTGCAAAAACCTACTTTGTAGCTCACCTATCTCATAGCCACCTGAGAAGTAACTTGTCTTGAGAAGTCAGAAGACTTATAAAAGCATGTAGTGCTGACTTGCACACTGACATCAGGCAACAGGGAATTCTGTTGAAAACTCTCTTCCAAATCTGGTTTGCCACCACGATACCATAAAACTTCTTACCAGTTTCCATAGGCCAGAATTAGACCCAAAATGCAATAATATTGCCTATCTTAAAAAAAACCCCAACAAACCAACCTCTCCAAATTGCAGACGTGTGATCAAATATTTATCACAGTGTAGTCTAGCACCTGGGAATTCACATAGTAAAACCAAAAAAAAAAAGGCAGTAAGGGATTTAGCAGCATGAACTATTTTTGCGTGGCATTAACTATGGTCAAGGTCAATTTAAGATGAGTCTCTACAGTACACAGCCTTTACATTTTTTCTCCCTCCAACTGCAATAGGAATAATTATGAACATGTTAGGAACAAGATCTAATCTGAATGAGTTTGCTTTGATTTAGCCTGTTTACGATTAAATCGTGCATGAGTCTAGTTCTAATTCATGCTATTTACTGACACCTATGTAGGAAAACTCCACTTATTTCCAGTCAGTCTTTTGATGCAAACAAAATCTTTGTCCTGCAGCTATATCTCAGCTACATTAGGAGGCACAATAGCTATGTAATGGTATCACACGCATTTCTGTCGCTGCATACATTATTTTTGTCAACTCATAAGTAAATTAGCACCACCAGCAGTCTACCTATAGCGACTTAATCATAGACAAATTCTGGAGTTCCTATCCCGGTCGTGTTACTTACAGTCAGCACATTCCCAGGGCACTAAGGAACCTCACTGACCCCCTTACCTCATCTGTAAAGTAGGGATAACAATAAGAGGTGGCGGAAGGATGCATTGGTAATATTTGTAAAGCACTTTGAAGATGCTGAGAATGCCAAGCGTTATCATGGTTTCTAAGCTCTGAAATGCTTGATATGATTATGTGCACACATAATTTTTAATGGTAATTCAGACTGCAAATTAGAGATGATATTTACATTTCTTCCAGGCAAGCTTAATTTCCAGTTATCAAGGAAAATATCTATTGCACAAATAGGGTATCAGCTACTCAAAAGTTCCCCTAGGGCCTACCAGTTCTATGGCATGCCATTTTTTTAAGCTGTCCATGAGATGACAGACTAGCAGTTCCCTTGGAGGTATTATGGATTACTGATGAAACAATAACCAGAAGTAATATTTTCCCATCAAAACTGGAGCCTAGGGTTTTTGTTGTTGTCGTTATTTTTCTCCTAACAACACATGCTTTCAGAAAGGCTTTGCCTTCATTTATACATCATTTGCAAATCTACAGACATAGCCCCTGAAAATATAATTAAATTTGTATTGGACATTTTTTTAAGCAAAAGTCTGCATTTCTCTTCCACTGAAAGCATAGACTGTCAGTCTTTGCAGCTGGAAAATTTAGCATTTCTGTGTTTGTTAAAGAAAACCATCTGAGACTGAGCGTGTTTATTAGTCAACTTCTGCTACGGCTTCTAATCTGCAGCAGCCTTGGACTCGTGAAGAGACAATGATATGGACAATGTCTTTAAACATCTGGCCAGAAGAAAGGTAGTGATGCAGCCTGAAGGTAGGCTTTGCTGAGAAAAGATTGAGCAGCTGGAATTCTGTTTAGTCTGCGTATCAGCCACCTGAGTTTTTACAGAAGACTGAGGAAAGGTGGTACAGTCCACAGTCAAAATGCACTAGTCAAAATGCCCCACATAACCTCAAGCAAATCATCAGTACACAAACCCACAAAGCCACAGCAGTGCTGAACTCCTTCCGAGGCCAGGAAGAGTTGGTTGCCTCAATGCTTCCGTGGCTCTGCTGTGGAATCTCTGTGTCATAGTTTCCCACCAGCAAAGTGGATACAACAGTACTCCTTGTAACTCAGAGGGGACTTGTAAGGAAAAATCCATTAAATGTGGCACTTTCAGTGACAAGGAGCATATACGTACTTCAGGTAGCACCAGTCAGAAATTCCATTTCACAGGCTCGGTTTACCCGTTCACCTGCAAAGCTGTGTAATGTAATGTAAGCAGAGAATGCCTGCATCACTGAGGCTGGGGGAAGGCACCTCTGATGCTGTCCAGTCTAACTCAAGCAAAGCAGGGTGCTCAAGGTTGTGACCAGCTGGGTTCTGAGTCTCTCCAAGGATGGAGACTCCACGGCTGCCCTGGGCAACATGTTCCAGCATTTGCCCAGCCTCACAGGAAAGAAGATTTTCCTATGTTTAAATAGAATTCCCTTTAAAAGCAGTTTAGAACATCAGTTATAATCCAAAAGGTCAAATATCACCTTGATAAAAAGTTTAACACACCAAATGAAAAAAAAAAAAAAAACAACACACATTTATCTCAACACGTTTCAATCTGTGTTTATCTTAAACTGCAGATCTTCAACTCTCTAA
Source organism: Trogon surrucura (assembly GCA_020746105.1). Taxonomy (NCBI): domain Eukaryota; kingdom Metazoa; phylum Chordata; class Aves; order Trogoniformes; family Trogonidae; genus Trogon; species Trogon surrucura. The sequence goes on along the minus strand of CM036627.1, from coordinate 17,182,291 downwards.
ACTGCCTGGCACAAGTGACCAAACTCACGTTATAGAATCATAGACTGGCCTGGGCTGGAAGGGACCTTAGAGATCATTTAATCCAACCTCCCTGGCATGGGCAGGGACACCTCTCAACTAGATCAGGCAACACATGGGGACCGAATGGGGATGTTCTCAACATTAACAGGACCATGTTGGAGTCTTCATATTAATCAGCTTGCATCCTATCTTTAATTGCAGTCTTTTGGGGGCAGATAACATCTCAATCTCAAAGGAATACTTTATGCTCCTTGGACAGAGCTTTCAGGCTGATCCTGAGATGCTGATTATTGGGGACACCCTGCTAGAGATATCCAAACATGCCAGTTTAAGGTTCACTTGTCTATGCCAACCCAAGGCACAGTCACAGCATGGACTAGTGTGTGGTCACATCCTCAGGGTCTAATTCCCATTCACACATTAGCAGACTGGAGTTGATAATGGAGACAACACAGTTCCATCAGAATACTTTCCAACGTATGGGGATATTTTGGAAAAGCACCATGTTAATTTTAATGCATTATTACAATTATTGTTCCATGTCTCAGTTAAAATCCTGACAGCTGGTTTTACTCATGTCTAGATGCTCTGAAACTTTCTCAAGATTTTCTCCACATACAGCTTACCTCAAATGCCTGGATTTCCTTAGAAAAAGTTGCAAAATATACACATTTCAAAATGAGAAAGCAGAGATACAATGCAGCGAGACCGTCAAACTCAGGAATCTCAACTAAAGCATGTTCAAAATAAATAACTTGTCAGGATGTGTACACTATATCCGCATTGGTGAGATTTATTGAAGATTAGTTTAACACTTTTCTGTGTGAAGGAATGAGGTCAGCTGAAGATCTCAGCCTGCCTTGTGCCCCCAGCTCCGCATGTGCACGGGCATGCACTTTTCTTCGGGCTGCACCAGGTAGCGATGCAGCATTGTTAAATGCTGTGCGGGATTTCAGGACAAAGCCTGATTCTGTTTGGGTTTAGCGTCCCTGTCCTCTACAGCCAGGAAAGTTTTTGGTTTTCAGTTCTCGTATTTTTGTTTGCTTGTCTCATTGTGAGAACTGGAGGTCTTAGTTTCCCCTTTTCCCCGTAACCTTTGCCTCTTTCTGTCTCCATTCTGACAGTAACAAGGCTGCACATTGAGCAGACCCGCCCTGTGTCACTACAAAGTAGGGGAGAAAGAAAAGGGGGGAAAAAAAGCTTGTCTTAAACTATCAGACCATTAATGTTTAGTTTCTTCATTGTGTAACATTTAGAAAGATACCTGAAATAAAGGCCTCTCTATTCAAACAATGCACACGTCAAACCACGGATCCCAATTTGGGACTTTGGGAGTTCCTGGCCAATTGCTAAGAGTTTGCACTCCCCTCACTCAAGGGAGGTCTGAAATGTCAAAATCTTCTGTCATCCCACTTGTCATATCACATCCCACAAAGGAACATGGAAGCCATCATCCGCTCGGCTGTTTATTGTCACGAAACCCCATAAATACTCACTCTCCATAAACAGTAACAGCCCAATTAAAGCACTCTTTACCAAGCGTGATCATTTTCAGACAGAAAGTATTGATTTATCCACCTATGGGCACTGCATAGAAACATCTCTTAATGAGAATGATAGTGACCTCCGAACTCTGCTCTTTCACCCCGTAATATACTCTCTCAATTTTCTGTTAAGTGGTCTAGTGGCACATCAGCAGAGATGGAAAGACACTCGGATTCTTTAATGTCGACACTGGAAGGCTCGCAAGGAATGCTCAAATCTTCATTGTAATGGGAGGTGAACAGAAAGGTCACTTATATGCAGGGCTTTCAGCTTGTTTGACAAGGCTTCTTTAAAAAGTGAAACATTGTTGGGGTACACTTGTCTGTCAACTGCCTTTGGCACTTGGCACCGACACAGCCAAACACAAACAGGCGCTTTCTCATCGCCCGGTTCCGGAGGCGTTTCACCTGCCCAGAAATCCTTAGCAAAACGCACCGGGCGGTTGGTTGAGGGGTTTTTCATACTCAAGGAGAGGAAGCAAGAGACCCTTGATTTTATTCTGTTCAGCAGCTTAAATTTGTGAGCTTACCGCGTGTGTAATTGACAGCAGACACGGTGTACTAAACCAGCACATCCGTTACTTTGATTAATCCTCCTTTGGAGTGTGATATTGTTTGATACACAGCGCAGGGCTGACACAGGTTACTGTAATGCCACTTTACCAAACAGATTACAAAATTGTGCAGGGAGTATACAGCATTCGTGCAGATAAATGCACACTAGAGGAAATTCTAACAGCTTTTAATTTCCATGCTTTTCAATTTTATTGTTGTAAATGCAACTCTTTATAGGACTAATGACACAGGCTGGCTCGACTGAGTCAATTACACCAGTAGGCACTTGGATCAGATATTTTGCCTGCTTTCCATTTGCGCTGCCTGTGCTTCTGATATTTGACTAAATTACACTGCACCGTGGTGCACTGGCACTTGCCATATGTTATATCTCGGAGCATTTTAAAGGACAATAACAAAAAAAAATAATAACATACAACACGTAGTTCAAAGTCGGGACGCAGGAAGAGTGTCAATCATTATGAGCTACATTCAGCAAATAGCCCAGAGTGTTGCATTACTGTGTCCTCTAATCTGTGGTGGTGTTAAATGAGTAGGAAAGTTGGTAAGGATGCCAGGGACACTGACTGCTCTAAACTGTGTGGGACTACTTGTGCGCGTCTGTGAGTGCGCATGTTTGTTTGTTTTGGGGCAAGGGGGATATTTGGTGAATTTTAGTACTCAGGGAAGTTAGACACTAATAGCACCATCTGGCCTACCACACAGAGCTCCGCAAACTTCCTCCACACAGATCTGCCAATGCACTTCAGCTCTGACCTCCAGCACCCCTTCAATTCCAGTAATGAGTCTACAGCATCTCTTGAGAAGAAACTGTCAATTGTTCTGATTTCTGCTAAATTGTGTTATGCTTAGCAATGTGGGCAACTGCCCACTAGTGACTAGCCTGAGGCCACTAAACTTCAATCTGAACCTTGCCTTCTGGAGGTGAAGAGCTTGCTTAATATACCCAGGCACCATTTTACAAGCCCCATCTCATTTTTAGTTCCCTCCGTCATCAGAAGTACACAGAACAAACCCGCATTTCAAGTTCAATTCAAAATATGGGATGACGAGGTTTTGTGACTCTCCCTTTCAGAACTTTTTCTGACCCTGAGAGTTTCTGAGCTTGAGCACTGGGTGCAGACTACCCGAGGTAAACCTGCCTGTGAGAGCCAGTTTGCCACGCGTATATCTCTCGGGATTGAATTCCAGGATGGGCTGGTAGGACCTGCCATGTTCATTCTGGGCAAACTATGTAATACTGACACGAGCAAATTTGTGTATCATTGAGCCTTCCCTTAATTTGAATCAAAATCTATTCTCATCGCTTTCACTGCTGCAGTCATTTGATTTGTTATCTACATAGCTACATGACAGTACTTATAAAAATCGGTGAGGAACAAAAAAAGCCATTCTTAAACGTATTAATTCTCTGCCTAGACCTTCTTTTCCTATATTTCGTGTACAATTTAGATCTCGATCTTTTGTCACTAGTTTTAAATTACAGTTTTCTAACACATTCAGATTGTGCAGTAGTGCTGGTGAAAGTTTTCACATTTGATCAAAACAGATGGAAGTTGTGTTATAGTTACGAACCAGAGTTTGTCAGACTTGATCTGGCCCATAGCTGCTAGACATAGTGTATGATCTCTTCAAATGGTCAGTTTGAAATGCTTCAAAAGAAGATGAAAGAAATCACAACAGTTTGGGGTAATCTCACCACCTCGAAGTTTTTACCTTTTACTCTGTTAGCTGAAATGTGAGGGTTTACATTCCCTTTAGAATGGGTTAGTGTCAAGCATTTTCATTTTCTATATTCTTATTATCTGTGAGGATGCTAAAACTCTCCCTAAATCTTGGTCTGGGAACTGAGATCTGCAGCTCAGGGTGAACATTTGGCTGCAGCAGTTTTGACCAAATTAAATGAATGAATGATATTAACAAGCAGTCTAATTAAGTGCATATTACTATGTTTGTGTACATTCTACAGTCCATGCCACCTACCATAAAAGTATTAGAGCTCATCAGTGCAAAGAATATTGCCTTCAACTCCAGTAAAAGGAATAATTTCCCTGCAGGGCAGTAACACTCTTCAACGTGGCGAATAGCCACAGGCTGCGGGGTTGTGACTTTATGGTAAATAGCTACCTCTTTCATCAACAGAGCAATGAATTGGAAGAGCCCCTGGTGAAATGTATGAGGGTAATTTGATTTCTTCAGGTATAAACATGCAACCCACTCGTTTTCAGGCACTGCTAATTAGGCTGGGTTATCCAGATGCCTTGGGGTAATTATTTTGGCTGTACTTACTGATAGCTGGGAGGGTTGCGAATGTCAGCCGTGTTCTTTCCCACCTTTGGCCACAGTCCCAGTGATTCATACCGCAGTGATCCTAAGCAAGCATCCTTTCTAAGGGGCATAATTCTACTCCCTCAATAAACATGTCTAATCCTCCGTTTCCATTATGGTTACTTAGAGTTTTCTGACTGATAGTCAAACACACAGGCAAAGCAATGTCTCCATTTCTCTGTGTGCCTTTAACTAAGAGGTAAGGCTTTTTTCCCTTTGGTTTACATGCTTTTAAGTATAACTATTTTTCAGCAATTCAGTCCAGTGGAAAAATCACAGTAAATTACACCCCTACAGTGCTTAATTAAAAAGAAAGAAGAACAGGAAAAGAAAAAGGGGGGGAAGACAATTGAGTGATAAAAGCAGGTGTGTACAAAAGAAATCACTATTCTCACGATAAAGGGCAGCTGTCCATGGAGCAAAACACAGCAGATTTGTACAGAACGCAACCACTGAGTACAGCAACACCGAGTAGTAAGGCAAAGCCCAGCACTTTTGGACAGTTAAATCGTGTGGTCAAATACTGCACGAAATGCAAACCACAGCACGCAGAGAAGCTACTCAGGATTAGACTATGACCATCAAGGACTTGATCTTAAAAGATACTCCTGCTGTTCCCCACAAGATCATAACAGAGTCCACAGAGGATCACCTCTGCATTACACGACATGTCATTTCCCTGCACCTCCAATATTCTCCTCTCCACATTCTTTCCGCAGAGTCCATTTGCTCCCACCCCTTCCTCTTTTTGCTTATAGCTTTTAATTTTGGAGTTACTAAGTTTGGACAACTCAGTAAAAGAGAAGTTGAAGACTAACGTGGAATTCTGACAAGAAGAGGGAAATAAGGGGAGCTATTCCACACTGTCCTGAGAGTGCAAAGTTGTTTCATCCCACCATATAATGCAGGATTTTCTAGGGATAACAGACAAGTTGAAATGTCATGTTATACAATCAGGGTGCAAGCCTGAAGATGTTCCTAACTAGCCCTTCCCGAAGCAGCTGCCTCTTTGAAGTTGTATCCATCATTCCACACTAGCAATGTCACTTGAGTAAAACTGGTATGGATAATTGATTTTCAGGGATCTGTCTAAATTATATAAATAATATTACATACTAAAACAGGAGCAAGAATAGCAGTTGTTTAGGGCTGACCTCAAACAAAAAAAAAATTCTACCAAATGTAGCAAAAAATAATTACACATATACACATATATATATAAATAAATTATATCGAGATATACACATACCTATATGTATATATTTATATTCACTTCATGTAGTAGAGGAGTGGAGAAATACTTATATATGTATGTATACCTCTATTTACACCAAACTGGAACAAGGAAATAAATGTTCTATTTAATTTTTACTGTTATATATATGCACAGAGATACACGCATGATATATATATAAATACGTAGGGTTTGTAATTTTTTTCTCTATTTGAAATTATTTGGCGAACTTTAGCCACTTTTCCTCTCTTCCGAGAGGAAAGAAAAATATTTAGAAAAAATGTAAATTTGAGGGCATAAGAATGCTCGGCCAAGATCTGCAGAATGCAGCAAGGCGGCAAGGGAAAACCCTGCTTGCCCAAGACAGACATTCACAAAGGCAGATAAAGTAAAAAGGATGCGTAGGGCTCAATAGCTCCGGGTAGTTTCTGTAGCACCGCTGAGCCAGCAGGAGCGCACAGTAACAATTTTGGGGGGTGGCACTGTGCCTTTTGGCCAGTGTCCTGCTCCTCTGTCTGCGTGCTGCAGTCTTATCCCATGGCGGGAAGATTTTTGGCGGTTTAGGCAATTTCTCTATCCCTCTGCACACACAGGGGTGTTTCTGTCTTTTCTGAGAAGCACACTGAAGAGCAGGACACGGACCTGGACCTCCAAGCGTGCAGGCACACGAGCAGCTCTCCTTCTCACGAGATCTGCTAGTGGCATTGGTCCTATGGAGTCATTTCCTCCAACTGAACCTCACCCAGTTTTGGGCCCCTCACTACAAGAGGGACATGGAGGTGCTGGAGAGGGTACAGAAGTGGCTGCCAAGCTGGTAAAGGATTTGGAACATATGTCCTATAAGGAATGGCTGAGGGGTCTGGGGCTGTTTAGTCTGGAGAAGAGTAGACTGAGGGGAGACCTCATCGCTCTCTACAACTGCTTGAAAGGAGGTTGCAGTGAGGTGCGGGTTGGTTTGTTCTCCCTGGTGGTGAGCGACAGGACGAGGGGAAATGGTCTGAAGTTGCGTCAGGGGAGGTTCAGGTTGGATATTGGGAAGAATTTCTTTACTGAGTGGGTTGTTAGGTGTTGGAACAGGCTGCCCAGGAAGGAAGTTCAGTCACCATCCCTGGAGGTGTTGAGGAGATGGGTAGATGTTGAACTGAGGGATATGGCTTAGTGGTGTTGATAGGGCTAGGACAAAGGCTGGACTCGACCACCTTGAAGGTCTCTTCCAGCCAAAATTGTTCTGATTCTATGATTCGAGTGACAAAAGACCCCTCGTGTTTGGAAAGGCTACTCCTGTGAGCAACAGTTTGCCAGTCTCTAGTGCTGACTTCTCTGCTAATAACACAAGGGAGAGAAAATGTTGTTAATATTCAAACCTCTGAGATTTATTAGCTTTTTGTGCAATGCACATTTGTAAGTGCAAATGATGCAGAAAATTCATGTACACGATAATCAATTAAGAACCGTATTTTACACGAAAACTAAGACTCCACACACTGCGTAAATGACATACTTTACTCTAAATTGACCTAATACGTTTCCAGGAATGTGTCAATTAAAATTTTAGCTTTTTGGAAGAGGAGGAGAAAGACTATGAAATCGAGGCTATTAAATACTGGGAATAAAATCAGAATATTGGTGTCCAGCTGGCACAGTAAGAGAGACTAAAATTTTAAAGATATAAAGAAACCAACCAAAAAAAAACCAAACCAAAAAACCAAACAAACCCTCCCAAAGCTACAGAATTGGGCACCAACTGGCTTCTACCCCTCTCTTGGACATTTCACTCTCTATTTTGTGATATTTTGATTTTTTGGGATGGTCTAACCCTTGTTTCTTTTAACAAAGGAAGATTATAGGAGCCAAAATACCACTGCCAACCCTTCAGGATGTCTGCAATCTCTGCTTTAGGGCCTCCTTCCTACCACAGAGCAGTTATATAAGGGGAAAAAAAATATTTTGAAAATGGAGCAAAAACTTTATCTAAAAACCAGCATATTTTACTATAATATAGAAAAGGTCTTTCCACAGTTATGATTCAACGTATTTCTACACAACAAAATTAAATCTAATCACTGCTTCACTCTCATGTATTTTGTTTTCCCCTGTGTTTTACTCAGCTCAGAGTAGGTTATGCACTCAAGCCCGTTTCTCTTTTAAGGTCTTTGTGCCTCTTCTGTGTCCAAAGCTTAAACAATACTTGCACCAAAAACTAAACATGAAAAACTTCACGAGATTCCTAATATTTTATAGACATTGCTAAAAGCCGTAAGGAAGCCCCAGCCAGAAGAATCTTCCCCTCTCAAGGCACGCCGACAGCACAAGAACGTGAATGTGGGGACGGGGATACATTTGAGCAGAGTCCCTTAACGATTTACAGAAATAACGAGCGCTGTTTAAGAACCAGGCGCAAGGACTTGGTAAGAGTTTTACCATTAACCTCAGTGAACCCATAAGTTTTTCATATCAAGCGTTTGTTCACATGGACAGAAAGATCAGAGACACCAACTTTGCTGCACTGGGAACAAAATATTACAATTAAACATGACTCTCTTTAACCGTATTCCCAGCAGATCCAATGAGGAGACTCTTTTGAAATTAATTAAGCTTCCCTCCCAATTTTTTTCTCCAATAGTTTCACCACTGGATGTTAGCTCCTGCACACCTCTTGCATCTTAAGGCTCTGAACTTCTGCTAACATTTAATAAATGGTCCTTTCACAAGTTGTACACTTTATTTTTTTTTTTGGAGGCTACTTCGTTTGTAATTAAAATGTAAAAGGCAGGAATGGAGTTGACATTCCAAGCTAGCCCCTGCGAGCTCTACATTTCAGCTGGAGCCAAAGTACAACAAATGCAGCCGACAAGCCAAAGAGGTGCAGCAGCATTTTTGCTTCATGCTTTTTGAAAAGCATTTGAATCCCTATCCAGTGAGGGGGAGAAATCCATTCAGTGCTTTTCATCAGTAACTGTCTTCCCCAAAATAGCCACCATTATCAACGTTTTTGGGGTATGGGAGGGACTTACATATACCATATGCACAGGCACTGCTGCAAAAGAAAACCAAAGGGAGCAAAGCCCGCGATCACGTTGCCAATTTTCATTAAAGCCATAGGGACGGTTAATAGCGGTTTCTCAAAAGTGTCAATCATAAATTCCAACCTAGAGCTAAATTCCACCGTGCACTTCTATAGCTCTACATTCCTGCATTGATAAATGTTGCAAGAGATTTGTGGAGCAGTGGGAATTCATTTATGTGCGGGTTTGTGTGTATGGGGTTTTGGGGGTGGATGATGTCGTGGGTTTGGGTTTTTTCTGTTGTTTTGTGGGGTTTTTTTTTTCCCTGTGTATTTTCTATGTCTTTTTGTCTGGTGGCAGCTGTTTCTTCTGACCTCTCCCATCTAAAACTGTTAGGGTGTGCAATTCCAGCGTACCTCAGGGGGCTTCTGCCAAAACTGTTGTTTACCATCTCAGAAAAGCCCCAGTTTTTGTCAGCAGATCACACACAATAATGATAATGAACATGCTTTGAGCTCATGTGTTCTGATCTTCATGATATGAGCTCAAGAAGCACCTGAAGAAATATTTAGTTTTCAAAAAATAATTGTGGAATAATATAATTTCTATTCATGCCTCGGCTACCTATGTGGAGGTGTGCTTCCCCAGACGCTCACTGCTGCCTTCATTAATGTGGCCTCTCCAGTGGTGAGCAAGTTTTCTTTTCATACTCAAGTCCATTTATATTTATTATTACGGCTGAAGGGAGTAGCTGCCCTTTTCTTAGAAAAAGGAGTCTATCAAAATCTTCAAGAGGATTCCTGTCCAGAAAAGCAAGTGACACACGTGCATCCCACCCAGGTGCTAGGTCTGGTAAGGCCACTGCGCTGCCAACGGCTGCGAGATGGATCAAAACCCCTTCCGGACAACAGGAGATTCCCAGCACCTTCCACGGGCTGAGAATCAGGCCCTGAGCTGCACATTAGTACCAGGAAAAGATGGGAGAGGTTATATTTTATCTTACTCAGCAGTAAGATAATGCAGCAGACTTGTGCTGCCTTAGTTCTAGAAGTAAATTTTATTTTCCTCAAGTTTCCTTTCTCAGCCACTTTGACAACTGCACCTGAGAACGACTTGCTGAGGAGCAGAAAAGTTTTGTGCTTTTATTAATTTATTTTTATTGTGTGAGACTCACTTCAAGGTATTTCTTAGGTGGAAAAACAACAATAGGACCTAATCTTGTAAGGAGCTAAACATTTCCAGTCAAATGCTGACCGCTTGCCACTCCCACTAAATCATGAGAAACAAGAAAGCTTTCTCTCCTTCCAGCACCAGTGCAAGGAGGAACACTTCCCAAACATCTTTCATTTTTTGTCCTCAGATCCATGCTCTGAGGTAGATGCTGTGCTGCTGGAAGTCAGCGTTGCCCCCGTGCAGAAGCAACTGCAGAGTGCTGCTGCAGGGTCTAGCCCGGACTGCACAGAACGCTCCCCCCAAAGTCACACCAACTCAGCATAAACTCACACAGAAGGAACAAGAGCCTTACAAACCAGTGTGCTTTAACAGCCATAGCGAGTCCATATTTCCCCCCAATTTAAAATATGACTTCCCAAGTAATGGTTTTATTTCTCTCTTTTTTTTTTTTTTTTTATATTACCCTGTTATACTCAAAACTTTAAACACTCAATTGTTTTTATGATGCTTTTTATAGTTTTGGCAGCTTGTTCAGTGTCATGGACAGAATTTTAAGAATTCTCATTCACTAACAATGCAATTTTAAACTCTTCCCAGATGAACCAAATTAACAATATTAATTACTTTGTGGGGTTTTTTTCTCAAGTTGTTTATATGTAGTAAATGGTTTTGAATTATAGGGATTTACAGACTTTATATATCAATCCAGTAACAAAGAGGCAATGTGAATCTTCTTTTTTTTTTTCCTCCAGAATGCAGGTACAATCTTTTTACCCTTTTTTTTTTTTGCTAGTTGGGAGATTTGTTCATTCACCAAAAGAATGTTTCAGTGCAATCTAATTCTAACTATCAGAAGTGTTATACAGGAGAAAAAGATATATTATGTGGTTTATTTTGCAGGATAAATATATTTAGTTTTAGTGGGACTCATAAGCTAATAAACTACCTGCAGGAAAAAAAAAATACCCAGCCATAAATCTTTGCTTTCTAGATTTTAATTGTAAAACTCTATTACTGTCGCTCAAAGGGTTAATGATTCTCTTGGCTGGAGGACAATTCATTCTACGGCTAAACGCAATGACAAATAACCATTATTCTTTCCAACTGCACTGATAATCGGGACAGCTTAAACATTTTCGCCAGTATAAGTGAAACCATTAATCCTCTTGGATTTCACGATAAGCGGTGACTGCGAAATAATGACTGTGTCATTGCAGGCAAGAAAAAATGTTAACAATTAAAACAAGTTAGCCATTATCTTACAGAGTACTGAATCGCTTTCACATTTCATTAGCAATATTGTAAGTGATATGTACCTTATTAAAAAGCTCTTATTATCCAAGAAACCTAATTAGTCAAAATCTCTCAGTCACTGGTTTAATTTTCTAATAATATAAATGCTGTGTTGGGTAATGCAATGTGAGGAGAGTCAGCTGTTTGTGCAAAAAAGTTTCAACACGAAATTCAAAAATACCATTTAGGATGAAAGGTACAGCGTAAGGAAATGTACTTTTCTTATTACTATATCAGAAGAATCAGGTTTTTCTGGAATCCACTGTTTGGACATATAAGTATAGCAAAATCTTTTTCTCCTCTCTGCTTTTAAGCAAATTGCTCAGTGCTATACTGAATGAAAGGTCCAAGAAAAAGGCAGAGCAACTTTTTGTCAAGCTGCAAGAGGCATTTTCATTCTCCTCACACCAAACCCTGAAGCTTCCTATAAATGAAGCTGATGAACTAACACCTGAGACACATCTACACCTGGAAACACAGGAGAAAGACGCCTTTGCATTTCTTGAAAGCAATGTCAGAGATCACAGTTTCAAATCCTATAGGCTTTAGCCTCTAAACCCCTGGAAAAAAAAAAAAAAGACGACCAAAAGTAATACCACTGTTGCTCCTGCCGCTTTTTAAAAAACATACAGTAAGTACTAAAAATATCTCTTTTTTTCCCAGCCAGTGCTATTGCTTTTTCTTGGTCGGCAGAGCAAGACTGGGTGGGGGAAGGAAAGATGTATTTTATCAGAGTGCTGGACCAAAGTGCTCCTGCAAGTGCTCCCAAGGAGAGAGCTCAGCACTCGCCTCAGCTCTCCCAGGAGCACGACTTGGGCCAGGCTTACAGCTCGCAGGTGCAGGAAGTACTAGACTGTAACCAACCCAACCCTGCCGCTGGCTCAAAGTCCTCTCTCAAAAAAGCGACTGCGAGGAGCGGATGAACTTGGACTTAAGAATATTTGGATGCCAAAGCAAGCGTGTTTGGATTGACCAAAACACTCACAAGATCCCACTGAACTGGTCAGATGCTTCCAATCTAAAAGGAAGATAGAGAACAGGGGTCTGTCACATGATTTTTTAATTTCACAGGGAGATTTCCTTTATATTTTACCGGAATTATTTGTTCTTATTTTTCCTTTCCTTTAAAAGATATGTAGCCCTGAAAATTACAGGCAATGGGTAACTGCAGGCCATACAACATATACAGTTTTATTTTAAAGTATAATTATTTTTGTAACGGTAATAACTTTTTCTTCATCAGACAAAGCTAAAGACGTTTTGACAGAGTGACCTAATTCTTGCCTTCCTCCCCCCCACTTCTCCTTGCCTCTGCTCTCCTGCATATAAAGCTTTGGTTTGCACAGAGAACTGAAAAAGCAATTATTCATCCACTATTTAATAGTTCACCCTCAAACAGATACTTAGGTACCCCTCAGTCTTTCTCTTATTTTGCTTTGAAATGCCCTGCACAGTCCCAGATGTAACTAAGGAGGCTGGATGATTCTCTTTGCCGTATTCTCACTGTCCCTGAGCACTGGATTGACCCCACATTTTCAGTTTGGGACATACAAACCACCATCTTAAATTCTGACTCCCCATAATTTAAATATTTTGCTCCCTTCTGACAGACCCTTCCAAACTCCCTCGGAGTTGCAATTGAACTGTAAAATGAGGGTTTGGTTTTCAGTGAACAAATGTTTGGACTTGGGATTCTGGCTCCTATTTAGCAATTATGAATGTGCATTTGAGTTGACAAGATAATGCGACTTCCATATCTCTCACAGCAGGAGCTTTGATCCCATGTTAGTGTTTAACATATGTTTTTATATATTACATTAACGTGACTTGTAATAGACTGTAATGTGAAGTCAAAACACACTTCCTTACCTATCTCCTTTCTTTCAGAAGGTTTTTCTAAAACAACAACAAAAAATATTTTCTTATTATACTAAAAGGTTGCAAGTAAAGCTTGCAGGAGAGGCGCAACATGGCTACTGTCATTTGCCACTCCATGAAAAATACTGGCCTTACAGCAAATAATTTACCTGATCCATCCCAAAGGTACACTTAGCAAAGAAAACCATTCTCTTCACAAGGAAAAAGAAGTCTGAGAGCAAATTCTACATGCTATCTCTCACCACCTTTACCCAGTGCACTACAGTGCTCAGATGCTGCAGAGATGGGGACACAACAGAAGACCACGTTAACACTTTTCAGAACAAGGCACTTGCAGAAAAAGCTTAAATCTGACATTATTTCAAACTCCCTGAACACGCTCCTCCAGTTTTGCACCACTTTAATCCTAGGTCTGTTGCTTTTGAGTTTGATACCAATCTGGATAAATTTAATTTTTTTAAAAAATGTCTTATCTGTGTACTAATTAATTATATCAGGGTGGGACACAAGGCTACCAATAGTGGTTACTCTGTCCTATGCAGATGACAGGTCAGTACGGACTCACCAAAGCCATTTCCTACGCTGTCAGGGACTGAATAATATTTGCAGCAGCAGCAGCGCACGTAGTGGGATGCTTAACTAGGAGACGCTTCAAAGAGAAAGTTCCTGGCTGAACTCAGAGCTGTAAAAATTTCCCCACGTGTTTTTAAAAGTCAGCAATAATTGTTCTTTAAATTTGTTTTTCTTGCTGTTTTTACCACTATTGTCATTTCCCCACCAAGGCCCAGCCTGTCAAATTTCAGGCAACAAATATGGAGAGGATTTATATTTGCTTTCACCTAACTAAGGCAATGTTCTTGTTTTCCTGAGATAAATACAAAATTAAATACTAACATGTAACTGGCATGAAGTCTCTTAGCATTTTTTAAAAGTACTTACATAAAACCTAAGATTGGGGGAATAAGCATTTGAATTAATAAACTAATATTCACAGGGAACAAGGCATCAAAACTCTAACCTACACCACGAGCTGGTTGCAACCGTGTATTTTGATCCTAACTTCAGCCCTTGTGGAATTTGTCTCCTACGCCACAGGAAAGATTCTAGGTTTATTTTCCCCTAAACCCGAAACTTATTAAATTCAATTTAGTCTGGCCTTTCCTAGCCGCTGGGAGAGGATGATATATTTTTTCTCTTCAGGCTGGACTGCGCTTAAACACAACCAGGGATTCATGCAAAACCAGTCAAGACTAAGGCAAGTGCTTCAGGGGGAGGAAAAGAAAAAAAAAAAAAAAATTCGCCGTAGCTGTTTCTGCAGTAAATTGTCAACTGCTGTGTTGCTTCAGGATGGGTCAAATCAGCTGAAAGTCAGATCCTGGCTTCGCCAATGAGTCACAACTTTATCAGGTCCTGCCTCTGGTTATTACTGCCAATGTGACCATCTCGTAACTAAGGAAATGCTAGTGCAAAGCTCGGCCTGTCGTGTTCTATATAATCTCGGGGCCTCAGCCTGTGTCTGCAGGTGTTTCTCTGTATTGAATCTCCCTGGGGAATCTTCGGCTTCACAGCAAAAGCCGGCTGAAGTGAAAGTGATTTGATTTGGATCCTATTACAGGCACTTTACCTCTTCTATTTCCGTGATAATAGCAGATTGGAGTCGATTATTGTACCGGGAGGGAAGTTAATGTGTTGTCGAGAAACATTGGTAAAAGTGGCACAGGAAAAGGCACATAAATAAAAGTTTAGAGTGAAGCAAAAATCTGGGAAGCAAACCTGCGTCAGTGTCTTTCTCAGCTCCTACCAGTCTCTCAGTGCCTCTGGATCCTTTTCTGTCTTTATTCCGATTTGAAAACACGACGGATTCCTTCTCGCTTTAATTTTGTCGCTCCTGTACATCTTTAGGGCGACTGTTCTCCTCCCCCCAGCCCAGTCCCTCTCAGGAAACTCAGCCACCCAAACAGAGTTGCCGCAAGGACGCAGTTTGCACTGATTATCTTGCTTTGTATTCCCCGGAGTCTAAAAGTTTGCCAGCCTCAACTAATGCACCTCAGAGAATCACAGAAGCAGGAATGAAACCCTAGCTGGGTTTGAAAGAGGCACTTTATGTCCGCTCACAAAAGAAAAGAAAAACATTGAAAAATTTCCAAGAACTCCTGCTAGGTGACAAAGTAGCATTTGTAAGATGCCCTTCAGTGCTCCTTCAACTTCAATACTGAAACCTTTGTGTTCTCTGTGGTGCGGCTTCAGATGGAAGTGATACCGGGTTAGAAAAACATGCTACATCAAACAGGACGTGGCTAATAAGACGGAACAATCAGGTTTTGCTCTGATTTCAAATGTTCGCCGGAAAAAATTTGTGTAGCTTGATGGTATTTTAAGTGGCGAGCTGAAAAAATAGTAATTGAAATTGTGACTTTCATCCAAAGACTTTTCCAAGCCAGAGACATAAAGCATTACTGAAACACAACTGCTGCTAAACACAATAAACTGGTACACAGCAGCACGGGCTGAATGGGGGGGGAGCTTTGGGAAGCAGGGTGTGGGAAGGGGATCAGGCAAATTTGAGGAATATGCTGGTGCAGAAACACCTTGCAGAGAATTTCCACCTCTTCATCCTTTTTTTACTACAATGAAATAGCCAGCTCTTCTATCTCTCTCATCTCCGCTGCCATCTTTTTGCTTTGCTTATGTTTGAAATTAACTGCCGCTGCCACCAAAATTTTTTCCTTATTCAAATACCTTTGGTGCTGCTTTGAAAAACTACTATTTTTTTTTATCTCAAGCACAGTCTTGGGTTAGACCTAAAAAGTCTGGCCTAAAAATAATTTTAAAAAAAGAAAAAAAATGCCAACATCAATTTTATTAACAAGCTAGTTTTTAACTCTTCTTTGGATTCTCAGGGTTTTTTTATATTTTTTAACTTTATCGTTTCTAGGGCACTATTTTCATGTGACCGAGCCAGAGAGAGCAGTGAATTTGATTCAGCAGGCAGTTGGCTTGGGCATGGCTGAATGGCTTGATCAAAAGAGCACAATTTGCTTACATGGGGGGGGATGTTACAGAAATATGTCAGCAGCTCTCTTTGCTTTGCTTCAGGGTCCTGAGGTTTCATACCCCTCCTTTATTAAAATAGCCAGAAAACTGATAGCTTCTAGATTTGGATATCTTCACCTACAAGAGGGAAGTATAATATCCAGGTACATCATTATAGCCTGGAATTTGGCACATCTCTTCCCACCTACGCAAAGCAAACACCAGGGGAGCAGAGTGCCCTGCCAACCCCAATGGGAACATCCACACCCGCATTTACTCAATGTGCCAAGTCAAAAGAGAGCAGGACCCGGTGTCCAAATTGTTATAAGAAAGTACATTCCTGTCTTAAAAAACAGTAGCTCTAGGGGATGAGGAAATAAAAACCTCCAACAGGTAGAAAAAGGGGGGAAGTTGTCTTTCTGAGAAGAAGGCACCAAGAGCTGGGCAGAACTTGTGGACTTTTTGGTGTTGGGTGTCCTTACAGGAAGATGACGGGACATGCACGGCCTGTCCTGCCCTTCTCAGGATCCAGCAGGCAGAGAAGTTGACTAGATGCTGTCTGCACAACGAGCTCTTAGATCCCTACTCTTCTCCATTATCACTACACTGTGAAAAGACACATGGGTCATTCAATTAATAAAGATAGTTATTTAAAATTATCTAAAATGTCATGGACGTTTAATTTCCAAGCACTGAATTATTTCTGTATGGAGAAGCCCCAAAATTCTGAACTCCTCTTACAACCATCACATGGGGTTAGCTGGATTTTTTTTTTTTTTTAAACGTTAAAACTGAGGGAAATCTGAGACTGAAATTCATTTCGACATCCAGGAACTGCAACTACACAAGCAATTCAACAAAGCAGAGACCTACCTACAAAATGTTTTGGTGTCGCCAGGTCTACATGTTGAGCTGACAAATGTTTCAGCTTTAGGGTATTGCTCAACTGTTCACTGTGTGTCACATCAAAAGTCCATTAAATCAATGAAAACTTCTTCACTGATCGTCACTGATCTGGAGGGGTTTTTGCAACAGTGTCTGGGCTTCCAGCTCTCCTCAGCTCTTTCTTTTTTTCATTCCTTGCCTTCTCTCAACATTTTTTCCTGCTTTTAAAGATGACCTTATTCCCCATGCCCTCCACTACCCCTTCTCTCTTCCATTCCTTTTTACATTCGTTACCCTCTATTCCAATGTACCAGCACCATTAAAAGTGCATCAGCTTCCTATGCATAAGCTAATCTACTCCTCCAAGGACTCACATCTCTGTGTCTGATTTATTACAGCAAATGGAACCTCTTCGATGGAAGTTGGGGTTAGAAGTTGTAAAGTCACTCCCATTCTCCAGAGAAGCCCAAAATGCAATCTGGGAGAAATACAAAAGGAAGGTCACTCTCTGCCCAGAAGACAGGCTGAACACACAATGACTTGTCCTCTCTTGTCTTATGCATCTTGTCTACGGGTCTGAAGTCCCCTTTTTCTGGAGAGCCAGAAGACCGACAGGTTTATGAAGGTGGCATTACCCTGAGTCAAGCCCATCGTGGACCCCTAAAGTCAAGAGGAACAAAAATTTGTATCAAATGGTGTCAATCAATGAGTTAAGTCCTACTGGAGTCTTCGGTGTGAAAAAGACAGAAGATTTCTCTAATCAATCTCAAAAGATCTACATCCCACATAAGAATTATTTTTTTTTAAATCACCATTAATACGAACAGCATGTAGGATTTACAAAGAAAGCCTATAGGTCCTATAACAATATGGAAGGAGAAAAGGTAAGGAGAAGCTTTCAGTGTAAGGTTACTAATGAACAGTACCTTTACCAGCAAATAATTTCAGTTGTGACAAAGAATCTTAAATAGAAAAAAAAAGAGGACTATATCACTTTATAATCCTTCTTCAGAAAACGGGATTTTTCTTTTCCCACTTGTCTCCTGGGCTAAACAATCACCTTAAACATATATGTGAGCTTTGAGGGTTGTTTTAGCTTCCTGGAGGATAGTGCAAGAAATAATACTGGGCTAGAAGGAATGAACTCGGTCCCTATACACAGAACAGCAATTTGAAGTGGAACTGTCTCTGCTCATCAAAGTGCAGGGATGCTCCACAGTTTTGATGCATTACTGAGAGCTCTCCCTAACCAAACAAAGCTTTGCATCTGACTAGTTGTTACAGGCAACTGATTTACATAATTACTTTGGATTTTTCCCTTCAAAAACACACAAAATATGAATCATTGTACTCTGTCTTAAAGTCATTATTAGCCAATTAGAACTCCAGAATTTGCATAATCACTCTTCAGTTATTTCTGGGTAATCACACTGTGACGTGCGATTACCAAAGTCAGACTGGTGATTCTACAGTGGATTATAAACTCAGAATTATTGAGGGGCTCTTCAGCAATAAAGGAACTACCTCAGCTGCTCAATTCCCTTTCAAACTGGCATGAAGGAAACAAACAAAAAAAAAAAGCACAAGATGAGTAAAATAAGGCTCTTACAGTGATGGAAACAAAAAAGAATAGTTCTAATATTTATCCACTCATGAGAGGGAAGGATCGGTTTTCCAAATTTTAGCACTGATACCAACCCAAGTATAAAAATCCTGTGCCTCCCAGTTACATATCTGACAAATTTGTCTGGATAATAATACTGTAACTCAGAAAATAGTAGGAAACATCATGTAAAAATCAAGAATTAACCTACAACTCCAGTGAATTCTGCACCATGTCCCTTATACAAAGCACAGCCCTGGACTCTGGCATGCCGACAGCTACCATGACCACAGAAAAAGAAGGGCTGCGTGATGGCTCCTGTCACTTGGGGTTGATAACGGACAAGAGCAGGGTCAGTAAGAGTTACATATATAGACAAACCTAGTGAACAGGGCCTTTTTCTTGGGATATCTCTTTGTAATACACTCCAGATACTGTCACGCCAATCCGACCAGGAGCAAGACCCATCCATGTGGATGACGAATCGTGTGACTAAGTAATAGCCTAAGTCAAGTGTGGATGTGACCATTCACTGGAAGATGGCAACGTAATGAATCTGCTCCAGGGTTTAGGGGGTTAAGTGGCTTGCCGGAAGACAAGTTAATGATGTACCGCTGCATTCAATGAAGATTGATTGAGAACGGTATAAATGGGCAGTGGGCAAGGACAAAGAGGCTTGTTTGGGGAATGAGGCAGAATGGTGGGGAAGAGACGGATTCCAGCTGAAGGTAGCTGGTGAGTTGAGTTGAAAGAATAATATCAAAAACCACAGGGAGAGCCACTTCGGGGAAGACGACTTCACTCGTGTCTCATACTGTGAAGCAAACACTGAGCAGAATGGTCATGACAAGTATCTGCTGATAACGTTTGCATTACCTACAGCCACTGGACTGACATCGTTAAACACAGGGATAACTGAACAGGATTTCACATCCTCCTTCTTTGAGATCTTCCCTATGTTTGGAGGTAGCACACTGATTAGCTGGTATTAAAAATGCAAATTAAACCCAGAAGGCTGAAATATGCAAGAATGCAACCACAGGGGGAGAATAGGGAAGTACGAAAATGCAATTTATACAAGAGTGTGGTCCTCTAGCCTTGCAGCAAGCACAGGGCATTAATATTTCAGAAAATAGGGACACAGTGACCATGGTAGAGTTTCCACACAAGGCTATCATCAGAGGGAAAGACTGTATTTAGAAAAAAGAGGCTAAGCAGAGGTCACAAAAACAAGCTCAACAGGTAACTGACACAAAGACGTAAGAAACACTATCATTATAGTCTAGCCTGGGTGGGTTTTACAGATAATAAATTAATAGTCTCAAAATGCTTTTAACGCAAGCTAATACTGCACAGTGCCGCTATACCCATGACAAACACAAAAGCTGTGCCCAATAAATACCTAAAACTCCAGTTACAAAATATAAATAGGAACAATTTCGAGCTGATAACGAGACAGCAAAAACTGAAAATCACACAAACGGAGACACGCAGTGGAAGGAAACTCTGTGGCCTGGATACCAGACAGACGTACAGAACAGACAACTCTAATCTCTAGTCCTGTTAGCGTCATTTAAGTAAACCTGGTCGTACAATAGAGCTACAACTTCCCCCAATGAATCTCATTATAGCACTCATTTGTGGTAATGGAAAGGGCACTTAATCACAGTAACTTACAGCAGCTTGCTCTAACCCAACCCTAGTTTTCTGTATTCCTCCTTCTCCCCTTCTATAAACAACGAAATCCAAACTAGCCCACTTAAGCTAGCATCCCTGGGTGTATTAGGTGTATACTAAATATCCCCTAGATTCCCATCATCACCATCTTGGCTGATGGATATCACTACTGGTACCACAGTTTCAGGAATTACGCTAATTCCCAGATGCATCATTGGGGTCTATCTGTTTTCATTCAGCTAGTCTTTTAAATTCCAGAATAGGATCAGGATTCGTTAAGTCATAGTTACTACAGGTCTATGCTGAGGATCTCAGCATCACGAATTTTCTGAGGGACGTGCAAACTAAAATTTTCAATTAAACAAAATGAAGATTTTCTTCCATCACGGCCGAAAGCAGAATGATCATTCAAGACTTGTACAACTTCCTGATGTCTTCTTCCCGTGGGAAGTCTGAAACAGTATTAACCAGTTTTGACAGCGTTGTTCTTCCCAAGACAGTGCTATCACCTAATTATACAGCTCTAGCTTCTACCCAAACCTGGTTACTCCTGCCAAGCAGCAGAAGGCAGTGCTGAGTTACGCACAATGCATAAAAACGGGCACTTAGTGACCACTGGAATCCCGTAGCAGGCAGGCTTCCTTCTTAACACTGTTTCCTGCATGGGAAATACTTGCATTATGGTTGAAAGTAGCAAACATCCACAGAGAACAGAACAGGGTTACGTGAACCAGCACTTTGAAGACATGCTGATGTCACCTTCCAATTACAACATTTTAAATGGAAATATTTTTCTCTTGAAACACGCAGAGTGTCTTCCCCTGCGACAAAAATTCAAAACAAAGCAAAAAACAAACAAGTGTCTGAGGAACAGTGAGACACAATACATAATTCAGTCACAAATCCAATTTTCTATTCAAAACCACTTTTGACTGTGCCTAATTAGACTTTATACCTACCTCAACACAGGACAGTTTTTGCTAGGACTGTGCTTCCTCTACCAAGCAAACCTCGTCCCTGCCAGAAGTACTCTAGAGGGACCTATCACCGTACCTACCACTCATCTTCATAGGGATGCTCAGGTACATTTTATATGTGAACCACAGTTCTGGACTAAAACATTTCGCCTCTGGGCCCATCTATTCTTATACCAGGGAGAAAAAAAATTTGCAATAATAGGTTGTTCTCTTATTGTAAAAACATTTCAACTGTACTAAAAGTGCTAATTTAGTTTGCTCAATTCAAATCATTCCAGCAGGAATTGCAGCCTGCATCTATAGAGAGCTCTGCTGCATGTCCCTTATTAGCTAATTCTCTCACATCAAGCTCATTTAAATCTATTTGTCCCAGACCACCCTCTTTAAAGAGAGGAAGGAGAAGGATGGGATCTCTTGCGACTCAGGCTCCCATCCTATTTATGACTGAATGTTTAAGGATGCTTTACAAAACTTTCTCAGTCTCCCCTTGTAATTCAAATCAATCGTAGCCATAAAACACAAATTCTGGAATTTATATTCCTCCCCCCTCTCCCACTCCCCCCCCCCCCCCGAAAAAAAAAATAAAAGGTTTAATTTGATAATTGAAGAAATAAAAGGTTCTTTTCAAACCTGACATTAAAAATCTCTAATAAAAATGGGGAAAATGAAGGTCTAGGATGACAGTCTTTATCAAAGTGTATATAGAGACATTATATGTTCCAGTAATTGTTTAGGCCGGTGAATTAATGAATCCCTGGCTGTAAGTCTCCATTTGAAATTATTTCAGTGGTGTCTGCTGCTCTGCTGCTTTGGAAAAGCCTGTTGTCTGAAGCTCTGGAGAAGGGCCTTGAACCCTGCCATTCAATCCCTTTCAGCCCATCAGCTGAGTCTAATTGCCAGAAAGCACACGAGACCCCTAAGCCTGATTGTTCCCCGACCTCCTTTGAGGTTCTGAGGCATGAAAAGCAAAAGGGAAAAAAAAAGCTCTCTTTTGATCTTCTGTTTCTTTCTCTCTCTCTCTCTCTCTTTTTTTTTTTTCCCTGCCTACTCCTACTCTAAGAATGACACATTTCTTTATATGGCTTCTCCTTCTTATAAAGACAATAATTAATAAGGCCTTTATAAAATGAGGCTTGAATTGGTGTCACCTTCAAGGGTGGTCCGGGGCTCTGAAGTGAAACCCCCGGTGGGCTTAGGCATTGCATGGCCTTTGCACAGGTCAGGTTTAAATACCCTGACCTCAATTTTCACTCTCCTCCACTAATGAGCCGATTCACACATGGATACAAAATTATACGAGGGAAAAGACAAAAGGAGCAAGGTGTAGTTGACACCACATTGGCCAAATTTTATTATCATCTTTGTGCCTATGACATCACAGCTGTGGACATTGTCAAAGCGGCGAAAGCGCTCGCTTTCTCCCCCCAGCCCACTTCTTTTTGTCCCCTGCCATCAGCTTTATATAATTACTTTCACAAACTCACACTCTCTGCCTATTATTTGCTCAGATGTCATGAAGCTGCGACGTTAGGTGGGACTGGGGACCAGTCTGGGTTCTTGTGTGGTTACACATGCAGAACTGGGTCGCTTTTCTTGAGGTTCTGCTTCACTGCCTCACTGTCAATTGTGAGGATAAAGCGGCATTATGTGTAGCTATTCTATTTCACAGGCTTATCAATTTGACACCAAAAGTTGTTTTTTTTTAAAAAAAATCATCACACCAGGGACGTTACGTGTCCATTAAATGGAAATTGTTGATGGTTGACATTGAATGAGTTGTCAAAGGCAGCAAGACACGCATTGCATAAGTTTCTCTATTAATGCAAAACAGTTAACAAGTTTATTAGAGAAGAAGCTAAAGGGGGGGAAAAATGATGCTATGACAGCCACACCCGTGGGTTGTAAACCTGTCAAATCCCGTCAGAGGAGCGAGGTCAGCGTTTGGATTGAAGAGAGAATCAGCAGGAGGCACTCGTCCTCTGAGCCAGGGGATCCCACACCCAGGCACTCTCAGAGAGCTATATAGGACACTGCCTCGGGGCTAATTCACAAGCGAATCTTTCTGCGTGACACAGCCACAACATGTTGTTGATAAGCTAAGAAGCAAGAACTAAGTATTTCTAGGAATTAAAAAAAAAATAAAAAATCCCATGTCGCTTGCCGTTGCCATAGGAAAGCTCGCTCTGATCACGCAATGAGGTTCTACCATCCTTAAACTCTATCAGTGTCAAATGGTGGCTGTTTTCTTCCCTCCTTGTCCCAAGATGTTGTGCAATGTTGTGGTTAAAGACTCGCCAAGCTCCTAAGAGGTGGGCTGTACAGCACTTAAGCCTAATCTAGCTTTTCAGGGGTGGTGTAAGGCTGCTAAATAAAAGTATGCAACACGCCGGAAAGTCTTTGCGCTGAAAAAAAAAAAAGAACGCTATCGCCTTTGGGACAATTTTGGAGGTCTCGCCTCTCAGGCAAAACTCAAAATAAATTAACACTATTCTTACAAAAACCAAATCAGGCTTTAAAAAAAATTTGTTCGTTAAACCCCATAATAGAACTGGCTAAGGATGCCTTCACTCTTCCATTAAATACAAACAACTCTGACCTGTTAACAGGTATTTAATGAAGTACCATAACTCTCCACAAACAACTCCCCTCAGCAAGGAATTTCTAAAAAAGGGGTATTATTAAGTGCCACTATTTCGTCACACAGGGAATTTTCAAGGAAAAGGAATTAGCAGAATATTTACTCTCATGAAAAAGTTTGCAATCTCCATCTCCTCTTTACCCTTTCTGAGACAGATTAGTTTTGCAAATATAACGCTGAAGAAGAAATGTCCTAGAGGATGCACATCGTGTTAATACATGATATTGCAAAAGACAAATGCTTTACAACACAAAATATCCAATACATTATACTTAAAACTCAAGGAAAAAAAGAAGGAATTTTATCAGGTTCTTTTCAGTCTGAAGTACTAAAACCACTCCAAACAACACAGGGAAAAAAAAAAAAACAAAAACCCTAATATATGCACATGATATGCAAACACTACAGCCAATTTTCCAAAATGTAGAAACCCCTTAAGGGCACCTGAAGACATTTTGTACTTCAGCAGGATAAGGAAATACATGGGTTTGGTAGTTATTTTTCCCGTTCAAATAATGTATATTAAGGCCATTTGCTGGCAGACACTTCCCATACTGCGTCAGGACTGCCAAGGAACAACCAAAATGAGCTAATAACTCTCTTCGGGTGCCTGCTGATGGGAGAGAGCAAACTGGAATTACCTGATTTGGCCTCACCAATAGCTTTTTGTATGACAGCTAATCAAGGCTATAAGTAAGGAATGGATTAATTATCACCTCGGGGTTTTTTATCATTGTCTGTATAATTCCCAAAGTGCTAGTGTATGTACAAATACTTTCTAGAAAATTAGTATCAAATCTTTAAAACATTTCTCTGAAGAAGAAAATAATATGGGCTTCATTTTATTTATTTTTTTTTAAATGCAAGCAAAATAATGCAAAAATTATATACTTATTACTGACAGGAGCAGAAATTCTATCAGTCTGATCTTCATTGAATATAGCTATGTAAAGGCACATCAAATGCTGCAAATTTTTACCTGCCGAGGATATGGCCATCCAATTCATAAAAGCAACACATCACATTGAGACCAAAATACAGTATGTTTCCGAGTCCCTGATGGGGCTGAGGGAATATCAGTTTCTCTGATTTTTAGCAAAGTACTGTTGAGCAGTAGTATGAAGTGCAGAACAAGATGAAACTAAAAGAGAAGAAGTTAATTGAAGTCTTGCTAACCAACAAAGTAAGTGTTCTTTAATTTGAAAAAAAATCAAGAAATGCAGAAGTTAAGGTTTGCAGGATCGCCACAACTCCCCTACCCAGAATATACAGGATGAATTACACTTTTTTTTCCTTTTTTTCTTTATGCACCATCAGTCCAGTTCCTATCTTCTCAGATGTATTAAATTTCTAAGCTGTTCCTTGTAGCGTGTAGGATAGTAAAATTAGGTCTTCTTTATAAAGCAGAGGGAAGAAGGGAAGGACAGTCTGAGAAGTCTATCTTTGGCACACTTGATTTTAATTGGGCATTGTATCATCCCAGGAAAGACTGTATTTCCTAGCCGCAATTAGCTAAATACAGAAAATACAAAATGTCATGATCACGCTACATAGAATGAATTATGATGATACTAAGTCTGTTTCTTTTCACACAACTATGACCAAAGACAAGGTGAAAGGCAAGGATCTATAATGCTCCAAACTGCACATAAAATACTTGAAACCAGAAAAGGAGAGTCTGAAATGCCTGGTCCCTCACTCTTTTGATATGGTATAAAACACGGGAAATCAAATGGGCTTTCTGCTGAGTAAAGCACTGTTAAAATGACTGTAAAGCTTGGCCATGCAAAAACATAAATATCAGTCCAGCCTTAAATATATTGAAATATATTATATAGTAGTATTTATCTGAACACATACAAAAGCAAGCTACAATGTACTAAAATTTGTAATACTTTCACTGGGTTGACTTTGTAAATGTAAATGCTGTCCTGTTTGAAGAATGAAAAGTATTTATAAAACAGCCTGAGTGAATGCCCATTTGAGAGCAATGCTTCATTTTTTTAATACTTCTATTACTCTTCTTTCCACCAAAAAAAAAAACCCCTCAAGAACAACAACAAAAAAAACCCAAACATGAAGGATGGAGGAAATGCCTTCCTTCTGAGACCACCCACAACCATGGGCTTCTTCCTGGGTTCTCTATGAAACTGCTAATACCCAGCAGCGAGCGCACCCTCCGGGGAAGTCGCTTAGACATGAAACTAATAAAGACATCTGCACATGCCTCCCTGCAGACACGGCTCCAAAAGGGATGGCTCTTCACCAATATTCCCTTTGACAAGAGCACATTCTAATAGGTACCTTATGAACGCCGGACCACTGAAATTGTAAAAGTGCTGTCTGTGGAAATATTTCTCTAGACACGATTCCACCACCACCCCCAAACACACGACACGCAGCTCTCTTGATATTCTTAAACCTTTCGCAATGTCACTAATCGCAAGAGTTCAAGAGCAGTGGAAATCTTAACTTGCTCATCATTCTACTCAGCTGCTGTTTGTCACCATTTCATTCCCTTGGCAGCGTCACTTTGCTGAAAAAGATTCGCCATCTCAGATCCAACAGTACCACTGGCTTCTTTTCTCACTAGAGGTTCCTGATACCAACTTGCAGCCACCCTCTTCTCACCAAGCCTTGCTCAAAGCGCAGAAATTTGCTGTAAAACTGTTTCCTCCCCAGCAAATATCCTAAATTTAAGCCTTATAAATTCCATCAGGAAATAAATCAGGTCTGAGGACAGACAAATTTCTATGCTGGCTCTAGAGGCACGTATAAAACAGTGGATTCTTGAGGTTCTGCCCCAATTTAGGTACCAAATACAATACCGCATCATTTACACTATATGTAGGTACCGCTGGCACAAAGCCCTTGGCCAGAAGTTTGTTCTTCCCAGTCACTTGTGGAAAGCCAATCTCTAGGTGTTCAGCAGCAGTGAAAGATTTCATTTCTTTCGCCATCACCTCTAGCACAGACATAGTCCAAAGTCCTCAACCCGATCACATTCTATACATGTGGGTGAATATCATGCAAGGCTCCTTTTTCTAGTTCACTAAATGTTCAGACATTTTTGGTACTAAAAGTTTGTCACTAAGGAGACTTTGGCGAAAGCTGCTACAAGTAGAAAAAAAAAATCCTTTTTTAATGAATTCAATCAAGGAGGAGCAAACGGAAACACTAAATGGCAAATACTTTTTCCTTTATTGTTTTCAAACAATTACAGCATTATTTTACGTGAAATCTGTTCTGTAACAATGAGAGAAAATTAGTGTGTTCTATTCAAAAGATACTGCAGGATGGATTAACATTTATGATCCAGAGTTCAGTGACTTGGATGTTTTCATTTTCTTTTTTTTTATATTAATTGGATTTTCCAGTATACGCTGAAGTGGTAAAATGCATTTAATCAATATGCTTTGGGACTAAATTAGCAAAGTACTAATTTTGTTGTGCAAGGTTATATTATGTATTGTACATTTTTAATCACAGTATTCTCCATTTATTTCTCATTTGCGAATCTTACGATCCCGTTGTGTATAACGCAAAGAGAATAGACAGAGTAAGCCTCATGAGTTCAAATATATAGAGGAGGAAGGCTTTCAGAGGGGTGGATTTAGCAGTTTCTCATCTTAACCTGAACAGTTATGACATGAAATTTTTAACGCAGCCACGTTGCCCAACAGTTCGCAAGAGCTGCAGTAGCTCACCCAGTGTCGCATCTTAAATTTTAATGAACATTTCACAGAGAGCGATGCCTGCTGAAGAGATGTGGAAGGCGGTAGTTTTAGGGAAGCTGACCCGAAATGCTTCACCAAGCCCAGGTGTAGCCCACATCCTTCAAGGGTCATGTGGCAGAGGGGCAGGAGACTAGAAAGCAGCCCCGGGGGGCATTACCAGGATGGTCTGGTGCTCATTCAGCTGAGAGGGGAAAAGAATCTGTATGTATTGCTCCACAAAGGGGGAAAACTTTCAGTAAATAGCAGAACAGTGAGGAAAGGGCTAGAGAAGCTGCCCAGACCAGATACCAGCTATTCCTGTCCCTGAGAAGGAGAGCAAGAGTGGAGCATGCTCCAGGGCAGACTGTCTGTGGGTAAGGACACCCACCTGCCCCTTCATCCTGCTGCCCCACAGGAGGAGGACAGGATCTCGGGAGAACAGGGAAGGAGGAAGAATCACACGGCCACAGATGAGGTTCCCAAACACTTGTATCACAATTGTGCACTACCAGGATGGGACAGATTTCATCCAAGTCAGGTCACTTGGCCAAAAGATCACACTGCTGTTGAACAAGCCAGAGCACATAACACCGAGTTTATTCTGACTCGATGTTTTTATGCTGAAACATAAAGCCTGCCAGTACAAAGTTACCACATCCAACAACTTTTAATCAATATTTACCAGGAAATTTACACCAGTTGAATGTTTTATGCTGCAGGGCTACAGTCTTTTTGACCCAATGCCTAGAACCCAGTCTAACTATACCATTTGATTCATTTCGTGGGCTGAAAAACACAGATGTGGATTACATGCACTCAAGGTAGGAAAAATAAACCTTTCTCATCTAGCTGGAGGTTTCTGTTAGTTTAAACCCTGAAAATGACTACACATTCCTCAACAGGATTCTGCATCTGGCAGGGGAAACTGAGGCAGTTGGTGGGGTTTCAAATTGAGCTTACATCAATGGGAAAATATTTAGTACTGAAGTAGCATCTTACCTTCCTCCAGAACATATTTCATCTCCTCCTTTCTGCCCCTGGAACATGATGTTTGTGTTTAGACCCACACTTTGCTGTCACCTTCACTCAAAATAAAGGAAGTGACATTTACGGTGACAACACCACTAAAGGAAAGGCTGCTCTCTAAATTCATTTTTAATCTGACTCTTTTCAAAGGGAAGCACAGGTAAAAAAAATAAACTAATCAAATAAAATGGGTTGCTCTGGCAACTGCCTAGGGCTGGCACTGCGGTCCTGTCCCCACGCGAGCTTGGTGGCACTGAGGTGCAGTGCCTGCAGCACTTCTCAGGGGGTGGCTCTCCTCAGCATCACCCTCTAACCACAGGCTGTACCTGAAAGGCACCTGGAGGTCTTAACTTTAATGGGTCAGGATGGAAAGTAATGATTTGCTCAGTAGTGGAGAACCAGTGTTAACCGTCTGAAATGGTGTGAATGGCTCAGATGTTCAAGGGCAGTCTATCAGGCACCAGACAGTATTATCAGGATCACCTGTCTGTCAGCTGCATTACCTGGTTTCCCCTGATTCATTTGTTTTAAAGGAGTCATCGGGTTTACTTCAAACAAACCCAGCAACCAAACAAAGCAGAACCAGCTCCTTGCTAAGACCCTAAGAGGAAAGGGGAAGAGTAACATATTTAAACATAAAGTTGAACAGAAAGGTTTAAAATTGGCAACTGATGCTGTGCAGCAAGGAGATAAGAGCCTTCCAGACAAGTTAAAATGCACAGATATGCCAATCAACTCCAGATAGATTCAAGGGGTGGTGAACACAGATTACTCACATTACACTGGGCTATCTCAAGTTACTCAAATGACATAAAGGGATACAATAATCACACACTTGTCTCATTGTGTCAACTTTTTAACAGGGGAAAAGCCATTGTCCACTTCAAGAGGAAACAGCAAAGCAAACGAGATCAGATTATTCTCAAGTGAATTGTCAGGTTGAGGGGGTTTTCTACTTATCTGATACTAGCGGAGACACTGATAGCAAACAGCTCACCTGACTGCACACAAGGACCCATTCTCAAAGGCAAAAAGCAATCTGTCACAATTATTAAAAAACAAATTAGACCACCTAACTGGAAATTTGCCTACTTTCTTCAGAGAGCCACCATATAAAGGAGCTGCTGTGATGTAGCTAAAGCATCTTTCCTAGGGTCCAGCTGCCCAGCAAAAATAGATAGTGGAAAAATATCAGACCAGTGTTGCCTGGGATACAACCCTGGTGCCCTTAGGCAGACAAAATACCCACTTACAATGGGGTGAACACTGGGAAAAACTGTTACAGGACACCTGGGAAAAGAAATTTTTCTTCTTGCTTACAGCTCTTTTGCATTTATTCCTCACAGCATTCACGGTATGGACAGTGACACTGGCTGCTGAGCAGTATAAAGCTATTTGGGATGACGAAAACAGAAAAGAGTCAAGGTCATTACTAAAAAACGAAAAACTACGAGCTGTAAGCGGGCAAGGACTCTGCTCTCTCTGAGCCCTCAAAGTTACCAGACACAAAGCCTGCTCAGCCGGGCTTTGCATTTGAGGGGGCTGCACGCCAAGACAAGCGAATCATTTCTTCCGTGTGGATTTTAGCACAGCACATATGCATAGCTTCAGTACAGGAATGACGTGATGCAGTGTCAGCTCATATCAACTGAAAACTTTGAATTAGCTTCAGAGGGCATTGGATCTGCTCTTTTCTGTCTGTAAAAGGCACATGATACTATTTTCTTTAACCAGCTCTCCAAGGATGCTGACACAGTCTAGAGAGAAGCTGACCTTCTGAGCTAGCAAGAGGGCCACTGATGAACTAACCTTTCTTTTTAAAGGTCCCTTCTGGCTTTGTTACGGTCCATGTGTTCCCACACAGCGGGTACCCAACTGACCAGCCAGACACGGCAAGGAAATCGTGGGTTTAAGAGGCACTCAAGTAGTTTCACCCCATATCCTACACTGGGCCATCCTTACAGTGCCCACGCACTGAAGACAACAAATCAATTGGGTTTTTGTCAAAGAAAAAAATTCCTTTGGGGGGATTAAAAATGATAAAGCTAAGAGGCTTTTCTTGGTAAGAAGTGACAGTCAGCTACAGATCAAAGGACTAAACTCTGTTTTCACTTGCAGTCCCTACCAGCTGGTCCCTTAAAGGATCACACCTGACCAGGTCACAGTATAAAATCTTCTACACAAAGAGAGAAGTTTTTATCAGAATCCAGGCAAACCCCTACACTACAAATTAATGCCAAGAGAAAATTAATATTTCTAATGCTAAACTAAGTTCACTGTCAATGCCAAACATTTTGGTGCACTTTAGAACATCTTTCTTCTAAGTCTGATGTAACCCTCAAACCCAAACAAGCTATTAGAAAGCTGTGGAATCCTTTTGCTCTGAATAGGAGAGCCAGTGGAGTAACTATACTACACTTAGGAAGACGCACTGGACCTGGCATAAGGTCCAGCCCTGTTCTTTTTGGTTTTCTCCAATAACCTCATTTTGTAAGGAAGGTGCAGCCAGCTTCTTCAGTCCTTCTCCATGAGACTCTACTTCCAATACTACTCAGTGTAAAAGTGTGGTGGTTTTGTGTATCCTGCTGTAAGCCTTAAGGCTGGGTCTGTTCTGAGCCCTGTGGAAATTGTACTACAGAACCTCACTGCAGTGGGGGCTAAGTGACTTTCCCCTGTTGCTACTCCAGCTCCAGGTATTTAAGTGCGTATTTTGCTGAGTGTCTCAACCACAAGAACAGCAGGGTTGTGTTAGGGGTTTTTTTCAAAGCTTGTGGTAATTCACAACCACACATCTTAGAACAGAACAGAGCCTTAAATGTAAAGTCCAGCAATGTGAGTATGAAGATAATTAGTGATGGGAACTTCTGCT
This sequence comes from Trogon surrucura, assembly GCA_020746105.1. NCBI lineage: Eukaryota > Metazoa > Chordata > Aves > Trogoniformes > Trogonidae > Trogon > Trogon surrucura. The sequence continues at coordinate 17,150,815 of CM036627.1, read as the reverse complement.
TTCTCTGAATCCTCGTGTTCCCGGAAAAAAAACCCCAACGTTACGAGAGCATTACAGCAGAGGAGATAATAAGGCTTTTTCTTGACACCACCAAACTGTCTACATCCTAGTCTGAAAAGCTTTTCAGTTCTAATTTTCTCCCTGCACCCCTATAAAACAGGAAACATTTTCCATGTTTTCTGTCTGCACGGTGTGCAGAAGTTTTGTGACTCTGCCCCCAAGGCTCCCGTGTGTTATCACTTCAAAGGCGCCGCTCTCTTTTTAAAAGTCCCTTTCGACAACTCAAATCTCTGAACTGGAAGTCAAAATTGGCTAAACTGAGATCTGATAATCGGCAGTTTTACTTCCATCTGCATCCTGTGCTTGCAGTAATAAAAGCAGTGATTATCTTTGATATGGTTGATGATGTTAGCAGGACAGTAGGCATTCCAACTGTTTAATTTAATTTCAAATCCCAGTGATAGCATCTAATGGCTGTGCTTTAGCTAGTGCTACAGATTTCATTTTGCAGTGACCATTGATACTGTCAAAGTAGCTTTATGTTCTCACCTGACTGCAGAGTCCCAGCAGAAGATCACTCATTAGGTAACTATACTGTTTTTAAACACCTGTCTGGATCACTTAAATTAAAATCCTGGTACTAATTAAATTAAAGTAAAATCTGGCTCAAAACCCAATCTGACTTCCAAGACCTTCCTGAAACACAGGGAGTTTGTTCAGATTTCTCTGTTTTGGGAGGCGTTGTTCAGCATTATAATAGTCAGGCACGTTTCTGAGCTCCTCTGGAAAACAGGATTAGAATCAAAGCCCAAGATCACAAGCTAAAATGATGACAGAAGTATTTGCCTCATCATTTGTGGACACCTCTGGTACACAACAATTCAGTTCCCAGATCAACATAGAGACTTCCCCAGCAGATTAGTACAGGGGAACTCACACAACATCCATCTTTTTGTTTGTATTAGTAGTCCCTAGGATTCACAAGTACCAGGATATTTCTGAAAATACATTTTCTTCCTCACTCTTGCACGCCTGCTTTGTGTCTCCTCACTAATATTTTCAAGCAGTAGTTTTTATCCTTTGGTTTCATAGATAGAAGTGAGCAGACCCTGTAGCCCAGAACTGAAAGTCTGAAATTTTGAAAGGTAACAAGAGTATGAAAGAGACACAAGTACTACGAAAGCACAGAAATCGCACAGGTTGGCAGGTTCAAGTGACGATTTTCATCGGACATGCTACAACGGGACGTGTAGGGTCCTCCAAAGAATGTGGTTCCCATCATCCTAACATGAGGCATCCAAGCCTGTTCCCTCTTTGGTCCAGGACAGCCACCAGGAAAGGCGAACACTCGGAGCAGGACGGAGAAACTGCACCATCCTGGTTTCAACACAGCCTTCTCCTGGGTTTATAGGAAGTGCTTGTGCAGTAGGAGCTCAACATTCCTCTCAATTACCTGGTCAAGCACTGAAATAGGCTCTTTTCTGGGTTAATGGAAGATGGAGGAAACAAAAAGAAAGAAGGCAAAAAGACAGTCTGGAATAATCCAGAAAAAAAAACAAAAAACTGTCCAGCTATAAACAACCTGTCAGTCCTGGGTTCATCATTAGGTGGAGTATAATTAAGACATGAAATGGATGCATATAATCAAGAGATGAAATACAATGTGGTTGTGTGACACTGCTTTGGGCATATTGTCCTTGCACTGCATCCCGCAGCTCTGGCTGCAGCCACGTGGGAATCATAGTTTCTATCAGATGATGAAGATAAAGGAAGGGATGGACAAAATGGAAGGGAACAGAAAAATGGGTGAATCCTGGACTGCAAAACAAACGCAAGTCCTTCTGGGGCAGCACAAGATCCCTTTCTTCGGTGCTTTTCTTCTCTTAAGCAAGCTGTAGAGTGCAGCATATTTAATGAGACAGAAAGAAAAAGCAGAAGTGAGAGATGTTTGTCTTTGCGAGCTGTCAATCACCTCAACACAAAAAAAGAGGGGCTTCCATTCCCTGTCCCAGACTCTAGTTCAGACAGCTCAGTTTGACAAAACCTGCTTTTAGTGCAAATGGGAAGTAAGAATTGCAGGGCTTTGAGAGAGACCAGAGGAAACTGTTTTAGGCTTTTGAAGCTCTTCTGAAATAGGAGGGGAAGATGGAATATAGAAACTATATTATGGAGAAAAAAAATTTTTTGTTTTCCTTCCACCTCTTAAATATACTTAATGCTACTTTTTCTATTAACCTCTTCTGAACTGCAGCCTGCTCTGATTTGTCGAAATAAAGATGCTGCTGTACCCTGCTGCTGTTCCAATATATGATAAAACCTGGTAGTTCTCCTAGAAAATCCTGCTGAAATCATTAGCAGTCTGCCCGAGTAAGGACTATGTCAGATAGTGACAAATTCTTTTCAAAAGGGAGCTTGAAATTAAAATACCTTTTTTTAAACATGTCCATATGTCTGTGCATTAGAAGTAGAGAAGGATTCTCTGCTGGAAACCTTTTCAACTGGATGAGACCAAGATGGGAACTAAGTAAGTAATAAAGAGAATGGGGAAAAGTCTTATTTACCGGGAGAACAAAGCTGGTAAGGAAAATACTTCAGTCCTCTAACTCTTGGCCTAAATCTGTCTCGCTCGCGTGCAGACCCAGACCTGGGCACGCAGCGGGCTTTGCGAACTCCTCGGCCCTTGTTGTGCAAGCGCCGAGACACGTGCGGCACTCTCACCGCTCCAGCACGGGAGCTGGCTGCTCCGGTGACCTTGGCAGCTGAAGGACCCAGATGCCCAGCTCCAGGATGAATCTCTGCAGCAGTGTCATGGGGTGTCAGCTCATCTTGCCGAGCCTCCTCCTTGGCTTCGCTGACAGACCTGCCTGTGGGGTCTGGTGTGGGGTCAGCTGCCGCTGTGCTGCTCTGTCCTCCTTGAAGTCACTTTCCTTTGATTTCTGAGGATGAGGTGCATTCTCTTGACAAGATGCATCTGCAGTGGTTGATTAGGGTAAAAGAAGCGTGGGGGAGGAATATTCCCTACACTTTTGTATGCAACAGTATGCTAGCTGCCCGTAGCCCAACTGGTTTCCAAATGACAGATGAAACTTGGAGCCTTCTAGGAAGCAGAAAGGCGAAATATTAGAGAATAACTGTACATAGATCTTTCTTTTACCAAAGGGAAAACAGCCAGCTTTCCACATTTCATGATTTAATCTGTTTACTGGAAATGACATAATAGAGATGTTAAATAAAATCTAACAGGCTAATAAAAGCCAAGCATGATAGAGGTATAACATGCATGGTTATTATTAAAAGCACCATTACTAAAAAAATAGCTTATTTTTATACTTTTGTTTGAAACGGTGAATTTAGTAATAGTAAAAAAAAAAAATATACAGTTGCTTCACGAAGCCTTCCTTGTATCTGAAGGGTCTATGAATATAAAAGCGTATCGGGGCCAAATCCAGAAGGTCTTACTCAGGCAAAACTGATTTTAGTGGAAATAAAGCCTGATGGACTAAAGGATTTGGTCAGTAATTTATGGGACCCTTATCTCTGATCCACCTTCTAGGAATGCTAGCTTGTGGTACAGAGCAATGTAATATGCTTAAATATCTATGATTAATTCGGGTAATCTGGTTTATAGAGCCTGCTTATGTAAATGAAAAGGATTTACCTTTATGTCTGAGATGAAAAAAATATACATCAGATACAGTGAACCACATATTACAGAAAATGGCCTGGCTGAATTGTATTAATGTCTCAGAAACGTTGAGAAATGTTGTGTCTTCTCCTTAAGCCAGTAATCATAGTACCTACAAATTGCATATCTTATCCTACTTTACACATACGCAAAAGTGGGCAGCGGCTGTTTTGAAGGCAGTATATCTCTAATTTGTACTCCTTACAACATGCTTTTCAAAGCATAACAGAGAACTGCAGCTGAAGTCTTTCAAAATGAGGAGAGGGCTGTGAGGGATTAATGCTTTACCTAGTAAATGGAGCGGAAGTCAGCTATCAAAGAAAAACAGCAACATTCCCGTGGGTCCGGTCTTAAGGACTGAAGGTTTTCATGTGATGAAGTGGTAATTCAGTTCAAAGTTATCGGAAAGACTTTGGACTGAGGACTCCCTTTGTACACCTGTCCAACATGAGCTACAAATTTACAGATAATAAATAGAGGAGGGGCCGGAGTGATCATCTTGTCTGACCCTCTCCAGAGGAGAGGAGTTATCTGAGCCAGTTCTTGTTTGAGAAACACACGGTCTTCTCATTTAGAAACCCTCTTCCATCTCCACTGGCATCTAAGAAAAAATTCCACCAACTCCAGCAGAATAGCTCCGAAGACACGGATCTTTGACAAAGCATCCCCGCTGGATTGATAGTCTTCCCAATACAACACGGTGTTCTCTAAGCCACCCTTTCCTTTCGGGTTTCCGCATACGGAATAGCCGTGTTCCCTGCTGGTAGGGCACCACTAAGGAGCCCCTGAGGCACGTGCAATTTGGAACGTCCTTCAGACTGCTCAATCTCATGCTCTGAACAACCCTTCATCTTCCTTGCTTCAGTAGCAAGTACCTTAATGCTACGCTATAAATATGTACATGTTAGATTACAGGTTTGCCACTAGCTATGTACACATGAAAGGCCACCGAACACGAGCCTCTTGCAAACACAATTCTGTAACTACAGGTGCCTCCCAGCTCCAGAAGAAATCCCTGGTAATCTGCAATGGCTAATACTGTCTTTTAAATTGGCTAGCACTATATAACATGCAATCATTTCTCAAAAAAAGAGAAAATGAGACGTGGTTTTGAAGGAAAACTACAAGTATCAGGAAAACAAAAAAGAGGGCAGGAGTTCTAGATCCAGTTTGGACTAACAAAAAAAAAAAAAAAAAAATTAAAGCTGATTTATTCCACCTAGCACTAGCTGAAAGGTAACCACCCTGCAGAATTTCTGAGATGAATGAGATGGTATAATTGAATGGGCTTACAGAAAATTCAAGCTAATATTCTACACTCAGTACAGACTATTCTATGATTCTGTTATATGTACCACATCTTGCAATACAATCCCTATATGTAATCCTCATAGCCTAAATCAGTTTGTCAAGTCTAGTAAAACGATGTAAATAAAAATGGCATATAAAAAAAGCTCTGATTTCATATTAAAGTGAAATCAACACCCTCAACCAATAGAGACGTTCATAAAGAGATAAAACACCTCAAAGCAAAGCATCTGTGTTTGTGCTGCTATTTCATGTCAAGGCAATTACAGTGATGTTATTAGGAAAGATCAGGGAGGGAGCAATGTTGTCATATAGGAATAAGAGAAAACAAACCTTTAAGCAATCATGTAGAGCATGCAGAACATCTTAAAGCTGGTGAAGGAACAAAGCTTAGCACTGTCAGGGTATTGATCTGTTCCAGAAGGTGCAGAGTTCTGCACCACTGTGATTGCCTTCCCTGCTGGGTTTAGAGAGGGCTGAAAGAATACAGTATTGATCTGGCCCAGTTCCTGAGAAGTACCTCAGTGATAAACACCCACTCCAGACCGTTGGCTCTGAAGGCAAACTGTTGCAAAACAGCACAGCCCTGTCGCACACAGCTCCTGTTACGCAGGTAACAATACCCACACAACACCGGCGCCCGTTGCATTTGTAGCAGAAAAACAGCGTTGCCCACTGTCAAGAATATAAAATCTGAAGACATAACTTCTGCTCCTAATTTTTCCATTCAAGTATTGTAAGGTTTCCAGGAAATGTAGGGCATTTTATTAATTACATACTCAGTATTTCCTGAATACAGAATAAGGAGGCTTCATCTTAATCGGAGCCTGGCAGAAAACAAACCTGAAGTTCTGCATTTAATGAAACACTTTTCATTTCTCAGTGAAATGCTGTGGGAAGCCTGAAGAATATTTCTAAATTTCTGTTAAAGATGGAAGAATACACTCCTCATTTATTTTCTTGCTTATCAGTTAAGTCTTGTGGATCCGTAACATCTGGGTGTTCAAAAGAAAGCTTTTCTACACTTAAATCCCAGGAATGATGCTGTCCTGTAATGTCATGTCAGTAATTGCACATGGACAAAAAGGTCAGCATGCACGTGCATTTCCAAAGCCTTTGGCTGAAATTGCATCCCCTTTCTGGTGGCATCATGGCTCGGCACCAGTTGCACTAGAACACTGCAGACACAGTCAGGGAGAGAAGAGAGAGATTTTAAGCCACACTGGTTAACGAGACTACAAAATTTAGGCAACTAAACTACAAAGATAAGAGCGCTTGTTAAATGCAGCTCTGTGAACTATTACAAAATCTAAGTTTGAGGGGAGGGAAATCTGTTCCATGGAGCCCAGCAGTTGACTCCTGTCCTTTCTTAGGTCTCCCTCGAAAAGTAAATTGGCAAAGATGAACTGAACCACCTTCCGTGATATCCTGTTGGTTTGTTGTGACTTTTGGTTTTTCTCTGCAGTCGTGCTGAAGACTTCTGGGGATTTCCTTGAACTTTTATTGCCTTAAGCCTGAGTCTCTTCCTGGCTGATTCTGATCATCAGCTTGACCCTGGGAACAATCCCAGCCGCAGGATCTCCCTGCGTGTCGATGCTGGACCTTGCCCCTGGGAGCTCAAGCTTCCATCTTCATGTTTTTACGCAGAGCTGAGAACCACAGTCACTGGGTCAAATTTTCACAAATCGTGAAGGCACTGAATTTCCAAAAGGATTACTGCTGGACTGCACGGGCCCGCTCCCAGAAGGCCCTCAAGAGAAGGGTTGCCGGTTTTCTCTCTCTGTTGCCCAGGTGCATAACCTCACCTGTGTGCCCCCTCTCTTCGCACTAAAAGAATTTCCCCTCCAGGCGATGTCAGGTCTGCTGAAAGATGCTTCATCTTTCTGCTAAGCAGCCATAGATCTTTTATCACAACACATCTGCAGACACTGCACATACATTTTTTATTTTCTTTTTCTTGAGTTTTGGAGGGGTTTTGGTGCTTTTTTTGGGTTTTTTTTGCAACTCTCATCATTGAAAACAAAAGAAAACTGTTTACCAGACAGAGGCACCTGGCTTGGGTTTTGTTTTCTTCTTTTACTCTCTGAATTCAACTCTGTTTTTAAATAAAGAGATGCAGAAGAGGCAGCAGACCTCTTGGGTCAGCCAGGTCAGCCTTCTCTATCGAGCAGGATTTTCCCATACACTCTGACCCCCTCAAGGATTTTATCTAGCCTGTTTTTTGAACACCTCTAATGATGGTGACTCAGCTACCTCCCTAGGCAGCTTATTCATCTGTCTCGCCTAATTGCTCTTAGCGTCATTTTGTTCTCCTTTGTATGCAACATGAAATTTTCCTTTTTTATTTTTAGGCCATTTCTCTATCAAGGGGGGTGGAGGGCAACAAAAAATGCCACCTCCAAAGAATCATCACTCCTTCCAATCTGCAAATATCAGTAAAGGATGGCAACACTATTGTCATGTTTTCCTAATTTACAAGCCTATGTGTAAGCTGTACATGGTTTGTTCAGTGAAAGGATCGATAAAAGCAACAGCTGCAGTTGTCCTGGCACCTCTGTTTTCCTGCAGAATTAGGGATGGTATCATCAAGCTAACTTGGCATAGATAGAGGAATGGAGTGTCTAACCATCAGACTTCCACATTTTGAAGAACAATACTGGGAAAGACAACTGAGCATCAGGGCAAGAACGTACTTTGGTAACGATGGACTGAGTCTTCAGCCTTTCCCAAGAAAATACTCATTTTCTTTAGTTCTTGAATCCAGGGAGCAGCAGCAGCAGAGTACTTGCTAAAGTACAGATGTTGGGACATTGGGAAAGCCATGCAGCTGACAAAAATTGAGCCCCTTGTTCCATGAGTAGAGATGTATTCGCTCTCTGAAAGCAACTCAGCCTAAAGACTTTTAAAGGATCACCAGGACACAGCAAGAGCTTCTCACCAAACTTTGAGGAACTCTGTCAAAGAACTGCAAACTAATATCCCCAAAGAATAACACCGATTGCTGTCGCCTGGGACTCTTTCAGCAAGAGTCAGTAGTCGGCAGCCTGGTGGTGGCGTAACCTGGCGTAAAGCAGGGGTAGCTCCAGCTGGCACTTGCAACGTGGTAAGAGATGCATTTGCAAGAGATTGCCAGTTCTCCCCCAGTTTTGAATTCAGGAAGAGCTGAGCAAAGCTGCCTCATACAGGGATGTAAACCACATTCAGTGACCGTCTATCAGTGAACTTAATCTCCAAACAAAATATAGTTCGATGCATGGTCTTTACAAGAGTGCACAGCCCTGGCTTAAAATACCGATTAGCATCAATGTAGAAAGCTGCAGAAAAGCCAACTAGCAAGAGGCAGTGATGAGTATTTTCATCTTGTTCATCATTTTTCAGAGTATTTTGGTCTAACCCTAAATTTTATGCCAAATGCTAAAAGCTATTCTTGGGTAAGCTAATTCTTCCTCACAAAAAAAAAAAAAAACAAACCTCAGAACCCCCCCCCCCAAAAAAATTCTGACCAGGGCTCGAAAAACTGAACTCATGTAAATATTACTGGGTTCTGTTCCACTCTAAAAGATCCATAAAGGATAAAAAGAGAAAGAAAGAATTGATCAAAAGGGAGTGGGGAGAGAGGAGAAATGGTGAAAAATGACGCCAAGTGGCAAAGGAAAATAAATATATGGTGGAGAGAGCAAAATGTTCAGGTAAAGAGAAAAAAAGTGTCCTACTGCACAGAAAATATTAGCACAGCCACTACACATCAGGTGTTTCTTTGACTCATATGCGAGCACCAGCTGAGCAACCTACTTAAGTACACACCTAGTTTTAAGACACCAGTCCTGCTAAAGTCAATTAGTTAAGCTCATACTTAAGTACCTTATAGACTCAAAGTTGCAGAGCAGGGCCTTTCCTCCAGCTAAGAGGCCGTTTGGAAAATCCCCTTGATAAAAAGATGCACATAAATTGCTAGGTGTTAGAGCAGGAAGTGTAAGTGCTCATTGAAGTGGAAAGCTCATGGGGAAAAGCATGCTCTGTCACAGTCTGTGCTCCCCCCAAAAAAACAAATAAACTCTGAGAGGTTTGTGAAAACTATAGGACAAGGACTAGAATACCCTTTTGCCCTCAATTTATTTCATGTTAAAAAGGTGGCAGATCAAGAGACTGCTTTACATAAACAAAGAGGATGCTCTACTGTCTGACATCCATACAAGAACATATGTACAAACAATGTTTTATGCAGGAAGAGAAGACTAACAAGGGTCTGATTTGGTTTTTCCTCTTGTTCTCACAAAATGAAGCTTATTTTCTTAGTCTTGGCATTCTAAGAAAAAATTAAGGACTGTATTTTAAGCCCCTAACGGGAAAAAAGGAAAAAAAGGCGAGTGGGAGAACAGGCTTTTCCACGGCCACTACATGAGAGAAGGGCAGAGTTGCAGCAGAGTTACTGAAGTGAACAACCTTGATCTGACCAAAAGGAGTCATTTAATTTTAGGTACTCCCCAAAGGTTTTATTCCTCTTGGCTGCTGGGCCAGGAATGTCAGGCGTGTTGAGATGGGGCACCCTGGAAAGTGCCGAGCCTGAAAGCCAGCAAACAGGTTCCGCATGACTGCTGTTAGGTCTGGGAGCCTCCACGGAGAGCTGAACTCTTTGACCAGATAGGTGTGAACCGAAGAGGGGACTGGGTCATTTCTTTTCAAAGTTTTCTTTGCTTTACAAAGGCTTAAAGATTTATTTTTTTTCCACTATTCCAAGAAGCTCCAAACCTTCAGCTTGAAAAGAGGAAATTAAAACAAAAAATAGAAGCACTTTCTCTTTACAAATAAATGACACAACAGGGAGAGACCCAGCAGGGGAATTAAAGCCCTGATTCTGACTGATCCAGCAGCATTTTTCGAGGCATTAGCTAGACTTAAAACAATAATGAAGTTTGTCACTATGTGTGTCATAGAGCAGATATCTCTAAACCTCAAGGTTTCTAAACTGTAATATCTGTGGGGAAAGAATTGCCTTCTGCTATGGATATACATAGCACCACGTACAACAAGGTCTAGCTCTTGACAAAGGTCTCCAGCTGATGTTGGAATACAAATGACTAATGAGAACAAGATGGAAATTGTTCTCTAATCCTCCCAGTGGCTATTGTATAATGAAATGAATGGGGACCTTAGCAGAAAAGGAACAGAATCATGTCCTCTGAATCCATGGCTGCAGATTCAGTGCCGGAGTATTGCCAGTGTAGGTCCAGCCCCACACCAATTAAAAAAATGTACAAAAATGACCCAACTATCTTCACTGGCCTCTGCAATCCATGACCAATTCTTTCCAGAAATGCATGGATCATGAATCTGCATGAACGCAGGCCCCGGTGACCACGTCTGTCCCGTCACAGGACCCCTCAGAGTCTGTTCTCCCCGATCCTCAATGCATTTGCTCACCACTGGTGTCTCTCAGGGCTAGGATTTTTCTAATGAAGCCAGGACCTTCCCTGATCCTGAGCCAAAACGGGTGAATTTCACCAAAAGCGAGCGCGATGACAAGATGAACTGTTCACATTAGCAATTTCATAAACTGCCTTCCTAAAATGAAATAAGGAAGAGAGATTAATCCAGCCTATAAAACACTGTTCCTCTACGGCTGAAGTTGAAAAGACTTACAGCTAACCGGTAGTCATGTGAACACAAAAATAATCTTTGCACATTCACTTTTAATTTTAACTTCATCTAAATCTACAGGTTCCTCAGAAATGCATGGACCTTTTATCTTGTGGGGTTTTTTTGCTTTACAGACAATAACCTAAAATCTGCAATAAGGTATAATTTTCCTGACCTACGCACCGCAATTTTCACGTGCCCAAGTGCCCCAGGACGCATGCCGTGACTCCCATAGCCAAGGGCAGCTTTGAGAATGTTTCAGAGGAGGGAGAGAACAGCAGTTGTCATGCGTGCTGCTTTGCTACCAAATGCATGAAAGCCCAAACAGTGGAAAGGCATTTGAGTTGTTCATCTATAAATATATGTATAAATATATACATATATATCCCTGAACCGTAATCAATGTAAAATCTTTTGGGTTTTTATGGGCCTTTGATGGACTGGTTCTGCAGAATGTGGCAAAATTTGTTGCACAATTTCAGCACCTTGCCTTCTTTCTGTTTGGAATCTCATTGCAGCTGCATTTCTGAATACCTACATGAAATTTAAAAGCGCTAGCACAGCAGACATACAGAGCAAAGTGTATTGAGATTCCAAGTTCAGTCTTTAATTGCAGTTAATAAATTCTTCCAGTCTTGCCTAGTACTTCCATGAATCACTCCTATTTCAAAACGCTAAAATTTTCCCTCTGAACCTTTTCTTAAATGACTTGATTGTGCAAGATGCCAAGTTTACAGACTGCCACTGATTTGTATGAAAATTAGAAGCATTTGTCTTTTGCAGAAGCACCAGGTTTAGCAGACAGGACCACTTGAGTGCATCAAGTAACTTTCAAGAGTTCTTAATCCCTTCTGGTAGAAACACTGTAAAAAGTCATCTTTGAAGGGAAACAACAATTCACCACAGGACAGAAAAAGCCCTGATCGAAGGTCAATTGCCAGTTTTGCCACAAACTTTGTATACATTCCGTTTCCCCATGCCTTAACCTCCTATCTACAAACTAAAGCCAGTATCCAGCTTTTTCCTCTATGCTTTGTTAACAGAGACTGTAAGCATTTTAAGGCAGACTTGACCTGGGACTCCCATGTACTACACCACAACCAGAGGACTCGGAGAACTTACTGGATGCAGTATTTTAATAGACCTGTAGGGGATGCCTACAGCCCAGTTGCCAGCGCATCTTTAATTCCTGGGAAAAACACGCAATTTAAAAACTGGAGTGGGAGGGATGGAAGGAAAAAGATTCCAATTACCAGGTAGTCAATCATGTAGCAGAGTCAATCAGGAGAAGCCATTCTCTCTCCCGTCCCCAAAACAATGTAGGTGGTAGCGCTTCGAGTCTTCAGATTGCACCACGTGATGCAAAGGCATAGTTCAGCTTTCTCCATTACTAATAAAAGGTTAAAGTTTCAAGCTATTTTTTAATTTAGATCTGTTGTTTGGTAATTGGAATAAACATTCAAATTTGAGCATCAAATTTCTCATTAGTTTCACATCAATACCTGTGCTGAAACTATGGATCAGTGAACTGAGTTTCTCACTGCCCAAGTGAATTCATTAATCATTCTCTCCTAAGATGGGCACATAAGCAGACAGCTGTTCTAAGCAGCTGTCTTCTGTAAAACTCCTACACGCATACTGCATTAAAAAAAAAAACACCACCAAACAAAACCCACCACACACACACACACAAAATCTACCTTTTCAAAAGTCTGTTGTTGTGTTAACTCAAAGATCTGCCTGCACTGCCAGGTCTGGCAGAGAAAGGAACTGGATCCCCACTCAACAATGCATTCCAATTTGTAAATGGTCACTTTATGGTTACAGACAGAAAGTTTTAAAACCATTAAGACTTAGTTACCACTTCTTATCTGGGGTATCATGAGGAAGAAGAAATACAAAACCAGACACTGATGAATGTATTCAATGAACAGGTATAATCTTAAACCAGATGCAGTCAAACTTTTTTTTTTTCTGTCTATAGCTGCATAGACTTGATTCCTCATCTAACATCCCCATCATTCTAATAATAGATATTTAGATTTATTTTCATATACGTTGTTGGGGTGGGATGAGCTAGGCATTATGGTCCACATTAGTCTCCTGTTTTCCATTACAGCCAAAACAAGTGCTTCGGTAACTGGAGCTTATCCTATTTAAATACATGCAATCAGGAAATTTGAGACTGCCTTGGTGGACCATATAATATTTCCTTTAGAAGCTCCCTGATATGCCATTGACCACAAGTTCATCCATACAGCAAATGGTCTCACTGGGTAACCTTTCCCTAGTTGCGTCACATGCACAGAAGTAAGATGAGACCACTGAAAAACATATAAACAAGGAGTTTCAAATTGACCTTGTCCAAACAAAGCAAGAGACAGGACATCAACATTTTGCATCAATTTAGATTTTTTTTCTCCTTGTACACGCACATTGCTCAAATTTCTGTAACTACAAGATTCCACATTTCATTACAACTGGGCCAATTCCCAGCTCAGTTCTGAGCAAAAGCTTTGCCTGAGTGCACACAGAAAGAGCCTGAAACCACAATATTTCATATGCCTTGAAATAATCAACGCTCATTCTCTTACACATAGAAGAAATTTGGATCTTGTGGCCTCCATAATCATATTTTCTTTTCCCCAACGTGCAATGGCTGAAGAAGGGTCACCATGATTTAAAACACATAAGTAAAGGAGAGCTGTTCAGAAACTAATCATTTTTCAGTGGTAATGATTACTTTTTTTCAACTTAGTGCACAAAATCTGCATTGGAAAATTAATTCTACAAGTAAAATTTAGCTTGCAAAAGTCCTAGTAAAACTGGTTTCTGTGACAGAATGCAAGCTTCAGGAGAAATTACTTTGTACCTTAAATGAAAAATTCTGTAGTATCTGTCCTGAACAAAACAGTAGTGTGCTATGCTTGGTTAAAACCTACAAAGCTCAACTGTTGTTTTCAGAAGATGATCAAAGAACAATTTCTCATCTTCAATGAAGTCAATACCAAAGCTCACAGTAACTTCAAAAGGCCAAATTCTGATGGCTTTACTCACAATGAATCATTCTTTATTTCATGTGTAGTTCCACTGACATCAGTAGAAGTATGGATGAAGTAACAGCTACTGAACCAGAATAAAAATATCAGAATTTGACACAAAGCAATTAAGTTGAGATATATGTATCGCTTTATGACCTAATTCCTAGGTACAACTGGGGGAAGATAAAGCTAATTTGGTTCCATTTTCTAAGTTACAACATTATTTTAATTTAAGCATTTAACATTTTTCCTTCCTAAAAGGAAATGCAGACCTCCTTAAATGCTGATACTCAGACAATTTTCTCTTGACAAATCACCTGGAGATTTTTTTTTTTTAAAAGAAACAATAATTCACTCGTCATCTAATTCCCATTAAAGTAATAATTTGTAAAAATGAAAATTACTTTGATAGCTTGACCAAAGCATGTACCTATGGTTAAATGTGTACAGCAGCTTCCTGAATGAGGTAATTGATCAAAATAGTTTTCAAAAAGCTTTAGCTCTGGGAAAAAAAAAAAAAAAGAAGTCAATATCAAAGGATTTAGTGAAATCATACACAGTTAAAAACAACTCTGGCTCCTGTTGAGAAGGTAAGACTGCTGCACATGGACTATTTAGCCTCTTAGCTTAGTATCACTCTAAGCACCGAAGGACGAGGCACAAGAATGAAGAATAAGCTAGCCTAACCTCCTCCTAAGCCGCAAAGCTGCCCAATTTCAGTTATTTTATATGTTAAACAACTTCCAGCTTGCACATTCATTTATGTCATTTCCTCTCATCTTTTTTTACAAAATGCGTTACACTTTGAGTTTATGGTTGTATTAACAAAATTGTCAAAAACTCCCAACTGGGATCTATGCCCATTGTGCTAAGGATGGTATAAATAGGAAGGACGTCCTGTCCACGAGTTTTCAATCTAAATAGTAAAGACAGGCAAGCAGGAACAAAAAGGAAAATTCTATTTTTGAGATGAGCATCTAAAGCTCAGACAAACTGACTTGCCCAAAGACACAGAAAACGCCAGTAACAGCAGCAGAAAGTAAAGTAAAACCTTCTCCATGCAAGGTCCCTTTTATTAAGAATCTGCCTCCTATCAAGACTTTTCGTAGGGTCCCAACCAGGTGACACTGCTCTAAACTGAATTTTAAGAAATCTTTGTAAAGGTGGTTCTCTTGGGCAAGGTGCATACAACAGTCAAACAGCGCATGTTTAGGTTCTCAAATGTAAAGGATCCTGGGAATGCTGGAAATGAGAGAGAGGCAGAAAAGAATGAAGTTCATTGTCTTTCATTTTTATTGCTCATGCTAATGGAGTTTACAACTCTGAAAATAAAAATAAGCGCAACACAGACCCATATTTTGAAAAGGATACAACATGTATCATAGCGCTATACTAATCCTATAATTCCTTAGAGAAGCAAATAACCTTTTCTCTTGATATAGGCATCAGGCATTGATCTGTCACACTGTTTGTTCTAGCAGAGCTCCCAGAGGTGCATTCAGTTTGAAACGTTAAGGCTAGTTCATTAGCCGTCCCTGGCTCGTTTCTCTGAGAGAATCAAGATAATACTGTGGTTAGTTAATGGCTTTCTCTTGTTTCCCCTAGAGCCTGCCTGTCTGAAGCCTGCAGGCCCAAGAAGCTTTCTTTCCCCCTTCCCTTCACTATTAGTCACAGCTGGTAAGGCTTGCAGGAGCCTGGGTTGTTTGAAAACAGCCAGCTCGCACAAATGGTCGAATCTCTCTGCTGCAAACCACCGCCTTGGCCCCTGTTGTCAGGAGAGCTCCTGCTTGCCCACAGTGGTGGCGAGATGAGGGATGGAGGGCAGGGGAACTCCTGGTGATCACACTACAAATAGCTCTCATTCAGAAAAACACCGAAATTAAAAAAAAAAAGGAATTCCTGTCTCGGGGAGCTGCTGCTGAGACACACTATCTCCGGGAAGGCAGGAGGAAAAACGGACTCGCTGACTTTCGCAGGGAGCCGCTATCTCCAGGATCAGGCAGGCGCTGTCACCTGCCTCGCTCTCAAGTTCTGCTGTTTATCATCACGGTTTAGAGGTCGGATAGTCACAGACAAGAATCTCTCCCAAGAGCCATCCCACTATCAGCTCCTAATGGATGGACATCGCTCCCCGTACTTTTGCCTTCTGCTTAACACGTTCTGTCCCTCGTCATTCTCACGTAATTACTGAAGCAAACAACACGCCTGCAGAGGCCCCAGCTAAGCACGGCTGCTAGCATCACCAGACTAAACGCAACAGCTTAAAACACGCTTATCTCTCTTGTTTCTAGCTTGCATTTAGGCTTTTTAAAATTAATATCCGATTCCCATGGAAGCAAGGCAGTGCCAGTGTTGACGAGTGTCAGGTATCTCCAGGCAGATGCGATCTAAGTTCCCTTCGCAGGGAGTAATTCTATCAACGTACTTCAGCGCTGATCTGCAGCATCCCCCGCTATGCTGGT
Organism: Trogon surrucura; assembly: GCA_020746105.1. Lineage (NCBI taxonomy): Eukaryota > Metazoa > Chordata > Aves > Trogoniformes > Trogonidae > Trogon > Trogon surrucura. The sequence continues at coordinate 17,134,682 of CM036627.1, read as the reverse complement.
GCCTCACTCCTCTTTATCTAGACGTTCAGCACTCATCGCTGTGTTACCAGACACTGCCAGTCATGAAAGTCTGCATGAGGATTTTATCTGCCTCCTAGTATATTACCCATTGGGGAGCAAACTTAGACTTGTAAATGTTTTCTCCTACCAGTACTTTAATCCAGACATTTAGAGATGCTTTCGCTCAGCAAGTAGCACCAAGCTGTTGGCAGAAATTCTGCTGAAGTTAGCAACAGACAGGGTGGAGACCATGAGATAAAAACTAGTCTGAACAACCACTGTTTCATATCAACATGGGATTTTTTTTTTTTTTGTAACAGCAAGTATATCCCCTCCCAACAAAATACAACCTCACAAAGAAGCTGCTCTTTAGGATACAAATTTATGATACTGTTGATTGAGTGTAAGTGTGGGCTGTTACCAAAATGATGTCTCCCTATGCCCAGCAATGAAAGTCAAGAAGAAAAGAATAATGGAAAAGAAAGTATTATTCATCTGTGGATAATATTCGGCGTTTTCAAAAACACAGACCAGAGTGAGGTTCCACAAAGAGTACTACCATGATATTGTTTTAATGCAAAATACTGTTTAGCTTCAGATATTTCTTATTGTAAATGTACCCCAGAACATGCAGAGCCTAACTTGGTAGGACAAACATACAGTTCCATAATTTGCCCTTTAATTCTGCATTCTCAATTCATGATCACTTCAAATAACAAAGGCTGGAATTCACGCAAGCCCATGACCTCTCAATCAACTTCCCAAGGAACTCTCTCTTCCTTCCTGCACCCCATTTAAGGACCCCCATCCACAACTACAGTATTTCATTAGGAGTTAAAATCTCCCTGGACAAGTCAATTCACCTGTGAAGAACCCACCCAGCCTGGAAGTTCTTACAGAATTCAAGAGCATTCCCTGTGAATTCAACAGACCTTAGATCTACAATGGAGGAATGTTCAGATCTCTCCAGTTCTTGTGTTCAGCTTTTCCTTTCCAATGCCATTAGTCACTGGCCTGACAGGGCATTCGATTTTTGTCTGTGTTGCTTCTTCTTTTGATATAAAGGACTATGACTTTTTCTCAAATGACTACTGAAATTTAACCGTGTGTTACCAAAACCCAAGTTTTCAGAAAGCAGTAGAGAAAGTTTGGTGTAACCAGACTATTATTTTCAAGGTGAGCTAAAGTTGGCATAGATTTTATCAAATCATTATGAAAGAGAGGAGATGTATTAAGGAAATGGACAATGCTGTTTAGTCGTCTTTGCTAAGAGCTCCATTTTCTATGGATGAAACATGCTATTTAATGATCAACTATTATTATTTTTATATCCTGCTTTATGACACCATGTCTTGCTTTAAAGGCAACTATTTACTCCTCTGAGCACTTAGTAAAAAGAATTATCATTCTTAAGTGAACGGAAAGAAGAGAATATCTTTAGCAGGAGTGATTTATGGTCACTGTTAGCAATAGTTCTGTTCATTCCTTTTTAAGATGCAGAACTCCTAGGATACAAAAGTAGATAAATAATTTTCTGAAAGATAAACTAATCAGGGACCAAAATCAGAAAAGCACTATTTAACAAAATAGTACACAGCTGGTCTCCCCACTTAAATCACTGGAGATACCTGACTATTTATCATTCACTTACAACTTTTTTTTGGATGCAATTTGTTATATTACACCTCTGAGTACTGAAACTCATGCAAATACAAAGGAAAATTCTGTCAGGAAATCTGTGCACCTTTTAGAATAAGAACAGAACATCTTTTCACTTGCTCTAGGGGACACACAACATAACATGGCATTTTTTTCCGGCAAAGTCTGTGATCAAGATGTTTTTACAAGATCTGAATTTGTGACAAAATTAGGAGAGAGAAAAGTTCAGAACATTCAAGTCACTCGGCAATTCATTTTCAGATTTGATCTCTTTTTGTGTTTTAACGAATGTTGAAATTTAGCTGAAGTCACTAGAAAGAACATGAGCTGACGCTTCTTTGGAAGAAGCCCTTCTAGCAGAATACGAGCTTACGACTTCTTTCCGTGAAGTCTTAATTGGTTAGGACAGAGGATTTTGGTTTTTTTCCCCCCCAAAGCAAAACATGTTTCCCTGATTGCTCCAAGAACAGTCACTAAAAAAGAAATCAACATGCAAAACTGTAACATTTCTAACACTCCTACATGACCAAAAGGATGCAATTTTAGAACTGTGATTTGGAACCTACAAACATTTTAAACATTTGTCTTGTGGTTTATTTGTAAACTAATGAGTCTTGATGCTGCTCCCTGTGCTCATACTGCAATCTGTTGTTGGCCTTTTTGCAGCTTTAAGATCTACACTTTGGAGAATCACAGGGGGTGTTGGAAAAATAAGCCAAGAGAAGCAGCATGATCAGATTTCACTTTTAACTTTTGAGGAACTAACATTCAGTAGCATGTGTTTTCAGTGCATGAAAACATCCTCAAAACTGTGGCACTGCAAGACGGATTAAGATCGGCATCTCCTTTTCCTCAAGACCTTCCTAGTTAAAGAGCCTGGGCTTTTTCTGTTGGTTTTTTTTTTTTTTTTCCGCCCTAAATGGCGGATTGCCAGTAGCTAGTTTAACATAACAATAGAAATAAGCATTCTCAACAATTTGAGAATTTGTAATGCTGTATCTATGGCAAACATATTGAAGTGTATTGCTAATTATTTTTACTTACTCAAGGCAAGACCCAACAAGGTTCTTACGCATAACCTGGGAAGCTCCTGCAGTACTGGAGACTAGATGTGCTAGTGTACTAAGATCACAAACTTCAAAGGGTTGCATGAGGGAGGCTAATTGAAGAGAATCTTTATATAATCTTGTACGGTGTATTTACTTTTGCTTTTTGGGAGGTAGATGTTGCAGCAGTGTATGCAAACTTGTAAAATAAAACTTGTAGTGTCTGTAAGAACTTCATTTCACATATGACCTTTTACAGTAATTGGATCTGAATTATAATCAGTCACCTGAGTCCTGAAATAGATAAAATAGTTTTTTAATGTTAAAAAGTTTTAGCCCTTCGTTGATTATCTATCAGTGCTTACAGTCCTGTGAAAATAAGATAAATGAGAAATTTGGTCTCTAATTAGACTTCACTAGATTTACAGCTTTTAATTTATACGCCAATGCAACTCAGGCCGGCACTAACACAGATAGAGATGGAGCCACAGTTTTCAATTGATTTAACAATTTAATTGCAGCATTAACATCCATTAACATTTAACTAACCTTTTAAACTAACCTCAGGCACAACCTTAAAGACTAAATGAAGTAAAATTGCATATAAAAAGGTACTAACATACAGCTGTAAGAAGCCAAAGTGAATCTTTAGGGAGATTTAGCATTGCTTCCCCACATCAGCAGGAGGGAGTCTGTTTTCCTTCTTGCAAAATTCAGGAGGAAAGCATGCTTTAATTTATAGGAAAAGGAAATAGACACATTTGATGGCTATTAACTCTCATTTATATCTTCTTGTCTATACGTGATGTCTAAAAGACACATATCTCTTACTCTGGTCATGCACTAAAGAACAATTTTATTACTCAGAGAAACAATATCCCTGGATTATCTGTGATAAAATGTGATGTAAGGGAATATAAAATAAGCCTCTGAAGTTTGATACGAAAGAGAAACACCATATTTTAGAAACAATGGGCAAATAGGACTCCTGTTTATGTGGGTATAAATCTAAAGCATCTACACTGAAGCTGTTGGAATTACTCGAGGTTTACCCCTGTGGTACCAAGAAAGAGAGTCATAGAAAATAAGCACAGTAAGTGCCTGATTTATATCTGTGTTGAGCACCCCAAAACTTCAAGGCAACAGTAGCTGCAGGTGTTTGGGGCTTCAGCAGGGAAGTCCTCACAACCAGATCTGCTATAGTGAATCTTCACTCCTCCAGTCCTGTGGCAGCTAAGGTCTGCCGAGGGGCTAACACCAGCACCAGGAGAGCACCACGCACAGAAGCCGTAAATCTGCAGCTCAGCACTTACCTCTGCATCCAGCCATAGGCTACCATTAGGGCTGGGGCAAGATTTAAAGGTCTTTTATTTCTGGCATGGATGACAAACAGGAGTTTTGGGGACTGTTTAAAATGTCATCTAAGTATTCTCAACCTATATTGTGTGAGATCCAACATAATTCTCAGCAATGTCTACATAATCCACAGATTCTGTAAAGTTATAATGTATGGGCGTTTTGGTACCACAGTACAATATTTGATATTACAGGCTATTATCTAACAAAAAATAATTTCTGTTACACACAAAAATCATTTCAGTGCTTTCATCGGGCAACATGAGTAAATGCTTACCAGCATGACCAAATTTCACAGTCAGGCGCTCAGCTAACTGTGCATGTGCTGTTCCCCTTTCTCTGTATCTAAATGGCATTTAGCATCAGCCAATAATATCAAAATATTAGAGTAATAACTTAGAAAGTATCACAATCTTGTGTCTTTTGATTGCAATGATGAGTATCACATATAGGTACTGGTATGTCTTGACAAGTGACACTGTTATACGCAGCGTAATATTAATGGTCCAAGGATTAAGAGTCTCCCAGCAGTATATGTTGACACTTAGGTTATAATGACTCCCCTGGAATTATTAGTCTTTTCAATCAGCGCTCTGCACTGCTGTTTGACTACATACATCATAAATGTATGAGGTCAACAGTCTGGATATTAAAAGCATTCCACTCCTGTGCCTTGATACAACACAACGTGCCACTTGGATGGGGCTTTCAGGCACCTTCTTTGAATTCACATGGCCACACTTGAGGAATACACCGTATGTATGCAAAGTCTCTGAAGCATTTGTTTTCAGCACCTCCTCAACCTGGTGAGTAAACTGTAGGTGGGTAACAAAGAGCTGCTATTGCAGGTGACATTTGACTTTTCACTTTCAATTAATGCACAGTTATAGCTATTGCTGTACTTCATAGTGATAAAGTCAACAAATTTATCTAAGTATTTTTAATAAGCTATCTGGATTATGACTCCTTACAAGTTACACAATTCCAACACAAAAGTATGTGGTGGTATCATCAGGTTTTGCTTCAGAAAGATAAATGGCATAAAAAGAGGATCATAGGAAAGTTCAATCAAACTTTTAAACATAAGCATCCACAATGGTATGAACCCTTAGAGAAATCCCCAATCACCATAGGAGGCACTGCTCTATCTTCTTCCAAGTATTCTTCTAATGTTCGTAGGAGTTAATTTGCTGTATATCTCTGTGAATACTGGCTAAACTTTACCACATGCACCATATCTCATTTCTTACTTTACTGAAAAAAACACTTTTTCTACTGTAACATGTGGATCCATTGATCACTGTTCCTATAGCCAAAATAATCCCTGGTAACATCAATACAACTTCGTTAAGGAGCCACTTTCCTCTCTATATATTCAAAGGACATCAAATTTCCAGGATATGCATATAATTCTAAGACATTCATCTTCTGATCAATATTTTTTTGTTTTAAACTCAGGGTTATGCTCATTCTGCTTATAGTACAGTTCCAGAATCAGAACTTCACAGCTTATGAACTAATGGGCTTGAACCTTGTTGTATCTCTAACCAAGGGTATAAGCACTCATCAGCCATGACAGCCAGCAGTTCTAACTCTTAAGTGGTAATGAACACCAGAGGAATAGTATGTTGTTTGTGTTTATTATGAAATGTGAACATCTGACTTTCCTTGGTCTCCTATCATCTGCTCTGGCCATCTGCCTCTAGTTTCTTAGACTCACCACTTGAGTACTGCAGCTTCTGCCATCAAAAATACGACTTCCATCTATTTCTGCCTCTCCACACCTTAATTTTGGTTGAAGAATCTACCCATGCATATTCCCTCCTCCTGTTTTGAAGCATGATCTAGCAATGGAATTATATTATTTTTACAATAAGATGTTTGAGTCTGTAATTTGCAGAATACTGCTACATAAACCCAGGAAACTTTAAAGCAAAAGTTCTAAAAATATAAACCACTATTTAGATATATAACTGAAATCCAAACACCAAAATATCATCTAAGATCTATGTGGAAAATCAGCGAAATTAGACATTCTATATGACTAAATGGCAGACCAGTATACCCAAAAAAAAAAAAAAAAAAAAAAAAGAAAAAAGGAGTATCACAGCAATATAAAGATTTGTAAGGTAATAAACATCACGCATGTGGTAACAGGAAGATCAAGAGGAACTTACAGCTTTTAAAAGTGAAAGTAGCCTACAGGAACAAGTTGACTTTTTCAGATTTCCTTCTTTTAAAAAAATCAATATATATTATTTACTTCAAAATCCTCCCCTACATTAAAACAGTTTTAATATCCTTTCAATATCCCACTACACAGAGTGTCTTTGATGGAAAGCTGCTATGTGCCTCCCTTTTTCTCTGTAGCTGGTTCAGGGGATGTAATCAAAGGATGCAATCAAGGGATGAGGTCAGAACTAGCCTGTGTTCTGCAAACTGGAAATTATCATCTGATATAATAACATTCATCCAAAGTACAACCCCCAGGCTCCCCAGCAGCTCCTAGGAGATTGCACTCAGAGTGGGAAATGCAGAACTGGTCTTCAGCCATCAGGGTAACATTGCCTGTGGTTTGATTCAGTTGCCAACCAATACTCATTTTAAGATATCCCGGGTTTCACACCTGGCCTTCACGTGTAACTTCAGAAGAATGCAAAACTCCCATAGGTTGCACATTCTATTTTCCAGCCACACGCAGGTCTCGAGCACTCAATGGCACCTCTACAAGTTCACCTTTCTCAGACAACTGAACTCTTACGAGCAGATATGAGTTCTGGCTCATCAGGATCATAACAGCTAATGATAAATGAGGTAGGGACAGCAAGCAAACCTTTAAACATCCTCCTGAATCTGCAAAGCAGCTGCATTTGGAAGTGGGATGTGTGATACTAGGACAAAGCTCCGCATAAGAACAGCAAAACTTGTCCTCCGTGGGTACACGAGCATATTTATATCTACACATAATGCAAACCAGCAGCCAAGCACCAAAATACTAAGGAATGAGCCACTGAAAAGGATATGACATCAGGGATGGAGAGGCCCGTTATCTCATATATCCACTCTTCCCAATAGCCTTTGCATTGCTTTATTTAATTCTTTTTTCTCTTTGCCATTAAATATCCCTGCTGATTAGGTTCGCACAATCTATCTCAATTAGATTTACCTCACTTTCCTAGCCAATTCAACGCTTAGTCTAGGTTTATATAAATGAATTCTGGCCATGCAGCAATTGCTTTTGGAATTAGCTAGATATAATTATACTGTAATTCTGAGACTGTAGTAACAATGTAGTTACATGTAATCATTGCATAAAGTTGTAAGTAACTGAATGAAATTTATGTTCTTTCTGATTCATACATTAACACTTCTCTTTTTTTAATCATAAATTGCTACAAACCTCCCGTGACTCCAAGTAACATTTAAAACTGAATCCACACACTGCCAGTAATGAAGGATGCCCACAGGCAAAGACACCACTCAAATCCTGCAGTAGTTTCCATGGTCTCACACTACAGATTCCACCCAGAAGTGGTTTTCTTCAACTGTGTCAGCAGCGCATACTGGAGGAGCCAGAAAACATGTCCGTAAGGATTACATACCCAAAATTCAGAGTGACTTGATTAAGTCAGGCTTGGTGCTGTGTTGTGGCCAAAATAAGTTTGGCTCAGCCTGTGAAGAAGATAGGGTAGGGCAAGGGAGCTCTGTAGAAACTTTCCATCGTCTGGCTTCTGCAGGTGGTTGCAGACTTGAACAACTTCTGACAGCCACTTGGTAAATCCCGTCAGAAAGGGAGTCTCATTCCATGTTCATGCTATGCTTAATATAACAGGCCTGACATCTTAGCTAGAGAATTTAAGTAATTTGGAAAGAGAAATAATTAGTAATAATGATCAAAAGCTACCTAACTTCAGACTGAAGGTGTGTGCTGAAACACGTTTTATTGTAGAATCAGTGAGCTACGACATTGCTTCCCACATTTCAGTTTTCTAGACACCAAAAAGAAAAAAAGGAAAGGAAAAGAAAGAAAGGAAGAATTTGACAGGAAATGTGAAGCTAATTAGCTGCATGTCCTCAACCTGGTGTTTTTAAGAAGTTTCCCAGAAAGAATTCCATTTTTCCTAGAAAATATGTGCAAATATGACTTGTCTGCAAATCCAATTAAAGTTGATAAATAATTCAGTTCAGGTAGCTCGATATTCAAATTGAAAGCCAGCATCCAATTTGAGGGGGGAAATAAGCATTAAAAAAACATCTTGAACACATTGTATTACATAGATACTTTGCAGCACAAGCTGGACTTTAAATGAAATGCACTATTTTTATTCAGATGACAAATTGATCTAAACTCCAGTATTTAATAAATAATATTATAAAACATTAATAGGAATAAAAATATTTAAATATTTATAACAATGAGGACCACAGATTCAGGACAGAGATCTAAGAACTAAAGGCAGATACAGTTCAGGCTAGTTATATGACAAAAAAGGGGCCCCAATCTTGCTGTGAGCTCCATGCTGACTGTCACCTCCATTTGCATGGCACAAGGGGCCTTCCTCAGGAAACTGAGGGGCACTGCATAAATTTTTGGGGATCTCTTTTATTTTAGGGATATTCTAAACCCGAGCATGTGACAAGACTGAAAGAAATGCCTTCTGGGATTAGAAGTAGGTATTAAATACATGTTGCATCCACCATCACGAGAGATCCTAGAGCAGCCATGAGCGTTCCTTCGCTGACAACCGGCAGGAACAGAGTTGTGACATCTTGTGTGGGGCTAGGGAAGAAGTCTGAGCAAGAGAAAATAAATCATAGAAACATTTTGGTTGGAAAATACCTTTAAGATCATCAAGTCCAATCATTAACCTAACGCTGCCCATGTCCCTCAGTGCCACATCTACACATCTTTCAAATACTTCCAGGGATGGTGACTCAACCACTTCCCTGGGCAGCCTGTTCCCATCCTTAACCGTTTTGGTAAAGAAATTTTTCCTAATATCCAATTTAAACCTTCCCTGGCAAAACTTGAGGCCACAACTTGAAGGGTCAGCACATCTTGGTAGGAAGTTATAGAAGCTTGTACAGCCCTTGTGGATGGGGGAAGTGTTTCCTGAGGGTTAATTCATTTATAAATAAGGCAAGTGCCACAAGGATCATTCTGTTTCACAGAATATGTAATTATGTCAAAGGCTCAGAACAGAAATGACAAAGACAGTAGGGCATCAGTTTGTTCCAGATATATTGTATAGTTGGGTTTACGACAGAAGATGTGAAGGAATTAGCTTGACAACCTGCTTGACAGAGGACTTCTGGAATGGCATCTACAGATTGACTAAAGGTAAACTAGTGCACCTAATTATCTGTATGAGCAATTGCAGCTATTATTATGCACGGAAATAAAGCATTTGACTCCATCCATCTTATTCCAAAATTCAGACCCAAAAGCACTATGATTCTTCAATTACTGTAAGAGCTTCATTTACTGTGTGTTTTCAATCCAGGTGAGTTTGCTTAACACGCAATTAGCTTCCAATACTGAAAAAAAGACAGAAGTACAAGTAACATCATGTAGCAAACTCCTTGGGTTTTGGGGAAGTTTTGGGGGAGATTTTTGGTGTATGTTCTTAAACAGTGCAGATCTCCATGCTTCAACCTCAAGACAGAGGAAAGTCCTACTAGTACTGGATGACCTCAGTGAGGATAAGGGACTCAATTAAAAAAATCAAATACAGAGCTTTGTGGGAACTAACAAGAATCTGGGCTATAATACAGGATCTCATCAGCTGGAAGTGAATAAGGAAAAAGAAGTCAGTGTTCTTGCTGTAAACCATGTAAACCATCAACATAGTATAACCAAGTGGAAAGCAATTTTTTTTCTGTTCATCACGTTAGATTTTTCTACTGAAGGTTTGGGTGTGTTAATACCATGATACACGTTCCTGCTAAGTCCTCACCCAGATTATGTTGTGCAAATTCAAACAGTGATGTTCGAGAAAGAGTATTTCGAACTGGAGAGAAGGGTCTACTAATAGGAAGATCACAGGAAAAAAAGAGCCCGTCTTGCAAGAGATGAGTGAACAAGCTTGGTCAATTGAGCCACACAATATGAAAGAGGTGACTGCTGGGGCACAAACACAAAACGGGACTGAGGCAGGTCAATAAAGAAGAAATTGAAACCATGGAGAATACTGGCATAAGAATTTGCCAATGGGCAAAGTATCTACTTGGGCTAGGAATGAGGTTTTTCTAACAATTAGAACAGTGCTAAACCTAGCAGACTTCTCAGATGGAGTTTGATCATTTAATGGAAGGAATTACATGATGTGGTAGCTTGTGACAACAGAGGACTGGACACAGTGACCCAGGCAACTCCTTCCAGCATGAAGTTCCTGTACTAACTGCAGCTCTCCAGCTCCTGGCAAGCTACTAACGAGGCCTCATGTGCTTCAAACCTGCTCAAGATAGTAAGCATTCATGACAGTGTGACTGTGGTGGAAGCTGAATGAGCGCGCACGCCCCGTGAGCTGGCACTTGGCGTGATTCACCAGCTATTCTCCACGAGAGCTGGGCTGGTGTGCACTTTTCTGACAGAGTGCCTAATACACGCAGTCCAAACTCACGGGACACAGATAGAATAAACAATATGCAATGCACACAAGTGAGATTTATTTTATTCCATTATCACACTTACATTTTAATGGTACTTTTACGTTTGGTTTAGGATCTGGTTTAAAACAGTGTCTAAAATTTATAGTGAAAGAAAGAACAACACAATTACGACAATCCATTATATATTGCTACTCGCTTCTTCAAATTTCTCCGCAGAAGCAAAATATGAAAATCTCTCTGAGAAAATCCTGAAATTGTGTAGGACCTCCATGAATCAGAATGAGTTATGTTTTGTGTCTAGAAATATACTCAGCCACATTACAATCTTTTTTTTACCTATTGAGATCCATATAGGATTTTTTTTGGGTGGCGATTCATATTATCCTATCAATGCATTAGGGGGGGATTTAAATTCTTAACACCTACCATCTCAGCAAAGGCAGAATAGACTACTTAATATGAATAACAAGCACCAGAAGAAAAACACTCCACCCCATGTTTCTTCTGCAACTTTAAATTGGACACAAAGAGGAGGAGAGGGGGAAAAAAAGAGAGCAGAATAACAGCGAATTAATAATGGAGAAACCTGATTAGAATATAATTTGTCCTCATTAGTACAGCGTTCCTGACATAAGGCTGCTCCTTGAATCCTGTTTACTTTGAAACTCCAAAGAAAGAAAACCTATATAGTTGTTAACACTCGGCTTTTCAAGGATAGCTCCGTAATGAGGGTGGAGTGTATATGAGCCGGTTGGTTCTTTACCATCAGAGAACACTGAAAACACATCTGTGCAGTGAAGCATTATTGGGCCTTTCAAACAACCTCTGCGGCCGCTGCCTATAAATCTCTTCCCCTGTCATGTTTAACTAAAACCCAATACCCATTCAACATGAAATCCATCAATGTTATACAGAAAACAATGACAAAGCACTCTCCTTTGTGTCAGGAAAAACAAATAATTCTGCAGGAAAGAGAGGGAAACCTTTTTTTGGCAAGCTTCTGCAAGGGTACAGAGATAGCAAGTGGCAGCTTGCGTTTAAAGCAACATATACCCAGCTATAAAAAATAATTTCAAGGCCAAATCTATACTGGGCATTAGGATGCCTGTTCAAGATAATACATAATGCATCAGAAGAACCTATGTGTTGAGACATTTCATCCAAAGTATGTGTGTCACGAGGACAAAGCCAGTTTATGCCATCCAGCTGCACGATTCTGTCAATGCTAAAGCAGTTTTGCATTTCTGAAGTAAAATATGTATCAATTAGAAATTCTTTCTTCTGCTGCTTCTAACCCCAAGGAAGTGCACAGATGTACATATATGCACACATACGGAATGCGTTCAGTGGGTGGATTTACACTTCATATTCTCCTAACTTAAATTCAAGGGGGGGACGCAGAGGCAAAAGTAGGAAATAAGGGGCAAAAGCAATTGCTCGAGAGGAAAGACACCTTCCTTGAGGATTCACTAATAAGTGTATCATGAAAGCAAGGGCTAGCACAGCTGGACATGAATAAAAGTAAACCAGACAGCTAAGACCAGAGTCTATCTCAAACCCTTATACCTAATGAGAAAACAAAACTGGCAGAAATATCATTTTAATGTAATATATTCAGTGCCACGTAAACAAGGAGGGTTCACTTGATAATTGTTTACCAGACAAGTTGCATTTAAAACACATGAGTTGAGAATAAAAGTGACTCCCTGACAACCTGTCTTGTATGTGGAGACAGATACCTGCATTGCACTGAACCTCTTCAACTTGACTAGAGGTGCAACACTTAATACTGCCTCTGTCTTTTAAGCATCCCATTACTGTAAAGACATTAGCCACTGAACTTAATTAACAAAATCCATCATAATTAATTCTTTCAATGTTCACAGTGATCACAGACATTTCCTTTAGAGTTTTACTGTAATTTGCTATTAATGGAGAGCCAAAATAGTCAAATGATTTAGAATATATATAGAATAATGTACACCCACTGTACATAATAGGATGGCATTTTCATTGAGGAGGTGACAGAAGCATCATAAAGCAAGAAGTGCAGAGCTTGGATAGTTTATCACTGTCATAAAAGCTGCATGAGTGCTTCATCTGCTCAGTTTCAGGGTATTCTACTCTTCATGCTCATTAAAACTAGACTCAAAACCACATGGTACTTATGAGCAAAGAACCTTCCGTACATGATTTGGGCTTTCATTTTAAATGTCATGTGTAATGCATGTGGTGGAGAAATTGGTTTCTCTTGATCATAATAGAGGATTGTCCAAAGGCATTACTTCTGTGGACAGACACAAAGCCTGCTGCCTACATTTACAAACAGGTGTCCCTGAGGCCATCTTTTGTTGACCATTCAGTACCCCTCCGTGTTTAATTTCCCATTTTCCCAACCATCACACTTATTGATGGCACATTTTACAATGTAAGTTTAGACCCAACAAAGCAAAATTGAAACTGGGGATCATCCCCAATTCTCCACAGTATCTCCTTTTGTCCAGATGATAGATCCTGAAACTATTCACTCATCTTCAAATAAAAAAAAGGCTGACTTTTGGCTGAAAATTCCAGCTTTCCCTCCCAGAAAACTTAGAAGGTTGGCACCAAGCAGCTGAGCTTCTAGCTTTTCATCTAACCTTCTTCTTGCCATGATGGCAGAATTAATGTCATTTTTGTAAAGCTATCCCTGATCAAGTGGGCTTGAATTGTGCCCTGATAACTCTTCTGAAGAAAATTCCATGTGCTCTTTTCTGCTGCTTGTCACATTTCATAATTCTCCCCCAATACGGTGATCTCAGTTATATTTTTGTCAATCTAGAATAACTGTTCTGACTGCAGGACCCTAGCTGGTGTTACTGAAATCAGAATGTGGCCCGAGAGAGCTACAAGATGCTACTTAAGAAGTGTATAATAGAAAATGTAATTTGAGTGCATGGTTTTTTACTTGTTGAGACAGAATATATTTTTAAGCTTAAATATATGTGGATACACATATTCACATGCTGTTATTTTAAAAGGTTTATGTTGGATTTTTAGCTTGTATGTATATGCTAGATTTCTCTTCCTTCTTTTTTACCTGCATAGCAATCATTTGTATTATACCACATTAGTGAAAACACAAATTAGTGTTCTTGAACACCGAGTGCTACAAACTAAACTTCAACTGAGCCATGTTACAGCACTGCAGCTTTCAATTTTTTTAAAAAAATTCCTATTTGCCCTTATGTCAAATAACCTATCAGGACAATTCTTCTCACTTACTCTTCTGAATGCAAGAAACAAAACACAATAGATATCTTTCTGGTCTTCCTCCATCAATCAATATAATCCTGTAAGAGTTCAAACTTAACACTAGTTACATAAGAGAGCCACTGAATTAGATAAACTCAATCATCACCAGTGATGAAATGATTATTTAATTACTGTCAGCTGTGCTTCCAATAGCACAGAGAGGAAATCCAAGAACATTGACAGTCAATGGTAATTTATTAATCAATTACACAGTACTGCTTGGGTAAGCGTAATTTGCACAATAAAAATTGAATTAAATGCTTAAGTAAAAGGGGTGGCTGTTGTAATATTAAAGGTTGTGATATACACCAAAGGACTGAATATTCAAAAGTAACTGCCCTACTTTTTTAGCCTTTGTATAAAGAAAAACAAAAGGCTGATGGGGCCGAGGAGGATGGTAACAACATTGCTTACACAGCAGCAACTGTAGTACAGTGGTAACTCCAGTGTCTTCTATGGTGTGTTTTTTCAACTTGCAAGTCTAGGGACGTTCCATATCAAACTCGGGGTGTTTGTTCTGTGCCAGCAGTCAAGACCATGCCTAATACCTCGCTTGGAATGATTGTAACTGGAATTCCCTGTTTCTCAAGAGAAAAAGATTCTTCGGAACCAAATTATTCTACATTTTTATTGCAAATTTGTAGGTCCTCATCTTACGTCACAAACTGAACGATGGTTCTCAGAGTGTATCGTTCTCTGCACTTACAAACTCACTTCTTGCACTTTGCACTTACAAACTCATTTCTTTCGCAGTGGGCTGCTTGTGCAATTCCCCTTGCAGGGTCTTCTGCACCCCTATTCAGCTCTCGCTTGGCTCAGAGAAACTATCAATTTATTTCTTTCATGTCCCAAAGGCGTGAAGTGGATGGATGACATCCGTACTTCTGCCAATTTGATTTCTTAATTGCAGAAAAAAATGCACGTTACTCCGCTTGAAATTAAGAATCCCTTCAGCGAGGCACAATTTCAAACTGCTAATAGTCAAAGAGTAGGGCAGACAAAAGAGCTTGAGAAGACCAGTGTGACTGGCACAAAGTTCCATGGTGGATCTGTGATCACACAAGGCCTAGATCTGCATCCCCCATTTTAGGGCCCTCACCAATAGATGTCTCACCCAAATTTTCACTCCTTTACACAAGAGTGTGAACCTTCACATTTCTAAAGAGCGTGTACATAAGCAAAAACTGAGATACTCCAAGACTACAACAAAGACCTGGAGACCCACACGATGAGGCATAGTAATAAGGGCATTATTTTCCATCGTGGCTGTTCATCTCGCATGAGAAAGGCTCATCTCCCACCTATTTCCATACCATTATTAGTAACTTCCAGAAAACTAGTGTGTGCAATCAACATATATCTCCTTATAAATATCTGTGTAAAATTTTGCAGTTGGTTGCTTTAAAACACTTTAGATAAAAGGGTCTGTGCATACTGTCAAGTTACAAAGCTTTTGCGAGAGGGCTGAAGCGCGATTCAGCAGTCACAGAACAGCTCTGGGACTCGAAAAACCCCAGCTCTGCTACCACATTTTTCTGTGCTCTTTGGCAGTTGCTGCCTAGGTGTTACCTCTCTCCTGGAAGCACAAAGCTCTCCCAGCCAAGCGGCACAGGGCAGGCAACTTCGTATAAAAAAACCTTGGCAGGTCAAGCTGTTGACGTTCAGCCAGTCTACCATCCTAAATTATCTGAGTTTCCTTTATCCCAAACTAAATTATCTTCTCCTTGGAGTTAGTCCATTAGGAGTGTGGTCACTACAGAGCGGCTTTAGATTTAAGGTAGCACAAAAGCGAGCGGAACTACGTCTAGTCAGATCCTCACAAGATAGCATCTTTACAGTCCTTTTCGAATGTTCATCCTTGCTGGCTGGTGTTGATCTTTCACTTTGTCTTGCTTATCTAAAACCAATATCTATTCAAATTCCAATCAATCAATGCTACGTACAGAAGGATGAAAAAAGGCATCCAATTCTCTTGTTTAACAACTTGTTCAACACCTATTGCTGCCACAGATCTTTCAGCATCCACGCCTCCTTACTTCAATGGCTACCAGCCTTTTGAATTGAAAAGAAATGAATGAGAATTTACTAGAAAAAGGCAGTAACAGTCACCAAGTTCTGCACTGCTGAGAGCAGCACTCATGATAGAAACATCTCTAACACTGCAAGATCCTGTTATTTGATTATCACAGCAAGCAAGGCTTGCTTTGAGCACAATGGGTTAGTCCAGTCTGGCACTTCACAAACCGCAGGTAACTGTTGCCCTGATTTTATTTTGCAGAGTACCTGAGTTAACAGGAACTTTAAGGGATTCCTTACAAGACGGCTGAAAGGAAAAGCACTGATATTGCTCTGCTGCAGCCCTGGTAGGAAACTCACAGCAGTACAATGAGGAAGGAGTTGCAACTGAGCAATACCGGTTGGGACAGGCTTATTTTCTCCTCTAAGAAATGCCATACAGCAGAACAGTCTCCACCCCATGAAAGCAAATGCTAAAGGGTCTCATCTTATGCACACAACAGTACTACTTAAAACAGTGCCATACAATCAGGCTAGCACAGATTTAAACAACTGGCCAGATCCTACATTCACTTTGAGTGTTTTAACTCCTACTAAATTACATAGGAGTTTAGGTACCTAAATGTCTTTTCAGACACAAACCTAAATGAACAGTCTAATGCAGAACACAATTTAGTAATTAGATTCAGGACTTGCTTCATATGCCTGAGGCTTGGGATAATTTTGCAAAGTAGGTTTTGGATTTACTTTTTTTAAAGCAAATTAGAGAACATTGGTAAAATTTGCATTCAGGCTTTCCCCTAAATATGCAAGTTTCAACCTGGTATCTCTGTCCATAAGATCTGATCAGAGCCAGGTCTCAAGGTCTTCCAGATGGCATCCCAATTAACAGAACAGCCATCGTGACTTGAAAACCTCGTTATTAAGAAACAAAAACAATCCAGTTCCCAAGCGCTGACTGCTTAAAAGTGGCTGCCACCAGCAAAGGAGCTTAGATATGGGTATAAAATAAAAGCACCTACATTTTCTTTCCTCCTTTTCATGGATACATTAATACTGTGCTGCAGGCTGATCTGGCTAACAAGTTCTGAGCTAGGAACTGAGGTTATTAATGTCACTGTTAAGATTTTTCTTTTATTATTGAATCTGATCTGTCTTATATCCAAGAGTGGTTTTTATTGAATAATCTACTCACCAAATGAAATGGGCTGTGACTGAAAATGGAGGGAGGCAAGTTGTGTTTTAAAATAAAAAGTGAACACATTTTGTGACCAGATACCACTTAATTTGCAAATGTGTACTCTAGAACCATATGTTGTCTGATACAGTCAACATTCCTTGCCAAGCAGCATTTATAGAGCTGATCAAACACTCCTGTTCAATAGTAAAAAGATAGAAAATTCTAAACTGTTATGCTATTGCATATGCATAAGATGCTTTTCTGTCCCTTCCAAGATGCCTTATCAATATAATTGTTTTCAGTATTTTCCTGTTGTGAAAAAAAAATACTGCCTAATGATTCCGCCTAAGTTCGGACTCTATCCTCCCAACACTCACTAGTTGCCAGCACATGTAAAATACCAGGGCAAGTGTGCCCTATCTCTTTCCTGGGCTAGTTAAACTCTCTACATGGAGTACTTGTCCAGTTTGATCTCTGCAACTGTGATAACCAAATGGCTGCTACACATGTGACGTCTACACCCAAGCCAAGATGGATTTAAATGGAGATGGAAGCAAGATTTGAGACCTTTGCAATTTGGTCATCAAACCGTACAAACAGGTAGGGAAGAAAGGAAACAATGGATGTTAACAACTTCATAGGTTGAAAGACCCTTAATAGACTAAAGGAAATTTAAGTTATGCTGTGGAAAGAGGCCTGCTCTGATTTTATGCAATGGGATCTATATAACAGAAGTGCAACCTTTAACGTGTTTTTTTTTTAGGTCAGACATGAAAATGTAAGTTACACAGGCTTAAATTTGAGCTGCAACTACCAGAAAATGAGAAGATCAGAGTGCTCTGTGCTCTACACAATGAAGCCCACAAATGCCGTTTATTTATCTCTGCTTCCCAAAAAGATATTTTCACTCATGGAAATTTTCATAATTAAGCTTGCGACAGCTCCTGCTATGCAGTTCATCAGCAAGGAGGACATAAAGAACACCGAGGTCTCATTACACACAGAAAAAACTTAACTCATTAACAGTACTTGGAGTGAGCAATCTCAGACCATTACTTTTAATGGGATTAGCCTTTCTTGTGTACAAAAGGCAGCACAGCTCAGTCTACTTAAAATCATTTCCGTATTCTAACGACACTGGCTACATTCATGCTAACAGGGAAGTGTTCATTCTGGCTTTGCTCTTCATTGTCAGAGTGGCACTGAGCATTTTACCAGAAACAGGAACAATAACCGAGTTATTCTTCGTTTATTTTTGTCACTCTGGTCTGTGCATTTTTTCTTTTCTCATTTTACAAGGCCCTACCTTTGATCATCAGTGAGGAACAGGATTAGTTTACTAATTCTGTATTACTGTCAGCAAGATGGCATAGACTCAGTCCTCCACATTAAAGTGAAAAGAGAATCCTTAGAGGATATAAGGATGAAGACTTCCCACGAGCTCCTAAAATCCAGCTAGCTTTATACATCAACATCAGTATGATATCACTGAATAAATGCCTCTGCAGCTATGCAGCACATTCCCAATCTGAATAACCAGCCATCACTGACACTTGTTAGACCTGCTTACGCACTGTCAGAGGACAGTATTAGTGCTAATGAACCAAAAGAATTGCACGCTGATATTGGTTCTCCTAAGGTCAGGCAAACCCAAAAGCCAGGATGCAAATGACTTCTGTACGCGCTGCAACGTTGCAAAATGTTCCACTTCAGACTTGTAAGCATCAGTATTTCTGATGCAGCATGAACTTTGATAACCCTATCGCCAAGCTCTTTAATGAAGCACTGCTACTACAAGGTGCGTATAAATAGCTCCGTCCGGTACATGTACATCAGACTAGACACAGAGAAGTGCCTTTAAAATCTCTCAAAATCAGAAACATCAGGATTTCAGAGCTATGTTTTTCTCCTACAAAGAGCTTGGTCTTGAATATGTGGTCAGTACATAAACAATTAAGTAACACTGAAAATAAAAATCCTATAGCAATATGAGGAGCACCTAAGAAACATCTGCGGGGGCAGGAGGAGTGAAGACGAGACATCCTAACCTAGTAAAATGTAAGTATATTTAGGCGAGAAATGCGACATAATCAAAGGCACTGACTGGCTCCTCATAGCATCCTGGCCCTTTCCAACTTCCACATCACAACTCAGGTCGATCATGTACAGGAAGAGGCTTTCAGTCAACATCTGATGTTAATAAATATCATTATTATTACACACATATGCTCCATTGCAAGAAACGTCTACTCCCTCTCTACCTGCTTGTGTCTTCTCTTATGCATGGTACATATAAGTTTCCAAAAACATACCTGATTATTCTGAATATCAAATGCAGAGGTGAAAGAATAAGTCACAAGTTACAAATTAGTCAGCTGCAGCAGGAGTCAAAAATGCACTCTCTGTTCACACAGGTATTGCAGCTGATTCAATGCACGGTGTAACTGCTCCCCCAAGGCCCAGCCAGCTCTCTTTTAGGACATGCTCTTTCCCTTACCAATGATAAAAATGATAAAAAGAGCAATTGGTGGTATTCTGGAACTGGACAGCAGCTCCCCAATATATTCAGAATTTCGTTTCTATTATCATCCTGCAAGGTGAAGAACACCATTAACTCCTGTCTGAATAAAGTTCACTCTGAACCTCAAAGGATAGGGCCCTTTTAGTATGAGATCTGAAACCAGCCATTTAATGACTAAAATAAAAAGCAAATCATAGATTCATTTTGGGGTAAAGTTCGATGAAATAAAGTTTCCTGTTGTCTTTCCATAGCTGGCCTAAGAGCTTTCTCTGCCTCTAATGAGACTAGATTGCAGTACCCCATACAGAGTCAGAGATGGAATCGTTTTTAGAAAGGATTTCCACTCACAAAATGAAAGCCTTAGGAGTTCACTTCAGAGACAAGATACCAATAGAGACATTATTAACATCACTGACATGCACACAAAGGAAGCCTGAGGCTCAGAGCTCTGCCTCTGTGTGGTTAAAAATGTAGGCACTTAGCAGGGAATGAAAATTACACTGGTCCAAGGTCCAGGACTTGCCATATTTAGTCCTGGAGCGGTGCCAAAATAAGCATTGCTAGACTAGATGATCAGTGAGAGAACGAGATTTAAACTCCGATAGCATAAGGGTTGAAAACTAACTCTTGTAAGATACCAGGGATGCAAACAGAACAGAGATTTTCAAAAGAACAGACATTTTCCTCTTAGAGACAATACACCAGATTCACACACAATTCTTACACTGCTTTGCTGCTTCTTTTTGGTCAGCAATGTGATCATTTCTTTAGGAAAAGCCATGTGACTGAAGTTTTAGTTTTGTGGTATGGCTTTTTCTGTCACTGTTGTGAAACAGGCCCATGCTTCTCGCTACCCGCCTGATTTCAGTATCCCCTCTCATCTTCTTGGACACGGATTAGGATATGGATTCGCAGCTATTCTGTATAGAACCAGGAGTCACAAAATAGGTTGTGTTCATCTTTGTGCCTCTGTTTTGATGAGTGGGACACAGATGCTTGTGGAATATCTTGTAATCTTTTATGGTAAAATACAATAACAATCTTTTGAGAACATGGGTCTCCTCCAGTACATCTGGAGGCCTGAAATATTAGACGAGTCAAAGTCTTTCCCCCTCTTCTTGATCCATGGTCTTTTTTTCACAAGGTGAAACAGATTGAACAGAAAAAGAAGGTTGAGAGTACTCCAGTCCTAGAATAAGGACAGCCCATGGACCCACCTGCTTTCAGGTAGAGAAGGAAGCTAAATCTGAGTTTTCGGCACGCCGCAAGTATATAGGGACCACCACCAACTGGCCGATCAGATACACACTTTCTACTATTTCCTCTTCCTCCGTAGATGTAGTGAAAATCACTACATTGTGTGTAGAGAATGATCTGAAAAACGTTACCTAACACTGCCCAGAGCATGTCTCCCAAACAGAATCCCACTGGGGTTACAAATTCAGAAATATATATTCTAATAGGATTTTGGTGTGATGCTGAGTTCCTGCTTCCGAAACACGTCCGACATCACTACTTTGTCACTCAGGATAGTGACTTTTGAAAACCTAGATCATCTATTACGAGTAAGTAGGGTATTCTCCACGTTTTTATGGCGTTGGTTTAATGGCCCAGAGAGTATTTAAAACAAACAAACAAGACTATTTTATTTACACAGATGTTAAAAGATGTGGAAAGCTGCAAAGGGTTAAAACAGTTAAGTAGAAAGATATATGTTTTAACGGAGTTGTGCTTTAAAATTACTTCTAATTTATCCACTTACGAGACATGTATGGAGGTAAAATGATCAGTGGTAATGTGCTACAGAAAGATATATACTTTTTTAATTGTAGCCAAGAGGAAAAAAACAGCATGGAATAACTTAATCGTTGCTAATTATAATATCACTGAGGTAATTACAATAGATTTTGATTGTCTCATTTTCACACCAGAGGAGGGCACAATACTGGCTTTTCTCTTAATACATATTTGTTTTTAGAGAAGAACTGACAATTACACTAATTGTAGTCACAGCATGAAACTTTGTTTTTAAAGAAAAAATTGTCTGCATGTCACACAGAATAAATGCATCCTTTTTGTTTTGTTAGGTGCAAATTAAAGACATATTAATTGCTTTGTTCACTGTAACAATACAGAGATCTTCTCATGCAAGCATGACTAATTCTGTCAGAGTCACATTGCTTGGAAAGTACGCAACACCCAAAATGAAAACGGCAGAATAAAGCACCACTTCTCAGTGGTTCCTATGGATGTCTTTGAACAGGACATTGTCACCTGGAGGGCAACAACCAGCAGCCCTTCTTCCACTGTGGGACCCACTCAGCTAAAGTAGCAAGAACCAGGACAACTGCAACAGACCCACAAGTCTAACTTGGTGTAAAGCTTCGCTGGCTTCACCTGAACTGGCTACAGCAGCTTCCAAACTGCATCAGACCTAAGTCTGAGCATCCTTTGACAGTGTACAAACTAAACGTTGCAGAGGCAGATATGGGAAACGTGAGGGCGTATAGTACCAGCCACGGTCCTGACCTCAATGTAGGGAGAGGATACACTCACCTCTGAAAGTGCTGTCACGTCATATGCACCAGGAGGAATTACAAAAGGAAAACAGGCCTCCTAACTCACCAAACTCATCAAAAGTCTGCATTTGATAAATAGCAGGAACTATTTATCTTTTTTCATACTCTCATCCTCCTAACAAAGATTAAGGCGTAACCTATGGTTTAACCTCACAAAGTTACACTTATCCCTTACAAAGTCCAGTTTATCATACTCTCTTGTTTATATCAGCAAGACACTGGGGTTTCCATTACACATCTTTGAAGCTGGAGACTGGGTAGCAGTGCTCTGAGAACAGGACTTTAATCCATTTCTATGACATACTTGCTCCACCAAAGCCGCGATATCTACCTGTCAGCCCGAGGAGTCTGCAAAGCGATACTGTTTATGAGCAAGATGAGAAACGCAGTGCACATATACACTTTACCAGCTCTAAATAACCACAGGGTACCAGCATGTCTTAATACATTTGCTTCTCACATGGAGGTGGGAAAACAAACTAGATGGGTAAACCCTCCTAGCTCTAACATACAGAAAGGGGATGTAGAAATGCACTAGCCTACTAATAAAAACAGAGCCTGAAAATGTGAGCTGGGACATTTATAGCTGACAATAGGATAATTTTGGGACATTACTGTTTAAAATTTTCAGTATGAAGAACACGATTCGTTACTGTAATGCACCATATCATTAATGCTGCTGAACGGAACCTCAGCATTACCTGCTTACGCGGTGTCAAAACGTCCTGCACCTTTCAAAGTGGTATCGCCTGTTTTCTCATGGGAAATTCACTATCAATTAACATTCAGCCTACTTCAGACAAAATATCTCATCAGACAAGACTACTACGACTGACATTTGTACCCTTCTGTTCATAACCTTTGGTCTTTCTTCTACTGTGTCCAGATCGAAAGCAAATAAACCAGTTGAAGGTTATCCTCTCTTCTAACAACTTCAGTGAACAACCTGCACACATCTTTATGGATAAAACAGTCTGCCCATCCCTGGCAAAATTTGGCATATGAGTCAAAGCAGCTTTAGTGCATTCTTCTGTAATCCATGCAGTAACCTTAGTAGAACCTCTCCAATTCACTGGTGAAACAACATGTTGCTTAAAAGCTTTTCGGTGTTTTCTTGTAGCCACTAACAGAGCTGAAACTGTTCTGCTTATGGCAGTTGAACAATATATCACACATCACCCACAAATATCACACAGATCACTAACTATAGACTGCCAGGCAATTCAAGAGCTGACAAAGAATTCAAATATATGAAGTTTTAATAGGGTTTTTTGCCTTTTTTTTTTTTTCCCTGAGAAGGTACAGAAGTGTTTTGGAAAAAAGGACACAACTCAGTATCCAGTATCTTTAAAGGACATATTAAAAGGCTTTACTGGACCGTATTTGCCAACTCTTTGCACAATCAGGCCCGAAGGACCTAAAATTAAATGGTGCATGGATGTTTTCACTTTTTACCAAATTTGAACACAACAAAGGGTGCCCAGGTTCTAAGTTTTAACATAACAACTAGTGAATTAGCACAAGCAATGAAACACAAACACATTTCTCTTTTCAAAAAACAAAGCAAAACAAAACCCTTTTATCTTTTAATCAATGTATGTAAAATATATATGACCAGGACAAAGATATCCTGTTACACTGCTCCAAACATGTTCTCCAGTACTCATCCTCCCTGTTGCACAAGACTCTCATACTGAAAAAATAAGAAACAGAGTACATTTGAACTGCTTGCTACTTCAGGAAACCTCAATCTATATCACAGGAATTAAAGGCTGACTTTTATACCTGTGTTACACACGTATATTTGCCACCAAAGACAAGCTAAAAGCAAAGAGTAGCTACAGATTTTACATACCAGGTTAATTAGCAATTCTTACCAAACAGAGTGTATCTTTTCTTCTCAGGGTTGAGCTTGGTCTCTATTAGACATATTTACGGGAAAAGTCAATGGATAAGACATTAGAGGCCAACCTCAAAGTCAGAATAAAGCAACCATAGACCTTAGAGAAGTGCTTTATTAGCCAAGAATTGGTTGGTTATTGATCTTGGTCTGTGTCTCTGGTCACAATAGCACTTACTCTAATTTTTCTAGTGTAAATATAAGTAAATTTGAATGGGTGTTGTTGAAAACAATCTGTAAATCTACATTTTGTGGTTTATGTTGTAATTGTAGTTACGGGAAAGTTCAATATCTGGAGCATGGTAAGGAGACAAGGCTGTGGCATGGCAACCTCAGCTCTGCAAATATGTCCTGAAGCACTTTCTCAGAGGTTATTAAAATGACTAGAGCTATCACTCTGCTCAGAAGCAGAGAAACCACATGGGTACTCATAAGAAAGGAAATCTGGAAAAAAAAAACACTGTAAAGAGAAATGTTATGCATTTAACTTCAGCTTTTCTTTTCACTGAGGTCAACCAGATAATTAAGCAAAACAGATATGCAGAGTTTCTTTACTTTTCTGCAGACAAACATTAATAAATTACTGCTTGCCTCAGCACTACCATGCTTTCCTTTCTATACTGTGCCTTTTTTATTTAGTTGCATCTTTAAGATTTGTTTTGAGATCATTTTCAATTTACTGCATGGCCTACTGCCTAAGACC
This sequence comes from Trogon surrucura, assembly GCA_020746105.1. Lineage (NCBI taxonomy): Eukaryota > Metazoa > Chordata > Aves > Trogoniformes > Trogonidae > Trogon > Trogon surrucura. The sequence goes on along the minus strand of CM036627.1, from coordinate 17,109,816 downwards.
TCTCTTCTATTTGTCCTACTGGGAACACCTGTCTTGATCATACTTCCATAAGGTTAATGAGGGTTAATGGCTATTGTATTTCAGATTGATATTACCAAGCAAACTTCAAGTGGAAAAACCAAAAAACATGATAGTTGTATCTGCTGCAGCACTTGTCTCAATTTAGCTTAACACTGAATTGACTATAATGTTGTATCGCTTTAAAAAATTGCATGCATATTGCAATATATGGCTGGAATCTTCACTATTGCTCACTTTTTTCCTTCCAAACTTCTTGCTACTTAGAACCAGTAAAGTTTTTATTCGCTTCACACATATTGAGAACAGCAAAAGTATTTCTCTGCCTACAGTATGGCCATATCATAGAAAACACAATTGAAAAAGGGAATGGAACTCTGACTTTGTTATTCCACCCCCTGCCAGCAGCAAAGGGAAAGCTCTTTCCGGCTTGAGACTTGGCCTGCAGCGTCCATTCTCCCCAGAGCAATAGGTATGTACAGCCAAAACCATAAGCTGAGACTACTCCTTATTAAAAACATAAGCTGAAGCCATGAATTACCACTCCACTGCCCTACAACTAAACACCACCACTACTTATCTAGTCTGGATAAAATTAAATCCTGTCTGAAATAGCTCTGCTTTCTAACTCAGTCTATCTGTTTAATTGACATATGATATGTCTAAATCGGGCCAGCGGTCTGTTTTCTGTTCCTGCACTACCCTTTCTCCATTGACTTGATAATTTCCATCCTACCCATGGCTGTTACGTTCCATCAAAACTTTTGTTTAGCTGGAGGTTGACTGTGCAGAAGACAGGGTTTGCGCAGCCCTTAGAAGTGGGACCTTAAAACCTGAATTTTCCTCAAGGAAAACATAAGGCAGTTTCTCAGAGTCAAATTCAAAACTCATCACCACTGCCTACATCTTCTTCTGCCAAATCATCTGCCTCAAAAACAACTGCAAGCTAATCAAGATATCTCTTACAGGTGATCTGATATTACATTGACGATCAACGAGAAGACCACCCAGACGATGTCACGCTAGTGCCAGAGAAGAACCAGAAGCAAGTCTGCTTTACATTCTGAAATACAAAGCAGTCTTTCATTCCTCCCCACCTGCTCCCACAAAAACCACTACTGGAAACCACCAGCAGTATCTGAAGTGGCTCAGACTTGTACATACATCTACCTCTTATCACTAAATATAACTGGCTTAACTTTGTAAAGTAGGATTTTAATTCGGTTTCAGTTGTGGGACATGATCAATTTTTTTCATTTGTTTGTTTTCCTGAATGAGCTCTTCATTCCTCATCACCAGGCTATGTAGTCCTTCAGAGTCTATAAAGTTGGCAAGAAGCAACTTTTGAGTAACCTCAGCGAGCTGTAAATCAGGTTGTAATGAAAAGCTACCACAATCCAGGATATCTGAGTGCAATTCCAACTTCGTATTCTTTAAATATTTTTTTTTAAAAAGGAAAAAAATCACAACTTTGATTGCATTAAACAACTCTCAAGGCCTCTCTAATTAAGCACCTTTTCAATACAAGAGCTGGTTTAAGAGATTCCTACCCCATTCTCCCTCCTTCCCTGCTGTTCTTCCTGCTTCCCCAGTAACTCCCTTACTCATGCTGAAGGAATCCTTTACACAATGTCACTTCAAGAAAAAAAAAACAAAAACCATTTCACATATCTGGTCTGTGCATTGGCTCGAAAAGACTGAAATTTTTCCAAATAGGAGCAACAGTGACTTAAAACAGATTTGCCATCAAAAGATTTGTAATGCAGAACCACACCTTAAGGGGGTTTAGAGCTGAAGTAATTAGTGGCTGTTGCAGAGCTGAGCTAAAAAAACACCTTGTAACTTCACCGATCATCATTATTCTTGTTCCTCTGTATCTTCCAGTGTAGTGAAAAAACATCTGGTCTTGAGAACTGTTAACACCAGTGAAACCAACACGAAGGAAGGGGGCTTAATATCTCGTAGATCGGGCTGTTAGTACGCAGAATATGCTACTACATTGCATCACTAGTAGATATTGGTGACAAGTCACAAAATAGTATTTATATTTGTTCGTGCAATGCAAAGGCAGAACTCTCTCTCTGCATCTCTAATGACTGTTAGGAGACTATGGATGAGAATAATCACAAAACCTGAATGGAGATAATAAAACCAATAGTGTTCAAGTGCTGAAACAAAGAGAATCCCCAGTGGGGCAGTGATCTTCTGAATGACTCAAGTAGTTCTGCACAAGCCTTTGAATTTCACTTTGACGTTTAAATGAAGAAAGGGAGAGAAAAGCACAGACCAATTTCATTGATTGGTGTAACTCAGGAATCTAACATAAAAGCATTGGGATGACTCACAATACATACAACATCTGAAACCAAACTCCATTCTCTTCTATTCCCATTTCATTAAAACAACCTCCTATTTTTTTCTGTTACAATATTGTATAAATCATGTGTACTCTAGTTTGAAAAAAAAAACATACAGGGGGTTCAAACAGAGCTTTCTTCATTGGATTTCATTTGGGAAGGGAGCTACAGTGTCTTAAGACACTTTAAAAAATAAATTAAAAAAAAATTTTTAAAAATCAGTGGTTTTGGCTGAGAATTTGCCACTCTTGGATTTAAAAGTTCACATACTGACAGCTTCCTCCTTTGAGAAACAGAAATTCCACCAAAACATAACAGTAGAAGCTCAGGATCTGCAGGGCACAGAAGAGGCTGCAAACATCTGATCACGGGGTCACGGTGAGGAGCCTGCTCTGTGTTTCTTGCTGTGTCCCAGCAAGCCAAACTCCAGGAACACTGGGGAAAGGAAATCCTCATGCAATACCAAGTCCCTGGGCAAGCTCCGTAACTGAGGACTCTAATAATAAACAGTTTTTGCCACTGCCAACATGCATCTTCTGTGGCACTGCCACACTTCCTTGAGAAATTCTTCCAGTCCCACACAAAACCTGACACAATGTCAGAGAGATCAACGATCACCTATAAATCAGAGCCCAAACCTCCTGTTGAAACACATCCTGATGGTTCAAATTGTTACCAAGCGTAGAAGAAAGATAACATACATCGTTAGATGTTCTCTCATTCCTTGTCATTGCGGGAACCCGTGGCTACTTGTAAAATCTTACTGCACTTCAGAAAAGCCAACAAGTGAGAAAACAAAAACCCCACTCACAAGAGGGACAAATTCTGTCGTCTGCTTTTTTTCCCAACCAGGCAGACAAGGTCAGTAAAACTGTATCAGCTCTTCAGAGGAAGCGATCTGTGTCACAGAATGTCAGTGCAACTTATTCCTTCCCTTCACCTGGGCAGTTTGTGAAGCTGAGGCCCAAGTGAACGTCCGTGAGCCAGGCACGGTCTGGATGCCGTAGGGTCGCGCTCTCGTAGTGTCACATCTGAACTACAGGAATTATTCTCTAGAGTCTTATAGGATGCACAGTTTGCACACCGGAGCCAGAACGTATTTAGTGAGGAACTTCACATACAGGGCTCGTTCACCGTTTTATTCAGCTCTAGGTATAGATATTTGACTTTCACACACAGATGCTAAAGCTTTATGATCCTTCTGTATCAAGTCTGTACCTCAACGCACCCGACTTTTCTCTGGAAAACACCTGCCCCTTCTAACCCACAAATGTGCACAGATTTGTGAGCCCTTGCTCATACTGATCTATACATAAACAATAGCAGTTTAAATGCAACAACCAGTCAGCCCTGCTTGAAAAAAAGTGGACGGGATAGAGTCACCACAGTACCTTGGTAACTTTAGTTGTTTAAAAAGTGACACACAGGACTGGAGACAAACTGCTAGGTTGGTTCTAAGCAGTTGATCCATTCAAAAGAGAGTGCATTGCATTATCTTATGAAAGGTCCAGACTATGAAATCATTATAGCAAATATCTTTGCTTTACTTTTTGACTGATAACCTTCATCATTAAAATTAATGCCAGCATAAAGTCAAAATTGTACCTATTAATACAACTCTAATTGATACTATAAGTAGACAAAATCTCACTATGAATACAATCAATTCTGCACAGATCCTGTTCTTTATTGACTCTTTGGTTCACTGGGGATAGCACTTTTTAGCATCGTTTTTATTATTTTTCAGCAGTGATGCCACCATATAGGTCTGAGGCCCGAGGGTATTTGGCAATTTCATTTAGACTTCCTGTGACTTTCCCAACATACAGAGCCAATATAGGAGGATGCTGTTAGTACACAGTCCCCTTGGGTAGCTAGTTATGAAACTTGAATTGCTGCACTTAAGCAAGCCTGTCAGAATGCTTGGCCTCCTAGACACCATGGCTCCGGCTCCATCTACAAAACTTTAAGTGGCACTTGCTAAAAGTATGGAAAAAACCCATATCCTGTCTTTGCGTATATAGAACACTATTAATGGTGTTCTGTAAGAGCATGTGTAGGCTGGGCTAGGAAAAACGGGAGCATTTTTCAGACAAGAGCTCATTTCTTGCACTTGTACAAAAGGCATAGTCGATTTTATGGGTGGGTCAAGTGAATTATAAAACTTATTGGGAAAACTTGTCTGCAACTTAGCTCACCTCTGCAAATGAAATTATTCTACAATTTGGGGTATTTTTCAACTATTCTGGCAAGTTCTTGAGAGCGTGCACGTGGTTTTTCTTTGCTAAGGTGTACCTGTACTTCTGCAAATACTGCTGCTGATCTGCAGTTGCTCAAGAAGCCGACAGTACAGAGCTAAGAAAAAGGGAGCAGGACTCCCTTCCACACTTCACCTGCAGGTTTGCTGTGGTGGCCCAGGTCTCAGGAATACCCTTTGCCTCTGCTGTTGTACCCACTGTACCAGGCCTCACAGTAAACACTAAATCTCTGGAAGTTATAGTGGTGTCATAAAATAGTAACTGGAACAAAGGATTTCTGCTGGTCCTTTGAATTATGCCCTTAAACAGGAAAGAACTTTGGGTGTGCAGCCTGCTCAAAATTAATCAGTAGAAAATAACATTCTTTTATTCCCAGTTCTCGCCTCCTTAAACAAAGCATAAAAATGCCAGCAAACTATTATGAATCCTCCTAAGGAACGAGGCAAATTTTCAGAAGTGACAGGACCTTAGCCTCTGCTAAGGTCCACATGGTCAGGAAGCCACAAGAATGGGTTCATTCTTGAAATTTTCCAGTTTTTGTTATTACTGAAACCTCAGAAGGCATAATAAAAACAATTGCTGTTACTACAATGATGGCTAAGTGTAGGGCACTCATCACCATGGCATCTAGCTGCCTCTGTCGAAACCTGAATTGTCCTAATGAGACTGAAAACACACCAGCCTTGCTGATACCAGCTACAGGGAGAACAAGTTCTTAGAGCTCAACTGATGATTAGATTCACACTTAAGTGTATATACGTAGGGAGCCAATTTCAAAGGCGTGGGTCTGCTAATGAGATCGCCCTGCTGCCAGCATCTGCAAAGCTGTACCCTCAGGAAGTGAGTGGTAGCTTTCCAGATGAGCACAGGTTACCTGGTGGAATGGAGACGGTGCTAAGGCTCCTAGGAAAAGTGTCAGGGAATCATTAATAGCCAGCAACACTCAAGCACAGCATCTTTAAAAAGTGCCTCCAGCATAAAACAGTCACCCTGTGCTTTGGGCTAAGGCTGAGGCAAAGGAAAGTGTTACCAAGCGACTCAACCAAGCTACTATATTCTCTTCCGCATTTTTGGAAACACCAAATTGAATAACTGAGTTTATCAGTGCTGCTCAGACAGTGGGATCTGATACATCTGATCGCAGCACGTTGGGATAAAGCTATAAAGAGATATTTGGAGCTTGATATCTACATATTTTAAACAATTTTTTTATCCTCATTACTGCACGTATCACTTTGCAGACATAACTGCTTGCCTTAAATCTTTATTAATGAAAAGAATACCTAGCCATGTATCTTTTGCTTGCTACCCAACAGCCAGCGACACTCAGAGCACTTCAGCAAGAAGAACGTACCTGTTTTGGTCTTTCTTCTCATGCCACGTTCCCCTTCTCTAGTCCCCTCTTCGTTAATTTTCCGTGATCCAGTTGCCAATTTGCTAATATCTTTTTAATTTACACTTGCTCAATCAACAGCTCTGTTAATGTCCATGGACCTCTGAGTTTTGACACCGTCTTCAGCATTACCCACATCAATAAACTTGACAAAATGTATCCATGAGAATTTTTGGAAGTTGACAGTGTCTTTTAACGATCTACTGCCTCCAAAAAATAAGCTGATAGTTGGAGTCTTTCTGAGAGATGTGCATGCACACACACGTTTCAGAAGCTAGATAAATCTGAAAATTTAAGGACACGTAAAGTCTTCAGCTCGTACAAATCAACACAGTCCCCTAATTTATACTGCCTAAGGATTTGACCCTTAAAATATTTTCCTGACACTTTTGATAAAGAAAGAACATTACATTTCACTTTATAATTGGACCCCGTAGTTAAAAATAGCCAGATTCTTTCCTGATTAAAGAGACAGGAAGATATAAACCAGATTTATTGTCTATTAGATTTTATGTTCCATTTTCTCTTGTCACAAGAGAAGTAATTTTGTGTATATAGCCTGTCCAGCACAAAGTCATTTGTTCCCTCAGATACACTAATCCAAGCATAAATACATAACTCCATATTAATAAGACACACCTCCTCCCATTCACTTATCTATGCCTAAACACTTTCACATTCCTTGGATTTGCACCGTTCTGTGCTGAAGTTCTGGCTGAAGTGATCTCTGCTCTTTCCCAATAAAGCCAAAACCTGACTGTTAAATATCTGTGGGGGAGAACATTGCATATCATTAGAATTGGTTAAAGTGTTTAAGAATGCCATCCTATTTAAAATATTTTTAAGAAGCGATTGTTTTCACTGAAGCCTGAATATATATTTTCTTTTCCATTTGGGGATGAGGGCTCCTTTTCTGTGCACGGATGCGCAGGCGGGGAAGAATCCCATCCAGCTTTATGAATAATGACAGCCAGAATGAATTGCAAGTTGGTCTTAACAAACATGTTCTCAAATACATTACCCCACTACTCACTCAGCCCTCTGTGTAAGTGCTAAGTGGTGGCAGGCAGCAACAGCCTTGACTAGCAATCTCTGTAATTAAACATTCAAACACAGGCACACATTTCTGCAAATGGGCCCCCCAACTTCCCTTTTTCGAACACTTTCTTCAGAAGGAAATCTCACACAGCTGTTGCAAGAACACTGCATGACATCTGCAAAATGTCTATTGTACAGACCAGGGTGAGAAAACAGCCTAAAACACCAACAAGCTGGATCTGACCACTAATTGAAGCCATTGTTTAGGAAAATTACTCGCGTGTGGTCTAACAACTCATCTGAAATTAGTGATTGCTGCAAATGAAAAAGCAGAATTACATACCATCTCCCATCCCCCATCTCACCCAAAGGGTATTGTGCTAGAAACAAACATTTACCATCACATACAAATATAATGTTGGTTTATATTTTGTATTTTTTGTGGGTTTTTAACTGCATCAGACACCAGCGAGCTGAATTCCAATGTGTATTACTGATACTGTCAACAAATATTAAATAGATTTTTTTAGTTTGAGAGATCATCAGAAATGCGTCCCTCATTTCTGTTTTCCACCCAGTAGGTTTAAATAGAACAAGCCATTTGTAGCTTACTGTCTATCTTACACCTTATTTACACTGAATTTTTATCTTCCAATGCATCTTATTTTTTGTTGGCATTCCCCACCATGCAGTTTACATGGTGATGAAGAAATAGCCTTGCAGGCATTGAAAAAGAGATACAACATGTTAAGACATAATTCCCTGCAGGGCATTCGAGGCTGAATTTGCTGTCACAATGAGTCCCAGCTTCCATAACTATCCATGTTTTATGTGGATTTGAAACATAAAATTAGATTCATCTTAATCTTCCGAAACAGCAATCTTCCCATGAAAGCTGAGAGACAACAGCATATGAAACCGGTAAGAGAAAAAGAGAGGACAGGAAGAAGACAAGAACTGAATAAAATGAGATGCCGCACTCTGCTAGTAAAGGAAGCGAAGCTCCCTTATGGGTAATAATATATCATGAAAACTTTGCTGAAAGGGATTGAGCTCCTGCCAAATTCTTGTTTACATACAAGTGATCTCTAGCGAGGCTTCTCAGCAAGCCAAGTACGCGAGAGCGCCGAGGCAGCTCGCGCTAGAAGAGAAATCACTACCGTTGAGAGGAAGGCTTGTGACACGCTGCGTTTCGTAAGTAAGATCTGATTTATGGATATGGCCTCCGTTCACCTAGGCAGGGACACAGAGCACCAACCCGAGAGAGCTGAAGTTCAAAACAATAAATCTCAAGTTTCCTTGGTCAGTCCAAGAGCGGAGCTTAAGGAATACGCTGCCCTAGTTTTCCGAGATCAGGCTTTGCAGCTGGAGTAACTTCAACTTTTCTTTTTCTTGAGGGGCTTCAGATTTGCCAGCTCTGTCATTTTCCTTTGCTGCCCTTGGGACACACACAAAACTGACTGGCTTGAAAAAAAGTTCTTCAGAGTTGAAGCTACTTTGTTTGTTTTTTTCTTATTTCTATTATTCACATTTAAGTATGTAAAGAATATTTTATTGCATGCAACTAACAAACAGCACAGAACCTGAACAAAAGGGAGAAAAAAATGTTATGGTTTGGTGCTTCAAAACTGACAAAGGAAATACACTAATTGAAATCTTCCCAATGAATGTGGGACTAGAATGTAACTCTTTTTATATTTAATTTAAATCACATGCAGGTTGTTCTTTTACTGCAATTACTTCAGATTTATACTAGTATAAATACAGTCTTACCTCCCCCCCCAAATCAATAACACAGACCAAAGTTTTCAAAGGGTTTCAAATTCGTTTATTTTCCTGCTTCACTCCTCTGCCTCACTGCCATTAAAAACATCAGATACCCTGTACACTCTCACTGTAATTAGTTACTGACTTGCACTTTTCAACCATCTATTGTTTCTAAATTTTAGAGAGAGGAGGACACAATAGCAGGACACAATAAATAACAAGAATTTCCACAGCTATCACATCAGCTGCATTACACATCTTTTTGGTAACGCAGTATTACCGAGGTTCCAGTAACTGACCTACATCATTATTCCGACACCACGTACTTCTCTTAATTTAAGAATATCTTTGCCAAGCCTAGTATGATACTTAGCCTAACTAACTTTCCTGTGAGCGATGCAGGTAAACTTACTTTCTGATGTTTTTGATACAGATCAAATAAATAAAAGAAAGCCATGAAAGGCGCTTAAGGATGTTCTTAACTTTTATTTCCTGTCTTTCAGTAGAAATAGTTGGTATGGAATTGAAAATCAAACACAAGACGTGAAGTGTTTTGCTGAATTGAGTTTACTGAGTCTGATGCATCCCCAACTGTGGCTCCCCACCGAGGCTGCAGGGATAGGGACAAGGTATGAACACGTCCTACTTGCCGTGGGCCAAATCTGGCCCCACAGGTGTGACAAGAAAAGTTACCACTTATTTGAGAATCCAATCTCTACCCTTTTCTGGTGTGGTATTTTCAGCAGAATATTCATGCTGTGCAGTCTCATGTCCTTTCCCTCCAGTAAAACCCCAGTAAACAAGAGGTTCCTTGCAGAAGGGTTGAGGTGACAACTCTTCTTCCTCTCCAGCAAATACATTCTTTGGTTATTACTGAAGTCCTTGTACTGCACTAACCCTTCAAGCTCCACTACAGAAATTATTTGGAGCACCAGTAACCACTTTGCTCAATCTCTCTTGTCTTCCTACACTCTCATCCCTCGTGGCCTCGGGAAGCAGAGCCTCGCGGGTCAGGAAGTCCCAAGCTGCTTTCTCTCTCCCGTGTTCCCCACACGCAAGTCCTGGAGGGTAAGGGACAGGGAGGGGACAATATGCTGCTCCACATCAAACATCTTGACTTCAAAATGGAGCGGGTATGAACAGAAGCACAAGACAACAGCTGATGCTCTGATTTCAGAAGGAAAAATAAAATAAAATCATTAAGTGAGCTCATCAACTAAATTAGGAAGAACTGGTGGAAAGATTATGCATAAAACACACAGAGGCACTGCTCTAGGTAGTCTCTAGAGTTCTGCTGACTATTTCTCCTGGCTATTCCATTTGATATTCTCCATCTCTAAGTTCTGCAGCCTCAGATCCAAAATTTTAATGAAATGCAGTGCTCTATTATTAACTGCTGCTACACTAAGATCCCAAAGGAAGCAAATACTGCATTTAATTGTGTTTACGTTAGCTCACAAAACATGTAGAGAAAGAGCCTTGTATGCTGCAAGAGCCTTTATACACAACCTTCAACGTATTACTTTTAGATCATATTTCAGAGAATAAAATCAGTTAACAATATTCTCCTACGAGATTTCAGCTTAGCTGTAGGGATAATACAGTACTACATTTCATTAAAGTTACAGGTTCAACAAATGCTGACTGCATGACTCGTGTGATCTTTATTGGGGCTACATTATGAAAATAATTGGAACTGATCAAAATGGGTGGGGTTGAGTGAAGAGGGGTGTAAAATTTTCATAAATGCTTTCTATTTTCATCCAGGTGAGCCAGCCACCCTCTAAAAAATATTAACACAATAATGTGGAAAATGGGAACAAGAAATATTTAATTTGATAGAAATAATAGCTTCCTATTACTCTGTTAAGTCACCTTAACTGAATTCAACAGAACACTATACCATGGGTCTAAAACTTTGCTGGAGGAAATACAAATTCATTGGTGTGAATGAGCTTTTTGATTTCTGGCTGTGTATTTCTGATTTTATGCAAGGTTTTTACCCCAAATTATTCAAGCATATCTGAATAAGTCCTCTGTAACAAAAGGCACCTAAAAGCACTGGAATTTTCCATATTTCTACGCAGTTGTCATACAGAAATTGAAATTCCGGTAAGAGCATTCAGCACTGTTTTAGAAAACTGAAGTCCAATACAGACCTCTTCAGCCTGATTTCCTCTAGATGGGAAATACTGAAGTATAGCACCAAAAGGTGCCTTAGCACACTCTGCATATAAAATTTCATTTCAAGAGCAATAAAGTGGTAAGATAGTTGCTCCATAAAGATTTCTTCTCTCTTTCCTTTATAGACCTGCAATGATGTAGGTAATGCGCAAAATTCTGGGTTCTTTTCGAGAATCTGAACGAAGGTCAAACTTCTTTAATAATTTTCAGACACTTAAAATTTTCATAAAAAAATAAATCAATTTGTCTACTTATTCTCATTTCCTTTTCTCCACAGAGAATATAAATTGGTTTCCAAATCAAACAGAAAATAGTGCAAAGCTCACCTTTTCTGGAGGTTTCAGTTCAAACCTGAAACCACACCTACCATTTTTAAGAGACTCTTTAAAACATATGAAGATTTAAGGCAAGTTTGGGCAGTTTAAAGCTTCACAGATGGAGACCATATAACTTCAGAGTTTTCATAAGCTTCTATGAGAACCTCACTGGATTTAACCACAACTTGTTTTGCATTTTCAGTGTCATCCAGACAAGAATGTCAAAGTGAGGGTAAACTTTTACACAAAAGAATTAATGCGTTCAGTACAGCTCTCGCAGGTTGCTTTGTTAGTCTGTCTCATTGCTCTCTTTTTTTTCCAGATATACATAGAAATAACTAGAGAAAGTGACCTCAGAAAAGAAACATTTAACCTTATCCTTGATGTAAACATCTCACACTGATATTGCGATGTAGGTAAAGGAAAACATGCCAATTTACCAGAACGAGGTCAATACCACAATAAGGTAGATGTTTCCTTTTTAAGGTTAACTTCTAAGGGGATTAAAGCATTCTTAAGGTAAGTGACAAAATGGCACGTATTACAAAGGTTTGCCTTTTAAAATCTCACAGAGCCGTCGTTATAATTGCTCAGTGTTGAAAGAGAAAGGTGTGCATGGTTGTAAGCTGTTCTAAACATAGCCGGGTTGTATTTCAAATTAATTTAGTAACGAACCATAGCTGTGAAAACGTTTCCTTTTCAAAAGTGCACTAACGTGGTACAGTACGTGTATGTACACATTTACACGTATATGCTCGTGCAGACAACTAAAGGAAAAGGGTAAGTGCACAGTCAATAGGTCTGACAAAATTGTGTTCTAGACACTCCTTTTAATACTTTTGAAATCTTCAGAATCATTAAAGGAAAGAAACATGACCACCATTGGAAAACAAGTGTCTATGAATTCCTAATAGTCACTACCCCAAGCGCATGTTAGCTATTATAATCTAGCACATATTGAGGAAGCCTACTGCACACAGAAATTACTAGTTAACACTTAATTTTTGCATTCCACATTTATGCAATTAATTAGAGAACACTTAACATTCTCTCTAACTTCAAGCTCTGCATGATCATGTTTGATCATGAGGGAATTTAAAATCATTTACGTAGCCAAGATTTAAATACTAGAGGAAACAGAGATGATGATGGTTTGAAAGAGAAGCACAAATATATTAAATGACAGATCAAGCTATGTAGAAATAAAAAGGACAATACAGACACAACAAGCAAACTTACTCATGACAAGGGATGTTTTTATACATATAAAAAAAAGTCAGTCAACTTTTATTTATATAGGAAATATGCAGAGATATAGTTATATATTATGGGACTTTGCTGGCCCATCAGCTGCATCATAGATGAAGACACGAGAGAAAAAGATTTAAGAGCTGTGGTATTTAAACTAGTGAGGTGACACAGCAGATAGCACTGATTCTAGCATAGGGTTTGTGGGTTTGGATGTACTCTGCTCTGGGATTTTGGGAGAATTGCCACTATTCCTGCCTGTCCTGTCAAGTACATACAAAGCTATCGATAGAGGAGTCACGGTATCTGTAGTTTGTCAGGATTTGTTCACCAGCCATCATGAATTCCTGGTATCACTCTGACTTTCCCTCCAATGTTTGTGGCATCATCCATTACCCATCTTCCCTCAGGATTATTTCCCTAGGACCTCACAGAGGTCTTACTGCAGCGTGTGCCTCAGGCAGACACAGCCAAATCTCCATCGCCCCAGACCACAATACCTCCTGGTAAATCAATCGATCTAGGTGAGTCACCTTGCAGTGATGATAGCCTTGAGCTTAGCAGAATACATCACCGCCTTAGTTACAGGATAAAGACGTTCTTTAATATGCAAGTTTGCTGTCCAGAGGGAACTGAGGGAGACATTTAAGGCTCTGTTTTAAAGCCTGATTTTGAAGAGACTAATGAGAACTCATTTTAAAAGGGGCTTTGAGCCTCCAACAGTTCCAAACCATTTGACCTGTTTCTAACTAAGGTACTGTGGACACTTCAAGACAGGTATTTCTTGCTGCTGTACTGTGCTCCTTACGTACTTTTTGTAAGCACGGGGTGCCATCATCCCCTGTAACTCCTCAGACACTCGATGTGACACAGAATCAATCCCAGCACTCCTGCCACGGTTGCTCACTTGAAGGCTGAATAGCCCCAGCACTCAGAAAGGGACTGGGCAGAGATGATTCAAATGATGGCAATGGCTCCCATTTCGAAACATCACTGTAATGAATCTTTCTTTGCATCCCCAAATAAAAAGTCAGGATTGAACCCTCAGCTAGGCTTGACTGAGGAAGTGATATCAATTTCCACTGGCCAAGAATGCTTGTAATCAAATGTATCCATTTATTAGCTCTGACAAGGTTGGGGATGTTAGGCAAATTACTTTCTTATTCTGCAAAAATACCAGCTTGTCATTAATATTAGCCTGTGTCTTTAAAATCAGAGACATAAGCAGCTTCTTCATCTTACTACATCACGCTATAATCCGAAGTGCCCTATAAGGAGCTGTAATATTTAAGGTCTTTTAGCTGGTACCTCTACATCCTGATTATCCTTTAGAAATTAAATGCTTTCAATATACATTTGTAAGAGAGACTAACAATCTCCTGCCACTTGAAGGATGAAGATGGTAAATGATGGCTGGGGTTCTTTTTTGTTGTTGTTTTGATGCTGCCAGGCAGGCGGATGACTTTATATTCTGCGTCCATGGCTCAATGACCCACAAATCTCCTTTGATATGCCAGGCAGCAGAGAGAACCAAGCTGAACGGATCAGGAGAAAAGTGAAAACGCTTCAGCAAGGGGCCCCCGATGAAGCCATCATGTGACAGGAATCCTAAGACTCTGTTACGGAGGGGAGAGGCGAGCGAGCGAGCGAAAGAGAAAAAAGGGAATAGGGCATTGTGGTGGCACAAGCTGATAGAGACGTCAGAGACGCTTCAGTAATCTCACGACGCTTTGGCCCAGTGTGGGGGCAAGCGAGGCCCACATTCAGCATGGCGTGACGGGTAGGACCACCCCGAAAAAGCTGTGAGGGGGCAGGCAGTTGGACAAATCAAAGCAGAAGAAAGTAATTTTCGATAAATTAAAGAAATCTCCATGGAAATTAGCATGAAACATTTTCTAATCTCCCGCTTTTCACTGCCGACAAGGGTCACTGGTTTAACTTCCCTCTCTTATTTTATTATTCCCCAGTCACATTCCTCTGCTTTCTTATATCCTTCAATTTTTACTACCTCTTTTTCTTCCAGTCTATCATTTTTAGCCTTTCTTATAGCAGCTTCTTAACCCTTTTAGGACTTCTCCCAGTAAATATTCTAGAGAATTAACTGATCCATTCGAGTTTAAAGGACGCACTCCAAAGCAGTCGCCTTTTCTAAGTATCTGCAGTATTTCGTCTACCGAATATGCCGTCATTCTAACTGTGATCAAAGTCAAACCTTCCCTTCTCAGTAAAACCTGAAAAGGACTGCATTCCACAATCTCCTTTAGAGAGTGCTGATGCTGCTAAATACCATCTGCAAATGCACTGCTAGAGGTAACACTGCTAAGTCACAGCGTTACGACTTCTTGATTTTTAACTTTAATACACCAAATCTTTTCTTTTTGCTCCCGTTTTGGTTTTGCTTTCAAAAGAATATCAGATTAGCACCCCTTCTTTCCCACCTTTGATCCAGGAGGTCGAATTTGGAAGTCTGCTTTAAATCGAGATGGATTAGGAATATTAAATACCAGCATTTTTTTAAAAAAAAAAAAAGAATATGAAATATCAATGAGGTGGTCTGGTAAAAAGATATTGCTATTGCCCACATGAGGGATATTGAGAGAAAGAGATACGTGCCTTCCAACTATTCTAACTTTCTACTAGTAGACATAAAAACCAATAAAACTTCAATGATCTGTGATCCATGACTTAGAATAAAGAGACAGAAAATGTGAACAAAATCATGATGATTAGAATGATGATTTTCACGAAGAATATTAGTCCAACTACATTTCTGATATAAGTAAGTGCAATTCTTCCTATATCACTGGTAAAGAGCCAGGATCAAATTTACCTTTTTTAATATTTATTTACAGTATAGACATTTTATATTATGTAATAAATGCAGTTTTGTAGTTTCCAAAGAACACGGACTTCTGGGACATCCTGCAGCAGATTAAATTTCTAAAGACGTCAAAATATAATGGTGTGTGAAAAGGGAAATCTTGATATAACGATAAATAGTAATGGCCAACTTGAGTCTTGAGCTCTGTTTTCTGCCACTTGTAGATGCTGTTGGACCTGAGGAAGGATCTCCACAAGTTTCACAGCAGGTCACAGAAGTATGTTCCCTGAAATGGTTTCTATAAAAAGTGGTCCAAATATGTCATTTGCTATCACTTAAGAAAGGAGTTCTATGTAGAATGATAACTGGTACAGTTTCTATCAGTTTTACTACTTGCACAAGCAGTGTGCTACATGTCTCTCATTTTCTTGAACAAGACAGATGCCTCTGGTGTGAAAAATACAGATGTTGGAGCATGCAGCAGACAACTATGGTTTATCAAAAATACACTACTGGCACTGACTGATGTCAGACTTAATCATTCAGCATCCTAGCAGGAACGAGTGAATTATTGGGTCTTAGTCATGTGTGGTTTATGTTTAAAAAGTAATACGTCATCTTGTTTCTTCTTTACAGGGGTTGGAAACTATTGAGCAGACAGCAATGCCTGGGGCTATAGGTAAGAATCCGAACAGAACCCAGAAATGAAGGTGCATGACAAGGGGTATAGGCACGGACAAGTATCTATGCTTTTTCTGAAAGAAATGTCAATGAAGGGCAAAAAAATAATCAGCACTAGAAAGACTGCATTGAAAGGGGTTGGGGGGGATGGAAGAGCCTATGCTTACTTGATAAAAACATTTCCATATTTAATCTCAACAAAATATACACAACTTAATTTTGCATTTAAATATATGCATAGCTTAACAAACAGATTCTTAATTTATTCACTGCTTATCATATTTTCGATGATGTTTAGACAACACCACATATACACGTGCACACAAGCATAGACAAGGCTGGTTCATTAGTCAGGAGGAATTCACCTGTATGCAGAAATTGTTTCTAATCAAGTATTTATTTTGAGGACTGAAGCATCAGGTGTGATGCACTCTCACTTGAGTTTGTCAAAAGGGTCCTCACTTAATTTTTCAGCCTTTTGTATGTTCCCCTTTAGCCACCACATTAAAAGTTTCTGAGTAGATATAAATGAAGATCAAGTGTATCAAGCCATACGCTATCTAACATGAGCTGCTTTAGAAAACAATTATATCGAGCTATTATTTCAGGGAGGAAAAGATGGATTTTTTTTTTTTCCCCTCTAAATAAGGAAATGACCACCACAAATTTGAACAACTGGGAAGCAATGTCTCTGGCAAACATCAGGCCAGTCCTGAAGCTACTGTTTATCTGAGCAGAGGTGAAGTTTGACAAGTCACTGAGGCCCTTCCCACAAGCCAAGGTTTGCCAGATCAGGCCCTTTCAGAATATTCCATGGGATGACTATGATCTGCTCACAACTTTAGCACAAAGGCAGAAGCAAGACCTAGACGTGTGACTCATTTGCGGTCACAGAGATGGAATAAACTGTCCCAGTCAGGCTTCCATCCTTATTGCCAAGTGCCTGGGATTACCCCTCCGGGATCTTGAGAAAGGTGTCAGTTAGACCATAACAACCAGTGCCTTTATTGGGCACACTTTTTTCAGAATTTTCCCATCAAGAAATAGAATTTCAGAGTTAATGTTAGTTAGCCAGTTATCAGAAGTCAGGCTGTCATCCAAAATTCGTGTGAAAAAACATTTTCTTCTGAATTATCTTCTTCCATGAACTTGTGATTAGGTAAACAGCATAATGCACAGAGGAAAAAGTACATTAATCTGACTATTGCTTCTTCTCTCCCATTAATGGTGGATTTAAGTTGCCAAAATCCCTAAATGCAACAGCTTCCTTGAAAAGCAGTAAAATAATTTTCCTGTATAAATGGAGACTTTCAGGAGCTCATTATTGGGAAACCAACATTATATTCTGCACAGAAATAGGTCTCCTTTGGACTTCAACACATACTAACAACAAAAAGCAAAGTCAAATCATTTAGCATTTATTTCAGCAGAAACGGCTTACCTCCTAATTGACGAGCTTTAGTCGGGGAAAAAAAAAAATATAATCATCTTCCAGCACTTTCAGCAAATTGGTGTTATTATTATGTATATTGCAATGGTGCCTGAGACCTCAGACCAGAAGAACTTTACTCTATGCAGTGTGCTTTCTAATCCTACAAAGTCTTTAGTTCACAAGGATGCTAATATACTGGTACTCAAGAGTTGACTTTTGGGAAACTTTGCACCAGGAATCATCACAGAATCATTCAGGTTGGAAAAGATCTTTGGGATCACCGAGTCCAACCATTAAGAAAAAGCATAACTATTAATGTAAGCATCTGCTGTGGGCCCTTCTTGCCGTCTACTTGTGTGCTGAGCCCTGGCCCATAAAGAGAAAACAAATGCATTGTTTGAAGAGGTAACTCATTCCACAAGCAGTTGACTGATACAAAAATCTCTTTTTCTTGTGTGCGTATTTTTTTTTTATTTTTTTTAGATTTTCAGGAATAGCACACAAAAAACCACGAAAAGTTGTGGGATATACGGGGTTTCGTACAGGTCACTATCACTGGAAGTTCAGCAAACTTTCACAAGCTAACTATAACAAAGTTTAAAAAAGTTTATGGAGACTTCCAAGGAAGAGCTACTTTGGGAAGAGGTTGAGGAACACGGACCTTTTGGTTTACTTTCTCCACAATAGTATTTAGATTGACCAGGGCCTAAGTAAGAATTTAGACCATAAAGTAAATTCCGCAACATTCTGTCATATGCCTAATCTCGTGAAGATTCGTCCTTGTCAATGACAAAACTTACCCACAAATGGAAAATTACAAGGGGAAAAAAAAAACAACACAAAAACCCCTCAAGCTACCATACAGAAAATCTCATTTTTCTCTCATTCAACAGGATAGTGTCATAAATTAATCTTGTGCTTAAAGAGTGACTTGTCAGTTATGATTTAATACTGAAATAGGATAGTGAAAAGTTATTCCTGTATTACACGATCCATTTACATCAATGTCTTCTCTTAATAAGTCCAGATTTTGAGAAGTCACTTCAAGTAGCATTTTCCTCAGTAGACAAACAGACTGTTTAACAGTAGGAAAAGAATTATCTAGAACTGGTGATTGCCTTTACTAATGTGATATTCTCACCCTCTGAGACTCATTACTCAAAGCCTGGGAAGCAAGTCTTGCCATCAAATGGTTTTGACCAAGTTTCATATATTATCATCTTCTGGATCATGAATTTACATTACAGATCGAGCAAATATCTAAAGCATGAAATTAATATTTGAAGATGTATCTGTCCACGCAGCCATATCTATTTACCATTTTTCATTGACACTGGCAATAGAACATGAACAGAAAAGCCTGTCGCTAAGACAGGTTGCATATGGAAGTACACTTTACCTTCATGCTAGCTGTGCTAGTAGATGGCTTGCAGTTTGCCCGACCTCTTCTCATTCTATCACTCTTAAGAGCATTACCCAAGTCCTTCATCACCTTCTCTCACCAGGGATTTACCTAGATTCAGATGGTAAAGTTTTCTAGTTTATAGGGACTATCATAGTGGCACTGCGGTATGCAAGAGGAAGAGCATGAAACACAAACGTGAAATGGACTGAATTAGTCCATTTTCCTTGGCACACAAAGCACTTGCAGCTGTAACTGATTAATGATTAAGGAAAAGTGTAAAAATGCAGAGCTGACATCCTTCTGTTTGAACAGAAGGTTTCTACACAACAATGAAAACCGACTTTCTGCAGGGGAAGGAAGTAAAGTTGCTCAAGGAGACCGAGGAGTGAGAATTCAGACCTTTGGCTCATTCTTGACTTCTAAAGCATAATGGCATGGTCATAGGTACTAGCTTACAATTACAAGAAGCAGGAGAAGGAGGAATGGGGGGATGGGAGAGAAAGAGAAGAGAAAGTCATGCACAGATTTCAAAGCAGACTTCAGTTAAGAGGGATGAGAATCACTAGTTTCCTGTACCTAAGCAGATCTTTGAAAGGATTTTCAAAACAGACTGAATTTTCTGAAAGAAGTCTGTTACAAAAGTGTGATTCTGTTCAGTTACATTAGTGTTAATCAGCACTAACTCCCCTAAGTGGTAGTTTTAAACTAGTCCATAACTGGCACAAGCAAAGTAGACCCTATAAATACTGTGAAGCACTGAATGTGCGTGTGGATAATTAAACTATAATTATATAACTTATTATGCTGGCAGAGAAATTTATTACTTTTCTTTCCTGTTTTGACACATTAAGAAAAAAATTTAACATTGACATTCAAAATACAAATATCACTACCCAAAAACCAATCTTTTTTCTTAACCAGAGGACACAGAGGCACAGTCAATTGGCAAACAGGCCCCAAAGAACACTTGCATGATAGGCTAACATTCATATGAAATCAGTCTTCAAACTGTAAATTTTCATTTATCTGTTAATCATTTTCGTACAAGTTAGTGAATCACGGTACTCATTTTGGACACGTGATGGGATCAGTTTTACAAACACCTAAGGAAAAACGTGAAAATAAAGGGCTACTCTCACGAAAGAGCTTCTTGGTCTGACACTGTTCACAGCTACGGATGATACTCACAAACGGGTATCGGGGCAGCTGGCCAGAGCTGAGCAAAGTGCAAAAAAACTCTTGGTAAAAAAAAAAAAAAACCACAAAACTATCTACACAGTGTTGTTTCACAGTCTTTGGAAAGCTGAGCCTTTCTGGGGAAACTAAAACTGATGTTACCCCTTCCCTGACAGGATGGTGTGGAAACACTTTGCCTCTTGTATTTTTTAGTGCCCCACAGACATTCCACATTTCTGGGTAGCCCTGTGGCCGAGACGCTTGCCTGCAGCCCCTTCATTTGGCACTTTCCCTTCCCCTATGCACTAGACCAGATTTTCAAGGTTGCTCTTAACGTGTCCTTTCTCTCTAGCTCCTTTGTCTTCAATATATATTTTATCCTTAGCAATCTATTTGCCACTGCCTTCACTGAAGCAACAGCTTCAGTACGGGGGGGTCTATTCATCTGAGGCTGCAGGGTCCACTTTGCATTTCTAGAAGCAGCGTGAGGAGGAACAGTAGTGACAGACCACTGGCTCAGGCCCCAGGCTGTGTCTCTACGTTCAAATCTCCCATTGCTTCCAGACTTCCCTATTAGTTACACTAGAGCCTCCAGCAACTCTGAAGTCTTAGAGCTGGCAGAAACGCGGATGGCTCTGGGCTTCCCTGTTAGCAGCAAACACCACCACTCTCTAGGGCAAAACTAATGGGGGAGCTCAGAGCGAGCGTGAATTTCAAGATGAGCAGCAGCTGGGCTTTGCTGACAACTTGCCACCTGATCTCCCAACACGGGAGAAGCTGTAGGGCATGAGAAAGAGGAAGCTGGGGGCATGTTTGGAGGGGAGATTGATGCGATCTGATCTGAACCTGAAAAATGGCCAGTTTGCTTCAGACGAGGAGAGTGAAGGGAGGGTTTAATATATACAAGCCCAAAAATGGCCAGTTTAGATAACATATACTACAAGTTAAGAAGTAATTCAGCCTGGCTAATAGCTTTAGGGATGTATTTGAAGATCGAGGATACAGCACATGAGACAGTTTTCTTGTCAGAAGGAGATACAGATTCTATATGGAGAGTCACAGCCTGTTCTCTCCTTCTTGCCACATAGCTGTGCATTGTGCATTTGATCTGATTCTCAGTCGTATGATAAAAAGCAGCAGCAAAACGCTGAGTATCAGTGTGAAAAACTACTCGCACCTGTTTAACACAACAGCAATCCATAGACCTGTCCTTCCTTAAATAGAGGACACGGGTGATACCGGAGTACATCCACAGTGGAAAATATGGTTGTAGGCTAATAGATTAACTTATGAGAATGCCATGAGTTTAACTGGAACAAGACAATTGGGCCTTAGCACAGGAATTTCATACTGTACCATTACTGTCTTAGAGGTCGCACAGCACAACTTAGGAAAGGGATTCCTAAAGGCCCCGGTGTACACGGGGACCCTAAGGGGTAAAGGTTAGATACTGCCTAATAGAAGGTGCAGAAGCCACCCTTCAGACCTTAAGAAAATTAGATTAGAAAGATCCAGGTCTGCAAGGGTCATTTGATTACTTCAAAACTTGCCAGTGACTTTTCTCTCTTTCATTTTTACTAGGTTTTCATGACTTTTGACGTTTTTACCATGACAAAATTACAGTCATGACATGCACATCCAGCAGGCATGCAGGTCAGGATACATCTTTGTGGATCTACGGTATCTGTTTGACACTCGTATGCCTCTGTTCTACAAACAATCAGGGAAGATTTTCTGCCACAAGAAACAGCTGCTAAATCTCCCTTTTGCCTTCACCTCTCCTCAAAAGAAACAACAGAACATACCTTTGCTTTCGCCTCTTGCCCTTACTCTAGTAGTTCAACGCTTTTTCTTGTTCAACATACAGATTTTCTCTCCAGTTGCAATAACATGGTGTTTTGTTTTTATCTACGTTGTGCACAATATGCATAGAAAATTGCAGGAATAACAAATCCCCACCGGAGTTTGAAGACAATAGCCTTGCTGAAATACCTATCTCCTAACTTCATCATCCTCTACAGATGCCTGACGCACTTTCCCCAGCTTGTTCAACACTTCAGAGTGGGCTACCTGAACGTGACAGAAGGGGACTACACACCTCCCAGTACAGGATTTATTTTTATCACTGATTATGGACATGTGGTTTCACAATCTGTAGCGGCTGGGGTGCAGGGGCACTGAGGGACGGGAGTGTGGTGTGTGTCATCAAGCATCGCTCGCTGATCTTGCTCTCCTCTAGGCAACAGGAGGAAAAGTGCAAGGTCGCTCACAAGGAAAATTTCCCTTTTAGGTCTGTATTCATAAGAACAAGGGTTTTACAGGAGTAGGAAATTAATTCCCCATCAGAGCTAAAGGGCTGCATGGCGCTGGGCAGACCTCAGCCCAGAATGCAAATCTTACTTTCCACTGAAACACGAGCTAGAAGAGTGGGAAAGTAGGACACCACACAGTCCATGCTGCTCTCACCTCACATGAGGTTTGGCATTCACATAGTTTTTTTATTCTACAACCAATTCTGCTGATACAGTAAGGCGGCTCAGGTATACCGAGATATTTGTGGATTATTTGTTTAGTTTCACACATTCATAATGTATTGTTTTAAATACTGTACCTAGCCACAGTGCCAACAAATCCTGGAAGGCAACTAAAAATATCTGATTTTGTTCCACAAAACAAGAATAATAAGTTTTTATAGACAGCGGCAAGAACGAGTGCGGTTCATTGTTCCTACTAACTCACAGTGCACTTAACTCCTTAAAAGGAACTGACAGAGCACTGCAAGCGATGGAGAGGTGACTTTCATCTTGACAAGAAATATCTCCATACACAGACTGTCAAAAACTAATAGGAGGAATAAAATAAAAGAACTGGAATAGGAACTATCTTTGAGGGGGAAGGGGAACCATCTTTGCTCGAAAGAAATATTTTTTTACTTTGACTTATGTTCTGCCCAGTTTGTCACCAGGACAAACATCACTGAGAAAGCGACGTACGTGAATCACCAAATAGCTGCTCCCTCGTGAGAGGCGCTGCACCGGACCACAAGGTTGTGAGCTGCTGAACCCAATGACTCAGGAGGTGACAAGTGTCACCTGGTGTCCTTACAGGCCAAGCCATAACCCTAAACCAACTCCAGCCTGACGACAGAAATACACCAGGTGGTGGCTGTAATACTACTGTTGTGCTCAACGCTGCTTGAATGAAATCAGAATAAAGCACTTTTGTCCGCAGCTCCCAACATCCAGGTAACCTGGCTCAAACACGTCCCTCATTTCTATCTGTTGGGCGGAACAGGAAGGTTACACGTGTCGTCACACGGGAAAGGGGTGGCAGACCTGAATTTTGAACTTAAATACTTTTCAGCCTGGGACTACAATTCTCCTTCTTGATCTGCAATTCAGCAGTAAATAAGAAAAAAAAAACAAAAAACCACCGCCTGGGTGAAGGCATCTAAGAAAGCAGAGCCACGGCTGCTAATCACAGCATCCTGACAAATGCTGGTGGGAGATATATAGTATACAGAAAGAAAGAAGATCATACATCTGGTATACAGCAAAACTAACCAGTATAACTAAATCAACTATAATATAGATCTTTTGGCTACTTAAACCAGGGTGTGTATGTCAAGAAAACTAAGGTTCTTTCCACAGAGACAGGATGGTTTTGCCCTAATACCAGAATTTCATTTAAATAGGGAAATCCAGGTGCAAATCACACAAAGTTGTTTCCGTTGAGCTGTCTACACAAGGCAGTACCGAGCGCTGCATCCCGGGAAGATGTTAAGCAATGCCAGCCAGTGCGCTATTTTGATTTTCAGAGTGGCTTTGTTACATTCACACATTATGTCTTTGTATGAGTCCAATCTGATTTTAAATCTACTGGACTGCTCTAGGATCTGAAAGAGCTGATCCTGTAGGATTTGCAAGTGAGTCTTTGAACTGAGATCTCAAGAGATAAATGGCAAATACATTAACTTTGCCACCTCATTTTCTTTAGCTTACAACTTAATTGTATTTTTCATAGACCTCAGCAATCGTGTTTTAATTAGGTCCCTTTGTCTGATTTGATAACTTGTTTTGCATCTTTCTTGCCTCAGCCTACCGCTCCGCAGAGCTAAGTAGATAATATTATGATCTGGTACTTAGTTCCAACATTTGCTTTAGTCAAATAAGGTACTGCAGGAACTTTGACTTCCCTAGAGTAAAGAACACGTTTAGCAAAATTACATCTACATATTATCAGCCAATACTAAAATAACCCCCTACCTGTGCTATGTATGTAAGACAAATGTGAAAAGGGATTTTAGCTCAAGATAACCGGCTAGACAACCCAGTCTCACAGATAGTTGCTGTTTCTCCTAAGTGATCCCACATAGGAGGCCAGCAGGTGCCACGTTTCAAATCATATGAAATTACAAGTTAGCAAGCAGTCTCTCCCCATGGGCTCAAATACTACTTCTTAAAGGCTCAAAAGAAGACATACACCGGAGAGGAATTTTATACTCTCTGAACGGGAATTTCTTTTGTTCAACCCTGATGACATCCGATCTTTCCTCCCCTCAAAATGTCTCCAAAAATCGTTCTAATTGAGGACATATCTATTAAATCTGCAGCCCCTTTTTCTGTAATACCATATTCAATATGTACTTCAAGTCTGAAGAGAACCAACAATTCCACAAAACACTTATTTTGTTTATTGAGAATATGCTATTCCAAAATAGCTTAACATTTTCAATCTCTTTCTCATGTGCTCATACTAAATGTTAAAATAACATTCTAGTCACTAAAATAGCCTGTAGATGTTTCCAAAACGTCTTTAATTTAAAATACTTTTATAATCTCAAAACTAGTTGGCTTGTTGTGTTTTGTTTTTGGTTTCTTCTCTATAATGTTGATAATTTCCCAAATTTACTTCCCTTGTGATCTGAATCCAACTTCAAGTAGCATTTTCCATTTTTTTCCATCAGGTTCTATTTCTTTACGCTACCTGTTCTTCAATTCCCTTTTGTCCCTGACAAACCACATTCTAGAATAAACTTGCAAGACTATGGCAATATTTTAGATTTCACATAATAGAACTCAATTTTTGTTTCAGGCAAAGTGTAATTTTGTCTCAATCAGCAGTCAGTAGCTACGTTGCCAATTAGACTGAAGTACACTTTACAATAAAATGTGCAAAATTATTGGGGAAAAATATACAACCGAGAGAGTTTCAACTGTGGGTAAAATAAATATAATTGATGCATCCTTCAGTCTGCAGCATTGATTATTATTTATTATTACAAACTCTTCAAAACAGGATGATTTGATGTCAACATGTTATTTTAGGAAGTGCACAATTGAAGCAAGCATTATTTGCATGGATTGATTCATAAAATATGTTTACTGAGAAGAGATGTGCACTTTTACTTGAAATGATTCTGAATAATAAAGTCGAGACAATCTTCAAGCATTATAGTTGAAAAGAATATCTAAGTTTTTGAGTAAGCTTCAATGAAGAGAATAGTTTTTGCACAAAGCCAGATCTATGCATTTTTTTTCTTTTTGTGCAGACTGTCTGACTAAACTTAAGAAAGTAGTCACAGCAAATCCAGGGTCATTGTCATCCTGTGTCACCCACTGAATTTGGAAACTCCTCTTGAATAGCAAGGATCAGTCCTATCTCCTTGCATTGATCTCCTTTCCAAACAGAATACCACCACGCTTTGATGTGACATATGGAATGAGACGGAAGTAATAATGAAAATCAATGAGTCCAAATATTCTCCACTTCTAACCCACCTGTCATTCGCTATGCTTATGTGCGTGTCCACAAAAGAAAGGGTTTTAAATGCATCTTCACTTTTTACATTTCGTGTTATTTGTAGCCCTATGCTGCACTGATTAAAAAAAAAGCCACCTGAACTCATGTGAGAATTGGGTACATTTACATATGTGTATATATATATAGACATATACACACACTTTTTTCTTTTTTTTTTTTTTTTTGATCATTCGCAGTTCCCACATTATATTATAAAGAGCAGGACCAAACACCACCCTCACTCTTCCGGCATTGCCATTGTTACTCGATGTTTACAAAAAGACTTTTATCAGAATGTTTTAAAATTAATTTATAAGATTAATTACTGTTACAATCTATGACCCTACAAACCTGTCACTGTCCAGATGGCTCAAAAGAAATCAAAGACATGGGGGAAAAAAATAACCAAACAAAACAAAAACAATCCTAAATCAGTTCAACGCCACAATGGACAGCTACCGCAACACGAACAGACCCAAATGGGTACGGAGCGGGTGAAGGTAACGCGATTCACACCGACTTGCACAAACTCCCGTCCTGTGAACCCTCATCTTACCGGCTGCTTTAAAACTTTGCTCTTCTTTCCACCAATCGTACTTGAAAGATTATCTTGGCTCTTTTGTTACTTAGATTTTTTGTTGTTGTTGTTTAAAGTAAATGAGGGTCTGTCTTCCCAGTCACTGTTTTTCATTCTCGTTTAAACTGACTCTGCAACAAACTGAATTTCTTCCATCAACAATCACCGTACACCAAAAATCAGCACAAGTTAGTTAAAATTGCTCAGATGAAACAGTAGGCAGGATGAGATGGACTGCTACATTCAGCTGTTAGTCCTTTGTTTCTTATAAATACCAATAATGTCTTCCTAACTCATCCATAAAGAATGTGACTTATTTTAAAGTTTCTTCCTGTAAGAGCCCAACTTTTGTTATCTGTTGTTGTGCTTTCGTTATCTTTTTAAAACTTTGATTGGCCAGTTTTTGTGTATAGGAAATACTGACTTTCATCTCTAGAGTCCAGAGGGCTTTCTTGTTTTGTTGCCTTTTTTTAAAAAAAAAAAAAAAAGAAAGAAGAAGGAAAAAAGTGTTCCTTTTGCTACCAGTACTGCCCCTGAACAGTTTAACCAGCTTCATGCAACCAAGAGAATGTTTTGCTGACCAGTAAAGCCTCAGAAAACAACACTGCCTCATCGACGAGTTTTAGCACACCACCAAGACATTATTTTCTCTGATGGTACGTAGGGGGTCCTCTTTGCTGACACAGGGGTTGGAGCGAGCAATAGCAGAGCCAGGATCTCTGTTACTGTGCAGATCTACCAGCGATTTACCCTTTGACAGACGGGCAGAACCACCAAGGAGGGTGCCTGTAGCTCAGAGACTATACCCAAGCCGCTCCACAGCCCAGGCAAGGGAAGGTTTATTTCATCCCTTGCTCCCTGCAGAGTTCCCCCACATCAAGCCTCTACATTTGGGCAAGGCGTGGAGGAAAGGATTTGCCCCCGAATGTCTTCACAACTTCATTTAGAGCATTACGAATCACTCGAGACAAGCTGCAACCATTTACATTCTGTGTCAGCCCAGCGGCACCTACTCCTCTCCACCGGGGCTCCAAGAACAATTGGGAAGACAAACCCAGCCCGGAGAGGGGTGCTAGGTATCCCCGAATTTAACCACAGCTAAAGAGGAAACAAAACCTACAGATGCTTGAGTGCAATAAGGGTAACACGCGCTTACTTATACAGGTTAACGACAGCAAATGTCTATCACATAATTTCACCCTATTTTGAGATCCAGTTTTGAGCTCATCCTGTACTGGAGACACGGGGCAGCTGATGTAAATTTGGCAATCACAACTTAAGCACTCTAGGTATTTAAAACAAAATACTTTCTCCAGTGTTTAACACTTACTGTAAAAAGAAAACTCTATTTCTGACCACCCCTTTAATTTTCCCAGTAAAACTTCCTTAATGCTAAAATGCAAGACTGGAACGTATTAACTTCAAAGACACTGAATGGCAACCGCTCCTTGATCTCGAATTCCATGAAATTTCAGGTCATTGTGGTGAAGCCAACAACCAGTTTAGTTAAATGCTTAATGACATAAAAACAGTGATTGATTGCCATAAAAATGGCTCCTAGGGATTACAAAAAAAAAAAAAAAAAAAGGAGACTCACAGAAGTTATTCAGTGTTCCCAACTAGACAGAAGAAATGTTTGGCTACAAAGCTAAATCCCTGTCAGCCAGACAGGGAACATCTTTTCAGAAGAAAGAAAAAAAAAAAAAACAAACAAGTTAAAAGAAGTTTAAAATAAGTTTTATTTCATCCACTGACTTGAAAATCTATTTCAGGTGGCTGTTCAACACTGCTTAAAAAGTGCCTGTGTTATAGCAGCACAGAACAGCGTATCCTGCCGTATCCTACACAAATATTTATCATTCTCCCCTCACTTGAAAGCAAAAGTGCTCCAGGACCTCAGCAGCACCTCGCCTTTCCCGCATTTGCGCAGGGGAGCGCCGCGAGGCCGGCAGGGAGCAGGACGGGCAAGAGGGCGCACACAGACGAAAACCGCCGGCGAGAGCATCTTTTGTCTGGTAATTTCGGCAGCTCCGGGTTCTCCGCTCCGGCCTCGCTCTGCTCCTGCAGCTTCCCGGGCCCCAGACAGATGGCACTGCAACCAAGCTAGAGCAGGGGCCGGCAGCCGCTCCCTCTGGGTCTAACTCCTATTATCCACTTGTAAATTAACCTGTCAATTTATCAATCAACACCATCTTCATTCTCCCCTGTTCCACTGCCCAGCACTGCG
Organism: Trogon surrucura; assembly: GCA_020746105.1. Classification (NCBI taxonomy): domain Eukaryota; kingdom Metazoa; phylum Chordata; class Aves; order Trogoniformes; family Trogonidae; genus Trogon; species Trogon surrucura. The sequence continues at coordinate 17,081,115 of CM036627.1, read as the reverse complement.
GCGAATTTGCCTCGTAAATAACTGGGAGCCCCGTGTTTGTTAGTATTGTGAATGAGTTTATTATCACTTTGATGACTGCTATGAATCACAAATGCTGCCGAGAGGCTGATAAGGGGAAAGAAGGGGAGGGAGGGGAAAAAAAAAAAAAAAAAAAAAAGTACACGCACACATTAACGCAGTTGAAACTATTTGGGAGATAACAGATCGAGTTACGGTGATAGGAAATCATTTCAACTGGGGGGGAAATGGCTAAAAATTGCAGGGTTGGTGTTGGATAAAACTCCCGAAGTACAAAATATGAAATAAAGGGGAGCGGTGGTGTGTCTGAAGCGCAGAGGTACCTTCTCTGCTCCATTGCTGGGATCCTTCAACTCGTTCCTAGAATTTCTGCCCTATTTGCAGCCTTCATAAGGAAAGAAACATCCTTTGAGATGCAACAAGTTTTTGGTTTCTTGGTTTTTGTTTTTTATTTTTGCCAGTTTAAAATTTTACGGATCTGTAAGTAATTTACACTGTGAAAAAGCTGAGGGAATTTAAAGAAGATTCTTTTAAAAGTTAAAGGGAAGAGGGATTTAAATACAATCTTTACGACATGAGGAAAATGCTAAGTTAGTAACACGTGTTTATTGCACAATTTTGTTTCCTCTCATGAAAGTCTCAATGTTTGCTCAAGCGGTTTAACTTTATTTAGACTCAAAAAAATAGCAAATTAGCGTTGCTTACCGCTTTGAATTTGGCATTTAAACAATATTTAATATTTTCTGTGAAAATAATATGGAAAGTACAAGAGTTTTTCAGAAGGTCTTTGAGAAATCAGGGGTCGGGGGCGTATTTGCTCTTTGAAGCCAAATGAAACGTAACTAAAATCTAAATAAATTATAAACTGCATGTTAAAAAAAGCAGGCGTTTGGTTATTTTTAAATGCAATCAGTCTTTTACCAGGTGTAAAAAACAGTCTACATTTGGCTGAAATACATCTGAAATCTTAAAATACACAGAAGTTTATTTAGAAGGTATAAACAATATACTGAAAAAGAGGTCAAATCTTTTATATGTTTTATCACTACAACTTTCAAAATATTACAATGGAAGTAAATGGTAAAGCCGAGTTAAAATCTAGCAAAGGTTTATATATAGAATTAAAAAGTCATGGTTCTTATAGAGCAGCCAACACACATTCCTCTCCTTTTCCCTGCTGGCATCATTTTTGGTGCATTTACTCCTTCTTATGTTTTTTCCACATCCTAATTCTAAAAATCCTTCTAAAAAGTTAGTAAAAAAACATCACTACATTTTTTTTTTTAGTTCTACCAGGCTGATTTACTATAGAAAATATTATCTAAATTCCAAACTACTTTAGAAAATGCAGAGTGGTGAACAGACATCACTTATTTTGTTAGATCTGTTTGCTACTATCTTTCAGATTCCTCCTAAGGTACAAACTACATTTGGCCCTCACATCCTACCTAGGTTAAAATCCTTACGGATTCCAAGTTGTACATACATTTTAAAACCAAATAACCCAGTAAGAACCAAGCTGAGCATGTAAAAGTGCAAGCTCTGAATTGTAATTCCTGTGGTAGAATAAGACTTAAAGCAAAATAAAATTCATACCAATATTTTCTCGGGCTTTATATAGCCTTACTAAAAACCTAAAAAACAGTTTATGGAACAAATGGCAAGCAACAGCCATGCCCACAGAGAAACAGTTGTCATACAGCAAAATCTCTGGCACAATTAAGGGAGAGGAACAGGGTGTACACTTAACATTGTTATGCCCAGTATATCATTGGTGGAAAAGTAATGGAAAATGAAATTATTTGTTAGAATGCAATTTAGGGAATCTGATAGGTTGTCCATTTTATTCAATTTATAATTAAGATAGTGTTTAAATTTGAAATGAATTCTATATATGCATGTTCAATAGGCTATAGCACAACAATAAGAATGGAATCACATCTCATTTTATCATAAATTGTGTAATAAGCGATAAGGTAAAAACTAGGGCTAAAATCCTTCCAGCAAAAATGAAAGAGAGCGACCTCAATTGCCCTAATTCATTCTGCCTTTTTTTTTTTTTTAAACTCTTCATTTTCCCTCTGTTCACATTATTAGCTTACACATGAGTGCATTATTAGAAAATAACAAAGCCAAACAGGGAAACTTGGAAGAAGCAGGAGATAGGATCCCCTCTACAGCTGAAAGGTATTCTCATTTCATTTGTTAGGAGTTGCAAAAATAGTTTTATTGCCAGGGAAGGACAATGACCTCTCTCTTTCAACAAGCTTGGTGGTTGGTCTTTTGATGGAAAAAAACTAGGGGATACAACATCTGGTAATTTGTGTTACTGAGCTTAGCTGAGGTCTTAACGATGTAAGCAGATTATTCCTGAAGAAGAACAAAAAAAATTCCGGAAGACTCAATGAACTATTTAAAGTTATTAGCTGGTGCATTCTGGCACTTCAACACTCTTTTCGGATTCCTTTTCCTTTTAGACATTTGCCTTCTGATCAGATTGTTCTAAAAAAGAGCTCTACCACCTTCCAACCTCACCACGCTTTTCTGGTGGTCCACGCATGTTCTGTCATGCGTGCTGAGTCTCCCTTTTTTTCCTCTCCACTGCAAGGAAGATGATTATTTTTTTGATTAAATTTTCCCCTGCAGAACATTAAGAGCTCGTACCACCCCTCCTGAGCTGCTGCATAGGTCAGGAAGGCTGAACGACACAGATAGCAGCAGCCGAGCTCAGATTAAGGAAAAAAAGGAAGAAAAATTGATGGGTGGAGAATGAAGAAAAAGATAAATTATGTGTACTCTTGACCAGGAATTTCATGCTGAAAACAAATATTCCAAGGAAACCATCCTCTATTCCTTCCCTGACACCCTTCCCCCTCCTTTAAACAGCTCTGCACAATTTTAGCTCCTATTCCTCTACTCCCTATAGTTTTTCCAAACATTTTAATTGACAGTAGTGTCATGATTTAAAACATCTGTTGAGTTTCCCTGTTCCTTCTATAGGCAATAGAACCCTATTTCCTAACGTACACACATGAGACAAGAGTCTGAGTTTAAATCACAGTCCTGCGGTTTACTGCCTGGAAAACCAAAGTCATATTGTTGAATTGCACAAGCGACCAAACTTTTTGGAGAACCAATATATAATTAGAAACAAAAAAAAAAATGGAGCAAAATCTCAGCCCAAGGTTAAGCTGAGCATCCTCATGAGCATCCTTTGGCGTTTTTAAATAGTCACTGCATCTTTCAAACTCGGATTTTAACAGACTCATAGGAACTTTTCAACAAACTTTTACAGAAATATACCCTTTAAGTGACGTGGAGCGCTTGCAGTTGTCAGTAGTAGCTACCATGAGTTTACAAATAGCTAAACACTTCATTTACATTCATAGTATGGTCAGCTCTAGATGAAACACTGATTTTCTGATACTCTGAGCTTTGAACGCAGCTTCAAGTACTTTCCAAGATTTCGCCAATGCTTTCTTTAAAATCCTAAGTTCTCACTGGCACTACTCCTTTCCATAGAACTTAGATGTATATTCTGTATTTGTTCACATTTACATGAAACTTAGTATTCATGTCCTGAGAGAAGAAATACAGAGCCGTGTTTAATTTAGAGCGTTATCAAATCTTTGGAGAAGTTGCTTTGTCAAATTACAGTTTTTAAAGTCCTCTGCTCAGAATTAAGAGGCACCTGATGCAAAGGAATACTGTAGAGGAAAAGTTCCCATTGCAGACTTTCAAGACCTTCACCCACACAAAAACGGCAGAAGTTTTTGGTTTTTTTAGTATATTGTATATATATATGGAAATTAACATTTAAGAGTTTCAGAATAAAATACAGGTTATGGCCATGGTATGGCCTGCAATAAATCAACCAGTATCTTAACTTTAATATCCTAAATCTTTATTTTTCCTCTACAGTTTTAAGTTAAAAATTTTAAATAAAGCAAACTTCTCTAACCACCCTGTTTACAGCAGGCATTTGCCATTTTGACTGGAAAAATAAAAATTCCATTTAACTCCTGGATTCAGAAATAGGTTCTTTTTACAATAAATTGTAGAATGTATATGTTTAATTGTAACGTTTGATAGTTTTGCTGGCAAAATGATTACCCCCAAACACACATTTTTAATGAGAAAAGTGATTTCTTAATTGACACCTTAACTTCATTCCATACCCTAAGCCAATTATCTTTGGTCCAGATCCCAACAACAGTGCAGCGTATGTTGCTGCTCCCTAATATAATGATACGCTGATCTAAACCATGTGATTTTTCAAGCCTTGGCCCAGATCAGAAGGCTTATCGGTGAAAGCAAGCTTCACATCCTTGCCAGTGTATGAGATGTTAGTATTATGGCAATGAACTAGTATTTTTTGTTTACGTTATCGGTAGGGTGAGGTCTCTGAACATGAGACACTTCATAGCATGTTTCAGGTGTGCAATTGGGAGAACTGACATTCTGAAGGACACAGAAGTCTTGCGTCTTTCAAAGATTTTTCCACACATGCGGTTTTATGACTTTCACCTTTTGGGAACTTACACCTCTGCTACTTGGATAAGACCAGTAAGTACCACTCCCCCCATTCAGAGAAGTAACAAGAGGGAACTACTGGAATTTCAAATTCGTGTTTACTGGGAAGATTGGATGGCTGTTTTCTTTCTCAGAGAAGTAAGACAAAAGTCCAAGCACACAACGCACTGTACACATTGTATGCAGCATGTGCTTCGCTTCAAGAGCCAACTCAAGTAGGAGACAATTTTAAGAGTTGAAAAGACAGATATAGCACACTGTCATCACCAGTTGCCTCTTAGTAAAGTGAATCCTGTTTTTTCTAACACCTACTTCTTTGCAAGAGTGCTTTATTCCCCATTGTTTACTTTTTAGAAGCAGACGATCCAACAGTGTTGAATATTTTAATACGTGACAAAAAGTTTTACACTGAAGTTTTTCTCTTCCCACGCAGAGCAAAAGTCTCAAACCTTTATTACCACACTATATCATATTGAACAAAATCAGCCTAGTGCTATGTCTTCATTGTCAGCCTAAAGAGAAACATATCCTTGGACAGACAACTACAAGACTGACGACACTTGAAGATCTCAGAAGAAACGTGACAGATGCGGGTTTGGAATCAGTGGTACAGAAGAACAGCTCTGAACCTTAGTGGAACAATGCAGAGCGGTCTTAGAGGAAAGGTAGCCTTCAGGTAGCTGCTTATTCCCTTCATCTTAGGAGTGCTTGTTATGTTAAATCAAAAATTACCAGAGACACTGATTTGGCATCACAGACTACAACCAACCCATCTGCCTCTGTGCAGATACTGAACTACCCAGGGGAATCTCTTTGGTCAGATTGTTTAATGCTCTTGTAGGGCAGCTTTCTTTTACGACACGGCACAAAAATGACAAGCCTCATGGATGTGATCAGACTTGAAGTATTAAAGCCAAATTTTGCATTGATTTACACTCTGGGCAAAGCTCTGAAAGAGCAAAGAGGATTTCAGAAGGTTGTAGAGTATACATACAGAGCATTTTCCTCTTTTTAAATAAAATTGGTGGAAGTACAGAATACAAAATTAGTCTTAGTGGTTCCCAAACCAGATTTTTAGGGCTAAATTCTCAAGGGGGTGCTCAAACAGCAATGTCTCCAAGATACACGTGTGGCCATTACAGCTTCAAAAGTACTCACTCTGCACTTGCAAATGCAGTATGATTACACGTGGCCATATTCATTTTTCTAGGTGAAATTAAGCTCTTCAGAATTCATTTACATGTGAAACTGCCAGCTTTAGTAGCTGTCACAGATGCATCAAGAGAAGGCAAAGGATCACCTTCAGAATGAACCATTTGACGTAGGTCTGATACATGCACATGCTGCAAACACACAAAAAGGGTGTGAGCTAGTCTGCTCCTTGGCACAAGGCGTGCCATTTCTTACATTGCTGAGACTCTAGTAGAGTGGGACAGAAAATAACAATCAGCTGCATAAGATTAAAATGCCAGTGAAGACCTGTAAGAGGCTGAGAACAGATTTGGGAAGTAACAGATGTCAGGACGTGTCATATTATTGCATACACAGAAGCATCTTCCTACTCATGTACTTCCATTTATTTCAAAAGGACCACAGTCAGAGCAAAGCAGTACTCAACACAGTCACAAAATTTCACAACAAAAAAACCCCACAACTTGGGCATTTGGTACTAAAAAAGACTTACAACATGAGGTTTACAATAAGAGAGAAAACAGACAGGTATATCAAGAAGGGAGGGGAAAAAAAGTGCTTTAACAGGCTACTTGAAAATATGTTTCAAAGCAAACAACCCCTACAAGCCCCGAAATGCTCTTGCCAAGATTGATCCGGCACAGGAATGCAGGCCAAGCAAGGGATCAACGTGTATTTATCCATCTGAAGCTAAAGCAATATTATCACAACTACACTTAAGGAACATAACTGGTACAGTAGTGATGGCTTTTGAGATGGATGAGTAGAGAGCAACTTACTTATGGTGACATTCAAAACACAAGCCTGTGACATACTTTGGAAACAGACCAACGCTATGAAAGATCCCAAATTTACTGCTGCGATATCATCATCAGGTCTTCATCATGAAACATCTATCTAAAATTGGATAGAATTTCCACCTACCCCTCCGCCCTGATCTGTTAAAAACCAGGAGATGAAGTGAGTTATGTCCCATTAATCTTTCTCATAGAAGAATCAGACAGATGGGCTGGATGAAGCGGAGGTGAATGAAGAGAAGCACCTGCTATTTTCAGGGAGTCGAGGGAAATTGGTAAGGAAAAAAAAAATCACAAGTGGGCGGAGAGGGAACAGTATTGCTCTATTACTGGATACCTTCTGAAAAACTGACTGATAGGCCTTATGCATCTATGATAATGTGTGCTCGCATCTCCTGGTAGGTAAAAAAAAGCAAACAACAAACAAACATCTCAAAAAATAAGGAGGGCATTACAGGTCATGAGTCAAAGAGGCTGATGAGCTGTCAGAAAAAATTACATAGCAGTGTGAAATATATAGGAAAATGTCTAATTGCTGTAAAGAGTATGATGAAAAGGAGTGATGAATGTGTTCTTGCAGCAAAGGAAGATATCGCTGTCTGAGAAGTCATCTCTGCTCAGAAGAATCACATTATGCGTCCTCCTCCGATTTGCACCTTGAGAATGAAATGGGACTTCTGTAACAGAGGTCCTGCAGAAGTTTCTCAATGATTTCTTTACGAAACTCAGTATTTTCCTTGCAAATACTAGAGGAAATTAAACATAGCTTGGTAAAAATCAACATTTTACACATTTTCTTCTGTCTTGCCACTGAACTTTGAATGCTTGTGCCAAATGCTGAGCAACAGAACTCCCTGGAGTGCTACACTGTGCCAGATAAAAGGAGTTACCAAGTTTTACAAAGAAATCAGCCTAGCAGATGTATAGCTTGTTGGAAAGTAAAAGAAATTACTAAATGACCACTCAGTTTCAATAGACATTTTTGGTAGTTCTTTAACACAAGCTTAGCTCTTACTGACAAAACAGGACACATACATTCATAAAAACACTGCCTGGACTTCACCAGGTGTAGGTCAGTAGTGTCCATGGGTATGTCTCCATTCAGAACACCTAACCGCCTTGTCTTAGTGGAAAGTTCTTATTAATGAAGTTTACTAAATTAGTTACTTAATTTCCTTAATGTCATGGTAGCATAATACTCGGTTGAGTACGGAGGATGAGGGTGGTTGTTTATGTTTATTTCTGATGAATACACATCAGCCTGTCTATAAAAATCTGATAATACAGATAATAAAAGTATTCAAAGTACCTGACAGACCACTACACTTCAAAATAATCCCTGTAAACCGAATCAAAATCAGCGATTAGAGTTTAAAAAGTATGTTGCAGGGGTCAGGTGGAGTGCTAGTCTGAATTCTAAAAAGGCTCTGGATACATTTTGTGGCTTCACAGTTGAGATCATTTTGTCTTACCATATTTCATTAATACAAGCCTAAAGAGAATGCATATTTATATACATGTTGTAATAATACTCTGAAATCTGTTTCTAGGAATTTACTTGTCTTTAAGCAGTCAAGTTTACATTACATCTGGTTATGTAATGTTGTTTTTCTTTACAATCCACTAAAAGGTGTTAATTAGAACTGGGTGATTAGTTCATAATGAACAGTTTAAGCAATTAATGCTACCCCTTTTTTGACCCATGAATTGTCTATATGGAGAGAGCAGTTTTCTTGAACTTATTATTCAAAAATATCAAAATTTCTCCAGCTCTGCAAATTTTTAGTAATCAGTTGTACTTCATAGTCAGAGTGTGAGTTGTATTGGTTATTCATGATTTGACATAATGTCATATGATGTTGTTTCTATTGCACCATAGGTCAGAGACACTTAGAAGCAGGTTTCATACAATACACACAATCTTTTGAATAAACTAACTTTGATATTTTTTGCAAATATTCTCAAGCATTAGCTTGAATTTTTTTCACAGTGAAGTAAACTAAGTCACTGGAGTATCTCCTTGGTAGCAATACAAAAAGCAAGCAGTGAGAATCCAAAATCAAGAAATTCTGAGACTCAGAGGGAGGTTTTCTGCTAAGTTCCACAAAAGCCAAATTGGATCATAAAAATTACAAATTATAAATACCCAAGTACAAACAGGGAATGTTTGCAACATCTCCCTTGCTGTAGAAAGTTATATCCATAAGCTTTTGGCTCAGCTCAAACAGTAACCAACCCTTCCCAGATGCTTAGTTCCAAGGAAGGTACACACAGTTTCAAAATGATTCTTCACAGATGAGGATCAGGCTAACACTGTTGGTTTTTTGGTGGAGGGGTTGTTTGTTTGGGTTTTTTATATAATCTATTTCATTCCTCTTCAAGGTGATCTCTTCTAAGGCAATACCTGCACTCTTTTTCCTTAAAACCTAAGAAACATAGCCTCAACCTTGTAAATCATCCCATCACGTTCTTTTTTTTTTAAATCACGTCACCTAATGAAAGAAAAGAATCAACCCCTAAGCCGAACAATAGTGGCAATGATACACTCTGAGGTCCACAAGTACAGATGAAATCTGTGTGAAGATATCTTCCCCAGTCACGTTCGAAATTTGCTTACACGCCTGTGAAAGATCATAAGGAAAACAGCATCTTTCACATAACAAAATAATAATACGAGGTAGAGGTTTTGGCATACCTTTGACTGTGGCCAGTAACTGTCTGTTAACAGCGAGCAAACCAATGAGCTGGGGATTTTTAAGACTGCATTGGCCCTGCGAGGAGGACTCTTTCATTTCCCATACTTTGTCACTCGCCATAGAGCTGGCTGACATAATGGACTTTTACAACGAGCTCAGAAGCAATTGGCAATTAAGTGGTTTGAAGGGGTGCTTCTGGGCTGCCGTGAAAGGCTTCAGGTGTGAAACGCTTGTTTTCAAGAGCACTAAGCAAAATGTATAGTTGCTTTCAGGGGCCCCCTTGTCCTTCTGAGGGAAGGGGGAGAGATGGGGGAAGCAAGGACACTCAAGAGCAATTTGCTATTCAGTGCCTGAATGCTGTGTGCTTTTTCTCTCCCCCCTCCCCATCCTTCTGTGGCTGGTAAGGAGGGCAGATTGCGATGGCACAAACAGCTTTCGGCACAATGGCAGATCAAGAGAGAGGCAGGGAAAATGAGGCAGAGAGAGAATGGGAGCCTGAATGAAGTAAGGATGGTTTGATTGTTAATTGTGGGTAAATGTGTTGCAAGAGTGAAAAGGGTTCATGGACTACTTTAAAACTATACCCAAGCAATAAGTACAGAGTGTGGGGAAATAAGGAGATGTTCCTGACCCTTTTAAGAGCTATAGTAGTGCATCTGGCCCACTTGAAAAGTAAATTGAGAACTGTTAAAAAGATAGGCAAATACATTTGTGTGCATTATATACTTCCATTTCTAAAGGAACCCTGACCAGCAAATGCACTGGGATGGCACACACACAATATTCTTTTCTCCGAGGATTACTCCGCCCATAGGACAAAACCAAAACAAGCTAAAACATGAACATGCCCTAATAGACAAATATTTAAAAACACAGATTTTAAAGTGAATAAAAATACGTTTCTATTCTAGGACAAAATATATTTGTTCTAAGGCTAGCACAAGGGTAAAGAAAACTTCAAACAAATCTAAGGGAACAACATCCTTCATGAAGACTGTTTCATGTCACTTTTCCTTGTATGACCTTTACTTCTAACATATTGATTTTTTCCTAACCCAGCCTTGCTTTGCAGAAAAAAGGGGTATTGAGTCTTTGAGCTGCTTACATATCACTATTGTACATGCATTCTTAAAGGTGAAGGATCCCCTTTCAGAAGATGACTATCTGACTGGCAATATGATTAGAATTGTCTGAGGACTTTTCATTTTAAATGTAGTGAACCACACAGACCAGTTTGAAGCAAAGGGAGGGGATGTGAAACAGCTCAGATGGGGCCAAGTTGGTGAAGTATTTGGAGCAGGAGATGTGCTCGGTTATGGCTTTGTGTGTTTTGGCAAGGAAGGCGCGATTCCGAAGGAAACCAGAAACATGTCTCTTGGACCCCAACAGGAAACTGGTTTTTCTCTCTCAATCTGCAGACCTCCTGAGATGTCTGCTGAAAGGTTTGTCCCTCTTGCTTCTGCAACATCCCAAGCAGGCCCACATTCACCACAGAACTGACCTTCACAAAACCAGTCTGAAGAGTTCATTTACATCCTCACAAAACTTTGTGCATTAAGAAATCATGCAAGAAGAGCTACTGTCTATTTAACGTGGAGGTAAGTGTTTCTGGATTTAAAACATTCTACCAAAATAGCATTTATTCTACAAAATCTGGCCAGATCTATATCCTCCCTTAAACAGTGATTCAGTTCTCACTTGTATTTCTCTGAATCAGAAGCAACGTTCGTTCATTGAGAAGCCGGTGCAAAGAGAAAGAAGATCACACCTCTTGTATTTACTCGTCATGAGAAATGTGATTTTCTTGCTTACAAGAAAACAAAGCAAATTCTAACAGCAAAATAAAGAAACCTTTGTTCCTGCAGGCCTGCACTGAAAACGCACGGGCACAAACCCTATAACATTTCAGAACGGAGCCATCGCTCAGAGGCACCAGTGGAAATCTTCCCAGTGGTTTCAGTCCAAGCCAAGTCTCTCTAAGCTTTTTCTCTCACAGCATCAAGCAATAGTGCTCAAAAAGTGTGCACACAAGGGGCTGCGCTTAGCAACCTACACATGCAAGTGCAAGCCAAGTCACAGCACCTTTGGAACCAGAGCTTTTCTGATGCAAATAAACTTTGCACTGGACTGGTTTTACCAGCTGTGGGGTTCAATGCACTCAACCCCCCACCCAGAAGCGAGAATGGCACAGAAAGCTGTAAACCAACTGGTGCTCAGCTGCAAGTGTGTTGTGCTTGCACAGACTGTTGCATAAACAAAAGAATTTATTCACAGTGTGATGGACATGAATTTATGCATGTAACCTCTGGCTCATGGAGATGAATCTAGATCCTTTGGCTGTTGTTTTGTGCATCACTATTCAAACTTTAAAAACCTGAAATGTGTACAGGTAACATGGAGAGTTAGATGGAAAATAACATTTTAAAAATACGCAAAAAAAAAAAATCCAAGAAATAAGTTCAAGTCTAACACATTTCAGGTAATGTTTCATTTTAGGAAAATACTAAGGAATCAAAGAAAACTTTTTAAATTCAAACAAAGCATGCTGAAAAGCAGGAACACGAGAGAGACAAAATGTTTCAGTACTTTCCACCATGAGCGCAGCTGAACTGACATTTTTGAATGAAAATTTTTAATTACCTGTAAAAATACGACATTTTATTTTGGCACAGAAGAGAGCTTTTTCCATAGAAGACAGAAGCTCATTTACAGAAAACTCAAAAATGCAATCTTTTTTTTTTAAAGTGCTCATAGAAGAAAATGCAAAATTGCCAGCCATACAGCACCTACTGACTGTGCTCAAACATCCAGCCAATTCAGCGTTAATTATAGCGAAAGGGAGGGGACTTAGTCCCCTGCTACCAGGTTGTGGTACAAGTAGACACTGCCTGCTTACGACACAACCAGGGGAAGATAACGGGGCACACAATGAATCTGATGCTCATTGCTTTGTACAACACTAAAAACATTCTAAATCACACAGAAAAGCATGTGCTGCCTGCAGCTATTTTAATGTAAGGGCCAGATATATCGAAGCTGCACTGTTTCCCCTATCAGATTATGCTCAAACTCCAGCAGAGTTGTCAGACTTTCTACTGCTCTTATTCTTCTGATTCGTTCCCACCACAATATGGGCATGCTGTAGCGTCTCTCATCTAAAACCGAAAACACACACGCTCTAGCCCACTCCTGTCTCTCCAATCACTGCTTCCTCTCATTTTCATTGTACAAGCTGTTTATAGCTGCTGTCAGTTCTCCTTCCATTTTGTCCTAAACTGTTCCTAATCTAATTTCTGCCCGTTACACTCAATTGACACAGTTCTCACCAGAGTCTCCAGTGACCTCTTCTTAGTCAAAGCTTCAACCATAGCCTTCTCATTATGCCAAGGTCCTTTTGACACAGTTTTCCGTGATGTTCTTCATTAAAGTTTGCTATTCTTTGACTGTCATGACACTGACCTTTTGTGCTCTCCTCTCACCTTCTCGCTGATACTGACACCACTCAACTTTCTGTGAAGGTTTCGCCTTCACAGTTGGACCCGTTTTTCTCTTCCTACCCTCATCTCTGGGCTAGTTCAGCTGAGAAATTAAATTATCATCTTTACACTGATGACTCACAGTTCTCCATTTACTCCAGATGTGCCTCCCATCCAAGTTAAATCTCTTCTCAGCACCTTCACACAGAAACTTAGAAACCAGCTGAAGCTCAGTGTAAGAGAGCAACAAGTGTCCTCTTCAGCTGCCCCAACACTACCTCTTGTTTAGGCACCATGGAGATCACCACTATCCTGCCTATTCCTCAGACCCATAACGCAGGCTTTACCTTTGAAGACAACCTTGCCCAAAGTACTTCTCAAAAATACAGTTTATCAATTCTGGCTAAAACTGCTGTCATCTTGCATCAGGATTAACGTCTTTCTCCCGAGCTTTGACACATGCAGCCTTGCCCTGCTCGTATCCTTTCAGAATATTTCCATAAAGATCCCTTCTCCTTACCCATTACTTTGACCATGTCACCTCTCTCTTTACATCCCTCTGCTGCCTTCCCCCACCAAACTGCATCAAACACAAGCTACTTGCCTTCCCTTTCAAGGCCCTTCAGAGATTACACCCATGCTACAAACCATCTCTTTTTCTTTGTCAGGATGCTGAACCTCATCTCCGAGGAGCCAATAATGCCAGTTTCCACTGCACACTTGTTACATTTTTCAGACAAGCACCTTGCCACTGTCACACATTCTGCCTTTCACTCTCGGGAGAAAACATCTATAGAGACACCTCATTATATGTCCTCAAATCCTTCTTAATTTTTTTTGTGTGTTGGTTGGGTTTTTTTCCCCTCAGGTCTGTACAAGCCCTGAGAAATTTCTGGCTGCCGCTAGGATAAGACCACTGCCAAACACGCTAACTGGTATTAGGCTATTCATCCTAAATCCTTTCTGTATGCAGGTATCACCTCCCTTACGACACGTACGTCCTAAGCTCTTTGGGGTACGGATTGTCTTTTTGATTTGTGTTTGCACAGTGTGTAGCACAACAGAGTCTTGACCCCTACCATATTCTATGGAAGTTAAAAAAAAAAGAGTGGCAAATGGGATGCTAGAGAAAGGGTTAATCAGTTTACATCAATTAGTTGGTAACCAGATACCTTTCTGGAACAAATTACAAGCTAATTAGACTGTCTTAATGATGTCATGTTTCCATCTTTCACTTTACTTGTTAAGACCATTATAGTGCCCTGCTGAGAAAAGCATGTAGGTGGAGCTTCTGGAAAATTGATCCTTTTTTCCTCCCTAATTTTGAAAATTTCATCATAGTTTTCCTTCTTAATTACATATATTCCAAAAATATGATTTATCAAAGAATTTTCAAATTACAGTGATTTTTTTTTAAAAAAAATTCTCCCAAAGTAGTTTTCTACTAATTCTATTCTGAATTTGACTTTTAGTCTTACTGACTTTTCAAAAGTGACCACACACTTATGTTGTGCTCCTTCTGGAGGTTTGGAGTTTTGTTTGGTTTGGTTTGTTGTGGGGTTTTTTTGGTTTGTTGGTGTTTTTTTTTTCCCAAACCAAGAATAATACTTCATATTTTCTCCCACCAACTTCTACAGTTATTAATCTAAAAAACCCAGCAAAAATACGATTATCCATTTGAGGACAAACAAGCTAGTTCTTCAGGATGGTAGACTTTTTGATGTACATTGTTTTCTCACTGATGCTATCTGACTTAATAATTACAAGCAATCTCTACTAATAATACAGCCAATAATTATCAATGAATTGAGTAATTATCAACAGCAGTTAGGGCTGAAAAACACTCTCCACACTAAAACTTCTTTGTTAACCAAGTGTTATTGCAAAATATGCTGTAATTTTCTTCTTAAATTACCTGTATTATTATATCCAACAACTTTTCTTTCTCTTTGGAAGCTATATGGATGTGATTTGTGTAATACTATATTTGGAGCAAAATACAATGCACAGAGTTGGAGTGTGCAAAGTCACACGTACAGGCAAGAGAAGCTGTATTTAAGGCTGTACAACTTACTATATCATGTTTGAAACAATTTTTCAAACCTGGCTGCCCTCTCTGTAGATCACCAATGAACCATCACCACCAGAAACTAGGAATGGCTCCCTCGTGCCTAAGGAAACAGCCTCAGTGACCAGACAATCAACTGCTAAATATTTTGCCCTACATTGAAAGACTTTCAACCCATAGTTAGTAAGCATGCATCCCTTCAGGACTTTTTTTTTTTGGGGGGGGTGACCTCAGTGTTTACCAAAACCTCATCTGAAAACTTAGTACTTGGACTGTCCTCCTTGCAGCTTGTTTCATCTGCGTTAGCTACTTGGAGGAGAATTAGCTTATGTACCAAAGCCTTGCCATTACCTGATGGGTGTTCCTTTAGCACGCGCTTCATAATTTTTTATGCATTAGCAAAAAAAAACCTTAGAAGTGTTGAAAATATGATACTACTAAACAACTAAGAAATAACCCCCAAGTTCCTCTTGGAGGCGCCTGGATGCGTTCCTGTGTGACCTACTCTGGGTGATCCTGCCCTGGCAGGGGGGTTGGACTAGATGATCTCTGGAGGTCCCTCCCAACAATTCTGTGATTCTGCTGCACAGCTTTCAAGCAAGTTACTAGTTCTGCCTTTTAGTTTAATCATTGAAATAAAATGAAGGAAAGCTAATAGGGATTTAGCATTTACCCCAGACTACCAGTATGGACATGCCTGGTTACCACAGATCAGCTGATGATGTAGCTTTTTCTGCTGTTCAGCTCTAAATAATCTATTTCTTCCTTATAAAAATGATCTCATTGAGTAAAATTATCCTATTGTTTCAATGCTATTTTCTATAAGCCCATCTAAGTACCAGTTTAAAACCTAACACCAAGCAGTTATTTCTGCTCTTAGCATCTGTTGCATATAAGCCCTGCTAGACTTGTGCAAAGAATTTACGTACAGTCTGTCCAAAAGTGAAAAGGGCAAGACAAAAAATATCCGTAATCCTATACCACCCCAGAGATCTTACAATTGGCTTGTTCTGGCTGTATTCAACTGGAACTATCAGCAATTTTTCAGGAAAACCTCATTTCATGATATTCCCCAAAGGTTCATTGACATACTCTTTTCTGGGCAGAACAAATAGTGGGGAAAAAAATGCTTTTTTGTCAAGGATTTCTCTGGCTATTTAGCTTTCTTGGTTTTATTTTGACTCTTAATGAAAATCACATATTTGTGCTAATTGTTTGGAGCCAAAGTGATAAAATTAGGAAGACAACAGGTACAACAACCAATGTTATCGCCACACTAAATTTAAATATTTGGTTATTTAAGTGATGAGCTGATACAGAGCAAAACATAAGCATTTACAAGGCAGTCCTACCATAGCCATAGTTTCCACTATATCATGTTAAGGATAGTAAGTTAATGAATACATAGCAAGAAATTCCTTACCCTTAACAAACTGTATCTAGGTAGAAACAGCAGGCAAGAGGAAAGGCACAGAGCTGCCTTCTCTCAAGGCTGATAAGCAGGTAGAAGCCAAAGCATGAACAGAACTGAAACACTTGCTTCTATTTTTTTTTTTTCCATTAGATCATACTCTCTCTCCATAAATAGGATTCCTGAAATTCACTAGGTTAAATTCATGACTTGCTGAAGTGTTTTCAGAGAGTCATTACTGTACTTGGTGGGTCATATTTCAGACATAAAAGTCTCCTCCATACTTCAACTAATTCATTAATAAGTTATCCAAAGACCGGTACTTGTAGACAAATATGTTTGAATATAGACTTACATGCTTCCTGTAGTGACCACATTAAATAAAAAGCGTCTCTCAGTTTATTAAGTAGCCTCTATTTCAAAAAATAAAATTTGAAAAAAAAATTTGCTTTTTTGCTCAAAAACTGAATAGCACCATGGACATACGGTTCCATTGAACTGTTTTCCATTAAAGAAAAGGTTCAGACTAAAGTGATACGCTTCTGTACCCCAATATCTGCAATTCAGTGCTTGGATACAATGTAGCTCCCTAGAGAAGTTTTATTAGTGGAGAACGAATTGTGGATGCAAAATGCATGGTAAACTTCAGAGTAATAATAATAATAATAACAACAACAACTACTTATGGCATCAAGATTAATGTCTGAACTGCTGATTGAGATTCAAACGCCTTCTGATTCCAGCTCATTAGCAGTTCTAGTTTGCGGGTGATGCAAGGAGGAAGAAGGCTACTAGTTGCACCACTACAATGCCACAATACTTACAGCAACTGCAATACAGCTTCAAAAGGGCTACAAAGCTGCCGCTTCGCAGCAGTGTCCCATTCTTAATTAACATTTTTGGAAACACTGCAATTCAGCTGTATGGCCATTCCATCTCAATTGATAGCTGACTGGAAGTGGTTTTCACAGCTGGGCTGCCGATCCAATGCCCAGGGAGGCTGCAATATCCCTAATTCTGCAGTGCTGTTTACAGCCGTAATTAATATTTCTGGAAGTACCGCACAGCAGCTCGGTGACCACGCTGCCTCACTTGATAGCCAGTCGGATGCTGCGTTAGAACCGAGATGTAAACCAGCACCAAGATCTGATGCTAACACCAGCCACGGCTCTGACATCTCTGCAGGTTACTTCCAGAATATCACTGTTAGTTTATAGATAGTGGCAAGCCTTCGCAATCAGACATTCTTAGCAATGTGTTATCCAGGAAGCAAAGATTTATGGAAAACTCTCATCAGGGCTTATTACACTGCATTGTAATGACAAGCTCCCAACCAGCTGTATCTGGGGACAGCAATCCTCCCACGGACTCCAGTGGGACCAGGGCTGGTTTCTCAGCAGCCTGGTGTGCACCCGTTGCACCTCAGCTTTTAGAAGAGAGGTTTTAGAATTTCCTGTAGCTTATAACTAGGACCATAACAGCCCACTGCTTAAACACGCCTGTACACATAATAAAGTCTATGTTATCAGCTCGTTTAGAAAAGGGAGACTTGGTCTCACACAGAAAGATATTAATAATGACAGAATCTGCATGGGAGTTTAAAATGCTAAAATGCATTATAAGAATTTTGACACCAGGATCTTTCTGCTGTATCATCTTATTGAGTGTGGGTCACAAGACAATGGAATCTTAAACAAGGTGTATATTTTTACATTCCTGACAAAGAATTCATATTTCTAAAGACCCCCCAGCACTTTTACTGGACAAACTTTAAAAGCAGAAAAAGCCTTTTGGATTTGGTGATGAAGCATATTGCTGATAAAACGAGAATATGCTCCAAATATAAAGTTTGTGTAGGTGCTAATACATGTCATATTTCAAAACTATGCATCAATGCTTTTTACTGAAAGCAAATCAGGCAAAACAGATTACTTCCCCCTAGATTTCTAAAGTTCAGGGATCATAGACAGCAAAAGAGTTAAGTGAAACCTCATAAAAGGCAGTAAAATAGAAGTCATCTGTGGCCCAAGCTGTGGATTTCTCATTTGATGGTTTTGTTTGTTCAGGGCTTGTTTGTTTCCCCTCTGTCCAATTTACAAAGTATGTATTCGATGACACAGATTACCCACATGCTTAATGGTTGTCACGGCAAATTGCATAAAGAAGGAATTCGTTCCACGCAGATTCTGCTTTGTAACAAATATTCCCTTGCTTACTTTATATCTCTTGTTATATTAATCTTGTTCCCCTGGAATGAGAAAGTGCCTGTGAGTGGGGTGGGGGATTGATTGTTTGTTTGTTTTACTTCTAACCAGCAACCGAAACCAAAGGCATTAGAAGTGCCCAATGAGGGGAATGAGAGAAGATCACGAAGTCAGGCCACTAAACAAAACAAAAGTGTGTGTGTATGGGGGGAGGGAGGAGATTAATCTTATTAGGATCGTATATCATGAGGTTGTCAGGTGTGAAAGCAAACGAATGGCCTCTGTTTATCTGAGCTAAACCGTGTGGTTCACGAAAAGACTCACTCCAAGCACGTTGGGGTTTTTTTTTTTTTTACCCTTAATAAATTGGCTAAGTCGGTGCAGAATGTTGATAATGAAGTATGTGCAAGGGAGGTCTGAGCTCTTACCTTCCCGTGTTTAGATGCAACCAAGCTTTCCCTCCCTCCCCCCCTTTTTTTTTATCACAGCTGATTCAGAAAGCCCTTTGGAAAGATGAAGTAGGTAGAAATCAAAATAAATGGATTCTATTAAAACCAGCAATGCATCAACTGCTTGATAAAGTGATTAATAAACAGCTTGGGATGGTGATTGATTAAACTCTTTAATCAAAGTGCTAAACTGACTTAATATGGATAGTTTCAACATGTTCAAAGTATACATTTTCTCAGCCGAGGGTTCAGAGTTGTTTATGTAACTTTTCTGAAGTGTATCCCATAGGTCTAACCTGCAGATAGCTGGGACCGTGGAATGTGTAAGTATTATAAAGTGCCATATATATCGCATTAGTCACTGAAAGTTTGTAAGCAAATTACTCTGTTTTCACCCGACAATATTTCTCCCACAGTTTTAGGCACAGCATTGGTTTATAATATAATAGGTCTCAGGAAAGACCACAGTGCAAAAGAAAAATCATCTCTTTAACTATTCTGTTGAGCACAATAGGGCCACATAGTTCAGGATACATAGAAGGGTCTGCAGTTCTGGTACGTAGGCATGCATGTGCCCAGCACCACCAATTCTCAAACTTTTTGTCATCTGAATACAGTAGCATATCAGCTGTCACTCAAAATTGTAAAATAAAAGTTTTGAAGCATGACCTGAATATATCAAAAAAGCTAAAAACAACCCTAAACCAGAATGCCAAAACCAACTGTAGAAAATTGAAGTCTGTCTTGCTTTTTATGCCAGCATCGGGGGAGGGTGGGGAGGGAGGAATCCTGACTCACAAAGCTTTCGAGGCTGCCTAATGGTTTTGAACATTGAGATCTAACAAAGTTTTAAACTCCCTATACATTTGGTTTTAGAATTGCAACTTTGGCGACCTTCCTCCTTGTTTTTTTGTTTTTAACTCATTGGACTATTAAAAACAAACAGTAAGCTGCCTCTGAAACTGGGCATTCCACACAGTAAACACACATGCAAGGAGGAAATATAAGAGCACCCACTGTGCTTCCTTCAGTCTGAAGGCTTGTCATAGCTCTGGAAGCCTGGACTGTAATCTAAATGTCTGTACCCTTGTAAAAAGTAATAAACGTTAGTATACTTTTAATGCACCATAACAATTTTTAAGCTCAAACTATCAATCACTATTACATAAAGCTCTCTTCCTGCACACATGCCAAAGTGTTTCAGGTAGCAATATAATTATCCTGTTATGAGCATATATAAAACAAACACCCCGTATAAGACCTTGCAATTGCAAGGTGCTTCACACCCAGACTCCCTGGAGGAGGGGAAATTCTGCAAGAGAAAACTAATAATGTGTAATGGTCTGAGTGAATCTGCACAGGGATTTTCAATAGTCTCGTCACTGTAAAATATATGGGACAAACAAATCACTTAAATAGCTTGGAAAGTGGTTGTGCAGTGTTTTATAAACAATCAATAAAGCTTTAAAATCAATATCTTGATGAGCCGCCAGCCATTGTAGGTTATTAAGCAAAGTGACTTTTCTATAGGAATATACAATTGGAACAGCTATTTGAGAAGAGATTTAAGCCTTTCAAGCTCCACCTCCTACTTCCACCACGGCAATAAGGCAGGTACCTATAGGAAAAGCACCACGCCGTGCACAAAGTACTGTGTAATGGAACAATTTCTTTCATACTGCATCTTCACTTCAGCCCTGAACTATGAAGATTTTAAGGATTTCTGTAGAGTCAGAAATTCTACAAGTATTAGTTGCTCAGTTTCCAACACTTGCTTATAGCACTTTCCATTCAGAGTGCCAAAAAATGGAATGGGAATTAAATTTATATAGAGGTTGTTGCAATTACAGGCTTATTACTGCAGCGTTAGTAGACAAATGCTTGTTTAATATGTAAAACCTTCAGTGAATGAGAAACATCACTATTGAACAACAGTAGTCCAGGAGAGATTTGCCCACAGATGAAACAAAAACATGAGCAAGGTGAGGAAAGGGGATGGACACGGACACTATAGAAAGCAATTCCAAAATAGAAAAAGCTGGACTTCAGAAAGGATGCAGAAATGCCTTGCGTAAAGCTATCGCCATCGTGAAAAGCATAGAAAAAAAAGAAAGATGATAGTTTGATAGGTGTAATCAAAGGCCAAAAGCCTCTCACATGAGCGGCATTTTTTATTTCTACAGTGTAATTGGTTGATACCCTCTACACTCAAGTCTCTTGACAAGCTGTACTTAATTGACATAATTCACAGCGCCACCCAACAAATGCAGTTTTCTAAAGGATACAAATTAGATAACTATATGCACAATTCTGTGATATATCTGGGAGTCACATATGGTACTTCTTGCTACTATTTTCAAAATAAGTCTGTATTTTAGACAATGTTATAATGCAATTAATATTGAGGAGTAGCTGCAATTTTGTAATACTATTTCTTCAATGTCTAAATTTAATAAGGGCACCACCATTTGGAGTTCTCCCTCTGCAGAAATCTGTATCTCATTTCAATTTGCATGTATTGCAAGACTGATTCCTTTTAATTCCTTGTGTTATGGCAGGTTTTGATGAGTAGGTGATATTCAACAGAGCACACTTAAGACCTTGAGGGCCATGAAGAAAGAAAGGTTCTTTCCCTCCATTCTTTTATTATGCTTATTCCTACCATATCTGTCCACCTCCAATTACTCAGTGTGGAATTTATAGATACACGCACCCATAGCTACAAAAACTCCTTTTCACTGAATAAGGAGAAAGGGTCAGAGCTGCGTAAAGAAATTATGGCCATTCTCATTCCCAGCGAGATTCCCCCGAACAGTTTTTCTGAGTGCAGACTTGGGACCAGATTTGCAAATGACAGTACTGTGAACACACCTGAAGTTCTGAATACTGTCAATTATCATAACAATCTGAAAACAACTGCTTAGCTAGAAGTAATTTAATCAAACATCTTCAATTTACGCAACTGACTGTTTTGCCACATGCAACGTCCAGGAACGATGGATACCTAGGGCAAAAATCGTAAGTATCCATATAATACAAGAAAGCAGTTGGTCTTGCAATATTTACAGTGCTATCCAAAACAGAAAGCACCAGAAAGAGTCACCTTTGCCTGCAGCCTCCTGCGATACCAAAGTACTTGGATACCAAAGTACTTGGGAACTTCCAAGTGAAATGCCTCCAGGATCAGCTGCAGCTGGCTGTAACAGTAAGGAGGCTCCTAACTTTTTTCTTCTACAGTTGAGGCATGAGAGCTGAGTTTTAATTTTGGATTTGTACAATTTTGAACACAGAAAAGTCTTTCCTCGGTATAGTGTTCTCCATTAATAAAGCTAAGTACTCTCTATGTGCTTACTAGCTGCTGTTGCTAGAGTAATGGAAGTCATATTTCAGTCTCCAACTTAAGCACAATAAAATTTTTAACATCCAAACCAAAGGGCATAAAAGTCAAAAGGAACCTTTCCACCTCACAAACCTTGGATACACTGGAAAGATTTCATATGGTCTTTGGCCCTCCCGCAACACACCGTTCAGCATCTTCAATTTTCTCACGCACATGATACTTCCAGGTTTTAGACAAACATTTTCATTAATCCTCCTCTTGCCTATACGCTCAAAGTTTTATCAAATCAGATTTCATTTGCCGCTGCCTGAAAAATTTGAGATTTTTCCTTTCACTTTTCAGAAAAGCACATCTTAGTATAGACATCTAGGACTCTGTATTCAGACAACGGCGAAGAAAGGCAATATTTGCCTTCTGTCATCTCTAAACCACCCGGCATATCAAAGTTCAAAGGAGGACTTCTTTGCATTACTTTTCCTTTCAGGAATGACTAATGATACGAATAGAACCAAACTATGAATTCCCCTTTATACTGCATGAAGGGAAGATAGGGAGACCCTATTTTTTAAGGGGAAACAGTATTACTGCATGTATATGTTCAGGGCTAATGAGCAACACCATCTGCAAGGCTAGAATATTTTCACACTCCTTTCTCTTGTACAAAACAA
Organism: Trogon surrucura; assembly: GCA_020746105.1. Taxonomy (NCBI): domain Eukaryota; kingdom Metazoa; phylum Chordata; class Aves; order Trogoniformes; family Trogonidae; genus Trogon; species Trogon surrucura. Next base: position 17,058,264 of record CM036627.1, on the reverse strand, counting down.
TAAACCCTCCCCAGCTGATTTCTTTCATTGTAGAATGCAAATTGCCTATAAATGACCTCAGGGTGTGAGAAGACACTTATCAAAGAAGGTATTACACATGCTCTCATACCAACTATGCTCTCAACTACACAATTTAAAATATATTAAGGATAAAAAGGTATCAACAAACCTGCTTTTTGTGGTTATAATAACCACGATCTGAAGCACCTCTGTCTGTCAAGCCATTGCTTAGGACACCAATCTTTCTCACTTATGTCTAAGATAGCATCTGCTTCATGCTAGCTGCAGAAGCAAATTTTCTTTAAAAGAGTTGAAAACACAATTAACTAATTTTTAACATATAAAAAAGGAGTACTTTCACCTTGCTGTAAGAGATGCCATAGCAGAACACTGAAAAGCTGCATCTTATACAAGAGTTTATTGTGTAAAGGTAAACATACTATTAAAGAAGCTGAGCTCATTAACATACTGATGCAGAGTCACATTTCCAAAAATTACATTAATTGCTCCTGAGTGGTGCACTCCTGAACTAACTGATTGCCATGAAGGAACTCATTTCTCGAATGTGATTGCAAGATCTCAAGTAATGCTGGAAATCAGGCATGGATCTTTCAAAAACTGGGTCTTAATGAAGTTACAGACTTGGCAGAACAAACCGCGTTAGTGTCATCAGCCTAAACTGCTCAAGCAGAGTCACCAACTTCCAGTAGTATGGGTTAGTTTTATTTCAATTACTTTGCTTTTAAAGCACAACAGTTAAAAGTCACAGAAAAGACTAACCGTGGAGTTCTTCACAACCTGAAATTCAAATTCCTTGTTCTTACAGGGAAGCAATTAAGATCCAATCATTTTTAATGCATCATAAATAATCTTCACACTTGCTGTTAAGTTAATTAATATAATCAGTAATGCCAAACACATCAAAATGAAACTTATTTTGCAAACATGCAAAATGTTCTGCCTCATTGCTCCTCTATCAAAATTAAATGTCATTTTGCTAACAACTTCTGCAAAGTTTTAATTTCAATCCTTTTTGATCACAAATCTTACTAAGAAAAAAATGATACAACTAATCCAAAATACAGTTTTTGCTTTTCTGACAGAGTCCGAGTGTCAGGGGATCACTACTTGAGCACTTAACAGCCTGATTCTGCAAAAAGTTCTGAGGTCAAGTTACTCAGGTCCTTAAGTGTTTTATATCAAAGTATCGAGTATTATTCATTAGCCTTCACTGAATTGTCAGAAATTGCTTTTATGTGAAATGGAAGTAGAGTAGATGGCTAAATTGTTCATTGCCATCAATGCAAGCAAAAAAAAGAAAATAATTATCTGTAAGATTTACAAGGGAAAAAAAAAAAAAACACAACACGCAAGAAAGGAAATCTCACTTTTGGAATGGAAAGTTCAAAACTATTTTGATGACCATGGACCTGCGCTCAGCTTTCTCATTCTGTGCACAGCGTTCACACATATTCATATGATAATTGCTCAAAACCGAAAGATACAGAGAATAATTGTAGGGTTTATTTTGTGGTCCTGTGCACCCTGGGAAATCCAAGTGTGGAGAGGTTCACAGGCTCACAGACGCCACTGGGATGCTGTCAGCTAAACACGGGGGTGCTGTGCCTGATACACTGCCACATTTTGGGGTCTGGGCCAGCCTCCTCCAGACCCTCCACAAAAAGGGGGTTACATTCTCTCCTCCTGTAAAGCTGCCTGGAAGTTTGTCTGCAGAGTTTTATGCCCACCAGCACAGAGTTGGGTTCCTATGAGTGCTACAGTATTTGCGATGCAGGAGAACACACAGTATTGATATCTAAAACGCTTAAGAAATTTCATTAAATGATATTCAGGATCCTGCTAAAGTGATAAAAGAAGAATCACTTAACATTTCAATGTTGTTTCTACTCATTAGAAGATAGGGATATTCTACGTGCTTTTACAACAATTAGGCTTGGAGGTAACTTCCACAGCCAGATCCTCATTCTATTCATAGAAGATTACCAGAAGTCAAGTGTGGTAATGAAGAAAGTAAGGAAGGTGCAGAATGGAAACCCATGCTCCTCCACAAGCTAACAGCTGACAGGCTTTGGGTAGTTCCTACATACACACACTGCTTGGTTCTTCAAGACATTAAAATAGTCAGTAAAACTATTATAAAGAACATATTGCACGCTGCTTAAGCTCCCCTGTTTGTAGAATATCTATGCAGATATCACGAGCTGTTAACAATTTACTCTAATTACAGATGTTCATATAAATTTGCTAGCTGATACACTACTTATTCCTCAGTGTCCTTGGCAGCAATAACATGTTTGTAGCTGAACTGTGATAGTCACTGTTAAGTCACATGTCTTCGCTCCTCTGTGCAGAAAACAAGATCTCCCTCCTTCAATGCAAATAAAGTTTCCTTTTAAATTTTATTGCTGCTGCCCACCATCATTTAATATAAAACCAACAATGAACTTTCTGGTGGCTTTCATGAATTCAAGTTTCTTCCATGTTTCAAAAGAGGAAAAAAAGGGGGGGGGGGGGGTTGACCCGTGCACAATATTTTAAAATGTTTTAGTTTACTCTTGCCCGCAAATAAAAATCCAGGGTGAAACACAGAGCCACAAGTGATTTTAATAGCTCTAAAGTTCTACGTCATGAATTTATTCATCATCAATGAATTCTGCACCTTTTTAAAAGGCTTAAAAAATATTTTTTAAAAAAATTACTGCTTATGGCCATTTCTTTGAACTTCACTTATGCAAATGTTCAGGAACCAGGACCAAAGGGAAATGAACAGATCTAATCAAAACCTCAATTACTTCTAATTTACAAGCAAGTTTTTCTCTATTTAGGCAAGACGCATGTCTCAATTCTTCAGTGACCTCCCCAGAATTACAAGAATCCAGGTCTGAGCTCCAGAGAAGATCAGGACCAAGTCAATGCTGAAGCTAAGAGTATGGTTGGACTTGAATTTTTTTTTATTTTTTTGTTTAACACCACAAAATCCAGGTTACCCAAGCAAAACCCACCCAATTAAAATAAACCTCAATCATATTAGTTTCTGGAGACAAATTGTGTTTTTAAGTTGAAGTACCCTGTGCATTAGCTGCAAATCCTACAGCAGATAATTCTAACAGCAAGTTAACTCCAACAGCAGGCAGCAGACAGGACGTCGTGTCACTAGCACATCAGAGCTGTTGCCAGCAGCCTTTTCGTTATTGGGTGGGGTTTTGGTTTTGTGTTGTTTTTTCTTCATTTTTTCCCCCCCTAAAGTCACTTCTTCCACATCAGAAACAATTTACCTCTAGCCAGGTTTTAAATCAGTTATTTCCTGTCAGTGCACATTTGCTTTCAAGTACTTTATTCTGTTTTAAATACATGCAATTCAATATAAGCTGAAGGATACACACCAAAGCTGAAGTTTTTAAGAGCAAACACAAACCATACAGCTATGCACACCAGCACGCTATGCACCTTTGCTGAAACCTTTACTGTTTAATATGAAAAAAGGACTGAACTCACCCATTGCTCCAGAATCCAGTTCAAAGTCCTCCAGTAATACCTTCCCTCCAGGAAGACCTGGTTTCCACTTCTGGAACCACCTCATAATGCTATCCCACCCCTCCTTAGAGGAAGGAAATGTATTTTCTGCCTGCTGCAGGTAATGCTGGGATGAGCACAGGTTTAGGCTGATGGGTCTGGGCATTGCAAACACCTGCTGAAACCTGAAGCAAAGAGCAAGTGCCCTCACTGCTTGGTCTCTGCCACTTCATTCTGAGGTGCATCTATACTGCCATAACACAGAGACAACCTTCTAGGATAAGCAAGACCAGTGTAACAGGAAGAAAGGGCAAGAAAAGAATTAGTTGAGGGAAACTGCATCAGATGGTATTCATTCCTTTCTCTTTTCTCAGAAAGCCAATCTCCTGACATGGGCACACATCCAGCAGGAGAGGTGACCTTGGCATTACTTCCCCTGTTGAGACTGTAATAGAACCAGTGTCTAGGCTTAGAGAAACGTAGATGGAGCCTATCTGCTTATGCTTTCTCAGAGAGGTACGTAGGCCTGACAGCAGGTTGGAATAAGAACTCTTTTGTAATGTCGCATTTACTTTTCTGCAAGCAAATTACTTCATCCCAGATAGGATAAACCTTGGATACCCAATCACTCAGACTTGAGAAGAGGCTCATGAATTTTAGCCCTGGCAAATACAGACTCTCTCATGCTGCTTTGATGAGTGAAAAAAAAAAAAAAAAAAGAGTTAGCACTGCTTTAAATTCCAAATACACAGAGGCCAAGACACTCGTTGACTTCTTGCAGGAGCAGAATCTGGCCCAGATACATGAAACATTTCAAAAGAAGCCTTGACTTGCAACAAGGATCAGTTGAGACAAAAGTATTTGAGTCGGGGCATTGCTAGACAATCTTGCTGGTTGTCAGATCTGCAGTGTAATGACATGTCAATTTGATTCCTTTTGTGCATGAGCTTGGAGCCTATCTTTGGGCCTGAATTCTTCTGTACTTTAGTTTTTCTTTTGTTCCAGTGGCACTTCTCCCAACATTACTTGACAATGAGTGATGCTCCACAACCCTGATCTTTCACACCCTGTTGGTGACCTATAACTTTTCATGCATAACCTTTGACCTGGGGCCTGACAGTTTGATTTATTGTCCAGTGTTATGATTTATGAGTATCTTCTCAGAATAATTAACGGACAACAGGTGGCAGCATAATAATTTTGATTACCCAGCGGTTCATGAAACCACTACAAAGGTGACTTCATTTACTGAATAAGAAAAGGACAACAATTAAAAATTACACAAAGCAATCCTTTTGTGCCTTTTTGTTTTTCACCCTTTGTCTGCTGAACAGAAGACTTTATTTAGGCTCACTGCCTCCCTTCTCAAATTCCCGGAACTCAAATTCTGTGCAGAAGACAATGCTTCCCAAATCATGGTGCTGGTAGAATTATTTTGCTGTTACAACACACTTCAATTTCATGTTGTCAGTTTCTATAAAACCAATGAGTTATTTTAAAATCTGTTTGCAAAGCTGTACAATCTGGGCCAAAGTTCATTCCGAAGCGTAAGTTTTTGTCAACTCACAATTTTGTGGAACTGCTGAAGTGTTGCGTCTTGAATTCCACTTCTCTGAAGTTAAATCAGCAGTCAAAAATAAAACGGTTCCACAATTCATCTCTTATGTATCCAGAGCTCCTCTTTACAGGTTTCCCCTCCATCTCTAGCGATGATAGAACAGAAGGAAATTTTGCTCCTAAGTGTCTCAAATAATTGCTTACCTTTGGGTTAAAGGGCAAGTGCTCACTGTGCTGGCTTCAGGCCCAATGCTCAGACAAATCTAGTTTAGCAAAATCTGCCATATCTTCTGAATACCTAACTTCGGCCTACACGAGCAGCTCTCCTGTAGTCATTTAGGAGTTACTACACACAGGAGCAGCAGTTAGAATAAAGAATGCCTTCTCCAGATTCAGCAGACTAACAGTAATGATGAGGCGTGTGTCCAATGCCACAAAAGAAGTTACACAGTGGCACAGAGCTGCCTATTTCTGAAAAATACGCTGAGGACAATCCCTATTTAGAACATGTTCAAGTCTGCATGTATTCTGTGTAATCCATAAAGTCCCACATAACTTCCTCCCAGAAACTTCCCACCACTATGATGTGTTCTTTCCAATCACTATCCTGCATATTGCCCTCCCCCTTATTTCAGTTGATCACAATTCCTTCGCACTTCTGATCGGCATATGTTGATATGGAAGAGGACATAACGATAGCATCCATATGGACAGTGGGATCCGCGGCCAGATTTTTCAGAGCTAATCAATAAGACTTTCAGGGAAGTCAGAGTTGCACACGTTTAGAACTTCCAAAAATTGAACTGATGGTGAATAAAGAATGGAGCTGCTGGGTGTTTGTTCACGGGATATACGTTACATTGCAGAGCAAAGGCTTTACCTGACATTACACATTTGGTTATTCTTAGATGTGCCTTTAAATCTTGATCAAAATGTCATGTCGTGTGTAGAATCTTTCTTAAAAGATAGAGTCTAACACCTAGCAGAATTCAATGCACTGATGCCAGCATGCACCAGCCTGGTCACTGGAACAGAGCACTTCCTTCTCATCCCTCCTAAAAATAAACTAATCATTCTAATGAATTTCAACAGCAAAAATTGTCACTGTTTGCCTGCATGCCCAAGACAGCATATGAAAAATGAATTTTTTTATTATCACAATGACAATATTATAGGCTTAGCATTTTTAACTGACTTTATGACTTATAAAAACATTCCCACAATCCTGCTTTACATCAGTTGCGCAGCAGTTTAACACACAGCTATGAAATATTCATTCCTGTTACATTTAGATTTAAAAATATCTGATGGAGAGCCCGGCTAATAAATAAAGCAGAGTTCCCAGAATATTAAAAGCACTTCAGCTTTTGGAAGGATCCTCAGTGGAAAAATAAATAAATTACTGCTTTTGAGATCAGACTTGTTTCATTCCCTTCCCCTGAGAACTCAAAGACACCCCTACAACCAAACACTACTATAGTGAAGCCAATTTTGTCCTTAGTAGTTTTATCAAGACTTTAATACCATATTAGCTGCTTAATATACAGTGAAAGTAGCAAGAGAAAAGCGCTAGCACCCAACTGCATTCTCAGTAGAGATGAAGGGAAAATTTGCAACAACATCATTTATCAGATTAATGCAGCTGCTTTTGCTGCTCATGAAATAGCCACAAGCTTTCCACAAATGGAATAATAATAATAACAGTCACAAAAAATAGAGCGCGTACGCCACAGTTTGTTCTAATTAACGCTTTAATTTGGGACAGTGTCTCACTGATGATGTGCCTGGTGTATCACATGACACCACTTGTCTCTTTGATTGGGTGTCACAAAGATATTCATGGTGCAAGGTTTACATGCAAGTCTTAAAGGGGCAATTGCAAATATAAACGAACACAACTGGGTTTCCCCACAAAAACTCAATTATGTAAGTGCTGACGCACCTCTAACCAGACCAATTCGTTTCGACATCAAAGGCGTTGAATATTTTCTAATCATTTCCAACTTTTATTCCACATCAGCTATAAAATAAAATTAATACAATTCTAAGAAGACAGAAGCCCCTACAATGAAACCGCACCAGATTTACATAGATAAATTAAGGCACAAAGGTTCTGCACGTTCCATGTCATTGACTCTAGCTTTTCTGGTTTGATTCTCACATGGGAAGTGGCAAGCTTTAAAACCGTATATGCGCTCAAATCATGATGTGATTTTAGTACTTTGTTTCCCATCAATTTTTAAATTAATTATCTGGAAGCAAGCAGCGGTTCATTTTTGGTCATAGACTTTTTGATTAGAAGCTGTGACCCTTTATGCCTTCTTGGCATGCTCTATACAACACCAATGACATGCAGTACGACCTCTGACACCTGATTCAACAAAAAGTAACTCCCGGACAGATCTTTCATATTCAGCAATCTCTTTGTTACACCGGGACACTTACCCAATTTCATCCCTCAAAATCCACTGTGTCTCCCCATCTTCTCCCCTACCCCCTCCTACTCAGGAACTTATTTGGTAGCAACATTTCTGTCCTTCCATTTGTGTCTCTCCTTCTGTTTTTACAAACTTTACACTATACCATCATCCCATATGTTTGTGCTGCACACAAGGAGGTTTCTTTAGAAAGCGCTGATGCTAATTATAAATTTAATTTGCATTTTAATTAGAATGGTAGCAAATTAAAAGCGTGGCAGCTGGAGAATTTTGAACGCTTTGCAGAGATTTGGTGTCAGTATCTCCCTGCTTCTGACTTCACTCTCTTTTCATTTTTCCCCTCACTATCTTTCATTCACACAAACATATTGGCAATTTTTCTCCTCTCTTGTTTCTTTTTTTTTCGTCTATTTTTTATTTCTCCATTTTCCCCCCAAGGATCAAGTTATAAATTATTTCTTTTTTGTACTGATAAACAGTATACTCTTGTCTTGTGCCAGTACACCATGTACTGTAGTGATAGTGCAGCTTTTAAGTGAGCTTTTGTGAGGCTCTGTCAGTGTTGCCCTATCTTTCTATTTATATCTGCAGTTTATTTACAGGTAGGAATCTATTCCATACCCCCTCGGCTAATTTCAAATTCCAGACCATAGCAGCAGACTCTAGCCTAGTCCTAGACATTTCATTTTTTGCATGCTACAAATTTGCAGTAAGTCTGTAGAACCTTAACAAAAGCCGTTCACAATGCATTGGGGACCGCTCAACTTTAGTCTTTACTTAGTAAATGCGGCGTTCAATGTGCTTTTGGACAAAAGGCTGAAGTAATCTGTCAGTCTTTCGGTCCATATAATGGCATATATTCTGGCCCCAGTGTCTCCCAGTGCTGTCTTTCATTTGCTATGTGAGCATGTCTGGTTTTAGTACTCACGTGAGCACATTTAGTCAGTTCTGTCATTTTCCCTATGTTGCATCTCCATGGTCATTTTCATTCCTTCTGTTCGCTTCCCCCACGGTGTCCTTGCTCAATAATTTTCATTAATTGATTGACAGCTCTGATAGACCCAACTAACCTCTATCTCACTCTCATGTCGGTTTTTAAATAAGTACTTGTACGTCCAACGACCTTGTCGCCTCATCAGATATCAGAAAATGAGCATGCAGATATGGAGGAAGCTGATTAGCAAAATAAGGAAGATCTCACTTCTGGCGTAAGTCCATAATAAGCTCTGACAACTAACTTTAGAGTTAAGCATTTAAAACAAATGGGACCTACAAATGTGAAATAAATAGACCTTAACCATTTCCCCAAAAACTGGCTAGAGTAAAAGGAAGATTTAGAAGGTCCATAACATAACAGCCTTGCCGGAAATCTGGAAACAAGCTGTATTTTCAACATGGGAAATACACGTTTAAAATATTTGGACTTCTTTTACTGCTTAATTCTATTTTCAATTACTTGTACAGCATTGTTTAGCTCCCAAAATCCATCAATGGAGAAGGAAGGGAATGTATAAATAAAAATTCATTTTATTTAGCATATGACTAAATTATTTACAGCATACCAGTGATCTTTCCCTTGGTAAAATAAACTGAACTGCAAGAAAAATCGGGTTTCTTATTCACGTGTATCTAAATCACCAGACTAACATATACTGGGTATTCTATATTCGTTAGGAATAGTCTTTGTAGAAAATATCAGGCTTTAAACAGACAAAGACACCAAAAAGATTTATTTTTATTTTAAAGACGGGAAGCTGAAGCATAGTGACGCACATAGAAAATCTCTTGCAGACCAGAAGTGAATCCACCTCAATTAGGTCCCAGTCTGCCACCTTTTTCCACAATGCTACCCTCTTCCTCTGTTTCACATCACTACAGCAGGGTAAATTTTCAATTTTCTGAAATATAGGTAGAGCTTTATTTAGTTGTATTTCGGGTTTTTGACATAACATGCCAAATGATATTCTTGCTCAATGGGCTTAAATAAACTAGATCACAGTTTCGTAAATAGTTCTGTTGAAGTCTAACCAAAGTTTGGAGCAGCTATGTGAGCTGCAAATCTAAGACCAGAAGACAGGGTAGAATACACTCCACTGGCAAAGGAGGAATAAGTCCGTTGAAATGTCATCTCTACTTTTTTTTTTTCCATGCAGTAATCACTGATTTGATGTGAAACTCATGTGATTCTGGTGGCTACAGAAGTTATTAACACCCAGCTCTTCAGATCACAGGCTTTGCCATAGCATTCGTACCACACGCACAAACGCACCACGTTCAAGCCTATATTTTGTACCAACCCCTAAACTAATGCAGCAACCACACCATGACACTGAAGAACTGGAGCACGGATTCCATGCTTTTGTGGAACTACTTACTGCAAATCACCTGGAAAAAACAGTCTTTGATATTTGAAGTTTTTATTCACAACTATGAAAGCTGCATGATGACATGTCGTTGGGGTATGTTATTTACTTCTTAATCTTACTCAAGAGCACAAATTAAATTCTCTTTTAAGAAGGAAAACTGGTAGACCCTGGCATTCAGTATACAAGAGTGTGACCATGCTTAGCTGAAAGCTTAACGGCGTTTTCAGAATATAAGTGGACTTATCCTGAGCATATGCCCCTTTTTCACATTGACACAGCTACAGTTGTTTCTGTAGAGTCAATTCCTTATTCAACTAGTAGGAGAAACAGCAATATGAGGTCTTGAAATAGAAACAGACTGAAATTGCGCCGAACAACATTACCCATAAATACAGGAGACCTTATTTCACTCATTGCTTTGGCTCTTGCATAGCTGAAAGACACCTGCTTTTCTGTACAGGAAAGGGCTCCCTCCCTTGGACTGAAGGGCAAGGCAGGAAGACTGAAAGGTAAACAAGTCAAAAACTTGTCTAAAAAGGCCCAGCTGAAGATCAAGAACTAAAGACAATGGGGAAAAAAATAAGATCATTTCTTGAATTAACATTAACAGCATAAGCATGTTCTACTATTGATACTCCGTATCAATATTTTATAGAATGATACGTAACGGCTTACTAAACTTACCACACTTCTTGGTGTGGCAGTATACCTTGATTTTCAGAAAGCATGATGCCTGGGGTGGGTTGACTCTGAATTTATGTATAGCCAAGCTTGTAGAAAACAAGTTTGCATTTTCACATTAAGCACTCTACCTTGGCACAGCACTAATAAGAACATCATAAGTAAAAAGTGATACATTACCTTCAGAAAAAAAAAAAAAGTATGTGACAGAAAATACTGAAAGTGATATAATTTGTAAGAGTTCAAAACATTACAAAATCTTGCAGTGAAGGTCAAGTGTCTTTCAAGAAACACTATGTTTTCACCAATGCCACTGGAAAAAAAAAAATCTTCCCCCCAGTTTGGAATTTCATCTATACAGGATTCAAATCTCAATGCCAGGGGAGTTGAAAGGAGAAGCCTGTTCTGAAAGTTTCCTTACATGAAGGATTTTGCTTGGGTAAACACATCCACTAATTTCAAAGCCTTCTGGGCTACCAACAAAAATTCAGTGACCTCAGTAGAAGTAATTGCATGGGTTTAGGCTATTTATATGAAACAAGCTTTGCAGAACCTAAATCAACTAAATTATCTTCAAAATCTAACTTCCGTAAGCGGTAAGTAATATTAGGCAAAACGTTGATATTTGGTTACCCTAATTAACCTTGTATTTTAATCATATTATTGCACAGTAAACTTCTAATTTCTATTCCACTGCTATATGCCATGGAATACCTTCTCCTCTGGAACATAAACTCTGGAAGTTCAACCACTGAATAAGCTCTGGTCAACTGCATTTCTTTTACCGACTTTTTGTTATGAAATTGTCCATGGAGTACAGAGCATTCTCCAAATCGCACATCTTCCACCATAGCGCTTCGGAAAGGCTTGGATTTTATTTCATGTAAGTTTTTGCAGCTGTACAAAATACTTTCATTAACCCAAGGATGGATTATTTGGAGTGCTAATTAATTGATTCTTCAAAATGCCAATTGACATACTCCTAGGGAAAACCTGATCTAAGCAACTATGTTAATCAAGCTATTGTACTTATGGTTCTGTCTGAATATCAGACCATCTGAAATGAGGAGAACTTTGCCATTACTCTCCTGGACCTCTTGTGGGCAGCTAATTAATATGAGTAGACTATGACAGTTGCACTTGTACATTCACTGTACTGCCTGACAATAACTCTATAAAATTACATTTCAGCTAAAGAATGGAAACAGTGTTAAATACCATTATTTGCCTTCCTTTGATGTCTGAGAGTCATTATGAAAGCAATTACAGCAGTTTCTCTGTCTGTATGTCTACAGGGTATTTATCTGTATCTGTCTGAGTCCTTTGCCAGGTGGAGAATATATGGCATATTAAAGACAAGGGAATTCAGCCTCAATTATCAGACTATGAACAGAAGAAGAAACAAAATCAGAGTTTGGCAGATGATCCTGCCGGAAAACAGTAATTTATTATTAAAGGCAGGTAATCTGGGGAAAGCTTGCCCAGTGCAGAGTGTTCTTATTTTAATATTATTGAATTTCCCCCTCCTTCCATTGTCCTATTTTGTTTTCTATTCTTTCAGCTTCCATGTTTTCTAATACCTCTGCTCACTTTAAATAAGCTTAAGCTGGGTTTGAGAGTCTCATGGACGTGAGACTTTTTTGTAAACCCTACTTTTTGTTTCTTAATTACACACAGACATTCTGCCATCTAAGAGCCCTCGGAGGAAAAAACAGATTCCGAGTGGGGTAAGGCCGTGTGAGGCAGCATGCTGACAGTAGAGTTAGAAGCTTTGTACTGCCTACAGAAGCCTACACATTTCATTCTGCCTGTGCCTCATTATTATTTTACTGACCCCCATGGTGGTATGACTGGGTCCACAGGTTGACAGACGGTGGAAGAGGGTCCTCACTTTCCACACAGAAGGGCCAGTGCCAGATTTATCCCTTGGATTACTTCATACTTCAGCTGTCTTGTCACAGCAGACTGCAGGATGAATAAAGACAATCCTCCAATTGATTTTTTTTTTTCTATGCCACTGAGTTTAGAACAGAGAAAATAATGTTCTGCCAAAAACCTTGGAAAAAATACTGATTTTTCAACAAACATAAGAAACCACGAGCATCTTTCTTTTTCACCTGAAAAACACATTAGTTCTAATCCTGTTTTCTGTATATTGAAGGTGCATCCATTCATGAACAGCTTCACAGTTCCTTTGTTACTTGCAAACACGGATATTTTACCATCCTTTCCTTCTAGCATTCTATAACCCCAGCTCTGTCATAATGAACCTCGGCACGAATCTTGAAACATCAGCCCCATCAAGAATTAGCAGTTTCAGTACTACCAGTAAACTCTTGCGATGAGATCTAATAACTCTTGTCTGCACCTGCAAACTTCGTAGAATGCTCTAATTTGGGCACACAAAAGGCATGCCATGGCATCTCAGAATGGACTCCCCAGTTATGCCATACACACACACAGAGGAAAGTAATACAGACCTGGATGAAAGCTAGTTTGCCCTGCTATTCAGGGCTGACAGGATGCTAATTTATCTTAGTTGCCTGCTATCCATCATCATTTGACAGTCTAGTGAATGTATCTATAAAAGCCCAAGGTTCTCTTCTTTCAGTAACCTAAGATTTTTGATGCTTTATTCTGTCTTTTGTTTTAAACAGAAAGGCAAGAACATTACTAAAATGTCACGCTGCTCATCAAGCATGATGCCTATTTTGAAACTCGGGTAATATTTCTAGGAACAGCCTTTAGCATGTTATTGAAAATGTCTCTTGATATTACCCCTAGGTTTTCTGGGGAAAAGAAAATATTTTAAAAGATTCTAGAAGCAATTTAGAGAAAAAGTATAGTAGCGTTTGACTATGTCAGTTACCCTCAGATGAAGGCTGGCCTAGTCTTGAATACCTGGGACTGCACATCTCATTGCTGTGCCATTAGCATAGTCATCCATCGCGGGAAGAGGATGTGCAAAGTGGGGATAAAATGGAGGAGACACAAATATGTCAACATTTTCTCTTATTTTTTGCATAATCACATGGAGGCACTGGACAGAAAGACCCAGGGCATTAGTTTGCTCTAGGTGTGTTAAGAAACTTAAAGTCCCCCTACCCACGTTTCGTTCTATTGAATCAGCGCTGTCACTCTCAAGCGCATAATGCAAGACTCAGCCATGCAAAACCCAGCTGTGCTTCACTTGCTTTAGGGCTTTTTGCTACCAAGGCCACCGAGATGACACACCAAGATGTCAGCAGTAACGAGTCCAAGTTATCCATTATACACCAACTGCTTGTGCTAGAGCTTTTAATGCCTTTTGAGTACATGATGAGCATCTTCCTCAAAACCCCTAGAATCTTTTCCAGCTGCACGTTATTTCTGCCTAACTTTTCAACAACGCCATTATGAGATGGCAGAAATTTCCTTATGTCCTTTTCAGACTAGCAATCTCCTGTTACAATACTGCTTCCATCCTATAAGGGCATATTCCGATATTGGTCATTGGAAATCTTGCCATTTGTCTTGCAGAATTAGAATGTTTACATGAAATGTGTTTGTGCGTGAATATACACACATATATGTATAAGCTATAAGAATTTTATTTAAAAATATTGAAGAATGATGTAAGTCTCATTAAGATGTGAAGACCTTAATACCTTTTGAGCAGAGATACTGTGTGGCAAAGGAAAGAATATGATGATATATTAGACATTGTATAGTATAAATATATTTTGATTAATTAAATCTGTGTAGTCTATTACCTTACCCTGAGGAAACCATGATATTCAACAATGTTCTTTTTTAATAAGAAAAAACCCAAACAACTTGCTTTTGATATTTAACCTAAAAGACATAGAGAAAAATATTTTATGAACTTGCATAAACAAAGAAATTTAAGTCTTTCCTTTAATTAAAAAGAAACAATGCAACTTGCAAGAACCACACTTATTTTCTTCAAAAAGGAAGATTAATATAGGTTAAAAAGCCTTTCTAGTTTTACAAAATTAATACTGTGTTTAATTATATGAGATTAAAATTTCATTATACATTATACTTTAATTGGTATAGAAGGGGCCAGAGGTTAAAACCTTTGCACGAGTTACCTTTTGTGCCGTTCCAATATCTAATAACATCGCAGTTTTAAATTATAAACCCTGACAACACTTAACAAGTTTCTTACATGTTTTAATTTTACCCTAGCAATCTTTTATGTGGAGCAGCGGTGTTCCTGAGGTCATAATCCTCTATGATGAAACAAGCAGAGACAGAAATTATTACAAACCCAAAGTGGCTGGACATTATTGGATTACAGTAAAGGTGCTGCGTGGACTCCAACTATCAACAATAGGTTCAGACATGGCTACTTTACAACAGTTGCGTGCTGCGATGGTTAAAACACTGCATGGGGCAGCTTCCTGCCTCCTAAACAACCAGTTATACCTTCAATACCACTGGCAACTTCTCAGAAATACATCAAAGAAACCTGGAGGGTCCTTCTAGCAAGTAAGTGGCCTTGAACTGTTTACACCACTGATGCAGTGTCCTACAAGTGGGATTTTCAGAGGACTCCAAAGGGTTTAGGCATACAAAGCCCATTGACCTCTAATGGAATTAGGACACCTGTTCCAGAGGTGTTTAGAAAACCCAACCGGAACACAAACAATAAGAGGCAAATGTTTCAAAGACAAGGATGCCTGACTTTCAGAAATTAAGCAAGCCATTTTATTTATACATATGAGTAGCAGTTTGCTGACAAGCTAATACAATTCCCACCTACCTTCCTCCTATAATGAACCTCTAATGAGCAAGACTGGTGAATCAAGGTAGGTCTGAAGACTTGGGTCTTGGTCTAAAAACGCTGATGTGCAAGCACAAGACTTTTGAAGTGATCACAGAAAAGTACTTTGTACTACTGATGATTTGAACAGCCCTCATTCCTGAACAATTCAAGGAAAAAGTATAAAAATCACAGTTTTATGAATCTGAGATCTTGACTCGCTCACTAACTTCTCTTCATTAAGAAAAGAGGAGACAGAAAAGCTTCTTTTAGTATCAACTTCTGCCAATTTAAGGACCCAAGAGGCTATCTACTACTATTGTATTCAGTAATTATTGATTACTCTTCACTATTGACAACATCAGCATGTACATGGATTATCTGCTCTATAAATGTCAATCACGTGAACTTAAGATTTGGACCAACACGAAACTGCAAGGCAACCTTCTAAACCACATTTTGATCTTTGTTCCCATCGTATACATCTGTGCATGTCCTCCCTAAAAATTAAAAACAACTGCTGCTTTGTAGAGTGATTCCAGGCAGCACAGCATCAACACCATGCAAACCATCAACACAAGTAACGGTGTGTTGTTCAGCACTATCCCAAAGTGACCTGTAGAAAACGGGTGTTTGCTTGTATTGTTGAACTGAGGTGAGAACAGAGTTCCAATTACCTGGATTTTTCCTACGCTAGCTTACAGTTGAATCTCATTATTGGGTAACTGTTTAATCAACTCTAAAAAATACAGTATAATTAGTTTTGTGGCAATATAGACATACCATGAGGCAAGCAGTTCCAAGAGTGGGAGAAGCCTATTCAATATTTCATGAATATCATATTAGAACCAAAATTCAGACACTGAAAACCACATGATTATATGCTTTTCAATATTTAACAATCTTATACTACATCTTTAGATGTTAAAATAGTTGTTCAGAGTTGCTTTTGACGTAAATGAACATAAATTCATTTAAATCAACTGAGATGTACTGATTTGCCCAGTATGAGACTTTGACCCACAGTCTTTTTGTAGCATACCAGCTCTGGGCCTGATAATGTTTTCACTGAAAAAGAACACTTCAAAAGGAATTTTTGTGTGCTTAATGAAATTTAGAATGAGGCCTTCTGCAAGTAACTACAGTGAGTAATTTTAAAATATCTGCTTCATTAAAAGGACAAACTTTCAGAGCCAGCAAATGAAATTCTATAATTAAAACATGTTTGTTTAAAAAAAGAAAAAAAGCCTGAAGAGGTCTTGGACAGTGAAATAATATCCTTTAGATTAGTCTTTAATTGAAAACAGTATTTACTGCTCTAGTGCATTTGACAGCGCTCTTTACCACGTTTCTTTATGTATAATTGTATTTTGCAACCAATTGAAAATAACTAGATGAGTGCAGTCCTTACAGAAGGTGAAGATGAGTCCTTGCAAGGATATCAGCGTCTATGGGGGTTTCTTTCTAACAGATATGAAAAAGTAATTTCCATTCTGCTACTTTTGTGTGATCCTTTCTGCATATAAAATGCCTTTCACATACATACATACCAGTCTCCTCACCTGAGGAAAATACTCCCAGAAAACCAATATACCCTCCTCTAATATTCTCTGCATCCTTGATCTAATGAAAAGTTCAGCCGGCAACTTTTTTCCTTTAAAAGCATAATTCATTGCTTTTATATCTTAAACATGTATGTTACAACTGTAACAAAAAAATAAATGGGTACAATTCTGACTTGACTACGGTATGTATAAATAGACTAAAAGATTTCCAAATTGCAAAAGTGGAAGTTCAGGGTTAGTGACACTTCTTAAAAGCCTTTTCCCTGCCTTAAAGGTATCACTGATTTTACCAGATTTTAAACTGCAGATCTGTTTGAGCTGCTCTTGCAAAAAGCCCGAGACCTCAAGATTTGGCTATATCACTACAAGTATTAAGAGGGTTTGTTTTGGACAATTATTGAGCCTACTTTCTCATCCCACTGACAATTTGTCTTGTTGCATCTTTGACCAAGTTTAGTTCAGACACACTCAGATCAATGACCTCATCTTTCTTCACGTTCATAAAAAGAGGAGTTTAACATGGTGCTATTGAAGCAGTAATAATAATGCCCTGTCACACTGGGAGAAATTCTGCTACAAATTGAAGCATTTCTTGGTAATTTCTTGGTACTTTTTTAAAAGTGTCATGTGAATGACTCAAGCTCTTTCTGTACGTACGCGTAGCCTGATTGCATTTAGCGTATTGGTCTATTGTTATAGACAAGAGAATGTCCAACTGGCTCAAGGTTAATTGACTGCTGTTCTTTGAAATATACATGAGAAACTTTATTGACCATCTCGCATCCGACCTCACCTGTCACGCGGGAGGAGAACAGTAACGGAGGAAAGGACTCCGCAAAAGGATGAGAAGAACAAAGGTGAAATGCGGAGGGCGGCACTAAATTTTGCCCAAATCCCTTCGCTGTTGTTGTTCTTTGTATCTTCTAATCGCAAAAAAATTGAATTAGAAAGAGTCTGTAATTTTAAGGTGAGATTTCTCCTAATACTGTACCAAATTCACTAGTTCTCTTAGTGCTACAAGGTCTCAAGGCAACAAAAACCAACAATCAGGAAGATGCAGATGGCCTACATTCATTAGAACACCAAGTTCTTCACATATTGGAAACACCTCCATCACATTTTGAAATCTACACTGATGCAGCCTTTCATAAAAACTTAGATATACTTTCCTAAATACTTTAACTCAGATATTACAGTAACAGAACCTGGATTACCTGAATTATGTAAGGATAAAAATGACAAAAGCTAACATACTGCCATGGATGCATTTCTGACAGAGTCACATATGGAGAGTAGATTAGACAGTCTCATCATGCCTTAACTGATACATGTATCCTTCCTAGCTCTTTTGCATCAAATTTCAGTCTTGCAATATTAAACCAGAATATGCAACTACATCCGCAAAAAAAAACCCATAGAATTTAATCTGCAGGTGTTCTATGAGGGGAACAGTGCTTCCTCTGCAACTGTTACATCTGGTCTGCATACATGGATCTCAGAAGCGTAGCACCTCCTGAAGATACCTCATACAAGAAACGATATAACATAGGAACTGACATTCTAAATTGCGTTCTTTCCAGGCTCAAATCTTCAAGATGTGGAATTAAATTTGGCTGAAATAAGTTCGTGTTTTGAATGTTCTGGCGTCAGGAGAACAGCTGTAATTGTTAAATTTCAACCCACCTTGAAAACAAATTCCAAGTAAACTGGAACAAAAGAGTTTTTTCAGATAAAAGCAGGCATCATTTTGTATAACACACTTAAATGTCACTTCACACAACAGTAATTATTGTTATGCTCAAATTGGAAAAGGGGTTTACCTTAGATTGCTGACACAGCCCTACCCACGCATGACATTCCCCTGAAGAGCACATATAAGCCAAACACGTGTCTGATTTTTAGCACACTCCATGACTTATGTTTCCACAATGACAAGCCTGCACAAGACATATTTTTGATAACAACAAGATAACCCCTTGTAATGCCTCCACCATGATAACTGGATTTTTGCTAAGCTTTCCATGACCAAATTACAGCCACACAGTGACACCCTGCACACCACTGCCAAGCAGCATAAAGTGACACCTGCCTACCACAGCTTGAAATGGAACTTGTCAATATGACCAAAACCATTACCAGTAACTAAGGGACTGCTTTTTCTAAACCTTACTCATATTGAACAGTACCTGCTCAGCTTGGCAGTTTTACAGAACCATTATACCATCCAGAAACTCCAAGACCAAAAAAGCATTTTTCACGCCGTTCATGGAACAAAATCAAAAAAATTAAAACTATCCATATCTTACAAAGGACTACCAGTAAGACAGATCCAATTAAATCTCTCTGGACTGCATTCAACCTCCACCTAGATTCCATACTACAGAACAATCACTGCACAAAAAAACAGAGGCAGGATATTTTCATTACTCAGTTCAGCACTAGGAGGTTAAAAATGCCAATGTCCTCTTGCCTTTAAAGTCTCTCATCTCCTACCCCTTACCTGCCAGCTGTACAGAGAATTTCCCTTGCCACTAATTCCAATAGCAGGCCCTAATTAACTCATTTTATCTTTTGGTACAAATCAATTACAATTAAAATATAGTTTGTCAAACCTCAGTGGAGTATTGTTTCATGTTAAAAACATTTTTACTCATGAGAGGAAGTGTGATTAACTTCAACAGAAAGCTTAAAGTTCAACTTACTATAAGCAGAGGGAATCAAGCACAATTTTTCCTTTGGAGAACACTTCAAGCTTCATCTCAGTGCAAGGAAATTAAATGAGCAGAGGGTTTCACCCTGGTCATTCTGATCATTAGCATGTGGCAGGATCTGGGGGAAAAAAACAAGTTGGTTTGGGGTTAGTTGTTTGCTTTTAAACACGTGGTGAGTAAGATCATGAAAGAATGTCCAACACCTGAAAAGACCAAAAAAAATAAAAAGCTTTATAGGCATCATAGCTTTTGAAGCATATTTGAAATGTCAAGTACGGTGTTTTCATTTCAGAGGGCAGATAAAAATGCAGCAAGTCCAACGTTCCACCGCAGATAAGGGATTCGGTTTCTCTGGCCATGAGTTGGGCGCAGCAGAAAAGTCCGTCAGGGCTCCTTCGTTTTAACAGCACCAGAGCTCCACTGACGGCATCAATCCCACCTCTTACCACCACAGAAACCACTTTAAACATTAAGTAGACAGTAGAACCTTCCACACAGTGTAACATTTTTATACAACGTACTGTATTCCAAATAAACGTCGTGTGTGAACCGTGGGGGTCCGGTCACAGGGGCTGCAGGGGGCTCTGAGGGCCTCACATGGCCCCAGGCCAGTTCCAACCGGTCTCGAGCGGTTCCCACAGGGCAGTAGGGGGAGGAGATGGCGCCAAGGGTGGTCAGCGGGGCAGGGTGAAGAGACACGCCTGAGGGCACACTGAGGGGAAGGGCTGAGGAGACACGTGACAAAACCAAGAGGCACGTTTTGAAGAAAACAAGGCAGAATCGGGGAAGGGGACACAGTTGGGGACGTTGCCAGAGGTACATCGTGCCTCAGGGGGTCCTCCAAGAGGATGATGGTCCACACCATGGGACAGGAACCACACCACAGGACATCAGCTGCCCAGACCAAACTACTGATTTTCCAGGAAAAAAAAATGAGAACAAACACCGTTTATAAAGATTCTTGCACCTGGATCAGACTACAAATCAATGTCGCTATAATTTCCAGGCTGTGTATAACCTGTGAGACTGCACAATCTAGACCGACCTCTGTTGGAATAGTATGCTGAGGACGAAAAACCATAACTGTACCAGGAAGTACTTTTTTAGGGTTTAAGAGCTCATCATGGGTATGGTACAGAATATAAGAGCAAAACGAATTTTTCCAAGAGCCTCATCTTTACATTTCTGATTTACACCAAGATCCCATAGTTTTGTACTTTTCTGTAGAGGTCTAACTCTATACAACACACAACTTCTACTACACACGCACGCTTACTCATACACTGCAAAGTACTGAACTAGTGCAAATCCCATCTGCCCATTAACGCATGTTCACAAAAACCTGAAGGGCAGCTTCGCCCCAGCAGACTTGACACTAAATACAGTATTATCTGTTCATGCCACTTCACCTTGTTAGATGAAGTATATTACCTTTCTATAGGTGGCATAAACTTTTTTTTTTACGCTCACAATCTGTTCTTTGCTGTGCAGAACAGTCAAAATAAAGCATGTGCGTGCCATGTACATACATTCATAGAACATTTTCACCGATAAGTGACGCACTAGCCCCCTCTTACTCCACGTAGCCATGATTTCACCCAGTAATTCTGGCACTGTGCCAACAGTCGTCTTCAACACGATGATCAGCTGATCTTAAAATTCCTAGCCATCGCAAAACTGTGGTGTTCAAGACGTGAGATGACTTGGGGCACCATGAGATAGATTGTAGGTGAGCACACAGCCAGCCCAGCCTACTCTGCTCCGAGTTTTCTGTTAGCTGCAATGATGTTCAGCATCCTCAAAAACAGCACCTGAAATCGACGTGGCTTTACTAAAAGTCAAAGTTTTTATTCCCACCAGTGAAACTACAATGCAATACAAAAAAAAGGGGCGTCACTTGACAAATGGATTTCTGATACACGCTCACATTGTAATGAATAAAATCACTGTATTTACCATTAGCTGGGAGGTTGTGATGACTGCTGCTATCAGAAGCTTGAAATATTCCCTTTATGTTTTGATCCTGTAAAATTCCACGGGTATTTTACTGCACATTTGTAACAAGTACAGCTCTAGATTAGCAAATCACAGTTTTGTTTGACCCCAGCTACCATGTAAGCTTCTAGTTTTTTCTAGCCTAAAGTACACTGGAGTATTTTTCTGCTTTCCTGCAGTTTTTAAGTAGATAATAAGTCCCAAACTTCACCAGCCTTTAGCTGAAAGAAGCTTGTCACGGTGGTTGGTAGCTAATGAAGATCCTTTTAGTTTATCTTCATCAATTGTCAAATATTTGAGTCCATGAAGTGGTGTGATGAGGTACAAAGACAGATATTTGAAGGGATTTTAACTCATTTGAGCAATTACATGCTTAACTGCCCTGCGATAATCTGTCAGTCTGAGTCTTTTCTACACAGCAGAAGTGGGGAGTATTAGAATAGCTGGATTTAGAACATAAAGGTCTGGCCTGAATGGAAGAAAGGCACCAGAGAAATTAATTGCCAGTAACAAACAGCAGGACTGCTTGCAAGTTATATATCACATAGTTACCTACCAGCAGTGGTAGAAGCCAGCTGTAAAATAACATACTGAATTGCGACAAAATAGTCACTGCTATAAAATCAGTGAATACCATGAAGAATTTAAACTAATGTTGGCTAATCAAGTACATTGTATTACATAAATTATACAGATAACAGAGATTAAAATCTAGCATTATATAAAGATTTGCTGAATGTAAATCTCAATAAGAAAAACGTGGTTTTAATTATAGCTCTTGGAGTTGTAAGAGGTGATCTTATAATTTATACGCCTGTGTTTGTTTGCGCACCTGTTTCTGCCATACTCAGAATATAGCACTTGTGTAGATTCAGTAATGGAACAATGAGTATAACAAAGGAAAAGATGTTTCCTTTACATGTTATTCTTCAATTTCGGTGTATTAGAGTGAGATTATTAGGAAGATCTAACGGATAACGTGTAGCACAGTGGCATAGTCCCATGACCATTAAGGGGAGGCAAGAGAGAGCTGTTACAGAGGAGACATCTCCCTTCCGTCCAGGCTCGGTGCTGCTCTGGCCCACTGTTTCCAAAAATTTGACTTGCTGTCCTTTTTCTTTTCCTTCCTCTCCCTATCAGGTTCCTGATGCCACCTCCTTGCTCTATCAGTTGCTTCACTCCTTATACAGCCTCCCTACCCACTACTGTGTGTCATGGGAAGACCTCTTCAGGTACAGCCATGGCACAGTGATATTATCACCAGAAATCCTACTCCACCTTTTTGCTAAGAACCCCGTTCACCCAGTAACACTCTGGGATTTCCAGCAGTGGGGAAATAACAGTCCCTGTTATAGTCTTTTTACACCAGAAATCAAGCAGTTCTTGACTTTTGCACATGTTTGGGTTTAGTTTTTTTTCCCCCCCTCTTTAGAATTACACCATAAAACCAATGTGAAGAAAACAGACTTGAGACTACAACCAATGCAAGAAATGTCAAAACACACATGCTGAACTCTCTCTTGTTGCCTCCCTGGTAACAGTGACCATAAATGACAAAGCATGTTTCTGTATGGAGAGGGCCATTTCATCCACACTACTCATATTAGTTACG
The DNA here is from genome assembly GCA_020746105.1 of Trogon surrucura. Taxonomy (NCBI): domain Eukaryota; kingdom Metazoa; phylum Chordata; class Aves; order Trogoniformes; family Trogonidae; genus Trogon; species Trogon surrucura. The sequence goes on along the minus strand of CM036627.1, from coordinate 17,035,037 downwards.
ATGTTTATTTTGGGTTTGCTGTCTCCCTAAGGTGCCAGCTCTCGGGGAGCTAGTTAGCATGGCAGTGTTAGGTACAAAGCAGAAGCCCTTCACCTCAGGGACTGTGCTTCAGTTCTGACCTAAGGTCAGAAAGGAAATAAGATAGGTAATCTCAGCTCTGTCCCTAATGACCAGTATTCCACATCACAATGCTACACATGGCTGTCAGCTTCTGCTCAGGAGAGGCCCAGGACACTGCCAGCATGGAGAACTAATTACCCTCCCATCCCAGGGAACAAATGGGCAGCCCAGCTCAGCAGGCTGAGATCACTGGCGAGGTACAGCAGAAGGCTAATAAAGTGGAGGAGTGTCACATGCATCGTTGTGGCATACAGTTCACGAGGCATTTTATTTTTCCTTCATTAATGAGGATTTTATTTTAGGCTCACTGTATCACATTAACATATTTAAAAAAAATAATAATAGAGCCGATTTATTCAGTCAGCCTGGTGTTGCAAACATCACCTGCCTTTTGTTTTTACAGGCCTAATTCACATGGGCCAAATTAAGTCCAGACTTTTATGAGTGGGGCATAAAAGGGCACAAAGAGCCGCTTCCCCCATCAGTGGAGGAAGGAACCATAAATTGGCTGCTTACACTGGAGAATCCAGAGGCAGAAATTCATGCAGTGCCAGCAGCATTAGTTGGGTCAGACAGGCCACATCCGAGCTAGGTGGACAAGGATGTGTTCGCATTCCCTCTCAACAGTAAGGCAGGGGAACCAGTAAGGAGGCAAAGTCTTCAAAGAGCTAATGCTTCGCACTCTCTTGCGCCCCTGGAGCCACCATCACCCCTGAGCATCTCTTCACAGTGCACAGAAGGGTCTCTCCCTCCACGAGACATCTGAGACTAATTAGCTCACAACCTAATATTTATTGGGATGCAACAGCTTACTTTAATTACAGCATTCACTAACTGCCTAGACTAAGGGGTAGCAATAACCTGGCACCAGAAACACAGGTCACTGCCAGTACGTGCACACACAGGTGCTCACAACTCTGCTATGACCAGCATCAACACTACGAGAGCCAGCAGGATATTTCTTTTTTCTTACTATAGCACAGAACATACACAAAGATAACAGCAAAACACAGGTTGTTGAGCAAAAAGGAAAGGGATATCTTAAAAAGCTTATGTGTTTATAGCTGTTGCAATAGCAAAAGTGTTAATTAGAAGAAAAGCAACTAGACAGAGGAGAGAAAAAAAGAAAAAAACACATGTAATAATTACTAGAGGGTTACCTTCACACAGAAGCAATGGAGCCACACAGCTACCTGCACACATGCACAAACACACTCCAGCACCCACCTCAGGTGTGAGCATTTATACCCGGGAGAAGGTTGTGCCCTCTGCTTCCACCTGTGCGGGATCCTGGGAAATGTAGTCCATCAGGTGGTCCTTCTTTTGCATGTATTTCTTTGACTACATTAAATAACACGGGTTTAAAATATTTTAAGTATGTATATGAGTACGTGGGATGCTGGGCTCTTACTCAGTTCAAAAGCAAATCTGGACTTTTTCAGGTGATGGGAATTATAAACACATTTTTTAAAAACGTGGCGGTCTGAACAGGTAAGAGTAGGTTACCAACTTTATCTCTAGATTCCATGTTTATCGTATCCTAGCAGCAGCATGAGAAAAACACCTGTAAGCTTCAGTGGTAATCAAGGAAAATGAATCATGTTCCCATCACTTCTGAAGCAGACAAACCACTTGAAACTTGTGCAGAGTTTTCCTTCAAACTATATGCCACATAAAAATGTCAAATCGGCTGGGGCTTAGATCTAAAATCAGGCTGGAGTCTGCTTTGCTGGAAAACAATCAGTGATTTTATAGCTGTGAGGAAATCTGTACAGACAGATTGCTAGACCAGAGAAGACAGGCAACGCACCCTCATGGGGTTTTTTCCTGTTTTGGAAAGAGCGTGCACCTCCACCAGAAATATTCATCTACTCCTTAGGGCTTGAATTAAGCTTAAACATTAATTTTACTTGCTGCAATGTCATTAAGCCACAAATAAACACAGCAAGTTCCCAAACTGAATTACTCCTTGTTGAACCCAGTCCTGGCAGATGCTCATGTTTTTCTGGGTAAGAAACAAAACTGGCAGAATAAGGCACAGGCTGGACTTTGCGACTCTGTACCCAGCAGCAGAACTGCACTGGCGTATCTGGAATTAACCGGTGATGAGACACAGATTCAAGAGAAGGATGCCATGGTTTGTAGGATCCTTCGCTGGACCACAACACAGAGCAGTGGTCTTTGCACAGGACAAACCTTAATTACATGAGTAACCACATTTTGATCATAATTTGATATGGAGATGAGATACTGGAAAGTATGGCAGTAAAAACAGTTGAATTGCATAACTTTTGTTTAGGCAACAGTAAATAAGCTTTGCAAAGACGGGTAGAAAATGAATTTTTGCCATCAAATTCAGTAAGGATTTCGCTTCTTTTTAGTGGGTGAAATCTTTTTAGCTTACCAGTCCTATAAGCTAAATTATAAGAAAATAGAACTAAAGAGGCAGGTGTACTCTTATTGCTTTAATTCATCTAGAGAATCCTGGTATAATACAGATTTTCCATTACAGCCAAGCTTTTCTGACAGAGGCAAAACAATCTTCCAGTAACACTAAAAATTATCACTTTCATTATCATAGCAAAGAGGAGCCTTAGCTGATGGCTGGAACCTATCACAGACCATTACGTAAGAGCAAGAAACGAGTTTTCAGAACGCAGAGTCTTTTATTTCAAAGGTGATGCAGATAGCCCTCTAAAAATTATATCTGCAAGAAACGCGAGAGACAGAAGTTCTGCTGAAGATCTGTTTCGTATTCTTATTAGCATCCTTCCCCAGGGGCAAGTAATTTTGAGTGCAACACAAAGTTGATAATATGCTGAGTATAATTATAATGAGGATTGATTAAGTTGGTAGCCAAAGTACAGTAGCTTCATATCTGAGAGAGCATCATGAAAGGAAACCACATTAAAAGTTTTTTAGAAAAAACTATACACAGAGATTGACAACCGGCTCCCGAGTGAAATAACATCAAAGCTGATATATATTGTATGCAAAACAACACACAAACAGAGAAATTATTTTAATTCTTTTAAGGTTTCCATGTCAAAAACTTAAAATCTGAATACATTAGATGCTGCAAAAGAGAATAAAGTATTAACAGCTGAAGCTATTCCACGCAATTAAGCTCAACGCGCCCCCTTTTTCACTGGCTGTGGAACAACTGTGTTTGCCTTTGGAATTTTCTTCTCAGTTTCACAGGAACATTTGGCAACAGAAACAATTTTTAAGGAAATTATTTCAGGAACTGATTCATCTCTGATTCTAGGGGAATTACAAGAGCTAACTGCTATAAGGACTCATTAAGCCTGTCCACTGTGTTAAAGTATTTCCTCCTTTTGTTTTCTGTTTTTATTTCACATTTACCTGCAGTCCTTCCCCAGGTCTGACATTTGAATGTGTTTTGGATTTGTAACAGTGAATCAAGGTGCCTGAAGTCAGACAAGATCTGAACATTTCACATGCTGGAGTCCTGCTTCTCTCACAGGTAGAATGCATGGATAAAATTTTTTAATTATTATTTCTAGGTCGTACTCACTTAAACTACAAAAGAAACAAAACATTATCTGGACCTAACGTTGCAAAGTGGAACAACGACAAAGGCTTTTGAGACTGATTCTTTCATGCCCTGAAATACTGGTCCCAAAACAGCAGCGAACTTTTAAAGCGCCTCCGTTTGTAGGGAATCCTTCCAGTAAGCTGAGCTGTGGATGCCAAAATTAACACAATGATTCAAATGCTGAATTTAAGTCTCTGCTTTGAAAGATCAGCATTATCAGACCAGCATGTTCCAAGGCCAATATAATTCTAGTCTGAAGTCTTGAAATATATTTTCCTTTCCATTTTAACTGTATAGCCGCTACGGTACATGACTGTAAAAAGACAGCACGTCTTAGGAATCTAGGACCTTTCAGTTCAGCAAAGTTATGTCTCAGTTACTGCCTGTTTAAAAGTATTTTACATCATGTCTTAACACTACCAAAGCATTTCACCCCTATTGCTTCATTTCTCCACTACAGAATTCGCTCTTCTGATTTTCAGCCTCGGCATATTTGTAGTTTATCACATCCACTCTGTCCAACTCTTCTCTCTCTGATCTAATACTATCCTCAGTTATGAAGACCTTGGGTAGTGTCTAAATTTTTTAAGAAGTACACTAGAATATATCATCATGGTATACTGAAAAATGCAGAGCCTTTAACGAACAGGATATAGCCATAGGAAAAAAAGCCATGGGGCGCAAGCGAGGCTAAGTATCGCTGAACTGAATATTACACTGTTGATATATAAATGCGGCATAAAAACGGGTAATGCTGGCTTGTGCAGCAAAATGATATTGACACAATTAGCTTGATGCTGTTTTTAGAGTTTACAGAATATGACCTCTGGATTTTTCATCTTCAAAGGTTACTTCTAATTAGCATCCAGTGATAACATGTTAGAGATGCTTCTTTAAAAGATATCACAGCTCTAGCAATGAGTACTGACATGGTATCTATCAAAGTCTCATGGTGCCTGCTATTCTGACAAAAGGCACTCCAAAGGACTGGCACGTATCACCTTATTTGCATTTTTGCATTTCATTATGCTCATAATTGCATACCACCACAGCAATTCTTCCCCACTATCTCAGAAAACATTATCAGCAACGTCTGAAATAAATGCTTAAATGTCAACAATTGACGAGCAAGAAAAGCTGACCTTTGCAGGATCTCATTCTTTTGAGAATTGCCCTGGTATGACTCACTCCTTAACTTTCTGCTGGTGTTTGATAACACCAAAAGAACTTAGTTTCTGTGTGGATTGTTTTTGTGTATTGGAAATAGAGAAGAAGTCAAAGAGCTGTAAAAATACAATCCACTTATACTATCAGTCAACTGGGATTGACTGAACATATGCAATGACAATTCTTAAAGTCACCGAAACATTAAAGTGAGTGGACATTAACATTAAGCTACAATGGAATTTCTGTGGAATTATATGTTACAATCACATTCGAATTAAAGTGAATTTATCCATGATTAATCTTATGACAATGAACAAAACAACACTTCTTCCACAAGCATGCTATCTGCTCTACACACGTAAGAAGTGTTTGACAATTACAAATCGCTGGTCTAAAACTGAGCAAAAACTATTTGCAGTCATCTTATGTATGCTGCAGTATTGACTGGCCTTCACTAGGTTAAGCTCACATTTTACCATAGTTTCTGTTTCTGTCATCATTTTATGGCTCCATTTACCTTGATTTGCATAGCAATTTTGGTGCACATTTTTGAAAAAAAAACACTAATCAATTTTAGCTTAAAATAAATTACACCACCACAGAAATTGCCGCCACTGTCCAAAAATGCTAATCAATTTTGAAAATCTACATCATGGCTTGCATCCCAGATTTTTTCCATCCAATCCACATCAAAAAGAAATGATAGGAAATTATGTTAACATGTTCGACTGCTTGTTTGCTTGTTTTAGTTGAGGCATTGGTTATGCTTCAATGGCAAACTAATCACCTGTTTGGAATCTCATCCAGTTTGTGTTACTTTTTTTAATGGCAATATGGAGATGCTGCAGAAGGTTTCAATATGGCCGATAGTGAAAGTTTTAGATTCTCTGACAGAAGATTTTTTTTACATCCCTTTCAGAGGTATTAGTAAAAAGAAAATTAAACTGTTTTGACTGGTATTACATTTTTCTGTGGAAGTACTTCATTTCCCTCTATTAGAGTTTGTTCTAATGAGGCAAAGAACACAACAGATCAATCTAAAAAAAAAAAGTCCCTCTGAGGAGTGTCATTTTTTCAAAGCCTGCAAAAGAGCATTAGTGGTTTTCTTTAATGTTTCAAATGAAACAATGATTTTAAGCCAGTATTTTCATCCACTTCAGCTCTTTGGTTCACTTATAGCTTTCAGTACAGAGTGGGTTTCTTTTCACGCAGCTTTCACACTCATTCCTAATTATTATCTCTTATGGTAACAAGGCTACCTGCACCTCAGGCCCCAAATTGTTTCTGTCTTTTAGCTACACCTTTTGTGAGTGTATAGGGACCTTTTTTTCCTTACAGTATAACTATATAGTTCAGTATCCTGTAAAAACAGCTGAGATACTTCAAGATTAATTAACCTTAGTGAATATATGCTAACAGAGCTATTGAGCTTCGGGTACTGCAGCTAATCTCCATTTCATGGGTGCATTGCTTCTAAGTGAAACGGTGCACAGATAATGTAAGCACCAAAGGAAGGATGAGCCCGACAGTATCCACAAATCTAGAAAGAAAAAAAAAAAATATCACCTTGTTCTCTGCAATTAAAAGCATCTTACAGAGTTTCATTTTTACTGCCAGTGCTGTGGTTCAGTCTATTAACTGGTCAATCCCTTTTTTGAGGAGCATTAAGCAGCATTATCATGCCTGGGTTCCTACACAGGTGTTTGCTGACTTGACTTTAGGGGACCAGGCTATCATCCAAGGTGACTGAAGACCTGAAAGGATTAGACTTGCGGGTTGATTTCTTTCTGAGGTTTTTTTTGCACATTACCTTGCAGACAAGATGGTCCTACCTTTAGGAGGAGATGGTAAAAGGCACATAGGAGAAAATCCAAGCTAACAAAGATATGCATTAAGATTTCATTTTAAAGTCCTATTTTACACATGAAGGAGAATTATCCTTCCAAAACAAACCGTTGTGTTGCATCAAGTCCTAAGGAGCTTCCTAATTCATTGATTCACCTTCTTTGAACCACACCTTTGCTGTTGTTGTTATAAATTTCATAATGTCCAGATCTCTTTTAAGGTGGCTCATGTGTAATAAAGATGCACAAGCACTATATATTACATCAACCTATCCTCGTTTAAATAGGGGGAAAAAAAAAACATGTGGGAGGACAACAGCAATAGACCTGCGTCTGCCAACTGTATCCATCATCCTTATGCAGTATGAAATTCTATAGACCTTGACAAATTTCAGTAGTACTGACCAGCATTTTCTAAGAAAATATGTATGTTTCTCCTGTTTAAATGTATGAAACATCACTTCTAAAAAGCACTTCAAGATGATTTCCATTTTAAAATATCCTAGACCTCATTAAGATCGCGTTCTTTGTTTTTAGCTATTGAGAGAACTTGAATAAAGCTGAGACTCCTCATTATAAAATATTCTGCAACATGATATAAAATAAGGCATGAAAAACTGTCTGTAAAAACAACTACCCACATGGCTATGATTAACAACCAAGATGGAAGTGTTTCTTGTTGTCAATAACAACTTCCAGTAATGATTAAGACGGGCCATTATAAATGGAAAACAAAACCATAAAGCATTCTTCACATAAAGAAAAATAATCAATATTTTATCTGAAAAATAGCACTGGAATTATTTAAAGCAATTCTTAGGCTTATGTCCTTTTTTGTCCAAAGTTGAAAAATGAATCTTTTTTTTTTAGTTATGGTGTGTTTACTATAAAAACATTTGTCACTGTTCTTCATTGAGAGATAAAATGCTGGAAATACACGGTGCACTTATTGGACAATTTAACATGCTAGGGTCAGGCACTCTGAGACTTCACAGTAGCACAACAAGAGCAGATATTGAAGATGCTCGAAATCCAGATTATGGCTTTCAGAAGACGTGGTGTATTGTTCACCCAGGTTGAAAGCAGATGTATGTTTATATACTTTAATCTTGGCTCAGATGTGAGCTACCATGTTAACAATTTTGTTGCCCAGGCTGCCCTGGCTTGGGATTTAAATAAAAACAAATTACAGGTCTTAACAGTGATAGATGGACTTCTCTTACATTTGTGTGGAGTATTTTTGCCTTAAGATTAAAGGCTTACGCATTTATCTGCATAAACTAACCCCTGGAGTAGGGTACCGCTGACATTTTCCAAGAAAAATGAATATCCTAACTTATTCCAAAGAGAAGACTTGGTATTTGTATGGCCAGAGTGACCTTTGCAAGTGCCCTTTCAGATTAGGTGCACTACATGGAAAATTGTGCTCTTACAGTACTCCATAAATCATACCTACCAATTTTCTTTAAAGGGGTATGTAAATATCAGTGTACCAGGTGGGTAAACAACACTAACCTCGTACAAATGGCTTGAAAATTGAAGAAAAGCACCTTATTTTGCTGCTGAAATTGCTTTTGAAGCCCAGCATCGTGGCTTGGGTTGTAGAATGCATGAAATGATTTGTGCACTGGGAATAGAAAATGGGTTGATGATAACCACACTCGACACAGTTCCTATGTTTCTGAGTTCTTTCTATGATCAAAGATATCATTGCTGTATATTACTTTTCCTTGCAGATCCCAAATGCATGTGAATTTCAAGTGACATACACATTATCTGCATGTTTCCAAAATGGACAGACAGCTTTTTGGTTTGTGTTTCTCATTTGAGCTACTTAATGTTTCTGGTCCAGTTTCAGTCTGAGCCTCCTTGCAATGGTTATGTAGCATTTCCATTTAACAGAAACAAGGAAGAGAAGTTCATACGCTAAAGAGGAAAAAAATAGGAAGTTACAGCCTCCGAAGCTGTCAAAAGTGTTATGTGAGTAAGAACTGATTATGAAAGTGAGAAGATGTGTTAATTGTTGCTAAGCTATAACAGATAGTAGAAAAGATTCTAAACCAAGAAAAAAAATACCTAGCTTAGACACATCAGTAGGGTAACGTATGCACTCTGGATATCAGAACGTCTTGGTGAAACGCTAGGAGCCAACTTCAGATGTGATCCACGGGATGATTTCAGGTTAACTTTTAACATTTGCAACTTGTATTAATTCTGAAGGTCTCATTTCTGCAAAAGTGGTGTTGTCATTGTGTTGCTTATCCCACAACACTTCAGAGGGCTTAACATAAATATCTACAGAAAATACTGGTAACTCATTTTGTAATGGATGTTGTAAAAGCAGAGTTATAGTGTTCTCAGCCAAGGTCTATAATCCCAGCCTTACCTACAAGTACCCAGAGAGACCCAATGCAACTGTCTGATTTATTGAAGAATTGCCTTGATGACTAGGAATGAAAGTTTGTATAAAACTAAAGATATAACTTATATTTGAAAAATTCCTATGTCCTAGGATCCAAGGCTATAGAAAGGCAAAATATCAACCTGCTATCAATCGCCCTAAATGCTTTTCTAATAATTTTTTAGGCCCAATTCACTTATGTTACAATTATTTGGGATCCTTCTTTGGCATGGCAAATGGGCACCGCAGGAATGTACAAATGACATTTCCAGAAATTTCCAGTCATTTTGGCTTTATTTTTACCACAGAGTTGGAGAGACTTTCAGAAGTCCTGCACTCATTCAGCTTTGGTTGCATTTGTTGATGCTCCTAACCTCTGAGGACCAGCCTGCACGTGTCAACATCAACACCAGAATCCAGACGCGGTCCTGGACAGTTCTGAAGTGTGGAACTTAATGGTGTGATCACAATTATGTCGTAATATAATTAGCAGAAGCTAGAAGCAGAAATGGGATGTACATTTTTTCTTCTTGCCCGCTACGTGATGTTGAAATAAACAGATGAAAATTGTAATCCGACATTTGGAAAGATGAAGTGTGAGTAAAGAATAAAAGCCATAATCCATTTTCAGCATATGCTTAAGAAGGTGCCTCAGAGTTACATTGTATATCAATATTTCCAGTGTCCTCCTTCAAAATCCTTAAATCAGCTCAGCTCAGAGTGCCTTTGGGGCATAAGACAGAAGACAGAATTGCTCACAGGAAAGCATTTGAAGCATTTCTGAAAAGAGATTTATTTTTCACAAGGGGAAATAAACCCAGCAACAGAGGGATATCATCTACTTCCCAAAGAAAAACAGCACTGGAGGGAGGAAGGAGCTGCAGATGCTGTAAAACCAAGCTTGAAGCATTTCTGGTAAATTTGTTCTCACTGAGAAGGTAAAAGAAATCATGGAGGGGATGAGAGCAGTGTCTGAGGACATCCCCAGCCTATAGACCTCTGAAAAAATCAGCATCTGCCTCCCAGAGACGCCTCCTTGCCAGCAGCACATCACTCAATCATTTTACCACTGGTCCACCCAAAAACTTCCTCAGCAAAACAATTTTGCAGAAGAGATCCAACAGCAAATTCTAAGTCAAGGTTTAAAAGCAGTTTGAAACACTCAGGACATTTCGAGTCACAAAAGGGCACACAAACACCCCAGAGGTAAAAAACTGCCTGGCTGGGGAACGTGCCACATGTTTGTGAGTTGTTCTCGTCTCCTCGCAGCCTCTGACTTGACGTGCTCAGCAGTGCTCTGAACTTCCGAGAGCTTGCAGTTAGTTTGTGACACTGAATTTCTGCTCCCTACAGCCAATATCCAAAAGGCATTTGCTTCCTGCTGCGATTCTGTGGGCTGTTTTTCTTCTGCTGCTCTTTGTAATTTCACTAGACAGGGTTAAAAATGCTCTGAGAAGTTACGGTGTCACTAATGCGCTGCGTGGGAAAACCTGGGGAACAAATCCATTGTTTCAAAGTTAACGGACAGAGGAGCTGCCATAAGTCAGGTCCTCTATCCCACGCATTGTATGATTCTATGATCTAGAATATATGGATGTAGAATTTCCTTCATTTAAGATTAAATCAGACAAGCACATTTCAACAAGGGACAGCACAGCCCTATTTTGTTACGATAAAAGCGTGTGATGCATTTAAAGAAACTATTTAATCCTCAGAACCTTTTGTTAATGGAAGTCTCAGTTCTCGTCTATGTTTTGCACTGACACTGATTTAAGACAAGACCAGGAATAATTAAACTCAATACAAAGACTCATATTAGGATCTGGAAACTTGCACCATTTCATCTAGCTCCAAAAGGCCTCATTACAGCAGAGAAGTGAATTACCCTTGGCTTTACGAGTCATGAGGAAACACCTGAGAAAAACTCCATATTGCAGGAAGAGGAATACTTTGTGGGTTTTTTCAGAAGTGCCTATGTGAGTTAGGTAGGATTGGGGGCTTATTAAAAACTGCTGATGTTTATCTGCTTGAGCAACTGAGATGTTTCTTGAAAATTTCCACTTTTTACAAACATGTCAAGGGACTAATTTTCAAAAGAGCTTGTAGGTTTTAGAGATATGTTCAGTTATTTGTAGATTTAGATTTACTCGCAAGTTGTTGAAAATTCGGTACGATTACTCGAAGGTATAAAAAGTGAGTACACACACATTTATAGGCTCAAGGCTGAAAATAACCCAGGACTCAGAGGCAGGCAGAATACGAATATTTTCAAGGTGATGTCTTCATGTTAGAAGCATTTTTTGAAGGCAGCACAAGGTTGCATACAGCATAATGTTGGAGCCATTTCCTTCAGTGGGGACTGGAAATAAATATAATTTTGTTATTAGTTATCCATTTAAAGTGTCTCATACCTTATCCTAAGGCCTAATCCATTTCCCAGAGAAATCACTGATTTCACCCTACCGTAAGAACACAACTGAAGCCTGTGTCTAGCTTTCACAAAATTATCAGTTAAAAGTTGTCCACCGACAAAAATACCGTCTTAAAATATCCATTCTGCAAATACCTCGGTGAGATAGAACTCATTTTCTGTTTACTGAAACCTCAAAACATCACTGGCACAATAGAAAAAAAATACAACTGTATTTGACAGGCACTGCTAATAACAAAAATGTTTTTAAATGTAAGCTCTAGCTGTGTACCAATCACTGCCTAATCAGGGTTATGCTTTTCAAATTATATCGCGTCTTCTTTCACCTCCTGCCTATTATGTGAGATAGAAAGAGAAGTGCTTAGGCAAATCCTCGATCTGTTCACATATATTTTTAGTATTAATATGTCAGAGCAGTGGCAATAATGATATTAGGCAAATGACGGAGTTCTCCCCCCAGCTGGACATGTTAATTGAGAAGCCAAATTTTAGAGGCAAAGTTCACGTCTGTGCAGATGGCAGGACAATGCCGGGTGGCAGGCCTAGGTCAGTGTCAATCCCAAACCGTACTTTAATGGCTCACTTCTCTGCTTTTTCAACATCAGCTGGTCCCTGTGGGGTGTATAAGTTGGGGAAGTCTGTCTCTGCGTTTTTTTCTGCGCCCTTGACTCTGGCGCACTGATTTCCTGCAGAGAAGATGCCCCTCTGTGTGATGATAAAAAGAAAAAAAAACAACTCTGAATTTGCGCTTAGAGGTTCCAATGTTTCCTTTAGAGCTGGTGTAGCTCTGGTAAGACCAACACCATAGTCGTGCTCTGGCAGGGCTTCATCCAAAGTTTGTTGCAGTGGAACATATTCCCATTAAAATCCAGTTACCTGGTAATTCCTTGGTTTAATAATATTTTTTTGGCAGGTGGTGGTGGAGTGGTGTTATTGTCTTTATTTGCATTTATGCTGAGGCCACTTAATATTTTGTTTGGATTTTAAGATGTTTCATTCTGCTGCAAACCTATAAAGGTATTTTGCCCTTTCTCAAAAGGCCCTGAGTATTGTCCGTATTTACGTAATTATTATATTATCTCCTTCAATGTGATCTGGGAATCAAAAGCTGAATGTATATACTTCCATATTTAGAGAGATATATAGCTATACAGCATCACAAAAAGACTTTAATAGTTTCAGTTTCCTAAGTGATATAATTATTTATTATCTCTAATTAAAATGCAGAGCTTGGCTTTCTGCATGAGACTAGATGAAAAGCTTTTTTAATGAAAAGAGCAACTATGAGCTCTAAATTTTTTTATGGAAGAGATAACTTATGTAATCACTGGTAACCTTTTTCAAGAATATTATCTCACTATTTATAAAACAATACCTTCTTTACTTTAGAAATTCCTATTTACATATGAAAAAGCACTTTATTTATTGATGCCTTTGACTGATGTGCATTCCTCTTTCAGGAATACCCTCTTTTTCCAGTCTTACATATGCCAGAGCACCTGCTTTCCTTTTGACATTACCTGCAGTGATATTTGAAAACAATTCTCTGCTTGAACTACTAATGAGCACAAAGTTAGTCTGTTCTTTAAATAAAGCCACGTTACATTTCTTTGGTTAATAATGTTATTTTTAAAATGTTTTCTATTCTTATAGGTAAAAGAACGTAATCTTTAACTGCTAGTAGCAGGTATGAACAAAAGAAAAACATTTTTATTTTCCTTTTTTATTGTAAGAAAAATTTTATTTAACATGTCCCCCAATACACACAGATTTTCTGGTTTCATAAATTCAAAAACTACTTTATGCATCAAGAGGAAGTAAGCAACAAAAATAAATGAAAGTACATGCCAGTAAAACTTGTCCACATCTACATTAAAAAAGAGTAATAAACTCATGTAGTAACATGACTTCGCTAATTTTTATATTGATAAATTCTCCCTTTTATTTCTAAACAAAGAAGAGTTGATATAATTTACGGGAAAATAACAAAATATCTGAAAGCTTTATGGACTATTTTTCTTATATTTGTATAACTTCCAGCGTGCCTACAATCCAAATCTGATCCATCTTGAGCACTGCTAATGTCATTTTCTGCCAAACACACAGCAAAATGGATTGATAGGTGGACAAATATATTACGGATTTTTCACAGCCTTCGAAGGTTTGTTTCAAAGCTCACTGTAGTCAAAGGAAAGATGTCCGCTGATTCTAATGGCCTCCCAAGCAAGCTCTAGTCTATATCTTTTTTTCATGACATGGAAAAATTCATCATCTGTGGAATTGCCTGGTATGACTAAAAGCAGTCAATGAGTTCAGCGATGCCGCGTTTGCGTAAGCCTGGGCAAATGTGACCTTGCATACTGACAGATAGGAAAAGAAGTAGGCAATGTGTTTAACTAAACATCTCTGATGTGCTGTAATCATCTGGTCTGGTGTTTCCCTAATTACTGGCTGTGTAAAGCAAGAGCATTCAAATAAACATCATTTTAAAATTCATTTACTCTTTACAGTGCTTGCTGTGGAACTTTTTACCAAATATTGATTATCTTTTAATTCGCCTCCTATCTCAAACCAATACCTCACCGTAACTAATTCCATTTCTTTTCTCCAGAAGAGAAGCCACAAGTTTTGCTTAAGGACACGGTACCAGCCAGTGCAGGTTTTATTTAACAGACCCCTAACCATGTGACTAACGTTTTTCTGGACCTCCTGTAAAGCTTCTGTAGGCCTCTCTGGGCATGAATACCCATATAGAACAAAGTACATATGTTTTTGAGTATATATGTCCATGTACTCCATGACATCATCTAGCCAGGCATAATCTTACAGCTAATCTAGTCAGGGAATGGAAAATAATAATGTATGTAAATCAGTTTAAACTTGGACAGTCAATCTGAATAACACTGTACACAAGAAATTATGCATTGATCAAACAAACATTTAATACTGTTTTACAAACAGCAGATGGGTTTATATTAAGTTGCCTTTAATTTAATTCACAATACTGTTAGCTAGATTTTTTTCTACTAATGAAAATATAACCATGTATCTCCAGGTATGACAACCAATCTTCTAGAAAACAGATCACAAGAGCACAGAGTAATGTAGAAAGAGACCCATTCAAGTGAACAGAAAATAAATACGGTTACCGTTTCAATTTTGAAAGTGTTGTTTAGATCAATGATATTTTTGTTTCTCCTTCACGTGGTTAAAAACCATGTAAGTGCATATTCAAAATTAGTGGGGGAAAAGGGGGAATTTTTCAGTAGTCGTCCTGCATACATGGGGAAAGACAGACCTGATACAATGGGCGGGCAGTCAATTAAAAGCCTCTAACTCTGGTGGGCTTTAGATCTGTACTAAAACTACTTGACTTTCAAAATGGATAACATATAACAGATTCTTCCAGTTAGAGCTGTACATCTTTCAAAGGTTTTTATCGGATAGCATCCACTAGCTCCAAGCAGCCTCGCTTCAGTTGTTCTTAATATTATAACCAGCCCTCATCCAATCCATCTCATTTTCCTCTCCTATTAGCAGCACTAAAGGTTAAATCCATCCCCTACAACAACAAACGATCTTCGTAATTCTCTTTAAAGACGAGAGGTAAAAGATGGACTTTGCATAGGACCATTACACTTACATTTGCAAATGCCTCGCTTACCCGTGCGGATTGTCTCCACGAACAGACACGAGGTTGCTCCACGCACACGTTGTCAGTGGGCGCATAAAGTCAGCTGTGAGTGTGTGCTCATAATTGTGTTCACTTAAACTGAAAAATCTCTATTTAGCAAATTACACTGGTCTGTTATGGGTCTGCTATTACTGTATAATAATTCAGATTCTAAGACTTTTTGTGATTAAAGTCTTAAAAAAGCATTCACAGTCAATTTAGTTAGGAGGAATCCATAAGCTAGAACTACTCGGGTTTGAGCTAATCTCGGATGATGCAGCTTTATAAAACCACACTGCAGGAGCTGAAAAAGGAACAGGCAATCCAAAGAAATCCAGGGAAATTCACACCACTTTTTTCCATTTGTAATTCAGATAACATTATGCAGCCTTAATATTTTACATCATCAGATATTTTTCAGCCTTTTATTTTTTTCTGTTCCAGTTACTCTTAGCCACTGTGTTGAACACTAATGCAGTTTGTGCACTATTACCGACGGGAAATCCCTGGCATCAAAGGATTAATTTTAGTCTTTCTCTTGCTTTAGTAACAGGAAATAAATTTTACCCAGTCATTGTCCTAGTCAAGTCAAATAAAGAAACTATATCTGCTGACGAGCCTTTATTATCACAGTCAAATAGATTAGCATTGATTTACTGTAGGTAAGAGCTGTTGAAGGGTCCGTTCTGTATGTGCTCTGTAGCAACATGATTATTTACTGTAAACCTACCCTCTGATTTTCTCCTTAGGCTAGTATTGTTATTATTAAAGCTAATTCACATGAAATTATGGTAGCTCTCCTGGTCTACAGTCTTTGGTCAGAGACCTAAGCAGGTGTTTGCTTAATAATTTGGTCAAAGATCAGTGAGTTAAAGGTTAGGCCATAGAGGGGAAGAATTGAGAGGTCAGAGCACTTGCAGGAGGGGTCTGAGACTTGATCTTCCCGAGTCTGGAATGGTCGAAGCTCAAGGTCACCCATTAGTGATCTTGCTTTAACGGACTGTGAGATGTCGACCATAAATTCACCGTGCCAGCACCTTTAACCCTATTAATACTTTGACTCTTGGAAATAAAAGCAAGGACCCAGAAGGAACCAGCCCATGGAGAATTATTCACAAAATGTCTATGAGATTAAATTTATCTAATAAAGCTTGCAACTCTCAATGCACCTCTCCAAGGAAAAATATCTTCCTCATTTTACCCTCTTAAATTCTATATTAAGACGGAAGATAAATAAAGATTGTTCACATACAACGTGCACATACATGTGATAGCGTCTAAATAAATAAAAACATATTTTACAACATAAGATTTTCTCAGGTAACAGAAGTAGAAATTAATGAAAGCAGAAACAAAACTTGTACAACCTCCTGTTACCAAAAACTGTACCTGTCCACGTATGTGTAGTCAAAATTTTATAATGACGATGCAGAATTAGAGGCTAAAACAGAGGTCACCCACCTGTCAAAAGCAGACAAGTATTCTACTTCTTTGAGTCAGTAACTGCGTTTTGATGGTCAAGTAATTTCCCATGTAGCAGTATGGGATCACCAAACTGTAAACATCAATTGGGAAAAATGATACTGTCGGGTTAGGGGTTTCACCTTGAAAATATTTCTTTCCTTTCACTCTCCAACTCCACTTCAAGGTGGAGGGGGTTGTACTTGCTGAATCAATCCTGAGTTGCAGGGATTCAAAGATTTTTTGTATCTTAAAACAAAACTATTCAGCCCAGTTCAGAGGTTTAAATCATTTCAAATAAAAAATATCTGAAGCTGCTTTAGTATCACCGTGCACCACAACTCCTTTTGGAGCATCCCACATCTCCAGACCCTGGGAGAGTCATCTTTTGCTACATCTGGGAACTTCTGGACAGCACGTGACCAGAGTGAATTTGTATTATTAACAGAAGTTGTGCTGTAGACATGCATAGCACCCTTCAGAGCAAGTAAAGGTCCTAGTTTATCTAGAAGAGATTACAACCTCGATTAGAGTCAGAACAGTATGTAGTGACGGTTCATATAGAGGAGATACAAAGGGGAAGCTGATGGAGGGACTTCTCAGTTGTTTCTCTGAGGGTATTTGGCCAGCAAAAGAAGTAACATCACAGGGCAGGTTAGGAAGATGTTCACTGCTATTATGATTAGGATGTCCATGGGACAATGAGGCAATGAACTCCTTCCCTAAAGAGTTCCCAGGGACTCCTGGCAAGCAGCTGCTTCCATTGCAGGATGGGGACATAAGAACTTAGAGGCATCAAAATATCGTGAAAGGGAGCAGAAGGGTAGGAAGGGTGAGACCAAAAGGAACCATCCACTTGGGATAAATAAAGACATCACAGCAGAGTAAAAAGAGATAACAACAGACAGTTAGGTGCAGAGTGCTAATTGGGAGTCTGAACTGAATGAGTGGCCCCAGCCCAGCGTTAATGAAATATTCATAGACGGCCACACAACACACTGTCAGGAAAGGACACGTTGCTTCGCCTCTTAGCGAGGTGAACTTTACTACATCACCGTCCCTGTCTTTTCCCTACCATTACAACTCTGATGCTGTAGGAAGGAAAGGCATGCAATTGCTGTAAAGTGTGTTTTCTCCATGAAAATCTCATACTGGGCACCTTGGCTATCCAGGAATAAAAAAAAAAAAAAAATTCTATCATCCATAAAGGCCAAATTGAGACATCTTGAAACTTCACAGACATCCTTATTTAACACCTAGTCATCTTGTCTTTGACTTTTAGCAGACTTTAGTTTCCATGTCTTCCTGTCTTAGGAAACCTCTGCAAACATCTGAACAAAAAAAAAAAAAAAAAAGAGCTTTCCATATGTAGACAGGTGAGAGTGTGGCATTTCAATAGAAATGTAGCTCTCACTGATAAAAATTCATAGGTATTTCAAAATGAGAAACTAATCCTGGCAGAGTCTGTCATCTCTTATATGGTATCAAGCGCCCACAATTCCCACAAAGATCAACAGGTTCTGGGCTCCATCCAGAACACTTCAGAACTGAGCCCTTCATCCAGAAGACTTGGCTTCAATTCATATCACTTGAACTCACATTGTTGAGATGAGCTTAAATCTTTACATAAACTGCTCAGTTGCACTGCATACGGTGCACGCTGCTGTGTGCACCTGTTTGTTTTGATAGCAAGCACAATAGGATATTTTGTGGGTTGAAGTCATCCGTAGTAACAAAACAGACTTTTTTTTTTTAATTAAAAACAATTCTGGAAATGAAGACACAATAAAAGGATGTACAAAAAAAATCCTTTTACAACGATTGAAAAGTAAAATGTGTCAAAATATTTTTAGAACCCTGCAAGTATTTTAGTGACACAAAGTCAATTTTCAAAGAGGAGTTCTGTTTTTAATGGGCATAAGCTTGTGTCTTTGAAATGATCTCTAAAAGATATTCTGATCTCTAAAAGATATTCTAAGTATTCTGTTTTTAAAAATGAAGATAAAATAATTATAAGGGTTCTGTACACTTACTGTGTTCCATGTTCTGCTTGCTAATTAGGAAGGAAACGCACTTTTAAAAAATCTTATCAGGAAATAATATTTCCAGTCTACTTAATCAGTGTGGGTTGGGATCCATTCACAGAAAGCCATATCTCAGAATACTTCTGCATGTTGAGCTTTCATTAAATAAAAGAGGAACAACATATACAAAGCCTAAGCTGTAAGACAGACTGACCACATTCATCTTTAACATGAACTCTTGTACTTTGGGGGCTGTGTTTATAACTGCCTGCAAGTAAATAGTATCTTCAGCCCTCATTCTTGCAAAGAACTCTACAATACATGAGGGGAAAACACGAAGTTCTTCAAGCTAAAGATAATAATGAATAATTATTTTCTAGGAATACCTTAATACACTTTTTAACACTGTACATTTAAACATGGTGATATCAGAAATCTTTGAAATGACCGAGATAAAATTTTTCTGATTTTCTTAATGGTCACCACAGAGGTAAAATTAATCAAAGCTTGCAAAAAGACGGCTGAAGATCTTCAACAGTGCAGGACAGGCAGAGAGAAAAATTTCAATAGCAGCCACATGTCAAACGTTAGGTGGATTCCTGCCACTGTAGGACAGAACTATTGGCACAACGTAACCTCTCGCTACATCAGGGAAGGTGGATTAGCCATAAACCAGGACAGAGGTTGGTGTGTGGATTTGCTGCTTTCTTTAGAGTAGAGGAGAGCAGTGTTGTCTTCCAGGAATCAGTTCACTGCCCAGCACAAAAGCTTTGCCCTTTTGCCCCCTTCGCATGCAGGGAGAGGGGATGCGAACATGGTAAAATTCACTCCTGGGCAAGAGGCCAGAACATGGCCTATGTACTATTAAGCCTTCAAAATAGGGTTTAAGTGGGACTTAAGTGGTGCATGAGCCTTTTGTTGGCTCTCTGCCCAGAAGTGAACTTCACCCACAGAGAATATTACATGTTGTCCATGCATTGTCTGCCATATACGGGTGCAGTATAATTCCCCTTTGTCACCCTGAAAAAAAGCCCAGCGTTGCTTAAACCGAGTCATTCTGAATGGTCCAGAGGAAATTATGCCTGCTGCACGTAATACAACTGAGCAAAGTACTACTAACACAGGAAAAAAATATGTCTTTATGGTGAAGGAAATTTAATTTTCTCAGGGCTGCCATGCCAACGTGGTAAACAGTATGGTCCTTATTATAGAAAGATGTGCTTTCTGACATTTACTTGCACAAAACAGCATATAGACTTTCTGCAGGTCTTTATTTTGAACTTTCAGAGGGGGAGAGGTGAACTAAGAAGAACCTCATACTTATGCTTATGTAGCATTCTTCATATAAACACGTAGCTTGAAGTATTCCCACATTCTTCAGTGTGCTTAATTTTATGCACGAGTAGCCTTTCAGATTTGATAGAATTGCACACACAGAAAAAAAAATAAATTAAAACATAGTGTATGTCTTTAAAGGAGCGAAGCCCAAAGTTGTACTTGCATTCCTGAAGTGAAAGCTTTTCCCTTTTTTATTTTTATCTCTATTTCTCTGGGTTTTTTTTCGCTTTGGCACTAGGGCTGTCTCTTTCCTGATTGACTCATTTTCCTTTGAGAGTTGTTTAGGTAGGTTACTAAGAAGGTTAGAAAAGACAAGAAACAAAGGTTTAATGACTTGCAAAAATATGCACAATACAAGAGAAATACAGACATCCTGGACATTTCCCAGCCCGATACAGTCTTAGCTGGAAAAAGGATAATGGGGAGGGAAGCAGAACTGGAACGAGAAACATTAGATGTCCTGGAAGGAATAATAAATCATAATTTGCTATTGTAAATTCTACTGGCAGCTCTTAAAAGTGACCACAAGTAGTCTTTCCGATATGTAGTGAAGGGACCCAGAACTGCTGACAGGTTTGTGTGTACCAAACTGACTAACACTTAATATTACAAAGACAATTATTAGGGGCTTTGAATTTGAGTTCCTACATAGCTCTTGTGAGCCAGCAGCTGTATTTTTTTTTCTGATGATACTTTCTGTAAACGGCATGTGGAACCTGATGATTATCATTCATTTTTCTTTAGTTAGCAGATGGCTTCCAGCAGCAATTCCTTAAAACTTTCCTCATTTATTAAATATGAAGTGGCTGACCTAAGTTAAACCAATTAGTAACTTTCCTTTATCATTTTTCCAGGTGCTTTCTTCATTAGGAGATATCAATCAGTGGCAGGGCAGTAAACATGCTAGCTCTGGTATTTGTGGAATGCTCAGATCATCAGTTGAAGTGCACGCAGTTCATATCTGAAATATTAGCAGTTCAAAAATCCATTAAGATCAGTATCAGATGAGTTGTTATAATGCCTATATTGAAACGTGTTGCACAAAATCAGCACGTGATACCTTGGAACTGAAAGAAAATGTTTCCTGTTACTACAATGTTCACACAAAACCTCTAGATTGCATTCACTGGACAAGATAAAATGGGGGTTTTTTGGCTGGAAGACGTTCCCTTTTAGTAATACCATCTTCATTAAAAATATTCGGATTAGTTTCTTTGGCTGTTCTGTATCTTCAGGTACATAAGGCAGAGAAAACGTTTCAGGATGAAAGTATTCTTATGTAATACAACTGAAAAGTGATTCATCTATTTGTTAAAAACAGATGAACATTTTACCTTGTTTCTACAACCAGGATCTTTCAAGAAGATATGCGTTTTAGATTCAGAAAACCAAAGCCACATTATTTGAAATAATGTACACAAATCAGACTTTTACCCACTCTAAATTAGTAACATGAGACGTGATTCTGTCAGTTTTTCTGCATAAATCTGTAACTCTGTTACGTACCGTTATAGTCTGAAAATTTCAACTATCATTCCAATTACACTGGAGAGGAATGCAGTTGCTAGATTTTATATCAAGCAGAAAAGAAAATTATCTGTATACTTTCTGAATTGAGCAATATTAAAAACGAACAAAATCCTGATCCTGTAAATCTACCTGATCAGGTAAAGCTTTAACTCATATGAGTAGCATCCTAGCAGGACCAGGCCAACCGTTCACCAGAAATGTTGATCTAGTAAATCTGTGTTTTGGAAGAAGGCAGGTTAAAATTATAAATGTCAAATATTAGTAGTTCTTTTTAAAAAGGCATCTCCCCTGACACTTCACCTTCATCCCTTGCTCTCCCTTCCACAGATGGCAATGAGGTGCACAGGAAAAGAAATTAAGATGATAGTGTGTTGACAGGAGCAAGGACACTCCAGTTTTCATCCCTGCAGACAACAGAAATGACATCGTGTCTCCTCAGACTGACACATTAATAAATTTAGTATCACCTGAACTTTTCTGGAAAAGAGAACCTTTTACACCAGCAAGTTATCTGGTGTCAGTAATAATAGGATTCAGTATCATATTCTGCTCCATATATGATGGCAGAATTACCTTTTGGGCCCTAACAAGTTGACAGGGGTTCATTTTGCTTCCTCTTTTAATGACATCTTCTTTGCAGGTGAACTGCAGATGTAATGACTTCCTCTTCTGCTTCTGAATACTCCCGAAATGTCATCATGACCCAAGACATCTCAATCTGGCTTAATGCAAACGGGAAGCAAAGGGTTTTTAAAGGTGAAACTGATCTTGCTAATGAAGAAGTATCACTCTTCGTCTGGACAGGGAGCACAAAGCTTGTTAGATCGAGCTAGGTGAATGTCACAGGTTAGAGTTCAAGCATAACACAGAATTGTGACTAAAGACGTTATCTTCTATTTGTGTAGAGATACACAATCAAAACAAAGTAATATAAGTCTAAATCTAAGTATTTTGGAATGACTCAGCCAGATACGAAATAAACCTCTGCTGGAGAGGACAGCATTTTGAGGACCTTAATCATGAAAAGTTCAAATATTTTTCAAAAGACAGTAAACAAGCAAGCATATGGGATAAACAGCAAAGGAAGGATAATCGATGCTGGGTAGCCCATTCATTTCTCTAAGATGCAGAATTAATGCAAATGCTATCTGATTCGTATGTTTAGCTACAGCATTTCAGATGATAAAAATACTATATAGTTGCCACTAAATTGGGCTATTCCCAGAGAGTATGCATATACACTTCTAAAGCACAAGAGAGCCAACTAGGAGAGCTTAACTAATGTGAGGGCTGTTTTTCAGTGCAAGTGGAGAGCACCTTGCTCTTCAGACAGGCAGAAAGTTTCCTGAAGTCACTGGAAGCTTCTGGGAGGAAACAAAAAAGAAAAAAAAAACCAAAACCAAAGGCAAGTACCAAACGCATTAGGATTACCTTTGCTGCCTGCTAGCAGGCCTGCCTGTCCTGCCTTCCCCTCTCGGTGGCGGTGGGAGATGGCCGTCCTCTCACCGAGAAGCCAGACTAGCTGTGGAAAGCATTAACTTTTCAAAGCCTTTGCTGACTGTGTAGAAATGGTAGCGCTGACAAAATTTATCCCGCTTCTTTGCAGATGTTTCTGACATGTTTAACTCATTTAACAACGTTTTGTTTACGATCCAGGTCCTGGTGATACTCTTCTATTTAAAGCAGACCACTGTTTGCAGGATTGCGGGATCTCAGATGGACACGTTGTGTGAATGGGCCCAGATTGAAGCTGATGCAGAACTTGTTCAATGATTCACCAAGAGGAAATAGAAAACAAAAGCCTACTGGATTCAAACGCTTGTCTGATTCAGGGAACATTTTGAAAACACCACATGAGTATTTTAAGTGCCAAATCTAAAATGGAGATTTGAAAATAAAGGCTCAGATTTTTCAAAGAATGTTTACACCATTCAGGAAATCTTCCTGTCTTATTGAGAAAAAATATTTTTAAGGTATATTTGAGATGGTGGTGATTTTTGAGCAGTTTTTCATTAAAAAAAGCAGAATTTTTTCAATATGTTTTGTTTTAGACAAACCAACTTAAAAAAAACTTTTTCCTTATTTACTTTCCTTAAAATGCTTAGTGGTATCTACTAATATAGAATATAAAATAAAATAGGAAGGGATCTAAAAAAATGATTGCTTCTTTTAAAAACAATATATGTGACTAAATATGATGATCGCAGTCCCTGACCAAAATCCATAAAGATCCACAGACAGAAGATACTACACAAATTAAACTACGTCATAGTAAATTTTACCCGAAAGAGCAAAGTCAGTGTTTACATTAAAAATAAGAAAATCATTGTGTATCAAGTCTTAACACCAAAGGACTCACATGAGCAAAATGGAATGACTAGAGGTTATGCTCCATAGCAGTGGGTCAGCTTTGCAAAAACTATTCAGCAGAGTTCCCTAGAGGTCACCCCCAAAAAATGACAGAGGTGAAAGTACAGTGGGTTCAAGAATCAAAACTCAATTATGGAGCCCAGAGATCTGCCGGTTGGCTTCTCCATGCCATCTTGATAAGAAATGGTCTAAAATATATAAGAATCTCACAGGCACTGTAGTTCCTTATTATGCTACTGGAAACAAAGAACAGCTTTTATGTAGCAGCGAAAACTTTCAGGCCATACATCACGCAGTGGATTGATGCTAAGATTGTTTGCTGGAGAACAGCCTTTATTCATTCCAAATCAATGAGTGCTATAGAATGGATGATAAACTTGCATGTCGAACTCTAAAGTTGCTATTCAAGTTGCTTTATAAAAAAAAAAAAAAAAAGGTGGTTGAATACAAGATTTGATTATCTAATACGCGGTGCAATACAGAAAATGCAGTACCTTCTTTCTCGCATGTCTGAGGTAGAGAAATTGGCTAATGAGTTTAATCCACTCACCCTGAAAGAAAAAGTATAGTATTTGCAAATAAGTTTAAATGAATTTTCAATTAAAAAATTTATGAGTCACGGCACCTGTGTTATTTTAGGAAAAACAAGCAATTACACGTAGTCCTAACAGGTGGAATAATGACTTTTTCACCTGTCAACTGACAGCTTAAAATTCCCACACATGTAGACCATTTCTGTTTCATCTTTTCTTTGAATTTCAGCTGCTTTGCTTTTCAATGCCTGTGCTTTGCTGGTGTCTCCTTTGTGTCTGAAACTCTCACACTGAGTTCCGCCTCTTTGGTGCTGGGCTTTCTTTTCACAGTGACATTTCAACATAAACAGTCAATATTCATTACCTCAAAGGAGACTTCCCTCCTATTGCTGACCAATTAAATACCAGCTGAGTTAGGCAGACAAAGGTAAAGAAGCTGTATCACAAGACTGGCTTGGAGTATACTTCTTCCCTTAACAGGGGAAGGAAAAAAAAAAAAAGTATTCCAAACAAAGAATTGACGGTATTGGGAAAATCCAAAGCAGAGCAAAACAGTTTCTTCAGCAGTTATGCTCCTCCTGTTTATCTCACATGGTCCTTTCCTAGTGTTATTCAGTCTATAAAACAGGAATAGAAAATATATTTATGTATCACAGCGACAAAGACAGATCACAGGTATTCCCCTACAATCCCAATTTTGGTGAAATAACGTCGCGTGATATAGCAAAAAGTAACATCTAATGTTTGATGCCAAGAGAAGGAGCTCTCCCCTTTTCGTTTCTGAAACAGGAATGAGATTCAGATGTGGTTTGAATGTTGTTGTATTATGTACAGTTCAGCAACGATCACTTCATTTTGTACTAGGTAAGGTTCAACTCCGTGGAGGAAAATGCCACCTAAATAGATCATGAGCAGGGGTGAAGACGTACATTAAACTTATGGCTGATGAGAACAGATCGCCAACAGACCGCCTGGAGGCTGCTAAACCCTCTCGTCCGCAGAGCGGGAGGGGATGGGCATCAGTATCGTTCACTGTCTCCAAAACGTTGGCACAGCCTTTAGGGGAAGGAGCAGTTCTACCCACGGCGATGCAATTCAAGCATTCACAATTCAAGTTTCACCTGCAAAGTGTGGGAGCACTGAATCATAAAAATACCTAGCTGAAAAGGACTCAAAGAGATCATCTACACTGCATGCCTGCTTCAGTGCAGGACCGGATACCTGAATATTCCCGACACAGGTTTGTCCGACCTCTTTCATAAAACATTCAGCAGCTGAGGCTCTACACCTCCCCTGGCAATCCATGCCAGTGCTTAACTGTGCCTGCAAGTTATTAAGTTCTTCTTACTGTTTAAACTAGATCCTTTTTGTTATGCATTAAGCCAAATTTGCACATACCCAAATGGAATCCAGAGAGAAGACCACTGATGTTTTGGCTCATTATGCTTTTCAAAGACTTCAGGCATATGCAATAGGTGTTGGGTGATGAGGATGTTCAGAGAACAATTAAAAAAATATAGTAATGATTTATAATCTGAAACAATGCAGAAACTTAATTATTGTCTTAATAAATGTGTTAGAACAGCCTAGCAGAGAGAATGAAACAGTTTGGAATGTGAAGGTACCAAGATCCGTAGCAAATGTAATGCTAACAAAAACAAGTCTGAAATCAAAGGACTTAATGATTGCTCAAGTACAAGATCAGGATGAATTGTCACAGTCTGAAATAGTGTGTTTAACAATATGAAACAGTTCTTGAATTTTTACGTAAATTTACAAGGATTTATTTTTTTTTCCTTCTTGTGAAATAGAGATTTCTATAGCACAAAAGGGCCCAATCCCACAGCCTACCCTCAGTGGGAGGTTTGCTTAACCAAGAAATGCAATGTCAGGCTTTCTCAGAGGATAAAAACAATACAAAGAATTGGTGTAGATGCTTTATGTAAAGGTAACAGCTTGAATCCCTGAAAGCATCCAAATGATTTTTACTTAAATGGATGTGACATTGCCAAGAAAGAAACTTTATCCTCATGAGAGATCTTTATTAGCCAGGGTACTTAACCCTAAAGATGAGGAGAATTTAATAATCACAGGGTTGTTTTCTCCATCTCTCTTTCACTTGTGCAACCAGCAGCTAGAGGGCACAAAAGAATGCTTTTACCTTATGATCATATGAAAGAGCTCCACAGTCTGAATGAACAAAAAAGAAATCAGCGCTAACATCATAGTATATTACATATTTTGGTTAGAATCTTAATCTGCATTCTCTTTCGCAAGAAGCAGTAGCAATTCAGAGAGACAATAGCATGACAAGGCGGGAGACTAATCAAAGACCTTTATCCCACTAAGGACATGTATTTAAACCCCAGAACGTAGCAGGTATTTCACACCCCACACACTCTCTGTGAATATGGTCATCATTACTTGCCTTAACTGTTTTGCGAAGCTCTCTGCTTAAAACTAATATAAACACGTATTTAACCTCCTTCATTCTTACATCTTAAATATTAATGCTGTCTGTGATTCTGCATTAATAACAGCTATTATTTTTGCATTAATAAGGAGCTTACAAGAATAAACATAGAAGTCATAGTGCACTCTTCCTGTCAATTAAAAAGAGAGTCAGTTGTAGTTGCAGAGTGCTTTATCTTATCGTTTCACTTAGGACCTTCCCAGGTTCATGGATCTGATCTGAACAGCTCCAGTGGTGATAAACATGTAAGTACACAAAAAACCATCATGGCAAGAAAGCCACGGAGGAGGTTATCGGTGAGTTGCCAATTTTGGAATCCCTCACTTTGGAAAGAGCATTATCACCATAAATGAGATCGTTTCTGTGGACAGTGTGAGCACAGAGCTTGACATTTTTCCACCAGAAATCCTAATAACCCCAGGAGGGGTCACATCTGTTGCTGTACTGTAAAACGGGACAGACCTTAATAGCAATGTGTGTGTATATATATACATATAGTTAAAAAGCAAAAGCAAATCAAAGACCCTTTCCCTTCACCCCTAATGAACTGCACCAACCCCTTAGGCTGAAACGACTTGGATCCGGATAGAGTGCCATTTGCCAAATTGTAAATTGCCTACATTTATTTTGGGAGTGCACTAAACAGAGTGCTAATTGCCTTGTTTAGCACTTTCCCTTCTTTCATTTGCACTGGTGTAAAATCTTAGTAAATTAACTCAGGATTTTATTATGTAGGTAGCATTTGAACAACTGAATCAGTGAGAAAGCAGCATCAAAGGACTGATAAAAGAGGAGTTGACTCTACCCAGAATGCCATTTATATGTCCCTTGAATTAAAAAGGATGAAATTAACTTTTAATCCTTTTGCTTTTCATATAGCTGATCTTAACATAACATGTATTACTCAGTCATTTTATTTGCATTTACTCATTTTAAAATGTTAATAACTGTGGTTGCAAGCTAACTGTATGGGAATGTGCAATTGCTTGTATTCATATACATGAGTGTGTAGGATTCCTCAGTAATTTTTTTGAACTGCAGCCAAACACAGACTTGAGGCTTCTGTTTATTGTCAAAGAGAACACCCTGAAGAGCAATTCCCATCTAACTGTTCAGTGGGCTATGCAAAATTAGTTGGTGGTCTCACACTTGCCCACAGTACCAACCATATCTTATTTTTACATAAAGTCCAAAGAGAAAATGGGGGCAGGGGGATGATCACCGTGTTCTCACCTCTACAATAATCCTCTTTCCCACACGGAAATGAGAAATATGTCATTTACTCTGGGAACAAATTCAATGACATTATATATAAACAGGGCAGTTTCAACTGAAATCTTGCACCAGCAAAATTTCCCCTTCAAAGCCATAGGCTGAGGAGTTCAACGTGGTAGCACTATTGCTGGTGAACACAACTTCATTACAAGAAAATGCAGAGTGAAGACCACGGAGTCAGCACTGTTCTGAACACACCTCCTAGACAACTGCTATCTTTAAGCAGTGAGGAAGTATTTGGGGTGTTCTACTGACAGAATCTTAGTTTTCATAAGTTCAGAAAAGCCAGAACTTTTGCCTCCAAGTGCAGTCAAAAGCCCCTTAGGTACAGAAATGATCAATAAAAGCCTGTTTGTCGCTGTCAATAAAACACTGTGCTTGCCAAAATCTGATTTACTTTCTTCTCCTTTCAAGTTTGCTGTCCTTTCAAATCGTGTATTTGCATACATGAGGAGCTCAGAATCATAATAAATATAAAAATTGATTTGTTAAAGTTGGAAAGAATTTAAGAAACTATTTAAAAGGAATAAGATATGTTTTCTTCTTTTCTGATAGATTTTTTTTTAAGGCTACTTTGCTGATTATTTTCCCTTCATTCCTTCTAACTGTAATAAGAACAAACACACACAAAAAATTAATATCAAAAATCAGCAAGTCCTGAATCCTTAGCTTCATGTGTACCTTTGTGTAAATAAAACATTATAGAATTATTTGCAGGGACGCAAACCTCTATACCATAAGGTATCTTGCCAAACAGGAAAAAAAGGATTGTTCTACAAAGCAGCTTTTTTAGTGATTTTTTTTTTTTAGTTTGGTTTCCAGACCAGCGTGGTTTGGGAGGCTTCCAGATAAGGATCTAAACTTTTGGATGCTTCTCCTAACTGAACAGCCAAGCCATTTTATGTAACTTTATTATTATTTAACACCTGGCTGCACTGCTGTTAATTGCTGTGTGAATAAAATAAGATATGGTTTAGCGTGTGCTAGCAATTGTTTGCCAATAAAACAAAAGAAATGTTTTCCAATGGTTCTTTGTACATCAATTTATAACAAAGGTCCAGAACTTACTCTCTACATTAGAAAGGTAAAAGAAGCTATGCCATGTGTTTCTGTGTCTGCATGTTCCAGTACACTATTTGAGACTACAGCTTCCTGCTGCAGGACTTAGTGAGTAGAAAAGAAGTAGGCTATAGATTTATTTTTATCTATGCAATAATATAATGGTTAATTAGCATGTGATATTCCCATCACTGCTATTTTTTTTACATTTCAGGTAACCCCCAGCACTCGTTCTAGCACTATAACTCCATGATGTTCCCTGCTGATAACATAGGTAATGAAAATATAGACTCTGCATCTGGAAGTTTTTCATTATAATCTGAAAGTATTGAATATAAAATATTGAAGAATAGACAAAATGGGCACCAGAGGGACAGTAGCCACAGACCATACACAGATCGATGGATACAAGTACAGTCTTTCTGCAAGGTGCTGCGTAAATCTGGCAAAGATTAAGTTTTCTCTGTCAATTCAGTGAAGAAGTGAGCTACTGAGCCTGTAGAGAAGGTAAGTGCATTCATTACAGAATTAAGATCTAGGACATGGGCTGAATAGTTCTGAAAAAGTAATACTGGGGAGCCTAAGGAGAGGATTTTGGTTTTGACCAGTCTCCAGTTTTGACCACTTTGACCTTATGATTTCAGGAACATGCTTTTAATGAATTAATCTAGTACTGGGAAAAAAAAATGAACCAAACAGCTGCTTTCAAACCCTTTGTATTTTGGTATTAAATCACAAAAATAATTCAATGCAGCAGAAAAAATACACAAAGAGGAACTTCTCTAGGAATGCAGTACAATTTTCAGATTCAGTCCCTGATCTCAGGCAAAATGAATATGCAAACAATCTCCACCAAAATCTTTTACGCAGAGAAGTTGGCCACCGTTAACGTTTCAAGCAAATGCTGCCCTGGGCAGACTTTGTAACAGAAGACCTCTTATAAAAAAATTGTATTATTACAGTTAGAAAATGCAAGGAACCTTATGGGTTTATCAGCATAATGCATTCTCTGCAATAATTTTTACTTCAATTTACCAATAGGATTTCCTGAAAAGACATAGCCTTCAAAATAGAAACATGGTGGTTGCACGACAGTTACACTGATAGTATAAAACTAACGCTGTCCAAATATCCTACAGGACTAGTTTTGATATTCCTTTCTCATTCAACAGGCACATTTGTGTTGGTAAGTCAATTTTCAGAACAATTCTAAGACTAGTGCTTCTTCCATTGCCATTCCTAAGCAAATGCTTTCTTGGAGTACAAGGTATTTCCTTTCATAAGCAAATTTTAGAAGTTACTTTATATATAAATAGGTATGAATTTAAGGATTTTCTCAGGATCTTTTATTAGTTATCTTTTATACTTCTTGCTTACAAGCATCTCTAGCAACTGTCACAACATATCTCTAGTATATATACACACACATGTGCTTGCATGTATATGCAAGAAAAAAAATAATAGATTGGGATTAAAATAGCGTCAGAATTGTGGGTGGCATTTCCCTTTGCCTGTGAAGGGCGCATGCTAGTTTTTAAGTATCAATCATGTAGTACTTTCTGTATAAGATCACTACCTCACTTATAGTGAAATCTTCCACAATGATATGGCTAAGGGAAGTTCTACATGTCAACAAAATGAAAGTTTTGTCTTAGTCCTGTTCCCTAAACACAATTTTATTTAAACAAAAGAAGTGCAACCTGGATATACAGTGAAAATAATTTTTTAAAATAGATAAAAGTGTGATTAAGTCATGAACAAACAATGAAATGTTATAACATAAAGTCTTAAGAACCTGAGGCATGTGCACAGCTAATGGAAAAGCCTAAAATGAGAACAAAATAGTAAATACACCTATTACTACTGGATCAATTTTTTGAGAATGGTAAAGGATACAACTTGGATGACAACTTGGCAGAATTCCCCCCCTGCATCCTGTGTCCTTATGAGGTGGGTCCTTTCCCTCGAGTTTGCTCTCAGATCAGCAGCTCAGTGACTTTCTAAATTTTGACAAGTTGCTCACAGTCCCCTGGCTCCCTATGAAGCACTTGTGCTTTCGCTGCCTCTCAGTCCTAACTACTTCCCGTCCTCAGCAGCATCTCAGCCTTTGCTGCAGGGTCCCTTTTCCCCTACCTCATCTTCTGTGATCATGCTCAGATACTCATGGGGAAGGAGTGATCTCCCCTTATCCCAGAGGGCTGGCGCAGAGGACAGCAGTCGGGAGAAGTTAAACATCTCCCCGAGGGAGCCTCACAGGCTGTGCACACATACTGGCTTACAAATAATAAACTACAAATAAAACAGGCATAATATAATGCAGTATCTCTAGGCTATTATTTCATAAATTATACCCTTTAAGAGATAACATTGCAGTCTTTCAAGTCTGCAGGAAAGCAACTTCGCACAGCAGACCTGCCTCGACCTGGAAGCCGAGGGAGGCTTGTGGGCGACCTCGGAGGAGCCTGGACCTCCCTTACTGCTTCCATCAGTACAAACTTTTACACATTAAATCTAGCCATGAGATCAAGTCGCCACGTTGCCTCCACACAATACTGTCACACAAAATGGGACTATTTCTCACCATCTACACAGCACTTCAGAACCGCAATATATTAATTGAGAGTATCAGTGAAAGTGTTTGGCATGATTTGCCGTATTTCATGCCTGTAACCGATGGCATAAATTTTAAATGATTTACCCAGTGCTAGAAACAGATTAGTGACAGAAAAACAGTGGTGTCCATAGCTCCTTAAACCCTTTTCTGATTCCCCAGCAGCCACCAGCGGTCCCTCCTGGGTAAGCGTCGGCAGCGTTTGATGTCAGGCGCAAACGATGGCAGCACCAATGAGAAACAGTTAACAGAGGTTTGATATTTCATTTTGGTGGGCAGGAAAATTAAATCTGCAGTTTGTGACTCTTAGGAAATTAAGTCTCTATTAGGAAAGGGTTAAAGAGAGATTATGTAAATAGGGATATTGTTATTTGTCCCATATGTAGCACTGTGGAGTAAAGACTGCTTTCTCTCCCTCCCTATTTCTTTTTTTTTTTTTTTAGTTTTTCTTTTCCACAAATTGAGAGATTAACCTGGTCTCAATTGAAATGGCAGCCCATATCATACCTTCCCTTGATCTCACAGCATGGCTAATAACAGCTGGGGCCTACCAAGCAGGCTTCTTTATTTTTCCTTTATTGTTCCAGGCCACACAACCGTGAACCTTCAGCATGTTATGTACTTAAGCATGGTCAGGTTGATGTCATTATTTTCTTATTGTTGTGGAGCTCCCTGGGTGTTTGCCCATATTCATAGAGAGGGGCTTGTGTGCTCTTTGTAGGTTAACCTTTTAAAAAGGAGATGCTCGACCACTTGCAAATGTAGCCCAGGGCTGTGACATTGCACTAGGCCGATTGGTACGCTTCAAAACACATATTAGCACCACTTGTGCTATTTCATCTTTCTTTTTAATTTTAGCCCAGTCTTGTTAGATAAATCTTATCTGCGCCACAAGTAAATGCTTGATAGAGCACATTTTTCAAGCCTTTAGAAGGAGGGGGTGGAAAAAAAAAAGTGTGGTTTGTCTGGGTCACTGTGTGCTTTGTCTAAGTATAGGCACAGCGATTTGCCAGTTTATCTGTCCGCTGTCCCTCCGTCTATCTCTCCAGCTACCTCGCAGCAAACAAGCCACGAGCATTAGCGCTGAATTGTGAGAGCTACGGGGGAAAGTGCTTCTCTGCATGAACCATAGCCACATTTAGCTTTTACAATCCTATAAAAATTGGTCTACTTGCTATCAGTTCAGCCTAGACAGCAAGCAAGGGCTCTCAATTGCCTTCAGCTTTGATGTAAGCACCCCACAATATTTCCGTTTAAACTACAGTGGATAGAAGACACCTATAAAAATATTAATTAGCTCCAGCTGACACCAGATGCAGTTAACATACTGTGCAGCAGCTCTGAAATACTAGAGTTTTTATTAGGTAAGCTAATGTTTATTGCAATCATTACAGTCTGAGTCATAAAAGGCTGAGCGTAAGAAAGATGTTTCAGGTATGATTCCTTTCACATATCAAACGTAAGTTTGCTAAATCCTGCTTCCAGGGTTAATTATTTTGGAAGTCACGTTGCAAGTACAAGCCTTCGAAGAATTTGGCAAGGTTTTTTCATGCGCTCAGCGGGCCAAATGTAAATGAGTAAGGGGGTGAAATCTCCACTGGTTTCAGTGAATTTTGGCCTTGTAACTCCTAAATGAAGCAGGTACAAACAGCAGCACAGATTACAGGCTTAATGTCTGAATTACCTCAGTAGCGTCAATTATGATAACGATAGTCCTGACACCAGCGTATTCTGTGCTACAGTTTCTTTTGTAGACAGGCTGATCCTTTGCTGTTTTAAACTAAGAGGTCAGGAAGGTGAGCTGTACAGGTGGGCAGCAAGCAGCCGTACCCATCTGGGTCACTGTCAGTGCCCCAAAGTGTATCCTAAGTTACTCGTGTGATGGGAAGGGGAAGGCTGCCTGTGCTCCTCTGCATGAGGATTAGGTTTATGGTCGCCACCAGTGCAGTGCATAACTCACCCTTTCTATAAAACGGGTGCCGCACAGTCAGGAGGTGAAACAAAACAATGCAGAGATCTTTATATGGTGGAGGTGGACTACGCTGGGTTTTGCATATATAAGGACACCTTTGGAACCTCCTTGTGTCTTTAGCAGTTACAATCAGGAGTGTCCCCTTAATGTTCCTTTCAATTATTGTAGAAAAGCCAACAATTAGAATTAATATTTTATAATTTTGGGGGGCCTTATTTATAACTGAGTTATGATTTTACAACCTACCTCAGCACGTATGAGCATAAGGATAGTTTTGCCTGAATCCTTTGCACGTCACCACACAGCGTCTTTGGCTGGATGGATGGTGGCTGTGTTGCCTTATTCTTCAGACTTGAGGTTGCTGAGCCAAACAGAACCAACTGGTTCTCTCCTGTCTGTAAGGAAGAAGCTGGAATAAAAGGCACACATACCACATGTACTAATTTCCCTGGACAGTCTGGCTTACTCCAGAGTGGAGCTAGGATCACAGCCAACATAAAAAAGTTTGAATGTCCAGGGAGTTTGACCCTGATGGCAGTCTCAAGTCCCAGGCTAACATGAAGGTGGAGACAGCATCGAACTTCACCGTGGCTCCCCTTTTTCATTTTCAGACATTATTTTTATTGTCAAAAGCCATGTTAGTCTACAAAACAGTACTCAGTAATACATTGAATTAATTTTTCTCTGACATTTTGTACCTAAGCAATTTCTCCTGAAAGTAAACTTAATGTTCAAGTAAAATAGTTATTTTCTCTTTAAACTAAAGCTGAATATTTTTTTCTATAATGAGACATTCCGAGTAACTATTTTAACTTCTCCAAATATGTGTGCACTTGTACATGTCCATATACACACAGATGTATACCCTACTGAAATGTTAATATGTAAAGCATAGCCTTATATCAGTTTTATTTAAGCAAATTTATAATCAGAATAAAGGTATAATAAAATTAAGATCTCCCCCATATGTATTATAGTGGTCCAGGAGTAGAGAATGCCACATTGGGTTTGGAACAGAGCAATGAACTGTGAATTCATTAAAACCTCATCAGTCTAATATTTGATTATCTTAAGCAAGTTTGTATCCCCTGAATTGTTCTTTGTACACTTGAAATATTTCATTTACCTGAAGTTTAGTTTTTAAAACTACTTTAACCTTTTTCCAGGTAAACAGAGTTCAGCTCTGTAAAACAGTATATTGTATTAGCATAGCTTTTATGCTGACTGAATCCCTTCAGTATGTTGTTATGCCAAAATCTAGATCGTATTGCCTAGTGTATGAAGTCCATAAAAATTAAATAAACCTGTAGAAAACTCAACGGTTTAGTTCAAAACCTTTTCTCCTTATAAATATTCTTTTTGTGGACCAAAAAAAAGATTTTGCATTTTGCTGAAAAATTTCCAATGTCCTTTCAAATCTTTTGGTTCCATCAGAAACCAAGAAGCAGGATAATATGGCCAGAAGACTTTATTTACTGTGAACCATGGGCACCCTTTTGGAAAATATGACTTGAACAGGACGTTCTTTCAGACAGCTGTGTGCTCTGCTTATGATTCCATAAGATCGTTACATACTTTAAATGATATTCAGAAATATGCTTATGCTATCCTTTTAAGATCTGATTTTCTTATCTGAACTCTTTTAACAAAGGTATTACACTAAGTATAAAAGCTGTCCAATTTTTTTCCAACCTTTTGCTTCTCTCTAAACCACAGTCATTTTGTTAGACATTGAAAATGTCTTGATTTAGTTGTCTTGCTATTTTGGGCCTGTCCTGCCCCCTGCAGTGGTAATAAGGATGGGGCTTCCTGCTGGGTCCTGAAGAATACCATTTCACGGCCGCCACATAGCTGGCGGCTTTTATTTATGGAGCCAAGAAAATGAATGGGTATTAGTGTCCAAACATTTCAACATGCTCCTGTGGCCATGCACAAAAGGGACTGATTTGCAGCAAATTTCCACTTATTTTCCAAAAGTATTTACCTTGAAGAAGCTTGGCTGATCGCTGTAATGGCATAGCAGAGGGGAAAAAATGACCATTTCAGAACCCAATTTTTATATATGTTTCTGAACCTTAAAAGCTCTATACTTCTTCAGAATAAAGATAATGCTCTTGGTTGCTAGGCTTTTATGGATATGTGGCTAATGCCAGCCCGTTTTCATGTGTGTCTTTACAACAGATGAAATAGGCATTACCTAGAAGCAGAAAGCTTATTCTGCAACGGGGACTGCATGGGTGAAGGTTCTGCAAAAGACCAAAGTTAAGGTTCTTTTAAGCATTGTGAAAGGCACTCAGCATGGCACATCCAAGAGGTGTTTTCAATACCTGTACTTTTACCTACCTCCTGGGGGCAGCACAGGGTATATTTTACACCTTTCATAAACTACCCCAGGAAATGTGGGCAAGTCTTTCAGCCCGCGCTCCACTGTGCAACTGCATGAAACCTGCTGATAGCCACACCGTGACAGTACACCGACAAAAATTAGTGAGATTTGCACATGTCCTTTAAGACACTGAAATTTAATAACCATGAGAGGTTATTAAGATATGGCTGCTGAAAATGCTACCTAGACTGCAAAGTTCAGGAATGTGATTCAAAGCCTTGTGCTCGTGTCTTTTTAAGTAGTTCCAGATGAGCTTTGTGGCAGCAGACTTTAACTGCAGCCAGCATGTGGGTGTTAGATGATATAAAAGGCTTAGTTAGATAAAAAGAAGACTATGCTTAGTTCTGCAGGTGTTTGCAGGTACCAAATTTCAGGTGTAATTCCAAATACATACACTCGCAGGTGGAGATTGTATGCCTGAAGATCCCCACCATAATATTTATAGGA
This sequence comes from Trogon surrucura, assembly GCA_020746105.1. NCBI lineage: Eukaryota > Metazoa > Chordata > Aves > Trogoniformes > Trogonidae > Trogon > Trogon surrucura. The sequence goes on along the minus strand of CM036627.1, from coordinate 16,998,363 downwards.
AAGCCACAACAAAAACTGGATTACTTTCACTGTAACATCGTTTCTTGGAAGTTCCCAGCAGGTAACATGTGAAGTCTAGATAATAGAATCACACAACTACACTAGCCGCTATACAAGTTTATGCAGGTCACCAGATATTGCAGTCTGCAACCTTTGAGTGTAAGTTGCAAAAGAAACAATACAGGAAAGAAAGACTTGTCAACGACAATATAATTGCAGTATTTTTTCCATTTTATATTTTTTTTATGTGACATGTTATTCTAGCTATAAATCACATCATTACTGTTTATGGTTGCCTCACCTGCACTAAAATGGAAAACGGCCACAAATTATTTCTAAATTGATTAGTTCCATGTTGTAATCTGTGTTTGTTGCCTTTTATGCTTGAAAATTATTTAGCAATTATAACAACACTCCTGATATAGTTCCCGGTCAAGGGTGCCTCTTTTCCCCCTAAAATCAGTTTACATAAATGACAGAATCAAGGTGGTGTATTTCACCACAGTGCCTGCATACCTTACAGAGTAAATAGATCCCTAAGGAAAAAAATCTGAAATCCTAAACATGCAGCAGCACATCTGGATCTGCTTCATAGTTACAGCAATTGCTCTTTATTCTTTTGCTTCCTGTTCAGATTCACTCTACTCAGGACCTCCATCTCCTAAATCTATTCTCATTCGGGCAATCCCAAAGAAAGAGTACGCAACCTGGGTAAATCCTCTGCAGCAAACAACTCTACCTCCTCCTGTTATCTTACCTTCGACTGCTGGTATCAGTTTCACCATATATATGAAAAAAAGATGGAAGAACGAAGTGGTGGAATAAAAAGCAGATAAAAAATCTCATCTGTTTCAACATCATTCAAACTATGCATGAGGCATACCAAGAGAAAGAGTGATGGATACATGAGAGATGCTCTTTCTTTTTGTCGCTCCCTGGAGTTTTACAAGCTTTTGCTCCTCTTCACACTGCGTGGCAGAACAGCCCACACACCAGAACAGTTTGTTGGAAGGAATAAACAAAAGGTACAGCTGGAAGAATATCTCTGAGTCTCTAGGAAAGGAAAGGCCCTTTCTGTGCACCTTGGTTTGTCCCACCGGGGAATGAATATAACCAGGCTCCCAAGAGAGCATTGTGAGAATCTGCTATGACTTCACACAGTGTTTTTTTAAGTTTCCACTCAGTTTCTGGTCCCTCCTGTAGGTGTGTATGATTCTTAATGAAAACCTCAGGACACCTTTGAAAACTACAAATTACTTCACAGCTAATGTAACTATTTAATTTTCAGAAGCAATCAAGGCCAATCAAACACCAGACATAAGTGACCTGTTTTATAACAAACCATAATTTTAAACATTTTAAAAATAAGAATACGCCATTAATCTCCCTAGCTCATAACAGTACAATTAAGACCATGAATTGGTGAATTATTGTGGTTTAATCTGGTTAAGAATACTGTCCTGAAAACTCTTAGAGAGTGTATAAAAGCTTGTTCTTCCTACTAAAACTGGATTTCATTCAATTGCAGTGAAGCAGGCACACTTTAACAAAAATTAATACCTTGCTCTCTCTTTTGTTCCCTTTTTTAATACATCTTGGTTTAGTCAATGATTGAGAAAGTCTATCAAAGCCTGCTCAAGGTCCTTTTTTCAATCATTAGAAGTGAATCATCCTTAAACCATTGCTTATTAAAAAAGTTTAATCTTGTCAAGTTAGCAAAAAAAAAAAAAAAAAAGAGAGAGGGAGAAAGAAATTTTGCTTTTTTTTCCTGGGGTTAAGAATTACTTTTATCTGACAATGGCTTTGCATGTTACAGCATTAATTTTGCAATAAATTATAGTGCAGGTAGGTGGAATTACTCACATTGCTTGACCAAAGTGTCTGACCTACCCAGACCTCTGATTGATGAATAGTTGCTCATTTTGTTCTACTAGTCCTATCAGACAAAATCGAAAAACTGGGTGAAAAAGATCCTATTTCATGTAACAGCATTTTGTTATACATCATTAGCACTTAATTCTGTCACCAGTGCCATGTCTGTGTTAACTAGGCCTTTCAACTTAATCCTTTCACACCTCAATGTGACATTCATCTTGGACAATCAATGCACCAAAACTCTTGGTTCCAAGGAGTGAGATAATTCATAGGCTGCTGCTACATGGTGGCTCAGCCCACGCCCCCCAAGGGGAGATCTCTTACAAAATTAAAAATGTGATTAGAGCATGATTAGAGCTACCTTTGATCTAAGTAGCAGTACTAGTGTATTCTCAATAGATGCTTTAGGAAAGACCGAATACAAGCCAATGCAACTTCGGCTATTCGCCTGAACAGCTCTCTTATACTAAAGTTCACGTGGCTGTTACTTCACTACTATTGTTATCCAAGGTACTCAGATTTAATTAGTTCAGATGCATCTATCTGCAGTATTACACCTCTTTGTGGCTGTAGGCAGTGTCAGAAGTTTAGGGTTGTTCCGAACCTCTTTTCAGCATGGCTACTACATTCTGGTGAACTTTATGGTTTATTGACTGTTTCTTCTACTTGGGCCAGAACCCATGCTTAAGTCCAAGCTTGCCTTATAAGCACAATGATTAAACCAAAATCTGAAATCAAATGGCCTGGAAGAAGGTCTGGAGTACTATCCCCAACATGTCATGACTCCTGTAACATTGCTCCAATCAGCACTGTGCATAAAACAATCATATGCATAACTGGGGATGGTTGGCTTGAAATTTCCAACTTGTACCCCATGCAGCTTTGTGGCAACATCACAAGGTCTACATGTTTTAGAAACAAAGCAATCACGAGAATGAAACTCACTCTAACGCAAGCAAGTCTCACATTAAGGGCTTACACATGAAACCTTGTTCCTTCTGCAGGCATTTATGACAGAGTTAAACTTCAATCGAGACAGATGAAGGGCAAAATATTCAATGGGCTGGTTTTGCTTTACAGTTGCAGGTTTTTTATCACCAGTCATCCTGCTTGCAAGGGGAGAATGAGGCAGCAACTAATAAACTAACAAGAGATCACAGTTCTGGTAGCGGGAATTTCAGTGGGTGACAAAGCTGATCAAAAGATTGAAAACGGCCTTGTGTAACTTAAAATATGGTCTGCAAAAGGGCTCAAAACTTTATCATTTTTTTGATCTTTGTCAACATTTCCATGGGTTTTAATCGGAATCACAGATTGCATGTAAGAAATAAGTTCTGCAGAAATATGCATTTCTTGTAGTGTAGTTTAACATATTCAAAGTATATAAATTCTTATAGATTTAAACTACTAAATCATGTTTGTATTGTGGTACTACTTGTTCAGATTATTCTTAGTGCATGGCACACCTTCTCACAGTTAATTTGTCAAATCATCACAGAGACATCTCTCATTCTAATTTTCCTTCCAAAGCAGCTCCCTGAAGAATTAAACTAACAGAACTATTTTCTTCTTTGGAATAAGTCTGGTTCTTCTCAAAACCAGTCAGAATTCATGGAAGAGGCAAGGATCAATTCAAATGACCTAATTACAAGATCTGGGGCCTAATTTATTAGAAGTTTTTATTTTTAAATTTCATGCTACAACAGCATTTAACCGTGTTTTGCACATGCTTTTGCTTTTCAACCAAGGACTATTGTCGTAGTGTCCCTATCTTTGTCCCCTTCTTTACTGTTTTGATGCCAGCACACTGGGTCATGCGTTATTTGGACTGCAAATTCTTTGAACCATAAGCTGGATATTCCTTAACTAACCAATAATGTATTTAGGAAAAACAGGAGGTAGGTAGCAGACAAAAAAAAAGTGTCATAAAGACACATTTTTTTCATCCTTCTCTCGACAGAAGTAGCCTCCATTAACTTTGAAGATCCTCTTTCTGACTTTCATCCTAAGTGTAATTTCTTGTTGTGTTGGGTTTTCTTTTGTTGTTGGGTTGTTTCTGTTGTTACTCTTTGGGGTTTTTTTACACCTGGGTTCTGTCCAGACTCCTTAGTCTGAATTAAAGTTACATTGCAAGTGCCTTACCTCAGTCGCAGTGAATGTATATGCAGAGACATTCCACTGGTTCCATTGGCATTGGTCCATATGTGCACAACTGTAAATGACATGAAAAAAATCTGGCCTCTGATATGAAAAAGGCTATTTATGCACTTTCACAAAGGACAAAAGTCTTATAACTTTGGGTCTACACAGGAACGAGACACAAATATGTTAGTGAAAAGCCCCAAGTTTTCTAAATGTAGATGAGCACAGATTAAGAAAGCAGTAATTAATTTCCTTTGACCTCAAGCTGAAATTCCTTTCTAAAGCTGTCATAAAGAGAAAGAGGCCAGAGAGAAGAAGTGAAACTGTGTAACAATGCAATTAAACCCTTGTAATGAGGTCAGCCATTGGACTTGTTGCAACTGATATCATTATAGCAATGAGGAGGCATTATACGATGGCCTGATTTTTTACAGGATTCATTTTTTCCTTTAACTCTTTAACAGTCAGATATGTATTCTATAGCATTATAAAATAACTGTTGTGAGCGATCAGAAGAGTAGGCACAAGCTTTATTGTCTTACTAACACTATTTCATAAGTTCTGGTAATGAATGCATAAAAAGAACTCCGTGACCGTGGACTACAGGACAACTTTGACACAGACAATCCTTCACGCAGACTCTCTGTTGTATTTACTGTTAGAGCTTCCCCCAGAAAGCGACTTCACTCCCTTCCAACAATAGGAGAGAGTAAGTTTTAGCAATTCACTGGCAACTGGTGATGGGCAATACTTGACTCATGTGGGACTTGTGGTGCTCAGAGAAAACTGTTGGACTAATCTGAACCAGAAAGAATTCTAAGTAGTCTCGATCTCACTTGAAACGTGTTTATCCATTGAGGGTGCTGGGAAAAGAATTTGTTCTGCTGGAAGAGTATTCATTGAATTCATGTGGTCTGTAAACATAAGTTTCAATTGTCTAGTTAGGCATTAAAAAGAAATAAAAAGTTGTGAAACAGATTTGGGCTCAGATTCAAGGAAATTTAGATAGGACATATTTTACACAAAGCTTTCATTAGCTAAATGATCAATTTTTTCAAATGGGAAACTAAGCTTAGGATATTTTCCCTTTCTGGAAGGAGTGTCCTCAGTATTGGGCCTGCAAATGAAAAAAACACCTCTGTTATTACCTCTCTGACTCACTTTGATTTTCTCAGCAACTATTCACAGATTGGTAAATAAAAAGTTACAGTTCTTCCCTCACCATATTTATATGAGTGAATTCCTCCTAGTGCTTGTAAGATAGGGCTTGGGTATTTAAGAGGGTTATAAATCCAAGGTGGCTGTAGGTATTTCCATCTTCTCAGAGTATTTCATTACACCCATTTCTCTATTTCCACAGTTATTTCTTTAGGTGTCCCCTTGCTCAGCACGCTGGCTCCCAGCTTGAGATGCCTTGCAACAGCACAGAGAATATGCACCCTGAACTCAGGGATGAGTATTCAACTATGGAGACAAGAGGACCTCAAACTGACATCTTGCAGCACCTAAATCCATTCATTTATCTTAGAATCACTTATTTTGGTTCACATAGCAAAGAAGCCTTTGAATCAGTCCAGACTTTATCCCAGTGCTCTGCCCTTTCCCCATGAAGTTTTTATGAGATCAGCAAGCTACTTACACTGCTGAAGGAAGGTGCCCGTATCAGAAGCAGGTGCTGCTTCAGCCTGTTGCAGATCTACAACCTGCTGGGCAGAGTTAAAGTGCCTCACGTGTGAGAAAGGCTCTCAAGAAAAGCAAGAGAGAGCTCACTTTAGTTACTGTTCTAGCTGGAGGAATACATTTGCAGGGTAAGGAGAGAAAAATGTTAGCTTATTGGGGCCTTAATTAGTCATACTCCATTTATTTCTTAAAAAATAATTGGAGTAAACCCGAAAAGGAATAATCTGGGGCATTTATATAATGCCAGAGAGAGGAGATGATTGCCTGATGAAGAGTCTGTTCATTGACTTCAGTGGAGCACGGAGATTTCAGACTTGAGCTGCCTCTTTCTTGAAGCTTCAGTTCTTCTGGCCCTTGAAAATGTCAATGCGTATATGAAAGCATAAAAAAGAGACTCAAACTGATATCAAGTATTTCCAACTCGTCCCTCCACGTTCCTCAAATTGTTCAGCTTAAACCAGCTTGAAACAAAATTCTCACGTACCTTATATGCTTTCTGAATAAGTTCACCATCCCCTGTGAGCATATTATACTTTTAAAAGAACTATTAGAAGATGACTTACTGGTTGGAAATAAAGAAAAGGCACCATTTTCTTGCACTTAGAGGTGTGAGTCACCAGTTCAGATCCCTTTCCTTTTAATGGTGCACTGAGTCATCACGTGCCTCAGTTTCCCCTCAGTGAGTATAATACTGACCTCTGCAGAGAGCTGCAAGCTTGCTGTGAACCTCTGTATTAAGTGCAAAGCCATAGCATTATTAAAGATATTTTAAAACAGAGACAGCTGAGTGATGTCCTATAAACTGTCATTTCTCTCCAAATGGACTACAATATAATATTTCCTCCAGAAATGCATTTATTATTTAACACTTTTCTGTGAAAGGTTTCTTTTACATTGCAAATGCTCAGAGTTCTTTCATAGGTCTTAGACTATTGACCCTTTACCTTAAAACATGCTATTAATGCTTAACGCTGTTATTAGCATTCAGGGAAGTAATGATTGGTACTAAAATGGAAATGTGCAGTAAAAACACCTTCTATTTTGTAAAATAATTATGTAGCCTAATAATTATTTCATACGATTCTTTTTGATTGATAGGGAAAGGGCACCGAGAAGTTTGGAATCATGATTCTTTAAGGTCTACATTCAAATTGCTGCCACCAACACCATTGTTTCCGACAGTTAGATTTTATAAGAGCAGCAACAGGATGATCCCTGATTCTGTTTGGATCAGGGTTACGTCAGATAAGGTATACTTAATTAGCTGCGCTTTTTTTTTGCCTTTTTTTTTTTTTTTGAATGGCAAGGAATTATAATTCTATAAAGGGCAATACAGCATTCTTGCAATTTCCCAGTAAGTCACTGGTACCCCGGAGGTCAAATATAGTTCAAGTCTGCAGTGAAGTGAGACTACCTCCTTCCACTCTGCTGTCATCGCACCTGACCCTAACCTGGTAAAAGCATCCCTCGTGGTGCCAGAGAGGCCTTTCCATTCTCCGTGTGCGAGCTACGCAGGTCTTTCACATTTAAGGCTGCCAGATAAATGTCAACTCGCGATGTTCTTATGATGTTTAATGGGAGCCAGGCTGAGAGTGCTTGAACTTGTTTCACTTTGGAGAAGTTTTTGTCACTTCGGCTTAGATGGAAAAACAAGTTTTAGATCGATAATGTACATAAATGAAGTAAGTTCACTGAGCTGGGCTTTCTTGGCTGATTTGTTGCTTGCTAAAAAAACTGGAAAACCTACCTAGCTGCTTGTGTCTGTGTGTAGTACAGAAATAGCTACAAGATTACTGTTCTGTGTTTTACAGACAGCTAGTTCTAGCTCCATTCTTTTTTGAGTGCGTAATATTAGAAACTTTTATAGTTGTTTTCATCACAGGTTTTCAGACTCTGAGACAGCTATCACTGGGTGTCTATATGCATGTACAACTATTTTAAACTATTTTTGCTGGGCCTGTTTCGTTGCCAATTTTTCCTTTAAACACACTATTCAAATTGAAAAGAATAAATTTAAGCCAGATTTACTCCTCGTGATACTACAGCAATGGATTGCAAATGAAAGGAAAATTACAGCTGAGGATAAGTAGCATACATGTACACAAATAAGTTAATTGCTTGTAAACAGTTTTAAACAAATTTTAACATGAATTTGGAAGAAGTATTGAGAAGTCTTTCCCATCATAATGGTGATGAGGACAAAGTCTGCTGACCTCTGTCCCTCTACCTTTACCAGCAGAAATTCCTAAGCAGGGAGAGAAAGCAGCCAACGCGCACCAGCACCGAGAATCCTGCTCGTCGCTCAAGATAACCTGGGAGCTGCACAGATATTAAAGTGATAACTACCACAATAAAACTTCAAGGACTATTTAAGAGCTGTGGGAAGGAAGAAAGGAGACGCTCCTACCGATCCCACCTCAGCTACTCAGCCGCAAATGCTCTGGGAGGAGCACAACTGCTCTCCTGGATCCCTACCTCAGATCCTACACGACTACCCTAAGACACCAGCAGGGCCAATAAAAGCAGTAAAACACCCGCAGGATCAGCAGTAGGAGCAACAGCTGGCCAGATACATGAAAGGAAATAAAATGTACCATCTGAGGGTAATCAAAGGATTAGTTATGACTCACGAGTCACAACTCCTTTCTGGACAGACTCCGGCTTTGATCTAGCTACATATGGCCCTTTGCTCTGGTTCTGTGCTCGAAAGAGCAGAAAGAGAAACACAGGAAGTCAGCGTTAAATGGAAGCAGTAGGTGTGAGATATTGGGAGCTATTTATATATTAACCACATTGGGACAATTAGCTGGATTCAGAATTACATGCTTTACTACATAATTAAAATTCTGGTAAGTATTTACTTTTGTAGAGGAGGTTACAAAATTAATAAAGAAGAATGTCAGTCATTTACCTAACACATTACCAATGACGCGAGTAAGAGAGATGGGAGACAGGGATAAAGGAAATTTCAAATGGTTTCTGAATATTCTGTGGCATTTCTCTTAATAATGCTGCAGCAAATAATAACAAATTGAAAGAACTGCGTTATCTCAGGGCTGAACTTTTCTGGTTTAGCTTCTGCTAGCTCTAATCATGTTGGATTTTAAGCTATGGGAAAAAAACTTTATTAGCTGTTAGAAATGTCTTGCAGACTGTAAGCCCCAAGGTTTCTATCAGCTAAGTTAAACTCTCTAAGTTTCTCAACAGGAAAAGTGTTTTCAAGATCTCAAATATTTTCTCTCTCTTATCAAAAACCTCTTAAATAGGTTTTTGTGGTAGTTTTTTTTCAAAGCAACTCTAATCTTTTTCTTTATTCTCTTTCTTGAAGGTCCAAGAATTTCACTTATCCTCTTGTATTAACTCATGGGATCAATTATGACTATCATGACTATTAGTCTTTGTCAGAGATACTCCTCTCTCCAAGCCACATTCATGATCCTAGAAGGATACTCTAGATTTACATTTAGCTGTACTAATACTACATTATCTCTATGAAACTCTAAGTAACCCACTCCTATTGTTATTTATAAATCATCACCTGCAAATTCTATCTGGAGGTTTATATTTTTTCTCCAAAATATCAACTCTGGGCTATATGCATATTTCTGTGCATACCCTGTGAATGATGATTTCTCATTTAGGAGCAAATTTTGAGATAAGCTAAACCTGCCTGTTTGGGCTACACTCATTCTTGTATTACACTAGTTTTGTAAGGAAGCCATGCAGCGTCAGATGTGTCACAAAATTTTCCTTCTTTCAGAATGATTACTTTTACCAATTCTAAAATGTTTAATGACACTGTAAGTCTGCCCTGACAGCATCATGGTTTCAGCTGGACCTTAAACTAGTTCACAAATGTGTAGGAGTCTTTTTTCAGTGTTATCACACACATTACAACTCCTACAGATTATGTAATGATGCAAATGTACATTCCAATAATAACAGTATAGACATGTGGTTTCATATATGCCGAATATTTAGAGAGCCTATATAGAGAGGGTATATATTTAGCGTCTACTTCCATCACCCTGTGAATGTAATGCCGGAGGGAATAATTAAGGGGCAAGACTGGTTGACCTAGACATTGGTTGACCCGCCCGAGGCTTTCAGACTGAATTCTCTGGTCTGCTAAAGAAGAAAGCCTCACAAAGTATCTTTAAAGCAGCCATGGAAGACAAGAAGAGGGTTCCCTAGCAACTCTGTGATGATATAAGTGTGTCGGAGATGGCTCAGCTATTGGCCATCACGAGGCATTTCCTGCCCCAGCACAAGAAGACAGTCATAAATTCATATGGAGAAGGCAGAATAGGACTGGAATGTAGTGAACTTCACTGCCTTAGATCCTTCAACAGCAAAAGTAGACTTTTCCCTCTGTAACCAGAACCATGTGAATCTGAATCTTTAGACCCTTGCGGTTTCCCACTTTGTTCTGTGGCTTTGACATACTAGAAAAATGTGGCTCGAAGGTCTCATTATCGAAACAATAAATCCATCGCAAGCAACAATCTGTCAGAATTCTATTAATTTACATGTCACTGACCTGTTTTCAAAATCGTTATCTGCCATAACCCAGGCCAAACGAGAGGATGCCACCAGTAAAAGTTGTTTGGTCTCTCCAATTAATTTATTCCTGAGCCCGTAGGCTGAATCTGCACCAGAACTACTGCACAGAGGTGGCACTGGAGTTTGACCACAAAGCTTGTGTGGAGACTACTCGTTTCACGTGGGCTACTGACAAGTCATCAGATACTAAAAAGTTCAGTTCACTGATTGATACAGCCTGAATGGAATCTCCAAATCTACTGCAAGGTGAAAATCACTGTGTGAATTCATTAGCCACCTTCTCTTTATCATTAGGAAATGTAAAACAGTAACATTGCAGGAAAGATATTCATTACCAGACCGCAGCTGGAACCTTTCAAGATCAGGGATTAAAAAGCACATAAACTCACTGTTTCCAATTAGGCACAAACGTCTTTCTCTTCTCTTCTCTCTTCCTCAGCAATCACGTGACTTGCTCTGGATGTGGCCTAAAATGACACATTTTGGCAAACTCTTTGACAACTTTTTTACCAGATAGCTAGTACAATCATCTAATTAATTTCTCTCACTACTTAACCCCAGTTATCACGCCCCCACATAAAGGTTTCCACAATACCCTTTTTCCAGAGCTTGCCATAGCTTTTGCAGTGTAACCTTTTCCTGCACTCCTCAGCAATTCCCAGCTCAGGGACTACATCTAGGTCTTGGACCAGAAAACAGTCAGATCTGAAAAACAAAAAAACAGATCCTCCACAAGCCCAGTTGCCTTGCAATGAAAATTCAGAAGGGTTCCAAGATTTCCACAGCAGGCAATCTCCAAATGACATGCAAGACAATACATCAGATCTCAGGCATGAATAGCTCGAAATCTTTTCCCCATTCTCACCACATTTTTATGACTCCTCTTATTGTATCTTAAGGGTTTGGGTTTTTTCCCCAGTTCAAAGGCATGTGGCTTGTACAGTCCAACTTTCTTTAGAGAAGGTCACCATATTTCAAAGGCACAGTTTTTAAGGCTGCTTAGAAACCTTTCTTAAGGAAACTGTCTGCCAAATCTGCCTTACGACTAAAGTTGAATTCCAATGGATATTCCCTCATGACCCCGGTAGAGTCAATGAGACTTCTGCAACTGATCATCAAGTTCCAGTCCTTTGTACATTGCAATTATTTTTTTTTCCAGCAGTTTTTGCTTTTTTAAAGCCTGTTTTCAAATAAAGGATGAGGTTCAAAGTAATGTTAATGCTCTTCTTTCTTGAATGTCTAATCAGACTGGCTGGGAAGAAGGAACTGGTGTACAATTTTGTTCCTGTTAAATTTGTTAATAGTCTTGTGCTGCAACTTGTCTAGATGCTTTGTGACTAGTGCTGGTCTTTTCTCCTTTTTTTTTCCCACTGACATGCTCTTGCCAAGGATATCGTTATGACATTCTGTAGTAACAAGCATTCTTCTGTTCAAATTTATATCAATTAGTTTGGGACAGTAATTCAATCGGACGGCCCACTGGATTTTGAAAGACTCGCAACGATGTCAAAGTGGCGACCTTTTTCCTCCACTCTCAGCCAAAAGCCATTTTTTAACAAGGAGCTCTTGAAAAGAAATGCCACTTTGATAATTAGTTATTGATCACGGACAATGCGGCGACGAATACCATCGGATTAGCCAGACGCCAGTGGGTCGCGACACGAGGGTTTCCTTATCGCAATAATCTATGAAAAGAAATATAGAATAAAGGTCATTAAGGCTTCTGTTTTGGGAGCATAACCCAGATAATTTGACTTCCTTATTAAAAATAAAAATGCCAAAGTATTCTGGATGCACTTAGTTTTGCAATGAACCTGTTAAAAAAAACCTTGCAGCTAAAGAAATTTTGGGAAGTTATACTCTTTACACAACTACAAGTAATATTTTGATAAATTAACCGCACTTTGGTCAGCAGTCTTACCTCATCAAAACACCATTATCTTCCCTACCCGAAAATGTTCATTAGAAACTATTTTGGAACTGCGCATATAAACACCATAACAATTATGGACTTAAAAATAACGGACTTCTTTTTTTCATCTAATTTAGGAAGCACTTCAAGGCCTGCCTGAAATTGCTTCATATAAGTTATTTAATGGAGAAAAAGTAGCAAAGAACAATTTTATTGCACTTAAAAGAGCAGAAAAGAGGAAGGACTCCATTAGTTATAGAGTTTCTTTCCAGAATATTAATGAAACATAGCTTTGTTGAAATGTGCAAGAATATACAACTACCTGTGCTGTAATTTTGGCTGCCTTGAGAGACTATTAGGTAAGTACTGAAGTAATACAACTATTTTTGAAGTATGGGGGATAATGTTAGAGTCCTGTTGTAATTGAACTCTTACAACACCATAGGCAATACCCGTACATGATTGGACTACCTAGTACTCTACATTAATAGGAATATTACTTATAGATCATCACTTCAAATTCAGCACAGGGCTTTATTACTTTATACTCTTGCCTAGAATAGTTGTAATTCCAGCTTGTCAATGAGATAGGGGGAAAAAAACATTATGGTCAGAGAAATAAAAGTCCAGAATGATTGACTTACATAATGTCACATAGGATATCAGAAGTCTGCAAGTCTAAACATCAAACCCAGATTACTTTATTTCTTATCAGACAAAATGGTTTTCTTATGAACTGATGACTAATGGCACTTAAAGCAGTGTGAGTAGTCTGACATTAGTCAATATTCCCCAAATTAAACTGGTATTATGTCCACTTACTATCGCATAATTCTTGTCTGTTTCAGCACAGAAAATAATGACACAATGGCCACCAAGGCAAGATGAAGCTCTCAAAGCTGAATGTTTTTTCATATAGGTTTCAAGTCATTTGGATGGGGAAGTGATGTATCCGTTTCATGGGTAATAAGCATCCATTCATTCCAGGGAAAAAGAACCTCACATTATTAGACTGATGAACCTGTCATGAACACAATATTAATTTCTTCTTTTATTCAATATTCTTTTGTAAAGTTCATTATTAATTCACTGTCATTTTATTGTTATTATTAAATTACTATTATTTTAATTTATGATAAATTAGCTTTTCGAAGAGCTTCCAGGGATTCGTTTTTGTATCGCAGTGTGTATGAAAACATTCTAAATATGTATGCAAGGTAACAATTAGAATGGTTACTCATTAGCTTCGTAAAGGTAACCTATTCTAACTTCCGCGATCTGAAGGTTATTTCATTTTACCGCTGTGACTGCGTGAAATTCAGTCTTAAGGAGGAAACTACGATTTCTTGAAGTTGAAGGGACTGTGTGCCCACAACAAAGGTAACATGTTATAAAAGTTTTGCTGTTGGGGAGTAAGGATAATTTTGCAAGGTGGATGTTTCATGACCCTTTTCGGCCGTTATCTTGTCATGGGGACTTTGGCAACGTAATTCACTTTTAGGTAGCTTGTTTTCCTGCCTGTCTACTGTAAGCTGTTATTTTATGGTTCAGGATTAACATTAAAAGAATAATTGTTAACCCTGTTCTAAGCTGCTAACAGAGAAACCTGAAGCACTTCAGCCAACAGCGTGCAGATAGTTTCTGGTCTTCGCAGTTTTCCTTCCACAAGCAGGAAAGACATTCTATCACCGTCTTCAGGTAACCAGCAGCACCACTTTTTTGGTATACAGATGAATCCATTATTACCTCTTGTTTAACCGCTAAAATTTATGCCTGAAAGCTTTCACTGCATACTAAAAAAAAAGCTCTACGGATTAGATGCACACGCAGAATCTCTTCTTATGAGCATAGGACAAGGAGGACAAACTATTCCAGTGTAGCATATCTCTCCAGTCCACAATTCAGTTTAACAGTTCTCTGCATTTTAATAGCTGGACACCAAGTATTTCAGAAAACCCTCCCTTTCCTGACATGCAGACAGGCCATTTGGGGACAGTGGACCTGACTCTTTCTATGACGAAAGATCACAAATGCAGTGGGACATCTGTCCTTCCTGACCACTCTTGGAAGTACCCAAGTCCCTTGGCCACTCCTGGCCACAGTCTCTGGAAATATTCAGAATAACGGTATTAATATAGATACAATCACCGTTAAAATAAAGCATAAGGTACATCTCTTTAGTTGAGCTTACACCTTGCAGTCTCACCTCAGTGCATCCAGAGGCAATGGAAAGTGCACTGTCTGTCTGTTGGACCAGTTGTTTGTGTAGATACCATGGTGATGGGCATGTGATAAGATGCCCATCTTATCACATTTTCCCAAGACAGCAATAATTCTTACTTACCTATACCCCCCAGCATGTTCTGAGGACTAATCAGTTAGTGTTTGCTCAAATCTGTAAAAGGCCATATAAGTACTATTATTATTACCTTATTATGATATTGACTTTACCACATTGAACTGCAGTACTTTCCTCCACTTAGGTGTAATATTACCATGAAGTGTTTATATTCCCGTAATGTAAATGTTTCCTTTTGAAGGTGCGTTGAATAGCTTATTGTTACATGTGATCCACAATATAATTTATTTACGTGAGCCAGGAGACTCTAAAAATGTATTCTAGGGACCTTTCCAGTTAGACTTACGCTTTTACATTCTCGTTTTGTCCTGAGCAGTGTTTGTCGACATGCATTTCCGAAAACCTGTTTGTCCAATCCATACAGCCCTCTAGGGCCCTGTGTTTTGCTGCACCAGTAGGCAGGCTGTCATTGCTTTGGCACTGAAATAGAGCTGACCAGAAAGGCTGGGCTGCTCTTCTGTTGCTGAATTCACCTGATTCAGAAGCGCCCTTAGCCTTGTCCTGAGAGCAAAGGCTGAACAACTCCATGAAGTCAAACCTGCAGTCCTGTGCACTGATTAGCACTTAAGCCAAGTGCCAACCTGCCCCCCATTCCCCGCCAAAAACCCACAAAGCCACCTGATCTGTCAAGTTTGCTCTTACCATTCGTATTGCAAGCTGACAGATATTTACTCTCATCCCCCCCCCGAAGCCCTTACATCTGGATCAATGGGGACAGGCTTTCCACCCCTCAGAAGATTCACTTACATTAAGTGGCGAGGTGGAAGCAGAGAATGAACAATAGACGGCTGTCAGGCTCGACAGCAGGGCATGGATGTATGAGTGTGGAGCTGACAGCGAGGGCCTCAGAGGGTAAACTGCTTTGCTGGAACTAATTAAACAGATGAAATTATTACATGAATATGCAGATGTTGTTTACATTTTACCATATGGTATTATTTCAGGTAATAACTCGCAGGAGGATCCCTTCCTCTCATCAAGAGGAAATGAGTTGAAAAGGAGGCTCCACGTGTCACCTTTCAGTTGCTAGGCAGACATTGATATGGCAGGCTTCTCTCTGAGTTGCAGGGAAACTCTTCTCCTTGTAGCTATATGACACCAGAGAGGATTTGCATTCTCCCTACTATGCGATGTTGGAAGAGATTATCTTTTATTAAGCGTAAATGTTAGGGTTGCAAAATTTTTCCTATTATGCACAGAAGGCATGCACTTTTCCAAATGTTGATTCCCAGTGTGTGCTTTACAGCGGAGATGCTGCCAGTCCAGAGTCTGTAGGTAAGAACTGACAGATCTGTCCAAATAAGTAGAGGCTGGAAGTATGACATTTCTGCAAAGTCTGACACGTGGCTGTGCTGGTTAGCATTTACTGCTTTGCTAACCTGAAGTGTTGATAACAGAGTAATTCCTTTTCAATAACTTTCCATTCATCATAGTGAAAAGGTTGCTCTCTAGAATTATAGAGGCACAGGACTACTGTATCCAACAATATAAAAAGATATTAATTATATGCGCTTGAGATGCACAGTCAGCCAGCATATGACACGCCAAATTGCTGTACAACCCAGGCAAAGATGCACAACGAGAACAAGCAGCACTCCAAGCATTCCCCAAAAATGTTAACTGTGGAAGAAGGACAGTGACAGTCCATAGCCAACGCAGGGCTGGAACTGCCTGGTTTGGAAGCTACTCATTACCAAAAAAATTCAGAAAGGATAACTGCAGAAATGTAGCCATACTTACAGTGTCTACATCCATGAAAAACCATCACAAATCTTGAACGAATAGATACAATTGCCAGATGAGACTAACAATGCTACTGATGAACAGATCATTTCACAGCAATGTCTACTTCTTAAAGACGAACATGCGACTGTCCAGTCATTTTGGTACTAGATTATTCAAAATTCCCCTCCTAAAACAATTCAATATAAACGTGAGTGATACCTCTTTCGGGCTGATTCAGTGTCTCACTTCTACAATGACTATTTTCATACCCTCTGAGTGATCAGTGGCACCATCTTTTTCATTAGATGCAAAAACACCCTCTCTTTTACTCTCTTTATTGCTTCTTCTAAACGTTTCTAGATGATATGTGGACTGACCATATTGTTCTTTCCCCAAAAACTCAAGTACCAGATATGTTTCTGTAGCTCATTGATAGGGGATAATGCCAAGTTACATCACCACTGCACTGACAGATTGGTTGCACGTTGCCGCTGATACGTTTGGCTTCCAAATATCTTTCCTAGGTACATCATTTTAATAGATCAATGGGGTCACTGGTGACCTATATCATTTAAGATGCAAAGACATGATGTCAGTGGTGCAAAATGTGGTCTTGATTCAAGCTATCATATTGTATTTTTGAAACAAGAATAATGTTTTCTCTTTACCACTATTTTCCCTGTAAAAACCCAACTGAATAGCCTGTATAAGTACCTCTGGCCACTCTGAGTGCACGAATGAGAGAAAAAAACCACCAGTTTCCTTGACTTAACAGACAAATAGCTTTATGCAGAACTGGTGCTCTAAGTTCAGAAAGGATTTTTTTACTTTGTCTTCTGACATAAACATTTAGCAGTATAACATATATATCAAAACAAACCAGAGCAGTTCACTTTATATACATTCCCTTTGGAGAGAAGGTGAGAAAACACAGAACAGATGTTAGTCATGCTTAATGTACTACTGGAGGGTACTCAGATACTAAGGTGATGAATATAGTAACAGAAACGAGTATTCTCTTCCGCAACTGCTATTCCTAACTGACAAAAAAACAATGAGAAGTGCTTCATTTGTCTGCTCATCAATGCACCACCTCACAACCAAACACTCTGGATTTTCCTGCGGAAACACAACAAACACTGCTGCTAATCACTGACTGATACCCACCTTTCCCTCCTCATATGGTATCGGTGGAAGTTGGCTTTGATCACTCAAAAAAATGTATTCTTCCGCAACAAATTAAACCACTGCAACAGTTAGGAGAAGTTTCTGTGAATTCCTGCAGATAATCTTGTAAAAGACCTTGTCTGTCTTGTTTAATTCATAACATTTTATATTATATCATACAAAAAGAAGAAAATCTGGCTTTAGAAAACTATTAATTTTTCACTAGAAACTAGTCCTCTGGGTTGCAAGTTTTGTTGGCCACATGGGGAGTCTGTTTATCTCACCCCTGCCAGAGCCCTGCTGCTGCCCATTTTTGTATAGTCACAACCACCTCTTTCCTGCTAACAAAGACACTGGCTTGGGGAGCAGTTCTGATCTCTTGTTACAAAGCTTATTGCCTGCCCACGACGTGTACTATGTTTCCTGGTCCTACTGAAAAAGAGAGCCTGAGGGAAGAAAGGCAACGGCATGGAAATAAATTCAAGAACTTCAGTATCAGGGTAAGAGAAGAACTTGCTGCGAGCAATCAGAGGTGTGGACGAGGGCACAAATGAAACAAGAAGTGCTACATCAGGAGCTGAGAACGTCCTGTTGTTGGCATCGCGGGAGGTGGAGAGCGACTGCACACAGATCACTGAGCAGGCACTGCCTAAGGCTGTTACTGCTGAGAAGAAATCATGATACAGCTATTATTAATAATAATATAATGCTGCTCAGAGGTCTCTCAATGGTGTTAAAAGCAGCAAATGAGACACCAGATGAGGCCTGGAGAATAAGGTCCTGCCTCATGCTTTTCCATGTTTTTTGCATTTACCTCTATCAGACAGGCCTTCTACAGGTCTGTATTATCTCAAAGCCCCATATGATGTATAATCTAAACAAGGACTATATAAGCAATGTGTAAATGCAAGAACATAAGTATATATCTATCTACTATCCCTCAAATTCACCTTTTCTTCTATTTGCTACAGCAGTGAATCACTAACAGTTATTCACTAGACTTTCTCCCCACTTGCTAACGTGTCTAAAATTCCCCATCTCAGTCTTCTGGCTGTCATGCCATTCCCTCAGTACTATGGTACTGC
Organism: Trogon surrucura; assembly: GCA_020746105.1. Lineage (NCBI taxonomy): Eukaryota > Metazoa > Chordata > Aves > Trogoniformes > Trogonidae > Trogon > Trogon surrucura. Next base: position 16,979,855 of record CM036627.1, on the reverse strand, counting down.
TCTCCTCTGCTCACTGTCTGGGTAGGGTGAACTCTTGTGGTTCCAACTGTGTTTTCTTTACGGTTGGAAAATGTCCAGCACATCAGTGTTACTGAAAAAAAAATAGAAAGTAGGTAAACTTTGTTTTCATTTATTCTTATTCATCTTTTGTTCTTCTTCCAAGAAATCAACTCCACTTGGCAAGCACTAACTGTGTAAGACAACTTACTAACGCTGTAAGACATCGAATTAAATGTAGCATGATTATCAAACACATATGTGATTTATCATGCAGAGTTGAGCTATATTGTGGCTTCTTACCTCCACTAGAAAGTCCCAGTGAGCAAAGGGCAGTAGAATGTCCATTTGTTTTCTTCATAGCACATTCTGTTTCAAGGTTTCATACTTTAGTATTTTGCCACCTGAGGTTTAAACTTTCCCTAGTGCCTACAAAATGAAGTAAATCGAGTCATAGCAATGACAGATTTGGCCTGAAGTCTCTTGGATGAAGGCCCAAACCTAAGAGAAGAAATAATTCAGAAAACTCTGCATTCAAAATAAAATTATATAAAGGAACTGATAGGTGTTCCCAACATGGAAAAGCCAGACCTGTGTAACATTTCACTTCTCCAGACTTCATGATGATCTGTGTTAAAGAGGGAAAACTAGTGCCAGATCTGCTGATTTCCATTCCAGTATTTCACTTTAATAGAAATGATATATCAACTAGGGTTTAGTCTTTGTTTTTCTTCTACAAATGTAGACAGACATTTTGAGCTTTATGCGTTATATAGAAAAGTTCTTAGGTTGTGCTATATTCACAACGCAAAACAGAAATCCACAAAATGTTCCCATCGCTTCGAGTACCATTCCCAAAATTTCCAAGTCCTTCCACAGCTGCATTTCGTCTTTCTGTCATGTGAAAGCATCTCAGATTTCTTGAAAACAGCAAAAATATATTTCTTACATTACATGGGAAGGAAGGAGGGTTTCAGATGTGAAGCAGCAAACAGTCCATAACCTGCAAAGTCAAGAAGAAAACAATTTCAAAGTATTTTGGGTTAGAGAGAGGCTTGAGGACCAGCCTCTGTTTGAAAGCCCATAAATGATGGCCCTTAGTGAAAACTCAAAAGCGCCACGTATTTGTTTCTCATTGGATACCCCTCTCTGCTCTGTGCCAGTCTCAATCCAGCTTTGAAATTACCTGAGTACTAATTGCATATACATACTGTAGCTGTGGGACTGTTGCATAGGTCATGAGTCACTAACACTGAAGCCGTCCTCTCCACTGGCATTTTTCAAAAAAGCTTCCAAAAGAAAAACTGTAACTTTTTAAAGGTATGAAAGAAGTGGTTGAGATGTTATCTTTCTTCAGTTTCTATTCCAGTACAGTCACAAATACCAAAAGAATATTTCTGGAAGCATTTTACACAGTGACTAACGCAAAATATTTCAGCTGTGTCAGCATCCATCCAACTCTAGGCTACATCTTGGTATTTCAGACGAAAGGCCTCCTGGCAAAATTTAAACTGAGGAACGAGTAATATAATTATGACAATTTTTATTTGTAACAGTTGTGAATGGTAGCATCAATGCTTGCTAATCCTTTGATAAATTCTTGTTACCTTTCAGTTCCCAGCCGTGTATATATATGCAAGTATAAAGCATATTGGAGGCAGATGCTGCAGCAGATGAATGTGTTTGCCAAGTGGTGTTTTGTTTGCTGAGGTTTTTTTTTTTCATCTAGGTATTCTTAACTGTCATGTTACGTGCGCCAGATAGTTCTTACTTCTGGCACATTTCATGCAGTGTTCTGGAAGTTTGATTAATGCCACTTGTTTCTTCCCCCATTCTTCTCCCTATTTTCTTTCCCACATCTTCATGTTAGACTTTGTCTTGCAGCCTTTACTCAGATGAGTAAAGTAATTTATTCCAGCGTAACTATTTGCATGAGTAAAAGAAATAGCAATAAACTTGAACAATCTGCAGTCATTCATATTTGAGCCAATCTACTGCAGGTGATCCTGCTCTAGCAGGGTGGTTGGACTAGATGATCTCTGAGATCCCTTCCAACCTCTAACATTCTGTGATTCTGTGACAGCTTTTTTGTTCCTTTTTAACCTTGAAGTTTCATCATAATGAAATGAAATAAAACAGAAGAAAAACTGATTTCAGGACAATCAAGTTTAAAAATGGGTTTCTTTTACAACAACTTACATTAACAGAAACACAGCATCTGCTCAGTAAGAAGAGAAAAGTAAAAACCGTTACGCTCACTTATTACCTGAATTTAGAGAAAATTTAGATATCAACAATGTTGTACCTTCTGTAGTCTTACCATCTCCCGCCATTAAGAAATCAGAATAGTTTTTTATCTCAGTTTAATAGGAGGGAAACTGTGTCATTTCTAGCGTTCACCTGCTTTGCTCCTTAAATGTCTGTAGGAGCTTGAGTTTGGCTTTCTATAAGTTTTGGAGTTCATTCATTTTTATTAATTATCTTCAGAAGTTGAAGGGGGGTTACATAGTGAGTGTAGAAGAGGGCACTAATCTCCGTGACTTTGCAGACTGCTCCCGTTTTTGAAAGAAGTGAGCATACACACGCGTGCACGCAGGTACGTATCTTTGCATGTATGCGAACAACACCGTCATATGAAAAGGTTGCAAAGCTTTGGGAGCTCAAAAGCAATATCTTTCCTCTCTAAACTGCTTTATTACTGGCATTCCCTCCCTCTTGGGCATGCGTTCAGCTGAGACCAGGCCAAATTGGCAGTCATTTTCAAAGTGCTTGGCAGCCCCGTGATCCCTGGGAGTTTTCAGCTGACATCTCTCTCTCAAGCAGTCTATGCAAGGGTCAGTGGGAGACCTGACTCCCAGGCCCGGGCTTGCTCTAGCTGTGTCATGAGTCAGGACCAATATAAATTAAAACCTTAAAGCCATACTGTGAAGGCATTTTTTACCCCTGAGGTATTTTTTTTTTCCTCTGTGACAGATTGCCTTTCAGCTAGTCTCCTATTTTTTTTATTCTTGGATAATACAGTAGCAAGTATGTTCCTTTGAGTTGAAGGAAGGGGGAATGTCTGGTGAAGAGAGAGTTAAACTTCCACCAAATTTTTAATATTTTTGGTAGATTTGTTGATGCTCAACAAGCAAGACTGAAATAATAATAATACTAGGGGCTGCTTATCACTTACAAACAATAGTCCAATGACAATGTTCACACTGACGGAAAAAATGGGAGTAGAAATTAATAGTGACAGTCCTGCAGGAAACAAGGGAGAAATTGGATACCAAGTTATAAAATACAGACTAACCCAATAGGCACATGCTACTGTTATTATATTAATATTGTTAAAAATATCAAAGCACTTTAAAAATGGAATTGTACTGTAGGTAGATGGACAGCATTATTTCCACATTCTTTTAAATAGAAATTTTCACTCCTTGTTTGGCTTGGAGGCATGGATATAATTTGTTGCTCGAAAACCCGTAGCTCAATGCTGTGAAAAATAAGACTCAGGATTAAAGTCTCCCATCTGAAGGACAGAATCAGGCTACATGGAGAGCTCTCTGTTATTAACAAAACCATCTGAGTCTCTGCAGATATGGATTTCACTGATGTTCAAAAGTGGGGTGGGCTGTGTTTATTTAGTTAGTTAGAGAATGGGGAAAGATTGTTTTTCCTTCGTGCAAAAATAAATGTAGAAAAAAATGTCCAAACTCTTGTAAATAAAGAAGTAAACATGAACCTCGATAAACCTCACCCGCTGATGAACCTAAATCCCACAGCTCGGGCTCAGACAAATACAATCCCTCTAAAAAAAAGAAAAAAACAAAAAAAACCCAGAAAAATCAGTGGACTACTCCACACAAATAATGTTCATCATACGAGCTGTACATCCTGAAAGAAAAGACCACAGTGTCGATATTAACAATTCTAGGTGTTAGTGCAGCTGCTGCGTTTTCCTGCCACGCTTGTGCAATACCTAGCACGGCGACACCGATCCCTGACATATGCATCAGAGCCTGGATAATAACCGTGCCTCACAGCAGTGTAATTTCACCTGAAATCAAGGGATTAGGGAATCGATGCGACTTCAGATAATGCCTTGAAAGGGAGGGTGCAAGATAACCCTACAAGAGGCTTCTCCTTCACACAGTACCCGGCTGGAAATGAAAGATGGCCGTTGCCTTTGCTTCTCCCCCTATCTGAAATGCTGAAGAGAGCCCTAGGAAGCAGTGCTGGTACCCAAAGCTGGGTGATGAAGACAGCCCAAAGAGTGGTTCAGACACATCCCAGGCGGGCTGGCAGCTCTGAACTGCCCCTGATGCTTGTCGCCCATCAAAGGACCCGATCAAAACCCACAAAACAAATGCTCTACCTTGCCCCAAAGCTTGTTTGCTTTTTCAGCTGATTGCAAACAAACAAAATATATCTGCTCTTTCACAGCGACTTCAAACCCAAAGTGTGTGACCCGTTTTCTTCCAAAGAGGTTTCTCCATGAAAATAATTTCGCTCCCTGTTTTTAGTAAGGGGGTGCTTTCTCCCCTCTCAGCGCTCCATGAGACAGACCTTCATTTTCTACCAGACACCCAGACTTGACTTAATAAGCAACGGGGGTAAAATAGCCACTCTTTAAACGCAGGGTATCCTGAGGTACATACAAGCGTCGCTCTAAGATGTGATAAAGTAATCTAAAGCCGGGCCCAGCCTGCCAGTTCAGGCCTAAAGGGATTTGATTCAGTGTCAAAACCTTTGGCTCAGGAGGTCACTCTCTCTTCTTGCTTTTCTTATAACAAAGGCAGAGGGTTGGGGTGGGGGGGGAGGGTTTCCTCCTCTTTTTTTCTTTTTTTTTTTTTTGTCTTGTGAATTCATCAACTGTTGTTTGTTGAGCAGCGGGCCTTTATTCAGCCTACTGAAACATTTTCATTAGATGGAGGCCTCTGAAGTACGCTGGCGGCTGGGACCGCGCGAGGACAAAATCTTAGGCCTCTCCAGAAGCCGGCTGATTGAAATCAGCACTGTGTCAGGGGCTGTCATATCTCAGAAAAGACATAAAACACACGGAAACATCAATAAGCAACAAGCCTCTGACAGCTCTGAGACATTCCAGCTGACAAGAAGAGAAAAGGGGTAAGGTTAGGGCTCATGGGGGATATTTAAAATGCCTAACAGCCAGCCGAAGTGTTGGCAGGCTTCAGGGAGGCCCAGAAAAGACAAGATAAAGTCTATCAGGTTATCACCTGGTTCAAGACGGATCCCTCACAGCAAGGCCACAGGGATGAGACAATGACACGACGGCTTTTCTTTCTCTTTTTTTTTTTTTACTACTATTGTTATTATTCTTTTATTATTTATTTAAAAATGTATCAGAGAAACAGCCTGCATTTACACCGAGGTTACCCAGACAACGTTTGTGCTGGGGAAGATTAAAAAAAAAAAAAAAAAAAAAGAGAAGAAATGCAAGAAAGGGAGGACAAAAAGAGAATCCTGCGAGTTAAAGAATTCTGCTTCCAGCTACCATGTACAGAAATCAAAAAGGATTAACAAGTTTTTTTTTCATTTAATTTCCTGTACACCAGACGCTTTTGTTAAGAGATCAGAGATATTGCTATTTATTGAATTTTTAATATGATCTTTATTAAAAGGCAGCACACATGTTTGGTTTTCTCTCTTTTTTTTTTTTTCTTAAAACATGCATGGGTATAAAAATCAAAGCACAGGAATGAACCATGGTTGTTTGATTTTGGTCTCTTTATATTATGGTGATTCAGACTCTTATTTAAAATTTTAAATAATAAAAACCCAGCCCACATAGAAGTGGCCTGTCATCCTCCTTTTAATTCCTATCTATTCTGCTAAGTAAGCAATGGGTCCAGAACAGCACTTTGACCAATCAGATAATGAATTCTGCCTCTAGAGTCAGCATAAGACTAAGAAATGAGGTGTGTAGCCAAGTAAAAATAGCTATGTGTAATTATTTTAAATTTTTAGATTACCAATCACACATTTAAAATATCACCATCAACTTACAAATCACCGTTGTACGTTTTCACCACCAGCTTACAAATCGCCATTGTACGTTTTCATTTGTTACACACAACACCTCCAGGTTAGTCTCTAGCACGGATTAAAGGAGCAAAACCCAAACCATGTGGCCCACTCGCACATCTTGGTTCTGTATGCTAAGGAACAGAACCGGTTTTGTCCTGGAAGAACCAAGACTGCTGGAGCAAAAGGTGTTTTTCCCAGTCATTTACAAAATGCATCAAACCATCCTCTCCAGCGACAGTTAACAACAGCAACTCCAGCCTCTCCTTCATTAAATATTCGACATGACAGAACTAGGATTTCTTAAGGTCAGTCTTGTGCTAAAATCTAAGCAAGCTCAAGAAGGAACAAAAACAGAGACCAAAAACCAACACGCTTTCTTTTCTGTCTGCAACTCTACAGTTTTCTGTTGGAACCTGTAACTATACTCTGTAACCATTTAAAAAGCAGGTTAGACTCAGACTTTATAAAATATTCTACTTGTTTCTTCGTTGCCCTGCTCCTGTTGGTGTAAATCCACAGTATTCAACCAAGTTTTACTGGATATAATTATTATTGTGCTAATCTGAAGCTTGGGAGAATAAGTTTAAAACACTTTCTTCTGCCAGACTTCAGTTCTGTATACCTGTGAATTGCTTTGACGACACCTTCTGTAACCTGAGCTGATGGACCTCAGCTGTGAAGGTGGACGTGAGCTCTACCACTTCATGTCTAGTTTCTTTTTTCTGGCAAAGTTTTCCCTTTCTGGCAAGTCAGCGGGATTTCACAATGCCTAAAATCAAATATATCTTTATGGCAGACCATATTGGGAAACTTCAGGATAGCAGCCTTGGGGGTTTTTTTTGACCATGACATCGTAGCGGGGCAGGCAGACTAGAGAGAAACTGCTGATACAGCCACAAAAAGCCAGAAACTAACCGCAGATAGCTCTGAGGAAACCCCAAAAATTGACTGTTATGGACAGACTTTTCTTCCTCTTACTCCAGGTTGGTGCTGCACAGCGGTGTAAACACAGCCTGTAGGCTTCACCTTCCAAAATGTGGCTTTCACAGCGTGCTTGTGAAACAAATTAATTATAAAGTTTGAAATCTCTGGACAGCATGGGTCACATACTTTAGATGGATATAGCTCCTGGAGTCCTCTGTAGCATCTCATGCAATAAAACAAGCGCTCAGCAGTGGCTTAAAGATCTACTCCTATATACAGCAAGAGGCATAGTCAGCGTTATACATAATCAAGGAAAACCAGGCAGAGTAAAACATATTTACATAAAACATTTCCACGCAAGCCTGAGGTTTATAGAAGAAAATTAGTTAGAAGTCAGCAATTCCTACTTACAAAAGACAAAGATACGATTTTTCCTGATTTGTTGGAAGGGTATGTTCTGCTGGCTAGCACAGCACGAAGTTAGGGACACGAGAGGATGCACATCACCTGGGTTCTTTTCATCGGCTTTTTAGATCAAAAGCACTCTTATAAAAGGTGTCCTGAGCCTGAAGTGAGGACACATGAAATCTCTTGACTGAATGCAGCATATGTCAACCTGGACACCCTTTGACCCACCAGGTTATTTCTACTTCTGGCACTAAGAATTCCAGAGAGGGTATCTCATCTGTGTCTTTTCTTTTCGATGGAAAGTTGGAGCTATATCTAACATCAGAAATAATTACCCAGGGTATCAATAATTGTGAAGGGCGGTATGCAGATCACAGATGGCCTGTGGGGAGCAGCAGGCATAGACAGAATGGTCCAGGTGCTATCTGATGTTGGTAAAAGTTAGAGCCATCTCCCAGCTTGGCACAAGAGCCTTTTTTAAGATTACAGGAGTGCAAAGGTGAGCTTTCATATACTCCCACTCTTGACCTGTGCTTTCTGAAAACCACCTGTATCTCAGGAATTAGCCAAAAAATTGAAGTGATATGGGCTGTTGCCGGGGTTTTTTCCCCTACACACTTTTCTGACAAGTATTTTTCTAAAGGCAAACACATTTGACAACTTCCCAGCAGAAAATAGTTTTTCTATAGTTTAAAATAAAAGTACATGCCCATTTTTTTCCAACGTTTTGAGCAGGAACTTTGTTTCAGATACAGTGGTCAAAACAGGATTCTCTTCTTTCAGTGACAAAAAAGAATAGTCAGGTTTATTTTTCTTTCCTCTTTTGTCCTTCCCTATTCTTCTTCTGAACACTTTTTGAAGTAAAAAAAAAAAAAAAAAAAATCAAACAAAAGACTTTTTCCCTTGAGATTAAAAAAAAAATTGTACCAGAACTCCTTACTGCTTAAAAGAAGTCCACAAGATGAACTTAAATTTAAGTGGGGGTTTTGTTCCTCTGTGTAAAGACTGGGTCTGTGGAAGTTGCACTGAAAATCTGCCAAAGACCCTTCTAAGACTGAAAAATCAGGTTCAGTGGTCACTTTTTTTAAGTGTATCTGGCAACCAGTACTGTTTTTATGACTCACAGAAAACTGATTTCTATGTACTCTACAGCTATTTAAAATCCCCTAGTATGAGATTGCCTGCTATGAGACACAGAGTTGCTTTTGACCACAGTAATAAAAATCTCTTTTGAGTCACTGGATTCCTAGAACCTCGTGTGGAGCTCAACTTGAGGCTGCATCATCAATGCAGTCCAACTTGTTTCAGCTGAGGAATTTTACAAAGAACTCTACAAAATGATGCACTGAAAAGTGGGTAACTAACAAGCTTGCATATAATAATATGCTAACAGAATCATAGAACAGTTCAGGTTGGAAAAGACCCTTGGGATCATCGAGTCCAACCATTAACCCTACACTGTAAGTTTGCCCCTAAACCATATCACCCAACACCACATCTAAGCGACACTTAAACACATCCAGGGATGGGACTCAATCACCTCCCTAGGCAGTCTAATCCAGTGTCCGACCACCCTTTCTGCGAAGAATTTCTTCCTAATGTCCAGCCTAAACCTACCCTGTTGCAACTTGAAACCATTCCTCCTGGTTCTGTCCCTAATTACCCATGAGAAGAGACCAGCACCAACCTCTCTACAATGTCAAGTAATTGTAGAGCATGATGAGGTCCCCCCTCAGCCGCCTCTTCCTTAAACTGAACAGTCCCAGCTCCCTCAGTTGCTCCTCGTAAGGTCTGTTCTCCAGGCCCTTCACCAGCTTTGTTGCCCTTACTTGAACATCAGTGGGATTTAAACATAATAAATCGTGCCAAAATTTTAAACTTTCTTGGGAAGCCAGGCTGAAACGTGACTATAGGTGCCTCAAATGGGATACATAGCTGAGTGGAAGTGACCAGATTCCTTTTGCAGTAATGAAGAAGTTACTTCATTAGAGATCGACATGGTTCATTAACATCTATTATTATGTATTAATACAGGAAAATGTAGTCAGAAGTTAGGGGGTTTTCCCCTCTTTCCTTCAATACACGGAAAAATACAGTCTGAACTGTGGTGACCACCTTGGTGATGAGTGCTTGGTCTGAATGCCAATATATAGTCAATCCCAGAAGTGAAAACACTGTGGGCATACCCAAATAACTGTTCCTGTCCTTGCCCTGACTGCTCATGCATGCCAGCAGAACTTTTGGGGGCATGCCTACTGCTTCTATAATCTTTTCTCCTCAGAGGTCTGTAGCAGAACTCTGCTGGTTTTAGATAGAGAATTATGGGAAGGTAATGGAAGACTATTCACACTTCCAGCGATGTAGGGTTTTTTTCTCCATTACTCAAAGAGAAGAACTAAATTTCTTATTTATAGCTAGTCCACCTTGTAAAGACCCCTAGACTAGACCAAAAGCTCCCACAAATTGAGTGAGGAACAAGCCAAGAGCGTTAGTAACTCTAGTGACTACAACTATGTATGCTCCTGCAGCAAGAACATGTAGGAAGGGATTAGGAAAGAATAAAAAAAACAGTTTCCAGAGGTGAGTTTAGGAGGATTTATGTGGTTGCCTAGCCTACACCATCTAGGAAACACTCAAGCTGGAACTGGCCTAGGACTAGTGCCTTCTGCAAAATGCTTTGCCTGAGACTTTGCTCCTTGTTGCAGTTTTCTCTTGGCTTTGACTGCAAATACAGTAGCTCTTGGAGTGCCATCACTAGTAAGGTGAGCAGGATTTACTATGCCTTAAAGTAATTACATGCAGCTTCAAATTCAATGAGTTCAGTGGCAATCAAAGTCCAACAAAGTTTACAGGAACACGTGCTCATGCAGTGCAACGCTGCAGTGCGAACTGTGAAAATACATTTTCTGATGTGTGCTGGGAATTAATTTTCATTAAATGGTAGCGCAATCCTGCCGAGTTTCCCCACACAACCTGACTAGATGCCATCAAGTACCACTTCTGCAAGAAACCTGTTCGTGCCAAAAAAAAGCCACTCATCAAGTAGTGTGACTGGTGCAGTTTGTGAGCTGTGCTCGCTGTCCTCTAGACTTTGATTTAAGAGCATTATGAAACTCTGTAATTTTAGTGTAGTCTTTTTATTCCAATGGTAATTTATGTCTGTGGGTAAGCATTTTACTTTATCTGAGCCATGGTGCCAGAGTTATTTTCTGAAGCTCTTGAGTTTCCCTTTGATGCCATTGAAATTAAAACCAGAGCTGCAGATAGTACCCATGCTGTTTGTCACAGAGTCAGAGGTTAGAATGCATTTGCTGCTATTTATTGTGGCTCATCGACTGCAATAGTTACTGCTACTCTTCCCATCACTGATGCAAAAATATTGGTAACAGACAACTCAAGAGTGACATCTATAACTGACTTCTTCAGTCATCATCAGCATTGTAAAAAAACCACATCACACAAATACCAGAAAACCTCTCCATGCTGCAGTAATCTTACTTGTCTTGGGAAAATTTTAATTAAAAAAGATTAATTCCAACCTTAAATATTTTACTATTTAGGCAATCAGTTTGCATCTTTAGCAAGTAAACACTAAAAGATGTCTCTGCATTTGCTGTGTATATAGATGGTGTAAGGTGTTATAAAGCACATTAGCCAGTATCAATTTATTCCAAAATTTTTTATCTGTGCATAAACAGCTGGCTGTGTAAACACCCAGACTACATCTTCTTAGCCACAACTTAAAAATTATATCTAACTTCTCTTCCTACCTACTTGGTGTTTTCTTACCCTAGCCTAGGTCTGAAATGGGCATGAGGGAGTCATGGCATTTTCCAAGATTTTCATTAGGGAGACATTTCGCAATTTTTACCCTAACAGATCAATAACAGCCACTCACGTGAACTCCTGTAAGGGCAAACCTGCAACACAGTTCAAGGTCGAGTAGCTGTGGGTGATGACAGTTACCAGCAGGTGTGTGGCACCCGGGCCTCCAACACTCACATCATGTGCAGACCTTGCACAGACCTCTGTGAAGCATCTTATCTTTTACTAATTTGAGTAAAATTACTCCTTCAGCAGTCTGCTGCGTTCCTTACGGCATAGGAGAATTTGTAGTCATCTACAGGTGCAGAATCTTAGTTTGGGATTTTAGTTTCTTTTCACTGTTTTACTTTAAAACAAGCATTTCTGACATTTCACAGTCTATACTGCCTTTCCATGAGTTTTGCCTGGTGGATAAACTTCCAGTCCACCACATTTCTTGGAGCATTCTGAAAAGGTTTTGGGAAAAGAAGGACTTTTCTTATTCTGAAGATTGTTTTTGGTGCTCTGGGTCCTTTACCTGGTGAGAGGCACTAGTGCCATCACCCAGCGAGATCACATCGCGCCTTGGACCTGTAAAATTTGTGCAACAACTGCAGAGCGTGGCCCCACAGAGCAATAAAGGTCCAGAAAGCACGGCTAGGAAACATTGCTCTGGGATGTCGCTGTGAAGAGTTGCCAAGAAAGGAAATAAAATGCAGAGGGAGGGGTAAGTCAAAATTTTATGGAGGTAGTTTTTGTATTCCTCATTCTCATGCCTCCATCATCTAAGCTCCAGCCTTTTACCCCCACAAAGGTCAGTCAGAGCAGAGAGTTTATGCAATAAACTGCAGACAGAAAAAGTAAAGCATGCCCATCAGAAAATTAAATTGAAAATTAAGAACAAATGTACACTCTTAAATAATACATAATTAGCCCCTTTTAATTACCACTTCACTGCAATTTAGAAAAAGGTGATGGAAGTTCAGTAAAATGAGATGCTTTTATTCAACACTAGTCAAAGTCATTTACATAGTCAAATTCTTTTTAATAAATTCCATTATATGGTGGGGGTTTTTTATCCAAATTTAAGAATATATCTGTGTAATAGTTATCTGAGCCTGCAAGTACTGTTGCAAAATTCTGATAAATTCTGGAACAGATTATTATTAGAGGAGGAAAAGTAATTTCATTACTTGCCATGAGTCTGATTATGCATCCTACAATGCAGCTGGAAGATAGAAGTGCTCTTTCCTTTTAAAAAAGAGAAAAGAAAAAAGGCCATCAGAACACTATACTAGATATCCCATTTCTCTAGCAAGAATATACTATCTGCAGCAGATCTGCTTCCAACATAATCTTTTGTTGCTCTTAATTATCTAAAACATCCAAGCCAAAAGCTTCTGCCTTCTCTCCTCATCGCAGAGACATGAATATTTTCAATACCTCATATACTTTAACTTCACTAATGCGTAATATCAGACCTGTCTGTTCCATCTGAGAATACTCCATCGCATCCTTTGATAGAGAGTACCACAGACATTATTTACCTCGTCTGTGTTCTGTTGTCTTTACACCTAATCTTGACTGAGGTTTCAATAGCAGAATCTGGTAATAAATCTCCCTTCCTGAAGGAAAAAAAAGCTGCACCTACAAGCATTCAAGTGAATGACTCTTGATACCAGCCATGAACTTAGATATGTTGCACTGTGACATAAAGAGCTACTTTAAGCCTAATAATTTGCCTCTAATCAGTATTAATGAAAATTTCAATCCAATTCAATGTAGAAAAATATATTTACCACTCAGCTATCTATGCATGGTAATACAATATTAATACACCAAATCAGAGCATAGAATAAATGTTACATCTAAAAGAATTCAAATAAGGTTTTTCTTGCAGTTATTCTAGGTTGCTCAGTCTTTAGTTCTTCTAAGCAAAAATTCTAGGGAAGGGAAAAAGCTCTCTGCATTGGCTGTTACCTTTCAATTTCTCATTAGGTGTGCCTACTACATTAAAATTGGGAGTGGATGTCAATAGACCAGCATGATTACAATAAAATTTATAATTTTTTTTTTCAGGAACTTCTAAGTTTCACATTTTTCTGATCCATCTTAATAGTTCCTATTTTGCTGATGACTCACATATAAATATGATTCAAGTAGAGCTGAAATGGAAAATATCATTAAAAGCTCTGTATTTTTTTTTAAATTTGCATTTGCTTTCTGAACTGTTTCTGACCTGTGATATTTTTCCTGAATAGACTGAGACTGATAACTGTAACAATCTGCACATTTCGTCAGGACAGATCACAAAGAATTTCTTCATTTGCAAAATGCCTAAAACTGATAAGCCTCATTTTGCCTGTGCTCTGTCCAACAGCACATGCCCAACCTGACAACACCATGCCATTCTACCAGCACAGTTTCATTATGCTGCCAAATTTGCCACAAACACTCATATCCAACTTCTCCAAGGCTTTTAGAAAGACTTAATGTAGTATTTCCCCACGCACAACATGCGCGTGGTTACCAACTGATAACAAAACTAGTAGCATTCATTAAGTATTGCTATAAATCTCTCTACTGAAAGAGCAATAATATCGCCTTCCAGCAACCACAATAAATGTAATGCTTAATCTCTCTCTGTGATATTGTATAACTCTAGCCTGCAGCTAGACTTCCACTGTAGGTGGTACTGTAGAGGATAAGTCTGCAGTGACAGCACATGATGTGTTCCTCTTTTCCAGTTCGTGAGTTTGAAAGACTTTTTTTTATTATTATTATTATTTCCTTTCCAGAGAGTAGCCAGGATTTAGAGGGGGATAAGAAAGGAAAGAGAACTAAAATGTTTCAAGTGGTACCACTCTAAGAGGAATCCTATGCATTTTTTTTATGTTTTTCCCCTCTAGGGGGTTATATTTGATCTGCATCCCTCGAAACTTCACCTTATCCTCCTCTTTGTGGTTCTTTACAGCTCGCTTTTTGATTTACCCTTTTCCAACAAGGTGAGTGATATAACTACTTAAGCAGGTTTTGTTGGAATTCACAAATTTTTTTGTGAATGATGTAACTACCTAGAAAGGTTTTGTTGGAATTCACAATGTTTAAGCACATCTCTGCAGTGACTGGTTTTGACCAAGGAAAAAACAAAGACGCACACATATAAAAAATCTTTTTTTCATGAAAGTTTTCAGTGCCAGCTTCCAGACCACAGAAGTCCAAGGACCATCAGAACAATATTCAATACTTATGGGAACACTCAGCCACAGGAAACACCTCGCTGTTTTTTAAATGGCTGTCCACTGTCATCACTACAGTTTTTGTTTCCCAAACATTCCTATTTGTCACCATTAGCTATCTAACCCCAACCTTTGCTGCAAGCCCAGACAAAAGCAGCTCCGTTTGTGCATCCCTGTGGCAGGCAGGACTGCCTCGTGGGCAAGGAACTGCACAGAGGAGCTGCCAGCACCAAAGTCTAAACTGGGCATCCAAATTCCACGTGAGGCTATGCAAGACATCCCTGGCACTTATCCCTAACGGAAAGGCCAGTTCCTGTAGCGTTCCCCTCCTGGGCTATAAGGCGAGGAGGAAAATGATGAGAGAGAGGAGTAGCTCTGAGCATCCTTGCAGGACCAGGCCCACCAGCCACGCTGCCAAGCACCCGTGTACAAACTCAGCTCTTTGAAAAGCAGCAGCGCTTGCCATGAGCTCTTGCTTGCTGCAGACTGAAGCGTGTGTGACAGCCAGCTGAGGACCTGGCCGAGGCCTCTGTCTGGCAGATCGTGCCCTCCCGGAGCAGGGGCTGTCACCGCCACTTGCCCCCCCTTCCCCAGCGCTCCCCTGAATGTCAAGGCTGTAATCCTGCCCTGCTGTTTCGAGCTTCCAAAAGCAAAGCTTCCTACCTTCTGCTTTGCTGTTACCATAGGTATGTAGCACAGGGCTGGATTTGACCTAAATTTGATTTATTCAGTTTTCCAATGCTTTACAGGGTACTTAAGCCCTAGGTCAGCAAAGCACTTAATCACATGCTTAACCTTAAGCACATGCTTAAGTGCTTAATCAGGGCCTTGCTGCTATATAAAGCACAAAGCTACGACTCAATTTGAAGTGACTGTGTTGAAAAATCGAGAACCCCCCCATTCTCATTTGCTTACATTAATATACGCATATAAACCAAATTATTCACATTAAGCATGTTTAAATATATTCTGATCTGATGCCTGATTTAGGAATTTACAATACAGTCTAGACCAATTTGAATGTCAGGATCCCTGCAGGATTTGTGGCTATTAAGAGAATTACACTCCTGGATTCAAAAAGTGCTACCCTTTCATAACGTAATTGTTGACATATATTAATATTTTCTTAATTCTAATGACTGATTTATTAAGAAAAAAAAGGATTATCTTTAAAGGTAAACTCAAAATGAGCAATTCACACGTAATACAAAAATACTACTTATAGCACGATGCACCCATATGCACTCTACAGCTACATATGCAGTTTCAAGATTACTATTTCAAAATGTGTACTGCATCCTTATCTAACTTGTCCAGTAGGTGCAATTATTTGTAGAATTTGTTCTACAGTTCTGCCGGAAATTTTCCTTTTGCTCGAACGGTTCAGATTTGCCTCTGCTGTGATTTTCTTCTGACTAAACATCCTCTGAAACATTTTTTTGATGCTTCCCAGAATTACTGGCACTCTGATTACAATATCCTGTTGGATGGATACCATGAAAGCTGCTGGCTTTGGTAACTATATCTAAAATGTACAGAATGTCATATAAAGCAGTTTATTGAGGGGAGGGGCCCTGGACTTTAAACCAATAATAATTTTATGTGAACTGGGAATGCTTATCAACATATTTCTTTTTTCATATTACCTTCTTTGCTTCTGTTTAACAGCAACATTATACCAAACACATTTTATACCATTATTAATTAGGAATTATCGTGTTCCAAGAGTCTTAGATAGGACTAGTAAGAAATTTTCATATTTATAAAATGAAATGCATTTAGAAGAAGTTGCAGCCACACCAAGACACAGTTAATGTAACTAAGTCTCAGCTTCTCTGATGAAATCATCAATTCAGCATGAATAAAGCACTTGAAAATATTTTCCGCTAGTCTATCAAGAGAGCATATCCTCAGCATCCTCCAGAAAACATGCAGCATCATTTCTCTATGCTATTTCTATATGACATAACGATACTTGCTCTTCTTCCCCGGAACGTAAGCAAACAAGATAGAATATAGTAAATAGTCATTCATGCTATAAATATTGTCCCAACCTGACCCACTTCCACCAGTTTAACCAGTCATTCCAGGCTGCAATTAACCTCTCTCAAATTTTGGTAAAATCTACTCCCCTGCAATAGGATGAGTAGTTCGACTCCCTAATCCCACATCAGGGAACTATAGGAGAAATATGCATGAAAATGGCCATGTGCTGCCTGTTCCAGAGAGAAAATCACGTGGTCACCACCCAGACCAGCACCATATTTCCTCTCTTCAGTTTCTTGCTACACCCATTAACTGGGACTTCCCAGGAGGGACCACCACTCTTAAGCTGTCCTTGAATCAGCACATCTCAGGAGCTTTGGGGCTTTCCAAGACAAATGCTTTATTATCTGGACATGGTCAGAAGAGCTGTATTCAGATGGAGTAGAAACACGAGGACTGGCACAGGAGCACTATCTTCTGGCATCAACCAGTGCTGGGAAGCAGCCAGAGGAGGAGAGAACATCCGAGGGACGGCCAGGATGCCCAGAGTCAAGCCCTCAGGTTTCTACTAGGGGATGAAGTTAGAGGGCTTTTGCTGTCCACCTTGACATTTTTGATATGCACATTTTTAAAAAAATGAAAATTATTCCAAGAAAATTTGCATTAGTTTTGCTCTTACTTTGTCACATCCAGTGCTGTGGAGTTACTTCTGATGTGTAATAGTGTTAAATATAATGATACTCTATTCGGGGGCTGGTGAAATCAATGTTTTCTATTACAGGATTGGTGCACGGTTTATTTCCATCCATTATATTCTCTGCACAGCAATAGCAGGCTCTCAGTTAGGAGATGAACCCCAACCACTTATTAGTTCGTGGCTGGAAGCCATCAGCTCCACATTATACAAAATCCCCGATTCATCACTGCCTCTCCCCATCCTCACACCTTTCAACTCACATATCTGGGGTAAACACAAAGTAAAGCAGTGGGAAACCTGAACCAAAGTTTCTACAGGGAGTTTTACTGCTTTTTACTGCTGCCTTTTCATTCTTTCAAATCCTTAAAAAAAAAAAAAAACCCACACAACTATTTTCTTGTGGGGTTTTTCCTTCAAAGATAATAGCACAGACTTCAACAATATCTCTGCCAAAAAGGAAAACTCCTTGAACCTTGACTTTCCGTCACATAATGAGACAACTACTTAAACTGCATTTAAAAAGTGCTGAGTAGATGAACTCAATGCCTAATGATGTTACTCAGCTTGTCGGCAGCTGATTGACACTAAAAGTAATAAATTAGAACAGAAAACGATTTTACAAGATCCCTGGGATGACAGACAGGCTAAGTGTAATATCCTCCATTACAGTTGTCACTAGATTTTATACAGTTCAGATCTGAACAGCCTCGGCAGGAAAGTGGAACAATTTCATGAGATAGATCTTCAGATGATGTAGAGTAGCATAAATCCTCTGAAGTTAAAGAAGCCATCCTGATTTATGCAGACAGGGATCTGGCTCTGTATCCTTGTACATGTTTCTGCTCAAGTATTGCAATGAAATCATTTGTTTTCCCATGCAAATCTGGGCAGAGAGAAGCAGAAACCCTGTAAGAGAGGAATGCTGAAGGCTGATGTCTTGGCTGTGTTTGTTGCTATCCCCCCCCCCCTCCCCTCCTGCTTTTAAGAGGACAGAAAACAGTATTTAGAGCATGGCATCACTGATTTTGTTGGCTGCCTTCATTTCAGGGAATCCCACTGTAAATCCACAGCTCTGCAGAAGCACCTTTTGAATCATTAGCATTCACTGTCAGAATCCTTTGTAACGTGTTACGATGTGTAAAAGCAAGACAAAAGGCAAGCATGTGGATACTCCACCAAGCTCAAAAAGCCATTATGCCATTATTGTTTCGAGTTAATGAAAAGAAAAAATTAAAATGTATATTTGAGCCCTAGCTATCTGTAAAGTCTGAACAAACAGTCTGATTTTGGTTTGGTTTGGGGTTTTTCCTGGGGTTTTTCTGGTGAAGTTCCCTTCCGAAAACTTTTTTTTTTTTTTTTAGAGAAAAACAGAGTCTCTTCATGTACAGTTTATTCCAAGCTCGAGGATGACTGTGGATGGTTTTAATTCTGCTTCATTTAATGAGCTTTTCTAATGCAATGATTTTCTCCATGGAAGACCTTAACCACAGTGGCCATTTGCAGCTGATGAATTTTTTTTTTTTGGTATAAATAATTTATAAAGCCATTGCAGACTTATACTTTTACACTGAGAGAAAGGAAAAAGCAGGGGGGGAGGATTGCATCTTAAACTCTATTTACAAATTTACCTTGGCAGGCCCTCTTGCTGCCAATAGGAAGCCATGTTGCATATTTAATTTGCTCTTTTGTTACGACGGGGCTTAGGTTAGTTAATTTCAATTTTCGATTTCAAAAGCTATCAAATATGGCTCAGATGAGAAATCAATTTTTCTCAGCTGCCTCTGTTTTTGTGATGGGGAGGTTTCCCATTGGTGAGAGGACAGCCACGTGACACGGCAAGAGATTAGTTCACTAGACCCCATGTTTCAGCCACCTCAATTACTGGCTGCCTCTTGTAATTTAGCCTTATAACACCTAATTTCAAGATAGAACTCATATTTAATTCATGAAAGCTTCCACAAGAGTAATTGTGAAATAAATTGCCATAGAAAATATCCATTTGTGACTCGTTTTAATTTTGTATGCTACTAGCACGCTATTTGTTCTACTTGTTTAACACTTTAGCACAAACATATTTTATATTGAACTTTATGGACTGCTAATAGGTTATTATTTTTCACTGTTTTCCCCTTCATGGACACACCACGGAATGTCCCTCTCCTTCATTCAGCTCTGGGTCCAGCAACATTGATATAGCTGTGCAAAACCACAGAAACTTGTAATCTCCTAATTATTGAATGGATTGTTATGATCTGTTCATAACTTTAAAAGTAGCAGATAAAATCACAAGTGATGGTTCGTAAATGGTAGTTAGATGACAAGGATCATTTAAAGGGCCAAGGAATAAATACAGTTTAATTTCTGTAATGTTTTAAACAGACCCATTCATTACCCATATTGATGTTTCATGATAACAGCGGTATATGTATTTTTAATTCTTTAACCAAAATAAATGTTTCCACTGTATACACACCATTTTGTCCTTTTCCTCCCTGTTGCTATGACAACAAGGTGGGTGAGGCCTCCTCAACTGCCAAACTCAGCTGTCATCCCTTCACCCTAAAAGCCTTATAATTGCTTTTATTTGCATACGACAATTAGGCAGGATGGCTCACAGCAAGAAAACCAACCTTTCTCTCCCCCAGTGCACACAACGCCAGCCTGTAATTTATAAAAGATACACGCCATGTGGTGGAGCACTAAAATAGAGTGATGAGTCCTTTCATCTGATTGTAAGCTATTAACAAAAGAAAACATCCCCTTTCAGGCTGTAAAAAATGCCTATCTGGTGTGAACCTGGAGAGGAAAAAAAAAAAAAAGGGGGTGAAAAAAGAAAAAAGTTTTGCCTCCTCTGTGCAAACCCTTCACGTTCATTATCACGTTGAACTCAGCGAAAGAGTTTGAAAGCAAGAGTTACATTTTGGTGCTGTACGAACAATGGAGTGCCAGAAAATTGATGACACGGTAAAACTGGATCTAGATTTTTGCTCTTGGATTACATCACACTCAGAGATGCCAATGTGAGTTGATCACTCCTAGCCAGCTCGCTGAAAGCACTGCAAGAAAAGCACGAGGTGGGTCAGGATGTCAGCCGAGGAGAGCTGCACGAGAACCTGGAAGTTCAATACTTTTAGTAGCTCAGTTTGAGGAAAATTTCTGTGTTGAACAAAGCGCCTAAGCCCGTGCTTAAAGCGTGCCCGCTTACATGTTGAGCTGATGTTGGGGCCTAAATGCCTGCAGAGCTTATTCAGATGAAGAATCAGCATCCAGGTAAACGTTTTTATCCAAGTTATTAAATAACACGCTGCTGTTTTTAACTTCCACAAGGGAAACCAATTACACAACTCCTCTGCAACAGCTTTCCTCTTTTTCATTCTCTTCTGGAAGTTCTTCATGCACTATTTGTAATACCTGAGCTGATTATGTATCACCCAACCTCAAAAATCCCACAGAAAAGCCACCTTTCCTTTGACAGATTTTTACATCTGCAATCTCACTGGTAAAAGCACAGCATGTTGAATTTTGAATTCAAAAAACAAATTGGATTTGGGGAAAAAATATGGGATTTGATACTGGGAAAATGAAGAAGCAATAATAATACAAAAAAAAAGCAACACACTCTTTTGCTGCTGTACAGCTAGCCTGATCTAAAAATAAACCAGCTAATACACGACAATGGCATTAGAGCACACACATTTTTAAGCCTCTCTGACTTACCTTCCTCAGAAGGGCATCCCTGTTGAAACTGGGGAGACTACATAAGGGAGTAAAGCAGAACAGATCTAGCCTGGCTCAAACGCGGGACTGAGCTGCTGCCTTGCTCGCGGCTACCTCTGTGACCTGACACGAGCGAAGAGGACGAGCCAGGAGGACAGCTTGCAGGTATCTCCTTCAACTTTGCCCACCTCATTGCTCCAAACTCCATTTTAACACTTGAGATTTACACAAACCGATTTCAATAAGCGTGTGGAAGTGGGGAGAGGAGGGGGGGAGTTTGGAAGGGAGAATGGAGAACAGGGGGACGTTTAGGCAGGGAACACACACGGTCAAGTCCTCTCACGCCCTCCCTTCCTCATTAGCTCAGGCAGGTACTCACACAAAACACAGCACAACTTCCAGCAGCGCTGCCCAGCTTTTATTAATACAGGGAGCAAGACCAAGTCAAGAGACCGCAAGTTTCTCAGCACAAAGCTTCAACAACCAGAAATTTTTGGCAGCGCCCTGGACTGGCAGCACGTTCCACGCACAGCTCTGCCACCGACCCGTGGGCAGAACCCCGACACATCACAGCTCACAGGCTTTAGTTTACGTTGCTGCTGGTACACGATACCGGTACTTTTTTTTTTTTTACTTTTTTTCTTTTTTTTTTTTTTTCCTGAAGTTGTGCAAAGGACATGAAAGTCAAAGAATTCAATCAGCACAAGATTTTTTCCTGGTGCAATTTACTAATAATTTGTCCATTTGGGGTTTACAAGATCCAAATATCACATTTATCTGTTAAGTATACATACTGAACCTTAACTGGACTTCATCTGTTTGTTTTAAATTTCACTATAGTATATTCCTCTTCTATCTCAATGTTTCTTTAAGTATTAACCTTACTGTTCTTAGTATCCTGTTCCTACTCCCAATGCTTGAAAAGTATGTTGGATTCTCAGGTAAGAGTCTCAAAAACTGCAATATATAACTTCACATTCTAGGTTATTTTTGAAATTATCTTTTGCTCATCCACATCTTCTACTGCCATTACAAAGTCAGCTGAATTCACCTACTGCATTTTTTTGTACGTCTGTGTTGGAACAACTTTTCATTGCATATCTCAATACTGTGCTCCTGCTGAATCAATCCTGTTAAATGCCTGGAGCCAAATTCTTCCCTGGGATAACTGCTTACAGAGGCTATAAGCATAAGTAAGTATGTTAGGCCTTTGGGCTTCAGACCTGAAATCAGCCCATGAGCTTCACAACATATAAAAACTTGACTATAAAAGTACATTGTGAAGGTATAATTAATACAGTGCAGGGCTTCCCCAGGATCGGAGGAAAACAGTATTTGCTGCTCCATCAAAAACTTCTACCTTTTACACATGGAGGCTTGTTTTGAGCAAAGTGAAGTGTGGGGTTTTTTTCCCTCAATAATCCATAGGACCTAAAACTAGTATTATTTCTTAAAATGTATAAGAAAGACAAGATATAAATGAAACTTTGGGAGGCTTTTCAGTTTTAGTGTCTTCACCCTCCGTTTTCCAAATGCATGCGTTTCTTTAAAGAAAAGCAAACCATGAACAATTCGCAAAAGTTTGCAAGATGAGGCTTTCCTGAGATGGTCCTAACATGCACTCTGATCATTTACATAGATTTTATGTCACTTTGTCTGTTGTATTTAATAGAAACAGTTACGGTACAACCACAGTAACAGTGCTGTTCATCACACATAAGAATTAAAGCTTAATATACTTCTCTCTCATAGCGCTCAAAACTCCTTTTCTACCTACACAATAAAGCCTGTAGCTTTGCTGAAGCTTTCTATCAACATAAATTACAGTAGAATTTGCTCCAAAGTGACTACAATACATAAAATACAATTTACAGCCATATCTAACTGTGCCAGAAGTGCACAGAGCTGTCTGCATTTCTTTACCTTATGGGAATATGCTGGGGTTTCATTCAAATTTCCACTTTTTTTTTTGTTTGTTTTTGAAAATTCTCCATCTATAGGATAGGAAAAGGATTTGAATGACAAGAACAGATTTGTGCTAAGGAATAGTATCTTGTTTTCTGACAGTTACTGACAGGGTGACATCATAAGGCATACGAACAAGGTATATAGAGAAATGTTACTTTGAAGATCTGTATTTTCAGGCTTCATTTTCTAACATCAATCTTAAAAGTTAGGTTTACTTTTTTCTGTCCCTCTCATTTGTGATGGCTCCTAAAAGCAAACTGAACCAGCTGGATTTTGTACTCACACCAAAGAACACATTAATACGTACAAGAAAAAAAAAAAGAGAAAAAGAAAGATAATTGATAAAAGCTTTAAAAAACCAATAACTGATACCTGGAAAACAAAAAAAACTTTTAGGAAAAAAAACTTACTAACACCTTTGTATGTATCCAATCAACATTTAGTAATGGAACAAGTAGGAAGTGAGTAAACTTTACTTCTCTTGTACAGACAGGTTAAGACGCTTATCTGGTTCTGCTTGCCTGTATGGCAGGGAGAGGTTTGCAAATTTTCATCGTTTTTTTCTATTAAGATAAACAGTAAAAAAAAAAAAATGGAATATCATGAAGGATGCATTAATCTGAACTTCAAACTAAACTGAGAACACCTTCAGGGATTTTCTTAAACACATTTGATTTGTAGGCAGAAAGACCTACTCCAGTTCATAAGATGAAATTTGCTCCTATTTCTGCAGACTAAGGAGGAGCTAGAATTAGCCTCGTGCTGGTGTTTTGATTATTGCAACAGAAAAATGCCACTAAGTAATCTTTCATGCAGATGTTATACAGCAGTTCACTGTAATCCATCTCCTTCTACTTTTTTTTTATTTCCAATAAAAGGGACAATGTACACGCGACATGAACTCTAAGATTTAAATTAAGCTTCAGGCGTGCTAATATTAGAGAGACATTAATAATAAATTGGGAAGCAGGCAAGTCTAAGATGATTTCTGACTTGGTTTTGTACCTCAGACACTAGAACTTGAACTGCAGAGTTTGACACTGACACTTTTTAGGGAACAAAGTCTCTCTCCTACTACCTCCTCCACCCCCCAATTCAAATCTCATCTGAGAAGCGCTGAAATGAAGCTGTCACTCAGCCCTGCTCAGGGACCTGTCAGCAAAACATTGAGCCTTTTCATTTTGATGGGTCAGCCCGCAATCCCCTTGAAAGAGAAGTCCGTGCCACTGTGGTTTTTCTTTCTGCAGGAATTCTGAATTCTAATGAAACTCCAAATCGCTCAATAAAGGCAGGGGCATGGGGAAGTAATCCAACCCAGATCGGAGTGAAATTTGTATTTTATCTTTTTTTTTTTCCCCAGACCATTATTCTAATAGCATTCACAAAGGGTTGTGGGTTTTTTCTTCTCTTTCCCCCCCCCTTATTTTTTTTTATTTTTTTTTTTTTAGGGCAGGCGCAAACGGAATGAGGTGTCCTTTGTCTTGATGCTACACTGAGATTAGGTAGCGGCTCTCTGAAAATGAAAGGGCATGGCTCAAATTTTCTTGGGTAAATATCCATCCACCTATTGCAGTCGGCATCTCCACTGCTACAAATATCTCTAATGTATGGCTGTGCTGAGAGAAAGAGAAAATTTCACATTAGCATTTCTTCCCCAGAAGAAACAGTCTTTCATTAACACTGTACAAAGCTTTTTCAAACCAAAAGGAAAACTGTACCTTTTTCTTCCCCTCTGTTCTCCCCAACTTTTCCTTCCAGATTAGTCACTACCTGTGACTGATATCAGGATGGAGAGGATGCAGAGAGTGAAAAAATAATTTATATAATATGTTGATGTATTCTCTTTAAAGTGGCTTTATTAACACACATGTTTTATGTTTTTAAAATATGTATGAATTCAGTAGCCCTTTTATGTTTCCTCCCATTGAAGACTGTTTATTTTAACAAGGAGATAATTGTCTTTTGCTAACTGTTTAAGATTTGGAATCATTAGCAAAGAAATAAGGAGCCTGGACAGACAGAGAATTTATTACATGGTCAGTGCTGTAGCCTAGCACTCTTTATATTTCAGGAGTTAAGGGTGATCTTTTTTTTTCTTTTTTTTTTTTTTTTAAGACTTCTCTATGCTGCACAACGATTTAAAAAACAATTAAGGCAAACACAATCAGATTAAAAAGATGAATAATTTGGGAAAAAAAATATTTCCATCTGAGTATCATGCACAACAGCATTATGTGAAAAATACAAGACGTAGTCTCTGAATAATATTTTATGGAAATTAAAAATACAAATGGAGAACTACCTAAAAACTTTGAAGCATAATCTAACACAACAATGTAGAGGTATCAATTAGATGGTGTAACACTGCTAATGGCATGATGGTGAGTGTTGCCTAACTCTCTTCACCGTCTGGTTAACCTGCAAGCATGCCAGTCAGTAACGTTTCAACAATGCTACAACAACTCTCCCGCCCTATAGTTATGTTTGTGTTATTCAATCTTGTAGAATCACCATCTTCAGGCTCTCACCCTCTCTCTGCAAGACATGACCCAAACATCTCATCTTCCTCTGCTCTGCCTGTCAAAAGACAATCCATTATAACCCCAGGTGCTGAAAAACCCAGATATTATTACGTAGTACGCAGCAAACCAATGCATGTCCGTGTATGTGCCTGTGCACAGCACATATATCTTCCTACTATTTTCTTCAGCATTGTGATCGAACTTGGATGCCAGAAAAAGTATAGTATGTAATTTTCCTTGCTGATGACCTTCAGAGGTTCTTTTCTCCCCTTGATTGGCACCCGTCTCCATGGGAAATCATAATAATAGACCCCTATTTCTCTACCTACACTGTCAGGGGCTGCTAAGACTACACTTCATTTACCCTGCTATACCTCACTATTGCACCATAGGTAGCGTGTATGATCACCCAGAGTTCTGTTGATGCACCATGTCTGAACATATAGAAAGCAGTTAAAACAGGGACAGACACTGCTTCCTCTTGCCAGGACATGAATCGTACTTTCCCTTTTTTGTATGAAATCCGTACGTTTTCCTTCACTCTCTTGCATGGCAGGTAAAGACAGCGACTCGGATAGAGCAAATGCACTGATTTTTGTCTTGGTTCCAAAGGATACGTTTCATTTTAAAGGTTTGTCTAATGGGTGCAGTAAACACTCTCACATGCAGTTCAGGATGGCATACCTATGTTCATACAAATCTACCTGCCCCACTAGTTATATATGCACACATCCAATCTTTGCTTAAATGGCTAAATGCTTGCAGATCTTCAGTTCAGTAGGTGCTGTGCTTCTTAAAACGCATCTGCCACAAAGGCAGCCTTTGTTTTTACCATGGCTGTTTTGTCTTATACTCTAAACAGAAGATGCATGCACTTAATAACGGGGAAGGTGGCATAATCATTTTACCTTTCCAGCACGCTCAAAGTCTCACAAAGCAAATGTTGGTTCTCATTCATTGTCAAGTACCTGATGATTGCTGACTGCAAAAACTTTATAGTGGAAATTTTCCTTTCAACGCATCCCCAACAGTTTGCACTTGCATAATGAATAATTTAAGAATCTACCTTGAAAACTTCACATTGGCTAAAATGTTTGGTGCAGAACGGAGCATTGCGTTCATATTATTTGCCTGGTAGTGCTCAGCCTTGAGATTTCTAAGAACATTTGAGGGCTTGACCCAATACCAAAGACAAACCAAACACCACGCTTCTACAAAGACAAGCAAATATTCTGGATGAGATTAAGCTGAATCAAGTTATTTTACTCAAACATCAACCTCATTTTCATTTTCCTTTCACTGGTTCAAGTCCAATTCATACCTTATGTAGTTTCATCTACCTCAGCCAAATTCCCCCTGCTCAGAGGCAAATGTGTGGAGAAATCACAGACCAGAGCACAGCTGCATCCTCTGGTAAGGATGATACCCATCCTGTCTTAATGGGAGTCCTGGGAATTGTTGATTTGGGGAGAGGTGAGGCTGCCAAGATACAGACCCACAAGTCTACATCTTCCCATATTCTTTCTGTTCCAGCCTGACAGAAGTTGTCACAGTCCAACTTTTACTTAAAAATCTCACAATCAGTCTCACAGCTCTGCATGCATCAACTCTTCCTCAGTAAAACAGACAGGCTGAGCTCAGATAATGACAACCACAGAGTGCTGTAGCCCGAATCAGAAAACGGAAATGTTTGTGTTCGGAGAAATCAGGGTCTTTCTTCTGGTCCCTGAAGGCATGAGACATGGAAAGGTTAGCACCCTTACCTTTTCTTCCTTCTCACGTTTCTCATGTAGATGACAAGATAAATAGCTTGATTTCACAAAGTAGTCCGACAAATATCCGATCAAATGTATCCAAAAAACCAGACCAAACCAAAACCAAACCATCACTGGGTACACTGGCAAAAGGTACTAACCAACGTGACTATTTCTCACATGGAATAACATCCAAATGGGACCCCAGGGAAGAGTCAATCTCCATATTAGATTTGAGGGAGCACAGTCCAAATAGAAAAACATATATTTAAACAGACTATGTTAATCTTTAGGTTAATTAACAACATTCTAGGTTTATTCTAGCAATATTTCGTTCTAGTTCATCCCAGTGCTATTCTAAGTTCCCATAGCACTGAGATGAACTAGAACGAAATATTACTAGAATAAACCTCAAATGACATTAATTAACCTAAAGATTAACATAGTCTAATGTTTTGAGTTATTTTTATTATGAAATTTCAGTCTCTCTGTGGCCTGGTATTAGTTACTTTGAAAGAGTTAAGGCTTGACTTACACCAGTGGCTACTATTTGTGAGCCTAAACACTAGAATTTTTTGATAAAATTAAAACTGTCATTGCCTTGTGAGCTGGTAAGTTTTAACAAGCATGAACAGTAACACCAAAGAGAATTAAAGCCTTTTTTCCTTATTTTGTTCAGGAAAGTGATACCTTTTTCTGTAGATTTTTTTTTTTATATTTCTGGCATATTCTTATTTTAAAACCAAAGACACTCCTAAATGTTCTAAACCACAAGAATAAACCCAGGAAGCACTCCAGATACATCTACAGTAGCATAAGACTTGTTCCTCCCGCCCCAATCCCCTTATAATTGGTTATGATGTTCAATATAAGGGATAAATGAGTGCCCTTCTCCTGCTTGCTCACAGTATGCCACAAAACCCTGAAAGGGTTAATTGGCATTTTAAGAAAAGGTAATTGTAAAGCGTATCTGCTGGGGTTATCCCCAGAATTGGGGGGGTGGTGCATAGGTCTCCCACCCACTGGAGCATCTCACATCTTGAAGAGCCTGCTGAAGACAAAAGCAGTACTACTGCTGTTTCTTGATTTTCACTTTCAGCTCTAACTGCTAACCCCCAACGTGCTCTTTTGAGTTTACTATATCAAGCTAGTACTTACAGCAGGGTATATGTACTGTGTCTTGACTGTAAAATTATACTAACATTGTAAGCATAAATATAAACCCGCGTGTGCGTTTAAATAAGCAATTTACTGCCAGCTTTATTGGTTGCAGAGGAGCACACTGACTGGAGTGGGTGTTCTGAAAAAACAAAAAAAAAGGATGGAGAAAGTGGCTACACTTTTTATATTTTTTAAATAAACCAGACATTTCACTGAGTAAAATATATAGCCTACCATATAAAAAGAAATGTTGTTTTAAGTAAGTGGAAAGTCAAAATGAATCTGAGTGAAGTCATAGGTGGCCATTTTCTAGCCATATCAAACTCTCTTCCAGTTGTTTGTAGATGCTCATAACCTCTTTATTCTCTGAAAAGCATATATTTTGTGTTCACTTTTGCCAACTGAAACTTTTTCTGTTATGATGTTCTAATGTATTCCAGTGAGTAAAGAAAAGTTACATGCACTGGAACACAAAGGAGACACTTTCCTTCTAACTTTGGGCTGACAAATACTCAAGACCTAACGCCAATGTGGGGGTTTTATGAAAGCAACATTTTTCTGGGTACATGAGTTGAATCCCATGTTATTTTTCTTTGGAGCTTGGCTTTCGACATTCTGTTTGCAAGAGGCAGAGCTCTTGCTTTTTTTTTTTATGATGTCATCCATCACAGCGTACAAAAAAGGGGTGGCTTTACCCCTTTAGCCCTGAATTCACCGACCTCTACAATCAGTGATTCCTCCCTTCATGTCCTGTTCCTGCTGAGATTATGCCCATAGCATGCAAACTGTAGAAATGCTTTACATCTTTCAATGTAGTCAGTGAAAGTCTTCATATAAGCATATGACACTAAAGAAAAACTGAATCCTTAGCATGAGTTTCATTAAAAAAAAAAACATACACAATTTATTCCAACCTTTCGCATACCTGCATCTCCCCACTTTCTGCAACTAACCCCACCCCTTGGCCATAGCTCTTTCCTAATTTCAAGCAAGCATCACAGCTGGTTTTGAGCAGAATATTTCTTTTTAAAAATCAGCAGTGCTTTTAATTACATTGAATCACATCCTGCTGGACAGCTAATTTTTAGTACTGGTGGTATCTTTCACTGTGATTTTAATTTCGTCCTGCTCAGATTGGTCTTGCTCCTTCCACCTCAACATATGAACATACAGGAAAAAGCAGGGCTGTCCAACTTCTACATTTGATAGCGAAAACTGAAAAACTCATTTGTTAAGGCAATCAGAAGGCGTCAGAGGTTTACTGTATGCAGCTGAGAGTTATAACTGCCTCTCATTTTCTGACCAGTGAAGTTTGTATGTCTACATGTTGGGAGCAAAGCAAGTAGGAAACTCTAGGAAATGCTGAGCTTGGCGATTCTCAGACAGCTTGAGGATTTGTTTTGTCCCATATTAAAGGCCAGTGATATGATAAAGGTCCCTGTAATATTTTTCAGAATATTGGCCTTTCTTTTCCTAGACTGCCATTAATATTTAAGAGCAGGTTCTTACTGCTGTGCTTTTGGGGTGTTCAAATACATATTAGCTGCCAGCACCTTCAGTAGATATTTCTCCCAATATATCTTTCTAAGGGGGTATTCACTCAAATGAGTTCCAGTGAAATTCTTGTCATTGTTGAGCTCATCTCCTAGATCCTTTTTCCTTTCTGCATTTTCACTTCTTCGTGAAGATTCTTAATGCAGTATAATTGAAACAATTTTATTGTCTCCAGCCATCCATTCTGCAGTTTCAGTGGCAGAAAACACTGGTCAATTTGACAAGTTAATATGACTTTAGTGGTCATTTGAACTCCTTTAAGCCACTGGGTGCTAAAATTACTTGTCATCCTCCTTCACCTGCAAACGGAATATAACTTATCCACAAGAAAAGAAGAAAATTCTTTTCCACCAAAAACATTTACTGGAAGAGATAATTGCAAGTTTTACTAATTGATAGGGCATTGACTTTCTACAACAGTTCTGAACCATTTGAGAGCAATACCTGATGCTCTCACCTGGAGCTCTGCTGATGCTTCCAAGCTTTATCTTTTCTCCTTCCCACAGGGCTGGATCATTAAACACAGAATAGGTTACACAGCCATTTCAACTCTTCCTTTTTTGTAGATCCTTTTTTGTAATCTAATTTATCTATTAATTGGATACCTAGTGTTCAACAAATGCAGCTCCAGTTTATACTTGAGCCTAGTGCTTTGACTAAGTGTCCTAAGTAGATAGTTAATATCGAAACAAAGAAAGAAAGAAAACATTTTTTTTCTCCCACACCCCTCTTTAAGCATAGCTAATTTGCCTGTAGAACTCAATAACAGTATATACAAT
Organism: Trogon surrucura; assembly: GCA_020746105.1. Taxonomy (NCBI): domain Eukaryota; kingdom Metazoa; phylum Chordata; class Aves; order Trogoniformes; family Trogonidae; genus Trogon; species Trogon surrucura. The sequence continues at coordinate 16,949,309 of CM036627.1, read as the reverse complement.
TAAGCCAAAAGCTTAAGGTTTGGGGTTTTTTTTCTTCGCAAGTTCTGTTTCTGTGTGTATTGACATCCCAGAAACACAGGTAGTAATTTTTCAAGATCTCTCAAGCTGCCATGCAAAAAAATATCACGTAAGAATTACACAAAGAACTTGATCCATTCCCCTTGAAGTCGGGGGCATTCCAATTAAATCAGCTAGACCCCACCATATTTTCACTTTAGATCTACTTTTTTTATATGATATGTTACCCTATATAGATTATACCATACGCTCTCATGACACCAATAATGGTTCCCGTTGACTTATAGGCACAACTACCAGAGAGGTGGTGTTGTTAGCTCCTGCCAAGAGGTCACCTTGTGAAGTTTCTGGATAAATCAATGGGAGCTTTAGGGACTGGTTTTCTTCTCCCTTCCAGGAATAAATGCAAATAGTGTCACTGTGTGGATACTTGTCTTCTGCACTAAGACTAATCCATCAGTGTGCTGAGGAACACCATTCTGGCTGTCCTACAGCACCCTTTCCCTTTGATACCTTGTATTTTGGTTCCTAACATTCTATGATTCTATGATTCTATGATTCTATTCCTTAACTACAGGTAACATTAAACTCACACAGGTTTCTGTGCGTCATTCATGCTACAGTGGAGTTACTTTTCAAAAAACATGAACTTGCTAATTTTAATCGGATCCACATAATGAAACACCCCACTTCAGAACCTTATCAACTTTGTCCTGTCCAATATAAACTGATATATAATTATTTTTTTAAAATAATGATTAGTGGACTCTTAACAGCATCCATTTTTTCCGTGCAAAGCCAACACAATTACCACTCTGAAAAAAGGCTAGGTGTCAGAAAAACCTAAGCTAGCTGCTCTTCCTAAAAAATCACACATCTAAATTCTTCTGCTGGCCCCATTTCCTACAGATTTCTGTCCTTTAGCCCTTGCTCTTCATCTCTATCATCACCATACGCTGCGCTCAGGAAGTACAGAGCGATGCCGCAGCCCACCAGCTGTCCCCAAAGCGAATGTGGAAGGGCTGAGTCCTGCCCACCTTCCCCTCAGTGGGGACGCTCATTGGGGTTTCTCTCCTCTACTGATGTTTGCCAAACTTACAAGAACTTAATTATCACCGACATTTCCGCCCTTTTCTCAAATCCAGTTGAAAAAAGCAGCAATACTGGGAGGGGACTGCCAGGTAAAGCGAAAGAACGTGCGAGCCTCAGTTTTGCAAGGTACACAGCCTAAAGGATGCCATCAACATCTATGGAAAGTCTAAAGCCCAACATCAGAAATCCTGCTAACTGCACGATCTGAGTTAATGCTTCATTTGTATACGGGTGTGTATTTAAAGATAATTAATATTAGCTGTGACTTTTGAGACTGGTATCAACAAAGTCTCCCTTTGTAGTGCCTACAGTTTTGTAAATGCAAATAATTTTGAGTTCAGTTTTGCATTTTTAATTATTAGCAGGCGGAGTTCCTTTGGTATTTAACTGCCTAACCATGACTCAGGGTAGACACACACATTCATGGCATTAACTGTGACTAGGATTTTCAGGTGTAAAGAAAATCAAAGTGGATTTTTAACCCCCAAGTGAATCTTGAACAGAAGTACTCGAGATGCATGGCCTTGGATTTCTTTTTTAAAGCTTTGGTCAAAGAGGTTTCCATTAGTTGAACTAGGGCAGTGTATGTAATGGTAATATGAACTTACATTGTTGTGAGCACTTGCTGTATAGTATTGCAGGGTGGGGAGGAGGAAATATAGTGTGATATTAAAAAAAACCACATTATTTCGAGGTAGGCATGCCAAAAGCAGCTCTCTGGAACAGAAGGTGGCCTAATTATTAAAAGAAATGGCTTCCATCTCTGTGATGGTCTGACTGTTTGTGGATAAAATCCTACAACTGTGAAGGGCCTCATGCACTGCAAAAAAAAAAAAAAAAAAAAAAAAAAAAAAAGAAAAAGAGGGAGGGAAAAAAAAATCAAAGTGTTCAGCAGCCGTACATCAGAGAGACTATACAAGAAGGGTATCGTATTTTTAGAGACCCCAGAATCCCTGAGCAAAGTAGTAGTTAGTACCAGGTCTACATCAAAAGAAAACAACATTCTGTGGCATCGCTGGCCTCCTCTGTGATGTTTTGCCCTCAGCTTCATAATACTCAAAAAGTCATGGTTAAAAAAGACGGACTGTCCCTTTAAAATTAGATCATCCCTTTTATTAATATGCAGAATGAGTTGTCAATTGACCAAGCAACAAATGTACATCCTCATATCCTCATTTTCACTTCTATCTATGAATATTTTAAAACCCTAATGTGTGCTTGGCCATTTGGGTTTTAAGCAAAGACTTATCACAGTGTAAAACCCCTCATTTTTATCCCTTCGCTGAGGGCTTCTTTTTCCCTTTTCCAGGGTGTCATTAAAAATCTGATGCCAAGAGCTGGGACTTGGCAGGGTTTGCGATATAATTTGCAATCTGCAGTGTTTGCTGGCTAGCCCCCACCTGCCCCCCTCTTTTTTTTTTTTCCTTTTTTTTTTCTTTTTTTTTTTTTTAACCAGCCTGCCTGCTAGAGTCAATAGGGGGCATCCCTCATCTGTCTAAAAGAAAAATAGCAGCATACTAATTAGAATTCTATTTGCCAGAAGCCTCGGAGTTGCTGTGCTTATAGATTTCAAGCTTCTTTTGTTTGAATTAAATTGCCAACTTTCCCCCCCCCTCTCCCCTCCCGCTTTCCTTCTTTGCACTAGGAGAGAGCGGGTGCCTTATTTGATTGAAAGAGGGGGGTAGGGGGATGGGGAGGAGGAAAGCCTTGGCTATGGAAATGCTGAGGAAATGTCAGGGTTGTGTTTAAAAATGCCTGGTATGCTTTTCAGTGCCTGACTCCTGTCTTTCTGGCAGGGTTGTGGAGGGGAGGGCTGGGGGCCTGGCATTAAGCGCCGGCACTCTGCCCCCTTCTCCCCGACACCGAGCTGCTGGGGGAGAGCCGACGCGCTTTTTCCCCCAGCTCCAAGCCAGATGGTTCAAGCTTGGATAAAACCTTGGGATGAGATCACAAAGCTTGTTCATAACAGAACACACAACCATCTCTGTTTTTCTGTTAATACCTCCTTTTGTGCGCGTCGCGCGGGGCGAGGGAGGGGCCAGGGGAGATGTCATAAATCCGAAAGGAAAATGTCATATTTAACATTAATTTGTTTGCATAACCCCGTGAAGGAATTCAAGCGTTCCCCTTTAAAATGTCATAATTAACCGTCGAGAAGTTTTATTACAAATATTGTTTTTTAATTTCACAAACAACCGAGTGAAACGCACGTCCAAAAGTTTTTCGCTGCCCTTAAGCATCTAAATATATGTATATCATATTTTTTTTACACGCAAAGAAGAGTTTCACAGAGGAAGCTTCAAGCACGGCCACACTGATGCAACTTCCTAAGTTTAGGTGGCTAAATATTAAGACTGAGCTCACTTTCCATCACCACAAATTATGCCCATGCACAATACAGCCATTGACTCCAGCCATTCACAGTCAAGTCTCATGCACTGATTCACACCCGGGGATAAGCGAATCATGGGCACAGAATAATGCATTCGACGATCTTCATATTCCTCATAATGACGGAATGCTTGCAGAGGAATAAGAACGCTTTTCAAATGCATTAATCAGTCAAATTTACTTGACATTTTCATGGTTTTGCTTTCTCCTCGCAAATTCTTAACAGAGCTCACCTACAGCTGTGACGGGCGCTCTCAGATGGCACCGCTGCTACTTCCATACCAAGATTATATGACTCCAGGCATAAATATTAAATAAATATGATAGAGCATGTTTAGAATTTTTGTATGAATCACCTCAAAGCTTGCTTTCCTTATCATTCATTCACCCTAGTGCAATTTTGTGTCATAAATGTCCATGAAAGGGGAAACATATTTTGGATGGGAGTATGAACATGGAAAAATGAACATTCTTAACTAAGGGTAATTCCAAGTTTGTCTTGTATGGCTGTCAGTATGTAAAATAAGTAAGCCAAATTCTGCTCCTGAAAAACTTGACCCTCATATTTGGTGTAAAAAAATAACACTGAAATATGTATTGTGTTTGACATAAATATTGGTTTCATTTTTTCTGTTAAACTGTGAAACCTTTAAAAATTAACGATGTTCTAATTTTTTGATGGAATTCAGGCTCATGCCTGAAATGCTGTCTTTTCCTTTTTAGAAAAAAAAAATTATATATACTTTATCACAGTGTATTTGATTTTGGCTTAGTAGATGCCGTGATGATTTTTGCACAGTCCTTCAAAACAAATTTCCTGAAAAACACACAGAGCTAAAGTACCAGCTAACCATTGCATTTCTATGTATTCATTAAAGATAAGATCTTAAAGGAAAGAGGGAAGATATGGACATTAGTAACTCTTACATATACTCCTCAGCGCTATTATATTTTAATTAGCACAGTTTGCAGGCTGTAACCTTTCCTAGGCCTACATGATGCATGAATATTTTATTTGCATTACTATAAAGTAAAAATAATTTGATTATCATTCATACTATTTATGATTACATGTTTCAAGACACGCACATAGCCTCTATTTATAGCGGACTTTAACGTTCTTAAATAGCATGGAGTGCTGACAAGCAAAGTATTGATGTTTACAGTCTCATGCAAAGCCCGAAGCCAACCAGGCTCACATCCCTTTGAATTACTTTTCCCATCCGAAGCCTCCGAGAGCCCAGACCTGCTTTATCTCTTCTCGTTATAGCAAGTGGCAGGAGGCAGAGCGGCAGGATGACCCACAAGATGGCACCTGTCACCAGTGGGATTTCTCCTGCCTTCTGCAGGCCAAATTTTGTTTGAACTCACTATGGCCTCTGTCATATCCTCATTTTCCCTTCCACTCTTGCCTCTCCTTCTTAATCCCCTTCGTGCAGGCTCAGGCTCTGTTTACCCAGCTTCCGAAACCTTTTTTTTTTGTCTGCAAGAAGCCAGAGTAAAACTTCATTGAAAGAAGGGCTCGGGACTAGGAGGTAAATTCCGTTCTGGAGAGAGGCGGCTACGCCACCCGCCACTTTGCCTGGCTTCACTTAAAGGCAGTTTCTCCTATATGCCACTACCAGGCTCATTCTTATAGATGTGCATCTGAAATTCATGATTACTTTAGGTCTCAAAGGTGAGGGAGTTGATTAGCTCTCTAATGAAGCTTTTTGTTATTACTTACAGGCAAAGTACATCACACAGATGGAAGGTACCATAAGACTGCTTCTCTACAAGGGCCAGACATATTTTAACTGCTAAGATCATCTACAGCAACAAGGTGAAGCTGTTTCTATAAATATAGAATCAATGGAATTTTAAACAAACAGATTAAAGGCAGTGGCAGAAAACAACAAACAAGCACCAGAAGACCATTAGGCCTAATGCCCCAAAGATGAAACTGATAATTCATCTGCTACGCAAGTCATTTTGTACTTTGTCCAAAAGTACATAGGGGAACATTCACTAATTGCGTAAGATAGAATTAAAGTCTATAAAGAAGATGTTGACAAACTTCCCTCTTATCTTTTACTACATGAAGGGCCAAACCCCAACACTCTTACAGACATGCAGCATCCACAGAAAAATCCTGACGCTCCAGGTCACTCCATCAATTGCACCAACTGCAAAGGAGAATTGTTCTTCCACATAAACGGATACAGCAGATCATCAGGACCTACACAGAGCCTGGAGAAACAAGCAGCTCTTCTCTTGGGACACGGACCCATTCCAGCACTTGCCGCTACTCTACCTCCAGCTTTGAAGACTTCATGCCCTCAGGTTTCCCTGTGCCTTGTTGTGCCCTAGCACACTACATTGGGCTGTTGGTTCCTTCCATTAATGTCTCCGGGGCTTGAAAAGGGAAAGTATCTTACATCTTGTTTCTGATTGTCGCCATTCTTCTTTCCATCAACTTCAAAAATGTACCTAATTACCCCAAAGCATAAACAGGGTCTTTCAGTAGCCACCGGTAAGGGCAGGAGGGAAGAACGATTCAAAGTTTTCCTTTTCCCTAATGAAAGAGGACACAAGCCTTGAGTCTTAGTGAAACATCTTAAGTCAGTAAAAATTGCATAGTTTCAACCAAACCTAGTTAAGAAACTCTTGTTTACATATTACTTTCTGCCAAAAAGTAGGCAAAATTATTAAAAACAATGCAATTACATTTAGACAGAAGGTAATCGTGTTAAAAATAGCTATTACTATTGTGAAACCTTTAAAATATTAGTATCAACCCAATGAAAAAGGATATCCTTTCAATAAGAGTCTACAATTAACACGAAGAACAGACGGCATTTCTGTAGCCCATATAAGTTTCTCACCTCTCATGCAAAGCAATCAGGCCATAAACATACATTTGACTCAAATTCATCAAGTCCTGGAAATCAATACAGATCCCAAGAAGCCAGCCCCATTTTGGTGCTCCCTTCATAAGGAACAGAGGAATAATGTAGAGATGTTTATAAAAAAACCCACAAAACCATCAGTAGCCTCCCTTTGAATTAGAAAATGTATATTCATTAAAAAGTGACTGTATGGATTGTAACAATTTGCCTCGAGTTTTCATGGCGGAGGGGATTTGTTTTGACCTTTTTGATTTTCCATTTTGAAATTACTTATTTCAGGTTTTTTTTCTGGTACATTATGAAATCAAGCAAGTCCAATCCAGAACGAACCATTTTGATCAATCTGAAAGGCAGCTTTTTTGAGAATTTCCTCCTGCCAAGAATCTGAAAATGTCACATTTCATTCCAGCATAAACAGAAGCCAGATTTCAAACTCTCCAAATCCTTTGCGAAACGAAATTTCTGTCTTTTTCACAAATCCAGAATTAATTTTCCTCGAAGACTGCAGGGTGGCTTAAGATAGTGGTCAGCAATTACAGGTAACAAGTGGGTGGATTTTAATAGCATTAGCATGGTAGGGGCAAGGTCAGGACCACGGAGTCAGAGTATCTTGAGGGAAGACCGTGAGAAGCACCAGCTCCCCCAGCTCTTGCTCTCGGTGAATCCCAAGCTCAGGCAAGCCAGGCTCCAATGCCTCACTTTGAAGCAAGATGCAGACGCCAAAGTGAACGCCAGCATTTCCTAGCTCCCACTGAGTTTCTATCAATATTCTTAAACTTTAAAAAAGAAAAATACAATCTGGTGTAACAGCCTTAGGAGACTGCTGACTACTGCTACAAGAAACTCTCTACAACGGGAAGCTATAGAGGGATATAAATCCGAGAGCTGACCTGTAGCTTTCCACCCAGCCAAGGAAGCTATTAAATTCTTGCTGATTTAAGTTACTCTCCAGTAATGTAGTGCCATTTCCTGAAAAAAAAATAAACAAACAAGTAAAAAAAAAATAAAAAAAATCTCCCAATGTCCCTCTAAGGGGCAAGTTCCTAAGGATTGTGATTTTGCCACAGAACTATTACAGGAAACTTGGAAGTGGTGAGGCCAGGTTTGCTTTGAATCACAACTCAGTGGCATTGCGGTGTCACACTTTCTCTTGTGACACTGCACAGAAACATCTCACCCTACCATAGACCTTCTCTGGAATGGTTCTGGCATGGGCAAGAGCACAGCTCAGGTGAAAAAAAAAAAAACCCTCATAAAAGTCACACAACCACCAAATGAGGTATGTAAAATCCATGGCATCCCTTTTTTACTGGATGTATTTCACAATCATCCGACCAAACACCGTTCTCTCTCCTCAACAGGCCAAAGCTGTACCACCACCCACTGCAGGCAGGACCACCTCCATCCTTCCCCTGTAGTGGGCAGCAGGTCTATCAGAAGGCTAAAACTGCCTGGACTTTAAAATATTCCTCCAAAAAAGAGTTCCGAGTTCAAAGCGTTGTAATTAAACTCATCTATGACTGATGCAATAAACCAAGAGAAATCCTTTGCATGTCAAGGACAGCCATCACTTGTGCTTGTTTGCAGCATTTTCTGTGTGAGCCTCATTGCTTCTGCTGCTTTTAACTACCGTCCTGCTCACTTGGGAGTCATATTTAAGGTCAGCCAGTATACATTAGTTCTGCCCAGAGTAAAAATTTACTCCTTACACTGGAAATGACAGGTCTGTAAAACAACACATGGGGAAAAAAAAAAAAAAAACCTATTCATTACCGATAAAAAAAGCAAAACTATGCCTTTTTTTTTTTTTTTTGCATTACACAAACATGTTATGAAAACTCTAACCTGTATGCTATTATAAAAGATCTGCCCCCTGTAATATCTGGTTTTGTAATTATATTAGGCTTTCCACTCAGGAGCAATAGAAAGAGTTTATATTTTTCATAACACTCAGATGAAGTAACTTTGAAATCTTGCCTTGTAGTTTCCTTTAGTATAATTAATCTCAAGATGTCGCTCCCCCCCGCCCCGATACGATAGTGTCATTGGAGTGGACTGGTGGGAGGACAGTAAGAAGAAGGATATTTTGGTTTTCATCCCCGTTAACCGCTCTTTCTCCAAAACCAAGATCATAAAAAAATAAAATCAAACAAAACCAGCAAGAGATAATCCTCCATCAATAAATTTATCAAGAGCGAATTTTCTGCAGGCTTGCTAGACAGTCATAAAGGAAAGGAGGTAGAGATCAAATATACTGTTGAGTAAGGAAACAGAGAGCACAAACTTTGTCCTCGGCTCGGGGACAATGATGCTCAAAGATTAACCCACCCTCTCAATTAACACCTCACATGAAAATCCCAGCAAGGTCATGGGATCTGTGCTGCAACTCGGTCAATCAGCGTTGCCTGCCTCCATACAAACCAAGATCGAATGCAGAATTAACACTGGTCCCCCAAGCCCTCGCTCACAGACTCACGTCAGATTAAGCCCTTGCATGGAGGAGATATGAAAAGCATTTCTAATTAGGGTCTGAGGTTACTGGTTAAAATGCAGTCGAACAGTCTACCAACCATTCTTCTCCCCCCTTTTTTTTTATAATTTTAATTAAACTCAGATACTATTTAATTCCTACCTGCATATATTTAGTACTACTTGAATGCAAACCTGATAAAGAATACTCCTGATCCCCACTTAGCTGCCACAAGCACTTATTAAAAGGAGGGTGACTGTCTTCAAGATCTTCCATGGGTCCCTTTTGCAATAATTACTTTTCCTATCAAATGAAAAGCACAGTATTTTTCTGTAAATAGATTTTTTTTTTCCTTCTGGAACCTTGACTTCTCTCCTCTCATGACAAAATCATAACTTCAGTGCAGTGGTTAGTTACTATCATTCCAGTCCACGAGGACGGTTTTTTCCATACATGCTCTGCTCCTCTTGTTCCACTGCTTATACAATTCTTGAGACATACACTTGAGAACATTTTTCACCCTTTTATTCCCACAGAAGTGTTGCTGTACATCCTGTGTTTCATGGAATGGGAAGAAGGGGACTTAGCACTGGTCGAATCCTGTTAAATTATTTGTAATTCTAGGGCACCACACAACGTTTCTGCCATTGTGTGATTAGCAATCTAGATCTCTCCATCACAATTTTTTAATATCTATCATGACCCTGGAAGCCTTAATGCTACATCGACAGCATACTAAAACCTTGTGATTCCAAATTATAGCTCTGAATAATTCAGGAATTGTAACGGTAGCTCAGTACTTATTAAAGCATTGGGAAAACTTTGGGATTCTCATATCTACAGGCTCTTCATTATTATTCTGATTATAAAGACATTTTAATATATGCTGTTGCTATTCTTACACATTACCACAGTGCCGTTTGTGAGGAATCAATAAATGATCCAAATAAACTCCTGTATTAAGCAGCTATACCTGAGAGTATCAATGGATTCAGCAAAATTAAATTTCCTTTTTCTAGGGAAAATGGGAATTATGTAATAATCTTTACATTAAATTTTAAAATCCCAAATTATGCCTTAAACATCATAACAAAAATCTGCTATGGAACTTAAGAAAAACAAAAATCACATACATATAGAACATCTCAGGTTTTTTCTGGATACGCTCACTAACACAAATAGCGACGAAATTAATGTAAGTAACTAGTTTAATAACATATTAAACACATTCTGTCTGTGCTAATCCCAAGTAAGCAGTTATAATAAGCCTTAGTGACAAGGAGGATCTAATAAAGAGTTGAATTTTTCATAGAGGTTTTATTAGGTTCATCAGCCTCCTCATAAGTCCAGGCCTTCAGTCATGCCAGCTTTAAAATCTGGAAGAGATTATCTTACAATTTACTGAGAATAAACATCTCATTTCTACAAGGAAAATTTCACTTGATGAGAAAACTTGTTCGTGCCCTAAATGTTGAAACCCTGCCATTGGATGTCATACTTGAGTAGCTTTGGGTAAATGTAAAAATTATAAAAAGCCTCAATAATAATCCACAAGGTGTTTTTAGTCCTAGGGTAACCAGTAGCACGGAAAGCATCTAAAATACCATCTTTGGCACAGATTATTAATCAGCTGCTTTCCCAATTTGTTTAAAGAGTTTCATTACTTTCTGGACAGTCAGGCACTTGTACTTACATTGACTGTCCTCATTTGACTACCCTACATCGACTACACAGACTATGACTCAGTTGATGGTTCACCAGAGGAGATATCCCACACTACTAAAAAGAGTGCTCTAGATTAATTTAGAATTCAAAGCATCCTCTTCCCAAAACCTTGTAAAATAACAGAAGTGTTGAGGAGGAAAGTAGCCACAACCTGTCTCACTAAATAAAGCCAGTAAAGTGGGTCAAACTAAAAAGAAACCCCAGTGCCATCACTGCCTATGCTATCAGGCATAAAGCAAGTGATAAGGTTTTATTTACATCCACACTCACAATATCTGCTGTGAAGCAGATGATAAGGTTTTATTATTGCTGCCTACTTCTGAAAGAAATTACTTTCCATGTGTGCAAAGCTGTCCGTGAGAGGAGACTCGGGTTGAGAGTGGAAAACCTGACTGTTCAGAAGAAGGAGGATGAGAAGTTCCACCACATCACACCTTTCCAGATGTTAATGGGTATGTGGTGAAAGCTGAGCTGCCTGAACACCATCCTCGTGGGAAAACAGACACTGATTTCATGGGCTCTGCAGCACAGCCAGAACAAGACCATATCCCCCCCAAATTTTGCTCCATCACCAGGATATGAGAACTTTAACCTGGAATCAGTGCCAGCCAGGCATGCACACACAGAGTCGAAGGCAAGCCTGGGATCTTTGGCTTTGCCTTAATTCCAGTGTATGAATCAAGCAAATGAAAGTTCTTCATTCTAACCGCCATCAGGTGCTCCCATGCAAACGATACTTTCACTCCTTTCCTACCACACTTGGCGGAACAAGCTTCTCAGCACTGGTAGGAATTGTAGAGACCCCTTTCAGGCCATTCAAAACAGTTTTGTATGTAGAAAAACTCTTCCTCCATCCTTTGCAGATAACCTGTGGGTGGGTTTGTGGTTTTGGTTTTTGCGGGTTTTTTTTCTGCTTAACCAAAGTTTAGTAACTTTATTTAATTGTCCTTTAAACTTCAGAAGGTATAGAAGTGTTTGGGGGATAAATGTACATTAACGCTTCTTTAAGAAAATACTAAAACACTGAATAGAACCCTTTATCTACAGCTGTCAGATCTGGAAAATATCTGATGCTATTTTAAAGCAACAGTAAAAAAGTACTGAAAAATACTTTTTAAAATAGGAAAAATGCATTCTTGTCCTTTCTCATAGTGAAAGGGAGTCAATGACTATCCTCAGCTCCAGAGATCTTCCGTTCCTGAAAGATACCAAGAAATCCACTGAATGTTGATAAGCAAGGAACTGGATGGAGTGAACAGCAAGACCAATAGGACTGAGAATTCCTTAAATCCTTCAGGTATAAGGACAGAGACCCCACACAGCGGTCTGTATTCTACTTCTAAAGCATTTACTTTTAGGGCAAGTATGTCCTGAAACAACCTGAAACACTAGCTGCCTCTTGCTTATACTAACTCAGAGCTCCTGTTTAGGTTGATAGAAAAAACTTGTCCCTAAAAGAGAAAAAAAACTTTAGAATACATATGTTTTTTTTCTCAAGCTCATCTCTCCCATGCAGTTAACTAGTATTCTCCTCATTCAATCTAGGCAGGTAAAAATAACCATTAAATATCACCTAAGTATCATTTAATTTCTATTTTGGGAATTTATGACTAGAATTAGCTTTGTGTCAGCGTTGTGTCACCTCTTAGTACAGGGTTGAATGACAGAAATTCATTTAACCACAGTTTGAATTCCATTTCTCCCCTACCTCTGGATGCATATACATTTTTCTTTCTAATATATATTGATCTTGGAAACCCAAAGCCACTTTTTAACACTTTATTAAACACAATATATACAAGGTAACATATTGAAGGTATGAGGCCAATGGTAATATAATAATGATAGTCAAAGCTCTATGAAATACGTAATTGATATTTTAATTATATATCTCATACCTGCACCCCACTGTGAAAAATAACTGGGTCTAGTAATTTTCAAGGACAATGACAAGATTACTATTACTAATGGTCTGAGGTACAAGTGTTTATTTTTAACAGTATTAACGGTACTAATTATGATGAATATGATTATTTAGAGTCATTATGTGGTAGAAGAGTTTGATGATCCACTCAGGTGCCTAGAATTTAACATTCTTCATCTACCATCTATGGAAATTAATGACACAGCTTAACTCTATTGTTATCATACACACCACCATGAAAATTGCTTTTACAGGAGAAAAAAGCAAGAGATCACCCAAGTGTGCTGCCCATTTCTTTATTATCCCGTGAATGTTCATGTTTGCAAATCAGTAAGAAAGCCAATGATGAGATGTTACACACTGGAAAAAATTACTTTTACAGATGGAGGGACAGGTCTCACGAATACTTTGCACAGAAGTATTATTATCATTGTTGTAGGACTTGGAATCAGAGCTCTTGGGCTGGGAACGAGCTCTGTACAGCTACCCAAAAATCCTACAACAGACATGACAGACAAAGGAATATTTTTTAACATCCATTTTTTAAGGGGCCTAAGACCATACAGCTTATACTGCTCAGAACATCCTCGGGCATACCCATGAGCACAGCATGCTTCACCTCCTTTCACACTCTGTCCCCTAAGCATCACAGAATGTTTGGGGTTGGAAGGGACCTCGAAAGATCATCTAGCTCAACCCCCTGCCAGAGCAGGATCACCCAGAGTAGGTCACACAGGAACACGTCCATCCAGGTTTTGAACGTCTCCAGAGAAGACGACTCCATAACCTCTCTGGGCAGCCTGTACCAGGGCTCTGTCACCCTCACAGTGAAAAAGTATCTTCACAGATATTTCATGTATGGTGACGCGACTGATGGATTTGGTCAGACAAGGTGCCACGTGAGCTCAAAGACATGCCTACAATTGTGCTTGCAGACTCACAGGTAGAGAAACCTTGGTTGGCAGGCAATCTTGAGCTTGTTATTGGCAGAGGGTACCGACAGAGGCACAAAAGCTGTAGCAGGGATAGACACGAAACACGCGTTTCCTAAACCTAGAGTCACAGCCTCAGCATGAGGCTGCCACAGCTAGAATCAATATGCTATCCACATACCCACCGCATGGCCTTTCAGGTCTCAACCAAATACCATCTCCATGAGAAAAACGTATGTATAATTTCACTATTGATTTTGAAGTGAGTCGACGCTTAACCCTTCGCAGGACTCTCAGCCCTGCAAAACGGCTCCTACGGATTCTGTGGGTTGTTGACGCTCTAACTGCCCATTCGCTATAAACCACTGCCACCTCCACAGTGAGGCTCCTCGTGGCACACGGAATACAGAGAGCAGAATCATTAACTAGTTAAATCTGATAAATACAGACTCTTGGAAAAGGAAGGAAGAAAATGGACCATTCTCACTCTGTAATGCATTTCCATCGGTGACTGGCACACTATTAGGATCGGGATCAAAGGGGGTGGGATGCTCGTGTCTTTGGATTTGGGCCTTTCACATTGTCTGATTGATGGAATTGAAAGGCTTCTGCTTGTAAAGCAGTCACCCCAAACAGCTGTCTCTTGCTCCTGTCCTCCTCTCCATTGCAGCATATGCAGTTCAGATTTCATTTATCAGCCCCTTTGAATAGCAACACTCTTACAGCAGGAGTAAAGCCTTGCATTAAAGAGGATGCTTAGCAATTTGCATGCATGCACTGTTTTGCTAAGCGTTGTAGAGCGTTGGTTGCCAAAGGACATGCAGCAATGTGTATCTCATCTCCCCCACTTTTCTGGTTCCCTAAATTACCAGTGTTTTACTTCGCTTTCATGTTCAAAGCATAGCAAATTTATTTGATACATTCTGAATGCTGAAGCATGCCAATGACATCAATCAAACTACAGAACACTGGGAAAGCTGCTGTAGAGTAATCAGAATTGGCCATAAGCTATAAATATCTACTGTCTCACGATTCTCTTGGCTGCTACGCAAACTTTGATCATTAGCACTGATCAAAGATCATGAGGGATAAAATGGTATTATGATATAATGGCATGTATGCTACAGCTGATACTAAGGGCTATAGATGACCTATGCTCGACTATATCATCTTTCTCTACACACCAGAAACGTTCATTAAAATGGGAGACTTCTTTTTGCTGTACCTTAGAGGATATGTAACAGAAAACTGTAGTACAATCAGAATTGGCTTAACTATTCATGACCAGCCTGAGTGTCTTGTATTTGTATTCTCGGCAACATACCTCCTTATAACACCGCACACACGACTCTCAGACACCATCTAATTATGCCCAAGAGGTCACAAAACACAACTAATGACTTTTTATTGTTTTCCTGCTTTTAGATGGATTAGTTGTTTCCTCTCTAATATTGGGATATACCAAGCACTTCACAAGTAGATCTTGCATAGTAGATTTTTGCAAGTTAAGCTTTGAAATTTAAACTAATTACTCATACAAGGATGGTATCCTAGTGAACATAACTTCTATACATTTGTTAAACAACTCCCCCACTCTAAGTAAAATACAGAACATGAGCTCACCTCTCTTGCCTGCCAGTACCATTCTCTGTTCCATACTCTGAATTAAGTATTTAAATACCTTAGCAGAGCTCCAAAGCTTTCAGATAAACTAAAGTAGCATCCAGCCTCACAGCTGTCACATAAAATGCCATAGAATTGCTTTGTACAAAAGAAATTAAATTAATACAGTCTTACTCATTAACTTATGAGTAATTTCCTAGGAAATCCACACAGAAAGAGAACTGTAACTGTTTAAAGTTCTCTTAAACTTTTACTTCTTCCAGAAAAATTAGAACAGCCTTCTTTTAAATGTAAGGTTTAGTTTATCCAGTCAGGGACAAGAATGCTATATGACTTGTAAAGCCACAAGCATTTCAGAGTTTTTAACAATAAAATCTACTTAGGTAATTTGTACAGTTAAAATGAAGAGTGCTGGATACAGACACAGGCAAAATTACACCTGAAAGATCCACTTTGATCTGTTAGAAGAAAGGCTACAGTTCTCAAAATGTGTTATTCAGCATGATGTTCTCATCCTGCTTTGTTAAATATTGTATCAGTCCGTAGCTCCAATACTTTCAAAAAGGAACTTACTAATAGATCGATGATTACAGTTATGCCCACTTTACACATCAGGAAAAAAAAAAAGGCACACACCCAAAAAAAGAAAAAGAGGTGATATGTCCAAAGTCTTACAGAAAGGCTGGGAAACATCCACAAGAATCAATCCCACGTCTCTTGGGTCCAAGCCAAGTAATTTAAACATAAGAGATTTCTTCAGCTGAGCTGGGGACTGGAATTCAACTAGTGGGCGAATCCATGTTCTCATTAACTGGTTCTGTGGAATCGTGTCCTTCTACCCACCCCCCTGCAGTTGCTTGAATTAATAGGGAAAATCATTCATAGAAGTTCTTTTGGTGACATATTTAAAACAGCTGATTCATATACAGGCTTCGCACTCCAGGTCAGAATAAATTGTCCTCAAAAGCAACACAGTTAAATTGAGTGGAACTAGCATCCACCAACTTCCAAGGTACATAATATATATTATAAACTTGTCCTACTTGGCACTGATTTGACAACCTCAGTTTGAGAGAACAGAGAGTGAAAATGAGTTTTAAACATTCAGCTTCAAAGAGGGACAGCATTCATTATGTACAGTCCTTTAACAGATTGCCCAGATTGTGGAGGCCCTGCAGCAGACTTGAAATTTAGTCTTCCTGTTACAGTTTTAGTTATTACACTACTATGCAGCTACTACTACAATATAGACTACTACATAGTCCATAGATTCCCATATAGAGATCTTACATATTCTATGCTGCTTATCACATAAAACTCGCTCTAGTCCTTTATGGATCTACAAAGCAAGAAGTCAAATTTCACTCCACACATATGACTCTCAGGAAAAAAAGGGCTGAAGATCAGTGTCTATCTCAATACAGCCAGACAGCGGGGTATCAGCCACTTAAAACCTATCCTGGACTCTCACATGAAGTCTCACTTGTGCCCATTAGGTCTACCTCGGTGAAAAATTCTATGACAAAATGTGTTTGAAAAAGCAATGGAGAATCACATGGCCCTCATGCCATGCAGTGGTGAATTCACCACTATTACATCATTCCTCCAGGTATGACGTAAGATGGTTCACATGTCATTTCTGATTTACATCTGTGTAAAGGAGAATAGATTCTGGCTCCCAGGGAAACCTTTTATTTTATATTGTGTCTTTGATTCTTAAAAGTGTTGTTCCTTTGCCCATTACGGGAGGAGGAGACTATTTTGCGTGATTTCTTCTTTCCCCACTTATGACTCATTTGTGAGTTAAGCCTTCACAATTTTCTTATCTCCCCTAAAAACAAAGTAAGAGAAAAGTCGTAAGTGTAATTTGACTTTCAACTTTAGGTCATCCTCCAGGTCACTCTGAGAGCAGCCTGATAAAATAAACAGTAGAAGCCAACTGGAAAATCCTGAATTAGAGAGTCTGATCCAGTACCTACCAAATCCAATGGATGTCTGCATTGCTTACAGGGAGCATTTGATCAGACTCAGGAGGGGATAATTTGGCACTCAAAACCACTTTACCTCCTTTTTTTCTAATTGCCATTACTCAGTCTCACTAGCATAGTCCAATTTTGAGCTTACATCAAATGCAAAGACCCATCACGTTGTCAGAGACACTGATCATGCTGCTGTTATCGTGCCTGGGTTATATCCCCGTGTGTTTTTGTCTACTGCACTGGCTTCTGTGTTAAGAGATTTCCCACTGACTTGCTGGTATGAATTTCTTTTAAAGCCTTTTCCCCTACCATCACTGTAAGCCTAACTGTACATTCATTAAAAGAAAAAAAAAAACACCCAAAAAGCAGTCCTTGTGTTTGAATGACAGATAATTCGATTATTTTCTTACATATATTTGAAGGATACTTAACTTTGCAACAGAAGTTTTGGGTTCTCAAAACTCAGATTCACGTGTGCCAAAATGCAGGTGCATGGGATGAATAGACCCTTTGGAAACATACTTTTTATCCAGCAATACACTGAGACAGGGCGTGTTGTTACATACGTACACCCATATCTACCTAAATCAATAGTCAGAGATATCAAAGACACACATGTCAGTTTGGGGCTAGCAGATGCCAACTAGGCAGTCCCAAAGAAAAGTACATTTATACAAATATCGCATCAACTTCCTCTCAAGATTTTGCCACTTTGCTCTCAGTCAGAGGAAAGGATTATCCATAACGATTAGAAAAACTACTACTTCCTTAATAAAGATGTCTAAATCTCTACAGACGCACAAAGGGAGAAGAGAACCAAGTGATAGCAGCTGTGATAAAAAGATTCCCGCATTTGAAACCTGAGAAGAGGAAATCTGTGTCAACATGTTTTTCTAAGCAAAAGATCTATGGTAAACCTGGAAGTATACTGTGAGCCTAATTACATTAATTTTTCTGAGACAATTATTTTTAATTACTCAGAAGAGAAATTCCCATAAATGCTAACCTCCAGGAGTCATCTTCCTAAGTTTGAAAATTGCCTTCTCATCTGCCAAATGGGAAAAACGATTGATTACATTTTCAAAAATTTGGTCCCTCAATTTTTAAATCAAACACAGAACTTGCAAAAATGTTTCTAAGGTAAAGCACAGTTTCCTTATTTTGCTTTATTTCCATGTATATGCAATGAACATTCTGACTTATTCACTCAGCTCTTTTATAGGCCACATTCTGGGACAGCCTTTCTCAAACTCTTAGCTTTTTCTTTTCTCCAAAACAACTTGATACAATCCTAGCATTTTACCCTCTGCAGAGCAAACACCATTCCACAATGGATGTGGTACTCTACTGGTGTCTTTGTACCTCTCCACAGATTCACATGCTAACAGGCTCTCCCTTTGCTAACTAGGCATTAGAAATGTTACTCCAGCTATCTCCAACTAGTCTAAATTCCAAAACAGACCCTTAATTATCCACATTCACCCTTTGATTTCATTACATTCTCAACATCTGTCCAAGTATTAAAACCACATTCATCATGATACATGGTTTTCTGACCAGTTTTTGTAATAACACCAACCCTTGACATGTAAGTACAAGGGCTTTTCTTCTCTCCTCTCCTAATAATTCTTCTGTACAACTGCTTGGAATGATCTCTTGCAATCAGGCTCAAGCTGCCCACCTGTACAGAAAGTTTCAAATACTGGGACAGTATTAGTTTACTGAAAATAAACTATAATGATCATGGCAGCAAAGATGACACTTGTTCTTTCATTCTTCTCCCTTGAACAAAAAAAAAAAAAAATTCTTGGCAGTGGGATTTTTTAAAATAAACACTACAGTCAGCTTTTTTCCATTTTCGACAGTTAGGGGCAAAGTTAAATACCACTAATGCATTCCATTCAGATGGATCAAAGAATGAAAACGTATCATCCAAAGTTTTCAAAGCATGTGCTCACTTACACACTCCTGCTTTTCCAGGGAGCTTTTTAATGGAAATTACTGTCATTTAGTTCATATATTATCTTGATTGAACAGGAGAGCAAGTATCGTTTGGTGCAGTGCACAGAGGTCATGTATGACCTTGGGTTTTCTGAACATGCTTAGCCTGCAAACATGTTTAGTTTTTAGTTTGTAGTATAAAGGCGCTGACAGCTCTAGTAGAGTCCAGCTGTGGTGGTTCTGGGAGCAACTGCCTCTGCCAGAGCTGCCCCAAGAGAAAGGTAGAAGAGAAAACATGTCCACATCCATGCTGCTTTTCACCGAGTCTGTCTTCACTACTTGTGTAAATGAAGGTGACTTTCAAGCAAGCAGGGAATTTTGTGCTAAATCAGTTCATTACCAGTTATTCACTGCAGTCGTCTGACTTTACTACACAGCCAGTAACTTCTGGTAGAGGAACCAGGTGGACAGCAGCTCCTCACACCGTCGCAGCAAGCCTCACCAGCAGTTACTTGTCAGCACCTAAGTCACCGCTCTGCATTAGTCTTACACAAGTAATAACTCATGAGGGATAACAAAAAGACAACTAAGCGTCTGTTTGAATGCTTATTGAAACCCTGGTAGCTACCTAGACCATGAAACACAGTAAAATATGTTCCTACTTATCTCCTAACCAGCCAATATTAGCAGTTATTGTCACTTTTAAGTATTTTTCCAGACCTTAAAATACCTCCTTCAGGGCAAGGATGCTGGCCTTACGCTAGCCAGTGAACATACTGAAAATAAGCCTTGGCAAAATTTTTGACACAGATATTTTGGGCTGCACATTTTGTTGATAGTGCACAGACACAATCAGTACTACACGATATTTTTATTAAAACCAATCGTGCATATGTTAAAGGGATAAAAAGCTGGGTGATGGCTCTCAACATGTTGTTAACAGGAAATCAGTCAAAATCCCAGTCTTTCTGTGAAGATGTGCCTTACACCGTCTGTCTTGATCTACTACTGCAGAGTGTACACACCAACAAACCACAAGGAAATAGAACAGGGCTATGTTCAGAAATATTCAAGACTAAATAAGAGTCATGGTAGATCACCAGCTGTAGCTAAAGCTTGCTCATTTGCTCTTGCATGTATAAACAGGGATAGGAAGGAAGGTAAGGAGGTAGAATTAGCTGTTATTGGCAGTTATATTTGATCATTACCAAAATACTTGATAAGGAAAATGAAGATAGTTTCCCAAAAAGATTAAAAAAAAATAGTCAAAGTTTTTTAAAAGCTGCTGTGTAGAAAGAGATCTAAAAATCTCTTTATCTAAGTAGATTGTCCAGAAAATCTAAAAGTTAGCCTGACCTTGATGTAGAAACACCAGTGTGGGAAGATGATGATAAACTGGATCTTCAAGACACCAAGTTGCTACCTCAATCCAAATGGAAGAGTCATTATGGGGTGACAACAGGACATGTCTCATTGTACCCAGCATAAACAGGAGGCTACGGCAGAAACTTCAAACCACTTTGTGCTCTTCCGTACCCCAGATCTAGACCCTCTATAGCAAGTTGAGCCAGTGGAACTACCACTGCTTGTTCCAGCTCTGCAGCAACCACGCTAAGGTATTGGCATAGAAATGTCCCTATAGCCTAAGCCTAACATCAAATCTGATTTCAAGCTCTGTCCTCGTCATCCCAGTCTCCTAGGCTTTCAGTTTCAGAAACAATTATTTTCTGAGTCCACCATGCCCACAAGCTCCTTCCTTCTGTACCCTGCCTTTGAGAGCTTCAGTCTGCGATTTGAGCTGGCTTATAGCCCTGCCCAAGTGGATGTGCTACCCGACAGATTTTATCTGGAGAGCACAACACTTTTCTCCTCTGTAAACAGACTCGTGAGCCTGACAGATACAGCGCATCCTACTGAATGCACGTGTCCATGGCCTTCAAAGGGGATAGGGTGAAACGGAAGCTGGGACAGGAGACAGAAAGAACCTTCACTCTGAATCTTCTCCCACAGGTTTGTCATAGGACCCGGTGGTGGACAAACCCAATGCTCAGATTTAACTGCAAGCTTAATCAAATTGAATACACATATTTGAGTATAGAGTTCTGTCTGAAGAAGAAATGCTGTAGATAAAATCCATATTACTGAATTTATCTTCCCAAGTGAGTTACTGAATAGTCATTCACATTTGCCTTCATAGTTTTAGGGGAAGTTTTTTGCCATGCCAGTACATCTTTCCTTCACACAAAAGCATATATAAATACAATTTTGCACTGCAGACTAACAATCTATAAAAACTGATGTTATTACCAGAGTCACTATGTATAGACTGGCAATTACATGTGTTTTCCTTCTTTCCACTATATAAATTTCCTTTCCCTAATAAAGTGTGGAAGGTTTCCCAAAGAGTTTAATAACCCAGAATCACTGAAGTGTAGCTGTTAAAACAAGCTAAACTGGTTTAACTTCTGAGCTGTCAGACTTAATTTGAAATGACGAGATCTGACCACTGTTTTCATGTGAATTACTAAAATTAAGTCATTTCCAAAGTTATCCAATAAATACAAGGAAGAATGTCAAAGTTCAGGGGGTTTTGTTCTGAATTTGCTTTCTCAAATGAAATAAAGTGGCAAAAAGCCATTAATTTATTAAAATCTAAAAAAAATAGTTAACACAGTTAAACATACTAATAACCCATGAAGAGTAGTTTCCTATAATTAAAAAAGATCATTTTCAAAAGGTATTTTAACATTTATTTTTTTTTAAGATATCTAGTTCAATCATTTTTTTCTTCAGGCAGTAAAAGCAAATGCATATGGCATGAAAATCTGTTAAAACATAGTACTTTACACCTTTGTTTGTACCTGCTCCAAATATATTTGTCTATAAATTAACAGCACATGGTGGTTTTCACATTGGTTTATTTTATCCATGTGTTCAAGAAATTTAATACATCATTTGTGTTCCATCAATTACAGTTCTGTTCAGCAGACAAAAAGAGGAGGGGTATAAACATACCTACGTATGTTTGCATTTTTATATGCAATTTATGCTCATGGCACCAACCACGTGTAAATAAAGGTGAAAAAATAACCCTGAAGTTCCACCACGCTTTTGAAAAGCTGAACTCCCTTAAAATACCAATGTGTTAAGCACCAAAAAGCGATGTCATGGCTATGTACAGTTAATCTCATTTTACAGACAGAAAAACTGAGCTATGGCTTTAGTGGTCTACAGGGTATGTCTTCTAGCAAGATCCACACAATCTCATGGTCTTCACCTCAACATCAACCACTACCTCTTGGTCTGTACAGTGAGATTGTGTTATACCTGCATGCCCTCCTGTAGCAGATAGTACTCGTGTTGGCAGCTAAATGCTATTATTGGGAGTCTTTCCTCAAGAAAATCCACACATCTCCCATCAGAGCCCAGGTATTCCCGGCACAGAATATGCTCTAAACAACATCACAAGCCTGTCTCCTGTGAGCCAGGGTCCCTGTTTAAGAAAGGCTGTATCACAGAACGCCCCAGGTTCTCCACCAACTCCCTCACACACGCTTCCATCCAAAGTGGGACGGATGTTTATTACGCGTGGGCTGGGTCACCTCACCCCTCTTTTTTAATTTTAGTGCCTGTGAATTTTGCCATATGGACAGCTCTCAAGACTGAAGTCCTTCACTTACTTGCAAGAATAGTAGAGCACAACTCTTTCCATTAGTGTTACTTTAACGTACCTCATTCCTTGATGCAGCTTTTCAGGAAGATGGGAAAACTGAGCTAGGTCACCAAGCCCAGCTCCCAGCTCCTGCAAACCACACAGTCCTTTTCACAGGTTATTCAAACCACAGCTAGAACTACCTGGCTTGGAGGTTCATTTTCTCTGCTTCCACCCTTGTTCCTATTCTCAGGTTGTTTTGAAACTCTTTGAACAGTTAGAAGATTTGTTCTTGCTTCCAGCCTTAATGTACCGCACCAGTACTACTCTTGGTGTGACAGACAGGCAACAGAATTCAGATTCTACTTTCCATTCACTCTTTGAACTGGGAGTTTCAACTTTCGTGGGTATAGTAAGTATATCTTTCTTAGGTAGTTAGACTATGACCAGAAATCTTGTTTCATATCACCCTTGCTAATATATAACCTTGCTCTGGATTCATACAGAAAGTTGAGACTTGAACTCTGTATCTCTTCACTTGATACAGTGCTAGGTGGCACATTTGAAGGGATTACATATGGGAAAGGTTAATGCCACAATTCTGCAACAACTTTCCTAAATGCTTAATTTCAGGCGTATAAATAATTCCATTAAATTCAAATTACTCAAGCCCATTGAATTCTATGTGCCTATGCCCATGACTAAATAATAAGGCACAAGATTGTGGATGTAGAGATCATCATCCATCACCCCATTTGGTGGGTCCTCACATAAATCAGATAAGCAAATCCCTTCTGTTCATGTTTGCAGAGTGCAGAATCCCTGTGACCTGGATGAGTTGAGATGAAAATGAGAAAAGTAGCGAGGTGTCTCAGGTACTATGGCAAATTTGTAACCATAGCCTCAACTATTCAGTTTGGCCACTTGTTAAGAAAAAAAATATGGTATAAACAAAACTCACTACAGCTTCTTGGTAGTACTTATAGGACAAAATCCATGTTGCAAATTTTACTCAGTAAGCACTGCCTAGAGTGTGGAAAGACTACTTTAAGAGTTTCGTTTAATTTTTTTCTTCACAGATCAATTATATTACAGGAAATATTTGGCTAAGGTGTGGTTATTCATCATGATATCTATATTAACAGCGTGATCAGAGAGGTTTCTGACAATTTTTCATTTTAACCTGGCTTTTACTTTAATAATATAATTATATCACCTCATTTCATTTGTATTATAAAAAGAAATTACATCTTCTCATTTTCTTTTACGGAAAGAAAAGCTTCTTCTTTAAAAACCTATGTTGTAGTGGGCAACATATTTAGAGCTTATGATCAGCAATTTCTCTAAAGAGGAAGATTTAAGGAAAAAAGTGGCTCTAAAAGTAATTTCAGCAGCAAAGTAGATTAAATATCCACCATATTAGTCACAGAGTATTAGATGGAATTGGATTGACTGGGAAGAGGTCAAAGAGTTGCTGAAGGTTTTAGCCCACCAGAGGAGCAATAAAATTCAACCATACTTAAAATCATTAGCTTTAAACCCTTTGATATTAGATCCAAACCTCCGGTGCTCGCAGAAGGAACCTCCAAGCACCACGCCAAGCCAAAAGGAAACCCTTTAAGACATCTGCATTTCACGGTAACCTTTAAGTGAAGTAGAGAAGATAGAAGGAAACAGGAGGGGAAAAGAAAATGCAGCCTCTAAAGAAAGTTAATTTAAAATAGCAATATGTTTGCTTCAACAGGTTCTAGTGGGGCCTGCGGTTCATTTTTTAGCTAGCAAATAACCCACTCACCAGCTCCTGCACACTTTCTCCCGTTTGCTTCCTTGCTCCCAGTCTCACTGCTCTTTCTCCCCTCCTCCTCCTCCTCGCGATGACAAGGAACATGTCCCCTCACAAAAAGGGGTTGCCTGCGCTGAGCAAGCATGGCACTGAAAGGAGACAATCAAACAGATCTGAGTTGTATGATATGATAAAGGAAAGACTCTACATGCTGACAGCATAGCAAAGAGGAAATCTAAAAACTCTGAAATCATCTAAAGCAGAGACAATCCAAAAGAAAGAGAAAAAGGCAGAGGAGTAATTAAAAACCCTGAAGACAGTGATGGGTCTCAAGTTTTTGAACTAGTTTCCTATTTAATAGAAAGGATGGTTTCCACCCGAGAGAAGAGAGATAAAAGAGAGACTTTGCTGTAACTAATAACCAACTGACATATTTCTGTTGGTTTTGTACATTTTTTTCCACTCATTTTGAAAATGACAAGTATAATTAAAGTTGTTAAATACATTGAGAGACTTGTCAGTCAACTAAAATATCAACTCTTATAAATTCTCCACAATAAGTATTGCACATAACACAATGCAAAAGAAATTAATCTCTCACCAGAAAGATTAAGTCATTTGATGATCCTATAATAAAAAATATCCCAGATTTTCTATTTCCTGGGGCAAGATGAACTTACGTGTTTAATTTTAGAGAATGTCCTTTTCAGAAGCACATTAGTATTTTTGCACAGGTACTTCTTTCGTTTTATCCTTTGCAAAAAATAAAGAGGATGCTCAAGAAAGATGCCTTTTAGGGAAAAGCTCCAGTGGACAAAATGTTGGCTGTGCCCTGCTATAAACTTCAAAATAAACTAAACAGGACCAAAGTGATATTTAAGGCTTGTGTCCATTATATATGCAAGATAATTTTAACCCAAACACATAAAAACCTCTTATTTGTGTTGAGCTATAGCCTTTCAAGACACTAAAAAAAAAAAGCCAAATCCTCAAAATGTGATTTCAGCACTCAGCTAATCCATGTGTGGTTAACAGGTATAATATGATCCAAAATGCTAAAAGCCTGTCCGTGGAGAAGACCCTAGGCAAACACTCAAAATACTTCAGAAACAGTGCTGTAGGAAATAGCCTATCCTCAAAAACATGAAACCAGGCTTTTCCAGTATTTGATAAGAAATAGCCTCTCAAAGGAGCCATCATCACTCTCCATCACCAAAGCACGTATTCCTGATAAACCACCGGATTGAGCTGGCGTAAGTTAGCGGGCAACCTGTGCGTGCGCTGAAATACTCTGCTCCAGCCTCCTTCCTACACAGAACCTCTGCAAATTTTGTTGACTTTGCTCATCACATCTGTGGGAATCTTCTACTGTTCTGTTTCTGTCACCCCTGAGGGAGAGCTGGGAGCACTCAGCTCTAGGTGGCAGTGCAAGGCTGCAAGGGGCAGCAGGTCCCTGCCCCTTCCTCCTGAAGGCACTACCTGGGCAACAGATCCCCAAAAAAGTCGGGGGGAAACAGGTTCCTGGAACATACTGAAACTCTCCTGGGAAGCAAAACCCTCAGGAAAAATTAGCTTATTTCATATGATTCATAGCAAAGCGTTCAAACCCTACACAGTATCTGCTGTGTAAATGCCATCATATGTTCTTTTGCTCCTCTCTGAAGTTCTGACTCAGACACTAACACATGTGTTCAAGAGCAAATTCAGTGTGAAGGGAGAGTAACTTCCATCTCGTCAAAGGCTTCAGTAACTGATTCCCTGCCAGGCTGAATACCTCCAACTCCTGGGACAATCTAACTACGAGTTTATTTGGGAGATTAGAATCAACGCTGTCTAAATCAGCACAACTGGTGCTACAGGATGTCAGTCAGGTTCTCACAGTAAAAATCAATTTAACAGTAAATATTAATGACCCTCGATGATAAAAGGAATTTTAATTCTTATATGCAGCTAAAAGAAAACTTTTTTTTTTTTAAGTTTGGTTTATGCTCTGGCATTTTAGTATCCCCAGTACTTTTAGCAGGATTTCTGTTATGTTTCATAGATGATCAGATGGGAATCAGATCAGCTTCTCCCCTCCTCTTAGCAGAAGGTCAATCTTCAAAATAGCTCAGCCTTCGCTCTTGTTTAAACCTTGACAAAACTGCTGGGACTGTCAGAAATAAGTGAAGGTTTATATACAGAGAATACCTGACCACGTAGAACTGGGCTGGGATCTCCTGTACAAGACAAGTTATGGATGAAGCTCACAAATACACTTCATAAAGTTAGACAGTTTCTTTTGCACTTCATAAAAGTAAGCCTCAAGACCTTAAGAAGTTTATTTTCCCTGATGGAACTTACTGCTTTAAGCTATTTTTGATGTGTAGGCACTCATGCGGTAGTAGAATAAAATATGCACACGCAAATATTAGTATCTGAGGACACTCTTAAAAGGTTATCTCCGAGGATGTTGTTATACACAAGGCAGAATACACTGCTCTATCAAACCAATTCCTGAATTTCATAATTTAAATCACAACTGGAAGAATGAGCCTTGAGTGATCAATTTCTTTTCAGGGATAGTGACTGAAAGAATAGTTGACATTTCATAGGTTTTTTAGTGTCTAAAATAGTCTGTTTTCAATCTCTGAAGGCTTATTTTTCTTTCTAAAGATGGCGTGGGGCCTGGGGGACCCACTTAAAGTTTCTTGCCATACTTGGCCAAGAAACACAAAGTGTTGGTGAAGTATAAACACAGAGCCCTTTTTCTTTGACCCATTCTGCAGTGTGATGGGATAGTGTTGTTAGTTTATGTGAGAGAAAATAGCATAGGCTTTCTAAAAAAAAAAAAAAAAAAAAGAAAAAAGTGGAATTGGATTAAGGCCTTTGTGCAAGCCTCAATGCTGAGGGGAATTAGCAATAGTTGTAGGCACTTAAAGGAGCTCTCATGCTGAAGCTTATCCCAGATTTTACACAATAAACATTTGAATATCAACAGTGTTTTGCAACTTGCAGCACTAATGTATAAACTTCTTCCTTTTGAAACTCCCAAATCCCTCCAAACGTTTGCAATACCCTCTACATAAACATGTAGGGCCTATAGTGGAAAACACCCAGTCAGAGATTTAAGTCTGATTTTTTTTTCTTTCTTTTTCATCCCCAGAATCTAAAATGCTCTAGTACCATTAGCTGGTTTAAACACTTCAGAAGTTCTGTATTTTAACCAACTTTTTCCCCTCCAGCCTTACTTTCCATTTAAAAGACAAAGATGTCAATGAGACACGAGCTTGACTTGTGTATCCTAATATTACATATTTCATGCTACAATAAAAAGGCACTACAAACACCTTTGAAGTTATTCATTAAAACGCTGATCTACCCCTCCTATCAGTATGTTCAGAGCACATTTTTCTGGAGCTCATTTAGCAAGCTTAAACCATGCTACCTCATGAATAATTGGGACCAGCATCCAGTTCCCTCTCCTTAAACTCATCTACAGGTAAGCAGGGCTTAGGATAGACCGACTTGGGAAAGCTGGGCTCCTTGCTCCTAGAGTTGTACTAACATCCACAGAGTTGGTGTCGTTAGGTTTAAGTCAAGCCTGGCAGTCAACGACAGATTGAGAGTTTTGTAACATCAAGTGTATCAAATTCATAGTGAAATAGTTGGGGAAAAAGATCTCTCTTTTCCAGATAGTGATCAGCTAGATTTGTGGTCGACATGACATTTCTACTAGCATTTCTAGACGTGACTTAATTTTGGTGTCCTGTTTAAAGGATGATAGCCAGTTCAGGAAGAAATCATTTCCACACTTTTAATATGAGTCCAAAGTACTCAACACAGTATGTAATTACAAAAGATCCCACCCCTAATTTCCTTGAACTCATATCAGGTGGGGATG
Source organism: Trogon surrucura (assembly GCA_020746105.1). Taxonomy (NCBI): domain Eukaryota; kingdom Metazoa; phylum Chordata; class Aves; order Trogoniformes; family Trogonidae; genus Trogon; species Trogon surrucura. The sequence goes on along the minus strand of CM036627.1, from coordinate 16,921,008 downwards.
TACGTAATCAATTTTACAGCTTTGTATCTGTAGCTGTCCACTAAAAGACTGAACAAAGAAATAAGTCCATGGTGAAATAGCAGGGTGGGAAAAACTTGGAGATCATTTTTTGTTAGTGTTTGTTTTGTGCTTGAAAGGACTGCGATAAGAAACTCATTGCATTAAGAAAAAAAATGAAGACATTACTGCCCTGTCCAGTTCTGAAGCATGTTGAAGCAGTTTGCCTATTGAATGTGATACAATGATGTATAGATGAATAAAGTTATCTCTAGTATTGAATGGGACGGTGTCAGTGGGAGGGTAAAAAGGGAGGAACTTGGAATCTGAAAAGAATACTTTTTTTCCCCCCCTCCTCTTTTTAAGAACTTGAAGGTCAGGGTCCAGCTGCCGTAAAAGGCTAGAGGACAAACAAAATGCTGCACAGGCCCAAATAAAGACAACTATAGACACATTGCAGAGGTTTCCTGCTTCAAGTAGCTATTATATTAACCTACACTTTAGGCAAAGGCATTTTAGGTTTCACACTGGTGAAAACATAGGATGAGCAGAAGCATCAGTAAAAGTTGCATCTTTAATGAAACAGATGAAACAGGCCAACAAAGGTAGGAAACATTTTTTTAAGAGAGGAAATTGTGCTGATTCTAGTTTACTTGAAAGTCTAATTATTTTGACTGAGATAAGTCAGTAACCTTGCTTTTCTCTTCTTTACTTCCAGCTACTAGCTATTCTTATAGACCTGCCTAGCTCCTTGCAAGGCCTATACCTAACACAGCAACAATAGTCTCGAGATTTGAGTTAGTATATGAAAAATATATACGTGAACTCACTGTTCATTCATCCATCTTTACAAACTGTTTATTAACAGTTTACTCGGACAATCTATCATTCACATGGTCTAGGAAATAAGGGGAAGAATCTTCAGTGAAGTAATCAGAAGGGTTAATATGACTGATGAGAGGGGAAAAACCGCATTAAAACATCAAGTTGAGCTGCATTTCGTCACTAGCTTTCAGTGCTGCTTATTGTTGTTTTGTAATTATTTTAAATCTAAATGTCTCCCCATAAGATGAAAGAATGGCTAGTGTCTTTTTTTAAAAAAAAAGACTGAAAACTACTAGCCTGTTCTGTTCAGCAGGGGGGAGAAAGCGGTTGGATAGCTTTGTCTGAATTTGCTTGGCTTTTTTAAAACAAAAAAGAGCAGAGTTAGAATAGTCTCATGATCAAGATTTTAATATACATAATAAATGTAGTAACTTCAGATGATTGCTATAACACCTAACACAATTCACTGTATTACTTTTTCCAATACCAGTTGTTTTTAATATTTTTATTAGTGGCATGAAATTCTGAAAAAAAAAAGTGTTCGAAGAAATTAAACAGCTTGATTTAGTACATACATTCTGCAATAAAGAGATCTTACAGTAAGTAAATCTAGGTTCTACTGATGCCACAGTCAAACTCTTTACAAGTTAACTTTTGGACTAAAATAGATCTTCAATCATGTAAATCAGCTGAAAGGAAAAGGCAGAAACTAGAATAATCATGTTAAAAAAATATTTTTACCTTTCAACAAAAATGTTTTAAGAAACAAAAGGTGGAAATAAAGGTTGAAGTATAACATGAAAAGACAAAAAGATGCAACAGTTTTTAAAACACTGTTTCCAGGCTAATGTAAGTTGCAGATCATTAACTGACTGCATTGTCTGATGGGCATAAATGATAGAGTTTGTTTTGAAGTTTCTCTTTTGTCTACAGTCAAACTTTGAGTTTGATCCAATCTATATAGATAAATCTAGGGATTAATCTGGAGGTTTAAATGGTTTAGCCAAAGGTTGGTCCAGCTTTATAACAATGACAGCTGATTTGTGTTACTTTCCACTGAGATTTTTTCTTTTTTTTTTTGGATGACCCCCCCTACATATTGCATCTTGCAATTAGACTGTTGACAACTCTATTATGCTGACAGCAGAGGTAGAGCTACACAGGGAATCGTACAGCATGTGATGCTGTAAATGTTACTCACAGATGTCTTAAGAGACGGTAGTTTGTCCCATGTGTTCATATCTCTGCTGCAGTGCATCTCGAGTTGCAGTTGCTCAAGTCAGAATTGGTGACATGCTGAGTCTAATGCAACTCTTACCAACAACTTTCCGAGATTAGGAGCCTGTCAGGATGATGTCAATGGAGGCTTAAGAAGTGCTTTCTGAAGTTGTTCTGAGTTAATAATTAATGGGTATCTCCCTTTGATAGTCCCTTTATATTTGGATGCAGCTGGCTGGAAGGAACCACAAAGGGAACCTGATTTTATTTGTCATTAATTTTGACTTGACTTAGCAAATGATCATGTGTCCCACCATCACAGCTTCACTAATCTGGCTGTACTCTAACGTGGAGATGAAATCTTTGATTAACAAAACAGATTAATCAGTTTCTAGGGTGTCTGGGGGTAAGATGCATGTACATACATTCCCTCCCAAGCAGTTTTCCAGTACATGCTTAGAGATGTGGTAAATGTTAAAAGCTGTCGAGTAATCAGGATGAGGTTTTTGATGTAGGTTACATCTTCGTCTTGCATAAATGAGAGTTTTGCCAACTAAAGCAGAAACATTTTGTCTGCACATACGAGGTGAAGATTTGACGGTGCATATCGGAAAATACAGATTAAGGGCTCAAACTCATATTTTATACTCAAAAGTCAGCTTTGCAAGTGAAATTAATCCAAGTTAATTTCTAACACTAGTATTTCGCTATGATAATGCCCACAGACACTAAATGCTGCCTAGATACATGCTAAGACTATGACCTACCTTAAATAATTACCATTTCATATTGATTTATTTTCCAGTACCCAAAATATGTGCATATATATATTATATATACTTTTTCAGTCAGGTGCAAGAGTAAATTCACACATATATGACCTTAATTTCTTTGAGGAAAAACCTTTGAAGATGTAGCCCTTTGAGATCTCCACATGGTCACATAAATGTACGTATATTATTCTGAAATACGTTTGTCAGACTCTCCTAACCTATTAAAATTACTTCATAAAAAAATTTATGGAAACCAAATCAGAAGACTTGGAAGAAAAAGACAGAAAATGACAGTATTCTGGATATTAAGAGATTTTTGTGACTGTTTGAATGTTTGTGTCTACAAATAATAAGTAATAGATAAATCTACATTACCTCAAAATATCCTTACATTTAAAAAAAAAGTCTTTACTGTTCAGATGAGGGGAAAAAATAATCTATGCAAGACATACATTTGGGCTATTATCGCATGAGAAAAATAGTTAAAGATATGCTATTATCACCCACAAATTAAGAATCAAAGTGAAATCTGGTAGTTAAATAACAGGTCTCTTGCACTCCTGGGCGATCTACCCAGTGCAGCTGAAACCCTATTGAGACCGAACACTTTGCTAGTCAGATAACGAAGAAGCAGCAAGTTTATTGTATTGATTTTTAGAGAGCACGCATTTCTAAGCAATACGAATACACCGTATTACCAATTTTCTACTTATTAGCTATAAATATATAAGATTCAAGTTCATAACCAGCACAAACCACAAACTTTTCCAGTAAGACCAGGCAATAAAATTAAAAACAACTGTTGTTGTCTATTTAGTCACTGCAGTAAATTCCTGTAGATGCGATAAATATACATTCTGGTCCCAAGTTTTTGATGCAGCGTGTGGATTCGATTATAGTAGTGATATCGCCCAAGAGCAACTCTGAAAAACTTCAATGCAAAGAGATACGATCCCCCTCTCTACCAGTGTGCATCTCAAATATATCTGAGTGTTTGAACGCATCTGTGATCTCTGAAGGACACCCTTAAGACTTAAGAGAAGCTTGGCCACCGATGTCACAGTTCTCACCGATCACCCATTACTGAAAATATGTTCTTTTACTCTCTCCCCCGCTTCCCAAACCCAACTTAAAAAAACTGTTTTAAAAAGTTGACAGGTGTCAGCGGAGAGGCTGAAAGTACAGAGAAGTCTTCAGATTATTTTTTTTTTTCCCACACCCTTACCTGTTTAGACAGATCAACTAGGGAAAAGACAGTATTTCAGCCATCCTGACCATTTTTTTTACTATTTGGGCTGGATTTGATATTTGTCAGTAATGTGCAAGTAGGACAAACTTGCTAAACCTTGGTAAGGGAACTCTTAACGTTTGTTAACATAATAACAAATAAACACATAGCTCTACATGTGTTCATATATATAGATGCTTATGTTTAACAATAATACATACAAAATACATTGAAATGCATCCATGCATAAGTCATTATCCTCTGCTTTTTCTCTCCCATTTAAAAAAAGAACAAAGATAACAGGGAATTGTAAGGATTTTTGTTAATGTGTACTCTATAAAATTATCTGATCGAAATCGTATAAGCTCCTGAGAAACTTTAGATCATGTGTTCTAGAAAGCACTCAAATTTTAAGATAAGTACAGATAACAGGTTTTGAAAGGCAGCGGTATGAAACTGAAGCCTACATTTCCGAGCCCACCGTGGGACCGCACAGCAATAATCTGTCCGTGACTTGTTACTACCTCAATTAAGGGTAAACTTTAGTGCTTAGCTTAGTTTAACATTCAGTTTTAGCTCAATGTTATACTCTTAAATGCAGAAAATTATTGAATAAATATTTCTGATTAAACACCTGCAGTTCCAAACAGTTGCAAAAAACCCCATGCCTTAAGGGTGTCCATATCTTCACTTCATACTTATCTAAATAAATATTTTGTGCAAATTTTACCCAAAAAAAAAAAGTTTTTCAACTACAACTAAACATTTTAGATAAATGCACAGCTCATGAAGTGCCTATCTAAATATAGGACTTTTCTAATGTTTCTGCTAGAAAAATAAAACATCCCCAGCAGCAAAATATTTTAAATTACTTTAAAATGTAACCATTTAAGAAAAAATAGATATGTATAAATTTCTGATCTTCGGTTCCAGATGGAAAATATTTTGTTTCCAATAGGGGCACGTAACTTGACAAGTGATTTTATATTTAAAAAAAAAGAAAAGACAAAGTAATATTTCCTGCTGTGTTAGTTCTGTTTCACTGAAGTGGTTAAATGGATCTTTAACATCCACCACTTCTTAAAGGTACATATAACCAGTGTGATGACAAGATATCTGTGTCATGGTAAATTGAGAAATAATTATTCTATTCTTTGATTTATTACATCAGCTGTGAAGCATCTAACTAGAACTGGATATTGCAATATAGGCACATGCGAATACCTTTTCCACGTGTTATTTGTCTCATAATCTGTTCAAATGGGTTAATTACTTGTGGGTGTAAAGGCGAATGAAATTTGGACCTTAACTCACCACTTTACCCTTAAATCTTTATTAGCCTCCATCTGCAAGACTATACCTGTAGAGTAAAGAAGGGAGCAAATTACACAGTTGCTCCGGCGTAATTGTTTTAGATGTTTTGAGCTTGGAATAAAAGCTATGTTAATAAGTGCACAGTTGAAAGCTTTGCTTTCTACAGCGTTCAGATGCTTGTTTTCACTTGATGAAAATTATTAATACTAACACAAAAATTGTTTTGAAACCATTTATATGGAATACATACCTACCTCTTTGGTTAAAAACCAGTGATCCATTAAGGCTTTTCTCGCTTTTTTCCAAGCTGTGAGCATACTGCGTATTTAAGTGTGTGTAAGAGTGAAGGTGGGGGGTAGGTTTAGCTGAATAAAAGATTGCTTGATATCTTGAAGTCCTTTGAAGAGTTTTATAGGCTTATAAAGCCCAGGGTGAATGAATGACATTTTTCCCCCTTTACTTTTACATATGGAAGTTTGTTAACCTGTGCTTCAATTAGTGAATAATTATTAATTATACTAATTACACGTTTAATGAAAACCACATACTTTACAAAAAAAGTTAAGGCTGAAATTGTAGCTGCAGACAGTGATGCTGCAATAAAGGCTGAAGAAACACTTTCTCTTGGGGGATTTTATATACGTGTATAAATTTCTTTAGGAAAACAATAAAGCACTAGAACAACTTTTTACAAGAAAAAGCCACAAAGGACATATAACCAATAAATTATTTCAGACAGTCCTGATCTTTTTTTAACCAAAAAAAAAAAGAGTGTTTACTTTGTTTTAAAACTAGAATCCTACCGATTCATTAGAATCTTTGTACAACACACAAAGCTGTCCTCATTTATTAAACTATCTACACAAAAGAAACAAGAACAAATTGCAAGTTATCAACTGCTGGAAATTCTAATACCTTCTTCTGACAAAAGAGAGCATTGCCTACATTATTTTAAGCTGGCAGTCGCACAGTGACACTAAAAACAACTCGGGAAACTTAGATCTAATGCTGTCATTCTATCCCGAGAAATCCCCACCGTCGTATTTCTCTTCACAATCTACGTTCCGAATAGGAAAGGAGCCTTCATTTGAAACCTCTCATTTCTGAATGTCTATTTTTATTTGAGTATGCTCTGTTAATTATACTTTCAAATAAACTTTTCAGAATCCTCTAACACTGTGTATTGCTTCTCCCTGGAAGAAGGCACCCTCAGAACATTTTTAAGAAACACACGTGAATTAGAAGCTGGTTATTTACATCTTTTGCATATATGCAAAAACTAACAAACTATGTCATTCACTAGAAATTCATTATATTTTATTCTAATGTCAGTTTTTAACTAAAGATAGAAAGTAACATGACTAAAGATCATGATTTTAAAAACTCAGTGTCCCTGTTCATTCATTATTTCATATTATAGTTTGAAATCACCTGAACGTTCAGTATTAAATGTTACGGATTTAAAGCTACTATTGCTTATCCAAAAAGGTTTGCCTGGGTGGTGAGGATTTTTTTTGAATGGTTTTCACATCAGTTTTCCGTTGTCTCCTAGGTTTACTTAAGCATGTGTTTTAAAGCACTGCAAAATGTTTCCGTCGCATTTTTATTACACAGCAATTGAGACATTTGCATAATGAAAAATAATTAGATAGATAATATCAATAAGTATGATTAAAATAATCTATTTGGGGGGGGTTGAAAGTGAGAAGATGCAACTAATATTTATAAATTACCATTGTGAAATTAATAAAGTTAAACATTTTTTTAAAAAATAGCCTGCAAAGCAGCCAGCAATTGTTTTATTTTAAATCTTTTTATAATATTGCTGTTGCATTTTCCACAATTAACTGGAAACTTAATCCATCAAAAGTACATACAATTAAATCAACTACAAGGAGATGAAATTACTCTCCATATTTCTCTTCCCATGCAGAGAGAGAATTCCAAAATTAAAGTAAATTAACTAGGTTATTGAAATCAACTTTGTGATCTTGATTTTAGACTTAAACAATATTTTAGCAAATACTTCAATAGGCAATTACTGTTTATATAGTAAACAGAAAACTGCCTGCAGTTTTACATGAACTAGATTCACCAATAGTGACAAGTAAATAACTGTTTGGAGCTGGTATCATACTTAATTACTATGGTCAACAACATTCATTACTGAATGCAGCATACAGTTAGTATTAAAGTATAATATTATATATTTACATATTTTTATTTGTCCATTTTTCCTAATTAGATAAATTAGAAAGGATGAAAAATGCATAAGGTATTTAATATGCTGATACTAGAAAATACAAGTATTAATCACTCATCAACCTTTAAGACTCAAAAATGCAAATCTTTTTACTTCTGAACAAAAGAAAAAAAATATTAATTGGGCCTCAATCCTCTAATTCGATCAAAATCTTTGTAACCGTCTCCCTGAATTCAGTAGGGCTCAGATCAGGACCCTTAACAGGCTCACAGAATTTCTTTCCTCTTGATTTGAGCTATTATCAAATTAAAGAACTACTGCAGCTTGACTTTCTGCCAATTGTACTTGAATTTTCAGAGAACAGTGTTGTGTTGTTTGTTGGGTTTTTTTTTTTTCCTTTTACAACATATTCTTGGATTATGATAATGTTAGCTCTTGATATTATTGCCTGAACATCACTAAAATTAAGCAGCATGAGAAGATGTGTCTGTTCCTAGGGTTAGAGGGCTACTTTTCATTGTACATTAAGGCTCTGCGGGAGGAAATCTCTGGGAGTCTGCCCTTACAGAAAACACCTTTTAAAGTAGCTTCGGGCACACTGAAGCTTTTTTCTTTCCCATCCCTCTGCAGAAAAATTGGTACCTACACAGACCAGAGAGTTTTCCCAAAATGCACAATGAGTAACAACCAGCACAGAGATCTCCCCGCTGGCTTTAGCCCATGGTGCAGCTCCCACCACCTCAACGGCGGCACAGAAATAGTTGCAGTCCGAAACACAAAGTAGGATCCCTCTGGACAAGCAGCTGCTGCACGCATCACATGGGAGCCGTGACATGGAATCGCTCACAGGTCAGCAAGACAGACTACAATAAAAGCAGACAGCTGAAAAACAGCCCGTAGCAACTTCGGCACGGACCTGTCACACATCCCCTTGCTGAGGCTCTTTGGTAGGTGCCCACGAACCTTGTGGTTTCTGTGTTAGGGTCTACAAAACCTGATACAAGCTTTAGGCAGTGCAGAGGAGCCTCAATAAGATCTCCAACGGCACAGTAGAACAAAGCAACCATGTTTGCTTACCAGATATAAGTTTACATGCAAGAAGGAGGAAGAAATGACCCAATCTCTAGGAAATGCTGCATATCTCTAATATCCACTTGAGATCCTTTATTAATTTGCAAGCTCTTAGGATTAAGCCCTAGTTTTGTAGCCATTCCTGAAAAAATACCAAGCTTCATCTCTAACATGAAAAACACTCTCAGATCCTTCAGCTATAAAATTTTCCACTGCAGATACTACAATGGATTACTCATTTCACCTGTGAAAAAGGGCTCAGAGAACCCTGAATTCTACCTGCTCAAGGAAAGACCTCCTTCTCACCTCTGCAAAGAGCACTGCAGCAGAAAGCAACTGTGTGAGGGCTCTGCTCAGAGCACACTGAAAGCAAAGCAACTGTGTGGCTCCACGGTCTCCTCTCAGGTTTGGGAGGTTGATTTTTTTCCTTTCCAGTTTGCCTTATATGAATAATATGGATTTTACCATACAGGAGAAACTGTCAGTTGTAAAATGGTTTTGGTTATCAATATATGCAAGCTTTTGTATTAGTAAACACAATTAACAGCCACTGAGGGTTAGAGAAGAAACACCAGCATTAGGTCTCACCAAGGCTTATTCAAGCCCTGTTCTTTGCTGTATTCAGGCACAACTCCTATGAAATGAATGGAAATCTGCTCAAGGCAGGTTCCCTCAGTTATAACTCTGAAGTTAAAATATCTATTGCTTCACTATAGACCAATTCAAGGACTAGCTCTGATTATCCTTCCCCACAAACAGAAAAAGCTATGCTTCCACATTTCAGAATCAAGGGTGGGCTGACAGGACTGCCAAGTCTCCTCCAGCATCATGGCAAGCTGAAAAACATTTTTAATACTGTTCAGAAGCCCCTTATTTCCATTTACCAATATTTACTAGGATTACACAGGTAACTGATGTTATATGCTGAGTGTCACCATGATTGCAAGGTGTCATATTAACAAAAATCAGAATAAAAATAGTTTCTCACACACTATATAAAATGCTGCTTCATGGGCAAGTGTTTTCACTTCCATATGCCTGCACACTATGAATCAACCTTTAATTACATGATCATATACAAAACTTCAGTTTCAGTGGCAGGAGCTCTACAACATTACAAGCAACAAAACCCAAGGGAGGGGACACAGGGTTGCTGTAACTTCCCACTGTCTTTTCACCACTAACTGCACCAATATGATCAAGTCTGATCTCAATTCTTGTAATTCTCAAGTTTCCAAGAGGAGAGAGGGATTTGTTTCGAGATCCAGGAATGCAAAAGCAGCCTGCAAACACAGGTATATTTACATCACCAAAGACCAACTACCTCTGAATTTTGGATCAGGCTCATCCCAAATATTTTCTGGCAGGACTACTGCTGTCCTCCTTTCCCCTTTTCTCAAGAATAACACAAAGACTGACTATAAAGTGTCACTTGCAATTTCTCCTACAAACACCACGAATTTCTAAAAGTCAGAGGCAAACCACTCAAAGGATTCTATCAGAAATATAAGAGCGGATGAAAAATGCAGAGGTCGTGCGTGTGTGTGTGTAGGGGATGTTTCTCTCTCTTTCTCTCCCCTCCTGCATTTCACAGCCTTGACAAGGAGCATGTGCCAAGCTGGGGGACATCCACAGCCCCGGGAGGTGGATCTGCCCCAGGGAGGAGGGATCAGCCACAGCCCCTGGCTCCTCTGGAGGATGCTCGGCTGCACAGAGTCGGCTTCTCCCTCCAACAGCACCAGGCTGGCCTCTGCCCCAGGTGCCTCCGACTGCAGCTCTCCCAAAAGCTTTGTGCCAGTGCTAAGAGCCCTTCCGCCTCCCTCCAGCTGCTCTTCACAGACTGGAGTTCACTGCCCTTTCCCAAAGGCAATGGCCAAAGTGATCTAGCTCACCGGTTTTACCAGGAAAATACGCTGGAAAAGTTAAAGCTGTCTATATTGCACTCCATACACCTCATTTGAGCTGAATGCATACAGAGCCAGACAAAATACAAGTATCTGACCAATTCATCCCTGACCCTAACACACAAGTCTGTAGGCAACTTCACTCCTGGGAGTAATCTCAACTATTTCAACAGGACTCAGCTGAGGGAAACAAAACAAAACAACAACAAAAAAAAAAAATCAGGCAGATAAATTAGTCCGTCTTAAGCTTAAAAACTGTGCCATTTCTTCTTTTACCTAATTTGCTGATCGGTTCCCGATTTGGGCTCTTTCTGAGAATTTTGTACGGTAGGCACTTCTGCGGCAGGCAAAGTGACAGCGAGTCTCAGGTGGATTTCTGGACAACAGAATAATATTATATCATCATGTCTGCTCGGTGCCCTCTCCATGCACAATAGCTCTGAGTGGCAGTGCATGGTAAGCGGATGAAGCAGTAAGAAGTATATGATCTGATGAGCTTGGCTAAGCTGGGGGCGTCTCCTCTACTCGGCTAAATTAAAAACCTCCCTGCAATTTCAGTCCTAATCACCCCCTCTGATGCTGTAATTGATGATGGTCAGTTAACTCCTTCACTCCCAAGGCCATCTATCAGAACTCGCAGAACTCTGCATTAGCGAAGCTCTTCACAGCTTAAACCAGGTGGATTTAATGGGGGGTTTGGGAAATTTTAGAAGCTTAAAAGTTGTATTAACTATACAGGGAGTCACAGAGTAAATATTTCATGGCAGGTCTTTGGTTTCTTTAGATCCATGAAGCCCCATTCCCAAGTGGTACAAGCTGTTTTTAAGCCTGGTTTGTGGAAAAATCTCTCCTCTTCAGTGGCACCGAGACATACATTGGCTTCTCTGCCACTCTCCTCGCTGTGGCTGGCACAGGCAAGAAGCCAGCAGCATTATTACACCCTTGCACCTCCCAGCTGGTAAAATGGCCCTTTGCAGCCTTTACCAGTTGGTGCAAGCTGCTCTAACTTGTGTTGAGAAACCAAACCAGAAAAGAAAGTCCTATTTGCATTTTCAGCCTGATTCCAGACACAGCCCCTGTGTGTTCTACATACAGGCTTACTGTTGGCTCTTACACAACATGCTCCAAACTTAATAATGAAGGTGTGACTAGAGCTGTTAAAATTATTCTGGAGCTAAATAATATCCTTCCATTCCACTTCTTATTTAGGAAGGTTTTTGGGGAATTGACAGTGCAGTGAATTGTTCTTCTCTTGACAAATTCTTTTAAGTCTGACTCATACTAAGAAGAAGAAAAAAAAAATCTATAAGATGTGATATATATTTATACTCTGCTGAATAAGAGGCTTTTCAGCATTGGGAAATCTATAGCATGAATTATTCTAACTGATTTATAATAGACAGCAATGCCTTGAGGACTCTCTTCTTACTATTTGTGTGTACATGACAGGGTCAATGTACTAGCTGCATTGTATTCAGTAACTACAGCATCCAAAACTATGTCCATATATCTGTTTTGGAATTACAGCCTATTGCTGCACTTTAGAAAAGTGCAGGAGGCTTGCCCTTTTTTTGTTTTGTTTTTAAGGTTGTAACTTTAAAAGTTGTGTCTTGAAAGATTCATATTTCAATACAACTTACATTCAATATAATTTCAGTATCAATATCCAGCCATTGACCCTAGATTTTTAAATCTCCCCATGATATATTAGAACTCTAGCAACTGCTGAAGTGTGTTCTTACTTTTATTTCTATTGTGTTGCTTTGATTTCTGTGCTGTATGGGGAATAAGCTGTAAAGTCTTGATAATGGGAACCTGCTTTGTTTACAAATTCCAGCACTGCTACCCTGTAGACCAGAAACCAGTTGAGTCCTGACACATCTGGGTGTCAAGAGATGAACTAGCTCAGAGGAGGCCAAGGCTTCTGCAGCCTGAGTAGCAGGGGTTCATAGCTGCCCCCTAAGATGCTTCAACACTGCTTTACCCAATGACTACCTCCTGACTGGGGGCTGATGGGCAAGAAAATGGTTGAACTAGTAGACCTTTCCACCCAAGGCACCATTCCTTGTTACCTGCCTGCAGAGGAGGACAGTAATTTTTCTAGATGCTTTGGCAGAGGAAAGCATTGATTCTAGGCAGCCATTCCTACCCAGATCACCAATTCATCTTGTAAAGAGTACAATGTTCTCATAACACTACATCACTGTCCAGTATTAAAAAGGAAAAAAATATTATGTTTCGTTTTTCCAGATGCATGAGAAGGACTGAGTACTGGCTGGTTCCCAGCAGCCTTTGATCAAGTCCAACTCTCAGGTATAGTAAAAAAGACATAGTAAAAGGCAAGGAAATAAAATTATTAGAGTCCACCTCCCTTGCTGCTGCTTTTTTTAAGAGATGTAATTTCCCAGATCCCCAAAGTAACAACATCATCCCTCTTCCAACACTGCTCGCAGTGTCTGACTAATGCAGCACAATACCAAAGTTCATATTAAACAAGGATACGACAATTCAGTCTCTAACACACAACAAAACAACTGGCCTTGAACTTCTCCCAGCACAACCAGGACCCACATGGCACTGAAAGGTGGTGTGTCTGCCAGCCAGTAAATGAATTTAATTAAGTAGTGGAGTGGCTGGTCTCGTATGGCTGGAGCCATTGAGTGTAGGTGTGTGTGCACGTGCACTCTCAACACATTAGCAAAACCAAGCCAAACTGCAAAAGAATCCATAATTTTCACTTGCAGCAATTAAGCTAAACAGATCCCTGCTCTGACCATGCCAGTAAGACATGTACTGGACTTAGCTTCTCAGGGAATTGCTTTAAGTTTGAAAGGGGATGCAGAGACAGAGACACCTGCATACAGACATCCGAGTTTTGAATTCTACAGGCCTTGTTCTGTACTTCGCAACGTTTTACACTGGCTAGAAGCCATTGAAACAGGAGAGAATTAAGCCTGGTAATGAAAAAAGTAATTTACAGAGCACCTCAGAAAAACATCTGAAGATTAGGCTGTCCCCTTTACAGGTCAGATTTGATAGCTCTGCTCAGAGAAAAAGCATTGTCTACAGTTATTAAAGGAAATGTGCCCAAGACATTGAGGAAACTATCCCATTTGCTGGGTCAGATACCTCCATGCAGCTATGCTTCCATATCCAAATGACATGCAAACTACCAGGACCCAATGAGCTGTGAAAGATAATTCATTTACTTTTTGAATATGTGCTTTTATGGGTATTACTGACCAGCTCTCTGCACCTATTTAGACACTAACGCAAATACAGCCCACACCAGAAACAGCTTTCCTTTTGTAACCCCTTTAGGGCAAGAAAGGCAAGGGCCACCAACCAATTTAATTGGCCAGGGGAAATTTCACTTGGAGGAGAAAGGACTCAAAGGGTACTCTAAGGCTGACATCTTACCCTATTTCCCTTTTGTAATATGTGACAAGAATAAGTCTCTGGGCAACACACAGGACACACCGGCCACATGGCTACAATGCTTTGTGTTACAGCTACCAAGGGCAAATGGATCTCTTAATGGGGCAACTGAAAGTTACAATAATCTGGTGCAGCCCATCATACACCTGAGGCTTCCCCTGAAAAGTTCTAGAAGACAGCGAGACAGCTCCATGTTATTTTTAATTTAACCTTGTTCCATGCAGAGAACGCCAAATGAGGGTGTCCATCTAGTCTGTCGGCCTTTGCTGGCCTTCTATTCCCACTTTCTTATTTTTAACAGTTTCATTGTAAATGAGTAAAGCATTAGAACATTAGCTTACATTGTACTGCAAAGCCTATTCCAGTAAACCTGTCAAAATTGGCATCATTAATAACAATACTTAGCACTTACATAGTGCTTTACATTTTCAGAGCACCATAGGCATTAACTTAATTAACAAGTGACAGTTTCACAAGTAGAAGCACTCCCTGCAGCACTAGCCTGTGTGCCTGAATTTCTCACAAAATCTCAAATTCTGCATTAATCCACTTGTCTTTCATCCTTCTGAAAAGATTATCTTCCTTTTTATTGGCCTCCTTTGGACATATACACCCATGCTTTTAAAAAACGAGCTATTAAAAATACTCAGGTGGAAGACCACTGACTTAACACAAGCTAATTGAAAAATGCACATTGCCCTACTTTTCAGCCTAAATTACACAAAAATCAGAGCTCTATAAAGCACACGTCTGGACAGAATAGGTCCCTAAATTGGTGTAAAGTGTACTTAATATTGATTGCTCTGCAATTTCCAAAACTGTTCAGAAACAGAGATGTAATTAAGTTTTTATCTGAATTTTTCCTTCAGGTTTAAAAAGCAGGATGGCAAAAAAATCAATACGTTAGTCTATCTACAGAAGTAAAGTAGGTGAACCTTCTGCCTCTAGCAATTTACATAGCAAATTCACTGGGGAGAGGAGCATTTGGTTCTCAGGACTGTATTCCAGAGGTCTGTAGAGCCCATATTAACCACCAAAGCTTAAATTTAGGCATGCTGGTGTCACATCTAGCTTGTTTCCCACTAGTAGCCCACCAAGCAAACTCAGCACCCAAAGGACACCGTTACACCAGGCAGAAGTCCCTTGCTTGCTCCACCTACACAATGAGGTGAGGATCCTTACTCTGGCCTTCGTCAAGAAGCTTCAGTTTGCAAAGGAATAACTTGAGAAACTGCACTAACAAACCCCTCTTCCAAGACACTCACAAACATTACCACCCACAACCCGTGCGGGTGGCAGATGCGCTCACTGCCAGGGTGAGCCACGCACCTCCATACTACAGGGCCGCTGGAAACACCACCATGACCCACAACACCAGTCTCAGAGTCCAACAGACAACACAAGCCAAACGCTTGTGCAAGAGGATAAAGAAATCATCGTTAAGACACAGCCAGCCTGAAGCCACAAAGATGTGCTATCTCTGCCACACCAGGGGCCTCCAGGACCACCAACTACCCCATCTCCAGCCAGCTGGGTGCCAGCCATCAGGGTTTAAACCCTCCTCACCACTCACTACAAGTAATTTCCACAACCAAAAAGGTGTCTCAAGGAAGCAAGCACCCAGAGCTGCTGCTTGCTTGGGCAAAGCCCTCAGCACTCACAGCCTGTCCACCCCACAGCCCCCAGCAATGGCCTTTGCACACTCAGCCCTTCACACAACCAAGAGGAAACGAATGTTTTGATAGCTTTCAGGTTACTCACACGTGAGCTGCCCTCAGACCAGCATCTCTCCACGGATAGGACAAGGCCTTGAGGGAGAGTCTCCTCCTCTGAATGCTTGTAGCTCCTCATGTTGGAGGCTGAGGGGAGGAGAAAGCAGCCCAGCCCTAACGAGGCCCTGGTGAGGCCCCACAGCTGCCTGCACTCATGAGGGAGCGCTACAACAACTCCCACCCCAGCTCCAGCAGCCAAGCCCTGTTGCTTTCCTTCTCACTCTTTTATAATGTGGCAGGGCAGGACCATGGCCAATAAGCCCCCACACCCCCTCGAATGGCAGGTATGGGAATGAGCTGGTAATGCTCCTGTTTGGTGGTTGGCCCAATTTGGAAGGACCTCTACACCATTGCAGCACCTTTCTCTGGGAACTCTTCTCCTGTTCAGTTGCAATGTCCCTGGTTGTTCCAGCCCTTGGAAAATCACCTGGTGATGTGATTTTCCTGAACATGCACACAATGCTGGCAGTTTCTCTTAGAATCCTAGCTCCTGGAGTCAAGGGCTTTATGCGTTTCTAGTCTGATTTTTAGCCATGATGGCTGCTTGAAAACATCTCTGGCTAAAGCACTCCAGACATATGTGGGTGCCACCAGGAAAAAAAAAAAAAAAGTTTTACAGGTGTGTCTCAATTTTACAAGTGCCTGGAGCCTAACACAAGCTGAGGAGTCTCTGTTTCCCCCTGCCCCGAAACTGCCCAGGTTACACACAAACATCTCTGAAGAGCAACTTCTCCACACAGCACAACTGCTACGAGAATTTAGCCACAACCTGAATGTTAATTTTTAGAGTAACATTTATACTGGGAAGCGATGTTGCTTTTCAGCTACTTCTTACATAAAAGGGTGCACTGTCCTGTGCGTGCTCAAAGCATGACGGACGGGAGCACGATGGCACCAGGGAAATCGGTGTGGACTCTGATGGGTGGTGTTTCCCATGGGACAGCCTCTCAGCTGACCAAAATCAGCATTGCTCCACGAGAAGTGAATCAAACAGTAGTATAGGCTGATCCTTCAAAAAAAAATTATGGCTTAACGAATGTGTTGTAACATCTGAATATCTGCTAAATTAATTGTTATAGGTTCAAAGACTTTTTTTTTTTAACTAGACATCTAATGCTGGTAAGCCAGTTGGCCACAGTATTTTTATGCCCAAGCACACACACAGAAAAATAGCCAAACCAACTTATTCAACTACAATGAGCGATTCTGAAACTATCTTAACGTTACCACAGCAGTGCCCAACACTAACAACAATTCACGATTTCCCTTCCTCTAATAGACAGTTCAAACACCAGCGAAGCTCCTATCGGAGCATTTAATATCTGTTGTAAGCCTCTGTTTAGCAGGAAGATTACATCCCCCAGATTTCACAGTTCAAAAGTTCATACTGTAGAGTTCTATTTATAGACTGCCTGACACTGCCTTTTCTTTAGTGCAGATATTCGGCGGGGGGCAGGGGGAACGACACCAAAACAGTTTGAACCATTTTGAAACAAGGTTTTGAAGAGCTTGGTTTATGCAGCCAGTACAAACTCTCCATCCTGCATCAGAAACTTTTGTTTGCTGGCATGGGTTTTGCAATTAAGAACTGTTCTGAGCTGCCATTAAACTTGAAACTTTGAAAATAAAGTTAAAATTCAGAGCTGGATAATCAGCACTAAAATCAACATTTTTGCTTCTAGTTAAAAACTTTATCAGGAGGGATGGCTCTTAGGGAAAATAAAAAAAAATCAAGGATTCCATCAGTTAAAAATTACTTCTGCTGGAACAGAATGATCCTGAATAGAAAGACCCTTCCAGCCTGCACATCCTTGATTATTTTTATATCTAGTTTTCACTTCCCATTGTACACCTTTTCTCTAGGTCTTTCAGCAAGTAAATCCTTCAAACTTTATCTCAGTGCAGGACTACTTTAGAAACACAAAATGGTTATTTTTAAGTCATCTCCAGATATCCAGTTCTACAGAGATAAGACGCCAGCCTCGGTCTAATCTCATTTACACGGATCAAAATCAGAACTCATCCCACTGGAGTAAGCAGTGGGACGCTGCTGTAAACCTGCACTGCTTCTTATTTTTGGCAGTTTTGCACACAATGCTTTCAACACATCTCTGAGCCAACTAATTTGAAAGTATTCTTTAATAAAACCTGTTTTAATAATGAGCCGGTACTCATGCGTGTGAAGAGCTCTGCCCTGCCAGCGCTTTCAGGTCGATGTCCTTCATGCACAGCCTCCATCCAGCTTGACCCTGCCCTGATCTAGACTTGGCCGTATCACATTGGTTTGCCTTTTCATTCCTCGGTGTAAATGATCAAATTCCTGTTTTGTAGTTGCACTGACAAGGGAAGCAACAGGGAGAAGGAAAGCTTTTGGAATAAATTAAGGAAAGGATCCAGATTTACATCTTCCATAACTGCAGAATGATAATAAAGCTGCTCTCCTGTCCTGTCTGCATACATGTTCTCAGCTATCTACTTAGCAGAGCACTTGTGGACGTAAAATGCATTGACTATCTTGCAAGTACCATGTCAGTTAGCTAGAGAAATGATTTCGTTACTGACTGAATACTAAAAAAATCAGACAACATTTCTCAAAAATGTGGTTTTCCATAAGTAACTACGTTGGTGCTATGGTCAGTTTCCTGAGAGAAGCACAAGTCTGAGAGTCCTTTATAATTGAACCCCGCATGTTTTTGGCTTGTGAATTGCCTTCGTGTCACAGCTGGATGCAGTATCCCTTAGCCACTTACTGCACACAACATCATCTTTCGAGGAGCAACTTCTCACCATCTTTTCTGCTCCATATTTCCAGGCTGTAGACCTGGAAGAGCCAGCCAGCCTGCCGCGGTGGGAGCATTTTGATCACAGACTGCAGTAAATATTTAATTGTCGTGTGATTTCTTCTGTGCAAACCTCAAAGCGTCTCTCTATATCAATACTTGCTCTAGTTATATGTAACCGTCATTCAATTTTAAGAAATATATTCAGGAGTGATAATAAATATTTCATAAAACCGTAACTAAAAGCTGTTTGTAGACGTTAGGTGACCTGCTGCTTATTCCGAGGTGAGAGGAAGTACTTCAAGAGTGTATTAATTTCGAAAAAAATTAAAGAAGTCTTATATTTGTTGGGTATCTGCTTTGCACAGCTGAAAATCAAGGCCAAGATTACTCAGTCATTATACTGTAACGTGAATTCACTATCTTCCCTTCGTACGACATACACAACGTGATTCAAGGTTAAGCACAGAATATCAAAAGACTCAGAGCATGGACATTTTTAATGGTAAAGGAACCTTGGCTTTTATTGATTATATTAGTTCGACTAAAGTTGACCTTCAATATATGAAGATTTTATTTTCACAAATAAATGGTATGACTGATGCCTTTTATTAGGCTTACAGAAAAGTAATCAGAATTGAAGTTTTCAAGGCCAGCGTCTCTGTTTCAGTTCAAATTACAGATACTGGAAGGGAAGACATAGTTATGAGATCTTAAAAGCTAAACTAATTTTTGTTTGTTTGTTGTTTAATAAAAGGCGGTAGTGTTACTATTTATCAGGTCCTGCTAGCTAGCATTATTAGCTAAATAACAACGTGCCACTTTCCAGCATTATCACCAGAGTTGTTGCTTGTGCATATTTATCCAGTTAATGGGATGGATTTATTACAAGTATTGAATAATTTGGACCCAGCCTACACTGATGTATTTTATGGCATGTGGTCAACACAGCTATTACAGCATGGATCTGCAACTGCTCTATAAACTGGAGAATACAGTCATTAAAATGAATGAGCACAAGTGTTTGTTATGCTGTTTTTAATTATATGTTTATCTCTTTCTCTTTTATACTTCCATTTTATTTATGCCACATGTGGTCATATATGGACCATAGATGTCATCTTAGGGGGTTTAGGCAAACCCTAGGCAACCATCTTACTTTATTTAGCAGGATAGAACTTACCTTAGCAGTGATTATAAAGCTATATGTCTTAATATACGTACATATTCCTGATTTTTAGTGAAGACTGGCATCCAGAATTGAGGGTATTCTAGAGGGAAGAGGAGCATATTACCACCATGTGGAAAATCAGTTATGAAAGGAGTTGGTTTAAAGCTTATCATGGGTTAAACATAGGTTTATTATTTAAATTAGATGTTTACATTATAACTTAGACATATCCTGAATAAATTTCTGTAGTAACTTGTATAGAACAGAAAAATCCCAGAGCCTGAAACTCATTGAGCTATTAATTTAACAACTTATCATTTAAAATTATAGTTTAAGGCACAAGTAAATGACACTTAAAGAGCTTAGCTCCCTTTCCTTAAAGTTCTGCCACATGCAAAAATATCATTCCCTTGTACACTGGTGAAAATTAGTCTGAAAATATATAACAGGTACTGGGAGACATCTCTGATAGCACAGCTCCACCAAAGCTGCCAATGAGCAGGAATGTACTGGAAACCAGACTCTATGTAATGGTGTAAGAAGTCCAGGGGATCAGACCTTGCCTCTGGTGGTCATTGGCATCCTGTTAGGTCTGTGGTTTAAACCATGAAAACCATTTGACTTATTAGTTGGCTTATGGGCTTATTCTTCACATGATTTTATCGGTAGAAATGGGCCAGAAAAAAATGAAAGGAAATTGAAAGCATGCTTTCAGTGAGTTGTGTAGCCTCCCAATTTGCTTTCTGTGAATGTTAATGCCAGAACACCCTAACAGCTAAACTTTCATAAAAATCAAAGACATTTTTTTAACCCATGTAGATGCTTTTGACAATTAGGAGTCAAAGAGAGTAGTGTCCAGACACATGAATCTATGAGAATTTGCATATATGCATTACTTTCTTCATTGGGTGGGCTATCAGTTGTGTTCCCAACATTGGCTCAAGGCCTATATCTTTCACATGACAGAATGTGAACAATTTATGCATTTAGCTAAATCTGCTTAACCTGGGTCAAACTACACCCATGTTGGAGCTCTGCCATCATAAGCAAAAAGGAATTATAGATCTGATGGTACATGTTCTGATGAAGGAGAAACAGTGACACTGGGCTGATCAACAGTTTAACAATGACACAAGTGTCTCTCTCTGAGGACAGGATCAGGTCTATTGAAACGATCAATTTAAGTTTTAAATTATACTTTTAATTATTTAAAATAGAATGTCAGCAGAGCTAGGAGAAAAAAAAATCCCTTTGTGTCAAGCAGTAATTACATCTGACTCTTCCACCAAAAACTCTTAAGTGGTGTAGTACTGCATTATAACTGCTTAAAAGTATAAGGTTCTTTCTTTTGCATAGTTCAGATTGTGCACTGAACTAGATAGCTTTGTTAGCAGGGCACACGGCTCTTCGTTCCTGAAACCCCGCTTGAACCCTTTACTTAAATGAATACACTGGTTTTGCTCAGTCATTAGTAGGCAGCAACTCATATCGAAATGCACTGCATTTAATTCAGGACAGTTGGCAGTCTCTGCACAAGAGAGACTCCAAAATGAGCCAGCATATAAAGGAGAGGAATGTCTTCAGCTTAGAGCTGGGGTTACCACTCGGGCAAGGAGGGGATTTTCTCGCTCCAGCTGTCTGCATCAGAACTGGTATTCAGTCCCTGGTACTCTGAGCCTTGTAATCTTCGGAGGGGGAGGGAAAACAAACACAGTCAAATGTTCACTTGGAGAACAGAAAATTGTAAATAAGACATGCAAAAAAAAAAAAAAGAAAAATCAGAAATATACTTGCTCGTGCATCCATCACCTCCATTTCAGACGTGATGCCAAACAGAGAGGATGAATGAGGGCTCAGCTCAGTTCGGAAGAGTGCAAAAATCAACAGCACTAAAGCTACTTTTCAGGTTAGCATAATCTTCTGTCTGCAAACACTGCCTGGTTTATCTGATTTTTTTTTTTTATTGGACAGCTGTGATCTTCTCCTTTCAAAACCTTGTCACTGCCGTTCAGCAGAAATGTAAGTGATATGATTAAGGAACATGGCATCTTGTATAATCGGTCGTAATCATTATCTAGGGGTTTCAGTAACATGACACATGCACAGCAACAGCAGCATCTGCTATGGACTGACAGATATCTCAAGCTCAGGATGATGGAAGCACACTCAGGGATTTGTAAACTTGTCTTGGCTAATGCCACTACCCTGATGTGAACCTGTTGTTGGCTATGCTGCTTAAAGGCCAAAGATTAAAAGTGTTTTATAAAGTTCATCCTATCCCTCGTGAACCTACATCTCTGGCTGGTGTGGGATGTATTACCTTAGCAGACCTTTCCCACTTTCACTGATAGGATGGTGCTTTTGGAAGTAGCTGTAAAGAGCAAAACTCTATTTTTATAGTGTTTTCTCACCATGCATCAGGTTAGTCTTTTACAAACACTCAGTACCAGATTAACTGTATTTCCAGAGACGTTAACAAAATTGAATTGCATAGTACACTGTGTAAGTTATAAACACTACGGGATGGACTCCCAGACACAGGCACACGTGACCGTAACTTGAGTGAGCGCTGCTGTATCTTTACTGCCTGCCTAGAAGATCCATACCCTACATTTGAGCTGAAGACTGCTTGCCATAGCCCCAGTGGCAGCAGCCGTATTCTGGATGCTTCCTAAGAGATCTGAAGTCTGTTTCTTCCTCAGCCTGCAGAGACTAAACTCCAATCCCCCACTTTCTGCACATGTTCCCCAACCACTGCGCTGTTAAAGATCCAGGAGGAGTAGAGATGAGAGATGTTTTCCATGATTCCTTGTTATAACAGAGTCACTGGAAGGCAAATGGCAGTGAGCCAGGAGGAGAACAAGCAAATGAGAATCATGCCAGAAATGGGATACATGCTCTTTTTTTTTTTTTTATGTTTTTTTGTTTTGACAAAATTTAGAACAGCTGTAGACCGCATTAGTCTACTCTGGGGTTTGACTGATTGCCAAGGCTGTGGTTGGGGACATCGCTTTTGCACACCAACTGTGGGAATTCATCATTTCTCCATGTTGACATAGGAGGATTAAGACTTGGGCACTGTTCCTTTACTGTGACTCCAACATTTTGCTTTTGGTCACTTCTAGACCAGTTCATGTGTTCAGCCTGCTCCATTCAATGTTTTGTGAACACCTCCGAACTGTATTTCTGGGACCATTCCAAGCCATCAGCCAGTGGGCAGCCTGAAGTCAGGTTTGTTCTGCAATGGAGCAAAACCTTTTTTTTATGCAAACGTGGCAGTTTATAAAGGTCCATCTAGGTCTAATCCAGTTAATCGTTCCAAAAGTATGTGTTCCCTTTTTCCCTTTTTAAGGCTTTATGAGTAAGGATGCTTCATAAAATTTTAGAACATTATGATTCAGATTTCTTCACTCTCACCGTGTAGGACATTATTCCACAAATCACCTCTTTAGGGTGGCTTTTTTGATTATGGGAATGGGCTATGCTGATTTATAGCCTTTGAGAATCTGGACCATCGAGTTCAAGAGGATGACTAATGGAGTCAGGTGCTCATCAAGTTCAGTGCTGGTATCAGAATCTGATTCTACTTGTGTGCAGGGACAAAGGATTGAAAACTGATGAAAGGAGAGGCAATTAGTTAACCACATTTATGAAGGAGACAAATGCAGAATGCAAATGCACCTGCCTCTTTAAGGCTTCCTCTACTATTGCCTCATGGAACAAAAAAAAAATTCATTTTGCTTTATTCTCAAATACAAACACATTGAATGATTATTGTGTGAGCTCTAAGATGTAGGTATCGAAATTCACTCTTCCTTCTTGTTTTCTTGCAGGTCAAGGTTTGAAAGAAAAATATGTGTATAAATAAAACAGGCACGGATCAGATGAAAAAATCCACCTGCTCCATTTATTAATGCGATTCTGCATGTGAAAATCTGATGTCAGGAATTAGGTGGCATATGAAAGTACAGCTAGATAAATTTAAACACAATTTTGAATAAAGGTACATTTGGGAACATAAACCAGGGTGAGATTAAACATAGTGTAATCAAAGGTAGAGGAAAGAACGTGGCACAACAGGGCAATGATCAGAATTTCAGCTCTTAAAAACTGCATTTTTACTGAAGACGTTGCCACAGGTGAAGTTACGATAGCTGCTCCCACTTTCTGCAGGGGCGTAAGCAGGTGTTCCTGCCTTCGCTTTGCCTCTGAGACAAACACCTGCTAATATTAGCTACCTACTTCCAGTCGCCACCAGAAGGAGCTTAGCAGATGATATTTTCATTGGATTGTGCAATAATGTGAAGTCTTCTCTAATCTTATTTGGCACATTACCCGTTGGATTTATGGAAATCCTCGGTGAACTTTAACCTGGAGGTGTAGCAGTCACATAAACTCTGCGTGTGGGTGTTTTTGCAGTGGTCAGGAGGTGGGCCCTTAGTTTTACCTACTGCCTGAGTCTTTGGCTGGGCCCACAAGTAACCCTTAAATCCAAAGAGAATGAAGTATAAAAATCAGTCTTCCAAACACATAGCACTTTGGCTGATTAGCATGGGAAAAAAAAAAAAAGAATTAATAATGAGGAGGAAAAAAAAAATAGCCAGAAACTACAAACACCAGGGAGCCCGTTTCAGTGTTACTTGAAAATAAAGCAACAATAGCAAGACTAGTCATCTCATTAAATAATAATTTGTTATTTCCCTTTAATGCTGCACATGTTCTTTAATGGCTGTGACTTCTTAAGACAGTTTGACTATAATTTCCACTTATTTATCAATAGGAAACTTGTATAACTTTTAATGAGTCCTTGAACTGCCCACCTGTGAACAAGAGGTATCATAAACCTTGTCTCTTGAAATATGAAAAAAATAATTTGAACGTAGGTTTTCCTTGATGTGGTTCATGTGAAGTGGGTTGTGAAACTACTGGCAGGCAGCTCACACCATCCTCCCTATAAAATTAAAAGATGCCACTTCTGTCCAATGGCAAAGAGTAGAAGGCTTTCTCATTTCTCACATTTGGAAAATTGCAGGTAATTAGAGAAGGAAAAAAAGGTCTCTGTTTATCGAAGATTTATTCTTTCATTAGGAAGGTATATTGTTATATTTCTTTGTGGTCAGAGTCCAGCTATCAGGAGAAATTTCCGGTTGTTGAAATTAGCCTGATGGTTTTTTCCTGTCTACATGATTTGTAAGGTGGACGTCTTGTGACAAGAGATGAGTATGTGCTTTGAGCTGGATTCTGAACTCAGCTGAATTTCGTTTTCATATGAAATTAAATTAGTATAACTTACTGCAAAATTTCAGAAAAAAAAAATCATGAAAAATGTCGTTTCATTTCAATTGAAACAGTTTGTAGGTTTTACCAGCTCTGACTACAATGCTGAAGACTGGTTATAAAATGGAGACTCACTTAATTTCATTCTTGTTTGTGTATCATCCGTCAAATTTTCCTGTTTCACTTTGATTTCACTGTTCTGATTAAATGTTAATAATCTGGGTTTAAATTACATGTCCTCTGGCATGTGTTGCCATGTACAGAGATTTCTTTACCAGTGTAATGAGATGATGATGTATTGATATATCAGTATGATTTTTTTTCAAAAATGATGAAACAAAAGTATTTTCAACCAGGAATTTTCAAATATACTGAATATTCTGTTCTCAAACACAAAACATTTAAATGACCCTCTCAATAAAGTTTTGTTTCAGCATTTGTTGTAAGACAGTTATGATGATGCCTTCAAAGCTAAGTATTTTCAAGGCATCAGTTTTTTTAAAGGATTTGAAATTCTGCATTTTCACCCCAAAGCAGGAAGAAACAAAATGCCAAAAACTGTGATGAATTTTAACTTTTGGGTTTACACATGGTTCCTTATTTTTGGTCCACAGGTATGGGTTATCTTCCATCTCTGAACACGCTGCAAGAACAAAATGCACGTCCTGGATCCGCAATGCCATTTTTGGGAACACTGTAAATATCTTGAATGCATTTCCCGGTGTCTGATCTGCAGAGGAGAATGGTGAAGAAGCCAGAAAAAGTGAGAAGGCAAAACCACCGCAAATGCACAAACTCTTTTTACAGATGTACTGGCATGAGGAAGGTAACTCCATCTCTTCGCTCAGACGGGAATCACATCACAGGTAACATCACATTTTACTGCTTTTGGCAGCATTACAGAGATAACCTCTCCATGATGAACAGATTTTCAGGTGTTTTTCCTGTGTGCTGGCCTGAACCCAGCTTTTCTTTGATGTTAAACGTAAATATCCAAAAGCTACTCCTATTTTCTTCTTGCATAAATACACTATCTATGGTAGTGTTCCTTAGTTTCTGTTGTGACAATGTCATAAAAAACCCACGGTAGGTGTTTTCTAAAGAGCCATCTTTGTCCTGAAGAATATCCTTACAGAAAACATAATTGCATCCTTTTAAAATATCATCCTGGTGCCACAGAACATCGTGTGGATCTATTGAGTGACCCACTGCACAAACACTACTGTCCTTTAGTTTTCACACAATTTTAATGGCAATACATGAAAACTTGGGACTACCCACTATTTCCTTTGTGGCATTGGTCTCAAAGGAGCTAGGTCCCTCATTTTTCCCTTCAACATACAAGGATGACTAGGAGGAGCTGCCTTACATTTTCCATTCTTCATGTTAAACATAATCTCCCAGCCTAAGTGCTGAATCACATTTCCCAACTATTTCCTGCTCCAGTTGTGCCTTCATTTGTGTAGCTTTTATTTACCGTGTCAGCTTGCACCTTCCTTAACAGTGTTGCTTTTCTTCCCCTTCAACCAAATATATCCTTTTCTCTATGGCAATTTTTGCAATGTGTGCTCGAGTCAGGGGTTACGCAAACCTTATCAGTATGCATGTGTCTATACGTGTGTGCACTTGTGTATGTAATTCAGGTATTTTCTCTTACTGAGCAGGATGGTTACATTGGAAAGCTCATAAAAGCTAGAGCGGAACAACAGCACAATGCATCAAAGGGGGAACCGAGATTCTTTTTTTTCCATAATTTTAGCTGAATGCATCACAAAGTGGCAATTATATGGCACATTTTTCTTCTAAAAAATTGGCCTCGTTGTGCCTCTAGACAACAAAACAGCGTGAAGAAACCATACAGGCACAGCTTGGTTCCAAATAACCATGTTTACCTAATATACACAAATATGCCAGGCCTAACTATGTAAATATTGCTGTTCGGACTTATTTCTGGAAGTTTCTAAAACACATAGCATAGGGAGCAGAAAAGAACATTCGCTATTTATTTTCACTGTAGGAGAAGGCAGTAAGTCTCAAGCATAAACATATCTGCAATGTGATTAGGAAAGATGACAGGAGTAACTATGGAGCATTTCGTATCCACTCATGTAGTGAAAAACACACAATGGGAAAATTTGTTTGAGGTATGCAGCTCAGATTTATATGAGGCATTTTGATTTATCTAGAAAATGTTTTCTATGGTATTTAATTTGAATTGATTCCTGACATGTTTTTCTTTTTTTTTCTATTAGAAGATATTCAAGAGATATTCAGGGTGACATGAAACACTTTAAAAGAACTACCAGTTATCTCCTCTTTTCTTATCTCTTGACAGCTTTTCCCATCATTCAAACCTAGAGCTTAAGTTTTAAAGCTCCCTCCCAAGATTGCTGTTGGATGAGGTCTGAGGGGGAGGTTTTGCTCTGGGGTCCTAACATAGATCAGAAATTGTAAATGATGCAAAATGACTCAAAAAAAAAATATTATGAAGAAGAACCTAGGGTAATTGCCTTCAATAGATGGCACATTCAAAATATAACGAAAGATAATTTCAGTCTGCTTCCAGGGGAATTGATGGCAGGTGAACCTCAACCTGTGGCCCGTGCACTTGGCAGCGCTGTCTCAGTGTGCCTGTGTTGAGGGCACAGTGTTGAGGTAACGAGTTCTCCTCTTCTGCCAAATCTGTCAGATAATGGGATTAAGGACTGTGAGAGGCATCCGCTATCTGTTAATCAGGTTCTGACTGAAATTGTCCTGTTGGTGGCTTTCGTGAGGATTCTTACAAAACAGAGTCATAGAATCATAGAATGACCAAATCATAGAATGGTCTGAGTTGGACGGGACCTTAAAGATCATCTAGTTCCAACCACCCTGCCATGGGTAGGTTGCTCAAAAGCCTCATCCAGCCTGGCCATGGCCATCATTCCTCACTCACAATCACCAATCCAAGAATTTTGTCCATTTCCAGTTTCAAGGAAAACCAGGGAATTTATAGACAGTAACTCACCACTCAGATGGTGCAGACATCAATGCTGAGATGCAACAAATATGGCTTCTGTGTGGTGCTGAGGCTGCCCAAAGTTATTACTGGTGTTCGTTTCCAGCTGTGCCAGCTTTTAGGATGAGGATGACAACTGGACCTACTACAGGAGCT
Source organism: Trogon surrucura (assembly GCA_020746105.1). Lineage (NCBI taxonomy): Eukaryota > Metazoa > Chordata > Aves > Trogoniformes > Trogonidae > Trogon > Trogon surrucura. The sequence continues at coordinate 16,892,883 of CM036627.1, read as the reverse complement.
CCATCTCCTGCCTCTCACCCATCCCGATGTTCTCCGGGAAAGTGCTCTGTGGTAGCAGCTGCCCCAGGGCGTGAAATGCTGGAGTCCTGCTCAGTGTCCCAGTACAAACTGGTTTAATTCTGGTAGATCTGACCTTGTAAAACCAAACAGCACTATCGTTAAAAGCAGTACAAAGAAAAAGAGGTGCAAGGAAAGAATGCTGGAGGGGAGGAAATTATGAAAATTATGAAATGGGAACACTGCTCATAGTTTAATATTAATTGTGGGTTTTTTTTCAAAATACTTGGCATCATAACTCACTTGAAGTCCCACATTTTATTACTGTAAAAATACCCCCAAAAAGGTCTCCTCCCCTTTTTGGCATTCACTTGCTTTTTAAAGCATTTGAAAAAACATGTCTTGTGGTTTGGCTTTTTGTTTTGTTTTTATTTGGTGGGTTTGGGTTTGTTTGTTTGCAGGGACAGAGGTGGGTCCACTTAATTGTTTTCTTATTCCTCTCTAGTTGTCCACTCTGTAAACTTTAATTAATCTCACTAAACTATAGCCTTCTCTTTCTTCTGCCCACTTTCTAAAAAACAGAAAATACTTTAAAAATTCTGAAAAAAAAATGTAAAAAAGAGAGGAAAATAAATCACTAACATTCTGTTGCATTTTTTCCTTGCCCAAATATAAAAAATCTTCTTAAGAATCACTTTGAGAACAGATTTTTTAAATTTCAACTTCAAGTGATTTTTTTGTAGCTGTGTTTTACACTCCTACGGAAGATAAATCATTCTGTGACTGCCAATCTCTTCACTCATGAGTACTTTTCTTTTTTTAATTAAAAATTGTTCTTACCAGACATTTTGAGGCAAAAAGTCCTCAAACTAGCCTAAGAATCAGGCTTAAATTATCTACCGGTAGATTTGCTGAATAAATAAATAACTTCTTTAATATACAGCAGTCAAAAACAATGGAAGATTATTGAAAGAGAGTCCTTCCATGGAGAAACGTAAGATCTCATTGGATATCTATTCACTTAGGAGAAATAATGAATAAAGCAAGAAAGACTCTTCAGAGGACTTAATTAAAAAAAAATGTTTTCTTCAAGAAAAACATTGTCTAGTGTAGGTCCCTCTCTTCTGACACCTTTTCACTGTCTCCTCATTCCAATACTCTCGGTGCTAAGGTGGGGAATTTATGCTCCACTGAAAATCATGGATCTAGTCCAAGCACAGGTAAATTTAAGCTGATGAATTAATTTCTTTTGAGTTTGTTTGCTTTAATCAAGTAATAATAATAACCTCCTCCATCTGTGACAATGGGATGGCTCTAGTTCTGTCCCACTTTTTAGGCTTGTCCTTTTATTTCTTTTCTAGAAATCATACATCTTTGATCACGTGGCTCCAATTCCGTCAAAGTCACTGCATCATAAGCATTTTTTTCCCACCAATTTCATTTAGCTTCTATGATTTTTTTTTTTCCCATAGTTCTGGTCCTTATTCAAATTAAAAGCAAACAAACAAACCGAACCATCTTCCTTTTCCTTGTCGGGATGTGTTGCAAGGCAAAGGCAAATAAAGGCTTTGATCTGGAGAGAGCGTGGATTTTCATTCTTCTTTTAAACAGGCGGAGGATATTCGTGCAAAGCGAAGGATCAGGGTCAGGACAGGCAGAGCTTGTAACCGAAGTTGTCTGTCTTCAGGGCATGCAACTCCGCCGCAAGTTTCCCTAATGCCTTGGCAGTGATCCATCGCCTGACCCGGAGACACTGAGCTGAGACGAAGAAGCCAATTAGGTTATAACCTGCAGTTGGTTCAAACAGAGGTCCTGTACATGAACTCTGGCTGTGTTATCCACTAAGCTGCCCTGAATCGGTACGCGGTTTAAACAGGAACCAGCTGGTTTTGTCAAAAATTGTGATTTCCCTAGGAATCGGAACAATATAAAATACTGGCAAAAAAAATAAAAAGATTGTCTTCTATGCAACGGAAAAGCAATTTGGTTTAAATTTATCTTCTTTGCCATTCTCCTTTGAGTGGATTCAGTAAGAATATGATTCTGATCACATCATTTCATCAGCAAATCTCCTGTTTTATTTAAAAGTGTATATGTAAACAAGAACAGCACTCAGAAAAAAAAAAAAAAAGAAAAGAGAAAGTACCCCACCATGCTGGTGTATTTGCATTTGTTGAAAGGTGCAAACCATGAATGAATACTACAACAGCATTTGGAATTTCCTCTATATTCCCCTATTTTCTTAATACCTTTGGCAGGGGGTAAAAATAAACAGAAATTAAGACAGGAACACAGAACCTTAACTTCCAGGAACTGGCACAACTCCATCCAACTCAGTGGAGCTGCTTTGTTTTGTATCAACTGAAGACCTGGCCTAAAGGTTTACAGAAGTAATGGGAGCAGGAGAATTTCAGCGGTGCTTCACTGATGGAGGGGAGAAGATATGCTGCCGGGAGCTGCACATGCAGTGCATGGCCACGACTGCTTACACATTAATTAAACTAGTTTTATATTTTGGTACTGGAAAGATGGCTAAAACCATCTGTTTCTTTTTAGAATATTCTACTAGCTAAGAAGAAAATGTGGTCAAGATTAGAACTAGGTGATAAATAGCTGTTTGGGTTTTTTTTTTTATTCTGCAGCTGAACATAAAGATCTAAATGGTATTTGCGTCAACACTTAAGGTTTATTGCAATGCGACAAACAAAATGATCTTAGGTTAATTTGCGATGTTTTGTTTCGACCGAAACAGTGATTTAATTTCTTTAGCATTTCATTTAAGCTTCCCTCTTTTTGCATGTTTTAACCCTTGCAATATGGAAGCACGTAATACATTTTGGAACAAATGGTGAAAGAAATGTCCCTAATTTTTTTACTGAGATTAATTGTTGACTATGACCCAGTCTGAGGCCTCTTACACATCAGGCAATCAACAGGCTGATGCCTCAGTGGAGTGTTCCAGCAAATTACCTGGCACAGCCGATGCAGGGTAGCTGTGCTGGAGCACATCCCTGGAGCTGAATTAGAGGTTGTAAATTGCCTCCACAAATCCCTTCCCTCATAGTCACTTATTGTCCCACATAAGTAGCTATCATTTTAATTGACAGAGTGTTGTGTGAGGGATGCAAAATCATGAAAAATATGAAATGCATCATACAGAGACAAAACACGGCTCCATTGAAATTATACCTTGTCAAGAGAGAAAATATTCTGGTTGGCTGAACATGAATCAAAGAATTTGGAGGCCCAGAATGCTGGAATTACCTGGACTCAGAAAATAAGTATAGAAAAGGACCCAGCTTGCTTATTTAGACTCATCTTTCTCTCTACTTATTTTTCTTTTGTGTTGCTCTCGAACAAAAGGTGAAAGTTTTAAAAGGAAAAACAGGGGAAAACTAAAACAAAAATAATAACAACTTGTATTTGTGGAGTAGATAGTCCAGCAGACAGATAATAGCAAGGAAGCATTTCCCTTGCAAAAAAGATTTGAATTCAGCCAGAGTCTGAAGCAATGACCATCCGTGGGCTGTTCAAGGGTTCAAGTGCAGTGCGTTTGTTGTCCATATCCCTCCCTCATAACAGCATTTAAGTGGTTCAGAGGCTCCACATTGGCCCTATAAACAAAGATGAATTTCACTCTCTGAACGCATCTGTCATGGTGAGGCTCTGACACCATGCATGATGGTGCTTAGCAGTCCTAGTACTGTGCACATTCAGAATTTCAGTACTACCTTTTCTCCCCTAAAGCAGATATTAAAAAATAAATATGTGCACATACCTGTAATCACATTTCCATCCCCTTATGCTGCAAAGGCACAAATGAAATATCCAGTTCCAGTATCTTTCTTGCCTTTGTTTTCTGCTCCATACTTTGTTATTGCCCTATGAAACACACGCGTCAATAAAATAAAGAACAGGGGTTATCTTTTCCCTTTTTTAAAAACATAAAAATGAAACATACATGACCAAAAGGCTGAAAAATGTGTCCTAAAAAATATGTTATTCCTCCTGAGTTCTGTTTGATTTTGCATTCTGATAACCCTTGCTGACAAGGGAGAAATATCTTACACCACAGATCCTGCTGGAAGTCAACAAAACTATTTCTATCTTAAAGGTGGAAGAATCTATACCTTAGTTTTTCTACTGAAAAGAGAGATTAAAAAAAAAAGTTTACATTCACTATTGATTGATTTATTTATTTAATCCGTCCACTGATAGCATGAAAGCTTCTGCTTTAGCACTTTCCTGTTGATGGTTGACTGAACTATAGAGCTTGCTTTTTTTATGCAACCCTGAAATCAGCTTCAACATTGAAGCAAAGGCCGTGACACTAGAGATTTTCAAGCAGATGGAGTAAAAAATATTGGTTTTGTGTGTATCGGTGCAGTAGGTGTTGAAAATATAAAAAAGAGGACCATTGATGAAAATAATAGACAGAAGCATTTTTTAATCTGCACAAGTCTATACATGTTTGAATCTCCAATTGTACACACACATACAAAAACACGCAGAAGTGTGTCCCCTGAAGTATTTGGCATTCTGTATATCTTTCAGCTTTTAGCTTGATTTCATTGACAGTTCAGTCAGAATACCATTTTCCATTCCCTTGTGGCAAGCTATACATGTTAAGCCTGTTTTTTTTAACAGTGCTCTTGTGCTGTTTTCTTTTCCTTGATACAGGTTTTGTTTTCCTCTCAAAGCAGAAAAGCACAAGTCCTCGAATAGATTTTTATTGCCAAAAATCAACTGTGTTTAAAGTACAGCCAGCTCAATGAGGGTTTGCTTGAAGGGCAGAGGGAGGTTTCTCCTGCTACCCCAACAGCACTTGCAAGTGCATTGGCCAATGGAAAAGTCAATCTCAGGGCGAGAACCATGAAAACTCTAACTCCCCTTTCCTCTCCCCGGAGAGCAGACCTGAAGGCTCTTGACATCCCCTATGATTTAATCACTAGGACGACGAGGTGCTGTGCTGAGGAACGGCCTCAGCAGAAGGTCAGATTTCAAGGATAACACTTGCACCAACAGAATGGTGTGAAATTTGTTTTCTCAATGCAGACATTTACTAAATACCTTGTGAGTGCAACGAGTGTATTTTCTGTCCTCTCATTCAAAGCATTTTTAAGGAAAACCTATCACTACATACTGTTCATAGATGAGTAGACCGAGGCACAACAAATGCAAATGATCTGGTGGTTCTAAATTAATAACTGAATGGACAACGTAAGTTGCAGAGGAACTCTAAGCAATTGGCTACGGTGGCTTGTTTTAATATGCTAAATACATTACCATACTTCAGGACTGACAAATGTTCCTGAAGGCAAGGCTTTTTTGATGCAAAGTCTCCTAATATACCCACCTTAGCACTGAATGCTCTGAGAAGTGAGAGTTAACTTTAATGAAAGCCTCATAGTGCTGTAAAATGGCATATACATATAGATATATCTCTTGATTAATGGAAATAGATTAGAAAGAAATATATTTTAATATGGGGAACGTACTTACCAGTGCGCTATCAGAGCACAACTGACATGGGACGCAGCCTAAACAAAAGTCAGCAGCTACTAATGAGGCTTGTTAGTGATGCTAATCTATGTAAATGTTATTAATTGAGAACATCTATCTTTTATCTCCAACATTTGGTAATCAGGCAATTAAAAAACAATGACATTCCCGGCGGTTGTTCTCCCAGTAAAAAAAAAAAGTGATCAAAGAGTCCTGAATAAGGAAAGGGAAAGTCCCTTATCAAGAGCTGGGCCTTGCCTTGGGCTACCAGGCCTCATTAAAGGCAGAAAAGCTCTGTTGATCACCAATTAACCTGATTTGTCGGAACTCTGATAAAGACCTCAAACAACATGAGTTTTCTTAACTATAATAAATGACACAGTTTATTGACAAAAATAAAAACGTTTGGTTTGAAAAAGGACATAAAGGAGCTATTCAAATGGGATAGCCCTGCCACACACCAGGCCTGAAAGACGTGGGATAGGTTTAACTTCACCACACTGGTGGCATATTATCAATGCCAGATACAGTCAAACCTATTAAGAGCCATATACACAACAACCAAATATATACATATTTGGTAGCTGTCACATAAATTTCTGTCATCTCTAGTCATAACAGACAGCAGATTGCATTAATTATGTATGTACTATGCTCATGAATGGAAATTCAGCGCTCTAGGGTGAACTCTGTATCTTGAAACACGAAAGTAAGAAAAAAAAAAAGGATATTTTCTTGAGGCTTAATTGGTGGACATTTTGTGATTATACTTTTTTTTTTTTAATCTTAGCAGTTGTTTAAAATTATCCCTAGTGTAAATTTCCATATGTCTTTTTAACCCATTCTTTCCTTTCTGGAGAATTTAATTCTTCCTCTCAGGTATTGTTCATAGTGTCACGACTAATAGGTAGAGCACTGCAGCGTGACTGTCAACTATAGTTGTAATTATTGCCAGCAGTTCATTAATTCACGTGGTGATGGCCTGTCTCCATTTTTCTCTCTGGAGAAAGAAGGAATGTAAATGTAAAACTTGGTCCTGGAGTTGAGTGGAAAAGTAGCATAAATATGGTACCAAACTCTGTATTTAAAGGTTAAATTGTTTTGGTTTAGCACTAGAGCTATTCCACCCAACTTATGCATTGTGAATTTATCTGCTAGAGATATATTGTCTGAATATTGGGGGCCTTGCCATGCTTTAGCATTTCATATCAAATTAGACCCTGAGCTTACATTGCTTTATATGCAAAATTTTAAGTGTGCTTAGATGATAAAAAGCATTCAAGATTCTAAGATTAAACCTGCCTTATTAGGTCTATCGAGTAGCTGATGTCCATGATCTTTATGGGCCAGGTCTGACTTTGATACGAATCAGAGTGGGTCACAGAGTGAAAAAATACCACTGTCATTTTTTCTGACATATCCATTTGACACATGCAGGACTGTACCTCACGTTTATACATCAAAAATTCAGCTCACTTTTCCTCCTTGTGATGGAGGCCTTCATCATTTCTGTAAAAATATTTTCGGTTATAAAATATCTTTTTCTCCTCACATCTGCCATTTTCATTCCCTATTCATGCCTATTCAATGCAGAACTGAATTAGTGAAGAAAATCATATGGCGTCTAATGCCTTTAAATGAGCAATTTTTTAAAAACTTCAGCTCTGATCCACAAATTGATGATACATCACATTTAGCAGAGTATGTTAGGTATCAAAAGACAAAACAAAAAAGAGACAGAGCAATAAGGGTAGTATGAAGTGTCAACAACCTCTTTGAAGCTCAGACCCCTTTTTATTAAGATGATAAAATGAAAGATCAGCTGCTTAATGTTGGAACATGCTAATATTTTGATCTGAGATGACGTCTATGTGTTTGCTTTTTTTTAAGTAATGCATTAGTGGCTCTCCCCAAGAAAAAGGTAATGGTTAGTGATACCATGGGTGAGCTTTTATCTCACCTTATAGATCTGAGCATGTTTTACAGCAAAGATAATTATCTCTAACCAGTGATTTTGGTTGGTCTTTGATTTAGCTGTTCAAGCAGATGCCACCATAGAGATTCTATTATGCACAAACAATTGTATTTCGTTGGTAAGTGCCCTGCATGCCTACCTCATTATTAGAACCCAATTAATTTTTCTTTGTAATAAAATGGAAAGACTTAGAGCTAACAGGAAGGCTAATCTAAAGAAATTTGGACCAACCGCAAAGAGTACCTGGAAGAAGCATAAAGAAAGAAGAGCGGTAATTACGTGACACATGAACACATACAAAAAAGAAAGAACATGAATTGAAGTTTCAGATACAGACCCAGGGAGCACAGATCGCAATCTGGCTAGATTGCGAAAGTAGGACTAAGATGTCTTAATTATATGATTGATGTAAGCTTCAAAAGAAAGCTCAGCATTCACAATGGCTACAAGGTTATGAGTGTTATCTAATGTATAAAGAAAACTACCACTAAAGGCAAACACCACATGGGAAACTTGGGACCTTTTCTCTTTCAGAACCAATCAATAACGCCTTATTTTTAATCTATATTACATTTAAGAAAATGTGATGACATCCTTGATTGAAGATCACACAAATAATTATACTATTAATAACTCACTTTATAGGACCTACAAGGACTGGATCTACAAGAACTGTCATTTGAATTCCTGTGACACTGTATGTGAGGAGACGTGGTTCAATTACCTGAGAGAAGTACATAGACTACTTGTTTGAGACAAACAGGAAAAAGCACTGCTTGGGGACATTGATTAACACATTCTAACACAGTTCTGATTACTTTAATCCAGTGATTTAGCTCACTAGCAATTTATCTGTTTTCAAGATAGTGGGGTTAGCTGACACTAGTAATCTCATCTTGCAGGGAATTCCAGTATTTCAGAATGTGTTTTTCTTCAAATCAGACAGAAAGCTCTTCAAATGTCATTATTTTAGGAACTTTTTTTTTTTCAGGCTTGTCACTAGAATTTAATTTATCATTACAGCTGTTAATATCAATGAAAAAATAAAAAAAGAAAATTTAGATTTCACCAGAAGGAAACATTTTTATAATTTGGGGTTAAAAATTCAACGAAGAGATCAATACAAACCTCTTTTCAGACAAGCAAATCATTGTATTCCAGTAGGAAAAGGCTTCATCTGAAAATTGTAAATAGAAGGTGGTTTCTGATCTTGCTAAAAATTTGCAGATGACCAAATGCGCAGCATTTCTCTGGCTTTCAGTACCATTATCAATAAACTGCTTCTCTGCCTTTCTTTTGGTGCTGAGTTATTTGTTTCAGGGGGTTTTCTTTACATATAAAATGCACTCACCTATGTGCACCCAACAAAGTTTATTCTACGGTACTAATAAGTATTTCTTTGCAAGTATCCAAAATAGCAGGTAAGATAGATGGACATGAAATAGGTCTTTGTCTATGATGGACCAGAAAAAAAAAAAAAAAAGAAATTAAAAGCTATAAAGGTGCTACGGCACTGCATATATTTTAGTGCTAACATCCACATAAACATCATCTGAGATGAGTCTGAGTAGCCCAAATGACTTCATCTTTATCAGAGCTGTAGGTGAAGCAGCCTTCTCTACTTATCCCATGTGTTTACTATTAAAGGGTAACTATGTTGCTTGAAGATACCCAAATATAATCTTAACACAGCTGGCCCAATTCTATTTAAAAGTCCTTTTATGAGTCCTGATTGACCAGGTCTGATGGTAATAGAGTGAGAGTTAATGCTACGAGCATTACACAGAAGAGGCAAAAATAAAAGCTCTACTGTGCAGACAGGAGGGGTGAAGGGTCCATTGAAAATCAGAGAGATTAGCAACTCATCACATTATATGTGGGTTATCAGGAGACAGAGGTAATGAAAGTGAGACCTATATCCTTGATCAATAAGAGTTTGACTGCATTTTGAGTTCATTTTCCCCTGCCGAGAGTGAGACAGCAAGCTTACTATTGATCACGGTGTTAATCCATAACTAGTCTGGGCCCTAGCCTGGTGGAACAAGGAGGAAAAAATAAGATAATAAGCAGGAACTCTTGATCTTTTATTATGTTGTGCTAGATAAAGAGAGAGCAAAGTTCAAGGTGAAATACTTTATGGTTAACCCCTTCTTTGCTGTGTAACTCTGAGAGCATGAATGAAAGTAAATTAGCCAGGCTTCATTTTTTGATATATATTGACCTTGAATCCTGTTGACAAACCTTTTGCTAGGACACTCACACGTGTGGCATCTGGGTGAGATCCCGGTGACACATTCTCGGCTGGTGAAAGCTCATGGCTTTCCCCTGAAATAAGCAGACACAAGCTACTGAGATGAGATGAGCTGCATCCCTAAACCTCACCTTCAGCACCGCTGTTTGGAAACTGAATTTGCCCATCTTAAGAAGAGCAATAGTTTCCATTGCTTGTGTATTTATTCCAGCCTTTGTTACAAGCATGTCTAGATATTCTCCAGTCATAGTTTTTGGTTGTGTTTTTTCTTTTATCTGATATTTATAACTGACAACATGTGCAGTCATAACAACTTAATCTTTCCCATGGCAACAGCTGACTGATGTCAGAGACAGCAACCGTTTTGAGGTGAGCAGCTGATGAGAAGTAGTAATGGCCAATTACCTTTCAATAAATCCTGGGAAAAGAGGAAAATTAACATTGTTATTGCAAATGTGTTTTAAAACCATGACTATTCCATAAACTGTAGCCTTGGTAAAATTTTAAAATAGCAGCATTCCTTTCAAGACTAAGATGATCTCGGTTTCTTAATGAAAGTTTCCATAAAGCATTAGAAATATGAGTTTTAAGTTCCTTCCATTTGGAGGGGAGGAACACACCAAGAGCCCAATAATGCAGGAAACCTCTCCTCTGGCTCCTATATTAGTATAATGTAAATATTTGCAACTATATATGCATTCAGCCCCACTGCCTCTCATTGTGTGACCCTGTCCTGTTTCACCAGGTAATAGTTCAGTACTGGCATTTCGAGTTTGAGTTATAGTGACCCATATTCCAGCAGAGCACTGGCATTCCCTGTGCTGTTGGAGATGTCTTTGGGATGCGACTGAGAAGTAACAGCTTTGTAAATGCAATGTATGAAGAACGGTTTCATTTCCTTTAAAAAAAAAATAAAATAATAAAATAACAAAACTACTCTCTGTCCTTCAATTTTGGGGCCAAAAGTCATGAGTTTGGCCTGTCTAAATAAAAAAAAAAAAATCTCTGTCTTCCATAGACTGCATCAATGCACATCATTCCTAGCAAACTGAACACAAAAGTGCCAGTACACATGGCACTGAACGACTACTCTTACAGATCCCAGGGTGAATCTCACCGTAGGGTGATTATTTAACCCTATGACCTGGCTAAATCATAATTATGCTCTGCCTGCTAATGCCATGTCGCTATTTTGGTTGGGTAGTGTGTTCCTTTCAGCTCTCCCAGGCTACAACTAACTCATTCAGATAGCCTATACGACTAATTTACAATCTCCTTTTAGTAGTTATTAAATTATCCCTATACATCATTTACATGTTGCATGAGTTGGTGGGGATAATTAATGCCAGTGAAGCACTCTGAGATTTTTGGGATGAAACATACAGTAGAATTACAATGAATTATTCTGGCGATGATGATGATAAATACATACTACAGCAAAAAAACTGACAACAGCTTTCATATGCTATTAAAAACAAAAACCTGTACCTGGAATGCTCTTTTCCAGCTGTGAGTGCCCTGTAGTCTCAGATAACTCAGACTGAGAGGAAATTAATCTTCAAGTGGTAGGTAGCCAGTTATTCTTTAGTGTTCAGCGTGTTTTACACAAGGGCTTATAATGCAGCTACCCACTGCAACATAAATCAATTTATGGACAAAACAAGAGAAGGAAAAAATCCTATTGTTCTTTAGTTTAATAACACACACAAAAATAATACAGGGAAAAGTGAATGATAAGAGCCCCAAGAAATGGCAGGTGCTTTTTTTTAACCAAAAATATCAAGTTGCTAAAATACCGCTGTAGGCAACGCCCACGGGTTAAGCTGGGTGGTTCTTCCTACGCAATATAGAGAAGCAGAGATTCCTGCAGATCAAAAGCAAGCATCTCTTTGCAGTTTTAGGGGCTGTGTTTGCTGGACTTCTTTATTTTATAGTATTTCGGTAGTTCAATGCATGCTACTAGTTTTATGTTCTGAAAACACAGATTTGACTGCAGAGGCTCAAACATTTGACGCCTTTAATTCAAGGTGTTGGTTTTCCCTGACAAGGAGGTTTCCCAAACTCTCTCATCTCATTTCTGTCGTGCACTTTAAAGCACTCATTAAGTTGCAATGAAAGGAGGTGGTTAGAGCAGAGGAAATTGTAAAGTGGGCTCTTGCACAGGAGCTGCTTTTATAAGGCCATGATCTGGACTGGACACCGATGCCTCGATTTTCTTACGCAGTTATTTACATATGCCTGTGAAAAAGACATAGATTTGTGCGCTTTGAACGACATCCCCTAAAGCTTTATGGATTGTATTTTCTGACTACAGCCTCCATTTATGCACACGCCAATATTTAGTGCAATCCCTGCACAAATAAACGTTACTGTCTTCATCTAACCAAGGCAGCAAACTTAAAAATATCACTCATGACAGACATGTGTGCAGAGATTCAAACATACAGATGAAGCCGTCTAGATTCATCTGCTACAACGTGTGCCAAACCAATAATGAAATGCAATGTAACATTTATAGTCAGATCAGCGCTCTGTGGTTTCACTCCCTTGAAAGTCCTACAGTTCTCAGGCTGACATTTCTGCCCAAGGTGCCCCTGGGGAGAGCTGCAGAGCCCTGCTAAATATTCGGAAATGAGTCCACTTCTTGCGAAAGTCTAATATGGAAAGTTTTACCTTCAAACTGTGGGATGAATAAATCTCCCAATTCATTAAAGAAGGAGAGGGACCACAGCTTGGAGTTAGAAGACTGCTTTTCTCTTTTTGTTAGGAAGGTTTCCCCTTGTTTCTAGAAGTGATAATTCAGAGTCAGTCTCTGGAGAGAGAGAGAGCCAAGGTTCCAAACTGGCATATTGGGTTAGGGGTTTTATTAAATGGGGAAGAATATATAGGAAAGGGACATACAGAAAATCCTATTCTTATCGAAGAATAATTCAAGGAAGAGGGGCTTTGACCAGTTTCTGCTCTAATTGTCATTTGTAGAAAGCGTCCAGAATGGAGACCGAAACACAATCCTTCAAGACTACGTCTGCTGTGTTCCTACCTTCATGACCAGTTGATAGGTAGGCTAGGATAGAGCATTAACTGTCTCACAAAACACTTGTAAAAATCAGAATTAACCCTTAGACAATTGTTTGGCCAATGCATTAAGCTACAGTTAAATTTCCTTAGGCAAAGTCAGGCATTTAGTTCTACCTCACTAGAGATGCTCCAAAAGGACGGAGATGGATGCAGCAGAAGCTTCCAGTAGAACGGAGAAGAGTGGACTTAGAGGACAGCAATCAGATACCAACGCAAATCACATAGCATTTGAAGAGTGGCAGCCTGTATGAACAGCAGCAAGTAAAGAAATTGCTTTAGAGTGGAGGAATGTTCTAGAAATGGATTATCTTCCCTCAGTTGTGGGAAATAGCCAGCATGAACCTCAGGAGTCATCCCAGCCTTTGAACAGCACGATACCAGCTGCAGCACAGCCTCACCATTTCACCCGCTACCTCATAATAATAATAAATATCATCCTCTAATTCTCACCAGAGGACCAGAGCACCTACTCCAGAAATATTTCTCTGGGAGACATTTTTACTTTAAAAATAACACATTTATACGACTAAGTGGAAAGCGCTATAACATACCTCACATAAAATGAGAGCTAAGAAAGGTGTTTTTTTCATCTAGAAAGTAAAATGTTTTCTTTCATTCATCCAATTGCAATGTCATATATAGTAGATTGGATAAATGTTTATTAATTACTCCCTTTCAAAATGTCCACCAGTGGTCTAAATTGAAACTGATGGATTCATTTGGGGAATTTTTTTAACATTATTTTGCATTCATTGGTCTTAATAGAGCTTAATTTCCAAATTACTTCAGATTAAAGAAGGAAAATGATACCATTTGATGTATTTCAGCATATTCAGGGTTTTTCAAATACCCTAATACGCAACGAAATTTTCATTTTCCAAAAGTAATTTTTTGTAACAACACATGGCAGCTGATTTTTTTTCTCTGCCATTGTATTTTACATGGCTTTAATTCAAACATGCATGATTGCTACATGTACTCAAATGAAACGAGCATATAAAGAGCAGCTCTCTCACAGCCTCACTCACTGCTCTCGAAAGCTGCAATTGCAAAGGTGTTGAGAGATGAGCCACAGCCCCATCCTTCAGCTGGATTTAGTGGGGATCCGCCGCGTGCTGGAAGGTGTCGATTATATTTCGATGGTTCGGAGCTCTTTGGGGGGCTGTGCAAAATGTGTTGCTCACAATTAGGTGCATTTTGCAGGAGTCAATACCTGGACACATTGGGGATATCTGGCAGAAAAATTAATTCTCCTGCACACGCCGCTAAAATGAGCGTGGGATATTTTTATTGTAACATACACTGGAATCACTCTAAGGAATACTGGCTTGAGATATCACAAATAGAGTTTCAGCTCCAGATTGTCAAAACTAACAATAATTTGTGCAATTATTTTATATTAATTATAGGTCATCTAGTAATATATTTAATTAATTAATGCTGTAATATGGTTCTGTAGTTTATAGTTACTGCTGCAAAAGGTTCATTTGTCAAGAAGGGCATAAGGTAAGCAGAAATGTTATTAAAATCCCATATAAACATTCAATTCTAAACTTGAAGTAAACATAAAGAAACTGTATAAAGAACTAAATGCCTAAACATCAATATGTAAACACCCATGTATCTTGCAAGTTCATATAATACCTGGATTATTTATTTCTCTCCTTACAAATGAAACAACTGCAGTTTTTATTTTTGTTTCAGTTGGATTTTTAACCTACAAACAATAAATTTTCTGGTCACTTGGAGGAAATCATTCCTTTTTACACTATTTTAGCCAAAGGAATTATTTTTAATTATGTTAAAATTGTTATAGCAATTTCATTTATATGGGAAATTGTTCTAACTGAGGACAAATGTAAATTAAAAGATAAGTAGTTCTGTAATCATGACAATGACATTTTTATAAACACTGTTTAAAATTAAAGTATTGGAAATGTAAGCAATTTTTTTTTCCTTTAAATCATATGTATTTTCAAAGATTTTGCAATTTGCTTAATTATCAGTCCTAAAAAGTATATTTCTCACTTTCTTGGCTAAAATTCCCCAATACTACAAGGCTTGGGAAACAAATATTACCTTCAGTAGGATTCACAGATGTTCCTTTGGTGCTCTGGGTGGGCAAAAGGGGCTTTTAGCCCCTGAAAGCCTCCAGATCCCCATTCTCATGGTATGTCTTGAAGCCACTGTCAGGTTTCTTACATCTCTACTTGCAGCTGGATCTCACAGACTGTTTTATGCCTGAGTAACTTTCTTCAGCAGGATATTTTTTTCCTGAATGCACTGGAATTGCTCTTATTTGTTTAAGAGCTGACAGCTGCTGAAGTTCTTGGGAGTTCTGAGGCACGTTTTCTCTTCCTGCATGCTTGTGCAGAACCAAGGGCCTTTTGAGTTGGGGTAGTCATCTACACCATGATGAGGGAGGCAAACAACCAACAAAAAATACGAAATTGAGAGCCACGATGTTAAACAGGTGTAGTGGGATCAGAAGCCATCCCTAGTGTTCATTACTGGCATATGCTATAATACTATCAAATTATTTCAGCAACCTGATGTGAGAATGGGGTGTGGGGTAGAAATTTGCAGATGGTAACAAGGGCAAAAAAAATGCCGAATGAATTTTAAATCTGCGCAGCGTAACATTTTAGCATCAAAGTGAGCATTTAGTACCAAATACCATTAATTAACATTTCCATGGGCTTTTTATTAAATGCTTGCTCAGCAAGTCAAGTGTCTTTCAAGCCTGGAACAGCTGTGAATGTATAAAAATATAGTGACACAGATATATTCATGCATGCAAATAAATGTATTTCTTTCATTTGTTGTGAAGGATTGTTATTATATTGTAGATTTTTAACAAGTTAGAAAATAATTTGCATTATCAACCAGAACAGCTGAAAGGGGGTTGTACACTAATACCTGTCTACCTGTTTGTAATTACTCTGTAGCATCTGGTCTCAACTAATCCTCTGTTTCCTACTTGTTAGCAGCTCGGTACAAGGGAGAGATATGGGTCCTAACCCAGACTCCACTTCCAGCTTCTCTTTTAAGGTTACTTAGGTACTCACTTAATAGTAGCTTTCCATCCAGAAAAGAGTCGGTCAACGCCAAAAAAGAAATTTAAAAGGCATCAACTAAGTTTAAAATAATACATTGCAATAAACCATTGTGCAACTAGGTGCAGTTCTTACAGCTTAATCAACAAGCTTGCTAATGCCAGATCCAGTTAGCAGTCACCTGATAGCTTTTGGGTTTACCCTGTGATTGTAACTGAATTAATTTGTTTCCTAATAAAATATTTCAGGATGCTGAAAAAAATACAGATAAGCAGAGAGAATCCTTATTAAGATCATCAGTATTAACATAAAATCCTTTTGTGCTCATTAAAGAAAATACAGTCAATTTAATTAATGCACATTAATCCCTAGTTGACATTAAAATCAGCTAAAAAACAACACTGATATAGATTATTAAAATGAGACCAAAAAAAAGTGTGCAAGGTGGCCTCTATAGGAAGAAAATCATTACTGAAGACCTAGGTTTCCTTTTTTTTTTTTTTTTTTAATGGAAAATGTAATCCAGCTGGAGCCACAGTTGCCTGCTCGTTACTCCAAGTAAAGTTTGCACCAGTCGTTTGCCTGTGGGACTCAGGAGAAGAAAGACAGACCAGAGAGGAAAATCCCTAGTCATCCTTCCATTCCTTGCTGAAAGTGATGGGGTTTACACACAATACAGGGCTGTATTACTTCCAAGGCTGTCGCTAAGCTTGAGAAACTGCTTTTCACCTCCTTTATCTCAGTCATCCTCCTTGCACTTTTGTTGCCTTGGCCATGATTCAGCAGTGTGCTAAGACATCGCATGATCTCTAAGCGTGTGAGGGATCTCATCCGTGTTCAGCAAAGCCCTCAGTCTCATCTCTAATTTTAGACACAAGAAGTCTCAATGAAGACTATGTGATCCCTCATGTGGCACCAGTTAAGCAGGTGCTTAAGAGGAGCATTATAAAAAATGCCCAAGTGACTCAGGTGTGCCAGGGTTATTTTCCAAAGTATTGCAAATGTTTAGGCACCTAAATCTCATAAGCCTCATATGTGCATTCAGGTGTGTCCTATGTGTGCGTGTGTGAGTGCACATCAAATATACTTGCTCTGGAACAACGCAGGTATTTGAGCCCCACCTGATTAGGAGCTGTTTGCTGGCACGGGGCCGTGCTAACGTGATGGTACCAGCCATGGGATGTGAATTCTTGTTTGCTCAGAAACCTCTAAACCCAGCACCACACTGTGCTCTGTGAGAAAGCTATGCCAAGATCACGCTCCTCCAGGTGAATTTCCAGTCCATCCTCAGGGATTTGCATTAGTGTGCAACGTGACATGGGAATCAAGGGACCGTTCGACATCCAGTCTCCTTCCCTTAAGAGCTGGGACAATCCTGGGGAGTTTCAGGGGTGGGATTTTTGGCAGGGATGCTTTAGGTGCCTGACACCACAGGGGAACCCAGACTTACCAAGTTCACCCAAGAGCTACATTTCCTCCTCCACTTCCCTGATGTCTGCTCTAACCACCCAGGCAGAGAGCCATGCTTATGCTTGCATGTTCTCTCCAGCCCAATTTTTCTCAAAGTGGAATTCTTTCAGGAGGAACTGACAAAAATGTGGCTCATTCCTCTCCTTCATCTCCCAGCAGAGAGAGGGCAGGTGCTTATGTCCTCTCACATGGAGGAGGACCTCCAGTGTATATCACCATCCCTCTGGGGCTAGCCTAACCCTTTGAGGGCTGGTGGAAGGGCAGCGAAAGCACACCTTCCAGGAGGGAAAAGACAGCGGGGCAGTCCTCTTTTTTCACCCGGTTTGTTTTCTCTTTTAAAGCCCTGAGGGCTCTCTCTTCATGCCACCCCTTGGGCAAGCACAGAGACCTCATTTGTGAAGGACTCAGGGAAAAAGCAGAAAACACCAAGCTGTTCAGCACTACCAAGGGACAGAGAGCCCTAGACCTGCCCACAGGAGTATTCTAGGCACTTGCCAGGCTTCAAGAAGAAAAGGCAACGGTGTCTACAAACTCTGGGTTTATTTTGACCAGCAGCTGCACACACATCTTGAGAAGTTACATTTTGAACAGAGGTGTGTGTCTTTGAACACCTAGCCTAAGTTGCCTTTGAAAATTGGTTTTAGATGTCTCTGCAAATATTGTCTTACTATTATTTTGCTGAATGGGGAGTGAAATTTGCTTGTGGAAGGTGTGTGTTCATGAGAGGTTGATCATCAATGTGTAGTTTAGCTTTCAACTGAAGATGGCAGAAATGTTTCCTGAAAGGAAAAAGTAATAAGTTCTGGTTTAGAATTCTTGTGTATATAGCAAAAAAATCAATTCATTTTTATAGAATGTAGGATCAATAACATGTATCTGTGCTCCTGAACACCAGTATTTCTAAAATATCATTCGAGTCACGGCAGGCCTTATTTGAGTTAATGAGAGATTCGCTATTGATTGTTTGGTTACGTTTCACTTTATATTTCTTCATTGGTACCTGGTGTTTTTGTTTTACACTGATTTTAACTCCAGAGTGACTTTTTTTTCTTCTTCTTCTCTGGGATTTCTGTGCTCTGTTAAACACTTATGCACTCCCTTCACTACTGATCACACTCACTAACTCTTATCTTCAGCTTATAACTTATTTTATTCACTGTTAAAAAGTGAAGATAAAACATGGAAAAGGAAAAAGGGAATTGTGTGATTATTCCATGAACAGTGAGGGGTTTTGAGAACATACCTAACTGCTAACAAAATAAAATAACTTCAGTGGTTTGGTTTGTGTTGCTTTTTAACGACATGACATGTTCCAAACTACGATAAGGTTTTGGGCTAATTAAATAAGAAGTAACGTTTGTTAATGTATGGGGTTTATGATAGATGTTAGCATGTCGAGCCTTTCCTTCTTCTTTTTTGCTTCATATTTTAAAGTTTCCTTTTATGTGTGTGAAAAATGAGTAAAAGTGTCAAGTCTTATCACACCTGACCTTGCTTTTTGGCTAGTCTCTTTCCCTTATCTATCAAACACATTACTCTCCCCATCATAACGTGGTAGTGCAAACATCGCAGCTGGCCAGCAAACATGACCAAAGCTACCTTTAAACTACCTCTAGACTCTTTAAACTCAACTAAAAGGCTGATTAGGTTCCACCTCTTTGGTCATTATCTCATTTCGATAGCCACGCAATGAAAAAACAATCTAGTAAAAAGCTGTCTCATAGGAAAACTAGTTAAAGTGTGTGCTTGCTTAGGACGGTGTACTTAAAGAAAACAATTTATTCGTTCGTCAAAACCAACTGTGTAAACTAGTTTAGCTGTTTGCCGAGGCTTGGAATGAACAAACGTTGTTGTTTTCCTCCCAAAGCTCCTCGGGGAGGGGGAACAATCGGGTCCGGGTCCGGCCCGGGGCTCCCGCAGCGCGGGGGCGGAAAATGAGCCGGGAGCCCGCACCGCACCGCGCCAAGGGCAAAAATCCATCTCCAGCCCCGCAGCCCGCCAGCGGGTTACTTTATCCCCTTCCTGGGCAGGTAGAAACAAACCTCTCGCCGAGAAAAAAAAAAAAAAAAAACGATGGGAAAACCCGACGACCCTCCATGTCCCTTCTTTATGGAAGGGGACGCTTGCACCGGGAGAGATATTAAGGACCACTTGTTGTTTGATCCGTTCTGCCCCCCACCTTTCTAGGAATTATCTTTTTTTTTTCCTAAACAAATTTAAAAGGAAGAGATTAGGAAGGTGAGGGAGAGGCTGGCTGCGAGCGGCAGGGTGGGGTGGGAGGCTGCAACCGGCTTGTGTAGGAAAACCACAAACCTTTCTCGGGCGGTGTTTGCTCGGGTTTCTTTTGCAAGCGTGGCACAATAGCAACTATTCAGGAATCAGTCAACATGACCTGGTATTAACAAGCCCTAAAAACATATATGCTTCACTCGCACAGAGCTTAGGAATCATATTTTTAAGTGGAATTCACTTTGTCAACAGAACAGGTAATGTGGGAAGTCCTCGCTGTAGAGTAAAAGCACTCGCCGTCCCTTCCTCCAAGGGACATTTAGACCATTAAACCACCTTTCTTAGACAGCTGAAGACGTCTCAGAACAGGTGGTCCTAAGTGACAGAATTTCCTCCGAGCAAAATTAAGCTGGAAAAGAGAAAAGCCCTGGGAAATGCCCGGGCAGTCAATCCGACCTCCCTCGGGGAGGCAGGGGGCTTCCCAAGGGATGAGCCGGGCGACCTCACACGGATGTCGGGAGAGTAGGCAGGGAGAGAGGCCCCCAGCCACGAAGGGGTTACGGAACTGGCGACTGTAGCTATTTGTCACCAGCACCCACCAGAAGGGGAAAAAAAAAAAAAATTACTGATTAACGTGGTCTGTCAATATGCCTTTGCCCCGCGGGACTGGAGCCGATCTATTACCTGGCACCTCCTTTGCCATCTCCCTCACCTTGCTAAGCCTCTGCATCCCTTCGCTTGGCCCTGAGTCATGGGTAAACATCGTCGGGTGCCAGCCTGTGCCCGGGGTACCTGCCCGGGGCAGGCACCTCCTGGGGCCCGGCGAGATTCCCTGCCCCACCGCCAAGGCGCAGGCTCGGCCTGGCATCGAGCTTGGGGGGGTTAGACTGGGCTTGGGGGTTCCTGCGAGGCAGCAAATAAGGAAGCTCCCCACCTCTCCGAGGCTCCAAGACAGGGCAGAGAGAAAAAAAAAGGAATATATCACTCACAAGCACAGAGAGCCTGCTGCGGGAGCGGGAGAGAACTCGCTCCTCTACAGGAGAAGGGGGGGGGGGAGGAAGGGGGAATTAAAAAAATCATATTTTTCTAAGAAAGCTGTTGAAAAAAGTTATCTCCCGTAGCAAAGCGTGACTTCACGTAGGAGAAACACGAGAGAAAAAAAAATAATAATAATACCTTAATTAAAACTGCTCCAAGTACACCGCAACGGGGCTGCACAGGACAGCACCCCGAATTCGCCCCCCACCGGTACCGCAGCTCCCAAGCCACCCGGGAAGGCACCCGCAGCGGGAAACAGGCACCAGGAGCCAGACCTCCTCACGCAAATTAATTCATCACAGACCTCGTTAAACAATTTGCAGGGCGGGAATATTGTAGGCTGGAGGGGTTAGGGGGCTTTTTTTTTTTTTGGCAGAGGGGAAAGCTAGGGGGTGTTTTTGGTTTTAGCTCCTCTCTGGGGGAAAACAGCAGCCCGTAGCCAGAGGACTTTCTGAACTGTTTCATCTGGGGAAAGTGAGGAGAAAACTGACGTCTGGCTCTCTCCGAATTTTAAATATGCTTGAATATAATTGACCGACCGCTGCGTTTGACGTCGCTGATGGTGCAGTGCTTGGGTGCTTTGAAAGTCCCAGATAATGCTCGCTTGGAAGAAGAACTTGTTAAAAATAAAGGTCTCGTATTAAATTAAGAGACTAAGGGCATTTGCCTGTGCCACCGTTCGTATCGTGATTGAGTAAGCACTCCTCCGCCTCTCTCCGTATATCAGATTTTTAGTTCAGAAAAGCCTAGTAGCTGTGCTGTTCTAGTTCATAGAAGCCCCTCACTGTATTTCCCGAAAACCTTGTCTGTGCTGTAGGACCTGCTGTGTTAAATTATGATCCAAAGGCTGTGGGGTGGGAACAATCAATCAGAATACCTGGGGTAGTGTGTAATGTGTGTGCTCTTGCCAGCGGGAGCAAGCGGCCCCTGAACACAGTCCCCCAGCAGGTTAAATAAATATGATACTATAGACAAACCGAGAGGATCACATGGCCGCATCAATCAGCTGTTGATAAAATACAATCTTCCTTTAATACACGCTGGGAAAGTTATTTAACACTTACAAAACCCGAATCCAGTGCTGTTTCTTTTTGTAAAAGGAGAGAAAAATATTCTTTGAAAGTGCAACTCTTCTTAAAAGGCAAGGAGAGGTGACAGTTGCATTTTCCTGGGGGATATAATAGAAAGCTTTTAGTGAAGACACAGACACTGTACAAAGTACATGAGCCACGATGCTGGAAAAATACAGAAGCTGTTAAAAGAACAAGTCAGCATGGAAGTGGCCGGAGTCGATTCCAGACTGCGCGTTAGGGTTTATTTTCTTTACATTCATGATTTCACAAGCCGGGGAGGCTGAAGGTCTCCCAAGCACTGTTTCTTCTTGGCATGCAATTAGGGATGAGCAAGGAGGAAGAGGCCTGGGGCTCTTCCCTTCAGCTTTTATCGGAGCTGCTGGACAGTCTGGGCGGCTGAAGGAGGACGGACACGGATGCTTTTTCTGTTTAGGGGGTTTTTTTATGGAGTTTGTCAGAGAAGTAATAAAAGATTAGAATTTCCTAAAAGAAATCAGTTCTCCCGGGTACTTGTTGAAACAGAAAGTTGTTGGTAGTGGCTGATCGCGGGTTTTTTGCTTTGGACTTTATTTTTTTTTCGCGGCCGGTAGGAAGGAGTGAGGCTACGGGGATGCAATGAGTTTTCTCGGCCTCAGCTAAGAGAGAGTGGAAAAAGTTGTGCCTACTGAGACAAAAAGGGCTGACGCCCAAGTACGCTTTGGGATTCTCGCCCATTCGTTATCTTCCCGCTTTCTGCTCACTTAAATGAGCCTGGGTGAGGTTCTTTTGTTTGTGGTGGTGTGGGGGTTTTTTTCTATTTTAATTACCATCACGATGCCTTGTGCCACTTTCACCCCGTGGCAGGCCCCGATCTTGCCCGACTCTCCCCTGCGGGCTGCGTGTTTGCAGGGATGCCGGGAACGGTGAGGGGGTTAAACACCTTTCCCTGGTCACTGAGCCTCTCTGCCGCCTACCTGAAGCTCCCTCAAGGCACGGGAGAAGTCAGCACTAAGCCTCGGGAAGATAAGGCATAAATCACCGGACAGCCAAAACCTCCAAGGGGAGAGGCGGGAGGAAATTCTGGCAGGGCTTCCCCTAACAAATGAAGATTAATGCCCACTGTAAAAAGAAAAAAAAAAAAAAAAAAGGAAGCGTTTGGAAGTGATGTTTATATAAGAGAAGTCCTGGAAATCAGGGAAAGAGGGGGGAAGAAGAAAAAAAATAGTATCCAAGCCCGGGAGAGTGGCGGTCCCGGGCTGATGTCATCCCAAGTGTTGAAATCCGTGGCTGATGAGCCCAAAAGGCGTTTGACGCCTTTCTAAAGCCAGAGCTTTGCAGCTGGGGAAGCCCCGCGCTCCCCGTGGGTTCGCCCCGTCGCGAGTGGGCGCCGCGGGGACCCCCGGAGCGCTGCGGGTGCCCTCGGGGCGGGAGGGAAGCAGCTGGAAAGCACGGCCCGGGCACCGGGCAACCCACACGTGGACGCGGAGCACGGGTGAGGGGCTCGGCCCGGTGCCCCCCGGGAGGCAGAGGGAGGTGGCAGGGTCCCCTCAGCCACCCCTGAAGGGGCTGCGGGGACCTCCACTCCTGTAATCTGTTTGGAAAGTTGCACTAAAGAGCTCTTTACCTGCAACAGACACCCTTAAGCACTCTCCAGGGGCTTGTTGGGCAGATGTAATGGCAAGGCCAGGGGGTCTTGTTTGGCTAGACGTAGGGACATTTGTCATGGCTGACCTGTGAACTTCAGCTTCTGAGCCCAGTACTGTAAGGAGAGGCTCGGGCTAATGTAATAAAGCGAGAGAGACAAGAGGAAAGGCCTGTCTTGCCCCAGGGCCACCACATGTTCACTCCGTTTTACTGTCAGTGCTACATGGAAGCTGTGGCTTCATTTCATATTCCATTAATATTTACAGCGGCGATTGAATTTCCCATTACAAAGTTCACCATACACACACTGCTAATATGAAATATTAATAGTATTGTGCACATTATGAAAAGTCTTACTGTTAAAAAAAAATAAGGGGAAAAAATATGTATCAACTGGGCAATTTGCATGGGTAAATCTATTTACTGCGTCCACCTGGACCAGGGGACCCGCAGCCCCGGCAGCGTGGGGGTGCACGGAGGTTGCGCGGGGGCGGAGCGGAGCCGCACCGGGAGCAACCCCGGAGCCCAGGTGGGCACTGCGGGAAAGCGACATGTCCCTCGCAGTGCCACCTCCCTTCACGGAGCTTAGTCGTTTGCTTTCGGGCGGTCACGATTTCCATCTAGGTTGGGGCATCCTGAGGACCGGAGATGCCCAAAGGGCTTGGGTGGAGGGCGGGAGGGGTTACAATGGGGACGGAGGGCTTGTAGGATTTTTGACCGCTTCTCCCCACCAGCTCGTCTTTCGAGTCGGTTTGAAGCACAAGCAAACCCTGTTCGTCTACAAGATGGGTAATCGGGCATCAACTTACTTCGCAGGCTGCAGCTGAGTCACTTCTCAGTTGCTGCTCAGGGCGGCCAGAGAAATCCTATCTCCTGTGAAAGGAAAATTGGCCGCCAGAGTCCCAAAAGTGCCCCGAGGATCAACTGAAATGAAAGTAAACCGATAATTTCCAGATCGCGTGGAAAACAGAGCAGTATTAAATTTAACCGGTGCAAACTTAGACCGACAGGACGACCCTCTCTTGGAGCACCTTATTGTGCTTTCATTTTAGAGATCTACCCAGCATTATTCTGCTCTTGCTTTGTTGTTTGTTTGTTTGGTTTTTTAATTCCGTGCACAAACAACCCTTCCTTTCGATGAATCGCAAACCTTCACGTTTCCGGGAAAACAGAAATTTGCTACTTGCGTGTGAGCAAAGTGCCGGGAGAGAAAGGAGCGAGTTTGGGAGAAGCTGAGCTACCGCACTGGCTCGGGCGGCTGCCGGCTCTCCGCCCAAGCCTGAGCGCTTTAGGGAGCCTCCCATTTAGCATCCGCAGGTGTTAAAATTAATAGGAAAAAGTTGGGATTTTTGTAGCTTTTTTCTTTCCTCTCCCCCCCCGCCCCGCCCCCGGGATAACTTTAATTACACTGACGCCCGTCTGCGATTTAGATTCCTTAAAAAAAAAAAAATTTAAAAAAAATTAAAATAAACTTGTTTTCCGTCAGGAGCTGAGCTATATTGATCTACATGGGTATTTACTTTCTGCTGATTGCAGTAAGTAAAAGCCGCTATAGAGTCACTCTCTTCACCTTGAATCTTTGGTGAAGGTTGTGTTTGAACTTCCTCAGGAGTGTTTCACCTCTCTGCTCTGCCAGATTTAACAGTATCCTACAGGTCTGGGCCCTGGCTAAGCTGTGCCTAGGGCTGATTTTTTTTCCCTGCATTATTTTGACCACGGGGAGCAATCAAAGCCAGAAGGAAGTCCCTGGCCAGCTATAGGTGCTGCATGTGGATATAGATATATCTGTTAGCGAGCAGATCGTGGTGGCTCCTCTGTTTTCCCCAAGCTTTCCCCCCACGCACACGGAATAGACGCTATTTATGACTCTTAATAGATCTGGATGAAGGTAGTTTAGGAATTCTTAGGTTCGTCTCTCAGCTCGGGAAGATGACAGGCTCTGGGAGGTATGGATGGGTGACATTTCCACCATGAGATCTGTCCTCCCCCCTCCTCAGCTCCCCCCCCTCCGCGTCTCCCCCTTCCAGCCCTAAATGTGTCATGCTTTGTCACATCCTCTGCGTGTGTGTTTTTAGAGAACATTTGAATAAAAGGCTCGATGCCAGGTATTGGTGACACAGTGGGTGGAATTTGCAGCCTTTCCACAAAGAGTTGGAAGCCTCCATTTGCATAAGGTCAGGGTACAGCTTCTCACAGAACTTTAGCAGCATCTCTGTCTCTTAGCAACACTCTTGCACTCTTGGTCCCTGCATTAAATTGACTGGTCCTTTCCTTTTCTTCCTTTCATAGGGAGGCTTACAATAAAATGTCACCCTTCCAACCTGTGCCTGTCACCCAGTAGGTCATCTGTTTCTCTTACACCTCCTTTCCCCCCCCTACTTCATCTCCAATTAGGGGATGAGATTATTCATTTGGTGGATTCCCAAAACTGCTTCATTTTTTATTTTGTTAATTAATATTAATAACATTTCTCCTTTTGTATTAATAAAAAGGAGCCCTCATAAACAGTGAGGAGATAAGGAGCAAATTGCAGGCACCTGCAAAACAATGGGATTGGAGAGGGGTAATAAGGCGAATGGAGATAGAGAGAGCAAGGTTTAGGTCATCCTCTCCACCCATTTAGTTGATGCAGGGTTGAACTCAGCATGGAAGCCTTCAATGTGCTCAGAATATTAGAGTCACCCCTCTTGGCTCCGGCATGGGAATTGGTGACAGAATACAGATGCTGATAGGTGGTGTTAATGGAGGGTCAGACTTGGACAATAGTATCCATCACTTGCCTCATGGCTCTGCTGTCAGATGGAGTCATTTCTGACTGCTCTATCACCAAGATTTGGGAGAGATTCAATTATTACATTCAGCTTGGCAGCAGTAGATACAAATCTACGCCCAAAGGACCGGAAAAATCATCCCCCTCCTCTCTCAGAGTGGGTTTTTCCCCTTTCTAAATTTAGAAATTAATAATAATAATTAAAAAAAAAAAAAAAAAAAAGCGAGAGAAGTGTCTGTGCCATTCAGTATGCCCCTCTGCTAGAAGTTGCTGGGGAAAAAATAATTCAGCCGCCGTATTGCTCGGCCTGAGAGTTACCCGACGGATACATCGGCACTCTGAAACTTTTGTAGGGAAGATAATTGCGGATCCTCTAAACTTTGAAGCCCGTACCGAGAGTTTGTGCCTTCTCACCCAAGACTTCTAGCTCTGCATCCCTGGCAGGGAGGTAAATCATGTCTCTGGGTGAGGGCTGAGCACGACCTACTGCAGAGCCCTGCTTCACCCGGGGCGCATTGGAAGATTATTTATCAAGTGCCCAGAAAGTGCCCTCATTAACTTTTAAGGACGGGGCTAAAGGACAAACTTTAACCACGGAAAATCTCTCCATTTCCCCCTTCCTACTTTTAAAGGTATTTAAGTGGCGATAGCCGTTTTAAATTCAGTCCGGATTTTATTCCCCGGCTCCTTGTGGCGAACGGATCCACTTCTAAGGGGGGATGGCTTGTTTTCTCTAACACGTTATCCATCTCTTGAGTGGTGTAAATGCTAAGGTGAAACCTGGTGCTTTTCAGCGGTATTTCTTCAAAACTCTTATTCAAACGCTTCCCTCCTTCCTCGCTGCTCCTCCCGAAGCTTTCAGACACTGTAATTCCTGCAAGATAAATTCTCAGGTAATGGGTTCTGAGAAAAAGCAACAGAGGTTAGGAGTTAACTGCCTCCTCTTTAATAATTCACATGTCATATTTCTTCCACTTTGTCAAGTTGGCTAAAGAAGATGGGCAGGGCTGAGACAGGCAGACACTTGAGTTTATTATCCGAGGGGTGGGGGGATCCAGGGAAGGGATATGTCCTCTCTTCCTCTAGAAGAGGAGCAAATCCTTCTGCCTTGCTCCCGGGTTGCCATCTGCTCGCCCATCTTCCAGCGACTTCACCAAGAAACCCTTGTTTTCCATCAGACGCACTCCTGCCTGGCTTTCCTCTTCCTAGGAGCCCCCATTCTCCTCTTCTATTTACCTTTAAGGCTGTTAATCGTCCCTTCACTTCTCTTACTACAATTAAATAGATAATAATTTTTTAAAATACTATTTACAAATAAACCCAAGGGAGAGCCCATGCTGGTTTTGTTGTGAGTTTGGTTTAGCCGATGCAGTGTGACATATCTCCCTGAGTTCTACTACTTTTTCACATGGGTTATTTCTCTGTTTATGTTTGTAAAAGTTTCGGGGCTCGCTAGCATAAATTGGAACGGGTTTTTTTTTGGGGGGAAAAAAAAGGAAGTTGGGGTAAGAAATCTTGGAGCTGGGCTGTGTTGCTCCAAAGCAGCTGTGAAACAAAATACCAGAGTCTGTAAATGTAGGCAAAAACCTGTCGCTTAAGTGGGAGATGCAAACAGCCGGATCTTCGGAATATTTCACCCTTCCTTACACGATATAGGCCCCCTAAAAGAGTATAAAATTGATGCATTGTAATCCCAGGAGTTCCCGCTAATTTGTCTTTTCAGATCGCTTTTAGAAACACTTCCAGGATTTTCTAATTTTTCACTTTCTCGCCCCATCCTTAACGCGTATTTCTACCACATTCCCCAAATCTATCTTCTAGTGTCCGTGAGAAAATAATGTCATGTACGTGCGAAGGTGTGGGCTGCCTTTTGAAATAAAATATTTTTTGAAAAAGAGAGAGAGAAGTGGCTCCCCGAGCTGTGCCGGCTGCTCCCGAAAGCTTAGAAACAGGTGAAAATGCGAGTGACAGCAGAGCAGAGAATGTCTTTATTCTTATCGGAGCTGCCTCTCTTCTCCTATTATTATATTTTCTTCATGTTATGTTTTAAATTAAACACTTTTTTATTTTCAGCAGCCGTTCATTGAAGAAGCAACACGTTTTAACTGATCTTTTGCAGCGTAGTCTTTTTTCTGGGGCTATAAGTCTTATCCAGAAACACTAAAGGCACATGCCCTTATCTGTCAGATTTCGGTAACTTTATACATGAAACGGAAGAGAAAGCAACTTTGGGGGATTTAGCAAAAGGACTTATCAGTGTAAGTAAGAATAAGAGTAAGCCCTGAGGCCCGTGGGCAGTTTGCCCTTGTAATACTGGCCAGGGTTTGTTACATTTTTGGTTAGAGGATCATGATTTTCACCCTTTGTGCAAGCGTCATTACCAGAAACGGACAGCTCCGGTTCGCAGTGCAGATTGCTCTGGGATTTCGTTGGGGTTTGTTTTTCCCTCGGAGGAAACCCCTCACGTTACTGGGGCTTCAACACTTCAAAAATAAATATAAACTCGGAATAAGACCCATGAGCCCAAGAGAAATAACAAGCGCCAGACGTTGACAGTCCCCTGACCAGCAGGCTGGGGAGGGCATCATTTGGGGTGAAAGGGATGCGGAGGTGCTGTGCACTGAGATTTGTGCCTTCGGTCCTTCCGATAGAATACAGTGTGGCTCACGGCTTGCACAGGGGTGGCAGGTTGGCACAGAGATCACCCTTGAGCTCATAAGGTACACGCGTGTCTTCATATCGTCTTTGCGACTGTCGCGTCCCTCCCTATCCCGAGGAGGAGGAGGGCTCTCCGGGGCAGTGCTCCCCTGCCATGAGACATAAAGTTACCCCGGCTGAAACTCTTAAATTTACACTCTGACACTTCAAAACTTTTTTTTTTAATTATTTTTTTGCAATTTTTACAGACACGGGCACTCTTTTTTTTTTTCTTTTTTTTTTTTTTTTCCCCCCGACTCCCGAGATGTGAGTTTATTTTCCCGGTGCCAAACCGCTCCCAGAGACACCCGGCAGGCGCCGAGCGGGGCTTGAAGGGAGAGACGGAGCCGTCCTCCATTGGCAGCCGGCAATGAAACGCACTTGAAAAGCTGCCAGGGAGAATTAGGATGGTAGCCCTATCCTGCAAAATCAGATGGTTTAAAATGTCCCTGAGCAGCTGTTAATCTTGCTGGGTTTTTTTATTATTATTTTCCGGCATATCTTTTTCTTTTTTTTTTAGCACCTGCGAAGTTTGTCTATGAGGATGCCACTAAAGACAGAAGTACTGAGTGCTTGACAGACTCCATAAAGTCCTTGGCATCTTTCTAACTATGTGACAGGTCCAAGGACTACGAGACGGGAGCCGGGGTGTGAGCTCGGCCCCGCGGAGAGCCCTGCCCGCTCCGCCTGGCAAGGGCCGAGTGTCAGTACATCTCTGCAGACGGGCAACAGATGCCCTCCCCTCCCTCCCTGGCCCCAAATTTGAAGGGGATGGAGGACTTGGGTGGGGAACCCGGCTACAGCTGGTTCCTCCTGCCTCCGTCGCACACAGCCCGTCCCGCGCGGCGCGAAGGGAGAGAGAAGATCTCCAGACATTCAGACAGCTTCGATTTAATATAAAGAAAAAAAAAAAAAAAAGAAAGAAAGGAAAAGAGATCTGGTACTGTCTGGTCCTTGTTTTCCGAGGAGGAGATGGCATTGGTACCGGGGTGTGCTGGCGCTCTGGCGGGGCACGAGCCGCCCCGCTCCGCGCAGCCTCCACCACTGCGGAGGATGCGCTGCGCCGGTGGCCGCCGTCTGCATCAGGATTTCTTGCTCACACCTATCATTTGATGTCATCTTCGCTCTGTCTGCCAAACATCTGGAGCACTTCTTCCCTCCGCCTCCCCACCTCCCCCCCCCCCCCCCGCCCTTGATTCCACTTGCTGTTTGTTCTTATTGCGTTCTCCATGTCTCTCTGCAACTTGTCATAACCTGTAATAAAATGCCCTTTTCATCGGGAGTTAAAGTCCAGAGGGCATCAGATCCATTTCCAGCCGACAGCAGAGAAGCGAGGCAGGACAGTGGAGGGAGGATCGCTTTTGTCTGCCTCCAGGGTTTTAACCATTTCACAGGAAGGCACCCCGAGGGCAGCTGGATCCTGGTGTTCGGGCTGGGTCCCCGTTCCCGCCCAGGTCCCCCGGGTAGTGCACTGCAGCCTGTCTTGATCCCCTAGTATGGCACTGGGACCAGCATCCTTATGCTCCCATGGCTCATCCCAGCTCTACAAATTTTTCTTCCTCTCCCTCTCCCTCTCCCTCTCCCTCTTCTTCTCTTTTATTACTAATTGCAATTACTAATATCATTACAGTACGCAGGAAGAAACATGACTGCTATAAGTTATATGCATTATTCTATGTCATATAGAAGGCAACACCAGACACGTGTGATATGTGGTCTCTTTGTGTTCATATTCATGTGCATTGAGAATAATGCACAACCGTAAATATGAACTTCTATACATATGTGTTGTATGTGTATATATGCTTATATACATATGCACATTTATAGTCATATTCTGCATATATATATGCGTGTGTGTGTTCACACATGGAGTAGGTGTATACTCATGTCTTTATAGACAGGTTTTCCATGTGTTATACCATACAATCAAGAGTGCATCCTGCCTGGTCTGTTGCCTCCTGGTTATAGAGGCATGTGTAGGATCAGAAAAGTACACCAGAATTAAAGGTGTGAGAGGCCAATGAGCTCTTGAGTGGCTACATGTGATTTTATAACATTTTTTTTTAAAGACTGAGCAAAAAAATAACAAAGAGGAGGTGGGTTAAAAATAAACCCAGCAAGGTGCACTGTAATCCCAGTGCTGCCCAGCACGTCCTGACAAGGGATCAGGCTGTGGGGCTGGTGGCGAGACTGCACCTCTGATCAAGTATTTATGACCGCTGCATCTTTACATCACATTTACTTTGCTTTCTTTAATGGTTTCCGCTACTCCTTTCCTCGCTCCTTGCTACAAACGGCGTCAGTCCAGGCCCAGCCCCTGTGATGATATCAAGAAAGGTTTTTCTTTTTTTTTTTATGGTCAAGCCAAAGCGAGGTCATTCTAATAATACCCAAGGTCACTGGTGGGAGCCAACGAGTCTCCCAGTCATTTTTCATTTGCTTGCAACAGTTAATGACAGTCACAGGGATGGAGCTGGAAGCTGATGGCCATGTGATGTCACCAGCACATGCTAGGGGATTATAAGGGCAGGTACAGGGCA
Organism: Trogon surrucura; assembly: GCA_020746105.1. Classification (NCBI taxonomy): domain Eukaryota; kingdom Metazoa; phylum Chordata; class Aves; order Trogoniformes; family Trogonidae; genus Trogon; species Trogon surrucura. The sequence goes on along the minus strand of CM036627.1, from coordinate 16,861,581 downwards.
GGGTTGTGGATTAAAAAAAAAAAAAAAAAACAAATCACTATTAACTGCTTCACTCCGGCAGCTTGTTGGGAAAAAAAAAAGAAAAAGGTGCAGACAAAGGAGGGGGGATTTTTTCCTCCTCCCCCTCCTTTCAAGCAGTCCTCCAATGTGCCAGCTCAACTGGTCCATTTTTTTTCCAAGATTTAGTGACTCAGCTGGAAAAGGTCTGCAAAGCGTGTGAGAAGAGGCACTGCTTACTGTACCAGCTGCTGGGCTAGAGGTTGCAAAAAGCAGCTTTGCAATTACCCAGGGGCATTCCTTGCCCTCCCACCCAAATCGCGGACCTCATCCCTTTCCTCTTGCCACCAAGCACAAAGCCTGTGGTGACACCAGCAGGAGTCAGACCTAGACAAGTTTTAGGACCTAGACAGGTATGTTGTTTGAGGGTTGTTTTTGTTGTTTTAACTTCTCCATTCTATTCTAGTTGTCCTCTTGGAAAACAAAGAAGAAAAGGCAGCAGACCTCCTGGTTAGATCATTCCCCGGTCAGGCTGTGGTGCTCCTTGGCTGGAGGACCCCTGGGGGAGGTGGGTATTGATTTAATTGTGTGCACCAACTGTGAGGTTCAAGCTGCAAAGCGCCCCTCGCGCAGCCAGGCTCGCACTCAGACCTGCCCCTCGCCTCCGAGGAGTCACCCCAGAGATGTCAACCCTCATGTGTGGCCCATGGCTTAAATCCTCGTACTGAAACCATACACACTGAAAAACCATGAGTGTGCAGCAGCCTGCAGGCACCAGTGGAAGAACCTATATAAATTAACTAAATTCCAAGTATCCTTATAATTAAAAAAAAATATAAATTATATTCTGCCCTAAAATGTGCAGAGGTAAGAAGTTTTAACCTGTAGGTTAACTAATAGTTTGCACAAAGTACTCCTTCTCACTGGGAAACAAACCAAAAGAAAGATGAATTGCGTATTAATTTTCACTCAGCCTCTTGTCATTGCACTATTTTGTCTTAGTTGTCTCATCTTACTGCATTTATTTATGAAACATAACATTCCCACAGCCTTTGTGCCTACATCTTTATTCTTTTCTGACATATTAACTGTGTAGTGACCATCAGTTTCATTGTTTATTGTCATCACATATCTTGTAAAAAACGAATTCCATTAAGAAAGTTAACATTATTGTCCAATAACATGGTTTTTAATCATTCAACCTACAAAGGTAAAAAAACAGCTATTGAAGTGTGGTAGTTCAGAATAAAACAATTAAGACAGGAGAGAAAACAAGAGACTGTCTCATTTATATGAACACCTAATTCCAGGCTTGTTTCACAGCCTACAGCCATTTATGAAAGTCTCACTATTGAGGTCAATGAACTTTGGATCACCTCCTGTTTAAGGCAGAGTGGATCAATGGGATGAATTCCAACTGATGTAATCATCCAAAACACACTGGGATGAGTAAAACTTGTACTTTGTGTTTTCTGTACCAGTTGTCTTCTCTTTATGCTCATTTCTGCAAAAAAACTTTTGCTTCGAATGCTGTGTCTCTTCTGAATAATAAAAAAAAAAACAAAACCACCTTCACCTGGGAGGCTAAAGTTTTGATCCAAATCATGCTGTTGTAAACAGTCACGGCCGCCATGAAGGCCTCTGAAGGATGCTGGGCTCTGCCAGTCTGATATCAGCTCTGAGACGTGTTGTTAAGGATTTCCAGGTGTTACCTGGTATTTACTTCAGCAGTTCTGTCAGGATGAAAGGCTGATTTATTTATTTATTTTCCCTGAGAAGATACAAACCCACGTGCTGCTCCTCAGATGAGAAGAACCTGGTGGGTTCTTACCACCTGCTTATTTTCCACCAAAAAAAAAAAAAAAAAAAAAGTCCCATTTACAATCAAGCCTGACTTGATTTATTGTAGTTAATAGGATTAGAGTGTCCATTTCTCTCACCAGCATTCAAATGCACAGGAAGAGTGGTTACTGAGTTGCTGGTGTCTTTCTTCTCCTCGCGTGATGGGCATGAGGACACACCTCCGAGCAGAGGGGATTTGTCCGGTGGGAGCGGGCAGATTATCTGTATCTAGTGAAACAAGGCGTGCACGGCAACCTTTGCCAAGGCTCAAAGCCAGAACCTACTCACTATAAAATAATTGTGTCACTACCTAACCAAGGCACTCTTCATGTTTCATTTATCTTTTGACTGTAATTGAATGGTTGAAAAGCAAAAAATGTAGACAAATTCCAGCTGTATTGAGATCTGTTTCTTTCTCTGCTACCATGGCCCATCATTAGATAGTTTCCCTCTCTGTACAGAAGGTCATAGAGTATAAATATAAATTGCATTTTGCATTACTTCTAGATGAGTGAAGCTGTCAAAGCAATAATATAAGCTTTCAGTCCCACATTCTACCACTTCTTTCCCATTTTTTGGCCAGGAGGTCATGTGCAAATTGAACGTGACAGCCCAGACGACATGTCCAACAGACTTATATTGTTAGACTGCTCTGCCATGGCACACATCACAACATTAAACCTGTGTTGGACTTAGAGCTCTTTGGTAGCTGCTAACAGTACTCAGACTTCTTGCAAAAAAGTTTGTGTCCACATCAGGCTTACATAGGAGTAATGAATCCGTTGGAGGATCTTGTCGAAAATGCAGAAAACATCTCACAGGCAAACTCAAAAGAACTAATCAGAGTGATGTAAACTTTTAGCTGCTTGAAAGCTGGATACATTTATAGTACATATGTATACACATATATGTACATATGTACACATATGTAGATCAATTCTGTAAAAGTTTGCTCCACCATTAAGTTTAGGTGAACATTCTGCTATCTTATAATAAGCAGTAATTCAGTATTTAATGAATATTTTTGCTGTCAACATTCAAAAGAGGGGGAACAGTTCCCTAACTATCCACCTCTTTGTATGCAAAGTTAGCTTCATGTCTATTGGATAAAACACTGCGTATGCCAGTTAATAGCATGGATGACTTGAAATAAATGTATAATTACAGAATTAACACCTGCATAGACAGTCTTCACTAGCATCTATTTGGATGACGTAGTCTAAATTAATTTGTGAAAATAAATGTTACTGAATATCATATTTTATATTAACTGAGAGCAAAGTTTGTCTACAGAACATGAAAAGGTATTGTCTTCAGCTGCGGTAGAATCGGGTGTCAAAGTAGCTTTAGGAAGTTCTTTGTGCCATGTACAATGTTGGAGAAAAGATAATGCTGAATGACAGTGCATCAAGATCGCTCTGGGGACAGAAAACCAGATTTCAAGCCCTTCGCCTTTAGGTATATAGAAATGCAGCACAGGTTGTGAATGATGGAAAATTCATAGCATCTGGCAGTGGTCTGCTGGCCCGTGCTAAAAAGCTGGTGGTCTTAGTCCAAACCTCAGCAGAAAGGAGCTCGTGTTATAAATAACATTATCTGGCAAATTTTTGTGATAGTTTGAGCAGACGGGCCAAGAACTTACTTGGCACGGAAACCCATGCCTTCCCTCACCACAGAAATGTTCTCCCTAGATAAGGGCTGAGGCATACATATAGATCAAGAAAAGTCCCTGCCTCTCTTGCTCTACTAGCTTTCCATGAATGAACAAAGAACTTCATTTTCAAGGACTACCAGGCTTCTTTTTTTTTTCCTTTTTTTTTTTTTTTTTTTTTTTTGCTTCAGAAGGACTAAACCTAGAGTGAAGAGTTTCAGTCCCATCTGGTACAAATCGGTAGGGGCTTTGCAGGCTTCAGTAGAGCTATGCTGATTTACACCAGATGATGCTATTAGAGGACTGAACTATCCAACAATAATTATAAAAAATGTCTTTGATTATGCATGTGCAACAACTATTTATGTTTACATTGCAGAGATTTGCATGTAGCACAGTGGGAAGCATTTTATCTCTTCAAAACATTGCACCAGCGCAAATAATCCACTGACATTCAAATGAGCAAAGAAATAAGCACTTCTTGCCACAAGATAGACCGTAAAGGTCCTTCTTCACATGTCTTTTTCAAACAGATTTGTCAATAATCCTCAAACGCAAAGTTCATTCTAAAGAAAGAAACGTGGAAAAAGGAGAAAAGAAAAAGATATGTTCTTTTCCAGGTGGTTATATTATAGATTGCTCTGAACAGCAAGTCTAGATGTGACCAGATGTCCTGCACTTGAGAGAGAAGAGGATGGAGAAACCAAGGAAAAGTAGGACACCAAAAATGCCCCATAAAAGGCAGTAACATACCTCATTTGACAGTGTTCAAAACAAATTGTCACGGAATATGAGCCAGTTCAAATCCAGAGTGAATACCTGAAGCAGCTGAACACAAGCCTATCAAAAGCAGAGATGATCATGTGAAAACTGAGAGATGTTCTGTTGAAGTACCAGCCTGGAACAGCACAACAGAAATTACCATTGTGGGAATTGCTCAGCCGTTTAAGCTGTCAAAATAGAAAATGCTTAATATATACAGTAATACGTTGTGCCTTTGACTCACAAGAGGAAAGGGAGATGAAACCACAGGTAATATTCCTTTGATGTTGGAACTACATACATAGGTCTTCTCCTTTGACTTTTGGGGGTTATTTTTCTGTTTGGTAGTTGTGCTTTGGTGGTACTTCGAAGGCATTAAAGTTCTCAGATTAAGGTGTGTTGCCCTACTCCAAATATAGCTTTCCTCTTGAGAACAAGGGAAAGAAAGGGTTGCTGACACTTTAAATTTGATGCCCACATGAGAACTGGAAGACACACAGACATCATTTTCATGGACTGGCTCCCTCCATTCACCTTCACATCTTCCCTTGAGTGCTCCAGGTGCTGGTGACAGTCACACAGGTCTGGTGTGGCACCATGGCCCAGCATGACAAGGACAGCTCATCTCTGCTTATGTCCTTACAGAATCATAGAACCACAGAATTATTAAGACCTCTAAGATCATCAAGTCCAACCATCTGTCCAATACCATCATGGCCACTAAAACACGTCCTGAAATGCCTTGGATGAACTCGCTCAGCCCCAGTCAAAAAAATCTCCTGGAAGTCACTGGGACATTGCTGCATCACTTTTCTATCCGAAAGACTTTGCTGCCTTTGAGAGCAACCTCAGCTTTTGCCAAGGGTGTTGAGACCACGGGGAAGTTTAATCAAAACAAGAGGAGGAAGCAGAGACTCAAAGACTTGACACCTCTCAGCTGTTTCTTTGGCTGAACTCTGGGAGAAAAATCAGCAATCTCAAGGTATTCTTCCATTTATCTCCAACAGAAGTAGATTTTGCCCCACATGGGAAACCACACAACACTGAACTCACCTGGGTGGTTTGGTGAAGACTTCGGTCTGTTATCCTATGCAAATCACCTTGCCTCAGTTTCCCTTTCAACAGAATGGGGATGTGATAACGATAATCTGCCTCTTGGGAGCACTCTGAATAGTAATTAGTGGTTTTACTAGCTTTTCCAAGATGAAATGTGCCACATAAATGGTCAGTTATTAAACAGAGTTTAATTGACAAGGCTTGAGAAAAATTCCTATTGTAAACGGATGTTTTTGAACAAGCGAAGGAGCTAGTGGATTTGATCCTGGCAAAAGGATGTCCTTTTGTCTGACAGAACAGCACAAGCTCAGAATGGGAGGAGAAACATCACACCCGACCTACTGCGTCCTTTAACAGGAGCCCAAGATGAGAAGTCACATGAGGTATATATGCTCAGGATCTATAAGAGACAGAAATCTGAGTTTAATTTGTGAAGTAAACAGGGCGCAAGTGAGCCTCTCTAGAAATTCTGCCTGCTCAAAGAAATGGAAGAACAGAAAAAAACAAGCCCAGGTTCTGAAGAATTTAACAAGGGGAACACAGGCTTAGATGTGAAATTCTGAACACCAGTCAGATGGTATAACTGTAATTTTCTATCTTTGTGGGTTTGTTTTTCTCTAAGAGCAGATATCTGTTTTGATGGCTGTTTAGAGGAAAAATAAGCTACTGTCTTTAAAACCCAGGATTTCATCCCAGCAAACTCGCCAAACCTGCAGGCACACTGCTCACCAGAATTTCAGTACAAGAGGAATCTGTCATGTTATCACTATAAAAAGGGGCCAAATTTTCAAAGATGTCTCCACAATGAGAATCAGAACTCCAGTACTAAGCCATTAGGGGATTTGCATTCATGGTTTGGGTTTCCAACATGACAACAGGAAGTTTAATTCCAAACAAAACCGCACTGCACGAGTGCATGAAAAAAAGTGAGAAAAGCCTCTTTTAATTTTCTGGGACAAGCATGGGTAAACTAAAGTGACAACTGTACTTTTGCTTTGCATGCAGGCTTCCTTTGATTTTTCGAGAGAGCTTGGACACCCAGAAGCTATGTTTATAGGAGCTAATCAGAAAAAATATTGAATCTCCTATTTTGCAACTGATGGATGGTAAGCACGGAAGCCACCAATAGGTATTAATTGCATACTCCTGAAATTTAGTCTGTTAATGATTGTAGAGCTGTCTCTATATCCTTGGAGAGCATATGGATGTCCAAGATACTAGTGAGTGTAGTGATAGGGTGAGGGGTAATGGTTTTAAACTGAAAGGGGGTAGATTTAGGTTAGATATTAAGAAAAACAATCTTTACAATGAGACACTGGAACAGGTTGCCCAAAGAAGTTGTAGATCCCTTATCTCCAGAAGTGTTTAAGGCAAGGTTGGACAGGGCTTTGAGCGACGTGGTCTAGTGGGAGGTGTCCCTGCCCATGGCAGGGGAGTTGGATGTAGATGGTCTTTAAGGTCCCTTCCAACCCAAACTGTTCTATGATTCTATCATTCTATGAAGATAAATCTGTTCAAAGAGTTTAAGTTCAGTCCTCTCTGTCAGCAAGGTGAACAAAGGTAAAGCTGGGCCACCACTCATTTGCTGTGCAGGTGGAGGTGGCTGAGAGGCTGTCATGGACAGATCTGTGTAGGATTGAACAGACTTGGACAGTTTTGATGTGGTTATAGACTGATCTTCCTTAGTTGCACCAGCTTTTGCAGGCTGCCAGATATATTAAGTGTGCTTCTGAATATGGTGTTTATTTTTTGCTTCATTTTACTCCCCATCATGATTTAACCAGCTGGGTAAGCAATGCTTCTCCTTCCAATTTTATTGCTAACAGGTTTTGCCATGGCTTGCTTTCTTCTGCAGTTTACGCATTTTTAAAATGGTAGCTGCTTTAACAATATTTGCATCAAACCTGAACTGCATTCACCATACTTACAGTATTCTTTCAAGTACCTGTGTCAAGGCTACTGTGTCAGTGGTTTTCATCTTTTCCTCCCATTTAAAAAAGGGTGTTTGGGATGGTCCATTACAGGTACTTGTGCCATAGACTTCAGATCATTCATTTAAGTGCATTTCCTAAATTGTCATGTTAGTGCAGTCCCAAAGCAGAGTGTATAATCGCAGAGTGGATGCTGGGTGAGCTGCTCTTCTGGGGTAAAGTGACATAGCTGTGTGGTCTACTAGAGTTTAAGGTTTTTGAGACTGGTCTCTGCTTTCTATTAGTCCAATATGAGTGTGCAGTTATTTCTGTGTTTGTAGATATTTCATTATTTGCTTGCATATTAATTTATTATGGGTATTTTTCTGTTATGTGATAAAATACAATGAAAGCAGTTGTAAATTTACCAGTCCAGAATCTCTTTTTCTTCTCCTGTTTTTTTCTACTCCTGTCCTCCCTTTACAGAATGACTAATAAATTAATGCTTAGGGAAGCCATTTATGATACAGAGAAAACTTATGTTCAAAACCTTCTGTTTATCTTTCTACTTCACTCTGTAAATATCTCCACTGTGGGTTAGTTTGTTACTCTTCTATGAGGATCTCTGCCCCAAAGCTTTCCACCGGAAAGATTTGAGAAGCCATAAACTTTACCTGAAATGGGTGTGATTAGTTTTTAAACATTTATATTTTCCAGGGGAAGAAATACATGCCCATATGGGATTCAAGCTAAAAAGTCTCAGGGTCTCCTCTGCCAGCAGAGTTTGTTAGGGCTGAGGGCTGGACGAGGCAACTGCAACCTCTTCCCTCTCCCAGGAACAACATCTGCGAGGAGGCAGTGCCCGAGGTGAGAGGAGAAGTGGCCAATGCTCCTCTGCCAGTGTGAACTGGCCCCTTAACGAATTCACAGTCACCATTTGCTTCCCATGTCATCTCCTCTCAAACACATTTTTTATACTGTCCTTACTGGAGTCTTGGGTTGTTTTTTTTCTTTTGTAGAAGAGCTGCAATCGTTGGCATTATTTTCCACAGCTCTAATATTAGTAATAAACACATACCATCACTTTCTTACCCCAAAGCATTTACTTTTCAGATCTCCACTATCAGATATGCTAAAATAAACTACTGTTGCTATTGGGATTGTTGAAAGCCAATAAAATATTTCTTGAACAAAATAATCCCTGATGTATAGGTGTGTGTGAGCAGCAATGTCCAATATTTTCAGAGACGCCTATTCATCATACCCGTCTCTGGAGCCATTCAAAACACCAGACCAAATTTTCATTTATACATCAGGTCTGCGTTGAGCAGAGGAAATTCTGAGGAGATGGAGTTGAAGAAACCAGCCACTGCAAATATCTGTTCTTTTGCAGACACTGTGTTAGCTGAGTTCTCACTCTGCTGCTTTGTCACCCACCTCAGGCTCTGGCTTTGGTGATGCCTGACACAACACAACCAGCCAAACCTGAATGTCACTCTCCTGAATGTTTGCACCACGGCTCATATCCTTGAAGGTCTTTAGGTGCCTACTCATCGCAACGTGGCGGGATGGCTCGGCTCCATCCTGCTGAGTGACACGGCAGTGCCTGAGGCCAGGCTCACCTGGCTCTGCAGGACTCCCCCAAGCAGGGGGCACCAGGTGGTGCAAAGCCACTGTAGTGAATCCGGTGCCATCTGCCCTCCTGGCCATGAACACGGAGGCTTTTGGATGCGCCAGCAAGTCCTGGCTGCCAGAGCAATCCCTTGGTGCCACTGACAGCTTGTATGAGGGACAAGACTGTGTCCAGATGGCCCCAGATTTTGAGGAGCTGCACTGAGAGATCAAAACTGAACTCACCCCTCCCACATCAATGGTGGGGGCTGAGAGCTCTTTCTTCTCCCATATTCCCCATATCTTACTCATGTTGTCTGCCATCCCTGACAATATCACCACTGACAATGTCACCCCATCACCATGCAGACTGGCAGCCATCCCCGACTCCCCTCAACCTGCACCGCCTGTCACCTTCCCTCCACCACCCTTCTGAGGTCGAGCCTGGTCTGCTGTGTGCCCCTTTCTCCTCCTTTCTCCATCTCCTTCCTCACCACAGCCTCCCATCTGTCACCCATCCCCAAAACCAAGTGACAATCACTTTTCTCAACATCCTTGCCTATATTCCAGACATCCTTTACAATCCTTCTCTCCATTTACAGCAAGGTCATACTTCTTAACTTCACCTCCCAGATGCCCATATGTTTGCGTTTGGGTTTTTTTAATATATTATTCTTTGTTACTATATCTTAGTTCCTTTTTCGCCAATGATGCCATCTTGGATCATCTATCTAGCTACATCCTACACAACTGCCTTTTTTTTCTATGTTTCAGCTATCCCCTTTCATGGCACTCTTTCAGTATAAGAGTGGCCAATAGTCCCTCTTTCTTACCACTGAAGAAAGGTTTCTGAGGTGGGAATCTTAAAAAAAATTGTCAAGATCATAACAAACAAGTCAAATGTAGCAGACAATCTGTCATAAGTTGCCATTCAATTTAAAATGGATGAAAAATACCTAACAACTGTGTAAGGTAATCGTGATGCATCTTTTCCTTTACCATCTGAAATTTACCCTATAAACACTTCTTGGCTTCAAGGAGCACTTGTAGTAATATGGATGGACACCGTTTAATAAGGTATATATTATCATGCCAAAAAAAATCCACCTAAGCAATAAAAAAACTCAAAACAAACAACTTCCCAATTTACTAAGATTTGCTTTTGTTTGGGCTAGGTTTACTGATAGGACTAAGGAGACTGCTTCCCTCCTCCCCCACTAGCAAACAAATCATGAATTCTCAAGAGAAGAAATACAGCCTCATCTCTGTAATGGTACTATTCAGGCTCATTTGTGAAGAAAACCTGCTCTGTGCTGCAAAACCAGCCCTTCTCACTAATTAATCTCTTTGCTCTGGAAAATAAAAGTGTTTCTTCCTGACTCTTCTTCTGTCTGCCCCAGGCACACCAGAAGCTCTTGCTTATCATCTCCTGCCCCATCTCACCAGTCTACTTGTCACCAGTGATCACCGATAATCACGTCAGGCAACATCTTGATCCTTATCCTGAAGTTTCGAATAGGCCAGGTCTTTTTTTTTATTTATTTTTTTACTCCTATCATTGTATGTTGGCGGCACCCTGCATCAGCTGACGCTCAGCTCAGTTTGCTTTACCTCCCAGATTGCTTAGAGTAGTGTCTTTTTGATTGGATTATGTCTGAACAGCACTTTAGCTGTCTCAACATCAGGAAGTTCACCGAAGCCCCTATGATTTTACCCTGTGTCTATCACTTAGAGAAGACCGAGGCTGTATTTCTTCTGCGCTCTGAAATAATGACTAACTGGAGCTCTGAACCCTGATCAGCAAAAACCCTTCAAATATTTGCAAGTGTTCTGCCATTTGCCTCTCCATGTTCACTGCTCTCAGCTGAGAACGTTACTGCTGAGCTGGGCAGGGAAGGAGAAACCACTCTAAAGTGACGGCTGTGGCCACAGCCCTTTTCTGAGGGCTGGTTCTGCAGCAAAATCTGCTCTGCAGAGTGCAGAGAGGAGTCATGGAATATTTCTAAGTGGTGTGGAGGAAAGAACCACCCCCCTTTTCCCAGGTGTCATTTCCAGAGAGGCACGTAAACCCCTCTTTCTGTGTCTCTGTGCGTATGCACCCAGATGTGTGCCTGCGAGAAGGAGACACATTCAGATTACAAAGAGTTAAGAGACAGACACAATGATTTCTTACCAGAATTTAAGTGTCCAGAGCAAGATAGAAATATCAGAATCAATCAAACCACTTCTGAGAAAAATCTAAAAATGTTAGAGATAAGGGAGAACCAAGGAAATGTTAATGCTCTCATATTTAAATCAACTCTTCTTATTCTGTACAGACTGGTGGTCCACAGTCCATGGTCCTCTGATCTTTCCTGTGGCAAAGGAAAATTTGAAAAAAAAGTTGAAATTGAGACTTTTCAGAGCAAAAATAAATTTACATTACTTGGTGTGTGTGAGTATTGTGCCAGGTCAATGACCCTGAGAGAGACTCGTTCTGCTTGTTCACATTCCTCCAAGCAGCAGTTTTCAGCCTTTGGCCAGGAGAGACCTTGTAGTCCATGAGACGACCTCCAAATGTCCAGCACAGGTAACAGCAACTGGCAGGTCTGCGGTCAGCACAAAAGAAAATGACAGGGGCTGGAAAAGTAAAATAGAATGAAAAATCCTGCCTTATAGGGGAAAAAAAAAAAAATGATTGAACTCTTTACTTCTAGCTCCATCACTAAGTCAGGCCAGGATAAAGCTATCAGATAGCTCAGGGAGATAATTCTCCCCATAATATAAAAACATACAGAGTGCAACTAAGTTTTATAGCTGGCAAATCTACCTTTTATCCTACCAGTTATAAATGCAATCAAGACACCACAGTTAATAACATGTTTCCTGTTTTTTTGTCAGTTGGTGGGTCAGGAGTAGCTGTTTCAATCCCATCCTCACTGGGAGCTTCAGGATGCTAAAACCGTTTGTGTGCATTTGAACAACCAGACATGGAGCAAAGAGAAACCTGTTCTGCAAAGTCACCAGCTCCCTCCTCCTGGTCAGTGATGGAGTTAACGAATAAGAGCAGAGGTAGATTCATTTGTCACAGGCTGGTTGACATGATAGTCCCTGATGAAATCCAAGATCACGATGGACCGGAGAGTGATAAGCAGCTGGATTCTGCAGAGGGACATAATTTCAACAGAATAGATCTGAAAGGGGGTAATCTCTCCTCTTGCCTCCGATTTTCCCTTCTTTCCTCTTGAAAGTATTAAAAAGTATTATTATGTATAAGAAATACAACATATTAAAAGTAAAATGTGTTTTATACATATAAGTAGATGCTTGGCTTACATAAACCAACACAGGATTTTTAAGAAATTTTTATAATCTTTGGGAACTAGCCATTAAGTTCTTTGTAAAGCATTGAAAACAATACTTTATATAAATCTTCTTTCTAATTAATCTAGACTAGTTTAGACTATAATATATTTAGATGAATGAAAATCTGAATGAAGAGCCATCAGGAAAGTCAAGTAATGCAAAGAACTAATTACCAAATTAACAAACTTGGGACAAGTGTCCTCCGGAGAGGGGCTAGGCTCTCTGTGAGCATCATTTTAAAGGCTTGTTTTGTGCAGGGGAAGGCTCTCACCTTCTGTAGTACCATTCTGCCACAGATTAGTAGTCTCTTTCCATAGCAACACCTGACCCTTTCCTCCTCTCGCTGTGATTATATATACATATATACATATATATACATATAGATATATTCCTCGTCTACGGAAAGAATGGACAGCTGACAATTTTCTGTGGCATCAGCACAATTTAATGAAAGGAAGGCTTAAAAAAATAAGAGAGAGCTCAAATGCTACTTCTTAAAAAAGAAAAATATGACAAGTCACAGGATCCACAACTGTGTCAAGAGCACAACAAGCTGCTATTGGTTTTTTCAAACAGGATTGTGCTTCCAGAGAAGACTGTACTATGACAAACATTGAATAAACATAGGTGACAGCACTTTGGAAACAGGTCACTGCTGAGGGAGCTGTAAGGAGCTTGCAGGGACTGTCCAGGAAAAGGTAATCATCTGCTTGGAGACAATGGTCCTCTCACAGGCAATATTATAAAGTTTGTCTGCAAGTGTCTGCCTAAAATCCCAACTATACTCATACCATCTCTGGTCACTGCTTTTCAAACGAAAAGCACATACTTCATGTTAGAAGCAGAAATGTCTTTCACGGCATCATTCAGCCCACGATATGTAAGACGGGTTGCATAGGGCTCAGCCTGCTGACACCTCTTACAGGGAGGAAAGTACAAATAAAAGAAAAAAGAGAGCTGCACCTAGAAAAACATAGTACCTGGGGAAGGAGTAAATAGGAGCTGGAGAAGAATTCCTTCCCAGAGAAGGCTCCATAAACAACATTGTATTTACAGGAAAAAAAAAACAAAACAAACTTTGCACAAAGAACTGAAGAGTTTAGTTTGCATGAACTGAATCCGTGCACAAAACCAACTTCTCAGCAAAGGGAAAATTGTGGTCAGGTCCGGGAACATACCGTAAAACCATTCAGAGTCCACACAAAGCTTCTAATACAAATCCCATGAACCAAGGGATAACATGTCTTGATAAAGCAACCAGGGCATGGGAGTGCCACCCAACAACAGACTACTGGAGGTGATGGGTGACGCTGAGTCGTTCTCAAAGCGAGAAAGAACAAGCGCTGTATGCTTGGTCCAGCACATTTAAAGGGTGGGGAAGCATTTGAAGGAGGTGAATCCTACAGGACAAGTTCAGAGTAAAAGCAGACGCCCTGACCACGTTAACAGAGAAACCAACCAGATTTTTAGCACTGGTGGAGCTACTGAATTAGAAAATAATAACTTACGCAGGAGGACATCATAATATTTAAGAAATCCAGCATAGGATGGATCCATAGCCAAAAGATAAGGGAACTTGCAGGTAAATTGAAGGCTGGCAATGACCCAAAACTGCTAAAGAGCGCACTGAAAAACATCAAGTGCTTGCCACTGATACTCCAGTGCTCTGATGTGAAGAAAAGGAATTACCCGGGGAAAAAAAAATCATTCCTAGGGGCCAATATATTAGGTAGCGTGTTTGTTCCAGCTGTGAAGAGCAGGAGGCAGTCTATCAACATACCAAAATATCTTAGGATCTCTCATTAGAGCTGATGATTTTTTCCTTTTTTTTCTCTGATGAAACAGATGTCCAATTCATTGCATCTGAAAAATTTTGTTTCATCCCTGAAGATCTGCGCTCTTCACCCTGGGGCAGTCCCCTGCTGAGGCTGGCCCACAGCTCTGGGCCCTGTGAGCTCGAGGGTCTTGGGGCCGTCAGTCGGGAAGGATTCCCGGGTTCACGGCCCCAGAGCAAAGCCAACAGGCGTGTTTCAGGGAAGACTGAAACAAAGGGGTTTGAAATTCCCAATTTGTTAACCTTATGGACCCTCCAAGGCTGCTCACAGCCATAGGAGTTAAAAAGGATGGGGAGAAGGGAGAAAAAAAAAATAAAGACAGCGCATTCCTTGCTTGATATTATTATCCCAGGGCCAGCGTGGGCTGGGGACCACTAGGGCAGAACAAAGAGTCGATGCAGACATCAGTGTGCTCAGAAGGAGGGTCCTGCTTGCTGAATGAACCAAAAACTTTTGACTTTTTAATCCCAAACTCGGTCAGAAGGTTATTAGACCAATGACTGCTGGGCCTAAACCAACAGCAAGCCCCTGACTGACAATTTCTACCGATTATGCTAATAAAATACAGGACTTCTTTGAAGCTGAAGCATGTTTCTGCTCTTGCTGTACACAAACCATCCCAGAGAACCACATGTGACGATGCTTTCCTAGCACCGTTCCTCTGGTGTTCGTGTTCATCTCCGATGAAATATGGTCCCACTAAATTCACAGGCAAATTATGTTCAGCTGTGTTTGAGTAATACAAATATGCTCACATATATGTAGAAAGACCGGCTTCCAAATCTTACGAAAACTAGAGAAACACCCAGGCAAAGATAACTTCTTTAAATAAGCCTGAAAGGGGGAAAGTTAAAAAGGGATTGTTAGCAACAAAGTTTGACTTAGTAAAATTCTCAGCAGAGGGCCATATACTTACTCAGTGTTTACGTCGAGCTCTCAAGCTTGCAGCTGAATTAAAGGTTTGCTTCTAGAAAGAAATCCAAACCTGATGTTAAAGGCTGAAGACATTATAAATTCACCAGGTCCTTCAAAACAGCAGTTCAAGGTATATTGCTCACCTTTAAAATGCTGTTAATTGTGATGCTTTCAAAACTAGATTCTGGAAACCCAGGAGATCAAATTATAGTCCCTATATATAGCTGCAATTCTGATCCAGCATCTCCTCTCTGCGAGTGGCCTCGCAGACATTATCTACTCAGTCTGCACTGGTCAGATATTTTTACATTCTTTCTTTGAGGCAATATGTGAATCAGGGATAAGTCAGGAGGGTGGGAGAGATTCGCAGATAATCACTTTAAAAGGCAAAGTTGCTTTTTATTTTCTCTAAGATTGTATCTTATTTATGTATTTCATTGTGCTGAAAACAGGAAACGTTTGCCCGTCTGGGTGTCAGTAAACTTTCCAACGCTCCACATCAAACTGATTTTTTCCTTCCTGAAGAAGACTTTTTTACAGGGAAGAATATGTTCAAATTTACAATAAGGTAAATGAGAAGAAAATTAGAGTTCTCGTGAGGGCAAAATAAGCTTTGGATAATCACCGGAATTGTCTTCAGCTCAGTCAAAAGAGCAAAGTTTTGATTAGTTTTCTGATTAGAACGGGACTTTAATTTTGTTTGCCATTTCCCACTTACACCTATTGGGTAGAACCACCTTAGCTTAGAAAAAGAAAGAATGAGCTTCTGATGGTAGTCCCGGAGAGACGCTGTGACCACGGCCAAAAAAATTGGTACCCTTTTAACCCATCCGTTACGGCGGGGCTGGGTGTCAGGAGCACACTGGGCACGTATAGGAGGTTAGGGTTGAAATCAGGTTGATGCGGTGAGAAATCCGGTGGTGAAAGTGTGCGGGGAGGCTGCGGGGAGAGAGCATCGCTGCCCGCCGGCCCCTTCCTCACCCCTTCCCCGCCCCTCCCCGTCCCAAAGCTCCGTCCTGAGGGCGAGATCTTTCCGCATAAACCCTTCGGGCTCAGAGGCGGAGAGAAAGAGGGGTGTCAGGGTAAACCCCGGAGAGTGAGGCGGGGGTAGGAGGGGAGGGCGGCGGGTGCGGCTGCGGGACCCCCTTGGTAGGGCTGCCGGCTTGGAGCTACGACACGGCCTAAGAGTGCAATTAGCATTATCTTGATGAATTTAGAGGCAGCGAGTCCTTGCTGTGCCTTTCAGAAGTCGCAGGGCACTCCGTCCCCATCTGTTCTTTTATGATTACTACTTCACTTTTTTTTTTTTTAAAAAAAATAGTAATCATTGACCTAATATATATGACTGGGGGAAAAGGGGAAGCTGTAGCTCCTACAACGTCAATCAAAACTCTTCCTCAGTGCCTCCCCACACAAACACTTTCTAGCTCCCAGCGGTACTGGCAAGATGTTCTTAGCCAAATACATGATTCTATTAATGAGCACTTATATTTGCTAAGGAATGCAAATTCTTTCTCTCCGTGTATTATTAGCTGTATCAGAATGTTTGTCCTTTCAGTTCTCTTTGAAGTTGAAGGAGGAAAGGCTGTTATGTGGCACTGAGAAGGGAAAAAAAAAGAGAGAGGGGAAAAAACACTTCTAACTCCTCCGGGTTTTTATTTGTTCTCTTGCCAAAAACGCCAAAGGTAGCAAAAGTTACAGAAATTATTTAAAATATGTGGTTTTTTCCTCCAAATTAGGTAGATTCTTTCCAACTGAACGTCCCCTTTTAATAATAATGGGATCTAATGAACAACCTGCTTTGACTTTATAAAATAATCTCTCTGATGCTCTAGAGAATCTGTTACGAGTTGGAAGGAAATAAATCCAATTGCTTTCCCAAACATGAGAAGGGATATTTCCAGGGCTCTAAGCTATGAGTGAACACCCTTTTCTCCCTCCTCGCCGCAGACTCTGTGTCAGAGCTTCGGGCTCATGCTGCAATGCGACCGGGCAGCGCTGGGACGGTGGGGCTAAGCCCCGATGCCCGTTTCTTCCCCCCCCGCTTCCCCCCCACCCCCGCTCCCCCGGATTCCCAACGGGATGCGCGGAGTTTGCTCGGGGAGCAGTGGAACCGATGCGCCCGGTTGCTGCAGTTTTGGAGAGAAGCGCGAGTGCGGAGGGTGTTCTAGGGGGGAAAGGGACCTTACTGACCCCCTACTCAGGGGTGGACACGAGTGGGGACTCTCTGCAGTGAAATTTTTATTCCAGATAAGCGGATGGGGAGAAAAAAAAGCAGCCTCAGCATCGGTTCAACTTTTGTCATGTATCACTTTTCCTCTTGAAAGGTGTTATAACAGCAATTCAATTACAGTAAATAGTGTACATCATCTTCACAGCTGGAAAATTCTGTAACTAACTGTGACCAAACGTTGTAAAGGAATATAGTTTAACCAGTATTACTTTTTTTTGTTGCTGACCACAGGTTAATTAATTTCAAGGAGCTTAGTATATCTAAACAGAAACACACTGAGATGCTGGCAAGGAATCATAAAATATAAAACGTGGAATTAGGAAGATCATGTGAAATCTCCACAGCAGTATTTGGTGCCTGCGAATAATTCCAGCCGTCCCCCTCGGCCAGCTCCCCACCTCCCCTAATCCCTGGTCCCCCAAAACAAACGGAGACACCAAGCCCTCTGCCACCACCCCGGGGCACAGAGTCGCGTCCAGATGCCCGCGCGGGATGGAAAACCCCCGTGGGTGTGTGTCGGAAAGCGCAGATACCCGCGCCCGGGGGTGTATAACGCCGCGCACTGAGACTAGCACGTAATATACTCTCAGCAAACCCCGCTCTCACGACAAATTGAGCACGAAGCAATATATACTTTGCAGGCCGTGCTTATAGATTTTTGTTAAGCGCCCACTTCCAGCCCGGTGCAAGAAGGAAAAGGGTGTTTCGTGTCAGGGCTGCAAGGGATGCGCGGAAAGCTGACGGGGTCCGGACGAACCCCTAAACCACCCGTGTAAAAAACCTGTGTGAAGCTCCTCCATAAGTCAAGCTCAGCTCTCATTTCAATTAATGGTAATGTTACCTGCCGTCTCCAGTCCCAATCGAGAAGATTTAAGGAGGATTTAATTTACTTGAAGAGTCTATGAAAAGGTGTTGTGTACCCTAGGAAAGGTTTTTCATTCCCCACGTGTACCTGATGCTGTTTCCACCTCGCCGGGCGCAGCCGGAGCCGCGCCGTGCCCCCCCCCCCCCCCCCCCCCCCCCCCCGCGACGAGCCCGCTCGCTGACCCGCCTGGGGACACACACACAGACACCGGTATCGAGGACTAGGGGGGGCAAGATCGGGCCCTTGGTGCCACATCCAGCTCCTAGAGCCAGCTGGGACTGGGTCCCGCTGCTGACACTGGTCTCGTCCTGCCTGGTCGCGGAGCAGGGAGAGAGTGAGGTTGGATACTGGGGGAGGCGAAAGATGCGATGGGACATCGCGATTTGAGGAATTAAAGGTGACACATATCCCCTTTACCCCCCCCAAAAAAATAAATATAGACACCAGGGTGAATTTCCCCAAGAACGGAAGACAGGATCGGGTCCTTTTGCCTGCTTGTGTCCCGGGTTAGTGACGCTCTCACTAAGCGGGCTGGAGTCAACACAAGCCTTTCCATAAATTTCTACATTTGTTGGTCACGTTTCAAAACAAACCAAAACAAACAAATAAAGAAAACAAAAGAAAACAAAACAAACAAAGCCACCACCCTCGATCTGTGAAAACTTTATTGATCAAAAAATCTCCAGCCACGGACCATCCTGCTTTTCTTTAAAAAAGAAGAAAACAGAAGTCGCCACCTACAAACTACAATCTCCAGCCCCAGAACAAAGGTCTGAGCCCCCACATTTTGCAGTTGTCAGGACGATCTTGTCCATCTCTGGGGTGAAAGGAATACAAATTCCCTACCTCCTCTCCTTCAGCCGCAGTGAAAACCCGCAGGAGGGGAAATCACCGCTTCAACCCCGCGCCCACCTCCCTCCTCGCAAAGCAGCTCTTTCATATTTCATTTTTATTTGACCCTTCCCAAGTAAAAGTTTGAGAATTTAACTCCTACCCCGAGTCCTTGCCCAGAATGGCAACAATTCCCTCCTGCCAAGTTCGTTTGCAGCTTCTCTTCCCCTCCCTCCCCTCTGACCAGGTACGAACTCCCGTAGCGGGACGGGACCTTCTCAGAGATTAAATAATATCAAGGCGATAAGAGCACAAACGTGCTGGTTTCCAGGGCAGCTCGACGGTAAAGGTATAGTTAGGACTTGCATCAAATTTTCTAGGTTTTTTTTTCCCCCGAATGCAGTTTGTCCAGCTCAAAGCTGACAGTCCGGCAGATACCGAAATTCGCGTTGTATATGTGCGAAAAAAACCTCGGGTTTTCTCCCCCAAGCAGGAAAACAGTTCTTATAAATAGACTTTTTTTTTTCCCCTGTTCCTCCCCACTGCCCGTCAAATGCCTTTAATCCTGCGTCTTTTTAACTCTGTTTCTCAGATTGTCTGCCTTTATCTCCCTATTTCTAAAGTTTTACCCGAAAACATGGATTGCGAACACATCACCTTCCAGATACAGACAGAAGAGCACAAAAGCCTGAATCCTCCCAATTCTAGTTTATCTTTTCTGGAGGGGGGGGGGGGGGGGGGGGGGGGGGGGGGGGGGGGGGGGGGGGGGGGGGGGGGGGGGGGGGGGGGGGGGGGGGGGGGGGGGGGGGGGGGGGGGGGGGGGGGGGGGGGGGGGGGGGGGGGGGGGGGGGGGGGGGGGGGGGGGGGGGGGGGGGGGGGGGGGGGGGGGGGGGGGGGGGAACCACACAAAAAGGTGTTTCTGATCAGCCTTTAAACCAACCCATCACTGCACTTTCGCATTACTTTATTTAAAATTCTTTAGCCTTGTTTATTATCTTCAGGAAATTGCTTCCACTACCGCGTAGGTTCATTTTTGTGACATAGACCAGAAATATTCCCAGCAGAGGAAAACACGCGGCAAACGCATCGCAGAAGTGTGCGGTTGTTTTTTTTTCACACCCTCAAGTTCGTCGATAATTTTTCTTTTTACAATTCTCATCCTTCATTTAGAAAACGTGGGGTCCACGCAAAATGGGGGAGGGAGGTATTTGTTAATTAACTGATTGCTTCAAAGGGCAAAAAAAAAAAATGTTTTGTTCATTATTGAGATGTCATTTGCTAGAGTTACCACTGTCAGATGCGGAGAGGAGGCGGGAAACGAGAAACTTCGGTGGGTTTAAATACAAATTTTCTTATAATAAGTTTAACAATTAATATCTCATAATTTTAGACTTTTTGCAGAGGTTATTTTCTGCTTCCCAGCGTGGCAGGGAGGTTATTTTTTATTTCGAGAGAGACTGTGAAACTCCGGTTACTCGGCGGAGTTTTTCATCCTTTTTTTATCCCTTCTAAGGAGGAAAAATATTCATCTTCCTTGTTATTTTTTTTTCTTTGGTAAGGAAAAAAATCATTATAAGGTCAGTCACCAAAAGCACACTTTCGCTACATCCCTGTCCTCTCTTTACCTGAGGAAGTGCAACCGGCGCCAGAAAAGTTAGCTAAAATAAAACAAAAAAAAATATAATCAAACAAAATTCCATGGATGTGAAATGTGGGAGGATTTTTACTATTTCTTAGGATTTGACATGCAGAACACCTAAGAACAAAATTCAGAAGGAGAAACTTTCCCGTGGTCCGAGGTCCCCAAACGCTCTCCTCGGAGCTAATCAGGAAAGAGCATCCCGGCAAGTTCCTAATTCCAAACCCAGCTCGTTCAGTTCGGAAAGTTATCCGCATCGTTTCTTTTAAAACCCACAATAATTAGATCTGAGCTGAGTTAACTACTCTTCCTCTTGGTCAACAAATCAATAGCAATTAATTTGAAATAGCTGAGATGATAAAACACTTCCTATTGCACCTGACCTTTCTGAAAGAGTTATAAACAGAATATACTGAATATATATTTAACACAGTTCCCGCTGGTTTAATCCTTCTTTTGCTGTTCCTCGGCTTTTAGGACACTTTTAAATTGTCTGTTTACTTCCCTTATCCCGAGTTATTTTTTTTTTTTTAGAATTTAAACAAATTTTCTTAGAACGATTTCATATTCTGTATAAAACAATAATAGCATGGTACATTTGTAGGAAAAAATAATCTCCTTACATTAAGTTCAAGTTAAAAATGCAATATATTTCACATAAACATATATGACCAATGATACAGTATTAAACATGAATACACATGTAGCCAACATTATATCACTTATGCACAGTGTTTCAGAGGACATGAATTGATCTAAAATTGAAATTGCAAAGGATAAGAAGGTGATGGGTTCGGAGGGCTATAAAGGGAAGAGATCAGAAACGTTTAGGTGTGGAATATTAATTATAAAACATAGAACTCCACTTTTCTTTGCTTGGTAAGAAAGCCTCGTCTTCCCCCGCTCCCTCTCTTGCTCCCTCTCCCTCTCTTTTATTGGAAAGAGGATCCTAAATTCCTTTTGACTGATAGGAAGTTACAAGACAAGATGCTATTTTCTCTTTCTTTTCTGACAACTCTGTCATCCCAGGGATCATAGTCATGTCAGAGTGTCTGTCTGGGAGAAGAAGAAGAAAAAAAAAAAAAAATCAGTGAAGCCTGTGGCCATCTTTGCATCAAAATTTTCCAGACCTCTATTTTTGATTGTGATCCCGCTGATCTGAGTTTGAAATGCGAACGCAGCAAAGCCCCTAAGCCTTCAATCGTGTGAAATTTTCAAAAGATCTCTAGAAGCAATCTCAGGCTGTCTGACCCCTGACAGGCGGAGATCTCTTTATACCTCTCTCTGCCAGCACTTCATTTGTTGGAATATCTTTCAGATTTGCACCTCCAGATGACAACCTGAGTGTTTATTATGGGTATGAATCTGAAATCTTCACTGCAGTACAAAGGAGACGTCTTAAACATCATATTTAATTTCAGATCATAATTACCTGCTCCTCTTTTGCTTCTAATTATCTATTCCTCCTTCCTCTCTGTGGCATGTTGATATTTTGTTGATTCTCCCTTTTAATCGGCCTTTCTTGCTTGCTTTCTTTCTTTTTTAAATCGTATTAGTTTAGTCCACGGGGGAATTAAACATGTCACGGTGGACACACATCATGCCTATGTGGAGAGATAAAATTCTGGCGACGAGTGTGTGCTCCCTATGGCTCTCTGTATACATGTATGTGCTCTAGAGAAATAATAACTATTCCTGCCATTATAATCCAGGTTGTTAGTATGCTTCATCTCCCATTAATCTTTATACATCAATTTAAATTGGCAGCAGTGTTTATGTTTTGTCCCGTGACGTAGCAGCAATGTCATTTGGTAGCAACCAAAGCAGCCTAAGCCCTTTAGTGTCCCTCCTTTCAAGAAAGCGGAAGGGGGGGGAGTCGTTAAAAAAAATATAAATAATTTTTAAAACCTTCTAAATGTCTCTAACTTTTTCTCTTTTCTTTAAAGGAATGTATATGCCTCCTGTTCACCTGTTTAAAATAAACCTCTTGCACCAGATTCTCTGGGGAGAGAGGTGCTTACACCGATCCTGGTTATTTAATTTTATTTTGTTGGCGTTAATTGCCCAGGTGAAATGCCCGTCCATTTAATAGCATGGTAGGTGTCATCCCAAATGCCCGGCTCATTTGCGCGGGCTTGCTAAGGTAGGATCCTGGCTTGTTCTGAAGCTTAAAAAGAGGGGAAATAAACTACTCTGGTGGGATGGCGAAAGCCCGAAGAGCTGGGAGGCTGGAGCGGGATCCCCGGCGCCCACCTCCCCCACGGCGACCTCCCATCTCCGCCGAGGTGCTTAGGAGTTGAAGATATTTTTTTAGGGTTTTCTTTTTTGGTATAAGGAATTCACAGCATTTATCCCTACCCCTATGCTATAGATCCGTGGTGTTGTTATGATTAACTTATTAAAATAACTCGTCGCTAGTTTAATTTGTCCCGAAAACGCTTTCCTGTGTGTTCAGATGTTTCTGTATTTATCCATTTTTTCCCATAAAACTTGTATTAAAACAAAATGTTACTTTTCTTTCTCTCAGGAGCTGTATATAGAGACCCTCCCTTTTTGAAATAGACCGCAGGGACTGTCATTAGATCAGATGGCAAGCCTTTATAGAAAGTGTTTTGCATAATTACATACCAAAGCCAGAATAGTCACCCTCACATTTTATGGGTCACAAACCATCAACAATTGGCACATTATTGTCCAAGAAACCCCAGTCCATTCACTGATAGAGAAAACTAGACTGCCTAATCTAGAACTGAAGAAGATTGAAATTTCTTCTAACAAGAACCCAGAGAAGATTATTTTCAAACTGACAACGTGTTTACATATAGTTATAAAGTTCAGAGGACCGGTGGGGAGAGAGAAAGGGTATAAACCACTAAACATGATTAAGAATCGCACAGTGGCCTAATATAGATGGTTCATCAAAAAGGAACAGACTGAAAGCCCCCCCACTCCCCCCCGACAGCCCCTCTCCTTTTCAGATCTGTTCCCTTTTCTACCGTTGTGATTCAGTAATTAAGATATTCTTATTTGGACAGACAGCTCCTCTGGTAACTGAATAATATTAGTTCCCTTTGATGTCAAACTTTTGACAGTTATCACACTAGCATTGGGCAATTTAGCACAAATGCCCTCTCTTTTTTTTTTTTTAAGGGGAAAAAAAAAGTCTTTGAAGAAAAGTAATAAGTGTGATCGCTATCAGCAAATGATGTAAATCTCAGTGGACAGGCATCCCTGGGTATAAATTACATTTTGTTGTATATAATGAAGCGAGTTTTGTTTTTACCTCATTCGCTTATCATTGTCCAAAATTAAGGCAATAATCCCACTTCCTTCACACCAATTCACCACAGTCCCTCTCTCCCTGATTATTTTCTTTTCTTTCACAGGAAAATTGGACGGTTTTCCAAGCCCTCCCTTTCCCCCGCTTCCCCCCTCCCCGCACCGCTTCCCACCCACCCGGCGCAGCGCGGAGCCACCGGCGCTGCGGTACGGGTGAGCCGACGGCAGCTGCGGGAGGAGCGGGGCTGCGGCCCCTGCTCCGCGCTTCACCTGATCCCCTAGCCCCTCCTTTTGCCATGGCCAAAAAAAAAGTCTAAAAAAAAAAAGAGCAAAAACCCCACAGCCCTTCTCCTCTACCACTTGGCAACAGCGGAGCCGCAGCAGAGTGTAGTAATAATAATAATAATAATAATAATAATAATAATAATAATAATAATAATTGGTAGTAGTAACAAGAAATAAGGTGCATCCCGGGCTGGATTTGTGAGGGGCGTGGTGCTCAACTGGGAATAGAACTGGTTCCTGCGAGGAATGGGGAAAGGTGAGGGGTATTGTAGACATTGCAATATCCAGTTCGGGACTTAGGGGAAAGGGTCTCCTGGGCGCTTCTCAACTCTCTCTTGCATTCCCCCCCCCCCCCCCCCCCCCCCCCACCTCAAAACCCGGAGATGCCACCCAGCCGGGAGATTATCACTGCAATGTTAGGGATGAGCCCCCCACCTGGCCCCTCTCCCCGCGTCGCGCTCCGCGCAACATGCCTCCACGGTCCCGGGTGCTGATGGGGCAGGGGAGACTTATTTTTTCTGCTTTTTTCATCATAACTTTGCTGGCGATGAAGAGGGGGGGGGGGGGGGGCGGGGAGAGCAGAGCCAGCTCTCGCCAGGCTTGCCTTATCGCGAGATCTGGGCAATTAAAATAAAATGAAATAAAATAAACCCACCCTTCAGCTCTTAGAGAAGTTGGATTTAGCCGGGGGGGGGGGGGGGGGGGGGGGGGGAGCCGTGCAGCTCCCTGGCTATAATGTCGTCCCTAATCTCGTGGTCCCCGGGACAGCTTGGTGGAAGAACCTTGTCCTGGGTGCCCCCCCCAAATGCCCCCGGTCCTCCCTCCGCCCCCGCACGCAGCCTCCACCGGCACCGGCAGCGTAACTCGCCGCCCCGCCGGGGGCACAGCACCGACCCTCGGCCCCTCCCCAGCCCTTACCCCGGGGAAAGGGGGTGGGGGTGACCCAACCCGTGGGCTCCTCCCGGCGAGGCGCAGGCAGCGCAAGACCCACGGTCGCTCTGCCCTTCGGCCCTCCCTTTCCTCCCCCTCCCTAATTAGCAGCCGCGGGGAGCGCCCTGATTAATTTAAATGCTTTTTGTAACACTATAAGGGCGAGAGATATGTCTGCGGACGCAGACGGGTTATATTATTTTCGGGCTCACGTTTCGGCGGCGGCCTGCCCGGGAAGGGGGGAAACCGCGGCGGGACCGCGGAGGATACGCTTGTGCTTCCCGGGAGATAACGTCGCCCCCAGCACGGGCCCTCGCCCCCAGGGAAGCGGCCAGGCTTTTCTGGAAACTTTGCTCCAAAAGGGTATCCTCGTGTTGTGTAACATTTTCCGAGGATTTTCATTACACGTTCAGCCAAAGGTAACACAATCATAGAGGGGAAAGTTTCTTTCCGTGGCCTTTTCCCCGGTGCCGGGGCAACCTGGGGCTGGCCGGGGCAGGGGACTCGTTCGGGCCGGCTCTGGCCGCAGCCCGAGGCGAGGGCATCTCTGGGTTGGTGGCCCCAGGGAGAAGGGGGCTGGAGGAGACAATGCAAGGCAAACTGGGCCGAGGTCGCCCCCAGCAACTCCTACCATAGAAATAAATCTTCGCCTGCCGCTGCCTCCACATCTTCCGTGCGAATCAACCTGGGGGAAATCTCCCCGGAGATATCTCCTTGGAAAATACACGGATGGTGGGGGCGAGGGAAATGCTTCTCCCCTCTCCCTGTGGGGCACGAGTAAGGCTGTTTCTTCCCGCCCCGCACAGTCCGCCCGGAGGAACACAGAGCCGGCACCCAGGCACACCCCGCTGCAAATCGTTGAATCTCTCCGGCAACACCGTCAGCCGGCTCAGGTCGGACCCAGGTTTAGTCCTCAGCCTCCAGCTGCTGTTTGAAACTGAGGAGACAGGGAATTAGTGGGGGGGATTTGGGCTCAGATACTTGCAACAAGTATGGAGGTGTTTTGCCTTTTTCCCAAGCTCTTCTCTAAACAGAGAGGATGTTATTTTTCGAGAGAAAGAGCTTCACGTAGTCAGATCAACTTATTTATTTTTTTTTAAAAAGGGGGAGAAACACTTATTTGCGTCCCAATCTCTTTGAAGGGTAAAGAGACTTGAGAAGAGCAGTGTGAGAGACAGGTTCAGCTTTAGAGAGAGTGTATTGAGCCAAGAAACTTCATGTAAAGTCCTTGAGAGGTAAAATAGAAAGTGTGGAAACTTTCCCAAAGGTCACCTTAAAAGTAGCAGAGAAACTTCTCAGTCAAGTTCGCGGCTCTTGCATTTCTCGGGGGAGTGAGGGCGCCGAGCCTTGCCTGAAATCGATAGCACTTTATCGAAGCAGCCTGGGTAACGCCTTGCCCCTCTCCCCAGCCCGTGGACCGCGGTCGTGGTCACTGGTCCCGAGGTGGGGCCGTGACCGTTCCACGCACACCCGGCCACGGCCGGGGAGCGCCGGGCTGGGGCGCGAACCTCTGCTCTCCTCACCTTGGCCAAGAAAAAGAATAAAAATAAAAGAACAGAGAACTAGAGAAATCAAGGGAAGTTAACAGTGTTGAGAAACGAAGACAGGCGCTTTGATTTACGTTGTCTTCAGGGAAGAAAAAATGGGGGGAGGGGGAAAGGCAATTAAAAAAAATGTTCCGGCCTTATATCACTAGACGGAGTTTGGATTTCTATTTACAACTTATTTTAAAACCGTTTTACAACGTCAGAGAAAATATTTAGAAAAATCGGAGAAGTATTTCTATTTTCCAAGAACAAAGATAAACCCTCCCTACCCCATCCCGGCTCCGGAGCAAGGCAGGAGCCCGGTGCCCTCGCCAGACCAAAGCAGGATTTTGGGAGGGCGCAAGAGGAGACTGCGGGAGCGAGTCCCCCGCACATGTAATCACAGTCATTAATTTATTCATAATAATTCATTAGAGAGGAGCGTTAATTACATCCTTTGCAATATTTTGCGGGTTGCAGGCGAGCCCGGGAAGACACAGGAGGGACCGGCGGTGTCCTGCCCACACTTGTGCTTGCGAGGAGAGAAGCTTCGCTAGTGCAGATTGTCTTTTTTTTTTTACCCCCCGAAAAGAGTCGACCTTTTCATCCTTTGTTATTCTTAATTTTTTTCTTTCTTCGTTTTCATTTTTCTTCCTTTTTTTTTTTTCCTTTCCTCCACACCGTGCCCGTGGGCATGCAGGTAATCGACTAATCAGGTAAAATAGAGGAAACTGCCCATATTTATTTCGAAAACGTTCCTCCGTGCATTGCCTGGCGGAGGTGGTGCGTTCAGTACTCGCACCAGTTTGGCCTTAAAAAACAGTAACGTGGCGAGACTTGTGCTCAGAAGGCCTCTAAAAATGAAGAAAGGGAAAAAAAAAAAAAAAAAAAAAAAAAAGAACAGATGCCTCCGTTTCCCAGCTGGATGTTTGGGATCGTTTAAATACCCCTTTTTCCCTTCGAGGGTCCATAATAAAAGCCGTGAAAATGACACTGGTATCCGTACAAGGTGGAATATTTGCTGCTTTAACGTTATTATTTTTCGCGGCGGGGAGAGGCTCGGGGAAGGGCGGCAGCACCCAACACCGGCTCAGCTCCCCGCAGTTCCTAATGCGACACTGTATTAACTCCTAGTTAAGCCAGCAAATAATATTGTTCATTCATCTTTTTCAAAGTTGATTTATAGCAATCGACAGGTTAAAGCGTCATCTGACTTCATTACTTTTAAAAGCTGTCTATTTCAGAACTGTCACTTTTCATCACTTAAACCGAATAAAACGGTTGAAGAAATGAATTGAGAGAGACTTGGAGATCGCGTTTATAATTCTTTGTCTCGACGTTAACATTCCTAATGACCTGACCTGCACGGGGAACCTATGTGCCTAACTCGGAGATTAAAACAATAATAAAAAGAAAATCGGCACACCAGGCTCCAAAAGTTACAAAAAAGGTGAGAGAGTGGCAGGGGACAGAGGAAGACCAGGACACGGATGTAACACACACACTGACGAAGCATCCTGTATGATCATATATGTGCTGCCCATGCCCAGAAAGGTGGAAGTTAGCCCTGGGTAAAAAATCCTCTTGTCTCAGTTTCACCCCTGTACTCCTATGGTAGTTGTTTAAATATGTTTTGTTATTTTGTCGTCTTTTTTTGTGTGTTTTTTGGGGTTTTTAGTAAAAAATATGTATCAGTTCAGTTTAGCTCACTGGGTATTTTTCACACGCTATTAAGGCATTATTATTTTTCAATCCTGTAACGGATCATTTCGGAGAAGGTTGCAGGTATTGTAGGGAAAGGATAGACCCCGAAAAGATTTTTTTTTTTTTCTCTTTTGGAAGTATTAAAGCAGTAAACAAAAAACTAAACAACATAACCGCAACCCGAAGTGACAGCACCCGTCAAAGCCTTCAGGAACTTCCCTGACCGCATCAAAACTGGATCGTCTGAGTTTACTTGCCATGCTGGGAATTCACCTTTGTGGGAGTTTTTATGCCTGAGCGTTCAGGTTTCTGTAGTGTATTTTGCTCTGTAAAACTATTGCCAATATCAGGCGTTTATTAATAAATTCGCAACCGAAGCGCAACAGCAGCAGCTCCCTTTCAGGGGCCAAAACTGTGGGAGAGGATGAATTATTTTAAACAAACTACACAGGTTGTTCCCTTGCATTCGCTTTCACTTAATGCCGTGGGCGTTATCGCTTGCCTGCTAAAATAATAGTGGCCCCGTAAAAACGGAGCAGAGGTGCCCAACTTCGCTCCGGGAGGGAGCCAGCCTACCCCCGCCCCACTTCTTTCCCCCCCCCGCCGGCTCCCGGAGCTTTGCAGAGATCCGCGGCCGCGGAAGAGGGGGGTGGGGGAACCGCATGAGACAGTGATGGGGTGGGCAGGGACCGCGGGGTATCCGCGGGTGCAGAAGGTGAATTAATGAACACCGGAGGATGGGAGCGGGGAGGGAGAGCGGGTGTGCAGCGCTCGGCCGGGCTTTATTTCTACGCGTAGAGGTTATTCCTTGCACTGGTTATTCTCGGCTGGAGGAGGGTGTCGCTCCAGTGAGCGCGCCCGCGCAAGCCCTCCCCTCCCCTGCCCTGCCCGCGCCGCCGCCGCGCCGGGTGCGCGCTCCCGATCGCCACCTCGCTGCGCAGCGCGTCACTGCAGCGCGGGCAACCCACGCACCGGCGCTGCCACGCGTGGGGAGGTGGGTGGGAGAGAGGCCACCCCAGAGAGTACAGCTCCTCGGGCTAACACCAGCCGCAAATTTTAAAGGAAGCTGTAAAATTTGACAGTTTTCCTCGCCCTCCCTGTAAAACTTTTTTTTTTAAACATTTATTTTTTCCTCTTTATTTTGGTGCCTGGCTTTTCAGGGAAATTGAACTCGTAAGTGTCCTGTAAGGCAAACAACTACGGCAGAGTTGCACATCCAGTTAAAATTATCAAAATCGAAGGATCACTTTCTGCTGGCTCTGACATGGGCGCGCAGGCAGCGCCTGCCGTAATTTCTGCACGGGAAAAAAAAAAAAAAAAAAAAAAACCAAACAAGTAACTAATTTGTTTTGCATTACCAAAATGACACTTAGGAAACAGAGTTATTTCTTTAACTACATAGAATACGTACTACTATGGCATTTCTAGGGATCTTTTTAATTTTTAAAATGGCTTTGTTTTCTCTAGGAAAAAAAAAGTGAATGGTGAAAGCAAAACACCAGCCTTAGCTGACACAGTCCTAAATTTCCACATAGCTTACGGGAATAAAATAAGCAGGTGAATAAGCAAACATAAAAAGGAAGATGAAAATGTTAAGTCTCGAAATAGTTTCAGCACTTGGAGTACTCTTTTGGGAAATTATTTTAAATAAAAAAAAAAATTAAAAAATTTAAAAAAAAAAAAGAAAGACAGAACACACACACACACCCTCCAGGCGCACAATAGGGGCAATGTCACATGCCTATTTCAAAGCGCTCCGCTGGTCTCTGCGCGGGTACATGGGGACGCGGGTTTTGGGGCTCTCTTTCCGTCGCGCTGCGGGGGGAGCAACAGCCCAGCTAGAGAGGAAAGGGGCGAGGGAAAAGCAAATCCCCACCTCCCAGCGCTGGCTTTGGGTGACAACGAAGGGCGAACATCCCCCGGTTCTTCCTCATCCTCCTGTTTGCAGAGGATTCCTGCCCATCAGCACACATGGCAGTTGTTTAGCATGAAACGTGCTATTAAGTATTGATTAAGAGCATCCACATGTTCTTCCGAGAATATGAAGCGCTATTAAGAGCCATTTGACTTTACCAGAAAGTAGCGAATATTAGTTAATGAGTAATGGAGAATATAGAGAGGTGCGGAGCGGCCGGGCCCCTGGCCGGTGGTAGCACAATTGGATTCTTTCAAAGAAAGCAGAAAAGAAGAGAAAAATAGCTCTATTTTTAATTTCCAGCGAGAATTTCTACCGGGAACAATATAAACCAACGGCTGCGACAGGTGGAAAAGAGATAATTGGGCAAAGACTAGTTTTGACAATTAATATTACTAGGAGATAATGTCCCTGGTCTGGGTCTGTTAAGAGCCAGGGGTGCGAAGGGGCGGTGCGGGGGGGACGCAGCAACACCAGGAAATTATGAAAACCACTCAGAATTTCGGAATGGGGGAAAAATAGGGAAGAGATAAAAAAATGAGAAGAAACTCGCCCTGCCCGGGTTGGACAGCGGATCCCACGAACTGATAAACTGCCCCGTTCCCCTTTGCCTGTCCTAGCCCTTTGCTATTTAATTTTTGTTGTTGTTGTTGTTGAGAAAGGAGTATTTCAGGTAGACAACTCAATGCCCGGAGTGTTTTTTAAAAAATGCTTTTATTGCTATTGCACTTCCCACCACAAGATGCAGAGCAAGTCAGCGGAGTTTGTATTACAACTATGTCATAATGTTTCACTGATGCAAAACATGTAGCCAGAGGGGGTTGCTAATGATTCCTGGATTAGAGAGAGGGAGAGCGAGAAGTGAGAAAAAGAAAACCTGATTTCTTTCTTTCTTTCTTTCTTTTTTTTTTTTTTTAAGCCACGTAAATCTACACATTAATATCTAGCACTTACAGCATCTCCTCGGTATCTCACACAGACACGCGGATCTGCCATGAGCCTTTTAAACACCGCAAACGTTTTGCATATTCCACCTATTAATTATGATTGGAGTCTATTAATTTCAGGAGGCTCTTTTCTAGAGAAGACAACTTCCAACTTTGTATGGGGACGGGGTGTGTGTGGGGGGGGGGGGGGGGGAGGGGAGAGCCAGGATCCTCCAAGAGCCGTGGGTTCCACTTCGGATGGAGACCATCGCAAAGTTCCCGTGCTCCAGCCCCCCCCCCCCCCCCAAACCTCGTCCCTCTCCCCAAAACATTCAGAGCATGTGCCCGGGGTGCTCCGGGCAGCGGCTGCCTCTTCTCGGGGTGTACAGCTCCCCTGGAGCCATGAGGAGAGTGGTGGGAGGGGGAGATGTTGCCGCGATTAAGGAGCATCCTGCAGAGATGCCACAGGGCACTGCGGGGCTTTCCTCGCCCTCCTCCTGCGTCTGGCTCTAGGCCCGGTAGCAAAGGCTCCCCCGGGCAGGGTGGGAAGTTTGAGAGGAGGGATGTGCCAGAAGCGGGGTGGACAGAGCCTTCCTGCCCGGTGAGAACGGAGAGATGGGGGTCGGGTGCGGCCCCGGCCCTGGGAGTGGTCGTCCCGGGCTGCGAGGCAGCCGGACTCCGGGTGACCATTCCCGGACGTCTTGCAGACGCACTGCCCCTTTTCTCCGCAGCCTCCAACTGCAAGGTTGCAGCTGGAAAAAAAAAATCCCCTTTAACATGACATGTTTTCCTTTTTTTTTTTTTTTTTCCTCTCCTGCGGACGAAAATGTGAAAGCCGTGCGGGAAACGATGAGGGTCGCGGGGGGCGCCCAGGTAGCCCGGGGAATCAACCGTTACCATCTCCTCTGTCCCAACACCCGTCGGCGGGAGCCGGGTACATCCCTCCCGCAGGCTCCGAGTGCGATGCCCGCCGCCGTCCTGATCTTTCCCCTCCTTCCAGGGCAGCCCCACCGGCTCTTTCGCGTTCTCCGAGGTGGCTCCCTTCCCAGTGCCATCCCTGTCCCCTCGGCCAGGCCCTCGCACCCCCTTGCCGTGTGTCGAAGCCGGATCAGGCCCGGTGGGGGTCAGGAAAGGACGTGCGGGGCAAAAAGGCTGCAGAGCTCAGGTGGGACCAAAGGAGCTGAGACCTGGAACGTCCTCGGGAAAAGCAGGAGCGGGGCACCACAAGAGGAAAGGGCTCTCAGGTCGTCGTTACAGTCCAGCAACCAGGGCTGAGCTTTGTACCTAAACCCCGCCTAAGGAGGACCCGTGAGCAGCCCCCAGCTGTGAAGCCCGACCCCGATGCCAAAGCTGCCACCAGCACCAAGGGAGCCTGCAGGGATGAGCGGACGGAGGCAGAAGGTGTCCGGCCCTTTTATCTCCAGATTTCGCTTAAAAGAGAAGAAAAATAAAAAGTTCCAAATGTGACCTAGTTCCATCTCCCCCTCCCCCTTCCCTTTAGATATTCACGTCATCTATTAAGGGGCGGGGGGGGGGGGGGGGGGGGAAGAAGGGAGAAGCTAAATTTACGAGGTCTGGTGGGTTCTGGAGTCTGGGTGCTGGGAAACAGGTGTTGGCAGTTCGCTAGAGTGTCAGTCAACTTTTGGAGATGAAGTCATTAGGGAGGTAGTCTCCTCGGAACAATCTGGTGGTTTCAGTCGGAGTTAATTTATACCGAAAAAAAAAAAAAAAAAGAGAGGGGGAGAAATAAAGGAAAGGGGAAAAAAAAAAAAAAGAAGAAGAAAAAAAGCCTGTAGAAATACCGAAGGGGACAAACATAACGAGAACAGATTCACACTCCTACAGACTATGCCACTTGGAAGTCACATCCTGAAAAAATAGCCGGCAGAGCACCGGCGCGGGGCGGGAGGAGGGCTGCGGGCGGGGGGGTTGCCCGGAGCGGCAGGGCCGTCGCCCCTCGCCAGGGAGCGGCCGGGGGGAGCTGCCTTGCGGGCCGAAGGGTGCGGGGTCAAAGTCACGGTGAGGAGTGGGGGTCCTGTCTCGAGCTTCCCGAGCCGCCCCGCTCATCCTCTGGCTACACAGCTGTCCGGGAAGCGACCTGCCAGGGTCACCTTTTGCCTGCGTGTGCCCCCCCCCACCATCACCACATATACACACACCCCCCTTGCCACCGGGGCTGGAAATTGCCAGTGACCCTGAACTGTTTCTCGGCTGTATTTGAAAAGGCCGGCAATTCGCGGGCCGAGACAAAAGGTTTCATGTGCACAAATACAATCTACTTAAGGCCTAAGCACGGCGCTGCTCGGAGCTGATGCCGCACGTCGGCGGCCGGGTTCGCCGCCGCTCCGTGCTCATGAGCCGGTGGAAGGCGGCGGCGGGCGGGCGTGGGGGGGGGGGGGGGGGGGGGTGCAGTGGGAGGGAGCAAGGGGAGCCGCTCCGGCAGCGCCGGGGTGGAAGAGCCCGGCAAAGGCGTGGTCTGAGGCTCTGCCTGTTAGGCAGGCATCATGGCATATCATTTGCTTCAAAGAGATTGGGGCGGTGGAGATGGGGGGGGGAAGAGAAAGGACTGATGCTCAGATCCGATCGCCCACCCCCTTTCGGAGTTGGGTGACAAATCACCTCCGTTGTATCAACCACTTGTTTCTTTTAGTATCGCGGGGAAAGATTTCATTAATGCTCCTCCGCCCCCCCCCCCCCCCCCCCCCCGTCTCCCCCCTCCCTCCAAATCTATTCTCTTGCTCAGAGTGTGTCTTCTAATCATAATTAAAATCGTCTCATATACATCGGCGTCTCTTGTGTGCATATTGAATTGCAGGTGACTGGGCGGAATGTTATTTCACTCTAGTTTCTCATTTTTACATTTCCACAAAGGAAAAAAAAAAAGGAAAAACAACCAACCCCAGAGTTACCTTCTCGGCCGCAGATAAGGGGTATTGTGAATATCGATAGAGAGAAGAAAGGCGATATTCACAATCGATCGTTTAACAGGCAACCGTCATGCATCATGTTCAATTCCACGGCAAGCGCGCTACTTCACTTAATATAATTAAGATTAAAGCTCAAGTGGTGGCGGCGGGAGCCGCTATCGACGATTTGCAAGGACAGCAGCCGAGATCTGCTGCCCGAGCTCGGACGGGCAGGGGACACTTTTGTAGAGAGCTTTTTCCACGTTAGATCGTGTATACATGTCGGAAGGTGTGGGCTACGCAAATGCGCAGCGGTGCACGTAGGTTCGACTCCGACACTGGGCAGAAAGCTCACCCGGATGACTGTTATTTTTCTTAAAAGCAGAGAAAGGTGATCGCCGCGCCGTTATTTACAGTCACATAACTAAGTCAATATGATGGTTTTGAACCAGAAGCCCAGTCGCACTCGAGGCTGAAAGAGAGGGGCTGAAGCCAATTTTACTGCCTATCGTTTCGGGGGGTATGTTGTAATTCACCCGCTATGATTATTATTTCTGTGTGTCTGAGGCCACAAGCAAAGTGTAAATTGAGGTGCTGGGTGTTTGTTCCAGGCGATGTGACAGTCTGGAGGTGAGGCAAGAAGGGACTGTAGGACAGTTCAGGCGAGGGCTGAGCCAGCCTCGCACACAGGACTGAAACACGCGATTTTTTCCAGGCTCACATGAAGGCTTACCATTCGTTTCTTTTTCTTTACTGTTTTTAGGTTTTAAACAAACAGACACGCTTGGTTCATTTTATTTCCCGACACCGCATTCAGCACCTTAATGTCCTTTAAGCGAGAGGTCCACGTTTACTTCCTCCGGAGCAAATGCAAAATACACTTCAGCTTAGGGGCTGGAGAGAAACCTCCGAAAGCAGAAGCTCTGCTGAGCAGCCGGGTGCTGCTGATTATATAGTGCAACTTGGAATGATCTCAGCCGGTGGAATATTAATCAAATCAATCAGGGTTGACAAATGAGAAATATTTGAGGGAAGGTGGTAATTTACAACTTTGTTATTAGTTAAGAATCTCCCGCCTTGTAAGAGTAATTAATAACTCCTGGATGGGAACAATTTGGAGACGGAAAGGAGACAGCGTCATGAAATAAAACAGGATAAAGAGAGAGGTTGAGAAGTGAACTGCGCCTCCGTGAAAGAGAGATTGCAAATGATTTTTTAAAACATGTCTAAGGGGGCATTATATATATATTATATGTATATAATGTATACACACGTATAAATACAGCATAATCAGCGAGCGGGCGAGCGAGCGAGGGAGACTAGACAGAAGATAAGTACTGAAAAATAAATCAAAACATCGATTCTTGTGGTCACATCTCCAGTCCCAAGATTAGACAGAGCGCTGGGTTTCGAAGTACTTCAAAGAAATTATATCCAATACGCAAAAGTGCAAGTCAGAAACCAAAGGAGTGACTCCAAACTGATTTGAGAAATGTTTTTTTTCGCCTCTCCCCCTCACCGCCCACACACCCACTCTCCAATGCCTCATAAATGTGAAGACCCCTTTTCCCCCCAACTCCAGCTACGATGGGAAAACTCAATTGTCTGTAATGTTTATAGTGTTAACCCTACTTATCTGCAGAACCCTCCTCTCCCCACCCCTCCCTTTTCACTTTCCATAGACACACATTGATTATTAGTCTGTATGGACCCCCCTCCTTTTCCACAACCCCACCCTCCACAACTGATCAAAATAATGACTTGTTGGAAAACTATAAATCATTTTCGTGTTTGAATCCCTGAAGACCCTATTTAAGTAAATAGGCTTACTGTGAAACAATGCATAGATCCAAGTCCTTCTCCGGATTGCTTCCAAATGCTGCCATCTCCAAAACTTTTATTTACAAGAGAAGAAGAGGAAGAAGAAGGGGAGGAAAAAAAAAAAAACCCGAAACCAAAAAATCAAACTTTGGCAAACTTTATATCTTCTTTATTATAAGCTTCAGCCTTGCCTTGGTAAGCCCCAGCCTGTTCTACAAAAGGTGGCTAGAGATTGAGATTTATTGGTTTCCAAATGAAAAGATTCATTCGATATAAGAGGTTAACTCAAAGTTCCTTAAACCGTGACTAGCATTGGCAAGGAGCTTTGCCTACTCAGCACAAAGGCAGTTCAAAGAAACCTTTAAAAATACACACAGATATACATACACACAAACACACTCTCACACTTTAGCCTCAACTGCAATTTTCTTTTCATTTTTGTTTCTTTCTGCCATTACAAAGCCCTGAGCCCCTTTGTAGGTAGCTGGAGGGTTTTTTTTTTTTTCCAAGCTGAACTTTGCCATTTTGGTGTTGACCAACCCCCTTTTCTTTTGCAACCAGTGAATGAAAAGACTCAAGAAAAAAAAAAAAAAAAAAAAAAAAAGATTAAGAAGTAAACGGGGTGAGCAAAAAAAAAAAAAATCGGTCTAATTTATA
Organism: Trogon surrucura; assembly: GCA_020746105.1. Taxonomy (NCBI): domain Eukaryota; kingdom Metazoa; phylum Chordata; class Aves; order Trogoniformes; family Trogonidae; genus Trogon; species Trogon surrucura. The sequence goes on along the minus strand of CM036627.1, from coordinate 16,825,140 downwards.
GCGAGCAGAACAACGTTTAAAAAAATAATACAACCCCAAAGAAAGTCCCAAATCCCTACAAAGAGGCGGGGGAGGGGTCAGGCAAGGTGACACGGGGGAGAGAAAGGCAGCGAATCCTCCCCGTACGGCTGGGGCTGCTCGAAGCGGGTTGTGAGGGTTTGGGGTGCGGGGTTTTGGGGTGCTGTCATGACATGTGTGTGTGTGTGCCCGAGCGGGAGCCGCACACGGCGGTAGTCGGGGTTCGGGGCTGGAGGGCTCCATCCTGTGTGTGGAGCCTGAGCTATGGAAATGGTAATGAGGGAAAATTAACCCGACCGTTTGTTACATTGCAGAGAGATCAATGCCTGACCCAGGGCTGAGGGATAGCTTACTTCTGTAAGAAAGATATGAGATAATCGCTCTGAAACACACTGGTGGCGAAGACAAACAGGGAGCCATTTGAATATCGCCTTTAATAATAATAATAGCAATAACAATAATAATAACAATAATCCTCTCGCCAGAGTGTGCTAGGAGATAAAGAGCGGAAGCTGTTTACAGGTTCCGCGGCGCTGGAGGGGTACGAGGGCTCCGGCTGGGGATGCCCCCGGGGGCCGTTTGCGGGGCCGGGGCGCCGGGCAGGCGAGAGGGGATGCGCCGGGTGCGGAACGGGGAGCGGCCTCGGCTCTTCCCAGGGGCTGCCAACTTGCTGCGGTCCCCACTCATCCCGGGAGGAGGGACGGCACCTCAGGGCTGAGAGCGGATTGCGGGGATATTAGAGCGGGTAGAAGCTGACCTTTCTGGGATTTAATGTTTCGGGTTTGTTTTTTTTTCAGTGAAACCTCGAAATAAAACATGAGAGGATGAAGGGGTTGGACAAATTCAGCTGGAGGAGGGAGAGCGAGCTGCTGTCTTAAAAGCAGCCAGCGGAGGCTAATGAGACCTTTGGGGTAGGAATAGATTTTTTTTTTTTTAGTAGACATCAGTAAACCCACAAAATTGGTAATAGTGACAGTGCAAAATGAATCATCCTCCTATAAAGGGAATAGGAAATAGAAAACACGAGCGGGGAGAGGGTGTCTATCAGGCTTGGAGCACAACACGAATAATTTTTTTTAAAGGTAGCTGAAGAAGGTGTCAGGGTTCTCCCCATGTTTCAGGAGACAATATGGGCAGTGTGATGTGCTCTGACCTGCCTCCTATTGTACAAGCTCGCCGCTGGCTTCAGCGAGGGATAGCTCGAGTTTTATCTGAATAAAGTCTAGCAAACTTTGCCGGGTGGCAGCCCTTCCTCTCCCTCCTCCATTGAGCCTCCTTCAGGGCGGATGTAAAACTAGTCTGGATGTCAAATCTCTCTATTAAGGCTTCTCCCGCAAGATATTTCGCATATGCTTCTCCCAGAGTTGTTACTATTATTGTCATTATTACTATCATGATTATTGTTATCATTATTATGTGACACTCCTCCCTTTTTAAAAGTTTCTTTTTAAGGCTAAATGAAACTGTCAGCCGAGAGAGTGAAATTTTAGGTCTCCGTACAGTCAACTTCAGGGGTCGTTAATTAGTAATGTTGCAAGAATTAAGGCAGAAACTTGTTGGCTGAGATTAGATTATGCACGAGGGAAAACCTGCGAATGGACTCCATGACATCTACAACCAAGGACTACTTTCTTGTCCAGAAAAACAAACGTTGAAGAGAATAGGGACAGACAATGTTCTCCGAGGAAGAAATGGAGGGCGGTGGAATGATTTGGGATGCCCGGAGCTAAACTGACTTGAGCCCCAGCACTGCGGCTGCACCGAGTGGGGAGCAGTCCCGAGAAATGTGAGGTGGAAAAGGCTCTGGGGCAAGGGAAAAAAAGAAAAGAAGGGGAAAAAAAAAAAAAAAAGGAAGTGGAGAAGATCGCATTTAAGATGACTAAACAGTTTGTGATCAAGGGAAGAAAGCGTCTGGTGAAGCCGCTTTCAAAATTAGGATTATCTTTAAACCTGGGAATTAACAGTGGCTGAATCTGGCTTCGCCTGCGGGGCAGTAGTTTGTGGGTAGCGAAGGATAAAGTTATAACCTTAGTACCTAACAAATAGAAATAATCAGCGGAATGGTTAAAAAGACACTGGGAAAAATCAAACCCGGGGGCGGGGGGAGGGAATCAAATCGCGAAGCTGCCCGAAAGGAGTGAAAGGAGGAACGCACAGGAGAAAAGGAAAAAAAAAAAAAAAAGAAAAAAAAAAGAGAGAGAAAAATGATTCTGCTATTCCGACAGGAATAAATGCAAAATGAGAAATCGGAGAAGCCAGTCTGTACAGTCTGTCTGGTCTATATAACAGGGACTTAAAAATTACATCTGGAGCAGCAGAGCTGTCCCTAGCTGGCCGGTTGTTCACTTCGATAGCATGTTTGTTTTTTAGCAACAAGTATCCAAGGATCTAAACTGCTCGATTCTATAGTTTCTTGGATTTTTTTCAAAGAGCAATATAGTTTTAATTGTACGTTGCTTAAAACTCCATTTCTCGAACACTGTGAAACAAGTCATAAAAGTCATATAGCGTATCACCGTTTTTTCCCCCACCCATAAATATTCAGCCAACACTCGCAATTCTCTCCTAATACTCCTAAGAGGTGCAAAAATAATTTCGAAGAAGTGGAACAACAACTGTCAATCCATTTAAACTGATTTAGGAAGCACTTCTGGTTTTATTTTTTTTAGAGAAAAACGTAAAAAAAATAAATTAAGACGTCCTCCCAACTATTTATACTTACCCACGAGTAAAAAATATTTCGAAATCTATTTTTAAACCTGAACACTAATGCTCCAGTCCGGCCAAGGAGGTAGAACTGTGTTACTGTGCAAAGTATTTGGGTGGACATAAAAAGGCCTGTAAAGTTTATGTACATTTTTGTTCTTCTCATCCCTCACTTGGAAACCCACCCAGCAGCATCCCTAGATAATCAGCCAGAATCAACCTCAAAAAGTGAAGTTGTGGGGCTTTTTGGTTTTTTTTTTTTGTTTTGTGTTTTGTTGGGGTTTTTCTCCCCAGTTTTCAGCAATGCCTATAAATATCTACTATTATTAAAAAAAAAAAAAAAAAAAGCCGACAGAAGAGTCATTGCCTCCTCCCCACCCCCACTTTCCCTGCACACCCACACTTTTCGTGTCTAAAATTAGCAGGAAAACTAGACACTGGAGGGAAAGTGCCATGTAGCTAAGGCATAGAGAGGCTTCATTAGTTCCTGCAAAGGCTTGGGTTGGAGCTGGGGCCGGAGAGGCAGCCATCAAAGGAAGCCAACTGCATCTTTGCAGATCATTTTGGCGCTTGAGAGAGCGATTCAGGCTGGAAATCTGTAAAATCCACGCAAACCTTTCTCCTCTCGCTACTAGGCACCCTTTGACACAGTTGTATTGAAGTTGGGGCTGGAAGGTCCTTGGAGGTCTCTGAGTGTGACAGTACTTAGAATAGCGGGTAGATGGCACAATTTTCTAACATTTAGAGAGAAGAACCCACGCTGGGAGCAATAAGTCCATTTAAAAGCCCTTTATTTAAAAGGAACAAAGATAACTGACAAACAAAGTACAGAGACATCTCAATGAAATTTCTAGAGAAGAATAAAAAACTCTCTGCAAAGGAAAATACAAGTTCTTGCGTTTATTTATTGTTATTTTAAGTACAATGCCGAAATTAAATTAAATTAAAATATAGATATATCTAACAAGCTCCTAGAACTGCGGATGTTTAAATTGGGGATCCAGGATAGTAAAAATACGAGCAGCTATTTGAAAGGAAGGAAATTCAGAAAACAGGGTTAATGTTTCATAATGAATACAGCTCTCGCTTGCCCGTTGTTTAAAGGACTCCATCAAATCAGCACATGCATTTTTTTTCCAAGGCGAATCGGAGAAAGATGTGGTCAAGGAGAGGGGGGGGGGGGGGGAAATAAGACCAGGGAAGGGGGAGGCGGGGGGGGGGGGGGAAGGGAGAGAAATCTGAGGTTAGGAGTTACTTTCTAGGAAAGGGAAATCATCTTAAGGGCTCTATACAGCTGCATTTCAGTAATTTATTTTTTTTTTTTACAGTGCTTGAATTCAACAGTGAATGGTGGTTATTTCTGAGTTCATTCCTTTTATTCGCATACAGGCTAATGGGTAGGGTTCAAAGCAAGGGTTAGGAAAAAGGAGAGAGAATTTTTAGCAGAGGTAGGCAGCATCTCTCCGGGGCGGTGTGACTCCTAAGAGCCGCTCGCAAGCATTTTAGGAAGCGACACACAGACAATTCGGGGACAATTTCCCCCCCTTTTATCATTCATCTTTGCCTCCGAAACTCGACGACTTTTGATACCGAATACACATATCGTCGACATTTTGGGGCTGAAGGAAAAGAAATAACAGTAAGGGTGCGGGGCGGGGAGGGGGAGCTGTGCAGAGAAGAGAGGATGATGCTGAGAAATTAGGCATTGATCCGGGTTTGATCGAGTCTGGGAGCTTCCACTAGCAATAAGCAGACAAACACTCCCAAAACAGAGACAGACACACGTTCTTAGATCCACTGATTGTGTTAAAAAGGTGAAAATAAAAGGAAGGACAGGGAATAACAAAAAAAAAAATAAAAAAAAAAAGAAAAAGAAAGAAAGAAACAAAGAAAAAGCCGAGGGGAAAAAAAAGCCAGTAAGAAGTATATTCTCTCGAATCTGTAGTGTTGTAAAAAAAATCAGTTTCTGTATAAATGATTGTATTTGGGTGGGTGCTTTTCCGACTTATTTGTTGAGTAAATCTCTCTCACTGCGCTGAAGGCGAATCCCTGTTGATAAATCCATCATTACCGTTTGGATACAGGGAGACAGCAGCGCCACTAAATTTATCTTACATTTGTAGCGCTTTAATAGACATTTATTAAATGCTTTTAGAGAGAGACATGGGGCGCCTGATTACATCCTAGTTATAGACAGAACATAAAGACACACGTTAACAGCAATTTACAAGAAGGGGGGGAGGAAGAATAAAGGAAAGAAAACAAAAGGAAAGACAAAGTTTGAGAGTGAAGCTGCTGGGAAACAGTCAGCGTGCGCCTTTCCGTATGGCGGCTAAACACCAGCTTTTTCTCCTGCGTTTCTCAGAATGCTAATCGTGGCCTATATATATGTGTGTGTGCATGTATACATACAGAGAGTATATGACATACACCCGCACACACGCAGATGTCTGCGTATGGATCAAACAAGACGACGCATATTTCTGTTCCGTTCACCAACACATCAGAATACAGGAGAGCATTTACAATAGATTCATCACCCTCTTTCACACTCGCCCTCCACCCCCTTGCTCCCCCCGCCAGCTTTTAACTCTAATTTCAATCTTCTTCAACTGGAGAATCTCCAGGGACCTGGGCAAACTTGTGTAAAATAGTTAAACCAAGCGTGTTTCAAAGAGGATTGCTGAGTTCCTCTTCCTGCCTTAATAAACCGAAAGGCCCAGTTCAAAGAAAACACACTGGAATCAAAATTCAAAATATCTCACGACTCACAGGGATGGAGCAGGCTCCGAGCAATGTATGCAGTTTCATGCGTTGGTGGGCACGTAGTGACAAACATTTCGCCCTGCTTTTTGTGTGTGTGGAAATCCTTCCTTTGGGCTTTTTCCTCCCTGTCTTTTATTATTTTTTAAATCTTTTCTATTTTTCTTTTAAAATCCCTTATTCCGCTGTGTCTCAGGTACATGTTTAAAGCCACCTTTTGCTTTTATAAAGTTAACCCGCTCCTGCAGAGACCTGATCAAATCCGGGTTCACGCCGCTTGTCGCCCATCGCTCCGCATCGCAGCGCGCCCGCGACGCGGAGCCTCTGCCTTAGAAGAAATCATTTATTTCAAATATATTTTTTTCGGGTTTCTTGCGAGAATCGCCTCTGCCTCATCTTCCTAGCACCCGAGTCATGCCAAGGACAGCATCGCCCGGATTTCACATCTCGCTCGGAGCTTATCCTCTAATACTTCGTGAGTCGCCTTTCGCAGGGGACAGGGACACACACACAGACACACACAAACATAGACCTGATCCCCGCACCTTTAGAAAAAAAAAATACCACGCGAAACCTTCCCCCCATCTCTGCCCTTTTTCAAGAACACTTCTTCTATCTAAAAGTTTCCGAAAGAAAATAAATACAAGTGACACTGTGCTGGGGGAAAGCTCATTAGTTCGTTGTCCAACTCTAATAAAAGAACAGAAGTGCAAATTATAGAGTTCAGCTTCAACACACGCTCTGTCAACTAAAATCAACCGAGTGCAGCCTTGATTCAAATAGCTGCGAAGTTGGTCCGCAATTCAAAACCACCTTCTCCCTCCTCCCTTCCCCTTCCCACCCCACCTCCACCCTCCGCCCTGCCGCAGGGACATTTGGTTGGAAAAATATTGTTCCAAGGAAGGTAATGATAAAGCTTAACATTAGGAAGAGGAGTGCGCAAACTCATTTCCCCATCGGTAATCCCAATAAAACGAGAGTGGTGCTTCGCTGGGAAGGGCTGGGATAGGGGCTGAGTGTGTGTGGATGGGGGGGGGGGGGGGGGGGGGGGGAGGAGGGACAGGACTCCTGAAATAACATCTTCTTTCCAACAAGGTAGAAGAAGAAACGGCCTCTTTGTTTTGATAATTAGCTAAGCCCAAACTAGGAAAGCAGATGTGTTTGCTTAGCTAATCATAAGACAAGTTTCTTTCAAAGAACTTCATTGAGCGACTGCAATTGTGAAGGAAGGAGAAGGATTTCATTTTCCTCTCCCTTATTTCCCACCTCCTTCTATTTTTTTTATAATAATAATTATCATCACTATTATTATTTTCTAAACTTCTAATACGAGACAAACGCTTCCGATTACCTAGATGGGAAGAAGGCAAACCCTCTTCAGCACAGCACCGGGCTGGCCCCCGGAGCCGCACAGCCACCCCGAGCTCTCCCTGCTCACGCCAGATCTGTTGACATTTTACTTGGGGTGGGGGGTGGTGGTGGGGTAGCGTGGGGAGAGAGAGAGAGGGAAAAAAATAAAAAACTAAAAAAAAAAAAATGAGAAGGGGAAAAATAAAGTTTTAATGACATGTATGACATATTAAATTAGGCAGTTTTACAATTGGGTTTGAATGCGATGCTAACTGATTACAACTGTGTTATCAAAAGGGTGATAAGATTTATAACTTTGTGAGCACAAGCCTCTCCTCTTAATGACAATAGATGTTCAATAGCAGAAATCTGGTTTCTATTTTCCAAGAAGAGACGCTGTGTGTCTCCGTTGCCCCTTTATTACCGCAGGATTCAAGATCCTCTCTAAAACAGCTTGGCACTTGGAAATCCACAGGCCAGGAATACCTTTATGGTCCCTATTAACTACTGTGTTATTTACACTTTCGCTGGTGCTTCTCACTCAATACCCGTATCACATACGACGGATAACACAGCCTCTCTCCTTGCCCTTCGCTGGGTGTTTTTGGTTTATATTCTGCATTTCTTTGCTTTACAAAAGAAAAGAAAAAAAAAAGCGGGGGGGGGGGGGGGGGTGGGAGGTGGAAGAGAAAAAACCAAACCCCGCCACAGCTCTGTCTCTTACACCCCTCTCCTCCCCAGCTCCCTAAACCAACACATTAAGCAAACTTTAAAAACTGGGTTCCTATTACAAAGCAGCGCCCAGGACTAACTGCTTTAAAATTACTGCATAATTAGATTTAGTTGAATTTCACCATTAATTAGGCAGCCGCACTGCGGGGAGCCTTTGAAATCTGAGAAAATGGGAAAAATCATCTGAAGCACGTTTTTTAAACCCAACTTCAATAAATCCTGACAAGGCCTGCATTTCTCCGTGTATCTCTTTCCATTCTACAAAGCAAAGCGAAGCGAGCGCGATCCCCAGGACCCACTAAAGTTTTAATTAAAAAAAAAAAAGAGAGAGAGAGAGAGAGAAAGAAGATAAATAAAAATAAAATCCGTCTCCATTTCCACATCCCGCTCGTTATCAGTGCTTACGAAGCGCCGCGAAACATCCCCTTTTTCTCCTTCTTTTTTCCCTTATATTCTTTTTCTTCCCCCTCCCTCCTTTTTAAGGCACCTTCCCGAGGATCCCCGCTGTCTCTACAGGCGCAAACCCTAAATCTAACACCCCGGGGTAGGTCTGACTCCGCTTCAATGGCCATTGAGCCGCGCTCGCACGGGGGAGATGCTTCCACAGGTCATTGACATGCAGATGGGATCCCGGCTCCGGGGGAAGGAAGATACGCCCGCCCGCCCGCCCGGCAACTCTTCCCGCCGGCCGGCCCGGCGCCCCCCGCCACCGCTCCCCACTGCGGGGACGCTGCGCGGGGGCGGAAGGGTGGTGCTTTTGGGGAGGTGGGGGAACCACAACAACAACGCCGGGGTCCCTGTGTGTGCGTGTCCCCCCATTCCCTCCCCGCACCCACCCGGCGCGGAGCGAGCAGGGCCGGGGACGCCATGTTGGCTCTGAGCTCATCGGACCCCGCGGCGGACTTTCCCACGCGGAGCCCCCGCGACCGCGCAGCGCTCCGCGCTCCCTTCCCCCCCCCCCACCCCGGCCTTACTTCACCCCCCACCCCTTCCACACACACACACATACACACCCGCCGTCTTCCCTCCCCTCTCCCGCTGCCAGCAGCCCGCCCGCCCCCTTTTCCCCGGCCGCCGGCGGCGCGGCCCCACGGGCGAGCCCCGCGGGCTGCGGGAGCTGCCCGGCCCCGCCAGCCCCACACGCGGGCTGGCACCGCCCGCCAAGCGCCTCCTCTCGCCCCAACCCTCCGCTTTTGTCTGAACTTGGGAGAGCCGCCTCCTCTCCGCGCCCCCTCCGCGCCCCGCGCACGCACCAACCTCTCTCCCCCCCCCCTCCCCTCCTCTCCCCTCCCCAATCCCCCGCCGCCGCTCTCCCGGCGGGGTCGGGGAAGGTTTGGGAAAGCAGCGGAGAGGAGGGAAAAGGAGGAGGAAGGGAGGGTGGGGGTGAAGAAGACCTTTCCCGAGATGTGGTTTGCACCGCGGGCGGCTTTTCGCTGTCGTTCCGGGTCGCCTTTGGGTCTTTTCCCCCGCCAGTCCCCGCGCCGGTGGCAGGGGTGGTGGGGAAATAAAGCGAACTAAGATCAAATTAAGGGGGGGGGGGGGGGGGGGAGGAAGGGTGGTGGGAAAAATAAAAGGGGGGGAACCGCAAGGAAAAAAAAAATAAATTAGAGACTTAAAGGGAAAGAGTCGCCATGTTTAGCAGCTTTTTTTTTTTTTTTTCCCTCTCCTTAAAAAAAAAAAAAAAAATCTCCTCAATTCCACATAGAACAAGCTTCTCGATCCCAACCCTCCTCTTTTGTCCAATTCAATCTTTGGATAGATCTTTTGTTCTAACTCAGCATGAAAAGAAAAACTTTCTTTAAATGCTATAAACTTAAAACTAACTGAAGTCTCTAAACAAATCCTCCTCTGAGCATTCCAAACATATATACATGGGGCTTGTGTGTGTGTGTGCGTGCGTGTGTGTGTGTTTTTATTTAACCCTGGTGCATTTTCTGTTTACTATTATTCTCTCTGAACCAAAGCTTGCTGCAAGAAACTTATAAATACGGAGATAGCTTACAGGCTTTAAAACATAAAAAGCAGAGAATGTTTTGGATTTGAAAATCATAAATTATAATTTAATGCCAATAACAATTTACAACAAATGGTTGTTTACAATAAACTAACACAAAACAAACAAGTCAAGATCCTGTGTTCTTAGTAAGCATAAAAACTTCACACACACACACTCACATGGATAGCACTTGCAATAGAAAAAGCCAAATCTAGAGGTCAGCAATCCCCTGCAATAATAGTATATTTATATATTTATATATATTTATATATTTATAGAAAAGGAGCCATGATTCAGATGTAAAACTCTGCTCAAATTCACAGTCATACGCCCCTCAGCCCCCAGTACAGATGTGCCTAACTGGAACACACTAAAGATCAGGGTTTAATCGACTTTACAGAATGATCTCTCTCCCTCCCTCTCTCTCTTTTTGTGAAACCACAACATGGTGTAGTTACGTGTGGTAAAAAGGGAGAGGAGGAAGCCTCAGACAAGAACAAAATTGCAAGCTTTCACATACAAAGCATCTGCTATAGACCAAGGGGAGGGCGGGTGGGGGGAGAGAAAAACAAAACAAAAAAATTTTAAATGACACGCACACACACACACAAAACCAAGTATCAGCCCCTTGCGAAAACACATCATCTCGCCTTCCTTCAGGTTTGGGGGGTTCGTTGCCTGCTCGGGGTAGCACTAAATCCACAAACTGGTGTGTCCGATCCGCTGCCACCGGCCCAGGCAGGTCCCCACCGCCCCGGTGGGAGCTGTGCCTGCGCCAGGGCTGCAAGAGAGGGCCCTGTGGCTACACAGGAGAGATGCCTGGACGCCTCCGCATGTATGTATGCAAGTAAACATACAGACATACATCCCATATGTAAAATATAGAGATGACCTGTGGTCATGCTTTCACAGTCTAAGGTAAAAAAAATCCACTTGAGAGTATATATACATTAAAAACCGACTCCTCAGTGCTAGAAGCTAAAGCCACTCCATTTGAAGACCTCTCAATGACAAGGATAGATGGCAACTACGGGATATTATAAAAAATCACACATACTTAAAGAAAACTCATTGCAAACAAGTGACCTATATTTACAATACTGCTATTACCTTGCCTGAATGATCTTGTGCGCGTATGTCAGACATTTACAAAAGATTTTTCGCCCCATTCTGATCATAAAATAGATACTGATCTCCAGATTTCTAATACTTCTTCACAACAATACCTTTCCTACGCAGGCACTTAAGTGTGACAAAAATAAGGGCCTTTTTTTTTTTTTTTTTTTCCAGAAAATCCATTTTTAATTAACAGGAGGATTAGATGAATGGGGGTTGATGGTTTACCATTTCAGCATAGTACTTCCTAAAACCAGAGATAAACCACGAACTTAAGTCCTCCACCCCCATCCCGGAATTAAACAGGTAAATACACTACAATACATCTGCTACAAACTTACTGTGACAAGTAAACAAATCAATCGCCTATGGACTTAAATGACTGCAAACTATAGAGAAGTAATGTGGTTTCTGAAAGACATTTATGACAGCCAAACAAGTTTCAGATATCAAATAATATTTTAATTTCTGAATACTTTCAATTTTCCTTGGAATATAACACACAAAGACTCGACCAAACAGTTCAGTTATTATAACTTTTACAGTATACAGAAATGTTGCACTTAAAAAAAAAAACCTTCAGTTTTTTTAAACACAAAACTGTAAACTCTAAGATACTGAATCAATCACGTTATCTATAAGTGCCAACAGTGTTATTTTGTCATGCTGATTTCAATGGTATTTTTTAAAAAGGGAAAATATCAACAATTATTATAATACAAAGGGCTTGCAAATATACAAACAGATAGAGGAGTTTAATAACAATTCATGATGAACTATGTGGAACCCAATTCAAATTACAAAAGTTCACTTTGCTTGTTTGTTTGTGTTTGTTTTTGTTGATTTTTTTTTTTTAAATCAAAACCGTAATGTGTCTTGGACACAAATTCCTTCTACCTATAATAAAACCCCACAGTTCATTTTCTGTTTGAAATATCAAAAAACCTAGATTTGGGGGTAGTTATATGACACGTGTGGTTCATTCGGGTCTATATAATTATAGCTCTCTCAGCTTCAAGCTAGATTTTGGGTCACCACCTTAAGTGCGCTTCCATCATTGTGTTGTTGAGGGTTTTTTTCTCTTTTCCTTTCTTCCTATGATACTTTCGTGGACTCAGTTTTAATTCTTTCAGAACATATATTTTAAGGATACACAGCTTTTTTTTTTTTTAAAGAAGCCAAGGTTATATCAAAAATTATTATAGAACCACAGAATAAACTGGTTTGAAACCAGAAAAATACAAAAAAGAACAGCTATAGGTACATAGACACATAGGACAATTAATAATTTGGAAAAAAAAAGACTTACTTTCTTCCGTTCTGCTAATTTTCTCCAAATTTCCTTTAAATGCACTTTAAGCGAGATTTTTTAAAAAGTTTACCCCAAAAAAAGAAAAAAAAGAAGAAAAAAGAAAAAAAGAAAAAGCCCACCATCGTTTCTTTTCTTCTTCTCTTTTTTCTTTCTTTCTTTTTTCTTTCTCTCTTTTTTATTTTTTACAAAAAAATGGTAAGTAGCAAGTTTGTTGTTTTGTTTTTTGTTTGTTTTTTTTTTTTTTTCTGAACGACACGGGAGTTTTGAATGCATTCTGTAAAAGTTCATTTGACAGTCTCTTGTTTTAATTCACAGTCCATCAATTTTTTCCTGTCTTCTCTTAGCAAACTTGTAACACCCTTTTACATCCTTTCTTAGCAGAAGGAAATTTAAGAAACAACCAGAACCCAAATGTCATTTGCTTTCCTTTCACTCTCTTTCATCTCCCTTCTCATTTTTTATTTTTTTATTTTTTTTTTCTCTCGGATGTTTTATTGAATGGACATATAAGGCCAGTTAAAACTGCTGCCAGACAGTAACATATCCCTGATTAGGGTTTCTATGGGGGTTTTACCTACCAAACGGACGAAAAACAATTGCTCTATGACAGAAGAGGAGACAGTGCGAAGGGAGGGGAGACGTAGTAATAGCTTCCCGAATCGTGTTGGCTGGTTGGGATACTGGCTCCTAACATACTCTTCCAAAGCACACTGTGACTTCTCCTGTAAACTTTCAACATGGGCTACATCAGAGAGACCACAGGCATCTAGAAGAAAGTGTATTAAAAAAAAAAAAGAAAAGAAAAAAAAAAGGAAAAAAAAAGAAAACAATCATCAGATTAAAAAGTTTTTGTGTTGTGGTTTGGTTTTTTTTTTAATTATTTTTAATTTGATGGGTTTTATTGCTAGAATTAAGAGCAGATCGTGCGCCATCACCTCGCCCCCCAGAGTTTAGGTAGGTTTTACCAAAAGAGACAATCTTTCTCTTTCTGTGTATGCGCGTGTGTTTGTACTTCTCTCTCTTCTGGAGGGTCTCCTTTAGGACTGAGACTCTCCAAGATTCGAGATTTCTAATGGCACGACAGACCCGAGGGGTTGACAAGGAGGTGCTGGCCAAGCGCAATTTCGCATATCTATATTTTTAGGGGGAAAGCCTGGGGGGGCGGGGAAGGCTTGAGTCGAAAGGGGGAAAAGGGAGCCGCTATTTCTCCCCCTCTTTGGAAAATATCTGGGGAGAGCCTAACCATGTGATGAGAAGGAATACTCATAATAGTGATGGAAATCACAATAATTATAAAAAAACCCCCAAAACTGGCCCAGCCAAAGATAATGGCGCCCCGGATCCAGCAACAGATTCTCCCCCAAAGAAGACAACGCGTTTTTCTTCAGTCTTTGAAACTGATTTAAGTGGCCCTTTAAAACTGATCTTGTCAGTTTAGCCTATTCAGAGGCAGCCATGCAAACTGTGATCTCTCTGTTCATTTGAGCTGTTTCTTTTCCCCCCTCTTTTCTTTTCTCTTTCTTTCTTCCCCCCCCCTCCACTCCCCCCTCTTTTTTTTCCTCTTCTTCTTCTTTTTAAACCTAAAGGCCCTTACAAGAAGAAAACTCCCTGATAGGGTCTGGACATTTTTTTTTCTTTTTTTTCCTGATACGCTAAAATACAATAAGTTCCCTTTAAATCAGAGACGTCTGTGCTGAAAGAGCACAGGTTGTGACCTGACCTCCCTGTGGCTTTCCTAGGCACAGGGCTAACACATGCATATTCTGCGAGTCATTAGAACCCAGATTTTTTTTTTTTTCTCTTAAAAGAGGCTGCAGCAAACATTATATGCATCTATGTGCGTCTGCTTTACATCAGGGAGTGTTATTGGGGTGCTGCAGAAGCTGCATGCATCACCCTTCTTTTTTTTTTTTTTTTTTTTTTTTTTTTCATGCGGCTATCTTCCCCAGAATCAGATAACAAGAAACGTTTATCTAGTTGGGAGGCAATTTACACGCCAGGCCTCACATTTTGAAAATAGTAATAAATTAAACAGTTACGACAGGATCGGACGATTGTTTTCTCAGAAGGCTAAAAAAAAAAAAAAAAAAGTGATTTGGGAAAAAAGGCAGGATTGGAAATAAACTCCTCGGTGTGGGTGTGAGCTGGCCAGGGACTGGGGAGGGATGTGAGCGTGTGTGGGATCCGCACTGAGCGTTTGAGCGAGGGAGAGGAAAATGCACCCTAGAAAACGACAGAAAAATAAAATAAGCACCCCACGTACACCCCTTTCCACTCGGGATCCCTGTCTCCCTGTGTCTAGATGCGCCCTGCTCATTGATCACCTTAGAACTTTAGCACGAGTAATTTTGGGGGGGAGGAAAAAAAAAAAAAGAGACGTTTTTTATGTGTAAAGCAATAATATATAAAAGGAAGTTTAGGTCACGACCCAGAACCTGGACAAAGTCCAGAAAATGACTTCGTTCCCCAGACCCCCTTTAACACAACAAGGAACGGATTGTGAGCCCTTCTTTTCCCACATAAACTACATTTTTTTTCCTGTTTCCTGATATCAGGCTTTAAAAAACTCCGATGAGTAATTATTTTACAGGTCCTGCTTCCATTCATATGTTTATCGCGTGGCCACTTTCCCAAGCTTTCAAATCAGTTGCAGAAGAAATATATGTATTTTTAAACTTAATCTCAAAACTTCTAGGGCTCCAGCACATTGGGCTGCCGATGCAGCTTTAAAGTTAGCGATCTGAGATAACGTATTGCACAAATTAGCGAGCAGATTTTTTTTTCCTCAGAAAAAAAAAATATTTAGCCTCCAGAATTAATATCAGGATTATTACTCACCCAGGTTAAACTCTAGTGCAAGCTAATTAGATTTCACAACGCACTCAATTATTGCTTTATAACTCATGCACTATTTCTAGGCAGCAAAAGTTGACACATATTTCCCCCCCCGCCCCCCCCCCCCCCCCCCCCCCCCCCCCCCCCCCCCCCCCCCCCCCCCCCTTTGATTATCTAAGAAACACCTCGAGGTCTTTTCCTCGGGAGAGGCATGGTTGTGCCACCCCGGAATTACACTGCGGAGCGGCAGCTTCAGTCTCCTCTTACTTTTTCATACTATCCCTGTCTACTTATGGTAATGATCTTTTCGCACCCGCTACTCGCTTTGGACTATGCAGTTCCTGCTGGGTACAAATGCAAACTTTTCCCCTTAGCTTAAATGACACAGAACTGTTCACTGCCACATTCTGTTTAAACCAGAGACAGCTCTTTGGAAAGTTGATTTATTTTATTTTATGGGATGGCAGGGAACATATTTTAAACTCAGCTTTGCGTATTTAACTTTTTTTTTTTTTTTTAATTCATTTTTTAATCCTGCAGGGCTTTTTTTCCCTTCCTGGCTGCCCATAAAATGATCCTCTTTTTAAAGTGGTTTCACTGATAGGACGACTTGTATTTAACAACATCAAACAGATTTTGCTGCTGTTCGGATGCGTGTCATTAAATGCAACAACCCAGAGCTATACTGTTAAATAAAATATTATTTTCAATGGGAAAAGCGCAGTCTCTCGTGGCAAATGGGTGCTTCTCCCCGAGCCCCCTCATTATCCCCCATCCCCAGGATTATTCAAGCAGGGGTTGGGGTATGTTTTGGTAGTATTTTTTTTGGTCTGTCTGCTTTCTTGATTTTTTGTTTTTGTTTTTGTTTTTTTAAATTTTGCACTCCCTTGAAGATGGGATGCTCAGATCCCAGGCCCTGAAGGGGACACCACAGGGCACCGTTTCCTACAAGGAAAGAGACCGCGCTGGTTCTTGGGGGGGCAGGGAGTGGTGATGGGGTGCAAGGTAATAACACTTTGCAAGAGCAAGCAGTTCTCGGGGAGGGGGTACCCGGGGAAGGAAAAAGAAGAGCAAAGAAATGCTGCCTACCTGAGGTGAAGAGGACTATGGCCTTTAAACAGCTATATTCTGCAGAGTCGACATGCAACGCTTTCAGTTTTTCTACTTGCTCTTGGAAGATTCGTATGTGGTCCATAAAGGCGACCACTCGGTCAGCAGACATTGGCGAAGCGTGGAGGCCAGCAGCTGCCAGGAGCGGAGCTACGTGGAGGGGCATGGAGCACTGGGCAGCGTTGAGGACAAATAACTCGCTCCAGGTCAGCCTCAGGAGGGCCACCTGGTCTGTGATCTGGAGGTCTGGGAAGAAGGGGATATTCCTGGCCCACTCCACCGCGCTGAAGAGCATCCTAGCTGCCAGTTCACAAATGTTCTCGATGCCCATGATGTTGTTGGGTTGCATGCACTGACTGCCAAAGCGGGAGGTGGGGTAGGGCTCTGCTCTCAGAAGAAGGGAGATATATCCGGATAGGTAGGAATGGCAGTTGAGAGGGTCCCCGTTTGTCAAGGCGAACTGACCATGAGTTGGCTGTGTGGGTGGCATTCTGCCCCTCTGGACCGCTGCAGTAAATAAAGAAGAAACTACAGCTATTAATATCTGAATTGCGACCATCGGTTCAAATACAGCCTGCTTTGTGTGCTTGTGCGTGCGTGTGTGACACCGTACCCAGGCAGCTTAAGGGGGTGCATGCATTTTTCCAGCCAGAGTTCAGCCCGTACCCCATTTCAAGGCTCCGTAGTTCCCGGGTCAAGTAAAAGCAACAATAAAATGTGAGCAATGCTGTCCGCTCAGCCAGGACTGCCTGAAGGAGCCCGAGAGCCTCACTTCCCAAACACACCACAATTCAGTTATTTTCTCCCCCCCCTCCCCTTCACCGCCACCCCTCCTTCAAGAGATGCAGGATACGTCTTTGTGTGCCCGGATATTTTTCTTCGTTACACCTAAACCAGCTTATTGATTCGAGGCTAGGGGAGCGGGATGGAGAGGGAGAGGGAAGAAACACTTCAGTTCAAAATCCCCGGCGCTGGTCCCACACGCGTTTCTCGCCCACTGAATACATTGTTGCTGCTGCTATTATATACTCTGCCCCCCTCGTAAAAAAAATAAAAATATCAAAGGAGGCCAGATCACCCCACAACATTCCCGGCAGGTCCCCCGGCGAGGCTGGGGGCATTATCCAAAGGCACCTTCCTCAGCTGCCCATGGAAAGTGGGCCTTTCATTTTGTTAATAAATTTACACGGTGACAGCGAGAGAAAAAGGCGAGAGAAAAAGGGCTCAGAGGCAGACAGGCGGCAAGAAGGGAGAACGCCTAAAAATGTGCTTGATTTATATTTGTTATCGCACGTATTACGAGGTTAGTTACTCTTGCAGAAACACAAAGAGAGGAGCCCAGCAAGTCCAAAGCCCCCTAACCCTTAACCTACATAGCAGCGTCCAGACACAGAGCACGCACTGGAAAACTGCAGGCTCACATTTCTCGTCTAATTTTATATCACAAAGACTCGACTTGCAGAGACCCGAGCACCCCACACTTACTTCTGGGCAGCCCTTTCCCCCTCCTCCCCACACACACACACACCCCGTCCCTTCTACCCTCCTCCTGCCTCTCCCGGAGGAGCAAGAAAATAAGAGGAAGAAGAGAAAAGTGCGATAATAACAATCAGGAAAGACAGGAGCACGGCAATATACACATATATAGATGGATATATATATATACACGCACACACGCGCGGGTATCTGTGTGTATATATATTTTTAAGTGAGGAAAAATCCGGCTGGGAATCCACAGTGGAGTGCTGTAGAGCCTCGGTGGGGTGAGTCCCATTGTAATAGTAATTTGAACCGCCTGTGTAAAATTGCAATCTAAGGCAGGGTGCTGGAGGATATATATATGTGTGCGTGTGCATCTCGTGAGGATCCGTGTGTGTGTGTACACACGGGCACAGAGACACACACGGACACACACACACTCACTCCTGGAGCTGCTCGGGGGACGGGGGGTAACGCTGAACATGCGGGAGGAAACACGAAGGAGAAGTAACCACACGTCAGAATAATCATCTCGCTCCTAAGCAGCGTGAAACTAAAAATCCACTTCCAATAAACCTCCATCAGCAAAATCAAAACAAACACAAATCAATTACGAGTGCAGGAGAAAGCATGCAAGAGCCCCTGCCTCCCCTGCCCACCCTCTCCAACACCTCTTTCTCTCATTACTAGAAAGTTTGTCTGTTTATTCGGGGGGGTGGTGAGGGGGGAAGGGAAGGAAAGGTTCTGGCTGGGTTTGGGGAGGGAAGTTAAAAATAAGAAGAAGAACAATAAATAAATTTAAAAAACCCAAACCAAAGCCACAAAACAAAACCCAAAACGCAGCGAGTGAAAAAAAAATTGCAAAACAAATGAAATCCCAATACCTTCCCGTCTCATGCCAACTTTGAGGCATTTTTTGAGGCGGCAGTACTGACACTGATTGCGGTGGTGCTGGTCAATGGGACAGTTCCTGTTGGCACGACAAGTGTAGCTGAGATTCCTCCTTACACTCCGCTTGAAGAAACTCTTGCAACCCTCGCAGGTAAACTGGCCATAATGTTTGCCACTAGACTTGTCCCCACAAACCACACATTCAATGTGCTGCTGCTGCTGCTGTTTGTCTCCTTGGTTCTGCTGGCTTGGCGGGTTGGTCTGGGCTGGAGTACTGGGAGGGCCCCCGGGCCCCGGGGTCTGTGGGGTGTGCGGGGTCCCGGCCGGAGGTCCCTGCACCGGCGGGGCTTGCGAAGGCTGCGTTCCCTGAGCTCCGGGCACATCGTCCTGGGGGTCTCGCCACGCACCGACTACCATTGCCATATCTATTGGACACCGTTGCCAAACTTCCTGTTCCCCCTTTATTTTCAAAGTTTGTTTGCTTTGCTTTTCAGATCAGCTTTGCAGCAGTCTTTTTTTTTTTTTTTTTTCCCTCCCCTCTCTCTCTCTCTTTCCCCCTCTCTCTCTTTTGTTGCCTTTTTTTTTTTTTTTTCAGGAGGGTCGGGGTGGGGGGGATCTCCCGGTACCGGCGAAGGTGCAGAAGCACGGGGCGATGGAGGTGTGTGTGCGGGGGGGGCGAGTTGCGAGTCGATTGTCTGGGCTCCAGGAGAGCAAAGTAAAGGGGTGGTGGGGGTGGGGGAGAGAGGGAGAGAGAGAGAGAGAGAGGAGGAAAAAAAAAAAAAAATCTCTTCAAAGATCTCCCTCTCTCTCTCTTAGAGCTGATCTGCAGCAGAGTAGTTGAAGGAGGAGAGGCGGGTGTCTGGGGGCCAGGTCCAGGGAAGCTCGCAGTCAGCCATTCAGGAAAGCCATCAAAATAAGAATGAATAAAAGGTTAAAGATTACACACACAGCGGAAAAAAACACGCACAGCTGAGGAGACTTTTCTCGGCGCGGAGAGCGGACGGTCTCGCCGTAGTTTTTGGAAGTCCAGCTTGCAGCAGCAACATCAACTGCGATCGCTTTGTTTTTGTGGGCTTTTTTTTTTTCCTCCTCTTTCCTCCTCTCTCTCTCTCTGCTCTGTCTCTCCTCCCTCCTTCGCTCGCTTTAATTCTTCCTCTCCGCCGCTCCGCCCGGGCGCTGCTCTCTTTCTCTCTCTCTCTCCCTTCTCTCGGGCTCGGGGGTGGGGGGGCTGGCTGTTTGGTTTTTTTTTTTGTTTGTTTGTTTTTTTCCTCCTCCTCCTCGCTCTCTCTTTTTTTTTTATTATTATTCTTATTGTTATTATTATTAATTATTATTATTATGATTGTTTATTTGTTCCTCCTCTCGTCCCCGCCGCGCTGCGCTCCGCTTTAGCCCCGCTCCGCCGCTCCCGCCGCGCCGTGTCCCCGCCGCCGCTCCCCGCCGCCGCCGCCGCCGCTCGGGTGCTGCTGCCGCTGCCGCCGCCGCCGCCGCCGCTGCCGCCGCCGCGCTGCCTTATGCTGCTTCTGCCGCCTCGCAAGTGGGCTCTCGCCTCCGCGCCGCCGGTGCTCACGGCGCGGGCGGGGGGAGGGGGGCCGCGGGGCGGGGGGGAGGGAAGGAGTCAACTCGCCAGCGCAGCGCCCAGCCAGCCAGGATGATAAAAGAGGGGAGCGGGAGGAGGAGGAGGAGGAGGAGGAGGAGGAAAGGAGGAGGAGGAGGAGGAGGAGGAGGAGGGGGAGAGGGAAGGATCATAACCCAGCGCGCAGCATCGCTCCTCAGCCCGGGGCGGGGAGGGGGGGGGGGGGGGGAAGGAGAGGGGAAAATCACCACGGGGAGAGCGGGGGGGAGAGCGCCAGCCCTTCCCTCCACCCACCACCCCCCCCAAAAAAAAAAAAAAAAGAAAAGAAAAAAAAGCGGGGGCTCCCCCCCCCCCCGGGGCGGCGGTGAGGGGAGGGGCGGGGCGGGGCGCGGCGGCGCGGGCGGGCGGCGTGTGGGCCGAGTGGCGAGCGCGCTCCCCGCCGGCCGCTCGCCCCGCTGGCGGGAGAGTGAACTTTGACACGACTGCTGCAACTTAGC
The DNA here is from genome assembly GCA_020746105.1 of Trogon surrucura. NCBI lineage: Eukaryota > Metazoa > Chordata > Aves > Trogoniformes > Trogonidae > Trogon > Trogon surrucura. Next base: position 16,804,759 of record CM036627.1, on the reverse strand, counting down.
GCACGTTGCCATGGCGACCGCGCGCCTTATAAGGCAACCCGACCGGCGTTTGACTGGTCAAAAGCTCGCGCCCCGCCCCTCGGCCCTCATTGGGCCGCGACGCCCTTGCGCGGCCTGCCATGGCCGCCGCCGCCGCCCGCGCGGTCCTAGAGGCAGGCGCCGCCCCGCTGCTGCCGCCGCCACGGGGGCCGGGGCGTCCCCCCCCCGCCTTGCCGCTCCTCGCCGGCTCAGCGCTCCTCTCGCTCTTGCTCCTCACCCCGCTTCCCCGTGACGTGCCGCCGCCGCCGGTTGGGGCGAAGGGTTAAAGCAAGCCCCGGTGAGGGGAGCGGGGCGCCGCTGCCTCACCTGGGGCCGCCCTCCGGGGCACGGCCTCGGGGGGTCGTGGCGGGGCGGCGGGTGAAAGTCAGAAAATTGAAGCTCAAGCGAGGTAAAGAAAAACCCCACAAACCAAACCTCCGCCTAATAAAAACTAAAACGAGCCCCGCCGCCGCCTGGGGGAGGGGAGCGGCCGCCGTCTCCCCGGCAGGAGAAGGGCTCCGCAGGTACGCGGGGCTCTCGCCCGCCGCGGGTCCGTCCTGCCGGGGCCGGCGTTGCCCTCGGCCTCCCTCCGCGCTGAGCGGTGGGAGATGGAGCCGGACCGGGAGAGGCGAGATGCGGCGGCACCTGCGCTCGCCACGGCCGCCCGGCCGCCCGCCGAAGAAGCCGCGGGGTGCTCGGCGCTGCCGGGACCCGCCGCTCGCTCAGCCCCGCCGCCGGCGAGTAACGGGGCATCGCCGCTCCTCCCGAGCTCCCCTCGCCGGGCAGGAGCCTCTTCCCTCACCGCCCCGGGGCTGGCCGAGAGGCCGGCGGTTTCACACCAGACACCGTCTACCTCTTCCCCTCCGCCCGATGGAGGGAAGAAACCCGCCACGGCTCTGCAGAGCGTGACCCTCGCGTCTTTTCCCTCGCAACCTCCACGGCACCACTAAAACGCAGCTCGTCCCGACCACTTTAACTTTATTTTAAGGAAGTTGTGGGATGGTTTGGGTTGGGTTTTGGTTTTATTTTATGATCACACGTATCCTGACACGGTAACACAACCTCTGTGCTACAGTGGGAGCACCACGAAATAGGTAACCGATCTAAGTACGCGGGTACAGCTGTTTGTTTCTCGCTGAATATCGCTACCGACCAGCGGAACGGGGACTTTTGAGTTCGTCTTCTAGTGAAAATGGCCAAAAGACAGTCGACCAGGAGAAGGGACGGAGAGATAAAAAGGAAAAACGTGTTAAAATAGACAGATAAACGCCCGGCCGGACAATTTCTCCTCTGTAAACACACGCCTGTATGTACGCTCACATTTGAGCTGGTCACCAAGTACGGACGTGAAGACCCAGACCTGTGCACAACTCTGTAAAGGATTAATTGCCCCATACCTACTCACACGCACTTTTTCATGTTGCCACATGCACACCCCCTTCTGCCGCAGAAATAATATATGTAGCTACAGCCGCAGGTGCTGAGATGATTGGAAAGTTGTAAAAAGCACCTAGACTTGACAATGTCCTGCTTAGAAACCTGGTGTATTAAGACCCCACGAACGAAGATGTACTGCGGCTCAATTTCAAAGACAAGGCTGCAGCATTCCCATTGATCCTGACAGTGCAAAAATAACCTTTCCCCGAAACAGGGACCAGGAGGGACTGGCGAGACAGAAGCGGGGAAAGGAATCTTTTCCCGTTAAAATGTGGGGAACTGCCTTATGATTTCCAAATAACCCAGAGCCGAAGAGGTCACGTTTCGGGGAGAGTGGGAGAAGGTGTGGGTTCAAAAAGCAGAATAGTCACAGATTGTTGCTGATGTTGAATTTCCTGAGGAAAAAAAAAAAAGCAAAAAAAAAATAGCAAAACCAACCCACAACCCAACACCAACCTTTCCTGTCTCGAATCTGACAAAGTAAACAGGATTAATTCACCATATGAATAAACATTAACGCCACCTTAACAAATGTAGAAATCAGAAGAGAAAGCGGTTTTAACAGGACGTACAATATTAATAGTTTGAACGTATGATCGTAAAAATGAAAAGCCATTGATACACGCTTAAAAGCCGCCGTATACGCTGATTGCTCAAGCATTAATGAAGAATGCCCCAGATTAACTATTTGCTCTTCGAGGGATGCAGCAATACAACTATCTATTAGCACCATTAGATGCTTCGCTATTTATTTGAAAACACCCCTGCGAGTGGGTTGAGGCAGAACAGATGAATGTAAAAATGGACTGCAGCTAATTTCGCTAAATAATACTCGAAACCTGAGCGCCTCGCAAAGAAGGGGGAGATTCTCAACTGTCCTTCTCCGACCCTAATGACAATAGAAATGGTCTGTTTTAAGAGTAAGACCGTATTGGTTTTCCAAATAAACAAATGCATCCCTCCTGCCATTTTACTGCACATGTAAATTTATTTTAATGAGAGGGAGTGGAAGGATTTATTTTACAAAAATAGAGTTGGGGACAGAGCCGGTGTAAATCTTTACGTTTTAGAAAAGAGGAGGAAGGAGAGGGAAGCGGTATTCCTGGCAGAAAGCTGCCTAACAGTCCTCTAATTCTTTCTAGATTAAATCGCAATATGAATACAGCATCGAACAAATACCGAGTTTCGCTCTGAACTCAGTGGAAAGCAGTTACGTCTAACAGAATTCAATGAATTCCTCTTCTCCCTCAATGTAGTATGTGTGTGTTTTTCTCTTCCACCACACTGAAGTTCCATGAATAGGGAAAGTGGCTCCTATTGTGTGCCTCTGAACTTCCAAGTCAATGCAATTTTTAACCACTGGCTTGTGGTACTTTGAAAATCACCAGGGGCTGTCAGAGTTGGGTCCTCTGAAAAATTTACAGTGCTAAATCAGAGCATATGCTGTGAGAGAGGAAAAAAAATTGCTTAAGATTGGAGCAAGTACAGTATCTGGCTGCCCCCTAGTGTAAGTCTCTTATCTGCCTAAAATTCAACTTTAAAAGAAAAGGATCTCTTAAAGGGAAACGACTTTTGGCTCACGTATGCATACGAGAATGAAACTTCTGTACATTTTAATCTGATTAATTCCTAAGGATTTAAAGTTAATTGGCTTGGGCACTCCTAGACCGGACTATAAGATTTCTGCATCAGGGCTTCTGCCAGCGCTGTGCCGAATAGGTATTTTTAAGGGATAGTGGTAAGGGATGGGGGTGGAAGATCCTGTTTTGTGATTTTTTTTTTTTAACGAGGAACCGTGCCTCGCATGCTGTTGTCAGAGCAAAACACTTTTGCTGCTTAAAGTCAAACCTACGTCTTTTGCAATAATACTAAAAAAAAAAAAAAAAAAAGGATAAATAATTGCCTTAAAGCCTCAGCCGAGCTGCCAACCACACCTTCGGATGGTGAGTATATTCCAGCTTCTTTCCATTGTACTTGCTTAGCCAAGGAAGGGACCGGAGGGGGAGAGGGGATCTTGGCGCTATACCTTCACCACCGACCTTTTTTTTTTTTTTTTTCCCCTTAATAAATGCTGCCAGCTGCATACGGCGACATAATTCCGTGCAGTTTAATACCTATCACTTAAGTTAAGAGACTTGTCCTCCCCTCCCCATCCTCCCAAGCAGGTCAGTCCGCAGCCTCCCCCCCCGAGCAGCCTGAAACCCAGGCAGGGGAGGCAGCGCCCGGGCTCTGCCTCCTGGACGCTGCTTTGGAAATGACTTTGAGGCGCTTTGCCTTGCCTCCTCGGAACCTGGAAGCCGATTCCGATCCTTGGGTTTGTTCCCTTGTTTGTTTGTTTGCTGCTTGCTTTATTTAGCTAAAGGACGTGCTAACTGATGGTGCTGCAATTACACATACTTGGGTCTTCCCCCCTCCCCTCTTCCCCTCCTTAGAGCAACCCACGTAACCTTAGAAACGATCGTTTAAGACGCACGTTAGCTAACATTTGCTTTTTTGGATTTTTTGTTTTCCTTAAAAGAGAAACACAAGAATCACAACACATTGCCCGAAAAAAGTGTCAAAGAAGAAGAAAAAAAACTATAAGTAAACATACCAAAACCATATTTGCCTTGTTCAAGGTCCCAAATCGCTTGCATCTTCCTTTTTCTACCTCTCCTTTAGTTTGGCAGGTGAAACAAACAAACAAAAAAAATAATCAGACCGCTGTTTGCCCCCCAGAAAGATATGCGTTGGGTAATTAAAGAGAAGTCTCCTTCTTGGTGTTTATCTAAGCGATTGTGCAAACTGATTAAAAAAAAAAAAAAAGAGAGAGAGAAAAAAAAAAAGTAAAGTTACAGCCTTCAGGGGGGAAAAAAGGAGGCAAGGTGAAGGGAATAGATTTCCCACAACCTAAAGGGAAGTGCTTTCGATGTATTATTAGCGATCAGCCTTGGGAGAGAGGAAAAAAAAATCCTGAACACACTCTAACTTTACACAGACAAGATTTCAGGGGGGGGCTTTGTACACAGCTGCTTAGGAATGTGCGCCTCGCCTTTAAGAAAAAATCCCCAAGCCCAAGGTAGGAGATGTCTTTGAGTGATCCTTGTCTCTCATTTCATTCCTTAGAAGGAAGAGCGTCTCGCTACACCTTGTTTGGAGCTGGAAAGGCGAGACTTTAAAAAAAAAAAAAATATTCACAACCCACCCTTCCAATTGGGGAGGAAAAAAAAATAAGAGAGGGAAATCTCCTAACTTAATGACTGTGGGGGTAGGATGGATGCGACCGATTTCAGCCCCCCTCCCTTCCCCCCTCCCCCCTCCCCGGCAGAGGGGAAAAAAAAAAAAGAAAAAGCGAGAAAAAAAAGCCAACCGCAAACAACTACAGCCTGAACTATCAACACATGCACCGAAGGGGAAAAAATATATAGTGTCCTGTGTAGGGTCGGCAGGGAACGCAAGCACACGCTAAAGCAAGTTGGGAAAGAATCCGAGCTAATCAGCAATCTCTCTCTCTCTCTCTCCCCCCCTCTCCTTCTCTCCTTCTCTCCCTCTCCCCCCTCTCTCTCTCTTTCACTATCCCTGAGATCCCAGCTCGAAAGAGGTACTCCACATTTTTTCATTACCAAAAATCCGTTGCAATAATCATTTGTTGCTAATTGAAACCCTTGGAGACATTTTTCCCCACCCCCTTCACAACATGGCAACTTTTAGACATGGAAAGCACGTAGTTTTATTTTATTTTTTTTTTTAAAAAATACGGTTAGAGGGAGGCTGAATCTTTCACCCACGAGAAATATCAGCTCGTCAACCCCCTTCCTCGAGGTGGGGGGGGAACAGGACCCCAGTACAGTGAGGGCTTGGGAAAATTTGGAATACATTATACCGCCTTTGGCAGGAGAATACTCTCCAACTAATGGATTCCTGCTCCTTTTTGTGTGTGTGTGTATCAGTGTGGGGGGTTTCTGGAAAGAGGGGTGGTGGTCGTGGTGGTGGGGAGCCGAGCTTTTATTTTAAGAAACTGTTAGGATAAGAAGTGTGTCATACTTGACAAATGGAACAAACGCTCTTCCATTTCTTGCTTGTCCTTGCCTTAAAACAGGAATTAAGTTAACCACAGTGCTGCATGTTAATTGCATGTTTACTGGGCTAATGAAAATTACAAAAGGGTTTTGCCACCTCGATCGGTGATGAAAAAAGTATGAAGGCGATTGTCAGTGCAGCCTTCGGGGAGGGCCGGGGGGGGGGGGCAGGGGGGGGGGCAGGGAGGAACGATATTGATCAGAAGAAGGATAAATCTTTTAACTGCTCGTTAATACCATAAATATGGTCTACATAAGTTTCCACTCTTGTTAAGTCTAATCAGTACATGGAAGATGGAGACATAGCCCAGTTGAATGAATTTTTATTATGGCCAGAGGGGTACGTGCATCTGTGGACTCTTTCCCCCTCACTTTGTGCTCCCCTCCCTCCCCGGCTCCAAAATCCCCCCTTGCCGAGGAGTATCGTGAAGGTGCGCAAAAAACACAGGAGGCGAATTTGAGATTTTCGTCCTTTACTCCCTTTTCCAAATGCTCCTTTTTCTGTAAAGCTGAACGGTTCGTGGTGGGAAAAACCTAAAGTGGGGGAGATTCCTCCTCCCCGTTTATTCCTGAGATCCGTGCATGAAAGAATGACCTAGTAATTCAGTTTGATGATAACCATTTTCATGCTTGAAAACAAACTGCCAAATTAAGCTTAAATGGAAAGAGCAGTGGGAAAGGTAGTGGGAGCAAGGCATTTCAAGATGCCCCCCACCTCTCCGAAAGGGGTCGTTTGGCAAAAGGAAGAGGGAAAGGCAATTAAATAGATAGACATGATTTAAATCCCAACCAAAAATAATTCCAGGGAGAAGTTTCCCCCCTCCGGTGTTGCCCAGCCCTGGATTTGAAAACTTTGGCCCAACTTGTGGCAACAGCTACAACTTTGCTCCGCAGGGGTCAGAGGTGAGGGCTATTTTAACCCTAAAAGCCTGCGAGTGACCAAGGTTGAGGCTGGGCTCGCAGCACTAATAGCCATAATTACCTCCTCCCCTTCCAGGAACATTCCTCGCAGCAGCAGTGTTAAGACGCCGAATTGAAGAAAATCCTGGAGTTGAACATATCTTGGCGGGAAGGGTGTGTGTGTGGGGGTAAATAACAGCAATATGAAGGAATTTCAGAGCTCTCCCTTTTGCTTGGGGGGATTGAAGCCCTTTCTCCCCCCCCCCCCTTTTTTTTTTTCCTCCTTTTTTTCCCCCTTGCCAGCATTCCCAAGGCACTGGGTCTTTGTCTTAGAAGGAATGGAGTGTCTGAATGGTGTGAAAGGGACAGAGAGGGTCGCTTCAAATCGATTTTACTTGTCCTCTCTGTCTTTTCGGATCAACGCCCTTCAATGGACACATAGGTGCTCTTTCAACCAAAAACTTGTGCAACATTTTCTGCCTGTATTGGTGCTAAATACAATAAATGCTGGGCAGATTTTTTTTTTCTTTCTTTCCAAAGCAGAAAGCACCCTAATTAAATTGTTTTATATGGACAGTCAAGACAGACCAATTAAGTATGCATTAGTATAAAGATATATTCGAGAGATAAGCGCTCTATAGGAACCCTGTCTAGGCAAGGTGTGTAAAGTGTCCTCTCGACTAGAGGCTGTAAGCAGGGTTTCATATGGATTTTTCCCCTCCATTGCCTCTATACTCGAGTAACGGACTGAATAAGTTAGCGAAAAGCCATTAGTGAAAGTGGTTTCTAAACAAAGTTAACAGGTGGATGTAGCTGGTTTTGGATTTGAATAACAGTCGCACATCTGTAAGACACAGCCGTATATTTATGCAGCACGTATGCATGCAGTGTACATTTACAGAGATAAATGCCTTCGACCTATAGCTTGTGTGCAAATGCACGCACACGGAAATAAAATAAATAGCTGGGCACTTCTGCAGGCTGCAGGACATGATGTGAGTAAGCGCACACACACACACATTACAGATATAACTGTGTATCTATTGTGTACAGGCACCCAGCCCTGCATCAAAGGCAGACACACGCACACAAGGCGTAGCTGTCTCGCCTGGGTGTGCTGCACAGGCAGCTAACCGGAGATCAGCGGGCACACAGCATCCAGTCCTGGGGTAATTACAAGTGGAAATATTTCCTATTCGAGACATAGGCTTTCCCAGGAGTGAAATAACAGATCAGGATAAAACATACACATACACACAGGAACTTCTCTTTCTGTCCATTTTATCACCCTGGGAAACCTCTCGTGGACGGTTAACCGCAGGAACAGGGCTTTAAGCTCTTCTCCATTTCTATTTTTTTTTTTGTCTTCACTGCAGATTTTCCACGTCGTTCAAAAAATCCAAACCCTTAAGCAGACAAATAAACAAACAAAAAAACAATCAGCCCCCAGCCCTGCCTCAGCCTGATCCTGGGGCAGGCAGAGCTGCGGGATGCGATGAGGAAGAGGAGGGAGGTGGGCTGGAAGTTGCTGGGGCATCCTCCACCCCTGGGCACTTCGGTACCCACCCGCGGGGGCAGAGCTGTGGGAGCGAGTCCGGTGCCGGCAGATGCTGCAGAGCGGGATCGGCGGATCGCCCCTTTATCGTGACATTGCACTGCAAAGACGGGACGGGTTTTTGCTGGAGGGGCCGGGGGAGAGGCGAAAGAGGGGTCCAGGGCTGCGAAGCAGCCGTGCGACGGCTGCCCGCTTTGCTCTTCATTTTCTAGCAGCCCTTTGGATGTGTTAGCCCATCAAAGGGAGATGGGAGACCGGGAAGAATAAGCCATTCCTTGCTTAGGTGCTTTAATGTCACGGTAAACAGGTTAGGAGCAGACGGTTTTAAAGCCTCAATTTCTCTTTGCTGGTTACCTTCGAGGATAAATCATAACAGACTGTATGGGGGGCAAAGAATCCATCTAAAGGAGATCTCAGCAAGTCACTACCCGGACAATAGTCCACCTCCTGTTGGGTTGCGTATTGATCAGGAGAGGAGCTGAAGATGTCGCCACACTAAATATTTACTGATCACACACAAATAGCCGGGACTTGAACGATTTTCTCCTGTGAGGAGAGCAGAGAGAGAAGGGTAAATCATTTTATTAGTGTGTATAAAGCAAAGAGCACACTCTGGCTTGGAGTGTTTTAAGATGTGTCTTCAGCTGGATGAAAAGAGTTAGGGAAATCGATATGGAGTGATTAGACGAGCCAGTCGTGTCAAAGAGAGAGGCTGTGAATTTCATGGATTTGGTTATACCGGGAGTGGGAAAATATATCGAGAGGTTAAAGGGAGGAACCCATTGTAGCAGAGCCAATGAAAAAATAATATCTAATCAGACCCGGCAAAGGTAGGGACGGGATGAGACCCACATTTCTAAAGAATCCCATCAGCTGGAGCAGGATCAGGGACACGCATGAAAGAGGCAAACGGGGGGACGGAAGGCGAATAAGAGCCTGGAAATGCTACAGAGCAAATCCAGGGGAGGCAGAGAAAAGTCGCCTCTGTGGAGCAATGCTGAGACACCACGAAAATGGGGACAAAAGATCCAGGAGCGAGGGGAAGGCGAGGGCTGGAGTAAAGGGACGCCTGACTTGGAGGCGAAGTTGAGGGGTCTCCAGCCCCGTGTGTCCACCAGGCAAGGAGATCTCTGGCAGCAGAAGTGAGGGTACATCCAGTTCGGATGCGAAGGGTTTAAATCCTTCTCCTATAAGTTTTTTTTCTCCCCTCTCCCTCCCTCACTCCTCCCCAAGCAAATGTGGTGAGTAAAATGGATTTTAGCGTTTAGCCACCTCATTTTATCCACACGACAAGGCTCATAATATATAATCTACCGATTACTGCCATTCGAGGGTGACCACAAATGACATAAAAAAATATGTATAAAAAAATAATCAGCATTTCTGCAAATGACAAAATGGCTAAACCCAGCCCGTGCTTTAACTATTGAAGTTGGGGAGTTTGCTGCTGCAGGATTTTGTCGGTCGTCGGTAGCAATTCAGCCGTGGCTCAGGTACAGCCCTGGGGTGTCTCGGGGGATTAAAGAAAACTTCGCTGGAGACAAACAAATGTCTAAGTGGCAAAGAGCAGAAAGCTGGGAGCAGGGCAGGGTTCTACCAAGCGACGTTAAAACACGTTCTTTCAGGATGCTCTTTTTTTTTTTTCTTTTTCTTTCCCTCGAACCACTGATGTTTGGGCCGTGTTCAAGCGCTACTTTCTCTCTCTGTTCTTCAGCAGAAGATAGGATGCGACCGCAGAGAACTCAGTCAAAGGAGCGGGAGAAAGTTTGAGCCGCACTTTAAACGATACTGATTGCTGGGAGGGAAGAAAGGCATCTAAAGCTAGGAACCGAGGAGTAAAACTGATGTGAAAACAGCTTTTCACTTCTCCTCCAAGTGCTAATTTTGCTACTGTAAACAAACACTGAAGTTAGAAACAGCTGCAAATAGCCTGCCGGGCACCCAGGGCTGAGGGACGAGGTGGGGGGGAAATAACTTTTGTTCATCTCTCGGACTGAATTTCACCCAAACATTTGCTTTCTTCTGAAATCAGTGGCTGATGCTGCTTTTAGTTGCGGGGAAAGGGAAGGGGAGGGACACCCCCCCCCCCCCCCCCCCGAGACCCAAACATATAGGCGTACTAAGCGCATTTCACTTGAACGTATAGAGCACAGGCAGCTCGGCTGGATCACTAATGCAACAGGAAACCTCGGGATAGACTCAGCCTAATTAACAGTTTTCCATAGCTGAAGCGATTTTTAAGAATCCCAGTGGATTAGCCCAATATGTTCAGGTGTGAGGCTACGAGGGCCTATAACTCCTTTCACTATAATCTTATAACCTCCTTACCTAATTCCTTAGATTGCAGATAGGAAGAGTCTGACCCTGGAGGTCGTAAAGAGCTTGGTTTCATTAACCCTTCCCTCCCCAGCGCTGCTCCGAGGTTAACTGCGCTGGGCTGTGGGGTTAGCGGGGGGAGGGCAGAAGAAAGGGATTTGCAAGAGGGGTCGATCCGGCGGAGGGGGACACACACAAGGCTTAAAATGATTTCTGCTCCCTCCACTCCCCTCTCTTGAGGCAAAGCAAAAATGGAAAGGGAACTTTTCTCTTTCCAGTGCACCGAGGGGTGCATAGATGTACGGATATTTGTGAGACAATTCATTCCCTTTGCACTATTTCAGAGGTTTTTTAAAACATTTTTTTTTTACTTCCCCCCCCCCCCCCCCATCCCCCAAATGTCGAGGAAATGCAACGTTCTAGAAACTTAGGATATTGTAAAGAGCAGAGCAATCTCCATCCTTAGGACAAGCAGCAATTTCTTGAGCTTCTTGTCCATAGTAGAGCTGTAATCTTTAAAGGAAAAAAAAATACATATCTAGAAGAGCTTCTCAGACTGTATTTGCCTGGTAACACACCTGGTTTATATTTTAATAGGTAGTTACATTGTATTGATTCAGGGTACATCACTGATGTTGAAAGTTAATAACTCTCAAATTATATCTATCTGCCTACATACATAATTGCATACACAGTATAACACTGTAAGAATTTGCATTTTACAGCACACTCTTTGTTCTTAAATCTTTTAACACAGTGAATTGTTCCTTTGAAGAAAATGCTATTGAACCACATGTTTAAGGAAAAGATGCTTCTAAACTGTATGTTTAAGCAATGAAATTGTTGAGTGAAATACAGGGTTCTTTGTATTTCACACAAACCCTGCCATACGCCAATCTTAACCTATACATCCAAACTGCTTTTTTTTTTTTCTTTCTTTCTTTTTTTTTTTTTCCCCCCTCCCAGTCAGAAGGTAGAAATATGTGAACTGCTGAGAGAGGTGGGTACCCTTTGGTAAGTATGTTTAGATATGATCTTCAGATACATTTATTGTACTTTCAAATTCTTTGGATACTAATTGAGCTAGCAAACAATATCCTGGCTGAATGTCTCAGCTCCCTCTTTATTTAACAAGCTTTTAATATAGAAGTATACTGTAGCCATCATCCTACTAAATAATATAGATGGGGAGTCAGCAAAAAAAAAAAAAAAAGTTAAAATCAAATTATAATTGCTGCCTTATATCTGACTCTTCTTCCTTTCCGCAGTCCTAATGAACTCTTTAAAGTTTTTTTTTTCATTTCTGAGTGACAGATCAAAAATAATTAGCAGAATCAGAAGCAGCTGGAAAGCTTGAAATAATGTGTCTAAATATTTCATATTGCTACTTACAATACTAGCCCACCAGTTGTAAAAAGGAACAATTCCTTGTTTATTCTGCGGAAGTTTATAAATACAGAAAGATAGATTCTTTTTTTCCCAGGGCCTGCCTCGGAGATGACATAAATAGAGATTGAATTATCAGAAAAAAAGAGAAAAAAACAAAATAAAAGCAAAACTCTGTACAAGAATAGAGACAGACGGATAGATATATAACTGCATCTGAACGATGTTATGTACAACCTTCGGGGATGGTAAAAAAAATAAATTACATATTTATAGCCTCACAATTAAAATACGTTCTTATCTCTCTTCTCTGAAAGGTTGCAGCTTTCTTGGAAATATTTTGAGAGCATATTTTAAACTCCATGTCCCAAACTGAATTAAGATGATCTGTTTTACCCAAGAATAAAACACTTGTTTACAATGTAATGTTTAAGTTTCAACTGCCTATCAATCGCCATATCATTTTCTTTATATTTTACCTCCTCACATTTGGAGACCTTATTAAAACTGGTGCTAGTTTCTATCAAATTCTAATTTCTGTTTGTGAGAAATTAGTCAATATGATCCAAAATAATCCCCTATGTTTGACTGAGGAGAACTGGATGAGAATTTTTCACATTCAAAGGGTTAAAGCTAAACTGAAAACTTTAAAGCAAAACGATACCAGCAAACAGTGAAAAATGGCATGTCTGTTCTCTCTTGACAAGCCGTAAGGAAGCACAAATTTTTGAATCTAAGACCAGTTTTAGTTTTTAATAGGAAATAATTACATGGAACTTTATTTCCAGAGAGAATGTCCCTTCCAGCTACAGTGTTTTGCTTTGATCTAAGTATTAACTGGTAATAAAATAACCATATTTTGAATCCTAAGCATATTGATGCTTAAAGGAATGTTATGCTTTCAATCAAATTCTAACTTTTATTATCCAAAGGTATTCATCCTTCTTTTGTCAGAATCCAGTTTGCTCTTTTACTCCAGCAGCTACTCACATGTGTTTCAGTATACTTTGTTATTTTACAGTAGAGTTTGCGCTATCAAGGTGGAAAACTTTTAGATGGAGCAAGATCGCATTCCAGTCTGGCAATTTGGGCTGTTTCTCATGCAGCTCCCCAGTTCAGCCCTTCTTTACACTTGTTCTACACCACCACCATTGCTCATCTCTGAGGGTGACTATCACAAACGCCTTTGAAGCAGTATTTGTTTTAAATATTCAAATTATTTTATTATTTTTTTTTAACCCAGAGAATCAATCATTTGGACCCATCCTGAACAATTAACCTCCCTTTATATTATAGGCCCAAGTGCAGTACTTCATAAAGACATGAAAAGGACATCCCAGACAGCAGGACCCGAGCCCAGGCTTGTCACGGAATATAAAAGGAGAGAGAAAGGGAGTTTTTATCTCTTTGCCCCACCAATTCTTAATAGTTCTGAGTTTCAGTGTGACAATAAACCAGTTTTGATAACATAGCTCATGGTTTCTCTGCCACATAAAGTTTTCTTAATAATAAAAAAGAAGAAACTTTATCCCTGCTAAATTAAAATAGGGCAGATGTTGGATATGGTTCATATTAGCCAGCCTTTCACCCCTTTGCCCCTGGCACTAAAGTTCTGACTTTTTCTTTCTACTATGTCTGTTTCTAACTGAAAGGTATTATTCCTGCCCTAGTCCTCTTCTTCTATTTATTTTTTCAGCATCTAAAATTAAACCTATTCATTTAGTAATATACATTCTATTTCAGATTGCTAAACCTGGCCAGAGAGGGGAAACACTTTCCAAAAAGTGATGCACCACTGACCTTAAAAGAAAACACAAGGCGGGGAAAGCTCTTCTTAAAAGGTTTATTTCTAGAGAATTTTGTAGCTCTGTTGACATTATAAGGATAATGGCTGTATTGCAACGTGCTTTCAAGGCCCAAGTGGTTTGTGTTTTCTTCTGACCATAAGTATAATAAAATTTTAAAGGTGCATAAAGTCTCAGCACTTTAGATATTTAAAACTAGATTGAAAAATCCCTTGGGAAACATACATTTTAGTGGACAGTCCTGCTGAGAAAGCAAGGGATAGGCAAAAAACCCCCGAGCAACCCAAACCCCCAAACTCAAACCCACATAAACCCCCCCAGGTTTTCATGATAGCTCTATGAAAATCCTGGCTATTAAACTCCGAAGGATTGCACAGCTCTTTTCTCCAGGGCTGGGAAGATAGAATTTATTGTCCATTTGGAACGATCAAGTTTAGGCTAATAAAAGGCCCTCTGTAAGCAGAAATGCCCAAGTTGATGTTTGGCAGAGTTTTCAATGGTAGAGTTTATATAGGATGGGGGGTTCTGCACTATTTGAAATCAGTCATATCTCAGCAGCTGAAGACGATTTGACACACAGAAGTAAACGTTAGTAGGCAACGGCTGAGGGATAATCAGCATTGCTTTCTGAGCTGGGTGTTCGAAAGCAGGAAAAAGTGAAAGCTGCTCTCTCTAGCCCTTCCGTTTGCTGAGGTGCTGCTAACTTTTATGATTTTTTTTTCCCCCTTTACCTCTTTTACTATCTGTCTTTGTGCCTGAGGGCCAGTGAAAGAACACTGCAGATTCTAGATTGCTTTCAGAGTTTCCCTTTGCTGATGATGGATTACCATGTCAATTTAAACGGCATAGGATTAATTTGTTTCAATGATTTCTCTTTAGGCTGAATGCCAGTCTTTTTTTCTATCTCTCTCCTTGCTCTTCAGAATAATAATAATAATAACAATAATAATAAATCCTCAAAACCCCGAAACACTTTAGATATCCCACATTAAAAAGACAATAATAGAAATAGACAAGTTAGGTGTAATGTTGCAACACAGTTACAGGTTCGAGTGTTTTTATCTCATTCTAAGGGGCTGAAGCATACAGCCAGTCACATTAAAATGAAATTGGATCCAACGTTTATTCAATAAATACTTGTCTTGTAGGTAATCCAGAGCAGAGTGCTTTTGACACATAAGGACTTAATTTGTCTTGGATAACAAGTTATTAATATGGCACATTTAAACTTGCCACCTACAATAAGGTCATTTAGATCTATAATACAACTCGCAAGAGAACTTCATAAAGCCAGAAGCAAAGTTTGAAAGTTCCGAGTTGCGGAGCAGACGCATGGCTCACGGTTTGCTCTTTTCAGAAGAAAGTTCAGAGCGAGTAGGAGTCACCCAAACCCAAATGGTGTGCATCTGCTCTTCTTTGAAAGGCAAACATAAATGGGGTAAGGAGGGAAAAAGGAACCCAAACACGCATTTTTCAATGAGCAAGCTCTAAAGCTGTGCTGCGTCTGCTAGCAAACTCATCGCAGCTTTGAAAGTGAAAAAAACAACATTTGGTTCCGAGTGGAAATTCGCCCGCATTTGCACCCTACCTCTTCCATGTGCTTCGCAATTTACTTGCTTTTAATAATGAGCGAGGAAGTTGGAACACAATCCACCCATAAATGTTATTGCTGTAATTTGACTGTGCTGTGTTTGTTCATGCATTAGCCGTACGTGTAAAGCGAAGTGGGGATGCGTGGTGGCGATGCCCGTGCAGCCTGAACAAACAGAGGTGTTTTGGTATGTACATGATTTTGAGCCCCAAATACTCGGCAACTGGTGTAAAATTTAAGAAGCTGGACATGGGGTGTTTGATTTCAGACCTGTCCTAACTGAGCAACGCATGTGAGAGGTGCATCGGGAAGGGAATATTGTGGGCATGCAGCACAGGACGTGTTTTGCTGCTGGCGATTCAGTCTCCACATTGCATACGTGAGCTTTATTATCCTGCTTTTATGTATTAAGCTCCTGGTTGCTCTTGCCCTGGCAAATTCTGTCTCTTTAAGTAAGTAAATCTCATTTTTAAGCTCTTCCTGGGAAAAGGATGTTACACATGAGCAGAAAAATGCAGGCAAGAAAGGCTAATTGAATGAAAAGAGAGAATTAGGTTAAAAATAGAGTACAATCTAGTATCACATTTTCACTAGTGTAACCTGAAATGAAGGTGTCTCCAAGTCCCTAGTGATGCCAGAGTGTTTAGATGTTGGGCACAGATGGAGACACCTATTGAAATGTGTCTGAAGAAGATTAATAGGACTTGTCAGTGTTGGGAAAGCACTGCTTTGCTGTAAATTTCTACTAGCACAAGATGAATTACCGATGAATGCTCAGTTATCAACCCCATCACTATCATTGGACACTAAATCAAATTGAGCAGTTATCTACAATCAGAAAATTTCTTTTAAAAATAGGCATACACCTTTAGGCTTAAACTCTTTAATAAGACAATATCCTCTATGGTATGTGTGTGTTCGTGAAGGGATATGATTTAAAGTTTCTGCACAAAAAGCTTCTGTTCGGAAACGAACTCCGAGTTTAGTGTGAAATCAGGGTTGTCAAACAATAGAAGATATTCAGAAAATGCTGGTTATACGATACAATGTTCTGCTGTGGGGCTGACCCAAAAAGGGTTTTCATGCACGTCATTAGATTTTAGACCCATCCCTATTTGTGAGAGGTTTTTTTCATCACTTTTCTCCCCTTAGTTTTGGTGATGATAAACAAAACTTTGCTCTGCTTAAAGACTGAGCATCCAAATCATATATCAATGCAAAATAGCTGTCAAGACTCAGGATGTATGTATAATAATAATACCACCCCCCCAACATATTTAGGAAATTACAGCTTAATATAATGAAATATGTGGTGAAAGAATCAGTGAATAATATTTTAACTGTGAATATTTTCTTCTCTTCTTTATAAAAGGGGAGCTGTCACAAGAAAATCTGTCACAAGCATTTACCAGCCCACTGCTAAATTATATTAACTATATTTACCATGTGATGCTGCTGATGACAATTATGTTAAATAAGCATTATATATTTTGATTTCTAGGATTTCTTTCCCTCTCACACAGGCATCATACTACTTTACCCAAGGAAATTTATCGTGGCATGTTTTCTGAAGTCAATTTTTCCCTTTTATTATAGACAAGGGCAGTCGTTTATGTTTAGGGAGGGAGACAGGTACAGTGCCTTTATCTGATCTGTGTCCCCAGCCACAGCTCCCTTCTTAATCGACGGCAAATTCCCACTCTGGAGGATCGGGCTCTATCTGGGCTATTTCTCAGCCAAGGAATGTATCCTTCCCTTCACCCCCACATATCTTACCTGTGATGTATGCAGTTTTTGAGAAGGGAATAATACGCTGTTTACCACAAAGCACGGCTTCAAAGCCTTTGTGTGTTTCTCATCTCTAGCCAAAGCTTATTATTTACCACCTTAAAAATTTATGCAGGTAAGGGATAGTAGAAGTTACTGTCTTCATTTTTACGTACTAATTTTCACACAGCGAACACCTTGCATTAGGGCCAGATTCTCCCTCAGATGGAAGTTATTAACTTTGAGCAGAACGGAGCCGATTTCAGCCAGCCACAGCCCGTGCCCTTCTAACACAGTCGCTTTACAGCATCCTCTTGTTTATTTTTTTCTTTGGAGGGTATGATTCTTTAAACATGTTTGTTTTATGCAGAGCAGCAGTTAATTCCTAACTTTTTTCCCCCCCACAAACATGTAAAGAGAATATTAATAGGGAATATTAATAGAGCTGAGTGCATCACCATGCTAGTTAGATTGTAGTAGCTGAGAAATATGAACTAGTGAACATAATCCATAAACTCCATTTGGTTACTATAATACTCCAATCTGTATTTATTACAACCCCACTCTGATGCTTATACAACTGCAATTGTTAGATTTATACACTCTAATGGCTTCACAATAGGAAAAACCTGTGTTCTTTATCTTTCTTTTCCTGTCCAAAATAACCCCTTCCACATATACTTCAGGCTTCTCTGGCCCTTGTCTGGGTTTAATCACAGGCTGTGGGACAAAATGTGCATTATTAAGAAATATAAATATTTTCAGAAGCAATCAAAGGGTTGAAAGATTGATTCGGCATGTAGATTGGATTTAATTCGAAGCAGCTTTGTTCTAATGAGGACTACTGGGATACAAAGACGGCAGCCGCTTATGACCACCAGTTGGGAACTTCGACTCGCTGCAGCAACCTGTCAAGAATTTCAAGAGACTGCCAGGTATTAACCAGCAAAGTGGTGGGGAAGCCGGCGGTCTATTGTTTTCAGCCTCCTTCCGAGGCTGGATTACGACTTCGTAGTCCCCGTTTTACCGAAACGACAATTAAGGTTAATTTCTTGCTGCCCACGGGGCCAAATCCTGCAGTCCCGCTCCCAGGAGAACCCCCCATGGATTTTATGGGGTTCTTTGCCTAAGGGAAAGGTGGCAAAACTTGGCTGAGCTCCAAAGCCAGCAAATCTGAGAGTCCTGTAGCAATTTGTACCTCCCAGACCTGGGCTCATTGCTTTCACGGTGACTTTTTCCGACAAATTTTGCTACTTGCACTCCTAGATGTGACCGGACCTTTCTGCATAGGGAGGTGTTTTGCCCTGCAGAGCAATGCAGCTCCGTGTTGGCTTGAAAGCTCTTGTGTCCTCATTGGGTGACCCAGCAGAACCACTGGACCCGTCTTGCTTCCGTGGGGAAAAGCCTGTAACGTCCCACAAAGCATCCTTGAGAGGATGCTGAACAAAACGGGATACTTCATAGCTTTCATCTCAGAACTTAAAAAAACCCCAACACACCAATCCAAAAAACAACCTCACAACCCAACAGTAAAATTTCAGCATGCACTATGGCGGGGGGGGATGTCACGTCACAGGTACCTGGGGAGCGCAAGACCCTGGCAGCTTTCCTAAATGTCGAGCGTACAGTCAGAATCGCAGGATCAAACACTGACTAGTTTTGCTCTCCCTTTACTCCCCCCCTCCTTGCCTACTTTTGTCCATAAAAGCAATAGAAAGAGAGAAAGCTTGAATTTTCTGAACTGTTTCACCCATCCACAGCTGGAATTCCAAAGTGAAATGAAAATGCCTTTAAAATCAACCCTACATGGGAGCCTGAGAGAACAAGTTTTCCTTTGTTGTAGGGTATAGTATTATTTGCTGTAGGTTTTTGATATACATTCTAAATTAGGCCTGCAAAGGAATGCTTCATCTTTAATTCATCACTCTCAGCTGAAAGAGATTAGCAATGTCTAGCACGCACCCTTCGTATGGTGCTGACCTCATCAAGTATGGCCTGAAATTAATTAGCCTCATTCATTCCAAATGGAAAAGGATAATGGAGCTGCATTTTAGAGATGACCATCACAAATTGTATGCAGCATATTTAAAATCCCTCCCCCCTCACTCCCCTCCCCATTTAAAAAAAAAAAAAAAATCCTATGTAGATTAAAATTCTTTCCAGAACTTGCAATATGTCAGAGTTATCGAGGCATTAGGAGCAGAAACCATTCAGTTTTTATTTGTGGAACTGGGAGCCACATTTTGTGTGTGTGGCTGTAAAAGCAGCAAGCCTGCCTTAATGGCAGAACACCTGGAATTAATTTGATATTTCCAGGTGCTCTGGCAAACTGAGGCATCAAGCACTTGATGTTTAAACATTCTTCCACTGGCTTGCTTAAATCAATATGAAAGTGGTGTCCCTTTGTCATTCATACATGCAAAGTGCTAGCACAAACTCCAGCTTGGCTTCAGAGTCCTACATCACTCATAATCTAATTAGAAATCAGAGCAGAGCTGAAGCAGCATTCTTTGTGGATTCTTGGGCAGCAAATAGGGATACTTGTCTTTTGTTTCCCTCCTCGATTGCATCGTTCACAAGCTTTCACACCACATCTCTAAAGGTGGCTAGGTGCCTCAAGATGTTGACAGGCATGAAGGACAAGATTATTTAGGTATTTAGGTGCCTACCCTGGGTGATTTCAAATGGAATTGACTGGATGTTACTGGGGGGGGGGCGGGGGGAGGAGGGGGAAAGAGGGAAAAGGGGAAAAAAGAAAAAAAAGCTTCCAATGCTCATGAAAAGCTCTAATTTGTTGTCCTAAACTCTAGCAATGTGGGTGATGTTTTTCCAGGGTTAAAGTGCCTGCAGGGTGAATCTACTAAAGTCTGCTAATTTTTACTGAGGTCAGCGGGTACTTGGTTTTGGGGAATACAGCCCAGGCTGGCAGCTCAGCCAGCTCTTCCCTAGCCAGGCACAGCGGTGTGTGCTCCCATTGCTTCCCAAGAGACAGGGAAAGTAGTAAAGGACGTGATTTCCCACAGGAATTTGGAAGATGCCCACGTGTAAAACGATGGCGAGGATTGGGCCAAAATCCAGATCCAGCCTGGATTCCTCCATCTGAGTAGTTCTGTCTTAACCTACGACTGCTGACTGATCACAGCGACGTGGACCTGTCTCACTCTTCACTCCCCGGCATCAGATCACCAAGTGGCCTGAGACAATACTGTGAGTAAGAGACAAGTTTTTTCTTTTCCCCCACCAAATAATAACTCACGGTGAAACTTCGGATTTTGAAATAGCAAGATCAAAATGGCCTGTATCTGCAATGACAGAGCTTGGGGAATGTTCCTGCAGTTAGTACACTCAGGGCGGGATACATAAGGAACACATTTTGTGATACGTGCTGTAATCACCTCATACCTAGGAAAAACGAGAATTAATTATTTCTGGTCAACACAAACAAATATTTGTCTTCCAAAGACTCCATTCATTAAGACTGTCATTGAATCCAGGGTTGGACCCATTGTTATTAATCCTAAATGAATTCAAGTTTGTCTACCATGAACAAAGCTGCTCGCCATCTGATAATCCAAATTTGCTCAGGCAAAAAGAATGAGCAAATGTTACAAGCGGCAGGTGAAATCATACCACAGTTATTAAGCCTTCTTTCAGGGGAAGCACAGGATAGATTAAATTGTTATGTTAGGCCATGTTGTGAGTCCACGTCAATTTTGTTCGAGATCTTATCTTAGCTCAGAACTGTTTCCTCCTAAATTAAACTAAATGCTGAAGACATGAGAAGCATATTGACCCAAAGATTCAAAACTTTGGGCTCAGCAGCCTTCTGATCTTTTGTCCACAGAGTATCAAGTTGTAAAGCTGTGGAATATTAAATAATCATGATTATCTTCAACTTGCCTAAGTTCATTTGTCATGGTGAAACACTGGCATGGATTTTCCTTACTGTTTTTTTTTCAGAACAAGGCACTGATTCTGCCTGCAAGCTGGTTTCATTTGCCACTGTTCTTACAGACTGTGGTCCTATACTAATATTGTTTCATGCACTAACTGTGGTCTGTAATTCTGTCTCTGGTGCTCTTAATCGTCTCTTTTTGCAAACACCTTTGTCCAACAAAGTAACAAACAAAAATCTTACCATCACAATGACTGAAATAGGCTGGCACTTTGATCAGCTGTTGTGGGGCACAATCAGTTCTGGAGATTCAGAAATGCAATGTAATTCACGTGGGATAAGAAATCAAATTTAAAAATGAGCTGAACACACATTTTCAGGAATAACTAAGTTTCTGAATAATCCAGCTTTTTAATTCTGCCTTTTCTATATTAGTACTGTAAATCAATATAGTCTACACTTGGAGAAACCAGATGACTTTGAATTGTCATAATTAAATATCATCCTGTTTCTTGCAGCACAGCTGAACAAGGAGTTTTACTCCCGCCATAGGAGTTTTCTCAGGTAGGGACATCTTTCCAACTTAGTACAGCAATGATTTAAGCTCCAAGTGATTCCATCATTTTTTTTGAAAACAAATCTCTGCCAAAAAGCCTAACACAATTCACCCCTGGTGTCAAAACGCTGAAGTGATGGAGTTATGGAGGAAATAATATTGTTTAGATGCCTTTTAAATACAAACGTAATGATGATACGTTAAAAAATGTGATCTACTCAGCCAGACTTGTAATTATGTACATGCAGACTGTCTGTTCGTTCATCACTTCATTCACTTCAGCCGTAAGGTTGGTTAGTAGTAGACATTAACACTAAGCCATAAGTCAGAAGGAGAAGAAAGAAAAGGAGTCTGCAAAGCTATATATTATCTTAGACAAGTAGGATGTCATTGCCAGTCTGAATTTGTTGATGACACCAAGCATTAAGCAAGTAAAACTGCAGCCACTGAAGCAACAGTTCACTTACTTTCAGTAATGACATCCAGGAAGCAACAGAGTGGATTTGCAACAGTGAGTACCTATGCAATAATAATGGTCACTTAGCCCCAACTACAAAATAATGAGTCAAAATGGAGATACCTTTTTTTTTTTTTTTCTTATTTCAAATGTCTCATTTCAAATGTTCAAGAGCCTGGATATGATTTTTCTGGCAGTGAGGAAGGAATTTTGTCTGTGAATTATTGAGCTCATGGAGTCGTTTGGGCAACTTCTGTTCTCACTTAGTAAAGATTGTGGAGACGCTCAGTGGTGCAAAAAAACATCCAGCTCCCAGTGTGGGAGTTTGCATGTGGTGAGGCCTTTCTGTGGGCTGTGGTTTGTTCCCCTTTGTACCAGATGTCAGTGACCTATAGTTGTTTCCCCCAAACCACTGGACGTTGCAGGTCCACGCACACACGGTGAGCTCACGTGCTGAAAACAGAAGTGTGTTGAGTAGCCATCATAGTTCCTTGTCCCAGCTAAATCATTTGGTTCCCTTCTGCAAGATTTTCTCTCCATACATCCTAATTCTACCATCCTTTTCCCCTAATAACAACATAAATGAGTGCTCTATAGGTGTAATTACGGTAATAGTTCTTTTACTGCAAATACTAGAAGCCTGTAACCTATAATTCACTTTTTTTTTTTTTTCTGATACTCTTCCATTCTAACACTAGACATGTTATTTTAAAATGTGTAGGACCTGAAAGCTAAATTTATATAGCGATATATAATAGCAGTGGAAACTAAGCCTCCTCCTTAGCTCAGGCTTTAGAGCTATATTGCATCTCTTTGCCAATTGGTGCCTTTTTCATCTATAAATATCATACCCACCACTCCCATAGTGACTCTAATATCAGAGTTAAACAGGAGAAAGCAAGATACATCTTCATCTGTTTAATTTAAGCTATGAGTCTACGAAAACCCAAGACATACTAACACGCGATGTCTTCTCTTGCATTATTACATGGCAAATTCAGGGGCAATAAGGGCATTTGCCTCCCCACAGTGAATCTGCCACATGTCTTGTAACACCAGCTACCCTTTTTTTCTAGGGATGAGCAATCGCAAGATGACTGGAGAGCGTGTGGACAAGGCACACGGAGAGATCGTTGATGCAGCTGGTCCCCTGACTGTCGCTGGGTGGTGGCTCAGCTCTCAGTCAAGGCACAAGCTCCCAGATGCTGAAGAAATACCATGTGGATTGTTCCTGTCCTGCCTCCTCCTCACTTCACTGAGCTGCACGAAGCTCTGAGAAGCAAGGCAACCTGAGTGCATGACCAGGTATTTTATCCTCTCATGGTCTATACTTGAAGCACAGGGCAAACTTTTATCCTTTGCTTCTGCAGGTAGGAGCTCAACTTAATTTACAGATTTAGTGTTAGTGATGAGCAAGAAAATAATGCTAAAATAACTCATGCAAACCTTTGCCCTCTTCTAGAGCTTACATTGTTTCATCATTTTCTTTCCATTTTCTGGATGAAGCAGCCAGCACAGGGAGGGCATGCCGGCGCACATCCCACTTCATAGCTGAAAAGAACAAACTGACAAACATTTCTAATATGCTGCAGCTTATCAACAACCCAGTGAATAAACGGTGAATGATATTTTCCATCGGTTATTCACAGATGTATATGGATATGTTGATAAACTGCCATTTAGTCCAGAGGCTGGGCAGAAATAAATCACCAGTTAAAATACAATATTCCTAGTGAAAACCTTTAGGGAATGTGCTCTTGCCCCAAGCCCCTCCTGGAAGAGGCGCAGTAATGCTCCCTGAGACCTGGCAGCCCTTCCACATGAGCACATGCTCTGCTCGGCTCTTGCGCGGTGAGTAAACACACAGCAATGTCAGAGCAAACAGGAGGCTGCTTAATAGCATGAAATTCTGTGGCTACTTCCAACTTCATCAGAACTTCAGAAATGGATTCTTTGCCTCTGCTGAAGCATGCACTGCTTGCAGGAGAGGTAGGAGAAAACTGAGACAATCCTTTTGGGGGTGGATGGTGTCTGTAGCCATCTCTCATAAAGCTGATGCTGCTGTGGAAGGGTCCCGGCATGTCAGAAGTTTCATTTTCTGGCGATGCTACATTCATTTTTCTGAGATTTCCCCTAATGCAATGCAACTTGTACAGTGACTGGAATAGAGGGAGGGACCCGAAGGTAAAAATCCCACTGTTAATCAAGGCTAGCAAGGGGCAGAACATTAGCTGTAGCAATTGTATTTCTGAGGGAGTCCACAAAACTAGGCTCGTCAACGCTACAAACAGATCTGGTCCTGCCTCTGTGCTTCTTGCATGGGCAAAACATTGCACTGAAATCACTGGAGTAGGGATCAGGCCAGGAATGAGTGGCTGAGTTGCAAAGCAAATTAATTCCTGCCAAAAAAAGTTCAGCTATGCTCACAAGTATGTAAAGTGTCTGATTTGAGAAGTGTCAAGTAGCATTTGTGACCAATTATCGAAGATGAAGGGGGCAGAGCTATGTTTACATGTACTAATCTTCAGCCAAAGTTTGAAAACTCCAATTCATGGACACGCATCAAATTTCCTTTCCAGGCTTGGCATTTGCCTGTACGCACGCACGCACATTGCTCAGGGATGACAGGAAAACATGATTACGACTTGCAAATAATACAAATAAAAAAAAAAAAAGTGAGGCGAGCTGCCATACAGCAGCAGCATGGTAATTAAGCCTGTACTGTGACATGCGAAAAAAAAATCACAGGCCACTGTATGAGTAAAATAGCTTCATCAGCTGAGCTAAAATATGATGTGTGGTGTCTCTGTATTGTTATTTTTCCACAACCTGTGAAGCCCTGGGAAATGATCTACACAAAAGAATAACTAAAAGCTGCCTCTGCCATCTTCTGTTTAATTAATACAGGTATACTGATTTAATGCAATTAATCAAGATAGTAGGGATTAAAAAGTAACTCAGAGTTGACAACGACAATGTTATCATTGCTGTGGTGTAAATGATAGCGATGACTAGAAATCCTGTGGGTAAGAACAAGCTGGCTGGGGTTTTGAACGGATTTCAGAGGTTTATGCAGATCTATTGAAATTTAGGGGCAGCTGATTTTTCATATGGCCAAGTGTTTATCTGCCCCTGCCCTTCCCTTTCCCCTCTTGGACGTTCCAGAGTAACCCCTAGAGTGGTAACAACTTCTGAAAGTGATTCCTTTCTTCTAACAGGTTCCTGATGCTAAAGGTCTGACCTTAAAATGAGCAGTGCATAGGGCAAGAATGGGTACCGCAGTGAGCTTCTGGCCTTCAACCCTTCCAAATGCAGCTATTTTGGTAACCAGAACAGTATATTCATGATGGGTGACGGAACAGAGCCTTCCAGTGAAGGATTTCTCATCACATTAACTCTATCAGTGCTGGATGCTGTGTCTCTATGCAGGTTGTTTGTGTCTATTTCAGATCCTAAATGCAGATTTGTGATGTCTGCACCTTTCTGTAACTTTATGGCCATGCATCAGTGCCTGCTCCACCTAAAAACTGAACCATTCTTCCTGAGCATTTCTGTATAGATCTGGGGAGAACTGCAATCACACACCACTGTGAGTAGTTCAGGCTTGGATTTCTTGTCTGCAGGAGAGGCGCAGCCTGGTTTGCTACAATGCAACTGTCCTCATTAATGTACTTCAAGTCTTGACATACTGGGACCACCATCATTGGGTAAGAAGATGGCTGAGTGTTCCGGGCTCATTCTCTTGGCTTAAGAATGTTAAATTGGGTGATAATGAGTAGAAACTGTGTCCCTTTTTATGGTGAGGTTGACACTTGCCTTCTAGTAAACAGACACAGAGATGACCCTCATCATTTCGCACAGGTCACCAAACAGCCCCTGGGATGGGACGGGTTATTGGCCATTTACCAAACTCTGTTTGACTTGGGTTCATGGGTGAGAGATGAAAGGCACTATATTGCGTTACCAATCCCTGGGGCCGGCCAGTCTCCCTGAAGCAGCATTTCATTTAGCAAGGCAACTGCTGGCCCATGGGAATCGGAGAGTTAAGAAAAAGAGGACGTGGTTTCAACTGGAAATGCTTCCTTAGGGTAGATGTCTTAAAGCCATGTGGAAACTTGCTGTTTCAGTGTGGAAATAGTTGCTCCAGGACACTTAATGGCCAGCAGATTTTTCCCATAACTGATCCTCTGTTCTTTCCACCTGAACATCCCTTGGGTTACTCGTGGTGTTTCTCCCTCTGCCCTGTTTTGTTTTGCTCCGTCTCTCTGGGGGAGATGCCCACTACCTGGGGCAAGCTCAGTGCAGCAGGTATGAACTGTTACCTTTTCTAAGAGCTTCAAAGTCTAGATGGCATGTGCCTTCCCTGTCTCCCAGATGAAACAAGCAGCCGTGGTATCATACTTAGAGATGTCAGGAGCTTGGGAGAAGTGTTCTCCTCAGCTTCCCAAACATTTCCGGTATTCTAGAGCTGAGATGCTGACTTGATTTTCTTGCTATAGTGGAGTGGTCCTTGCTACCAGGGTAGTCCAACTGCTGTCTTTCTACAGATGATGGATGCAGTGCTTGATGCTGCAATGGTTCCAGGAAGGAGAACACCTGCTGCTCAGACAGACCAAGAATTCAACCTGGATCCATCCTGAATTTCTTACAATCTCAAAATCCAGTGTTGTTCCAAATTCATTATTACTGGTCAAAATCCTCTTTCACTTTTCTCTGTTGCTGTTTGTGATGTGAATCGTGAGACGCTCAGAAGTTGCATTTGTTGTTTCATAGTTTTACATCATGTCTGTAATAGTGCATCTGCTGTGTTTGTTTATTTTGTCTAATACTCTGTTTCCAGCAAGTTCTTCTTACCCAGTTCCTGCTAACAACCAGGGAACAGGTACAAGTCAGCTCAGAAAATGAACGACTAGAAGGTAAGTGAAAAGAATAGTAAATGCAGGCCATTCATGTGACAGGATCCGATTCATTTTTATGCCAGGGAGATTTTTTAAATGGGACTTCTCCCAGTGGAGAGCTCACGGGGCTCAGGCTCTGCTTCACTATGAAGACAACACAAAATTATTCAGAGCTGCTTATTATTTTTTATCTCTCATTTTCCAGCCACACAGAGCGAGGGCAGAGGTGAGATCAGGACCTAGTTTATTGTCGTGCACTGTACAGATTGTACAGTACACTGTGCTGTAAGAGCCCTATAAAAGGGGTTAACTATCTGCCTTATAGTGTCAGACAAATACACCCAGGCTGAAGGTTGCTGTTACTGGTCTAAGATGGTAAACCCCATCTGCAACAGAAATAGGGACTCAGCCCAAGACCCTGTATCCTGGGATCCTGCTGCTTGTTGCTTTAGACATTTTTTTTTTTTTTTTTTACACATTAATTTTGAATCACTGAAATGAAGAATTGAATAAATGCCATGTCCTTGGAAGTACTATTTATTGTGCTGATAGAAAACAGATTATCTGTTCTCCTGGACTAGTGGAAATTATTAAGAGTGATAGACTCATCAGGAAAAAATGTAGGTTGGGTGTGATGGAGAAACTTGTGTTTTATTCTACAGTGCCGACTTAACCTCTGGTTTTGGTGTCATAGCCTATGCGGTCTCAGTGACACTACACCATCCTGTTCCCTGCTTTCAGACTGGGGTCACAAGTTGGATTTGGAAGAAGCAACTTTCATGCAGGGAAGTGACTGGAATAAGAATACTATTCTAGGGTAAGTGGATTTAGTTCTTTTTAAACTTGAGTCTGTTGTTAATCCCAGCCTAGTTGTGAAACTGCATTTCACCGGTACTTGTTCAATCCAATAGAGCATACCTGTGTACCACAGCAACACCTGCTCTATTTATATTTTAGAATTATTTTACCGTGTCAGCCCTTTGGGATTTAGCATTTCATTCATAAAGGATTCTGTAACACACATTGGTTGTGCTATCTCTCTACCTTCTGACGAATTGGATGATTTTCTCAGGCCTATTTATATTTTAATTTATTGTAACTCTTCTTTAGTCTCTTATCTGAACAACTGAGACTTTTACAAAAGTAATGAGAGCTAAGAAATAACTCTCCAAGACTGGATGGATACATATTATATTTTTTTTCTCTAGCACTTGCAAGTCTTGGGTTATATCTTACGCAACTTTTCCATGCTGACAACTCTGTTAGTTTTGCCTAGACACAGAAGGTAGTGATAATGAATAATGTGTGTTGTAGGTTTCTTTACAGATGAAACCAATGAAGTGTCCTGAAGTCTAGTAACTGCTCAATACCAGCAATTTATACAACAATCTGTATTACTGCTGCTTTGAACCAATTTATTTAGTCATTTGGACTTTAACTACCCAGACACATTCCTTCTTGCTGCAACAGCAGTGATACAGGAAGGGGTGTTTTAATCCATGCAGTCATTTCCATCTTGGATTTCATGAGGGCTTATTCTTGTCTCAGAGATGAATCATTCAAATATCCTTCTACAGATTCCAGGTGAGTTACTCACGTTGAGATGCTTCCAAGTAATACACAGAAAGTTGCTGAGAAAATGATGAGTCTCTGCCTAGTCAAAAAAAAAAAAAAAGTTCAGCAAAAGGAGATCCGAGCAAAAAAAAATCTTTCTAAGGAGACCTGGGACCAAAGGGCTTCCACCTTCAGAAATGTGTGGCCAACAGGGATGCACAGTACTTGCTTTACTGACTGACCCATCAGCTACTCTCTGTCCCCAGAAACAGTTCAGGAAATGACTGAAACTATCTGAAGACATAAAAAGGATAATTAAGTTCCAATGTGGGAATAAGAGGGTAATCTGTCCAGACAAATCTAGGACCTAGTATTGAAAACTGTAGTATCTGAATATAAAAACTGAGTAATTTTGAATAAAGATGTCTATCAGGACTGTAAATTCTGAGAGCGAAAAAGTAGCTTTGCTTAATAGACCATCTCTCCATCTTTCTCTAACCCATTTTCTTGTTCTCTTTCTTCCTTTTGTGTTACTGCAAAAAACGCATGTAAAATCTGATACTGAGAATGCTTTAGCTTCATTTCAATCTTCTCAAAATGTTTTGTTCCACTGTGAAGATTCCCCTTATGAGATAACCTGAGCCATGACCGCACTGGGCTCACGGGGCCACTTATTTGCAGAGAGAACAGCTGTATTTTGAGGAGTCTCTGAGGCTCTCTAAAGATGTTTTTTTTGAGCTGGCATGAGAAATCACCTGGGACTCGGAGCAGATCACAAGGTGCTTAGGACAATATTTTCTCTGCGCCTTTTTTTTGCTGAACAGAATTGCTGCACTATAAACAAATGCGAGTTTTGCCTCATTCTTAGACGCCGTGAGTTATGAAAGCCCCCTCTAGATGTAATGAATGTATAGATCATTTTGACCAGATCATAATCTATTAGTAAATAATGCTCCTTGAGAATGTATAGGTGAAATAAAAAACTTCTTGCTACTATTGCTGTATTGGTATCAAGGATTAGTGATGAGGCCAATATGATCCTGAAGCTTTGTGCTAACAATGTTTAAATACAACGCAGAACTAACTACAGGGTTTGGTTAGCCAGAAACAGAACCTGAAACTATACACAGCTTACCTGTCCCTAGACTTTATCACAAGCTCCAAACTTCAGGTTTGCTGACATTTAAAAAACTTTGCCATCAGGCTCCCCTGGTAGGCATATATATTATATATATAGGGATATACATTAGGGATATCCCTGGTAGGGACATTAATAAGTAAATAACACGGCAATTTTAGAATGAGCAGGACCCTGCTGTAGCAAACCCCTATAATACCTGTGACTCCTCTTCACCATCCGTGGAGGAAGCCCAAGGATTTCAGCCTATCTAAAACCTATGGCCAATTGTCAGCACAGTCTCTAGGCCACAGGAAGGTTAGTTTTAAAGAAGATGTCAGTTAAGGGACATCTGTGTGACACATGATACAGTGTCCAGAGATTGGAGTCTATGTATTGCTCTCAATCTAGAAAGGAAGTCACTAGAAAAAAAGGGAAAAAAAGCACGGGGGAATAAAAGTACTTTTGAAAGAGAAGAAATCTACATTTCAATGAAAATCCTTTCAAGGCATTTCAAATAAGAGTCTGAGAGAAATAATTACAAAGTTTGGAGAAAAAGAACGTTAGCTTTGATATCTTTTTCTTCTATGAAGCAATTAAAATAAGCAATTTTTCAAATACTAAGCAGAAAATTACTAATGGTTGAACCCAAAAGCTTTCATTTCCTTCTTGGGGCCTTTATTCTTCTAAAAAAAGACAAAAAAAAATGTGAAGGTGGTTTTCCAGATAGATTAATGCATAAAGCAGTCGCTAGTTGGATGTCATAAAAACTACAGCAGCATAGAATAGCTGAGATTAAGAGCTAGATTTAAATCATGCAACAGTCCAGTTAATATCA
Organism: Trogon surrucura; assembly: GCA_020746105.1. Lineage (NCBI taxonomy): Eukaryota > Metazoa > Chordata > Aves > Trogoniformes > Trogonidae > Trogon > Trogon surrucura. The sequence goes on along the minus strand of CM036627.1, from coordinate 16,774,611 downwards.
ATGTCTAATTAAGAAATGCATAAGAAGTCTGTAATGTTGATTTGATGGAGAAAAACTCTAATAGGGTTTCTTTTGGAATTTTCCATTTCAATTGCTGTGTAGACTTTTAATGGATGTCCTATCCAGTCTTTGGTATTAGCAGGAATCATCCTCATATTAAAACCAAGGCCTAAAATGGAACACAGGTAGACAAATTAGCTCGTCTGGGAAGCAGTCTGGGTAAAATGACAATGTGAACTCAAGCTGGAATTTTAGTACAAATAAAAGAGAACAAATGTCTCAAATCTGGTATGGAAACTATCTGCTTATTGCTTTAAATAGTTTAAAACTCTGTAATTTTAAACAATGGGATGTTAACCCATTTCCTCACCTCCTTAAGCCTGCCGAAATCCCTGACAATTCACACCTAGAAATTTAGGCCACTAAGTGTTATTAACTAGTCTTTTGAAATAGGAAGGTGTTCTATAGTTATGTATGTTAGTACTGTGTAGAGGTGGGTTCTTCTCTTGCAATGGGATTTAGAGTGAGCAGTTCCCTATCATAATCAACGAGTGTCGTTAATCTCCAGCTCCTCTCTGAGTAACTGAAGCTCTTAAACATTTTGAGCAAAACTAAACCCGCAGTATCCGCTGCATCACACGGAGCACCCAGGACTTCTGGTCTCCTGATACGAAACGGGAACTGGTTTTATGCTGCATGGCACTGATGCTCTAAAGCTGTTAAACTGGGAGCAGTGTAACTGTGATTATGCACAAATACACATTTCAAAGAGGGAGAAAGCATAGCACTGGATTAAAGCAGCGGTGTATTTGTTATCACCACTTTGTTGTTGGCCCAACAAATCCAGTGGGAATTATCTCAAGAATCCAAGAAGACAGCAAACTCAAAATAACCCCGCTGACCCAGGCAGCAAGCACACCAGGGAGTAATTTTTAAGTTCATTAGGACACATTAAAATACAATACGTTGGCCATGGTAAAGCAAGGCATACGATTCCATCTGTCTACTTATTTCTTTCCAGTACTAAATCCATCCAGACACCTTTCAGAATTATATCATTAAGTCTTGCCACTTCACTTAGCAAACAAAGAGTGGGAAAGTCTGGAGGTAAAAATCAGTATAACAGTGAAAAGTTTGGCACTTCTGAATCACCGTCACTGCCTGAAATATCACGGTCCAAATTCATGCCTGACATTACTCTGTTGATCAGCGAGCCGCCAAAATGTCATATCAAACAGTGATATCACGGCCCTGGGGGGGATGCTCCAAGGATTTTTCTCCTTGAAAGAAATGGGAACTAGGATGTTCTCTGTGAGACATCTGCCTTCTGAACAATACAAAAAGTCTTGTGTGAGAACATTTAGGTTGTTGGCAGGAATCTTTTTTTTTATCCCCCCTCTTGACTGTCTGACTGGGGAGGTATTGTGGATAAAGATGCCTTTGGATGGCTGTTCAAATGGAGCACTGCTCTAGCAGGATGCTTTGTCTGCAAGTGTTGTTGGATTTATGCAATACTTAAAAAAAAGAGTATCAAGCAGGTTGTCTTTTGCAAAAACACAAAACAGACAAAAATAAACAAATCTTAACTTGTCCAACACACTTGAGAGCCACAAATTCTGTTGCAGTTTTGCTAAAGGAGAAGAAAATTTCTCCTTTCCTCCATAAAACCATCCTTTTAGACATTACTGCAGTCATGACCTCACCGCAGTTCCTGGATTCTCTCTGAAAAGATTAAAATGAACTAATACACCAGTGATCTCATCACAGCATAAAGGACGTCTTACACAGGGGGAAAAAAATGGAGAACTTCAGTGCTTAATTTGCATCAGGAGTAGAAAAGGCACTGTAACATCATTGTGGAAAAACACTAAAGGTACAATGCCAGAGGGATGTTCCTCCATCTTCTTATAAGCTATTGGATTTGTCCTACCTGATGCTGCCTGTCACACCTGTTGTCCTTTTAGCTGTATACACATCTATTTTCTTCCCTTTTTTCCTGCCTTTACTTATACACTCCTCCTCTGTGCCCTTCCTACATGTTTTAATGTACCTGATCACCTGGAGTCATATATGCTACTATTCTCAGCACTATCCAAAACACATTTTGCAGAGTATGTACATACAATCACATTACACAAAAGCATTCACACATACTTCATCTATAGCCTATGTTATTCTGGAAAAGAACACCTTTCCTACATGTATATGCAGTTCTCAGGTCAAGGGGTCATGGAGCTCTCATCTGCTTTGGAGCTGTTGTTCCTTCTAACAGAAATCTGGAGGATGAACAGGGAGAGGTGCTTTGTTTCCTTTGGTAGGCGAACCTATAAAACCAAGAATCCCACCACATTATTAATGTTGTATCACATTCTGAGGTTTGAAACCAGAATATCTTCAGAACGTGGTGAGTGAAGTGTTAATAATGTAACCTTCTCTCTTGTGCCCATAGGTACACCTCAGCTCTGGTTTGAGATCACACTGTTAAGCAATGAGGTGACAAACCGGTTCCCTTTCTTAGGCTGAATGTCACGTAACTGCCCAGGGGCCTATTTTGGTGGTGGTAGCATCCCAGGAGAGGTGTGTTGGTGTGACCTGTTCCCACCCTGTATGCTTGGCAGGAGAAGACAACCCCCCCCATTTCCATCTGTGACCTCTCTCAGGCAGGAAGAAAGTCACGAACATTAGGCTGTAGTCTGGGAGGCATCAGAGCAGTCACCTGTTAGACACTGACAAAGAAACTTCCAAAACCCATCAAGTGGACAAGAATTCCCAGGGCTAAAACAAGCTGATATAAAGGGTGATGCTGCCCTTTTACCCATTCAACACGATTTCTTACTCCTCTATGGAGCAACAAACACATCCAACCCCAAATGTTCAGTGAGATATCATCTCTCCACAGATTCACCAGGTCAGCCCAGGCCAAAGCAGCTTGGCAAGGTTCTCAGCTTGGCTCCAGGTTCATTGGTCTATTGATTGTGAAGAGGTATTTATAGTAGATCAGAATCTTGAACCTGGACAGGCCTACCAGCTGAAGCTGTACAAACTAAATCATATATTCCCTAACTACAGATAAAACCAGTGGCCAATTTTAGCCTAATCATCACTTCTGCCAGAGGAAAGGGGAACTCTTTGAGTAAGTTCCCTTGGATATAATTCTTTCTTTCCAGGTTAAAGAAGGGCTGCAGCTAATACATATCCCGAGTCGTAATGTGGATTTGCACCTTTCCCGTTAAATATAGCTGGTTTGTGTTCAAAGCATCACTTCTATTCCTAATGCTCACTTACATCGTTACAACTTCTACATTAGTTGCAGGTGTGAAATGCCAACTGATCCACACTTCTCTTGCTGTCAGCAAGAGAGTAATGTATGTCAAAGGCCTGATTCTCAGAGGTGGGGTCACCAGGATCTCCATTTGCACATCTGCTTTGCTAAAAACAAAACTCTGGAGATTTGCAAAGCTCCAATACGCACAATACAGGATGAGTTCCCCAGGGGCCATATGTAAGCAACAGTTTGTGGTTCTCATTTAGTAGGCAGGTCACAATCTTCACTCTGTATAAAATATTTGCTGTTTTACAACAGGCAGAATTTTTCTGTCTTCATATGGGGATATTTGTATGTTTTATATTAATAAAAAAAAAAGGCTACGCTGCTCCATGTTATGCGATACAAGAGAATTCAGGATGCCAAGAGGTTAAAAAGGAGCCTAATACATAGAGCAGCTTCAGAAAGATGCTAATATTCAACATACTCCTGCTTGGACTGTGCAGCTCTTGAGCTCGGGAGACTGCCTGATCGGAAGATGCTCTGGAACCTGCCTCACACAGAGGCATCCAGATTTGGTTTTGAGGGCTTCAGGAGAAGCGCTCAAGTATTTCTACTTCCTGCTGTTAGTGGATTTTTTTGATACCTCAGAAAAAGTCTTCCGATCATAATGTGTTTGCACTTGATTCCTAGGATAATGATTCTTGCTGGGGCACCTCTAGTTTGCAGTATTTTCTGCCTTCTACCTTTTACATGAGATCAAAGACTAATCATACACATATATGCCTAATTTTTTCTTGGTTTCTGCTAGTATAGACCATCCTTCAATATCCACAGTAAAGATTCCCATGAGTAATATATGCAGACTAATCTTTTGTCTTCATCTATGGTATATATTTTGCCTCTCAATGTCATCTGGTTATGACATCACAATCCTGGTTATTCTGGACTTAGAGAACATTTTAAACACATGCATCCAGGCTTCATTCACCACTATGCGCTATACTTTTCCTCCCGCATTCGACTATTTCTAACGTTTTTTTGAGACAGTGGAATCAAAACTGATCTCAATATCCAAAACGAGAAAGCAGAGAATTGGTCATCAGCTATATGTTTCATTACATGGGATTTAGACCTACTATCCCCATAGTGATTTAATCGGAATAAAACCCAAGTGATTAAAAAAACCCCCACAGCATACTGGGGAAAGCCATGAGCAGAACACATAGGCCAGAGCATGTTTTGTGGATATCTGAGATCCCAGCCCTGAGACTGCGGTGCTCAAAACGAGCACGTCCTTAAGGAAACTGTTAAAAATAATTTTAATACTGAGGAAGGGAAACACTAGCTTCTTTAAAGAGAACTTTGATTCTAGAAAAGACTCCTGATCTCAGTACGTTAAAGGAACTGTGCAGTAGCAGGCAGAGTCTGGGTCTTCATGGAAGTGGCTCTTGAGAGGGGTCCTTTCCTCCTGAAATTTACACCAGAAATTCAGAGCAAAAGTTGGCCATGTTTCATCAGGATGACTTCATTACCTTCCCAAGTAATAGGAATTAGATTTCTTTCCCTGGGGTGTAGAATAGAGACATCATAAAACCACACAAAGAAATGCAGAAAGAGATACTGATTTTCTTGGGATGAAATACAGAAAAATTTGGCTTGAAAAATATTTGAGTATAATACAGCCTGAATTTTTAAAGATAGTTTAAAGAAACATTTTTAAAGAAACATTTTCCAAGTGCACGCCTATTAGTTTTATTTTCATTTTTTTTTTGCCATGTATAATTATGCAAAACTTACAACTCATAAGATTTTTAGTTTCTGTTGAGAATTGCCTTTTCCAAGATAATTTTGTATGCTATTACTTTAGCCCACTGGGTATCATGTAGGCAAGGTGTTAAGATTATGCACATGAATATTTCTGTCTACCACTTATGCATGCTGAGACAATATCAACTTATACTTTCTTCTGTCATTGGTCCTTATTCCATAGAGGATATTCTTAATTACCAGCAAGACAATTTGGTAATATCATGTAAAGTGTTACAACATAATTTCTGTGGTGATTTACACCTGCTAAGGAGCTGGTCACTGAATTTTAAACCATACTTTAAGTTCAGAAGATAGAGAATATGTTTTTCTGCAGGACACTTTCTCTTTTTAATAGAAATACTCTCCTTTTTTTAATTTACTAGCACAGTTCTTCTAAACGACATGGAGCTTCTGAACACGGAGACACCATTTTTGCACATTTGCGCTGCTCTGAAAAATTTAGAGCATACTTCTGTACTGGCTTAAATCAACTCTAGTCTAAATGCCTAAACGCTATTTTCGACAACTGTGCATGAGGGACGTACCTTTACAGGGATTCTGAAGAATACAAACCTAAAAATATCTCAGTGGCACAGCAAATTCGCTGCATTCTTTCCTCCACTTTGTGATTATGGTTATATTTTTTTTTTAACCCTTGCAGGCTTATTCCTATGTTGGTTGGAAATGATGGGAGTTATTCCATTGACTCCAACAAACTCTGCTTTCTGCTGGGTTAAGGAAGATGTTTGCTCATCACATTTGCAGGTAATGTCCCACTAATGAAATTGGGAATTTTATAAACACATCAGTGCCCAGTGAAAAAAAGATGTGAGATAGACATCCAGAAATTACAGTCTACTTGTAAAAGAAATAAAACAAGGAGTGTTTACTAATGACTGATAAATTTCTTTGTAATTACTTCCACATTTAGGGCAACCTTTTCCGAAATCTTCTACAGAAACCCCACAATTCATGGGAATATTGACAGTGGTTGTATTCAGAACAACACATCTCATATGTGACAAAAATTACTTATGTTGGGAAGGATTTTTCGCTCCTCAAATTACTTTTCTGAGGCTTTATTTCAATTTCCAGCTATTTTCTTATCCTCCTCCTCCTTTTCTATTTCTAATAGAAACCCAGAACTTTTTATCAATTTAGAGAAGAAATAAAACCAAAGAAAGTTCAGGCACAACTGTAAAACATGGTCTATTTTAAAGTTCCAACTAAGATAATAAGAATCTGTTTTGTGCTGTACTTCTCTCACAAATTCAGTTTTCCACAGTGCATTCAGTGTTGTAATAATGCAAATCAAATACAATTTTAATAACTCCTTCCATTAAAATGATCTATTAATGTTTTAAGACTCCAACACTTACGAGCATGATTCTAATTGCATGATTTTGCTGCGGGCAGGTTTTATAGATCTGTCTGATCTTCAGATATTTGCACCGTTTGGACTGTTTTAAATAAATTAATTTTTGGAAGAGTTCCAGTCAGCAACAAGTTAGGTTTGATAGTAGTTATCTTGTGGATAATTTTATGTATCTGCTTCTATGTGAGGAAAAACTAGGTAAATTCAGAACTCTTTGAAAGGACAGACCTGAGGTTTATGCAGTGACAAATTTTATGCAGAATGTTCTGAAGAGCGGGATTTTTATTCACTGTGTTAGTACAAGGAACAAAAGAGGTTTAAAGTGAACAAAATTTTATGTTTGCTGTGCAGCACAATTAAATTGCAGGACTTTTTGCCACAGAATACCAAAACCATAGTCAGATCGAAGAAGGATGAGAAATTCCTGGAAGATTGTTCGTTTGATATCATTAAACATTCTGGGTTTATGAAACTTCTGTTGTCAGTCTCCACAATGCACTGAGTGACAGGAACAAGGAAAATACCTCAGGAGAAGAACTAATTTGTCTTTGCCTTCTGACTCTCTTCTTTATATCTGCTGGGGGTTTCTACCACAGACATGGTGAGGGGTCAGCTAGAACTTTGGCCTAATCCAGCACAGCTACTTCTAGGCAAGACAAACGGTTGTTTGAAAGCTTGCTCCTCTCTCTAGAAATCTGTGAAAGGCTTCAGGTTTTCCTGTCATTCTGCTGAGCGGGATGATAAAACCAAACAGGGTTAGCCTTGGGAAGAAGGTAAGCAGAGCTGCAAGAATGACAAAGAAAGTATTTCCTGAGTGGCTTGTGAGGAGCCTTACCTTGACGTGGTCCCCAAGCTTTATGTCTAGTGGTAGGCTTTTGGCCACAGGCATGCTGGTTCTCCTCCTCATATCATAGAATCATAGAATGTTAGGGATTGGAAGGGACCTCGAAAGATCATCAAGTCCAATCCCCCTGCCAGAGCAGGAATGCCTAGACTATGTGCTATTTCTCACCCTGAGCATCACTTGAGATCTACTGCAGAAGGTTCCCTCCCCTCAAGATGGACCAAAACCATCGACACAAGCTTGCACTCTAGATTCAACATTTTTTTCCGTTGAGCATTTATTCCAACTCTTGTTCATGACAAATACCTACATAAGTCTCAAACCAATGAATGTTAAAACTAGAAGTGGTAATATCCTTTGAGGGATAAACAATTAGTATTTACCAAATGTTGCTAATCATATGTTGAGAAGTGATTCCTTATATGCAAAAAATAGCACGTTACTGAGTGAATATGGCTTCACCCACTCCAACAGTGCCTCTGGTGAATTCTACATCTGAGACGATGGAAAAGAAGAACATTTCCTCTGACATAACAAGCATGCATTTTCCTTGCAAGATGGAGCGCTAACAGGCTGGCAATGGAGTTTACACAGTGGCAAAGAAATAGTCTACAAGTTATGCAATATCTATGACAAATTTTTGCTTCAACAGAAACACTTTAGATGAGTCCCATTTGAGAATAAGGGAAGGGACACCAAGCCACAGGTGTACAACACACCTTGAGAAATATGAGCTTTTACATGAGTGGATACTTGGAAATATGGATACTTTCAACAGTATTGGAAGTTTTCAGTGCTGGATCAACTCAGAACATGAAGGCCTCCATTATTGCTCCTTGGAAGCCATCCTGAACAAGAACACCCTGAGATACTGACTTGATGACACGAAGTGGATTATGTCTGAGATTTTCTGTGAGAAGTTTGCATTGGAAAATGCCAAAAAGGCAAAAAGGTTTGGAGAGAATCATGTGGTTTTCATGACGCTTCTCAGCTGAAAGATGTTAAAGATCTTCCACAATTATTGCAAGTGTCCCAATTTTTTTTTTTTTAAATGAACACTTATTTGCTTTGAAAGAGGTGGTTTTAATTTTTAATTTATAAGTGAAAGCAAAGAATGAAATATTTTGAAACTACTGAAACAAATGTCTCAGTGTGATTTTTTTTTTTTAGCAGCAGAGAATTAGCTGAAAAAAATGAAATCTTGAAAATTCCCGAAGGACAGAAAAAAAGCACTTCCCTGTCAGCTATAAAATGAGAGAAAAATAAGACATTTTGCTTTCACACCAAGATTCAGTAAAATACCTACATTTTTACAGAAATTACAAAGACTTCAACTTGGACACATTTTGGGTTTCTTTCCAAGTGTGATGCTTACGTATGGTAAGTGATAATGTTTTTACTAGATCTGGTCATCTACACTCTTGGATAAGTAACTGGAGACGTTCCAGACTCCACAAGGGTTATAGTCTCTATTTCACATATTGACACAAGGAGGGGGGCAGGAAGCATGACCAGAGAATGTCACAGTTTTATCCCAAACTAACGTGTTTAAACAGAAAATTATGATTAATTCTTAAATAATTTTAAAACCAAGGAGAAAGAGCCCTGGATGCCAGGAAGGGTTAGGTATTGTAAGGGGGAGAGGGAAGGCCTGTAGAGCTACTGTACCAATGGTGTAGAACAAGACCATCCTCCGATGCCTGCTCAATTTGTCAGGAATTTCTTTTCTGAACTCCAGGTTTCTCCAGAACACCCTCAGCCCTTTTATCTATGAGTTATCTTGAAGTTTACTGTCTGCCTATCACCTTGGCTGAACCACACTAATAGTCAGCTAATTACAATGTGAACGCTCTAATTTGCTTTATGTCTTTCTCAAAAAACGCCCCCCAAACGTGTGTGTGCAGGCATGCACGTGAGTAAACTTTTGTTCATGCTATAACACTGCAGCACCACGTAGAATCTGTAGAATTTTATCATGCTTCAACTGGATTTGTAGCAGGTTTGCTGCCCCCTCCATTGCTTCCCCCCCCACCAGGCCACCACCAACGCTTGTCATTCCTGATTTGCAACATCACATGTTTCTCCAACACCCGGCTTCTCTGGACCAGAAACTGGAGCAAAGAAGAGAAATACGTGTTTGTCATTGAACTGAACTGAGAAGAAGGAAGAGGAGAATGATAAGATCATAGCCTGCAGCACTTTGTTTATGAGAACATCCTTCCAGTGATATATGTCTGCACCAGGTGAAAGTATTGTGTCACCCCTAACATATTTTAAATGCCAGGGCTGTCATGCAAGAAGACAATGATGAACAAGTTTAAACAGAACATGGTATTGTAGCCGTGTACAGAGCGTTACCCTTCCTTTAAAAGTTTGCTTCGTCGCAAAATGTTTCCAAGCTCTGCTATAACCCTCTACAGAACCTTTCTCACACAGAATTTAAACTAAATGAAAATATTCCTATTGCACATAAAGTGATGGGGTTATACATAAACCAGTGAGCTCTCTCATGCAGGTTTTCCAGGCAATTTTAACTGTCCTCCCTGTTACGCTGTCTGAGCCTCTCATAGCTCCTTGGACAGGAACCTCGCTTCGCTTAGCAAACAGGCAAACAAAGGTATGTGTGCAGGGATGGGCCCCAGGTCACTGCACGTCAGAGGTTGACTCAGACCAGCAAATTCCCGTTAGCTGCTGGAGCTCCCAGACCACATCCTTTGGTTTGATTTCACACAAAAGAATTCAGTTTGCGTGCTCCAGGACTGCCTTGTGTCCAGCAGGGCAAGCTGGGTCATTCGGAGGATTCACTTCAAAAGTGCAATCCTGGGCCAAAGTGAAATGTTAATGTAGCAGCACCTTTTGTCACAAAGCAAGTATGCCCAGAGCTATCATCATATGGCAGTTTTCTTTCCAGATATTTATCTTGAGCTCAACTGCACAAACACCATCCCAGCATTATGTCGCTATTGCACAACATGACTCATCTGGCCAGACAGCTCAGACTGAACCTTGGGAAAGCCAACGTCCAACACATGATATTGAATATGGGCACGACCATATCCACCTTGGATTCAGGTGAAAGAGCTTTAGCCATGTGACACCACAGAGTTGTACATCTTTGAGGCAAGCTAAGGTCAGAGCTACTTTGTGAACCATCCAGGACATCAACGACACTTTGCAAGAGAGAGGTTTCTGGTTGCCTGAAAAAAACGTTTGAGAAGCTAGAACTTGTTAAGCACTTAGTGAGGTCCTGTGTGGGCTTTTGCAACGTGTTCATCATCTCCCCATCAGTTTTACTTTATGTAAAAGGGAGACACCTTATTTTTCTCACAAGGTTATTAGGAGGATTTTCCAATTAAGGTTCCTTACAAATGAAAGTGTCTTGCAAACAGTATTTAATCACCTGACTAAAAACGGGCTCCAACTTCTTTAGGCAGAACATTAGTTTTTATAGGGACTAGGCACGGTGGCCAGCTTAACATAGGGCTGCGGGATCATACACTGCATCTTTAAGACATAGTTTACTTTTGAATCAGTAAATGTACTAGACAAAGCAGCCATTATTTATGCATTCCTGCATACATGGCAAGGTGAAAATAATAGAATAAACATCATATACTTCATTATGATATCGGTTTACACTTCCAGGGTACACAAAAAGAGGCCATTTCATCAAGCTAATTGCCTGAAAGTAAAAGAGAGAGAACTTTAGCTATTAGTCTATTATGGGGCTTTTTTCTTAATCACAAATAGGGGCCGTGTGTCCCCAGGGGGATGTGTATTCTAATTTACAATTGAACTACAGATCAGAGCAATCAATCTTGTGCAGCACTTTTACAGTGTAATTGCTGCAACATAACAAATAAAAAAAAAAAAAAGGCAGCTTAAGTCGAGTTTCAGCTTGAGGTGGAGATATTTACCAGGCATTGGTTCGGGGTGGGAGGGAGGCAGAAAGAGAAGAGAGGCTCCAAGGCCATGAATATGCAATGAGGGCTCATTAGTGCCCCAGTGTTGCCATGACGAATGGCATTATCCCCAGACTGGTGCAGCCTAAACATGAATTTTATAACGACCCATTTATCATGACTTGTCATGGGTTTCTTTACTGTACTTTCTACTGACTCTCACACCTTCCACCATTATCACCTCAAAATCCCTTCCTTTTGTTATTTTATCTCATTCTAGCTTAGTTTTTGGCGATGATTCTCAACTGATAAGGAGGACTGCAAATAGCAATACGCTGGCGTTCAAGAGTTTAGTTTCCTACGCTGAGGACCCACTGCCAGAAGCGTAGGTGGTCTTCAGTCCACTTACTAGTGGATAAGTGTCCTCATTGTCACGAATATCTGCAATCTTGTCAGTTGACTCAGTAGAAAGGTCTCGGATTGACTGAGCACTGAGACAACTATCTTTCCATTCTGGCAGATGTGATGGATGAATTTGTTTTGTTGACCTAGGCCTGTCTAAAAGTGCTTTTCTTCATCCCACTCTGGCTATGTGCATAGGATAAAAATCCACCCCTCATTTTTATATTGATAAAGGTACTAAATCCAATACATAGCCAAAACCTGCTTTCTCCTCAACTTCAGTTAAACTAAAAAAACCCCAAAATGTACTAGATGCAAAACTTAAGTGATAGAAAAAGCATTTGCCTTTGAGGAACAAGAGATATTAGTCAATTCCAAAGGAAAATAAAATTATTGCAAAGTAATTAGTGTCTAGCTTGAGCTCATTTTTGGTCACTGCACGTTGTCTCAGTTTTACTGCTGTCCCTTTGGCCTCCCCAGTTCCACATTTAATATACCACTCCTTATAAAGAAATCCCTGTGGCTCAGAAGGCTGAATTGCCACTGCTGGGCTAGGGCCTGCTCTCTAGTATATAGAGGCTTTCATTTCCCAAGTTATGAATCTGACATCTCATGGCCAAATCCATGCCAGTTTATTTCTGAGAAGTCTGTCCTCATTATTTACCCCAAATAGTTTCACTGTCAGTATGCCTTTTTTTTTCCCCACTGTGAAGTGTCTGGAGTATCCAAAAGTATCAAGCCTCTCTTTGTTGGGTTTTACACTTTTGCTATTACAAGAATTTGTCTTTAGGGATTGAAAAATCAAGCAACTTATTTCCAGCTATTACTTGGATAGGACTTCATGTTCTTAAACAAGCCGTGAGCTCCCATGATCTCTGAAAACAACTCTCCCGAGGTCTTCCATCAGGATAGTCCTACAGTTCTTTCATTACTCTACTGGATGTTTGAAAATATTAAAAGGCATCTAACATCCCAGGCCAGCAATTTATAGACTCAGAGTCTGATGTTGTAGCCCTCAAAGCCTCTATTTCTTCCACAAAATCTGCACTTTGCTATTATTGTTGCCAAGACAGGCACGTGTTTCACTAGAGGAGTACTTTGTCAAAGGAACAGTCCATTATCCGAAGATTCATCACAGGTTCTCACGTCAGTATGCGATGAAAGGGAGTCTGGATGTCAGAAAGTGAGGAGGAAGGAAAGCTCCCTCTCAAAAACGTGCGTTAGGTAAATGGCACACTGTGATTTAACTGGGCATAGCTGACCAGGCCAGCACAGCCTGATGTGTTCTTACCATTTAAATTTTTTTTCTTTTCTTTTTCAAACCCATCTGTGTTCCTTTGGAATAAATACATATATTTGTATCTTTTTAAAGCCCTGGTCAGCACCTCGCACAAGTCCCTGACCTTTCATGGAGAATCCTATCTTCCATTGCAATACAAATGACGTTCTGTTAATTATCAGAAGAGGAAAAGAACTCTCTCAAAGAAGCAAACCAGAAATGACTTCTAATATTGCAAAAAATGTCCACTGCCTTTGCAAGGACTCGGGACACAGCAAATATCATTAATCCTAAGAAAAAATGTTTGCCCTATGACCCAGGTGATCCAGATCCCCTAATGAGTGGAGAGAATGGAAAGTTGTTTGAAACAATATAATAAAATTAAATTCTTTCCTTTTTTTGGCTCCTATTAGGAGTTCTAAAACTTACAGCCAATCTGTAATGTCAGACTGATATGCCCGAATGCTGAGCCGTTACCTCCAGTTTGTGTGATAGAATAAGCAGATTCCTGTTTGATTTGGTTGTAGTAACTCATAGGTCCCATCCAGGGAGCTTATTCTATTATTTTATACCAATATTTACAAGTCCCTCAGGAAAACACGCTCATCTTTCTTCTGCTCACCTCATCAAAAGGATAGACATTGAAGCAAAGATTTTTAAACGCCAGCCAATGCAGAAGACATCTAGCTCTATGTCACTTTAACATCCAATACCACTACAATCACATCAGAGATTTTAAGGTTGAGATTAGCAACCGTATGGACAGCAGCTGCCTTAAACAGAAAAGCACTCCCTATTCCTCAGTAAATCCAGAAATGGCAATCATTAGATAAAATAATTGCAATCCTTAAAATATTAAATCCTTGGTTCTAAACTAACAGGCCTCTAATGATAGGAAACACAAATTTCGTGAAGAAAAAGGATGTCTTTCATTGTCACGTGAACCCACCTTACATCAAAAATGTCATCTGTGAGATTGTTTCAAAGAAAAATTAAGATATTTAGACAAAATTTTTAAATGGAAGAAAAGCCTATAGGATGGGACTGTTTATCTGGAATTCAGGGCAGGTTTTTGTGATCAGAAGTAGGCTGTGAGTGAACTCACACAAAAATTCTGCACCATTAAAATGCATATTTTAATGAAATCAAATCCTGACCATACAGTAACAATCTATAAAGTTATATTAAGTAGTGTGCTGCATTTACAAATAAAATTCACAAACGTAAGATTAAAAAAAACCCCACAAAACAACTGGAAAAGAACTGCAGATGTGATTCCTTTATAATGCTGTTCAATATCTGCTCAACTGACGTATTTACACGAACAAAAAAACCCCACAAAATGCAGATACTATTTCCCCCCACAAAATACACTTTCAAAGATATGAAAAAATGCTAACCCTGAACACAAAACTCATTCTGAGTGAATACTTAAGTATTTGAACACCTTGGTAGTGTCAGGAAGATATCATCCTCTGCCTGAAAGGACTCCTGGTTATACTACTATAAGCTTGACTGGTCTTTTTTTTTATTTTTTTTTTGCTTTTGGTGGAGAAGTCCCTCCCTCCTTCCTCAGTTCTTTTTCAAATATGGTCTATTTTTTTTTTCTCCCTTCAAAGCTTAGCTTTAGCCGTTTTAAGATGACTACACGAATGATCTTTTCCTCTGGATAGACTTCAGCTTTGTCTTTAAGCTTCCTCTGCCTTTCTCTCCACAGAGCCAATGGCTTCCAGCTCCCCACTTTTAAACAAACAAACAAAATGTCCTTCTTCCTCCTCCTCCCCACTTTCTTTAATGACATCTTCAGTCATTAATGAGTTAATAAAAATCTCAAAGTCATCTGGGAATAGATAAGGGGAAAGAAAGAAGAGCATTGTACACATAATGACAGGCTCCCTCCTGGCCCTGCGATGTCATGGGTCAGCCATGTCAAGAATGTGTGTGCCCAATCATCTGCTGATTTTTATCAGCAAGGCCTCAAGCAGAATCTGACACGGCCAGTTTGGGAGTTACAATGAATAAACAATGACTTCTTGGATTGTTGGCGGCTGTATGATAGAGTGAGAGGGTTTATATATACTAAAACATGATGACATTAGCAATCAATATACCAATTACTGGACAAGTTATTGGACTAAGAATGCACATGTCTTGAGCTTTGTGCACTTTGAACATTCTACCAGCAAAGTAGACCACAGAAATAATGTTACTTAACCCTTTGCAAGCCAGATATGCCAATACCTGATGATGCCTTGAAGTTTCTGAGAGCGTGAGGTAAAAGAAAACCTGACCCAATTTAGCATATTAAGGCTTTCAAATAGAAGACACAAGCCTGGCAAATTTCTTATTCAGTAGGACTTGAGAAAGAATGGATTTTTTTTTCAACTAGTCGGTTAGGTGTTAGAACAACAGATCCTAAAATATTTAAATTATTCTCCATAAAATCTCAGAGGAAATAGATTTTTTTTTGCCCAAACACTCCTAGCACACTATCCAAACTTTACCACTGAGAATTTAGAACATGTCTTTTATAAGACAGTTTGGCAAATATCCCAGCAGCTCTCATCTGTCTATTCTACAGTAAAGAAAGGAAAATAAAACTCTACCATACTTTTCTTGTTCCCGTGCTACTAGAAATGCATTTCTGCATCTGGTCAGCGATCATCCTCTTACTTCCTTTAGTCAGCTTAAAATATTCAGTGTTTATGAGTTTGTCTTCTGTTATTCTGGAGGAAATTGTGACGATTCAATGGCGTGTTATAATTGAAGCCAGAATAAAATGTGGTTTAACAAGTCACCTGATTCAACGCACGCACAAGGTGGAGATCAATGTGGCAGGCAGACCCGCTGTGTCCATGGGCATAGCAAAAGCCTTGTCCAGATTGAAGTTAAACAGCGTCAGCTCTCCAGTGTCCATTAAGATGGACAAGCCCACAATCTAACAGAAAACTCATGGGTTTTGCCCTGAGACACATCATTAAAATGATGTGGGAAAGAGATTTTGTGATGGTTCTCCATCCTTTCCTGTGTCGCCTAGGAATGACAACTTTTACCGAGATCTGGGAAGCAGCGATGTCATGTGCCCTTTGACTTTTGCTCAGGTGGCAGCAAACAAGGCAGGACATAAATACAAAATTTTGCTTTGACTGTCAGGACATAAGCCCCCAGTAGAAATATTGCAAAAGTAAAGATGTAGAAGAATTCAGGCTGGCACTGCATATTTACTGTGTGTATCAGAGGCTGAATAAAATTTTAAAATACATCTCAGATCACTTTTGTGATGTAACGGCTACAGTGTTACTCTAAATTACAATCAAATCTGCTCCTGCTTCTCAGAGTTGTATTGGACAGTAATGACAGAGGGACCAGTCTCAGGCAAAGGGGAAAAACAGATGAAACTGAACCTGGGTTTAACTGTAATGATTGTGAAATCTTCAGCTGGATCCTTTCAAATGGCTCTTCCCTTCCCACAGAATAAGTTCTTGAAAAGTTTGGAAATTAATTTGTCCAGCATGTCTGATATGAATAACAAAATGCTTTTAAATGTAAAGGTTTCATAAAATAGCACCATTACCATACATTACAGTGAATACAGTTAAAAAAAACAACTCAATAATCCCTCCTCTGTAATTTACAATTAACTTTTTGCCTCAAGGTAACAGCTACACTCACAAAAATAATGGTAATAGATTGACCTTGTTATGAATGGATAACAAGCTGGAAACAATATAGTTTGTCACAGAGCATTAACTGTTACTGTTGAAATTGTAAATAATGTGTATGGAAGTTACAATGTAAATGGCTCCCCTTAAAAATATTAATTATGTTGATTAAACACTCGATGCATAATGGATTATTCTGAAATGTATTAAAGTCCATGTCACAGTGAGTACCCCATTTTCTAAGATCCCATTCCCAGACTACTGGAAAATCTACAGCTGGGCTTTGACTGCTCGAGGTAGACAAAGGGTTTACAATGGAACATCGCCTTAAATTAAAGATATACAGCTGCTGCTTTTGTTTGGATTGTTTACATGCTTCTTCACCTAGCACAGCATCAGAAGATCAGGCTGTCTAGAGACATCGGGCTCTTCTGGGCTGCTTTCAGACTGCTTTGGAAACTAATGAAAAGCAATCCTCATCCAACAGTGCTGGTCACTCACTGGAGGATCTCTATGGGATACAGAGCACTCCACCAGCATTTATGCCACTTTGTAATCCTAGCAAAGGGACAGAGGAATACAGACAAGGTTTTACACGTGGCTGGTTTCCTCACACAAAAGTGATGCAACTCACTACATCAGTCACGAGGGCTGATGCTACTCAGCTGATCTTCTCTTTGTATGTCCTCTGGAGCTGGGCTGTGCCCATCTGGGAGGAGCTTGTTATCACCCCACTTTTAAGAGTGATCCAAAACTGGTTTATAACACATGGCATAGAAAAGGTTACACTTTTTCTCCCAGTGCCTGGGGACCACTAATACATGGACAAGAGACTAAACCATATTTCTGTGCTTCCCAAACACAGTAAGTGCTCCTCAGCTGTAGCTCAAGACTGGACTTAGCAGCACAGTACTTCAGTGTTCTGGCCAATTACCATGTATAGACTGCTCCATTATAAAGGAGGGATTCCCGCTAGATTATCCACATTGAGAAAGTGATATTAAAATGACAAGCCACCAAGAGGTCAAATAACCAGTTGCCAGAAGTTAGAATAACTAGACTGTGGAGCAGCAATATCTGAGGAGCTGGCGTGCGTCCCAGCACTGGTTGTCACACGAATGAAAGAAAAGACAGCTGGAATCTTTTAGGATTGACTGTTATTTTCTCTGGACATAGTGTAAATCTATCACTTTGGTTTTTCAACTGAGTGCCTGATCTGGGAGTTGAGAAACTGATTCATTAAAATGTAAGGTCTTTTTATACCTCACTTTTCCATGTGTGAGCTTCGTCTACTTTGTTTAGCTTTATCCTTTGGGACTGAGGGCTGTTCAGAGAGTCTGAGCGTAAAGAGTCTGATTACAGCTAGGGCTCTTCAGTCATTCAAACAAATACATTGCATCCTCTCTCCAAAAGTTGTGTTCTCCCACCTGGGCAGAAAAAAGTCACTGTGCTCATACAACTGAGAAGGCACCTCTTCCCCACAATGGGGTCAAAATCCCAGCTTGAGGCTGGGTGAGGAACACTCAGATTTCCCTCCAACCAATGCTTTTCTCCAAGCAGCTCTTGTTTCACCTTCAGTTAAAGTTGAGCTGTTTGCTATACATTCAGTGCCATCTCTTTAAAGATGTACATCTGAATGGGCAAGAAAGTTAGGGATTAGCAATGGGCAGAGGTCAAGTCCGTCAAGGCTTTAAGCATGTTGCTGGTTGTAAAAAAGATTACATTACTGGCAGCTCTTTGCCAGATCAGTACTTCGATGCCAAATGTTAATCCTTGCTGGGGACAAGATGGCTTGTAAATGTTATAGGAGAACATAGTTTTTCCTGTAGAAAACAGGCATTTATGGTTAAAACACAGGGATTATTTTCTCGTGCTTACGTTTGCATTTCATGCCAATTCACTCCTGCTTACTATGAGCTTTGCTTCAGTACTTACATTTAATCATTTAAGATCTGTATTTGTATAGCTAAGGAAAGTATGGTTGAGTTCTTGAAGCACTGGGGAGCAGAAGAGCCAGAGCTCAGCATCAAACTTTACCAGAGAACTTCGTCTGTCACTGGGCAAAGCCCATTTGCTTGCTGAACCTTAGTTTTCCCATCTGTAAAATGGAGCTGCATGCAAAAAGGATCCTGTAAAATTTTATTTATTACTGTCAGAAGAGCAGCCTTTATTGAATTTATAAAGCGACCTACCTATTTTAGTGTCGCCAAGCATATATCCATGACTTTATAATTGATGTCTTTTACTACAGTTAGGTAGCTTTGGATAAGCTCAAGTTTCCAGGTCAGGTCCAACACAACACTTTAAAATAACAGAAGACTCAGTTGTCCCGAAGTTTACTTTGCTGTGGACCGAAAGCATAACTGGGTGTACCCAGCAGCTGTTACTAAATGTGTGCAAGACACTGCACATGACTAAGCATAGTCAGAGAGTTAATATTGTACCAGTAGATCTCCAGCAGCTGACTATGCTCATACAGCCATACCCCAGTCCTCAAACCATAAATTCTTTGTCTCATGTGAAAGGGAAGCAAGTAGATCTGGGTGCAAACTGTGCTCACAGCTGCTGTTGGCATCTCGAGATCCTCAGTGTCTCCATGCCTCAGTTTCTCAGCCTATTTCGGGAGGTAATGAAACTTTATGCTAAAGAAAATATTAATAAAGCTTCGCTTTAAAGGGTCTGACGAGGTCAAAAAAGGGGACCATGTAAGTACTCAGGTAGATTTGATAACAGAGTTCATAAAATAAGAAAAGCAAATTCAATCTGGGGAAACCTGAGCTTCTAGGTTTCATGCTACATATGCTTAGTAGCTATAAAATCAGAACACTCTGGCGGAAGGGGAATTCAACGTTTTCTCTGGCAAGAAGTAAAAAATTATATGCAGCATACTAAGTATTAAATTGTGTTAGTCCAGTTTTGTTATGCAGATGGATTTTTTTCCTTCTCTTCTACTCTTCAAAAAATGTTTTGAATTAAAATAGCTTACTCAAGGTCACCGAAGGCATATGGTCCTGCTCAAAACTTTAAACAAAACATTAGTTTTTACAACCTTTTGTAATTTGGTATTGTATACAACATGGTTATAGACGGAGTTTCTGTAATCTTTGCAGTGGGTGACAGAAATATGAGAGCCAAATTTATAAGCCATTTAGTGAAGCATTTAATCAATTTCATGCATAGGAAATAACTCTGATTGCTTTGCTTTATCAATCTTGCTTTCTCAGAGACCTGCAGCCACTCGAACCTCAAAACACTTAAGTGCATGATGGGGGGGAAGCATATGCAAAAATCTAATGCTGTAGACAGTGTCAGAAACTTCTGAGGACTGCTTAAACTTGCTTGCCAGCATCAATAATCCCTCTTGAGGCTGTTAATATATTTCAGAAGGAAGGCAGAAAGCTTAATATTTATAGGCAGTTGCAAGGCCTCTTTTTACAGAGTTTTGCATTAAGCACTCTTTGTCTAGAATGAGTCTTGGACACTTTGTAGAGTTATGCAGATTGAGTTTGCCTCTAATACTGAAGTGTTTGTGTACGCTGTCTTTAATCACACTTAAGAAACCTCCCTGCATCACAAGTTCCTATTTCCATAAAATATGAGTACCATATCACTTGACAAATTCAGAGACACTTCTTGAGATGATAGTGCTCACTTTGGCCATCATAAGAACAACAACACATTGAGGTCTAGACTGTCTTGAAGCCCAGGTAGGAGTTAAAAGTCACACTTACCCATGACTGCAACAGGGGGAACCAACTCGAGGCTTTATCCTCTAAGAGACTGAATCCAAGGATTAGAGGAGTTGTTCTTCTGGTCTTCAAAACACCCCAGCCTTGGCATTGGGCAAGCAGATGGGAGCAACACTTCTCACTACTTCCACAAGGGAGTTGGTGAACTGGAAGATCCTTAGCTCAGTTCTTTGTCTAGTGGTATCTGTACTCACAAGGAGATGGGATAAGACTGGTCTACTGGTATATGCCAGCACAAGCTACTGCTCTTTCTGCAGAAGGCGAAGGCAAACACTGCCCAAACCAACCTCACTCATTTCTCTTATGTCTGAAATCCTTACCTGGCATAAGACTGGCTTAAAAGACTATTTCAGAGCACACTTTTTTTCTGATGTACTACAACAGCTTGTACAATACCCTAAGCAGACTACTACATAGTGACTTTTTTTTTTCCTGAGTGAAAAATTCCTCAAGGAGCAAAAAGGCAATCTCTCTGATAATCATCAGCTGCTCAACTATATTAGATTTAGACAAGGCTACAATAGTGCCAGAGTTGTCCCCTGCCCTCTAAAATTAGAACTGAAAGAATGGTGGGCACAGCGCTAAATATATAACTCATTTAAAAATAATGTGCTCTCAGCCTTTCCTAACGCTTGAAAAACTGATCATCATAAATCCCTAAAGACCTGTTTGCACAGTCACCCCTCCTCCATCAGCCCCAAACATCTTTCCGTAGAATACGTCCTTTCCTGAACATATTTTTTTCTTCACAGTATATAGTAAAAAAAAACAGTACAAGTTTGCTCCATTTAAACAGTATGTTTCCTATTTATCTAGGAGGAGAGAAGCTTAACCTGGTCTCTGCTTCTATATAGAAGCAGAAAAATAGAGGAAAGAAAAAAAGAAGAATTAATAATTACTGTCTCTCATAAGCACTAGTCCTGGAAGAATAGACAGAGACTATCCATTTGAAATGATCATAAGAGCTTTAGCTCTTTAAGCTGTAGAAAAACCTTAGCAAACATCTACAGGGAAAAAAAAAAGAAGCAAGCAACCCAACAAATTAAGAAACCTCATCTTCTTACTTCTATTTCTTTGACTTAGCAAAATCTAACACTAACAACTTCAGAACAAATAAAACAAGCAGGAGAGATTAAGAGCAGGCTTTTTCATAGAAACAGAACCACTAAAAACCTATAGGGGAACATCTTCCTTCAGAATCAAAGCAGTTTCAGCATAGATCACCTCTACTTTCCTTCCCAGCTCCCTTCTAACAACACACAGGACCCAACCCAGGAAAGAAGATAGACTGAAGGGAGGAGGGCTGGGGCTGTGCTGAATTTAAAGCCAGTTGGGACCTACCATGTAAATTGGCCCAAAAGAATGCTGGGACCTTGGAAGACTTAGAAGTCTCCGTCACATGAGATAAGGTGTTTTTTTTTTTTTAAAATTTAGGCTTTTATCTGCCAGCTGTTTCTCTTTTCTGTTTATTTCAGCTATCAGAGCATCTACAGCAGATGGCGAGCCTTTCAGAAGTGTGGTGCAAGGGGATGAAAAATATTTGGTTTGGAGGGTTTCATGGAAGTACCCCAGAAAAATTCCTCTAATTGCTGTAGTTCTTCCTGGGGGAGGGGAGAATAAATCTGGGCTCTATAAAAAGCCACATCCCACCAAACAGGAAAAATTAGCAGTGGAGATTGTGTGTAAATTTGGGGCTCTTCATTCAAGGAGATACTGCTACTTCTCCACAAAATTTGGCTGAAAAAGTAATGGGTTTGTGTGTTTTTTTTTTTTTTTTTTAGCTTCTGGTTGGTTTTGATTTTTTTTTTTCATCCCTATGTTTAAGGGAAGCTTTAGAGGGTTTATGTAGGTCTGTGGTTTTGGTCTTCTGTAGTGTTGTGAGAAGTGCCTGTGCCACAAGAAGTGGGTCTGGACTTGATCTGCTGCAAATATAAATGCCTGTTAGGGAAGCAAACAGGTCATATTACACTATTCTTGTACCTTAAATAAATCAAGAAAGGTGTAAATGTGCTAGTCATGAACTTATTTCTCCCCTGGGCTACTTCCATGAGATGTTTCTTTCTCTTCCTTCCCCCCTCACTCTACCTTTGCTGTTTTGCATGGCATCAGCTTATTGGAGGGGCTTGCTGAAAATAATAACAGTAAAAAGGTATGTTTTCTGTCTGCTCATCTGGAATTTTCTAGGAAGGATTAGTTCTTCTAATTCTTCACCCCATAAATTTAGGGTTCCCTTTCTAGTTTTGTCTTGCAAAAATGTTTAAGCAATAAAAGTATAAGTAAAAGAAGCTGTGTTTTCTTTTTTTTTCCTTTTTTTTTTTTTCCCCCTAGATAAAGATGTAACTTCTGCAACCTGCATCACCAGGTGATCTGCTCTGTTTTTTTAAAAATAGCGACTAAAATAAAAAATTTCTATGTTTTTCTGTTGGAGGAAGTTAGATCCTACTTGGAAAAGCTTCTCACAATATGAATCTAGGTTTTTAGGAAGAGAAAAACAGTATGGGAACTGAAGGTTGTTAATTTTTTTTTTTTTTAAAGAAATCTATCTTGTGGATCCAGCAATGAGCGGGCATTGAGAACTGGGACCTCGGGTTGGTGCTCTTCAATTGTGAGATGTCCCAGTCTGAAGTCAAGGGATCTGCACTTGAGTGATGCTCTCAAGGTACTCTCCAAAACTCAGCTGGCCAAAAGGTCATTCCCCACCCTTTATCTTCTATATCCTGAAGGAACTAAAAGTTTGAATTTATTCTGCTTTGCTCATGAGAGCATAAACTTAAGCTCGCTGAATGCCTTAACTCTCAATCAGAGGGTTGTTTGTGGAGAAATGGGTGTTTTTAATGACCCTATTCTGAAAATTATTCCTTCACCGCTCCTAGGAGCTGTTTGCTGCTCTTTGGACTTTTCTGGACTTGGTCGAGATTTGCTCAATTTTTACTAATGAAAGTAACTGAGAATTAAAGAAATGTCACTGCCTGCTTCCTCTCCAGAGGTGGTTTTCTTGATGAAGAATAGATGCAACAATTTGAAAACCTCAATTAAGTTTTTTTACTGTTTACAAAACACAATATTTTATAGATGTAATTTATACACAGAAAAGGAGAAGACTATTCCCAATATTATCTTTATCTTCTAGACGTAAATAACAAACAACTCAGGTAATCAAAATTTACTGCCATTGTAATAGGTTTTGGCATTGTTTATGTATCGCAAGGAATGTTAACATAATGTTGACTTTCAGGATGGAGGCCAGTACTTTTTTTGCTGGTTGCTTTTTTTTTTTTTTTGGGGTTGGATTCATTATAAAAACCAAGTCATGTATTTGTGGCTTTTATGGCATTTGAGAGATTAATTCTCATAAATAAAACTGTTTATGTCTCCTAATCAGAAAGTTGAAATTATCTGTGACAATGTGAACACTAAAAAGTTGTATACTATGAAAATATTTCAATAATTAATGCATGCACTATCTAGAGCAATTGACAGTGAGGTCATAAACATAATGGGCCATCTGTGTTTGATTTGTATCTGAAAATGCTTAAAGGGAAAGGCAGGTAATTCAGGCTTCTCTTACAAATGTAGACAGGCAAGATTTTTCGCTTTCTCAGAAGGTTGTTGAACCATTTCATTGCTTTAAAGAAGAAAAAAAAAAAGTTATTCCAGGCTAGAGCCTTTTAACACGCTTGCATTTTGCTCCTGTATTCTCTGACAAGCAGAGCACACCAGTGGGACTTTAAGTTTTCTTTTAGAGTACACAGAGGGTTGTCATTCTCCCTTATTTACTTTATATTGTTTGCTCTACAAAAAAATGCCACTTCAGGCTCCTGAGCAATCTCACTGGCTCACTTTGCATTCTGGGACCTGGGTTTAAATAGTTTTCTTTGGACTTTTCCAAGTTCAAATCTGCGCTAGGCTGTTGAAAGACAGCAAAACTTTCATGCAGGGATCTGGCTCGTTGCACCTGGATTTGTCCCAGCTTGTCTCCTGAACCTTTCCTCCCTTGTGAAAGTCAAGGTTCAGGTTACCTGCATATCTGGGTTTGGATTTAATTTAGCACTAGATTTCTGTGCTGTGATGGGGAGAAATGGATTGTCCTGCTATCGTTACGAATAACTCTTTATCTCTGAACTTATATGCGTTGGCATAAAGCCAGTATCAAGCTGGAATGACTCAATAAATAAACAACCAAATACTCCTCTTGTTTTCACTGGCTGATTTGATGACAGTCAGACTCTTGCTCTTGGCACTGACTGAGGCTCTACTGAAGGAAATGCCATTATCTTTCCAGTGCCAGGCAGAGATTAATACATTCTTAGAAACTGAATCCAGACAGGACTTCTAAATGATTTTATGTGACCTCCTGTATATCAGGGCTATTAAATACTACAAATTACTTATGATAAGACCAGAGAATGCAACCTGTTTAAAACTCTGTACAATTCTTCCCCTCTGCTCTGCCCTTTCTCGTTGCCCAAATATTAAATGTAAGCAGAGAATAGATCATAGCAAGGTAACACTAATGTCTAGAAAAAATGGCTGAAATGTATCCTGGTAATCCCACACAGCAAGAATTCCCTCGCTATCCTTGATAATCTAACCTGTGGGCAATTTCATTCTCACATCTGAAACTGGTGATTGGCGTGATCCCAAGCATGAAAAGAACAGACATCAGCTACCACCTGTGAGGTCTCTCCATTGCTGGCCCCCTCAATCCCCCAAATTTTGACCACCTCCTCAGCACCTCATCCCTAGCGTTGCAAAATCTTTGATGTAGCCAAGGGAAACAATGCCGGACATAAAGCAAGACCGGAAGCTGAATTATACTACCAAGGTGTGAGAATTATTCTTGATATTGCAAGTACCTGTCTAATGTCCAGGACTCTGAAACATAGATATTTTCTTAATGCTGAATCACAAAGGCAATAAAAGAAGGTCCCAGATTCACAGAACAGTTAGAGGAAGACTGGTCTACGGATGCTGAGGCTGCCTCTCACTTGCATAAGCATCCTCCTTTCCCCAAATCCTTTCAGATACACATGTGTATAAATTGTTGGGCGTTCCAAGTCAGGCCATGAAAAGGATAAATTCTATGTTGTCTCAATTAAAGTGGATAAACACCCTCCACCTATGTTTACCTTCAGCTATACTGTGACATCTACAAATTGAAGACCTTCTCCTAAGAGCCGCAGCCCCTTAGTCTCAAAGTTTAGCAGTTTTCAGTACTGAGAAACCACATCTTAATTCAAAGCTGAGTTTCCATAACTTCTGTTTCCACTTTTGCATCTTGTCAAGTTGTTGGCAGCTGGGTCAAATGCCCCATGTTATCCAATGTTTGCCTTGTGCACAGGTACCACTGGTTAGCAGTCAAGTTGTCCTCTTTCCTTTTTGTTAAAAATTGCAGAAGTTGAGCTTATATGCCACACAGTAGTGCTTATTTCTAGTACCTAGATTATTTTCATCTCCTGTTAGTATTTGTCTCCCTTTTGAAAGTAGAGCTGCACCCAGTTGCCTAATGATTTATCTTACCAGTGTTTTTTGTCAGGAAAAAAAAAAAGATAATTTCCTTGTTTCTACTTGGACTTTTTTTTTTTTTAATTTTTTTTTTTCATTTATTCTAGATTTGGGCTCCAGGGAGTTTGGCCTCTTTATGTTATAGCATTGAGTAGAGGTGGAGTTTAAAACCTTCAGGTTCAACTGATTTCGGACAGCTTCCCAGTCTATAGAAGCAGCATTGTTCCCTGACTTTTGCTATATTTAGCTATATTACAGTAAATATGGAATAACAGACTGCCCTGAATCAGGACGTTGTCCTCTCCCATCATTTGCTAAAATAACACTTCTTCGTGTTGCCTACAGATTTTTATTAGCACAATTTTATGTGAAAATTTCATAATAAAGTTCATTATATTGTAAACTGCAGGTTGGGTCAAACCATAAAAAAACCTGACCCAAGCATAGTCTGTGACAGATGCTTGGGAAAAGATGATTAGGAAGACTCTGTACCCTCCTCCTTTCATAACCAGTAGTTAAAAGACATCTGAAGATGATGTTTAACAGTGCTCAGGGAGGTTTCATGTTTTTTTAAATTTGTATATACTTTTGTTCTCTGCAACATCTATGAAAATGAGTTCTATCATTTAATTTGTGCTGAGGAGAAAAATGCTTTATTGTAAGAGGTGCCCTATACTGTATTATGAAAAATAGCAAATAATCATTCTCTACTTACCTTCTTTATTCCAGATTTTACAGCCCAGATATTGTGTCCCCTCTTTCTTTCCCTCAGGTACTTTTCACTTAAAAAAAGGCAGCAAGGTGTTATAGTCTTCTGTATCTATTTTGCGTCAAAATGACCAGAACTAGCATGGATTTATTCGTGCATAAGGATATTTTCTGGGTTTCCATTCTCTACTCATACTCTTGTATCCTATTTTCCCTTTTGTGGAGGACTGAATTGACGCTTTGTGGTGAATTATTCGCAATCACTGAGATCTTTCTGGCAGAGATGTGTCTAGAACCTCTGCATGTGTGTATCATACTTGCATTGCTTTCCACCCAGTGACACTGCATTTCTCCTATTTTTAGAACAGTGAGACCTTATAGCTCAGATAGTCTTGGATAATTCTCTGTCATTCATCTATATGTGATCCGTGTAGAATCCTGGAGGGACCCTGCTAAAAATACTCTCCCCGGTTTGAAAACTCAGTGTTTATTTTGGTAATCATCTCATCTTAACTCAGTTTAAGGCCCTTTGCTGTGAAAATTTCTTAAAATCTTTCCGAAAATCTGTGTACACTTCCTGGAGATGCACGCACGTTTGTTGATTCCTTTAACACAATTTCATTAAAAGCAGTTTGTGTAAGAGTGGTGCTGAGTACCATTCGACATTAAAAAACTGCGGTGGTTTGGTTTGCTAAATTTAAGGTAATTTCAGAAGGAGAGCATGGTTTTCTGCTTAGGACCATGACCATTCAGAGGACCCAGGTTATACTCCTCCTCTGCTTAAAATCTGTTTTACTGAGCAAGTTATTTTGTCTTTCTGTGGTGTGATTGCTCAGAGGTGCAATCATTACTTCTTTCTTCTCTGTTTAGCTTCTAAGCTTTTCAGGATAGAGGTAGCATATTTATATGTACATTCGTTTAAAACATTTTGTTTGGTAAGTCTGGGCAATGTTGTAAGCCAAGCTGATAATGCATTTGTTAAGGTTAAATAGTTAGATAAGGGCATTAGGTTACCACTTTTAATCAAGCTCTATCTCGCTCTTCCAATTAATATATTTTTTTTTCACATTTTGGTGGTGCATTACCTCAGTCAGAATATTCATTTTGGTCACTAAATCAACCAGCACGCTCTAAGCAGTTTTCAAGTTCTGTGTTATTTCAGGTAAAACTATTTTGCTGTTATTCTGCTGTTTTAAAGCAGCTGGTTGGACTCCAGCACTAATGTCAAGAAAAAAAAACAAACAAACAAGGGCTTTTTTTTCCCCCGAGATTTCATTCAGGTGTGATAATTAAGAAATGTGAAGAAACCAAACAATGACAGTGTCTCTGTATTGAAGATGTTGTGCCTTGAGAGTCTGAGTAATAACTATTGGGTCAGCGACCATAAAACCGTCCTATAAATGCAGAATATAAGATCTGAACAGGGGCATTGCCTCGTGACAATTATGCCAGCAGCTAATGGTAATATCCAGTGGGTTACCCGTCCTTCTTCCCTCACCACTTAAAGTGACACCATCCCTGTTTTCACTCTGCATCTATCATAAAGACACATTGATTTCCTTTTGGAGGAAAACACATATTTCTTCCCTCCTGCTAAGAAGATAAATCTGACAGATTTTAATCAAATGTAGTTGTTCACAACTATAGAAATGTTTCCAGTGTCATAGATGAAAACCTTTTTTTGGTTTTTTTTTTTTATCCCCCTTTTCCTTTTTTTGAAAAGGACGAGGTTTCTGGAAGGCAAGTTTATTTGGAGAGTACACCTGTGCTAAAAATCTTACTATATGCACCAGCAGTTAACATTTCAGAATGCCCTATGGGCAGGTTTAGCTTTACTGCCCTCCAACATAATGCATGTCTTGTAGTGGCAACCATGAATACTGCTACAGTTAAGGGTCTGTCAGTGGTTCTATCATAAACTCCCCTGTTTCCAGGGTTTTTATAACTCAGCCATAAAAACTCTCTCCAAGCTAAAGCTTAGCTTACCAAGGCAGACCTGATTCTGATCTTGGAAAGGCAGATGATACATATCCTTCTGTCTCTTCTGAAATTAGCTGTGATCCCCGAGGAAGGGCTCTTACAAACCATGGGTGCCATACACGTCCAGTAATATATGATAGATGAAGGGCGAATAGTGTCTTAGAAGGGCTTTCATCCTCTTCAAATGGCAAATAAATTGGTCTCTTTACTTTGAAGCAAGGGGAGTCAAACAACACAGTGCTTTCTGATTTAAATTGCATT
Source organism: Trogon surrucura (assembly GCA_020746105.1). Lineage (NCBI taxonomy): Eukaryota > Metazoa > Chordata > Aves > Trogoniformes > Trogonidae > Trogon > Trogon surrucura. Next base: position 16,745,867 of record CM036627.1, on the reverse strand, counting down.
TTTACTTTAGACTTTTATTTCTTGAAGTAACTTTAGGAGTTCATTACTTCTTAGCCTGGGCCACTGACAGCAATCTGATAGCATTTAGAAATGTGGAATATCATTCACTACTTAAGTATTACTCTGGATTTAAATCAGTGGGAATGAATGTAGAAGTGGGTATCCTGAAGAAAAAGATCAGTCAAATCTGAGTCGAGCCAATGTTCAGAGCAACACAGAAAGCATGCCTATTGTGACCCTGAAAGAAAGAAAGGGATCTTAAAAACATAAAATTAAAATTTAGATTTCTGCCTATTTGACTGTAGGCTTAATCCAGCTTGTAGGCAAGGCTGGCTGCAATGAGCTCCAGAAGTAGAGCAGATGTTGGCACTTATTATTATTATTATTATTATTATTATTATTATTATTATTATGGCACCTAGTATAGATTTAGAAATAGGTTATACATTCTTCAGTAAAATTAGAATGAGATAGATGGATGCTAGCTGTAGTATTGTTCTGAGCATCATTTAGTGTCAATGACTGCTAAATAAAAAAAAAAGATAGAGCAAATTTTGGATACTGGATATGTTTTTTTGGGGACCAGGAAGAGGTGTTCATCTCTGCCAGGATATCCCCAGGATTTTCATTCTGTGGTGGTAGCTCTCTAGTGATGCTTGAGGTACTCTAGTCCTCTTTATTCTGCTCCTGAGTATCCCAAAGCTGAACACTCACTAAATATTTTAAATTTGAATCTGGTCAATGGTGAAGAGAAAATAAAAGAAGTACCTTGTACGTGACTATTTAGGTCAAAGAATAGCAGGCCAGTGTTGAGCCCTGCTCAAGTGTTTGGCTACTATTAGTGAATATTTGACTAATAAAGCTCCACCTTTGATCATTTAAAACCTGTACTCTATTACTGTAAGTGAGCCAGAGATACTTCAACATCCTGAACCTGATGCCACAAGTCTTTCTGCTCCTCAGTCCGATTTCAGCTACAGCCTCCAGTTGGGGCCCAGCCACTGGGCCAACTGGTATAATTTGATGTGGGCAACAGTTGAGTTAACCTGCTAGAAGAGCTGGATCCTTCACACGGTTACCCCTAGTGCTGGGTTCTATCTCTAGAATTTGACATTTTTTCTTTATTAAAATTCAGGCTCTGAGGAGCAGGAAAATAGTGACTCAAACTGTTGCCTCTCCTACGGTGGTTTTATTTCTGGGTGCCACCCAAGGCGTGTGGTGTCTATTGCCGCTCCTGTGCCGAAGTGAGGAATAACTTTGCCCCATCCTTTGGTTGCCACTTGGGTGAAGCTGGTTCTCCTTGACCAGGGAAATACCATGGGCTATGATGTGAGCGAACACTGCCTCTAGGGAGAGAGGGAGGACTAAGGTCCACAGCGTGGTTTTGCCCTTGTTCCTCCTCTGCTCAAGGCACGATCCATCTGCTCAGTGCCTCTGAGAGCTTCACACCTCAACCCAGGGGAGCAAACGAGAGGGAGGAAACTCTCAAAGAGCTGTTTATAACAGACTAAGGAAGAGCTATGGAAAATGAAACTAAATTAGGTAGGAAGTGAAAAAGCGCCTTTCATTTGCTATTTCTACACTGATCATGCAACATTAATTTAAACAGGGACCCTTTTTGGATATCAAACGGGAGTAAGCCCTAGCCAAAGTCATTCTTACTTTTACGCAGTGTTTCTCCTACTGTGTTGTAGGGAGCTCCTGCCCCTAAGCCAGATCATTCAGGCCTCACACTTCTTTAGATCTAAGCCAACCAGATAATATTCTGGTGATCAAGTTTTTATCATTTGCTCGTCCCTTTATGAATCTTCTCTCTTCAAGGCATCAAGGAAGTTTCTCCTGTTAAGGAGGCTAGTCTCCCAGTGATCTTGGGGTGGATTTGCACATTTAAGTCCCATCAAATGCTAATAAGAATTCCTTGGTCAAATCCTCCGCCCTGTTCCTCTTCATGCCTCACTGGGAGAAAAGAGCCATTAGTGTGTTTAAAAGTAAATTTCAAGGTTTCTTTTTTGTGTGTTCCAATGGCTGAGGTTTATTCCCCTCGTCCTTTTTAGTTTATTGTGAGGCACCTTGAGTTATTTGCATGATAAGACACCCTGTAAATGGATTATATTGTAATGCTTTGTGTAGGTTTAATGCTGACAACAGCTCGGTTTGGAAGTAAGATAGCAACTTAGATTTTTAGTTTCTGATGTGCCATGCGGAGAAATGCCTTTTGAGAAGCATGAGGCAAAGCAAGAGGAATGAGGAGGAGGCAGCTGGAGTTAAGTTGTATGAATAACGTGAGGGAAGACTGGCATTAAAGAGGAGTTGAATACATTAACTTCTCAGCCTCTGAACTGGAGAGAATTGGTGTCAAAAACGTGAGCGGCTCTCCCCTCTCTGCCATAACAGTTAATGTGTTTTTTTTTTCTCTTCATTTTCTCCAAAGATAGCAAAGGAATGACAGTACTTTCTGGTAACAACCTCTCATACGTGATCAGGTACCTTTGCAGTCACTATGCCCAGAATATTGTGCTATTATATACTCCTTACTTATAAATCGAAGCTGGTCTCATGGAGAAGCCCTGTATTTTGGAAAAAGTGGTGAAATGAACAAAAATTTGCTTTTTTTGGGGAGAGGTTGATTGTTCTTAACTCTCACTGGACCGTGTAATGAGTGCTGGTGCAGGAAGGTTTGTAGTTTGAGTATAAAGCGTGGAAAACATACACTCCCCAGAACAGTGTGTTTAAATCCTGGCAGAAACAGCTTGGCTTTTCCTTCCAAGGTAAATATGCAGTGTGCATTGAGTGGGTAATTAAGATAACACCATAAAAATATAAACTTGGTGTGGAGACTAAAGTGCTTGTCATCTCTGCTGAGGTCCTGCACATGGCTGAGTTTAGTGTTATGTACCCTGAGATATTCTGTGTGAGGGAAATATTCCTCCTCCTCCCTTTCATTTGCAAAAATTAAACTCACTTTTTTTTTTTTTGGTGTAAAATTTTGCTCCATACAACTCAAGGCTTCACTAAAATGATAGCAATTAAATCAGAGAAGACTGCTCTGCTTCACTTGTATCTTGTTGGCTTAATTCTGCACGGTACCCAGCACCCTTATGCTGGTTTAAGGTTCTTGAGCACCTCTTGGGCTTTTGGCATGCACCGTTTCATGCTAGTAGAACTATGCACATATTAAACTGCAGTTTGATAGGTAAAGGTAAATATTTTAACCAACTGTTTATTACCTACACTGGTTGAATGGTGGAAGCTGAACAGTCATGCAAAATTTATGCACCACTTAAATTAAAACGAAATGCTGTTTGGAATCACTTTAGGTTTCATTTTTTAATTCAAAGTAGTCATGAATAGCATTTTTATAAGCACTTTGATCATTGCACTCCTTAAAAAGAAGAAAAAAGGAGGAGAGAAGGGAGTGTTTTTTTAGGAAGGAGCCTTTGAAATCATAAAGTGTAACTAAACTTACTCAGCATACTGTGACCTGTCAGGATAGGACTGATCTTATTAAAGCTCCACTGCATGTGGCCAAAATACTTTAAAGAGAATTCTGTAGATTTCTGTGTTTACTGACGTTAGTGTGGCACAAGAGGAAGACTGGCTGCTATGTGGGTTTTTGGTTTTTTTTTTTGGTTTTTTTTTTTTAAGAGGAAAAGAATGGCTTGGAAGAGCCACCAAAGCATTCCTGATTTATGCTGCTGTATTTGTGACGATGCAGTTTTTGGGACACATTATCACTTGTTTCAGCCTCCTGAATCTGCCACTTTTTAGAAGAAGGTAGATTTGGATTTACGAATTAATTCTTTTAAATTAAAATATATAGAGCTCCTTGTCTTCCCCGCAATTTGGATTCACTCCACGATTATGAGGAAAGAATTGGGAATTAACAGTCCCGTATAGATGAGTGGTGTGTAAATCTGGATTAATTCTAGCAATCTGAGGGAAGCAACACAAGGATATGTTGAGTGCATAGTCCTTATGCCATTACGCTCCTACATTAATAGAGAGATGCTTTACAGTTGTGGAGCTGACACCAAACTCGGGGCAAGAAACTTGTAATATAAATTTAAATTAAAACAACCGGTGCTTTTAAAGAGAGGAAGAGGCTCTTTCTAAAGTACAAATAAATTCATGATCTCCGTGAAGACGTCACTAACAACTCATTTAAACTCTTCTCGTAAAAAAGACCGTCTGTGTTCCAACAAGAAGTTTTGCAATCTGGAACAAAATGTTACTGATAGAGCAATTTGGGTCTCAGCTGCTCCTGAATGACTCCAGATTTAATTCCATTCATGTCAGTGCCATTGTATTGCAGATTTGCATAAGGGCAGTAGACCATATTTAAGAGAAATCAGTGTTTAACTGAACTACTATATGATTAAAAAAAAATAATAAAAAAATTAGGACCTTCTTTTGTCCCTAAAAGCAGTGCTCTTAGCCTTTTGAAGCTGAAAATTTCTAAAGCACACAAAAGCAAAGCTGTGCAGCTGGCATTATATTTCGTGAAAATATCTGGCATGTGCAGTGTCCTTTCCTTTTGTGGGTTCACCTGTTTGCCTGGCTTCTGTGCTATGTGGGCTGAGAGCATTGTGCTTGACATAGCTGAGAATGCAGTGAAAACACCGTAAAAGAAATCAGCCTGTGTTTGAAATCAGAATGAAATTTTGCTCCATACACGGGGATACGGCGACTGATACAGCGCTATGGTTATCTGGAAGAAAAACAGTGATCAAAACTGATAATAATTCTTCCATTAAGTGACAGTTAAAACTTTAATTAAGACAGCCTACTCGAAGCTCATGACGCGTCATGTGTGACTAATTCTGACTGGCAAAAATATTAATTTTAACAAACATCAATTAGCAAGTTTTTTGTAGCTGAGAAGATAGCTGTTGCATGCAAGTGTGTGCATATATGCGCACGTAGGAGCGTGTGACATCTAGCGAAGAAGCATGAGGGTTCCCACCTAGCTCCCAATATTTAATACGAGGTTGCCTGGTGTCTAAGCCATGTGTCTGAACACGTGCAGATGTGAATTTCTCGCTACTATATGGTGCACTTAGCACACTTAAGCACCAGAAAGCCAGTGGCTGACGTGAGCTATTTGTACGTGAGGCTGCATCAAGCACCTTCCTGTGGTTCACCGGGTGCGCACCAGTTTGGGATTTCTCCATTTCAATGGAGAGCTGAGACAAACGGTGAAAACCTGGCCCCACCGCTTCAGGCTCCCGACACGCGCAGGGAGAGGTTGCAGCTCTGACTTTCTCTTCTAGCTGAGGTGTCTGGGGCTATTTCCATATTCCAGAGCCCTGGACTTTCCCCACGGCTCACAGCCCCATGGGGACCGCACGGCTGCTTGTCCTAGAGCCAGATCAGACTGAGGTCAATGGCATAATTCACCCTCCGATTTTTGGGGACTAAGGTTACACCACTGGTGTTACAGGAGAAGTGCTAAATGGCAGAATCAGCTGGATGTGGTGGCTACTTTAGAGTATTTTAGCCTCGTGGCTTGAGCATTTGGGTTATATTTTAGCAACTGAGATGACCATTCTTTACAGATATTAAGAATGCAGAGCCTCGTGAATAGCGGAAAATTTAACATTTCATGGATATCACAACTCACGTTCTTTTTTTTCAGTAATTGTAGTGTGTTGTAATTCTTTTTTGCCCTCTATTATCCTTTCACACAGCCACAGAATGTACTTTCATCTTTTGGAAATGACCCTTTAATGTAATGGCAAAAAATTTAATTTAGGGTATTTTCTTCTAAAAAGTGTGAACTTCGTTTCACAGAAATAACACTGGGACTTCCATATTTTTTGATTGTGACTTTCAGAGCAAAAATGCAGTTTTTAAAGAAAACGATCAGATTTTTTTCCTGATTCTTCCATCTGCAAACTACTCAGCCTTGCACACCAGGTTCCTCCTGATGCGTTAGCTCTTGCTACCAACACAAATTCTGATATTGCATCCTTCCAGTGATGGCTGCGTTATCTTTTTCATGCTAAAACAAGCATGAAGTAATTAAAAATTATTTTTCTTTGCAAGATATTGAAAGAAACATGATTCCTAAAGCATCTTGGAAAATTCTTTGGAGAAACAACCTTTCCCCCCCCCTCCTCGCCAAGTGCAAAGCAGAAGTTTGAATTTTGAATGAAACTTACCCTCCTGTGGGGGCCTAATATGAAAGTTGTTACCCACTCTCATCTCTTGGAAGCTTTCAAACAATTTTTGACTGGAGCATCACAGACAGTCCCTTCAGCTGTCCAGAACAATTTCATTTCCAAGCATCTTTATAAAGAAATGCAAGAGCAGATGTTTGTATTTTTTTTGTTGTCTCAGTGCCTAACTTACTTGACTGTAGTCACTACAGAGGACTTTTGCCTTTATTACTGCAACTTTTAAAAATTTTCCTGTGTGGTTATCAAAGTTTTCTTCCATTCCAGCTACTGATTTTATTGCCTAATGCTGGCAATGCTCAGTTATCTTTATCTCATCTTGATCTACGCTTTTTATTTGAGTTGCAAAATACCACAGCCACAATTCAGCCTAAGAAGATAAACTAAAGTAATTCAAGCTCAGTGAATGGTTTTATTCTCTCGTGTTCATACTTTCATAACTTAGTACTTGTCTGATCCATTTTCAGCTGTAATGTACATATAATCAACCTTTTCAGACTTCTCACAAGAAAAGCTTTTGTTCGCTGTGCAGTAATCAGTATTAAAGGCCTTTAAAACGGTGAAAGTCAATGACACTGGCGCATTGTCCAGATGCATTGTTGTCGATGAAGCGAACCGATAGTGAAAGACCAATTTCATCAAGTTTTTTTCATCTGTGGTGATCACAACATTTTTCGCATATTGTTCTTCTCAGTCATGTAAGTTGGTATCCAACTTTGATATTTCATTCCGGCATTTTTTTTTTTATTTTTTTTTTAATTTTTTTTCCCCTCAGAATAACTACAAAATGATTTGATGGCTTGGAAAAAAAAGCCTTGAATGGCCTCAGTCCATTAATAGAGCCTCTACAGACACTGTTATATATGGGCTATATATATTACAGTAAAAAAATCTTACGGCAAGAAGATACTTGATCACGAATATGATTGTGTCACTATTAGATTTTTAAACCTAAAAAGAGCAGCCCTTTAAAAACGAGTAAGAGGAGTGAAATGGTCAGATTTTTTCTGTCTGTACTATATGCTGCCCTATATACTGTATATATAGTATATACGTATATGTCTGTACTATATACTGTACTATATGCCTAATTATAAATCTAAGGTTGGCTCCAGAGATTTCAAATCCTTCAACATCCATCTTGTGATTAGATGTTTTGGTGTTTCGAATTATTAGGGAGATAATCATGTATTCTTCTCCCAGTTTTTACATGTTTGTTTTTGATCTGTTGCCAATTAGGTTCCTATTTGAGTTGTCAGATAGAAACACAGTCCTTTGAATTTTACCGTCACCAGTCAATATGCAGCTTGCAAGGATCTCCACCGCTTTATAGCCTGTTAACTCACACGACAATCAACATTTGGATCTAACACAAAGGTGGGGAACATCCTTGCATCCTCCCAAAGCTGCCCCATGGAGGAAGAAAACGCTAACTGGAGTTTCTGGCTCTGATTGCTTTCTGTTTGCCCTCAGGGTGTCCAGCTGCTGAAATACAAGCTCTTATTAGTTTTACCACTCTATGAAGCAGCTTTGAAGATAGCTGATTTTTTGGGGCCACCTTTTTGACTGGGATACCAAGTGGAAGTCCTTACAGAAGCTGGCATTCAAAACAAGCTGTATCTGAGAGAGTTATACCTCGATATTGTCCTAAAACATATTTAGATGCAAATATTCACTACTTTTAAAATAAAATCAAAGGTTGTTAGGTGCAACAGCTTTTGTTAGATTGCATAGTAAAGCTGGAAAAAAAACAGATAGCTGTTGGGAATTGGAAGCCTTCCCTATGTCTGAAACACAGCAGCAGACTTAGCAAAATACAGTTGAAAATAGTTGCCACATGTTAACTGCACTAGTCAATTAGGCAGTTGCTGACAGGGAAATGTTTGGTATCCATGAAAAGAGAATAAAGCAAATGCTTATTTACAGATTTTCCCATTTCCATCTTTTGTTTGAAATAAATATTAAACATTTATTTCCTCATTTTTCTATTTTTTTTTCTCCTCTAAGAGAATAAGTAGTGGTTTGGATTTTTTCCATCCTTTTTCTTTTTCCTCTTTTTGCACTTCTTGACCTTCCTCTTGCTATTTTTTTTTTTATTTTTGGACTGACTCTTCCAAATCTCTAATTCTGGAGAAGTTACAAAAGGGAACAAAGGAAAATTGAAACTCTCTAAAGTGGTTGAGCTAGTTTCATTTTTCTTTCTGCTGTTATAACTTTTCCAAACCAAACTGAAATTTTGGATGTTATTCACTTATTCAACTGAAGTAACAAAAAGGAAAAAATGAAAGGAAATGGACAGAGAACAAAAACAATTCCAGCACTTACAAAAATATCATGTAAACAGCAGAAAAAAAATATTACATTTTGTACCTTGTTGAGGGGAGAAAAAATGTTTTGATTTTTTTTAAGGAGAAAACTCTTCCATTTTTCAGCTGCTCTGAGAAATCCAAAGATCTCAGCTGTTTTCATCACTAGTGTTACTGCATTTCTACTTGTCTTGGATCTTGCTTTTACAAGATGCTATCACTGTTATGCTGTGTCTCTTCTGAATTAACTGAGCTTTTCAGCTGCATATTTTAAGTCTACATGAGTCAAACGTTCATTGGACTCATCAGTCATCAGCCCCATATATCACTAATGCCAACTTTGATACTAAGATGACTCATGTCCTAATTATTTTGAATAACAAGTGTGCTCTTGTCGTAGAACAATATGATTTTGCGTGTTACAAAATGGATCAGCAGCAAGTGGCCATATAATGCAGCCTTGCAAAATGATCGTGAAGATTTGGTTTAAAACTCTTCACTGTTCCTTATTCTCACAAGGATGGCTTTTTTCCCAAATGGGTGCACTAAGCAACTCTCATCTCTCTGTAGATAAGATGTACTTGAAAGTTTAAACCTGAGAATGAAGTACATGTTTTTAAGTTGCTTTTATGTTGTAGAATTATTTCACCTGTACTATGCTATGAAAAATAACTAGGCAAATGATCCATCAAAGAGGCTATGGCCATAACATTTTTTGCGATTACGATTTTGGTTTTCATGGTTCAACGTTTGTAATTGAATAGAACGTTGACAATACTACTTTATGTCTGTTGCATCTTCTATACCTGTTAACAAAAATGAGGAAATCTCAGGCAATCCTGGTGAGGTTGAGAACCATCGTAGAGGAGGAATGTGAAGCCTGGGGAGGCTACAGCTCTATGCTGGGCTGTAGGTCATCGTGACTTCAGTGGTGGCACGTCCTGTTCAGAGCATGGCGTAGGATAATGACCGGAACAAAATGCTTTGGACTGTAATTGCCTTTCCTACCCCAGCTTAACACATCAGTGATTCAACACCCCAACAATTTTCCATGAAGTAGATGGTGCTGATCTTTGGACTCCTTCAGATAGTCTCATACCAATACCTGAGCAAGGTATTTTAGAGCATCACTATGCTGTTCTGCAGTTCACTGAAGAACTTTATCTACACTTACAACACCAAACACAGAAATACGCCTCTTACTTGCAAGTTTTAGATGCTATTGAAGTGTTTGTTACGTTACAAATTCTATCAGATTCATGTGACCAGGAAGTAGGTTGTGCAGGTTTTGCCTCCACATGGATATTTCGTAGCTACACACTAATAGGCGTAATTATGCAGCTGTTTTACAGCTGTTTTGTTCCCATTAGTTACTACTTCAAGGTGCAAATTTTACTTCCAAGTTAGCATCTTTGGAAGTTATTCTTTTATTCTTTAAGATGTGAAATTGTCCAGACCATCCAAGTTGTAGGTGGGCAACAATGAAATGCTTGGCAAAGTTTTGCCCTAAATCCCCATCAGTTGAAAATAAATTGTTTCTAAGATGAAGTTGCCTATTTCGTCTCGGGTGGAAAACCAAAGGAGGTATAACATAGAGGAGCGTGTAGACCACACAAAATGTAAACAGCGAGCTGATCTTTGGCCTGATCCAAACAAATGCTGTTGAAATAATTGAATATATGCCAATTGACTTCTGTGGGATTTACAGCAGGTTCTAAGTTGGCAACTACTCTTTCTAGCAAACAAATCTTGTCTACTTTTACATTGCAGGCTTATAGCTAATCAAGTTACTGAGACAGAAACGTCTTTGGCAAGAACATGTTTCTCTGTTTCTTTTCCCTGCAACTAATAATGTTTCTCCAGAAATTGCTTCCAAAAAACTCAAAGGCCAGTATTTAGATAAGCAATATCAAAATGCTTCAGCATTAAGCTGTGGTAAGTATTTCCTCCTGTTTGTTGTAAGAAAGAAGGTTTTACACAAGCCATGCAGACTTAACTTTCACCAAGTTAAATAAAGGTTTAGTAAAAGGATTTTGTGCCCTTTTAACCTCCAATAACCAGAGTGCATCCTGTGTGACCATTCATTACATATGAAATGGCTGTAATTTATACCAAATGGGGTAGGTGAATTCAAACAGAAAGATACCATCGATGATAAAAAGATAACACTTCTCTGTAACAGATGCTTCATTTTATGATGGAAATGGGGAAGCTGAATGCTGCAGGTGCTGGGCTGACACTAGGCCTGTGGAGAATCATTAGAGCCTCCTCAGAGATCTAGGTTTACTCTGTGTTTAATCAGCCACAGTCAGAAGAAATGGCTTCATTTCAGCTTGATGAGAGCCAGATTACAAAAGGAAGATAGATGGCCAATAAGGTTCATCACTATAAGCATATTGTCTTAATTTGAAGAAACAAGCTGGCATTCTGTGCCGAGGAAAAGTGAAGTGCAATATGGCTAGTATCAAAACCGAGTTATTTCAAGTCTCTGTGCTCCACACAATGAAAATACTCTGGCTGCTCTTCCTTTGACTAAAATATTAAAAAAAAAGTATTGCACACACTGCAGATGATCGCATTTACTCATGAGGTACTGCTGCTTTGGGTTCCAAAACGCTGAAACCTATCAAAGTAGTTTTGCTCATCTTAACAATTCTCCAGCTGCTTATTTATAGATACGTATATTATAAACGTAAATATATTTCTGTGTATACACAAGTGAAAAGGTTTGAACTGACCATTGATCAAAAAAGGTTTCTGAGCATTACATGAACACGCACCTCCTAAAAGGGTCGCGGTGTAGCCATCTATCATGACTTCCCACGACAGCCATGGGGACAATGAGACTGTCAGCTGGGGCAGGAGGCTTGTTGTCATGGGGGATGGGATGTTCAGAAAAAGAAAAGGAACCCAGACCAGGGAACTTGTTCACACAGAGTATAAACAAAACTGGAGATCTCTGCTTTTTGAATGAAATGCATGACTCATTGCTATTGCTTAGCTTTTCCTTGGCGCTCTTTCTTCTTTTCCTCTTGTGCATAGACCGACTTTTTAATAAGCTATTTCTTCAGTGCTCTCCAGAAGACAGAGCTCTCCTTCAAGCCAGGGGACCTCTCAGGATAAGAATATGGGAGCCTAACACGATGATGGGGACAGTATAATTTTTATTTTTTTTATTTTGCAGTAGAGTCTGGATGGTTTTATTAAAGCCAGAACCATTTAGTATCAGACAATCTTCAAATATCTACCACTGTAATTTTTTAGCACATTTTGAATTGTTAATCCATAGGAATTTTCTCCTCTATGGCAAATTTAAATACCCTGACGACCTGTGCACATTTCTAATTTACCTCTCAAGGATATCTTGAAGGAAGTTCTCTGCCCTAGGACTACCTAAATCATTTATGCAGAGCTTGAGGTGCAAAACTGCTGAGTACCATAACTGTAGTTAGCGAGAGCTGGAGACTAAATGTAAGGTCAATTGGGGGTCATAGTAAATGAATCCCTACCCCAAAAGAATTGGAGGGGTAAGATCCTGATCCATAAAGCCTTGGAAATCAGTATTTGCCCCCTACTCCATAACTTATGGATTTTGGAGTAGATGTAAAGGGGAGAGAAAGCAGAAGGCACTCTATAAGAATGTCATGGAAAACTGGCAGGATTAAAAGAATGCTTTAGCAAATGCTACCCTGTGTACGATTTTGTAAATATAATGAGCCAAGTCAGAAGCAAGAAATCCAAGATGCAGATTTTCTATGCGCTACAGAATAAGTGTAGGATGGAGTGTTTTGTGGGGTGAAAGCATGGTTAATTTATGGGGCTTGGGAAGCTTTGAGACTGCTCATGTTTGGGGGAGAAGTGGACCATCAGGTTTGGTTGATTTGGGACAAAAAAAAATGAGAGGAGGGAAAGGTTATGTAGGATGAGACTTGTAAATGTCTTGGATTAAACCAAGAATTTTGTGCCTTGATGCAGTGCATGAAGAGGAGGAACTGGTGGAAAATATGAAGCAAAGGAATGATAAAGTCAGGAGAATTGGGCCATAAGTTGGTCTTAAACAGTATTTTTAATAAAGTCCCAGAGGCTGTTGTGCTTTTCTCGAGACATGCTATAGCCCAGAAGCGTCATCATGGCAGAGGAGAAGGAAAAAAGATGAACAGAGTATTTCCCAGAAGCCAGTGCCTGAATAAGTATTCTGAGATAAATAGCGTGTTATGCAGAACAGTAGTTTTCTTTTGCTTTTGTCCTTACACCAAGAGCACGGCTGTTTCTTTTGGTCTTCCTTAAATGTACTTTATATAAAAGCTCATTTATTTTTTTCCCCCTTCCTTTGTTCTAACGTCACCCATCTTTGCATTTCAAGATGAAAGTCAAGCAACTCCTACTGACTTTACAGGTCTGAAGGGAATTAGGAATTTGACTCATCAAAATTGTCTCTCCTCCCACACTTTTTTTTTTTTTTCCCCCCTTCCCTGAAACACTGAGAAAACACACTCCTTCATCCCTCACACATTTTCCTAATGCCTATTTGGACTAAAAGCAGAGTGCTCACAAGCAAGCAGCCGCTTTTGAGCAGCTCAGGCTACACCACATCTGTGTTCCTGCGGTACCTGCTACGCTGCCACTCCGAGACAGCTTGAACTGCTGCCGTATTTTATGGCCGTTCTGACACAATCCTGCAGTGAACCATGCGACCCCTGAAGTGTTTAGAAAGGTGCATTTGTGTAAGGGAGGCTTTTTTTTTTACCTCTGGAGTAAATCAGAGGCTCCTAGATAATCACGCATGAGCACGTTATTGACTTGTACCTTTCCCTAGGCAAGGAAGGCTGCGTTTTTCAGAAAACGAAGCATTCACAAAGTGAAGACTTAGGAAGCTTAGGAATTGGTAGAAATATTATCATCGGCTATCACAGTAACATTATCCAGCCATTCCCACCCACAGATACACACACACATGCATGCACACTGGATTTCAGCTTCGAAAGCCCTGCAAAGAGCGCACTGTAGGTGTGTGGTCCTCAAAGTGTTTAAATGTTTGAGAATGAAGTGAGCAGGAACATCTTGCATGCACCAGCTGAAAGACGGCTGGGAGAAGCAGGGGGTGGATTTCCCTGGACAGATAATAATTCTCTATCCTTCTATGTGCTGCCAAACTACCTCAACTAGTGGGGGTTTATAAACTTTTTCTTTTGGTCTCTGAAGAGAAGATCTTATAGTGTTTTTTGGAACACATCAAATGCAGTACAATTAAACAGGAGGGAAAAATATTCCCAGAGCCCTTCGTTCCCTTCCTTTCCCCTGTCAAGATATTACTTAATTTAAATGCTGCCAAAGTTAATAATGAAAGACGACATTCTCTGGTGTGTCAGAGCTTAGCGCCCAGGCAGAAAAGCATGAGTGGCTTTCTGCACTCCTATCTTTGCTAAATTCAACCTGGAAAAAACCCCCACAAAACTAGAGCAAATTCAGGGATATTGTAATTAGCAGGATTTAAAATGATCTCTTCAGGTCACTTTTCTTGGCCCAGAATTGCCCAAGAACTCGACACCTGAACCAAATACCTGATGTGCCTGTGCCATCACATGGTGCCTACAGTGTAAGGCTAGAAGTCCTGCCGAGTCAGTTAACCCAGGTATGTGCCACCCACGGGTACCCCATAATAACAAACTGTCTTGTTACAACATCTCTCCCTAATAAAAATAATGGAAAGTTGGCAGAGCAGACATCAGAGGTGCATCTCAGGATTTTCTGGGGTGAGAGAGGTGATAGGAGTGAAGGCACCCTCCATGTTTTCCCCCTTCACCTTATCACAAACCTAATACACAGCTGAGGTGATGAACAGAGCAGATGAGCATTGCCAGATTTTTTTTTTTTTAAAAAAAGAACCTTTTTTTTCCTTTTTCTAAAAATAATTTGTGTGTGAATCAAAGGGGGAAAAGAAAGGTAATGCACAAAGATACAGAGCAGCTGATTAATTAGTTTGAGGTACTCTCAATGCTCCTGTATATACTAAAGGGCTAAAACTGTAAAATACTGAGGCGTCATTTTTGCTGCCGCTGGGCCCACGGAACGTTACTGGGATGTGTAGATCTCCTTTGCCTGGGTAACTCACTCTCAGCATAATCCAAGTTGGGGTCATACAAAAAAAACAATGAAGGTTACCCAAAAAAGATCTGAGGTTTTGGCACTGGGGCTGGGGATTGGGATTTGTGCTGGGTTTGTGTAAGAAGGAAAGTTCTCCCACAACATGTCCACCATGTGCAGGTGACAATTGGTTAGTTTGCCCTCCCCCCGTCCTTATCCTCAGCAAAAGCCTATGCCAAACCCTCCTCTCAGCGGGTACTTTGTGTTCTCAAGCATAGCAGCATTTAGAGGCTTGCTGGTCCGAAATGAACGTCCTCAACAAGGTGGTCCCTGTTCTTCCTGATCTCTTAAGAACACAATCATAGCCCCTAAATCAGAGAGCAAAGGCAGAGTACTGCAAACCAGGGTATTCACCTGCTAAAGGTCAAGGTCAAAGCCTGCCTGGCTGTAGATCGGCATAGCTTAATCACACAAGCCTCATGGCCTTTTTCTGTAGCTGATGGAGCAGAACATCATGTGATGTCTATCACTGCCTTCCCAGGTTCCACTCCCAGCTCAGTCAGGGCTCTAAAGCAAAGCTTGTGCTCTGCACTCTGGGTCTGCAAGAAGACATTTTAACCACCTCGACCTTGTGCCTCTGCTACCAAAACGTGGAACAAGGGGAACCTGTGACAGTCTAAGCTGCAAGTAACTGAACCCACTATAGTAACCCTGGGGAGGAACTGCAGCAGGGCATACCCTTTGTGGGAAAGGACAGTCATCTTCTCTAGCTATGGTTGTAATCTCTGTTCTTTCACCTTTAGTTATGGAAGCTTACACTTTAAAAGAAGAAAAAAACCCACAACCCCCCAGGAAAATACCCTAAAGTATACGTAAGCTGTTAATGAAATCATCTGAGAAGCATTGGATATATGTGATGAAATAGAAAAGTTGCATCTGTCTTGTGCAGCAAGTGCTGAGAACAGGTTAAATAAACTTCTCTCTCCAATGCAGCCAATGACATTATGCTGAGGATTGTTCACATCAGTCTGTAACTTCTTTTCCCTGAATAGCTGTTGTTTATCAGCTACAAGTTAGTAGCTGGTTGGTTTGATCATAACCTGTATGATACCAAAGGTACCAAAACAGAGGGAAAGTCATTACTAGTTTTGAATGATTTCTGAAATTAGTTACTCTCTTAAATATGATTAAATTGTGCAAAGCTTCTAGAAAACAGTGAACGGCAGTGCCTGGATCCACCACCCAAACATCATGTACCTGCTTTCCTGCTGTATATTCGGTTATTTCCTTGCTAGGTAGAAGAAAGAAAACAGGCTGGTAATTTATGACTCCTATTAATACAGTAGGCTGGATGTGTTGACAATATATCAATAATTATTTCTGGCAAGACCCAAACAGTGTAGTATGGGTCTCTGTAGGATGACTCATTTTACCAGAAGACAGATATGTATGACCTGAGTTTTACAACAGATGTCAAATATATCGAAATGTGGTGTGAGGAAGATCATCTTATTGGCAAAGTAAAGGGAAGTCAGTGGGAAGATTAATGTTAAAGCTGAATTGTGTGGTGTCGTCTTCCCTCTCTGCGTCTGATAAGTGATGCTGGGGCAGAAGAGAAGGGGCTATCCTCTGCCTTGTGTGGGCCAAAAGTGGGAGAAGTTTGGAGGAGCAAGAATATAAACCAGCGTGATATCTTAACTTTCATGGGGAGTCAGAAATAAACGGCTTTTTGAAGGGGAGGGAATTGTTGTGGGGTGTTGATAAACGCGGCTGCTAAGGGAACGGACAGCTAACCAGACAGCGTGGCCTAAATCTTTCAAGGTGACTGCTGTCGTGACAACTTAAATGGGTCTTATTCTCAGGAAGTGCTAAGCCTCCCACCTTCTGAAAATCAAGACCTCCTGTTTCACGCTGGCTGCCACAGAGCGAAGATCAGCTGCCACCTTGGGAAGCGTGGGCTCAGAAAGCTTCTTCTCCTGCAAAGCCGGCGCAGCAAGGCTTTCGCAGTAGAGTTTGGCATTTTGCTGCTGGCTGGCTCACCCCTTGGTGATGTCTTTGGACCCCTGGTTTGGGACACTGCGGTCCTCAGGTGCCATCAGAGCTGTGGCTGCAAAGGGCTGGGCATCACACCTTTCTGCTGGCAAGTGTTCCTTCCACATCTCTTACCCGTGGCTCTTGCTGATCCCCCAGATAAAAGAGCTCCAACAGCCATCACTTTCAGATAACAGCTCTAGGTTCCAGCCTTGCTGTGGGCACAGGGCTGCAGGCTGTTGCAAAGATCACCTCTTTTGTACAGAGAGGTCCAAAAGATTAATTATTTCTCCATTCCTTGCTCCTGATGAGCTGGATCTCTTTAGCTTGGAGAAGAGGAGGCTGAGGGGTGACCTCATCAATGTTTATAAATATGTCAAGGGGGAATGTCAGGAGGATGGAGCCAGGCTCTTTTCAGCGGCGTCCACTGACAGGACAAGGGGCAATGGGTGGAAGCTGGAACACAGGAGGTTCCAGAAAAATATGAGGAAAAACTTTTTCACTGTGAGGGTGACTGAGCACTGGAACAGGCTGCCTAGGGAGGTTGTGGAATCTCCATCTCTTGAGACATTCAAAACCCGCCTGGACGCGTTCCTGTGCGCTCTAGTGTAGGTGATCCTGCTCTGGCAGGGGGGTTGGACTAGATGATCTTTGAGGTCCCTTCCAACCTTTAACATTCTGTGATTCTGTGATTCTGTGATTCTGTGATGAAAAGACGGTGAGGAGCTGCCTCCTCAGGCAGAGAGGGAGAAATTCTGATTCATAGTGGAGGCAGGAGAAAACCTCACCTAGTAACATGATCATTTTTTGTTCCTGCAAAAGCGCTGATAAATGCTCCATGGGGAGGGAGTTGTCTGTTCCCCAAAACTGCAACGTTACCCAGGGAGCAAGGTTCTGGGGGAAGCCCGTGTTGCAATACGCAGGTATTTTTTTTATTGTTTGTGCAAGAAGGCCCCTTTCGAGTGACAGAGGTCCTTCAATGTAGTAACAAGGTCAAGCTTGAAAAAAAATTATATACTTTGAATAATTGAGCTGTATTTTTAGCCCTCATTTTGTGATCTGTGTCACATATATATACGTGTGTGTGTGGCTCATTTCCCTGTTCACCAGAGACGCTTTTGCCATATTCAGGTTTGCTACCTAGAGAAGAGGCACACGGGCACTTGGTGAACTAAAGGCACCTCTTGACTTCTTTCAGCACAAAAAAAGAGTTGCAGGGTTTCTCTTGCCTTCTCTTTTTCTTGGAAAGGTCACGATTATAATTTCACCACAAATAGGACAATTTTCTCTCATTCAGCTCTAATAGTGGCACAAATTTAACTATATTGTGCTAGCAGGCACCGATATATTAATTAAAATACAGTCTAATTATTTACCCTAGTTAGTTCATACAAATCTCAGTAGTGTAATCAGTGGACTCCCTTAAGGATTTTTCCCATATTCAGCAATAGAAATGGTTTCTCTTTTTCACTCTGCTCAGGAATAGAATTAGTTTGGGGTTTTTACTTACCAGTGGCTGCTATGGCCCTGGTGTGTGCAGAGGGATTGTACAGCCACAGTCACACTGACTGGTGCTAATAGATGGATGAAGCCTATAAAAAAGTTATTGTAGGAACTGCTGCAATAGGATGAAGCGACTCTTCCTAGTGCAGACTTTGAGGAAATTCCTGACCCCGCGCTGGTTCCTCTGCGGTACATTTGGTTACACGTAGCCAGAATGGCTTCTGAGAAACGGTGCTCTCATGTTCTTCAGCGTGAACAGATGTGGAACGATGTTTACACAGGGAAAACATTCAGCCTGTTTTGTAAGGAAAGGAAAGGAATGCCTCCTGGCAAAACGGAGGCAGAGCGCTAAGACGATAGGGATCTGAGCCTTTATTAAAAGGACAAGAGAAGCTGATGTCTGAAGCTGCAACACAACTTTGGATGCCCAACTTGTGTGTACTTAGGGCTTATTGGCTGTCAGGTGTTTATTTCAAGCACAGGTGGTGTGAGAATTGCTGACGGCATTGTTGAAAGGGAAGGAGAAAATGTTTGAAGCAGAGAGGCAGAGGAGAGAGAGGATGAGATGAGGCTGAAGAGGACTGAGATTGACCCAACCTGCAATTTGCAACACTGGCAATCTCATAAATGCCTCTTCTCCTTCTGGCACACAGCCATCAGCCTTCAAACCCTGTCTTCAGAGCATGGAAAACTGAAAAGAGTGGCTCAAGAATTCCTAGATTTTCTCCCTTTGTGTGTTTTTTTCATTGTCAATCCCTACCTTCTCATCTCACCTCCGTTATTTTCATTTCTCTCAACAAGAAGATCAAACAACACTGAAGAGGAGAAACTGCACCCTCCGAGCTGCTGGAAGAGACAGAGATGCAGCACTAGACAGCCCTCCATGAGTGCACTTTAATAAACAAGCATGTCCTTCCCCCTACTGAGGAGAAGGGCTTGACGGGTACAATTTGGAGTATCAAATACTGAACCCAAGTTGTTTGTTGTCAGTATAAGTAGTGTAGGTAGCACCTGTGAACTAAGTTCTCTGTAGGAATTGCAGCCCTCCTTAATTACATACTTCCTGCAAACAATCACTAAAAAGATCAAACACGAATTAAGGCATGGGCTGAAGAATCAGAGAGACAGCGCAAAGCTATATTAAAACCTGCCTTAAACAGCAGTCATCACTGTTCCTGGTAGTGCAGCCTGAATTTCTTTGGAAATCAGGTACCCTTTAAGACATTTTTGTCGTAATATAACCAATATGCTTTTTATTACATTTCCTTTCCCTGTTCTACTTCTGGTTTAACCATGTGTGAACCAAGCTAACATGATTAGACACCTTGTTTTTCACCAGTCATTTCTGTTTGCAGTCTTCCATAAAGTGCTTCAAATGCATTTTAATATGTTGATGGTACTTACTGGAGAGATTAATATTCATAATAAATACCCCTTAGAAATAATCTTCAGCAAATCCTTTTGACAGAGGAGTCAGGGCTGCTAACGACAATAACTACTACGAAATGCAATTTGGTCAATTACTTTAATTAAATTTCACTCTGTAATGTCTTCTCATTTATATAGTAAACTAATAGGGGAGAAGTACATCATCCTTATTTGCCTCCACTTAAATGTCCAAAACTGCTTCCTCATGTTTTGTTTTAACATTTGCAGCTCTTCAATGTTCTCAGAACATTTGAGATAATTATGGGTTTTACAAATAAAGCTTATTCTTCACCAAGAAAAGTTGAGACTTTCTTTTGAAATGCTTTCCTGGAATAAAAACCTTGGCTACGCAGATCCTAATCTGGTACTTACAGACTAGCTGATTTTGGATGGTGCCAGCATTCCAGCGTAAATGGTAGAAGTGTCTACATTTCATCAAATGCTTTTTTAATTATATTGCTGGAAATTGGAGTAAAAAGGAACACAGCTGTCTAGAGATTTTAGTAGCATACAGGTTATAATGAACTCATGAGAAATAACAGCAGCAGTCTTTTTAATGCACTTTACTGTGCTGAACAAGGAATGTTACACTGTGGGCTACATTCTCAGCTGGAGTAAATTGCCATATCTCTGATTTCCTCACTGTACCACAGTCTGGTTCTGAGCTCCTTGCTTAAAAAAATTTGAACTCTTGTTTTCAACAGTTCACGTAACACAAAATCTGGCCTGGGTTTATGATGGTGCAACAGTGCGTAAATATTAAGGTCATCTGTTATCTGGGAAAATGCATGAATTAAGTTAAAATCAGTAACTCTGATCCCACCCTGTATCAGTAAAATCAGTAAAGCTGTTTCCATGGGCATTGTGAATGTTCATGTCAGCCACTGTATAAAGGCGTATGGGAATGTAAAGCAAAAATAAATATTCTGGTTTAGTGACAATTTTGGGGGTGGCATTGTTTTGAGGAGCTGGCAATTATTCTGCCACTTGCACTAGCAGCAAGCAGAGCTTCAAGAGGGAGCAACAGCTCATTTTTATTATGGGGTAAACTGGGGAGGAGCAGAAGGGGGAACCCCTCTTTCTCAGAAACCTCAATTATTATTATTTTTTTTTCCCTCCCCTGTGATTTCTCTGAACTCCTGTAAACTGCAGCAGTTTCTTCAGCGGGCTTCCAGTTTCTCCGAGGATGCTATAAATTTTGTTGGGAAGATGAAGTCCTACAGTGCAATTAACTCCAAAAGTGGTACAAAGCAACAGCCCAGAGATACCGGGCTGCAGTACTTAGCACTTAGCTCTGAAATTCTGATAAGCCCTATCAACTCAGGGTTGTGTTTAATGTTCACTCCTGCTTATACACCGAAGATACAACCTCGCGGTCACAGTGTTAACACTCCCCAATATCTATTACAATTAGTTTTTGATTAAGAGGCCTAGCATGGCTTTTGAAGCCTTTTATGTTGTGTCAAATGGCCAGTGATGGAGTGAGATGCACAGACACCTCCCAGTAACAAAGCATCTTGTAAAAGGTTTCAAGTGAACTATTTTATCATCCTAATGGAAACCAGATGACTCTAACTCCCCCTTTAATTTCAACTATTTACTGAAGAGTCCTTGTTTTGAATTACTTAAAGATTTATTCCAAACCACTATCTCATGCATTAAGAATCACTAATAACAAAGCCATTCTGAGCAGAGCAAAGCTTTTAAAGAATGTGGCTATGCCATTGCATTTTTTTTTAAGTTTAAACAGCATTTTTTTAATGGCTTTCACATTTTTATATCTTTTTTATTATTATTATTTTTTAAAGTTTTATTTTTCTTCCTTGAAATGTCAACCACATTTTTTTTTCCCCCCATATGTTTCCAGCCCATGCTGCAGATTCCTGTCCTGCTGATGGGGACAGCTTGGATAGTGGAGCTGAACCCCTGCATGTGC
The DNA here is from genome assembly GCA_020746105.1 of Trogon surrucura. Taxonomy (NCBI): domain Eukaryota; kingdom Metazoa; phylum Chordata; class Aves; order Trogoniformes; family Trogonidae; genus Trogon; species Trogon surrucura. Next base: position 16,724,403 of record CM036627.1, on the reverse strand, counting down.
TCCGTCATCCCATCCTCTGGAGAGCATCTATTTTGGATCTCCTTGGTGGGTTTAGCAGGGGAAGGGCTGCCAAATGAAGGCCAAAGGGGGGAAATCCTGCCCACCACGCACAGCTTTGTTATTTCCACTGAGCAGTAAAATTTTCAGAGGACGCAAGTGTCACTTCGTGTTAGCTGTTCTGACCTGATGGCTGGAGTCACCCCGGCTCGGCAGCTCTCCCCTGGAAAAAACAGGAGGACCAGGGGGGATCTGCTTCCTCTGCCCTTGCTCGCTATCTCTTTCAGGCTCATCCTTTCCTCCCAGCCACATCCCTCCCTGCATTGCTGCAGAAGGAACCCTGAAATAACCGGGATTAAGTGGATTAGCAGTGCAAAGTGGGTCTCCTTTCTCTGCTGCAGCGGTATCCGCCGCCCGAGGTGCAGACCTCCCCATTTCCGTGCAGCCTCGCAGAGAGACAGAAATTGCTCTTAACGAGCACGACCACGAGCTGGTTTTCATCCCAAAATGTGACGCTATTATTTACATCTGTCAGTATTTTACAGAGCTCTCCCGCTCCCTCTGGACACTACCTTCTAAGATGTTTCAGGCAACACAGCTGCAATATTCTTTTTGCCAGAGTGCCCTTTTGACTCGCACTGTAAAGTTCTTCAGTATGTATTTTAGTGGCACTCAAAGGATTAAAGAATAGCATAGTTAATTAAAGATCAATTTTCTCATAGATTTACCTTAAAAAAAAAAAATCTGTGTTAAGAAAGAAGAGGGTGAAGAAACACAGCTGTCCAAGAATAAGAATAAGCTATGTATTAAAGTGTAGCCATTAAATGTCTGGCGAACCTTAGCTGTGTCAAAGAAGGAATTTGGACAAATAGAAGATGGTCATTTCTAAAAATGTTAAGCAGTCTTCTGTTGCAATGCCTACCAACAGCTATTGACCTTTTGCAACCATGAATTTTCTGAGCCACAGAAACAAGCAGTTTAACAACTCAAACACCCACTCCAAATGGAGAGCTCTTCATCCTTCACAGAGATTCCTACTGTGTGAATATGTATTTCTGAATCTTGACCAAACAGAGGCCTTCAGTACTAGCTTTGTATGTGCTGCTCTTCGGACAGAACTAGAGTTCATGGGATGAGGGAGGTAAGTGCTTTAGGTGGGATTGAGCCTCAGGTCACACCAAACAGGAGGCCAAAAGATGAGGCACATTTGGCTTATAGTTGTCTGCATCTTAAATCCATTAAGGACAAGGATGTAGCTACAGCTCGTCTCCTCTTATTCTGCTGTAATAAGAAATGTTTTTTACAGTGACAGATAAAACAGGTATTAATTAATATCTCACTATCATTAACTAGACTTTAGTATCACGAAGCAGATCTCATTTGGCAAACAGGGAACAGGAACCGCAAAATAAAGTAGTCACATGTTCATGAAGTGGTAGAAAGGTTGTTAATTCCCAGTTCTGGCCTTTTGAGCCCGAGACTGCCTATAAACTATATGCACACATAAATACTTCTGCATTTGTAAAATCCATATGCTGATGCACAGAGATGGTGAGTTTGGCATATCATTAGAAAACTGTAATAAATTACATTTTGGTAAAAGTCAGGGAGAAAGGCTCTTCTCCTGTTGGTGTAGCATGAATTTTATGTTACATTTACAGGTCCACAGAAGACTCCTGGTTCTCCAAGTACATCCTCAGAAACTCTTTCTGTTGCACCACAGAATATTCCATCTACTTTTCTTTGGCTTCTCTAATATCTCCTCTCTCATATTACTCTGTTCTTTGACTGTACCTTCTAGATGATTTTAGATATTTTTATGATTTTACACAATGTTCAGATAGCGCTATTTTACTTAATACTCAAAACCAGCATTTTTTCAAACACCAGAAAAGTGTAATATTTATCTGTGAATTTTTTTTGTTCTGCATCTTCCCCGTAGCGTGAGCACCATGTAGATTATTGTTGAGGCACTGGGAATCTTACTCCCTTCTAATCTGCAGTTCTAGATGCTTTATAGCATATTTTGTTAAAATAATAATGAAGTCCAGTGAATTTTGCATTATGAAAACATATGTGTAGAGATGCAGTTAGTCTCAGATCTGCCTGCCTTTATTTCCTAAACTGGAGTGGCCAGGGACCTATTTACCGTCAAGACAACTGGGACTAATCATGAACCTAAGAGACAAGCCTGGCTTCATGATAATTCTGGTATTTGTCTGGACAGATAGAGCTACATAGGAAAGCTACTGCTGAGCTGACTAAACAAAAGGAATTGAGAAAAACAAAAAAACTCAATTTTTAGGATGGGGAAGAGAAATGCTGAGATACTACATTTTAGAAAAAAGGTATTGGTAAAACTTTTAATATTGGCAATTAAAAGTGTACTTTGCTTAGGGTCAATAGGCTGTTTCAGTGAGTGTTGATGGAATGTTAAATCCAAATATTCATATCCAGGTAATGAATAAAAGGGAGGAGCTATGTTATTTCTTTATTTATTAAACCAGATATATTTGAGGATGAAGTAAATTCTTTAAATATTTTGTATTCTGCAGAGTTGTCCACCAGACAGCATCGGTCTGAGAATCAACTGCAAAACACACAGCTGTGCAATATTTTTTTCAGTGATTCAAATAATTTTACTTTTCATGAATTAAAAAATAATTTGTCCGTAAGTTGAGAGAAGAACAAATAAGAATCGTCTTAAAATTACGCTCCTCTAGGTTTAAGTTTTAGATGCTTTTTAAATACTGATCCTTGCCCTTCCCAAAGTTATTTCTATTAGCTATTTTCCTAAGCTTGCTGTAAACTGCCGGTTTTCCTCTGTGTTAATTATTAATATGACCTGTTTATGTACCAGTTATCCAGCTAACCATTAATGTCTGTTTACTCATTGATGACCTTTGCAACTACATGCCAGGCTCTTGGTCAGAAAATGTCAACATTTTCTAATAACCTAAAAATACTTTTCATACCTTAAGGTTGTCTACCTAAATTTTTTTAATGTGAAACCCCCAAATTAAATACCACTCATAATTCACGGATGTTTGTACAAGGCTGTTTCAGCCAAAAGGTATAGTGAAGTTAAAGGGAAAAAAAAAAAAAAATCTTCGCTGATGTTCTTACAACACAAAATTTAGGTCCATCATGCAAGCTAATAAAACAGTTTTCAGAAAGAATTACCATAGGTAAATAATTTTTTTTTCCCTTTAGATTTTCAGTATTAACCTGAGCACAAATAGTATACCTTTTCCATATATTCTACTAATAGCTAAAGGCTTCACTAGGGACACAACTAGATTAAAGCTGAAAGTGGTGACACTAATTTTTACCCAGGATTACAAACTCTATGTATATTTGTGCTCGCTAAATGTGCCAAATTAAAAAAGACAAGCAATGGCCCAGGATGAAAAAGAATTTGAGGGCACTTGCTACTCCAATTGATGTGTAGGATGGCCTCATCCAATCTGCTACAGAGGTAAGTGGAACAGGCAGGTTTCTTCTTCTTTGGTCCGCTAACATCCTTTCCTAAGAAGAGCCTTGAAATATTGTCTTTGTGATTACGATTTGCAGGTCTGAAATTGGCTTGCTACTGAAATATTTTCAAATATTAGCATCATCCCAGTCATAAGTAATGGTGATGGCATTTACAGAAATTGTGACTTTGACATATACTACGTAGGCATATGCTCAGATTTTCTTGTTTGTTGGAGTTCTAACTTCACTAAAAATTAGGTGGCTTTTTTTTTTTTTAGTTACAGCCCTGAACACTTGCTGTGACTGTCACTTCATGTTGAATTTATCATACAGAGTGTAACTTGTAAGGCTGAGGAGCCATCTGTCATAAACCATTGTAGCAATAATCTCTGAGGGGGCTTGTTTGGTCCTGGGTAGGAGGCAAGATTTCTAGATTTCTACCCTGAGTTGTATAGAAAATTTGAGCTCGATACTATTGTTTCAAAGGGATTTGTCTGGGCTGTAACACATTTACTTGAGTGCTGTGTTTCTGTACATGATGGTTATACAGTACTTCAAGCATATAAATGCCTTTCAGGTTTTCTGTACTGAATGATAACTCACCTTGTCTTTCTCGGTGAGGTAGGTAATAAATAGAAATCTGGACTGTAACTGAGACATTCTGACTTAGTTAGATCTTCTGGTGTCCTGAAAAAGACAAGTAGACTCAATTACCATGCCAGCAACTACATAAAGATTGTCAAATTAAATCCAAACCCCTATGTTTAAATAACGGTATGACAAAACCTGAGAAAAGGCAAGAACATCAAGCTCTTCTGACATTTTGACCTGAAGTCACAGCAGTGTGGAAACAAAGAAAAATACTCTTTAAAAGGTGTATTATTATCTTGAAAGACTGAGGGGCAGGACTTGGTCAAATCCATTTTAGCCTAGAGATGTGGAGAAGTGGTGCTGCAGCTGTGTTGCTGCTTTTTACTGAGATAATGCCACAGTGTATTTGATAAACGTATTATTTTTCCCTTTTAGTCATATATTTATAAGACGTTGCATCTTCGTGAGAGTCTTTCAACCAGCACCTTAATTAAGCCGCCAAAAGCCTTGTGAGTTGGATAAGTGTTATGCTGAATTAGCATCACCCACCACTGATATGGAGCTATCCCAAGGTTCAAGCACAACAGCTGTCTAATGGCACATCGTGGCACTACCCACCGGGTAGGAACCGAAGCAGCGTACCACATCCGATTGAAACGGCAGGGAGACCTGGGAGACAATTTAATTACTTCTGTTGGAACTTCTGCAGAACATTGGCTTGGCACCCCAGCCTCGCAAAAGCACGCCGCGAGAACTTTAATGAGCTGTGGTTGTGGAGGGTGGGCTCGCTTTTAGATACCACTGAAAGGCAACAACTCAGCACACCTCAGCACCGAGCTAGAAAATGGATTCGGGGTTGACTCGGAGGACAGTACGTAAACTAGAATTGTCAGCACCCTTCCTTGCAATAACCAGGTCTTCCTTGGAGGTCTCTCATCTAAGACTGACCTAACTTGACACATCTTAGCTTGTGAGATGGGGGTCAAGGCTCAAATGTAATATTCCTGTGGGAAGCAGTGTTCCACGTTCATCTCCTTTTATGTGCAAAGCACTGACATATTTAACCAAGGCTTTCCCCCACCCTCACCAAGAGGTCTAGTATTTATAGGGAGCTGTTTAAATTTCGCAGATAAAGATGTATTCAGAGTCTTTTCAAGCTATATAATGTGCTCCATAGATCAGAGCAACTCCATTTAAAATTGTTTTTTAAAAACACAAATTATAATTTGATCGACTGGAACAGCTCTGTTGACTTCATAGATAGCTGGGCATTTATTTTCCGCTATAAAGATCATAATATTTACCCAGTGGACCAGAACAGCTCCTTCTTAGCCTTTACTCCCTCTATTATGCCACAATTATTTAAATACAAATTCTGCTTGCGTTACTTATTTTGTACCCAAGTGGATGGGGAACACTTGGGTGAGTGAGTAAAAGGGGCAAGGGCTGTCTCATACATCCCGTCATCTTCCGAAATGCCATTTAGAGATCTAGATATAATAGGAAGAGACTAAGAGCTGATAGCTTCCATGACTATTTTTATTTATAATCTATCATTCAGTTCTCCATCTAGTTCAGTGGGAGAGTGGGTCATTCAGCCATGTGTTCTGTGCATTGCAGGTAGGAGATATTTTAAATGCCTGTATGCTGACAAGGTGAGTGGTTAGGGCATGATTGTTATATACATATATATGTGTATATACATATGAAAGAACAAGAATAACATCCATGACTATTACCTTCCTGCTTTATTTTTGCATGACCTCAGAAGGCAGGAGCATAAATCCCTACAGCAATGATACGCACTATCTTGTGGAGAGCCAGTGGAGCGCTTGTTACCATATGGACTGCAGCAAGAGGAGATACATGTTCAGAAGCACTTCTTAGTGGAATAACAAAGATGTCACCCCTGCAGCAGCTTCCTCACGTATGAGCAATGCTACCTTAGAGTTTCAAAAACCTGAGGATTTACCCACCGAGGAAAATTGGCAACTATCATTGCCTTGACATTCCCTGATGTTAGATGATGGTTATTTACATACTTTTTACATGCCTTTTAATATAAGAGTCAAAGTTTAAGGCTCGACCAGCCACTAAACTCTCACAGATGCTCTCTGCAATTCCCCTAGCATCCTCTCAGAGGAATAAAACAGGGAAACCAGCAAAAGAGGCTGAGGTTGAAAAAGACTTGAACTAGTATAATGAAAAGGAAAATAACACTAACAGTAAATTACATAGATATTATACAAATATAAAAATATATTCAAAGATACAAGAAAATATGTTAATACATGACCCATGTTTTCTGAATGACAACAAGGTTCCAAGCAGGGTAAAAAAACATCTCAGACTGGACTTGGCAGCAGACAGGAGTACTCAAGCCCAGAGTCCCAATGATAGTCCAAATTAAACCACCAAATCCCATAAAAGGAGCTGTGCTGCTCCTACCTGGTGATGCAGAGGGCAGACAACCCATCCTGAGGAACGTCGCTCCTGGGCAGCATGACAGCAGGAGCAGCAGCACAGGCAGAGCTGACACCCAGCCCAGGACAACCCTCCAAGAACAGCAGCACTCAAGGCCCCAGGGCTCTGCACAGGGACCCTTTTCTACTGAGCACCATGGGAAGGAACGGTGGGATTGGGCCTCTGGGGTCCCTCCCCACAGCCACAGCTGCCCCCCCAACCCCTTTGTGATTGCCCCCCCCCGGGGTCAGAGACCCAGCTCTTAAACCAGGACAATAACTTCTTCCTTTAATTCTTCTTAATATTTTTTTTGTTTTATAATGAATTAACACAGAGAGTCAAATGCAACCATTATGGAAGTTTAAGCAATACGTATCCAACCCATTTTAACTCGTGGTGAAAGATAGAACCCATCAGTTTATTTCCTTCTTTAACTAATTTTTCTAGATTTTATGTCTCCCTTAACCAATATCTCCTCACAGCTGTCAATATGCAGCTAGAGAAGCAGAGGTGAAAACCATATTCGGTGTCCATGGTTACCTTCATTTAAGAAGCTAACCAAAGATGTTGCATGGTATGATTGCATTTTTCATCTGCACGTGATGATGGCTGAACTGCAGGATGTCTAAACTGTTGAATGTCTTGTTTTTCACATTGTACGTTTTATCCAGCTCTGTGACTCCTTTCTTTCACAACCCTTTTCTTCAAAGAAATGCCCTGTCAGCAAGTTCCCAGTCCTCTGTCATGTTCTGCTCATGCTTCCCCATTTTCAGCTGGTTCAGTTCCAGCTCCACTACAGGCCTCCAAAAACACAAAATATTTTCTTTCTTCCAGAAAGCTCATTCTGATTTATATCCCAGATGAGCAACCCAGAAAGCATATGAACAGAGAAATGTAGTTTGGGTTTTGAAGATATACTGAGTTACAAGAACTGAAATTTCCTGAAGTTCAGGGACTGTCTAACGTGGAGTTTGAGCCAAAGGTATTCTCTGAAGAAAACTACTTAAGCAATTTTTTTTTTCTGATTGAAAAACAAATGGATGAATGTCAAATATATGAGTTGCAGAGATGTGCAGATAGTTCCAGAAGTGGTTACGTGGTCAGTGCGTGGTCAGTCTAGCCACAGGCTGCTGCTAAAAGGCAGTTCTGCTCTTAGTTATGTATTTTTGTAATCTCATTCACATTTACACGGGTTATCCAGCCAGATGAAGCTGACTGAGAGCTACTGTCTTTTCTGTCCCTCAGTACGGCTGGTTTTCAAGATTGTTCAATGAGCTGACCCTGCTGAGTGTGCACCCATGCAACTGCCAGCACTGATACAATGGGGACTTCGGGGACACGTGGCTCATGCTGAAGATGAAGATGAGATTGGCAGCAGCCTGGGCACCAGCAAAAAGCCTCTGTCTGGGCTCGGTTTTGGCCAGGACAGAACTACAGTCATGTAAGTTAGGCCCATCCATTAATGTCTGTCTAAACAGGGTCATTGCAGGGTCTGTTGGAGGGATCTAATTAGAGGTCTGTTTTTTCTTTAAAAGTCCTTGCCTAGTATTTCCCTTACTTTTCCAAACACCCTGAAGTAGACAATACATCACAATGAGGTCAAAGCAGAGGAAAGGGGGGAAAAAAATGAATCCCAGCAGCTCCAGAACAATGACAGTTTTCATTTATTATCCGGAAGTCATGTGAGTTTTAAAGTCACCAATCATCATCAAGAGAAGAATGGAGCTAGATGCTTGACAAGGAAGATGCTGTCTGCGGCAGCATAATATTCAATTTACTGCCAAGGCTACTGACTTCTGAAGGAATAGGAGAGTAAGTGAAATAATTGATTTCTTACCTCAAAGGTAGTATGGCATCAGGATTACACTAGCTATATTCAGTTGTCTTTTTTTTTTTAAACAACTTCCCTGATTATATTTTAGTCCTTTAAAAAGTAGACATTTTTAAGGTTATCTTAGAGACATACCATGAAATAGTATTTTCTTAGTGTATCAAGGCTGCAAAGAAAAATCTGAAATACATGCCTACCAAAAACCCCAGGTTATATGATTTGCCTGAGATTGCAAACAGCCTCCAACAAAATCTTAACTGCCCTTTTGGTATTAATTTTGTTCTGCCTCAAAAGCAACATGTTCTTGTTGAAGTTTTGGGTGGAGGTCTCCACAGAATGAGCTGAGGGCATCGGATTTCCTTAACATGACCCTGCCCCATTCCTACGCCTATATATTGTCTATTTAGGGAAACATTCCGCTGTCCTTGCTCATGCTGAGCAGTCCCCTAGATATAAATCATTCTACTGTAGAAGCAGGCACAATTCAGCATGACTAACAGACCCTTCTGTGCTGATGAACATTAATGGATGTGGCATCCTACATACTCGTGGAGCTGAAATCAGTGGGGCTGCTCATGGAGTAGAAGTGCTACTCACTGTGAGTATTACTCAGCGACATGCATCACCTATGGATATGTAAACTATTGGGGATAGAAAAGCACTTTACTGACCTGGATGGTTTAATTAAGTCTTAACTTATACATTTATGTCAATAATCATACTTCACAGTCGGAAGGAGCTGTAAGAATAGTAAGCCAACAAAATCCATAGGTGCAGTAGCATAATATTACAATGTGGGACTGTCTCTCTTGAGGCAATTGTCAAACACGGTCAGTAAGGGATAGTTTTTAATGCCCAGCAAGTGGTTAAACTCAACAAACTTCAATATTTTCCAAAACAATTTATATTTATTAATGGCTACTACAAAATCCATTTACTCATAATCAAATGAAACTTGAAGGTGCTGGCTTTCTTAAGTGCCAAGAGTCAACAATATTAAAGTAAATAGTGGAGGACATTCCAAGATAGTATTAACAGAATTGATTTATTGATGATTGCACAATAGGAGGTTATCTTTTGTTAATTGACTCTGTAAATAAGCTCATAGGCGTCTCAGGTGAAGAAAAAAAATCTATTGCTACTAGAAAGTCTACAGAGTGAGGTAGCTATGCCACTCCATAAAGTGTCTGTTGTGTTGTAAAACTCCGTATGGCTGGATAATGGCTGAGAGGCATTTCTAGCAGCAAATCCCAACAGCTGCTCATGCTCATGATAAGTGACACTCAAAATGTTGTTAGCTTGGACTATCCTGTACGTGAAGTAATTCGCCTTGGATTTCATAGAAGAAGACAAGCATGGAAAAAGGAGGCACCATCCTGGAGCTCACAGATACATTTACAAATCAGGTGATGTCTCATTATTGCTTCCCTTTGGAGTTCCTTATCTCCAGCACATTCTCTTCTGGTTTGAGCAGGGTGTTGCCCAAGACGGATAACATTTTACCATGTCTTTTTCTTGTTATTGCTTGCTGCGGTACATTTACAGTGAGTAGCATGGACACTGCTTACCCAGTGGCTGCAGACTATGTCATTCACTAATTTTTAGCCTTCCTGCCTGAGCAATCCAGTGGATACAATTTCTTAGCCTACTTTTTTTCCTGTTTTGTTTTCCATTTCCCTCCTAACACTACTTTTTTCTCTCTTTTTGATCCCTCTCTGTTCTTGTTCCCTCTGGCAATCTCATTCTCATTCCATTCTGATCCTGTCCTGACATTAGGAAAGACCCATAATCAGTCTGACTGTCCTACTTCACTTGGCGTAAGATCCAAGAGGGAAAGTCTTTTGCTCTTAATTTAACAGCTCTGAGCTGTGAGCAAACATAATTTCTACTTTTGGTTGACAGCAGCAGATAGACGGGTGGAATAGGAGCGCTGTGGCCACAGAGCTGCTCTGCAGGGACAACCCAGTAGAGCATTTTTATTCCTGATCTGTAAAACGTCATGAGCTTTCAAAGAAATTGGCTTCTAGTCGGTGACCCTTATGAGTCACCTGCACTGAGTCATGCTCCCTTCCCTGTCATATCAACAGCCTCAATATACAAAAACCAAACAACCTCCACCACTTCTCTAGAAGAGCACCCGGGCTGTGGGAACAAAGGCTCTGCTGTTTCCTAATCTCAAAAACAATTAAGACATCAGATTAATAGAAACTTTAAATGCTTTGACGGATGCAGATGGAATACTCTCTGTTTGCATTACTATAAAGCCTATCAGTACCCTTAGCATTAAAGGGCACAAGGGAACATAAAGTTTCAGGGTTGCAAACAAGACCAAGCATGAAGTATTGCACAAAAAAAGAGATTAAAAGAGTTGCACGTGTCATTTCTTGTACGTCTAGCTTCTGAAACTTCTGCTAGACGTCACTGAAGCCTGAAGTTTACCTCTGAGAGGACAGGGAATTCCCTTCCCTCATGAGATCTGGTTTCCTTTTTTATCTTCTTACCCTTGTTCCTCAACACAAAATTGCATTCAGTGGTTCACTTAATGACTGTAATGCCCTTGGTTAATAGGATTTCCCTGCAATTCCTATCCTTTAACTTGGCGCTGGAGCCAGGTGTGCATCTAGTGTTAGCTGGGTATTTTAAAGTGCTGTCTGTCTGGAAACAGCCTCGCAGTCCATTCTCCCAATAATAATCCTTGGCATTACCCTGGATCAGGCAGAAGTGGAGATCTCGTCTAGAGGACTCGGATGACTCTGCTGGGATCACAACTCATGCAGAGATTAAAGGCCACATGCAGGATGTTTAGGCACTTCAGTAAGAGTGAGATGCCTGAATACCTTTCATGGGACTGACATGAGCTGTGTTTAGCACACCTGCCCGAGAGCCAGGAGTTAGAGCACTGTCCTCCAACCTGATGGAAAATGCTCACTGATTTCCTTAAAATCAGCTTCCGATTTTTTTTTTGGGAGTATTCTGTAATAAAGTTTTCTGGGAAGAAGCCCTGTATCCTTCAGTTGCAGAAAGGTGTTGAACTTCTTCCCTGTCCCCCTTTCCCTCTGCCCCACCCTGTTTTTTACAGTTCAGGAGAAGATGAATTTCATATTTTTCTTTTCAATCATATGATCTGTTGTGACCCCTCCTGTGCACTTTGTGACACCAAAGTGCTTTTCCATTCTTCATTCTATCGCTTTGGCATCTATAAAAAGAGCAACAGTGTTGAGGGATTTCTGAACAGACCGTTTCATTCCTGTCACTCTCCCAGGAGGATTAGAGTTGTGGAAGCTTAGAGTTAGGCTCATACTTCCCTCTCTCCACATGCCTGTCTCAGAGATAATAGTCTTTGTTTAGGAGGCCTTAATATTCCTTAGGCAGTACTTGAGATGATGTGTTTTCACATTGCCTCTCTTCTATTCGGTACACTCTTCCTTGTACGAATCCAGTAATCCAAGCCATTCTCCGGAAACATCAGTGACTCCCATTTACGTCTTTGCCACCTTTTCTAAGAATGTGTTCATTTCATTGATCCCATGTTTCAACACAGCAGTTGTCCCTGCCATTATCCTTGACCTAATCATAGCATTTACGGATCCGCGTGTCTAGTGGTCACAGATGAGCACATGGGCAGAAACTGCCTTACAGACCTACCCGTTCAGCTCGCTTTAGATCCATGAGAATGGCGTGTGAAATTCCTATTAGGTCCAGTTTCTTCTGAGCTGCGAGGGCCAAGATAGTTGGACTTCATAATCTGCTGGAATGCCTCTTCGCTGGCTTGGCACAGCCAGTCGCGCAGAGCGAAGAGGGGGGGAGAGGATGTGCTCCAGCCCTAAGATCAGATGTCGGGCACAGGTGCTGGCAGCGGAGCAGCGCTGCAGCCCCCCCGGTATGAAATCGCAAGCTGGCCTCGTTCTACGGACCTTCTGAAAACAGCCCAAGATTGTGTGTCATGAGTTATGATGGCAATATAAAACTGAAAGCTCTACTGCATCTGTTAGTTAAAAATTGCTGCGAGAGCTTGGGAAGTTGCTAGAGCAGTGTTTTAGCTAAATCTCAAACAGTGTGGCTGCACTTCACCTTCCTAAGTAAATTCCCCCTTAGGTTTTGTTGTTCAGCTTAATTTTTACTTCCCCTTTGTCTCACAAGCTGACATGGATTAGCACTGTCAGTGTAGACACCTATTCACTGTGTAAACTCTGAATCTGAATTGATATCTTGGCCTCTTCCTCAAATGCTATAAGTCCCTGTGACATGAAGACACCACTCGCTGTCCCAGGGGCCACATGTCTAGGGAAGGAAAGAAATCTCCTCTCACAGTGGGCAAATTTTTAGTTGGCTAGAGACATACGTTGAAACAAAGTTGGCATATTTTTCTTAAACAGACCAAGCGCATATGCAAAGGTAGTGCATGTCCAATTTTGCACTTTGCAAGTGAAGAAGCAGCTTTGTAGAGAGATACAGAACGCGTACAAACTTTTACACTTTCATTTTGATAGATGTACGTTTTTTTTTTTTCAGGGTCCGGCTGCTCACAGATGTTCTGCTATGTGTTATTTTCTCATGCCCTATCACAAGTGAAGTATCTGGTCATCTTCCCATACAAATGAATGTTAGAGTTCTCCTCGGCTTCCAAAGAGCAATGTCAGACCTAAATGAGAAAGAGGTAGAACAGTGCTGGGATGAGACACTCCTAAAAGCCTCTAAAGTGATCCAGGAAGGAGCATTCATAAGTGCTCCTCTTCCCTCTAAGACACTAATGAGTCACTCCTTAATCACAAACTGTCTATACAGAGCACTGCCCTCCTGATACAAGAGCAAGCTTCACCTCTGCAGACCTTTAAAATAAGTCCTCTAGGCTTTTTTTCTTTTACAGGAGATCGCTGACCCCAGTGACCTTGTTCCTCTCCAAATCATGAGCTCATCCTACGGATACAAGGGGATATAGTATTCCTTTCACTTCCTGCCTTAAACCCTGGTCTTCGCTTTAGCTCAGGCTGCCCAGGAGATTGTTGTGTGTCCCATCCCTCTTCCATCACTGGCAACCCTCCTGTAATGGGTGAAATGATCCTTTTACGTAGGTTGCACGCCATTTTTTTTGGGTGTAAGAAGCACTGTGGGTTGTTTTGAGATAGAGTACTATGTAAATGGAAGCCCTTATTACTGTATCAATAAGTAATAACAGAGTTGACTCCTTGCTGTTTGACATGCTAATTTTCACCTTAGTTGCTACATGCACAACATGGCATTACTTTTATTTCCTTTATGATCTTGATGGCTGAACACGTTATCAGAAATAATTCTCATAGAATTTTTTATGTCAGCCAAATGATTTCATCACAGGAGGGGCCTTGCAGAGTTGTAAAGGGAAACCTGTCTTCCTAATAACTCATAGCTGTTGTGGCTACTATGTAAATCTCTTTATCCAATCAATCAGACATGAAATAAAATACACTGACCTGATGCTTGGCTAGCCTGTAAATTCCAAGTCACATGAGGCCTGGGGAGTTATAGCGAAGAAGAAGGAGTTTTCATTCCCCATTTGTAAGATGATATCTGCTGGGCTCATTAAGCAAAAATATTTTGGGGCCTGTGTCTTACAAGGTAAACTTGCTCTATTGTGCAGAAGAACATTCACTGAAATAGCTAACATGGATCATCTGATGACATTAGCTTTGTAAGTAATTTCCATGATGTCAAGGGTACACTGGAGATTAAAGGGGGATTAAGGCCTACTTGCACAGTCAAAGCATCACAGCAAATTGACTTGACTTGGCAGGCTGCACCTAAAGTTGGCAAGTTTTCACTAACTAATCATATAAAATCCAGGTTTGTGGTGTTAGTTAGACTGCACTTTCATAGAGGCCAGGAAACGTTAAGCTTTCAAGGTGGGAGGTTTTAGGAGCTAAAGGAGGAAAAGGGAGGGCAGACTGTCAAGGAGACTTTTGCAATGTCAAGGTGCCAAGAGGTGCTAAGTAAAATAACGACCCAGTTTTTACTGGAGAAGGCTCTGCCTTTCAAGAGCAAGCTGGTTGGATTTCTACCCAAAGGGCTTTTCCTCCAGCAAAGTTTATTTTTTCCCTCCCTCTCGCTGTCACAAAATGCGATCTCCCCTTAAAGGATCAGACCCCGCACAGGAACTTCACTGAATAAAGATGAGTTTATATTTTAAAAAGGAAACAGCTGGATTGCAAAAGCAAGGGAGGTAGGCAGCTCTTGTTTCATTAGCTAAGGGAAACTCAGGGCCCCGGAGGAGAACAACTGGGAGAGCAGCCATGACAGGGGGAAAAAAAAAAAAAGGAAACAGAAGATCATAAAGAACTAATAATGAAAAATGGAAAGTGAGAATGAGCCAAGAAAAACAGGCAATAAATAGATTTAAGAAAAAAAAAAAGTTGGGGGGCGGGGAGGGGGCGGGAACAGAAATGTAAAGCAACCTAGGCTGAAAAGTGCAGGACAGAAAGTATGGATTTTCTGGAAAGAAATTAAATGATTCTGAAATTTCTCAAGAACCTGAGGAAAAACTAGAAGCGTCTCATGGCTGAGACCACTGATGACCACTTCAAGGAGGGAGGAACACTGTGTATAATTGCCCAGCAATTTGTTTGCTACTTCTGCTGGAAAGAACAGAGTGGGTTTGGTTGGGCAGGAGAATCCAGGCTCCATCCATGCTGATGAATTAGGGTCCTCTAAGAGCAGCTTATAAAAGAATGTATCTCATGAATGTTTAGAAGGATCCAGTCAACTGTTTAGCTGTGCAGTAATCACTGGATGATGAGTTGGAAGTAACCTGGGTGTGGGACTGTGCATAGTGGGAGTCTCTGAATGGTTTCAGATGAAGAAAGAGTAGAGGTTGAAGGAAGAGGGGGCTAGGAAGAAAAGCAGATACTAAGTCTGTCCTTCGTCTTGAAATCTGTTCGTTGTGATAAAATATATAAACATGGCCAAGACTTCATAGTCCAAGAGAGAACAGATTTTTTTTCAGCTGCCCTTCAATTAGATCCATAATAATCCTGCAGCTTTATACAGTTTACAGACGACACTTTGCCGGGCAGAAATGGTGCTATTCTTTAAATTGTGCTGTGCTCATTAGGTTTTAATAGGAGCAGTTGTTTAAAGGGTGGGTGGGAGCAGGAGGGGGAATGCACTTGGTGATGCATAGTGGAATGTACATTAATCTTGTTAATGACAACACAGTTAATGGCTGGCAAAACATTACTTTTGAATTAACCTTTCTCATGTGCAGGCTATACTTGAGAAACAGAGCCAGGACACTGAAGACACAAGGAAAGTGCATGAAGACAGGGATACAGGATTTCCTATGATTTTATGTTGTTCTTAATTAGGAAGCATATTGGCAGCAAATGCTAACATGTGTTGGGATGTTTAGCTGTAGCCAAATAAATGTTTTCTATTACAACTCTGAATTCTTTGCCTAGCCAGAGCTCATGCTGTTCTGTTCATGTCTTACAAAATCCCTTTATAAGTCATTTTGGGGGCCAATTTTCTGCTGGCTTATACAGCAGAGTTACTTTGAACATATGCACTCAGACTCCAGAAGGGTCGTTGTCCTCACTTTTTTTTTTAATTCTTATTTTTTTTTTTTAGTGACAAATGGGGAAGCCCTTCTTATGAAATGCTTCTGCAACCCAACAAAACAATAGCCTATATGAGTACGTTCATTTAAAACAAAAAAGTAGGGAATGGATATAACTGGTTTTCTCTGGTCACATGTTCATGCATAGGCTGAATGAACGATCCATAATGAATCATTTATCTGACATTTAATCTCTTTCTCGTGTTTATGAATGGTCTGCAAATACTCTGCTGATGTTTTTTTTTTTTTTGGTTCTGTTTGTCATTTCAAATTATTAGTTAAATAATTTCTGATCTGGCTTGTAGGTTATTTGAGAACAGTTTGCTATGAGTATTCACAATTTGTAACTCCTGTTACTGCAGTGATGTGAACACATAACTGGAGGCTGACTTGAGTCATGCAAGTCTTTTCTTGTGCAAATGGAAATTTAGGGTTCTCCCTTTACAAATATCCTGCTATGTTTGCTTTAACTATTATGTGAAATTGTTCTTGATGATCTAGGCACCTCTAGGTAGGAAATCCAACTGATGTTTCCTGCCCCTATGTTTCAGTCAACAACTTATTCTAGTAGATGCTGAAGCTTCCTGAAACTGGTTATGAGGCAGTATGGTCCCCATGTGTCACCATAAGGTAAAGCTCCTGCCTGCACAAACCAAGTAGAACAATTCTCACTCGGGGCACATTTAAATGAGAAGGGAATTTAACACAATCCTCTGAGCTGTTGAATTAAAGTCTTCTCCAGGCCCAGTGCTTGATCTGGTGGAGTCTGACCTTGTGTTATCATGGAATCAGGAGCCTGATTCCCTCCTGTGAGGAGTGGAAGATCATCAGTCCATAGGTGCAGAAACACTCTGTTGACTTCTCTTGGAGAACCGGAAGACAGAAGTGGAACATGCTGAGTCTGGTTTATATCCATTTTGTACTATCTTTGCATCCTTCTGTTCCAAACTGCTAAGTTACAAAGGTGGGGAAGACAAGACATATGTCTTCTTGTGAAAAGCCCCAGTGTGTCACTATTGAGGCACTCATCCCAATAAAGCCTTCAGCACTAAGGTGAAAGAGGAAGATGGAAGAGAATACCCTTGTGATAAAGACCGTGTCTGGATTCAGGATATACTTCAACCTTTCTGAAATAACAGAAACACTTCAGAAAGCTGGAGTCACTCAACATACCAAAGCAGAGCTACAGAGGCAACTAGTGGGAATAACTACTGGAGGACATAGATAACTCAAGTGGTTAAAGGTAATTCTGGCTAGTAGAAACAATAAAACAACTAGTCACTAAGATGGTCCATGAGTCTGAATAAGCCTCTTCTCCCTGCCTCAGTGTCTGGTAACAGAAAAGTTGCCAACAGCACAGTGTTTTGAGCTGTGAGACAGTAAAAATTGTTTTCACAGATTTCTGTGAGTGATTTTTAAGGTTATATGCACGAATTCATGTTCCGGGCTGATGAAGATTTATTTCTTCAGACAATTGTGTGAATAATTAGGGCTAACTAATCTCAAAGTATATCAAAGTTATTATGAATGTATGCTTATGTTTGTTAGTGCACTGTTTGGCTTCCATCGTATTCTAAAGCTTGCTTCCCTTAAGTGTTCATGAAAAAAGGGGAAAAAAAAGAAAAGGATTTATCTGCTGTGACTATTTTGCATGGACTCACTTCTTGCTAGAGGGGAAAAGAAGGTGCTCAGGGACTACCCATTAACTAGTATGTATGAAAGACAATGAACAACAGAGCTAAAAATAACTCACAACCATATAAGTATAGCAGTTGTTCTGTGTTGCTGCAAATACCAATTTGTGATGAAAAGAAAGAAGACAAGTTGCAGTATTTAATTATTTGTGAATGTGATTAGCTGCTTGAAAACTTCAGGACCATATCATATCAAAATCCTGCAGCATAAAAAGAAACTTACTCTTAATTTTCTTCTCAAATTGGACCCCGTTAATCACTGTAAAGCTTTCAAAACCATTTGGCAGAAGAACTGGGATAACAGAAGGCTTTCCAGAGGTCACGCTCTCTGACTGGCATTCTCGACCCTCTGTTGTCTCAGTTCCTCATCTTATGGCTTCATTCTAGCTGTAGTAACCTAGCTGGCTCAACAGAGCATCTAGAAGAGAGAAGTGGTACTAGAGGCTTGGTCCTGCCTTGGAGTTTGGCTTTGGAGAAAGGCAAGAGTTGCAGTGGGGTGGCTGTGAACCAGCCAGTAGACCTGTGGAATCCAGGCTGATATTTAAAAGCTTGAGGCCTGATGTAGAGCAAGGAACTGTCAACCTTTTTAAAGAGTGGACCGGACTGGTTAGTAGGAAGGAATCTCCACACTTGTTTTTGTGGCTCACATTTGAACCACTGAGTGGTTATTCACACCTAACCCTTTTTTAGGATCAGTCATTATTCATATTAACAACAGTGAGCACTACCAAGAAGGAAAAAAAATAACATCATTCTTTCCACAAAAAGGTAAAAACATAATAGTGAATTAAAGTTCTAAATGATAGGACTGTTAACATAATGCCTTTTGTCTAGAATGAACTATAAAACACACATATATACAATGGAGAAAACCCTGTAAATGTGTAATGGACAAAAAAAAATATATATAATAAAACTGTTGAAAGAATGCATTTTCTCAGCACCAAGGCTATCCATAAAATTTTTACAGTTTTCTACTATATAACATTATCCTTCATAAAAAATGATATTTTAAAGCAAAAAGGTTGGCAAAAGAAACAATTGGTAGTTAACGGAAGGAGGGGATTACAGCACTGTGCCTTTGCTCTGAACGGTGGAACAGAAAATGAAAAACATTTGGGGCATTATATGAAGCCCAGCAGTCATGCTCCATATGGTTTGAAGAGTTGAGCAATGCTTGACAAAGTTTTTATGACTTCATTTTCTTAACGTTGGATATTATTCCTTCTGTTCCTTGTGTTAAATTTCTCCTGTTTTTCAGACAAAGAAATTTGTTTTCTTAGTATGTATCATTTATATTGAGTTTAATCATATCTAGTTTAATACACTGTAGTGTTACTAGCCTGGCTTTTCAGAGGAAGGCCCTGTAATCAAGATGTTGAGGCAAAAATGAGATAATTTGATCACCAGATCCTCTAACAACTTTCTATGTGACTTGATGGAAGTTATTTCATCTTCTTCTATTTCAGTTCCCCGTCTGTAGAATGGAAAAAAATAGTATTTCCGTATAGCAGACACTACTGTGATAACTCTTAGGATAAATAGCTAAAGTCATTTGTATAAGAGGACAGGTCAATATTTCTGGATAATTGGATTTGGAGCACAGAACTTCCTGGCTCCCAAACCTGTTCTCAGGCAGATCAAGAGGTTAAAATTTCATCTCTTACCCTGCATCATGACTTTCAAAACCAAATATTGGTCCCCTCTGTCATAAAATACAACTTGATTAGTTACTCATTCTTCAGTCTACAAACTACTGCCATGTGTGCTACCATCAGTGGAAGCAAGTCTGTAACCTTCCCTAGAAAGTTATGCAGATTATCCTTATTTTTATTGGACATTTAAATCATTGGGCACAGCTGGGGATTGTGCAAAGTTGGACGTTTGTAATGATGTGCACACTCGTCATGAGATGAGAATTCCTGCTGCAAAACGCACACCATAAGAAGAAAGGATATTTGTGTCTCACCTTCAAAAAAAAAAAAGTTAGGATGTTCATGGAGATCTCAGCACTGGTACAAAATCCTCTATATAAGAGGGAAGCAGCATGTTTACTCTTACTAAGCTGAAAAATTCAGACCTACATCCAAATATTTTGAAAATCTGAGTATTTGGATTTGCAATCTTAGCTTGGTAAGTCCCTAAAACCAAATTAACTGTTGTCGTCTATAACGTCAGTTCACATACTCCACGGTACAAAATAGATCTTTCCTGAAACATCACTTTTCATTTAATTTCTTTCACTTCGCAGTGAAAGGCGGCGTTCCTCTAACCCTTCTCCTGCGGTATTTGAGTACATGCCCTCACATGTGGATCTCACATGCAGTGGTATTTCAGATAGCATGTTCTCTGTTAGGTGGATAGAGTATCACTGGTGGTACGTTTTATCCCATAGACTCAGTACACTGGAGAGCACTCAGCTGGTTAATATTTCATTTGGATTCTTTTCTCTTTTCTTTCCAACCATCTATGTAAACTTTAAGACAGCCGGTCTGGTTTTAGGAGGTGATTTCCTCGCTGTGGATTAAGGATCCATTTGTGAGTCACTCTTCAGGCACTTCAGAAGAGTAGATTTCAGACCTGAAAGAATGTATTGTAAACAGAATAATGTGCTTTCAAAATTAGCTCACGTACCAAATTATGTATTTACTTAATACACCTTAATGGCTTTTGAAGAAGCCATTAGGCTCTATTGCGTAAATAGTATGTATACCAAAATATGTATTTAACCTAGATAGGGCAGTTTCCCACTGTTGGTTTTCCTTCTTCTTTATAGTTTTATCTTCATGGCCTTTTAGAAGTCTATTATTCTTGAAGGATTTATCCTCCAGGAGATTGTTTTGGACAGTGGCAGCTAAAAGGGCAGGGAAGAGACGAGGTTTCTCAGTTTTAATATGTAGAAAGGAGATATAGTTGTGAGAGTGGCTGATAGGACTTTTCAGACATTGGAGTGGGGAAGGGAGAAATTAAAATATTGTTGAGAAAAAAATTTCCTTGAAGGGAAGAATCCTATGGGGCTCAGCATCCTGTTCCTAACTTAGGGAACAGGAGCAAGTTCCTGCATCGGACAACTTTATGTTTTCACATTGGGCTGACCACCGGTTTGTAAGGATCACTTGACTGAATTCGTATTAATTGTAACCATATTTAATGTGAGAGGGCTACTAAACCATTTGGGGCTGGTGGGAAGTAAGGGGGGAAATAAGTACAAACAAGCTAAAATCGTGATGTTTCATTGCTTAAGTGCTGCCTCCTGCAACTGGCACAGCACGTAAACTGTATATCTACCAATGCTGCAGGTGTACTCCCAGCTAGCTCATAATGGAAAAAAATATCTCTAAATAACTGCTCAGCTACAACAAATGCCAAAAATTACAGTTCGTGTTATTCACAGGTGATACCACCAATCCTAGCCACGTTCATCAGTTTGGAAATAATAATAAAACCCTAGCAAAACTCCAGGAAAAAAAAAGATGTTATCTTGCTCAGAAAATACAATGAGAACTGGCAGCAAAGTGCTAAAAATAGAAGTGTTGTATGAAGCCTTGCAACTTCGGCATATAGTCATGAAGTGCAGAGTGAGAGAGGGTGAAAGGCATTCCCGGCACTGGGAAAGGAAGAAATGAGTGATGGATACATAGGGATAACCAGTATAATGGGAAAAGTTTCCTAAGTTTTAATGGAATTTACTACAGACTTATGTGGTTTTTTTTGTGGGCTCTGGAAAGTTCCTGTCTTTATTAACCAGCCTATTAAACAAACACTTCTGCAAACAGCCTGAGCAAACTCCTCAGGTTGGTTCACCTGGGTCAGCTTGCAGGACGGAAGGGGCAAGAAGACTTACTGGTCTTCCTAAGAAATTGGTTAATTATAAGTACAATCAACATCATGAAAATGAATTTGGTGTTATGAATTTTTGATGTGAATTCATCTCCTGCAAAAACTTCCTTTTAGGAATCCTCTTGCCTATGTGACTTCAGGCAGGTATCTCCAGATAAAGTAGGTTTTGAATATCCTTGAAATTGCCCTGACTTGATTTCTACAAGAAACAAAATTAATTACAATTTTAAATTAAGAAGGATAATAAAATAATCACGTAGAACTGGAGTGTTGCTAGTAGACCCATAAATGATGCAGTGTTTTATCATTAACTTGAATGCATGTATGAACAGAGAAGTATATCAGAAATGGTTTTCTGCAAATGCATTCAAGCAATGTTATCAACTGCAGACCAGAAATGCAATTGGAGACGTATTGTTCTTTTTGATTGACTTTTTGTTGACCACAGGAAAAACTGGTTTTAAAGTACAACACAGTAACAGAGTCTGAAGGAGTGAAAAACTTGTTGAGCCAGTTTGGGTTGTAAGGGTGTGCTAACTTGTGACCCAGGCATGATGGTGGTTTTAAAAGAAAATTGAAACAAAGAAGTTCTGTTGTGCTTTTTCCATATTCCTTCTAGGAAATCATACCCCATCTCCTCCACTCTTCTTCCACAGACCTTCCACCCATCTCCTTATCTGATGTGCCATGCTTTCTCCTCTTGTTACCATGAGCTTTGTACATTATTTCTTCCCTCAGTAGTCACCATCTCATCCCTTCCGAGATACATTATCTCACTTTCTCAGACTGTATATTTCTCCCATTTAATTTATTCTTATTCTAATAAAATTAGTATTTTTTTGTCTTGTTCAGTGATTGACTTTAAGAAATAATTTGAGGGTTTTTGTCAAATTATTTTTTTTGGTGAAAGGATGAATAATTGCCTCATAGGAGGCTAATTTTATATATTTACAATGTTTTCTGATTTATATGATTATTATTTTGACAGAGTTTTAGATGTATTTCTGGATGATATCAGGTTTCAAAATAACATATGGAAAGGTTCTCCCTGAAAACCAAAGTAAAAAATATTTCCTGAAGTTATTTGTGAAGTTTGACCAGAACTACTAAAAATATGTCTATGCCCCTTTGTCCCCTGTGAAATAGTTTTATTTTCAGTGTTGGGGGAAGGAAGAGACAAACTGAGCTTTTCCATGGTTTACATTAGACACCATTTATAGGATAGAGTTTTGGTGCTTCATAAAGTTTCTATCACAACGACACACTTATCTTTATTAATCTCTAGCTGTTGCCTTAAAACCAGGCAGTTTGCATCTTTTTTTTTTTTACTCAGGTACTGAGAAATTATTAATTCCTGGTGTTCCATCACGCATGTCGAAGACAAATATTTCTATGTGTGTCTGTATTTGGGCCACCCATCCTGAATATGCAGCTCAGCTTTTCATGCCAAAAGTCTCCTGCATTAAATTTCATGGCGCATTTTCTCAGGGTTACTTAGAGGTGCTATTTTTCTTGTTTTTATTATACAGCTAAAGCTGAATTGTACTCCTAATGAAAAGCTTTTTGGTTTTTTTGGACTTCTTGGTCACTCTGAGATAAGTGCATCAAGTCAGAGAAGAAATGCAGTTTTGTCTTCGCTAAAGGGTTGTGTCTTCATTTGTAAGAAATTTGTCTATAGAGCTTCTAGCAGATTATCGATTGATAACCTGACATATATTTGTGTGTTTACAGATTTCTACAATTCTGCTCACAGTAAGGTTTAGCAACGTCATCTGTGACCCGTTTTCATACGTTCAAAGAAATTAGGTGGCTTACAATCATGTATGTGTGGATATGCACCATTTAAGAGAAAACTGGTCACTGTTTGGAATCATTGTTCCTCAAAAATTCATAAAGATGTGGTGAAATGCTTAGACTGTGTATCTTTAATTGAAAGTCTTTATCCAGCTCTGATTTCAACAGATGTCTGAACAATGGAGGAAAAAAACTCCACCCTGTAACAAAACATCAGTCTGCTTCCACGCTTCCCACGCTGAAGTTTTTATGTTGGTCAGTGGTAATATGTGTGTATTTTTCTCTCATGCTTTTGTAAAAACTACTTATCATTCTAAAAAGATTAATTTTTCCCTTATTCAGTTTGCTGCTGCCCCCTCTGTATTGGTGGATTTTCAGTTGAAGACTGACAAGAGTTACTTATTTGTTTGCACTGAGAACACCTGTTTTTGAACTCCATGTATCAGTTTAAGAAAACTGGGGGAAAAGAATACAGGGAAACATTTGGATCCATCTGGTTAGATGTGGGAACGTTACAATCATCTGGACAAGATGGTAACTGCCATCAATCAGTTTGGCAAAGAGTAGATTTGTCCCCGCTTTAACTCATTTCGAATGGTCCAGAGGTTTTATTTGCCTAATTATATGCTTGGTCATCCTTCGTCAGCTCTGCCTTTCTGCCCCCACTCTCCATCACCACCGGTGGGGATTTTCCTTTCCTCTGGTGACAGCAACCCCTCCACGGATCCTGCTCTTCTCAAACAGCATCTTTCCATAAGGGATGCACAAATCCTGTTGCTTTACGTTGTACTGATGCGTAGAGCATCCCATGGTGAGGTGAAAGGAGATGCTGAAACCTTGCTGCAGTCAGTGAATCTTTTCCCGTGACTGCTGGACAATGGCTGGAAACCTGCTGAGGACAGCTCTGTGTCATTTGATGCTACAGGGTCAATATCTGGCCATATCTGGCCCAGGAGCACATGCTGAAATTCCTGAGCATGTGCGTAAAGTTAAGGACTTAAATGCTTTGCTGAATAGGAATTGACTGAACATGTGCTTAAGTATCCTGCTGAATTACGGCATTAATCATTTTTACAGCTGACACAATCACTGCCCTAGAAAAATATTCTCCAATTAGAATGAGCGGGATTATTTCTTTCATTTGTGTGAAATAAGTGTGCTCCCAGTTTTAATGAATGTGCTCGGTTTTCTGTGATATTAGAAATAATTTTCCATAAGATTTCATATTGCTTAAGAGAAAATTTGAGAGATTTTGGAGTTGATCTGGTACCTGGATTTGGGTTTACATTAAGAAAACATAGCGGGAAAATATGTAATGGGCCAAAAATATTCACTTGGTCTTTTTCACTTAAGGGCAGGACTTGGGCCAGTGTGTATGTTCATTGATTTTCTCTTGTGGGATCTACTTCTTTCCATACCTGATTTTAATTTGTTTGTAGACACTGAATGTATTTTTTCATATGGTAAGGTGCTGCTTTTTCTTCCTTATTTCCTTCACAGTCTTTTCACAATAAAAGTTCAAAACCAGAAAAAAACCCCCAACACCTCAAACCAACCCCTTTTGTACCGGCAGCCAGTTAAATAGATAATAATGGTAATTCTTCTGCTCTGCTAATGATGATAATATTGATATTTATCAATAACAAATAGCACGCAAGTGCCTGGATGAATAAGAGTATTTTGCACAGTGGGGTTTTATATCTATATATGAAACACTGTGCAGTAAGGGCTGCTAGCAGGTAGGTGAGGGAAGCTGAGCGAAGAATTGCCTCACAGCAGAGCGCCTGGTAACAGCAGAGGGGAAATTTAGTCTGACCCAAGAGCAGGAATAACCTCTGCAGTAGAGAAAAAAGCTGCAGAATCTGTAATCTCAATATCCAGGCCAGCAAAGAATGTGTATCGCGGGGTGAGATCTCACTGGGAATGGTGCGGGGCTCACTCAAGCTAATTTGGGAGGGGGAAGGTCCGAAGAAAGTCAATCACCGGAGCTAAGCCTGGGAAGGTTGGGTATTTCCAACACTCTGTTTAGGCTGCTGTGCATTCCCTTTGGTGTTCAGCGTGTTTTATTTTATTAAGTCTGCAAAAGGGACTTTGAGAGGCGTTATCTTCAGGAGATAAATTTACACCTGCTTTGCTTCCTACATTATGTTTACATTTTGAACCTGTGTGCCTGAATATTACCTGTTGGTAAAGCCGAGTCTGTAATTATTGATTTTGAGGCTTACGATTGTTCGCCAGACAAGAGGAAGGGGGAGAGGGAAGGGTGATCACAGAACAACCAGTGATTCCAAGACCTTCAGAGGTGACCCACAAAGAAGCAATCAGCCCAAATAAGCTGCCAGAGCATAGTGCTGTACCACAGCGACGTCCCCTGAGCTTCTTTTACCAAGGCCGATTCAGGATGTGACCTTTGAGTTTCATTGCAACAAATGACTTGAGCTACAGCTAGAAACATATATAAAGTGTGCCATGCTTGTTTTCAGGAGCCGTAGATGAAAGAGGACCTGGTTGTGGCCCAACCATCTGAACATCTCTGGGAGCTAAATCTAGGCACAAAGGTCTCTGGAGAGAGCTGAGGTGTTACCTCTTGGCATTGCCTGTGGGTCTTACTGGGAGCATGCCCCAAACCAGCTCTGAACAAGGACAAGCTCAGGAGCATCTCTCCCCAGATGCCCCATACATCCATCTCCACTGCTCAAATCACGGGATCACAGTTTGTTATGTTTATAGTCCCTAGCAGATCCAAAGGAGACAGTATTACCTTTTTAAACAAAACAATAAAGCAATAAACGAACAATAAAACCAACACTCCAGATGTCTTTCCTATGTTAGATAACATAAAACTAAAGAACAGCCGCATACATACACATTTTTCTATTTATTGTTTTAGTATCAGCTACAGAATGTTTCTGAGTGTCCACGCTAGAAAAATCCCAAGTCTTTGGATCACAGACTTTTGTATAGTTTTTCTTAGGCCTGAATGTATTTCCTAAATAACACAAAAAAGCTTTTAGTTTGCATTAGTTTTTTTACTTGAATTTTCAGCAGCCACACCAACATGTGCATTCCCCTCCCAGTGTGTGTTTTGCTTGACATGTTTCATGTTACAGAGACTTGTGCGAGAGACTTTGAGAGGTGTTATCTTTGATAGAGGAATTTATGGCCATTTTCCTATCTACCGTATGTTTACATTTTGAATCTGTGTCGAACATTTGTTACACTCACTTGTTGTGTCTTGTCTTAAATTAGATCATAAACATTTTGAGGCAAGGACCATGTCTTCCTGTATATTGCTTGTTTATTTAGGCCCTACTGTTAAGGATGTGGGACTGCCTGGGGGTGATTGTAATAATAAAAATAATGCTCTTAGAAATTCTTTTGTCTTAATAAAGAAATGTGCAACTCCTTTTATCAGAACATATCGGGGAGTAGGGTGCTTAAAAGAGGTTGTAGAATAGTAATTGTCTTTGCAAATGCTTTGAACCTTAGTGTTAGGAAAAGGGAAGGGAGGAGAGTTATATTTTGATTTATAGAAGGCCCTGGCAAAACCATTCCCAAAGTTGCCAATATCCAAATATTACTCACAGACTTGCATGTGCATCTAACAAAGTTTTTGAACAATTACCCCTAATTGCCCTCTTCTAATATTTTGGTGAACAGAAAAATCTTCATTATAAGAACACACGGCTTGTAAATGAAAGGGATGAAAGCTCATGAAAGGACGGAGGCAGACCATACGTCATCCCACACCTAGGCACAACGGGATGCATTAAGGAAGCATTTATGGAGAGGCATTCCATCAAGTCAAGGTGTCAGAGGACATATGGTCTCTTTCACCATTAACTCAGTGAATTTCCATACCTTTCCACTGGTCTGTATTAATCTCACTTTGTGACGGTCAGCTTGGTTTGATATCGCTCAGGTTTTTCTCCAAAGGTGTTCAATATGCACATGCAAAATTCATGAAAGTAAACAACTAAAAATCACCTCTTTGAGCTTGCATTTTCCAGAAGAGAAATTAAAAAAGGAAGTGGATCACACAGAAATGTTTTCTGTAATCAAGACAGAAATTAAGAAATATAGGTATGAATACTTAGGTTTATCACTGTAGATACCTGCTTGACCCTGCTTCCTGACTAGAAAAAATTGTCAGTACATGTCTCTGAAATACAACGTGGCATACTGGTACCAATTTGTTCAGCATGTGAAGGTGTAGCCATCCATCTTAGTCATTAGTCATGACCCCAAAGATATCACTGGGATAGTGGTAATTGCTAATAAAATGCTCGTGTAGAGATGCTTATGATGAATATTACACCGGGAGATGGTGAAGCTAGGAGGTAAGAATGACAAAATTAAGTCTTGCTTTTAGCTCTTCTACAACCAGACATGCTTTCACCTTTTATCTCCTCAGCTGGCTTTGGTGACCTATGGGAGAGGCTGAGGCTGGGAGGAAGTTTTTCTCCTTTATGGTGGCTTTTCTGGACCCTTCTGTGAATATCTGTAGTATGTCTAGTTTTAGGTAGAAGAGTGTGTGCTAATTCTAAACCTGAAGTTAAATTTCTTTCTCTGTGAATCTATTGTCATCTCTGCAGATATCACACAGACATCTTCATCATAAAAAAGACGCTTAAAACCAACTCATACACATATGATGAGACTAACGAGAAGATATTATTTTTCAGGATGGTCTCTGTTTCTATTTTTGGCATTTCTTCAGCTAATCAATGATTGCAGCCCCAAATCTCTGCAACTTCTGTCAGGGAAAACTTGAATGTAATGACATTGTGTTTTTCTTACAGATAACTGAAATAATGGTAAAAATTCTGAGAGACCTAATGTTGTGGGGGGTGGGAGAGGGAAGGAATTTGTGAAAGTGCTAGGTGGGAATAAGAAAGCTTTTAAGACAATCATTATAATAATACCATCATAATAATGCCTTTATCTTGAGGAAAAAAAAAAGAGAAAAATCAGCCAAGCAATCACCATTGATCCTGGGACTAAAACAATCTCTATAAATTTTGAGTTGTCATAAGGCACTGGTGTTTTCTGAGGAAAAGAAGAAAAATAACAAAAATATACATCTTGGTTTTATCATGACATCTTGTTTTTCACATTAGCTTTCTCTTGTCCTAAAGACCTCACCCAGGCTCTCTGAAAAGTCTCACTCCTCAGTCAGAGTGCTTTGCACATTTGGATTGAACAAAATATTGCTGTGTTTAGTTGTCTAAATTCAGAGGTTCTTTCATGATTGTTTAGAAGTGCTGATAGACCGATTCCATGACATTTTCCCAGCC
Source organism: Trogon surrucura (assembly GCA_020746105.1). Lineage (NCBI taxonomy): Eukaryota > Metazoa > Chordata > Aves > Trogoniformes > Trogonidae > Trogon > Trogon surrucura. Next base: position 16,695,831 of record CM036627.1, on the reverse strand, counting down.
GGGAAAATGCTGGCATTTCATAGTGCTGTAGACTTCCTGGCCCTTCAGTATAGTCTGTATACGTGCATACATGTGTGTTTAATAGATGTAAAATCCCTAACATGTTTGCACAAAGAATATTGTTTTTCCCTGTATAATTTATCTGAGGCTTACCAGGAAGAAAATAACTTGGACTGAAATTTGGAATGAAAAGTCAAAAAAGTGTAGACCCTTTACTCAGCCTAGATGCTAATGACACGTTCTCCAGTGTTTTAGAATATATGCATTCAGAAGATCAGGCTATTTGGGAAAAAATCTCCAGCCTGAAAAACAGGCTTATCACTGAATCAGAAATTGCCAGTAATGTCTCCTCTGGGATGCTTGTTTTTGAATTGCCTTTTGGGAGGCTTTTATGACTGCATCCACATCCGTGCTCCAATTTGATGTGGTGATGCAGTTTTGAAGCAAATCCCTGTGACGGTCCTGTGTACTGCCAGTGGTTCTGTTCACGGAGTTGGTTTTGCAGCACATAAGCTGGATTCTGATTGGAGAAAACTAAACTGGAGGCTTTGATCCAAGCATATGCCAAATGTTCTTCAACTCCTATTACAGGAATAAGAGGCCAAACCAACAACTAGACCTCCAGAAAGCTTGGAATTGTTTTCCGGGAAATTTCAGTTCATGGGTGAGGGCTAAATCAAATTTAAACCAACCCTGTCTCTCTAACTGCCCTACAGTGCAGATAAAGAAACCTCAGCACCAACTGCTCCAACCTATTGATCTGCTCCTGTGGCCACAACTGCCTTGAGAAAGTAGATGTAGCCTATGACATCTTGAAAGCATTCCAGATTTTACAAATGTTTTCTGTGTTATGTTAGTTGTTTTTCACTTCTCTGTTGCTTGGATCTGGTGCAAATATTCTTAAAAGTATTTTAAATGATCTGTGCTTGTGGCCATTTTTTTGCTTCAAAATTAGATCAACCTATTTGTTCTCCCCCAAAAGATCACACTGCACTCTGAAGACATTTTGGTGATTTGGAGAAATTTTTTTTCATCTTCACTGAAATTGCTCTTTATGGAGATACTTAAGAAGAATAAGAAGTTTGTCACAACACTTTTGTCCTCAGATTTTCAAAGCTGTCTAATTGCCTTACAATTGAAAAGAGTCAACTCCCAAATCTACGTTATGCTAGTGGGCACCAAAGCTCATGATAAAGCAACTTGTCATATTTCTACCTTTTTGGTAGAACAAGTTTTCTTTACAGGTTATTTAAATAGTGATTTTTAATTCAGACATTCATCTCTTTTGTACGTTTTTCCTTATGTGCTCGGCCTCATTAACCCGTCCAGTTGACCTGCATCATTCTCGTGTTGACAAAGATAGGCGTTATGAACCTTAAAATGTCATAAACACCTCTAAAATGTGACCCTACTTGCAGACAGTGGGGAAGATTTGACAGCATTACACCAGTCATCTGATAAGCTCAGGTCAAAAGTCTCCCAATTGCTTGCCTTTTGTTTGGGTGTCAAAGAGGCAAAAGCTTTTCATGTTTTTAATAAGCAAATTAATGAAATACTTACAGTACATTGCATACATTAACTCTTAGGTAGCTGGTTTCCTTCCGGGACCATCTTTCCAAAAGTCAGAGGCCATAAATAGAGTTTCAGTTTTCCAGGAAACAGAGGACAGTATATTTCAGTAATCCTCTCCTGCATGTAGTTAAGATTCCTTCTTTTTAATTCTTTTTTTTTCCACTTTGGCTTACTTTCTAGAGGCATAGTAACACTTGCCAGTTAAGCCAGATGTAGCATTTCAACCAAAAAAAATGCACCGGATGCATGTTCCAAGTTTGCCAATGGCTATGCATGAGGCTGGAATGTCAGAGCAGGAGCGGCGGATTAGGAAGATTGTGTTCGTGTTACTCAAAGCAGAAAGATCCCAGAAAATGTCTCTGGAATTTCACTGTTTCAGCCACTTTTTCTTCATAGATATAACGAGTTTGTTTGGTAACATTTTCATGCTCCTTACAATCACTCATTATACTGTTGTTTCCATTTTCAAGATATTAACCAATTAGTCCTCACGTGTATGCTCCACAATAGTTTAGAAAGTCTGATTTTTCTTTCCCTAGTAAAGAGAAAGCAAAGAGACTTCTGCTTACCTAAAGTAAAGTGAAGATAGTGGCAAGCTATCTTTACAAGGTCTCCTGCTTTCCTCTCTTCTCTGGGCAAAACTACAGTTTCTTAATTTTTCTGAGTAAAAACTAATTTCATGTAAAATTGGTATTAATAATGCACCTTTGTATGAGAATGATCATCTACCAGTATAACTGTGTGACAGAAGAAGTTAAGCTCCATCTCATTTGCCACGACTGGGTGGTGGCTTTTCTAGCTTGCATTTTATAGTAATTTCAACCATTATCTGGTGTCTACAGTCTAACGCTGTCCATTTTTCATCCTCAGTTGCAAATGCACCTACAGACACCCTTTGCAGGTGGGCATACCACGGACAAGAAGTAACTGAAGAGAGGAAAATATGCTGGGAGCTTCAGCGGATGGACCTTCCTGGACTTCCAGGTTAGAAAAACCTGAATTTCGATCTCCTAAGGCAATTCACAGTCTTCATGTTAACAGAACATCAAGAGGTCTTACATCTACTAGATACCTTTCTCAATCAGGTTATGTCTAAATGGATGACAAAACTCTTGTAATTTTATGTTTTTCCTGTCTAAAAATGCCCGTAGTCTCTGATGCTTTAATCCCAGAATCAAGTCATTGCATCTGTGTTTTACTGAAATTCGCTGGATGCCACAAATTTCTGTGAGGTGAGTTGCCGAAAGTAATCAAAGCTACTGAAACAAATTGACTTCTCAGACCTGTGGTCAGGGTAGAAAATCAGCTCCTGTGTTAAGCATACTATTGACAAGAAGAGAAGGGATAAGTCAATAGAATACACAAGGAGAAGGGGAAAGATAATCTTTCTTTCATGTAAGTGAAGTCTGTAAGCATCTTTAAGTGATGCTCATCATCTCATTTCATACAGGTTTCACTCTTGACATCCAAACCAGCAGCCACAGATTGTTTCTCTTATGGATGTAACTAACTAGTGCCTGGAAAGTTAAACGTTCAGCAAAACCCTGTAAAATGAGACAAGAAGCTGTAAAACACTGGCTAGAATAAGCTCTTCCTGCAATGCGTCATGCAATCCAGGCTATGCTGAAGCCTGCATTTTGGGAAGCATCTTCTGTTAGCCCAGGTCAGGCTAAAGCACTTCATTCTTTAAGGTTCCATCCACAGCTCCATGTGTGAAAGGTCCACAATTTACTAGTGACCAGATATCTAAGTTACATAAAACACACAAGAAATACAACTGTGAGATGATTTTGTCCCCTTCGCACTGGCTGGACTGCTTTCATTCCAAACTGAAATAAAAAATGCCGGGAGAACTGCCTTATTAACAAAAGCTATTAAAGTAATATAAACATCACATTAAGCTTTGCTTGCGCAGCAGTAGACACAATAAGGAACACATATTACAGTCATTTAGATGCAAGATAATTTACTATTTTTAAGATCTTATAGCATCCTTTCTCCAAGTTCCTTTCTTTTACTCTTCGCTGTTTCTGAATATTTTGCCCCTTCCCCAGCTCCAACTGCTGAGAAGCGTAACCACTTCTCAGTTGGTAAACCTTGCTCAGAGTATGTGTCAATTCTTTGCTATCAAACTGGGCGGTCCTGTCAGGAGGGATCTTACAAGGGCTTATCCTAAGCCTGATTTGTTCAATATTCACTAACCTCTAGGACTGTGCAATAAAGCACGTCCTCATCAAGTTTGCAGATGGCACCGAGCTGCCAGGGTGTGAGCACTTTTTGCAGCAGGATTAGAATTCCAAATGGCTCTGTTAAATTGGAGAAGTGACCTGCAGTTCAGTAAAGGCAACTTGAGAGTATTACAATAAAAAGGGGGAAAATCAAAGATGTTACTGGTGTTTTGCAGAAGTGAATCATGGGGTTAGAGCTGGACCACAGACTGAACGTTAAGTCGAGAACGATGATGCTATTGCATCCCGAGATGAAGAGGGAGCACAGTGTGTATTCCTGCTCCTCTGGTGAGATTTTAGCTGCAGTTTGAGTCCAGCATTAGATGCAGACAAATCAGAGAGTCCAGAGGACATCAACCAAAATGATGGGAGGTTTAGAAAAAGTGACCTATGAGGAAAGGTTGAAAGAACTTGGTTTGTTTAGTCTAGAAAAGAGAAGACTGAGGAGGTACATGATAACAGACTTCAAATATTTAAACGGTTGTTATAAAGAGGAAGGGGATCAATTATTCATGTACACTAAGAATTGGACAAGAAATTAGGAATGGCTTTAATTTGCAAGAGGAGGATTCGAGTTAGAAAGCCTCTGACTGCGCTGGAGCACATTAGTAGATTCCACAACCTTCCTGGGTATTAAAGGTTTATAAGAGTGGTTTGGACAAACTTTATAAGGGATGGTTTAGATCTGCTTCTTCCTCAAAGCAGTACTTAGGACAAACAACTTCTTAAAGCCTCTCCTGGCTTTATTCCTGTAGTGGGTAATACAGACTTGTAGTGTATGCATCCCTATGTAATTATACAAATGCTAAACTATTACCTGAAAGCATACTCATTCTTTACTTGCCTCTCCAGGTACGTGAGGCAGTGATAGTGAGGAAATACCCGGACTGTTCTAGCTATTTGCTAGAAGAGAATTGCTCAAGAGTTTTAAAGCCCATTTCTCTAAATGCAACAGTGGAAAATCAGAACTCATGCTTGACCTCATCTGACAGCTGCTACGGCCCTTGTAAAGGGATTAACAACCTGGACATAAAACCAAGGTTATTGCCAGTCATTAAGGTGTGATATCATTCAGCACAATTAGGACACGTCACAAGTCTGCATGGGGTTACGCCTGAGTGGAGAATTACAGAGAAAGATGGTGATTTACTGATCTCGGTGAAGAAGGATGCTGTGATGAAGGGGAGGCTAAGCAGGGCTTGGAAATGTCCTCAGAGAAACTGGAGAGCCACTGGCACTGCGGCACAAGACACCCACCTGACACCAAAACGATCCCCACACAGAATTCTTACAGAATGCATGTTTCATTTTTCTTTGTGGTACTATCTATATCACATATATATATATACACATCTATCTGTCCTCATGGGATAATTTAGGTCTGTAAAATGTGTCTGTATGATGCATTGAAGTGATCAATAAGAAAAGCTGAGTCCTGACCCCGGCTGAGTTTCTGGCTCTAAGTATTTCAGACGATGCCTCCCAGCCCAGATTCTCTGCTGAGGAAGGGGGTGCTTTGGAAACTTGATTCTGCAGATCGGTATTTAGCGACTTTAATTCTTCAGAGACACACACAAAGAGACAAAATGATGATTATACTACATGATAGGTGTAAAGGAATAAAAGCATTGTAATACTGTTGGCTATTTTTTGTAGCAATATTAGGGCCGAGTCCATGTGTTTCAATTATAAAAGAATAAGTTAACTTATAATATGCTAAGTTCTTTTTATTAGTTGATTAATTTTTCCCTTAAATTCTAAAAAAGTCATTATTCCTTTATGTTTAAGCTTTCACTTCTACTGCCTTCTTTTGTAGTGCTTTTCTTAATTACCTGCGGTAATTTGCATCAGCAAGAAACTAAGAATGCTTTGCATGTCCTTAGTGTCTTCCCTCCTCTTTAGCTATTGATGTAGCTACATAGAGAGAGCTCAGCACGGAAGCATCTGGCATCGCAAATCACTATTATAAACATTAATTAAATAAACCTCTCGATACTTCTGACAGGTGATGAGAGCTCCTGACTTCTGACAAGAACTCTGGTGCCCATTTTACAGGTAGAGAAATTAAAGGTGTATTGGAAATGCCAGATTTGCAGATACTTCCTGGCTTCCAGGATCCAGGTGGGTGCCCTGGCCACATCCCAAATCTGTACTGGAGCAAAAGTCAGGCTCTTGTTCCCCGTGGACCTTGGTTTCCTTAGGAAGGAGACCTGAGTGCTCAGACAGGGAGGGGTGGTGAGAACGGCGTCATCCCCACTGTCTAGACATAACCAGGGCAAGTTAATGGGATTTGAAGGAGGATCGTGGTGATTCTGCGTTAAAGGTGGGAGCAGATAAAACAAAAAATTAATTCTTGTCTTCCTTGTCACGTACTCCCACCCATTATTTCACTACTGAGATGACCACATTGGTTTTGGATTTTTAAGGATTCCGACGCAAACAAGATACTTTCTCCCATTTTCATCAACTTTGAGATGTTTTATTTTTCAGGGGTCTACAAAAGCAAATGTACAGTTCAAACAAAACCACATCAGTGACTGTATAGAATAACAGTCTCACTTCATCTTGGAGCAGAGCTTGGAAAATGTGGCTACAACCTAAACTAGCAGAAAAATGCAGCAGACCCTCTCCCTCCTTCTAGCTATTTTAAGCCAAGGCCACAGGTAGGAGAGTCTTCTGAAGCCCATCTACTTGCTGTGGAGAAGGAACAAGCTTTCAAAACTGCAGCAGCTCAGTGTTGCCAGATGTGTGTTCCTGCTTTACACACTACAGCATGTTTTAGCAATTAAATTCTGTTTTTCCTGGATTAAATGTGTTTGTCAGCCTGTGGACGATTGCAGTAGATAATCATGGGGCACTGTATCAGTTAATGCACTTTAGTCAAACTGCATGGGGTTTGCCTTCCAATTTAAAAGTTGCCTTGCCAGTAACAGCCATTCTTTCTTTGACAGCACTTTTGCCTTTCCACGCTCCTTTTAAGTTATTTTCCCCCATTTTTCGAGTACCATATTTTAGCATTGGACCATTGAGTTGATAGTCTGTGAGTGGTCAGACAAGGTCCAGTGAAATCAAAGAGCATCATTTCACTGGCCTCTTCAGAAGTGCTGGATTAGCCTTGTTGCCTACAATTTAAGATCGGATCCCTATCCAGAAAAGCACTTTAACACGTGATAACAGTTAAGCGTGTGTTTAAGTGCTTTTCTGAATCAGGGCCCATATAAGGATGCACTTCCAGCAAACATTCCCAGCTACTTCAAATAGTGTCCAACTTTTCCAGATATTAGTTTTCCTCCAAAGTATCTAAGCAGAACTCCTTCCAATATTGAAAAGCCTCACTGAATTCTCCCCTTCAAACAATTGTTTGGAACTTTGCTCTGCTATTGATACAAAGATTGACTCAAGTTGCAAAAGAAAAAATGTGTTTATGCAAATATTAAGTGCCTGAAAACTACACCACAGCTGTTTAGTTTTTGGATGAAAATCTTGGCTTGTTGTATAAGATGCATCAGTGTCTATGAGACTTAGAAAACATCTTCTGTTACATGGTTATTTCAGTGGAAATACATTCTCCAAAATATTTTCTTCCAGAACAAATTCAGACTTCTCTGCATTCAATATTGTAAAAGTATAAAAGGCTTCTTGGCATATGTATTCATTGTCAAAATGAATCTAGAATGAGATAGTGACAACCAGGAACAAAACTTTCAGGATACCTTATGCCCTCAAAATTTTGCAGTGCGAGTTTTTGTTCTAATTAAAGGAAAACTGCAATCACGGTGAGACGGTTCAGTATGTAAGAAGTGATCATCAAGTGCAACAAGTGGAACAGGATGATTTCACTTCATACGTAAATGTTAGCAATAAAAAAAGAGAAGCCTCCTATGTTGCTTTTTGTCTTTTGTTGCATTAACTTCAGACCATGCATCATCTCTAATGAGCTTGATAAAGCATAGCAAGGAAAATGCGCCATAATTCATCATGATTTCCATTTCAAAAGTGACAGCCAACTTCAGAAAATAGTCCATTTTGCAACAAAAGAAAACCGACAAATGATAATGGAAACGACATCCTCATATAAAAACTTACAGTCCCATCAAATCTGACTTCCGTTATGGGAGTGGGCTTGATTTTCTTAACAGGGCCCAGAGACTCTCTCTGGATCATCTTATAAGTAGAATATTTGATTTTTCTATGTTGTCCACCTCAGAAGGAAGAGCACCCCAAAATTTTATTGAGTAATAGGAGCTGGTATATGGAGAAGAGCAGAATCAGCATTTTAAATTGTCGCAAAAATATAACATTAGATTTAATTCTTTCCCATTAAAAAGTTATGGCCCATGCTGCAATGGAAGGTATAAATAAACTGCTTTCAATAACAATAAAAGAGCAATCTGTATATTTTGGGGAGCTTCTGAAGAATTTTTACTTCTTTGAGTGAATATCCAAACTATTTTTCTTTTTTTGGGTGGCTGTAGTCTTTTTTAAGAATCAGTTTAAATTCTTTCTGATAAATCTGGGTGCCTTAGATATCACAACCTTCACCATTTACACAATTTATTTTTAATCTTCAGCTTTTGAAATAATTTAATTTCATAGGAGATGGCAAGGCTTGGGTTGGAAAAGAAAACGTTATTTCCTGAGGTGAGAGGAAGGAGAGGTGGGTGACAGAGCAGGGCTCAGCACTAGAGCCCAGCACCCTGACACATTCACTTCCCAAAATGGAATTAGTGATTTTTTAGATCTGTCTAGATCTCCTAATTGTGATGTTGATAAGCTCTACATTTTTTTTTTTTCCCAGTATATGTCATCTTCTTTAAGAGATGTGATGACTAGAGGATATTGTATTGGAGTCTGGAGGTGAATGATCACTGCCAGAACAGGATATACTGGGTTAAGATCATGGAAAAGATGATCTTTGCAAGGCAGAAATAAGGTCAGCAGCCTGTCCAGGATGGTCTCCTGGGCGTTCCAAACTGAAGGAGAAATTTGCCAAAGAATTGGGAGACGCTGCCTCTCAGAAAGGCAGGATGCTGCTCTCCTGGAGCACCATCTGCTAAGCATCTCAGAAGTGACACCCCACCCTAGCTGAGCTCACAGGTTGTACTTGTGCTTCTGTGCATGAAACAGATAACAGTAGTTCTGGTCTCTGATGACACCTCTGCTGAAGACAGAGCAGGCATCCATTTTCTGTGAATACTTTAAAACACTCAATTAAAATTAACTGTTTGGAAAACACTAGTTTTTTACTAGTTGATTGATGAACCAGAGTATCGTTACAAAATTAGTAGAAACAGCAATGACTGGTGTCAAAGCAAATTTATGTGAACCTTCCAACAAAAAAATTCTCCAAAAATTGTACTGAGGATCGTTCTTATGTAGTAGTTAATTAACATGTGTAACTCACTGCCACAAAATACAGTATCTTTGAGGCATGAGTTTAGCGGGATTAAAGGGATTTATTAAACACTTATATGGATAATGAGACCATCCGCAGTTACATTACACAGGATGAAACCATACATTAGGGATATAAACAATTATGCTTCAGGACAGAAGCCAACTACTGACTAATAGAGTTAAGGAGGAAATTTACTCCATAATTATCCAGGATTTTACGCACCTTTTCTGAAAGTTCTACTACTAGCACTGTCATGAATGGGCTACTGCCTTACAGGAAATGTTGGAATACAGGAAATATAGGGAAAATAATGAAATTATGATTTCTTTTATGTCCAAAGGTATTGTCTTATTTTTTCCCCTCCTTAATACTAATAATGACAGTCTTCTATAAAAAAAAATACATTGGAGAATGGGAGACAAAAAAATAATTCAAAACTTATTTGCGTTAATGAAACAGGTCCCTGCCTCTTTCCATATACGAACTGAGTATCCTCAGTTGTTTGTATGTTTTAAAATTAAGAAAAAGGACTAATTGCTTTAGCTGATGTTGCACCTTTTATTTGCATTATTTCTATGCATTATAATACGATCAGCACTAGTTTCTTAAGTTTCAGTTTTGCATCCTAACACACTGCTGTTTCAGTGGTCCGACGAACACAAACTTGCACTGGGTTGTCTAAAAGGATGTTGATATGCATGAACCCAACTTCAGTAGGAATTTGAAGAGATTGTCTGAAAAACACTTTGCAATAATTTGAATCTCTACAAACTAGTGCTAATGCATCCAGCTAGGACTTCTGCTGTTCAGTAGGCCCAAGACACCCTGTTTTCCATGCAGGCGCTTTGACTACTTAAAGAAGTCCACAGAACACATCTCCCCATGTCCCCATTTTCTATTAAAAACTGGGCTTCATTCACAAAGAGCTGTGTCCTTCCTCTCCCGGCCAAGGAGGAGGATCTTGTAGCATCATATAAGACATAGCACAGTCTACAGAAGTGGAAAGGGTGCATCAGGCAGGGCTGAATTCCCTTTGACCTATTTTAGGACCTAAATATTTTCAACATCAAGTAGTCTTAAAACAAAAAAGGAAATGAACAAATGAGATTTGTTTTTTCCTCTGCAAGAGGAAATCCCAGTTTTCTCTTCATCAGGGACATACGCCACAAGTCCTCTGAGTCCTCCATGGAGCTCTGGATATGACAGCAACGACAGTGTCACATCCCTTCCCGAGTCTCCCTTTTAAGGACTTCTTGCCAGAAAGGGGAAAAGAAGTCCACATGTTCTCACATATTTGTCAGTGGATTTTCTTGGCAGCCACAGACCCTGGAGAAGTATGTGTATATAGATTCCTGTGCACACTTGCTGGGAAAAGGCCTGAGCAAATCTAATGCACCCATCCAAAGGGTCTCAGATGCATGCACAGGGTATCACTGTACACGGCTTGTACTGATCATGGCTGGGACTGTCAGATGATGCATAGCTGTGAAACTTAGGGAAATCCTAAATAAATATCCAAGGCTCTCAAATTCTGCCAAGGGGGAAATTTTAAGTGGAAAAGAGGACCTTTATGGTGAAACCCAGCCTCATAGTAACTGCTCGCTACCTCTCAACAGCTCCTTCAGCATCTTTTGTTCCTCAAGGAAAGGATTCATGGACTCTAGGTCATCTCCACTTGTGTTACAGGGGAAATTGTAGTGTCTCAAATGGCATATCAGTGCATACAGGCAGAAGGCTGTGCAAATAATTCATAGCCAGAAAAGCCTATGCGCCTGTACCTCTGGGTAAAAATCACCAAAGTGAGTGGAAAGACTCCAGGGAGCTCTTCTATCAATCAGAAAACACAACTAGGAGTTGAATTAAAGACAAAAAGGCAATAATAAATAGGAAAAAACAATGAGAGGAGCAGGTGTTCAGCATATGTGAAAGGCAGAAGAGCAAACTTTTATCTTATAGCAGTGATGCTCTGCAATGAAGCTGAAGTCTGTCAACATCGAGATATGTTTCACACTGTATGTTTGGCATCGCAACAGGTGGTTACTGCCAGATATACCAGGGAAGAATATTCCAGATTTGTTAGCTACTGCACAAAGTCTTGCCACCAGATGAATTGGCTCTATTTGGCAGTAGTCAGTTAGTAAATAAAAAAAAAGGAAAAAAGATCTAGAGTTCATAACTATTGTAGCTTTAAAAAGGCAGCTAAACAACATTGTTTTTCAGCAGTGACATTCCTCACCCAGAAGGGAAGTCCCTGAGAAAACAGAAAGGGAAGAAAGCTCTGACAGTCAATAAATCTGGGCAATGTTGAATGAAATGGTTAAATAAGTAGGGGACTCATTATTAAAAATGTCCTTTAACAGCCTATTTACATTTAAAGAAGAGGATTGAGAAACAAGGTAAAGCTTCTGTACAAAGATAAATTTGGTAAAACCACCATGTTAATGTCTAGGGGACGGCATGTGTGTACTCTAGGGCTGATTTTTTTTTTGTGTTCTACTTGGTCTTTAACCTTCTGATTTTCCACTATGTTGCACAGCCCCAATGGACAACTTCAGGCTGTTTTTACCTACAAACACAGCTTTGGCTAAGAACAAGGTTTCAAATTGTAGTCCCCTGGGATTTTTTTTTTTTTTTAAAGAAAATTTCTTAGTCACTGGAAATTTGCTGACTGCCTGAAAATGGAAACTGTTCGAGGAAAGATCAGTTTGGATGATTTTCCCACTTCGATAAGAATCAGGGAAGAAAAAAAAATTTGAAATTGCCAGCACATTCCTTTCTGCCATGTTCAAAAGAAAAGCAGCCCAGTGCTAGTACCGACACAAACAGCTCAAAATGATCAAAACAGCTGTTTCAGCGGATGGCTTCCTCTTCATCTCTTATTACAAACCCACGATTTACTCTTTTTGTTTTAGCACTGCAGCCCCATTTTCCTCCTAACAGCCTAACCTGCGTTTCTTAGCCAAAACAAAAGCTCCGTGCTATGCAACTTTAGGCATTTGCCACATATTTTTGCCCTTGGATCATCCATTGTGTTGCTTTTGACAAACTGTTCAAATACGCCAGGCTGAGCTAATGATTCTAATTTGATGGACCTTATTTATAAAGCTGTTCTATACCATTAAAAGTGATATTAGACAGTATCAATTTATGCTGATGATTTTCCAGCTATATAAACCGGAGGAAGGAAGCAACAATGCGTCACACATCGCATCCATGTTTTTACCATTCTAAGGCCCGGTTTTAAGGGAAACTCAGTGTTTTTCAAGAACCACAGCTTCCCCCTTTGCTACAACCGGTGGTGTTGCACTAGTGGCGCCTTATTGGTGTTTGTTTCAAGCATTAAGTAACCTTGGGGAAGCCTTTTTCTTCCTCCTGCCGCTCTTTGGTCCGCTCACAAAGCAGGTTTCAGGTTTGGGCCTGCTGGTCGAGGGGAATGCTTAGCTCGCCTATTTAAAACACAACTGGATTTTGCTATTCAAATGTAGGAAACCTAATTACACATTGGTAAATTCTCTTCAGTCTACCAAACACAGAAAAAAAACAGTGACAGAAACTGAAAGGCCAAAAAAGAGAAAAGAGTCCCTAAGACCTAATGAATCCAAACTAAACACCTCTCCACAGAAATGTCAAACATTTCTCTTAGCACAAAACAAGGCTTAAAGAATTCCCTGCTTTTGTCTCTGGGCTAATTCCTTAAGCAGAGAGGGGGATTTTCTTCTGGGAGTGTTATTTCACAAAGAACTAAACAGCAAATAAACAAAAGACTCTCAAAGAGTGAGAGAGTATAAATAAAATTCATGACTCCTTAAAGAGTTTACACTGAAAGAATGTGAGGGATTATTTACAATTAAAGCATAGTCTGTGGAATACAGTTATTATTACAAAAATGAATAAGGGGGTATTTCATTTAGCTCACAAAAAGAGTGCACCTGGGTCTTGTCCATTTGTTAAAATTGGAGAAAACTCACTTGCCCTTAGAATCATCTATCTGATCGCTTTTAGCAAGCTCTTTTTCATATATCAGGCTGAGTAATTCAACTGAAAAAATCGTTTATGAAATTGCAAATTATCTATATGGTAGCTTCAGCAAATGTCAGACAGAAAGGACAAAAAATAGGGGGATCAAAATGGGAAAGTTGAGAATTTCTCTCCTTTAAATAGAACAAAACCCACAAACCCGACTAAAAGTTTGTTCTGTTTTTCTGTGAAAAGCATATTTCGAATCCCCACCCCCTCAGCCAGGCCTGCAGAAATGAAAAAAAAAAAAAACCAAAGCAAACAACTTGTCAACAAAAAGGTTTTATACTTCAGGCCTATCAGAACACAAGTTTCCAGTAAAGGGAAAAGCAAGCAGAAAGGAAGAGAAACTTTTGGGGAATCTCCCTTCTTCCTGGCCAAGCAGAACATGAAGCAATGGAGAAGGTTAATAATGGAGACAAGGTTAGCCGAGGGATAAGATGAACGTGGAACAAATACAAGATTTCACTTCCAATAAATTAGGCAGACACAAATGAATGGTTATTAAGATAAAGAAGCATAAGTTGAAGAAGTCACTTGATTATAAATTATAGAGCAATTAGTCCTCTTTTCAGTGCACTTTTTTTTTTTTGTGCTAGGCATTTTGTATGCTACAGCAAATGTGTCATAAAACAATGATGATAATGACGTTGTTGAAAGCCAAGGTAGAGCAGCCAAATCCCATATATATATATATTTATATACACATGTGAGTGTATTAATAGAGTTGTGAGTGATAATATGGGCATGTGTATCCATACGAGTGCATGTATCTGTATGTGCATACGTCAGTGTGGGTGTACATGCATGTCTGCCTACAGCATAAATATCACAAGACACATCCGTGTGCAGCCCTATTACTTCTTTGGAGAAGTGATATATTAATACAAATTAAAAAAAAAGGAATCTATATGAGTGTCATGGAATGTACTTTATCTATCTATCTGTCTGTATTATGCCTCTCTTCCCTGTTAAAAAGAAAGCCTTGTAAGAGAGGTTAGGCTGTAGAGACTTATTTCATGTGCCTGAGTGACGGAGGTAGAATTTAAAGCTTTGCTGAATTTGCAGCAAAGTTTTGATTGAGTCTTATCCTGCCATGCCTGTCTCGGCAAAGTATCCGAGACATTTGGCTGCACACGATTAAATGAACAGTATTTATTTTTAGCATCTGCTGTCCCTGACTCAAAACTTTGCTCCTAAGAAAATTCAGCTCTATGGAAAAGAATTTGAATTCCAGCTGGGCAGTTTTCAAAATAAGATGAAAAGTTAAGCAGGCAATTGGTGTGTATTTAGGGCTCAAAACACCTTGCCTCCTAAGAAGTCTTGAAGGAGTTAATCCCTTCTCAAGATAATCCACTAAAGAGCATCCTTCATTATGATGTTAAAAGCAAGGATCAGTGCTGGGGGAGTCTAACAATAGGACAGGGGTGCTTTTCAATCCCCATCACATTCTTCCCAGGTTAGAAACAGAAACTGCTGTTATTCCAGCCGTAAACCAGGCCGGGTTTCTCTCTTGGTGTTAAATATTCAGATTTAAAAAGGGAGGGGGCAAAAAAAAAAAAAAAAAGCAATCGCTAATCCACTGCATTAACTAAACTTCTCTCTTATTGGGTATTTTTCTGCCAATCTTTCTAACTTTTATGACAAGTTGGTGAATGCTGAAGGGCTGTGTCGAAATAACTCTCAACTCTCTTAGTCATTAAAAGAACTTTTGATAAGGGGCTTGTAAATAATTTCCTGGTGGTAACACGTGAGCGCAGAAAACCTGAAGCAAGTCGGTCAGACTTCACGGAATGGAGGGAATCTACATCCCTTTACTCCAGGCAGGAATCTGACTTCTAATAAAATATGGGCAAAAAGCACACGTACCAAGCTGCTTTATGTTACTTATGTGGCTAATGTTTTAGATACCTGGTTTGCACTTTGTTTAATATTGAGTATCCTGGGCTTAATTAATGAAAATATATAGAAATCTAAAAATACAGGGTTTTGTTGGTTTTTTTTTGAGACCCTACAAACATATTTGGGGATTACTTACACACATGCACACACTCACATGCTGTTTAATATAGAAATTATCAACTTTAAAATTAAGATAATCTATCCAAGTTGAAAAAAAAAGTAAAAGTATTCATAAAGTGAGAGATTTATCTGTATTTTTAAGACAGTAAAGTAGGAAGATTCAACCTTTAAAGACTGCAGTTAGAAAATGAAGAAACAAAGCTATTACTTTGATAGCTGGCTATAGAGTTGATTTAGGACATGATCCAAGTGCTGTGGATCTCCAATAACCACAATTGGTGTTTGGATCATGTCCTCAGAGTACAATAACAAGTTTTTGCAGCATGCATAATTGATGGGGTTTTAAGGAATCTCATGTAAAACATGTTTCTTTGTGCCTTGGAAATGTCACCTTAAGGAATTCTAGCCCCATGTCAGGGCCAAGAAAGACTACAACAATATTTCAGTCATGATAATTAAATGCTGTAAGCACCGTTATTTTCCTATTTGTTGCAATTCCAACTAAGAAGGGCTCTGATTGAGACCTGGCAAGAAGTGGTTGAAAAATTGCTTTTCCAAAGGGGGAAGCTAAAAGAGCACATGACTCAGCTGTAGACAGTAATTTTGGCTCTTTTGTCCAATATAATCACCAAATGGGTGGTAGCTCCAATTCACTGCTAAAGTCTGCAGCAACAGTAGCTGAAGACTTTCTGACACAAGGCCACTGCTTCTCCTGAGCATAGATCTCTTCAAAGGGAGTCAGATCATGGCTGGATAGGAGGAGGAGTGAACTCTGCCTCTTGGTAGATGTTCCTGCTCGTTGCAGAGGGGCTGGACTAAATGACATCTAAAGGTCCTTTCCAACTCAACTCATGATTCTGTGATTTCCATTGCTCCATATAGCTGGAGCACAGGGCAGCCCTCCTCTTCTTTCCATCATCTCGATGCAAGAAAATGAGGTGGCCTTATGCTTAGCTAATTTGGAAAAGGTGAAAATTAAAGGAGAAGTGTCTATCTGAGTATCTGGGACCTTTTAAGGCTGTTCCTTCTTAAGTCTGTGACCCTGATACAGGCCAAAGTTGAAGTGTGTGGAACTGTACTATGATGTGTGTAGAACTGTACTGTTTTGTGTGTGGAACTGTACTATGAGGTGTGTGGAACTGTACTTTCTGTGAAAAGGCAGAATATATTAACACTGCAGGTTTGCAGATATCTATTAACTTTTTAGAGGCTGCAAAGCTTTCTGGACATGTTGAACAAGAATAATAAAGTTCTGTCTGTTTACAGAGCGAGCAAAGAAAGTTCTTGTGTTACTGCAAGCTATTGTACACTCATGATCTTGCTTGAAGAATAAGTTTGGGAGGGATTTCATTGCTACCTGCTGGCCCTCCAGCTGAGAGGGATTTCAGAGCTGCCCCACTCCCTCCCGGTGATCCCAGGAGGAAGGGAAATGCTGCAATTTTCACACTTGATGAAGCAATGGGAACTCTTTTAAGTTCTCCTTCTGACCTTCACTACGTAGGTAGCAGTTCATGGAGGAGATCAAGGCCACGGTTCTGCTGTGAACAGCCGTAACTTTGCATTTATTAGGGAATGTGTCTTTGCCATCACTTTAAGTACTCTTACGCAAATCAATGGCTAGAGAAAGGAGTTGCCCTACAAATCTTCAGAGGAGGTGATGAACCTTGCCTTTTATAAGCATCTTTTTCTATTTTTAAGAATCCCGAATAAGCTGTGGTTAAGGATATCACGGTTATGTGAGAAAAGAATACAATTCTCAGAAATCCTGGGTTTGTAACATATATATGCCCTGGCTTTCTGACCAAAGCAGATGATTTTGAACCATTAAATGTTTTTAAAGTGTTTAAAGACCAGAGGCTCCAACCAAGATGAGTTATTGGGTTAAAACCAGGCACTAAATAAACAGGGAAAGATACAACCTGAGCCCTTACAGGAGCTCGCTTTTGAAGCAGAGTCCATTTCAGGATAATAGGAATAGCTGATCCAATTCCTGCCCTTCAACTTCATTCAGTTTCTGGAATTAATTTATCAAGCTACATTTAGGGATTAAAAGATGGCGCCTGACATTTTTGAACAAACCAAAAACCCCCCAAAACCCCAACAAAAAAACCTGTCACAATTCAGCAGAATTTGCAAAAGAAAAGAGGCTGTATGGGATAAAGGAAGCCAGTCCAAAGTCCTCTTAGGTTGATGATCTCTTCAGGTCACGGTTCAAGTTATCTTGATTTTCAATTGTACCCACCCAAGTCTGTACTGCTTCTCCCGAGCTAATTTTTTTTAAAAGACTTTAAGTCGCTGCCTAAATGCTCTTCTCCTTAATGAGAATGAAACCGACTGGCTTTTATTAATGAATCCCATCTTTTGTGCATAGGTTTTAGTTTCTCTTTAACATCTTGAAAAGTCATTAATTTATTGCTAATTTAAAAGAAAAAGAGAGAGCGATCCTGTTGGTTCGAATGAATACTTTTCCTTTGGTTGAACCAATAATTCAAGCTCCTGATTATACCAATTAAAGACCAATTTGAGGAAAGGCCTCCAGCACTGAGCTGCAGCTGCCATTTAGCCACAAATTATGGGCCTTATATGTGGGTGGACATGAAACTCTTTCAGAGAGAAATAGATTGAGAAATAGGGAAACTATTGTAGGGATTTTAGCAGAAGGGGGACATTAATTGGATACATTGCTTGAAGTCAATCAAAGATTCAGCAACTCTGTGGGCCTTTTGACTTCAAGACCCTTCTCTTTTTGTTCATGTACCTTCAGCTAGATTAATCACAGTGACTAAACAAGCAGAGATATTTTTCAGAGCTTTTTTTTTCTTTTTTTTTTTTTTTTTTTTGGTGGCTGTGAGAAAGGGACAGCCTATTCTACAGTGAGATGAATGCTGAAGATGCTGAAAATAAGTGTGATGGTCTCAATATTGAAATTAGTTTTTTAGATACTCTGAGTTAAGAATATACAAAAATGATGCCAGGATGAAAGGTTCTATTTGTTAACTTGATATTAGCAACTCCATTTTATTTGTTAAATGCATTGATTAAAAATGGAATGAAATTATAAGCTTTTGATACTGCTTTTCCGCTAGCAGCAAAAGTTCTCATGAAAACGTTTCTCAAACTTTGGACCTGTATCAATCAAAACCAGAAACAATAAGAGCAGCAACGACAACCAGAACATTAGTAAGTTATTGATAAAACATACAGTATCGGTGCTCATAATTGAAATATATTATGAGTACTGCGTATCAGTCGCCATTAGACTGCTGTGTGTTATCTGAGTTTTATTGTTCTAGATTCCATTTTTCCAGCCCATAGAGAAAATTGGTGGCAGTGGTGGGGTTAAAACTGATCTATGCTTGGTCTCTAGTCCTGTTTAAAATACTAGAAACAGTGTACAAATAAAGACATAAAGTAGAGCTGTTGATAAAGAAATGTAATAACATATGCCTAGGTTCGTGTATATATATAAATATGCATAGATAAATGTGTTTACTTCTCAAGCTGCAACAATGTATAAGAAGCCTCACTGATCATGATCCCTTGCAATTAGCTTGAAGTTTTCAGTGCTGGAAAATCAGTAAACTTTCTTATATTTCAGTCTGGGCACAAAAATTACTTGTGTGAACTCCGTAATTCTGGTTTCATCATATACCCTGATCTTCTGGGATATTTTCCCGTAATACTAGCATCCATGTATCAGTTTTCTTTTTATTTATATTTAATTACATTGCTGTAACTCACCTTGATTAAGCCAAGTAAAATTCTCAAAGAGGCTGCCTAATCAATAAGTCAAAATCTAATTCTCAGCTATTTCTTGAGAACTGTAACAAGCACTTCTCAACTCCTCTGTTGTCCTAAATGAGTCAAGGAGGTTGATACAGTGCCTACAAACTGACTCTAAAAAAGACTATTTGCTTCTCTTTATCTGACATAGGACTTGTTCATTTGGTCTTCAGATCATTACATTTCTGGGCATTTATTTAGAGTACAATTAAGAGTTGAGTTGTGTTTCATATTTTAGATTAACAAGACCTCAAGTAATCTTCAGGGCTTTCTGTGGCTTAAAATTGTCAGTTTAAAAAAAAAATAGGAAAGACTACTGTTCTAAATTTCCATATTTCATTCAAAGTTGCTAATTTTATCCTGGTTAGGAAGTGGGATTAATAAAAGCTACTTTTGATCCACCCAGAGGGGGAAGTTGTGGAAATGCTGCAGGAGAATTTTGTCTTCTCAGAGGAAGAATTTGCTTCGTACAAATCGGCTGCCCCAACTTCTTGGTCTTTAGAGGGTGTATATAGTACAGATGTTACTCTGGTGATTTTACAGTTATTCTGGTGATTATTCAGTATGGAAGCAATCATGAGTTCTCACCTCTACAATAACCAGATTCTAGTTTTCTATCTAATCTCTGTTCTTAGGTCCTGCTTCACATTTTCTAAGAGATTTTCCTTTTGCTTCACAGCCTTTACGTGAAGATTGTCTCATAATATTTGCTAATGAAACACTAGAAGTTATAAGAATCAGTGCATTTGATAGTTCTTTTTCTTCAGTCATTTACTCCTTGAAACCCCACAGACCCCAAATGAGAAGGAACTGGTAAAACCAAAACAACCTTGAATTCAACAGGTGACCCAGAGGGTTGAGAGGGTTCATCCCCCAACAACCACCCTGCTCTGAACTTTTGATCTGAGGTTGGCATCTTCTCCACAGCAAGAGCAGGTGTTTTTTTTGGGTTAGACCACATACCTGACACACCTGCATGTATGGGCAGCAAATGCACCTCCTTGTTCCAGGTAGGTAATTTCCTGCCAGAATAGCCACAGTAACCCTTTGAAGGGAATGCCTCGAAAAGGAGTATTTTTTCCTGAGAAATTACACAATGCCCACGGTTAAGGAGCAATGTTTCAAGCATCTTATTCCCTACTAATTAATCTCTAAGCCTTAACATTTATCTCTCCAGTACACAGCATACATATCACTGTGAGTTTCAGTTCTGAAGTCTGATAAAACTAATAAACCCAAACTGCCAGAGGTGGCACATTAAACTGGTAAAATGGTTTTCATCTTAATTGGATATGAGCAGTGTTATCTCTAATAACCCCAGGATACTTCTAATTGGAGTTTTCTCTTTCCCTTCTTTTTTTTTTCTTCTTTCTTTCTTTTTCTTTCTTTTCTAACAAACACTAATGTCATTGACCAGTGTTAAATATTATTTGAGTACCCCCCCACCTTCTAATCCCCCTACTCCCTTGCGATGCTTTCTGGAGCAAGACTTTGCCTGATTTCGGCACAGCGAGGAGGGCATATTTGTATTCCATTAACAAAGGTGATTTTACATGTGCTATCATTGGAGATTTTAATAAGATAGAGTTATTGATGTTAGCTAATAATGTTTTGAAAGTTGGTTGTGTTCACTGCCCTGAGATTCACCTCAGGCCAGCAACTTCTCAATTTTCAGATGTTATTGCAAGACAATGGCTGTCATTGTTTAGGCTCAGATTGTAATTTTAGTGTAAATCTTTGCTCAGTTTCTTCAGTGTGGTAAAATCATTCTTATTGCTTCCTGCTAATTTTTTAGATTCCTGCGAGAAGAATGCATATTAATTGGTTATACTAAAATGCCGCGTCTAATTAAAAGGCATCTAAGCTTTCTGAAGCTAGCATCCTTTTGTTTTATTTCACTAGGGTTACCAAGAAATCCTCGTGTGGATGAGGGAATATTCACACCTCTAAGGCTCCCTTTTTGTAGGAGGTACAGCCAATCGCTGTGTGGTCCGCGGAGGAGACTGCACAAGGACTACGTGTAGGAAACAAAATTTAGAAACTTTTATTCAGTGTTTTTCAGGATTCTTTTTCTCGTTTTGCTCTTTCTTTTACACACGCAGCCCTGGATTAGCTATTCCACTACATCAATTTTATATTAAGTTTTTGTCATGCAAAATCAACTTCAATTTCTCTTTACTCTGCACTTGTCTGGCAACACAGGTATGCTGTTGGCTCCGAAAGAAAGGAGATGATAAAGAATTAAAAGAACTGAAAGGACAGGAGGTCTAAGGAAAAGAATTGTATCAATAGCGTAAACTGCCTCATTTTTTTTTCAACAGGGATTAAAAGTTGAAGCCTGCATATGTTTTAAATGTGAGAAATTTTACTCCTGAGACATATTCAGGAAGATATAATTCATTTTCCTGCAGAACGCACATACATATACACCCCCCTTCAGTGCACGTGACAAAGTCAGTGCCATTCCCTCCATCACATGTGTTTCTGAGAAAATGTTATCAAGTTCTCAATGGTTATTATTTTTTCTGTATAATTAAAAGTATCTATGCAGAGCTCATTAAAATATTATAGAAATGCAACAAGAACACTTTCAAGTGTGGAAAAAATCTATAAAAAAGCAATTGCAATAAATAAAATTAGCACAAAGATCTGTTCAGTAATTTATATTTACATTTCAGGCAATTAAATCAGCAATACCTGGCGTGTAGGGATCAAAGGCCTTTCACAAAAAGAGCCTTTTATAGTATCAAAGACCCTGTGACATCATGTTTGCCTTTTATGCTGAATTAGATAATTGCAAATAATTGTAACTCTGAAAGACATTTAGTTTTATGGCAGATTTTTTCTTCCCTCTGCAGGTCAGCGTGCAACTCTTTGACCCACCATTGTAGCACTAAAGTCTTTGTTAGGAAGACAAAGAATATTACTTTCTCAACTAACGGCGTGCATGATCACTTTTGTCAATAGGCAGAGAGAGCAGAAGAGAAATCGTGTGATACACTAACCCTTAGAATAAATATTCCAGATTTTTTTGTTAGGAATAAAATAATCAAACATGGTGGGGTTGGTTTTTTTTTTTTTTTTTTGGTTTTCAAACAAAGGAAAAAAAAAAGAATTATAAATACGTTAGAAAAGATACTCTGCTTCTCATTCTTGTGCTTGGGTCTCTGTTCCACACCTGTGCATCCTCCCTTTGCAGCTGAACTCATGGAAGCAGGTGAATCTAGGGGGTTTTGTGCTTTCGGTGGTTGTAGGACCTAGGCAATGGAGGAGAGCCAAACTACAATGGGCTTGGTGTAAATCTTCAGAGTGTTAAGTGGAATATTCAGTAACACGTTTCTGCAACAGATCCCTGCACCTACCAGCCACAACATAAGAGACAACACGATCCGACACCCTGCCCTGCCTGCTCTGCTGGCCCAGGAGACCTCACTGCACAGAGTATCTGTAGGGTTACTCCATAGCCAATTTAAGGAACCATTATGTGACTCTCATGACATTTTTCACCTCTGGATAAATAAGGGCTAACATGAATTTAGTCGTGGAAAATATCTGGGCCATGGAAGTTTAACCAGCTGGCTTGCTGAACCTCAATTTTCCACCAAAGTGTAGTGGAGAAAAGAATGCCTGTGACCCTGGGGAGTACAAAATCTTTCTCCGTGGTTTATCACACTAATGAATTGCTCCTGGCTTTGCTGTCAAAAGGCCTAATTCTTTCACCTGTTATTGTACTAGGAAGCAGCTGACCTTGCCCCAATTTCCACGGGTGGGGTGGAGGTCTGGTATGGGAGCGATGCCAGGTTAGGGGAAAGCTTGTGAACTGTCACTCTGTCCCAGAGGTGGAAGACAAACCTTTCCCCTGTGCCTTAGCACTACCCTGAGAAAATGATTTGCAGAAATGCATGTAAAATTTGGTCTTTGCTGAAGAAGAGGAGAAAGAGGGTAGGGACACAAATAAGGGAACAGAAGCTGCATACCTGTGAACATAGCCAGATTATGGTTACCTTTCAAAGTGCTGCTATGCTTCAGTGCTGCCACAAGTTACAGCCTGCCAAGAGGGTAGGAGACCAACCCAAGATATATTTCTTAGATTGCTCAACTGTCTGGGGCTTAGAGGTTCATTAGGAAGTGAAATCATCCCAGGAATACCAAAACACCAGGAGGTAATAAAGATGATCTAGGTAATGCATTCTGATTTCTCCTAGCATTAACTCATTTAAAAAGCAGTATTCGATAGAAATGGAGACTTTTATAAGGTTGTAAAACAGCAAACAAAATACAGAAAGACATATCATTTCTGGGTATTGTTTGCCTACAAAGAAAGCTAAGAAGACAGTAGTTTGCTTAGCTTAGTGTGACTCTGGAGTAAATAGGAATAGACATTTAGGTAGCAGGATACTGGTGAGTGAGTGTGGACCGAACATGAGAGCGAATTGCAATAAATATTGCCCAGGTCAATGATTAATACGTTCCCATAAACTCGGTAACCTCACAGCGTCCCCACCTCTCTGCATTTTTCAGTTTAATTGAAATTAATGTGCTGGTTTTAAACAGCTACATGAACAGCTGTAGTTATTATGCATTTGACAGTAGCTAAGTAGAAGGCTGTATTAACAGAACAAAAAAAAGTAGTACCTTTCTTAAAAGAAGCTGCTTCCAGCAAATGGTCTTGGGAACTTTAATAAACCGTGCCTATGCACTGCACATGCACAGGCAGAGGCTCCAGTAGGTTCTGCAGTTTGGTGACTTGGGTCTCGCTTGGAAAGCTGGACCAGTCTGGAATGAGAGAGTTGAACCCACGCGACCTCAAGACATCCTTTTCCAATCAAAATTATTCTACGATTCTAGCATTTTTTTTGGTGGTGTTGGAATGGAACGGTCCTTTGTAGTTGTGAGTTTGGGGCTGGCCAGGCCAGCATTCCTGGAATCTGCAGGAAAGAGAAATGCCACAAACACCTGCTCAGGAGGTAAAGATATATTTCCTCAGTTTGCACTCACTGTGTTTTGTTACAGCCCCCAAACGATCCTTACATGCTTACTAGTCCTCTCTGGAGCAGCGCCACAGCACGAGGGGAGGCTGCTCAGCCTTCACTGGATGGGAAAATCTCTTTGCAAAACTTGTGAACAAACTTCTAGTAAATAGGAAAAAAGCCCTTAATTTTTACAAATGTCACCATCATTAAGGAAACACATGAAAGCAGGCCACAGAAAGACCTAAGGATCTGAATTCCCATAAACTTGAAGGGCAGATAGGCACTTAAGTAAGAATTAGGTTCCTAAATACCATTTTCTGTTTAGACAATGTAACTAAACCAATCTCCCCTGCGCATTATAGTCACATAAATGAAATATACTGGTTGGCTTTCCCCTTATTCACTTCCTCTTGAAAGAGTTTAATATAATTTTTGGGGCATTATTATAATTTCTTTGGCATTTGCCATCAGGAAGATTACGTTTCACGCAGCTGTAGTCAGAAGACTGCAGCAAAAAATTCCACCTTATTTAGAGGATGTTTTTAGTTTGCTGTAAACACAGAAATTTTAAAACCAGCATTGCTGATGTTTCTTCCGCGCCAACTGCAAAGCTGAAGACATCTATTTCCATGTTAAAGTCAGCATTACTCTATTTACAGTGGTAACCTGCTTCTATTAACGTTCAGCTTTTCACTGGAACTTGTCAAGCTTTAAAATATTGTGATAATTTTCCAGTGTTATACCATCGGGTGCAGTAGAATTTCTCCTGGGCTGCAATTAGCCAACAGCTTATGTTAATTTTAATTAATTAACTTAGGTTGATAGCAATGCCATGTAATAAAACATTTTGCTCAGTGTGAAACTTGTCCGTCACATTTGTTTGTGACCTAAGTTAGTAATTATGTGTGCTTAAGTCAGTGGTAAATGGAAGTAAAATGATGCGTCAGAGCCAAATTGAGGTAATTTGTGTCAACTCAGTTGGTTGATAGTGTTATAAAGGTAAAAGACACAGGAGTGCTGGTTAGAAACTGGTCATTATTTTGTAATCCAAGGAATCTCTCATGATGCACATTCAGTACTAATCAAGACACCATTTTCTCCTGTGAAAAGTCTGTCTTGTAGCACAATAAATCTAACTAAAACCCCAACTAATGTGCAAGGTTCAGTGAGAACGTTGACGTTTGAATTAAGATGAAACTGCTGTAGTTTGGTTCCTCCTCAGCCTTTGAAAGCTAACTCAAATGTGTGAATAATTCTTGAATGACTGAATTATTAAAATAAAAAAAAAGTTTGCTCAGGGAATGACTTTTAATACCAATGTCTTACAGTGCAGTATGGAACCTGAGGCCATACTCACTTGCACAACATTTACAAAATTTACTGTTTTTCTCATTAAAAGGTACGGTTTGGAAAGGGGTATTTTGTATCCACTGCTGTAGCATCCCACAAATAACATTTTCAAATAAAATTGAAAATTTCTTTTTCTTTCAGAGCTTCAATTTTAAAGCCTAATACCCTATCTGCTTTATTTCAATTAGACACTTGTGTTTCTCGCTGTGGCCTTTGGTTTCAGGATTAAAGAAATTTGTGGTCTATATTTTTGCAACTTAGACCAAAACTAATTAATTAGTTAAGCGTCCAACTATTCTGACTTGTTTTTGATGCCTAAGTTTCCAAGATGCATGAACACCCAACATCAGCAAATGAAAACAAGAACACAGAAAAAAATTCCACCCTGTGAGTTATCTGCAGTTTTGTTTTTTCTTTTTCCTAAAAGATTTTGCTTTGTTTTTCTGTTACTGGAAAAAAACCAAAACAACTTGTTAAAGAAATTGATGATATTACTGAGATTACCATTTCAGGCAGCATGACAAACCCAGCAGTAGTCCAGTGTGGGTATAAGAGTTACTTCCACTGGACCTTCTTGCAAAGAAAAATGACTTATTTTCTTGTTTAAACTTGTATCTGACTGTCATGCTCCTCTTCCATATGTCTTGTTGAACTGACGTCAACAGGTAAAAGTACCCTTAATCAAAGACCAGTTCACACCACGCTAGAAAAAAGCTACTAGTAAAAATTATATATACTGTCATGGAAATTGTATACTGGGTCCTGGTGAGAGCATGGGGAGCAAATAATAGCAAATAATATCATTACCTTTGTGTATTAGATTCATCTGATTGTTGGCAAGTTGTAATTTTTTTTCGAAATCAGTGTTAGAAACTCTGTGTGAGTGTTTGCATTATTTAATGCTTTCTGAATATAGTTGAATTCCAAAAGAAAAAATATTTTGAAAATAAATATTGAAACATTTAATCTAGAAAATATCTTTACTTTTTGTGTTTATCCACATTAAACTAAATGATCCTTTCCAAGAGTATGTATATGTATATTAAATCTCCTTTCTTGTCATAAATTCATATTTCTTGAATTTTATTCCTTGGGTTTTATCCCTTAAAGAAACTCTTGGACTACACAGCACTTACATTTCAATAATTTCAGCAGATTGATATGTTCACCAAAAGGAGAATTAGCAACCTGGGGCTCAGTTAACTTTTTTACTCCCTGGTACCTTGTTTCTTAAAAAACTGCATTTCCTATTGGAAAATCGTTCAAGTGGAAAATTCTTGCTGGACTCTGCTCATTACAAATTGGGGGACACGTATAAATTTGTGCCGGAGAATGGAAACCTGCAGCGTGGGATCTCTTGAGTAAGTTTCACCAGAAGAGCTATGACTGATTATCATGCTAATATTAACTTCCAATTGTCAATGAACCTTTCATCTTGAAGGATCCCAAAACACTTTACAGACCGCAGAGATCTCTCCGGCTCCCACTGAAATGCAGCCAGCTCTTCTGGCCCTTCTTTGTGACTCGGTGTTACTCAATAGTAGAAAATAACCTCTACACTGGCACCATTTAGAAATGCAAAAAGTAATTACCAAGCTGGACTGCAGCCAAGGCACCGGTTCTGACACTCTTGTTGCTGCAAGTAAAAAGTGCTCTATAGTATCTTTAAGTGGCCATAAGTCAGAGCTTTGGCCCCGGCGTCTTATCAGAAACACGGAGGCGCTGGTACAACACGGGGTCTCAGTGGAGGACGGGAGCTACTGCCTCACCCCCCATTCCCATTTCTTGTGGCAGCTCCAGGTTTTACTGGGAGATTCTCCCACTGGAAACTGGGATGAAGTAACCCTGCTTGTCTGGTAAAACTGAGCATAGTCATGACCTGACTTGTGGTTGGGCACTACGTTGCTCTTCTCGACAAATTGAGCTTAAGTTAGGCGTGTGCCCAGGTGACACATTTTAAGTGAAGCTTTTATTTCTGGAGGTCAGTGGTGATTTTCTGTGCCATTAAGAGATTGGGGCGTTTTTCTGTTCCCATGCATGCATGCTGGGAGTTTACCTGAAATATACGTGTATTTCCATCTGTCAAATATTTCAAACTGTAGGTGGAACACAGCTACACTCTTCCCACTCCTAATGAGATGTTTTATGAAAAAATGTCAAACGAACTGATGCTCTTAGCTTTAGAGAGATTCAATTTCTGTTTGTCTGGATCGATAAAAGGAGACGAGATTTCTTAGCAAGGTACATTTCTTCTAATTGACACCCATTTATATTAACTTGCGTTTACTGTAAATGTTCTTGCTGCATGGAATGTGTTTCTACTACAGAAGCACTGATGTTTTTAGTGATGGAAGGAAATGCTGCCTTTTTTAGTACTTTTATTTGGAGTTTGAAGTCCATTAAAGCGACTTCATAAATTCAAAAATGAATCCATTGATTTCTATGAATGCCTGTAGTTAATGAGCATGTGGCATTTGATTTGGAATTAAAGAGGCATTATCACATTGTTTTAAAGGCCTTAAATTTGGGCTTCATTAGCAAAAAAGATGGGAAGGAAGTGTCTGCATTTTAAGCTGTCCTCTGGAGTGCTGGAATCTTTGAGGCAGTAACATAGTGCCAGGTGGCCTCAGCATCTGACTTTCCAGGACTGAATAGGACCAAACCTTGCTGATATGAGGGCATTTGGGGCTGACATCTGCCCTGGGGTGATGGGCTGTGCTATCTTCTTTGGGCACTGATTCTGTAGAGTGCTTGCACATCTGTTTAATCTTCACCAGAGGAAGACATCCAGTGGACTGTTTACATGTCTAAAGTTTATCACCTGGTAGATCTTGGGCTTTAAGGGTTCCCCTTAGGAAGGACTTCAGGAACAGGCTCCAGGATTTCAGTGTAGCCCTTGCCGGTGAGAAACCAGAAGCCAGACAGGGGAGCTGTTAATGGTAAACGTATTAATTTAAAAGCAAAGGGTGAAGAAAACTCAAACACTGCCCTGCAAAGCAGTTTATTTCAGAGCGCTGCAGAGGAGGTGGCGGCAGATCAGGGGAGTCGTGATGCTGTGGCGGGATGCTCGCAGGAATTTTCTCTCCCGTGCTGCCTGTTGGAAAAGCCATGGGAGAGGGAGGCTGTCCCGCTGGACCTCTGCATGACCCCAGTCCCAACCGTCCGGCTCTGTGAATGTGCTTGCCCATGTCCTGGCAGTGCACGGATGGCTTGACAGAGTTTGCTGCTTTCTGGCTTATTTTAAGTACTCTTGGAATCTTCTGCATCCTCTAGCAAACTGGGGCAGGCTGACCTCTAAGCCACATAATCTGAGCATAAGTTAAGAAAGAAGCCCAGAATTTTCCCTTCCCAAATAGCACCGCTGCCGACGGTCTCTGAGCCAGCTTTAATGTTTAATTGGATGACCGGGTTTTAAACAGAGCATTCTTTAACCCGGCTGCCTCTGCCTGCCCCCATCCCCCTGCCCAACAGCAGCCTCACTCCAGTTATCAAAGTGTCATTAGTAGAGACAGCTGCCTGTAAACAACAGGAATGTCAACACAACTGTCTCGGTCAACAGGAATTTAACTTTAATCTGTTCATTACTTAAAGATACATCATCCTCTTTCTGTGCTGTTATCTACATCACTTGCAGACAAAGGCGGAGAACAAATTGATGGGGGGGGAGGGGGATGGACCGGTCCTGCCTCGGCCAAGCTGGTTCTGTTCATCGTTTCCAGTTCCCTCCCCAGCCCTTTGCAAGTGCCCTGTATATGTCTATATATTTGCTGGATTGCGGGTGAGGGGGGTCAGGAGTTCCTTGTTTAGCTGGAAACAGATACTACATATTTATAAATGTAAACTTGGAGCGCTGCCAGGCTCCTGCATTTAAGTGATTAACAAATGTTTCCCTTCAAGTGGACACCTCTTGTTCTAAATATATTTGACAAGAATGTAAAGAGTCAACTGGAGGGTAGGAAAGGGCATACCGCAAAAGCGTTTTCTGCCGAGGCTGCCAAGCTCTCGCTCGCTCGCGGGGGCCTGGGCTCGGTGGCGATGCCGGGGTGCTCGGCGGGTGCCAGCCCTGTTCCCCGTCGGGCAGGCTGCCAGCTCGACCCCGGCCTCCCCGCTGTTTAACGACAATGGATTTACTGCTTCTCTGCACAGATTGGTGTTATTTTGTGTAAACAAGGTTAAGGCTCCTTTTTAAAATTAAATACACCACCTGGTGACTCGATGCCTGACCTTGGCAGGCGTCTTTCACCTGGGCTTTAAAAACAACAGCAACCAAAAGAAAGAAAAAAAAGAAAAAAAAGGAAAAAAAAAATAAAGAGGAAAAGAGTGGGCACATCCCGGCTGTGCTGCCGGCCTTTCTCGCCCGCTGCCTGCTTTTAGGGGCTTATCCTGTGAAAGCGTGACGGTCTGGGCCGTGCAGAGCATTTCTGAGACTGCTCCCACCTCCAGATGCACAGAATCCAGGAATAGGTAGCTATTAATTATGAGCAAGGGCATCATTTTCTCTTAGCCTTGTGTGTAGCCTATTATTTTTGCCCACCCTGGACCTGCTGTTTCCCCCATGCTTTCCCACAAATCATTCTCTTGCTTAGTCAAAACACATCCCACCTTCCTGTATTTTCTGTGTTGTCCGTGGCCAGGAGGGAACTTTCTGACCCTGGTCCCCTCTTGCCCTTCAAGAAAGGATGGGCAAACCTGAGAGCAATATCCCTGTCTCTTTCCAAATGACAATCCAGAAAATAAAGCATTCTTACTTTTGCCAGAACTGTCTAAACTTTTTCACTTCTAGAGCATCATCTGGCATATAGGTTCAAATAAGATGTTTCAAAGGCAGCTGATGCTGCCACCTTTGACACGTCCAGAGAGATATCAAAACCTGTTAAGGCTGAAGTCATTCATCATGGTGTGTTAAGAATTCAGAAAATCCTATAGTGGGTTAAAAAAATCTGAATTTAATGCACTGAATTAAAAGTCTACAGCTAAGTAGTAGCTCTGTGGTTAAGAAAGTTTCTTGAAGACCTCAATATACAGGCTATATACAGCCTACAAGTCCTGTGATTGAAACATGTATCAGAGTTTGTAAACTCTGCAGGAGAACTGAGACCCACAGAAACAGGGACACACAGAGATTATAAATTTCACAGGGCTGCAAAGTACTCGAGGCCAAATCCTCTGGTGCCACAAATCTAACTGGAGTGTGTCTCAGCAAGGAAGGACAGTGGATTTGGGAGGAGCGGAGGTGCTACTGGGACGCTATGGGGTGGCACTGAGTGTCTGGTTAAAGGCCATTCCTGGGTACATCAGTACAGTTTTCCTGGCATGAACTCTATGCAACTTTCATTAAAGTAGCTAATTTCTTATACTTAGTGTCAGCATCTACCTTTCAGCAGTCCAGTTTAAATAGAAATGTGTGGCTTTTTCTTCTAAGGGTGACATCCCTTCCTTATATGTGGCTGCACATTCATTCTTCTCACGAATCCCTGGAGGGTGCTCACCCCTATGTGAATTTTTTTAAAAGTGTTGGACCTTAGCAATATCCTTTGACAGTAAAATTACCAAGCTACTAAAATAAAAAGTATTTTTTTTATTATTAATTCTACATCTGCTGCTTTTGGTCTTATTGATTCTCCCCTGTTCTTTTGCTTGGAGGAAGTAGAGTTAAGAGTTTTCTGGTTTTTCCCTGGAAAGTTTACAGAGAAATCTTAATAATTTTAAACAAACATTTAAATATCTAGATAAGAGCACTTAGTTGGGTAATGAAATAGAGATGATGGGAAGTCATCTGAGAGACTTTATTTAGACTAATAGCGATAAGACATTTTTTTAAAAGAAAGTCCAGACAGATAGAAACAAAATATGTAAAATACTATGCTATAAATACATGTGCTAAATGCAGCTTCTCCTAAGCATTTTGGGAGAGAATTTCCTTACTCAGTGACTAACTTACAGAACACTTTCCAGTTTTACACTAAAAGTGCTGCACATTTAGAGGTGAATGTTTCACGTTGTAGCACATAGGTATTGTCTGGCTTGTAGGCAGTGTGCCTGTTACTAGGCAAGAGGCTATTCCAGTGCAGAGGAAAGTGGTAGAGTGTTAAACGAGGGGCAAAAAGTAAGGTTTTTCAGAGAGCTGCCACATTTGTTGTACACATAAGGCTAGTCTAAACTATCGTTGCAAAGCCCCCAGATTCCCCAGCCTCTTCTTTTGCTCTTAGCTGGACTTTGGATTCAGGACTTTGAGAAATGCAGTCTCTTTGAAGACTTTCCTCTTTGTGTTTCAGGGATTGTTCTCATCAGAGCCCTGTTACCTGTAACGGGGTGCAGCAACATCTATCCTGACTGGACCACGCAGTGATAGCATTGAGAGCTCTGAGCGATACCTCGTACCTGGTTGCTCCCTCCAGTCTGTTTTCCCTCATACAGTGTTCTCTCTCCTTAGTCTTGCAGAGCAGAATTTCTTTTAATGAGGTTTATGATAAGCTCCTGATGTTCTTTTCCTGCCTGCAGAAGCTGTTTGCTAAAGGACTCACCTTTTGTTTCTTTAAGAGCTAGAACTAAAAGCAGCTCTGTCATCACAAGCACATCTGTCAGCGCTGTTGTAGGAATGGGAAGATGGGAAGATCACGTGAAACTCAGCCAGGTGCAATGGCCAGTACTTCCACCTTCAGAAAATTGATCTGCACTGGTCAGGTTTGAAATAACTGCCCTATATGAGAGGGTTTTTTTTCTACAGGCCTGTCACTTTATATTGAATTTTCAGTGGCTGCACCTGAACTGGTGCACACATGAGTTTATGCATCTTTGGTTCCTTAGGGTACAAAGCAGACATCAAACACCAGATGAGTTACATACCATAAACAGGACAATAAGTGCTGCTGAATATGGGGGATGATTCCCCTTATAAATACATCAGAGAAGTAAAGAAGTGAGAAAAAAAGAGTTATTTGAATTAGTACACAGTACTGGCACGGAAACAAATGAGATAAACTGATGGGCAATAAATCTAAGTTTGAAATTAGAAGAAGATTTCTAGTCAAGGGAGGAAGGACAGTCGAATAGCCTTCTAATAGGTGCAGCTAAGGTAAATAATGAAACTAGTTTTAACTTGGGCTTCAATGCATTTATAAATGGGATTACACAATGTAGTTGCATAGTGAAGTGCTGGGTTAACTGACCTTGGAAGTTCTTTTCAGTCTTGAGCTACATTATTGCTTCTAATTATTGCGTGGCATTAACCTTCAGCAAGATCTTTTTTTCAGTTTTCTGCTCTAAGCTACTCAAACTTAAAATATTTTGGTTGAAATTTTGCATTTCTGTCATGGAAACTAGCATGTTTTTCCTCTTAAAAATTCTTTGAAGTGAAATTATCCAGGCATGTTGCAGAAAAACTTGTTCTGCTCTTGCATTATAGACTCTTGCATTATAGTTCAATGGAAAAGATTTAGTGTTTCCATCTCTGGAGAGTGGGAATAAAACTTGGCAGCGTGTTTCTCTTTGTGCAGTTTGCTGCCCTATAGAAAATATGCCACACGTTTCATCCAGTTCCTAAGATTCTGAGGAAAAAAAAAACAAAACAAAAACGTGCCAGTTAACGCATGGTCAGCAAAAAAATTGCTGGAGTTCAGTAGCCAAGTTTCCAGATAGTGCATGCACTGAGTATGTGCCAGCTTTTGTACGTATGAGCAGATTGCACATCTACAATGACATGTACTATGACTGAGAAGAGTGTGAGCCTTTTCGTGTCTGGGATAGTAGGTTGTTTTCCTTTTTTTTCCCCTCCAATGTCCTAACGTTGTTGATTCAAGTTTAATCTGTCACTTAACTGCATCTCCTAGATCATATTCTACAGAAATGCTGGCAGTCTGTCCTATAGGATTTGGTGCTTTACATTAGCCCCTCTTGAAACACATGTTGGTTTATTTAAGACTGTTTCTCCATTCAACCAAGATAATTCTGTGTTTAATGTTACTCTCCTATACGTCTGCAAATCCTACTGTCTTGTTATTCTCTGCTAGTTGAACAACTGCATTATCTATACCTTTAAAAGGTTATTTGTAAAGCTTTGAGGACTTGCCAAGCTTTATGAACACAATATAAAATTTTGAAAGATTTGTTGAGATTTGTAAACAAGCTAATAAATGCAGTCCCTGGTGTCCCTGATGTTGGAAACTTATAAACTCTCTCGCTCACCCAGACACATATGCACGGTACTTGGCAAAAGAATGGCAAAGTGACTTTTAAACACACAGAGAGCATGTTGGAATCAGGGCAGGGCTGCTCTCATTCAGCTTTTCTTATCTTCTGTGCTTTTCTGCAGTGGAATAATGCCAGTGAGAGAGGCTTGGGAAAACAAGAAAACTTGAATAAAAAGTAGTGGGTCCGTTGAGATTTCTCTGCATGCATTGTGTTCCAGTTTCACTCCCTCAGCATCTTCCATTGCTTTTTCTTGCTTTCTATTACTTGATGTGTGTGTATCTGTATGTGTGTGTCCATGCCAGTTAGATGACAGCAGAAAACAAATTAAAAAAAAATTGTTAATTTGATCATTCTTTCATTGTCTGTGTTCCTCTCTGAAGTTCCTGTTGTTTCTGATAGTTCTCTTGCCGTGGGGACTGGATTTTTGCCAGCTGGGTACCAAAAGCCAGTGAAAATAAATAGATACATAGTAGGGATTGTAGAGATTAAAATACCTACCATTCTGAATTACCCAGGGGTAATTTAGAAATACTATTTTGTTAAAGGTACCTGATCCGCTTTCATTATACTCAGGATTGCTAATGGATGAACCAAGGGAGAGAAAGTTTCTTAACTCCTTGATTAAGAGTATATATCTGTCTTTCCCACCTCTTTTTTTTGAAAAGATGGATGTGGTGGAAAAAACCAGATAATTCCTGTGGAAAAAAAAAAAAAAAAAAAGGTAGGGCAACAAATACCTCTGTTCCTGCAAAGTGTGTGGTTACCTTAAAAAAAAATGGTTGAAAAACCCAGCAGATTTTTCCTTGAAGTTGGACTGTACAATATCTCGCTGTACAAACTTATTAGCAGGTTGACCACATGTCTCGATGAGACAAATCTATCCTTGAATAAGCACTTCTATCTCTTCCATATCCCTGGGCAAAACCAATGTTCTGGAGTTAAGATTTTGTACTTAACTATAAGATAGTTGAGTGGATTTTACTTTAATAAGATTAAACCGAGAACGCATTTATCTGATCCAGGTAATGTGGGAAGTGTAGAGACAAAAAAAAGAAACTACAGGGAAGAGGGTAGGTTGAAGGTAAGGAATTAGTAAAGAGACACTGGAGTTTAGACTCTTGGTACTGTTGCTGTATGTTCATTTCTGTCTCAAACATGCTGATTATTTGTGAAAAAGATCAACTTGCAGATGCCATTTTCCAAGGGCAATAAAATACAAAAAAGTGTTGCTCAGAAGCACAATGAAAGACTACAGCGCTGCTTCTATTGCTTCATTACAAGGCAAACTTTGTTTGTCTTGACAACAATTACAGTAATTAAGTTTATGTAATTTGCGAGAGTTCCCATCTTTCAGCAACATTATTCTTTTTTTTTTTTAAATCAGTAGATGAATGAAATCACATAGAATATGCTGTGCAGGCTTTCAGTGTAAAGCAGTATGTTAGACTGAAGTGGAAATCTATGCTGACAACAAAGTAGGCTTCTGGAGAAGAGGGTTATCCCCTATTTATTTATGAAGGAAGGCTCTGGAAACCTCCATTGCTAGGGGCTGCCACAGCACTACAAAATGAGGCATACAGCATCATTTTGCTCTGGGCAGGAGACAGCCTTCATTACTGAAGGGATTTTTAATTTCTTAATTCTATCATGCTACCTACTAGCCCCCATTAGCAAATATTTCTCCCGTAGAAAAATATCTCTAAGACCAACCATCCTTGTGAAGAGCAATGGCTAGCTTAATCAGATTCTCCTTTGTGTTTCTTGTGAAGGCCACAGGTTCCCAAGGTTTATATGGCAACTGCAGAAGAGCAGAACAATGGGCAAACTTGTGATCAGATGCTTCCTCTATTCTTCCCAAAGCAAACAGTTCCAGGAAACACGCTGTTCCCTGCATCAGAGCTCTGGAGAAAGACCTTATTACTCTAAGTACACTACAGGAGATACAGAAGCAGATCAATATGTGGCTAAGTGTTTTAGCCTTACTTTTATTATGTTTGACAGTGATGACAGCATCGTATGTATGTCACATATAAGATGACTAACGTGTGTACACGTGCGAACCCCTGCCACAAACAGGTTTTCCCATAAAGTTTTAGGGAAGAGCAAGCTCCCTGAGAGCAGATGAGAGCAAAAGGCAAAATAAAGAATCAAACAAACCCCAAACTAATTTCAGGTCTTATGAGAGTCTGCCATGGCATCAATATTTGGAAATGTCTACCACAAGTGTTTTCAATCCAGAATGATCTCCAGGAAATACTTCTCTTGAGTTGCGCTACAAAATGTGTCATCAGGATGTTGTCTGTGTTCCTGACCCAAAGGAGGGTGAAGAACACTGTAAGGCAATGTGAGAAAGAAAGGAAATGAAACAAGAACGTTCTGTGCGAGTTGATGGTTTTCTCTTGGGTGAAGATTCCCTCCAGCACACCAGAAGTGAACCAACCAACATGAGCCATATTTCTGGAGAGAGCTCAGTCTCTGTAGTAGGCCAGCAGCCAGATGAGGGGTTTTAAAGAAGAGTTATGGTAGTTATAAAGAGGGAAAAAATTTGCAAACACTGATAATAATACTCCTACACAGGGAGGTTTGAGCCAGTCACACTACTCCCCCCCTTTTCCAGTGAGATTCAGAGTTACATAGGAACAGGAGATTGTTTTGGCTGGGATTAGATAGCACAGATGGTACCAAAATGTGTAACACCTACCACAAGTTCTTTAGTTTCATATCATCTGTATAACAGTTCTTCTTGGCCTTTTAACAGTTCATTGAATAGAAGGGGGAAAAAAAAGACATGGGACAATTGCTGGAAATGTACAGCAAGTGCTGTTTTATTTTATCTTTTGGGGAATCCACATAGGAGCATGTAGGTAGGCTCATATAAAATCTTGCATATATCTTCTCTGAGATGGTGTGAAACTTCACTTGGCTCTCCTCTTTCAAGAATTCCCAGAACTTGGCAAGTAAATCTCACAACACATTTGAGAATTACATCAGTAATCATTTTGCAGATACATGCAACGAGGTACAAGAATTTTAACCAGTCTTTCCCAGAATCTCCAAGGGAGTTTGTAGCATGGGCAGCTCCCAGCTCCAGGGAGCTTCTCAGGAATCCCATGGACTTTGTCTTCTGCCCTGACGTAAATAGCACCAGTCTTTGGTTTTCTTCTCTGACTTTGTAGGTCTTCTACATGACCTACAATAAAACTCTCTTTTCCTGTCCTAGTTTTTCGAATAAATGCTACTGTAGCAAATCATCTACAGCTTGTGATCCCAAGAATATTTTACTGCTGGTTCTAATATTACGCTTTATTCAATCCCTCCAGTTGTTACCTTCCTCTACAAACACACTCAATTTCTGTGCTTTTAATATGTTTTCAAGTGGTCCAGAAGAAAGCCAATAGAAAATATACTTCTTAGAGGGAAATACAAAATTTTCTGGACACAGGCACAGAGGTGCCATTGTGATGGACATACTAGAAATAACTGGAACTTCCAGGTTGAGATCTTCCAGATTGCCTGTTTGATTTTATTGCAGCAGGTACTCAACACTCTTAGATACCTTTGAAATAGTCATTGTAATGTTATTTAACAATTAGGCTGAAATTATGGAGTGCTCTCTGAGAACTAACTAGGAAGAGCTGATGGCCTAAATCCTCTGTCTTTTGAATGCTCACCCATGCAACTTAGAAGCATTTGAGATTTTTTTCCCCAAAGCTAATGAGACACCTTTAGCTACACAAAGTAAATGAAGACACTGGGTCTTCAGTTTAAAAGGAGAACTCTACCTTAGGACTTCTAAAATGGCTGATGCTCAGGGAAGGTTTTTTCTGCCCACATTTGCCGTGAGCTCCCTATCGGTACACACAATGAGCAACGTTGCATTGACTTCAGCTCGACTCCACTGCAGAAGGAGATGGCCTGGCTCATCCTCACACATACTTCTGAAAACCTGACATTTAGGATAATGATGAAACTTCATCATTATGTTGGTGAATTAAATCTAAAAATGTATCCGTGCAAAAGAAATGCGCAATTTTCAATGTGTCAGGCATGCGAGGCAAATGCAAGGTGGAATTCAAAGTCATTATACCACTTGCTGTAAATATTGTTTTCATAAAGCCAGCCTACTCATATACTCAGATAACCCATCCTATTATTCTGGCAGCTACAGGACTCCTGAATCACACCTACTTGAACCTGGGGGATTAGAGGTTTTTCTCTTTAAATAGCGTAGCTGCTGGGCTGGCCACATTTTTCAGATCTCTTTGGAGAAGCAGAATTGATTTTTTTTTTTTTTATTTGGTTAAACAAAATAAAATCATTCAGGGCCCCAAAATAGACATAAGCGAGCCTCCTCCCTTTGTAATTGCGTTTTTGAAAATCAGACACGTAAAATCTTTTGTAGCTGTGGGCTTGAAACCCTCTTTTGTGGAAACACTGGTGCACTGTAATTGGTTGAGTACTGCTATCCAGCCTGAGAGGCTGACCTTTCACACTCTGCCCTAAAAGAACACTATAGAAAGAGAGGTGGCGTAATCTGGGTTAAAGGCTTCTTACTAACATGTTGAGAGCTTGTTTCACACACACACAAACAGTTGCGCGAAAGCCCCAGCCTGATGATAACTTAGCACTTTAGCATGGTGCTCTTGAGACAGCCCTCTTCTGAGAGAATAAAGAAGGGCCCCTTAGTTGAAATGCAGGACTGAAGCTCTTCATAACCACCGGGCAACTGTTACGAGGGAAAAAGAAAGTTAAAAGAGACGAGAACAAAAGGGGCTATCCTTGTTACAAGGCTCTGGTTCTAGACCTGAAAAACTCCTCTCCCCTAATCTTTTTATTATTTTTCTCTGTATAGCCCCAGGTTTTGACGGGGAAATCTCTTGTCTTTCTGGGCAAGCATATTCAGCGCTGTTTAAGAAATTCCCGTGGACCTGTCTTTTTCATGATCTCTTCATACACAGAGAAAAAGGAAGAAAGAAGGTGAGCTGCTTCGCCTGTTTGGTTAAGAAGTGAAGAGAATGGGATATTTCTGAGATTAGGCAATTAGAGCCAAGATGTAGCTTAAACAATATAAAGCCTCTAAACACTGCTGTTATGTTTAGCAGATAGGCACAGGTGAAGGTGTTCTTGCCTAGGTTGTGTGCAGACTTGAGACTTTCACATTTGACTTCAAAGGGATAGAAGTCATAGCCCACTTATCACTTTACATTTAATTTTTCTGCCATATTCCTTTCCTAGGTTTTCTTTTCCATACGTCCCAATTTTCTTTCGTAACAATTCCCACATGTTCAACAGTTACTCTGCTATACCAAATTATCTATTACTATTGTATACACAGTTAATGTTAATAAATTGTTGCACACTGTCAGTGATTCCTGTTAGAAAAAAAGGAGGATATTTAGAAATTGCTTTAGTGCAGTTTCTTATCCACTTACATCCCATATGATGTGCACAAAGTAAAATGAGATGATAAAGTTCTATATTTATCACAAAATTACACTCTCTCATAAAGGATTTTCTTCTCACTAACAGTTAATAGGACCTGGGATCTCCAAAATCAGTGCTGAAAATCTGGTTTGACTCTAGACCTTTTGGGCTGTAGCAATTCTCCACAACTCCGTGATGAATGTCAGGTAGCACAAGGTGCCTGAGCTCTTACTTTCTTTAGTGCTTCTGTTAGCTAAATGCTCTTTGTGTCCTCTGCAGCAGAGTTCAGCTTTGTTACCTCTGTCTCTGTTTCTGATAATGGTGACTCATTTCCAGTCTTCTTAATTACTGTTTTGACACTTTTTACTTCAAAATATACTATTTACTTCAAGACTGACATCTAAACTTACAAGTGTCTCCTCCAGAAAGGAACTCCAGATGTATAATAAAGATTGCAACCACCAGATGATTTTACTTCAACATGGAAATCCCCGACGCTGGTAATTCAGGCTGATGGCCCAGTCTTGAAGAAGACCAACAAGACAAAAAAACCACTCAAAATTGTAAAATCTGATGCTGAACCATCAAATTCCACGCTGCTGAAGTTTAGTTTCTCGTGGGTTAAATCTTGACCTCTTTGCCTTTGGAGACTGAGGTTCAGGTTCCATTAATTTACAGGAATGAATAAATTTGACGAGTTCATCACAGCCTGTGGTGGGGATATTTTGTCACAGCAGAAAACCACCGCACAATACAGCGTGATTGGCAGCTGCTCCCTAAGAGTGGCCCGTGGTTGTGCAGCTGCTCGTGATGGAGAGCCATTGGCAGCCAAAGACAGGGACTTGCCCACACTGTCCCTTTGAACCACGCAGAGCACTGGCTAGACTTCCATATCCTTCACTTTGGGGTTCACCCAATTCCTTGCCTCCCACCTACAATTTGGGAAATCAATTGCTTTGCTCCCAATAGATAAGCTCTTTCGCACATAGGAGCAAGTGGGTATCCAAAATGTATTTATAGATGCATCTGAACAAAATGATTGCAGGAGGACTGCACGGAGAAACGCTATCATTGAAAAAAAAAAAAAAAGACAAAAAGGAAAAGGAAACTGTAAATTTTATTTCTAAACCTTTCCACCAGGAAAGGTTAAGAAATTTAGGGAAATGAGCTGCAGCTGACATGCCTGACAAATTACTCTCATGGAATCTATAAAGTGAGTTTATTTGTGCCATCTTTTACAGGAAGAGCTGTGCGTGAGTTTTGTAGCATTGCCACTGGGGTTGCTGAAACACCCGGCTGGTGATCAACATTTTGGATGCTCATGAATAACCGGAATATGAGCACCTTAAGCACAAATTCAACAAAGGTTTTTTCAAGTTCATCATCACATATGAGATTGCATCATTCATAGTGGCATTTATAGCCATCAGTACTATACAACCCATGGTAACAGATGACATTGCATGCTGAAAGAGGCCGTGAAAGGTCTTTCATACTGTTTCCTGCTCCTAATGACAGCTTTTACTGCCAGTTAGGACGAAATCCAAACACATGAAGTCATGATGGCTGTAGGTGTTGATTTGGGTATGAAACGCATAACCTAGCTCATGCAGCACCGATTAACAGAGACAAGTTTTTCAGCGCACGTGTAGTAT
This sequence comes from Trogon surrucura, assembly GCA_020746105.1. Classification (NCBI taxonomy): domain Eukaryota; kingdom Metazoa; phylum Chordata; class Aves; order Trogoniformes; family Trogonidae; genus Trogon; species Trogon surrucura. Next base: position 16,655,219 of record CM036627.1, on the reverse strand, counting down.
GCACAGCGCTACAGAAAACGATAGGTGAAGGGGTGGAGAGAATGGGCTTGAGACAGGATAGTACCCTGTTAGCAAACAATTTGATGTACATAAGCATTTTCTGTTAAAAATGCATTTGGATGCCCGCACGTATAATCATTGAGACATCATGCCCTTAGGGTCTATTCCAATTTACCATAAAAGAATATATGTATCTGTCGGTCCAGCTAGTAGGTTTCGCAGCTGAATGCAAGTGACATTTATATCAATTCGTGTACCTGTTTTTGTTTGTGTGTGTATATTCTGCACGTTTATTTCCATGTTTAGCCAAAACTTCCACGTCTATAGAAAGCTCATGAATATTTTATAGCTTTCGTTCATGAATTCATTCATGAGTTTTATAAATAGTGATAATTTGAAAAAATATTATGCCTGAAAGGCAATACCACTTTACCTATGAATGACCTCTTTCTCTTTTTATTTTCCTTAGTTTGGATACATTTCCCCAAACAGTCTGTGAAAGCGTTTACTGGTCTTTCCACTTTTACTAAACCTGGGGGGTTAATAGTACAGAAGTAAATGTGTACGTATACCTACTCACTACTTATAGTTTCATCTTTTCCTGCCGATAGCTAACGATTGCACTGAAACATGATGTCTGCAAAGGCAAATATGATGTTGGGTGCAAACTTCAGATCATGTTGTGCCGGATGGATCCTGCATTACCTGCGGGTTTGCTGCTCACCAAGTCCAAGTTGATGGCTCGTGGCTGGGCGGTCCTGTATTCCTTTTTGGAGAATAATGTGTGTGTGTGTGTGTGTGTGTGTGTGTGTGTGTGTAATAAGTAATATAGGGTAATCCTCTTCTGATGACAGAAGCTTCAAGTGGTTACAAGTAGCAAACCTGTTTTCAGATGCCTGAGGTAACTGTCTATAAGATGCAAGGTAAAGAAATAATTAATTGCACTTATTGGTTATAATGGGGGAAATGATATACGATAGCACGCTTTTATTGCAAGTGCTTTGATTCCACACAAGGAAGGGTTTTTGGTGAAAGAAGCATCAAGACATAGAGTATTTTTCTGCAGTCAAAGGCTGAATTTAAGTAATCACCGAGTGCAATTTTACCCATATCTGATGTTCACAACTACGAAGCATACAGGGGGAGGAAAAGAAGTGGAAGATGGAAACAGTGAGTAAAAACATCCCCTAAATTCTGAGCATGCAGTCTTGCTGAGTAACCACATTCATAACCGAGTGGGAGTGATTTGTTCTGACAACACAAGACTACTAATTTTGCTGAATTAACTGCATTACTAGTAGAGAGTGGAGGAGAACAGGAGGAAAAAGACGGATATGGTACGGATGTTCTCAGGATTATTAATTACGAGGTGGTATAAAAAATACGTGGTCTACAGTATCACAAAAATTTTGGTTTCATCCTTCTGGCGTATTGCTTAAACAACAAAGTATCTGGAGAAACACACTTTAAAAACCCAAGATGTATAATTATATTTTATAATTAAAGCAGGGTTACACCTGCTGGTGAAAAGTGAAAAGTTAAAAGTTCAACTTGGATTCCTTCTTCACTCTAAAGCAGAGGGCATTTCACTGAGGTTTTTTAAATTAATGTAAACTTTTTTTTTATTCATCGCATTTGGAAAGACATGAATCTAAGATTATTCTGTATTGAAAAGATTAATATTTTCAGTGCAAACTTTGGAATCCACTTGGAAAGCCCAGAGCTTCCAGCTGTTGTTTATGCTATTAGTTAGAAAATCCCAGTGCCATTCTCTTAAAACAAAATTAATAAAAAAATGCTCTATAGAGTTAATTTTGTGGAATTATGTTAATAAGCACAATTTGCACCATGAAAGTTTACTTTGTGGTTTGTGGTGAGTTTGTAGAGGTTTTGTGAGCAAACCCAAATGTGGTGACAGTAAAACCTTCCCAAAGCACAGGCTTTTATGCCCTAAGCGCAGAATTTCCTTTTGTGGTTGTGCGTGACGTCGTTTTTGGATAATAAATGTCTGTAATAAGGTTTCCTTAGGTTGGCTCAGAGGGCTTTTGCCTCTGTTTTTAGTGGCTGTCTTTGGAAGAGTTTTGGTTACATATATTTTCGTAGAATTTGAGCACTTCTTAGAAGCAGCACTTAATGAACTAGAGGCTGATCCAGAGATGTATTGCTCACTCACCACCTCAGACCATGACTGCTGACAGTACACCTCTGCATTACCTTGGCTAGCTATCGGGACACAATTAAATCCAAGCAATTCTGAACTTTATTTTTTTTCCAGTCCCTAAAAGGGCTGGAAGAAGCTGGGAGGGTTCTGCTCTCCCCCAGGATGGCAACGTTGCAGCTCAGGCATTCTGCACAAGTAGCATATGTACAGCAGAAGTTTTCCAACTTCATATTTCATAATTTCATGCTCTTCAAATCTAAACTGGTGAAAGAAGAAATATCCCCTTCACGACGGTCTGGATGGTCTAAACTGATGCTATTTTTGTGGTGGAAGGGAGGGCAGAGGAAGGGACCACATTTGTTTTAGAAACTGGTTTCTATTCCTACATACTGAAAAGCAGATGAGGTACTGATTTAAAAGTTAAAAAAAAAAAAAAAAGGCTGAAAGAGGAACCAACATGTTGCCAAACGTAAACCTACCGAAAAACCCCAACAAAAAGCCCAACCACCGAAAAAACACGCCTTTTGTAAGGCGCTCTTTGTCGCAAATCAGCAAAAGTTGATTCCTGCAATGAATTAAAATATTCCAAAAGCTTAAAGCTTCTATCACAGTTGACCTTTAAGGCATGTAGCAGCAAAGAAGTTAATACACTTTGCACATGTTGCAGAGCAACAGGTGGTAGAAAAACCCATGCGGGCTCCTTGCATTCCTTACTTTTCAAACTGGTGGCCCCTGGTATTCTGGGATTTACACTACCTCCCCCAGGCTCTGACTGACAAGCTAATCGGTGTGCTGGGAAGCCCTGAGCTATTGATTCCACTGTAACAGAACACCTCCCCGTCAATGAAACTGCAATGAAATGCTTCAACAACGAAGAAAGGGAGGCATTAGGCTGTTGAGCAACTGGAAGAAATTTGCTTGTAGGTAGTGCGGCAGAAATGAAAAGGCTCTCGGGGGCACAAGCTTGAAAAGCCAGGTTATTAAAAAAGCCACAAAGCTGGAGTCTGGCTGAGTGGAGAAAAATAGTTATGGCTCAGTTAGGCGTATCTAAAAGGAGGAGGGAGGGGAACGGAGCTTTCAAAATTGCGTTAATCCCCCATGTACTTAATTTCTTTTCTTTTATGGCAGCTTGTAGTATAGCAACAAGTATTCAAGCAGTTAATAATTTTAAACAGTTTAGCTTTCCGTAGGCAATATATCTTTAGCCTTAATTAAAATTTTATTTTCATAGGGGGAAAATATTAAAATGACATTCTGATCATCCTCTAAGATGGAAAATATATGATAATATGAATATTTTATTAGACAAACTATTATTAAACAGCTGGTGCAAAATCTTGGCCACTGATGAGGTGGGTTTGTTTGAAATGCAGGTCACTATTTCTTAATAATGGCCTAACAGCCTTCCTCTCTTAGTAACAATCACTGATTCACCACCCACAAACACGAAGCTCTTAATATCTTGCACCAGAATCCTAACAACCCAAAAGCAGAGCTGGGTTCCCGCAGTGCCAGTCCTGTGGATAGTTTCTAGTTTTTGGGGTAAAAAACATGCCCAGCACATCACCTGTGTGAGTCTCTCAGGGGGTGAGGTCTGTTCCTGGGTTAAGAGGCATTGTCTTTGCTTTAGGGAGTTTGAAGGGATGGGTATCGGAAGGTGACTCCACTTGGCCGTTTGGGCTGGAGTGGGAGCCAGGGGGGGAGCTGTCAGAGTTGAGCTTCGAGGCTGGAATTTGCATCTGTCAGTTAATTCAGGAACCTGAGTTTGCTGACCTTCAGGCAATGTGCATGCCCCATCCGTGTACTCTGTCTTTTCCTGAGTGAGCTGTCAGTTTTTCTTTTGGGAAGTTCTCTCCCCCCCCTGCCTGGGTCGTTGAGTATAATAAAAAATGTGCAGGCCTTGATTGCACACAGGGCAAAACGGTGACTCGCTTCGACGGCCGGATTAATTTTTCAATGACAATAAAGTGGCTGATGTTGTACATAGTGTGAAAACCATAGAAATGGTCTTTTTGGAAATTTCCCATCCCATCAATTATTGCCTGTTATAGGTTCAAGAATTTTGCCTTGAATGAACAACAGAGATGGCTTTTCTGCACACTGGTGGAGTTTTTTTTGTTGATGGCAGTGGTGGCATCTATCTATGAGTATCAATATATATACAGGGGCTGTCTATGTGTATAGAGGGGATGGGGAAGCTGACTGCTCAAGGTTTGGCTCAATTTCCTCGGCATCTTAACCTGTGTTTTAAGCATCCATGGCTCAGGTTTGCCACCTTTGCCCGCAGGAGCTGTGCTTGAGTACCGACGGGCAGAGCTGGGGAAGCAATGCCAGCTCCGTGGTCACAGGAATAGGGAGAGCACCCACGAGTTAAAAAGGAAGTAAAGAGGCAGAGAGAGTATTAAAAGGAAAGAACCGTAAAAACTCAAAAATCACAGAAACCCAGCTCCTACCCATACTGAAGCCAATCAGAATATTGATCTTGATTTTGGCTTAATCAGAATGGAAAAAAAAAATTAAAAATCCTTCTTTTATTAAATATATTCTGTCTGATGAAGAACGGCACATGCACTAATAGTGGGTCTTTCCTAAAGCTGACCCGTATCTGTTTGCCTTAATTCTGTTCCTGTCCTTGGATGAAATTCCTCTGAGGTTGACGGACATTCACTGAAAACTTGGATTTGTGTCAGCAACATTAATTAAGCTGAATCCAGAAATATGCAGCCCAACACAGAGGAGTTCTGTTTTACATTTGTGCAGTCTGGGCCAAACTCTCATGGACTTTCCACTCATCAAAATGAAATGCTCCTGCCATGAAATGTATATGAGCAATATACAGCTCAGCTGAATAGCAGGCTAACACCTGTAGACCTAACTAATAAATTCCCTGAATACCATGTTATCAATGTTTGGGATGTTCTTCTGACCCCAGATATTCTTTCTAGTATTTTTTTTTTTTTTAGGTTCATTCATTCTGTTCTGACGTGTTCAAATTTTAGACTCTTAAGCAGTTTTTGACGATGTGAAAAAAAAACACAGAAGAACATAATGTGTCCCTTTTTAATGTGAGAATTTTGCAAATTTTTACAGCATTTTTTTGTCTTATGCTTGGAATGTTATGTAATAGAAAAAGCAATTCTGAACTCTTTTATTTCACCAGTTAGACACTAGTGTTTTACAAGTAGTTTCCCATTTAAAAATCTTAGTCTTTTCTTTCCTTTAAGGGTCTGTAAATCGTGTTTTTTCCTGATGTTTAAGAATTTGAAACATTAAAAGCTTCGAGTCTTTTTCCAACCTGTGATCTATGTGCTTATGTGGACTCTAAAACTGGACAACGTATCTCTTAGGTTTTGCTCATACCGGCTACTGATAGGGAATCTATTTTCTTTCTGCTACTTTGCTCTACTATGAGCATATTTTACAGACTGTCATGAACAGGAGGGGTAGAGAGAGACAGGGAATTCTTTTCTGTTATTCAGACAGAGAAATAAAATGAAAATAATTTCTCAAGATGATCTAAGTCAGGAAGTTTAAAAATAACCAAAGATGGCTGGAACACCTTGGAGAAGATAATCAGATCCGTTTATTCCAGATGATTGTTAATAACCCTGTAATTATCGACTATTATTAGTGAAAATGTAAAAGCAACTAATAGTTGGTTAAAAAAAGAGAAGGTAAAACCCTCAGAAATTTAATGCAAATGGGGTTGATTCCTCTTCAATCAATGAGCTTTTAAGCTTCCTCTAGGCTGTAGATTTGCAGAGAAGTCAGTGCTGGCATGGCTTGTAGCGGCTGTTAATGCAACACATGCCTATCATTTGCTGTTGACAGGCATTAATAAAAACCTAATCTGAGGAAATTATGAAAAACCTACATATTATGCAATCTGGTTTATGTTTTGGCATGTGGCAAGCATTGGTCTAATACAAAGGAAACCATCATGTATAAACTTTACTGCCATTGTTTCCACCGTGAGGGCAATTACTTTTGAAAAAAAAAAATGTTTGATCCTTTAATTGCCTCAATACCCAGACAGGTTTGCTTTGTGATACCATGAGCGTTACTTTAAATATTTCTTTCGCAGAAGCAAGAATCCTGAGCAGCAGTGACTGACTCCAGGTCAGCAGTAGGGAAATTCAACTCCAATATATCCCTCTTCTGTCTGACTCTTCTCCTTTTTCTCCTAAATGCAGGCTTCTCTGGCATGTTTTTAGTAACCCCATTCCCTTAGACCTGAAATCTGCTAAGAAACCTCTCTCTTTTTTTTTTTTATTTTCCACCTATGTAACTCCTTCTCATTATGGAATGAAGCCTTTTCAATGACATAAACAAGAAAAACCTACCACTGTCCTAGATTTAGCTTTGAATTTCCGTGTTGTTTTTTTCTTTTTTCTTTTTTTTTTTTTCTGTGAGGTGCTTCTCTGGTGTACTTGATGATGATAATTCATATTTGATTCTGCAATTATACCTTCTCCTGAGTTTATCTGGAGCTGCTGGGAATTCACTGAATTTCCCCGCCTCCCCAAAGGCATTTTAAACCTTATTTACCAGTTTCATCCTATACAACAGAAAACATGTGTTATCTCTTAAGGCTCCATGAAGTTCAGTTATACTTGTAATTTTGGGTGTCATAAATTCTTTCTTTCCTGCCTCCCTTCTCTCTTTTCCTTTCTCTGTTTCATAGCATTTTTTTAATGCATGTGTCTTTGCAAACTTTGTGATCAAGTCTTACAGTCTTGATATATTTTTGCCATTCTGCTACTAAACTCTTTAAAATATCTAAAATATGAATGCATAAAGGAACTTTTGAAAAACAAAAAAAACAGACACAGCACACAATCAATAACATGAGGGTGAGCAAAGGGGTAAACCAATTCTATTGATATTCAGGCTGGAATGTGAGTGCTGAGAAAAGTCTTTGGATAAATTCAACACAGATTTGGCCTGCAGCTCTAAGCTGGCAATTCCAGTAGAAGAGCAGACCTCTACCCTGTGGTAAAGAGGTACAGAATAATGCCTCTTTGAATTAGTTTCAAAATGTTGCTGTGATGCAGACGGATTGCTCCTAGATGCCGAAGTGCAGTGCACCAACATAATAGCATATTGTTAAGGCACGCTGCCATTAAAGGATATAGTTATTAATCAAATTAAGTCAAAACACAAAGCAAGTACAAATTAGTATCAGATGACATGTCTCACTGTGAGCGGAGGAAAAGGAATGGAGGGAACCTGCCATTTTAAAAGAAAACAATCTTTCATAAAACTAAAACAGAAGGTGAAGGAATATCCTACTACGTGGTAACTGGCAGCTGGTATGTGCTCTCTGGACAGGATTTATCTTAAAATTCACATGATGGTCCTAGAAGTCTACAATGTAATTGGTGTCCTTCAGAAGTTTTCTGAACAGTGTTTGTTTTCGGAGATGTGGAAAATGTTTACCAAGAAAGACAGAAGTAGTTGAAACTTAAGAGGTTCGATATTTTATTATTTTTTTCCTTCCTGGTACTCGTCCTGTCAGTGTAATTTTTTAGCTCCAGAAGAAATTAATTCTCATTGAAAGATAGTTTGGGGTTGGGAGATTTACTATTTCAGTAAATTCTGTAGACACATGTCATTGATGGGCTGTGAAACTGATCCAAATATTGTGATTTGTGCATGTTTGTCTAGAGCCTTTCACAACAAGAAACAATTCACTAGTTTTGTGCACCTCTGATAATTAATCACAGAAAACCACATGGATTTACCCATCGTTACACAGATGTACGTGTGTGTGTGTGTGTCGCTAAGTACCAAAATGTCAGCTTCAGGTCACCAGATTCTTCCAGTTATGGTTAAAATTGGTGAGTAATTTGTTGAAAACAGGGATAGTTACAGGGCCTAAAGGTAACGTAACAACATTCAGCAGTGTTGTAGGATTCGAATTCTGCATTGTGATATGCACCCTTGCAGTAAATTTTGTTTCTTTATGGATCATCAGAAACAGATATAAAACGAAAACACAGCCCTCCTCACAGGAGGAAAAGACGACTTTTCCCTCTGTTTTGAAGCCCTTGTGTCTACTCAGGCATTAGTTACATGGCTCGCACAGATGAATCTAACTTTAAAATGATTCTGTATTTGGTTTACAGATAGGTTTGCATTTTTTGGAAGTGTTGGTTGGATTTGGAACATGACTGGTAGGTGGCTTTGTGAGTTACCTGTCAACGTTCAAGTGTGTTTACTTCATTAATCGTTTCTGAGTGTGAAAGTTTGTTTCCCTTCTGCTCTTGCTTCCTGAGCCGATGGTTTCCTCATCATCGTGACATTGCCGAGCGCGGTGCTAACGTACTACTTCTGCACAAGAGAATGTCATCACATGGGATTACAGCCTTAAACAAAAGCCACAATGGCAAGCCAGTCAATCTCAGGTGAATTGCTTAAACAGTGCGTATTTGTATTAGCTCAGATGTTAATATAGACTGCTCTCTGCCATTATGTATTTGTTACGGGTGACAACACCTGGAGAATACATCTTTCAGAACTCCACAAAGAATAAACATGGGTCTGAATCAGTTCCTCACTGATCAATGCTCTGAGATGCCAAATAGTTTGTTATTAGTCTACCTGTAAGGTGTCACCCTATTAGATGAAGGAAAGACCTACAGGAGCTGAGAATAGGGGCACAGAAGAAAGGTCTGAGGGGTTATTTGTAGCAAACAATAACTATCCCACTGGGTTCAGTAGAATTAGTTGAGTAACTAATGAATGGCAAATCATGTCCTTCCTTAATGTGGCTTTTTGGTGGTATCAAGTTTAAAGGGTATCCCAGGAGTGTTATGTGTATCACAGTGAATAGAAACAGAGAAAGAGAAGGGCATCTCAGAGAGATTCTGCTTGAAATCTTGGAAAGACACGATCCTAATAGGCTAAGCTCTAGTAATCTTTGACCACATCGGTGCTTCATGTTCTTCGAAGGTCAGGTCATCATTTGCTTATGCTCTGGCTAAAATATAGTAGGACGAGCAGGACTGGAAAGATGTTTCAAGGGTGGCACATTGTGTGATAATAAAGATTGGGAAATCTGAAGAGACAAAAGGTGGAAGGCTCCTGCCAGATAAACACAGGTCCCTGCACATACAGAGACTGCTGTGCTGGTGGCTTTAAAACAGACTAAAAACCAACATGTGTGCTTCAGTCTTCACACAATAGGAGTGGGCTTAAAAACACCTTAAATTATTTGCTCATTTGAGGCCTGATTGGGAGGGGAATACAGCAATCATTGCAGGGTGTTAAAAACAAATCATGCCTCATAATTGGGCACAGCTTCCCTGAAGCAAGTGGAGTTGCACCTGTTTGAACCAGGGCTTCATCTGGTCTGCTGAAGGTGAGTTTGAGGCCCACCAACACCTTTCAGATGGATCTACCATAAGTCAACAAATGATGATAGCAACCTTCAAACCTAACAGCAAACAATCCTTATTCCAGAAGAGGTGTTCGGAGCCACAGGGGATTGCTGTGAAATAAACTTGTTTTGAGAAAAAAATGGGCTTTTTGCAAATAGCTGTGATTAGTTCTGGATGTTCACTCCATCAGCGAGCCAAGTAAGTAATACAGCCATCTTCTATCTACAGAGGTATAGGGGAGATATGGGAAGTTTATACAAATTAAGGAGAATGCACACACGGTCACATATTAAGGCGATAATAGATTCAAAGAACTGTTCCTGACTGTGCCTAGATCAAGCAATTCTGATGATAAACCTTAGTTAAAAACAGTTATCGAGATACAATCAGCTCTACACATTGAATATTCCAAACCCAAAAAGGAAACAAAACAGAATCAAGGCTTCTAATCAGTTTATGATCCACAGATTTTGCCAGCCAAACTTATTGGAAGAAGTAATGTAAACAGAAAGATGCAAGCAAAGCCAGTTAAGTGGAATTTAAGCTGTCAAGCTACAGTGTAGAACTCCATTACCATATCTCCTCGTGTTTTTTTTTTAATAGTATTCTCTGAAAAGCACTAGATGTAATAAAGTCAATTTAAAATTTGTTCTACCAATCTTTTGCATCTGTAATTTTCCCATTAAATGTAAATGCCCATGAGGCATGCTATTTGCATTACATTGCATTTGCAGTCTTTAAAACAAACTATAAATCCCCTCCTTGTTTCATGTGATTGATGCTGTGTGTATAAATACCACCATAAACCTCAAAGGGGGCTAACAGTGACAGTAAATTAAAGTTTTCAAGTCTGGCAGCATCTCAGCACTTCAGCCCTTGATCTTAAGCAGCGTTGTTAACCCCCGCCTCATTGCCCTCCTGAACTCACCTTTTTTTTTCCCCCCTCTCTCTTTTTTTTTTTTTTTTTCCCTTCCCTTTTTTCCTTATTCTGTCCCTACTCTGATTTCCTTGGGAAACACCTTTCCATTCACACAAGCTGAACCGAGTCAGGAATATGCTGTTAATTAAAAGGGGCAGCAGCTGTTTGCCAGATAGGGCCAGGTCTTAACTTTGCTGTCTTGGAGTATCTGGGTTTAAAACTCTCAGGCTATCTTGGCTTTATAAACAATAGTGGGCCACAGCTCTCTTGATTGTCCAGCACCGCTCCAATAATTAACTGGTTTTTAGGATATTTTTTTCTTTTTCTGTTTCTTTCCCCACTCCACCCCCCTCCTTCTTTTCTGATTGCCTTTCTCTGATTTGCTTTCAGGCCATACGCAGAAGAAAGAAATGGAGAATTGAGAGAAAACTCTTCCAAGATTGAGGAATGCATCATTATGTCATTATTAAATTTTCCAGTTAATAGGTAACCCTACTCATTTTTATCAAATTTTGTTATAAAATTGATCTTGATTTGATCCTATTGAACCTTGGCTCTAAGAGCTAGCAGCTTCTCCTGTGATGTTTGTCACTGTTTAAATAAGAGACATGATTTATGCCAAAATTCTCCAAAAGATTGCTCTGTGAGACCAACAACCTCATCACAGGGAAAGTGTAATGCAGGCAATAGGGTTCTGTTCATTCACCACCACTAAGGGTCTAGTTTTCTATTTTTCATGTTGGAACCAAGCACCAAGAGCCCAGCACTCCACCGTGTAGTCAGGAAAACAATATTTGACAGTCATTTTTGTTTTCTTAGAAAGAAGAAATTATTTATGAGAGAATACCCATGCTACCATACATACATACTTAAATCTGTAGGGCAGAGAGAATTCTTTTCAGATCAGGGACATGCTTGTTTGGAGGTTTTTTAAATATTATGGTCAAAGGTGGAAATGGGAGGAAAAAAAAAGACGATACTGAATGGAGATGAGGCTAATTAATTATTTTAGGCTACTATTCTCCACCAGAGATCCTCTGAGAATCTGGGAGCACATAGAGAGTCCCAGGTGGATCCTACCTGGGCTTTGTCTAGATCTCGGGGGAAAGGAAGGTTGTGGTAAGCGTTCCTATCACTTTTTCCCTCCCGCCTTCATGCTCAAGGGTTTCTTCTGGCTAGGAATGAGATTTCTATCCTTTGCAAGTTGCTATCTTCCGTAAACTCTCTCTGGTACCACATTTAGAAGCCAGTGGTGTCCAAAGTCCTATCAGACTTCTTCGTGACATGAAAAGCATTACAATTCAGCATTTCTGAATAGGTTTTTGGTAAAAATTAGGAATGTGTATGACCGTTTGTTTCTGTAAAATGACTGGTACACATGCAAATAGAAAAGGAACGGAAATAAACTGAAGGTTCTGCCAACAAATTTGAGTCCTGGAATAAAACAAGCAATGCCACTCATGCTGGATTCCCTTTAAAACAAATTCAAGAGCTACAGAGAGTGTAAGTCATTAGCAATTTTTTCCCTGAGGACAAGTATGTCACGTGTGTCTTTGCTGAGCATTGGTAATTGCATTCAACAATCTGCATCAACCTATGCAGAACGATGACTCAACAGGTGAACGCTGATGGCCATTCGACTTTCTGTAGAAAGGTTCCCTATGCTTTTTATCTTGGAATGTAGTTGCCCACAAGCCTGACAGTAGCCTAACGAAACCACAGTATTTAATGTCTTTTGACAAAAAGATTTAGAGGTGCCCTGATCGCGTACAACCAAGCTGAGGTTTATTTGTGCTTTGGACTGATACTGAGTAACACTTCAGTGAACCCTGCCAAGTTCAGACTTTGTAATAAGCCACCAAGCTCAGTCTGGCTACCGCAGCTTGGTCTTGAGTGTCATATCTTCTCATTATTGCCTTAGGATTGTTGTTTCAAGGCTGATGATTAGCTGTTTTGGGTTGTCCATGCTTTTGCTGTGAAGGAATTCCCATTAGCATTCTCATCAGCTATGGGTGCAGGGGATCCTGCACAAGCCTGAGTACGTTTGAAATAGTAGTAATGGCTGGTTGCATAGTCATGGAGAGAGGTGTCAGTTTGTGCAGTATTTTAAACAGAATCCTTAAAAATTGTGCTGATATGGAAGAACTTTTTTTTACCAAGTGTCTTTTAAAAAAGGTTAAACTGCTGCTCAGATGGTAACAACTGTTGAAAAACTCACTCTTTTCATTCTGAAGCATCCCCCTCTTAACCCTTTATTATCCGTCGCAGTGCCCCTTCTGTTTTGCCTTTTAATGTTCCTTTGAGTTATTTGGACACCCTGTTTTTTCAAAGTTGTAGCAATTTGACCGTAGTCAGCTGCATGACACTTGGAGCAGTGGTCTGGGGACATGGTCCCTAATCTTATGAAAAAGTCGCTGAATGGCTTTTTTAAGCATCCCTTGATTTCCTTATTAGAGGGAGTTCACTCAAAAGCAGAAACTCAATGTGTGTCTTGCAGGTCAGAGAAATAACTCAGGACATTCCTTCTCCTAGAAATTAATCTCCTGAGAACTAAGTTTACTGCAATCAGATTCAAATTTACAAAGCAAAATGAATAAAACCCAATTTTGATAGTACTAATATATATACACACACGCATCTATATATTTTAAATACACTTAAATTTCATTAGCAATGATTGTTTAGAGAAACATCATTACATTCCTGGGCTTGGGAGCCTTCTCCAGGGTTGTGAACAATCAAAGATTTATTTGAGCTTTCTGCACACTGGGAAATGAAGACACAGAATCTCATTATCATGTCTATTAAAAGGCAGAATCTGGGGTACATCTAAGAAAAGATGTATTACTTTTTAAACTGCACTGCAAACTGTGAAGTACTACAGGGACTTGAACTATTTAAAAATACTCTGGGCTTATGAGTAAGAAAAAATAGGGTCTCTTTCCCAAACAGTATAAAAATATCACACCATTAAGTTCTGCTGTTATTACAGTCTTGGAAATATGACTGTATCTACTTTTCCTTGAAGCTGGTTGATCCCTGAGTTTGATGCTGGGGTCGAGGGACCATGGAGGGCTACCAGAGTGAGTTACTTAGGGGACAATGCAGTAGGGGGTATGAACAATGACCAGTTAAATTCTAGTTAACCCCAATTATAAACCTTCACCTTTGTTAATTAGATTAATTCATCAGCAGGCACTATGCTTACAGTGTGTTGGAGGCGTGCGATCCAACATTTTCACCATTTATTAAAAGTTAAGATCTTTTATGTCATCAGTCTGTTGCACACAAATGGCCATGCAATATATTACTGTAAAGGTAAAATCAGGTTAAGTTTACCTATAAATTAGAAGGTAACATTTATTCTAAGGATCCTTCCTAGAAGTGAAAAATTTGCCTCGCAAGCACTTTCTGCAGTTATTAAAGCTCTCCAAGCTATGAATCTGAGAGCTTAATTAAAAACCACAGAGACATGTCCAAGGAAGGAAAGAAAAAGGCTGAACATCAGTATAGGCAATTTTCTTAGATTTTCAACATCTTGTTCTTCCCTTGCTCAGTGTCCAAAGTTTTGTGGGCATTGATGCAATGTCTTAACATACTGACCTCTGGAGACTGAGCCCAGTCAAGGTCTGGTTAAGCTGATGGTGACAGGGCTGCCTTCCAGAGCTGAAAGGCTGGTTATGTCTTTCAGTGCCTCGGTGGTCGTACCTCCATGTGGACTTCCCATCAGAGAAGCAAAAGTTATTTTACTGCAGGTGTGGGAAGCAAAGGGCAACCATGAACAGCACCTGTTTGGTCTGCGTTGGCTTGATAAATCCTTTTCCCAAATGCAAGAACGTCTGACCATTTTTCATGCTAGCAAAACCCATACAACTAGTTTGTATAAGCAGTGACGAGTTTCGCTCTTTGTCCCATAAGTGCAATAAATTTACACTGATCCCACTGAATTTAATGGGGGTAATTCTAATTTATATTTGTTTGAGACCTGCATTTTGTCCATGAAATACATTCAACGGAATGGCTCAGTCATTTGCAAGTCTTCATAAGGCCCATAACGTCCCTGTGAAGCAGGTGAATGTTGTATATATAAAATAGATTTATGTATCTTCAATTTACAGCTGTGTAAACTGAGGCAGGAGAATGCTGCTCCTGACACTGTCATTGTTTAATTTCCTGTTTGAATAGAAGACAATATTCAAAGGCACCTACAAGAGAAGTGTGTACCAAAATTAGACTATTTTTTAACTTTTCAAAATGTTTTTTTAAGACTTGGCTACAAAGCAATACCAGAGAGCAATATGAATTGTAAGAGCATTTTTCACCTTCTGGCAATGTTCATCCACCTCCTTGTGCCTGCGAACCCTGGTTCTTCTTTTCTAATTGTGTGTGTCATCATTGGATGAAGGTTTGCCTTTTGGGGGAAGATCTTTTGTTGGCTAATCACTTGGTTAAAAGAATGCAGAAATACTTTTGAAATTTGTTCGAGAAGCCATATTTTGGCTTTGGAAGAGGGTTTTAAATGTAAAATGTTTTGGGACCTGTCTCTGAAAATATGAGTTTGCTTAAGAGATTGCTGCAGTAGGTTTCTGGCACTTTATTTCTAGACATTTCAACATGCTGCTTGCTTGGGAGATTTCAACTAATGAGAAGCTTAAAGCAGAGCATATCATCTTCACAGCACAGAAGAGGCAGGGAACAGCTGAACTCGAATAAATGCAGGAAAATCACCTTCTTAAAATTGTTACTCAAGGTAAATAGGAAATTATTTTAATCTGAATTAAGAACAATATGTTTGTAGCTGTTGCAATCATGCTGTACCAAGTATGTAGAGTGTTGCCCCCTTTTTTTGTATGCTATGATATTGTTAACCTCTCCCTGAAAACTGGGGATCTTATGAGGCAAGCAAACAAAAATTCCAAATTATGGAAATTAATTAAAGCACACAATGCTGCCTTTCTCAACGTTCAGGCAGAACTAATTGGGGATGGGATTATTCAAGAGCAGCAGATCAGTTAGGACTGTTTTCCCTAAAAATCCACAATGAAGTATAGTTACCTGTTGAAAAGTGAAGAAAACGGTGCCTGAGTACAATGGTCGGACTAAGGCACAATAATGCACGTTGACAAAATAAATTATGAAAACAATAATCATGTTTATCCAATCTCTTCGTGCAAAACTGTTATTTTGATTCCAGTGCCAGCTGTCTGAAACTTTAATTTAAGTGCTTGCTTGAGGCAAGACATTTGGGATACTAGTTTAGAATGTTTTATAGCCTAAGCAATATGTTTTACTAACCTCAAATACTATGATGATGATTTTAATGGTAACTATAATATGTTCAAGGGGGTTCCAGGGTGATCTTTGATTTTGCCAGCATGCTTGCGTGCCTAATGAACCCCGATATTTTCTTTGCTTCATTAGCTCCCAGCTCCCCAGGAGTGATGGAGGCTTCTCTGCAGGAGGTGGGTGCTTTATATTTTGAAAGGAGAGATACCAAGTGCATACTGCACTCCTTTTACTTACTGCCCCCACATAGTCCATAGTTCTTCTGCTTCAGTTTCCAGCCACAAAACAGGGCTAACAACACTGGCAAGGGACCAGGGAACCCCTTATGTCCCTGTGCTCCTTCTGAGAACTAAGCACACACCAGAAGATTTGGTGCAAAGAAGTGTTTAAAAGGATTTCTCTCATATTCAGTAGATTTTCCAAACACACTGAAGTACATGATGGGAATATTTCCAGTGGTTCTGTCAGTTGTCTTCTAGAATGCAACATGTTGGGTAAAAACCATTAATGCATATCTTTTATCTCAAGGCATTCCAAACAAGCATTATGAGGATTTCTTCAGGCTAAAGGTAGTTTTTTCTTTTCTTTTTTTCCCCCTAAACTTACTTGTTTTGAATGAAATATATCATTCTTTTCAACGTGTTTTTTGACACTTTAACATGTAGTCTATCCCAGAAATTAATGGCTTATTGAAATAGCAACTTTGAAAGGGATTTTTACAAGAAATTAAAAGGATTTTATTTGCTACATGTTGGTACACTTATTCACACAATATCAGGGTAAAAGGGCTACTTGCACTATTGTATATATTATATATAACTATGCTATGTAATATTTTGTGTATTTCTAAGCAGGTCACATAATTTTACTGATTCAAAGATAAAACTCTTTAAGTGAAAATAGTAGGTCCTGTCTTACTGTTTTTTTTTAAATTTTTATATTTGTATTCAGTTTGAAAAACTGGACTCTTAAATAATTTTAAATACCAAGCAGTTCTTGGGTAAGTTTTAACAAAAGGAAAATTTAGTCTGGATCTCTTGGGTCTAATGTATTAACTGTATGTGTATCCTTCATGAAGCCATTAAGTCCTAAACTAATCCTGTGTTCCCAAACCTACAACTTCGGGGTCATTCGCAATACTTCATGATGATTCTTCTGGCCCATGACTTGCACTCCTTCTCTGTTTTTCTTGACGGCTCCTCACAAGTCAGCTCCCAGAGAGAAATTAAAACACAAGCTTGACAATGCAGCTCATGTGATAGCAACAGAATAATCCTAATTCGGAGTTGGTTCATGTAACTTTTGTTATTGATTTTTTTTCCCCCTTTCTGAGCAATGAACTTGATACATGCTCACATAGTTGGATGATTTCATTTGGAGAAAGTTGAGAAAGTGATTTTTCACTATTTTATTTATTTTTACTGCTGGTGACAAAAATTATATAACCAAATGAGAGGTTATTCCATTCAGCCAGTTTGTTTTCTCTGACACAATTTCTCTGAATATTTCCAAGTCATCCTGGACTCCGCTGAGCTTTGACAACCATCAGACAACCTGGGTCATTTTTATTCCATTAGCATGAGATTCCATTGCAACAAATCCTTTTCCTGCTCAAATTTATGTCAGAGATAATCGTCCAGGTCTTGTCAGTTTTCACTACTAAAGGGCTGATCTGGTGCTGATATTAGTAAACATTTTATTTTCTTACATGTAGAACAAAGAAATAGTTTATTCTATTTCCATCTCAGGCTAGCAGATGCAATGTGGTTTTGAATATTTGCTTTAAATGGATTGACATGGCTTTTATAGCTGTAACTCCCAATTCGTGATCTGTGGTAAGGAGCAGATCTATAAGGTCACCAGAAAATCACTGCCGTCTACATTTTTTCCCCTTCTAAAGCACGGATGCTACATACTAAGAAAAGATGATGAAGATGTGTTAGCAGAACATTTTCAATAAGCAGACTGATATGCAAGCAGAAAGTATCAGTATGCTTTTCCAAAAATCAATTTTAATAAATTATATCGAATTCCAGTACCCAACAGATCACCCACGGTCCCATGTGCAAATGTGCAGTCCTGTATACAAATGTACGACCTCTCAAAGAGTTGACTATACTGACAGAGGTTCTGGAGCATGTACAAAAGCTGGTGAAGGGTCTAGAAAACAAGTCTTATGAGGAGCAACTGAGGGAACTGGGGTTGTTTAGCCTGGAAAAAAAGAAAGCTGAGACCTTACAGTTCTCTACAACTACCTGACAGGAGGTTGTAGAGAGGTGGAGGTCAGTCTCTTCTCCTGTTGTGACAAGCAACAGAAGAAGAGGAAATCACCTCAAATTGCACCAGGAGAGGTTCAAATTGGATATGAAGAAAAATTTCTTCAGGGAAGGGGTTGTCAAGCCCTGGAACAGGCTGCCTGGGGAAGTGGTTGAATCACCATCCCTGGAGGTATTTAAAAGATGTGTAGATGTGGTGCTCAGGGACATGGTTTAGTAGTGGACCTGCTAGTTAACAATTGGACTTGATCCTAAAGGTCTTTTCTAACCTAAATGATTCTGTGATTCTATGATTCTATATACTTTGAGGAAGAGTAAAGAAATTTGACATAGTATAAAAAAGATGTGCTTGAAAAGACCTGACAAATGAGATAAAGAGATCTGGTTGGATAGGATGCCCAGGAATTTAGACAGAAATGCACCAGCTCAGACCAGAAATACATCTCTTTCCCAGCGTGCCAGGGAGAGGAGGGATAGAAACATAGCTCATGCAAGTCTCAGAGATTACGTATGGTTAGAGATGTAAAACATCCTGGAAATGCAGTTTCCAGATAGAATGAATCCACGAATTTGATTCTGATACACACCGGAGACAAGAGAATTAGTTTGCCTGTCTGTATTCCACTTTGGACAGATTCCTTGTGGTGTTCGGTTTATTTTTATGTGCATCTGTAACTATATAATAAAGAAGACCCATCATAAGGGAAATCAGGTAAAGTACAGGGTGAAAAGGAACTGATAAGGTCCAGACCTCATGTTGCAAGTCTATGGCATTGATTAGACAGTCATGTTTGATCTTAGATGACTCCCATTTGAAGGAGTAAAACCAGCAAAAGAGCCTGAAACACTGTGTTTATTAATCAGAAAAATCTCCATTTGTGAAGCTCTTGGTAACACAAAAGGAAAGGGTTGTAATTTTAGAAGATACCTCTTGCTGAAATTTGATTCAATATGTATTAAATCTATGTGAGTCTATGACACAGCAGGAACTAATTGAGCATCTGCAATATGCAAGAAAAGAAATGCCATTGCATTTTTATCTAGTTTTCACTATGTGTTGAAGAGGACTTTGAACATTGAGTGCTGACTGAGAAGGGCTTGCAGCACAGACACTATTAATAATACTGAAATCCACATACAATATTTTCTATTGCATATAAATTACTGGATTTAATTAGCATCCGGTAGCCAGAAAAAGAACAGCGGTAACATTTAACAAGAAGTAAGGTGCAGATGTGCTGGGAAATCTGCACGGTCCTATTGTGATATGAGATACAAGACCACCCATGAGCACCGGAGTGTTACATCCATCAGTGTGGTACAGGTTCCTCATTAGGCAACGAAATTCCTTCTTTCCATCCTACTCCTATATATTTAATAACTTTGCCTTTACAGTGTATTTCATTGAACAATGAAAATGGATGAGTTGATTGTTGCAAAAAGCATATATCTTAACATGCATTTTATTCTTTTGCCTATATATTTCTGCTGAAAATCCATAACAGATCATAAAGAACACTTCTTAAATAAAAACACATCTTAAAGGCACCCAGTGAGTGCAATTAGAAACATTTCCTATCATAAAGCAAAGATAATGTTTCCTAAACGCTCTTAATTTCATACATCTGTTATGCTCTGTCATGATTTTTTTTTCTCCTCCCAAGACAATTTTTGAAGGTTTCTGCCAATGTAATTCAATTTAAAGCTTTTAATGTCAGCTCAATGGGTCATGCCACTTTCTCCACATTTGTATTAGGCTTAGAGAAGGCAGAAATAGGATGAACACTTTTCACCAATAGCCTATATTTGTGACAAAGAGATGTTACATTTTTTTCCATTGTCTGTTGACCATATTTAGCAATCATTGTTATTTTTTAGTCCCTTAAGTTTATAAACAGACATGCACATGTGCATATACACATATATATACACAGAATCATTTTACATGGCATTGTCTTAGGCCACAAGTCACTTGTACTGCTTTTTAAACCTCATTCACTTGTTTCCAAAATATGTCTCTAACTATTTTTGGACTGACTGCTGAATAATAACTATACATTAACTTTTTACATTGTCTTGAAACTATGTTCAAAGGGCCTGACTGGACATTACTATTTATTTCTAAGAGCTAACAATTTTGCTTGCTGAACAAGTTGTGCAGTAAGTTGGATGGGGTGAAGTTGTATTTGTCAGAAAACTACGGTATCCTGGATATGACTATATTTTGTGCTGTTTCTCACACAGAGTTCCTGCGGAATTTGAGCTCATTCATTGTATCTTAGCTGCTACATCTGAGTAGTCACGCTTTGACTGAATACCATGAAAACACCTAAAAAGGGGTTTTTACCTTCATAAGGGCATAGTGGAAGGATGTAAGGGGCATGCATTCATTAGGAAAAAAAATTGCATTACTTGCAAATGTGTGTATATATTACAATTACTTTGTCTTCAGTTTGAGCAAAATTGTGTGAAACTCAGGATTTCACCTGAAATGCAGGTTACCAGTCCTGTGGGTGTCACAGGCACCCTCAGGCTGCCTCAAAGTAGTCACTGGTGGCTACCAGGACAAGGGAACTCCAGGACTCCTCCACTGGAAGCTTTTTGCAGTCTGTCCCCATTGACAGACATGAGGAGCTTTCCTTTCTTCAGCCTCTGACTGAAACCATCTAAATATAGCAAAACTTAACCATTATCTTCACTCATGCCATCAGAGCCAATCTGTCTCATTCATAACATGTTATCCTATATCATATATAGACCAAGACTATGTATGTGTTTCATGAGACCAGCTTCGCTAGAGATAGGACCACCATACTCTCAAGAATGTAGTCTTATCCTCAAGAGCAGGTTTACAGACCTCTCAGCAACTGCCTACCAGCTTCTCAGTTGGATTTTATTTCCATTGATGATCAAAATGAGTTTGCAGTTGTATTTCTGCAGTAACAAGGTACTACACCAATGGAGGACCGAACTGATGGAAGAACTGATTCATGGTGTCACAGTCTACCTCTCAATATTTGCTTTCATCCCCAGTTGGGACGTGGAGTCCTTGTTTCCTCAATGACTGTTTGAAAAGTTGTGGAAATACTTTGTTTATGCATTTTCAATTGAAAAAATCTGTTGAAAGAAAATTGTCTCATTTGGCTTCATTGACATGGCATCAATCGCTTTGCTTTGTGACAATAAAATCCTGCATTATAGTTTTTCCCTGACCATAAATTACCTCTCAGGATTTGTAAGAGGAAGGCTTGAAGCCCCATTTACCCCAAAGAACTAAGCAAAATGGCAGAAGTACATCTCCTCCAGTGTCCCTGAGTTGTGTGATGCCCGTAACCCATATGACTGAGTGGCAGGTCTGTACAACATTAGTGCTCTAGGTTAATTCAAATGGCTAAATAGTCCAATTGGGCCAAAATAGCTTGCAATGACATACACACAGGTTTATGTTAAAAAATTAACTCTGCGCAACCCATCAGTATATCCTTCTACTCACACACGCTTTGATTTTATAGAGATAAGAAAGTGATTTTCCAAAAGGGAATTCCAACAGAGGTTTTGCTATAAATTGCTTCACCGTTGCCCTCCCTGCTACGAGGACGCTGGAACGCATCAAGATCTGCTAGCAAAATAAACAGTGAATCTGTTTTCCCAAAGGAATTAGTGACCAGGGAAATAAAACCAAGGTGAGGTTTTACACTCTCAGATACCAGGGAAAAAAAGTCTCAGAAACAGTTAATGCCATTACCAGAGCCTGGCCTTACAGCCCAGGGAGACATCCTTTGCCTCATGACTGCACACCAGCTCTAAGACTGCTACAATTGATCAGGAAAGCAGATTTAAAATATCGGTCTGAGGCTTTTCTAATTATCTTAAAATAATCGTTTAACCATTCAGAATGAATACAGCCACAAAGCAAACCTTCCAGACCCTTCACTGCAGACTAACAGACACAGACTAATGACCCTAGAGAGCAAGCCAGCTCTTCTGATGCAGCATCATCTGCTCTCAAAGACTAAAGTGACGTGTCCTCTGCTCTCCACGTGTTCCGCGGACCGGGAATGAAGCCACATCACTTCTAACACAATCCCGAAAATGACACCTGTTCAGCAGAGACACCACAGAGGGACTTTCAGAGTCAGTCCCTTGCAGCTATGCAATCAAAGATCAGTTTTCAATGAGATATTACTTACTTGAATCAATGTTGTCTTGATTCTTCGTGAAGGGTGCAGCAGGCATAAAATGTGATATTGATTTCTGAGATGTAGCCTGGTCCTCTCTTCATGGCCATTTCAAAAAATGCAAAGTATTTCTTTTCTTTCACACCACAGATCACGTCACCTTTACAAACTGGAGGTCAAGGCCCTTTTATGTTGCCTCATATTTATCTCCTGTCCTTTTTTTCCTGTCCTCCTCTCTTCATCTTGCAGTTTTTCTTTCTCCTCCTTGAGTTTTTATTACCTCTTTGGCTCTCCTCTTAGCTCCTGTTCTAATTTCTGCCTTTTCCCCTGCTCTCCTGAGTGCTTTTAGGTTCTGATCTAATTTCTCATGTCTTCTCCCAGTGCCGCTCTCTCTCCTTTCTATCTTTCTGACCCTCACCTGTTCTCCTTTCTGCATCTCTGACTCCAACTCGGTTGCTCCCCTTATGAGGCTCCAGCTCTGGATTTTCTTTCCTGTCATTCCCCACATTGCTCTCGGGCTGTTTTTAGCAGTCATTTCAATAAAGTTTTCCCTGCTGTATGCGTAAATACAACGTCCCAGCCTCTCAGAATAATATATCTTTTTTTTTCTAGGTTGCCTCCCATTTCCACAATTAGCGTGCATATCTTTTTAATGAAACTATAGAAACGACCAGGAACAAGGCTCCCTAAATCTGTAATCTGTTGCTGCCAGCCTCCCATGATAGTCAAGAGTTACTTTTTTTTTTTTTTTTCCTGAAGCCGATGTGAATTTAAGTCTATCCCATTGGTTTGGTTTAATTAATTTCGGAGCTAGGGAGGGGTACGGATCAGAAATCATAAAGCCAAAACTGTCTCTCAGTAGTCTATGGCATGCAACAGGGAAGAATTAATATATTTTCCTGGTACGTTTTGGAGCAGCAATTTTATATTGGAAAACTGAATACACGACTGGCTAGATCACCAAAATGAATATTTTAACTGTGAAAAGTGCCACAGAGACTTGAGCAACAGTTACGACTCTCTGTGTCTGAAACCGCCTCTAGTGCCAGCATTTCCCTGACGCTCTGCATGGTCTTGGAGAAAGACGCATTATATCCTCAATATCCAAATGATGTTACTAAGCAGCTCGTCCGTTTTGCCAAGATTTGCAAACAATTCTCGCTTAGTTTGTGCGAGCTGAAAAGATCACAGTGCATAATGACATGCCTACAAATGTTCTGGCCGATATGCTGACTGGCATCCCACACCCTATGAGATGATCGTATGTACGGTAACAATTTGATACCAAAATTGGATGAATCCAAAGCTTAGACTTAGGTCTACACTACAAATACTTGTGGTTGCAAGCTTGAAATTCTCTTCCAATTACTCTGCTTTTTATTTACTAAAAACATGCTCTGAAAGTACTTACCAGTAAATTTGTTCATTAAGGTCAAGATTAAAAAAATAAAAGAAAAATACTTGCACACTCTGTCAATGTGGTTTTTTTTTCAGATTAAAAAATAAACAGACAGGAGCAACACCTGACATGTTATTTTAGATCTATCTATCTATATCCCTAAAAATATTGTCCAATTTTCATTGTGTCTGTGTTCAAATTCAATGATCCTAGTTATTGCTCTTTTTGCGACACCAGTCCTACCAGACCTGGTCCAAGGAGTTCTAATTTCTCTGTTTTGCATTCTGACTCCCTCTTGGTCATGATGACCAGAAAGTAATATTTTTTGCCAGTGTACAGGAAAAAAAAAATCATTATCTTTGTGTTACTCAGACATGGTTCAGATGGTGGACATGGGTCTTCTGTGCTGAGAAGTCCTCAGGTAGGCAGAAATCCAGGGCAACTCAGTCAGAGAATCTGATCCAAAGCCAATTAAAAGTGCCATCCAGGGTCCGATTACTTTCAGCTTGGCTTTGACCCAGGAACATGCCCTTCTTCAGAACAGGAAATCAAATTTTGGAAACAAATAAGAAAAGGATGACAAATGACTGTAGCCTGTGCTTAATTTCCATGTCATGCAAGTTCCACGGAAATCAATAGAGCAGCTCCTAATCTCAGTAGCAAAACTTCAAATCTCACACAGTTCTCATGAAATTATCTGGGTTTAGAGCAACGTGGCCTGCTGATTCGGTTTATGCTTTGTTTTACTAAGTCACAGCAGTATTCAGCCCAAATTAGTATATCCTGCCAGATGAAATGTGAACCCGTGGCACAACGCAGGCACATTTCTCTCTCAAAGCTGTGTTTGGAAGAACTTAAGAACTTTGAACACTTTAAAGCTATTAAGTGGTCAGCTTTTGAGTTAACTGTGCCTCAGTACTGACACTGATCTCAAAGGAATGTAACAGAATTTACCACAAATCCTGCTCTAAGGCTTTATCTCTGTTCCATTATATGTATGCCCAGTACACGATTTTTTTTGTGAGAAGCTAGGTAACAATTCACCCAGCCCTATGTCACTAAACTGCAAGCTGTCTTCAGGAAGGTTTTGCTGAAAGCAATGTCACTTTTCAAAGAGTCTTCATTGGAAAATATTTTATTTCCCTATAAATGCCTCGAAGGAAGAATTTAAATTCGGTAGAATATAATACAACATGTCATTTTATATTCCAGCATTCCACCAGGCAGAGGTAACATAGTTCAGCAAAAGCCCACGTTGCTTCCAACATGCTGTTTAGCTGACATGGTGTGCACATTTTGTGTATTTTCTCTTTGGTTTTATCTCTAAAACTTTTTTTTTTTTTTTCAATTTACAAGCTTTAATTTTTCATAAGTGTAACCACTTTTCCTTGGCAAATAGAAGACTGAATGAAATTTGCTGTGAGTATATTCCTAACTGAGTCAGAATCAATTGAAAGGCTCAGGAAAATAGTTTTTGGAGCTTTTGATGTTTGGGTTAATTGCTGGGATTAGTCATTAATATCAGCCTGATAATAATATGTATCTTAGATATCTGCAATTATTTCTACACCTTGGTAGGTTACCTGAGAGATTTGAACCTAATGCCTACCTGTAGATACCTTGAATTTCAGATAACATTGAAAATCAGTCCAGGTCTCAGACACAAGTACACCTGGATCAGATGGTTCCTATGTGTTTAGTCAAAACAAATCCCTGGGTCTGTACAAACTCAGACTAAGTTTGGAGATAGGTCATACATGAATACTTTATAAAGTGTTGTGTACACTAATTAATAAATACCATTTTCTAAGAGCTTTCTGAACCTTGAATAAACATTGCTTAAACAAACGGATGCAAATTATTAATAGAAACAGTAATCTCCCTCTCTATCTATTATTCTTATTTGGCCCTAACTACTTTGATAGCAGAAGATTAGAAGAACAAAACAGGTTAGCTTTGCCAAATAGGAAAATAAAACGTTCCAAAGCACAAAAGAAATTATTTTAAGACTGAAGCCCTGTACAAATGAAAGAATAACAAATATTTTATTGCCCAAACCTTGTTTAACTTCTAATGGGAAAATACATGCCTCCCACTAACAGATATTCTTACGTGACAGCAGTGTTGTTTTATGTACATGAATCAACCTTGCAATATAAGGCGACAAACAAAAAAGATGGAAAAATGCATAAAATGGGAAACAAACAAACAAAAAAAAAGATCTACTCGCCACCTCAGGCTTTAAAACTCTTCTTACACACTTCAGCACAAAGTCTATTAAAGCGGAATATAGTGGAAATACAATATACAGCAATGAATGTCTCCAAACCAGCAATTTAGCGCTAAAGCTGAGGGCAGTTCTTATGCACCGACTTTTAATACCGAGACGATTTGTGGTCTCACAAAGTTCCTGCCTTGGGCAAGAATTGTGCTGTGCTCTAATAGGTCTAGTTTGTTGACTGTCAGAATAATGGAGAAATTGGTAGCAGAGGGCCTGAGCGCTGTAAACAGCAGAGATAATTAGAAGGTCTGTCAGGAGGAGAATAAGGCTAAAGTAGTTTACGTTCTGTCACAAGGCGGAAAGTATTCATTCAGAAGACTGCTGGATAATGCGGGATGGGTTGCCTTATGTCCTAGCGAGCTTGTCTGGAGGTGGAGAAAGAGTGCTGCTTGTCAACTTAGTCAGCTTTCTCTGCTGCCTTTCCCACTGCAAGCTTGCAAGAGTTTATATTTCTTATTAATAAAATAGTATGTCTTGCAAGGAAAACACTGACTTGCTTTTTAAAGCCAAGCTGCTGGGTTTGTTGGAAACTCAGAGGCAGGTAGGGCAGCACAGGGACGCTGGGAAAGCTGTGAGGGTTGAAGGAAGCTGTTTGCACAGAACAGGCAATAGAAGCACCCTCTCTCCCCTAGAAAAAAAGAAAACGAGTGTATGGTTATGTCACCATCTCAACAGAGGATGCTCCTGTATCAGTGGAGCAGTGCTCCTGAAGTTGTTAACACTACAAGTCTGGTGCATTGGCCAAGAGACTAGACAGTAAAAAGTCTAGTGATCTAGAAATCCTCAACTAAGCCATTTCTAGGCAACGACATGCATAGGGTTGAAATTTGCAAGGGTAGTTTGTGTTTTTGCCTCTTAGTTTAGGGTCTGATTTCTGAAAAAAATGAAGACTAGCTCTCTTCTGCATAGAAAGTCTTCTTAGGGTTCAGAAACTAGGTAGCCAAGAAATTGATGGTATTTCAAAAAAATATAGAATCAGTAAGGTACAAAGTTTTGCTAAGGTTAAGAAATGTTAATGCTTAGTAACAAGCAAATATTAATAAGCTTTGAGTTATAGAGAAACAGGGTGGGAGATGTGGAACAGACACGTGGTCAAGAGATCTTTGTCCTTTTCCTCACTCTGCCTTTAACAAGAGTCACACATTAACTTTTCTCCAATGTGAGGCTCTGCACCTCACCTAAGTGGCTTGAGGATTTTGAGGTGTCAGATGGTTTTCGAGTTGTTGTTTATGGATGCTGCCATTGCTCACATCTGATGGGGTTCGACTGCGGAAAACAGATTCTCTCATGCTGTTTTGATTTAGTGTGCATCTCTCCAAGTATGACCCAAATTTTCCTGATCTGTGGAAAAGGGAGAGGCTAGACACTCTGGCTAGGGGTGGACGTTTTAAAAATACAGATAGTCCAAAGCCACCTCAGGAAGGAATAAAAGGGACCTAATTCCACTCGTACATTTTAGTGAAATCATTCAGACAACAATATTTGTCCCTTTTTCTGCTGCAGCATCCACATCCTTCCTACACTACTGCATTTTAGCATAAGGGGCAGATCAGTCCCTCACATTAATTTCTGCCCCAGCTTCCTTCAGAGCACCTGAAAGGCTGTTGCTTTAATAATTTGCTTGTCTTTTTGACAGGACCAGAGGAGTCTTTTTTAAGCTCCTGCAGCAGCGTGCAACAAGCAGGCAGCAGACAGTGCATGATTGCACTGGGACTTCAGAGCAAACTCCAGCTCCCTGTCAGCGGCTGTGTGCCAGACAGCTCAGCCTGTGGAGAGCAGAACCTTCCACAAAGGCTGAGCATTTGAAAGGGAGACTGTCCACAGCCCTCGGAGCAGTGGGGAGGGGGTACTGCCACAGAAAAAGGGAACATGTCTGAAAATGGAGGTGTACAGGGACAAGCGGCATGAAAGGGCTAATTATCTTTCTATTCCCCTCGCACGCCTATTAAAGACCACCAAAAATAGAAGCTACTTAAGGATGGTGATTTTTCCCCCCCGCACACCCCCGTTAAGTTAAATGGACATCCCACCTGTCATCTGGTGAAGTGGAATCACTCACGGAAGACGGAGCTGGCCAGAAGCCACCTCCTGACAGCGAGAGGCAGGTCTGAACAACAAAGTTGGGATCAAGATCTGAACTTCTCTCACATCCCAATAATCTGGGATCCAGGATGTTGGCTGACACCCATCGCTGCTACATGTATTCTGTGATTATGTGTAAACGACCCTGTTGCTTCCCACTACACTCCACGTAATCACTTCCATTTGGGCATCATCCTGCAAGAAAATCTGCTATCATGATGGCCAGTGTGTGATGCCTTGGTAGATGAAAATTCACTTCTAACTCTTAGAAGACATCAGTTTTCAGCTGGAAGCACACTAGTGGACCTTTACTGATGACAACGTCCATATTTACAGTTCTCATTATTAACTTTACCTCCAGATTTAAATGGCGCATCCTTTCCCACACTGGTACCCAAATAGTAGAGGCTTGACAGCCTGTGTGCGTGTGCGGAGGGCCGGACTCTGACTCTTCCTTCCTCCACATCTGCTCCGTGCCTGTGCAGTCCCATTGACTTCAGTGGAATTGTTTCTGATCAGAACTTGATGAATACCATATTTTCCTATGTATCACCCACAGATTATCTATAAAAACCGTGATTCGTCAGCAGTGTGGTTTATACGCATATGTAAGTAATGTGAGGGGAAGTTTACTCTGGGGCCCCCTCTTTCCCAGTAGCCCCATTGCCTCTAATTCCTCTCCCACTTGCTTCCTTCACCCCCAAATCCCCCTGCTTCAGATTCCTCCCTACTTTGGGTTCTGCCCTGCCCTCTTCACCTCTGATTCTGGGTGGTTTGCAAGAAACCATCTGGGGATGTGTTTTCAAGAGCATTTTTTTTTTAAGGAATACCTGGTAAGGAATACCATTTTTTTTTTAAGGAATACCTACCAAGTATTTCCTTTTTTCCTTTTTGCTCTTGGAAAAGTAGAAGGCTGGGTCAGCCTGAAGGGAAATTCCAGTTTTCTGACTGAAATTAAAATAGGCGGAAAAAAAAAAGAAGACAAAAAATCCACAAAAAAAATTGTTAGATGAAATGTTTCATTTAGGTGACAGGGGTTTTTTTTAACTTTTAAAATGTATTTAAATTTGCCTAAATTTGTTCTAAAAATGTTCTTCTGAAATAAGAAATTAAATTATTTGTTTCAAGACTATTAAACCACAACATTCTGACTTTTTCTTACCATGTCTCTCAATAAGTTATTCACAGAGTTTAACACATATTCTGTGAATACGCTTCTCAGCTAAAAAAATGCCTTTAAAATCTACTCTTGATTAACATGAAGAAAGAGGTGAATCAGAGCCTGTGCATGTGAGGAATCATTTACTTACCCTTAAGGTGGGAAAAATGAACAGAGGTGAAGGCCTATAAAATTGATAATAATTTTTGGCACTTAAGCTCTTTTTTGGAAGTCACGTACACAGCAGTGATGAACTACAGATAGTGTCGTGTATCTCACCCAGAGCCATACAGCAAATCACTGGCAGAACCAGGAGTACAAGCGTGCTGCGTTTGGTTTCTTGCAATGTGCAGTAACCACTCGAGAAGGGTCATTGTATGCAAGTACGTGCATACAGTCTATAAAAAAAGTGTAATTTTCACTTTGTATTGTGATCTTTCCAGGCTTTTTTTTTAAAGCGAAGACTGCATGTAGCAATCGTGGCTGGATGTCCTCTGTTGAACTTCCACCAAGAATGTGGATTCCTTTAAGAAAAGTATCCAACAACTTTTGACCTCACATACACTTCAGCTACTGTCAGAAGAAAAATGCAATAAATAGTGCTATGCAAAGAAAACAAAATGATTATCCTACAACCTAATTAGCAATTACAAAGGGCAAATTACTTGTACCCTCTGCAATTTTTTGCCATTAGATAATTAACATTAGAAGTATTAATGATCATTTTAACAAATTACCGTATAATTATAATGTGTTTCTTCATTTAGTCATACGTATTGTACAAATCCTTCCAAGATTTGTCTATTAATTGAAAATACATTATTTATTGGCTTATCTGAGTAACAACCCACACTGGTAACTAAACCTATTAAACAAATGCCCTCCTGATTGCAACTAGCTGTCAGTCTGTGGTCACCGGAGCAGTTCTTAGTGGACGCAAGTGTCACTGACCAAAGTCAAATTAAGGATCAAATGAAAAACTGTGATAAGTCACAATATTCACTGGGATCACAGACCTAGAAACATCACGTTTCTGTGTTAACTTCATCCGGAACGAAAGCTGAGTGGAACAAATGCACTCAGGAGTTTACAGGGCCAGCACATGCTGGTGGCAATGCTGCTTCTTAGATTAATTAATTTCATAACATTTCCGTAATACAGTTTTACTTAGTGTACTTTTCATAATCTAATTTTAGTGGAATTGCTTTGCACAATCTGCTCAAAATGTGTTTACGATTCAGAATTGTTAAGAGTCCCCTTTTCATTTTGTGCTTAGCTGCCTTTGTAAAATCTGCCTAAATTGGTGAAATAAATTAGAGGAATGTTGCCAAAACCATTTTTTGTACTGTCCTAACATTCAAACCAATTCACTTGGGCCAAGTTTACCACACTTCCCATGAATCCTTTCCTAGAGGTAAGTGGACATAAGCATGGCTGGAAGAAGAATACGCCACAGATTTTTCTGTGGGAAGAGGATTTTGAATGGGGGACAGGGCTGGAAAGCTGATTCCAAATTACCCATTTCCAATTTGGGAACAGATATGGCCCATGTGACCTAAGCATCTTGTCAAGACAGCTTGGATTTGAAATTGTGAATATGCATGTGGATGAGCTACAGACCCAAAATGATTCACACAATGATATGGTGTATCCGTCTGAATAGATAGAAATTCACCCTTGGGCAACAGGCCGGGAGAAAGCTCTCAGAACTTGGCTCGCATAAGATATAAGTTCCACAGTTTTTCTATAACCCCCTTGGACAGTATCAGCTGTACGTGCAACATATACTTATAAAAAAACTTCATGATCCCCTTCTGACAATTCATGAAGAGGGGCTTGGACTAGATGATCTTTCGAGGACCCTTCCAACCCACAACATTCTGTGACTCTGTGATACAATTCGGAATTAATTAATCATTACAGAACTACTCAGCTTTGGGAACAAATCTGCAGGTTAAGGTAGAAGGAGAGCTCTTCTATCTCTAATGGTGTGTTGCAGCCATTTTCAAATTTGGATGATTCAGCTTTGTGGCCAGTGGATAATATCCTGCCATTTTCTTAATTTCTGTGCTTTTTGTGGTTCCTGCAGGATTTTTCATGTTGAGAACCCCCGTCCTTCAGAGGACTCAGAAGGACAAAACAGAGATATTGCTCTTCTTAAAAAAAATATTGTGTTTTCTTTCCTGGGAAAGACTATAGTTTTAGCTCAGGTTTCCTCACACCTTGATAATCCCTTGTATTAATGCAGTTTTCCACCCAAGGTCCATCATACCTGCAGTGCTGCTTTTCTGGGTGTAGGTAAAAGCAGAAAGAAAGGAGCATCCAGTGGGTTTTCAACAGCAACCCTGAAATAATAATAAAAAATCCAACAACATCAGGAGTGGCTATCTTGTTGGTTGGGTAAAAGACTTAACTCCCTCCCACGCTTATATTTAATAATGTTGCAGGCATCTGAGGGATGGAGCTCAGGGCTGAATACATCAGCATGAAGACGGAGGAGTGAAATCCTTTTCCCACTAAGATCTGTGGCCCGACTTACACGCTCCAGGCAGGGTAAGACTGCACTGCAGGTATCCCTGGCCATTCATTTTCATGGACATTGGACTTTTTTAATTAAAAGAACAATTTTTTTTTTTCCTGCTACTGCCATTTTCAGCTGCCTGAACAGCTATGATGACACCTTACAAAGTTGCCATTACATTGGTGATATTAGTATTAATCACACGTTGCTTGATACTGTAATTGAATAGTTTTTACGCGGATGATATTAACTGATAAAATATGGCATCCTCATGAGAAAACATTACCTTGAAATATTAGCGTTATAATATGTTAATTTCTATGGAGGGTACGAGTACAGATATACGAGGAGATGTAAATTTCCCAGCACTTCGGCTGACAATTTCCATGTCAACATAATTCTTAGGAATTCATACTCACTATTTTGTGATGACTTATATGATGATGTATAACAACTTAAGGGCTTTTTAAAACGCAGTATTTTGACTAATGCAGTTTGGTAAATAGCACACAGGACTGTTTCCTCCTTTCGGTTCTGGGAAGGCTGACGCAAGCCCTTGGTATCGCCAGGAAGTCACTGACCTGAATGTCGAATCCCGACGTGAGTGCTCAGACAGCTCTGCACACATTGCAGCTGGGTCTTAATAGGGAGAGAAAAGATTCTGGTGGGAGGCAGCAAAATCCCTGCGTCAGTAGAAGAAATTGAAGATAATACCAAAAAAAAAATGGAGGAAAAGGTTAGGTAGTTAAAGGGAAGTTCTTCGTGTCTTGCAGAACTGTTGGGAACTGAATTTTGGTTAGAAATTTATGACCAGTTTATCTGCTCTGTAGACTCTTAATTCTGATCTATCTTATGTTTTTCTCCTGCTGCAGGGCAGGGAAGTCCCCAAGAGCTGAGTCTGGTTGTGTACTTATTAGGGTATGCTGAGAACTGTGCCAAGGCCCAGGCTCACCCTTAACTCCTCGACAGAAAACACGAAGTCCACAATGCGCTGCCTCATTTCTTGTTCTTACTGTTAGCAAATACTTTACACCAACACAACTCCACTGGCCTTGCTGCCTTCCTAATTAACACTGCTGCTCTCCATGATTTCCTCCTGAAACAATCTGAAATAACAAGGTGATAATCTCGGGAGCACAGAGGAGCACCCCAAAGACAGGAGAGATGACAGCAATTGGGGTTCTTGCATCCAGAAACAGGCAGCTAACCTGGCTGTCTCTCTCTCTTGGGCTAATCTGAATTAATTGGTGCTATTTGTGCCTTTGATACTCAAATGCAGAGCCCGGGGGTGGGAGTTCTCATGAAACAAGTGGCCACTTGGGAGAGCGTCCCAGGTCCAATCATGTCATGGGCTCATTTGTCTCCCACAGTAATTCACTACTCACTTCAGTCACTTTAAATGTAAAACAGCTGCTGCTGCTTAGCCCTCTTTTAAGGTACCTAACCAGCAGCTTTAAACCAATCCTGAATGGGTCCCATCCCATAATAGTCTCCCACACATTTGGAAACAATTAACCCTTGATTCAAGATCCTCTTAAGGAATCTTTTTCCAGGTCCTCTTCTCTTCTGCCGCAGTCCCTTAGATGGGAACAGCTTTATCCTTTAGGATTGCTGTGGCGTGCGTGAGCCCTAATCGCCTATATGTTGCTCGGGGAGGGGGGCACATAGCTGCCAGGGTTAGTGTATGGATTTTACTTCCCCTTCTCCACCTGCACTGAAGAAAATTAAAGCTACCAAATGTAACAGATTGGTGCTTTATTAAAAAAAAAACCCTGAGATTTGTTTCTTCTTTTCCCTTCTCCCCCCACAGTACCTGGGGGTCTCGTTCACTTTGCACATGTTTGGCACTGCTGCTACCCCTCGCCTCACTCAGTCTCTAGTGATATGATGAGCTGGAGATTAATCTGTTTTAAGGAGAAGCATCTGGGTTTGAGCTAATAAAATACCAGTTTGTAACAGGGAGGAAAAGGCTCAGCGAGAGGTCTGCACGCTTAGGGCTTCGAGACCCAGTTTAAATTGTGAGTTTAATACCCCTGGTGAATTTTAGGCTGTGCTCTGAGCACTTCAAAACCTTCCTCCATGAGGTGGTCTCAACTTTCTCCAAAAGTCCTGTGTTTTGAGATTGGTGGTCTTTGCTGTTGTCCAGC
Source organism: Trogon surrucura (assembly GCA_020746105.1). NCBI lineage: Eukaryota > Metazoa > Chordata > Aves > Trogoniformes > Trogonidae > Trogon > Trogon surrucura. The sequence continues at coordinate 16,621,428 of CM036627.1, read as the reverse complement.
TCTGAATTCTGTGGAGCTTTCCCCCTCCCAAGCACTCCCCTCCCCACCTTTCCCTATTCCTAATGGCGCTGCAGCCAGATGTGGTGGCCCCTTGCTGGGATGTTAAACTGGCAACACCCTTGATCCAGGCAGACAGACACTCAATAGCCAACTTCTGGAAAACCTCCCCCTGCACTGGCCGGCTCTGACACAAACCAGCTGAAGACATTGCAATGCCAGAAAGTGTTACAGCTGGACGGCCTGACAGATTGGCAGCACGCACGCTGATTTGGGGACCGTATTTGGGGGCCTGCAAAGTACTCACTGTCCAGGCACTGAGCCACTAATCACAGTTTACATTAGGCAATCAGATACTTTTCCACTACTGAATGATCTGCTCTTTCTCCCCCCGGCTTTTTTCACCTTACGGGACCCTGTGTGTGTATATACAGTACCTCTGTGCTGCACATCTGCACCGTGTTTTAAGCCATATCTAATGCACGGCTACTAATGACAGTGACAACGAGCCCAAATCACTGTCGCTCTGATTCCACCACTCCTCCAGCCTGACTTTTCCCTGTTTCTGTGCTGAACCACTTGATTAATTTAACCTGGGGGTTTTCTAGTTATGGAAAAATCCTATAGGGCTTTATACAAAAAGGAAGACTCTACCTCACTCTATATGAATCTATCAGCCTATAGAATCATACAGAGTGGTTTTAAATATAACTCCAGAGACCAGATCTTCAGTGAAAACAATAGATTTTAGAGTAATTTCTCTGGCATGCTGCTGGCTTAATCACTTTTGCATAGAAGTGTTTCATTAGGAATGAATCTATGTCAGCCCCATATGCCAAGTCTGATTTCTGCATTGGCCCAGCCATGATGCTGTAGATATATGTTCGTGTAAGATAAGTGTGCCATGGCTGGATGTCTAATGAATATGGCCTCATTTACAATAAGAAGGACTTAGACCTGGCTACGACCCAGATTTTCTATTCCAAAGAAATGCTGACATTTCGGAAAACCTGGGTCTCTGTCAGAGCGAATAGCTGAAATTTTTATATTTTCCAAGCCAAAAAAGGTGCTCTGAAAAACGTGTAGTGTATTAAAACATTAAATAACAGGTGCCAATTTAAGAAAAATATATAAACACAGAACATGAAAATTCATATTTTAATATAAACATTGAAGTGAAATTAACAGAAATGTTTTGATGTTGGTGAAATGAGATATCATAACTTCTTCTCACCAATGTTTTTTTGCCACAGCTGATCTATTCCTATGAAAATGTTTTGATTTTAATGAAACTGTATGGTTTCCACTGAATAATTATTTTGCAAAAAAAAAGGAAAGAAATTGCACCATGTGAAAGGGCCCCACACTTGTCCCACTGAAGAGGGAATTATCACTGTTGATCTAAACGAACTTCCAACCCTCCTGTGTTTGCTTACGGAGAGTGAACTGAGGTTCAAGCAGAGCAAGAAGGATGCAGTAATGTTTTAACAAATGTTTAACTGTACTTTTTAAGGTTAATATTGCTGTCTTCATTTTTCCTTCTCAGTCATCCCAACTAAATATCAATTCACCAATTATAGCTCAATTTCCCTATTAAAAAGTGGGAATATTGCTGTTTACTCCCTTTTCTTAAGGTCTCTGTATAGGTAAGGCACTTGTAAGCACCAATTAACTCATTACCCAATTCCTGTGGGTAAACACAGTGTTGGTGTGAAGAAATGAGCACCCAAACAGTCGTGCAGATATTAAAAAAGAAAAAAAAAAAGAAAAAAAAAGTTTGTTTTGGGCCCAGATTGTAGTTTGACGGTTTCCGGGGCAGACCTGAAGCTTGCAAGACTGTTTATTCCCCTCCCTGGTGAATTCAGGATGCGACAACAAACAACAACCCTGACGACAAACTGAGCTTTGTGAGAGGAGAAGGACGTCGACTGCGTAAATATAGTGTACAACTCTGGCAAGGCAGTGCGTGCATGCACACACACTTAGAGTCTGAGTGAGAATGGAGTGGACTTGAGAAATGCATTACGCATTCAGGCAACTTTGATGTGCCACTAATAAAATTAAGTGTTGGAACATAAATGTTTTAATTTTAGTGCGAATGCTCCAAGCAATACCCCCTCCTGCACTCTACTCTCCCACCCCCAGCCTAGACTAATCCATTTAGAGACAAATTTACATTTTATTTCTCCAAACCCTATTAGCATTAATATAAAGGTCAGCACTGAAAAGGCAGCTTCAGAAGCTAATGTGCCAGTGTGTTGTGCTCTGTGACCAGATGAGGGCACGTGGGTCTCTCACCCACCGAGTCTGACAAGAATTTGTAATTTAAGAGGGCGGTCCTCATCTCCAAACATGGCCATAGCTCATGGAGATGATCAGGCCACCCTTTGGAAACCAAATGGGCCTTATTTTTCTTGGTATCAGAAGGAGGAGAGGGGAAGCAATCGCTCTCTGAAAAGCCCTCGATGCTGTGGAAAATCTATTGCCAATATTGAAGGGCTTTTTTTGGGGAAAACCTTTCTACTTGGAAACAGTTCAGCTCACACAGTGTTGTGCCTCAGGTGTCCCTTGCTGTAGATTTTATTACCAGCTTATGCAGACAAACAAGAGTGGTGCTGGCTGGGAGATTTGGTACCTCTCAGCCCGTCATTGGATTCTGATGGAATCCAAAATCTCCACCAGGAGTATCCCCACCGCTGAGTGATGATTGCAGAGCCCTGAAGAGAAAATGAGTCTGGTTTCAGAAGTGCAAAATGTCTGTATGAGCTTGATGTGGTCTGTGGTTTCTTTCCAACTGCGAATGCTGCCCTGGGAAAAAGCTTAATAACCCGGAGTAATCCCATTGAATGTATTGGGCCTTCTTATGTGTATAAAATTACTTACGTGCTAATTTTTCAGAGGATCAGAGCCAAGGATCTTGACCATGCATGCTGGACATCTGATTGACTCATGGCTTTGTGTCTAAATCATGTGAATTTCATCTCAAGTTTCAAACAGATGTTTGGTCTGAAATCCTAAGTCTTAAAGAGGAATGAAGTCAGCTTCATCTCCTGGATCAAGATCCTGTGAAATTCCTATTTTTGTATAATCACAAAGCAGACGTCGGGGTAAAGCCAAATGCTCCAAATTAACGTCATTCCTCCAGACAAACCACATCATGCATTACATTGATTTTCCCCCCCCCTTATACACTGTCGGCTCTTCCTCCTTCTACTGCTACTATTACTACTACTAATCCACCACTAAAAAGCCAAAGATTTCTTTTAGAAAAACCCTAAAAATAATAAATCTCAAGACCTGAAGAAGCTCTCGAGCCCCAAAAAAGCTCTCAAGCCACTCTAGGCTAAGCTTTTTAATTCAAGAATAAACTGATAGAGCAGGTGGACATGCCAAATGTCATTAAGTTTGCGAGAGGCCAGCCTTGAGGAACACAAAGGTGAGAAGTATATTCCACAACAAATGACCCCTGACTGGGAACTCCCTGCTACGAGTCCCCTTTGTTTTTAAATTAAACCAGTAAGCCTACTTGAGTGTCTTGCTTGTTTCATTTGATTCCACTCCAGGGGAAATGCAGCCTCTCAATTAAGCTTTTAGAGTTTCACATGTGAAACCAAGACTTGGAAGCTCCTGGAGCTCGTGGGGAGAATTGAGACAGGACATCTGAGTTTGATGGCTGCCCCTGTGACATGACATGGCCAGATTGCTTCACCCTGTACCTCAGCTTCCTTCCCTTGTAAATGTGTGTGCCTGAAAAGCACTTTTAAGAACTCCAGATGGAAACATGTGTAGTGTGTCTTTTTTTTTGTACATTCTGCCAGTGTTTCTGTATCTCCTTGCATTCTCAGGATTGCATTGGTGATCTTCATTTGACTCTCTTTTCAATGTGCTCAAATAGAAACCCATAAATAAAGGATCAATGGAAGAGCCCAGATGTGTCTCCATAGGTGAGGGCTGAAGGAACGCCATAGATTTCATACCGTCACATCAGCAGACGTTTGGAAGATTAGGGACTGCTGAATGCATCACTAGGGATCAGCACAAAGTTATTTACAGTTGTTTCTCTAATCATGTTGCTCAGGGAGAAAATTCACAGTACGCCTTGCTGCCTGCCTGCCTCCCAGCCATGCACCCTGCCACCTGCGTGCAGTGTGGGTAGTGTTAATGCCCTGTGCTGTGCTAGAAGCCATATAAATTAATTGACTGGCTAAACACCTGCTTGTTTGTTTTTCTCCTTCTTTCCCCCCCGCCCCCCGGCTTCCAGTTCCCTGTTTACTGGATGAGTTTTCTTTCTTTTATTTTTTTTTCTTTTTTAATCCATTCATGACTTTTTGGTGGGGCCATAAATAGTTTTCATACATAACAAATGTAAAATTGGACATTTGTGGACTCTCTTAACATGGGTTGGGATGGAAAAATCAGGATTTCTGACCCACACATTCAAATTATTTAACATGAATATCCCATTTTTGTGCTGCAGAAGTTAACCTTCAGTAATGAGCATTTAATCCCATAGTCTCCACGAAGGAATGATTCTGTCCTTCCTTGTCTCACTTCAATGGTCAGGTGTACAATTCCCTTTCTTCTCATTTTTGGAGGAGAAAAGATTGTGTTGTGGTTTGATCCTGGCTGGCAGCCAGGGACCCACACAGCCGCTCTCTCAGTCCCCCTTCACTGCTAGACAGGGGGAGAAAATATTTCAAAGATTGATAGTTGAATTTTCAGTCTTGGCTTGATTTCCTACCAGAGTGACTTTCACCATTTCGTACATTGTTGTATAGGCATTCCTGCTCCTCTTCCTGACCACTCTTGGTAATCCTGAACTTACCAGGATATTTCAGCTAGATTTAATAGAGAAAATTATTAAATTCCTGCAAGTTTGGTAAGAACAGCTGGACAGCAATGAAAGGCTCTAACAATACACCCATTGAGGGAAAGACCATCACCTGTGGTCAATATTCATCTACCAGAGAGCCCACATCAGAGAGCCACTGCCAATACTATTTACAGGCAAAGCTTCAGCTGCTGTGTTCAGCTTCTTGGACACCAAAGACTCCAAGGACACTTTTGACATCATGGGAAACTAAGTCACCCTATTTCTATTGGCTACTGGTCTATTTGTTGCATGAAAGGACAGTTTCACCAAGCAAGGAAAAATTAATGAAGCTGACCCCAACCAAAGAGCCTCATTTTCTCAACACATCAAGGGACACAGCTTCATGAACTTCAATGGTTAGAAGTCTTTGATTCATATTAATAAGGTCTTATTAGGTCTTATGAGAAGGTGTATATTGTATAGTGAATATAAAAAAATTTTATTATTTTAAGTCTTGTGTCTCAAAACTTTGTCGATAGTCTGGCCAGAGCTGAAAGAGGGGTTCACATCCGCGATAGATTAATCTCATAAAATATCAAGTAGGAGTGTTTGATTTGGTTAGGGAGACAGGACTTTGGGTGCTGTGTCAACAAGATTGGAAATTCCCGAATTTTAAAATGTTTAAAATTTTGGACAGGAGATCTCAAGGAGTACGGATTTTCTTTGGAGATCCCAGTTAGTTCTCATTTTCCTTTGGGCTAGCCACAGGAAAGCATCTGTCTTATGGATATTTTTATTCCTTGTTTTGTCTAAGTCCCTGGTAGCAATGTATCTGACTGTTGGTTTTGTTGACTGCATCTGCACCGTATGGGCCAAGTCTTCTGAACATACAGATCTATTTGGCTCTAGAGGAGTCAAAGGTGGAAACTTTGGGCGGTGAATGTGTTCCCTAACACACACTGCAGCTCTCAAAGTCTGGCCCAGCTTCACTAAGTGCAAAACTAGGAACGAGCACTTTTTAAGACACCAGCTTATTAGCCGGTTGTTAAAATGCTGTTTGGGAGTTTAAATGGGAGATTCATGGGTTCTTAAAGTCAGAACACTTGGAAGTGCTCTGAGGACTTCTTTCTGACAGAGGCTTGGGTAGCTCTTCACTGTAGTCGAAGCACCTAAAAGTGACTTTACAACTAATTTAGGTCAGATGGGGAGAGGGGAAGGAGCTGCCCCTAGCAGTTAATTCCAGACAAGGTGACTTTTGATTCACTAAACCCAAACATATATATTTTAGTTTAATAGTGACCTAGCCTTTGTAAACATGTGTGCAGGAGACTAGGGGTCCCCACGATGACATCTGAGCAGAGACAATGTGGCACTAGAGAAATAAAGAAAACCAGACACCCACCAGCGAGGAAGACATCAAATTAGAACTCCTTAAAGAAATCTCTCACTTCCCATTTGCTAAATCACTCATTTTGTAAATGTCCTTACTGTTGCTGCTTTCATTTACAATGTGATCAATAGCATATTCTCTAGTGTTCCCCCAACTGACTGGTTGAGGAAGATGCTGGGCAGGGGAGAAAGGGGGTGGGATGTGGAGTGAGGGGGCTGGGAGGAGGAAACTGTACTTGATCCTTATGGAAGTCAGTTAAAATTAATTGGAAAAAGCTTTTAAAGACCTAAGATGAAGACCAAATGTATCTCAGACCTGCGGCCTCATCCCCGACACTGAATGCGAAGGTCATTGCAAAGCTGTAGATTTATGCGGAAGGCTTGGGTGATGGAAAATGAGACAAAAGCATTTGGATTTTATTATTCCATTTACTCTGACCCTGGGCCATAAAGGGTTTGGAGAGCCTGTTTTATGTATTCAGCTGGTTGCCACACTGACAAGCATTTGGAGCCACTTAAATAAACCACCCCAACCCACAGCTGCAACAACACCATATCAAATACAGGTTAGAGTTGAAATGGAGAGCCAGCAGCACAGCGTCTCCAGCAGGTGCATGCAGAGTGGTTTTTAACCCCCCTGGTTTTGGAATAGTTCCCTTATTTATCTATCGGCTTTGATTTAAAGACCATTTAATCACCGGTATAGGTTCCAGGTTAAAGCGTGTGCGCGCACGCACGCGCCGACACATGCGCTAGCCGAGCGAGCCGCTTTCTGCTGCTCCTCCGGCTTCCTGATTTTTCAAGGGATTAACACAGAGTTTGAAAAATCTCACAGTTTGGGCCAAAGCTGGGTAATTCTGTTCTGGCTGTCCCTTTCCCAGGCTGCTCTATACACACACTGAATCTCTCAGACTCCTGGCAGGCACTACTGCTTTGGAGCAACAAGAGACAGGAAAGAGCAATGTATTGAGAGGGGGGAGAGGCAGTAAGAGTTTTGCTTAGAAAGAGGGGAAAATAAAGCATGTGTTTGGACTGATGACAGCAAAACTAGGTATCCAGGCGTGCTGGGAAAAGGGAAAAGGCAGACAGTCAACCACACATCCACTCACTGAGAAATCAGTGGGAAACCTAAGATCGAGTTTCTTAATGTGTCTTGCATGCTGTATGCGTAACGCATTGAGATTCTCCGGTGGGCTGCGGGATGTGAAGGCAGAGAGTAAAGTTTGAGTAATCCACAGACACTCAGATTTTCTAACAAATTCACTTCCACGCTGCCTGGCCCTCTTTTGTTCTAATTTTCTGTTAATTTTGTGTGATTGCTCGTACTTTTGCTTTCAAACAGCAATATCACTAGTGTGGATGCAAATTCTTGTCAAAACTGCTATGTTTGCTCTCACGAGCCAAGTTGCTTATTCATTATATTTAAGGAAGGCAATTCACCTTTAAACAGAGATCACAACTATTCAGGGCAAAACATTTAATAGCCAAGAGAGTTAAAAAAAAATGGCAAAAGAGTATGTCAAACACATTTGAGTAACAAAGCAATTCCAATCTCCTCTCAATAACCCACTAGCTGGAGAAAGAGGCTAATTTATGTGCTGTGAATTTTGCACTTAGCCTCTTCCTAGAGGCTATTCTTTCAGAAGAGAGTCGAAACACGTGATGGCTGAGATGAAACATTGGGAAAGATTGCATTGCACTACTTTGTATTTTCTATTCCTGGGCAGATAATCAGAAGACAATGGTTTGTGGGAATTTTTAATTCCTAAATTCACATTTTCTATAGTCTATTTTCCTCCTTAGAAGATTTCCATAGGGATCAAACTGAATTCTCCTAACCAGCACTTCTGGTTATGTAGTATTAGGAATATTACAAAAAAAGCTAGAGTAGCCAGGACATCGGCAGTCTTTTAATTTATTCTTATTTTGTGTTATTCATATTTAATTTTGAGTGTCAGGCATTGCCCAATCTACATAATAATCTAGAATAAAATAGGAAGTGATAATGTTTAACAAAATTCAAGGCCTCTTTTCAAATTAAGCATCTCTCATGAGAGTGTAAGGACAATAATATCAATTCTCGCTTTCATAAAGGAAGAGAACGCATTCAGCCCCATCTTGGCCTTGAAGATAATGTTGCATGACAGACAGGTTTCGTTTGCAGTAGATGCAAGCCCAAACAAAAAATACCAACCCTTACACTTTCCTGCATTTGGAGGGAATTATAGTCTGAAATTTAGTTAAACCAACTGGGATCCTTAAAAGCCTGAGGGCTACCCTTTGTTTTAGAGCTTGTGGTGTGGTCATGAAGGTGAAGATCTTACATGACTCTCAGATATCATTGAATTATAGAATGATTTGGGTTGGAAGGGACCTTAAAGCTCATCTAGTTCCAACCCTCCTGCCACAGACAGGGACACGTTTCATTAGACCAGGTAGCTCAAAGTCCTGTCCAACCTGGCCTTTGACAATTCCAAGGAGGCGGCTTCCACAGCTTCTCTGGGCAACCTGTTCCAGTGCATCACCACCCTCACAGTGAAGAACTTCTTCCTAATGTCTAACCTAAATCTAGCCTCTTTGAGTATGAGACTGTTACCCCTCATCCTACCACTACATTTATGACAAAGAGTTCTTCCCCCTTCTTTCCTGTAGGCCCCCTTCAAGTACTGGAAGGTCTTGATAAGGTCTGTATCACAGCTGTCCGCGCCTGAGGTGGTCACCCTTCAGTGAGCAACAACGGGACACCAGGTCCCATCCTGAAGCAGGCAACGCAGGTGAATCACGCACTAGAAATGCCCTTTCTCTCCCCTGACTGCAGTGGACTACAAGCGCTGCGAGATCAGATGTAGACATCTGCCTTGTAGACGTGTAAAGTCACAGGAGACAAATCCCGGGCGCAGTCACCTTTATCAGCTCTTTGCCATGGCAAAGCCCTGGTGTCGCTTTTCTCTCCTGCTCTCTGCCTAGAGCAGGCAACAATTTTGTCTCTTGATTTCTGAAATGCTCTCTTTTAATTAATGTCACTGGGCTCAGCTTAGAAATATGTGAGTGAAATATAATTGTGTGGGCTAGAGAGTCGAAGGACATGAACTGGAGGTCTATCGCGGCCTTAGACTCAAAGAAACTGAACCCGAGCCAAATGCTGTGCAGAGCTGTTATCCATAACATAATCTGAACAAACTCTAGATCCAAACCTTTCAGGGGAGCCCAAACCCCAGGGCTCGGCTTTTCATTCAGTAATTATTGATGTCTTCTCAATATTCAGTATTGGAGCAAACTAATTTGCAGGCGTAATCCTCCTACATCTGGAAATGAATTAAAAACAATTCCTATTTACTTATACATGATAATTAATCTTACTGGATTAGGAGGACCTCATAGCTTAAGTGCTTCACTGAGGAGATTCCTCAGTGTTTTATGGATGTTAGAACTGGGTAGAAATGCAAGTTTTTCTTCTGTGTTAAAATTTTCCAAATGTTTGTTGCAAAGTGATATGACAAAGAAAAAATTGTAATCCTGAGCAAAACCCCTTCCAAACTGAATTGTTGGATTTGCGTCTTTCTCACTGAAATATTGAAAACTTTCTATTTAAAGCAAATAGCTGCTGCATAAAAATGTGCAAATCCAGTCTTCAGTCAGATAATGTCATCTACGTTTATACAATACTAACAATAGTTGGGACAACTTGCTGAGGCCAATAACCTACATAGTCAGAACTATGATACCAGCTGCTAGAGAAAGAGGAGTGGAAAAGCTTCCCTTTTTCTTTAGCCACTAAAACTTGAAGTTTTCCATAAGACACTTACATGGTCCAGAGTGAAGAATGAAATGATAACCAAATCTGGATGGTTTCCAGCATCCAGAGTTGGTTTCTTTCTGTCTAGCCTAATCCCTTTTCAGCTACATTGATAGGGAAAGTGCTGCTACATAACAAAATTGGCAACCCGAAACTGTGTGTCTTTAGCCAAATATTACAGAGTTTAACTGCGATATCCATAATGGTCACAAAAGCAGGTGAGATAGATGGGAGGAATGAGCTGAGTCCAGCAATTGCCATATCGCTGCCTAGAAAACCAGAGTCATTTGGCTCATAGTCAGTGCTGCTGGTCCAGTGTTGCTTGAGTTCTAAAGCAAACCAACATAAGAACATAGTATTGGCCTGTTTAACGCAGAAGAAAAAAAAAAAGAAAAAAAAATTATATATATGGTGATTTCTGCGGATCAGTAATTTTCACTGAAATTGGGACAGTTGCATTTTAATTGGCTTTTTCCCCTACAGCATTGTTTGGGGAAATCAACTCTGAGATACTTGTAACAAGGTGGAAAACATTTGAACTCTTGTCAGATTTCTGGAGAGATCAGATGGTATTTGTTTGTTGGGGTGCTCTCTTGGGCTAGATTCAAACTGAGGTTCTGCAGATTACAGGGAAAGTCTTTGGAGCCTCAGATGGATTTTATGCTGACTAAATTTAGAAATATTAGCAATTAAACCTGAAGCTGGGTTTCTTTTTCTTGGCATCCCTATGAAATGTTGCATTAAAGAGAGAACAGGGTGAAAATAAGAGCTGGTGGACTAAGGAGGAGGATAAAAGATTCATGAATATTTCTGCTAATAAAAAGTGCTGAGCTTGGCCTATTTGATTCATGGGGTCATATTATGCATTATTTTTGAGTATTCAGATGACCTCCAAGAATTTGTAAAGCTTTCATAAAAGTAGAGAATTTCTTGATATTTTAGCCTGAAGTATGCTTTAAAAGAGCATCTATCACATTCAGACACAACTTAATTCCAATTCCAGAGAAAATATTGTTTCTTCCAGTATTAAAAGCATAAGACATATTAGAAGAGTATATATACACAGTATTTTTGTTCTTTTCTAGGAAGAATTGCAAGCATTTAATTTGTTTTGAGGATATTCACTATTTATTATCATCATTCATTAAAAAATTGATTGTAGGCATCTAAGGAGAAGGCAGAAGTGATACTGTACGAGCTCAATAGGCAGTCACATCATTGACTCGACCAAGAGCTGCAGCCAAAATGGATTTGTTTGCCCCATAACCTGCATATTATTTCTCCCAAGCTTTTGTGAATATTTCTAAATAACAGAAACATTAGTAGAAAATCAGAATCTGTTTTCAAGCTGTTTTATGGTGAAGATAAAAAAGGAAAAAAATCATCACTAATATTGCTGGAAAAAAAAGAGAATGTAAGGAGGAGGAAATCCCGACCCAGTTGCCTGTTTTGTGACTTTGTGAAATACTTTTGCTGTTTTTAAGTCCTACAGCCAAATGCAGACTCTGAATGAAACCCAGCCCTGCTGAGCAAACTGCTTTCTAGCTGCAAGCATGGCGACCATTCCTGCAAACAAAGAGAGAAGAAAATATGTAAATTTAAACAAATTCACAGTTCTTTTTCATCAGAAAAAAAAAAAGCTTTCATGTTATTTGAAATAGCCAGACTGCTAGAGTAATGTTCTTACATATAAATGGAAATCCTTTTTGATATTTACACTACTGATTTCTGCACTTTCTTTAATCTCTGCTTTCAAATTAATAGACAATAACATCAGATTCCTTCCTTGGCTCACTCAGCACTTGTGCATATTTACCCAAGTGTCTAGAGTGGAGATTGTACACATATCTCTAATCCACCTGCCTATGTTAGTTAAAAGCCCAGATAAAATCAGCAGCACTTAAATCTTAACCTTTTAAGTCTGAAATGTTTTTAAAGTCTGGGCTCATGGCAACTCCACTGAAGAAGGGGGGGAGAGGTGGAAGTTGAATGTAAAACATTTCACAGCTTGAACTATTGTTTCTTTCCAGTGGAAACTAAGCTCAGGAGTCCCACAAGAGTGTTACTCTGAGAACATTAGTACTGCTGACCAGCTCGTAAAGTTTGCAGCCGTGTTGAGTGCTCCTAACCTCCTCGAGTCAACTTCGTTTTCTGTCCCGTCAATATACGGCTCCTGAAAACCCCAGCAAGCAAACGCGAAACATGAGGAGGCTGAGCTGTGATATCTGGCGCTCTCCTTCCCCAATTTTGCCTTTTGTTTCAGTGTTTGGCTCTGGACCCTTCAGCGGCCACTGAGTGATTTAACACCTGGATGGCCCCGGGACAGCAACGATACTCTAACAGCTTGTTGTGTTCCCTTCTTCCTTAAATAGCATCAAGCCTCTTGTTGGCTTCCCTCAGGAGCTGGGCCTGAGCGAACAGATGCACCTATTCCTTAGAGAATGAATAGTTTGTTTATGTAGAAGAGATGAATGGGGCACTAAGGCCGTCTAGGTCAGTTATTTAGCATGAAAAAAGCCATCAGGATCACCCTGCGGTATTGCTCGAGGAAGTTTGGAGCAGCTGAGTACAAAGGTGTACACACATCCTTCTCCTCAGGGACCGCTTTAATTAGGAAGGAGGGCAAATTACTCGGGATGCTGTGTGTGGAGGTATGGAGTCCGGCCGTCCCTGTCACGTCTCCTGGGAGGCAGCCCCGATGGGGATGGCACTGCGGTCTGTGGGTGTTCGCTGGGCATCCCTTCGATCCGTTACGCTTCTCCCTGTGTCACGCATCCCTCACATCTGGGCCGGAGCATTACAGATTTTTTTTGTTTTGTTTGTTTACTCCCAAGCTGCCACCAGGGGAAAAGGCTAGCTGGGAACGTGGATGGGGAAAGTATGTGTGCATCTTTCTTTTTACCCATCTCTTTTTCTCTCAATCTACCCTCAACAAGGGTGCCTATAGAATATAGCATAATGCTGCATTGTTTGGTTAGGGATTTAATTTCACTCCATCACAAGCTACCATCGGAGCCCCTGTCATTGCAATTTGTCACACTTTTTTGTGTGCTATATCTCACTGAAGTCACATCTCCTCCTCAGCCCGTTGCATAATCTCCTAGTCTGGAACAAAGCTCTCCAACATAATGAAAGAGGTGAAATCAGGAAAGGGAAAGTCAACGGTTACCGTTATCACCATAGAACTCACTCCCACTGGCTCTGCAGGTTCAGTCACACCACGCAAAGCAGAGTAAGAAGGACATGCTGTGTGTGTGTGTTTTTTTTTTTTCTTTAAGCCCGTTTATTGAACCTACAGGCAGCACCATTGGCTGCTGAGAGATGTAATCCTATTCCCTCCTGCAGACCACCAGCCATAAAGAGGCTGCGGGATGTCCCCCGGGCCCACCAGGGAGTTGAGAGCCTCCAAAATAGATATCACAGGGAAAGGAGGGGAGAAATCAGTTTGCCTTAAAGGAGAGGATTGACTCCCACCTCAGGCTAAACCCACAATAACGTTGTGCTTAGAAAAAATACCCTGAGCAGTCAGAAAGAAGAGAGCATAGTGTGCTTTAAGGGAAAAAAAGAACATCTGCCAAAATAAGCAGGTTTTTGTTTTCTGTAGGAGAGTGGTCAAGGACTCTGCTACGTGTTGAAGGCTGAATTTCAAGACGTAAAGCTGACTGCTTGAAGCTTATGGGGAATGATGTGATAGTGACATAAGACTGCCCCTGTACTCAGGGCTACACATCTTGCATGACTGCTTCAGCAAGGTCTTTGCTTTCTTCCCTGTATTGTTCCTGGGGTACTGTAATGACGCCTTCATGTTCTCACTTAATTAAAAAATTGAGAAAGTTGAATGAAATTGAGATTCTTACCATTCACTTATCATGACATCACAATAAATGGCATATAGATCCTGGAAAGGCAGTGTATGCTGGAGAAAGGGGCTTCATGAAGTCCTCTATAGACTTTGCTATTGTTATTACTACCCTGTGGAAGGAAAAGGGAGCAGCCTGAGATAGATAGCTAATTCTCAGGACAACATTCTTTCTAATCTTCACTCCTGTTGTTGCCACTCTGCCTGCTCAGAATTTGTATAAAATCTGGTCACTCTTCCTCAGGGGCTGATTTATAGATCTGGGCTCCCAGATTTGAAATATCCAGAAAAAGACTTTACTAGGCTGGAGTTCACAGGCAAAACCCACTGCTTTCCAGTTGCAGCTTACTGGATCTGGCAATAAAATTATTTAAAAAATGTGCTTTGAAGGCTTCTTAAGAAATGTAAATAATGTCCTCGATGAAGAATTTCAGCTTCTCCAAGAGGGATGAAAGAAAAGACAAATCTTAAACACAAGATGTTTGTGGCCTTGGGTTAACTCTTATATTCTAATTTCTACTGAAGTGTTTTTTTTTTTTTAATAGAAAAACCTCATTTCAGCTGAAAGTTTTCGCTGAAAAGCCCCAAATTTTTGATCAGTCCTGAACATCATCCTTTCACATTAAATAGAGAGAAAGTATAAAGCATTCACAAGACATGTATCAATTTGACATCAGTGTAACGTTTCTTAAGTGGCTCATTCAGCAGTGAAGCCCATGACTAACAGGCAAATGGCAGCGAGATACAAGGAAAGATGGTTTTACAAAGGGGAGCAATAAGAAAGGAAAATGTTACACTGTTTCCACCGTGTGTTTTATAAGGAAGATCAGGGTAACAATGAGTCACTATGGAAAGGATTTATTGGGCTACGGAGCTAAAAGTCTGTAAAGATTAAAATTCTGATGGGGTTTGGATGGGGAATTGTTTCTGAGTTTAGTTTTATCCAGTGCACTGTCCAAGTTATTAATCCCCTTGTGTTTTCTAAGCTGGGTAACTCATTGCCGATATGCTCCCTGGGCCAATTTCAGGCATGCCGGCCCACAGGCTGGTGTAATATTTCTTCAGGCGAATCACTGGGTGGTCTTGTCTTGTCTTGTGAAGAGTGAGAAGCAGATAGCAGGAGACTTTCAAGATTGTTGTTGCAGGCATCAGTCTTTGAGTGGAAAATAATCCACCTGGAAGGACGGTGCCTTTGCAAAGCGGGGTGGCCAGCGCGCCGATTGGGAGATAAGCCACACGCTGGAACGCTCGCAGCGAAGGTGCAATTTGTCAGGGAGGAGAGGCAAGGCCGGCGATCTGGGCTCGCTGGTGTCTGTTAGCATCTGCCACTCGCATCCACTTGCAGCTTCCCGGGAGCCGCTGAGCACTAGAAAGCAGCACACTTCAGTGCCGCGCCAGAACAGGTGACTGGCATCAGCCTTCAGTCAACCCTCCTGACAAACCCCAGAGACGTGATGACTAGCTGCAGAAAGGGTGTAGTGTCCAGCTTTCCTCGGTGTTGGCCGTAGGAGCTCTTGCAGCATCGAGCACAAAGGGAGCCAGACTGGGACAATACCAAGTGAAAATGAGTAAGCAGGGGAAGCACGTTGTGATAGTCTCCTCTCCAGAGCTGCTATCAGACGCTTTTTCCTCACATTGCGGATGCTGAGATGCTCTTGGAGGAAGAAGATACGGCTAGAGAGAGAAGCAAAGGGTTTAGTTTGGGCAATGTGCTCCTACAGGCAGCTACTTCCCATGAATGCTGACAGAGAGGGAGAGATGCCTGTGGGCAGCAGGGAGAAGCATTGACCCAGTACTTAACGGGTGCCTACAGGAAAGATGAGGAGGGACTTTTTGTCAGGGAACATAGTGATGAGGTGAGGAGTAAGAGTTTCAAACTGAAAGATGGTAAATTTAGATTAAATACTAGGAGGAAATTCTGTATGAGACACTGGAACAGGTTGTCCAGAGAAGTTGTTGAAGCCCGCTCCTTGGAAGTGTTCAAGGCCAGGTTGGATGGTGCTTTGAGCAACCTGGTCTAAGAGAAGGCAGGGGAGTTGTAACTAGGTGATTTTGAAGGTATCATCCAACCCAGACCATTCTAAGATTCTCTGATTTGCATACATCTGTGCAGAAGCCAACAGAGCCCCTTCATGTTATTCCCATGGTGTCTCTGAACTGCTGAGGAGGCTGATGTCAGATCTTGCCCCTAAAGTCAAGTGCTTCAGGTCAGATTCACTGTAGCTGGAAGTTTTTGCAAGTATGTTACCCCCCGGTGCCTTATAAACCCAGAAAGAATATCATGTTTCATGGAGAAGAGCACGATAGTATCACTAGGCATGAGATTTAATAGAGAGGAATTTGGTGAATTTGTCACTGCCCTGCACATTTCCTCTGGTTTTGCTTTTGTCACAGCAGTTTACATAGGGTAAGGAGATAGGATGCAGCTTAAATCCTTTTTTTTTTTTTTTACAAGGAAAGGGGTCAAGATGTTCATAGCTTGAGCTTGGTTTGGATAAAGAAGCCTACTGTCTGAATTTATCCAAATTACCCGTACTTCTGTTAGGTCAATGAGTCCTGAGATTTATAACACTTCTATTTCTCTTCCCAGCTGGAACTACTGCTAGAACATTTTTGTGTGCTGGTCTGGCCTTCTTAGCTCTGATCCCATCTGGAGTGAGTGAATAAAATGCACCTGAGTGGGAAACACTTAGCTGAACTTTTCAAAACACTGAACCGCAACATCAGAGATTGAGACTTAAGGGTTCATGTGATCAGGCCTAGGCTTGAAGAACAATGTTGTATTTGTTCCAATAAAGGCAGTCCTGGACTACCAGAATAAAGGCACCAAAGGGAGTGTATTGGCTATCTCAGAACTCAAAGGCCAGAGAAAACCTCATTAAGATTTTTATGGGAATGAGCACGAGCCTGAGCACCTGTATTAACTATCCTTGTTTTTGGAGTAGCACGCACAAAAATTGCACGGATTTTCAGCAGAAAAGTTGCTTTTAAATTAGTTTCAAGTGTGTGCATTAATCTATATCTATTGCTACAAATTAGGCAGACTGGCAAACATAACATCACTAGCTATAGCCCTTCAAAGACTGCTTGTAAATTGGAACAGTGCAGGTTATTCTACCATGCCCACCTCTAATAACCCCAACCTGTGCTAAAACCCCTCACTAAGTAGAATTGTCCATTAGCTTGTTGGGGACAGACACCATCTTTTTGTGCTGCCTGGGTACCTGAAGAAAATCTGTACCTTTACTATGGAATGTTCTCCAAAGCAATTTCAAAAATCATGTGAGAGAAAGAGCCTGAGGACTGATTAATAAACTGGCCAAGGATCTGTCAGTAAAGGATGTTGCATACCTTTTAAAAAAAATTTGCTGCTTCCATGTAACAGCATCGCTCTGCCTTCCTCTGGATGTGCAACTGAAAATGGTTTGAACTGAGCTTTATTTAAGTGATACACTGTATGAAATGAAGGGGAGCAGAAAACTTTACTGCCAACTGGCGGATCTTCACAATGTTGTAATCTGTTGCTGTTGGTAAGATGGTTGATGCAGTGGAAATGATGAGGGTTTGTTTGAGGTTTTGGTTGGGTCCTGATGGCACTAAATTCCCATCATAGGATTTTAGGATATGGATTCCCGGTCTGCAAAAACTAGCCTATATGACCTGGGCAAATCACTTCTGATCAGGTTTTCAGTAGTTCTTCAGCAAGTTCTTAGAACTGCTTAAGCAGGTTAAGTGCCCAAAGCCTATTAATTTAGTTTTGAAGAGCTGGCCTTTAGTCTGTCTAGCACATGTTTTCATAAGTATTTATGATCTCAACTACCTCTGAGGATTTCCCCCTCTGTGCCCTTAGCAAAAGAGGGATAACAGCACTACCCTACCTGCCAGGGAGGCTGGGAGGATACGCGCATTCAAGATTGCACAGAAGTCATTTTAGACTGGTGGATCTCACAGGTTTATTTACATGGCCTGATTCTCTTCCCACGAACTCATTTGAAATAAATGGAAATGTGGTGGTAATAAAACTGGTGTCACCAGAGAAAGAAACTTATTGTGTGATATGCTGAATGGGTGCAGGAGGACTGGAGTGCCCTTCATATTCAAAGGTTTGCTTCTGTGAGACAAGGGTTGAGGTACATGTAGGATGAAGCCCTTCTTCCTCATCTCCCACCTTGGCTGTGGGAACAAAACTAGGGTTGGCTTTTGCAGAAGCGCTTCTGCTTCTAAAGCCACTGCCCCAAACAGCTAAAATATCAGAATTAATCTGGTATTTACCTTACCTACCCCTTTATTTTTGAGGCAGGATAAGCACAAACACTTTGGTTCCGAAAGATGGGAATTTACACTCCAGCAAATAGCTGAACATTAATGACATTCAGCCTGTATGGAAGCATATATTTTATAGGAAACCACATTGGTTATGCTTGAGAAATCTTTCTAGGACAGCCATTGCCCTGAGACTTATGCATCTGCATAAAGACTGCTACATTAGAAACTGAACAGAATGGCCCGTCTCTCCCACGGTCTTAAGTTAACACTTTTCCTTTTGTCTGGGGCACCCTTTTCTAAACTTGAAATCCAATTGGCCAACAATTAAAGCCAATTAGCACGTGAGGAAAATAAACCGCAGACCCTACTTCTATGTATTTCACGGGCTGTTAGAAAGCCTAGTTAGCTCAAGGCATTAGCATAGTTCAGTATCGGTCGAGGCACACAGCAGAGACTAGTTGGCTTAAAGTATTAGACGACGGCGATAGCGTCCTGGCTGAGCGGCAGTGTTATTCTGGGCTCACAGCTGCCAAACATTCTTGACAGGAGACGAGGCAGATGTCCAAGGACAATCAAAGAGAGAAGAAAGTTTAAGCCAACGTTTGCCTATCTCATATTCTCTACTTGATCCTCTCCTCAAAGACAAGGCACAGCTGTTGCACTTCAAGGTCTATCTGGCTGAACCCAGCAACTCCTCCCTTTCTCCCTCCTGGCCTGCCTGAGCTTTCTGTACATTGGACTTTGGCAACCTACCAGACCTCATTAACTCCTAACAGGACAATTCATGACATTAAATGGGCCTTATTTAATCTTTTTTGTATGTGTGTGAGTATCTGAGAACAATTCTGCCGCATACTAATTGCATGAAAATGTGGCGGATTGTAGTTATGTGAGTGTTGCCCACTGGTCTACAAGGGATCACCCTGGGCCACAAGAACAAGCGCTGTAACATTAACAAGGTGATTTGTTATAGCTGCGATGGCAAAGGTGATACAAAAAACAGCAGACAAAGGTGTTTCACAGACAAAGGCATCAAGAGGCTCGGTCATTTTGCTCTCACTGATGAATAAAAATACAAGTACCGTTGTGATAATGAACACAGTGAATGATGGCAGGTGTATTAGTAAGAACAGCAGTGTCATATCTGTAGCTCCCAGCCCATCACAACAATTTATCCCACTCAGAGCCTGCTCTTTGCAGCCCTTTTGTCTGGCTGATATTTTGATTTGGGCAGGGAGGGAGCTGTTGGCCGGATTTTGTGATGTTCCGGTCAGTCCCTGCAGCTTTTCTTTTAACTTTTTTTTTTTTTTATTTATGTGTCCTACAGCAACTCCTGTCTCAGGTGACGTGGGACACACATCTACCAGGTGCCCATATGAGATGGGGATGCCTCCAATTCCATAACAGCCATGTGCTAAAGGAAGGGTCAATGTGAATAACCTTCAAATGCCTCCTTAAGGAGATATAGAGCATTTTAAGAACCCCAAATTGGATGTCATTGGCCTACAGGAATAGGCTAGGACATGGGAATCTTGGGCTCTGCCACTAGTTTACTCTGTAGCCTTCAGCAAATCATTTCTTTCTTCACTGTTTATTCAGAGGCACTACATTGTAATACTAACATCTAGCTACATTTCAAAAGCACCGTGACACTGTCAGAGGAAAGGAATTGGCTAACTTCAGAATAGTACTATTATTAACTGCATACTGTGGAAAAGATCTGGCTGGCCAGTTTAATTCAAGTAGCCAGCTCATGTTCCTGGTCCAAAAACATGGAGAGTTTGTTTTAGATTTCCCAAATATTAGATGAAACAATGCAAGTTTCTCAAAGAAAGATGTCTCCATGCTTTAAGGTTTTTCCATTTTTTTACGTACTGAAATTTTTTTGCATGGGAGGAGTTGCAACCGTGTCCAAATAGAGGCTAAGATTAGGGCATATGCCATTTTTTTGCCAAAATAAAACTGCAATGGGAGCTATCCTTTAATAACAAACACTTGTAAGTCTATAATGGAGCAATTCTCTGTCTTCCCCCAAAATTTAGTATAGAATCACAATTTTTAACATCCAGCAGCTGTAGAAAACATGGGGTTTACCTTTAATTAATTCTACCCAGTGTTACTACTACCCTCTACTCTTCACCCATTGATTTTGTTCACTTACAGTTTGTTTTCAGCATCATGAACCATGCACGCAGGCACAGCAACAGACACACTGAGGCCACCACATGCTTGAAGCTCAGAAGTGCTGTTCTGATGTGAGTAATACGTTTTTTTTTTTTCATGACATAGAGGCACATGGCTGAGATGGCTGAATTGCTGTGGCTCCACCAGCAACCTCTCATCGACAGCCACAGCAACCGCGTGTGTGTATTTACAGTAGCACAACTTGTAAGCTAACACATTTGTTTAGACCATGAAACTGGTTCCCATGCCTCATCTGGCAGGCAGCAACTGGTTAAATTGTGGTAAGTGGATCACTTTCAATTGTGTGGCTATATCCATAACATAATCTGGGATTTCAAATGAGCCTTGGGCAATCAGCATCTCCCACTGCTTTACTGTGGGTTTTGCATGTCTCCATCCCTTAGGGTCTCAGTTATAATTCCTAGAATAAAATAATGTCAAAAACTATTTTGACAGTCTCCTAAACGTAATAAAAATCTATCCCTGAAGAGTCATCAGTGCCTGGTCTCTGTGTGCCCAATTTAATTTTCCATGTAGGGAGGCGGGGAATGAAAACAAACAACCCCTTAAACAATGACATTGGGATCTGAAAGTGCTGTGCCTCCCAAGCTATCCAAAATCAAACACAAAAGGATGCAAAGCACTCCCAAATGCCTTCCCTTCACTTCTCACAGCAACTCTGATGGACTAAAGCCTTTGGCTCAGAACAAGCTCAGGACCACAGCAGTGATTTTGCTGCTCTCTCTCACTCTGGCAGCCCTTTTCCATCTGCCTCCAACTCTTGTGCTTGCAGCCTTTTGGATTTTTGGTGACTAGATGTCTTTGAGAGAGCAGTTATGGTTTCTACCTCTGTTTTTATCATGGAACTAATGAGTTATTTCAAGTTCATCAGGACCTTAAGGGGAGAATGGGAGGAAACCTATGCGAAGAAGGGCCTTGTTTATCAGGGTTTTAGGGGCCAGGGAGTGAGCAATGGTACGGGAGAAGAGGATGCCAGACATCAGTGTGACCCTCCCTGGGAAGCAGGTGGGGCTGTTGAATGCTCAGGGTCCCACGAAAAATTAACTAACTAACTAAATAAAAGCATCAGGAAACTGCAGGAATTAAGGGCAGCAGGAGCAGCACTGCAATAAAACTGATGCGTGTACTCCCCTGGCAAACAGGCTGGAAGAATTTGGATGCAACATGTTTGCCCGACTTTCAGCTGGCTGACGGAAGACCAGCTTCACAGTCGCTGCCATGCTAAGAGGAATTTGGCAGCAGAAGCCTCATCCTCTCACATTCATTAAAAATCCCATTTATTCCATGTGATTTAGTGCTATGAGACACATTAGGAAGCAGCAGCTAACTAGTACTTGAAAAGTTGCTTAGGTCTATGCTGCTAAAGATATTTAGGCACCTAAGCTGCTTCAGAAAGATTTTTCAAAAATGCCAGTGTGATTCATTCCTATTAATTTCAATAAGAGGCAGTTAAATGGTGCATTTATTTGTCAGTGCCTAGCTGCTTAAAAATTGAATAGTCCTTTTTCTGAAGATTTAGGAGCCCTGGCTCTTCACCAGAGCCAAAATCCCATGAAGCACTGATCATTTTCCCTATTCAAAACTCCCTGTATTATGGGGCTGTTTCCTGTGTCTATCCAGGTCTACGTTCTCTTGCTGCTATTTCCACTTTACAAGTGGCTGTATTTTAGTGTCTGAGGAAGAATTTGCTGTATACATATGGCCAGATCACGCTTAAGGCCTTTCAAATGTAAAAGAAAGGGGGAAGCTGAGGTCCCTGTGGCTTCATGCCCACCACCCGCCAGCCTTCAGTATGAGCCTTTACAATAAGGGTGGCCCAATGAGGTGCTGATTTTGAGGACATAGGTTTGAAGAAGTGAAAGCAAAATACTGACACTTTTTGTGGAGTTCCTAAGGTTACCCAATTTGCGTTTTCTTGTGCTTTTTGGGCTGCACTTTCACGGCATGAGCAAGTGTCTGGTGTGCAGAGATGATTTTGGAGAGGGCAGAGCTCTTCATACACTGGGTGGTAAAGTGGAAAGGGTCAGAAGAAACCTCAGCTGCCTGCTTGGCTGGGAAACATTGATTAGGAGCTGCAATTCTCTCTCTAGAGAATGTCCCAGGGCTCGGAGCCAGCAGGTAGGGGTGGGGAGCTGCTAAGCTGTGTCACTCTCGTCTTGTGAGGGCACGACATGAAATCAATGCTTTCTGCGACCGAGAGGAGGAAAACACGGCGGCAGCCACTGCAGGAGGGCATGCATCCTGGTCCCCGGGCAGAGAGGCTGTCTCAGGTGTCTCTCATCTCTGCAGAGACAGCAGGGAAGGCAGCCAGGGCTGGGTCAGACCTGCATTCGGTTGCACAGAGTCAGTCAAGCAGAGTGAAACACAAGCTAAATCTTTCTTCGGGTGCCCAGCTGAGTTTGCCCTGACACTACCCCACCTTGTTTGAGGGAGCCAAGAGTCTGGTTACTACGAGTACTTTTTGTTCATTAAACTTGAGCTGCAAGAACTAATTTGCCTTTTGGGCAAGCTTGCTGAATACAAAGCTGCGTCTTGTCCTGCTCGCATGACCTGCCCGTGCAGGCGCTCGCCTGGCGCATTGGGCACGGGCGGCACTTCCAGCACTTCGGAGGTGGCAAAGGCATCATCCTGGCTGGTGAGCAAAGCAAGATCCTGGTTTTCCTGGCTTGGCACGAGTCCTTTTCTTTGAAACACAGCAGTGCTTCGCGTTTGCATTGCTATCGTCTCCCTCACCTGAATTTTGCTGGCGCTGACGTGGGTCGCAGCAAAGCACGGAGCATTTTATCACAAACGTCCTGCTGCTCCGTTCAAAGGGCTTCAAGCCTTGAGATGACCCTTCCCGGGGAAGCAAAGCCACTTTGCACCTATTGTGGGGGTCAGACCGCAGCAGCTAAACCCACTTTTACTGAGGAGACCAATCTTGGGCAGAGCCAGCCTTTTAAGCACAGATGGCAATAAGTTTGAGACCAAAATCTCTTGCTGCCCTGCAGAGAAAGAGCAAAGGGTAGTTTACAAAAGGCCCATATGTGGCTGAGTCATTTGAAGCAGCTCAGGTACAGACACACCTCTTCCTTATCCAGAAAACTCCTCAGGGAAAGAAAGGAAGACATATGTTTGGCCTCTGCAGCAAGCTCTTATCTTGGCAGGAGCAAGCTATTGATGTTCATGTTTCACATTTCTGGCGCCCAAAACAGGTTCTGATGTTTAAAATCAGGCAGCGGTGGAACCTGTTTTAAATATGTAACAGTCTCGGAAAGGAGCAGTCTAATCACTTCATTATCCAACACAGCAGAAAATGGTTTGAAACTCAAACTTGGGAGAGGGGGGCTTGGAGGAACCTTCCACAACAAGACATTGCCAGCATTAACCCTGGTATTTATTGCTCATTTTGACTATGGTGCACAGCAAGCATTTTCTCAGCCTCGCATTGCAAGAATATATAATTCATATGCTTAATATTTAGCCTCGTCTCTCCTTGCATATGTTACAGTGCTGGAGACTGTTTGTGTGTTTGCTATATATCAGTTGACACCTCTGTAAAATCTTTATATTGAATGCCTTTGGCAACTATATGCCAAATAATAGCATTACCATTTGTAATTTTCTTAGCTGCAGCTTTCCTGTAAGCTTTGCTCTATGCATTACAAGTAGGAAGGATTTAAAGAGCTTTATTGGTTCTCAAGTCTTCCTAATGACCTTTCCACGCTTTTGTAAGTCAAAATAACTTTTTTTTTTCTTTTATCCTTGTGCATTTTAAAGTAAAACTGCAAGAGTTCCTTAGCAAATAAGTGAGAGACGTAGATAACCATTGCCTCTGCCCCCGCTTTAACTCTCTGTTCCTCCTCTCTTACTTCCCAAACAGAGTCCTCTGGTGTCACACTCCGATGTTGTTGACTCTTGTCTTGCAGATGCTTTTCTTTCCTCACTCTCATCTTCAGATCTGCTCATTATATTAGCTATGCTGGGAAAAGAAATAAAAAAGGCCCCAGTGAAAGACCGGAGCCTAGCAGTGCTAAACACTGTGCAAATAACACAAAGGCTGTCCTTGCTTCAGGACTCGCCGTGTAGGATTTAGACAATATGCCACCAGGGAGTAAATCAATAAATGGGAAGGAGACGAGATATGTTTATACCTGTTAATGATTATGTGGAGTTTCAATGGCAATATTGTTTGCTTCTTTTATAAATTCTGCTTGTTTTCACCTAAAATATCTCAACATTTCCCAGAATTGTAGGCTTTTGTTTTGTCTGTCCTATGCAGCGTCTTGTCTATGTTGGACTATGAACTTCTCAGAACTGGGATTGTATGCTATTCTTGTTTAGTTAGCACCAGGTACATTTACAGGGTTGTATATTTGCTTAATAAAAATAAATAACCAGCAGAAGTTCCAGGCTCAGAATTACTCCAGACACAGCATTTTCCTTATTGCTTTGTCTTGTGGAAAACAAAGTACATTTTATCCTACGTTTATCATGTAGCTTATGTGGTACTTTTCATTTTGATGTATGGCACACTTTCTAATGTGTCTCCCCCTCATGTCTCTTTATTACTAAAGTGTTTCAGTGGAAAAGTATATTACAAACAAATAAATAACTTTCAACTACTGTCACTAGACTAGGAAGAGAGCCACAGGCACAGGCTAGTTGGGCCCATTCATTACAAAGCCTTAGTCAGGACTTTATGACTATCTTTTCCTTTTTATTTTAATGAATGCCTCTCACAGTTTCATCCTATCAAATTTTGCTCGCCAGCTCTTGTTTTCATATATCCTTCCAAAGCGATATTCAACGCATCGCAGAAGCAAAAGCAAAATCTGTAGAGGAATTTCTTGTGGAGCAGAGGTGCGGTATAACTTTAAAAGTGTGGACAACCCAGCGTAGGCCTAAACAGAGGCTCTGTCCTTGAAGCTGCCTTGGAACACAGGGAGGAGGAGGTTTTATCTGTTTTGTGAGAGCTTTGCGAGAAGCTTGGCGGGAGGTGCTGGCCCCGGGGGGAGAAGAGGGAGTGATAGCCGCTTGCATAGTGGAATGGCACTGCCCAATAAAACGCTGGCGCGTGTAAACCTGTAACCGACCAACTCTGTGAAGGGGCAGGCGCGGGGACACTGCTGA
Source organism: Trogon surrucura (assembly GCA_020746105.1). NCBI lineage: Eukaryota > Metazoa > Chordata > Aves > Trogoniformes > Trogonidae > Trogon > Trogon surrucura. Next base: position 16,595,991 of record CM036627.1, on the reverse strand, counting down.
ACTGTATATATTGAGCTGTCCGGAGCAATAAAGGGAGGACGATCTGTAGCCATATTGGTGTGATGATCGTTAACTTGGCCGGCTCTCCAAAGGGACCCTCTTCAAAAATCCAGTTTAGTTTCCTCAAAAATGAAAGGTTGGATCTTGGCAATGGGACAGGAAAGGAGAAAGAGGAGGTAGGCAGAGGGTGGGAGCTGGTCTCTTGGCTTAAGTCTCTTGCTAATTTTTCAGGGAGGGGTGGGAGTAACTACTACTACTGCTGCAATGAGCCCCACAATAGTTTCCAGTCCAGATGCCAACATCTCCCCATGTCACATCAACAGTGAGCTTGGTTTTCTGTGGCTCTGAAGGCAAAGCAGCCATCAGTCACAGTGCTGGCTGGTTCCTCAGCCCAGGCTCAACCTATGCTACAGAAACACACTTTCAGCCTCAGTTTTGAAACAAGCTGAGATAAGAAACAAGAGTTTGAAAATCAACGCAGTTGTGGAGCATGGCTTGTTGGTCACGGGGACCTGGAGAGACAGTCATGACTGGTGTTACTCAAAGTCTGTTGGTCACTGCCCAGGAAGACCACTGAGAACAAGTTTAAGCACATGAAACTTTCTTTGTCCAGTTAGTAAAGACAGGAAGGCAAAATCATGGCTTCAAAATAGCACCTGCAAGCCTTCATTAGTATCATAAACCTGTTTGCAACATAATAAAGGAACATGGGTAGGAAGGGCACAGGCTGCCAGTGCGGCTACAAACACAAGCAAGCTCTGTATTCAACAAGGAAAGGATTCCACTGCTCTCCCTGCTCTCTGCCATCACCTTCCCTCTCTGAAGTCACAAATGTGCCTGAGGTTGCTTTACAAGGGCTGGGTTGTGCATGCAAAACTCCATGACAAGCCTGTTAAAAATGTGTTAAATTACAATACTCCTGTTTAGGCTCCTTCACCAAGACATGGACACTAATTTATGGCAGCTGCTGGGTGACAAACCTATAGACGAATTGAGGAAGCAAAGGCACTGTGCAAAGGCAAATGGAGAGTATAGCATGGTAGCTCCTTCGGGCAGGCCTGAAGCCTGGGAATATTTGCTTGTTTGCTTATTTTTTGAGTACTTTCTATGAAAACAAGGCCATAGAAGAATTCTTTTAGCTAGGTCCTTTGTGCTCCCTGCCCCAGCCCAATTGTGTGAAAAAGCAGCTTTGCCATAAACAGATTTTACTATATCAGAGTCAAATTTTACTACATCATTACAGGAGTGTTCCACTGGGTAATATGACTGGTCGCCCTATCAGAAGACCAGTGCTAATGTTGTAGTGAAAACATGCCATCACACTTCCCCAATAAAAACTTTTATTGTATCCCAGTGCACGTTAAAAACAACACTAACTGCATTAATACATTGTAATTTACTTTTGCATTATGGACCAAATGACAAACCTAGTGCTAATGAGGTCATATTTTCCATTACCCCAATGCAAACTCTTGGTTAATCCAGTCCTCGGAGATTTCCATTCGGAACTCAGACACACTTGTGTGTGCACATGTATGCATGGACACACACCCTGTGCACGTGCTGGTGAGGGACGCTTCCATTGTCAGATGTGGTGACAGAATATGATTTTATTTAAACCTGCTGCTTTCAAAACAAACATGTTTTTAATTGCTCTGACGCTTTGCTCACAAGGAGTTTTCTGAACAGCAAAATATACAAGCATTCCCATCACTAATGGTGTCTTACTTGTGAAACCGCTTCCACACTGTGGTGAACAGAAATGCAATTCTTCTGTGCTGCAGAAGATGAGGCTGAATGGATTCTTTAGGGATTGCTTATATTTCAAGTGCAATTATTTAAGAAGCTGTAAGCTTTCCATTTTATTTAGTCATGAGCTGAACGTTAGAAGAAAACTCATTTCTCAGGAGATATGGATGATTCTTTATTTCTAAACTTCCTGTGGTGTTTTCTTAATGATGCTATTAAATGATTAAGCTTTGCTTTTATAAATTAAATCACCAAAATGAAATCATTAAGGCTCTCTCAGTTTTATTAAGCATAGTTATTTGCCATCATGTGTAAATTCACTTAAGTAATCATCTACACTATCTGCTTCAAAATAGTGTTGGCAGCGCCACGGGAAAGTCAGTTCAGCATGGTGGATGGAGATACCCGTCTCTCCTCATTTCCAAAGGCTCAAAACACACTAATGAGAGCAAAGGATGTGTTTATATGAGAAAGGCAAACCAATGCCAAGGGCTTAGCTGGTGACAGATCACGCAGCCTCGCACCGCAGTCAGTCCCTCCTGGACGGTGACTCTACCCTTGGGGCTTGCTGCTATGCAAATAGTAACGTGGGGTTGCACACAGGAGCAGCCTCTTCCCTCCCAGGTGACACGGAATTGGGGGCTCTACCAGGTCACATTAGTTAGCAAATTACTTTGTCTTTATTTTCCCTCCAGTCCCTTCCCTTCCTCTCTCTTAGTATCTCTCCTCTGCTCTCTGCTATTTGTTCTTGCCACATTTTAGTCTCTACTCTGCTGATGAATTAGTCTGTTGCTCAGGGAGAAAATTGATCTTCACTCTTACAGAAGTTGCACGACAAGTTATGCTTAGCTCAGGCCGTGGTATTTTGCTAGCCTGTGCTAGGATAAGAAATATATGGTGCTATGTATGTAGACTTGAACTGCAGCTGCAGAATCTAAACCAGAAACTCTCACTGATATTTACATTTAAACCCACTCCTTTTAGTTCTTAAAACCGCTATACGTTTTTAATGATGTTTTATCAGGGAAGTTTTCTTCAGGGAAAGATTAAAGGGAGAAAGGTTCGATGTGACTTGGGAACTAGCTTCAGTGTAGAGGGGAAGCTGTATTTCTGTTATTAGGACTTTAACCTGTGGATGTTGTAAAGATAGAAGCTATGAGGCAGTCTTGTGTGATAATACGAATACCTTAAATTCTTTTTCACATATGTGTCTAAGACAGGTAGGAATTATCCATAGCAAAGCAGCTGAGGAAGGTGCAGTGTGCTCTGCTGCAATAGGATAACTTAATTGTCTCCTCGTAGAGCTGCGAAGGGCTGGATTCCTGCCCTGGCTTCACATCGAGCAGCTTTTGCTGATGGCTGTCCCTTCTCTTGTCACTGGAGACGATGGAGATAACGGGGAGACTCAGTAATTGAGTTTGGCATGTGGTACGAAGCACATAGTCACAGGGAGAATGTGTCTCTAGAGCAGTCAAACCTCTCTCTACCACGGCAAAGTTGGTGTGTTTTTGTTTCGGTGTTTTTTTTTTTTTTTTTTTTAAACTTACCGAAATTGTGAAATAAAAAAATTGGGAATAATGATTTCTCTCTCATGTTGCCAGCAGGACTTAGTGCTGTTCAGTTTCAAACCTCAGCTACTAACTATTCCCGATCTCCACTCTAAGTGGTGTCACTTTAACAGCTTGCTGGCAGGTAACCGAGTAAGTAAAAATTTCCTATTACCTCTTCAAAATATTTTCAGAAATTTACAAGTAACTGATTCTCTGGAAACATCCCTGAGCTGGTCCATTTACCTACATTTTCAGTGGCAGAAGTTGTTAAAAAAAAAATTGAAGGAATTTCAGAACAAAAAAAAAATCATTCTGAACAAGAAGGAAATGTTTCAAATCTATTGAGTGCAATTTGTATCCTGAGATTAATTTTTCCCTGGCTCTTTCTTTCCTCGGTCATTACTTTGACAAACCTGACAGACATTTGCAGAGTAACTTGATCCGGAGAAACCTGATTTTTTTTTTGGTATTGCTGTCGAATCATTTTGGTTTTTCTGATCAAAAAAATTTGGATTCTGCAGCTCAGTTTTGTCTGTTTTCCTTCTAAAAAGTGTTTATTTACCTGGATTTCTCAGGAAGCCAAATCCAGAAGAAAAGAAATAGTTCTCGGTAGATGGCAAGGTTAATAAATAAAAAAACCAATTTGCATTATATATATTGATGTATTTATATATATTTATTTGGTACTTAGATGCTGTTAACACGTATCTGCTATAACTTTAAAATACTCTGGAATATATGTAGTGCCTTTAAATTTGATGTGGAATTGTATTAAAACAAATGAAAGTCAGCAGTAAATCTGGGACAATATTATTGAAAACCTGGTGCAGATATCTGTGTTGTTTGCAGAGAGGTCTTTCTGTCAGACTTAGGATAGTTTTGGCTGAATTTTCAATGAAAGAGTTTAAACTGTAGGAGTGATAATTTTTTTTTGACTTGACAGAAAACATTGTTATATAGACAAATAACTGGCATGCCCGTAAATAAATGGAGCACATTTTCCAAACATCAATAGATGCCGAGGCAAAAGCCATTTTAACAGGAACAGATTTTTTGTGTGCGTGCGCATTGACTCCCGTATAGTGTTTGGAAAATGTACCTATATGTCTACTCACAAATAATGTTCACCTGTAAGGAAATGCACACCAGGTTTATGGATGCTATTGAGTATTCCCAGTCCTCCCACTATGAATAATGATGCTTACATGCCCTCAAACATGAGGAATGCTCATCTGAATGCACTGAAATAGCCTGACATCCAGATTGCTGGCATTATTTTTTAAAGAAGTATTCACAGGTGGAGTTGACAGTGTTATCCCTGACGTGTACCAGCAGAAAGAAGAGGTTCGGGAACTCAGCAGAAAACCAGTTAGCAATCTTAGCTAATCCTGGGGGCTTCCTCTGAAGTATTTTGAGGGGAGCAGTGAGGCTGAAGGTATGTATTCCCTAGGGTGGACAATTGCTCGTTGCTCGTAACTCAGATCAGGGACAGGCTGCAGGGCCTTAGGCAAATAACTTTGCTGCCTGTTGCCTCTTTTACCCCATTTGTAATAGCTGACTAGGTATAATTATGTATCTGTTGCTTTAGAAGATAAATTAGTTCATATTTGCAAAGCAGGTGGAAGGGTGAAAAAAAAACCAAAACCAAGTTACCTCTGGTCTTTTCATTCTTCTTTTTCCTAACTGCCCCTTGAAATTGTTTTCCTTTGCTAGGAGAAGACTCAGAAATGCAAGCTGGCACGTCTTCCCGACACACTGTGTTCCTGCGAGCATTAAAACGCCATCGACCTTTCGAGCAAGGTTGGCTGGGGTAAGCCAGAGCGTTACGAGAGAGGCGGTGGGACGGTTCTGCACCAGCTACAACAGGTAGCAATTTGGCTTGCTGTGCCTGCATCCGAATTTCGCCTGCGGATTTGAGCCCTGAATCGCACATTGCTAGGCGGATACTATTTTCAAACGTTTAAGGCAAGCGTTTGAGTGTAATGTGCGCTTCTCTCCTTCACCATTTAAAGACTGCAGCAGTGGGAGAGGCATGCAGCATATCTGTAAAAGCCTGAAAGCTGATGAAATCTCAGTTAGATCTGTTATCTCCCAATGCTTTAAAGGTCTTCAGCTGGGAGATTAAAGAACAAGGTTACTGTGACAATTTGTTTACACGCAGGGAGAGATTAAGATCTCGTTGAAAAGGAATAAAAATAACATCATCTTGAGCTGTCACAGCATGAGACCCATTGTAATCAACACTGGTCTGATTTCAGGGATAATTTAAGACCAATTTATTATCTTAATTAAAAAAAAGAAAGAGGGAGAATTCAGTGTTTCAGATGCCACTTGAGCTGCTAAAACACCGTGCCTCTGGAGTATCCACATTTTACACGGTTAGAAACTTTAAGGGTGTTCTAGAAAGGGAAGCCAAAGCCAGGTGATGTGAATATTTGAGTCTGCATTGGATTAATTATACAGTTAACCACAGAAAACAACCCCAAAATTCCCAAGCACATTAAAAAAATTAACACAGAAAACATTGCTTCCAAAAAGTCTGTTTTGACACTATATGGCAGGCAGGTGAAAATGGAGTAAGCACATTTGCAGAAACCCCTTTGGTTATGTTTCATGCATACATTTTAGCAGTTTAGGTACAATTATAATATCATGCTGAATACTCCTCATAACTGCTGTTGTTGAAATTTAAAATCCCCAAGCTGCTGGTATCTAAATAAACGCAGAAGCAATTCAGAGTTCAGAGAAGGGCTTGTTGCGTTTTGCAGGCGTTTGATACCAACCAATATGCAAAAAAGGCTAGTTCTACTTTCTAATTCATGTAAAATAGAAAACTCCACAGCCTTTCAAATAAAATGGAGGGGAAAGGACACAACTAAATGGATTTGCCCGGCCTGTTTTTGTGGTGCTTTTGCACTTCTTTTTAGCAAACATTCAAATGGTTATTTCTATCTTGCATGCTCGTAAAAAGCAATTTTAAATTTGTTTCTCATGATCACTCACCCTTGGAAGCTGCTGATACGAGTTGCTATATGCTCATCCAGCTGGTGGAAGGAGATCAGGTGACTCATACGACAGAGCTCCTGGCACAAACACCAAATTTTAAAAGCAACTGGAGGGGGGAGGAGGGAAGGAATTTACCACAAGTGTATCTTTTAAACAGAATTCGAATCAAGTCTGGCAAACTGGAAGGGTGTTTTCAGACCTCTCCCTCAGAGAAAAAGGTGGGATGGGGCAGATGAATTACTCACTGCATTTTTCCCAGCTCTCATTTCTACTCAGGCCTAACCCGTTGGACCACCCTCGTTGAACACCAGATTTTGTCTTCAACTTTGAACCATTTCAAGCCTTTGGATCAGGCTCAAACTCAGGGTTAAATAGAAGACTGAATCCATGAACACCACAGCCAGAAAAAGAAGTTAGCTGGTGAATTCCCACCTAGATAAAAACCGAGAAGGATCCAAGATGGTTTTGGCTGGGAATCTGATGGATCCCAGTGCTCCAAAGCAGACAGACTGTCCTGTCTTCTTACAAAGATAATTTATAGCATCCTCAAGCAAACTACTTCAGTGTTTCACTGCCTGTAGCTTTAGGAAGTTTTACCCAGGGAATGATTCAGATGCCTAAAGACGGGTCTGCACAGCCATTTAAATTCTCTTATGGTATCTTGTCCACAGCCTCATTACTAGGGTACAAGCCTCCCACAGGTCCCTTATCACATCTGCCGGCCTGCCTTGGGTATCCTTGGGTCCCTAAATAGGCACCTGGGTTTTCTTCCCTAACCCGAATCCTTTGTGCTGTAAACTGAACTCTTTACTTTCTGGCCTAACCAGTATGGCTCTGGAGGGTAGATTATTTCCTTCTTTCATACTTTAAATTTCCAAAGGCCCTCAGTTAAAAGACTTGTGCTCGCTCCGTCTCTTTTTTCACAGACCAAATTCCCTGGAGCTCTGATCTCTCTGCTCTCCTTCTCAAGCCAGCCCCAGCCCACCCTGCATGGGCTGGGGGTCACTCAGGAGTCCGGCAGGCAATACTCCTGCTTCTGCAGTCTAATAACACGTTTGCTTTGTCCACAACATCATAAAAATATTCTCTTCTCTTTAACTTGAGATCTACTCATCTCTTCACGTCCTTTAATGAAGAATCACCATCTTGCTAGGCTCACTCCGTGTTTATGTACATTATTCCCACTCAGACTTGGACTCTGAAATTGCCCTTAGGGACTGGGACCTTATTTTTTTCCAGACCATTTTTCCAATTTATCAAGATCTCTTTGAATTGCTCTCCTTCCTTTCATTGAGCTGGCTGCCTCTCCAGCTTGGTGTGGTCTGAACATTTAATACACATATTCTTTATTTCACTGGCTTTAACGAGCCTGGTCCAAGGACAGAGCCCAAGGGAACCTGTTCCGTATCGCTTTCCATTTTGACCCCTGATAACTTACCACGGTTCACATATGCTTTTCTACCTGGTCCTTTCATTCACTTGCCCCACTCACAGAGCCATTTTCCTGGAGGTTTGGGGCACGGTGTAAAGGCACAGATTTCAAAGCAATATGTCATTTCACTCCAGCAGAGGATCTGACTGTTTATTTCCCCTCTCCCATTGAATCCCTTTGTCCTGTTGCCCTCTGTATAAAGGCAATATGAATAACCCCGAGCCATGTGGAGGGGGAGGTGAGGTTGCTGTGACTCACACTACCATGCTTTTTTTGTTCCCCCTTTGGTGCTGCACTGCCTGGTGCGTGTCCTCACTCCTGACTCTCACCACAAAAGGCAGCAACAATCAACCAAACCTCCGAATGAGTAATCTGCTCACAAAGAGCCCTTTGAGCTCACAAAGTGGTTGCAGGGAGGAAACGTCCCACTGGGGAACCAGGTGGACAGCAAACATTCGCTTTCCATTACAAATGAGTTCAAGGGAAATGGAGTCACCCCAGCATGGGATGCCAAATCCGTATCCAAAGCTACTTCCCACCATCCAGGCCAAACATACTTCCCTTTCTCTCCCTCCCCATCTCCCCTCCTTGTTTACAAACACGTTTACAAGTACTTGATAGGTGACCTTATTTACTTAGTAACCTGTGGATTCATTTATCTTGAAATTAGCAGGTAATGAACTGGAAACCCTCAACAACCCTCCCACTAATTAACATGATAATAAGATTGTTTTGCTACAGAGGTACAATTAGCATGTATGAGCTAGAGGGGGAGAAAGATCAATAAAATGTCTGAAGGGTAGTAGGAACCAGTCTCAAGAAGAGAACAAAAGAGAAGAGCTTTATGGGGTTACAACAGCAGAAACAACTTACAGGCCTAGTGCTCTAAAGATATCCAGAGTAGTGGTCCTCTTTGCATCAGATTGCCTGCAAGTAGGCTTGGAGGAGCTACCTGCATCATATACTACTTGCTATTCTGAGTGGATTAAGGGTGCATGAAGAGTATTCTAGCCAATGTGTTAAAAAGTGGGGAGTAAAAGAAAATAAAAATAGAAGATTGGGAAATAACTAAAGCATATATATGGCATCTGTCTGCCCATATTCATGCAAGGACTTCAGCGTGTATGTTGAGAACCTCTTTCCTGTTCAACTGACTTTAAGGAGGTTACTTGGGTAAGTAACGCTTAAATGTAAATCTCTGCAGGATTGTGTCTTTACGTAGGGAACTGAATAGAAAATAGCAAGAAAAAAATTGCACAACAGGTTTTAATAGCTTCTCTTTGCTATGTCAGATCAGTTTAGCTGAAGGGAGTTAGGGAGAACTCACATGTGAAGTGCAGCTGGAGAGAATTGACTTTGCCAGCCAGAGATGTCCATCTCCTGAAAACCCCTGGTTCTAACCAGGAATAAAGCTCTGCCAAAGCAGGTGTATTTCTCCCTGGAGCAAGGAATATGAAAGAAATGTGAGGATTTTCTTTTTTATGTTCATAGTTGCTTGTTCATAGTTGCTTGTCTACTAATATATTTACACCCACATGGACTAGTTCCATCACACCCATGGCTGTGTTGGGAGGGAAGGAGACAGAGACAGCTGAGATACATCATGTGGCTGGATTCAAACACAGCATAGGAGTTAGTGGGCTAAAGAGGAAGAAAGGATACCGAACTCCAGCCTTGTTAGTTCCGCTATATCCTTCTGTGAGTAAATCCACACCTAATTGCTGAAAATAAAGTGTGAACTAGCACTCCAGCACTTGGTATTCTGTCTGATGTCATGTTGAAGAGCCAGCAACCTGTACTACTTCTCTTTTATGCAGATATTGCTGAATAAATGAAGAACTCTGGCTTTAAGCTCTGAGGAGCCTGGTTTAAATCTCTTCAGGTCTCAGTAAAGCTCAGTAGGATTCTTGTTTGGTTTTTTTTTTTTTTTTGTAAGTTCCCTTAAGTATTGGTTCCTCTACACAAAGCCATATTTTGCCCTAGATGACTTGAGAAATTAGATCATTCACAGTTGCTTGACATAAACACTGGCTGCTGAAGGCTCAAATCTGGCCCCAAGCTCTTTCCCTCACATCTGGCTCAACCCCACATCTGTCTTCCCATTCTGTACCGACGGCTTCTGTCACCTCCAAAACTTTACATTGTGCAGCACATTTCAGCACAGACACTGCTGAGGAATTTGGGATAGTTGTGTGTCTGGAGTATAGTCTTCAGGTAGCACTTACGATGCCTGTGAATATTTTACCATGCATCTGATTTTCAAACAAATGTTATTCATCAGTCATTCGAGTTCACAGAATATTGTCTTCTGGCATTCTTTAGAGTGCGAAAAAGGAAGGAGAACTATTAATTACTTTTGATTGACATTTTCCATTTGTGTGTGTGTGTGTTTAGGGGGGGTTGTTGTGCATTTTTTTTTAGTAGAACCTCAGGTTTGAATTGGGTAAACTGACACCTTGCAATCTGATCTGACAGCCCTGCTTTGTGTGGGAGTTTGTACGACTCCAAAATTTCAGCTGTGAGACTTTCTGCGTGAGCAGTCATTTTATTAGAAGTTTTGACACCTCTCCTAGCAGGGATCAGTGCCCGCTGTGTGAACGGAAACACCAAAAAGAGCATTGTGTGATGCAGAGTGGGAAGGGAATAAAAGAAGTTCTGTGCCAAAGAGCTGAAATTAGCTCCGATAAAGGTCTCTGAAGACCTTACCTTGCAAAAATAATAGTGGGACACTGGGGGTCATCCCACTGTCATTATTGTCACGGGTTTATATCACAATTCAGAAATCACAGATGCCCATACTGTTTTGCTGCATTTTGTTTCTCCCTCTGAATCTGCCTGTTGTCTGTCATTTTGGGTTTAACTGTTTATGATTCACTCTTGCAAGAAGGCAGCAGCATCTTCAGGGTTTTGGTTTTTTTTTTTGCAAATTTGTAGCTTGAAATTTACAACTAATTTGTTGGCACCAGGCTCTGAAACTCTTGTCTTTAACTGTATGGGGTACACCAGCTACCTCAAGTGGTCTAGAGCGCAGGAAAGGCACTGTTTAGCACACCATTTTGTATTTCTGAACCAGAGAAACCCTGGCAGGACTTACTAGTAGTGTTCTGCATTTGTGTGGAGTGCAGCTGGGTAGAGGTGGTTGGCCAAGTGAAAAACACACCAAGCGCAGACTGGCTGCAGGAAGAAAGATGAAATACAGGGATCTGACTCAGGAGGAGAGGTGCACAGGGCCTGCACCTCAGAGGACTGATCGATTCCTAAGCGTGGTGCACAGGCAGACCCTGCAAACCCCGTATTCTGCTTTTCCTTTGTCCCTGTTAGCCAAAAGGGTGGGTTTGTGTTTGCCTGAACATGATCGTGGGTGGGAAAGTCATGAGAATCTGTTACATCTGAAATTTCCTGTCTTTCTGTCACATCCCTGCCATACCCTTCCCATTAACTGGGGCCTTCCTGAACAAATTTTCAACTGGGGAGATGGAAAACAAAACCTGATCAACCGTAGAAACTAGGCTGAGAGTTTTGTGGGAAGAAAGCAGGCTTTTTTTTTCTTTTTTTTTTTTTTTTTCTTTTCCTACTCACCTGCCCTCAGCTGGGTTGATAAATACCTGCAAAGCATTTGCTAGAAAAGTTCCTAGGAGTTCATTGTAATGAGCAATCCTTCTGGCCTAGATTTGTATCTTCCTTGAGAATAGGTGTAATTTTAGATCTGCTTTGCAAGCTTTTTTTTCTCTTTTTCCCCTTTTCTTTCCAATACTCCTCAGTACAATAGGAATCTTGTCCCATGGTGTGAAGCCCCTGCAGAGTTATAAAATTGTGTCACCTTCCCTCCCTCCCTTATAAGTTACTCTAAGTGACAGTATTAAAAAGAAAAACCACAGGATCTCCTGGGATCAAAACAATGTCCTGTTGTTATCTTAACACCACTCCGTTTGGCTTTTTTGGCTTTTACCTTTCATTTCCTACAGCTCTATGCAAGCAGAGCTTGCCTTGCATTGTGCTTCATTCCACGCATGCATTTTCTCAGAGAAGATGCTTTTATTTCTGAAGGATATGCTGGGTGGCCAGAAGTTTCAGATTTCTTCAGCAGGGATTCACGTCTTCCAGGAAGGGGGAGGTTGGAGTGAACAGGCCAGCTAAGAAACTTTCATCTCTGTGCAAGAAGGGAGGAGAGACTTAGATGCTCATCACTTCCTCAGATGAAGATTTAAGCTCAAGTATTAGCTAATAAACTCCCTGTCCCGTGGGAGTCGAGACAGGGTGTGTGGGGGAGGGAATGGATTGAACATGTGCAAGTTTCCCACTTGGAGAAGGAGTTTTGGTGGCCTGGAAAATGTAATGTGTTTTTCTTTGCAGATGCTCTGGAGTGTGACTTACAAGCCTTTGCAGCTCAGATGGTTTTGCAGAATGAGCTACCAGCAACCCCTTTGTCCTTCATGTGACAGTATTGAATAAGCTCAAGGTAACTCATATACCTTAGAGCAACCTACTATTGTAAGTAAGTTGCTGCAATTGGTGTTTTCACACTTGTTTCTCATCTGTTAACAGCAACAGAAGTTACCTATGCAGAAACAAGTTGTCACTGTGTAAATGCCCAGGTCCAGAATACATCTACGTGTTATACGCCCTTAAGTCTATTTGAATGTGTGATATGTCCAGATGCATTTTCCACGTTACCCATTTTTGTAATGTGATTTTATTTGTAACTCGAAGATCCTGCTATTATATATTATTATAACTTGAGAATGAAACTCTTCATAATGCTACCTTGCACTTATTTTTTTTTGACCCAAAACCCCACAAAGTGCCTGACAAATGCTAAATGGTTTTAGCAGAGACCCTGGAGGTCAATGATTATGGTTATATCCATTTTACACATATGCTAAGTGAGGGTTTCAGTAGTTTGCACTAGAGCATGTGGTGACTTGGTACAGTGTGTGGAGTGAAGTGGAGAGAAGCATCAAAGTTTTCTGCCCAATCTGCAAAATCTCCTTAAAAGCAGCCTGATGCCAGCTCACACACTTGGTGTATGGAGCAAAGCATCAGTTTTCTTGAGAGAGACCTACAATTGCATAGCCAACAGTCTTTCAGCAACTTAGAGCTGTACTATCCCACGGCACAGAGTTGCCCAGATTTAAAAGAGGACGTTCCCACCTTGGTCCTTGATGCCACTCTGCAGTACGTGTCCAGCACTGCTTTTTCTGAGAGGTATGCACAGAGCTGTGGCCTGGAACAGCTGCAAAACTCAGGTGCAAAAGGGTCTTTGAAATCAGAGTGATGAAGCAGGCCCAGCATTATTTGCACTTCAGGTGTTGGGTCATGTTTTTTAGACCTTCATAGAATCATAGAATCAATCGGGTTGGAAAAGACCTCAGAGATCATCAAGTGCAACCCTTGGTCCAACTCCATCCTTCTGGATGGCAAAGAGCTGTAGAACCACCGCATCCCCCATTTTGTCTGTTGTGTTGTCCAGCCGCCCTGGGAACTGAACTCGTTGTTGACTGGAAGGATTGTTGGGCTGGAGAATCATAGAATCACAGAATCATAGAATCATAGGGTTTGGAAGGTATCTCGAAAGATCTTCCAGTCCAACCCCCCATCATTTAGTCCAATTTCTTGACAAAAGTATCTTACAGACTGTACAAAGCCAAATCGTCTTGATGACAATATCATTATAGTGAGAACAGGGGAGATGTTTTGCCAACCCTCTGCTCTGTCCAGGATCTCATGTGTCCCTTCTCACCACCGTACATAAACACCTTCTTGTCATTACTGGTCTTTTACAGCAAAGGCTGTAAAAGTTCTACAGAAAATGAAGTGACTGAGCAGGAACCTCAGCCAGACCTGCTGCGTCTCCCGTCTAGGATTCTATCCGTTAAATAAGCCCTTCGTAATCCTAATATTCTGAACACTTAAATTAATAAATTATGTGCTTAATTAATTTGAGAAAATAACAATCTGAAGAAGTAGTATGTTGCTGGCAATCTCTTCTCTTCTTGTTAACGACAGCTTTAGCCTCTTAATTTCCAGTGGCCACTTCCAGCATGGGAGGGTGTTGCAGTTCACGTGTGGTTCCTGGCTCTTGGCTGTCAGACCACTGCGTCAGAGCAGCCCTTCCAGCAGTCAGGGCACAGAGGTGAGCCCAGCTGGCCCCTCGTTTCTACACAAAGATCTACTGCAATATCTATCGCTGCCATCATCCCTTTTACCTTTGTGTGACATTTCTGAATGTTTTGAGGTTGCACTTTTTCTTTTTTCTTTGTTTATTTTAATTAAACATGACTAAACAATGATTCTCTGGGTGGGAATCATTCTTCCTAATAACCACAGTGTGCATGCTAACTACACTAAAAATAAATCTTGTCTCTGACTAGTTAAAAATTGCAGTGATTTGTTGATGCTTTTTACCTGTCACTAGTAAGATATAAATATAAATAAGTAGAATTACATTTAAAATATCCATCACTTCACATATGGAGAGTGGCAATGAGTGGGCTGTAATAATAAAATATACTTTATAAGTGTCATAATCATTCAGACACCAGGAACTCATAAGCCACAGATCTGACATTCAGATGATGAATTGTGATTTTGTTTTAAAAGCCAGACATGTCAACTCCATGTGCATATTGGGAATTGTAGTTCAAGTGACCTCTGCTAAAACACTGACCTTAACAATGACTTTGTTTTATATTTCCCAGAAACTTTCAAAGTAGGTGTGATACTTCCCAAACACAGTTGTTGCACTAATACTAATATAAAGTAATTTAAAATACTTTTGACACCTTTGTTGTGGGCATACATTACACGACACAGAAAATGAGATTCAGTGAATGGCTTGGAATTAATTCTATTTTGGGGTCTTGGTAACATCGCAAACCCCTTGAGATTCACCTGTGTGATATATGATATCGCTGGATAGACGATATTCTTCTAAAACTTTACAGCTCATCCATTCTTGCATGCAATAAATAAACACATTAAATATACATACGGAGGAGTGTTTGTATTGGTACATATGAAAGAGGATTAGATAACACTCAAGGGAGACTCCATGGACTACAGGGATCTTAAATCTGTTGGAGGATGGTTGATTCAGTGGACTTCAGAGACCTGGATTCTGCTCCCTTCTCTGCTGCAAGTTCCTCCTGAGTGACCTTGGACACGCCGTTTAAACCCAAATCTTAAAAGTTTTTAGGCTCCTGATTCCTGTCAAGATGCCTGACTCATGGTGATTTCAGTGGGAATTTCACATCTGAAAGGGAACTGAGCATTAAAGTCCCTTGAAAGATCAGGGTTAGGTTTCTCTGGCCTTCAGTTCCCTACTTTTAAGACGGAGATACTACGAATTCACACCGAGTGATAGCATAAAGGTTCATAAGGCAGCATGGCCCCGGGAGCTGTAGAGATGTGTGAAGTCCCATCTCTGATTCCCTATGAATAGCTACATGCATTATACAGATACCACTATAGTCGTATCAAATGAAAACACAATTAAGTTCCAGAATTGGAGCTGATTGGCATAACAAAGCCGAGATTTACTGCTTCCTTCAGCAGACCAGCACAGGTTCTAACACAAATCATGCCTCTCAGCCTTCAATTTGATAAACTTTCAGCTATTTTGACATGTAGAGCCAACTGCAGCCTACTCCATCCTGACAAAAAGAGCCTAACAAATGGATTTTCAGTCACCCACTGAACAGAGCTAGATGACAGATCTACATGAAATCCTTTTTGGAGGGAAGGCAGCCTTTTAACTTGATTGATGAAATTATATCTAAATCTGGTAGATTTGGGACTTCAAAGGCATTTTTGCCTACTTAGGGCATCCCAGATGAAGGGAGTATGCTATTTGTACCAAACTCCCATGCTCAAGTGGTTTGCAAATTGACCCCTTTGTAATAGGTTAAAGGTTCCGCGCTAGATAACGGTGGTTCATTTTGATTAATTATGTCAGGGAATTAATGTATGATTACTAACTTTTAGCAGACCCTGCTCTTTCTGACCTCGAGCTGCTTGTTTGTGTGGCTGGTTGTAATTTTCGACCAATGGGTTACGAGAGGTCACTGTGTGGTCAGCATATTTTAAACAAAGAAAAAGGAGGTGGGGAAGGGGGAGCAGAGAAACAGCAATCTCAGATCAGAGTGGATGGACTACAGTTTACTGGCCTGACAGGGGAGATTTGTTAAGTGTTTTAACAGTAGATTTTTATACATTTACTCTTTCCAATAAAATGTTCTTCTGAAGAGCTGAAGAGAGTGGCCTGGAAAGATGTTGGGAGGATAATTTAACAGCTGAATGTTAAGCCCATAATTGCACTTCATACTGGTTTCAATAGTAGAGAACCTTGTTAAAAAATAAATTGGTCAGTGTTCTGTTTGGCACTTGGATTGGCTGAGGGCAAGGCTGAAAGCTTCTTATTAAGCCAATGCCTGGGAAACACGGCTTACAAATTTCTTAACCAATCGCCGAAGAGTTAGCAAAGGTTGATA
Organism: Trogon surrucura; assembly: GCA_020746105.1. NCBI lineage: Eukaryota > Metazoa > Chordata > Aves > Trogoniformes > Trogonidae > Trogon > Trogon surrucura. The sequence continues at coordinate 16,579,765 of CM036627.1, read as the reverse complement.
AAACAAGATTTTGTGGGGATTTAGCTCCATTTCGTATTTTAAACTCTTGGGTGGGTATGTGAAGCCATCTGAGAGTTTCTAAAGACTAGAAAGGAAATATGTGAAGTCCAAGCCTGTAAAAACCTCCTGACGTTGAATCAACTGTATTCACTGTGCTCAGTGCCGTATTTAATAGAATTGATCATGCTGAAAGTGAAGACTATGCTCAGGTCTTTACAGGACATTAGCCATACTATGAAAATCATGGTAAACTACTGTGTAGATGAAGGGACTAGAAACCAGGAGCCTGAAATTTTTCCAGTCCTTGCACAGACTTGTGGCCTGATTCTGGTAGAGATCTTGTGACTGAAGGATCTAAGCACATACTTTTAAAGCAACTAAAGTAGGGCTTAAGTTTTAGAGATGCTACATGATAAGAGGCATTGGAACCGGAGAGAATTATCACTTCTGAAAACCAAGGAATACTTGCTGCTAGGCCTAAATATACATCAAATTAAGTAACCAACTGCAAATGTAAAAAATAGTTTGCTATTATCTTCCCTGGGTCTCACTCTTATGGATCTAAAATACCTACCTTGTTTATGGGAGCACGGAGAGGTGCAGTTCGTTAATGTTTGCACTGTGCTTTATGGTCCTTAGATGAAAGGCACTACTGATGCTTAAAGAATGATTAGTATTATAATACTTATTCTAAGAACAATAGGCACATTGGGTTTTTTTTTCCACCGAGCCCCTTCAAACACCAGGGTGTCCAATTAAACTGTAATCAGAATAAGGGTTAAGACTTTGCTGAAACTTTTCCAGTTTGCTTTGGAAACCCCAACTTTGTTTTGTCCTTAGTTGCGTGTTTTTGCCTGTCCACTGATCATGGGGCTCTTTAGTTAGCTTTAGATCCTCTTAGTTTTGTTGTTCCTTGCAAAAATGTGCTCTTGCCCAACTGTCTTCTGTTTTTCAAGTAAGAACGCTATTACAAAACTTAGTAAAGGGAGAAAGCGGTGCTTTGCAGGCAAATGTTGGTGTTAGTAAGGTCAGGAAGGAACACTTAATGTTAAAAAGATGTCAAATATGCAGAGTGAGAGGAAGAATTAGAAGGGAGAAAAAGATGAGAAAGGTAAGGACAGTGAATATGATGAGAAGACTGCATATGGAGACAGAGGAAGTGGGGTGCCAAAAAAAGAGAGAAGCTTAAGTAAAAAGGAGTATTTGAAATTGTGTGTGTATGTGTGTGTATATATACATACACATACAAACACCTGCAGACACATCTGTTATGGTTTGCTAAATTTGCCTGGCCTTTCTGAAAAGCCACCTCATACAAAAGGAAGATAAGCAGGAAGATTTAAGATTTGTTTTAGTGGGAAAATCAAACCTCAGGGCTGGAGGCTCAGCTCTTACAAGCTGGCAGACTGCAGATTGGTGCTGATTGCCCTGCAGCTTTTATAGGCCAACCCATGAGAAACAGAATGCAAACTAGTGTCTTTTGCCACAGAATAAAGGAAAGGCTTGTGTCAGGCTGACAATTCCTTAGGCCAGTGTCAGAGGGAGCTTCGAACTGCTACTTCAGGCAGAAGTAACCGACCGTGCATCCTGACCCTGCTCCGTGAGTGACAACCCGAGATTCGGTTTCCCAGTCCCTGCTTTGACTATTAGATGCAATTGCCTCTTGAGCTCTTCATTTAATGGAAAGTCTCACAGCTGCTGTCAGAGCATGAATGTCACTATTATTTACTTATTTAGTCATTTCACAGTAGTGTTAGGGATCTCAGGCAGGTTGTTGTACACACATTTAATAAGTGGCAATCCTGCCTCAAATGATTTACAATCAAAGCTGTTGATTCAGGAAAGTACTTGCACATACATGCTCTTCAAGTAGTCACAAAAACACAGGCTAACTTGCTGCCGTACATCAGATGAAAACTTCCTTCAGTGCTATCTGTCCAGAATTAGGTCCTGAGGCGAAAACACTACAAGCTGTGGGAAATTCAGGAGTTGCAGGGGAAGTGAGGATTTCAGGATGCGCTAGCAGTGTTATAACATTTTCATCTGGGTGTTATAAGAAAATGAGCTTTTTGCAATCATGCTGGCTGTCCGTCTGTCTACCTCTAATAACTCTAAAGCTTGGACAATGTCAGCCACACTTGACAGAAGGATAGGCAGCTCCGGATTAAATGTAGATTTGTGGGCTGGTTGGAACTGCTCACTATGAAGCAGTGAGGTAAACCAACACGGCCACAACCATGCTTTTAGCCACATGAGAACCACCCTGTGCTGCAGAAAGGTCAAAATATCAGGTTTTAGAAGTTCCACTTGCCTCGGAACCACTGGCTTACATGTTTTTGAGCACAAGAGGATGAATTTCTGAGCCTTCGAAGATGAAGGGAATTTGGTGTTGCTTCCTATGGAGCTGGGATGATACTCTGTTACACTGCCTGTAGGGACAGAAATTATTTGTTTCCTTTGTTAATAGGGAAAAACAAAGCAAATGAGGAGCAATGATCTTTGAGGCTGGTAAAAAAACGTGTCAGGCATTGGTTACTTTTTCCATGTTTGTACATCAGAGACTTACGTTGTCATGCTCTTGTGTGTGCCCAGGTTTTGGTGCTTGCTCTCTCTCTGATTAAAGAACAACTCTGAACAATGCTCTTTAGTTTAATGATCTTAATAAGCACATGGGGGAAGTGTCTTTACTGTATAGACACAAACAATGCTACATGCCTCAACATGAAACATAATTAGGGTGTGCAGTAAAATAAAGGGGTGAGGGGGAAGGGGACATTTTTAAAAAATGAGAACAGAGGTGACTTCCAACAAAACTTCAAAACCAGCTTGGCTAACAATGAACATAGCCCCATTCTTTTTAATCATCAACAAAATCTATCACACATGTTCTTTCAAGTAAAGTTTATTAGAAAGAAATTGCTACTAGAGAACCACATGTGAGCTCTGACTTGGCAAGGTCAGGCCAGGGCAATAAACCCTTGAACTTTACAAATATGCAAAGCTGACATAAATAACAAATTAAACCCAGCCAGGTGTAGAGCTGCAGAGAGCTGCTTGCCAGAAAGATTCAAACCCTGGCCAGCGTGACCTCTGTTAACTTGTGTGGAAAGCAGGGGCTTATCTCCTCGGCTTGTTGTCCATTAGGGTTCATACCTGTGGGCTCAGGTCACCTTCTTCTCATTAGCTTAGAAAAATTTTATCACTTCATTAGAGGTGTTTGCTCAGCTTCTGAGTGTCCTCAGGCATTTGGATGCATTGCTGGGTGAGTGCTGATTTTGACAAAGCTGGAAACTGGGTGGTTTGTGTCCTCTTTGAGGGATCATTCCAGGATGAACTAACAGGGGAAAGTATAGAGATGCCTCTGCTGCAGGATTTGGTGAGATAAGATGGGGAAGAAAGGGTCTGGGGTCTCTGACCACTGTACAGGGGGACATACACCCCAGAGAACTGAAGTCTGGAAATTAGTAAATATAAATATACACCAAGCAGGCTGACTGGTGTATATATACAAGCTGCTGCTTGTATAGCTCACAGTTACACCTCTCTCAAATGCTCTTTTGGATGGAGCTCCAAGGCGTGCCTTGGAAAAAGGAGCTAATCCTCACACCAGTTTTAGCCATATCTGTTGCAAATTCTCAGTGTAATCAGGACTTCGTTAGAGGTGTAATTCTCGCTGCAATCACTGTATCATTCTGAGCCTCGCTGCCCACTTTACAGAGGCATTGAGCTGCAGATACACCATCTCAGTGGGATTTTCAAATGTCTCTTAAGCGCATTAAGCACCTAACTTCCACTGAATGCTCAAGGGTTTTTTAAATTCCCACTGTGTGTCTCTTTACATCTTGCCCTTAAACAAGTGCTTAATTTTAAGTGCAGGTAGTTTTATTGATGTGTGTAGTACTATTTGTGTGGCTAAAGTTAAACATGTGCTTAAATGTACAGTTAAACCATGGCTGTAATGGGTGGGCGAAGAATTTGATGAAAACACACAGTGCTTTAAATATAAATATTTCACTAGCATACCTTAATTTTTTGGATACTGGCTTGAGGCAGAAACGATAAAATATGTCTCTTTAGACTTGAAAATTGAGGAAATTTGCTCTGAGAATCACAGAAAGGGAATAATATGGCATGGTGGGACATCCCTTTACAAGTGCAACCAGACTTTACAATATCTTTGCCATGAGAATTGTTTTGGCTTTTTTTTTGTTTGTTTTGTTTTTAATGCAAAGCCAGACCTCTTACAAAAACACTTACCCTGAGAGGCAATGCTCTGTCTGTAGTGGCTACCAAGCTGTGGCGTCGTCCTGAGCAACATGTTTCACCTCTCTGTGCTTCTATTTTCCTTCCCTCTGTCTTTACTATTTATATTATAAGAACTCTGAGGCAGTGAGGTTTCTGTGTTTGCATAGCGCTCTCTGTAATGGTGTTGTCTCTGCTGGGACCACTCAGTGCTGTCATTAGTAAAATCTAGTGACTTTATTGCACAATCAAAAAAAACTAGGAAAGAAACTGGGAAACAACTCCCCCTTTTTCTTAGTTACTTCAGATTTTAGTTTTGTCTCTGAGTCACAGGTTAGGCCTCTTCAACAAGTGAGGTTTATATAGACTTGTTAAAGAGATTTGTCCTGATAAATGGGTCGGATGCTTTTTATAGAGTTCTCCACTGGGTCCACTCTATCATAATGAAGCTTCAACACAGGCCTCCACAGAGCTCCAAGAGAGAAATCCGGGAAGGAGAAAGTGAAGGGAGATTGGGTGAGTTTACACTATGTGTTAAGTGGAAGAGCTGCAAAGAGGTTGGGAGACTTGTCATGACATGTAATTAAAGGCTCCTCTGGGAGTGTCTGTATAAACTCTACACATAGCAGAAAGAAAACAGACAGCTGACAGTTGTGCTGTGAAGTCTTAGAAGAGTATACAGTGTTCACTGCTGACACTCAAAGGCAATTTTGCTGAGTTCTGTGAAGTCTAAACACTTTTACTTAGAGTTAGGGACAATTCCTGTCAAAGAAGAGCTTGAATTTCTGTTCTAGCCATTATGAGTCAGCTTCCAGGAACCTTTCTTGAACTGAACCTGACACACACTTTGTTTTAGTTATGTCTCCATTCTCTTGCTGGTACTTTTTTTTTGTTTGCTTTTGCTACTGATTGTGACTGGAGGTGTGACAGGTCTCCCATCTGCCTGGGTTCGTTTCCAGAACATATCCTGTGGTTCTTGGGTCAGGCTTTTGTTGTGTGTCTCTCAGATTTTCTAGCAAGGGTGTGTGTGCATGTGTGGCCCATCCAGAAGTGCAAATGAGGAGATACAGGGAAAGGACGAGTTCTGCAGAAGAAAGTAAATCTGGCCTGGAAAGACCCAGTTCTTAAGTACTTTGAGAACTGTGTTGATGGTTGAGGTTGCTGGTTGGGAGAGGAAGGATGAGAGAAAATCTCTGGTCTATTGATTCCTTCAACTCCCTTAGTGTTGAGAAGCCTGAATGAGGATCTGAGTTGGTTTGAAGTTGAGTGACTACTTGATATATTTAATTAGAAGGAAATCTCTGGAGGTGTGCAGTGGAACTTGCAGTCAAAATGAAAAACAGCTTTGCGTAGTCAGTGGAGACAGAGGTTTAACCTATGTTTCTCTTAGTGACCTGGGTGAGGTCCACAAGCAACAGGCTGTTGGTTGTTTTGGTCAAGGTCCACATTTACCATAATTCTTCAAGGGGTCAGTATTGCAAGGTGGTTTCTATTTACTCCATGAAGATCTCCATTCTGTGTCAGGGAGTTTGTTATTTCTCTTATTTCGGTAGCTACCAGAACAAAAGGGAGGAAGTCACTAGGCCAGAGAAGTAGAGAGAGAAATCACTCTTGCTTTGACTTTTAGCACTCCATGTGCACGTCCTTAAAAAAAAGAAGCATGATGCAGAGAACCTGAACGTCACTCACATCATCAGAGACATTATCACAAAATATTCAGGCTATTTATTTTTGGGATGGAATGACTTTACTATGCCAAGACCTTAGAAGTCCTATAGAAGGAACTCGTGTAGATTTTTATTTCTTTCTAGATATAGGGGAATGGCAAATGAGAAGCAAACAAACTTGGAATCCACCAGAGAATTTAAAGTGCACATTTAATTTATATGGGAAGATTATAGTGATGAGAAATATAGAAAAATCTAAGTTTTGATGCTTGGACCAAGCTCAGAGCCTAAAGGCATATATCACTGAAGAGTATTAAATATTTAAAAGAAGGTTTATTTAGAGTCTTCAAAACTGACAGGATCTTAAATACAAGATCATATGGCAAGAAAGCTCAACATCATTCTTGTCAGGGTGAATTAACCGTGGTGTATAGCCCTGTATAAATAAGCAGCCATGGAAATTCCCAGCTTCACTTGGAGTTCTGTAAAATAAAATCTCCACTTGGAAGACAAAAGAATAAGACCGGGGTAGGAAAAAGTGGATAGACTCAAGACCTCTGAGCAATTCTATCAGCACACGTTTCTCAGGTAACTCCTCAATTATTTTAGCAGCAGAATACAGAATTATATTTCAAGGGTACTTTGTTTATTGCCTGGTACAGTTGTCATTGGCTGAAATGAATGACATTTATAATGCATTTCATAATACAATTTTTCAGTTAAATCTTTCCCTTCTAGGCGTTTCTTTGAGCTTTTGGGAAAGTGCTCCTTCTCAGGGGAGGAAGTTGCTATTATTATTCTAAGGAGATTCAGCCAGGCTGTACCTGAGAGAGTCATTGACCGTATTCATCTGTTTATTTTTTTAGTCCTTCTTGCTACCGCATCCCCTCCTGCCTCAAGAAATGTCTCCCCTTACTTAGCCCGCTGAAATCTGTGGCAAAACCAAAAATAGTTTGGCCCAGTAAATTATGATGAATACCAGCATGTTGGTCATGCTGGTGTAAAGGATAAGGGATTCCTCAACAGAAGTGGTCAGCCCGGGAAAGGAGCCTTGGCCAGGATGTACAACGGTGGGTTATGGCCATGTGGACCTCCTCATACCTTGTTTGTGTATCATGACATGTCTTGGGAGGGTTTTAAGGATGTCTGTCACACCAGAGAATTCTCTTTCCTAAGCCATAGCAGAGAGCTGCCAAGAGAGTATATGTACTGCTCTGGAAGCCTTCCTCCAGAAGGTCAGTGGAGGAGCGTAATCGGTTTAGAACTGGATGTTGTAACTTACTTGAATGAAAGATTTTTTCTAAAGGTGACATTAAGATGAAATATTTAAGATAAACCAGAAGATTTGACTCGAAATTCACAATGTCCCTCTGAAACAGTCCACGCTGATTTACTCATCTTCCATTTTCAATTTATGAGCTGAGACCAGAGTATACCACTGGAGGATGAGAATAGAGTAGTCATATTATAGCCAGCTCATATATCCTACAGACAGACTTTGGAAGAATTAGAAAGTATAATAAAGTGCTTGTTCCTTTAAGACACCGCTTGGCTTCTTGCCAATTTAGATCCTGGAGCATTAGATATTTTAAAAGCTCTTAAAACTGTCTCTTTTTTTTTTTTTTTTTTCTTTTCATGTTGTCTGAGGTTTTCACCTTTTAACAATGAAGAAACAATAGTAGAAACATCCTTTGCTTTACGGCTTTCTCTCCCTAAGCTTACTGAGGGATAAATTCTGTTCCCCATCACATTATTTTAAATATGAGATAACTCTTTTGAAGGCAGAGCACATATATAGCATGCATGAGATACAGAAAACATATCTTGTTTTAAATAGAAAATTCCTGGTTTTACATAAGAGCAGTAACACTGGGATACACAGAGGCACCCGGGTACTTTGCAAGCGTATAAATACTGCCAGGGCACTGCAGTGACCTTTGGTCTCTGACATTTTCAGCTAATGGTCACCGTATGTGGCAAAAAAGCTGACCCTGCAATTGCTGTGGGACCTGACTGGAGGTTTGGATGTCTCCTTGGAGGGCAACCACCTTATCAGTGAGCTCGGTGGCCTGTGGGTCAAATGTGCAAGGACCAACGCGGGCTCCACTGCAGCGGCCAGTGGAATGTGATCAGTGCAGTTACTGCTCCCAGAGAGAGTCAGGGGGCTTTAAAGATATCACAGTCGTTCTGGAAGTATTTCAAAAGCAAATTTTGTTCAAAACCAACCACTCTGCTACAGGGTGAAATGCCTAAGCAAGGATTTTGTTTGCAGGTACTCTGACAGAAAGTTTTTTGGAGGGTTCTGTTTTGCTTGAACTTTGCAATATAGTTTGATGGAAAATAGAAGGAATTGGAGAAGGAGAAAAGATGGTCTGGGGCAAGAATAAACACATAGAAAAATAATATTCCATCAGCCCAGGGTCATTTTCTGAACGATACAGAGAAAGGGCACAAGGATCTTTCTGTGTCCTAGCAGATGAATGAAAATTTATGTTTCACTCCACTATTGGCTGTTCCTTCAGACCTGACTTTTCTTCTGGTTGGGACTTAGGCAGAGGTCCCCTCCAGTTTTAGGCAGCAATTTCTTCTCATGCAGTGGGGAGATTAAGCCTGCTGAAAAACCTCTTCAAGGGAGGATTCAATGTTCCTTTCCTCTCTTCCTGGAGATTATAAGATAGTGCATCTGGAACAACATTAGCTCATCCAGGTCTGTGGTTTTATTTTTGATAATCAAATCCCAGCAATCTCATTCTCCATCTGCCTGAACATATTTTTGGGTAAGGGGTAGATATCAGCTAGCACACATGGCTGTGGTCAGATATTGTGAGATCTTCTAAACACGAACAGAAAATTTCCGTCCTCTAAGTTATATCTAAACATTCCTTTTTCTCTTGTGCTGTATTTTCTTTCTGCAGCTGAGAGAGTTATGGTAGTTCAGGCCAACAGAACATGTTTATTTCTCCTTTGGTAGTGTTTACTCAGCAGACTCCCAAACTTGGGTTAAAGCTGCATTCACTCTCAAATGAGAATTATTTTGATGGCCTCAGCCTTATTCGATGTAGTGCAGTGTCTGTTTGTGTCAAGAGGTAGCATTAAGTCATTGTCTGGATTAAGTGTTACGGGTACAATGAAGAGTCTGTGGACGTCTTGTTAGGAGACAGCTGGCCAAATGAAAGTAGGCTTCCTTCTGAGCCTCAGCAACATCTGCATTCCTAAACAACAAGAGTATTTCTTACAACAGCAAGTGGGTTTTCTCTCAAGTTTAGCCTAGAAGTGAGATAATTATAGGAAAAAAGCTGAAACATGTCTTAGGAGCTTTTAGGAGCTTATGACACTTTGTTTGGCCTTTTGAGAAAGCCATTAGTCATTTATCCGCTTCCAACAGCAGAACGCTGGCGTGTAACATCTGTGCTCTGCTTCACCTTAGAGTTTTCTCAGGATCAAGGCAGCAGAAGCGGAGTAAGTCTTCTTCCTATGAATATCAACCTCCTGTCTTGGGCATCTGACTCACTCCGTCTCACAGTTTTCTGTTTTGTCAGTGAGGACATCATACTTCCAGCGACTTACGCATAAGTAGTTTTGTTATACTGTTAATTGTGTAACATTAAATCTTTCTAATGTTACAACATCTCTAATTGATAATCATGTATCTAATAAGCAAATCCGTAAGGGATAGTGGTTTCAATTACACTCAGAAATTATGGAGAGGCACAAGATTTGTTCTATCTTTTTGATCAGTCGTGATGCTTTGATTTTTAATCGTACCTGAAGTTCTCTATCAATAGTACCTTTTTTATAAAGCAGAGTAACTCATTTTAAAAACCCATCAAAATCAGTCGGACTTGTTGAAGATAGTCACTGCCCCAAATGTACTTATTCTCAAAAGGGTTTTAAGGGTTCAAAAAATCCATTTTTGGATTAAATTTTGTTAATATTTAAGAATCATAATGGAAAAGAATGATGTTTTCTTCAATATAAGTCAACTAAATTCCAAAGTTTTATTTTTGTCTTTATGATTCTCTCATTTCAAATTTTGCTCAGAATTAAGGTTATTTAACGAATTGGCCTTCAGAAGTTGCTTGGATTCACTGTAGAAAAAAATTCAGCTGCTTCTTTAGTTCAACTTTTTTTCCATGTAAGCTACCCGTATCCACGAGATGATGATAAGCAGACTGGGGAGGGATCTGAACAAATTGCCCTGCATTTTAGCCCTCAATTACACAAGGTGATCTTATGAAAACAAGAAGTGAAGTCTTGAAAGGTCTCTGAATAGCAATGGGAAATAATTCATGCCAGATTTTTGCTTGTTAATACAGAGAGTTGATGCACATCCGTTACACTCAAAGAACAATTTCTTTGGTTTTCCAAACTAATAAAAACAGGTGAGTTAGGGGTGTAAATGCCAGCACAAGTCAATGAAGAATAAAACAATTGAGTCATGAAGCATTTCAAAATGCCCTGACGGTACAATGAGTCCTGACTATGTAGCAACAATATCAACCAAGCAAATAAAAGATCTTCCAAGTTACGAAGTCTGACAACATTCAAAGGGTGAACTGAGAGAAAGCAGAGTGGCTTCATGACAATTCAACCGATAGTCTGACTGTTTGAATAACTACTTTATAAACTAGAGGAAGATGTGTGTTAGGGCCTTTGCCATCTCAAATCTGTAGAAGAATGGAGAGTAAGTTAACCTAATATTTTTCATTCACAAAGATTTTCAGTGAGTCTATAGATGTAGTAAAGTGAAAAATGAAAAGTGCCAGGTCAAACCTTTGCAAATAAAGAATAGTGGTGAAATTATATTTACTCCATTCAAAGGGAATGAACAGTTGAAATTAGGTTTCTGTCAAGTTAGCTCTTCTCTTGGTGAAAGCACATGATTGCTGTTTGGGTGGCTGTACCATTTCAAGTGTCTGCAGAACTGAACCATTTTGCAAATTGGTGCATCTTCAGCAGCACAAATAGTTTAAAACAGAATATGGAAAGGAAGAGGGTTTTCTTCTTTGTTTTTTTTTGCCACAAGTCATTATACAGTTTATATAGCTTCAGTCAGCTCTGGACTAACACCATCAGCCTGCAGCTCAGGGGACTCCCATGTGCTCAGGTAGTGACTAGAAGAGTCATCTCTAAATATTCCTTGAGAGAAGCATTTGCAAAGAGTCGTAGGCTGCCACTTGTTCTTACAGGCTTCTAGCAAATATTTGTGGTTAGCAAAGGCATTGACAGGGTGCTGGATTGATTCACGAACGCTTTTTGGCACAGAAAAAAATTATCCAAATACTGAATGAGCAGTATTTGAAGGGAATTATTAGACCTGCTCTGTAGGCAAGCCACATTTGAAACCCACATCTTCTCAACCAATATGTCTTTGGAAATGGGGTAAGGAACTCAGTTTTACCTCCACCAGCACAAGCCCTATGTAACAAATTAAAAAAAACAACCCCCCCCCCCCCAAAAAAAAAAAAAACCCTGAAGAATAATTTCAATTATTCAACCAGGCCAGGTGAACCTGAATTTGTTCAAGATGAGGACTGCTCAATATTTTAGTAGAGGTTCTCAAGTAGGACTCAAGATCCCAAAGAATGAATTAATGCAAGGGATCTTGCTCTTTTCCTTTCTCACATGTAAGGTTACTCCTCTGTCGGCACTGTTCCTGCTCTGCTAGCTCATTCCTGCCTCAGGGGAGGGACATTATTTACTAAATCTGTTTTGGGTTTTAAATAGGAGGTTTTGAATTGAAATACACATCTGAGCCAACCCAGCAGAACTTGTGAGATCTGACAGCAGCAGAGGAGAGGCGGCACTAGACCAGAATGACTGCCCTCAAAATATGGGAGATAAATATTACAACTGAAAGGAAATCTCACTTCCTGCATTTGTGGGCTTTGTTAATATGTAACATGCACATGTTATAACTACTTGGTGACAGACTCAAACCCCTCTCCGGCTTTGGGATTCTGTTCACTATTTTTAATCATAATTTAGGTGTGAGGGTTAGAATTAACAGCAGGCAAACATTAACCATGGCTGTTGGACCTCAGTGAGCCTACCAAAATTGTAGAGTGGGATAGCCAAGAGAATCGTCATTGGGGAAAAATGAAACTCAGATGTACTGAAAGAGTAAAAGCAAATTGAAAGCAGCACAAGGGAAGGAGCTGATTGGACAAAATAGGGAAATTTGCAGTTCTTGATAGAAAAGATACAATTCTGTGAGAAAAAAGCAATAGAAAGAAGTAATAGGAGAAAAAAAAAGAAAATAATGATACATCAAAAGGATGCTCGTCCTCTACAAAGAAGGCTGTGAACACCCAAAACAAGGAAAGAAGTCATGTTACTGTCTTTTGACTTTGGTGATTTGCACTGTGGCAGTGGCATAAAATGCAGGGATACATGGGAAAGCTCTGCTGATGTGGTGTGGATATGTCAAGATGATGGCCAAGCAGGGTGAGCAGGAGGAATGTAGGAGAACCGTGTCCTATTTGTTAAAGAAAAGAAGTTATTGCTGCTTTTCCAGGTGGATTGAGGTAGAAATCTCATACCTCTGAAAGTAATACCCAATCCCAAGGGCTGGCTACATGGAAATCTCCTCTATCCAGAGCGTTCATTAGGCCATTTGCCTCTATAAAGATCAGACAAATTTATGTTGAGCTGGGTCACACGAGGCCAAAACCTCACCTGCTTCAGGCTTTCAGGACTGTACTTTAATGACAATTCAGGATCTAATGGAAGGCCAGGAAAAGGGTCATTTTATATCTGGAATATACTGGTATCTAACACCAAAATGATGTAATATATCTGATTGCACATTATGTATAAATCAGGACAGCTCTTAGTAGAAGGACCATATGTTCTCCATGCCAATGGAGATTTACACAGATTCCTGGGACTACCTGCCTGGGTTAAGGCAGTGCCACTCTTTTTATCCCTTTACAAAAAGCGTGGTCGCAGTACTACGGGTCAAGCTGGCCTTAAAAAAACAACCAACAATAGCAACGATGGCAAAAAAAGCCCCAAACCCAGCAAGTGTGTAGTCAGGCATTTCTGCCATAAAGCTCAGTGCTGGCATTCTTTAAGAGCTGGGCGACCAGAGGGGAGTTGCTGCGTTCCCCTGGAATGCAGCGAATGGCTTGTAAATTAGAGTCCCTAATGAAACCGCACTGGTGTCCAACTGCAGCAATCATCTGGTTAAAATCAGGCAGTAATTCCACTAATTTTACTGCCCTTCTCCCAGCCCTCAACGCCTCATTTAGGAAAAAATGTTTATGTTCCCCTCAAAACACCTGCATTTTAACTCGAGTCCCCAAAGCAATTATTTTTATTTTATTTTATTTTTAAGACCTTCTGTTGTGAAATGCAGCATCCCTCCCTTCTCTGAACTGAAGCACATGAATGCCCTGGGATTCCCAATCTTCAGACATGTTTAACCAGCGCTGTTTTTCTTGCACACTTCACAGGCTTCGCTATCCTATATATTTTCCACCCGCAGCTGCTGTCCAGAAGTGTTTAGGATATATATATTTCCCCCCCTCTCAGTAAATGATGAAATAAAACTACGTAGAGCTGTTTACATCGTGACTAAGGAAGTTAAGGTTGATGGAGGTGATAGTGACTGACACTTATCCAATTTCAGGCTTTCCAAAATGTCTGTGGCTCTTATCATGATTTAGTCTCTACCAGACCTTGTAGACATTAAACAACAAGAATGAGCACTATTCTCACTCAGAAAAAGAAACATTATATAGTGGATGCTGGAACACTACTATGATGTGCTGGGAGATCTTATTGTCTGCCATTCCATTAGGGTGAGTTATTCATTTTGTCTCCTTGGTTTCATGTTCATTCAAAGGTTTGATAGATTATGACTAAAGATCTCCTTCAGAAGTTGTAAGCAGATAGCCCCAGCCTGTGATGATACCATTTCTTGAAGCACAGGCATCCCAGATGAGGGAAATAGGATTCCCATAAACAGTCAGACATCTTCCTTTAAGTCCTCACGATCCTGAAATACTTGGCCTGCCAGCAAATTCTGGGAGAAAAAGAATAAATACAGGGGCCCACTCATTCCCCAGCCATCTACAAATATCTCCATCCATTTTACTGAATTGCTACAGTCTTTTTAGTTAGAGAAAAGCTTCAGCCAGGCCAAGGTGTGTAAGTGCTGGGGTACCCATCTCAAGGCTCCTCAGGTAGGCAAAACTGGGAGTAGATTCAAAATCCTGGCCTGTTTCACCTTGGAGAATAAAGGATTGAGACTACGCAAACTTTCCATATAACTGTTTTTTGCAGTTATAACTGGTTGGAACGGACATTTTCCATAGTAAGCAAATTCCAACTAATTTGCTGAAGCTAAAAATTAAGCTTTCTCTAGGTAGCAAGGAAGATGCTGGCCATGATGACTTACAAAGCAGCTGCTCAGAGCAGAGACAAAGCTGTAGCTTGAAGCACTCAACTCAGGTGTGGAGCACCATCTCCCAGTTCCCACTTGCTTGCCTTCACACCAGTGTGGCATGCTCTCGCTCTTTATCTAGTGAGGATGTATCAAGCTGTAGCCCTATATGTAGTACTGAACAGTTCCAGCTGTTGGTAAACCTGGAGTCAAACACGCCTAAAGAAGAGAAGATGGGTGGTTTGTTTTGGTTGCTTGGTCATTTGGGAAATGGCAAGATCATTGATTTCCTTTCAGGAGGAGGAGATATTTAGAAATGTTTGCATCCTCCCACCTCTAACACCAGAAAACTGTCTTCTTCCTTGCGCTGCTGCTGTGCAGATAATCTAGCTATTCTGGACACATGGTAAAATGTTTAAGTGGGAAGACAGTGTGCTTGACAGCTTGGGGCTGATGGAGACCTAGGGATGTAGCATCCTACAAGTACACAGAGAAGTTCTACCACCCCTTAGGAAGGGACCTTGCCCTTTTCTTGCTGAGCTGAAGGGTAAACACAGAACATGGATATGACGAGATGAAGGAAGCAGAGCAAATCTGACTCCTTGCCACACCTGGTTACAAGAGGAGATTAAGGGGGAAGAGAAAGGCCTATTGACAGCACCCAGAAACACTGAGGGGGGAGGCAATTGCGGAGGCAAACCAGCCAAACCAGGCCCATGCTTAATCTCAAACTTCAAAGAAGAGAATTCCTCAGAGCTAATAGGTCCCAAATCAAAATATGGTCAGGTATGGAACATGTGGTCACCACAGCATCCTGAAGGCTGAGCGACGTGAAGGCTTACAAAAGCAACTGGGCTTCTTCCTCTTTTAAAAAAATATTTCTTGCTTGTCTGCTTTCTTTTAGCGTTTGTTTTGACTTCATTGTATCCGAACTCCCTTGGACTTGATGGCGCAGGCCTACAGCTGAGCAGAATATACAAACGTAATCCCAATAATAAACGGGAGTGAGGGAAATATCATATTGAGCACTGTATCACATTCAGTTTTAATTAAAATTATCACAAGCAGATTTATGTTGGGTATAACTTTTCCTGCTGTTTCCAGGTTGTATTTATCTTCTAATTTGATTGCTTTTCAGTGCCGTTTATGAAAGCTGCCTCCCAACCAGAGATAATGCTGCATTTTAACACTTAGCCAAGCTTGTACTTTCAATGAGCTTTCTGCTTTTTGATTTTTTACACGATTTGACATCTTTCTGAGAGCTGGCAGAAGCAATGTGGTAGCTTGATGGTTTGAAATGTGCAATCACTGGAAGGTAGGGAAGCAGCCTTTCTTCAGCTGACTCTTATTATGAACTCACTTGCTGGGACCGAGACCCCAGATCAGCAACTGGCATCCCATTAAGGTCAAAGAGCCTGTTGAAGAGTGTGGTGTCTCTATGAGAAAAAGAGAAGGTAGGGGATCTTCTTGTCTAAGGCATTAAAGAAAACCTATTTGAAGGTCTAATCTTTGAATTTCTTTGGGGAATACCATTCTTCTTCTTTTGATTTGAATGAACTCAAAGCTTCAAACTCCCTGCATTTCTTCCAATGTTTAGCTAAAGTATACCAGCAGTGATAACAGTTCCCTTTTACCTCTGAGGTTCGTAGTTGATTGAGTCATTAATAACCTCCTAATTTCTATGTTTTCCTTTTCTTGTGTCTTCAGGGATATCTGGAAGCTAAATAAGAAAAAAAAAAGATATTTTACTGGGAGCCTTTTTTGTAGTTTGACAGGTGAGAAGTAGAGAAAGAAACCACTTTTCATAAGGAAACAGCACAGCTAAAATTAAAAGTAGGACTTGGCTCTTAGCAACTCTAAATTACTAGACAATTTGAAACCCACATTTCACTGCCTGACTTTTTGCTTGGAGAAGTCAAACCAGAACCCCAAACACATCCATTCTCAAACCTTGGGAGATTTCACATCCCGATCTGAGCTTTGCAACATGCTCCCACTTCTGATTAATGCATACCAATCCTACTCTGTTATAAAGTCAAATCAATGCCAAATGTGGTCGTGGTTTTTTGATAGGGAATAAGCGACATCCACCAATATATTTAACACAGGTTAGTAGACGGCCTACAGTCATGACAGTCTTGAACTAGTGACCTAGAAATGAAAGACTCCTTAATCCCTTTACCAAATCCTAAACCACTCAATTCCTGCCCCACCTCAGCAACTAAGGTCTTTTATAGATGTGCTAGAGGGTAATATGTAAGCCAGCAGAGTGTAAATTAAAGAGGAAAAAAAGGCTCTACTTGCAATAACATCGTAATTGTGGAATTTGAGAAAATAAGGGACTCAGGAGAGGTCTTCAGTCAGCTTGTCTCAAATTCAGTGCAAATTTATTCCAAGAATATTTTGGCACCTGCGAACAGCCCAAAACTTTTATAAGCATCATAGCAGGGGAAAAGTGATGCAAGTGAAAGACTGTAGATAGACTCAGAAAAAGGTCTTGATTGTTCATCTGACCTGTTGGCTTCCTCTGTTGCTACATCAGTTTGCTTTATGACTGTTTAACTCTGTCAGTTACCACGATGACTTTACGAAGTCACACTGACATACAAGTGGAGCGTTTAATCAGATCCCTTAATTCAGCTCTTCAGGGATGAAACTCGCCTTGGAAAAGAAGAACAGCAGCCACAGACCATTCATCTCTTAAATCCTATATTGTTTAACCTGGTATCTTCATCTTTGTCTGGGAATTGTCACATGAAGGGTTTCTCTTCTGTGTTACTTAGTCCTTCTTGTAAGTTCTGACAAGATATACCGTGAGAAAAATATTTGTTTCGGAAGCTGTTTCCTATAACATAAAAGAACCTTAAAAAAAGAGTGGGTTTGGATCATAATTGAATTCAAAGCTACACAGCACAGAGTAACAACAGCAAACTCTGTGCCGGTACAGTTGGAATTTTGCTGCCAAATGTGGTTAAACAGTTTTTCACTTTTCCCCAAAACATGAACATTGTCTAAGTAGAAAAGTATTTCCATTTGTAGAAGGGACTTTTTTCATTTTGTACATCTGCAGGCATAAAAGGACCATAATAGACCACAAATTAGATCCGGGAACTGAAACAAGCTCAGCTTGTAACTGAGACCACAGGTCTGTAAAAAAAACTATAGCATCATTTTTGGGTGAGCTCTTTTTTTTTTCTTGTTTGTTTGTGTTTTTTTTTTCTTTTATGGCAAAGCAAATGAAAACTCATTTTATATTCAAATATGACACCATCTGTTCCCTGAGTTAGAAAAACTGGGTGAACTGATCCAATATACATTGTGCTAGAAGGAGGGGAACAAATGCAGAAAATATCTCTTTCTCATCTCTCTCCTGTTTTGTGTCCCACTGTTCCATGACTTGACCACAAAGGACTTGCAGATGGCACATGAGGATATCTTTTTTTGTGTGTGTGTCTTTGATCTGGTCCCTCCATTCTTCTGGGCTAGAATTTTCTCTTTCCCAGTGTGATCTGCTTCCCTCTGACATAGCCTCTCTCAATGCTCTCCCCACTGAAGTGATGGAGACTAGATCACATAGGAGCTCTTCCCAGAGTCCTGTGACAGACTTAGTCCTAAAGTGGTGATGCTTCACTGCTGTTTGTATTCAACTCTTCTTCTCCTGTGTTCCCATGGAGTGGAGGAGGCTACCTTGCAGGAACAGCTTTGGCCGGCACAGTGGCCAGGTGCTGTGCCGAGGATTGCATCCATAGGAGCTGAAAGTCCCAGTCATGGATTCTGGATCAGTCCTCTTCATTTCTGACTGCAGCCATTTTGAACCAAGAACAGAATAGAACAGATCCCTTGCAATCATCTCAAGCACTGGACAATCTGTGGGCAGTAACTAAATGAAAAGAGGGAGGGGATAACTAAAAATCCACCAGGTATGTAACTCTCTGGGAATGTGAAAAATACTCCTATATAACTTCCGAGCTCATCAGTAGAAACAGCATGAAAAAAGTATTCTGCAGCAACCAATACCCTCACCTCCCCTTCTAAATAGAAAGAGTCCCTGAGCTAGCCTGAGCCTGACAATGGCTGATTCTGAGGCATATGTTAAACAGTTTTCAGCTAACATGACCAAAGGAAATCAGCTATGAAACTGTATTAAGGAAATATGAGACTACTGTAATCTGCATAAAAATAAATTTGGGTATATTCCCAAAACACTATCACACTGTGGAATTGCAGGAAGTGGGCTAATGGGAGGGAAGCTTTACTTTCCCTAAAGAAAACCTGACCAAGATTATTTTTTTTTGTAAAAATAAAGCTACTTTCGTATTCTTCTTATATTGCCGTCCTGTGTTTGGAGTTGGGTGAATAGTTTGTATTAAATAATTTCCTCTGTGAAATGAACCTTATATTATTATTGCTCAAGGACTGTTGATAACATGCTGGGGTTTCCTGCACTTACTATTCGTTTCTAATTGTTCAACAGCTTGAAATCAAATATGCGTATTCCTCTAAGGAACGATGTGAGTTTGGGTCGAGTGTTTTGATACCTTTGCGGTGCTTGAAGCTGTGACAGTTTTTGTGACAGGCTCCTTCACTTATCACCTTTTGCATGCCCTTTCGGGTGGGATGTGCTGCTGGGGACCCCTGAAGTAGAGCAAATCCAAGAATAATTGCTGCTGGAGTGGGCTGTGGAGAAGGCAATACAAAGAGAAAAGGCTGTGTGAGCTTTCTCTTTTGCTCTCTGGGGCTGGAAACATGGTGTAGCTACTATGAGAAGGGACCATCACCCAAGGGAGCCTTCTGTCCCCCTCCAGTATTGTCCCCTGGCTGGAAGACAGCAGGCTTCCACAGTACAGGCTTCCCAGTTTGCAGGAAACAGGTTTGTTTTTTGTTATCCTTTTGGCTTTACTCCCAATTGAACAGCAACCAGCATTTTTTAAAACTTGGAGCAAGGCAAGGCCTCTTGTGTTTCTGCCTGGGGAAAATCCTTGGGGCTAGTGGGGCGCCCATGTCCGGTGCCACCACAGCCAGACCCGGGCAGCCACACGACATTGTGGGGATCCTATGGCCACTGGGTGTCTTCACCTGGGCCATCCCTTGCTCCAGCCACGTGGTCCAGAAATCTTGTCTGACCGGCTAAGTCATCATTATTTTTATCCTGACAAAATTCCTGTTGGGAAAGAGGGGAACTCAAGATGTTTGGTGGCTTGGCGGCACATCAGGCTCTCAGTAAAATGGATATTTTGCTATGTTTGCTGCTAAAACCAAGGTTGGTTGAGCAGTTCCAGGGTGTTCCTTTGGACGCACTTGTGGTCCCACCTACTCAGGACCCAGACAGGGCCCTCATGGTATCCCATCTTGAAGGGGGAGGAAATTCATCTCATCAAAGATATTGCCAGTGCAGCTGTGCAAAAGCAGACACAAAGCCAGTGCGGTCCCTGTCACACTTCTGTGAGCAGTTATTTCACACAGGGAAAAAGAGAGAGCAGAGGGAAATAGCCATTTCAGCAAGAAATGTGTCTAATACTTTTACTCCGTGAGTCACCGAGGCGGCCAGCTGGGTGTTTGCTGAAGGAAGGCAGCAACAAAAATACAGAGCAGGACAAGGAAGGACAAAACTTCACACGGCTCAAAGCAAATCTAAACTTTCCATGTTGTAGATTTGGAGGAAGGAATGCAGTCCCCTCCTTCCTTCCCCACCACTCGCACACACACAAAACAACCTGAAACTTGTAGTTAAGAAAATAAACTGCAGAGAAAGCCCCCGAAGGGCCTTGGCAGCAAACTGTTCTCACTAAGTTGGGAATCTGCACACTCATAGTCTGAAAGAAATTAAGATGCTGGGGGTTGGGGAGAGGAAGAAAGGAAGGGAGGGGGAGAAGACAGGGGAAAATCAACAGCTCTGGGGTGAAATGCAGGTTGATGCTGCCTCATCATTTTTAAACCTAAAATAAAACAAGCAAATTTTCTTTAACTGCAGGTCAAAATAAAAGGGGAAAAAAAAAATTCTTCCCTCATCTGTTCGCAGTAATTACTAACAGAACGCAGCCCCTGCCAGCTGCAGAGTTCATGGATAAATGGAGGGACGCATTATTCTCTCTCTCTGGGATCAAAACCCCAAACTTTGTATCTCAATTTGCCTGTGGTATGTCTTTCATATACTCTTGCAAAGTCATTTCACTGAGCTGTTCAGTCAGGACTTTTTCATCAGACAAAAATTGTGATGTTTGCAGGCTTTCAAGTTTATTTTAAGTTTGCTTCTGAATGAGAAACATGACTCCTGCAATTTCCCAAACTTTTATTATGTCATTATAGCATACTTATTATTGGATCTACCCACTTTCCTTGTTAGCAGCCATGCGCAGCAGAGTGAGTTCGTACTCCAGCTACATACACTGGCTGCTGTGGATGCAACAGGGTGTAGAAGTCCTCTGGAGGTACGACTGGAAACCATGTGAATATTTGAAAGGGACAAGATTAGTCCCTGATTCGTGTGCTGTTACAAAAGCGATGATGGTAGATGTCACTGAGCATAGTGTAGATACATGTAGGAGAAGGAGGTGATAGCCTCCTCCTGATATTTGCCATCGGCTGAATTTTAAAGCAGATCAGGGTCCTAGGCCAAGCACAGACAAGTAGAGCAGCCTCGAGGCTGCTTTAAGTTGTCATGAGAAGTGAACGTGCAGCAAAAATAGTAACTGAGGGAAATAAAGTCAGCTTAAAAGCTCTTGTGATTCTTTAAACAAGCTGATTGCACTGAAGAATCCACACCATTATACTGCTGAACATCTTCCAAGATCAGACAGTCCTTCCGTCAGAGATTGTAACGAGCAATTAAGACTCATGAACTGTGTGTGTGTGTTTGTGTGTTTGCACACACTTCTTCAGGCAATACAATGAGGGGGTCAGTACTGGTGTTGTTTGTGGAGTTAAAAGATCGGACCTGTTCCTTGCAGATTGTTTGGCAAGATCCAGAAGGCATGTGATTTCATCAGGATTTGGTAATCACAGGTAAACCTGATGATCTGCAGTATTATTTGTGGAACCTCTCTGGCATGTGAGCATGGAGACCATTACCTTTTCTCTTGTAGAAATAGTGGAGAGTGATTAACGAGAATTAGGAGAATTTTTGAGAAAGCTATTACATCATTTCTCAGAGTATGAGAAGGGAAGAATAAGCATGGGAACAGAAATCAAGAGATCTAACTATTATCTCTCTCATACTTGCTATGTGACCTTGGTCAGGGTCCCACGTATTGGTTTCCCACCATAAAACAGACGGAATTATCTTCTTTCACTACCTTTCAAGGCACTGGGAAGTTTAATTCATGCCTCCTTGCAAAACACTTTGAGATCCTTGGGCTGAAATGTAAAGTCTTCTTTTTATGATTCCGGGTTTTATTCATTTTAAAGTAGGGATTTTGTTTGTGACATACAGTAAAGACACGGTACTGTGGCTGGAGAGTTAACCCGCTTTGCACGGCGCTCTGTCCTGTGAAGTCAGCCTGATGGACTGCAGCATTTCACTGATGCATTTTAATGTATACCTTTTATACCTTCACCACTCTGGAGGGGAAAACTGACATTATCTGGGCCGATCTGCTGCTTTCTCACTGGCTGATTACACAACAGAAGAGGCTAGGCCTGGGGCAGATCTATTTTCTACACCTATTATGCTGTTGCACAGTTGAAGTTCAGTTGTTAGCCGCCTTTAAAAACGACAAATGTGCTCTAATTTTAGAGCATCATAGCAATCATTGTTTTTATTTCAGCAGAGAGGAAAAGTGGAGGAAAAAAAACAGCTTGGGACTTAATAAACACCTTAGCCTGCAGCCTTCGACTTTATTCATGAGGTTTTTTATCTTCTCTTCCACTCTCCGTGCACTCACTGCATCTTCTTTACTGCACAGTCTTAAATTACCATTGCAAAGGTTATATGTTTATTTACAAAGAGCTGGCTATGAGTGGTGATCCTAAAGGCGAGGAGGGTGTCTCGTGGCAATAAACATCTCTTGCTCTCTTAAACACCAAGGCCAAATGAATAAGGCGATGTTTAGTGCCTCAGACATATTATGGTTTATAGCTTCATTAACTACCTGACCTGTATTGTGTGCAAATTTCATCAAAGTGAGATGCATATTTATTCCCCGAGGTGGGCTGGCTGATAATGTTCTTATTCTTAAAGGAACAGTGCAAGTAATTACTTACAATTAGTGTTGTGAAAGTAAGGGAATTTTGTGAGGCGAAGTAATTTCACATACCTGAAATTTCACTTAACAGAAAAAAGGCAGTGCAATGAATATTTATGCTTAGGTGAAACTGAAAATACGTGAATATGGCTTCTCTCAACTCTTTGCAGCATATGGGATAGATTTAACCACAGAATATAAAAAAACCCCCACCACCCTCTTGGCCAAATTCTTGTCTGGTGCAACATAGTTCCCTTCACCAGAGCTGGATCAGGTCTTTCAGATCAATTGAATGTGAAATATAAACTGTTCAAATTTTTCACCCCATTCCATGCCCTCTCCTTTGCTTTTTACTTAATCTTAGGATCTGGGTTTGGGGGATATGAGTATCATTGTTTTGTTTTTTTATTGTAATTGTACATAGAGACCCTCACCAAACTGGGATTATGCTGAAAACTCAAATTTTAGTCCACTGTCTGATTGTAGACCAGCTTTCCTGGAGCACAAAGCATGTCTTGGGTTGCTTTCCTACAGAGATGCTGTGACAAGAGTTCTGCTTTTGTAAGTGGGTTTATTTTTCATGGAACAAATGTAGCCAATGCAAAGGGCCATCTGTGGCTCAGAAGTGAGTTCACCACCTTCTCTGCACACGCCTTCCCATTTGAAAAACACCCCACAGCCACAGCAGTGTTTGTTGTAGAGTTCATAAACCCCACAGCTCTATATTCATCTGTCTTTCCTGTAATGGAGGTGTTTCTTATAGCCTTGAAGAACGCTTCTGGTGTTTGCAATGGTCAGCTCTGAATTTACAGGTAGGGCAAAGGTAGCTTAAATATATGTGGTTCTTCCACTCCAGGATCAGTCAAAACAACTTGTACTCTCTGTCCTGCAACATGATCGCATCTCTCCACCACTCACATTTCCATCAGGGCCGAGCCTAGTCTTCCAGTTGTTCCAGGTTCTTACCTTTCTAATTCTAAAAAGCTGCTGGCAACAGCCATGTTTGCCTGCTTAAAGGACAGGTTAGTAACTGACTGTAGGAGATATTGCTAGGAAGTTCTGCAGAAAGGACTTTTTGAGAGTTGCATTTACACTTTAACCATAAGTATATGATGTATTTTACCATGTGCACTAACTTAACCAGAGAATGTCATGGAGCTAATTCCGAGCAATTGGATGTCTGTGGTCTAACCACTAGCAATAGCTGCCACGCGTGATGAATGGCCTATGGTCAAGGTACATATCCTGAACATGGAGAAGCACAGTTTAAGCTGTTGTTCCTCTGTGGTAATGTTGTTCTGTGGCATGGGGAAGTTTTCTTATTCTGTCAATGTTTGCTTTCCAGCTACTGTAAAAAGAAAACTTTAGAAATCAACTGGAACAGAAAAGAAAAAAAAAAAAAGGAAGGAAGGAAAAAAGAAAGTGATCTTTCTCAAGTGCTGTGAAATCTGCCAGATGGCGAGCTGAGCTTCAGCCTAGGACAGGATGGTGATCGCTGCAATCCATGAGGCCCCCTCATCATAAAGCTGCTCAGTCACCTTTCAGGTTAAAGGAACCCACCTCTCCTGCCACGAGGTCAGAGCTAGGTTTTTAGCAAAGTCAGGAGAGAAATTCCTGTGGGCATTCACTGCAAGTGAGCTGGGGCTTCAGTCACTGTGTTCACTGGATGCTTGGGATACTTCGTATTTGACGTTCCTTGACAGCTTTCCAGGGGTCAAGCACCGAGTGTGCTTGGACTCATTTCTCCCTATGGTCTCTTGGTAGTTTCTTCCCAGGAATAAGTTCTGGACCTCACGTAGGAGCTTTTTGACTTGGTCATTAGCTTTGAGCACCATTTGCTTGTTATGGTTCTGGTAACAATGGTTGGACTGTCTCTGTCTCTTGTAGGCGTCTAAATATGTTTTTTAGGCAATTAGCATGTTTTAGGGAAAAACAAAATGAAAAAGGAAGACCTGCACATGGAAATCCTCCTCTTAATATAGGTAGAACCAAGTTTATGATGTCTCTTTGGGGAACTTTCTGTACTTTTGGTGCTGTTGCCTTAACTTCGTGGGTTTTTTTTTTTTGGTGCAACTACCTCAAATTCATGCCATTGAATTAAAAACTCAACCAATTAACTAGGTCAGCTACAGGATCTATAATAGTTATAGAAATAATTCAGTACTTTCCCTATCCTTTATGGTTGGGATGCATCTTTTTTTTCATTTTATTAAAAAATGAAAAGACTACAACAATAAAGACAGAGACGTACAGAGGACAAAATGGCCTCTTGTTTAGATAAAAAGTGATAGCATTTTGTCACAGTTTACATATCCAAAACAGGGGGAAACTTGTTGCTTCCCCCTCCCCCCTCCCTGTTGGAATCAGGTCCAAAAACTATCTAAATTATGAAGCTAAGGGAAGATTTTTTCAAGGACACAGATCAGATTTTAAAAATCAGTGTGTTCTACATTATTGTAGAAAGCCAACGAAAGAAAAAATATATGACCATCAAAAATGTAATGTCAGCACTGACTTGGCCAAGTAAGTAGGGAACAAAAGCTTGTGAGTGTTTGAGAAGTCCCAAACCTGTAAAGCTTCTTCCTTGAAAACTGTAATTTCTTACTTTCAAGTTATTCAACCTTTCACCTGTTAAGCTTCTGCCCTCAACCTTGACCCCTGGTGTTTGTGTAGCATCGTAGTACCTAAGGTTAGAAATTTGAAAAAAAGAAGAAAACATAGATGGGAGAAAACTCCGGAAGTCTGCAAAAATTTGGAAACTTGAAATATATGCAGCTTTTATTTTCCCATAAGTGTATTTTTAATCTGTAGAAAAGATATGTTTATAGTTCCTCAGCAGCTTTGTTCAATCTGATTTAATGGTTTGTCAGTTAATAAAAGTGGGCTAGGAGTGAGATTTGGGCAAAATAAATATAGCAGACTTTGGGGACTGTGTTGAAAAAAGTAAGTCACAGAAAAAAGCAGGAACACAATTTGAAACCATGTTATTGTAAGAACTTACACTTATGGGAGGATTCTGATTTCCAAAGACTGACTTGTGACACAGGGAGTGTTCACAGGTCCTGGATCTCAGCTGGTTTAAATCATTACATTCATAGGATCTGTTGTGCTCCATCCACTGGTTTGCGGATAATTCTCAAAGTCGTGGCTGACACCATCTTTGTCTGATGGAACAAGTCTATAGAATCAGACAGTGTTCACAAACGACATTTTCCCCACAGCTTGGTCTCATGCTGCTTTGTGTCATGCTACAGGGAGTCATCTGGGACAAATGTACCAGTTCTTCAACAACCTCCCTACATGTTCATACGTATGCAAAGAGAGATGTGCAAATACCAGCAAAAGTACATAGAAGTACTTCTGAACCTAAATAGTGTAACTGCAGTGGAGGCGATCTAAGGTTTGTCAGCAAATCCTCTTCCACTGAACAGTTCTCTTTCCCCGAGATGCCAAATTGTGCAAAGAAAACGGTTGATGAAACTGGTAAACTCTTCCACTTCGACACTTTCTAAAAATTCTTCCATTGCCTCAACCAAAATCTGCTGCTTTGTTTGCTATATAAGTTAAGGGAAACTTGTCTCAAAGAAAAGACAGAGTTAGAGAAGAAATGAAACAATTTGGAAAGAACGTGCTTCAAACAACCTAATCTTCTTTTCCTTGGTGCATATGTGGAATTTTGGTGTCTAAAAATATTGGCTATTTATTCTTTTCATCTTGATTTGAGATAGGAACATTTCTTTTTTAAATGTCAGATTTACACATGGGATGGGAAAAACATTTCCTGTCTTGATCTAAATTGTGAGTTATGTGCACGGAAATGTTGTGGGTACTTCTGTGGATTCTCTCTCCATTATGGCTGTATGCATGATTTCTACATTACATCATGGGCTGGACCCAGCACAGGCTAAATCAGTCCCAGGGAATCAAATTCTACTGGATTGTCTGAAGATTTTATAAAGTCACAAAACACCCCCGGAGGGCTAATGAGTCTTGGGAAAATCCATTTCTACTAAGATTTCAAAGTCAGACTACCAGAAAAATTATCTCCAGTACAATGAACTCCTAGATTTCCATTCTCTTTCTGTTGTTTATACATGCAAATTATTTTTGACCATGCTGAGACCAAATTTTCCCCTAGTCTGCTTACTGTATTCCCTTAAATGCTTGTTTTATTTCTCTATTTGCAATGAAGGGCAAAGATCTGAGTTATAAATCATTTGCTGATGTAGTACATAGTGATGGGATCCTTCTTAGATGGTTTACATATATAGACAGGTGCCAATTTGGACAAAATAGGGTCATCTCAGGGATAACCATCCAGGCTTGTGTATCAAGAGAGACCAGTTGAAGATAAGTGTGCATTTTACTCACAGTAAGTGTAATCCTTGTAGTAGAGCCAAGAAACACGTTACTGAATTTTTCAGAAGCTGGAAGATGCAAAGAAGAGCTTTGCTACATCCAAGGAGAAATAGTGACAGTAACTGAGCTTCTGGTTCATGTAGATGTACTCTTTTCTTGCAAGACCACTATGGGATAAACTAAAAGAAATTGTATTGCTGAGGGAAAATGCTACATACAACCAGCAGATCAGGAGGACAGGACTGGGGCTTGCGACCATCCCTCCAGTAACCAGGAGACTGCATGAAAAGCTTTTGAATAAGGTCCTTCTTTCCTGTCAGAACCTTAGACTTTGTCTTGACTAGAATTTAAAGACATTGTTTGAACATGCTACCTCACACCTTTTGATTAAAAGCTTTGAGGTGAAGCCTTAGTTCCATTTAAAGTTAATGGCAAAATTCTCACTAACTTTTCTGGAATCAGAATGCAACGTCTTTGTGTGAACAAACCCACGTTTCTTACTTGTCCACACTAGACAGACTTTTAAATCAAGACTGTGCTTTACAGAATACATCACCCAGCCACACTGATGTGCATTTTTAAATTTTAAGCTCCTTTCCACATTCAAGGCATGCAGGTTATCACAGAATCACAGAATCACAGAATGTTCTGTGTTGTTAGAATCAAATGACTGGGAGGGAGCAGGGAAAAGGCCAGACAAGGAGGCAGCCACTGCCGAGGTGTGGTGGAGACGTGTGTTTTGGTGAAGACCACAGATGTGTCATCCATGCTAGTGAGGGGAAAAAGTCATCCTCTGCAGTTATTGTTTAACAGTATCTGGAGAGGGAATACAAACCGCATGAGGAAATCCCCACTTTAAGTCAAGACCTCATGCGATGCCAAACATGTCTTTGCAATTTTATAAAGGTGAAGGGGATCAAACGAAAGATAAACGGGGTCTAGGAAGAGTTGCGCATCCCTCCTCCTGTGCCCTTCCGGATGCTGAGTCACGTGGGCTGAGGTGGATGCACTGAAAAGACGAAGCCACATCTCAGCAGAGCTGGGAGGTGTCTGGGTTTGGTTTTAGTGATTCCTGTAGCTCATTTAGAATGAGGCAGTCCCTCCTTGGGAGATGGTGTGATGCAGTCCGGAGTCAAGATATTTTTGTGCCGATGAACTCTGCAGGCCTGCAGTGGATCATCTGGCAGAAGGAGAGATGAAGATGTTATAAGCAAAAAATTGGATGCCATTCATAGGGCTGAGCAGGAGAAGAAACTGTCTTGTGAGCACTGAGAAACGCTGAGAGCTCCCACCCTGGACAAAGCTGCCCTGTTCGATGGGACCTAACCTGTAGCTGTCTGGTGCAGCTTGCCCAGACTTTCCTTGGAAATCCCCTTCTTCTTCCTCCCACTCTTTCCTAATCAACAGGAGGGTTTTTCTTTTTTTTTTTTCTTTTTGAAATGAATGATGTTCCCTTCAAACAAAGGGAGATTCCCCTTTGCTACCACCAGGACTGGGCTCTGGTTTTTCCCCAGCGCCTCTCAGCTCCTCTGTCCCTTCCCCCTGCACTTTTTGTTGCTGTTCTCAGAAAGGAAAGTGAATTTTTGAGAGTGTCAGTGTAGTGTAAACGCTGATATATAGGCCACAGTTGTTTGAGGGCCTTTTGAGAAGCAAACTCCTCCCCTCTCCTCTGTTCCCTTCAAGTTGGGAATGATTCATCAGCTGGCCTTTGGCAAGAAAAGAGCCCTGCCCTGGGTCTTGGGCCTTTGACCCGGGTGAAGAGAGGGGTCAGGCCGCGAGCAACCGTGCAAGCGCGGCTCGGCAGCTACGGCCCTGGGAGACACAAGGGAGCGGGGAGGGAAAGAATGGAGTGGGACGGTGGGAAAAAGCGGGAATTTATAAAAGTTAAGAGTATATTTCTAAGAGCCTCAGCGGATCAGCTGACAACTGGGGTCAGGGGTCGTATTTATGCTTGATTCCCTGGGCATGTTACAGTAACATCTGCTTGTTAAGGGTCTGTGGGGACCAAATGTTCCTGACCTTTGCCTACAGAAGGGGACAAACTGGGAGATTAGGGGTGTTCATATTAACGTTTGTGTTTGACTTGAAGGTTTCCCCTTATCTGAGCCTGGTTTGTCAGTTTTGCTGAAATTCTTTTATGTTCTACCCAAATAAACAGGTCAATCATGCCAGTCGTTTGGCCAGGATTTGAGGTCATGAGGTGTTTGACGTCACTTGACTCCTAGAAAGGGGAATAGGAAGGGTGGGAACCCTCGCTCTGGGAGGTGAGCCTCAGTCCATCCCTGATCTGAGTGCTCCATCAGTCATAAACATCTGGAACAGACACCAGGCCCCTGCCTTGTCCGTATTTAGCAATGAAAGAGCTAATGCCAAGATGCAGCCAGAAGCTTACAAAAAGGGTAGGACCACTTCTATGGTAGATTTTGTGACTACCAGCTATGCCAGAAAATACTATGTATGGAAATGTCTTGTTATACATAGGAGGACTTAATGTCCCCTCACAGATGTGTTTGAAATTAATTTTTGAGAAGCAATAATTAGAAATTATACTCTTTATGAACTATAGTCCCACAACTGGAAAGATCTTTGGCCAACTATTTGGAACTGGAGAAATGTGTTTTAAAAATCTGTTACGTATAAAAAGCTCCTTTCATTTTTCCTACTAACTCGAAGGAGTTTGGTTCTCAGGTAACGCAGTGTTGCTGAAAGAAGGATGAATAAATATTGTGGACATTTTTCCCAGCACCAGCAGCTTTAGGTTTTGTTCTTATGTTTATCTCATTGAACAAGAGACAAACATTACTCTCTTATTTAATGGGAGCAGGGAAGCACCTGAGCATTAACATTATGCAGTGAGCATTTTCAATTCATTATGAAGTGCCTATTAATGCCTGGTTTTATCGTAGTCAGCTATGATGTTTAATCCATCACTGTAAGTATCTATGAACATACAGCAAGTGACTACTCTTCTGGATCTGGGAAAATAGGACTGTTGATTTTTTGCTTGTTTACGGACACTGTGACATTCACTTCTGTCCAAAGTTAGTCTCAAATCAAACCCCGGAGACCACATAAAGTTTTATTTCAGCTAAAAACAGCCTCAACACTGGAAACGTTTTTTTTGTAGGCGTGTATTTTGGCTATTTTTATCCAGCAGCAGCTACAAGTTATCTCATATCGTGCTATCACTTGTGTTGCCCTATATACGGGTCCAAAGTCAACAACAGTCAAATTCGTGTCATGCAATCCAATTTTAGCTGTATTAAAAAAAAAACAAACCCACCAAAAAAAAAAAAAAAGGGACTAGTCCAAAATGGAGAACCTGTCCAAGGTCCAGGAGCTGGAGGGGAACCAAAGAGAACTAGATCTAGAGGTGATCCAGGGTGGTTTACAGTTGGGGTCTTGGAGTGAGTAGTCTGGTGAAGGAAAGGAATGTAGACCATTCAAATCCACCTTTGTTATTATAAATAATAAAAAATTTCATTCGGAAGTGCATTCTGCCAGACTTCACAATAAACCTCCTAGCAGGTTATTGAAATTCTCTTAATCAGGGTCAGAACCCACAAGCTGGGGTCTGCCCTGTGAGTTCAGTGGGAAAAATATTCTTCTTTCCAAATAGTCTTTTTTCCTCTTTCCTTTTCTCTTTCAGTTGGAAGGGACCCCCACATAAACATGCAGAGCAATTTTCCAGTACATTAACCCGGGAGGGGGGAATCCTTACTAGCAATGCAACGGGTAGCCTAAAAAAAAATAAAAATGGAGCAACTGGGTGAGCTGAAGATGGATGAGCCTGGGATATAAGACAGGGTAGTTTTTCCACTGTCCTGCCCTATACACCTAGGACAAAGGCTTCATTGAGTGAGATGCTTGACATCAGCCTCATAAACTAGTAGTTGGGCACAAAAGGTCTGACACTTGAAAGTACCAGTCCCTGCCCTCTTTGCATTGCAGCTGCACAGAGGGGTTGGGTCTAACAGTTGTGTCCCTTTGTCGTCCCGTAGGACAAGAGGTGAAGATAAATAGTGTTGACTTTAATGCAGTCACACAATTTTGCGTTTTCCCAAAAGACAACATTTCCTCCCAGGCCTTACTTTATTACCTCGAGCAGCTAGAACCATCTTCCTTCTCTTGGGGGTGGGGGTGGGCTAGAGGTAGTAGAGGGCAAAGGGAGGAGAGATGAAACCCAAGCCCTGCTACCTCTTCCCCAGCAACGAAGTGGGTTGTGATTTTCTCCTTCTTTGTTGTGCTGGCTTTCTTTTCGTTCTCGTGGGAAAGCTGGAAATGGCGTGAAAAGCTTGGAAAGATGTTGAAAAATGTAGAAATTTCTATGAAGGAAACCCCCAACATTTCTTAAAAAAAGTACTCCTGTAAGTTCTACAGTAGGAAGAAGGGTTGAATTTTCTGTGGAAATTTTGTGGCCAAAAGCTTGCCAGAATGTGTTTGCAAGCAATTGCCTTTCAAAATGATCATTCATTAGTTCCTTCAGTGTCTTGTAACTAGAATGGTGAGTATTTCACCTGGAAATGTAGAGTTGAAATGTTTATTGGAAACAGAGTTGGAAAAGTAATGTCTTTATTGATGCAGACAGTGAAGGAGGAAATTTTGGAATTATGAGACTTCTGTTCACATCTGAACTTAGTGGGTCATAGCCAAGTTCAGCTGTTTAGAGAGCTGTCTGATACTGCAGAATGTCCTTTTTGGATGTGTCCATGTCATCCTGTACAGTGGCTCATTCAGTGATGAGTAGAACATCTCAAGTCATTTGTATTTGTCCAGCTTGACCCTTCTCTTTCCTTCTCCATGGTGAACTTGTGGTAACGACACCACAGAGAATGAATGAGCTAATTAAAAATGTATTAAGGGGAATTCTAGACTTGTAAGAAAAATAAACGTTAGACCTGGGACATGAAGGCTGTGGAGAAACAAAATAATCTAGCCTATGATCTATGCTGTTTTGGCCAGATTGCTTTAAGTCAGAGTATTTAAAGCTGAACTAGATATCTCTACAGTGCCCAAGAGTCAAAAGCACAAGAAAACCTGTAGCTATTTTCTGTGTGGATGTATGTTGGAAGAAAGCCATCAGAGAAGGTCCTGCCTGACAACAATTACTACCCTTTTCCAAGTTAACCATATTGTTAATTTTTCAGTCCTTGTAGCCTAGTTGAGCTCGTTTCTTGGCTTCCTGTTGACCTGTGATCTTGGACTGACTTGAAAAGCTGCCTTATATGCTTAAAGAGTACAGTTGGTGTCTATTTGATAAGTTGTCAGCAAATCTGAGAAAATAAAGACAGGCAAGTTCTATTAAGCTGTTTTGAGTCCTATCAGCCCTTAGGACTTGACAACTAAACAGAAGATGAGAAATCATATATTTGAAAAACGAATTCAGTTCTGTGAGATATCAAGGATAAGCAGGAAAAGAGGCTTTTTTTCCTCAGCATTGTCCTCTGCAAATGGTATAACTGTCTACCCCATCACTATGTTATTTATTTCAATAGAAAGAAAAAAAAATGCCTAGTGGATTTGACAGCTGCCTGGCAGCAAAAGGAGTCCTGGACAAAATTACTAACTCCAGGGAGTCAATGACAAAGTCCAATTGACTGTGATGGGGCAGAACCTGTCCCCTGGGAACAGTCCTGGCCAATTTGGCCAGGGACTAACTTTTTGCTTTCCCAAGTCACCCGGGCAAACACTACCCACTTCTTTCTGTGACTGTATTTTTCAGTGATCCTCCTGAGCACTGAGTGACCTAATTTCTGGGGCACTGAGCATCATCTGAAGTCAAAGGCTGCTGAGGGTGCTCTTTGCTCACTCACACTTCCAGAAATCAATTGAGATTTATTTCCAAGTCAGCAAAATCAACTCAGGCTACTAAAGTCTGATTTTCAAAGCTGCTTGAAGTCAGCTGAAATTAGGGGTTAAAGCGGCTTAGAAAACTAGCTGGCACCTATCTGCATTTTTATGTAAGTAAGTATCTTTAAAAATCTGACTCCATCTCCTTATACTTAGCACTTTTTTTTTTTTTTTTTTTTCCAGAGTGCCCAGACTCCCATGACCTTACTGAAAGGAGAGGCACTAAAATTATACAGCAGGTCTTATTAGGTACACAGTCACATTGCGGTGTATGTAAATGCATGCCTCAGGTCTGGAAAGAGGTCGAGTCTTTCACTGGGCTGAGGGACAAATAGGTGCTGGAATTAGAGCAGTGTAAAGATTATGTCTGTGAGGTAGGCGAGGCATTGAACTGTCCAGGGATCTTAATGTACCTCTCCCCCTTCAGTCCCGTTGGTTGGTGGTGTAGGCATCCCTGCTCCACTGGCTGCACAGTTCCCCCACACAGCGTAGAGTAAGCTCCTTGGAAAAGGCCATCCTTTACCATGAGTGGATTATCTGATCTGCACAGTAGCATATACAGAAAGTTGGTGATATAATCTTACTTTCATCCTCACCTACTTTGTCTCCCCAGCCCCTGTGCTGCCTAATGTGCAGAGAGATCGTCGGCTCGAAATCATAGCAAGGATAAGAAAGTTTTACTTTGCTCTGCTGCTCTCCCTGTCCTCCAAATACCATTATTGTGTGAGTTTTTTCAAGAGTTTAAGAAATGTTCAGTAGCAAAATTGAAGAACTTGGGCAGAGCTCTCCTTCAAGCAGAGTGAAATGGTCCCAAGCAGCCAAAACAAGAGTCCTCTCTCACAGAGGTGTCTTTGTGCAGTATAAAACTAGCAGAGCTGGGTCTGTGCCACATTTTCCTTGCCCTGTGAGAAGTGGAGGGCTGAGAGCATGGCTGAAAAAGGCTCAGGACATTCTCACAGTCAGGGCTGGCAGGACTTGTCGGAAGGCTGTTCCAGCTGGCTGGGATCAGAGCATCCCCAGGGGTGTGACAGATTCCCTCAAGAATGAACAAGCAGACTGAAGAACATGAAGATGTGTCTCCTTTCTCCTACCCCCTGCTCTGATCCTAAACCTAGGTCAAAACCAGCTCATTTCAACACCAAAATATAGGCGTTTGATTCCCGTTAAAGATCTAGTCTTTCTATACTAGCTGTTTAAAATGTTGCAAGTTGCTGCTATCAAGATTTTCCTTCTCTCTGCCTGGGGAAAATCATTGATACTAAGTTTAAATAGGCATCCTCCTCCACGCAATTCTTTTCTCTAAACAAATTAGCATACGTTGGAAAACTGTCTTGGAAATGAGACAAACAATGACTCGATCTGAACTGTTTGTGTTGGCTGAACATTGTGACACTGGGAAAGTCCAATGCTGGTCAATATTCTTTTTCTTGGGAATTGACAGTAATAACCTACTCAGAAGAAATGCGGTGTCTTGCACACTACCAATACCAAGTCTGGAGCTGCTGGCAAAGCCTTCTGTTATTTTAAGGGTGCTTTACTGTAATTTTTCATTTTGAGGAGTTGCTTGATTGCATTATTTCCAGTATATGTTTTATTCCGAAGAAGCAGCTAGGATTCTTACCAGTACACAGCTGTCTTGGCACTGTGAACTCCTTTCCTGAGTTGTTGCCTTGTAAAAACTCCCATTGATTTTGAAGTTCTCTGACTTACATTTAAGTCTTAACTGTCTGAGGTCCAACATACCTAACCAATTTTCTTTTACTTCGTATTATATGCTCAGCTATCAAACAGAATTGACTATACTGGTTGTAATACCATGAAACATGGAGAACGGTCAAATGCCTTGTGTAGGATAGCCAAGTGTCCTGTCCTTCACCGTGGCCAGATACTCACCACATGTGAGAGTTTGCTCAGAGCTGACATCTGCAGCACACAGACAAGGAACAGAAAGTATTTTGGGAAAAAAAAAAAAAAAGCCAGTGAATTACTTCTGATGAGTATTTTGAGTGATGAAATGTTTTGACTACCTCATAAACTGACTGCAAAGGGAAAACCAAAAATAGCTAATGGAAATTTTGCAATTTCACTTTTTTTTTTCATCCACCTTACCTATAAAAAGATACTTCTGAAGCCTTCATGTGGGATTTTTTAGATTTGCAGAGTTCCAGACATTTCAAAGAAAGGTGATAACATTTGTATCCCCACTTTGCAGATGGTGAGACAAAAATATTCCTCACATTCATCTTATACAATAGTCTGCGTAGTCTATTAAATCTGACTCCGGTAAGACCACTGACTGCTTACTCCAGCAAGATGAGCCATAGAAGCTGTTGGAGTCTTTTGGCTGCTCCACAGCAATGAAAGGGAGTTAGAATCATCTTCTAGAGTCAACCAAGTTGAGATCATAATGTGTATTGACAATTCACATTTAAATATATGTCTAATTTTAAACACCTGAAATCATTCAAGACTACTCTGTGCTCGAAGTTGGGTGCATATTTAAATGTGTGACTAAATCAAGAAGTTATTAGGTTCTTGTATCAAGATAAGCACAGCTGTGAAAGAAGCATCTCCAACTTGTAATAAGAAGTTGAGTTTTTCTTACTTTTAAGATGAACTGTGCAGAGAATAAAATTCTGCTAAAAATACCTTTTCTATTGAAGCCAGAAAGAAAAATATACTAATTTTGTGGGCTTGTGAAAACATAAAATATTTTTCATTTGAAACTTGATTTTTTTCTAAGTAGATAAAAAATAACAACCATCTTTAAAGAAAACATTGTACCAAAGACTGTAAAAAAAAAAAAAAAAAGAATAAAATGTCTGGAGTCATATTGATCCTTAAGAAAAAGTTGGATTGGACCATTGCTCAATTTAGAAGCTGCCAACACTTGAAGAAAATACATTTTCATCTTGAAAGCTTGTGTGCTTTATTTCCAACCGATTTGTTAGTCCAATAAAAGGTTGCACTTTAACTATCTTGACTCACTTGAGAATAATTGGCATTTCTTTCACTTTATGGCATCATTTGAGTTCTAGAATGGATTATTTGCTTGCATATTCCTACCTTTTTGCTGCTGATGATAGATGAGTTCCTACTCAGCAGGAACTCCAATTTCTCTTTTTGAGCTATGTATTGTGCAGTTACTGTGAAATCTTCTATTAGGCTGAAACTCAGCCTGGTGCAACAAGCTGGGGGAAGCGCCTTGCCGTGACTCCTGCCCTATAGCACGGTGTTCAAGAGGGCTGAAATGTTGGATTACGGGTCAAAGACAATGTTGTCTTCCCTGGGGAATTAAAATAGGCCAAACTAGGAAGAAGGCATGGCACTGCAGGGACTAACAGGTTGCTGCAACACCAAAAGAAGGGGAAAAAAATAATTCTCTATAGGTGTGTGTATTCTGACCCACTGATATCAATGGATTAACCCCTCTGGGACTTCAATATCCTCTGGATTAGCCTTGAGGTGCATCAGTGACTGCTGTTGCTGTCAGTACTCCAGGGGAGTTGCTGTGAACAGACTGTTTCACAGCCCTGTGTTTCCACTAGCTAAGGGATATAAATTCTATCTTCCTCTTCCAGAGTCCAGGGTTGGGTTTTCTGTGAAAAAGTAAAGAATTTTGCCCTTAGCGAATTCTTGCTTGCTGCACACAAAATGTCCTGTGTGAGGGAATTCACTCTATCAAAGGAGAGCCATTTTCATCCTGATTTGTGTCTGAAACATGAAAACAACATAACAGCTGCATGCTGCATTGAATAAAGAACATACACATGCATTTAAATCACTTATATCTTACTTTTTTATGATGCAATTGTGAATTATGTTCTTTTTGCATCTGTAATTAGAGGGCAGAACAGATGGTGAAGGCTTCGTTTAAAGTGATGTGTCCATTAAAATAACCTATGCTGCCAAATGATTGTTCACTATAACAGGGTATTCATTCACTAGAGCAGGCTTTTTGCTCTATTGAAATACATTGGGAAGGCCTCTGGACTTGACAAAACCGTTTTTAATTTTAGGGCTTCCCTCTAAAAAGACTGACTGTACAGGGTTAGCACTAACCCCCTCCAAGCATATGTTTTACTGTATCTTTATAATTTAAGATGACCTTGTTTATAATGAAAGGATGGCTGTAAATAAAAGATAAAGGGAAAGGAAAAAAGGAAAGAAAACCAGCACACATTAATTTACTTTAATGCATAATTATATTGTGGTTTTTAATTAATTTCCAGCATCATTCTGCCCAATTTGGAGCAGAGAGTCACCTGTTCTCAGGATAGGGTCTCTCCTGATGCTCAGTGTAGCAGCGATTAAGGTCCATGGGTAAAGTATTCTAGATCTGATCAGAGCAGTCACACATGATGGTTACATGAAAAGAAATACTTCTGAGTCTGATGATGAGGAAAACCACTGAATCTGTCCCATTCTCTTCCTATCCCTCTTCTTGAGGGATGACTCACTGTCAAGATAATTGTCCCACATTAAAAGAGTTGGAAAATAAAGAATTTGCTTTTGTTCAGTTTTCTTCTTAGTAGGGAAACAGGTACTCACTGTTGAAAAACATCATCTTCATTAAAAAACATCACCGTAAGAATAAAAACTTTGAGTATTGGGGTGAGGCCAAATTTGGCCAGTTGTGATTGG
The DNA here is from genome assembly GCA_020746105.1 of Trogon surrucura. Classification (NCBI taxonomy): domain Eukaryota; kingdom Metazoa; phylum Chordata; class Aves; order Trogoniformes; family Trogonidae; genus Trogon; species Trogon surrucura. The sequence continues at coordinate 16,542,434 of CM036627.1, read as the reverse complement.
AGCGTACTGCCAAAGTCAGCTGGGAAGCTTATGAAAACTCAGTCATCAGTGTTAATCCAAGTTCCTACTCCAGATGTATTTGATAATATAATTTGGTTTTATATGTGCATGTGTGTGTTCTCGACAGGGAGGTCAGCAATTGAATGGAAAATGGGATTTTTTTTTTACCGGATATTCCTCCAATTCAGCATAAAGTTATAACAAGATAATAACAAGGTATCTGCAGTGCTGCTAGTTTTAGCTCTGATATTCATCAGGATTGTCCGGCATCCAGTGGCGAACATTGTAACATGCCAATGGTGTATGGATGCCACATAAAAACAAAAGTCTTCCTACTCAAGCCACCTTAAGAATATTAAGTGATATATGGACTGATAGGTTAAGCTAATTTAGAATACTTTACTGTAGAGATAACAAGTCAAAGTATTTGGTGCTTTGAGTGAATAAAAACATCTGTCAAATAAAGAAAGTTACTTCCATTAAAAATGTGAAGCCAGCTGGATGCTTTACATGCTGACATGGTTTTAATTTGTGGACACCAGTCAAGTGATTCCCATGTTAAACTATCCCATGGCATTGTGAGACAGCAAGACTTTGTTGGGCAGACGAGCAAGAACTTGTAAAATTGCCTGGCTCAGGTAATTCAGAGGGAGCGCAGTGCTCTGTGACACATGGTGTGCTGGTATGATACATTGGTCCCTAATGTGGTGAACAGCTAACAGATGAACAGATTACATCACAGGTTGGGAAGAAAATAAAATGTGGCGGCTAAACACAATCTTTTTCACTGACGTTTGCATTATGTTCTATGTAAATTTATTTTTGAGGGGAGGGGACTCTGTCAGCACTTGAGTGGTTTCACACGCTGCCTGCTTGTGCTCTCTGGGCTGCAAACTACCTTTTCAGCAATCAAGTAGATTTCAGAGCGGTTCCCTTATTCTGAGCAGGATTCAGACATATTCCCTTTTCTCAGCATACCTATGACTAGTGTGTTTTCATACCTGCTGCTGATCATCATCTCCCAATTATTGTAACATGAGAAGCACACATGGTTTCCAGACTGCACTTCTGATCTCCTCCAGTCCACAGCTGTTTGCCTAATGAATGCTTGTGGTTTGTTTCCCTTTCCCTGCAATTATAAAAAAAAAAAAGAGAAGAGGAAAAGGGGGAGGGAGACCATAGATCAGAAAAGAATTTACTAATTTATCTGTTGATTATGGCATAAATGGACTCTAAGACAGTGCCCAAGTTATACTCCATTAAGGTCAAAAGAAGCTTGATGAGCCTGGTCACCCCGAAACTTAAATGAATATGCATATGGGAGATGAGATAGCACTTACATAAGGCTACCCGAAAAGGTGGTGAGCGACACACTTGCATGGAGGACAGCTATCTAGGAAAATCCTTTCTGGAATAACCACATCCCAGAAAATTGCGTTAAAGCAGGACAAAGACAAGAGCCTTGCAAAAATGCCAGCAGCCAGTGATGTTCTGCTGGGGCAGCGAGCGAATGATGGGCACAAACTGTCTGAGGCATTGTGTTAATATAGCAATACTCCTCAACGGTAATTGTAAAATGACACATTATGTTGGGCAACACAAAGGAACATGCAAATTGATTCTTTTTGCTTACATTTAAGTGCTTATCAAAGCCTGTAGGTAGGCCTGTACGTATGCTCATCTGTTAAACCAGAGGAATCTAGTTTATTCTCATAAAGAATTACTTTATTCTCATAAAGAATTAATTTTTGCATCTTTGTTTTTCTTTTTTTGTTGTGTTCTTTTTTTCTTCTTTTTTTTCTTTTTGTCTCCCCTTTTCCCCCCTCCCTTTCATTCCCTGGATTGCTTTCCAATCCAGACAGTGTTTTTAAGTCTGGTCTCTTTGTATTCCCCTGTTGACACACCTCTGAGCCAAGCTGATGGACGAAACGAGTCTCTGAGCTGAAGCCTTTCAGAAATGATATACAGGAATTAGTGCTGATAGGCACTGATGGGGAGCTCTGCTTTTGTTTCTTCCGTGGCTGGGGAAACTGATCCAGGACAAACTTTGGAAATCTTTTACAGCCATCTGATGCAAAGTGATTTTTAGCTTTCTATCACCTTTGACACATGAACACTGGCATAATTTTTGTACTACTGTGGTCCTTGCCAAGGGCAGTTCATCAGATAGCACGGATTAGGGACAAGTGAGCTAGTTCAGCTGGAATTCCTGCCCAGCTCCCCTTTCACCTCTGTGGCCTATTCTGTGATATGTACTAAATCTGAACCATATACATTACATTCTACTATCACCATTCTGTGTAACTCCTCTTTAATCTCTTGCTGCCATTGAATAGTGTGGAGCCAGTACTTCTAAATTTCATGACGCCATTGAATTCCGCGGGGGAAGTCTGGGCTGTATTGAAGTCAACACAAACCTCTCACGGGTGGTCAGGTTTTTACTCAGCGCCTCGACTTCCACCTTTCTCAAAAGGAGAAAGCCCAGTTTCAAGCCAGCTAGAATTTTTGTTGAACAATTCTGCAGAGTCAAAATACAGCTTTTAACAAAATCATCTACTTTAGAGCAAAACATCCCTTTCAATGTCGCTCGATTTTGTAAAACAATGCAATGAAGTATTTCAGTAATGTCGAAATATCATGCATCTGTACTGAGGCATAGATTTATTTTTTTCATTCCAAGTAACTTTTATGAAAGAAAAGTTAGTATTTATTGTGCAACTCTTTCAAGTTTAAAAGGTCACTGTGGGAATGAATACTCTGATGTTACGCAGATTAAATGTTTTGTTTTGACTCATAATAAAAGTTTATTTTGAAATCTCAGTTCTTGTTAAAACCGCTTTAAAATAGGAAAAGAAATATAAAATAGTAGTACTTCCTAAGTATGGGAAGTCTTCCTGCTCAAATCTACATACTCTTTGCACTTTTACTAAGTTACATCACATATTCACATGGGTTTCCCCGTTAATTTGGAAAAATAGGAACTGCTGTGTACAAGATTATTTCTTTATAGATTTAGATTGGATCACAATATTGGGGAAGTATCTCCAGTATCACAGTTCTGCATATTTTCTTATTTCTACCACTGAGCCATCACTGTTTCTGAATGCTGCCTTCCAATAACACGTCTTTAAGAAGTGATTCACGTACTGACTGTCAGTGCGGAAGATGACCAATAAACATTATTTCATAAGCTGCTCTGCAGACGCAGAATGGTCAACATAAAAAAAAACAGATAAAAGACACTCAAGCAAAGTATGTCCAACAAAATGCATAAATTAATTTCTGCAAAATACTCCACTCATTTGCAGAATTGAGGAATAAGAAGTGTAGCTTGTAAGAGGAAATAGATAGCTTTACTCAAAAGTTAATTGATCTGTATATCATATTTTTCCCAGATTCTTCTGCTACTTCTCTAACTTCAGACAAGGATGTATCAATTTTTCAATATGTCTTGCTGTTTCTTGGAACTGAATGTCTAGGCCAGCTCCTCATTGGAGATTCATTGGTTTAAATTTGAAGTAACTCCATTAACTTCAAGAGGGAATTTAGTCTGTTGCATCTGGCTCACATCTTTCCCTTTCATTCAATTAGTGTTTGGCACAAACATACAGCTACTTAAAAGCTTTCGATCTGGTTGGGAAAAATCCTTATGGCAAAAGACAACAGAAAGAGCAATCCAGTGACCTGCAAGCTTAGGTGACTGAAGCCAGATGTGTTCAGCTGCTTAGCAGTCTTAAAGCCACTTGTTAGGCAAGGCAGAGGCAGAGCAGCATCTAACACTGCAGAAATCTTTTATCTGGCTTTGATGGCCACACTTCAACATGAATCTTAAATCTAAACTTCTTCTAATGTCCCTAGGAAAAAAGACCTGCCACAGTCAGTCGAGTAGGGTACATTTGTTATATGTGTTAGACTGATGACACAGAAGAAAAAGCTCTTATAAAAGTTATTGTTACAAATTGCAAGATTTCTGGTAAGAACTGGTTTGGCTTTGGGATAAAAAGTTGAATGAGTGGTAAAAGTTTGTACTGGGACAAATTTGGGGAAAGTGCAACATTGTGGTCACTGTCACAGCAAGGGGTTGATAGGACATTAGTGGGAGATGGGAAGGGAATTGGATTAACACCAGAGTAGAAAAAAAATGCAGAAACTGTGGTAATTTCTACAATTCCAGATGGAGATTCTTAGATAATGAACAGAATAGGGCAGGTACCGTCAAGCACATCCAACACGTATGTTTCCCAATGTGCCATAACCCTGACCTAGAAAGACCATTTATGAGTTCGAGGTTGGTTTGGGTTTCAAGACTGTCATGCAGTCCTCGCTCTTTGTGCTGCGATTACCAGAAAACAGGCATTTTTAGAAGCAGTTTCTCGTTGTGTGTATGCCTTCAAAATTAGAGACATCGTTTTGCCCAAGCTTAGTCTTGACTGGATTCAGATCAGTGAGCAAGTGCTAAAGAGCTTTATAGTCTGTCTTTAGTTGTGTGAGTCACCCAGCCTTGATCAGAACATGCTGTCGTCTAAGGAGAAATGGTGACTTCACCATTAATGCTGGTTGAGATGAAGAGGAGCGATGCAATCTGTAACAGGCCCTTTTTTCACAACACACGTGCCAAACAAAAACAAAAATACAGAACTCAGCACATTATAAATGACATAGGAAATGAAAACTCCCAACCACTGTTCGGAGGAAATAGAGAAAAGAGAGAGATAAGCAATCATTATAGTGCAGGTTTTTTTTTCTGCTCAATAATATTAAGCCCAGGCAAAACTGGAAGGGTTCACATCTTCAGACAAGGAAAAATGTTTTTCATTCCCTTTAAATTCAATCTTTCATCCTTTTCTTCTTATTTATTTGACTTCTGAGACATTATATTCATTCAGGTGCTAAGCTCCCATTGGGCTTGAAGTGGAATTAGCTTGGGATGTAGGAAGCTGGCAACTGTGATCAACACAAACCTTTGCATCTAGCCCCGTGAAACTAAATTAAGTAGTTAGCTCATCCCTTCTCACAGTGTCTTACTCTGCAATAGAACAAAGGGCCAAATTTAACCCTGATGTAAGAGGTCAAAACAGTTAAGAATTAAACCAATAGGAAAATTTCTTTTTATTTGACTAACAAGAGAAAGCCTTCTGTATAAACAGGCATCCTCCTCCTCTTCCTAATCGCTTAAACATCCGGCCAGGATTAGGGTCCTATTGCACTAACTGCTATATAAACTCAGAAGACAGAACAGTTCTCCTGCAAAGGCTCTTTATTTTAAACGGACAGGGATGGAGAGAAAGGGATACTATACTTGAGGAAGAATTAAGTTTGTGAGAAATCTGCTCAGATCCCAACATCAGAGAGACAAATATAAGAGCGTTTCCAGGCAAAGTTTAGCACTCAAATCCCAAACCACTAACCTTAACTGCTATTTGTTATAGAGAGAAATAAATGAACTTATGAACCACCACAGCCCTACTTTTTGTTATAGGTCAAATTTTATCGATACAGACGACTGCTAATCCTTGCCTGGCAAGATGTGGATGCCATTGTTTTATTAGGGGATTGTTTCGCAGCATTAATCTGATTGCCAAATTTGAGAGTGGGAAAGACTTTTGGAGGTTTATCATTCTCTTGCCTTTTGACGTATGGAGAGTATATTAGGGTCCGCTGTTATCAATTTCTTGTGGCTTCAGGATACCAGCCAACACAGACCTCAGAGCTTCCTATCTTTTATCTTGTGTCTGCGGTGACTTTTCTCCTGCAGCAAGGCATTAGATCAACTCCGTCGTCAGCTTAGGGGAAATCCATCAGTTAGCATCAGCAGAGGAATGAAGAAGAATGACCTGGCAAGAAACAAAGTAACCTCGAACCTGAGCCAAGAGCTTGTCAGAGAGCATAACTGCATCACCCAGTTTTCTCTGGGTGATGAGAGAAAAAACATGGAGGGTGACTGCCACAGCGAGCACGATCCACACCCTCTCTGCAAACAAACACCAGCTTCAATAAGTGCCTTTTTAATGTGCATTGAGTCTTTGTGTAGGAAAAGGATGTGCAGTTGGCAAGTACAGAGCTGTAAGGGGATAGTTTGAACATGCTGATAAAACGTCTAGCTTTACTCCAGAGTTGACTTTATCATTTACCCAGGGATATTGTTAGTAGAAGATGATAGCCACACTCCGACAAGAGACAGACAGTGAAATGTATATGAACAAAACAGCCATTGTTGCGAATTCTATCCTGTTTGTGTGGTGGCTTCTCTATCCATAATCACACAACTTTACGGGCAGAGATAAAACACAAAGCAGGTGGTGAAAGAGGTGGGAGGAAAGAAAGGGAAAGGAGAGCACCCCGAGACCAACGGCTGTGGTAAGAAAGACAAGACACTATCCCTCTTAAGGCCTTGACAGCTAGAAAGGAAAAAGAAAAGAAAAAAAGAGAAGAGGAGAGAAGAGAAGAGAAGAGAAGAAAGAAGAAAAGAAAAGAAAAGAAAAGAAAAGAAAAGAAAAGAAAAGAAAGAAAAGAAAAGAAAAGAAAAGAAAAGAAAAGAAAAGAAAAGAAAAGAAAAGAAAAGAAAAGAAAAGAGAAGAGAAGAAAAGAGAAGAGAAAAGAGAAAAAGGAGATCTCTATCTGTGTCCTAAGGCAGAGGGACGGTGGGTGGAGCAGTGGGGTGAGGTGTGTCCTTTGGAAAATGAGGTTAGCCAGTTCATTTCTGCCAGATGGTCTGCAGGAGCGGCCGGAGGATGGAAGCAACAAAAAGTCAACGCTATGAATGGAAAGAATGGCTTTCCTGCCCTCAGAAGAAGCTGTGGGGATTACTGAAATTAGAGCTGGGCTCACGCTGCAAACATTTTCCCCTGAGCGTTCACTTGCAGTGAAAGGAAAACAAATTTGCACCCGTGTGTAACATGCCTCTTTTGTATTCGCCTTCCATGGGTCTCTCCACCCACTGAGTTTTATTTGTCTAATGAAGACTTGAGGGCTGTGAATTTTAAGCTCCCATGTCTGACAATTCCTGGCTGAAGTGGTATACTTCATTGTATTTATTATTTCTGTTGATTTAAATCAATATAAAAAGTCCTATTCAAGAAGTCTCAACAGGGTTTTAATTGCAAATGATGGACATCTCATGACTGAAAATAATCTTAAGGAAATATTCTGGGTGAATCGGTGCTGCCTTCAGCGGAGTGAGGCCACCAAGAGTGCAGTGAGCCAAGGGAGGATCTTACCACCACTTTTCCAGATAGGACCTAACTTTGGCCACACCAGTGGCTAAAGACTTCACAAAATCCCTTTCCAGGAAGTTTTTTTGGTATGTAGCATATAGCCTAGGAAGGAGGTTTCCCCTAGACCCTGCCAGAGAGGCAGCGAGGAAGATTAATCAATAATCTGACGGTGGGATTTTCCTGCAGGACAGAGGTTGACATGCAAACAGCCAAGGCGTGACAGATGTCCCTTGAAGTGACTTAGCCTTCGTTCTGTGTTTACCCCTGAACGAATGAGGGCAAAATGCGCTGTACTTTCCAAAGCACAGCTCATGGAGGCGGTTTCCTACGTGTAATATGTTCTGCCTTGAACTTTGCCTTTCTGCTCAGGAGTTCACAGCCTGAAGGCTCTGACTCACAAACTCCGGTGGTCCAGGTTGCTGGAGGTTACTGCCTCTCTGCCAGAGGTTACCGCAGCAGTGGCAGAAGGTACCTCCTGAGCCACTTTGCCGTCAGAACTATTAGTTCAAACTACTGGAGGGAGAAAGGGGAATGATGGAGTTCACTGTTGGTAAATCCACCAGAGCCCTGTGACTCAGAGCTCTAAAAGTGAACAGGTCCATGCATTTACTTTGAGTGTATGTGGAAAACAGAATATCTCTTAAACCCTCTAGGTAGAGAAAATAATGGCAGTGATGTTTTTTCTTCTTCTTCTAAGTGATGCCATTAGACCCAGACGCATAAAGGGTCAGTCTCTTCCAGACTTCAGTATTACACCTTATCTCCTGCTCCACCCCAAAAGTGAGCCAAAGCCTGGCAGCACTTCTTGGTGTTCTCCTTGGTTTTGGGGACCATCGCTGAAAGCAAAGGCTGTGCTTCTAGAGGCTTAGCCAGTCTGGAAGGAAAACCATTCTCTTCTACATTAGGTGAAGTACAACAGCACAATTAAGATCAATCATGAATCTTTGTCTGTATATTGTTAAATACAGGGTATTTTTAGTTGGATATTATTATCTGCTTGGAAGATATTTTTATTATGAGCTTGTATCAAGGCTTTAGACATATTTTAAATGAATGAGTTTCTTGACTGTAATGAAGAGTTCTATTCAGTTTTCAGGGCCATCCTTGAGAAGTTGGTTGCACGCTTTGAACATCTCTCCATCTGAAAGAGTCACAGCTCATTCCACAGAGGCCATCAAAGAGCCAAGAGATAATAACACATTTCTTTTCAACTGATAAAGGCCAAACTGGAACTATATATTGAGTAGTAATAGTTTGTTACCACTTGTTTGATAGATTTACCATTCTGTGCCATTGCATGCCGAGCTTAGAGTTCATACCTTATTTTCATTATAAGTTTTTGTGGTTCTATTATTCCTGCTTAGACCTACCAATATGAAAATATCTGAACATTGAGGCGTGTGTGGAATCGTGTCTGCAGTGAACAGTGCAACCTTGCTGCTGAATCTTTTTAAAGCTGGACTGCCCAAAATATGCTGCAGGGGAAAAAATACTACATTAGCAGGGAGATGGACTCCTTCAAGTGACGTAATAGGTGTTCTCTGAATCTAAATTCTGTAGTTCCACAATAGGAAAATATTGATTTAATGAGCCAAAAGAAAGCAGAAACTTCTTCGGGAAGAGATGAATTTCATGACGATTCACTTTTTTTTTTTTCCATAATAATGAAAAAGACAGTTTCTAACCTATATCTTGCAGGCAAACCCAGAAGCTATCATTTGTCAGCAAATAATAATGCATGGGGTGCATCTTTTTTCTTTATGAAAACAGCATAAATCTGAAACTCTTCCCCGCTGGAAAGAAATTTAATATTTAAAGGTAATTTGACCTGTACATGTGTGTGCCATGAATCTTTTATGTGACCTACAGCAAATGTATTTATATAGTATTATTCTGAGGATAGTTATCTCTTATTCATTTTCTGGGATATTATTTTTCTTTCTTTGACTAATGTACATTTGGCCTTCTCATTTCCCCACTCAGCCAGAACTGTGTTAACCTTCCTATTTATGCTTTTTTTTCCTGGTTTTCAAGGTCTGGTAACTAACATTGGGGCATATGTGACTAATACTATGATAGAACTGATTCTTTTCGCTAACATGAAAAATAGGACTTTTTGTTTCGACCCCCTTATTGCTATTGTTGTTGCTGTTATTACACAATTGAGTTAATAGAGATGTGTCCAGTGAAGGGAAAAACAATGAGAGAGTGAGGAAGAAATGATTTTTTTTGGTTTTTTTAATTTCTGTTCCTCTACAGAAGGCATTGCTGGGACGTTCAGGTGGTTTGGGGTAATATGCTATATCTGACCGTATCTCCTTTGCAGAGGAGAGGCTCCTTAGAATGAAATTTTGCACAGGGGTCAGTGCAACAGATGCATCCCCCTTACATCCCACTTAGCCATGTTTTGAAGTAAGTCTGCATGAATTTGGAGGTCTTGTCATATCTCTTGACAACAGTGAATTTCATATGCTGAAATCCTGATGTGTAGTTCTATTACAAAATCTTTGATTGACAAAATGGCTTTGCTTGGGGTGCCTGATGAAGCTACTGCCTCCAGCCCTGCCTCCGCAGCAAAGATATCAGTCAGCCCCTGACATGCCACCATGTACAGTACAGCATTTTACCATAAATCATTACCAATTTCAGATGGTTTTCAAACAGCTTATGCTAAACTGCAGTGGTTCAGGTGGTGATTGAGTCCATAGCTCACATAGCTGTGGAAAGAAGGGCCAGTAAACTCATCAGTGTCCAGAATGAAACTACCCCTCCTCATTGGTCAAAACCTTCCATTGCATCTTTTGAGTTCAATGGATCTGACCTCCGTTTCCTTTTAATGATGCGTATTGACTTCCTACTTCTGTTACACTGGGCCCAAACCTTAATCAGCTTTTTCATCTCCCATTTGCTCCCAACTCTTGGATGAGCAGACCACTTAGTGTCTTCACTGTGGCAGCATATCACTGCTTTACCTATGTCCTTGTAACAGGTCTGCTGCCTCCGGGAAGTTCTCATTAAACTGCACACAGTGGTATCTACAGGCTTAGCATCTCTCAGTGTTGGAGTTATTGTTTACACCTGCTTTGCACAAACACAAGATCCAGGAATGTCTATGTCCCATGGAAGAGAGCTGTCGCAAGTATACTGTTGCCCCTTAAAGCAGTTCACTCTGTGGTATCTCCTTTGGTCCCTTTTTCCAGGTGTCCTGGTTTCGTTAGGGCCAAGAATGTCCACTGGTCAAGGGAGACATACAGAAATGACTACTGCTAGCTCATCTGGTCCTTCGTGTGCTGCTGAACTGTCCTGAGAAAAAGGGCCAGCAAGGAAGAGGCCCCAGACAGCATGCACAGTCCCAGAGAAGGGCAGGGAGGAGCTGCAGATGGACTTTTTCTTGCTGGTTGTCATTCAGTAACAGTTGTGGTTCACTTTCTCTGTTTCAGGATATGTTAAAATTTGAGCTTGGGAAAGAGGAATTTTTCCACAGGTTATTATTGCATTTTTCTGATGTCATGAAAATATAAACAGTTCTTATTAAATCGTGTTATTTAATACAAAACACAAGGTTTGGGACTAAACTCTTTGGCAGGCTACTTCAAATATAACACTGGCAGAAGCACAGAGAAGAAATTCGTATCTATGAGTTGTCTGTATTACTTGACACATTTTTGTCAGGAAAGCCAGCTTGGTTCAGACATAGTGTAATCATAGCAGACTGTTTGCCCTTTCCTGAGTCTCCCATTGACCTTCGTACTCCAGTGAATCTTAATTTTTAAGCCTAGGGAAAGATAGCCTGTTGCTTCAGGATGTTGCTTCAGGCCCCTAGTGACACTAAATGTATTGTTTAAAATCTCTTAACACTGTAAATCAAATTGTGCCTCTTACACAATTGAAAGTGAGGTACCTAGTGGGCTTAGGAGAAACGAAAGCAGGCTAGGGGAAATGGTAAATCAACATTTAAAATATCCCTCTCCCTCCCTCCCAAAATAAAAAAGGTTGAAATGCAAAGTACAGAAGTGCAGATCAATGTATAGACACGTGCCTAGACATAGACGTACCCACATGTATGGCCATGTGTGCATGCCCACGTACACACACGCACACAGAATAACATTATCTAAGGCCTGACAAAGCAAAGGGAGGCAAATACAAATATTCTTGGGTTTTTCATGAAAACTTTCAGTCAGGATTTATGACTAATACGTGTGAATGCTGTATGTTGGATTTATATCTGGCTAGATGTAAGCAGCTACACGTGTATGCGTATGTACATAGCTTTGTCTCACCCGTTGAGTTTATTTTTCTCATTTCCACGTGCAAAGATCAATGTATGAGTGTAAAAAGATGTACTGGTTGATAAGTTGGAGATGTACTGGTTGATAAGCTGATAGGCATTCAAATTCTGGAGCTTATCTGAGGCTTGACTGAGGGAATGTACTGCAGATGCGAAAACGTTTTCAAAATCTCACAGGAACTGGACATCTCTTGCAATATTTCAAATACGATCATTTGCCTGGACTGAAAAATTTTTGATGCTTGGGAAAACATAAAGATGTAGAAAAAAAAAAACCTATTTAAACTTCCAAAAGATTTTGGCCTGATTTCAGACCAACTGATCACATAAGATGTTAGCTGAAGCAGTAGGGTCTTAACTTTCAAGTTGACGAGGCTGCGTTTTGTACTGAAGTTCCCTGTGGTCTTCTAACGTGTCTTCCTACTCTGGACAGAAAAAAAGAATTCTTTGATCTCATCTTTAGCGGGGATGCAGAGCAAATTCTTAAATTTGTCTACATGGCACGAGAAAAAGCAAAAAAGAATGTTCCCACCATAGAAGAAACCTGAGAGTGACCGTGGCCTTTTGTGTGGCAGAGATTCTACTGCACAATATAAACTGTTCACAAGCTGTAGAGTAGAAGCCACTTAGGTCTGTACTGGCCCATATAGATATTATTTCTCCAGATAAGGTGTACTGTAAGCACACTTAGAAGCAACATAATGAAAAAAAAATTGTCTTCCCTACTTCTTCAGAGCACTTTAGCCAAAGAGGACAGCAGGACTAGTTTGTAAGCTCATGACCCAGGACTTCCTCTGGGTTCTTTTAATGCTTTCATGGTGTCGTGTTTCTCTTGCGGTCTTTCAGCTCAAGGTGTTTCTCAGCCACTTCTCACTTCCTCAGAAAGGAAATTCTCAGCCTAAAAGCCTGGTGCAAGGACTCCAATTTCCTCAAAGTGTGGAGCGTAAGGCACCTCCCAGAACTAAGTTTTCCCATATGTGTAAAGTATGAAACTTCCAATTTATGGAGGACGGTTTACCAAAAGCAGGATTTTTGGACTTAACATTAGGCAGTGATAATTAGTCCTTTGGGGATTCTGTCACATAGGGACAGACATCCCTATTTTGTCTCCACTGCAGAATACAAAACATCTCAGGAATTTGTTGAATCAGGAGGTAAAGTTGTCTCCAGTTTTGTGCTGCTTTAAGAATCTTGGGAAGAACAGACATTGTGGGTGGTTTATTGCACCAATCAAGAGCATCTGGTGATGTTTCTGCTTCCCAGAATGTCATGATTTTGAGAGATATCATGACAAGAAATATAAATATGTCAGGACCAATATTTGACATTCAGACGTGAGGAAATCAGCATTGTTTCAATGCCTGTAGATCACTTAGGAGTAGTCAGTAAATTGCTCAAAGCACTTCATTTTGACTTGAGAAGGATTCCCCAGGCTCCAGGTAAGTCTCTAGAAAACATAGTTTCAAGAGGTACATGTCAGTATTCCCTTCGTTAGCTGAAACTGATAAACGAGAGGACAAGAGTCTGTAGCGGAGCCACAACTTCCTTTGCTCAGATGACTCACAAAAAATAGTCTCTTCTGTGGATATCTGTCCGTGGATCCTTGGGGAGATCTGGATTTGTTTGTACTGTTTGCTCAGATATCAGAAATCACACACATTTTCTTCTGCTGAACAACACGCAGGTAAGTAATATAAGCCTTTCAAAAGGCCTGACATGGCAGATTATTCTTTCATCCACCACCCCACAGCAAAATATTCCAATGGATGTTACCAAACTCTGTCAAGTGGGGAAAAAAAGAAGGATGGGCAAATGTACAATAAGTTATTTTGGATTTTTTTTTACTTTTTTTTTTTTTTGATTCTGCCTTACTATTCTCTTCTTTTTATTTCTTATTTTTCAGGCAATCTGACTTCGAAACAGGGTAAGCAGACTTGATCTCACCATGCCTTTGGCTGTCCTGGGGATTGAAATTGCACTGAGCTCAGAATAGATGTGCATGGAAATTGCACATTTTAAACTGATGGCTGCACAAGATCAGAAGCCGTGGCAATGCTGACACTTTTGTCCTGGAACTTGGCGAGGCTGTGAAAAAATGTGGAGCTGCTGTTGCAAATGGCTCATTTTCTGACTTGGAGGAGAAGGACTTGTAGTTTCAGACGTACCACTTCTGCAGATCAGTGACAATGAGGAGACTTTGGTATCAGTCCGCTAGCTTATCTCTCGCAAGTTGAGAGAAGTTAATATAAAGCGTTGTGGTCTTTTTCACAGCCTCCAGGACTCATAAGAAACTGTAAGAAGAAGTTTCTCAAGCTTGAAGTGTTCTATAGGATACTAAATCTTTAGTCTCCTGGAGGCCACTGGGGAAATGAGAAGGTGTAGTTGTCACATTTTGTCAAAGTATAACATCTATATAATAAGCCAGTTGGCTCCCTCTCTTTAGACCCGGTCCAACTTGATGCACTAGAGCCATGCTCATAGTTTTCCAGTTTTACTGATGGGTGTTTTTATCAAAGTAAAATAAACCTGACCTTGGGCCAGATCCTCAGATACTTTAAATGGGTGTTGCTCCACTCTACCTGATGAGTGATTTATTTCAGCTGGGAATCTGGCTCTTAACTTATGTTCTCTGTCCTCTTCTGTTTCTCTAGCTCTTTAGGTTTGATTTCTACACTTTTTTTTTTTGTTCTAATGTAACAAAAATGAAAAAAAAATTCTTTATCCTCAACTCTTAGCAAATGTGGCTCAATTGTTAGTTGGAGGAGCAAATGGGTGACTGAAAGAAGTACGTTTGCTTCGCAAAAAAGATCTTGGCTTCCACAGAGAGGAGAGAGACTGCCTAAAATGGGACTTCTGAGGAAGGGGTAAACCCAAGAAATTACATGCTCACAGCAAATTAAGGTAAGTCAAGTGTAAAAAGAAATCAGCAGAAGAAATGACCAAGAGTAATAAGAACATAGTTGATAATTATTTTTGGGTCATTTTTGGTAGAACTACGGAGAGAGTGAGTGGTGATGCAATAGGGAAGAGTCATAGCAAACATGAAACCTAAGGAAAAAAAAAAAAAGAAGGGAAAAATGTCATGACAGAGCGGGAAATAAAGCTCCAAAGAGGAGATGGACACTTGCACAATAACTTGCTCATTAGTCCTTGGTTTGTAGTCCCTGCCTCAGAATTGTCACTTCTAATTATCTTTTCACCTTTGGTTATTAACTGCAATCACAGAAAACTAATGATCACCGATCTTGCTTCAGAATGTTCAGTGGGTAGTGCCTGAGTTCATAACAGTCTTCTTAATTTGGCTATATAAATAGGAATAACCGAGAATTTAAGTAAAAGAAAAATAGTTGTGAGTCTATGAGTCAAATGTCTTTTAACAATTAAAGTTTCTATAGTAAGAAGAAGGTTAACTGCTGGATTTCTTGACGCACACATGTCTGATATGTTTGTATCTTGGACACAATTTTCCTTTCCTCACTCTCTTTTTTTTTTTTTATCCTCTGGAAGCTAAAACTTTATTATAAAATTGAAGATAACTATATCAGTTTGTTGGATGCTGGCAGAGCAGAACACAAGCAATGAGAAGATAAGGGAATTTGGTCAAATACAAAAAATACCACAGAACCTAAACCAAATGACATCAGATAAGACCTCTACTGACTTTCTATTAAAAATGTAATAAATAAGGATCACAGGAAAAAAAAATCTTTTTTCCTGGCACTTTTGTTGTTGTTGTTGTTATTGTCTCTAGTGCTTCAGAAATACATCTGTATTAGTCCAGTTTTCCTACTTATAATAAATAAATGCAGATCATCTTACACTGAAGGTCTGACAGGCCCAGATTAACGATGAGACTCTTTCAATATATATATTTTCAATTTATAGGCTTAATTATACTCCTGTGGAACAACCTTACTGGCCTGCTTAGGCACTTGGGCAAGGTATTAGCAAGTCAGTGAATCCTGAAATCTTGACTAGTTCTGAGACCATGATAAAGGCTAGTAGTGGGTGAACTGGATGGAAATTGAGTTAAAATCAATGTAAATGTTAATGTAGTGACAATGTTTGGATTTGGGTGAGTACTCAGCTTCCCAGATGTTCAGAGCTAGGCTCTCCAATGGCAAGAGCCCAGCATACTGAGTTGGTTTGTGGAGCAGAGAGTAGCTTTGCTGAAACAGTTGGGCTGCATGGGCTGCTGTTATTCTTGGCTATTGGAAAGGTCTGCCACTTCAGCTGCTGCTTCACCAAGTGGGAAGAGAGGGATTGCTATAAAAGAGAGGAAAAGACAGAATTCCCTCTTGAGGTCTGTTATTCATTCTAAAATCTCTTCCGTTCACCAGAGATTTCCCAAAATACAGTTTGTCTGTAGGATGTCACCAATGATGAGAGACAGCTGCAGATAGCTTTACTGTTGTGCTTTCTTCACCCATCTTGGATATTTTCCTGTGCAGATGTAATTATCCCTAGCTGGCAATTGTTGTGGATTTAATAATATGGAGACTGGGAATCAGACTGTGAATTGTAAACAGCAGGAATTTAACTGACAGCTTCTCCAGGATTTTAGTGTGTCTAGATCTTGGTATCACCTTGCTAAGGACTCAAGTCAGCTTTACGTCACTGCATCAAACTATAAAAATAGTAAAATATATCCTGATTCATGGCATAGGCTGGTGGAGCGAGGTAGGGGAATTGCAGCTGCTCTTAACAGCAACCCTCTCTTCATTTCATTTCCTATGACACCTGCAAAGAGAAAACCATCACAGTATCAGTCTGGGCAGCACGTTAGAAACAAGACACAGAACGGATAGTTTTGGCCTTGAAAGCGTCACGGAATTTTATTTCTGAGACCATTTTGTGGACTGTTTCCACCCAAGAATATTTTAACCTTTCCAACAGTTCAACAATTGCATCTACCTGTGCATCTCATGCCAGGCTGTCCCTGTGCTTTGGCATTGATAAACTTTGAGTGACAGGGAAAATATATGTTACAGGCTGGAAAAGAGAAAGTGCTTTTGATGGGAGAGGAATCCCCTTTGGGCTTGATGCTTGCCTGTGGCCTTAGGTGAGGTTTGCTTAGTGGTATCTGTTTGGTCTCCAGTGAACAATAGTCTGTGCCATAAAAAGACTCCTTGCATAATATGGCACATTTTTTGCCCTCTGCCTTGAAGAAACACGGCTGAGAGCTGTTTATAACCATGTAGGGACAAACTCTAGTAGGAAAGATAGTACTTTTTGGCTAACAGATACCTATGCCATTTCATTTTATTCCAGCTCTCAGTCTTACGGATCTTCTGCATTTATTATTGTTGTTGTTGTTATTATTATTAATTCTCTTTACCTTTAACTTATATGTCAGAAGTTTTAAGCATCCTTAACTTTCTTGAAAACAAAAAGAAGTGAAAATGATTGGCACTTATCATATGCCTTAATTAAATTTAACCAAAAAATATTAAATAGAGTATGTACAAGTGTATAATCAGTGTCCATATAATTGTTTCTCCTCCATGTTTTAAGTTCTCGGTTTTTAGGTAGAATCAGGTTCTAAAAAGCTAAGAGCCAACTGTAAAAAAAAAAAAAAAAAAAAAAAAAAAAAAAGGAGAAAACGTGCTGAGAAAAGAAAACAAAAGGACCAATCCACAAAAAACCAAGCAACTTTAACGCATTCATGCTGGCAATAGTAAATTTTTCCCTTGCGATACTACACGCTGTAGGCTTATGGCAGGGTGTTTGCCCACTGCCCAGCTCAATTTGGGGTGCACAAACATGCAGACAAACGTGTGCACCCACATATGCATCCACTGGCAGATGGGAGAGAGTCAGTAAGAGAGAGAGAAAGTGTGTGTCACACCCTCTAAATTCAGGTGGCCTCAAGCAGTGCCATATAATCCCAGCCTCAATTAAACTTTCCAAGGTCAGTGGTGTTCTACCAGGTCAGACATAAATAAGTCAGGTGAGAGTCCTAGGGCACTGAAAAGCCATATTTATTCTTTATCCACAGTTCATAGCTATCAAATGAAGCCTAACGGAGAGAGGGAGAGAGAGAGCGTGTGAGAGCGCGGCTCTCAAAGCTGTTTCTGTTGTAAGTACTTTTTTTTTTTTTTTTCCCCTAAAGAAAAAACACAGTTCTATCTCACCCATATCTCAAAACTGCAGAAAACTTCACTGACTGGAAGTTTCAGGAAGACGAAGGAAGAGATTTTAATTCACTAACTTTATGTTCAATGACTAATTTATTCAAGTGAAAGTATCTTATTCACTCTGAAGAATTTTTCTATTTGTTGTTTCTAAAAGGAAGTTAAAAATTAAGTTTTGTATATAGCTAAATCTTGACTGCACAGAGTGTGAGACCAGATGCCACCGCAAACCCCCATTGATTTCAGACATAGAGATTTCATGTCCTGATTCAGCCGGTAATGAAAACGGGCCAATATTGCACAGTCTATCGGGCCTGTAAACAGAATTTTTAATTTTCTCTTGTTTTGGGAAAGTAGAGGAAAGTGTAGGGAGAATAATGATGTCTTTATCTTAGTCCAAAAGTGTGAAAGACTCGGGGTTTATATTGGCTTCTCTGGGCATCAGACCCACTGAGAAGAGTTATTGCATTCAGAGAAAGTAATTAAGGACAGTTGAGGTCCAGTGATTTCCGTACTGTCTGCAGAACTAAGTGAATTTTCTAGGCCTCTATAAGAAATAACCAAATTAATATATATGTTTTAATAAACCAAAATACTACAAGTCTGTCTTGCTGTGCTACATAATATTTTAAAGGTAGAGTTTTGACATGCAGAGTTAGACCTTACTTGCATTATTTTTTAGCAGGGGAAAAAAAAACGGTTGAGGACTATTTTAGGGATAATTATTAAAACCAAAAAGAAAATCCTTCTCCTAAACTCTCACTTCTCTATCTCCAGCAAAGAAAACCAACCCCTCCGTGTTGTAAGATTGTTAAAAGCAGAAAGCATGAGTACTTTTTCCTAAGAAGGGTTCAGAGGTCTGAAGCTGGTTTTGTTCTGTTGACCTAACTTGATTTACACCCATTTACACAGTTGAGAAACTGATACATTAATGCTTCTGGGAAAGTTGTCTCGTACCTCTTGTTTGTTTTTCCTTTTAAAATCTTTTTATTATGATTAAGATATGACGATCTATTAAGTATGATAAGGTATATATATTTATTTTCTAATGACTTTCACTCTTCTGTTGAGAAATAATTTTGAAAGTGCAATTGAGTAATAACAAAAATAAATTTCCAGATATCTTTGTGAATAATAGTGCTAGCTTTTATTGAGTGCTTATAAGGAGATCACATCATTAATTATTGTGGATATTCAGACAGTGGATACTTGTACATATGGTTTTGAATCTCTGAATATATACAGTTTTTGTCAAGAGTAACTTTTAATCTGAGAAATATTCAAACATGTATAATCACACATTTATCTTCCTTACAATAACTTACAGACTTCCAATCAGGGAATGGAAAAAATACTAGGTGATTAGCATGCCCAGACACATAATGACGAGTGTTGATTAGTTAAAGTGAGCACTTTCCAAACAAAGAAAAGTATTTGTCAAAACTGTTATACAATTTTGGATATATTTGCTATATATTTATCGTCAAGCAACTCTATTAGTGATTCCGATTCTGAAAATTTCAAGATAACGTTAACATTAAAAAGCACAGGCATTAGGGATAGTTTATGGGGGGAAGAGTGCCACAGAGAAGTGTTAACAGAAACAGCAGTTTTATTTTATAGACCTTCATATTAGAAATTGTTTTGGCGCTTGATGTCCATTAGCATATGTGTTGAGAGTCATCTGCAGCTTCTGGTTTTAACATTCATAAGTATAAGGGAAAATCCTGACAAATGCTTCTGAAGGTTTAATGTGCTCTTTATTCCAACACTGCGTTGAAATCCATGTTCTGCCTGCTACAATGACAGGAGAATTGGGATCAGATGACCGGTTCTACAGATTAGATGTGAAGAAAGGATGTTACAACAACATTCCTGCTTCCTCTCAGATTTGAACCATACACCGTGTTTCAGTGAGAGGACAAGAGGGAGGAAGAGGAAAATGTATCTTTTTGTTATAGCCGTTTCTATCATGTTCCCTGCTAGCTCTCCAAAACGTGTCTTAGAAGTGAATATGTTACATGACTTATCCTTGAAGGAAGGAATTAAAGTGAACCTCAAGCAATCAACGCCATAAGAAATTTCACCAATAACTGAAACAAAAGACGATTAAACGAAACTGAATCCAAACCCACTTTTTTCCCTGACAGAAAAAGATAACGTGGCCTTTTAAGGCTAAGTTGATATAAATGTATCTAGAGTTTTTAAATATAACTCCCACCTCTGCGAAACACTCAATCTTAACTACTGGCACGTAGTAAGGCCATGGAAACTCCTTCAGTTGGAGGGTCCCATTCCTCACTTAACAGACTTTTTGATAATTTGCAGTCATCTCCACCATGCCAAGGATACTGCTTGAGGGGTATGAGCCAAGAGCTTTTTCAAGGTCCAAGTTAGAGTAGTTACAACATCCAGAGTTAATTAATTGGAAAGAAAAGAGGAGGACATTAAAGGGGGCATTATGTAGCTCAAAGTTTTGTATAGCATCCATGTCTTCGGGTTCTCCATTTATTCAGAATAAGCAGTTGAAGACAGTGGCTGGAAAGAAAGTAAATGATCATGAAGTTGTCTTCCGAGGAGATTCTCAGCCTGGGGAAGTAGCACTGCAGCAGGCAAATTGGATAACTCTTCATCTTTCGTGAATGTTAATAAAGTCACTTCTGAAGGGAGGGGATGAAGTGGAGAGAAGTGTGTGGTCTGTCGTGAAACATGGAAATGCAAGAACAGACTTCTAAGTCATCAGAGAAGGGATCTCTCAGACTTTTATTGCTGAATTCATCATGCTTTACTTCATGTCTCATTTTCCCCACCTAGCAAACATGGATAATGATTTACTTTTGGTGCAGTTTAGAGGGAGAATGAAATTGCCTTTTTCCATGCTCTAGAGTCCTTCAGGGTCTAAAAATTCCCAGGGCTTCCTCCAGATCCAGCCTGTCACAGAGGTCCACATAGTGATTGTTCTGCTCTAGCTTACTTTTTCTTCAGGACCTACCCACCATCGTAAGTGGGAGGACACGGTCAGGATGGACAGCAGAAGTTGTTCAGTGCACCATTAGCCAGTCTTTGTAAGGCAGCTTTTTGGTTGCTTTGATTACACAATATTGACCTCAAATGGCTGTAGAAAATAAGCCACCGTCTCTAATCTGCTTTGAGATGCCCTCAGACACACTGCTGGGGGACAAAAAGTAAAATTTTTTTTTTTTTTATTTCTATAGATTTTTACACATGCGGTGCTCACACTGGGAGAGAAAGTTATGAACCTGTTATCTTTCATGTGTTATATTATTGATCAAAGCCAACGATGATGATAAAGTTATATAAATGTTTTGTAGGCCTATAATGATTCATGACTTTCTGTACAGTAGCAATGTTCCTGATGTTGTTGCACTGTCTGGAGCTAATGTTCTGATTAATGCATGTTTTCCTTCCTGATTTAAGAAATAGCTTATGGCTAAAAATCCTTAGATGTTTTCTGATTTATTGCATCTTTTTTTCTTTTTTTTCTCCTTTTTCTTTCCAACTCCTTATTCCTATACATACATATATATATATATGCACAGGATAAATATATGTATTTGTAAACGTGTCAGCTTTAGAGACAGCCCTGATGCGATACTCCCATGAGTTGTTCCTAAAGACTGGTATTTGTATTGATAAATGAATTTTGTTAGACCCTGTCTGCAAATCTATCATCTGATGTGGGGTACTCTAATCGGTGCGTGTAGTTTGTCAAAACAACACCCAGCAAATGTGGCCAGATCACTTACTGGCTTATGGTGGTGACAGGGAGAGGAGAACCTGCTTCTACTGCTAAAACAGCACGAAAAATCAGGATGACCTGTCATAGTTACAGTCCAGGAGTATCACGTGCACAGTACACTCTTATTTACTCGGATTTCTCATGGGGGCAGTTGGGATAAGGGACTTGGTGGCTTGTAAACTGTTGTCCAGAAATATAACTAGTTTTGTTATTTACACTTGAGCAATGGTGTTGATGTAAAGTACTATGGTTCTACAAAGCTGTCAGTGCCTGCTTGAGCTTTCTTTTGAATTTCCTCATGCACTGAAATCTAAGTGTTTATGGCGATGTCAGTGTTGATTTCTTTAGTCTTAACTCAGAAAGCACTGAAATCCATGTTAGTCTTCCCCCAAAAAAATTATTCACAGGGAGGTTTGTTAAGGACAAGACTAAAGTATTTCCTCTGCTATAGAGACTGTCCACAGATGCAACATATATATATTTTTTTTTCTGTTTGTTTACCAGCAGTGGACTGTTTGCCAGTTAGTCCTTTGGTCCCTTAGCCTAAACTTGCTGGAGGAGCTGTGTGCTAAAGAAAGTACCCACTTTGTTTTTATCTGTCCCGCTGTAAACCACCTACTTGGGTCCTTTTGTGTCTTTTGTGAAGCCTGTTAATGGCTGTTACTGCTAATTGCTGTGCTTAGCTTGCTGTGTTCATCTATGGACAGAAACCAGAGAGATCAAAGGGTAGTAAACTCCATAAAGTCTTGCAGTGTTCATTCTGCAGCTCTAATTCACCTGCACATGGCTGAGGTACTACACTGAGGGGTGGCACAGAACATCCAAAAACAGATGGAGAGAGAAAAACGCCGTTTATTTCACTCAGATTTTTGGACTGATTCATCTGTAGGTTCAAAATGAAATGTTTTGCACTGCTTTGAAGGACAGTGTCCTTGGAGGCTACTGCAAGGTCTCTCTCTCTGTTATCTGAACCGGCCTATGAGGGATGCTAAGTTTTTCCTTTTCCTTTTCTTAAAAAAATATTGCACAGAAACATGGGACTTGCCAAAACTTCATGAATTGTCAAGTTTTGATCCTTCAGCACATATTTAAATCCCACAAAACATGTGATCTATTCCCTCAAGACTAGCAATACTAAAACCTTTATGTAAATTACATAAAATCTTTAAAATGTACATTGTTCCACTAAATAAAAGTTGAAGGATCAAGAGCCTTCTTAGCATCCAACACATCTGAAATTACAAGAGCCTTAGAGGTGAAAGCGCTCAACTAGTCCTATGAAGGGGTTTCAATCTGCTGTTACATTGGAAACACCCTTCTTCTACCTCCCCTTGACTTAGAAGTGGGGGCTGTGGCTGGCGTTATTAGGAAAATTTCAGAGGGTTGTAGATATTCTTAAACAGAAAAAGGCCTCCCTGAGGCTTTTCTTCAGATTTAGTTTTGGATTCCGATGTAAGATACACTGATATTATTAAGCTGCATTGTCCATGAGCGGTCTTTTGAGGGAGCAACAATTGCAAAGGCAGTGTTTTTCACCTGCAGGTGGCCTTGGTACCATCAATGATTTGGGTATGTTCTAACTTGGAGTCTATCTCCACGGAACAGAAAATGTATTTTTTTTGGTATTTTGGTCCTTAAATGATTTCAGGCTGATAATATCAGTCATGCCACCAGCTTTGGCACAGCTATGAGCTCCAGTAGGTCTTAAATGACACAACTTTTTTGCTCAGTCTTAGTCATTCTTTTAAGAAAGATTTCACTTTTTGTTGTTGGGCAAAATACTTTAAGAACCGAAATTCAGTGTCTCCCTGGGGCCTGCCTTGCTTTATAGTATTCACCAGATCCCTGGCACATTATTATGCATTGCCTGCTCTTGTAAACTATAGATATTTGTCTCTGCTCCGATGGATTGTTGATATAAAATTACCAGCCAATGTTTATCCATTGACATAGAAATAACAGCATTATTAACTATTCCTATATATTTTGTGTCATTATGACTGTAAGGGCTTGTCTGAACAATAAAGATTCCCTTGAGTGGGACTCACTAGGGTAAATGACTGTTTAATAAAGACAGATAATGTAGATGAATCATTTTGACTACTTAGAGGAGCAATTGTGCTAAAACTCCTAACTTGAACAAAGTCCTTCTTAAATACATTAGGGGGTCAGATCCTGCCCCTTGAAATCATTGCAACACCGCGTCTGAGCCGGAAAGGACTGAGATCTCACTTTAGGGGCAGGAAGAAATTTTTAGCAATGCGAATTTGATTCATTTGCATGGGTGAAACTTAACTGCTATCGTTTTGTAAATTCTAAGACTGTAAGTAGTATAAAAAACATGCCTGCGTAAATGTCTATATTCCATCTTCATGTGTTGAAATATATGTTTAAAATAGATTTCTGCTAAATTGTATGGCTTAGTTTTCTCTCTTCTCCGTGATGTGACACTTCATGCTACACTGAAAGAATAAGAATATGAGTTTATTAAGTTTACTCAGAAAACTATTCAGTCATCTGTATGAGCTCTTGGAGCTATGTCAACATTTTCTTGAAAGATATCTGAGATTATTTGATGTTTACTTTTTTAAGTACAGTATTTGTGAGTAAAAGTGCACAAGAACATTTTATTACATTTTAAATGTAATTCCTGATCCCAGGGTCCTGTCTATATAAATCTGAACAAACCTACGAAATCACTATCTATATTAGATCAGCAAATCCTCTCAGTCCCAGAACTGGTCACTGTGTTAAGAATAAGAGGCAAAAGCAAAATTCCTTAGTAATAAAACTTCTGAGCCTTGACAACTGTGAGGTAATGCCATTTCTTGCAGTGTTGCCTAGACCTTTCAAAGTACACTACCCTTTATTATATGCTTTTCCTCTGCCCCTAAACCTTCACTTCTAAAGTGCACATCTTGTAGGTAACTAGTATATAATGTGCTTTTCAATCATCTTCCTAATTCACTCAATGTAGCACGAGTTTTAGATAAACCAGGAAGATGTGAAATGCAGAATAAAAGGTTTAGGTTGTATAATACCACTCACCTGTTTTAAATCTTTTGCTATATGTGGAAAAAACACAGAAAGAGCTCTCCTTCAGGAGAATTCAGGGTGGCCTGGCTCTTCTCCCAGGATTTCAGTTGTGTGCAGTAATCCCTGTGGACATACCAAGAAGTTTTTGAGGGACGTAATACCTGAGATAAATATATGGCGAAAATATAGTCGCATCTCGAAAATACATGCTCCAGAGTTAACAGTCATACTTACAGGTAAAAGTAAGGCGTAGCTAGTCATTATGTAAAAAAATTTGTGTTTTTATTTTTAGCTTGAATTGAGCTAATCTTTACTGCACAAGGTAGAATATGGCCAATATGGAAACAACTGTGTTATGCAAATTCCTCCAAAACGGTTGAATGACAGGTAGCTGATTGTATTTTGGAGCTGTTCCATGTAGAATGGATTAACAATTTCCAGCAAGTCAGTCCAGCAGAAATCTGCATGGTTCTTTTTGATGCATACACAGCTGTGAGCTTCTGCGGTCGCTCCTTTCAGCTGAAACTAGAATTTAAAAAAGGAAAAAAGTATTCAGACTTGAGAGATACTGAGAAATCTAGAAGATAGAGCTAATTAATCCTGAGATTTCCACTCCAGATTTCAAGTGTGATGGCTGCAATAAATTTTCCTCCCTCTCTTCCTCTTGTCATCCATAGGGAGACACATGAGTGTGTCCTGGAGCAGTTTGGTCCTCTCCATGGAGAGGAGTTGGGATGGAGCTCCTCATATGAACCCAGGGTAGAACAGTGCCCCTTGCTGTGCAGGTCCATCAATGAGACCAGATGCAGAAGAAGGCTCCAGTCCTTAGACACCAGGAACTTCCCAATTTGCTGTGTAATAAACAGGTGATGACAAAATTTCATGCCAATCCTTAGCACTGGATGTTGCAGGACCCTACAACACCAGTCTAACTCTTAAAACACCAGCTCTGGAGTGCTACGGACAACAGATGAGATGGTCTGGAAAGTGAAATCTGCCAAATAATTTTCCTGTTTCAAAAAGTTGTAGTGCTTCACTTCTGGATGAGCTTGTGCTATCTGGTGCTAGACCTCATGGGATTAACAATTCACACCCGTAGCATGGAAATAAATAGGAAACATGATTTCAGAAAAAAAATTAAAACGCAGTTATACAAAGAGTAGTATGATGATTTTAATTTTGAATGTGAGCTTAGCCCAGTCAGGAATCATCATAATTTAACTTGCACTGGCCAGAGATATGTGAACTTTTTCTGCAAAATGTTTTGCGTTGTGTACATCAGATTAACTGTAAACATGCTGAAATGCTCTCCGCTACTGCTGTTGTCTCTGATTCACTGGTGACCTGTGTAAGGAGGCAATAATGTTTATTGCTAAAAAAAAAAAAAGAAGAGCAGAAGGATCATCTATTGCTCATATGAAAGACAGAGACAAAATAACCAATCTGTAATGCAGATTTATTAATAGTCATTCACTGGTTTTCACTGAAATACTCTTCACATAACCTTGACTTTATTAAGTAGTCCTTAAGGTGCATTTTGAAGACAGATAATGAGTTTGGGGAATAGTCTTATCTACATCAAGCTAATCTTTAACAGCTTGGAAGGGAACTCGCAGAAACTTTTCCACTTTAAGTGACATAGCTGTGTTCAAATCAAGCCTTTTAAAATGTCATTTTAATAGGAAGAGTTTACAGGCATTTTTAATAGCTATACTTCATAGAGGAGCATGATTTAAACAAAGGTGATAGAAGAAGTTATTGAGTTTTTAGTAGTATTAACGGGGCTGGAGGGAAGTGATGTTGGAGAAGCAGGAATGCTGCTGTGGTGGAGTAGCACTTGGTGTCTTGATTAATAAAGACAAGGGAGATCTTCCTCGAAAAAATAGCTACTTTGACAGCAGCTGTCTCTTTAAAAGGGAGGGCCGGGGCAAAGGCAGGGGGTTTGAGCGGTATTTCCATGCTGAGCCTGCACATGCCACATCGTCCAGCTTCCAGGGACCGAAGTTTGCAAGAGCCTCCTGACCCTTTGCTGACCGATGCTAAGGTCGTTTGTGCGCATGAGGGAGAGAGAGATGGGGAGGAAAGGGAAGAAAACTCAAAAGAAAACCAGCCGCTATTTTAATGAGCTCAGATTTAACCCAGCTGTACTTTCCCCTCAGTTTCCAGCATGTTCTTGAAAATAATTTCACTTTTCCTGCATGGTGTGTAAAACCACAGCTGTGGTTGTGCACCCAGATACACACACCGGAGTTGTTCCCTCTAACTTGTGCAGAAGTTACTCGCACCACGAGCTGAATTTTAACCCGTTAGTACAGCCAGATGAATTACCCCAACCCACTTCTGCCGATTCCAGTTGGCTCCACTCATTTTGTTTTGCTTGCTTTATAGTTTGGGCATCAAATGTCCCAGCTCTCCCAAGTGCACACACATTTGGTTTCTGACTAATGTGAGGCCTCTGTCAGAGGGACAGCGTTTGTCATTTAAAATCCAGCATGTCTTAGAGTCAGGTCGTGACTCAGATACCACAAACTGTATACAGAGTAGACCACAAATTCCTGCAGAAAGATTGAACAAGGCTTTCCGAGAAGCCACTTCCCCCTCTGGTTATATCCTAACCCTGACTGACAGGTAGTAAATAACTGTGGGTCTTGAGTGGCGGGGGTTTTTTGACAATTTTTTGTTAAGATTCCGGTCTGCCGTGTTCTTCGCTGTTTAAATTCCCATCTTTTTGTCTGCTTTACAAAATGCTGCTTTTGGTTAGGGAGGTGGTTCTAGAAATTTTGGTTGGTTACATTTGTAGGGAAATATTGGCATCGATTGATTTTTTTTTTTTTTTTTTTTTTTTTTTTTTCCCCTCCAAGCTCCAAACTTGGGGATTTTGAGCAGACTCGGGACGCCAGGACAAAGCCCAGCCTGATCCATTCGAGTTCCCTTGAGCCGCAGCTGCAGCTCTCACGTGCTTTGCGCTACAAAACCCATAAATCGACCAGGGTTTGCTCGAACGGTTCCTGAACTTTTGCAAAACCTTTCGATGAACCTGTTAGGGGCGGAAAGGGGGGGTAGGTAAGGGATGGGAGCAGGGCTGCCGGCTATGGGGAGGTTTGCAAGGAAACCTGAAACCAGGTGAGCTTCACAGGCTGAGCCTTTCCTCGGGCTGGAGACCTGCAGACATTCCTTATTTGGAAGCAGAATTGGAGTTAACAAATCCGTTAACAAGCCACACACACTTGCTGACCAGTAGTAAATCCCAGCTTGATTTATTACTCAGTACAGCGCTTTGGTGTAAGTCTTCAGTGTCATTTTGCAAGTGGACGTGGAGTAAGTCGCGATCTTAAACCCTAGCTAGAAAACCCAGCCGTGAGAATTACATGGGGCACAGCCTGCTGATTTAAACTTCTCTTTTTTCTTTGGTTTTTTTTTGCTCTTTTTTAATTAAACAAGAGAATTCATCTGCCAACGCACTATTCTGTGCTCTTTTGTCAATAGAAAAGTTGTTTTGCTAATGGTTATCTGTCTGCAAGTCCTTGACCTGCTTGTAAACACATTTCTGCAGGAAAACCCCAGGCCATGGCCTCCAGCATTTACGTCAACAAGAAGAGATAAAGTGACCAAAACTTAACCTGATCTGGCCTGGAGTGCCCTCTACTGCCCCTTGACCAAATACTTCCCTAATCTCTGTCCTTCTGAAAGGAACAGATTGTTGTGTAAGAAGTATTACCTGGAATGAAATCAATTTTGGGAGCCTGACTTCCTCCTCCTTTCCCCCCTCCCCATGGCCAAAGCCTATTAAATTGTGGGAGGTTAAGGAACAAGGTCTGGGTAAGTTTTGGTGGAAGGGCAAGAGTTTTCCCCCAAGTCACCCCCTTTGTCCCCACCTGGGGCATTTGTTTCCCGAGGACAGCCCGATGGGGTAGCCCTGGCTGCCGTCCGTCATGCCACGTTAAACACGTCACCTTCCAAGCCGTGTAACAAATGCAGGCAAAGCTGAACTCACTGATCAAGTTGCTCTTAAAAGCCATTTGCTGATCCCCTGGGATTTGTTCTGGATTCCCCCAGCGCAAACAGAGGCTTTGATACAGCCAGGATTTGAAGAGTCTCTAAAATGGGAGTGAGGTCCTAAATTGCTGTGGGGTGCTCTGAGCCTGGTGGTGCTGGGCTTGGGCAGGATACTTGTGAGGCTGAGGTGAAGGCTGTCTGTAAGAGAAGATGGTCAGGGGCAAAAAGTGGCACCAAATCGTTATGGGAAGGAAGAAGGATGTCTGTATGCATTTTCTTTTTATTTTAATTTTTTTTTAAGAGCTGAGCTAGAACAGTCAACGTACTGGGATAAATGGGGAAATGTATTCTGTGGAAAATCTTATGTTTGGGAAATAAATGAGAGAAGGGAAAAACACGAGACAGCTCTAGAGATAAAATGACAAATGCCAATTGCAGTTCACAATGGGAACGTTCACTATGTCGTGCCTCTGTTTGCACCCTGCTTAAACTGCTGCACTGAGAAGTTTCATGACTAACTGAAAAACTGGTGGGTCATGTGCCTCTGGGGTGATGTTTCTTCCACCTCTAATTCAGTCATAGCTCACTGGGATGAGCATCACAATGGTGGGCTATCTCCTTGGTTGCACCAGGCATCTCAAGAGTCACCGCATAATTTCACAGAAGAGCAAGAAAATTGTATTTGCTGCAAAACCTGGCCCAGGGCAACCCAAGGGTTTCTGCTGCAGAGCTGAGCAGCTGGGAGGGAAATCATTGACTCTTCCTGAGGTCCTCTATTCCTTCCATCCAGGACACTGTGCTGCATAATGAAACATCTCCACGCTTTGTATATCCAGAGTCAGATGAGGTTTTGGACTGAGTATTGCACCCTTTAATTTTATAATTTTTATAGTTAATTTCATGGCAGAAAGTGTTCTGTTCTCTGTAACCGTAAGACAGGCTTTTTACGAGACAAAAAACTGTAGAAAACTGATAGGTTTTTTCTTTCTTCTTCCCTCTCCCCCAACAAAAAACTCCTGACTTTTTTTTCTATGACGAAAACCCTCCAACTTCCAAAACTCTGTTTTGTGTGTTTCGTAACAGAACAAAAACAAATGGCCTGCAAAGGGATGAGGTGCTCAGACTACTATGATTCACAACTTGTTGATGCCCATCCCAGTTTGCTCAATTGTTCAGACTGAACTGAGCTGTGAATCAGTCCTGAGTTCTCCCGTCCTGATATCTGCATGTGAAACTGCATATGGCAGACCTAAAACTCCTTCAGGGTGTAAATATGTGGGGGAAGAAGCAAAGTTTAAGGAAAATGCAGCATTATAATTTCATCTAAGCAAGTTGGTGTTGAGGAGCATTCAAACCCTACAAATTTGTCAGGATCTACCAGACACAGTGGATGAGGTTGTTCACCCTTAGGTAGGTTTCAGGACCTGAAGCTGAAATCTGTGTCCAAAAACATCTCCTGCTTCTCTTGGAGGCATCTTTTTGCTTCCCCCCCCCCCCCCCCATTTCTTAGTAGATGTGATCTCCTGCAGGTATCTTACAGGCTTTGGCCACATGTTGGAAGGTGAACGTGGAATCCTTCAGTTTTGATTCCAGATGGACTATTTCCATAGGATACAGCTGGTTTATAGTCTTCTTTTGTGCATTTAACCTTGTTTATCCATACAAGGCAGTTCCAGTTCCAGCTTTGCATAGTGGGATTAATTCACAAGCTTTAGCCTAAACAGGAGAAAAAGTTTCAACATTGGCTTACAGGAAGTATCAGATTTCAGTATTTCAGCTTTCCTGACAGAAAAATCAAATTTTAGGAAACTAAGTAGATTTTCTTTTTTCTATAGAAAGGGTATATTTAAGGAAAAGCATTATTTTTCCAGCACAAAGTCATTTTAAGAAAAAAAAATCATCTCCCAAATTGAAAAATATGAATTTTGACCTTGCCTAATAATTCAAAATTACCACTTTTTTTTTTTTTTCCTTACAAGATTTGTTTCTTTCAATGCTTCTAAAATTCAACAGGATTTTGAAGAAGAACACAAATACGACAGGCACATTTTCAGCTTGCAAAGGTTATTTTTATGGTGAAGAGAACTTGCCTTCCTCGTAAAGTATGAAGCTACATAATCTGAGAAGGGCTGGCCAAATATATTCAGTATTCTCACTGACTATCCACACTAAACTTCTGAATACGTTAGTTAGTCTGATAGTCATGAAGTCATACTCCTGAACTCCCTCCAGGCTCTATGCTGGAGATGGTATTTATACAGCACTAATAGAGAAAACTTGGTACGTTTCAAAAAACAATTCCTAAGAAAACCAAATCTGTGCTCAGCAGATGTAACAAGGAAATTTTCAGTGAAGTTCAACTCTCCTGTCTTTCTTGATAACAAAGGCCAGTTTCAATTTAGTTCTCAGCCCCGGAATATTGAAAGTGAGGAAGTTTTGAAAGCATTAAGTTTCAGGGTTGTTTGTGCTCTTAATCAAAAAACACATAGTCCTATCTTTTCCCTGAAAGTTGCCAAAATTAATTGACACTGAAGTTTCAAACTGACTTTTGGTAATGGAGCATTTTATCCATTTTTATTTTCTGAAAATTTTTCTGACTTGAAACTTGCATTTCAATCTGGGAGTGATGCACTTTTTGATGCTTCGAACCTTTTATTAGCTGGGACGCCTTAGGCTCCAGCGACCTTAGTGACAACCAACACAAAGTGAGCACTTACTATGGCTTGGAACAAGATTAACAGTTTGTAACAGCAGTGCCTAGATTCTTCTTCTGAGATCGGCACAGTTTATGGTGTAAAATGTACCGCATAGGCAGGCATCGGATGAGAGAAAGGACATGCTTTTGTTTGCATGTTCATGTCTTTATTAAATCAATCAGCCCATCACTTTACCTGTAAACTTTCCTAACAGAGTGATTTGGTGAGCTATTAGAAAGAGTAACCCCATAAGCAAGAAAGTGTACATGTCTTTTTTTCCTACAGGCTCACAGGTTCATATATATCTGTGTGTCAATATACGCTGGCTGACATAACAAATATCTTTGTTTTTAGAAAAAGAGGATTTTCCTTGGGGACGTTAAACAGATTCAGAGGATATTCCAAGGTATCAGACCGTATTTCACTGTGATATTCATATTGTCAGTAGCGGGACCTTTCTGTGGAAAATGGGGCTTTTCCTGTAAACATAATAATATTTCTGGATGGTGAAATATACAGTAAATGTTAAACAAGAAAAGAACTAAATTGCAGACTATTCCCTGGTCAGCAAAACCTGCCCATTATTTTTCAGTTTGCTGAATCTGTAGTTTTTACCATTTTTTTAAACTGTGACTTTTCAGATTCATGAGGGTAGCATAGGTAATCTTCATATTTATAAGGACACACTGTCAACTTGCTTTTCATAATTTATAAACTCTTTTTTTTATATTATTCCCTTTCCCTGTTGGAAGCCTGAAACTGGCATGTTTCCTTAATAGAGCTGGGAGGGGGAAAAAAAACCAAACACCTCTGCATTTTTGCTCTGGGAGAAGATTTCTCAGAAATAAGCTATCTGTGCTCCATGCAGAGGAGCAGTATTCTAGCTGGCCTAGTGTGGCTGGAATTAGTGCTGTAGGGTTTCTTTTGCAAGTGTTTGCGTGCTTTAGCTTTTCAAGTTGTAACTTGCATTTTGGTTTGGTGAGGGATCTGTCAATGTGTTACAAGCCTTACGTGTCTTTTTTGATGTGAGCTGGATGAGTGTTTGTCACTCTGGTTGGCTGGACTCTTTATCCATCCCAACCAACCTCATGTCCCCATTGCCTCCTTCACAGCACTTCTCACATTCTCATCTCCTACTTTTTGCTCTTGGCGTGGTGAGAACAGATTTTTCCCTTCTGTTCCCACACAGAGGGACTGGCAAGGACAGGCACCCCATATTCCAAGATGAAATGAAAGTAGTTGGGTAGCCATTACCCCTTCCCCTTTGTATTTTCACTGAACTGGTTTTCAGTGGGGTTTATATTTTCAGGCATTTGGATTAACCTTGCTGCTGGTGTCAGCAGGCAGAAATATTCCTGTGTTCTCAGAACTGATCCCAGAATTTGCAAGAGGCCAAGTTTTTGCTTTCAGAAGTAATTCGTAGTACTGATACTGATTTAGAAAACGCCACGAAATTTAGCGACTGGGTCCTTCAAATACCGTCTCTTGGGCATACTAGTCGCTATTTTGGCAGGTAGAATCTGTTTGGAATAACTTTTAATGATTGTTTGAATTTAAAAATCTGGTAAGGATTGATTCAAATTGAAGGTCATGAACTCCGTTACCCATTTCCCCTTACTGGCTCAACAAGGGTCCTATTTCATGATCTTTTGGCCATGATGCAACTCATCTGTTTAGTTGAGGAGGTGCTGATATGAGTAATTAAGCTAAAATGGCATTTGGGAAGAACCTGTTTAGTAACATATCGTTGACTCTGTTCATCCATCTGCCAGTCTCCTCCACCCCCCCAATAAGTTTTGATCTTGGTGGTTAGTTTCAGCAAAATTTGGCACAGGGTTAGGGGTATTTATAGCATTATGATACTAAATGCTTTTGGAGAACTGGCAGCTGTTGGAAGGGAGAGTTCTTCTCTTGATAGAAAAGACAACTCAGACAGCACAGACATACAGATCAGACTCTTTACAGGTAGATCCAAATGAGCTGTAGTGCGTTTGGCCCTTTCCTGAGCCAAAGAGGCAGATGATGCAAGAGGTGATGCAAGGTGATGCATGCAATAGAAAGGAGAGGGACACAGCACAGGACATTGTGTCCCAGTGATTTAGAAAATGAGGCTGAAGAAATGGGGCATCCTTAGTTCCACTGCTCATAGAACTACTTCTTTCTTTTTTTTTTTTTTTTTAATCTCGAGAAACTTTTACCCCTAAAGAGGGCCTGGACCCCTTATGTGCCACCTTAAGTCCTTTAACAAGGTTGAATTTTCCTTTGGTAATATCCCAAGGAAATAATATGGCTGTGGAGTCTATTTTGATATTCTTTTAGGATGTCCTCCCCTGGAAGTAACTCTGAAACCTGGGGGCGAATCACTTCAGAAAAAAAGATGTGTGAGAGGTAATCTAAACAATTTTTTTTTTGGCTTGATATGCTCAGGGTCTATCATGAACTCTCCAGCAGGATTACAGCAGATCCTGACCCTGTTGACCTAGTATCAGCCCTTTTCTGTAAGCTCTGCACAGCAGAGAAGGAGGAGGATAGATACTGCAAATGGCTTAGAGGCTTAGATGCAGTAGGCTCTGAGTATCAGCACCAGTTCAAAGGATCAAAGGGGGTCTGTGACTCTCTAGCCATGCTAATTAATGGAAGAAGTGCTGTTTGGTCTTCATTATGGACTTTAAAAGAAAGGCAAAAAATAAAGAAAGAGAAGTCAAGTGTTTTGTCCTGTAAAGCACTGAACGAGGCTGGTGAAAGTAACAGACCCGTCTCCATTAGGCTTTCAGCAGCGTTTCAAGAGCATGGAGCCACTTATGAAGTCACGCTTAGGCAGCACTTTCTTAAAAGTTAAATGTCTGATAAATGCCGATACTGCCTGATTGGAATTCCTAATACGCTTCTAGGTAGAGCAGGCACTCGCAAAGGTCTCCGGTGCTTATGGCGTGGAAGAACCCTTTTAGTAAAGGACTCCCTGGGTTTCTCCTGTACCCTGTGCTTTGGACACGAGCTCAAGCCCAGCAGAGCTGGTTCTGTCTCTCATCAAGTCAGGCTTTTCAGGGTGTGCTTTTTCATTTAAATATCTGTTTGTTGCTAGAGAGGTTAATAGGAGGTCAATGGCCAGGGCTCAGATCAACGGCACTGGCAGCAACTTGGGGAACCAAAGCAATAAGAGCATTTTAGGGACACTCCTGTGTTATATGTTTTCTTAGCTCTCAAAAAGGGGAACATAAAGCTCTCTCCTGAATCCTAAACAATGCCTTCTAATCTCTGACCTCTTTTTCTAACTCGTTCAGATACTGCTTAAATTTGAACAGAAACGTGGTTACAGAAGGCTTTACATTTACACATAGGGATATGCTCTGGTGATGGGTTCACATGCATATTGCCCACTTGTCTTTGCACCTATCTGTATGTGTACCTGTACTCTGTATGTACACCTATACCTACCTAAATGATATGTATGAATATATGTGCCAGGGCTATAAAGACTGTAAAGCAGTAATTCAAGTTCTTACATGTGTAACCATGCTTTTATATGAGCAATGTGAGAAAATTTGGAATTTGTGTAAATATGATCAGGTTTTAACCAAAAAAAAACCCACTAAAACACCCCAAATCACAGAAAACATATACTTTCTGTGGAAATATCCAGTTTCGAAACTTGAAAATTTTCTGTTTCCTTTCTGGGCTTTCCACAATACTGTGCATTTTGCTAATGGGAAGTGTGAGGTATTCAAGAGAGGAAGATTTGGCATCGACTTTCATTTACAAATATTTTTGTCTAAAAGGTTCTAATGCATGTGCTGTCACACTTGCAAGTGTATGTCATGACTGTATTTGTGTGAGTGGTTCTTGATGGGCTTATCCTTTGGTGTGAACATGTTAATTTTAAACTATGATAATGGTATAGACCAAAATTCCTAGTGGTATGATTTTTGTCATGGCTTCACTGTAGAACATGACAGCATGTATGATCATCGGGTATTCGAACAGTGAAATGTGTAAAGCTATTTTTTTCATAATTGGTTCCAGGGCAAGGGGTTGATCTTGTGTATAAAAGCCTCCAGATACGCTCTTGGTACGGTTTCTAATTAGGGAACCAGGAAAGAACTGAACTTTGGAAACTCTGATGAGTCCATCCCTTTAAAAAAAAAAAAAAGGAAATAATCACTTTGACCTTGAACTCCAAAAGGCCTTGAAATCAACTGATTTTACTCTTTAAGCTCCTTAACAAGCATGGGGATTAGAGACGAGCTGTGTAGAATGGTTCATATTAGATATAAGCGATAACGGACAATAGAAATTCATCTATGAGCTCGGCACAGGCATCCTGTGCAAATTCCATTTCCCCAAGATCTGGTGATACCATGTTACAGTGTTATATATACCGCTGATAACAATATGACTTCATCAGTTGGGAAGAGACAGAAGAAAACTCGATAGCAGGAGGGCCAATGCAACTTTCAGAGATGTCCAATCCTGCTCTAATCTGAGTCTGTTTAAATAACCACAACAGGTGTATAAAAAAAGGTCAAATATAATCGTTGTTCTACCTTGTGTAATGAATAAATCATCTGTTTAGCTTTTTATTTCAAGCATGATGTAATCACCCTCCCTGATAACGAAATAAAGCTCATGAGAGGAATAAATTGACTCTAGACTGAAGCTGCACGTTTTGGTGGCCTTCACTCCATCTGTCCACAGTTAAACAAGGAAAGATGCTGCTGTCACTTTAGAAAAACCTTCCCTGGTGATTTCATGTTGATAGACTTGTTTCCCCTTTCTTTTTCTTCCTTTTCCCCCAAGAAGAAAGGCTGAAAAAAACCCGTGTCCCCCTGGAAAAGGAAGAATCTCATCATATCTTAAAAGGGAAAATTATGTCACATTTTCAGGAGGCAAGGAAAGAACCGAGGAAAATACCTATATGAGGAGAGGAGCTAATGTGACTGAAATAATCAGTGGCTTGGGTTTGATAAATGCAACACACTCAACAAACAGTTTTGCCCCCACCCCAGGGCTATATTGAATTCTTATGCAGATCTTTAAAACAATTTCCCTTTTGAAAATCACACCTGCTGGAAAAAAAAAGTAAAATCGTTGTGTCTTTTAAAAGACACCTCTTGCTAACCTTTCTGTTGATATGGAGGGGTGGATGATGTGGTTAGACAGGCTACCGCTTGCCATGAAAACTAGTGAGAAATGATGTTGCACAATCCTTTCCCTCCTCTGTTT
Organism: Trogon surrucura; assembly: GCA_020746105.1. Classification (NCBI taxonomy): domain Eukaryota; kingdom Metazoa; phylum Chordata; class Aves; order Trogoniformes; family Trogonidae; genus Trogon; species Trogon surrucura. The sequence goes on along the minus strand of CM036627.1, from coordinate 16,506,087 downwards.
CTCAAAAATTGTTATTTTATTTCACTTTTCCCCATTTCAGTCTGTGTGGCCTGGCAGACCTACTGGAACCAAGCCTAGAATAATATTGTCTCAGTTAGCTGATAGGTGTGAGGGCACCTGCAGGCAGATAAAATGTGTTTGTGTTTGTAGCAGAATTTGCCATGTAAAACTCAAAAATGTCATGATTTCGGGACAATCTCCAGTTTCCGCTGAAAGACTTGGAAAGCAGGGAAGCAAAATTAAAAAGAAAATCAACTCCGTGGTTTTTCATTAGTTCTGGCAGCTTCCCCTAGAAACACACCCATGCTCAGCAGTATCATTCTTTATTTAGCTCTGAACAGACTGAAGGACCTTAGTGAATTCTTCCTCCCTCCTCCTTTTCAGATAATAGCAGTGATGCTGCCACATATTTTGCAAAGTGCTCTTTTCTGGAGCTGAGATTGAGTTACATCCAACGTGATAGACCCCACTGGCACCCGTGCGTTCTTAGCAGAGACATTCCATTACCATGCCAAGTTATTTTTAATTCTATGTGGATTTTTTTTTTAAACCAGTGTATAAAAGAAAGCTATCAAATTGCTCAATCAACGTTAGTTTATTATTGCTTACCCAAGTGTTTAATAAACCTGTCCCAGCCCTGGACATAGCTCTAAATACTTCATTGACTGTAACAAAACAGATTTTTCCTATCAGACCAAAGTGGCTCTATAAACTATAATTAAGCACTAATTGTGAACTCTACTGGTCAGATAACAGAAGGCAAGGTCCATTGTGCGACTGGCAGAACCAGCAATTAAAGGAGATTATTGTTGTCAGAAGTGGAATAAAACAAACAAAGAAAAAATTGGGGAGGAGGGGAAGATTTGCAATTGACCCGAGTAAACTTTCTGTTGTTTGTGGGTTAGGGAGATTATGACATCATGAGCACAAAAAACTCTAAGATATGATGATATAGAACAGATGCAATAAGTCGTTCCGGAAAATTCACATCATTTATTGGATAACAGGTTGTAGAGTCAGGTTCCGTTTGGCTCCACTCTCATACATTGAAAACAAACACCTTAAAGTCCAAAACAGAAGTTGCATGTTCAGAACAAAAATATTTTCAGGAAAATATTGTGTCAGTACTTTTTCACTCATTCTTATAAAGCATTCAAAAATCAGAGAGGGTTGTGTTGCTCGTGGGCTAAAGAACTGGAAATTAGAATTGAAATAGAATGAAGAATAGATTGACTCCCCAGGAAGGGAGAAAAAGACCCTTGATGACAGGTGAAAAGGAAGTGCGGTTTTATAAATTTGTTCCATTTCAACATGACTGACTTCTTTTCGCTTGCACCATTTTTACACTGGCTTAACTTGATTGGCTCCAGTGGAGTTTTCAATTATGCTGGATCCCACTGAAGTGTTATTAGCAGCCTGCTTGGAATTTCTCTTGAAAGTCTGAAACTGTTTCTGAGCTAACAATATACTCTTCCCTCTCTCTTCCATTGAAAGAAAATGTTAACTCTGCAAAATACCTTGATGTCCTGTAGAAACAGAGTGCTCAAACACCAAAATGGTTTGACTTTTCACATGGAAAATAAGAGTTTCCAGTTACCTCTAGTGATTGGTATGCTAGTCACAGTTCATATATTCCTAGACCTGATATAGACGTTCAAGGGAGCCAAAACGCCCTTACACACGCACACACAAGCACATTACAGCTTCCTGGAACACTGTTTAGGCTTTCAGGTGATGGCTGGGAATGTGGCCAATATCAGAAGGTAAAGGGAAAAAGAAAGCCGTGGAAATGGAAATGACAATATTTCTTAGTATCAGGCAGGTTCCTCTGCCCCAACTTGTGATTGTGCCTAAAACTCCCAGTACTGTGCTCTCCTCTCTGAATTTTTTTATTATTTTTTTAAAGCAATTTGCATCTTTTGAACAAAAGGATTAATAAATTTCAAATGCTCCTGGTGCTTCTGTGCCAACTGGCACCAGAGGGTGCCTGTAACCTTGCCCAACTGCACTATATATAATTATTAATTAGAAAGCAACCTGGGAAGCAATGATCCTCTCCCCCAGCATAAACCAGAGGAACTCTACTGCATTCACAGTAGGGAAGAAAACTGGTTTTCCTAGGTCACACTTGCGAGCAAATTTTATTTTACTTTGACTAGTGGTTCACTATCCAGAGTGGAATTATGGGAATTAATTGGAATAACTTGGGTGCTCATTTTATAAATCAGCTGGCAGAACTCCTGCCATAATTAATGGGTCCGACTGGCAATCCTCCACAAATACACACCCATTTCCCAGTGATTTCCACCGTGCACACATGCATTTTGCAGGAGCTCAACTTGCAAAGGGACATATTTAAGAGTTTATAACTGTCCCAATGACAGCAAGTTCTAATTTAAAACTCCTGTGTAATACTTGTTAGGAAGTTTTAATATCAAAAGGGCAGCCAAGGTCTTCCATGAGAAATTTCTAGACAGTGAAAGAAACTAATCCTTTTTAGTGATGTTTGGCTTCTTCTCTGCAGTAGCTGATCTCTGATTTCATATTTTATATCCATGGTTTGTTAATGAAATTTTCTCCTTTAAAGAGTAACCAGGCGGATAGAAAAAATTAGCTGATACTTTGCAGTAAACGTTTGAAGTGAAATTCAAGCAGCAGCCTGAGGCTCACAGTATGTAAAACCAACTACCAAAGTTTTGGGGTGATGAGGGGGGTTAATCTATTTTTCCTTCTCGAGGGGCCTCTGCTGTGTTAAATTCTTTGGTTGAAGAGAAGCAGCCAAGTTGGCATTAGAACTGACTTAGCAATTTGTGTCTTTTGAAAAGGGATTAGCCAATTTAAAATGTTCCTGGTGCCCCTATGCCAGTTGGCACTGACAGGGGTCTGTAACCTTACCCGTCTCCACCACTGCCTGCCATGGGTCTACATGAAAAGTGTTAGGAGGCTTGTTGTGCCTGCTTCAAAGAGAAAGCGAACAGAAAATCAGGCAGCAGGAGCACTGTAATGTCCACAACTAGTGGCATCACTACTATTTACTGTGCACACAGGGAGGATGGGTTTGCTCCAAGCTCATCCCTGGATGTGTTGTTGAGGCTTCTCTTAACTGGCAGCCAAGTTTGTGAAGTTTTAATAGCAGTTTGAAATGCCCTGATATACCTGAGGCAACATTCCCTGGTCTCACAGCACCTCTAGAGTGGAAGTGTGAGCTGGATCTCACTGGAGACTCAGAGCTACAAAGGTGGGTTTCACCTCTGAATTTAGTCTTCTTCTTCAGTCATTCATAGCTTTGGGCTCCATCTCTGCAGACCATGGAGAAGAGAAAGCCCTTTGAAGGATAATTAATCACATCTGTCTTAGGATGCAGTTACCTCTACTTCTGCAGTGACCATGGGCCCAGACTGACTGTTGTCATTGGACGAACGTAGCTGCTTTTAATTTACAGGGAGGAATTGTCCTTTCAGAGGGACAGCTTTTGTCTGTGATCTACAGGAGCCCAAACCATTTGCTTAGGCTGGATGGCTCTGTAGGTGGCCAACCTGAAACCCTCTAGAAATCATCACCAGGGTAGAGCTTCAGATCATTCAAACTTCATCCAAGGCCCTGCAAGTTATATATCTCAACTATTTTATTCTGAAGAACCTAAAATCATCCAGTCAGAAACATTGGTCATACAGATATGGGTAGAATTTAGATGTTCAAATGTGGTCAAAAGGTTTATTGGAGTGCAGGACAATGTTTATTTTCAGCCAAAGATTCAGAATTTCTTTGGTTAGGCATCTGGAAAATTTTTTACATTTACAAAATTACATGTTTGTGTATGATTTTGTAACATGAAAGATACTCACCTGTAGTCAACTGATTTTCAGTAGTAATCAAAATCCTGTCTTCTGTTTTGTGAGATGTATATTCCATTTGTCTTAGGTATATAAAAGGCTTATGAGAGGAGGAAAAAGGCTTGTGCAAGGTTCCCCTAATGACAGAAGAACAGGCACCTTTAAATGATATTCAAAGTGCCAGTTAGCCTGGGCTTGGGAGTATCAATCAATAAAGGTGTCTTACTATTGAAGACACTCAGTTCCTTATATCTTAAAAAGATGAGGGTGCAGTGCTGTGACCGTTGCAGTAATGTAGGAGGAAGATAGCAGACCATCAGATAGTCATACCCAAAATAAGGTTTAGGGTCTGCCACTCTGTCCAGAAGGATGGGAAACTCAGGACAGAACAAAACTTTCTTCGGATCCTGTTGGGAAGTAATGGTGCAACTTCATGAATCAAGCACAGGCCTGGGAGCTTACGTTGTAAATGGAAATTTGATGAGGGTTTGCTTGCCTCCTTCCCATACACATTTTTCCATTTTCTATGTACATCTTTGATACTATGTGCCTATAAAGCTTCAGCTTTTTTTTTTTTTTTTTTTTAATGGCCACCTGTTTGGTTCGCTTTTAATGCTTCTACAATATTTGAAGCCCTATAAAACTCTGTGGGTACTTATGTTGGAAAAATTATGATGGGCCAGATCAAGCCCATACCGATCACACTAGATTTCTTGTGTGAGCTGGGACTGTGATAACGTGTGCACAGTAAATAAGGACTGACTCCAAACAATAGTAGCAGATTTTTTTTTCTACCCCCTAAGATTTCCCTGTTTGATTTCACCAGGCTGCCTGCAGCCTGAATTGAGTGAGGGAGAGAGTGGAGGTAAGGGAAGTGCCTTCTGCAAGTTAGTCAGGAAAGACCTCTTTGTCTTCCTTTCTGAAGTAAAAAAAAAATGTGCCAAGAACTTCATTCAACTGCTCATTTGGATAAAAACAGACACCCCGGTGTCAGGCGAATAGGAAGCAATGGGAGGGCAACATGTCTCAGTGCCACAGGAGAAGGGGGTGGCCAGAACTTCACAGCAATCAGTTCTTGTGTATATATGCATACAGACTGCCTACATTAATCACTAGATAGAACATGCATATGACACACGAACACACGTGCAAGACTATTCATGTGCAGAGAGGGAAGCAGCAGCTTGCTTTCTTCTGTGTACATGCCCACTCCCTCTAAAAGGAAAGATTCAAATTGAACACCCCAAATTAGTCGAAAGTATCCTGAATTATTAGGAAGGCAAAGCAACGGCCCAGCAGGGAGTTGGAAAATGTAATAACGACAAGTTTTGTGCCTAAAGGGAAGGCAGGAATGAAATCAGAAAGGATCCAATGGGGCCAGGTGAGTAAAGAGTCAGCCAAGCGAGGGAGTGTGAGATGCCCGGAGGCTGTGCAATATGCTGGCAAGGAGCCACGCTCCTGGGGAGAGAGGAGGAGTGTGCCTGTGTGTGTGAGAGAGAGCAAAAGGGAGGGAGAAAGGGAGAGGCAACACACCGTAGTGGGCACTGGAGAGGTTCCCCGACAGCATTCGCACCCGTCTCCTCGGTGGTGGGTGTAGGAGGAGGCACACAGGTGCACACAGGAGCCCACAGGTAGGTCCTCACCCCTGGACACTTGGGTGGGGGCAGAAGGCAGGATACAGGCACTGCAACACTGAAAATGATTTTCAGGGAATCGAGGTGAGCTTGGCCAGGGAGCAGGCACCGATGCCGACCGTGGCGATGTCGTTTCCATTAGTCCGTGAAAGGCAACTTCAAAACCAAGGTTTATATTTGCCACTGGCTGTTTAATAGGGGATTAGTTAAAGGGAATGAACTGGCAGTAGGTTTGGATGGATGTGACTGTGGGGACAAAAGCTTAACATGACGTGCTTGAAAATGACATTTGCCTGTTGCCAAGCAGATGTGGCCTGCTCATACCTGTTGCTTTGGTACCAGGGTGGGGAGGGTGATGCGAGGAGCATGGATAGAGGACTAGCAGGCAAACTCACGGCTGGTTGAATTTCCACTATAGCCACTGAAGTGCAAATTAGTTCTTTATTCAAAAGAAGGAACATGAGTTTTTTGGGTTTTTTTTTGGAGGAGTTCTATTATAAGAAGGCAGATCAGCGTTTCTAGGTTTCCAAACATGCATACACAACTCCCAAAGCCTCCTAACTTTTCTTGGCAGCGTGCATGGAGTCACAGACACTTGGGCTATAGCAACCTGGTTGCTTTCCTACCCCGACGCTGTTGGGTTATTCCCTGCTTTCTGCTGATATTTTCCTCACTCCTCCAGCACCAGATTTTGACAACCTCAACTTTACAAGGTGATGCTGTGGCCATTGCTCCATGTGCCAGTCTTGACCCTGATGAGCTAGGAGATGCACAAAGGGAATGAGAGAGCTCTTCAGCTCCTTTCCAAAGCTCTGGCTTGTCAGAAAGTGATGGGCCTCACTTTTGGCTGAGTGATTTTTCTTTTCGGAAGGCAACAGCAGTGCCAGTCAAGGAGAAAAGAGCCAGGGCTGCCCAGGCAGAGCAAGCGACCTGCTGAAGATAGCTTGGAGCCAGTCAGCCAAGCTGGACCTACTTGAAAAAAGGGTAGGAAAGCAGCATTGGGAGGGGATTAACTGGTTTTAGGGGGTAGCGTCACTGCCTGGGATGCTGTTGTAGGCACGAGCATAGCTACTTCCCGGCCTCGATGGCATCTGGTGTCTCTGATCACAGCTAGCTAAGGGATCTGCAGAACAGGTTGATTGAAGGCCTTAGGACATGTCAAGGGGAACAAGCACAGGACAGAGTGCCAGCTCGCTGGGCAAATGGCAGGAAGCCTGCTGTTATCAGGATGCTGCAGGCAGGAAATGATTTGAAGTACACAGCCTTTTCTTGTAGAGTGATTGAGGGAAGGGAGGAGAGCAAGAGCAGGAGCAGCTGTGGCTATATTTCAAAGTTGGTTTCCATCTTCTTTCTTGTGTCACTGCTCTTTCTTTCACTACCAAAAAACCCCAAACAAACAAAAAATCCCAAAGAACCAACCAAAAAAAACCCCAGCTAGGCATTTCTGATTCTTTCCTCTCCTCTTCTGTTTTTTACAGGTATGTGCCCCAGGTTGTCCAATGGAGAGAGTTGTTTTGAAGCCAATCTCAGCTCTAGCTCTGGTTCTTATGGGCTGCTTAGGGTTGGCTGTGGAGTGAATTACAGCTATTTTAGGGATACTGTGAATGCCAGCATGGTTGTGTAGAGACCCTAAGCTGACTGAGGAAAGCTGACCAGCGAAACTGCTGGTACGAAAAGCCTTGAAGGAAGGCAGTGTGGGGGTCTAGCAGAGGCAGCCAGGCTTCCCTTCCATGGCATCACCTCAAAATCAGGGGGACTGACCCTGTACTCCATAGCTACAAAATGCAGCTGCCACAGGAAGCCTGAGAAACCCGTACATTTGCAGAAGCAGGGATATGGCATCTACATTTGCAAAGCTGCTGTTATTGCTACCCAGACTGGCCAGTTGAAAAGCTGGCTTGGCGCTGTTAAACTGCAGACATGCACTCCACTTCAGACATGATAAACCCTCAGCCTTCTTCATTTCACTCCTCCAGCTCCTCTGCTGCTTGCCTTCCTTTTGCAATAACGTGAGAGGTTTTTCTTGGCTGTCCTCTTCCCCCTTGGAGATCAAACACAGGCGCTGCTGCTGAGTTTCTGAATTTATGACAAGGACCAGCTTCTTCTAGCTTCAGGTTCCATTAACAATTAGCTCACAGAAGCTGTGTTTAGACCATTTGTTTTGTCTTTTGGCACCAGCGATTTTATGAATGAGAAATGCAGCAAAGAGCGAACAGTCAGAAAACTGGCTTCACTGTTGTCTACCTGGTGGGAACATCTTCATAGTCCTCAGGTCTGGAATTAAAACTTACAAACTCTACCCTTGTAACTGTTGTGTAAAAAGCTGTTATTGCCCTTACAACTAGTCATTGGAGTTGAAAGATAAATATTATTCCATATCTTATTGAATAAAATATATTATATCACAGGTGATGGAGACAGATTGTCTCAATAAATTCTGATACTGTATTCGGAGGGAAAGTGGCAATAAAAATGCTGATGACTTGACACAGGGAGAATATTGAATGTCATTAACATGTTATTTCCTCTGTTCTGATATCACTGTCATGTTCTTCCCACTGCTCTAATCTCTATCAGTTGTGGGCTTTTTTTTTTTCTTTGCTTGTTTGAATGAGAAAAATGACATTTTTTCAGTCCTTTAAATTAACCACTACTTGAGAAATTATTAGAGATAGGAGGTGACATCCTCAAATACAGAAATTAAAACACAGTTTGATATTTAACAGTATGCTATGTAGGCTCAGGAGGAATCCTTAGGACTGTCACTATCATCTGATAGTGGATTGCAACAGTCATAGCCATCTGCATAGTGATAACAGTAATATCTTGCTTTTATAAAATGCTTTGAAAGCACTTGATGAAGGTAGTTGTCGCTGTTCATTTACAGATGGGGAAACTGAGGGATGGGGAGGTAAAGTGAGTCACTCAAGGTCGTTTGCCAGCTCAGTGGCAGAGCCAAATTCCTGCAATGTGTCCTACCTCTACCCAATAAACATGTATTGCCCTACTGTTGCTGTGAAACTTGATTTATCACACACTCCAGCCACTTTTCCCAACTTGTGCTAAGCTGTCCCAGCTGGAGCCACAGCCCAGCAAGCTTTCAGTTGTTCTGATTAGAGATACTTCTGGTTTTATTTCTTGCTCCTGTCTAGATATGGACTATGTCTCTTCACAATGAGGGTTGCATAGCTGAGAATGTACTTGTGAACAGTTATGAAACGAGCCCTCTAGGAAAAATGGCAATAATTCCTATCTTCATCTCCTTTCCCCAAACCGGAATAAACCTGCTGCTTTTCAGAAAGCCTGAATCTGCCCAGGCATTCCCATTCTGTCACTCTGTGCCAGAAAGCCTGTTGTGACAGCCCTACGGGCAACTCAGATCAGCTTGTATCAAAGAGCATTTGTATCACGTGGATTGTTTGGCATCCTCATGAGAGAATATGCTGCTGGTCTTGAATGATAGCAATTAAAGGTGCAAAGAAGTCATCTGCCTATTTGCTAGGGCCGGTATCTGGTCTGGTCTCCTACTGTAATCTTGTGCTTTATCCACAACTAATTCTAAATGACTCCAGGAATAGCCACCACTTCCATTACAGGACCATTTCATGCACTGTTATAGTTTATTGTCAGACGGTTTTCAGCAATTAAATTCTAAATTGATTTCACAGTTGCACATGCTGCTTCTGCTATTTATTTTGGTCCTCACCTGTCCGAGGGAATGGGGTGCTTCTGCCTCTTCACAAGTAGATGCTACTGCAGAGCTGAATGGAATATTTTAAGTGCCTGAAAAACAGACTTTTACTTAAAAATAGTGTGTGAGACAGGTATAACAGAGTTTAATTCTTACAAAACCTCAGCAATAATACTGATGGATTTCAAAAAGGAAAAACATACCATAGATCTTTTGCTAAGTGTCACAGTGCCTACATTTTTCTATTTGTTCTGGTGTCCTGTAGGAAGATGTGTTATTTCTCAACATAGAGGATGGAATTAGCTCCCTGGTATAGCTGCATTACTGCTCTGCTATTCACTTCTTGACTTCAGCTCAAGTGCCTACAGGTCCTATCCTGCTAAGTTAATGGGAACCTTTCTGATAAGGAAGATATGGGGCCAATAAACCATAACAACTTTATGCCTCAATTTACCCAGGTGTAAAATGGGAATAAAATTCCTCATGTTTTGTAAGGCACTGTTGAAAAGGCAAAAGGAGATAGCTGCAGAGTAAAGCTACAGAGTAAAATACTATTAGTACTTTAACCCTTACGTCTCACCTCTTTCAAACAGGTGTTATCTGAGCACAAATCAGAACCCTAATAAATTTCTCCTGTACTCAGCATCTCCCCATTTGCCTAGGGTACGTGCTGGAGCATTTTCAAAGCTTCCTTTTATTCTCTCTGTCTTTTATTTTCTTAATCCTCTGCTGGTACATTTTGGAAATCATTCTGGTTTTAGGTGATAGTGTATGTTCTTTTCCTTGTAGAAAGTGTTCTCCAGGCCAAGATCAGCTTCTGGGCAGTTACTTCAGTGACAGGGAAAAAAGAGATATTCCTACCATCTTGGCACCACGTCATTATTATCATGCAAGCAGTTCCCCTTTTTTATTAACATATAAAGAGAACAATTGAATTTTGCAAGGCAGGACACTTAATCTCCAGGATCAGATTCTTCACGGCAAGGAGGGGGTGTAAAAGTTTCTCTCTTACTCTGTCTCTTCATGGCACATGGTCCCAGCTGTATGACTCTGTTCATGAATATGCATGAAATCAGATATGACATTGCCCTGCTCCCATTAATAATCTTGTCATCTGACTTGTGCAGCATTAAGCTTCAGCCCGTGGCTCCTCGTAGCGAATGCAGCCTGAAGGAAAGGGAGGGAGGGGAGGGGAAAAAAAAAAAAAGGCCATGCCTTTTTTTTTATTGGGATTAAGTGCTTCAAAATTTTGGCAGGGGCTTGCCAGGAGAGTAAGGGGAAGGAGAGAGAGAGACGCACACAGGGACAGAGAGACGAGAAATCCTCGATGAATGCGTTGGCTTGTTAGAAGCCCAAAGTGGTGGGTGTAATGGTATGCGAGCTGACCTTGAATATAGCCACTGTGGGTTGCCCCAGCTTTTTTGTAAAAGAAGCATTTGCAGCAGAGGTTTGGATTTCAGGCTTTGCAGTCATCAATCATCTCGGCCTATTCTCCTCTTTGACAGCTCTGTACAAGGCCTGACATTTGACACCCAAGACCCCAGGACTTACACAGAGGCACAAGCTGAGGCCCTTAGGGAGGAGGTAGGGAGCTGGGGGAGAAAAAAAAAATCACAACAGGAGAGGCATTTTTCTGTGGTTTTTTTAGTTATTTATTTTATTTTTATTGTTTCCGAAGAAGCCACAAATAAAGCTACAAACCAAAATGGAACTGTGATAGGAATGGATTTAACAGAACCTCACATTGAGTCCTGTTCCTCAAGCTGTGCAGTTCGTGCTGACAGGGCTGATCAGAAGGGGTGGGAGAGGAAGGGCAGGCTGAGAGGGCTTGGAGGAAGAAAGACAAGGCTCATACCCCTCTTTCTGCAAACCGTAGGGTTACCGATCTACCAAAGTTGTATTCCATTTCAATGCAGTTAACCTGCGCTTGAGAACTTCCAGTTCAAGCCAAACGGACTGACAGGTTCCCTGAGACTCGTGGACCTGATGGAGGCTGCCATGGACCTAAGCCAGGCTGTCCAGATTAAATTCTATCAAACCTAGTTCTGAAATCAAATGTCTGGGTTGCAGTTCTGGGGACACTGGGAGTCTGAAGGGCATGAGCAAAAAGCAGATATGATTCGTTAAAGTAGATAAGTGTTTTGGGTTGAACTGTTCTGTCCAAGTCAGTGCTTACTTGGGATGACAAGTTTTGACAGTTACAGTCTTTTCAACATAGACTTTTTTTTTTTGTCTCTTGTAATACAAATGTAACAGCATCATTCTGACTCCAGTGACACAACTTTTTTTCTGAGTCCACCCTTGGTTTTTGCAGGTTTTTCTATCTACAGTCTCCCACTTCCAATTAAGAACAAGAAAGACAAGGTCTATGTAAGCTTTATGTGCTGTTAAGCCAGAAGGACCACCAATTTCTTGTGAATGCCATCTGTGTTTCCCTGCTACCTCCCTGGGCATAAGGAGAAAGGGATTTGGGGGATTGCTGAGGGATTCTATTGCAGATAAATTTTGGCACAGGGAAATTCTTTGTGATTGAGAGCAATCAAATATGTGAGTGTAAGTGGACAGGGAAGGACAGAGAAAAGTATTTTTCCTCAACTTTTAACTCTGTAGGGGCAAATGTATTTAAATTGATCTAGAAATAGGTGATGAAGACTCTTCCCTTTATGTTTACTTTGCATTCAGCCCCGAAATATGTAACTAGCCTGTGAATTTTGCTGACACAAGAGGTCAGGTTGAATACTCTGGATGATTTTCCAGAAATGTCAGGCTGTCCTCCAAGGAGAACTTTGGTCATGGGATGGCTTATTTGAAAAAGTAGCACCCCTCTTCAAGAATTTCCCATACATTGGTTTTGATCTGTTGTGTATTTCTTCATCCTTCTTTTTGAGTATTTGTTGTTTGCAAGCCATCATTTCACTGTCTGGGTTGAAGTGCAGATCATGTGGGGCTATTTCTCTTTCCTGTGGGAATGACTGAAAGACATAAAGATAAATGAAAAAAGTTTGACTACGTCACTTCTGAAACAAACGTCCAGAGAACACTTCCAGAGAATTTAGCAAACTTTTGCTTTCCATAAACAAAACTGCTTGTTCTAATGAACCTTCCTCGAAAAGGGTCACAAATGATGTCAAAGTGAATTAGCAGCTTTTTATGTGAATGAACGTTTGCAAACATTGTTCTGCTGTCCCGCTTCAGACTAGTAATTACACTTTCAGTTCTGCATAGGGAAAACCCAAGCTCACTCTATAGGACACACATTTACTGCCTGTAGGGATTGGGATGAATATTTTTCCCTCCCCCACTCACAGACTGAGCTAAGTGTTCTGCAGATTTTGAGGGTTGCCTTCCTCTGAAGTATCAGGGTTTAGCCACCGCTGGAGGCATGATACCAAACGTGATGGACCAATAGTCTGATTTAATATGGCAATTCCTCTGCTTCTTGTATTTTTCAAACTGGCTTCCGTGTGCACATGCCCAAGTGGATGATTTATCACCTACTCTGAGATACGCTCTTGCATAGGAACGAGCAGGATCAAGCACATTTGCTGTGTTTGCGTGTGTATGTGCATATATGCCCAGAGAGAGGCAGCTATGAAACAGCTGATTAGTATGGTTTTCTTTATCTACTCTGGATTTAACCCAGTGTGTGACTCTTCTTCTCCTTTAACAGACTCCTTTTGCTCTTCCAACTTTTCTAGGCTTTCTATTTTTCCACTTAGTGTTCAGGGTAAAGGAAAGGATGTTTACTTATGTTGGTTCTTTATTTCCTTCTCTACCTTTCATGTCCAATGAAAATCCCACCAACACTTTTCTAGACTCCAAATGTGACACTTAAGTCTTTCTTTTTTTTTCTTTCTGGTTCTGAACCCAAACCGAGGGATTTGCAATATTGGAAATGAAAACTCTTAACCTGTTGGGAAATCCTTTGATCCATAAAATAAAAGAGCATTGTGGTCTTTTTGGTTTTTTTTTCATCTGTACATTTTTGAAAAAGATTTAATTTAGCTTAACTGAGTAGATGTGAAAACAGAAGTTTGAAAATGTCACCTTGGGTGGAAATTATTACTTTTAAAGCAATGAGTGAGGTACCATTACAACCCATTGTCATCAGTTTATTTTTGTGACAAAGCTTGAAAGTCCTCCATTTGACAGCTAAAGGCAGAAGCATGTGCTGTTGGTGATAGAACACCCATTGGGTTTGTTCTCCAGGCTCTTCCACCCTTGGTTCATTTACAAATAGACACAGCAGATCATCCATTCCTCGAGGCTGTTGAAGAAAGAGGGAGTGTGTCTCGTGTGAAAGCACAAGAAGAAACCACAGGCTGGTTGCAGAAATCCTTTGGCCTGTTATATGGTAGTGCCCCTTTGCTACTTGTTAATCTGATATGCTTCTGATCTGCATCCAGTATGTTCATCTGATTCCTGTATTTTCATGTCCTCCTTGTCTGCAGGACTATCAGGCAGTTACATTTGTTTATATAGTCCTCAGCTGCGCACTTTTTAAAATTTGGAGTTCTGGTAATAAGGTCAATGTGTAGGTCCCTATCAACTCCCTGCATATCCACTGGAAGGTCGCAAAGGGGAAGAGACCATCATCATCCATGAGCCTGTTTCATGGTTTACTACCCAGGCCATTAAGTACCTAATGGATTTGCTTTGAGTTTTTACATTTATTTTGAAATCAAAACTCCGCAGTCTGTATAAGCAGACATGCAAAGGAATGGAAGAGAAGCAGTCCAGTGGATTGCAACTAGCATCAGATGTACTACACACAGAAAATGCGTGAAAATCATGTATGCGGTGCCAATGAAATAAGGGAAAGTGAGGAAGCTTATTACGGTCTGCAGTGTACCTGATTCTAAAGAGATTACTTAAAATACTAATAAAATGTAGTAAGAATTGTCTAGCATTCAAATTCCTTAATTGAGACACAAAAGCTCAGGCAAAACAGAAATCAAAGTATAACTTCTTGCCTTTGACAGAACCAATGTGTTGTTACGTAGTACATCATAAATACCTACGGATAAACACTGGAGACTAAAAGAAGAGAAGATGGATCATTTTTACTTTACTTCCTTTTTGTTGCTTTTTTTACTATTTCAGTTATGTTTTGCTCTATAAAAATGATTATTATTCTCCTCATACCACTACTGTTGATGTGAAACTATTGCCTAAGTGAAGACTGAGGGATCCATGTCAGCAGAGAGGCAGTTCTAGGTGTTACAGGGGCTGGTGAATGAAGAGTCCTCGCGCTGGTGATGAGCACGGAGACAAGTATTTGTGAAACCAGTTTGATAATTCAACAGCACACAGACCAACGTGACTTTCCCCCTCGTGCCCCCACAATGTAATAACTGCAGCTGTGTTCAGCTTCATCCAAACCGTTGCACCCTTTTCCCTCGCGCATGGGTGGGCACTTCGTGATGCTAAATAGGACATTTTGACTGCTCCTCTCCGTACCTTGGGGCCTACCAGATCTGAGGGCGACGTGGTGCCTGCTCATTTGACTTGCACAGCTGCAAAGCTTCCAGCACAAATGCTGCTCGAACGCTTCTGCACGGGGGTTGGATGTGATGGTACATTGTTCAGCCGAAGAGGATGAATAGAGAGGCAACCAACTCCCAAGCCTTAGTGGAGTGAGCCACCCTCCCCGAGCCAAGGAGATTAAAGCAATGGATTTTCAAGTAGTTCTTCAGAGTTACTAATTTATATGGATATCAAGGATTCAGTTGGAGAATTAAAAAAAAGGAGCTGGGGGAAAATATGATGCTCTCTAAGTCCCAGTGGTATGCCACATTCATTTTACTAGAGAGTTTATTCTTTAGTACTTTCATGGATTGACATGAGGGAGGAATTCGCATGTCAGGACAGATAAAATCTCCCTCCTGCCAAAGGAGTCTATTCAGACATGCATGTTAGTAGGTTGATAACTTATTCTGTATTGCAGAGGACTCAAAGATAGACATTTCTCCTTTTATCTCCATCTCTGTGCTCCCTGCATACTAAAGATACGGGGAAACAGCAAGATACATCTTAACTAGCCCTCTCGGAGAGGAGCGACTTTTCCTAGTCCACGCCAAGAGATGCAAACTTAAAGGAATAAGGTGTCATACAGACTAATAGCAAATACATTAGCAAAGTTTATGCGCATAATTTGAGCCCTGTGTGAATATTGCTTAAAAAAATACAAACCCTGGACTTTGTGGTTAATTGTCTTGCCAAGAAAAATGCACAGTATTGCAGTGCTCTTGTTTCATGTTACTCTGCTAGAGGCATGGGGAATAGGTTGAGAAAGATGGGGGACCAGAACAAGTAAAACACGTTGAAGAATCCATCTTTGACCTTCTTTCTAAATACTAATGAAACCTTCTTGTTTTTCTGGGAGACAGGCCTATTCTCCTTCTGAAGAGTGGAGAATTCAGTCAAACAACTATACTCCCTGAACAGAGCAGTAGAAGTATGTCTCCTTTTCAAACTGGAATTAAAATTAAGGAATGTTTAGTCTTATGCTTAAGCTGATCATCTCCATTTCATATATTTTCAGTTTTCTGGAGCTACCAAATGGCATAATAACAGGGGAACTGGTTATTTAAGAGTATTAAATCTTCTGAGTGTCATTCCTATGGAGTCCTGTTTAGAAAATGGGGATGAAGATCCTCCAGGGTATAGGTTTTTGAACTGCTCCGTGGCAGAAGAACTTTTTCATCTTTCCTCCTTGCAGTGGTAACACTGAGAGTAGCCTCCTTCATTGCACACTGTGAAGCTAAACTCGTGGGTAGGAAATAAATTAGATGTACTAGAGACTTCTCTCAACTTTCTCTCATCCTTCCAACTCAGTTCCCGAAAGCAGATTCTTCTTATTTTTACGCAGCTCGTATACGTAGATTGAGATTAAAGTGGTTTAGAAAGTGTTATATATAGATGTGTATACATACCTAAAATATTTGCCTAGATGTATCTTATCTAAACTTCTGCATGTATCTGAATTTCCCAGGCTTGAACCATGATTTGTGTGTAAATTGCTGTTGTCTCACTGTCTTTGAGTAGGCTTATTTACGTCAGCTCTGGAATTAGTCCCCTGTATTCTAGCCAGCACTTAGCTGGAAGAGTCAAAATAACATGGATATGTACTGTTTTCCTGTTATCTCTAGCCTCTCTAAAAACAGAAGCTATTAGAAGTATTGTGAGAAAGCTGTCTTGCAAGATTTGCTCCCCACTCTAGAGTTTTAGATGGATATCTGACAAGTACGTGCCGTTGTACCAATCCCCAAACTTCAGGATAGTATTCTTTGGCTTAGCAGGAATTCGTTTTGATTTGCATACCCTGACTTTGAACTTTGAGATCTTGTGATTTCAGAGATCTTCAGACAACATATTTTTCTTTTGCCTCATTGTTTTCATTTATTTCCAAATTACCTGAATAGAGAAATGTAACATAAGAAAAAACCTCATTAAAATTCCCCCCCTTTTTTTTTCCCCCTCTGGGAAATGCAGTCTATACTGTGGTCTTTTCCAGAGGTCTGATGCAACATCCTTCTTTTGGGAAGTAATAGGGTTTTCCTAGACAAGACTTAGTGAGGTAATGACTCAGAGGCATAGACAGACAAATGGACTATTTGTTTCATTTTCATTATTAATGTGGCATTATCACTAATGATAATATATCATGACATATCTTCCAATGAATTCTCTTGTATCTGTGTATCATTTAATATGAGAGTGATAGAAGGAGACATATCAGTGTGGATAATTATACATAAAGTGTTAAGAAAGGGTGTACAACAAGGTAACATAAGTGATTGATTACATACTTGCTTCCCTTTTTTTATTAAATATTTTCCGTATTGTTATTGACCAACAAATTTTTCAATGTTTCAACAATATTTTAGACAAAAGTTTCAGCAAGGTGAGCTCAAACTTGTGATTTCAGCTTTGAATTGTTCTTTTCTATTGATCTTCCTGTGATTTACAACCATTTCCCATCAAAAAGTTTTCTCCTGCTTTATGTCAATTAAGTTTGGGACACAGTTTCATCCTTGTGGAGCGCACCTGCTTTGTGTCCCTTGTGAAGGGAGATTAGCCTCTAGCTTTGGGAAATTGTTGCATGTTGGTTATCTGCACTGTAAAACCAACCGAAAAGTTCTGCATGTTTCTAGGTTGAAATGCTTGGAGATGTGTAAACCAATTTTG
Organism: Trogon surrucura; assembly: GCA_020746105.1. NCBI lineage: Eukaryota > Metazoa > Chordata > Aves > Trogoniformes > Trogonidae > Trogon > Trogon surrucura. Next base: position 16,488,739 of record CM036627.1, on the reverse strand, counting down.
ATCTTGGATCTGAGCCTGCCATCAAAGTGCTTCACTTGCCTTGACCACCGTAATTTTAGAAAGCTGACCCTTCTCCCTTGCAATTTACACAGTGTTTTTAGCCTAATGCAGAATTTCCCTCTTCTGCAGCTGGGAAGAGAATATCCATCATTTCCAGATGTGGACATATGATCCAGGAGGCAATTGAAGGTATTTTGGAATCAGATGGTTTGGCTTATGGATTTAGATTGGTCAGGAGAGATTTGCCTGAAATCCTTGAGAGAGCATGGCACCTCACTGACTCGAGAGGCATTTTAAAATAAAACCTGAAGTTAAATGCATTTTATAGAGAGGCTTAAAACTTCTAAAATATAAATCTAAAATATTTATATGTGGGCTGCAAGTTATGACCTCATATGTGAATGTCTAGGGTTTGTTTTTCCCTTCCACTAGCCCACCTGGAATGACTTTAGCTTTCAGCTTTACCTCTGGCTGTACCCAGGTTAGCTTCTAGTGACTTATGACTCCATCAATCTGCACAGATATGTGCTGTACTCCTTCAAGGGAAGTAGTTCATCTTCTATATGACTGCATCTCCACCTCTTCCAAAGTTCAAAGAACCCAGGACAATTGTTTATTCGAATGGGTAGAGTAGAGATGTTCTCCCTGCCTTCCCATGTGAATCAGGGATTTCTGCTGAACTTTGATAGAGACAACAACTTTCTAAGTAATCCGTCCCCTGTTGAACTAGAGAGCCATGTGATGAAGGTGATGAAATATCAGGTGAGATTGCTCAGTATGTTTTAAGAGGCTTTGAACTGGAAATGGATCAATTTAGAGCTCTTTTCTGAAGTCAGAGGAACACATTTTTTACGATCCACTTCCCATGAGCTAACAACTGTTCCCCATCCAGCAGACAGTTTACTTGTAGCTATTTTGACTTGCATTATTCCACTTAATGAAGATAAACATAAGTCAGACACAGGAAAGCCACAGAATGAGTACGAACGGGAAGTGTTCCAAGTATTCAGCATTTACTAGACAAAATTGGCCAGTAATTCTTTTTGCTTTTCACTGAGGATAAAAATCCCTGAAAGATAATCATCATCATTGTTTGAACTAATACAGCACTTTTATCCAGTGATCTGAGAACACTTCCCAAACATTAACTGGACTGAGACCAGCCTTGAGATTGGATTCGTATTATTTAAAATACCTGTTTTACAGGTAGACAAGCTCACGGGTCACCTAGAGGTACTGTGACTTCCCGTGGGTCAGAGTCAGAAGAGTACAGAAGATTTCTGACTACCGTTTCTATGAGTTTGGTGCTATTGCAAAGGATGCTTAATATTGCTTATTCGAGTTACTTAAATTATTCATATTTCAGTGACTTTGGGGATGAATACTTTTTCTGCTTATGTGCTTTTTTAAAAAATGAATTATTTTTCAGTAGTTATTTGCATGGCTGTACACAGGCACATTTCAGCCTATAAACTGTTCATGTTTCTAATGCTTAGGATTGTTAATTGGCAGATGTGTAGTAGCCTAGATCACATGTTATATTTTCTTCCTCTTGATTGGATTAGTATAACTTTTTCTTAGACAGAGGAGAAAGAACATCAAATATCCAATCATGTAGAGCCCCCTTTGTGGGAATATAGCCACTTCCTTAGAATATCTATTCCCCAAACCTTCATCCAAACAAAAGCTGCTTGCCTGCATGTTTCCATCAAAGAAATAGTAGGATGGTGTGAACATGGGTGAAACAAATGTTCTGAATTAAGGTGGGTGCTCACAGGTGTTGTAGTTCACTCAGTTCCAGTGACTGTACAAACAAATGCACTCACAGCTCCTCACAATTTTTCTATATTCTACTGTCTTCAGCCACCAGATGACTTCTTAGGGCAATTTTATTTCTTTATTTGTAGGTCTGTGGTTTCAAAAGTTAGCTAGTCTTCTCCCACTTGCATTCCCCTAATGACAGTAAGTAGACTGTGGTGTTCACACTGAAATCATTTGCCCAGACAGGCTAAATAGATCATGCCCTTCCTGAGCCTTGAATCTATACACTACAAACAGCACCATATGGTTAATTTTTAAGCCAACTGATCAAGTGTTTAATAAAGCAGAGGCTGGGGGGATGAGGAGGAGAAATGCCTTCCACAGAAGTAATTGTTCTGGTGGGCTGCATCTCTTAACCCTTTGTAGCGTGGCAGGAGCAAACCCATGAAATGCAGCTTTGACTACTCAGACAAGAGGGCAACATAAAAACAGCATCAGCTTGTGGTCCAAATGCATCAAATATGTTATTTAGGTGTTACACTGGGATAATTTACTGATTTATAGATACAGTGGGTAGGACACTGATCTGGTGATTAGCGTCTCCATTTTGATCCAATCATATTTTTGCTGATCTTGAACACTTCGCTTTCCCCTTCTATTTTTTCTACACACCTTCAGGCTATGCAGGTTATGCAGAGCATAACCTTGTTGATCAGGGCGTGCCTTTCCAAAAAGGTGTTTGCAAGTTCTGTCTCCACAGTTTATACAAAGCTTGACCTGAATTAGGACAACCAGGTTCTTTGAATTGCAGCAGCATTCATGTTGACTTGAAACTGGAACTAGTTAATGAGGCAAGTCTCAGTGTTTTAATTAGATAGCTCAAAATTATGTCTTCATTTTTTCACATAAATAAAGTAGATTTGAAGAAGATGATCAAAATTTGTTTATGCATGCATTCAAACAAGACAAGAGAAAGCTTGAAGTCTTGTGTTTTAAAAAAAAAAGAAGAAACCCAGCAACACTTATTTGGGAAGTGAAGTTATCTACAGAAAAAATACTGACACAACAACAAAACCATCTTCCAATTCTTGTGGTTTTGGGGTATAGCATGCCATCTTTAGTATTTATTTCCCCAAGAGCTTGCCTTTTTTTTTTTTTTTTTTTTTCAGCAGATGTATACTGCTTTCATTGCCGTTTATTTAAAACCCTGCCAATATATCTGAAATCAGCACATACTGAATGTTGATGCACCACCTTGCCTAATTGACTTAGCTGGAAAATAAACAGTGAAAGGCTATTTTAGTAGCAAACTGGTTGATACAGCTACTCATTCCCTACCTTTATCTATGTACCACACGAGCAGACAAGTACTAGTGCCCGATAGTATGGACACGCAAGGTTGTTACAAATGTTTTCTGTAGGCTTTAGCATTTTAGCGACAGACTTGGTATTGGTGTCACTGTCACTTTTTGAATCGGAACAACATTTTTATCTCTGCTACCCTAAAACCTTTGTAACATCCCTAAGATGCCATCAGAACCATGAGAGCTCATGAAAAGTTATTATTTTAAAAACAATGGGTTCCTGAATATTCACAGTAAGTAAGGATTATAAGGCTATACACGCAATGCGAATAATTTGTTGCTAATAATACTGACACTCAATCTGTTTGCAAAATGTCTCTGTTAGCAGGAGACAATCACACCGGGAGGTGTTAGGAAGACTTTCAGTAGAGTGGCAGAATGAAACAATTAGAAACTGATTGGAAAATGCATTTAAAGTTTGAAAAAAAAAATCTTCTGCCTTTTAAGTAGGAAATATTAGAAATTAAATAATGTATTATTGCAGAGAAGAATAGTTTTCTGCCAGTTTTACTTCGTTTTTTACCTCTTTTCTTACTTTTTTTTTACTTTTTTTTTTTTAATATATTGGTAAAAAAAAAGACAGAGAAATAAAATGGTCATGCCACATATCCCCCCAAAAAAGGTTAAAAAAAAAATATTGTTGACCATGCAGTGGTACTGATCACTGAACTGGGGCATGGGAAGATGGATGAAGTTTGTTAGGAAGGACTGAGAAGGAAAGGCTTTAGCAGAAAAACATAAAGGGGTCTTAATGAAATTGGTAGTTCAGTTTCATGTAGGATATGAGCTATTCACACAAATCTCAGTTCTGACATGATCTTTTGTTCAACTTTTCACCAAACACAATGATTATTCCTCAGAAAATATTTAGCAGATGAAAATGACCATTTTCATTTGAGTTGGGTTAGGAACTGATACATCTTTTTGAATGAATACTTCTGGGGGGGGTTGCATTAAAGATTTTCTATCACATATTTCAGAACCTAATATTTATTTTTGTTAATTTAGCACAAAGGTTACTCCTCTGAAGCTGTTTTTGAGCTCTTATCCATCATACTGGGGTATTAAATGGCTCCAGATTTTTGCCATTGATATAAAACTGTCTTAGTGTATTTATGCTACACATGTCCTTTATTAGAGTAGGATTTTTACACTATACTATTAAAAAAGAATATAAAAATAATACGATGGCAAAATATGGATCTTTCATATGTCTTCGATCAGGAGTAATTTTTAACATTAAAATAGTAAATCAAAAATTGAATGCAGCAGGGAGGAGCCATTGGATTAAATGATACCAAAGAACTTGATTATATAGAACATTTAGTGTATTTAAACAAAGACAAAGTTTTCTCTGTGTTATTGACTATGGCTCAGGTTCTTATTGCAAGAATTTTCATTTGCTTTTATTTTTTATTAATTTTCCCAGATTAAAAAAAAACAATTATGATTTTTAAACTAGCTCTTAGGTGTACAGTTAATTTAGACGTTTGGCTTCCGTGGGTTTTTTTTATAAATAGTTCTCCAGTTTGGCATATTTCATATTTGCTTACTATCTACATGCTCACAGATACCACTCTTGCTATACTCTTGCTACAGTGAATGAGGAGATTTTTAATGGTCATTCATGTTAGATACTCTGAGAGAATATACCTTTCCAGCCAAAATAAAATCCACGTCCTACAGCAAAATTTCTATGTCATGTTGATATTAACTACTCAAATAATAGACTTATTGTGTGCATTAAATACGTGTGAAATAAAAAGGAAAGAATCAGAGTAAAAGGAAGAAATTTTTACTCTCAATATCATCTTTCTAGAGCTAAGAATTGAGACAGAACAGTCAAGGCTCAAAAAGCTTTCCTAATTGTAAGCTAAAAGGCAGGAAACTCTTGGATGGAGCTAACAAGAGGAACAGAAAGCTTTGCTGAACAGGATGACACTCCTGAATAGCTTAAATTTATGATCATCACATGAGTAAATCTCTCGTTAATTTTGAGCTGAAATGGCTGAGAGCTGATGGCTTCGGAGCCAACTCCTCCAAGCTGAATGGTGTCTCTGAACATCTACCTATTTTTGAAACTGCCTTTGAACCCACGGGCATGGTGCAGCCAGATAGGAGAAAATTGGATCCCATCAGGAAATGACCAGTGCAAGAGGAGGTTACGAGTTTATTAACCTGATGAATAAAGGAGTAAATATTTGGTGTAAAACCTGTCAGAGATTGTACTTGTAAAACTTCTAATTCAGCTATTTCCTCTTATAGCTGTCAAAATATGTCTGGGATAAGCTAATACAACATTACACATTTCAGAAGCTTTTGCTCTAACCTAAAGTTCAATAATTTTTTTTCCTAGCAAGATTTTTCCTTCCTCACTGACTTGTCTTATCAACAGCCTACCTTTTTGTCTGCAGGCTGGTTTCTCAGTTGTTTATTTCCCTGGCTATATAGTCTTTGCTCCGAGTTTTCAAAAAGCTTTAAACCAATTCTAAAAACAATAGCAACCTGATGAGCTGAATGTCACATGGACGATCACTGACGGACTTAAGGCGTGAGGTTTACTCACGGACTGGACTCTTGCTGGTGTCTCTGCTGCCTGTCTCCGCTGTTCAATAGCATTTCTGGAGAAAGCTAAAGGAGAGAATTGTGGCCCTGATATAAATTTAAACTTAAAGAGGAAGTCGGTGGAAAGGTAAAGCAAAGGAGCACCAGGGAACAGTTCCCTCCCACTTTTGCTACCCTCACATGAGTCAAATGACAAAATTTTACTATGAAAATTGAAGATATTGAACAACCTTTGCCTGCAAAATTTTCAGGACTGAGGATTTTTTTTTTTTTTTTAAAAAAGAAGAGCTGGAGAAGATTTTTATATTTATAACCAAGTACACCATATTAGATGGTTCTGTAGTCTCTTCTTTCTCTCATAACTCTTTGCCCTCTAGACAAAGAGGGATTTATCTCATACATTTCAAAAAAAAGTCACCTCTCTGTAACCTACAGTTCATTCAATCAAGGCTTAGCGTAAATAATCAGTATGGAAAACACCAATCGGCTTTGAAGAGCCCCTGGATTTAAGAGGAACACACTGCTCATGTCTGTGGAACTCCTCTGGGAAGCAGAGAAAGGAGAATGTGCCTTGATTTACACTGCCCTATTTCTCAGATCTGCCAGCCTCTCTGCTCTGTCCACTTCACTACCGTCAGATGCTGTGAGACAAGCATATGGTGTTTACTTCTCTGACTGACATCTCTCTGGTTTTCCTCACTCCTCGGGAGAATCCTCTCTTGCCAAGTCAATTTGCAAGGGCTTGGATGTAGCCATGGCCCTCTGGTCGGGATCCAAACTCTTCCTCATTTTCCCTTGGCAAATGTCAGTAGAGGACAATCTCCCTCCTCCTGACAAAATTGGTGTTTCATGGAGGGGAAACTCAAATCCAAAGAACAGCCTGGCCCCGTGTGTCCTGTACCTTGTTTCTTCATGGCCATACAAAGATGCTGCCTGGGGACCATGGCAGCTCCTTGAGCCATCCCTGTAAGCACTGAGCCAGGGGGGCTTGAGGGGTCCCTGTTGAGGGACCACTGGGAAAGCCTTGCCAAAGGGCTGTGGACAGCCATTGGCACGGCCACTGCAGCTGATGAAGGCTGAAGTGAAGATGAGGGTGCCAAGGAAAGGATTTGCATTTTGCTGTTGGTTGGGAAGCTTAAATGGACCGAGGCTTGGGAGTGGTTTTAATATCTCAGGGAGTCCCCCTACCCACGTAGAGACACAAGCTGGATATGTTTTGGGACGTTAAAAAAAAATAGAGAATTCCAGCCTCTTAAGACTGACTTCTGGTGTTTTATTTCTTTTCTTTCCCTCCTTCTACTTCCTCCCACCCTCCCTCCCTCCAACCTTTTGATCTGGTGGCAACGGCATCTTTATCACTCTTATCAGGTCCCCAGTTCTTGGCTGTTCGTTTGAAGTTGGATTTCCTGCGTTTCGTGGTCAAGAAAAGATACCGGGAACTGCAGGTTTCCTGTCACTTTTTTGCCGTATCTACAAGTTTGCTTCACTTTCCTTCCTGTTTTTCTGCTTCATTTGTTTGTGCTTCCCTTTGCTACCCAAACCTGTCTCTCTCTCTCAGACAGGTTCTCCCCCACCCGTAGATCACTATCACTCATCTGTTTTTTCCTCCAGCATCTCAGATCCTTCCTTTTTCTCTATGGTGTCTTATCCTTTGTACCCTCCCTTTCTTCTTCTTTCATCTCTTTCTTAAGCTTTTTTTCCCAACTCTTTACTTTTGACTCATGTTTTCTGGTCCTTCTAAGATGTTCTGTAGACTGTCTTAGGCCCTTGACTGAACTGGAAAAAAGCCTGAAAATGAACCAGATGATCCCCTGGGATTTTGTCCAAAGCATACTGGAGTCAGAGAAACACTGACTGACTCAACAGGATTTAAGGCAAACTCCCCATTCTTGCATCTTCTGAACATTTCCTAGTCTTTCCAGCTCTCTTCTAATGGCAGTTTGCAATCTTTGACATGTTATTAGTTTGAAGGAAGATTTTCACAGAAAGATTTTACTACTTTTTTTTTTTTTTTTTCCTTTATTAAGAAAAAGAAGGCTCTGAAGAGATATTTAGCTTTCATAATCAGTAAATGCAACTCCATGTTTCACTACAGGCTCCAAATCTGTGCTGGGATTTTCCAAAACCTATGATGTATGAAATAATTCAGATGGTAAAACATTATTCAGGGGCTTCCCAATTATTCCCACAATACCTGTTTGGGAGACTGAATAGCACTGAGGCTGTTTTCTCTGCTTTCAAGCAGGTTCTCACTTTCCACGGGGAGGTGGCTGTTCAGTTACAAAACCCCACAGCCGTGCATTTAAGCTTTCTCACGCACCAGCGCTATCTGAGCCCATCCAGGCACAGGAGGAGTGAGGAAAACTTCATTTCAGCCACGATGCTGATATTTGGCAAACGAGTGGTTTTACGGCGTTTCATGCGGCTCCATTATTTATTTATTTATTCTTACAGATCAGCACAGTGCCTTAATGGGTGAGCCCGGCTATCACATCCACTTCTCTTTCCAGCTGGGCACAGATTTGCATCCTGCTGCCACTGGGCAGGGGAGGATCTAAGCTTGCTTGCTGGGAACGGTGTAGCTCCGATACCCAGCTGAGCTGTAGCTTACCAGGGGATACTTCCCCTCTTGGAGGTACGAATGGCAGCTGCTTTCGGCAATAGGAGATGGCCTTGGCATATCCTTGCTCTGTCAGGGAACATACTGTACTTTGCTCTCACCAGATGCTCGTGGTGTGTTATCCTCCCGTTTTCACTCTAGGAATCAGTGGCTGAAAAAAGCACGAGTAAGTGAATAGGTATATTATAACATGACTTTATCACAACCTTTAAAATCAGATCTGAATCTGTATCCTCCTATCCTAGGAAGACTTTCATCTAAACTTGTTTCGGTCCAATAAGCTGATATACTTAATACTCTGAATATATCCAGTCTTTTCTTCTTCCTTATCTTTAAAAATAAAAAAAAAAAGGGGGTGGGGGGAGAATAATTCTGGAAAGGTTTTCTTTTCCCCTTCATTTAATTATTATTAAACTATAGAAAAACAAGTTTGAGAACAAGAAGGGGAAAAAAAGGGAAATGAGAAAAAAAGGCACAAATAGAATGGGATTAAAACGTCTGATTTCAGCTTAAATTTCCTCCCTCCTCTGCCAGTTAGCAGAGCCCACGAAGGCATATTCTGTACAAGATAACACAACCAGCATGGGGAAAAGCTGAAAGACTGTGCTTTTTAACTAGGAAGGTGGATGGCTGCCTGCTAAGGGTGTTTTCAGGCGGCGAGTCCTTTCTGTTGTTGTTGTAGCTGCGTAGAGGCGCAAGACAAAAGGGGACAGTGCAGCTTTCGAGCTTTCAGGACTGGGGGCTGAGGAGGAAAGGAGAGAAGAGCATGATTGATGGAGTTCTGGTTGGCTTATAAAGGGCAGCCGGGAGTGCAGGGAAATAATCAGGGAAAAGGGCGTCCCGTACTGGCTCTCTCAGAGGGGAGAAATGAATCCTGCACCTCTGCATTATTAAGTTGTCAGGCGGGCTGATGATGAAAATCTGAAGGTCAGGCATAACAAGAAGCACCTTATGGGGGGATCATGACCTTTCTGGAAGTGCTACACTCATGTTTATCTGCACCTAACCCTTATCCACAATTCTTCATTTGATAAGAACATTGGGAGAAGGGATGGGGAAGGGGGGAGGGAGAGGGAAGTCCTCATCATATGTACAAGCAGTGTGTGAAATTAGGCTTCCTGTGAAACTGATTGTGGATGCTCAATTCGCAGTGAAAGATAATAAAGCAAAAGGACACACGAGGGATGCAGGCAGAAATTGTTCACTACAGTGGAACTCAATAAAGGGAACAAGAGCTTTCCTAAATGACAAATTTGGTACAGCGGTGCTAAAATCAGGATTCTCCCTGGCACCACTGCAGCAATTTGCTCTCAGCTCTACCACTTTTTATTTACTTTGGAAGTCCTAATAATGTTAGAGTGGCTTTTTCATCTATTTATTTATTTATTTATTTCACCCCAGCAATGTTTATTCTTTAACTGCTTACTTTAAACCAAAGAGTCAAGGTGAAGGACAATGAAACGTTAGATTCCAATTGATTTTTCCTCTTTAGTTTCCATATCAGAAATGAGTATAAATATAAATATATGCCAGGGTTAGATGCCTGTCCTGCGCGTGCCTTATTGACTGCTTTAATAAATGTCATGACCCCTGCTGCACGCGTGTGCACACACGAACCCACACATGCTCACAATCAAATAGGTAGAGGCATTGCTGGGATACAAATGCAGTAATGATGGCAATCACACAGAAAATATTCCAACCCAAAATCTGCTCTAAGAATGTGCTAATAGGCTTTCTATTTTACCTCCATTTGCAGTATCTTGATTTTGCTGTTCAAATGCATGAAGTAATTAAACCATGACACAGTTCTGGAAAAGTGAAGTCAAACAAGACTTCATAATTATTGCAATATATTCATTTTTCGTGCATAATCCTTTAAATTAGTGATACAATATATCACCTCTACTGCCACTAGAGGCTAATGCACCTCTATTGAAAGCTATGTTAAGGAAAATTATGTCCTATCTCGAAAAGGCACATAACCTTCCAAAATATTAAATGACAGTAGGTTCCGATCCTGTAATTCTTGCATGCCCAAGTAGCCTCATTAGCCTTGATTTTCTTACATCAATGGACAACCTATTAACTTTAATGGATTTACTAATATACACTGGTGTGAGATCAGAATCAGTACCTTTGGGACATCTTATTTAAGGATTACGAGACCAGTAGGTAAAGGAATATAATATACAAACTAATGAATACTTTTATTAGATGGATTGTATGATACTGGAACCCATCAACTGCCTTTAAAATCACTCTTTAATGAACAGGTGACACTGAAAAATACTATGTTGTCGATACAGCACATAATGAACCTTCTGTATCACATAAAAATGAAAGAAAGGTTTTCTACTTCTATTCCTTAATTGATCCAATTTATCTAATTTTATTCTTCAGCTTCCCATGGCTTCCTGTTGCTGGGCTTTACAGAACACTTTTGGTATCCTCTTAAAAAACAACAACTAATAGTGCCTGCCTATTGCATAGTGACTTTCATCTTCAAATCTGATACTGATCCAGAACATGGGAAATGAAGTGAGTTACCCAGAGTCACCGAGAAGAATAGTGATAGAGGCTAGATCACCTGGAATTAAATCTGGTAGCCTGCTCGTTTTTAATGTTTTCGTTTGCTGAAACAGTACTCTTTTAAAAGAGTGGAGCTGAACCATGACTTGGGTTTCCAGATAGGCTTCAGGACCTATTTGGTGGAGCAGAATCCTATGTCCTTGCAGAATTCAGGAGAAATTCTTGTGGAGCAAACTTATTTAGCGTGGACAAGGGTTGCAGAAGGCAGGTTGCATCTTAGCTCCATTCAAATCCATTTTGACTAGCAATATTTGCATTAGGTGTTGAATGTGAAAACCCACGACGGTGTAAAAATATACTTTGAAGGTCGGTCATTGTGTTGGTGAGATTTCCCTCCAAGCAACAAAGCCTATGAACCACTCTGTTTTTTCTACACAACGGCAAATCTCTCAGCTTTTCACGTGAAATGGCAATTGCTAGGAGATTGGCCTTTTCAGTTTACTAAGCTATTCCCAAAACTTTGTCCTCATAACCAAACCTCTACATCCACTGTGATGTGATCATCATGGGAAAATAAATTTATCCCGGCTTAAGTATATTCGCTCAATAGTTTACTTGTTTTATCTGCATAATGTGAGCCTCCCAAAGCACTGCTTGGAAGCAAAAGCCAAATACAAGGAGCTGTACAGAAATTTCAGAGTTTTGTCCTTTGTAGCTTCCTCATATGTAGCTTCCTCACTCTTCTCTGTGGTGGGGGTTCCATTTTAAGCCCTTTTTTGCTGACCAGCCCCCATGTCCATGACCTTAAGCATCTGTGAATCTTGTGAGAGATTTTGAGAATTTTTTTCCTTCTCCTCCTGTCATCAGAATTGAAACTGGCTGATAGATGAGACAGAGAGACATGATCTCATAGCATGGTTTGTAAGAAATGGGAGCTAAAAGATAATCTGCGTAAAAACTGTTGGCCAAATCAGATTTTCTTACAGATTTCAGAATTTCATTCTTTTATAAGTTTATACGACACGTTCTTGTTATTGCTTACCTTGAAATTTCATGCCAAGTATTACTAAAAATCATCTGTTCAGGGTTTTTTTGTTTGTTTTGTTTTGTTTTACTAGAATACATTATAATGTTGATATTACTTAGGAAGGGTTTGACTACCAGTTATCCATATTAGCAGCACCTTATGAAAAAATTTGGAGTCAATAAAGCAGGGTAAGATACTGATGTTAGAAAAACCTATAGCAAACCCATCCCCAAAACACAAAAGACCTTGATTTTATGCAGTGCAGAGGACAAAAGTAATGAAAAACGAAGGTTACTTCACAGGTGCTGGTTGGATTTGCTAAGTCCTATGGTAGATCTTAAACCTTGTGAGTCTGAGTTAAGGATTAAAGAAAGCTTTTTCTTCACAGCATCCAGAAGAATGAATGATGATTTCCATTTGAACTCTTTTAAAATTAGATGTGGCTAGAAATCAGTGGGCAAGTTTACCTCCCATAATGGACCATTTTTAGGCCAAATGCAGCTTTCATTGAAGTCAGTGGAAATATTTTCATTGACTTAAAATACTTCGTTTCAGGTGTCTCTATCTATTAAGCTATATAAAGCTCTGGAAAATCAAAGGCATTTATGTGGTCATTTGTAGTGGCTTTGAAACTCCTTTAGGAATAACAGAAAAACAAACTGATATTTTTGTTCAAACCTGAGTTTTTGTAACCTGATAGTCAATAACATGGACCGAAACTTTTCATACTGTCCAAAAAAAGTACTAGATACATTTAAAAATAGCTCCTGGGAAAGGCGTGCCACCTACCATTTCCACTGTTATTTTTCAGCTGCACAAAGCATTACTATACTGCTTTAGTGATGGCTATTTTTACTCCTTGTTTACAAGTCTGCATTTTAAAGTGTGGTAATCCCCTAAACTCAAAGTAAATCTCAGAAGGCTGCAAGCTGCCATGGGCGATGCCAACCCAGGTGTGGTGCTCTCTTCGAAGGACGATAGAACTCATGGCTGAGTTATAGGGTGGCAGAGGCACACACATCGCTTGGACAAGCTGCAGCTAAAAATGGCTTAAAATCAAAACACACCAGTTTACAAGGAGGCAGTTAATCCTTCGTATGGGCCAGGTGCTTGTTGTGAATAACGAGGGACAAACCTGGTGGGGGAGACTTTTATTTTCCCAACTGCTTCTTTCACAAAACAAATAAAGAAAAAACACATCGGTTCCTTGTTTCCTTTTCTCACTTCTTAAATCTCTTCATCTCCAGTCTTCCTATTACTTCTGCCAGCCTATTTCTTCTCTGTCATAATATCTTCTCCTGTTGATGGTGTTTTCACCCCTATAGTTGCTGCTAGTTCAATATTTCAAGGAGTAGGCAGCTGTTGTTTGTGTTATGCTGGTTGTTACAGAGGTTCCTTATAAACTGTGGTCTCAGTCTTGGAAACTTATGGCCTCGATTTTCTTTTTAGTTGTTTTTCTTTAGTCAACAAACCTGTATAAACCCATTCAAATTGCAAACATTGTTGTGATTAGCACATGGGTTGAAATTCTATATATTTCTGCCAGAAAAGTGAGTATCAAAAAGGGCAAGACTAATGTAAGGAAAAAATGTCAAAGACTGTATTGGCATTTCAGTTTCCATGATACCTTATCTCTGCTATGCTCTTTTGTATGGAGATAGTTGTCTGTCATGGACCTTTTATTCTTTGTTAGCTATAAAAAAAAATTAAACAATTTTTGTTTTTTATATCTGCTAAATACACATAAATGAGGTGGCCACAGGTTATGAATGAATACAAGGTATGTAGTTAATGTAGTCAGTCACCTGTACTTCAGGTCTACAACCAGCATTTATTCTTTAAGTAGTAGCTGCTAACCTTGGAAAATAGTTTGGTTGTTTTTGTGTTCTTTTCCAGCATGTAGAACAAGGATGACTCCCGTAAGTAAAATCAACAAGAAGTACTGTACTGCAGACAACTTCCATTTAGGTTGAAAGTATCATGGAAAACATGATCTGAATATTGGACTTGCCTGGGACAATTTAAAGCGTTTCAGGGAATAGTTTAGAACTTGGTGTGATAATGATTTTTGGGTTCCAGGAATCTGAAACTGTTTCAATGGAAATGTTTTCTTAAATTGGAAGCTACTTTGTGTCAGGATGAATCATGAGATTTTGGGAAGTCAAGCATAGACAGAATTAGCGAATTAAGTTGAACAAAATTCTAACAACAGAGATCAATCTTACATCCCTGATTGGGAGCCTTTACCTGGATTTACCAATCCATTTGGTCATGGGACACAGAAATCTCATGTCAATTTGAACTAGAATATTACCTGTGTCATTTTTTTGGCTTGTGCAATTTCCAGGATGAGAATTTACTCATAGTCACAGCTCCAGTCACTGGCAGTGCTGGGATTAAAATTTGATGCCAATGTCACACAAAGATTGACATAAATACCAAAAGTGAGGAAATCTAGAACAGATATAAGCAAGTATAAACTGAGACTATAGCATAAACTGCTTCAAAATCACACCCACTCCTTCAAAGCTTGCTCCTTAGAAACCTGTCTGACTTTAGCTTCTGTAATGGAAATGAATATTGGAACTTATACAATATCGTCTCATGAAAGAAAATTAGTTACTGGCCACCCTTAGAGGAGCAGAATAGTTTAAAGAGCAGTTTCATTATAGTGCTTTTACAGGGCATTATTTTTACTGTGGAAAGTCCTTTAAAATTAAAGGGAATTGATTTCAGTGGCCTTTGACATATTAGCGAAAATAATACAGCAAAATACAACCTTTTCCCTCTTGCCGCTGCGTAAAGGCTTTAACTGGGAAAGCAGTTTACAATGGTGCCCCCATGTAAGGCTTTATTCAAAAGATTTTACGCTTGATAACATCTGAGCCATAGGAGCTGTATGTGGGGTTTAGCATCTTAGCAGCTGCAATTCTTAATCCTGATTCCGTTGCCTCCATATTAAAAGCTCCATGGTCACAGGACACCAGCTTTGGCCGTTCTACATTGTCATTCATTCCTCTCCCCCACACGCGTGCCTGACCATATAGGAAAATGAGTTTACAACTGACTACGCCTATGGGACTCCCGGAGGGACACAATGTGAGAGCCTTTGCTAGTGGTGGATGGTCCTCAAAAGGTTTGAAAGTTTGGTAAGTACATCCTTAACCAAACTCTTTTGACCTTTATTCAGATTTGTTTTCGGAGAAGGGCAAAGGGTTGGGCCAATTCTTGTTTAACCCAACTGGCTTGTCCATCTGCAGGCTGTAATTAATCAGTAAATCGCTGCCATACTTTGTCTTGGAGGCTAGGTCCCAATACAGCAGGGCACTATACTTAACTTTAAGCACATGACTAATTCTTTAAAGTCAAAGGGATTACTCATGTGCTTAAAGTTAGCTGCATATTTAAGTAGTTTGCTAGATCAGGCTTTGAGGAGCATTTATATTTATTGAACAGCAGCGCCAAGCTCTTCAGTTTGCCTTCGCTTTGATTTGGTCCTCCTTGCTGCCTGGGAATTTTCTTTACAGCAGCTGTGCAAAGGGACAGTAGAGTGTAGCTTGGAGCAGGACTTCATCGACTCCCAAAGTTGGGGACTGAGGACCGAGTTTTCAGATTTGTGGAGTTTTGCAAAGAGAGGTAGGTTCAGAATCTGGCCGCTTTCAAAATGAGAGAAGTTTCCTCTTTATGTTACTTCAATTCGATCTGAACTCGTAGCACGAGTAACTTACGATATGCCAAGCTTTTATTTCTTGGTGTGAAGTTGCTTTGTCATATTAAAAAATATAAAGACATACATATCTTTATTGTAATAACCAGCATCCAAGAAAACCAACAGAAATCACCGTGTTCAGAGCTTTTGCAGCAACAGATCATGTTTCCTCAAGCCTAATTCTCAGCTTGCTCAAATAGGTAGTGATGGCAGTTTTACACCGCTTGAGGATTTGTCTCCTTAGGAACAAACAGGCCTTGCAAATAGGCTTTTTGTAGTGCAAAATGCAGGGGGCAGTGAACTGAGCTACATCCCACAGGCTGAAACCTCACCAGAAAATTTGTAATACTAATTTAAAAAAAAAAAAAAAGAAAAAAAAAGAAAAAAAATAAATCCTGTCCTTCTAATGAAACTAAGACTTTCTGAGTGTACGTCAAGGGTTTTATTACTGGTTCTACATAATAAACTAAATGTGTAATTAGTAATACATTTGTCACTCCTTTACTGAGGAAAAGTAAAACATGTACCGCTTTTGTGTAAATCCTGACAGTGGTGATTTTTTTCCTGAGAATTATACCATTATATCATAAAAGTGTCAAGGCATGAGTTTACTGTTCCTACTAATATTCTAAAATATTCTCTTAGGCTGACATCTCTGTCAATTAAAATTAAACAAAATTGCATTCTGCCATATACACTTCAAATAGGAAGCTTTCAAGTTTATGGCTGTTCTTTGAATTGATTTTTAAGATGGCATCTGTAAAACTTGGCTAGTACAAGATGAGGTAGGATGTAGTTAAGGTTCAGTCAATTTTAAAAATGTTTTAAAGATCATAAATTGACAACTGAAATAGACTGAATATCCTTGGGATTTTGGACTGTCAAATATAAATCCAGGGGGTTTTTTTAACAACTGAGCGCTTGCAAAGTGAAAATTTTATGAAAACATGTTCTTCCCCCTCCTTTGATATTTTTGCAATAAGTTACACAAACAAGAGGGCTTCTGGTGTTGTTTCCAGTTGCTCGGTCTCGCGGGATTTGGAATTCTTCTTCTCCTGGTGTTTCCCACAGAAATAGAGTGAGAACGTGCTTTCTCACGGGACTGTATTTCTCATGGAAAATAATAGGGTTGCCGGCAGCAAACGTTTTCTGCAGTGATACCCTGCCAATAAAGTCTTCAGGGAAATTATTGCCCTCAATAAGATGAAGACTAGTAAATTGGAACCCCCATCCCTACTCCGCAAAGATATGTCTTTAGGAAGCTTTCTCCTTCTATTATTCCCTGGAAACCCTGACCCCAAGAAAATGCTGTAGACAGTAATGCATGGTTTACACTTAATTTTGTTTCCCAGAATAAAGACGTCAGCTAGTGTGTAAAAATAATAAAAAAAAAGAGAACAATTTCCCACTCCGTGCACCTCAACCAACATATTTATGCCAGCACAAGCGTCAGCGTACACAGTTAAGCTGAGAAAAGTTATTCTACAGTATAGCTTTATTTTGTTCAAGAAACTACTTCAAACTATAAGAAACAACGATCCTTTTTGCTGTTAAAAACTGCATCCTCTAAGAGGGAGGTTTCTGACACAACAAATCCTTGTAGGTGTAAACTCATCAAAGATATGTTGAATGCATGCTAATGTTTGGAAGCCAAGGGAAATTTGCCACATTAGGTTCTGTTATTATTATTCTGAGCGACAGCAAAATGTGGCTTGGCTATGGCTCCAATTTCAACACAATCCATGGTTTTGCAGATTAAAAAAATGGACTGTGTACGTTTAAAGTACACGTCTTTGGAAGATGATCTCCTGGCTAAAGGGAATGTAAAGCCAAGCAGTGGCCGTTCTGCTGCGGGAAATGCAACAGGTCTCTGGAGTGGCTAGGAAAATCTGATCATTCTTAGAGAAATATTTTCTGGGGAGGGAGGAGAGAGAAAAAAAAAAAGAAAGAAAAAAGGAAAACTTCCCCCATGGAAACGTGCACTGAAAGAAATGCAGGTGTTAACCACGCAGGAGTTCATGTCAAGAGAAATATTTCCCCGGGGTCCCATGAGAGGAAAGGGGAAAGGGGGGGACTCTCGGGTGCCTGACCCAGGGAGTAGAGAAAAAAAAGCAGAGGCTGGTGACAGAAAGACCTTAATTCATGCACCATGTGCTTGAGTGATGTGTTTACTTTCAACCTTCAAGTCAAATTCAAGCAGCAGCCAAAAACCACAGATCAACACATTTTTAGTACAAAGTGAAAGTAGGGTCATTGGCACCCTTGGTGCTCCACCAATTTCTGAAACAACATTAAATCCATATTAATACTCAGTTTTAGTTAACCATGTCAAACGAGATGGTAATTATGGGTAAGTAGGAAGGTTGAGATGAAATCGAATAATTGCTGCTGAAGGAGGTAACATAAGCACAATTAGTTGGAAGGGTTATTTTTAGCCTTGAAGGAGATTTTAAAGCCAGCTCTGTTCTGGTTTAAGTCACTTGTTAGCTTGGAATATGCTGGAAAAATAGGAGTCAAAAAATCAGAATCTACCTAAATTCATCTTCATGTTAACAGTGAAATCTACTCTTTTTAGGCAGCTCTTCTCATAATTATGCCTTCTGACAGTGTTTTGGTGGCCAAGGTAGAATGGATCTAAGGTTTTAAACCCTTTTAGGGTCTAAGGTGACAGAGTGAAGGAAACAGTTCTGCTCCAAGAAGGTTCATGGTGTATTGAGTCAAATTTGGCTCTCATTATTAGTCTGCTACACCAGAGTGCGAGGTTGCTAGATATGGCAATGATCTCAAGGCCAAACTGCTAAAGTAGGGCACATCAGAGAAGACCGTGGCTTGCAAATCAGTCTAAGTATTTTCCCTAGCCCTGCTGCCTTACTGTCTTTGTGGTTCTTGACGCACCTCACATATTTTCTTTAGAAAGGTGACAGTGAAGTTAATGGCAGCTTTGGCTCCTCTCAGGGGTTTGGAGCAAGAAGAGGCTTTCAAGTCTTTCTCCATGGACTAGAAAACCCTACTTAGTGCCCTAAGAAGGCACTAAGCCTGAGCAGTGTTAATGAAACCTCTTCTTCCAGCAGCCTATGTCAGCTGCAGAGGAGGGTAATCATGTCCTAAGTCCATTCTGGGCCATATTAGCGTTTTAGTCAGTAACAACATAGAGGGTCATGTTTATGCCACGTTCTGATGACCAACACCCATCATTGCAAGTTTTATTTTCAGATTTTCTAGTTAAAAAACATAAGGTAGTTCTATTACAACTATGATGTGGCAAATAAATATATTTTCTCAGTAACTCCAGTGTAGCAAAAATGGACCGATGTTCAAAGAAAAACAGCTATGCAAAGGTGAGGGTTTTTTTTGTCTCACCTTTTCACATTTGTTCGAAGGTCTTCTTTTAGTTTTATTTCTGTTGGCTCAGCCATCTGTGCATTTTATTGCCTGTTCTAAGGAAGTTTGCAGTGCTTTTGTGAAGAGCAATAGGAAAGCACTGAGGAAAAAATTGAGTAGATATAAAGCCTTAGAGAAGAGAAGTGACACAACAGGCAATTTCTCCATTTGCTCCTCCAGATATTGAGCTGAGCCAGGGAAATTACTTTAAGTACATAAGGTGACACAATTACTACAGTTGGGTCTTTGTTTAATTTTCAAATAGACAGTCCAGTACACTGAATTCAAAGGTGATTGGTTATGGGTTCTCCAGCCCTTCACCTCCAGGTCATTGGGTTCAATACCATCCTGGGCTGTAGTTCTGCACTCTATCCTTTGTGAACAACCTGTCCGAGAAATTTATACCTTTATTCGTCTTGTGACTTATCTACGGACAAAGTTTGGCTTTTACAAATATGTCCACAATTCAAATTAATTTGGCATGTGGTTTTTGTGGTCCAGTTTCAGTTTGCGGACTAGTTATAAGCTATTCACCATGGTTGTTGGTTTGAGTATTTCCTATTCACGATGCCTGATTAAGATGCATAGCTACATTTCTCTGTCTTCACTGGATGACACCCGTCGTGCAAAGAGCTTTCGACTGACCTTCTAACCCTTTTGGTGCAAATATATGTGCATGAGTGCCCACAATGCTCTCCTGCAGCTTTTTTTTGTAGGCAAAATTTCACGTAGACAAGTGTTAGTGAAAAGTGCCTGATAAAGAACAGAAACAATATCTAAAGAGATGTATGAAATTTATTCACACTGATGCTCTGAAATGCTATTTTTGAACTGTTTCCCTAGATCTCAAAGTGAGCAAAAAACTGTTGTGTGAAAACTTCCCATGTGAAAGAAATGAATAGTCTCCCCCCCATTTCTTAGTGAACATTGCAGATACAGTCACAGTATCCAGCAGTAACTGAATAACTTTGAAGCAGCCTCCACAGCAAAGTCACAGGATACTTGGCATTCAGTGATGCCCTGGCCGTATTACTCCTGGGTGTAGTTCAGGCATAACTAGCTGGTAATATATTAAGGCGTCTGCACTGTCTTTGCGGTGGAGTACTTTTACTAAGGATGTCAATCTCTGCATCTATTAACCTTTAACCAATTAATTTTCCTTTAGTTATTTTTTTAATTAAAACAAAAAAACAAAAAAAGAGAAAACCCCCAAATCTGTACTGTCCAGAGATAAGAAATGACCAAGCCTCATCTTGTAGTTCTAATGCCAAAGAGAGAACAGCAATACAGTCCAGGGCGAAAAATCCACTCATTTAATTACACCTGCACAGTATTTCAATAGTATGCCTTGGTGAGAGGGCCTTTTAAGAGTAAAGTGCTTTGAAATAAAGCTATTAAATGCATACAGAGACATTGATCGATACACTTGAGTTATGGGGGGGGGGGGGCAAGGAGGGAGAGGGAAGCAGAAGAAAAGGATTTTTTTTCTTCTGTGCAAGAGTGGATTTGGAATCTTCAAGGGCATAAGGATGGTAAACGATTGCTAAAAGTCCAAATTAAGAGGTATTAGTCCATTGTGCGCCAGTCAGTCACATCATATTCGCATTGCTGTTTTCTTGTCGGAGGTTTTGCCTTGATCTACCCCGGACCACATTGACAAGTCACAATTGAAGCATTCTAAATAATCCACAGTGAAATAAGGCATAGGGTGTCACTCTCTAGGCTACAGAAAGCCTGAGCGCAGTGAAGTTAGAAAGGGTAGCAAAGCCCTTTTCAGTCGCGTTTCTCAGCCGATTAAACTCATTCAGGGCCAGGCTGCTGGAACGAAAACAGAAAGATCACCTCCTGTTCTCCAGTGTTTTGTTGGCAACAGCAGACAGATGTAGAAAAGTAGAAACATTTTTACTATAGCAACAAAGGGGAGAGGGGTGGGAGGCAAATGAAAAAAAAAAGTTGTTGGAATTTGTGGGCTTGTTAATGTCTTGGGTACTTTGGGACGATACTCCAGGTTACAAGACCTTGTCAGTGCAGATTGGAATTCAAAAGGTTCATGTGAAATGCCTGTGCAGTGCAAGCCCGTGTCCTCTTTTCTCCCCAAACTCCTCCGCTGGTACAGTGATTAACCATAAGAACAGATTGACACACGGGGATTCAGTTCATTAACATTTTTTTGTTCGGTTGGTTTTTGGCTTTTCAGAAGAAAACATTTAAGACTGATGCCTTCTTTAAGAGGATCCCATCCACCCATGCCGCCACACTGATGTGACATATTGTGACACAAGATGCCACAGAAAATTAAGCTGAGCCCTCCAACTGAAGACTTGATTTAGCCATACATTCTCCACAAGTCACCATTTAAGCTAACTGTTGTAGATTCAAGCTAGGAAAACAATAATTGTGCAGAAACAGTTTGCTGCAAAATACACACGATACTTTCCCTTTCAATGTATAAAGGTAAATAAATTCAGTTGCAAGAAATGCAGCACATTTTTAAGAGGTTGTTACAATGATTTTTTTACGTCCTGCATATTATGCATTTGTGCATCCACAACATACAGACTTAGCAAATACAGATTTGCATGTATAAACATGCATACGTATGTATGTTCAAATATATATAATTAAAAAGGTTTTGCTAACTTTCAGTATAGAAATACCCATACATCTTGTTGGGAATAAGTGTAAATTATTTTATTGCTGTGCAATGAAAAGGAAAATTGACAACCAAAACCTCAACTAAAGCAAGTTCAGGAGTGATTCTATAACTGTGTAATTAGGGGAGTAAAATGGGGGCCTCATATCCCGGTATCTCTCTAATTCTAAAATTCTGTATAAAATAATAGTCACAAAAAGACTTACACCCCACCAAGACCTGTGGGTTAGGGCAATCATTTCAGACGTGTTTGACATAGATTTCACTTTTGTAAAAAATAATTGGGGACAGAAAGGATTTACGCTAAAGTGTTTCTACCTTCGAAATAAATATACCAGTGATGAACACATTCAATCTAAAAGTTAGCCCTCACAAACCCAAGCATTGCCTCCACCTTGGAGTGTTCTTTCCCTAGAAAGTTTGGCTGTTAAGCTTGGTATTCACATAAGTGTTGAATCGTTTTGAAGAACAGGTCTTTGGCGGTGACTGCATAAATGTGTCTGGAAAAAAATATACTTTAAATTCCTAAGTGTCTTAAATATCTAAGATCCACTTATTTTGACTTAGATGCTTTTAGAAAAACCAAACCAAACCCAAAGCAATTGTCCTCAGGAAGTGTAATGCGTGACTCAGCTGAGCCTGTTGGAAGAGGGCAGGAGGATGCACAGGAGGATGCACCAACCTGTCACCGTCAGGATAATGAGTTCTGACCCCACGGAAATCAGAGATGATTCCCCCGAGGGCACACAAGGGGATGTCGAGCACTTTAGCAAGTAGGGAAGCCCACATCTGAAGCACTTGAGTGTTTACGGGCAATGACGGGTCCAGAGCTTTTGTTTTAAGCTCCCATCTTCCTGGGCTTAGATCTGAACTTTGATCTAATGGCTAACAGGTCCTAACATCATAGATCTTCTCTTCCAGTCCTCATTTCCCAAAACCTTAGAGACTTGGCGAAACTCTTGTGCTCTGCATTTGCAAGAACTGATCTAAAATACTGTGCTCATTTATCACTGGGTTGTGGTTTTGCCACGCTTTAAAAATTTGTGTAATATATATCAGGTGTCTATGGATTTTTGGCATCGTATTGGGTCCTCTGAGCAATTTGGCATTGTTTAGAGTGCAAAATAACACACGGGGTCAAGAGCAGTCAATACTGGCCCTATAAATTATCATCTAGGCTCTCATAAATTGTCCTCTAATTTGTGGCTCAGAAAAAGAAAAAGAAGATATCAGTAGTCAAATCTCTTTGCTTCTGAAATGGTGCTTGTTTTTCTTTCAGTGAGAAGGGCTGTCCTTCCTAGCACTCTGCCAAGGTGTTTGCTCCTATTGTCCACACTGAGACAAAGTATGAGTGACAAAGTATGAGTGGCTTCTGATGTTGTACCCCCACATGTGGGAAATGCCAAACTAAATCCCCAGGCAGAATTTCAGACAAACAGTCATTTTATTTACTTATATTCATCTCTTCTGGAAAAAAAAAAAATAAAGGGGAGGGAGAAAATAGCTTGCTTAATCCTAGTACTAACACAATATTGATTCACATTCATGTTCAGTATTTATTGACGTGCATTGCATACAATGGAGGCTATCAATTAGGCTACACTGTTCAAGGGAAGGGGCAATCATATTAGAAAACAGATGAAGCTCATAGTTTATATAGTCCTAATTTTATGTAATGTAAACCTTTCAAACCCTGGGCACATGACAGTGAAAATGCATGTCCTGATGAAAAAAAAAAATCAAAAAATCAAATGGATTTACTCTCCAGCTAATTAGTATGGGTGACTGTCCACAGAGTCACATCATTATTTCCTGAAATTTTGTAATGAAATCAAACTTCTCTTACTATGAACAGAATTTCTGTGTATTTTATTACCAGACATTAAATACATTTGTATAATAGCTTAGTACAATGTTTTGTGAGAGGGCCAGATATACAAAATTTTAGAGGTGGTGTTTAATCTTACTCTATTCCTCTGTATGTTTAAGCAGAGGTTCAGCATATTGAGCCCCCATTAAGGATCAATGTCAAGGGGAGCATAGTGGCATATGGTCAGTATTCAGGAGACCAAGTTGTTTCATGCAGAAATCAAATATAAAACACTCTCTTTTTTTTTGCCCCTTGGAGATTTTATTGCATGGTCGCAGCTGGATTTACACTGTATTTAATAAAACATTAGTAGCCACCAGGGATTTAAATATGTAACGTAATTCTTTTTCAGTAAAATAATTCCATAAATCCAAATATGAAACTATTTTTTTCCAAGTGCTGTATGCCCATAATTAAATTAAACCCTATATATGGCTTTTTTCACCATGGAATTTAATGAAAGCAAAATCCATCTGCACAGTTGATTTTGGATACATACTCACATTTTTTGGAGCTGAAGTAGGTCTGGTGGCTAATAAGTTTTGGGGAGAAACAGGGGTACTGGCTCTCCGTCCCGGTTGAGATACTTTTGATACCAATCTGTGGCAAAATAAGGATCAGTACATCTTTCCATAGGCAGGTGAAGGTATGCCTAATTCGGCACCAAAAAAAAAAAAGGGTAGAATTTTCCCCTAATTCTGTGTTCCCTGGTGGCATCTGGACTACTAAGAAAATGAACACAGCACAGCCATACTGCCTTGGCCAGATCGTATTTACCTTG
The DNA here is from genome assembly GCA_020746105.1 of Trogon surrucura. Classification (NCBI taxonomy): domain Eukaryota; kingdom Metazoa; phylum Chordata; class Aves; order Trogoniformes; family Trogonidae; genus Trogon; species Trogon surrucura. The sequence goes on along the minus strand of CM036627.1, from coordinate 16,464,476 downwards.
TGCAGTTACCAATGAGACTCACCCAACCACGTTGTCCATATATTCTTCTGTACCATATTTTCAGCTCACAGAAATTCTTGGCAAGAGGATAAACGTGAAAAAAAAATAAAATAAAGGAAAAGATGCATCTATATTTTCTTTAGCAAATTTAATATTTTGGAGGCATCTTCAGTGCTTCCGGCAAAAGATGTTGTTGGTCACATCTTCAAATGGACGAAACAAGTGCGCTGAGATTTGCACCAGCTACAGATTTCTTTGTAGGTATGGTGCTAATTGTCCTGAAGAGACAAGCAAAGGGAAAAGAAACAGAAAGACCATGCAGGGAAATAAAATAAAGCTATTACAAAATAAAGCTTGATGAGATATCTGGAGAGCTTTCACCGCAGTTTGCAGAAACAAAAAGTTTGGGTAGTGACAAAAAGCTACTTTGTTAGTTTTTAATGAAAATAAGAATAAGGAAAAAAAGAGTGAATGTTCTCAAAAACACACATTCTTGACTATTACGGCAGGGAGCCGTCTTTCAAGTAGAATGAAGTTTCTGGTTTTTAACAGTAACTGTGACTAAATGCACTAGAAATGGGAGATCACCCCAGCTGGAATTTGAGTGGATCCATAAAGTTGCCTCTTTTATACTTCTAGGTGAAATATGATCTTTAAAATTACAAGCCAACCGTCTCTGATGTCACAGCTTTTCCGTAAACAACAGTTCTGGCAGCGAAGTACCCATGCTGGAGGGTACAAATTCAATGTCTTAGAGGAGCACTGAGTAACTTTGTGAATTTTTCTCAAATTCTTTTCTTAGAGATCCAGTGGAACTAAATTAGTGATCCACTCCAGCAGGCGTGACTGAGTTTGCATGGGCTGATGATGCTACAGAATGGATTTAAGCTCTGTGAGTAGTATGGGCAGAGAAACAGGAACATCTGAAGAGTGAATTCTTAATTCACACTTAATACAAATTCCTTAACTTTCCCCACCCTGACATGAGCAGCTACAATAAAAAGGATGATCATTTCCCTTCCTAACTAAGCCATCTCTAACTAAGGCAATTTTTTCCTCTTGTGCTTCAGATCAGATGTCTCCTATGTTGAATAACTGCACCTTGCTGCATTTGGAGATCAGAGAACTTCAGTAATATATCATTAAAACCCTTCACTCGGGTTTTTATCATCTTGAAAAATTGTAGATTAAAGTTATAACTGTATTTTAAACTGTAAAAAACCCCAACCCTTAAGATATGAAGCTTTGTGGTTTTTAAACAGAACCAATATTTTAACTTTTTTGAACTTTTGCTTCACTTTCATCTATTTACCCCCTTAATTCTTTCAGTTGTCCATTTTCATTTCCATATTGTCTCTAAAAAAAAAAAAAAAGGCACAAGAAATTATTAAAGGTGTTACAAGTGTTTAAAGGTATAGTTTGAAAGTGTGCCATTTTTCACTTTTAGCATTTCTCGTTAATCAAGTGTGAAACTTCTGGAAAATTATAAAGAAAATTGAGATATTTGTGAGTTGGGGGTAATTATTGTTTTCAGTAAAAAGCACTGGTCAGATTCCCTTTTTTTTTTGTCTGGAATGCGTGCAATACTTTATGTTGGATCAAGCAGGAGACCTATTTGTATCTATCTTTCTGCTTCTATCATCTGTAGCTGAAGACTGAAAAACCTCACTTGAGATGTTGAGGACACCAGTCCAGATGAATTTTTAAAACACTGTGAACCAGGCTTGTGTTCCGACAATGGATTCCCTTTGTCTTCCAAGTGGGCTGAGAGGTGTTTGCCACAAATGTCTTCAAACATGGGTCAGAAACAGACTTTGCTGTTGCTGCATATTTTTTTTTAATCATTTTGTTCTCTCTTGTCCTCCAAAATAAGACAAGAGTTGCTAAAAAGTCAGTATTTTCTTCTAGCTGCTGGTAAATACTTATCGAATCTTTCTTTGGGGTCAGTGATTTTTCATATGTCTTAGTACACAATAGAATTATTTAATTACTTCTGCTAGCAAGTTTACAGACAAGTATATCCCTATCATACTGCATATCCTCAAATAAGATTATTTACAATCCAATCTAAGGAGTGCTGACTGGTGTCATTGGAAGCTAAAGCTGCATCAGCATTTAAATTTCTACTTTTCTGGGCAAAAACCCAACTGGCTGATTCAATTAAACTCTTTATGTTATATATTATCCAGAAGTTCACAATCTGAAGTGATTCTCGGAGTCTGAAGCCATGCCTTTATGATTGCAATTTGGTAGCAAGACAATTTCCGAGGACTGTTTTACTTGAACTGCAATGAAAATGTCAGGACATAACACACTTTCTGATGTGGGTTTTATGAAAGGCACTCCAAAATCAACCATTATTTCAAGCACAAGCAATAAATAACCTTCATTATTCATTAGAGTGTATATATGCATTTGTGTTTGCAAATATGGTGGTTTCCTGAGCAAAGAACCCTTTAATCAAAAGACCCTTCACACATTTAAGGAGGTAACAAATGGGTAGGCAGGAGGCACGGAAAAAGACAGTGTCTTTAATCGGTAATGGAGATAATCTATAGAGTTCCTGCAATACAAGTAGTCCATCTTCCAGGCATAAACTTTAGATAAGATATAGGATGTGGAAAGATTCATGCAATGTTGCGAAGCTACTTTTCATAATAGTCATTTGGACGAATTTTGTTTATGGTTTATATTGAACAAAGAGAACAGACCTTTCCCATACCGCGTAAATCACAGCCCTCCGGAAGGATGTCTGAAGCGGGGCTCAGCTATTACTATTCACAAGAACATTAACACCAGTGAAACAGGCTCTGTGAATTTACTGCTGGTTTACCTGTTCAGATTAGGAGCTGAAACACCTCTGCAAACAGCCGACGTGATATGCCAGACCTGCAGCTTCTTCAAACACTCTGTGAGTGCTAGAAAGTGGCTTCTACACACTGATGTCATTTGCTTGAGGGTTTGATTATTTTTTTTTCCTTTTTAATAAGATTTTGAAGAAGGAACATATTTACACTCAGGTACCCATGCTGGTGAGTTTCACGCAGGTCATTCAGAATTTTAGAGTCAAAACCAGAGGTTGGCTAAAATGTGCTGATTTATTTGAGCTGCTTTCATTTTGAGATAGAAATTAAATTTCTTCAGAAAGAAGACTAATTTGAATATTTTTTTCTGGCAATTCGAAAACATAAATTATGGTTTCTAGAACTGCTTCATTCTGACAAATTCAAAACACTTTTCGATTTCAAATGTTTTTATTTTGGGGGATTAAAAAATTTAGTTGGAGATTTTGAAGGAAAACAAGCCTAGCGTTCACCGTAAAAGAGACTGAGATGCTCTTGTTGTTTCTCATGCTTTGGTACAGAAGGGCTTCTGTATAATGAAATCTGTGGTTTTGGTCAGAGATGTGAAATCAGGAGAAAAACTCTAGTAGCATTTCTGTAATTATTTAAGAAAATAGAAAATAAGAGGCACTAAACCATAATGACCAACAATTTCAAAATGAAGGCTTCAGGGATGGTGCTGGAGGATGAGACCAAACCAATTAAAATGCTGGGGAAGGACATTGGCTCCCCAGCCCCAAGATAACAGCTCGGAGGGGAGAAAGAGGAGGAAGAGGAGCAGAAGGATGAGGGCTCTCTTTCTCTCTCCTGCCTCTTTCTTTTTCCCACTCCTGTTTTTCATAGCGGGGGCACTAATGAACTTTTCAAATCCTATGAAGACAACCCTTGTGTTCTGATTAGTTGCCTTACTTTTAATGAATTGTTTTAATCAAGTTTCAAAGCAGGCACTCTATGCTTCATTGCAGCAGCCCAATGACAATGAGCTGAATGTTACCAAGACAGTGCATCTGATGGACTTTAATGGATTTTATGTGACAGTGTCTAGTGGCCTCATATTAGACATAGCTTTACAACAGAGAACCCATGGGGTTGCACTCTGCATTTAATCTATACAAACTGTAAGGATAACGGAGAGAGAAGCTGGGGAGGGGGAGAGACTCTGAACCCTGAAGACGTTCAAAAGACATGCATTTCATACTAATAAGAAACAGTCTTCGGAAAATTTAATTTTTTGCAACAGCAAAGTCCCGTCGTGCTTTCTTAGGGGATGTCATGACTATAATATCTCCAGGGCTTTTTTGCAATAACAGTCTCCAAACACAAAGTTATCTGGAAAAATTAAGCTCTCAAGGAAATCTTGGCAGTGCCGCAACGTTTCCTGGATTTCAGGTAGCGATTCTGAGTTGCGATCTCTTAAGTCCGTAACAATTTGCTATTTCTAATTTATTGCTTCATTTGTGACTGCTGCTACAGCAAGGTAAATTTATTCTGATTTGCACAACCTAAGTCTTAGCTCTGACAGTGACTAATTATTACCTGAGTTAAAATAATGAAAGTGTCGGAAAGTGTCCGAATGCAATTTGTTAGGAAAACATGTGGCATGCTGTGTTACCCAAGCCCAGAAAAGCCTAAGTGATCAGAAACCATGGAGAATTAAGAATTTTTCCCCCAAAGGTTACAAATCAATGTGGAAAATTTTCAGGGAATTGGAGTGCTGAGGGGTTCCATTCACTAGAATACAAAATGCAGACCATACCTGTCTGATTTTTTTGCTTGAGGAAGAAAAGTTACTTTTTCAGAAAGAGTTTAAAAGGATATTGTGATGGCAACCATACCCAGAGAGCTTGCATCAGTTATAGATTATTATTTAATATTATGTAAAGTATACACTGGAAGAGGATTATTTTGCAGCCATTCTTTTTCAGAAACCGCAACAAAAGCTGTTGCATGAAACTGTGGAACTGTAAGCACTTTTAGCTGATGTAAATAACACACTATTTTATTTTTTTTTTCCCCTGGCTCAGGGTCAGTCCTGTGTTTTGTCAGTTATAGGCACGTCTTTTTCACCAAACAGCTCAGCTCCAGCTGTGTAAAATGAATCCTGAAATGAAATGGTCAAATGATGTTAATGACTCCGTCTGCTTGCGAAAGTTTCTGAGGAATGTTAGCAGCTCTGGGTTAGAATTCGAACACATCTGACAGCCCTGTAGTTCTGGTCGTTCAAACAGCTCTATGTAAGCAGAAGGACTATCAGCAAATTAAAATAATAACACAAAAATAATAAAGAGCTATCTGGCTGAAATAATCAAGCAGTGCAAACGATTTGAGGCTGCTTCATTCAAGGCATTTGTCACTCTTGTGAGCCATTTAAGCCACGCTTTAAATTAAATTCATCTTAAACAGGATTTAATTTAGATTTAATAAGGCAATTGTTTTATTGTTAAGTACCAATTGGATGTCAACACATAATGTTTTCTAGAGTGATAATTCTACTGTACTCTGAAAAGATGCTCGAACTACACAAAGGTTAACAATTGCATGGTCCATAGCGATGTACCTACATTTAATATTACTTAATCTATACCCATGTTTACTGTCTGTATTCCAGGGCCTCCTACCACCTGAATGTCCTGTTGTGTTAAGAACTATATAATCTGCATCTCTGCCAGAGCTAACACACCTGCTAGACCTCTAGAGAGGTATGATTATATTAATTACAATATATTGATTGATTTCTACTTTACATGGACTGCCTGCATCTAATTTAAATATACAATTAAGCATACTGAGGACACAATTTGGATTGTTACTTTGATAAATAATTTCTAATTGTGTCATGATGCACGACATATTTTAAGGCAATGTTTCTCATATGCTGGCAGCAACTGCATGTATAAAATATGGTGACAATCTGTTTTAATTATTCATATTTGTTCATGGCCATCACTTTTCAATTTCTCAGGTCTGGAAGGAACAATATATATCTTGACACTTCAAAACAGTTTTTGACACAATTTTTGGGAGAACATGTGTACCTATTCACATGCCTTTATGATGATTATATGGAAGAAATAGATGTCAGTATGTAATTCCGCTCTCTGTTTTTGCTAATTTCTAGTGTGTGTACAATATATCTACAGAGCAGGCAATTAAATTGCTAATAATATTTGTATTAGTTATTGCTATTAAAAACTATCAGTAGTATAATATTAGTGTCAGTAGTTATGCTATTGTCCAAATATATTAGATTTAATTTGTCATTTTATATGACAACAATAACATTATTTTTGAATCTTCCCTACATCTATACCAGGATTAATAACTAATTTCCCAAGATTTTTAATCAAGGGGAACAACTCTGACAGTATTATCTTTTCCTGCCTTCACTTCCACTTTGTGTCTGCTTTCTACAAACAAAACCAAACTTAAATGAGTCGGTTTGCTGAGAGAAGTTTCAATGAAAACAGCAATTTAAAAGAAGCCTGGAGAGTATTTGCAAATTATGAATTTGTAAATACAACATTTATTATTAAAAACTTGGTTCTAAGAGTCGCACTCATTTAATCAAGGAATGGAAACAACTCTGTGTGAGTCACCCACCCTATAAAAAACAATCATAAGAGACCCCGGACATATAATTTCTAATCTACGACTACACTGAAAAAAAAACGAGCAGCTGCTCAAAGAAAATTCATGTGCTGAGGATGAAAAACATCTCAGAAAGAGAGATCCTTTTGTCACTGAAGTCACTTGGTAGTTTCTGCCTGGGTTGAACGACCAGTAGCGTGCCCTAGCCTCGACTTGTGCAGGTCAGTGTTGCAGTTTCGATGCTCTCTGGTACCTTTTAAAAGGAGTGGTGGTTGGGCTGTCATTAAAAGACCGTTTCCAGCAGCACCCAGCCCAGCTGAGGAGGTTCCTGCTCTTTTTCCCCGTGAATCATTCCCATCCCAGCAGCGCATCCCACAGCTGGATATCCCTTTGGTCAGGCAATGCTTTGCGTGGCATCTCTGCGCACCACATTATGGCAACTATGTGAGTCAGAAATACAGAGTTTCCCTTCTTTTTCTTTCGGGAGAGAATCACCAGAAGGAGATCTTAGTGTTCTCACGTCCAAGACTCGAACCCGGTGTGATGCTCGAGGCTGCTCCAAAAGATGGGGAGATAAGGAGAGCCTGAAGCATTACACATCCAGTTCAACCTGCCCCGTGATCTTGAGTAAAATTTAGGCTCTCAAGCCTCTGAGGACTGTGTTGCAGGTTTGCACGGGACCTTTCCCACCCAGCCCTGCTGTGAGGTGGTGCCCTGCTCGGAAGGCATGATGTGTGCCCGAAGCAGCAGGCAGTGGCCGGGCACCCCCTGGACCGATGGCTGGGGCGGGATGCTCGGCGTAGTCCAACACTCAGCACAGAATGGGAGCAGAGCCTGAAAGGCTGCAAGCAATCTGTGCCAGTAATGAGCAGCCAATTAATTGATTACGGAAAGTATAACTGAATCCCATGCCTCAGAGAAATCTAAAATATAGTAACTGCTTGCTTTATTGACAGCATTCATGCCATATTTAGTAGCTGGTATGTAAGAAGTAGCTGGACAATTTTGTTACACTTAATATGTTTCAGAACACAGCATAAAACATGTTTTAACACTATAACATCTATTGAGCAGTACCTCTGGGAACAGGCTTTATTATTAGATTACATTATACAAGATTAGACTAGTCAATAAGGGATTTCTTTCACACAGCATGCCATCTGAAATACCTGTTTTCTTTCCCTTTTTTTTTCTTTTTTTTTTTTTTTTTAAATTACTTCAAGACCTTCTTTGTAGGATCTTAGGTACAATATAGCCATGAATCATAAAACTGACAAGCCCCGGGGCTGAATGGTCTCTGTACGGGAGATACGAGGCCTAGAGATAAAGGTGCACTACAGGTATACAGTGACAGGGGTGGATTATAGATAAACAAAAGGCGCGGTTATTAGATGGGAAGCGCCAGGCAGGATTGTACACCAAGAATGCAAATTGTAAGGACCGAGTCTCAGGGACCTGACTTTGCTTGGACTGTCAGGCAACAGGAAAACAAAGACAATATATCTGTCTGGGTGCAATCTTGCTTTTTCTTTTTTTTTTTTATAGCTCTGCCGCAGGAGGGGAGAGGGGAAGCAAACAGGGTTTGGCACCTGAGTAAAGCCCTGGGGAAATTCAGGCTCCTCACAAGGTTAATTCAAAACTCTATTTTCTGATCAAATAATTTGCTGATTAGTTAAATAATAATTAGAAGGGCAAAGATTAGGTGTATGGTGAGATGGCCTGAGTCAGAGCAGCAAAACGATGCCAATGCCTTTGACCTCCTGCGATCCAGCACTCTGAATCCTCTCCCTGACCCACCAGTGTCCCCTGTCCACCCCCCTCCCAGCACCCAGGGGAGAGGGTGAGGGGGCGAGACCCACCTGCTCAGGTTGGTGCTGGGCAGAACTCCCAGGGCATTATCAGGACAACTCAACCCCTGCTCAGGCAGGAGTCCCAGCTGATGAGTTTGCATTTCAGAGTTTTGGTGCCTGCAGAGTGCTGAGGTACTATTTTAGTACCCGAACCCTTTTTCAACATATGTCTGCTCAGTTACACTGCTGAAATACAGCGCGAATCAAACACACTATTTGCTTTTCTCAAATGGTATCCGGTGCTATTCACACGTTTTCCCCCCTTTAAGTTCCATGTTGTGCACTGCATTGGATCTGTTGATGGCAATTTCTCTCTCTTAGTCCTAAATTAAAAATCTCCACTGAACTACGCAGTTGCTGACTATGTCCATATGAGCAACTTCCATTCAAATTTCCTAGATGGAGAAGACTTGTAGCTTGTTTTGCCACACTAAATGGAAATGAATATGAATTGAAAGGACTATATTTAAGAGTAGTTTCCTTTTTTTGCCTACGAGGATTTTTCTTCCCTTATATAACCAAATTTCCCTGTAAGATTGACATTTCAGGAAAGGGGCAGAGGCAGACAGGTGACTACAGATCAAATTGGATTTCTGCAACCTTCCATCGTAAAGGTCAACCTTCCGCAGTGGGTTTTCAGCTGGCGGTTCCTGTCTTGGTTTCAAACACAAGTGAAATACTCCACATGCCCAGGTACTCGCTATATTTTTTTTTAATTTTTCTTTTTTAATCATTATTTTGATCTTCTCTTTCTTGGAATGTTTAATAGAGAAAAAAATTTATTTATGCTGTTGGCTTTGCTGCAGGCTGGCAGTTGGCAGGGCAGTGACCTCAGACCAGCTATTGGGGGAGAAGGGACTGGAGAGCCGTCCCTCACCCGCCCTGGCATCCTGAACATGCTCAGATCTGAGCAATAGTGACCAAGAGAAAAAATTCCTGGAAGTAACAACCTGTTGCAGCATATGAAGATCTTTCAGCCAGAGACACAAGCAGGTGAGAAACTTCCAAACTGGGGGGCAACACGGCTTATCGTGAACAGGATTTGGCAGCAACTTTGGTGAAGAAACTGGAGAAAAACCTGCAGTAATTACCTTTTCCCCACGTTGGCCGGTGGGTTGCCATGGACACTCCGTTCTGACCAAAATACGGACTCTGCTGCCGTGTAAGCAAACTGTCCAATAACCAACTGGGTGTCAGAAATGTATAGCCAGTAATTAACCGATAGGTTTATAATTAAGCAGAGATGCCCCTGAACAGCGACGCTTGGATCTGAATTCAAATCCTGACTTTTTCCAAAAATCAGGGGCAAAAGAGAGTGACAATTTGGGTTCAGTCCCATCTTTATAATTAAACAATGATGTTTGACAGGAGGGGAATCTCCAGCAGTTAATGACTGACTGCAGGAGTTGAAGGCCTGAGGCAAAGCTGAGGGCTTTTAATCCAGGTGGTCATTAACTGCCTGGGAATGCCTGACCCTGAGGTTAATTGTTTCTATTTTAAATCATGAAAATAATATACACATATACAGACCTCCCCTTCCTTCTTTTCTGTGGTACAGGTGTGTTACAAATATAAATAGGCTGCCATCTTATGCATTGAAAAAGACGAAAGCCGAGCTCTTGGGACGCTCTTGATGTGTTTGCTGAAGAGTTCAGGTACCTAAAATATTCTCATGACAATCTGCTCCTTCCAGACAGAAAACTTGACCCACAGCCTGGCCAGAAGGGACCAAGGGAGAAATGCTCTTGGCTGGGGTATGCAAGGAGCGGGGGTGCTCAGATGGCTTTTTGAAGTATTCAGGCTGCCTCTGGTTCACAAATCCTCAAATCTTGGGAGTTTATTTAATTTCGATTTAATCTGCCGATTTACTTAACCTCCCCACTCTGCAATTCTGCACATCCTGGACATAAGGCACAGAAGCCACTTTTAAAAGCTCTTTGTGCAACCTTTGAATTCCTGAGCCTTTCTTGGCTTTTAGCCCCAGCTGCTCAGCACGGTGCAGGATCAGGCCCTTAGAAACCAGCGACAACCTTATTTTCAGTGCTAACTCGGGCTTGTGCAAGAGAAGCCACCAGGAATTTAACACAACCCAGGGAAAGGCAGAAGCTTCTGAGGAGGAGACAGAATGGGCAAACCCAACAGCCAGCGGATACCTCCTCTGAACCAGAAAGACTCACGCTGTGGTTCGTTTAGATGTATTTTCTCCCCCAAATCCTTCTCTTCCGCCCCCCATCCCCCTTGGCTCTCCTTGTTTTTAAAGAGACATATGTCACCGTTGCCAGTTCAGTTTCCTGTGTTTAACCCTTGCTATATCTTGCCTGATTACTCCTAATAAAGCTTGACAGTTGGAGGGTTAATCCAACCCTTGGTCTCATGGTTTCTTCTCAGGAAACAATCTGTCCCTGAGAGCTTTCTGGCCTGTTGCAAGGTTATATCCCCCTGGGGTGCCATCAGCTGCCAGCCAGGGCTCCTTTCCCATTGTCTGCCAAATGGCCACCAATTCAGTCAACTGTTCCCCAATTAGAATTTTGAGGAATTTATCTTGTTCCTCCCGTGTTCAAACTCCCAAGCAGGGGCAGCTCCTGGAGTCGGTTACAAGGGCTTTTTCTTTTTTTTTTTTTCCTTTCCTTCCAGAGTGAGTAGCGGAGGAGGGGGGGATAGAGGGAAAGGAGGAATTAAATAAATAAATAGCAGTTCTTTCCTGTAATCGGATACTCCTGGGTTTTTCCTGTTGCCCATTCACACAGCTTAATCCTGGGGTATGTGATGAGAATTTGGTAATATTTAAGAAAGGATATTTTATTATTATTCCCTTCACCTGAACTAGCGTGGCTGATTTTAATTGATGCTGTTCTCAGTAAAAGTTTTCACTGTGACATCAGTTATAAAGAGATTTCCTGAATTAAAGGAAGAAAATCTTTTGAGGTCCCTTCCAACCCCTAACATTCTGTGACTCTGTGATTCTGTGATTCTGTGATTTTAATTTCAGTTGGTCTTAAAGCCAAATGTGCAGGGTTGTTGTTGCTTTTTTTCTTTTTTTTTTCTTTTTCTTGACCCCAAATTGCTTAACTGATTGTTCTCATCTTTTTATTGGTGAATTAAATTCTGGGCTCTGCGTCACCTTTAATATGGGGAATGCAAAGTCTGGCAAAGTTATGAGGATAATATCCTTTAAACTAGATATACAAAGATCTGATCGATCCGTTCTAGGCAAATAGGACCTTTGGCTTTCTTCATGAGAGAGCATGTGAAGGTCTTCTTTAGCAAACTCTTTATGTGATACCTCAGCTGCCCTTATCATGAAGGAGTAAAACACTCAGCTCTCGTGCCACGGCCAGACTGCTGGGCCAGGAGTGGTGTCACCGTCAGTCCATGTATCTGGATTATCTTTGAACAGAAAGAAATAAATTGCATTTTTTTCCTGCAAGTCCATTTCTCTAAAACTCCTAAGAAAAAGGGAAGAATTACAATGTGCAAGTGGAGATGGAAACATTTCCTGCTGGCATTTGTACTTTTCAGAAGTTGGTGTACAGGGCAACTTTTCCTCCTTTTTGGCGACATTACATGTTGATCTCCACTTCTGGAGTTTGGATTTAGAGTTGGAGTTTGAATAAATCCAAGGTTTAACAGTGAACTTTGGGGTCAACTTGCATTTTCACAAGGTATTCACTCCGATGTTAAGCAAGTTCACCGAAATATGGTCCTGGGTCTTCAGAGACTTTGGTGATTGAGCCACCTTACACTCTTTTCTGCTGCCCCTTCCCTGTGCTTGGCTCCATAGTTTCCGATTTCCTCCTGTTGTTGCTTTAACTGATGTGACTAAAAAGGTAGCCAACATTTTCATGTGTATGTTGTCTTCTCTTTTTTTTTTTTTTTTTTTCCAGAGACAGTCAAAAGTTTTGTTTGGAATGGCTTAGGGAAGATTTCTAGCTCTCATTTTCACACATTTCCTTCTTATTACTGAAAATAAGGTCAATCCACTCAACTCACATCTGCTTCTAAGTGTCACCAATTTCCTACAAGTTCATAAACATGAGGCAAGATGGAGATAAAGACCATATACAAAATTTAACTGCCAATCCAGTTTTATCTAGAGTTTATGTATGATTTTATCTGAAGTTGTGTGTTTGGCCATCCAGATTTTCTTTCAATCACTACAAAGAGTGAGAGTTCTGATCTTACATGGGTGAAATTGCAGAAGTTATTCCAAATACATGCAAATGAAACTGAAGCCTTTAGTAGTCTTCTTATATCTATAGTCTTCTACTTGAATGAGGGAAAATTGCAGTGAAGTTTACGGAAAACTGAGACCGACAAAGCTTTGCAAAATGATAGGGATATACTGTGATTTTACTTTTTAAAAAAAATACGTAATTTTGACCAAGATATACAACTATTCCAGGAAGAATGGATGAGAACGTGTCCCAAACATAGTGTAGCTAGAAAACCGGATTATAAAACAAAAATAATAAAACTGAATTACAAAATTATATAGACATATTACCCTCGAGGGTGGGAGGTGGAGGAAGTTGGTGAAAAGATATAGCACAGTACTAATATCAAAAGAACAAGACAGCAAATCATACCTGTCCCTGGTCCCTGGTCATATTTAATTGGGTTTTACTCAGTATAGTGAAGAATGGTTGAGGAATTTCTTTGCTTGCCATAAAGCTCCCAGCAGTCCCCCCAGACTGCACTCAGCTCCAGTCCCATGGAAGCGAGTACATAATCTTTACCCACACATCAATACCCAGCTCCCACATCAACCAGAAGGAAGCACGCACCATTAAAGAGGTTAATTCCCATGCGTTAAAGTAGACTGTATTTATTGAGGAAATGCAAGTAAGCATTTTAATAGAAAATTTAAAACCCATTGGGCCTGATTCTCCTCACATTGGTTTTAAATCAGTGCCACTCACTTTAGTTAAACCTAGATTTTTTTTCTGGTGTTAGCAAAAGGATGAGGCAAGTCATTCTCCTCTTGTTCCTGAGTAAATCAATGATTCTGCTAAAACTCTTCTTATGAACCTGGACTACTTAAAGTCAGTGAAACTCCAAAATGCTGGTGCAACTCAAGCACATCTTCCCCGTTTCAGTCGCAACTCTTGGGCGTCCTCACAGTGACTCTGCACACAACTCAGGAATGTCCAAATTGCACGTGGGTGTTTAGCCTGCCCGTGCAATCCTCAGGTGAAAAAGCAACACTCCTTTTTAAGATGCAGGTTTTATTTTCCTGTAGCCACGCTCCAGGCAAGTTCTTTGCCATATTCCATTTCTCCCTTAGGGAAAAATAGAGCATGGAGGGAAGCAAGGGGCACAGACATGGTGAACACACAGTACTGCAAGTGCATCCCAATTCACTTGCAGTTACACATATGTGTGAAGGATTACTGTTGGGAAATTCTGTCAATACTCTAGCAATGTCAGGAAGATTAAAGGCCCTGATCTTATTTCCTTTCTGGGTGTTTGATTTGATATTTTCTCTCCCATTCTTTTTTTTTTTTATTCTCCTTTGGAATATACTCACCTGCTGTGCTACACTTCAAATTAAGACAGGAATCTCTTTACTTTAGCCTGTGTAGGTTACCCTCGTGTGCTAAATAAGCAGTGATAATGACCAACTTTAGCTATTAGTGATAACTTCTCCAACAAAATATGTCCCTTAAAGAAGAGGCTCCCAAAATCCTGCTCAGGAAGCATCATGATGGGATCTCCATACAGGAGCCAGCTTAATGGTAGCTGCTGGGGCATTGAGACTTCTTTTCTTGTCTTCCCTGTCCAGGCCTACTGGGTGCATGCCACACTTAGCAGGGGTCCCAACAAGGCATCCCTCTAGATGAACCCCCTTCAGGCACTTTTTCGGGTTGAGGGGATGGATACAGGACCTACCAGCTCCAGAGCTTCGCACCTCACTGGGAAAATGCCCAACCCTGTGCCACCGCACCCGGAGGAAAAGCTGCAACCGCTGCAGCATCAGAGATGAGCTGGTTGTGTTGAGAAGGGCTACAAATAAAAAGAGCTTTTGTGTCCCCCTGTACAAAGGCCTCCTGGTTACTCTTAAGAGCTCTGTTTCAGTGTTCATTGGCCCGTCTGGTTGCATTGCTGCCTCCTCAGCATGGTGTTAATGCACATGAGGGCAGCGGAGGTGCTCTCCAGCAGCAGGAAGAGCAACCAAAAGACAGATGTTTGCAGGCAAAACGGCACGATGTAGCAGTGGTGACACAGTTCTGCTGTGACAAATAATGTTGCAGGGCTTTTTCAGGCCGGCAAACATCTTTAACTGTCACAAACAGAAAATTGTTCCCTAGCCAAAAGCTTAAGTAGATTTACAAAAAGTGATTTATTACCATATAGTTAGTAACAGCCCCAAAGCATTATATTTTTATATATATAAAAAATTAAACCCTAGAACTTGGCTCATCTGCTGTGAGAAACAGAAAGCCTTCCTAACCACTTTGGCAACAACTAGGTCTGGCTTTTAACGGTCTTGCTGTGGTCAAGAGCTGAGCTTCTCCTGCACATCAGAAGTGACAATGAATCCCCCATGAATTCTGGACACCTTGCTTTGATGTCTTGGGGTAGTACTGATCTCAGGACATCTCCTCCTGTTTGTGGGAACAAGTAGTGTCTATTATATCTTCGAAGGGAGTCAGATATTGCTGCCAATCTGATAAGGCAACAGGTGCCCAATGTACACTCAGGATGTTTCATAATTCGCCTCAACAAAAGGAAACAAAGAGTCTGAAATGATGGAATGAAGAAAACTCAAAACCACGGCTGCAATTTCCCATGCTATTTGCTACCTCACTCTTGTCACTAGAGCTTCAACACCTTCAAGGCTAAACATGTTTTTTCCTTTATTTTCCTATTCCACTTTTCTATTTACTTGTTCCAAGGCTACAAAATGTTTTGGTTTTGTTTTTTTAACCCCTGGGGAAACCAGGTAATCTTTCTCACAAGATATATTTTACCTTAAAAAAACCAAAGAGACAAACAACTCCCCCTTAACCCAGAAGGATTTAAATAATCAAGCAAACCCACAAAACAAAGGACCTCAATGGATACTTATTTGAGTTATCGCTTTCTGTTAGATTCTGAGCTTTTCAGGGTACAGCCTCAGATTCCCTGTTTACAGAGTTCCTGTTATAATATGGCCTGTTTCTGCTTGCCCCTTCATCACTGTAATAGTAAGCATAAAAAGAAGTCACTGTTAGACTGATTTCAGACTAATTTTCTTTTCTGTTCCTCCTCTTAAAATGTACTGAAAGACTCTAGATTTCCTTTGGTGTTTGGTAACCTGAAAAGAAACTTGATATAATGCAATTGCTACCAAAGCACTATCACTTAGTGACATTCAATTTATAGGGAAATGGAGATGTGAAAATGTGCAATCCATTCATGGTAATTTAAATGGATATTTTGATTGGATTATGTAAGTATATTTGTGTTTGTGTGTGCATGTGTGTGCGCGCATATATGGCATCATTTGTCAAAAGAGGTCACTCCATAAAAGTGAATTTAAACTTAATTTTAGATTCTTGGTAAAAGTTCAAAGGCTAAGTTCAGTTTAACCTTGGCTCAGCGGGGCTTTTTCTTCTGATTTTTCAGTCCGATATGAAAATTGCTTGTGAAATAAAAACAAACACAGGTTTGCCTGAGAAGGCATTAATAATCCGCTCCTTACATGTTTGTACAGAAGACAGGTACAATCCAGTGTTGATTGCTTCTTAGCTTCTCTTTGCTTTCACAGAAAATCCTGGGAGATAATACCAGGTCATCACAACCATGCACTGGAGCATTGTGCACCCCCAAACAAACATTGGCAACTCGGACAGGCATAGCAAGCGGCAGCTCATATGTGTGGGGCTGATGTATCCAGATATACAAGAGGAGTCATCGTTGCAATAAATCACTTCTGGCATTTTACAATCTCCATTTGACCACTTTCCCAAACAAATTATTTAAAGTGTATAATACATTGCATTTTAAAAATTTCGTTTTAGATAGAAGACCTTTTACAGGGAGCTTACAAGATTATTTTATGACATAAACTTAGTGGTGAGTTTTCCAGTCTAAGTAAATACGGATCCCATGGGAACTAAGAATTTGGGACACATTCAAACAAACACTGTAAAGTTTTGAGGAACGCCAAGTTCTTTGGAGATCGGTGTGTGTGTGTGTGTACTATGTGTTTGTATAGTCAACAATCTCAGAGCAATATGGTATGCCAGTTATTAATTCTGCTCATTGCAGATGGCTTCATTATGTGTATTTAATTTCAGTACTTAAGCAAACATACAAAAGTAGAGCTTACGAACTGCTTTAGGATACGATGGTTATGTACAGTCAAATGAAACGGAAACGGAAACAAATGATAGTGCTTGGGCTGGAGGTAAATCTATATTGATGGGATTAAGCCATTCAGAAGCATTCCTCGACTTGAGCAGCCCTAAAACCACCAATTGCTTTGTTTGCGGTGTCGAGAAGGTACTGATCACCAGAGCCTTAATTTGCCACAGCAGTTAAGTGCTCCAATTTCTCAGCACAATAATTGCCACATGTTGAGTGCGCAGATGTCTAAACACGTGGGAGCACTTCCCTTTCCTAAAGACAAATGAAGATTTTCATTTTGTTTTGTAAACGTGTCAGGATTTATCACTTAGTCATGTGTCATGCATTAGGGTGTTTATACAATACGGCTTTCCACACCCTGGTTCTGGACTTCTATGATTTCAACAACAAGGCCATGGAGCAACAGGGCTTTGCCAAACCTTCCCCTTTTAACCCAAACTTTTGGTTGGACTTAAGAGAAGCATGAGCTGAGAGTGCTTTGAAACTGGTAAATAGGGTCATTGCCAAGAGCAAGACAAGTGGCTTTCACCTATATCCTCAAAGACCGCTTGATACAAGAGAGCAAAAAAAGAGAAGATAAATGTGAAATTAAAATAATGATGCCCACCAGCAGTAATTATATGCATCCATCCATACTACACTGGCACTGTGCTGAATTGCATCTGCAGCCTCTGCTCAGCCTCCACGTCCCACCCAAACACTGAATACCTGACTTTTGTAACTTTTCTTTTCATATAAACAAATAAATTTCAAAGCAATTTGCTCTGAAGTTTGAATATGTAACATACTATCAGAGACAAGCTGACTGATTAATAATATTGCTGAGATAACCATTTCTCAGTGGAAACAGGAATGAGCAGAGATTGGGGAGTTTGGAGGCATCTTGGGCACCAAATCCAAAGTTTTCTTCATCCCAACATGGGATTTCAGGCTGATATTGATGCTGCAGGTATTGGAGCTTCTCTCATTAGGACCAAGGTCCAGATCTAAATGTTCATGTATAGTGATGAACGTGTGGTTTTAGGTCCTGGTGTACAGTCCATCTCTTAGAAAGTCTTTACAAACAAAGCCAGGATTAGCTGTCAAAATAGCCTTCTGGTGTTTCTAATGAGCTTTTGTCTTTTTTTCAGTCTGAAAATAAAGATGATAAAAAGTGCCCAGGAAAGAAAGTATCTTCCTCTCTACTCTGTTACCTTTTCCAAGGCTGATACTCCTCTTTTGTTTGCAGAAAGTGGGGAAAAAAACCCCAAACTAACCGTTATTTATCTGTTACCAGACAAAGACTGTAAAGAAATCCAAGAAGAGCATCCCAGCACAAAAGCTTGAACTCTTTGACCTCTCCGGCCTCAGGCTTGGACAATTGGCCAAGCTGGGCTTTTTCCTGAGAACTGCCCGAGGGCAAAGGCTGAGAAAAAATGCACATTGTTCCCTCCCTCACCATCCATTAAATGCGAGGGCTGAAAGGCAAAAGGATCTTACCAGGTTATAGCAGTACTGAGAATGCAGCCTGACACCCATTTTCAAGGTAATGTAATAAAGGAAAAAAGTGAGTTGTAGAGATCTTAATTCTTTAAAATTTAAAAGCTAATTTTGTGTCTTTTAGTCAATTTCCTATGCAGGAAGGAAGAATTTATTAACTGACTTCTGATGTTAAATGGAGTGCTAATGGGTAAGTACAACAATTCAACAGGTGCCAAGTAGAAATATAGAGACATTATATCAATATTAATCTTAGAGCCTTGCAAAAGCCTTGGTAGGGGGTTTCATTAGGCAGGTTGTGACGGGAGCACCCCTGCCATCTGCAAAGGGTCCCCTCTTTAAAGTGTTTGATTGCTCACATTGCAAGGTGTTCTACTGGAAGATTATGAATTTTGTGCCACTGGAAATTGCTGTTTGTTGACAGCAGTTGTCCTGATCTGGGAACGCCTCCTGGAAGAGATGCCTTGGAGAGGCTGTACTCCGTGTGTGCCTTGTCTGGAGCCAGCACGGCAGAGATGCTGGAGAGCAAAAAGGTTTCCAACACTGAACACCGAGCTGGAAAACCTGAACACCCATTAGTAGTCTGGAGAGAAGTCAAAAGAATAGTTGAACCTGCTAAAAAATCTACACAACTGCTATTTTACAGACTGATCTTCTGCCAGTAAACAAATGCCGACTCTAATGTACTTCTGATTTTGACCCCTGGGTTGAAAATTTTCTGTATAAACACCAGCTGATGAACAGGTCACTTTATTGTCAAGACGAGACTCTCCAAGTCGCACCCCAGACAGCAGGCCCCTGATCCGGATAAAAGACTTTAAAATGCCCAGCAATAATTTTCTATGAACAGTTTTGCCACTGTTCCAAGCTGTCAAATTAATAGCGGGAAAGGATTAGTGGGGAAAGGGAAAGTGTTTCTGTCTAAACATCTTATTCAGGTGAAAAGAAAAAGAAACCATTTAATGTCCTCAGGTAGAGAAGTTCCACACTTCGCAGAGTAGAAGGTTTGAAAGTTTCAAGCTGCAAGCTAAGTGTAATTTTGAAAGTGACAAAGGAAAAACAAAATAAAACATTTGGATCTTTCACAACAACTTTTTTTCATCTGACTACCCATGCTTTCTGGTTCAAAGTGATGAATTATGCCGTCTCCAATACAGCACAAATAGGCAAGGTGATATCACAGCAGTAACAGCCCCTTTTCATAGAGTCATAGAATTTCTCAGGAAGGTGTCACCGTGCAGCAGCCACTGGGAACTTGGAGCCAGCCTCTGCGTGTAGTCAGAGAACAAATTCCCAAACATTTCATGCTAGGCTTCGTTGAAACCACCACAGAGATTTCACCTTCCTCTGCAAGCTCAGAGCCCCCCGGCCCTGGCTCAGTGCTTTTGTGAGTGGTTTGGGGCAAGGCCATCCCTTTCCAGAGGACCTCGTGCAACCTGGCAGCATCATCTTCTTCCTCTGTGAGCCCCACGGTAAACAGCCTCTTACTCGTTGCAGTGGCACGTTGCAGAGGAGAAGCATCACACGGTAACGCTGCCGAGCCGGGGCCAGAAAAGGAAATAAAACCCACACAATTGCAAATGACATGGACTCCGGGGCTGCTTGACACCAGGCTTTTTTTTTTTTTTTTTCTTGTGTGTGTGTGTGTGAAAATGGTAACAGGCTTTATCTCACGCAAAGAATTAGTTTCCTGTTCTATTAACAGTAATAATAACTAATCATAATAAAAATCCCCCCCCCAATCAAATGAGCATTTTTTGGGTTGCAGCATCACCCAAGCATTTCCCCCACTCTCCTAATTCTATAACTCAAAATTAGCCCCAAAGAATTCAGCTCAGTTTTACGTATGTGAAAATTTGCTGAGTGGGACTGGCAGCATCCCCTGTTGCAAGCCCAAAATGTGATTTGAAAAGAAAAACTGAGGCAATTAACCCCCCCAAATCAGGGAATACCAGTGCTGGGGTGTGAGGGATTGGGGTGGGGGGAGCAGGTTTGAACATGCAGTGCTATCATGTAGCAAAACTTTATGTAAGAAAAATAACGGGGTCAAGTTCTGTAGCTGTTAGATGCATTCAATAATTTTTTACTCAAATATAAATATTTTAGATACTGAAAAGCTGCTTTCTCTACTCCCTTAAAAATTCCAAACTGCACAATCCGTTCCCATAAATGACTAATCTTATTTTAAATTAAGCTAATTTTTGGCTACGTCTTGAGAAGAAAAAAATATTGGATCGGCAACAAAATCCATATTTTCCCCCCACACTGTATCTTAAAAAATGTATCCAGACTAACAGCTTGTTTCCAGATGATATTGGATGCTCCTTTTAGTTTCCAAAATAGTTTTTTTTTCAATCTGGTTGTGCAACATGGAGATGGGATACAGGTTCTAGATTTTTACCCCCTCCACTTTGCAAGGTCCAGGCTAGGGCATCTGCACAAGCTGCTGGGGGAAAAAAAAAAAAAAAAAGGAAAAAAAAATGGTTTGCAAAATCTCGACCTGGGGTTTTAACTGGAAGAGCACAGTCCTTCCCCCCTATGGCGGGTGGATTTATTGGGTGTCACGATGACACAATGTGTCTATTCGAAGCCAAAGAAAGCCCCCTACTTAACCTTCATCTTTTTGTGTGTGCATGTACCAGAAGGCACCACACTGTTGCTGGAAAGCAAATAATTAGTGACATGTTCTGTAACACCATTGCTATTTAAAGCTAAATCAGTGAGTTAATGCTTCCCGAAATGTGACATCCGTGAGGGATTCTCGCTCCAGTACTGTTAGTCACTTGGTGGTCTCTGGAGTGACATGATCAATGCCCTGAGTTTTAAAAGTCTTGGTTGCAAGAGGAAAAAAAGCGATTATTGGAGAAATTTAGGGGGGTGGTGGTGGAGGTTTGGGGGTGAGGATCCTGCAGGGGCTGACGTTTTCCTCCCCAGAGAGACCCACAGGGGATGCTGCTCCTCAGCCCCTGGGTTAACCTTCACCCCAGCACATGGTTTGCTGCAGCCCCTCTCCTTGCAGGCTGGTGGGGTAAGGAAAAGCATGTGAGCTCAATTTCTGAATTGCAAAATCCCTGAAGGCAAAGTCCAGGGCTCCCCGGGCATCTGCACAGGACTAAACACTCTGACGGGCTTGAAAGAATGAATCTCGGGAGTTTATAATTACACACCAGTGACATAGAGAAAGAGACTCTAGTGTTGGTTTTGCTCAAAGAACTAAAGCAAAGCCATTCTTCATTAGGGCAAATGGCCTGAACAAAACTCTTTGCATGGGTGAGAATAAAATCCAAAAGCACTGAGGAAACAAAAAAAAAAACACAAAAAAAAAAAAAAAAAAGAAGGAAGAAATAAACCAGTCAAATCACATTTTACTTCTTCTTACCCAGGAGATTGACACAGTAGTTTTTTTTTCTCCTTCCCATTTTCCATTAAGCTGGTTCTTTAAAACACATCTGAACTTTTCCCATCCTGACGATTCCCACGGACAATTGGCAGAGAATCTAGGACAACTTGCAATGCTGGGATTTTTTCCAGGCATGAGTAACTTGTTAAAAAGCCACTATTTCCCTAATACTAACAGTAAACAGAGTTCACATCCACATGAAATCCTCTGTGACCCATCGGGGAAAGTTTTTTGTATATTTATATAGAGAGATATATGAAATCATTTAATTCCTTTATCCATCAAGCACTTGGAACTCAGCATGTCCGTTTATATTTCACTTATAAAAATAAATATACACATGCATGCCAGGCTAGATTTAAAGGTATCCTTTTCTCCCAGTTGACAGCTCCATGCCTGCAGTTTTATAATGGAAAGCTTTAGAAAGAACAGTATTTAAAATAAAGTCGTTGAGCCGTATTTTATGTCACGTCGATGAAATATAACTCCATCACACCTGCTGCTCCTACTGCTTTGGGTGGTGGACAACTCTGTTGAGTAGCTACTTCCCAAATTTCTGAGCATTTATGAATTTGTGCTGTTGGGCAAGCAGAAGTTTCAGGCAGACATCTGTTGTGTAGATGTATTAAATATACAACGATATCAAAACATCCCCAAGTGATCACTGCTTTTAGGGACCTGCTGACATTAGCAGGTATCAAAGCTAAATCTGTTTTGGACTATTACCAAATTGTGGTAACATTTGAAGTCCTGCCCACGCTGCATCCCACTACAGAAATAGGTTCTGCCTAGGTAACTCCAAAAAAAAAGTGCAAAACATCTAAAAATAGATATAGTCCATTTCAGACTATTTCACAGCCTAAAAATATCAGGAAGCTGTTGTAAAGGACAGGGATAATGACATGTGAGAGGGCTGGAGAACTCAGGTTTGCCTGTGGCTGAAGTGTGGGTACCACGTGGGATGGACTGAATAGATGCTGTCAGCTTGAGTGTAAGAGCCTGGTGGACCCGAGTCCTTTTTCAAGTATGGCTGTCAAAGGCACTGTAGATGTTTCCAGGTTGCCCAAATCCTCCAGCTTTCCTGGCCACCGCTGCAACCACAGGCCACAAAGTTCAGGGTGAAAGTAGAACATCCATAGAGGATGGGGAAAAAGAGGGCATCCCCACAATCATCCAAGACCCGAAGGTTTCTGCCTACATCCCCTGCAGAAGGAAGAGAAACCAGGATCTGTGTGTTCTGTCTTCACATCTTTAGCTAACAAAGTCATTTCTCTTGCACGAGAAACTCTCCTGGGTTTGTTTTTTTTTTGTTTAGTGGAGCCCTTCACTTAGACTCACAGCATACTTGACTTTTGTCTTTTTCTTCAGTGTCCATACCGCAGAATAAATATATCATAATTTAGTCTTCACTTCTCTATTTCAGGGACACCTTCTGGAATTGATTGGAGAAGCATACCAGTAAAATCACACAAGGGAATGTTGCCCCTGAATTATTTCCACTCCTTACCTGTTTAGAAGCAGGAAGTTGATCACCACCTCTACATCTGAAAAGCCCCATTAAATTCATAGACAGGATTCTATACAGGACGAATCATTAGAGGCCCTTTTGGCATCATGCCCTTACCTACTGTCTGGTAAGAAAGCCTGAAAAACAAGTCAGATCCTTCCTTGGAATTATAGTATGTGAAATCTCCCATTATAATAGTGATCTGGCAATAAAAAAATATTAAACCAAAAAGAACTGACTCCATCTCTGAAGACTGAGAGTGATACATTTGCTAGAGTTTTATTGGTTCTGGCATAATGAAAAGTATTCTGCATTAAAATAAAATAAAAGTATCGTAGTTACTGCAACAGGCTGTATTTTTGCTGTTTGGATGAAATGTTTCAGCCTTGCTGGGAATAAGCAGATCACTTTTCCCAGCTCCTCAGGAAGTCAGTGCCAATCTTGTAAACTCTTTCAGATCTTCTCGAAGTACAGCCGAGGCCAGAACCAATTTTTTTTTCTCTGCAGTTACACTGTTAGCTTTCCCCATCTAATGGGTATTACTTCAACTCAGGAGCTCAGGATCGGGTCCTGAGAGTAAAAAAAATTACCTAAAAATCCCCATCCTTTGTGACTAAACCTGGAGACTGGATTTGAAGCCCTCCTTTCTGCAGGAACAGCGTCCTCCAGCTTCCATAAGGTCACGTTTGAGGATTTCTATGAGAAGGAGCAGGGAGCTGTTCTGTGGGAGCTCCTTGGAGTTAGTTCATTCTCATGGAGCTCAAGTCATTTTAAAGGATGAGAAAGTTAGTGTAATGTTTTTCTCTTTATTTGTGGTGTCTCGCATTATTTTTTATGAAGTTATTTGTACACATTTCGGTACTTCCTGTTTGGGAGCAGACGTGGAGGCTGAAATACCATGAGAAAAACTTCTTATCCTGATGGCAATTTGGATCTGGCTAAAAGGCGGATGCACTTAAAATCCTCACAGAACTCCTGCTTTTCATCCAACTTCTCCCCTGATTAAGTGACTTTTGTACCAGGCAGATTTTAGGCTGGTCTAATCTGAAAGCTAATCTTGCTTTAATTTGTAAAAATGGAATATTCACTTCTATGTCCCACCAATCTATTTACAATTTGTATTCTATATGCTTCAGACAATGTCAAAAATGCTATTTTTTTCAATACCTTCTTATGCCACAGCCCAGAACCAGGTATTTATTTTGTTGTTGTTGTTGGCTCAGGGCAAACGAAAGAACGCAGCATTGCCATCAACAGATGCACCACCAAATAACCCAGTTCTGTCTGACTTGGTTCTTGGCATCTGTGTGCTATTTCTGTCAAACTCAATCAAACTGAGTGTTAATTTTTGAAGCAAACCCCCTATGATCATTTCACTTGTGATGTAAGCCAGAGCTAACCTCAAGACTGTCAAAGGCCAGAAGTCAATGACCCAATTTTGCATGCCACGCCGTCCCCTATCAGTAGCCAGTGCTTTTCCCATTCCTCATTCCTACTCATGGCGATTGTTTATTCTTTGTGAAATTTGTAATTGATGCCAAATACAGTGTTTTTGTAAGATGCAGCCTGGTCACAACTTTAAGACACTTTGTCTATAGCACAGGGCAGCAAATAGACCCCAGAGTGTATGTCAGGTAAGTGTAAAACCTCCTCTGGGCAGGGATCTGACTTTGCAAAAGGAAATACTCACACTAAGCCTTCGGGCAACCACAGCAGAATTGTCCGCGATGAAAAGCTTGAGCGAGAAATTTGCTCTTCCTTAATGCAATTACGGAGCTTTCTCTAATTGCTCACTCACTTGGAATATAAAATGGAGTAATCGGAGTATTTTAGGACCTTTCTCCTCTGATTATATTGTAGAGCCTAGTGGGACAAGGCTTTGACCTAGATTTCTGCATTCACCTGAGCTGAACTTGGGTCATCAGTGTTGGTCTTTGATTTATTTTCTCTTCCCCCCCCCCCCCCCCCCCTCCCATTCCTGAGGTAAGAAATGCAAAAATCCTACCAGTACAAATTTAGCTTGTGTTTTGCAACCTAGTCAATAATAACCCGGGTCAATTAGAGGATTTCAACAAACTGGAAAAGAGCCATGCTAAATAAAAAAAGGGGAGGAGAAGGGCAGAGTGGCTTCATACATTGATAATATCTTCCTACCTTTCTTTTGATCAGCAGGAGCACTGTGTAATGAGGCAGGGGAATGACTTCTCTCTGGGAATGCATTTATTCAGAGTTGATGACAGCAAGAAACCTCTGCATATTTGCTCTCCTGATCCCACAACCTCCTCTACTTTTGCAGACTTCATCGTCCCACATGCATAGACTGACTTTGGGGAAACCTTCCTTTTTAGCACAGTACGAGGTTCACAGTCCTCTACAAACCCTATCTGGAGTGGAAAAGATGTAGAGAAGATGCAGTGAGACAAAACCAAAAAATGGGCTTAGTTATACACAGAATTATAGCAAATAAATACAAGACAGCTAAAGAAGTATCAGCTAAACTGTGAAACAGTCATTAGCTTAATTTAAGTTGGTTAAAGAACAGCAAGTTAAGAGAATTTCATACTGAAATCCCCCTCTAAGGGAATCGGTCCCATTGAAAGCACTGAAAGAATCTTATTAATGCATAAACTATTTAGTTGAGCTAGATGGAAAAGAAAGAATAGGAAATAACTAATTTGTCCATGTTTTTATTCCTTGCCCAGCCCCATTTTCTTCAAAATTTATTTAAGCAACATGTTTTTGACAGATTTAACTGCAGTAATTATCCAGACATCATCAGTTCCCTGCATATTTTCCTTTTGTTGTTATTGTATGTCCCAAATCCATATAAATACAGAATATTTGCTTCAGCTGGCTTGTACACAGAGCCCACCGCATGTGAAAAGTTAAAAGCAGTCAGGCTGTGATGGTATCGGTCGTTGCTGGTCTCTGAACGCAATTCCAAATGCGCAAGACTATTTTTAGAACACTGCATTCCTTTTCTGTTTTTTTTTTCTTTTCTTTTTAAACCATAACCTTCAAGAAAAGGCTACGATGCATATCACAGCACACAGGACTGAAAAAAAAAAATCAAAACCAATCTTATTAGCAGTGAAACAATAATCCTGTTGCCAAATGTACAGATATTCACTAATAACTCCTGTGGTCCTGCAAGAATGGAGGAGAGCTTCGTCTTATCCTTCTGGCCTGATTTTGGACAAAGAGCTTCCCTTAAATCCATCCACCACTCATCTCTTCATAGCTCTCTGATTCCTACTAGCCCCTTCTGCTGCACTCTGAGGTGCCCTGGGCTTGGTGCTGCTGCTGGTCTGTATCCCAGGAGGTCAAGTGGGGCACCAGGAAGGTAAAAAGGCTCCCACATTTTCTTTTCCTGGCTTGATGCTTGCCATATTCACTTATTATAGTCAAATTTCTCTATTTGCTTACTACAATCAACTAAACATGATGGATGCTCACGTATATGCGCAAACGCGCGGTGTTCCCCAGGTGAACCTGGCTAAGGCTGGAGACCACCATAAACTGTGCTGCTTAGACCTAAAGGGAACATCTACAAAATTAATTGGCACTTTCAAATAAAAGGCATTTAATGTAAAACTGATAAATCCATTAAACGCGTATTACGACTGCCGCTGCTTTATTCAGGCAAAAGATTTATTCAGGGAAGAGTTTGCTATTGCCTGTGCAGTTATCAGTGAATAATGATCTGGTGGTTTCATGCCTGAACTCCAGGTAGATAATAAAAAACAAAACAAAAGGATTAATGCATTTTATCTATTTCCCTTCCACTTCTGCCCTGCAGAGCTGCAGGCATGCAAATAAGAGTGGAGAAATAGGTCTGAAACTGTAACTCCTGTGCGACTGCACATGCAGTGTGCTGGTGTTTGCAAAGCTGTGCCTGTTGTTTTGATGTAAGCGTAGAGAAGTTGTGCAAATGCGCCAAGTCCATTGATACGAGCTCAAAGCACACGTTTGCCAGGGCGCAGTCTCCCCAAAAGAGGCCAGGAGTCCTACAATCAAGTCTCCAATTGATGTGTCCCATGATGGCTCCCATCAATGCTTTGCTATGCCTTTTCGGTCCGCAGTGTTCATCTCTGCACAAAAGCAGGTACTGTCCTTGTGGGTAAACCCTCAAAGCTCTTATTTTATCCACAAGTCAGGGGAGCAGCTGGGAGACTTTGTGGTTTTCCTTTTTTTTTTCTCTCCTTTTTTTTTTTTTTCCTTTGTTTGCTGCCCCATCTCTGACTTGGAGGGTCAAATTCATGGCAAGTTCATTTCTGGGCCAACTCTGCCAAATTATATGATGTGAATTAATGTCTACTGGAGCTTAGAACAGCAAACTCTGATTTAAGCTCTTAGGTTGAACTTGTCTACAATTGTTGAGGTGAAAGGCCAGTTCATACCCATTAATTAACCTAATCCATCTCAATCTACTTTATTTTATACCTTTTAGGGTTTGTGACTCCAAGAAATATATTTAGATAAAGCAATGCTGTTAAAATCCAGGAACATTGCTAAAGACACTCACCACCCACCATTGGTTTATACTAGAGATCACTTCAAGCATTTTTTAAATGCTGGGAACCAATTTAATCATATATTTGTTAGTTAGCGCCAACACACCAAGCAGTTTTCTGTCCAACTGATTCAAATAAGCATTCCATTAATGTCAGGGTTATTTTTGATTCTAACTTTTAGTCCGTTTGTAGTAATTTCATTAATAGGCAAACAATATTCTTAGGCTCTCCCTGCTCTATCTTTCCACCTCATCCGTTATTGTGGTTCCAGTGCTAAAGCACATGAAAATGAGGGGTTGCAATTGCCTTGTGAAATGTGAACCTAAATACGACCCCTAAATACAGCTTTTAGGGGCCGTTGTGTACGTAGCAGCAGGCAGAGAATGTTCAGAAAGATTAGCAAGGTTCAAGCTTTATCTAAAAGCATATGGGAATTTCTTAAGAGGATCTAATCTAAAAATAGGATTAAGACATATTACCAGATGTCTATCCCCTAAATATTCATTTTTAAACTGAAGATATTTAATGACTGAGTAATATTTAATAAGTTATTAGTTGACCATAGAGGCTTCTGAAATTGAAATTCCTTGGAAATGTCTATCACGATAATAATTAATAAAGATTTTAAAACAGCATCTTCATTGGAATGGTCTTCTGTCATATTACAGAAGCCCATTTTTTAAATAGCATGGGCTGTTTTAGATTTTGGGTTTTTTTCTTAATAATATACAGAGAACAGAAAATCATGTATGCCCTGACATTGAAATACCTAAAGCTAAGTGGAAATGAGCAGAGAGCAGTCAAGAATAGTTTGAGATTTTGTTTGCAAGAATGAGGTAAACATTAACGTATTTATCCATTTTTATCTGAATGTTTTTATCCTGGAAAACGGTCCACAACTACAGAGCAGCATCTGATATTTCGGCGAGATGCACTCGATGTGTTTGTTCTGTGTGGCTGTGCCTCGCATGTACCCCCTGTGTTATAGGACACTGTCAAACAGCTCATTTAAGGTACAGCAGACTTTATTGATCTCAGCATCCCCAAAAACCTGGAGCACATCTGAAAGAAAGCATTGCTTAAAGATTTACGTTTTCTGCAGTCTGCTGCAACAGTGTCAACACAGGATTTCCAGTATAGACAGAAATGTGGGAGCACGCAGATGAGCCCTGTTCCACTTTTACATTTGGATTTCTGTCTCAAATTTTCTAATACATATCCACACTTGAATCTTGTGCTGTGATTTCGGGGTGTTGTTTTTTTTTTCTGCTAAAAGATGTGGTAAATCTGAAGGCTGAGCCCAGATGGAAGTTATCTGCTCAAAGTCACCAGGAAAGCCAAAGTCAGAGCTCTGAGATATCTCATTATTAATTCTCCTATAGGCAAAGTATCTTAGGCTATGTCAAGAATATCATCTGAGTATGATTCTTGTGATATTTGGATGCATTTCACAGAGGAGAGGAATATCTGAAAGGTGTAACACCAGTGATTTTTTATTTATTGGATTTCCTCCCCTCTTCTTTGTTGAAATCTTTTTAAAAAGCCTCAGGTAGCTATAATAAAAACAAATAAACAAATATTTTAACCACATCTACAATTCTTAGACTTTCACTTGAAATCAAAGGCTATATACACCTTCAGTAAACTCTAGTGGCACCAGTTCCCTCACCTGGAGAAATCTCGTGCCCTTCAATAGGAAAATAAAGAGAGTGAAGGTCTTCCACCCAGGGTGACAGAGACAAAAATTTTTGATTTGTAGAAAAGTGTGAAACTTCTAATCATTTCCAGGGTTTCATTCATTGCTGTAGCTGATAACAAAGCTCTGGAAGACGAGGGGAAGGAGTAGTGATGGGATGCTGGCGGAGCTGTAGTACCCTTATAGTAACGCTCCCTTCTTCCTCCCCTTCAGACCTGCTGAAGGCTGGCACACAAAGCCTGAGACACAGCTGTGCCTGGGGGGCGGAAATTTAGCTGACATGTTTTACGGTTGTTGTATTGAGTCACTGATAAAGCTGAGCACTAGGGAATAGTATGTTTGAAGTGTGTGCGTGCTCCGTTCGGAGCAGGATGCGAGTTATCAGTTCATACGCCAATCAGATAATCACGGTGGAGAATAACTGGCAAGTATGATGTTGATGTTTGGCTGAGGGATGAAGAGGACCGTTTCTTCTTCCCATTCAGTGTACCTAAAGTTTTGGCTCCTAGCAAACTTGGGAATCCAATACACATCCAGGTTTTTATTACACGTTATTGTGTTTTATTTTATTTTTTGTCCAGCCAGAATAATTAGTTGTAGGAAAGAAAATATAGTGCAAGCAAACATTCCTGGAGAGATGTTTCCATTCTTTTTTTTTTTTTTTACCTTCATCACTTGCCAACCACAGGCTCTGCACTTGGCTTCTCAAGCAGGAAGAGAAAAGATAAAGGGACAGAAAAACTTTCTGCATCTCATGCTTGAAATATTTTTGCTTTCTTTGTTGAGAGGAAGAAGATCAACCTTGGACGGGACTGAATGCAGACTCTACATGTACTCTGTGGGTCTCAGTGCCCTAATAATCAGCAATACTACCCTTCAAACACATCAGCTGACAGCAAAAATGAAGATTAGTCCAGCAATTAACATGGTGGTCTGAAATTGGTAAAAGTAAATTCAAGTCCTTGTTCTTGATGTTGTCTTGTTTGTATACTGCACCATAAAGTTAGCTGTTTGGCTTTTTGAGACCAGATACACAAAGATACTTATGAACTCAGACTTACATTGAAATTACAAGTAAGAGTGTGCCTGATTTTCAGTATGGACTTGGCCTCTAGTCTCTTGTTACTTCTCTGAGCGCAAATAGCCCTTTTCCATACCAAAGCAGTGCTTTAAAGAAAAAATAAATTAAAGATTACAGATGTATTACAGTAAAAGACACAGAAGTTCAGCATTTTTGAGTGCCAAGTCATATGTTAGAAACACTCTTCCATGACCCAAAACCTCGTATCTATGTATATTTGTGAAATATGTAGCAGATTATTTTTCTAGGCTTCCCTAGTTCACAGTCAAGGAGATGAAATGTGGCCATTTGTATAGTTTTTTTTAACTCTTAGACTCACCTGGAGAGGCAGAGAAGTTTTGCAAAGCATGTAATGCATGCTCCGTGACAGAATGGCAGCAGCAATGACTATAGAGATACCACACACACTCTGCAAAAGTTTGGGAAGGAAGAAACGTGATAAAATTCTCCCATTCATCGGAAACCTAGAAGAACTGAGTTTTCTGAGGGGCATTTTTCTGAGACAGGAAATTGCTCTTCGAGCTCACAGCAAACCTCCAAACATAGATCCTTGAGTATGTGCGGACTTCCAGTGGAACATGAGAGTGTCTACATGGTAGATACCTACACCTGCAGGCTGCTTATCAGCCAAATCATTTCCACCCCTTGAAAAGTTTCCATCACTGATCTTTATGAAGGTACTCTAGTCCACTCTGACCACAGCCCTGTGACAGGGACAGTTTCGCTTGACTTCTAACAAATTAGACTCTTCGTTCAATGTGAGACCCAGATGGCACAAAGTGGGAAGGAACGGAGAATCGCAACTGGGTTATTATTTTGTAAAACAGTCCCCTTTTCCAAGGTCAGCATATCTGGGTGTGGACATACGTCTGCCTGTGTGTACACTCAGAGGGTGATTCTGATCAAAGCTACCAGCTCTTGGCCTGTATCTCCACGCTGACGCAATTTTGTCACGGCTAAGATGATGTTCTGGTATGGGAAATAAAAGCATAGAATAAAAAAGGTTTATTTGCTCTCCAGATTCCATGCAATTTTGCCTTACACATTCTTTGCTCTGGCTCTCTTCTTTCCATCAGTTGCCAAACTAAAGTTTTGTACCGGTCCATTAAAGAAAAAGTGAAAACAAAACTTTTATTGACACGAACGTATTTTTTTTTCCTCTCTCTCTTCACCATTGGGGCCTCAGCTAAAGTGACCTGAGGCTAAATAGGCTCTCAAAGAAAGCTTTCTTGCCAAAGAAATGTCATTGCTGTTAAACAGTACTAATGAATGCATAGATTTAGAACCTTATTTACATTGAAATTTGTTTAGTAAGCCAAGTTAGGTCTGAAAATTGGGACAAACTGTTTCCTCAATAATTTAATAACTCCAAAGACCTCGTCCATTTGGAAAAGGCAGAGCCTCACCATCCACTTACAAATGCAAAGTCACGTTTCCCAAAATTGAATAAAATGCTAATACTACAGCAGATCCACAGATCAGCAAGTAAAGTGGCTTTTAGCTCTGAGTTCAGCTGGAGACAGAGTGAATAACAACAGTCAGCTTACTCTGTCCTAAGCAAAATGGTTTTATTACATCAATTGCCTGTGTTTCAAGTGTTTTGAAGGGTTCACATTTATTTTCATAACCTCTCTGAATTTGGCACCCTTGCCAGGAGTGTTGGATCTTTCAAATTGGGAGTTTTTCATTGGAACAGACCAATTAACTCACTCGGGTCACATTCCCTATATTAACTGCTTTTAATACTGAGCCATACCACCCATTTTGTGGCAAACGAAAATCCATAAAGCAAAACAAATTAATTCCTTTCAGTGAGTGCTTCTCAAGGGAAAGCATATATTGCCTGGTTAACCAAACACGGGACGCTTGGACAAATAAATAAGATATCCTTCCATTACACACCTCCCCAAAAGTTCTTGTGTCTGCTCTGTGAAAATCACAACACTTATTCCTACATCTTACGGATCATTATTTCTTCAGAATCTGGTCTTGGTCTTGTGATCCACGTAGTCTTGGTGGAGAGGCTTTAATCTTTACGCAGACAGAGACTCCTCTACAGCATGGGAGGTGTGGAAACTAATTCATAGCCTGGGTCTAGGCTGAGTTATAGAATAGTTTTCTGCTCTGTCCCTTAGAGACAGAATTGACTTTTCTGCAATAAAGAAAACAGTTACCATCTAAGGCCTAAGTTGGAGGTAACAATGGTTTGGGTATTTATTCTCAGATGAATATTGAATACTCAATGTATTATGAAACATGCAGGGCCCTTTGAAACATAAAGGTACTTATGCACACCCTATATTCCATTGTCATAGAGCAGGTACAAGAAACCCTACCACAGAGACAGATGTCACAGATGTCAGACTTTAATGTCAAAGCTTGGACAGTCACTTATCATTTTTTGGTCTTTTCCACTAGACTACACTTACTGTGCTGAATTCCAATCCCTAAAGTTATTCACAGTCTCCTGTTACACTCATTTAAAATAATACATTTAATGTAAACAAACAAATACAATCAGGGCATTACAACTCTTGTCCTGAAAGAGAGGTAGTGAGGAAACAAGAGAGACACCAATAATGTCTAAATATTTGAAATATGTCTGAAAAATTATGTGCTGGTCCCATCCAGCAAGCATTTTGTGGAAGGAAGTAGTCAAACTAAGAGCCCCCAAACAAATCTACCTTTCTTCACTACAAACTGTTAGGAAATACATTTTTGAAGCTGAGCCTCTATCAGAATATGATATTACATGACACTGTAACCTTTTTCCCTCCAGAAAACCACCCTTTATGAATAAAACATAGGTGACCTTTAAAAACTTAGCAGTTGTACTAGGTGATTGCATATTAACAAGCTTTTTGAGGAACTAGGACAGGCATTGTACGTTTCAGTTAAGGACAGATAATAGAACTATTCAAATAATTTATTATTTTACACAATATAGGGAAATGTAAGAAAACTACTTCAACAAGAGTCTGCTTAAATTTTTGTAAGTATAATTTTATGTGGCTCCCCCCATTCATCTAAATTATACAGTCACTGCTAAATGAAAGTCTTCCTTTTAAAGGACAACTCTGACTCTCCTTTGCTTGAAGTTTATGAACAGCTTTGGTTCAAAGCCCCTTGGTTGGTCAAGTTGCAGTGACTACTAGGCATTTTTCATACACTGTCAAAGGTGTCTAAGGCTTTCTGCCCTTCCTTTGCCAAGATAAAGGGTTTGGGGACAAGGCCTGAGCTGATTTAAGTCAGTAGAAATGCTGGGATATCAAAGTATATATG
Organism: Trogon surrucura; assembly: GCA_020746105.1. Taxonomy (NCBI): domain Eukaryota; kingdom Metazoa; phylum Chordata; class Aves; order Trogoniformes; family Trogonidae; genus Trogon; species Trogon surrucura. Next base: position 16,430,884 of record CM036627.1, on the reverse strand, counting down.
GTAATATATGTGGGTAAAGAGGACTCAGTCCTTTGGTAGACTTCTTCTCTCTAAGAAAAGCTCTTGAACTGATTTGATGATCTCTATCGAAACCAAGTAAGAAAAGAGAGAGTAGGTTCACACTAAAGAGGACATTTCTACCAAAGATATCGCTTTGGAAATTTATGACATAAGTTTGAATAATTACAGTAAATCTCATCTTCTTGCATGGATCTTGCTTCATCCCAGCTGTTCTCACTAGTTCTAGAGCCTAGTTATCTATGATAGAAATTAAAAGTGTTATTCTAATGCCTTCCAGCTCTTGACTGGTCCATCATATTGACATCTTGCCTTAACTATGCATCCAGTACATGGAGATCTGACAGACGGGAAAATACAAATTATTATTTTAAAGTGCAACACTCATTGCCTCACTCCCTCTGAATTCATCAGCTGGCATCCTGGAAGTCTAAATTCAAATGGAAATGCTGATAAACCATGACTCGTTGCTTTTTTTTGTTTGCTCCATCCCATGTATAATTGCTTTAAGGTGACTAGATGCTACTTCAACCTTTTGCTGCATGAGGTGCTTCCTCCAAGTATTAGAACTATATCCAGGCACAGAAAAGAAACTTTTCACCAACATTTGTCATTTTAGATTTGAGGCAACTTAGATTGGCTGAAAAGTTTACAAGCAGGAATCTTGGGGGTGTTGGTTGTCTGCAACTTTCCCTAGAGTGTAGGTAGAGCACATGGTGCTTTGTCCCTTGAGCCAGAGAGGAGGAGGGAAAGGGAAAGATGCTCCACCAAGCCAACCTGATAGGTTTTCTCCTATGTGTCATACTGTGTTTCACAGCATCTCTGTTGCTGCCATATGAACTGGATAGGAACACAAAGTAATCAATTTCATTTGAGAGCACTAATTTATCACCTTGCCATCTTTTATTGCAAGGTAGAGATCCCTCGTTCTCTCTGTTTTTCTTCTACTTTCTAAATGCAAAATCAGGACAATAAAGAGGTAAGTACACACACCCCACACCCCCCCTCCCCCCCCCATCTTTTCCCTCTCCCTCTTTGTTTATAAGCCCTTGTAATTAAAATAAATGCTCTGAGAAGCAGAAATGTACATGATCATCTTCCATCATTGCCTGTTAAAGGGCAAGAGCCATGCCGGTTGTCACTGGAAAATATACAGGAAAAGTGCAAATTTTAGCCACTTCTGCATTACTAACAATGCATTTTCAATATCTGATAAGTTCTTCACCAAAGCAAAGCAAACATGGAAAACAAGTACCCTTTAATTCTTTCCTATGAAAATTTAAAAAAACCCTACGTTTTGTTGTCCTTGGCATAAATATGTTCTATGAAAACTAGAGAAAAAAAAAAAAAGGGTAGCATAATGGACCCAGACTCTGAATGTCGGAAGCAGCCCCTGCTTTGCCATCTCATACCCAAGAAAGATTCTCAGAGAGGGCATGGAAGACAGGCAGAACCTCCCCTAATTGTATGCCCACATGGTCTTTTGCAGGCAGATGAGAGCTGGCTCTGTATGACTCCAGACAACTGGGAGTCCTTGGACTGCAATATCAGAAAACGAAGACTGAGTAGCTGCCAGTCAAACTATGGATTGAGCAAGCCCCTGTTTTCATGAAAAAGACTCTGTATGGTTCTGGTTTAGTCTTTGTCTTATATATTCTTCCAGATGCCCATAAATACACAGTATAGTACAAAAAGAAGGAATTCAAAGTTCATGCGTTTGTTGGTTTGGTGAACCAAGGAACCAAGTATTGCCCTTACTTGGTTTTTACATTGTCTTTAAACACTGTTTACATGAAACACTATTAGCTAACAAGTTCTATTTGCATTCCCACACTTTTTACTGTCTGTGTTTGCTATTTCTTTACTGTAGATGATGAAAACTTTCATCATCGTTTTCCTTAGAAAAAACACCCTAGTTTATGCGGACACATAGATATGTGTATATATTCTTGGAACCCGAATTCCTCTGCCACTCCCAGTATATCTTTCTAGGTCTCAATTTCCTAACTAAAAGCACATTACAGATCTGATGCTTTCCACAGCCTAGTAGCACATCAATAAACTAAAGATTATTGTGCTTTGTCAGGTTTTATTTTGTAACATTATGGGAAATTCTCTGCTGCTTTGGATGAGTGCATAAACTCTTATTGCTTGACAATTAACAGAGCTAGTAATAGAAAATGCAATGTAATTTACCTTAGTACAAGGGATTTTGGTTAACAAAAATTAAACTATTGAACTCTCCTCTCGTAGGAGAAGGACATTGTCTCATTATGTGTGCAATTTTTTTTGGCAGTTAAATAAATAAAAAACCTCACACAACAGCAAACGGGTGCTGGGCCTTGGGTGGATTTATTATGAAGGCTATGTGGAATTCTTCTAATGTGCTTGCTTTGGAACTGGACAAAATGATCCCTTTGCAAAATAAGCATGCTGTAGTGTTTGCTGTGATACAGAGAGAGTTCACCCAAATAAATAATGTTGAAGTGGGAGTTCCTTTATGTGCTAGAGACTTCTTACCTCTGTTGTTGGATTAGGAAGGTCAGAATTCAATTCTCTCCCTCGGGAATTATGTACTATAAATGTTGAGGGACCACCACACTACACTGAAGACCAGTCAATCATTTCAGGTTGGCCTCCAAAGAGGTACCTTGTGTATTTTAGATCTCCTTGGCTTAGGAAGGTCCTTTTCCTTTTTTTCCTTTTCCTTTTCCTTCTCCTTTCCCTTTTCATTTCCCTATTTTTTTTCACAAACAGGAAGAAAATTAAATCTCAGGACACTGAATTTAAGTTTGACATTTCCCCCCACAAACTGGAAATTTTAACCTGTCTGAAAGGAAATGGCATATAAATGAAGACATGAAAGAAATGAGGCTGAGGACTTGGGGTGGGGAGCTGGCATTGGGGGTTCAAAACCTTAGTTTCCATGGTGCCTAGTGAAAACCTGAATTCATGGAGAATTTGCTTTGGTTGGACTATGGGAATAGGGAGTTTCGCATTCGCCGTGTTTTCATGAGCATACCTAAGGAACCTCAGTTAAGAAAATATACCTCAGTACTGCAAGTTTTATCTCTGTCTCTTCAATAAAGTTAATTTTCGTATTTTAAAAGGCACACTTTGACCAATTGCTATTTTCAGGCCAAAGAAATGATCTAATAAAATTTAAGACCATAATGATTAATTCTTTATGACCTCCTCATTTTGCATAGTTCCTTTACAGTGAAACTTACATCTGAGCCTTAAATGAGTGAGGGGGAAAGGTTAGTGTCTGTCTGTGCCTACCTGTCTGCCTACTCATCCCTCAAGGCTTCCAGCTAGAGGATGGATCATGGTGCTCATAGGCAATTTTCCTTCATTGGCACCAAATCAAAGTTTGATTCAAATATGAGAGTGAGGTTTAACCTTTAAAACCTTGGAGGGGGTTATTTAGTTAAGATATTGCTTGTCTATTTCCTACCACATTTTAGTGGGTTTTATGTTCTTCATTTTGGAGGCAATTTAGACAATCCCAGCCTAAGGGAAGAGTATTGTTCTTTCCTGTAAGCGTGCACATGAGTGAAAAAGTTAGAAAGGTTTCAACAGTGGGACAGACCAGTTGAACATGGCCTTTACTGGGGAATTGGGTGTATTTGAACAGTGGGCTTTGTAAGCAAGGCAATAATAGCCTCACATAGACAGATAATGATGGATGTTATGGAATTGTGAACTGGGGTTTAAAATTGTGCCCTCCTGCCCTCAAACCTCCTTACACATACAAACAAAACAAAGCGGAGTTTGAGATGGAAGCATTAGACTAGGTTGGCTGAAAAGCTTTCCTTTTACTGGAGGGGGTAAGCCTGTATCAGATAGTGTTGAAATCGCCTACTTGACCCTTGTCTAACCTTCAATCCAGAACGTACAAAGTAGGACAGAGCTAATCCCAGCAAGTAGGTTTAAGCAAACAGACTAACAATTTACTACCACTCAGAGAATGCCGCTTTCTAAACCTTCTGCTCACCCGTGATTTTGGAAACAAGAGCCATTTAAAGTGGAGATGCATTACAGGAAGAATACGAGGCTCCACTTCGAATCCAGTGAAAGCTCTTCACTCTTATCCAGCACTGAAGAAGACATCTGTGTCTTTACTGGTATGCATGATGGAACATACATGATGTGTGACTTCCACAGTACAATATAGTGATTCTGCAGGAGGTTTTCTCCTTCCCATCATTCACCTAAAAGCGATCAGGTCTCCTGTCCAGCCATTTGCCATGATGTGTAGCATTCTCAATAGCACAAATAAAAACAATTCAACAAAATATGTCTGTGTGTAATTATCAACATTTATGAAGATTTTCTCCCTCATAACCTCTTACAGAAGGATTATTTTAGGCTGGAAACTTCTAGACCCTTCCTACATCACCTTGGAGCACAGAGGAAGACTGAAAAATGAAATGTCACAATTCTTCAAACGTAGTTTGCCAGTTGGAAAAGCTTGTTCACTGTTTTGCCAAGACCAGAATGTGTCGACACTAGCTAGGTTAATCTGTCCCCTACTCTCCAGATAGTTATAACAATTTAAAAGGCCTTATCACATGGGAAAAATATAATGCAAATCAAGTAGGAAATTACTATTAAAATCGGACAAAAAAGCAGGATCATACTTATTATGGAATGGACGCTGACCCTCAAATATTACTTTTGCACAGATGACTTTTTTAATGGGTTACATTCTTCTTTTTTTTTTTTTTTTTTCAGTAGAACAACCTGTGAGATTGTCGTTTCTCACTTCTGAACAGAGAATTTGTGTGGTTTTGAATATAAATTGTAACCTTATGGTCAAGCTCAACATCTCGTCTTTGTGGCTGCCAACACTAAAGTCCTCTCAACTTTTAGATGAGATTGGATCTGATTCCACAACAGGTCATTGTGGCTTAGATTCATTTTTATGTTCCTTAAATCCGATAAGACATCGTGATGACAGAGATTATGTGCAATGTGGATAAGACACTGACATGAAGAAATTATGATGTCAGAATTTTTTGAGAGGTTTTTATCTATTATGAGGCAAATATCACATTCTTTACATATTTTTTCCATGACTATTAATTTGCCCTAAAAAATGACCTAGAACTTTGTTAGAAGGTTCGTCCAGAACAGAAACAATTCTGGCTAAGAAATAAACTGCATTCAAAAGCAAAAGAAGTACAAAACTAGCAGGCACTGCCATAAATTACTGGCGAAACTCAAATTATAGTTATGCAATTCTTTGTCTGCCTTTTTTATCATTTGTTCCAGCATGAGAGTCTCTTTTTAAAGAGAGAGCTAGTGAAATACCACCAGCCTGAAGCAGGAATGAGGAGACTGTGAGTGTTTCCTACTGAAATATACACTGAGCTCATTAAAAATACAGTCAAATTTTTTAATAGCAAAATCATTTTAAGTTTGCTTATATGGTGCACATGAATCCAAAAGTCTGAATTATTGAGTGTTATTAAGTCTAATGCCTTGAAACCTGCATTATTGTTCCCTCTGCACTTTTAAAGGCAATGCTCAGCCATCCACAGTCCCCAGAAACCTGCTCCCTCTCAGATGTGTGTGTTGAAGCCACCGAGATTCTTCTTGAATGCATCATCCTTGTTTCAGCCCTTCCTGAGCTTTCTCAGTCAATGGAGCCCAGCACTTGGAGGTAAAGTCAGATTATGAGATGATTCAGAGAAAAGAGGGGCAACAAAATCAAGCTTGTAAAAGAATGAGTGTGGAAAGCCTGAGAGTTTGGATCTCCTCTTATCTGACTCCTTCTCCCACTCTGCTTCATTCTCATTTTTGGTATGTGATTTTGTTGGCACTAGCAGGGATTTTTTTCCTCCTCTCATTCTGGAAGACACGCCAAAGAGTGCACAGAAAGCTCATATGACAATCTTTTAATCGTATATGTGAAAGCATGAGGAATTTAAAAGGAAGAAGGAACATACTCGCAATTAAAATCACATGCTGCATCCTGTAAATAGACTTTCACTGAGGGAACCACATCTCAGGCACATGCTGCAATAGTTCCTGCACATGCCTCGAACTGTCATCAGACGACTTGCTGGTAAAATATTTACACTTCCTCAAGTTATATACAGAGGGCACCTGCTTGTGAAACAGTGGCAGGCAAGGGAACTCAGAGGACACTCATTCCTCTCTATCATTTAAACTCTTTATAGCAAATGAAAGCCAAAGCAATCCTAATATTTTTTTCAGGTGCCAGATTAGTTTAGTACCATCATGTTTCTAAATTTGTGGTGCAGTCTTTCATGCTCGCACTTGCACAGAGATCTGCCCATATGCATGGTTGCACTCCCCCATTTCCTTTCCCAGTCCTGGTGATTCTGGATCAAATCCATAGTTGAGGACTAGACCTGGCATACATTATCTGGTTTGCTTTTGCAGTAATAAGCTGGAGCCACCACAGTCAGGTAGTTACAAGCAGCACAAGTCCTATGTCCTTGCATGGCTCAGAACTTCCCAGGAATGACAAAACCTCATGCCACTGGTGTTTGTTGACTTGCAGTTGACATTTTCTTCCTTAAAAATATGAGTTTCTCTTTCATGCAGCACTGGCAGGCATTTGCTACTCCCCCAGATGGCACAGTAAGCAAGAATGTGTTTTTTTCAAGGTTGGAGGAACTTGTGGGCTCTTGAACGTCTTGGGCTTTTCATCGTGACAGAATACATTCGCAAAATGAACTTTGTTTTAACCATACCTTTGCTAGGTTTTGCTGACACAAATGCTCCTAGACTTATTGCTGAAGAAATGTTACATTTTGTTTGTAAAATTAAAGCAATCGTATATAACTTTGCCATAACTGGGTTGAGTTTGTAAGGACACTTTTTCTACACGTTTTTAAATAGTCAGTGAGACCTATTACTAAACCAGAGAACGATATGGTTTATGGTTGTCTGTGAACCATCTTGAACTATCCTGAAGCTTTACACTGTCTTTATAAAAGATGGTTAAAAAGATATTTTTTTTCACTCATTTTATGAAGCATAGTAGGTTAGCTGAGGTAAGGTTTAGTATTAGGACTAAAGAAGTTACTTTAATGTGTTGTAGAGAGCATGAGAAATAGCACCTCATACATCTTCCTTCACAATTAATTTTTATCTTCTGCATCTTAGACACTTATTCCAAATTTTCAGGTTTCTGTCCTTCATTGGGATCTCTATCAATTGGAAGAGTACACCAGCCCCGAAGCTTTAATGTTAAGCACATTTCCACAGGAAAGTACTGCTTTAACAAGGGTGGAAAATGCTTGCCTTAGAAGAGCAATTATCATTAAAGATTCATTTTCAAAAGAATAGTTACCTAAAGCAGAAAAGTATGAACAGTCCTGCTGATTCATTCTCCTGACAAAATGTGACAGCAATCCCAAGATGAGTATATTTCAATGACTAGGACAAATTTAGTCTGTCTGTCTATGCATATAATATGGCTACTGCTATATTACCAGATTGAGCATATCTTTAACTGGTGCCAACAGGCTGATACATTAATGACGATATGCTGTTTTACACTGCATGGGGACCTGTTCATATATATCGAACCAGTGGCTGAATTTTCTCTTTGGTTTTCTATTCCGGGCCATTCCCTCAAATAGATTAACTTCTTCCCCAACATCTTCGAACTCAAAGTGAGCCTTTGGCTTCACACCAAAGGCTCAGGTGCTTTCAAATTGTTTGAAATTCAACCTCTCTTAATCTATGGGCACATGTGGCACAAAGTGTGATGTTCTTACGTCTTTATCATGAAACATTTACATCCCCTAGCACCATACGAAGCACTCAAGCTGGAGGTGACCCACACTTGCTTTGTGCATGCTGAGGATTTATTCGCTCCCTGGCTGAGACCTTGAGAAATGGAATTTTTTCATAACTCGTTTATTCTGAAGCACAATTGGGAGGAGTTACACATTCAGATTTATAGGGATCTTTAAGATTTTAATTTAAGACAAAATAGAGATGCATATATGTTACAGTATATATCTGTATACACATATTAAACACTAATTATATGCAGATTTACATATATCACCTTTATCTGTCTGATTTTAGGAGAAACTGAATCCAGTAAATTGAATATTTATTAGTGTTATCACCTTAAGTCACAATGTACCTTTTAATATGAAAATATTAACAAAAAGAAATTCCACTTTTCCAAGAAAAGTAGTATAATGAAAGTAGCCAACTGTGTTGGCTTTTTCTCATGTCAGAATTGGGCTGGAATGCCAGACCAAATTATAAAGTCTTTCACCAGGCACAAAACTCTTGACAAAATCAATAGGAGTTTTGTTTTGTTTCAGGTTTGGTTTTTTTTTTGTATATATAGATTTAATTAAATCCACAGAATTTGGCCAGTTATTGATAACTTTGGTCAGGATGAGAATCTTTAGGAGACAGTTGAATCTTTCCCATCTCTGCCATTATATAAATGTTATTTTTGCTGGGATATCTTCCTTCACACCCACCCCCCAAGCAGTTCAGAGACAATAAAACACCAGGAATCCCTGAAGAGTGGTAAAATGCTGACATGATTTAAGGAGGAAGACTCTGATAAGAAGATAAAAATCTAATAAACAGAGTCTGGAGGACCTTGGCAAGTCTCAGCTGCTTGCCAGTGTAAGCAAAGCCCCTCCCAAGGAAAACAAAGGGAACCTTAATCTCAAGGACATTCCACTCACAAACCATCTGAAGGAGAAAGTCAAGGCCATGACCTCTGCAGTCTGAAGTTATGAGCATACTGACAAGAAAATATTTGACTTGGTTCAAGAAGCAAAATCAGTCATTGGATTTTTTAATATCTTTTTTCTTCCATAAGAGACAAAATAATGCAGTACTCTGCTACGTGTAAATGCGTATATATACCAGCCTTTCCTCATTATTAAGTGGAAAGGATATTCACATTCACATGATACATGTATATTATTATTATACATGATAAATACACTGAATCAAATATCTATGCCCCAAGACTTCCCCAAGATAAAAAAGCTAATTGCGTATGACTGCTGTATTTTTGACCAGACAAGACAAAAAGTCATCAGAATAAAATATTGCCTTTGTGTCTTACTGTAGGTAACTTTAGGCCACTTAAAAAGCTGCTGTAAGATAGCTAGGCTGTAATTAGTTACAAGAAGTCTGAATTGGTTCAAGTAAATCAAATGGAAACACAAAACTACATGTAACAGCCAAAGTTTTCTCAGGCTGTGAAGATTCCCTGTCTCCTTTGGTCACCATCTACTTACCATTTATACTGCTCTCCTGCCTTTCTGTGGATGCTTAAATGTTAAAAAACGTTTAACTTTAGAAATGAAGACATCAGCAACATTTCAAAAGCAAGGTCCTCTGACTGCCTCACAGCACTTTTTTTTCTGAAATTTCTGTTCTGTCTGATTTGAAAGGTTTAGGCACTAAAAGTACACAGAAAAGTACAGGAACTTCTTAGCTTTCCGGATGGTGTGGACTTTCCTTTTCGTAGTCATCACATCCTGTCACTCCGGTTCAAACTTAGGAAATCCAGGTGATCTTTTCTGAAGCTGGCTCTTTAAATCAGCACAGCACCATATAAACTCTCTCCTTTTCTACCTACTGCAGCTTGTTCCTAGGAATCTGTATAAACTTTCCTTATCTTGGAGGGAATTTTCCCCTGGTGCAGAGGATTAGAACTTGATGTGTCAGATTCCACTCACTATGAGAAGATCTCCAGCTAAATATTTCATACAAATTTTTAATGCCTCATTTGTTTCCAGATGCTGGTAACTTTATTAAGGTTAATTGTACTGCCCTGAAACACGGTTGTGAAGCACATTATTCACACACATTGCTGCAGCTCACTAACCCTGTGGGTTCCCTTACCAACACCTATCACTTTGATTTCATGACTGGAAGTTGTAATCTTCTCAGACCTACTTTGCCAGTGGCGACCAGTAGAAGTGTCTTGAGATGCCAGGTTACTAAGACATAATGTCAGATATAAGTAACCCTCTGCATAATCAGTTAGGGTCCACACTGACCCCAGCTCTCCTAAGAAAAATAAATAATCCAATCCGTGGATAAGAACCATCATTATTTTTGCCAGTGCTCCACCAGAAGCTTCCAATTTGAATTTTGACCTGTGGGGGAGTAAGTTGTACAATATAAAGAGAAGCAAGGATGATCTGTTAGATAGATAAGCCTGATGAGCAGAGTTTGGGTTCAGTCTAGAACTAGGCTAGCACCAGTCAGAAGTCTGAACTAATCTGAACTGAACCCTGCCCCTCCAATAACCTGCCTTCTTGTTGTGGCACCTGATGACATTTTCTGCCGTGTTGTGTAATGACTTAAGGGCTGTAATGGGTTGCATGCTGTTAAATGTCATCAAATGCCATGAATCATAAACAATCCTGGCTTCTAAACCAGAGATTAGGGATATTTATGAAGTTTAGTCTCAGTTTGGGTTTTCCAGACTCTTGAAGTTCAGAGGGTTCCTTTTATTCTTCCTTTTTTTTTTTTTTTTTTTTTTTTTTATTGCGCAGACTGCTTCCTGCTGCTGTGATTGACCCTGCTACTAATATACCCAAACTGCAGAGCTTGATGTTAATCCAAAGGAGTTGAACGTCTGAACTGATTGCCTACTGACAGCCAGTGTAAAACTCAAAAGCATGACTGCAGATATTGAGATTAGATATCGGAAGACGAAAAAAAAAGAAGAAAAAAAATAAAGGATGCAACTGCTTCTTCTCTGCAGAAGCACCAGGAAACAATCCCTATTATCCCATTCCTTAAGTGCAATTTCTGGTTTCCAAAACTTTGTAATGTTACAAACCTTTTATTGATTCTATAAGAATGAAAGCAGATATAACAAAGAAGCCATAAAGCAGAAAGATAAAAGAGGAATAAAAGGGACAAGGCACTTACTGTTGTTTGTTATAGTCTTAAAAGGAATTATTTTGTTTTTTTAAAAAATAAGATAAGCACCATAAAAGGTAGCGAGGGGGTGCAAAACTGAGATCTTGCTGTAAATGGCCATATATACACTGACTCATATTGCCATGCACATATAGGAAGATGCTCCACTAGTCAGTTCTCTAGATCCCTGTTTTTATATTTCTTTATATGAATTTCCTGGAGGAAGGACTCAGGATTAAATTCATATTCAGTGCTGTATTTCTGTTCACCTGTGGCTTTACTTGAAGAGACAAGGGAACTACATGTGTGCACACACATGCACAGATGTTCTCCAATGCTGTTGAATGACTTTTCTCGTCATGCTCTGTTACAGTGTTTGATACTTGTGCACGTATCTTATTGATCCCATTTGGATTTGTTCTCCCTGTTCTTATTAATAGCTGTTAGATGAACATTATCTAACTATAAGTGATGAAGATCTCGTGTTGTCTGCTGGTCTTCTGATGCTTTTCAATATAAATGGTCATAAGTCACACTTGAAAGCTCTTTCGAGCCAAATGGAAGAACCCCAACAAAATAACGTGACTTAACTAGTCTGTGAAAGGCCTAATTCTGCCCAAACCTGTTTCTTCAGCTGCAGAAGCAACCATCTTATACATTTATTATGGCAAACAGCACTGACACTGAACAAGTGTAAATATTCATTAATGATGACAAATCATTCTGAATGCTGCACACATGCAATAAAGGAAGGGGCTCCTGCATAAATAAATAAGCAGTCATATCTGAAGGTTTAAGACATTATTCCATTTTTTCCAAAGCACCTTAACATGTGGATGTTTCAGCTTCAGCTCCTTTGGACCTGTTTGGAAAGCCTGTATTGGGGCAAGTCACAAGCACCTGAAAGCATTTGCTTCAAACTGAGGGATAAAAGCAAAGGGTTTGTGTTTATACAGTACTTTACTGCTGAGTCGAGCTCTCAGAAACGTAGGCAACCACCCATCCCTCTTCAGCTCTCCCTCCCCAGTACTCCCTAAACTTGTATTAGGAGTTGAGGAAGAAGTCAGAGGTGGTTATTGTGCACAAATCATCGGCTGGCTGAAGTTTTTGGTGGCAGCCAAGAGAGAAGAAGGAAAAAAAATTAGAAAAATTTCAATTTCAGGACCATTATTATTTTCATTAATCATAAGAGGCGCTGTCACCCCTGTCCTTATTCTTTAGAGGGAGATCTATTATACGGTCCATTTAGTCCAAGCCATATTACCTCATATGTTTTCCTGGCTGACCAAATAAGACTTAAGAGATAAAACAATTTACTGTTCATTATGATCCGTGTCACTGGAATCAATCTATTAACCTACATTAACTGGATATGTGACGATAGCTCACATACACGCTTCTCCGATTTAAAAAAAAGAAAGCGAGGCTAAGGGAGGGGCTGAAGGGAGAGGGGTGGAAAAGGGAGAGAGAGAGAGAAGGGAAAGGAAATCAAGGCCCATAAAGTGCAGCAGACGTATAATTTGCCAAGCGAATACAACTTCATTTTCCAGCGACCACTGCTGCGCCCTCCACATCTTCACGCAGCCCCTGACCTGTGAAGAATTCTAACAAATTGGCTTCTATTGTGAAGCCAAAAGGTGCCATCAATGAAGGGACGGTTCGCTGGTCCTAAAGTATGATGGGAAATCGCAGGCTGGAATAAAGAGCTGCAGTTTTATGAAGTTAACCCGTTGAGGTTAAATCCAGGCGGGGAGGCTGGAGCAGGCTCTTGCCCCTGCCGATGACTTAATAGGGAGAAGAGGATTTATTCAGATGTGTTGCCCAAACGCAGGGAAACATCCCTTGCCGAGCAAGGCAGAAGGAAGAGTTTCTGTCTGGTACGCAGACGAAGCAACTTCTGCTGTGCCACAGCATAGGTTCATTCTCTTTCTTTTTCTCTCTCTTTTGCTCTCCATGCTTGATAGATTGTAAGTGTCTAGAGGGAAGAAAGCGAATCAATAGGTGGTCTTCCTGATGCTCGTTTGCACAGCAAAATAACTTTTGAATAAACACCCATTGTGTTAAGGTAATGCCATCTCTACATAGCTCCATCGGTCTGTTTCCTCAGGATTTGCACTTGCTTATTAAAAACTCATCTGGGTGCAGGTCTTCTTTTTGTTATACCCTCCTCCAGCATGCTGGGGTCCTGCTGGCAGCTGATAACTGGGAAATGTTTCCTTTGTGCTGACTGCCTCAATGCTTCCCGTGCTTGCAAAGAGAAGGCTGTGGGTCCCCAGGACCTGGCAGGGACTCTGTCCTGCTCCCAGTCACCCTCTCTGTTCCTTTGTTCCAGGATCACGTGCTGAATTTACTGGGAAGAAGTGGGAATGGTGTTGGTACCACTTCCAAATGGTTTTTAATCTGCTTTTTGTGAGTACTAATGTAGGAAGTACTATACTTCATGCAGTACTACAGCTGCTTTAACTGGATATTGCAGATACTTTGCTCAGAAACCAGCAGCTTGAGACGTATCAGAGCATTGGTCCTCTTGGATTGTAGATGTTTCACTCTTATGCAGTTATCAGCCTTGAGTTTCTCCACTTTGTCCTCAACATAGGGCCCCTATGGCCATGACACTGGATTTCTCTGAAGTGATGGAGCTGCTCACGTCCTCTGCTATGCTTGTTGCCACTGTCCTGGTGTATGCCAGTAAAGCACAGTCATCCAGGAGTATATGGATTCTCCAAAGACCTGGCCCATCTCCATCGACTCCAGCAGCAATTAAAAATCTCACTTTTTTCCCCTAGAGATTAGATGGGCTTTAATAGCAGGGACTAGTGGGGTCATATTCACATCCATGTAACACACATTTGCCTTAACTATTCCTTCCAGCTCAGCAAATTACAAATTCATAGCTACAAACCCTGTGAATAGTCCAGGACTTGTTTTCCCATTCTTCTGTAATAACAGTAATGAAGGGCTTCAAGGGTACTTACAGTGAATGTAATGAATAGTTGAATAAAAATAATATTATGGTTGTGCCTCATAGTTTTTGCTCTGTGCAGTAAGCCATCATGCTAGGAACTGGACTAACATTTTGCAGAGGCTGTCACTGGCCCACTGTGCCTTCAGGCAAAAAATGAGACTGTAAATTAACAGTCTGAGGGAGGAAAAAGACAAAAAGACTTGCCAGAGGCCATCCCAGAAACTAAGTGCTACAGCCAAGGAAGGAATCAAAGCTACCAGCTTTGCCCATTTGACCACATTTTTCTTAATCTTTTTTAATGATCTCATTCATTGCAAAATATAAAAAAAACCCTAGATCATAACTTTGAGGAGTTGAGGGAAAGCTGGGAACACGGTCCTTAACCAGGTCCCAGAATAGGGTCTTTTTGACTTGTCCAAGCTGTGCTGGGTCAGACACTGGCCCATGGATATGGCCTCTGCACAGTCGTTTTCCTTCCTCAGCCTTGTGGCTTCCAACACTTCAGATCTTCATACCTCAGAATTCTCACCCACAGCGTGAGGCTAAAAATATTTTGTTCAAGTCAACGAAATGGTCTGAGGTGCTCCAAGTAAATTGCAGGGCATGAAGTTCACTGGGGGCAAAAAATTAAAAGTCACTGACACTGGCTAGATCGAGAGTCTTCTAAGCAAAAACAAAGATTATAGAGGTTACAGAAACTATTTCCTCATCCTCAAAGGCACATTCTTCAGAAAAGTGAAAAAAAAAAATCAAACCCACATTGAAAAACATGATTTATTCTTAAGACGCTTTTTGGAAAATCTGTATGAGTCCCCATGGCGGAACAAACAAGGGAATAAATTTTCCAAGACTCTTAATCAGGACTGCAATTCTTCAATTAAAAAGAACCAAACAAAACAATAGAAAACTAAAACCATATAGCAAAACAACCTCGTGCCTGTCCTATACTCCCAAACCTGTAAGGGCAGAACCTGTAATAATTAAAGGAATTCAATTTTTATTTCACTATAGGTAAAAATCAGTGATAAGTGAGTTAGGCAGACAAGAGGAGTAGTGAAGATACGTCTCTCCTTGAGAGGCTGAGGACCTAAGAAAAGCAGGGAAATTAATGTAGTGGAGGTCTAGTCACAGTTGGCAAAGGAAGTAAAATTTGGGAGTGTATTAATGTCATGGTCCCACACTTTATTCGCTCTCCAGAGCACACACCATTGCGACCTCAAAATCTGAAAATTAAACTGAAAGGAAATGTTTGTTCTTACAAAATAGCAATTCATTACCGGGAATGGAGATATTTAACAAATAAATGATTGCTTAATGGCCCATAGGACCTTTTCTGCAGTTACAAAAACACAGTGTGTTGTTAAACAACCAAGGATACCTCTTGAAAATGCCACGCTTACAAATAGCATGAGGGTTTATTTTCTGCTTGATAAATGTCCAGAAACAGATACTCCCTGGGTGCCCTGGCATAACTGAGCACTGGGGATCAAAGTGGGGTGGAAGAGAGGAAGGGAGGAGTTGAGATGGAAGAAAATGCAACTGTCTCTGGTTACACACCTCTGCGATGACTTACAGCTTGCTCGGTCTGTCTGTCTCGCTGACGACTTTTATCTTACAACGGGTGTCTCAGCGTTGAGTGAAAGGGAACAAAACCTGTTCCTTTCCCCAGAATACAGAAGCAGCTTTTTTTTTGGAGGAGAAATGTTGCCATGAGGCTATTTTCAGGCCACTGCAGAAATGATGTGATTGAACAGTTTATGTCTGTCGTAAAATCTTTCTTTATTTCTTATGAGAAATCCAAGTTTACCAGTAACCACAACAAGCTCAGCTTTTCCCGCTGAGCAGAGGAGTAAGTGCTGAACGTTAATATGGGGCCTGGCTTTCTGCAAGCGGTTTCGACTGAGCAGATGACAAGGTCTGCTGCTTGGTACAGCATTATAAGATCCAGTACTTCTGCTGGTCCCAGCCATCTCTGCTTAACCCTGGGCATTTCCAGCATGACAACTGCAGTAGGAATTAAGTTAACCCCTAATGCCATATGAATATGGAGACACAGAGCCTGGAGCAGCGACTGCACATATAACTCATCAGGGTCATTAGCAGTGACATAAATGACTTGTGGCATTTGGAAATGAAGTGTGTGTGTGTGACTGTGTGTATACACATGTGTGTGCCTCAACAAACCATCTGAGTTCAGAGCTTCCAGGGAGATGGTTTTCGCTCCTCGTTCATCCCAGGACATTGTTAGAGGTTCCTAATCGGAAACATTCTCCTTCATTAGTATTCTCTTCCTCAGCCAATGCTGGCATATCCCGAAATATTTTAGTTTGTCATTTAGGCAGATGATGTTTGTAGTTCTCCCCATTCAAGAATCTAAGCTCTGTGCAAATGGGGCCAAGAAATCAAACTGCAGGGACTGGAGATCCTGGTTCCCTCATCAGCTGATCAGTAGCATGGAGAGGTCTTCAAGTGCTGTTTAGTTCACTTGACTGCAGCCAATAGGCACACCCCTAAGGACGCCACTAAGTGGTAAAGGAATGGCAGTTAGAGGTCAGTTTGATTCCTTTGAAAGGTCCAGCCATTCTAGGGAAATCAAAGGAGTTATTCTTAATGTGATTAAGAGAAGATTTCTGTCATATATGTTCACTAGCTATATATTAGTACAAGCAGATTTGATGATTAGCAATTAAATTAGTGATTATTTAGTTATCATTTCATTATAGGCAAACAGAATTGATTACTTTGACAATACAATGAGGTTTGAGTCCATCAGTGACATTCAACTCCCCAAATGTCCTCCCTGGGGGAGAGGACAGAAGAGGTAGGTGACAGTCATGTTGCTAACTAGAAAGTGTTCTGATGCAATGATGAGAAAAGCAGTATGGGAATGTACGCAGGACTGAACAGGAAAAATAAAACCCAACCCAGAATAAAGTCTGTGGAGACTTTTCTTGGTTTTGTTTTTTTCTTCAGAAAACATGATATCGTAAAAAGATACAAGAAGGTGACAGAAGGGCTAGAAAAAGAAGTAGTGGGGTTATCACAGGGACAGCAATCCTGACAGTCAAGTCCTACATCTGCAAATCAGGTCCATGTAGGTGTATGCTAAAGAATGAGGTGAGAAGTTATTCTGCTATAAAACGCCCAAACCAATCTTTTGTTCTACAGACACAGGGAGAAGAAGTTAACCCTGTGGTCAGGTAACTGTGCTGCCTCTTTACTGCCTCACTAAGACCAACGCTATAGCAGAGAGAAAATGTTCTTTATTGAGCCCTATCTCTGACAACTGATATGTGGTGAGAGTCACTCTTATAATAGAGCTGAAGCTTTGTTTCCAGAAATTTCTTCTCTTTTTCCCCCGCTATAATATTGAACTTCTAGTGGAGAAAAAGGCATGTAAGGGAAAGAAAAAGCTGTCTGCTGGAAACTCTTCAGAGCAACCCCACAGGAGACATTAGAAGCCCCGATGAGGCATCAGATTCTCAATTACCGAGGCACGCCTTTTAACATGCCCAAGAACTGACTTGCTGACATGCTCTGAAGAGTATATGACTTGCCAAGGTCTGCTGGCATCAAGCCTAAACGTTTCTCCTTTTCGTGCTCAGGTCTTCCATTTGGCATCAGGAAATGTCATGGTGCCAATGTCAGTCCACCTGGACTGCAAACAATGCTTCCATTCACTTCTCAGCATTTAATCAGTAACTAGTATCACTGGTATTTTCATTCAGGTCTGTTTCCTTTAGCTGTGGCTCCAGGTGCCCTGGAATAACCACTGATAACGAGGGAGCAGTCGATTCACTTGCTGTAAGGACATACCACAGGATACTCTCAGCAACAGCACAAGGCAGGCAGGTTGTAAGGCAGCTCCGATTCATCGTACCTGCCAGTGGGCTGAGCAGACTTGACCAATTAGTAGAGTCACCCGTCTGCTGGCTGGGCTTACACCTATGCCTCTTGCTTTACTGTGGCTGAAACTCTTACTCATATTCTGGCGTAAAAGTCTTGGAAATAAGCTACAGGGAGCACCGTGTCTGGTGGACTTTTTTTCTGGTGGAAAGTCCACATACTCTCTTTGTGCTTGGTTGTATTTCAGTGTTATCCAACTTAAACTCGTTGCTTATATAAGGGCAAAGCTCTGATGCACTGATACTCAAGGAGGCTGTATGCCTTAAATTGGTATCAAAGATGACTTAACATGTCAAACCTCCTGACAACTCTTCAGAAAGGTCAGAAGGAAACAAAGAATGAGATTTGTCCTTAGCATACTTTTTTTGCTTTTAATAGAGTTATGCCAGGGTCTGAAATGTCCATCAGAAAGGAGGGTTAAGTTGTCTCCAGCTAACGAAGATGAAAAGAATAATTTAATGGAGGTGGGAGCCAGAATGCAGTGTAGGGATGAAAGGACGAGCAGTAACTGAGACTGAATTTAAACAACTCTGGAGAATAAAACGATCCTTTTTAAAAAAAAAAAAGATAATTATGTCTTACAACAATTACCCTGGCTATGAAGCAAAATTAGCATAGTCCTTTCTAATTTAAATGTGTTGAAAGTGCCTGAGCATGACAGCAGAAAATTACAAGGTTTACGACACGGGCTTTGGTTAAAGTGATGGCAATCAGATTATTGTAGCTTTTTGTCTGTTGATAGTAATGATTGCAAAGTTACCTATAAATATTAACTATTTAGTACTGGGGGACTTTTGGTTTAGATGGCTAAGATATACCTCTTCTAGACGTTCCAAGGTCTTGCACAGAAAAGACTATCCTTTTAAAATCATATATGGTCACTTCAGATTCATCAGTCTGCTTTTTCTAACATAATTCCATGAACAGGATGATCCTGAATCATGATTTAAGCCTACTGTTAAAATGATAAACACTGAAATAATTTATAACTACTTCAGATTTTTTCTTTAGCTTTCTCATGCAATGTGGTAGTTAGAGGATATTTAGAGTCTGGATCAAAAAGATTTTTATTTATGGATTAAAAGAACCAAGCTTGACCTTGTGGAGATATTTCTCTTTGGTCTCCAAAGATTTTCTCAAGGCATATCTTTAGTTTCCCATATCAAGTCTGCCCTGCAATTAAGCAGAAGAGTTATTAAAAGAACTAAAAAAATCAGTAGTAAATCACACATTAGCATCATTCTGGTAGGGGTAAATTAAAATGTGGATAAACTCACCTGACTGATCAAAGACGTATTAACACTCTGTATTGCCCACATTTTGTTCACATGGATTTTACCTTGGTTACACTACTATCACCATTTTTTACTTTGAGATCTCGAAGTACTAACAGTGTTATAACTATTTTTTTTTAATACAGAAGAGTCTTTCTTTCCCCTCAGATATAACATGCAAAGCAATCCTGGGCAAGACTTGTGTGCACTAAATTAGACTAGAATATTCCCTGTGCAAGACAAGATGTGCAGGGTGTGACATACTCCAGTCCAGCTGCACATTGTACCTCAAAGTTCACCCTATGCTTTCATAAATATTCTGTTGTGGAGTTTGTTCCTGCTCCATATGAATTCAAACACCACGATTTATATTTGTACTAAGGTCAGTTGCTCAAATACTTTCATTTATTAAATTAGCTCTGCAGTAAATTAATATGATTTTCTTAAACAACTTTACAACTTGGGAGGTTTGGAAAACAGAAATGAGCTCAGCTGTTTCCTGTGGAATCTTGTTTTCATAACCTCACTGAATCTGCTCTGCTTGACTTGAGATATATCTATATGCCTATATATAGGGAGATATACATTTGAGTGTACACAAAGCAAAAAGCATGTGTAGATTAGAATTTCGTTTTAAGTCTACATGATTCATGCACAAACTGATTATTCTTTTTATTTTATTTTTGAGTCTCACATTCAGATTAACTTGGGGTTTCCTCTGTCTACGTTTACGTAAATATTTCTTTTTTTTTTTTTCTTAGGATTCTGGGAAAAAAAAAAATCCATGCTATCAAAATGGTGGCTTATTAAATTAACACAATTACATAAAGAAGCTGTGTTATTTTTTAAGTAGATCTCTGATAAGATGCTTTGCTCTGAGTACTAAAAAGAATTTGGTCTCCCTGTATGCTTGATTCAAATGATTATCAAAGGCATTTATTTTTTGTACGTGACATGTTGTTAAATATGTTAATTTCCTAGAAGCACCGTCTAAGAAGTGCAAGAGCAGCTGTGGAGGACAGTGAGCTTAAAAATATCAAGGCTGAGCTCTTCTTGGGAATTAGTGTGGTCTAATGGGTAGGCAAGTAGCCTACGATTCCAGACACCTGGGTTCTACTGTGGAATCTGCCACTGACCTACTATTTTCCACTGGGCAAATCATTTCACCTTCTGCTTTCCTGTTCCTCTCCATAAAATGGAGTAAAATGGTATTTACCTTAGAAACAGCTTTGTGTCATAATAGTACAATAGAGTTTGATATGTGGAAATGTCTGAGTAGTAAAAACTTAGCATTCTTCACAGATAACCGATGCCTGTTAGAGCTCTTATATTTAAGGAAGAAGTAGAGAGATTTTATCTTTGCATTCCATGTCTCTGAAGAATATAGAGTTAGACTGCAGTTTGTCTGAGACTTCCTCTGCATTATATTCCTGCTGTTCTAGACTAGAAGTCTTATTTCATTATTTTCATATTTTACATTCTAGTTTCAGCCCAGGTCAGACGAACTCGGATGTTTCTTGGAACTGCAGAAGTAAAAGATTTAACAGACCACCCTCTCGGTCACTCCATTTGTCCAGCTGTCTCCGTCTTGCAGCTTCTTCTCCAATTCCACTATAAATATCCTAAATGCAAGCTGTTCTCCAACTCCTGTTTAGATGCTAAACCATAATTTTGTTCATCTTGTTTTCAGAAAGGGTTTTCCTACGATCCATTTCTCCATTTCCTCTTCTCCCAGCTTCTCACCCCTTTTCCCCAGGCTTTGTGAAGCTAACGCAAACACCCAGAGCAAAAGTTATCAAGTGCTGCTCCCGTTTGGTGTCCAGCATGCCCTGTAATTCCTACACCGAGCTCCCACAGCAGTGGAAAGCATTTCTGCCCTAGGAGGAAATATTCCCTTTTTTTCCAGGGTCAGATCACCTTGCTTGAAAAATCAATACCTAAGTGTAATCAGGGATCAGGATCAGGCCCCCACTCTCATAATTTGTATAAAGCCCAGTATTCCTAGAAATACGAAGGAAAAATGTGACTATATGCTTTTTAAAGGCTCCTTTATGCTACCAGATGGGTTATATAAGTATCTTAGTGTGACACTCAAGCTAGTAAAGTTTTCTGATAGTTCAGCTATTGCCACTTCTGCCTGGAAACCACATGAGAAACCCAGAAAAAAAAATTAAGAAGAGACAAAAAAGATCTTCCTTTTAATCAAAATAATTAAGGCATGTAAGAACTTTCTAGGGATCTGAAAACAAATTATTGGGAAATACATTCTGAGGATGATTTTTGTTTCTGTTCTTTTTATCACTGAGTTTTATGTTTGCACTTATTTAAGCTGTCTGGGAAAAGAGGCTCTACATAAAAGACGATTAGTTTTTAAAGCACTCCAGGGTTGGTTTCAGGGAGAGTTCTTTGTGTTGGTTTCGTTTAACTTGTTGTTGGTGGGATCATTGAGTTTTTCCCCCTCTTAGACAGAAGATGTAAATTGTAGCTCTTAAATAGATGAATGCTGAGAATAAAATTACCAAAGACTTCTTTTTAGAAAGGAAGACAAAACAAGAAAAGAACAAGGAATAATAATCCATGTCCTATAGCAGTCATGCAATGATACTGAAATACTGGGCCAAATTCTCAGCAGGTAGAAATCAATACACCTCTGGCAAAGTCCATGAAGCAACTTCACTTTGTACAAGCTGAGGGTCTGATAGCTACATATATATTTTATCTATCTGTATGCAGCATTGAAAAAAAAAAAAAAAGAAAGAAAAGATAAAAGAGCTCTTGAAAGTGAATGAAGTTGATTCTCAAAAAAAAAGAGTGGGTTTTAGATGTTGAATATTTAATTTGCTGATAAAAGGACTCTGATTTCCTGCATATACCCACCACAAATACAATAAATAAATAAATAAGTAGAAAAAGAAATTAAAAAAAAAAAAAGAAGAAGAAGAGAAAGGCACATCTTAAAAGGGAAGCAATGAGCAGAAACTGACCTTTCTGTGAGCAGGCAGATGAGAGAAGGTATTTGGCTAATCCCAGCTGTCGCTGATTGGTCAGACAGAACCGTGTTGAAAATGTCTCCATCTGGGCTAATCTGCTCTCAGTTGGATGAGCTGAGGCCTTCAGAGTTAACCTGACATTTAACAATAATTACCCTTTCGGATGACCCCGGCCCAATCTCCTGCTCTCTTAGAAATCTCTCTTTTTTCGTGTGTGCTCCCAAACCCCTTGACTCTTGTGTTAGAGATAGCTGAAAAGTGATGATACGATAATGAGATATGCTGTACAAACAGACGTACACGCGTGCGCACGTGCACAGGTACGCACGCGGCCTCACATTTAGATGTGCAGCCTGTCGTGATTGCTCCTGCGTCGGTTATCAGAGTCCTGTGACAGAGAGGAGGGGAAGATATTTAAAAAATCAAGGGGGGGATAATTTCCCCAATTAAAGAGCAGCCATGCTTGGTTGCTAACCTTTGTGTGAAAGCTCTAAGTTTCTTTCTGGCACTTGGAAGTCTCTTATCTGTGGTGAGGAGAAATGGTGCATGGAAATAGGTTCAGATAGAAAAGCAGAGTTCAGAGGTCGCAAAGGCTAACCGTAGATGAAATGTGGCTATTTCTTTTTACCTGAGGCTGGCTTCATCTTTCCTCCGAAAGGTCATTGCGATAAAACAAAAACACATCTCAGGAGAGGAATCATTTATCTCTGGTCAGGTTCTCCTTTCCATTCTGGTACTTTATTTATTTTTCTCATCTTTTGACCACATTCCTCCCAGTGTGACCTCTTTCCTGAATGAAGTCCAATGCTGAGTTCTGGGTGTTGGTAGAAGTTTGGCCTCATTATACCTATTGTCTCTGTTTTAGTTGGAAATCACGTCCAGAGACTTGGATGATTCCCCAAATCACTTTAATCTGTTCGTAATGAGCTTAAAAGTTTGAGAAAATAGCCATGTTAATGGAAAAAGAACAAGGACAAGTCTATATGGTAGGAAGCTCATTTCCACTGTCTGATTTATTCAGTATCTCTGCTGTTACTAATACATAAATCTTGGCTCTACCTCAGTTTCTTTATTTGTCCAACTAAGATTATAATAGTCATTTCACAAAAGTGCTAAGAGATTAAATTTAAAGCACCTTGAAATTTTTTAATAGAAGACAATTAAGAACTGTATATTTATATATGGAATATCCTCTTACATCTTGGGTTGGATCCAATAACCATCCTTAATTACAATAATTATGCCTCTGGTCACAGCCAGAAGCTGAGAGTGAAGTGGAGGAAATCAGAAAAAAAAGTTTAATCAACTCTCTAAGCAAAACTTCCTTCTAAATGTCTTGTTTTATCAATTTCTAAACAGTTCTCAGTTGGAGAGTCAGGTCTAACTTTATGTCTTGACTTTGGTCCAACAAACAGCAGTTGTATGTGGGGTTATCAGGCAAGGATTTTTTTTCAGTTATTCACTGTATAGCTCTTTGGTTTAAGATCTTTCGAGGTCCCTTCCAATCCCTAACATTCTATGATTCTATGATTCTATGAAGTTCATTTTTTATTCAGAGGATAGATGCCTCGGTACTTGTGAGCAAAGTTCCTTTGTGAAACTCCTGGGGATTATCTGACGTGCAAGTGAAAGGCATTTCTGAATATTTTCATGATCCAAGTGAAGAGTCCATTTTACTGAGCAATGTTCAAATAGCCATCACTTGCCAAAATCTCTGCTTATATTTTTGCCAGCAAAGCATTGGCTGTTTACTTGCCCTACACTCTACGGTGTCTGCGGTCGCACGCGGACAAGCTCAAGTTCAGAGACTGTCAATCTGAGATTTTAGCAGTTTATACTTCTGAGAGTTCCAGAAATTTTCTGGAGTCTCTAGATTAATTCAGATGTGAGATCATCTTTTTTTAAAACTTTGTTGTAGCCTGTTGTCTTTCCATGGGTATTCAGAAGGGTATGTAGTATGAAATCTTTCCCTTGTGAGTAATTCATTAAGAATAGTAATTTCATAGAATCATAGAATGTGTTGCGTTGGAAGGGACCTTTAAAGGTCATCTAGTCCTACCTCCCTGCAGTAAGCAAGGAAAATTTGTATTTTGTTTTCCTCTGTGTTTAAAAACAAAGCCTATGTCCTGAGTTGTTGCCCTCTAAAATCAGCCATAATTTTTCCCTTTATATTTGATAAGATAAAATAAGTCTTTTAGTGGAGCTCTAATCACTCTCTTAGTTCTTCATATATTTTCTTAGATCAAGATGTGTTTCAGTTCTGCAAGAAAATATAATTTTCCCATATCCAAAAGAAGAGTCTCTAAAAAACAAATAAAAATATTCCTGCAGTTCTTCTGGATGATATGCCATCTCCTACAGCAGCTTGTGCTACAAACTCTCTAGAAATCTTCAGGTCTCCTTTAGAAATGGTAAGAGCTTTTTCTTTTTCATCATTCTATGTTTCTTCCTGGCTGCAACTGCTGATAAAGTAATACCCTTTGACGTGTTGAGGTAAGGACACTGGCTGTAACCTTGGCCCTTGCACTGTCATATCAGCGGTGAACCTTCTATGGAAGAGGTTGCATTTGCTCGAGGAGGCATGAAAGAAGCTAACACATGGGCATCCACTCACCTGTATATCTGGTGATTTGCTCTACAAAGTAGTTTAGCATAACACCCAGCCAATGTTTTCTACCCTTGTACTCAAGACAGAGGTCCAATTAATTTCTGTGGTGGATGATCAGAAAGTTAACTGCACAGGCATGGCATGCTAGAAGAAGCTTCATTTATTTTTTTCCCGGGCTGAAGAAACAACTAACACTTTCAGGATGATTAACAGATGCCAAAGCTTTTCTGCAGCATTATTTTTCCACTAGATACTCTACAGCTGTCAAGAAGATAAGTCCACAGTGTGCTTAAGCCATAGTAAATTGTTGTTAAATAGTCTTACCCATATCTGATCAGCCGGTTCTTGTCATTATAAGCAGAAGCAAATATTCGCAATAATTCGGGTTCAGTGGGACTAGTCTAAGCACCATGAGATCCTATTGAAGGTATGTCCATTTGGATTCTTACAGTTTATGTACCTGTCCTTTAGGCTGTCTTTGGAAGATGTCATCAATTATTACACAGTAAAAAACACACACTCGGAGGTGCATGGACACTGAATACATAAATAGACTCCCTTATTCATATTAAGCAATGCTTTATGCCCTGAATAAACCAATGAAGGGAATGTGCTGAGAAAGTTTTGTTCGACCTAAGTAAGAAGAGCACAATTCAGACCTTTGATTTAACATCAGGGACAAAATTGTCTGCCTTATTCTCAGTGAATGCCACAGTTTGAGTGGTACCCTCAGCCAGACAGGGGAAGCTGCTAACCCTCATGAGCAAGGGTGCTGGGGTGTTATCCAGACTAAACACGTAACACTCATTCCTTACAGGATTGAAGCTCATCGTGGTTTATTTTAGCTAGGTCATGTCAGTGCAGGCTTTTATTAATTCACATGATTCTCACCTCTGAAATAGAATAACAGTATCAGTGATACGTGGTAGTAGA
Source organism: Trogon surrucura (assembly GCA_020746105.1). Lineage (NCBI taxonomy): Eukaryota > Metazoa > Chordata > Aves > Trogoniformes > Trogonidae > Trogon > Trogon surrucura. Next base: position 16,405,282 of record CM036627.1, on the reverse strand, counting down.
TTGGCTCCTTTAAGTGTTTACCTCTGTCGTACAGGAGCTATATCCCTTGACAGTGTAATCGAACCAATGTTTTGCTTCAGCTGATTTCCATCCACAAACAGTTTTGGAGTTCAGAGAAGAGATCACCTTAAACCATTGAATTCTCCACTTTCACAGTCAATTAGTGATGGTTGCCAATATGGAGGAGGGCAAGGGATATGGGCTGCCCTTGAGAAAATGTCATACTATGCTGATGTCATAAAATAATAATACTACATACTAGGCGTCATTACTTTCACTAGTACATAAAGGCAGCCAAGCACCAGAGCTACTTGGCTGTGCTGTTTACACAAGCTGGGTCAGGTAAAACTGCCGCTAGAAATGCAAGTTGAACAGCCTGTGCCATTTGGATAAACTGAAATCGAATACCACAAGGTTAGAGTTTACAGCATTAGTCTTCCTATTACCCAGTCCTGATTCTCAGCTGGTGTAAATTGGTCCAACTGCTTTGAAAGCAATAGAACTATAAGGCTGCATGATGTTTTCTCGTTTTATACCCTGTGAGAATCTGGCCAACCTTTCCTCTGCACGTCATTCAAAAGTGGATATATACGCACCTATTAATAGCCTGTTGAGCTGCACTGAACCTCATAACATCCCCTGTATTCCCAAGCCCTTAGGAAAATCTTCCTAATGATCAGGCAGGCAATAATTAAGCCCCGTAATACTCAGGCAAAGAGAATCATAAACACAAAATTCTCCATGCAGAATTTTCTGGGTAAGATAAAACGCATGAACTACTGGTCGTACCTTGCTTCTGTGCTGTTTTTTTTTTCTGTAACATGATCAAACTAATTAGCTACATCACACGCAGACACTTATCAAGCTGCAAAGAGGAAACATATATTTTGGTGAAGGCAAAGGACTGTCTGTACCCAAACAGATGGTAAACGTGTATCAGTTTCCTCCTGCTCTTCTTTAGCTTTTTTTTTTTTTTTTCTTTTGGTTTAAGTCACCCAGACCTTGTCTTTTCAGTAATGTCATAATCAGCAAGCTGAAGGCAAGGCTGCTGATAATTGTTCTTTATGTTGCTCTTTGTTTAGTATCTGATTCAATACATCTGCGTGGACACCATTCCATCACCTTCTTAGTAACAGAGGTGAAAAAAATCAATGGCAATCAGATTACCTTGTTAACAGAAAGGCTAAAGGGCCAGTGTGTTAAGTTCACAGTGCATCACCTTTCATTTAAAACATCTCACTTCTGGGGTTTCTGTTTTATTTTTTTATTATTTACCCTTTATTATTATTTATAGCACTGAGGGTTCCTCAGCATACCTTGACATAATTGCATTAGCCTTCCCCTAGGTTAAACCCGACAGCTGTTACATCTTCTCTGAGGGATGCAACATTAGCTTTGATAAGGCAGCTCTGTCTGCAGGTCCTTGTTTCACCTGCGGTTCATAACAAAGTCCAGGAAAAGTCTGAACATTTTGTATAATTGGGAGGGGGGGGGGAGGATTTTTACTGTTCATCCTCTCCTTTCCCCCGTATCCACCGGTATAGATTCAGAGGCATAGTGTGACTTATAAGATGTGCTGGTTTGAACGGCCATAGCACAGCACCAGCTAGTTATTGAAGAAGCCTTGAGATTTTTAGCAAAGGAAAAACAAAACAAAATTAACAACAAATAATTGCAGGATACAGTGCTATTAACCTGTGATTTTATGAGCAACCTAGTTCTAGGATTTAGGGGTACGACTGCAGTTTGAACTAAAGAATCACTCTGTAGTTCATAAACTTGTTGTGTTCCTTTTAAATGACTGAAAAGATTTATTAGAACCATTCTTCTGACCAGACGTAGTTTGCACCATTACCTTATACTTTCCTATATAACTCAGTTGTGTTTCCCTCTGCACCTCCAAATCCTTTCTTATTGCTGCCAGTAAACACAGGCAAATTCTGTAGCTGAATCAGCCACGTCTCTGCCATGGGTAAAACAATTCCTGTGCATTTGCTGGAGACTCTGCCTGGTTAAATCTGTTGGAGTCCTTTCCAAAAGATATAGTGCAGCACGATTTTTTTAAAATCAGGTTGGGATATCACAATTTGCTGTTATAAATATGAATGAGCAGAAGTGTCTTTTACAAAGAGCTTGTTGTCTTTGTAACTATTACATGAGTCACTCTCATCATCCAAGGAACACTTTAGAGTGGGTTGGAGTTAGGCTTTTAAATGGTACTGACTTTTCCATAGTTTAAATAACAAAACTAGTCTTGTATCTGATATTTTGGCTGCTTTCTGAAACTAAAGTTCTGTTTAGGCAGGTACTTTGTGTACATCAGCTGGCAAAGAATGATGTCCAGCAAATCCCTGAGGGAAAATGAAAGGTAGGATAAAAAAAAAAAAAAAGAGCGGATGACTGATTAAATTCAACAGGGTCTTTATTTTTCAGCCCTTGAAAAATGTTGCTCAAGTATCTTTTAGCTCTAACTGAATTCCAGGTCAAATTGCATGTAACTATTAGAGACCTCTTCACCACAGATTCCCACAGCTAGAGTCATTTCAATTAATTAAGTGTTGCAGAGGTTAGTAACGATTTTAAGTTGTGGGATGAAATTGCTCTAAGAGATGGCAAATTCCTTGTGCCTCCTTCATTTGGGTTATGGCCATCGAAACTGTAATTTTGACAATGGATTGAAAACAACCGTGTATCTAACAGGCTGCAGTCAAAATCCAGCCACAAAATCCAGGCACAAAAGGAACTCAAAACTAGCTGGGATGAAATGATTGTTTTTGCAAGCTTTGTGAGTGGTCTAAGTCTGCAAACTGCACAGAAGACCATTAAGCAAATCATCTATATGAAAAATAATAAAGGAAATATGGATTAATCAGACATTCAGAAGCAATGGGTGGTTTTTGGTATCTATTGCAGGCAAGCATCTCCTCTCCAGGATCCTAAGCCAGTAGTGTTTATTGGGCCCCAGCTCCAACTTTCTTAACATTTTTATAGTTGTGAGGTTTGAAGGCCTGAGATATGTTCCCTACTAGAGACAAATACACCAGATCAAGGTCACGAGGAAGAACAAATTTAATCTGGCAAAGAGCATATACCCAGGCATCTTCTGCATCCAGCTCCTTGAGCAGACAGCAGAGAATTTACAGCCGCAGCCTGCTCCAACCCCCCCATAACTACACACGCAACCCTACACCCCTGTTAATTACCAGGCAGGCAACGAGCTACCCTCCAGTCCCACTTAAGGAGGTCGGTTTTGCACCCAGTTTTCAAGTAGAAAAAATCCCAGCTCTGGTGGGATTTTGGGTTTGGATGCTATGCAGAGTGGCAAGGCCCATGTCTGGTCTCAGTGTAGGCCAGGGAAAGAGGGAAGGGAAAATGCAAATACAGGTAAAAGCAAGAAAATCTCTGGTCCTGCAAAAAGGCTACAAAGAAGTGCCTGTGCTGCATCAGGTCGGGATCTCAGCTTGGGTCACAGGGAGGGATGGTGATCATCTGCTGTGTAAACCAGAATAATGCCTCAGAAAATTCTTAGCATTTTACACGGAGTACTTCTGCAACTGATATAGAATTTCACATCTGTGGCAGACATGATCTAGCCACCAAAGACAAGAGGAAGGTGTTTAAGACAGATCTCTAGAGGTTGCAATATCTAAGCTTTACATGTTTTCTTTACTTGTTTCATAGAAGAGGCTGCATTGTGAGGCACTGGGCACTTTTGGGAACCCATGGAGAAACGCTGGGTGCCCTTGCCCTACTACGACATGATCTTTTGGGGGCAGAGTTGGTTTCTCTGTCAATGAAGCTTAGAAAGGAACTCAGGATTTATAAAGTGCACTGATGAAGAAAGCAGCACTGTCCACAGGAGTCTGATTTTCTGGCTCAGGGAACCAGGCCCTCCAGAGGCCCTAAACGCCTTGTGCCAAAAGCCTGGAACAAAAGGACACGTTTCTGTGTGAAATCTGGCTCTTCCCACGCTCCGTGCTTGCTAAGATGCAGCCTTACAACAGAGAAGTGAAAAAGGCAAGTATTTTATTAATTAACCCACACTACATCAACCTGGGGGAGCTTGCAGGTATGGGAAACGCAGCTTTTAGGTGACTGGTGTTTCTCGTTACACCAGGTGAGATACATTGAGTGCTGGAGCAGTCAGTTGATTTTCTCCCTCCACCACCATTCTTTTTTTGATAATACTGTTAGCTAGGGAGCTGGGAGCGACGACTGTTATGATGAAATGAAAAAGCTTCTCTGATGGTGAAGCTGAAGCTGGATGAGGATTGCCTCAAAAGGTTTGTACTGGAGTGGTTTCTCTAGGAAATAAGAAATAAGCTCCTGTAGAGGGAGAACCTAGCTGTGAGACTTGGGTCTCCAGGCAGTGTGGTGGCTGCCTCATGTGGGTTCAGGAGGGGAAGGAGTCATCTTTGGTGCTCTCCATGGAAGTGCATGTGCCAATACAATATGGAAATTAGATTTATGGCTGTTGCTGGCTGAGCCTGAATTGTGCATGTTCAGGAGATGGTTATTGGTGCTCCTGGGGGGGAAAGGGCTGTTGGAGACGAAGGCTGTGGCATATTCCTGGATGCATCTAGTGCCTTGCACGCTGGAGGAGCAGAGGGGCTGGGCAGCCCCAGTCACTGCAACGGTTGCCTCCAGCCTTGATGCTCAACCGACTTCTGTCCTCACTTCGACAACAGCAACTGAGATCTTTGACCAAATATTTAGTTTATTATTAAGGCCATATGTTTCTCATAACTATGGCTTTTGTCAGAACCCATGAGCATTAGGGGTTTTTTGTCAAGAATAATGGAAAATTCCCATTGAGCAAGACTCTGCTATGCACTGCCATTAACTTAGTTCCATATATCTTCAAGGGTGTGGAGAGGGAGGGTTTAAAATATTCTTAAACAAGTCATTTAAAAAGCTTTGTCTTCCCTTAACTTTTCTCATTACAACTTGATATTAAACTAAATAGTTTCATGAAACTCGCTTCTTCAAATTAAAATTAATACGGTTCTTTTTTTTACAAGCGAGCCACAAATATTTATATTTTTGGAGCTGAGAAAGTGCCAGAATATACTTACTTAAAAAAACCCACTAACCAAAGTTAAAAACAGAAGCGGGTTGGGGTGGTCCATATTTGAACCATAATACAAATTCAAAGATCTTGCACACTGAAGTGTAATGATTGTGTTGCCTGATTGTACCAGGGATCTGTGCAGCAAGAAAAGAGGGAGAAAAATCAAGATTGAGACTTTTCTTCCAGTAAAGGCTGAAATTGCTGTGGAAATTCCGTAGTCAGTGATGATGCATAAGGCAGAAGAGACTTTAGTTTTTTCTTTTACAAATTTAATGGAGTAGTAGATGAAATAGGAAAAGACTTGAAGACATATTACAGTCAAGGAGATGGAAGCTACTCCCAGTCACTTCTCTGATCACAAGGGCCCTTCAAGAACTGTTTAAAAGCTTGTTTCGTAGGGTAACCTGGGCATTATGCATTGCAAACTGGAGTAGTAAGTCACTCAAGGTAATGAGACCTTCGTAGAAGCAATATGAACTGGGGTCCCGCAAAAGCCTAATAACACCAGATTTAATTGGAAGACTTAGTTGGTGAACCAATAAAATCTCTTAACCATAAGTAGCAATATGGGTGCTGGGGTTCTGCCCACAAGTAATTGCTTAATGGTGTAAAGCATTGCAGAGAAAAGCCAAAGTCATAGTTTTGCTATTAGGACAGACAGAAATCAGTTCACATGCCTTCTTGTTTGGATATTCTGTGCATTTAAGAGATTAGATTAATAACAGTCTGAACTGACTATGTTGTGGCTGGACTAATCTTTCAATATGTTATGGCAGAGTAGGCCTGCATCTTAATGTGGGTTTCAGCTTTGTTTTACATAGTGGAAATCTTCACAGAGTCTGGAAAGCCACAAAACTAGCATTGGGATTTATTCAATCTCAAAAATATGATATTTTCTGCCCTCTTCTTAAAGGTTGTAGTACGCCTGTACTTCAATTACAGTACTTTTCACCACATGCGGTTGCTCCAGATAAAGGAACTCCATGTCACATAGTTTCACAAAAATGTAATCCTCAAATGTTGCACCTTGGCCATGCTTGGCTTGGCACTCTTTCAGACAGTAGGTGCCCTTGGAGGACGCATGCTCTCCCCATCAAAAAGGATGCTCTCTTTGGGATGGGAGATTATCTGCATGCACCTTCTCTCTGACACAGAGCCAAGCAAACATACTTGTCTGGCTGGTGACCTAGAAGTAGTTTTAGGGTAGACCCATGGCAAGCTTTTCAACCTAGTCCTTATGTTTTCCATGAATTTCTGTTTATAAATGGCTTGCATAAAACACCCTTCACTGCCCTTGAGCCATTTTTCAAGGAGGGGGGGGAATAAAAAAAAATAAATCCCTAAAGCCACATAAAAAGCTCTTCTAGCAAGGCATTTTGTGGAAGGTGCTTTGAGTTCACTCCTGAAAGACCTCATGATGTGCGCATGATATGCAATGGCTTTTGGTCGGAACGTTTTTTTTCCAGTGGTATGTGGTGAAATGTTTTTGCTCAGAGTAGATGCATAAAATATATTAAAAACCCACCACAACTCATTGTGTCAAAAAAAAAAAGGAAAAGAAAAATACCCACAATACACTTTTCTTTTTCTTTCTCTATACAATATATATCGGCACACTGCTACCTTCTCTGAGGAAGAGAAAAAAATGTGTTTATTATAGCACCTAAGGTGTCAGCTTCTTCATGTATTGGTGAGGCAAGACAATGCAGAAGGTTTCAGCCTGGTGGCAGTGCTTAAGAAAATTCATGTAAGTTATGACAATGCACATTTAAAGCTTATACAAGCACGTATCTATCATATCTTGCCTAACAGCAGCTCATGTGAACACCATGACAGCGCCTGCTCCCTTAGCTAAAGAACTCTCTCAAAAACTTACCACCATGATACTCAGTAGGTGAATGATATTTGAACTGTAAAAATCCAACAGTTATTTTCATTTAAATTTTTGATATTTTTTTTTTTCTTCTCCATGTAAGTTCCCTAACCATCCCCATGTGCGTACACATGCCTCTGAAGCTGCCATATTTCACAATGTGTTATCATGGTATGTCAGACTAGATCTACATTGCCAGTACTATTCCAGTAAGAGAGCTGGCATGAAGAAAAGATGACTGAATTAGTGGCCAATTGGGACATTTTCTGACCTACTCTTTAGGAACCAAGTCCTCTGAACTTTCCCATTATCCTTCGGCTTCATCCTTTTAATAGGGACCAAATCTCCATTAACAATTGAACACCGACAATAAGTGCCATCAGGAAAAGGAAATTCAATTTTAGTGGGGGATGACAGCCTTACCTTTTCGCGCTTAATTGGCCGTATTGTCTCCAAAAGTTAATTGGTTACTTAGTCCAGGTAGTTAGTAAAATGTTTAGCTGCGTCAAAAAGCCCAGGCTCCTACTGTTAATGGGGCATGAAATGGAATGTTTGATACTGCAAATAAAATCAGTGATATTCAAGGATGTTATGGTAGGTAATGCGTTGAAACTGCCATTTAATGGGTCCTGGAAGATTAGGGTAGTGTCAGCTGGAACCGCCCGGTCTCTTTTCTGACATTGTTAGTTGCCTCTTCATTTACTTAACGGCTGTCTGCACTGATTACATAGGCATAAAACTCCCTACAAAAAAACAACAGAGACACGCTCTATTAGCAGTCCAATTAGAACTATTTGCATATTACAGTTCATTTCTGCTTAAGTGAATCCCTAATACAACTTTAGGAAAAAAAAAATTCTATTGTCATTTAAAAAAAAAAAAAAAAGACGACAAGAAAAGAAAGGAAAAACCTTAAAGGTGATCTCTTGTCTACCTCTTTCTCCCTGGATACATTCAGTAAAAGTCCATTAAAAAAATAAGAGGTGGTGAGGCAGTCTATAGGTAGGAGACTTCTGTTGCAGCCTTGTATGATGATGACTTTTAAAATATACCAGCACATTCATGCCAACTTTTTTACGTGGCCATTGTGGCGGGTTTTTCCTAGATTTCCTATGTTGGGTGGTTTTATGTTTATTTTTTTTTTAGTTTTCTCTAAAATATCCTAAGGCAGGTGTTAGATCAACCTTCACCTTGTGTTTCTTGAGCTAAATAGTTACTGTGTCTGAGAATGAGTCTCGGGAGGTAGCACACTTGGTGCTGTGGAATTCACCTACCCTATTAGCAAATGGTGGTAAATAATCTCCCTTTCTCTTCTACCAACCCTCTCTTACATCCTTAGAAGCTGGAGAGGATAATAGGGAGCTCATAGAGCCTTTCTGTTCCTCTTGAAAATACTTCTGCATAAATTTGAACCCATTGCCAAATAGAATAGATGACCTGGTAACCACTTGGGACAGGTGAGAACAAATGCCTCCAAATCAGAGCTTCAGAGGAGTCTTCTCCTGCAGGGAATAAAAGGATTGAGCTAGAAGTGGTGGTGGGTATTCACTGGAGCCCCCCCCCCTTTTTTTTTTTAACCCATCTGTAGGATGGGAAGAAGAATATCCATATGACCAAGTCACCATGGGACTTTTGCTAAGTGATAGCCGTGCTGTGAGATCTGCAGGTGCAGCTGCAACGGCAGTGACCGTGCTCATACAAACAGCAAGTGGAGCTTATGGCTTTTGACGCAGTGCCCTTCAGGACTCTAACGTGGCTGCTTCTTTAAAACAATAACAATATTACCAGTAATAACAGAAGGAAATAATTTCTAACCTTCCTTTTAATTTCTATTTTCCCGTAGTCTGCTGAGCCTTAGTTTATTTAAAGGCCTCTTTTAAAAATGGTAATTACAATTTGTGCACATGCTTGCCCATGAGGTGGGTAGGCTGTTTCTCCTGTGGAAAAAAAAAATGCTGATTTATTTTTTTCCCCTCTTCTGTTAGCATGTTTCCTGGGGCCCCTCTCATGAAAACCTGGGCACTGACAACCGGCAAGAAGCTTCTCACCTGCCTCTTGGTTGTCTGGGAGATATCTCTGAGGGTCTCCAAGACAGGTGGGCTGGGTGGAAAAGCTGAGTTGTTGGATTGGTACTTGGATTAGAGGCACCTAGAGGAGCCCAGGGGAGATCTTTGATGTTCAAATGCTAATGTAAATACCGACAGAGTTATTTCCAAAGCTCGCACAGTTCAATTCCTTTTTACATGCAGACCTAATTTCACAGGTCAGCCAACCCACCTCCGCTATTATCTGGATTTAGCGATTAATAGAGGATTTCAGTAGTTGACTGTGACAAATAGTGACTAGGGAAGGGAGGGAGTGAAAAACTGTTCTAAAACAAGGAAGGTTTTTAACAGGTCTTTCTCCCCAAATCCATTATTTTTATGCTGACACATAAACAATTGCAAACAAACCCAGAACCAAGAAAATCTCTGAATGCAAAGAGTGAAATTCTCTATTTCACTCTCCTTCAGTTCCTGCTTTGCCCATGAGAGGAGTCACAGTGTGCAATATGTATTGTTTTTATGCCCTGTTGGGTCCTTTGTATCCAAGCCTCCCGCTTTATATCTAACACTCATTCACACTTACCAGAGATGAGGATTGTCAGACAAAACTCTGGCGCTAAAACACCCGCTGCCTTCCCGGGCTGGCCGGGTGCAGCCGTGGTGGGGACCAGCAGCGGGATACGGCCCTCTGCCCCTGCAAGTTCTCTGTGCTCCCTGCCAAGAAAATGGCTTTCTGGAAAAGGACTGCCTGCTAATAAAATGGACCTAAATCAGTAAGCAGTGATTAAGGGTTGGGTAGTGCTTTCTGCTCTTGTTACCTGAATACACGCTTTTCTCTCAGGCATTTACAAAACAAACAAAAAAGCTCCAAGTTATTTTAAGGAGTAGTTTCTTGCAGATGAGATGAACGGATGAGAAAAGCAATACCTGGAAAATATTAATTTTCTTGTTAAAAAAAAATTAAATGCAGTGGCAACCAGAATTATTTTTTTAAATAAAACATCAGCCCAGGAATGCAAACTCTATTCTGTTTATATTCAATCACTACTCTGTATTTTTTTTTTTTTTGGTTCAATGTCATACCTACTGGAATAGCAATTCACATAAAACATGGGATAAATCATTAGTTCCAGTTTATTCTACTTTTTATTTACAGCAAGAGTTTCTTTACCGCTGAACTGAATTGATTGCTGGTGTGGGACTATTTGATTATTAGTGTGGGACTACTTGGGCATTGCTGTTGGCTGGGATGGAAGGTGGCTTTTTTTCGGGTGCAGAGGGATTTTGTGAAGGCCTGATTGGTGGTGTGGGAACACACAGTTCTTTCTAAGGGTTATTCTGCAGATAACTTCAGATTCAAGGAACCCTTTTACTTTTCTTTATCTGTTAATCTTTTTGACGTCAATTACCAGAGGCTTTCTCCACTTCAAAAAATCTGATGGATTATTAGCTTCTTCCAAAAAAAAAAAGAAATCTACTCTGTTATTTGTTAATCATAGTGGTGATTTTATTTCCTTCTCAGTTTCCCTTTGGTTTCCCTCTCAGTGAGAGGGGCAATCAGGTTGCTGGTTGCACTTTGTATTTATGATTAGATTCTCTTTACTGATCCTTCTGGGATTTCCAGTACTAAAATAGGAGGGATTTTTTTATTTTTACTTTTGTTAGTGTGTTTTTTTTAATAGTACTACTTTAGAAAATCTAAAGTTTTTGCAGTCAATTTGCCAGAGGCTTTAAAAAAAAAAAAGAGAAAAGAAAAAAGAAAAGTTACTTTTTGTTACCAGCTAGAAATTAGCATCACAAACTCTGGTGAACTTTAGCTGTTCGCTGATGACCAGAGTGCCTGTGAGCCAAGAAACTTGCCTAGTGAAGGGAATATGTGGGCTGAGAAGCTGCAGGGTCAGCTGGAGCCGGGAAATGCAGAGTCACAAGAAAAATAATTTACGCGAGTCTTGCAAATGTAAAAGGGTGTATTGACATCTCTGGGCCCGAGTCAAAATCTGACGGTTGGGTCATTCTATTCTGGTTTTGTGCCTGTCTTTTAGGGAAAGTCAGAGCTGTCTCGTTATTTTGTGTGTCGACTTTCCCCAGCCTCCCTCTGCCCATGTGAGACTGGAGTGATTCTGAAGCCCTGGCTCCAAGGCACCCTTGTCCTGACCTGGAGTTGAGCAACAGGATCACATTACTAATGAGTACATGTTTGAGTGCAAATAAAATAAATACATTTTACAAAACTCGGGCCCGTTTCAAACATTCAGGCAGCTGTCTCTGCCAGTCACCTGCCAGTTTATTGCTTCAAGTCCTTTACTCTAACTTAAAATCCTTTTAGCCCTTGCTCAGGAACAAATGACTTTTGTTGTTCCTTTTTGTTTACTGCTTTGGCTGTGCACAGAACCCTTCTTGGAAATCTCTTCTTTCCCAAGTATGGTACTTTGGCACATGAAATAATTTGGCCTTAAAAAAACCACCCCACAACACTTCCAGTATTTCTGTCCCATTGGAAGAAAAATAAAAAAGGGAAGACTGGATTCCTCACTTGATGAAGAACTGGCAGAACAAATATGCTCATTAACGAGAACACAGAGCTGGGGAAAACGTGTTTCAGACTAATTTTTGTATTTGGGGATATACTTCAGGACCTTTCTCAGTACTGTTTGAGAGAAGAGGGGAAAAAAAGTATTTTTTTTCTTTTTTTTCCCTCTGCTCTGTCCTTTTAGTGATGGAAGTTCCCATATTGAGAACATTGCTTTACATCCAGCCTCCTGACTGCAGCATGTTTCTTACTTTCACATGCATTCTCTCCTGTGGTAACCTCAGTTCCATTTCTACCTAACAAGCTGTGTGCTCATATAAATAAATATGTTCCTTGCCCTCTGTAACTGCTTCAGTAATTTCCAAACTTGTTGAAACACAAGCTCGTTGTTAGCTCCCTGAATTGACTGTGAACAACTGTGTTTTTCATGAATCATCCTAAATCTTTATATCCACGCTGGTGATGGAGACAATGCTGCCATTGACTACGCTCTTGGAACTTTACAGACCATCTGAGTATGTCTTCCAGCCATGCTTCTCTGGTTTTGCCTTTCTAAGTCACAGTGAACACTAATGCTTTCTTCAGTTTAGTGACAGTTCCCCCATGCCCTACGATCTTTTTTGCTCTTCCCTGGGCTCCACCCAGTGCTTCTGGGTGCAGCGTCCGGCACGTATCACGGAATTGCAGGTACACTTATAACGGAGTTTGGGCAGACATAACTCTTGGAAGCCAAGGGCAATTTCATGCACACAAATCTGAAGGTATAATTTGACCCCAAGGAAGCCTGTGGTTAGACATGAATAGCAAGCATCTGCTTACCTGTGTGCACCTTTAATTATAGCAAGGTGCATGTAATTAAATATGAAGTGCCTGTTTCACTGCTATGTTACTCCATTTCATGCTGGAATATTTGAAGTGAACAGGTTTGTGCTTTGGGTGGATGTGGTATAAAACTGCAGTGATAGGGGCATAAAGGTATCCTCCAATCAGTTTTGGTAGAGTTGGTGAGTTAAAGGGTCACACCTTGCGGGGAGGTTGTCTTTCTATATATCTAACAGAAATCCACAGAATGAGGGCGCACGCTAACACATGCTACGTTTTCATCATTGATTAACCGGTTTTGTGACCTTTTCAGTGAGAGAAATAATTGGCAGTTTTAACTAACAATAAATTGATCCCATTATTCAGTATGGAATATCCCACCGATTTCCAGAGAGATGCTTATTAAAGAGGCCAGGTATTTTCCATCAGTGTCGTGCATTTGTAAGTAAGCAGGGCTGTTATATACCATCTATGACAATGGCACGACAGGTCATAAACACAAACATTCGCACATAGCCAGGTCTCCAAAGCTCCTGTTTGCCAATTACAGCAATGCTGATGACATATCTAGTTTAGAGCACACAGCATTAAAATAGTCCCCCCTTTTCTAGGAAAATCTAATTACACCAAGCCCAAGCACTCAATCAAACCTGTTATTCTGTGGCTAAACAGCCCAGTGTTAATGCAATTTGAGGAGATCCAGGCCGTGACTGGGAACGTCATGTATTAACAATATCTAATGGGAGCTCCCGTAGGTAAATGAATATGCTAACAAGCAAGGTCGCTGCTAAATCTAATATCTTTAAGCTGTTTAATTCCAAACAGTCCCTTAATAAATCAATTGACCGGGAGAGCTGATGCCCCTATCAATTATTCAAGAGGGCAAATAAATATTTCAGATGATTTGATAGGAAGGCTAGTGCTGGTCTTATAGAAAGCTTTGCATTTCATTAGCCTCTTGCTAAAAGTTTTATAATGTGTGGAACAGTGGTGGTTCTCCCTAATCCAGAAACCCCAAGTGTGGGAAAGAAGAGACTGAGGTATCCTGCTTCAGCCACATCATCTGCCAGGGACTTGATGACAGCTGACATGGGAAGAGGTGGGAATAGTGTCAGCCATCCTAGTGACAGCTTCTCTACCCCAACAAATGACGAGTGGGAAAATCAGAGCACACTTTCATTTCTGGGGAATCCAAAAGAAAAGCAATCTAAAGAAGCTAGGATTAGTGGTTAATACCATGTGCCATGCTGCCTTTTGTAAACGAGGGAAGTCGTTTGTGTTTGCATTGGATTATTTGTGTGTTTATGTTAACACTGAGCCATGATTCAGGTTTGCCAAGCGCATTCCCTTGAAGGAAAGCAGAGTTGTTAAAAGGGGTGCTGCCTGTAATTGATCTGCATTAAGTAAGTGAAGCCTGCAAAGTGCTTGAGATACTTGGATGGAAGAAGCCAGGAGTGCAAAATATTATTCTATAAGAGCAAAGTATTATCGTTGTATCTAAAAAATTGCTGATCATTGAAACATGCGGTTTATTATAAAATCAATAAAGATAAAGTTACAAGAGAAAGGAAGGGAAAGTGTACCTGATGCTGGAGAACAAAGAAGAAGGAAGTCCCTGAGGAAGCTTCTTATTTAAGCGTGTGTAAATTTGCTTGCCTCTATCCAATCCATTTATACCACTAATACAGATTAAATGTCAATGATTACTTACATAAGCATTTCAGTTTATGAAAAGAAACCTGTGTCATAAAAAAATAATCTACTAGTTTACAATGCACTTCTAGATCAGTGTATGAATCTGTGTCTCCTTGTGATGACAGGCCAGGATCTACATCCCTGCCATAGCTCTCCCATCCAAATTGTCTCTTCCACAGAGAGTCCCTTGTAGGAACAAGGCGAAGGAATCAGTTTAGGATGTAAACCTGTTGGCACCAAAGTCATCAACACTGAGCCTGAAGCCTCCCACTGGGTCTCATAAGTAGAGAGAACATAAAAAATGAGATTCTTACAACAGCTGCAAGCGAGGAGGTCTCTACATGGCACAGTGCTCCCAAGGGAGTGAAAAGTCCCCACAGTCCCCTCCACGTGGCTTGGTTTCACACACTGATGAGGAGGGGGGACTCAAATCCTGCTCCCTCTAGATTTATAGACTGGGTGAAATTCTCTGAAGGATGGTTTGCAACAATTTCCTCCCCACTAATGCAGCACTGAATAAGGGATTTTCTACAGGGAGAGGAGTTCCAGCTACCAAAGTTCTCTTGGTAGAAGATGATTTAAAAATTAGATGTTAAGGAAAGTTTTTAAATAATTTTGGACATTTAAGAAAACACTACACTTTCAGAATCTTGACTAGAACAGCATCTGACACTCCAGACTGGATCCTCAGCAGAAATAGTTTGATTTACACCTCTTCTAGAACAGGCTCTTGGTTTCTCCTGCTGCTTCTCCCTAAATAGTGAGATCCATATAAAAAATCCCTGAATGAGGATCTTCTATGGCGGCAATTTTACATTGCAAATTACTCAATGAGGTATGAAAGAGACATCTCAGCTCCACAAAATCATAATTTAACTGTTAGGTTTGGTTTATTTCCAGCTTCATGACTCAATGGAGTAGATCCTCTACATGGCATTGAAAGTAAAATCTGTTCAAGTTTAAAATCAGATTCAGGGATTTTTGCTCTTCATTAAGTAACCCTTTTCTTCATCTCAAAATACCATGTTATCATGCGTATACTGAAGTTGAGTCGGTGTGCTACAGAAAATTGCATGGCAAGGTGGGGAATTACCCTGCATGTGGAAAATATAGAAGTAGTAGGGATATTTATGCACAGTGCAATTGCTAACTAAACATAAAAATTGAATCCTAAAACATGTTTTAAGTTCAGTTTCTCCTTATTTTAAAAAAATGCCTTTCAGAAACAAAATCTTTACTTGTATGAGAATATATGACTCACATAAACACTGGCTCTGTATTTCTGTTTTCAAGAGGGAACGTTTTTTCAATCTCTTGCAGAAGCTATTTCTATTAGAAGGGACAGCATCCCTGGCAATTTCTTGGAAAAATAGGGGTAAAGCCATATGGGAAATTGGTGAAAGAAGGTTTCTTAATTTTTTTTTCTATTTTCCATTAAAACAGGAATTCTCAAAGCATTTTCTTTTGTTTCGCTTTGTGGCAGATCTTTGAGGTTCAGTTATCCTTGGGGACCTCAAGAGTAGGATTGGTGAGGATTTTACGAACACGTTGGTGCAGAAAATCATGTGAAGTTTTTTATTACATTGAATCTTGCGTGTCTGGATAAGGATTGTGGAGCAAGTACATGACAGTCAGGTCTAGCGATTGTTGAAGGCTTCATGTTTCTTTCACTCCAATAATTTTAGACTTCCATGAAGGACAGTTCTGTACTAGTGGGATTGCCCACTTATGCTCTTCTGGCTATGGACTAAATATACACAGCTATGCTGATTTGTCAGCCAAGCTTCTGCTATTAGTGAGAATTGTTTGGAAAATGTGGCCCTTTACAGAAGTATATGGAGATGCTGTTGACATCACTTTTGTCCTTTTGTTCTTTTTTTTTAAAAAAAAAAAATAGAGAGAGAATAATAATGAGAAAGTGTTCGTCTAACTCATTCACAAGGTTCTACCTGCCATCCCTTATGCTCAATGAGTATGTGAGGGCACTGTTAGGCATATGTGCATGTAAATTACCTCTAACTGCACATCTCTATTATAGGCAATTACACTAATGTGCTGGAATGATACATTTAGTGTCTTCAGAAGATAGAAGCTGGGTGGAGGGCAGACTGATTTGAAGATCAATCTGGATGAAACAAAGAATGGTATTTATTTGGCAGACCACTGGGGAGAGCTGGCTAAAACTGCAGAATGAGATAACATTAGCCATTTGATAAGTGAGGCTTGCAATTTAGGAGTCTTATGTCTTATTTGCTTTTAATTTAAAAAAAAAAAAGTCTGTGGATTTGTAGTCTAAGATTGGAGCTGCTACTCTCTATCTGTATAACAGCTATCTCAAGCAGTATGAATTGGCCACGAGGAAATGTGCCAGATATTTGAGTTTGACCCATCCAGCCTATGCCTCTACCCAGGTGTCAAAATTTAGGTTGCCTTGCTTGTAACATGCAGGGAGGAGCCCCTGCAGTGACTACCTGTGAGCAAGAAAACGTGATGCCAGCATTGGCTCTGTGGTTGCCAGCAAATCTACAAAGTGTCTCTTCTTGGACAAGGGGAATTCAATGTGCTTGTCTGTCTGTGCGTTCGCCACTGAGTTCAAACTCCTAAAATGCTCCTTGCTGGGCAGCTTCTGTGGGCTAAAAAGAAAATGAGCTGAATGCAGAACAGCAACACTTTGGAGTGGCGTTTCTTCCACCCTGGCTGCCTTTCAGTGTTGCATGGAATTCAAGAGACTTTACGTTAGTACTTAAGTCTCATTTACTTAGACACTACGGAAGGAAAGTTGTTGCTGCTACAGCTGCTGGCAACACAGATCCTTGAGGTGTGGAGAGAGAGATGTCTAGGTTAAAGCATGAGCTACCCCCACGACTTTCCCTTCCACTGTATCATCATGACTATGGGCGGCTACTGGCACTTGTTCATGTTCTAGTCTTGCATTTCGTTTGGGAAGAAACAGAGGAAAGTTATATGAAGTTAGTGGTGAAGGCTGAGTGACGGGTCAGGTGGCATCTCCATCCAATATTGATAATATCACATGAGTTTTCTATTTTAATAATTGTTTTACACATAGTAAGTCTTACAGGGAGCCTCGAACAGAAACTTTTCGTACTCTTGGTTTCTATTTCAAATACCTGAAATTAAGATGGCATTGACATATTAAAGGTATCTTTATTATGTCACTGTCATCTTTATCTGATAATGTGAAATATCTTGATTAGAACAACCTATAAGGTAATATGTTCTACTGAAAGCAGTGAGAGAGCCCAAGTAGAGAAAATGGGTTCACACAGACATTTAGTGAAGTGAGAGAAAAGTTAACAGGAAAATGGTGGTCTTCTGTCTCTATGTTATAACAAGACATTGTCATAGGTTTCCATAGCAGCTTAAACTACAGCTTAGCACAGGATGCCTTGTGAGAACCGTGATGGTCAGAAGTGATGATGATGACCATCATGGGCTGTTTTAGTAACAAAACTCTTTGATAATCGTGACTGCCTGGGGGTGAATGAGCACACTTTAGAGGGACACTGTCCAGTGTGATGTTATAGTGGCATTGCATGCAAGGCACAAGATCAAATGGTGGAACAACGTTATGTGTATTTGTGGGCTGCAGGGAAAAAACGAAAAGGTGGCTGGAGGGAAAAGAAAGACAATTCTAGTCCTGATGTGAAAAAAAGGCTAAATATCTCTATATGCTATCTGAAGAACTTTGTAAATTTTATACCAAGGGCTGGCTTTTTACAGGGATTTGGTTTGCATCCTACAGGCTGCTTTAAAGACTTTTTATGCTTTATATTTGGCTGCATCATGAGGGGATTACTTCCTGATGCTTAATAAATGCAGAAAAGAGATTCAAAAGGCCACGCATGCGCACACACGTGTGCATGCAACTTAGATGTCCAGCAGATAAGTGCAGTATTTTGTTTACAAGGAGATATTACACTGGAAATCCTATTAGCAATCAGACAGTCTGCTGGCTGGATTTAATAAACTGCAACCAAAGGAGTTATTCAAGATGGTATATTAACCCCCTAAAGGCTGAGTTTTACATTTAGGTGCTCCCCTAACTTCCACCTTCATTGTGTAACATAGAGGTGGATGCAGTGTGTGCACAAGCGAGGTTTTGCCAGGCAAAGTCTTCAAAACCAAGATAGAATTTCATGGAGACTCCAGATAGGATGATTTTATTGCACTTATATATGCAAGGCGGGGATGCTCGTGCATCTTAAATAATGAAACACACCACCCCCCAGCCCTAGGTCTTACCTCCATGGAATTTGGCACTTCGAGAGGATGGAGGGACATATCCCTTTTCTGGGGAGCAAGGCTGGGATTTGGAAAGGGGATCTAGGCAGAGGGACTCTATCCCCTCAGCACCCGCCTGTGTAAGACTTGCTGCACCGTTGTAGCTTAAAAAGACAACAAGCAGATGGAGAGCAGGGAAGTAGGATGCAACATACACAAATTAAAAAGTCGCAGATGTGGCAGACGCATATCCTATTAGTTTTGTCTAGAGTAGGTTGAAAAATGCTAGGGATGGAAATTCAAATGGGCGCTGAAGAAAATAGTATTGAGATCTGTACTCTTTTTAACCTTCTAGCTTTACCTTGTATCATTCCACATCCCTCCAGACTGAGCATGTACAGAGATGAAAGTGAGAGGTTGGGGGCCCTTAAAAAACTTAGAGTGTTTAAATGTATGAATCTCCAATGTGTAAGGATTCTGAAGAAGTGCCTGGGATGCTTATGTCCTAAAACTTGTTGAGTATTTGTGCTCTTAGGTAATGTCTTCAGAGATCCTGAAATCTGTAATCAGAATGGAGATTTTTATCTTTGTTATCTTCAGGGGTTCATTAGGCTAACTGATAATTTAGGCTCTGGTTCTGAACAAGAAAATTAAGATCTGAATTTTGCTTTGGTCAAGTGTTATCACAGGATCAGAAAAACCTGAAATAATGCAATGACCTAGGTTTCTTTTCTTTTAGATTTTAAACTGTCTTTTCAGCTTTTATCTGTCATATATTTTGAGCTATTAACAGTGATTACACTTGTAGTTTATGACTCTTTCTCAGTTTATTTAAACTCAGCCCTCTCCCAGTCTATTTCTAACTGTATGTCTTTTCCTGAGGATGAATCTTTTAGCATCATCATTCTGATTTTCATTCTCCTTCACTCTGCATGAACTGAGTTGGTTTGACAAACTCTGAACCTTTCTGAAAATACCTGGCTTAGTTTTATAATATTATTTATTTTTATAGCTCAAAGCCCAGCAGGTGAAGAAAAAAATGAAGACAATTTGGTAAATAATGAACACAGGGATGACATATTGTTTTCCTGCAATGAGGAATAAATGCACTTTATTAAGTGACCTTTCCTCTAGTGGCTGCCAAGAAATTGGAGATAATAAAGCTCTTACTTTCAGAGGATTTTAGTTGAGAGGGGGTATTGTTTATAAAAAAAGTCAATTCCTTTATTAAAACCTTGTTGCAGCAACATCAGTATTGGCCAAAGCATGTTATTGAGACTATTTGTGTTGTGGTTTTGCCTTTCTTTTAATTTATTTATTCTTGTAAATCCTCTGATTCAATTACTGTTGCGAATGAGAGTTTAATTCCCCACTCTGATATTTTTCTGATTTGCAAACATTTATCCTGGGTCTTGCTTTACTCTTCCATGGTTTTTCAGGAGGCGTAGCGTGCTTGCTGTGAATTGCACTGGGGCTGGTGTGTGCGTGTGAGTGCCAGCTGCCTGTGCTTAGCCATTGAGTCCATGTATGATCATAAGCATCTTAATCAGCTTTGCATCTAAAGGGGTTACTGTGACTGATGACCAACAGGAATCTTTCCCCTGGTTTCAGTGTATTAACGGTCTAATCCAAAGTGTCAGGGATGGCTGGGAGAGGACCGGGGGCTCTATGCATGTGTGGTGTGCAGGATAATGTCCACTGTGCGTGGGGGAAATGCTGAAGGTTTGGGGTGGGTGATCTCTAGGAAGGAGTCTTCTCTCTTGTAGTGCAGACTGCACCATTCCCACACACCTATATCCATGGTATGTTTGGGTGGTTTAAAGGTTTTATATGGCAGGCAGGAGATAGCTTCTTCAGGTACAGTTGTACTATCTTACCTGAGAAGACAGAAGGCATTTGGCCCAGTGACTCTACAGATATTCTTGGGCTTGACAGAATGGATTCTCTTTGTGCACTGTATTTCCTTCCAAGCCTTTAAAACTTAAGTTTGTCTTCCAATGGTATCTTCTGCCCATGAAACCTACACTTGGGGCTCACAGATGTGAGCCAACATGAACTAGAAACTTCTCACAGGGCTCACATGTTCCTTAACTTCTCACACGTTCCTTAACCTTCAGTTAGGGATGGACAAGACCAGGTTAATTGTCCATAGCCAATTCCTGGGAGAAGCCAAAGCCCAAGCAGAAGATCTGGTCCACAAGCCCTGCAGCCAATTCCACCATGCCCTCATCCAGTGCGGATGAGGCAAATCCCCCACTGGAAGCTGTGATTTGAGCTCCAGCACTAACTGCAGGCATGTATATATATGTATTTTAAAGGATGTCATATCTCATGTTAAATATGTATGAATGAAAACGAGGTTGGCTACTGGTGATGGAGACTGACAGAGGAATCAGATCATGAGCCCACAAATCCTTCTTGAAGGTTCCTACCCCCCCCAAGTTACTAAAAGCATCAAGGAAGAGAAAAAGAAGCAGAGATATAAAATGCAAGTAGCACTTTTTAATAGATTTTTCTTCCTTTTCCCCAAAGGTTTCAGCTGCAGAGAAAGAGTGGAACATAATAATCCTTAGCATTTATATAGCACTTTACATTTCCAAAGCTCTGTACAAACATTAACTGATCAATCTTCACAACACCCCTGTGAGTTAGGGATGTATGATTAACCCCATTTTACATTGGGGGAAACCATAACATTTCAGAGCCTGGCTTCCCCCACCCCTCTGGAGGTGCACAGTTCTTGCAGATCCCACTGATTGAAACGGGGTTATCCCTGACGCTTCTGAGCACCGGGTGCTTTGCGACAGCCTCAGGGCTACATTGCCAGTCTGTGGCTGATGCTCCAAAGGCTCTGTCTTCCCTTCCCCTGCTCTAACCATTGGACAGCCCATGCTTTTGCACACCTTTTGTCTTTCCATTTCCTCAGTGGAGTGAGACCAGTGACTGGAATTTCAAGAAGCAAAAATATACCTGGTTGATGTGCCTACTTGAACGTTACAAAATTTTCTTTATTTGGAACACCTGGGGAAAGGCCTATTATCCCCATGTGGCAAGGTTTGGGGAATGGGGTGGGGGGAGATACAGGGGTGGCTTCTTTGAGAAGCTGCTAGAGGTTTTCCCTGTGTCTGACAGAGCCAATGTCAGACGGCTCCAAGATGGACCCACTGCTGGCCAAGGCCAAGCTCATCAGTGATGGTGGTAGTGCCTCCATGATAACCTAGTTAAGAAGGGGAAAAAACAGCAATTGCCACCAGAGGGAAGAGGGAGAATATGTGAAAGAAACAACTCTGCAGACACTAAAGTCAGTGAAGAAGAAGGGGGTGGAGGTGACTCCAGGCAACAGAGCAGAGATTCCCCTGCAGCCTGTGGTGAAGACCATGGTGAGGCAGGCTGTCCCCCTCAGCCCATGGTGGTTAGTGATGGAGCAGGTGTCCACCTGCAGCCCATGGGGGACCCCATGCTGGAGTAGGGGGATGCCCAAAGGAGGCTGTGACCCTGTGGGAAGCCTGTGCTGGAGCAGTCTGTGCCTGAAGGACTGCACCCCCTGGAAGGGACCCATGCTGGAGCAGTTTGTGTGTAGCCTGTGTGAAAGGCTCGCGTTGGGGAACTTTGTGGAGTACTGTCTCCCATGGGAGCGACTCCACACTGGAGCAGGGCAAGAGTGTGAGGAGACCTCCTCTGAGGAGGAAGGAGCAGCAAAGATCACGTGCAATGAATTGACCACAACCCCCATTCCCCATCCCCCTGTGCTGCTGGGAGGGAGGAAGCAGAGAAAATTGGGAGTGAAATCGAGCCTGGGAAGAACGGAGGGATGAGGGGAAAGTGTTTTAAGATTTGTTTTTATTTCTCATTATCCTACTTTTATTTGATTGGTAATAAATTAAACTAATTTCAAGTCTGTTTTGCCTGTGACGGTAACTGCTGAGTGATCTCCTTGTCCTTATCTCGACCCACAAGTTTTTTATTGTATTTTCTCTCCCATGTTTGTCTGAGGAGGGGAGTGCTAGAGTGACTTTGGTGGGCACCTGGTGTCCAACCAGGGTCAGCTCACAAAACAATTTTGTTTTTTTTTTTCTTTTTAAAAAAGAAATCTTTTCTTTTTCAATCCCTGGAATGATTTAAAATGAAATGTCATCCTGTACTGCAGAAAAGCACACAAATGTAATGATATACCTGCTACTTGATGCCTTTTTCTCACCTTTCTTTTTCAATCCTTTCTTGATAATTTTCTGTGTTTTAGAGAAAATGGCAGGTAGAGTAGGGGATTAATGCAAAAATGCATCTTTTTTTTTTTTTTCTGATGTAGAAATAAATAGATGTTTTTGACACGAAATCTTGGTTTAAATTGTTGAATTGTATTAACTTTCTAATGCTTCCCGAGTTTCCATCCCCTGAGCATGTGTTGGCTCTTAAAGCAGAGCTCTGCTTTTGCAGGAGATGGAACTGTGTGACAGTGCTGTCATTTTAGTTTGCTCCCTGTTTTTGCTCCTTGCCTTTGGTCTTCTGAGCCACAAATGCTTTCATATTAATTCACCTTGGGTTCTCATCAGGAGAAAAACAATGTATTCACTCCAAGAGGATTCCTAATTGTGGCTAAAAGAGATTTATCTCCAAAGTTTTGTCCTGTACGTAGGGGTGGCTCCATGTAATGTGCAGCAGGAACATTGATCAGAGTGGGAGAACACTTGAAGAGAGGACCTCAGGTTTCTGCACCAGCTGGTGCGGGCTGACCCTGACACACATCCTGGGGACAATGCAAGTAAAGTTAAGAAACACTCTGAAGGTAGGTGCTGGCTACCCCAATATACCTAGCCTTTCTCCCACCAAGTGCATGTTTCTCCTTCAGGCTAGGGTGTCAGATACTGCAGAGCTTATAGGAGTTATTGCCACTTTCTCTTCATCACCAATATTCACCCCTTTGGGCCTCCTAATTAGCTCAAAGAATGTTGAATCAAATTAGGAAATTGGTTTCTTAGTCTCTCCCATCTAAAACAGGTCTTAAGAAGGAGGAAAAAGGGACTGATGGAGAAGAGAGATTAGATAATTTTAAGAATTCCCTCAAATATCGTTGCTTTGGGTGTTTTGTGTGTGTATTCATTAGTTAATTACCTGGAAAATATAATATTACTACAGTAATAGGAGGCTCAAGTCTGGATTGATACTCTGGGAGAAAACTGCATCTGCACTGGGATGTGTGTGACCTGTAGCCTCTTGCTTTTTATCTGTATTATTGAATCTTCTATTTGGGAGCCTTGCAAAACAGCTTTTCATTCTGAATGCTAATCAAAAGAGTGCATTAATTAA
The DNA here is from genome assembly GCA_020746105.1 of Trogon surrucura. Taxonomy (NCBI): domain Eukaryota; kingdom Metazoa; phylum Chordata; class Aves; order Trogoniformes; family Trogonidae; genus Trogon; species Trogon surrucura. Next base: position 16,381,700 of record CM036627.1, on the reverse strand, counting down.
AGATACTTCTAATGAAGGGCCAGACACTGCCCCTTCTGAAGTTAATAAGAGATATTGAGAGGACTGGATGGGGGTTTTTTTGATATGGGAGTTGGTCACTGATACGGAGATGAGCGTTATTATAACGCAGGCTTGTAAAAAACATCATCCTCATTACACTTGAAATTGGTGGAGTCCCTCCAAAGTTGCACTGGTGGAAGAGGAGTTCTGAATTTGGCCCCCTACTACTTAAAAATAGGTAGTTGCCCTTTAAGATGTAAATCTATTGAAATCCAACCTTAGACATTGCCAGGGTCACTCCGCTTATTACTTTATGACATTTCTAGATTAAAGGTGCAGTGGGGGCTCACATTAATTTGCTTTATGTTTGACTAGAAATGCTTCCCATCACTATTAGAGCACACTTCAAGCTCTCTTCATTTTAGAACGCTTGTCAGTCATTTGAGAATGATATGCCCTACGTCTGGGATGAATAAGCACATCATATATTAGGCAGAGGCTTTTCCTCTGGAGAGGCTCAAGAGAACTGACAACTACTTCAAGGAAGGTGAAAAACATACACAAGCCCAGCAGCTGAATGAGGGAGAAGCAGAAAAATATTCTGCAAAGACATCATCTGCTAAAGTGATTGAAAGTCTCCAGGCAGTTGTCTTGTGATGGTGGTTTTTAAGACTCAAATCAATGGGAATGAGAGGAAATGGGGACCAACACTTCCACGTGTACCTCTGGTCTGCTGGCAGTAGTAAAGGAATTTACTTTGGGGAACTTGTACATGTCTGTGCTACTCCGTGGGTCCCAGGAAACTGAATGCCCATTGAATGCAAGGAGAGGGAAAAATACCTCCTAAACAGGGACATTTTCCTTCTCTGTTTCATTTTTCTGGAGTGAAAAATAAATTCTAACACTTATTCCACTAGTTTCCATCCTGAAAGGTTTTCTAGTTGTGATATCAGTATTGAAGGTGTCTTCATGTTAGACCTTTAGGGGGAAAAATGATATTCGTATCATGAGGGTAAGAATGATAGAATACCCTGTTTATCAGGTGTTAATGTGGATTGGCCTATATATTTATTTTTCTATAGTCAGCATTTGTTCTCTGAATGCAGTCTCTAGGAGGAGTGCAATGACAACATGGCTAAAATACCATCAAAAATATGACACTCCTGTGCAGGGAAATTAGAACTGTAATGAACAACATAGAGGCTCTCAAATTTTTTATGCACAATTGGCCGTGTGCTAATATGGCTCCTTGCAAAGTAGAGCATATGGACAGCGAGTTCCCAGCTGATCTGTGTGTCTACCTATCAACAGTCATGACCAACCCATATCTCCACCTGCTTCTGTACGGCCCCTCTGGAAGGTACATCAACCTCCCACAGCTGCAGTTCTGTCCACCCAGCAGATTCATCTGCTTCTACTGTTATCTTCCTGTTCTATATGCTGTCGAAAAACACTTTACAGAGTAATGTAACCTGATAAAAACTCACATTTTCACAAACTGTGTGCGAAAGCTGCAGCAACCAATTGACTTGTGCACACCTGCTTTTAGCTCTTAAGTGCTCCATCCTCTCTCTCTCCACCTTCAGTTTAATGTCCTAACCTCAGTTATCCGCAGAATTATATCACTTAATGTATAGCTTAATCCATTCCTGGGATTTTATCTATTCTTATATTAACTTATCTATAGATGTTCTTGCAGATGATGGCATACGTTGGAGACAGTCATTTTTAAAGCCATCTGCAGCTGGTCCTTGTGTGAATGCAGCACCCCGCAACTCATGATTCCTCTTCACTACTAATTATTTCCTATGGCTTTTAATACTGCTCCGCGTCTTAGAATAGCTCTGAATGATGATAGACATATATTATTATTACAGGTTGTATTAAGCAGTCGTAGCTCAAGTTCTAATTACATTACCCTTCAGCCACGGCAGCAGTAACACTTGGTTTGGTTCTTGAGTTTCTAGGAATAATCTCACTGATAGTTCTGCAAGGTCAGGGAGAAAGGAAATTCTCCCACTCTTCTTTTCATGTAGGATCTGAGAGGCTATATTGTGCAAAGGGACAAAACCTGTCGTGAAGAGCAAAGATTAAAAGGAGAGGCTCCATGCGTTGCATGCTAACAGGGTCACCAGCAGCATCATCACGACTCTACTCCAGGCAGTGCAGGCACCCCGTGATCCTGAGTGCTGCGGGTCTGCACGTGGGCCAAGAGCACATGGGTGCATTTTAGGGTGCCTGAGCTATGAGGCTGGTCTGCTGAGCCTCAGTTAACATGCGACTGAAAATTTCTAAATCCATCCAGCAGAAACAAGAAGTACAAAACATCCTTTGGTTCCCTGTAGCGTTTCCAAGTCCAGCGGTTCTTCCACAAATCTATGATTTTCAGATGGTTGCACAGAGTCTTAACGAGTGGGAACAATGTTGTGTGTGTGTGTATATATATATACACACACAAATATAAAATGTTAATTATTTTGACTGTAGAAAGAAATTCTAGTCACCGTGATCAGTGAAGAAAGGATGACATTTGAACCAAAAGCTCTCAAAGCCAGAAGTCAGTTAAAAAGTATTTACGCTTCAGTATTTGCAGTCAGTGGGTGGCCAGGGTCATCGCGCTTAAATGGCTGTTAATAACAATTCTGATTTGTTTCTGTAACGTATTTATTGGTGTTTGGTGGTTGTTTATAAATCTTAAGACAAATATTGTTATGATTTAAAAATGAAATAGAAATATGACAGGTATTTTTCAAAAAGTATTTGAAAAAATTCCTGTGGTATTGAAACGGCATGTGAGGAACATAAGGACATGATTTGATTTTTTTTTTGGTTTGGTTATCCAAATGCCCAAGCAAATAAACAACATAAATAACAAAGGGACTATTTCTTTGTTCTCAAACTCCTTTATCGGATAATCTCGGGCAGTATAAATAACTAAGGAAAGGTTTTATTATGTAACACTGCACAGCAATATAGTGTTGCTGGTTCTTTGGGACAGTGAGTCCCTCTCCACAGTCCCCAGAACATTTTGGCTGCTACTATAAACTTATTACAATCTATTTCTCCATTGTAGAATTTTCTTACAGTACCCATAAAAGCCAAGCACCTGACACTAGAATATCTCATTTATAGAGCAATTTCCATCCCTCGGCGTATGCATTTTTATGTGTATGTCTCTGTGTGTTCCAGATAGTGTACATTTCTCAGGTATGTATCTATGAAAACCAATATGCATGTTTATTAGCAATTAATGATTTTCAGTGAAAATCTAAAAATAGAATAATTATCACTTTTAGGCATTAAAAAAAGGAAAAAAAAATCTAGTTTATCAGCTTGAAAGTGAATGAAGAGTGTTTTCTTACTATGCTAATTAATTGCAGTTGACAAAAAGTAGGATCCTTCACTCCTCCTTTCATGTTGCTAATTCCAGCCCTCCCTCCCTCTCTCTCGCTCTCTCCCCTCAATTAAACGTATGAGAGTATCCCCTCCCCTTCTAGAAAGAAGCTTTTAGATTAATCATATTATCTTAAGGTTCCAAATCTCAATGCCTGTGTGACCTTTCTTCCGTTAGAATCCATTATCTTAAACTATCACAATAATCCTGGCTTTAGGGAGGGAGAGCGGGAAGCAGGAATCAAACCTAATAGATGGCAAATAAGATTAATCTATGATCTAAGTGCCGATTACACTTGGCCCTGCCCTTGAACACCCAGGTGTAACCTTGAAATTCACATCCGCTAAGACACTGCAATTGGATTGCGGGTCCCTGAAGGGTTGGAAGGGGCAGCTGGCCAAACTTTACCCGTTATTCCCCAGCGAGACACGAGCTGTCTCGGCCTGCAGCTCTCTTACTTGTGGAATTTGGCAGCGGCGCAGCTGAATGTTTGTTTTGGGATGTTTAGCATTTTTTTTCAGATAAAACAGTTATTTTCAGGTCCTTAATTTTTGTTTGTCAGAAGCAAGCAGCCAGGGAATGGGTGAACTTTTACCTGGACCTCACAAGAGGAGAAAGCTCTCTTTTCAAAATCTGATAACTCTGCAGAAGAAAACAGAGATATTTTCTTTCTTTATAGGCTGACCTATAGACCCTGCCAAAAAAAAATGTTCCATGTGAACTTCAGTTTGCAAGGCCCTTGTTTTCAGTCCCAAATATTCTGCGTTCTGAGAAAGGACATCTGTGATAAGATGGAAATTGGCACTGGTAACTCATGTACTATTGGTGAAGCACGCTCAAAAGAGGCAGACCAGAGGTAATTTTTCATCAAAGAACTTTTTAGAGCCATTATTAAAACTGGCATAAATTTCCTTCGTTCCTGGCAGCTTCAACAGGCAGGGCAGGATTGATTTGGAAATGGCAGCTCAATTTTTTTTTCCAATTTTTTTTTCTATTATATGTAAGGCCAGATTCTCATCTGGGGTAAAACAGTGAGAGTTTGATGACTTACTTGGCCAGAGAGATGCTGGTGATATTCAACTGGAACCATTTACCCTCTGTCAAGCAACTGAACCCACAGCAAAGGGACCATATTTCTGTTTCTACCTGTCCTCACACAGCAGTAACATGGGGGGCAAGAATGCAGGAAAGGATGCTGTAGGAAATATCAACGTGAAACACATCTGGTGGTTGGCTGACCCTAAAACAGTCCCTTCAGTAATCTCAAAATTACAGGGGAGAGGAAGAAGAAACAGAAAGACATCACACGGATAACAGCTACCATGGTGGCAGCCTTGCAAGGTCAGAAGTTGTCTGAGGAGTGAAATTCTTGCAGCCCCCCCCAACAGCAAAACCTCTGGAAGGCTGAGAGAGTCCCGACCTGCCGGGTTCTCCCCACCTCTGGGTGTTTTAGGAGACAGCCGAAGGATAGGATTCCCTTCAGGGAACTGCCATGCACACAGAGCTATTGTTCTGCTGTCTCTTCACTTTCTTTGCCAGCTGATGAGTGTTGGCTCATCAAAGTTTCAAAAGCTTTTCTCAGCTCCTATTGCCACGGGGACAGTACGACAGACAGTTTGTCACCAGTTCCCTTGCCTAGAAGCTGGCCTGGTGGGACTTGCGGATGGTCTGTAGGTATGTAAATAAAACAGGAGATAACCTGACCCCACTTTTATTTAACTTAAAGAGAAATCAATGGGGGGCGGGGAGAAGTTACAAAATGGACTGGCGCAGTGGACTTTGATCAAAAAAGTAAATCTGCTCACAAAAGTATTGATTAGCCACATCATTTCTTTCTCAATTAATCACACAGAATCACATGTTAGGGGTTGGAAGTGACCTCGAAATATCATCTAGTTCTCTTCGTGAGCACTTGAATACAGTGTTAAAAGTGCCTGTGGTCCCGGAATTGTGATATTTTAGAAGCTTTGTAGTGTCCTGAAATGCTGGAAACTCAATCTACCCCCATTCAATCACCAATATAAATATGTATCTGACATTAGATTTATACTGATTCGACAAAAAGCCTCATCAGGATTTTAATTCTATAGGTATGTCTCTTAAAGATTCTATAGGCTCAAGTCCCAGCTTCAACCTGCTCTTCACTAAACCTGGAGAAAGAAAAGAGCTGGATACCACCGCGTGCCTCGCAGTTGTTCTGGGTCTGCAAACATCCATGAACCAATAGCTGGGATGCTCTGGGACATGGGGTGAAAGGCAGAACTTGCAGCCATGTTGGAGGACGATGATGATGGGGAGCCAGGGGGATGCTCAGGCGATGTGGTGACACCCAGAACACACAAACTCTGTGTCTTCCGTCCAGAGAGGGTTAACTCACACTTGCAGCAGGCAGCCTCATGCCATTAAGTCAGGGAGAGTAATGAAATTTCATTTAATTTGTCAGGAAGAAAGTGCTAATGTTAAAAGGCATTTAATAAAAAGGGGGAGATTCTTTGAAAGGAAGCCTTTAAGTAATTACTTCAAGTGTCTTAGGCCTACTCACCAGAATATTTACATTAGTGTCTCCCAGCGCCAAAGTGTAATTAAATTAGTGCAGCATTTACATTCCATCCTGTTTTTTTTTTTAGAAGTGTGATTTTATTAACAATTCTCAAAAAAAAAAAGCAAGCCTTGATCTAATCAAATCAGGTGTTAGTATTTTTTTAATGTTCTCACTGAGAAAATCACTGAGTAAACTAGCTTGGAGGAAGCGGGGAGAAGGGGGAAAGAAAACTTCATCTCACTTTTGAGTTCCTGCCCTGGGACTGATGTGGAAAACTGGCCAGCACTGTAAAGACTGCAAGGGGCTCCTGGTAGAGCTCGTAGCATTAAGTCTGGCTGTCCTCACAAACCACAGAGGTGCACATGTGAGAAGAGAAGGAGATAGAAATGTAGGGACGACAGCACTAGGTGGAAGAAATGAGGGATAGACTTGGGGGCTGCCCATCCCAAGGATGTGTGCGGGCCTTAACATCAGGTGACAGCAAGCTGCAAAATGCTATAAAAATCTGGTTTGCTTATTTTGCTACCAGAAGGTTTTCTTTTCTGGAAAATACGTATGTAATAACCTTCTAGGGGAGGACAACCTTTCCATCTTGAACTAAAGGAAATACCTTCTGTTTTCCTTAGCTTCATTATAAATATCTCACTTTAAAAACAAATTTAAGAAAAGACAACAGAAATTCACTATAGAGAAAACATATCTGGCCAAATCATCTTTCTGTGATAAAGATGGCTTGGTTTGTTATACACGGTCAAAGAATCGTCAGTGCCAATAGCAGAGCACCCTGGAGCTGTATAACAAGAAAGACAAGCCTATGAAATATTTTTTCTAACAAAAAGCTAAAGTAAACTAGACTAAACTATCATTTTGCAAATGTTGAAACCTTTCTGTAAAAGGTATACAATTGCATTAAAAAAAAATTTACCTCAGGAGTTAAGTTTACCACTACATGTCACTTTGGTCTAAATTAGAGAAAGGACTTTCTACCACAGAGTAACTAGTGTCTTCTGGTTGCTAGTCAGCTGGGAAACTCATCCGGGACTTTATGGGGGACACAAATTCAAGCCCTTAATAGAAACTAAGGAAAACAGATTTAAACACGACTCCATTTCTGCATTAGCTAGAAGGAGGTTGCTTGATCGGTTTTACTTCATATGAAACGTTCCTAGATAGAAGTGTATTTTGAATGATGACGTATACAAGTAAACAGAAATATTTTCCAGAGTTGTATCAAAACAGTGCCTTTGGCTATAAAAAAACTAAAGCCACCGTAACTGCTGTGCAGCTTTCCCCTAGGATACAGGAGTCCCACATTCAGATTTCTGCTGTGTCTGTTTACCAGTAGGAACTTCAACCACAGTCTCTAGCAAAATACATACAGTAAGTGTCTAAAAAAAACCAAAGTCATGCTTCCTTTGCTTGCCTTCACATAGTCCTGTGTCTTGCAAATTCTCTGGGTGGGTATGAGGAACAGCTTCTAATTGTCTAGGTAAAAGATCATTTAAAAAAGAATTTAAGTGTGGATGCCCACCAACACAGAGGGTTTCAGTGTTCCTCACTAGGAATTCCTTTTCACCATGTCCAGTTTGTAAGTGACTCTGAGAGATGTTCTAGCAGGAACAAATTTTTCTTTATTAGAAAAATTAACGTGCATGGTGATTATAAGCTTTCTCCACCCTGTATTTAAAGACTTTTTCTGAGAAGAAGAAAGAAAAACTTTGTGGCTGAGAAAAAGCCCTTGCTTTTGCCACTGCCTCTCTAAGCATCTACAGCTGGGATTTGGTGCTAAATCAAAGGATTTTGCAGGATAACAATAGCTGAGCTATCGGCAGGGGAAGAGCATACATGTGCAACTCCATCCTAGACACAATGGCTTCCTCTTCCCGTGGTACAGTGGATTCAAAGGCAATCTAAACACTCAAAAGATCCTAGAAAAATATCTGAGCTAGGGGAAACTGTCCAGCACGTCAATGAAATGGTGACGGGCTGACACTTTCAGAAGGAAAAGAGGAAAAAACTGTAAAAGCAATGCACTCTGCTTCTTCCTGCCAGGGCTGTGATGTTATTTACAACTTCGTAAGTTCTCTTGCATGTATCTGCCTGATTCAAAGTGACTTTTTTATTTTTTCCTGTGCTCCACAGGCCTCACACCCTTTAAAGGATGAGTGACTAAAGCTCGTGTTTTGAAGTTGCTGCTTGAGTCAAGATAAACAAGTTACAGCATCCCAAAGAGACCCTGGCAGGAGCAAAGCCCAGCTGGGACAGCCTGGATGGTGCTGCCATGGTCAAGGATGGACCTGGATGGATTGAACTCGCTGTTCACTGAGGAGTCAAGATATTTAGTAACAGCATGGTTAAGAGGAAAGAAAGGATCTCCCTTATGAGCATCTCCCTTATAAGAAAAGACTGAAGGAGCTGGGGCTCTTTAGTTTGGAGAAGAGGAGACTGAGGGGTGACCTCATTAATGTTTACAAATATATCAAGGGTGAGCGTCACGAGGATGGAGCCAGGCTCTTCTCGGTGACAACCACTGATAGGACAAGGGGTAAGGGGCTGAAACTGGAACATAAGAGGTTCCGCTTAAACTCGAGAAGAAACTTCTTCTCAGTGAGGGTGATGGAGCACTGGCACAGGCTGCCCAGGGAGGTTGTGGAGTCTCCTTCTCTGGAGACATTCAAGACCTGCCTGGACACGTTCCTGTGTAGCATAATCTAGGCGTTCCTGCTCTGGCAGGGGGATTGGACTTGATGATCTTTCGAGGTCCCTTCCAATCCCTAACATTCTATGATTCTATGATTCTATGAATTGAAAAGCCTTGTTGCATAAAGAAGGCCTGAACCACGGAGATGGCTGATGTCTCAGGCTAATTTGTGTGTCCCATTGGGCCTTTTTCAATTTAATCTGTGGGAAATCCCAGAAGCCCACTAAACCACATTCTCATTGTTCTTACCTTAAAGGACATCAATCCCATCCCCTCCTCTCACAACTAAGTTTCAAATAATTTAGAGATTGTCAACAACTGCTTTATTTTATTCTATTTTTGACTTTTGAGGTATTAGGTTTTTGAGCGCGGAGTTTTAATTGTGAACCCGCAAGCCAAACGTGCAGTGAAACACGGCTGGGATTGCCACCACAGAGCCAGGGTGTGTCTGCACTGTTCATCAGACCTGGTGCTATCAACAGCCGCTGTGTCGGTGTTGAATCTAATGTCTATTTACACACGGAGTTCAAACTGAGCACCCGGTGTTTTTGGAAGGTACGAGCATTTCATGCTGCAGCCACTTCGATCACACATTTGGAAGGAAGATGAGGTTCAGGACAAACAGTTCTCTGTTCCCAATTAGGGCAAAAATAAATCAATCCTGCCAAAGGGCTCTTCGATCTGTAAAAAAGGGAACTTGCTGAACATTGAAAACTTTTGAAAAGCTGCACTTTTCCTCTAGATGCCTGAGCAGGAGCTAATCTCTTTCAGAGATCTGGTCCTGTCTCTTAAAAACACATTTTTTTATGGTAGAACAGCTGTTGTTGCTTCTGTTGTGATGATCTGGGTGAAAAGTTTGGTAACAGAGAGGGAGGCTTTAAAAAAAGCAAAAAACTCCAAAAAAAAAATCCTTCCCGAACCCACCCACTGAAAAAAAACCTTCTGCTCTGGCCTTCCAGAGACATAAAACTTCTAGTGCTTTTTTAATGCAATTAAAACAAATGCTGATGTTATTTATAGCTAAATTACTGGCAAGAAACACAACTAATGACCAAAACCCACATTTGTACCATTTAAAAAAAAAAAAAAAGGCAAGAAAATCCTAAAGGGAATGATTTGTAAGGATGTGGTTAAACCTATTTATACCCTGGGTTCTATTTGTTTTACAGCCAGCGGTGCACGAACAACATGAAAGGTTATCTTTGACAAGGTTTTAGCTATTATTTTCTTCCAGTGAAATGGTATTTCTTGAGAAAAAAAGGTCTTCAGAACAAAATAACAATAAATCCTGATTTAGATACATAAAGCTGCCATCGATATCACATAATATCAGTGTTCTTTCTCACTCGATACAGGCGTTTTTAAGATAAATGGTAAAACTGAACTGGAAATCCATCTGGCCAGCTGCCTGATCTAATGAATAACCCCACTTTGGCTCCTGCAATGTAAGCAGAAAGAGTTCTCTCCCGGCCGCTTTCGTCTGTCATGAATCTACAAGACAGCCGACATAATATCTGGGCGACAACAGCGTGCTAACAGTGCAGTGACTTCCATTTTCTTTGCTTTCTATTGATTTTCACTTAATAACTGGCGAAATACTAAACGTCCGCCCTGAGTACCTAATAAATCCTGCCTGAGCTTTTTATTGAGGAGAATTTAATAAAAACAACCATTGCGGCTGAGGGATTTTTCTTCTGGACAGAACATGGTGAAGGGTGGGTGGTGTGCATGGGGTTGGGGGGAGAGGCATTTGAATTTTCCGGTTTTGGTTATTTTTTTGTAAGCTATCCCTCCTCCCTTCTCCTCGCTGCCCTCTTGAGGACCCAACATTGTTTCTTCCAAAGGGACCCTTGTTACTTCACCTTGTGTTTGTTTTCTCCTTCTCCAGAAATGGCCACTGCACGCACGTATTGCCACGAGATGGAGAAGAAGAAGGACATTTGCAGAGGGAAGACACTTCCACTACGTCCACTCTACCCACTCGCACTTACTTCTCCAATCTGATTTCAATTTTGTTAATTGTTATGAAGGCTCCCTAATTGCCAAATGCGGGGGCTGTCAGAATCCTACAGTAACACGCTTTTTATTGTCCCATTTTACAGCTATTTTATGTTTGACACTTGACACGCAGGCGTGAAGATCCCCTGTCGGATTGGTTGGCTACTGTAACAAAATGGCATTTCTAAGTTATACGAAGTGTTAAATCTGCATCCAGTTAGAAACTAAACAAAACAAAACCCAATGGTTTATAAGTTGACAATTAATCCTAATTGTTAGCTTGGGAGAAAAAAAAAAAACCACTGGAAAAACAAAAGTAAAAGGCCAAACCCCTTCTTTCTCTAGCTGTTGAGCAAGTGTCTATGTGTGTATATATATGCTGAAACATATGTTATGTACAGTTTTCCTTATGGAAGATGAATCAGGAGAGACTGGGGTATCATTCCTAAGCACAACACATTATTTTCCTCTGCATAACCTCCCAGAACGGCTCTCTTTCTTTGCCAATAAACTCAACGGAGTTCCTATTATACAAAGCTGCTCTTTTAAAGCATTTGACAGTTTTTATTTTAATTGACACAGAGGCAGTTTCAAAGTCATTGGGTTTAATGAACAATCATCTTAGCATTTGCCTGCACAAATCCTCTTATTCCCAGCAGTTCACAGTAAAGTTTATTCTAACGGTTGAAATTAAAAAAGGAGAGAGAGGCAAGTAGAAATGTTGAGGAACTTATATAAAAATCTGCGAATCTCAAGTTTTGTGCAGTGCTGTTATGAAAACTACTCAGCCATGCAAAGCAATAAGAGGTTTAATTACTCACTGGCGGTCCCTCTGCTGCTCCTGATGTGGCGTGTGGTGTTGCGGAGGCCTGGGAGAGATAATTGAGGCGTACGGGTGGAGCTCAGCGCTGTTGTGGCAGCGCTTCTAGGTTTTTTTTTCCCCTCTTATTTTAGTTTGTGCCACAGTCTCATTTCTCTGAAGGCTCAGAGTGGAGAAGCACCCAGTAGATGACCCCGATGCGAAGCGTGTAAGGACCTTGCAAGGCAAGGGGACATCATCTCGCCATGGTCTGGCAAAGCCACGCTGAACTGATCCAGTGGCTCTAAGAGGCAGTGGGAGAGCGAAACATCTAAGCCTTCAAAAAAAGATCCATTTTCAGGTTTGGTTTAATCTCCCCAATCTAGGCATTACCGGGCTCACGTAGCCAAGGATTTAATGGCTTGTAATAGGCGTAACATTGGTGACATCTGTGGCTTTTTCTTTCTGTGGGGTATTATGAGGCAAAGAAGAGTTAGTGATTACTGAACCAAAACCAAACCTGGACCTTTAAAACCACATGAAGAGAATATTGAAAAAGAGCATTTCTTGTTTATCATTTCATGTCCATTTAAAAAAAAAAAAAGAATTCATGAACTACCTTCATCGCATAACTTCATGTGCCAACTCCATGAGAATAAGAAAGTACTGAGAGTTTCTCATCTGGCTTATTAATGTATGTTAATGACATTCAGCAGCTGGAAGCAAAATTGACTTTCCAGCAAGGTGTGATCAAACTGTTCTCCACAGCTGACCAGCCAGTAATTTACGTACTACCTGTTGTTAGAGACTGGAAACCTCTTTCCAAAACTAAAATCTTTCTACATTTTTTTACCAAGTGGATAAAACAAGAAGAAATTTTATCACTATCTAAATAGAGTAATAGAGTGGCAGGACATATTTGCATTCTGAATAGATTAGCTGGTCTCTTAAATATTTATTTGTGTCTATTTTCAAAGCCCCCGATCCTCTGAAATTTTCCAAACACTTCTGATTTGACAGACTGGGAAATCTGTCTGTGGCTCCAATTATACTTGAAAAGATAAATATAAATGACTTGACAAGTCAAAAATTAGCAGCAAGTTCTATACCTAGCAAGATTTTGTAAGCAGCAGTTCATAATTCATGATACTTCACTCTAAAGTTCATGCACATTCTGTATGTGTGGGATCCTGTAATTGGTAAGCACAAAGGTGTATTGCTATTCACCTAATGTATTCTATTGCTCAACAAAGGTTGTTGTAGTGAGCTCTGATTGTGACAAATGATTTACTATTAGGAACATTCTGTAATTATTGTTCGGTGGTACCACAGACCGATACATCATTAACATGATAGACGACCTTTTATATCAGCAAAAATAACTAAATTAATAAAAATGGCTTCATTCCAAACCCTGTCAGAAAGCCAATAATCCAAACAATCAAGTATCAGTGATACCTGAAAAGACCAGAGTTATATTTTTGTTAAGCAAATCTTATTGTTTGTGTAATAACACTGACATGTGCTGTAGAATAGAGGGCTGGGTTTTCAGCTGCTGTGAATCAATGATCTAATTAATCCTATTTATGTACAGACACACCACTCCACATCTGTCAAGGGTATGATATGTAGGATTTTGTTGTACTGCTAAAAGCAAGACTGTAAATGAAGTATCAGAAAACTTTTTTTCTCTTCAGGAATTCTGGGAACTGATGCAAGTGTGCTCTGACATGCTGGTTCCTCCGATTCTGCTCCCAATGACATCAACACAAATCTGGTGTGACTCTCCTAAATTAAATTAAATGCTTCCTTCAAATTTTTATCTCCATTGTTTGAGTCTGAAGAGGCCAGAATCTCACGCTTTAATAATTAAAATTAGGAATTAGAAAACTACCTGAAGAATATATATTTTCTCCTTAGCAAAGGGTCTGAACTCAAGATCATTAATTCTTTGTTATCCGCTATGCTGGATTCACTTCCTAAGTTTTTTTCAAACGCTTGACAAAAGAGTGCATTTTTGATGGAAAATATTGAGCCACTCATTCTGGAGACAGCGCTGATTTTCAAAATACAGATAACTTGTGGGTGATGCCATTTGCTTAATCCACTTAAACTCCTATCAATTGCAGATGATTTTTATGAGGCAGACAACTATCTTCTTGGAAATGGTGCGAATCCTCCAGGCTGTACTCCCTGAGCCCAATAAGGAGCCAGGAGAGAGGAACAAACACAGATACCACTGCTTGGGGAAGCGTTGGAGATAATGGCTACAGAGCATTTCTATTCAGGAATTTCTGTCACGTCTTCATTTCTAACACTTCCCATTCTCTCCCCGCCCTTTAGTATGGGACAGCCTCCACCTTGGAAAGGTAGGAGGAAAAGCCACATTGAGACCAATGCTGCGACAGTTCCTGCAGGAAGCCATGACCACAGCTGAATGTACCACTCTGGACTCTTTTTTTTTTATTCAGATCCCTCCTATATCTATCCTCTCATCTCTTCTCCCTCCTTTTTGTCATTCCACCAAGTTGTTCATTCCCAAAGTAATCCATGAGAAAAAGTTAAGTGTATTGAACTCGACTGGACACTTATCAAATGCTGTCACATCTCTTTTTTTTTTTTTTTTGCCCTGGTGTTGTTCAAGTGTAAGTTTCTTCATGAGGGACTGTTTTGTGTCTAGTGTTTCACACTTGGCTTTCTCAGTTGTCTGTGTAGATATCACAATGGTAAGTACGACAAACAAATTAGGTGGCTGGATCACAAAATATTGCATGACACTTGGTTTGCTTCACTGTAATAAATTCTCAGGGTGTTTTTCCAGTGAAACATGGTGAAAGAAGAGCTAAAAAACCCAATTAATGTACAGGTCATTGTCTTCTAATAGGTAAGGAACAAGATTTTGGAACTTCGCTCCTCCAGCAGCCGTGTTACTAACTCACCATGTAACCTTCAGCAAATCCCTTTATTGCATCCCTGTAAAATATTGGTAATGAATTTATGTTTTGTGAAGTGCTGGGAGATCCACAGATGAAAAGCACTATATAAGCTAAGTGTTATTAATGTGATTCACTCAGTGAAATGAAATCTCTGTTGAGCAAAATAGTGTTCTGTAAAATTTATATTTAAAGTTACATATTTTACAGCACCAAGAGAATGAAGGTTGTGTCACTGTTTTCAACATATAAACTATATTTAGCAATTTATTCCTTGGTTTCTCTCTAAGTAAAAGAAAACAGCTTGATGTTTAAAAATAACATTTTGTAGGCTTGACGTTCATAATTTGGACTGGAATATTTTTTAAACAATTATTTTAAAAGAACGAAAAATCTCTTTCTGCTCATGTAGAATAAATTTTAATTCTTGCATGGGCCATATGTATGAAAGTTAGCCATTTATCTTCAATAGTTATTTCAATTTCATATGAACATTGCTATAAAAAATGTTTCTGATGTCAACCATTTTTGTATTTTCTTTTAATACAGAGTTTGCCTTTTACTGTTGCATCCTGTTAAGCAGTGGGGCAATGTCTGAACACTGGACAGGTCAGTTTTGTAGCAAAAACTCTGTTTTTACTGCTGAGATGGTCTAAGTTGCAAAATGTTATACTAACCATGTAAACACAGGGAAGTATATTTGATTCTGAAAAACCTTTTGATTTTATTAGCTGATACTATTTGTAACATCCTTAAGGAAAATGGCTCAAACATCTGAGTTTTAACCGATTATTTTTTTTTTAAGAAAGCAATCAATCATTCCTTATGTTCTCCCTTAATTCATTTTCAAACATCTTTGTGTATTAAAAACTTATTGTTTGCAGTGACTTCTACCAGGAATACAGCTCAGCGTTTTGGTCTTAGATCAATTAATTATTGTTCTTACTAGAGTCTAGGGAAGGAAGAAAAACCTTTTACAGTGCTTTACTAGAGGACATAACTAGTCAAGAAGCAACTAATCTGGATTCCATCTTGGGTGAAATGTTGACATGATTCTGATAAAAACCAAAAGGTCTGTCTAAGGATTGTGCACAATACTATTCCCATTTGTTTCCTTGGCTCCTTCTTGTCATCACCACACCAGGAGACACCAGAGTTCGACTCAAAAGTACCCTCTTATAAGGAAGGTCAAACTAAATGGACACATTTTTCTAGTTCTGGCATCTGAATTGGAACCTTTAACTCCTACCTCCTGACCTGTTTTTTTTTTTTGAGCTCCCCCCATGAGATATGAGTTATTATCTATAGAAATCTATCATCTATGGAAACCCACTATCATATTCAAAACCCCTTTGAGGAGCTTGAAGAAACACTGAAGCACTTACTCGGAGATTTTCTTCACTTATACAAGACTCAGATCCTGATGGATGCAATGCCCTAACTTATTGTGAATGTCTAGCCACTAGACATTAGCTTCTCAAAAGGTCTGGAGGCTATAGTTAACCTGAGAAAGCATAACTCTGAACTAGAAATAGAACCTACAGCAAAATGTTAATGTAAACTTAACTGATGGAGGAGGTGAAGCAGTGTTTTGTAAAGAAAAGAGCGCAACAGCCCCTGGAGCCACAGGCCTGTTTATAGCAGAGAGATGAAGGTGCCACCATGAACTTCCTTTCTAGCAAGGTCTGTAGCTGCTTTTATTTCCAATATAATATATTACAATATAACATAATTAGGAGATTAAGCAGGTATCAGACTATTTTTAATCTTCAGCAACCACAAGAAAAGGCAAGCCTTGTTGCTAGTGCATTTGATTGAAACACTACATAGAGATATTAAGGAAATCTTATGATTTTTTGGTTTCTTAATATGTCTTTGTTTTGCAGACTTTAGACTCAAAGAGATATTCTTTGTCCAGTTCTTCTAGAACAAGGCTAGACTTCTTCCTAGCAGTCAGCAGTGACTCTTTGAAATTGTTTTCAAAGCCACACGTTGGCTGGAACTATTTTAGGCCTTGCCTTTGCTACCTTGGCCCTATCTGAAAGGAAGAAGTTTGCCCTTGAAAGAGGGTTAAACTGCTATGATTCACCGGCTTGGAAGAATTGCAGGATGCTGACTGCCTGAAGTGGTGCCTCCCACTGGACCAGTGCAAGTTTCCTTCCTTCTTGTCTGACCAAACCATTAAGAAGTTAGTCAATTCCCTGAAGATTACTTCCAAGGAATATCCAAAAAGGAAATACCCAGCCCTGGAAAGGTAATTTACCTAGACAGGATTTGAGTTGCAAGGTTCTCAACTGAAGGAGAAAGTCCTATATCCCATTCAACTGTGGGAATACAATTTCAGAAGCTTTTCATCCCTTGAGCTAACAACTGCAGACGTTCCACTGGGAGGTGTCCTACAAAATCCAAAGTACTTGGAGATCCATATATTATCGCATCCGGCCTATTGGAGCCAAGAATGTGGCATATCTGTGTTCTCAGAGAAACGGTGGCAGAGCAGCATCCTCCATTTGAGAATGGTTTGAAGCCTCATCTGTGCATGCTGCCTCCTGAGCAGGCGCTATTTTTGACTTGGTGGAGGCACAACTGGGAGGAAATGCCAGCTACCTGTCTTTAGAGACTCGCTGTAATTTGTTTCCTTTGTTCTTAAGGAGCAGATCCCCAGCTGGTGTGAAATGGCATTTCAGAAGAGCTACTCCTGTGAGAAACCAGTCCTAATGCCTGCTGCACTTGTGGAGCCGACCATTAAGTAACAAGTCTCCAGGCCAGAGTGTTTTGTACTCTAGCCAAACACAGTTATGCTACTTGAAATCAAAGGGGCTGGTAGGCTGAGGGAATCTCACACAGTATCTACTTTTTTTTGGGTGCGAAATATACTTCAGAGGACCTCCAGCTAATTCAAATGTTCATCAGAGATTTTTTTTCTGCCTATGTTTTCAAAGTCCAGTTTACTCCAGAGGAAGATGTACTGGCAAGGAACTTGTGAGGGACAGGTGTGACTACGTGGAAATGGGTAAAAGCAACTTGGGGAGCTCCAGACCAGTTTATTGGAAGCAGAAGCATCCTCACCCCTGTGCTTCTTGGCCTTCTGGGCATTTTGAGAAAAAAAAATAAAATAAAAGATAATAGCTGTAAGAAGATACAGCACCAGGAGTAACAGATTGGTCTGAGAGCACCAACCCCTTATGCAAATGAGACAGGCTTTTAGTAGATAACAGATGAACATAGTTAAATTCCTTAATCAAATTGGCTTCAACCTATGGGATGACTGCATTTTCAAATATACCTCTACCCACCACTTCTTCCCCATTCTCTCTGTACTCAACAGCTGAGGCAAAAATGCTGAAGGGTCTTCACCTAAAAAAAAAAAACCCACCACCAAAAAAAAAGTGCAAACAACCAACACCCCTCCCTGTCTCCAGAACACTGGTATATCGAAATACCCTGACAACTGTGTGAACATATTCTCAACACCTGTTCAGTACTTTGCCAGATGCCTCTTTATTTCAGTGTTTGTGAATATTTACCTGCTTGTTCAATATATTGGTTTAAAACATGTAAAAAGATGCAGCAACAGGAATTTGTGAAAGTTCCTTATCACAGTCCCTTTTGAATGCCAAAACTGAAATTTTGTGGATCAAATGGACAAATTTCTCCCTTTTCTTTCTGGCTTGTGTTCCTCTCCATCTCTATGCCTCACTTTCCCCTTCTATAAAAAGGGCTTTGGGCTTTTTCTTGTTATTTGGACTTTACTGTGATCTACTCACACAGAGTGGTGATTTACACTGCACTACAGTTTCCAAGTGAAGGATGGCCAAGCTGGCCAGTAACAGCAATTACGATGTGGCTGTTTAGGTGCAGGGAAAGGCCAACATATTCCTTGGTATGGCCACAGAGATTTCATCCTTTATACTGCTCCTATGACTCAAGGCTATTTGGCACATAAAGGTTTGGAAGGACTGTTTCTTCCTTGGGTGCAACTCTGATATGGATACATAAACGCATCAGAATTTTGTTAAGCTCGAAACACACTTTTCTCAGAACTTTGGGGGTTTTTGATGTTAAAGATAGAGCTGTCTCTTGCAGTACAACAGGCCTCAGACTTTCACAGCTCCAAGACATAGATGTCTGATTACTTAAGCTCTATTTGAAATTAAATTCCAGCCTCAGGGGCATTTTGATAATAAATTCATTTAGGGAAGAAGTTTCTTTCACAGGCACAAACATCCTTTACAGCCATGCTCTGTGCCAGTATATCCACAGAGAAAACGTAGGGTACTTTCCCCACACTTCTTCCTGTATTCTTTTCTATGGTCTGACTACCTGATTCACCACTTCTTTTGGCAGTTACTATCCCCTTGCACTTGACTCAGCTTTATTGCTCTTCCAATTTCTCCTCAAGCTAAGCGCATCTACATCGTTACTGAAATCTGTCTTTGAGGATGCCACTAGCCTGCCAGCTAAGCTTCCTTCCCCCTCTTCATCCTGCCTTGCATTCATAGCAGAGTCCTCCTGATGACTCTTTGTTGCTTCTCCTCAGTTTCCTTCATATTTGGGGGAATAGAGAGAGGAATTAGCCATCGGGCTGGAAGTGGGGCTCACGGAGTGACTGATGGCTGAATTTACATGCTCAGAGGGCACCAGCCCAACAAGCTCCGGGCTTGCTGAGCATCCAGGGATGAGCACCAGGAGGGTGAGGGTGACTTTGTGGTGGAGCTGGGCTGAGCCCTGACCACAAGCTGATACGTAGTGTGTGTGGAAGGAGAAGGAATTTCCCAAGCTTTACTTCCTTGCAGACAGGAAGCTAAATAGAGTTTTAAAAATGAAGCTGAGAGAAGTGAATAGCTTTCTGCTGGCTTTGGTTTCCCCCAGGAATCATTTCTGATCCTGTATTTTTGTCGCTAACAAATTTAGACCATATTTTCCTGTTGCTGTATTTCAGCCTTCATTTGATACCAGACTACAGTGGCTTATAACAGTGATCAAAATGAATGTTGAATTCCCAAGGACTTTACTGAGGTTGCTGTATCCAACACTTAGAAAAGCACTTTGAAAAGGGGACTAAGGATTATTATTCCCGTTTTATGGATACAGTGTCATATTATTGCAGACATCAAGACGAAGGATCGCCTCGCACGTACTTCTTGTCCATAGGAAACCAAGGAGGGGGGGAAGTCTCAAGATAACGAATTTTCCAGCAGATTTGCAGACCGCTTCCAGCAAAAAGATAAGCACTTCATCTTCTGTGATTTGCCTCACCTTGATTTCTACTTTTTTTTTCCTTGCACTACCCTATCTAGAAAGAGGGGAAAAAGAGAGAGAATTTATACAGGACTTGCAAGAGTTGCTTGTAGCCAAATTCTGCTATCGACCACTTCTTGGGAAATCTTGTTTACAGGGACTGGATTTTAGGACTACATTTGCATTCAATGGTAATGATTTTCTTTTAGTCCAGGTGGGATAACTGCAAAGAAAGTGCCCATCTGCAAGTCTGTGGAAGGTAGAGTGCAAAGTACATTACACTTCTGAGTGGAGCAGTGGGAAGGCAAAATGCTCAAGAAAAATCCACATTGTTAGAGCCACAACAAGGATTTTGATTATGCAGGTTAAAATAACTCCTTGGTTATGCCTTATATCCAGTAGTATTATCACTTCCAAGTGGGGCACCTTTTTTTTTTTTTTTCCAGCCAGGTAAATCTTTAAAAAAAAAAAAAATAGCCTGGATCTTTAGATAGAATTGAATGTTCTGTGACTTTAAATGAAAGCTCCACTGTTGTTGGGCAAATAAATTTAAACCACTTAACATGGCAGAGAAGGTCAGGCAAGCTTATTATAGTGATCATAGCGTTACAGCTATTGCGATTGACCGCTGCTCTTTGGAATCACCAATAATCAGAGGCCGCAAGCTGTGTTTGCAGAGAAAGGTCATCATTCATTTTTTTCGAAGCATTAATATCTTTTGTTTGTTTGGCTCAACATGAAACAGGAATCGATAGAGGTAATTCACAGAGCAATTAGCCCCTCATCTGTCAAACGGTGTCTGGGTGTATTTAACAAAAAGACCTTTGGAAAGGTTTAAAAAGGAGGAAAGTGCCTGTACCATCAACAATTTATATTTTCTACATGACACGTTGTGTATGTATCTGTGAAGAGAGGGGACCTTGGGACTAAAAAAATATACATAAAACATGCTGTAAATCTGTACTCAGACTTTAAAAACCTGCAGTGAGACAAACTGTTAACTGACTTGGAAAAGTTTTTTTTTTTTGTGCTGTTCTTAGTGAAGATAAAAATTTTCTACCCAAAGCTCAGCGAAAAGTCAGACAGCTGTTCAAAAACTTGCCAGATGAATTACATGAAAGGGAGTGGGGCAGCATATAAAATGTACGAGGGCAGAGACAGAGCCATAAGGTGCCTTAAAGCCCTGCTCTGACATTTTAGGGCACTGTGAGGTCCTCTCCCACCCCCAAGAGGTTTTCTTTATGGGGACACTTAGGACAGTTAAGGAAAACTGAGAAAAAGTGCAAAAAAAAATCAGAACGTAAGTTATTGCTTCGCTACACTTACAAAGTCTTCTTATAAGCATTGGTGAAGTCTCAAATTTGAGATGTTAAACTGGGAGGATAAATCTAAAGTAGATCCAGTGCACTTTGTTTCTGAGTACAAGTGTCTACCAGGGGATTTAATATACATTAAGAGTTGGCTGTAGAGTGTCTGTATTTGGAAGTAGAATACTGGCAAAGAGCATATGAACTGTTAAAAAGGGTGTATTTTAGACTTATCATAAAAGGTTTGGAGGTTGTCCCAGAAGTTCAGATTCTTATCCCAGACAAAATTTGGCTATCTCAGCAGCCTAAGAGTAAGGCTCTGGACTTTATTAGAGGAGTAATTGTAGGCTAAGCTTTCCTTTCTTTTTGCTTCAATGCTGAAATTCTCTATCACATTAGAAAGTTTAGAGTTGCTGAAAATTAACACCGCTTCCAAAGTCCAGGACTTTGAGTTCCAGTTCAAGCAAATTTTAAAAGTCGCATCAGAAAGTTGTCTGTACTTTTATGTTCCCAGTGATTTTTATGCCTTCTCCTGCATCATCAATTTTACATGTTTAGTTATTTAGTTATTTTGAGGACTGGGAAGGTGCTGTGGAGGCCACCTATTGATAGTACTGGGAATTTTGCTTAATTAGAGCCTATAGAAGTTTGAATCTTTGGTGCCATAGAGCTAGCCAGATGTTCATTATAGTCACTCAATTTATTTAAATAGGTTTCTACCAGTGGACTCCACAACCAGGTCTTCAGATGTGGACAGAAGGTGTGTTAAGCCCGGCTTGCTAACTATGTCATGTTCTCAGCATGTTCTCCGAAGCCTCAACCCTAAGTCATTGTCAAATGCACCAAAGGCTCCCAGTGCAAAACCAAGTGAAAATGGTTCTTGAGCACTGTTGATACTTTCAAGTTACTTCTAGCTGTCTTCCTTGATCTAAAACTGACTCTTCTTCCATCGAGGTTTTCATGGTTTTGTTTTGGGCCTTTTTCTAAACTGAAACACTGAAATTACTTGAAACTTTTTACTTTATGGGTAGCCATTCTAATTTGCGGTAAAACGGAGAGATTCTTTGTGACCTCAAAAACTCCTGTCAGTAATTAGCAAATATTTATCATCTATTGTGAAATTAACACTAAAATTTAAATGTTTGTTTCTAGAAAAAGTGTCCTAATTCCATCTGAAGAAACTTCGGAGTAAAATATAACAGCTTTTTGTTTGCAAAAATCTTAGTTTCTTAATCTCCAAAATGCAATGTATGCACAGTGACTGAAAGTCATGAAATTAATTTTATTTTCCTATCTTGAACAATTTTCTAAATGCTGATCTCTCTGCCACATCTCTAGTACTATAGAATTAGTTCACAACTACCTTGGTAGTTTTTCTTTCTTTTTCCTTTTAGATATCCCTATAAGCTCCCAGTGCCAGCTGTGGGCTTCTGCTGGGAAAAGATATAGGAAAAACATTTCCTTACTCCATGTACACTTTTAAATCTAATGCATCGAAATCACTCTGAGTTAAACATTCTTTTTTTTTTTTTTTCCCCCTTTCCCCCTTTATTTTGTTACAGTGCTGTGCAGAAGTCTTAGGTAAATTAAAAAATGGCTTTCAGGTTCTAGCCTGAGGTCAATCAGTGGTCTGTGATATTATAGCAGGTGGTCTTCAAAGTCCCACTATCTTTGTGGTCATAATTTTATTATCTTTTTGGTGGTTTCTCAATTAAAGGCTTGATTAACTAGGCTTGGTGGTTTGTGATGAATTTGGAGTGCTGACAATGCTCTGTTTGCCCCCAAAGTGTGAGAACCAGTGCTCTAGAAGGTTATATTCCTTTCTCTTTTGATAATGCAAGTTAAATTCTTGCAGGCTCTTCTGTGATTTTTCTCTGATTTTATGGATCTATTCTTAGATTTAGCTAGATGGATAGGCTGCTGGGGACTGTGCTACTTTGTTATTGTCACTGAGGTAGGATAGTCCATCAGCAAAACACCTCTTAAATATCAGTCCTGGCTACCATCCAGAGAAAATCAAGACATGCTATTGAACAACACTTAGGACCAAATCTTTCTTCCTCCTCTGCCACCACTAAGCAAATTCGTTAAAGGTCTTGGCCTGTATTTAAAATAACATGAGCTTGAAGAACTTGCTAGTGTTTCATCTTAGGAGACATTAAGTGTTAGAGGAAAGGCCAAGAAAAAAAAAGTTGGCAGCCTCCTCATCCAACAAGTTCAAAGATGGTGTTGATACCTAAATGTCCAATCTATCCTTACACATGTGTTTGCCAGGCAGCTTGTCTAAGGAGCTGGGCAGGGTTTTCAAAGGAGCAAATGGCAGCAAGATGCCTGACTACCACTTGTGCCTTTGAAAAATCTACCTTCTTGTCTACAGTGACATTTCCCCAAAAACCTACCATGGGCGGTAAGAATAAATGGTTCTGACAGTCAGTCGACAACTGCAAGCAATTAGAACCTTCTAGATCTTCCCTGACTCTACATGCCACAGCATTTAATAAAATAGCAGCAGTCAGTTTGTTAGCACTCCTACCAGTGAGCACAATCTCTGTCTGTATCTGTGAAATGTTTCCAGGTAAGTCAGTTATGAATAATTGCCATTCCAAACGAAGTTTAAAAAAAAAAAAAAAGTGGAGACCTTTTTGTGCCTTGCACAATAAAGGGAAAACATCGCACTGAAAGATGGCAAAGGCCAAAGAACCTAAAGAAAAACAGACAAAGCTTATATAGTGATTTTTCAGTAGTATTCTTACATGTTGCAGCAGGTCAGAACTGGAAATGAATGAGCTTAAGGCGTGCTGCCATTCAAAAAAAAAAAAAATGAACAAAGGATTAATTGCTGTTTGGCATCACATTTTTATTTATATTTATGACTGCCTTTCTTAAAAGCCTGACTTCCTATTTATGTGCAGGTTTCCTTAAGCAGTTTTAACCTAAACAATTCAACTTTCATTCATGGATATAATCTAATAGGAAGGAATTTTCTGTCATGTTGGTTTATGCTCTTGAATGAAGAAAACATTTCAAGTTAGCTTTACACATATTTTAGGAAAACAGAATCCCACAGAACGGCAACTCTCAAAAATAACCCACGCTATGTCCCTAACAGGGGAAGGCAGCGGTTCCTTCTCATGGTGACTTCGGCAGCTGCATTTTCTTAGCTGAGAGCAACATTTCTTGGAGATGGAAGGCATATTTATCTCTGTTTTGCAAAGGCCAAGGGTACACCTGCTCTGCATCTCAAGGACCTATCCAAGGGTAAAGACTCACTAGTTTTCCAGACTACTGGCAAATCTTCAAGTTTAGCCTCAGGAAGAGTCAAGAGTGTCCTCCAGAGAGGATGTGCCCTGTCCCACTGAAAAAGCATAGCAGCTGGAAATCAGTTTTCAGCCATGTGCTGGACCATGGAGCATCCTGCACTTACAAGTGCTTTCTGCAAGGACTCATAAAAATATCCAAAGCTTAAGAAATGTGAATGCTTTGTCTTTGAAGACAGTAAATTCTGAAAGGAAGAGCTGACAAAGCATAAAGTGGTTTTGCCCAGATGACACAGAAAACCCACAGCAGAGTCAGAAAGCGAACCAAATTCCAAGGCAGGGAAAAATTTCCACGCTACTCTTGGAAGTCCTGTAAATAAAATCTTTGCTGAAGTAGAAATATTTTCACAGATTATTTCAGCTTTGAAATAGCATATTTTACTGAAAAGTTTCCAGTTAGCTGTGTTGATAACATCAGGCCAAGTCCTGAACTCCATCAGGTTAAAAGATCAACAAAATATAGAATAGTTTCTATGGTGAACTCTGTAGGTATCAGATGGAGAGATGTACCAGGAACACACATCACACCTGGATCAGGAAAAAGGCACACTTGTTTTCTACTGGAGCCATATCATAGGCTTCTCTTGCATCCTTAGTGTGGAAATGCTTAATTGTAGATAGTACTTTAAAGAAGTTAAGCCGCTCTGGGTCTCAACATTGCTAAATTTTCAAGGGCCCACAGATACTAAGTTCTGGGCCACCACCAAATCTGTGCACTAGAGGTGTTTTCAGAAAGACTCTTGTAAACCTATTCAGACTGGTTTTTCAAGAGCGCCTAAGTGAACTACTTTTTCAGAGACTGATGGGAAAAATCCCATCCTTTCAGGTCTGGATTTCAGAAGACATTCATGATGCCATGAAGGATAGAGCACTTGTAATAATTGCAGCATCAAGACCTGTCCAGTCTTCCTTTGAGTTGCCAGCTCATTCTCTCAAACCAGGACAGCACATAGTGTGTCTGGGTTTCAGTTTTACCATCTCCAGATGAAGGCAAGGACAGCATGTTTTGGTTTAGGTTTTGGGTTTGCTTTTTTTTTTTGAAGCAAAGACCTGCTGGAAGAAAACTGTTAATTTACCTAAAGTTAGGAGACTTGTGTTTGAGAGTCTGTCATTCTGCTGTCACACTGCTCATCTGTGTTATTAGCTACTCATGTCTCGTAATTCCTATTAATGTTATTTCAGGTAATCAGTCTTTTTAGGTAATGTCATGGGGCCCTAGTACTCAACTTTTGTTGAGGAATGACCTGAACATTACATTTGTAATCAGAACTGCATTTTCAATTCTTATCTTCCAAAGCTGTCATGAAATGGCTTTTTGGCTCCACCTCAATCTCTGTCAGACTATGGGGTTCATGGGGACTTGTTTATGACTGCTGGAACCTACACAGAGATGTCTACTGACACTCTTCTATGTAAGCACAGTCTCCATACCTTCCCCAAGCCCACCCCCTCTCCTGTAGATATACCTACTTTGATATTTGATCCATGTGTTCTTACTAGAAATCTTGTGACAAATTGTTCTTTTACATCATTGCCAAATGCCTCGAAGTGAAAACATACTTTGGGTGGGGAAGGAAACCTACTTATAATTTAAACGAAAGCAAAATTGGGAACCTGTTAATAAAATTAGATTTCCTTGACACTTTCAGTCAATGCAAAAATAATTGTGGGAATATAAAAGGTTTTTTATGGTCAATTATTCTTGCCTTAGTAAGTATCTATAATCATAACCACCTCTGAATAGGTAATAATCCTCAGCAGGGAGAAGAGAAACTTCCCCGCAGGACCATAAGGAAGGTAAAACGTTATCACATGCATGCATAAAATATATTAATATTGAGATGGTGCCAGTGCTAAGGTCAGATGGCTAGACATCTTTTCTTCCCTAGAAAATATACTATTCCACCTTACTGGACTGCTGACAATTGATCTGCATTATTGCTCTTTGGCAAGTGTATGTGCACCTAAATATTTCAGATAATAGGTATTACAGTATTAGGTAAAAGCTTCCTTGAAATCTCAAGCAATGTCAAAGAAGTATAAATTGCAGAATAGGAAAGATGAAGATGACACTGGGAAGCTTTGAATGAGATGTCATTTTGCATTTAGAAAGACAACTGAAAAAGTTAAGACAAAGAGAGGAAAAATACTATCCTGTCTTTTTTCAGCAAATGCCCTTAAAGGCTTACAAATGACCTCTTAGCAGAAATGAGTTTCACTTGGGTTTCAGACACTGTTTATTATCTGGGAAAGTGAAGGGAAGGAAAAAGCAACAGAGAACTCTGACAAATTATGCTTATTTGAAGGTAAAATGCTTCCCATCAGCAGTGCACTGAGAATGTACTGGACATGTCAGCTGGATGTTGACATCGTCACGTCCTCTACAAGGTCCTTCACCAAGCAAGGAGTACGAAGAACTTTTCTGGAGAAAATCCTTCTGGAATCTGAATTGAGTGACATCACTGTCCCACACATCATGCCTGGGAAATCCAGATTACTCCTGTTAATGAAAGGGGAAAGAGAAGCACGTTCTGTAAATACGGAGCTTGAACCCAGTTTCCCTGGCTGCCACCCAGATGTCTCTCAGTACAAATGGGCTCATCTGATCTTTCCAGTCAATTTTATTCTGGAAAGTAGCCAGTGGGCCTAGTTCATGACCCAGTGATGTCATTATAATTCATTTTCGCTCACCACCAAGCCTTCTGAACTTTCCATTTTACAATGGGTCTTTTTAATAAAGGCAGTCATGAATAGAATTCATAAGCACTCCTAATGATTTATAATCTTTTTCTATTTTTTTCCTTATATCTTTAAAATGGACAATCCTGCCTTCTCTGTTAAAACTGCTTAGGGAGGTTTATTTCTTCTGTCATAAAACACAGTATAGATTTTATAGCTAAAACAAATGCTATTGCCACCTATTTAAAAGGGGGAGCTCTTGCAAATACAAAATGTCCTCTTCTGTCTCAGCAGCATAAGGTTGCTGCAATAAAGAGGTACTTACAGTATTGGCAGGTCTCTGGCTATGGAAAAGTGTGTGAAGGCTTTCACTGGAATGACCAGAGCACTTCCCCATCCCTATTGGTGAGGTATTGGAGCTCATATGGCACACATGCACCAGAGGAGACCTGGAAAGCTGCAGCACATGTAACCTGCAGCCTGTACCTGCTCAGACAAGACACTGCTGAACTTGGCTCCAGCGCCCTCCTGAAGCCTTGCCTCATTGAACTTGTTTAACCCCTCCCAGCTAAAATAAACTTTCCTGAGATTACTTCACTTATCCTCGGCATGGATCTTTTCACCCCTGGGTTGTAGGAGCTGAGTGGATGATCAATGCATTTGCAGCCTGCACTGTAATTTAACTTGCTGTGTCTGACAGGAGATGTGGAATTGCTAAAGAGAGGCTTTACTTGTAATCTTCTTATCATCTTATCCTGGAGTGTTTGTGAAGGGGGAGGCCTTTCCAGCAGAGACTCGGAGTTGAGGGTTAATGCTGAGAAAGAGAAATTGCCCTATAGTGCATCTGACTCGGTGACCTGATAAAACATGCTCTGGACAGCTCATGAACTCTAGCCTCTAACCACACACTGTGCTCAGGCTTTCCTGCACTACCATCACTTGCCTTCCTCTCGTAAGCTCATTAAGAAAAGTCACTGGCTGTAAATATGACGATAGAAAAAAAGTAAGAGTAGTAAATCTTTTCTCCCTTCCTCTCTTTCTTGCTCTCTTTAATTTCTGATGCTATTTCAGATCTTCTTGACTGAACAATAATTAGCACAAGTCTTGCGTGATTAATGGGAATGAGATGAATGGATCAGCGGTACTAAGAACTGGAAGGAGACAAGGATCAGTGGCACAAGGGGAAAAGGTGCAGGAAGTCAGAAACGAAGGGATCCTGGTTAGGAAATGTAAAGAATGGAAATAAGGAGTAAAGATAATAAAAGGACTGAGAAGAGGGGCAGAAATTGAGAGGAACCTGGAAGTGATGAAGGAAAAAAAATACCCATTGGAGACCGAAAAATGTGATGAAATTCAGGCATTTGGCTAAGGGTGAAGAATTGCTGGCTTCTAGCTGGAGCTGAGCAATGGATCTGTTGCACAATCTTAGCTAAATGGCTTCTTTGAGAAGTAAGCAAAAGGAAGGGAACGATCCTGCCAAGCTCCCATTACCATCTGTGGAAAACTTTGTATTTCCTTTACTAAGAGCTGGATCAAGCTCTAAGGGAAGGGATGTAAGAGGGGCCAATAGGAGAAACTGCAGAGACAGCTAGTTAAAGTAGAAAGGGAAGGAGAAGCGGGATTTTAGGATTAATCAAGAAGCTAATGGGGAGCGGTGACAAGCTATGAAACCCAGTTTTTGTAACATAACATCCTGCAGACATAAGTGAAATGTCTTAAAGCTTTCACATGCAGTCATACTGTAAAGTTGATAATCCTACAGAAGCGCATGGAATTAATTAAAACTCCTTTAAAGGGCTATTAAGGGGAATTCCAACTTCTTTACTGTCTGAGTGCTGTTTCACACAGTTGTTATTGATTAGACTTGAGTTGTAAAGTGGTTTGTAAGAATTAGGGAAGGGCAAATGGTTTAGAAATATACACGGTGGGTGTCCAGACTGGAGCAGACCAAACTCAAATAGTTATGGCTACTGTATTATTAGAAACTCCTCATTTGAGAAGGAAAGAAGAAAAACCTCCCTTGGGTAAACCTCAGAGAAGTTTTCCAATAAGTCTTTTCCCACATCTGAGAATTTTTCAGAAGGACGGGGTAGTCAGATCTCAAGTTTGCTGGCTCTGAGCTACAGTCAATGTATGTGGCCCATCAAACCATAGGTGTCTGTGATAGGAAATATACTCCTAGGTGAGTCTACTTCTGATCCTAGTCGTAGTCTAGTTTTATTAGTACCAGATTTGATGTAGACTTCACTCAGTTCTCAGTGTGATCAGCTCCTTCAAGGTGTTGTTACCTTTAAGTGGAGAGGAGGGGGTTGAAATCCAAGACAAATGTGTAGCTAAAGCAGAGGAATGGAAGAGATGACCTCCTTACAAATTCAAGAAGTAGTAAATTGGGAGTAGCAGGAAATACTGTGATCTGTCCGTCTGTTTATGAGCCCACACTGCCCTGTGCATTTCAGCCATCACTACTGACTGCAATCTATCTTGCATTATGACCCCAACCTTGTTCTTTTTCAAGGTCTTGAGTCTTGGGGTGCTTAAAGAACTTTTCCCTTTCTGGCTTCCCATGGCAAGATCTGTTCTTTTCTTCCCCCTCATCCATCATATTTCACAGAAGATCCTTAAATACATCTAGAGTTTGCAAAGCTACCAGTTTTTTTTTGCTTTACAAGTATTTATGTTGCAAACAAAAAAACCTGATGATAAAATCTCACCATTCCTGTTGGCGAAAACTGAAATAATTGCTCAGTGGAAGAAACTGTGAAATTTCACAGTTTTATTCTGGGATTGAATTTTGGCCATTTTTGCAGTGTATGTGCGTTTTTTTTTTGTGCGTGTGTATGCACGCCTGCATTCAAAAGTCCTGAAGGAAACCCACCTCTCATTTAGTAGAATGTCCTGAAAAAGAATTAGACAAACTGACCAAACTCACTTTAATTTTTAATAAATCTGATTTTGACCTTTGCTGTGAAGACTATGAAACTTGATGGATTCTGGGTATTGGAGTCATTAGTGTCTGATCACTATCCTTGACATCACCAGCAGCAGAGCTCTCTACTTGTCAAATCAGCTCATATTTACCCACTTCCGTGTTACAGCTATCTATCGCTAACTGCATTGCTCTTGGTGAAATGTTTTGGTAGTTTCAACAGAAAGGCACTGAGTTAACAGAACTTCTAGAAGTAAATTTTCTGCTAGACCATCTACCTACTTTGTAACAACCTCACCCCATTCAGTTGAGATTTTACCACAGACTTCAGTAGGCAAATATGGTGGACTACAGGTTCTCCCAGATAACAAAGCAGTTACTGCTTTCTCACGACAAATGCTTTACTCTTCTCAGAGCATTTTTGGTGTGTGGTTTTGTGTTTTGTTTTTTTTAAAAAAAAAAAAAAACCAACTTTTGTTTGCTTGTTTTTAATTTACAGCTGGGGCTATGAAAGGGACTTTTTAAAGATAAGTTACAGTCTTTTTTTTTTTTTTCCCACTGCAATTTTGTTTAAGATGAAAATAGAAACTCTCACCCTCCAGGAGAGCAGTCTGGTAGCATTGTCAAGAGCACAGTAACATTCCAAAGACAAAATCACCCAAAGAAAGAACGACAAAATTAATCTAACCTGGTGCATTGCTTGACATTTGCTGCTCCTGTCAGGCCTAATAGAGATATTTTTACCTGTATTTGCCTATTCAACATATCAGTCCCTCAGCCAATTTTGGAAATTATTTCTGATTTATGGCTCTCTTTCTGGCGAGTGTCGCCTCAACCTGTCAATTATCCCTCAAAGCAAATGCTAAGTGAATGCTAGCTGGGTAAAATTAATAAAGGAAACCTTTACTTTAAAAACCTGAAGACACAGGCTTATGAAATGGATAATTCAACCAAGCTTTAACTCAATTTCTGCTCCTGATATTTTCAAGTAATACAGAGAAGATGCTAGGTGCTAGGGAAAAACAAAATAAAATGCAAAGACCAAGGTGTCTGGTGGAGGGACCATAGGTTTTGTTTGTTTGTTTTGTTGTTGTGTTGTTTTTTTTTTAACTCCACTGTAACACTGCTTGAGTTGCCTTCTGCTCCATGATCACAGGTTTCATTGGCTCTCTAGAATAAATTTAAGTCAACTGGAAATGCATAAAGCCTCTTATTTGCTGCCTGTGCCATCCAAAACACACTCAATGCAGAATGAAGAGCTGGGACCAGTTTTTATGATGTGTTTCCTGTTGCACTTCCACACTTCCCCACAGAAATAGATCTAGACAGTCATGGAGAGAAACACTGACAGGTTCTCATTCTCTCTCTTTGTGCCTGTTCACATGGCAAAGATGACATTAATGATTTGCAGGGAACCAAAGGGATCAGCCAGTACATGACATGTCAGGTGGTGAATTCCTGAGACTTAATCGTTAGCATCTTGTTGCACCAGGTGCCACATGGGTGGGGAAGCTATCATAAAGCTCTACCATAAGGCACATGGAAGACAGATCCTCTAGTACCTGGATATTTCCTGCCTGATAGTGCTTAGATTTCTTATCTACATGATTTTAAAGACTTTGTACTACTGAGGAAGTCATTATCACTTACAAAATACCAAGAATTTTAACCCCGACCACTGAAATAATGACTATGCCATTTAATTGATCATTCTCCTCCTGAATTCATGTTTGCAGGACTAATTTGAGATCTGATCTTCCTGAACTCATGGGAAGTATTGAGCCATGTCCAGGGGGCCATCTCTTGGTTGTAAAAAAATAATTTAATAAGTGATAATAGTGGCATGTGATGAAAGCCTGCCTGGCAGCTGAATACTAGGTGTCCCATTCTTGACTTTCAGTTGGATTAAGTTATTACTTACTCTGCTGTTCAGAAATCTTTTGAATCAATTTTCTTTAATATCTTTCCAGATAATTTTGCCCAATGTGTTATAATACCATAATTTAAAAGTTTCCCATGCATGCACATTGAAACAATGCATGGCTGATTCTTTGTCCTTCTGTGGCACAGTCCTTTACACCATGGATCTGGCTACAAGAAGAGTCAAAGAGCCAATATTTTTCCAAGAGCTATTTGAAACAGAAAACTGATTTGAAATTGTGCCTGGAAAAGTTCATGTTCTACTACATATAACTTTATAAACTTCATTGCAGTTGTAAAGTCAGTGAAATGACATTTTCTATCAAATAGTGGTGAGGTGTTAATATTTGAGGACTTTTCTCCCCCAAAACAGGTCTCCTGCATCAGGGGGAAAAAAAAAAATAGACTGCATATATATATATATATAAACACAGTTCCTACATTCTCACATCAAAGCTTCATACAGCTCCTTTCCTAACTGTAAATTTTGTTTCTTTGCTGCTATGTGAAATAGATTACTGAAGGTGTCAGTCTCTGGACCAGATAGACTCCAATGATCTTCCTGATTTTTCAGGGCTGAATTTGTCTCCGTACTTGGATGTTAAGTTTATACTATCAGGTTTTTTTGACCTTTGTGAAGCCCAGATCACAGATGTGAAAGGATGGATGGCCGAAGTTCCAGAGGTGTTGAACACTACCAATACAAATTGAATTTTAATAGGAATCAGGGTAGTTCAGCACTTCCCATTTTCAGATTTAACATTTCCTTGATCTGTATGAAGCTGTATTATATTTCTTTATTTGATCTGTTCATCAAGTTAAATTACCTTTGCATAATCAGGGACATTTTAGTTCCTTCACTTTAGAATAAGAAATACCTCCCTTTCAGATACCACTGTGTGAGAATTCACATGAACCAGGAAAAAAAGAAAACCTGTTCTAGTTTCATTTCTCGCTAGGGAAAGCACTGACTATTCAACTGGTCCATCTGCCTGGAAGAAGCCTCCAGATAGCTCTCCCTGCATGACAGAATCCTTATGTTACTCCATTTGGATCAATAATTTCTCATTTGAGGGCCAGCAAGGCTCTGTGAAAAGTGTGGTTCAAATCAACCAGGTCCTGCTGCAATACTAAACCAAGTGTCTCTGCATCTGAATGTTTATACTGTGTCCATCTGGGTTAGGAATTTCTTATTTGGTGCCTAGCTATGTCACAATTGCGTCATCTCCCTTAAAGCGAGAAGAAGAAAAAAAAAAGCCTGGTTGGGTGTCAGAAACCTATATAATTAAAAGGCTTCAATGACACAATGGTGAAATACCCTGTTTTTCTACAGCCTCAGGCTACTGAGCCACAAATAAATCCCATTTTAATGAAAGAAATCTTATTTTGTCTACAAAAATCTGGAAGTCCAGGAACATAATGAGTGTATAGAGAAACCTCACATCATCCTGGCTGTGCAGGGGTTTGCCTGCACACCCTCATAATTATATGCAGACCACATATGTACCTTTATCGCAGGCAGCTGGAGAGAAACAAGCAACAGTTCTACAGTCAAACAGAGTCAAGAACCACAGGCTGTACATTTTTATATGACTGTTACTCTGAACAAACTCCTTTAATTTTCCATTCTTTCATTTTAACAAAAGCTTGAACACTTCACCATTGATTTGCCTATTCCACAGAGAGACAGACAGAGAGAGGGAGAGAGCAAGTGAGGGGTGGGGGTTGATTTCCAATATTATGTAAAACATTTGGTTTCATGAAGCAAGCTGGAAAAGGGGATGAAAAAAAGAACCCTTTAGGAAAATAGTTTTCCATTGAAATCAGTGTATAAAGTAGGTCCCATTGGGAATATGTTTTCTCAAAGCTAAATTTTTAAGTTCTTTCTACACTTCTCATGCCACTTGTCAGCAGAGAAATGAAAGGGAAAAAATAACCCTTGGGGTTTCACAGCTTTGCACATTGAAGAAATGAGGGATCACTCAATGGTTATCAGAACTCGGCATTTCTTGTC
This sequence comes from Trogon surrucura, assembly GCA_020746105.1. NCBI lineage: Eukaryota > Metazoa > Chordata > Aves > Trogoniformes > Trogonidae > Trogon > Trogon surrucura. The sequence goes on along the minus strand of CM036627.1, from coordinate 16,347,929 downwards.
GAGGAAGAATCTAGCATCTCTCAGACTGTTTCACGCTTGTGGACACAACAACTGGAAAGATTGTGGTATTACTTCTGCAGTTTTGGAATTTTGCATTGTTTCCTTTTCATTTCTGTTTTATTAGAAACTAGTAACAAATATCCACCTACACGCCATCTTGTATGTATATATATATTTTGCACATATCAAAGCCATATCATCAATTACCTGCAGCATAACAGAAGCCATCACATTTACACCAACACGCAGGACTCCAGCCACTAAGACAATTGTAACAATACAAGACCATTAACTCAGACTACTAGATTGGCAAAAGCCAGCCACTCCAAAAGCACTTAATTTGGGTCTAAGCCACATTAGAAGAATGAAACAGCTCTAGGGAAGATGGGAAACAACACCAGCAATGCTGCTAGAACATCACACATCTCAGAAGGCCAAGTATACAGCTCTCCTTGTTAAAACTTGACAATACTAATAGTCCTTAAGTAAAAGGCTCCACCCTGGCATAAAACACCTCAATGTTATTACGATCACCTTTGCAAAGATGTAGATTCCTCTGCAAAAACACTTGCAACGAATCAGAGAGTCACCCTGTGCAGAAAAGTATCTGTTCCTCTGTCAAACTTTAATGCTGGGCTGGCCACTAAACTCCAGAATACGCCCTCTGTGATCCCCCCAGCACCCTCCCAGGGAGGATAACAAGGGAACCAGGGAAAGAGACCATGATGTTGAAAATACATGGACCAGCTTAATGGAAGAAAAACAAGACCAACGAACAATACTAATCAAGATGTTAAACTACACACAGCTATTACACAAGTATACAAATATACACAAAGATACAAGAGAATATGTTAATGCAGAATGCACACTTTCCAGATAACTACATCACAAGTAAAACAAAAAGTCCCAGGCTGGACTCAACAGCAGGTGGGACCATGCAATTCCAGAATCCAAATAAGAGCCAAAATAAAAGCTGTGGTGCTCCTACCTGGTGATGCAGAGGGCAGACAACCCGTCCTGAGGAACATTGCTCCTGGGCAGCGAGACAGCAGGAGCAGCAGCAGCACAGGCAGAGCTGACACCCCGCCCAGGACAACCCTCCCAGCACAGCAGCACTCAAGGCCCCAGGGCTCTGCTCAGGGGCCCTTTTCTACTGAGCACCATGGGAAGGAACGCTGGGATTGGGCCTCTGGGGTCCCTCCCCACAGGCACAGCTGCCCCCTGCCCTATTGTCATTGTCCCCAGTGTTAGAGCAGCAGAGAACTGCCAGCCTGGGGCTCTCCCACCAGGGCTTGGGGAGAGAAGGAGCAGCAGAGAACTGCCAGCCTGGGGCTCTCCCACCAGGGCTTGGGGAAAGAAGGAGCAGCAGAGAACTGCCAGCCTGGGGCTCTCCCACCAGGTTACCCTCCTAGCAAATAATTCCTGAAACATCAAGGAGAGAGCAGATGAGCATGCACAGCATCTATAAGAACATTTTTTGTTTTGTCTGAATCTGTAAGGCAGCCTTTTGAACCAGAGCTTTTGGCTTTGATCAAATCTTCCAGCTCTTAGGCCAATACCACGTTTTGCACAATTTCCTCTCAAAGCTATGAATTAGGCAAGGCTCTCTCACAGGGTGGCCGAGATTTGTGGACAGGCTTGCCCAATGTATCTTGTGAGTTCTTCTCTCAAATATATGTGTACTTGGACTGATGTGTATAGCTGATAAATCAACATAACCCAACATGATTTATTATTAACAGCTATGTTAAGAAGTGTCTATGATTCTATTGAATATTGTGGTCAAACCAATGCTTCTCTCTCATTCTTTCTTTTCCTCTCAGGTTATTCCTTCTATTTTTCTGCTTTGTTGTCTGGTTTTGGTGGTTTTTTTGTTGGTTTGGGTTTTTTTCTTCTATTTCAGAGGTGTTTGTTTCTATGTATTTCTGTGTATGAATAGAAAAATCAAAATGTTAAGATTAGAATAAAATACTTTAAAAAAATGGAATTTACTTCTGGGATAGAACTGCATCATCATTTTTTCTACATGAATGAAAAAGCAAGAACCCAAAGCAACGACTGCTAATTACTAACTACTATATTGGTGCTTATATTGGTCTCTAAAGTTTATTGCGGACTTTTCTCATTTCTGGAGAATTCTGAGGGATATTTTAAGAGATGTAACAAAGAGATCTTACTGACCCATCATCATATCATAGCAATAAATATGTGAATAGTGAAAAATAAATTGCTCTACTACTAACTAGTCATAACTATTGCCCCAGAATTATGGCAGCCATTCAGGTGAAACTTGTAACAGCCCTCTTTGAGCAGGCAGTCAGTAATGCAGTGTTTTGTGTTGTCTCATTACACCGGACGTTTTAGAGATGATGGTGGTGGAGGGGGAATCCACCACCTTGGGACCCCTTGGGACCACTGTAAGTGCACCAGTATTTGCCAGTAAGTGCTAGGTCTCTGTAGAACAGCTTTGTGCTATCCTAGCACTGTGGCAGTGACCTGCGGTGCTTCAGTGTCTGCTTTTGGAAATGCTGCTTTATAAACGAATGGGTAGATCAGCCTGGGTTCATATTTTGTATGTCTAGCCATACGTATTCCCTGGGACTTTGTCCTGTGCAACCAGGGCCAATCTCAGGGCAAAACACTGCCTTGAGATTCTTGCAAGCAATTCCCAGGGAGGCTAGACCGAGTTGTGTCCTGGAAAAATTTTGACTTATAATATGCATCGTTGAATTCTGTAAAGCTTCACTTCGAGTGGAAGAACATGAGCCGACCATGCCTCAACTCGGAACGGTGTGAAAACAGCAATTCGTTTTACGTGGGATGCCTGCCTTGAGTGACACTCGCTGGTGAGGAAAGTTATGAGCCATACTGTGTGGAGATTTTGCTCTCCAGCACCAAAGTTGGTCGGAAACTTCTTCTCGCTTTTGCCTCCAAAATGTGTGCAAAAGAATTGGAGATTTCCTGCCTCATATAAGCTGGGAGGAATCAGGAGCAGGTATTTATTCACATGTTACTCAGCTGCCCGTTTGCGAATAGGGGGGCCATGTTTTCATAGACCATGTTTCATAGGCAGCATGTGTTCAATAAAACGTTTGTACACTTGCCAGAAATCAGGCTGCCAGAGTGATTTTCATGGATTGTGTCAGCAAATGTTATTAGCAAATTGTGTAGTTAACCTGGTGTAAGACTTTTATTACTGCTGGGTATACTTACATATCAAAAAGCTTCTGATCCCCGCCCACTCTAAGCCTTCGGCAAAGAGAATCTGTAGTTTTTTTAAGAGACCATGTTTACAGCTAACTAGTATTGTTCCTAATCCTGTAAAGTCTATGTGGGAGAGAACCCCATCAGTTTCAGTCTTAATTAGTTTTGGCAATTAGTTCTCCTGGAAGGGACCATGAACAAGGTCCAGGAGGCTTCACAGTGCATTATTCCTCTTCAGAAATGAGCCTTCCCCTGGCTGTGTGAACCTTTGCAGGCATGAAAACAAAAAAATAAGCAGCGTAAGTCACTACAGATATTGCCAGCCTGACTGAACAAGAAGTTGTGCTGCGGGAAGGCATGGTGAGAAAGCTGTTAGGGTACAAAGGAGTAATCTGTGGCTATTTTATCTATAGGGAATTAGAACAAAAAAGCCGTGCGCTACATCAAAGGCTCTGTGACTGGAGAGTAAATCTTTTCTTATTTAGCATTATATTAGTAATTACTGATTTAAAGGAAAAGAGGGAAAACGTATAGAATTTTCTCTCAGGTTATGTCATTACATGATCGTTGGTACTTCAGATTCTGTTAAATTACCAGATTTTGTAGAATGTGATTAATTAAAAAAAAAAGGTTTGTTCTCCCACTGCATTGTAAATTATTTAAATCCCAAAATAGCTTTACATTCCCAGTTATCTGTTAGGCACTCATCTTGGCCAGGGAAGACAAGAGAACAGATGACTTTTCCTGAATTAGAAATGCAGGTACTGAACTCAGGACCTGAGCTTGTAGCGCATCTTTGCAGAAGCTGCTTGGCTTTGTTCTGCCTTCTCTCCTTAACTGTTACAAGAAGGTGGTCATGAGGGTTCCCGTCTTCCTTTCTTTAGCAATCAAGCGCTGCACGAAGGGGCCTCTCTTTACACAATGGCAATCACAACGTATTTTTGCATATGGCTAAAACCTCTCGGAAATAAAAAAAAAAATAAACAGTGAAGTCTGCCCTGGGTTTGGAACAAGTGCAAACACATGATGTGGGGTCTGATAAAAGGAATTCAAATGATTATTTCCTTTTGTCTTTAGTGCTGAGCTCTGTATTCAACAGCATTAGATACTGAACGCTGCTGTGCACCTGGAAATGTTCTGTTCTGAAGCACTGGAGACACTTTATTCCAATCTGTCCAGTATAAATACACTGACAAGTCCACCTGGGTTTTTTTGTGTTTATTTTAACTAGCCTGCAGAATATACTGGGAAAACAGAGCAACATGAATCTGTTCTGATATTTTACCTCTTGAGCTCGATTGGTTTTATTTCTTGATGTTCTCATGCCAGGAGCCTTTACTATAGGTCACTGAGATGAGAAGGAAGGATTTGTTACAATATCTGATCTGTTAGACACATGGTGGGGTATATAAACTGCTCTGCTTGTAAAAAGCATGATGCTGGGAGGTTTGTGTAATTTATTTTAGATAATATTGGGAAGCTGTGTTTTGGAGGTCTTGGCAAATTCTCTTGAAATCAAGCTGGACCACATTAGATCTTGGTCTGTGCAGAAGCCACAGGTTCCAATGCATTAGGCACTTACGCACATGCTTAAAATTAAATGTATGAGCAGGCATCTTATAACGTATTTGATTTCAATGGGATTTCTTCGTAATTTCTTATAGCTAAAAACTTTCTTAAAGGTAGCAGATGCAATAGCACTTCACTACACAAGGAAATAATGCTTAAGTCACTTAAAAAATCATGCCGTGACACAGAAATCTCTCTTGTTTTAGGGTTTAAATTTCATTCAGTTGTTTTGGGCATGAAACAGGTCAAAAAAGGAATAATTACATTGTCTGGCCATGGGAGACACAGTAACTTTCCAAATGTGGAATGAATACTTCCAGTTGTGTTATGTGCATGGAGAGGAGCCTCTGGCATGCAGTTTGGGTCGAATTGAGGATTGTGCCAAAATCCTTACTTTGGTGATTGTGTTTCAGAATAGACGGTAGGAAAACATTTTCCATTCACAGGTCAAGCAATGATCAAGGATCTGGATGTAAGATAAAAAGGAGAGGTAGGAAAGGAATATTTGGAAATTATTCCCAGCTCTTCACAGTGTTGTCCCAGGGTGTCTCGCAGGTCTTCACAATGGGAAAGCACTTGGGTTTTCCATCAGGCTTGAACAGGAAATGGTTAATGCCATCATCACCAAGAATTGCAGTGTATGTTGAATAAAAGCTAGGCACTCTGCCGACCAGCCACCAAGAACATGTTCTGTGTTAGACGTTTAATCATATTACTGCTCCCAAAGCCATCAGAGCCAATTTAATCAAATTGTATCATGGACGTGGTGTTATTGTTTTTAATGCCTATTAGGAAAATAAAAGTTAGCACTTATTAAATGAGGATCCTCTTGCATGTTGATTGCTTTGCTAATTTCTTGCTGATAAACTCTTGTTTTATCTTCAGAGAGAAGAGCAGATTTCTGTCAAGTTCCTCAAAGGCCGGCATGCTGCGGGGTCTCAGACATCAGCTGCACATAGGAAATGAAAAATAAAAATAGAACCTTGTTCTTCCCTTGCTTGCACTAATACCAAGTCAGAACAAGTACAATAAAGTCAATGGAGTTATTTTGGTGTAAAATGAATGGATGTCAGTGTGACTGGGAGAGGAAGAAGGATGTCCACTCATTTTTTTCTGGCAATAACTATATTATCACTCTGTTGCAAGAGGGTGCACAAAACAGAGGAGCGAGACAGACAAACAAACAAAATGTGATAGAGTTGAATTTTGAAGGTGGCACATTTTTCTGCTAAAAATCACCCAGTGGCTCTCAGCAGAGAAAATGGGTTTTGACAGGATGGTGATATAGGGGGTGCAGGGGTGGAGGGGGGAGGTACATACATCTCTGGAGAAATTGGGTGCTGATCTGATCTGAGAAAAAAAAGTGTTGCATTGAGGCATAGGTGATGAACCAATTCTTGTTATTCATCCATGTCGATGTGTGATGGATCTCTAAAGGGTTATTAAGTATTTGAGTGAAATCCATGAAGTTTATATGTTGGGCATCCCAAGGTGCTCATAGCAGCATGACCCTGCTTTTTCAGCCATGTTCAATGGTAAAGGAAAGAAAGATGATCCAGATATTAATTAATCATTACACAAGATCAAGATGAAGCACTTTGCTTCTCAGCATCAATTGGCTAAATGAATGAGGCAGATCCTGTGCTTTTTTTTTTTTTTTTTTGGAAGCATCAGTTAAAAGGCCACTGCCAAGCCAGGGAACCTGTTTTGATGAGCCATTGCTTTGTTCCATTAAAGCAGATCCTCTGTTGCTGTATAAAGTGCTTTGGCAACAGCATGAACAAGATACACCACACTTTCAGTGTTTACCATTACAGGAGCAGCAATTGCAGCGATACTTGAAGGAACGATATTTTTCTTCCTTTCTTCCTGAATCTAATTTAAAGTTGAAAGAAGGTTTCTGGAATAGTAACAGAGCAACAGTAACCACTGGTTCTATTCAGCTTACACCCAAATAAAATGGTTCATTTCAGCTAAGTACAATATCATGCGATGCTGGTTAGTTTAAATGCTTTGTTTAGAGGGTTGTTTTTTGCTTAAAAAAATTATACAGATACTGCTGAATGAGCAGTTAGGAAACACATGTTTCCGAACTGCAGTTACAAGTATTGTAAAATATGATTGATACCATATGCTTGCATTCTTTTCTTTTCTGCTTTTTAAAATGCAAATTAAATTTTGGAAATGGGTTTATGCTATTTTTATATTTCAAAATTAATAATAATAATTAAAAAATGGTCTGAGCCATGTGGTACAAGAGGTTATTGCTCTGCTGTGCCACTAAAGAGATCCAGCTTTGATTCTGGGTGGAACATTTGACTCTGGAGCTGGAGGCTGCTGTATCAGCCAGCTGGTGGCCAAGTATTTGAGCCAACTCCACCAGTTAGTCGAGTCCTCCCATCCGGTGGCTGGACTCAGTCAGTGTATGTCTTGCACATTTTTTTTTTTGAGGTGAATCAGGACTCTTCTAACTTATGTGTGGCACTTCTGCCAGGCTTACCAAAGGAGCTGTGGAAAGCAAGGTTTGTTTGGAAAACAGTCTGTGAAAGTGCCATGGCGGCACAAAAATGTTTGTGTGGTTGGTGCTCTTGATATGGTCAATTAGGGGAGATGTCACTTTGGGGCAACAAGTGGAGGGAAGGGTCTCTGGCAGTCAAAAAAGTCAGTGAGGTTTTAAAAGTGCTATAAACCAAAGATTGGCAGACACATGGAAGGCTATTTTTTTTTTTTCCCAAGAAGACTGGTAGAGTTAGTGAGGACACTAAATCCAGGGCCAAATACGGTCAATATTTTAAATGTTTTGATATCCAGGCTGCTTAGGTAAGTCTTCAGAAACAGCTTCATCTAGTTGTAACGAATCCTTACATGAACTCCATGAGCTCCAAACCTCATTTAAGAGTTATGCTGATGTTGGATTGAACACAAAGAAGGTGTAGAGCTCATAGCGTGGGTGTAAACAAAGGTTACAGCTGCATTTCAGTGATACAGAAAATAAAGCATTAGGACCCATAGTAGCAAGTGAAAAGCTGTGTGGCTACATAATATGAAATTCTGTTCTTATATAAGTTTTTCCTCACTCAAAAAAAGACGTCACAGCTTAACTCTGTCCTGCCAGGCTTTCTGCCAGCACAGATACTGTCTGTTCATGCTACTCTTACTTTAAGCCAGATCAGATATTGTCTGTCTAGACACATCCAATGTAAATCTGGCATAAACTTCATGTTGTGCATCCTGGTTAGTTTGACAAAGATGGGGCTGTGTGTATCTGCCTGATCTGACTTTAGCTGTTATTGCTAAATGATCATTTAGCTCAGAAACACTCTACTAATGACAGCAGGATGATGGTCAGCATTTGAAATGCACAGAAACTTGGCCTCTCCCTCCTTCTGTCAAAATCTAATATTAATAGGGGAAACTCTCTTAAAAGCCAATGGTATAAGTACAAATGCAAATCTTATCTTTGTCTTGTTATTTTAATATTTCATTTCCTTCTTTCCGTATGAATTCAGCAACTCTATTATTGCCAACTGTCAGAGGTATGTGGGAAAGAGGAGGTGGTGGGAATAAAGTAGTTATGTTTATTAGAACAGTGGGAACCATGGAAATGGACCCTTTTCTATGGCTTCCCTGGAGTATGACTGTATCCCACCATGTTACATTCAGTACATTGATGTCAGCAAAGGAATCCCTAGTTAAGGGAGTCAAAAAAAAAAAAAAAAAGAGAAATACTGTGGACTGTGAGTTTAAAATTTTAAGAGACAACATGTCACAGGCTTTTCACATCTATTTTATTTAATGTAGTTCTCTGTCATTATTACCGTTATTTTCTCCTTCAAATGAAATGCTGTAGAGTAAACACAATCTTCTTGAAAATTTCTCTTGCTTAGATGCTTCTGTAGGTGAGCATTTAAGTAAGTATACTAAATGTTAATTATACGCTGTTTTGTTCTAGCATCTTAGTAGTTAGCTATGGGCCGCACTCATTGTGAAGTTGTTGGTTTTTCTCCATGTGTTCTTGAAGTATCATCTTGTTCTGAGAATACCTAATATTGCCAGAGCAATAAAACACAAACCAAACGTGCTATGCTGGGAAAAATACCCAGGAGCATCCCGAGGACTCTGTCTTCCAGCAGCACGTTTCTGTTACTAAGGAGGGATGTGGATGGCGTCCATGCACCAGGCTATGTGAGAGGAATGTTCTCATTCTTGTGGGCAGCGAAAGGAAGAGGTGGGTCTCACTGGAAACGTCGCCCCATCCTCTCTCCACCCCATTCCACCACCCCCTCGTTTCTCTCCACGAGCTCCTCGGCTTTGTTTATGTTTTGGTTGACAAGACACAAACCAGAAATGGGAATGGGAGTGAGCGAGGCTGAGTTTGTGGGGCTGTGCTGGAAGCAGCGGGTTGTGATTCCAGCACATGCATTTGGCATTTTGCAATATACCGCCTCTTCATGCTACACTCTGTGTGGATTCCAAAGGGATGATTCATCCCGACATGGGAGCCCATGGCTTCTTTAATGCCAAACATTTACTCTGCAAAACGTGAGAGACAAGAGGAGAGGTCTATTTCTTTCTGAGTTTCCTGAAGAACTCCCTCCTCCTTCCCACCCCCTGCCTCATCCTACATAGTTGAGACAGAGACTTTCCTATGAGAAACTTTGTGTTTATGACATAATTCCATGGGTTTTAACCCAACTTCTTCTGTATTTTTCCCCCCTTCCTCTCTTCTCACAATTCACAAGCTGCATGAGATTACCAGTACAATTAAAGCCACGGGAAGAGGAAAAAAACGGGTATAAGGCCTTGATAACCCTTTCAGGGTCATTTGCCAATAGGGAATGGGGGTCGGCCACAAATTCCAATTTTAGTGTCACTGACAAGCCGTAATAATCAAAGGAACACAGGAAAGCAGATACGTGATCTGAAATCATCTATAACCAGAAGTGTTTATCTAGAAGTGCTTCTCTCTGGCAAGATGTCTATCTTCTCCTTTTTGAATATATTTCTCTTTTGGAGAATAGTCCTTATCTAATATCTAACTCCTTTTACAGTCCTAGTTTGGAAAGGTCTCACTGGTCACACGTACCTTTGCCTAGAAAGGAAGGCGTCTGATTACATATTTTTCTTAACTGGCGAGCGACTTGCAGAGAACAATGCAAGATATAATTATAGAGTTGCTTTCAAAGATGAAGATAAATGAAGCTGTTGCAGCCATGGGGGTAAATGTTGAAAGGTTCATTGCCCAGTGAGTGGAGAAAGAAGTCATTCTGTGATCAAAAGGGAAGCCAACAGGAAGCTGCTGGAGATGGATCATATATGTATTTGTTCAAAACCAGGGCTGGGGTTCTGAAGGGCTAGGTGAAGAACACCTCTAGTTTTAATCAAACCCAAATTTGACCATGGAGAAGAGGATCTGAAATCAGGTTCTGAGAGATATGGAAGCTAGAATGAATATGTTCTTCCTGTTCAGGACTATCTTTTTATTTTGAAAAAAAAAATTAAAAAATCAGTTTTATTTTTAGAGGCAATGAAGGTTCTTCTAAGAAAGCCTTTGCATTCAAGAAATCAGGCCAGAAGTGCAAGTTGATTCAAGCTCCCTATAGGTAACAGGATTTTCTCTGCTGATGACACCCTAACACAAAATTTCTGGATCTCTTTTCTGGCCAGAAGTAACACCAGACTGAGACAGCAGCTGGGGAAAAAAAAAAAAAAAAGCTTTGAGGTTTGGCTCTTAGGAAAACATGAGGACTGTTAACTTTTAGTGAAAGCTTCTGTTGATTTACCCTAAGTGGGGTTTGTCCTGAGCTTTGTGGGACTACAGTATTTCAGCTTTGGGGTTATTTTAAAATCTGGGCTTTCCATTCTTGTCTACATATAACCTAGATACTTGACAAGGAGCTGAAAATGTGAAAACAGAGATTCTAATGAACTGTGGGCCTTTCTTTTTATTAATTTTTGCTGGAAATGTAGTGAAATTAATTGTATTTCTTCCCCTGCCTGTATGGAATTTCCCCTCACTGTCTGTGGCCATCATTAGGAAGTGCACATTCATGAAATAATTTACAGCCAACAACAAAACAAAAATAGGCATAGGAAAAAATTTTTTCTTATTTTTTTTTTTTATTCCAAGGGATTTAGTCTTTTCCTCTAACCCATCCACTGTGCTTAATTTAGAACAGTTCTTAGTTTAGGGCAAGCCAATTTGCTTACCTGTCCTCAGTCTCCCCATCATTGTAATAGTAATGATAAAAACCGATGTGTGAGTTTTCAGCATTGATTTACTGAATATCCACTGCTGTTCACTGAACAGAATCCTGGACATAAAACCAGGAAGGCCACAAATTGCTTTTTAAAGTCTTGTTTACTTCTGGTCAGGATGGGTGAGAAGAAATTGGGATATTCCCACCCAGATCATTCATTGACTTGACAATATCTGGCAAGGGGCAAAATACTGGGGCAAAATACTGTGGCAAAATAAACAGCTGGAAAACTGTGAAGTCTTGGGCCCGAGCAGTTCGCTTGGCTGAGTCAGTTGTATCTGTCTGTAGATGGAGAGCTGTGCCATTATATCACTTCAGCTTTTAGTGTATTCTATATTTCCAGTGGCGGGTAAGCTCACCTTTCCCTACAGGTTAATGATGCTGTAAACAAGAAGAGCAGAGGAACGGCAAGCTAACCAGAAGTCAAAATGCTGGCCCAAGTGATTTGCTCTAGAGGAGGCTGAGACTGAGTTAAATGACACAGCGCCATGCAGAGAGGATTTGCATATTAAAGTTGTACAGCTGATGCATGTGTAGGAGGAGAGAAACCTCAAGTCAGCTCAGGCTAAGTGTAGAATCAAGCCATCTCCTGGCGTACAACTGTGGGCAAGATGCACCTGAAAGGAAAACTTTGAGGTAAGTTTAAAAAAAGAAAACAAAACAGTGGGTCAGTCAAAGTCCTTGCCATAGGACATTTGGGCCATTCTGATGGTTATGATGTCTGATTTGTGAAAACACTACAGGACTTTCCAAAGTTGTTAAGAACTTAGTGAAACCCAGATGGCAAGATGGGGGCTTTTTTCCATCTCTCTTTGTCAGCGCTCTACAGGGGTGTGAAAAGTTATATGACCTTAGCTTTACTTAGCATAGTCCCACCATAACTCATTTTTGTGTGGCTCTGACATGCTATCCTCAAAGCCACAGTGTGGAAAAACATGCCTGAGCTTGGAAGGCTATCAAAGTATATCCAGTCCTCCATGGTCTGAGGACAGGTCTGCAGTTCTCACAGATGGCAGTGTTTATCACACTGCTTTTGGCACCTGGAAAAGCAGCACAGCAGGTACCATCAGGGTTTGTTCATAAACTGGTTGCTTTACCATGTATTTTCAACAGCAACCATATTTTTAGTGTATCTAAGGTCCATTAATAGCAACATGCTTTATGAAACCATTTCCATCATAATGTAACATTTGTGTTTTCCGTTTCATGGAAAGCAATATATTTGTGGTTTTTCACAGTGTTTTGGCCAGGGTCTCAGCTGGTAACGATTGGCATCGTTTCATGGATTTCAGCAGAGCTTTGATGACTTACAGAGAATCTGGCCTCTTGTATGTGGATCTAACACTAGTGATAAATGCCTAATCCTATTTCTTGGGAGTTAACAAGTTTATTTATCCCCAGAACAAGAAAGACAACAGTCAGCAGATGAGCAAATGTCTTTACCATCCGTATTTCTCAGGATACTTCTGTACTGCTGGACACAGATATGTCCCACCATGATTGAAGTGAGCTGGATGGGAGCCATTCCGGTCAGCAAAGCAAACACAGATCTCAAGTGAACAACTGAAAAGCCCAGGGCATTAGCTCGAGCACAGCACCACACATGTGCCATTTTGAAAAGTCATGACAGATTCATGCTGAGGTTAATGTGCCATTCATTATAATTAAAGAATTCCTATTTATGTTTCTTACTTTGATGCTGGCTTTCAGTCATTAGCGCTGCGGGTGACAGAAGTTCACTGCAGCCTTAATGCCTTCAGCTGCTGAATCCCCATTGAAAGAGAGGGTGAAGAGCTGTTTGGATGAGACTGAGTGTCAGTCAGTATTGCTGAGGACAGTCTGGCACTGCTTTTGTAAGACATGTTAAAATAGTGCAGAAATAGAATGCTCAGGATCAAGTCTGGTTAGGTAAATCCGTATAAACTTACACTGTTTTATGGGCTCTAGAAAGTGTTCAGCCAGCTTGAACTATAAGTAAAGGACTTCATATTTGTCTGTGTAGTCTCAGTTATAAATAATGAATGAAGATAATTCAGTCATCACTTTCAAATTCTTGCCTTTCCAGGAAAAAAAAAAAAGTCTGTTACACTGTCAAAGATAGCCAGATAGCCCATAGGCTGAAACAGTCTCCAGACAACAAAGTTCTGTTTTAAGAGCTGCTGAGCACCTATCTGTAGCTGTTCAGCAACTCTGAAAATCTATTCTTGAAATGCTTGGGTTGATCTTTATCCAAGAAAAGAGAATTGCTTTGTTATCTGGATGTTTGGTCTGTTCTGTCCATGCTTTATCTGCAACTTACTGAAGGAAAGCTTGGGAGAAAAATGAATGTAAAGATTATTTCCTACCGAGGCAGTAGGAAATATCATCAACAACAGGAAAATCCCAGAATCATAGGATAGTTAAGATGATTCTGTTATTTTCTGATTGTGATGGTGTTTACCTTTAGTCCATTCAAGTATAGGATTTGGACATCCAGACCAGGCTCTCACAAACGTCATGTGCTTTTTCTTCAGGGTGTGTTGTCCAGCCCAGTCCTTTCAACTGCTGTGCAGCAAGTCCGTGCCCAGGCACTGCCTGGCTTTATTTGAAGATCTAATATCTGTGTTGAGAAATCTCCTTGGAAGTCAGTAGGATGCTAAAGATAGCCAATATCATGTAAATCAAACCTAAAGAAAATATGTTCCTTCTTGCTGTTGAGGAGATGATCCACTGAGATCACCTTGCCCTGTATTTCTCTCCCTCTCTGAGTTGTGAGATTAGTGCAGCCATTTGTCCATCGGAAGGATGAAGACGGCAGGCTGCAGACCAGCAGTGCTTAAAGACAGCGGTTTTGCTATTTGACATGTTTGGCCATGGTAAGATTTATATGTGCAGCCAATGGGAATCTGAACAAAGCGCAGCTGCATCCTTCTTGCTGGTTTTCTTTTCCAGGAAGAGTTTGAGCATGAGAGCTGGGAGGAGAGAGGAGAGCAAATGGACACAGGCTTTAAGTGAAAATAGCTGATGAGGACCATGCAGGTAGCGTTCCTCAGAGTCAAGACATGACCAGTGCAATTGAAAAGTTCCTGCTGTGTTGCAGAAGGCCTATTTTGATGTATGCAGCTGAGAAGCAGAGAAAGATGTAAAGTCTCTGGGGAGTATGCTAAAACACAGAACTAATTCAGATTGCCTTTCAACTTCAGGTCAGCTGCAGCCCTGGCCTGACTCTTGTGCCAGGACTGCGAATGAATTGCTTGATACAAATGCATGAATCAGTTTTGATAATCAATGTGGAGCTGAGCTGAGGGACTTCTTACCAGGGGATGTTGTGGGTGGTTTCATGAATCCAAGGAAGACTGTTCAAATTCATGGAAGATTCTTACTAAATACTTAAAAGTCAGGATGCATGGATGAGTGGTGTGATATGCTTGACCTGTTTTTATACTTTCGGCAAAGCAACTGCTCTTGCCGTCATTGGAGATCAGATCCCAGCCTAGACTGACTTTTGGTTTGCTTCAGCGTGGCCATCCTTATATCAATGGAGTTCTTGTCTGTCATAAAAAACATGCACATATGCTCTTTGCTAAGTGCTACACAGGGACAAGTGATTCCTTTCTATTCATGTGAGGCGGTGAGCTTGTTCTTGTTCCAGCTCCCAGCACATAAGGAAGGGCAAGCCCTTCCCTACCCATCCCTTGCTCCCACAGCTGCTTCTGTAGGTGGAAGAAGCAAACCACAACTCCCTCTGGAAAAAAAAAAAAAAAAAAAAAAAGATTAAAAACTAAAAACACTGGAAACTCCCTGAATTGAAACTTTGCTTCCTTTCCCTGGCAAGGAATTACTCATGTACAGCCAAATCCTACACTTACCGTTATAGGAATTTGGTATTTCATAAGGGAAAGAAGGGAGATTTCAAATGCTGCATCAGGACGACCTCTAGGTGTGAGTTTAATGGTTTTGGTTATGCTTATAAAAATAGTAACAAGAAAAAGATAAGAAAATTAATGGCCTGATTTTCTTTTTAATCCCATACTCAACTCAAACCAGTCTACTCTGTGACATCATTGTTGTACCCCAGCAACCAGCTGTGATGTCACACAGTATAAAAGTGTGACAAGCTTCAGCTAGGGAATTCCTAAGCAAGATGACTTATGCCATCTGGACAAAGAAACCCGTTTTTCCTGCACAAATCCTTAGTGCAACACCAAAGCAAAGAGAAGAGAAAACTAATTATTTCTCTAGGTTTTGTTTTCTTTTTTTTTTTAAGGACTTTTTGTCATCAGATATCAAGGGCTCTTTCAGGGGGTGTTCAGGAGAGAAAAATTAAAGGTCCAAGAGCTTCAGGGGGCTCCAAGTTATTTTTTTTTTTTTACAGGATGATTCAGTGCTATGCAGAGGTATGCACAGTCAGTGAAATACCCAATATTGCACCATTATTTCATTCTCTTTTTTTCTTGGTGCACAGTAATAAGGACTTCAGACATGAATATGTTCGTTTCAATGAAAATGGAAAGAGCATGAAAAATCAAAGAACATTTTAAAGTGTAAATATGCAACTGTGGAATCATTAAAGGAATACAAATGTTGAAAAAAGAGAGAAGTTTATGAACTCCGTGTTTAACGGAAGCAGGCTGGGAAAGAGTTTAGCTGTCCTTCTAGAAAACAAAAATTAATTTGCTTTGGCCAAATTAAAATTAATTAAAATTATGCAATGTTGCCCTTGTGTTAATTTTAACGGTGAGGTTGTTGTGATTTAAGGCTACAATTAGTTCTAGTGTTTGAAAGAGAAGCACTGTAATCGAGACAGGACATTTTAATAATCCTGGTTATAAACATTTAATACATCATCTTTAGGGACTCACAAACACATTGTAATTAACTTTTACAACTGAAATAAATCAGATTGCATTAGCATATTGCAAAGGAAAAATCATTTGCATGATTGAAAACAGCTTCGGAAAATTATGTCTAACAGGCTTCATGTAAACATCAATGCAAGCTAGTCTCAAACTTTTACCAAGACTTTTTTTTAGGTTATTTTTAGAACAGTTAAAAAACCACTCACATTTCTTTCCCCCTGTTAAACCTCTCCCTGCATCAGGAATGTCACTCACTCTACCTTGTACTTTTTCATGCCAGTAATAAACGTGTACATGACCAAGGTCAACGAATAGCATAAAACACAAGATTAAGGTCCTGATCCTGCAAGCACTTAAGACATGTGAGTAACTTTGCTCATGTAAAAGCTCTGTTGACTGCATTGAACCTGCTGATATGAATGAAGTTACACTTAAATATCTTCAGGGTTATGGTCCTAATCATTCATTTCTGCTCTTCACCAAAGAAAGTAGAAACAAAATATACTGGGAAAAAAAACCCCATAAATAGGATTTGAACTGCAAAAATCACCAGAAAAAAAAAAGGAGAAAATATGACAACAACCAAAGGCCAAGCAGGAAACTGGTTTTCAGTTTGTTTCATTTATTGCGGATGAAAAGGAAATGACTGACCTCTTGCTCAGACATCCAGATCCACCTGCTTCCAGGGAGCTTTGATACAGATTTGGGTAGTGATCATGTGAAAATTTCTGCTTATAGCCATTATTTTAACCCTGAGTGTTAATCTGGACAAAACCTGTGTTCCTCTGAGCTCAGAATGACAACAACAACATTAAAAATTTTGGGGAAGTTCTGTATGGGGTTTGCTGACATAGATCTCTGTTAGATAACATAGGATCAATGTAGCCTATTAAAAACCAAGCAAACAACAAAAGTGGAAAAACCTCTGTTACATAAGTCTGTAAAATTAGACCTCCATTGGATTTCTTTTTTGAGAGGGGTCTGTAGATTGCTCTACGCCTGTTAAGACAGTTTAAGATATATTTAAGATAGTCAGGTCTGAATGGGAATGGCTTCCAACACATACTTGTTTGAAAGTGTAGCCAGCTCTGGCGATAGTGATGTAAAAGTGGGTGTTGGTCATTCTAGCACCTGTCCATAAAGCCAGACTAGAAGCAGAGAAAAGAAGGAAGAAAATGTGGAAAATGTGGAAAATGAAGCTCTGAGAATGAAAGGGATGGTATAGGTGAGGGAACTTTGACGTGAGAGAATACGGGGAAGAGGTTCAGTTTGATGAAGAGAAGGTTGGGGGGGGCTTCATCATGCTCTACAATTACTTGACAGGACATTGTAGAGAGGTTGGTGCTGGTCTCTTCTCACAGGTAATTAGGGACAGAACCGGGGGAATGGTTTCAAGTTGCAATAGAGTAAGTTTAGACTGGACATTAGGAAGAAATTCTTCACGGAAAGAGTAGTAAGACACTGGAACACACTGCCTAGGGAGGGGGTTGAGTCGCCATCCCTGGATGTGTTTAAGTGTCGCTTAGATGTGGTGTTGGGTGATATGGTTTAGGGGTGAACTTGTAGCGTAGGGTTAATGGTTGAACTCGATGATCCCAAGCATCTTTTCCAACCTGAATTGTTCTATGATTCTAAAAAAATTTATAAAGAGGGTTTAAAATTTCAACAAGGAAAGAAAGAGATCTCATGTTCTCAAGAACCTCGGAAGGTTTGCACGGACAGCTTCTGCAGGCTGGTCCACTGCTAACCTCTGCACCATTTGGAGTTCAGTCCCTACAGGATGAACTTATTTTTGTCTTTCATAGGGAAATTCTGTATTTCATTATCGTTGGCTGAAGTATTTGGTGATCTCTTAACACTTGTCTCACTGTCCGTTTAATTTTTTACTTTTTACTCATGGAACTGAGAAGTTGTGGAGCTATTTCAGGAGTAAAGAGAGGAAATGAGATGAACAAAACTTTTCTTTTTTTTTGCCCCAAAGACCAGGGGGAGAAAGCATTTTCTCCTGAGGCCACAGGGTATTGATTCAAAGGAGCAGTAAGTTAATTAACACAAGTAGTGAAGCCTCCTGCATAATTAACAAGACATTTACCTAAAATCAATAATCTAATTGCCACACCTACCGTACATGGGGGACAGTGTTTATCCTATTGAGAGAGACTCATTTATATCTGTGTGTTAACATGGTGATTCGTGGTTTATTTAAGAGCCTAACTTGATCTGTAAAGTGATAATTTATTGAACGATCAATTAAACTTTCTAACCTTGCAAATATAAACAGGTAATGAATAGCCACAAACCTATTTCCATATGAAAGTTCACATCACAGTGGTTTTCATGTGGTTCAGATTATTTTTCATCAGTCCATTTTAAGACTTGGTGAAGCAGAATGAGAGAGGAACAATTTCCCTTAGAAAGGCATTCAACAGCCTTGTTGGATTTTGGTCCCATGTTCATATTCCTTTACTTCAGTCTGGTCTTGAAATACTCTGCCAGCTTCCTCATCCCTGATGGTTAAGGAGAAGGAACTGGGGAGCACGGAGTATCCTCTTCTGGGGGAAAAAAATTGTGTCATCATGGAAAGGTGACATCCAAATCACCAGAAGACCTAGAGCCGGGCAGAGATACAACAGAATTACTCTGTTTGCACTGAGAGGTGGTCCAGAAGACCAGCACACTGCAGCTCCACCATGGTGTGGTTTTAGTTTCACCACCCTGGGATAAGGAGAGGGAAGGCAGGCAGGCAAGTGAAAGTAGGTGGCTGGGAGGTTTCCACTACCAGAGGATTGCTTTGCATTGAGGATGACAGCTGGCATCCCTATCTGAAAGGTTGGGTCCACTGAAAGCTGTTAAAATCTGGAGTCTGAAATTGTTTAGACTCCTTTAAAAGTCCTGTCTTTCATCTTGCAAGTGCAAAATTGGACTTGAAGATATCCCAAGAACCAATTTTCTTCTACGTTTTCAAGTATATGTCCCAGCTTGTGTTAAAATGGCATGGGGCCCAGCATTGAGGTGTCAGATTGTTTTAAATTATGTTTTTCATTTTGGCATGTTGATGTTTTCTAGTCTTACCCAGATTTTGATGGTGTGGAGAAACAGAAGACAAAATACAAAGTGAAGTTAATGGTTTCCAAACCTTATCTCCAGAAAGCTGTGATTCACAGTGATGCTGCTTTTCCAGAGAGGGGTTCTGGATTTGGTTTGATTTTGGTTTTTGATACTGTCTTTCAAGACCCAAACCAGCCCTTTGGACCACACCAGGAAATCACTGGGATAATTCAACACACCAGTAACATAAGGGATTGAAAATCCACAGCACCTAATAACACTTGCTAAAATGTGTATGAGAAGATAGAAACTGAACAATAAATCTAATTTTGAACTCTTGGAGTCTCTTGGCTTTTACAGGCACTGCTGTGGAAGAGAGATTTGAACCTGTCAGTCACCATGAGTCTTCCTATCCTTAGTAATAACTTAAAGCCATGGGCCATGGCTTAGCAGAAGTCTTCAAGGTACCAACTCTCAAAATCCAAGGTCATGTGTGAAAGAGAAAAATGAATAAATCTTACTAAACTAAAATGACTTAAACTTCCCCATCGGTAGCTAGGGTTTGCTACTGAAATGTTTTACTTTAATACATTTCAATTAAATTGAGAGTATCAGAGTCAATGAAATTTGTTACAGGAGTGAAAAGAGGAACTTAACTGTACATGCAGTAGACAGGGACCACAGTGTTGTGTGATTTTTGCAGTCTGACAATGCCCCAACACTGATGTCTTACCTGGACTGCAGGATTTTGTGTGTTAATGAAATCATTTGGGGATTAGGTGAGGAAAAACAATGAGGGCTGGATGATTTAGATACACATAAAAGCAGTTTTCAGTGTTATTAGGCTTGCTACCTAAACTGAGATGAATGAAGTGTGAAATATAATGTTCTTAAAATTGATTCTTCAGTAAGACGGTTTCTGTCTTAAAAACCTCCTTTTTTTTTTTTTGAATAATTCTTTTGTAATTTTTACGTATTTTATTTTTTCATTTGCATGTCTCTTAAATCCCTGAATGTTAGTTTTATGAATAGAGGAATTAAAATGCTTGGAATATTTCCCCCCCCCGCCCTTGACCTCCACTATTGTGGCTATTTTAACTCTCTTACTGCTACCAGAGACCTTGTTTTTCTGTCTGTTTTTTCATGCTGTACACTAAACAGAAAGTTCCTATGGTCTGTAGCCCATCTGCTCACTCAGTTGGTTCGCAGCTGAGTGAGTGTCTGATAAAAAGTGACATTTTTGAATATCAGTAGAATTAAAAGATACAGATAACAAAGATGCAGCAATAGGTGAGTAGTCATGGTGAGTGACTGAAGCATAAGACCACGGTCCAAGACATTTTTCTGATAGCTCAGCCTCGAGGTTTATGTGATTTTAGTCTTCTTTTCAGCCAGATTTTCTGGAGTATTAATGTATTTTTGATCCCTCAGTTTGACAGAGTCCCTCAAAATATTTTAATGGAAACACACAAGTAAACAAACAGATATGAATGCAGAAGAAAGTTTGTTATTCTTTTTTCTAATCTTGAAGTACTTCGGTTTCCCCACCTGTACATTGGGAGTTAACAGTGCTGTTCATCTGTTATGTGTAACATGCAGCAGATACTATGGACCAAATTGTTCAGAGGTGCTGTGAACTTCCCTTTCATGGCCCAGTCATAGAATCATAGAATCATAGAATCATAGAATGTTAGGGATTGGAAGGGACCTCGAAAGATCATCAAGTCCAATCCCCCTGCCAGAGCAGGAATGCCTAGACTATGCCACACAGGTACGTGTCCAGGCGGGTCTTGAATGTCTCCACAGAAGGAGACTCCACAACCTCTCTGGGCAGCCTGTTCCAGGGCTCCGTCACCCTCACTGAGAAGAAGTTTCTTCTCGAGTTTAAGCGGAACCTCTTATGTTCCAGTTTCAACCCCTTACCCCTTGTCCTATCAGTGGTTGTCACCGAGAAGAGCCTGGCTCCATCCTCGTGACACTCACCCTTGATATATTTGTAAACATTAATGAGGTCACCCCTCAGCCTCCTCTTCTCCAAACTAAAGAGCCCCAGCTCCTTCAGTCTTTTCTCATAAGGGAGATGCTCCACTCCCTTAATCATCCTAGTTGCCCTGTGCTGGACTCTCTCCAGCAGTTCCCTGTCTTTCTTAAACTGAGGGGCCCAGAACTGGACACAGTATTCCAGATGGGGTCTCACCAGGGCAGAGTAGAGGGGCAGGAGAACCTCTCTCGACCTACTAATCACCCCCCTTCTAATACACCCCAGGATGCCATTGGCCTTCCTGGCCACAAGGGCACAGTGCTGGCTCATGGTCATCCTGCTGTCCACCAAGACTCCCAGGTCCCTTTCCCCTACACTACTCTCATTGGAATAAATGCATTTTGTTACGTCAGGCCCTTCTCTAGAGAAGCTGGAAAGTTTTTACAGGTTTTGTAATCTGCGTGCCATCAAGATGATGTAGGAATTTTTAGCCAGGAATGGTATGGCTGTGATTAACCGTCTCAGCCAACAGTGATTTTTCTGGATCACACCAGGGCTGGGATCCACCTGCCTCTTCAACAGGAGGTTTCCCTGAGTTTGGTGAAGTGACATCATGAGAGATGCAACACTGGAAAGCCTTGAAAAGAGCTTGCCATGGTTTCAGTGTTGCTGCCTGGACACCACAAGATGACAGTGCAAGGAAAATATCTGCATTTTCTTGTCTGAGGGGCTGGGAGGGGCTCCTGCATAAGTGTTATGTAATTATATGTAATTATATCCCTCTTTGTATTATCAATGATATATGCTCTTCCTAATGATCTACGTATTATCAGCATTTCCTATTAGCCCCCTCGTATATTTACTCTGTGTTTTATCTTTAACCCTTTGTGTATTCATCTCCCCCTCCTGCCTTACCACCCACACCCCACTGACCCCCATGACAAGAGCGGGGTTGAGTTAGTTGGACTTTATACGTACACCAAATAAAGGAAAAGAGATTCCAGCTAATGTTTTCAAATTAGCACAGCTCCAACTCTGGAGATTCTCATTAGTTGTTGGCTGAGATTTATCAGCACTCATTTGCCTAATATGGAGCCTAACTTTAGGCGCCTGGCCCTTTCGGTGGGGGGTAAGAGAGAATAGGAAGGGGTCTTTTGTCATTGCCATGTGGGCTCACTAATTTGCTCTGCCTAATAAAATTACAAATGAACACAGCTTTGCTCGTGTTGCCTTTATAGGTTATAATAACCTTGGTACCCCATAACCTCCCGCTAGCTGAATTAATCAGATCATATTAATATTTCTTCTTACTTTCTTTTAACTGGTTCTTCTCTTAATTAAAGGGGCCAAAGATGTAAACAGGGTAGGTGACTAGAAACATGGCGTCAGGTTATAAACAAGGCTCATTAAAAAGATGGATGTGCCAGCAGACTGCGAAAATTGCTTACTCCGCAAGTGTACATTTTGTAATTTCCTGACGACTAAAAGGACTAATACCAGATCCTGCTTTCCTTCCCTAGCCCCCACCCTTTTCTTTTTAAAGCATGTATAAAAGATGATAATTTTTGTAAGCTGGGGGAACACAGAAGA
The DNA here is from genome assembly GCA_020746105.1 of Trogon surrucura. NCBI lineage: Eukaryota > Metazoa > Chordata > Aves > Trogoniformes > Trogonidae > Trogon > Trogon surrucura. The sequence goes on along the minus strand of CM036627.1, from coordinate 16,325,436 downwards.
GTTCATTCATCTGCTGGGATAAAGGGCATTTGTATTATAAGCCTTTTTGCCCCTCCGAAAGATCAGGAGGCAAAATGGGATGTTATTATAACAACAGTAAGTGAAAGAAATCAATCTGAAAACTGAAGATTTTGGAAGGGATAGGGAATACGAGCCAGAAAACAGGTTTATTGTTAATATTAAGTCTACTTTTTCTTATAATTGATATTAAGACTATAGTCCGCTGCAGTGAATTTCCAGAGCTGAAACCAAAAGTGAATATTTCTGTGCACAGCGTAGAGTTGGCAGGGTCTGTGCTGCTAGAGACAAGTGGGGTGTGTTGTGTGTGCTTGCAACACCCTCCCCAAGCATGCACAAGCTTCTGCTGTCTGCCAGGGTGAAAGCTGTCTATTGTACCTGCTAGAGTTAGTAGGAGAATCCACCAATTGATATTTTTTAAGTTGTGTGTGAACTTCATATGAAAAGACTATCTAGTTATCTTACATAAATAATTTATGTTTTCACTCATTAGTAACTTCAGTCCCCTTAATATTGAAACTTGGCTTTGTAATATGTGATATTAAATTCAGCTCCAGTACAATAACCACTGAATAAAGCACTGCACAAATTTCTCTCTTCCAGTGATTATTAGTAGGAAAGTCCAAACCTCTGATTTCTCTATCTCCCTTTATCCCTTCTTGGGAAGAAGGAAAGTAATTCTGACAGGATGATGCACAGCATGACCAGGAAAGACCTCTCTCCTTCATGAATAAATTAGAGATGAAAGTTTCACTGATCCCCTTGCATTTTTATGGAGGGACCTCATCCTAATTTACCTAAATGCTTTGAACAAAACGAAAGAAAAATGTAAGCGGCGAAGGTGAAAAGGTTAAAATCTGTGTTTAAATGGAAGGGCATTTTAACAAGAAGGCTATGTGGGCTACCTGCATGTGATTGGGGTATCTTATCTAATTTTTAAGTTTAGGCATTTAAGTAGATAAATCACAACACAGTGTGATTTTTTTTCCCCCCAGTACTAATCACTTTTTGCAGTATAAAGCCTCTGTGAGTGTGTTCATTCTGCAACTAAGAGTGCCTAATCTGAATTTGATTGATATAAGCACATGTTCGATAGTATTAGGTAAAATATTATTATTAATAATAATAAATCACAATAAAAATGTGAAAAGTCTGTGATTAATTTACTTTATTCAAACTACAGAACAACAGATTTCAGCCTTTAGGGTGTTTTCTCTGATATTTAAATTCCTACGGATTTAAGAAGAAGAAATCGCCTTTTCTGTAGGTAATTTTGAACTCTATAGAATATTCTACATGTTTTTAATCCAAAGTGGAAAATTCTACAAGTTACTTACACCAGATCTTTAGGAAAACAGTCATTCCCTGAAGTTGTTCAGGTGCACTTCTAAAGAAGTGCTTTAAAATCCTGTGAAAGCTAACAGTTTCATCCCTATTATATTCTCCAGCAGTTTCCTTATAAGCTAATATATTTTTATGAGTATCACTTAGGAATAATTAAAATCCAAAAAAAAAGACACTCTCATTTTCGCATCAGTTGTTACAGTCTTAGTCAGAAGTTTAATGGTTTTGGAAGATGTTCTTCCAAGCCCAGGTGTACTTTTTTCAGTTTAATGTCTCTGCCAGTGGAGCTTTAAGCAGGGTCCAAATTCCACAGGGCAGAGCAAGTTGGACATTTGTCTGGGAATGACAGGTTTTGTTTGTTTTGTGGTGGTTCAAAGCCTTCTGGATGCTGATTAAAAAAAGAAAATAGTCACTTGGTATTTTGTAAAGGCTCCAAATCCATTGTGTCTATTCTTTGTGTGAGAAAACCACCTGCACGCAGATTCAGGGCATAAATGAAGAATGTATTCTCCAAAATACTCCAGGATTTAAGGAGACGAGATTGACAACATCGGACCATGTGTTGAGGATGTAAAATCTGTCAATTTGAATGGATCTGTTTCTGCATCACTTTTGATGCTTTATCTCTTTAAGAACAAAAAAATCCCATCTCAGCTGAGGTTTCTAAAAAAGCGACTGGCATGGTGGAGGAGAACCATGGTCACACCCAAGCCGATGTGGGGATTTACAAGATGTATGGGATTATTATTGTCCAGTTGTCCGAATTGTCCCAGAATAAATGCCTAACATCTAGACAGTTACATCTGTGCCACAGGACTTCTGGTCTAAAACCCAGATGCTGTAATTTATCCTGCCACTAAAATGAGCCCTGGATAAAGCCTGATGTTTTCAAGGTCTGTCGTAACTTCAAAAATTCCCAAACCACCTTAATTTGTAGAGTAGGCTCATCTTAAGATTTCTAAGCCGCCCTAGGTTTTTCAAAAAGTCGTCAGCTCCCTCAAAATCTGTGGAAGGTTTACACCGAAACTAAATTTCACAGTTTGAACCAAAATTATGGCTGTTATATTAAAAAGCAAAACAAACCATGACATACGTCCAAACATTTTTGAAAGAAAAGGTACGGCTTCACGCAGCAAGTGACGGCTACATCCGTAGATGTGGTATCGCACTCTGAATTCAGATGCAGTTTCTCACCCAATTTGAGCCACCAAATGTGTAGTAAGACTTCAAAACACCCATTAACCCTTTGTGTGCCTTAGTTTCCCTACCTTTGAACTCATGAAAACACTGATTATTCATCTTTATGTTAATTTGGATATCTATTTATGGCAAAAAAATGTTTATATATGGTGAGGGACACTTGCCTTTTCTTTGCTTCCTCAACTTTCCTCAGGTTTTGATGCTGTCACCTTCAAATAAAACATTGTAAAAATAATGAGAGCGGAGAGAGTGGGAAAAGAGATTTTTTTATTTTTAAATTTATTTTTTTTTAGTAGATAGGATTGAGCAGTTCAAAAAGTGTCAGCCCTTCACGTGTCTTTTATAATCGGGGTCACTATTGATACAGCAGGGCAGAAAATGCCTCCTGGTAAACACGGCCTGCAAAGTGAGCTGTAGTGGCACACCCGTACACATACATCAATTAGACGTACAATTTTCAGCGAAAGATTAACCACCCTCTCCTTCCCAAGGACACCGGCCAGGCCACGTGTGTGCGTGTGTGTGTGTTTTTTGAAGGCTGACAAGGCAACTCCGCCATTTCCTCTTTTTGAGGCCTACCCACGGAGCACCGCACTGGCCCCCCCCTCCCCGAAATGTTATTATTCTGTCGTGAGCCCTTCTTCAGTCAGGATGTTACTTCATTTCCACCTTTTGTCTCAGGTTGAATGTGAATGATGCTCTTTCAGCAATATACGGTTGCTCGAGCTCCCCGCTGCAGTCTTACATAAATATACAACACCCGTCTCGGCCTATAACTCACTTCAGGCCTGGAAAAATAGTGACTTCCTTTATTGGCCAGATTCTTTCGCAATTCCCAACAGCTGTATGTTTTCACCTCCGAGGATCCTTATCTTCAAGTTTCCATTTGTCTCAGCACTATTCCAGTGGATTGCCAATAAAAATTATTCCCATTTTTATAACCCCTGAGAATGCAGGGAGCGGGCTTTCCAGAAAAACCTTTTTTTTTTTTTTTTAGCAGAAAAAAAAGTAAAAAAAAGACACCCCACAACTTACCAGAAGGCAGGATTTAGCCTTCACAGAAATATTTGAAAGTGTGAAACTTCCTGAGCAATCATCGCGACTCCACAGAGATGGGAACGGAGACTTCCAGCAATCTCTAACGCCGTTCAATCAAGGACTCTTAATTTTCCATTTGAGCAAGAGGAACGGCTCCAAATGGAACATTTATTAACACATGCGCCTCACACGCACGAAGAGAGCTATATTTACAAAGAATTAAACTTGAGAGCATGAAATAGCCTTGTAACCATATGACAAAGATACACTTAAAGAGATGTAAACACTAGGTGCAGGGAAATTTGCCAGGTTAGAGTCAGCTGTATCACTCTGTTTTATTACTATACAACTGTTTACTGAGAAAAGACAGATGATTGCTGATATACTCTGTGTGTTATCATAAGGGCTTGCTTGGGAGCTCTTTGTGACTGACAATTGCTACAGCCCTATGCAAAAACCTGGCTTGGGGAGTTGTTTTTCTTTTAGTTCTTCTCTGTCCATCATTCCAAAGCATTAACAATTCTTTTAGAAAAGCAAACTGGCAAAGCATCCTGAGTGGTTTATATCACTCCAGTGAGACAGTCACTAAAGAAGTTAAAATAATTCTTTTTTTTTGTTTGTTTTCTTATAGAGTTATGGGTTTGGTTCTTCCAAGGATAAATTTTTTTGAAGCTTTTCACCTTTCTGGTCTATGTAAGTCCCAGGTTCAGGTATCCCTTCCATGCTCAAGTCTTGGAGAAAACACTGTGAAATATCGTTATAATACTTCTCAGCTCGAATTCTGCTGCTAACAGCTCCTAGCAGTGGCTCTTAAGGGAATGTAGTGTTCCTGCGTCTCCCTGGAGATGTGCAAAGCTGCCATCATGTTGCCCCAAAATGTGTTTGAAGGAACCCAAAAGAGGATCCAATTGCCCTTCTCATCTGCTTCATCTCCATGACTAAGAAGTTCCAGGTGTATGAGAGAGCACGTTTAGAGTGTATCATGCTTTCTTTATTCTTAATGGGGTCACAGTGCCAGGACTACATTGTGAGACAACCTTCAGAAGTGCTCTTTGCTCCTTCCAGGAGCAGGTGCCTGAACAGGAGCTGGAGAGCAGGAGGGGGCAGGAGGTGAGGAGGGAAGAGCTGTGCACACAGGTGTAGCCAGTCCTCTATCTCCAATGCTGCAGACATCTGTACAACAGGGAACTCAAGCTCCTGTTCATCCCTCTTCAGATACCCAAAGCACTGAAATTGTGAACCAAATCACTCTAGGCTTTCTCTGTAGTCAACAGAGAGACTGAGAGGGATGTTCAGAAGGACCGAATCATCGCTCAGGGTCTCTTCTAACTGGGATGCACGCAGGCCCTGCTATGTGCTGTCACTGAACCAGAAACCCACCATCACCTCCCCTCTCTCTCCCCTGGCTTGTGAGAAAAATTTTGGCCTGTTCGTAGGTTCAAGTATTTTGCCATGTCTCACACTGGGAGAGGAGGGGAAGGGTTTTTTCCTTATAGGTTCCTGATCTAAATGAATTATTGCAAGGCACTTTTTTTTTAAAGCCTCGGAAAGGGGATTTGAAGCTATTGTATTTATCTGACCGTTATGAGCACTGTAAAACATGCTGTTTCACATTGTAACATAAGCTCTTTTTAAAAGTATGCCCAGAGTATTTGTAATTGTTATCAGGCCCAGATGTATCCGAGTGTCAGCATGAAGCACTGAGAGTTGGCTCAGATGTACAGAATGTAATTAGCTCAAAGCCCTGTGCGCTTAGTTTGTAGTGGAAGCACAGACTGATAATAAAACCAAAAAAAATGAAAGTGGCAAAGGTTAAAATCTATTGTTCACAGTGCTGAAGCTGTTCTGGGGGAAGCCAGTGCTGGCTGCTGCAGTGCCGGAGTGTTCAGACTCCAAACAAGATCAGAAGTGAGCCAGTGACAAAGGTTATTTCAAAATAGGTGATGATAGACTAACATTAAATTGACATTATTCTCACAATAGTGGCCCAGACATTTGGTCTATCTAGTCTGGTATCCTGCCTCTGACTTGCGCCAATCCCTCATGTGTCCGGAGGAAGAATAGCATATGATCCACACACCCACTTCCCGCTGAGCTTCCAGTGACTTGTGAAATCCCAGATGTGGTGGGAGTGTGGTGATGGTACAAATGGTTCCTGAGCTGCATGGGAACCATCTATTCACTGATGTATTCATCTACATGGCTGCCAACTTGGTTAGTTGTTTTTTTTTTTTTTTTGGTGTGTGTGTGTGTGTGTTGTTTTTGTCATATCCAGGAAAAATCTGATTTTCTGATAGACATTTACTGAGAACGCTTGAACACCCCTCATCTCCACCTACTGCTGCCCTCTACTGAGTGGGAGCAGAAACACGTGTCCAGGTTTCTCCAGCCTGGCACTACCTAAATTAAAGTCTCCTCTTGCTGGAGTGACTTTGAAGCAGGTGGATTTGATCTCTATTCCTACAGCCACTATGACATTTCCAAAGGCTGTTGTGTGCACTATGGTGACAAGCATGACTTTCCAAGGTGGCTACCAGCTCGTTAAAATACACACACTTTCTGGGTTGATTGTTGTTAAGGAGACAAATCTTACCACTTGCAAAAAGCTCTGATAGTTGCAGTGTTCTGCCCTGATATAATGCATAGAGATGTGGGTGTATTTAAATTTAGATGCGTGCACTTGCATTCCATTCACAAATGCAATAAACAATATTTAATAACATTAATAAGGCACAGGCACATACCAGTTCACAACAGGAAATTCAAATCTGAGGGTGACACGCTGATCTCAACCCCCTCTGTTTAGAAAATATAAGTCAGAACAGCTTGAGTGAAGGACAGAGTGTCACAGCCTTAACTTGAACATTTCCTGGCTTTTGTTGGTTTGTTTCACAGCCTTCACATTCCTTAAACATAGGTTTGTTTGATTTTAATTTCCTTTCCTTGGTTAAAAGAATGAAGAAACATGTTTGAGGGGTGCCCTGACCATGATTTCTTTTCACAGCCACAGCTGAAATTTCCTATGTTTGTTTTTTCTTTTACGATGTTTAGTGTTAAAGACGAACTTCTGGGGAGGTGATGCAGGCAGCAACAGAGTGTGTGTTTCGAGACAAGAACGACTGTCTCAGGACTATGCTGGTCATACAGCATGTGGTGGACTTTGGTTCAAGGTCTTCTGCCATGGACCTTACCAAGGGGCCTCGGTCAAGCTGTTGCATGTTAGGCTCTCTATGGAGGTTGTGGGATTGCGGTATCTAGTTTTGTGGTGTTTGTTTTGCAGGTGGTTAAAAAAATTCCCAAACATTGTAGAACCTGTGTGTTTTTGCCACATGAGAGGAGGGTCAGCTCGACTTGATCAGATTGTAAGCAAGCCTAGTTACCTGCATTTCTTCTACAATTTTCACACTGAAGTGCACAAGTGTTACTGTCTTAAGTCCTATTTTATCCAGAGCTTGACAACATTAGACTTTGCTTCACAGTTCAGATTCACCATCCACAGCCTTTTCCAGTCACATATCATATGATAATGTCATATAAATAAAAAGTTCTGCTAAGTGAGATCCTTGTTTCACTTTCAAATTGCTGGCATCACCCCACTTTATCCCTCCTGCTTGCTCCTTTCCTCCAAAAGGATACCTGTAGAGGTGCAAGAGGCTTGCTTGTGGGCATCTTCATATTCTCTGAAGTAGAGCTACCTCTTGCAACTGTATTTCAAGAATTCACCTTACGTCCAGGATTCTTTCTTTTGTTGCGACTCTTCTAATCTAATTGCAGCAGGATCATTCATGTGCTTTCTGTTTCTCTGGATTATAAAAAGAGACCCAGAAAGCTAAGAAAGGATTGCAGAGCCGTTGAGAAATGGGCATGATATAAAGGAGTGAGAGAAGTGAAGGGGAGGGAAATTTCCAGTGGCATTGGCTCCTGTCATTGCTACTCATGAGGGGAACAGTTTCTGAAAGCCTCTCATTCCAGAACTTGGATGCAAAGACCAGGGAAGGTTATAAAATGACATTAGTAGGTGCAGTAAAATAAGTCTACAGGATGCACCAAATGGGTTATCTCTAACAGTGAAATAGCACGAGGGCAGAGATGAGGGGAAAATGGCAGCTTTGAAATGACTTCAAGAGCTTCTCAGCAAGGGAATTCTCCCCACCCACTCTGTTGCCTCTCTCCTGGGATTTTTGCAAGCTCTCACACCTCCAATTACTCATTAATTTTTTTCCCCTCTAGCCTCAGTTCTGCAAAGTCAACATGGTTTATGAAAATCAAGTTGCATTCTGTATACTTAATACATCATCTCTAAGAATAATCATTTTGGAATCTGAACTTGTTTCTGTTATCTGGCTCAGCTTGACAATGATTTATGAAGCAGAAAACAAGACAGCTTCATTTTCATAAGGCAGCCTGAACCTTCTGGACAAGGAAGAGCTCTGAAAGTTGTTTTGACTAGTAAACTGAAACAAACATGACACAAAAGTCAATACAACTGCAACATCAGCCTCTCATTTTACAAAGTAACTTTCCCCGGCTAGAGCAATCTGACAGTCAAAATGTTGTGATATTCGATAACATTCTGCATCTTCACTAATTACAACTGCAGGGTACTTGCCGTGATGGACATTTTAGATGCAAACGAAATACATGGCAGCCATTCACAAAGCGTGCCTGGTTAGCAGTTAAAAGGACACTGTCATCGCGTTCAGCTTCGGTTTTATTCCTGTAGATAGAGATATTCTGCATTATATTTGAACATTAATCTGGATTTATATTAGCTCTCTGAAAATATAAGCTGAGTTATGTGAATCTGCACGTGTTTATTTGGCGAAGTGTGTGTTGAAATACATGTGATTGATTCTTTGGAGTTTCATTCTGTATTCGCTGCCATTATGCAATACTGAGAAACTCCAACATGCAATTCCCATGAAGATCTTAGAAAAAGCCTTGCAATTTTAGTTCAAGTAGACTCTCCACCCATCGCTAGTAATATAAAACATATGGCATATGCCAGAGACAATGTGTGTGTATACATATATACTGCTGAGCTTTTTGCACCTCCATTTAATGTGTAATAAGTAATATAGATAGTACAAATGTTTCCATATTAGATTAATTTATTTTGAGCCTTTCCTTAATTATTTATAAAACAAAATATCAAAGTGAACATGGTGGAAAACAAGAAATGAGGCAAACTGAAAATTTTTGAGTTATTTAAAACAAGTCAGTGGAAAACATTTATTTTATGTTACGTCTAAACGGAAGCCCAGAACGTGACATCGGTCTATCCGCTAATATTATGCAGACCTAGCTGAAATATTTTGAAGGATATTTCAGAGGATTTTTTTTATAAACTGCTGTTAACTGTCTAGATTGTTATTATTGCTACAGGTAGCGTTTTGGGTAAATGTATTGTAGTACAGGGGCTGGTGTCCCCATGAGCCCCTCAGTGGGTGTGCGGGCTGGCAGAGGACGGGAGCGCAACTCTGGCGAGTCAGCTGGGAGTTGTATCTGCGGTACTCTTGGGCTATAACATATCTTCACTTCCTCCCTCCCAAATGCGATTTTTTTTTTCTTGCCTCTTCTTTCTTCAAATCAGTAAAACCAAGAGCACAGGACGCTCGGAGAATATTTGGTTTTTGAAGCGTTACAGTTAAATCAGTCAAATGTGGGCTAAAAAGCACTGATGTTTTAGTCCCAGCGTCAGTACGGAAGTAGTTTGTGTACTTGACTTTAACAGTCTTCCAAGATATAAAGCTATTTGACTGAGGTCATACTTAAGATAATAAAACTCTCTTTGATGAGGTTCATTTACATATTTGTTTTCTTTGCCTGAGCCCATTTTTTTGTATAGATTTAGTGCAGTTGTTTACAATGCTGGAATTTTTATGATTAAGGTCATACATGAGAATATTTACAACATCAGGAATAAACACGACTCCTATTTAAGAAGCATATCCTGTTCCCAAATGAGATCCAAGCCGTGCTTATAATGTCATGCATTTGCAGAGCACTTAATAAATGTTTATTTTCAAATACAATTATAAACAATTTTTGCATTGTTGCGGTAGGACGTGGACTTTACATCGCTTGACATTAGCACAGTAGATATCCATTAAGCAATATATACCTCTTTTAGAGGTAGTTTGACCTCCAACCCTGTCTGCAGAGGGCAATCCCCTGCTTTCTGACACCCTGGCTTGCAAATGATGCTTTAACTCATATTTCAATGTGTCCAAGTAAATGCTCTAAATAAATAAATGCACGCATATATGTCTTGGTTGTTTAAAAGAAAATAAAATTAGCACGAAAGCTTCAGGCCACCAATACCTGCCGAGAATGGTGAATTTTGGGGTGATGGGGCAAGTGGTCAGTTGAAACAGCAGCAATATCACAAATATTTTCAGAAAAGTGACTAAGAGCTTGGATTTGTTTTGTTTTGCTTTCCGGCTCATGGCCCCTGCCCCTTTGTATGAAATGCACAGACATTCTGGCAACAGACCTCTCTTGTTGGAGGGGCAGAGAAGAAAAAAAGAATCACCAGAAAAAACAATGGGGAGATGTAACACGTGCACTGTAATTAGATGAGGAAGCCATTAATTATGTTGTTTCCAATATCCTCTAAAAGGGTTGCCCACCCCTAACTACATATTTATACATATTTACTTGTTAATCAATAAAGGAAAATGGCTACATTATTTTGATTAAAACATCAACCAAATGTGTGGCAATAAAATCAAATTTCAGAGGGAAGGTAAAAAAAAAAGAGAGGGGGAGAGAGAGAACGAGAGAGATAGCTATGTATGCCTTCCTCCAGACCATGATATATGATATTTTCAGGCTGCTAGGAGAGCAGACACATTAAGAAAATAGTGCTAATGATATTAAAGTACTTTACAAGGCTTGTTACTAAGCGCTGACAAACCTGTCAAGTGTATAATGTAGGAGGCTATTGTAGCGTTCTCAGAAAACCATACCTCTGCCCCATTTCAGTGCAATCTCCTAATAATGGAGCTGCTATAAATTCTAGCCAGCAATGGGACAGACTCCTGGCTTCTCACCCCAATGTGAAGACATGATAAATATAAAAGAAAATGGCTGTCAGTTTTGGCGCCCGAACCTTATTACAAAGTCTTAATCTTACTGGCCTCAGCACCTTTTATCACCGCCTTGTTATGAGCTGATGGCTTTTTTATTTGCTGGGAGATGGAGGATGTGTCATTTGATGTCCTTTTATGTAGCCACTGCTCTGTCCTCTCATGGAAAAAAAAAAATATCTTTTTTTATATGTTTATTACAGTAACCGATTAAATGCAAGGCTCATGCTGTGTTTGGTGCAAGCATCTTCCTGGCTGATTTTTGCAGAATCTCGGATTAGATCGGCGTATGCAGAATTATTAAGGAAGTGGGCACAATGGAGTGGGGGTTTTTCCCAGCTCCTGGAATCTTTGTTGATGTTATTATTGATTATTATTTATTGTTTTGTTTTCTGCATGGATTTTTTTCCCTCTTGCCAAGGTCAGAAAGAAAGCGTAAGTCGTGGCTCACTCTCTTTCACTCTTTCTTCCCCACCCCCTTTCTCTTTTCCTCTTTCCAAGTGTCAGCCACAAAGATGATGGGCCCGTAAACAAAGTTTGACTCAAAACTCAGCTCAGGTTCAATCAGTTTGAACTTTAAGATGAGATATCTCACAATTATCTAAATATTATTCCTAAACCTCACAGCTGACTTCCTGTCTTCTTCGTTTATGGCAAACAAAAGACTGAACTCCACTTGAAACAATGACCCTGTCAGAGCCCTTATCCCCCCAAGAACTGCAGCAAAGTGCCAGCATCAGGTACTTAACTCAAGATGACATTGATGGGTTGCTTTCAAGCTGTGGCCGGAGACTCCATCACTTGTTCTTATCCTCAATTTGAAGACGGGGCGGCCTACTTTGTTGCAGCAGAGGAGTCCCCTCCCTCTGATTTTGTCTGCCAGATGGTGACCAGGCTCGGAGCAGGGCTGGACCCATTAGCCGAGCTCCCCATCTAGTGGCTGCCAGCGTGAGGGGGCTTGGGGGGTACGGCAGGCAGGAGCTGAAGCAAGACCTGCCACTCTCCAAAGGCCGAGGCTAAACCAGGGAAGAGGGAAAAAAAGGGAAAAAAAAAGATAAAAAGGACAAGACTGAGGGGGGACCTTATCAATGCTTATAAATACATCAAGGGTGGGTGTCAAGAGGACAGAGCCAGTCCTTTTTTGGTGGTGCCCAGTGACAGAACAAGAGGTAATGGGCACAAACTTGAACATAGGAAGTTCCATCCAAACATGAGGAGGAACTTCTTTACTTTGAGGGTGTCAGAGTACTGGGGCAGGCTGCCCAGAGAGATTGTGGGGTCTCCATCTCTAGAGACATTCAAAACCCACCTGGATGCCATTGTGTGCAACCTGCTTTAGGTGAACCTGCTCTGCCAGGGGAGTCAGACTAGGTGATCTCAGAGATCTCTTCCAACCTCTAACGTTCTGTGATTCTGTGATAGGTTCTCCAAACAGGTATCAGTGACGGGAAGTTTGTCTCCTGTAAGGAGTAGTCTGGGCTCCTCTGCTCTGTACGTTGACTTTGAAGACCCTGACACCAGCTGCAGATACTTTTAGCTCACATAAGCATCCCATGCTCCATAACACAGAAATGCCCAACAGAAATGTCTCCTGTGCCTACTCCTGTTTCCTATAAAGGCTCCAACAGGCAATGGCCAGGTTTAACTGATCATGATGCAGGCACATTGTCAAGGGAACTCCCTGCATAATGTAATTTACAATCTAAATGGGTTTAGGAGACAATGAAGTAGGAACAAGCAATATAAAGATGTTTAAAGATATCTCTAACTTGCCTCAGCAGATCAGTGGCAGAGCGAGAAATAAAACATTCTTGAGTTTGGGATTTGCCTGAGCCAAACTGGCTGTCCTCCTTCTATATATATTAGAAGGATTGTCATGTAGATACTGATATATGTGAGGTTTATTTTTAGCCTGCAGCACACAAGCAATTAGATTCCTACGTTTTGCACGGAGCTAGGCATTTGTGTAAAGGATGGAGACCCTACAGATTCTGATCATGGGAAAAGTCTGAGACTGAACTCACATGTTATAAGATATCAGTAAATGTCCAGGAGATCAAGCACCTCTCACCATCCCCCTTGCTCAATACTGCCCCAGCTCATGAAGGAGTTTCAGTATGAGCTCCCAGAGTCCTGGAGATCATGCTCAATCTTCCATAAGAAGTTGGGTCAGTTCTGCTGCATATTGAGATGATGTCTGTGGGCCATCAGGGCCCAGGGATGAACACAGCTGGAAGGTTGAGGGGTAGACCCCACAGTGAAAGATCTTTTCGTTACTGCTTGCTGGGCATGTGCTGTATTGCTGTTGCTAAAGGGGAAGGGTAGGAGAACCACAGCTTCTTAAGCTTGTTTCCATGAAGAGGTATCTCGTGATAGACATATTAGAATATGGACTGTGAAAGAGGAATGAATAGTTTGACCAGGGGTGTGCAGGGATATATACAAAGTTTCCTACAATGGCATCTGTCACACATAATGCCACTCTGAACCTCCTTATATGCTAGGGAAAAGATGTCTCAATAGCCCTTACTCTGGCTTACCATCCCGTTGTTAATATGCAGCTAAAGTAAAACAAAATGGTCCTTAATACATCCTGGGGTATTAGTTTGTTGCGTATCTTTGGAAGTGTGTTTGCACTTTAAACGCAACCTTCAGGGTGAGAGAGCACAGGAACAGTGTGATACTTACTGTAATAAGGCATTTGTGGTTTGCTACAGCACAAGGGGAAGAAAAACAATTGATGAAAAACTCAATAGGATGGGAAAGGCAAATTGCTTGGCTGAAGATTTAATTAAAAAGGAAACAGCCCTCCCCATTTAAAGGTCGGTTTGCACCCCTTAAATTACAAAAAGAACTCAGGGCTGAAATCAACACGCAATGCATGTTAATAAGAGAGAGCAGCAGGCTGCAGGACAGATCCACCTCTTCTCAGGTGAAGCTAGCAGGCTGCAAGACGTGGCCAATGCATGCCAGCTATCGCTGGGACCTGACTCCTAGTGAAAGCTATGCCCTGGCTACTACAGAAGATACCTACAGCAGACATGATCCTAACCTGGATCATGTGAAACATGCAGACTGAAATATAATGTGATTTAAGTCTCTGTTTGCCATTTTCCTCCTATCTCCCAGCCCTCCTCAACAGCCCTTTATATATTACTGTTGGCTTTGTGCAGCACTTTCAGTGCCATGAATGCCTCTCTCCCATGGGAGAGCTTGATGAAGGTTATCCATTGTCACCCAGTGTTATACTGGGATGTCAGGACACCTTGGATAAACGGTTTACATGAGATGTTGCCTCTAAGTGCATCTTCGGAAAAACTGCCATTGCCCTTTGCTGAGAAAGTTAACATCATAAAGTGAAAGCTGCCTCCGACCAAATGGGAATGACATTGCAGATTAAGGGCTCTTTAAATTATGCATTTAGTTCAGACTCCCAGGGAGACAGTATATGAGATAAAGCCAGTAGAGTTGCTCTGCAGCATGGCTCTGGAACCAAAGACATATTTAAAACATTTTTCCAAAGAAACTTCTGTAGAGGTAAAAACCTCTGCTCAACCACAACACATCCAAAACAACAAAAAACTTGGTCATACCTGAAACTGCAGATACTATTTCAATGAGGAAAAAAGAGAGAAGTGAAGAAAGGGGAGAAAAAAAATCTCTCAGGGCTTTAGCAGGATGCTGTCTATATTCCACTTTTAATGATAGGGTTTTGTTTTCTGTCGAAATTCCTGTTAGCAGAATCAGGATTATATTTCCCAAACATTTATTAGTTCAAAAATTCTTTTATTTGATTTCCAGGCTGACCACCCCCAGATACTCAATGTCCCTGGCAACGCTGAAGTATTCAGGGCATCCTCACAGTTTGTACCTGCTGAGACAGATCCGGGTAAAAAAAAAATAATAAAAAAAAATCTCTTGTTCCCCTGTTTGCATGCAGCTCTGTAACCTGTAACTTCCTGCCTTCGTTTAGCAGAGTTTAAATTGCAAATTCATGTTTCTTAAAAATGCTGTAACATCATAAGTGGGACAGTTTTATGACAGCTCTGAATTACCAGACAATACTGACACATGCCGCGTGCACTTACTTTGCCTACCAGTTATGGCTGTATTTATCTGCCCATATGTCACTCTGTGTCTAACGCATCTATTTACCACGTTGAGATGGATATTCCACAATTGAGGGCTCTTAGTGCATCCTTTAGAATTTAAAAAAAAAAATCAAAAAAAAAATCAGTCCCATTCCTCAGATAATTTATTTTGTAGGTGATAGTTCTGACTTTTTTAGGGATTTTGCATGCATCTTTCTGCAGTTCTCTTATTTCCAGATGACACTGATTTGGAACTCTTCCCTGACAGGCACAATGGGCCGGTCTTCATTTTATTGATGGTAAAACAGAGAGACGGTGCTCATAGGCTTTTGTAGGTGAATCTGGGACAGCTAATGCAGAAGATAGACTCCCTTGGCTGGTAGATAGACATAAGAATTCAAACCAAACCTTCACTGAAGATTCATCAGTCTGCCTCACTCTCTTTCCCTCCTCCACAGACTCACACACACAACCCAAGATGTCGTGAGCCTCCCTGCCCTGCTTTCGTGCAGCCAACTGGTTCCAACCAGTCACATTTCTGGTGAAATAGAGATGAAGTCCCCAGTACAAAGTGGCTGGTGACGAGGAGGGACAGGCAGCTGGGGCAGAGATGCTCAGACTGGCGTCTCTGCCCACAACAGGGAGGTTGGATTAAAATGATCCCTAAGGTCCCTTCCAGCCCAGGCCATTCTATGGTTTCTATGATTCCATGTGGCCATTGCAGACAAAGCAGTTTTAACAAGTTCTGAGGTTCCTCTTGGGTATTTTGGCCGAACTGGAAAAATTGGCAATTGGCTGGTAGCTCTCCTCTCCTGGAGGTCAATAAACCTGGATGCAATGAGGCACTTTTGTCTTTCATTTCATGCTAGGATTTTAATGTGGGTTTGTATCTTCAGCTGTTTTTCTAAAGAGCAGGCAGAAAAAGTTCCAGAAAAACTTATAAGATTGTCAAATTTGCAGAAGATAAATATATATATGTAAGAATGCACACATATATGGAGAGAGAGAAAGAAAAAGAGGCACAGCGGGAAAGAGAAAAAAGCATATATATTTAGATGTATGCATATTATGCATACATATAAATATGCATTTTTTCAAGACCTTTACCCAGATGTGTGATCTGCTTTGAACAATATTCACGAGCATACTTCGCATTTTACTCTTAATTGTTTTGAGCCAGAATTAGGGTCATCTTTATTCATCCAAAGGAAACCAAAATGTTCTGTCCAAATACACCAACAGATGCAGCTCCCTATGATTCAAACCCTGCATGAGTTTTGCCTGAGCTGGAGTTGCCTGTAATTCTAAGGAATCGTTTCTGCCATCACAGAAGTGCTGCCATTTTGTGATGAAACACAACAAAAGTGGAATGAAGCACAGAAACACTTCACAGTGAGTCAGGCTCAGGTCTGAAATGTGTGTCCAACAGAGATCACCAGGGAGAATTTTGGTCAGTGGATTATTTAGTCTTAGTCTAAAGGTTTTTCCTCCAAATCTTGCAAAAAGCTCCATAGGTCATTAGCACCTACAAGCTGTTTGACTTCATAGTCTAGAGTTATCTGCTCCCACCACACAAAACCATTAAAATTGTTCTTTGGGTGCAACTCAGAGGTTCTGAGGACTGTCATTCCTTCAATCTGCTCTGACTTTCTTGCAGCATTTCAGGTTTGAACATCTGCATCCCATTGGAAAAGATCTGGAAGCCAGGTATTGCCCAGATCTGACTGCTCACAAGAACTGAGAGGAAGATGAGACAACCTTCTTCTTCCACAGGTGAGGAGAAATCCAGCTTTTTTTGCTCCACTTACTAGACAGACAGGAAAATTACTCCTTGAAGGTAGAGCAAGAGCAATTGCACTATCCCCTTAATCAGTACTTGCAGCATATCAAGCTCATCATCTTGATGGTAATAGCTGTTTGACAAGTCAGGATAAAAGTGATAGTCTTCTGAAAATGAGATAACAATCCAGTTTAAAAAAAGGAACCCAAAGAAAGGAAAGAAAAAAAAAGAAAAAAAAAGAAAGAAAAAAGGAAAAAGAAGAAAAAAAGAAGAAAAAAGGAGAAAAAGAAAAAAAGAAAAAGAAAAAAAAAAAAGGAAAAAGAAATGTGACCCAGTGTGAAGTGTCTTTTAATTTAATTTCGTCCAAGGATAGCAGTTTGCCCAAAAATGTCTTCCATGAGTCACGTATGGTATTTCAGTCTGTCATCTTGTATTGACCTGGCTAACATGGAAATACACTGCACTGAGCTTTTGTCAAGCTTACCAGCTTGGTCTAAAATTTGATGATTTCTTTTTTAGACCATAACTGTGCTGAGCTATCCGCTTCCACTTCTCTCACATGCAGAGAGCTCAAAATGGAAAATTCATCCAAATGCAAAAAGAAACAGCATGATCTGGCTCACAGCTCCTCAGAAGTAAGGGCAAAATTGAATTGTACTGTTTTCCTAAAAGTGAAGGCCCAGAGTCAATCCAACACTATCACAGAAAAGGGAAAGGGAAATGGCTGCAGCAGATGAGGAATGAAAAGCATCAGGCAGAGCAGCAACAGGGCAACGTGCTATTCCCACCGTTATAACAATTTAAAACTGTTTTATTTTGGCAGCAGTTATTTTTAAAAAGCTATTTACAAACTTTCATGAGAGTTGACTGCAAGAAAGAGTTTGGTTTATGTATTGGTAGATTGAAATATAATTATTTCATGTTATTCTGTAGCCTAATCAGTAGAAGAAATTAGTTCAGCCTTAACTTGGCTAATTCAGAGAAGAGGTACCAGTTGGCAGGTTTCTGGTCTTTAACTGCTGAAGTGTCTCTGAAAATTTAGCTTCCAACTCAAATATTTATAACATCAGGATTAATTTTCTGGGAATCTTCTCCACTCTTGTCTTTAAGGTGACTAAAGTAACAAAGTACCTACACTCGTCTATGAGTATTCCTGACACTGAGCTTGTTTCCTGGAAGCAGAAGGGGAGAAAATACAGTCAAAGCAAATGTATTTAAAACTAAACAAATCTTCATATAGCTTCGTTTGAATATTTAATCTCCTCTGGTATTTGCTCAGCTCTGGCTGTTGCTTCCAATGCTTCCGTGGTCAATCTCTCTATGCTATTAAAATTGTGATACCAGAACACTATCCTAGAACACAGCAAATTCTGAAAAATTCAATGTTAGTGTATTCCAGTAATGGGATCAGTGATTTCTTACTGCACTCTCCCCCACCATACTCTCCACCTCCCAAAAGAAAACAAACAAAACGCAGACTACCAAAACCAAATGACAGCAATGGTCTGGTTTTAAGCTGGACAAGGAGTATTTCATGGCAGCCATGCTATGCAATCTGCGTTCTTAGAAGTGGTGCCAAACGGACGCGAGAACGGGAAGTGGAGAAGGAGCAGGCATGTGTTCTTGTGGTGCGTTCAGCAGATTAAAGGCTTACCTGAGATTTATCAGAGAAGCACTCCAGAAGAAATGAAACTGGGATTTTCACCAGCATGACCTTCCTTGCAAGATTTCCTGCATTTTCAAAATCTACAAGGAATTGGGTCCTTTTAAACCCGTTCTTGAAGTCTGTGGTGTCACCAAGGTAGTTTATATCTTTTGCTTTCCCCACGCATCGTCTTAACCGAGGAATGCCCTTTATCTTCAGCTCTTTGCACTAGTACGACCTTCAGATCCCAGCCAAAGTCCTGCAGACACATAGGACTACATTTGTTGTTGAGAAGACCTTGCAATCTAAACAGATCAGACAAGGTAAGAAGAGAAATGGAATCACATTAAGGGATAATGATTTGTCCATGCTCTTAAAGAACTCCTTGGCATCAAGGTAAGCCCAGATCTCCGCCTGAGGCCTTACTGTCAGCTAGCCAAACAGACATGGAAGGACTAATAAAAATCAGTCAATATTTAGATGGTGCCATTGTATCTTATTATTTAATGAAACCCAGTAGGACAGTAGAAAAGCAGATGCAACACACCTAAAGACCTGTATTTCAGCAGAATCCTTCCTTTATGAAGATTAAGAGGGAGACACTGGGGCAAGGAACATTTTTTCACTGTCTGACAATGCTTAAGCCAAAGTGTTTTGAACAACACTAATTGCCCCTCAGATTTTTTCACTTCTTTATGACAGAATAAATATTGCCACAGGTATTTCATTTTGTCCTGGAAGGATGTTTTACACTGGCCACTTGTTGATCCCTCATTTCTATTTTATTTTTTCCATCCTCCGGCTCATTTCTGTTTTCAGCAGCATGCTGCAAGTTCTTTAGCCTGATCAATAGTCCCGACGTTGTGAGGGGGGAGTTTTTACCAGCATGACAGCCTGTCTCTCCCCAGCACAGCAGCAGACCTTTAGCAGGATCTCTGCTCAGCGTAAAGAGGTTATCTCTGAATACAGGTAACTGGCTGCTGAAAGCCGTTTAGAAGATTTTTTGGAGAAGAGGTGGTCACAGGCAGGCAAGGTCTCTAACCCATGTTCCACCCCAGTAACACGAGAAACTCTGCAACTTATATCATTCTGAGTAATGTTCTCCATCACACGCAATTCACCTTCCTTTCTTCTTTTCTTTTTTTTTTTTCTTCCCCCCCCCCCCCCCTTTTTCAGCTGGCTTTGTTGTTTGTGTGGTGTCAGTAGGAATGTGCTTGGAGCAGAGTTATATGGCATCATTTGGAGAAACATTGCGTTAATAACCAGAGTTCAAGGGCAAAGGATATAAACGGAGCAAATTACAAGTCTGAGCAGATATATGGCTTTTGCTAAAAGGGACACAGGCTGCTACTTTTATTTACTGGGTGCTGGAGCGCTTGTAAAAAGGTGCAAGAAAACATGAATGCATTTTTAAATGATACTTCGCAGTTTAGAAAAGCAATGCAAATTTTCAGTCTAGAGAGATGGGGGCCGGGGAGGGGGAAGAAAAGAAATTGGCCACCCTTGTACTTTGTATTTTTAAAATCTATGATAGTCAAGCACCATTCAGACGTCAGTGACACAACTTTGCCCTGGCTGAAATTTGGAGGTATTAAAGCAGGCATTAACAATAAAACAATGGCAGGTACAGAGCAACCATTCATCTAACCTCAGCTGTAATTAAGTTTCTGTTTTGAATAGCTCAGTCCACACCCTCGATCCTCTGGGTTCAGCCACCACCTCTCAGTTATCTCCGGATTAGGTGTTGAACCTCCTGCCTCCGTGACTCAGCAGAAACCCCAAACCCCAGTCCCTGGAGGGATCCAAGTCTGCTAAAAGGCTGCGGAGTTTCAGACGAATTCTACCAGCTTGTCACAGGGTGAGATTATTTCATTTCACAGCCTGTAATACAATTTCATGTACTGCTATTGAGTGTGGCAATAACTAACTGGAACATTTTGTTTATCTGATTTTCTGAGGCTGCAGATTCATCACTACTTTTATTTCATTTTTCTTAAGTGTTTCATAATTTATTTTTTTCTAAAATACAGGATACTACTGAAATTCATTTTCCTGCTATTGCTAGACATACATTACTGCTGATTACCAGGCAAGATATATAATGCAGCCTATAAATAATAATCTCCTCTGGTGAAAGGATATCCAAAATAAAATCTTTCCTATTTCAAATTCTTTAACTCTCTCTTTTTTTTTTTTTTTTTTAACCAGCTCATTCTTCAAGCATTGTTTTTACAGCTTGTTCTACAAGTGTGCAAAGAGGGAAAAAAAACACCTCAAACCAAACAGTTTAAAAATGAATTTTCTGAAAACATCTGGTCTCCCTCCTTTGTCACAGTGCCACAGAAAATATTTCATCTAGCAAATTGCAGGTGATTTTTAAACACACAGAAGTTATGAAAATATTAAGGAAGATTTACTCCCATCTAAGAAATGTTTTATCATGCAAAACTTAATGCAAAAATGCACATGCAGAGCATTAAAAAAAGAGAGAAACCCCATAATCTGTGTGGGGAAGAAGAATGCTAGGGGAATGTTTCATTTCACATTATTTACCAAAAAAGACAAAACTTTTCTTCTTTCTGCTCCTTGCAGTTTACGGGATGATTGCTGGGTTCTGAGCCTACGTTTTTAAACAAAACAAGGTCTACTATGATTTTAATATAACCGTATAACAACTGATGTGCACATTTGAATCAGATATAAATAAGGAAAAGCAGAAATCGACTGGTAAAGTATGCAATTGAATTCTTAAGGATTTATTTATTTATTTGTTTGTTTGTTTATTTTATATGCTGTGCACTGCTCACAGATGAGCTCCCCGTTTAGCTAGCGGATCAGTGGAGTTATAGCTTATCACTGGTGTAAGCACCTGGGCTTTCTGGGGGTCTGCGAGCTGATTCCAGCGACAGCGCCAGCCGAGCCGCGCTCGGCAAGCGGGCTCTCACACTTGCCTGCAACACGAAGCCTATCCAGTTTCCCGTACGACATATTCTTTTCTCCCACTGGGACATAATAGAAACTAATTTTCAACATCTAAACATTCCGAGTCGAGTCCTTTTGTGAAGTCGCTTTATTCATTTCTATTCGGGGCCGGTACAGCGCTGAGCCCACGTGTATTTACATACCCGAAGAACCCCGCTGCTCCGAACTCTCCGCTCAGAAGACAGGGCAATTAATCATCCCCAAATCCTCCCGCCGCGCGCGCGGCGGCTCCGACAGCCACCGTCACCAATCAGCCAGGGCAGGTGGGACGCGGAGCGGCAGGAAACCCTTGCACCCTGACCTGGCACCGGTGCGCTCTCTTCCTTCCCCACCCCCTCTCCCCACCTCATTGCTGAGTAAGAATAACACCATTAGCGGTGTCCTTGTAATCAGCCAAACATCTTAAAGTCAGGAAGGGACAGGTATCGCTTTTCTGATTTGGGGAGGTCGCGGTTTCGCTCTCCCTGTCGTTGTTTCAGAGATAGCAGTTGAAATCCAGCCTGTAACGTAGGGGAAGAAAAAAAGGGTGATTTGATGCTACGGTTTTCCGTTCGTGAATTCAATTAGCCTCGGTAGACCCGTGCTGCCTTTCATAAATGAAAACCGTCTGAGAGCCAGCGAGATGTTTTGGTGACAAAATAATTATCAAGGAGTGATCTGGTTAATTGTAGCTACCAGCTGAAATGGTAAGATCCACGTGAGTGTGGCAGCTACGCTGAGAGCTTTACCCGAGGACCTTCCCTCCTGCCACAGACAGGGCACACACAACCATTAAACCACCCACTACTTCTGCCCCCCCTGCTTTTCTTGCCCTACCTTCATATATGCCTTCTTATCTATCTTCCCTGATGTATTTTCATATTTTTTATCATCCATTTCTCTCAATCTCTGGACTCAAATCCTTGTCTCACTTAAATGTTGCCATTTTCTTTTAGTTTCTCTCTGACCATTTAGCCCACACGCGGCAGGACACCATCACTGATGTGATGTTTTTTCCCCCGTAAGAGCCACCCTTGCGGTCAAGGAGACGGTGAAGTCGATGGAAAGACACCCATCGTCACAACTGAGCTCAGGGTTAAGCCCATAAATTTGTTACTGAAGTTGTCTCGTTCCTCTTTGTAAATTATAGGGACTATTGAAAATAGCTCAATAAAAGCAGCAAAAGTCAATTGTTAATGATATCCAGAATATTAATTATCCAGAAGTGTAACTTCTTGTTTGGGCTTTCCTGGAGTCTCTCATCTTTCCCTTCTAGATCTGACAGGTATTCTTTTTTTATTCTTTTTTTAACAAGATTTTTTTTAAGTTTCTATTTACAGCCTCTGATGAGGTTTGCCCTTCAGCTGCATCGTACTAAGAGCATCTGTGATTTTGTCATTTAATGTTCAGCAGATTATGATGTGCCAGGACAGGACATGGTTGAGTTTGGAGCAGAGTTAAAGTTCTGAACAATCTTAGCTGGTTTTAATTAATACAGTGGCAAAATGAGCCATTTTGTGCATATGCAAATTATAAATTGATTCCTTTTAATAAAATTTATTGTGATACTAGAGGTGTATCTGTTACACAGTATGTTGCAATTCTTCTTGGCATTTTAAAAAAAATAAAAAATAATTGACTGAGATACATGCTGCCATTTGACTCATAATTAGTTTCCCAATTAAAATTCAAAAATATGTACCTTCAATATTCACTAGCTGAATAACTTAATACTTTACAAAACTTTCCATGTTTTTTGGAGAAAGAACATACAGAACTGTGAGGTGCAACTGTGATTTCTAGGTCTGTTGCTTCTTTTTCTCTGGGACAAAAATAACTCTCAAACCAAGAAAACATCTCAGAGCTAAGAGAAAAATATTTCTTGAATAGAGATAGACCACACTGTTCTGCACCTTCCTTTCTAGGAAAGACAGATGACTGTCTTCCGTATCTCTAATCATACCCAAGACATGGCTCTTCTCCTAGATCAAAATTAGAAAGTGTACAGAAAATGTGACAAAAGCAGTTTTTTGAGGTAGGGGAGAAGGGGGTAAGCTCAAAGCATTCCCTGTCTGCCCAAAATGATGACATCTGCTCCCCGTTTTGGTGAGCACCAGCTTACTTAAGCTATGCTATTGATTTTAAATCACTAACAGTTTCAGAATCAAAGAATGTCTAGGCAATGCCTTCCAGGACTGGGATGTACAGGCACTCTGGGCCAATATTATTATTAATGTAAACCCAAAGAAACCCTTCACCACCTGTGCCCACACAGAAGCAAAAGGAAGCAGCACCAGTAAATTGTAGGGGTCTTGCTAATGATTATCTTCACTCGCTATAGCAATGACAGTCTGCTTCTTAAAAAAAAAAAAAAAAAAAGAAAAAGGGGGAGGAAAAAAAAAAAGCCCTTTTTTTTGGCATGGAAATTGCTTATCTCTAGAGTGCAAATCATAAATCATTCACAAAGATAGTGGTGACTCCAGCTTTTGAGTGTTACTTTGTTAACAGCACAAACTGGTACAAACCAAAAGGAAGAGAAATTAACATTTGAACCATATTGTTTCTGAAGGGCTGGGAGAGCCCTCGTGAGCCTTGGCTCTGCCTTCGTGATGTAACTCCTGGCGCGGGATGAGCTACTCGTGAACTCTGGTCCCCCCAGGTCAGTCTCAGAGCCTTGCTTGGAGGATGATACTGTGCAATCTGTCTGCCTTGAAACCAAAATTGGGAATGAAAAACATTCCTCTGTCTCTCTCTCTCAGCACTTCTTTCAATTAGCATTTTTTTTCTTCGTTAGTATGGATCCCTTGAGTTTAGCATCCTTGCATTCTACATTTTTCATTGCGTGTGCATTTCTTTATTAAAAGAGGGAATGGGCTTTCGATGCTAGCCTTCCGCTAATTATTACTTGCTTCCAAGATAAATAAATATTTGATCAATTGCTTTGGTAGTCTGATTATAAACCATCTTTCAGGCATTACCTTGGAATATTAGAATATTATTTAACACTAATTTCTAAGGGAGACTCAAAATCTGGTAAATTTTAGTATGTTAAAAGTACTGTACATAAAACACCAATTCTGTTATTCAAAAATTTTCATTTTCATTAACCTATGACAGAAAAAAAACTTTTCGTGGTGGTTTTGTGTGCTTTCTTTGATTTCCTTCTGCTGTGAAATGAGACCTAGAGAAATAAGGAAAAGTGGAACTAAGTCACTGTAACAGAAATACTAGAATGAGCTATACAAAGCACAAGGGAATGAAACTTGAAAAAATAGAGGAAAATATAGTTTCCCTCCTAATCCCTTTGAGTTGCAATAACTTTACTTACATTTTAACAAGATTTATATAAAATCAAGTTGATTTTTAAGTTGACATGCCTTAAAATCTATGCATATGGCAAAAGAGAGAGAGAAAATCTAAAGTTTTCGTCATGGCACAGAGACAGCATTTAGGTTTTGATCCTTCTGCCAATGAAATCAGTGGCAAAGCTGCCGCCAGATTCCCATGTGGGAATCGGCTCCTTCAGAAGTCGCAGCAGCAACAAGCCCCGTCACAATCTGTACCCACCACAACACTCCTCCCCGCCAGACCCCCAAACTTTCACAAAGGTGCAGATCATGACGCAGGGTTTTGAGGCAGGGGTGCTGAGTTTCTGACGCTTTGTGCTTTTTTTTTTTTCCCTTTGAGACAGATTGACTTTTTTCTTTTCTTTTTTTTCCTGAGAGAACCTGGCCTTTCGCAGGCATTGATCACCCATCTCCAGGCCAGCCAAGGTGGGCACCTTTGCTTCTGACATGATGCCCTGCCGCAGGCACCGGAGGAAAATTCAATTTTCAACCCCAAGTATATAAGACGGCAGAACTCCTCCACAATTAGGATGATGGTTGCTATTATTTTACTTTTATTAAGCAAGCTCCAGCCTTTGCTTTCCAGTCCTAGCTTTTACTTACAGTAATCAATTTTTCAGTATAACTGGCTGTAATTGTTAGCCAGATATTGAGCCTTCATGGTGCTTAGACATAGCATGTTACTGCGCAGCGTCTTCTCCATACTTCTCAGACAGATGGGTAATAATACTATACATTAATACCTCCACATTGGTTTATGTGTGTTTGACCACAGCGCTAGCATAATTATTTTTCCTCAGTAAAAGCTATTAGAGATCTATTTGGTAGGTTTTACGATCAATAGCTCCTGTGATATTTGTGTAGCAGGCCCAGAATAATCAATTGAAGGTCATATAAAGTAAATTACCATCCTCCTATAATGATTCTTTTTTCTAGATGAGAATGGGTTTTATTATTTCATCAGGAGAGCCTTCACAATGTGTGCTTCTTTTTTTTCTTTCCTGAGAGAATGAAATAAATGTTGTGGGTGTATTTTGAGACATGGTATTAATGTCTATTATCTAAATTTATATTACCAGGTTATTGAATTAGTGGATGCCAACGTGTGGAATAATTTTATATGCTTGGTGACACGAGAAATAGCCAGTTGTGAGGATATCCTGGCGGGTATGTTGTTGCAGGTGACTTAGCTAAAGCCATTTCTCAGTAGATTTAACACCAGTCAGGGCACTGCTCTGGATGTGGAGGTTCACTGATTGGTCACAGATCTACGGCACCAAACTCCAGAGGAGCAATTTCCCCCCTATTGCTCTGCCAAGGTGTTTCCTCCATCCGCTAACACAACCACCCCTGCGCATAAAAACACAGCCTGATCTCCGTACTTCTCTCAGTCCTGTGCCTCCTTATTTGCATCGCAACCCGCTGGAAGCGGGGAGGTAAATTTAGCAATGTGGGAGATCCCTGAGAGCCACCACCTCCTTCCCCACCAACCAGAAGGAGATGTCCTGACCTTGGCCACCCAACAAAGACAAGGCTGTTTTGGAGATGGAAACACAATTGCACAAACTTACTTTTCCTTTCCAATGGACTATGTGTGTGGTCACAGTTAGTTGGATGAATTTTAATTTCCAGCTGACTCCCATCACACACGAGATAAGCTGGGGCTCATAAATATAACATTCATACAATATGTCCTTCCATTTAACACTAAAAGGTGGCTATGGGAATCTGTCTTTTCTTGTCCGAAATGCTCTGCATTCTTAAATTTAGTCACTGGAAGGCTACTGCCTTCCTCATGGACAACGTTGGTTCTACTATTTTTAGGAAGGCAC
This sequence comes from Trogon surrucura, assembly GCA_020746105.1. Classification (NCBI taxonomy): domain Eukaryota; kingdom Metazoa; phylum Chordata; class Aves; order Trogoniformes; family Trogonidae; genus Trogon; species Trogon surrucura. The sequence goes on along the minus strand of CM036627.1, from coordinate 16,299,089 downwards.
CAGTTTCACTGAAAAAGGACTACTTACCCTCATAAGCATGGTATTTGAGAAACTCATTGTGATTAATTGAATCACTTGTCCTAAAAAAATGCATGAAGTAGAGAAGCATTCTATGAGTGCTTGAAAGAGGTGGGAGGATGTTTAAATGAACAATTTCCACTGAGACATTGATTCATCAAAAAAATTTATTAAAAAGGGCAATCAAGAACAATTAGAGCTGGGGAAACTGAGGCACAAGGGAGTTAAAACAAATGTCTTGGTTTTGTATGGAATGTTTGTGGTTGAAACAGTCACTGAACAAAAACTTTTACAGCCTCCAGCTGGGTATTTCATTCAGTGGACCAACCCTCCTTTCCAGGAAAAGGAAGTCACATTTCAAAGTAATTATCGTGAAAAGACCCCAAGTCCCTCAGTGTTGCAAAAGGCTGCCCAGAACCTATTTAATGTGAATAATTTTCTTTTTTTTTCTTTTTTGCTAGAACCCTTTGGTAAATGATAACGCACAAACAACCACAACTGGACAAATTGGGAGAAGATAAAGTGAAGCGACTGGTAAAAAGAGAGACATCAAGGAATAGATGCCAGTCCTCAGGCTGAGCAGGTTGAATATCCACTCATCTGGCCCATCTGCCATAATTTACAAGCCCTTCTACTTGCAAGATCATGTAGTCCTCGCAACGTGGGTCCTTTACCGTCGCACATCAACGAGACCTCCCACAACCTCTGCCCTCAGATACTGAATTGTTCTACTCAATGTCACTGCTTCAGCAAGGCTTTGCAAGGTTACGATGATAGGAAAAAACAGGGCATTTATTCTCAGTGACACGAGTTAATAGTGATTTTTTTTTTTTTTTGGCTAAAGCATACAGACCTCTCAAGAGATTGCTTTTTTTAATAGGCTGAGGTGGAGTATCAGCAGGTGGGTGCTGATGTGGTGGGCATCGGGACAGTGAGGTGCATTGCTTTGCAGAAGGAGGATATTTGTGCTAAGCCATATTTGAGGCTCAGACCAGCTTTGCAAGGAGCAGGACTGTCCGACTGGATGCCACTGTAGCAAACCAATAAGGCAAAACTGTGGGAATACAGCATGTGTTCCTCAGCCAGGAGGAAACAAGTGGGTCAGTATCACACCTATATGTAAGACTTAAAGACGTGGAGGTTAAGACAGGGTATAAGAAGCTTATAGCTCCTTGTCTGGCCGCAGACGTTCTTGCTGACCAGGACAGCTGAAGATACCACTTTATGCCTCAGTTTCCCTAGCTGTAGAAGGAGTATAAGAATACCCTGAAGGAAGAAAAGCCTTAATGCCTTCAAAGAGTGCAGTGTCAGCATCCATCTGGCCCTGTTTGGAAACACGGCTTCTCAGAAAGAACAATGGAAATCCCGAGCAGTTGAGCTCCAGGGTCCTCCAGTTGCAGAGTGAAACTCATTACAATATCCCTGTATTTATTTCCAGCTGCATGGCCAAGTGGACCCAAGGGCAACCTAACAGAGAGGAAAAAGACCTAACATAACATCAAAGCGGCTAAAAACCCGGGTGGATTGCCGTTTCATCAGTACTGTATGACATCACTTTCCACATGACATCAGTCAATGACCCTCTTCCCCTCCACCTCCGCCTCCAATTTCTTTTTAAAAGGATGATGGAGCGGCATGAAGTTGAGCAGAAGTTGGGGGGGGGGTGAACAAAAACACACTCTATATCCCTTCAGCTGAATGCGACCCAATGTGCTACACAAACAATATTAACCAAAACAAAGCTAGCAGGAAACGTTTGCACACAGCATCTGTTATGATCACATAACCACCAGACAGATGTTTAATCCCAACTGCTAACATAAGATCATTTGTATGTTTGAAGAGGGAGAGATCCCATTTGGGTTCTTTCCCTTTTATTTATTTCTTTCCTAAAGGGGAAAAAAAATAATAAAGGGAGGGTGATTTTCTCAGCTGTGGGAAGCAATTTTTGTTTTGTTATTGTTCTCTTTCCCCCCACTTTCACCATCAGCTGCTGAAAGGAAAGAAGTGGTGGCTGCAGCCTCTCGCAAAGAAGAGAGCCTGGAAACTGTGTGGTCTGGTAGTTGAGTGCTGCGCGATCCTTTCCCAGCTTAAGGGACCAGAGCTCGGTTTCTCAGAAGGCTCATTAAATAATTCTGGTCCAACGAGGCAAAAGGGGAGGCCACACATGAAACAAGTTTGGTGGTCTCAGCCAGGTTCCTGGGGAGCTGTGCCGCGGTTTCTCAGCACCACCCCGGATTCCCTCCGCCCCTGGAAATTTCATCTACAAAAGTGAAAACAAACTCATTAGCTCTACGTAGCTCTGCGAGGGTCACAAAAAGATGTCAGCGGTTTGTGTGGCCTTTTTTTTCCACTTAGCAAACAGCCGGACACCTACAAAGGGAAAAGAAGGTTCGAGCTCTTCAGCTGTGCTGAGGGATTATTTTACTTTTAATAATACCGGGAAGATTCAATGGAGATTTATGCAGATAGGAGAGATTATTAATAACACACTGAACTTCTATAGCACTTTCCATTCAGGGTTTCTCAAAGAACTTTCCAATCTGGAATGAATTGGTCTTTACACGCCCCTGGTGAGTGGAGTAACTGTCATTAGATTAGGAGGTAACTACTGCAGTAATGAAAAATCAACCGGGGTATAAAATGTAAATGGGATACCAGGCAGAGCTGATCTCAGGGCCTTGCTCTTCCACAGATTTCCTATATGACTATCAGGAAACCACCGAGTTTCTCACAGTTTTAGTCCTCAGAGAGTAGAAGAAGGCTTCTATTTTCTTAAACACAAATGTATGTTGGGGTTTGGGTGGATTTTTTTGAGGAGATATGAGGTGATATAAGGAAATCGAGGCGCAAATATGAGAAGTGACATATCTCTACTTCCAGTTACTGTTGCAGCAGGAAAGAAAACCTCAGTTCTGACTCCCGGGCCTTGTTTAGGCACAAAACTCACTTCCTCCCACCTTGCAGACCTGTGAATGATAATAAGGAAAGCGAATCTCTTGGAGCACCTTAATATTCTTCTCCTATCGCTGAGTATCAGCTATAAGATTATAAGAGAAAATAAAAGCCAAAGTTTCCCAAGGCTGGAAAATAATAGATTTACTGTGCATTATTAAGGTAAATAGCAGTAGGCCAGACAAATAGTAGATTCTTGCAAACTGAATGGAAGAAGAGGGAAAGAGAAAGAGCATAGGCAGCTAAAATAAGAAGGGGTTAACAATTTTCAGGCCTTTCTGCTGTGTGTGTGTGTTCGCACTGTGCACAGTAGAAATGCATTCACCTATGACATCCTTTGGCAAAAAAAAAAAAGGGAAAAAAAGAGAGAGAGAAAAAAAAAGGCTACATCCCACAGTGAGGACAGTTGTCCCTACAGATTAGGAATATCCATCTTAATGTGCAACTTCCCCTGCACGGGTCAAAATTGCCAACAGCTTTAATGGGAGAAAATGCTCTGTTGACTGATTCATTTCCACGTTTTGTTCCTGCTGCTAGACGGGATATCCTGTAAGGTGGCGAAAAGGGAGGGAAAGCCGGCACTATATCAGTTTATGATTGACCATTATTATTATTATTGTTGTTGGGATTTTTTTTTACACTGTTTTAAAGTTTGGTATTCCATTTGTCTACTGCAATTCTTGTAAATTTTCTTTTTTTTTTTTTTTTTTTTTCTTGGAGAAGTAACAAATCATATCTCTGGGCTTGAACAGAGACGCCCCAGCTTTGGCAGACAATAATAGTGATATATTAAGAAACTCTGCCTTGGATCTCTCTGCAATCTTCTTCCTGCTTTTCCCATAGATATTTTACAGTCTCAACAGTGCCTTCAGATATTCAGGTAGCCACTTCTCCATGGTAGGGTAGCTGCTGTCCAAGTGCTTTACACAGTTCTCCTGTGCTGAGTCACAAGGGCAGAAGGGATATGCCCAGGCATCACAATAATGAGGAGAAAAGTCCAAGCAAGCTCTAGCCCAAAGAGGAGCTCTGCTGTGTAAGCTTAGTACCCACCTGGGGAGATCAAACCCATCCCAGCATTGTTGGGGCAGGTGAGGAAGGGGAACTGGTCCTTCATTTCACGTTTGCAGCTATTTCGACAGGATCGCAAGCCCCAGCCCCAGTGAGGGTCAGATAAAGATGTTATGGCACATGTAATTCTATATACTGGAAAGGCTGCTCTCACAAACACCGTTCCTCCATTATGTGCTTGTCGTTGGATTGTCCTGTCTTGTGGATAACACTGTTGTGCTCATGTATACCTAAACTCTAGCCGATCTTGCCACTTACACATGTAGAGGTGGAAGTGACACTTTGGATCACACATCCAGAGTGTCCCAATGTGTGATGTACACTTCTGAGCATTTCCTTTTTCTACTGAGGCCTGAGCAGGATTCTGCTTTTACTGGTCAGATAGGACTTATCAGCACTGAATGCTGTCAACTTATGGAAGGTCTGGAAGAGACTAATAACTCATTTAATGCAGTAATCTGATTCTAAAAGCAAATTCTCCTACATATTGGACCCAAAGAAAGAAAAAAATTACTTTAGTAAGTAGGTATGGCTGTGTCACAAGGAGAGGAAAAAGCAACTAAAGCTTACAACAAATGAGAACACTGGAAGAAGCTCTTGTCTGGGGAAAGCATCTTCAAACACAAACAAGACAACTGTAAAGAGGATAAAGAAAATGGAAGAATGATACCATGGTACACTGCTATAGACAGGCAGTGGGGGCCTTATAGCTGTCTTCCAATACCTGAAGGGAACGTACAGGAAGGCTGGGGAGGGACTTTTTACAACAGTGTCCACCAATAGGACATGGGGAAATGGATTTAAGTTAAAGGAGAACAGATTTAGATTGGATCTTAGGAAAAAATTCTTCAGTACGAGGGTGGCAAGGCTCTGGAATAAATTGCCTAGAGAAGTTGTAAATGTCCCTTCCCTTGATGTGTTCAAGGCCAAGTTGGATGAGGCCTTGAGTATAAGGGTATCCTTGCCCAGGGCAGGAAGGTTGGATTAGATGATCTCTAAGGTCCCTTCCAACCTAGGCAATTCTACGATTCTATGATTCTGTGATTTAATTTACACCAGAAGAGCATTCTCATGGTAAAAGCAAAGCAACAGAATAAATTTCCTGGAGAGGTTGTGCAGTCTCTGTCAATGGATGTCTTTAAGAGCAGGTTGGACAAGACTGTGTCAGGAATTCTAGAAACAGAGTTGATTGCTCCTTTGGGCAGACGGAGGCACTAGGTGACCTGCGGAGGTCCCTCCCAACCTTATTTTCCATCTTTTCTATGGGCAATCAGACAAATAAGGGCTTGTTAAGGTAAATAATCATGTAGGAAGCATGACATAATTGAAACATAAACGTACGGAGAAGAAAAGTAAAGTGCACCTACTGCATTCCCCCTCACTCACTGTCCTCAAAAAAAACCCCCAAAGATAGCCTAGACTTGCAGCTAAGCAATCCTGCCAGCAGAGAGCTGATTACAGAATACATATGACCATTTGTCTGAAAAATGCAATCGTTATTCCATGGGAAGTCAGGATGTTTGTTTTTATTCTAAAATGGGATGAAAAGTTGAAATATGAAAGAAAAAAAAAGTCTTTGAGGAAGAAAATGTAGCCAGGATACGAATGTTTTTGACATTTTCAATCAAAACTAAACTCTTTGCCTGGAAATGTCAAATAAGAAAACATAATGCTTCTTTTCAAAATGTCGACATTTCGGACATTTCAAAATGTCGACATTTTAGAGATTTTTCAACACTTTGAAAAGTAGAAATGTCAAAATGTCAGTTCAAAATAAAACATTTCATTTTGAATTTTCCCATCAGAAAAATTAGAAATTTTCATCCAGTTTTGACATTTTCCTATAAAAAATGTAAAAATGTTGATTTTTTTTTTTTTTCCCTGGAAACCCTACATTTTGGTGAGAAAATATTTCCATCGAAGAATTTCAGCCAGCTTTGAAAAATAGTGGAGCTGACTTAAAGTCCTCTCCAGCTGATTGCAGACATTACGGTTTACTACAAATGGGATCCTGAAATGTTTATTCCCGCAACCGCAGACATTTCCATGTGAGCCATTGCTTTGACAAGGAAAAAAATTAAAATCTCAGTTATTTCTTTTTCCCCTTGTGACCTGATCCTGTCAGCAATGCGATACTGGAAATGCGCCATAAATACTCAACGTTGGGTTGCAAACCTGGAGTAAAAGGCCTTTCCAGGAAGTTATTATCAATGACTCTAAGGAAAAGGGTCAGATCTTTGCTTCCTCAGCGGCGCTGGAGAGCGCTGCCAGGCAAAAGCAGGCAGGTGAGGGATGTCTTTTCTCATCCTCTGGCCTTTTGTATCCCACGGTCACTGGTGAACGCCAAGGAGCTCAGACTCACGAAGCAGAGATCCACAGAAGTTGTACCTGCAGGACTTAGAGGGCAGAGCGTGGAACAAAGCAACAGCTTGTGGCTAAAGCACAGGCACAGAGTCTGCAATGTCCTTCAGGCACTAATTAAAAAACCTTCAAAAATATCTTGCTCTCACCCTCGTTGCTCACACCCTTCCCCTCCCCCTCCCCAACGCCAAAGCGTCTCATTGTGTAAACTTGCTTGCTGAAGAGAAGTTAACTTGGCACTCGTCTTAAGTATTGACTATCTGTCTTCAGGGTGAGGGCTGTAAATTCTCTCTCCTAAGATCCAAGTCGATTTGTTATCAAATCAGGCATTGAGAAGCTGATTCATTGCTATTCAGCGCTATGCTGATTTATATGCAGAATGTAAAACAGATGCCTTATGTGATACATATTTATGGTGAGTGCTGTTCTAGGAAGATTTATTACGGATTCCTTTGTCGGGGTGTGCATGAGCAGAGCCATGATGACTTGTATTTCCTCTCAGCTGCCAATGCCAAACTCATTAAAAAGAGGTGTGACTATTAATATACATTGTAATACTGACAGGCTCTAATTTATAACACCCTGGCTGGCTGGAGTATTCTCCTGACTTGAGAGGTGTTTTCTGCATTTCTTCCTCTGCAGTTAAACGGTACAAATAGAAGGGTGAGTGCCTGTGTGCGTGCGTGTGTGTTCCTCTCCCCTCCCTCACTCCCCATTTCTCCCATCCCCTCTTTGTTTTCGTGGTCATTGAGATAAAGCTTCATTCGGCTGGAAACAGCTAAATGCATGGCAGTCACTTTTTCCAGGTCAAATACACTGGGGGTTTATAACAGTGTGGAATGGCTCTTTAATGGCCCTGTAAACACATGTTAACAGTCTTATATCCAGCTCTGGCACAGTATCTCTCTAGGCTGAATAAGCAATGAAGAAGTTGGAGAAGGGCACATCAGGCATTCTTGGCAGTGACCATGGCTGACAAGAGGTAGCAAAGCTAAGGAACATATGTTGTCCTATACATGGAAATCGGAAATCGTCTGCCCAAAGGGTAAAAAATAGAAGGGAAAGACACATGGCTAATAACAGGGATCTGCAGCAGATGGAGGTAGTTAATCAGGTGAAGGATGTAGGCAAAGGGAGTGCTGCCTACCTAGAGAACAATGCATAGAGGGTAAAAAAAAAAGAGGAATATGACTGGGAAGCAGGAAGTTATAAGACGGGTGTTTTTAAACCATGAAAACTCTGGCATCAGATTCCAGCCATGAAACAATGGGCAACAGAATAAATAAAAACGCCTCTCTCCTGATCGAATTGATTAGATGGAGAGGAGGACTGCCCATGGTGTCATTTTTCACCAAACATGTATCAGAAAGGGGTTTCTGAGAAAGCGTTGCCGAAAAGATTTACAGTGGTTAATCATCTCTTGCAACAGTATTATCTTGATTATCCATGCCATGGGAGTATGAATGGCTATTCTGAGGCATTATTTTCAGGAATTCTTTCATTACATGGTAACACATGAGCTGTGCTGAAACCTCATGGCAAGGAGCAAAGCCAGTTGGCCTTCGCATTTCTGTTTTGTAGAAATGGGCATTTGAAGTGTCTTCATAGTTGGTTTTGGTTTTTGTTGGGCCATTTTCTGGACTGGAGGTTTTCAGGATGGGTGTATTCATCTCATTGGCTCATTTCTGCAGCTGATTCCAGGCTGGATTCTCAGATACGGAATGCAATCAACTAAACAAAAAAATGTAAAAAAATCCACCCTACTTTCCAGTAACTAGACTAAATGTCTCTCAAAAGGCAGGGAAAAAAAAAACCCTCAAAGCTTCTGTCTTGAAGAGCTAAACCTGAACAGATTAAATATGACAAAAATGCTGTATATGAGTTTGTTGCCATTTTAAAGGTGGAAAAACTAAAGCAGAGAGGTGAAATGACCTGCCTGAGATCACAGACAATTAGTCTAATGACAGTGCTAAGAAAAGAAGCCAGACTTTTTATTCTTTAATCACCAGATCATCCCTTCTGGTTATATTTAACATGTGAAATGTATTGCTAGAAACACTCCTTTGGATGACTCATGACATACTAAGCAGACTTGAAAGCATCAAACAAACTATAAAATCATCTGAAAAGACAAAGACCAGAAAAAAAGAAAGGAAGAAGATAAGAGATTGACGAGGAGGAAGATGTGATAACATCTAGGATTAATATGCAGTATATTCAACAGCAACCCAGGCAGGGTAACTGTAACATTAACCCTACTTTGCACCACCTTGGGGGAAAAGCAGGAGGAGCTACAGTGTGGATTCCACAGGTCACCCCTGAGATTCTCTGAATAACTACCAAGAACAAAGTGAGCTGCAGGTGACCTAATATTGTGGGCCAAAATTTGCTTTACCCATCAGCAGTGAGCGTTGACCAAGGCTGTGGACAGATCTAGTCTGCTGAATGTTGGGCTTTGGCTGAAGTCACTTCTCTTCTGAGCTTGCTGGTGTCATTTAGCTCCATCTCCTGTGTCAGGCTCTGCGAGATGGTAAACGTAATATCACAGCACAGGGAAGAACCTATGGGAGAAAGTATCTCTGGAATGAAACACGAGTGAGAAAGGTCCACGCCTCTCCTTTGGCTCTAACACCAAAATTATAAGAGTCCATCCCAACCCTGAATCTAGTCAGTTATTTCTGTAGGACAGAGCAGTTGAAAGACAGTTGGATAAAGAAGGAGGAGCTCTGATTAAGGCTAGGGTATTTTTCTTGGCTTACAGAGAATGTAAGTCTTATGTACAATATATGTTTTTTTAAAGATGGTATTTTAAATTGATTTGATTACCATAGAGCTGACACATGCTGCACAAAAAGAACAACAGGCGGGGAAATTCATTTATAATAGCCAGTAAATTAATTTTCCCAATGCTTGTTCTTTTTGCACAGTGCGTGTCAGCTCTATTGTAATCTAATCAATTTAAAATACCTTCTTTGAAAAATATAGCAGTATTTATTACCAGCTCATACCTTTTTTGATCTGAAGTATATATATGTATATGTGTGTATATATATATTTATACACACACATGTAAAATACCTTCTTTGGAAAATATAGTTTTATTTGTTACTAGCCTACCTTTGGATCTGGACTATACATATGTATATATATGTGTGTGTGTGTGTTTGTGTGTATATATATACAGAATAGGATTTTTGCATACGTAAAAAGATGAGGGAAGCAGGAAGTTTCACACAGTTCTGATGGCAGTCAGCAAGACTTGAATCCAGAGAGAAATTCCAGGGGGAATATTATTCCACCAGTCTTCCATGCTCACAAGGAGGACTTGAAGACTGGGTATCAAAGACGAGCCTCCATGTCTCTCCTCACAACTTCGCACAGAGGCAGGTGGATTTTGCAGGGCTTCTTACCCAGCTCCACTTGCCTCCAAATGTCAGCATCATGACAACGACAGAGAAACGAGTCGATCCTCTGAATACAGCCCCCATGTTTACTGCAGACTTTCCTGCAAACATGCTTACAATCTGTAAAACAAAGCAGGATGAGAGCACGTTCCAGCTGGTAGCAGCAGGATGGAACTTTGCAGAGCAGAAAACTTTGGCGTTATCCTACAAGCCAGAGGAGGCTCTTCCTCACGTGCTGCACCTCCTGCAGCATGAGGACATAGTGTCAGGGACAGCTCTGCCCACTCAGGCTGGGCTCACCAGGGACAGAAGCTGTAATCCTTTTCTCCCAACATGAAGGGACAGGGATATTTCACCCAGTGTCTAAAGACCACCGAGTTTGGGACATTTACCCCTTCCTCCACCAGCTTTATGAGGTGCTGAAAGGCTGGCTGACAGCCAACAGAGTTAAAAATTCCAACCACAGCTTAAGGGGAAAAAATTTTCTTCTCTTTTGTTTAGCTTCATTTCCTAAGGAAAGGGCATCTATGTGGCCATGCTCCTTGGGTGTATACATTGCTGCCTTTCTATTTAAAACCTCTCCAGCCGTTTCTGAAACCTCTGTCTGCCTTCAGTTGTGTCTGGCAGGGAGAAGTAGTGGCCTCCAAGCTACTACAGTGTCACAACCATTGTGAGAATAAGCCACGGGACAGAGAAGTGCTGTTAATGGAGGAGAGGGCTGTCTCCCGAGCTCAACCTTTATTAGGCATCAGAGAATCAGGGCAGAGGAATGTCCCTGAGGCAAGGCTTCATTAAGTCCTGCTGCTTGAGGAATGACTGGCTTTTCCGTCCTGCAAAGAGCCCTCGGGGGTATAGGTTACGCCTCTCACAAAGATAATTACAAAAGGATGCAGGCCATGATAACTGAAAATGGTGCCACATTTTGGGGAGGGCAAAGCCATTTAGAGACAGTGGGAATCTTCCAAGGGGCTTCCCTTAGCCTCAGGCAGTCTCACAAAGCAAAGGGCCGCACATCTGGGTGGAGTTCAATGGGAAACATCTTTCTCAGCCCGTGAGAATGTTAGCAATTTCAGCATTTTCCTGTTCTGGGCTGGGAAGGATCACGAGGCTTTTAGAGGTTTTTAATGAGCAAACAGGGAAGCAGAGTTGAGAGTTGAGGTGAGCGAGTAGCCAGGGGTTGGGACACCCACCCAAAAGCAAGACGCCTTCTTGCAAACCCTCTGCTCATGTCATTATGCCAAAGGTTTGCTTCTCAGCGCCTGGATGATTTATGAATTCAGGGTGGTTTTGTCATTTACTGCCTGAAATGCATCCGATCTCTATCTCATTTCAGAGGTGATGCAGTCCCAAGTAAACATGCTACTGCCTGCCACCTGGCTGGAAGCAGAAAGATTCGTGGACTGGACTGGCATGCAGGATGGATCCTTTTGCCCTGGAACCCTTCACCATCTAAAAATCTGCATACAAATAGTTACAGGCAGAAGCCACCTGCTCCTCATGACCTGGTCTGAGTGTTGTGGCATAAGCCTTTTTACTCTTTATTGACATTTTTTATTCTTGTTTATTTGTTTATGGATTCTTTATTTTCCTTCGGTTTCCAAAAGAAAAATGAGAAATTTATTGAAATAACTTGTTTACGCATTAAAAAAAAAAAAATAGCCACCACAAACTTTCAAATTCCTTGCAATGGCCAGGAATGGTTGCAGAAACAGGTACTTCCAGGCACTACGTTTGCAGTAAAGCAGCAGCAAGTGATTTTTGTTTAGGCAGGCAGCAGGCAGCTCTGCTGTATTTTCCTCACCACCACTAGAGGGGAGGCTGCATTTTATTCCATAAATTGCCTAGTTGACGGGAAAAAAAAAAAAAACCTATCACATCACTGCAATGTTGAAGGCACTTCAAAAAGACTCAGATGTTTAACTATTGTGCTAGTGATCATACATTCACATTGGGCTGCAGGCCAAAAAAAGGAAAAGGAGAGAAAGGGGGGGAAAAAAAAAAAAAAAAGGAAGAGTCTTGCAGCTGAAATGCTATAAAGTGCTGAATTTTACCTTAGAGCTAAACACTCTTTAGTAATGAATTTCAAAGGCCATATGTATGGTATTTTCATGAAAAGCAGAAGACCCTAAATTTCTTTGTTTAACTGGAAGCGATTTCCCTCCCTGAACAGGAGGCTTCTGTAGTTCACCTCATTTATTGCAAGGCTACAAATTTTCCTTTCTTGTTTTTTCCTGACACAGTGAGATCTAGGATATAGAAATAAGGACAGCAGAAATGGAAAAAAAAAAAGTATATTTCTTCTAATGCCAACAGGAAGGTTTGCAAAAAAATACCACTGCCATGTTGGATTGTTCCTAGGGATTACTTCAGCCGTCCTGTGTCTCAAAGAGCAGTAACTGTGTAATGGTAACAAGAAGAGATAGGAAGAGTGAGGAGGGGGTTTTTGTTGATTTTTTTTTTTCCCCACAATACAGTCAAAGGTGAGACATGCTGCAGTGGCCTTTCTGCTGTGAAATTAAAGCCTTAGAATAAATAAGATGGAAACATTTCCATATGTTGTATGATGCCACCTTCTGAGCTGTGTTGTTACACTTGAGTAGTAAAGTTTTGAATATTACATTACTTTTAATAGGCTGAAGGCACTGAGATTCTATTAATCTACATTCTGCATTTTGAACCCTCAGAAGCCAAGTTCCCATCTTTTCCCCAAACTTATAAGGTTTAAAGATACACGTGTTTGGGTGTTTTGTTTTTTTTTAGTAAATGGAAGCTAATTTCCCACGTAACCACATACTTCCAGAAGCGGGGACTTTAGGAGCTATTTTAAGAATTGGCAGCACTGGAATATTTAGATATTAAGTTTACTATGAAGGAAGCTGGAAGAAATATGTATGTGGGAAGGCTCACTGAATATTCATACAAATTACTCCAGTGAATCTAATTTTCTACCACTGTCTTCTTTCTCCTTGCTGTTCAGACTAGCAAAGTTTTGATCTCAGTGTTTATGCAAAGTTCACTCTTGTCCCAGTATTTGTGTTCCCACTCAGGAACAGCTTTATACATGTGAGCCTGTTCTCTGGGAAATTGTGTTATATCCTCCTGACAAAGCTGGAACGCTAAAGGTCATCCACTTGGGAAATGGAAACGACACAGTGTCCAATCGTGCGGACACGTCACATGAGTATTAGCAACTGAAAGTTCACCGGCTACAGCCAAGCCAACATTTGCTTGGACCAGGCTCTGTGGATAACAGCAAAATCTGTGACAAGCACAGGGACATGGCTGAGGCAGAGGAGGCTGCCGCCAGGACAGTCAGAAATTTAAATCAAGCCATAGCTCAGTCTTGCCATCTTCTTTCAGGCTGACCAAATCCAGGCAATGCGAGCAGGCAGCGGTTCTCTGTGAGTAAGGATTGCAGGCTCTACTCTGGGATTTCCTTACAGCCAGTTTGCAGCTGACATGACTGATTTTAGGGTTTTTTTTCACACAAATAAGCCTGGCTAATGCTATTTACATCTGAAGGCAGTGGCAGTTCTTATTTTTCAAGTTCCTGATGCATCAGAGCATCTCAAAGATGATGAAGGGAGTGGAACATCTCCCTTATGAGGAAAGGCTGAAGGAGCTGGGTCTCTTCAGCCTGGAGAAGAGGAGGTTGAGGGGTGACCTCATTAATGTTTATAAATATGTCAAGGGGGAGTGTCAGGAGGATGGAGCCAGGCTCTTTTCAGTGATCTCCAATGACAGGACAAGGGGCAATGGATACAACCTGGAACATAGGAGGTTCCACAAAAACATGAGAAAAAACTTTTTCACAGTGAGGGTGACAGAGCACTGGCACAGGCTCCCCAGGGAGGTTGTGGAGTCTCCTTCTCTGGAGATATTCATGCATTCCTGCATGACCTACTCTGGGTGATTCTGCTCTGGCAGGGGGGTAGGACTAGATGATCTTTCGAGGTCCCTTCCAAACCCGAACATTCTGTGATTCTGTGATTCTGAGAAAACTCAACCAGAGCACCAGGATCCTGCTGCCACTAACTGACCAAGCTTTACCTGGCTCTGGGGAGCAAAACGTGCTTAAACAGAGGTGGGTGCGAAGACGCACACAAAAGCCACATCATCTTTTTTTTACCAGCTGAAGTGGCGCTTGATAGGCATTGATATTTCCTATCAGCTCCAACAATGCCAGAGAAATGCACGCCTCATGTTACCTTTCGCCTTTTAAATAGGGTTTGCTTAAGTCAGCTCATTCCTGGACCTTTTGCGCTGCCTGACAGCTGCCTAGGAGAAGGCCACCGACTTCCCCGAAGCGTGCAGCCATCCCTTCAACTGGTGACGGGGGTTGCACGTGAAAGCCTCTCGAGATAAATTCATACTTGTGCAGGGTGATTACCCGCGGAGCCCTGCTGTATCGCTTGTCTTAAAAAGAACTTCGTTGATCAGTGACGGGCTGAGGTTGGCCTTAATTAGCCACCAATCCTCGGGCCCTTGTGAAGATGTAACCAAAAAAGGCAACTCCTTCCATTCCCCCGCTCCCCAAAGACAAAAGCACAGGCTTGACATCCTAATCCTTCGGGCTTGTCTTAGTCACTGAGAGGCTTGAGCAGTGTCAAAGCAACCAGCTGATTGCAATCTCCATGCCAAACCCAACATCTTCATTCCAACGAGCAGCTCTCACATTAAATTTCCACATGTGTGTCCTCCCCGCTGCCCTCCAAACCCCCCCTTCTTTTTTTATTTTTAATTAAAAAAAAAAAGAGACTGTTGGAAAACAAAACAAAACAGAACTTAAAAAAAAATAAAAGAAGAAGAAGGGGAAAAAAAAAGGCAACAACACAGAAAAAAACCAAACCCTTCCAAACCCTTCAAGCAATAACTGCTGTACAAGGCCAGTTGGGACACAGTCAAATTAGAGAATTATTATTACCTAGGGGACATTAGAAATCAAGTTTGTTACTGGCAGTTCCTGTTTCTGTAAAGACTTGTTAATAGCTGAAATTTTAAAGGGTGTTGTTCAATTGGCAAAGCGCTATTTTTCTAAGCAGCCACCATGTTCTCACCTGCTGCTGTTGCTGCCGAGAGCTGCAAAGGTTTGGAGGAGGCAGAGATTGTGGAAGGGAGGTGGTGGGTTCTCCTGCCCTGGGGATCCCTGTGCCCCCGAGACAGGAGCTGCTGCCCCTGCCCCCCCTTGCTGGGATGGGAGCCCTCTCCTGATGCAGCTCAAGGCTTGTTTGGATGGGCTGCATTTAGCCCAGCAGGCTCACAAAATTTTAAGGAAGGAAAAAGGTCTTTGAGACTGTAGTTAGTGCGGAGGTGGAAGGAGAAAGGAGGCTTGGGTTTGTGGTCCCTAAAGGGAAATGTTTTTCAGTTGCTTGCAAGTTGCTCAGTCACAATGACTCAATAAATCAGATTTTTCACTCGGGGCCAAATCCTACCCTTAAGAACATCGGCGATGCCGGCTTAGGGGAATCTCTGTAAATCTCTGCTAATTTCCATTTTGGAGTGTTGTGGTTTCACGCAGTGATGTGACAGAAGCAGACTTCATTTTGGCAGAAATCTGTCCCCACTGTAATTTATGTAACCTATGCAATCTCCATGCAGTTTACATATGCTTTATGTCAGGGTGAGTTTTTCATTGTCTAAAATTATTTTTAAAAGCAGAGGAGAAAAAAAAAAAAAGAAATCTAGCAAGAAAATAGAAAGGACTTGGATTTTGAACTACATAGATTTTTAGAGCTTTTAGTCTTGATTGACTAATTACGATTTTTGGAGGAATCTGAGTGTGGAGCCGGAAGAGAACAAATGCATCTGTCCTGTGTATGCCTGGTCAATGCATAGGAAAGTAAATGCCATCTAAAACTTCTTGCACAAGTCACAACAGCTATGGTGCAGAAGATGAGAAAAACCTGCCCCAGCCATATTGTAGCTTTATATGTATGTATATGCACACATGCATATTTACAGGTGTGTATGTATATATTTATATATATAATTATTGTTTGCAGTATGACTGGTTACATCTGTCCAGCTGCCTATAAATTTATTATAGGCAATTATATATGCAATTGAATTCTAAAATGGCCTATAAATTGTGACCATCTGATACATATATAATATATAGATCTTACGTAAGGACTGAATGCACATCAGAGTTTAATACAACATACCGCTCTTCCCACCAGGACCAAAGGCAAATGTTTAAAGATGGCATAGAGGAAAGCTGAGCTGTGCCTCAGGTTTTAAGATTCATTGGCCCAAAAATTTCTCTCTTTTCCTTTTTTTTTTTTAAAAAAAAAAAAAAGAGATGGGCAACGAGAGTTTACACAGCATCTGTGGGACGGGACTTTGGCTGAGCTACTTGACCTCACTCAGTCCTCAGTTTCCCCATCTCTAAAATGGGTACAGGGATAGCAGTGAGGTCCTGAAGAGCTGCTGTCTCGGGGTCCTGGAGGGGGGCAGTGCCCCCCCATTTAGCATCCCTAGAGGGGAGGGGACGGGCTGGTGCAGCAAGGAGGGTGGCTGTAGGCTGGACACGCTCCCACACCCCACCACGGCCATCTCCAAGAGGAGCATCAACCACAACAATAAACACCAGCAGCTGCAGCGGCCGCAATGAGGGATGTCGCCAAAAACAGCAAGAATCCAACTTGCTCGTCCAACTCCTGCTTTCTCAGCAGAAAGAGAGGGGATGAGGACAGGCCAGGCTCGAGTCAGGGCTGCCGGCCTGTGGGTTCAGGGAGACGGGACGGGATGGGATAGGATGGGGGTCCCAGCTTGCGGGAGCTGAGGCAGCCTCGCATCTCTCACCAACCACAACCCCAGTCCCTCCCTCCCTCCCTCCCTCCCTCCTCACAGCCCCCGGCTCCAGCCCCTCTCCCCTTCGCCACTTTTGCTTTATTTACGAATATGTCACCGGAATTCAAATGAGTTATCTATTCTGTGGCCGCCTCACTTTCCCACAGAGGGCCAGTGCCTGCCTGACGCAGGGTCCGGCCGAAACAGCACGAGAAGAAAAGGAAAGAGCAAAAGAATGCTTTTCAGCTCTTTTTATTCCTCCCCCCCCCCCCCCCGCCTTATTTTATTTTGTGTGTGTGTGCGTATGTGTCGGGCGCACTCTTCACTGGCTGCCCCCCCCCCTCGCTCCCCTCCTCCTCGCTTTCATCCCCTTGGCCCTGCTTTAGCCCCCTTTATGTTACACGATAACTCGAATGGAAGCCCAGGAGGGTCCTATAGGGAATGCATAGGATCCCTGGGAGAAAGAAAGCCCCCAACAAGCTATACACCAGATGTATAACGTTATATGGTCAAACTGGCAAACACAAAAGCGGAAAAACAAAAGACGTGAATTAGGGAGAAGCATTCAAAGGCGTGTTTTCAAAACAGCCCAGCCAAGAGGCTGGATTCCCCCTCCTGAGACTAAATGTTTGAAAGAAAAGGTGCTGGAGAAAGAAAGGGAAGAGGGGGAGCTGGAGGAGATGGGGAGGGGGGGGAGAAACCCATTTTTTCTAATTAGCTGAAGTCTAACAGGCCCTGAATTTTGCAACTAGTTTGGGGTTATTTTTTCTTTTTTTTTTTTTTCTTTCCCCCCTCCTCCTTTTTTCTCCCTTTAAATCACGCATGGGGGCAATGGGGTGCTGTAGCTTGTCAAAATGAGGGGAGCTGGTCAGAAGGGTGTCTTGCTGAAACTTGTGCTGCTTGTCTCCCTAGTTAAGGGTGCAATTAGTCCTTGGGCTTTTCCACACAGAGGGCTGTCCCTTCCTTTATATCAGCCTCCCTTTTACTACTTCACTCCCACCCACCTACAAATCTTGATACTGGGAAGATACTGGTCAGGGCCAGATGAGAATGGAGGCATCTGCCTTCCTTTTTTTTTCTTTTTTCTTCTTTTCCTTTTAATTAGCCTCTGCCAGCTCAACACTCTGCCAGTCTGACCTGGTTGAACGGCTCTGACCACTTGTCCCACCCTGAGGTGAAAATTCCTCCAAAGGAAAAAAAAAAAAAAGAGTAAAACCAAAAAGCAGGGATCTCAGGGTGTAGTTGCAGTTGCAGAAATTGTAGGAATCCAGGGGCAGGTCAAACGTTCCCTGCTTCCACCAGCCGAGGTCCAAATGTCTCTGCTCAGTGTCTCTCCCAGCCTAACCCTGTGAAGGAAACTCAGGACAAACGAGGTGTCGGCTGGGACAAGGCTGATTCCCCTTTGCTTGGGGCTTCATTATGTCTGCAGTCAATGGGGCTACTAACAGAGGAAGGATATCTTGTCGGGGTGGGGTGGTAGCAGTCTTGCCTTAATTAATTTTCTCTAATCTTGCACAGTGACTAGTGCAGAAACCATCCTCCTTTCTATGCACGCAAACACAGAGGTACACCAACCTGCTGTCCTGGCCTTTCTCCTCCTGACTCCCATCCCCAGTTTTACTAAACTACAAGAAATGAGAAGGCGTGCTTGGGGAAAGGGAAAGGAGTAGGAAAGAGAGCAAAGGGTGGAGGTGAGCGGGGTTCTCTGGGGAGAGGGAACACACGGCAGTGGTAGCGGAGGCACCTTCCATCGCCACAGCATCGCTTGCCGGGTGGGGCTGAGGACCAGGGGCTTTGTCACAAAAGCATGGTCAAACCTGTTAGAACTTTTGCAGGGCCCCTTAGAGCTGTCATATGAAACACCAGTCTGCTCTGAGGATGGGAAATCAGCAGCCTCGCTGCTCTTCTGGTGGTGAAGGCTGCAAGACAGCTCTCTCTATTCCTCTTACAAGTGTCAGATCTCTCCCCTCCTCTGCCAGTGGCAGATGTAGAAGCGCAGCAAACTATTAAGATATCCAATATATAACAAGAGGCTGGCAGAATTACCATGCTGAAAATGTATGTTCACAGTTGAACAATTCATATTTTAGCTCCTTCACCTGGTGGTACATTTTTTTTATGTACTTGTGGCAATGGATAAAATAGATTCATTAGCTTTGATTAACCTTCTCTAACTAGAGTTAAAAACCTGCTGCAGACAGCTCTGCTACCAACGTAGCCTTTAGGATGCTTTATCATGTTTAAGACCCAATTACTGTTGTACCAAATAAGAATAAACCATCACAATAAAATGTGGTGCACACAGCCCTGTTAAAGCTCACAGCAAATAATCATTAATTTATAACAGTAACTTTCCCATTTCTATAGTTTTATTGATGGGTACAGTTAATTCAAGTTGAAAACAATGTAACTTGACACTGATCAGACCAACTAGTTTTCTGGTTTTATTGACTTTTGCCTTTTCTTTTCTTTTTTTTTCTTTTTTGCTTTGTGTTTGGAGTCTCAAATGGCTACTTCTTAATAAACCCTCATAAAAACCAGGCAGAGAACAGCAAGGCGTAGATGAAAAGGCTTTGGGGGAGATTTTCAAAGGCACAAAAGGTGCCTAACTCCCATTGACTTTCAATTACTGATTCATTTTATTACGAATTTTGAGGAATTAGGCAGGAGAGTTGAGTTTTATGCAGTTATTTGTTTGTGCCGGCCATGAAGCTAGCAGTTTTAAAGAAAAATGATGCTTTAAATCGGTAATTGCTTAGAAACTTTTTTGTTCGTTCATCTGCAACCTATTTGCTTTTCTGCTTTTCAGAGAGCTCTTTGATCTTAATAAAAGTCCAGAAGGAATACAGAACATAAATACACTTGTTACTGCAGCTTTTTCATTTTCGCCTAGGACCTGATCCTGCACTCACTTTAAACAGATGATTAACTTCATAAATGTTCGGATGGGCTTACTCATCAGCGTAAAACTGCCTATCTGCTTAATTTCTTTTACAGGATCAAATTCTGCGCTAATTGAAAGAGCTTCCATGTGTTTGTTTTACATTTTTTCTTGCATTTTGGCATAACTGGATCTGGAAAGCAGCTGCAGAACTCAACGTGTTAATTTTGGACAGGGTTTGACTGAAGTGGGAATAATAAACAGTGAGATGCTGCAGCTTTCAGGCAAAGCAGAGTAACAACAATTAAAAAAAAAAAAGAAAAAAGAGAGAGAAAGATGCTGAGGAAACAAATCTCTAATCAGTAAATTAACAACTGTAGCTGAATATTTGACTTAGCTGAAGCCAAGTCACCAAGACTGAGAGCTGCTCTTGGGGAGTAGAGAATGTTGGTGTTTGCAGACCAGCCTTCCTGGTCTGTCTTTTCAACTTCATTTTCTCTTTTGAGTTATACAACTCTCTTTCTATAATAAGCTAAAGATGCGACTCTGGCTAAACTAGAGATTTGTTCAGAAAATGGAGTGTAAATTCTAAGCAATGAAAAACATCACGGAAACAAACTAAATCCCCACGGCTACTAATTTGGAAAGTTTGGGTCAGAGGCATGATCTAAATCCAGTTACCCCGTTGCTAAGATGTTGTGCCCAATGAAATCTGCTGCTGTCCAGGGCCATGGTTATTGTTTCTGGGTCGATTTCAGGACATTGTGCCCGGTGGATTTTATTCCAGGTCAGGGCTGATGCCATGTCTTCTGTGACTGAGCTTATGTATCAACTCAAATTTTTTCAGCATCTTTCTCTCCTTTCTCGTAACTCCTATAGTTTGCTCCTATAGTGACTGAACTCCTTCAAACTTTATGGGCTGGTTCTTTCCACAGCATCGGACTCTTCACTTGTGTGACCTAAAATAACGTACTCGAATTAAATGATAATGTATTAGAACTGCTCCTGGTGTAAACTGGTGTATCTCTGGGATCAGCTGACAATTTCAATAAAATTCTCTGGGTTATACACTATAACCAGGCAAATAATTCCAATGTTTGCAGTGGAATTATTCCCCCATGTGTTAAATGCCGCTCTGAATTTGCAGAATATAACTCACATCTTTTGAGAAGAGCTGACAGAAGCAGAAGAGGGTACATGCTGAATATACTTCCCTGTAAGAACCAGGTCCTGCTCATACTGAGCAGAAGGCAGCTTTGCTACACTTTTTTCCTGGAGCAAGACTAGAACTGATATTAGCTTGAACTGCAAATGCTTGCAAAGAATGTCAGATACTAGGCTGCAGCTAAAATGTCTTCAAAAGGACCCAGATTTAATATTTCATCAGAAGAACAGAGAGGGAGATGTGCTAGACATCAAACAAATATTAATACAAATGCCTCCTGAAAGCAAGTCAGTTATGAAAATCAGTGAATACAAATGTTCCAATTGACATTACTGGTGCATGTTTGTGGGCTTTTTGTTTACACTGCCTCATCATGAAAAATAAAATACACCCAAAACTGTGCATATTGATAAGGATATGCTTTCATCTCTGAGTCTGGTGACATGTGAAAACCATTTCAGCTTCTTTCTTGTACCTGATATTTGCACTGCAAAACCCTGAAGAAAAATACTGCTTCTGTACCAGTTGGATGCATTTTTCTGTAGTCTAGTACATGCATGGAGAAAACAGATTTAGGGAAGTGACTGTGTCCAACCCGGCTTCACAATATAACTTCCTTCGGGGTATTGTGGGGAACAGTATATAGAGAAACAATGGCTCAGAATTAAAAGTGTTAACCTGAAAGTTGATTCTTAGAGATGCCATTTGCTTCCTTGTAACCCTGGTAAGGTCATGTAAGCTCAAAGTGATCATTGGAAGTTGAGATAGCTACAATCAAGTAGATGAGCTTAAAATCCTTGGCTACGTGAAGACAGTATTCTGAGGGCTATTCCAAGACTGTATGGATGATTACATTTCTGTCTCTTTGGACAGTGAATATTGAAGTTTGCAGAAGCAGACATGCAGAAGTAGTGGGATCCTTGTATTTCAGGTTGTGTCCATTTGAGATGGTGGTGGTCATCCACGAGGTCTATTTTGGTTCAGCCTGTGACGAGGTTGCAATATTTGGACATGAAGTGAGTGTGAGTGAGCTACCTAGTTATCTTTCTGAATCTGCAGGCTTTAAGTACAATTTTAGAAGGGAAAGGAGGAGCAAATGATTCCTACTGCCCATTTATCTTTATTATTCTTAGTGTTTTCATTTTTCCTTAGAAGAAACAGTTCAAAAGATGGAAGAAGGAGGAAAGCAAAGAAAATTTTATTACCATTAACTCACTGAAAATTAACTAACAATTTCAGTGAGTTAGGGACCACATTCTTAGACATCTTTGTTTTACCCAACTTGGTGGGAAACCCCAAAGAGATCAAGCTCCAATTTCCAAGAAGTCATTCAGTTCTTCTAACCTGACTGAACGCCTTTCATAAAACAGTTCCATCCCAGGCCATTCATTCTGAGAATGAAAAATGAACACAAAATATTAATAAGGTTCCACCTCAGATTGTATCAGCTGAGACAAGAAGCCACAGCTTGTTAGGCAAAAACCTGCTCAAACCCTAGAAGAGTTGTAAATAACCAGAAAAAAAGATGTCTGTAGATAATGGTAAAGAAAGAAGGAATAAAGCCTGTAGGGGTATTATTGTCCAAATGTGGTATCATTGAAACAATTCAAATTGTATATTTTTTGATCTAGCACAACTGCATGTGATATTTGGGAGCTCAAATCTAAAATGTGTTTTTATCATGTATGGTGTCAGTGGGCAACTGTTCTGTGAGACCCATGTTGGAAGGAGCTTGAGATGTTGCCCTATTCCTTGAGATAAATCTAAAATAAACTGAGAAGGATAAA
The DNA here is from genome assembly GCA_020746105.1 of Trogon surrucura. Classification (NCBI taxonomy): domain Eukaryota; kingdom Metazoa; phylum Chordata; class Aves; order Trogoniformes; family Trogonidae; genus Trogon; species Trogon surrucura. The sequence goes on along the minus strand of CM036627.1, from coordinate 16,276,658 downwards.
ATTAAAAAGAAAAGAAAAAAAGATAAAAGTGTAAGACAACACTCCCCCCAGAAAAAAAAGTAAAAAGAAATTTAGTCCTTTGGAGCCATGTAAGAATAATAGGAAATTTATACTCAATTAAGCCACTCAAGCAGAGCTGTTAATTAACCTTATCAGAAAGGACATTCCATTTTTATAGACCTGAGGCTATAGGCAAGCACTGGACTTCTTAAGTGGATGAAAAAGGTGCAATACATTGCTTTTAATGTACAAAAGCATATCCAAATAAAAAACTTAGTAGAGATTGAATCCAACTTTTAAGAAGGTACAGGATTAAAACAAAAAGAATATAAGAAAAAGAATGATGAGCAGAAACAGCATTTCTATAACTGATGTAGAATGTCATGGACCTGAAAAAACCCCACATCATTGATGGCCTCATTTTGTAACAACCTATACAAAATTTATTAATACCTTTAGAAGGTCAGAATTCTGTCTGACAGTCAGATAGACTAAATCATACATAAATATGATACTGTGTATATCCAAAGAAATAGTATCTGGAGAGTCTACCACATCCTACCAACTAACATGAAAGATAGAAGTTGAAAATATAATCAAGGAAACTGGGAAATTTTCTCAAAATTTATGTGAAAACCTGATCATCTTAGAAGAGCAGAAAAAAATAACACCTAGTAAATGTAAAACTATTGAGACATAACGAAAACAAAATAATCATAACCCATATGAAACACATCCAAACACTGAAGCATTAGAGGGGGGCGATAATGACCTACTTTAATACTAATAATGAAGGACCAGTGAAAGTAGCACACGTAAAACATCAAGAGAATAGGAAACTCTGCTCTCCTGGAAGCCAGTGGAGCTTCCCAAGATATACACCTGCAGAAATGAGAGCATAGTCTTTTTTTTTTTTCTTTTTAATGTATATATAGAACATAACAGGTTTATTCTGTCTTGCAGTAGCTGGTGGTATTTGTCTTAACACTTTACTATATATGAATATACACATACACACATACATACTTAAATGTGTAATGAGAATTAGAAGGACTTTTTTTGATGATAAAGTTCTTTCAGTGAGATTCTTCTGATGTTTAAGGAACATATTAATTCTAAGAGTATGAAGAATATGCTTAAGTCAAAGCGTTTAAATGTTTTGCCTAAATGTCTAGCAATGGTTCTCCTGAAAATTTTATATCCTTAAATTACACAGTTCAGTCAAGCTTTCTTTCATAGTACTGGACTAACTTCCACTCATTTTATTCAGGATAGTATTTCCCAAACAGAACAATAATGGAGACAATCTTCCTTTCAGGCAATTATATTTGTGATTTAAAAAGAAGTGCTTCTTCTGTATCAGAACGAAATGGAGGGGTTTTGAGCCCCTCATAGATGGACTCACCAGGACAAGAGCAGTGGCCAGACCTACCGGTCAGACATGGGATGTGAAGGAGCCTGTCCTGGCTTCCTGCCTAACAAACATCACAGAGAAAGTAATGACTGCTAAACTACGTAGGAAAAATAAAGTTTGTTTAAGTGGTTTCTCTGGCGATTGTCATCAGGAGATTTTTTTTTTATGTTTAGTTACATTTTTCTGAAATTTCAGTTGAAATTTCCGTGAAATTTCTCTGCTGAAGTTCATCAACTTAAGTATACCAAAAATTTGAGGTAAGACTGTTGGTCTGTCCTGTACTAATAGAATAGGTAGTCCCCTATACTGTATTCTGCTAACAAGTTGTCCATTTTAGTGTTGAATAAAATTTTACAACTTCCTGTGGAGAAAACCATCCTATCAGCTTTCATTCCTGAGGAAAGATCTTCCCATTCTTCACATTCTATTGTCTTTGTGTTCGGTGAAATACTTTTCTTTTGCTCATTTGATCTCAAATAATTGGTTTGAATGGACATCATTCCAAAAACCAAGAAAAAAGAAATGGGCAGAAACTAAGTTGTTCAAAGACATTTTGCAACAGGAGTATACAACAATAGGTAATACGCAGCATTTGATTTCAGCAGCACAAAATAGTGTCGTTAACTCTCCTGCGTCACCTAAAAGAGAGTCACTAGAGCTCTAGAGCGTATGCAGATATAATAAACGATACTGCCTGGGGAAAAGTGAGTTTCCTTTACATTAGAGTACAGCAGGGACTTTCAGAGTTTTACAGCCTGTGGTTAAGTCACACCTTTGCCTCTAGATCTTCTACTTTCTATGAGCCATTAGCAGCTGGAAATGAAAAATACAGAACAAACTCGCCAGGAAAATATTGAAATCTGTATATAAGCTTGTAAATACTAGTATTGCAGACTGCAGGTGGGTACATGTGTTTTATAATTCCAGAAAGAGACAGGTAGGGGAGCTCTTATAAATATGTTATTAAGCAGTAAACCATACTAAATGTAAAAAAAAATAAAATAAAATTTTTAGTTCCATGAAGAGAAAAAAAATAAATTCCGGAGCCCTTTCTTTTCTGTGGAAGCTGGGTTGGAATTTGCCAATGCACACCGAGTAGGGCAATGATTTTTCAGAGGATAATTGCTGCATGTCTAATAAAGGTCCAGGGACACTAATGCTTAAAGCACGTTCTGGGTATGTTTCATAAATGACTTTGGCTGAGAAAAATGGGAAAGAGGGAATTTAAAAAGTTAAAGTAAATTTTTATACCTAGATTTGAAATATTTGAATAGTTGTCTGTTTTCCCATGCTTATGGGAAAAGGACATGCAAATGTATGTATGAGGAGAAAGATAGAAAAGTTGAAAAAGTTCATAGAAGTCCTTTTCCATCTATCCTCCTTTCACTTTTCCCTTCCAAAATGCTTTTGATTAATGACTCAGTTTTTTCTGAATAACATTTTCCCATTGCTTCGACCCAAAGTGGAGCTTGCCCCACTTATTCAGTTTTTCCACTCAATGGAAGGACCTGTATTCACATACACATATACTCCTCATGCAAGTTTGTTTTGCTTCATGTTTCTTTGAGTATGAAGAAATGACAACTGTGGGCTGCAACGACTTTGACAGTAACACTGGGGATCTTTGGATTTGCCCATTCTCTTTGGACAACCAAGACAGCTTTCCCCAAGAAGGGCTACATCAGCTGCAGGGCATGCAAAGGATTATGGTGCCTTCTTGTTTTCTCCTCCTAGGAAGCATGCACAGAGGTATCACCAGGCATATAAAACTCTTCTTTGATACAAGCTGATCCACAGACACCATCATAAACCAAAAAGAAGCAAATCTTCTGTTAATTTGCTGCACCAACCATTCATTTCACCCCTCTGTGGCTTGGTTTCTTTCACCTCTGTCGTATATTTAGCCTGAAAAAGCTGTATGGCAGGGAATATCTTTTAATGTCTTTGCACAGGGATGCGAGGAGACGGGCATCAGTTTAGATTAGAACCGTTTAGTCCTTGCCATAATGCAAATGAATCCTATTAAAGGATGGAGGCCTTAAATAGCCTGTACTGAACCTTCTGTGAGTAATTTAGATAACTTTTTAAACAAATCTATTCTACATTCTTTCGTGAACAAACCAGAACTACTGTTCTAACCTCATCCCATCATTTCTAAGCCCCACAAACCCTACAAAAATGTATCAGCAATTAGTTTTGAATTAAACAGAAAGTGATGGAACAAATGCAAAAGTATTCACCTTTGTAACATGGCCACATTGTAGAGATGTAAGAGCACAGCTGTTCTCGCCTAAAAAGGCGAATTCCAGAAAAAGAGAGGCTGGGAAAGAAGTCAACAATGGGCCCTGGAACTGAACATCATGCTCAGATTAATTTAGAAACCACTAAACAGTTTGCCAAAACAGAAAAAAAAAAGTATTAGGCAATAATATGTGTATTTAAAATCCATCACTGGAAGCAGAAGTTCAGGCTTCCACTTTTGACACACCTTAGCTCAGGCCATAGTTGTGCAAGCAGATATGGAGCTGGTATATTATTTAGTGGAAAATTAAACTGATCCCGAAAAATCAATACTCCAGGGGTAGGTTTGGATTTCAAATTTACCTACTAGCACAATATCTAAAAATAACAGGAATTCAGGAGGTTTGAGGGGAGAGAACAGGGTTTGCTAGAAAGGAAAGAATCTGGAATGAAAGGAAGGAATTCATCTGGTTCTTATTAATATGTATTAATTTCCATTTAATAGTGTAACCACCTGTATTGAAAGAATGAACATGAAATGTTTTCAGCAATTGTCCCATGTAACTTAATACTGAGGGATAAGAAATTGGATATGGTATAGGTCTTGAAGTGAGCAGAACGTGGAAGGTGAAGAGCAGAACCACCCCAGCAATGCAGCGCGCTGTGGTTTCGGCTGTGCGTGCTCTGCCCCGGGCACTCACCGCTCCCTCGACTGTCAGTGGGTAAAGTCCAGTTTACATCGGGCTGAGGATCCAGCCTTGCCTTTGGTATTTAAATCTCTCGATCTTGCGGTTGGCCAACTGGAAAAACAAACCAAGCAGTGACATTTGACTCACACTCCAATAATAATTTAGCAATCTCAACATTTTCAGAGGTCTCCCAGCTTATATACTTTGCTGTTTTTGTAAGAGGTGGTTTGGTTTCACTCCCTGCAAAATCCCCAGCTCTTTCAGCCTTCCCACTTGCTAAACGATGTGCAGACACCTGTGCCTTGTGTGCACAAGTTAACGGCTGCGGAAGAGACCCACACATCTGCTGTGGTAAGCCACCAGTTTTGGAAAGCTGCTACATGCCACGAGGCTTGGGTGGCCTCTTCTAACACATTTCTGGTCTAGGACTAATCTTCCAAAAGCCATGCCACGAAGCTCCTGCAGGGCAGCTCCTGCAAAGAACTGAGCAGTTTTCTGCTTGACATAAATGTTGTGGATCAGAGTCCTGTGGCAGCTTTGTGGTCCTTGGTGAGTGCAGAACCGGTAAAGTTCTCTGAGCTTTTTTCGTTGCAACCAGTGATGGAGCTGGAAGGCCACAGCACAGTTAAACCAGTGCTCTCTGCATCCTACCTGGCCTGAAAATAAATCCTGACCGTGTTACTGGTGATTTCTCACATCTCGGGAGCGTTACCTTTTGGGTTGCATTATTAACGGGTTCCCAACAGATGGTGCTAATGAGACTATTAAGTAGCCTAACTCAATATGCAAATGACACTGTGAAAAGGGCTGCTGGGACCTGTCCTTTCCCTCTTTCTAGCTTGTGTTAAAAGGGAGCTTTCTTAAACATTATTACAAGGGACTTCCATAGGCTGAGAAAATTCGTGAGGCTTTTGAGCCACAACTGAGGAAAGCGGAGAGAAGCCTGCTGCTTATCCGAAATCTAATCAGGCTGGCAGTGGAGGGCTCTGGGCGCTAGGAATTAATTAATACAGGTAGACCAATCTTGAATGCTTGTTGCTGGTACTTTACAAAGCCATGTCCAAAAGCCCTTTGAAAGACTGCAAGAAAGTCGTCTTTGTTTGTGTGGCTGATCGAATGTTACTCGGTTACCTCCTTTTACACGTTGTGGTTTTATGTAACGCACCAAATACAATGTTTAAGTAAGGTTAGTGCTATGTTATACAGTCCAACAAATAAAAGGATGTTTAAAGTTAAGGCTGACATTCCATCCTTAACTTTTTGTACCTTTGTGTTACATCACACCTCAAACATAACATTGATTTAGGGCCCCTGCCCTGGCTCTATCAAGACATGGGGAGATTAATTACGTTAAATACATTATTCCGACCTTTGTGTTAAGCACCCATTCCTTTGTCAGTTTAATAATTTCAACCTTTGGGTAATGTCGGCTGTTAGCACACTCTCTCAGTCTTTTTTTCCCCTTCTTCTTTAAATAGGTACACCCCAAAACATTACAAATTGAATATTTCCATATACCCAGGGTCATATTTTGCATTTTCTTTTCTAAACTGGGCCTTATAGATTGACTTTTCCAGACTGGGCACGTGCACATAAACATCACACATAAACACCACACATAAACACCATGCAAACTTAACTTCAGAATATAACCCTTCAATGAGTTTGTTCACATTGTGTTTCTGGGACAATGTGTCAGGTACTCGTAGCTGTGTATGTACAACCAGCTTTTCATTTATGCTTACATCGGAATGCATGGCCTTATACTTTCAGAGCTAAATTGCACAACTGAATAACACTGGATTTATTATCATCATTGATTTCAACACATTTACTTTCAAATCCAGAAAGCTCTGGTATAGCCCTTAGACCCAGTGCACAATGCAGAGCTAAAGCGTGTTCTGCTTGAGGAAGTAAGAAAAGAGGGTAAAAAAAAAAAGGTTTTATTTGTTTGGTACCAGAGATACCTCAGAATATCTCCTATTGCATTTGTTTTTCTGGATGAATTTTCAAAAATTGAAAAAAAAATAGTTTAAGGTAGAAATAAAGAAGCCCACTCTTTTTCTATGAAATTCCTAATAGTCTAAGAAGAGCTCTGCCAGTAAGATTATGCATCCAATATCTTGTCTCTGATCGTGATAGTTGGAAACACTATAAAAATGGGGCAAGTGCACATGTGAAAATAGGTTAGCATGTCATTAGTTTCTTCTAGGCACTTCTTAAGGCTGTTTTTTTCCTGAGATGGATCATCAGCCTACTCTGTGCAGCTATTTTACTATTAGTAACTAATGGTTGTGGGCTTGGGCAGGGAGTAGGACACTGCTGGGGCTTGGAGCAGGTAGGAACTGTGGAGAAGTTCCTTTCCCTCTGTCAGCATCTCACAGGTGCCTGGCCCATTTTGTGATGCTGGCATCTTCCTGAGGGCAAACTCAGCCTTCTCCTAGATGACCTTCAAATTTCATAAGATAAAACAGAGTTAAATATTTTTGTTTCTTGTTGGAAGAGATGTTGTGGCTGCTTTTGTAAAGATACACAGAATCAGCTTCACCTACGATGAATTGATGTCCTGGGGCCTTTAATATAGAAAATTTAATTTGAGAAGTTGGACATTGGATCGAGGAACTATGATGGGTGCTTCACTGAGGCTCTTCTAAGACCTGGAAGTCCTTAAGTACTATAGGATTAGCCCATAAACTGAAGTCTTATCTCTAGTACTGACCTCCTCTGTGACTGTGAGCAAGTCATATGCTGGCACAGGCTGTGAAATGGGGAAACTGCACTTACTGGTCTTTGAGGGCAAGTGGCGAGGTCCTTAAGACTGAAACTTGTTGAGCTGCTGACAGTGGGAGGTATGTCCTTCTGGTGAGGACACAGGAGCTGTGGTTGTTGCAAATGTTTCAGCAGCTGACTCCTTATACTTAGAGATTTAATTGGTATGTTTCTTGGACACTCAATATTTTTTAGATATATTCCCCTCAGCCTCCACCCTCTCATCAGGGTGACTTCAGTGACAGAGGAGCCAAACATAGTTCCCTATCATGGTTTCCAGTAGCAGTTTTGGGTGCAGACATACATGGTGTCTTCTTTTGGCCTTTTTTGGGGGGGTCTTTGTTTTTGAAGGGGGATTTTTACCATCAGAATCAGTTCCTGGTTGAGCCATTTCATCTCAGCTGAAGGCCAGACATTTCCAGCCCTTATTTTAGATCCTGATCCTCTGCTAGGAGAATCCAGTTAAGCTTATAATGTAGCATGACTCTTTATGAATCGTTCTTGATACATAAAATAACAAGGACGATTCGCAAATGACTTTGCATGTGACAAATCTCATTGGGACTTGACACTGTGCAGGATAAAAGGTGTCAAATGTGTTTGGATTGCATCAGTCTGCTTACCAGAGCACAGCATTTGCACTGCAAATGTATTGTGCTGCCATATACTGCAATGCTGAAAGAAGGATAAAAATAAGCGACAGAATAAAAGGGCACATGATTTCCACTGCTGGCAAGGTGACGTCTGCCATCCTGGCTGACACACCAGCGATTAAACTACAGACTTTCAGAGCTACTGCTGTTGTAGCTTGAACTGGAGTCCAACCTACATAGCCGGGCTGTAACCGTCAATGTCTTAATGTATTGGACATGCCTTGTGACCCCGAATGCACAGACACGCACACAGGGCTGGGGTTGTCCCCAGATGCCTGTTAGGACTGTCCAGCCTGAATGCTGAAAGATAGCTGTAAGTCCAAAGGATGTAAAATAAATTTCAAATTAGCACATACTTTGGCTACTGGTTTAAACGTCACAACTCTGCTTCCCTGAAAGCAACAGTTTGAGAAAATGTCATATGCAAAATAGGACCAAGAGTTTCACATCTCCAGGATTTCTTGGGAGACAACAGAGCTATTCTCCTTTCCGGTAGGAAGCAAATGTTCTAATACATTTTCTTATGTATTTTGACATTTGCATTGCCTATGGGTTGGGTCAGGGTGAGATTATATAAAAACGAGTATTACTTGCAGGGGAAAATTACCTTTCCAAAACAGTGCAGCTTCCAGTCATTCTGGGGAGAAAGATTTGATTTGCAGGAGCCCGCACCAAATGCATCTGTGCTGGGTATGTCCTATAGATAAAGTCCCAAGCTCCCTGGTACTATTAGCTGGCCCATTTTTCACTATAACAAAGAAGCTGGCATCACAGCTCTGGCCAGCTTTTGTTTGGCTCTGTGCCACATCAGCCCTTTTCTACCTTGGAGACAAGACAACCGAAAGTTATGGAAGGAACAAGGTAATCACCTCTCTGCTGAAAAAATAAAGTGCAGGTGCAGAGGTGCAGATGCAAGCCAGGTTTCTGGAATCCAGCACAGGGCTTAGCTGTGACTCCCAAACCTGAGCCCATCAGGCTGGGAAGCGGAATAAAACTTTTAATAAGGACCTAAACTTGGGACCAAACCTCCCTCCAGCTGTGCTTGTACTGCCTGTCCAGTGCCCTGTAAGTGGGGAAACGGGCAGAAAAAAATGGTTCCCTTCCTCCTGCAGTTCAACACGTGTATTTAAAGTGCAATGGTCCAAAAGAAGGAGTAAAAAAAATACCTTTCTTAAAAAAAAAATTAAAAGGGAAAAAGCTGGAAAAGCCAGGAGTTGTAAAAGGGAGAGGAGCTGCAGTGGCTGCTGGCAGGAGGAGGAAGGGGTGTGGGGAGGGGAAGGGATCAGGACTACAACTTCAAGTCCCCCCAGGGATTTCCTCTGGGGATTGCACAGTCATTTGTAAAAATCAACTGTGACTGTTACACTCGCACTTACTTCTTGTTGCTTTATTCCACATGTGGCCCAACATGTTTTTCCACCGATACGCAGATTTTGAGCTGTTTTGTTTGGACTTGCCAGTGGAGGAGCTTCAGTTGACACAAAGGGCTTATCAATAACATTGAACCCTTTTTGACAGCTGTTTTTGCTTCCCGACTCTCCTGTAAGGGAGGAAAAGGGGTGGCTGCAGGGAAAGGAAGCTTGAATAGCAGCCAGTACCTTCCACGGGTAGCACACTTCAGGCAAATCTAGAATTACCTCCCTCCCGGCTTCAATTCCCCGGCAGCGCTGAGGCCCCTTACACTCGGCACCGGCAGAAGAAGCCTTCAGTTGATTGCTTTGGTAAATCCATCATTTTTGCATCCTAATAATTAGCCCAGCAGCTGTTGCAAAGCTGGTAACATGAATGTTTCCTTTTTGTTGAAGGGATCACTTCTCTAAATAAGTGATGTCCGTTTTAACTCTCCCCTGATATGCATAAATACACACGCCGCCCGTGTGACTTTAGGCATGAAAAAATCAGTAATGGCTATATGATTCTCAAATCTAGTAGAACTGATAAAAATCAAGGTTGCTGTCAGCTGTGCAAATTGAGAGCTCCCAGTGAATGTGGTGGTCGGTCTGGGGAAAAAGGGGGTTTTTGTGCTGGTGAGTTGCTCCCTCTCGTGGAAAGCCAGCACCAAGGAGCCGTCCGTAAAGCGCGGCCGCTTCTTGGATGACTCTGCTTGAGGCACAGTGTGAGACCCAGAGACATGCACACACACACACTGACCCTGCAGGCATGGAAAACATCCTTGCTCTCTGGGTTTTACGCCAGGAAACTTGGCTTGCTGAGAAGAAATCCTTAGGAGCGAAAAGCGCCTGCCCTCCCAGAGCCTCATCATTATTGCCTTATGTAGCCTCATTAGTTTGGCTGTTTCGAAATCCTTGTACAGCACTGATCTGGGGGTCTTGAAAAGGCAGAGACATCTGAGGCTAAGAAACAGGACTGGCTCTTTTTTTCCCTCCCAACTTTTATTGGTGGTGTCCTTTGGATCTCTCCAGGACAAAATAAAACATGTTTTGGGAATGACTGATTATTGTTGGATTATTACTATGCTATTAACTGAGTAGCTTCTATCACTAGACTATTAACTGAGTAGCTTTCCTCTTCCCTCTTTCTGTTTAAAGGTTCCCCCTGTTTCTGTAGCTCACATAATCCGAATCGTTATCCATTCTCCCAGCTGCAAGAATGAGCCAACTTCCCTGTCATCCCATGGGTATGATTCCCCTCCACCCCCCCAGGATAATCACATGTTCTGGACTAGTATTTTTTTATTGCTTTTATTGAGAGATTTTATTACAAAGGAAAATATGTCCTGTATTTCTTAGGCTGGAAGGATATAGACTTGGCAGTTAGGAACCACCATAGCAATTTTTAGCACAGTGGTGTGGTTTACATGGATTAATCTGCAGTAACGCTCTTCAACCGCTCAAAAGCTACCTCAGTCCAAACAGTTTATAAGCTAAATAACAAAAGTCTTGTAAATATTTATTTAACGAGACATATTTTGAATAACTGACATGTATAGAGCCTTCCTAGAGAGTGTGTTATCACCATCAATTTTCATGGTCTGATGTAATAACAACTACCAGTGTAAACCGTGGCAGGGAAGATATCGACAGTCCAAGGCCGCTGTTAGCAGCAGTGTAATAACAGGGCAAAGAGAATGCACCGAGCTGCAAAAGCAGGATTCAAATCGGGTTTGCTTCCACTTGGCAAATCACTGGGAGAAAAAGTATGTGGGTTATCTGTTATTAGAGAGTGACTGTAAATATGCTGTACTTACTGTGCTATTGCGGTGTAATTATACAGAGGTTATTGCTTTTTAATAACTACCTACCAGGCAGAGAATGAAACACAATTTATAGAGCTTCATTTTCTTCTTTGGTCTCCTAAATTCTGAACGGTGTTTTCACGCCATCGTGATGGGTGCTGTCTTACCACCTGTATAGATTAAGTTAATCTGTGGAAACAGCAGGTTAATCACCTAAACATACTGTTTATATTTAACCCTATTGTTTCATATTTTCTGCATGTATTTTTAGAAGCCAGATAAAGTTATTTATGCTGCAAGTAGCTCTTAGTTATGAGTTCATGAACCCTCTGATTAATATGACTTAGAAATGATAACATAGTACAAGTGTAGACGATCTTGAAAGAGAAACCCTGTTTGCCTGTCTTATAATTACGACACACAGTTTCGAGCCTTTCATTCAGCTCTTCTGCACCAAGAAATGGTATCTCATCCACTGGTACCAAAATCAGCTCAAATTCTGGGCATATTTCACAACCATTTTTTCCCCTCTATGTGTCTATAGTGATGATGGATGGCACGGACTGACTGTCCTTAGAAGTGAATGTATTTATTTGTCCACGGGATACGGATAGCACATGAAATTGCAGCGGTAGTGTAAACCTCCCCCACACATCACCCTCTGTCAGTGCGGCTCAGCTTTGACAAAAAGGGACACAGCGAGCCATGGGGAAATTGTGTTTAATTCCAAAGTCACACAGAGAGTCAGTGGCAGGCTGACAATGAGGACTTCCAGCCCCTCATCGGCATTCCTCTGCCGCAAACACGGGGCACCGGCCCCCACTCTAATGATACAGGGAGGGGGATAACGCTCGGTGCAAGAGATGCTCTGCAAAAAGGCCTCCCTTGCATTTGGCGAAAATGCTGCTAGTGGGATGTGATTAATCAAACTTCAGACTCTAGAATACCTACCATTAAACCCAGGGGATGGTTTTATTGGGAAAATAAATAAATCTGGCTTTAAGGGGTGGGGGTTGAAGACAAGAAACTTGTGCAGGATTTTTTTTTCTTTTTTTAGGCTTGATTTCTTAAAAAAATGATGATTGGCACTGTTGCCACCATGGGCATGCAGGAGTCTGATCTGTAGCCAGCCCTGAGCATCCTGCTTTGCTCTGCCTGCTTGGGCCGAGCGCCCCTTCAGCACGAGCCAACAACTGACTGTGCATTTTGATCAGACGTGGTCCCTGGATGGTTTGAATGATGCTCTTGTCACCCCAGACTAAAAAGATTTTGGCACCTCTCACATGCTAGTGAGCCCCACGGATCCTGGGGACACTGCAGGGTGGCTCTCGGAGCTGCACGAATGTCAGCTGGTTATGGTTCTCCTAGGTTACTCAAGATGAGAAACTTATGAGGAAAGCACTTTCTGGGATTACCCTTCGGGTAACCTCTTGGAACATAACAGGGACACAAGATACTGTGATTTGCCACTTTCTAGAATCCCAGTCCTGGATGTAAAGCGAGTTATTATTTTGAGACCAAAAACCTTGCGGTTTTTACTGATGCATGTAAATACTATATTGATCAAGCTGGCAAAAGATGTGTATACTAAGATTTGATTTACCAGAGAGAGCTTTTCCCAGCAAGATACAGGTGTAAGGTAAGTCAGCTTATTTCTCTTAAAACTGACATCAGTGTGACAATACAATTTCTCAGGTGCTGGCGTGATCAATACAATTGTTTCTGATTCCAATGTTGTCATAAATCCCCTATAAACATGCTCTGTGCCTTTGAATAAAGTTTGGTGGTGTTGTACTTCCAGGGCAGCTACATTTTCATCAGGCCTTTGTGCCCATTTTTTTCTTAAAGGCCTTTGATTACCTTCATTACTAAAAGCTTGTACCTTTATGTATTTCAAGTGGCACCCTCGCTTATTTGAGTATGAGAAGCTGCCAACAGGCATTTTTTTAAGTTCTTCTGCAGAGGTGTGATTTCTTCAGTCAGACTTGTGCTACATACTGTATCCTAAATAAATAAAATAATATCACACATATGATTACATTGCAGTCCATGCAGTGGAGAAGCAATGCATTTCTTTGTACGTGATTTGTGAAGATATTTAGTGTATAACCTGAAGAGCAGAATTCTTATGATTGCTCCGCAATGGACTGACTCACCAGTGCTGTGACCCTGAGCAAATCCCTCAGTCTCTCTGGCTCTGACCTTCTGCTTGTGTAAGTTTTATCTCTTCCAGAGAAGCTTTGCCAAGAAAATTTATGTTTTAAAGCACATGGAAATCCTTGGCTTGAATATACTATTACAGTACGTGCACACAGTAAAGGACATTGGTGTCCCAGACTACGACTCACTGGTTGGTCACTTCGTATTTGGTAAGTTCCTTGTGCTATCTTGTAAGGCCACAGTATCCGGGTGCATCTCTGCAGAAATCTCTTAATGGTGGTTAATAATCTGGCCCAAAAACGTGGCAGCCAACTTCTTGTAATGGTTCTGGAGGTCCCTGGTATTTATAGACATTGTGCCTACACTGACTTGTCACAGCATTCAAGGCGAGGTTTTTAAAGCTAGATCTTCAGCTGTCAACTGACTTGGTTGTGGCTGGGCTTGGTGAGCTTTCAGGAGTTTTCAGTGCTCCCTTGCCTTAGTTTCCCACATCTTCAGTCAGCTCCAAGGGCAAGTCCCCAAAGGCTCAGAATGTTTGTGCAGGAAGGTTCATCTAGAGTGCTTGTGTTTATGAGCTGTAGTTTTATATTAGAAGGTCCATTTGTTGCCCAGATTCAGAGCATTGCAGAATATACCAGGAGAAGTGTCCACTGATTTCTGGAAAATGACAAACTACCCTACTGGAATGGACCTAAGAGTTAACTTCATGGAGAAGGGTAGATCTGGTGGGAAGAGGCTAATGTGTCCTCTTCCAGTCATGTCAACTGGTGATAGATCTGTCCATGCTCAGAGTGGGAAAGATGTGCACTTTCTGCTCAGATTTTTGCAAGAGACAGGACTGGTTTCCCAGAGTGGGTCCTCTTCTCCTGCACACCTCGTCATAAGTGATCAAGGCAGGTGAAATGGGAATGAAGAGAAATCTTCCACCTTGCAGGAAGCTTTGACAAACCTGCCTGAAACAGCAGCAAATCACAGCTGAAATTATCGTTTGAAAAGGAAAGGAAAAGAATGTGCAGACTGGAAGCATCCCAGGAATCTAAACAGAGGCCGCCTCACCATCCAGACTCATTCCATTTTAGTACGCTATTTCCCAAGTTGTTGCGTGAATGATCCCAGTGTCTTTGCCTTTACAACCTTGCCTGATAGGCCATTCCACACATTTATTATCCTCGATGTGAAAAAGTGCTTCCTAACGTCTGTTCTAAATCTGTTTTAATTTCCATTTATGCTCCATTGTCCTATAATCTGTTTGGAGCTGAAAATAGAACCAAGGTATGATCTTCTTACAACCCCTGGCAATAAATTTTATTAGTATTTTTTTCCAAACTTCACAACCTTGCAGTAAATAAGAAAGCTTTATGGGGGAAAATAACCTCTATCCTCCTCCACTCTCCTCCCCATCCACAAACCCCATGACCTTTATAAACTTTGACCAATATCATTGCTTTCTTTCACTTCCCCACTTTTGACTTAATACTGCATTGGTTACAGGAGTAAACCAATTATATGAGTATTAAAAATGGAAGCAGTATGTGTGCTGGCAATGTATATCTTTTACCAATGGCTGATGGAAAAAAAAAAAATCTCCCAGCTGCTCTGTAAAGCTCGCTCTATGCAGCTTGAAACATCTGGTTTGTTTTGTGTGCAGGCTTTTACACAGGGCATTTGCAATTCTTTATTCAAATTGGATTTTTAGTTCACTTTCTGGTAGAAAGGTTGATATGTTTGTCATTAATAAGCACGGTAAAAGTAATATGTATGTAATTAGAATTCAATCATCAGAATCAGGGTGGAAGGGTCCCCTAAAAGACATTTTCGTTCACTTCAATCTGCAATCAGAGGATGAAGTTTCCTCAATGAGTTAATGCGGTTCGGTCCTGGTGGACTGTAACATTGCTCCAGCAAGGCTTATTTATTTGCATGATTGGCAATTAGAATTTATTGATTTCAGAAAAGGAAATCCTTCCCCGGGTACTAGTGTTTCACTCCCTTGGCTGACGTTGGACAGGAAAAGCTGTCAAGATATGGATACCACATCTGGGTTGGAGGAGGAGAACATAATTATTTCTATTTCTCAACAGTAATTTCTGAGGATCAAGGGCACTGATGGACTCTGGAGAGAGTTCACGCCAATATTCCTTGGCAGGAAATGAGATAGTTGATGACTATAATAACGAGACCTTGTTGATAATCTCAGTGGAGGATGCAATGTAGGCTCATACCCAAACTAGTCTCTACTAGATACAGGCAGTCAATCAGGCTGGTCTTACTCAGGTTTAGACTTCAGCTAGAATTAGATATGGAATCAGAAATCAGCCTGAAAGTGGATCTGAGAATATCCTTAGGACATCCGTCATCTTCATCTGCATCCAAAACCAGAGTCAGAAAAATAACTCCCCTCAAATAATAGCAAGGGCAAGACAAGAACTTTCCACAGGAACTCCAAAGGTGGGCAGCTTAGAAATTATAGAATTAATAAGAAAAATATACAGTAGCTATAAATAAAGGGTAAAAATGAAAAGTCTGAAGGAGTGAGCAGGGACATCTTTCTAAATCTCCATTTCCCCTTTCCCCCCTTTTACCTTGGATCCAGTACATTACAGGTAATAGCCGCTTTGTATTGCTGTCAAGGAGAATAGACGCAAGCCCTTGTCTCACACTTACAAGGCAAATGACAGTATATAGCCCATGAAGACTTGAAATATTCTTCACTCTCCATCCTCAGCTTGACCAAGAGCCTGAAAGGACTTATAGCTCTGCCCTTTTTACCCATGGCCCCCATTTTCTCTCGTCTTTTGTTGCCAAATACGCAGCTGAAATTAATAGCACCGCTTCACCTGCCACATGTCAAACTTAATTTTAGTTTAAATCAGTCTTAATTATTCTAGTGAAGTTTATAGTTTTAATGGAAAGACATTGCTTGCTTAAACTATAACATTTATTACAAAGGGCCAAGAGAGATTTAAAGTCATGTTGCCTTTCTGAAGTGGACAGTTTTAACCAGATGATATCACATCTCATACTCTCTAAGAAGGTGATCTTCCTGAACCCAGCTATTCAAGACAGGCCCAATGACACAAAAAAGGAAAGTGAAAAAAACCCCACACATGTAAATTAATTCTAGAGACAAAGTCCAGTGCCTAGTGTTGAGTTCTCCATGTGTACCAGGGTACTCATCACCATTGTGTTATGTCTAAGCCTTGCCCTGAACTACTTTTAGGGAAAGAAGAGAGAAGAAGGGAAGTTTCACGAATGTGGCTCCCATTTGATAGGTTGGCAAATCAGGTCAGTGGCTAATACTGATCAGTATGAAATGCTCTGGCTCTGAGGAAGATTTACTGGTGCTCACTGCACTGTAGCTGCCTCCATCTCCCGTTGGTGCCACTCATTTACTTGCAGGTGAAACATAAAACTAAGGGCTATTAAAGAGCCCACACTTTTTCCAGGAAGAAGGGTGTTAGGTCTGCATTAGATCCTGGCACTAATCCAGAGCCCGTAATCACACCTTGCCAACTGTACCGAAAATTTCCCCTATGAGTTCCTTTGGCAACACCCCATTATACAGAGCTAAGTCTGCGCAGACTGACAGCAGCCTTTCAGTCCAGCTGCATTTCAGTCATAGGAAAATAACCTCCCCCCAGGCACACTTTATTAAGCGCTCTGGGACATCTCTGGCAGTTTTGTTTAGAGGTTAGAACACAAGAAAGAGCATCAAGATTCAATATCTGGTTATCTGATGATTAAAAGTAAAATATTTTATTTTTTGTGTGTGTGCTCTGGTTTACCTGCCTGTGAAATAAGTAAAACAATATGGCTACAAATACATATAGTCCATGGCTATCATTTATTATTTGCATAAATTGTGCCAAGCTGGAGCCTGAAACTCCCCAAATTCACTCCAACTCCCTACAAGCCAGCTACCCAAAAGATAAGCATCAGCTGAAGGTTTTGTACATGCATTGTTTCTTCTTTTTCCTTTCTTTCTTCCTTCCTTCTGTGGGCTTCCACTCACAAAACAGATGGTCTCTCCTCACTGACATTTTCTTACAGTTTTTAAATGATGCTGCAGTAGAGGAGAGCTGAAATGTTCAATGTAGAGCTGTTCAGTCTCAATCTAGGTTTATAATTAACAGTAGCTAAGTGAAGTTTAATAAGGGCAGCCCAACAACTTTTCTGTTGTTTTTTTTCTCCCCGGCGCATTCACAGCAAAGCCATAATGGATGTGCAGCTCTTGGAGTTTCCCCTGACCGTGACTCCCTGGAATATTCAGTATTTACCTTTTGTGATAATTAAAGGGAAATGAAGCTTAAAGGAAGACAGAGTGACATCTAATATTCCTTAATATTCTCTTGTTTCTTTAAGTGGTGGCTTTTGCCAAAGGAGGGCCTCCCTCTCTTATCACCAGCCAGGTCCTGACCCTTGACCAAGGATCCTGGCTGTAACTTGACCCTGGGACCAGGTGTGTGCCTGCCGGTCACAAGGCTGACAAAAAAATATCAGCCCATGCAGTGCAAACAAGCCCCTCCTAAGCACATTATTGCCTGTAACCCTTTCAAGCCCTATTCTGCCACAAGCACTGGAGTAGCAACCTCTGTGCTACGAGACTTGCTTGTGAGCAAGGAGCCGCCGATGCACCCCGCGCCCTTGCAAACGTGCCCCACGCTGGGGTAACCACGCACGCTCTCAGGTGCGAGCATAGACAAAGCAGGTCTTGCGTTTGGGCAAGAAAGTTTATTGTATCACGTGGATTTTACCGGGAACGACCGCAGGGTGGATGAGCTGTTGGATTTTGCAGCCAGCCAGGCTTTGAAGACATAAAAAGTTCTCCTTCAGATGTGCCTTGAGAGGAAATTCAGCCTTAACGCCTTCACCCAACACAATGACTGAGAGTGCTGGACTACTAGACACACAGCACAAGTGGTCCTAAGGAAATTCCCAGATGGCCCTTGCTGAAAGGCAAGGTCATTGCAAGCCTGGGCTAAAATGCAGGTGTACACACGGTTAAACTATAGTCTAAGCATTTGGCTGTCTTAAATTCTCCATGATTTTGAGTATATCTTACTCAAAGGTACTCCTTCTTACAACAACAACAACAGCAAAAAGCATAATATGTGAAATATATTCTTTTTATTTGCCTGCTGCTTTTTCTTTCTCCTTTTTTTTCCCCCAGCCTTCAGCATGTCTCCAGGTCATACCTGCAAGCCTTTGTCCTCAGCTGGAGACTTTTATGGGGGGTTCCTGTCATCACATGCATCCCGGTGCATGGGCTTTTAGGCAGACTCCTCAAACTATGAATTAAAAAGCACAGGAACTGACAGCCCTGTGAAATACCTGTGAAAAATCATACCTGGGTTTATGAAGCTATTATGTGTTCAAGGACGTTCGGCAGCAATTCTTGAGGTGACAGTGTTACAGGAGAAAAAAAGGCTTTTTCAGCATCAGTATCTACTCTGTAGCCCCTGTATAAAATGAATGCCACTAAGTAATAAGTAGTCCACATTGTTATGAGCATAGAGAGTGATCCAAAATCTATTAAATAGGAGAATTTCCAGTGATATCAGTGGTCTGTGGTTGGGGTCTTCAGACAGAAAATCTCACTGGTATCCGATTTGCATTGTAACAGTCTCATAATTTGTGCAGTAAAATCATTACCAAAAGCCATTAATAATGTGAATACTTGAGGACTTCAGCTCTTTCCAAAGGGGCTAATCTCCCTCCTTCTCTTCTAGAGTAATGTACAGTGAAAGAAATCAAAGCTTTCCCTTTCCTTTTACTGATCCCTCTTTCCGTTTCGGCTTGCTGCTGAAAAATAAAAATAAAAAATAGCCGAATCCATTTTAATGACACTTTATATAAACCATTTTTCCAGACTGAGATTATGGACATCACTATGTTCCACCCCATCACAAACTTTTATGGCTGACTTATAAAGTCCCAGAGAACGAGATGTATAAAATTCATGCAGACCATGGATAAGGGCAAACATATTTGGGAGCTTAAGCAGGGGTTCCTTGGAGACAGCTAATATGTAATTGGGCAGTTACCCTCCAGTGAAGAGATATCAAAAGAAAACAGATACCTGGTTGCTCAGGTAAAGCCCATTCCACAAGCTCATATTAAACCAATTGGATTTGGTGTTGTGGATTTATAGCCACATTCTCCCACCAGCAAAACCAACAAAATGAACTTAACCAGAAAGATGCTCACGAGTCATTGAGACACAAGACGTAAAGCCAGCTTTATCTCCCAGCTGCCTTGTGAGATCTTCCCTCAAATTATAATTATCATCCATGAAACACACTTTTAGAGTATACAAAGTTAAATGTACCTTCATGATCGCAAGTGCCCTACTGCAAGCTCAGACCAGGCCAACAAGTCTTACCTTCCAGATATTAGATCTTAGCAAATGAAAAAAAAATTCCTTCAAAAATCCATTGAAGTGTTAAAATCAGCACTTTTCATGCTCGTGCATCTTATCTTGTGTGTTTTAAATCAGTACAAGACCTTCACGGATTGGCAACACTGTATTATCCTTTTCATCCCATTTATCTTGCAAAGTCAATCTATTAATTCTCTCTATACCAGGAAAATTCTCTATTTTTCGCATGCCTTTTTTTTGCCACTATTGATTTCTTCTAGGAGAGTTAGGGATGATGCATTGGGAATGCTGGAAGACCAAAAGCTTTCATCTCCTAGACAGAACATCAGATAAACTGAGTCTCCCAAGTTTGGATGGAAGATGATTGACTGGGAAATGATTTAATAATAACTTCTCCATGTGGAATTCTCCTTTAAAATGTATCATGTTCTGTGCACGCCTACAGGTGTGTGAGCATATAAAAATAATAGATCTGGCTGAAAATTCCTCCGCTTTGGCAGTTTTCAATCTTTCTGCGTTTGTTTCCCAATAGAAAGCAATTCTTTTCACTGGAAACAGTGACAACAATGAATTTGTTTATGTGTCAATGAGGGAAAAATCCTTCATTTGTTTTCAGTGCTCTCCTGCATTACTCTTTTATTACTGTGGTTATTAACTTCACCATTTGACGTAGAGCCAGACAGTTAGCCCATAAAAGCATAGCAAGACAAATGTTGTCTATGCCATAAACCCTGTCAGCAGAAGTCACTGAGTACTTGCTCCTGGCCACGCACGCTCAGATGTCTGATTAACGTGGTGATGCCTCACTCCTGTTTTGAGAATGCAAATGAAGGATCGTTATCCTCATGGCTCTTGATAATACTGAGCTTGCAGAGAGAGGGGGCAACTTCTGTCTTGGGCTGAGGTTCACCTGGATGCTGTCGGGTTAGGAAGCAAGGGGCATGCACGGCTCTGCCCGGCTAAGGATGCTCCATCGGTGGGAAAATTCTCAGTGGCTCCAGCAGTCCTTGCTCAAGCTCTGCCTGACCTTCTCTTGGGGCAGACCTTACATACAGAGCAGCATTGATCTGTATAGAGAGGGTGCGAGATGACCACTAATAATGTAACTAACGACTGAGAAGCTCCTCGACAGGGCGTATTCCTAGCTCTTCTGGGGGTACCGGGTGGGACTGTGAAATTTGGTGATCTGATGAGAGCCTTTTTTTGCGCAGTCACGCATGGTGTTTCCAATCAGCCTCCAAGCGCTGAGAACCTCCGAGAGCAGCCAACCTCTCTGCCCTCCTGCTCAGCTGAGTAACTACAGGCTCCCTCTTGGCAGGCATCTTCTGTACCTAAAAAGATAAATATATGAAAATAAAACCACTCTATAAGTGTGTGCATGTCTCCCTCTGCCCCTCCCCTGTGTGAGAAAACAGAGTGTGTGTCGGTGGGAAATGCAGCTTGAAAACAAAAGTTAAAAACGTTGCAGGTGGAGTAAGAAGAAAAGCAAAGAAAAATCTGCTCAGACAGAGAGACAAAACAAGCAACTGCTTAAGGGATTTGGCAGCAAATGAAACTGCCCCCTTCCCCCTCCCTGTTTGGAGCCTGGTTCAGCATGTACTGGTGGTGGATCACAGTACCAGCCACACTGAGATACAGGCAGACACTTCTGTCTCACCAGCTGCTCTGACAATCCATTTTCATAAAGTAACGGGAGGGGAAGCAAATCTGCAAGATGGAGCTCCCGGTCACCGTGTGAAAGCTTCTCCCCGCACCGCCCCGTGCTTCAGGTGTCAGGGCTGTCAAAAAAGTTTGACAAGAGGGGAAAGTGGCTTTCCCTAAAATATCGAGCAGCTACAGCCAGGATGCCCTTGGTGGGTGACCTCATCCAGGCTCGTAAGGTATACACGATGCGATTTTGGAGATTCCTACAGAAAATCTAAAGTGCTGCATTGTGAACTACGGCTGAAGTAGGTGTTCTTCCTACTGGGCAGTTATTGAAACCATATCTCCACATTTGCTTGGGAAAACACCACCTTAAGAAAATGACCTCTGGCTACTTTAGGCATTAATAAGTGTTGTGATATTTTTTTCCCAAAGATGAGGGTGTTAATTCTTGTAGCCAGCCCAGGCTAGGGACAAATCTGGATAGTTAAGTTCTGCCAACCTGTTTGCCTAAATATGTAATAAACTATTGCATGATACAATGCATTTTTATGCAGTTGCAGTGATTCAACCCACAAAGATATATTTCAATGAGGGGGAATAAAAGGGATCCTTTACATTTCGTTTGTACAAGCACCAAAGCTTGTGAAGCACTTTGGAGTCCATCTGGCTGAAATGTGCTGTATATAAATGTAAGATTGTTATCACCAAAAACACATTCAGTATGGTGTTTCTCTCACATATTTTTTGTTAATTTCAGTGAACCAGTTCTTTTTAATGAATAATTTCCATTGGAAAGCTTTGTTTTCCCTGTAACGTAAAGCTTTTTTGGTTTCAATCCCTTGTCTGGTTTTCATTAGCTTTGCAATGAATTAGCCAAGAGGGCTTTTCCTCTCAGTAAGGTTTGGGAAAGTACCAATGGCATGTGTCTGATTTTTGTGGGAAAGTGCCTTTTTTTCCCTTTATTATTTCAGTTATCAGTTTTGCTTGTATTCCACTACAGTTTTTTTGCAATCCCAACAACAAATTGTGCCTCTATATGTACACATGTATGTGCCTGCGTGCCTACACATCATTTACATGCTCATCAATATGTGGTTCCTATCTTTCTGAATACAGGAATTTATATATTGCAAATATATAAATACTTTAACGTTTGGTGCTGTTAGAAAGCAAGCAGCCGTAGGGAGATTCCTTTTGAGATTTTGCTGGTAAGTAATGACTTGATTCCTAAATCCCAAGTAATTTTTTGGAGGGCAGCCCAAACACCTGTCAATTCAGGAAAGGGATTTGGTGACTGCGGGATGAGCTCCACACTGATTCACCAACGTGCTGGAGAAAATCACACTGAAGGCAGGTTCCATCTCAGTGGCTTTGGCTTGCAGAATTGGAACACGTGCTAAGCATAAAGCGCCTATCCCATCGCAGACCAGCAAAGCCAGGCAAACAGTTTCCTATCACTGTGTTTGCCAGAGAACTACATGTTTAAGCAACTCCTGACTTAGAAGGAAATCATTTAAATCAGAAGACATGGTAAAGAAATTAAAACAAATGTATATAAATAATATTACATAATGGGTTGCACCACATTTTACTTGCATATGAAAGGTTTTTATAAACCCCTTTATGACCTCCCCACTTGTGACTTCTGGGTCTTGTTATTATTAACTGAGTGGGGAATAGATCTTACTCTATCCCAGATGCAGCTCCTTATGAATTCCCTCTTTCATACACCAAATAGTTTATGTATATGTATGTGTACTTTTTCTCCTAGTAGTTTTTGCAGTAGGCAGGAATCATACACAATATAATGGAGTTGCATCACTCTTCTGAGCACCTTCCTTTGCACATCATTAGCTTCCAAAGATAGACACAGCCCTCCCAGACAGAGGTGGCAAGTTATCAGACTTGGACAAAAAATCTTCTTGTGCATGGAAAACATGGCTATTGTAAAGCTAGAGCTAGACTCTGGCTAGAATATAGGTTGTGCTCCTGCTTCAAACACTCCTACAGCTCTTAAATGGCCAGCGTCATAAAACCCAGCATGAATTACTGCCTTCCAGCCAGCTTAGTATTTTCATCTGCAAACTTTTATTACATTGTTTGGCACTGACGTGAAATAGTGGAGAGATTACGGTGGTGCACAATGTACCCTCTTGTCCCCATCTGCACCGAAGCCGCCAGCTCACCATACACTGATGGAGAGCCCTGAGGCTTCTGTGACTCCCAAAACCACCAGCGTGCCAGGGTGTATGGGTGGTGCATGGGTACAACGGCGATGATGGGCAGGTGCTTCCAGTCAGCTGCCACAGACATGCATACGTAGACTTAACTCTATACGTATGTTCTCAAGGACCCTGAGGCAAAGTGCAGGTGCTGGGTGTATCACCATGACGTAATTCCTTTTTCATTGTGTAGTATGGAGATTTGCACCTGTATTTAATACCAGGAAAAGGAAGTATTTGGTTCATTTTCTTATTTTCTAGTACTTGCAAGCCTGGTGATGCCTTCACAGAAGATCAGGTTTCAAGTCAAGCACATTGCTACACAGCAAGACCTAGAAGTTACCTTGATGACAGTTTTCTGTCATGTAGGAAAGACAGCAATAAAGAACTTGATAGAAGGAAAAACATCTATAGAAAGAATTGCAAATGAACAACAACAACAAAAAAAGGAAGTTAACTTGCTCTTGTTCCCAAAATTTTAACCTGACTTTTTAGCCTATCTGAGCCCATTGACGTGTCATTTTTCCTCCATCTCAGCTATCCAGTTCCAGGGCCTGACACGGGGCATGATGTGGCTCTCAGCTGAAGCCTGAATGGAATCTGGACCTATGAATTGAAGTTAAATATAGCCAAAGCAAATGTAAAGAGTTCACTACCAATACTATCCTGAAGCTGTTTTGTAGAGTATCTTCTAATTACTATTCTAATATGAAGCTGTAACTGCTTATTTGACTAAATGGGGTATCTAAAGCCCATCAAACTAAGGACTTGGTTTCCATTTTGGTGTCAACATATTGAAGGGCTAAGTCTTCACCGATGCAATCAGGAAGTGGTCACTTTGACATCAGTGGAAACAAGGTTTGGTCCATGTGGTCTGTTTTATTCAGGCAGTGAAAATGGCAAGAGGGGGTGATACTTCAGCCAAAATTCATATGTTTTTCAGACCTTCACAATATTTCAAACATGTCTGATGTTCACCCATATTTTCTGTCTCCTTTTACTATGTCTCAATGAGAAGGGGATTAACAGATAAAATCTATTTTGTCATGTGTGGTGTTCTCTTTGGGTGACCATTTGTATATTTGAATGTTAGTAAAGGATAGAGAGTCCAGTATCCATGGGAAGGTCATTTGGAAGTCTCAGAAAACAATTTTATATGCAAAAAAAATTTTTTTTAAAAATGATCCATTTCCAATTTCAATGGGCATCTTTTCCCTACCACACGAGTTGGGGCTTTGTAAAGCTTATTCTCTGTCATACAAAGGCCATTTTCAGTGCAGTTTCAAGGCTACAGGAAGGGTTAACCTCTCGGCTGCCCTCCCATGCTGTGTTTTGATCGGTGCCCCAAGCTACAGGACAGATATCTCTTTGTTTTTTGTCTTTAATATCCGATTCCCAATTCACTTGTGTAGATGATGGGACTTTACAAAACTCTCTTTGTCTAAGTAAGAGATGCAGCACTTACTCCACAACTGACTTTAAATACTTGACTTTTTCTTCCTACTTCAGAAAGCACCTGCTTGAGTAGCTTGATGACTAAAGAGTCTTTCAACCTCCCTGCCACCATTTTTTAGATCTGATCTACTTCATAAGAGACTGAACACCATTGTGGCTGCTGTCAAGCTGCATACATGAAAAGAAATTGATGGTGTCAGTGTAGTTGTTAGTGGACGAGTGGATGTCAGGAACTACTGCAATAATTGACACAACCATTGGGAAGTCTGAAACATGAGGCTGAGACCATGGAGCCTCATCCAAAGGCAACTGAAAGTGGGACATTCATTCTCGTCATTGATGGGCTCTGTATTGCATCCTGGAAGAACACAAAGATAGACGATTATCTTATGCCTATGGTTTGGTGGGGTTTTTGCTTTTGAGTTTTTCCATCCTTGTCAGAGATAGTGCGCAAGGGTAAGAATGTCACAGAAGAAGGCTGAATAGGTTGGAGACAAGTTTGTGTCAGCCTTGCAAAAGCTGACGGTGAAAACACTGACTCAAAGATGAGTATGGAGCGTCAAATCAGTATGGATGGTGGGGCATCCAAAGAAACGGAAATTTTCACCTGTCTGAGGTTGCATTAAACCTTGGACACACCTGAGGTGTTACTGTTGTGTTTTCCAATCATTCTGTGTATGCAGGAAAGACACAAACAGCATCAATTCTTGACACTGCGGTTAAGAGATCTGATGGAACAAGCACAGGGAATCATACTTTAATTTATAAGTTCATAAGTGAGAAGAAGGTCTTTGTTCTTTCTTCTTGTTCACAACATCTAAAGCCTGGAGGAATAAACACTTCTATAGTCAACTTGTTTATAACCTTATGGTAGATTTTGTTTATCTTTTGCATGTGTAAATCTCATGGTTATAGCAAGAAATAAAAAGAAAAAGAAATCAGAGTTGATTACAGCCAGCAGTGATGTGACTGGGAAACAATAGATGAATTGTGAGGAAAATCTCACAGCAGCCCAGAAACACACAGGAAAGAAAAGAAAAAAAAAAAAAAGAAATAAAAAGGGGAAAAGACAGACAAAGAGTGAGAGGGAATGAGAGATCTCTTATGTAAACATATTAACTGCTTTGCCTGAAGTCTGCATTGCGTAACTGAGGAAAGAAATTTCTCAATGCAAAATGCTCTGTGGTCGTTCTTTTTTTTTTTTTTTTTTGGGTGGATGTTCTTTAACAGGGGAAAAATGCATAAAGCAGTTCTTCCAGTAACCTCTGACTCTTTTTCGCCATGTCTCTCTCTTGCTTTCACTCTTGTTCTGTTTTTATTTATTCCCTGCAAATACAATGGAGAATAAAAATGTGGTAGGACCTGCTGGCGGCAACTATGGCCTCCGGATCCAAGCTGACAAAAATGTCAAGAAACTGACAGTAAAATATGCGAATAAAATCCCTGTGAACGAGAACAAAACTCAGGCTCACACCGCCATTCTCTACATTGTGGCTTTTGAGAGCATTTCTATCAGTAGCTACGACTATCACTTTAAAAAAATACACACACGTATACATTTATCATATGTATTGTCTTCTAAAATCTTTCATCAAGGTCTCACAAGAGGGAAAAGGCACACAGGAGGATAGGAAAGCAAGAGACATTTAGGGCAGGGAGATCAGGGAAGAGCTGACATTCGATGGAGAGACAGGGAACTGCATGCTGAGTGCCAGACATATGGATCCTGTATGAAGCTGCAAGACAGACAGACTTCTGCTGCTCCCTTCTGTGATCATAAGACGAGGGAAACGCAAAAGCAGTGTCTAGGAAAGCAAGCCTCAAGGAGCACTCAACTACCCAGTGAAGCCTGTGTTCTTTATCCTACCTGATGGAGAATAGCTCTTTGCTTTGAGTAGGTGCTTTGGGTGGACCTTGGAGCAAGGATACGTTGAAGGGTTGAGGAGTGTTCAGTCTGGAGGAGAAGAGACCTAAATATGGCCTGAACGTGGTCTTCCAGTGTATAAGAATAGGTGTAGGGAGCTAAAGAATAAAAGGTTTCTGAGTTTCTACTATGGGTAGAAAAAGATGTAACAGGTTTAAATTGCTCTATACAAGACTTAGGTTGAAAGAAGAAGTTTATTGTTTTACACACTAGAACAAATTGTGAAGTTTCTAAGCTTTTCAGAAACATCTGCACAAACATCTTTCTGAAGGATATAGGCATAGTTAGTCCTGTCTGGGACAGGATTACACATTCTCTGAGTGTCTTTTAAGTCCTCCTTTCTATCCTTCTGCTACACAGAATCAGCTAAATACGCAGAAGAATTTTATGTGCCATGGATGAAAGAAAGTTCCTGACATGAAGACCCAGAGAATTGGAAGAGCTGGATTCCCTTCTTGACTCTTAAAAACTCTCCCCACAGCTTTTTGGAAGCTGTCTCAGCCACTCCACACAAGTAGTGTGGGGACTGGCTCTTCTGCTTCAGGAAAGAGAGAGCTAAGCATAGAAATACTCTCCTGTGCAAAGTACTAGTACTATGAAACCTATGTGCCACTTAGGTTGTACTCAGAGTTGTTTTGAGACTTGAGTGAAACTAAAGTGCTAAGTCTTTAGCTGGATATTTTTTTCAGGAGAAAGTTTCACCCTGCTAGCTTGGAGATGTGCAAATATTCACTGAGGGGGTGTCACAGAAAGGTCTATAAATAATCAAATATGAGCCCCCATATGAATTATACATGGGATACTTGGAGAAAATGTGAGTGTCTTGCATTAGAAGAAATCAGATCAGTGCCACTGAAATCACATTGCTATTTCTATGAGGTATTAACTGAAAGCTATAAGACCTCATTTTTAAATCAAGCTACAACAGGTGCTTGCAGGTCTGTTCAGATAAAAATTATGGCTTTATGGAGGCAAATATTAAGAAGTCTCTAAAATGTGTTAATTTATTATGAATAGAAAGTAGTTTGATGTTACTTTTAAAGAAAAACAGTCACAATACAACATTCATTAGCCCCTAAGTGAGGCAGGGGCTTGTCAGTCAATTAGATTTCTGACCCTAAATCATGTAGGCTCTTCTGAAAACTCTGCATCCTGCACCTGGAGGTGAGAGGTACAATATCAGTACAAAGTTCTACTTAATATTCATTTTACCAAACTGCATTGCTATTTAGCAGTAACGCTATATTTACTTTCGTTAAGTTAAAACTAGATACAGCAAAAAGAGTGGGTCTATTATAGAACATTTCACCAACAGACTTTCCTGATATCTGAACAAAACCCTCTTGGTACTGAACCAAAACAAGCTGTACTTTATTTTCAATTTAGTTCAAAGATGTCTAGCAAAGGCATGAGCTCTCTGAAAGTCTTTCCATAAAACCATCCCCCGTCTTTCTGCAGTAATGGTACTTTTACACCTCGTCTTAAATGTTCCACTCCATTTTTTATGTAGCTGTACCTAACAGAACTACACTTACTCTCTTCTCTGACTGCAAATCAGCAGAATGTCCTCTCTCATTGACCAACAGGTAAATAGTCCAAAGGATGAAAATTCTTACTGGTAAAATCAAGGACAATATTATTCCAATCTTCCCATCTCTGATTCACGTATCTGTCCACAAATGGGACCTTTAGTACAGGTTTTTGCATTTTTTTTTGGAGAGGGGTCAGAGGGTCAGGATGGTCAAATGTGCCGTGTTTACCATATTTCAATATCAGCTAAGCAGGTCTAGTTATCACTCACTGACACCACAGTAAATGAAGAATAATTCCATCAATGTCAATGCCATTAAAACACCATAAAATTGGCATAAGTTAGGAAAAAACTGGGCCTACTGCACTGAGGTTCTTTCATCTCCTCTGCATGTTCCCTAATTTGTCATTACTAGAATAGTTGCTATAACTATCCTGGTGAAAATATAAAAGAGAGACTTGCATGGCCCATAAACTCAATGAACCATTAAATAGGTGACAATAATCTTGATAGAAGTTTGGAATATTTAATTAGCACAAAAATGCACTTAGTGAGTGAGTTCAATTGCTATCACGGGTACTCCTCAAAATAATAGCCGAAGATTTTATGTGTCCATGAAATGCCTTAGAAGACATTTAAGAAAAGAAACAGACAATATTTCATGTATTAATTGAGGATCAGACATATCTGTAAGTGCCCAGTAATAAACATTTCCAAGGAAAGTTAACCTAAGTCTCCTGGAATCCCAAAGGTGACTTCATTACACCTGAAGTCAAATAATTCATTGGCAACTTTTCAGTAGCAGCAGCTCATAAAAACACAGCTGAAGAGCAAATATTTTACCTTTTTCAACAAAACAGGATCTACCTAATAGCAGAAGATTTTGAAAAGAATAAAAGAAAAAAAAAATCATTGGAGATGATATAGTAATTTCCCATTTTAGGAACTTTCTTCCCACTTGAAATTGCTTAACAGAAGGTCTCTGCTCATACAAACTCAGTGCTCCATATAATTTTCAGTAGCAGAGAGCTGTTTATATACATATTTTCTTCCCATGTGCCATTGCCTCCTTCATTGGTTGATTGTAAAGACTCGTGTACATCTAGATTAAGTATAGAGTAGAAGCGTGTTTATAATAGCTCTCTCTTTGGCACCCGTGCTGCCGCTCTTGAAATATCACATCCAGATTTTGGCATCCACAGCTCAGGTTGTGTCTGCATTAAAAACTAGTTCACAGCAATCAGAGACGATTTGTGCAGTGGAACAATTAATGCAGAGCACCTGGTGTCTCCTTAGCAGCTGGGGCTCATTGGGGTTGAGGAACCGTTTCTGTTTTATTCAGAAAAGAAGTCTAGTTCGGGCCATCTGAGATAGATGACTGTGAACTAAAGCAGGGTGAGGATAATCACATTTCCTTCAAAATACTCTCCTGATCTGAACAACACTAGTATAGATGCACCCTGAAGGTACTGAGAAATGGATGAGGGGGCTGGTTTAGAGAATAGCCCATGAATGAAGAAAGGATTGAAAAACATTTTCGAGGCAGAGACTCTTAAGGAGCTGTCGGAGCCAACGTGAAGCATGGACTTGATCTCAGTCAAAAGTAAGTGGGTGTAAGTACTTTGTCAAGCACTGAGTACTGCTACTTTGGCTGTAGAGTGAAACTAGACAAATTTAGATCAGAAAAGCGATACATATATATGGGTATATATATACACATATATGGTATAAAAAACATATGTATATATACTTTTTGCAATGAAGTTACATTTTGAAGTGAAATAATGACTTTTACTCCAATTATAGCTTTCATTACCTATTACTAAATGAAGTTTGGAGATTAAAACAATCTCTCTTCTATTCCCTTCCATGATAACCCTAGGTTAGCCTCAGCTGTTGGACTTGAAGCAGGAAAAGAATTCAAAAAAATCTTATGACCTCTGGTATGCAGGCTAGCAGAAGAGAGAACTGCAATGGTCTTTTTACTGTTAAGGTCTATGAATCTGTCATTCACAGGCTGTGAGCTGAAAGCTGATACCCCATACATTGTAGTGACCGTTCTAGGACATCTCTACTAACAGATGTTTCTATTCTTGTCCAAACACCTTCCTTCAAAGTTCTGTTCTCGCTATGACCTTCATACCATGACTTGTTATCTTTCTGGCAATGTTTCCAGAGTAGTTTCAGGGACCGAAGCTGCTAAAATAATTTGGACATAGGTCAGATAAAATTTTCATAGATATTTGCCCACTTGTCAGTATTAGAAAACTGTTGAACTTCTTGATGATTTGTCACCTCTCTTGTTGCAATAGCAACAACATCTGGGCAAAATATTTTATTCCTTCTACCTCCTCAGAACTGAGAACTGCACAGATTCTAGAAATCCAAAGTAATTTTTGCCACAGACTTCAGTGTAAGGAAAGGCTTCTCACTGATTATTTATTTTAACATGTTTTTTTTTTTTTTTCTCATTTTCCTGGGACTGTCTATCAAGATTTTTTCTCTCTTTTTTCTCCTATGATTGCTGTCAGCCTGAAACAGTCAACCTGAAGCTCTTGCCTGACGTTTGGTGGTCCAGATGCTTGTGTCGCTGCCTGATCTGTGGGTATCCTTCTCTTTAGAAATAAATTAGATACCATGCTAATATATACCTCATCTTCCACATGGAATTATCAAAGTCTCTTCTCATCATGTCATAGTGAGCAGGAAAGGTTTATGTTACAGGGAGTCTCTTGGGTGACACAATTAGGTCCCCACCATGACCAGTGGGTACCATGGTGGCTTTCAAACTGTATTGATTTCCATCTGGCTATTTGACTGTTCAAATCTGGACTATCCAGCATTTGTGTTAAGGTAGCCAAAATTTGTTTTGCTAGGATTTTCTCAGTTTTTCATGGATCTGTGGATAAATGGAAAGAAGGATTGGAAAAAAATTTTCACTTCGCTTATGCCAATAAAATGCTGCTAGAGAAGGAGTCTGGTTAGTTAAGCCAGTTGCACTTGCATTGCTGCTCTATTCATCTGAATTTACTTTTGTTCAAGAGAAAAGAAAGTGCTTGACCATACTGCTAGGAGGGCACAGGCACAGCAGACCTAATTGTAGCTTTTCGTCATGACTGTAAAATTTTGGGGCTAGATTCAGTTTCTTGGAGTCATGCTCTTCCACAGGCCTTTGGGAGACTTCTACACATCATGGATAAATACTTTAGGAAAGAGGACTTGAATGGCTAACCCTGAAGTGATCTTGAATCTCGGCTAATGGCCATGAGATCTGGAGAAAGAAACGGCCACACTTTCTTTTCAAACCAGGAACTGCAGCTGTGGGAACAAACAGCATGTAATAAACACTTGAATCAAAGTTTGTGGGAGTTTTGTTATTGACTTTGAAGTAAGCAAGTCTGAGGCCTTTATTATGGAAGCTGTGATTCTGTTTGCGGTTTTTTAATGGCTAAAATATCCCACGGTCAGCTTGAGAGTAAGGATTTCATTTTTGGTCTTAAAAAGAAAGGCATGAAGGAGAATTCCATACTGTTGCGCAGTCTGGCTTTTATTTTGAAGGGCATTTAAAAAAAAAATAAAATAGTGTCACTTGTGTGAAGAGTGTTGTGTTTAGGAAGAAAAAAAAGTTCAAAAAATACCACGCATGATTGATCTCAAGTCTGCTTGCCGATCCAAAGACAACACAGCACAGCAGTCAAATATACGTTTTATGGGCTTTTGTCTGTTTTGCAATAACAGTGGAAAGCATTCTTTAATTAAAATTTAAAACCGTAACTGATTAATTTTCTGTGTAAACAATCCCTGTAAACATGGAAAGTCAGCATTTTAAGGGCACAGCAGTATAAATTTTGCTTCCCCTCCTGGGCGCTCAAGGGAAAGATGGTGAGAAGGGAGGGGGGAGTGCAGAGGAAGAGACCCGGGAGGGGGAAAAAGTTCAAGGCCTTGGTGTTCTGTACTCAGCGTACACCAGCTGCAGGATCTCGCCTGCTGCCCATTTCTCTGCTCAGGAATGTTGGCATAGGCTCCTCGCTCTCGCTGGGCTATGATTTATCCTCTCTCAGATGCCGGAGGCTGATTTCCAGAGCACCCATTCCCCCCGCGATGTGACGCTGTGGCCGTAAGTCGAGCAGGGAGATGCGCGGCTCTTACAAGATGGGCTGGGAATGCTCTTAGCGTATTCTCGGCAACTATTTCCACTTCTAATGGTGACAGTGGTAAACCGAGATTAATTACAACTCCTTTCTCGCTTCTCTCAGCTTTCACTGGCATGTTATTATCTTCCATGGGTCATTCATGGAAAGCTTGACAAATGTTAAGGTCTATGTCCTCAGAAGTACTTTTCAGAGGGATTTAGGCACCTACAACATAAGAACTTGGTTTAAGTTTCTAGTTTTATGAGTAAGGTCAACCTTATCCTTCTCTGGGAGAGAAAAAAAAAGCCCAGTAGCTAGCTGGTAGAAGTGGGCAGCTGAAGTTTGGGTTCTCCCATTGGCACTGCAAGATAATTGGTTTACCCATTAGGAAAAGACCTTGACACATAGCATGAGTGGAAAGGCTTCCACCAACAAAAGAACTATTAGATCTGACACTTAGGATCCACTTCACCACTTTCACGAAGTAAGATAATGCTTCATACAAACAGTTTTAGCTTTATCAGTGGCCAATGGCTTCTATATGAGTCCTTTGGAGTAAGGTTTCACTCCACAGTAAGCATCGGAGCAGTGAGACTGTGTTGTTATTTCAGCATTTTTTTCACTACTTTTTTCTTCAGAGAAAAAACCCAAAACATCCATGAGCATATGTGTGAATATTTTATCTCTTTTTCTACTCAGCTCTTGTTAAATTGGGAGCACATTTGATGCAATGATTCAGAAGGGTCAAGTGAAAGCTGTGTGGGTGAGATGAGTTGCAGGCCCTCTGTCTTTTGCACAAGTGTCTTCCCGTCTATTGTAAAATAGATGCCTCAAGAAATTAATAATAAGCTGCTACAAATTCTCGTTCTGCTTCTGCTGCTTTGCCTATGGACTTAGAGGATTTTTATCAATGATTTCAGATTGCCCTGCTTTCTCAACAAAACAAAGTGAGGTTCAGACCACAGCTCTGATCTGACTAGAAGGCTTTGCTGGCACACATAAGAATTATTTCATGTATGTATGAGCATTTGCAACTTTGGCCATCCCAGCTCCCTTGCCTTAGCTAAGCATGAAACTGATTTTTCCTCATGCTTTCTTTATTCTTTGCCCCTTTGCAGAAATCAAAATGCAATATTCTTCCCTGATAACACTCTTTCCTGCCTCTCCCTAAACAAGCATGCCCAAGAGACAAATTACTCCGGAGGTCCAGCACTGTGAAACATTCACAAGGATGTCTCCCACCACTACAATCTTGGAGAGAATCCTGCCATCTCACACAGCCCCTGCAGTTATTTGGTGAAACGGATCCAACTAAAGTTAATGGTAAAACATCTGCTGGAGTTTTACCCAGCAACTTTAATGGAGCCAGGATGTCAGCCACTGAATTTTGGCACTCTGCGGTAGACAAATATTGTGATCTGAGATTCTCAAGACAGCTGGCCTACAACCTTCCTGTCTGCACACTAGAAATAATTTCAGAGTTTATCAGCTCTGTATCGTAATGAGTTCATCCAGCCATAAAACCTGTTGGCCTCCTTTCTTAACCATTTACCTACCTGCTTAGCCACTAATATGGCCAATAACTTTCTTATTCCAGTCAGATGCATATTTACCAGGCTGAGTTTAAAGGAAAGATACTTTATGAGTTAAGTATTTTCCACCAAATAATTTGTCCCTGGAATTTCTAAATCTTCTTTACTACCATTGAAAAAGGATCAAAGTGAAATTCAGGAGACAAATGCAGAAGTATGTATGTAAATTATATCTGAGGCATTCTGGGGAACAGTTTAGCTAAGTGGGGACATTGCCTTGTGTCAGATTGCTCCACTGGTAATTGCTCTTACTCATGGTCACACACCTGGCATTTAAAAACAGTGAAGAAGAGCACACAGACCAACAGAAGGTGGAAAATATTGGAAAATCCAAGGCAGAAATGGTGTAAGTCCCAAGGTCTGGCTCCTCCAGGCTGAAAGAGCTTTACTGTAGCTGATGCAAAGGCTGTTGAGGAGGAGAAGATTAAACAGGAGACCCTATTCAGAGTTAGTGGTCACTTAGAAGATCTTGGAAGCATTCCTGGAGAAGAACACAGCCAACCGAAGCTCAAGCCTCGCCTTGCAAAGCCATCCCCGTTGCACACAAAAGCACCAGGAGCTGTTCCCATCCCATATTCAATTCAGCGTAAGTACTCTTTTAAATGTTAGTGAAAGGGAATATCAGCCAGCTACAAAAAAAAGGACAATTACGTTATAGTTTTGAACTAAAAAGCCAATCTTTCTGCATTGAAACGAAACCTGAAAGGCACAAGCAAGGAGGTAAGGGAAGGAGGGACTGGGAAAAAAGGGCAGTGGGGGGGAGGTGAGGGAGAGACGGGGGATGAGACTGAGATGAGAAAAAGACTTCAGAAGCTCCGGCATTTGCTCAAGAGCCCTTATGTCTGTGAATGGTGCTATTTCTCTCATGCTACAGAGCCACAAAGTTGTTTCCACCCCCCCTCCTTCCTCTGGCAACGCGAACAAGATCATAAACGTCAGATGCAGTCTTGTCGCTTTAATGGTCTCATGGCTATGAATAAAAATGGCGCGGTAACAGATTTGTTAATTGACTTTATGTGCAACTGGCATACATTAGGCAGCTCCGTTAACGC
Organism: Trogon surrucura; assembly: GCA_020746105.1. Taxonomy (NCBI): domain Eukaryota; kingdom Metazoa; phylum Chordata; class Aves; order Trogoniformes; family Trogonidae; genus Trogon; species Trogon surrucura. The sequence continues at coordinate 16,241,601 of CM036627.1, read as the reverse complement.
CGCTCACAAAGCTGGATGTGTTGCTGTTCTCTCCCACCGCCGCCGAATTAAACTTTTAACAGTTGAGAGACCAGAGGGTTAAGCCTAGGAGGCTGGAGTGATATTTTCACTGCCTTTGATGACACACTAAAATACAGAACGTCTCATTTTGCAGCAGAACATTGAGTCTGCGAAGCCGATGTACATGTGGTTACTATTTGCAGAATTTGGCATTTTCTATGAATAGCATAAAACAGGCAGTGGATCAGCTGTCATGTTTTGACAGGGTTGTCCTTTTTTTCCGAATGCCATTCTTTCTTTTTTTTCTTTCTTTCTTTTTCCCTTCTTTTTTTTTCCCCCTTTATGTCACAAATCCACTTTTTTTTTTTCCTTTCTTTTTTTTTTTTTTTCCACAGCAATCTATAAGCTGATGAATATTATGTTAAAGGGACAGTCTGGCCATGCATCTAAAGGTATACGAAGCCTTCTATCATGACAGATTGTGAACTCCAGGGTGAGGGGAAAAAGGAATAACATTTGTGCATGTGGACCAGTATAAGGGATTTCATCAGACATCAGGTCTTTAAATGCAGATTGCACAAATATCCATAAGGACTCAAGTACACCTGAAAATCATCATGCCATGAGGCAGGAGTTGCTTGAGGTGTGCCATTGGGATTTCTGTTTCACTCCCATGATTCTTTGATCTCCTTTGGGCAAACAGACTTAACTTGTCCCTTCCTTGAGATTAAGAATGCGAGACAATTTTTATTTCCACCAGGCGTTTTAGTATGAATGATGAGATATTTTATCCCACAGCTCTGTAGTGTCTGTTGAGAGAAAAAAAATAATGCCAGCAGCAAACCTTTTCCTAAAAAGAAATTAATATCAACACATTTATGCAGTGCCAAAATCTCAGGTTGACCCTTCTAACCTGTTCACTCAACGAAGGTGTAAAAAGGAAATTTTGATTTATTTGCTTGTATATTTTGGAAGAGTGGACCTGAAGCCCACATCCCTCAGTAAGAAGCTCACAGGTCACAGCTCCGCTCCTTGTAGAGGTGGAAAGAGTGGCCAGGCCATGCTCTGTGTGGGCTTGGAGAGCTCTTCGCTTTTCATCAGAGACTTCTGCGTGTGTTTGTCCCACATTGCACACCACGGGAGAGTGGGCAGGCATTGCCAGTAGCCATGACATTTCAGGTGACAGGCCAGCCGGTGCTGCCACGAGAGTGAGGGCTCCAGGACAGCCAGTAAAGAAGGAAGAAGTAGATCTAAACTCTAAGCGCTTGCGCTCCCATCTGTTCACCCTCACCTCCTAAGCATCTCCTTCACCTTCACGCACCGCAGACGTTGGCTTGGCTTGTTCTCTCTTGAACACATTTATATTTTGGGATGCCAGATTCAGACATTTGTTACGGTTATCGGCACTCTCCATCACATCCGGAGATGAAGATCCCTGCCTACTGATATTTTCCTCTTTCTTTATTCTCATTCTTTAAAACCCATCAGATTTGACCAGATTAAATCTTCTGGCATTCAGAAGTAACCAGGGAAATTACTCTTCTGTTTTGATAGTCAATTATCATGTCAGTGTTTTTCAAGGATCAGATAGTTAATACTTCATAATCAATGGGTTGACCAGAACCTGCTGCTCTCAATGCTATTACTCAGTTTTGGTGCTTGGAAAGTTCTGCTAATAGTCTCTCACAGTGGTTTTGGGAAGCAAAATATTTTAAAGAGGTGAATGGTGAGAGAAATGCCAAAGGGAATAGTCTAATATGAAGTTACTTTTCTCAGTGGTACCTTTGAAAGTAAGATAGCTCTTCCATATCAGAGCCAGAGACACCTTTACACTTGAAAATCATTGTGTGAGATGTCTGAAACGAGGAGGACTGTGTCTGTTAGATGTCTTTAATTCCAGCTCTCCTTTTGCCCAACAATTTTTGATGCTTCCGTACCACATTGCTTTTTCTTTTAAATTTTCTAGGTAGCTTGTCTCGATAAAAGCACATTTCAGCTCAGATACAGGCTGATCATGGAAGCTTTTAAACTCTCCTGCTGACCCAGAATTAGTAGAGTCATGCAACTTTCCACCAAACCCAGTATACCATAAAATAAGTGTTTTACACTACAGCGATATTGCTGGCAACGCATAAAATAAATGTCCTGTATGTGCAACACCATAACTTGTCTAAAATACTATCTACAGATTTAATAGATGGATAGATATTGCATTGGTTGTACAGTGCCAAACACTCTAAGTTGTTTCTTAGTTGTTTTTGATGTGTTCTTGGGCCGAAAATATTTAATGACAGTGAACAGACAAGACATCTGCCTGGATACAGATGCAGTAAACTTCTACAGCTCCATGACATTCCATAGCTCTGTAACTGCAGAACTCATAGGGCCCAGTCACTCTCTCACCTCTGGGCTGGGATAAACGTACAACTTCTCATCCATTCATTCATCTTCCAAATCTCTCAGTCATTCTCTTCCTCAGTATCTTGACGTTAATCTCTCAGCATTTTATCCTGGATCTTATAATGAGTCTAAATCATAACCAAGTTGTAGCAGTAAAAGCCAATGAGCTATTGGAAATGGTTGAATGGAATAGATAAGACAACTCTGTTCATTTCAGGTGAATTATATGAAAATATTATTTAGGGAAGCAAAGAAAATAAACTATTTACTAGGGAAGAAAACCAGTACAGAGCCAAAGGAAAGTCCCATGCTTTGATTCCGAGCATAATTTTGCCTCTGACAGAGGTATTGCATCTCCAGAAATGAGCTTTATAAAAAACTTTAGCCATTCACTGGTTTTGGTCAATATGTGAAGGTAGGATGTGTGCACAAGCAGCATATCCTAGAGCAGGTTTCCACCCTTTCCAAGTCTGATCAGCCCTTGCAGATACTCTATTTTAGATGACCACAAACTTATCAGTACTTTTTCTTTTTTTGTGTGTGAATCATTCAATATGGTATGACTCTTCTCAGCCCAAAATGTGGGCTGAATCAACCCTTTGTAGCCACATTTTACTGCAAGATTAACGCCCGTGTACTATTGGTCCATTGACCAGTAAACACAAACAGCTGGATAGGGAGGGTTTCTGTCCTTCTTTTCTGAAGAGATTGAAAAAGATGTATGGGTGTTTGCAGTTTTATTGGAATTGAATGTTTCTGAAAGAGGAAATGGCTTTGCTGAAGTTCTGATTTGGACAAGTCTAACAGTGTTGTAATACTGTCTTTTAACATTCTTTCAGAATGAAATATTTGAAAGTTGGTTTGATTTGAAAGTGTGGTTGATTCTGAAGCTTTTCTTATACATTTTATATCATACCTTTGATTGTACAATTTGCAAATCTGAAAAGGTAATTAAAATATTTTCATACCCTCAATATTTTTCATTTGAACCACAGTGTATGTTTTCCATACAACAATAACAAAAAACCCTGACCAAAACCCAAAGATGGAAAACATTCAACCTTTCAGTTTTGTTGTGGGTCCAATGGAAATAAATTTGAAATCCTGCAACAATCTTTATTTTCCTCCTTACCACAAACCTATGTGTGCCATAAATCAAATCCTAAAGTTATCTCTACTTTCAGTCTTTTATCTTAGCATATAGCTCAGAGAAAGATTATTTTTTATACTACACTGAACCCGTAAGATGTTTGTTAGATGAAACTATCTGTTGGCTTACTTCTTCCCTGACTTCTTCCCTGAAACTGGCCTTCCAAGCATAGCTGGTTTATTAGAATTAAATAAAAAAAACACTGAAAAATTACTGGGTGGTGAGAACAGAAGGTCCCCTGTGTGTGCTGTATTTCATAAAAATAAGAGTTGGATTGTCCTCTTCTTTCTTCTGCAGGAGACTTGTTGTGGGGTAAGAAAGGAATGAATTGCTCTTCGTCCTACATCTTCATCCCCAGCCCCGAGTTGAGCTTTGGTGGATTTTCTGGTGTCCCTCTCCTACACATACAAGTTCTTTCTGGTCTCACTTGATGTGGCATGCAAAGATCATTGTCCTTTGTTGTCCACAAAAAAAAAAAAGGGAGTATTTTATTTTTCTTTTCCTGCTTCACCGTCAGCTGGGGAAGGAGTGGGAAAAGGCATGAGGTGGGAGGAATGAGATGAAAACGAGGGAGAGGAGGAGAGCATGTGCAAGGCGGGGAACCCTCTGTCCTCCAGGGAGACAGTTCCTGTCAGGGACATCACAACCGTTGTCATCTGAGTGATCAAAAAAAGGAGGGAAACACCGTGGAAAAGATGAATTTCCACAGCTGTAAAGGGCTGCTAATAACATACGCACACCACCACCCTCCTTCCCTCACCATTGTCAGTCTTGGTGGGAAGAGAAGCAGCAAAAGTTCCTGCACAAAATTGGCACAAACCGTCTGCCCCCAACATGGGCACGAGGGGCTGCCCGGGGCAAAATGTGGACAAAGGCCACCCCCCTCTTCCCCCCAGCAGCAAGGATTTCTCCTCCCTTTTTGCTTCTGCATGGTAATTATTCTTTTTAACAACAGAATATTTGGGAAAGGAACAAGTATTGCTGCAGAAAAAAAAAAAAAAAGTGTTTATGAATAATGGAACATTTCAAATCCATCTGGTTTCCGAGACATTTTTTAGTTTCTTGCTACAGCCAATTATATAGCATGCTTGAGTGATAACTGGTTTTATCCTCAGGCTCATTCTGCACACTAATTTCTACACTGATAGTTGCTACCAACCTCTGAGGTTAGTAGCCATATGGTAGTCCAATATGGCACTTAATACTACACTTGTTATACAGTAAGCAGTATTCCGGCAATCATAAATCCACATTGTAGTAGGCACTGTAAAAAAGCTGTGAGTCCTTTTCTGAGTTTTGGCAGTGATGGCTATTTTTAATTTAATTTCAAGGACATTATAGAATCATTTGCAAATCTTTTTTTTTTTTTTTTTTCCTTCTCTGTTTTATTGCTGATGAAATTCAAATTGCTGGCACCAATCCTTCCTGTAAATGGCAAAGACAGTGGAGAGCGATAGTTCTTTTCCTAGCAGAGGATCTCCTGATACTGATGCTTCTGTCAAATTGATCCCATCCAGTAGGAATTGGAAAGCCTCCTCCAAATTGTACTCTGTGTTGCTAAACAAATGCCAGTCACAAGATACAGCAAAGTGGCATTTTGTGGGCTACCCGTCTTGCAAAATAATAACTACCCTTAGCATTAATTCGAGGATTTTATCATAATATCCTCATCTGATGAGCCATATCGCAGGCTTGTTAAGGCACGATTGGTCATTATTGTACCTATCACAAACAGGAAGATGAACAGAGTCATCAGTATAAATGTGAATCTCTTCCAAACTCAGGAAGTGAATGTTGGTGTCCTGGCTCTCACACCTCTACAAGCATTAAGTCAAAGACTTTTGCAGAGGGAAGGGGGGAAATACTCACATGCAAATGTACAGGAAATTGCATAGAAAACTATTCCATCCTTTCATCAACCTATTCTCATTTCAGCACCATATTTCCTATGAGGTTGAAAAATCTGCTGCATGAGAGCATATGTTTCTTCAAAACTCATTTCAGATGTAACTTTTTTTAGGTTTCACCTCCTCTTCATGCTTTCTTTCCATAAATTGCTTTCCAGGGCTGTTGTTTTTCCTGTTTATTTGCTCAGCAATCATTAAGAACTATCTGCTTCAAAGAGGGCTTTTCACAAAATGTGTTGAATAATATAACACGTAGTCTGGTGTAAGAAATCAATTAATTATTTTCACCTCTATTAAAAAAAACCTACAACAGAAAATGAAAGTTGTCCTGTATTTGCACTTCTACCTCGCTTCCCAAATCTAGAGAGGTTTTTTCTTTCCCGTGGTGCTTCTAGTAATTAATCAGTAAGTACAACTTCTAAGGAAATTTTATGGTGCATGGACTACAATCTACTGTGGAGGCAAAGTTATTTTACATGAAGCTCAGCTGGAGGAGGTAGAATAAATAGACTCTAAATTTTATCTCTGACAGACAAGTTGGCTGAGGGTTTTAGGGCAATTCATACAATGGTTAGGGCCAACCTGACCCAACAGCCTGAAAGAGGACTGTGAATTAGCTGTCTCTTATCCAAGATGAAGTCTGAGAACAGAGGACACTCAGGACAGCTATGAAAAGGGCATGTTTTCTTGATATAACACCATGTTATCTTAACTGCTGGCTATAACCAGAGTAATTACAGTGCTAAGTAATGTAACTACCAAGTTAAAACTATATTAACAGGAAAACTTAAATGATAAAGAAAACAATTGTATCTTCATCTGCTTTGTGTGTATCTGAAGCTGAGGTACCTGATACCAGAAGCACTGAGCATCTTTTCATATGACCTTTATAGTGCAATCTTGAAATGAAAACTAATCATTCACAGAGTTTTTGTAAAGACTGCATGTCGTTTGACTAAGAAAAGAGGAATAGAATCGACCCCACTGACACACTTTCTTTGCTTCTATGGATATTAGTACCACAGTCCCATTTGTAATTTTCTATACCTCTTTTCATATCATGTGTACCAGGCACTCCACTATCAACTTACAACAACCTGAATTTGTAAACAGACCTGGTCCTTATCTTAACACAGAAGGGTGCAAGTTATCTAACTGCAAAAGTCAGCACAGAGATATGTATTTTGGCTGTGAAAACAGATCTTGACCTTTGAATTCAAGTCACTCATTTCCAGAGCTACATGTAGAGAAGTGCAAAAATCAAGGATGTAGCCTCTTCCCTCAGTGAAGTTACTGAACTCAAGAAAGATGTTGGGCAGACTGTAGGTCACCTTGAGACAGAAGGTTTTGCTCTTGTTATCTGACTGTATCTATCTCTGAACAAACTGACTTTTAATTTTTTCTTTGCCTCTGTGGTGAAGAGATCTTGCCGACTCACTTCTCTGCCTGTATGTAAGTGAGGTTGTGGAAAAGGGAAGCCAGACTTTTTTCCTTACTTTTTTTTTTTTTTTTTTTCTTTCCCAAAACAGGAAATTCCTCTCTGGGCTCATCTTTTTGGATGTTTACCAACAAGCTTTTCCCTTAGTTAGCTTATTCCACCTACAAACTCAGTCGGTAAAAGGCAATACAGAATAAGATTGTGCATACAAGTGGAAGGGAAATGGGAGTCTTTTATACCAATGAAAGCTAAATGCTCTAGAATCACCATTACAGCACATTTCCAAGTATAAACAAGGTTTTTTGGAAAACCTAAAAAGGCATTTGTTTTCTTTTAGGAAGGGAAAGTTCGGGACTTGGCAGCATTGTGGTTGCCTCAGCTGCTACCATCTCATTCTCTTATTAGCTGGGAAGGGGGAATAATGTATGTATTTTTAATACAATCCTCTTTTCTTGTCTCTGAAGTGTCATAAAATTGTCTATTTTGTTTTGTCTTTTCTTGCAGATACCCTCAGTAGTGACTTCTATGATCCATTTGTTTAATTAGTCATCAGTCAAGTAGCCCACATCCAAATTTGATCACAACTTGAATGGATGGGAAGTTGGAAAATTCTCCAGGAAACCAGAACCTGAAGGACCATCTTGCTAGGAAAACACAAGGAGAAAAGTCAAAAGAGGCACAAGGAGTCTGAGGGAATGCATTTGAAAGTTAAAACGAAAAAAATAAAAAAGGAAAAGGGAGAAAACAATTGATAGAAAACAGTTTTCAGTATTCACCAGCTCTCCTCATAGCTCCAGCCCAGGGCTTTGGAATACACCCAGCGGAGGGCAGGCTCCTATCCACATTTCTGACAGACGGGGCAGGCTGCTCACCTTTCCTGCCATCTAGTTTGTGTTTTGACAATTCGGTATGGAAACTCTAGCAAATGTATGCAGAGAGAGAAGATTCCCCGGCTCCCGTTCTCCTCCCGAGGAAGTTAGCCAGGCATTGCAGAAATGTGATGCGTGAATAAAGCAGAGTCTAAGCAGAAAATGAGTACGTTTTAAACAAGTCCACTGGAAAAGAATTAGCAGTGAATCTGAAAAGAGCCATATGCCAATAAGGGGGAAAGTGACTCAAAGTGACATGCTGTAATAATATAATTGAGTTAGGATTAAATTGCAGAAGGATAAAAGCAAGGACAGAGCTAAAAAGGTAGAGACTGCGACATGTGCTGCCTTGTTAAGTGGGAGATGGTCAACAGGAGGGGATTCTCTTGCCGTTTTCCTTTCATTTATAATTAGGCAGTGAAAGTACCAGGGGCATGTCAAGCCATTTGAGGGTTTAAATAAAACAGCACTTCCCTGAACCATCATGGCTCAGTTTCAGCATCCCCCCATCCCCCCACGACTACTTGGAAGCAGCAGGAGTCTACAGCTATCTCCTCCTGTGGGAACCCCTCGCTGGCAGACAGCATCCGGACCTTCTCCATCTCCCACCCTCAATCTTTATTGTTAAGGGAAAGGGGGAGTTGGGAAGGGTGTGAGGCACCCTCAAGAAATCCCCTGTTTATTTAAGAGTTTTCGCAGGCAGGGGTATGGGGGAGGATGTCTTTTTTTTCCTCCTCTGAATTCTCCTCTGTTAATATATTCCATTTAAATTGCTCATGGCACCATGTACTAATTAGGACTAGAATGACAGTTTGAGAAGAACAACTGAACCCACTTGAACTCTTGGAGTTCAGAGTTCATGCACGTATGGGAAAAACATCTTCCCATTTATTTCTGCAAATACTCTGCCCATATCATGGAAAATATAGGTGATATGGACAGAGCTGATCCTAATGGCTCCTGTAGATGCTTCAGTCTGCAGCCAAAGAGGTTTGAAATCTTCGTTTAAAGAAAACACGCACTGCATTGGTTCCACTGACGATCGTACACAGAGTTACGCCGATTTAAATGAAAGTGTTAATTTGACACCAGTTTAGATCTCCCAGTTCAAAAGCACAATGAATGTCCTAAGGCATGTTAAAGCAGGCTTATTCCAGTTCAGTATAAGTCAAAGGCTTATTTCAGTTCAGTATAAGTCAACGAAGGATAGTTTTCAGCTATGCTAAAACAAGAATGCTACACAGAGCTACATGGAGCTGTGCACCAAATAAATGAAACCAGAACATTTTTGAGTGCAGAAAAGGCCCTTCTATTACTTAATCTCAGGCCAGACACCTCAGCACTTACCTTCAGTCAAAAGTCAGTGTTTTTTGAAACGTTCGTGTAATAATAGCAATACTTAGTGACTGTAAGCATATATCTTACAGCATTTTAGCCAGGTGTGTAAATTGTACTAGGCGCACACATTGATTTAACTTCCCAAAATCAATTTTCTTATTTTGATGACTTTTATTTTGACCATTTAAAACTATACTTCAGGTGCTGGCTTTGAGCCACTTCCATTCCCGGTATAGAGCATCCAAATATTGACTTGTACCAGCTTAATGAAATTGATTTTGACTTCTCACCTTTTATTATTTTGGCGGGAGGTTGTGTGCAGACCAACTCTATAATGAAACTGGATGATTTACTCAATACCACACAGCAAATCAGTGCCACAGCTGGAGACAAAGGCCGACTTCTGCAGAGAACCACCATACAAATTTGACTACAGGTCTTGAAAAGCATCTTACTTGGATTGTCCAAAAACTTCAGTTTATGTATTGGTTTCTCTCCAATATGTTAAGGAGAGGTTTCTATAAGAATAATTTGGCTGAGGTGTCTGTCCCTGATCTATTCCTACTTCTATTCCTATTCCTATTCCTATTCCTATTTCTGTTCCTATTCCTATTCCTATTCCTATTCCTATTCCTGTTCTTTTATTTTCTGCTATTCCATGTTGTGACCACATGACTTTGGTATCTATATGTGACACAATTGGGAATTAGTTTTTATCTGTCCCATATGTTTTATTTGCTCTCTTTTACTCTCATATTCTCTAAGCCTGAGAAGTTTAGAGGAATCTTGATGGTTTGGTGGAAGCATGTTGAAGGTCTTCAGAGACACAAGCAATTCAAAGCCAATCAATGTGTCTATAAATCCTTGTAAAACTCAGATCCTGAATACTTGGTTACTCCTTCATTATGCGTTGATCCAACAAATGAGGCTGGGGTATTCCTACGACACTCTCCATTTTTCACTGTGCGCTGTACTCTGCATTATTTCTCCATGGCATCCATAAGGGGAAAAAAATGTATCCTGTAAACATCGATCTACTTACTATTCTTCTTGTTTGGATAGCCTTAAAAATGGACATTTATCTGTAGCTTAGATGTCTTAAACATAGGCTGGATACCCAGACATAACACGAATGCGGTCATACAGAGACCATCTTTGATAGCTGTTTCAAAAGTGTTCCTCTCACCATTTCCTAAATCTGACTTTTACATCCCAAAGGAACCTGCAATTTAGCGTAACTACTTTGGGGGCACAGATTTCTGCAAAGTCCACCGTGAAAAGCTACCTTTCTTCAGGTGTTAACAGTTGAGGCCAACAGTTTTGCTGACTGCAGGCTGGAAGTAGTAAACCGTAAGGACTTCAGGCATCATATATGTAATGACTGACAGCCGAAATATAGAGACATAAAGAAGTGGATGTCAGGGCTAATGCAGTTCTGCACATCTCCATCACACGTTTCAGACATGGGCATTTTTCTTTTTCAGGCTCTCCCATTTTAAAACAAACCGGATTGGAGCCATTGCTGCCTGTAGATTATGGCCCTTGAAGTGATAAACATGCTGTTCCATTGCTATTTGCCCCATGAGATAAACATTTCTGATGGATTTTTCTGACAAAACTGAGAAACCTAATAATCGCAACGTCAGAAAAAAGTGAAAACTGATTCAGTTTGATCCCCAAAGGACAGGAGAGGGAAAACAGCAATAGGAGATACAGTTCTGTAAGACTGAACTTGTCAAAGCTCTTTTAGACTGCTTTGAATAAGCACATCCGCCTGGTATTATAAATAAAGACATCAGACAGTAATTTGCATGGATTAGGATTGTTAAAGTTTATCAATTGCTGGGTTTTAAAGAACTCCCAAATTCTTGATAGGAGTATCTCTTTGTAGTGAAAGATTCATGGTGGGAGTGAAAAGAAATCTGATGAATTTCAAGCTACAGATGAGAGAAAGCAAAGCGATCCAGATCTAAACTGAGATACCATTAGTGGTTCCCATAAATCAAATCATGTTTATAGCAGGGATACAGTTGAATTACCATCTGGACTTTTTAACCTCGACATTTATTTCCGAACCCTCCTCCAATATTGAAAGTAAACTTAACCCTTCCTTTCATCTTCAGGACTTTGACCTGGTGCCAGTTCTTATTTTTGAAGGAATGATCTGATTTTTGATGGGGACAGAATGTCACGCGTGGCATGAGGTTGGAAGGACTGGGAGTTTTTTGCAGAAGACAAAGTCGTAAAAGAAATAAAATACACTCAGTCTTAAATGAGATCAGCTAAATAGAGGGTCAGTAGGAATGAAGTCAGGGGGAGGATAAAGAAAGGAGAGTTCATTTTAATTCACGTAGAGGACGCAGATGGGGTCCAAGGACAAGGTAGCAAAACATGTGACAGTCAAAACGAACCTATATTCTCTCAGGATCCGTGGGATTGTAGGGAGGTAGATAGGTGATGAAGAGTTGGATCCTGTTTTCATTGGTGCTAATAACAAAACTGTCATTGCCTTTAATAGTACATCCACCTACTTCTGTGAAAGTGAGAACTTTAACCCTTTATTGGCAAGAAAAAATAAAGCTCACATCAAGCAGTTTTTAGAGCCTCAGGAAAAAAACACCAGCAAGATATCTAGACCCTGGGTTTTTTTGTTGTTTTGTTTTGGTTTTTTTTCTTACTTCCAGTCTACCTCTGAACTTCCTGATTCAGTCAAGGAGCTGCCAAAGTAGTTAGCAAAGGATACGGTTGTGCTATTTCCAGCTCAAACTGTAAAAAAAAAAAAACATCAGGAGGAACCACATGAGAGGCTGGCTCTGCTACAAGCCACTGGCTCCATCTGAAACCTTGCTGGCAGGACTGGCTGGGCAGACCATAGAGCTTGTTCAAATGCACCTAAGAGTCATTTCTGAGGATTGCCCTTTCCCATGTCACATCTCCAAAGTTTTTATTTCTCCCTTCTGCTTAGTGCTCACGGGCTGCGTGACGCAGTGTCCTGGGGTGAGAGCCCCAGGCTGGCAGTTCTCTGCTGCTCTAACACTGGGGACAATGACAATAGGGGAGGGGGCAGCTGTGCCTGTGGGGAGGGACCCCAGAGGACCAATCCCAGCGTTCCTTCCCATGGTGCTCAGTAGAAAAGGGCCCCTGAGCAGAGCCCTGGGGCCTTGAGTGCTGCTGTGCTGGGAGGGTTGTCCTGGGCTGGGTGTCAGCTCTGCCTGTGCTGCTGCTCCTGCCTCCTGCTGTCGCGCTGCCCAGGAGCAACGTTCCTCAGAACGAGTTGTCTACCCTCTGCTTCAACAGGTAGGAGCAGCACAGCCCCTCCAAGGTTCCCTCTTCTGCTTTTTTGGACTATCATCTGCACTTTGAGCTTGGGCATTCCAGTCTGCTGCTAAGTCCGGTCTAGAGCTCTTTTCTGCTTGGGGCCCGGTTGCCCTCTGGAAGCTGTGGGTTTTGTATTAGCATATTCATTTGTACATTTGAATATATTTATGTAGTTGTATATATTTCTGTGCAGTTTAACATCTTCATTGTTGTTGTTAGTAGTAATTCCTATTTCATTTAATGGGTTCAAGGGAGGTGTTGGGGTTTTTTTCCCAATCTCAAAGTCCCTCTCCCTGGTTCCCCTGGGAGGATCATGGGAGATCGCAGAGAGTCCATCAGAGTTTAGTGGCTGGACTAACTGTAAACCTTGACACATGGGGGTTGTGTGGTCTGGCCAGCAGAGCTTTGAATTCTCTTGTGAGCATGAGCTTCTTGTGCCTGTCTGTCGTGTTGGGCAGAGCAGCATATTGTTACATCCCATGGTGTCTGAAGAAGTGTGTGAACTTTGAGGTTTTCCAGTGACAGGTGAAGGGGTTGTGTAGATATATATCTAGGCAGCATGAGGGACTCTAGTGAAACCTGGCTGTGTGTACCTGTGGCTGTGTGCGAAGTGTGTATCTCTTGCTAAGCAAGGAGACCACGGGGCCTTTAACTGGCTGAGCGGGTGAGGTACTGGTAAGGCAACTCCTAGGACCGTGCCATCTGGCAGGGTGAGGCCTCTGGCCATCCCACCTGCCTCTCTTACCCTTGGATATTAATCAAGATGCTTTCCTTCGGGGATAGCTTCCCTGAAGAAAAAAAATGTCTTCCCACCACCCCTTCAGTGCTTTTCCAGTAAATGTTTTTGGTGTCATGTGTTTCAAAGTGAGCTGAGGTCTTTTACTCAGTCCTTGTTAGAGACAACCTCATATTTCACACCCTGGCTGCTGCCAGAATCCTCTTAGTCTATTGGCGACATAACTGCCATTTCCTATCTCTCTTCTTCCTGAATTTACCTAACCCAGAACTCCAGCCTTTTGTTGAAATGATTTTCTGCCTTCCGGCCCTGCGTGCCGTGTGTCAGATTATGTGCAAAAGGTCGAACCTGCTTCCCCCTGTCTTTAGACACAGGATGAGGAAATGAAGAGGAGTGAAGTTACTGATTTCATTTTGGAGGTCAGGGGTGGGTCTTCTCGGGGTAGGGCTGGAGTCTGAAGAGCAAATGTTGCCATTTGTTACCCATATTTTTTTCAAACAAACAAGAAACCCCAACAATTATTCATGCTGCTGACTCGGAAATACTTCTCAAAACAGCTGACAAAAAGAACAGGAGAACAATAGGTGGATGGTGAGGAGAGATTACATATATACATTTTTATATATAGCCCAGACAGACATGTAGTTTTGTTGGAAACAATCTAAAAACAAGAGGAGCAATCTGAGGATCATCTCTGAACGGCCCAAAGGGCAGGCAAGCTGCCTTGTTTGCTCAATAACTCTCTTTTAGCGTTGCGCAGTCTAATTACGTGCTAACCCACATTCAAAAACTGTAACGTCAAAAGGGTAAGTGTCTGAAATAGTGCCTCGACAATGTGGGGAATCCCCAGATTTGCCCAATATAGGACTGTGTGGGCTCCAAGCCAGCAGCCTGAGGCCACACTGAAGCTGCATGTAGAAGAAAACATCTCTGCCACCATCCTCTGTCAGAGAGTGTATCTCCATGCGTGCCATTAGGACATGACCTGAGTGGCCTTCTCTTGGGTAGAGATGGGGGTGATTCAGCCTGGGACTTTGAAGGCAGCCATTCCATGCCATGGATGAAGGAGCATAACACAGGCTGCAAAGGGAGATGTGTGCCTCTCCATCTCTTGATGATTTGGGCAGCAGGTCTTGGCTTCATGGGTGTGTTGGAGACAGAACACATCCTCTTCCCCTGCTCCCCATCAGCTGCCCAGCTGGCAGTTTCTCTTAGTGCCCTGTGTGCAAATCTGGTCACAGTTCAGGAATGTACATTCCAACCCGCATGCTCCAAATGTGCCGTTTTCCTCCAGTATATGTTGAATTCAGCTGTAGGGGGAGGAAAAGGCAAAACAGACGGAAAGGCAAAACCCCCAAAGCACTTCCTCTCCACAGGTTGTTGGTTGTACCTAGAGCTCTGGCTGGTTTATGTATGCATTCAGAGTAAGTTCTCTGAGGAGTACCCTGCAGTCATTTCTCAGCGAGTGTGAACAAACTCATTAACAGCTCCTTTACTGGAATGATAAGTTGTTTCTTAATGAAGGGAAAAATAAATACCCTTGCTAACCCAGGCTCCATCACTAGAAGTCACACATCATTCTTAAAGACTTCTTATTTTCCACCAGAGACATTTGTGTACAGCCCTTAAACAAAATGAAAGAGCTTGTTTCTCCTTCTTAGACGCTCTTTTAGATGCTCAAATTGCACAGCATTTTTTAGATGCTTTTCAGAGTTTTTATCCCAGATGTGAGCAGCTTAGGTTCAATACACTAAAAAAGCATGGTCTGAATCTTCACCCATTTTAAGCAGAGAAGGTTTGTAGCACTTATAACATGGGACCAGGGCCCAAGAGAGTTGGGATCTATTCCAAACTCTGCCATTGACCTGCTATGTAGTTTTACTTGTAAGGAAGTCACTTAAGCTCATTGTGTTTCAATGTGCCCATTTGTGAAATGGAGATAATAATGCCAAGCTCACAAGGGGGCTGTAAAGGTTAATTAAATAGAGTTTTTAGGTGATTTCCCTTCTTTGGATGAAAAGTGTGACAGAAGTATTGTTTATTAATGAAGTTTGTGGGGAAAAAAAAAAGACAATCCTGATTTTTTTTTGCATCAAAAAAAATACATGGTGATTTTTGTGTGTGTGGAAAATACTCCTGTGGCAACTTTTAAAATCATTATTGTATTTTTCAGGCTAAATTGATTCAGTCTGAGGTTTCAAAAATCTCGTAATGTTTTGTATTTTTTTTTGTCCATTTTGGCATGAAGCTACATGATGCTGTCTGTACAGGCAACTACAATAGCTAGGTATCAACATAGGATGGTATGTGGAAAAAACCCTCTACTTTTAAATAATGTTTTAGATGCTCGTGTGCTTCAGGGTGTAGAACTGCAGGGCAGAAGTATGGCAGGGTCTTAGATTCACTGGTTAGAGAATTTGTTGATGCTTTTATAGGGTTTGATCCTGGCTGTATTCAAATGCAGATGTTTATTTGTTCTTTCATCCAGTCTCTCCTTTCTAATGTCATATATCTGTAAAAAAGGAAATGATAATACACTCAGAAAGATATTGTCCTTGACAGTTTTCAGACCTCACTGAAGCCTGGACTGTTCCAGCAATTCCAACTGCATGACTTGATGCAGAGCATCAGTACCCTGCAGGATTGGGTGGGATCTGCTCCAAGATCCCATCCCTCATCTGTGTGGACATGGGAACCTCGGTGAAGTCTGGTTCCGACATACAGCCACGTGCTTTGCTCAGACTTAACCTGTTCCTGTCCCTCACTCAAGTCACTTGGTGAGTTTTCACTTTCATGTCGGATGTATGAACACGATGGAGTGGTTTGTGGTTTTTCATTACCATTGGAGCCTTTGCATCACTCATGTAAAGAGATGCCTCAAGAAATTGCAAGGTAGCAAGAGAAGTGTTAAGTTCGGCTCCTGTGAAACTTGCTTACATTGGAGCTTGAGTTTGGGCTGAAGATTTAAATGCTTTCGCTCTCTTGCTGCACAAGGTGACCTACCCCATAACCAGAGAAATTCCAAATGAATAAGAGCTATTAAGTTATCTTGTCCACCTGCCCCCTCAGGCACAAGATTGAGAGGGTGACATGGATTCTGGCAGTGGGCTGTGCACAACCCATGACAGAGGCTGCACACAAATATGAATCATGTTGTACTTAAAAGGCCCAAATGAGTTTACTCTGGGCTTCTTACCCTTCCTCGCAGCTGGTGGGAATGGAGCCCTGGAACTTAAACAGGTTGACAAAACAGAGTTTGAATCAATCCCTGAAAAAAATAGATTTAACCCTGTGAACTCCCCAGATACTCTATTGGCTGCTAGTGCTTCTTGTGTCATTTTTGCCACTGAGAGATTCCCCTAGGATGTTGCTTTTAAGAAAAAATGTACATAAAAACTACCCACTGTGTAAACCTAACATCAGTTAGTGGTTTCTCAAGTACAGGTTGTGGGACGGCTGTCGGAGTCTCAGATGCAAAATCAGCTCACTGCAGATTGGAGAGCCCTGTAAATAGAAAAGAGAACATGGAAAGACAAAGTAAAAATAATCTTTTCAATAGCATTGAGGGAAATAGCATCTTGACTTTTTTCTTGCTACATAAAAGCTCCTTCTCACCCTCCCCCATCTCTTTTCAGCCACTATGTTCCTGAATACCTGGAAATACTCCCTTGGTAGTAAAGACTGAGATTTGTGCAAGCTGCAGAAAAACACTTGACATGAGCTTTGGGCTCTCTGACAAACTCTTAAAAAGCTAATTCACATATAAACAGACTCTGGCCATTACCCACTGACAGCAACATGAATCGAACCAAAACGTAATAAACCCCGCCAAAGAATATCGTGGTGAACCCCTTTGTGTCATACATCTGTTAGTTCTCTGGAGCTCAGGGAGGAAAAGGAGTTCTTCTACCAATGCCAGAAAGCTCGTGGGTGTGAGCAGTCCTGGAACAAAACAGGAAGACATTTTTGAAGGTAAGCCCCTAGCTAACATTTCTCTCATTTTAACTGAAACTGTCTTGTGGCAACGAGACAGATGTCACTGGCAGTGTAGGGTGGAGGACACCACCTCACCTGGCCCCAATTTTCTGTAAATTTATCTGTGGGAATGAACGCAGCATCTTTACAGCTTCCTTCCTGCTATCCTAGATTTTATACATTTCTTTCCTGGAGAGCCAGCTAAATCCTATTTTCCCAAACTGGCAGCATTAGGTTTGCTTCAAGAAAAATAAAGGGCTAAACACCAGCAAAGATGAGAATCTGCATGTCAGTGGCCATAGTGGAATGGACTGAATACTAAGGTGCACAGGTCATGCTGACCTCTCCTCCTGGGTACCACTTGGCGCTAAAACTCCTAAAAATTTGCTTTCTAATACATTGGTGTGAAGTTTGTCTGCTTTTTTAAAAATTATTTGAATTTAAGCTGGCCACATTTTCTTGTGGCATAATTGACAAATATTCACTTACAATTTGAGAACATCACCAGTTTCACTCAATATTTGTCACCCGAAATATCTCCACTGAGTTATTGGTTCATCCCATTGAAATATTTGCCCATTAAATGATGCTGGATTAGGACTTTACATGTTCTGGAGCTGTCATCCTTTATGTCTAATTCTTAAAGAAAGTGAGCAATTACAATTTTCACTATGAACATTGCCACCATTTCTGTGCTCGTGCAGGTTTTCTGGTGCTTGAGTAGTGCCAATGATACTTGAGGATTTCACCTGGGTGCTCAGCTGAATTTTCTGGGGTGAAAAGCACAACCAACAAACCTGATGCATTTTCTTGAGTTTAGAGTGACATGGACCTAAGCAGTTTGCACAGATAAGGCCAAAATTTCGGCTGCCTTGCATCTATCTCAGGGCTTGTGGGTGCATGTAAATGTGTATTACCGTGAACAACATCTGTGCTTCTAAAGAGAAGTTTGTCGAGTTGCTGACATGATTTGGTCTGAGTTGTGATCTGCAGAGTGTCAGCTGCAAGACCATTTTCTTTTGGAAATGAAACAGAACCAAATAAATGCATTTGGTTGTTTCACTAAATTCTGGGATGTAAAGCAGGTCTCCCCAGCAAGAACGAGGAGAAGCTGTGCTCATTCTGGCAGCAAAGGCTTAAGGAAAATGACAATCAGTCTTGGTGGGGGTTGAGCATGGTGCTTATTAATCTGAATTTACATTTCTTCTGTTGAAACGGGAGGTTTACAGAGTGATCTGAATTACCATGAGCTGACAGTTGCTGTGCTTACAGACCTTCAGCACACTGTGTACAAGGGAAATAGTTTCCTTCCCAGTCTTTGACATTCTCTGTTCAGAAGATTTTTTATTTTAACCCCAGTCCTAATTGCCCTTCAGTATCAAAATTAATTGTGTTTTCTGCTAAAAGGCCAGCGCAGTTTAAGGTTACTCCAGGGTCCCAGCAGCCGATGCATCTTCTGTAAATGGCTTGATTGCCGTCTGTGGAGAGGAGTGCTGGGAGAGATTTGCTTGACCGAGGCTATACATTACAGTCCAATTAGTGTGAAGATCACTACATGAGTCTTTAACTTTATCTAGTAACTGTCGGAATCTCTATTGCTGAGAGCAGAGCGGGGAAGAGGGATGCAGTGTCCACCTGGGCGGCCGTACGGAGCCCGCACAGCTTTCCCAGCTCCCCTCTAACTGTTTTGCAGGCAGCAGAGGGAGCAGTGGGAGGATGGAAATCCTCCGCAAGCTGCACTTTTCATCCTAGAGATACTCAGGCAAGTATCACTTTTTTTTTTTCCCCCTCTCTACTTTGCTGCTGACGTATTAGTGTAAGGTTTTGATCTTTTTTTTTTCCTCTGTTTGAGACTGCTTGCCTGAGGTCTGGGTTCATTTCATGTAGCCCTAGGCCTTGGGATGAAATGGAATAGAATCTTGTCTCCCTGCATCCTCTGGGCTTAGAGGAAAAAGTTATAGAAAGTGAATGAAATTCCACAGTGATCTGCAGAGCTGGCTTCTTCCCCGGCACTGTCCCTCTGTCCTACAGACAGGTCTCTGAACTCAGGTGTTTCATTTAAGTATTCAAAAGTGAGCATGAGTTAGACTTTTCATTACTGTGTGCAAGAGCTTAGGAGCTCCTATTTGGCTCATGGTAAAATCAAACAAAAATATAATTCCTCAGCAGAAAAGGCCAATTATAACCTTAATTGCACTTCATAGGGTAGATCTAGAAGACAGCTAGTAGAAGTAATCCCCTGTGAGCTAGATATTACTCCCTTTCTGGTCTGCTGAGTATAGGCTGTGATTTACAAGTACAATAACTATGAATGGTTCTCAGCTGAAACCATCTCAGTGTATACACGTGTGTAAACACATACTGTGCAAACACCGGCACACAAATGTACTGAAAAACTAATCTGAAATATTTCAACCCTACAGTTATGCTCATATAACTTTACTTCACAACTTGCATAATCTCAGCCTCTACATTGTTGTCAATGGTTGTTACAAAAAATAATGCTGAAACATCAGGTTTTGCCTTATCAGAGGCATCTGGAATTAATTTTCAGTTATTCTGGGTCCCAAGCCATTAGAGTTTTTGTCTGCAGTATCTAGGCCTTATGTCTTCCAAAATGTCTTCTAAAAGTAGATGGAACAAATTGTATTAAACAAGAGTATTAAGAAATGTTGAAAAAGTTTGAAAGCTCATGATAAATAGAATGCAAAGTCCCTGACATTTTTCACATCTCCACCCTTTATTTTTCAGCTAATTTTAATGCTTAATGTCTTCTTTTCTGAGTCAGTCTTCATGCCTGGAAGTGAAGAGGCAGCTGCAAAAGTGGGAAAAACATGAGGAGAAAAACTTGTTATATGACACTATCTCACAGAAGTTCCAAAACTAGTGAACTTTCTATAACAACTTCACTTCTTACTACAATCTCATTTGACACTGGAGCAATTGTGATTAAAACAACATTAACAACAACAAAAAAATCTACATCGGTATTTCAGCATTTGGGAGATTACATGGCACCATAATAAGTTAGAAAGCACACCCCCTCTTCAAATTTTTTTTTTTATTTTAAATGTATTAGTGGTATTAATGCAGTTATGGTATTCATCAAACTAGTTCCCTGCTCTTCTCATTTCTGTGCACTGCAGGAGCAGTTGTCTTCAGTATCTGGGACACAGCTATAGACCTCAACTGTTATTTTCAGTCCTGTTTTACCTGCTAGATTCATGTATTTAAGATTCCACTCACCAGCAGTTTTTCTACACGGTTCACAACAGATTTTTCTATCGATGTGCAGCGTTGTGTTTGCACAACTCGGAGATAAGGGAGTCTCTCTCTCTCTCAGAGGCATTTTAGATTAAATAAAGCTGGTAATGGGATGAGAGCTGACTCTCATCCACTGTTCTTCTAAAGAGTCTGTAAAATGACAGTGAATTGAAGCCCTACTTCAGTTGGCTACAGGAGAACAGCCATACGGAACAGCAGCTTTTTCCTGTCGTAAACAAAGTTGTGGCTTGCTCAAGGTAGAAGCAACTAACATTTACCTGAGTAGAAATCAAATATTCAAGGAGAAATAATATTGTGTAGCATAATTACCCAATAGGGTTCCCCATCACAAAATATTGTGGGATGAATTAAAGGAAAAAAATACTTGGGGGAGAGGTAACAGAAAATAAGCTGATACCTTACCTTTCAGATATACACAAATTGTTGCTGAACTCTCTAGTATTCCAATTAACAGCAGGTAACTTCCTGCTATTTGTGCTTCCCATCATTATAGCTGTGTGCAGCAGAAATCAACTGCTACAAAGATAGCAGAGAAACATGTTTCAAAGCAATATAAAATAGTACTTTTAGGAGCCAAGATAAGCTGGAATGTAAGGCTGTGAAAGAAACTCCCCTGTTTATAAGGTCCTTCCAGAACTGGTCACAAATTAATTTCTTGACTCTTTTTGGACTATCCTGAATCAGTTTCAGATACAGGACACTAAAGCTTGGAACTTTTAGTATGATCATCTATGTGATGAGCACACAATAATTAAAAATTCCTCTAATTTAAAATTTGCCTGTGGCATTTTTAACCACTCTGCCCTGACAGCTTGGAATACAAAGGGAAATTCTGCGTGTCAGAAAGTTATGAAACAAAAGCAAAGTGGAGAGGAGATAGAAATATAAAGTCAAAATGAAGCCCTCCATCTTTCTGTCAAACTGAAACAATAAATAATAATGGCATCTTGCATTTATACAATGGTTTTCATCCAGAGAGCCTGGAAAGCTTTTTGGAAACTTTACAAACTACTGTGGAGGAATAGGAATGATTTCATACACTGATCTATTGAAAGCTCCCACTTCTGTAAACTGTTAGTCTACAGCAACATCATATCTCAGACTGGGACAGGTAGAGACTGATCCTGAGAGATATTGGATGGATCTGTAGTTAGTCAGAGTAAATCTTCAAAGTCCTGTGGGAATTTACAGTGCTGACAGTTATTGTTTCTCATGATCAGGCACTTGGTAAAGAAATAAAATTACAGATAGATGAAACAGCTCTTGATCTTGCTCTGTGAAATGTAGCAGCAGCAACCGGAGCTTTACAATTAAAATCCCTAGTAATTCATCAATCTTGGGGTGGTAAACATACTCATTTTAAAGAGTCGAATCCTCTGTCCAGCTATTCCTCACTGTTGTTATAAGGATGACATCTTTTCTTTCTTATTTTAACCTCTCTGTATATATAGAAAAAAGGTGTTTTAAGAGCCAGTTGAAAACAACAGAAATCTCCCAGATTTATGTCTCTGCCCTGTCCAATTGTCAGGCAAAGCACAGAAGAAAAAACAAAGAGTGAATAATTAGTAAGCTGAGGAAACTTGATTAAGCTTTCAGTTTCTATCATATGTTTCACTTAAAATATCACACCAGATACTCGAGAAGTCTGTTCAGTATTAAGAAATGGCATCGTTTTCCAGAACCTCAATGGAGGAAAATTCTTGCTGATTTTCATGGTCTTTTTGTTCCAAGAAGTATCACATAATTTTGGCTCTTGAATAATATTTCTATAACTAACAGCTCAGGAATTCCCTGTGTGTGAATGTATTTCTCTATCAGCTGGCACAACGTATTTCCGCACCGCAATGCCACATTTAAAAGATCCATCCAGCACCTCCTAATGGTGGCAGCAAAAGGAAAATGAGTTAAACAGGGAAAAACAGTTCCAGGAAGAGCAGAATTAAGATATTGCCTTCAGATTTCTGTACTTTCATTTTACTGGCCTCTGGCAGGGTATTTTGACACGACCACACGTCACTGGCATAAATACTGCCTTATCTTGACCACCTTTTTTCATTAAATTTCAAGAAGTATACTTCTGCCAAATTAGAGGGCGCAAAAAAAAAAAAAAAAAAAGTCCCTTTTCTGTTTGTAATTTTTCTTGTCTCCTGAATCTTTCGGCATCAGGTACCTTCCTGTTCTTGGAAGCAGGAGCACCCACAACCAATCCAGCTCTTGCCAGCCGGGGTGCAATCAGTGGCAGGAGGAGACACAGCCCAGGCAATTGCTCACGGTGCCCGGTCATGACTCCTCACCACTTGAAATAACTTGGCACATTCCAGCAATGCCTGGGATTCAACTAGAGTTTGACATGGGCAGGTGCTCTGCTTTAGCAGCCTCTGTAATCCCCCGTTCAGCATCCAGAATAGGGTCTGGAAAGTTCCCCTGCTCCTTTTCTGTCCCTGACCATGCTAGTCTGTGTGCCCTGAGACCAAAAATTGTGGTACTCAGCCAAGCTGATACCTCCTGATACTGCCGAGGCTAACAAGTGGGACCACAGTGATTTGTTTGTGGTCTTTTTACTCAAAGCTCCCTTGTCCAGTGGGTTTTGGGCAGACAGGGAAAAGAAGGAACATGCACCTCCTTAACTAGTGTCTGGAGCAATAATTAAACATGAAAAAATTCTAAAAGTCAGCCTTTCCTACCAACACCTAGCTAAACTGCAGCATAAATACTATGCAGCCCAGGAACGCAATGTTTGTAGCCTGCTGTTGAACCAAAGGCAGCTCTTCAGACTGCACCAAAGAAACAGTTATCTGCTCTGTGTGGGCATTTAGCACCAAATGAAGGTGAGACAGGGACACTATATCTGCACTTCTTTAAACTTACTCTGGTATTCCATAAGAATAGGAAATTGTGGAAAGAAAACTGGAGGCTTTTCAATATTGGTGGGGGTTTTTAGGCCTTTAGGAATGTATTTCTGTGCCCTCTAAGGTTTTCTTAAGTCATAGGAGTCGCCTGAGAGACTGGAAATTTAAAATCACTGCTGTAAATTCAGTCTCTGGACCAATAATTCCCATTTACATCCCGAAGCACTCAAGAAAAAGCCTCACAGCTACATTTTGTTACAAACATGAATTATTTAGCCGTCCTGATTGGCATTCTAAATTTTGCACATTAAGTGGTGGGATTCCTGGCTTCATTAGGTATCATTCTTCCCAGACAGTAGAAACAGTGTTGGATATTAAGAAAAAACCCCTTTTTGTTAAATCGGTAATTTCAAGCTTACATTATGCTATTTTGAATTTCTCACTGGTCATGTTACTGGTCTTCCAGGTGGTTACTGGGAAAGCTCAGATCATTCATTACGCAAGAGCTAGTTTTCTGGTGGAATATGGGTTGATATGTTCAAAGGCACACAGGGTTGCGATAGGACAAACTTTTGTTAAAAGTAAATGAAAATCGGACGCTTACTCCTTCTTCGCGCTTTCAA
This sequence comes from Trogon surrucura, assembly GCA_020746105.1. NCBI lineage: Eukaryota > Metazoa > Chordata > Aves > Trogoniformes > Trogonidae > Trogon > Trogon surrucura. The sequence continues at coordinate 16,217,713 of CM036627.1, read as the reverse complement.
AAATCTCCTGCTGTTTTTACTTCTTGAACATGAGAAGGAGGTTGGCCAGAGCAGCTATTATGGGCTACTTATAGCAAATGCTTCATGTTGACGATGACTGGGAGCCCCCAACAGTTCTTGTCCCACATTTTGCCTGGCAATTAGATAGGCTGAGATATAATTTGCACCCCATATTCTCTGTGTTGAAGGCAGTAGGCTTCTTCATTTTTAGCCTAACTCTTCTGTCACCTTCACCAGTTTTACATTATTTATGTTAACTCCGTGGCCTAGGGGTGGGAGGAAGAGGGGAATTATTCCTAATTTACTGAAAGTGAGAGAAGAATCAGTCACTTCTTTCTTTACATTTTTGTGGAGGATTGTTAATCAAAGTTGAAACAAATCTGTGTTCCAACGCAGAGGTGGGCGAGGAAATGTGTGCCTAACACATATGCACTTTGGGGCTCCTGCAGAAGGAAACAGAGTTCTCGAAACTGTTGTGAGAAAAACATTAAAGACACCAGACTTGATGCTATGCCGCAGACTGGAAATGAGACTTCAGATGATATCCAGCTATGTTTGAACCTACTTGAAGAGTTGCATTTTATTCTTCGTCCTGAGATGCACGACATAAATTATCTCCCTCTCTTATTTGCCTCACGTTTGAGAAGAGCCAGGCTTGGAGTAAGACAATGACTTAAAGTAGGAGCCAGGCAGAGAATCCATCAGGTATGCGACCTGCAGGCCTATGAAATGCAGTGTCATCATAACCCAAAGGGCGTATCATTAGTCACTGAAGGAAGGAAGTGCAAGCATGCCTGGAGAAATCAATAGAAGGTCCTTGTCTGGTAACACGAAGAGAACAGCACCGATGTTTATGTCTTTGCCCTTCACATACTTTGCTCTTCCTTCCTCTTCAGTCACCTTTTCACTTTATCCAGAATTTCATTTTCCTGATTCCCGAGTATAAACGGATGAACGTAGTAACCAAGATTCATGCTGTGATCTAGTATTTTCTCAGGGGGAAAAAAAAATAAAAAACATCCATCAGACACAGTGTTTCTGTATAGTGGTTATCTGATTTGGCTCCTGCTAACTAAAAACATATGCAACTGGTTATCTCCATCAACACAGTTTAATTCAGCTCTGGTCCGTATTAGTGTGTTTTTCTGCAACTGATGTCTCTTAGTGCCATGGGTGAACTGTTACTGTTAAAATCATGTTTAAATATGAAGATCAAACAAATGGCCCAAAGGTTTCTAGCATCTAAAGATTCATTTAAGCAACACAAAAATACTTCGCTGTGTTTTAGTTAAACCTAGTAATTCTTCCCCAAAATATCATGCTTTGGTAAATGGGGAACCAGATTAATATGAGACTTCAGAGTTTTGCTATAATATGGGGATAGTAAATCAAAGTTGTCAAGACTGCTTTGAATTCCACAGCTCTGCACTTGATCTATTCTTTCACTTTTGTGCCTCAGTTTACCCATCCATAAAATGAGCAAAACAGTAGTGATGTGCATCCTAGGGAAGCTATAAAACGCCACTCATTACTGTCAGGAAAATGCTCTGAAATTATTCAGCTGTATTCATAGCAAAAAAACCAACGAATTAACAAAATATGTTCAGGCAACGCACATTTGTCGGCTTCCATGAGAAAACTGTGAAGTGTTATGAATAATGTGGTTCGTTGGTGGCTGCTTGTTCTAACAATCCCGATTCGCATCTTACGTAAAGGCAAAGAAATCTTTTCATGCTCGGTTTGACCCTTCCTCACACTGCCCCTGATTTCTTTCCATTCTGGCCCTTGACAAGAGTACAAAATACAGATCAAGGACAAGAATAACTTTTTAGACTAAGATAACATTTGTATTATTAGAAGAGGTTAGGGTGTGCCTGGGAGGGCAGGAGGTAAATCTGCTGAACAGTCTAAAAGCTTTATTTATGGAAATGTCCTTTTGAAGAAGAGGGGAAAGCAGGATAATTACTAATAATGTCACACTAATCTCCAAGATCCCAAACCAGCCAAAATGTACATATCCATGCATACACTCCAGAAAGAAGTTTGCTTTAGTATGTAAAGCTCAGACCATGGATTGGTTTTCCAACTAGAGAAAATCAGCCTAAGCCTAGGAAACTCAGTGGAATAACATCAGTTTACCCCAGCTGAGGACTGTGACAACGTCTTATTTCAACCAGGAGAATCAGGAGTATGTTCTGTAGTACAGAATGCAGTTGCCTCCAATGGGAAGAAGCAAGGTGTTTTTCCTGACAGGTTTAAGAGTTTCTGACATGTATGTCTCTCTAGCCATTTACCTAATGACCCACTTGCCAGTGGAAAACTCTGAAATTAGCTTTTTCAAGGTCAGCTGAACTCTCCAGTGCTTCCCAAAGTAAAGTGAGAATCCTCTCAGCTGTTCTCAAGAAATTTTTAAAAACCTCAAACCGCACAACAATGGATAAATTTTGAACTTGCTTGTATGATTTAGGAACCAACATTTTTATTTTTTCTGAGTCTTTACGTAGTTAAATCACTTAGCCTTGTGTCTGCGAATCAGTTTTGTGAGACTTTTCACAATTTGTGAGACTTGTCCCTTTGTAAGAGAGCATCCGGGCTGCTAAGTCTTATTTCCTGAAGATTTCTGAGAATGTTACTGCTGTCCTATCCAAGTACAAATGGTATGAAAGTAGAATTGGCTGCCGTTACCTATTTGGAGTGTGATACAGGGGCAAAGGCCAAGTTGAGAAAACAACAAAAGAAAGCAACCCAAAGCCTCCCACTGAAACACTTTTAGAAAAGCCAACCTTCGACAGCTCATCACCGTGTCCTTTAAATAGCCCACATCAATCACTGTGGTAGGTGTTGGTCTAGCATCTAAAAGGAGTGAAGAACTGCAATTCTAAATATTGGGATGCAGTCGTGGTCCCTCACCTGAGATCTGTCCTCTGAAAGGAGACTGAGTTCAGGATCAGGAAAACCAAACATTTTCCACATCTGAAGGAATTTGATTGTATCTCCACGCTGACAACTGAAAAAGCTATATTAATAAATAAACCAGACTTCATTTGGGAGGGTTTTTTTTTTGCATAGTATTTTATAGTCACATAAAAATATTATAGTGAAATATAACTTTTCTCTCACAACAGAGTGTTTGGGCTGTCTCGTTTAAATATACACTTCAAACATACTGAGAGCTTTGCACCATTGAAATACATTTTTATTTTTAATAATATTACTTTTCATCACACGTATGCCACCATGGCTAATTTTTTAGCATAGTGATGTCACCAGATCACTGAGATCACTTTGCAGAATGTCCTACTGAGCAGTAGAGGTGAACTGGCTTCATAATAAATAGAAATTCAAGCTCTCCTAACAGTATTACATGCAAAACAGAGATGCTGTTTGATGGGGGCAATGCACTTTTGTGAAAGAAAATATTTCTTACTTAGGAGAAAAAATTCTTAATTTTAGCAAGTCTCGATTTGTTGTGGATATGCGGATGACATATATGTGTCCACTCTGCAGACAGGCGACCCTTTAAGGATAAAAATGTTACAACTCTTCTTATATTTAATCATAACATAAAAGTCCCTCAAGGTGATTGGAAATAGAGAGCTAAAGCTTTCACTGGTGTAACACATATTGCCCACATGCAATGTATCTCCCACATTTACATGTCGGTTTTATTAATAATTAGATTTTATTTTGACATTTTAGGCATACTCTAAACACATTAAAATACACAGTCTTTGCCTCAAAGTGGTTGCAGCTGGAAAGACAAATGGTGAATGAATTAACTGGTTAACCAAGTTGACCCCTGGATTTTTCAGTTTTTCAGAAGGTCCAAAAAATACAAATGTTTTATGGAGATTAAAATGTCTATTAAGAATATGTTTTAAACATATCAAAAAGGAAAACAAACCCACTTCAAATCAAATGAGAAGCTTCTCTAGATACATACCACACCATGTTCCAGTGTGGTTTTAGCATATTTTAGTGGTTTGAACTGAAAAAAAAAAAAGAATAAAAAAGAGAATGAAAAAAGAGTGGGAACATGCCATCTTTGAAATATAAAGATTGGAATAATCTATTTCTACTTTAAAAATAAATATTTGAGTTGGGTTTTAGGCTTGAATGACTGAGCCTAACTGGGACAAATTCTTCAAATGTCTTTTTTTGATTGCGTTTTCAAAAGTTCCTGATAACACTTCTCCAAACACTGCTATCAGTGGAAAAAAGGGGAGAACCCTGGAGCCAAGTGATGAGGCTGCTCTGAGATTCATAGTTCAATGTTATTTGTTTGGTTGGGGGCTCTTTCTTTTTCTTTTAATAAACTATCCCCAAAAGCCCATCTACCTAATGAGTATTATCTGCTTAATTTCCTGCAGGCTTCGATGCAGAAGCAGGTCAGTTGGTTTAATTATCAGCTATGGAGACGTGAAGGAACTTGAAATTCAATTGAAATATACAGCTGCTTTTTTTCCCCGGTTTCCTTTGCATTAACAAAAATACCTGTTCAAAGAACAGATTGACTCAGCTGTGACTTAAAGAAAGATAAGATTCTGTGGCAGGAAAGTAATAATGCTATTATTGTCCACCGGACAGAGTATATTTGCACGGTGATTAGTGATGGCTAATATAGTGAAATGCTATACATAGAGAAACAGGCAGGAATTTATCTTCTGACTATCAATTCTCTTTGATTCTAAAATGTAGTTCTACTCCGTCTAGCCATATCACACTGTCGATTAAATGCCAGACAGACCCAGAAATGCCTTATGAATTTTGGAGTCTTAAATCCATGATACTATTGAGAGGATGGACTCTCCATCGCTGTGACAGAAAGGCACGCAACACTTACTCCAGTGATTGGATCTCTCACTGGGAGTTTTTTGGCACAGGAGGGAAAAGCTTTTTCTTTCAGAATAGGCTTTTTCTGTGTCCTAGATAAAGTGTGAGGAAGGCTAAATAAGCAATAGTAGGTTGCCATGCCTTCCAAGTTCACTTCTTTCTTTTTTTTTTCCTTTGTAATTCTGGGAGTTATTATTGGCAAGTCTTTATTCAGAGATAGGCATGTAGAGGGAGCACTCATAAGGAAGGAAATCCAATTAATTTTGTTAGAAATCCAATAGTCTCCCAGCGAACACAGACTTGCACCACAAATCTGAGAGTTTATAGAGCTGTTAAGGCACTCGGAGCATCCGCACAGCTGAAAGACAGAGCTCGGGCTCAGTATAGATAGAGTGATATCTGTAATATCCCGTAGAAATCCATTGAGAACACTTAGGAAAGTACAATATCCTTTAAATGTAACCTTGATAATGAAAGGAAAGGGCTCCCATTCCTAAATAAAAAACAACAAGCCCCGACAGGTCGGAATTGATACCAGCATTTGCTGCTGCCTGAAACTCCTGCTGTGCACTGAATGCTGCGAAAGTGGCTATTATTTTCAACTGTTGGGTTATTGTCCATCTTTTAAGGATGGTGGAATTTTAGGAGCAACAATTAATAATAATAATAAAAACAAAACAAATAAAGTTTAGGGTTATTGCAAATCTCTAGGTAAAATACCTAAGGGGCAGGGGTGAGCGAACAAAGGAAGCCGAAAGAAAAAAAAAGCAGGTAACTGAGGCTCCTTTCGGAGAGAGCAGCTTAGAAACCCCTGAACTGAGGGTTCTTTATATATAGCACCACATTGAGTGACAAAATGGTAGCTGTCATAATGTGCCAGTTAACATGTCCAATATGAGCCGATCGTTTAGTGTCCCGTGGGATTAGAAGACAGAAACATGACAAAGAACAAAGAACTCGGATCAATAATGCTTGGGGAAATAAGACAGAGAAGGTTATTTACTCTGCATTGATCCGTTGCTGCAGTCGCGTAAACTTGGCCTGTTTTTCTTTTGTTAACCTTTAAGCTTGAGTATACTCACAAGCAACTAGGGAGCCAACTAACAGGTGTAGATTAAGGATCGAAGGAGGTCATCGTACCTCTGTCACCACGAGGCACCCATGTAACAACATCCCTGAAGAAATTTAAACATCAATAGCTATAATAAGGGCAAATTTATCAAGCTTGGCCTACTTTTGCTGGGAGCCTGGCTGTGTCCAGTCAGTTTGCCCTTGCTAAAGCTCAATTGATTTGGACATTCTTTTACTAGAGTTGATTATCAATTGTGACACAACAAATTTGTTAGCTTCCAAGCACTGGAGTTGTTGTTGCTGTTGGAGCCTCTGAAGTGAAAACACCTGGCCATGCTCAAGTTTTACTGTTGCTGAGGAAAAGGGTAAAAAAAAAAAAAAGAAAGAGAAAAGAAACGGGGAAGGAGAAAAGCAGAGAAGCCCTTTGGTGATTTCTCCACAGATGCTGGTTGTGTTGCACATACCTGTACTGTGCTGCTGGAACATCTGGATTGCCATTTTTGGAAAATTAGGAGCATGAGGAAATATTAACTCGAAGGAAACTGTTTTCAGCAGGAAAAGTCCCAACAGCTGTTAGCTATTCATTTTTTATGTTTTATGATTTGTCACCTCAGTCATATGGAATCATTCCTGTTCCCTGTGTGGATGACAGATTTTTGAAACTGAGAAGTAATGAATGCCGTATGATGGGCAGCAATATTCTTTAAGCATGACTATTCAAAAGAAATAATCACTCTCGCTGAGCTCCACAGAACTTGTTAAATGTGAAAATCCATTCACTGATGCTCAGGAGCTGTAGTTAATTAGACTGAGTGGACATTTTGTGTAGAAACATGATGAGATTGAATTTTTTTGTTTTAAATACCGACCTTGTTTTTTCTAATTTAATAGTAAATGTTTCATGTTGTGCCAATAGTGTTTTCAGTACATTAAAAATGTAATCCTGGAAATATTTATCATACTTAGTTTACTTCAAAACCAAAAGGATTATTTAGCATCATTATAGTAGCTTTCGTGTTTTTCTGGATCAAAGTATATGCTGCTTGTCATGCTATAGAACATTTTGATTTGTGTATCATAGAGTAAGATAAAACAAGCAAATAATATAAAAATGAAAAACCTTATACTCAAAAACTGAAACTCAGTTTTAAAAATTCTGAAAAAAAAAAAAAACGGTAATATTTTATGGTAGCTTTTCCAAACCAGACACTTTACCCATAATTTAGGCATTAAGGCAGTGGCCAACCTGAAGAATTTCCTTTGAGATTAATATTCTGACTTCTGTTTCACATGTTAAAATATCTGTGCAGGATGATCACCCGTATATCTCAAGTGCAGGGGCACAAAATCAGTTTACCACGAATGCAGGCACTTGCGAATGAGTTGCATTTGGGTATTTTGCAAGTCAGCTACACACAACCTTACCCAGCACCTGTTGCTACTCAGTAGTTTAGGTGAATAAATTTATGGACATAACTCTGCTCCTCATTTACCACCCTGTAGCACTTTGGTCACTGCTGGCACTCAGGCACTGACTGGCAAAGCTATGGCTCAGCTGAGCTTTTTGCCATGGATTCTAGAAAGTAACCCCCCGTGTTACACTTTCTATTGCAACTTGATTTCATACGGCAGACAGAGGTGTGGTTGCTTGGGCTATCCTTTATCCTATTAATATGGCAATCAGAAAACTGAATTTAATTTAATTTAAGGCAAGTTGCATCTTTCTTTTTGTATATCTATAATTATGAGCCACAAACAAGGAACCTACTGACAAAGGTTTTGACAAAACCAGATCCTACTTCCCTCTTAGAGATGGGAATCTGTTGTTTGCATCTCTTGGCATGCAAAGATTCAGCTTGTGACCCTTGCCCCATCACCCGTAAAAGTGTCACCACATTTTTTAAGAGCATTTAAGGCATTTAAGAGCATGGGAGGGAGAAGCAGCAGCTTTTAGGGCATCAGAAATGACAGTAATGTGCACTGGAACTGTCTGCACAAGCAGAGTTGAAGCAGTTGTATTAGATCAATCTGTGCCAGAAGAGAAGCCAGTGACAGTTTATTTCTGTGTTGGAGAACGAGCTGCAAAGTGTGCAGTCCTCCTTCGGATAAATGGAGAACAGATCACTTTGGTCCTCACCAAAACTTTCTACCAGGTGATAGCTATCCAAAGCTCGATGTGAAATGAGTTAGGGCTCTCTTAGCCCTGCCCGTATGATAAAAAAACGTACCCCGGTTAGCAATAATCGGCATCCTTGGCCAAGGGTCTACGGATTGAGTGAGCATGGAGAATGAATTACCCTCTTTCCACTAGACACGGTCTCTCTAGGTCAGGGCTCAGGTGAGAGGAAAAAAGCGTTATGGAGCTGCTTTGATTTACTGGCGAGGACCGGGTCATAATGGCTCAATGGGGCTTTGAAGGTGCTTATCCGCACTGGGAGCTCGGGGAACAGACCTGCCTTATGGAGGCAGAGGGAGAGCCCATCTCATGGAAATGCCAAGGGCAGCAGAGCCTGCTCTTTGCCCTGTTTCCTACCCCATGGTCCCTCTGGTGAGGGTGGGGTCATGGCACAGGACCTTGTCCCCCTCCCAGGCACATTGCAGCCACATACGGTCCCCATTTTGCAGCCCTGAAGTTTCCAAACTCTCACGTGATAGTGTAGAGAACTGTGGTTGGGGAAGGAGGTTCAGAGGCCAAACTGAGGCTGGATCATTCCCCAGAACTAAATAGGGCAAAATTAGGGTTACTCTAAGGAAACCACCTTGGTGTTTGCCTCTGTGGTGAACTGCTCCAACATAACAGGGAGTCAGTGAGCAGAACTGGAAAGGATATGGGATCAGGTCTTCTTGCCAGAAAAGGAAAAGCTCTATATAAAAACAGCATGAAGTGACACTGGAAGATAGAAGAAAAAGTAAAGGAGAGAGGGAATGGCACACAAGCCACACTCTATACACTGAAAGGCGTATGCGAAAAAGCTCCAATTCACCTTTCAAAAGCACTTAAACCCAAGTGTTAACGTAAGCAAAATAAGCTTTTCAAACTCGCTCGTGGAGCCAAAAACCCAAAGCACATGACGGTGCATTAAGACACCACACTTCCTGGTTGCATGCTTATGCTAGCATGCCTTCCTCACCCAGAGGCCTTGTCCACCCTGACCTGTTCCCTTGTAATGGCCAGTTGGCCGCTTGGCTCCTCTCCCAGTAGCCAGCACTCTCCAAGCGTGACATCGATCATTGCTGTAGTAAGGAAGATGGCACTTACCTGATGGGGTAGGCGGAAGCTCCCTCTCTTACCATATGCTGGGAATTGTCAGCGGCTGCTTGAAGCCAAGGCTGGCTTTTTCTCCTGCCAGGAAACAGGCCTTTTCCAGAGCCTGCCAAAAAGGAAAAAAAAAAAAAAAAAAAAAAGTTTTTTGCATATAACATTTCACACTGAGCAGTTTTATAGCAGGCTGGGCAGCACCGGGAATTATGGATCACAGTTTCCTTTGGTGCTGGGGACAGACAGCAGACAGTGAAGCAGGAGGCACTACAATGGGTAAAGGGGAAAAAAAAAAAAACCCAACGGGAAAGACAAAAGAAAGTGTTTATATTGATTCTCTCCAGAAATACAAGATCTGCCACAGCCAAGCAGACTACTGAGTCACTAAAGCCAGCATCCTGACTCCAGCGGTGCTTCAGAGGAAGAGGAGGGGAGGAGGCGTGCTGCCAACCGTTCCATGTCCTTTGGAGAGAATCACATTCCTGATCCCAGCCCGACCGTGTGCTGGCACATAGCACTTGACTCCTCAGTAACCTTTCTCGGCTCTCCAGACCCCATCCCATTTCCCTTTTCAGCCGTCAGGTTGGAAGAAGCCTGGCATCCATGGGTGTTCACACCACTGCCCCAGACACCCTGATGGTAGGACAAGCCTTCTGGTCCTTTCTGGCCCTGAACTCTGGACTAAAGCCAGCATGGACCGCAGAGATGTTGATCCTCTATAAAAGAGACCTGAAAATTGGATTCACCCAGGGAAAGTTTGGAAAGTGCTCCCGGTTAAGTGACTCAGATAAACATGGTTGTGACATCTCACACCACAGCGTGGATTTCATTTCCTGGCATCACTAACACCGTGGTAGTCCCCAAAATACCTGTCCCTCAAATGCTGAGACAATCCTCAGGCTTTCAGAAAAAAGCAGTTTGCTCAGTTGGGTCCAGAAGCTTTGATACACTCCTGCCGGCAATGGGCAAACTCAAATCCAAGAAAGGAAGACCAACACCTCTGTAAAGTATCTAGAGACTGGGGAAAAAGGGATTGGGAAAAAGAAAGGAAATAACCTCTTCCTGCATCTGTAGCACAAACACTGATGCTATATCAGAAGAAATGAGTCTTTGAAATGGATCCCTTCCTTTTCTTTCTAAATATCTCTTCTTTCTTTCTTTTTACTATTATTTTTATGAAAAAGGGAGACAAAAAAAGCAGAAAAAAAAAATCTGCCATCCAGACAGTGAAGAGATCTCCTTTGCATCATAAATCACCAAAAAAAGTTTTTTTTCTTTCACTGAGAGGGTGGAGTTGAAGTGTTAGAAATCCAGGCCAAGGGATTACTTCACATTTCTTCTAAGGAACGAAACCTTTACCAAAAAAAAAAAAAAAAAAAAAAGGAGAAGGATTTATTTTGTATTACTCAGCAGTTCTTTTTTTCTTACCCTCCTTCTATGCGTAGTTGTTGGGTTTTTCCCCTGATAAAATGATTATTACGCAGTCCTGCACACTCACACATCCACACGTGTGCACATGCAGAGCTCTTTATAAAATCAGGCTGGCGCTGCAAAAGTGCAGAGAAGATCTTTCGCTAAAATGATCTCAAGGTCAGTTTTGGGGGTCCTTAGGTTTCTATATTCAATCCAACCACGTTTCATGTCTCTGCTTTGCTTGCTTAACTTACAAGAAACTTGGGCACAATTTTGCTTGTGTTGGCAGTTTTTAGGTGTGGATTCATGCAGGCTATTTACAAGATGCCAAGGGATGTCAAATCCTGAACATGTGTTTTTGTCCTACAGTCATTCTCTGACAGCAGAAATAGTCTGCAGCTTATCAGATCCATTTGCTGATATTTAACATCTTTTTTTCCTGACAAAGGTTTGGGGTGAGATGAATTTTAATGTTTCTCTGTGCTGAAGCTGACAAAAAAAAAAAAAGAAAAAAAATCTTTGTGCATCTAAGTTAGAAAGTGGAGCTTTAAACTATAAGAAAAAAAGAGCCAACTCCCTTATTTACTGTATTTTTACTTTACCTGCATTCTGCTTGTTTTTTAAAAAACACTCAAGGTATTTGTTAAACATTTTAATCAATCAAGAGGTACAACCACATAGTCATAGATTGTGACATGCATTTTTAGGGAAGGCAGTGCATTTTAAAGTATATTCCTGATACAACTGACAACACACTGAAGTGTCTGATTATCATTTTTTAGGGTATCATATTTAAATAAACTTGAGCAGGATATACAATTACATTTTCTCCCTTTTTAATGTTATCTTTATAATAATCATACACGAAAGCAAAGTAATTTTTGAAGTGTAAAGATTTTGGTGAAATCACCAAGCAGAAATAATACTCTTTGAGCCTGTAATTCCCAGAGAATTTTAACAAAGAGTGAACCCAAATTAAGGGTTGTGTAAAAATATTCTCAGATACTAGAAGAGATACTTCAAAAAGGGGATGGAAACTTAGATAAACATTGATATAGAAGAAGGGATAATAATTTTAGAGAATATTTGCAAATTACAAGTACACATAGAACAAGGGAGTTCAATTCTGCAGGCAAAAACTGCTACCAAAAAGGGGACAGTTTCCATGAATCTGAGTCATAATAATTACTTGAACACTGTCTGCTCTGTGGGGCACCTTTTAAATTCACAATATACATATGTTTTCATATCACAGTAGATTTGTCATCTCTGGTTTCTGCAGACATCATTCTATTTAGAGATGTTTTTCTCCACTAACCACCCTCATCAAGTTCCCTGTTTCAGCACAGTCTATATGTTAAAACACGCCCAGCACTGTAACCTTATGCCAAGAGGTACTATTCAGAAGAAAAAAGTGCCTTTTTATTATTTTTTCTGCCAATGAAGAGAGGAAGCTAATCTGAGAAGTTTGAATGCTCGATGTCTTCTCCAAAATTATCCAGACTGCTTTTGTTTGCAGAAGTCAGACTGTGCAAGCTGTTGGTGTGTGGCTTGTCCCAGTAAGTTAAGAAGAACAATCTACTTGAGAGGTTTCCAATTATCCTTGCTTCTGGTCAGGTTAGATATACAATTAGATCAGATCCCTGACAGGTTTTTGGCTTCTCCAGTTTCAGACCAAGCGTTTATTAGTCTATGTGCATGCAGATGGAAATGATTTATTTTCTGTTAGCTGTTACACGAATTTGATTGTCAACAAAATCTTTCTCAGCTTTCAGCAAGGTTTGGAGTCAGCCTTTCCATCTGAGGTGGGGTGTCCACCTCAGCCAGATGAGTTCAGTTTGGCAAAGGCAGCTCACCTGACCAAAACCCACAAAACTTAAAATCAGATAGTCCGTACAAACCTCAGAAACTACTCATTTCACAGGAAAAGGGCGTATGGGCAGAGGTGACTTCTGGGACCCCTCCTGCCTGTGGTTGTCTCTTCTGCTGCTGTGCTGCCAGCTCTTCTCAATCTATTGCTGTTCCACTGGGCCTTGTCCTTTACTTTGTTGGCAAATAAGGTAAATGACCCCTATTCTGGCTGCCCATATGCTGCTAACATCATTGGTTTTGTTTCAGCAAACTGCATGAGGATGGTATAGACAGATGCCAAAAAAGAGGGCCCCTGTGAGCCCAACGCGCCCTGCTGCGAATCACCAAAGCGCCCGGGTGAGTGGCAGCCGGCATCTCCTTAGTTATTGAGGAGAGCAGCTGTGTCATGTTCGGTTAGTTTACATCATAATCTAAATCAACCATGAAGGATGAAGATGCAAAGAAGGAAAGGAAAAAAAAAAACCCTCCCCCAAAACAAACCAAACCCCAAGCCACAACAATAAACCAAAGGGATGTGTTCAAACAAACTCCTGAACAAACTGCGCTTGGGTTCAGTCCTAACTAAACAGAGTGATTGCAAAGAAAGGGGTGGCTCGGTTGCCAATTCCTTACAAAGTGTCTGCCTAACCTGAGAGAGAGAAGAGCTTTGTCCTCTACACGCAGATGTTTGTACCCTTGTTCTTTCCCCTCTGCTTCCACGTCCTTGTCTTCCTCCCATGGCCCTGACAATTCATTAGTTCTCACCTCAGGCTGGAAGCAGGTCCAGGGAGAACGGGCGAGTTCGTTACAGTTTGGCACATGGAGTGTGTTAATTGTGATACAGCTAAAGGCTGTTACTGCAGATTTAAAAAAAAAAAGGACTGCGACACCTGTCTCCAAATCAGGGGTGGCTTCATCTCTGGCGTTGGCTCCAAAAACTTGCTTGTTCCTGAAGAAGCCCATTTTTGACAAAGTATGATAAAATATGAAACTGATATATTTCCTGATGAAGCTGTGGTCTGATGGAGAAAAAAAAGGGACAAGAAAAAGGGCTATAAAAGGATGACTCTAGGCTATACGAATAATTTTGGCTGATATACACCTTTCCCCTTTGTGCTTATATTTGTAGCTTAGATGCAGATAGTTAGGTGCTATGAAGTATGGTTGATATGTAGCAACACAAAACAGCCTGATAGATTGAGCTATCCTTTCTCTTTTACACAATCTTATATTTTGAGGTTTAGAACATTTTTACCATGACATTTGTGAGGTTTTGGAGCAAACTTCTGGTAGGACTAGTAGGAAAAATTTACTAAATGAGCTTTGAAATGGGTCTTAAACATTTTAATAATGAGATATCTGAGAAGCTTTGTAAAACAGTGAGGATAGAGTGAGCAAACTATAACGCCTAGAACTGCTAAAAAGAAGTCCAGGAGAGGATGGGTCAGGTGACCCCAGAGGACCAATCCCAGCGTTCCTTCCCATGGTGCTCAGTAGGAAAGGGCCCCTGAGCAGAGCCCTGGGGCCTTGAGTGCTGCTGTGCTGGGAGGGTTGTCCTGGGCTGGGTGTCAGCTCTGCCTGTGCTGCTGCTGCTCCTGCCTCCTGCTGTTGTGCTGCCCAGGAGCAACGTTCCTCAGGACGGGTTGTCTGCCCTCTGCATCACCAGGTAGGAGCAGCACAGCTCCTTTTCTGTTTGTTTTAGGCTGTCATTGGGACTCTGGGCTCGGGCACTCCTCTCTGCTGCTGAGCCCAGTCTGGGACTTTTTGTGCTCAGGACCTTGTTGTCATCTGGATGGAGTGGATTTCCATATTAACATATTTTCTGGTATCTTTGAGTGTATGCTTGTCTAATATCTGTATATAGTTTAACATCTTCATTGTTATTGCTAGTGTTATTTTTTCTTTTCCATTAAGCTGGTTCAGGTTCTTTTCAACCTTACAGACTCTCTCTCCTTGATTTCCCTGTGATCCTGCCCTGGGAGGGTGCTGGAGGGATTATGGGGAGCATCAGTCAAAGTTTAGGGTCTGGTCCAGCCTTAAACTTTGCAAGAGTTAATTGGTGCCTACTATAGGGCATTAAGCCAATTTTTTGTTTGGAAGGTTGGGAAAAACTCAACAGTTACTAATGTGGTTCTAAGTGAAATATTATACTATATCCGTAGAGACTTTGGTTTACAGTTGATTGTCATGTTGCTCCCTAACCTGTCTTATATGTTATCATATTTAGGCACTCTTAGAGTATGTTTATGGTTTCTTGTTCAGGATGTTAGGCAAAAGGTTTTCTGTTGTGTTTAATACCACTGATCTATTCTGGAATAAGCTGGATGTTGGCTTTACCTGGGCACCTCGGGCACTGTTGAAGTCCTGTTGCTAATTATACTTTAACTCTTTTTGTGGGAAGTTCAATTTCTCTTGTTTGATTATATCACCCTCCTGGAGGAGGGTAACCTCAGTGTTGTTTTTCTGGTAGGAACTTCAGCTGCAAGGTATATTTTCTGTTAACTTCATCTCCTACCTGATACATAATGAAGACTGAGGAGGAAGAAGCAGCAGAGGAAAGAGGCAGTTTTGAGGAGGTGATGTCTCTGTAGCTTCAGGAGGTGTTAAGCAAGGCTGAAGCACTTCTCACTTTGTGAGAAGAGTAATAAAGAAGTGAATGCTCAAATCTGTTGAGCATCCCCTCACAGCTGCCACTGAAAATCAAATGGAGGTCAGCAGCAGCTGAAGGACTGTGTTGGCTCTTCCCCTGACCAATCTGGCAGAGACTGTGCCAGGAGGCTCCAGAAAAATGCATGAGGTCTGTCAGCTTGATTTTAACATTTGGAGGGGATGGCAACTAAAGTGTTTGCCCTCCAGTATGGCATGAAGTAGGGAGGTTCTCGGTGGATATCTGCCTGCAGCCCAGGTCTCTTCTGGGTGCAACATGAATAAGTGCCTACAGTATGTCCTACATCAAGTACCTTACTATGTTTGGATGAGCTAGATGGGTCCTTGTCCACTCGGAAGGGTTTGTTGCTTAGAAAGGTTTCTCTGAGAGCTGCATGGTAGAAACATCTTGCTTGTCTGAGTTTTGAAGGGAGAAAGCATGAGGTACAGCAGCTTCCTGGGGCTAGAGTGGCAGAAAACAGCAGTGTGCAGGCTCAAGTTCAGCTTGTTTCAAAAAAAATTCCTTATTAAAATAAAATTAGAAATCATGGGTTTCTGTTTCAAGTGATCCCTACTTGAGGAGATGGGAGATTTTTCTGGTCTTTGGGGTGGGAACTCTAGTGACAGCTTCTCACAGGAGGTGGTGTAGATCAATGAGCTGCTTGTAGCAAATGTGCAAGGGAAAGTTAGGTTACTTCTCATCTCTTGTAAAAAACTTTTCACATCTAGAGAAAAGGAATATTTGGCCAGATAACTCTCGCTTTCCAAACACAACACATACTTTCCTTTTTTTTTTTTTTTTCTTCAAATGCAGTTCCTTTTGCAAATCTCCATGGAGAACAATACAATAATCAGCTCTAACATCTAATTATGCCCTTCCCTTTACAAAAGAAACTTATATTCTTAAATAATGCTTCCTGGCAGCAAAGAGCTCTGTGGCTCACTTTGAAAGAGAGGGGAAAACAACGCAACCCAACCCAAATATCTTCAGATCATTAATGTACGGGGAATTGGGTGCAGAATCCTTTCTTAGCCTCGTCGCTAGATGAAAATAATACCTACCCTTGAGCACTTGGCTGTGTTCTTGTACTGAATGCCGACAATAATCTAATCAGCTAACAATTCTCATTCTGATGATCGCTTTCCTGTGAACTGTTTCAAGGGAAGGAAAAAAGGAAAACATAAATGAGACTCTCTTGCTGGAAAGATGATGGCTGACCAAGAGCCTGCTCCTTCGCACTTGGCTCCTTGTAACAATTTGGATTCTTCTCTCTGCTGGATAAGATGTCAACCTGCAGAGCATAAAGGTAAAAACAGGCCCTTTACACTGAAATCTTACCCCTGTTTTGCCCAGAGGCATTTCCCAGCATAAGCAAAGCACTTGAGGTCTGCAAATCCTGGCCTACACAGCAACTCCCCTTTGTCCATGTTTCAGGAATAGGCTTGGGTTTTGTTTTTGAATATAAAGAATGTTTGGGGTTTGTGGTGTGGATTTTTTTTCTTTTTTTTTTGTGGAGTAAATTTCATCCCCGAAATGTATGATATGTGCTGCATTTGGTGCACTCTCCCCGAGGCAAACCAGGGGATCTGTAAGTGGTACTATTTTTCCTATCAGCCCTGGAGAGTAGTGTGGCAGCCCTGTGTGTTATTAATGGATAAAATCTGAGCAGCAGCCAACCCCAAGGTGAACCCTATGCATTTAAAACATTTCATCAGACAGCTAAGTATTTTTTTTTTCCTTCACTACAGCGGATATCTCTACTGCCACCACTCAATAGATCCCGATAGAAGAGAGCAATAGCTGGACTCACTAATGTGAAAATTGATAGTATGAGCTCTCCAATGAAATATAAACAGCTCTGTGTTTCTTAAGTGTCAATATCACGGGGCTGGGCTGAGGAGGTGGTGCGGTGGATTAACCCTAGAATTATCCAGGAAGGGGGGAGAAGCTGGTAAATAGGAAATATTTGTCCAATCAGCCAGGGCTCATTTCTGAAGTGGATAAGATGGGCTGCTGTTGACTCCCAGCTGCTGTCAGCTAGAAACCCAGCTACAGTTTACAGCTCCTGTGAACTGTAGTGTTTCTGGAGGTGGGCAGAAGGGCAGACTGGACTTTTTCTCTCCTCTACCCCTCCCTTTTTATTTTGATAAACTGGGTAAAAGAGAGGATGAGGAAATGGTGTGTGAATTAGGGCTGCAACTTTGCAGGTGCCTTTGCAGATGCGCAGGCAGGTGTGCTGCATTGGGAGCAGCTCCTGGCAAGCTGCAACACTGCTGTCAAAACAGCATTTATTAGAAGAGCAGCTTATTCTGGAGGGAAAACCTGTGACTTGCAGAACAAATATCCTTGCTTAAGGAGAACTGAGCCCTTGCATGCTCATTCCTTCACGGATACTCTTAGAATAACCAGGAGGGTCCCTGTGAGGGAAGGCAGGTGAGTTAGCATTTGGACATTCCTGAGGTCAGATTACTGAAGTTGTTTCACTGTCCTTGTCTCCATGTATGGATAATGAAGGAACATTACTTTGCACTTTCTGGTCTAAGAAACCGAAAATAGCCAAGACCATCCTTTTGCTGGCATCAGTCACCTACTGGTCCCTGTATGTGAGCTGGACATTGCAAGGTGTGGGTTACAAATAGCCTAGAGCAATGTTGTTCTTTTGACAAAGAAATAGTTTCCATGGAAACTTTTAAATATACCCAAGATTATGTAAGTTTACATCCAGCATACCTCGAGAACATTTATATTGCTAGGTTGCGGAAACACTTTTTTTTTTTTTAAAAGGATTTACTTAGATTTCTTTGGCATTTTTTCTTTTTGAAGAAAACAAGCAATTCTGCTTACTGCTTCTCAGTATTTAACTAAGACGGTTATTGAGCTAAGTCTGGACTAATGAGTACACAATAAACCTTGCTTTGACTGGTAAGGGTTGGAGAGGGTTAGAAAATAATGAAAAAAATATACAAAGCGTGCATCCTATAAAACATCACAAAGTCACCTAAAAACCTCTTTGTAAATACATATTTTATAAAGTGGTTTTCATGCCTGTGTGGCTGGATACTTGGACTTCTTATCTTGAGTTTCTCTTCTCCAGCTTTTTTTACTGAGTTTCCAATCTGCTTGTTGAGGCTTAAGGACTCTTTTTTGCTTGTGAGTCAACCCTGGAACCAAAGCATGTGGTGAAGGATCATACCGAAGTTGAGAGTCCTTAACTCTGAGTGAGCAGACTAAAGATTTTGTAAACAAGCCAAAAAAGACTTCAGAGAAGGTGGCTGAGCAGCCCTTCAGGAGAAAGGGGGGAAAAGAGGAGTGTTAGCAGGAGGGAATCGCTTCACTGCACAGGAATAAATATGTGAGGAGGGCATTCTCTGCAAACACTCTCAAATCAATAAGTTTTTTATAAGCTAAGCATCCATGGATATGGATTTATGTCTATGGAAAGGAGTTTTCAGCCAGCCCAAGTCATTAGGAAGCTTCTCACAAGTGGTGCACATGGGAACTTTATACAAACCCTTTCCTTCTCTGCACAAGAAAACTTGCTCAGTCTTTTGAATTTAATTCTTTGATATAACTTACGGGGTATTTTGTGCTGGAACCCAAACTCAGGGCCTCCTCCATCCCTCAGTTTTCCCTAGTCAGGTCATCACTTGTTTACTTTCTTGCCATCTTCAAAATACTCTATAGTTTAAAAATAAAACAGTTAAAAAAATAAGAGGTGATAACAGAATCCTTGCTGTTTTGCTTGGGGTTTTGGGGTTTCTTTCCTGCTACTTGATTAAGAACTTGAAATGTCAAATAAGAATAAAAACATCTACATTTGGAAAACTTTAGGATAAACTTGAAGAATTAAGTTGTACCTTAAAGAGAAACACAGTATTTAGAGCTATATGGAAGTACATACTGAAGTAAAAAAAACCTCATAAAACATATCCTTTTCCCCAAAAGTGTAAGATTGATTTGAATATGAGATCATATACTAAAATATTAGTAAGCAGAGGAGGATTAGTTGTGGCTTTCTCAATTATTGTTTAGATATCGAGCTTC
This sequence comes from Trogon surrucura, assembly GCA_020746105.1. Classification (NCBI taxonomy): domain Eukaryota; kingdom Metazoa; phylum Chordata; class Aves; order Trogoniformes; family Trogonidae; genus Trogon; species Trogon surrucura. The sequence continues at coordinate 16,198,595 of CM036627.1, read as the reverse complement.
CATTTTCCTGTGTACAGACTGAAGTCCTTTAATGCAGCCTGAATTTCATGAAATATCATGACCTCAGAAGCAGAGGAAAACACAAGACATCAAAGAATTATGAAAAAAAAATGAGACTGAGAGACCTTAAATCTGTGCACATAGATCTGGTCAAGAGAACTTTGCAAAGTCCCAGAATGGACTGTCTGCTTTTGGTCTGCATGAACTTGTTACATGGGGTAACTTCTGACTTTGAGAGGTCTCCACTGTTGGAGGGGACTGGAACTCTTATTTGATAAAATGTAGAGTGTACTTATGAAAATATTTCGAGTCTGGCTTTGATACTTTAGCAATTTTTTTTTTTTTTTTTTTTTGTAGAAAACAGTTCCCATTTTCTGACCTATTCTTAGAGCTTAGTTTTGGGTTTATTGGTAGTGAACATGTCGGAGGTTTGCTGATGTGTTTATTATCAGTGCATCAGAGCTTGATTGATAAAATAATGTTAAGCTCTTTGAAAAGAGTCTTCTGAATAGCTTGAAGCAAAGCTCAAGAGAAAGGTAACCTATGACAGCTTTCACCTCTTGGTTGGATGGAGAAAGGCCATCAGACAGCTAATTCCTCTCCACTTGGAGTTATACGGAGAACTCATTCCGAGCATCCAAGCAGGAGCAAAGCCAGCGTCGTTCTGGAAGGAATGGTGAACACTATTGAAAACAGTGCTTCCGTGTCCTGATGACGTGCATTGCTACCTCCAGATACTTTGTTTTCCTTCCTTCTCTCAGCTTTCCCATGGACTGGGGTCTTGGGTCATTATGTTGGTATCCACCTCTGCGACTGGCATTGGTTGAGGAAAATAAAAACAAAAGGTTGTTTCATGTGAAGAAGGGAAAAACCAAAGGGAAGTAAGGCAGAAAAGCCAAGAGAAAACAATGAAGGTGGAAGAAGACCTATACACAGTTCATTTGATCTCATGACTGCCATTTCCACCTGGACTGCAACTGTTAAAATATTGACTGGGTCATGGAGGAAGAGTAGACATGGTCAGTGAAGTATTAATGAGAAATGAATTAGTAGTTGAAGAAGCTTTAGCTGTGTGCTCTGTGTGGCTTCTTGGGAGAATGCCTTGCTCTTAGGGACCATACACTGTCACTGATGTAGCAGGTGTTTTTCTTAATTTTAGGGAAAGGCTGATGCCTTCTGGAGTTGTAAATGCACAAGTGAGAAGTGTTCTCCAATTTCTCACTGAGCTTTATCTACAAATGCAAAAATTGCTCCCTCCTTGGCACAGGCTCCCACACACAGGAAGAAAAGGAGTATTTTGACCACTGACTTGAAAGGCTTTGCAAATTTTCAAAGGTCCACAAAAGGATCAGCCAAAAACCAGTTGATAGTGGCAATGCAAACCTAGCAGAAGTGACTGCCCAAGTGCCCAGAAGTTCACTAGTGTGTGACCTGATTAAATAAATGTTCTAAAGAAAGGTGACATTTCTTGCCTGGTGTCTACAAGCCCCCATAAAAGAGTCCTTAAATCTGATTGGTTTCATCCCAGTAATCAATGAAAGAAAGTAGTGGTGATATGACTTACTGGGAAGTCTGATTAATTAACTATATACTCTCTGCACTGGGGAAGGGATAGTTTAGGCCAGCAGAAACATCATTAAATTTGGTGCCATTTGAGCCTCTCTGAAAACTAGATTTAAGATGGGTTGTGGAATTAACTACTCTCTATATGGAGAGGAAAACTTCATCTGGATTTAAGAAGTGCTTGAATAAGGAGGTCTCATTTTACCCTTCCTGAGTTGGTGTCATCCATGGACTGCAAGGAGGGGTGATGAGCATGCTGTGGAAACTTTTCAAAATGTCTCCCTTCCAACAAGTCTGTAAAAACGCTGAGCCGAAAGACGCGAAGCAACTCACTTGAGACTCATTTTCAGAATGGCTAAAGTTCTGAAACCCAGACTGCAAAATCTCAGGAAGCAGCTGGGTTCCTAATTAAAACAAATTGTTAATAGACTTAGCAGGCCAAATTTATGCTTGTCAATTAAAAAACATGACTGGGCTCGGTATCTGCTGGTGCGTGTGTGTGTGTGCCCATGCGTGCTGGAGATGGGTGCGAGTTGGTGGTGTAACCTGGCAAGGGATTGGGTCAAACCTCTTGTCCACAGCATGTGCTAATGGATTCAGAACATCTTGATAACCAGAGTGGAACAGCTTCGGAGCAGGAGAGCGTGTGTCAAGACAAATGCGGTGTCAAGGACACTTCATGCATTTGTTTCCTGACCACGGACCGTTTGTCCTCCTGCAGGAAGGCAGTCAGGCATTTTCCTCACAATAATTTGTTCTTATTTGAAAGCTACAGATGTTTTACAGTCAGCGTGATGGGTCCAAGCTATTGATTGACTGGTGGTCACCCAGGAAGAATTTGTCCTTCAATTAGCCCTGCTTTTCTCCATGTACTGCTGAATTTCACACTTCAGACAGGAGGATCCATTTGCTTCTCTAGAGTGGCCCTTTCAAAGGCGTTTCACGAAAACTGGGGTAAAAGCAATTTTGTTGTTGTTATTTAAATTATTTTTTATAGTATGACAATAGTTCTCATTACACCAAATTTGATGAACTGATTTTATTTTCATCTTTCTTCTACTGAGACAAAGATTGCATCTGTATGTTTTTGTTGCAAGAAAGAAAGAAAAAAGCCATGTGTTGCCTCAAAACATTAAACTGCCGAAAAGTACTTTTGTTCCTACCAAAACGAAGCTAGCATCTCATATCTGCCTTTGAACAAAAATAAACTAAAAACTGCTGTAATTTTGTAGAAGCTAATTTCTCTTTTCAAGTTAAATGGAGGGCTACTTCTATAGATAATTCCTGCTCCAAAAAAAATTCCAATCTTGTGTTTTCAAAATGCTGATAAGAAGAGAAACTTTTCCTCCCAGTGAAATGTGAGACAATTTTAAAATTAAAAAAACCTTCCTTCCCCCCCCCCCCCCCCCCCCAAAAAAAAAAAAGACAGGAGACTGTGTATCTCCCAGAGCCTGTCCTCAGCTGATCACGGGACTTTCACTGTGCCTGACCCCTGCCTGGTGTTCAAATGAAAATAGAAGCTCCAGTTCCACCTCCAGTCCTCTGACTATACAGATATTTATTCGTTTGTGCTATAAATGGGGAACTCGAGGTTATCGGTTCACTGTAGCAGATTCCAAGGCAAAATTGGGCCCTTCTCTATATACAAACATTTGTAACAGCAAAAGACTCTGTGGGCGCTGCGGCTAAATGCAGGCTGGCTGCTCCATCTGCCTAAAGATTTGCTGCAATGCTCATATTTAGTACGTTGCTTTGCAAAGTGCTCTCTGAGATATCCTGATGGAGAGCAAACAAATTTCTCTTGTATTATAATGGGCAGCGCTGACCTGATTTATCCTTGCTACGAAGAGCAGCATGGTGAAGGTGCAGTGTTGTTTTTTCTGTATTGTGGAGATGCGGCTGGCCTGGAGATGTGTTTGGGGTTGTTGTGGTGGCATCCCAAGGGGAGGTGGAAAGGGGAAAAATTGAGTAAATTCCATGGTGCTGCATTTTAAACCTTGGAAAGCTCACTTAGTCGGAGATTAAGATCTGGAGCTAAATCTGAAAGTGAGAAAGGAGAAAAAAAGCTATTGAAAACTGAGATTCTACTGCTGACTATGGAGGCCACATGACCCTGACACATAACTTTTACTGAGTTGACTATATCTCACTTCCTTTAAGTGCCTGTCCCTCCTGCTCACTCTCAAGGACTTGGCCAATCTCCTTTTGTAAATAGAACAATGCTTTATATTTCTCTATTACTCTGGAGTGACTATATCAATAATGCAGGAAAGGCATCTGTCCAGCACAATGAGATTATTTTTCTGATTTCGGTTGACAGTTATGGTAATAGTTTGGCAAACAATCTACTCCACCATCAATGACCACAGATTACAGCTGTTTTTAAAAATCTCAGCTGCTCCTGGAAACTTGGAAGATTGATTACATGGACAGAAAGAGACAGAAAGATGTGTCAAAAGCTTTTATGGCTGAAACTTTTAACTCTGTCTTGCTCCCTCTGTGGTTTTTTTTCCCTCCACTCTGATTCTTAAAGTCTATGTGCAGCCTTGTAGTTGCCGTATGCGAGTATGGACTTTAATGAGCAGAGCAAGTAAACGAATGATCATTCTTCTAAGGGAACTGAGGAGCATCTTAGCACCAAAGCCTTCAGAAACTGGAATGGGATCTGTAAAGGTGAGGTGAAGATGCTTATGTAGCCCTCCTGACTGGGGTGATGGGAGCTGGGTTTATAAACCTACAGGTTTATAAGAAAATTCCTGAAGAAAACCATTGTTTCCTGTCATACATATTAGTCTCACATGAATCAAAACTGGGGCCTTACAATTAAATGTGTACCTTGTAGAGTTTAACACTACATTAAAGGACTCACAGCTACCAGTAGCCAGAGTGAAAAACAGTTTTGAATGTATGTCCCTTTTATGCAAAGAACAGGAATAACACTGTGAGGTCTGTGTGTCTAGCTAGCACTGGGATTTCAGATACCAAATGTTCAGAGTGAACTGCTCAGGGACAAATTTGCAGAACAAAAATTATCCTCAGAAATTATTCAGGAGATATTTTCAATTTGAGTAACAACGGAGGAGAGAAAAATCAGAGGCTGCTTGTGGACAGGGCCATGAATGAGGGAAAAAAAAAAAGGTCAATTCATCAAATAAATTATTCCCTATGAATTATTCACACAGGTCTAACTTAACTGTTATTCCTACTTTCCCAGCCTCACTACAGGGGTTGACAATAATACAGCTTTGTCAGTTTCTGGACTTTGATATTAGCAGGAATAAAATCTCAGAGTGCAGTTAGGTCTACCAGAGTCAGTCAGGAGGTGAATTTGGTCCTACAAGTTGATTTTTCTCATTGGCCATGACATTGGTATGTTATCAGCCATCATGAACCCAGAAGATACAGTTGAGAAGGTTAGTCAGAAAAAGCTGACAATTACAGCAATCTCCAGATATTTCTTCCTTCTTAGTTAAAGAGCAAAACCACTCAAAGCAGTACTGTGTATGGCTTAAGAATCCGGCTGTCCAAACTCTCAAAATTCAGGTGGGTTCATCTGTCTTGTGAACTCTTCACCCAAGCCCCAATTAGTATTATATTAACCTCCTTAAATATGGGATTGCTGTGATCTTACAATACTCCAAAATGGTCTATTAGCTACCCCATTTCCTGGCTCTGTCAGATGAAAATGTCTGCAGCAGGTCACCTGAAAGCATTACTCAATTAATTCAGTGAGCTGCATAAGATTCCCAGGATGTCTACCAAGTACAAGGAGCTTAGAGGACTTCTGTTGCACAACCTCATATTTTTACGTTATGAGTGCATGTAAACATGATCCGAGGACTCGTGCACCTGGATTCTCAAAAAGAACTGAACCTTGACCTCCTGCACAAATTGATAAAAATTAGGTACTTGAATCCTGTGAAGAAATAGAGCCACAGTATCATCAGTGGCCTTGGATTAAGTCACAAGCAAATGAGATTATTAATTCTGGATGGTGTGAACACTATATTGCACCATCATATATCTGGTGCATAATGCAGATTGCAAGCAAGGAATAAGATATTTCTATTTTTAGAGTTCTAGAGTATGCAGGGAATTTTTTGGGTGGGCTTGGGAAATTTTTTTTTTGTTTTGTGTGGGTTTTTTATTTTTTTTTTCAGTTTATCTGATCATCTCCTACTGAAAGTTACACCATTGCTTTCAAAAAGCCCTCTGGGTAACTAGCCATATTTCTGAGAATCTGACTTTAACCAGCTTTTGAAAATGCAAGTTAAGTTCCCAAGCCAGCAAGGCATTTCGAAGGTTTTACCTGAGGTGCCTGTTATATAATTCTATGACACCACGTAAAACCTACTGCTATTTGTGGAGTCGTGGCATTGCCTCCACTGAATCCTTGCTAAATCAATCCAAAGTGCCATTTCCCCATCTCCTCTTCCAATCATGGCTCATTAAGCATTATGCAGAATGTAATCTATTAGCAGTAATCTCTCTGGCTGGTGAGGAAATCAGTTATGAGTCGCTACCTTTTATAAAACAAAAAAAAATAATAAATAAAAACAACATTATAAGGCCTGCCACTATTAAAGAGATTGAATGCGGGAGGTGTGTATTTATGCCATTGAGCCAACTTAAATGTTCATAAAGACGATGAAACTTCAGTATCCTGAGTCGTTGATTTCGAGCTTCAGGTCAGAGACAGATGACTTCATGCTGAGATTTATTACTAAGAGGCGAAGCTTTGGAGTTTGTGTCAAGGTGGGCTCATCCATCACCGGAAGAATTCTGCCATAATATTCTGCTGTCAGATCCCATCTACCCTTGATCAATCTATCAGCTGGCCTGCTTAGGAAATTGTACATAAACCCAGTATAATCTGATTAGACATCCAAAAACACTGCTGACGGTTAATCACGCAGGTAAATAGTAGTGTGCTAAATAGGACTCCTTTCCCAGTATGTGCATGTTGCATTAGCCCTGGAAAGTCCCCGGCTAGCTGCCTGCCTGATGAATTTCTCAGTCCTCTGTGCCTGGGGAATTGGTGTTAGTGCTGTGTCCCTGTTAAAAATTCAAATGCTTTTGAAATCATCTGCTTCTTGTGTGTGTGTGTGTTGAGAGGTACTTGTGAAGTTTGGCTGTTGGATTTTAGTATGTTTTGCAGGTGAAACTATTGGTGTTTATCAGCAAGTACAGATGATGGGATATTTCCAGTGAGTACGATAATGTTATCAGCGTTTACTGGTATCTAGTTGTGAACTTTGATATAAATACCTGAATTCTGATACAGGAAGGTAGAACAGTTGGCTTCACAGGGTCCTTCTGTCTTCTGCGAGTGTCTAAGGCTTGAGGACTCCTGAGCTGCTACAGATCTAAGGTGACGATAAAAGTGGATGTTGGCCACCAGAACCATATGAAATAGTCTAAGGGCTTTTGTAACAGCAACACCTCCTATAAGAACTTAGTGGCCTGGGATTATTTGGGAGTAGCTTTCTTCAAACATGCACCTATCTCAGTTACCAGTATAGGTCTTAGAGCTGCCATTCACATGGAGAAATTGTTGTAATCTACAAGCTGGTGGTTCTCAGGCACTATCAAGCAGCCTCTGTCATGGAAGAGTCAACTTGAAGAAACAACAGCTTGAAGCTGAGGTGACGGTCAGTTGAAGAAATCACTACTTCATTGGCCAACTTTGCAAAATCACCATGGGGTCTGGACCCTCCCTTGTTCTGTCAGAGCAGCTCCTCAGAGTAAGAAGATCATTTAAATGTCTTCATGCTGAGTGTGCTTGTGAGTTGTGTTGCACAGGAGTGTGCACACAGTGAAAGTACAAAATAGTAAGCCTCAGATCAGACAGTCCAGACCAGATTCTTGCCCCATGATACCAAACTGAGCATTGGGTCCAAACTGAGCATTGGGTCCAAACTGAGCATTGGGTCCAAACTGAGCATTGGGTCCAAACTGAGCATTGGGAGTAGCTGAAATTTGGAACCGCTGGGTTACATGCTGAGCTCCCACAGGTTAAGCAACTGATGCTGAGCTTCAGTATGGCCAAGACCTTAAAAGAGATGGATTTTCCAAAATGAGGCAGACTGGTGAACTGTGCTGGCAATGTAATTCCATTACTTTCAAAGGAGTTGAGTCTGTTATAGCCAGTCAAGTGGAACAATGTTGTACCTTAAAGAAAGTTTATTTTTTTATTAGAACTATTGTTATTATAATAAGTACTATTATTATTATTATTCCTTTGATGTAAGAACACTAAAGATATGGAGAAGGATGTAGAATTGAACAGCAAACACAGTTTCAAAGGAGAATTTATTAGTTGTTCTGGCGGGTAAAATAAACTTGCTCATAGTTGGAAAAGTTTCTGCCCCTGATTCCCAGATAAATTGCTCTGAAATAGTTAGGAAACGCTTCACTCCCTGATGCTTTTACCATACAGAGTGTCCTCCAAGACAGAGTGACCATGAAAGTTTCTATTAATTAAGGGTTCAAATCCAAAGAAATATCCAAAGATAAGGTGGATGAGGTTAAGGTGAGACTTGAAGAGTTATTGAAAGGGACTAGAACCTCACCCCAAAGCCTCTTGCTTCAGATGCCTCTGACTTGCCTGTTTGGATAAGGAAACCTGTACAGATTGTCTAGACATGCGGAGGCTGTTGGCCCCATCCAGCACCTTTATCTGAATTTCCTTCTGAAAGGTGGCGTAGACTCAGGATGTTGGCAGTGATGTGATGAGAGAGGATGTTTCTCATTCCTGCCTTCTATTCATTACCCATTCTGAATTCAGGATATGTGAAAGCTCTCACTAAATAAGATTCAAGGGGGATTATTCAGAGATGGGTTAAGAAAAAGCCTGCCCAGGTAGAGATGATGAAGGTGGAGCTCAGCAGAATTTATTGTAAAGAAGACCAGAATGGCAACACAATTTATGCTCACGTAACAGTGTCGTCTTTATGAACTTTATCTACCTACCTTCAGGATGACCAGACATTGTGTTCCTTCCATGTACAACACTGGGCTCATTTTTTTGTTGGTTTGTGTTTTTTGTGGTGTGGTTTTGGTTTCGTTTTATTTTTTTTCTGATTTTTTTTTTTTTTTCCTAAGCTAATGCTTCCCCATGGCTTCTGGTGAGCTTGGGCAACATACCAAGCCACCTTCTCTCTACATTCAAAAGGACACCGAAAAAAGGTTTATTGGGAACCAAGTATTCCTGCTTCATAGGGAAGGTGTTAGCACATATGGTATTTAGGTAAGAATAAAGAGAAATAGGAGTCCAAGGTGGATGTTAAGAAATTCCCCAATAGGCAGCTCCAGTCATTAGGCAACACTCTTTTCACAAAGAGGCATCTGTGCTTGGAGTTTGCTGGGATGCAAGATTCATCCTACTACATGCAGCACATCACGCAATCCAGGCAACAAAAAAGCCTGAACTGCATGCAGTTAAGGAGTAAAAAAAAAAAAAAAATCCCAATATTTATAATATCTTGAAGCCTGTAAAACACTAAGTTGTTTGAAAATCCAGCAGGAAGGTGCAGTGAAGCTTAGCATCTACATTTCAAAATACAGGAGGGAAGGCACAGAGAGCCAGGGACATTTTCCCTGGAGCCCAGCTCTGAAATGCCAGGCTTTAATGATTTGGAAAGAAACACATTTCAGCACTACCGTGGCACAAAGTACAGCAGAGGTGTAGTCAGGAGCGTGAGCAGGTCTTTCTCCTAAATACCTAAGGGGAAGTTTGTGACTGCTCCGACCCACTCGTGTGCTTCCCAAGGGCAGAGTGTTAATAGTGCAGTGGCCTTGTTGGGGTCGAGTGATCCCGTGTATTACACCACCAAATTTGTACCAAAGCAACTACGGGGGGATTAGCCAAAGGTATTTGACAGCTGCCATTAGGTTGAACTTCACTTTTACCACTGCGAGTTGAAAAAGAATGCCAAGTTGAGAAATATTGTTACACGAAACCATTACTTCAGTTCTGGGTTGCTGACCTGACAGACCCTCCTTTGTTAGAGATCAAATTATTTGGATTTTTTTTATGCAACTGCTCCTTTAAGCTGGAGTGTTGTAGTTGCTTTTTTAACTGTCTTGCTAATTGTTTATTCCCTGTGGGGCATTCTTTAAAAAAATTTTCCTGTACATCTTTAGCCAAAGTATGTACAATCCGTGGTATGTATTGCCTGGGCATGTGATCAGTTGATTTTTTTTTTAAATTTATATTTTTTACTGTAATAGATGATTATCTGCGTCTGAACTGTTTGAAATAGTGCAAGAACCAGGCAGTCTCATGATCAAATTAATGTTATAGAAGTAACTGGGCTCCAGTGACATTTGCAGTGGCTAGGAAGGCCATTCTTTAAAGGAATTTTGATTTCTTCTAGTGGAGTCCATGCCTTTACAGGTAACCTGATTTATTATCAAACTGCTACCCCATCCTTGCCAGCATCAGGAAAGAACATGAAGGTTACATTCCATTAGAAGGACTAGGTAGTTCGAAGACGTGCCTTGTGTGAAAGAATTCATATATATCTTTCCTCTCCTTGCCACTCACTCCTGGCTATTTGTTTAGAGGTTTCTTAAGAGACCAGTTGCCTGGAAAATATGATGGATGAACAAATAAGGTGGGGTTTTTGGGCTCCTGGAGCTTTTTTTAGGGTTTTGGGGTGGGTTTTTTTTTTTCGTGGGTTTTTTTTTTTTTTTTTTTAGTTTGTCTATCTACAGATGCTTTACAAACATGGGAAAAATGTTCATTTTCTTCAGAGTTTAATTCCCAGTGAGGGAATAACAAAACCCAAATGACCGTGTGGTACCTACGTGGTTTGGATCTGTACTACTTTGCTGTGCCATGTGAATTTTTTTCTTTCCATGTTATTATAGTATAATGCAGATAACTCTGAATAGCTCAACTCTAGGTTGACAGACACAGGCACACCACTCGCCATCTATTATCTACGCTTACAGTAAGTAAGATTTTTCTGTATGTGTTTCTAACACCGACGTACACTACATCTTACCATTTCTTAAAAATCCTGCAAAATTATAAATTTATGAGAGTGCTGTAGAACAAAGGTGCTACTGCTGTTCCTTTATCACAGAAAATTGAAGTGCCGTGTGGGCAAATCATGATCAGTATTTTCAAACTAAATTTTCTAAAGAGGTCAGTAGAAACTACAGAGTTTCATTTGTCCTGAAGTCTGACTTTAGGATGCAATAATAGAGAATTAACTAAGGATAACTAACTTCGGGTGCAAATTTAGCAGCGGAAGGTCAAAGGGCCTCTTGCTTTCCAATTAGCATCAGTCATTGGATCCAACCCTAGCTATTAAATTCAATCTAAGAAGCTTGCCCAGGATCACAAAGGCAGTAAGAGTACATCATGGCAAGAATTGGCTCCCAGTTCTTGGCCACAGCCATTTCCCTTTCCTCCAACCCAGCCTTCCCCTTTGTACTTGTATTACTTTTGTCTGTGGAAGTGAATATCTGGCATCAGTGCTTGTGCATATCTGGAGATCATGAAGCCAGTTGGGTTTTGTATTAAAAGAAAAGAAAACAAAAGAGAACAGTTAACCTTCCCCCGCCTTGACACCCCCAATACATGTTCTCTACTGTGATGTAGCATGCTGAATTCATTTGTTTTTATTAACCAAACTCTGGATCGGTAGGACAGCTAAAGGGGAGGCGGCAGTTATCGATAGATAATCATGCTGCTGTGGATTAGAGGCACTTAGCTATGTATTGTACCTTTGCTCTCCCAAGGGTATGATTATATCCCTTGGCTACGCTTTAGATGATGTTAAAAACATACTAAAGCAACTGATATCCCTTCCAACCCCAAAACACATGCTAAAAGGGGAGATTAATCTCCTTTGGCAGCTGATCACCTACACGGTGGTGAGCCATTTTCATTAGAAGAGGAAGGGCAAGGCTGTTGTATATATACTTGCTGCTAACTATGCAAGCCTGGGAGGCAGATGACTTCACCAGCTCTGTGCCGTCCCTTTCAGCCTCGCTCGTGGATGATTTTGCCCGTTTCTTGAAAAAAAGCTTAGAGGTGGGAGAGAAGCACTTCAGGCAAGTATGATAGGGGACAGTTGAAAACCATAGTGTCCTGGCCATCTACCAGATTCCACTACAGTCATAAAAATCCATCTTGCAAGATGTTCATGTGAGTGTGGCGAAAGGCCTTTGTCAGTGCAATAGATGCAGAAGAGAGATGCAGAACAATCTGATGTTTTCCCCACAGGCAGGGTAGTCAGGAGCTGCTTGATCTCATCTCAGTTTCAACTCCTTCTGCGGCCTTTAGAAGGTCACTTCACCATTTTTTCCCCCATCTGGAAAATGGGAATAAAAATAAATCACACGCTTATCTAACTATCTCCTGGGGTTGGTGTGAAGTTGTTCATAAAACACTTTAAACATTGAGCACGCTCTGTAGGGCTTGCCTTTATTATGAACTTCGTAAGTGTGTCCCAGATGAACCACTGCTGATGGGAGGATATTACTCCCACAAATTTTTCTGCCTGTGGAATCTAGCAATGTAAGGGGCTGAGAAGGCAAATGATGAAAATATAGGGGGGAAGAACAATGCTGCTGATTATGTTCGGAATAATTCCAGATCATTCAGCTTGCAGGTCTGCCTGACTTGTTGCAATCAGCCTCCTCTCCTGCTCTCATTACATGCCAGGACTCCATCTCCTTCACCTGCACGTACTCCAGAGTCTGTACTGGTACATTTCCAGTACAGCTCCACAGGCCATCTAGCAACCCTAAAACCTTTCTACAAGGCAAAAATGCATGAGGTACTACATGTCCTCCAGTGATGATTGCCCTCTGCAGCAGACAGCTGTTCCTCCAGGCATTTCTAATGCTCAAAATGGCAACAAAGCCATGAATGCTGTCTTCTAAACATGGCTGTTCTGACTGTGCAGTTTCTGTGTTCTTTTTCCACCCCTTGATAATTATCTGCCTCATGGGTTGGACTCCTACACATAAAGTGTTGCCTTGTGTTGACAGTGTGAAGCCTACACTCACTGAGGCCAAGTAGATTTCATGTTTGCTTGTCCTGTGAAAAGTACTTAAACAGAAAGAGTTGAACATTGGCTTCCTTTATCTGGCTGCTTCTATGTACTTCATATCTTCAAAGACTGAAATTTAACTTTTTTTCCTTTTTAATTCAGCCTTCGGTCTGAGAATTTTACTCCTTGAAGGAAATAATCAGTAACAGGCTTTAGGGTGGGGTGTTTTTTTATTATTCTTATTTTTCACACATCCACCTCCCTTTTCACTTTTATTGGAAAGTGCCAAACCTTTTAATACCCAGAATCCTTCTGACCCATCACTAATTGTTCCTATTTTTTAGGAGAGCTTGGCAGGTCTGGTGACATTATAGAAAAAGTCCTCCCTAAAGAGCACTGCCAATTTCAGTTTTAATTCCATCAGTAAACAACTTTGACTGTGTTGGGAAAATTCCATTAATCATTCATGTTCTGTGAAGAATGATACACAAAGGAGCTGTCAAAATCAAGCAGCTACTCTCCATTTGTTTGGTAATTAAGAAACTCCAGGCCATTCTGATGGTGCAGGGATGCAAATTCCAAGCCCAGCTAGAACCACTTCAAATGAAACGATACAGAATCACCTGCACTTAAACTCTAGAGGCCAGACTTTAAAGCCCTCTTTCCACTTCCGTATTCTCCACAGGTACATTTAAGGTCACTTGCACATCTAACTGCCCTAACAAGTATTTTGATGTCTAAATGATGTCAGCTGCCCTTAGAATTATTTGTGGGAATACAGTCATGTGCTGGGGCCTGAGCAAGGAGTATGATAAAAACAATGGAATGAAAGAGAAAAAAATAAAGTGGGTAAAACTTAAGATTGTGGGGTTTGTTCCTGAAATTTTACTGTAGTCAGACAACCTGGTTTTCTTAGCACTCAGCCCTCTTTTCCCTGTCTGTTTGCTGCCTTTCTTACACGGTGTCTGCTCCTTGGTAACCTGACTGATTCCAGTGCTTTTCTTCTTGAGTAGTGCCCCGTGGAAAAGGAGGTAGAATCTACCTCTCAAGACACTCTGGCTTTTGAAATAAAAAGATGACTTCTTCCACAATATTTCTAGTCTTTTAGCATGAAACCCTTCATTCGGGTTTTTACCAAGGCAAGAGTTACATGTTAAAGATATCTAAGGAATACGTCAGATTAACCAAGATAAGTATCTGAAACTTGTCTCCATCTTGTTTGAACTGAAAAGCTTTGGAAAACGAAGCAGATTCTGATGGGATACTCCTGAATATAGCCCAGTGCTCCTTGGTGAACTGTTAGTGAGGGTCCAAGCTGTGTTCAGGTGAAAGCCTGCTCCAGGGAACAAGCAAAGTGGTACAAGGAACAAAACGTGGGTCTAACTGGCTGATGCCTATCTACCCACTCATAATTTATACTGGAGCTTTATCCTGACAGAGCTGTGCTTAGCGTGGACTATGAATGGCAGGGTGGAGAGTTAATATATGACAGCAGACTCTTAAGTTCACACACAGGTTTGCTCCCCACAGTGCTTCCATGTATATTAAAACAGCAAGCATGGATTGCTGAATTTAGCCGACAGTGTTCAGAAAGGAATGGTTGAAACGATGATCAATTGATTGACTGATTTAATCACACACCTTCTCTTCTAATCAAACTGGGACTATCTGTTTATAGATAGAAACTTTGTTAAACCTTCATACTACAGGAAATGACTTCTGGTTTTGTTGTTCTAAACCAATGGACGTTTTTTGTTTTTGTAGTGCATATGCAATAAATATTATGTAATACATATTTTTAATTACAGAAATAACTTATCTACTACAGATGAAAAAGTATTCTGTGCTAGCTAGTGTGTAAGTGCTATCTAGATGTCTACCTGGCAACTGCAAACAGAGGCAATTACGTGCTGTGAAACTGATGGTACAAGCTCAACTGAGGCCCTTCAGAAGAAATCTGTGCCTTTGGGGTTAGTAGTACTTCATGCTGCTGACTTGGCTGCCTGAAGCTGAGGGCAATGTATTATTTATAAGATTATTATTAGATCAGTAATGATGATCAGTAATTCACTGGTGGTGCTTGATTCTGGGCAGATGTTCTGGAATCAAAGATGTTCGGAGAGATGTGTGCAAAGGCCTGATTTTTATGCTGAGGTCGGTGTGCTGTGCAGATTTTCCAAGCCGTCTGACCAGGCAGACCCAGAGGATGTGATGGAAATGCCCCAGGAAACACCCTGGGACCCTCATCCTCCTGTCCTGCTGCTCTCCTCTTCCAAGGTGCTCCACCTGAATGTCATCTGGAGAGTTTCCAGCCAGGAGGAAAATCTCCTCCCAGGTGGGACCAGACACTGGCAAAACCCTGGAGTTCTTTATTTAAACAGAAAGATTTAAGAATGCCACTCATTTGTCATGAACACAGTACCAGAAACGCAACCCTTTTCTCACACTTAAACATGATCCTTCCTTACAACCACAGTGTACTCCCTCACATAACCATCTATATCAGACTGGTGCAGTGGATGAGAAACCAATAACTTAAGAAATATATATATTTAAAAATATGTTTTATAGATATGGTGCTCAGGAACATGTTTTAGAAGTGGGCCTGGTGAAGTTAGATGGACTTGATGATCCTGAAGGTGTTTTCCAACCATAATAATTCTATTATAGCACTTTAAGAGGTTTTGCTATTTTTCCCTCCAGAATTTGGGGGTCACCTCTGCTCTCTGAGGTCCTTGTAAGCACTTCTTTGGCTCTGTCAACAAGGACTGTAAAAATCCCATTGTTTTGGAATAACACATGGTCATTCAGGCTCATCAGCTCAGTGGGCATTTTTTTTCTCTCTTGTCCTAATATTGATTTCTCAGAAAATCATTCTGAAACCATGGGTTGAATTTTAGGGGTAGGAAGATAACTAGCTGATTAGTTTCTAATCTAAATTAAAAAATCAATCAATCAATTAGCATGTGCTTCCATTAATGGGCTTTATTTATTTAGGGTTAACGGAGGTGGTGTTTTCCAGTTACACATCATGCCTGCAAACAGGGCAGCAATGCACGGGTTTCTACCTGCTACTGGGGAACTGTAGCAAGTTACCACAAGTCAGCTGAGCTGCAAGTGCATTCTTCTGCTTGGGGCACATGCAAAACACTACACTTCACTTTGCCCTTTTATGTGGGCTACACCACATAAGCCAGCATTTGCTTCCATATAAAAGCATTCCCAGGGACGGTTACTGCAGCTTAGCTGACTCATGGTAATTTGTTGAACTGCTGTGATTGGATCATCTCTGCTGTTTTGTTTTTTTTTTTTTAATGAAAGCTGACTTTTTTTTTTTTTTTTCCCCATGCACCTCATTCTCTGAAGCTGCTACTTTGGATAAGAACACCATCCATCATGAAACTAGTGACACAACCACAAGGATGGGCAAAGCAGCTCTTCTGCACATTCTCATAGCTAATGGGAGGCATTTAATAAATTCCTTAATATCAGCTGGTTTTAATCTACATGACTGGTAATTGAGATCTCTCCCTGGCATACATTCATCCTGCATCTCATCTCTTCCTCCTATGTATATCACATCATATCTAAGTCGGTAGGTCTGCCTTGAAATGCACTATGAACATGCCTCTCGAGGGACAAAAGCAAAGTTCTGTTTCATACTCCCATTTCTCTTGACTGCAGAAGGATCAGAAGTTATAGCATGTACCACATAGCCAGGAATTTTTCTACCTGATGATACTGGATGTTCATTCAAGAAAGAATGATCAGCCTTTTAATACCTGACTACCAACTTGTTGAAAAGACTGAGGAGCTGAGGTTTTGTTATACTCCAGCAAGTCTGGAACTGCATTTGGAGGGTGAGTCAGCCAAATTGTCCAATGCAGAGAATCAGATGAAATCAGGCTTGGATTCGCAGCCTCAGACCTAAACTCTGGGGAAATTACATGCCCACAAGGGGGATCTCGGCATAGCAAAGAGGCAGAGATAAAAAATTCCAAAACAAAAATAAAAACTCTTCTTCCTGCTGAGCCAGGTCTTCGGCACTTTTCCTTCTCAAGACAAATGGTAATTCTTCTGGCCACAGTCCTACAGGTAAAGGATGGCCTTCCTTATAAACTTACTACATGTCCACAGATTTAGGACCTGCTTTTCAGAAGCAACTTTAGCCAGGCTTTTATTTACCAGCCCTAAAGATCAAATGATTACAGCTGATTAGACTCCATGTACTTCCATACGCTGAAATATAGGGAAATGCAAATGCACACAGTCAGTCTAGGGCCTTGAGTGGTGGCCAGAATTTCAGAAGGAATAAAGCTGAAGGGAAGCGTCAGTCGGAGAAAGGATTAGTGAATCTGTCCTTACGGGACAGCTGTAACCTTGAGTTAACCCATCCTCAAGGAGGATAATCTGGGAGGAGATCGCTGTCTAGCTCTGGCATTCAGGGGTTGCCTTCTCTGTCTTGGCTTATGTTAGCAGAACCTTGGATGGTCTCGGGGCAGTCAAGGGATTTCCAGGGATTGCTTCGTTGTCTCTGCAGAGGGACAACTTGAAAGACTTCTGCACACCTAAGTTCCATTTGGATGGCTTACACAGTTGTAAATAGCCTTGTGCTGGCATTGCACACAGCAGTGGATTTTACTGAATGATGGCAAAACCAGTCCCTCAAAGCTGCATAGCTGCCAGTGAGTACGATAATCTCATTCAGGTCACTCCTCCCTTGGTCTCTCACCACTCCTGCCTTTCCTTAGGCATGCAGAAAAGCCTCTGATTTTTTTTTTTATTTTTTTATTTTTTTTAATGCCCTGTTTTCAGTAGGGCACCTTAAAGGTCAAGTAAGACATTTGATATATTTTAACGCAGGCAGCTTTGGAGATGAACAGATTTGACATATTTAAATAAAACATCCTAATAGCATGTTCTGGCCTTGAAGGCCTCAGGCAGCATACATTGTATTTGTTAGACACTATGGCTTAATTACTCTCATAAATGAATTATACCCATTTCAATTTAAAACCATAAGTGTTGCATTTGAACTAGGGTCAAATTAAACTTTCTGTCAATTATGCAGATTACTTAAGCAATTATGTAAATTGTTAATAAATTCTTAAATGGAGGGATTTTTTTTTTCTTGCAAAAATATGTATTTTATGCATTACCAAGCTTAAACACTTTCAGAGGACAAAAGTATGGGAGAAAAATAGAGCATAACTTTGAACAGCTGTCTCTGGATTTGCTGCACTGATTATCTCCACCTTATACGCTGGTGGGCAAGGGTCTTCTGCGCTCATGCTGAATCAGAAGGAGGCCACCAAGGTAAGGCTGGGTGATGGTTTTCCATTCTCCTAGGATATAAGAAGTGCTCCTGTGGCTTGAGGCAGGATGCTGCAGTGGTGACCACCAGCACTGTCACAGGTTGTGACACAGTCCTAGGGATGTCGGGGTAAGGTCCCTCTCTGTCTCATACTTTGTGATGCAGTTCTGTAGAGAGAAAGCTTTTGGAAGTAGTCACTACACTTTCCTTTTGATTTCCATTTGCTTTACTGTTTGAAATCTGTCTCCTTCAGTGAGAAAGAGGCAGAAGCTTTGCTGCTGATTTACGTATATGGTGGTTAGAGTCAAGAACAATGAAAACAGTTAAAAGCAATAATCAAAGTAAAAACGTTCATTTCTCTGGACTTGTATTTCCTTTCATACTCCAACCACTCCATAAACACAAAATCCTCATCTTGCTTCCATGAGGAAAAGGGTGGAATTACACAGTTATGACCAAGGAACAATCTTGCAGAATTTAGGCCACTGCTTGCTGGATGTGTTTTGATGCAATTACGCTGAATTTATTTCTGTGCGAGAGTGATTGGAATATTCAGGTTCCAATTTCAGTCCTGTCATTAGGAAGCTCAACTCTCCCAAGACCTGCTAGTCCTCTCACACACACCAGTTTTATGCTAGTGCAACTCTATTGACTTAATTAGAATTAGTCCCTGCAACGAGAAAAGAATCAGGTCCATTAACTTCAATGGGAACTTTCATTAGGACTCAGTTCAGTCTCCAGGGACTTCTAAATGAATTAAAGCTGCATCCATTTTGCACCCCCACAGAATCCCAGAAAGGTGCAAGTTGCGTTTCTGTGTCGCCTCCGCCCATTTGACGCTGACTTGCACGTCGCCGTTATTGAATCCTGCTGATTTGTGTTCCTCCCAGACCAATTTTTGCTTGTCAAAAGACCACAGAGGTTTCCAAGTTTCTACAAAGACGCGTCTGTGATTTATCTAAGCCTGGCGCTCGCCTCACGGCTAGTCTTGTTTCTACCGTGATGCAAGTTGTTCCAGCACCGGGTGGGGTGAGAACTGGAAATCCCACCAGGAAAAACAGGAAAGCAGAGCAGTGATTGGGTCTAGGAGTTCAGGAGCTTTTGCATCTCAGCTTTGGCAAGGGCGGTGTTCAAGCCCAGAACTTGGGCGTTCCCAGCTTGGCCCGTGACTAATTGAAATCCTAATAAAGAAAAGGCCTCTGCCCTCAATCCTCTGGGCCACTTACCTTGTGCAAATTAACATTTTAACATCAGTTATAAAATGTGCTACATCTCTGGGAGGTGGGTGGTGGGGGGCATGAGGGAGGGGGAAGCATCTAATGCAATGAAATATGCATATCAAAGCCGAAAAAGAAATGGGAAAATTCAATGAATGCTAAATTATGGACCTACAGAGGGCCGTCTTTGTTAAAATCTACATGGCAATATCTTTAAACTCCAGAGTATTAACCAAAGGCATGGGGGCAAACATACCTGGCAACCCTGTACTTTTTATTCTGTGTGACACAGAGAAAATACTTTATAAAATATTAGATGAAAGGGCCCTTTCAAAGCTACTTTGCTTTTATGGTGCCTTTCTCTCGAGATGTTCTGCATACTTAAAAGTCAGAGCCACCTTGAGTGGATTACATTATTTTTTTTACAGTGCGTTATAGCTTTTTCTCAGCAGCCGACGTAACAACCACCAGACCTGCGTTCCCAGTGCCTTGTTGTCATCATGATAAGCATTTACTGTGATAGGAAGGCAAAGAGAATCAACCTTTTTAAACACACACAAAACCCTCGCCGCTTTGTTGGAGCAAGCGGCAGCCCCAGCTCACAGGGATACACAGGGGCTGTAGACAGAAAGCTATTTAGAGCATTGAAAACAGGCTTATTACCCTGCTATTTTTTTGTGCACAGGATTTTTTTTTTCCCTCCCTCCCTCTCTCTCTCTCCCTCTCTCTCCCCCTTTTTTTTTCCGTGACATTAGAGAGTCCGAAGTGACATACATTTTTTATAGCTTCATAAAGTCGTCTCCTGACCGGGTCACCCTTCTCATAACTAGGGAGCAGAACGCTTGAAAAAAGCCATTCATCAACGTGAAAGGAGCCGCTGTCTACTGGCTCCAATATGCACACAGTCTGGCAAGATTCAGCTCAGTGCAAATGCTAAGTTACTCCTTTGCTAATGCCAAATGACCCGCTCACTTCTATTAGCACACAGAAGGGGACAAGAAGGGCATGGCTGCTGTCCGTGTCTGCATAAATGCCTCTCAAGAAGCAAACCGGGATCAACGCTTCTTGCTAAATGTACTGAACACATACAAAAAACTAGTTTCATATTTATACTAATTAAATATTCAATTAAACAAAGATAAAATTATGGGAAGAAAATTTGTTCTTGCCTAATGGGCTATGTCCCGTTTATTACTTTTCCACACATATACCATTAAAATCTCGGCAAAGGGACGTGGGATTGTTACTCCTGGTTTACGTCCTCCCCTCGCTCCCCCACAAAGAGAGCTTCTCGCTTCTCTCTCTCTTTGTTCTCAACCCAGCCCGTAGGACTGTGTAGGTAAAATCAGGCAGAGGGACTAACAGACTTCTCTTTCTGCTGCGGGAAATCTCCCGAGCGAACGACCGTTCTGCAAAACACAGACATTTGCAAAGGGTTTGCATGTGGGAATATACCGATGCATGAGGAGAAAGGAAGGATTATCCTGGATAAGGCCTCTCTTTGCTGTTAATGATGACCAAGACCAGATGCCTTCAAGGAACACCCTGGAGACCCTCTAGTGGGCAACTCTGGGATGACCTGCCAGGAGAAGAAGTTTCTTCCTGACCCTAAGTAATTAGAATTTAGACTTCTGTCTGGAAGCCCGAGGGTTTACCCCAATACCGTGAAAAAAAGTCTGTTAGAGATGTTCAAAATGAACAGTAGTTTTTCTCATTACCAAAATAAATGGTAAATGGCTTTTTCAATCTTGCTTTTGACTCCAAAGAGGCTTTGTGGCAATGAATCTCATAGGTTAATAAGTCAGTGCGTTAAAAACTGTCAAAAGCAACAGCAAGGAAACAGTTTGCTTTCTCGAATTTAAATGTATTTCATTGTTCTTGTCTTACAGGAAGAGTGATAAATCATTCCTTGATCTAACTTTCCTATGCTGTTGATTATTTTGTAAAAGTCTTCCACTCATCTTCTGACTCATCTTCTCCCAATGCTAAAGGGTCCTCATGGTTTTGGTTTCTGATTTTAAGAAACTATTTCACTACCCCTTTTTATTTTTGTGACATTTCTGTGAATTCTTATATCTATTTTGTGTACTTTTTGCAGATAAAATGATTGTTCACTGCTTGTTCGTACAGTGAAGTGGTACCACTTAACAGATTACTTTCAAATTTTTGTCTTCTGCTGCTTTCACTGTTGCTATATATTTCACCATGGGTTTATTCACCTTTTCCTAACGCCCCAAACTTTTGTATCTCTTCTTTTTTCCAATTGTAAGATAATATGTACCAGGGAACTTCTGGAAACCATGGGTCCGTGTAATTAGAACTATGTGCTTAGATGGGATTTCCTTTTTACAAAACCTGAAGGTTTACAACAGCTGCAGTCTTGTTTTGCTTTTGAAAGGGGAACACTTTTGCAGGATGGATGCAAGGGAGCTCTTTACCTAGGGAAACCTGAGTTCACCATAACATTTCGTTTGTGCAAGTAGTTTGTTGAGTACTTTTCTCATTATTAGTCAGAGCTAATTGTCTTCATCTTTCTCCTGAACAGGGCACTAACTTGAAAAATAATGTTCCTCAGAACAGAAACAGATTGGGAGTGTATTGGTCCAGAAGAAAATTAAAGTGCATTGTTAACACTTCCCGGATAATGTTCTTTCCTGAACCCACCTAGGCAGATCTCAGATATTGAGTGGAGGAGGAAGGCTAGTCAAAAGAAACACTTAAGCTTTTTTTTTATTTTTTTTTCTTCCTAAGGCAGTCATCACAGTGTTTCATGTGGGCCTTACGGGAACTGTCAGTCAGAAATAGCTTCCTAAACTGAATGCATGTACATAATGTTGGGATAAGTCTGTGCTATGAAATTCAGAGATCCAGCCAGAGGGAAAAAAAAAAACCCAAACCAACAATCGTCTTCCCAAGCTCTGGGTCGAAAGTACCAATGGAAAATACTGAAGGCCTTTTTAACTCTTTCTTTGTTGTTGCTGTTCGGGAACTTTCTCCAATGAATAGTGCTTCTTTCTTTCAAAAGCCGTTCTCCCCTTAGATATACAAAGGTCAAAGAAAAGCAAAACAAAAAGCGGGGGAAGTTCAAGTATAGAGTCAGTGGCTAAACCCAAACTGATGACCCCATTCCTTCACACAGATACGCTTCTACCTGCTTTAAGCTCCTGTGCAGGAGATAGAAAATAACACACATGAAGATACTTGGGTGTCAAGGCAGTCAGGCTGTAATTGCCAATTATAAAAGGAGACGGTGAGGCTGCAATATTGATTGAGTTTTTGGAAGAGAAACTAAAGCAAACATAGTACATTCTGCAAGCATCATAGCTTCGTTGTGCCAAGTTAGATAAAACAGGGCCAGCGGATTTGTGCTATAGAAGTTTCTCAAATGCTCCCCTTGACAAATGAAAGTCCTTCCCAAAGTTGTGTCTCTAGAGGGCTTGCTTCTTTTCCATACCATTTTCTGTGGAGCAACAAGCTTACAAAAAGAAATAAGAAAAAGAAAAAGAAAAAGAAAAAGAAAAAGAAAAAGAAAAAGAAAAAGAAAAAGAAAAAGAAAAAGAAAAAATATTCTGATTGGTTTTGAAACAGAGATTCTCTGCAAAATCCCAAATGGTTTCCAACTGTTTCAGATTCAAAGTATTTCCAAGTATATGTGGAATTTGAAACACAGAAACAATTGGGCAATACGAATGGATGAAGCTTAAGCATCCCTCGTTGCTTTTCTGCCATCATCCTAGTGAATGCAATGTGACACTGAAACTATGAAGATGGACACTACCAGGCTTTAGCAAAGGTCAAATGTCTGCTTGGATCAGTTAGGTTAAAATTCACCTGCAGGCTGCTGATACCATTCCTGTGCTTCCCCATCCTATAGCGGTTCCAAATGACTCCCTGTCTTTTTCTGAGCATATTAAAATCAAACCAGAAATCAGCAAACAACAAGAGGCTCTCAGTCCTTCAGTCTAATCTTAAAAAACACACCATAAAGAAGAGTTATCTGGGAAGCAGAAGGCAATTGGGGGTTTCTTGTTTGCTGCTGAGGAAATCTTCAGAAGTTTTAAAAATTCAGTTTCTAAAAGCAATGAGAATGTAACTTCTTTTGCTAGTCCCCATGTTCTCTTTGCTAGATTTGTTTGAGGATGTGTTTTCTTGTAAGATTTGCTAAACAGTCTAGTTACAGCCGGTTTCATACTCACAATTTCCTTTGGTTTCACTGTGACATATATGAATTTGTGGGCAGAACTGGATGGCTGAGTAATTTATAGAGAAGGTCAATACTAGATTTGTGTGAATAATTGATTTTTCAGCTTGTTTGTGATTTTTTTAAAATAGACTGTTTAGAGTCCAGCTAAAAAAAGAGCCTTTGTTAATGTCTTGAATGCCTCAGTGAGTTGTAGGAAAAAACAATCCACACTGAAATATTTTATTCTTGGGAAGTCTTAACTTTAATCAACTTAAAATGTACTGAGAACAGAGCAATTCAAGTTGAAAAAGAAAATTAACAAAACATTTGAGCTTGTCTTAGAGTTCTTCAAAAGAAACAATTTGGTCAGTTCAACTTTTTCATTTCTTTGCTCTTAAACCAAAGAAGCGTTTTGAAAGAAGCTTTTACAACCAAAATATTTGTCTAGCTGTAACTACTGCTGAAAATGTACTGCCAAGCATGAAGAAATTGAGTTTTGTCTTTTCTGTAATTTCTGTTATTCTTAAAGTCTTTGTTTTTGTCTATCAGATTTTGAGCTCTTAATTTAAATGTCAAAATATACTGAAATTAAAAGGGAGCTGAAAGAAAACATTGATTAGGTTCTGAGCAAGCTCGGGTACACCAAGGGGGACTATTTTTGTTTGGTTTAGTACAATCTTATTTTTTCAGGATTAACTGGAACTCTGTTAACAAGCAGACAAAACCCCTTGCAAGCAGAAAAAGAAGTGGCATTATTTGCAAATGACCCCTTTTCTCTAAATCTGTTCTCTTTTCAGAGTACACTGAAATACTTCCGTTGACTTTGGGTTTCTATCTCCCACGTCCCACCTAGGTTGTGGTATTGTCACCTCCAACCTCTACATAATTTTCCAGCCACCCTCTCGCAACAGCTCTTGCGTCACTTGAGCGTACAGTACCGCATCCTTCTGTTTCTTAGAAGAGCTTTGCCCCAGTCTCTCGTTTCCATTCATTTGCAGCCTGATACTTTTCTCTCCCTGACACGTCCTGTATCTTTTGCCTCCCCATCACATCTTGCTGTTGGATCACTTCATGCTGCATCCCATTTGCATACTGAATGCCAGCAGAGACAAGGTACCAATGTCGTGGGACATGACCCGCAACATCTCGATTGAGACATGCATTTTTGGATCACTCACCCTAATCCCAATTGAGATGAAATGCATCTGAGCCACAACTTTGGCAGATGGCTCGCAAATCAGGTGTTTGCAAAATCCTCCCCAAAAGTGGGAAGCATTTGTGTATGCTCTGTAAACTCCAACACTCCCCTGGCGACAAAGAGCCTGGTCCTCTCCTTGGGCACCCAGGTGGGGCTTAGTTTTCAGGGGATTTACCCCCAAAATATATGCTATTTTCTGTCTAAACCAGCCTGATTTTTTTTGGAAAGGATTTTACAGGGCCTTTTGCAGGAGGGTTTTTTCTTTTTCTTTTTTCTTTTTTTTTCCCATTTAATATTTGGAGCTCACCTAAACCTCTTGCTCAGTCTCCTGTAGATAATTAGCTTGAATGCCATTTCCATCCGTTGTGCTAATGTGAAATCAGACAATGTCAGGAACTGGTAGAATGGGTTTTGAAATGAGATTGCTTACTTTGTGGGTGTGCAAAGGGGATTTTTTTTTTTTTCCGGGACTTTGGGAGCCGCTGGGGAGCCTGCTTCAGATATCTTCTTACTTGCTTTTATTAACGACATTGCACAGAATTTGCATGAAGTCAAGAGCGATACACAAACGGCTGCGAGAGGGAAAAAAAAAGAACCCGCTTGCTCCCTTCACTCGAAGCAAACATCAGTAAGAGGGTTACAAAGGGTAGTTATGAATCATTTGGAAGCCCTTGTTTTGCAACCGTTTTTTAATAGTTGCTTGTCCCCCGACAGTTGCTGCCTGCCCTCTTCCTGGTGGTATACGTGTAAGGCAGAGATGTGTTAATCAGCTTTATGAAGTTTGACCGTAGCAAGCCTCCTGCCTATACTCTGTCAATCAGCATTTGGCCTGATGGTGCAGTTCTCCTCTTTGCTGTTCCACTGGTTGAGTTCATTGTTCAAATATCCTTGGTGGAGTCACCCAGGATGGGATTCTGCACGAGGTCAGGGTGCCTCTGTTTCATCCATCTCGTAAAGTCTGAATGAATCTCAGCTGAATGATGCTCCTTAAATAAAGTGGCTCTTAGTTTTGTTTTTTTTTTTCTTTCTGATTTGCCTCCGGACTCCTGGGAACAAGGGGCTTAAGTTTTGCACAGTGTTGTAAGTCGGGAGGAACAGCAAGAGAGTCGCAGATTTACACAGACATGAAATGAGTGGAAGTGAAACCAGAGTCCCCAGTTCTTTTATACTCAACACAATGCCCTTTTGCCTTTCCTCTGCCTTCCACTGAAAAGAAAGATCTCTACACCCACCACCACATTGCTTTCCTACCACCTCATTACTCTTCTCTGAATGCTTCTGGCTTTACCATTTCAATGGGGAACGGATCTGAAAAATTTACAACAGACCTCTTGTCTCTAAGGGAGGAGAGGAACTCAGTAAGGTGCTGGGTGAGCTCGCCAGCCCTCCAAGCCCTCTCGTTTCCTAGAGAATATGCTTAATATTTTCTAGATTGAGCCCCGTCCTGGAGCCGTGATCCTCCAGCAACACAGGTTGGTCTCTGCCCCTACACTTGTTGAAAGCCCTGTACCGGGGCGTGTCGGTGCCTGTCCCCTGCCCGTATCAAGGCTGCAGACACCCAGCAAGCGCAAACCAATCTTCGCTGGCGCGTGATGCAGGCACGGCAATTTGTTAAATTTCCACATATGACACCTCCTTCCCCCGGCACCCCTCCCCACGTCTCCTCTCAGCGTAGTTGAACTTTAAAGGGCCCAGGAGGAAAAAAAAGAAATAAGACTTTAAATAATTTATTTTGGAGAAACAGTCAGTGAAGAGGAACAAATAATGTTTCACTAAAAGAAGCGGGACCTTTGACACTCCCCTTTTCGCTCGGGTACCTGAAGGCCTAGCCGGATTGCATTAGTGAAATTTTCATTTGATGGCATTTTAATATTCTGCCTTGATGACTTTTTAGCAACATTTACTTTCAGAGGTCTTGAGTGCTCCCTCGGAGGAAATGAAACATGTCAAAGCCCATTACAAAAATCAAAATTTAAATACCTCGGCCACGTTGGGGCTCACACACAATCCCATCAGCGCTTAAACTGCGGCTCACAACTACTCATTCACTTGCTCAGTTGGTAATGAGTACATTTGATGAAGCATTCTGGGGTCATGGAACATACGTTAGTGATCTAAACTTAACCCATTGATTGCTTATACACAGAGGACCGGGAAAGGGGGTATTTTATTGAAATGTAATGTTAGAATAATTTCCGCCAGTGGTGAAATAACTTTCTTCTTTTTTTTTCTTTTTTTTTTTTTTTTGAACAATTGCTTTGATAAATTGGAATGTTAATAAGCTTGATGGGAGGGCTTTATTTAAGGTGGGGAGGAAGGATGCAGACTGGGCATACAGAGCCGTCAGTTGAGCTCTTCAGCCACTGAAAGGCAAATACAACACTGGAGCTTTCTTCTTACAAAACCTGCATTGGGCTTCATTGGAAATTTTCCTTGTTCTATAATCTACCTTCTTTTCTTACTGATGTATTAATTGGTGTGGTAGAGACAAATGGAGATGTCCAGTGCAGGATAGTAGGGTGTTAGCAAAAAAGTGCTAAATTCTAAATATCATAGCTAAAATTCAGCAATAAAATGTTTATTAAGTGTCTGCACTACATAAATCAATCCGTGCATACACTGCATTTGGTTCCAGTTTAGAGGTTGCATTTTTTCTAAGTTATTCTCCTTTGCTCCTTATTTTTCAAGAAATCTAGCACATACGGCTGAGAATGTCTATCATTCCCTTCTTTCTTCTCTTCCTCCCCCCCGAAATGAGATGCTGTTAATCTAGTCCATGAGATAACCATGGTGTCAATATGCCAGTGTAAGATTTTTTGCTGCTATCATGTTGAGTGCATATATAATCATCCTGAGTGATATATAATCAGCAGCAGTTCCAAGAATCATCCTAGCCAATGCTTTCCCCATCCCCAAAGAAGGCTGGCTCCAAACTGCTCTTTGGCATCCCAGAACAATCAGAAGTCTGCTTGGTTTATCCAGCAATTGATGTCCTTTCAGTCAGACAGTTTTCTCCATCCTTTTCCTTTCAGTTGCAGCAGTAAAACCAGCATTTAGAAAGCAGATGTGACGCAGAATCCAAACGTTCATTAGGATCCAGAATAACCTCTTACTCAGGAAAGGCCAGATACCACAAAATCATTGGACACAACTTTGTGTCCATGAAAACCACTTTTTTTCCAGCCAAAGACTTGTGTTTCAACACTAAATTTGCTCCTTTTCTCACTTTGCTCCTTTTCACACTGAAGCTTACAGAGGACGATCGCTTTTAAAGCTGGTTTCACATGTGAGTGATAAGATGCCAAACGGCCCTTGAAGATGAAGGAATGATGAAACTTTGGAAAACAGCTTGGATCTCACCTGAATATCAATGACCCTTTGAGCTGATGGGAGACTTTCTCCCTCACACACAATTAGATAGAGATTAGGCTGGGCTGGAAATTCCCAAAGGCAAAATACAATAAAAGCATTGTACATGGGGAAGGTTGTAACCCTTTCTTTCGTTGATGAAAGAGTAGCATAGCTCTAAGGATTCATAACATTAAACAGTTGTAGGTATTGTGAGGAGACCACTATTAAATTGAATCAGGCCCTACCACTATTTTGTTGTGGGCTTTTATTGCTAGGAGGAACACAGAATACAGGAAGCATCTTGAGTGTAAAAGCTCTTTCTGGGATTATGAAGGACAAGTGGTTCAGTGCAATTTATACATGCTATAAATGTTGTCAAAAGTCCAGTTGCAGCCCCTGACCAATTACTCTGAATTGCACAAACTATGTGTAAAATGCTGGTTGTTATAAACAAACTTTAGGAGTTCCCGTTATTCCATCTTGGCTTCTCTTAAGGTATGACAATTCATTGTGGGCAATCCGACTGTAAATGATATCTGACTTCTTTTTTTTTTTTTTTTTAAGTTGTCTTCTGGAAATGTGCTTGCAATCAATTTTTACAAGTAAGAATAGTTAGCAGGAGCCAGTTTTAACCACATCTATTTAGATCATGTCAAATAGCAAGGCAGGCAGTTCGCAAACTGGGGGAATTCTTCAGTGAATTTGTGTAGCGAATAATTTTGACGTTCTGTGAAGAGAAAAAGGAGGCAAACTCACAGAACTTGTTACAGATTCTTCGCTTGGCTCTGTTAGTAACTAGGGAAAATCAATACAATATGAATGAGGGATTCTGAAATCAGGTAAAGGAGACAAATATAAGGAGCCTTCTGCAATTCTTATTCTTGGTGAGCGGCATTGAACTTTCTGCTTTTGCAGAATTTGTCAGTATCTCCATTACAGAAACAGGGAACAGAAATTGATCTGCCAGAGCTGTCCTTGTCACATTGTAGGAATGCAAAGCAGAGGACTATGTGCGTGCTCCAGACTTTGACGTCTTCACGCTCAAACTCATAGAAACCAGCCGCCCAGCAGTTTGTTACATGGTAGATAGACACTCTGAGACAAGATCACTGCTGAAAAGCAGCCTGGTTACATTTGCCCTGGTTCTGCTGATCTGACTCAAGACCTCTCTATGAATTTGTTGACCCATTTCTCCCCCGTTCTGGTGCCCGCTCTGCACACCACGTATGCTATAAATCCATCGAGCGGTATGCTGCACTGCTCTTCTGTAACATGAATTTATGCTAATGGCTGTCTGCATATGCTTATATCACATATCTATATTAAACTTAATAGTCTGTTACATTGCTTCTTAACCCTGTGTCCACACATGATTAACTTTTCTGATTTCTTTCAAAACCGTTATTAACACAGTGTAGCATTTCACTCAACATGTCACTAACTTTCCCTGCCTGATGCGGGAGTTGGGGTAATTATGCAGCCCTATAGCTCTTCCAAATAACACCGTACACAAAGAGTTACGGGTTTATTCAGAGATTTGGGGATCTCTATGGTGTATGTTTATGTATACTTGCTTTTATTTAAGTAGTGGTAAAGGATGATCCTTCAAAGACTGCTTTTCAGTTAAATGCTTTTCAGTCCTTTTGGGCCCACATGTCCTATTTAGAGGAAAGACCATTGACATGCTCACATTTGTAGTGATATGAAGGTCAAAGCTGGAGTTTAAAGAATAGTTCAGGTGATATGGAACTCATTCGCAAAACTTTCTGGAGACCTGCAAAGAGCCAAGCTTGAACCACTTTGGTCATGCAAGCATATTCTTTTTATGTAAACATAATACCAATAAAAAATGAATTTATTTCTAGCATAAAACATTGCATTTGCTTGTAGATGTATAGTTTCATTGGTGTAGATGCAGACTTCTCAACTTTGTGCTCAAGGGAGCACCAGCATATTTTTGTACCCCAGTTACAGCTCTGGCTGTGGATGCTAAAAGCAGAGATAAGTTTGAGCTGAAAGGTTCTGCCATGTAGCACACTCTCTGAAGTCAGAATTACATACCAAACTCTCCAGTTTTGTTTCCATGACACATTTTAAGGTTACGATGCTACTCTAATTTATAAGCCTCTGAAACCATGAAGTTGTGCTGGAATCCAAAAGCCTTTGGAAAATTCTGACTGTTGCAATCCGCACTTAAAAGGTGAATTTCTTATTTTGCTCCTATTTTATAAGTGGCCTCTGATTTTTAACTAGTTGGAAGATAGGACAGCAAGGAGAAAAATCACAACAAATTATATGTCAGGTGTACCTTCACACAATGCACTTGCTGTGTTAAATAATGGGAGTAATAGAGACACAGCCACTAGTTTTGCTGGGTGGGGGGGATGGTTATTCCTAAGGAAGGTGAAACAGCGGCCACCAAATCAGCAAGTAAATCTTTGGCTCTTGTTTTCTCAGTCCAATGGCCACATGTTGGTTTTCTTCTTTCTCCATACCTTCATCATTTTGAACCTCCTATGTGCTCGTCATGGTATCTTGCAACACATGGTCTCAAAAAAACCTTTCACACAACATTGCATTAACAGGACCATAAGTTTTTACAGACTTTGCTAATAGGTGCATGCTAATCTCAAAGTGTTTTTCAAATTTCCTGTTTAACTTACTGTATAGCCTTTTGACATCATGGCAAAGCAACACAAAATAATAGTAGTAATAATAATAGTAGTAGTGGTAGTTGTGATAATGCTGCTGATAGTTTTAACGACACAAAATTAGACTCAGTAAGTTCCCGTGGATGTTCAGCTCTGATCTGTTTTGCTCACTACACTTAAATCCAGTGCTTATGAGCGTAAAGATTTCTCATAATTCACGTAAGCAAGAGGTTGTCAACTGAGCTAATGGGATACAGCAGTTTCAGCTATGCTGTAAGTATTGCAAAAAGGGTCATTTTTACCTGACGCTAAACAGAGATAAATTCTCAAGTATTTCTGCTCCACAGGCAACTCTTTCTATTAAACTTTTCAAACCTGTCTGACTTGTTCTCCTGCCCTTCCGCAGAACATCAGGTGCATCTCCAGCCACAGAGCTGGAACACGAAGCTCTCATTTGAAGCCATAGTATTCATTTCAAGCTCAAGTACAGATTAGGAAGAGCACAGGACTCTTACTGAAGAATTTCAGTGTAAAACTGACTTTTTGTGGATTTTTCCAAATACAAACACGATGAAAAATAGTATCAGATGTGAATTGATAGGATGTCCTTACTTCAGGTACTATTACTCTGTAATTTCTGTTGAAAACTATCTCTTGGGTAAGGACACAACTGAACCCATGGAGCAAGTGAGTGTATTAGTGTTGATAATTAATGGGGATGGACATCAGCATGGATCACCCTTTTTAATTACAAATATATAGTTCATACTCTGGAAAAGTTTCAGCCTTGGTAGACTAAATGTGAAGCGAGAGGAGAAGTGGAAGCTAATGGAAAAGTAATGTAAAGAAACTGTTTCCTCCATGCTTTTTTTTTTTTTTTATTTTCCTGTTTAGTCCAGTTTGAACAAGCTTCTGGAGCTTATTAATGACATTGTTATTTATTCAGCTCGATTTTGAATTCACAAGACTAGCTATGTTCAAAAGGCAGGAGCCCATGAGGAGAAATCTACTTCAGTCTTGAGAGGCCAGCTGCGATAGCCCTTGCCAAGTAACAGTTTGCAGGTTGTGCTCAAATAAAGCTTCCAGATACCATGGGAAGGTAGGAAAGACAGGGGGTCCTCGTTACTTTGAAGGAAACAGCTCCCATCTTGTAACTCGCTCTTTTCTTGCTGAGTGGGCTGACATTTTTTACACTTCCTGAGTGGACAAATACATAATTTACTAGCTTATGTGCAAATGTACTTCTAGCTTCTGCTGGATCAGTTCTGGCTCACAAACTTCTGCTCCAGTACTTGAACTTACTTTATCCTTTAGTCTCTGGCCAATAATTTTTATTTTTACTGGATGACAGTTTAGGCGATAGAACTATTTCTCTAGCATTATGTATGGCTTAACTGGCAGCTGTGAAGCTATGAAATCATTGTAATCATGATAGAAAATCACTATATATGTTGTTTTTCACACCCATTGACTAAACAAAGATGCTTGCCAATGGCATTACAGATAACCTAGATCATGAGTCCTGGCCATCCTAAAGCTGGGAACGCGTCTGATCCAGCTCAGTACTATATTTAAATACAAAACAAGTGTCAGCCAAGGCTATGTGAGCTCTATAATACTGAGCTCTCTCTGGTGTAATATACGTAGACATCATGAAACAGATTGGGTACCAGAGGGGCAAAAATAGAGTGAAATACCAGAGTGCTCTTGGGATTGATTGTATCACATAAGTGAGCAGGGAAAAGGAAAGAACTTCTGGTAGTGGAAGAAATGACTTGGCAACTCAGGGATGTGTTGTAACAAGAACTTGAATAAAATAAATAGGGAGCATTTTCAGGCTGTGGGGGCTGAATGAACACAATCAATCTTCCCTCAGCTGGAACTGCATCACTCTCACCCACAGCTCCCTCTACTGAATTGATATCTCATGGTAACTGAAGTTACAGAGTGAGATTCAAACAAGGGACATTCACTGAGCGCCCCATGATGTGTAGAATCATATATGGGATTTCTGAGTTGAAGGTTTCGCGGAGCTACAGCATCCCGTTGGTACCAACCCACCGAGCATGTCTTGCTGGTGGCCTGATGTGGGCATGTTCAAGAAATCCATCAGCTTCCCTGGAGTCTACATCCAAGCCATGGCATTGGAATAAATGAGTCCTTAATCTAATGCTGTTCCGTAATTTTCCAGGTGTCCCGGTGGCACGCTTTACCTACCACTTCTTTATCAGCCCTCTAAGTTCTCCTTACTTTCAGAGTCACACATTTCTTGTCCCTTTTAGGATGCTTTTGTCTTTCTGACTTTAGAGGAACCATGAAGGAAATACCAGAATCTTCGTTGTAGTGCCACTGATCCTGTGTTTGCTTGTGTGGTCACTTTACAGAGATTTTTGCTGGAGGAAAAGCGTTTTTTTGTGAGTTCAGGGCTTAGTAGGTAGCTTCTGAGCAGAGGAGGTGTGATGAGAGCTTATAGGTGCTTCTTCATCCAGGTGGTAGAGAAGTTATGCTACTGTGCTTTAGGAAGTTGCTGTGTCCTACTTTATTCATTAACTGGTGTCACGTGGCTCTTTGGTTTTTTAATTATTATTATTGTGGAAACAGCTAATATGAGCCAAGTTCATGTCAGACTCTTGAATAAAAGATTTCATTAAAAACCTTTGTGTGGCTATTTATTATACTGTTGATCCCTGGAAATATAAGATGTCAGGTGCAGGAGTCGGACCTTCAGCTCTGTAGAGTTCCTGCTAATTAAATTGCTAAGTGTGTCTGCTTGTTAGGAAAACCACGAGAAATGCACCAAGGGGAGGGAGAGAAGTGCCTATCTTGTCCTTTCTCTGCAGAGCAGTGTTTGGATCACTCTGACCTCCAGGTCTCGTAGGGCGGGTATCTACCCTATCTTACCCAAGGAGAGACAACAGGAACGGGCAAAGAGTCAGAGCTGGGGGAAGTGTGTGGCCAGGAGTTCAGCTGGAGATTTTCAGGCAAAACTTGCCCTCCTTGACACACACTTCACCCTTTCCTCTGCCAGCAGCCCCACACATCTGACATTTCTGTCAAAAGATACCCGGAGTCTCCCCGCCTCCCTCCCCTTCTTTTCTCATCCCTATGCCCTTTTTTTTTTTTTTCCTCTTTTTTTTTCCCCTTCTTTCCCTGTTATATGTGAATAGTGAGAAAATGACTGGAAACAATGTGCCAGTTTGCTGCACTTTACACTGAGGCCCTTTTCTCCTCGCCCCTGACTCGCGAATGACTGAGAGTTGTTTTATTGTACAAAGATTCTCAGAGAAAAGAACTTTTATTTTACCCAATAACACAAGAATGGGCAACAGGCAAACAGTTAGTGCCTTGTTCCCAGCTGCCACTCAGACCGCAGCGGGGGAATCACTAATGGGGTCTCTGTGCTGCCTCTCTCCTCTCCTCCGTCTCTCTGTGTCTAGTTTGGCTCGCGCCTCACTTGGCTGCCTGTGAGCGAGGGTGAAACGCTCCACTGCGTTTAATAACCCCACCTTTAGGTTTTTTGGGGAAAAAAAGGTTCTGAATTTTTGTCATCAGGGCTTGGAAGGCGAGCATGTGATGGAGGAAGGCCATGGACGTAGCGAAGCAACTTGTAATTTGTCCCCTTGCACCTCGAAAAAAATGGAATAGAAGAAAGAGCTGCAGCGGAGGGTGCCCGTGTTAGAAAATTAAAAATCATTTCTACTGATCCTTCAGCTGTTGATTCATAGTTGATATCTAAATGTCAGCCTTTTACAGCTTAATCATGGCTTTATTAACCCCTCTTTTTCCTAGCTGAAAGGCAGGCTGGCTGGAAGGAAAGAATAATAAAGATTGGAGGATAGGGAGGCTGAAATGTGAAGAGTGAATTAGACTTGTTTAGAACAGAAAAGACTAGACAAGAAAAGACAAGCTGGGAAAGAAGGGTGTGAAAAAAAACTAACAGAAAACACCATGCCATTGGCTGTCCAAGTGTTTCATATTCTCGGCAGCGAAGTATGAAGCATAGTTGTTGGAGACATTGAGAATTTGGGAAAAAAAAAAAAAAGCTTCTACTTAATTTCATCCATAATTCTTGAAGCTCGTCTGTCATTTAAAATACTTCCAACTTGTTATACACTAAGCCTCTGATTATGGATAGGATTTTCAGATCTTGATGAAGCTAGGTATTTAAACTCAATGAGACATAAATCATCACATTCCCTTTGAAAATCCCACAGTTTGGGGTCTGTTTTGATTTGTTTGATTTAGCAGGATGCCATTAGATCTGTGCTAACAACATCAGGGTCTAAAGAAGTTTTCATGTTGGACTAATACATTTTCCTGAGAACTTCTAGTCATATATAACATAAGCAAAAATACCTCTATCTCAGTTGGTGAGGCACTTCTTTATAACAATACTTTATTTTTAGTTGTTTATAAACACTTCCTAAGCTTTCTGAGTAAGACACAGGTTGACATACTAATTTTTATTATTTATATTTTTTAGAAAAAAAAAATAGTCATTTTGAGAGACTGAAATAACTTACATTGCTTGTCCAAGCTAAGCAATGTGCACCATTCATCTCCACTTAAACACAGGAGAAATACGGCAATTTTTTTGGTTGCATCTCTCATTGAGAAATTTGTCATGTACCTCAGCTTCCTTCTTCAGTGGGAAGAAAACTGTAATGTTTTTTTTCCTGTAGTCAGATACCCAGACATGAGCTTCTGCATCTCCTGAGGATCCCTTGGCTTCACTAACAGCCAGGTGGAGAGAGTGGAGGAGAATATAATGGAA
Organism: Trogon surrucura; assembly: GCA_020746105.1. NCBI lineage: Eukaryota > Metazoa > Chordata > Aves > Trogoniformes > Trogonidae > Trogon > Trogon surrucura. The sequence continues at coordinate 16,163,332 of CM036627.1, read as the reverse complement.
ATCATGGCAGGAATAATAAATTGCTTCTAATTACTTATCTAATAAATAATTATAATATCCTTTATATTTTAAGTAAAAAATAATTGACATGTATTTATGGTACAGAATTTTAAAATTATATACAAATAGGAATCCTAACAGTGTTAATCCTGTCTGATTCTCTTTTTTAAAAGCTGGAGAAGTTGAGCTGCTATTACTGACAAGATCCAGGTGCATTGGAATCAAACTTACTCTAGGCCAGGTGAGACTCTATAGGTGCAAGATTGTTTGAGCATCTTAATCCATTTTTGAAATATAAAATAGGTCTTCTCCTGTTTCACTAAAGCTTCATATGCTCTGCTCTTCAGGTTTATTTCCATGAGGCCTTTAGGTGCCAACTATGAAATGTTGCATTTATTTTTCATCCCATTCAATCTCATTCATGCTCTTATTAGGAATAGGAAACACTTATTTTTGAAATTGAAAATATACAGGCCGATATCTTTGAATTCAGAGGTATATTTGTTAGCCAAAATTAAGATTTTGCTGGTGTCTTACCTGTATCTAGCTGTATTGACTCTGCCCCATTTTTCTTGGCATTGAAGAAAAGGGAAATACATTTCCTATTAGTCACGTCAAAATTTCTGAAGTGGGATCCCTGCTTTCAGTGTAAATTTTCCACAGAATATATTTAGTGGCAGGATTCTGTACAGATTCCAGGGATGTCTTAGAGGAGGACTGGGCAAACTTCAGCTTAACATCTATACAGCTGCATTTCCAGCATTCCTGAGTTGGTGGGCCACAACATCAATCTGGTTGTGCCTTGGTCACAGAGCAGCGATCAGCTCTTGATCAATGGCACAGCCAGCCAGTTCATAGACACAGATTTGGTTTCCTCACATCACTCATTTCAGGGATGCAGATTTGTGGGAACAATTTAATCTGATCCTGGTTCGTATGGAAAAAATAAAGGGAGTGGCAACAGCTCTCTGTGTGTAGAGCTGCTAAAGCCTGTGGAAACCCCAAACTGAAACTAAACCTTGATGCTTTGCCTAGAAATTTCTCCAGGTAAATGCTGTACATTGGCTTAGTCCCTCTTCCTTTCCTGCTCACATTTGTTCTAATCTTCACAGCGAGTGTGGTCTTAGTTAACTGTTGCTCAGGTTGTAACTCAGAGAAGCAATTCAGGCTGCGAGAGCAACATTTCAATTATACGAATAATCAAATTCAAAATGTTATTTGAATAATTTGAGTTCTTAAATTAAGCAAGCACTTTTTTGCAAGTGGTCTATAAATTACATTTTCCGCTACATTGGCAGTAAACGGGTAATTAATATCTCAACTTTTCCTTCTTAATGTTGATTTAAGAAAAATAAAATAAGTTTAGAACATAAATGAGCTTTGCTTTCATAGCTCAAACATTACTGTCCTTGCTATTAGCTATGTAGTTCTGTTATCATTCTCTTTCCCATAGCTGGACAGATATGTAACTATACAGATCCTTCAGTTTAATTTAAATAGAGTAATTCTAGGACTAAGGAAAGTACAATTGAGTTGTAGTAATTTTTCTGTTGATTTCAGACAAAGTACGTCTTCATCTTTGGAATGAAATTATTTGATTTGTTACTTCTCATCCTGTACTAATCAAGCATTTAGGTTCATTTGCCTAACATCAAATGAATGTAAATTTAATTACTTTCCTAATAGAATAAATGTACCTAAGTTAAAACATTGCAACAATAATAATTTGCAGTGTCACGAATGCAGAGAACGTATTAAAAAAATCTCATCCAACCTCTAGAAAGGCTTTGTGAAAATGGCTTTTTTTTTTTTTGCTTTGCTAAACCAAAGGACAGTAATTCAAGTGGATTATGTAGGGTGCATTTCTCATCCAGGTGCCCTGGTGGGAGAGCCCCAGGCTGGCAGTTCTCTGCTGCTCTAACACTGGGGACAATGACAATAGGGCAGGGGGCAGCTGTGCCTGTGGGGAGGGACCCCAGAGGACCAATCCCAGCGTTCCTTCCCATGGTGCTCAGTAGAAAAGGGCCCCTGAGCAGAGCCCTGGGGCCTTGAGTGCTGCTGTGCTGGGAGGGTTGTCCTGGGCTGGGTGTCAGCTCTGCCTGTCAGCTCTGCCTGTGCTGCTCCTGCTGCCCAGGAGCAACGTTCCTCAGGACAGGTTGTCTGCCCTCTGCACCACCAGGTAGGAGCAGCACAGCTCCTTTTCTGTCTGGTTTTGGACTGTCAATGGGACTCTGGGCTCGGGCACTCCTCTCTGCTGCTGAGCCCATTCTGGGACTTTTTCCCTGCTCAGGACCTTGTTGTCATCTGGACGGAGTCGGTTCCATATTAACATATTTTCTGGTATCTTTGAGTGTATACTTGTCTAATATCTGTATATAGTTTAACATCTTCATTGTTATTGTTAGTGTACCTGCTTGAAATGGCTTCAAGTCCAGACATGTTTCCTATAAACTGCGAGGAGTGTATAGGAGGCTAATGGTAGCCACTCTGTGTTTGTACATATAATTTGTCCATCCTTTTGTCTTTTAGTAAACTTTTGTTTACAAGAACCGTTATAAACATATTCAAAGCCCACTGAATTCTGGAATTTTTGCCCTCTCAGATGCTGTATTTCCCCAGTCTCTGACCAGAGCCACAAGCTGAGCCAGCAAGGTAGTGTGAAACTAGTAAAATATCAAAGAATGAAATTTGCATTCTTGGCTGTTTTAGTGCAGTGCTTAGGAGATGAAGGATAGCAGAAAGTGTGTATGGGGGTCTACATAACAGAAAAGAGACTTCACAATACATGAGAAGCTTTGATACATACTCAGCAATATAAGCCTTTAGGTGACCCAAGCAGAAGTTTAAAATCAGACTTCCATATAAAAATGCAGTTTCATATAATCACAGCTTATCTAGATGCTCTCAACACTCATATTTCCTACAGGAGTGTCAACCCCCCCAAAAAACCTGCTGTTTTTAAACAGGTCTGAATTCAGCATTTGTTTGCTCCACTACATCCCACAGGGTATTGGAGGTCAGAACCTCCAAAGACCTTGGCCACAACAATGTTTTAAACCCCTGCACAATCCCTTGTAAGTCCAGCGAGTGAGCCACGCTCTTGCCTCCAGCTAACGTGCATCTCCAGCCTTACGGAATATTCGAGAGTTGTTTAATTAGATGGTTTTCTATCTGCTGCATCATTCTAAAGAGATATTAGCACAAATGTTTTTTGTTATTTGAGAAGATGAATACATGACCAGAAATAAGAACTCCATCGTTTCCTACTGGTCAGAATGGGTAGTTGGTTAATTATTCAACAGGCTCTGGTGTTACTGCCAAGCCCATGCTTTCTTCTCAGAGAATAACAGACAAGCTTGTTAGAGCAGCTTTCTTTGGACTGTCACTTTAGTGTTGATAGGAGGTTTATTGAGATGCCGGCACTTTAATGTTCGTTTATTCTTTTATTCTCTTATTTCTATCATTAAAAATACACAACTTTTCCTGAGTATTTGTGCTGGCAAGCTAAACTGTATTAATGTTACCTTTGTTATATTGTGCCATTCTTTTACAGAAATTATATGCATGGTTTAATGTCTTTGCAGAATTTTAGAATTAATCTGTACCTCTTTCCTGTTACCGTATGTTGCTGTTTTCCACTAGTATGGAAATGTAATCTTATGCCCTCTGTGACATGGGCAAGTGCTTTACAAAAAAGTGTCTTTGACAGTTATCTTTTATACTTTAACATGACCAAAGAGTTAGGCTCTTAACCACTAGGCCTTGTACTACTTTGGGATTGGACAAAAGACAGAAGTCTTGTGATAGTAGTATCCATTTATGAGTTTGCATTATCATTTCATAAGGCAAAACAGAAGGTGATATAAGCCCACTGCCATTCCTTAGTTTTTGACGGAACATATTCATCAAAAAAGCATGCAGTCCCCTGAGCTTGCAGCCATATGCTACAGGAAAATGTCACCAGTTAAAGATGTATTCATTTGCTGTTTTGAAAACTCTGTTTGATATTCATGCATTCCAAGTGTTTTGACCTAGATTTCTGTAGAGGCATTAGATCCAGTACTGAACAGGAAGCTAGACAGCTGTTGCTTGTGTAGTCAAAGGAAGAATTTAAAGTAAGGGGGGAAAAAAAAAGAATAAAAAAAAAGAAAACATTTATTAATGCATGCCAACATTTTGCACAGCCAATATGTTTAATACTAGATTAACTAATATAAGCATATGGAGGTGCATTTGTTGCAAAGCTTTAAAGAAAAGAACAAAGAAAAAAGTTGGATGTATCTAAAGTTCACATAGAATAGAATCTGCACTTTCTCCTATAAATGAAAGCCTGGTGAAATGGCAACATACTTTAATTATAAGCTACTTGCTAATGTCACAACATTTAAGTTCGGGGGCTATATTGTGTACAAGCCTCACGGCTTATGCCTTGTCTAATCCAGAAACCTACAGGTAACAAAAATCCTTACTGAGTTCTGCAGCCCTTTGCAGCCTATTTTGCCTTGAAGTCATATAAACTGTTGGTTGTAAATGTAGATTCCTTTCTAGTAAACCCAGGTAGAGAACAGATATATGGTAAATATACACATATAATTATTAAATGTTGTCATTCATTCTATAGTTATGGCAAAGATGCTGCACTTTGTTATTACTGGGTTTATATATATGCAGTTCATCTGATGTTCATAGCTCCTTTGGTAGCTTGGTAACAATTGTAAATAACACTGGAAAGCAAAGTTACCTTGGTTTGATAGGACTTTATGAGGGTAGTCATCTAATCTGGCTTTAGCCAGCCAAAAGCTAGATCTCAAATCTACTTGTCCAGGTGGTCTCTCCATTGCTCTTCATACCACCTAGTGCAGGTATCTTTCTTGGGCTGGGAAATCCTCAAGAGGAGACTTTTTCTTTCCTTTAACTATTGAGGAGATTTGGCTGATTTGCCCAGATCAGATGATAATTTTAAGACAGTCTCCTTTTCAGTAATAAACATGACCAACTCATTTCTTAGTACTAGTGGAAGAACTTTTTAACTATTAAGTTCAATTGGTACATTTTCTATTAATGGATCTTATACTGAGTCAGTCCAAAAATAGAGAAAAGGGTGTGAATGTTTCCCTTTCCTAAAAATGGTTTTTGTTTTCACAGTGAAAAAGATGGATTTTTTTCCCAATAGCGCTTTTTCTAAGTATTTATGAAATAGTTTATGCAAACACATTTCAGCTTATGGTTTATTTATAAACAGTTCAATTGCTTTTTCCACAAAGGTGTGGAATTGGTTATCCAAGCCACGTGCTGGTTATTTATTTATTTACTTATTTATGACTGGGTGAATGAAACTTTTTAAGCAACGGAAAAATGAATGATGAATAGTGAAGAAATGATGCTGCAGTTCAGAATGAATAAATCAACAGGTCTAAATGTCATGAAACTAAATTCTCCAGTATCTTCATAAATAGTCAGGGTACTCATGAGGGCCTGTTGACAACTAAAAACCTGCACATTGTGGTGTAGCTGGAATGCACACACACAAATATGTCTTGAATGATGTCCCATATAAATGTCGAGCCTTTCTGTTCATGTGCTGTACATGCTGTAAACATATATCTACATGGATAGGTATGTATGTGGCAATAATCACTTCCAAAATCGTTTTATTTGCACTTGAGATAGAAGAACTTCAGACAGAATGTCAAGTCTCAGAATAAAAATAAGCCTTTGGTGGTTGGTATTGTAGGAGTTAGAAAGCAGAATAAAAAGAGCAAGAAAAGTTGTAAACGCTTGCTCTCCTGTATGATTTATGAAAAGTATATTCCTTGCTGCTAGATAAATTTCTTAAGTAAACGTGTCAGAGTGAAACACTGGACTTTTTGTCAACATCTCTGTGTATGGTCCTTATTTCCTTAAAAGTATCATGCAAGTGTGTTCGTCATAATTCTGTTTGATAGTGATTAGTGTTGAAGGTGAAGTTTAATACATGTGATAGATAGAGGTCTTTCTAAGCCTAGCTGAGCCACAGGGCTTTGTTGGGTGCACAAAAGAAGTGTTTGGTAAGTCTCGTATTTGGTTAGCTTTGACACCCACCCAACTGTCCATGAATTCATTTATGTCTGGATCATCTGGGCACAGGACCAGAATGAAGATTGAGCCCATTTGCCTGGTAATAAGCTGCTTCAATCCCTCCACCCTTGCTTTTCCAGTCAGAAGACACTTTGCATCTTAAACTGACATATTTTCAATTTTTATAGTCTACTTTTGCAAGTTCCTTCCATATGGTTAAAGTTAAAATTCAGAGAGGCTATAGATAGCTGGGTCAGTCTTTCTATTAATCCAAAACGTGCTGGCTGAGTCAGGGAACACTAGCCCTGTAAAACAAAACATGAACAAATAAAGGTTTAGTTCTTTGCTAATAGCCTACCTGACACAAAATATCTTGTTATCCAACCTGAACCACTTAGGAATTAGCAGTAGCATACTGTACTACAGCTAGTTTGAACAGATGGGTTTAGAACTGGAGAGTCAAATATATCCCTTTTTGGAATTTGTCTGCCTAATTTACTCATGTTACTGTTACGGAGATACCAAGATAGCTGATGATGCTGCTCTGCACTGTATTTACTCGGCTGCATTGCCACACAGAAATGTGATTCATAGACTCACAGGAATTGCAGATGGAAGAGCCATATTAGATCATTCAATCCATCTCCCTGCTGATGCAGAATTGCTCGGTACAGCTACAGTACATTTTCTAGTGTTTTGTCTGGTCTAGTTGTAAAAGTTCCCTGACACAGGACTTCCACTGCTTCCCTTGGGAAACTGCTCCACAGTTCATCTTTCAAAATTGGCACTGTCAGAGACAGGCTAGAGAACTAGCAGGACCATTGACCTGTGCTCAGTTGGGAATTCCTCACTTCCTAATCACTAGGTGACCCTGCATGAAGATGCTGCACCAACAAATTCACATGGTGCTTGTGGAGATATCCCAGTTTTACAGTAATGGACTTTTTTTTTTCCCTTCTCATTTGCAAGAAACACTTTGCTTTTTAAAACCTACCAACTTCTGTTCCCTTTTCATCCTGAGCGCTCTGGTACATCTGCTAGTCCCTAACATGGTCTAAGCAAATACTTGACACAGAAAAAACATAGAAAAAAATCTCAGCTCCTCTCTGGATCCTTGAACTTCTGATGTAAAGCTAAAGTTTCTCCATCAGTGATAGTCTTTTCCCTCCTACCAATATTGTCTTTCTGAAGGATTTACTGCTATAGCAGCCTTTGTTTTATTCCATACGAGTAAGACAAAGGAATGTTCAGTTTTCTGTTTGTTCAGAAAAAGTCTGGCAAAAGAGGTGGGAACTGTTGTCAATCAACACCAATAAACAATTTCCAAAATTGTCAGCAAACCAAGAAATCAGAAAAAGAAAAAAAAAGAAAAATAAAGAAACAGAACTTCTTTGACTGAATGAAACATTGCACTCAAATCTGAGTACACTGTAAACATTCAAGTGATCGAAGGAAATAATTATAAATGGAATTGTTCCAGGCATCTTTTGACCAGAATAATTATTTATCTGAACAAAAAAAAAAAAAAAAAGGAGCCAAAGTTCAAGCAGACAGTTTCAGTTATCTGTATGTATACTGGCTTTTCATTCAGCAGCTCTCCTATCTGGGGTGTTAAGACCACCCTCCCATCTTTCCTGAGTGCCTACTTTTACTATGACTCGTCCCAAAACAAGTCAGGCCAATGTCAAAAGATTTCAATGTAATCCGAGGACTGTCTGCTGAAAAAATTCTGTTTTCTCCGTAGTTCAAGGGCAATTAGGAAACGGAGACTTGAGAATGAAAACTAGAAAAATAAAGATCAGTTCAAATTTATACAATATAAAATATATGTATATTTTTTGGTCACCTATGCTTTTTTCCTAAGTTCTGAGCCAGAATTGGATACACCAAATACCAAGTGAAAGGGCAGTTATGTCAGTAATTCTAACCCATCTGGAAGCAATAACTACAGTCAATTACAGAGTAAATCCTTATCTGATGAGATTTCCAGCCCAATTTTTTTAGACACAAGAGGTTCAGATAGTTCAGATAAGGTTTGGCAGCTGAATTGGTATTTGTCCCAAGCAAACCTCCAGAGGTTTGCCAGTCACTAGTAATAAATGAAAGTCTTTATAATGTGATGGTTATTTTGTGGTCAACATGAGATAAATTGGTGGTGCCAGCCCAGGTCCTAGAAGACATCTGTCTATATCTGAATGCCATCACCAGCTTGCTAGACATCTCTGCAAAGGCACTGGTACCTGAAGGTTTTAATGAGTCTTGCTCCAAAGCCAGGTGGCTTTTGCTTTTGCCCTGAGGTAGAAAGGGAACCCAACTGTTTTCAAGGCCAGTAGATCTAGCACATTCATTCGATGGAGCGAAAGGCTCTTTGAAGGAGACATCAGTAGAGAAAACAAGCTGCTTGGGATGCAGTACACACCGTGAGATCCACATCCATTCCATCTCTTTCCCATTAGCTTGTTTGCCTGCTATGCCAGGTGTTCTCATTAGCCATATGTATAAATATTTGTCTAACTTTTTTTTATCATTCTGGTACTGTATGTATAGGAGGAAGTAGAGCCAATCTGTGTGTGTGAAAATCAAAGTTTGAAGATTTCCTTTTGGCTGCTGGTAGCTGGGGCCTCTTTTAACAGCCCCTGTTGCAGTTGGCTGCTATTTCAGAGTCACTTTTTCAGCTACTAAGAACCAAACTAGGAAAAAAAAAAAGATATGGATGGGACATTGACCTTCTACATGTCTTACATTTTACCAATAAGTATTAATGACAAAGATACTGAAGAGTGTAATCTCCCATCAATGAATCAATACAAATCCCATTAACACTCGATGAGGGGATAAGATAGCCTTCAAGAGTTTCATGCTTGCTTGTTGTACAGTACTCCCTCTAAAGGCTCTGGAAGTCCTTTTTGCCTCAGACCATCAGTATTTTGTGACTGTAAAGAAATGAAGAGGTTTTAACAGGCGAGGAGACTCAGAAGATAAAGGCACCTTACAAATTCCAAGTCTGGTCTATACAAAAATTGAATGCCTATTTGATGTGCGTCGGTTCTGCTAGAATCTGGTAACTGAGAAGTCATTCAGGTTTTCAGAGACAGTTAAACAGTCAGTTTATTAGAAATTAGACTATCAGTTTTTAGTCAGCTGTCTCCCTTCTTCCTCACTTCTCTGCTTTAACTTGTCCTTCCAGTTTCAGAAGTGATACCAAACACCCACCCTTGACCTCTTTCCTTGTAGATCTACAATCATCTGCAATAGTGATTTGACTCACAGTCCCTGAACTGTGCAATTTCTGTTTCCGCTGAAACCAACAACTGGAGCTAAACTTCATGGGAACTTAGAATCAGCTTCAGGACACAGATTTAGCTCACTATAGATAGCCAAGGATAAATTGGTTAAAGAAAGCACTGATGTTACTCAGGGTAATTGGTTCGAGTTAACCATTGGACCTACTGGGCAACTTTATCAAATTATCAAAATGCTTTTGAATGCAACAGTGTGGTGGGAATAAGAGAAGAATTGCTTACATATATCTAAGTCCTCTGGGCAAAATTTTCATACCAAACAGTCCTAATTTAGGCTCATAAATCAAAGGGGCGGGGGGGGGAAATGAGATTCTGAGTTGTATTTTTTGGTTTGGAGGAGTTTTTTATTTTTATTTTCTAAAGTATCTGGCAGGGAAATGTTCAAAGCCTCTGAGAGTGATTTGTACTGAATACTAATTTGAGGAGGGGTGCTTAACTCGTCTTTGCTCTTCTGAAAGCCTTTCCATAAATCTAGAGCAAATTTAAGTACCACGGTGTCAGTGAATTGAGTAAAATTCTCTTCGTTAGCCTTCTATTTCCCTCTCTTCCTGCACTCTCCTGTATTTATGTCTCTCTGAAAAAAAAACCTGTCTGCATTTCCATTCCTTATTCTCTGGTTTTGCAATTAGATGTGCACTCTGTGTTAGAGTATCATGGGAAGACAACTGGGCTGTCTGCCTCCTTCCTGGTTGCCTCTGAATTGCTTCAGCCTGCAAAGAAAACATTGTGGGACTTTGTTCAGAACAGCAAGAAACTAAATATTTATCTTCCCTCTTATAATTTATGCAGCATGGGATTAATATAGAAAGTACCAAGATTGAAAGGTCAAGTGAGCTTCCAAACAGTGTTTCACAATGATATATCATTGTACTTTTACCATGACCTGTTTTCTAGAAAAATGAAGCACCAGTAGCAATGTTGCACCTAAAGAAATAATCTTAATTGTGCTATGGCCCAATTTTCTGTTATGTATTTACAAGTTTCATTTGCATTTCCTGTAGGGATCATTATCTCTGCTGGAAATTTTAAATCAGTGTTAGTACCAAAAGAGTCTACATTTGTGGGTTGCCCTCTAATTGTTTGCAGGCACCTGCTGATGTTTTAATTATTCAATGGTCTGGCTATGGCATGAAGATATTGTAGGTGTGGGATTTTCTGATGTAGGACAAGTCAGGACAGAAAACACCTCTACCACCCATCTGGAGCATACCAGGGAGTAAAATATCTTGCTGAGAATACCTGGGTTTCTGCTCAACGTGGAGGTCATATAGTAGTAAAATCACATTTTCCTTTCTCATGAAAGACCTTTTGACTGGACAACTTCCCTTCCTCCAAGCTGCCGCAGTCACAGTCCTTGGATTTGTGCCCAAGGGACCTTTCCAGTCACTTTCAAGATTTCAAGAATACTTGAACCATTCCCTCTTACCTTTGCATGGCCATTATCGCAGGGACTTCAGGTGAGACCAGTATACACAACACCTGTACACCACAAAAAAGGGATGTGTCTCTGGTAACCACAACTTTCATTAGTTTTATGCTGGTATAATTAGATGATATGATGCCTTACTATGTCCTTTATATATCTGCTCGGTAGAGGTAGTCACTTACTGTGCACTTCTTCTGAACCTGGAAAAGACCTGTCTGTAAGATTGCCTTGTGTCAGAATAGCACACCAGTTTCTACTTAGAAGACATTTTAAGTGCTTTGGTGAAGTTGAACAACCCAGGCTGCTAGTGGATGTGGTGGGTTCTCCACCTCTTGAAGTCTTCAGATCGGGAGCAGATGCCTTTCTGAAAGATATTTTTTAACTGAAAATTATTTATTCCACTCGCTACAGTGGGAAATGAGTGAAATACTAAGACTGGAAGTATAGAGCTACTTAGCATAGGTGACCTGATGACCCCACCTGGCTTTAAAAATCTAAGAGTTTAGCCAAAGATCCAAGAAGTGAATACGGCTTTTTTATACGCATGATGTAAACAAGTTTATGTGGATGTGTGCATGAACCAAGACTCTCTGAGGTTTTGCTAGGTCAAATTTCTAGTGCTTTGGTGCATAAGTCCAGTTCTTCACAAGTATGGCAGCTGTAAAAGAATAATTAAAAAAAAGAAATCATAGGTAAGAGCTAAATAAAGCGATGGCATTGTTTTCCCTTAAATGTCACCTCCTTTGGAACTAAAAGAGGAGTGGAAAATTATAGGTGTCTGGCCAAAAGAAGGGAGGGGACATGGAGCAGGAGATATAGCAGCCATCAAAATCTTCTGGATTGCACATAAGAGGGGAATGAAAGACTTCCTGCACACAGGGAACAGAGGCCCCAGGGGGGCCATGGCCAGCTGGGAAATGCCCAGCGCCACATATAGAAACCCTCGCAAACAAACAGCTCCTGCGTGGCACAAAAGTCAAAAAAGGCAAGGTGGTGAGCAGGGGGCCGGGGAGAGGTGATGCTCCTGACCCCTCTGGGGTCCGTCTGGCCTGACGGATTTAACGAGTCCAGCAGTCACATCAAAAACACCCTCAGCCTCTAGATGAATGAGCTGTTTGTTTTTCTTCCCGATGGCTTGATAAGAGGTCACAGGATGTGTTCAATTTATTATTATTTTTTTCTCTTTTTTTTTTTTTAATATAATGAAACAATAGGTTAAGAGAGAAAAGCCCCAGCCCAGTCCCAATAGGTCTCTCAGTCCACCCACGCTGCTTCATTTCCTGCCTTTTTGAAGCAGACATCCCCCTTTTGTTTTCCTCTGGCCTGGCCAGCGCGTGTCGGCGCGGCGGCTGCCCAACAAATGGGTTTTTGGCCACCGTCGTCCTCCTCACCCCCCGCCTCGCCTGCCTGCCCTCCCTGCCGCCTCTCAATCGCAACCGGCGGCTTCCTGAGGCCCTTCGACCACGGCCGGCCGACCCGCCGCCGGCCTCGCAGGAAGCGATGGGGAGGCCGGGTCGGAAGCGACGGGAAATCCCTGCAGCCGCCCGATTGCAGGCCGGTGGCCGGCGGGACGAGGCCGGGGCATGCGGGCGCACGGCGAGAGAGCTTTTCCTGTTGGCCCGGCCGCCGTTCTTTTCCACTACCCCCCATCCCGCCGGCTCCTCGACTCTTGGAAATCAATGGCCGCGCCGGCTCCCACACGCGCGGCCGAGGGAAGTGCTGGGAGCTGGAGATAAGCCCTGCTGATGCTCAGGCTGCCACCCGGGTCTCCTGCTGTGGTGAAAGTGGGAAACAAAAAGCCAAGGCGCCCGAGAGGCTCCTCCTGCTCTCGCAGGACCTCTGGTATGTGGAAGGGGACAGTCAGTGTCTCCAGCCCTGGTTTATGGCAAGCGCAGGGACCAGACATCTCGTGGCTGAGGAGCGGGTGAATGTGCCAGGAAACTCCAGCCTCCGGGGAGGTGCGTGGAGGTGGGATGCCCGAAGGTGGGCTCAGGTATTGAAATTTTCATGCCCTTCCCAGTCAATTGGCCTGTCCTAAAACTGGGATGCATCTGGGTTGTTCCAGACATACAAGAAACCCATGGGTTTCTGGGGGTTTGGTCCCTGCTTCCAGCCAGGCACCAGTATGACACTAGCCCTCCTCCAAGAGAATGTGTCCCTACTCACAATAAACAGGGAAGAAATTTAGAAAGCAACCACCAACTTCTTTAAAAGTCTGTACATGCCTTGTCTGTGCCCACCAGATTTTGAGTGGCAATGGGTAAAACAAGTTTTCCCTTCTGTCTGGGGCTGCCCAAAAAGAAGGTTGATGGCATCTGCCGTTTTGGGCAGCCCCTGGGTATGGGATCTCTGCCGGGGCAGGAATGGGGAGGCGGCATCTTCAGGGATGAGCTGCTCCTGCCTGGAGCTTTCTGGGTGACCAGGGTTGTTTGCAGCCACGCTGCAACTCTCTGGTTTGCAGGAGAAGAATGCAATTTCTAAATCTGTTCCATACCAGCCCAACTTCTGATTTTGGCCTAAACTTATGAAAATCGAAAAGAATTGTGAACACTTAAATTGCTTATTAAGGTTCTCAGTTTTCAACCTTCCATCTGAAGACCTCTTTTTATAATTCCCTCCATACGTGTGACCTCTTTTGAGCAGCAGCCGCAGTGCTCATCTGCGAGGTGATGCAGGAGTTAAGAATATATTCATATAGGCAAATTTGAACACTAAAATAAAATTGTCTTCCTGAGGTCATTGTCTCTGTAGACTGAAGTGAGGGAGGAAGTGCAGCGATGTGATGCTGATTAAGATACCACATGCTGGGCAGGTATCAGTTTAAACACTTTAGACTGTTACCTGCTCAGCAGGGGAGACCTGGATCCACGTTTGATGATTAGGCCATATTTATGTCTCAGCTCTGCAAGTCTCTATACATTGGCTTGATGAGCAGAGCGTGTAAGACTCACACAAGTGTCTCCATATTAATCACAGGGGTGAAAAAAAACGTTTCTCAGGTGTGTATTTCTAAAGAAATACACAGTGGGTGTCCAGGGCCCATTTACCCCAGGTAAGTGACAATCCACCCACTCTTCCCCCCTTTCACATTTTGGATGAATCATAACAGCGAGCTGAGTCATATCAAATGAATACATGTTCAGTGGCACAGGCAGCAAAACTGATAATGTGCTGCCTGAAGAAGGGCTTTCTACTACTCGGAAAACTGGGCATATATATATATACATGCACAAATATATACACTTATAGATGTAAGTCTAAACACACACATATATGGACCTATGTATGTGCGTTTTGCAACTTTACATGGAAAGCTGTAGCTATGTTGCATCACACAGTATTTGAAGGTCTCAATTTCTGATTAGCATTCTTGATGGGTTCTTTCAGCATGGTTTACTCAGGAAACAAGGCTTATGCAATCACAGTCTGTGTATGTGTGTACGCGTCTGTCACCATTAGACATCAGATAATTTACACAGGAGAAAGGCATTATGATCGTCCCTAGACCAGGAAAAGCCTCCTGGAGAGAAATAGCTTCTGTCAGTATTTTCACCTTAAAAAAACCAGCGAACCCAGCTATAAGACATATATTCATTAAAAGTCTTCATTAGGCTTTGTTAAATCCTATTTTTTTAACTTCTTGCTCAATATCTAGAGAATTATTATGAATTAGAAGTCAGAAAGGATGTCACCAAAGAAGCAAAATGCTGCACATATTTTGCATTTATATGCTACTTTTTTCACTTTTGAGTTATATACATTTTTTAAAACTTTTATTTTCAGTTTACAAATCTCTCCTCTTGGCTGTAGGTTTGCAGCTCTGAGCAGAACTCAGCTATCCGGATATTGCACTCCCACATGACCAAAACCATCTCACATGGCACAAGGACTAATATTACTGTTTGGGAGTTAAAGCTCCTCTCCAAACATTCATGAGCGATGTATGAAGGAGCTCTTTAGCCTGTATGCTCTGAGAAATAGAATTCCAGAATAAAGTCTGATTAACACAACTTCAGCTGATGGTCCTGGGTGTTCCTTCAATTTTAGCCCATGAAGACTAAGCCCCATCAGATTCAATTACAAATACAATATTTAATACAGGGTTTAATATAGGACAGTAGCTTAATTATTTTTTGTGTGTGGTGTTTTGTTTTTTAAAATATATATATATACAACTTTGGTACTGAGGTTAATACAAAGAACAAAGAGTTTTGGCCTGTGATTTTGCTTACACAAAAAAACCAACTCAGACAGCTGTGATTGTACCTGGAGAAGTCCTGGCTCCTGCCAAAACTCATCTCTGACTTGGAGAGCTCTGCTGGTGCCCAGTTAGGCATTTGTACTGAGGTATGTGATATTCCACTGCCTCATTTCATTGTTACAGTGGAAGCACAGAGAATTTACTGGAGTTCTTATTAGGACAAATATTCCAGTAAAATGGAGAAGCCAGGAATGGAAAGGGAATTACGGTTTGAATTGCTGATATTTCTAAAGGAAAAACGTCAGTTGCCATGACAATAAAAAATGTGAAACATTCAGAGAGGTCAAAATTAAAATACATGGTTTACTCTTCTCGAAGAAAGTGCTACACACACCCCTCACATATTTCAGTTTTTGAAATTTGAGAGGTTTTTTTACTTGTTTGCTATAGATTTGGGACAGTGAGCATCTCTCAGTGTTTATACAGCCTTCAAACTGACCTCTGCTGTGGAGTCCATTCCTGAAGTAGAGTCCTTGTGCTTTCTAGTAATTTCTAAAAAATTAGAAGTCAAACACCTCTAGCCCATCTTTATATCTGTGACTAAGTGGGAGTGAACAGGCCTAGAGAGATGGAGAATCCCCAGCTGGGAAAAAATGAGAGCATTTGCTTCTGTAATATGAATATGCTGGCAAACAGCGATGCTTTGGGAAGGACAGACCACAGTCAGTGTTTTGTGTGTCATTCTCTTCCATTCTTTGGAGAGGGAGGGCTGTTCTGGGGTTTTTTGTTTGTTTGTTTTTAGCATCCGTATGGCATATTTCCAATTGCAATATAGCCACCTTGTCACTTCCTTTTTCCTTCTTCTAGTACTGTTGTAAGAAAGACTAGCTCTTATCAAAAGCTTATTTAAATATCTATATAATCAAGTTGTCCAGAGGCTCCATCCACAAAATTTATAATTTGCAAAAAAAAAAAAAAATCCAATACTCTCTTGAACCCTCAAGATACAAAAGCAGATCTTTTCCCCTCCTGTGGTAGCCTACTGAAATGAGAGGATTGTTATTAAAAAAATAACTAAAATAAAATAATAAATAAAATCCCCAGAAGTCCCTCCTACAAGGCTGGGATTGATTTCTGTTTACCTCAGGGATTGCAGACTGGCAGGAGAACCTGCCATCTGACCGTGGCATGTGCCAAGTCTCGCAGACTTCTTGCAACTGATTCCATGTGCTGTAATCTACTTTCCATGGAATGGGGATACATCCAGAAAGATCAGTGAGGTGTAAACCTCAAAGTGTAGAAAGCCTCTTCTGTTCTGAACTAATTATGTCGTTACTGGTGTGTGTGCTAGGTTGGAGATGTCCAAGGAAGAGCAGCCAAGAAGTCTCTACTACTTTCATCCTTGGTCAGTGTTAAAGCCATAGGGGGATGTTGGTGTTTTTGCCCTCAGGACCATCTCGAATGGGGAGCTTCAGGAATTCATAAATCCAATAAACAGTAAAGGGGTATGTGGAAGGAGAAGGATCATTATCAGGGCTCTGCACCCTTCCTAATGTCTGGGTATTGCTCAGCATGGTGTAGGTGGAGCTGAGAAGGGGGCAAGTTTTTTTCAGAAGCTCTTGATTAACTGAAGCAAGTTGAAGAGATTGAGCCACTTTAAATCAGCTTTAGCAACTGTTCATTTGTTGTGCTTGCTCAGGAAATGTCATCAGTGAACACCCTTACTCGTATTTTGAGGAGGACAGAATCTGCTCTCTGTGATGCTTCTGTACATCTCCAGTGCATTAATTGTGTTGGATTCCCTTCATGCAGATCCTTAGCAAATTGTGCGTGTATCTTATTCACTAACACAGGTTAAAACCAATTGAATTAGTAAGTAATGTCTTTGGGTTTTCAGCTTTTTTTTTTTTTTAAATCATGTGCAAAGCTGGTTCCTCCCCATTCATCCTGTTCAGCATACAAACATACCTGAGAGTCAGCATCCTCATGGAGAAGGGCTGATCTATGACTTCACTGGGCTATGGAACAAGTAATAAAAAAAAGACATTTTATTAAGAAAGTAGCAAATTACCATCAGAAATCTTTGAACTGTACATTTAAATTCTTGGATTTGGGGCAGGACGTAGTTTGCATGGCAGACTCAGCTTTCCTTATCTCCATAGCCTGAAGTATTCCCAGTGTTGCCAGCTGTACAGTGCATATCTCATTGCAGTATGAGGTGCTCTGAAGTGTGCCAAGTAATAAGCTATAAAGAGAGAAGCAGGACTCAAGCAACACAAGGATGCAAAGCAATATTTTCCCTTGACACCCAAGGTCATGGCATAAAGAAATGTGGAACAAGGGAGCGTCAATTTTCATTGAAAATGCAGGGTACTGTGCTGCTGTACTAAGCTAACAGAAATAAATTAACGTGATGGCAAACTTAGAGTGTCCCCTTAAAATGTGTTTCTAAGTGTGTGAGTGTGCTTGTGGGGGGATGATGCTACATTGCTCTGTATATTTTCATGGTTAGCAGAAACAGGCATCAGAGACTTAAAAAGAAACACTTTTTAAAGATAATCTACTCTGTATATACTATAAATACCGACACACAGTTTTGCAGGGAGCTCTGGGTTAAAGAGCTGAGAGGAATCAGTATGGTTTGCTGCCCGGTGAATTACTCATCAATATGGTCTTACCTCATTACCAATTTGTAACCCAAAGATATACCCAAGATGACTTTTCAGGATTGATTATATTTACATTTGTGCCCCTATTAAGCTGGAATGACTAATGTTGCATTCTTCCATTCTCTTGCCTCCGCAGTAAGAACTATATATGTGTAGGAAAACAGAAGAAACTTTGTCTGTTTTGCTTTTGTAGTGGTAGTGCTTTTGAGGAGTAAATGCTAAAGTAGAATTGGGTTTTTGATTGGTCTGTGTCTAGTTTGGAGTCCTGTGAAATCGATGGAGAATCCTCCATTGACTTAGATGCGGTTCGTATCAGTCCCTTGAACATTACCAAGCCAACAAGAAAGATTCATAGCATTTACCATATGGCTCCAACATACTTTAATTCTTTACCTAACATTTCTGAAATGCAGACTGTAAGGGAGCATTCCTTTATAGTTAGGAAAGCACACGGTGCTTAATTTTAATGGAAAACTCTTTTTTAAACACAGACGGATCCTGCTGTGTTTGACAAATATGTTCCAGAAAGAAGCTCAATCTAGATGTTATGTGTAACTTTATCTTATTCCCTTTTGAGCACTACTGTTCTTGCAAAGTGATCTCTCAACTGCCCAAAGTCATTACACTTTTTCCCTTTCACATTGTACCTCTGTAAATGTCAGGCATAACTACATTTTTATTTGCAGAGATACCACTGCTATGAATGAGTAAAAATTTCCTGCTCCCCCGCCTCCTTCTCTTTACCCTGTGCGCTTTCTGCTAATATGATTTGTTGAACAAATTGTTCCATTAATCTGGGACTGTTTGACAGAGTGAGAAAATAAGTGCCAAAGTGAGAAGATTCACAAGAATCGGAAATCTCAGTCCCTCTTTCTCAAGGTAAATAGTTATTATATCAGGGTGTCAGACTGGTGAAATGGATGTACTTTCATTCTCAGTTTGTAAATGTCACTTTTCCTCAGCCCATCAGGGTGACAAATGAGGTGTGGGTTACAGTAAGAGTTCATTCCTTGACAAAGTTCTTGCTGGCTTATTTCAACAGGAAGGTAACGTCCCCTTTCTGCCCCCCACCCAAAAGCAAGGGGGAGGGGGACACATCTTTAGTCAGGAGAGGAACAAGAAACAAGGCAACCTGGGCTTGAATAATGCCCAAATTGTGTCCATTCCCTGCTAAAACCTGATAGGGGTTTCTTCAAAAAACAATAGCGATAGGCTTTGTTTGCCTTTCTCCTCTTTCTTTGCTTGTTGTTTTTAGCAAAGACCCATATGACACACTTTTACTGGTGCTTATGTCAATGTTTATCGAACAGGTGGTCAAAGAGAGGCCACTTTATAAGCCCCGTGCTATCTGCTTGTTAATTACCACCCTGCAATGTGCTAATGAAGAGGAACACCCTCTTCTTTTGACAGCTAATTGATAAGAGATTAGGAGGCCCAATGCCTGACAAGGAACATGAAATGGCTTTGATGGTCCTGCAGATCACTGCATTTGAGCAGTCACAGTACTAGCAAGGAGCCCACAGTCCCAGGTAAAGAAAGAGCAAAGGATGATTTGAGCACAGTGTCTTCTTTGATTTTTGAGTCTGCGATAACACTATGGCCTCACAGGAAAATAGGATTTGCAGTAGCTCATGAAAAATGTCTTCACTAAGGCTGAACCATCATCTTCAGGGCATAGGCTTGTGCTGTGTGGGTTATTTTAAAGGTTTGGTAACATTAAAAGCTGCTCCTGCCTGAATTTGCCATAGTATTAATTCAGAAAGATATTTGTTTGATGAATTTAACCCTTTTCTTTCAGCTTGTAGCATTTGGAATGATCTAATAAATCAGTTTGGTTTCTCACGTTGAGAATGTTTTGTGAGGCGACTGGTGCTCACAAAAGTGTTATGGACAAAGCAGATGTGATTTTGCTGAGAATTC
This sequence comes from Trogon surrucura, assembly GCA_020746105.1. Taxonomy (NCBI): domain Eukaryota; kingdom Metazoa; phylum Chordata; class Aves; order Trogoniformes; family Trogonidae; genus Trogon; species Trogon surrucura. The sequence continues at coordinate 16,143,757 of CM036627.1, read as the reverse complement.
TGGAGAAAAAGCAAGAAGAAAGAAACTGTGGAAGGTTGTTTGCTTTTTACTTTCAGAATGAGACAGATTTTTCTACCAAAAAAAAATGGAATAAAAGCAAATTTTCAGAATAAAATTGAACTCAGGAGCCAAGCCCCCAAATTAGTAGCTCTGTACAGGCTTCCTAAGCTTTCAAGGCCTGCAAGGATCTGAATCGTGAATGAAGATATTAAGACATTCCTGTCTCCTTGGTGGAGGATGTCTGGACTGGATCTCACAAATAACCAGATCACAAGTCCAGAAAATTCAGCATTTGCAGATCCTAAAGCAGATCCTAGGAGCTATCAAACAAACAGACTGGAAAAAAACCCCATGAGCGTTTTTTGCAGAACCCACCTGTATCTTCTTAGAAGCTCATCAAATCAGTAAGTTTCCACTTAATATTTTGCTTTTGGTGAAACAGCATTTTCTGATGAAAATACATTTCATTGCAGAATGTCTGCCCCCTTGGTGTATAACCTGGCAAATATCATAAGAAATGAAAAGGGTTGAGAGCGAACGGGAACAGAGACCTCCAGATCTGGATCTAGTGCTTGAACCAAAAGGCTCAGAAATAAATGCCTACCATAGACTCTTGTGTGTGTTTGAACCCTCAGATGGAGATATTAATTAAATGCATGTTACATGTTTCTTTTCCTGACTGATAAAATGTCAGGTTTTGAATTAGCTTGGCAATGACAATGCTAATGATTTAAATGGAAATTTACTTTTCATTATTAAGAAAACCACCGTTCTCCAACACTCCCTTAAAAGTTGCTATTTCTACAAACACGTCTGCCATTAAATTCCCATGCTAGAATATTTGTGAGAAATTAACATTAAAAAGGAGAGTACCCATAATCAAACCAAATCTATCTAATTTTCTCTCTGTGTGTGCACTTCCAGTGTATTTATCTCTGTAGAATCCAGGCAGCAGATAATACTGTATTTTGTATGACATCATGCCCGTTTCAAACAGATCACAATCTCATATTATTATGCCTTACTCAACGGATCAGAGACTAATAGGCCCTACTGAAAAAGACGTTTCAAAAAGTAATGGAACAGCAAACAGGAAAAACAAATCACTTCATACTGTGAGTTTTTGTTTTGTTTTTTTTAAAAAATGTTCTTCTCTTTTTCTCATCAAGCTTGTTCCTGCATGTAAATTGTTCTTTGAAGACCTATTTTCTCTAGTCCTGGCTAAAATAAGCAGAACAGTTACAGTCAACAATATTCTGCCCACTTTGCCAGAGCCTTCATAATTTATGTCTAACCTGGATAGGAAAAGCCCTTATAAATTTCAACAAATGTCTCATTAATTAACACCCCATCTCCCTAAGCCACAGAGCAGCTGGTGAAAAGAATTGTGTAGGTTGATTCTGCAGATATAAACTAGGTCAACAAGAGGGATCCATACTCACTATTGCAGGCTGATATTTCTCTGGAGGGTATTAATAGTTTCTGGGGTCTTTCAGCTTAGACTCAAAACTATTCAAAGTCAACAGTATAAAGCTGCTCAGCCTATGTACTTAAATTTAAGAAAAACCCCACAAAACCACAAACCAGCCCGTAGTGCGTTACAAGGCTTCTGTGCAATACGATGCAATGGGTCAACTCCTGAAATCCTTCCTTAGGCCTCTATCCAAGACAATCGGAGACTTTCTGTTGATTTAAATGAACTCTGTATTGTGACCTTTTTCTGGTTAGTGCTTGGTCATGCAAACTCTTCCCTGATTACACTGTATTACACAGAGAGTCTGAAGTCTTTAGTCAGGCAAACTCTTCTTGCCTGCGTGATAAATTATCTACAAAGCTTTATTCTCTGCTCATTTCTAAATACTCCTTAGCCTGTTCAACATGCTAATTTTAGGGTAATTTATTTTTTCTATAACTGCATACCTCTTATAAAATTAAATTAAAAATATAAGGTGGGACTGTGAGGAATTAATATTACAGGTCTATCCATTGCAAGGACTGAATACAAGGTGGAAAAATGAGAGGGAGAAAATGCCTGGGAAGCATTTCCCTAACTATCAGTGTCTTGCATATGAAAACCTTGTCTGAAGCCATCTGAGGAGGCAGGCAGGCAATTTTCACCTGTTCTCATAGCTCCTACATGATGATCAGATGTAGGGAAAGGAGAGGAGAATGCCTGAATGGTGGCTGGCAGTGAAAGATTAGCCATATGAAATCTAAGCAGGATTTGATAGCAGGAGGGAGTCTGTGGGCAAGCAGAGCAAAGGAAGACTTTTCCATGCTGGGAGACTCATTTCAAAAAGGTGCAGAATTAGGAGTGCCAGACCAAAATAAATGAGGGTGAGCATTTATCAGAAAAGAGGGAGAGCAAGTAGGGCATGCACTAAGAGTGAAAACGGAAAAGCAGTCAGGAGCAAAGTCATAGAGCTCTTCGAAGGAGATAATTCTGACTCTAGTGAAGTAAATGAGAGTTTTGCCATTGACTTCAACAGGGTCAGGATTTCACCCGGGGAGTGTTAATGTGATGTGGAAAGAGATAGGACTACAGTGGAGATACTCAGAGAGAGAGCAACATGGTCATAGCATATAACATTAGCATATTAATGGGTATGGCTGTTTTATTTTACAGCTCCGTATGAAGCATAGTGACTATAGGAACTTCAAGAATACTAATATGTCCCTCATTATTAACTAATGCAATGGCAGGAATCCTCAAAATAGAGATTTTCCCCCCTGCACCTATTTTCCCCTGCAATATCTCTTGAGGGAGGTTCAGTTGGACTATTTTTGATATTAAGAAAAAAAAAAAAGAACATATATCATCATGTCCAGTAAGCCTGATGTATTGATTAAATCTGTGCTGGCCACGAAATGTAATTGCAGGGTCATAATTATTTGAGGTTAGGAAAAGTTGCATTATATTTTCTGAGTTAAGCTAAACAGATCGAGACTTTTTATCCTGAAAAAGAGCAACCTGGAGGGGGGGGGGGGGGGGTGGGGAGGAGTTAAGATACAGGTCTTCAGCATTCTGACTAGCCTGGAAATGTAAATAGATGAGGGTGCACTTTCTCTACTAATCTGAGATTTACAAGTCATGAAGTAGACCTGGCAAAGGATATATTCAAAATGAAGAAGACTTCACTTGTAAAATTCCTTGATTGAGGGATAGTTGCATAATTTTGAAAACAATCAGTGGAGAACTTCATGGAAGAAAACCACAATGAGAGCTATTCAAGGCATAAAGATTTTTTTTTCAGCGAGTTTCTAAGCCATAAGTTACTGAAAAACAGCAGAATATTTTAGAAAAATCTCCTTGTATTGTTCCCAAGATACCTGCTCTTAGGGATATTCAGAGAGTGCACTGGGTTATATGGCCCTTAGGTCCAACATGGTGCAACAGTGCTCTTATTCTAAGGTGATACACGCTAATTCATTTAAATAAAGCCTACATTTCTTTTTTTTTCCATTTTTAACAGAAATTTTCTGGAGAAAATGCAGTAATGTATTTCCTTGTCCCTTCAAACTTTTATCAAGGATTCTGAGGCTTCCAAGTGAGAGTAGAAGTGTCTGCAGGTAAAGGTTGTGTTTTGTCAGAATATTTCCAGAGGACAGCGCTGCAGAGTTTGGCTCTGCCACCGCTCGCTAAAAGGAGATGAGGGTGCCAAGAAATCGACAGGTTTGTTGGCTGGGTTTTATGCCTTCTACTGGAAATTCACTTAGGAGCTAATCCAAAGCCAACTAAGTCAATGCAAAACTCCCATTAAGTTTAATGGGTTTGGGATCAGGCCCTTAAATCACGTGTAGGCAGCTAAATCTGCCAGTTCTTTAAAGATGCATAAATTTACCTGCTATTCCCCAAAGCACAACTGCATCCCTCCAACACCTGTCTGACAGAACTATTGAATATAATAAGAAAACCTTACAGAATCACAAGTGAGCTGTGAACACCAGACTGCCACCAATCTCTTCCGATGCTGAGGTAGTTAGTACCTGGGACTACTAAAAAAAAAAACGTAATCAGGGATGGAGCTGAGATATGAAATACAAGTATTCCATCTGTTTAAGCCGAGCAGCTCGCAAAACATTAGCCAACTGCTAAGTTGCTGCTTTTCTACAAACTGAGTCATCCTCATCACACATTCCGCTGGGTTTTAAGTGATTGACAGGGAAAAAAGCTAAGAGAAGCAGCTATTTCTTTACATTTAGCTGGTTTGTCAGGGCATTTGAAAACTTCTGGATTAAGGTGAAAATGCTTAAGGATTAAGTGGGGAGTGAAGGGAAAGGGAATGAAAACATTTTAGTGCTGTGAATTTAGAAGTCAAGCAGACATGCTCAGGAGAGCTAGCAAGACCTTTACCAATATGCTGTATCTAATCAACAATATCATTTAGAGTTTTCCACTTTATGGAGGAAAAAAAAAGTAATGTTTGAAGGTTTTCTCGCCAGTGCTGTATCTCATCAGGGCCTTAATATACTCAGCATGTGTTTTGCAAAATGAGATTTTGCAAAAATCGGGGTCACCCTTTGCACCCAGGCAAGAGGTATTAAAAGATATTCATCTTTACAAAGAGTGTCCTGAAATGATGGAAATAAATATAAGTCTCAAGAACTTTTGAGAGAGTTACCAGGGACTTGATTGCACCAGAGAGTTGTGAATCATAAGAGATGTCTAGGAATGTATTATTCAAAAGGAAGCACTGATATTGATAATATTCACATTTAAAAGACTGTCGTGAATTGTTGCATGTTGTTAATTGCATGAATAACAAGCAAAAAGGAGGTGGTTCTTTGTATACCAAATTTCTCTGCACTGTGGTAGGCGTAAGGTGGCTTGAGGGGGTCAGGAAGTAATGATTTCATTCCTGACCTATTGCAGATGTCCTGTAATGTTCTGAGTGCTTGGTTTTCTGCATTTTTCCCTATCTAATATTTTTGTGGAGGTAAAAATAAATAATAATCTCATATTATGATTTTTTCAGAGAATATGTGGAAGTCCTATAAGATACCAGATTAAAATGTCTTCAACAAACTGTGGAAACTTGGTTTGGAAGATTATGGGAAAAACAGGAAGTTCTCCAAATACTTAAAGTAAGTTTAAAGACCCCATGGAGGAAAAAGACAAGTAGGAGGAATGGGAAGATTTCATATTATCACAGAATCACAGAATCACAGAATGTTAAAGGTTGGAAGGGACCTCAAAGATCATCTAGTCCAACCCCCCTGCCAGAGCAGGATCACCTACACTAGAGCGCACAGGAACGCGTCCAGGCGGGTTTTGAATGTCTCAAGAGATGGAGATTCCACAACTTCCCTAGGCAGCCTGTTCCAGTGCTCAGTCACCCTCACAGTGAAAAAGTTTTTCCTCATATTTTTCTGGAACCTCCTGTGTTCCAGCTTCCACCCATTGCCCCTTGTCCTGTCAGTGGACGCCGCTGAAAAGAGCCTGGCTCCATCCTCCTGACATTCCCCCTTGACATATTTATAAACATTGATGAGGTCACCCCTCAGCCTCCTCTTCTCCAAGCTAAAGAGATCCAGCTCCTTCAGCCTTTCCTCATAAGGGAGATGCTCCACTCCCTTCACCATCTTTGTGGCTCTACGCTGGACTCTCTCAAGCAGCTCCCTGTCCTTCTTGAACTGAGGGGCCCAGAACTGGACACAATATTCCAGATGCGGCCTCACCAGGGCAGAGTAGAGGGGCAGGAGGACCTCTCTTGACCTACTTGCTACTCCCCTTCTAATACACCCCAGGATGCCATTGGCCTTCTTGGCCACGAGGGCACACTGCTGGCTCATGGTCATCCTGCTGTCCACTAGAACCCCCAGGTCCCTTTCCCCTGCACTGCTCTCCAGCAGGGCAGTCCCCAACCTATATTGGCACATGGGGTTATTTTTTCCCAAGTGCAAAACTCTACACTTGCCCTTATTAAACTTCATCAGATTTCTCCCCGCCCAGCCCTCCAGCCTGTCCAGGTCTCTCTGAATGGCTGCACAGCCTTCTGGTGTGTCAACCACTCCCCCCAACTTCGTATCATCAGCAAACTTGCTGACAACATTCTCTAATCCCTCATCCAGATCGTTGATGAATATATTAAACAGCACCGGCCCAAGCACTGACCCCTGAGGGACCCCACTAGACACAGGCATCCAGCCAGACTCGGCCCCATTGACCACAACCCTCTGGCTTCTTCCCTTCAACCAGTTCTCGACCCACCTCACTACTTGGTCATCCAGACCACACTTCCTCAGTTTACCTATGAGGATGCTGTGGGAGACGGTGTCAAAGGCCTTGCTGATGTCCAGGTAGACCACGTCCACTGCATGGCCACCATCCATCCACCTAGTTATGTCTTCGTAAAAGGCTATCAGGTTGGTCAAACATGACTTCCCCTTGGCAAAGCCATGCTGACTGCCCCTAATAACCTTCTTATCCTTGATATGCCTAGATACAGTGTCAAGGATAAGATGTTCCATCACCTTTCCAGGGATGGAGGTGAGGCTGACCGGTCTGTAGTTACTCGGGTCATCCTTCCTGCCCTTCTTATAGACTGGAGTGACATTCGCTTTCCTCCAGTCTTCAGGCACCTCACCTGTTACCCACGACTTACCAAAGATGATGGAGAGTGGCCTAGCAATGACTCCCGCCAGCTCCCTCAGCACCCGTGGGTGCATCCCATCAGGGCCCATGGATTTATGAATGTCCAAGTGTTCAAACTGATCCTTAACCCACTCCTCATCAATATTATCACTTGTAGGAAGATGTTTCTTTTGCAGAGACCCCTAGAGCTGAAAAAAACCCAGAAATAGTGAGTCATTAATCCTCAGCTCAGTTGTTTTCTTTGATGTTTGCTATTCAGAGTAAGTAGTTTATGCCCATTCTGGGACTGGAAATGTTTATACACACAGTAGCAGCATCATCGTAATAACTGAATAATTTATATTGGGAGAAAAACATTTGCACACTTTATGAGAGAGTTTACAGGCATTGCTGCATTTACTCATGTAAGGGGCCACATGAGCTCTCTTCCTTAAATTCATTCCCTAGAAAATTCACCTTCTCCCACGGCAGTGGAGGAGATCAATAGCGTTACGCAATTTACTCTGATCTAGGAACGTGCACTGCTTTAGGGGAGATGAACCCTATCCTGAGGACAGTGATGGTATCTTCACTCTGAAATCTGCTTCCCTCCGGACCAAGCAAGAAAAAAATGCCCTGATTCACCTCTTACTGCTTGTGTGCACACCGTTGGAACGGGCATCCTCCCACTGAGCACCAGTTCAGGGTTTGTTTTTACAGAAAAGAGGCTGATGAAATTGAGTCTTCTAAAAACAAACCAAACCAAACCAAAACCAACCTGATACTAGATATATCGATGAATTTGTTGGATCTAATTTGTTGATGTGCTCGTTAGGCACCTCAGACACATGCCAAAAAAAAAAAGAAAAAAAAAAAAGACAAAATTAGGGACTTGAAATGTCACAGAAACCTGGTTTACTAATCACCCAATCTGTACCCTTCCAAGCCCTGTGAGATACATGTAGGTTAACATTATTAAATCCCACTTAAAAATAGGTTGGGCTTGTTAAGTGTGGCATGATTTTTACTGAGTCTTCTACCCCACCTGCGTTCTGGACCTTAGAAAATATGCGTAAGTCCCCGTAATGTCACTGGCTGACGTAACCACCTGGCTGCAACCATCTATCGGGTTCTTAGCCATTTCCACTTATTAGTAGGATTTTTTTTTCTTTTTTTTTTTTAATCTGCACATTGCACATGCACTTCATTTTACATGAGAAATTGCATGCATAATTAGGCATCGTGGCAATGAAACATTCACACTTGAAAGTGTCCTGCCCAAACCCGTACAATTCAGCGGCACATTTGATACCGAGATTTTCTAGTATGCGATAGTCCGTTCTCCCTTAGTTTTGAATCTCTTCTGTTCAGTGCCCTGTTTCAGTTAGAAGCTACACAGTAGGAAATTAAAACATGTTGATAGATTGGAAAGTTATTAAGCTTCCTTGCAGTGTTAAACAAGAATTTACAAGAATTCGCTCTCCAGATTTATCAGGGATATATTTACAGTACTTGAGTAAGTGTGAATATTACTCACTGGAGATATTTAGTCACATACTGTAGCTCTCTGAAGGGAGACCATATTGCATTAAATGTCTCCACCATGTTCTGTAATTTGAAAGATAAATCCTTGAGTGCTGATTAGTCATGTATTGATACAGAACATCTATTATTTTGGGTCTATAAGAAGATTTTCATCTCTGTAATATTAATTTCTTGGCTATCATCATGGTTTTTCTTAGGAACCATCTTTCATTATCATAACTCAGGCCACTCAATACTGTTAAATTTCCTCAAGTACAGTGCCAGAAATGACACTGCAGGTGGGGGAGGTAAATCTTACTTAAATTAAATGGTTTGGTGTGGGCTTAAAACAAGAGCAGACATTGCTAAGGTTTTGTGTGAATTTTTTTCCAGCAACACATTTTGTGGCATTAGGGAAAGAGCTCAGACTCACAGGGGCTCCATTTCCACATCCGAAAAATGGGTTGTAATTTCCCAGTTACATGGTGAGATGTTGTCTTTATTCTCAAATTATTATATAATATATTAGTTAAAATAGGGCCCAATAGCTACGATCAAAAAAACCAGTATTTAGCTGCTCTATTCCCATTGACTTCAAGTACCTGACTCCCCTTGGGTTAAGAAAACAAGAAGGTGCTCTGTCTCAGGTGTATATTCTGGTTTAGCTATGAAACACAGGCAGCAATGGTGACCAGAATGAAATCTCAATTTAACAAAAGAAAAGGTAAAAGAATTTTGATCCTGTTGCAGGGAGTGAGAAATATCGGCTGTAGCTGATACACATGAGCTTTACTCAATACTCAAAGCCAAAATAACATCCCATTGCTCAAAGTTGAAGGTAGGAGCAATTTTTAAGCATCTCTCTGGGCATGAGAGATATAGATGGTGTAGACCTGTCTAAGAGAGGGAGGAGAATTCTTGCTGGAGAGTTGGCAGGATTAATAGATAGGGCTTTAAACTAAGTTGGAAGGGGGAAGGGGATAAAACCCGAGTCTCTACACATGAGCCAAGGGGAAGTATCCCAGGGTTAGGCAAAAAATGCACAAGCAACGGTAACAGATGCTCCATTAAATCTCTGAAGTGTCTGTACACCAATGCAAGAAGCATGGGGAATAAGCAGGGAGAATTAGAAGTCTATGTTCGGCTGGAGAACTATGATCTTATTGCAATTACAGAGACGTGGTGGGACAGCTCACATAACTGGAATGTGGGCCTTGATGGTTATGTTCTCTTTAGGAAAGACAGGTTGATGAGGCGAGGTGGGGGAGTTGCTCTGTACGTGAGAGAGCAACTGGAGTGTATTCAGATCCATCGAGCAGCAGATGAGGAGCAAGTAGAGAGTTTATGGGTGAGAATTAAGGGGCAGGCTAGCTTAGGTGACACTGTGGTGGGTGTCTACTATAGACCACCTGATCAGGAGGTGGAAGTTGATGAGGCCTTTTACAGGCAGATGACAGCAGCCTCTCAGTCCCAGGCCCTGGTTCTCATGGGGGATTTCAACTACCCAGACGTTTGCTGGAAGTCCCACACAGCCAGCCATCCTCAGTCCAGGAGGTTCCTCCAGTGCATCGATGATAACTTTTTGATGCAAATGGTAGATGAGCCTACCAGGAGAGGAGCGCTGCTGGACCTTGTGTTCACCAACAAGGAAGGACTGGTTGAAGCAGTGAAGGTTGAGGGCAACCTTGGCTGCAGCGACCATGAGATGGTGGAGTTCAGGATCCTGTGCGGTAAAAACAGAATAGCAAGCAGGATCGCAACTCTGGACTTCAGAAGGGCCAACTTTGGCCTCTTCAAGCAATTACTGGGGGATACCCCGTGGGACAGGGAGCTGAAAGGTAAAGGGGCCCAAGACAGTTGGTTGGCATTCAAAGACCACTTCTTTGAAGCTCAGGATCAGTGCATCCCATCAGGTAGGAAATCAAGAAAGAGATCCAGGAGACCTGCTTGGTTAACCAGGGATCTGCTGGGCAGACTCAGGTGGAAGGGGAGGGTGTTTAAATTGTGGAAGGAAGGGCTGACCACTTGGGTGGAGTACAGGGCAGCTGTCAGGGAGTGCAGGGAGGCAATCAGAAAAGCTAAGGCCTCCTTGGAGTTAAAACTTGCAAGGGAGGTCAAAGACAACAGAAAGGGCTTCTTCAAATACATTGCTGACAAAACTAACACTAGAGGCAATGTAGGCCCTCTGTTGAATGAGGTGGGTGCCCTGGAGACAGAGGACAGAAAGAAGGCAGAGTTGCTGAATGCCTTCTTTGCCTCTGTCTACACTGTTGGAGACCGTCCTCAGGAGCCTCAGTCCCCTAAGGTCCCAGAGGAAGTCATGACAAAGGAGGAGTCTGCCCTGATTGATGAGGAGTGGGTTAAGGATCAGTTTGAACACTTGGACATTCATAAATCCATGGGCCCTGATGGGATGCACCCACGGGTGCTGAGGGAGCTGGCGGGAGTCATTGCTAGGCCACTCTCCATCATCTTTGGTAAGTCGTGGGTAACAGGTGAGGTGCCTGAAGACTGGAGGAAAGCGAATGTCACTCCAGTCTATAAGAAGGGCAGGAAGGATGACCCGAGTAACTACAGACCGGTCAGCCTCACCTCCATCCCTGGAAAGGTGATGGAACATCTTATCCTTGACACTGTCTCTAGGCATATCAAGGATAAGAAGGTTATTAGGGGCAGTCAGCATGGCTTTGCCAAGGGGAAGTCATGTTTGACCAACCTGATAGCCTTTTACGAAGACATAACTAGGTGGATGGATGGTGGCCATGCAGTGGACGTGGTCTACCTGGACATCAGCAAGGCCTTTGACACCGTCTCCCACAGCATCCTCATAGGTAAACTGAGGAAGTGTGGTCTGGATGACCAAGTAGTGAGGTGGGTCGAGAACTGGTTGAAGGGAAGAAGCCAGAGGGTTGTGGTCAATGGGGCCGAGTCTGGCTGGATGCCTGTGTCTAGTGGGGTCCCTCAGGGGTCAGTGCTTGGGCCGGTGCTGTTTAATATATTCATCAACGATCTGGATGAGGGATTAGAGAATGTTGTCAGCAAGTTTGCTGATGATACGAAGTTGGGGGGAGTGGTTGACACACCAGAAGGCTGTGCAGCCATTCAGAGAGACCTGGACAGGCTGGAGGGCTGGGCGGGGAGAAATCTGATGAAGTTTAATAAGGGCAAGTGTAGAGTTTTGCACTTGGGAAAAAATAACCCCATGTGCCAATATAGGTTGGGGACTGCCCTGCTGGAGAGCAGTGCAGGGGAAAGGGACCTGGGGGTTCTAGTGGACAGCAGGATGACCATGAGCCAGCAGTGTGCCCTCGTGGCCAAGAAGGCCAATGGCATCCTGGGGTGTATTAGAAGGGGAGTAGCAAGTAGGTCAAGAGAGGTCCTCCTGCCCCTCTACTCTGCCCTGGTGAGGCCGCATCTGGAATATTGTGTCCAGTTCTGGGCCCCTCAGTTCAAGAAGGACAGGGAGCTGCTTGAGAGAGTCCAGCGTAGAGCCACAAAGATGGTGAAGGGAGTGGAGCATCTCCCTTATGAGGAAAGGCTGAAGGAGCTGGATCTCTTTAGCTTGGAGAAGAGGAGGCTGAGGGGTGACCTCATCAATGTTTATAAATATGTCAAGGGGGAATGTCAGGAGGATGGAGCCAGGCTCTTTTCAGCGGCGTCCACTGACAGGACAAGGGGCAATGGGTGGAAGCTGGAACACAGGAGGTTCCAGAAAAATATGAGGAAAAACTTTTTCACTGTGAGGGTGACTGAGCACTGGAACAGGCTGCCTAGGGAAGTTGTGGAATCTCCATCTCTTGAGACATTCAAAACCCGCCTGGACGCGTTCCTGTGCGCTCTAGTGTAGGTGATCCTGCTCTGGCAGGGGGGTTGGACTAGATGATCTTTGAGGTCCCTTCCAACCTTTAACATTCTGTGATTCTGTGATTCTGTGATTCTGTGATTTTTGACTAACCATCAGTGTAGCACTAGATTTTTCTGTCTTTAAATCACAGTTGGGAATGCTATTCTCAAAATACTGTGGTTGAGTGAGAATCAAAGTTCCATGGAAAGTTACTTTTCACAATGCAATATTTTTCTTATACGTTAGAGAAATATCAGTTCTCCTCTTCTGTCTGCAGCCCACTTGTCAGGAGAAAAATTGTCATATTCTCTGTTTTTCGCATTTTTTCCTCCTTTCTGTTAAAAACCAAACAAATAAACCCCTCATTTAAAGAACTCTGCCTACTAACAGTGAAAGTCTGCACAGGGACCCTAATTTACTTCTCTCAAATTTAAAGGTGGTGTGTTTCAGGATGAGAAAAAATTTTTTTTAGGGTTTTTTTTTCTTTTTTTTCCTAGAGAACAGACCCAGCAAAGCCAATCAGTGCCGGATGCTGGATGCCCCAATAGTGCTTTGCTACCATCGCTCAGCTGTGAGGCACAGGGAGTCAGGCCACAAGATGACACAGTACCTGAGTCCTCTACCTCTCCAGCCCTCTTCTCTCCGGGGTGGTAGTGGTCACCATAAAGCAGGCAGCTTGATGTCTTTTGTGATCAGCTGTGCCAGAGGAACCGCTCTAACACCAGCAATTAATTCCTCCTGTTGGGACATCAGGGGCTTCGAATGGTTCACAAGCACAGCAAAATAAATGGCAACACTCCAGTTTTCTTCCATGGAGTTGCTAGGGCAGAAATCAGACTTTAAGGGTACGAGAAATCATAGTGCCTGACTTGCTGTATAATCCTGGAAAGGAGACATGTCCTGGGCTGACCAGCTTGTGAGCTGAGGCCACTGTGCTTTTCTTTAGTAGGCCCCGCAGAAAAACACCTTTTTCTTTGGGTTGCATAGTCAGACTAGTTACACAAAGAAAATGAGGGGGGGAAAAGGAAAGGGAAGGGGAAAGGGAAAGGGAAAGGGAAGAGGAAAGAAAGGGGACATAAAGGGGAAAGGAGAAAGAAAAGGGAAAGAAAGGATAAAGGAGAAAGAAAGGGGGAAGAAGGAAAAGAGAGAAAATAAAAAGAGTACTTCTGCTGTGTTAAACCCAGCTGGATATAAAGCTGCCGTAATTTCACACACAATCCTTCACATTTCCTCCCTCAGCTCGCCCAAACTCCTGCTCTGTTGTAGTTCACAAAATGTTATCACAACCGAGTTGAGCTGGCTGCACACTCACGACCCTCCGAACACTCGGACCAGCATGAGACAAACCAGCTGTGCCAAATCCCACACTGAAGCATTGCCATGAGGTTCATCTGTTTTACATCAAAGGGCTATAGGGCGGCTCTCATTGGAAAGTGCTGGGAATAGGAGACCTTAAACCTTTTGATTCCCGCAGTCCCTCAACCTCCAGATAAATTAAAATATTTAATCACAATGTAATGGCGGTGATCTTGTTTGTACAAATGCTTTATTATCCTGTGCATTTTAACCACAGTCTGCCTGGTTCCTAATGCGACCGAAAGAATCAGTCGGCATTTATTACAAATGCAAGGCAGAAAGCTTCTGGCTCAGCAATTAATCACTGACATAGAGGAATTTCTTCTCTCCAGGTGGGGAACCCATCCAAAAACTAAGAAAAATAATCGGGCTAATTAATTCTTATCTGCAAAGAGCAATTAGATAAATGACCTAAAAACAGGCCTGTCACCCCTAGTGAGGTGCTCGGCTTCTAAATAGAATAATGTCTCTTTGCAAGGCCATCTCTGCAGTGAAATGGAGATCACAAAGAGGAAGGGGAAAAGACGGCATGTGGGGAGGGAATGGACTGATAGGGGAGTAGGTTAATTAGAGCTGAGACCAGCCATTGATATTAAAAAAAAAAATTAAACCAAAGCTCTGCACTCGGGTAGATTTGATATGATCCCATCACCTTCACAGCTATGCCTTTGTGCATCCAGAGGTACTAAAGAGAGTGAAGTCATGTCTCCAAGCTACTTCTGAAGAGGAAAGCCACTCGCCAGGCTTGTCCACCATTGCGTTGGATTTCACCTCGGTGAGTGGCATCCCTGACACGGCACTCTATTAACTTTGAACCGTGCCACTCTGGCATGGGATGATGGTGCCAAAGTGAGATGCAGAGCACTGTGTTTCAATTAGTTTGCTCTGTCAGACTTCTTCGGTTTTAGTCGGGAAGTGTGCAATGCACAAAGCTTTGTGAATGAGCCGAACTGATCTAAGCAGCACAAGCGAGAAGGCAACAAGAGCATATGAACATCAGACCTTTGGTCAACTACGTATCCCCACCAAAGGTCCTGCCGTCCTTTCAGATGTCTCATAGTCAGTCAAGAGCCAGAAGGGGTGATTAGAAGAGGAGAGAAAGGCCTTTGGGACAATCTCATATTCAGAATGAGTTTTGCAACCCTTCCTAGGGATAAGCTTTTACTTCTGAGAGACACTGAGCAAGGATGTGAAACATCCTTCTCTGTATATCAGAAGCCATCTTCCAAGGCGATGCCTTTCTCTCATGTTAACATACATCTTCCTTGCTCTGTGTGCACAAGGTATCATTTCCCTGATCCTGCTGTTCCGTCTGCTTATATCACGACACCGTGCCACTTCTGATGGTAGGAGACAAAGGGAGACATTGAAGTAATTGATTCAAGCTTATCTAAGTATTTACAGAAATAAGCCTAAATGACTAGACATAAAATACTACAGCAGTCAGATTAAGACAATCCACTCCAGTTACAGTTAATCAGGGCTTTAGCCTCCAAGGAGCTGATTTGAGACTAACAAAGTATTTTCCAGCTCCCAACCTCCGTGTTAGTCATGTTCCTCCTGCCTTGAAGCCATTAGCACAATACCAAAGAAATGTAAATAACAGTAAAGCAGGTAGTTCATCCATTTGCTGTGTTCCTGTTTCCAAGATCCAAAGCCTCTTAAAGTAAAAAAAGCCCAAAACACTAGCCCAAAACCTACAGATGTCGATAAAAGACCTTTGTTTGTCTCTGACCACTTGTGTGACCAAGGTTCCTGTAACATATACAAAGCAGATGCCTGTTTAAACACTTTACTCATAGCTGCCATGGCTCCTACATCCAAGCAGTTAACAATAAATTATAAGGACTAATGGATTAGATCGAGATGCATGAAAACACTGTATATGTTATTAGGAATGCTACTTCACCTACAAAAAACCTGTGAATGTTTGAAGAAGAGATCTATATTGCAGTTAAGTACTCTGCTGCTTGCATAGGCTGAAATGCGGCGGCACAACAAAAGCAGCCATCTGTGTTTAAACACAAAGGAAGAGACAAGCAAGTCTGTGTCAGTTTAAATTTGTA
This sequence comes from Trogon surrucura, assembly GCA_020746105.1. Classification (NCBI taxonomy): domain Eukaryota; kingdom Metazoa; phylum Chordata; class Aves; order Trogoniformes; family Trogonidae; genus Trogon; species Trogon surrucura. The sequence continues at coordinate 16,128,393 of CM036627.1, read as the reverse complement.
TTTCTCCTCACTGAAGCTAACGTGAGGTTTGAGGCAGAGCAGAGCCTACAGGATGCCTAAGGATCCTTCTGTAAGGTAGACGCAAGGTGGTGAAGATGGACAGGGCAGGGCTGGGGATGTTCTGGGGACACAGCTCACTGCAGAAATAGGGCTCATTGCCAAGCTTGGGTCTACTTGGTAAGTCTTGCCAGAGCCTGGAGCGTAAAGATGAATTAAGTTTCGATTTGGACTTTTTGTTGCATATACCAAAATGGATAAGGCTCCAGCCACAGGCTGTTAAGGGTGGTTAATTGGGGGACTGCTCTGAGAAATACCCTCCTTTTTTTGATAAGATGTAGGAAAGTTCTCAAGAATTGTATATTCAGATGAGAATGCAGTCTGGAGTGGATACTTGCTAATAATGCTGGACCCTAGAGATGCTGGGAGAATCTGAAAATAACATTGGAAAAATTGAAGTTTGCAGGTAGGGTGTTTTTTTTTTCAAGAAGTGCCAGTGGCACATTCTTCAAAGTTCCCAGCAGAAGGACTGAATGATGCAAATCAACAATATAATGCCAAGAAGTCTCACTAATAATTTAAATTTAATAAAGAAAATCAAAGGAAGAAAACATTTGAACCGCAGCATTTCTGCCAAAGTTTTCCCCTTGTATTTCTGAACCTACTCTAATAATAGCAAGGCACATCCCTATCTTATCTAAAGTACATTTACTGCAAAACATTGGGAATATCTGTGTCCGTAACAAAATTGGCCATTCAGAGCTACTTAGAGCTGAAAACGATAGGGGCAGCTGGCATGTAAAGGTTAGTCCCCAATCCTCTGCAAATGCCTGTACAGGTTCAGTTTCCAATGCATGCATGATGTACAATGATTTGGAGTTAGGAGAAATAACTTTTTTTTTTTCCTTGCAACCAACTCATTTATGTTTAATTTATACAGAAGTAGGTACAGCCCCCTTCAGCACCAGAGTGTTAGGGTGTTTTTAATGAATAACTTATAAGAAACAGTCACCTGCTAACAGGTCAGCCTCCCTTTTGTGTTTCATTCCAGTTTCATTAGTAAAGAAAAAAGGCTTTTGATTGGATTAATGGAAATAAAACCACAGGGACTAAATTATAAAGTATCCAGTGGTTATTTCTAGTAGCTCCTACTTTCAAGTGGGACCATGATTTTTATCATCTCAGGCTCAAAGCTTTGGTGTCTAAGTACGACTGTCTTGGGCTGCGACACGGAAAAGCTTTTGCGTTAGCAGGAATCACATTTCCTCTTTCTCTCTTCGCTGATGCAGCTAAACAGCCTCTGGTTTTAAGGATATCACCCCTGCTTAATCCCTGAGCAGCTGGGATTGCTCTTGACAGAAACTTCTGAGGGGACTCTCTTTGGTTGTTTGCTTTTTCTCCCCTCCGACTTTCTCCCCCTCATATCCCTTCACTGCCACCTTCCAGCAAGGGGCTATTTTTATTTATGTATTTATTTATTTCTGTTGAAACTACAATATCCGGAGGTGGCTACAGAGCCATATGCTTGGCCTAACTTATATAAACAGTGTCCTGGGTGACAGACAGCCTTTCCTAGCCCATCTGCAGCTGCCGGGGAATCCATTATTTTTCTGGTCCCTGGGGAGGAGAAGTTCTTGAGCGTCATTACTCCTAGGCAAATGTAACTGACTCTGCCATGCACCCTAATTTGCTTGCCATAATTATAGGTCGCTCACCCCCCTTTGCTATTTATAAACCCTTTTTATTTATTTTTTGTACTTATCAATAATGAATGGAGGCTAGTGAATCACGGAGCTGTAATATTTGAATATTACGAAAATGCTAATAACAAGGTATCATGGGCAGCAGCACCCAGGTCTTATCAGCTGGTCAGATGCTCTATTAAGCAGCCAGTGAGGAGTTCAAGCAAATTGGTTATGTTAATGTCCTGTACTACTTGGGGAAGACGAGGAGTTAGCAATTAATTTTTTTCGTCTTCTTCTTCTTCCCAGGCTGCAAGCCGACAGGGCAGATTTATATTCCTCTTATTCTATGGGACCCCAGCTCAGAAGGGGGGCAAGGTAGAAATGCAAGAGGCTACCAAGAGCTTTCTGAAATCTAATTGAATGGTGCAACTGAAAAACTGGTGGGAGGGCAAAGGGGTGAGCAAGGAATAAATAAATAAATATATAAATAAGTAAGCAAGCCCCATAACAATGGGAACGCAGCATTCTTCCCCATTCATTCAGCTGACAGTGCTTTTGCAACTTAAACCTGTTTTATTAATTATGTTTGACATTTCCTTAATTAGTTTCATTTACATCCCATCAGCCCCTACCAGACGATTGCCCCATACATCATTTCACCAGAGGACTGAGATGCCTACAGAATTACAAAAACACTCCCCACCACCAATCCTCAGTAGCTCATCACTGTATATTTCGCCAGTTTTAAGAATAAGTCTTTTCACTTCGTATTTTTCTTTAAAAAATATACAGATACTTCATCATCTTTTAAAAAATGATTATGACATTTTGAAAAGAATGTGGTGCCGGACTAAATTTCTGTTTTCCTTCCATGCACACAGTTTGCTTTGTTTCAGAGCTCCTACCTATCTTGACATTGACAAAATATGAACTTTACTGGAGGATCCTTTTCTGTGGACCCTGTCCTGGCTCCACTGAGCCCTGCCAGTCTGCTCCAGTGCTTTCCCCAGACAGCTCTGCATACTCACAGTAGCTTGCTTAAGTTTATAGGTGGGTTCTTGTCCCCAGAGTTGCTTTTTAGTTTTCCATATATTGATTAATTCCCATAGAAGCCTTGACAGATTTTTACAACTTTAGTAAGAACAAAAGGATCGTTTGGTTGTTTTAATGCCATTGCTCTGGCTCTTGTGTGCTTGTCCTGTGTGTCCCTCCATCCCTTCCATGGGCTGGTGTATGTGCTGCCACTCTGCACGTTGAGTAGTCAGCAGAGGGGCCAAGCATTTTAAAGTACATAATATTTTAGACTCGGCTCGATGTATTGCTGTGAAGAACAGCGAAATCGGGAGAGACAGAGCCCTGTGCTTTGCAGGGGGGCTGGTCAGACCTCCAGGCTAACACAGGTCATAGTTTAGCACGAGGAGGACCGAGTGCTTTCAGGCTGGAAGCTGCGTAGCCAAAATCACCCGGCGCTTTTTCGTCAGAAAATCGAGTCTCCTGCTGAAGCGGCGAGCCCTGCGCACCCAACCTGAGAGCCACCTGTCAGGAGGCTGGACCTGCTGCACGCTTCGGCTGTCAGATGTCTGGTGCAGAACCCGGCTCTTCTGTCCAGCACTCAGCACAAAGCGCCTGACTGTTCCTGACTGGGGTAAAGTGACAACCTGTTTGTGCTAATCCCAGAACGTGCTACCAGGAGCTGTCATTTCAGAGTCATCACACTCTCTGTTGATATCAGGGAAGTTAATCACGCAGAAGGAAAAAGCTTGTATTAAAGCAGATAATTATTCCCCAGTTCCTTAATAACACATGCAAGGGAAAGTGATTCTTAGGGTCTTGGAAAACTATGCTATTTCAGCACGTTTTCTGTAGTGTTGATGCCCAGGCATCCTTTCTCCTTTACACTTCCTAGATCAGGGTTGTAGCACTGTGCAGTGACTGCCCACCCAGCACACAAAAAGGCCTGCTATGCTTCAGATACAGAGCCCATATTCATTTTGCAACATAAAAAAATGACACTGTGGGAGTTTATGGACAGTGAGTAACCTGGTTGCTTTGAGAACCCAATCTAATTTAAAAGATAGCTGCAGAGAAGTTGTCTCTATCCAACCACCTACCCATCCTTGTAAGGGCAGTCCAGGTCTCTGTGTAGCAGCACAGTATAAGGATCTGCCAGCTCAAGCCCTCCCAATACAAGTACCAGATGGACTTACAAGCCCCAATAAAAGAAATATTCCTGCAACATATGGAAATACATTAACTAAAAGAAACACACTCAAAGAAATATTGATGTGCTTTCCTCTCTCAGTGGGACTTATTTGCTAGGGCAAAGCCTGCTTCAGTGTCTCTTAACCATATTTCTCAGCCCCCTTGGCTCTGGGACCAGGTCACATGAAGCCAAGCAGATATTTCTGTACCCGCAACAGGATCCAGATGTTACAGATGCTTCTGGCCCTCTGTCCTCTCCAACTCTCACATGGCTGGATCTAGCCTGGGTTATAACCAACTGTCTCCTCAACTTAAATTTGCCCAGGACTTTAAGCTTCACTTTAATAAAATTCTCCCAGCCCTTGGCCCTTGGGAGCGAGGCAGAGGGGAGAAGACGGGGGAATGACACTCGGTTCACTGTAGAGATTATTACATCTGCACTTTGGGAACCAGCAGACTTCAGGGCTAGAGTTCCATAGTTGGACTAGACATAGAGAAAAAATCTTGCAGTTTGCTCTGAAACTAGAGAGATTTCATCCTGTTTTGGAAGCCTTCCAGGTAAAAGCCATGTCTGGGACCCTATCCAGATTTTCTGCAAGCAATGGCTGTTTCATTTCCAGATCATTTCAATCCTCAAGATCAAAGGGACCCTGATTTTAAAAGCAGGAATTAAGTACTGGCAAAGAAGAAGTCAGTTTTAACTTTGCTGTAGTCATGCACATGATTTGCAGACTTTAGTCAGAAAGTTTGGAGGGTGGTGGTTTTGTTTGGTTGTTTGTCTCTTGCCTCATTCCTTTCCTTGCTCTCTCTTATCTTTGATCCAAACATTTCCCCAAGATACTTCAAGAACACGTGTGTGAGAAGAATACGAAGCAGATTGTAGGGAAAGCATTGATAAGATGCCTTCCATAGTTGCTGGTATTTTTCAAGAATGCAGCTCAGAAGCAGTTTAGAAGAGAGATGAAGACAGGGCATAAAACACCCTGTTGGATCCCAAACAGCTCTGGGTGTTGTTCTGTGGGCTCTTGCTTCACACAGTGGTTCTTTCTGAGTTAGGCTGGCTGCTTTTTAATAATGTCCTCTTCAGTCATTGATGTTCTTTCATGGCATGTTAACCCCAAAGGGTTTAGACCATTTCCCAGCTTTCATGTTTGGATTCCACTACAAACATAAGAATACAACCCCGAAACTCTCCAGTTCAATTCTGCACATTTAAAAACCTCCATGAAAATGTGCTTTGGTTGATTTACCACATGCTGCTGGGGCTTCATATTTATCTGAAATAGCATCAAATGGCCAAAAAAAAAAATCAAAATATTTTTCTGTCACATGCTGTCATACATTGTCAGGGAACCTTGTGCTGTAGCTGCAGTGAAGCTGAATCTGATTAAAAGATCAGCAAACAAGGCAGGTTGAGGGGAATTTGATCTCATCATTGCTATGCCTGGAAATACCTGTCATCTTCTAGGTTGTCCTGCACTGTGACACTCTTTCTTATCCAGTTTGCCAATGGACATTCATGGTGACATTCTGTGCAAGCAGAAGGGGAAAAATATTTTTTTAAAAAAAGATCTGATCCACTCCAATTTTATTTTCAAGTCCTGTATTTTTATTCCTCTGAGATCAAGCCTAAACATAAATACCAATTATCAGAGCTACAGACAAATGAATAATTTGATGTAAAACAATCCTGCTTTATTCAAATGAGAGTAGAGGTGAAATTAGAGCTACACAGGATATTATGTTAAAAAGCACACACACACAAAAAGAAAGCAAAATGTCTAATTTTAACATAGTGTTGTTATCTGTGATTAATGATTTCCGTGGGTGTATAACTCTTATGCAAAAATGCCATGTAATCATGTACATATTTGATTAAATAGCTTAATTTGTGTTCATTTTAAAAAAAATAAAATAAAGCCAAATAAGCTAGATAATGAGTGGGCGTGTTGTAGGAAAAGCAGATGGGATTTGAGGCACTAGCTGTGTTCAAAGGAAGCCACCAATTTCACTTCAAGAATATTTGCGTATGAAAGCTGATATTTTCTAGAAACATTCATGAGTAGAACACAGAGGGAAATTTTGCCAAATTCTGCTGTTTTTAATGAAGGCACACAGGGAAAAAAGAAAGTTCAGCTGAGCCCAGTTCATTTCACACTCCTTGGGAAGAGCATCTTTATTTATTTATTTATCTATCTATATTTACCAGGAATGTTTCCTTTCTCTGAGTCAATTATACCTAAGGCATCCTTTTGTTTACTTCTGAGTTCCTGACAACAACCTCCCCTTTCTATGCCTTCACCTGTGGCATTAAATACTTATTTTTCATCACACTATTGTGACACCTCTCCAGACTGGAAATAATGGGATTCTTTTGTGGGTAAAGCTGTGTAAATCACAGTGTCAAATGAATGGACAAAGCTTTAATGGGGCTAATAAACACGTCCCTCCGTATTGAGCAAGGGGGATTTTTATGAAAATGATCAAATAAAGTAATAAAAAAAAAAAGAAGGGGCTTCCCCTCTGGGTTTATGAGCTCTCTTGTTACACATCATGTATGACACACTGACTGGCAGAATATATGATGGACTGTCATATATTGCAGAACGGCTTCAATTAGGATGATAAGATGACAAGTTCCCATAGTTCATATCTGGCTTGGCTGTGGGTTTTTTTTCAACAGGGCTCTTACTTTGACCTCTTTCTTTCTAATGTTTGATACGAAATTTAAAGGGCCAGCTGAGGTCGTAGGAGACAAAATATAACTTATGTCAGGGGAGGGAAAGAAGGGACGTTTGTTTCTTTGTTTGCTTTTATCTCCGTGAGTAGGCTCCTGTAATTCAGTGTCTGACTCACTATTAAATATAATTAATGCCAACAGCTCAACCCACATGCCCAACTACAGAATAATAAACCAGGGAGTGCTGTCTGCATCTCACCACCAACTACAAAAATCACACAACCTACGAGCAAACACGGAGGCACATCAGACAACACGACGCATCAACCAGCATCCAGAAGTGTCATCAAGTGCTTTAAACCCCCTAGTCCTGCACATAAGATCATAGGGTCAGAAATACCTTTATTTCCAGAAGAAAGAGGCTGACTTCAGGCCCATAGACATGTTGGAAGAAGCAGAATGCCGATGTAGTTTGCAGCTAATTCTGGGATGGTCCAGCTAAAGAGCGTGCAAAGCCTTTGGCTGAGGCAGGCAGGAAGCTCTGCTTGAAGAGTGAGTTGAGTCTGAGTTAGATGGTGAGGTGGTGCTATCAGCACGTTGAACCTTAGAGAAGAAAAAAAGGTACAAATTAGGAAGTACTTAGAACTTACTGAGAGTTTTGAGAGTCTGGGAAGCCTCACATGTGAAAAATAAAACAAAAAAAACCCCGCGCACAAGGCCTTCTTTTAGGCGTATTTTAGAGTTCCTTAAAGGAGTATGTTCCAATGGTCATCAAGAGCAAATATTGCTCCTGTAGGACCTACATATAATACTACTGGGTCAGGATCAATCTGAGAATGCTTCTTCTGTGGCAGCTATAAAATAGACAGAAGGAAGATGGAAAGCTATTCATCCTCTGCAGGGCTAAGCAGGCTTCGTGATATTACCAGTCCCTGAGACCATCATCTGTCTGACCCCAGGGATACTCTCTGGCCCAACAGCATTGCCTCATCAACCCGGAATCTGACCCAGGCATTTTACATTGTCGCATGATTTGAGACAATCCACCAACCTGGAAAAGAGAAATGTTTTCCAACGGAGCATCAAATATTTTCCAGGTGGCCTGTTCTGCAGATTCAGCGTTATCGCAAAGGATTTGCCTTCCAGTCAAAAAATTGCTTGTGTACGAGTCTCAAAAGCAAATCAGTAAGTGGAAGGAGCAGGATAATGGAGGCAGTTATTGCTGAACAAAGTCATGGGTTTGGTTTGCATACATTCAGGTGGGAATGACTGTGACTTTGAAGAATGGCACATGTCATGGTGTAGCCACAGAACAGAATGTAATTCAAACACGATGAAAAAAGAAAAGCCTCCACTAGGTACAAACTGAATAGCAAAACTCACTTCACTTCTCCTTAGCTCTGGTAAGCCACAAATATCAGTAGCTACCAGGAAGAATTTCCTCGGCATCTACTTCTTGGGATAAATTGAGGTCTAAATCTAGACTAATGGGCCTAGAAGCTCCTGTTGGAGGAAAGAAAAAAGAGAAAAGGGAAAAATTCAGCCGCGTTTAATCTGAACAGTGTATCCATCACCAAAAATGATACAAATCAGCTATTACTGGATCATGCAAAAGCAACTCCACTACCTGTGATCCTTCCTTTGCTTTCTAAACCTCTTTTCAGCCCAGCCTAATGAATTGTCAGAACTGTCAGACAGCTCCAAGGAATGACAAATGTCTATGATTTGCTGCTGCTACTTTGCTGAAAACACCTGATGTATATAGTCTTGAAATTCTCTGTTTTGTATTAAAGGCAAGGGTAAGCTGAAGGAATTGGTGTACACATAGAGTTACTTTCTTTCATTTTACGTATGTGTAGTCTAATGAGAAGAATATGATAAAAGAAAGTTCAGGTTGAATATTAAAGCACCCCTAAACCAGGAAATGACCCAAAGGAGGCAGAAGATGCAACCTCATCTGTGACCTGTTTTGAACAGTTTACAATCCTATATTTAGTTATATGATTTCATATCATGTATAATGACCCAACGTAAAACTTGCAGTGATCTATCTCCATATTTGTATGATGTTTTCTTAATCAAAATTACAGATAATAAAACACAGAGCATTCTAACTCCACAAAGAAATTATTTGACAGACAATAAGATGAATCAAATAATTAATCTGACAAATATCAGAGTTTGAGTTATACAGGCTCCAAACATTTATTAACTTGCAGCCAGATTCTGTGAACATTTGTCATTGACTTAAATGGGTCTAAGATTTCACTTCTTGACGAGTGACAGGCCCTGATGGGTATTTAGTCATTTCTGCTATACCAGATTGGCACTGTACTTAATACATTTGCTAATTCTGTCATAGAACTTACTCTCTATAAAATTCCCCTGCACCTTCCCTAAAGAAACTCTTGTGAAGCTGTCCCTTCAATAACACACACAGAAAAAACATAGTTTTGGAAAACAGACTCTTGCCTAATTAGTCACTCGTCCAGGACTGCAATGCATTTAGAAAATACTTCTTTGACTGGAGAATATAATTTGCTGCTTGGTGCTTGTTGGGTGATATTTTCACAACAGCTCCCAGGTAATCAGACTGTTTACGTCACCTTATGGGAAATGACCTGCATTATGTATCATTAGAGAAGAGATAGACACAGCTGTCCTACTATTCTTGAAGGTAGCAGACTCTGGGAACCTGATTTAAGTAAGATTAGGAGTGTCACAAACTGGTTTCCTCAGCTGAAAGATTGGAGGCAAAGAACTGAGGTTGTGGAAAGCTGAACCAGCTGTGTCAGTGAACAAGAAACTAAGTAGATCGGATTGTTCCTCTTACTATCACAGGAGGAGGTTTGCTGTCGTAGAGTGAGCTGCCTGGGGAGCCAGTCCAGATTCAAAAGGCTGCTAAAAGTAGGAACCTTAATAAGAACCACGAGGACATTTTGTCTTATTTCTTGTAGACCAACTCATTTCCACCTTGGGGGAAAAAAGAATAAAATATGGTTCGTAGATCAAAAGACACTGCCAACTGCTCTCCTCCAAGTGTGCACAGTGATCTCCATGAATGGTAGAGCCAAGGGCAACGCTGCAAAGATCGGAAATAAGATTTAGTTAGGTCTCAATGTTTTCTCAATTTCGTTAGTGCTTCAGGCTCTCTGCAAGTCAAGAGCATCAGCAAAACTTATTTCCCAGTGAGTCAAGCCTAGTCCAAAAACTACATACTTGCCTAGCCCTTGTGATTCTGAATAAAATGAGGGTTGGGAGAAACAACAACAAGAAAGGCCTGTAAAATGTAAATTGATTAACTGACTCACAGGAAAGACTGCAGAAGAGAAAGCCCCTGTGCTGTGTGTCTTACAGTAAAACACACTAGCACAGCTGCTGTGTTGGTGTAGCAGGTTTGTAGATGGGTACTACGTTGTCATCTCTCCAGATGTCATTGCAATGAGCACGTTCCTCCTCAGACCACTTCTCCGAGTCTTCCCATTTTACAGGCGGGGAACTGAGGCACAGAGAATATAGCTCGGGACCTCCAAGGCATCAGTTTGCTGGCACCTATTGAAATCAAGAGCAATCACGAGTCTAAACAGAGGTTAAATGCTAAATAACCTGGAGAATGTGATCTAAAAGTCTTTGCCCTCAGGGGTCAGTTGCAATCACCGAGGGGTGGAAAACAGGTCCCCACGTATTAAGTGATTGGTTAATACTGGCATCATGCATCCTCTCCCTTATCAAGAGACATGGTTTTGGGCCAAAGTGCCTGCCTGAGTGAAGGCACTGGGTTATCATCACCCACTATGTCACGTCAAAAGCATGTTGATGGGGCTGAGGACCTCGCAGGGCATCTGTGCTGGTAGATAGCAAAGGGGGTCTGGTGCTCGCACAGCAAGGAGCTGAGCTCCCAAAAAAGCCACAGCAAAGGGCAGGAGGGAGCTCTGAAATATGCTGTCGGTCCCACAGACTCACAGCAAATGAAGACGTGTATATCCAGACAGGAGGGATAACGAGAAATAAATGCCAAAGAGATTACTGGGTTCCTCTCTTAGATTAACTCTGGTTTGACAGTGGCTGGGGTTTGGGAAACTCCTCTATGATTTAAGAATAAGAATTCCTCTCTAAGTGGCTTAAAACTCTCTGCTATATCATCACTTGCTGTTGTCAAATAAATAATCATGCGAAATCAGCTGCAGAGAAAAGTCTCCTGTAGAACGGAGTTCATGCATGACATATGATATATCTTTTCGAAGGGACAGATACATCTTTCTTACAGCCAGCATGCAGCTTCCTTCACTGCACCTTCCCTCCCATCCAAATCACCTCAAATAAATGTGAGTTCTGCTGTGTTCACAGTAATTCCTTCATTTTTAAACACATAATGGAAATGTATAACTAGTCCTCATAAAAATTTATATCTCAATTCGTCCCTTTAATTTATAACAGGCCCTCCAGGCAGTTATTATTCAAACATTAATAAAATGCCTATGGATCACCAAAAGCATCAATTTTCACATTCACCTCCCCTCCTATTTGTACATATATAAAGCCAGATTAGAGTTAATGCCACTTCTGTGTCGTAACAACAATTACGCCTTTAATAAGATAGGAACAAATGATATATTATCTTAATCATGTTAGGAATTTGAGTTCTTTTCATGAAGCAAAGTTGAATTTTTTATGCTCTTTGTGACAATTGTTACTTAACAGCCTATATGTTTGGATATTGCAGTTTATGCAAATGTTCATGTTCTATAAATTTTAGATTTATCTCCATTTATCATTCCAAATGTTCTAATACACAGACATTATGGTTTAATGTGTGACTCTGCACACAGTCTAAAATATGATTAGGACACCTTTCATTTATTTATACCATAAAGAAAATAGGGGGGGGTGTGGAAATAGCTTTTTGGGGGCCAAATCCTCTGCTTCCATAAAATCATGTACTTTGCAGGGCTGCATTTTACTGTGCTAATGTAAATCCGCTGAAGAATTTGATTTTTCATTTGCTAATAGTTGAATTTTAAAGGATTAAAGTTTATAAGGGAACCCTTCATTCTGTGCTCTAAAAGCAGTTGCCAGCTCATTGTATATCACACTGTAAAAACTCTTACTCATGAGAGTAATTATTGCTAATATGAGCTTTCCCATAGAGAGACAAGGAGACAACTTGCCTGTGCAATGGGTTTTGGTTTGAAGCTCATTTAAGAGGAGCAATGATCATTAGGGCCGTAAAGATTTGTAGGGAAGAATTCCCTGGGTTTTTTTTCATTTTTCTGCTGGGAAATTTAAAGCCTCTTGAGTTTGGAGAAGAGAGAGGGAAAAGTGGATCCTAGGCCACAGTTTGATTTTGCCTAAATTGACACCAAAGAAACAACAGCAGGTTATTTCACCCGAGAAGCTGGCCCTTTGCATGGCTGTGGGAAAAAAATACCACAAAAAAACAATCAAAAAAACCACCCCACCTAAAGCATCTGAGGTCTAAAGGAGGTTCATTTTCTTTTTAGACTTCACTCATGGGATCTAGCAGTGATGTTTCAAATGGGTACTTATCTAAGGGGAAATCACCAGGAATGGAGATGACATTACGGTTTCTTCAAAGAGGTAAACACAGTGTATGGGCAAGAATTCAGTTCCACCACCTCGCCTTTGTTACGGAAGCTGCATTTGTAGCAGCATTGAAACTGAGCATTAGCCGTGCAGGAAAATTGTCGCCTTTAGAGAATTTGCAGGATTGATCTGGAAAGGTTTTATGGTGGTGTCTCCCACCCGTGCCAGCGGGAAGTTCCCATTCGTTCGCCAAGGTGCTCCCTCCACTTCCCGCGCAACGCAGAAAGTGCTGATGAAGACTCAGGGAGGGACCAAAACTAAAGTGAGCCCCATTAAGACAGGAGCTGCCTTCCTGTGTGTTTCATTATTAATATTGAGTTCAATTACTCTGATTTCTTCTGCTGATGAATTAGTAGCACCAGAACCAGGTCCCTGGCTGATACCCATTTGTCTTTGCTTATAAGTGCTAATGTGATCCTGTTCCTTTAAAATCAAACTCCTGCTTCAGTCACTTTACATCTTTGCAACACTAACTGTCTTTTCACTAATTGGTTCTGTGTAAATGAAACAAGCTGAAAAACACTGTGGCACCAATAAATATTAATAAGTTATTGTTTGTTTTCTTTACCTTGCTTATGAATTCATACAAAGACAGTGCTAAGACATTAACTCCAGTCTATTAATTGCCACCTGATAATTGCCACCTGATACTTTTCTCCTGGATAATTAGGTACCCATTAGTTCTAATCAAGTAGTTACTTAATTATTGCAGTAATTAGTCTAATGGACTAGCAAATTGAAGCTTTATCACTTTTGGATACTTAATGTTCCTGACAGAGTACTTCACAAGTGTCAGGGTTCCTGATTCAGCAACCTGCTATCCATGAACCCCCCACTGCCACTTCCACCCCACCCACACTGCTCCCCAGCCACTCACAGCACAACTCGGATGTGTGAAGCCAGAGGCAACACAAATTTGAGTCCCTTTTCCTTCTCATTCCCCTTTCCACCCCCAACTATGCCTCCCCTCCTGTGCTCTTGCTGCTTGGCTCATTCCATGCCAGAAGAACTTTGTTGGGAAATTAAATAACATCTTGGCATGGAGATCACATGCATTTGGCTCTACAGCAGCGTGATTCAAAGAAAGGAGCTAATGTTGGCAGGTGTGGGAAGAAAAAAGCAACTGTGAGGGGAGAAATAATAATAAAGAGCGTTCACGAATACTCATGTACACGCAGGCTTGGAAAGAAAAGGAGCAAAGTCGACTGGTGGTAAATGAAAGCATGGCTTCAAGGTCTGGGACTAGTAGTAGGTCTCTTTCCTCTCCAGATCAGAGGTGCAAATTTAACAGATTTTTGGTGAAGAAAAAACATGGAAAATCTTTTTTTGTCTGCCTACAGTCTCTGTAGCACAGGGTTGGTGGATAAGAGGCAACTGGAATTCTCTGCCCCACAGTTTTATAATTAATATCATAGTTAATTCTATGCGGATCCCACACTTCCACAATACTCAATTCTGAAAGGGCACGTGAAATGCCATCCTCACCCCTGTCCTCTCTCCATGTACTAGTCCACGTGTTGTCCTTGTGCATTTTGCTTGTTTCTGGATACTAATGTGTTTGAGGTGGATACAACACGCATAGACATTTAGGAGCATTAAATGTGGATTTATCTCTCCCATTGATCATCTGATCCAGATTCTCTCAAGTCTCTTCATGTCAGATTTGTATCAGAATTGATCATCAAGCCCTTTGGCAAGTGTCATCTGCCCCAGGCGCAATGTGTAACGAATAAGTGCTCATTGTAGTGAGAAGGGGAAAAAAAGATTGATCCTGACCTAAAGAGGCTAATTCCATTCAATAATGCTTGACAACTTGCTAATGGTTGAACTACTTCACATATGTGGTAAGATTATGTATTCTGAAATAGATGTATTTATCTTTCTTGATCTGATAACTCGTGTTTCTATTGCTGCTAACACCGCAGCACAGTCTCGGATCCTCTCCAGAGAAACAGGCTCTGGAACGTGCCTTGAGTGGGTTCTGCTGGAGGGTGCTGGGGTTCCAAGAGTCAGATTCCTGGCTTTGGTTTTTATGATGGCAAGGTGCAGGCTGGTGGCAGACAGGAGAGGTCAGTGTCACGCACCTGCGTTTTGACCTACTGTGGAGCTGGAACAAGGCCAAGTTGTGGGGCAGAGGTCTCTTACGTGTCAAAAGCTGTATAATTTAGGTTACCACACAGAGATCAGAGTCCCCTAATCTGCCATGTAATGCATATTCATAGGCCAAAATAAACCTCACGCCCTAGCATCCTCACAAACATTGGAATTTAATTTTCCTATTGAACTATCCTCGATATGCTCATATTACCAGAGCTGAGAAGCCAACAGTTTTCTGGGGAAACATAAATTAATCAGTAATGCCATTTCTCCGGATACTTCTTACTGCATGAAAAGCACTGTTCTTTTTCAGTTATTTTGCGTTCTTGCCCAAAACACAACAGACAGTGACAGACAGGTCACCAGCTCCTGAGTTTTCTGCCATAGCTCCACATGCATCCATCACAACCAGCTGCAAAAACTCGTTTCCACTGAAGTTACTCTTTAGGTAACAGTCAATAAAACCTTATGCCGCTGCTGAAAAATCATACCACAAAACTGCTTAAACACCTGTGTGAGGCCACTGAGCAATAACAATCCCATGCACTGAAAGCAAAATTAGGCAAAGCGTACTTGGCCCATTAAGAAAACATATTACTGGAAATTACAGCGCCTCAGGATGCCTCGATCTTGCTCCTGCTGCTGGTTCCATAGGAGAGGGCTGCCAACCCTGTTCAGTGTGGGACCTACATCAACCTGAATTCAAGTATCTGAGACCACTGTCTCTGTCAAAGGCTACCAGTGTCAGAAATCTAGTACAGAAAGCTTTTGATGCCAAGAAACAATTACATCCTTGTCCATCAATAGCCGTAAATTGTAACTGATACTAACAAGGAAGCAAAGCCATGTGAGGAAGGCAGAAAACCTTGGAAGATCAGTGGCTGCTGGGCCCATTCGGCTCCTAAGATCATGCATGTGTCCCTCAGCTGAGAGCTGACAGCCTCATCTGATCCCTCAAAATGGGTAAATCTCCCCAAATGCTAGCAAATTTGGCCTAGAGATGCTTCTCTGAGAACGCTTACTAAACAGGTGAACTGGCACTCAGGGAAGGGGGCAGAGGGGCAGCAGGTTGGGTGGACCTGTCGAAGCGGGGGTCTCACACACACCACGCCTGCACTGAGGCTAAAGAGAGACCTCTGTCTCCAGTGCTAACAGTCCAGCACAAGCCCTAAATTCATTTTCAGGATGCTGAGAGAAAACTGTGACAGGTGTTAGTCATGTTGCTTAATGCACGACTTGAAGGTGTTCAGATGCTCTGCTGATGAGGGTGCAAATAAAATCAGCGCAGACTAGAGTGAAACAGGCTAAGAAAGGATTTTTAGTTTTAAAAAGCTAAGAAGGCTTTTTTATCTTGAGGGGGAGTAAATATCATAGAATCCACATCAACAATTTTCCCTCTGGATTTGACTTTGAAACACTTGTACAATTCTTCAGAAACGACACAGCAACAAGCAAATTAGAAGACAAACTGAGAATACCTTTGTCTTGGAAATACCAGGAGAAGCTGTCCAATGATTACTCATTAAGGCTAGATTGCTCGAGAAGCTTATGATGGTGCTGCATGCAAAAGAAAATAAAAAAAAAACCCAACCCAAAATAAAACAACAAACATGAATAATCAAAATCCTTACCACCCTTTCTCCACTTCTCTCTACGCACTTTCTAGCACTTCAGATCACAGGCTCAGTTGCAATCAATTTTAGCTTGTAACAATTCAGCGGTTTAAGATCTCCATAATAGTTTAGACCACCGCTGTTCAATGTGTTGCAGAGATTTCAGAAAAGCCTGCGTGTTGTGCCGGGAAAGGGCGTAAGTGCAAAGGGAAGGAAGAATCAAGGAGACAAGCTGCTTCCAATTTGTCTATCCCAATCTAAGGTCTTTTTATGGGGTGTGGGTTACTATTGGGAAGATCTCAGCCTTCATCTCCATGAGGAGTTCTCTGAATGCTGCTTTCATGCTTTTCACCATTTTCTTGCTTTCGCACACATGGAACAAATGCCAGCCCACAGGATACAGGGGTAAGACAAGATCAAAGGCAATAGTTCAGCCTTCTGCCACTGAACACAGCTGAGTTGTTTGCCTACACGGGAAAGCTACTACAGGGTGACATCCAGAACACTATGTGGTTCCCTGTGAATGCTTTTGGGGGGGGCATGAAGTGCAAGATACCTTGCACAAGCATATCAAGAATTTTGCCTAAGGGAGGCCCCTGAAATGTTAGTGAGGTGTAGCTAATTCACAGTCGGTCAGCCTGGCCCTTCCTCCCATCTCCTGACTGACACAAGGAACCACAACCTGGATCCAGCATTGAGATGACCTCATGGTACAAGTGAAGAGGGAGGAGGAACAATCACTCTGAAGTTCGGGTGTACAGGTGGTCAAATCCCCAGATTTAGGGGTCTTTGGTTTTTGTTGTGGTTTGGGTTGGGTTTTTTTCAGCTGCCTGTCAGGTTGGGTCATGATGAAACCCAACATCTTGCAGAGACATAAAATGGAAAACAGGCAACTCATCAGAAAAGTAGCAGCTGTTTTACACCATCACAAAACAAAATCGTACACTAAAAACTAGATTTAGCAGTTTAAAAGAGCTGCTAACACAAAATTAGCTGGAGACAACAGCATGGTTTTGTAACTGACAGTGCTTCACTCAAACACCCTAATTCATGTAGAAACAACTTCTGAAACACTAAATGGCTGATGCTTTTGGAAAGGGGAAGAGCACTGAGACTTTCAACGGCTGTTTAAGAGGAACGTGCAGATTTATTACATCAACATATTTCTTTTACAAATTTTAAATAAGCATTGTATCAAAACTGCTACCTCTTAAATAACGATGCTGTAGTCCTCCTGACGGAGACACCAGCTTTTATTGGCAAGTCATTTGTGTTTACTGCAGGCTGAGAGCCTGTAAAAAGGCTGTACAAAACTTTATCAGTGAATGAGATGGAATAAGAAGGCCTTGAGCACCTCGGATCATCAAGTACTTCAATAACTGGATATAGATGTTCATTCAACCATAAATTCATATACATGGAGAGGATATAAAGACCCAGTTGCCATATGAATGGACATTCTGTTGCCTTCTGAAAACTCATATGCATATACAATCTGTGCTAGATACAGGTGCAATCCAAGCTTTCCTTTGACCCAGCTGTATTTCCCACTGAGGATAAAAATTTTCCTGTGTTGTAGATACATCCTGCCCATAACCAACACAACTTCTGAGAGTTAGAAATTTGCCTGGCAAGAGATTCAGCTAATCACTTTACCACCAAAGGGTATGTGGCGTGGCCAGAGGCCTGTCACCTTGTAACAATGAAAGAGTGATTCCTGAATGCTTGGGACTAGATTTAATTTGCTCATACAGTTATTAATATAAAAACTTGGTTTATTTTTTTTCCATGAAGCAGCTGCCCTACTTGGCTGAAGTGCTTCCATCTCTCCTATATGTCATTGCTAGACCACTCTCCATCATCTTTGCCAAGTCTTGGGAGACGGGAGAGGTGCCTGAGGATTGGATGGAAGCAAATGTCACTCCAGTCTTCAAAACGGGCAAGAAGGAGGACCCGGGTAACTATAGACCGGTCAGCCTCACCTCCATCCCTGGGAAAGTGATGGAACGACTTATCCTTGGTGCCATCTCAAGGCATATCAAGGATAAGAGGGTCATTAGAGACAGTCAACATGGCTTCACCAAGGGGAAGTCGTGCTTGACTAACCTCATAGCCTTTTACGAGGATATAACAAGGTGGATAGATGATGGCAGAGCAGTGGATGTGGTCTACCTTGACTTCAGTAAAGCATTTGACACAGTCTCCCACAGCATCCTTGCTGCTAAACTGAGGAAGTGTGGTCTAGACTCTTGGGTAGTGAGGTGGACTGTGAACTGGCTGAGGGGAAGAAGCCAAAGAGTTGTGGTCAATGGGGCGGAGTCTGGTTGGAGGCCTGTATCCAGTGGAGTCCCTCAAGGGTCGGTACTGGGACCAGTATTATTCAATATATTCATCGATGACTTGGATGAGGGACTAGAGAGTACTATCAGCAAGTTTGCTGATGACACCAAGCTGGGAGGAGTGGCTGACACACCAGAAGGCTGTGCTGCCATCCAGCGAGACCTGGACAGGCTGGAGGGTTGGGCGGGGAAAAATTTAATGAAATATAACAATGGTAAATGTAGGGTCTTGCATCTGGGTAGGAACAACCTCAGGTTCCAGTATAAGTTGGGGAATGACTTATTAGAGAGTAGTGTAGGGGAAAGGGACCTGGGAGTCTTGGTGGACAGCAGGATGACCATGAGCCAGCACTGTGCCCTTGTGGCCAGGAAGACCAATGGCGTCCTGGGGTGTATTAGAAGGGGGGTGGTTAGTAGGTCAAGAGAGGTTCTCCTTCCCCTCTACTCTGCCCTGGTGAGACCCTATCTGGAATATTGTGTCCAGTTCTGGGCCCCTCAGTTCAAGAAAGACAGGGAACTGCTGGAGAGAGTCCAGCACAGGGCAACTAGGATGATGAAGGGAGTGGAGCATCTCCCTTATGAGAAAAGACTGAGGGAGCTGGGGCTCTTTAGTTTGGAGAAGAGGAGGCTGAGGGGTGACCTCATTAACGTTTACAAATATATCAGGGGTGAGTGTCACGAGGATGGAGCCAGGCTCTTCTCGGTGACAACCACTGATAGGACAAGGGGTAATGGGCTGAAACTGGAACATAAGAGGTTCCGCTTAAACTTGAGAAGAAACTTCTTCTCAGTGAGGGTGACGGAGCACTGGAACAGGTTGCCCAGAGAGGTTGTGGAGTCTCCTTCTCTGGAGACATTCAAGACCTGCCTGGACACGTTCCTGTGTAGCATAATCTAGGCATTCCTGCTCTGGCAGGGGGATTGGACTTGATGATCTTTCGCGGTCCCTTCCAATCCCTAACATTCTATGATTCTATAGTGGCAAGTCATCTGTGTGATCTGACCCTGCCCGTCTCAGGGGCTTCTGCTCTCAGGTCCCATCAAACTATTGCCTGAGGAAGGAATTCAGTGCTGGATACAGAGTAAAGGAGGAATAAAGTTTAAGCTAAGGTCTGGCTATTTGTTCTCTGCAGACAAGTTGTGGCCCTGGAGAAGTCTTCTGTCTCCTAACAGATTGTGGGAGTGGGAGCATAAGTGCCACATTCTTTAAGGGTATTTTTATTTAGATCCTACTCTTCAAAAAAACTATATGAGAGTCTAGTTCCAATCCAAAGTTTGGACAGTTACAGACTTATAGACAGTCTCTGATGGATCTGAATTTTTCAGCTAAATAACATCTATGCTCTTGACCTGAGACCTAGATTTCACATTTCAGGAATTAGATGAGCATCATTTTCTAAAAGACATTAGACCAAGGCTGGGCTATCCAAAAGATGGCTTCAAGATTTAGATGAAGACATTGTCATGTCAAGGAGACTTAAAACCTGACATATCTTGCCTCTGTTGTACAGCCAGATCTACTTTGTTATACTACATTGTGGCTTGTTATTTGCAGGAGGTAAAGGAGAAGTGGAGGTTGTTCTGGATGTAACATCTCTTCCAGGATTGTCTGCGGTAACAGGGTGTAAGTCTCAGTGACCCAGATGATCTGGCCTTGTCTTATATTACTCTGTTCCAAATTTATCTGAAGGCTGTGCCAAAAACCTGCCAAAATACAAGGGAAATATTTGTGACCTCTGCTAAACTATGAAGTCTCTGGGTCTGAGATACCTCAGATGTTTTGATTAGACTGAAGGAACTGAGCCTGAAAAAGAGAGGAGTGTGAAAGGAAATTAAACCTGTTCCCTACCTGCTGCTGAAAAGCTGGGGTGTGTGTCTGAGAGCTCATCATCTTTACACACACAAGTCCTGATTTTCTCAGGAAGGTATTCAACCTGCTTTAAAAAAAAAAAGAAAGAAAAGCAAAAACTGTGGTGGGGGCAAGGAGAAAAGAGCCTTCTTCCTTGGAAGGGAGATATTCAGCCTCAGGAGATTAGAGCCCTCACCTTTCTCTTGTGGCAAACACCGAAATTCAGGTTGTGTCTCACAGGTGTGTCCCAAAGTGGGGTCTTCTAGGATCTGGGCAGCCACTACAGCCACCCAGAAACACCACTGCTGCAAACCCAGAGGGGTGAACAGAGAACCTCACTGTGAGCAAGGTGCAGAGCCAGATGAGAGGTTGACTGATCTTGTTTCAGATCAGAATGACCTGTAGAGACACTCCCCGAGCCCTGAGCGACCACATTAAGAGCCAAGACACCACTAGCACTTCTGAAGTAGTTATTAGTGACTGAAGTAGCACTTGTCAACTGTGACTTCAGTTTCAAGTAATAGTTTAACAGCATCAACTTGAAGAAAGGTTACATCTCACCGTGTCTGGTGTGCTGCTGACACTTAAAGGAAATAATTGGTAGACTTAGAGCAGGGGCAGACACCAGTGGTAGAACAGGAGAGGAGGTTGGGTACTCAAAACAGAACTTCAGCAATACTATGTGAAACAAGAGCCAGGAATCCATCCTAAGCCCTGGCACAAAAAGCAGGAGGAAGCTGTAACCCAACCTGCAGGCTGAGCTCTGTTCTCCCCACCACAAGCTGCGCTGCTGTGACATTTAAAGGCTCATCTACAGTTGCATTTTGCAGCCTCATCCTAACAAGAGGACAAAAACACATTGCTCCTTGCAATTCTTGGCCAGCTTTTCGGAAAGCACATGTAATGCAATCTCCAGATGACTTTTGGCTTCAGGACAGCAAAGCCCAAGAGAAAGTAAACGTGTGTGCTGTGGAGGAGAACACAGGAAATCATCTGGAATGAAGTGCACAGTCTCATTTTACCTGTATTTTGGCTGTGCAATACCAAAATAGAGGAATTATCATGCAAATGCAGCAGTCCCTTGGCTGTCATCACCTTCCAATTAGCTGCATTTGATTTTGGTGGGCGCTGATGGATTGTGTCAGCAGGTGAGGCAGGATGTCTGAAAGGTGGTCTGGATGCCATGGGCAGGAGCAGGCTGGCGTGTGCATGCTTTTCCCCTGTGCTGGTTGCTGGAATGATGCTGGTATGCCAAAAATAAAAGCACTACTGTCACTCACTGGCCAGGGAACCGATTCTGATCTCAGCAGTCCTACTTTTCTGCAGACATCAGTGTAAAGGCCAGAGCAGCTGAAGTCAGCGTCCTGGTTTGAGCCAAACAGAACCAATCCTGTTCAGTGATTTTTCACTTCTCAGCTCAGTCTTTTTTAGAGGCTGCACTTTCTGAAGTTAGTGGCCACTAAACACAGACAAATCAGGTAGACTGATCCACCAGTTATCAATGTCCAATCATGGATGTCTCAAACACAGTTTGCAGCAGTGTTTCTGGTTACTGTCCCATTCTGTTCCCCTACTGCCACCTCAAAACCCATTTTCTAATTTATATGATTTGTTACTGGCATCCCATGAGGCATCACACAGTCCGCTTCACAGAGGTTTTAGGGAGCATCTGTACTTGGTACTGTAAAAATATAAAATCTTGTTCTTGTCCCAGGAAATGCACCGACACAACCAAAGGAGGAGAAACTGACAAAAAAAGCAGATGAAATAGTATGGTAACCCGCACCAGCAGCATCCAGAGAAGGAGAGCTTTGCAAACATACTTCTTGCTCTCATGAAGAGACAGTATGTATGTTCTTACAAGCCAGCTTGAGAGACTGAACACGGCTGTGGCTTCTTGGATGCGCCTAAGATCTGCTCCTGACAGTGACCAGCAGTGTTTCGGCAGTCCAAGCTGCAGTAGTACTGTTTGAGTGGGTCAGAAGAATCTTCAAAGTGAAGAGTAGCTTGTATTTATTGAAACAGAAGAACTGTCATGGAAAAAGATCTACCTTCCAGGGAAAGGAAGCCAAGACTTGGTCACACCAATAAGCTAGAGAAATTACATTTACAGAGCAGTCTTGGAAGACAGGCATGTGATCTAATTTGTCCAGAAAAAAAAGATGTTTCCACAGCTAAAATACAAGTCATTTGGAGCCTCTGTAAGAGTTTCAGTTTTGTGGAGGACTTTTCTGTTTGTTATAAGTTTCAGAAATGCATACACACGTTCTGTATGTAATAAATTAGAGGAAGGTGAGCAAGTTAAATAAATTGCTTATATTAGAAGTCTTAGTAACTCTAAGTGTGGGCCCCCCAGTCATGACAGAAAAAAGAGGAGACAGAAAAAGGCAGGATTTTGTGGAGTAGAAATTAGAAATTCATGGTCAGCTTAAGATGATGGCTCACCGTAAGTCAGTAAATGTCAAAGGCACTTCATGAAATTTTACTTCTGGACAAAAGAAAACAAGTCTGGAGTAGGCTTGTGAGTCATTGTCATAGCAGTGATACTAGAGTTTGTATACGCAGGTAAGGGTGCCAAGAGAACTGTGTGAAAACAAATGAGGAGGAGACTAAGAAATGTTGTCTGTGAAGGCAACACAAAATTGAGGGGTGGGGAGACAAGGAGCTTTCAGTCAACAAGAACAGCATCAATAGATGACTGAGTCACAGATGTCCAGAAGAACAGATTGCAAAAAGTAAGCAATAATGCTGAAAATTGCTTATTGGTCAAGAGGCTAGGCCTGGCATGTTGGTGTCAGGTTTTGCCCCCAGAAAATACAGAGAAGTTTTACTGAGAGCTATTTCAGCAGGATGTAAGGTTGGGTATGCAGGACAGAGAAGGCAGAAAAAGCACATGTAGCAAGAGACACAAATAGACAAAGAGAAATGCTTGCAAATGGAAGGAATAAAGCATTGTATTATGAGAGCTATGGAACAGAGAACAGTGAGAAGTTCAACAGTATGAAAAAGCAAATAAGAGGGGAAACTAAAGATCAAGAGATGAAATTAGACCTCTGGGTTGTAAGGGTAAGAAAAGAAGAAGAATGTTTGTGACTGTGATGGGAGAGAGAGGAAAAAGGGAAAACCACCTGATTCAATTCTCTCGTTGGAGAAATCAGCAAGAGCCTGTACAGTACTATAAACAAACACAAAAATGGGAAAGTTGAGGAAGAAGTGAAAATGCAGTTGGAAGAAGATTTGAGAGATAAGGACAAAGGGCTGGAAAAGAGGAAGAGTTAGGGCATCACTAGTAGAGAGAAGGCAAGTTATTCAGATGTAGAGGACAAAGTAAAGCTGGAATGGACCAGACAACTGAACCAACACAGGACCAAAATGGGACAATTCTGGGGAGCAGAATAGATTCCAGCTCCAGTCTGACCTGCAAAGAGGTCATTGAATTTATTCTAAAAGCAAGAAATAACAAGAGAAAAAATTAAGCTACTGTGAATAACAGACTATTTGACTGTAGCAATAATGCTGGTGGTACTCTGAGCTATAACATTGTCTGGTTTTGCTGGGGCAAGTTATCTTAAAAGAGAGCATACCAGAGAGGCTTAGAAGGGCACTGTCACCTTTGGCACTGCCAAAGTTGAAGCCTGGGCCAGCCACTAAACTCTGACAAACGCTCTTTGTGATTCCTACTCCAGCACCCTGCCAGGGCAGGATCACAGGGGAACCAGGGAGGGAGACCGTGAGGTTGAATAGAACTTGAACCACCTTAATGGAAAAGAAAAAATAACACTAGCAATGACAATGAAGATGTTAAACTATATACAGATATTAGATAAGTATATATTCAAAGATACCAGGAAATATTTTAATATGGAACCCACACCTTCTGGATGACAACAAGGTCTCAAACAGAAAAAAGGTCCCAGACTGGGCTCAGCAGCAGAGAGGAGTGCCCGAGCCCAGAGTCCCAATGACAGTCTAAAAC
Source organism: Trogon surrucura (assembly GCA_020746105.1). Classification (NCBI taxonomy): domain Eukaryota; kingdom Metazoa; phylum Chordata; class Aves; order Trogoniformes; family Trogonidae; genus Trogon; species Trogon surrucura. Next base: position 16,104,351 of record CM036627.1, on the reverse strand, counting down.
AGACAGAAAAGGAGCTGTGCTGCTCCTACCTGGTGGTGCAGAGGGCAGACAACCCGTCCTGAGGAACATTGCTCCTGGGCAGCCCGACAGCAGGAGGCAGGAGCAGCAGCAGCTCAGGCAGAGCTGACACCCAGCCCAGGACAACCCTCCCAGCACAGCAGCACTCAAGGCCCCAGGGCTCTGCTCAGGGGCCCTTTTCTACTGAGCACCATGGGAAGGAACACTGGGATTGGTCCTCTGGGGTCCCTCCCCACAGGCACAGCTGCCCCCTGGGCCACGAGCAGGAGAGAACTGCCAGCCTGGGGCTCTCCCACCAGGGCTTGGGGAAAGAAGGAGTGGCAGAGAACTGCCAGCCTGGGCCTCTCACACCAGGGCAATGCCTACTCCGAATCAGGTCTGCAGATCCACCTCACGTATCTTTCAGATTGAGAGCTTCTGTCCTTGGAATGTTAAACTCATTATCTAGTAGGTGTGGACAGTCTGGTGTCTCACAGAACCAGGAAGAAACGTGACATGAGTGTGCCACAGAGGGGGTTAAAAAAACCCACCAAACAACTCCTGAGGAATGCTGAGAGCACGGGTATTTTTGGCAGAGGAGATCAGCCACACATGTCAGCTGATAGAATCCATAGAGTTAGAAGACTGAAAACTAACTGCATTACAACTAACGGAGGTTTCACAAGTGAAAGCAGCACCCTGACATTTATATTTAGCTCCATTTGATATGACCTGATGGTGGCTGTGGGCCTTTCTCACCATCCTTCCTAGGAAGGAAGGAGATCACACACATCCTGGTGCTCTTCGCTGCAGGAAGGTCAGTTTCTGGGCCAAACACTCACTCAGCTAATGAGCAAAGGCAGTGCTTTCACCTTGTCCTCATTGAGGGGACCTTGTGAAGGGCCACAGCCATCAATGCAAGTCAGGAGAGTTTGACAAGCTCCATCTAGAGAAGACACGTCATGGAGTGGGGGAAGGGTCCCCTCCTCTAGGCTATTCTGTATTGTGACACAGAACCAGAGTGACTTGGTGGAGTTACTCTGATTTACCTGAAGGTGGTTGGGAGCAGAATCCAGCCCAATAAATTATATCAGTTTTACGGGGTTTGTGTATGAGAAAAAGGGAAGTGCAGTCCCTAGGGCTACTTTGGGGGCTGACTGTCAAGGTGTGTTTTTTATTGTGTGTACCGCTTGTCTGGTGATGGGAACTAAATTGAGAAGAGGCTCATTTCTCACAGGCCACTGAGCAACCAGAATGTGCTAACTGTCATACGTAGGAAGCACTCAGGTGTCGGGATTGTCAAGAGAGAAAGTGCTGCGCTTTTTATTAACTGCAAGAGCAATCAGCTCTGTCTGGGTCTGCTCAGTCTTGTGGAAACACATAGTTCACACTGGGCAATGCTCAGAGGCTTAACACAGGTATCAACACTCTGCCTCCAGTAATAACGTCACATTAGAGCTGTTGCATTACCGACTGTTGCATAGTCAGAACTACGCTTGTGGTGCTGACTCGTCTGGTCTCCTGAAGGTATTTGCTAAGTCTGAATAGGTTGAATATTGCACGATCCGAGAGCGTGTTTAAACCGTGTTTTGTCTTGTGTGCTGAGGTCTGCCGTGGTCTATGCCAAGACTGTCTGCAGCCCTTTGCCCTGAGTTAAACGTGGCTGTTTCAGGGTTTTGGACCTAGAGGGATGTAGCAAGGCAACATGGTGCAAGGCAGAGGGACCCTAAAAAGAAACGGGGTGATGAAGATGATTTCAAGATGCCAGTAGTCTTTTCCTCAAGGTCCACTGAGTCCTTCTCTGAAGGCTATGAATATGCCTACAATTATTTCATTGGGTGAGAGGGTTGTGTGTTAAATCTTATTTTAATTTGAATTTGACTAACTAGATTTGAACTAAAGTTGGTTTAAATTCAACCATAAAAACAACAACTAATAACAATAACAATAATAATAATAATAATAATAATAATAATGAATGACACTTTTGAAAACTGTTCCTAGAAGCAGCATCATTGCCTTTTGCCAGTGATGTAAACATCAAATGTGGTCCAGTTTTCCATTTGCATTCTGATAATGTGTCACCACTGGGCTCTGTGAAAGGAGTTCAGGGACTTTCTTTCCTCACCTGAGAGATCTCCAAACATCACTCCCCAAAGCCATGATCACAAGTAGCTCCCTGCACCAGGCATAGAAATGAGGCCAAATACCCCTCAAGTCCCCAGATTGCTTCCTCGCTGCCTAGAGATTGTCAGAAGTAGTGTAAAAATTTCAGTCTCTGACAATCAGATAGTAGCTACATGAGAGCTGCTGCATCTCAAGAAGCACCAGAAATGGGGAAATCTCTAACCTGTTGCCTCAGCTGGGAGTTTTCTGCCTGTCATGATCGGTCTGTTACATTTCCCTGGCATAAAATCAGCACACAATTAAATATATATGTGTGTGGGCAAAGTTCCAATCTGTTTACTTCACCACTTTACCCAGGGAAAGCCCTGAGAATAGCATTAAAGCGAGAGGGCAGCTGGGCCAACAGAGATGTTCACGGCTGGCTGCAGCGCAGCGTTTAGTCGCAAACAGGGAAAATAACCCACTACATCAGAGAGAAAAAAAATGAAATACGTGAGGCGCACTGGCCGCTGCGGTGGCTGAGTCTCTCCCTTTTCACATGGTCGGGGATGCTGAACGTCCCTCTCTGATGACTCCAGAGTGAAATACTGCCTCGTGATGCTGTAGGAAATGCCGCAGAGCCGTGTATGCGATTCCCCGGTTTATGCGGGTGGGCTGCGCATTTTGAGGACAAGTGAAGTGACACATCTTGTCTTCAGAGAAGGGTCGGTCAGCTGCACTGTGGCTTGTGCCCTTAGCAGGTGCTTCAATGTCAAGAATATGAAATCCGGTTATTTTTTGCGCTGTACCAAGTGTGGAACAGGCTTGTTCCTCCCCTGCCCCCATTCTAATTAAATCTATAGGCAGCGACGATGAACTGGGCTACGAGTTGAGCTGTCAAGTTAAGTGAGAAGCAGCAGCAATGCAAAACCCTCCAGCTGGAAAGACGGAGCTTCTGGTGGTGGCTGTACTTTCTGGAAATTCTCTCTCCAGTATCCTCTCTCCTATGTTTCCCGATATATCTCATCTTTCTCTCTGTCTCTCGCATAGCCAGGTGCACGCACACACACAGAAGCGTGTGCCCACTCCGTGAGTTATGTTCTATAGTGCCTTGCTTTGGTGGGTTGCCCCTGCCTTTACAGGAATTTAAACAATATAGCTAAGGGGTCTGTCCTTCTGTCGGCTACATCAGTGGAACTCAGACTTCTCCAGCAGTGAATATGCCTTGGATTATTTAACCCTAGACACAGGTAGTTCTGGTTTTCAGTGGGCTTGGTGGGAATAGCAGGTATTGCAGCTCTCAACCGATGGTCCTGTGACTGCTTTGTGCAAAATCATCACAGAATTTTTACCTCATCCACCACCAGAAGACTTGTTAGAACAATGCTATGGGCATGTCTATGATAAATTGGGACTATCCTGGTCACTGCTCCAAGACTAGTTGCCTTAGCAAGGTACAACACTGAGGTCTTCACATGGTTTACAGCAAACATTTCCTGCGGCTTTCAGCTTCACGTTAGATCATCCTTGCAGGGGTCAGTATCCCAAAGGACCTCTCTAAGACTGGCCGAGAAAAAAGCACCTCATGGCATGAGCCAGTCTCAGGACCTACAGGATGTTCTTTTTCCCCTCTTGAATTGTCCTTCAGGCCTACCCCTGCCTCAGACTGGGAGATGTGATAAGATCACAGCCGGCAGTAAAGCGGCAGCACGCCAAACAAATATGTTTTCTATTGGCCTTCTGAGGATCACGTTAGCAAAACAGCTTCAAACTACAGTGTGTTGTTGCCTGCACACCTTGTGGAGAGCGTTGGCTGGTCTCTGTGTGGCACAGCAAAGCGCTCATCCAGTTCATTTCCCTCTGGCTAGATCAAAGAAGGATTATGAGTCTGATAAAATTAGCCCATCCAGAGGCCGCTCACAAAATCACCAGGGAAGGGAGCTTGGTGGAGGATTGTGGTATGGTGTTGTATATGTTCCAGTTGGCTCTGGAGCAACTTAAACAAACTGGAGAATGATATGATTCCATTTTCTATATCTCCTGAATGAGACAGAGCATTGCAAAGCCCAAACCTGATCTCCAGTGTTTTCAGAAGAAAAACTCAACCATCCCATTCTAAGACAGTTTTCCATAACTGTGAAAAATCAGACAAGGATGAGGGGAAAGACGTACAGGGCCTGGGGGATAAAAGGTACCTTTTTTGTAGAGCAGGAAATCTGCAAGAGGTGCTGAGTGTCCACAAAGGATGAGGGCGCTGACAGAAGATGGAGTTCTTTCGAAATCAGGCATCAGGTTTTCCCTGTTACTATTTATTCCACTTTTGCAAAAGAAAAAAAAACCTAACTGGAAAAAAAACCTAAAAAACCTTAGAAAGTCTTTCTTTAGGTGCCAGTGATAAACGACGTGAAGAAGCAAGTACATGTGATACCTTGCTACCCTCTTCAAGTAAAATCAGAAGACTGGGGATCAGGGCCAGTTTAAGTCTCCTCATAAATGACTGAAGTTTAAGATGCTCTGCAATATAATCTGGACAATTTGTCATCCCATTGCCCCCCACAGAGAGGATAATTAACACTGTAAAATACGGTAGGTTCCGGGAACCCCTTTCTGATGTCAGGGGCCCACTTTAAGGTCAATGATTGAAATGCTCTGATGGTGTCAGCCAAGCTTTTGCGTCCGTTGCTAGGATTTTACTCACCGAGGACTCTTAAGACAATGTATGTTCATTAGTTTGCAAGGAGATGTAATTACCCATCCAAACTGTACCATGTTTCATTTGCTACTAACCTGATTTACCTAGGCAGGTGGCAATGAGTGCATTTGCTAACCGATGATTACCAAATTAGCTGCATGATAAACGTTTTTCAACATACCTTTTAGGAAAAAGAAGTAAAATGAGTTTAATGAGTTGATCTTTTCTTTCAACATGCTATAGTTTTTATTAATTTAACTTGAGCCAATTTACTGGGGGGGAGGAGAGGGAGAGAGCTTGTATTCCTTTGAACTCACGTTGCAAAAGAGGCAAGCAATGGGGAAATTTCCAAATGTAGTTATATTTAAAAATCCACCTTAATTATAAATCCACTTATTCTTTGCAAAGGCAAGGGCTGCAGCCTGGTTGGGGGAGGGAATAGGGGGTCATGTATAAATTGTCTCCCAAGGACCCCGCTGAAATTTCCATAGCATTCACCATATGACACTGATGTGTGAAAATTGACACAAAGATTTGAAAATTGGGACCGAGGGAGACCAAGCATAAAATAACTTCAATTTTGCGCTCTCTCTGTCTCTCAGAGGAATAGTGCAGTGGACTGACCAACACAACACAAACAAGCGAAAGGGAGAGAAAAAAATATTCAGGGAGAAGGATAGGAGTTATTAAAGAGAAAACACACTCCTCACTCACAGAGAGAAAGGATGATCAATGGATTTAGTCACAGAGAAATTCAAGCAGAAAATTGCTGCTGTTTTTTATCTGAGAGGCAGAAAGTTTAACCAAACCAGAATTCTCTCAACTGACTCCAAGGGAAACAGTGAAGAAAACCACTGGATTTTGAAACAGTGGGAGAACTCTGTGTATGTATAATTTTTTCTATGTGATTTTACAATGTGATGATGCCAAATGCATTGTAAAGGTGGAGCCCTCACCTCTGGAAGTCCTTAATATGGAAGATTTTATTCTAGCTCTTTCCTTTCTGTGGAACCCCAGACTCTGAAGATCAGCCTCAGGGGAAGGACTGACTTTTCCAACTATCTGCTTTCCCATATTCAAAAGTCATATACCAGAGTGGCCATAACTACAAGGAATCTGCCAGCTTGCTATTTATAATCTGCCATGAGTTTTGAAACCCCACCGAAACGAGAAAGCCAACCTCTTCTCCTGTGCTCAGGCTGTGGATAGATGGAGCCACTGGACTCAGCTGTTAAAAAGCGAGTCATGTTCTGTCTTCAGAATGAGGATAAAACATTAAGATCAGAAAAAGAACAAACCAAGCAAAATTAAATGTACCAGGTCTGTCTCCTCTAACCTGAGTCTTAAGGGCACTACTTTTAAATTCTGTATAAATTTTCTCAGTTCTGTTCTTTAAGATGATTTTATGGCTCTGAATGTGGGTTTTGAGAACTAAGTTTTGGTATTCTGGAGCCTCTTGCTCACAGATGTCTGCATCCCTAAAATAAGCCCAGCCTTAGGACTGGCCTTTAGTCTGTTGCAGTAAGTAGATCACTAGGTAAAGGCTGGAGATACAAAAGCATCGTTGATCTCGGGAAATAACAGCAAAGTTTCTCTCCTGGAGTATAACTGTTCAGTAAATACATATCCATAATTTTCCTAACACTAGTTAGGTGTTCACAACCTTGTTCACGTCTTTGGATTATTGGTCAAAATATCTACTGGGATTAGAAATTCACTTGAGGTTCTCACCAGGACCTTCCAACCTGCTGCACTGTGATGCAGACGGACACCTTACCTTTAAGCCCGTGGAGGTTGCGCGAAACCCAGATTTGTTATAACCTTGGTCTCAAAATTCCATGTCTGCTCTGTACAGACACTCAACATTCACCTTCATCATGAGTGTCGAACAAGAGTCCTGTGTTGGTTGGTCTCTGTTATCCCAAAGATATCTGCAAGACAATGGAAATGGAAGCCAATAAATTTCTGCTACCTGTATATATTGACAGAGACAGTGATGGCTTTAGCTTGAAAATTAATTATTCTCTAGTTACTGTAAATCCTAAGGTCATTCTCAGTCTGAGACGATGCACTGTACAGTCCTGAACACTCCAGTCTCTCGCTGGACTATTTTTCTCAGGCTTACTTACTTTATTTTATTTAGCTTTGTGGCACATAAGGTTCCTTGTGCTTGCTGATATGATGATCTACAAGACCAGTGTTCACATGCTGTGGATCTCATTTATTACGAAGTGAAGTATATAATAATGAAAAATAGCTACAGCTATTCCTTCTCTCTCCAGGGTATCTCAGCACCCTTATGGATGACCGCACACGTAGTCAGCACCATAGAAACAAATGGAGGGGAAATGGCAGTGCACTGTTCAAAGCTGGAGGACTGAGTGCTTTCGGTCTAGAAGCACGCTTGATCCATAGCTCCTGTTGAAAGCATATTACAGAGGGTACCATGGAAAAAAAAAAAAAAAGAAGAATATTTGTATTTTTGGAAACAGCATGCCTGGATGTGGATCAGATGGGCCTTGGAGAAACTGGGGAGCAGGCAGGAAGGAGAATTCTCTTTTATAATGACCCGTAGGAAGTGTTTGTCAATAAACACCTTGAGGACTTTCAATAGGATCTGAAGGAAAATGCCTCACGATTCATGGACTAACACAAGAGCTGCCCATCATTGACTTTTAATGCTCTACTGAGCATGAAAACAACAGCATGGAAACAGTATGAAAAGGCCTTGCAGGTAATTTCACAGGGTACCAGAGAATACCAGACTTTTTGTAATTACTGGCACTGGTGACAATGGAGTTAGTTTAAATTAAGTGCTGGGACCTTTAGGGGAGCTTCTGTGTTTCACACACTGACTGGCTTCTGTAAGTTTTGTATTTTGACTCATCTGATATAGTTATATAAAATTACGTGGCTTGAGTTGCACTCAAAATGTAGTTGTGAACTTATTTCTACAATGGAAGTTAGGTTTTTTAGAAAAATCGATTTGAAATTTTCCCATTGATCACCTGATTCCAGCAGCTGAGGCTTTAAGAAATATCATGAGAAAACTACAGGAATTCACAATGCTAGAACACTTTTCCAGCCTTGATAATTCTGTGATTCTGTAGCAGTAACAATAATAATATGGGTTTAATGTTGTATAAACAGAAAATAGAGTGCAAGGCCACAGTATCTAATGATTTCACTGCTTTCTTTTACCAGCCTATTGCAATACCCTGGCCACAAGCCAGCATCGCTTTGAAATATAGTTCTGTAATGTGTGTGTCACAGAAGCTGTCTTTTTTTAGAATACTTAAATCTATTTGTACCATGCCTGAACATAACAAGGTTGATGCCATCTCACTTTCAATGAACTCATATTGTCAAGTACTACTAACTTACAAAACTATGAGATCAAAATTTGGCCTAATACTTTCATCAATACTTTTAAAATACTCAAGAAATCATTCTAAGAATTCATTCTTAATTCTAATAATAGAACTATTTCTTATAATGTTTATATTTCTCTGTTTATATTTCAAATACTCTTTATAGTACTTGAATTTCTCACCTTTAGAACTTGATTGATTTGTGTATGATCTTTATGGTCTTTTTTTCCTCTAAAAGACCCACTCATTCTAATAAAAAGGTGATTTTAAAAGGAATTTCTTTCTTTATTTATGTATAATAACAGTACAGATTGCATCAAATGCTTTAGAACATACGTATAAAACACTCTTGGCTGGTTTCATGCAGTTGAGAGATAGTCGTCTCCCTGTGAAGTTGGAGATGAAACATTCAAATAATAAGAAAATAAAAAGGATAACACCTACCTTAAAAGGGTCTTCAGAAACCTGCTGAGGAGAGTTTGAGGAGGAAGGATAGGAATGATATCCTGCCATTTTTGAGGAAGGATGGAAGAATCACCTCGATTACTACCATGGAGAAATATTTTCAAGGTTACTTTCAACTCCAGAGCAATAGTAGCAAATAGTTTGCAAGCTCTACTGAAGAATTTAACTAGAAAAGTGATATTCACAAAAGCAAAAAAAGACAGTTACAGGCCGTCGGGTGCAGCATAATTGACACTCGGCTCCAGCCCCAGAGATTGGAACTACATCCAAACTCTCTCCAAGTTTGACACAGGGCATACATTGAAGTTGCAGGAGATTTAGTGAAAGCTTATTTTCTTGGACTATATAGTTCTGTCAGAACGCAAGTGCTTCACAAACAGCTTCAGAAGTAAAGATGGAGGAATGAAGTTCTCATGATTCCAAAACGTCCACTTTTAACAGTTTGGAAATAGAGTAGCTTGATATTTGTGATTTGGTTTTGCATATGTATGTTTTAAACAGTTCAGATATATATATATAAAACTCTGTATTTTTAATATATATTTACATTTATATATGTGTGTGTGTGTAGAATTTTCCCATTATTGGAATTTTGGAATTGAAATTTTTCTTTATTGGAAAATTTCCTTTGCTGGAAAATTATTTAAAAGTCAAAGCATGAAATAAAACAGTCTGAAGAACAGATAATCTTAAACTTCAAATATCTTAGAAAGGAAAGCAGATTAACCTCAGATTATTTTCCCAAGGGCTGATCTGCAATGGATTAATCAGGCCTCTGCATTTGGAAGGAGAAAGTGAAGGAAGAAACTATCTGACTAATCTTAGAATAGATGCCATGGGTAAAATCAACAAAGTTTACAGAAGAAACAACCCTTCTTGGTTTGTAGGCATCACATTTTTTACAGACTTCTTAAGGACATTCTTCATATCTTAATACCTCAGTCTTGTTCAGTGTCATTTCTGAATGAGACCATTGTTGAGGCAACAGTGAGTTGCATAGCTCCATCAACCTTCTTTAATTTGCTTAGAGATTATGGGAAAACCTCTATAAATCAATTTTATGATCTCATGAAAAACTTACAGTTGTATGGTATCACTTGCATGAATTATGAGGCAGCCACAAAAAGGACCAAAGATGTCAAGGACACCAAAGTGAAGCTTTATCTACCCTGGGGCATTGCATTGCATTTCTCAAATCTGCAGTTGGTAGAAATACCAAAGGCAGACATGGAAGCTAAAATTCTCCGTGTCTCCTAAAGACGAAGCAGTGATTTGGAAAGGCTGGGAAGGAATTGTTAAAATAGGTTTGATGAGGGTCATTAGGCTGAAGATGCAGCAGTTTAATTCTTCATTGGCATTATTAAAAAAAAGCAGATTGTACACAGGAAAAAAAAATACTTAATGAAACAAAAGAATGCAGGTCAAATACGCCTATTTTTTATCAAACTAACTTTTTTGTTTGGTTGGGGTTTTTTTTAGGTTTACATAGTGTCTTTCACTAGAAGGCTTCATACACCTGCAGTTGCAGGCACATGTTCAATATTTTCACAAAACAGACCTCCAGTTGCCCTTTGCTGGAGTTCCTTCTGCTTTAACATTGCATCTCAAAGTTTTCCTCATATTTGTCAAAACCTAATCTGAGCATCACTGAACTTTATGATTCTTCATGGTCTTGTGTAAACCTAAAGCAAAGCCTGAAGTTTGCAAATTTAGATGATAGCCTTGGAGACAAACATCTGGAGGTCACACTTTGGTGAGTTAGAGGTAGAGATAGATATCCATACATAGACTGACTATTTGTTAAGTCGTTCCATCAACACTGAAACACTTCAAAACATCAAGTTGCTTTTGACACTACTTCTTTTTGGAAGAAAACTGGAAGAAAGATTCTGACTGTGCTAAAGAACCCAGGCCAACTTTTTGAAGGGGACACAACAATATTTGTGTTTACATTTTAATTTTCCATCATACACTAGAGAATTATTAAAAAAAAATAAAAATAAACCCAAGCAAAATATTCTGGGTTTGTCAAAACATTTTTTTTTTCTTTTATTGACACCAAATGAATCTTATGATGTTTCCTGGCATGAATACTGAATGTTTCCATTGTCACTCCCGTTTAGAACAGAGCCAGGCTCACAAATCTCAACCTCCCTGTGCTGAGTACAACATGTTTACCCTCCACCAGTGGCAGTAATGCTCAAGTTCAGCAGCCTAAATACAACCCTGCTGCAACATTCAAGAGCAGAAGAGGCAGAAGGTCCAAGCTCAGCCTGAGTGACCCTCAGCTCTTCTCAGCTTGCTGTTCCCACTAATCCTCTCACTCAGGCCCTGCTGTTTGAATTTCTTCTCTCTCTTTTTTTCCCCCCCTGCCATTATTCCAGGTGGTTACCCATCCCACTTCACCTACCCCAGAGTGTCACCAGGTTGCTGCCAAAAGCTCGTGGTTTTCTCTCATCATGTTCGCCTCTTTCTCTTTTTTAACTTTTAATCTCAGCCCTAGGTGAGGTGTGTTGAACAGTCACGATGAAGCTTTCAGGATGTTAGGAAGTAAACTGCTGGAAGAGGTCAGCAGGAGCAGAAACCAATAAAGCAAAAGAGGGAAGTTTGATACGAACGCACAAAGCAATTGGTAATGATGTGAAATAGTTGGGTCAAACGAGGGCTGTGCGCAAATGAAAAGATTCACCTCCAAACACCTGAAAAGTTTACCTAACCTGCTTTTCCTTGACAGGAGATAGTCTGTTGCCATGAACCACTGCTAACAGCTTTACACCCTGATTTATTTGCACATCTCCAGACACACGTGAGCATCTGGCCATCAGCAGTGGGCTGGATTCCTCTCTCAAAAGAAACTCCTTAAATCCTATAAGCCTCCTGCTTCCTTTTCTTTTCCATTCATTGCTGCTTATTACCTGAAAGGTGTGATTTAAGACTAAGTTTCCAATATCCTCTCTTAGCACCAGTAAAGCCATTGAATTCAAAGGGATAACCTCTGATGTACGGGATTGTTTGGTGTAAAGGTGGCCTCAAAAAGCTCCTGCTTAGTCAGACAGAAATCAGATACTGCTGCTCCCATTAGGGCGGACAAACTTCCCGATTTGCCAAGGGAAGGTTTGCTTACAGAAGGAAGATGCGTTTTCAGATGGATTTCATGTCTGGATCCCCCAAACTTACCCAGGGGAAAAAAAGAAAAAAAAAAAAAAAAGAAAAAGCAAATAAGAATTAACTGTTGGTTCAGATTAACCCATTCTCATGCTTAGCAAAGATTAAGGTGTTTTAAAATAGGTTGTGAAAACCAGTAGCAACAGCGAGACATTTTGGGCACAGTATTTTAGTGACTGTCTCCTCTCTTTTCATCCCTTCTAAAGTGATGGCAGTGCAAGAGGGGACATATTTTCCTACTCCTTCAGCACTTGCAAGCCAACACTCTCCTCTGGTTTTGCCTTTGGCAAAGCTCTGGGCAAATATTTTCATGAAATTTCCTTAGGAAGTGAAGAACTCCCTGTCTGTCCCTGCTGTCTCAGCATCATCGCTGATCTCCTCTAAGGAAATGTTCTGGTATTTCCACAACGGCTGTGGTAGATTGACCTGAAGGGAACCAAATTCCTAGAGCCTTGCTCAGGTGGCCAATTCAACATGACTTTTCCCTTCTCTGGGAAGGGAGCCAGCCTGCCAGCTGCAGTCCAGGCCACCCTTTGGTGGACCTGGAGGGCACTTTCCTAGACCTCAGTGAGGGCAGTCATTATTGAAAGGAGAATTACAATATTAATAGGAAAATTACTGGTTTTGCTAATGACAAAGAACTCCGTTTCTTAATACTTGGAAGCAGTTTTACACTCAACTATGCCAATCTCAATATTATCTCAGATGGGTACGTGTTTCCTGGAGGCCCTTAGGGGAATGACCTTTTGTCCTTCTACCTTTGATAAAGCACTGCCTGCATGCATATAAATCAATTAACATCATCAGCTTATGCTAATTCTGAATTTAGATAGCATGCTAGAAATAAACAGGGGTGTTTATGCCTGTCTGGAAAAGAAAACACAATGACAAGCTTCCCTCCTCTCCACCGTACACACACAAATACACCCACGCCGATATGCACTCACACATCGGGATCCGGCAAGCCCCTGCCCTGCAAGGAGCCTTCATTTAGCTGTTTGTGCTCTCTCTGTTTTCTTAGGGGGATTTGGACAAGGAGAGCAGCCAGAATAACACGAGCGACATATAAACATCCCTTGTCAGCCATTTGCTCTCCGTTTTGCACTGTCTCATTCACATTCCTGGTTTTGTTGTTGTTCTGGTATTGTTTTCTTTAATTTAGGGTACTCAGAGAGTTGCGGTGTTAGCAGACTGGCATGGAAAAGACATTTAGAAGTGGAAAGGATTACTCTATTCATGAAGACTACTTCTTTTTATCACAGCTTGGCTATCCACAAAAAGTATCACATCACAGCCTCCCCCCACCTCAGCAAAGAGCATGACTTACTGGTGTTAATGGTCAAGAGCCATGCCAAAACGTTGTGTCCAGACAACAGCAGGGCACACAGCTGCGAACACATCCAGGAGGGGGATCAAGCCTCAAGACACAAAAGATCGAAGGATCTGCAGCAGCCTTTGTGATCAGACTGAGTGAAAATTTCCCTCCTGGCCTCTTCACTGGCAACTGGGCAAATGGTTCGGAGGTGGTGGCCATGTCACATCAAGCAGACACCCAAGGAGTTTAAGGCCCTACAGGTTCATCAGCAGAAGCTTCTTGTGTTTTGTTCTGGGGGACTTCCCCTTAGCTGGGTTCTGTCTGTGTCTGGACAATGAGTTGAGTATGAGGATGCTATTTGGAGAACAAAACACTTCAGTATATGGCATGTTTTAGTCTAAGTCATGCAGAACTGTATGTTGAGAAGCTATTCTCTGCCATTGACATATCTTCATGATAAACATATTCATGAAGTAGGGATAATTTTTATCTCTGATTAAAGCTGTAAGCAGGCAAAACTCTTTCCCAGTTGACAGCTCTGGGCGAGGAATGGATATGGTAGAATTGTCTAAAATACAAGTCAAGTTAATTTCCTTGGATCCTGCAATTCTCATCAACATGGGCATTTTCTGACAGTCTGATTTACTTACCAGCAGTGCCCAGCCTTCCATGCCAAGGTAAAGAAAAACAGAGGACATATGCTGAAAAATTTGTAACATGGTCCCCTAATCAAGTGCTGGCTCCATCCTGTATCCTGTTATAAATTGTAATCTACATTGTGTCTACTGTACACATGTCATTATTCTTTCCTCTGGTATCTGAGGCAGCTCTGCCTGATTGCATTTAAATACTTTTTTAAGTCATTATTTGTTCTCCTCTTATTTATATGTTGCTTGGCTTAGTGGCTATCTCCTTTTATTAGCAGAGGGACCCAAGGTTACTTTTATTCTTCATATCAGAGGACCCAATTAACTTCCAGTATCCCCCAATGCCATCCCAATAAATAGAGGCTGCTCGAGCCATATTTCCTTCCACAGGGAGACCAGGATGTTCAGCCAATTCTGAATCCAGTCTTAGCACTACTTCATGGTTGAGATATTCAGATGATGGTCTCAGCTGAAACACTGACCGCTTGCCTGATTACTATGTGTGCTGCCTTCCTCATCACTTTTCTATTGCACTCAGAGTGTCTGTGTATTCCTTTCACTCCCAGTCCAGCCAGACCCCATTTCTGAGCAATATTAGGATGAGAATGTCTGTTGTTGAAGGGGCTGGCTGAGGGGCTTTTTTATTTTTCGTTTTGACTATAGCATACACTCTTCTTTTGTTCCTTTGTGCAGTCTCCCTATTTCCTCCTTACAAATCCACAAAATACCCTTAAAATCATTCATCTTCCATTTAAAACTGCTGGAGGCTAGACTGACCCCTGTGAGGTCTGGAGCTAGGAATTAAAAGACAGTAGCAGCTTTCCTGGGAACTGCTGTCCTAAAAAGAGAGTAAGACACAGGCACACCCTGGACACAGCCCCTCCATAAATAACGTGGCTCCAGCCCTCTTAAACATCCTCTGTAAGCCTCACGAGGAATTGTGGGGAGCCATTATATTCATTCAAGACTGCACAGTAGAGCAGCGTAAAGCTTCCTTGCTGCTTGGGGACAGAGGAGCAGTGCCAGTGTCAGGCATACACAGGCAGGTGGTTGCTAAGGGTGGTGAACTGATGGAGAAGAAGCGTTTCATAGAATTGTAGAATGAATCATAAGAATCATATGATGGTTTAGGTTGGAAGGGATCTTATAGATCATCTAGTTCCAGCTCCCCCTGCTATGTGCAATGCACTTTCTGCTGTGCATTTGTGGTGGTCTCTGTCCTTCTTTATTCATGACCGTGCTCAGTGCTTTGCCCTACTTTTGCTAAACCCTCATCCTTCAGCAGACGGGAAGGCGAAGCCGTGCAGGTGGCCGCGTTCCCCAGGACAAGGAGAGTTATGTGACCGAAAGCTGACCGAGTCCTGCCCTTGCTTTACACCACCCCAGCTGGTAGCACTACATCATCCCTGCAGAGCTGGGCAGGTGCTGGCAGAGCGGGAGGGCAGGGATCAAGCATGAGTCAAGGTCAGGAATGCAAGCAGCAGTGCAAGGGGAGCATGTATCACAGGTAGTGGAGATCTGTCTCCGTGCTGCACCCAGGAGCAGCTCAGAGAGGATGCTGTGAATGTGGGACTACTCAGCTACAGCCAGGAAACTGGACTTTCCTCGCCTTGAGAAATGGGGAGAAAATAAGCCGTCCTTCAGACAGCAAAGCACTATTCTAGCTAGGCTGCTAAAGAGGAGCATGCGGAGCTGGAAGGCAAAGAGCTGAGATGGGTGGCTGCGACAAACGTGTAATGAAGGATAGAGTGTGAAATCTTGCTGTCCAATGGCAAGAAAACCCTCCATTTGTGAATCTAATACGCGTGTGACACACACGTGGTGGTAGTAGTTGAGCCTTCCCATCTGGCCCTTCTGATTAATCAAGAGCTTCTAAACCAAGGAAACCTCTGAAAATATCCATCAACAAGAGCTGAGAGTGTGAGAGAAAGTAAGACAACTCCAACTGTGTCTGCAGAGGCTGTGCTTGATGCTAACAGGTGGTGATGAACATTGCGTGATTTAGAGCTCAGAGGGGAATAGGAATCTGAAAGATCAAGTATCGTTCCAAAACACAGACAGGCTTTGGGACCTGCACATTCAGGCCTGAAGTCTTCCAGGACAGAGCTGAACATGAAAATGGGGAGAGAAAACGGAGAAATTGGCTCCAGCTCAGCATTTCTTGCCTTCAAGTCCTGTTCATTATAAACAGTTTAAAAAGAAATACCAGTTTACCTGATATGCCAACCTTCTTAAGAAAGCAGAAAAATACAAAGCAAAGTCTGCTTTTGTTCAGGTCTTAGACCAGTATTCAGAATTCATTTCTTTCTATCTATCAGTAATACCTTGCATCCTTTACACGTTAAGTTGCAGTGACACCCACACCCTATACAAACGTTGATTGGCAGGATGAAGACTGGCAGAGGTAAGATCTACAAGTGATTTATGAATGCAATTCAGTGGCTCTTGTCAATATGCTTTATAAACAGCCCCGTTTGTTGAATTGCTGCACGCATCATTTCTGCAAAGATACACGCAGGTCTCAGGTGCTCTGCGCTCAGCAAGAACTCTGCAAGACACCAAGGAAGTGGAGGAGAAGGGGTGGAGTAAATGAAGCAGCAGCTCTGGAGAAGAGATAATTCATTTCCCCAAAGTTGCAGGACTGAAGTTCAGCAATGGAAGAAGTTCACTAGCTTGGCCACAGAAAGTACTTTGGGACTCTCTTACCACTGTCCCCAATATTCTTAGCAGTTAACACACCCTGTTCTTCTCCTCAGGCAAAGAACTACCTTGAAAATAGTTTATCTGTCTTGCTGTCAATATTAAAGTAGTAATATTAACCAGCCCAAGCTCCCCTATCAAACTCAAGGTAAATGTGATCTGAATTGGAGCCGATGAAGAGAGATGAAGAGAGGGGAGACTGCAGAGAGTGGAGAAGAATTAGTCTGCTTTTTCTATTGTGTTGGAATGAGCCAGCTGAAAAGAGGACAGTGCAGCTTTAATAATAAAAAAAAAAAATTTAAAAAAAAAAAAAGAAGAAAAGAAAGAAAGAGAGAAAGAAAAAAAAGAAAGAAAGGTGCCTCAGTTGTCTCGGCAGCTGATCAACAAAGGAGCAGTCGTGAGCTGTAACCTCTTGGAGCTGCAGTCTGGAACATGACACATGTCAGGCTATGATAAATGGTGCGGAGTGTGTGCAATTTCAAGCGCAATGCCCTTGAGATGCTCAGGACCCCGATCGCAAATGTTATTGTTAAATTAAACCTTAAAGGAAGGATTGGAAAGGGGAGGGGTGGGTTTGTGCGTGTATGTGTGTATGCGCGTGCGTGTGTGTGTGTGTGTATTTATTTATATATATATGTATGGATATATGAAATACACAGAAGAGAAGGCTAAAATGGCAAGGTGAAGAGAGAAAAACTTTGTATTTCTTTTAATTGAATTGATCATCTTCTAGATCTGGCTGAGCTATGGGAGAACTTGAGGCAGGATTTTCTATCCTACGGGCATTTTATTACTTTTGCTCCATCACAGTTTGATAGCTAGAGATCAGCTAAAGTAGACAGGTGGGAGACTGGAAAATAAAAAAAATAAATGAATACCTGACACCGATATGCAGTTTCTCTAGCTCGAGTGTTCTGAGTCTACGTACCTTGGAGTCCAAGTGAGCGAAGTTTCAGAGAGTATTGAGTGGTGATTTGGGGAGCTGCCGGTCTCTGAGGGCTTTTTTGTTAGTTAGGTTGCTTGTTGGGGTCTGTTTGTTCTTTCTGAGGCAAATACACTTAAGAGCTGGTCTTGAGAAAGAAGTGCTGTTCACAGCCATAGCATAATGCAGGGAGTGCAGGTACTGAACTTTGCAGGTCCACCAGGCAGATTTCATCCCCAGCCTGGACGAATGGCCCCAAAATGTGCAGCATGCCACTTCTGTGGTGTCAGCATCCTTCTTTTTTTTCTGTGGTTTAAGAACTGGAGCAGGGGCAGAAGCAGTGAAGACATGTTTTAGACAAGCAGTTGTAATAGTATGAGTGGTCAAGGGCTGTGGAATAGAGAAGGAGAAAGAACAAGTGAGGAAAAAAAAACAAACCGACCCACAACAGTCCCACGTGCTTAATAACCTTTTTGCTAAGAGAGGTGGCAAGGAGGGCTCCATAAGCCTTACCCTCTGGCTTTTACATCAGGCAGGTGAAGAGGAGAGCAGGGACTGGATCTCCTGAGCTCCCACCTCTGCAGTTTCCAGATCCCTCCTTGCTCCTTTTAAAGAGATGTGAACCAACGTGCCACCACCCTGAGGTTGTCTGTGGTCATCCTGGACCTGGACTTCAATCTGTTCCCCTCTCCCCTTCTTTCAGTTGCTATTTTATGTTTTCCATCTTTCACATGTGCAGAGGAGTCTCCAGTTTTAACTCACCCAGATTCCTCAAAAGTCCTTTCTTTACCTTCTCCCTTTCCATGTTCCCTCCCCCAACACATCCATACTAAGTGCCATCCGTGTAGGCAGCGCAGGAAACACAGCGGAGAATGGAGCTGTGTAAACGAGGGGGAGGACATGGAGGGGGCGAGGTATGGGGTGGGGGGAGCTGGAAAGTGTTCAAGGGGAAATGCTTACATGACTCGCATAATCGAAGGGAAGACAGGAGCAAATGAGCAGCATAAACCCTCCACTGGAAAAGGAGATGGGAAAAGCCTTTAAATCATAATGAAAATTCAAACAAGCAATAAAAGGTAACAAAGGACTAGCAATGACTCATTAAGTAAGTTATGTTGTTTGTTCTAATTTTTACCACATACAAGATAAACCCCCTGGTCAGGAATGACCGGCATAAGGGACATCCGTGACCTATTTAAAACACTGAGGACAAGGAAAATGGGTAGCAGAGAACTGGCTCCACCAGCAGTAATCCATCTGCTTATTGCTCCTGGTTGCCTCCAGAATAACTCGTTGTCCATTAGAACCTTTGGAGTGACATGACAGTATTATAACCAAAGCTCGGATTTGGGAAGTATAACAAATGCACATAGCACCAACGTACTAAGATTATTATTTTTAGAAGGCATCTTACGAACATCCTACGGCTTGTTTTGTACTTTTTGGCTACCGTTGCCTAGCGTCCAGGAAAAGTCAAGTCCTTTTTCGGTTCTTTGGAACATTTTCCCCATGTTTCTTGTTATTAAAGAAAATAAACATTAGACAAAAGCGGACTTTATTGTATCTATAAATAATTCAATGCAGATGGATTCATGGAAAATACTACCAGGCAGATTTTCAGAGAGAAAGAGAGGAATGCTCTAAGGTTAGATGGTGAGGAAAACAAAAAGGGTGAAGCAGCAAGAAACTGCAAGATATATTGAGAAGAATAGACACAAACAAGAAGTTAACTAATGAGGGCTAACTGAAAATAAATGTAACGGAAAGACAAACCAACCTCTTTGGAAAATTCTTATTCTTTAGCAATGAGCATGGGTGATTCCTGCAACCAAGGAAAAGAAGACATTTGCTATATGTCTTGGAAGGATACCAGAAAGTTGTATTTAATCACATCTCCTACCTCTCCTAACTTCCCCCTTTGGGGACCACTGGCAGTTGCTGATAACATTAAAGTGATCATTTAACAACATATCTCTCCGTCTAATAATTGTCTTATGTGACAGCACAGACTCTGGTACAAGAAGCCAAGCTCCTCTCTGAATGCAGTCCTCTGTTACAACCTTATTCACAGAATCGTGTGGGCTCAGAAGTCCATGTGGTTCATGTGGATGGATGATACACTGAGAGATGCCTGGAAAATAAGGTCCACCAGTTGCTAAAACTCGTTGATATTCAAAGTTCTGCCTTATCCTAGGAAAAAGGCTTTTGCATCATAACATAATTCTTAATACTGGCCTTTTCAAGGGATGTGGGTCAATAACTAGCACCTTGTTGGAAGATATCCATATAAATGTCACTAGCCAAGTCTAGATGCATAAAATCTGAAAGTCTTCCTGTACTTGCTGCTCTTGGAACAAATGACTTTTTCATTATTTGAACCACAACATGGTAGAACTTGTTCTAGTTCTTAAAATTCCTGAGATCCAGGCATCCTCTCCAACAACTGAGCTTGTATACATGCTATCAATTCTGGATTATGTGTCTGTAATCAAGAGACATTTTAAAATATCTGTAACCTGGAATATTTTTATATTAATATCTTCCTGTATTCAGTGTGATTTTTAAGAAAGTTCTCTAATGGTCATATTTCAATACTATGGGAGTGAAGACCAAAGGTTTTTGAGGACCAAACAATTCCCCTTCCCCCATTCCTGTCCTCTGTTTTCTATCCCCCCACTCCTGCTATTGTTCCCAGAGTTCCTCAATCCATTTATTTTCTCTCTGCTGCTTACCTACCTGAAGCAACATCAATACACAGCCACTTCAAGATGCAAGGAACGTAAACATACTCAGGAACTCTGAGAATGCAGAGAAGTAAACTGATGTCAGAGAAAAATGAACACGTAGAAAAGCCTGTCCCATAGTTAGAAGAAGCTGGTGAGGAAATGAGTGGTGGGAAGGAAGAAGGATATTTATAGGAGGAATGGAGCAGCTTTGCTTGATTGCAAACAACCGTTTCAAAGCCACCAATTTTGCTGATGTTGCACAAGAAAAGTGCTAGGCTTCCCTAAGGTATTGCTTCTGCAATAAAACCCAGTCAAGAACCTACCTGGAATCACTGGAGCCAGCATAAAGCAAAAATGCGTGGTGTACGGGGTACCTCCATGCACCATGTAAGACATAGGAGGCCTGACTGTGTGGTCACTATTTGGAAACGGATTGTAAATTTGTGTCGTGCTTTGGCTCCCTTTTCTGCGCGTAACCAAAAGGCAATGGATAGTGAAGTGGAAGGCGGAGGAGCTGTAAAACAGGTCTGTGAAGGGAGCTGAAGCTGTCTCTCCTTCTCAGGACTGCTTTTGGGAAAAGTGCTACAGAAGTGAGATATCTTCTGCGAACACAAGGCGTCAGGAGAGGGAGACAGGAAGGTTTCCAGGGAAGAGAACCACCCACCCAGAGGTGGGAAGAAAGATTTACTTACGACCTGTAGACATCTGAGAAACAACAGGAGAAGCACAGGGAGAAAACATCTTCTTGCCATTCTGCTGCTTTGCTGCACGCTGGGGGAACAGCACATTGTTCTCCCGCTGAACAATGCCCCGTCCTCACCATGTGCAAAGGGAAAAGAATTCAAGCTTCGCGTTGCTTTATTATAAACTCTGTGCAATGCGGAGATAACTGCACAAGCTGGCTGGTCCCTGAAAAGCAAAACCGAATTTTGATCACAATTGGATTACGGGGCATTTCGTTTCTGCTTAAGAATGGTTCTGAACTGATTTTCCATTTATTCAATGTGAAAAAAAAAAAAAAATTAACAAAATAAAAACTGTCAAGACTGAATAATGCTGCTGAAAAGAAAAATAAAGCCCCCCAAATTGCCGAAAAATAACTGGACTGAAAGAGCTCCAAGTCAGATTAGCTTTAAATCGTCTTAAGAGTGATGAAGGCTCTTGTAACCAAAGGCAAGTTATTTCATTAGGCTGATTCTGCGTGTTTAATTCTCGGTCTGCCAACTTAATGCAGTTTTTTTTTGGGTTATCAGGGGAGTTTTTTCCTTGATATAAAATAATGACATTGCATTTGGTTTAAAAGTAGAAGACCACAATCAAGGCAATCACAGACTATTAAGTGCTCAGTCAAGTCCCAATCAAACTGCGTTCAAATGGGTTAAAGGGAGACACTCAGAGCTGCCAATCCCAAAATACAACCCAGCCCTTCAGCCCATCCTGTGGCCAAAGGAATAGTACTCTTTCGACTTCAGCAGACCCTGTGATGGAAAATATTTGTGTCCAAAACAAAATTGGCCTGTCATCTGGGTAAGCTATTCAGAGCGAACAGTGGCAAATTTAGCCTTTTCTCCTGTTTGCAAATCATCCATGTACGGACTTCGGGTTTTTTTAATGCCCTTGCATGTATTTGTCTGACAAATACTATATATAGAAATATTTCAGCAGCCTGGCGACATTGATTATGTCTTGTATTATCTGTGATAGATTGTGGTGTATCACTGGTACTCTAGGTTACGATGCAATTTAGCCATAGAGCAAATATGCTACAATACCAGTGTAAAATGTACTAAATCAGATCCTTATGAATTTTAAAACCTAGAGTCTGAAGCTCTTCCTCAATCTGTTTACCAAATCAGTGTGGCTGCTCCCAAATTAAAGTGCAGTGCCCCATAAGCAAAATCAGACTTATGAGCCATCATAATCCTACTTGCACTTGTAAATTGTAGCTGATTCAGCTGTAACCTGAAAGCAGCTTTTGGGACCACAGTATTAACATTTCCAAAAGTTTCCTACCATTGTCAACCTCCTAGCCTTCAAAATCAACCAGCATGCCAGGCTGAGCTAAGTGTCTGTCCTATGGCTACTGAGATGCAACAGAAATACCCTCTTTGTTTTGAAATGTCTTTTTTATGACAACACGTATTTATAATGTGTGTATGTTTTTGATGGACTCAGTTGAAAATAAGGTTATAAAATCCTAAAGAGGAAAATCTACATTTTTGCCAAACACTGTAGAAATCCTGCACTTTGAGGGCAGAAATGGAAGTAAACTCCATTTACAGGCTTCAGGGCTCAGCCTAATGCTGCTCACGGACCTCAGGTTTCACCTCTCCATGGAGGAGGTAGCATACATCTGGATTATGGATCAATCAAAAACCCCATCTCCCATTCACCCAAGTGTCAGTTTATAGCCCCAGCAGATCACTCCCATTTCTTTTGGTGCCAGAAGGGCAGGGCTGGGGCTGTGTACATCTCCCAGGACCAGACCAGAGAGGAAAAAATCTACCCTGTAACCACACAGTGAATGCCCCTGCAGATGACTAAAGGATATCCGTACATCCATCATGCCCTGTGTGGACATTCAGGCAAAAGAATGGTTGTTCTACAATTACAAAGAAACTATTTATTACCTGTGAGATATCCGATCCTCTAGTATGTGTCAGGGAAGGGAGAGTATTGCGTGGGTCATGTTGACTCCTCTTGTCTTGATGTTTGCTTGTATTTCTCCCCAGGAAGAAAACTTTTCTTGCTGATGTGCCAATCTCTTGGGGAAAAAAAAAAAGAAAAAGAAAAAGAAAATTCCCCTTCTGCCGACATTCCCTTCCGAGTCTGGGAACCTCTATTGTCTTTTCTCTGGTAATAAATGATAATAATTAAAGGCAAATACACAATAATTAGTCACACTAGGTTTATCCATCTGGCATACCTGTATCTCATCACTGTGTCTTTGAAACAGATGACAAGCACCATATTGCACAACATCCTGCTAATGGGTCTGAGCAGGGAAAAAGAAGGTAAAAGGGTTACCACAAAAAAAAAAAAAAAAAAAGATAAAGTAAAAGAAAAATAAGTCAGCAACAGGGACTGACAACATTATACAGCATTTAAGAAAATAATGGTGGCTGACTGTCAAGTTATAAACCCCCACTTACTGCCAGATGTGCTTTCAAATGGGGGTTAGGAAAACATGGAAATATGCAGCACTCTGCTTAAACTACCTCCTGCTTAAAATACCTGTACCTGTACCTAGTGTTGAAATAAAGATCATTTCCTGGAAGATTTTAGCTGGGCATGCAGACGTATGGGGAAAACAAGCTATTTTAAGAGCTTTGTCTGGCTGCCTGAGAAGTTTGGGTTTCATTCTGAGGATAACACGTTATGGCCCAAGTAATGAGCTATTTGGGCCCCTCTTCCCTAGGTTGATGGATGCACACCAGAAGCCTCTCCATCCCTATCAGGGCTGCCTGAGAGAAGGCAGAGTAAAATTAATACGGCAAAGAATTTTCAACAAATATTTACTCCTTTCAAAAATGATCCTACAAAGCTGGCATTTGATTTCTGGCAACCTGTGAGAAGCAAAGGTTTACTTGTATAAATAATCACAGAGAGCCAATTTCAGTCACATGTATTCAGATTTCGATTAAACTTCCACAAGTGCTTCAGTTCTCTTCCAAACAGACAGCAGAAACTTGCATGCACCAAGAGACGATTTTCTGGTTGTAATGATTTTCCGGTTGCAGTGCAGTTATGCCCAAAACAACAGCAATGGGGTTGGGTCTAGCTGTGTTACTTCTCTGCATAAAAACAAAGAAAAGAAACAAAGGCAGTGCCTGACCAAAAACCTCTACAATCTTCAAATAGGATGAGCATCAAGTGATTTTGTGTTTCCCTAAGACTAAGCCACCTGAGCCTTGCATAGTTGAAAGCTATCAGTTATTAAACTAAATCAGTTTAAATAGTCTATAACATATTTTGAGGCAAAAAAAGAATAAACCTTTGGTAATTTATACCTACTATGTATCCGGGCTTCAAGGCAAAATCATACTTCAGAAACATCAAGCAAACCATCAAACTGCTCTGTTACCTGCACTCTGTGAAGATTTGTATCTCACTGGGGTCTCAACTCTGTCTTTGCAATGAAGGTGCCTGTTCTTGAGGGTTCTTAGGTATTACTGAGCTCAAGTTGTCACAAGTCATAGGACCCAGCAGCTGAAATTCCTTTGTTGGATGTTCTGGTCTCGGGAAAGGAATAATGATGAACTTGGCCAAGCTTACCTGTGCTCAAGTAATGTTTCTCGGCATTTGTAGAAATCTTAGCAGTAAATTTGTTTTTTATGCAATACTTCCAATGCATTAAGAACTCTGACAATACAGGAAGATAAGAAAAAATAACGGGAAATGTATTTTGAGTGAAGGAAAGTTTTACAGGTGATGGTCTCCTGGCATCTCCTTCTGAACTCTGGGTCTGACCACATTAGCACAAGGAACGCATCATGAGTTTTGTTGGAAGAACAAGTTTTTTTCCCTAATACACATGGAATTTATCTTGCACAAGAGTTTTCAGCCCAGAAGCAGTTGCCTTTCAGCCTAGCTAAGCCCATTGCTGTACATCACACACAATGCACTGTGATGCTCTCTCAATTATTCTGCAAAGGAATTGTGTCTCCGTCACTCTGTAAAGCACGATGAGACTCTGGAATATGGGACTTAAATAAAAACAGAGCAAAAGACTGGAGTTCGTTATTAGTTCTTCCTAGGTAAATTAACTGGGAACAGCGTTTCAGAATACTTCCTGTACATATTTTCTACACAAAGAGACCTTCTTTGTTTGTTTCTCTCTTCCTCTGGACAGTCCCTAGTGATGATTTTCACATCTCTTATGGAAGTAGCTCATTGTTCTGCACAGACTTAATTAAAGTGTACTTCCATCTGAAATTAGGCTATTGTGTTTATTTAATCTTTATGGTAATTGCTGTACAAGGGCTGTGACGGTTTGCATCCTACTCCACACACCCACATCTCTCCCCACCCCACCCCACCGTCACCACTCCCCGAAGGAAATGGCCAGTCACTCTGCCCTGCTTGAACTCCTCATCTACTCAAGTGATGCGTTTGAACTTTAACCCACGGACAGCAATATTTGCTCACCATGCCAGCATCCTTCAAGGATGAAAGGTGTTCTGGGACCATTATGGAGAGAGGAACAGGGGTTCTTTAGGGTTTTCTTCTCTGCTCTCTTCTTCTTCTCTTGGGACTTAGGTGTTACTGCACTGAGTTCTTACAGAGCTTGTGGTGTTTCACGCTTTCTGTGCCAGTCCCTAGGTCTTTCCTAGGCTGGTTTTCATCTTGAGGCTGAGCATTCTCTTGCCGTGGGAAAGTTCTTTTCTTAAAAGTAAAAAATTAAAAGTCTCTGAACTCCAGCTGAATCACCTGCAATGATAAAGATATCATTTCAGTGACAGCACCAGGTATCATTTATGCCCAAATATTATCCAAGCAAAGCATAAAATAAAGTTTTGGCACTCGATTATTCTTGAGGGGGGAGGACAAATAGCTGCAATTTGTTTTCAGAACGTTTCCACAATGAGATCAGTCTGTTTTTCAAAGAGATGTTAATAAATTGAAAACAACATCAGGTTTCACTGACTCAACTGTGCCTGGAAATGGCTGAGTAGAGTTGCAGTGAGGAATAAAAAAAAAAAAAATAAATGTAATTAAAGCTTCCAAATGGTCTGATGCTGATGTGATTGGCATTTATTATTTGGTCCTCAAAGAATGAGCTCCCAAAATGAGCTTGTCTTGAGCCGCACCAGGAGACAGGTGATTTGCCCTTCTCTAAACCCGTACCTAAAGTTCAAGCCTGACTCAGGAGAGCCCAGTCACACTGCAGGAAGAGGAAAAATGAGGTTTCTGGCCCATCACTTTTAAGGACGCAATTGCATTTTGTGTCATACTCCAACATCCTGTTTAAATTAATGTTGCTGCAATCCTCTCACACAGAGAGAGGCTTCATATTTAACCTAATTTTTCAGATTGGTTGACTAAAACACAAGAGCCCAGCAGTTCATAAATCAGTTGTCTGAAGCACAGATTATAATCCAAGGCCTTTCCAGAAATTATCTTGTCTGTTTTCTGCCAGGTCTGTGTTTTATGCAATTGATAACCTACGCTTTCTTTCCATATGAACTGATTATTCTCTTTCATACTGTCCCACGGGGCTCTGTGCTGGCCCTTGCGCTTGTGAAACTCTGAATTGGCTTCCTCTTCTAAATCAGCACGAGGAGCGAATTATTATTGCAACATCATATCGCTATCGCTCAGATTTACTTTGATTTATCTTGCAGGCTGATCCCAGCAGCCCAGCTCTGCGTTCTTGCTGGGTGGATATGTTGATGCAGCTATTGTTTCGAAACTGGGGGCAGACAGACCATAACTGTGCTCTTTCTTTGCAGTTTGCCTTTCTGGATGATGGGCTGCGTGGATCCATACTGACATAAGGGCCACATCCACCACTTTGGAGGAAGATATGAGGAACCCCTCACTAGGCAAAAATGGAATAATTCATCCTCACTGCAAAGGCTTTAACCTAATCCTTTGGGCACAGAGAACAGCTTCAGCTTGAGATTTTATAGCCATTCTAAATTTTTCAGTCTTAACTCTGACTGTTCCTCTTCTGATGGCTGTATAGATCTCACTGAAGTGTGACCCTGGCAAAATCTTCCAGCAAAATTAACTTCCCCAACACTCGAATACCTCATTCAGTATTTCTTGTTTTGTTTCTTTTTTTTTGTTTCAACGACAACAAGGTGAAAAAGGATGCTGCAAAACTTCTAAAGAGGCATAGTGCTCAAAGGACAATATCTGGAGGCTCTAGATGAGGTTTGAGGACAACCTATGTTAGGTGCTACATCTGCACACCAGAAGAGATACATTCCAGCCTGAGAGAGCTTCCCCTCTTAGGAAAATACCAGATTTAGTAAGTACCTAGAATAACTGGAGATTTTAAAAAAATGAGTAATTTGCTCTTTCACTTGTTTTTCCTTGGACTGGGCACAGTTTCTAGGTAGAAGAGAATTTGGGGGACTGTCTGTGTGACTTCAGTTTGACTTGGCTTTCCTCTGTAGCTGTAACCTCAGCTATCTGCTATCTGCTCTTACACATCCCTTCTCGTGCAGGTCTAGGAAACTAGGGCACGAGCTCGGCAACTCAAATAAGCTTCCAGTTTGACCTGCAACCCCCCCTGAGCATATCTCCTTAGACCCCCTGCCCCATTTTGAATTTCTTCATTAGTACAATGCCTCCTCTTCTCAGAGAATGGAGGCTTTATTGAGCTTATTTTTGGACTCCAAAGGCGCTGTCAAGAAAGGCAGAGATGACAGTTCCCTTTGATGCACACCTGATAATCTGACTGTACTTGCTGGCATATTGTACCCACAGGAGTGCAGGGAATGCATCTGAGGGGATATTTGATCTTGTATGACTAGCTCTTGCAATCTGCTTTTTTATGTGGTTTATATACACCCTGTGTGTGCCTGGGAAGTGCTACGCCAAGGGCTGATCTCAAACAGAGTATGCCAGTGTTTTAAACTGGCCAGTGTTATCCTTCAGCCCCTGAAAAATGCACAGGGCCACGCCATACAGGCCCTAAAGAAAAGAAACAAGGAGAAACAAAACAAAAAGCCCAGTGACTACAAGAACGGACAGAAACTTCAGCTCCATTATCACTCCCCTTCATCTGCTCAAAAACCCTCGCTGCAGGGGTTGTCATGGTGATGCAGGTTTGACCTCTCACTTTTTACTCTTCCAGGAGCTAAAAAGGTAAAAATGAGCCATTCTGTCTCGAATGAAAATCAACCTCCCTCAGTCAAAGGATGCCGAGTCGTTTTTTTCCTTTTGTCAAACCTGAATGTTTTCATAGACGACACAGAAATCAAGAAATAAGCAGCACCGGGCATCGAGGAGGCTCCATGGGTTCAGCAGGATGTGGCAGCGGCTGTGGTGGATGGGGCTTGGCAGGAGAGATTCGTGGCCAAGTTACCTAGAAGTCACAAGGTGCCACATCCTGCATTTCCCCTTTGCTGTCCCCGCCTGTCTCTGTGGCTGGCTCCTTGCTCAGCTGGGTAGGCCTGAGTTTTGTGTTTGTGGCAGCTCTAGGGCAGAAAAATCAAACTATTGATTGAACTGTGTAGCAGCCTCATAAGGCATTATTAGCAGCCTGCTATAAGCAGGACCAGAAAGGGTAAAATAATTTATTTTTATTAGTATTCTTGAGAGTTAGGCTTTAGCAAACCTGCTGTTTGACCAGGTTGGCAGCAAAGCAATGGCATCATCTCCTTGTCCCTGGGTGAAGGTGGTAATGCACATGGTGCTTGTGTTTGCAGGAAGGGGTGGCCTAATTTATTGGGCTAGAGCCCTTGTCTGGACTATGAGTCGAAGTAATCTCCTTCTGTCGATTACTTCTGAATTTAAGTCCTCTGCTTTGATAACCAAATCCTTCCCTACTTGCTCGTTCACCCCCTCTAGTCTTTCCTCCCACCACTTTCACGCAGTGCCAGGGTAGCTTGACATGTGAAAGCAGCATGACTTCAAATCAAATATTCAGGTTAACGACAAACTGGCCTTGAATGAAACATTTGAAGAACCTCTGATGCAAATTCCCCCATGCTTAGTACAGCTCCATCAAATCTCTTCTTGCAAGAGTCTCTCCCAGTTCTAGCTTAAGGGAGAGCTACTGAATTTATTTGGCAGAATCAAAAAAACCCCGAACCATATATATAAATACACACACACACATATATATATATAATTTGTATGTATGTGTGTATTTATATATTCCTTATATATATAAAGCGTCAGCCTTAAAACCCTAGTAAAACTGCAACTGAAGTCTGGAGTCATTCAAAGTTCAAATGTTTCCCATGATTTTGGTGTTAAAGTTTCTGGGAACCAGCGTTTCTAGACCCATGTACCATTTTAGAAGGTCCTCATGGCACCAGAGAAAAGAAGCTCAGCTCGGCTCGGAGCACCGGTGTCCTCAGACCAGGGAACTTCTCTCTGTAGACCCTTCAGCCACACATTCTTACTTCTAATTTTCTTTCCTTCCAGATGAGTCTTTAGCAAAACAGATTCAACAGATGGGGTCTGGTGATCCTTTCCCCCATTCGGTGTGCACTCACGACCTGCCTTTCTCCTTCACACACAGCTGCAGCCTGGGAGACCGTCACAGGTCTGGGGCTGCGCCCTCTTGCTTATTTCTGGAAACCGCCACAGATTTTCCCTCCAAAGCCAAAACCTCCTCCAACTCCAGCAGCGGCCATTACTACAAAAGTCACCACGACCTCTTAATTCATTCAGCAGAGTCGCGTCATGAGGGGACATAGTAGATTGCTTTTTGATCTCAGCTAGTAGGCCACTGATGCCCTGAGTTATGAAGACAGATGGTATTAGTGCCAATACTTCAAGAGTATCTTGTGGAAGGGCATTCCACAGGTTAATTATATCTGTAAAGCTTTTTTTCTTTACAATATTAGAGCCCAGCGAGTGTGGTTTGCCTCTATAAAAGGTGGTTGTCATATTACATGCAAGCCATTTCTCTAGCACAGACAGGCATTTTCTAAGATTAAGCTTTACAGGGGAAAAAAAAAATTCTCTCAGACATGGCCCTTTGTCTTAATTTCAGCTATTCCTGAAGCAAATCCAGCTCTATTTAGACTTACTTTGGGGATCAGGGGTGAGAGGGTTTGAAGTATACAGTGCCCTAATCCCATTGTTTTCATATTGTAATGCTCTGGAAATAAGATAGCGAAGGGATGTTAGGAAGGTGCTAACTTCTGTATATTTATGATTACCAGGTTCAGCCCTGAAATGCAAATTAAAGAGAACTTCCTCACCACCACTTTCTCTCTCTCTGTTATCCTGCATTTTCCACAGCCTGAAAGATGTAAGTCATTAGATAAATGACTGCCAGTGGAATGCTATAGCTGCAATGTAAACTATGAAGACTAAATCCATTTAAAAAAAAAAAAATACATCCCCCAGAGAAAAGTTCTGCTTTTCACATTTAAATGTACTAGTTATCAGCTATTCCTATTCACAGGGCATTAAAATACATGCGGTTTCCTAAGTCCTAATGCAGCTCTAACTGGACTCAAGCTTGGAGCTAAAATAGAATATTTTTTACAAAGTGGGGCAATGTAAAACTGTCACCTAAACATCTCTCCTCCTTGCTAGGTCTCTAGGGCTTTCTCCAGGGAATTCTGCTGGTTCTTTATAGTGTCATCATTTATGTCTTTGTTTACAAGTTGAATGAACTTGTCAGAAATTGTCTTCCTACTGGCCAATCCTTGTCCCAGCTCCCTTCATGTTCATCCTTCCAGTCTGTATTGGACACAATGGGGAGTTCTCCTGCCAAAATCACTCCACCATCAGCTGTTCATTGTGCTGCAGGGCAAGGAGGTCACTCCTGGAGCCTCACCAGTGGCCTCCCAAGCTCAGAGGTCACTGTCGAGACCAGGGAACAGTGGTTTGTGGTGGTGTCTGGTGGCTCTGCTCTCCAGAAGCTTGAAGATGGAAAGAAACTTGGTGGGCAGCTTAGTGTACAGGCAAGGTGTCCTGCACACAAACACAAACAAGGAGCAGACCCAGCCTTGCTCTTGGACAACATGTCTTATGGGATTCCCAGGACAGATGGACACCGTGTGACTCTGCAGAACAAAGTCCTGCAGTTTTGCCGGGCTGGGCTGCATGGTGCTGCCACGATGCCAAAAAATCCTGAGACATGGGGTTGGTTCTCAAATGCAAGGACTCACCTGATTCCACCACTCTGCTTCACCAGTTTAAGCCTGGATATGTCCTGCAGATGCTCTGTCCTTCAAAAAGGACAAAATTTACTTCCTCTTGACATTTTCTTTTTAACTCACAGCTTCTGCTTTTCAAGGCTGTGAGGATACTCAAGTCTGACTTTGAGTTCTGCCAGGGATTTCCTTCTGCGATTTCTAGGTAAACCAGTTAGGATCTGGCCAGCTGGGGAAATTAGCGACTAATAAACCCTTGCATAAAGTTGCAGCGGATTAGCTACTCAGCACAGCGCCCCGTGAATCTGCTCCTCTCCTCCGAGGGGATTCGCTGTGCGAATGACTCGCTGCGGGTTAAGAAGTTGCTGCATGTCAGCTGATCCATGGTAACTGTCTGTCCATGGCAAATGTGAGATAATTTAAGGTAGTTTAATCCTTTTTCTTTGCCAGTCCACATGATGAGTTCGTGCAGGGTGGTTAGTACACAGTAAATTCACACCGTAATTTACTGTGTACTAATTTCCCCAAGCTTTTAATTTCACAGTGTCTCAGTTTCCTCATCTGTAAAAGAGAGATAATAAATACTTTCCTTTCTGGCAGGAGTGCTCGAGATCCTTCAGCAGTAAACATAAAAGCAACCATTTTAAAACAGTTACAGAAACTTAATTTTCAGTGTAAGAAATTATTTTTGTCTGATCTTATACTACACCAGCACGGACTAGCAATGGAAGCAAACAAAATTTGAAGAGTAAATAACCCTACTAATGTGAAAAATAACTAGGATGCCAACCACAATAGTATTTATATGCAACTGCAATTGCGAATGTTTTTAAAGCTTTCTGTTTGAATTCACCTGTGATTCCTTTCAAAGGGAATGAAACTAAAATGATATACTTGCAATAAAGATGCACTAGACTGTTTTCTTTAAAGAGAAAAAAACACATGAAGAAGGCCTAAACCTTCTATTTCTTGCGAGGCCCTAAACTTTTTTTTTTTACCGAGTTATGCATGATCAGATCCAGAAAACAGTGTGGTTTTTATTTCAGATTTTCCTAGACCGTAATAGCCCAAGGGTATGTGCTATAAACTGGAGGAGTTGGAGGAGACCTGTTCTTAAGAGAAAAATAGTTAGGTTTCTGTTTCTGATTGGAATGTTTGTTCTAAACTTTCAGTTCAGGGGAACATTTCAAAACTAGTCACAGTTTCAGTGATGGTAATCTCAGTCCCTGAGAATCATCTTACTCTTCCTGGTACAGCTGAGACTTCAAGAAAGGAACATTTACCTATAGAAAAAATACTCTTCATGCTGAAATTATGAGTATAGTATTCAAACCTAAAGACTGTTGAGGTCAGGAAGTAAAAGGAAAATCGGGAACTTTTTTCATTAGCAACCATATACTGGAAATCCTGATTAACATATAAAAGGAACCACTTGAAATTGTGTGTAGGGATATAAGACATTTTTCCCCCCGCAACTGCTGAAGAAAACTTTTAGATCTGCTCCTGCTCTTCTAACAAAGCAGTTTAAAAAGCAGTTTAAATTGAAAAGCTTTCCATTTCTTCTTCTTCTTTTTTTTTTTTTTTTTTCCTTTCTTAAATTCTTCAGGTATTTCGAAGCGACATTCCACACAGGCGAAGAACAGCTAATTTCAGTCATCGGTTGCCTCCTTGAGAGCGCTACACCGCGGTGCAAGGCGGCTCCGCTTTGTATCGTGGTACTTAACTGCCCTCCGCTGGTTGCGAGAGGCAAAGGCAGGGCTCCTTTTCGATGGTAAAAATCACCGCAAAAAATAAAAAGAAAGTAGGAACTTGGGGAACTTTGCTTATTTTATCTGTTCTCTTGCGTGTCCCCAACACAGAGCCCCTGAGGTTAGCGCCGTTGGAGTTAATAATTCTGAGAAAATACAGCTGCCAAGGAAATAATTTTCAATGTTTTGGCCAAGTGACTGTAATAAGAGCTGCAGTCTTTTAAATCCAATAATTCTTAACAGTAACATGAAGAGAAAGAAAGAGGGAAAGAGGAAAAGGAGAGAGGGAAAACTACGCTTTGGGGATAAGTAGCATGGTTTAATCCACTTTAAGACAAGTTAGGATCCTTAGAGCATGGTCTCTTACACTAGAAAGCACACAGGAATCTCCTTTAATGTGCTTATGTAAAGGCTAATTTCTCAAAAGCTCCCTGATTTAAAAAAAAAAAAATAGAAAATGTCTCTAAGTGCTGACTTCAATACCCCTAGCAGCAGAAAATAGGCTGGCTCCAGCCAAAGATCTTGTCCATCTGCCCGACATTTTGATGCCTCAGCTGACTTGAATTAGGAGAGAATAACTTGGAAGAGTTTTCAGTCCATCCAGCCCCAAGTTAAGAGAGTCCTCTGAAGCAGTGACTTATATTGCTTAAGCTCATGCAGGGACCTCCTGGTTACACTCTTGATGACTTTATTAGAAACACAGTGGTGGATCTGCACGATATCAAAACCATCCAGAGGAGAGCCGCGGCAACACCTGACCTCCTGTTGCAAGTAACAGAAATATTTGGGTGCGAGGAGGGGGGGAAATAAAAAATAGCTGAGAGCGCTTCACCGTTCCTCGTACCTCACATCCCCGCATCCTTTCCCCTCCCAAAGACACACGCCTCCCATGCAACACATGTCGGGGTGAACTTTTGCTCCTCGGAAAATGGGACGACACACTTTCCCCATGCAGGCGGGTGAGGACGTTTCCCTTCGATTCCTGTGGCTCGGAGCTGAAGGCTGCTGTGTTCGCTCGGGTTTAAGATCTCCGGTGCCTTGAGGTTTACCTTTTTGCTTCTGGAGAGGGCCTCGACGGCTGAGATGCGTGGCTCTCGTTTGACTGTCGCTCTCCATCACGCTCAGGGAAAGCAGGGCTGGAATGTTGGGTAGGAATAGCTTTCACTGCCTTCGCTTCTGTAGGAGCCTGACTTCTGCTTTCCCGGTTTTCTGCAAATAACAACAGTCCTTGCGTAGGCAAAACCCTACCTACTTGGAGATTTAGTTTGCCTGGATAAAGACTGCAGGATTTGACCTCTGGAAGCTGGTGCTAAGTCCTTGCAGTTCTGATTCTGAGTTTAAGCTTTGGCCTGGAATAACAATGACTGTGAGGGAAGCAATAGGTTATGAGCTGGGTGAGACGATACCTGCTTCTTGCCAGAAAGACTAACTGTATTCAAGCAACTTCTGTCCACATTTTCCTTTAGATAAATATATAAAGATGTTCAAACTTCCCATCCGAGCTGCAATAATGAAAATAATGTGCACATTAATTTGTACGGGGGTCAGCGAGTCTCCCCAGCTCAACGGTTTTCAAACAGAGTGCATAGTAAGCCCATAAAACATTTATTTTTCATAATTTATGAAGCATTACATATTGTGAGTCCACAATGCCAGCTGACGTAATATGCAATAAATTTGAAATAACAAAACATTTCTCATGTATTTTCCTCCTGATGTGACAATGTGGGACATAAATTTAAAAGAAAGTTGCCTTAGAAGACAAAAGCAAGGCAAAAAGAAAAGAACTCTCTTAAATCAATAAATACTTATATTCCACCAATCATTTATTGAGCCGTTCCCACACTCAATGGCTGCGGCTCTCATCTTTTTGAAGCCTCTTGCTACCCCTGCTTCAAAGGCAGAATGAAAGGCTGCTAGGGGTGGGTCACTCATGTCCCCTCAACTCTGTGCAGGCTGCTGGCACGGCTGCTCATCCCACACCAGGAAAACCTAGTGAGTAATGACACACGTTTGGGGCATCGAATCGATACTGTGTGAAGGTATTTTTCCTCGGTAACAATCATCATTCCCGTATCCCCAAGAAGAGGAGCAGTGATGGCCTCTCACACTTTTAAAGGTAGATTTGTGGTGCTAATGTAGCAGGCGTGCAAAGGGGTAACTGCAGGATTATAACACAGAGCGCAGAGCATTGCGGAAAACACTAAAAACTCACTCACCTGCAAGGCTATGAAAGCCAGTTGATAAATTCTCATATTACGGAAGACACCTTACGGGCTGAAGGTTGAGACTCTCAACATCTGTAAAATTGCCAAGTGACTTCTACCACGCAGCGAGGACTCCATGCTCAGCACTGTTTGCTTTCATTTGGTCTCATTCTGTTCGATTCAGCGCACCAAAGCAACATCTGCTTCAAGAAAATGCTGCAATCCAAGAAAGAGAAAAAAAAAAAGTGGAGGTTATTTGAATGCATGATGCAAAACAGGAGTGAAGAACAGAACAGGGTAAAGCAGTTCAGGTTTTTTTTTGTCCAGTGCCAGTATTCTGGTTGCCCTGTGGTTTATAAATAAGCACAAAAATATTCACAGATAGTGGAAAGGATGCTCTGCAATGAAAGAATGAACTTTCTTTTTCATTTCATACTTTGAATTTGTGGGGCTTGATGAAAATTTTACACCAGAAGCCCAAAAGGGAGGAGAGCAAAAAATTATAATAATTGATAAGAACAATTTCCAACAGGAATGCTGTGAAGTTCAGTGTGTGGGAGGATGCCGGGCAGCCACCACAGCCAGGCGTGCAGGGACATCTACTGGCAGGACCGTCTGAGCTGGTGGAGTGCAAGAAATCTGGCTTTGCACAAAACTCCATCGGTTTCGGTAACGGCAGAAGGTTTTGGCTGATCTGGTAAGCAGAAAGAGACGGGCTTGTCCCAAGGGTAAAATTCAACTTCTACACACCACATCCCAGGTTCCTCAGCTGAGCAGCCTCTGGCTGCAAAGCCATTCCAGGCACATGAGAACTATTGCCTCTGGAGGCAATGGTGGGGGATCTGGGTACATTATCAATTTCCCTCTTTCCAACACTATTTCTGCACTCCTCTCCTGACGATTCTGCCCTGTGCACATAGGCAGCAAGCTTCAGGCACAGACCCAGCCCCTCCACAACATTCTCCTGCCTTAGCCTTGGGTATGGCAATGAGATTTAGCTGTTTCTCCTTCTCTCCCAGCAGCAGGTACCTCAGGCAGCCAGACAAGACACTGTCAGAAGTAAAAGTCTCTTTGCCTCCTCTCTGCCCTTTAATAAAACCACAGGAGACAAGACATATTTAATCCTTACCGGAAGGGTACGTACACCAAACTGATTAGACAGGGTCAGGCTGGTTCCTGCTCTAACATTTAAAACACTGTCTAGCCTTCTGAAGGCTGGATGAGGATCACAAGCCAGGCAGTCTTTACTGTGAAAAGCTACTCAGAAGTGTTTGTTTTTCTCATCTCCAAATCAAGACGAATTTCTCAACTCCACGTAGGAGTCCTGGTTCTATAACTCATAAACGGAAAGAAGTGAGTGTCTTTCCCCCCCACCCCCACCCGTGTCTTCTTCTCCACATACTGTTTTCTGCCTTCAGGGTATCTGTTCTATACTTCCAAAAGATCCATCTGGTTATTTTACTGTAACACACTTACCAGAACTGTAAGATCATAGAAAAAACATTTGAAAAGGACCTGTGGAGGTTTCTAGGCCAACCTCCTGCTTGAAGCTGCAATAACACCACCACCAGATCAGATTGGGGATGGTTTCATGTGGATGATCCTTGAAATTCACCGAGGAGAGAAATCCCACCACTTCCCTGAATGACACGTCCTAGTGTACTGCACTCCAGGTGAAGAAGTTTAGTTCTAGTTTTAAATGTAAGACATGAAAGTAGTCTTGAAGTGAAACAGTCATCCTTAGTACCTAAACATGGTACGGCAACAGACCTGGAAGAATGGTCTGTGAGGTCTTTTATATCTTGCTGTACTTGTACAAAATGATATATACTGGACACTAAGTCTCAGCCAGGACAGACATTGCTCGACAGCTGAACCTTCAAGTCATTTTAATGTATAGACCCTCCAAGGCTTCCTTTGTGAGCAGTGCTTTGATAACTGAATTTCTACTTAAAGATAACTGAAAATAAATTATCGTCGTATGAAAGTCAACACTGAATTTATACGACATGTATGAGACAAATCGCCTCCTAACCTGTTCCTTTTGTCAACTAGAGATGCTCCTTCAGCTAAAAACAGCAGGCAGAGCTGGGGTAGAACAGCTTAGACCCGCCTCGGAAGAAGATTATCTGCCCCAAGCAGTCACTAACCGGTGCTTTCTGTTTGAATGGTCGAGTTACTGGGAGAATAGAATCATAGAATCATGTTTGGAAAACAGACTAAGCAACAATATTGAAAGTCCAGGTTATATGTGGATTTTAAAACCAGGATTACTTACATCTGAGCTTCAGTTCAATCCATCTTTTCCTCCAGCACCCCCCCACAGAAAGGCCATGACTGAGCTGACTCCAGACTTCCAGTACACTTCCATCAAGCAATGGGGGACTAAAAAGGTTGAGAGGGGGTGACAGATCAGGCAGGAGAGTTGGGAAGCAAGGGGATGTAGTGATGCTTTGACAGATACATTAGCAGTGACATACAGTCCTAAGATGGGACTCCTATAAATACCATGGACACATGCTATTTTTGAGTCCCATTTCAGAGTCATCCACCCTAAATATACTCGCCTTCCCTTTGATCACACAAGGGGGTTCAGCACTTTTGCAAAAACCCCCCAAAGGCAGTTGCTGGAATCCAGGCAAGTGATTCTTTAAAAGTAAGGCACCTCCAAAAGTCTTTCACTGAGCCAACATTACAAAGATGAGAAAATGATATATATGAACATACCCCTTACAGTTCTATTCTTCATTTTAAACATTTCACCTGCTGTTATTTTTACCTTTCCTTTTTTTTTTTTCCCAGTCATTACACAACATCCGAAAGATAAAAGAGAGAAATCATTTTGTTACTTTAAATACTTATCTCAAGCTCTCATTTTCACTACATCAAATACATGCGCTGTGCTAAAAAATGCACAAGGGAAAAAATCCC
Source organism: Trogon surrucura (assembly GCA_020746105.1). Taxonomy (NCBI): domain Eukaryota; kingdom Metazoa; phylum Chordata; class Aves; order Trogoniformes; family Trogonidae; genus Trogon; species Trogon surrucura. The sequence continues at coordinate 16,066,566 of CM036627.1, read as the reverse complement.
AAGGATATAGCTAAGAGATTGTGAGAAGAAAAAACAGAAAACAACAACAGCAGATCATAGAAGAAGAACTGTCTAAAAATGAAAAACAACAAAAAAATCACAGAACTATAGCATGGTAGAAAGAAAAATAAATATACCACATAATTTATTGCAGGGAGAGTTCTGAAGAAAATGTCTTGTGAAATAAATATAATGCTCATGAGGACAAGAGATCTCATTCATATCCAATCTGTCTTGTGTAAAGAACTAGGCAATAATGTTCAAGTAAGTGAGTCACTGCAAGATCTCCCAGTTCGGCTGAAGATTGCTCAATAGAAATAATAACAAGCCACAGAAAAAAGACAGCATAAGTACAGGTGGGAAAGGGATACAAACTCAGAGCAATAAGTACATACAAAACACCAAGATTGCTGTACAAAGTAAAGACATGATATGTGTCCTTCTCTATCTCGCAAACTACTTTTCCTTCTGCGCCTCTTCGTGACAGTGAAGATCTGCTGGAGTGCCCAGGCTGACAGCTTCCCTCTGTCTGCACCCGAGACGGCATGGATGTGGGCAACCTGGACAGAGAGTCTATTTTATGGATCCAGAGTCAGGGCTTTCTCAGTGAGGAACCCTTTGACTCTATAATGTGTTCCTCATAGCAAGCCAGGAAGGTCCAAGTCCCAAGAAACCATCAGGTGCCCTTTTGTTGCCACCACCAACCTACTGACAGATGCCAAGCAGGTCAAGGAAGGGGTAGCTCAGTACTTAGGAAAATGAGTTATTCATATATATTTGCTATGCAGTAGATACACCTAACTTGGAGCATAATCTATAGCATCTATTCGTGTGGTCTTACATGGTTAAACAGGGCTGGGCAACCCTGCAAAGGGCTCATAAGCCACACTAGGAGAGCTCTCCATCTGGGACCGGCTAGCTTGGGGAGAGCAAGAACAGTGTCACATGGAATCAAGGTGGCACGGCGTGCTGGCACAGGGACCTGAGGTTGCCTGCCAGAGTCGGTGCAGACCTGCTCGTGGCAATAATCGAGGGCACGGTAACACCATCCTCTTGCAAACCAGCACCACCTGCCTAGCTTTGGGGTCGGACTGAGCCTGCCCACATGCTGGGGCTCTCAGAGTGCCTGCAGAAGGTGTCTGGGCACCTTGTGCAGTCAGAGGAGAAAAACAGACATCTTCAGCGAGTGATTCATCGCTCTGTAAAGTCTGAGCCTTATGGGAGCATTTTGAAATACCCAAGTTCATTTTATCCCAAAATGCAGCAAAAGTTGCTTTTATTTGGTTCTTTTTTTTTGTTGCTAACTGCTGCTCTCCTTCCAGGTCCCTCAAAAGTATTTGAGGAGACAAAAGAAAAAAATAAAGGAAAGAAGGGATTAAATATTTTTGGTGTAAAACTGCTCTGGCCATGGGCTTCCAGCTTTGGCAGGTGTGAGCTGGGGAAGAAGAGGGGATTAACAGGATGGCAGAAGAATCCGCTGACAACTGCAGCTGAACAGAGCTCTTCCTAGTCCAGAATTACAGATCTAGAGCAGGAATCTCCTTGTGACTGCTGTTTTTAGCTGCTATGCATGTTTGAATAGCCAGGCTAAAATGCACTAGGAAGACTATTTTGTCTGTTCTTGCTTCCTCCTCTTCCTCAGTTGCTGGAGGTGAGGCAGCGAGGAGAGAGAGGCAGAATTAATGTGGCAACCAGCTGATGGGGAGAGGGCAGAGGGGATGTAGAGGATGGGGCAGGATCGAGAGGGACAGGGCATTAGCCTGCAGCTATCTGACATCTGCAGCGAAACCATCCTCACCCTTGGCAGGGCAAAAATATTGCTCAAGTACGTGTGCCAGCTCCAGCTGCTGGGTGGCCCAGCACTGCAGGAGCTCCCAGCAGGAGCCAGAGTTGTAAACTTAAAGCCTAAGAATTCCTGATAACCCAGAAAAAAAGGCTCTCGACTCACATTTGGAAAAATGTCCTCTCGTCTACACAGCTCTACATTTTTCAATCTAAATTTGGAGGTTTGGCTACTGTGATTTTTTCCGGGCGTGGGTGGGTATTTTTGTACAGGATAATGTGTATCTAAAATGATACAGATTTCTGCTAGAGCCAGAAAGATGTCACAATGTCAGACTTGTGAGGAGAACAAAATACGCATTTAAAAATCCAAGAAATGGAGAACAGCGTCGCCACCTAAGTGACCTGACCAAAGTTAGAGCGTGAGTCAGTCACGAAGGCTGGCAGGCAACTTGCTTCTGTGCTCCAAGTCACGCCTGTGCCTTGGTTTTCACTAGCAGCAAAAAAACATCACCAAAAAGGATCCTGGGGTGTGTGTGGGGGGGAACAAGTGTTCCGTTTCCATGACCAACATTTATTGAAGCAGTTCAAACTGCTGCCATGGAATTTTTTTACCACAGTCTATGGGTGCAAACAGTACTGTGGATGATACAAAACAAGTGAAGGAAATGTTGTCTGTAGGTGTGACTGTGTCTGTTTTAATTGCTGGGATGCTCCTGAGTGAGACTCCCATGTCTTGGGGCAGTGTCTGCACTGTGGCACAGGCTGCTGTGGCCAGGGAGATGCAGCAAGTGTATGTGGTGATGGGCATTAAACGGGCACACGAATGTTGCTGAAGCACTTACTAGCAAGGGCATGCATGTACACCTGGGCATCAGCATACACAAAAATACCTAGGGACCAGACTTTTAAAATGCAATTAAGGGATCATTTTTCACGTCAGAACTCTCTAGTATCTCCCCCATCCTGTTCTTCAGCCATTACAGAGGTTTCCCTGACAGAGGACACATTGCTGTGCTTTGTAGACAAACTTTGGCTGGTCTTATCCTTTTAAATCCCAAATATTAGGGGACATACTTTCAGATTGTATATATTATAACATCTCAGCTGAAGTCAATGAAACTATGAAAGCCTACACAGCAATTAAGGAATTACCTCAAGATGTTAAACTTATCAACCTGACTCCTGATATCATGGAATTAAATGAGAGAGAGAATAAGCATTCATGAGGTCTTGTTATAAAAGAGGTGTTTCTGACTTCCACTCATACCAAAAATCCCAACACCGCCTTACACAAGTGACGTGAACACAGACTAAAGAACTAAAAAACACAGCAGAAATGGAACAAAAAAAAAAAAAAGAAGCATTCATTTTTAACATCTTGATTTTTTCAGACTGACTTCACGCTTTAAAAGAGCTCTGCGATGACAATACAAACAGTAGCTCATTTCTCCATCAAATTCCACCCACACCAGTGTGTCGTGCTTGTGCCTGATGAGCAGGAAAGGAGTGGTGATGGGGTGGTTATACACCATGGGGCATACAGACACAAAACCACAGGTATTGCAAGCCCCTTTTCAAGCATCTCTGCTCTTACCCCAGATATAGGGCTGGGCCAACAGAAAAACAGGTACCCAAGTTCTTCGTACCAATACTACAACCTTTTAAAACTTCAGAGGCAAAGGTTTATACACTTAGATATTTAATTACGCTTTCTGATATGCCTCTGAAATAGATCCAGTGACTGTGATGATTTCTGACTTGACATCAGGTAAACTGAGGCTGCCTGACCTGATCTGCCCCAAGAGCTGCTGCTGGGACTGAGCCCTGAGTCCCTCTCCCCGTGCACAGCCACCACGCCGCTTTTTTTTCCAGGGCATAATTGCCACATCAGTAACGATGAGAAGATTTTATTTGACGGAGAGACTGCTCTAAGTGCCCAGCTTGCAAGTTACATCTCACCTGCAGGAACGTAGAGGCTATATGGGCATTTGATTTCATGATTCATTTAAAGCGATACAAAATGCTGCTTTGAAGCCCCCTCCCCCTTCCCCCTTCACTTTTGATGACTGCACGGTGAGTGGAATTATACTCAGCATGTCACACTCCAGTGGACAGAGATGGTTTGTAAAAGCTGATAAGCCTTGTTAGGGTTTGCAACTTTGTACGAACTTCAGTGATAAATACTGCGTTCGTGAAATGCCAAATACTGCCGGAATGTTGGTGTGAGCACGACAGAGATTACAGCTAATGTGGGAGCACGTAGGTACACTGTGCAGTAAATTACAGTCATGATATGCATCCACTTTCTGTGAAAAATGTTGGGTTTTGAGCCAAGGGTATTTCCTATAGCACAGTACACAGGGATCTAATAGAGCTAACGACTTGTATTTAAATTAATGAAGCAAGAATGATGTGAGGAGGGTCCTGCATGACTACTGAGGGAAGTGACTGTCAATATTTGTTCAGGGCTCTTACACTTTACCTGCTCTGATGAGGATGTGTATTTACGGACACACCCAGTCTATGGCTAATGACTAGAGAGACTCCTTTTCCCTCCATTTTAATAAAGAGATGACAACCCCAGTCGCTAGCAAACTTTGAAATTGTCTTCCTTTTTTTCTTCTAATCGATCAAAAGGAATTTCAGAATGATGTCCTGAACGCAGATGAAAGCAAAGTTTGATGTTCTGAAGTGCTAAACTTCTCCGCTTTGACCTGCACGATTGAGATGAAGGAGAATTTTGTCTTTAGTAATTAACATGACAAATAACTGTGAATAGGAGCTTGCTGTTCTGAATGACAGCGTTGTCTTCTGCTTCAGGGTGAGAAACCCAGGGCCAGGATCCTGGGGATCTATCCCTTGCTTCGGTCTGACTTTGAACAGGTTTGAAAATCTGTCTCTCACCTGATGGAGACGAGACCGAAGGCTGGTCTCTTGCAAGAGCACAGCACCTTTGAATGCATGCTTGCTGCATCCTGTAAAATATTGCGAGGTAGCGTGGAGGGGGGGGGGGGGGGGAAGAGCTGGTTGCCCAGAAAAAGAATAATCACCGGTGGCTAGATTAAAGGTATTTCATGAGCCCTGCCTTTCAGGCTGACAGTTCTGCTATAATCATTCCCAGCACACTACCCTGCCTCCGTCGGTATTCGTCTGTTGCCAATTGCCTTTTAGTTACTTTGTGAGCGTGTTGGTTGCGGACTCTTCTTTTGTTCTTTGTTTTTACAGCCCTCAAACACAAGAGATCTTATGACTGGGATCCCGAATGCTTTGAGGCACCTAATAAATATTTGTTAGTGTTCGAATACCCAAACTATGCTTAGCAGTATCGGGAAGCCTGCATAGCAGGAAGATAACTGATATTAGCTAATTGCTATTGAGTGGCTTTCATGCAATAGACCACAGAGGGTTTGCTTTGTTTTCTTGTGGGTTGTTTTGTTGTTGTTGTTACTTTTTTAATTACAGAGGGGGAATGCACTGCATTTACTCACCAACTTGATAGTAGGTGGCTCCATCAGAGAGTCCTAAAACTTACCAAGCCATAGAAATAGACTGAATTGGGTTTAAGCTGTATTATCAGTGTGTACGCTTGTACTGCTGTCTATGCTACATCCATTCTGTGCAAAGCATTTGTATCCTCAGACATATCATTTTGGTTTTGCTCATCACATCAGTGTTATCTACAGGAGATACTCTGCACGAATGCAGAAATCCCCGTCTCATCCGTCTTTCTGCTGGCTCGTGCCTGGTGGGAAGTGAGCAGCTCCTGAAATCCTGCCCCAAGCTGCTGGCAGCAGTGGCATCCATACAGCTGTGTAGGACAAGAGCAGAATCCTCCTTGCCCTTTCCCAATTAAAACTTCATCACCAGCACCAAGATAACAATAAAAAAGAAAAACACTGGAAGCTGTTCTCACTGGTAACTGACATGATCTCAGGGCTCAAAAAAACCCAGTGCCCTGTTCTTCTCCTGCTATTCCTCTATAGACTCACCCACGGCACCCATCAAACAATCAGTCACAAACCCCATCTGTCAACACGGGGTCTGCAGTTCATGGAATCTGCCCGACCGTGGTGTTGTATTACTGAGACTCTCTGTAAACAGAGGTACTTTGAATGACTTGCCGTCTCTTACAAATTGCATGGGGAGAATGAAGGCTACAGGACTGAGTGACATAAGTGTAAGACAAAAATTACAAAGGCTCTTCTTTCACTTACCCTGCCAGTCTTAGAACTAAGCTAGACTTTCACACGCAGCGCCAGGACCGATCAAAGCTGCCTTGTAAAGTTTTTTTTCGTGCTTATTTGCTAGGCATGCTTGACGCTAAGCAAATTTGCATCAGGATTGCTTTATGCATCACAGTCCTGTATACTGTGACGTCCAAGTATTCCCCCTCTGTAACTAAAGTTACATATCTTGAAATTTAGTGCAAAGCCCAACAAAATACGAACTCCTAACATTACATTTTGTGGTTGTTTTTTTTTAATTTTTTGTGTTGTGTTTACATCATCTCACTTACACATTCTCCACCCCTTTCTTTGTTTTAATTAACATTTAGCAGTACCTTGAGACTCACAGGTCTGAAGATCTTGGGAATACCTCAATTCTCACTTTCAGTCTAGCCAGTCACATCTTCCTGAAGTAGCTGTTCTGTGTCTCAGGCCTGTCCCTGGGAAGCAAAGGTCATGGTTAGACTAAGTGTCCAGATGTCAGAACAAAGGGACCACATTTGTTTAATGGAGTATGGAGACCAAAGAGATATTTGGGATCTAGTGATATATCCAATGGGTCATATGTTCCATGCATTTGTCATGTTTTCCATCTAAACAACACATAATCTAGTTAGGTGCTGCCGTGACTGGTGGCTGATAGCTGTGTGCAATAAATAATACAAGAAAGAGGAACACAGCAACGTTACCAAGAAATTATGTTGGCTTTGACAGTGCTTTTTGTGTCCCCCTGTGTAATGCCATAACAACTTTTTTTTGCTTACGTGAAAAAGATATGTGACTTTTTAAAAGAAGTCAGCACCACCAAGGGCTTAATTATATAATGAAACATTCTGGAACCCCTCACATTAGCTCACTGATGCTTAATGGAAAAGGCATTACCTAGCAACAGTCACTAACAAATCACAGGAGAAGCAGTTGAGATTATATGCTACATCACTCTACAGAGACAAAATTGGTGGCAGTATGCGCTTGCCCTTTCATTTCACATGGAAAAAATCCATTGCTTACAGGTGTGAAGGTGTGTGGGATGCACTTTGGGGAAAAATGGGCCTGTTGATCCTTCTTTAGAAAGTAGTCAGTAGTCTTTAAAAGAAGCCCAAAGATAGAGTGAGACGTTAATCTGGCCAGAGATAGAAGACAACAGGACAAGCATGAGGAAACTGACCTCTTATCTTTTTTTTTCTCCTGAAAGAAATTGGTCTTCATATACCATTCATTCTCTAGTGCTTAGTTAGAAGGACGAATCCATTTTTAAGTGCTGACCAGGAGTCCTGGAGTTCTCCAACACCAATGTCTTGTGTGTGACTTGGACTCACGCAAAGGTGTTCAGCAGTATCTCGGGCACCAGGCTTTGGTGGACGTTGCCTCTGTGCTTTGTTTCTGTCCTGGTTCTGTGCAAAAACTCTTAGAAATTGCAGTAGAAAGGACCATATCGGAATTTAAAAGATAAAGTTATTAGAACCAGTCTCATATTGCAAATGCAGCTAGCAAACATAGAGCTGGATTTTATTCCGAATTATGCTTTGTTAACAAGTTGTTAACTAAGTTCTCACTCCAGAATATTTAGAGCCAGCTAAATAATATGTGTCAAATCATTGATCTGACAAGTTTCACAACTTTTTTTTTTTTTCCACTTTCAATTTCAAATATCTATTCAAAAAATAGCATGTTCAGTTTTTTCGCTCAGTTTTAATTACTAGCGACAGCAGGGGAGGAAGAAAGAACAAAGCTGAATGCACAGATCCCAAAGGGAGTTTGGCATCTCTGACCATTAGGGGAAAAGAGAAAAAAGCAGTGTCTTTCCCCTTGGAAGCTGAGGCCACTTAGCGTGGAGGTCTTGGAAAGAGGCGGAATGCAGAGTCCTGTCAATGGAGGAATCCTCCTTCACCATCGTTTTGCTGATCACACCTGTAGCTGGCTGCTGTGGCAGAAAACCTTGTACAACAGGATTATTAGACGGAGGCAGAAGTTCTGCAAGGGTGCAAGGTTTGTTGGGTTGGGCATAACATGTCTGGTACGGGGGACAAAGGAAAAAGCTACAGCGTAGAGCTCTGCTTCTCATATAGAAAACTATCTGTAGACAGATGGCTTAAATGTACAGGATGATGATTTATGAGGGATGAGACTATGACTTTTGCATGTGTGTGTATGTACACAGACACACATGCACACACATCTTGCAGTATTTGTATTAAAAAGTAACTAAAGTGTTTCTGGTTTCCCTGTGCAATACTCAAGCAGTCAGCTCAGAGCTGACACATTTGAAGAGATTCCCCCCAATTCCCCTCACCTCACTCATCGGCCCCAGACCCTGATGACATTGTTAAAAGCCACATCTGTGAGCCTGCACTCGAGATTAGGCTTTGGGAGTCCTCCCATAACTCAGGAACAGGATTTCTCTGTGGAGCTGAGAAATAAAGGTGCATTTTCTAAGTGAAATACCTTAATCTAGCTTGTTTAATACAGCTGAAACCTCCAAGGTAGGCACAGACCTTTAGGAGGTTCAGTCATAGCGAAGTTTAACAAGTGCCCTAACTTTCTATTAGTAAAGACTTGTGCTTTGTTACAATCTCTGCCGTAACAGGGCTGCCATGAATACGATGCTGCTCAGTGCATGTTCAAGGAGCGCAACTGGATTCCTACCAGCTCTGTAGTAATTATCAGGTATACACGAAAGAGCCAATCAAGCATCCGAAAGGACAGGCTGCCCTCTCCTCTCCGCCGGGTGCAGCTGCCTCCTTATTTCAAGCACAATCTTAAATTACAAGGAGAAGGGATTTGCTGCAGAAGCAATGTTGTTTGGTATCAAAAAAGATTCCTCCCTCCTTCTGCCACCTCCCCCCATCTGCTTTTCATGTTTTATACAAAACTTGCTGCTCTGAACACTCCTGGATTTTCTCCCCTTCTAATAATAAAGAAGCGAATCTGATGTCTCCGACTGATGGCTTTCTAACCTTCAAAAGCATGTGTTTATCATGAGTTTCAGCTATCCAAAATAGTTTTGACCCAAGGTTACAATGCAGGCTCAGACTGTTTCGAAGCGGGTTAAATGGATGATAAGCAAACATTTCATTACAGACCCTCAGTTGTTGTAAGGATGTGCAAATCCCCGAGAAAGATTTCCAGCATATCCTCCAGAGCAGCCCAGTGCTTTGGACCTGGGAGGTTCACTCAATCAGAGCCCCGCTGTCACTTTGCAAATATCTCCGCTGACTGTGCCCTGCATCATCACTTTGCAAGGCCCTGGGAGAGATGCTGGACGGGGGAGAGATTCCTCCCACCTGATGCACTGTGAAGGCTGAGATTTTTAAGGCTTAATGGAAAACACTCACCTTTTGGCTGCCCTGCCCCTTCTCTGGTTTTTGCCTTCGTGGAGAAGCATGGAGATGGAGGGTTGGGTAGCGACGCTGCATCATGAGTGGATTGGAGCCACAGGCATCCAGCAGGTTGAAACCTCCTGCCAGCTACGCTACAGATATAAGGAAGAAATTTTTTACATTGAGGGTGGTGAAACACTGGAATGAGTTGCTCAGAGAGATGGTAGAAGTCCCGTCCCTGGAGACATTCATGGTCAAGTGGGAAAGGACTCTGAGCGACCTGATCTAGTTAAAGATGTTCCTTCTCACTGCAAGGAGGAGTTGGACTAGAAGACCTTTAAAGGTCCTTTCCAATCCAAAGCATTCTATGATTCTGCATCCCAGAATTATTCCAAGCAGCACTATGCCAAGTCCACTGATGTTATTACCTGTGTCTCAAGTGTAAATGACCCAGCATGGACAATCATACAGCCTCACCCACGAAGGTGTGAGGCGAAGAGCACTCCTGTGAAAGCAATGCTTTTTTTTGCATCTTGTTTATGATAAAAAGACAAAGAGATGACAGTCCTCATGGATAAATACACCCCCATCCGAGACAGGCACACATACAAAGCACCAGCTACTTTGCCTCTCAGCTCTGTGTCTCCTTCTTAATTTAATCCAAGAAGAAGCAGAACTTTAGGGACCACCATTAATCCTGCACCAGATGCCCAGACTCAGCTGCCCAGCCAAGGACAATGCCCCATTTTCATCATTCCAAGTTCTCTCCCACACTCCCTCACAGATGAATACAGACCACTGTGTGCTCAGTCCTTGCACTCACCGAGATGTCCACCACCTGCATCCCATCTCCAGTCGTGTTGGGAGGTAGGATCTGGCCAGATGCAGTATCAATGCAGTTGTGCAGGTTTGGCTGCATGTAGTGGCTCAGTATTCAGGCAGACACATAGACTGGGTCTTCTCCAAGTCAGCAGGAAATTTAAGGAACTCAGGCTTCCAGGTTCATTATTCAGCCCGTTGATAGTTGGTCTAAGACAAGTCTCAGCTAAGCGCAGGAAGAATATCGTGCTGCTGTCGGTGAAGTTTGCTAAAATCCCTAATTCCATCCCAAGTGCACCAAGGCAATTGGTATCTCTGCTCTGCAACTGCGTGCTGATGTAGCTGTGTCATCTTGCTTAGTTTTATCTGTTCTCAACAATTACTAGTCTCCACAGTTCTTCTTCAGCCCAAATCACTCCTGCTGTAGGGCTATACATAGCAGTGTTGAGTATAGTCCTTTACTTCTATGGTAACACTGGGATTAACATGGATTTACCTATCTTTTAAAAGAAAAGTGTGCAGGAATACATCTAATTATGCTTCGCTAAGTATGAAATGTCCTTCTATTTAGCAGATGCTTGGGCCCTACTTTGACCTAACACTGAGTGTTTCAAGTAAACTGCCAGCAGCCCCGTCAAACTGTTGTGGGTAATTTGGAGTATGAAATGTGTTAAATTATTCAAAGAGCTGAATAAGCATAAACAGGCAGTACAACGGGAGAGATATGCATACCCAGCGATGCTGGTGTGACATTTAATACATCATATTAGCACTCCCGTTAGAACAGAGAGCTGGATGCCTAGCACAGCAGCCTGAAAATTCACCGGCAGAACACAATCTAACTGCATTTTGCCCCCGATATAGCCTTCCTCCAACTGTTTCCCTTTGCAGAGCTAGATACGGCTCGCCTATAACCAAAGGTGAAAGTTGGGCAGCAAAATTCGATTCCTCCCTCAAATGCAAAGTGCATGAGGTCGGTCTCCCCCACCTTTGCTGCATGCTGGTATCAATCATCCCGCTGATAGCAACTGTCTGATTTAGAGCAGTGGTGTAAAGCAACTCAGAATCAGGCCCACAATTCTGGAAAGCAGACCCCTAGACAGACAGACTCTGCTCAGTAATAGAGCCAACGCAGCAGAGAACACACGCAGGATCATAACACATGTCTACTTCAGAAATACAAATAAACCCCTGTGTCCTAGTAAAAGCCGACGCTAATTTAAGACAAACCCCTGCATTTTACCTGCAGTGGAAACAGTCCATTATTTCTTATCCTTCAAAACAAAGAGTGTTTTCAGGTTATGGAGTATTTCTGAGTTCTCAAGGGATTACACTTCGGGGGATGAATGAGATGTTTCTGTAGTCAGGGTTTCATGATGGTGAACAGCAAGGGGCAGGTGATACTCTCTGCTTTGAAAGCTTTTCCTCATTCTCAGGAAAAAAAAAAAAAAAAAGAAAAGAAAAGAAAAACCAACCTGTACTGTGGAGAAATTTGGGCCTGGCAACCTGCTCTTTATTGCTTGGTTTGTCAATGAAAATAAAAATAAAACTTAAAAAAAAAATCCATACAGCCATCTCGTAACAAATAAATGGAATGTCGTCTCCTGAGAGGGATGGAAGCCCTAGCGATGGAGTTAAAGTAGCCTGGACAAAGCACACATGGGTGTGAAAATACTGTCAGCACCATGCCTGGATCAGCAAGGGGTGGAATAACTGACCTAAAAGGTTTTTTTCTTTTCTTTTTATTTTTCCCCTTGCACACTTTTTTTTTTTTTTCCCTCCCTGAAGTTTTCAGTAAGGAGGTGTGGAAGTTGGGATTACTTTGTGCCTTGGGAAAGTCGGATTTTAAATGGTTCTGAAGTCAATTCACTGGCTGCTGTACTCCCTTATCTTGGAGCCACCCTTTTCTTTCTGTAGTTTTGTCCTGTTCCCTTTAGCTAAAGTTTTCTTCTCATGTTCTCTTAGAAGGCTAGAAGTGACATTGGTACATTTTCCCCATTCCTTTGGGGCAAATGCATTGCACGGTGTCTTTTGACTCTCCTTTTTTTTTGCTTCTGAACTCCATTTAGTGATAATATGGGACTGACGAGTCTAACTCCATGGAAAATGTTTACTAGCTTTGCTATCATGAGTACTTAGTGACAGTATAAGGACCATAGCTCAGTTTTCAGATGGTGAATGGGAACTTGCAATATAGGCACTTGGAAAAACTTCATTTGGCTTTGCAATTTGAGCCAATTTTTGTTCCTTTTGGAGTGAATTGTAGGAAAAATGTTAAATGTCAACTTGCCAAAAACATAACCTCTGCCTACAAACACAATGGAGACGGACAAACATTGTGCAGGGAAATATCAATTTAAATATAAATCTTAATACGAGTTTGGGGTTTGCAAATATTTTAAGACATACATTTTCGCAGGGAAAGAGCCAACTTGTATCAATTATTTAGGAGTGTTTGTGGGAAGCCAGCTTAAATTCATAACAAGAATATCTGTTCAAGAAATGTGAGTCTAAACATCAAGTCCATTTAGTCAGGGAAAAAAACCAAACCTCATGACCTCTCAATCCACATTAAACAAGGTCGGCAACGTCCAGAACTTCCTACAGAAATTACGCGATGGCCATTTGAAATGATGAGTTGATACAAAGAACTTTCTTCCTTCCCATAAATGTCTCAAAAACAGAAAAAAGGAAAAGCACCTCTGTTCTCATTTCTCCCTGCTGCTTATAGAATCGTAGAATAGAATCATAGAACGTGTTGGGCTGGAAGGGACTGCTTACACCAATCTTTCTGATTTAGGCAGCACCACTTCTCTGAGCTGGCTCCTCTTCCTCACAAGGCGACTGGGAAGAGGGAAATGTAGGTTGTGTCTATTTTTGCATGTGTATTTGGATTAGAAATGTGCTTTTATCTCCCAGTCACCCCCACAGTCTGCACTGAGATGCACGTTACACACGGTCAGACAAAAATAACAAAACTTGCGCCTAAACTGCTAATGGAAATTCATTTTATAGGGCCATAGTAGAGGAAGTCAAAAGCAAATCCTCCTCCAAATATCCATGGCATAGATTTCAGGCTCACAGCATCAACCATCTCCTTCTGTGGAGCAGCTCGTAAGGTGCTGCACTACGTATTGGTATAGACTCTGTCACGCTGCACGCAGAGAGGTCTAGGGAAAAACCAGGAAAGGACCATCGAGGACAAGTTGACATAGCTTGGGAGCCAAAGAAAGCTCAAGGGTTCATCCACTTCCCGGCACCTCAGTGATAAAAATAAATCCTATTTAACCTCCATCATAATTGAATTCTTGTTCAACTCTGCCACAGTAGCCAAGTCTTATTAGAGAGAGGTCACATCAAGAGACTACAGTTGATCCCTGCTCCAAACTTAACGTGGCATCAGTCGATATGGTCAGGTAACGAGAGGCTCAACAGGCTTGTGAGATTTTGGAAATTAGTTCAAAAAAGCATTGGAAAACCCTTTTATGAGTCTAGCTGGCTGCACACAGAAGCTGAGTCCCTTCTCCTTGCTGACTTTACATGCAATACATTGTACAAAATGCACAAGATCTATTAAAAAGCAAATAGCTCCTCTTAAGCATTTTAAACTACCAGCTAAACCAGATCAACTGAAAAAAAGCCAAAGCTGACAAACTTGCAAAAATTCATTAAGAGAGAAAAATTACCTTCATAATCACTGCTATGGTTTAAAGAAGAGGAATTGGGAGGGTGTGGAAAGATTGCTTTGAAGTGCCTTCATCCTCCAAGGAATGTGACTACTGCTACATTTTTTACTGATGCTCATTCTCACAAGCCCAACTACTTTGTATGTCACCTAGAACTGGTTTAAAATGTTAAATATTACATTGCAGAAGCCTTATTGCAGCTCCATCTCAGTTCTCCTAAGTGGGCTCTACAGGTCTGTAGGACTTTGTTTTTCTATTTTTTTTTTCGGTGTATGTGTGTGTTATTTCTTAGACAAGGTCTTAGTTTATCCTGCAAAGTCCACCCCTTTTTTTCATAGATATCAAACTACTTGTGACATTCCTGAGCATGTTACATGAAATAAGAGCAAAGAAAAGTTCCGCAGATAAAAAAAAGTATTAACTTATTCTTTTCTTCCTGCTCTCCTTATGTAGCAGGTTGTTTTACAGTTAGTTTCTTTATGATAATCAAGCTGCAGTTACTGTTTTCTTTCATTTAGCCATAGTTGATCTCAGTAATGCCTATATGAACACTTCATCTTGACTAGAAGAGTGCAAGAGGAGCCAAAGCTGGACAAAAATTATTTAAAGCTTTTATCTTTTATCGAGCAAGTTCCAAAGAGGGCTTGTTTTGCACTTTTCCTGAATTTAATGAAGGCAATTTCGAAGCTGAATTCTCCTCAAGCACTTCCAGTTTTGTTTTCTTCTTCTCACTCTCCCTTCTTGTTCCCCATCAGTGAATGGGTACAATAGTAGTAAGAAGCCAAAATGCTCAATCGTGCTCCTTCAGTGGAGTATAATGATACTGAAGGCTGCATGCCATAATAGGAAATATAGTGTAAATAAATCTCTCCTTTTCTATAATCATCTAGATTTTATGGGTCATTCCTGGGAAAACCTTATGCACATCCATGCAAATTTTGCACAGGAGCATACAGAGTTCTTATCATTTTGCAGAACTTTCTCATCTGAGTCCTAGAACTGTCATTGTCAAACAAATCCTGTGTTTCTTATTGACCGAGAGGTAGTACGAATCCATACTGAAAGCTCTCCGGGGGCTTTAAAAGGTTTTTGTGTCTGTAACAGCCCATCTCTCTAATCTGCAATGGTCTGCTCACTTAAGAACACTAACTGGGAGAGATAAGCACAGGTTTCCAGTTTCTTACCTGGAGGGCAGTGGTTAGGCGCTTTATAGGCAAGATGACCTCAGGTTGTTGCCAACTTCATCCTCTTATTCTGGGTGCTCACATAAATGTCTGAAGCTGTACACATCATATTAGCAGCCACTTGAAATGTTGCACTTCCTATCCATTCACCTCCTTCACAGGAGTGGGGCGGAAAGTGATGGGAACGTATTCAGTGCTTTCAGCAAGTGCTAGGGGGAATGAGGAGAACACGGGGAGGAACACACAGTAACTTCATGAACAGATTTTTAGTGCGCGAAATCAGTTTGCTCTCGAGAGCCATGAACAGAAAAGCTGCATCCATGAGCATCACACAGAAAAAGTCCAGCTCAGCTGAAGGTTTACCTGATCTTTTTAAAGATATTTCATATGGTCTATTTAGATTGTTTAAGAGCTTTCATCAAAGCAAATAACTGCCATACCTAATGTGTGGGGTCTCCAGATTTTTTGCTGTTCCTTTGCCCATCAGTCCCAGTTGCTGTTGCGGTGTGGCTGGCTGAGGTCGCTTCTACATCCACCAGGGATTTGCTGGATGTGGATATGGAAAAAAAATACGCTGTCAGGACAATTAGGGTAAATCGGGATCCCTGAATCCAGCAGCTGGAGGACTCTGCAATGCTGTGAAGCCATATATTTTTCTCAGTAAGGATCCGGCCTGGGTCACACCAAGCTCTGATGGCACTTCAGTGGCATCACACAGCAAGTGGGGGGCATGAGGTGACACAGCCTCACACCAGGATGCAAGGAAAACAGTGGATCTGACTGTCAGGCACAGATTTTGTGGGCTTGACTCCAGACACTTCGATCAACCTCTACTCCGTTAGTAAATGAAAGTTCATTTAAAACAAAACACACCCTGAAATCAGCTCAGTGTACCAAGCCTCTGCTTTGCTAATCAAAATAGATAATTAAAGCACTTGTGGTTAGTTTGGAAAAGTAACAGCAGGCAGGTGAGTATGGCACATGCTTGACATTTTTGCCATTCCTTCTCTATCACATGATGAAGACTCTCCGTACTAGTAAAGGAAGGTATTGTAAATTAAATATCCAAATTTTCCACCATGCCAGTAATTGTTTCAAGCCTGCTTCTTGTGCCTTTTATCTCTCGTACAAATCTTGAAGGGAATAGGATTCATCAGCACACAAATGGCCTTTATTTCTGGCTGTTAAAAACCTGATGATGAGCAACATTTCCAAGGAAGAAAAAGCACTCAATTTCCGAAGCATGTGCAGAGTTAATGTCTGCAGTAATTGCGACTAAGTACGGGAGAGCAGAGATGCTCTGCCAGCTGGAGCCAGGGATTAAAAAGGAAACATCTGTGCTGAGATTATAGGAACAGAGGAAGCTGTGGGAAGGAAGGAAGCAAGAATGCCCATGTAGGTCCACCTACCTCATTTGAACTTCTCCCTTTCCCCATGGTTTTGTTTTCTTCTAACTAAATCCTACATATTTACCATCCTGAGCCCAAAGGAAAGCCTGTCTGATTTCTCTGCTGATTGACCTTTCCCTTAGGCTAACCTCATGACCACACATTTCACCAGAATGAATTCTAAGCAGTGGGGTTTGGCCACATGCTTAAACTTGAGCAGGTTTTTAAGTGATTTGCTGAGGAAGGATACCTCTGAGCAGAGTGACTTGAGATGAAGCTTTGTGCCTCAAACAACAAACTACTTAAAGTGAGTCTAACTTTAGGCAGACAAGAAATTCCCTTATTGACAATAAGACTGTATCCAAACTTAATTTTATATGCATTTAATTATTCAGTTAGACTAGGAGCTAAACAAGAAGAGTGCAGTCCAAGAACATTGTACTTAGTATTGTCAATTATATCACAACCTGAATGCATTATTATAGATATGGAATACAGACTGCATTCTTTATTCTCCATTCAGCAAAATGTGCTGAATCTAATAAAAATTGTACGTATTTCAAGTATAAGAATTTTAAACTCTGTCCTTCCTGTAGGAACTGGTTTCCCTCCGTTCCTACTGAAATAATCGTAGAAAGCTACAAGATACACATTTTCGTAAAAATAATAAAAACTCTGACGGCTAACTAACTTATTATGGAAGATGAGACACACTTAAAGCAGCTTTAAAACCATAGCTAGCAAGAATTTATACGCATACACAAATTTAGCTAGTCAGCTTAAATTCTAATGAAAAATCCTGTGTTGCTTTTATACCTTCCAGTCGCACGGTACCGAAGATTTACAAGTTTCTGTTAGATTTGTAGAACTCGTCTGTTGTATAGGACAGGTCAAAAAGAGCTTAGAAAGCTCTTTGCATCTGCAATATTTTTTTTTCCTACTCCAATTGCTTTTGAACTCCTGTTCCTCAGGAGGTCTGGTGAAGTGAAAAGACAGGGATGAAGGAACTGAAGGTGGGGAGAAGGAGGGAGGAGAGGAGAGAGAAAAGCTAGAAGGAAATTGCTCCTTTCAAAAATAAATCAATCAATAGAAAAAGCACAGAAGTATTACTTTAAAAAAAAAAAAGATTCCCAGAGCCAGCACACACACTCCATTTCTGCTAATTGGATTGTGATGTGTTTGCCTTTAATATGTGCAGCCAGCCCCTATGCCCTGCCTTGTGCACATGTCATGTCCTTTTAACATCAGCAGCCACTGGCCTGATTCTCAGTCCTTGATAACATGTTCCCAAGTAGTATCGTGTAACGAGGGGGAACGGAGAGGGAGAGGTGGGGGAGAGTAGCCAACGCCAGCACAAGCCACCGGTGGCTTTGTTGAAATGCTACGGACGATTCTCCTCTAATCTCCGACCTTTTCATTTGATTTCAATTCTTTGTTTCTTGTTGGTATGTCAAAGAGTGGCTGCATCACCCATAAAACAAAAGGATGGATTCAAAGCAGGGTTTTTTTCCTTAATCCTCTCTTCTCCCTTTTCTCTCACCCTGCTTTCAGCAGATTTTCAATATTGTTAGTCTCTCTGAATGTATGCAGTTTTCTGTCCGTGTTTAGAAATGGAAGAGCTGTCAGATACCAGAAAAACTTCAGCGAACAGAGAATTTTAAAATGCTGCAGTAGCATTCATCAAATCCTAGAAGGAGATGGTGAGGCTGGGGAAGACCACAATCAGGAAGGAGGGGACACCTGCCTCCTCCATCCTCTCTCAGGCCAAATTCCCGTTTGCCACTAGACTTCTGGACTAAGTATTTTATCTATTTAAGTAACTTTTAAAAATAACTTGCAAGGATCCCCTTTGCCTACCCAGGAGCACAACACATTCTCTGCAGAGGGACTTTCTGTGTTATATGGCTGCAAGAAAAATTAGAAGAAATTTTGACCTGCACTTCTGTAATATTTTCCATTCTCTTCATGCACTACATCTGTAAAAGACACCACACAAAGCTTTAGATGCAAGAAGTATTTTGCCTGCTAATTGAGAAGTGGGTTAGCCATTTAACTAGGCTGCTTGTTAGGGCAATTATCCAAACAGAACACTTAAAAGAAAGGATTTTGAAAATTACTTGTTTACAGCATCGTTAAAAATTAAATACACTTGAATAATATCTACCTTCTTTTTAAGCATGTGCAGGTTAAGTGTCAAATTAAAACCTACACTGATGTCTTGAGTAGCATATGAGCAGAAATTAGACAAGACCCAGATGCGATGGAGCAGACTATGCCCTTATTCTGGAGCCACATCTGAATGCCTGATCATTTTGCCTGATTTTTTCCATTTGATTTGTAGGAGAGCAGTGAAGTTTGATGGGGATACATCAGACTGCAAATTACACTGGACTTTGAGGTCTCACTGGTTGACTCTCGAGGGTTTATTTGAACTAAGTGCACCTTGGGTTTGCTCAATGGAACCTTCTCCTAAATGTAGTTGCTTATGGGGTTCCTGGTGTGTCCATATTGGTGTGAATAAGAGATACCTTCTGGTTCAGTGAAGATGCAAGTTTGCCTGCAAAGTTACTCGTCAACAACTCCAATGTTTACTTTCTGCTTTAAAATGAGTATGAGGACCCACTGGACTTCAATAAGTCAGAACCATTGAACTCACCTATAAAGGCTTTTCTTGAAAAGTGAGGTACTGAGGGATGCTTTTTTGCTTAGAAGTCCTTGAATATCCTGAAAAACAGTCAATAAAAGCGCAGTTTCATCCAACAATGGCCAAAAGGGAGATCAGTTTCACCAACCTAAACTTGAAAAGCCCTTCCTTATATAAGTCATAACAAGTACCAAACTCTGCATATCCCATCTCTTTAAAAAAGTCTTCACTGCACTTTTCTTTGTAATACAGGTCGTGATGTATGTGGAGGGTAACACTTAGAGGGATCAGCCTATCTTTTCTGGTTTGGGTCGTCAAGGATCCCAGATAACTAATTAGCTGTCAGGTACCTGCCTTTAGTATGTCTCATTGTGTTACGGGTTAAAGACAATGCTGCAGAAGCTTCAAAGTTGTGTGAAGAGACATCCTATAGTCGGCCCTGTAAATACAGGTACAGCATTTTAGGATGCACAGCTTTTATCACTTTACACAGCTGAGCCATTTGGTTTTCTTAAACTGCTCTGACCATCTCTGTGGGCAAGACAAGGTAATCCAAAGCTTGCAGCTAATAATGACGGACACTACAGAGGATAAAAGTGCACCAGCATCGACCATTTCAAAGAGAACACACAACGGTGAACTCGTAAATATCCTTGGCAAGGGGGAAATACGCTAGCACATGGGAGCTGAGCACTCAACTCGCTTTCCTCAAGGAAATACTAATAGCGATAAAAATATCAAGCCACTGGGAACTACCAAAGGGAAAAAAAAAAAACAACACACAACTAAAACCTTAAAACAGTAAGAATCCAGGCTCATGCAGCTTGAAACATCAATTAGGTCCACCTTTGACCTGTGTTTGATTGGCAAGTGTGCACATCCTGAACTCATAGAGCTCTCCTGTATCCTAATTGTGTGGCACTCAGCGCTGCGCACAGGTTCTGCCGGGGCAGGTTTAAGTGACGTTGGTACAAGCTGCCGATAATCACTGTCCCCGCAAGCCGAGCCCTTGCCCAGCCACACACTAGTCAGACGTGCAGCTACCAGCGTGCTACTGCGAGCGAAGCCCTGTGATGTAGCAGCTTGGTGAGGGAATAGTTTCCCTTTTATCTCTTATTAAAGGGGATCAGGTGTTTGCCCGTGAGAATTGCACTCTAAGCTACATGACTTTTTTTCTTTTTTTTTTTTCCCCTGGAATATGCCCATAAACTAGATATGTGTCTGTTTAAATAAGCATAAAATTATGAGTATCCTGCAGCAAAATGAGACAGCAGCATTCAGGAGTAGCGTGGATGAAAAAGCCCGTTCGCTTCCCCTTCTGTGACTTTGGTGGTGAACTTTGAGCCTATTGAGAGTTTTCAAGGACACTCCCTACAGCTGGCAAAGCCTTTTTGAAATAACCTTTCTGATGTGTTTATCAGAAAGTAGCAGTGTAAGTAACGCGATTTCTATTTACATGCACACACAACCTCCCCAGTATGCAGCCTGCTGTGTCAAGGAGCAGCATCTCTCCCCAGGTTTGACAGTACACCCTGTACTTTTCCAGACGACAGAGAGGACTTTGCTTTCTCTGAGACGAGACCAAATAGCATTATTAGCTGCACTGGCTGCAGGATTCTCCTGTTCTCGAGCCTTCTTATTTTAAAGCCTTTCATTTCCCGAGACAGCTGCAAGGTGTCCCTTCAAGGATTTTGCTTTTTTTGATTTATACTTTTATACACTCGGATCTCAATTGAGATATCCCAGCCTCATTCCATTTCTGACCTTACCCTATCAAACCAGACTGACCCTCCATCTCTCAGGGCTGGGCTGGATTCCAACGCAGGTTATGGAAGCGCCAGGGCAGAGCTGCAAAGCAACCCATCAACCGAATCCCAAAGAGACACTTCACGTAGAGGCGCTGCCGGCCACACCAGCCTGCTCAACTCTCCACCCTTTGAACTTCTGACTCTGCTCTTGTTTGTAACTGAGGGTTCTCTTTGTTTTTCTGAAAAAATCCTGCCTGCCCCGAGCGTCCCGACCCTGCAGATGGCATGGAAGTGGATGACACGGGACTGAGATCTGCAGACACTACTGAAAGTTGGCTGTTTTTAGAAAAACAAGCCAAAAACCAACAGCAATTTCGGCTAAGAGCGAGCTCGTTGGCAGTGATTCAGAGTTCCTGAGGGCCAGGCACCTGCTTCTGGTCATTGTTCTCTCTCTACCACACCTGTAAGCGTGAGGATATCCAGGTATTCGATGCCCTCCAACCTCAGCCAAGAAAATCCAGTCTGCAGCAAGGCAACACCCTGGGGTTGACACTTTTGTGTCATGAATCTGCAAGTGAAACACACCCAAATGAAATAAATGCCATTTCATTATACCATCACTCTTTTTTTTAACTTTGAAAGAAAGGACGGGGGAAAAAAGAAAAGGTAAAATAAAAGAGATATTTTACTGCAATAACCTTACTGTCAGACTCAGACAGAAAAAAATGCAGCTGCCATGTAAACTTCCTGCTGAAAATCCTTTCACTACCAGAAAGTCCTTGTTCTGCTTTGCACGACACTTCTCTCAAATGAGCACCTTTTAAAAAAAAATAAAAATCAGCGAAAGTAAGAGAAAAGCAACTCTTATTCAGGAGAAACTGAGACAATTTGAGCCAGTATAGGCTGGATTAGCTGCCGGCTTGGAAGCCAGTTAAATAAACCTCTAAACAGTCCTTAGCACTTGCTTAAATAATAAAGGGGAAAAAAAAAAAAAGGTTTCATAGCTGGAGGTCTATAAAATCTCTATCCTATTCAAGAGCAACCCTTAGCTGCTGCTGATGAGAGCAAAATTGGGAGCAAATAATACTGCCATCCTCCTTCCTCAATAATGCCTTTAAAACATATAAGTGCCAGTTGAATTAGCCTATTTATAAGACTTCTTTTTTCCCCCTGACTGTAAACTCCTAATGACTCTCCGTTACACAATGCAATTCAATATGACTCCAGCTTCCAGGGGTCTTGATCCCCTCTAGATAGTGTACCACAGAAGTGATTTATAAACTACAGTCTGAGAAAGTCACAGAGACTGAAGTGATTTGAGAAAATAGTTCAGGCTTGTAAGTGAATACAAGTGCTATGAATTCCAATGACAGAATAATACCCCCTCCCCAAATCTTTTCCCAGCTTCATTTCATACAACAGAGAGAAAGGTAGTGTTGAAGGAAAGGTGGTGGGGGAGTGGATAAAAAAGCCCAAAGGGGACAGGAAAGCTGAAAGCTGCATCGTGAGGGCTAATCAGTCATACACCAAAGTAAGCTCTTTTTTTCTTATTTTCTTTTTCTTCCTTCTCTTTTTTTTTTTTTTGGTAAAACTGTAATGAGAGCCTGTTTGCATTGCAGATCATATCTGTGAAACTGAGCAGTTTTGAATGCAGCTCTCTGGCTGAAGAAGGCAGGGAAAGAGGTAATAAAAGCAGAGACCACTGATAAGCTGAACTCAGATATCAGGTGTATCATTGGAGGAGAAAAAATACATATTTGTCATCTTTCCTTCCCCCCCCCCCCCCCGCCCCCCCCCAGAAGTGAGCAGTAAATCAATATTCTTGTATTTTCTTTTCTTGAGGAAGGTCTCTGTATCTCAAAAGTTATTTTGGATCGAATGGGGGGAAAAAAAGAAAGAATCCCAAGGCACGCAGTTCTTTCTTGCAACACAGATTTTCCTACCCAAATTTCCATAAGGGGCTGTTATTTTGGAGTCTGTTCCCTTCCCCCTTCCCTTATCGCCTTTCCCTGTCTTTCATACTGAGGCGTTTGGTCTAAAGACAGCCAGGGAGCTAAATATATATTAATTAGAACTCTTGAGGCTGCCATCAATGAGATACAATTATCCCAAACTGTTGCTATTACAGGCGCTGATAGCTTCATTTAAATTCCTGAATAAAACATGAAATATCTTTAATGAGAAATGAATATAGTTGTCAGGAGGGAGTAGTTGTGATATTGTTACTAGTTGAGATATAGAAGATGAAGACATAACATGAATACCTTCGACTTTATATAAAAATGATGGCTGTTAGCAAAAGACAGATCCTCCTTCAGAGACTTCATTTAGGCTGCATATCAAAACCCGCACAAAATAGCAACACATCTCTTGCGGGGAAACGCTGCTATCCATAAGGTAGCTGCGACTACTGTCTCAGTGCAAATCGAATCTGTTACGAGGTGTAACGCTGGCACCCAAAACTCCTTACCACTAAGACGTAAAGCACAGTGAAATATTCCTGTTTCCTCATTACTCAATGGCTGACCAGAGGGTTCAGTGTGGAAAACTCTCTCTCCCACACTCAAACACACACTCTCCTGTTTTTCTCTCTTTCCCCCTTTTTTTTTTTTTTTTTTATTATTTTTAAGACAAATGCCAATGAGAGAGCGGAGACACGGTTCTCTCTCCCTTTCAAGGCGACTGAAAGACACAAGGCCAGGCCAGCTAAGAGCAGTTCTTTAAATCACACTGTCAGGGAGATGGGAGCTGCAGCACCTCTTCATTCCTCCACAGCTGCTTGATGGACTGCACTAGTCATACTAAAAAGTCACCCTTGAGCTGCAGTGGAGGTCTCCTCACCTGCTGTTATTTTACTGAATTTACGACGACTCTCCCCCTCCTTTCCATACAACTCATTTATTTGTCCCTCTTTTACTTAAAGTGAGCTCTTCCACAAGTTTTACCCTTTTCATCCAGGAGTGTTTCTAAAGCATCTCACAGAGAAAGGGCAGCTCTGACCCCGCTATGGTCCTGGACTCTCACACCTTGCTGGTCCCAGCCTCCGATGCACGCCAGACGACACAGCTCTCAGCCCCAGCATCATGCCTGCATCTGGGCTGGAACCTGTCAGCTCTGTAAGAGCATGTACCATCACTTAGACTTCAGTGTAGGTTGCAAAGTAAAGATGATTACCATACTAATTGAAAGGGCATGGGAAACATTAAGGAGGCAGAACATAATTATCCAAACTGGAAATTGCCAGGTTGTTCCCATTCTTGTGGGATCCTCTGGTGACCACAGAGAATGGTCAGAACCTCAATTTAAAGTCTCAGCACAAGTTTGCATCAAGCATTTTTGCATTAAATCAATTAATATGCATGTCCTGCATATTACTTTTTTGAGATGAGTGGCTCAGTTCCTTCTACAAGCTCTGGTTTGCCCATATTCTCTAGATACAGAGACAGAAAATTGTCTCAGGGATACGATTCAGTTTCTCTTAATCAACACGTCTTTGCTTCATCGAGTGAAGCATGTTTAATCCATTTAGAGTTAGTTGTCAAGGAATACACTCTAATTAATACTTTCCTGAAGGTATTTTTACATGACACTATAACAAATTAACCAAAGAAAGTGAAGGAGTGAAGAGTTCCTAAGTGCCTCTGCCAGACTGGACCAGAAGAGATACCTTCATGGATTCTGTTTGTCTTCTACCCAATCATCCAGGAAGATGCCAGCTTCAAGACCTTATAAAAGGTAAAGGAAGTTCATATATCTAATGTGTCGGCAGCTCACGGTGCTGTCTATAAGGATGCTGCAGTTTTACGGCAATGAATTGCTGCATCTCAAAATGTGCTCTTCCAGAAATGGATCAAAACTTACTGGCAGGTTCCTAAGATGAGAGAAGAGTTGTGTAATGTACCATAAAGCTTATTCTGCCCTTGTGCCTTCTCTATTTGTGAGTTTGAAGGCTCACAAGCTAAAATATATGTATTCTCACCCTAAGATGTGAAAACAGTTAAAATTCAACCCTCCAAAACCGACCATAAAATACCTTGGAAGTAGAAATATGCAGTCACAGGACCAAGAGTACAAGTACAACACAACCAGAAGTGAAACACAAATACCTGAACGTCAACCTAAATGTTTATGCCACATTCAGATGCCTTAGATTTATATGAATAATAACCATTCCTGGGATCAAAAGCCAACTTTAAGGTGAAATATCGCAGCCCAAAAGCAAAGAGGTTGCATTAACAAGCAAGTCTTTCTCTTTTATAGCAGTTTTGGGCTCCCCTTGAGGTAGTCAAGCTTACTGAAGCAAACACTTACCCCTCACTGCATAAGTCGTCCTTAAGAAACAGAATTAAAGACCTCGGAGCCTGACACTGCAAACATCAACTGCAATTTACAGCCTCAGAACCAGTGGAACCAGAGTGATATCCAATTATACTCATTTTATTTATGTAGTTTATTTCCTCCAAAATTTAATTTTATGTTCCTAAAAATTGCTGGATTAATAGCCCCAGTAACAGAACACATCCATCAACACAAAATAAAAAACACGAACAGTGACTCTGCAGATTTTTTTTCCTCTCTACCATTTGTTGTAATGCAGGACTGAGAGAGAGCAGCACTTCTGGAGAGTGACAAGATTCTCCAGAGATTCGTTCAATATATTTTTACCCTTTTCTGAGACGTCGTCTTTGGTGTCAGCCAGCTATGACCAGCTGCGGTGGGGATATTTCTGATGGGAGGCGTTTTTTCCAAGAGGCAGTTGACAGCAATGACTTTTTGACTGGCCTCTTCCAGTCGCTCAAACCTTAAACTGTAGTTAAAGGGCAAGAAAAAAAATAAAAGGAAGAAAAAATGTAGTGTTACCCAAAAAGATGGATGTTTACTTCAAAATCGCAAGTTGTTTTCTCCTTCAAGGGGAGGTGATGGATATAAAAGCTAAAATACAGGAGCTATGTGGACAGTAGCAAATCTGAGAGCTTACCATTGGATTTAGTGGCAATAATTAATGCGTGTCATTTATACCAAAATCTCCAATATCAGGTATCTCCAAACTCAAACTTCCCCTCCTTCTTTCAGTCCCCTTGTGACTTTTTCTCAAATTCAGCCCTCGCTCCTGGGGTGCGCTGGCACCAATGAGAGGGGGCAAAGCATCTGGCTTTGGCCTCGTCTCAACAAGATGTTGTTTTTCTTCTCTTTTCTTCCATTGTTTTCGTAATTTTTGAGATAAAAGTACTGAAGGTACCTGTTTGTTCCTATATCCTGAGAAACCTAACAACAAAGCACTTAGAATTACTTATTGTTATGGCTTGAGGACAAGATTACATCTCTAAGTTTATAAAGCAGCAGCAACATTTGCCACTAAATACAAATGATTTTAATAATCAGCATTATATTTGCTTCCTTCAGCAGGGTGCCTTGTCATTACTTTAACGATAATAATACCCGCTTTTCATTTGCTAAGTGTTATTATGATTATTATTCAGGAGCTTTACTATAATTAACAAACTGAGCCTCCACAACACCCCTGTGAGTCGGGTAAGGAATTATGACTCCCCCGTTTTTTACCTGGAAGCACAGTGATGGGGAAGCCAAGTATAGTAACACAGAGGAAGCCTGGATTAAAACCAGCACTTCTTGCCTCAAAATCCCATGTACAAAGCACACCTTGAATTGCCTGCCTCCAGTCCACCACCTAGAGCTGCTGTCAATTCAAATGCACCAAGATGACATTTTTGGAGAGTCGAGGAAAAAGAAAAAGGAGAAGGAAGAAGAGATTCGGCGATTCCTAACAATGCTGAGACACGTTGCTCTCTGCAGTTTAACAACCTCCTTTGGCAGCTCCTGCTCCCGGCTGGTGTCAGCTCCTGAACCCTGAGCACTCATGTTCAGTGCGTGCATCACACACATCTGTATCCATACAGGCGACAGCTTCTGTCTGTAATAGCCACCTGTGAGACCAGGGGAGAGGCATTAAAAATTCAAGAACCGCAGAGTAGATTGGAAGCCAATCTTGGGTTTATAGACAGGGAAGCGTTTGACAGGTGGTCTCTGTGAAAGAAATGGCCTTAGAGACACATTTCTCTTGATTTTATTTTTTAATTAACTTTTATTCTCAGTATCGTCATGTCCTCTCCACATACACTTCCTTTCCTCCTCTTTTCCAACCTGGAATGCTGTTTAAGACACCAGACTGCAGTTATAGGTACTTTCAGTAGTGTGGTCCAGCAGGAACATTTTAAAGATCTTTTCTTTCATCTATACCCTAATGCTAGCCATACACCCAACAACAAGCCCATAAGACCTTGACAGACACGCATAGTCAAAACTGCAGGGCTTATCTTCTCTATCAAGCGGGTTATCCTGTAACTTACTGCAGTGACATGTCCAGCAAAGCCTGTAATCAAGGAGGCCACTTGGTGATGAGCAGCAATCTAAGCCCTGGGTCAAGCATGTGTCTGTTAAGCTCTTCCACATGTGCCATTCAAGCCCTTCCTGTTTGGGTTTCACGTACTGGTTTTTACACCTCTCGCCCCACATAAAACCAGATGACCTTAGAGAGACCGGGAGGGCCATCTCCATCACTGTCTACGGCGCGGACTTCACCTCCTGTCATAAAAAAAACGCTTACTCACCTTCCCTCCCGCTCGCCCCTCGCATTCTCCCTTTCAAGTTAATTGGAATAACACATCTGCAGCCAAACAACAGACACGGGTGCGTCCCCTTCAGGCCCCCCCCTGCCCGCTTCCCACCGGCCCCGGCTTTGCTTCATTGACTCCTCCAAACCCACCGCATTTAGACGGGAGCACTTAACCTTCTGCAGAATCTCTTTATGCTCCATTTTCCTTTCCATTAGGAAGGAGATGAAAGCAAGCAGAGGATGCTTTTGTACAGCTGCTGTTGCTGCCAGCAGATGTGCTCTCCCAAGTCTCCATGTGTTTTAAGCACAGACTTGAGTACTCCTGTGTGTGCAGGGATTTGGTCAGGAAGGGATGTACAGAGGAAGCTTAAGCAACGCTGAGTTTAAGCCAAATGCAACGGTTTACATCCAAATCTGAGTAATTTGTACTTGTGCTGTCCTCCACTTTCTTACAGGAGACTCTGCTAACCAAACCTGCTGCACTGGCAGTATTTTGAGTCTGATTTTTCAGTTTCTTTTTAAGCATGACAAGATAAGACTCAGAGACTAACTTTACCACTTTTAACAACTGAGGAGAAGATTCACTGTGAACCTGCTAAATGGACTTTGAAATCCACTTTCTAAATACATAACAATAATTTTTAAAAAGGTAAAACCAAAACTAGAAGCTGGTATGTTGAGAGCAGAAGATACTGTCTATGAGGCTGATGAGCACCATGTCTTCTGTTGTTTTTTTTCCTGTGTATTCCTTGAAGACCACATTGCCTCCCACTGGTAGTCAGTGCTGAGCCAAAGCCTGGGAAACTCCAAGGGCAGGAAAACTGGCTCTAATAAAAGTTGTCTAGATTGCATCCTCCCAGGAGGCATTTCACCCACCACAAAGATGCAGGCACATCTGGGGTATGCAACACCTAAGCATAAGTATGATATAGAGGGAGGTGAAGAGTCTTTTCTGCAGCTGAACTGCCAGATGTATTTTAGGTAGGAAGATCCCGTTTGGAAGCCATTCAGTCTCGTGTCTACTCTTGCTTTTACACCAGGCTTTAAAGAATGCCTGGTCGCGACCTCTGTTTTCCACCTCACATTGGAGGAAGGAAGATGGTGTCGGGACAGGGAAGGGGTTAGCTCAAGACCTGAGGTTCTCCAGGTCAGCGCCTTACTTTGCACAGACTTTGCGTATGGCTTGGGGAAAGTCATTTAAACTCGATTTCCGATCTGTAAACTTGCAGTATTATTGCAAATGTAAACGCTGCCAGGACAGGGAGGAATCCAAAAGGTGCTGAGTCACCAGAGCAGCAGCAGGCACCACCATTTATGATGGACTGGGAGGAAAGTGTCCCCTGCCCCTAGCGCCCCACCCAAATCAGCCCAATCAAACCACCAGAGACGGTGCTAATGCAGCTATACCATATCCAGGCTTTGGAAAGGGCATATTCTGGTAGAATATTTCAGGCAGGCACTGCCTTGCAGCAGGGTATATAGGGGGACCCCTGTGAGCAGGGCAGAGGGGACCTTCCGCTGCATGAGGCTCTGTCCACAGACAAACCACTTTGGTAGCTTGCACAGCTCTACCAACAACAACAACAACAACAATCACTCTTCCCTCCTTAGTGTCATCAGGACCAAATCAAAGCTACATGAATCTCTGTCTTTCTGTCCCTTCCATTATTGCACCAGAGGCTCAGCAAGGCTGGCTCTGGCTTTCCAGTCTCATTCTATTAGCTTGATAAACCACCCATTTACCTATAATTCAACAGACTGTAAAAATCCTTGTGGCTATTGCACAACAAGGAAAATAAATAATAATATGCCTTAACAAGCATCAGTCGAAATACCCAAGATTTGATGGACCCAGCGATAAACAGCAGATTTACTTTCCCGGGAATGTAGACAAACTAATCAGATTTAGTTGGCAGCTCTGAAAACAGAACTGATGGGAGGCTCAGCGCCGGCTCGCACAATCCCAGTCCCTGCTAACACAGAGGGGCACGAACACAAGGGACATTAAAAAGATACGGTATGGTCACATCCCTGCACAGGATGCAATGCCCTGGCATGCTGACAGCTGGTTGGCAGGTTTCCATCCCTGGGAAGGGGGATGCTGGGCTGTGCAACCCAGGCAGCAGTTTAACCCCAGGGTCAGAGGCCAGTCAGGCGTTATCTACCGACTGGGCGCATTTCCTCCGCATCTGTGGCTTCAATATTCCCGAAAAGACACTGACAGGAGGATGAGAGCTAATGGGAGCTCCTCTGGTATTTAGATATTTAAAGGCCCCCATTCATTTTTAATGACGTTGGAAGCTCTCTTTAAAAAAAATAAAATTAAAATAAATACCTAAACAAAAACAAACACTCAAAAGCAATTTACATTGCGTGAGAGAAAGAAAATTACCTTCAGACTTCCCTACCTGATTTTTCAGGACTTCTAGCTGTTGGACAAGGAGAAGATTGCTGTGTGCTTTGTTAACTAAAGTGTAATTTTCAGGATAACATTCTGATTATGAGATTAATTGCACAGTTGTGCCTTGGATGTACACTATTAAACTTTTATTGCACAAAAGTAATTCCCACCTTTGTAAAGTAAAAACCATCATTATCTCCTCCCTGTTCTTCAGAACAGGTAGAGTTAAGAGCTGAGCCCTTATTTGATACATCCCTGAGATGTTTTAAAGCCACTTCTGGTTTCCAGCTGTTTTGAAGGTGCCAGTGCTGTATAAATTCGAGCAGCCCTAAATCCAATCGCCTTTATGTTGCCTGCAAAACCAACAAGGAGCCAGTCCAACAACTCGCAGGCAGGCAGGCAGAAGGGGTCCTTGATTATGTCCCATCTGCCAGATAACAGGATGGAGAGGGCAGAGATGCTCAGCAGAACCCTCCCTTCGCTGCCAACAGCTCTCCGCTGGTGGGTGCACCAGGTGAGCAGCCCCGCCCTGGGGTAGCTGCTTTGCATGGGCAGCGTTACCACCACAGATCACAGGGTCACGGTCTGTCATTAGAGATAGAATAAAGCCAGGTGCAATTACCCTGGTAGAGTTGAGCTCCTTTTATTGATTATGCCACAGCATTAATTCTAGAGTAATGTAGCTGCAGATGGAGCCAAGATGACTGTCTCCAGCATAGGATGCTGCAGTGTTTTTAGGTGTACGGCAATTTAATCTTTCTTTTCCTTTGTTGTATTTTAAGATGATGAAATCCAAGCACTAACTGATCGGACACTACTAATGGACCAAAGAGTTTTCCCCATCTGCTTAGCTAATTATTATACGGACCTCCCCAAAAGTAGGGATCAGAAGATATGTCATAAGGACTTTTTTCCAGTTCTGATGAGTCACTGTTTTTTACTGAATCCTTCCTGCCCATATCACAAAACCATCCCTATGATAGCATCTTTACTGGCATCCTATGTGGAAGGGTAGCCAACACCAACATAGCCTCTGCATTTTAGCGGTGACAGAGATGGATGAGGTCATTTACCCACCCCTCGTATAATTTCCCTCCTCATCTGCAAGGCTAGTCCTTAGGAGAATATCCTAATGGGGGTTTAGTCTAGACTACCCTTTAATTGACTCTAGCTACAGGACTTCCTCCATTTCTCCAGGGAGATCATTCTACTGCCTGACAGACCTCACTGCCAGGAAATGCTTCCTGATACTCACCCGGCCTCCTCCTTCCTCGGTGTCATCCCAGGATCTGCTCAGATAATGTCATGTACAACCAGAGCTGTACATCCCCCCATGCTCACCAATGTACTTGCACATGGACCACACTTCCAGCAGTCCTGTTAACTTCCATTTGTCAAGTTGTAAACTTTTTGTCTTCCAAAGCCCTAGACGACCATAATTATTTTCATTTACTTCCCATGTCAGCACATTAACTTGATTAGCTTATGGAAAAGAGTTTTGATAGTGGTGGCAGAGGGAATATAACCTTTTGGGAAGCCATGACAAACAATCATGTTTTTAATTTGCTACAGGGATAAAAAAAAATGTTCGCATGTTTTTTTCAATAAATTCGAAATTCAGAATCTAGAAGAATGACTTTTCCAAATGATTGTTTCAAAAGAAATTACGTAAATCACGATCAACAGGTTAATAACATACTAATAGATACATTAATAATGAGTAAATCAGTTGTTATGAACTGTTCAATACTGTGCTTATTAGCCAGGTTTATATTCATCTATGCTACTAGAACTGATGCGCTTTAAATAATCTATAACATGTTATTCATGACTTGAGTATTCTCTATTAATAATTTACTAAGACTTTATAAACTATTTATAATTGCATTCTTCATATAAAAATATGATCTTTGATCTAAATTGAATGATAACTTGGGACAGTCTCTACTAGTCTAAACTGATGACACACAGGAAACCACCATGGAGCTGTTGAAGCAGGATCTGAACAATCCACACAGACCCCATAATTTGCTTCAACTGGTTTTGGGGCTCATAGGAAACCTGACAGGCAACATGAATTGATTTGTAATTTTGCAAAACTCAGTAGCAAAAGATGCTTAGACCATGACTAACACTCTCATTGTGTTTGAAAAAATCTGTTTTCATCTGATAATTTGGAACCACGTTAGGAACGTAGGCCAAGAACTGCAGGTATTATTATTAATAATTATGCAGGTATTATTATTAATAATTATTTAATTTATTATTATTGCTATTGTCATTATTATTACTGTTATTATTACTACTACTACTACTACAGGACTGTGACTTGTTTTCATCTTACCAGTTCTGTCCAGGCACATAAACAACCTCTGCTCTGTTTCAAGCACAAGTCGTGCAGAAAATCTCTGAAGAGATGCCAAGAAGAAATGGAGTAATAAGATGTCATCAACCAGCAAAAGTCAGTGGTACTCTGTCTTCCTCAAACTGGAATTGCCACAGTCGTACTCTTCCAAAGATCCACCAAGTCCTGGAAAAAGTTGGCAAAGCTTTAGAAAAAAAGTAATCCATTAAGTACCACAAAGGAAAGAAAGAACCCAGTTTGCTGATGAAAACTTGTGGAAACATTTTATTTAGTTCTGGTACCTGTATTTAAGAACAAAAACTTTAAGGGGACAAGTGCAGAGAAAGGTGTAAATTCATGACAGGAATTCGATGGCTCCTTTATGAAGAGATTAAGGGACGTAGTTTTATTTAAGCAGCTACAGATTAAAAGAGGTTATGATGATGCTTTTAAAATGTATTTAGGGTTCAGAATGGTGGAGCCAGGGGAACAGTAAAGAAAGAGAATATTTAAGTTGAACGATACTACTGGAACTAGATCAGTTAATTATAGATTGACCATGAACAAACTTACTAGAAAAATTAACATACGAGTATTGATTATTTGAGTATTGAAACTCTGTTATGGTTCTGTAAAATTAAGCAGTTGTAGTAAGGGATCTGAACTGGAATTTGATAAGCCATTTAAAGGGATTGTATTGTCAAGGAGATATGAATCCTGTGTGCCAGTATATCCCCGAAGGGTGGAAAGGAGACTGGATTGCTCTCTATTTGCATTGCATTTATCTCATGCATCAGCTTTCTGTGGTTACTTTTAGCGAGTAAGAAGGATTTATCCCTTTCTCACCTTTTTTTGCCTTCTGGACAGCTCATGGTGTTTGTCTGGGTTCAGTTTTGGCCTTTCTTTGAAGTATTGCTGGTCAGCCGTCGTGAGGAACAGGGTGTAGAAAGATGCAGTGATATACTTACAGATCCACACATCCCCAGCTTGGACAGAGGTTGGAACTGATGGATGAACTCTTGGGAGAGGAATAAAGTTCGCTGAATATACCTAGATAACATAAACATGCTTTATTTCTTTAGATAACTCAATAGTACAATATATGAGTGATGGGGCAAAATAGAAAATGGAAAGAAAATTCTTCTGGGTATTTGTACTACCTAGATTTGATTTTGAACTCAATCCCCACACGCTTGCTAGATGGTCTGTCTTAGTTTGTGTGTGAATGACCTTTGAAGGCTTGAATATCCTGGACCCTTATGAATCAAGTTTGGGGCTTCAATTTGCCCTCTCTAGAGGAAAAATAACTTCAGAAAGAGCTGGAACAGAAGAAGGATTTGTTATGGCTTGTAGATTGAGTGATTTATCCAGTTTGGAAACAGTGACAAAAATGCTATCTCCTGTTTCCCTGGAATAAGTCTGAATGGTGGAGAAAATTAGCCAACTTTATTGAAAAAAAGTGTTTTTTTCTTCCTAATTATTATTATTGCCAGTTCATTCGACTACACTTAGGAGATTAACTTTTTTTTTTCCCCCTGCAAAGTACTTTCTAACAATACTTATTAATTTTGCCGGAGGAGTGGCCCAAGTAACTGGAGTGTTCTCCTGTTCTGTCCTCCCACGCACAGCTCAATCTTCCTCCGTGCTCGCTGAGGAACAACAGCCTCCTCTTTCATGCGTCTGTGCTATAAGTGGAAAGATGATTTGACTTAAAGGGACACTGACAACTGGTTTAAAATCCTGAGTTAATTTGTTGTCAAAGTAGTTTTTTAATATAATTTGGGGGCTTCTTTTGAGTGACGAGAGAGCAAGGGATCTGTTAAATGAAGGAGAATTAATTATTCCCAGCCATTAGTGAAAACACAAACATAACCAGGTTGTGTTAGAGCAAATGAAATTGATTTTAAACAAAAATGAACCTGACCATTCGCGTCTCATCGCCTCCTCCATGATGCTGACAGCAGCCCTTCTCCGAGGCGAGCTGACTTCTCCAAACTTCACTTCTCGTTCAACAGAATTAAGTATTAATCTGGCCACTTTTAGAGAAAGCTGAACGATAACCCCATTTGCTCACACTGTCTCAACTGATTAAATCTTGTTTCCCAACTGATTGGGAAGATAGATGAGGGTGACAAGCTTTTGTCTTGCAGAGATCTTTGTGTTTGAAGTCTGTAAACTCTCAGCTCTCTCTCATCACCCCTGTTTCTCCTTTTAAATAGACACAAACTTAAACACCAAATCAGAAATTTAGGAGCTGAACAGAAATCTCCAAATATTCTCTTCCCATAAGCCTTTCTAAAACATTTCTGGCACCTCTTTCTTAATCTGCCACTTGACATTATTCTTTGCTAAAAGATGCTGGGATACAAGTTCTGTTGTTTGTTTTCACTGAAAAACACACTATCAGATCCATTTGCATAGAAAACCAGCACAGCAGTAAAGACAGGGTAGGGGGTTGCTAAATGCTGATGAGAGCTGAGGCATATTAAGAAGGTATAAATGTGCTGCTCTGCTCTTTGGCTTTGAAATCACTGCTAAAAGGCTTCAAACCTTTTCTCTCACGGTGCAGAGGAACGTAATTAACTCCACCTCGGCTCTTCCCTGCCTCTGAAGCTGCATTAGGAAGGATTGCGTGAGACCGATTCAGTGTTATTCCATTAACAGGAAAAAAAGAAAAAAACAAGCGTGGTGAACTCAAACCTCTCCTGGCACGTGTCTCCCAGCCCCAGAGTATCCCTTCAGACCACACAGAAACAAGGGGATGCTGTGGTCACAGCTGTGAGGTGGTAGTTAGGAAACCCCAGCTCGGTCACCCTGGTAGCATGTTAGCTGTCTCACCTCAGCCTCCTCTTGCCTAAAAATATTTGAGACAGAATACAGAGTGGCCAAGAGATCCCATCCACAGCATCTGAGAGAGCAGCCAGAGCAGTTTAGAACTTTGGGGATGGCCTAATTTGAGCTCATGGCACGTTGCTGGCATAACACCAAATTCAGTGGCCAATCACATCCAACGAGCTTAAAGACATCTTGGAACCTTCAGCAAGGCCAGGCTTGCCCTGTAGACAGAGGTGACAGCTCAGCTACCCATGTATGACACTACTCACAAGCAGAAACAATCAGCATTGATAAAGTATTTCACAAAACAGTTTCCATCAGGCGCCAGCAGCTTTTTAAATATTAACCAGCAAGATCTGCTGCCTGCCTCCCCGGCATTACCGTCTCTGACACTGGTGATCCCAGCGTGTCGGCATAATTTAGCAGCCAAACCCTGGCTCCCAGCGAGCAGCGTGCAGATGTGGATTTTAATTAAAAATGTTTAATTTTCAGCTTCGAGTTTCATTCACTCTACCTGGCATCATGGTTCCTGGTGCTCATTGCACAGAGCACTGCTCTGAGGAAACCTCAAGCAGCTTCTTCTGCCAATGGCAGCTCCACCAAACAGCCCCACGGAGCCTTGTTTTGTGTTCAGCCATAACAACCAAAACAGAGAGCTTAAAAACAAATAAAAAAACCATTGGTGGCTCAGATCCTACCTTTTACTAGTGCAATTCTCTCAAAGATTAGCAATACAGAAAGTGCACCTTTCCTGCCCCATCAAGGCACAGCCCTGGAGAACCTGTTCATTGTTTTTCATCCACAGGAGATTGAAAACTTTGGGTGTTGCTCAAATCTAGGGGGAAAAAAACCACCTGTTTAAACTGTCACATAATTGATTTTGATTGAGAATTTTTGATTATGGAAAATATTTTGAAGCTTTAGTGGGCTTTTATTGTCTTGTTTTATTTCCAGTGAGGAGGTTCATATCTCTTCATTGTTTTGGGGAAAAGAATTAAGGAATCCTACACCCTCTAAAAAAATTCCTGTTAAAGGGCATGTACAACTGAGTGACCGCAGTGACAGTGAGAACTCATCCACTGAGAAAGACTTTGTAAACTCTTTTGGGGGAAGGTACATGGTTGTATAGCACCTGATGCAAGGGAAGCATGACATATGACCCTTCCCACAAATGGAAAAACAAACATCAACAAGACAGATTGAAGAACACATCAGAAACAGTAAAAATAAAGTCAAAAATAATCACTGATAACATTTAGCCTGGAGTGCTTTTTGCTTTGTTATTCTGTATAGACAATCCCACCTAGAAATGAGTATCTAAGACTTTTTGACTTGTAGACAACCCAGTCTGCTCTACAGACCCCAGTGTATCCATTGTCACCCACAGGAGGGCCCCAGGGCCTTTGCGATGCTGCATCTTTGGGGACGGATCAAATGGCTCGCAGACGAGAACAGAACCAGACATTTTCCAACCAAATACCTCTCAGGTCACTGAGCAATGCTCTGGTGGCTTTGCCTCGCCAGCAAATGCCCATGCTGAGGCACATCAATAAGTAGCTTTGCCTGAGGAACCTTCCTCCTCTAGGGTTTCTGTGCTGATGGCGGGAGGAGATGCGTGCCCCTGCCCCAGCCAGCACCGTGCATGGTCCAGCGAGCGGCTGAAACCACTGACACAGGCTGGGTGCGTGCTGACATCCCAACCTGCAAACTGGGGCGTTGATGGCACGCACGTAGGCTTTGATCCAGCAGAACTGCTAAGTGAGGGCAGAGGTGTAGCTGGCTACAAGGAAGAGCAGAAGCTCCCCATAACTGATGCAGCTCCACAACCGTGGCTGATGAGTGTTACCAGCGATTACAGAACAGGAACATGAGAACTCTGGGTGAAGGAGTTTCAAACTGGGCTTTGAGGTGAATTGCATCAGCCTGTTGCTGCACTGAAGTCCCAGACACCAGAGCTCCTGTGTCAAATGCTGCAAAGCCAAAGCAAAGCCTAGTCCCTGATTATAACAACTCAGAGCCTTGGGACATGCAAGTATTCATTCAGATGAGGCTCTAAGTCAAGAACTACTGTTTTACAAGACAATTGGGTATTGGTGGAGATGACTGCCGCAGCAAGGATGTTTAGGAGATCTCTCAAGATCACCTTGTGAGTGCTGCCATAGAATCCTGAGCACAGCTGCTTCGTCACTGTTCCTGGCTGTCATGTCAAAGGATTAAAAAAAATAACATCACGTAGTTGTTTGTACTCCACAGAAATAAGCTGTATTACCCCTACAAGGGGACAAATCTCTTCTACAGCTAGGTCATGCTGCATGAATACATGTAGAGTGACTCCTAGGGTTCCACAGGAAAGTGCAGCCAGGTTTTACAGGGCACAACGCCTCATTCCCCATCCATCTTGCCTGGCAGGTTGGACAGTGGAAATCCCACCATGCACGTGCTCCACACTATGGGATCCCAGGCAGACCCTCTAATAACCACTGCTGGCTTTTCTTTCCTTGTGTCCTGGAGAATCCACCAACAGTGACTGATGGATTGCACTTGCGACTCTGTTTGGGCAAGTCTGATCAAAGGACACTTTGAACATCGGGCAGCCTTCCCAACCCTTCTAAGCAGCTCCAGGACATAAGCAGGCTCTGAGCAAAGATGAACTGCCCAAGTCCCTTCAATGAAAGTCTCCAGGCTGATATTCAAAGGTTTTTGAAGCAGTGAAAGAGAAGTATACTGAGGTGCCAGATACTGAAAAACATTTCCTTTCCCCTTCATGTCTTGCCTGCCCCACCACCAACCGTGGTTTCAACATCTCTCTTTCCACATCGTCTATGACATGAATAACAGATCTTGTACCCAACAAATCCAGAAAGGGGCAGCTCCAAATCTTTGTCCAAAGTCAGGCAGTTTATCATTCCTTAGTCAGAAATAGCATGACTTTAATATGGTAATGATGTTCAGCATTAACTTGCCAAACAAGGACCAGTTTGTCATCAGACAGAAATGGAAAAGTGTCAACCTTTCGTGCCCCTTCTGCACATAACAATTTCTCCTTTCAGAGAGGAATGGCTTGAAAGCTCCAGTTATCAAAGTCTGTTTTCCACAGAGAGTGACACCTCCAGGACCAGACTCCTCCCTCTTTTTTAGCCTATGAACAAGTCCTTGGTGTTTTGGCCAGGCCACTTCTCCAATACAGCTTCTGTCATTAAGAAAAGAAAAAAAAAATCTGCTTTTTTTGAAAGTTCTGCGAATATTTTATGCCCTCTTTCTTTTTTTTTCCTTTTTTTTTTAATTTTTTTTTTCCCCATCTTACGTTCACATAAGCAAAACAACAAGAAGGTCCTCTGATGAATGTGGCGGATCGCCATGGTTACGGTTCAGAGATGCAGCAAAAAGCAATTATGGGGGGACACAGTGGAGAAAAAAAAAAGAAGAGAGAAATGCACCTCTTTGTCAGAATTTCAGAACAGCTGTAATAACACTTCTGCACCCCAACCAGTGCAAAGTAACTGAAATATTGTGGCATGTTAAATGCCAACACATTAAATACCGGGATTTCAATGTCACATTATTTAAAAAGACAGGAAGCATTAATTTCCAGCTGCACTTTCAGCTTGTTAAGTCATCTAGTGGGAATAGGGAAAAAGGAGCAAGTCCGTGGCACGGGGCCTCACATTTTGAGGTGTGAAATAAAACACTGTTCAGCAAGGCAGTGGAATGCACTTGTAACAGATTTAATCTGACAGCAGCTGCGGTTTCCTATTTAAGCTCTGTGTGATTTATTTTTCCCCTTGGTGTTGGAGCTCCTGAAAGAGACGGCGACGCTCTCCTGACCTCTCCCAATCTGAAGATCTCGAAGCACTTTGCCCCCACGCCATCACTTCCTCAGCCCGTGGTGGGAGAAGGAGCCGGGTTGTCACTGCGCTCACCCAGGAGCTGAGACTCTCTCAGGGTTGAGCTTCCCATCCCGGGGGTCACAGGTGGGATGTCTTGGTTTGGGCCTTGACAAGGACCAGGAAAAGCAGGAAATTCTCATTTGACATGCTGTTATTTTAAGATTATTTTGAAAATAAAAGCTGCCTATCACAGGCTGGGATTATCTGTGAAGCACATGTATGTTCCTAGCATTTCTTCCTCTGTGACTAGCAAAGAGTAAGATTCACCTGTGCTCTTTCATGTTTGTATTTAATCTTGAATGTTTCTATCATTGGCCTTACAGATCTATATTAAGTGACAACAGCAGCATAAAGTATCTCCTTTCCTTTTCATACTTGTTGCATACTGCAGCCCCCAGCTGTGGTCTTGTCTTCCAGGCTATGAATCATACCAGGGATGAGATCCTGCTGAATTTTAGCCCAAGGAAAGAGGTAGAAAGTGAGAAAATACTGAAATGGATCTGTCTCTCACCCTGGTCACCAAGTGGTTCTGTAAATTGTAGTGCCAAAGGCCAGAGGTAGCAAAAACTGTAAAGCATATAAATGGTGATGTGCATGGTACACCTTGGTTCCAACATACAAGGAAGCATGGGCAGGGCAACACAATAACAAAGAGACAAAACAGCCCAAATAGGACAAAGATTAATCACTTGACAGGTTATTTACCTTTTATGTGAACACTTCCCTCCAGTTACGTTTCCTGTCTCTTCACGGAGAAGAGCCCTCAGATTACGCGTCCTGGTTCCAGTTTTTCTCCATCTGGTCACAAGAGCAAGCTCTTCCACCCATCCAGATCAACTCACTGATGGACTGCAATAAAAATGAGGGTTCTCAGTTGTAGAAATGGCCCACTGTTCCCCTCTTCTTTTTTTCTATATTATGCCCAGCTCCAGGCTGCTTCCTCAAGAAAAAGAAATCTAAGAAAGCCTGCGTATGGAAAGATGCTAAATTTGAAGGAAAATGAAGTACTGCCAAGTCTTGTGGTTTTAGTCTTAAGATATTTTGATTTTTTTTAAATACTTTTTTAGCACTGGCTTCTAAAAGCAAAAAACAGTATG
The DNA here is from genome assembly GCA_020746105.1 of Trogon surrucura. Classification (NCBI taxonomy): domain Eukaryota; kingdom Metazoa; phylum Chordata; class Aves; order Trogoniformes; family Trogonidae; genus Trogon; species Trogon surrucura. The sequence continues at coordinate 16,026,568 of CM036627.1, read as the reverse complement.
AACGTATTAGTACGAGAACAGTGGAGAAATTGTGAAAAATAGAAAGAAGGGACAGCTAAAGGTTCAGCAGTGAAAGGGAGTCTAAAAAAAAAAAAAGCTCCACAGAGCTTTAAATTCTTTTGCTTTTTTAAAGCAGCCCATGATTTAGGCAAACCTGTCGCACTTCTGAACACTACAGATACGCCGTGTTAGATTATGTACTCAAGAAGGACTGAGTAGGGGTGGTTTAGAAAAATTTCTCATGAGAAAAGCTCTGTGGAGTGAAACCATGGCCTGATGTTGCAGGCTGTACCTTTATTGACAGCAACAGCAGAAATCTCAACAGCTAAACCAAACTCCAGAATGGACTCTCCTCTAAATCCAAACATGGATGCAATGGGAGGTTGTGGTGTCTCAGAGTCCTCCTCTGTCAGTGCACCTTCAAGGTTCATATTCTCTCAGCACTGGCAACATAACTCTGAAAATAATTAAATTTACCCCCAGCTTACATTTGTTTAGAAAATAAAATAAAATAAAATTACAGCCTCAGTTTCCCCAGGCAACTTGACAAAGTGTTGTACCCAAGCCCATTAAAGCATTCTCCAGTATAGAAAATTGAAAAGAGAAACAGCGTGCCATTGGAGACTGTTTTGGCTCAGAGCAGCTTTTTTTTTAATAAACTCTCAGAGGAATTATCAGCAACCCACACCCCAGGGAGGTGGGTTTAGCCTTTCCCTTGATAATTCGTACCTTTGGAGAGTTGGTTTCCACTCTGTTTTCTCCCATTTTCTGAGCAAATCAGAGGTGGCCAGCCTAATAATCAGTGGGGCAGACTGGATGACTATTTCACCCAGCCTGGGTCCTCACCAAGAGCGTGGTACCTCGTCAGCAAACACCAAAATCAACTGATGAGGTACCAAGCAAGAAAGGTGGCCAGGTGGGGCTCAGGTTCTAAGTGAGGCTCAAGCGAGGTGAAAGCAGAGGGTCTTTGCAAAATCTGTCAAGTGATCAGGAGGAAAGCTGAAAGTGCAAACCACTTTAGAAGTTTCAAAATCCATCTCTCATTCCAAAAGAGATAAGATGTGTCAAAGACTGAAAAACCTCAAAAGTGAGCAATTTAGGAAGCTCTGGTTTGAACACGATTGTGCTTCAGCTCAGCCCCTGAACCAGCCATGAAGGACTCCAAGAGAAAAGGATCATTAAGCTGAAAGAATGACAAGTTGAAGTGGAGGAATTCCCAAATCCCACCTAAATCAATAGTATCTAGAAGCAGTCAGAGCTGTTTCTGATCAAATGCTCACTGTCCCAGTGGGTAACTCCCTAGAGATGGAGTCTGGAGATGGAAAACAGATTAGAGGAACCAAAAGAGCCACAACCCTCTTCAGCAGCAAGTACCATTTTCAAGGCATCCTTTGTGCTGTCTGCACTTGGCATTTATATGAGAGAGACATAAAAGTGGGAATTTTAAAACAAAGCCTCATTGCAGATTGCTATTTTCTCGTGGCTTTATTATTTGCTCTTTGCACATGTCAGATAAGTGGACTTGTGAATAGCCTCGATTAGAAATGCAGATTACACTGGGCCGGAATACAGTGGACACTCTTTCTCTCCAGCAATCCTACTGGGAATACACACGGCCAATTTGCCAAGAAACAAACTGAAAATCAAAGCTAGCTTAATTTTTAGGCTATACAGTGCGTGAACCTTCTGTCTCTACTTCATAAACCCAGCAGCTGTGAATAGTTTCTCATTCTTAAAGAATTTAATGGAAGAAGAGAACCACATTTCCAGTAGAAAGGCCCACTAAAAGAGACATGCAGCTTCTGGTAGCAGTTTTATCCCCTGAGGTAGGATCACACATGATCAATGCTGAATTGGAGAGCTGCAACCAGAAAGTCAGCGTGCTGTCTCAGACCCAACAACAGGCTTGAATAAATGAAAGCTGGTCTCCCTGCCCACAACTGAGATCAGTTTATCCAAAAAAAAAAAAAAAATTTGCTTTCTCCAGAACCCTTGGCTTGCTTGGTTTGCTAACGCTCCTCCTGCAAGCATGACTTTTCCCTCTGAGCATGGTGATATATATAAGCATAATTATATACAAGCAGGGCTGAAAGCTGCTGAAAGAATTAGCCATTTTAATTCCTACTAGCCATCTGAAGTTTTGCAGGGGAGCTCTTGAGATTGGCCATAGCTCCATTTGATTTTTGCAATGCTTAAAATCCTTCTCATATTATTCAAGAGGTGTGCCTGTCTCACCAACTGCTACTTTGCAATCATCATCAAGTTTAGAAGCAAGCAAAAGTAGACAGAAGTAAGAGATGAAAAGACGTTTCACTCTTTCTACACACACATCGTCACACAGGGCACTCACCTGCAGAACAAAAACTGCTCAAATCAAAGTGAGGTCCACACGTTTCCAGGCAGAAGCTCTTCTCTGCTGCACTCTCACGCATCGTGTGGCAGAGCTGCAAGGTGGGACCACACCACTGTGAAGTCCTGTCTTAATCTGAAGTTTGAATCTAGGGAAAAAAAGTCCTAACAAAGAAGCTGTAGAAATGGTATATCTAAAAGAAAAGGTTGCTTGGGTTGACTGGCTGTGGATGTGGATTTTGGGGATTATTTTGCTTTTGTTAAATGTTTAGTAATTGTTGTGACTTTGTCATGTTCACTGAAGAAAGGTAAAGATTTCCTTAAAGAAAAAGATAAAAAGTATGCAACTGGTTTCAAATAAACCTTTGAACACATCAAGCTGAAGAGAGCTATGGATGCACATTCAAAACACCTGCAAAGGTTGCTGTGAAGATCGAGCCTATTATCACAGGCTCACACTTTTTCAGGAATCCTTGTCTCCGCTGATAATGTTTTATGGGCCCAGAAGTGGAAAAAAGACCAGCAATCTGCTCAGAAGGATGGTAAAATGGTTAACAGCACTGGATCCACTGTCAGGAAACCACAACTCAATCCTTAGACATGTCACTGACCTCTTGTATGACCATGGGCAAGTTGGTGACACCCAGTTCAGGAGGAACTAACCTTGCTACAAATCCAGCTCCACAGGCAGGTATCACAGGGTACAGCTGAGCTCACACAGCAGGTGTGAATAACGATTTGTTGCTTTCAGGTATGGCTGAAATTCAGATAAGTACTGGTGTCCTGAGTTTACCTAATTTACATGTGAGCTGATATAATTTTGCAGACATAAATCAGAGCACAACACTTAAATGCAGCCAATCAAATTTCAGACCTAAACTTAGTCAGTCACACCTTGTAAATGCTTCAATTTAAGCAATGTGTGTGAGCAGAACTGGCAGGTAGACAGAGGACAAGAAGTACAGTAGCAAATAATTTCAGAAAAAGGAAAGGTACAAACCTTTCAGAGTTGAAAAGAGAGCTGCTTGAGCGAGCTCGATGGTCCAGAGTGGTCTTCATACTCCAATGTATGTCTCCTTCTGTAAGGTTTTGAAGGAGGTTTCTGACTTTGAAACTTTCCTCATTTAATTACTTATTACTTTTTTTTTTTTTTTTTTGTCCAGGATAGTCTGTTGAGAGGATGCAATTGCTCCAGAGGGGTATGGAAAGGAAAGAAAAAAACAGAAGAAGCGAATGCAATGAGCGTTGGAAATGCCCAGACTCGTTATTGAAGCTCTGACCTTTCTGACGGCTCCTGGCTTCCCCTCGGCATTGTGTCAGGGCCATGACCATCTTGTTTCAGCCTCTGCATTGCCTGCAGCAGAGTGTAGAAATTCCTTTATAATCAGTGGATTATTTTTTTTTTCATTGCATCATGATGGCACCTGAGCAGAGATTTTTAGGGGGAAGTGCAAGCAGAGGGTGAGAAACTCAACTGAAGTGAACTGGGAGCTGCTTGGTTCAAGTTAAAAGGAACTGGACTTATTTATAACAACATTTCAGTCCAAGATCTACTAACAGCTGGAGTATTCCTCTGTGCTAATGCAAAAATTAAGGGGTTAAACACTGCCTCCCTTCAATAGTTGGAGTAAGATGCCATTAAAAATTTCTGACACTGCTTCTACGAAAAGGTTTGGGTGGGAAGGATAAGTTGACTTATTATCAGAACTATTGCACTGTTACAAAATGTTTTCCAAAGTCTTGTAATGAAACATACCTGGAGATTTAAATAAAACATATGAAATGTGATCAGAAGTTTTAACTGTTAGTTTGCCACTTTCCAACTTGGAAATGGCAAACAGATCTTGGATTTTCAGAACAACGTATTCATATCACAGTACTTACTGCTGGGTTATGAACTGATTTGCTTCTCATAAGTGACTGGACACCTGAAAACTTAGGACTAGATAAGAAAAAAAAAGCTTAGTGATATAAATTGAGCCCTACAACTAGCAAGACACAGAGATAGCTTCCAGCAGCATGTACCTGTATGTCCCAGTGCATTACTAGGAGCTCCTCAACATAGTTGAGTTCACTTGAATTGCTTCAGTGGTGCTGATGCTTCTTTGACTTTTTTAGGTTTAATGTAACAGGAAAAAAATTATGTGAAGTAAGGAAATTTAAGATACTTAGAACATATGAGCATCTGAAAGAGAACATCAGTATCAGATACATGACTTGAAAAATACGCTCACCCAGTCACGAAGGTGAAAATCTTCACAGATAAGAGTCCACTGGAACTGAAGTGAAATGCGAGTGAAACTATCTATGAACTTCTGAAGAACTTCATTATTTCAGAGTCCAGGACCATGACTCAGCTCTGAGGCTGCTAAAGGACAATCCACCAGGACAAGATGTCCCTGTGGCATCATTCAGCATTTCTAAATGTTCATGTGAAAAGATCTGAACAATATTTTCCAATTTTATGAACAGAACTTGTAGATGAAAAATGTAAATTATTTTCTGTGAACTATCCATTTCTGTGGAACATGCCAGCAAAACTTCACCATTCTCTCTATATAGACAGTAACACCACCTCTGCCTGAGCTGATGCTCAGTAGTGCTCTGGCTCTTCTACCTGTGAGACCCATTTCCTTTCAAGGAATCCATTAGGTCTGTGAAGTTTCTGCCACTATCTCTGCTCCCAGCGTGACCTCAGAGATGAGCCCCATCAAGTACTCAAGTGTACACAACTAAGTAAGGCAGATGACACCTGGTCGTGGAGAAACTCTCTAATCCCAAGGGACTACTGGAATTCTTGCAGCAAGAGATGCAAAACTCTTCCATCTCTCAGCTACCAGAAACATTCATTCTCTTACACTAGAAAATCATTATCTTCTATAAATAAGAATCAGTGAGCAGCAAACAATCAAATCCCTGCGTATTAACAGGTTCTTTCAAATCTACATTATTTTGGACATCATCCTGTCTCAAGCCTTTAATTTTCTTCTATTCTGTGATTTCAGTGTTTCAATATTTCAGGAGAAAACTCACGGTAAATGTGAGGTTTTATACAAATTATATTACATTAATGACCTCAGTAAATTTTTTTGTTTTGCAAGACAAAAAACAAGCATTGTTCCTCAGGTCTCCTTTATAAAGCAGGAAATTGAGTTTATAATAATGAAACATTCTATTTTAGTGGTGCCTTTGTCACTTTTCCAAAACTCTAATGCCTAATATAAGGCACATGGCCATGGATTGCCAAAAGCATTAAAGTTTTACTTCTAAAAGCTGGCATTAAACTTCAAAGCCGTTTGATCAGGCAGCTTTCTCAAATTTTCAGTTTCTTCTATAATTCTAGGATTAAGGAGGCAAACTTGCATAAAGTCAGTTCCTAAATGTTAGGACCATAAGAAGCATCCAGCTTTGTTCTCGGAAAGGTGGCCTCAACTTGGGCGAGTGTTCATCAACGTGTACTTGTACTTTCAAGCTTGTAATTCAAATATTCATTAATTTGTTCTAGTGGTTGAAGCAGGAGAATTAGCCCTTGAAAAGCAAAGGCGAGTGAATCCCCCAACAAAATAAAACAAAATAAAATCCCAAAGACACAAGATTTAAACTCAGGCTCTGCTAAGAAGCAGAAAATATTTCAGATTTTGGGCAAGGGGTATTGCGTGACAACCTTCCTTGACTATTTCGGACTTGTAAAAGTCAGGCAGAAGAGTGGGCTGAATATATTTCGGCAGCTCATTGAGACTCTGGCTTCCCAAAATTTTCTGTCCCTAGCTCTGACCTACTCAAAAGTTTCCATCTACTTGGAAATAACAGATAAAGCAGGCGCTGCCGTGCTGTCATTGAAGTCTAGAATGATGGTGATGATTTAATGCAATGGGCTGCACTTTGGCAGCAACGGTAGTTGGGGAGGGAAGTGTTGTAAGTCACCCCCATTCATCGGTCCAAACCCTTTTGTCCCTCAGCTCCAAAGGATGTAAATTCATTTCTCAGCAATATTACTCGGGACATAGTTTTGCCCCATGAAGTCAGTCGTTGGATTTCCAGACAGCAGACTCCCACCAGTGGGTCAGCTGCTCTCAGCACTGGCATTTTACCTTATAGAGGATGGAAAACATGCTAGCAGAGAGTTTGTTTTGGCCCCACACTACAGGGCTGGTTGTGCACTGCATCCAGCACAAGATTGTTGTTGCAACAATGGAAAACGGAAGGGGGAAGAGATGAACTCGGAGCACGCAGTGCACCAAAGCCAAAACACACATTGCAGATATTCCTGCTACGGTGGGATATGCAGGTTAAGCCAAGTCAATGCTCTGCAGGTCTAAAAGCTCACACTTGGGCAACCACCAGCCCTCAGTGGACTCTGATGGAGTAAAAGCGTATTACTCTGGCAAAGAAACCAGTAGAGGGGAAGCCTGAGGTTTTTTAACAAGTTGCTCCTAAGAAGACTTAATATTGTATCTCCTCCTCTGATGCATTTCCTTCCTACAGCCTATCCCTCCCGGGAGGTTGTGCAGAGTTAAGTCATTTGGCTGCGAGACAAAGGCAGAGGAGGGTAAAGAGCAACTGAGGGAGCAAAAGATGGGAGAGGTGGGAAGGCAAAGCTCTCCCAGCTATGTGAGGGAGCTGCTGAGGGCAGACATGAGAGGCAGAGAAATCACACAAAGGAAGCCACTGGCATAAGCAGGTTGTCCTCCCCTGATTCAGTGCCAGGATGTCTGGAGCAAGTCCCTCCAGATAACACAGGCACTCCATTTCACTCTTGGCAAAATCAGAGGAGCTACTGGATTGTGGCTCACCCAGCTTTGTCAGTGTGAGAAGACAGAGCTGTGCGTCGCCCCGGCTCATTGCAGGGAGATGCCGATGGCCAGAGGCTGTGCCCAGGTGCTCACTCAGCCGCAGTGGGAGGGTTGTCACAGCATCCTCAGCAAGCCTCGGCACGCAAACACGCGGCATTTGCACCCCCAGTTACGCATCCGAACCAGCAGTACCCTTTGACGAGGGTATCCTAGCCTGTCCCTTCCTTAGCTGAAGCTCAAAGTCATAATTAAAGCAGAATAGGATTTTTTTCCGTCATTGTCTTCTAAGCACAGAGTGTGAGCTGAGCAGTGGAGATGCAAGCTGCTTCGTCCCAAACACTGGGGACAGGCCTGTGTGTGTGCTTTAGCACTGCACAGGCCATGCATTTTACACAACACTTCTTTCTTTGCTTTTGCTCCGTCTCTCCCGCCCTCCCTCCTTCCCTCCCTCCCCTTTCATCCTTTTCACCAGCACAGCCTGAAATCAGCTTTCCTTCTACCCCACTCTCAGCATCTTTTCTTTGGTTTGTGGTCACTCCCTTCTTTGTCCACCGGCTTTGTCCTCCATACTCTCCCCAAGCCTGATGCATCATCCCTGCATCAGCCAAGTTCAAGCTACAGCATTCAGATAAACCATTTTGGATCAAATGCAAACTCAAGGAATTCTGCATATCCTCCACGTATTCAGCTTGTACAAACAAGAGTAGATATTTCTGTCCCTTCTACACAGGCACACATGCTCCTGCTGCTCCCATCCCTACAGGCATTCCCCAAAAGCCATCTAAAAATTATTGTAAATGCAACACCACATTATGTCTTCTAAAAAAATACAGTAAAATAAAATAGTCAAACCCTGGCATATGTCCAGAGTGGAAGGCGTCAGATCTCAGCTGGTAAATAAGATGTTACTGTGAAGCTTGTAAAGCCAACGTTATTTCTTCTTTGTAAAGGCTCTACCTGCATAACATGAAGGGGGCTCAGTGACAGACACATTAAAACACCATTAAACTGTGAAATAGAACACAGTGTGAAAATAGATTTAACCTTCACAGCATATTGATCTCTACCCCGCGCCATGCCTAAGTTCTTGGACAACTGTTTTATAATAGGTTTTACTTATTTTCCTGTTGCTATTCTGACTTCCTCAGAGGAGGGTGTTATTTCTAAAAGCTCCTGACAGCTAAGGGAAAAGTGGGCTTGTTTCTTAGTCATCGCTCAGTGCTCGAGCCTTGCTGCTGCCAGCTGCTCCATAAACAGAAATCAGTTTTGTGCGAGTGAAGGATGGGTCTGGGCAGCAGTGATTGCGGTGGGATGGGAGGAGGAGGAAGGGGAAGCGGAAAGGGAAGAGGAGACGGGGCTGTTTGCAAGGACTCTGCTGGACAAAACTATGCAGGATGCAGGCAACCAGCCTGAACCTGAAATGCCTTCTGAAAGGGACAGCGCCAAGATTTATTTAAGAGCGCGGGAACACGGACTGTGTTTGCGAAGATAGGTAAAATAATTGTGCACGCATCTGCATATTCAGACGGGAAATCCTTCCGATGAATTGGCTGCTACGGGTCACACTGCTGCCAGCCAGGTCTTACACTTTCACTGTGAGATAGGGACTTCTCGCAGTGATGAGTTGTGCCGTAGGACCTCTGACCTGCCCGTCATCTCCTCTCTGACCATTCATCCATCTCCCAGAGCTTTATGCTAAGAGTTCAAACCCTTCCAAATGGCCAGATATTTTTCTTTTTCACATCAATTCAACAAAATGTTCCACCCACCTCTACGCTGGGATTTCCTTTCTGGCAACCCCAAAATAAACGCAGCCGGAACACAGGACAGATAATGTTCAGCCATGTCCTGTAGCCCTGAACAAGGGGGTTTTTTTGAACTAGATAAATTTTTCGGGGTGTGGAGGGGTTATTTTTCAGAAATATTTCTGATGCCTTCCAACTGCGGTCATCTGGCAAATCCTGGCCTGACTGGAGATCTCTAAACTCATGTGAAGGGGAGACTGAGCTCATCCATCAGATATCCCTGGCATGCCCCGTAGAAATCAAACCAGCTGCTGGGCACGGCTGAAACACCTCTTGAGCAGCATGTCTGTATCCAGGCTTTGCCAGTAAATTAGCACCACACTGGTCACGTTTGTAACATGGCTCATGGACAATTTGCAACTTACCTATGAGGCAACCATGCAACTGCCACAGAGGCAACTACCCAGCAACGCTGTCCAAGGCTAATTTCAGAATTAGCCATGGGAGTCGCACTGAATTCATCAGGACTGGGATGGTGTCTGCTAAGTTTAAGGCAACTGCTCACTGAAAATCTCCCCTTTGGTTAAGTAGTCCAGTTTTCCATAGCGTGGCACATTTTGAAGTAACATGAATGCCAACCGTTCCCCCAAAACTCCAGTCAACCAAAAAGCTTAACAAGGTTAAGCGCATGAACTCTAATAATAATACTAAAAAAAAAAAAGGGAAAGCTGATGGCAAGCAAACTGACCTCAAAAGCTGGCAGTGGTATGAATTATTTCCCATAAAAATTTCTAGGGCAAGCATATACTTTATAGAAGGAATCTCCTGTTCTGAATTACCTTAATCCATGTCACACTGGGATGGTGGAAAAGACTGAAACATGAGAAAATGGAAAATAACTATTTGGAAAGAAATTCTCTGTAAAGAAGCCTAACACAATACACATGCAATAGAAAAACTGCAGAAGCCCCACTCTCATCCCCAGACTCCTCTCTTTCAGAGTGTGTTTGTACACTGCACCCCTGGGTGCTGCCCCAGGTGAACAGCAGCTCTGCAGAGCTTCAGGGACAAATGAAATCCCTCAGAAGTGGACGACTGGAAAATCTTGAATTTTCCATCATCCAGGGGTAGGTCAGGACTGATGCTGGGTCTCTCTCCAGCATCTCCCCAGCATATGAAATTATCAGGGTTCTGCTGGCACAAGAACAGCATAGTCCTTTCTACTTAAAATGCACAACGCTGCAGTGGAGGAGAAAAGGTGCCACTTCTGCGGAACGTGGGCTGTACAGGAGCTCATTTCTAGCTATCGCATGAGAAGAGGTTCATTCAGAGGGTTCATAGCAAACTTTAACCCAAAGACATCTGGGGGGCTGCCAGCTCTTCTCTTGGGCTGCCATACGCAAACCCTGGCTCCTTGATAGGAGCCTCCATCACACCACACTCTGGGCATAGTTGACTTTTGACAGGAGCTGATCAGCTCCTGACCCTGTGTGGTCATGGTCTCACACATGTGCCATGCAAAGCTTGCCTTCGTAACACCAGGCTACCTGAGGGAGCAAGGGAATTTGCTGAGTTTTGTGCTCCCCCCAAGCCCCAACACCTACAGAGATGTTACGTTCTGCAGATTTGCGATGCAAGCAAAAGGCAGATAGTAAGTTCATGCGACCTTGGATTCTGATGGGTCCAAATTACAGTATTTCACCTTAGCTGTAGCAAATCTAGGCATGGACTGTCCTACGCTGCCTTTGCGTGAAGCTACACCTGAAGTAGTACTTTTACACCAGCTTGGAAATCTTGAGGATCCTTGATGGTTTTGAAACACCATGCTTTGCTGCACAATGCTTTGCTGCTTAACCAAAGTTTTTATGCTCTTCAGAAAACGAGAATACCCTGGCACAGTGTGGCCAGCTGCTGGGGGCCAGTTAACCTTCATCTCTGTGAAGGAAGAGGTTGGACTGACTGAAAGCGAAGCATGAGGCTCCAGCCCTCTCCTCCAAGCTGGCATGGAGATGGAGCACACATGATCAGATGAGAGCTGCTTACAGCACCCTTTCCTGCTCCTCCCTCGTTTGTCAGTGGGCGTGACCCGATTCGAATCATCATTTCCAAGGCATACCATGTTGCATTTACAAAAGCTCTTCCAGGCATTATCATTCTCTGCATCAGGTGCACCTAGTTTATCAGCAGCAAATTTAGCCACTATTTATCCCTTTCCTAGTGGTAGCCAGACTGATCCAAAGGCTTTGATCTCAGCAGGCATTCGATTTCAGTGCATTTCAGGTGCAGCTCATGAAGAAGAACAGTTTAGCACAGCAATGCAAGTGCAAAACACTCAACAGTTAATTTCTTTTTCATGTAGAGAAGTGACTGTATTTCCCTACAGGAATCCTGACACTGCTTCTATTCCCTAAAAAGAACTTACCTTTTCCCTGAGCCTTCAAGAGAGCAAACGCTCCTCCTCTGCACAGCTGGAGAAGCTGTTTCCATTTTTGATGATGCAGGATGAGAAGGACATGGCACTCAGCCATTTGACTGAAGGACAGTGAAAATTAAGACCTTCACCTTCCCTATAACCTCACTCATTTGTGGACATTACCACCCCATTTTTAGAAGCTTTCCAGAAACCTCTGTCTCACTGTAGCATCCAGTAGGACCTGGTCAATGTTATATAATTTCAAACCTGTGTTTCTAGTTTACCCTGCTCCCAAACTTTGTTCTTTTTAAAGAACTCTTTTGAATAATCCTATACTTCATAACCCTTTGAAACTTTTATCTGCTCTTAGCTCTACAGCAAACTACAAGACTCGAGGGGCATTCCTGGGGTCTGTACACTTTTTTTTTATTCCCCCCCCCAACTTCTTCTGCAACATTGGCAAATGCTTCCCCAGAAAATACCTCAAAATTCTCCACTTGCCTTCTGGTCTTCCACTCAAAACATCAAAATCTTCGGGACAGCATCTGAAGGATACTCATTGCATTTGGATCTTCAAGTTCAACCACTTAATAAACCAATTTAACTGTAATCTCAAGTGCAAAGCCTGAGATGCAAATGTCTCTTTCAGAAACATATTTTGAAGCAATAGTCACACATGACTCTGGAAAGATGATGATAATAGTGACTGCTTACAGCAAATGGTATTGGCCAAATTGATATTGTATCATACTCAAAAGGTCTGAACAGAAGCATCTGGGCCATCACAGTAGAGTTAAAAACAAGCCCATCGAAAATGGATAAACAATTAAAAATGTATTGAAAGAAGAAAGAAAAAGAGAAATCATTCCTAATTAATTCTAGTGCCCTGTACAACCCCAGACTATTTGTAATCCTACAGGGAACATCTTTATTGATCTGGGGGACGCTGCAGCAGACTTCTGATGCTTATCTCAGCATAAAAATAGGCTCTTGTGATGAGCAGTGATTTAATTACATGACAATCACTGCTAACAATGCATGGCGAATACCAAAAATATGCAGAGCAAGAGTGGCAGTGATAAATGCAAGGGAATGGCATTGACTTTCAGTAAAGTCGTCTAATGCAGAGATGGAGAGAGACTTCACTCCCCCTCCCCACCCCTTCTTCTAAGGTTGTAAGATGCTGTGTGGCTCCAGATACTCACTCTGAAGAGAGAGCCAACCACAGGCAGACAGAAGGTGGAGGAAGAAATAAGACAGCCATGATCAAAGCAAAATTTAGCACACAAGTCAATGAAACTAACACTCTTTTTTTGCTCTACGGGAAGGCATGCTCTTTCCACTCTGCATCTCCACATGAAAACGAAGATGGAGTATTTTCCCTACTTTGGGAGGTGGCAGAACTGAGCAAGTGAATAATACATGATTTTGCTATGCGCAGTTGCCCTACGCAGTAGGGAGTGATCAGTCAAATCTCATCTTCAACAAACAGTAGCTAGAACAGACGTAGCAGGAAGAGTTTGCTCAAGAAGTAAAGCGTTTTGTTTTGCTTCTTTTCGAGTCTCCTTAAAAAGTTGCCCACAGTAGGAATAACAAATAGTGTCACGATGACAAATTCCCTTTTACTCACTTACCCCGACTGAAGACGCAACCGAAGTATTTGCCAGCATCTTTGAAACTACTGTAACAACACCGGTGCACAGACTTTGTGCTTCTCTGAAGGAGTTTGGATCCATTTTATCCTCACACACCTTTGGGACTGAAGAAGAATCTAGGCTGACCACACATTTGGAAATGTAAATCCCAAGTGGTTAGGTTTTATCATCTCCAGCTGGTAGATGACAGTTAAACATTTAATATTCTTCCCAATCATAAAAGTAACTTACCACAAATGCAGAGATCAAGAGCAGAAAACTTCTTCATTCATCTGCTGGAAATTCTATTGCACAAATCAGGTGTAGAAGAGACATCCCTAATTACGCAGTCCCAGATTCCCTGGGGACAGGTTCTCTATTCATTCCCATCTATTTTCCTCTCAAATCATTGAAGCTCATCCTTCTTTCATGGGCTGTAGGCCACTCTTTATATGGACTAGCTGTGAGCACATGGCCCCATAGTCATTCTCATAGCCAGTGATCACCGGTGCAAGGCACAACCTGTTGACCATCTAAATCTAACCATAGCTGGCCCTGGAAGACCCAGACCCAGACTTATGTGCCCAGTCTGGGAGCCCGTCCTACCTTCTGCAAAGAAGTCTTCGAGAGGCTAGAAGGCTGGTTGCACTAGGACATCATCACACATGAAGTTTACACCAGCCTATCTTTCAGCTCTTACTTTCTTCCCCTGTAAGAGGCACATTGTCTTGTTCAGCCAAGAGGGAAATTGCAGGTGTTCAACACTCAGCAACCAACTGGCAATGTTCCTTCACGTAAAATTTAACAAGAATCACCAGCCCTCAGGTTAAAGCCATGCTGAGAACTTGAACTCGTGCCCGCCCAGGTGCTGTTGCAAACACCAAGACCTGAATGCTGCCTCCTGCTTCCCCGTGCTCAGTTTCATGATTCATGTCAGAAGAGCACGTCTTTTACCCAAAACAAAACGACCTTCTAAATTCTCTTGAAGCACTGCACTGCGTTAAGTTAGAGCATCGTAGAGAAAAGTAAATTAAAACCTCTATAATCTCATTAGGCTGTTTTTTCACTCCAACATTATTTCTAAATGCGCATGAATATTTACATTAATCATAAACATACCTTTAGTTTACATGTTCCTTCAGCTATATAATTACTGTTGCTGTTAGGGTCTTTGCCACTGGTAAAGTCTCAGGCAGATATTTTACCTGAAAATTACGGAATTTCGCCTGGCTTAACTTACTCCTGTTTGAGAACGATTAAAACACTCCACCTGCAATACAGCAGTTAACAATCATTTGTAGTATCTCAGCTTCCTTCCAAGTTGTTAACTTTAAGGATGCTAAAGAGAAGATATTCTTATCATGTCCCGGTGTGATTTGAGGGGGTAGGTGCACCAGAGCCCTGACATATGTAGCTTTACAGATAAAACACACATACAACATTAAGGCAGAATAAGACTCGCTTCTAAAATATGCCATAGTCTCTAAAGTCAAAGCTAACATTTCCCAAGCAGTCTATCAGCTTAGTTTAAAGCACAGAGAATCTAAAGGTTAAGGTTTGATTAGAAAATATTTTGTCGATTTTTTTCTTAACACATCGGAGCAGCCAAATTCCTTCACGGTGCGAACCTTCCAGTCTGATGGGAAAATAACTCCAGTTCCACTTGTGCTAAAGCCTGCAGGATCAGGCACTCCAAATGGAAAAAAAGTAAAATAAAAAAAAATAAAGCGTAGCCCCATGTAGAGCACAGGAAATTAAATGGCAAATGTCTGGTTTCTAATGGGACAGCCTGATACCCCAGGCAGTGAATTAACAGCAGCCCATCTAATTTCTAGGGGACAAGTGCTTTCACTTCCCCACAGAAAGGGGTGCTGGGCTGTGCTCTGTGGTGGGAGCCACAGCTCTGCAGGGCAAAGCCTGGGCTCTCCATCGCTCTGATGAGGCCCAGCAGAAGACTGAGGGGGAAGCAGAGGGAGGCAAAGCTGCGTTTGAAGGTTAAAATAGGACGTTTGCAAGCAGAAATAAAGAAAATTAAAAAGGTGCATGACATTTCCGCTGACTTTGCTTCACGTGGTTGTTTGCTTGCTTTCCACAAGGTGCATTTCAGTGACTGAGTTATACTGACAGTGATCCATAGGGCACCTGAGTCCCCAGTCCTACTCATGGTTATTCAAGAAACCAACCTTCAGCAGCAGCTTATGTTTGAGCAAACATGAGCACGTGTTGCATTTGCACGTATACATCAAATCCAGTTATTTACACACCGTCCAGTTAGTGGACATGTTTAGTCATATCTCCACTATTCTGTAATCCACAGGCACCCAGCATACTCTTAGAGTTAAAATTTCTGAATGTCTTCTGGCCTTAGAGATTTTAGACTGCAAATGTACATATTGTTGCACCGAAATGCCTACTTTAATTACAAATGTAAATTTATAACTTACATGCTATTGACTGGACAGATCAACAGTGTAAAACCTGGTAATTAGCATGGGCCAATTGACACACAGAGATACGTATCACATAATATTCTTTCTTTACTCAGATTTTTCATTTGGTTCTTAAAGAGTTTGATTACTGGAGTGTGCAGTAAGTGCCCATAACCCTCCTTTTGTTTAGGTAGGGCCTAGAAAATCCCACTAAATAGTTTTAAGCAGGTGGGGTAAGGCTTTACCTCATCTCCTGCTGCAGCACAGTCTCCATTTCAAATAACTTCTGGCCTTAGGTGTTACTCTGCACTGTCAGGTGATGTACTTGCTTACCTAGTCAGGTACTAAATGTTATAGCACAGTAAGCATTTTGCAAAGAATGAGGAACTTATCTCCTAATTCAGAAAAATTAAAAGTATCAGTTTAACCTCAAATGTTTATTGCATTTCAAACAGCATTTATCAAAACAAAGAGCTCATTACAACATATATAGTTACTGGACCATCCAAACCCCTTCGTTTGGTATATCTCCAGCATAACGATCTAATACAAATTATTCTGAAACAGCACTATCTACACGTTAAAAAAAAAAAAAGACATCACCTTATCTCCTGATCAGAAATCAGTTCCACATGGAACAATCTACAAGAAAAAAAACTCGATTATTAAAGTATCAGTCCAAACTTCTGAATAAATACACAATTTTTCCTGCAATTGAATGTTTTCACTCCAATCAATGATCAGATCTCACATGTCTGCTTAAATACGTCTGACTTTGTTCCGTACAAAATGACAAGCCTACAGTATGATACACCAGATGATAGTTTAAAGCAAGACAATGAGGCATTTTTTACACAAAAGATTGAGAAACTGGTTTAACAAAAGGGGTCCATGGACATCTATTGTATGGACAAGAAGGAGATTTACTGGAGATTTTGTAACTTCTACAAGGCTCTTTCCAACCAGCTTCATTAACTTGAAGTAAATCAAATCATGCAGAGATCTGGCTCAGCCAGAGAGACATGCCGGGAAAGATACAAAATGAAGAAGAACAGACGCAAGATGATAAGCTTTAGAATCTTTGGCATTTTTCATAAACATTTTCAAGGTTTTTAAATCTGTATATTCACCCATTTTCCCACACACTCTCGCCTATAAATACATTATACACATACTCTTCTTTATACACAACTTTGTACATGCATGGGTACACAAGCACACAAGAGGCATTTTTGTGGCTTTTTAAACCAGGATGATCTTTCTTCTGTCTTTCCATTTGCAGTTACACACAGCTTTGCATGAGCAAAATACATTCTTTATCCAATAAAGTCTATGAAAATGTGCCTCTCTTTATTCAAAGGCACAGTGGGGCTTGTTACTTTGAAAAATTACTGAATCTGGCTAATACTCCAGTGGAAGATACTCTGGTATTAGTTCTTCAAATTCATGCAACAGGCCCGCAAGATTTGCATCGCCGAACCACACAACATGATTCCATTTGGATCACCGATGCACAAGCAAGGTTTTACCCATTTTACCTTTAATTAACTGACTTCCAAAGTCATCTTTTTGCCAGAAAGAAGCCTGCTTCTCAGGATTCCCTATTTCTGTGCACTGTGAACTACCGCAGGGGTTACCAGTGGTGACCCCTGCCTGGGAATCACAAGCAGCAACTCCAGCTCTCGTGCTGCCGATGACTTGTTGTGGCGGCAAGTCGCTCCCCACAACATCCTACAGCACCTTAAGGACCGAGGGGTACACCAGCTTCAAAATGAAACAAGTTGACATACAGTTCTGTGTTTCGGTTTCCCTCAGTCAAACATCATGAATAATGCTGGTTATCTGAATTATATAAAGCAAAAGCACAACAGCTAAAAGACTGGTTAAGCAAGAAAGAAATCGCATTCTCTGAATGGAAAACGGGGTCCTTTCTTCTGTCTCTTCGTTGCTCAGTATCCATGACTTCATTTTCTGATCCTCTCCTTGTGAACCACCAGCAAAGACCACCAAGACATCCGTGGTGGACTAAAGCCTGTACACTATTGCACAACCACTTCTTTGGGCACCATGTTCTCTTTCTGCACAAGCACTTGTTTCTTTAAGGCTATAAAGTGTTTTTTCTCTTGGAGCTGTAGTGTTGACCCCTCTGGCTTTAGACAGGAGAACAACAGCTATGCTGAAAATATCTGATGAGATGGAATTATAAAAGGCAAGTCAACAGAGTCTTTTCAGGTCAGTGAGTTAGGTTTTTCTACAGTCTCTTAATCCTTTCATGGCAGAAGGTTCTCATGCATCCATTGCCAGCAATGGATCTTCAATGATTCCAGTATCCAAAGAGTTAACCACAGGGTGGGCTTTAAATAAAGAAGGAGAGGGGAAAAAAAAACACCAAAGAAAGAAAAACCCACAAGTGCTGGATGAAATATTGAGATACTGTTGGAGCTCCTAGCTCTTTCTGCTAATTATGATAAAAAACTTTTTAAAATGTACACTGCTTGAACAGAAGATGGGTATCAAAGACTCGTTAATTCAGAGCTTAAACCTTTCTAGGCACAGTGATTTAACTCAGAAAAGAATAGCTTTCATATCTTAATGTAAATCTGTTGGATATGTTAAAAACTGCTTCAGAGCATCTCTTCACATCAGCTCAGCTGATCTGCTACACTAAGCGGAATTATCTCTTCCTACATAAAAGAGGGAGTGCTGCCACATCCAGCCTTGCCTCTGCAATCGAGGGGTGAGGGGGGTAAAGATGCAGTTGCACCATCCACTCCCATTCTCCTCCTCACCCCACAACCTAGTTCATACATTCCACCTCACTCTTTTTTGGGCTACGCTGCTATTGTGCCGGAGAAGACAACCCAAAAAGACAATCTGGGATAGGTGTTTATCATAAAACGTGTCTTCAAAACAACAAAAAAGTCTGTGGTAGTGATCGTAGTGTTGTCTTGAAGCAAGAAGAAGAGGAGGGGGGAAACATCCTATAGCGCACTCCGCTTCTTCCTAATGGGGCTGGAGCTGCTGTATGGTTTCAATTCAGCGTGCTGCACCTGTAAAAACAAACAGACATGACGTTTGCAGTTAGGTAACTCTAGCTCACTACAGCGTGTGTTAATGGCTCCCCGAGGACAAACCAAGGGAAACTAAGGAAGGTTCAAAAGTAATGAATCATTTTCTAAACACAGGAACATGGGGGATTAATTGCAGGAAGGATTTGAGAAGTCATGCATCATTTCTTGAAACGAAAATATTAAAAGCAGATTTTTCTAATGAGATACATGGGGTTCTACCTGATTTCAGCAATGTAGGCTAGATCTTTTGGGTTTGTTTTGGTTTGGGAGTTGTTTTTCTTATCTTTCTGGCATTAACCTGTAAGTTTAATAAACTTCTCTCAAGAGTTTCAATTTAAGTGGATCCCAATACGCAGTGAGATGACAGTTGTCAAAACCGTACACAGACCTTGGGATGCTGACATACTTAATCATTCCAGAGAAGGAAAATATTTTCCTAACTAGAATCTGGACAGAGCAGCCTGCACCTTTCAAAACCATTTCATGTAATATATAATGGTTAAAACATGTGTGATCAATGGACAAGGATGGTGTACTCTCCAAATTGTCTGTTGTGCTACAGAAGAGTATTCCCACCAAAATCATGGGGAACCTTTTGCGGAACATGTCATCATTTTCACTCCTCCTCTGCCTTTTGTCCAACATGTGTGGGGTGTAAAAGGCTAAGGTACTGACAGAAGTAATTTCTAACTTATTGTAGTACCACAGTGAATGATGATGCATTGATAGTATGTAAAATGAAGCAGACAGAGGGTCTTTGGAGCTGCCATGGATGAATTTTCACCAGAGCATGTGGCTGCCACACAGGCTCACTTATTTTTAGCGCTAGTGGAAAATTCTGAGAAGGTTTGCCCCATCCCAAGAACTTTTATCATTCCTCCCATAGCAAATGGTTATCATTTTCCTTGGAGAGCTCAAAGGATCCCAAAATGATGGAAACCACTCAAGGAAATGTTATAAATGTAAATGTTAAATAAAGCATAAATAGAAAAGCAGCTTATCTTTAAACATAAACACTACAAGGGCATATGCAAACCATCACTACAAATCCAGCATGCTCTACAAGAGCAATGACAAAAAAAAAAAATCACTGAAGTTTAATGCCTCTATGATCATTTCTGTTTAGCTTTCTTCCTCCCACCAGTATACGGCAAGATTTCTCTCCAGTTATTAGTGCTGCCACCAACCAATCTGGTGGCCTCTTGAGATCAAGGTCACCAGAAGCCTTTTCCAACCTTGTTTTGTACCAGATGCCTCGACGCTGCATGTGGGCAATTATTGTTCTGTCTCCAACAGAGTAAAATCACTACAGGCGAGATTGTGATCCCCTTATTCACAGTGAGCAGAACCTCACTGTGAAAGTGTCACGACTCACAGAGGAAGGTGCAATGTCAACGGGATCCAGGGCCTTGGGATCAGGGCCCAGGGACACAGATTCCAGTTGATTAAGACGAAAGAAAAAATCCTTCATATCCATTACCCAGCAAGACTATTTTCCTGACTCCAAGAGAAATAAACAGATCCTGGCATTCTAAAGGACTTATTGTTCAAATAATTTCCAGGAAGATAGGTGAGATTGCTGAAGACAGTGTTGTTGTTTAAAAGAAATAGGAGAAGAGATGAGACTTGACTGAAATTGAGGGAGAATAGATTCTGGTTAGATTAAAAGTTATAATTCCATAATGGTAGAAGATTGACCTGATCAACCACTAAGTATTTTATACACGTTTCAAGGCTTTCTTTAAAGAAAATGATGAGCATAGCATTGCCCAAGGGAGGCCTGGAGCTCAAGGTGGGTGGGAAGGAAGATTTCTGAGAGACAGCTGATATGAAAAGAACCCCAGCAAGCACAAAATCACAGAAATAATGCCTCCTACCCACCCCCCCAACTTGAAAAAAAGGGAGAATTCAGCAAATCCTTTTGGACGGTTATCTCTATCAAAGAGACTATTTTTCTCTTCCCTCTGTACAAATACCGGAGCAGAAAGGTGACAGAAACCATAGTTCAGTAACCACACTGGGTGATTTTCCAGATCATTTTTTAAGTAGGTCTTTCTCGGGATAATGTTTCTGCAATCGTTTTATCCTTCTGACAAAGGATTTTTGGCTCCCATCTCTACTAACACTCTCCCCCCTCCTCCCTTTGTGGATTTTCCCTGATTCCTTATCTCCATTATTCAAAAGTGCTCCAGCATTGCATTCCCCAAGCAGAGCACCCAGCCGCTCTCAGTGGTGGCCATTCATTACTTACCTTTTGAACATCAGATGGTACCCTGGAGAGGAAGTCTAGTAGCTCATTATTGTCGATGGCGTAGGGATTTCTAAGCTTCTTAGTAAATTTATTTATGCCTAGGAAAAAAAAATGCAAACGAAATAATACAACCCTTTTCTATTCCCTCCCTCCTAAATTGTTCAGGCAAGGTGAAAAAGGGAAGAGGAATTTGTAAGTAAAAATTAGTGTGAAAACAATGCCTCACACTTAAAAGCCACGCACATGTTCCCTAGCACGCAGAATCACTCACAAGTGTCTGCTGGAGGAAGCACAGGGCATAATTTAGAAACTTATTTCTTTATTTGGGGATCATCTGTTATCAAAAACATGGCAAAAGGAGATTTCAGTTTGCATTCATTCTGGGGTACATTGTAGGGAGAACACACAAATTTGCAGCCCAGACTGCTGTTAAATCCGTTATCCTAAGTGACCAAAGGCATTCCCACTCCTTTTGCTCTGGGAACTGGAGAGGTCTGAAAATAATTAGCAGGATAAAGGGCTTTTTCCTTCCATTTCTTCGGAACATGAAAGCTTCCCTTCTGCATCATGTCTCATAGCTTATGCTCCCTGCAGAACCAGATTTGACAAGCTGCCCACATGATGATGCTGTGAGAAACTGTACAAACTTATCACAAGATTTATTTTATTTGCATTTGGGGTGAATAATTTGGCAACAGTGTTTCCCTTCTCCATGGACTTAGCTATGCTTCTGCTATCAGAGGTGGTCCGTAGTCTGGACAGAAGATCTATGGGAGTACAATGCTCATATTATGGTTGAGTTCACGACGCCTTCTCTTCTGCCCCTTTGAGGAGAGGCAGTGATGAGGGGCCAGTGCCATTTCTATTGCATGGACTGGGATGAGAAAGTGAGAGACCTGAGCACCCTTCCCAGCTCTCCCCTTGTGCCAATCCAACCTACTGCCACCACTTCCCCACCGACAAATAGCAACTACTGGTGTGGCTACGTAAAGGTGTGGTAGAAGAGCAACGTATCATTAGGCAAAGAGAATCAGCCAACTCATTTTAAAGAAGAGCAAGTGAATTCAAATGTTGGTTGCTTCTGAGGATCGTAACACAGTGTTCAATTCTATCACGTCCCTGTGCAAAATCTCACAGCAGTTTCCCTGAAAGTGATTTCCAATGTGATGGCTGCTCCGGCCTTCTCCTCTCTCCGAAATGTACCTGCTTCACATCTGAGATTTCGCTTTTAAGCCTTATACTTGTAGCAAAATGCCAACACCATTTTCTGTGTAGCTGATTTTTAAAAAACAGAAAATACCATAAGGTCTTTTGAGGCCTTGCCACAGGGTAGTTGTTTAACATGTATCATATTTGAAGGCCCTGTCAGTCTAGATGATGTTGAACGGATGTATAGTTTTCATGTACTCGCCATGTCTTCCATACAACAGCAATATTTTGTTACTGAACTTTTTACTCCTAGCAATTTCTCTCCTTCCCTTTTGCCCTTTCTTTTGATTTAATCCTTTATTTCATTTATTTTTTTTGCCCAAGAGCAGCTTTTTGTACTGCCACCTTCTCATTCCCCCCCTTTTCTGCATCCAGGAAAGCCAAGACAGCAGCAGATGGGTCAGCCCTGGAAAGGTGATGGGGGGGTCCCTACAACCCAGAGCTACACCAGGGCTGAGCTTCAGTGGTTCAAGAGGGTTACCCCACTACGCTCTCAGTCTGAGATAGAAGGTGTCACCCTTAACAATATAAAAGGCCATTTTGGTACAAAGAAAGTCTTCAAACAGCTAGGATGCCATCTCCTTTTGCAAAAGTTCATCTTACTCTTCTTCATAACATCACCAGGAAAGTTTTCATTTTTCAAAGCTCCTCTTTTACTTCATGATGCACCTTCATACAAATATTTTCTGACCCATGACACAGAGATGCTCAGTGCCTCCTATTGGATCATGGGGTCCTGGGCACACAGCTCCTCCCAGCTGCAGGAAAATTAAGAGCCAAAAGGCTCATGGGGTCCAGACCTTCATAGATCAGGTTTTCAAACACACCTTGTCCACTCCCTACCATTTCCCAACTGGGGGTCTCCAGAACCAGGAAGTTAATTCCTCTACATCATCATGATCATCATAATAATGACAACAAACAACAATAACAACAGTTTATCTAGACTAATGCTCTTCTTGTGCTGCTCTTGGAAACTTATGAAGAACCCTAAGAAAAGCAGACCATCAAATCACCCAGAGTGGGGAAAAAAAAAGTAATTATAATTTTATGGCATATTTATGTACCTCTAAGCAACAGCACATGATTGTCCATGTAACAGGTTGTCTAAAGCTTGTTTGATTTCATTCTGTAGATACACATTGTGCTTATTACATGCAAGTGAGACAGGGTCGAGTACTTACCCCAGATTAAAACAATGTACCTCAATGGTATAAAATACAAAACAACTGTTGCCGCTGCCAGGACCAAGCAGGCCAGGACAGAGAGGAAAGGCACCGTCCAGTTGAATGTGCTGTAAAGAAAAAACAACAATCCTTCTCAATGTTTCTGCTCTTGGACACTGCTTGTACTCTGCTGTCCAATAATAATTTCAGGACGTCTTTGCAGTGCTCGCTGCATTCAAACGCACTGTAAATTGCAGACCCTTTGGAAGGTGGATAAGCAGATTCCTACATCTGGATGCTTTAATGGATTAAGGGAGATATCTGAGAGGCAGATATCATGATAAAGAAAGAGGAGATGGTCTCTGGGGAGCTCAGTGAAGTTGTTAGGCGTGTAACGAGCTGCTTTTGTTTCTTCTTGTACATGTCGCACTTGTTACACATCTATGCTTGCCAGTCACCTCTCCATTATTCATGGGTGGATTATCTGATCTGGACATGAGGCCATGTTGCAGGTGTGAGCCATCTGAGCTGGCTCCACTGTGCCACAGTGGAGATGACATGGGATACGTGTCAGTGCACGACTCAAATGAGGCAGGTAGCCAGACTTGAGCCTGCCAGTAACCTGGAATGCATTAATTAGGACTGATGCTAAACCTTAAAAGAGCAGTTGAAGTAATTTCTCTGTAGGTAGGGATTAATATATTCTATATAATTCTCTCATTATTGATGTATTTGGTTTTATTTCATTACGCTTTCAACAATTTCTCACTATATTGAATATAGAAGGCTGTCTTGGGCAAGCTATAGTATGCGAGCAGCAATCCAACGTTCTGCACAGCACAGATCTCCCAAAGGGAGCACTCTCAAGAGGCTCAGCCACCACAGGCATTCAGACTTCAGCAGCATTGTAGCACAAAACAGGGTTTTCTTTCATTCACACCACTCACTTGTAAGCCCACAATGGACTTAAGGTGAGAAGATACTGCTAACACAGCTTCGAGGTTACTTTGTCCCCCTGTGCCCTTGTAAGATCCATCTCTACAGCACCCACCAAACACTGAGACACCCGGACTACGTGAATACCAATCAGTTCATAGGTGGATTTACAGATCTGAGTATCTCTGTTTCATACAAACTGCCTGCTAACTTCATCACATCATGATGATGGGGAGTAGGAAAAATAGAATCAACGTGGACCACTTATCAGGCTATAAAATAAGACGAACTTCCCTTGACAGATAAAATTAATAGGACGCCAAAAGAATTACTTTTAAGCTTCAATAGATGTATTAAATATTAAGTAAAGATAGGTGGGAGAGGACCCATCATTATCAATCAACGTAGCTTAAGTTAAAGTAAAAAAAGTAGCAAAACAGCTCAATTCAGTTAAATTATTAAAACTCCCTATGATTGTCTAACTGAAGTGACAGACGGAAACTGTAGCACAATTCAGTCTGTCACTTACAGAAAAAACTTTGGTGGCATTTTTTAATGGTACATTACTGTTGAGTTACAATGGAATTCTTCTGAAATTACATCGGGAATTCACATTAATACCCAACGAATTCACATTAATACCCAATGTGTTCTTTAACGCCATTGTTACCAAAATGAATACAAGGATTAACAGTGTGTCAGCACTCTGAGTCTTCCTGCCACGCAGCTGGGCAGAACAGTGCCCTGTTCATAGACTGGGATACATCTTTGGGCCACTTCCACCCCAGCTGGGGTGTCCGGCGTGGAACCACAGGCACATGTGTTCACGGTATTTTTAGCTTGAACCCAGCTCCTCATTAAAGAGGCCTGATCACAAGCCATCACTTTGTGTTCAAAACAGAAAACAACGTGGGTCAATTAAGCTCCAGTAAAGATTGGGTTATAAAAGTTTGTGTGAGGGATTTTTTTTTTAGGTTCTTCACCTCCCTGTTTTGTAAGGTCGGGAATACCCCATCTGCCTGCCCTTGCAATAAGACCCAGAAAATCCTCTTTGGGTTTCCCTGTGGTATCAGTAGGAAGCAGACAGCTCAAAATGGTAAAAAGAGAACATCAACATGTTGGGTAGGGAAATAACTACAGAATCATAGAATTACTGAGGTTGTAAAAGACCCCTGAGATCAAGTCCAGCCTATGACCCAATACCACCACATCAGCTAGACCACGGCACTAAGTGCCACATCCAGCGTCTCCTTAAACACCTCCAGGCACTGTGACTCCATCACTTCCCTGAGCAGTGCATTCCCATGCCTCATCACCCTCTCCGTGAGGAAGTGTTTCCTGATATCCAACCTAAATCTCCCCTGATGCAGCTTCAGGCCGTGCCCTCTCATCCCATCACTAGTTGCCTGGGAGAAGAGCCCGACTCTCACCTGACTACACCCTTCCTTCAGGGAGTTGTAGAGAGTGAGAGGGTCCCCCCTGAGTCTCCTCTTCTCCAGGCTAAACAACCCCAGCTCCCTCATTTGCATGGTAATCCCCGTAACTGGGCCAGCATGAGTAGGGCATGGAGAAAGCAACATCCACCATCAATTCCTACCTACCTTTCATGAAGGAAATTAAAAGAAATACCTGAAAATTTCTGTGTCCATACCTCCAAGCAATATTTTCCCTTGTGTCACATCATGACTCCCTATGCCCATCAAAGACAGACAAGATCAGAAATTGGGGCAAACGGGTGAATGTGAGGGCTACATCAGCAGAGCACATAGCTTCTACTCTTCTCTATGCTTTGGAAATGCTTTTGGAGTCAAGGACCACATGAGGAGAAGGAATGGTGGTGGGGTCAGCTAGGTTCTACTGCTGCACCACGCAGTCATTTTTGGAGCAAGAAAGTCACTCCACCTTAATCCTGCTGGCTCTGTTTCATCGTAAATCATGGCTAAGCAAGAAAAAATTATCACTTACTTTTTAATCCTCTCTCCAAATGATGCTATTTCTTCCAGGATGGTTTGAACAGCTATGATGATCTCTTGGACCATGTGGATTCTGTCAATTAATCCCTTTTTCTCAGATTCCTAAAACACACACAAAAAAAAGGAAAATCAAAATGTTTTACACATTCAGTATTTGTGAACAAGTTTGTGTGAAGAAATTAATATTCCCAGTACCATGAGCTCACTGAAGGAAGGAGGGAACACATCCCCTCGGTTTATCACATACAGTTAAGGTGAAGACATATAGTTCCCTGTATTTTCTTCCTTTTCCTCAGAACATGGGCAGAGGTTTCTACATCTTGTAACACAAACTGACTGCAGGATCTCAACCAAGCTTTCCCTGAGGAACCCAGCTGCACACCAAACCAGAAGAGATGCTGAGCACCCAGAAGTCCAGCTGACCTGTGTGGGAATTCTGGGTGCTCAACGCATCTCAAAAACAAGAACACTCTCGTGCATAACTTCTGTATATCACTTTTCTGAGCTTTGTAGGCTCCCAACAGCCATGCTGCTGTCTGTATATAAATTAGCAGCGAGGTAGTGAATGCAACAGTTTTTTGAACATTCTGTGTACAGAGACCTATTCTTTCACTGGCGGGGAAAAAAAAAAAAATCAAAGGAAAAAATGTCATTTTCCTTTTACAGCAGCCATCTCACTTCATTTCTTACTGTTTATTTTAGGCAACAACATTACAGGACATTACTACACATGTGCAGAAATAAAAGGGACGCACAGAATGAATTAAAAATCAAAATGACTTAAATCAGCCTTGAAAATCAGTGTACAATTATCAGCATTCAGCATTTCTTTGCCGGCAATCTAACACACATACAGGCATGCAAATTGGTGTGGTTGCAGATATTCTAGTAAGAAATCAGCAAAACATTCACTTACTACAAAACACAGAGCCCTGGACACTGATTTTACATCACATTTAGACTCTCCAAAATCAGCCCAATTTAGAAATAAAAAAAAAAAAGAAGACATTTTAAGCTGTGTTTTAACCAGTCAGTGTCCAGAGAGTGGAGATGCTGGTAAAATACACACTGCATCCACATTCTGTGGTGCTCAACTGCCAGGGCAAGGGAAAAGGTGGGTAGGAGTAAGCAAGGGCAAGAGCCACTGCTGCAAATTCTGCTTCTGTGTCGTGAACCCACATTATTTCCCCACATAGGAGAGAGGTTGAGAGGCTACGGAAACTCGTGGCAGGCCAAAGAGGTGAAGGCTCATTGCTACAGCCTCTTGGCACTGCCGTGCTGCGAGATGCTTGCGTGCATCTGGGACCACATCACTGTGTGCTGGAATAACACATGAACCGTCCTTGGATGCCGAGAGGCGGACGTGACAATACAGCTCTTGTAACCCCTTGAATTACTTACTGCCCATTTCTCTTTGCAGTAATTTCTGAGTTTAAAAAAGCCAGCCAAAACCACCACGGAGTTATCAAGCTCCAGACATTTGAATATTTGCCTTTAGGTTGCAAGAGAGTGCGCAACGAATAGAAGCAGCATTTTAAATAATCACACATTTCGGTGTGAAAATGAGTATTTTTACATTAATAAAACAACCAACAAAAATGAAACCCTTGGGGTGTGAAATAACCCCAGAACAAAATAAATAAATAAATAAATAGTCAGTTTATGTGAAAATAGCACCAAAAAGTCATTTTCACAGAACTCCAGTTATAACCTTGTTAGGCTCAAATGTAAATGACACATTAAGATTATATTTAACTATTCACCCACTGGAGTGGTACAACGGTCCCTTAGCCATACTTGTCTTTATTGCACCAAACTCAGGAGTAGAAGCTGGGGAGCAGTTCATGGAGAACCAGCCAGTGGGTATTTCACTCTGTCCGAATTCAGACAGAGGGGTAAAGAAACCACTTTAGATAAAGTGATATTCCAGGGCAAGCCTACTCTTGCTACCCAGAGCTGCAAGGAAGATCATCTGTCAACTCTATCTGCATCATGCTGACTTCATTTACACGTCTTCGAATGAGCTAAGAAATGTGGTGATAACATACTTCAACCAATACAACACAACTTCTGGTGCAGCCACCAAGCAGTCTAAGAAAATAGAACAGAATCTACCAGTTCCTAGGATATAATGACAATGGCAAGAATATTCTTCACTAGCATGCATGCTAAAATCACCCCTAGACAACGGCGTTTTCAATTTATAATACAAAATATGCCCAACCAAGGAAAAAGCAGAGACGAACTGGGATTAGAAAGCCTTGTAAATGAAATCAGCTAAAGGGTAAAACACACTAGCAACTGCTTTTGCAATATGCGCCGCAATATATGTGCAGAATAATCTGAAACATCCTGGAATTCTGTCAACGTCTTTTTTTTGTTACTCCTGTTTTGTTCTGGAAACCTGCAGTCTAAACACATCTACAGGATGATTAGGTCATCAGTTAAGCAAGAGAGAAGCAGACAAATGAAGTGCAACAAACGGGATTTTCCAAATTATTTAGGTTTTAGAGTGTTGTTTATGCTTTCTGCAGTCAGCACCTTGCCAAACCCTGTTGGAAGGAGTAAGAAAGTTCATCATCCCTTGAGATGACAGTCATTGGTCCATATTTATTACTAAATGGGAATTATCATACAGAAAGCTATACTTCAACATCACCATGCTTGTAGAAGATGTAAAAAATAATCCTAACTACATCTACTACTAAACACACTTTCCCATCTGTGCAAGGTCCTACCACCGAGACAGTTGTTCTCCATCTTCCTCAGGTATCATTCCTTTTTTATTTATTTTGGACTCAATATATCATGCTGTTTGAAAACAGGATTTGGACACTTGTGGTTCAAAAATCACAAGTCAGATACTTTTTCTTGAATTAAAAATAAAATATCCTGCTTGTTTCTGGCATATTTTTCCTAACACCGGTGCAGAAACTTCCATTCTTTCAAGGCCTTTGTCATCCTTCTTTCTTAGCTGCTTACAGCACTGTGGGTGAACCAAAACGAGTCTTAAGCATCTGGGAAAGAATTAACTCCATCAAAATGAATTTACAACTGAGAATTCATTATATAATCAGTGTGTTACTTCAAATCTTCCTTGCACATCCTGATTCAAGAAACCTTCATTTCTACATTAATTACCTGAACAAAACCACAAAAGGGGTCTTACAAAAGATTAAGCATGTCAGGGGAAGAAACAGAAAACAAAAAACCCACCAAACACCACCACCTCGCAAATTCAGAAATTAAGTCTTTTGTGTCCAGCTAATGTACATCAACTTAAGTTTGTAAATGAAGACACCAAATCTCCGCCATACTGAGTGAAAGCTAGTTCTAGATCTTTCTGTTTCTGAAATATGTAATGGTTAACACACAGAACAAGTAAATGCACTCAAAGTGTCACTACAGCTCTGTGGTCCTTCTTCCCCTCCCTGTGACGTTATGCTGCTCCCAGACATTCAGGGACTGTTGCAAAAGGAACTGTCCCATTACCGCAAAACTGAGGTCCTTCCAGTGCCAAAGAATTTAAGCGTGTGAAAAACAGAGCAGGCCAGGAGAGGACATCTCCAGCATTAACATGGCGATTCACGATGGGTGAGCTATAATTGTCAGAGCTGGGCTTGCAAGGAAAAATCCTAAGATCTATGGGGGAAGAGACCGAAGGCCAAAATTATCAACTGTGTGCTCTGCAACAAAGACCAAATAACACTAATTATTGCTTCTGCTCTAGTAAAGCATCCATTACTGAACTGAAAACTCAGATGGTGGAGATTTAGCTTCTTATGATTATTTGCTTCAACTATTAATAGCTTCCATCTTTACAAAAAGATGTTCCCTATTTTTTTTTTAAATCCACCCTTCAGATATTTATCCTCTGGATATACCCAAACCACTAGGCAACACTCGAAATGAGTAGACAATTTTTAACGTTGTTATCTAAGTGTATTTCTGATGTATACTGCAAATATTGTATGTACTAAAACCTTCAGCTTGAAGCCACGAGCAAGTTCTAAATACTTGCTCACTTGGATTTCATGTAAAACACTCTCAACAAAAAGAAATCTCGTGTGCGACTTTCAGACAAGTGGTATTCATCAGTAGATTTTTGGCATGCCAATGGAAACTTAATATATAAAGCTGAGGAACACTTGGGGGCAAGGATGAAGAAAAGAGGAGGAGAAAAGAAATAAATAGGGATTAACGAACAAGGAGGAAGAAAACAGGATATAGGCAACAGTCAGTCAGGAATGAAAATCTTGCATATCTTCAGGAATTCAAAGAGTTAGTCTGCCTCACCCTGGGCTGGCCTAACTTTCAGGATTAGCTTTTTTACAGTAGCTACCTCATTCTGCCACTGTTGCTACAAGTATATTAGGGCAATGTTTTACCAGGATTTACCCCACAAACCAGACATGAATTCTCCAGGGTAGTAGCAACAAAAAACATTGATGGAAAAGGGAAAGAAAGGAAAAAAGCTCAAGCATGCATGCCTTTTTGCTCCACTATTATTCTGAGTTTTTATAAATAATAATTAAAAAAAAAAAACAACCAAAAAACCCAACAACAAAACATGCATGCTGCAGTTATTTAAAGAAAAGAAGACTTAGCCAAATCTGTATTTAACTTGCAGCTTGCTCTGTGCTAGACTACAAAACCCTGACCTTACCGGTGTTCAGCAAAACCGGTGCCAAACAACATCTTAAGGCCAAAATACTTTGTAGACGAAGAACTTTGGAAACCAGAAAGATTTTATTTGGTATAAACAGCAGACCGCTGGCCTCTATTGTCTGCAGGGAACACTTCACTCGCAGCTTCAGTCTAGCAGCAGAAAGAAGCTCTTGTAGGAGGTGGCAGCCACGGAGTGACAGACAGTCTCTTGGTAGCTAAAATGAATTCCAGGCAGAGCTTTGAAAATAGTCACCACAGCAACCTTGAACTCGCTCCTGCCTTCGGTGGGAGCCAAAGGCGGCTGAAACAAGCCCGGCAAAACGCTTTGCTGAGTCACTGCCTTGCCCGACGCTGCAATATCTGGTGCCTATCGAGGAGGGCTTCTCAGCACTTCCAGGAGGACCGGAGGGGCCGGCTGCCAAACTCTGAGCAATTTGCCTCGTGCAGTCCCGAAACTGTGCATCACGGGATCTTTTTGTTTATTAACACCATGCTGCAAATGTGCCTGCCTGGCTGTGGAAATTTAGCGAATCTGAGCGTACTTGAAATAATTACCAAATAGAGGAAATGCAACACATACGGGTCAATTTATGCTCTCAGTTAAAAAGGTGTGAAATCTGGAATAATTCCACCAGAGCCAATAGAATCGCTTCACATTGCTATGAAGAAGGGCACCATCAACTTTAAAAGGGCACATTTTAAAAGCAATGGCACATCATCCTACAGCTGAGGCTGGGGGACCACTGGCTAAAAGGCAGAAGATGACCACTTCACACCTTGTTCATCAACACTTACACTTTCTTTGCTTATGCCAGACAAACTTCATCTGTGCACAGAAGACCAGCAAAAGTCTCTCTCCTAAGCTCAACCCCCCCAAAAAAGCTTATGTGGGGAGGCTTAGGTCATAACTCTGTTGCTTTTCTCTCTGCACAGGCGTGAAATGGAGGGGGTTTAAGAGGCGTTCGCTGTACTTGCTCACGTTTTCATAGACATGTAAAGTAACCCAAAGTCTGGTGGCATTGCTACGAGTTTTAAAGCAATAGTGGTAGTCACAACAGAATAAAACACCATTCAGGCGAGGAACATGTGTGTAAGGAGCAACAAGAAAGAAGCCTGAATGGAGATAAAAAGTCATCAGTAGTCTTTGATTTAAAAGGGGAAGGGAAAATAAAACAACTTTGGTCAAAATAAGTGCTTTCTCCTGGAAATACACATAAGAACTAAGAACAATCACTTGGTGATTAGACTTAAACTACTGGATCATCATCTATAATCTAGGCAATGAACTTCAGCAGTTTGGGTTAAAGGAGATAGAGCTATTCATATGTCTAGCCAATACAAAATAAATTTTAACAACATTTTAAATAGTTGGAATTGGAAAACTTGTATGAAGTGTGCTTAGAAGTGTCTCATCTTCCAGCTTTGGATCGAGCAAAGCTCAGACAAGTAGCACAATCTGTCCCTTCAGCTTCTCCATTGCTAACATATTCATGGTCTGTACATAGACTCATTTTGAAGCAACAAGAAGCCACAAAGAGCCAATTAAAAAGAAACAGCACTTTAAGGAAGTCCAGACCTACACAAACACACACCTTGTGGGGTTTTTTAGGACACCATCCTGCCCATAATTTTGTGGAGAAGGTGAGTGCCTCTTGTTAGCTCCCCTGCGTATCATGGAGTATTTTCAAGTCGTTACCATCATTTCTGTTCAGTGATCTTAATGGGAGATGTTGAAATATTATACTGCAATTGTTGTATTCAAGAGAAAAAGAAAAACTAATGAAATTATTTATACTTCCAGGGAAGCAAACAATGAGATGATATTGTCTTGAATGACCTTTCCTAAGTATGGGGATATAACATCTTACACAATAGACTCTTGGTTCATGTTTCAATTACTGACCTTTACTGTGGAGAAAATTAATGCAATTTTCATCGTAATCCACCCGTACAAATAAGATCCATACGGAAGGTTTCCACATGCTGAATCTAACTCAAATGGAAAATGTCAGCTGTTTGCTACTGGATGAATTTGACTTTAATTTGTTCGGCTGGAGTCTTTTTGAATTGCATTCATGAAACTTTGTCTATTTTTTCTACCTATTTTTGACAGACTATTTCCTATATTAGAAACATTGGATTTTTCTTCCTTGGGATTTTTTCCCACTTTTTTCCAGTGCGTAAGATACTAAACATTTCTTGGAAGTTGCCAAACAACTTGGCATAAAGCCACAGTGTCATCTGATCTTTCCCTATTACATCCCATTAGGCAAGCAGGGCTATGTTGGCTCACCATTGGATAGAAACCCTCCAAAAAAAAAAAAAAATCAAAAAAACAAACCACAAAATCCAACAGGAATTATTGTTGATTTAGCTTTCTCTCTGATTTTCTTTTGAATCAGTTACCAGACCTGGAAATAGGAGTAATTTAGGTTTTGTCTGTTTTGGAGGAAATGCAAACTTTTATCCAGACAAATAAAGATCATGAGAAAACTTCAAGACTCTTTCCCATCGGGTGCTATGATGCTCTCATTCAACAGAGTAACTGTCTGCTCCTGAAGCTCTACAGTCATCACCAAATAAGAAAAAAAAAAAAGCGTAAAATAAATAGAAATTATCCACAATCAGACAATTTACATTGAACTGCATGTAACTTGTCTATACCTTTCTACTGGTGGGCGAAAGATGTTTTGGTGATGTGAGTTTAAAACAATCCTTATTCAGACAGCCTGACAGACCCCAGAGCTGACACAACGCAGCCGGAACTCCATGTCCAAGATGGCACAAATCCGAGAAGGCATTCATCCTCTGAACAGCTTGTGCCAAAGGGACAGAGTTCTCTTATCTTTTATAGTCCTCCACGATGGTATTTGGGGAGGGGGAGAGGGGGGAAAAGAGGGGGGAGTTGGCAATTAAGCCCTGTCATTTAAGACAGATAGTTTAGGTGGAGGGAGTTAATCTGCTCTTGGGTTTTTGAACTAAGCGTCTGTATATTTATAATTTGTAAACAGTTCAGCTCTTAGAGGGTGTGTTACAATTCCCAGAAGCATGGTTTGTTATGTCTAACATGCAGCAGAACCCAGAAAGGCGATGTGTGTGAGTATTTTGATACAGCGTAATGATAGGAAACAGAAACAGTGACCTCCTATAGAACAACCCAACTAGCAAATTTCAACTTTAGGAGCTCTTGTATTAGGAGGGGGGAATAAAAAACTACACAGACTTCTTTTTAAAGCATAGTTGTCTGTTTAAATGTTGACATTGCCATGAGATAATGTCGTAAAAATACATTTTTCTTACACACCCTAGAGAGCATTGGCCACCCTCAGTCTTACAAAAGTCACTTTAAATAACCTAATGTACTTCAAGATGTGAGCCATCGGAGTGTAAGCGTGGTCCTTCACTGATGCAAAGGGGATAGACCTGGGGCAGGACAAAGACATTAAGGCAACGCTGCACAGCACTTGACATGGGACACACACCGTGGCTGGCAAGTCTCCTGATGATAATTGTGTGTCAGAATTCCATAAACCCATAACACCAGTATATCAATTAATACAAGTTATGAATTACTAGTGTTGTAATGTTGGGTTACAAAGTGTTTGTCTTGATGAGAAAGTCTGCTGGAGGTGTCTATGGGGAGTAGCTTTACCAAGTGCTACCAGCGCTCCGTGTCAGACTCACTGTGGATGCACAAAACGGGCACGGGGCAATGCAGTTTACAAAACGGTAGGGCCAAATCATCAATTAGCAGATCAACATTGATTCTCAGGAGTTTTTCCAAACCTGCATACCTAGCTAAAAGAACCAGGACAGAGAATGAGAGTGAAGTTATTCAGTGAGGGTGGGAGACAAAAATGCAAAGTGATTAGATCTATATTTAAGGGACCCAATTATACAGAGAATGAAAGTCACTGAGGTTAAATCTAGGGTAAATCTAACCTAGAATATTTTGACTTTGCAGCAATGAATCTATTGCACAGCACAGGAAATGGAGGAATAAATACATGTTTAATATATATTTAATACTTTTTTACTTCTTTTCCTCCTCACCTCAGCACTTGCAAATGAAAAAAAAAAATTAAAACAAGAAGAAAGTAAATTGGATTGGTTCCAGCAAGTAAGTTACACCTTTAGGGACCACACAAATAAGATGTAAGGTCAACATTTACAGGTGTCTAGCTTTGGACAATCACAAAACAGAAATTATCAACTTTTAGAGATATGCAGTATTCCTCTGAAAAAGATGTAATTTTCATTTAGCAACTTCTGATGAGTTCCAGACACTGGTTCATTTAGTTGACCAATTTTATGATGCAGAGAGTGAATTATAAACTAGAACATTTAAACAATTATTGTGTGTTGCAAGAAGCCCGTAATTCAGCTAGATTGTCTAAAGTTCGCTTTATAACTTTGACAGATTTCTGGTTGCTCATTAAAATATAACCTCCACAGAAGAGCAGGTTAAATTTAAATAACTATTCCCATCAATTAGTCTGCTAAGCTTCAATTCTAGTGCCTGTGACTGAGAAGAGTTAAGGTGCACTTGCTAACTGTGGTATTGATTTACTTCTCAATGATCAACAATTTCACTATAACACTCTTAAAACACATAATATTCAAGAAGAGTCTCATTAACTTAGTATGCAATTTGAAAGTTTCGCGTTGCCTTGTGAACATTTTCTTCTTAACAGCTAATGTTCCTTTGCATGCTGTTGCTTGTTAAATAATTCCTCACCTTTTAGCTTTAAAGTATTTATAGATTATCAGATCCTCCTTCACTTACTTATGTTTTTTCAAGCTGTATACATTAAGTTCTCTTAATCTTTCTTCATATGTCATGCCCTCTAATCCTTTTATCATTTGTCACTGTGGTTTGATAAACTTGAAAAAAAAATCCAATGAATTTTTCATAGTGAGAAGAACAAGTAAGTACACTCCAGTAAAATAAAAAAAAAGGCCTTGCCAATTCCAATTCTTTCTACATTTCAGCTGATGAACTAAAACCGTTTTTTTTTCCCCCCAGGCTCTGAAAGAAATATTAAGAAAATTCTAAACAATCCTCTACAAATCACGCCAATTCTGGCCTACAGAAAAGGAAATGCCAAATCCTTTGGAAAAGCCATTAGTAGAGAATGTCATCCAACACTCGAAATCACAGAATCATAGAATCATAGAATCATAGAATGTTAGGGATTGGAAGGGACCTCGACAGATCATCAAGTCCAATCCCCCTGCCAGAGCAGGAACACCCTAGATTATGCTACATAGGAACGTGTCCAGGCAGGTCTTGAATGTCTCCAGAGAAGAAGACTCCACAGCCTCTCTGGGCAGCCTGTTCCAGTGTTCCGTCACCCTCACTGAGAAGAAGTTTCTTCTCGAGTTTAAGCGGAACCTCTTATGTTCCAGTTTCAGCCCATTACCCCTTGTCCTATCATTGGTTGTCACCGAGAAGAGCCTGGCTCCATCCTCGTGACACTCACCCTTGATATATTTGTAAACGTTAATGAGGTCACCCCTCAGCCTCCTCTTCTCCAAACTAAAGAGCCCCAGCTCCCTCAGTCTTTTCTCATAAGGGAGATGCTCCACTCCCTTCATCATCCCAGTTGCCCTGTGCTGGACTCTCTCCAGCACTTCCCTGTCTTTCTTGAACTGAGGGGCCCAGAACTGGACACAATATTCCAGATGGGGTCTCACCAGGGCAGAGTAGAGGGGAAGGAGAACCTCTCTTGACCTACTAACCACCCCCCTTCTAATACACCCCAGGATGCCATTGGCCTTCCTGGCCACAAGGGCACAGTGCTGGCTCATGGTCATCCTGCTGTCCACCAAGACTCCCAGGTCCCTTTCCCCTACACTACTCTCTAATAAGTCATTCCCCAACTTATACTGGAACCTGGGGTTGTTCCTACCCAGATGCAAGACTCTATACTTACCATTGTTATATTTCATTAAATTTTTCCCCGCCCAACCCTCCAGCCTGTCCAGGTCTCGCTGGATGGCAGCACAGCCTTCTGGTGTGTCAGCCACTCCTCCCAGCTTGGTGTCATCAGCAAACTTGCTGATAGTACTCTCTAGTCCCTCATCCAAGTCATCGATGAATATATTGAATAATACTGGTCCCAGTACCGACCCTTGAGGGACTCCACTGGATACAGGCCTCCAACCAGACAGAAATGGAAGCAATGGGGGATTTCACATCCTCGTGCATGTCTTTGCACCTCGTGCACCGACACACATACCTTTAAGTGCATGTACATGAACATGTGCCTGTTATGATTTCAAGCACAACCCAGGAGCTGCTCAGATTCAATTAATGTTCTGAGGTCTTGCGTGGGTAACACTGCTATGGAATGTTACACACATCAATATTTTCATGCTTTCAAATTTGCCAATCAGCAAACTGGTAACAATTGTTTTCCCAGTTAATACAGTTTATAAATTAAGATCTCATGGAGATAGGATAGTGGATTTGTGCTCTCCCACGTTCCTTCTGGTTCTAGCTTACACATTTGTGAGGTATGCTTACCTTATCATCTTCATCCTCATCTTCATCCAAACCCATAAGCTCCTGCAAAAGCAGATGTCCATATTACAAGACACTACATTCATGTTTCAATGACAATGTTCAAACAGCTTATGGTACTCCCACAACATTTCATTACACAGTTTTGTCCCACTTCTATTGCAAGTCATCAAAAAAACCCCACCACTTTCACCTTTCAGAAATGTTTTCTATTCAAGGATTTCTTTTTTTTTTTTTTTTTTTTGGTGTTATTGTGAGCAAAGCTTGCAATACCCTATACAAATTTTAGGTCTAAATAAAGCATTAATGTCCATGTTCAGTAGTTGGAGGACAACAGGCTATCAAATTTATTGCCAACTTTTACTGTCTGTAAACAGCTTTGTTCTTAGTCTAACAAATGAACCAGCCAGTATGTCAAGGCTGAGGACTTCTATACTCAACTTCTTCCATCCTCCCTGCTACGATGGTGGCTCCCTCTGTTTAGGGCCGTTACCAAAACTTCAGACTTTAGAAACCATGTTAGGATGAACCTAATCAATCTCGTGAATCACAGACAGCTTTCCATGCAGCATTATTTCCTCCCTTTAACTTCTGTGCTGATAGGTAGGGAAGAAAACAAAAAAACCTGGCTAAGGCTTGAAATTAGGATTGCTTAGCTTTCAGTTCAGGTGTTTAATAAGTTGAGCCTTTAGCAGGGCCCTCTGAGTTTTTCTTGGTTATTAAATAGGTATATTTGAATCGGATTACTACAAGTGTAAATACAGCGACTCTGCAAAGAATGTGAAGAATCACAATAAAAAGTGGTTTGGATTTGTGTTTTTTTTGGGGGGTGGTTAGGTGCTTTTGTTTTGTTTTAGAAAATTTTTTATTTCTTTTTTTTCCCCCTCCCTCAGAAAG
Organism: Trogon surrucura; assembly: GCA_020746105.1. NCBI lineage: Eukaryota > Metazoa > Chordata > Aves > Trogoniformes > Trogonidae > Trogon > Trogon surrucura. Next base: position 15,988,508 of record CM036627.1, on the reverse strand, counting down.
GCAGTTCCATCTAATACGCAGAAAGCACCGAGAGCTCAGATACCCAGATTTATTCTTTGGCGCTCCGGAATCCCCCGAGCAGCTGAATTAACACTGATCATGGTTTACATTTCTGTAGAAGCTTCCCATCTGTAAATCATAAACCATTTTACCAATATTCATGAATTTGGCCTCCTGGCAACTGGACCATGTGTACAAGGTTAATACTGTTATTCCCGTTTTATAGCACAGAAATCAGAGAGAATTTGAGGCATGCTTTTGCAAAGCCTGTTGTTCTCATTCCTCTGTACGCACGAAACGTGCGTGCTGGCACACAAAACCCAAAAGGCAGTGCACATGCAGCCAAGGTCCGAAGACGCGATAAATAAATAAATGACTGTGTAAAAAGCATCATTACTCTGAAGAAAACTTTTTCTCATCTGCAGGACAGATGTGACTAGGGGTAGCACCTGATTGTCTCTTTTTGACCTACAGATGGTTAGAATCACAGACACACATAAAAAAGGAATCAGGTAATATTAAAGGCACTTTGACTACTTGTTCCATATGATCCCTCTCCTGCAAAGCACTTAGGCAGATGTGTAACTTGGCTTATGCAAAATTCACCCCTGAATTTTACAGCCTCGGGTTGCTTGCATCACAGGAAAAGAGCCAACTTTGTGATGGACCTTCCTGCAGTATTACTACAATTAACCCTTATTTTCAGATATAGCCTTTTTGTAGTATCCATCTAAATGGATACTGCTACATTTTACTGATTTCTGTGATACTCCTTACTTGAGCATGCAACAAACTCACCACAGGATGAGTGATGGGTGCTGGAAGATGTTCTCTGTGTATTTCTTTATGGGAAAGTTATTATTATTTTATAGCATGTTTTGTATTAAAAACAAACAAAAAACCTATCTGCCTGGGATTCTCCCATATGGGAAGTTCTCCTTTTCTTGATAAAATAAAGTGGTAGCTGAAAACTAATAAACCAGCTATTGACCTTTTTTTCATTCTAGGATATTATAACTTTGTATAAAATCCACTGGATTCATTTGAGTAAAGGTATTCTTCATGGATACAAATGTCAATCACCTTTTTATCAACATTTAGAAGGAAGTTATAATTCAGCCTGTATTCATTACTGCACTTAATGCACGTTTGAAAAGAGAATATTATGGACGTCCATGAATTTACTCTCATTTTTAACTGTAAGTACAACTGTTATGTAAGTAAAGACAGTGGTCAACATCAAATACCATTTCATACCTCAACAGATGTAATTATTTTGGAGTTTAAATCTTTTTTTCTCCCAGATCAACTCAAAAACCCTGAAGGCTAAATTCCTGGGGGGAAGAAATGAGGGGGACAAAGAGGAGGAATAAGGGCTTCTTGAAGTCTCAGACCACAGGACAAGGTTTAAAAACAAGTACCTTCTCTTTTAGCTTCTATTGGTTTCCCTCTCTTGTGAATCATGAGTGTGATGCGATATGTAAGGGCAGCAGGGGCACAGGTTTTAGGAACTTGTCACTTTGTAAGTCTTTCTTAATTCAACTTAGTTTGAAATGTTTGTAGTTGTCTAGTAAGCGTAATCCTCCTCCTACACACTCTCATCTTCTCCTACTACTCTGAATAGTTTATTGCTTGTATTAAATGATGAAAATTGAAAGGATTGAGGTTTCTTTTCAGTAACTTCGAAATAAAAAAGCCGTTTAGCTGCACAACCAGCTTAATACCATTAAAAGGCACGACATTTTGCTCAAGGGCAAATTGAAGCCGGGGCTGCCAGAAATGTTACCACCACTTTACTTGCCTGAGCATCTTGGGTGTTGTTGACCTTCCCTGTTGTGACGAGGGAGAAGTTGTACGCAAAGAGCACGAGCAGGGCCAGGGGCACCATGTACAGTTCCACACTCCAGACGGTGACCACAAATACCTGGAAGAAATAAGGGTATACATACAAGTGTTTAAAGAGAAAGATAGACGAGGCAGCCTTTCAGTCATTATGCCTATGTACATTCATCCTTGAATCTCTGTTAACCTCATTCATATTATTATTTTGGCAAAGAAAATCTGTGCACGAAGCGTGCTCTCTTTCTGTTTTGTTCGAATCCATTAAGCTGCCACTTGTTAGCTTCCCTCCTCCCCGTTTCTGGTGAAGTACAAGGCCACGAACATAAGGTGAGTCCAAAGGCTTTATTCACTCCATCCCGGGACCCCCTCAAGCCTGAAAGCCTTTTGTCTTTAGTGCTTGTATATAACAGACCCACTGACAGAGGTAAACTTGCTCTACTTTACCAAACCCTAATTGCCAGGGGCTCTTTCACAGGCTAGAGGAGAGTTTCTTCCTCTGGTGTAGCAGGAGCCATCCAGCTCCCTTGTCATTCTACAGAGGATAATCAACAAAGGCATCTTCGCCATCAGTCCACCTAAGTTCTTGGAACAGCAGCACAGAGAAAGGACCATTGCCTTCCAGAAGGCAAGGCTCCAGGTTACATGTAACGCATTATTTTGGAATGGGATCCAGTAAACCTGGTCTCCATTCTCATAACCTTGCCATTTTTCAGCACAGCACATTCTGATTTCGCTAGTTCCTTGAAGTCTCCCTGCCCAGAGTTTGTACATTTGGAGTCGTATCTGACAAAATCCACTGATAGCCAAACCACATGCCAGATTTTGAAGTTCTCCTCTGCAAACTGGATCAGCAAAACACGTAAATAATGTGATGGGGATTTAAAAAGCACTTAGGATTTTTCAGAAAAATTATTCCAAGCCAAATTGCAATCCTATCTTACAAATACCAATGATACCTGAACGGACGGCAAACTTGAAGTGGTTGGCAATGCAAAGCTAATAAACTAAAGCCAGAACTGCCATAAAATGCACGTTGTGATCCCATTTCCTTTTCTACTCATACATAGTGTTTCCAGAAGAACTGCCTAATGCTGTGGTAACTTGAAGCTATTTTAAATAGTGTCCTTTAAAGACAAGACACAAGACACATTTATCTGATTTTTTTTCTTCCCCTAAAAAGACCTGGAATGATCAGAAACAAGAACCACATTTTAGAGTAATACAGGTAGGGGAAAATGAGTCAGATCCAGATAATATATCTCAAACTGCAATGGAGAGAAAAACTCTATGGATGATCAGAAAGCTAAATCTCTACCGCCCTTCATCCTTGGCCCATCAGACACTACATATAAAGGCAATGCTGGCACGTACAGAATGGGATATTTATGGCAATGTATGTTGTGTTATGGACCTGAAAGTCTAGCCACAGTGTACTAAAGAAGCTCTTCCCACCGCATTCAGCAGGGCGAGAATTTATACCCCTACAAAACAGCAGCTGTTGTAACTTTTAAACAAAAAGACTTGTCTGACATCAGACAAATGACCAGTTAATATCTATCAGGGGCCAAACATAAACCAAGAAACAATGACTGTATCCATAACCCTGCCCAAACAGCAGTTGCATTTTCTAGAGTGAACCTGATTTTATGTTAGCTGTTGCTATGCAAGGAATTAGACTGTCATCATCCTGTTCTTGGCATTTGTAGGCCAGTAAAACATTCTTTGAGATATATTCATTTATAAAATGGGCTGACGTCCAGACAATACATCCCCATACTATTGATTTTCAGTAGAGGAACATAGAAGAGGATTTGGGTTTGATTTTTCTTTTTCTCTCTTTTTGATCCTACTTTTCCACATACTAAAAAGTTAGAAGTGATAATGATTCCAACAGCCACATTTCATATATAAGCAAGGCCACAGAAACACAAGAATCCCGGAGAAGGCGGCACAGACCTTGATCTGTCTTACAGGAGCCTTGCACGGCTTTAGTTAATAAAGACTTCAAAAACTGTGATACTCCAAGCTAGAAAGTCTTTCACATAAATGAAAAGTTCTAACCTGACTCTGAAGCAATTCCAACTACCTTGGAGGAATCTCTACATGCTTTGTAAGACAAAGTGAAGGTGATATCAGCACCTGTCTTACTTCAAAGGTCACTTTAAAGAAAAAAAGACCTGTTATTGTACATATCTATAAAGATATCTGTCTCAGGTACATACAGATAGATAAAAACAGACATGCACATGCAAATATACGTCTCATTCTTATGTAAACTCCCCCATGGAAATTCATATTGCCAGGAATTAATTCAAAACATTTGCTTCAGCCTGTTGGAGGAGGTTGCATTTACATCATGTCCCTGGAGTATGAGCAACATAAGTCTTCTCTTAACGCAGCAAAAAGACTCCACTGGCAGTCAGCTAGGCAAAGTCCTATAGGAGTCAATGAAGCTCTTGAAGAACCTCTCTTCATTCATTCAGTTGCAGGACTTGAACCAATTTTAGTGCATCTGTCACCATCCTATATGAACACCACTTTGCTCAGTTGTAAGTATAATACAACCTTGCAATCACAGGTCATTTAGGCAAGATACAAAATCAAGACCTTGGTGATGTTAGATCCAACAGTACATTTTGTGTATTATTAAGTTTCAGACCTTAAATAAAACTTAAAACTTCATTACAAAATCTCACTGTAGTCTCAGTTGACAGCTGAGGCACACTGTCACTCCCTTCTAATGCTGACTGGTTAATCAGCTGCTGAGTTATAACTCAGAGAGGGATGCTTTGATAGAGCTCCCACAACTTAAGAAGAGCTGCTTTACTGCTACCGCCGGAGTAAAGGGAACTTTCATTACTGTGACACAACACAGACACAAGACAAATTGATTTAGCTATTCAGAAATTATTTACCCTTGGAGGTATGGGAAGTGGTTGCTGTGAACACACAGTACATAATAAAAGTTCAGAGGGTGTTTATAATGCGAATGAAAGTCTTTCTGCATTGTAACAGTGTTCTGAGTGTTCTGCAGCATCAGTTTTGAAAGCGGTTCCCAAACCGGACTGTGTCCTGTTTTATCAACTCTTGTGCAGCTCCCCGACACTGAGTACAGCATCAGCAGCTCAAATTATAAAGTTCTCAATCATGCATGGTTTTATTTTCTCTCCCCAGTGACACGTTATGCCTGTGAGAAGCTCCTGCATTACCCTCCCTAAATTATTTTCTCAGCAATACGTTTTGCTAGAACTCAAGAATGGTTCAGCTGCTGATGTAAGTAATGGCAACTGCAAGGAACAGTATCTCCTTGATTTCTTGTAAGCCCTAGTCTGTTTTTTGCCTAAACATAGACTGGTAAGAGAAGTCATTAGCAGGTTCAGATCACTTGCTCAATATCATGGAAGCCGGGGACAGAAACCAAGCCTCTGTTTCAAATGATTCAGTTTCAACAGATCACACTTTTTTTCACATCATCATTAGACCAAGTTCTGTCAGAAATAATCCATTACATCATTGATAACTTCTCTGCTGGGCTTCACACTGTGCATGAGAAGTTGAAAGAACAGTAGATAATTTCTAAAATAGAAGTCAAACAAGTGGAAGCTAGCTTTCTGCATTATTTATTTTAATGCAGTTTGAGAGTATAAAAGTCTGTTACAGAACTAAGCAATTTAATTCACAGCATTATAAAACAATGATCAAAATAGAAACAAAAATGGGATAGACATCTAGAGGGCAGGAAAAAAAAAAAAAGCGCTCTTGAAACTAATATTTAGACTAGAGTTCTACCTAGAAGAGAACAGCAATATCACAGCCTCGGAGAAAGGACCACTTGATTTCAGCTGATTAATGTGTTGCTATTTCAAAGGGCCTAATAACTACAAGTTAAAGCTCTGGAGGTTTGGAAGCCGTTTCATCTGAAAATCATTGAAGAGGGGTCCAACTGTTCCTGTCAAGAAGCATGGAGTTTGAACAGCCATGAGAGTGGCCCTTTTGACAGCAGTACAAAAGATGAGAGAAGGCAGTCTCAACTGAAAGTAAAAACAAACCCTTAGAAACACGTTTCAAATCTGGTTTTTCTGCCCCTCTGGTTCCCATTTAGGATCTGACTATTAAGAACAGATTTTAGACGGGTGTCTACTAAAGTATGCCCATAAAACATTTGTCACCAGCAAACCACAGTCATGGGATAGAACAGTTTTAAGAGGTTTAGAAACCTAGCATTAGACAGGATTTTCTGTGTAATTTTTCTACACTGTAATTATATCATTTTTTTTAAACTCTAGAAAACAGGCTCTTTTTTACCTAAGTCTTTGTGGAGAAGTAAAAGATGCTGCGTTGTGTGACACAATAATTCTTGGAAAACAACGACGATGGGATTTTTTTTTTTTCCATCAGATGGAAAAAATAAAAGTGGAAGGAGATTAAATACATGCAAGGAACCTATAGTAAAACGTTATTTTCTCAGCCAGTATAGGCTCCAGTGCTAATGAAATGCCTCATCAGTGGAGCTGTGAAAAATATTATTTGAAACTCCAAGTTTCAAAACCACACACAATTTAACTGAACTCTAAACTACTAACAGCTTTGTCAAAAGTTTCCTTGCAATTCATAAACACAGTCTGTGCAATTCCTGAAGTCAAGAAAAAAAAAATTGAGCCGATACTGCTGTGAATGTCCAAGTTATGTTTTGAACTAAACCAAAACACTGATTTTGATGTGAGACACAAAGAATGTGCTCTACTTTATTTACAGGGGAAAGGAATTACATATTTTTAGCTTATCTCTGGGTCATGCAGTCTTAAGTTGCCATGTAAGCAGAAATGGACTCTATAAAAAATGAAGAAATTTCTGCAGCTAAATATTCAGGGACAAACTCCCTAGGTTTTTTTGTGATTTTTTTGTTTTAAAGCTTTCAGTCCCTCTCCCCCAAATAAAATACAGGATATTAGCCAATAACGTAAGACACCGGCTCCCCAAAAGGGCACTCGAATCCCTTGGAGGGAATAAGCCTGTCGACAACAAATTATTTCTGACAGATACTTATTCCTGCCCTTAGAAAGGGAGAGTAAAAGAGTAAAGGAGAGAATGAACACACTCACACAGAACAGTACACTTGTGCATATGTCTATATATATCTGTATATACGGAGGTACTGCTTCCAGATACGGGCAACATGGATACTTGAACATGGTGGTGCTGAGCCCACCCTAACAAAAATCAAGGTACGTGGTGTGGGCTCAGCCTGAAGTCAGGGCAGTAGCAAGGTTTGTGTTCTTGGGCTGGCTTGCGCATTGAACTAAGGACAATATTAAAGCAGCAGCTTAGAACAATTGCGGAAATTAGTCTGATACAGCCCTACCTCAGGACATGGCAAGTAAAGGTTGAGGCAGTCATGTAGCCTGTATTTCTGCAAACTATATTTTTTTTCTTTTTTTTTTAAGAACAAATACTCTTCCAAAGATGACTTCCAGAATTGCTATTACTAAATACTTTCCTTCCCACATCCATATGATGCTTTCTCACCAGCTGATGCTCTCAAGGCCAGCTGAGGGCCACCTCAATGCCACTAAGCTAGTGCTCAAGGAGGAGTAGGGTCGCTCCCTCATTACGATGCAACAACAACAGACACGGCAGGTAGAGAAATCATACTTAAATAAACCAGCACTGTCGGAAGAAACCTATTTGTTTGAGATTCACTTGACTTCTTTGTGCCCCCAGCCGAAGAAGGCAGAGCATCTCAACAGCGGTATGAAGCATGCGTTGTATTGAACGGCGATGACCAAAATCAAAACTGACCTGAAGGAACAGAGGTCTTTAAATATTTATGCCACGTGACAAATTATCTCTGCATTGCTCCACACATCAGCGTACAGCTTACTAATTTTGTAAGGGTGTACCACAGGCAAAAGCTTAGCTCCTCTACACAAGCTCTCTGTTGCAAGTGCAAACACAGTTGGATTCTAAAACCAAAGATGAACCCGGATAATCTACATAAAAACCCCAATTCCAAACCAAAACATCAAATTGTACCCCAAAATAACTCCGTCTGTATTATGTGCATGACTGCCCTGGGTTGAGACGTAAGAATAAAGGGTATGTTTGTACAATTTGCTACCATGCAGATCCACCTGATTTTTTTTCAGGAGATGCTTTGAGTAACAGAAACAGCATGACCACATTTGCCCGTCACAGTTGTCTGTGTAGGCTGAATGTCACAGCTGGAAAGCCATGTCCTGGTGCCATATCCACATCTCTCACCTCTGCTTCCCCAGGGTGAGCTTAAGGGGAGGGGGAAAAAACCCGAGACACCCAACTTGTGCTTGGCAATTTACGTCACATGTGAGGATACAACAAGGCAAAGGAGTGATAAAGTCTTCGAAGGATGGAAACCATGGTCACTAGGGTCACAATTTTAACACCAGTTTGAACATCTGCAAAGAAGAGAAAAAACCCCAATGTCCTGCACTCCCAACAAAATATGCATAAAATAACCAACAAAAAAAATAATCCCCAACAAACATATGAAAAGTCTCATACTGTTTAAGTCAATATTCGTTAGGGCCTGTTTTATCACTGCCTGGTTCAGACTCTTCAGGGGGATTTCATTTTCTCTGCTGCTGCTAAGAAGTAGAAACTCATTTGTGTTTTAAATGAAAGCTGTGATTCATGTGCAATCACCAGAGTCTAAGAAATGGCACTTTAAGAAAAAGCATGTTATTCTGCAAAAGTCACAGCGAAATCAGAAGAGTTGACAATATTACAATCTGTTCTCCACCACCCTCTTGGGACAACTGCCGTCGGTAACTTCATGGGGGAAGGCTGGGAAGCTATGCTCAAGATGTTTATAAAATGTCCGCACTGTGATCCTGAATTACTTTTGCCATTATTAACACGCTCAATGGATTTATTCTTTATTCATAACAATGCATGGAATCAGAAAGAGAGAAACAACAACATAAAAATCCAACTAATTAGAAAGCTAAGGTTTTCCTTCATTTTTAATATTTTGTGTACATTAATGGGAATGGCCAGCCTAGGAAATTAAAAACGAGATCCTTGGAGATCTTTGTTTAATGAGGGGTCGGGGAAGAGCTGCTTGGTTCAGGTTTATTTCACTCAGCTTGTCACCTGTTAAGCTTATACATAAGATTTAAATATTGCATTCCAGCTATTCGAAGACTGGTCAGTCTGGATGATAATATTGAATGCAGATGGGGGAGTGTCTAGGGGTGTCATCTTTGTCCTTTAAGACACATATTTAGACCCCAAAACCTAACAGCCCACCGTGAGCTAAACGGAGTGCCTCCACCCACTTTTCTTGTGGCTGCTGCTTTCTCTTTGTTTCTAACCCCAAAAGAGGTTAATCAAGAGAAAACCAACTGCAACAGCCTCAAGTTTTGGGTTCTATATTTACGTAAGTACAACAGTTTTAGAGTCAAAGACATCAAAACCTTCAGCGTCTGCAGCCTAAAAGAAATAGCTGTTTGCTAGCATGCTGACTGGTCTAATTTTTCCCTCATGTTTTTAGCTAACATATTTTACATTTCCTGTGCCAAGTAAAATACAGTTAAGACCCTCAAGCAATAAAGCTTAAAATTGAAAAAACAGGGAAAAAAATATTACAACAGTTTTCTATCTTTTGGGGTAATCTGCTGGGAGTGGGTCAGGGGAATAAATCTGCATGTTATTTCTAAGGGGGTAACTATTACAGACAAAGGCAATGGAGGAAGATCCTGAAACAAAAGGGGATGGCATGCCAAAAAAAAAAAATCTGTTGTTCTATATCGTAGCTAAATTAAATGGTCATTTTTATCTATAATGTTTTGGTTTCTTTATCAGCAGGGTCATAGTTTCGAAATTACTCTCACACAGAAAGTTATGATCTATTTGCTGGGAAGACAGGCATTATGCAAGTTAAAAGCCTGATCTTAGAGTAAATAATTCTTCCAAAAAGTGTCAGAAAAAAATATCTGTGCTATTTAAAAGGAGGGGAAAACGTAGGTTGATTTTATTTATTCTGGACAAGGTGAACACCTTAAAAGGGTCATGAAAAAATTTATCATTAGCTGAGCTGATAAATGTCCACTTACTTTCGAGACGTATTTGTTAACATTGTGAGAAACATTAGCAGCGAGGGTCAGATGGTGACGTAATCGTACGGCGAATGGAAAGAGAATTTGGAGGAAGTGTTCGTTAACTTCGGGCTCTCGGCACAGGGTTACAATTGGTAGCAAATGGGAGGCATAAACGATATGTTTAAACTACTTTAATGACTTCCTCCTTCACATTCACAGTGTATATTAGAGCTGAATGAGTAAAGGAAAAGCAGCTCTCTAATAAAGCAGGTATGTTTAATTAGATTTAATTCAATGTTCAGCAGCAGGAGGATAACACATAAGATTACTTTCCTGCTAGTCTCCAGCTACGGCATGGAAAAAAAAAAAAATCAGGTTGCAGTAAACCCACACAAATAAGAAATAGATGCTTGTACACACTAATGCTGCAAAGCTGTCTGACAGGCTCTTTTCCAAACCCTCTAGTACAAAAGAAATGTTTCCAAACTGAAACAGAGCAGAAGGAGCAAAAGGATTTAATTTAAAAAAATTAAAAAAAAAAAAAACCCACTCAACCGAGATCGCAAAACCAGCAATCTAAAAACACCTATAGAGCACACAGAAAGCAGTAAGATGACATCATTTCAGGCCAAGAATTTCAAACTATTTTCTTTCCTTACGCTGTACATGGGATTCCCCAGCATAGTCTCGTGCCAGAGTCCAGAAGGTCCCTTCATCTACCCGAGACCCATTTCCCACAGCCAAGAGAAGAGCAGAAATCGTGACGGAACCCCGGCGCTCCCCACACCCGAGTCCCACAGTGAACACCCAGAGCAGGGAGGGAGATTACACCACACCTAAACAATTTCAGTGGGTTCGTAATCTGCAGTGTGAGACAAGTGCTGCATTACAGAACAAACGCATGAAGATGACTGGGAGACTCGCTGTAATTATACCCTAAATATGTTACTATTGTAAACTAGAGACAACAGCAGCAACAGAAAAAAAACTCCTAAGCATTGACATCGTGACTAAGTAACAGAGATTTTCCACTAGCAGACCTATAGCATCTTGCTTTCCAAAATACACGACAATCAGGAGAGGGGAGGAAAGAAAAAAAAAAAAAAGGTTGCAATTTCAGGCAGCTGTTCAGGTAAAACTAAAGCCAGAAGATTGTTTATTTTAATAAAGCTATTATACGTGCAAATCCAAATTAGGAGTGGCAGGAGACTAGCGGATGCCTAAACCATCACCACCTGTTTGCCCTGAAAATCAATTAAAGTCGCACTATCACAGCAATCCCTTCCTAGCTAATAAAAGTTATACAGCTTCAACGTGCGACTTTAGGTGCTTTGTGGGAATGTGCCCGAAATCCAAATCCTTAGTCTCGCGTTCCTGTGATACTAACCACAGCTCTGAACCAACCGCTGTAAAACTTGCCTTTTTGGGGTTAGAGAAGGTGTTAAGGGAAAAGAGATCCCAAACTACTACTCTGATGCAGCGAATTGAACTAATATTCAGTAAATTCTAACAATCCAGCCAAGAACATTAAATAGAGAGTTTTAAGTAGGAGAAAACTGAGGTCCTTTACGACACATGCCTGCTCAACATAGTCTGTGCTGCAGAACAGATCCAACTTTACAAGTTGAAAGCAAGGGCAGTAGAGACATCCCAAGTGTTTTAGTAATTAAACGAATATGCATAATGAACCATATGCCCAAAGGGCCTGTTCTTCATGTGGGCCAGATTTTTGTTTGAATTTTTAATTTTTATATACAGATGAAACATTTCATGTAATATAGCAACAGTGCAAAGGAACATGCTATGCAGGAAGGGAAGGAGGAACTACCCATGTGAGAACGATCAGAATACACTTGATGAATTCTGCTCCTCAATTTCCGATTCAGAGCCAAGAGGGCTTTTATAAAAAAAAAAAAAGGAAAAAAAATTCTTTTCTCCTTTGAACAGCTGTATTAGTCATCTGCTCAGAGTCTAGAAAAGAGACATTAAATATATGTATATTTATATAGGTCATATTTCTACATTTATATGTGTGAAATGGATTATATACACCAACACATTTAGATGCTGCAAGACTAGCAAAAACACAGACACTATCTCAAATTAAAAAGCTTCTGATCCACCATAAAAAATAACTACAGGATGGCTCTGTTCAGCAGAACCTGACGTGTTGTGTGAGCTGCAGGGAAACAAGACACGCTCACATCTGTCTGTGAAACAGGAATGGACATTTTTTTAAAAATGGGTCAAATTCCACTCTGTTACAACAGAGTTACCCTACTGTCAATGTTAGAATACCGTGGCCTCATTGCAGGAATATTAAATCTTCTAAATTCTCCTGGGGTTGAGCTCTGCTTCTCCCTTCTCAGTAACATTCACCTTTTTTCATCCCTTGCTCTTAAAGTGCTTTTCCAAGCAAAAGCAGCATCCTTTGCAAACAGAAGCCATTATAAGAGGTTAGTCCTCTAATGCAGTAGCAAAACTACTTGGTGCCAATTTTCAAACAACTAGGCTGCACTCGTTCTTCTAAGTGGTTCTGATCCATTGGACAAATTTCTATCTTGCTTTGTAAAAACCAGTGACGGGGTCAGATACTTGTCGGTGTGAACACGCTGCTTAAGCAGCAGAAATTAAAAAATTACACCAAAAAAAAACCCCAACCCCAAAACTTTCCTGCATGAGCTTTACTAGATTTCTGAGTAATTTTTTAATACATGACTTAGGCTCTATGAAGCAAGATAAATAAGCAGAATTACAGACAACAGCAGTGGCTGTTACAGGCACTGACGATACCGCGGGGCTGTGGTGGGGAAGCCCCAGCCCTGCTCCAAGGACCCTGACAACAGCATCACCCACATGACAACCAAAAACGGTGATTTCTCGTCAAACTGGGCGAGGAGATCTTTTTGTGGGAGTTTGGGAGTTTCCATCACCAAATGTAAGTGTCAGGGCATGTAAGAGCGATCCTGTCCCCAGCTCTTGAAAGTATCTAAAAGCTGAAATAACGGAGGTGTAAATAATGGCATTCGTTGCTCTCCGTCCTAATTCAGGCTTCATGCTTTGGACATTGCCAGGTTTACGTGATCTAGTGGTCTCCACGGAAGGACAGATAAACTTCAACGGCTGTCAGAAGGCAAAAATTGACAAGGAGCATCACCTTTCCTGACTGTTTAAATCCTTTAAGGAAGCGTTGGAGCAATTAGAGAGGGAGTCTAATCTTTGCAGAGTGCATTAACACTCTCCGACCTCCCAGACAATAGATCAGCCCTCAGACACATAATGCTTCCCTAAGGCTTTTTAACCAGAGCATTTGATCTCATAGTCGCTCTGTACGCGTTACTATAGGTATCAGCGTGTAAAACACTTTTCATTGGGCACTGAAGGACCACTATCTCCCCCAGCATTCGTACAACTTTTACAATAGAAAGCAGGAAAGCCATTGCAATGCAAGCTGTTACAGAAGCACCGCTTTCCAGAAAAAAAAAAAAGTAAAAATTTCAAACAATCCAGAGTAGTTCTGCAAAATGTCTTCATTTTTATTAATCTCATACTTCCTTTCTGCCGCCACTGTTTATTTCCCAGCTTTGGAATATAAATCTATGTTTTAAAAAAGCGTAAATTTGGTTTTTATTCATAGAAACAGTTATCTGATAATAATTTCAAAATACTTCATTTCTTAACCCCCGTGGAGGGACTTGTGGGAAAGGGAATTAGGAAGACAGGTCTAGTTTATTAAGGAAATTGAAATATATCATTGCGAATAATTTTCCCAGTTGTGTATATGGAAGTATCTGGGGAAGTTTTCTTAACTGCTAAGAACAAGTCATCATCTAATTCCTGATGGGCATGTTCAGCTTAAAAAAAAAAAAAGGAAAGAAAAAAAATCTAATATCACAGTATCAATTTTGCATTTCCCATGTAACACGCTAAACATTTGAAGAAATTTTGCTTAGTGCACTTTTGTAATGGAAATTTTGCATTGCCATGATGTTTTGACAGAGTCCATATCTGAACGGTTCCTCATATGGACAAGGCACGCTGGAGTTTTAAGACCAGTTAGCTGGATTCCCACCTACCGCTAAATAAAAATGGGTGCTGTATTCTCCCAGAGCAGTGGTGGGGTTTTTCCCACCCGTGCAATGTATTTGAGGTACAGTGCTGGGTAACAATAGTTTGCATAAATCTATCAATACCTGGTACTAGCTGCAGGATTTTGTTCTACTTTTCTAGACCTACCGAAAGTGCCTTTCGTGAAGCACCCGCGTTACAAAATAGTTTCTTGCTGCCGTTTAAATGGGTATCTCAGATTTGTCAAGCCAAGTGCATCGCAAATGACAAAAAGGTCACATATACCTAGTATATTTAAAAAACAAACAAGCCTTCAAAGTCAAAGTGTAATGTGGTTATTTCTAATCTGAACAAACAATAGACTCCGTCTAATGAAAGTTGACAATTGCCTTTGATACAGAGCTGTGCAGCTCCTCTGTTCCATTAAAAGATGAAAGCTGAAGGAAAGTACAGAAGACAGCGACTTCTCCCAAAAAGCAGGTATAGAAAGTTCTGAACCTGAGCTAGCAGAGCAAATAAAGGCTCTTTTCGTGGAGACTTTCGCTCACGTACGACACTCATCTTTCAATAAACATGCTGACTTTACCTGCGTAAGGTTAAGGCTAAAATAGATCAGCGTATTGGACTAGCACAAAGCAATACATGCTTTACATATTTATTAACACTTCTCAAAATCACAGCACTGCTTTTAAAACAAACAAAAAAATAACCCAAACACCTGAAATCAAGCTGAGCTTGACTATGGTGTGAATGTCACAATTAGGATTAATAGATTTAATTTTCATGAAGTGGCAAGGAAAGCGATAAAAACTCTGTTGATGCTGTTGGTACCAGTGTAACCCTTTACTGTAGCAGTAGTCAATTTATTAATAATGGAAAGTACAGATTTAAAAATAAATAAAAATAACCTGAGATTTCTGCGATTTTGCAGTCATCCCATTGCTCCAGCTTTATTTCCCAATGAATGCTAAAAAATAATGAATAAGAAATATCCTAATTTAGGGTATTTTTATTATTACTGCTATCCTTACACAACCCAAAACTTCCTGGCTGCTTAAGACAAACCTCTAAGTTAAAAGAACATCTTAGTTGCTAGTGAAGAAAAGTAAAACTAAAAGCAAGCAGGCTTTTAAAAAATGTATTTGTTCTGTAGCTTCTCTACTAAACTAATTTTATTTCAGATCTTGCAAAGGATCTTATTTTTTTAAGAAGCAGAAAAAGCCCCACAAGAAGCAGAATGCCTGAAAAGAAACCCCTCAAGGTGCTTCTGTCTCCAGCATAAAACCAAAATGTTGCATTACCTTCAAATAGGAAATTTCTTCCAGTTGTCAAGATTTCTGCAACTACTGTTAGATTAGCGCTCAGAGAACGGGTGAATTAAATTAAAAATAAAATAGTTCAAGCAAGAGAAAGAAAAACCTGCCAGAAAAATCTGACAAAAGGCTGACTATGGCACAGCTGGCTCATTCCTGGGAGTCCATCGCCATCTACAGGCTTCTGCTTGTCGGGAAACCTGCTGCTCCTATTGCCACAGGATTTGCCCCAAAACGAGACTGGAGGCTTTTAACTGATGTTATAAAACATGGGCTTGCTGAAAGTGATTTTTATGAAGTGATTTAAACTGCCTACAGACACGTCTCTACTTATTCCCTTATTTTAGAAAAATAAAACCTGCCCATAGATTTCGAAGGAATGCACTGTTCTAGGATTACATGTGTTAAAAATAAAGGATTTGTCTTTTTAAAAATTAAAAATAAAGAAGGAAAAAAAGCCTCATAGAATACCGATAAGGTTGCCCCACAAATGACAAGGGAGATAACAGTCAACATCTACAATCTTTCTGTAAAACTAAAGTGCTTTAAAGTACTTTCTAAGAGGTGCCGGGTCAAAGTAATGTGAATAATGAGACAAAACCAAGCAGATCCTGACTGAAAGAAAATCAATACACCTGGGGTTCTGAGGGGAAAAAAAAGCACAGACTAAGAAAGTAAAGGAGTTTTTACTTTTAATGCCATTTCATTTCCTAAAACATACCTTTTTCATATTAGATACCATGGGTTTCCTACTTTTTTTTTCCCCCAGTCTGGGCTGAGCTGTATACCTTTTTCCATACAGCTCGCATAGTGCAAAGCCATGCCAGGCTTTGGGAATTTTTCACAAAACCTTCTCAAATTCTGCTATTTCCAATAGTGGTGGTGGGTAAGTACGTTCTCTCTCGTGCTCCTGTTTCATGAGTCTCACACAGATGCAGCACTCATTGAACTTAGAATACTAATTTCGTCTTTGTTTATGCAATTTCTAATCTATGAATAAAACGAACTTTCAGAAAAGGCAACAGGCAAGTTGGCAAAATAAAACTGACTGGATCCCAATATGGAATATTTTCTCTTTAAGACCGGATAATCTAGGAAATGTTTACAAATAAATTCCTCTTGGTTTTCAACCTGCAAGTCAATTGATAAGAACTACAAATTACTGCTTTTTTGCAGATTCAGAAGATGCTCAATACATTTAATTTGAGGTTCTTATACAGAACCTAAAAGTGTAAAAAGAAAGATACCAAAAGAGAAAAGCTGGCTTTCAGGCAGTGTTCACTTCAGCCTTTCTCGCATTTTTTTTTTGTGGCAAATTCCTACTATCAGGGTGTAAAGCTTGGAAGGTTACAGTAAGAATCATGAGCAAAATTCACCTTTGACACATGCAAGTCTTGCAGTTCCACTGAGAGTAAAGTAACCACTTCTGCTTTTGCAGATAGCGAATTTGATCTTTTGTAAAAGAGTTAAATAATAGTCAAAGGCAAAAAAAAAAATCATAATTAAATGCTAATCTGTGATTAGTGTCACAGCTAGGAGAACAGAGCATATCTGCTAACGAGTGGTTAGAATCAGGAGTTCAGCAATGTTAAATACACAAAATAAAACCAGCAACAGCAAGAGTATTATTTTACCCTGCCGAACAAAGCAAAATAAACATAAGACATGTTTTAAAAGAAAAAAAAAAAGAAAACGTACAGAACAGCATAAGATCAACAATAATCTCTTAAAAACTTCAGAACTTCAAAAGACACAAGACCTTATATATCGGGGAGGGGGGGGGGAAGGCGGCTTCATAAATCAAACAGCTAAAGTACAAAACAATATAGCAAACTCCAGCCAGACCACAAAGAGGGTTCGCTCTTCATAAACATCAGATCAGGCAGCTAAAATTATTACCAAAGCTCTCTTGTAACTGTCACCTGTGGTGGGTATAATTACAGGCTACTGCTGCAAGCACGCCCACGTCATATGGCAATAAAAGGACCTACAGCTTGCCAAGACCAGGCAGACAATGGAGAACACACACCACCTGACGAGAGCCCAAAAAGATCAGCCAGGGAGACTAATAAAAATGACAGCTTCGAAACAAATGACAGAGCTTCAACCACACACACGGAGGAAAAGGAAAAGAAAAAAAAAAAAAAAAAAAGAAAGAAAAAAAAATGCAGCTACATCAAATTAGCCGGAGAAGCAAGCGCCGAGTGGAGTTCTCCAACAGGTCACAACTTGAGCACAAAGGCAGGCAAGGGCTGTTTGAGGATGCATTTGGTTCGGGGTTTAGCTATAAAGAGCCCTTTTCCATTAGGTTGTTTGGGTTGTTTTTTTTAATTTATTTTATGAGATAAAATGTTTTTGGTTTTGTGGGCTGCAACTAGATAGCCAAACAGAGGAAAACTATATATTTCTAACCCAGACAGACTGACACCTGGATAGATAATGAGCATCTTAACACAAGCACCTTCTAGTGCTACAGCTATACACTATAACAAAGCTGAATGAATTTCTCATTGCCTTAATTCACTCCTGGATGCCTGCACACACATTCATGCTGACCAGCTGTACAGAGGCTGATCCTCTGGAAGGACTGGGTGTTCACCTGAATTCTTGGACTATAAACTTTAACACACACAACCGAGTTATTAAAAGGCTTTATCATCGACTGAAAACAGCACAATGCAATTAAAGAGTGAGAGGTGGTGATTTAGGTCTCTCTCATTACCGGGGCTGAGGGAATGATTCCTATGTGCTGCATGCAGTTTTTGAGTACATGTCACAGAAAGCACTACTATCATATTAAAAATACGAGCACAGCATAGCTTGAATTTATGAGGAAGCTCCTCAATCCCAAAAGCGAAGGATCCTCTATACAGGGTAAGTGCCTTGTTAAGAAGGCCCAGAGGAAATGAGTATTATTCCTTAGACGCAAAGCATAGTTTTGTTTTCATTTGTATTTGTGAACATTTCACTGCTAAAAAGAAAATTCCCAAATCTCCTGCGCTGGAAACATAAGACCATCTGTCCTTTTCAAAGTTAAAAGGGATATTTGTACTGGGCTCTGCTCAGCTACATCTCACCCCAACTCCAAAGCTTCAAACTTTGCTTTTTAAATCTTGTTTATTGTGTTGTCAAGCTTCTAAGTGGTTATTTCCCTATTAACTTCGTCCTTGTTTTGTTCTTGCATTTTTGAAAGAGCTGGAAATAACATGTGTTTACTTTGCTGTGCGTCTCTCAGCATCATCAATATCACTGTTGCTATTCTAGGAATTTTAACTGCTGCAGCAAAGCAAAGCCTGGGATCTCAGGCTTCAATCGTATTCCTCTCAACCGCAGAATAACTTCACCAGAAATGTAAAAATTGCTGGGAGAAGAAGGGTAAAACCACCTCCTTTAATTGTCTGGAGAAGCCTGTTCTTCATCTGAGCAGCTACCCGCATGTGTCAGGTAACGTGCTCCAAACGGCTTTGCACACACAAATGGTGAATTTTCACAGGCTCTGCCATGAGCAGCGTGGAGGGAGCAGGATGTAAACGTTTCCTCTGTCGTTAGGAAAACGCTTTTACTGGGATATAATAGCTCGAAATAAAAACACACCTCTGATCCATTCTTTTCACTGTGGTTCGAGAGAATAATTTTCAAGATAGGCCTTTGCCAGGGATTTACAGAGGGGAAAGAAGGGAGGAAATGTTGGAGGCTCTGAAAAATTACTTACCAGGTCAAATTCCTGAAACCTTGCCTTTCACCACTCCTCCAGCACTAGATCTAGCCCTAAACACGAACAAATTTTTGTACCAGTTTTATTTTTCAGCTTCCTTATTTAAATAGGAACTGCATTCTCTCCTTTGCCGACTGCTTCTTTAAAACCATAGCAAAACACAAGCTGCAAATGGGCTGAGAAAAGCCCTCAGCAAAAGCTCTACAGTAAAGAGGAAGTAAAGACCATCTCTTTTGCATTAATACTTTTTTTTTTTCTTCTTTTTTTAAAGCTTTTTCTTTTTCCAAGTTCTCTATTCAGTGTTTGAAGAATACTCATTCTTTTCTCTTTAGGATTACATCTATTCATTTTATTTAGCTTTTTAATGTGGAGACATTTTAATCTACCATTACTTTAATGCTGTTCCCGAATAGTTTGGGAACAATCATTTATATTTTGTCTTCAGCTATAAGGACAAAAAAAAAGGGGGGGATGGCAGAAAAAAGACTATACCCTTCTCATCAGTTACACATGTAGTCATGGCAGGGTGGTTTGTGTTTTGTATCAGGGAACTGCTTGTTCAAAATTAGTGGACAATTCATAGAGAAAATAAGAAAGATTTTAGGGAAGCTCATGTGAGAGCACATCTTCCTTCCCCAGCCTATACAGGAGGAAATTATTACAATCTACTAGTAAATCACAAGCAAAATCTCAGTTAAAATTAACCTCTAGCCTCTGTTTGGTTGGCCAGAAGTCCAAGAGATGCTGGGTGATTTGATCTCTATCTGAAGTTGTGTGGATTTCATAGCTGCTACTGGTCTCCCTTCTCCATAGATACCTCATATTCCCCATTAAACTTTCATCCCTAGAATTTCCCTTCACTGATCTATAACTCCTCTCTCATCAAGGAAAAAAACTAACACTCAAACAAAAACCTCGAAACAAAATAAAAACAACTGTGTTGCAAAACAATGCACAAGTTAAATTGGATGTTTTAGCCATATATTGTTGTCATGTCCAGGGTTGAATTATGCTTCATGCAAACAAGACTGGAACATTCCGTATTTTGCTTGGGAAAGTCTAACCATAACAAGCAGGAGTCACTTGCCCACATGCAGAAGGAAAGATTTACCCCAAGTAAATTCCAGAAGGCGTAGATTATGAGTCAACAAACATCCTTCCAGAGGGAAAAGATTTCCCTCTTACTGATATGCAATTAGCAGTTTTAGAGGGCACTGTCAACAAGATAACGGCCTTCTGCCTGGAGATCAACAGCATAAATATAGCCCAGCTCAACAGGGATTAAAACTTGATCATGTCTAATATTAAAGATGGTTGGTGTCTCCTCTACGAGATGAGTTTAAATGGGCTCAGATCCAGCTCCCGTATCGCAAGCTTAAGCGGCGGCGTGTTGAATTGCACACTCGGTAGAGATAGCCAGAAGTTCATGAGCTGCAGAGCCTGACCTCATCCCACTTCTGCATCCCACCTTAGGACTGAAGCAAACTGGCACAGTAATGCACATAAGTGCAGCCTCCTCCAGCTTGCCCAGTGACTCCTCAGCCTTCCAGCTCCCGCAGCTCAAGAGGCCAGTGCCAAAAAAGAGAGCGCTCTCCAGCTCTCTCTGGATTTAAAGAAGAGAGATCTTAATGCTGAAGGGTACCAAAAATCTCCCCTCTGCAGCAATGAGTTCACGGGCTAAAATTTTGTGTTTCCTGCTGCACCCACAACCGCAAGCAGCTCCACTGGGCATCCACAACCCCGTGGGCTTCCCTACTCTTGCATCAGCCAGCTTTTGGGGAAAACCAAACTACTCCAAAACGATCCCACACTTGTCATTTTCCCATTTTCCCACCATCAAATAGCTGCAGTCAGTTTGACCAGAAACTCCACATTTCCAGCCCATTGCATTGCATCACCACACATACCCTCCTTTCCTCCCGCTACTAACCCATCATAAAATAATCATCAGACACACCGCAATGCCGCTGCAAAATAAGTAAATACTGCCCGTGCGTGCTGCATTCCTTGCCCTGCTGGCTCAGGCTGCAAGCTAGGGCTGAGCCTGAAAAATAGCTCCCACCTGTACCCACCCTGGCAGCAGCTTTGATTAGCAAGAAGCCTAAACCTGATATAGTGGGACATGCTGCCAGTAAAAATGAAGTATGCTGGCATGGGTGAGCGTGCAGGGACCCTGAAGCAAATCGGCAGCGAGCACTGCCAGTCACACCGGAGGTGCTATGGTGGCTGGTTTCCCATCGTTTGCCTGATCCTGTCAATGTCTCTTGCACCTATCATGCAAACTTAAAAAAAAATATATATGATAGTAAAAATTCCAGTCAATATATCCTTTTAATTTGCAGCAGATTATAGTGGGTCTTTTAATGCAATTACTGTAATTTCATTAAATGACATAATTACCATTAATGCAGAGAAAACTGTCAATAGAAGGTGTAATTATGTTGTATAAAATCAGGAGCACAATGTGCAATGATGCATAATTCCTCAGGAAAATCATTCTGTGGCTAAAATTAACTTTTAAAATATTTTTAAAATACACATTGTACGCTAAGAATGATTCAGTTATTATGGACTTAACTTCCATGACCGGAGAAGAAGGGGGAGCGATGTGGGCAGGGAGTATTTGCACGCAGAAGAAAGGACCGGAAATTTGGTTGAAAAGTGCATCAGAAAGGTAAGAACACAAACCGTTGTATGCACTAGTGGGAAAAAAAACCAACTTATAATTACAAAGATATACAAGAGGACTCACACACAGGCACCCCCCCGGGCGCACACAGCTCCAGCTTTTCAGACACCAGTAATGCAGCGTGGAAGCGATGTCTCAGTGGAGGAAGGTGTGACAAGAGGAAGGAGTGATGAGGAGCAGGTTAAAATCACAACACCCTGGAAACTGGGAGCAAATTGTCCAGGGTAGGATATGAAGAGTGTCAGGCACACAAGAACTACTGTACAGGCATGTCCTAGAGTATGATTCTGGGTGTCTGAGAGAATTTTTCAGTCAAAACACAAAATATTGAGCTGCACACAGAGATTGCTATATTAAAATTAAACAGAGTAGAACCTTTGAAGCTCTTTTCAGCCTTAAAAATCAACAACACCCCCAAAATCCTGAACTGATGGAGGAGAACACATGGACAAATCTTTTCAAGATCACTCCCGGTACACGAACACTATTAACTCCACAGGCAATATTTTCCATATGCGAGAACATTCCTGATTTTCCCAGGCACGCGCAAATGTGTGTGTCCATTTTTCACACGAGATCAATGATGAAATTGTACACTACAAAGAACTCAGAAAACCTACATGTGACTCTGTCCTTCGACTCGGGATTTTTTTTGTCTAGAATTTTTGTAAATTTGCACCAGAACATCTGCGTACAGGGCAAACATCACCAAAAGTGAAATTTTGCTTTTCATTACCTCCCTTTCAACCCTCTTCCCAAAACCTCAAAACCTGAAAAATTTCTCCTTTTACCTGTGCCTGAACAGCCATCGGTGTCCTCTGTGCCTACACAATTAACTCAGATTGAAAATCATCAGATTAAACATCGCAAAATGCTGGTGAAAATAATAATTTCATTTTTACATCATAAGAAAAAAAATTAACCTATGCATATGTTCTTGGATTGTTTTCTCTCCCCATCACAAAATAATAAAAAATTTAGTGTGGGATGATGTATCTTATAAATGAGAATACATGGTGATAATATTTTTCTCATTCACTTGTGCCCTGCCCATGTTGTCCTCTGTTTCATAGACAGATTTGAGTTGGAAGGGACATCAGAGGTCATCTAGTTCCAACACCCCTGCCATGGCAGGGACATCTCCCACTAGCTCAGGTTGCTCAAGGCTCCATCCAGCCTGGCCTTGGACACTTCCAGGGATGGAGCATCCACAACCTCCTTGGGCAACCTGTCCCAGTGCCTCATCACCCTCAGAGTAAAGAACTTTTTCCTTATATCCAGTCTAAATGTACAGTCTTCCAGCTTCCACCCATTACCCCTCATCCTATCACTACAGGCCCTTGTAAAAAGCCCCTTCCCAGCCTTCTTGTAGGCCCCTTTCAGGTACTCCAGGATTCCTCCCTCTTCATCTGCCCCCCTTTTCCTCTAGTGCACCCAGAAGTAGCACCTCATGTCCTTGTCATCCACACCAGCTGTCAGGATCGATGGGGAGGAAGGTGTGCAGTGATGAAGGCTACAACAGGGCCATGTAAAATACCACATCCTCACCTATTGCCATGCTCTGATGATCTCACCACAATTTTTTTCTTTCTCTCTGGGAGTATTTTTTGTCTGTTTGCTTAATAAAATGAGGTTCACATAATTCTACTGTCTGCTTGTCTTCCTCCTCCTCCTTCCCTTTATTGTCTCCCATGGAGGAAGGCACATGGGTTACCTGTAGAGGGAAACCAAGTGCAGTACAACAGGGAAGGGAGGTTCCTAAGGACCTGGGGTCACTGTACAGATACATGAAATATTGGGCAAACGGCTATTGCCAGTGGCCCAAGGGACAATGTCTGTGGAGGGAAGGAAAGAAAAAAAAAAGAAAAAAAAAAGGCTTTATTTTTTGAAGGCCTTGCTGGCACTGAAGCTACCAGCCACGGTTTCATGAATCCAGCTAAAAAATGGGTGAGAAACTTTGTGCATCTTCCTGGCCTCTGATGCTGTGCCAGTCATAAGAGGGTCGTCAATAAGGACAAACATGGTGCAGCTTAAGTTGATAGAAAGGCAGGTATTGGAGGTACATAGGTGATATTTATTGAGGAATGATCATTTTAAAAATGCAATATTTGATACAGCTTTTATTTAGCTTATTAAGAGTGGATTTTATGTACAATGTGGGGCAGGGAAGGATGCTGCACCTACCACACTGTGTGTATTTCATTTTATTTTTTTTTCTACTATGAACATACACCCTGGAAATAGAAAGACATACAGAATTAGCAGTTCATTTTAAGTGTCAGAGCTGAATATTTTCATGTGGAAAAAAAATCAGACTTAAAACAGTGGTTTGTAGAATTAACATGTGGTAATAAATCTTGGAATGGTGTATTTTTATTCCTTTCCCACTACCCACTTTTTCTCGGGAAACCAGGGCATTATAGTACTCAGCAGAGATGTTAATAATCTGTAACTTGTAACCTTCTACCTTTATGCTCGTCCTCCTTCTCACCAGGAATCAATTGCTTTCCCTGCAGACCCACTTTCCTGCCTTCTTACTTTTCTGCTTCTCCACTACTTGCAAACTTAGTTCCTAAGCTTCAAGCAACAGGAAGAAAAAAAATACAGTGAAAAGACTCTCTCATCCTGCCTACTTCTCACATGCCACTAGTTATCCCTCTAATCTGCAGAGTGAAAGACAGCTCCTCTGTCTTTGCCCTGGAACTTCTTTCAATCAGGGATGGTCCACTTCACTCAGATGTAAGAAATACACTGAAGCATTTTCCTCAGAGGAACCTTTAAGCAACTTATAATTCACAGACAGTGAAAGAGGGAGAAAATCTTGGAGATGTGGCTGTTACACCGCTTAATAAACACCCAGCTCAAAAACTTCCTTTCTGCACGCTGGACCACCACGAAATGATTTTGCAACCTTTAATGGCATGCCAAACATTTCAAGCACGACAAAAATGTCACACCACAGAACAAAAAAAAACAGGTAAAACCTTTTTGTGCTTGAGTGTGTTATGAGAAAACTGCAAATGGGGTGTTTACTGCTAAGAGGAGAAAGAGAACTGAGAAGTGGGGGCAGGCAGGTGGAGAACTTGGTGTTTTGCTTGCAAAGTGCAGCAGAACTCACTAATCAGCCTTTTCCTTTTCCCCTCCCCCTCCTTTTTTTTTTTTTTTCCTAGAAAAAGTACTATTACCTTCAAGAGCACAGATTTGCAACAGATGAAGCCAGCAGAGTTGCTTACATGCTGTAGGGACACAGGCACAGCAGGCATCGATGGTCTGCAGCAAAGTGCCCCCTCATTACAATGGAAGATACAAGGAACAAGAGCCATGAGGTCACTGCATCACCCCAAGCAAAGGCATCTCCCTCTTGGTCACCACCTCCCTCTTCTCCTACCACTCAGGAGCTATGTTTTATAATAAAAAAAAAAGAAAAAAAAACACAATCCAGAGTGATCACATGATCACAGCCTTTACAGGGTGGTGTCACCCGCCATGGACATGGGTGTCCTCAGTGCAGGCTGATGAGCATCTCTGCCTCCAGTGAAGAAAGACTATTCCTGAAAGTCTAATCTCCATACCCATCAGGCCCAGTGTGGCCCAAGCTGCCTTGAAACCCATAGCCCCGGAGCTACAAAATACCAGTAACAGCAAATGATAAAGGGCTTTACGCGGACGGAGGGGAAGGCACGGTGACACTTGAGATCTTGTATCGCCTCGTGCAATAAAAGAAGAAGTCCACTTACCACAAACGCTATCATGCTCTTCACCGTGGACTCCCAGAGAAAGCAGCTCCGAAGGAATTGTATTGTATTCCATATTGCCATGGTGATTTTTTTCACGCGATCAACATTTCTTGATAAGATCTGATAAATATTGAGTGGGAGGAGGGGAGGAGAAGAGTTTAATCGAACACTAACATCCTACTATTGCTTCAGAAACAGGGATAATTTAAGCTACAAATGCATGCCAGGGCACATTTACAAATAAAGCCTCTATTTCAGAGACACACTCCAGCTCTTGTCTGCTTTCTGATTACACCCAAACCTTCCAGAACTTCCTCATTGCTTATAAAAAAAAAAAAAAAAGCACATATTAATGCCAAAACTAAATAAAACAGTAACACAAACCTACCTTCAACTCTCAAAATATAGCAATGTCTCAGGAAACATGATCAAAACACCGAACCTCTTTCCTACATGTTTTGGATTAGGCCATAGAAATGAAGAGGGAATTTTCGGCATCCTACAAGGCACTTGCATTTAAAAAAAGGGGTAACGGTCATTGTTCTAAAATCCTATGGGCTTTTAAAACAACTAATTTCGACCTGGTTTCTTCCTTCCCAAAGAAGGGAATAAGGCCCTTGTTGAGCGTTAGATGCTGCAGACTGTGCAACATCCACAGCTATCATTTCCTGAAGCGCAAAGCAGACCTGCTGACGCAAACTAGAGCAGAAAGTAATTTCATGTTAACACAAACCAACCTTTTAATATATGCAGAAATACACAGAATTTACATGTGTTCAGTGTTTTATGCCTAAATAGGTTTTGTTCTTGCAACTGTGCTACAGCAATTCAAACTTTTCCAGAACAGATGCGAGACACGTAGCTCAGACGCAATTTTTACCTTTTTAGAAAATTTGCGGTTCTCCTCAGTAAAGCGCTTTTCTCGGGGCTTGAATGTTCTAATAGTTGCTTTTACCTTAAAAAAAAAAAAAAAAAATTAAGATATGGATTGTTACTTCAGCTTCATTAATTAGCAATGTCAGGATCCTTCACTCTTTTCAGCCTCTACACAGCTTAGGACGAGCTGCTGGGAAAAATGTTGACGAATTAAATTGGCAAAGTTGGACTCACTTCAGCAAGAACGGAGCTGAGGTGCAGCTCACGATGGCCTTAATAAATAGGATTTAACTTGGTAAAAGGCTGTAGGGCATAAACAATTGAGACTGACTCAGCCACCTAAAAAACTAAGAGCACCGTGTACATGCCTCATTAATTTTCCTGTCAGCACCCTGGGAAGAGAACATCGCAGGTCAGGCTTTCGGGGGAGGAAGTAGGTGTTAAAAGTAATGTGTAATAATCTAAAAATTAAGCCCCTTTTCTTTTTTTTTTGGCTGTTGCCAGTGAAGTCCTGGCATACAGTAATCGGCACCTCCTTCCTAAGGTGTTTGCAAACACTTGTCAGTCCAAAACTGCCCCTGCATTGTCTCATCCGTCTGGAGGGGACATTGCAGAGCTCTGATTTCCCAATAGTTCCGCACCCACGGCATGAGACAGCCCTCCATTACCACATGCAGCCGGGTTGAGACTTCCCCTGTTTAGCTCCAGGTTTTTTTAAGGATCACCCCTCCATCCCCATCCTTGCAGATTCACATGTTTCTTACATCAGCGATAGAGGAAAATATCTCGACTCACAGGATTAAATAGGACATCCAGCTCCAAGTAAATTACTCCTTTTGAAGCACGTTCCAAGTCTTTATTCTTCAGCGTGTAACAACTTTGTTTACCGTTTCTAATCTATAGTTTGGGGAGGGAGAAAAGGCATCAATATTTTCCTGGCTGTAATTCACATTATAATTTAAAGACACTGCAAACAAATAAATAAATATATCCCAAGCACAAAAAAAAAGCCGTCTGCAAACCCTGCTAATATACTCAGAGCCTGGAACACAAAACGACCGTTGGATTAGAGACCTATAAAATTGCAGATTAAATCTCTTATGGTCCAACTTTAATTTAGAGACCTTGTACATTATAGTAGAGCAGTGCACGCAATAACCAGTCTGAAAATTCCACCCTGGAAGCCAGGGAGTTGATGGGAAGTAATCAGCCTCCGTTATTACAGGTTTAAAATGGGATTTTTCTTCCAAAGTTCAGGAAAAGAGCCACAAACAACAGTTTACCTACCTATTGCACACTGCAGCACACAAACCCCCTTCTTAACGCTTAGTTTATTGCAAGGTTGTCAAATTATTACCCAGGAAACCAACGCAATCCGAAGAAATTAATCAGCTTAAGTGGAGTGAATGCGAATGTAACAAATGTTCAAAATTAACTAATTTGTGTAAAAGACTTCTCCCCCCACCCCACGCCTGGATTTCAATACCATTTCTATGCTCTAATCTGCCGGTTGGCCCTATCTCATTAAACATCTATTAAAAAAAAAAAAAAATCAACAAAAAGCCTCCCTCACCATTTTGTAAACTATTTGGCTCAAATCAAAAGCATTCTCTCTCTTCAAAAAGCGATGGCAGAAATGTATTTATTATACACAGTAGGATATGTATTGATTAAACATTTGGCTTTTTAGGAAGCAAACCAGTTAATTCCAAACAGCAGTAACATAAAAAACTGCAGCTTACCAAAAAGCTACATTCAGGGACTGTAATGATCAAAGATTAAAGATAACGGAGGAAATTTGAGGGCATGAAATTGCAACCATATTTAAAACGGCTATTGCTGCTCTGGCATTTAGAAGAGGCACTCACATAAGCCATGGTAAAAAATGGGTAAGGGGAGGAAAAAAAAAAAAAAGGAAAAAAAAAAAGGCATAATGGGAACTAAGTGATTTCATGAAACAAGGGAAAGGTCACTTTTCTTTCCAACGTTGTTCCACCTTTTCTGTACCAAACAGCTTAAAGGGCAGATGGGTTTCATGGCTAATGGTTGAAAGGGCATCGTCAGCGGTGTCCAACCAGGAACTCCAGCTTTTAACAATGTCCTCATCCAAAGCTTTGATTAACAGGATGCTGGGAGTTGTGCAGGCATATGTGGAATTTATTTAATAAAAATAAATAACAACAATAATAGGTACGGCACTAAACTGATTGCAAAGCACCTCTGCTTTTACTGAAATAGTAGGGTTGGAACTGGAGGCCAAGGATGTTGCAGCTCCCAAGAAAGAGGCCACCAAAAAAGTCTTTCGCTGACCAGCATGCTCAGATAACCTGCAGCCTCAAAGACAGAAGAGCTGCTGTGAGACCCTCTTCTAGGGCCAAGTACACTGGCAGCAGAAGCTCCTTAGGCCAATTGCCACACGCGTTATTGTCAGCTCATCATAAGGGATTCTGCTTTTATTGCTCTACATTTTCATTGCATGCTACTCTTGGGCCAGAGTTTGGATTCTGTTCAACATCTCTCCCGATCTCGAGAGACAGCCAGTCATATTAATTTTATTTTGGACTATTTCCTTCTTCTTTGTGGGTACTCTTCTCCAGTCTCTGCTGTTCCCAAAGACTGCTTAAATGCTCTCTCTGGCTGTGGAAAAGGTGAGCAGGCAGGGTTGGAGTCCTAGGATGAACCTCAATGTCAGAAAGATCCCATTTCTTCTATCACTCAAACACATTTTACTATATATCCCTGATGGTCTCATATGTTTTTCACTCAATGAATACACCTGATAGTTGTATCTAAAACAGGTTATTTCCTATGAATGTTTCCATCTACTTGTGGGAGAAGGGAAGGAAAAGAGTATTCAAATTACATCTGAAAATATCTGCAGTAGAGGTCCTCAAAGAAAAATAATCAATGTTATTCCTTTATTGATAATGAAATATATCCTCACTGAATTAATAATAGCTGCATTCTATGCAAGCTTCCTAATAGCATACAGCATACTGGGGCTTAACCACCAATGAAGACGACCCATAACCATGTGGTAAATAGGAGGACAGTTGTCTCCACCCCACTGACATGAAGATTTTCATGGCATGGGAATTGGTGAAAGCTGAGGAATTTCCCTGTTCCAAGTCAACACAGAAAACCGAAATATAAGTATCAATACTTTCACAGAACAATTCATATACTCTGTATCACAGTCCCTGCTCCATACAGGACCATGCAAAGAAAATTATCCGTTGGAATAAAAGCTAAAATTCTTTATACGTTAAATATTTGGACCTACAGAGACACTTCAGACAGAGGCAACTTCTGGCAGTGCTTTAGCTGAGGGAAATGTTCAGGTATGTGAGACCACCATACAGTCAAGGTCTAAAGTGCACCAGGTTCCTTTCAAATGAATGAATATATTTGCTAAACTCTTCCCACAGATGTCCCCAGTAAAACAAATGTGACTAAACACAGTATTGATGTAGCCAGCCAATGCTAAATCTATTAAGCAGCAACCTTCTGACCGCTTGGGAATTTTAATGAAATAGCGAAAGCCGAGATTGATATGACACAAAACACGAAGAAGACAGGACCCTTACGCAGCAAAGGGTGTTTTTTCATTGCTCTTGTCTCAAAGAAATATGGTTTAGTGGCTTTTTTTTTTACATTGATTTTAAGAAAACTTCACTCCGTATCCAGCTTTGATGCAGATTCAATGTCATATATTGATGACCTGACAGAAGAACGCTGGGTTAAACCTCTGTACATCAACACCCGTGACGTGTGGAAAGGGTAATGGCTACTCTCCAAGGGTAATTCATCTAAAGCATTTGGGACCTCTGATATTCCTGCTTGAGCTCATTGCCGATGCACAATGTCATACCATTTGCCCTGAATAACATAAAGCTGTCTTGTAATAGACACACACCTACCCTTATCAAAGGATATATTTACCCAGGAAAAGATGAAAGCAAGCCACATATTTGATCCACCTGGACATGAATAAATCGGGGTGGTTTTTTTTTGTTTCTCCTCAGTCTTGCCATATACCTAGATTCGATTTTGTACAAGATGCCCATTCATTCATGCCAAAACTCTTTGCCCCAAACATTTAACTTTTAACAACCTTCTGTGGGTTTTAAAGTAAATTGGAAATTTGGGTTCTTGGCAGAACATTGATATCCGAAGACCAAATAGATATGGAGGTGACGGTCTAAAAGAAAACAAGTGGCCACACAAGAGCTTCCAGGCAGTCTGAGGGGCTGAAAATCCTGGGAGCACAAAAATTCTAGGTGGTACTCAAGAAAAACATCCCTCTGGCTACCATTTCAGTAAGTAGTGCATGGCAAGGGCAAGAATCTAATTTCAGAAACAAGGTTTCTCTTTTTTTCCTGGAAGAGGTGTGATTTTTTTTCCCTCATTCCAAAATTTCTGGTTCATGGTAGGGATAAAAGTCAGAAGACACCATCCACTTCACAGCTGCCACTATGGCATAAATGCAGCATTTTCATTTTTCTCAAACTCTAAAGCTTTCTCATGGAAAAGGCTGTGCACTTATGGTCAAGTGCTAAGCAATTGCAATCGTCAGGTGTCTGGCTCTCTGAAATCCAGGCCATGTTTTAGGTAATTAAGCTTGTGAAAGACGTGCTACTTGTTTTCAGTGTACCCTTGGCTACCGACCTTGCTTGGTACTTGAAAATGTTTCACAGACCTCTTCCTGTCTGCTGAAAAAAGGGTGCAGCTGAAGTCTACTCTGAGCTGGTAATTCAGCAGATAAAACCCATTCCATTCAGCAATACAACTTCACTCAAAGGTCTTTCTACACGAAGATATTTGATATACTCTGCTTTCAAATTCATTGAAGCACACTATATGCTCCCATGTTTCTAATAACTATCCTTCTATGAGATAGGAGCCTCTTGAAGCAAAACAAAAAAAGGCAGACTGTCACAAAGAGAAGCACAGTTGATTTTACTAAGATCTAGGGCACAAAGGCACACAGAGATGGAAAGGACTTCTTTGATCATTAGTTCAAGCCCCCCCAAACCTAAAAAACTTCTATACCTATCAAACGTCTTTCTTGAAGCAATGAAGTTTTTGTCCTAGTTCTCCATTCCCCAGGATCTTCTTCACTTTCTAGCATAAAAACCTGCTCTGTTCAGTGGTGTAAATGGTCTTCCCTTTCATTTCCCAAGGCTCTGAGAAAGCAATCTCCTGCTAAGCCCAAAGGTTAGGCAAGCCAGACTCCATAGGTCACCTCTGGCCAGAGAGTGATCCATTTTGCTGAATGTCCTGGTAGCACTAATCTGCATCTTTTCCACTTTAAATTCTGCTTCTGCGAACGTGGTTGACCAGTCCTGTGTTTGAGATGAGGACTCTCAGGTGTGCTTTAGAGGAGGACATGAGTTTGATGTAAAGAAGGGCAGGAGGGAGAAAAAAAAAAAGTGCAATAGGTTGATTAACATGGAAAAGCTAAAATTGTAAGCAAATAACTACTCCCTCTGTCTCCCATCTACCTACAAAAAGAGAAACTTCCAATTTTAGTGTAATGCTATCAAAATCAATGTCTCTACAGTTCAGTATCAACAGAGCTGTACGAGAAACAAAGCAAATTTGTATTCACCCAATATTGCTTCATCGTGCTTATCAAAAGAGCACAAAGTTTTCAACTCTATTCATCATCTGACACTTTAAAACTCTTCTCATAATGCCCAACATTTTGTTTCTTATCTGGTGCCTAGATCACAGTCAGGGATGAAGGTAAAACATAAGAAATTTCACCATCTCTGAATTTCTCGTGCAGTGAGGTTATCGATGTGTTAATGTGATGATGAAGGTGTACGCATGTTTGCAAAACGCCAGTGTGAGACTCCTGAACACATCTAAACCAAAATTTGTTGTCAAATTAAACATTTCATATCCCTCCAACATATACTTTATTCAAGGCAATTTTTCATTAAGAAAAGAATCTAGTCATCCATGAACAATTCCTGAAGTAAACTTACTTCATGTGCTGACAGCTCACAAGTCAAACTTGTGCATTTTTAACAGAAAAAATTTTCAAAAGAATTTTATGCCAGGCAAATATTAGGCCTGATTACTTAGAAAAATTAAACTATGTGATTTGCAAGACTTCCCTGAGTCTTTAACTATTGTTCTCTTTCAGCATATTTGTCTAAATGGTTCAAGGGATGCATTCAAATTTACAATCAAAATGACAACATACATTGACATTCTGATTTCAAGAAAAAAAGCTTAGAAAATTGCCATTCTCTGTCTGAGCAGACTAAGTTAATAGGTGCAAAATGCTTTTTAATCAGAAGCAGAGACGAATATATTTACACTAGATTTGACTGAAATAGGAGGCAGAGAAGTTTGGATGGGAAAGAAGAAGATCACTTGGCAAGGGAAAGCATAAACAATTTTTACTTTATTTTTTTTTGCCTCAAACCTTGGACAAAAAACCCCTACGCTGAATAGTTTGGATGTTACCACACACATGCACTCCCCTCCTCTGCCTTGTTACATGCTTCCTAAGGGATACTTGACAAATGCCTATAAAATCAACAGAAAATCCAAATCTAACATCTTCTCACTGTGAGCCCACACAGCCTGCTGCCGATCATGCAGGCCATTTGGCAAGCACCGGATCTGCAGGAGAGCAGCTGCTCCAGCCACTCTCTTCCAGTAACATCAGAGATACGAGGACTTGGGGAAAAATTAACAAAGTGATCAAAAGCGGAATAAAAGATGTTAAGAGGTTTTTTCCTCCCCGTAAACATCAAATCACCCTCCACGTCCAACTGACTCTAATATTGTTTGAAAACTGGAGGTATTGACAACTCGAGCCACTAAAATAGACAAACAAGTCTAAAATATCTTCAGCTTCAAAAACAACTTGTAGTCTGAGCCATAGAGAGAAGAGGGCTGCAAAACATACGACAGGGTGTGAGACACCAACAGCTCCGTATTCACTCCTCAGCTTCTATAGCTCTTTATACCCCCAAATTACAGGGGCTCCTCTGTTCTGAAGTCCAGTATAGCTCAGAAAGAGCACGCAGTGGATGAAAACAAACACTTGTATGAAGAGATTCAGAAGCCACACTGTTTTTAATTCACATATACAAAAAGTACGCTTATCTAGAAGAAGTAATAACAAAACTGGAGCACATTGGCCTATTTCTTTACCACTATAAAGCACTCCTTAGGCTGGGATCATATCCCTCTAAAGCCAGTTCAAGCCTTTTCTGGGCAGTTCATTATTTATTTGGAAACACCAAATATTTGCAGTTTTCCCTCTCTGATCTTGATTGGTGCCTTACCTAAACTATGCTGCCTGTGGGGCTTACATGGCCTGGCTTTGATCAGATGGGACTTCTGCTTTCCCTCTAGAAGCCTCCCATTTCTACAGGCTCAGCCTGGACAGAGTCCCACCCACACTTTATTGCAATGCTGCCTTTCCTGCAGCAGCTGACCTCTCCAACTCTTGCCTTAACCATGAGAGATGCACGCCAGCCTCTCTGGAGAGGTGAATGTGCTTTCACAAGGATGCCTCAAAACAATACTGCAATTTTGTACTCTGTAATTTCAATCAGGATTCACCATCTGCATGTGAGAGCGTGCTATTACCCACAGCATCACACCGTGCATTACCAAAAGCATCTCACTCCTGCCCGTATCACTTGAACTATATTATATATTGCAAGCACGAATGTTTGTACAGGACTCATGCAGTACTCGCTGCATAAATACCCCTCACACCCTCAACCCTGCAGAGGGTACCTCCTGCAGAACATCAGGGCCTCAAAACTGGAGGAAATCCCCCTGCTTACAGTTAAACATGTTTATACGACTTGACTGATGTGAGTCCCACGATGTTTCAAACCATGTCAACTAACTGGTTTAATAAAAGTCAAAGCTTACAAAGTTCTTCCCAAACCTTACTGTAAAAGTTATCAGAACCTTCTGTGATACTGCACATACACAAGGAGCTGTTCTTATCCTCTTGATCTGCTTTACTCTATTATTACCAGCCTTGCTGCAAAATTAAACTGGTTTTGCCAAACACGAAGCTGTTTTCTCCCCATTTCCCTATTAATGTCTTTTAATGACCCTTTAATATTCCCCTCTCTTTAGCTTGGCCTTTTTTGGCCATTTCTGAAAAACCTGCAACTCTCCTTAATCTCCAGAGCAACAACTTTCCTCTGAGCTCGCTCTGTTTCCAGTTTTGATTTTATACTCCCATGGTAGCGCTTGCTCTTCACATATTTGTTTACAGAACAAAAGCCAACACTTTTTAAAAGCACTACGCAGTAGAAAACACCCCTTTTAGGTAATTTTGTTCAGCTCTGCCAATAACAACAGCGATCTCTAGTCAATCCTACTGTGATGTGCAATTACTTTCTCGGAATAAAAAGAAGTGAGACAGAACAAAGACAAGCTTAAAACGTTACCTTCAGAAGATGATGTGGAAACATGCAGAACAACTCAATTATGTTTTCAGACCTGTGTGGCATGTAGCACCGACGAAGTGCAGACACTCCTGCAATTTGCTTTCCAATCAACCAAATTCGTACTAAAATGGGTTGGCAACACTCGTTACACTAAGTAGAATTATAAACACTGCCAACTAAGGCACATATAGATCACAAAACCTGTTTATCTCTAAATCTGTGTTGCTTTGTGCTACGGGGAAAAGAAAACGCACCTCATTCCCAGCAAAACCATCAATGTTTGAATGGGATACGCAGCAAAGGTAACTTACAGACAGCAAAGGGATGGCAACTTTTCCAAGGAAATCTGGGGGTTTATCTCCATCTTCATCAAACACTGTCACTTCCAGAACATCATGAATATCTTTAATCGGACTGGAACAAAAAAAAAGAAATATTCAATACACACGCACACCGGCTCCTCACGAAGATCTGAGAATACTGTTTTACTAATTAAGTTTGAATTACCTTGGAGTATAAAACTAGCATTTAATTAAATTCCCCAAAAAAATGAATCAAATGATGGGTATTCCCAAAGCTTCCCCATCAGATTTCAGTCCCGTAACTAGGTGAAGAAAATAACTACCAGATGGTGATATTTTTTTTGTGCGAGGCTGATGGTAACAGCGTAAAACTCAGCTCTCCAATGGAGAAAGCTGATGACTAGAAGAGATCAAGGGCTGAACTCAAAACTAGGCTTCAGGGCATTGAAGAAATAGTCCAGGAAACAAAACTTATGTAACTTCATTCCACTTGAACAATTATCTCCCTTTTAAGGTACTAACAAAACCAACTACTTAAAAAAAAAACAAAAACACATCACCACCTAGCAATCCTAATTAAAGGTCAAATGTACAATATTTTTGTTCCATTCAGTGCAAATGCTCTACTGATGTGGCAGCAGTCACTGAACCATAAGTATTTATCTAATCATTAATAAATCAGAGTCTCATTTGAGAAAAGTTATATCTGTGTGCCTGAAACACATGGGTAAGTGGAGACAACTTATGGGTTGTGTTCATTATCTCCTCTTTAGCTCTTGCCCATGGAAAAAAGGAAGAGAGAGATACATGTTACAGTGTGTGCTTAGTTGAGTGCAGCTGTTCCACCCAAAAGAAGGTTGTTTCAGAGCAGTGCTGCTCCCAGAACCTCTGCCTGCAACACGGTGGTGTTGCTCCTCACGGAACAGAATCTGAACCAAAAGCCGCCTGGTTGTCTCTCCAGCTGGCAGCTGTAGCATGTTCTGTGACGTGACCCAGCAGTAGCCAAACTACCATGAAATGCACTGTTTTCAAGACATTATGTCTTCAAATCACATTTAAACCTGCCACTTCTGCAACCATACTTCCATATTGCTCTCCAAATAATTATAATTTTCCACATGATATCTCTACCAGTGGTATCAAACATTAAAATTCCACAATGACACATGCCGATAAGCGTGCTGCAGAAAATCTGAGTATGATGGGAAGAGCTCTCTGCTGGTATTGAACACTCCAAACAATCCACTCTGCTCCAAAATAAATCTAAAACATCAGTAGCTTTTAAAAATGGCCAGAAATTTAAGTATGAGAGCCTGACTGGCTCTGTAGGTTTGGTGGATTAGTCATGCAACAGCAATAAGAAAGCTGAAGATAGTTCATAGCTGATGCTTCTGAGATCCACAGGAGTATAGGCACAAACTTTCTTTTTAATTAAAATAATTTTGGATTCTTATTAGAATTATTTTATTGGCTGAACATCCACCAAGATTCATCTGCTGGCATAATCTCAGAATAAATTGTGATGAGCGGAAGCTTCTTGAGAACAGACAAAATAAAAGACAGGACTCCCAAGAGGCATGTTCGGCTGCACCTGGATTTAACAGAAATACAGCAAGGTACTATCAAATAGATCAATTACTTTTTTGTGTGTTCACATCCAGCCCAGCATTTACAAATCTTGCTCCAACTGTTCTTCTAGTGAGCAGATGCAAATGTCACACATGTTCCACCGCCAGCCCTCACAGTTACCTTCCTTGCCACAGATTACTACAGTCTTGGAGACATTTATCTCAATTATTCACAAAAATCCTTGTCAGCATAAAGCAAGATTAAAAAATTGTGCTGCCTGAAAGCAATATCTAGGTTATCAGTTTTGTTATTAATAAGTCACCCCCCCTAAAACAAAATAATACTTTGATTTCCTTAAAAATTCAAGCTTCTAATGTGGGGTAAGCTATGTCTGACTACTTGAAGAAGACACACCAGGAATAACGTGAGCTCTAATTTTCTGCTTACTTACAAATTAAAACAATGATTCTACCATGGTTCAATGAAACACTTTATTTAAAGTTACAGAAAACGTAGGCTTGAATATCTCATTTCTACTTTCTGTTATATTATCTCTTGGATCCAGCTATGACTCCATTATGTCTAGTCATGATTCTTCCTATAAATATCACAGTAATTTTTCTTTTAATGACTTCTATTAATAAACTCCATGCAAGAACTAGTAAAAGTCAAAAGGCTTTAATTGAGTTACATTTGATACTTCACCACCATTCTCTCCGACTACGAAAAAATGACATATCTTTAAGTCGACCTTTGTATTTTCTCAAAGTCGATAGCTTTTATGGCAAAGCTGCTAACCGCTTGGTGTTGCAGCATGTTTTCAGAAGCAATCCACTTACAACGTGAAAACTTTGTTCCACTCTGGATTGAGGTTCTTGTAAACAGTATGTGTTTGAAGACTGTCATTTCCCAGCTCTAATACACAGAAAGGATCACTTTTACCTAGGGAAAGATCATAAAGATTGAAAAAACCAATAAAAAAACAACAACAGAAACCAGGGAAAAAAAGTGGACCAGTTATTGTGTTTAGCATGCAGACTCTTTCTTTGCAATAAGGCTGAATAAGCAATTGGTCAAATAAAATTAGATCAATTAAGACAACTGCAAATTGTTTCTTTCTGTTGAAATGACTTACTAAATAAACAATGTCTCCAAAGCTCACTCAGTTCTGGAAACTCTAACACCTTACAAGTCTTTCAGGTGGCTCCACTAATACCCAAAATCTGAGACTTAACCATGAGTCACTTCTGAGTCTTTGTAGCAAGAAAAATCTGTTCATATTGACAGTTACTCAGACAACATTACAAAAACAGGACCATCACTCCAAGCCAGGTAAACAGCAGTGTTGCAGTTACAGCTCTATTTTATCCTCTGCCTATAGTCTGTGGTGGTCTTCAGATAATTACATGGTTAAGAACGTCCTTAAAGCTATGAAGACCCTACCCCATGCCATAGGATATCGATGTAGAACCTATTTTGGCAAAGACACGTTTGCTAATGTATTTTATTGATAACCAATATTACACGAATTTGTAGCTTTCACAACTTACTGCAGCTCAGTAGCTTTCATTGTGAACAGGGTGCCCTTTATCAGCACGTCTGGTTCAATATCTGATTTAATCTCATCTTCAGTGTTCACATGTAACTCAGCCACAGACACTCCAGCTTAACTTCGACGTAGTCAACGAAATACGTCGGCAATGCAGGAATTTAGACAGCAGACAAACAAGATATTTAAGCAAAAGCTGTCTGTCTTAATCTTTATTTTTGGTATTATTAATGCAGACCTCTTAAGGTTCTTACTTCAAGAAGTTTATAAACTAAAGAGAAATTTTTCCACTATGTAAACAGTGGGTATTAACTGGTCAATACTGGTAAAGTTTAAAGACCATGTGTATCGCTGGAATCTGTTTATCTTCTTTTCAGCCGTTCCCTGATAAATGTGGAAAACGCGTGTAGCCTTTCAGAGAAACTGCTTGAGATGCAAACTGGTATATGCCAAAACCAATCCCACTATATAATTTGGTATTCTGAATGCTATTTTTTGGTCAGTGAGCAAATGCAGTGTTTGAGAAGAACTTTCAGGCGTATATAGAAAACATCCAACAAAGCAGAAAAAGTCATTTTCATGTCAACAAAAATATTTTCTAGGAACATAAAAGTACAGAAGGCTCAAATGGGGCTAGCTGTGGTTTGAAGAGCTGGTACATACTCGATACAGTTGTGTGGAAACTAGCCTAAAATTTATGTCAAAAGCTAAAGTATGGATTTTCAAAACACCATTCAAAACCAAAGCAGATATACTATGTTGTTTTCTGATAGCTATTATTACAGCAGGCTAAAAACTTGCAATTAAAATCTATAATGCCAAGGTATAATCAACTGACAACAGAAATCCCAGCCACACCAAAATCCAGTCTTTACTGTGGGAATCAGGTGGCCTCACACTTGTCAGCAGACAACTGGTCTGCAGAAGTTCCCCCATGCAAGACTCAGGACTGCTATGGGGCACGACAGGGAGGGAACACTACCTGCTCCTACTGCTCCTCTATTAACCTTTGGAAATCTTTATTGTCTCTGCTATCTTCTCTCTATCAGATTTTTAGCTGGACTTTGATTTTACTTTTATCAATAACAATAAATCTGAGCAGTCTCCCTGGCAATGCAGGAAATATGGCACTGCTCTAGGAGGGCTCTATTACGGAAGCCCATAATTGCTGCACTAATCATTTATGAATGGCTCAGAACAGATAATTAATCTTTATGTCTCTCATTTCACGATCAGAAATTATGCTATTTTTACCTAAAATGGCTGCATCCTTTTGCAATTTGGTGGGTCTATTACAGCATAATACCAGGATATTTTCGGCACTGCCATTGAAAAACAATTTGTCATTTGCTTCATGAATCAGGCTCAAAGCCTGGGTTATTTTGAATATAATGACAGACTGAGTAACCTTTTACTTAAGCAGAATTTCATTCTGTGCTATGCACAAGGAATGTGTGTCACATACTCTGTATGAAAAGTCTTTGAATTGCAGAATCAAGAACCTGCGTGTCTCTTCCAATGTTCATTATCCACCCACATGCTCCTGTTTAAGTACGGAGGGAAAAGGGGCCAAATCCATCAACTGCGTTAGCATCAGTGAAGTTTTCCAAAGGGCAGATAACATTCCAGGCTCAGCCCTTTCCCTAGACACTGTCTATATTAAAACCTCACGTATTTCTAGACAGTCCTAGCCTTGCTGTTTGCCAAAGGTTCTGCTTCGTTGGGGTACGGTTCTGATTAAATTTGTTAGTAAGGTGCAGTCACACACCTAATTCTGTATAGAAGTATACAGTATGTCAATCTAGAAATACAGTCCTGTACAATCTACCTTTCATTACTGGCAAGTTTTCTGTTTGTTTTCAAAATAAGTTCTTCAGTTCCTTAAAGTACCGTTCTCTGCAAAAACCTTTTTTCATCACCGCAGCCTTAAACGTGAATTGAAACTGAAATAATATCGTCATTAGGAGCAACGTTCTCTTATGTTACAATGTCTCCATGAATACCAGGGAATGGGGCAAGACTGTTTTTTTTCCTCTAGCATCTTTCAAGCCTTTATCAAAATGTTATCTTAAAAAATGGCTATGTCAGCAAATACACAACACGCAATGCTGTGTCTGTGAATTACGAGCTGCCGCAAGATACAGAGGGGAATTAAAAGGTCTCTAGAATCCTGGAGAAGATGATAATAAAAATAACAATATCCAGGCAGTGGCTACAGAGAAGCATCAATTCCCTAGACCTTCCCTGGAGAAACAATATAAAGTTGTATTTTTAAAAGGTGTTAGCGTCCATTGCTGTCAGGACCAAGCACGATTTGAGGTGCAGCTCAGTGAAAAATCCATCCTTTTCCTGAAGTAAGATCATCCCCAACTGAAGCCTCAAACAAGCTGTAAGAGAAACTATCACGCTCACATTCCCATCACTAGCAAGCTTTCTTTTTGGGGGTGACAGCCTGTAGCATCACCCAAACTCACACACTTATCAATGTATAAAACACCCCCAAAAGCCCCAGTCTCGTTCATGAACTCGCAAGACACCTGGTAAAAGATGGATAAGCTGCTTTGCAGGCATCATCACTTTATACTGACTCTCATTTTACATATTCCTGCTGGAAAACACAACAGCACACCATGCTAAGTGTTAAGTCATTGGTCACACCGCTCAGACCTAAAAGAGAAATCAAATCTCCATCTGCTGGACCTTCCCGTGTACCTTTGGGAGTCAAAACCTTTTGGTATCTCAGTTCCCTGAGGCAGGTCCACCGCTGGAGAAATGATGGGAAGATTTAGTTTTCTTTTATCAGCTGACAGCACTGGATAAAGTTTAAGTAGCACTCATGATATACCGTAGCAGCATATGCTGTAAACCAGAAATAAAATACCTGCAAAATCTGCTGCCAACAGGTCCACTGCCTTTAAAACTTTGACTTGTAAGAAGCCGATGTCCTTTATGTCCCGAAAGGAATTCTTTATACACTGCAAAGAGGAAAGCATAAAGACATATTTCATTTGCAATTCAGCAAGAAATAGAAATTATTGAACTACTAAGTGACTTACATTTTTATACCCATTGCTATTTCTGCAGTGTTTCAGTTTAGCTGCTGATATACCCATAAATACATGTCCACTAATCTCAGTCTCACTGCGACATGACTCTGAGGTTCAGGACAACACATGCTACCTGCTCCTTAAGGAAATTCTCCATTCACATCAGTTCTGTGTTAAGGAGATTGGAAAGAGCCCTGCATGTTTATTCAATTATCATCTGCCAATTAAAACAAAAGATGAGACAGAGAGAGACCCAGAGAAGCAGCATGAGTCAGGAAGGCAGCACACTCAATCAGGAAT
Source organism: Trogon surrucura (assembly GCA_020746105.1). Classification (NCBI taxonomy): domain Eukaryota; kingdom Metazoa; phylum Chordata; class Aves; order Trogoniformes; family Trogonidae; genus Trogon; species Trogon surrucura. The sequence goes on along the minus strand of CM036627.1, from coordinate 15,946,982 downwards.
GAGGAAACTGTCCTCAAAAACTTGGACTTACATGGTTCAACTTTCTCATGCCTCAAGTCTCGCATCCTATTTCAGAAAGCTAGACTTAATCCTTTCTGGACAGCTTTTGAGGATGGAAGCCATCATTGTGGTTTCCAGCCATCAACAGCTGGAAGTCCAGAGCGTATCCTCTCCAAAGGAGGAAATAAAGCTAAGCATACTATGATCTTTCCATGATATTCAGTGTCTCCCACTCCTCATGATAATCGCTTTATATAATTCAAGCTTGCAAAGGGAAATATCAGTTTAGAACTCAACAATCACAGGCAGCCAAATTGCTTGGGTCTACCTGCCCTACCAACCTCCTTGGCATTCTAAACACAGTTAACTATTTTGTGTAATAGGTTTTCTCTGGTAGGATACATGTTATTATGACGGGACAGTTTTATTAATTTTTTTTTTCCTGCAATTCTGATTACTTTCAAAATTAAAGGAGGGAAAAAAGAAAAAGAAAAGAGTAAACTCACATAGCGCTCTGAAATCTGTTGCCGTTCATTGGGATCTCCCAAAGGGCAGACGCACAGATCAGAGATAGACACTCCTGTGCATGGGGCAACCACAATCAACATTAGCAGCGATCCTGGGTGTTTTTCCAGAGGCAGCTCTAAGCAATTGGTCTGCTTCGTTGGCAGGGCAGCAATGTCAACTTGGCACCTAGAACGGTATTAAGAAAAGGGATCTGAGAAAGAATAAATAAACCAACAACATTTATCTTGATTTCAGTAGCAAACAGGCACCAAAACATATTGCTTGTTCAAGTTGGAAACAACAACAAAAAATCTCATTATTAAACATGGAAACCGATTAGCCGGTTTCTGTTGCACTTACTGTCAAGTATTGTTTTCTGGTTCAAAAATTGGTAAGCAGAAGAAGTTTGGGCTGCAAGTACGGTAGGAAAACCTAACTCCAGCCTGCCTCACTTCCCCTCTGAAATCCCCTCGTGTTTTGTGATGGATTTGAAACACAATTTTGTTTCACCTGGGGGAAAAGAAAAGGGGCAAGCGCAAAACTTCAAACATTAGCCTAAAATAGATTAGTTTCTTTAAAGTCAGATACTCCATTTTATGCTACATTATACTGTATGCCCCAGTCTCTTTTACAAGCCTTACTAGAGCTACATTTTCGATGTACTGTTATATTTCCCAAAGGGAAGGATTGCCTTAAAAATCCCCCCCACCCCTTACACGTAATATGTATCATTAACCTGATACTTCCTCCAAAAATAATAATGAGGAGTGGAAAAAAAGAAACATTCATAGAGACAATAATAAAAGATGAGTATGGGCTAAAGCAGAGAGAGCAGTTAAATACAAGAGAAAGTCTAATCACTTGGTTCAGTTAAATGCCTTCTATTTAGAAGTCCAGTAAATGGAGTGGAAATTTTGAACCTCTGTGGGGCTTGGCTCTTAAGAACAAGCTGAACAAAACTTACAGATGAAAAAGGCGAAAAAAAAAAAAACCCACCCCAACAAACCCAAAATAAGGAAGGAGAAGCTTTGTTGCCACAGTGCGAGGGGAGTCGCATTTCTCAAAGGGACGGCGAGCGAATGATGGAGGGCGAGAGCTTTCGCTCCGCTAAATGCCTGCCGACAAGTTTTTATTTAAACTAAACTTGTTAAGGTGTTGTCTTAATAGGCTAAAATTCCACGGGGTTCCCCCAGGTGGGTTTCTTCTGGCTAAATGGTGCATGTAGTGCTCCTGATTGATCCCATTCCAGTAGTAGAGCTGAAGCGGTTTATACCCATCTGCTATAAATTGCATGTTTTCCGCTTCTTAACAGCCTATTTTCTGTGAATGCTAAGGGGCCTGAAGAAAAAAAAAATAAAAATCCCAAAACATTTCAGCCTGAAAACCTAAGAAGCTATGTTATGAAGTAGAACTCTTTGCTTTGATGAGTTTGCAAGTCACGCCGTAGCTCCACGTATCAAAACACTGTTCTTTGTGCAAGCTGCTTCAGACCACAATCAATGATCCGAGATGACTTTGCTCTTCACTGCCCTGAATGTCCAACAGGTTGCACGTTTACTCTTATCAACTGCTTTCAAGTATTTTGAAAGAAAGAAAATAAACCAGGAAGAGTGCCAATGTTGTTTGGCACATAGGCTTCCTCTCAACACGATTTCCAGGTGCGAGAGGTTGCCTTTAAAGCTCATTGCTACGCTTAGACTTTTCAGAAAGATATCACAAGAGACATTACAGAAGAAAGGAGAACAAAACAACAAGAGAAGGGCAAACATCTGAGAAAAAGACCTTATCACTTCCACACTACAGGTCAACATCACCTTGGCTGTGTAACCACAGTGGCTTCTCAAAATACAGCAGTTTTGCTGATACTTTAGGTATCAGTACAAAAGGGGCAACATACCTTTGTCTTGTTTGGGTTTGTGTGAGTTTTTTATTTAACAGATGAAGAAACTGAAGGAAAGAAAGGAGAAAACTCAGGGTCACCCAGCTGGTCTGTGGTTCAGCTGGCAATAGAGACCACGTCTCCCACATCGGCATTTCATACACCACCCTCTCACAACCCACCACTGGGAAAAGCTGCATTTATTTTTTTACATTAAGCACTTTCTATGAGGTAAGAGAGAAAAGACAACAGTGCATTGGTCTGAACCAACAGATAATCTCAGAAATCTCTTGTATCTCAAAGTTAAATATAAGTCTAGCTTGTTTTGGCAAATTAGAATGGTTTCTCAAAAGAATTTGGTTAGTCAAAGGTCAAAGAAAAGATCGAGTATTTGGGCCTGGGGGTAGGAGGGATGCACATGTGGAGGGGAAAACAGCAGGAGGTGGGGTATAAGCATTTCTTCCTCAAATCATGTCTGATTTCTGTGCACACTAGCTTCCTTAAAACATCTGTGTTCACTCTAGGTGATGGTATGCCTCTGTATTTTCTTTTGAGGAACTGAAAAGAAAATCTACTTGCAAATGGCAAAGGGCTATGGGAAAAAAAAAAAAAAGACAATCTATTTCATTCAGGTTATGCAACAGAATTGATCAGACTGCAGCAAATTCAGCTTCGCCAAACAGTCAGACATTCAGTTTATTGTACAAATTCACCAGCTTCCAAGCAAACACTTCTACACTATTAAAACAAGCCTAATGATTTCCAAACTATTATCCCCATTCTCGTGAAAAAGAAACTCTTCCTCTCCTTCTTTCTCAACTTTCTATCTGCAAGATCATATTACAGATAATTATTTCAGATGATAGTGGTAAAAGCCTATTTTGATAGGCACGACATAACCAATGGAGGCAATCCACTTTTTGCTCAAAAGTTGCCTGAATTGAATGCAAAGGGCAAAACTCTCAGACTATTTGTATTTTAGGTGATGCAAATGATACCTTGAGTTAAATTCTCATCACAGCAATCCTACCTTAGAATAGGACAGCTCTGCTTCTTGTCATCTTTTGCTACATTACATGTTAAATTCAGGTGTAATTTTTCACACACATGGCTATATGCATGATCTGTAGGTGAGACAGTTCTGTAAATTAAGAATGCACTGTGCACACAAATGCAGCACTTTTTTTTTTTAACCACAATTAATTAAATGCTGTCTTTCCTCCTCCTGATCAATACTGAGGTCTACACCTTTATATTAACCTCCAGTCCTGCAGAGTATTACACCACAGCTTTAGTTTTCATTTAAAACTGTTCTTTTGACTTACAGTCCTCATCTTTAGCTGTCAAACTTTTCCCCCCTTTTTTATGCATTTTACAGAGGAATATTACTTGAGAACAACACAACAAATTTGGGGTTAAATTATTTAATTTTATCAGGGAATGAAATGTTAAAATTTCACTAAAAGGCACAGAGCTCAGCCTCTTATCAGTAGTCATGGAGCTGTATTTTACCAGTTCATCAAATTACGGTAAATATTCTTAAATATGTATAAATATCTCTGAAAAAAAATCTACACACAACATTGCCATTTTCTTCCTCCACAGAATTCTTGAAAGCCCTTCACAAAAGAGGTCAGAATCGTTATCACAGTGTACAATATGATGCATCTATGATTAATATTCGAAAAGGAATTTCAAATGCCACATGTGTCAGGAAGACAATTAATACTCTGCAGATAAATTTTGGTTACCTGATTCTTCCTACAGCTTCGCAAAATTTAATTGAAAGGTTTGGAGGCAGCCATTTTACTGATTCATCCCAACAGCATGTCCTTTAAAATAAGGATTATTTCTTGTTGTAAAGACACTTTTTCCTGGAGGCATTCATCATAAAGGTATTGGATGCACTCCAATCTCATAGCTTGTGGTCTTAAGTTTAGCATTTTTTGGTAAAACCTCTTTCTTGAGGTAAATACACAATGAAAAAACCTCCAACATTCTCTCCGGCACCTCTTTTCCACAATATATCCTTTAATGCAGAAACACTCTCTAACAACCCAGCATAAACAATTTAACTCTGCCTGGACAAATTCTGCACACGTTAACACCTTTGTTTATTAATATACATTAACATCGTCTCCTGTTTATAGCATGCCTCTTATCCCAAAGGACACAAAAAGCACTCAATAAATGTTACTAACAGTTCTGTGCAGACTAAATAGAGGGATTATTTCACTGGAACCTGGAGAAGAACTCTGTTCCAGGGGCTTAATGCATCCACCCTACGTGAAATCCTGGGCCTAAGGGACTTAAGTCTTTATTCCATAGAAGTTCAGCAGTCTGGATTATCAGATATGAGTCCACCTTGCACATCTCCTCAACTTCATTTAAATATTAAAAATATACATATATTTAAAGATCTAGCCAACACAGTTCAACTAAATAGCCTTGAGAGTTAGGATTCATCATGCTCCCCTATCCACAAACTGACCACAGAATTATTAATTCAGATACAGAAAATTTTGCTTTTTTTCCTTAAAACCATGCCAATTATTTGAGAGTAGCTGGAGTCTACTGCTCTGTGCAACGACCGAATATAACCCGCAAACATTTTCCTTAAGAATCTTTCTTACAATGCTGTTGTGAAATCCAGAAATCTCAAAACTCAACTTGGAAGTCAGGGAGACAAACACGGCACCTCATAATGCTGTTTTTCCTACAAGATCCTTTTCCAGATTAGTCTGCATTTGAACTCTTCATAAAATATTATTTATTGTGTGTCAGAAGTTTCTGCACTGGACAAACGACTCATTACGCATTTGGTGTTTGCCTATTCTTGCAATTGCTCTTTAAACTCTAGGACAATTTTTTCCTGTTGTGATGCTGCAGCGAATTTGCTGTGCTTACGGCAACAGCAGCAATATTTTTCTCTTCACACGGACAGCAAAAATAACTTTATATCTAACACACGCAGGCTTTTCCAGTGCTGAAATCTTTAATAATAGAACATTTTGTTGATAATTTTTTGCCATACTGAACACCACCTGTCAAAAACCAGTATTAAAAAATATAAAACCCACAAAAAAACCAAACCAAAAACAACGGAGGGGAAAAACCTAAGGAAGAATTGCTCCAGCATCAGGGAGACTGAACAGAGACAAGCTGCAAGCACTGCTACATCTCTTAACTGTAAACAGAATATCAGAAGTAATAAAAGTAACTGTGAGAATGGAAGGAACAGATTCATCTTCAGCCACTTCCCCATGTGATGAGCAACAGCATTCAGCCAGAAAGCATTTCCTGCTCTGCAAAACCACAAACATTTGTAGAGCCAAAGGGCATTGTTCTTCGCAGTGAATAGTTCCGAACTATTTGAATGCTTAAAGAGAATGTTCTTATGAGTTACTGTTATTTAGTCAGCAAGTTGTGAAACGCTCGCCAGGTGAGAACAGCAAACAACTGCAGACAGAATCCCTGCCCTAAAGAATTTAGAGGTTGTGGCATGGATCCTGCAAACAAGTAAGCATGGGCAGACCCAAGAGGGGCTCCAGTAAATTAAACAGTTCTTGGTACTGCTGCGTGTAGCCAACCGTGCAGATGAAATGTGGGGTGATGGGTCTAGATGAAAATATTTCAAGGGAGGAGGTAACAGGAGAAAAGATACAGTTATTACCATGAAACCAAGGCTGTACTAACACTGTGTAAAATAAGATGGAGTTGGAGTGGAAGGGAAAGAGTAGAATATAAGAGTGAGAATCATATTTTATTTCCATTTAAAAATTAGTAGAAAAGATTGACTGCACTCCCACAAAAATCTCATCTGCTAGGATGACGTAAGACTGCTACCTGAGGATCTGAAGCTATAGTGGAATAATGCAGTGGAACAAAATCCAGTGTTGGTCAGGAGATGGGCAGATCTACTGCCCCTGAAAATGATGCTTTAAATAAAATGAGCTTGTGCAGTAGCATGGGGCACCAAACCCACAGAGATTAGACCTCTGTGGCAATGGGGAAGAGACCACCTTAAGAAAACAAACCCACATAACAGAATCCATGTATAAACAAATCTGCAAGAGCACACCATCAAAGTGTGAGCAGAAAACAAAAAAAGAGACATTGGTGCTACTCTCTCAAAAGGAGCACAAAGATCCCTGAGCTGGTGCCAGCCTGAAGCTGCAAATGATCCTTGCCAGAGCCCAGCAGAGACTGAAGCACCGTCACCAAGCACAGACAAGCACTGCCCTCCTTGCTGCCACTGAGCTCACAGAGAATTCAGGGTTTTACAGACAGCATGTGCAGAGTCAGCTCAGGTGTCTTTGCATTCAGGCTATGGCTAATCAATTACTCATTAATAGGTTTTAATGAACAAACCCTTAAAGAGGCATCTAGACATGACTGGAATAAGAAAAGCATACGGCATGATGCTAGTAATGAAAATAATGTAAATAATAATAACAGAAATCACATTTTCTTTTGCACTTGTCCTCCAAAAAAACAGCAACTAAAAAACCCAACTTACGTTCCCAAAAGCTCCTCGTGCTTTTTGTTATCCTTTCTCCAGACCTCAATGTCCAACATATCCTTCCTGTCAGAGAAGTAGCGAAAATCAAACTGTTCCCTCCACTGAGGATTTGCACTCTTACACAGTGTCTAGAAAACATGCAGTTATAACATTTATTTTTCTTACATGGTACTTTATTTCCACAGTAAATCACACATCAATTCCTCTACAAAAACAGGGCTGAACGTTATGGCATCAAGTACTAATGTCATTCCAATCAAAGCTCCCCAAGCCCAACATGCACATCCTCATCTTCCTTAAAAACACTCTTTCCTCTCTCCCACTAATGATAAATATGCAAGTGTGGCACGAATGTACTATTGGAGAAATTCTGAAAAACGAGGTGGATCCACCACGTCCACTTTCAATGGACTGTTTTCATCATTCAACATCACACACTGAAAGAAATCAAGAATAAACCTTTTGAGGGCAATCACCTGGAAACGGTTTTGAATTAAATGAGGAACCCAAACCAGTATGTCTACCCTTCTGTGGTAAGATACAGGCAAAGAAGGAGCAGCCTTGCAGTTATTAACATCTAGTTAATTTGATATCTGTAAATTGTTCCTCTGAGGTCAGTGAGATTGTTCATGTGTTCAGGTTACTTTAAGTACTCACTGGATTGGGACTTAAACCACTTGCAATTCATAGCACACTACACTACCCACCATCAATAGCAGCATGGCCACTGAGAGAACAGGAGATGGGATTAGCTGGACCATGACTGAGATTTCTCCCACCTTGCCTGCTTTTCTAGACCACGAGAGATCGTACTTCATAAGTTTATTTGACTCCAGGAAAGAACATGAAACACTGCCAATCCGAAGTCTTATTAGGGTGTAAAAGCAGCAGTCCCCAACTTTTGCTGGACCGCAGACAGAAATACTAAGCAATTATCTCACTGCAGACAATGTTGTACTTGACTCTCCGTTATAAACTTTTTAATTTTCTGTGACTGCAAACAGCGCAGTTGAGCAGATTCATGGCACAGGCTATGGACCATTAAAAAGAAACAAAAAAAGGGACTTTAACTGGAAAAAAATGTATATTTATTCTAAAATAGCTAATCCATTTGTTATTTTTCAAAGCTGCTTTTCTAAATAAAAACATTATATTTTGACCTTGGTTTGAGGTCCAATATGGGGGACAGAGTGCAGGTTTCAGATGTTCTTGCATTTGAACATTATGTTCTGTGAATTTGCTCTGTACATTTTGTACAGTACCGGGTTCGTTTGCTTCCTCTTCCTCCTCCCTATGCTCTTCTAGTTCATGACATGCAGAGCTCTTGCTTTCTCAACACAATATTACTTTAACTATAGCCCCTCTCATTATCATCCTTATTCAGCCCTTCAGAGATGAAATGCATGTCTTTGGGAACCTCATTCATTTCTCAGATTCCCATGGTACTGGATACAAGTAAACACAGTCTAGAGGAATAAAAAATTAAATCAAAACCACAGAATATTCACTCTGGTTCACTTTTTTTTTTTTTTTTTTCCTTGCTATAGGTAACATCTTTCAAGTCAGGTGCTTTAAAAAGTAAAAAAAGTCCTCCGTCCTGGGAATCATTTCAGGTCTGCTTTTCCAGCATACCTAAAGTTGCAAACCTAGCTTCTGTACTGGCAGAGAAGAAAACACACGTGTAATGCATGTAGCTTTATTTCATTTCTATTAATGTCAAACATCCATCAAGATGACGAGCACGTTAAATACACAAGAACAGATACACACAACGTTCCTAACTTCCTATTTCTATATTGGCATGTAAAACATCTTAGTAAAATGTTAATGTCCCTGATCTGGTCTCCTGGTTTTGATCTCACTTAGATAAAAGAAATTCAAGAACAGTTCCATCTGAGGTAGCACCACCAGTAAAAGAAACAAAAAGTACCTTATTGGCTTCAACAAACTTAAGGAAATCCTTAATACTTACCTTACTCTTGTATCTTTGATCTCCCAGTTTGAGAAGAATAAAAATCTCTGCCAAGCCCCTGCCGGGGATGTTCTTCCCCTCCAAGAGCGTGATGGTGACCAACCCGTTCCACAACTGGTTCTTGCGCAAAGAGTCGGAGAGTCGTGTGCTCCTCATGAAACTTGACTGCAAAGCAAATCAGTGACATAAAACTTTTACACAGCCAAAGCTACATTTTTATGTTCAAACTGATGGTAATATGAAAGCACCAGAAGTAAAAGAGTTACTGTGATCTCCTAGGAGTAAGCAGAGAGTGGAGGGTGATAGGATGCTATGGATTTTCTGCCTGCCCTATACTACATCTGGCCCAACGAAGGGACGGTGCTGAGCACCAGAGCAAAATCAGCAGGGTTAGCTCAAACCACCACGAGAAGTTGACTTCAGTTAGCCTGGCTGAGCTTCGGCAAGAGCAGACCTCAAGCACCGAGAGCAATCTGTTGCCTTGGCTCAGGGAGAGACACAGGAGAGCAATGGGGAGGGAAAGGTGAAAGAGGAGAGAAACTAAAGTAAACTCCCAAATGTCTCCAACTGCGTCCATAAAACGTGGGTCTGTTCTTTCCGGGGAGACAGCCCACGGTCGTAAAGTCTGTGGCCAGGTGAGAGGCTGGACGTGCATCTTCCAGCCTCCTCAATCACTCACCAGCCCATCGCCAGCTGCCTTGGCTGCTTCCATAAACCAAGCTCACGAATCAAACGCGCTGATGCCTGCTGAAAAAACACTGACACCGCCGGGCTCTTTATCTGGAGTTATGGTTACCCGGCAGCCACATTTGTTACCTTCGCAGCTCCATCCCACACAGCATGGCTGCGCTAACCGTTTGCTAACTGGCAATATTTTATTGGACAGAGGATGATTAAATAGGCCTTTATTTGGGGGGAGTGAGCTGGAAACATTAAAACTCAAGGCTATACTGTTCTCGCAGTAGAAACTCTGCCGTATTTTATTCTTATGAAGCAACTTTTAACTCGCCACACTTTGGAGCTTCAATCATGTCACATACAGGTGGGAGCAAGACGGAGGAGAAGATTTCACAAGTCACTTTAAAAGAGGACGTGTTAGCTTTAAAAGCAAGTAAGAAATGTTGTTGCTAAATAAAACGATTGCAAAAGCACCTGATGTCTGAAGATTACTTTTTATGGATCAATTACCCAGCAACAAAATTCTTAAATCACGGGTGGTGAACTCACAAATTTTTTTTACTCGCTTTTCACTGGTTAAAATACCCAACCCTTTGAATCCCACAAGCATATTAATACACTTCTATTTAAACACCCCGTTTGGCTCTCCTGGCACACTGGTTAAAAACTCTTACCTTTAAAGAGAAAACGAGATTTTGATTCATAAATCCAGCTGCAAAGTAATTTCTTTTTTTTTTTTTTAAAAAAAAAAAAAAAGTTTGTCTTTTAGGCCAAAAAGCTAAAGCATGACTGTTCCCATGGACATACTTCAAAGTCCCGGCAGATATATTCCTCCCTAAACACTGCAACTATTTCAAAATCCTTTTTATAAAGAAGGGAGTAATGTCCACAAGGGATCAAAGGGCATTCTACAATCTGGCAATCGCCTTAGAAAAATGGCAGTGCTTCCATGAAATATGCCCTAAAATAATTTTGCAGCTTGGTATGTCCTAATTTCGAATTGGATGTTTATCTTGGAAAGGCTTCTATCTAACTTGTCCATAAAACAGCTCCACTTAGCTCTATGAGCCCTGTGAAAATGGAATCCAAAGCTGGCTATTAAAGGGGCCTGGAGATTGCTTCCATATGGCGTAACAGCATGGGAGTGGAGGGCTGAGGTCTACAGCAGGCCCTGCTTGGCTGGAGCTCCACATCGATCCATGGACACTCGTTGCATTACACCAGAACATCTGGATTATTGCTTGTAATGTCCCTGGGAAATATCCACTTCCCATCAAAGCCTTTATCTATCTCGGCCGTACTTTGAACATTTTAGTATTTAACGTAGTCATGTTTGATGTGATGTACTTGCTGCTTTAGGACTAAGGGTTTTCCCTGCCCCCCCAACCAGCAACCTTCCTCAGAGGAGGAAGAGGTATTTGATGTTAGTTCACACACATACAAAAAAAACCCCAAACAGATAGTTTATTATCCACATTACAATTTCTTTTAAAAACAAAGAATCCAGTTCTCTTCAAAGAGTCCAGACTGAACACGAAAGGCAGTTGTTATCACCCACTTTTCAAATCAAATTTGGACTCTCCATTTTTTTTCTTTTTAACCAGGCCAGAATTTTGGGGAGTCACTCAGCCTTGAGGGCCTTCTTACCCAAGTTCCTCAGCATATATAACCCCACCCTTTTAGTCACTGACTTGACGGTTCGAAGGATTTTTTTATTATTTATATTTTCCCCCCAGATTCCACACAGTCCTGGGAAAAACTGCCACCTGCAGCTTGGTATTACTAGACTGAATTGCATTGCATCAACCCTGACCTTCCAACACAGGTAGTCCCCAGCAAATGGGCTCCTGCCCTCCCCTTTTCAGCTGCAAAAGCTCTCCGTGCTCATCTCAGAAGAGAGGTATGTTGATCTCCAGCTAACAGGACCTGGCTCCTTTCTGGATGAGATCTACCATCACTTTAGAGCATCACACTGGATAGAGATGTCAGGGTGTTTGCAACTGGTTTAGGGCTCGGTGTTGATCTGCAGCACCTCGACACAGGCTCGATGACTGCAGTCTGCTTCCCACCTCCCCCAGTCCAGCCCTGCCACCATCACCACAAGCCTCTCGCCGAATGGAGCAGCTCAGAGCCTGGGAAGGCAGCTTGCTTCATGCCACTGCAAGACACCCTGTCACATTAAGGATGCTTTGGATTTCTTGGACTTGCCCAGGTCCTTCCCACAACGTGTACTCAGCAAGGGCGGCACAACTCCCGTGCCTCGTATCATCTACACAAACGCCAAGGAAACGCTCTGTGCATGCTCTGGAGACACTTCTCCAGCCTCCACATGTATTTGGCAGGCTGTTCCTTTGACCACCCTGATGGAAATCCCAGTCAAACAGGCAGTGTCTCAGATTCCACTCACAGTTTCTGGAAGGAAGCACAACTGGGGAAATCTAGATGTGTGGTGGACACACAGATCCGGACCATCAATGAGTCAACTTTAGCGTTGCCTGGGGAAGTCTGCACTTACAGAAAATGCCTCCCCAGTGACAAGGAAATGATATTGCATTATTTATTTTAAAAGTCTTACCTCTGATACACCACACCTACTTGTTTTAAACTGATTTACACAGAGTTAATTGACTAAACTTCATAGCCTCCCTCTGAGCTGGCAAAGCTATTGCAGAGCAGAGCACAGAGGAGCGCAGCAATTAGTCCAACTAAGTTACTTACAAGGAAAAACAAGCACTGAAAAAAAATAACCCCCCTAAAAAACACCCTAAACACTTTCCCTCCCTCCAGCCATCACCACACTAACTTGCCTTCGCAATGAGACCAGAAAAGTCAAAGGTCCTGTCTATATTGGCCAGAAAAGAAGGGCTTAACTGCTTAATCTGTGACAACGTTAAAGTGTTTTTATCCATTCTGCTCTTCCCTCTCTCCCTGTTACACCCCAGGCTACAGGCTCCTCCATACTCGGGTACTTCAGCTCCTCCTGCTGCTGATGCTGAGCTCTTTACAGCTACAGAAGCAAAGGTGCCTTGCAGAGATACAGAAAAGTTAACCGAAGCTAGGATCAGGCTATAGGGCTGGAAATTAGGAAGCACATGATTTATGATGTAAGCTGCCATGTGTCCCAAGCACAAGACATTGGACAAGTTTGCTTATTCTTTTCTGCCCGCCCCTCGATCACTTCTGAATTCAGGATAGCCTTGAGACCAGAATTTGAGGGGTTGTCTCCAGATAGAGAGACTTGGCTGGGCTCTGTGCGCAAATAACCAGTGATACCATAAAGGTCACCTTTATGAGCAGTTCACTGCTGTAAAATGGATAATAACTGGAACAAAAAGCATCTTTCAAAACAAGCCAGCCAGAAAGAAAACAATAAGCACAAAAATATCCAGCAAGCTTTACTCTTAAAAACCAAACTAGATGTTTTTAAAGTCTAAGAGACCATTTCACTGCAGATTTAGGGACTATGAAACATCAGGTAAGTAATGAATATTCTTCTCTGAAGCAAAAGTATGGCCTGGTCAGAGTAGGACCCTGCCACATGAGGAACAGAAGATGGTTCTTCTTTGCCTAGAAGACATCCCACATTCCTGAATGTAAAAATTAAAAATTGGTGCTCACAATACAATTTTCAGAATCTAGCTTCTGGTTTCAAAATGAATGTAAAAGCTTCTCACACCAGCTTTCAAGTTTTTAATTTCTGGTTCTGGTTTAAAGAAAGCTGGACAAGAAGGAGCAGGTAGGCCTTATTCTGCCTTCACAGAGCCAAATACTGGAGACAAGCAAGAATGATGAAGCTTTGGAGGGTAAAGAACCAGCTCATTGACCCAGCTTCAAAATTCTTTAGGAGCTCAAGTCTCCCCGATAACACCATTTATACGTAATGTCCCTCTATAGGCACCCAGTGAATCCCCTCTGGTGAATCAGGACTGCTTCTTTCAAATCTGTCACTTTTCCTGACACACACATACATACCCCAAGTTCAAACTTGCTTTTGAAGCAATAAAGAGATGCAGAAAAATTGTACATTTAAATGACATGGCGAGGTGGCCAAGTGTGAAGAGAGCCCATCTCTCACATCCTTCATTTAAAAGGATGAGACAGGACAACAGAAACCCTGCTGCAGTCCTTGTGAAGAGGTCGACGTCGAAACTGGGCCATGTAATTTGCCATTTGAGAAAACAACAACACGCAAAATAGAAAGACTCTTTGGACTTCTCATTAGGCAGGGAAACCATTTTGCAGAGGCAGTCTCCCCTTGGGAAAGAGGAGAGGGCAGCGAGAAAGGCAAGTGAACCGGCACGAGATTGCCGCCACGATGCGTGACCCTGTGGCAACCGAGTCCCTCCGCTCCGCGAAACACTGGGAGAGTGTCGCTGCCCACAGGGTATTGTGGGAGAAAGCCAAATACAACGAGGCAGGCAAAAATGAAACCTAACAGCACACGCAGGAGGGGGAAAAAAAAAAAAAAATAGAAAGGAGAACAAGGGATTTTCTCCTGTGATGAAATGCTGAGGAGCACTTCGGTCCAGTCAGCCTTTCAGCCAATTTATTCGATCAGTTTAGGCTATCAAGGTGGCAATTGCGTCGCTTTTGTTTCAGGACTGAGCTGCTGCAGGTCAATCCACCCCAAGCAAACCTGCTTATTTGCTTCATAGATGTTCAACACTTAAAGGTTATTCAGCTGTACAAATGCTGGAAATAGCGTGCGGGGCACTCAGGGTGAGACTCAAGCCACCCGGGACAAACAAGGCTACTGAGCATCGACATGTTAGGCTCTAGCCGAGATAGCTACCAACTCCCTCTGCGCCCCAGATAACCCCGGAAAGAAAAACACAAAAGAGGGGAGAGCTTACCAACACACATATGTGAGTGCGTATATTAATGCTGCCTAATAGTATCCTCTTCTCTTTGCAAAACCACCCTCCATGAGAAAAAGGAAAAAGCTGAGCTCTTGGAGACAGCTCCCACAGAGGACAATGCTGTTCTCAGCTCCCATGAAAAATGAGGGATCTGGATGTGCTGCCCATATCTTGGGAGTCTGCCCAGATGTGCAATGATTCCCTTCTAGTGGCAGTGAAAAATATACACTGTGTAATCAACAGATACCTAAATCACCCAGGTCAACAGCTCTTGTACCAAAATGATTTAAAAGACAATATTCAGTTGCTGAAATCCTTCCTGCACACTATCTGTAATGACCATGAGGTAACCACAGCTAGCCTGGAGGTCTTGTACTGTTGCTGCTTTTGCTGTAGCCTGAAACGTAGCTTTTTCTTCAAAAAAGCAAGGCAGCTCAGAGAACATAGGGAAAGAGTGTACGGTATCCACAACAGCCCACATGAAGCCCTCCACCTGTCTGACATAGAATTGTATCAGGTATTAATGCCATCAGCAGGGGTACTAACCATTCAGGGTGAATTTGGGAGGCTAGCCAGAATCCCATGATGAACGTGAACAGACTCAGTTAGGACACTGATGTGCCAGTTCTATACTAAGATAACATAAAATGGTCAAATGAGAGTATAACCAGATTTCTTTCACCTAGGCAACACAAATTAAAAAGAAAAAAAAAAAATCCGTGAAAGTTCAATTCATTTTGTCCATCCTTAAAATAAGATATTTTCCCTCTCTTTGTAGAAGAAGAGCTAAATATTACAGTAGAGGTCAGCTACAGTTCAGTACAAAAAAACCCAGGAAAACTATTTCAAATAGAAAACTTTTATTTGCCTAAACCTACAGAGACGAAATTTAGATCTGTCTCAGCTCAGCTGCTGAAATGGAAAGCGTACAACCTTTTTCTCCTACAATAACCAAACAGAATCAGCTCAGGAGCCAAAAAAGAGACAAGTTCATGTAGCCATTACAGAGTTCTCTCCATTTCCCCTGCTCTCCTTATTCCTGTGTCTTTATCTCGTCCAGCAACATTGTTTTCTACCCCATCATACTCTCTGGCTATTCTTCCATAACCTCTTGTGCCTTCCCTAGACACCTATATTCCCCATGCACACAATTTTTCTCTCTAGCCTTTATGTTCTGCCACAAACTGCTAGTACTGCTTCCACAGACCAGAGTTTCCTAACTAAAGATGGTTATTGATGTACAGTACTAGTGTTTTAGTGCAGTAGCAGAATCAATAAAGGAGGAAATACTGCTTTGTCAGATTTTTCCAGCGCATGCTGGGAAATACTTTTACTGCCTTTGGATGGTCACAGAGCTTTTCTTTAGAGATCACACTGGAGCATGAACTGTGTCTTCCCTAGGAAGAACTGAAGCTCTCCTACCCTCTAGTGACTGGAACAGAATAGAACACAGAGTTGCAGCTCTGGGTCGCTTTTTTTCCACCTCTTTTAAACAATATTTTTTCTTCTCATAACTCAGTACCATGCTTCAGCATCTCTTATTTGTTTCAGAAAATGCTAAGGCACAAGCTAGGGTCTTGAGAGCTGAACAACCTGCTGGTATGGCTTACAGCTATAGGTCAAAAAACCTGTATATAAAAAAATTATTCACAATGCAACGAGTTACAGCATACGACCAAAAAAAAAAAAAAAAAACCATTCCAGAGAAAGCAACTAAGACACGAGTTTGGCTATTCTGGACAAAAAGGACCAGAGTTTAACAATCTGGCTCCCTTTCCTGGGACACAAAGCCAACCAGCTTCAAGAGACAACTATGTGTGCACACGTGAGAAAAAGGGGGATCAACCTATGCTGATTGAGGGCTCAGTCATTTCCAGAGCTTTAGTTAGAAACTGAAGTGCTGAGCTCCTCAACTATTCCGTCGCTTTGTCATACAGCATTCAGGGATGCCCGGTGGCTCTCCGCGCCGTGCGCTATGGGAAGAGCTGTGATATCCTGGGAACCAGGACACACCGAGCTGCCGCCCAGCTCCAAGGGCTGTGCTTTGCCCTTCTGTTGACAAAAATACAACTTGCTGGCACAATACCCGAGAGGGTTGGCTCCTTTACATAGCACATCACAATTGTAACAAAGAAAATAAGAAGAGGTTAATTATTCAATTTTTTTAGACACAAAGCAAGTTATACAGGGAAAATACCAAGATCCATATGTGTTCTCCTAAGAGCCAAGCTTTGCTTTTCAGAAAATTAGATTGTATAGCTCTGAAGCTGGATACTGGGGCCTGCAGTTTTTATATCATTGTTATTTACTCAACAGCAAATTAAAGCTTTACGGGACAAATAAAAAGTCACAGTCTGTTTCCTGAACAAGTTAAAACCTAATGCAAAAATGGGACCGTACAGGAATATAAAAGTAATGGAAGCTGGCAGGGATACTACAGGAGACCAAGGGAAGTTACATAGACGGGTAGCAACACACAAATCTTGGACGCTCTGTTAGGTCGCTGGTAATGAAAAGTCCCTGCTCAGTCTCCATCACAAAACCAAAAGGAATTTCAAAAACCCGCAGGAGTGACCAGAAGAAATACTGCCATGGTGAAAGACAACCCAAACGATTAGTCTGGAAACCAGGAGACACACATCCAACACCAGTATGGACCACTGGCCACGCTTCAGGTATCCTTAAGCAACTCAAATCTTCCATGGCTTCTTTTTTTTGTTGCATTTACACCAACTGCCTTAACACCTACAGTTTCTCTCTTTCTACAGCTGTTTGCTGAGTGGGGTCTTACTGTCAGTTGCCACTAGACTCTACAATAGGACCTACAATAAGAAAACAGCAATTTCTCATTCAAAAAAACCCCACAACCCTGCCGTTGCATTTAGACAGGTTGCATCCAGACTTCAGAGTTTTAAATTTTTTACACTTTCCATCTCAGAGGAAGGCACAAAGATTTTGGAAGGGAACTTCTTTTTTTATTTTTTTAAGAGAAAAAAATATATGTATTACCTTAGATGAACTTCGCTTCTTCCGACTTGACCATCTCTATTCATAAGTTCCCGCCAATGTACCAGAGAGAACCCAGAGACAGGAAAAACAGGAGTAAACCGGAGAAAGTGTTTAGTAAAATAATTCAAACAGCAGCTTGTCAAATGTGTTAGAAAAGCTTATTAGTAAGTAGGGGACTGGATCTACCACCATATTCATCTAGCTTCCCCCCCTCATGGAAAATAATAACACACTCAAAATTGCACCAAAAAAAAAAGAGAGGAAATTTAAAAAAAAATCAAGAATAAAAAAGTGGAGAGACCCAGAGCCATTAGTAAGAAACATGGCTTATACTTTTGGTGCCATCTGGTTCTACAGTAAGCTAATTTAAAAAGGGGGAAAAAAATATCACCTTGCTGTTAAGTGCTAATGGGGACAGAGCCATTTCGCTATTCTGATTCCACTGGAAATGGCTGAGCAATTTGCATTTAAAATATGAAGGCTTAAAACATCGTCTTTAAAAAAAATTGCAGTGTGCACCAACTCTTCTGTCATCTGCACTCTGAATGTTAACTAAGCACCCAGGAGTACCAAAAGCTGTTACTCCAAACCAATTTTCTATCTCACTAGTTAGGTCTACTTTAGCCCATGCCTTCCTAAAAATTCCAGATGAGTTCCTACAGGTTTTTTTTTTTTTTGGCTAAACTGTTTTTTTTCCCCCCTCCAAAGAAACTTTACAGTTTTGCTTCCCCCCTTCCCATGACCCAGTGACACGTGTGCCAGCAACAGTCTTGTACAAGTCAGAGGAGGAATCCACATCCCAGATCAAAGCCATCTCATAATATAGACATAGAAATACAACAACAGCAGTGTTTTGAATTTGTCTTTATGCTTTTAAATAATCACATGCTGAGGTAGAAATAACTCTATTATTATCTTACTATTAAGATTTTACAGTTCTCAAAAAAAGGCAACTGTTTGAAAATAAAGGCAAACATCCCACATTAGCTTGTTCTTATTTTGCTTTCCAACCACTTGAAACATTTACGTTTCTATAAATAATCCCATTCTGACTGGAATTTCATACCTATAACTCAATAAAGTGCTGTAAACAGCAACTTTCATATTAGACTATATAAAAGACTCATAGAAAGCTTTTCTCCTGACATATTTATTACACATAATTAAATTCAGACTGGTTTGAAAATTAGAGTTAAGTAAATGCCTGATCTTGGCTTCTCCCCATCCTTTAGAACAGGATGAGTTCACCAACACAGGTATGCCTCATGCTCTGTGTAAAACACTAGTAAAAACCTTAAAAGATGAAAACAAAAGCAAAAAAAAAAAAAAACAAAACAAAACAACCCCAACCCAACATGTGCAGGTCCTGAATTTTAAAAACTATCAGCCTCAGTTGTGGCATTCCTCATCTCTGCCAGGTTTTATCATGACTAAATGCATGATATTTCAGCACCAGGAGCCAAGTTCAATTGAAGTGAGTCAAGAAATTGTCAGTGACGAAACCAGGGTTTTTACAAGTAATCTGTTCCTTTCAGCCAGTGTGCTCCTCCGCAGGGCTCGTGTGGTTTAAGTCTGAACATCAAATCCCTGCTTTTAGATTTCCCGTGGATATATTCTTTATATGAGCAAGAAAGAGTAATTGTTTGTATTAATTTTTTTAAGTGCTAAAATCTAAACTCCTAGGTGGAAATCAGAAAACAGCATGTTCTGGAATAGTGGTCATGGCAGGCATAGTTCATACACACGTCAGCAACCTGCACGCTGCAGCGGTGGGTACCTCACACCCAGAACGCGGAGGACCCTTCCACAGGGCACATCACAGCCACAGGACAGAAGCATCCAGCTCCCCATGTCTGCACAAGTTTTACTTAATTAATAGGTGAGGGTTTTGATTTTTTAATTTTTTTTTTTAAGTAAGGAACTATCTCGATTTCAATGTTGAGTCTTGAAGGACGAAATTAAAGTGGGGACTTCCCAGTAAATCAGATTATGCCAGCTCTTAACCTCCCACACACATTCCAGCTATACATTTGATTTCTTAAGCCACTTACATTTCTCTTGAAGTCTCCTTGCTTGACTGCTAGACTCAAGTTTAAAACAATCACTCCCATGTCATCTTCTAAACTGTTGGGATCTTCCAGTTTTAAAATCTGTTCAGTAGTTCTACAAGCCAAAAATGAAAAAAAAAAGATAAAAAAAAAAAGATGCATTTATTGACTCCAGTTAACTTGAGTTGATTATTAAAGGTCACGCTGAGCTGTGCAAATTTCAGCTTCTTGCCTGAAACTCCCAATATTGAGTTTAAATGTTAAAATGGGAAATCTGGAGGGTTCCTTCCTAGTTCTGACAAAATACATCCCCCTTTTAATAATGCAGCCTACCATCTATATAGCATTACTTAATAACACCATATGCAGACGCATGCTGAATTAAGTTACTACTATCCTCACTTCGCAGGGAAGAAGAGTGACAGAGGAATTCTTTCCAGCGAATTTTCTAACATTAATGGCTGGGATTTGACTACACAGATATTTATACTGCCTTACCTCTATCTGTGACTCATTTCCCCTCTGTGACAACGGGAATGCTGGTATTTACCTGGTGGCACTATCTCATGGATAAATTCATTAATATTTCTCGAAATTCAGATACAACAGCTACGGGAGCTAGAATATAGCCGCACAGGGAAAACTCATCTTCTCAAAATAAAATTTAAAAAAAAAAAAAAAAAATTCACACAGCGAGGGAGTATAAAAGAGAACTAAAACTTGAATTCCTGGCTTCCAGCTCCACATTGAGCCCAGGCAGCAGCAGCAGACAAAGGGCTCAGGGCTCGCCTCTGCACTAAATCAGGGCCAGATGAGCTGCCGCAGGGACGGACGGCTGCGCGGGGTGCTGGAAACGGGGCGCTCGCAGCCAGCCAGGCAGACCACTCCCCAGCTCAATTATATACAGAAAAAAGGCACCCCAGTTACGTGGGGCTAAGAAGGGGTCTCAACCTTCTCCCCCCCTTTCTTCTGCGACCTCTGACAATTATTCTTGTGTAGCTTTTATCAAAATGAGTTTTCGTGAATAGACAAATTCCAGGCTAGAGTCCAAGCATTCCATTGTTTTCCTGTGTTTCTCAATTAAGTTGCATTACAAACCTTTAATGAAATAAACATATTACCTATTGAGTTCAAGTTCAGTGAGTGCTACGAATGCCGAACCCATGAAGTCTGAAGAGGTTAAATCTCGATCATATACCTGGTAGCAAAATAAAATAAATATTTCTAATTTTCACATCATAAACCAATTTTATCCCGGCTAATAACGGAACAGATATTTTAAGCCCTTTCAGTTCAATTTTGTATTTGAAAGATCAAAGCTTAGATCTAATTCAGGGGTAATTTCCCATCTCCCTGCTTTAATCTGTATTTTTAACTAAATATTTATACAGCATTTTGAAAGTATCTTCTTAATATTACGTAAACAGAGGCATGTGTGCTGCTCTGGATTGTGCTTGCTCCTTTATGCTCTGCGCGACAGCACAACGAAGCGCTGCAGAAGAAGCCAGGTACTTCTGGCTCCAGATGTTTTAGCAATTAGTGCTCACAACTGGTAGCTTGCAGTTCTGGTAACGGTAACGTTACTCATAATGAGAAAAGGCTTTGCTACTTGTCACGGCTGCATCCCAGGTAATAATTCTGTTCAAGCCAGCCAAATTACACTCTTAAAACGTGCTTATGAAACCGCTATTGGTTTCACTGAGTTTGCACAAGCACGGTAAGAGCGAGTAGAATTTAGCTCCATGGCTTTAAACGTATCCCGTCAAGGAGTTTTATTTCAACTTGGGTTTTCGCAGACGGAAAGCAAAACATGGGAGCGAAATCTGGAAGAGACATATGTGCATTTTAACTTGAAATTGCTGAAGCTCTTAAACTGGATTGTGTTTTATGTCATGCTGCTACAGTGAATAAAAATCAACACGTTTCTAAAGTTGAAAATAATTGCTTGATAAAACATTCACCTGTCTTTCAAAAATTTAAAACCACAACTTACCTTGATCCAGAGTTTTTGGTCGAGGGTCTGTACAGGCAGCACCACTGTTTCATCCCAAACTGGGTTGAGGTTCTTGTAGACTACCTTACTTTTGTATAGAGTTTTCCCATTCAGTTTAAACTTCACATAAGGGTCACTTGTACCTGTGATAATTAAAAAAAAAAATAAAAAAATTGTCATGCCTTCACATAATTATATTTAATTATATTTTCATAAAGCAATAAATAGCAATAACAAACGGTAATGACTTCTTTTATGTTTACATGCATATACTTAATTACCTATATGAAAATTGCTATTTCATACAGGAAGTCTATAGAACAAAGCCAGAAAATTGTCTGAAAGGAGGCAACAAAAATTCTTCTTAGTTTGCTTGATTTCTGCTGTGTTATTCTTAAAGAACATTAATTATTATTCAGTAACTCAGTTAGCTTAAGATTTTAATTTGGAAAAAGAGCAAACAGAAGCAGGGATGAAGGATTATTTAAAAGCCAACTAACACCACAGACAGTGGAAGAAATCCTGTGAATAAGAATATATAAAAAGACCAAAACTCGAAAGCATCTTAACTTGAAAACCAGTCACAGAATAAAGAAAAAAAGAAAACCAGTAACAATATCTAAAATACCCGCCAGAATTTCTTCACTGGTGTCACTTGCCAATTTACTTAAAACGAAATTTGAAGCGTCAGTGAAAATATACTGACATTATTCACTCGCTCAGGATGAAAACCACACACAAAACGGACTCTGTAAAGGCAAACAAACAATATTCAGGTAACACATTTTTTAATGCGAGTGGCACAATTTGCCATGGCAATAATGCCCCATATTTTCACGGAGCAGATGCCCATGGACAGAGCGTGCGGCTCGTGTCACTCGGCAGCAATAGAAAAACTTGCAGCTGTCAAAGGAAAACAGAAGAGGGAATCAACTTCTTCTTATTGTTATTAAATCAGTGGCATCTGCACTAACGCCAAGCATCGTGCAGGACTTCATACGAAAGGGGAAACAGGGTGCACAAAGGATTTAACTAGATGGCTGATTTAGGAATGCACACAGACTTTGTAAGAAAACCTCACGAGTTCTAAGTGAGGGAAAGAATAAAACAGAGGTATAGCAGCATAGAGAATTAACTGATCTCAGTTGCTGTATGCCTGTCATATTCAATACTGTCTGTATTCTACCTTATATCTGGCATTAAACTTCCCTCCAAACAGTTCCGTTTCATTACAAGAATTACAGCGAACGCGATGGTCCTGGCTGCCCCCCAGCCTGCAGCATAAGACTAGTATTCAGTCTTGTCAGTAGTTTGGTGAAACAGTGAGAATGTGAAAAAATCCATATTTAAACATCCAAAGCTCTGATCAGTGTTATGTGAAGACAGACGCAGACTCAAGAAAAAAATAGCTATGTGTTAGCATCTATTTGGAATTACGTACTACCGTAAAGAGCTGTGCTCCTGAGACATACAGACTTATTTTTAAGAACTACAAAAATTTTTATTCTTTTTTTATTATTATTTCAAAAGGGAAGAGTTATAAAGACTTGGCCAGTTCTGCACATAAAGGGTGCTCTGTTCACAGAAGGAAAACAGCAGTCGGTTTTCAAATACTACCTGCAGCTGATCCTTTTCCGAAATAATAATTGCTGAAATCAAGCCCTTTTCGTGAAAAGTGTTGCAAACTTAAAAAGGTTTTTTCTCCTTCTCGTCTAAAAGAGAATAATAACAAGGGCCTGATCCAAAGCCAGGGAAGTCAGAGGGCAGCTTCTCATTGTTTTCTGTGGGTTAAGACTAGACCTTCCCCCAGAATACTTCTCAGAACTATGACTATACTCTCATATAAAATTGAAAGCCAGCTCAGTTTCCACAAGGACTGAGAACACACAGACTGTAACCCCACAAGGTGGGCAGTAGAAGTTAAGAAATAACAGCACAGAGCTCTTTGGTGTTAGTTTCTTCCAGCTCCATAAAAAAAAGTACAGGGAAAAGAACTGGCCTTTATTTACAGGGTAAGCAGGAGCAAGCAACATTATTAAAAATAACAATAAGAGAAATCATAATGTCCACAACCTATCTCTGTGCACGAAATAGCGAATGGCCAAGACCAAGAAAGCAACTGATGAAATGAAAGCATGAAGAGGGCAATAGAGGCAGGTGGTCTATGGCCATAACTCATCTGTTCTTGGCACAGAAAACCCACGAACGAAGGCAAAACTTGAAAAGAGAAAGAGAAGGAGGAAATGGAGAAAGCAAGCAGCCAACAAGTTCAATATCTGCAACTGTAAAGCTCCAAGCCCTTTCTCAGAGGATGGGAAACGAGAAGACTACAGCTAAGTAAGCATCCCAATGGCATCAGGGCTCTGAAACCTTTCTGGGTTGTTATATAATAAAGGAAAATAAAAGTGGGGGAAGGTCTGCCCAGGACTGCTCATGTGAGGCTTTAGCAATCATTCTCATATATATACATATATATATATACACTTTTTTATATATATATATACACACACACATATATGTGTGTGTGTAAAAAAATGTCTTCCTTTATAACTACATGTATTTACATATATAAAATCACATATATGTATATAAAATGAATGCATATGTATATAAAATATTTATTTATTTTTAAATCTATATTTATATAAAAATATACTAAAAACAATGAAGGAGGGGGAACCTATAACAAAGAGAGGCTTTTAATTAAATAAGATTGCCACTCTGGGATCAGGCCTTCATGCTTGTCAGCTTACTCTCAAAATAAACATCTCAAACCAGGGCCTCAGTGGTGTCACTTACTCCGGCAAGGCATCCTGGGTAATCCCTCGCTATCTTGACAGCTACATAATGTTCAAACCGTTTCACGGGTGAACGGCGGCACTCGCGCGAAAGAAAATATTAATGCTGGGAATTAATAGAAAAAGGGATGATGGTTTACCAAAGCCAAACAAGGGAAAGGTGTCAAGTTAGTACCGGTGTTAATTGCTCGGGAAAATAATTGCGGAGGGACGCGGGTTTCGGCGGCGCTCGCCTGTCTGGCTGTCAGAGGGGTAACATCTCAACTAGGCAGGCGAGGGGAAAAAGGGTCGGCGGCTCCCGGATCATACAAATGACGGGCTGACACCTCCGGGCTGGGGAACAGATGGGCTTTCACCTCCGTGGCGGGAGCTGAAGAGCACCAGGGCTTGGTGACGCTCACCAGGGCGGACCTGGATGGTCGAGGGAGAAGTGATGGGGGTGGATATGGCAACACGGTCCCTTTTGGAGTTTCCTCTCCCCACCAAGTTGCCCCCGGGATGCTGACAAATCTCCTGGGCCTCCCTGGGCCATCGTGTCCATTTCTGGATTTCTTTAATGGGACCTCAGATTGCATCCACATGACTAAAACAGGTCAAAAAGGAGACAGAGAATGAGAAATAAGCCAGGTGGGCAAGCCTCACCCTGATGGGATGAACAGCACAGACTGCAAATTATTAACTGCATTGGAATTCAATGCTGGAAGCCTTCTGGATTCAAGATCAGAAAGACATCTGCATCTATTAAAAGCTATTTATTAGAGACAATCTAGCCAAAAGAGTGTAACTTTAAAAAAAAAAAAAAAAGCTCCTAGTGATTTTGGAGATGAACTGCTCTGAAAAAGGATGTAAATTTTATAATTTTCATTTAGACACAACGGCCACCCAGTAATTTTCTTAAGAAGCCAGGCCATTAGGAAAAAAATAAGAAGCAAAGCTTTTCAGCAACCATTTCCTAGTGAAGGCAACGGACTCAACTTTAAGTATATGCACCCAGGAACTTCTGCAATGCAAGGTCTGAACCTGTTTATCTCAGGAACATCAGTTGTAGCCACGTGTCAACAGGGTAATGCAAGGACACAGAAATGATTTTTTTAATTAGTTGAGAATTTAACCCAAGAAAAATAGTTCTGTGGTGGGAAAAGGAAGGTGTGATGTTTTGAGGTTAATTTAAGTGTTACGCGATGACAAGGAGGTCCTTGCACAGTAAAACGTATGGACAAAATATGCAAAACAAACAGGACTATCTGATTCTCAGCACAAAACAAACCCAGTGAGAGTAAATACAAAAGACGACCTCTAAAAAAAAACAACAAAACCAGTCCATCAACTGGGCTTGTTTTCCCATTAAAGGCAGAACATGCATCTCGACAGTGATGCTCCCTTGAACTAATGTCTGTAATATCTATTTTACTTCTATTTTCTTCAGCTAACACGAGAAGGCAATGAGTGCAGGCAGATGAAACATCAGCTAAAATCTGAGGAAGCTTCAGTGAGCAAAAGGTGCTGGGACAGTGGCAGGAGACACTTCAGTAGTCCAAGAAACTGTTAATGATGTTTTTAAATGGATACTGCTGCCCTCTAGCAGCCACTGAGCGATCAACATCAACTGTGCTTAATACCACTACACACTTGCTTCATGATTACAGAAAAAAAAAAAAAAACTAAAAAAACCCCACCAAATCCAGAAGGCCCGACGTAATTTTGAGCCACACACCATTTTATAGAAGTTAACTTACTGGAAATGTAGCATATGAAACAAATCTTGTTATATAAATAAATAAAGAATTACAACCAAGGTGCCTTGAAATCCCCCAAAATCAAAGAACAATGTAAAACATAGCCTAAACCATCTTAAGTTTTAGTTAAAAACCTAAGCTTTAATCTGAAGAAGGAAATGAAAGGTTTATTTTATATGCACATAAAGAATTAAGTTTCTTAAAATGTTCCTAGAAATAGAATTACTGAAGTTATTTACAACAAGGAGTAAAAGACATTTTAAAATGGAACACACTTTTCTAAGTGGAAAACTGCTACTACTCTTGCAGTGAAATAGCTGAGGTCAAGACTTAAAGGGGAAATCAAAAAAAAATATTCTGTTGGCAGGAAATTCAGGTAATTTTGGAAAGTTTTTTTCCCAGCTAGTTTTACATCGCCAGATGGAAACCAAAACTTGCCTAGAAACAAGCATCACCAATAAGTTCCAGGGATAAATAAACCAAAAGAAGCAAAAAAAACCAACAAAAAAACCCCACAAACAAACAAAAGGCACAATAAAAACCAATAAACCAGAAAGATCAGAGAAGTATGAAGAATTTACACAAAACTGCAGCTGATGGGGAAAAAAAAGGGAGGAAAGAAAAGCACCCGAGCTGAACACTAATAGAATGAAAGATGCAGATACGGGACGTACTATTTAAGAAGCTTCAGAAACAGCATTTAAAAAAACCCCAAAACCACTAACAACTAAAGGAACTAAGAAAAACTATAAGACCCTACCAAAACACCACATGATGTTCATTAGGGACACAACAGCACTAGGAACAGACTTGCCTATGGCAAAAATCAGTCCACCTGAACACAGGACAGCCGCTCGGGGCTCAGGTATGAACCCACAGAGGGGAACAGGGATGGAGCAGAAGGTACATTTATACTACTAAGCAAATATTGCATCTTCATGTATTCTCAATCTTTGGCCTAGGAAAATCTCCTCATAGAGGTCCCAGAAAGACACGGTGTGAGCTGTTAAAACGGGCAGCTGCCCCCCCTCCTCCCCAAGAGACAGCTTCGACTACTGACAAGAGTTTGAATAGCTTAAGAAACCTGTTATCTGAATTACAATTACCTACAAGAGTCACAGGGTATTCTTCAGACCCTGCACATTCTCTTCCAGTGTTGCCATCCCTTTACTTCTTAATTTAACATCAATTTACCAAAGGTGGCTATGCATGTAATGGATTAATTGCTTTTGTTTGAGCTCAGTCTGTTCTCCTGAGGTTCCTGTCTCCGTGCATTCCTTTCCCACGGCCAGCCCAGGAGGGATGCTCGCAGGGATCACTGTGTGTAAGGGCAGAGTTTCAGCCGCACACGTTGCACTTCCAGAAACTGGGCTTGGCACAGGCGCAGGCTCGCAGCACAAGCCCCTGTTTTCGGAGTTACAGGGGATCCAGAAAACATCAAAATAAGCTCCCAGCGCCATTCAAATTCTTAGCAGTTGTAAATTAGCCATGATTATGCCTTTCAAAAAAAAGAAGTGTGAAAAGTTGCCTAATACATCTCAATAATTAATAAGTCTAAAGGACTAATGATCTAATTGCAGATACCCTGAAAACAGAGAAAATCTAAATTAATCAGCGTGTTTGCAGGGAACGATTCAGCCTAATTGCTCTGAGCATTTGCTTTCCAAACAACGGACTTGCTCTAAGCCGATGAACGCCCAGCGCAGCACAAATCCCTTCCTCCAGCACTCTGCTATCAGCGTGGACCTGGGCAGTGGATAGCCCAGAGCTATGAGTGGTGGGTTTCTGCAGGCTCATGACTGCTTAAAGCTCAAAAGACACATTTTTCTGTCCTTTATTTTTGCCAATGGGAGATGGAGCTTTGGCCCAGCTCACAGTAATGTTAGAGCTGCCCATGCTGTAAGGCAGCACAGCCTCTCTGCGAGCTCCAGGAACCCACCAGGACCCTCTGGGAGTGGGTGGTGGTAGCTGTGAGATCAGGGGATGATGGTGAAGGCAGAATGTGCCCGATGACCTGATGGTACGTTCTGTACTGCTGCAACCCGCCCTGCTCCCTTTACGTGTTCTGCTGTATCACGAGAGGGAAGAAGTGAGAGCAAAATCAAAGTGCAGCAAGAGGAAACAACAAAGGAAACCTGAAAGAGAGAGAGAGATGGGGCAAAAATACTGTGTAAAAAAATCCAGAAGACACAAAACCATTTGGAAAAGGCACATATACAAAATTCAGCCCGGAGCAATGCAGCTGAGGGGGAAAGAAAAAAAAAAAAAAAGACGACAGCCACTGACCAGCTGACATCACATCTGAGCAATACATTCCTTGTAACTGCACTATTTAAAAGACGAAAAAACACACTCAAACTTTTTGAAAGTACATGATTTGGAAATAGGAGAGATTTCTCACCCCCCCTTACAGGCATGCACTACTCAGTTTCTATTTTTTCTCACAGCAGCAGAACTGGGTTAGTGAACTCAAGGAAGGCAACAGCTCCTTACAGTTTTGGCATCATGTAGCTGCTGGGTGTCACAGCATCACCACTGTGCAAAGGTGACTCTTACAGGCAGCAACATGCACAGTCTGAGCATCTCAGGACCGTAAGGGCCTGGGACATTTCAGGTTTCATTAGGCTGACTCAGACGAGCAGGAAGTATCACCCTGCCCTTTTGAAAGTGAGCCAGCAAGTAGAAATGGGCTCCAGCCTCTCCCAGTTCAAAGCATCTAGAGGTGGAAGTTGCGAGATTCACAATAAAACAGCTCGATGAGGCCCATAAAATCACTAAAGGTGCAACAAAATGACAGCGCTTAGAGCACTGGTGGTTAAGATGGCTACTTACAGTATTAAAACTGCATAGATCAGAAATTCCTCACCATGTCGTTGACAGGACAGTAGTACAAAACAAAGCAGACAAACTCCGAAGTTTCGGTACTGTGTAGGTACACACACAGACCCATCGCTTTCAGCCTTTGGTTCATTGATTACAAGAATTATAAATAAGGGAGGACCCATGCACCATTTAACACCAGGCACCAAAGGTACATGCAGGTGGTGGGAATGCCTCTTGCCAAGTGTCCCTTGCCACCTGTTGAGCCAGTTTCTGATGTATGACTGAGACTGGATCGCAAGAAGCATCAGTGAGAAGCAATTAAATCAGACTCAAAGCAAACTCATGGCCAACAGGTCACACCTCTGTCAGTTTGCATCCCCAAGAGGGGTCATGGCGTAATTTTGACCCAGAAAGGGATTTTTCAGAACCTTTCCACCAGAACAAAGATCCTAACAGCACTCTTCTTCCTTTCCTGAAATACATGTATTGGGTGTTGCTGTATGGAAGCTTTTTCTTTCCCTTCAACTGCCAAGAGAAAAATATAAAAGAGGAGAAGAAAACACTGCAAATCTTACTTTTTTTTTCCTGCACTTTACGGGAAGAAACAGGGAGTACATACAGATGAGCCAGGCTCCTGGGCTGATGCACTGCACCCAATCTACAGAGAGCAGGTATTAGAGGAGCTATAGAAAGTCAGGGACTGCCAAGACAACAAACAAAAACCAATGCAAGAGGTGAAAAGAAAAGCAGAAAAGAACAGAGTTTAACAGGAATAATATTATGAAGGTGGGAGGGGATGAAGAGTAATAAAAATCTGGTAAAGTGAAGGAGGAATTTAAATCACACCAAAGGGAATGTATCCTGGAAAGAGCAGTACATAGTGAGTCAAAAATTCTAGAAAAACACCTGGAAAGTTTGGGGAAAAGTAGAGTCACATGTTAGTCATACAGCCTGTAGTTGTCAGCAGAAGTACTGCTCACCATTATTAAGTCAAGTGTAATTAATTTCTACTTAATAACAAACACATAAGGAGTAAATTCGGGGAGACCCCTGTGAATTTGCTGAGCAGAACCAGGAGTTTCCAGCAACGGCTGATCCCAACAACAGACATATTTCTCCTTTGTCACACACCTTAGATTTTGACATATATACCTGCGGGTATATACTTCTCATGTTGGGACAAGAGAGAGGCAGAAACCATGACTGGACACCCAGATGAAAGAGTTTGCTCAGTCCGCTCAGTTTTCAAGAGCATCCTCTTCATTGCTCCTAGCGCTAAAATTTGCTGCAGAGCAAGGGGTGTCCCGGGCAGAGCACCCCTCGGCAGCAGAGCTGGAGAGGGATCGGGGCAGGGGGGTCGGGGCAGAGCAACCCTCGGCAGCTGAACCCGGGGTCGGGGTGGGGACCGGGAGGGGCTGAACCGGGTCCTCGGCGGCTGCGGGAGCCACCACGAGAGGGCACCCGCGGCACACACGGCGTGGGGGCTTCCCTCCAGCCCGGTTTGGAGAGCTGGGAATTAAAATTAAGAGGGGAAAAAGCAAGAGTGAGGAAGGGGATGGGGGTCGGGGGAGGTAGGACGCAACGCTTCAGCGCCGGTCTTTTTCGAGTAGATACAGAAGTTACTCGCCCCCCCCCGCAAAAAAAGTGTAAACTGATGGGATCGATGGTTCTTTCAGAGCAACTGTTGATACAGTAAGAGAACATTAAAATTCAAGAAATTGACAAAAAGTACTTTAAACCTGATTTAGGATGAAGACGCTGGCATACACTCTTCACTCAGTCTGTGGTTTTCATTTGCACATTTTGTTATTTCACATATACCAGACTCCTAGCAGTATTTGGAGTTAAGTTTCCATCAATGACTAGGCATGCGGTTAACACTAGGTATGACCACTTACTGTATTGGAAGGAGACCATTGCTACTCCTGCCTACAGCCCCTGACACTGCCACCACTCCTACTAAGCAGAGCATTTCTGCAGTTGCTCACACAAGGTTGGTGGAGGTGGTTTTAAACACCAGCACACACTGGAACACAGGACAAGCAGCTCAGCATTACCCACTGGTGAGCTCCAGCGCCTGCACGCAGAAAAAAACAGAGTAAAGAGGGACTGAAACCCTCTCCTGGCTGTGTCAGGCAGTTTTGCTTGGTAGCTCTAGAGGTTTGCTGTTGCCAAAAATGTGAACAAGGACAACTTGGCCTTCAGCCCAGGCCACAGTCTGACTCGCAGGATACGCCGACTGTGGACAACTTGTTCCTATATTCAGACTGTTCGGAGCAGGCTGGTATATCCCAGCGCAGCGGCTGTATCCGGCGTCGTGGTGGGGAGGAGAAGAAGGAAGTTGCATTCTCCCAGCCCGCAAGTTTTCTCTGAGGTTTTCTCACATTAGGAAGATGAGCAAAGCTGACAACTTCCCACTTCTAAAAGTGCTTTGCAAAAAACCACTGCGGCTGTGGGTCAGGCCTGAGTGTTGCAAAGATCCTAAGTAACCAGTAGGGCAGCAGAGACCTAAAAAGATGTGCATCAGGACATCAAGCAACAGGCTTTTTTTTTAAGGAGCCATGACTACAACATGGTAGTGACTTAAGAATAATCAAGTCTCTATTTTCTCCCCTCCCAGTGCCTGTGCAAGAACAGCAGGATTTTTTTATTAAATGATGTGCCACCTCGCATACTTAGTTTACTAAACGAGTGATCATTTACCACAAAGCAAGAGACCCTTCAAAATACTTTTTTCTCCTCTTGCTTGTATTGTTTCATTGTGTTGTCCAGTGCTTTACCAAGAAAAATATTTGCTTTCTTATGGAACGAAACACAGCCTAGAGCAAACTATGTTTTGTCATCTTTAGAAATACTACTCTGCAGAAATTGATCGTTTCTAGCCTCTTCCATAGAAGCAGTTACATGTGTCCTGGCTTGTGCAGCCTGATAGTAAAGCCAAAACCTGCTACTCTGTTACGAAATACAGGCTTCCACTTAATGAATGAAGATCTTAATCAAGTACTTGTTCACTCCTTCCAAAAGCTGGGAGGAAAAACAAGGATACGGTTGGTCAAGTGTTGCTGTTTTATGAAGAAATGAAAAACTGGCATGGAAGAAGTTAACTGAGACTGTAAATAATAGAAATCCCAACAAGAAGGACCCCATGCGAGAAGGTTTCTAAATCCATACAAGTCACTCCAGACGCAGATCTTTACAGGCCTTCAAGATGTGCAAGCTTGTCTTCTTCAAAACTGTATGAATAAACCCTATTGCTTCATCTCAAAAGAGAAAAATTACTCATACAGTTTGCAATGCAAAAGTATCAGAGCTGATTCCACATGCAGAAAAAAAAAAATGAAAAAAAAACAGAATAAATCTCAAATACAGGAAGACTGATCATATGGAAGAGCTCTCTGACAGGTTAAAGATCAAAAGTCGTGGATGCAGCTGCTGCTGCAGAGCCCTACAAGTCTAGAAACTACCAACTGGCTGCTTAAAAGCACTTTTACTCCCTGCGGCAACAGCCTGAAAACAAACCAGACTAACAACAGGCACTTAAACACATTTTGTCCACAATTCGTCACATCTTTTCCAATTTGTTTGGTAACATCTGGGGGAGTTTTATGCTGTTCTCCTTAAATTGCATCCCAGATTAGAGAAGAGATTGCTGCCTTACAGCCCTCGCTCCTCCCATGGTTTCCCTTTCACTAAAATCTGCAGATAACTATCAAAACAGCTCCATCATTTAATAAATTTCAAAACATTCTTTGCCTTTTTTTTTTTTTTTTACAAAAAAAAAAAAGCTCAAATAGAATTTCTCAAAAGATTGATCACCCTGCAACCCCTGATTTAGGTACAGATGCTAAGTCCAGCTTTGCAGCTCTGCAGTCTGACAGGAGGAGCAGCAAGTAGAGGGCAGCTCCCTCCCCTGTGTATCTAAGGTAGATAAACCCAATCGTTGATCGCTCTGACCCGGGCAAAGGGCACAAGTCAATGCTTTGTTGCACCAGAGATAAGAGAAGAAGCCAAGTGGTGCCAAAACCAAGTCAGTGAAAGGAGAGGCGTGTGAATTCTAAGGGAAATCAGCTGAAAGGCAGGGCTCACCGCAGCGATCTCTGATAACCAGGTTCCGGCCTTCCTTGAGGTGGATGGTCAGCAGGTAGGCAAAGGGGCTGGGCAGGTCACTCACGCCATCGCTGGCTTCCTCTAGAGCCTGAGGAGAACAAAGAAAGTAGTCACCGCTGCACACCACCTGAAGCGGACCGTGAACGAAGCAGTTGTTCTCTCAGCTTTGCAGCGACAAAGGTCTAGTTTTTCCTTAGGGCAATCTTTTACGGAAAGAAAGAAAGAAAAAAAAAAAGAAGAAGAAAAAAAAATATCCCTGTCCCAATCTTTGTTTCATTATGCAATAGCTAATTGTCAACATCGGGTATGCTCAAAGCAAAAGGTAATGCAATGAGGGTTATACCTGAAAATGAGTGGTAATATTAACAACTGTAAATGCGTGCACAGGTTTCCCAAATCCTACTAACTTAGTGTTTGGGTTTGTTTGGTTTTTTTTCCTAGCTGTTTCTCGTGCATTCATAGAATATCTCAAGTTGGAAGGGACCCATAAGTTTCACTGAGTCCATTCATACTCAACTGACAACCTCGTGAGGAGGCACACATTTCACAGACCTGCTGAGAGGAGAGCAATTTCTTTACACAGTTCTAAAAGAGAGAAACGCAGCAGGGGGCAGTGCTGGTTGTGAGGTTTTGCAGTAGCAAACTCGAGAGGATTCTTGTTCATCAGAGATGCTTCCAGGGTTACAGACCCCAGCAACAGCACCATCCAAGTTGGCACATTCAGTGAAAACAGCCTCTGGACAGCACTAGAGAGGTTATCAGAGGGCAACGGCAGAGAAGTTCACCCAGAATAGACAAATAGACTGTAGATGAGAAGAGCATATGTCAAAACTGCTAATGCCTTTTCACATTGCCTTAAAACTGTTTTTGGTATCCATCAAACCCTACAGCTGTGTTAAGGTATTTGCTGTCTTTGTTTTAATACAGTTTGTTCCCGGGCTGCTAACTGAATATTTATGCCAATGCTTCCATCAGTTACCAGTACAATGTTGAAATTACGGAATAAAAATAAAAATTAAAAAAAAAGCCAGCAGAATATTTGGGTCCATTTAAAACATTAGCAATTACTTTGCACTGCTTAGAAACCCAACAACAAAACAATAACTAAAGAAACAAAAACAGCAAACCACAAAAAAAAAAAAAAAACCACACTGAAGAAATCTACAGAAAGCTTCTTCACCTGCTGGGTATTTAAATTTGTTAAGAAGCAAGGAACCTAAACCTAAATTGTACTTCTGATCAAGTTTCAAAATGCTTTAAAATGAAAGGACTTACCATCTGATCATCAAAAACATGAGACGATATGGAAGAGTCTAGATCCATTTCTCCACATGGATACTAACAAAAAAAAATACAATGAATTAGCAGTAATATGAGCAGTCAAGAAGGTACTCATACATATGTGTAACCAGGGAAATTCTTCTACTTCTGCTTATAGAACCTGCCCCTCCATAATTCAGATACACATTTCTTTCTCCTGTTTTACAGTAACTGCACTTAATCTCTTGAGTTTGATCTCAAAAAATAAGTGCCTGCTTCCAGCTATTGGAGTAAATTATTCTTCTTCCCAGCAGAGATCTACGCTTTCAGTGCTGAAGGTCTTAACCACAAACTTTCTTGATGCATGAAGGTTACTGCATCTGGTGACTTATCAGGCAGCGTTGGATACTGATCCCTGCTCCTGAGCAGAATTTTATTTGCCGAATTTCTAAGTGTCCTGGCTAAGACGAAATAAAAAAGATACCAGAAGTGGTAGCAGCATCAGCAATAATCCAGGTTTGGAGAGCCAGCTGCTCTCTCACTTGACTACAATTTCTCTTTCATCACTCATAAGACAAGGTTAAGGAAAAGTTTAGTTTTGCTTTTTAAAAAATAGAAACAAACAAAAAACTCCTCAAACAACAAGAAGAAGCACACACCATCAAACACCTCAGAGGAAAATTAGAAACAAATGACCAAAGGGAAAAAAAAAAAAAATATGTTGGACATGTGTTTCCTCCCACTTTCTACAGTAAATGGAATATCCAAAGGATTTTTTATCTAGTCCTTAGCAGAGGAGGTGAACTCAACCATTTCTTCCTAAATGCTGACTCATCCAAAAGCCTGAGACTCTGGTGGCACGTTGTCTAGACTGTCTGGGGTCACAGAAGGAACTAATCGCTCAAGACACCTCTGATACTATTTCGACTGCTAGAACAGCCTATGATCATCATTTTAGCCAAAGATGGACTGCGTGCCTGGGCAACTCCTTTTGGCCTAATGTAAGGCAATCACAGCCCATTCAAATACAAAGAGCTATGCTCAGAATAACCTCAGTCTACAGAAATGCACACAAGGTGGAATTCGATCCTCATGTGAAAATGTTATTACGTGCAGTGTGGTAACATCCAAATCTCTCAGATGAGAGCTGCATTGTGTGGAGCACTATACAAACGTAAAAGAACCAACTAGCTCCTGCATCAAAGATCATAAATCTTAAGAGATCTTGATATGATGGAATAAATATAAATGCACTTTCGTGTAATTCTCCTCATCCTCCCCTCAAATACACGTATTACATATCGGGAAATACAGTAATCCAGCATTACAAGGAAAATTTCACTTGCATGACAGACAAAATTTAACATTATGGTTCCCACAGTAGTTGTAACTTGGCCACCTTGCAAAAACACATTAAAAGTAGAAAAATTATCACCATAAAAAGCAGCAGAAGAGTTTTCTTGCACAACAGAGCTGAGTTACAGCTGCTAAGGGAACCCTAACTTTGAATTTCCTGACTAGTATGCATAAAATCTCACTTGTGGGTATTAAAACCTTGTATTTCTCATAGTCTCTGGCTTCACAGGAATCTCCTTCAGGCACCATCATTGGCACTGATAATGGTTTCTCTTTACAGCTTGTTTTACGTTGCATAAACACAGAATCAAAGAACCATACTGAAACTATAATAATAAAGTATCCACTCTGCCAGCACGATGCTGTTTTTTCACAATGAGAACAATCAGCCATTGGAATAGTCTCCCCAAGGAAATGGTGGGTTCCCCAACACGGGTCAGTTTTAAGATTCAGCTGGACAGGCTGCTGGGCGATCTCACCTAAGACCATGCTTTTGCCATGGAACGTGTCCTTGAAGTCCTTTCCAACCTAGTATTCTATAATTCTATGATCATTTAAAAAAAAAAAAATTACCTTCAAAGTTATGATTTTGTCTTTATTCTGCTTTTTGTTTACTTGCATCACATCAAGAAATTTTGAACCAAGATTGTAATTTTGAGTAAAAAAGCTTGGTGGTTTTTGCTTTTTTTTTTTTTCTCCATTTTATCTCTATATAGTGTAGATTGCTATTATTCTAGATTATTCTAGACAGCTACTTGCAATGAGATCACTAGATCTAGACAAAAGCCTCAGTGAAAATATGGTCCCGAAATCTTCTTATCTATCTGTGATGTTTCAGAGTAAACATGGCCACATCCACCAAACAGGTCATCACCCCAAAAGTATCTGTGTAAGAACAAACCAAACAAGAACGTGTGTGTATATTTATATATGAATATATATATATGAATGTATATAAATCAAACGTTCCTTCCAACAAGACTTACAACCTCTATCACCTCTTGTTTTCTGCAGAAGAGTGATTCAGAACACAAGGGCACCGAGTGCATCAGCCACGGGATGAGGTTTTGGGTTCTCAGTGACTCACTGCAAGGTGAAGATGACGATGATGCAGTGTTAGAGCACTTCAGGAACAGCATGTGGCCACAGAACAAAACCCAACAGCAAAAAAAAGCAGCATTAACAGTACCCTTTGCCATCTGAATCAATCAGGGTGGGGTTGGATGCAACTTTGTGTGCTTCTTCGCCCTTCAAATTTACCTAGCTGGGCTGCGACAGAAAACGGATAAAGTGATTCTCTTGGCAAATGGAAATATGGTACCATGGCAAGAGCTTTTACTGAAGATGGCACACTGTGAGATCTGATAGCTCCGTACTGAGAGTGTAGACGAGTGTAAAAACCACAAGCCCGCACCGAACTCGTGCACGAAGCTCAGAAAGAGCCTGATGCTGCTGGGTGACCAAAGACAACAAGGAAATGAGTAGGTGGTGCATGACAAGCAATTCAGGGGGAAAAAATGCTCAACCTACATTTTTGCTTTTTTTAGTGTGTTTTGTTCCAGGGATCTGCCTTCCTTCTGATTTACCTCACTAATCAGTGATCAATGATGACAAAAGAGCGATGCAAGCTATTGTCATGTTCCTCAGAGCAAGCCCACCCCGTGTTAGGAGACCAACAAAACTGCCCTCATCTGATGCACGCAGGGTAC
Source organism: Trogon surrucura (assembly GCA_020746105.1). Lineage (NCBI taxonomy): Eukaryota > Metazoa > Chordata > Aves > Trogoniformes > Trogonidae > Trogon > Trogon surrucura. Next base: position 15,909,726 of record CM036627.1, on the reverse strand, counting down.
AAATCTTGTAGTGGTTCAATAAAGCACAAGAGCAGCTGGACTCTAAAGTTTTTCACCAAATTCAACTTAAAAATAAATTACACTTGTTCAATATTCCTTATCTATTTCTACTTTCCTCTGTTTCATACTCTGTGCTATATATTCTTTAGGAACAACAAGAATAAAAAAAATCCTTCTGCATGCAGAAGTTGCAATTGGAGGCAAACTGTAGGAAGGAAGGTGGGGTATTCACGTACCAAGATGTTTTTCCACAAAAGTAAATAATAAATGATAACACAAACACACGTGTAAACACACATTTTGGGAAAGATTTAAATGCTGCAGAGAATAAGCCAGACTCAGACTGTGCATCTGGAGGAAACTTCAAGGGTTTCAACTACATGACCTTTCGAGGTCCCTCCCAGCTCCTAACATTCTGTGATTCTGTGATCACCATACAGGTACCTCCTTCTCCTACAGTACTTAGCTTGCCCAAAATCGTGGCAAGATTTAGGATTAACTTTGGTGCTGCTATGCTGAATTTTAGGTTAGAGTTTCTGGTCTGTGACAGCAGGAAAGAACTCCTGCTATCATTAAAACAACCTTAAAAAAAAAAAAAAAACCTAAAATGATAACATGTTCATAATCTTCAATCTACTATAACGTTTGACCAAAGTTTAAGCAGAGAAACAAAACGAAACACTCTTTAACTATCTTTCTGATGCAGATCTCTGAATAATTATAGCCTCCAGTGAACTGAAGTCAACGTGTTAACAATTTAGCAACACCAAACTGGAAGTGATGGTTGGTAACTACCAGTCTGACACTTTGCATCAAAACAGACTAGGAGCAAACACTGATTTGATAACAATTCACAGACCTTGGAGATGTAAAAGGGCCATTTTCCCCACAGCATACTAACCATCATTTTGAATATACAATTAAAAAAAAAAATGTTAATTGACCTGTGAAATCACCACTCCTAAAGGAAGACTTTAAACCAAAACGTCTTTTCCATTTTTGCATCTTGAATGACTAGGGAAAGCAGCTACCATAAGTGCAACAACTAGGTAATGGGAAAAAGGCCTCAAAACAAAGTCTGCGAAATAACCTTACCAGTTAAAACTTAACAGGAGGAGACATACACTTCTACAAAACCTAAATAAACCAAATTTTGCCTAAAATGTTTCATGCAACCAGACTCTCCACTTGCTCTCTATATTATCAAGCCATCGTGCAACCCCACTTTGCTCAGGCCAGGCAGAATTTACTGTTTCGTGCCAGGTCTGAAGAACATCAGACTCAGACTCTCCTGCGCATGTGACACGAACCACAGAAGTACTGACCACAGAGGTGGGGGAAAGGGTAGAAGGGGGAACAAGATAGGGAAATGTAGGTGAAATGGTTTAGGTTTGCACCTCCTCTTAATTAATTGCAACGCAAACCCAAAGAACAGCCCTGAGCATGACACTACGTGTTCACATTCTTAATTTGGTTAACTCCAGGTACAGGCTGAGTTTCACCTTGCTCATCCATGCTCTTTCACCTCTTGCCTTTGCTGGGTCTTGATTGAGTGAAGGGTAAAGTTGATTTGGCTATACAGAAATCCTCATGAAGCCAAATTAACTAAAAAGAATACTACGGCAAATGTGCCAGCAGCACATTTCAAAGCTCAGAGGGCTGCAACCACTTTTGGATTAAGGGAGCAATTCCAACAAATCTGAAAAATCTGAAGTATCATAACCTTGCCTGAATAAAAACAAAAAAAGGAAACAAAAAAGGAAACAAAAAAGGAAACAAAAAAGGAAACAAAAAAGGAAACAAAAAAGGAAACAAAAAAGGAAACAAAAAAGGAAACAAAAAAGGAAACAAAAAAGGAAACAAAAAAGGAAACAAAAAAGGAAACAAAAAAGGAAACAAAAAAGGAAACAAAAAAGGAAACAAAAAAGGAAACAAAAAAGGAAACAAAAAAGGAAACAAAAAAGGAAACAAAAAAGGAAACAAAAAAGGAAACAAAAAAGGAAACAAAAAAGGAAACAAAAAAGGAAACAAAAAAGGAAACAAAAAAAAGGAAACAAAAAAAAGGAAACAAAAAAAAGGAAACAAAAAAAAGGAAACAAAAAAAAAGAAACACTGCTATTTTACAGCTTTAGCTGTATCCTTCAGCAAGGATACCCGAATTAGTCTCCAATAGTTTGTGCATCATGAGTGGGGTATAAAAATAAGCATAAACCAGATATTCCTTGAGCAGGACCCCCTGCTCCACCCCTCTATAACGCAGGCAGTTAAGGAGAAGCAGAGCCGGAGGCAGCCCCGGGTGCCCCAGCACCTACCCCTGCCCCCTCGTCCGTCAGGGCGCTGCTCAGGCGGGAGCTCTGCAGCAGCTCGAAGAGCTCCTCGCTGGGTTGCCTCGTCCCCTCGGACACGGGGCTGCCCGCCACTTGCGCCTCTGGGTGGGTGACTGTCACCTCCGTGCACGTTGCCTGCTGCGACGCCCACGGCCAGTCCTCTCCTGCTGGCCTCACCGACGAGCTTCTGCTTTTCAGGGACATCACAGACCTAGAGAAGCTCTTGGGGGAGCAACTCGACAACACCTGAGTACTCGAGTAAGTCGTTTCTTCTTCCGTAAGAGTCTCCACCTCCAGCATGTCAGGCACCGACACGCTGAGACGTCGGTCTAAGGAGTGGACCTTCCTCTCCACCATTTTGCTAGACCTCTTCTTCGTCTTCTTCACACTCAGGTTCTGCAGGAAAGGTCTAGTTTTCTGCTTCAGGGATCCCCAGACGGATGGTTTATCCAAGTCCATTTTGGAGAAGGGAAGCTCAGCAATGCCTCCAGCACGGAACAGCTTCAGCAATTCCCAGGGTGGCTAAAAGGAACGTAGGAAGAAGGCAAGTCAATCATGAAAGTGAAGAGCCACCGAAGATTATGATTCATGTTGTCTCATCTTAAAACTTTCAGTCGTTTTTCTAAACAGTTAAAACAAAGCACGCCACATTAGTAAGTGCTTCTAAATACAATCTGGTGGGTAGGTTTGATTATTTAGGAGGAAAACAGCCGGAACAAGTATTTAATCCTACACTAAAATGCAATGTCTGCCCACTACTTTATGATTGCTAACAGGAGACATTATATTTCTTCCTCTGCCAAGTCTCAATCTGCAAAAACTTGAGATTTATCCAATTTGAAAGTGTTTCTGTACAAAACTTACTGATGGAAGCGAAATCATGAAAATGCTAGCACACAAAAAATGCTGCAAAGCTGGCACCGTAATTTCTGCTTGAGTCTTCCAGCCTATGTTTTCCAGCTTTTTTTTTTTTTTTTTTTTTTTTGCTATTTCCTAGGTTACGTGGATTCTCACACAACATGTTGGTGGACAAGCACAACACAAAAAACCAGCTTCACAGACTAAGGGGCTGAAGAGGACACATAGGACATGAGAAATCCCAGCTAGGACCCCAAAACCTTCTCCTATGTTAACCTACTGCCAGTGAAAGTTGACACTGCAGAATTAATTTTCTTCACAAAGAAGGCAATTGAGAGAAAATGAGGACAAGAATGGATGGATAGATCACTTACAGATTTTGAAAACCTCCACCAGCAGGTGGAATTTTATCTTGGAGACAACTCATACTGAGTGATTTATACAGTAAGGGGGGACAAGAAGAAAGGAGCCAAACCAAATTGACCTACTGTATCTGCATCATAAGGGAACAGTCAGCTGGACACCTCTGTGCTCAGGAATATCTTCATGGAGAGTGTCTTTTGTGGGCAACAGCTGAGTAACCATCCTTATTCTGTGAAGCAGAGACAGTTGAGTCATCATCAAAACTCCCAAGAAAAAAACCTGATGAAACTGGCAGATTTATTCCTTTCCAGTCCCAAAGACACACACACAGAGGTTACAGTACATGCCCAAGTCCTTAGAAATGTTTAGCCGTTAGCCCTATGACTGCTGCTTCCAAAACTCAGTGTATTTAAGTTCTAACAATTGCATTGATGACAAAAAATAACTCGTCCCATAGTTTTCCTGATCACCAGGGAAAATATCAGAAAATGCAATAGTCCTGTTAGATGAATCCAGACAGAGAAATCACTGTCTTCTTTCAAAGAAACCTACTCTTACACTCATTAATTTGAACAAGGTTGTAGAGACAGTTAGTTAATAACTTATTTAAATAATTCTATGGAGTAACCACACTCACAGAGTGCTCAGGCATCTCCAGAAAAATATTTTACCTGTATTACTATGTAGCTAAAGCTGCACAATCCTCCCCTCATTTATTGGTATCTAAATGATTGGTATCAATGTTGTTATATTCCATACAAAAAAAAAAAAATTCTTTAAAGGAATTACATGCATTTGCAAATTTTGCCCAAAGAGGAAGGTGTGCTAGCATGGTTGTATCATCTTAACACAGTATTTTTACCTCTGCCTCCAGAAGTCAGTATCAAAGCACACATGGACAAACTGCAGCATCGCCAAGAAGAGAAAACAATTTTCTGAACCTCACAGACAACCAGATTTCCAGGGAGAGGAGAAAAGCAATAAATGCCAACCTTAACATATTTGACTGGGGATGTGGGGATGCCCATGGTGGATTTGCTTTCATCAGCTGATAGCTTTCACTGGGGCTCTTTCCCCCTTGAAACAAAAACTTGACAACGCAGCCACAGGCCTCCTTGGTCACGTTACATCATGTGCCAATAACTGAAATTATTAGGATAAAAACATTTGCACAAAACGTTATGAAACACGCTGTTGGGACTCATTTAAGCAACTCTTCTAGTGCCAGTGCTGCTTTCCTAGCCCACATGCATAGAAACCTGCTGAAATAAAGATGTTTGTAAATAAAGGCAGTACCCAGCTCAACATCCACTTCCCAAGGCTCTTACTGCTTCCTATTCCCTTCCTGTTATTCTCCACCCCTCTCATTTTGATGGCCCACTGCTGCTGTTTTTATTTTGTTTCCTTTAAGATCTTTGTTTCCTAGCAGCAGACTTGTTCCTCTAAGTTTTTTCATTTATTCTATCCAAGTTGAATGTTTCCCCACCTCAGCTGCTGAAGAGAAATACCAGTTCAGCAAGGATGGTGCAGGGACGATATTGCATCTCTGAGACCCACTTGTATTTAACCCAAAAATGAGTAGTCCTCCTCAAGCCAGGCAGAATTACAGTAGAAGAAGAAGAAAAGGAAAAAAAAAATGGGTGAAAGATTTCTGGATTTTGGTCAAGGTGGCAGGAATGGCTCCAGCTACCTGCTCTCACACTGAGGTAACACAGTGGTGATATTCGCAGCATAGGGTGCACCAGGTTGACTCAAGTGAGGCCACAGAAGAAACAAGCCCATCCCTGGGTCGCCAGGAGTTTTTTCCCCATCCCCTGCCTCTGAACCATTACACCCACACTCCTGCTGCAGCTATAACTTTTCTATTTTATTTACAAATAAATTAATCAAAATGATGCCTGTAATGCACACACACACACAAAATAAATACACAATCTGTTCTAAAATGAGAAAAGCGTAAACGCGTTCTGAAGGGCAAATGCACCCTGGCATCAGCCATCCTCAAACTGACACTTTTTTCACTTCCCCAGTCCAAGCAGTAAAAAACCCCAAACAAACAAACAAAGAAGAAAACCCCAACAAAACAAAACAAAACCATCAATAACGAAAAAAAACACCACCACCAAACCACCCACACATCACCACCATGACCAGAAATCTGTTCCCCAGAGAGGTCGTTGGAAGATCAGGGATGGGGACCCACTCCCTCCCTCCCCTGCACAGTGCTGGAGCCAGGGGTGCCTGACTTACTGTGGTGCCTCTGTGCCACACCAGCATGTATCCATAGGCACAACTGTTCTTTCTTCCTACACCAATTTTTCCTGTGTTTTCTTTTCCATACTGAGCAATGTCAATAGAAACACGTAATTTTAAAGAGAGAGAAGCTGTCCTTTCCTTGTGAAAAGTGTGTTCTCAGTACCAACATATTGTTCACATACTCCTTATTCTCCCCAGGCCAGGAGTTCCCCCTCTTCCTTCCACAGGCTCAGAAGTTCAGTGCCAACCATATGGCCAAATATTCCCCAAACAGCCAGAGGGAAAAATATGCTTTGCCAAATTCTTGGTGTAAGCTTGACTTCTCTATTCTTTCCCTGCATCAATGGCACATTGTAGCAAAGATCTGCAAACAGTTTCTATTATCCATTTTACCTTTGTTGGTTTTAACTTAATTGAATGGCTCCTTGTTTTTATACAGAAAGAAAAAAATATCTTTCTAGTCTTTCTTCTTCAGCCTTCTCTATTATGCTGCTAAATCTCAAAAGCTCAGAAGAATCGATATAGTTTAATCTCTTCCTTCAGAGAGACCACTTTTGACTGTACCTGTCATTTTTATTATATCCTTTGCTGTCTCCTCCTCTTTTAGAGGCAACAGGGAAAAGAAAAAAAGGATCAGTGACAGAAAAGCTGGTCCCAGTTCACCATCTGACTGATGTTACAAATATTTCTGGATTTTTTTTTCCTTCCCTAACTACCTTCTGATTGTGGTTCTTGTGATTTATTTATTTATTTTTTATGTCCTTTAGTTTCTTTCACTGTAACACTCCCTACATACTCCCTTAAATTGGTGTAATATTTAGAGCTAAATGATTTCTTTAGATGTTCTAACAGGTGGCTGTAAGAGATATTTCAAATGCCATCGAAAGCCTAGAGAAATCATTCTGCAATTCTACTTCACTTACTGTCTTGTCAGGAAGCCAGAAAAGCCACAAGTGAGAAATATCGCAAGACACTCTGACAACATTATAAAAGTGCACAATATTGCTAAACTGGCAAACAAAACCTAAATGATTTACATATTGGAAATTACAGAATAACATCATCTTTCTTCACTAAGTAACCATCCTCTGCACACCCAGAAGTGCACAGTGCTCACTGAACAGCACCACTAATGCTTTTGAGAAGCATCTTCAGAGCCAGCAAGAAGATAAAAACGCAGCTGAGCACACCACCACCCCTATTACAACTTCCATAAATCTAGTAATCATTGTGCCCAATTTACTTATTCAATTAAGGTGAAAATGCTGGGTCAGTTTTCATGTCATCCATCTTTGTCACATCCAATTCAGTCAGTATGTTTTCAAGCTACAACTAAACTCCAACCAACATTTAAACCCTTTGTAGCTGAAAATACTGAGGTGCATTAGAGGCACTTGTGTGCATCTTCGCATTGGTTCAAACTGGCAGGAACTGATGGAATTCCCCCATTGTAAAGCCTCTACTGGTTCTATCTATTCTGGCATAGGACATTCACCCAACTCCCTGCCTGCTTGAAAACCAAAAGCATAAGACCTTACACAAGTTACAAGCAAATCTAATTACACTTCTGCTACATAGCGTAGGATTTGGCTATTGAAAGTTCTAACGACTCCTACAGACTTAAAATTTTTGAACTCGGCGCACTGAGAAATGAGACTAACATCAAGAGGGAGATAAAAGAGCAGGGAGCAGACACTGGGATCCTCTTTTCACACCCGTCTTTTAGCTATAAACTCTACCCTCTGTCCCTAGGAGCCATAAATTAAATCATTCCTCCCTGGAAGAAAAAGGAAAATAGCTCTCATCTGGCTAAACAACAACTGCATGCTGGGTTGTTATTTGTATAACAGATCATACTGAGTACTCCAAGTTTTTCTCATTGCTGTGCCTAGAACACAGTCAAATATGAATCATTACTAAGAGTGAAGTTACTTTAGAAAAAGAAACCTACACTTCTCTCTTTGCGACGACTCATTTCAATGCCTTATCTAGAAATGAGGTAGGTTTATCATAAGCATCAGCAGCCACAGAAATAAGAGAATACCATCCAACCAAAGTAACCCTTTGTTCAGAGTTACCAGTTTCTCCTGAAGCATTCCGAACACAGCAACAGCCACACTCATATATGATATTTAAAAGAAAAGGGAATACCTTATCAGGGGCGGGATGTGCCATGGATTATCAACACCCTCGAGCATTGCACTTCCTTTGTAGAAAAAATGAGTCCAAAATGAAAGACTGACCTAGGTGAGCCTGAGGCCGTTCCTCTGTGGGTATGATCACAGAAGCTAACAGGGGACACTGAATTAGATACACACATCACAATATTGAGAAACCGAGACAGCCTTTTCTTCCTGCAGCTGCGTCTTACAGCATATGGTAAATACCTGCACTTAAACTTGCTAAGGCACCAGAAAAAAAAAAAAAGTCTAATCTCGGTCTGATTCTGCACAGACTAATTACCCTGGGGAAATCAGTGTTAGAATTATTTTTAGTACTAACAAGCATCAAAGGGATCGCACTGCTGAAGTGTAGCTAACGTCTTCATCGCATAGGCGACTCGCTGCAAAATCGGGGTCATGTCTTGGCTACCTTCCAAATCTTGCCGTCGCGTTTGAGTTTAAGCTTCCCTGCAGGGCTTCAAACAATGCCAGTCTGTCGATACAGACCCTACTCTTCCACTGCTCTGTTGTTACAGACTCATTTGCAAAGCATAGTGTGACGCTAAATTTAAATGTAAAACAAAAACTTAACCTGTTGCTGCCAACCAAATTAGTAGAATTGTCTTCTTGAAAGAAAATTTTACATGCTTCAGTGCTTGAATGGAAAGAAGACGACCCAAAGAAACCAGCCTTATTTTCTTGATGTAAGCAGGAAGAAATCTTCTGTCCTTGCAGGAGATCACAAATACTGCCTAGTGTACAAAGCTCAGGAAAAGCATGTTTATTGTATGCAGATAATACAGGCATCTTAGGTAAGACTTCCTTTTTTTTTTAGAGTTGGGCTTGTTGTTGGGAGTCGAGGACGAAGGTGACAGAGTATGTGTTACAGATCCCTGGATTTCTAGCCTCTGGGTTTTTAGATCCCACTCTTGGCTTTTCATTTTTTAATTGGCTCAAATGTGATGAGCTCCATCTATCACGAACTCGTGAAACAAGCACATGTGTTCCTCCACTTGACGCACAAGAGAGGAACGGGGATGCTCTAACTCCTTAGAGACTCTTCTGCACAATCTGGAGAGCTTTTTTTCTCAACATTTGTGAGCAGACAGTAACTATGAGAAGTAACAGAACGACCAGCTGCCACAAGCATCTTAAAATAGCAGCTGATAGTGAAAGTTACTGAAAAAAAAACCCTGCACCTGCCTCCAGCTTATACAAGTATTGCTTTCAGTTTGTTTCTGTCTATTCTAAAACAGAAGAAAACTGATGACTATGTTTGGGGGAAATGAAGGAGGAAGCATTTGGGTGTATTTTTACCAAAATATTTCACAAGTTCCTTCCACTCTTTCAGTCGCCTTCAAAATATTGTAGTTTGTAATTGTACCTGTTGAAGCCAGAAGGCCCCTTCAATCTTTTCAGTCTAGTTCATGGGACTGTACCAAGCTTGTACAACCAAATATGATTTTTACAGCACAATCATACCTGCTGAGCATCTGACCTCTCTGGGGACACCTGTGTACGAAGATCTGCTTCCTGCAGCCCTGGACCACAGGGCATGATGTAGACAAACATCAAACCAAACTCCAAGAAAGATCCTGGAGTGACAGCTCCTGCCCTTTGCCAGCAATCAGGTTATTTCTTTCCCACTGACTACAGCAGTTTTATAAACTGCCTCATTGTCCCAATCCCATCGGGTGATCCCTGGGGAAGGCGACCCCTAGAGTGGGGGAAGAGGGAAAGCTGAGGAGCACTGACAGGACAGAAAGACGTAGGTATGAGCAGAGTAAAAGTGAAAATAAATAGGAGTGGGCTGATGTGAGGAGCAATACAAGGAGAGAGGCAGAATACTGAAAGAACTGGTGCCCATCTGGAGGGGCTCTGGTGGGAATCCAAGCCCTGCAGCCTCCTTCCTCCTCACTCTCTCCTTCAAGCCCTTGTCCACCTCTTTCATAACAAAAGGTATATTTTTATAACGAGGTGCACAGAAATAGATCATGCCTTTTCATAACTCTCAAGGAAAACAAACCTAGGAAGGAAATTAGAGACTCATTTCCACTGGAGGTCAGATCAGCCAGTGCCTTTTACTAGCACTTAAGTCACATATTTAAATAAAAGAAGTTTGAGTTTATATGCAAATTACTTGTGCGCGTGCCAGCACTGCTCCCTAAATAACTATTACTGTCACGCTATTTATCAAAACTCAGCAACTACAGAGGAAAGATCTATTAAAAGCTCTGTGTGATTCTTTATTTAACAACAATTTACCAAAGTGACCTAAACAGAACCCTTCTGATCCACAGAAATGGCCTGATGCTCACATGAACAGGACAAAAGCCTGTGCTAAGCAGGCTATTAAAATTTGCCCTCTTTTCTTCCTTATTACAGTGTGTTCCTCTTCCCAACAGCAACGAGGCACGTGCCAGGGCCAGAGTTCACGGGTAAAGTTGGCTACACAGGAAAGTTGAGATTACTCTGAATCTGTGTTGACTTGTGTGATTAAATGTCCTTTCTCATTTAACATCTCCACATGGTTTGGGGATATCGGTAGAGAAAATGACTCGTTGTTTTTCCAGGCTCTTTATTCATCAAGGCAGGAGGCTGAAGGCAACTGCCCCTAAAGAAAATAGAGGTTCGTGTGTTGTAGTGTATCATGGAATGAGGGAATTGCACCAGTAATAACCCTCATTTTCTGCCAGAACCACAAGTCTCCTTACAGAAAATCACAGCACTTAGGTACCTGGGGTTGTGCATTGCCACTGAGGAAGCTGAAAGAGAGGCTGGAAAACCCAACATACAGCAAAAGCCCTTGGGAAACTCTTGGAAAGGTTTGAGGGTCTCAGTGCCACCTTCTGCACTGTCACACAGTCAGTACAAGTAACTTGGACCTAGTTAACAGCACCGAGACTGGCAACGGGCAGAGACCACAGCCACAAGTGAAAAGGAAAGCCTGGGAAAGGCACAGGTGAGTTCGAATGAAGAATAAAACAAATACTTAGCATTCAAAGAAGTCATCAGATCCTCAGCCACAGAAAGGACTCATAAGTCACCATGCATCTGTGCCTGACCTCCACGAGGGAACCGGTAAACAAGGGTTTATTCGGTGGGAAGCAAGAACCCCTCCTTGTCCCTGGTATGTTCTTCTAGGGAAGTATTGCTGGAAAATATACAGTATTTCTTAAATCTCCAAGAAATCAACTATGAGCATGCAGAACTATTCCACACTTATAAGCATCTTACAAGCACAAAAACTTAAGCACGAAGCTCACCCACCTATTTTCAGTATATGAAGGATTTTAGTGGGCTTCATCGATCCTTGGCTACTCCAAAATTCAGAAGAATGCTGAGATGAGACAGAAAAATACTGAAGCAGGAGCAGGTAATTACTAGGGAACGACATCTGAAAATAATGAACTTTGAAATTCATGGGTTTGTATTGGCTAAATAGCAGTACAGGTATGGTATACACATTAGAGAAAGGCGGGAGAAAGGCAATTTTAGAAGAAATGTTAATAATCAGCAATAAGCTCTGCTTTTACTGATGACAGTAGCTGAAATAATAAGAATGAGCCATAAATTTTATAGGTAACTTCCTAAAGTTAAGCAGCAAAACACAATCTCATAACACTGTATAAGAGAGATACCCACAAACCAGTCATTAATGCCAAGAAAACTTGTCGTGCTTAAGCTGGACTCTGGGTAAACCTTGGAATAGCAAGGTTGATACAGGTGGAAAAGCAAGCGATTACACCAATATACCTTTCTCCTAGACTAAAGGAGCTTAATCCTCTTTACTTATAACTGTGATACTGAACAATAACTTAGTACTTCAAGTATGACAAAAGCAATAGATGCAAATAAATCCAGTCACATTGCTCCCCTGAAGTCACGACAGTAAAATGTTCTGTACACAATGGCAGCTTAAACTTAAAGCATAACATATGCCAGCACATGTCTCTAAACGCCAGTCATTTCTCAGAGAAGAAAACCAGCTTTGAAGTTTATCCTGCCACACACCATTTGAGTTTTCAGCCTCCTGGCACTAAAAATACTCACCTTGCCTCCAGGTTCTATTACAGCTTTATTTTTCCATTAAGAAAACCAGATAAAGTTGGTAAATGTAACTTATGTTCACTGGCAATTATACTTTGACAGTTCCCAAGGCTTAACACTGTTTTTCAGTTTGCTAAAGGCCCTAAGTACTGACATCATTATCAAGAAAATCACAAACTATGATTCCAGTAATATTTTAAGCTTGAATGAAAGGGTCAAAAATTAAAATACAAGAATTTGCAACAATCCCATGCAGGGGTGAATATTAAGCAGCCTGTTGAGGATTTTACCCGCACATGTTCAGAGAATACCAACTCTATAGTAAAGGCCAGTTTTGTTAATTCTGGTGCAGTCCTAAAAGTGATCTAATCAGAAAAGATCCCCAAAACAGAAATACTGGCATTGCTTAATTAGAACGATGCCTCTTTTACTATGCATCTTCAAAAGCATTATTCCTTCCCATTGTACACCATCAAATGGCAAGGTCTATAACGTTGGTATGAGACACCTGAACCTTAGCATAGAAGTATTTAAAATAGAATTCAAGAGATGCTCCATTTAGAGCCAGAGTTTGCTGGATTTTATTCCATGCCAGCTGCAACAGACTGAAGAACACAAATCCTAGGTTCTCCACAGAAAGTTTCTGGCAGGCTTCATCCAAGTGGCAGACCCACAAAGCCATTAACTTCTGACTAAATCAAACTCCTCTTATTATGAAAAACTGCAGACATATTACACAGTCCTTAAAAAACACTTTAGTCCTGATTCATCCAGGGTAAATTTGCCATAAGCAGGGTGGGGTAAAGTCTGCTACACTTTAAATACCTTCCCTTAAGCATATCTCCAGCTTTTTGCTCATGCTGCCCAACCACTGGCTGCTCATTTGCGCACTGTTACCATAGGGTTTTTTTTTTTCCTGTTTATTTTAATTCTCCTTTCATGCATACATAGCTCCAGGCAGGACAGTTTAGAAGAGATTCAACTGATCATTACACTTGTCATTATCATGCCCCATTCAGATATTCTCCAACCAAGTTTTAAGTGCCTAAGTTATGACCACTTATTCCGTAATCAACAAACAAAATGCAGTTTATTAGTTATGGATTCTTAGCTCTGGTGAACACTAACTAAATACATTTTAAGTCAGTTATCATAGTTATACAATCTTATGTATCTGTTCACGGATTAAAACCACTTAGAGCTTAAACTGAATGTTTTTCTAACAGTTGTCAGCAAAAAGCTTTAAAGATATAGTAGTGTTTAAGGGGTTTAAGAGCTATCCACGCTCCATTTTTCTGTGCCCAGCAGATATCGACAAGTCAGTAATTTGGTAAGGGTCCTGAAACACAAACTGCCCGTGGTCAGCTGGACAGGTTAGGAGCTTGTCTGATTCAAGCAACTTTTGCACCTAAGTAGATGAATCCTTGATCATCTTCAGCATTTATTTGCTTCATATCAAAGGCCAGTCAGATTTTGTTCACCGATTTTTTTCTAAAATTTTCTATGAGGCACTCAAAATTGTTTGGTGGATGTGAAAAACCAGAAACCTTCCTGAGCTGGAGGAAGCAGGCTGCGTCTGAAAACAGAAACTTCTTCCCCTAGCTCTGTTGGAACAAGCTAGTAATGAGGTTTGTGTCCTTAAAAAGTTGAACAAAATTCAGCCACTTATACACTAAAAAGATCCCAGCAAAACCCAATGTAACCACAGAGGTAGTATAATCCCAAACTAACCACAAAGGTAGTATCACAATTAACACTGTCTGAATTTGGGAAGGGAGCATATGTTCTAAAATAACTAAAACTTATCCTAAGCAGGAGGATTTCTACAAAATCCACTAGAATAAATTACTGAAATTAGATGTTTTCTTTCAAGAACTAAAACAAGACAAAACAAAACTTTATGGTTAATTGTTTCCAAGAACAAGAAAATGAGAACAAAGGCTGCTATTGAATGAGCAATAATGATTTGTCATTTGGTTCGGCAGATGTTTCCCATGAGGAAAGAGAGTGAAAAACATTCCACTTGAAACCCAGGGAAGCAGTGACAAGGAGTTACATTACTTCATTCGGTTGGATATTTTTCTTTGAAATTGTCAAAACCATTAGGTTGAATATGTTTTTACTCTAAGGAAACTTTTATCCAGTAAAATTTAAAAGAACTGAGCTCCATAAATTCCTTTTCACTTAAAGCCAATCTAGCCTGGCTTTAAAAAATATAATAAGAGAAAAAAATTCACAGCCATAATAGTATGAGCTAAGAGAATCTCTCCCATCCTTGCTGACAGCTCCAGACCATCAACACCTCCACATTAATGACAACAAAGACAAATGCTGGCTTCAAATAAATGAGTATGGCCAGCTCATTTCCATTCATCTCCATTAAGACATTATCAGACAACATAGATTATATATCCTGTGCCAGCTAGAACTTCTAGATCAGGGCTTATCTATTTAGGAGCAAAGCATGAAAGCACACACTCATAAATCCTGAAAAGACAACAGAGTTGTTTCTGCATCCTAATTTATGATGTTCCATTGAGCTGGAAATCTTTCATTTCCAACTTAGCTTTTATCTCTGATCTTGAGGCAGCAAAGTTATACAGATCCAAGAATTTCGAAAACAATAAAGTTTTTCCAAACCTGAAGTTTCCAGTAAAGCAAAATTTACTTTGCAGACTACAAATGCAGTTCTTAGGAATGAGCAGGAGGAAGAATTGTCAAGGGTACAAGCACTTCCCAGAAAGGAAGGATATGAATAAGATATCCTTTTTTTTTTTTTCCTCATTCCAAAGACCAACAAAACAAAACAAAGCTCTCAAAACTTACATCACTATTTTGCTTGTAGTTTAGCAAGATGTTTTTGCGGGAAAGTGAAAACAAGCTAGAGAAGGCGCATCTGTGTAAATACATACGAAACAGGCACCCACCACGGCAGGCAGAAAAGTCACCCTCCAGGTCATTTAGCTCCAACCCTCCCCAAACACTACCCAAGAAACCAGCAGCAAGCAATCAAGGTAACTAGTGTTAATTAAGGACCACCAGGAAGCACTGCCAAGAGCCTCTCCTGTAAGACGAGCAGTGGTCACACTATGCATCTTACCTCCCATGGAAGGGTCCTCTCTGGTGCTGGTGGGGACTGGACACCTACATAAACAAACTGGAAACATTCCAGCTCTGATTTCATAAGCAGCCTTGAAGCCTCCCATCTCAAGGCTCTGTTTTCCATAGACATGCAGTGGGAAAGCACAGACACACACAACTTGTCGCTATCGACCCGGGCACAGGCCATAACAGGAGGTGGTGTGAGCATCAAAACCAAAGGCTAAATAAAAATGGTCAGACTGCTTAGGTGAAGACAACCAAAAAAAAAAATAATCCTGCTTAGAAAAAAGCCATTTACATTTAAGGAAACAGAAGGCAACCCCCAAATCAGATTTTCACACAAGAATCCTATTATTTCGAGAGTGATAAAACAATGAAGCTTTGCAGCAGTGTAGCCTTGTAAAACGTCAGATCAATCTGTGTTCTTAAAAGAAGGTTGAGAATATGCAGTTTATAAAGGAAACTACTTACTGCAGCTTTTCCCTAAGTGTGAAGATTGAAGTTACATCTAATGTTTACCTGCTGGAAACTCTTTGAACAAAGTAATACTGATTTTGGGGGGGGGGGGGGGGGGGGGAAGAAAAGAAATGCACATTTTCATCATATATAGCATCTAAGTCAGCTACATCACTCCAAATATCATTTTAGCCCAATAAGTTACCTCTAGCTCTGACTAAAACCAGATGCTCAGGGGAAAAATACAAGGTCAGGAAATTATACAGTGATTCTGCCTGCAAAGTAATCTCCCAGTTTCCAGGAATCTGTGGTTTAGGGGCTGCTTCGACTGGATGTTGCATCTGCATCTTTGTGATTAACAGTCCTAACATAATTTTTCCTCTATTAATTTGCCTAACAACTTTAAAAATTCATTCATATCTTAATCAACAGGAAAACACTGCACTAATGAGTTCCACAGATTGTTTTTTTGTGAAATAGTATCTCCTTTTGTTGAAAAGTACCTCAGGAAAAAAAAAAAGAAAAAAGTATCATTGCATTTTGCTCATTTATTTTCACCTCTAAACCCTTGAGTTATGTGAAATTACGAGTAATTGTTCTCTGCTTACTCCATATCATTCAGATTTTTGCTCACTTTTGCATTATTCTTTCTAATGATCTCTCTTAACTGAAGACCACAGAATATTCAAGGAGCCTGCTTAATGTTGTATCATCCAAACATCTTAAGTTTTTGTGTGATAATTTATTTCTTTGAAAATGTAATATATTGAAACCAAAGAAAATCCAAACTCATCTTGGAATGTTATGTTTCAAGAAGAGTAAATTAACATCTTATTTTCTACAGTCTTATCATTAGGTGTAATTAACCAAATATTCTGAGAGAATAGTTTAAAGGGTTTTGACAAACTCCTATGATAGGATGCACACCTTTCTTTAAACGACTGCATTTTTTGATAAATAAGAGAACTCATAATTCCTGAATACTTCCCAAAATAGAGCAAGAGCCTCGTATATATCAGTGCAGAGGAGCTACACGATGAGTTAGTGCAAATTAAGTTCTGCATGTGCAGGTATTTGTCCCATCCCAGCAAGGTGTGCTGTTTTGGGCGAAGGGGGGCAAAAATCTGAATTTGCTTTAGGAAGTGGCATCCTCAGGGCAGGACGGACAAGACTGCACATCCATAACGCCTTTTACTATTCACAAGATACCCAAAATGCAAGGAAGATGCAGCATATCTAACAGAAACACAGTCTCCACTAACAAGGCTTCCTTATTACTTATCCATAAGTCGGACCAAAACTGCCTGCCCACACAGTGATCGCCCCATGGCAATGCTAGTAAACCTGTAGTTACACCCAGACTAATTTCTTCAAGGGACAAATTGCCAAGCACATGATAAAAAAACACAGGGAAACTTGTCCCAGTTTCTCTTAGCATTCTTGGTCTTCATTAGGAGCCTCACACAGAAGGCAAGGGGAAATCGTTGCGTGGAATGCAGAAAGAAAGACTAGCCCGAGACACAAATTACCAAAATATTAATATTTGTCTCCTCTGCTTCTATGATTTGACCTTATAGCATTAGCAGCTTAGACAATAGAGGTGCACTCAGGTAGGGCTGTTGTGCTTATACTCATTTTGAATTCAGAATTCGAGGCGCTCGCACTTCCGACACCCACTTAAACCTGCAAAGACCAATTTTGTCTTGAGAAATAGCTCCCTGGGACCCAGGGAACATTCAGCTGCTTAACTTTGGTAGGAAGAGACTGAACAAAAATGCTCCTTTTGCTTATAAATAAGCTTCCATGCTTCTAATAAATAACACTGGAAGTAAAATGAGAATGTGGGAAGGGTGCCAATGTAAATCCTCCAAATCTGAGGAAGTCGGGAACAATTTTCCACTCAAGGATGGAAACAGAGGGAGGAAATGCAGAGCATATTTAGCATGCTTTGCCCTCCTCAGCTAAGGTAAAGCTTCCCTCTCTCTCCCCCACCAGGGGGCTGCTGCTCTGGCAGAGGGACCACAACCATCAGGGAGATCAGGTGAGACCCCATCTCTCTGTACCTTGGGAGACTGAAATTCAAAACCCCATACAAAAATTCATTCATAGTATAGGAGTGAGTGACCAAAATGGATAAAACCTGAGATTCTGGTAACAAAGTGACAGCCACATGTTCTGCATGAAATTCACAGGTGCTGGTGAAGGCCTCAAGGCAACCTTCAGCGATCAATAAAAAATTAGGTTTAAAAATGGATGAGTTGCACAATGTAGACTAAAGCAGCAGCAGCCACTCCAAATTGTCTTGAAATCTCAGCAGGAGGAACCAAGAAGCTTCTAGGGTGAGGTTCACCCCCTGACTCCAGCCCACCCCAGACACACACGTGGCTCAACCCCAGTTTCATCATGGGCAACCCCAAATCCTGGTGATCCTCAACATTAAAAGCACAACTGCTCTTCTCCTTAGGAGCATTTCTTGCCCCTCAGCAGGTACATTTTGAACAATTATCTGTTCAAGTAAGAGGAATTTCATCAGTGTAGTTAGTTGGAAAGCAGCAGCTTATATTACTAAATACAAAAGCCGCTGTGGGAAAAAACAAATAACAACTTGTAGTAAGCCAGTTATGGTAGTAATTACCTCGAATGACATGATAAGCAACACTTCTAACCCTCTGTTATGGTCTTAGGCACTGGCCAAAGAGGATGATTACAAGAACCGTGTGCTCTTTGGACACCTACCTTCCACTGCCTGCCAGCAGCAGCAGCGCCACCTTCTCATGCCCTTGTTTCCTAATCAACACCTTGAATACACACACATTTGTAGATTATTCCATAACTTCTTTAATATTACAGAAGTTAAGCATTTCTTAATAGCACAAAAGTTACCATCCCTATAAAAAAAAAAGTACCAAAAATAAGAAATAAAATGAAAGTTTTCTCTCTGCACCATTTTTTTTTCAATTTTTTTCTTTCCCACAGATACTGTAAAGCAAAACTACACATACCGAATCCATCTTCAGACTATGTCATATGAAAGTCTATTTGCTTTACAATAAGCTATTTTACGATGGCGCTGAACAGTGGCAAGAAATAAATAAGATTATTACTCAGATATATCCATTCATCCTGACAGCTAAGTCTACCCACTCAGCAGTATCATCTTCTGAGAAGGAATCAAAATCATTGCAAGATGCATGACAAATTTTAGAGCTTAATCACTGGAAAATTAATACAACAATATCCAGGTGAGAATTTCCATTTTCTTAATGCCACATAGTAGTAATTCAGCTTCCAGTGTGCTTTGAGCAACTGATTATCATAAAACTAAGGGTGATGACTGGTTTCTTGCCAGTTGCCATAGTTGTGCTATGTTAAAAGCACTGAAAAGCTACACTATTTCTCATTCAAAAAAAAAATAAAAATATATTCATGTACTTGTAAAGAACTATACCTTTTATAATCAATTTCCTGCAAAGGTACCCTTTAAAGCAAATTTGCTTCGTTAATGTAGTTGCATAAATATTTTCCTTTGTTCCTCGTTTGATTTGATTTTAAAGAACCGTTCTATTAAGTAGCTCATTTAGCTAAAGCCAACAACCAGCCAATTCGATTTCAGAGAGCAAGTTACACGTGGGGGTGAATCAGTTCAGTGAAAACTGGCTGGGAAAGGAGAGGATTTCTCCAGCGTAATTTTCTCACACAGATTTTTAAGAAGAGGCACTCACACAAGGTCCAAGTACCTCACGCAGCATCACTAAAGCAACAGCAAAGCGCAGGGGAACCTCAAGCCTCCCACGACACAAAGTTACTTCTCCGGGACACCTGGGTAAGCACGAACAAACGACAGCCGAAAAAACCCACCGAGTCTCCAAGGAATACAAATTACAAAAGAAAAAAATAAAAAAGAGGAAAACAAAACACAACACGTACCCCACACACACATACTCCTACACCCCGCTGAGCTTTTTCTTTCAAAGCAAACTCACTCCGTATTTAAAGCAACATGACGGGCCGGGCTAAGCACCAACAGATGGAAACAAGGCGCGGAGCTGCAGCCTCTCCCCCGCCATCACCTTCCTCCCCGAACGCAGAGGGGATTCCGCCGGGGAGGGCTGTGAAGCCGGGGGGATGCCCGGGGAGGGCTGTGAAGCCGGGGGATGCCCGCCCCCGGCGGGGTTACCTGTCCCGCAGCCGCCCATCTTCCCCCGCCGCCGTCCGGGCTCCGCGGCCGCTCTGCCGGGGCTGGCACGTGTCGCTGTCACCGCTGTCCCCGTCCTCCCCCCTCTCCTTCCCCCGGGGTGGTGCCGCCGCCGGCACCTCCCAGCGCCATCCCCCGCCCGGAACCTCCCGGGTTCACCTCAACCCGCCCCAAGCATCCCCTTGGCAGCCTCCTCCGCTTTCCCCGGACCATTTCCCCTCCCCAGCCCTCCCCCAAAAACATCCCCCTGCCAGAGTTTTTACCTTTCCCCGCCCCACACCCGATTTCGCCCAAAGCGTTCCCCAACCTAATCCGAAAAACCTGAGGGTTTTGTCCCCCAGGGCAGGGGAGGGAGGCTGGCGGCACCTCCCCTGGAGAGCCCCGGCTGAGGTGGAGCGAGAAAGGAAACTACGTGAATGACTACGGGCAAAGGGAAACAAAATCAACAGCGGCGCTGTCGCGTAGCACTTTCTTGGCTGCAACTCCCGACACTTTTCTTGGCTGCATCTCCAGGTGCTTATCAAAGGAGCCAAGTACCGCAGTTGGTGCGTTTCAGGCAAGGAAACTGAGGCAAGATTGGGGGAGATAGCTTGCTTACCTGGCGCGTCTCTGACTGAAACAAAGTCCTCCACGCTTGTTTCTTCATGAGTTCGCCACAGCGCGCAACCACGAATTCTCTCCAGCCACCCCCTCGCCGCCAGCTTGTTTCTGGAGCTCTGTGAGTCTCACACTTCACCACACACCTTCCTGAAGATGCTGTGCACATCACACGTCACCACTCCCGCCTCTGTGGTGTTTAACCTCGGTTGAGCACCGCATCACTATCTGAGGTTCAGAGCAACAAGGGGAGGAAAAAAAAAAAGCTTAGTGATGGAATTTATTTACATTCCATACCTATCACTAATCACCAGAAATTGCACGTTACCTAAGAGGGTAGCTGACGTAGTGACACCTCGTATCATCTGCTGAAACTTGGTGATGTAACCATGTCATGTCATTGCAGAGTAGAAATTTTCATGCACGTGTGGCAAGGGTTTGTCGTAGCGCAAAGGATAGTCCCACTAACCGCTGGATAAAAACATGGGGAAAACATGAAAAGCCATCACTCCAATTCTTTCAATCAAATCTGGAGAGGAGGCATTCACACACAGACACATTCCCAAACGGATCCATAAGATCAGGAACAAGGAGCTACATATGGGTAAGATGTTGCTTGGACACGTGAGCAGTTTTACAGGATCAGGGCAAAATATTGGTAAAGCTTTATTTTGCCTTCCGACTTAAAGCTCTTGTTTGACTGGCCAAATGCTAATGTTCCAGCACAGCCTTGACATGATCATCCGTTACTGCAGTCAGTATTGTATCAAGCAGTACACAGCTACTTCTAAAAGTGAGCGTAACTTTCCAAAGTTGCAGGTCAGTTTTATACAGTGTGTGCAATCACAGATTTAAGGGGAAGTTGGCTGAGAACAGAAAACTAATCAACCATCTAAACTGAAAACAGAGAAGAAAGCTTATGCCACCAATAACTTCCTCATCCTTTCATCTAAACCAAGGAAGGTATCAGATTCAGATAATTAGGTAAGTTTGGAATAAGAACGACACAGTCTTTGAAATACTTTTCTGTTATTTCTACAGTCCCATAAAACATATATCAAAAATAGTTCTATGCAAAGACTACAATGCAGAGGAAAAAAAAAAAAACTGTAAGCATTCATAAGGGAAATCTAGTAAAGGCTGCTGAGTTTTGGAGTAGGAAAAAAAACAAACCAACAGAAGCAAAAAGTAGCTTGTGTCTATGTTTCTGCCAAAATAAAGTGTCACAATGCTCCTTGGATGAAACAGGAAGAAGAGATGTGAAAATTAAATTCATATACCCAGCAGCTAGCAAAATGAGGAGAGCTTGCCCCGAGTTAGTGGCAATAAAAAGATAAATCAATTAACTATTAGAAGACTCCCCAAATATAAGCCTTTAAAAAGATTAGCTAGAGAAATTTTCTTCTCTTGAACATCATGTAATTGTATTCAGTTCTGAGTCAGTATTAAGGTGTCTTTGGTGATAACTGCTGCAACTTCCTTGGGTCACGCCAGTTACCAGGACTGCGCGTGGCTTCTGTGTTTTAAACCATCAGAACCACGTCACTGCTTACACTTGTCCTTCAACAGTGCCTGTGCAATAGGTGGGAAAACAGTGCATGATCACCTGTGCTCTGTTGGGAAAACAGTAAAATGATGGGCCTGGAGAAAAAAGATTGTTAAGGAGGTGCCAACAGAACTGAAAAAAACACTTGTTTTCTAACAGTGTTGGTTTTGCTTCTTCACTCAAGACGTGTCACTGCAAGAAGATATTCAGAGTGAGAAGTCACCTCTGGTTTCTGGTTCCTGCGAAGGCTGGTGGGTGTGGTGACTCATTATTTCTCTGCAGACACCCTGTAGATGCTTTCCTTGTTTGATCTGTTCATGGTCCTCTTTCCTCTATTTAATATATTCATAGTAATCTAAAACTTTTTTTTTTCTGGAACACCCAATTATAGCAAATAGACAAGAAACCAAAACAATTGAGAACTTGTCACATCTTTATCATACACTTGAAACGTACACCCATTTACTGGTATTAATGTTAACTCTTCATATTATTAAATAAGTAAAATAAGCACTAGCATCAGTTAAAAAAAAAAAAAGACTTTTGGCAATTCTTGTAAACTCTTTACTGTACTGTATGGTTATGGTACCTCTGAAACAAACAACTGTAAAATGGAGAGACACCATGTGCTACAGTCAGACCTCCAATCTGGTGGGTTACTGAAGATACTTCTCAGCTGACTAAACATTCCCTGCCATGTAATGTCTTTTTTTTTTTTTTTTCAGAAGTGAGAACATGCCTCACGCTTTCTAAAGTAAAATTGCAAAGAAAATCCTCACCGCATGAAAGTGTCCTGCAGAATTTGGAGCAGAATGGGAGAAATCAGCTCAAATTTGGTGAGGACCACCGCAAGGACAGTGGTGGGATGCTATCCCGATGTCAGAGCTCTTTGCTACTTCACTGCTGACCAAGAAAGGAAAGGGAGGACAATACTGGGCTGATCCTCTGGGGAATAATTGTACATCACTGGCAGGGGAAGAGAGGAGGGAGCATGACATTTCGGAAAATATCACCAAAACCCTAGTGAAGCCAGCAAAATATCAATGTAAAGCGTTGCGGGATCCAGTGTGAGGATATCTTATGAATGTATGCACTGCACTCTTGAAGCCATCAGAATGTGTTGGATAGATATCAGGTCCACGATACTCATTATCATAACATTAACTCATTAAACATAGGACTTACAGATAAATACGAATTAAACCCCACTGTAAAACACACCATCAGAAAAAATGCACAACTAAAACCATAGCAAACAAAAACATTTGAACAGGAGATATTTAAATGCGTATATCTAAACAAGATTCCTTACTACCTTTCCAGGAATACTCACAAGGAATCACTGTACACCCTCCCTTCATGCACACAGGTGTTCTTCTAGATTTTATTAAGTATGTCATTATCAATTTCTTTGCAGGAAGAAAAGAGAAAAATATATAATTTGGAACCACAGCTGACATTACCAAATCCTATTCATCTTTTGAGTGAATTTCTCATTCTCATAAGAGAAAGAAAAGTTCTGAGCAAAGAAGATAATACAACTTTTCTCTTTTGCCCTCATTTTTTTCCCCCTGTAGTCTGACTGCTGAAGGAAAAAATTACCTCAACCACCTTTATCAAAACCTGGTCAGGCAGCTTAAGATATTGCAATTAGCTGCACTCCTAATCACAACTTCAGCTGCAACCCTTCAGAGATGCAATGAGTAAAGCATTGGTATCCAGCCCATCCTTCTGCAGAGCCTGTTTCCAGCAGCACTGGGACAGAAAGAGATCAGATCACAACAGAAAACACTCCTTCCATTTATGTTAACTTTCTCCTAACTTCACAAATGCAAGTCTTTGGAGCACAATCAAATTAAAGCATTTGAATGATTTCTCCCTTACCTCTCACCTACAGTTCACTGGAAACACCACCATAAGCTTTGAAGATCCCCTTATCATAATTCTGAGCAATTCTGTTTGCACCCACCTATTCACTGCCAACTCCACTGACTTGTTTACAGACATTTGCTTAGTAGATTGCTTTTGACATTCATTATCCTAGGGCACAAACCCTTGAGTATGCGACTTTTCAGAAACCCACGGTGAGATCTCATGCAGAAGTGTTGTGGTTTATTTTATTCCAAAGTTGGACAGTTGGATCCCAGGAGTCCTGATGAGCCCAACACAGAGAATTACAACTCTCTAAAATGCAGCTCATTCTCCTTGCAGCAGAGCACCCGGTTTAGAGGCAGAATTTGGAGCAGGACCAAGGGTGTGCTGGCTGTCCAGGTCTGAGAGCACAAAGCCATTCCCAGAATGCAAACCAAGCTAGCTGCAAGGCATAACTCATCCTGTGCAACTACGCAAACAAACGTAGCGAAGACCTTTGGAGACTTAATGTCAGTAGTCTGGGATTAAGGCATGAATAGTGATAATTAATTACAGTTTGACTACTCACATTCAACTCCAGCATATTACCCTGAAAACCCACATGTTTTCATCCCACTTTAACATTATTATGACTCACCTTACGGGCTAAAGTTGTTGCATACTGCTTAGAGTGGCAGTCTCTGCTCTGAAGTGTCACTGCCAATTTTTTTTGTGTCAGAACAGCGGAAATGTCGCATGGCAAAACCTGAGCTTAAGCTTCAAAGAAATGAAACCATCAACACCTCAAGTTTCCTCTTCTCTCTTCTTCAATCGCATGCCCGTGTTTGTGTGCAACTCAACCATTTCAAGCCATTCAGTGCTGACTACGTTTTGATGAGCTGTGCCTGGTGAGAAAGAGCGAAGATGTGAGACAATTGTTTCAGCCACTCAGGATTTATTAATAGCTTTTTAAAACACTATTTCAGCAGGCTGCATTCTGTGACAGATCTTATAATTTAGTATCTACGTAGTCATTTGCCTGACACAATTCATTGAGCAGCAACGCAGAGGACTGCTTCTTGTGCAAACAATGATCTTTAAGAACATTGGAAAATTCAGCTTCTGATTCATCCCAAAAGTAGTGCAGAGCTGTGCAGCAGAGCTATGTGCTCCAGAGAGCAGCTGACAACTTCTAAACCAAAAATGTACTCAGGGAGCTGAGGAACTGTGTCCAAGAATCTCCAAGGAATTTACCAGCATTAATCAATTCGTCCTCATACGTCTCGGAAGTATTGTCATAAAAATGACTAATATAGTTAAGTTTTTGGTTTATGGTGGCTCAAGGCTAGACAGAAACCAGTGACAGGAACAGAATATGAAGTCTGGGATCCTTCCAGTAACACCAAAGTGTTTGGCAGGGAAGGAAATGTGACTTATTTTGGTTTGGGCTTTCTGCTTGTGTGTCTTGAACAGGGAAAACTGGGTCCCTGGATTGTTCAGCTTCCAGCTATGTGTCCTTAGAAGGGCTGCCGTGAGTGAGGCATTTGGTCCTTGAAATAGGTGAGGCTGGCACCCTCGTTGCTTGCCTGTGCCTTTTTGCTGTTCAGTAGAAACTTCAGGCAATGACAAGATCTCGCCATGTGAAAAAGAAGATCCCAGCTCTGTTTGAGCTCCAAACACAGGAGTCGTCCAGAGCCAGAATTTTGCACCTTCAGTATTGTATCCACTTTTGCTTTGACCCCAGCTAAACTGCTTTGCACACATTTCTCGTTGCTCTTTGTCTGCTTTTTAACACAGAACCAAAAGGTAATACAGGTTAAAACGTACCACTGACAGCGTTTTAATTGTATCATGACAGAGAGGATACCAAGGGCTGTGGTCAGTTGACATGTTAAAATTATTCTTTTTTTTCTACCCTACAGCAATGTCTTGCCTAGCTAACTTCTCTTTAAATCTTCAAATTGCCTTGTCCTGTAATCTATGGCACTGAGAAACACCACCAGCATGACGATTTGAACACATCTAGTGGAATCAGAGGATGTTTGCTCTTCGGAGCCATGCTTTTCTTCAAATTCTTCCCTTTCTGTTCTTTTAAAGTGTTTGAAGATGAAAACCAGCAACAGAAAACACAAGCTATAGAAACTGAACAATAAACTCAGAGTTATGAGGAAACACAGGGTTGGAAAAATGAAAAAAATATTTCAGCATTTTTGTAAAATTTCCCCTGAATATCCTCTCTCCCCATTCATTCATGTACAGAGTTATTAAAAGCAGATTGTGTACGTTATCCCTGCTTTCACAAAGTGATCCTCATGGGAAGAACATACAGACACAAACTAGAAGAATAATACAGAGTGTTCTAGACAAGGCCTTGATCTAGAGAACAGGGACATGAATTTAAAAGTCATACTCTGTTACAGATTCTGCCAAGTAAGGTATTTTCTCATTATGTCCATTTTCAGAAAAGTGCATGTTCAAGAGACTATTCTCCTACTTTACAGCAGTTTTAACATGTGACAGTTTTTAACTGTGTTTATTAATAATTGATGGCTAAGAAGCAAGATTTACATTTCTCGAAACTGACTTGAATGAGGAAAAACATCTACGTGCTTTCATTTTTGCTGCTGTTAGTGGCAGATTTTTTGTTGTCATTGTTTCTTTGTTTCTATTACAACGCTTATCACTTCCTTATAGCACAAAAATGCTATTATGCCTAAATCCAAAGTCTAAAACTGGGCGCACAGCAGGTTCCATCCATGTTGTTAATACGTATTTCTAGCACATTGTTTAGTCAGACTAACTAGAGCTGTTGACTCTGAGGTATGCCTTGCACAAACTTCTAGATACTGAATGAATTATGCAATATTAAGGGTCCTGGGCCAGAACAAGTGTTTACACATAGGCATGGCCACAAGTCTACTCAGAGCCTGGCTTACTGATGTTGTCCAAGTGTTATCCCATAAGTAAACAGAAAGGCTCCATTCTAAAACACACTAACCTATGGACTCAGACTTTTCCTTTCAATTACTTTTTAATATTAAATGACCAAAAGTGTGCAGCAAACTACCGTAACTAAGCTTAACAAAGGTGACCAGCCTGCAAAATCGGGTCAGCTGCCACATACACCCTTAGAGCCATGAGTACATAGATCCTGAAGGGTCTTGATGGGGGTATTAAAGACTCTCATGCTTCCTATGTACTTCCTCTGCCAAGGACAGCTGTACTTGCCAAAGAGGTTACCAATTCCATCTGCTCACTGCCACCCCGTGCCAGACATTATCACACACAGATCTGTCAGCAGAGCTGCAGCTGTGAGATCTCATTAATCCTCATCTGTCAAAATAGACTGCACTAGCAGAGCCCTATTAATTAAACTCGTTCACCTTCCTCCCTTGCCTGCTGCAGTCATGTCCTAACTAGCGCAGGTAGGAGCAGTTCCATGGTCCCCATGTCCCTCTTCTGTCCCAAGCTGCTCCAGGAAGGCTGGAGATCGCTAAATCTGTAGGAGGTATAATAAAACCCATCGACCAAAGCACAGATCTTATGCTTTAGTGCGATACGATCTGAAACGTTGAAAACGAGCGGTGCCCACAGCAGGCACCAGTTGGATCCGTGCCAGGCACGATCAAAGGCTGTTAACATCACCCAGCTTCTCACCCTGCTCCCAGCCTTTGTTCCTCAAGACAGCTATTTCTAACAGCAGAGGTGCTTTGCAGAGGGGCTGACAGTCTTCAAAGCGGATCTGTCATCCAGACGATCTTCAGAACAGCCTGACTGGAGGGCAGGAAATTGTGTCAGAACAAGGAAACGAGAAGAATAGCTGCCTATTTTTGTAACTATGGATTTGTTGGTACTGGATCATTCCACTGATCCATCAATTTCCCCGCTCTGCCTCTGGCAGGGACCAATATTTGTCAGAGCTGAGGAAAAAGTGGAAACTCCAGATGAGGCATATGGTCGATTGCACAAGGCTGGAAGTTCAGGGAAATTGTCCTCAGCAGCTTCAGGAACGGTTAAGTTTGCATCTGAAAGCACAGTACCCAGGAGCGATTATTCTAGCTGTGTTTTTCCTACTTTGTAAGTCTATGAGCTTCAGAACACAAACAGTGATGCTGAATTACACTAACTTCTGAATGCCTGTTTCCCAGCAAACCTGTTGGGCTCCATTTCTCATTCTCTTTGCCTATTGTAAAGCAGATATGACAATTTCTCAGCCTAGAAAAACCTACCAGTGACACAAAGCAAAGAGTTTTCTAAGTGAAAAGGTGAAGATCTGAGGTTATTGCAGAGTGTGTTGGTGGAAGAGGCACAGGGAGGACGATGAGGTGCGGGGGTAAGGACTCAGCTGCTATGATTTAAAACAGCCCCCAAGGCTGCTCTAATTTACTTTGGAGCCTTTCCTAGAACAAAGTTGAACATTTTGCAGACAGGACATGAAACACAAAAGCCTTTTGCACAGGCACAAGTAAATGAAACAATCCCCGAGCACGATGCTAATCCCTCCTCTATAAAAGCCCAGGTGTTTCAACTGGGATTTAAACCCTTGCTTAAGCATGGCCAGGTGAAAACCTCACCTCTGTGTACACAGCTACCTTCCCTTTCCTCCGAGTTTGACAGAATCCAGCTTGAGCGCACACAATCAGGGAAAAAAAAACCCCACAGAGCAGCCTCTGATACAACAAAAATAAAAAGAAATGAGTGAATTTGAGGTGTAGAATCGAGAGGCAGCACTTAGTTTTGAGAGCACTCATTGAAATTCATCTTCCACATGTCCGAGGTGTTTATGGAGCATCACCACAGCCAGTAAACCCCGACAAACTACAAGTGCCAATCTAGAGATTTATGGTACTACAGCCTTAAAGAAAAGAAAAAAATGTCTAATCCTTGTTTTAGCAGTTGAAGGGTGATAAAAAATTCATATGTATATACAAAAGCATTTCGAGCTTTTTTCCCCTCCAACCCTGATAGACCCAACAGGTTACTGTTAAGGTTTTAATAGAAATTATTTACCTAGGGACTGAGTGGGTAAAAAAAGGAGAAAGAGCACTAAAAGTTGAACATGATGTTTCTAAGTAACAGCCGGAGATGACAGCCTGGTGCTTTATACATCCGGCTTCAGCACTGCTGATAAGAGATATGCAACCATCAATAAATTGGGAATAGAAGCATATTCTACTTTGCATAGGGATATGAATAAAAGGTTATGGTACAGAATTACCCAAACAGATTCTTATGTCTGTACATTTACCATCCTTGATATCTGGAGCTCAGATATAGCAAAAGAAAACAGGAAGAGAAAAACAACCTGTTGAGTGTGGGTGTTTTAAAAAGGCTTTCTAATGCTTAGCATGATACACGTGCTTTTATGACATTTCTATAAATCACATGGCAAGATGTTCCAATGTTATATATCATTTAAGCGTCTTACTAATTTTCTTTATGCATCTCAAACTGATGCAAATAACAGCATCAGAGAAAGGTCAGACAATTTCATTAGAAAAGACATGGTTCTACAAAAACCGGATTTTTGACCACTGTAGAAAAGTATTTGCTCCTTAACTCCCCTGAACATTTGTAGGCACCTAGACATTTTCCAAATTTGATGAGAAAAATTTGCCAGTAATCACTTCACAACAGCTGCGCTACTGCTTAGGCAAGTACAAAGTCTCAGCTCACTCCGTGACCATTTAGAGAACAAACTACAGAAGTTTCAACACTGTAGTACAAGCGTGGTTGTTGTACTGTTTGCTCTGTAAAGAGTATTAACTCCCTGCAAAGCAGAGTCTATGGCAGCACAGCCTTAACACCAAAGTATCTTATTTTTACTAAATCCTTGAGACAACTGAGGGTGATTCCATTGTTTGTCCCATTCAGCAGAAACCAGAGCCCCAAATCTATAATTCTGAGGAAAACTATTGCCCTGTGCCAACTTTAAAAAACAACACTTTCTTTCAACACAGCCAGCATTTTCATGTTGCAAGCTGTGATCTAGCAGCTGGCAAAGGAAGTTGTGACATGACACCTCTTACACCAGGAGGATAAGGGTAAAGTATTCTTACCTTCCTTTTAACCCTTGTGCATTTTTTAAAGCTGCTCGCTGGGTGGTGGGAGAGAAAGAGGAGCAGAATAGGGGGAATAAACACAAACAGGGAGAGTTGTCCAGCAGTAATACAAGAGGTTAAGAGTTGACAGCAGGCAGATCACACGACATCTCCTCCTTACAGGAATTGCTCTGCAATCAAGGCATTTCTGGCAGCCAGCTGCTGCTACAGACTGTCTCCACCTATGTTTTATGAGAGGACAGCTGAGGAGAGCAATTCCAGGGGATCAAGAAAGAGGAGAACAAACCTAGACTGTTTGCTGACAAGAAGAGATCAAGTAGGAACAAGAAAAGTTCATGTGAGCTTGAACATCTCTTTTTTACATGGCAAGACAGAAGCTACATTAGTATATATATGTCTGAATACAGTGCAAGAAAGAGTCAAATGATGCCATTCAAGCATTCACATAAATGCCAGTCGAGTGAGTACTGTACTCAGTACCTTGAACTTCAGACAAGATAATTGACCGGGCACCAGTTGGTAAGTGCTTTTATTTGTTTTCCTATGCATATTCCTTTCCAAGAGATGAGGCACTCAATTCTGTTGAAGGCCAAGTGTGAAATTCTAATTACAATGGAGCTAACTGGGAATCCTTTCAGACTCTGACCTTGAAAACACATAAGTAACCTGGAAAATTAGCTAAGAAACCATGAGGAGAAAGGGGATATGTATTGGCTAAAGGAAACAAGTACTTGTTTTCTGAAAATTTACAAGTTCTCCCCATCACCAGTAAACACCTTAAAATGTAGTTCAGGAAAGAAGGTGGATCTTCATGACCCAGCTTTGCAGTCACAGGCAACCTTACTGCAGTTGATCAATCGACAGGGATGTCCACAACTCTTACTTGCTATTCCAGATGACACAAAACCCCCTCGGGGTACCTTAGGGCCAATCTAGATCTATTTCAACATAGGAACATGTGCTATAGAAAACAACGTTCCTCAGAAAAATATCAGAAAAAGCATGGAGAATATTTTTCCTTCTTCTATATTCTTCTAACAGGAAGATAGTAGCTTTGTAAAAATAAGAGATAGTCCCTGAAAGGAGACTCTTGTGCCACATTAGAATAAAGAAAAGACTCTAAAGGTCCATGCACGAAACCTACTAACCCCCCCCAAAGCAAGAAATATCCTCCATTCCATACCAAAATTATTTTCCATGCCCAGCCTGGCTCACCTTTATACTGTTCCCCTACCTGTGGCCAATACTCCAGGATGTTCCAGAACTAGATGGAGAGGAAAAAAAGTCCAAGACTGACATAATCCAGGTAGAAAAAGCAAAGACATTCTAAGCAGCAGAACTGAGCTGGGGATTCAGCATCTTAACACTCACCTGCTCCACCTGGAAGAGGGGAGAAGACACAGCTCCTACCATCCGATGCCCTGGTTCAGTGTTTGTGGCCACACAACAACAGTGGTTGGGGACTGCTCGCTGGTCTGGAACAGCACAAGGTGAGCTACTGCAATATATTACAGATCCTTCTCATACTGATGCAGCTCGATTTAATTAAAAGATGCCTTTAGGTTACCTTCCCACCCCCTCTAATTCTGTACTCTAGCACCCAACATGTATCTTCCTCCTCCCGTTCACTGCATTTTGCTGAACAATTATATTCTGGGGAGACAAAAAACTATTCTAGGGCCTTTGCTTTTCACAGCACTCATACAAAACTCTTCTCAGATAGCCTAGCCTTTGTGTTCTGCTCCTTTATTCAGCTCTGGAAACCCTGTCAGTGAGGCTGTCCCACTTTGCCTGGATTTGTAACGTTTGGAAAAACCTGCACTGGTTGCATAAATTTGACTGGCTATTTTGGCTGACACAAGCTGAGAATCAGGTTTGCCTGAACCCATCTCCTCTATAGCTATGAGCAAGGATCTGAAGTTCAACGGGCTCTTAAACACTGGTGTCAGCAGAAGGGGACTCTAACCCCTCCCCAGCACCCCTTTCTGATGCTCCTGCAACTTCCTACTCACCCAACTCAGTCCACCTGGAACCAGATCACTCTGCCAGAGCCTCCAGTGAGGTAATTGCTTCCAGCAGTGAGATGTGACACGGCTAACCTGGGGAGAAGTACTATTTTCTAGCATTTTAGCCAGAGGACCCTGCCAGTCACACCATAGTGTCCATTACAATTGCTTCAAACCCCACCTTCTCAGTAGAATTATTGTGCTTGTCCTGGTTTCCAAAGGCAGAGCAGATGAATGAGGTCAGATATGGAATCTTACAAATCAATTCACTTTCCACCTGAAGTAAGTTTCCTTTCCAAGAATTATTTGCAAATACTTAAATATGTTTGCCTGGGGGGGAAAAAAAAAAGTGCAAGATGAAAGTATTCCTCTTTTTGCTTCTTAGTGCATGGGAAACAAAACCACACAAGCACAGAATACTGCTTCGTTTGCCTTTATGCATATTTCATACAACTGTATTTTACATGTCTGTAAGTCTTAATATGAAGGAGTGAGAATATGAAGAAAGCCTGATCAGAATAAACACTATTAATGCTTGCAAATTGACTCTAATTTGTGGTCTATCCAAAGAGCAACTGTCTCACCACCACCTTTTCTAAGAAAAAGCAAAAATTTGTAAGTGTATAAAATTCAGTACTAAAGTTCTTACAGAAAAGTTAAGTCCAGGTCTATATTTTTATGTTATAAAAGGATCAAGATGTCACATTTCCAGAAAGAATTAAACTTCCTTTAAAACTTTGGAACCTCGAAAACTGTCAAAAACTACAAAAAACCCAATGAAGTCTAATCCAAAAGTGAAGATGGCTGTACTGATTTTCAGAAATACAATGCCAAATGTGAACGAAAATGCAGCTTTTTTTATCACTTCTAACAGCAGATACATTAGTGAGGTACAATGATAATCTCGTAACACAGGTAGTGAAATAGACAGCATGTTTAGGAATTTGCCAAATGTCATCACACAAACAAAATTATCTTTATGAGTATTCAGTTTAATTGAAACTGGGAAAGTTATTTTTACACCATTGGAAGCATTACAAACATCCTGTGCAGAAGACGACATTCATTTCCTCCAATAGCTGTAGTAAGTCATGGACTTCAAGGATAAACCGTAAGAGCAGGGAAAACATTTTCAGGAATAGTGTGTGCACACAGTTTATCCATGCTTTCAGCAAGACAGATTGCCTTTTGAGTCATTCTTTTCCTTCTTGCTACTCTTTTTTAGAGTCAGATGTTCCCATATGATTTAGTAAAGTTATAAAAGAGCATGAAATATTTCTCGCCACTGTTGGCAATACAAGACAGGCTTGATGGAAGCCTCTGCTTCTCCTCCCTCTGAAATGAATATTTTCCCTCTTCCTTTGCCTCTCACTGACAGGAAAACACCACATCATAGTCCTGTTAGAACATGTTAATTCTTTCTGGTTATAGAAGGCCATGGATTCTGTTGCACGGGTAAGTGGCAAGTGAAGGTTTCAAATACACTTTTCCACTATTAACTGTCTTTCCATTTTAGATAATCAGAGCATCTGAACATCGCAAAAAAAAAGCTACTGGTATTGGAAGGAAAGCTCAGCTTCTTCCCTTGCTTGTCTTGAATATGTACTGCTTTATATCTGATTAAATAGGATCAGAAAAAAATTGTTAGTCTATACTAATTAGCAGATGCCAATGCTAATCACGTTATTTCTTTCACTTTCTTTGCCACTAAGCTTCATGCCCATGGTACTCGGGAAAGCAGCACCACTCTTACATGATGAAGCCAAACAGAAACACATCCAGAGCATCTGCTGGCATGAGGTTCTAAAGCTTTTGTCACAGGCTAGTTTCTGGGTACATCTACATTTCTGGCAGATTTGTACCCATGGTTTGCTGTTTGTACTGGAAGATGGCTATTTCTGCAGTGTGCATCAAGCAAATGGGCTTAGGCTGTCCTGGTCTGAGCATCAAGTAAATGCTCCTGCCTTGTGGTTCAACTGCAGTTTTTAGCCTCAGGTGACCTGAAAGGTCCAAAAACCAGAGAGAGCAGGTCTGGTGATAGAAGAGACAAAAGGTACAGTTGATGAGGAAAATGGTGTTTTACTAAATGGCAAGCACAGGAGGAAAAGGCAAAGAAATGCTGTCTTCTGACTTCTCTGAGACACTAAAGATGATCAGTTGAGACTCAGTGGATAGATGGCTTGAGAGGAAGAATTGTAGCTTGCAAGAAATCAACACAATGTGAAAATCAGATGAGGAGAACAGTGCTAGTAAATCAATGTACAGAAATAAATCTTGAGTTCAAAGTGCAGCTAAGATTTTGTTACCTTTCAGACTCCATAACTGATCCCCACATCCTGCAAACCTGGCTCTCAGGACAGCCTTAGTTTGCAGCTGCACAGTGAGGTGGGCAGTGTTTAAACACCTTTGAGTAGAACTGAACTAGGCAGTGTGGTACCAGCCACTTCCCCTCTGATCACCAGGATCAAATCTGGGAACCTTATATTTGCACAAGCTCCAAGTACACTGACATTCAAAGTGGGGGACAGGACAGAAATTAAAATTGATTCACAAGCTCAGCGAGACTAGGAACTAAATCCCTGGGAGACTCTGCAGAGCACGTGAAGCACGAGCCCACAGCTCTGAACACCAACTCACCCCCATGCAAGACTACTCCGAATAAACAGATCCCAGGGCCGTATGCCAGCCAGGAAATATGCTCCTGGTTATGCAAACAGCCAGCAAAAGTTCAGAGAACATGTGCGAGCAGGAATGACACCAAATAATAGGGTTTGGGCACATGTAGGGAAAGAGCCCAACTGCAGGCTTACTGAGCTGAGCGAACCAGACCCTGGGGAAAGCGAGGTGCATCCCCAGCTCACCCGAACCCTTCGTCTTCCAAACTTGGCATCACACCAAGGGAGCTTGAAAGCCTGACTGTCAAAGAAGAGAGAGAAATAAAAGATTCTTCATGAAAGTTAAGAGGAAGAAAAACAATCAGACTCATAAAAGCAGATCAGGTGAGGTCCAGAGTATTTGTGCTGTCCACTGTACGAATGTTCGGACTTTTCCAAGAACAGCAAGAGGCTGGTCAGAGGATTCATCAGGTTTGCTAAGGAATAAAGTTGTGAGGTTTCTCTCTAATTCCTTTCTTCAGAAAGAAGGCATCACATGCAAGCAGCTGGATAACAAAAAGAAAATGCAAATTGACCAAAGAGAATGGTACCACTACCCTGCTGCTGCAAGATTGTTTGATCTTAGATTGATGTCTAAAAAATCAACAAGTTCAGGAGATGCTGGGTAGGGGGTAGTGATGCAGATGGGGAACCAGCCACTGCTCATTATCCTGAAAGAAAAAATCACCAGAAAGTTTGAATCCCACTGATGGACAACTTAACAGGTACCACAGCTCAGAGTAGGCCGTAGGCAGTGACCAGAAAAACAGTGAGAAGGGCAAGAGGAGCACAAAGGCCCAGGTGACCATGAGATGGCAACTGGGTATGGGGTAAGTTTTCAGGAATTAATTAATACGTGCTGCCATGCATTACCTTTCCTCCCTTCCATGTACA
The DNA here is from genome assembly GCA_020746105.1 of Trogon surrucura. NCBI lineage: Eukaryota > Metazoa > Chordata > Aves > Trogoniformes > Trogonidae > Trogon > Trogon surrucura. The sequence continues at coordinate 15,874,347 of CM036627.1, read as the reverse complement.
GGGGGAAAGACTGCTTCCGACAGGGATTTTTTTTTACTTATCCTAAACAAAGTCTTTGGCTTCTCTGTGCAACATGGATTCCCAGGGCACCAAGACAGGACACTGGGCTGCACCAGTCATACATCTCACCAGTTTGCCCATCTGTGTGCTCTTCCACATTAATGGTGACCCTGCTTGAACACAAGCCTTTCAGAAGACATTTCCAAGCACTCTTCCATGCCCCAGTGCCCATGCCCTGCTGTCAGCCAGCTCCAGGGAATCCTGGGATTAGCAGACATGAGTCTGCACACGTGAGTCAGGTGAGCACATCTGTACCCATCAGTCTGAGAATCTGAACTTTAAATATTGTGTGAAGGATTCATTCAAATAGCTAACCTTCCAGGATTATCTTCATGGTCAGAGTAGCCTCCCAAGAGATACTTGTAGTGAAATAATGACAAATTTCATGCTAGAACATGTTATTTGTAAAGTATGGTGGAAAATCATAGAGAGTTTGCAGAGGCTTTGCCAGTGTTCAGGTCTTATGTTCAGCCTTGGACACAGAGAAGCATTAATCTTGATCTATAGTACCTTTCAAAGAAATCCCCATCCTTCTAGACAAGGAGAGAAACCATGAAGATTTATGGACCAAGAGTAAAAATCCATTTTGGGTTGCACTATTTTTCTTTTATAATAAATGATTAGTCAGAAAAAGAAAAGTTTAAAATTGGCAGCAGGCTTTTTATTCCATCCAACTGTTGTTAGCTGCAAGAAAAATACATCTCAACTGTAATACATCATATCTGATGAACTTGAAAAGACAAGAGAACAAAAGTATTAATCAGGTCTGCGGTGATATGCGGGAGCTACAGCCAGAAGTTACAGCCTGTACTATAAGGGTACAGCACATCTGTATCACTACAGCTGGAGATACCCCTTCCTACAGAACAGTGGGCTGGATCAGTCTCACACCACTTGGTGAGTCATTATTTAGATTGTACTATATTGTTTCCTATTTAAACTAGTAAATTACTCCATATATAGGAAATAGTGATAATTAAGGAAGATAATCAGATTGCCTCCTTTAATCCACTTACAAGGAAGGCAAAAAAAATTTGCTTCAGGGCTCACACACCCGGTGGTGTTTCACCCTGCCTTCCTGTATGACTGCATTCCTTCGTGCAAGTGCTCTGCCCATGCTGCTCCCGGAGCCTCATATCTCACCTGGTGACTGCTTAGCAAACAGCTCCTCCTTTAACTAGTGACCTAAACTAATTATGGCTACACATAATGCACAGACGTTTCCCTTCTGCTGAGCTGGGCACAGTCAACACCTTTTTCTGATTGCAAAGAGATCCCTACCCTTCTAGACAAGGAGAGAAACTATGAAGATTTATGGACCAGGAGGTAAAAATCCATTTTGGGTTGAACTATTTTTTTTCTTTCTTTTTTTTTTTTTTTTAATAAACATACAGTTGTGTTTCAGCCTTGCCTTCATGTGTTGGTTATGGCTCAGGCCATGGGGCAGCAAGTGGGTCTTGGGACCAGGGTTGATGCGGTACCAGAGGGCTGTGACAAAAATTTGCTTTCTAATTCCCACTTGGGGTATTTTCAGTGAGGTTTTAGGCAAGAAGCACGCAAGTGCTTGAAGACTTCAATCCCAAGACAACTGGGCTCTCTAAAAAGAGATTCAGCTCCTTAGACGTCTCCAGATAAATCCTTTGCCAAAAAAACTAATCTTCTGCCTCCATGCTTTGGTATGGTATCTGCCATGAAAGCATTCTTTCCTTATTGCTTTTTATTTGGACTTCAAGATTTAGTTAGGGGATCGTTTAATTCACCCTCAGAGGGATGCTAAAACCATCTGCATTTCCTCAAAAACCCAAGCGACTCAATGAAAACTTAATAAAAGGGTCTAGAAAAGTTTGTGTCCCTCTTAGCCGACCTGATTCCTCCAGGAGCAGAGCACGAAAGGAAAGCAGCGCTGCTGCTACACACGAATCCCATCAGTCTTTCCCTGCAGGAAGATTAATCTCAACCAAGAATTACACTGGGGCAGCATGGGCTCACGTTCTCTGTGGCTTATAAAGGGAGGCTTTTGGTGGCGTTTTGGGTTTTTTTTAAAACCTAAATACACCTTTTCGTACCTTATCATCACAAACTGGTTCTTGTATAACCACGCACTCGTTCCTTCCACGACACTGATCTAGGATGGGGAAACCTGTTTGGTTTCTGCTGCCACTCTGTGGCCATTGAGAGCAATGATCTTGGAGCATGATGCTCTGTCACACAGCTCCACAGATCTGATGGGACTGTTTTCTTATACAGGTGATTTAAGTAGCTTATTTACAGGTAAAAGGAGATGTTATGAAAGAATTTTTTTTTTTTTTCCTGAAGAGAAAGCTGAGAAATCAGGGCCTGAGCATGAGTCTCTTGGTGAGAATAAAATCAAGTCTAATATTGATGGAAGCTCTCAGCATCCCAAAGGAGCACAGCTTTTCCCACAAGTAAATGTGGTGCCTTGAGGAACTCTAAAAGAGCACATACACACAAAATCATGTCTTCCTGCTGTGGTATGTTTGCTAAATAAAAGTCCTCACTGTCTTTCTGTAGCACTTCCTATTTTGTATCCACTAAACAGTTTAGAATTTTTTATAATTCAAACACAGATAATCTCTCTCTTGCCACCAAGTACAGCCAGCTCTGGGGTAAACCACATGAAAATTTTGAGCAGGCCTAAAAAACAAATTAGTTGAGTGCAAAAGAGTGACGAGGCAAAACAAAGCTATGAGATGCAAAAACTCAGTCTCTTCCCAGTGAATATTAGCATAGACGCATGGAAACACACAAAAGCTTCTTCCAGATCCCGTTTGGGCTCTGGCATTGAGGCTGATCACCCCGTGAACTTGAAGGCTCAGTGTACACACACCTCCGTGAAGCATTCAAGCAGCAGTCACTCATCAATTCAGGGATGTCCGGTGACTGCAGAGGAACACCATGGAGCATAGGGCAGCATCTCAAAGCCATCCAATTCCCAGGTCCTGGGGACCCACAAGGTGAACAGAAAAACAGAAAATCGTAGGCAATAAGACCAGGCAACGTGAGCATTTCTGAGGGTAGCTGCTTCCATTTGACTTCTGAACTTTTGCATCTATTCCAACAGCAAAGCAAACTTGTGTGTTTTATACACCTGTAAGCAGTCAGAGCGTGCCTCCAGCTTTGTCAGACTCCCCCCAGGCAGCCAGCTGTGGGGCAATAGAAGTAGGTATAACTTGCCATTTTAAGTGCCTCAAGTTTAGGGTCAACAAACTCCACTCCCCTTTCTTCCCGTGACTTAGAGAAGTCTGAAGCGTGCTTTAAATTACACTGTACCTGCCAGGCCAACCAAGAGCGAGCTGCAGGAGCACTTCCACCAGCCCCACTGATCACTGCCACCCACGTTTTGCTGCTCTGGTGAGGCAAACTTCGTTGGAAACTGAGTATCTGAACACTCAGGCTTACGTTCAATAACCATTCCTTATTCTAGCTCCTGTGGTGTCAACTCCTGTTTGTTTAGGTAACAAGCTGAGGCTTGAAATCCTTTCATATGGTTTCAACACTCCCTCATTTAATCCTGCTTGTCAAAGAGCTTCTGAAGATGATGCCCAGTGCAAGGCCAGGTAACTTAAGTATTTATTCCATTTTTATTTTTTATTGCATGGCCTAGAAGAATTGACAACACGCCTGTAACACTGAACGAGACCCAGAATACATACATACACACCCTTCTAGGTATAAAAGTTACAAACTGTCTCTAAGATGGAACTAAAAAGTTCCGTTTTAAAGCAGTCTTGTCCCATTACTGCACACAACTTGCTGGCAGTTTATCATTTTCCCTGAAAACTAAAGCTTACCATTACAATCAAGCTGTCAAAACAATGTTTTGCATGTAACCTGCAAGCAAATTTTAGGGAAAGAGGAGGAAGGATGAAAAGCTTAATTTGCAAAGACCTTTTAAGTCTTAAAGCAGTAATTCTGTGCATCATCTCCCATCTGGCCAGTGTTAAAACCTTGAAAGTGATATGGCTGAAATATTGCAGAACCCAAAGTGCTTGATCATTACTTTTTTTCAGGGTTAAATACTGGCTCAAAATCAAAATGCAGGCAGCATGTCAGCCACTGCTGTGGTTTTGCACCACATTATTCAGAAAAAAACCCAACAGTTTAGGTTACTTTGTAGAAAGCCAACACCTGCAGCTCTGCTCTGAACTTGCTCAGTTCCTTTCATCCTACAGGCATGTCAGAATATCTGAGATTCCTGTATCTAGTACGAGTTTGCAAGCAAAGGGACACCCCCACTCAGTAATGGAAGAGCAATATTTTTTTTGTGTCAGGCTGTCTAAACTAAAAAAAGAAAAGTCCATTATAATTTATTTTCTATGAACACTTTTTACTGATAAATATTCTGCATTTAATTGCGTCATTTTGATAAACATGACAGAAAGCACAAGTACCAATTCCCTCCAGCACAAAATCAAGTGTTGGAACTCTGGGGCAGGGGGGAAAGGAAGCTTAAATATGTGAAAGACAGAAGCATCTCAAACTTGACCACTTATTCACTAGTGGGGAAAAAATAATAATTTTGTTTATCCACTCCTAAATTATTTCTGCTTTGGTATTATCTGTATTAGTAATGGTCTGAAGATGGAAAAGTTATTTACAATATTTCCCCCACAGTTAAAAATTAAGAAGCCCCTAGAAGATCTGTCCAGCAGGATTACTAGACTTGCTTGGTAGAACTAAATTATTTCATTGATCCTCCCAGACATCCTCCTTCCCTTTAAAGTCCATGTGAAGAGGGAGGCATAAGGACTGAAAAATTGGAGCCTAAATGTATCTGGAAAACAGACCAGGAGGCTTGATTACATTTTCCATCAAGTTACCCTGGTTTATTGCATTGCAGTCCTCGAGAATTTGATTAGCAACTTCTCCTCTTCATTCATCCTCATGACATCTGGGTTTCAAACCTCTGATCCATATCTGCACACATGCTAATACAGATTCCCGCTAGCCCTTGCTCCTACCCACTCATGACATACTAGAATTTAAGTGTCAGAAACTCCACTTTATTTGTTGTTAACTAGTGTAAGTTCCCCACAGACAGAAGTAAGGAAAGCCCAGGGCAAATCTGAATTGAAGTCAGAGCAAGATGCATGAAGCAAGGGTTTTTTGTTTGTTTTTGTGTTGTTTACACAAAATTAAGTAGTACCTCTAAAAACATGGAATATTTAAAAGTGAATTTCATGACTCCTGCTTTGACATAAATCCTGTCCTTAGGCTCATGCAGTGGTGAGGAGTACTTACAAGCAGAGTTATGCTTGCTTGGAATGAGAGGAAGATACAGAGATCAGTGCCCCTGCAGCACACATCACCCCACAGCAGATGCTCTGCTGGAGACAGTGGTGCTAGTTTAAAGCATAAAAGCAAGTCTATCAGGATATGAAGAGTGCTAACAAGAACATGAATTTTTTAATAACCCTCAGCTTTTGGTATCGCAGTGCATCTTTGCTTGCCATAGGGTCCTTTTGCAAGACTGCAAGACAGAAAAAAGGACAAACTTCCTTAGACACTTTGCTACCTGAATGTTTATTTCAGTTTTTCAAGTCATTTCAGGGACTTACACAAAGATGAGTTGCCGTTGTTTCCAAGCTTTTCCAGCAGCATCTTTACAACCTTGCCTTCATGCAGTATTACTTGTACCACTGCCACATGAAAGCCAAATCCACTCCCTCAAAACCACATGGATTTGGAGGTTTAGCCTGGTAGGCTACCAAAAAAGATCCAGCTGCAGCTCTCCTTGGATCTGGGGCTGCTGCCATGGTATTAGAGCAGGTAAAACGGGAAGTGGGGAAAGCCTGCAAGGCATCCAGCTGAAGAACAGCTCCAGGAGGGACCCATGAGCAGAGTGGTTTTACAGCTGCTCGGCTGCAGGGAGCATTTGGTTTGCAAAGCTCAAGAAAACATCAAGAAAGGGTGTGGTTTGGGGGTTATTCCTCCTGCAGAGATACGGGGAGCTGCAGCATCTGCTTGTGGGAGAGAGAAGCTGGAGGGCTTCACCGCTCAGTGCACCAGCAAGCTCCAGGCCAGCAGATGGCATCGGGAACCCATAAATCCATCTTGGCGGCATGCAGGGTCGCAGCTGGTCCCGTTGCCCCCAGCTCTGCAGCAATCCTTCACTCTTCCAGACAGCCCAACCTTAGATGCAATACCCTGATTAGTGTAATTATTCTGCATTAACTCGTGCACAGGGTTTTCCGCTGCAGCAGAAAAATACGTCGGCTCCGCTTATTTACACCCTGCTCCTGCTAGGACAATAACTACTAGATACAGAGAGGGATGTGGAAATTTGATGGGCTGCCTGTTGATCCATAGAAAAAGCAGCACAGCAAAGGCAGGTATTCTCCTCAGCCAGCCCAGCACTCTTCTCATCTGCAGCTGCAGGAAACTCATAATGTGAATTTGGTCTCTGCATACCTACATATATTTGTCAGGTGTAGAGCCTTGTAAATAGTGTGGTTGAATTTTAATCCGATTATTTTTCTTTATTTGTACTGTATTTAGGCACTCCTTCATGAAAATTCCTATCTCATTTATCATATCATAGAGCACCTGAAATTCAGCTCGCATTTCCACACCCTTCTCGGAAAAATGACACCAATTTCTGACATAAGATGAGAAGGAATCACTTTGCTAAGTACAATAAATATTTTTGTTTCTGACTGTTGTCCCACAGCAAGAGGCCAGTGTAGTTTGGCCAGCAAAATCCCTGAAAACTTTTCCCAGCAATCACTGTAGAGGCTGGGGTATGGGAAAATGCTGCCTTAGCTACAGCAAAGGGAAACACAGAGGAATAGAAGAGAGCAGCTGCAACTGCAGGGCAAAGCCTTGGCCAAGAGAAGTTGTATTTACATTATCACTGGATTTCTGAATTTTATCCAGTCCAGGTACTGTTCTGTAGTTTTCACCCTCAAATCTTATAAAGCTGCCTTCAGATCTTATAAATTTTTTTCTTCATGTTACTATTTCCTTCAATAGATCACTCAGAGGGTTTCCAGTTTTAAGGACAGCAATATTTACATTTGCTGCTGCATACCTCCTTCCAGAGCCATGTCTTGGGGCTTTTAGGAGTATGCGTGAGCAAACATGACTCTTTATATAGACTTCAAGAAGAGGTAACTTGAGTAAACACTGTGTGACTTAAAACCTTGAAAGCTAATATTTGGCAAGCTCTTGTGTTCACAACTTTGGAAAGGCTTGCCTCTGGAAATAAAGCGAGAATATCTTCTCCTTGACAAAAAGTCAGAGTGGCAAATCCACGCCCAGTACTAACACTAGAATTCCTGACTTCATATATTATCCTGTGCTGGGAACAACCATGCCCAAATTCTCTTTTTTTAGAGCCAGGTTTTACAGATGCAGACCCCCAGGACAAGGCTTTCAAGAGCAGTCTTTGTACCTGCCTGATCTGTACGGGCAAATTGCCCCGTGGCTTGTCAAAAAGCCGAGTCTCAGTACAGCAAAAGCAGGAGGACTGGAGGCAGCCAGGGATTGATAAAAGAAAACTGAGCACATGACTTGGTGGGGAAGTAGCTGTAAAGGTATTGTGGGCCGTAAAGGGTGCCCGAGCCCTAACACCCTAGTTCCCAGTAAGTTAGCACAGGTCCCTCACAGCTTTAGCAGATGTTCTATCAAAGGCTGCATTTGTAAAAGCGGCCCTGACATTTTCTGCAAGCTCCATACACGATTTCATAGCTCTTCATATGTGAGACCACTACTGCAACAAAACTTTCAGTTCTGTACATAAGCGATAAGGAGGGAGAAACCACAGCAAATCAATCCCATCACCTAAGCGATGCTCAAATAGTATTGACAAAGTAATTCAAAGACCTGTAGCATTACACCACTTTTCAAACGTGAAAATTAAGGCTCAGGCAAGGGGATGGGCTATGCCCACAGCCTGGATAACAATGTGACCAGGAGCAGATCTTTCCAGATCACATTATCTGTGCATATGCCTGGCCCCTTTGGATATTTCAGGATAAAAAAAAGTCCAGTAGCCATTCTTCTGCCTCTGCTTTCAAATGCCCCAGCAGACCAGAAAAGAAACACAAAGATTGTTTTCCTAGGAGAACACAAGAAATAACACAGTAAACACAATTCTCTTGAGATATCTTGTTCGATGTGCAAACCAAAGGGATCATGATTTGCAAAACAGCTGCACTCAGCTCCATAAAGATCTTGGGATTAATTTCTCACACATGCCAGAGAAGATATTTATTTGAATTTCTCCTGTGCTTCAATGCACTTTGGACTCAGTTCCAGCTTTCCCTGTGTCCATTTAGGAATTGCTCTGAGATTGCAGGTGGTCCTACTCTACAGCACAGAGCACACGGTTGAGGCCTCTTCCAGGGCAACACAAACTATTGCAATGTCACGTCTCTGAAAGGCTCTCCAGGAACCTTCACAGATGTTTTGGAAGCTATTTTGCAGCAATGGCTTCATTAGGAGAATTCAGCAGGAACTCTGTGCTCTTATGTCCTCACCGTCTTTTCCTGCCACATTACAGCAACGATAATTCTTAATTTTGTTTGTTGACTGTGTGACATGAAGAGTTTAAGAGCCAATCATATCGAGGCACTACTAAAAATCCCATGTGTAGATAGCGTTATACGGCATTTGTTTTCATTCCCCTGGGGCACCAGCATTTGTAAATGAGAAGTGATCTCCAACATCATAAGCAGCCCCACACCACCTTTTTCATTCAGGCACTGGAGGTAATAGTAGCACAACCTTACTCATGAGCAAAAGGTTTTAGTTTTTCCAATGTGTAGTAAGGGAATACTAGTAGCAACGAGAAAAATCTCGGTTGCATGCGGGTATTTGGATAAGCACAAAAATCTTCTGGCATCGATCCAACCCAAATTGCTCTCTCCTTTGATGCTGGATTCCATCTACCTCATGTAATGGCCCATTGGTTTGGTTGTCAGCAAGACCTGGACCTGAGGCACATACCTTCGGAGGCAGATGACTAACTCAATTTAGCGGAAGTGATAGAAAGTGAGATACTTCTTGTATTCTGGACAAGGGAGGGAAAGAGGCATGAAACAAGGGAATTTTACTTACTGGAAAAAAAAAAGTTATTTCAAGAGTCTAGTTTGGGAAACTTGCCACAGACAATCATAGAAGTGAAGTGATTTTACTAGTATAATTAATAACTTTCCATGAGCTTATCTCCACATGTTTTCATGGTAGCTGATATCACTTCTTTGATTTTGCAGAAAATCAAAGACAGATTAAGTATCTTCTCCAAATACCTTCTTCCTTCCAAGCCAGTAGCAGAGCCTGGAACAAAACACAGGTCCCAAGTAATACATGCACGTTTAGATTGTGCCATGCTCACCTTTTGATCCACTTTGAGGTTTGTGTTCAGACAAGCTCTTCAGAAGCTGCTAAATAAACCCAAAGGGATAGTTTCTGAATTATTTATCCACACCTGTTTCAATGCAATTCCATTTTTCAGACCAGTTTGGTGTTCCTTTTTCCTCCAGCTCCCTTTCTGTAAATATTGCAAAGCCACCCACCCACACGGTGCCTGTTTCATGGTGATTTTCTACTACTTCACTAAGCAAGAGCAGCCTAGCTGCAAGCATGTGCTCAAGCTCTTACATATAAATCCTGGGAACATCATCTGCTCTTTATCCTTGAATTACTGATATTGAGCATCAGTAAAATGTCTTCTCCCTGAATGACCTCCTCATAAGGCAAGCTGTTTCTCTGTGAAACACTCATTGATTCTTCCATCAAAATTGCAGCCTAGATGCAGGAGACAATTTTCCACCTTATTCCTCTTTCCCTTAGTGGGGGGAAGATGTCATCGTCAAGTCCTGGAGTCAAAAGCAGCAGAGATGTTTACTTGTAAGTCTGGACAGACTGACAAAAGTAGAATCCTTGGGACAGTTACAAGATTCGCACTGGGAAGACAGTCCCTGAATATCAAGGACAAAACTACAGTGTTCCAGTATCATGGCAGCAGGGGACAGGCAAGAGCCCCTACACTTCCATCATGAGCTCATAGCTGTTAAGAGCAGCAATCATTTAGCTCTGAAAGACCATACAAGGGAGCAACAATAGTGGAATCTGCTTTCTTAGATATGATTTTATCTTACTGTTGAGCACAAGCTATTACCGATACAATTTCATTTTTGCCTGTCCAGCCCCTCTGACAGTGACAGATTTGGTTTTGCTTCTCTTGGCACTGGAAGGGATTAGGAACCCCTTGAGCACAAAAGCAAGATGCATGGCTTAGAAGGGATCCAGGTGATGTCCTAAAGTGATCTGCAGTCATGTTGACCTCTGCATCACATGCTAACGCAAAACGCTAGTAGCACCAGGAAACATCATAACAGACCTTGAATTGCCACATTTTTCTGAACACTATAGAACTACATGAAATCAGTGTGCTAAAACACCGTACAGTCTCTGTGCCTTCTTGGAGGCAATAGGATTTCAAAAACCAGCTACTTCACCTCAAACAGCTATTCGTCTCCGCTACATCCCTGTCACAGCCTGCCCCAAATACTCCTGCGTTCACATTCCTGTCATCACAGCTTTCCAAAGACTTTCTTTTACCTCTCAAAAAGGACACACTAATTCACACATTCTTTATAGGATACCTAGTACAGCTACTGTGTATTTGCAGGCTTGGGTAGGTGCTCCATTAAAAGACTTATCAAACTTAAAGTGGAGCATTATCTTAGGAAAATAAAGCTTCATATCAGATAAAGAAACAACAACATGAGGCCTGAACAGGAAGTCCCTCTCAGTAGGGACTTTCAATAAATAATTCAAGTTCACATAAATCAGTCTGCATTTTTATACCCACACACTTCTGATTTTGCCAGGGTAATGCATAACCATCACAGCGAATATTAACCTTTAACAGCCTGCTCCAGTGGATGGGAAGATAAGCAGCAACCACAAGCATCTGCTAACACATACAGGTAATGCGAGAGCTAAACTGCCAGCTGCACCTGCAAATCAAAATTGTGCATTCTCCCTGTGACCTACATTTTGAGATACAAGCCAGAAATTTTGGGAGGATTCTTCCAGAGTGTTTCTGCAAAAACTCTTTAGCTGATTAATCAGCTCTGGCCATAATCTGTTCAGAGTTTATGCACATATAAAAGAGCTGCACACAGTGCAAATTTTAATTTTACATTTTGGACCCTGGGACAAATGGTTCTCAGGAGGAATATCACAAGATTTTCACACCACTAGCCTTTATCTCAGTATTTATAACAGCAGAAGAATGAGGCAGAGGGTTGGGAATAGGAGAAGAATCCTCTGTGGCCCCGTCTCATACTTACACTTCCACATACAGCTGCATTCTCTGCCTCAAAGCAATTAAAAAATATAAGCCTTAGCCTGAGCAGAAGATATTCTGTGCTTTTGTTTTGCTTTGATTTGGTTAGAATTTTTAGAGTCAAAAAAACCAACCACCAACAAAAACCCACAACTGAAGCTGTCCCAGCATATAGGGAATCCTTGACACTTCTGCCTAAGTGTCCGAGTGCAAGGCCATGTAGCAGCTACCACTTCACAAGAGCACTAGGCTTTCCAGAAATGTTCAAAATCCTCTGAAAAATTATACCAGAAAACGCCTAGCCATATCTCTGAGCTCACCTTTCACTCTCAGAAATGTCTTCTCCAGTAATCCCAGCTCCTTTTGAGAATGACTTGGCTTCTGGGTTGGGATTACCCTTCTTGACCAAAATAGTCAGCTGCCTTCTTGCTCAAGTCTATTTTGGGGATATTGCTCATTAAAGAATTTGTTTAAAGATGTGGGAAAGAATCTCTCTCTCCTTTGTTTCTCAAAGGATTAAATGCAACATAACCCCAGGCTCTTTCTGTGGCTAAAACCAGCAAGCACTGGTAGCCAAGGTGTGCTGGCAGGCACCAGATCACGACTCAGTAAACACACATTACTCACCTCACAGCAACCAAGTGATTCAACTCTTCATTCCAACTTTTGAATGGTAAATAATGACAACAGCATGAAACATGTAATCTAAAGATCATTCTATAAGCCATCACGTGTTTACAGAGGGGAAAAAGGAAAGTTTAACAGAACCAGGCAAATGCAGCCCTCGATCCACACGCAAAGTTTTGCTTTGCCTCACAATCTGCTTCTACTTCACTTTCATCACCACCATGTGTTTATAGCAGAAATGCCTTGGTGGGAAACAAAGGTCGAAGGCAGTATTGTATTCTAACAAATAGGAACTATCAGAGCTGAATTAATCTCCAGATTCTAGCTAGCGTGTGATATTTTACCATGATCTATTCTGTATTCAGGTTCAGAAATGCACGCAGTCACTTGCTGGATTTGCAAACCTTATATACCTTGGCTTGAATGAAGATTCTCTGCAAGTTTGCCAAGATCAGAAATTATGTATATATTCATGGCATATCAAAAGCACATATTCAATTTATCAGGTCCCTCTTGGGTAATCATTCTTCCTATCCCTGTTTGGACTCAGGTTCCACATTTAAGAGGTTGCATCACAGTTCTTGAAAAGGTAAGTTTCCATCACAGTTTCCCACAAAATAAGATGAAATACTCTCTACGCAGCTTCCTTTTATAGCAAATGCTTATATGTGACTTGAAGTCAACAGTAGAGGAGAACACAAGTCCCACAGCTGAGAATTACAATCCTTGGATTCAGGACATGAAAAACAACAATTTCAGAAAATCCCTCCTTTCTCATTAATATTATTGCTGGCACTTATTAGTAGATTCTTGCCTTGAATGTTGGCGTGGATGCGAAAGGATGCTCTCAGTCTCACACAGCAGATAAAGGAGCAGAAGCTGGAAGGGAGCTTCTTGGGACCAGCTAAAAGGCAGGTTTTCCAGCAAGGTTCCCTAATAAACCTTGGCCAGCAAATGACAGCTGTCAGGCTCAGGACTTCTGAGAAAAAAAAAAAAAAGGGATCCTCTCTTCGGGCTTAGTGCCTTTGTTTCTCCTCCCTTCACAGCTTGGAGGAGGAGAGTCATTACAAATTCAAGAGAAGGAAAAAAGAAGTTCTGGCTTCGCCTTTTCCACAAGCAACTGTGCCAGTGCTCCAGCACCTGGTCCAATTCTCAGCAGACATGAGTTTGCAGCAGACAAATCTCTTCTGTGCTGGCACTTCATTGGCAGCCTCACCAGGACCCGCAGCCCAAAGGCTGTAGCGAGCCATCCCGACTAAATTGCTGTCACTCCTGGAGAGCTTATTTTTTTTTCCTGGAGAAAAAAAAATGGGCTCCAGTTCCACTGGCAGGCAAACTGGCATCTCTGCCATGAATAAGCAGCCAGCCTTTTTCCCCAGAGGTGCCAGCTTTCCCCCCACATACACAAAAACTCAGCTTTTTTTTTTTCCCCCCTCTTGTTCTGTCATCACAACTCACTGCCAGTAGAACTTTGTTTCATCCCATTTTATGGCTCACATGTGCAGCACTGTCTTGAGGTTGCAGACACGACATGCCACTGGTTTGTGTGTTTTTAATCTCTTTTCTATGTGTAACCCAAGCTGCCATTTTCCAGGCATTAACTCCATGATTTCCAGTTGTTTTACCCCAAGCTCCATAACCTCAAATCTTGTGGCTACAAACCCCCTAGGTTTAATCTAAAAGAGTAGAATCAGCAAACTATAGAAATTACTTGTAGTAACACAGTGGCCCTGTGCTAAAACCAATAATAACGAAAGAGAAAGCAAGAGACAAAAGGAAGAGACAGAGAGAACCAAGAGAATCACCAGGAGGATCCATACGGCAGTCCAGACTATAAGGGCAGAAAATAAAGAGCCCAAATACAACCTAAGCTTCATTCCCAGGGACGTTTCCAGACTCTGCAACGGGGATGTTTGCCTCTTCACAGCTCCTCTCAGGGTTGGAACAGCATCACGTCACTAAAGGCCAGAGGATCAGGCCCCACGGGATTTCACTATTTGCATTTCACTGTTTGCAATTCCTCTTTCTCCTCTCCTTGGATTCTCTTGTGGCATTTATCTGGCATTTGTTTGATATATCCCCAGTTTCCAGAAATGTGCATTGGACACCCAATGGGTACGTTTTTCTCCAAAGATCTGTTGGCAGCAGTCTTGCCAGGAGTGAACTCCGCTAGGAAGTTTTGGGTCCAAACGTTTTGCTGCAGAAGGGTCCCCTCTCCCTGCTTCCTCTCTCACTCCACGTGCACTTCGCTAGAAGCATGCCTGCAGTATTTTCAGACAACTTTATAGGAACCTATCCTGCAGCTGAACGTGTTTCCAAAAAGGAACAAAGATTACATTTACCTAAGCAAAAGAAATATTTGAAAACTCAGATGATTAAATACAGCCTGCTGTTCATTTTACCTCTGTGGTCTCCAGTAAGTACCATAAATCCTGGTTTCATTTTGAGACAAATTGTCATATTATAGCCCTGCTATACAGGCATGCATACATTCCTTGCTATGAAGAGAAGGAGAGAAATCCATGCCAGATTAAGACATATGGAATCTCTGTTTATGGATAAACCATTTTAAAAACTCCCCTCTCTCTCTCCATGAGTCATATGCGAATTGCTGAAAGTGTCATGTCAACAATAGTTTATTTACATACAGAACTAATTAGCATTATTATGGCAGACTAGAGAAGCAGGATTATAGCTAGGAGACATCAAAATACGAGCGATGTCATTTTAAGAAGATTGGGGAACAGAGGTTTGCAGTTCTCTAGCCCAGAAGTATATAAATTGGCTACCTTCCAAGGATGTCAAAATGAAACTAATTTTTAACATATCTTCAATTACCAGTATTATTACTTCAAAATTAAAAGCCTGAGTCCTAACTCGTATTAGCTTGATGTTTGTTTGCAGTATGCATTTCGGAGTAGAGTCTGGTCAGCTTCTTTTCCTTACAGTCTCCCTTCTCAGTTTTATATGTTGGCACCAAAATGTTAAATTTAGATTTTCAGTATTACATTCATAATTTTAAAAACTTTTAAATGCTCCAAAACATTTATATTCCATATTTGAAGATTATTCAGAGTCAGCAACTAAATTTTAAAATAAATTAAATTTATACAGCCTCTTTAAACTAGTGAGTGTAGTACATACAGCTACTTTGGGACTTCTATAGACCTTTCATCATTAATAAGTGTAACAAGATAATTACATGCTCCAGTAGCTCATAGGGGTCTAGAAGTTATCACCACATAACCTGCTTTATATTGGAAGAAGAAATCATCTCTGCTAGAGCTGGGAGAATAATTCAAAGACATTTCCATAAATATATAAACACTGTGAAACGAATTAATGTGATGTGTAGGCATTTCATTTTCTGAGCTGCTAATGTGTTTGCTCGTTAATTTGTCAGGAATGTTCACTCTGATTTGCTCCATTTACCTTAGGAGGGTGTTCAATAGCAAAACGGTCAAGACTGCAAAGATCAGACTGCGCAAAATAAGGGCATCTTAGATAAGTGTTGCCAAAGTAGCTCGGAACGGTCCTTGCACAGATGTTTCCCCACTTAGAACAGCGAGCTGCAGAAAGACCAAAGCCCAGAAGATGCTTTGAATGCTGGAGAGGCTCTCCCATCCCATGCACACTCGACTGATGGAGATGCCTTCCTCCTTTGCTTGCACAGAGCGAAAATCCCCTCTTATTCTTCTTGTTAGGATCCCTCCCCAGGCAGACACCCTGTCACCTCCTGGGGCTGAGCCTCCTCCCCTGCTGGGACAGAGCAGCGCTATAATTCTCTACAAAACCTCTCAAATTCGTTACAATGTTAGTCAATAACTGCTTTCGGGCAGGTTCTCGCTTTCCCTGCGATTATTTCTTGCAATTTCGGCCTACAAGGAGGCAAGCTTTGCTCTCAGATCTCCCCCCCTCCCCGTGCGGGGTGTCTCCTTTAGAGGGCACTGCCTGCCCGCACCGGGACGTGCCGCGCTTGGCCGGGAGGCTGCACCGCTGGCTTGGGAGCACCCACCGAACCCTGGCACAGGAGCAAGAGCTGGTGAGCAGAAAAGTGTGGCTAAGTTTAAAGCAAGTGAAAACTTGCACAGCCTTAGGTGTCTAGAAATGATCTGAAGAGGTATTAGATAAGCACAGAGTATTTTTGCCGTCTGAGCAACTTTCCCGTTTGGTGTAGCGTGCAATTTGAGATGTTTTATTTGGTGGCTTTTTTTGTTTAGTTGGTTTTTAAACTTTTTTTTTTTTAAGCATGTTTCTAATAGTTCCCCTTGTCTACAGCTCTCCCGTTTCTGACCTGTTTTAACGGTCAGCTACAGCCAAGCAATAAAAAAAAATTGGACCTGGAGAAGTTACATTGGCCGAAGTCAAAGAATGAAAGAATGAAGCTTTAGCCTTGCTAAAAACTGAAGTTGTCAGAAATGAGGGGCAGAGCCTGCTTCAGCACCACAACCCCCTTTCTTTGGGCATTACAGGCTGACACTGTTTTCTTCTCAAAGAGCACTGGCAAACAATCTCTGGGCTGGAGGCAAGAAGAGGGAATACTGGCAAGAGTGTTGTCAGCCCTTGCTTACAAGCTTTGAGACCTAGAGAGTGATCTGCCACTGGCGATGGGAATGGGTGGGAGGAGAATGGAAACAAATACTGGAAACCTCAAGAAGGCGATTGTATTCCCTAAGTGAGGCTTGGCAAAGCCTGGCAGGTGAGATAAGCATTTCCACACTGATGATCATAAGCTACTTCCTTCTCAGCTCCACCCTGCAGATCCATTTGGGATGGCATCTCCCCCAGATTCTCTCTCCCAAGAAGAGATGCCAGCACCCCCCAGCTCTGCAGCTCTGCCCTGCAGCCAGAGGATCTGTCCTGCAGGTGCACAGCACAAATGCTGGGCTGTGCTACCAGCAAGCATCACCACTGTTCACCTTGCACCTAACACCCCACCTGATATTTGAAAATCCAGCTTCCACTTACATCTTGAGAGAGATATTTTTGTTCCTTTCCTGTTGGCATTTTGATCTCTAAACACTTGAATAAGTTGCATTTTGATTGTATTATAACGAGGGTAGTAGGGATATTTTTCTGTCACTACAGCACATGCACTTGCACACACCAGAGGCTCTCAGTGAGTCAGGCTTCACTCCTGACATTGGTTTTTCTGTGTGAACCATTCATTTTGCTGAGTTGGCATTTATACGCCCCCCCCCTTCCACCATTTGAAATCTGAGGCAAATATGAAGTCCTCTCTTTTTTTTTATTTATTTATTTTCTTTTTAAACACAGAAAGCTAAGCTTTCTGACGTTTACATGTGGCCACCCAAATTCCAGACCAAGCTGCTGAAACTTTGTTTTGTTGTTCATAACGCGTGTAGGGCCTGGCTGGTGGCAGTTCCCACATTCCTGATGTGGGCAAGCTGGATTCAAGCTCCTCACTCATAGACTGCGCCTCTCCCCCATGCATCTAAACTTACAGGGATGAATCGACACAAAGGAAAGCCTCAACAAGTGCAAACTAATTTTTCCACAAATTTAAGTGCAGTACAGCCTCTCCTTCCTGCCTTCTCTCACCATCATCCAGCTGTGCACATAAACCAGAGCCTGACGAACCAATGCAGAAGTTGGAGGGAGCTATTAAGTCTGCTCCCTGGAGCTTTAACACTTGCAGCAATTTGTAGGGGAATTATTCTCCCATCTCAGTTTGCAGCCTACCTCTACGCAGGGTTCAGTACTGGGATCGAGCAACCTGCTAACTGCAAATCCTTCCACTCCAGCTAAAGTCAGATAACTGGGGGCCATGCATGGCTCAGATGGGCACACGTCCTCATGCTGGCATTCCAGCTGGGGAGTGAAGGCCAAGTTCAGCCTCTTCTCCTTCTTGAAATGCATCATTGTTAGTGTTAGCTAATCTGCAAAATATGCCAACTGTCTGGCAAGCAACCCCAGGCAGCGTTGTTTGTTTAGGATAGGATTAGGCTCTGTGAATCCAAATTAGACATTTGGTTTTTTTATATATATCTACCTCAGCCAGGAATGTTTGAAGGTGTGCTGAGCTCTGGGAGGCAGGGAAACAGCAAAACAGGCCACAAGCCTGGAGTTTTATAAGGGTTTTTGCATGTTTCTTTTCTTAGTTATTTCCTTGCCTCCTCTTTAGGCTCTGGGAAACCAGAAGCCAAAGTGTATTTGTATACTAAATTCTCCTTATCACCACAGAACAGATGCACTGATTTGTTTTTCAGCAATGGACTACAGAAACCAATTTGTTGTGTTTTTTTCCCCCCTTTCCTTTGAAGAGGCCCTCAAACACTTGACTGGTGAGCACTGGAAAAGTGAAGAGACCCACACCACAATGTCGCTTCCAGAGCTTTCAGATGTTTACATTCAGATACCTACACTAAGCATCCCAACAGCTTGACCTCAGCACATGGAAACTCACATAAACCCCAGACAGCTGAAGAGCTGTTGCTATTTCTCTCTTGTCCCAATATTGCCAAACATGTAAGTTGGAACCACCTGGAGCACCTCTTGCAAAGTAGCCAACCTAGGAAATCTTAAACAGCCAGATGAACACAGACCAGACCTCAGCTCAAGGACTAGAAAGGAGTTCTATCATATCTACAGAAGATGAACATTATACTTAATCCTCCTAATTACTCACTTTTAAAAGAATAGCCATTCTCAGCTCCTTTTCTTAGAACAGCTGCTCTTGGGACGGAGCAGGACAGCTGATAGTCCCAGTCCAGGAATCCTCCAAGTCATCCTCCAGAAGAACCACCTACAGACTCACCCCCTCCAGGTAAACTGAAGCTACTTCTTGTCACAGCCCTTATAGCCTAATCAATCTGGCTAATTATGCCTCTCAGCTGCTTGATTGCATATTAACTGGTGCCCTTTAACCCTTTCTAGTCTGGCAGCATGGGGGTCATTATCATGTCTCCTCTGCCCACAAGTGGGCAGGTCCAACCACTGTTGGTCAGGATCACGTGTCCCTCCCTGCACATCAGCAAAGCGCTGTAACCAATTCACGGATGTCGTTTCCATCTTGGCTAATTGACCTTCAGCCTGTTTGTATTCATAACATTCCGAGACAGGTACTAAGGCAGTAGAAACACATGTCCACAGGCTTCCTTCACAGTCCACAAGAATCTCTGTGGGCCTTTCTCTTAGAAAAAGAAATGTGTGTGGAATTGTTAAAAAGAGCTTTGTTCACCACAAGTAGCAGCATTATGTAAAAAGCACTGGCTGGTCCCTGAACAGACAGATTCTGTATCTTGAAGAGGTGAAGCAGAAACCCACGTAAACCTGGAACAAACACTCCCCAGGAAAAATTGCCCTGAAATTACCCTCTAGGATCTGGCTGTTGAGAGGGGATGAAGGTTTTGTGTACAATAAACTTGCACATATTTAGAAATAAACGGCAAATAGCTCAATTTGTCTTTTGTTCTGTTCAATCTTGAATTATTATCCCTACATTACCAAAGGTTTGCAGATGAAGTGACCTCATCATCTGGACAGGATTTCCTTCATTTGAAGGATGATTTTCATTCAGCCTTTTTACATATACCTTTGACCACATACTTAGCTTTCGAGCAACTTTTTTGCAGAATCTGCCATTTTAACTCCGTAATTGTGGTTTTGCCTGAAAGTATTGCTACACAGCTCTGGGGTTGTGAGGACTCCTGTTCTTGACAAATAATATCCACAGTATAATAATCAACTGCATAAGCATGAGCAAGGCAAAGCGTAAGCCCACGTAAGGCATAAAGAGGGTGGTCTGAGCTATTATTATTTTTGCACTAGCCATTTCTAGCAACTGATAGCCATTTATCTGATGTCTCTGTTTAGCCTCCCTCAGAGTACCTTAAAACCAAAATAACTGGCAGGATGAAAAACTGCATAAGAGCAAGAAAATATGATTTTATAATTCTGTACATTATCAGTGAGACTTGCAATGGGTTTAGAGTTTTTATTCCATTTTTATAAGATCTAGACATGTTAGCTCATATCCCACACATCTGGGGGGGAGGGCAGGAAATAAAGGTTCCTTAGAATGTAAATTATCTGAAAAATTAAGATTTGAAGTAAAAAGTGATACTTTTGGAGAAAGAAATGATGCTGAATAAACACTTCAGGTTCTTGTCAACAAGATCATTTTCAAAGAAACCAAGTTCATACTTTTCTACTTGTTACATATACACCAAATGTGGTTATGTGTATTTTTCCATTTAATTTCCTCCCACTTCTCTCTTCTTGCTACCTGCTCCAGCTGTTCCTTTTCTGTCTCCCCTCCAGTCCCAGTTTGTGCTTATAATTAATTGCTTCTGTAGTAGACTGTGAGTAAAAAAAATTGAGACCGCCTTCAGACATTTGACCTTCAATAGCAAATATCAGATATCAGTGGAGCAATTACTTTGCTTAATCCTAAAAATTCTGTTCTTGTGTTTAAATCAAAAGGTTAAGACAGTGATTAGTCCAGTTTTTAATAATGCATTCACAGCTTTGTTTTCCAGCGAGCAGCAATAGATTTCCATCGTCAAGCTGGGGAAAGAAGAAAGGCTCCTTGGAAGGGATTCTTCTTTGTGATTAGATTTGTGTTCCTTCTTTTCATTGCTTTGGCCATTAAACCTGAAGTCCAGTCACTTCAGCTAAAAAGTTGCTGTGTTTCTTACGGATTTTTCAACAGGTACTATTTATTTCCAGCTTGTGGCCATGGCAGTGATCTGGAGACATGTAACACCCAGTAAGTGCTGTGTCTCAGCCTGGTTTCACACCAACATTTCTCCAGTCCTGCACCTCCAGTGCACCTATGCCTGATTTATTGTAGAGTCAGCAAGAGATAAAATAGGCTTACACCTTCAGGTACAGCAAAGGAAAAAGTGAGAGGTGAAAATAAGCTCAGCTCCTTGAGAATTCATTTTCACAGAAACACCCCTTGTAACGAAAAAAAAAAAGAAAAGGCCAGGAAACATGCTGAATCATCCAAAATGTTGCAGATAATATTTCAGACCCTGCTGAAACAAGGCATTTCTCTGTGTCGCTTTCATTCTTTCCTACAGATTGCCTTAACCTTGGACACAGAGGGAAGAATTTCTTTCCTTTATTGCAGTTTCTCTTCTTTCAGAGAAGGCTGCATAAGCCAGTGGATGCTCTCTGTTAGAGCGATCAGCATAAACGGACAAGACATTTATAGTAGTTCTGCTCTAATATATGTGGCTGCCTACTAAGAGGTTTGCTTCACCGAGAAAATACCCTCGTGTGCTGGCAGTTTGATATTTTCTTTTCTTGGCCCTGAGAAAGGGCTAAGATGTTGGATTACATGGCTTCCAACACAGCTCCAGGAAAGATACACCTTTCCAGAGTAGCACTTGTTAAATAGGGGCTGGTATTGCAATGAATGATAATATCAATGTTTATTTCGTTTTCGGAAAGACATAGACATTGTGGTTTTTGGTTTTTTTTTTTTTTCCCCAATGAAAATAAACACAAGCACCAGGATTTGCTTTGTTTTCTTTCATTTTCAATCCTCAGCTTTGTTTTCCTTTTTCTTTCTGTTCAGGAAGCAAAGAGCACACACATGGGAACTCCAGAGGAAAAAAAAAAAAGGAAAATATGGATTGAGAAAACTTTAAAAATTGTGCCTGAGATGAGCCATTTTTCTGAAGTTCAATTTTGATTTGCACGAGCCTTTTTCACTGGAATATCAAAATATATGGGTAAAGAAAGTTAATAACATTTGGACTATAATAGAATATTGACCTATTATACCTCTGAGAGAGGGGAGGAATCAATGGAGGAATAAATCCAACTTATAGTACATCCTGTTGCAGTCAGCTCTTTTCCTGCAGCGAATAGGTGGGAAGCAGTGGCCATCGTTATTATTATTATTATTACCATCATTATGATACCTAGAAATGCTGCTCATAGTTATAAGGCATACCAGAGAGAGCTGTGAAGTACACCTTTCTTATCTCAAAATATCTTAAATTAGACCAAAATATGATTAGATCTCTTTGGTCTGTGTATTTCCATGCTGGTTTTAGTTGGTTTTGAATTTAAGTGTTACAGAAAACCACCAGTGATAGCAAGATATGTTTGTGACATTAGGGATTTTTTTTAAATTAAGCCACTTACATGAATACTTTTCCTGCTTGATCTAAAGGATGTTCTCGGTGCTTCAGAAGGACTCTGGACCAGAGGTGTGCTGTGCAAAGCTTTGTGCTGTGAGATACAAACATTTAACCAAGGTAAACTGATTCTTAAATGAACAAACACATCTGTTAATTGTTTTCTGCGATACAAGGGTAATGGATGTATTAGCAAACTCCAGATTCAATAAAGGAGAAGAGATAAGCCCCTCTTGTTGATAACAGACTAATTCATGCACACAGAGGATACAGGGGAACAACACATGGATTCAATACCAGGTGTTAGAGACCATTTAGTAAAGGATGTGATTGAGGGAAAGAAGTAAACTACTTGGAGCAGAAATGGAATCAGACTGGGGCTAGTGAGTCATGTCAACTTGTTGCTTGTGATGAGCTGGTATCAGAAATCACCCTCCTTAATCATCATAATAAATTAGTATCTCATCCATTGCATATGTTCATCTGTGCCA
The DNA here is from genome assembly GCA_020746105.1 of Trogon surrucura. Taxonomy (NCBI): domain Eukaryota; kingdom Metazoa; phylum Chordata; class Aves; order Trogoniformes; family Trogonidae; genus Trogon; species Trogon surrucura. The sequence continues at coordinate 15,851,734 of CM036627.1, read as the reverse complement.
CAGATGGGTCCCTTACCCTACCTGACATCCAGACAGGCAAGACTCTTGCAAAGACAGGGAGAAATGAAGTTGCCTTGCCAGAAGCCTTGGGATCACACTGTCAGCGGGGCCAGATGATCTCGTGAGGAAAGGCAGGAATAGTTCTAGGGATGGCCCAGCCTAGATGGTCTTGCTTTGCCTTGCTCATTTGCAGAGAGGTCAGTGGTTGGTTGATTAGGCTACATAGGACCCCTGTGCAAGAGCCATCACCATCTATGAGTGACTAGTGCATGAGTTATTCTGTGCTTCTCATCTACTGCAAACACAGAGATTGAAGAGGCTTTCCCAAACCACCAGAAATCAAAGCACCTGCAGCAAGGGGTAAGGGAAGACTTTAAAAGATAATGAGATGCTGTCACATCTTGCCATGGACATATGTATATGTAATGTATCACTGATATACAAATATTTTTCAAATATTTTTCACCACTGCAATGATGAAGGGTTTTCTTGGGAAAATGAGTAGAGAGGAGACTGGTACAGAAAGAAGTCTGGAAACGAAGATGCTTCCATGATCTGGTAGCACACTGAGAGAAGAGGAACCAAGTATCTAGGATTTTGTCCTGAACAACATTTGTTTGGGCAGAATTGCTCAAAGTGCTGCCTGAGAAGAGGTTCTCAGTTGACCTGTGGTTAAGATGTGTGAGTGTCCAAGCTCCCCCTTCATTTGGCTCTCTAGAATCAACAGCAATACCCTGTAACATGAAGAGACATGAAGATCCTAATGTATGGCCCATGGGATAAATCAGCACATCTGTTGCAGCAAACAGCTCGGCTGCTTTGCCATTCTGTAATGAAAAAAAGTAACATTTTCTTTCCTCCCTCTCCGAACCTGCCTCCCAGATTTACTTGTAATTTTTTTTTCTTTGCTGAAACTTTGGATCCAAAACTGTGGACATTCACACCGCAACTTGTCTTGAACTTCTAAGCCAGCATCATCACATTCTGGGTTTTCTTGTACACTGGGGTGTTTGTGATAATTGAATGAACTTAACCTCAGTCAGTTTTGATTTCATGTCAGCAAAGAGACACGGCAAGCCTTCATGAATCAGGTTTCCCTCTTCTTCCCCCTCTGCTTTTTTCAAAGTCTCTTCTGACAAAACCAAGGACCCTTGGGCAATATTTCCTATTTATTTCACTGTCTGAAGCTAATTTGAACAGATGCACTGAGAATGACAAAAGTTAAACAGCCTGAAAAATAGGTTTCCAGCCCCTGAGGCAAAAGTTTAAAATACTTTTTTATTATTATTTTTTTTTTTTCCTTTTCTCAAAACAGCCTGAGAAAACCCTGCTGCTGAGAGTTTTTTAGAAAGCTACTGTATTCTTTTTTTCTTATTCTGTAACCAGGTTTAAAGTGAAAGCTTTGTGTCTCATATGCAACAAAACAACTACAACAAGAATTAATTATACATCGCTGTTGGGTATCAACAAAGAAGATGAAACCATTCGTAAAATGTTTCTATTTTCCAGGGCTGATGTACTTTGTAGGCCATTTTATTCTTTCATTACTGCTCTCCTTAAAGCTCTCTCATGCAGTTCAAGTAATTCACAAGCAACGAGAACTCCGATCCTGTTGCCTCCTTGAAGATCTCATGGTATTTTCTGAAGAAGTTCCTCCAAAGTCAAATTCTTCCTCTCCATCCAATTCATCTTTTCTAATTTTGCTTCTTTGTCTAGGGCACAGATGAGATTTGCTTGTGTGCTGGAGTCAACCAGAAGTACGTCACCCCAGAGACAGTTTCACTGCAGCAAGGCGCTACCTTGTTCCTATGAAAATCATCATAACAAGAAATGAGTGAAGGTGAAAGTATCTTTGAACATTTATTATACCATTAGAAGTGAACTATGGCTTCATCCTAATCCGGAAAAAAATTAGGAGGGATTACAATCATCCATTCCTTTTTACTAAAATGACACTGGGCCATGCAGTCCACTCTTGCGTCCTTGTAACAATTTAGGCAAGTGCTTATGTTATAACCTAGGATTGTCTAATTTTTCACCCTCTGTTTTATGATGTTTTCAGCTATCCAAGTTCAAGCATATAGAACACCTCATAATTTACAAGATCTGCTGAATGTCACACAAATACCACTAACAGTCCTGAATACAGCTAGAAACTACTTTACTAGCACTGTGTTGAAACATGTTTATACAAAATGTGTGTCAAAAAATTCAAAGAATATAAATATGTACAAAAAATAAAGCCTGTTCACAGGATACTGAGAAAAGTTAGACAGGTCTAAAATCATCAAATATTTGCAATGACTAAGTTACCCAGTTCTCCTAAACACCAGGAAGTGGGCATTGAGACTCCATCAACCACTTTGTTTTCTTTTGGTTGTTTTGTTTGGCTTTTATTCTAATTAAAGACATCCAGAAGTGTTTGGGGGTTAGTTGGTCTTTGGAATATAATTAGAGATCAAGAGATACATGAGCAGTAGGTCGAGGGAGGTGATTCTGCCTCACTGCTCTGCCCTTGTGAGACCCCAGCTGGAGCACTGCGTCCAGCTCTGGACACACGAAAGACATGGAGCAGTTGGAGTGAGTCCAGAGGAGGGCGACCAAGATGGTCAGAGGGCTGGAGCACCTCTCCTATGAGGACAGGCTGAGAGAGTTGGGCTTGTTCAGCCTGGAGAAGAGAAGGCTCTGGGGACACCTTCTAGCAACCTTCTAGTACCTGAAGGGGACTTACAAGAGGGCTGGGAAGGGGCTATTTACAAGGGCCTGTAGTGATAGGATGAGGGGTAATGGGTAGAAGCTGGAAGAGCGTAGGTTTAGACTAGATGTAAGGAAGAAATTCTTTACCCTGAGGGTGGTGAGGCACTGGGACAGGTTGCCCAGGGAGGTTGTGGATGCTCCATCCCTGGAAGTGTCCAAGGCCAGGCTGGATGGAGCCTTGAGCAGCCTGAGCTAGTGGGAGATGTCCCTGCCATGGCAGGGGCATTGGAACTAGATGACCTCTGAGGTCCCTTCCAACCCAAATCTGTCTATGATTCTATGATCAGATCTAACAGTGTTATTAATTTGTGGAGATAGAGGGATTGTGCTATTAAAAAGCCACAGCCATTCAGGAAACACACTGATAAACAACCACATTTATGTGAGGTATGTGTTGTATGTAAGTGTGCATATATATAAGAACATTTGAATACTGAATATTTAAATGAGTATTACTCATTTAGCTTTGTAACATGCTGAAACTCCACTCCTGTCACTGGTGAAGATGAGGCAGAGCAGCTCAGTTTGGCTCCTGCTCTGAACCAGCCTTTGAAGCCCAGCTCCTCTTCACTGAAAACAGAACATTATTTTTCAATCTATCTCCAGTTGTGGGACTCTGTAACGGCCTGATGGAGGAGGTGTAGCAATGCAAATCTATCAATAACAGGATCGTTTTTTCTTAGTTGCCTTCCATGTGCCTTGCCTGAGTAGCTTCTAGATTCCCAGCACCAGCAATGCGAAAACCGCTGCTGAGGAGGCTCAGGTTCAACTTTGAAAATCCTCCTCTCGAGAGCAGGCACCATGCCTCAGTGCTGAATCAGCATCTGTCAGCTCAAGAGCTTTGATTAGGCATGACAGAAGATCCCATATTATTCATATCAATAAATGCTAGAGACAAGCCCATACAGCCTTCACACGATTTGCCTCATTTCTTATTTTCTTCACCCCTTATATGGTTCTGCTCTCACTTCATACTGTATCTTCACTGCAAATGAAGGAAACACATGTTCAGTAGAAAAAAAGAACTGTTCTGCTAGTTAGGTACTGTCTGCTACAGGATAATTTCGCTCCTTCCTCATGACTGAACTAGTGCTTCTATAGCTAAATATCTGACAACAGCATCACATGAGAGACATTGAGACCACTAAGCTTCAAGTCACTCCTGCTGCTTCAGCAAGAAGCTGTACCTGGGCCAGATGGCTGAAACCGGTGCAGTGAAATCTGGGGCCTCAGAATGAATCCTGAAGCATTATCTCATCTGAGCACAGCATGCCTGGTACTCCTGATGACTGGGTAAATGCCTTTCAAAGCCAAAGCAGCGTAGCAAATTTGAACACTTCACCTCTCTGATAGGAAATCGATGCCTACTTTTAGTATTCAGCTTCCAAACTAGACTCCCTTCCTTTTTTCCATGTCAAGTCTGTGTCCTTCAGGCAGCTGCCTCCTGCTTTCCCAGAAGACTTCCAGAAAGGGCTGGAGTGGAGGAAAAAATCTCCTCGATGTTTATGTCACAGGCAGCAGATGCAGGTTAATGACAGATTGGTGACAGCCCTCCCATGGCAGGTTCCTGCCTGTACTCTCACCCTGCAACGTACAAAGGAGATGCTGTTCATGGCACTCTCTGGTCAGCTTTGTCATCTAAACCACTTTGCGACAGTTTTCAAAATCTTCATGATCTGCACCGGGAGAAAAGAAAGCAGAGAATCAAACATTAAACGTCTGTGAGGCTTATGACAGCAATATCTGTGCCAGAGAAATCTGGCATGTCTAAACTCCTCATCCTGAGAAGGGTTTTTTTTTTTCTCCCTTTCTCCCCCACCCTCTATCTTTCTATTCTTTTTGGCTTCTCACCACATCCTGAGGTTTGAGTCACTGCGGGTTGTACTTTTATCAACAATGAAACACACAGGCACCTTTCACAGCTGCTGAGCTGGTTTCTAGCTTGGAATTTGTCTTTATAAAGGCCAGTTGTTTGCTTTTGGAGGGTTCATGCTCATGTGTACATGGCCTCAGACTTGCACACAAAGAATCCTCCATTTGCTTACGCTGTGGCAAAAGAGCACGGCCGTACGCTGCTGAATCCACCCTCAGAGATGATTGCTGTTCTCCTGTCACCCTGAAGCAATGAGGTGATGCCAGAAAGGCTAATCGGTAGCATTTGATTGGAGTCCTGCAAATAAAAACAAAATAAAAAAACAACAGACAACGAGCCTTGGATGGATGGCAGATACACTGCAAAGTGACAGCAGCATCAAGAGTGGTGTTACTGATTTGGGATCCTTACACAGAAAATTCTTTTTACAGCTGCATTTGTAGCTTCTCTTTTCAACAAATTTTCTCATCCTGCTGCATTCCCCAGTCACAGGTAAATGTTATTTCCTGGGCTGGACCAAGGAGTGGGGCAAGTTGCTCTTCCAGAAGCACATCCCACCACCACGCAGCACACCAGTCCGTTCCCACATGTGCTGATGCCTCTCAGAAATACCCTGTTGCTGGGGCAGTGGAAAACTTGATTAACTTTCCTTCTTGCTTCTCCCCCTCACATCCCAACCCCAGCATGCTGTTTTTCATTTACACGCTGCCTCTGCACTTCCCCATTCCCTCTCGTTCCGAAAATGATGAACTCCATCCAGCAAGAAAGGCTTCTCCAATGGTATTTCCTGCCTGTCAAACAGCAGGAAGCATCAGCGACCTTGCGAGAAAACCCTTTCTCATGACACTACTAGGTTAATAGTAGGCCCAGATGGCTTGGATAGGTTTGGAGAGCGTTCACGTTAGCGTCTAAGCGTTAGGAGGTTCATCTGAACTTTTGATCCCACTGAGGTTGGGTTATCTCGTAAAATTTGACGCTGTGTACCGCACTTTCTCTGGCCAAACACATTTCACGAGAAGGGTTATTTATACCTCCTGATCAGCTCAGGGTGTGCACGCTGCTTCGAGCTGCTCTGGTTGCAATAAGGGTACTCTCTCGTGGCATTGCTTCTCGCAGTTTGCTCTGACTTGCAGGGTTTCAGCTCACACATATCCTGACAAGTGCGAATATGTTGATAAATCCCTTTGCTAATCCCTTCGACATGAGCAACTGCTCATTCAAAACTCTTCCAAGTAAACAAAGTGAAAATTTGCTTCTTCACTGTGTTTCAGTCATCTAAAACTGAGGGGAAAAAAAAAAAGGAATTATATTGTGTGGTTTAGTTCACCCATCACGTACATTGAATAGGAAACAGTTGATTCAAAGAGTGTAAGTCGTCCCAACTTGTTAATGAATATTGGAAGAGAAGATTTGAAAGAGTCTGGATTCGCTTCCCAAACAATTCACAAATCAGAAAAGGAGGTGTGGTCCTGCTCGGGAAAGCAGTGGGTTGCTGCTGAATTCAGCATCTACCCTTAAAAACAAACTCATACTTAAATCCACACAAGACAAGTAAGACGAAAGAGAAAGACACTACCATGGAATATTTTCAGCTGTTTTCAACCCCAGAATTATCCCCCGCCTTCCTGCTGTCACTCTTGAAAACCCCCAAGGCAGTCGAGGACCTTTGATTGTTCAGGCCTGCGTGTCAAAACTTCCCCATAGGCTTTGCAGAATTGAAATAGCTCTGCTTTGCATTTGTTGGAATGACAACGCTAGCTACTGATTTCTTTTGGAGATGGTATAGTTCCAAAAAAATCAAAGGTTCTGTTTAGCTGTGGTGCTAAATGGAAATAAAAGGCAGGCAAACTACCAATTTCCTGCCTGCAATGAAGGTAGCAATTGAAAAAAAAATAAAATCGAGGATTCAAACTGCTTTATTCAGCAAAGCTTCTCAGGACATACCTGAAAGCGTCTCTTCACTTTATTTTTTCTCATCTATTCCCAAATAGAACAGATTTCCTTTATTTTGATGTGTTGGCAGTAAGTAACATTTCAATGAGACAGATACAGTCTGAGATGTCCTGTCTGCTGTTCTTATTAACAATTTTTCCCCCTCGTCTACATCCGCTTCATCTGAAACAGTCTACATGTCAGATGTTCATTATATTGATGATGTCCCAATGACAACCAATTTATTTTCCTGCCTGCACATCCAAGAATTGTATTAGTAATGATGTCTATCTGCTCTAGAGATGCTTTGTAAAAACTGATGGTCTGCCATGAGGGTACTTAATTACATCTTCTTAAAGGAACACAATTAAGTTTGGAGGCAAAAGATTGCTCTGGGGTTAAAAATGTATTTTCAAATTAGTTTTCCTGGTGGGTAGGATGTTTAATTTTCATTTCAGTAGCCAAACTGGAGAATTGATCTAAGAGATCTGGTAGGATGAATGCTCTCAAAAGCGGAGATGACACTCATCAGAGCTGTCTGTCAACCTTTAGCCAGTGTGACTTTTGGCGGTAAAACCAGGAGCACAACATACCCATAGGACAGTGCATCTAGTCACGAGGGATCTGCTGGGGTACACACACTGCACGCTGACGGGGACAGGGCAGGCATCCCCCTGACTGCCAGCCCCTTACACAGGGCACGGCTGAAACTGCAGCTCCTGATTTGTGTTTTGATCAAGGCTTCCTGGGTCAAAAATCAGGAATCTTCAGTCCCTACAGAAATCTCCAATGCAGCTGAAACTTGGAGAGAAGATGATACAAAATGCTCATCCTGGACACAGGTGTGTGTCACTGAAACTATAAGTACATGGCATTCCCAGCTTGCATGAGCCTCCGTGGGACTGTTGGACAACCCGTAACGGGGTACAGGGCTTGGGGCACCACCAACATCTGCGTCCTTTGCCCAGAAAGGGGCAATGTGAGAATACGTTGTCCAGGCAACTCATTCACTCAGGCCAGCAGAAAGTCTCTTGCTTCTCCTAAAGCCTCCACAGGAAGCAGAGGTCTTTCATCTGTGGTTTGCAAACTGTCCTGACTTTGGTGAAAATGGGACTTTCTGCAACAGCTTCGTTTGACTCCTTCTTGGGATCATTTATTCTTTCAGCTAAGTCTGCTCCAGTGTTTTCCACATCACCTCTGACATATTTAGTTTCCACATTAGCTATAACATATTTATTATTTTTAGCTGAGCAATTCCTTTCTAAAAGCAAATGACTTTTTCATAGCATTTTGGAAACAAACGCAAAAAGATGCCTGAAAGGAATGTCATGAAAATACATGTAGCAATACTTCCCTGCAAAACAAAACATACCTCATTTAACATACAGACCTCTTCAAATACTGGAAACCACCTGCTTCTCAAAGCACACAACTCTGTAGTCCAAAGCAGAAAAAAATAAATAAAAGTGGCTACATGCATACATATGCACATCTATCACACATACACATACAAATCCTTATCCAAGTCTATTTTAGCATGTCAGAAACCAGTAATTGTTGATGTAAAAAGGACATAAAGAAGAAACTTCCTTGTGTACTACTAATTTAAAAAATAGTTTATCGTAGTTGTTTCCAGACTATGTCAGCACATAATTTAAAACAAATGTATTAGATGTAAACACAGCTTTTCAAACTACTTGTGGTAAATAATATTTATAATAATATTGATTTTATTTGTGGTCTTCTGATTTTATTTGTGGTCTTTTCTCTTCTGTTTTCTGCTAAGCCACTCATTACTGGAACATATTTACCATGCAGTTTGGACAAGCAATTGCCATTCTGTTGTATTTTTGCAAATGGTACAGTATGAAATTTTGTTAGTTGAGTTTAACAGTAATTCAATCACATGGTAATATTTCTATTTCTTGACTGATGAGACAGAAGAGCTTAAAACTATAAAACAACGAATAGTAAATGATAATAAATGCACTTCCTGGTGAAAACATCTGGCTGAAAACAATGAATTGCAACTCATAAAAAAAAACACTAGAGAAATTGCACAAGTATTAATCACAGTGTGACCAAAATCTTCATGCCGACTAAACTTTCAGGTCTATTCATAAGATAAATTGTGAATCAGGTTTTAAGTAATATTGTTAAGTACTATACCTGCTCCAGCTGACTGAACGAAAATAAAAGACTGTTCTGGAAAAAAGCTAGATGAGACGTTCAAGCTGGGCCACGTTTGGGAACGTTGAGAATATTCTTTGCCCTCCTGGTTCCCATGGCTGGAGACTCCTCTCCTTTGCAGACGCTGCTGATGCTGCTCAGGGCACTCTCTTCCCAGGTTAAAAGTTTCCTCAGCAAACCGGTCACCCCGGAGCACCAGATCCAACAGGTCTTATTCACTAAGAAGAAGCCATACTCCAGCACTATGGATTTTCCATGCACATACAAGAGATTAAACCAGACCTCCAGATACAAAAAAAACCCTCTCCTGTTCCTTAGCAAAGCTTGGATTGGAGTTTAGATCCGAACTCCATGGTTTGGTGTCGTTGCCAATTCTGTCGTGTCTTTCCATTCCTCTTTCTGGACACGATCAAAAGCAGCCGTGCCAGTAGAAACCAGGGTTAGAAGCTGTTTTTAGAACGCTGCTAATTTGTGTGAAAGCAAGAAAAGGAGCGAGAATACTCAAAGTGAAGCCTCGCTTCATGGAATTTCCATCTCTATTCTGCAGACTTGGGGTTTGGACAAGGTTCAGTTTTAAGGTGCTCAGCACACAACTCACCACCTAACGACTGCCGCGCCGGCCAAGACTTGCTTCTGCTCCATTTCAAAATAGTTTAAACTCGTCACTAAAATCAATGGGTGAACTTGAGAATTCACCATAGTAACATGCAAGAAAAATTTAAGGGCCCTGGGAATTTGCTCCTTTTGCTAGATTCTGAATGCTTTATTCTAATTCTTTGCTACGTTGTATTGACCCTAGCTCTAAACCTCTTGAAATCAATGGATGGGCCAGCTTTGATGAGCTCTGCATTCAGCCTATTTGGAGAAAAACACCAATCCTTCACATCACAAAAGGAATGAATTGTGTGGGTAGGTATGCCTGTGAGAAAACTGTTCAGATTTATTCTTGTTCACTGACTCATTTCAAACATTAACCACAGAATTCATGTGCTCTTTACAAGCAAACTATCTATGAGACTTCATATGCATGAGCCATAAATATTGCATTTAGTCAGATTCCTGCCATGTTATTAATAGATATTCTGTTTACACCGACCAGATTTGATAGAAAACATAGCCTGCTCTGTCAGGAATACCCAATAACTGGTTGGCACCCATGAAATAAATGCTGCTTGATGTAAATTGCTTCAGAGCTAGACGTACAAAATGTTTATTCAAGGCCTTGCAACAATCTGTTTGGATACACCGCAGCTAGGGAACATGTCACCTACAAGGCTGCAGAGCAGAGGTTCCAGTTAAATCATTTTAATGGGAATACAAGCCACGCTGCAAAGAATTCCTTGCAGAGACTGCAAGGCATGCCATGTTTAAGAAAAGTTAATTTGTTATTTATTTTTCTTTAAGCTGGGCTGGCAAACTGAGGCATTCGTTGGTTACCCTCAGCCTTTAGGTGACAGTGCATCCTTTGGAGTGAAAAGCAAAATCACCTCCCCACTATGGTGCCTCCACCTGCCTTCAGCACTTTACCAGTCTATCCAAATATTAATTTTAAAGGTCTTCTGGGATTAAAAGAAAAAAAAATGTAAATCATAATAAGTCACTGTATGATAACAAATCATCCATTTCTCTTGGAGTTTGTGAGTCACAACCTTTTGTGAGGGACCAGAACTGAAAAGTTACCTTCCTACGTACAAGCTTTGCCATCTGAATGTCAAACAAGGACCATCATGTCTGAATGTCAGCCTACAGGTAAGCTTCCTATTCTCCAGCAGCAGCAACATCTAGGTCACTTATTTGATTGCTCGGAGGCAGTCTCCCCAGGATCTGCTCAAACAGCCCATTAGAGAGTCTGTATGCCGTGAGGAGACCCCGACCCAAGGCACTCACAGGCGGGTGCTGCCCAGGAGACAAACAGGTGACGCAAAGCAGTGGTGACAGGAGCCCGATATCCCCACCAGACCGTGACGAGCGGTGTAATTGGGGTGTGACTGGTGTTGTGGCACAGCAGTTACCAGTCACAGCTAGAGTAAGCTGTTGGTGAGGTGCAAAGGGAAAAAGCACTGATCTATAATGAGCCCTGACTACACCGTCAGAGAAATGATAGGGTTTTTTTCTTTGTTTCTAAGCTTGACTCAGCGTGGAGCAGGTGCAGAGCTGGCAGCCAGGAGCAGCAAGGTCTTGAAAATGTGGAGCGGAGCAAGGAGAAAATGATGGTGACCCACCATGTAATTGCCCTGTGGATAATCTTTCCTCCCCAAAGGCCCTGCAGCGCCGTCTGCGGGCGAGCTCGCTCTTCAATCACTCACGAACCAAGTTCATAGGACTGGAGACATTCATGGAAATCAGTGCAGCCTCCAAGTTTTAGGTAACAGTATTACCTATGATGGCCCTACCCCATTCTGTGCAGCAGCTATCAGACATGTCGTTGTTACAGAGTTAGAGCCACATCTATCTCCTCACCTGCTTTTGTTCTGATCTGATTTTTCTATTCCCCATTGCCTTTAGCTCATTGCTTCCTGTTAAACTGATGGACAAGCTTGGCAATCATGCCCTCCTAAAAAAGGAGAATAAAAAAGGCAGTGTCTTGCCAGATGGATTTTAGAGACAATTCTCCATGCATCTGGAATGTAGCAAACCATGAAATGCCTGTGTCCCCTTAAATCTCTACTTTAACCAGCCTGAGGATGCATAAAGACAGTGCTGTAAAGGGCCAACCCAACTGGCCTGTAGGTAGTGTACCAATGTTAAAGGCAGAACATTTTTAAAAGGCTAGATCATTCTGCTCCTTAAGCTCCCTTGTATTCTCCCTGTAAATCTGGCCACACTCACCATGACTGATCTAAAATATTCCATTTTTAATTAGTTCCAGGCTCGCAAATGTGATTGCTACATCTGCACGACATAGCAGTGCCAAATCAAAGTCTGAGGCTGATGAACGAGTACTGTACAGTTTAAAGACCTGTTGAAGGAGAAAATAAGGCTACTCTGCTATTGGAAATGCCTTTTGGAAAGTTTTGAACAGCCAGGTCTCCACCTCAATCTTGCAGCCCCATTAAAAATGAGCAACTGGAGGGTATTCTTCAACTTCTCCCAGATTAAAAAAAAACAGCTCTCAGAAATAATGCAAATTCATAAAAGCTGTGCTGTTCCAAAGATATCTCTCTGCAGAGATACTATCAGTAATTGTATCTAGAGACTGGGAAATACCTTCATTCACTTTGAAGATGTCACTGGTTGGGTCGGGGTCTGGGTTACTTTCTCGCTATGGACATCACTCACCACAGGGAAAGAACAACCGTCTACTCCCAGGTGACACACTGAACTTCTTTTGCTTTCTTTGGCACAGCTAAATCTCTATCTTCAGTGTCCTCTTCTGGTAGCATCAAACTTTTTTTCTCCATCAGAGGAACAAGACATTAATAAAGATGAGACCTAACTTCTGGTAGGACCCACCTTGTCCTGATACCCAGGTGCAAGTTCTTCTTCATGAATACAAGTCCCTTTACAACATAACTCTGTTAAGCAGCTACTTGAAATGCAAGTCACTTAAGGGGCAAGTGAAAGAATTCCTTGAGAAATTATCTTATAAGGAAGACAATAACATGAGAAGGAACGCATCGCTAATAATAAAGCATATGAGCACGACTGATAGACAGAGAGACAGATAGACTGAGAGATAGTCATGAGTATTATTCTGTGGAATTTTATGCCAGCTGAAACGAACGTTTTTGTGGTTCGTAGAAATCATTGCTGTCTCTAATTAGATGTCATGACTAAGCCATCGTAACTTTGTGCATATGCTATTCTTTTTTCTTTTGGTACTTCTGTAAACGTTCTGTTACTCTTACTCTCCTGAGAGCAAGGCTGAAATTCTCTCACGAGGACTAGGAGGTTAAATTTAAACCATTGCAAACTGTGGCTTACATAAATCTAACCATATGAACTTTTGGAATGTCTCTTGTATTTGAAACTACAGGTATGTGTGTAACTGTTCTTGCTTTCAAGTCTCTAAATCCAAAAAACCACAACTCTGAATGTTTCCCTGTTCTAATTAAGATCTGTCATGCAAGGATGTTAGTACCTGGCTTCCCGTTGCATCAAAGTAGATCACAAAATCATTTTGCTTGCAACAGCTTACAGCTCCCATGACTGTGGGCTGCTTACAGAGAGGTGTTGAGGTGGAATATGAGGCTGGAGGTTGAGTTGCTGAGGGTGAATTTTCTAGAGGCAAAATGTCTTTACTTTCCTGAAGACCAAGTCTCTGGCTAGCTGGAATACAAACCTGCTGTCTGATTCTGCCTTGCTTTGTCAGGATTACCAGTACCTACCTGGGATCTGCAGTGTTGACCACGGCTGTCAATTAAAACTAAACACATTTCAGCATGGCTGCCAGCCAAAAACACAGAACCTGCCAAATAGTAAACACAGAAGATCTGCCTAGTTTCAAAACAATTGTGCCACCGCTGCGAGAAGAGTGTGCTTATAATTCCACCATAATCCAAGGGCTGCCTGTGCCAATTCCTAGCTGATAAATGAGGTCTTCAAAACGAGCCATCCAGAGCTCTGTCTGCCTGCTATCAGATCCTCTTCCTTCAATGTGAAGATCTCCAGAATTTTTTATTTTGTAATAACCTTTCTCAAAATGTGCCAGATTCACTGCAGAATCCTGTTCGGTAAGCAATGAGGACACTAAAATGCGTCAGACACAAAACCAAAGGGTGCAGTCAAGGGCCACAACAAGTGGATTTAGATTTCTAGAAATTCCATTAAAGAATCAATTAAGTTTGTGCAATTAATTAATAAGGGAAATTCTTTTTTGGTAAAACCATGACTGAGGGAAACACTTTCCCGTAAACAGTATTCTGAAGTGCACACGACAATGTGGTGTGCACTTTGAACCACCATCCATGGTGGTTCAAACTAACAAAAAGGAGTATTGTCTATAAAAAAAAAGCCCTCTGCAATTTCTAAACGGGAAATGGATGGTCACCAAAAAAAACCACCATATGAAATAACAATGATGATTGAAAAAGATCTCAGAAGATGAAAATGCATTGATTTTGCCTGAAAATTTTAGGACATTTTGACCTTTCAAAGAGAATATCTCAAAGCTCTTGTGGCAGCAGCAAAGAAATGGGGTTCAAGGAAAATCCGCTCATCCTACCTTCATGCGCCTCCAATCCAGAACCCAGTTCTAATTCTTTGGAACCTGGATGAAAACTGTTTCTATTTCCTGAACTGTTCAAGAGCAGTAGGAAATACATAAGAAGAGATCATGGTTGCAATAAGGAATGGTGACAACTGTAGCATCTGCCCGTAAGGTGGTGTGTAAAAAGGCTTGCAGAAACTGTTGCAGAGAAGGTATTAAGATGATGAGAGACTTATTTCCTGACATTGCAGGAGCCAGACTTTGGAGTGCTGTAGAGTTCTTTTTTTTTTTTTTTTTTTTTTGTGGTTTGTAAATCATCCTTAAAACCTAAGACAGTGGAAATATGTCTTTAATTTTGTATTTAAAATGGAAACCAAACAAAGATACCAGAGCACATTCTACTGCGTTAAACTGAACTTGGTAAAACCTATGACAGACATGTTTTCTTTTGCAGAGATATCCACTTGCCTTTTCAATTAGGTTTAGACTCAATCCAGAAATATGATGGTGCTGGGCCTAAAGAGGGCTCACATGTTCCAGCTTTCACCATTATTACCTAAAATATTGACTGTGAAGAACTGACAACACTATGGGACAGGTAGGTCAGTGGAAAGAAATATAGAGACACTAATAACTAAATACCCTATTTCAATGCCTGCATTTCATTCTGAAAACCCCTAATGCACATTACAAATTGGGTTCCTCAGCACCCCAAGCTATTAAATTCACCCATGAAATAAAACCACCTTAGAATGTGAGACAGGGAGAAGGGCGGAGAAAGAGGCAGATGTTTAACATCAGCACAACAAAATAATTTTAAATCAGGAAAAAGAAAACTAACAAACCCAGACTTACTTATGTAAACTTCAGATACTAAGACTTTCACCACTAGAAGTTTTTTATAATGCAGGTAATGGTTCCAAGATTCGTAATTTTTCAAGTGCCCTCCAAAGTTTTCCAAGTGTTTTGGCAGCCCATATGGAGTAAAATAAATATGACTGGCAAGTCTTTACTAAATGCTCCTCTGCCCATCCAGGAAAGATAAGGACTGCCTTCCTGTAACTGCAATATAAACTCTCAATCTACGCATCAGCAAGGTATAGCAAGATGCTATAGTCATCCTGACTTCTCTAATTTTCCAAGTGGAAATAGCATCATTAAGGTGAGAATAGTGTCAGAATCAGTAGTCCAAGATATTTTTCTATCGGTATGTACCTGTATAGCAACAGTATCTCTCCTACAAAGGTGCTTACCATCTGTCCTTCCATTTGAGCATGATGAGCAGCAGGGGCATGGTATTTTTGGCAACAAACAGGAGAAACAGGTTGGCTGGTTTTGGACTTGCCCACCTTCTCTCAGCAGCAGCCTCAAACGCTGTTTTGTTTTGACACGTGTTTCCAATAAAAACACAAGGTTCGTATTGACGAGAGGAATGCTGGACCAGACCACTAGCATTTCAGAGCAGCCACAAACCCTGCTTTCTCTTAGCCCCCAAGGGTCAATTCCACACAGCAAGAATCCCTACTCTCTAATTATTCATGTTCTTCCACAACCAGCCTTATTATGTAGTGAGCTACTGTCAGCTGAGGCTGATTTTTTTCCAATTATTTAAAGAGACATTGTCAGCTCAGCTATGCTCTATTTTCATACATAAAAATCAATAATTACTTTCCTATTACTTCTGCTTTATACACGGCTCTGAAGTTTGGATATGGGCAGTGGAAGTTCTTTACAATAAATACCTTAGTGAGATGCTCTGGTGACCTGTGTAAGAGCTGGGCTATGAAGACGTGAATGCAAACACTCTTGCCACTACGATACATTGCTGAAATGTCCTTAGCAGCAAAATGGTTCCAAGAATCCCACAAAATCCTAGCAGAATGACTGGGAAAAAGGCACTGACTCGTACTCATCTCCTGCAGTGGCAAGAGAGACAGTTGTAGTGAGTCTCCTTTATTCATCGATCTCACAGAAATGACCCATGTGTTAAGAATCACATCTACATAGAGAACAAGGGTAGCCAAGATGACTGATGCCATGGGCATTTTCCTCCTGCGTTCCAAAGTAAAATAAGTACATTGTGGACTTTATTTTTTCAAACAATTTTTACTCGGCTTCCCCAAAACATCCAAGGGGAAAAAAGATCATAAAGAACGCAGGGAAAAAAAATGCTCCTGAGATACATTCACATGCTGTGAATTGCCGTGTCTTCACATTTCATCTCACACTGGCACAACGACAGTGGAAGCCTGAACAAATTTCTTAGACCAGCAAGTCAGGCTCTCAGGAGAACACTTCAGATCATTTGTTGTCCTTCTGCTTTGATGTGCGCTACAATCTCACATGAAATCAGGCTTCGGTGGGAATGGCCAGGCTCGAGGTATCAAAGGCAACGGGCTCCCCTCCTAGGAAGCTAATCAAAACCATCCAGTGTCAGCAGAGGGAAGGCAAAAGCAAAGAGCCAGCAAATAACTAAATAAATACAATTGCTACCCCTTAAATAACCTTGTCACCAAAACACAAAAGTACACAGATAACTCGATCCTTCTTCTGAGCAAACACACTGTGTGAATTTACGTGACAGGTTTATCCATATCCAAAAACTTGACAGGTTTTTCAAGACTCATATTCCACAGCTTTCCGTATTGTCCTCAGCAGGACACAGCTGACAGTCTAGAAAATAATATCTTCTCTAACTTTACTACTCCATCCCCCACTTTTTTTTTTTTTCTTGTAATCATCCATATTATTAATAGGAGACAGCTGGTTCCCATTAATGTTGGGAAAAGTGGCCTATCTCAGGAATTATGGTTTAAATTGGCTTGTAGTCTGGGGGAATTAGCCATCTGCACCTGGCCTAACATGGATATTTTCAGCCATACTAATCATAAACAGGGCTTTGTTCTAGTTGTGTCCACTTGGGTCTCTCACTCTGTCTTTTTTTTTTCACCTTAGAGAGAGGAGGCAAAAAAAAAAAAAAAAAAAGAAAAGAAGAAGAATATAAAAAGAATCTTGTTAACTCTTTCACAGAATTAATCAAAACCTAACTGCTTTGCTGGCGTCCTGCATTTTATATTGTGTTTATAACTGAGCACATAATTTAAGTTTGAATGAGGCCCAGAACAAGTCCTGTAGCTGTTCAAAGGCTGAACAAAATTGGCAGGAGGAAGAACCAGTTGTTTGGCAAGGCAGCTGTGATTTAGCAATATCTTCATGACGTCAGCATGAAGCGTGACACCACGTGGGCAGGAAGGGCAATGAGGCTCGAAGGAGGGGGAGGAGTGTTCTAGTACATAAAGCAAAACTACCAGGACATCACAAATTGCTCTGCAGAACATGCTATAATGTAATGGGAATTTAGGTTTTGGGGTAGAGTGTTTTTTTTTTTTTTCTCCACCTCCCATTTTATGTCCATGTTTGGCAAAAAAATATTCTTATCCAACACTTTGGGGCTGAGATAAGAAAAACGGATTCAAAAGTTGAATGAAAATAAATGACATTATCAGGTCAGAGGACTACTTTCTTTGTCTCACAGATTTGGCAGTGCAGGTATAAACTCTACCCCATCCCCAAACTCTACAGGGAATCCATCCATGACTGAAGTTACAGGAATAAGTGGTTTATTCTACAGAAGAACCTAACCAAATCTTTGATGGATTTTTTTTTTTTTAACAGCTGGATCTCTACAGAGACTTGTAAAAGACTGGATTACCCCTCTCTTCACATCAATCTCTCTGACTTAGTAAGTGTAAATAGCCAGTGTTAAAAAACTGTATAGACAAAGTCTGGGAGGACTGGTGGCTGTTAAATACAATGATCTGAAGATTTTTGGCTTGGAATTCACCAAACTACTGCACACTGGAACTTGGGAGGCTCTGCCAAGGGACTGTTCAGTCTGCTCACATCCAAATCCCCTGTTCTTCCAACAGACAGGATATTGCATGAGCTGTGACGCTGTAGATGTTCATTTATATATGGTTAGGAGGGGTTGTATTTCAAGCAAAACCACACAATCCAACAGTCACAACTTCATCTATTGGTCTTTTTTTTTCTGAACAAAGCCAGCATATTGGCCACTTTTTACATTGCAGCATCCTTCCTCCACCCAGACTAGCGCACTGAGATGCCAAATTCAATTTTCTGCCGATAGAGTCTCTCCAGTCCCCTCTCTGCCAAATGCCAGCCTACAGGTTCGGCAATGTATGTCTCAGGCATAAGGAACCAAAGAGCTCCTCGGAGCCCCATCATGCTCCTGCCTGTCTGAGTAGCTGGGTCTAAAGAGCACGTTTGCTTGCTCACTCATTTTGCAGGATCCAGCTGAAACAAGAAGCAGAAATATTGACCTCTTCTGCAAGAGCCTGTTGCCATGCTGTTTGCAGCTTCTCAGAGATCAGAAGGTGCCAAAAATCTCAGAAAGCAGCCCGGATCTTCCAAGGCCAATTTAGAGTCTCAAGAGGCTCAGATAGTTTGGATAACCTACAGTCAAGCATTACAATTTATGGGAGCTTGTCCAAACCAAACTCTGAATCAAGTCACTCGCCCATCAGTAACCGAAACACCTCTCAGAACAAGGTGTGCTGCCAAGTACCAGCAACCAGCTATGAGGTGGGGCCAGGGCACACAGAGATGGGATAGGGT
Organism: Trogon surrucura; assembly: GCA_020746105.1. NCBI lineage: Eukaryota > Metazoa > Chordata > Aves > Trogoniformes > Trogonidae > Trogon > Trogon surrucura. The sequence goes on along the minus strand of CM036627.1, from coordinate 15,833,195 downwards.
CAGCTGGGGATGGACTGCTAGAGCCAGGGCTTGGAGGGCACGGAAGGTGCAATCACTGTTGTATTCAAACACGTGCAAATGCATGGCAGCAGAAGGAAATGGAGTGTAACCCAGGTAGATTTTAATAAGCAATTCTGTGAAACCAGTTTAGCTGCTTCCCCTTGGATGTAAATCAGAAGGAACTGGTTGGTGAAAGCAGAGAAGAACGCTGAAGGCACGAAGGGGAAAGACGTGAACTACATCCACAGTGAAGATCAGTATAAATCCCAGGGGGCTGCAGCTGAACATGTGCGCACCATCCTCTGCTGAAGGCTCTGTGTGAGCATCTTGTGTTGCGTGAACGTAGGGCTTAGTAAAAGGGAATGAAAGGGAGGGGGTGGGAGCGGAAAGTCACCCTTAATCTTGGTGAGCTCTTAAGAGTTTACCGAGACAGCCACAAATTCATGGAAATGAGATTTCCCACCTCTTCAGGGAGCAGGATTTAGGTATAGAAGCCAGAATAATGAAACTTGAGCAAGAAATGTATATTAAAACCAGGAGAATAGAAATGACACAACTTCAATAACTTAGAGAAAAAGGTACCTGCAATCCCCAGATGTGTCTGCATCCGAGCTGTGCGCAGTGCCCATGATTCAGACACAGGATCTCAAGGCAAATACAAACCAAAAGCAAGGATTCCCTTGTGACTCGCTCCTTTGCCTGGCTTCACCCACAGCAAAGCAGTCCATGACTTCCACCTGCTCTTAGTCTGCCTCTCTTCCTAATTGAGGTCCTCAGAGCTAATCTTCAGAGTAATTAGTGCTGTGCCTGGTGCACTGCAAACCTCCTCTCCATCTGTACACTGGCTGGGCAGTTACACTTACTTCTCCATGACAGTGCAGATCACAAAGTCCAGAACAAAACACGCAAAAAACAGAAACAAAGTCTCCTGGCTGAAGAGATACAGCTGTGAAACGAACTTGCAGAGGAAATGAGACAAATCCAGTTAGAGCACCTTTGGGAAACAACGAAAACCATTCCCCTTTTCCATCATATGCGGAATGACATTCACAGCATCACTATCCTTCCACAGCTGAAGAGATCTTTTTAACCATAAAGAAGACAAGAACCAGAGATATCCCAACCTTGCTTTTGCTGACTTTTTTCTTAGTTTTTTTCCTCATGAGAAACACTCAGATATTATATCACTGTGATAACCAGAAGGATAAACCATCAGGAAGCTTAGTATAGGGAAGTGGAAAATACTGACGGGAAATATTTCAGTACATCACGGACCTGCACAATTCCTTAAACCTGTGAGGGAGATAAAGTGAGGCTAGAGAGTATACAGGCAAGGGAACTATTGGCAAGGATTAATTTCTGTATCATAGCTGGCTAACGATCCCATGGGTTTAATGCAGTACATGAAGATTTGCAAGAAGACAGAACAGCGACCAGCACTAAGGGCAGCACTAACGCCTTGTGCTCTGGAGAGGATCACAGGTCCTTACTCTGGGCCCTTTTCTGCCCGAGCCCCGCTTCTGGTCTTGGCCCTGCACTTCATTTTTTCCCAAGCCTGATTATCTCACCTCCTGGCCCGAAAGAACTCAGTTCCTGAGTCTCGTTTCTTCACAAGAGTAAAACCCCCAAGCCTAACGTTCATAATGCTCTTATCCTTTCCATCCTCCCCATATCAGAAGATGAATATCTTTCTTCGTCTATCTTTTTCCCCAAAGCCTTACCGGCTGCGTTGATACTGTTTCAGTTGTTTATATAGCGAATTAAAATCCTGTAGATGTTAGTAATCCTGCCTACCTCCCTATGTACTCCTTCCGCTACGATGCCAGCAGTGCTATCCTTTTCCCCTGAGAAGTTATCTCTTCAGCACATACTTTCCCACAAAAGGTTTCCAGTCTCACAAGTACTAAAAGAGGTGCCAGACTCACGGGTACCCACCAAGCCAGATTTGCTGCGTGAGGGACCCTTGGGACATGCAGCTACTTCTTCCTTCTTGATCTTTACTGTATTTATAGGGAAAATGTGCTGATAAATTCAGTCTTCTTCCAGATGCTGTAGCTGAAGGGCTTTAGGCAGACACTGAGCTCCGGGCAGAGCTATCACTCTGGTGAAGAAACTCTGAAGAAGAACTTGCTTTGTCAGAGTGGAAGCAGAAAAGGTGGTTAAGTGCTGAGCAGCGCCCGGCAGTGAGAAACCTGTGAAATGTGTCAGCTGCATACACACAGGGTCAGGAGACCTGTGCAGATCCTGAGTATTTCTGAGCTTATGGGAGCAAACCACAAAGCCTTAAACGTCAGACAGCTAAGGAGGAGATAAAACGTGACAGAGATTAGGTTGGGGCAAGTATTTTAAGGAAATGGGAAATAAAGGGCTGACCTTGAGAACGAGTGTGTATGGTATAGCCCAGATGATGAACCAGAGATTTTAAATGAGGTTTAGTGGAGATGGAGATGAAGAAAGGATGAAAGTGAGATAAAAGCAGGAAAACCCACATACAGATGGGCTAGCAGGGTTTTTACTTTTTTTTTTTTTGTTGGGGTTTTTCATTTTACTCCCTCTATTCAGGAAAACCTTGAAACAAATGGGTAATAAGCTGACAAGTTCATGAAGCCCAACATTTATTCTCCACGGTGACAAGAACATCTTGACTTCAAAGTAAAAGGCAGACGGGCCACAGCTTAGTAGCAATCAGAGGCTGCCACAGAGAAATGAACTCACTGAAATTAAGGTGGAGAAATCAAGTCTGGAGAGTTGTTGACTCCTTAAGGTCTTGGAAGACTTGATAAAACTTGTTTCTCTGGGTTATGATGAACAAACAGAATGGGCAAAGTTGTTATGTGCAGGTTTAAGGATAGGAAAAAATAGCTGTAGGGACTGGGAAAACAACGTATAGATTTTGAGTGCTATGTTTCTTTCCAGTTTTCCTTACATGTCACTATTAGAGAGTCACCATCACCCAACAGCTATTTCATGTGGGTTTTTTCCATCCTATTCTTGAACTGCTGTGCACATCCCCATCACAAATAATCCTTACTGGTGCATTTCAAAACCAAATGTCCTGGAACACCCTGGATCTTGGAGACTGAGCTTACCTCTAATCGTGGTGCTTCAAGAAGATGGCTTCATGTCACCAGCCTCATCATGCAAGGGCTTCTGAAAATCAAAAGTTTAACAAGCTGCTTGGCTCCAGCAAAAATGCAGTCTTGCAGTAAAATAAACAGAAGAAAAAACTCCTAGTAGCGCAAAGCCTTAACTCAGGGAGTAGATTTCCTTATGGGAATAGCACGTGTCTGTCTTACGGACCTTAAAGTATCCCATACACTTTGCTTATTTCAGAACCTGACTCCATGAAATGAAACACTGCAGGATAATCATATTTATTTGTTTAGTTTTCCACTTTGTTCAGTTGTCCTAGCTTAAATCTAAGCCAAATGTTACACTAAAAAAACCCCATGGATATACATGTTTTTTGATTTACTAACAGGAGTAAGAAAATAGGTTACAACAGCCAAGACCAGAGGTCCTCATTTGTAACCATTTATCCTCATGTAGTTAAAGGTCATTCACAAATTATAGGCTGTGGGTTCTAGCATCATTTTACATATATAAATATACATGTATATTTACAACTGCTACATACTTATTTTCCAGTGTGGTGCCCAATGTTTCTGCTACAGCCTGAAACGGAGCTGCCACACAGGAAGGCTGACTGGTGCTATATTTAACACGGAGGAACTTTTTTTGTTGGGTGGAAGTAGTCTGGGAGGAGGAGGAGCAGGAGAGGTAACACGGTAAAGTGGGTTGTGCCTGGGACAGCCAAAGGCAACTGCTGTGGTTTGTGAGCTAAATGGCTGCTGGTGCCCCAGATAAAATAAAGAAACACACTTAGAAAGCTGCTCCATTAAGAAACTACTTACCAAAACAGAAAAAAAAAAAAAACCAAAACAAAAAGTGGTTTGCACTTATTCTTATTTGCATCTATTTTTTTAAATGAAGGAGAAATTTATATTACAACCTGAAGCTCGTAACATCAGAGTTTCTAAATAACAACAAGATTTGTGAAGAATTGTAAAAACGAGTGGATACTCTTTACATTCTTATTTATGATTCTTCAGGCACGAACTTTTCAACATTTCTGTGTAGCTCCTGCCGTTTGAAAAAAATGAAAACCTGCATTCTTGGAAAAATACATGACTCCAGGAATCAACACTTTAAGAAAAACTGCAAATACTCTGGCACTAGCACTCTAACTGTGAAAGTGGGCCATAAGCCTGTATAAATTGATTACCCAGCAGGTTTGTATGATTGGTGAAGTTATTTAGGCATAATTAATAGTAACCTACAAAAAAGAGGTACTTGGTTAAGCAGGTGGGACGTTACCGTGCAGTGAACACTTATGCAAGGGAGATGTAACCTCTCGGTTATTTATAACTTGCCATTTAAAATTAGACTTCAAAGCTGGCTGTACTTTAACTGAGGATTGGTCTAGATGACCTCTAGAGGTTTCTTCCAACCTGAAATATCCTGTGATTTTAAGATTTTGAAATATATCTCTCTTCAGGGAGACAGGAGGGAGGTCTTTTCAAAATGCACAAAGGAGGCAATCCTGGTTGAAAAGACAGGAGAGAAAAATAGGGGTTTATGTTTGGTGTTTAAATAACTCCCTGCAAAATATTATTTTGAGAGGGGTTTTAACATGTTCTAAGCAGTTCTTTGCTGCAATGGTCTAGTCCCTTCAGCTCTACATTGCTAGGTGAGATTTATTGCTGGGTTGCTCACTGTTGTAAGGGACTGCATGTACTCTGTGCTATTAGAGACTGCTGCAGTAAGCACTGACTGATGCTGCCTCCCTTTGAACTCCTCCAGCTCCTTCTGTTAGCCTCTAATTTTATTTCGGGCCAGATTTTTCATGAAAGGTCACAGCAAACTTCCCAAGTCCCTAAGGGTAATTCATTTTTTTCTTGCAGACCCAACTGCCCCGCATATTCACCTCAGGAAGAGTAACTGGAGAAAATACCAAACCTTGTGTTTATGACAAAAGAAGCAGACTCGTCTGCCATGTGAGCAGCCAAAGGTCTGTGTGAATCCCAGGGGCAACGAGGTAAATACATGGAACTCCACCCCAAAGGTGTGAAATCAAGGCACGACACACACAGTGCAAATAGAGAAGAAACCAAGCCCTGCTTCTCTGCTCCCTTAGAGAATCACACAAGTACAAACCCATGAAAACAATAACCCCAGCTGCAAAGGCAATGAAGCAATTTGTTAGGGAGATGACATTTTTAATGAGAAACACTTGCTGGAGGAGAACAAAAGGCCCTGTTTGGTCAGAGAGATGTTCTTGATACTCTTCTGAAGTGCATGAAAAAGTAATTTCATTTAAGCGTCATACACAGAGCAGCTGAATTTCCTGAGGCTCCAGATGTTGTCCTGTGCAGATGCTGAACAAATGGAACTCTGTCCTGATGAAATGAAAAGGAAAAAGCAAGCCTTCCTAAACCAAAACCCATGCACCAGTGTATTTCATATTTTAAAAGAATAAAAAAAAAAAAAAAAAAAAGAGAGAGAGAAAACCATGCAAATTGAGGATAAAGGAAGTTCTTGATAGCAGCAATATTGGACATAGGATGAACTGGTTTTAGTTTCCCTATAGATAATTGAAGGAGATATGAATCTGGATTTGCAAAATACCAAGTTCTGGCTCTGTCACCTCTTCTCTTGGCTTTGTGCTCTGTCTCTTTGACAGTTATCTGGCTGTGATTACACTGATTTTGTTCCTCGGGAAAGGGGCATGTTCTGCAAACTTCTATTGGGCCAGAAGTTACTGGAACTTTCCCAGGGTGAGCGATGGATTCAGAATCAACAACTGAAGAACTATAATCAATATCTCACTGTTTCGCTCATAGGGTCAATGCGCAGGCCTCCTTCCTAACCTGATATTACACAAGTTTATTTCCTTATTTTCGGGGAGGACAAGGGTTTTAGTGCCTCAGTGGTAAACGCTTTTGAAATAAGAGATCCAGCCAAGATCAGCTCTCATGTTAATGAAGACAAATGAAATATAATGACCTCGGTATTCAGATACTTCATCCCTGAACTTTGGGATGGGTGACAGAAGTAGACAATTACTCGTGTCTGTAAGCTGTACAGGGTTTATACAGGTTCTGATGTAAATCAGAATAGCCTTAGGTCTGTGGACTTATGCTCTATTTTTTTCCTGCCCTTTTAGGCTCTAAAAACGGAGACTATTCACTCTTTCTTCTAAAAATGCAAGTCTCCTTTTGACACAGCGTTATCCTTTTGCTAAGTGGTAGCAGATGACAGAGTCTAAAGCACTGCATGAACATTAGAGCATTCCTACCTCTTCCATAGGGCCCCTTCCCACGAAACAAGGCTGTCGCAGACAACTCTGTCTTTAAAAAAAAAGCAGTAATAAAAGCCAGGTTTGCAATGCTGGTCCATCAGCAGGTGGTACTGTGTAGTCAGTTTATAGTGAACAAAGTGAGAACGATACTGTTTTAAAGTGGAATTTGGAATAGGCAGTTATAGCATCACTCCTGACAGCAGCCTGATGAGCAGAGCTAAACGAGCAGAGGACACGCTGAACGATGAGGAAGCATGCCAATGGGTGTGTTAAGTAGATCCAAATAAGAATAGAGCTAAAACTTTTGAAAAGAAAACAACTTAGTCCGTGCGAGAAACTGGGGAATTGAGCTTTTGTTCCTCTCTGTTGAGAGGTAGACATAACACGAGGCAGCTGCCTTCCAGCAGAGAGGGAAGAAGCTGCTTCCTTCCAGTATAGCCTCACTGGTCAGAGAGAAGTGGTCTCAGTTTAAACAAGAAAGTGGATTGGAGGACTGACAAATAACATTCCTTGACTAGTTTCTTTTAAAAGAAATTCAACGTAATACAAATGAGCTGGTTTTGTCCAAACTCAGTCAAATCTGGATGACCTAATGTGAATATCAGAAAAGCAGGTAGCAGCCGTGGTGGTGGTGGCTCACAGAGGGGCATTGTGCTTTGGAGAAGCCTGCTTGAAGCAATTCAGTAAAGTGAATTGACCTTAGGATGGAAAAATCAATTTTTTACAGAATTATTGGGTGCGATCTCAGGACTGTACTGAAAAACCCAAATTCCAACAATAGGTAATGCTTTTAAACATGTTACCAGGTTTTTTGTCATCCATACATTGCCAAAATAATCCCTTTGCATGCGTAGGAAATAGTGAAACTGAACTTCTGGTAAGCACTTATGAGATACTTCTACAAGCAAGCAATCTTTTAATTTATATTCTTAATAGGTTTGCATTAAGGCCTGCCCCTGCCAGCAATCACCAGTACACTGACAATCTCCAAGACTCTATTACAAATGACGAGAAAATTGCTGGGGTAGACAGAAACTAAATATAAATAGGATTTTTTGGTGTGCTCGTTCTTCCTCTGAGAACACCCTACAGCAGAGCGTGCTCAAGACATGTGGGATACAGGAGGTTTAATCCCACAGAATTCTTGCTACGAGGGCTGTGGTGAAGAGAGCAGTTTTGCATTTCCACACCGACAGCAAATGCAAAAACAATCTCTTTACCACGAGACATCATAGAGGAGACAAACAGGGACTGAAGACTTCATGGAAATAAGAGAGCCAGGTGAACAAGGTAGCGTGTTTTTTAAGGATGAGTGTATTTTTAAGGCTAACACCATTCCAGAGCAAGCTCTGTCAAGTCCTGCTCCTGGAACACAGTGATGCAGAATCTTACTGCAGCCTCGTGTCGCCTCTCTCCTGCGTCATTTTCCCCAGCAATCCCAGGACTGTCTGCACGGCAGATGCTAGATCTTCATCCGACAGAGGAGCCAGAGGGGATGTACAGTGTCGAAGCACGGTGCTGCGAGGGGAGGCTGGCGGAGGGCACAGAGAGGGCAACCTCCAAGCAATTGGGAACCAGAGGAACCCTTGATAGTTCAGCAGCATCCAGGGCATCATTAGACAGAACCTGGTTCAAAATCTCAGGAGTCGGTATCTGTCTTTTCCAGGACTTCTTAGCTTTCTGAGTATTCGATTTGATATCTTGGAGCGACAAAGAAAAATCTCCTGGGCATAAATATAATTCCTTAAAAATTATTCGGAATATCTACCTTCCTCATAGGTTGCTAATGAGCACACTTAGCCCCTTGAAAACACCAGGGAATGACGATTTCCGTGTTCAGGAGTCGAATGTTCACTTTCATGGGTCATTAGAGATGGATAGCTCTAAAGGAAGTCTAAATCTTCAAACTTCCCTGTCTTTTAGCAAGCGGAGAAAATCAGAAAGACAAAGAGAAAGGAAATAATGAACATTTGCAAGGCCACTAATGAGCTATTGCAGGTCATTACTTCTATTTCCAATAGGAATTTAAATTACAAACTGTTTTGAGAGTCACTTGCATTAGGCATTTACTTCATAATGAATGTGACTGCAATTTTAAAAAGCTGGTGTACGGGATGGTAGAGGCCATAAAAAACCCCCCCATGTCACATATTGAATTGTATGTACACATAATGACTGTATTATTTCTAGGGAACTAACTTTTTTCCCCTCTCCCTAACTTTCCAGACTCTGAATCATTTTCTAATAGCATCTCAACAGGCAATAGTATTAAAAATGTGTTAGATGTTAGCATCTGGGCCAGGAAAAGCACGACAATCTTATATAGAGGATCTAACCAGGGCATTCATCCAAGACTGCCATCCATCTTTCCATTCTCTGTGGAGTCTCTCCCACTTCGGGGTACACAGATTGAGCAAGTCCTTGGAATAATGGCATTTAAATGAGGTAGAGCTTACCTGACGACGTTTCCTTGCCAGGTAGGTTGCAGGTCCCAGGGAACTGATACCCAAACTACAGTTGTCTTCCTCTCAGTAATGGCAATTTGAATTGAGAAGCCACTTCAGTACGTGGAGGCAGATTAAAACCACCAATCTCATTCTATTAAAGGGAAAAGAGAACCCCAAAGCCCCAGGCATTGCGATTTTTGACACCTGATTTTCATTCCACAGTGGAACAAAAATGAAACCTTTCAACAATTCTGAGGAAAACTTTCAAGAGAGCTAGACAAGCCAGAGTAATGAACTTGCTGGGTGGGTAAGAGCAGCAAACTGGAACAGCAACATTGGGAGAATCTGAAAAAGGGCCTGACTCCATGTCTTTGTATTTGATACAGAAGATTCAGTTTCAAGATCCTCCTCTAAATTAAACAAGTCTTGTTATAGCTATAAGCAGTCTGATCAGCAAAACATATTCTTTTTCAGGTTTTGATAAAATGGCTTCTTTAATAGAAAGATATTTACTTTTTTTTCCCCCTTTTTTGGCTGATTCTAATCCTTGGGACTGCAGGGAAAAAAATAAAATCTTGTTTTTACCAACAGGAAATTCATTGCCTAGATTGAGGATGTTCATTTATTCTCTTTTTATTTATCACAGCAGAACAGATGAGGTCACACTGGGAAAAGTGAATACCTGAATGAAAAATACCTGTGCATTTCCAGTTCATATACTTGTCCTGAGGTATCCCGGGTAGTTAAAAATTGATCAGCCAGCTGCACAGGGTATCATATTTGGATGTTAGAGTGCTCAAAGTCTTACTTCAATAATGCAGACTGTCAGGAAAACTGTTAAGAAACTTTAGCTGCTTTTTGAAGGCTTAAAACTGCCAAAGGCAATAAAAAAAGAGAAAGGAGAAAAGGCATTTTAAAGAAATTATCCTATTCACTTGTTATAGCTTAGGAATCTTTGTCTGCAGAGGATGAAACGAATTACTCTAGTACACTTCCAACGGGTCCAATACACAGCAGTTCAGTTTGGGATAGATTTGGATAAAGGAGCTGAACTCAAGTTTTGTTCAAAACTTAAAACAAGAGCTTTAATGCTTGGAAATACTTTGGTTTCCTACTCAGATATGCAGAATGTGGCAAGAACAATGGACAGGACCTCTTTGGACACTGTGCCCAGTCTCTTTATATTGCACGTACATATCGCATCATCTTATCATTGTGTGAAAAAATCTTCACCTTAAAACAAGGCTGTGTGCTTCAGTGGATCCAGAAGAGCATCTCATGGATGGTTAAAATCTTTCTCATTTCCACCCTCACTGCGTTCACAGACAAGTTCTGACTTTGCTGGAAGTGGCATTTCATAATGTAGACTCCAAGGAGGCTTGCAGCAACTTGGCTAACAGCCAGCCTGGATGACAGCTTCATCTGATGCTTGTTGATGTTCTCCCCAGCCTAATGTCTTCCTTCTCATTTGCAACCTCTTGCAGTAACATGGACCAAATGTTGCCTTACATTACTTGCATTACAGGGGTCCTTGAAATTTCCAGCAAACCTGAGAACGTGCAGGACACTTCTTGCTCAGGAGGTTTTGTGATCTAAATAGAGGAGGAAAAAAAAAAAAAAAGACAGAAAGTAATGAAAATAGCGAACAAACATAAAATTTATCCTCCAGCATTTTCACTCCAGTCTCATGTCTCCTCAGGCCTCACTATTTCTTCCAGGCAAAGGTCTTTATCCTGTTTTCTAGAAGAGTCAAAGATGTTCTCTGAGGACTTGTCTACCTTTAGATATTTAAAGATTAGTGCAACTATTTTATTGTCTAATCTTATCTCCAAGTAAGTAGGCAAATGGTTGCCTACATAGAACATTTCAGACAGTATTGCTACTGCAGTCCAGAAAATCTACTCTATCAAAAAAGCCAAAATTTCCAGCTTTAGTTTCCTGTTTGTCCCTACAGAACTGTGCAGAATTGTTTGCCTGTCAGCCAAGCTGTATCCAATTTCCACCAACTGTTCTAAAGAAATACTCGTTTCCTTGAAAAGCCACTTAAAAAGTCCATATAACATCAAGATGCCGTTTCTTTTTCTAACATGGACATTCCACTCACGCCAATCAACTCTTCCTACGTCAACTAGAAATTCTCTGGCAATCATTCAATCTGTGTGGAGACATGATGAAACATGTGAACTTAGAAAATGCATTTCTACCAGTTACGGGGCTTCCTTTATAATTGGTATGTTTGTTTGGATGACCCCATGAATACATTATTCCTTCTGGCAACCACGTGGCATCACAGCATCGCACTACATCACCACTGCGCCTTGGCATCACACTTCTAGCTCAAAGTGATAGAATAACAATTTGACCTGCCGTAGAAATTTGGCCTACTTGCAATGCAACAAAGCGTAGATCAACCTACCTCAAATAATCATCAACTGGCAAGTTCTAACCAGGACAACAGGATAAGGAAGGAGACAACAAAAGATTAATCAAAACACTGAGTAGTGGGGTTCTTGTAGCTTATTGTCAAAAATCAATATAGACTCCCCCTGGAGAAAAAGTCAGTCCTGGAAAAGAGTGAGGGTACTGGGAGATCAGATGGCAACCCAGCAGAAGCTTTAGAAGTCCCAGCACCGCCTGGCCCACCCAAAGGCACTCGTTGATGATACGAATGCAGCTCCGCTCTCACATCCTGTAAATTGCACAACCATCAAAGCCTGGATGGGCTTTGAGTCACCCTGCGGAATGAACCTGGCCTGGTTTGGAGATCTGATACACGTGTGCAGCTGCAGTTTTATCACCGATCCAAATATCTCCAAACTCTCTAAAGCCCTGTCTAGTGTGTGTGCTTCCAGTCAGGCTGGGAGTGCTCTGAAGGCAACATACATTTAGCTGAGCACAATCTTACACCCAGGATAGGGACACCTCTGTGTTTCTAATAACTCTGGCTGCTTACAGAAAGTCATTTCTGTGTTTAGTTTAGACTGGGGAAATGCCTAACCAAGACAGCATGTTTTCTGTTATTATTATTGTTTTAAGCAAAAGACAAAACAAGAGGGGACAAAAGTTAAAGCTGTTGTGACTGAATGGTGTTTATTTTAATTCCAAAGGAAAAAGATTTACTTCCAAGGCTTGAGCATTTGCAATGTCCTTATTAGAGGGCATAAAAACACAAGTGAGAGGAAACAACATCTGTAACGGACAAATTGGGCTACTCAGATGTTTCAGGACTATCATAGAATTGCTCTCTGAATGTGATCATTAAAGCCACTAAGGTATGAAGTAGAGCAGCGCTCATTTTCCTTACGAGAGACTATGTGTAAGCATGCCTGTGTATTATGTTATCGCATGTTACATCCTTTACTCACTGGCATTTTTGTACCATGACTTTGCTCTCAGCCACGCGTGTTTACCTCAAAACAACTTGTGAAGAAGCTGCTATATAAATTATTTGAATTATTGAGACTCACATGAAACATCATACATTTGGTTTTGCATTTTGTAGAGAATATTTCTGGGAAAACATCAATTTTGGTTTGGTACTCTCATCTGAAATCATTCAGTCTCATAATATTTCACAAGAACATTTACACAGAGATGCTTTGAGAAAAAGAAGACTGGAAACAAGCGATAGAAACTTCATTTTGGCTTTAATAAAACATAATATTGCAGATTCAGGGATATTAAAACAGTCCACTGCAGATGGACTTGCGCTTATGTGTTCAATCACTGGTTCCCTCAAAATGAAATATTTCACTGGCAAGTAGCTCATAACTACTTATTGCTGCACCACAGGGCACACCAGACAGTAAGACAAAACTCTATTAAAAACATTTTCTAAGGTTTTTCACTTTGGGAGTAAAGTACAGTACTAATTTTCTTATATTTGTTTTGCATAAATACAAAGACTGGAATCTTCTCCCTAGAAATGTCTTATGGCAGGGGTGAGACTCTTTGGACAACCTCTTAAGAGTGCTGTTCATGCTGCTGTCAAGGAGGGGAGGAAAGGGGAAAAAAATATATTTTGAACAACTTTTTGCACCTTCCTGCGTGCAAACTGTGCAGGGCATGTACAGATGGAAAGTAGAACAAAACTCTACAGCCATGTAGTAGAGATCATCTCATTGGTGTCTCTCTGCTAACCAGCTGTTAAGGGAGGAAAATGTTGATTCTCATGGGTTCTTGGATGGTTATTTACAGGGTTTATCTCCCAACCAAGAAATCCCATGAGAAAACATTGCGTGAAGAAAATATTGCTTGATCAAATAACCGGTATCTAACTCGTAGAACCCCTCTCCAATTTCAGTTTTCATTAGCAATGTGGAAGATGGAATACACCAATGATGGGCTTTGTTCACAGATTTTTCTGTAATTAAATTACCTGCATCCACAAAGAGGTGCCCCCACAGCAAACATTTGTGCAAAGACACAGATGAGCAGTGGAAAGCACTGGCACAACTCTGCTCCTGGTAAATGGCGCATTTCACTTTAAACTGTCTCTTACAACTTTGAGTACCTGGCCCAAAGTGAAATAAATGGCTGTTATTCCAAAGTACAGTAGAGGAGCCACAGATGAGTGGGTAAGACTGGGGTAAGAGAATGGCTTGGACATGCTGAGGTTTGCTCCACAGGGATGGTCCAAATACAAGGCCAGAACAAGAGATCTGGAAGGTTATTTTATCAGAAGTAATTTTAGCAGACTGAAGTAGTCAAACCAAGTCCTTCAACCAGGAGAAACTGTTGGATGGAGCGACTGAAAAACAACTGTGGATCTGTAAAACAAAGAGATTACATTCTCTCTCCTTTTGGAGAGAGACTGGCCAGCTGATGTGATTTTGCACGTACACTGTCATGTCAAGTGCATGTGGAGTGCAGTCAGAGGCAGAGGGGAGGAGGGAGAGGCAGTGGGAAGTCAAACGAAAGTCTTATGAAGGAAAGTCTGGAATAAAAATAGCATGAAAGCCCCGTTCTGCAAGCATGGAGCCAGATGTGGCAATGCAAACTCTCCAGAAATAGTGTCGGTCTCAGATGGTGTTTATGTGTCCACCTCTGTGTATATTAATGCTGCATTACCATTATTACTGCATACTAATGCGTCCACTGCACATGTAGAGGGGACGTCACTGAGCTATAGGGCAAAGCCGAGTTATTACATTAATATATCACACATTTCCGACTGCTTCACCATCTCCTCCCTCCTGAACACTACTCTTAGCCTTTCAAACAACCCTATATGTTAGAAGAATTTTAAAGTGCTTAAGAGGGAGGAAACCAGTAGGGTTCTACAAAACCTGAATAAGGCCCTATAGAAAATATTCTGAAAATATGTTGGCTCCATTCTTCTTTTCCAGCAGCACAAATCCAGAGTGACACCAGTGTGGTTACACTGCTGCTCTAATAGAAGACAACATCACAGGTCAAATGCAAGATTCATAGAATAAAATTGTCTCCAGCACTAATTAGGCTTAATACCTCTTGTAAATCTATTAACCCTCATTAAGGTCACTATAGATCCTTAGCACTAGTATCTCGTTCATTTATCGATCTATGTCTTGAGAGAAGTTTTTGTCACCATTATTGGTGTTCAGAGGTTACTCCAGAACATCTCTGTCAATAAAGAACTCCCTTATTTTTCCAGCCTAAATGAACCATTAGCCCTTTTGTGTGGTTGTTAGTACTCATAGCTTGGTCGTGGAACAGGACCACGAGATAAGTTTTGCTATTGCTGTCAGACCTGCACCACAGAGACTTCCTGAACACACTCAGCAAGAAGGCATCTTTTTTTTCTGATAGAGTGTCCTCACCTTCCGTGGCTTCCTTTCCACACCCATCAGGTGAACAAGACTGGAAAATTGTTCCCTTCTCATCCAGACACAGGCATACCCGCAAGGAATGAAGAGTCATGGCTACCTTTTACCTTCATAAAAAACTGATTGCTGTTGAAGGGTTCAGGTTGTTCAGAGCAGTTCTGTGAATAAACAGCATTGAGTTAATACATTTACACTACAAACACAAAAAAAGGCTTTTTTTTTTTTTTTTTGCATGCATGAGGGAGCTTTCCATTGATCTATTTCTTTGAGTGAATGCAATATTACCTTCAGACTCTTAGATCTGCTTTAAACATTCAAGCCACTTTCCATACAGACACGTCCTAAATTCCCTTCTCCTCTGGATCAGCACAAGCTCCCAAGAATCCAAAATTGTGCCTACTCCATTCCCTCATTGACCAGGTTAATACTTTACACTTCAAAAGCCAAATAAGAAACATCCTCAGGTATCATTATCACTGCATTTTCTTCATATGAAATTTCTCCTCTATCCCTTTTTAAAAAAGTTCTTTTATCTGCTTTTAACAGACAAGAATGCAAACAGAGAGAAAACACAATTCAGGTCCCTGTTCTCATGCCAGTCTGACTTTTAAAGCACTGGTCACTGTCTGCTTCAAGGTTACGTGGCTGAAATCCTGTGACCAGAACCATGAGTAACTTACTCAGCAAAGCAAGCAAACAAAAAAAATCCTTGCTTTGCTCAAATATGCAGCGCTAAGTATTTTTTTGTTTTTCTCTTGCTTTATATCAGCGTATGGACATCTATATAGCTCCATTGATTTAATTTACAAGCACATATAGCAGCAGTAGCAGAGCACTAAGATAAGCCCACAATTTTAATAAAAAGCAAATCTAACAGAGAACGCGATTAGGTACCCAGTGTTATGTCGCACAGCAGGAAAGAAAATTGAATAGTAAGGATTTTGCATCTGAAATATATTGGTAATTTAAAAGTCTTTGGGATTTGATGGCTCGGCAAGTTTGTGCATAATTCACCTCAGTTTGGCAGTTCTAGTACAGTCTGAAATTAAAGAAGTCATCGTATGAGAAACTAAGATTTTGTGATTTCTGACTCTGTTTAGACATAAAGCAAGTGAAATGCCCTTCAGCGATGCCACCCTACAGTTAAACCATGCTGCTTAGCTGCAGTGCTATGTGAATAAAACCTGGTTTCACAATTTCTAATAAATCGGTTTTATACAGGTGAATTCTGTCCCCGATACCTTTGATATGCAGAATTTGTACATAGCAGAATGGAAGTCTGGCAGTGAATTTTTATTGCTCAAGGTCTGATCTCAATGTACAAAGCAAAGTCTTGAGATTAGAAAAATGATTTGCTTCTGGGAAATATTCTACGTGCATGAACATGTTAGGAAGACAGATTATCCTAGTGCTGGATTCTGATCTCTATCTGTGGCTCTTTGTTCAGAAGCAGAAAAAGGAGGGAGAGACTGGAGATGATCTGGGTAAAAGGCTTAGGACTTACTGAGGCAGCTTCAAGTGACTAAACTCTGCCTGTTTGCCCAAGCTCTGAAAAGCTCTGTCCAACAAACTAACCAGTCAATGGCAAGAACTGGCTGAAATATCAGACATAAATCAAAGATAATGGATAACTCGCTTGTTGATGCTATTGCTGCCGCAGCACAGAATTACATGGTTTGTATGGGGGGAAAATTTGTGCTTTATAGGAGTTGCAGTTTTTGCTACAACTGCTACATCTTTGAAGTGTCCACGTGACCTCAGTCTGGCTTTTATGGAAAACTGAAAGCTCATCTGACTGTCGGGCAAAGCTAGCTGGCTCTGAAGAGCAGGAAACAGAGCTTCCTCCAGTTCTCAAAGCTACTCATCAACCGGGTCTCATCTTTATCCTTTGTCACTGCCATCTCTATGCTGCTTTCCTTTTGTTTTCCTTCTCTCTCTTTTCCTTTTCCATTTTCTCTCCCGCTGGCCCATGCCCCTGGGCTGCAGAGTGCTTGAGAGCCACCACACTCTCCCCTCCCCACCCCAAGGTCCTCATGTTCTCACCCAAGATCCCTGGCCCTGGCCAGCTCAAACCTCTTGCCCTCTCCTCACTTTCATAACTTGCTCCCACTTCTGCACAGGCAAGAGACCCACAGAGGCCATTCTGCAGATAATCCCTCAGAAATCACTTAATCATCTAATAATATCTCTTACAACCCACTTAACCGAAGTGTAGCAGGTAGCAGAGTATTACTGTCTGCTCATTTTGATGTATAACCAAAACTAGAGCGGAAGACAGTTCAAATGAAGATTTCCAAATATAGGTTCATGCCGGGGTTCTACCAGGTGATTCCTAAAGGATGATTTAATCAGGAGTGACAAACTTTTAAGGATCCAGTCAACCTTTCTTAAGTGATACAAAATAAACAGGCTCAAAACTCTCACATTAATCTGAAACTGAACCTATAAGCTTTATGAAAGCTGACATCTGCATATGAGAAAATTACACATGGGTGATCAAAGTTTCTCTCGGACAGCATCTACTTCCACCCACATAGATCTGGGGATTTTATGTTTGCCAACAGACACACATACCTCATACATACTGGATGAACTTCTCCAGGCTTGTCCTGAAAACACACTCCATAGACTCCAGCTCCTATCTCCAGCTGCTAAATGAATTGAGAACCAGGGTTTGGCAAGGGGACCCCTCACAGTTGCTTCGTGACAACGTCCCTCAGGGCATCCATGGGGTCAGAGCTATGCTGAGGGTTGCAAAAGTGCTCGAGGTGCAAATACAGCAGTCCCCAGCAGTTCACCTCCTCCAGCAGCAAGCTACAACTGTTGCCTGCAGAGGTTTATATTCACCAAACAGTGGCTAACTACCCTTAATTGCTGTCAGGCTCCCAATGCCAATGATGATATCTAAGAGACTAAACCCTTGCAGCCAGGAATTATACCTGATTTCCTTACCCTGGAGACAATTAACTCTCATTAGCTGAGGAGAATCTCAGCAAACAGGCAAGTTGAAAGGGAGGTTAAGAAAGGTTGCCTCACATTGATGGGATTCATCTGCTTCTCATGGTACGATGCCCTACCAGTCAGATACAGAGTTCATTCCAATTTCCTAGCATGGCAGAAAGATAAATGAAGGAAAGCACCTGTACCTATCTAGCTCCTCCTGAGCAGAAACCGCATGACCTTCTGGCATCCTGACCCCATATTCTGAACAGCCTTAGGAAGCAACACACATTACCTGAGAGATCTCCCAATACCAGGCCATCCACAGGCACAAGATGGAAGCAACCTGATGAAGCACGCTGAAAATGATCTTTCCAAAGTTTTCACAGGTGTTTTGATATATTTGTGCTACAACTGGCAAAGCTGTTTCATCTGTCTTTAGTATCACTAGAGTTCTTAAACCAAGATCTTGAGGGAGAAATAGAGGGGGGAAGTGTGTGTTTGAGGGGGAGCATAACAGTATCTCCTGTTAAATCCACCTCACGTGCGAGCATGTAACTCCAGAGAAGTTTGCTGCCTCATGCTATGAGCCTACATCTCAGCTTTTGGCAGAGGAACAAAACCCTGGAAGCAGTCTGGAGGCATTCACGTGTTTTGCTCCTTGCTTTGGCTACTCTCGAAGCAGCCCAAGCCCTGCGTGCTCTTTACAGAAATATGTTTGCAAGGCATTTTCCTGAAAATTATCACAATGAAAATACTTACAGTTTAGATTCTTCCACTCCCTCATTTAAAAAAAAAAGTTTGAAAAAAGCTGATTTTCAAATTGTTCAAATAACAATGGCAACCTTACCCATAAGAAAATCAAACCAGTCAGCTAAAATGGGTCTTTTAGACTACCCTCTGTATGCCTCGCTTTTTATTCACATCAGCACATATTCTCTCCTGTGTGATCTTGCTAGGATATAAAATATATTCAGACTCTGACTCTTACCTAAGGAGGGTATGAAAGCCTTTTCAGAGCCCTCCCAAGGCAACACATTTGACCCTGCATTCCCCAGGAGGTTTGGACTAGACGATGTTTCGAGGTCCCTTCCAACCCCTGATATTCTGTGATACCTGACACCACAACCCCACGTTTTCCCTTGGCAGTTCAGGGGAGGATTTTAATCATGAACCAAATTATGACATGAACAGCAAGTCAGTTGCTCTAGGTAGCCACCCTCAGAGGAGCACAAGGAAGGAAGCAAACCAAGAGTAGGTCACTTTGGAGACCTCCATCATCATTAAAATCACTTTACACCTGAAGTGACAGGAGTAAAATTTTCCTAAGGGTATTCACCCAGTAAATGGATCAAAAAGAGCTGTTGAAATTTGCCCATGAGTCTAAGTCCAGTTGCTCTCAGTCCTACTCATTCCTGCAACACTGAAAGTACGGCATAAAAGGGCAAGGGAGCTAAATTTGACTGCTCTGGGTCCTTGCTTATAGTCTGTTTGAAATATGAGGCATTATCTAATTTTCCTTCACATCAGAAGAGCCTCAAACCTCTAGCTCTGAAATGAAACCCCTCTGAGGCTCCCTGATAATGCCCTTCAGCAAGTATTTCACAATCAAACTGAGTCTTGGTATTTCTGCAAGATGCCAGAATTGTGCCAGCACATCTGTTTAGGCTGAATGACTGGCTCATTTGGGCAAGTCCTTCTGCCTCTGTTTCCCCTTCCTAATAAAATAAGGATAAAAATTAAACCCTGAGTAGACTGAAGTTCTTATCTCAGTTCCAGACATTGTCCTCACTTTTTTAAATGCCCTTCAAGATATAAGAAGGAGAATGTTTGATGTTTTTTTTTTCACTGATGCCATTCTCATCTGTTGTTCATCGCAAACAGACCGGAGGATTTTTTTTTTTATATTGATGTGCATCTTATCTTTACACTCGAAAGCCAAGGCAGAAAAATATGGAAAATAAAAGAATGGAATGGAATGGAATGGAATGGAATGGAATGGAATGGAATGGAATGGAATGGAATGGAATGGAATGGAATGGAATATAAAGGGGAAAATGCTAAACGAAGTACATGTTGTTAAGAAAAATGCTGAGAGGACTTAACTCAGCCTTGGGATAATGATATGTATTAGAAAAAAAATAAAGTGGTTTCTGCAAGAAGAATACAATAAGGAATGCTCTAGGACTTTTTATAATATAACAGCTATTTAGGAAAAGGAACTGGAAGATGTCAGTGAATGAAACATGTGGGAGACTATTAAAGGGACATGTAAGAGTGACAGTTTTAATTTAAGGAGATCGTAAACTAATGATGACCACTGGACCTTCAGCTGCACACTCTCTTGGTTTTACCTCTCTCTAGAAGGCAGAAATTAGGCCAGCAAGAGAGAATGGATCAGAGAGGTGGTCTTCAAAACATGCAGCAGAAAGAAAGCGCAATGTCACATTAAACAAAACCAAAATCAGAACTGCAACAACCACAAGACCGCCTTTGTTTTCGCCAAACCTGTTGAAGCTGTGGTGTGTTTTACACATTAACCTCTCCATGCCACGAGCAGCACAGGGCCAGACAATACGGAGGTGATAGGTCACTGAAAGCAATAAAGCACTGCTTTATCGATGCCTGTGCTCCTAAAAATTCAACCCCAAATTCTTTCCAGATATTCAGCTGGATGATGGAAGTTTTATTTGCAGGTTAAACCATAGAGCAAACTGCAACCCTTATGCCCTCTTAAATCATGCAGCCTCCTTGGAATGACTAAAATTCCCTCTGAGTTGCATTACACAGTTTGTAAATGTCTGGAAGGCATAAACCACTAATGCATGTAATTTTTCTTTTCCCTCCTGCCATTTCTCCAGCTTTCCCACACAGATTGCTGCTTTCTCCCAACCACTTCAACAACAGGATATATTTCTGTCTCAAACCCTATGCACTATCTCTCCTGATCCAAGGAGTCAGATTACACTGAGATTCAAAACATACTTCCTTGCTGAACGAATCAGACATTCATTTTTTCGCCTACAAGAACGTATCTGCTTGCAAACCAGGTGTGGTCACCTCCAGAATTTCCTATAGGGAGAAG
The DNA here is from genome assembly GCA_020746105.1 of Trogon surrucura. Classification (NCBI taxonomy): domain Eukaryota; kingdom Metazoa; phylum Chordata; class Aves; order Trogoniformes; family Trogonidae; genus Trogon; species Trogon surrucura. The sequence continues at coordinate 15,812,555 of CM036627.1, read as the reverse complement.
TTGAAGGCCTTGGAGAGAAGTTACTGATCTTCACAGCCTGACTGGAGCCAAGAGAAAGCAATGCCTTGATGCACACACAGTGCACAGTACTGAGCTCTGCTGGAGACAGAGCTGGACCCATTTCCCATGTTTCTTTGGATCAGACTCTTGGACGAAGGATTTTTCCAGAAAGTTGGCTCTATCTCCTCCTGCAGTCTTCTGCAGGTTCCATCTGTCCAGCACTGGAGGTTTCCTTCTCCAGGAGACACATGTTCAGCCACAATAAACATGCTCAGTTCTGCTCCTCATCATTTCTGCCAGATTAAGTTTGCATGACATCTAGCACCGATTCTCAAGGATAATTTTCACATACAACAAGCTTCTCCGCTCTTTGAATACTCTTGAGTTAACAGCATATCCAGAAGCTGCTTGTTTCTATCCCTTCTTTTCAAAGTAAGGCACTCAAAAGCCCCAAATACCAAAGCCAAGTAGATCTGGGCTACCTCACCTTTAATTCTCTCCAGCTCAGTAATAAGATGCACTCTGTATTAAAAGTAGATTGCTTGGGTTTGAGCACTTGGATTAATTTTTCACACAAGCTGTACCTGGAGCGCCCTCAAAAACATTTTTACAGTCATCCTGAGGAGGAGCTGAGCATGACCTCAGTCATCACTTCTCATCCTCACTTAACACAAACACCAACACATCTCAGATATGTGTCTAAAGCCTTCTCTACTAGTCACCAAATCCGTACCTCCACGCAAGTGTTTTTGCATGTCTACCACACTAAAGTCACCCTCATCTTTGAATAGCACAGCTAATAATTCTGGTATTAAATACCTACGGTAAAGAGCAAAGGCAGAAAAACAATCTGCTCTCTGCTCAGTTTTATACTCAGAGTGATGGCAACAATAAACTAACAATTTTGTTATACATCTGTGTAACACTACAGCTGTCTCAGACACTTATCCTCGTAATTTAAAACTTCACTTATATTCTGTTCCAGGCTTAGCCTCCAGAAACCTTTGCAACAAGAAATGAACTTTTCTTGACTTGTCATGGTGTTTACCTCTGCAAGGCTGATGGCTATAAGGCTGGCAGCACCTCCAAGACTTAAGAACAGAGTAATCACTTAACATACACAGGCTGAATTCAGATAATGGGTATGGAAAGCAGTGTGATTCTCAAAACTCACATTAGCCAGCCGTAACTGCTTCCATGTGTGAAACTGATTCAGAAATGTTAAAACAACAGGAATGTTCAGGCTGCTTCTAGCTGGGACAGAAATACACAATTTTGTCACTGTCTTTGGAAACAAAGACAATACTGAAGGTGAGGGAGAAAAGCAAATGCCACCCAGGATTTCTGATGTTGATGTAGGTTTGTGCAAATGTAGCTCTATGAAGCTTGCAGGAGGTTGTTTTCATCATCTGTTTGTTTGCTCCTGAATGTTTTTGTCCATTTTCCCAAGGCCAGTGACCTATAACCACACATGGCAGTGTTGGGTTTTGAACTCTTACAGGCCCTCCTGCAGGATTCTGATTTTATTCACTCCAGAAGGCACTGCAGCTCCTGCCTGGGATTCCACATGTCTCTACTGCCAGATGACAAATACCTGCATGCCAATAAGTTTCTGTGTCTGTTTTCGTACCTTGTAGTGAATATTCTTGTAGTGAATAAATAAACACCAAAGTGGCACAACTTGTTCTGCAGGAATTCAGTGAACAGCCCTCAAGTGGTGCTTGCTAACACATCCCCGCTCCCTCATTTCCTCCTTCTTCAGGACGATTCCTCTCTCCTTGGGCTCTCTTTTTTTCAAAAACTATTATCCTTTCTTTTAAAATAAGTTATTTCTCAATGCTGCCTATTTCTTTGAACCTCTGATCAGTGCAACTAATCACTTAATTGTGGGCTGGTTAGAGATACCAGGCATTCCAAATGAGCTTTTCCAGGTAGTAGGCAATCAAACTCTGCCAGATTTCCCAACTCCGCTCAGCTCGATGGAGTGAATCCAAATGGGTTTGGCAAGTCCCACCACCCACGCACGCACACCTACTAGTATTTTATTCGCTGAGCAACATTTTCTTCTCCCCGTTGTCCCACCCACCATGGTACCTTGGCCAGGAAGGGAATTTGTAGTTCAGCAGTTCAAAAGAAAACTCATTCATCTTGCATTGAAAACTGTGGCAGGGGCACAGCTGCCCTGTCCTGACTTGTCTGGAGAGATAAATATGCTCCAGCACTGAGCTCCCATCTGGAGAAGACACGTGGAAGTTCTCCTGCTGTCACCCCAGTGTCTGGTATTGCAGAACTTCGGCTTTCTCTTAAGTCTGGGGATGAGCAGGATTCTCTGCCGGCATCTGAAGGAGCTTCTTTCTGTCAGGCAGCTGGGTGCCAAGGCATCAGAAAAATCCACCCTCTCAGCTTTTCCAAAGCAATACAATAATACCATGCAAGCTCCATGGCTACATAAGGCTCCAGTGAATAAGATACAAGAAACTAAATAAAAGCAAAGGCCTTCAGCATTATAAGCCCCTCAAAAGATGTGAGGACTTATTTTTCATGTTTTATTGCTTCCATGGCTGTTTTCATTCTCCTTGCAAAATGTTCAGTGTTCAGGCAATATTAAAAGCACCTGAACAGTAAACTTTCAAAAGCACACAGTCAATGCTCTAAACTTTGCTTTCTTCTCTTTTATCTACGCCTATGAAAAAAAAAAAACCTGAATGGAAACACAGGTTAACATTTCTAGAGAACTGACAAAAACGTTTTTCTGCCTCCAGACTCCCAGCTGCCTTCCCACAGGAATTTGCTACAAAAATGCATTCCCTGAAGTCCTGCTGACACCGTTTGCTGGTTATGATGCACAGGGATTGTCTGACCTGGTAAAGCAGGAGGCAAATGGTGTTTTTCAAAGGAAGCAGGGCAAATGTAGGAAGAAATATCAAATGCAGGAAGAAATATCAAATGCTGTATTTCTTCACTGATCATTGAAAATAACAAGGATGCATAGGTAGAAACTATCCTTCCTTCTACCCCTTGCAAATCATCTGTATCTGAGCCAAAGTCAACATTTCAGTTGGTAAGTAGCTAAAATGCTGCTCAAGGAAAGGTGATGCCCTGGTCCCAGCATCATTTGCACCATTTCCTTCAGGAGGTTCTGATGTTGCTTTAAGATCAGACATATCCTGTGTGAAACAAATACAACAAAGCTGAAGTCCTGCATTCTACCATCTCCCTATCTCTGGCTTGGAAAAAAAATGCAACTGAAACTAAGCAAAGGAGCTAATTCAACTTTGTTGTTAAATGGGATGCCTGTTTAGCTCTCGGCCTTGTGCCGATCCGTTGCTGCTCCCTGCAAAGGGTTCTCTCCCACAGCCTCTTTATGAGCCCATGGGATAAACAGAGGCCCAGGGACAGTGACAAATCCGACTGAAGCAATCTTATGTTTCTTACATCTTCATCTTACCTCCTGCCTTATCTGTAATTAATATCTCTAAAACGCTTTGAACTTTCTTTTTTTTCTTATCTCAGCTGTGGTGCAGCCCCTGGATGCAATGACTTGAAACAGCCTCCTGGAGGGATACAGGCTGGTAAATGGAAGGAATCTCCACCTGCTTATCATTTATGTTTTGCAGTATTAAACATGACTGGAGTCAAGCACTTCTTGCAGGCTTTAATATTAGTGTGGTTTATTTTGGTCAACAGGATAAGTCAATTCAGTTCTGGTTCGGATCAAGCTGTGATTTTCCGAAGTGACTGACCAAGTTTCTCTCAACAGCTTGCTTCTGCAATGACTTGGGTGATACGTACATGCTTCTGAAATACGAGAAACTTCAGGGAGATATAAGGAAGGGTTTATGAACCAAACCAGTCTGAGGCAGTGGTGTTCTTAGCAGTGTCAAAATAAGACCCATGTGTCTAGTTTGATTCCTCTGTATGTCCACAGATTGCCTTCCATGAGGAGTATAAAGGTTTTAATTTGTGACAAACAGTTGCACAGACTAATTTACTATGGAAAGATCCAAAGAATTTCAGCACCAGCCACCTTCTTAATTTTTTTTTTTATTTTATTTCTACTATCTCTAATTACAGGCATGAATTCCAGGTAATAAGTGGGTTACATTTTCTGCTAAGAAAATGATGTCTATAATTATAGGCACATGTTCAACTGAGATATTGTGGCATCCAGTGCTTCCACAAAGATGATAATTGTCAACCTTTGCACTGTAATTAAGTCTAAATAGGAATCCTAATCATTTTCCAAATGAGCAAACAGTAAGACTATCTTAATTGGCTCTGTTGTAGCAATGAATGAAACTGATTTACTCTATGAGTTAATTAAGTTTTATGAAAGCCCATGCCCCCCTCTCCTCAAAACCCACACTGTCAGCAAATGCTTGAGCTAATTAGTTCTGTATTGTTTTAATGCTGTGTGATAATATTACCTGCATTATCCTATTAGGAGCCCTGGTTTTCTGCAACCTTGATTTCAATTTGCTTGGAGCAACTAGTTTGCCTTTGATTCACCTGTTTCATGGGTTCATGGCCTTCTTTTCCCTTTGAGGCTTATGATTTCAGCAGGACTCATGAACAAGAGGATGCTATGGAGTTTGGTGCTCAGCTTTCCTTACAAATGCTCTTTATGCTTAACCGTGACATAGCAGGCTCAGTGTAAGTGATCTTGTCTCACAGGTTTTCTTTTCACTGCTATTCATGTGGGATACTTTTTCTTATCGAATGCCAGCGCAGTCAGTCCAGCAGGGCTCTGCTAAGCATGGACCGCACCGGGAGGTTGAGTGGATCGCTGGGTGCCGTGTAGCATCCCGGGGTAAACAGCTACACTACACAAGCCAGCCAGAACCAACGTGCCTTGCTCTTGCCTTCTGTTCTCACACTCAGCATAATCACCCACTACGGTTAAGGAAATCATTTGAATTCTCAGTTTGACTTACTCCATTCCTACAAAAACAGCAATTGCATATAACTATGCAGGAGAAGAGTCAGGAAACTCTTCCACATCACTTCACAGTCTGATCTGCCAAGGAAGCCACACGTGTGCCCAGGAGACCCAGGCGTTGGTTCAGGTAGTAGCTGCCACAGCTGTGGAAAGAGAGAAATTTTGGATTCACCCATCAGCCAGTACCAATCAGCACAGGTACCCTACGTCTGTGCAGATACACTGGTTTATTATACATGAAGACCAGGTTTCCCCGCTGCTTCTGGTCTCTCTCTGCATTCCCACCTCAGCTGTTTGCCTAGAACATATTTATTCTTCCTTTCATGAAGGACTTGAGCTGCAAAATAAATGCAGAGTAAAATGTTTCCAATGCACTTGCCCAAATATAATGATTTGTGCAATTTAGTGGAAAAAATCACAGAGCTAAAAAAAATATATATGCTTCCTGTGGCGAGAGCACCTGAAAGGCAATGAAATTCCATTACCTGAAACAAGCCCATAAACAGCATTACAGAACAGCCACTTGTCAGTGCTGGATGCTATTTGTGGGAAGCCACTAATTGCAGCTTTCATAAAACGGTTTGACTCCCTTCCAGGCTGATGCACAGTGCATTCCAAGTGGGTGATTTAGAACCTGCAGAAAGCCAAATGCCCCAGCCATAGGGGAAAGCTGCCACTTTTGGAGTCCCTAAGGAGAGCTCCCAAGCTGAGCAAGACGTTGGCCCCTTCTTGTCAACTGTCTTCTGTGCTGTCCATGTCTCCTCCTCTATCAGGGCAACCATGAAAACCAAGGACCTGTGGGAGCACGAATGGCAGCATCCATTTTAAGGGGCAGTCTCCATCTCCAACAGATTTAGTGTTGTAGGAAATCTAGGCAGAACAAATAAATTGCAATCTATTTGCCTAAACAGAGACAGTTAACATCTCTTGAGATGTTACACTTCAGGTTTCATGATATTGGCAGACACAATGTTAGACCTACAGGAGACCTCTGCCCTCCTGGAAGGATGGCTGAGGTCAGGTGGGACATAGTGACCATCCCAAGTCGTTTGTGAAGACTATAGTTAGGCAACAGTTGTGGCACAAATAGCTTTTCTCATGAGCATACAATGAGATCACAGCAGAAGTAGGTCTTTCTAGTTTAACGCTTTAGAAATCACCTTTCTTCCTTATTGCCTTTTTTCTTATGTAACGTGATCTCCCTCATAGAACAAATAAGGAAAATAATAATTAAGACAAACTTCTTATCTTCATTCTGAATCCAAAACACACATGCTTTACCCCTGGCCCTAGGATTGCTTCATATCTTGCCCCATGAATCTATACAGATGACTCAATACAACATGTTTGATTGGCAGGTGGGAAAGCTGGCATGCAGCAGTGCGATTCATCAGTCCTTCCAGAGCACCCAGAGAAGACAATCTGCTGATGTTTGGATAGTTTGCATGTTCTTATCTCGGTGGAACTTGTTCACACAAGCAAGGTTTGATTTTATGTTATCCTAAGCCTTGCCCTATACTTGTCCTAGTAGCTGAAAACAAGTTATTTTAGCCAAAGGCTCCAAAATTCTCACCCTTTTTTCAATAAAAATAAACTGATCAGTGACTTAAAAAAAAAAAGGAAAAAAAAAAAGGAAGAGAGAAAAACAGAACAGTATTTTCAGTGGCTCATGAGCTGGAAAAACAACATTTTTTTTTTAATGAGGGGAAAAAAAATAAAGATTAAGGCCACTCAGCAGCTGAAAAAGCAAGCACTTATTAAAACAAAATATTTAATGTTCACAACCATTCAATGGTTGGAAAAGCATGTTCTAATGACCACGTTTAATAATGTTTAGAGCCACCCAGGGCCTTGAAAAGTAACTTCTTGCTTAACCTTATAGAGCTGCTGATTCTAATAAATAACACGCGTGTTGAATTTGTGTGTTAGACTCCCTACCAATTCTGATGAGAAAAGAGTTAAAACCCCAAAACTCCAAGTACCTCTGCTGCGAATGGAGGGAAGTTCGAGACAGGTAACTGGTAGGAGAAGAGAGGAGGGACAGGAAGAAAGTGCTGCAGAAAGAAGCTGAGCTCACTGCTATTCTTCCTAGTGGAGAATATCCAGCATCCAGAGGGTCACTGCATTGTCCCAGTATGAGAAAGTGGAGAACAAATACAAGTTTTCTATTGCTAGGAAAAGAGGGGAGATTGCATCACTGCAGACACCTCCGACATCTTCACAAACTGAAGGCACTGCAGATTGTAGCTGGGACAGATAAATGTGTCTCCAAGCACCCTGTAACATAAGAGATTCTTCTCCAGTTTGACAGTCTAATGGCTTGTCCTGAGGCAGCATCATAGATTTATTTGAAAGATGATTATATTAACACAGATGATGTTTGTTGGGCAACGGTCCTGCTTTATCTGTTTGCTACTCAGAAACAGCCTATGCATACTGAAAAATGGTTTTAATTTTGCTGTATTTAAACCAAAATACACTCGGAGTCTAGTCCTAAGAGATCTGAGGTATTGTGAACTAGCCCTCCGAGCCTCAGCAGTGTGACTGCCTCGAACCTGAAACAGCGCTGCAATTTGTTGTCAGTATTTCACACTCCTCTGATTTTCATAAGCGGAAAATAAGTGCTTGAGGTCGTCTCACCTTGTTGACGGGGATTCAGGGAGTCGTTCTGAATCTGTCTATGCATTTGGAGCCTTTCCAGAAGCTCAGCATGGTACCTGCAAAGCAATTTGTCTTTGCAAAAATATTTTGCCATTTAAAGCCGCTAAGTGGCAGGGAAAAGCAAGTCCTGAAAATATATGTTGTGCTTAGTGTTGGTTCATAGCTGTACATACTGAGGGCTTTAAATGTGATGCAGTAAACCCTCTTAGAGAAACCAGCTCCTAGGCTGCTGTTAAGAGAACCCTTTCCACCCAGCAGAAACAGGAGAAATCAATGCACGTTAATCAAGGTATCAGATAGAAGAGAGATCTATCAACAAATAGAAATAGGACCAGTCTGCCGGCATGGTGCCAGGCATCTGGCCAAGACTTTGTGCAAATAAAGCTACAGTGAAGGCTCCCAGCACAGCGATGAGATGACAATCAACAGCAGTGTTTGAACTCGTGCTTGCAGAAGTCTGTTGTGCCCATCTGACCCTACATTAATAACCAATGCCAAGCTCAGACTGTAATTAAGATGATGACAGGAATTGCTCTGAACATCTGACTTCAGTTGCCTCAAAGGAACTGTCATTTCTTGGGTAAAACTGGAAGCTTCGGCTGTTTAATTTCGGATGACACTCATTTGCAACGTCCCAGCTCATAGCAGTGACTTCCAGCTGAAGGAACGTCTCCGTGAAGGGCACACACAGACCTGAATGTTTGCAGTGTCATAGCCTCAACCTTCATCCCCAATGAAATAATTTTCTATTCAGAGGGAAGACATACTGATTAGTTTTCCCATGCTGAAATACCGGTTTTGTGTTCCCAGCTAAAAGGCTCATGCAGCTTTGATGAAAAGTTGTGTCTGTAAAGAGATATCAGGTAATTTAAATCTATCAGCCACTTCAGATGCTGCTGCCCATGGTCAGTAACTGGGGCATCACCGTGATAGGATTTGGGATTCTGGACCTTGGAGAAGATGGACATCAGTATATCAGCAAGCTGTACAGTGATATGGGAGTTGAATGGAGATTTTGGGGGATGACCACAGCTCTCACAGAGTCTGAGCTATTTCTCAAGAGACATAATTTACAACAGTTATATCCACATCCCAGTGTCCTGCCTGGTCCACAGGCATCCTTTACAGTCTCCCCCAGCCTAGGCTGAACTCTTTCCTCCATGAGGGAGGAGTTTAGCACAGAAATGCAACACTATGAAAATCCGCAACCCGGCAGGGTTGAGGCAGAGTTTGCACATATTTGAGGTCCTGGAGCTCCTCAGCTCTGCACTTGGAAGAGGTTCCCTGAGACTGCCAGCTCTGCTTGCAGGACACCTGGAAGGATCCCAAGATAACTTGTCCCAGGACCAATGCAGCAACACACCAATGTCTGCCAGGTGTCCCACTGCCTCAGGGTGCCCTCCTGCACGACTGGCAGGTTCTCAACCATCATGACATACACTGGAAATCCCTCTGCTCCTCCCAGCGCAGTGATTCCCAGCATGTCCGAGTCCCCCACCCACCTCCAGCCACCTGACTTTCTGCCAGCAGGTGACATGGTTCTGTCTCGGTGGGCTCTGGCCCACACCCAGCTGGACTCACAGCACAGTGAACATTCAGCATCATCCTCTGTTAGGAATAAACCCTCAGCAATAAAGGGAGAAAGGGGCCCTTCTCCCTCCTCTTCATTCAGAGACTGTGATTTTTATTGTCTTCTGGCTCCTGCACTCAGCTGAGTTGCCCTCCCCTTACTGCCAGGCCCAAAATTTTGAGGTTTTTCCTAAAAGACCTGAGAACTTTCAATTACTGGCATTACTTAGTTGAAATATTTTTATTTTTTTCTGCATACCGTGAGAACAAGAATCTGGCTTTTCCTCCCTCTTCTTTCCCTTATAATTTATTTTTAATTGCAGCTGAGATGGAAATTACACTGATATTAAAAGGCCAGACAAGGAGGGCTGCAAAATATAACCGTGGCGAAAGTATAAATTAATGGGGATCAGCCCAAAAGAAGGATCCGAGGGGGGATGACCCACAAAGAACTGAAGGTAGCAGTTATACAGGACACATCTGTTGCTGCTCCCAGCAATATTCAAGTATCCTGTAAGAAACTAGTGGTTGCTTCTCCTGGGACTCTTTCCCATTTACTGCAAACATCCTGACAAAATCCTACAGCTTAGCATCTCCCAGCAGCTTCCACCACCTGCTCTTTCTAGCCTCCAGCCCTGGGTTTGTCCAAGCTCTCACAGATACTGTGTAGATGAGAGCAGCCTGCAAGAATCCTGGGGAGGAAGCACATGTCTTTCTGCATGTCTAAATGAAAAATGCCCCGGATCCAGTTTCCTCCTCTTAAGATCGTACGAAACACACGTGCTGTTTTCTCTTGAGGAGCTGCAGGGAACTACCTTAAGCCCTATGATAGGTTTGACAACAGCTGCAGCAAGATTAATGTTTTAACTACATTAGTATCCTTATTGGTACTAAGTGGTTTTTCATATATTTGCTCGTCCACAGTGGTACTACAGGATATGTACCCGCTGGGAATGCTGTAATTTAAACAATAAAAGGACATGATTCACCTGTACCAAATTTTCACTCATGATTCCCGATGAATTTACTGGGATTGCTTATTATTTAAAGTAATGCAAACATAGCAAAAGAGAAACAAAACTCCAGGTCTGAGGAGCAAGGATGGTAAAGTTCAGCAACAAGGAGGGCTGGCGGGGGAAGGCAGGTAACAAGAATACTCTGCTACATGAGGACACCCCAGCATCCTCTGAATTTCTCTTTCTCCAGGAAATTTTATGGGATGAGAACTATGAGTAAATGGTACAAAACATGTTGAGAAGTATAGATCTGATGTCAAGAGAAGCCAAATACAGTAAAGTATGGTTAAGAGAACTGGAAAGAAGTGAAGAGATTGGTCTATCAATACAAAACCTGCCCTTACCTTAAGCTCCAGGGATAATTAAAATGGGGGAATGGGGTCTGGCTGTGATGGGAGATGACTGGAAACCAGTAAGGTTCATCTTGTCCAGAGGAAGAAGAAAATAACAAAATTAAGTAGGTAATTAATTTACTCACTTCCTAGCACAGTCCTGAAATGTAATTATAACCACTTTTTTTCTTAGGATTATTATTATTTGTTTCATTGACTTTTTGTTTAATGATTTCTCTAAGAGAAAGAAAGAAGCTCTGTCTGCAGAGCTATGTTGAAATATCCTTATAGTTGGTCTGTCAGCCTTTGCCAGCTGAGCTAAGCTGCAGAGAGGGAGGTTTTTTCCCGAGGATGCCATCACCTTTCTTCTTTGCAAAAAGAATAATAGAAGGACTAAAACTTGTCAGGAGCTGCTCATGACAATGGCTTTCTCAGCTGCTTTTGTCCTTAAACCATCCCAAAGGTACTTAGCTCCCAGGGGAGATTCACAATCCAAACTTTTTTTGGGAGAGAAAGAAAAAAGGGAGAGGGGAATCTTTCAGGAATTTGACAACATCTGCTGCCTCACATCTGAAAAAGTCCATGTAAGGCAAGACAGGACTGTTGCTCTTTAAAAAATATTCACCAGACATAGCTTGTAAGGCAGCTGTTGAACTGGACACATTTATAACCACTTCTTAATAGTCCAAGAGCAATATGATTGCAGCTTCTGTATCATCATCCCAGTGTCTAATACAATGAAAGTAATTTGGCTGAAGGGGTTTAGGAGCACAGAGGCCTTTTCTGATGCTCTCACTCAAACTGGGCTAGTGGCACTGAAGTCAACAAGCAGAAGTGTTACAGAGTTAACTTTCGGTTGCAACCCATTTTGGGGAGAATTCAAGTTTTGCCCTGAAAAATATTTTTAAAATATCCAGAAAAATAAATCGGGCTTTTAGTAAAAGATTGCTGCAAGTTAAAAATATCTAAGTGGCTCTAGTGGCAATAATTCCTGATTTCAGAAACTGTTGCTCATTAAAATAATGAAGAGGTTCCAACTCGTTCTAAGGTTAAGCTCAAATTACCAGGAAGACAGTGAGAAACTTTAAAGTCTGGGCTTGCAAGGAAGTGGGGAAAATAGTTGAAAATGTGTGAAAAAAGTAGTTCTTTGCTTTGCTGAAAAAAAGCCAAATGTTTGCAGGGAATGTACCAGGCCTTATGTTGGGAAATGGAGGCCTCTAAATCTGCAAGTATCATTACAGTGCAACAGAGGTTCACAAGAACACAAGGAGTTAAATCTTCTTTCTACTGACAGGACTATTTTTTTTCTCCTGCTCTGAGAAATAACCTGGTTAGACTCCTTGGAACAGCTGTTTTCTACCATCCTTGTCATCTGTTTTACAAATTACCTAGATATTAAGTGAATATTTCTTATGATTCCAGCCTGAGAGCATCTGGAATTCTTGAAAACTGCCATCACTTCAGGTTTCCCTTCCACCTCCTTTACATCCTGTCTTCCTCTCTTTGGTGACAAAATTAATTTTCCCCCTAACATGCTAATGTTCTTAAACTTCGAGATCTGGCAGATTCTCAATTCTGAGGGTAAAAGCATGCATGCAGAGGAAAGGGTATTCCTTACTCTTTGTGAATCCCAACTATTTTAAAAATCTTGTCCATATAGTAATAATTCCAAGGGAAAGGGCTGAATTGATCGGAAAATGTCAACTGCTGTAAGAAAATTCCTCAAAAGTCTTTAGGGAACACATGCTATGTGACCTCTGCCTCTTGCTGAAACGAGGAAATTGCTCTCCTTCCTCTTCCATCTGATGGATCTCCATCGCAACAGTCAAATCCACGGCCTAACCCAAACCATAGTCCAAAGGTGAGTCAGATGCAGACCACAGGCTTGAAGAGCTCGGTGGTGGAACATTAACCAGTAGATTTATGACCTGAAAGTTAACATCGAAGAGCAGGATGGGCAGCGTGAAGGAGTCAAAGGAGAGAATGATTGTATACATTAAAGAAACGAAACGTGATGTCCCAGTTCACAGCACGATGCACTTTAAAGATCTGTGACAACATGGCATCTCAAGACTTTAAGTGCAGCAAAGGTATTTTGCTAGTCTTGTAACAAGATATTGCATATTCTCTAATTTGCCACCTGCTGCCTGCATTACTCAATGTGCATCCTAAATCAGGCATCTCTCACTGTAATTGCACTTGGTTTCCCTCTCTCCAAATTATCAAACACAGCTCTGCTTCCCTTGCAGCAACCTAAACCAATTCATCAGGGGTCAGCATTGTGTTCTTCTCTGCCATGTGGCAATAGAACAGGACTTGTGACTTCTCATTTGGTCTTCCTACACAGATTCCTCACTGGAATACACCAGGGACTCATTTTGAGTTTTATTTGTCTGCCTTCAGGTCATTTATGGTGATTGCTTACTTCTTTGTAAAGGTTACAACTGCCAGCACCGTGCTGCTTTGATGTAGCAGGCTGCCACCAGTAACGGCACACGTGGGCAACACGTAGAGGTTTCCAATCTCTCCTGCTGTCTCCTTACCCTGCAAGTCAGTCTTTCTCCCTGTGAATAAACAGTGATAGATTTTGCTGCCTGGGTTGTCACCAGCGACATGAAGCAGCAGAGGGGTGCGTGGTCCCCACCGCGGGAGCAGCCCAACAGCCTCAGCATTGGGTCTGGCTCCACCCGTGTGAGGGTGGCGAGCTGTTGGTCTGCTGAGAGACTGGGCGGTTTTGAATCTGCCTGTCTGAGCACTACTGAGAGGAAAATGTGTGAGGGATGTGCAGGGTCTGGGAGTGCTACGTTATCCCACTCACTCGGACACAAAAGCGCACCCTTGCCGTGCTGTGGGCCACAAAGCTGACCCTGCTTGGTGCCATCAGCAGGAATCTGTACCAGAGCAGCTACACAACTTTCAGGGTCTAAGGTGGGATCTCTAGGTGGCAGGTGTACTGACTTGCTTGAAATGAGATTTAGCACCTGTAGCACATCGTTGCAGACAGCCCTTAATGAAAAAGTCCTGGGTCAGCAGTCAGAGGACGATCTTTGACCTAGGACCACTGTGGCCTTTAGCTCATAAGCAACTAAAATGAAATAAGAGCGGTGTCCAGCGAGAATCGCAGACTGGAGAAAGGCCTTGAAAAGTATTTATCTACCTGATCGATCTGGTTTGGATCTTGCTGAGTTTTAGGAAATAAACTCAGAACTGAAGTTGTGCTGCTTTCTAAAACTACCTGACACCATTGCTGCTGAATTAGCACCACTGAGGTCATTGAATGATGGGTCGAATTTTTGTCCCACCTGGATTTGGAACACTCAGCAGCTCCCAGACACCAACGCCCTTCCTCCCAAGCATATCCATCATGACTGGCATTGATGGATTAGCCAAGGAATGACTGGACATGAACTAATGAGCCCCATTCAGCTAAGGCAGACACATGCTAGAGGGGCAGCATAATGGAAGCTTTCATTCCACAGGATGCATCTGCACTGGAGACCTTGCCCAGCCAGAGTTTTGCAAACCCACGAGCCTCTAGCCTGTTTGGAATGCAGAACATTGTACAGCTTCTGACAACCACAAAGTGTGAGCAACGTCCTTGCTGTACTGTGCGGCTTCCCCATGGCACCAAACTAGCACAGCAGCCTCTGGAGAGGTGTCCAAACCCACCCACATCTACTGGGGTAGGACCAGAGCAAGCCACTAATGGTAGTAAAATATCTACTGATGTTGATACCAGGAGCACAGCTAGGTGAAAGCTGTGATAGATCCACTTCTGAAAGACAATTTAAGACAGAGATGAGTGTGTAGAGGCAGTTCCAAAATGGGACTCACAGGAAACCCACCAACCTTTCAAAACTGAGAGCAGACCTCTAGCATGTTAGTGTCTGTCTGAAAGGGCAGGTCCCTCCTACAGCCTAAAGCAGCCATTCACTTTTAGCTTTCCCCTAGGACTTGCTCTAGTCCTGCTTCACTCTTCCTTCTCTGCTCTGTCTTGTTGTCCTCTCTTCAAGTTCTACATTCATGGATCAACAATCTCCACATGTCATGGTAGGAATCTCCCTGTTAAAAAAATCCTCTGAACTGCAATTACCTGGAAACCTCAAAAGTGGCCAGTTCTATCTGTGACAGGTAAAATGTTCCCTCTTCACAAGATGCTCTTCAGAATATTTTATGTAACACCCTGGAATCTGCAGCAACTGTTTCCCATTTGTAAAATCTTCTTTTCCATATGACACATGTGACCAAACTCCTCATGTAAATACTGTGGCATTGCATATCTCCATGAGTACACACTGTCACGTTCTCTTTTGAAGATGACTGGCAGCATACTGGATACAAACAACAGCTGGAAGTAGGGAAGCAAGAGGGAGATCAGATGAAACTGTGAGTAAATACCATAGGGATCGTGTAAAGTGGGTGTTAGCTGGGAGATTCTTAGAAAGCAGCACTAAAATAACAGCCCCTTGCATTTAAAAATTATTTGCTTGTTCATCTAGAATGAAATATCAATTGGTAGAGAGCTAACAGGGGTGAATAATTATAGGGGTGAATAAGGATATAGCCAATACAGATTTGCTGATTGTTTTTTGTCAGAAAGGTACATTTCACACCCATCAAGCATTTAATTAATACCCACGCAGTAGGTGAATTTAGGAATTCACCACAGAGTTCCTCTTCCCAGAGTTTCACTCTGGGAGAAGCATCTCCACAGAGCACTTTACAGCACAGATCTTCCTCAGTGCAACATCTGGCAACAGAATGGAAATTGATGTTGTATAAAAAATAGATCATCTGTATGCTATTTTCCACCCTTCTCAGGAGGGAACCTTTTAATTGGCTGATAATATCCCCCCTTTAGTCTGTCCTCTGAGAGGATTATATAAATCAGGCATCTAAAAGGTCAAGGGATTCCCAGGGGAGGATCCATAAAGAACAGAAAGTTTATGCCGCAGCCATCCCACTGCCTCCCCCCAAGATACGCAGAGGAACCACAGAGGTGCAAACCCACCTCTCGCATGGCCCTGAAGCTCCTGTTGAGCACAAATTCCCACTAATGAACATTTGCTTCTGTCTCACCAGGAAAATCCCAGTGAGTGGCACCAGTTCCAAATGTGAATTTGCAGGGGAGTGGACTTTGGGCTCTACCTCCATCCACTGTGGCAGGAGACAGCAGCCATGCACCCTCCCCTTCCGAGAGGGTCTGCGTGGCAGGTCTGGTGGGAGACTTTCCTGACACCGTCCATCCTCCTGGCTGTTTCAGGTGTGACTGCTCTCTACTACCACAGTGCTTCTAATGTGCCCTGACAGATGTATTGAGTCTGTGTTTCCTCTGAGCAGCTGAGTACCTCCAGCACCTCAGATGAATTTCCAAGCTGTCTTTCCCCATGACATGCACACTCCTGTTGCAATTCCCTGCACTGTATTCAAGTGCTTTGACCTTTTCACTGTTACACACTTTGGCCATTCTGGTTTTCTCTGGTTTGCAAATACATTAAGCCAAAAAGAGGAAAAAGCCACGATTTTCTTAATACAGAAAGGGCAGCTGCGTGCAACTGTGGGGATGCAAATTAAATGACAAGCAGCTGAGTCATAGTAAGGATAAGGCGGGAAAAAATTAAAGGTGGGAAGTGAAAGAGCTTTTGTAACTGTGATGCTGCAGCATAACTGCATCCCCACCATGGGACTCCATCTTAGAGGCAGGAAGAAAATGTATCCTGCCCCAGAGACTAGATTATTTCACTAACTCCAATTAGCATAAGGATGGGCTATAGATAACGATTTACTTAACTGAACAAACCCAAAGCTTGGATAGAATTGGTTTGCAACCAGATGCATCTGACCATGTGACTATATCATGGTGGGTTAATGACAGAGCCCAGAAGGCAGATCAATTCATGGTCTTTGGCTTCAAAAGGGAAATCAAAAAAGAAAGAAAGAAAGAAAGAGAGCATCTATTTGCCCTTCATTTCCTGCATTGATGAAGTTGCTTCCAATACTTGCAATTACTCTCTTCTTGAGAAAGGAATTAATTAGCATCATAATATATCTTCAAAGTTCCAAGAAGAATAAAGGGATCTGGCACAAAGCGGGATTCCTGGCATGGAAATCAGCCCCTCATCTAAGCAGCAGGGGTGATTGTACAGGCATATTAGCGTGAAACAGGGAGATGCACTTCTAGTTGCTGCTGGAAGAATTTTGATGAATAAATCAAAATCCCTATCATGTCTGGAGGCACTAGTAAGGGACCTAGTGTTCAGAAACTGCTAAGGACTTGATTCAGTGCTGCAGGATTCAGGAAAACAACAGGAATTTTGTCATGGAGTTTGGGGGGACCGGGATCCAGCACTGATCCTGTGCTTCAGCTGAGAATATGCTGCCTTCTCCCAAGGACTAAATCATAGTCTCCATGCCAGTAGTCTCCCTTCTGAGCCACCAAAGTACAATATATTCTAAGCTAGGTAAAGAATATTCATTTATATCCTCAGACAACTTCAGCTACCAACACTACTGCTAAAATATGATGCTCTTTATGCCCTATTTATTGAGGCATCTTGATAACATATCTGGAGACACTCTGTAGACACTTTGGAAAAGGCATCCCTGTGTCAGACAACATGGGCCACAGAAATGAAAGATGGTACAACAACAGATGAAAGCATTTGATCATAGATCCACTGTTTGCAAAATTCAGAAGAGTAATAAAGTGATGGACAGCAAGAGTCACAACCTGCCACACATCTAAATGCCACCATAGCAGTAGGAGCGTGTTGTAAATCACAACAGAAGATGACTCGGAGGTGACCTCTGAAGGACAAATAACCATTGCTTCATCGGCCACTGACACTCAGGCAAGCTGTGTCCATGGTGGGCTATGTCACTTGGAAAATGATGGGCCAGATAATGTCAAACCTGAAATGTAATCTTTACAGTCCTACCTGACTTGAATGGAGAAGCCTGAAATAAAATTAATGTTGGAAATAAAGATTTTACGTATTCTCTAAAAATAGTGACTGGCATCTGTCAGTGAGTCTCACAGTCGTCTTTGAAGGTTTTTGCTGACACTAAAAAAAAAGAGTAGATAATTCTAATCTCATAGTTAATAGAAAGGAGAGCGGAAACAAAAGAGATTACATGAAATGTAATTATTTTTTTGCAGTCCAGGGTGAGCAGGCAGGTGCAAGCAGTTACTGAGCAACCTGCTGCTTCGGACAGAGTCACTTGAGATGGCTGCACTTGTTATCTTCAATCTGTTTACAGAGGAGTAATTGAAAGTAGAGATGTCTATCAGGCCAAGTGTAACAGTTTGTTCATGCTTTTTTGCCCTTTCAGTGTAGATGAAACGATGGCAGGAGTGATAAAGGACAAGGATCCACAGGGTGTGAAACCTATCTGATTGGCACCAGGAGGTGTTGTGATGGGCACGCTGTCAAGTTCACCACCACGACCACGTTATTTTTACAGCTTGTGACTCATTTTGTTTTGTGTGACTGTTACAAAACTGCTTCTGGCCACGGGGGAATATGTTCGACCAGAGTGGGATCGGGGATTGATTCTGTGCAGGTCACTGTCTTAAAAAGGCAGCTGTGGGAGCAGAGCCCCCAAACCTGCTGGTGCACAGGATGGATGTGTCCAGAGTAGATGGATGTGTCCAGAGTAGATAGATGAGAAAGTGATGCCATTAGCTGTGTGCCCAGGAAAAACAGGCCCCCAGCTTCACTTTGTTACTCCATTTTACATTTTCACCTACTGTTTTCTTAGTGCTGTAACAGGAAGACTTTGCATTAGGTACTTTAAGGCAGAAATTTGTGGTGAGTGAAACATGCAATTTTTTTTTCCCTTTTCAGGTCCAGAGCTGTGCCTGGAGTAGACTTCCTACGGTGTGCTGCAGATTCCCAGAGTGACACCTATGATGACCATTCCTGCGAAAATATGTGCTGACACAACAAAATTTAACACTGATGCGTGTAAAAATGTAGAGAGAAAAAGAACATTTCTGGGATGTGACTTTTTCCCAAATTCAGAAACTTTCCTACTTAGAAGATCATTTGAAGCCATTAAAGTGTAAGATGGAAAGCGTGAGGAAGCAGGCTGTGGGAAAGCCCAGCTCAAGCCATAGCAAAAACTTCTCCACACACAGCTCTATCAACACTCCTCACTGCAGGTAGGGGAAAAAAAAATAGTTCCCCTTCCTTTTCCATTTTCTTCATCCTAGTGTGTATAAATTGATCATAGCATGACATATCTCAGGAGAAGTAACAGCAAAAAACCCCAAATACTTCATATTCTCTTGCTTCAGCTGCTTTATGCCAGCCAAGGGCAAGAGTTTGTGTGAGGAAATCAGCTTGAAAGTCATGGCAAGGCTGTGTGTTAAGTCAGAGCTGTTGCGTGTATGAGGGCAGAGCATCACACTTGCAGGGTAGTGACAGCAACAGCCAAGTAGGAAAACAAAACCATGACTTCTCACCTAATGGAAAGTGCTAGCCTCATAGCAGGGAAGCAAGTGAACATTTGGAAAGAGCTGGCACAGGGTAAAATTCCTGCTCTAGCTGCTGACTGCTAAATACCACCACAGGCATCTGCTCAGCATCGTGATTACTGGGGAACATCACCCAGAAAGGAAAATCTAGAAAGCAGCATTGAATGCTGTAAGACATAAGGGAAATCAGGCTATTCTATACCCCTACCAGATTTAGAAGAACAAAGTTGGGTCTGGGAAACTTCACATCATGCTGTCACTCATTACTCTGCTTAATTCATGCTAAAAGACTATTTGAAAGATTATTTATTGCTTGGAGGGGAAAAAAAAAAGGCACAAGGAGAAAAGGAGAAAGGCTCACAGCAGTCTCGGCCCTAAAGAAATAAATCCAACAACAGTTTACGAGAAACTTAGAGATGCATGAAGTGTGGAGTAAGCTCCTTGCTTTTTGGGATGATCTTATGATCATACTCAATGCTGGGCTGTGTTTGGTAGAAAACAGCTTAAAAATGAGAAACGTATAGAGAAGAGAGCACCATCCCATGTGTCAAACCTTGTAAATAAAGTTTGCTAGAGGTTGCTTAACGATTCAGACATTCTCTACATGCACATCTATAAAACAAAACCCACCAGCTATGCTACCCCCAAATCCTATTTATTCCTTTTCATGGTCTCTTGTCCTTGATACTCTGGCTGGCACCAGCCGTGGCCACAGCAGGTAGCGGGGAGCATCTCCCAAAGACTTGGCAGCCCTGGGGGAAGGGTTGTGAGAAATCTCAGTAGGAAGCCTGCACAGCAAAGATTTTTTTTCACCCGTTTTTGAAGGCACGAGGTGACTGAAGAACTTAGATAAGGCTCCAAATACATTTGTCCTTTGGGGTCTTTTGCTGTTGTGCAAACCAAGGTTGAAGATTCTCACTGTCACAGATAGGAACTGGATTAGGCTCTACACACACGATTTATGCCCACTCTTCTCTACAACTAAGCAGCAGTTCCAGCTAAGGGGATGCATTCCCTTTTGGCACAGATGATTGTACTGCACTGGACTATCCCACAGTCAGTTACAAGAGAAGGAAAAGTAGCAAAGACAACCCCTAGAGTTTTAACTAATTTAAATTAAAAAAAAAATAACATGGATGGACATGACTCCTTATGTCCTAATAAACAAACAATACAAACCAATGCCAAATCTGCTAAAGGCTTAAATCTAGAGCTGAGATTTGTGGCTAGCCAGAACCCAAATCCAAACTCAGCCCTGACTCCCTCCCAAGTGAGTCTGAATTCCATGTCTTGAGTTTTTCTAATGCTGTTGCTTATGCAGGGCCTGAAACTAGCCAGCCTCCTTACAGTAAGTTTGGTTTCCTTCTTGCTCTGAGGGCCAGAGAATGACAGAGCAGAGTACAGAGGGTCTGTTTGTCTTTCGCAGCCTGTCTTCAGCTCCATAGATCAATTTTCAAAATTAAATTCAAGGCGTGAATAGCCCCGCTGGCCAACCGCTCCGCTATCGATTTAGCCCGCACTGTCTGTGCCCCACACAATATTTATGTCAAAGAGCATAAAAAATAGAAAAAGTGCTGCTTCTTCAATATACTCTGACGTTCAGCAGGAAAGAAAAAAAAAAAAAATGAAGGCATGAAAGGGAGGGGGAAGGAAAGGGAAAAGCAGTCAGTTCCCAGAATGAAAAGCACAGACACGCGCGTCAAACGGTTTTGTCTGGAGCGGGACCAGGTGGCAGGAGGATGCTGCAGTTAAGAAAATACTCAGCTCTGCTTCCTAGCAGACGTGTCCGCATAATTGCAATTCAGTCAGGCCATGCTGGTCCCCCTGCAAGCCTTGCTAAGGCAAAACCCCCCTCAGAGGTTAAATTGTTTAGGGTGGTGCAATGAAGAGGAGACAAATCATGTTCAAAATTACCTGCTGGAGGATATTCTGACAGAGAGGAGTCAATCAGTAGGGAAATCAGTATAAATCAAGCCATCACCTAAGTTTTTCTTGAGCTCTGGGTGTTAATCTGACATTGCAGGGATGATACAGATAATCTGAGCAGGCAGATGTCCAGTTGATTTCAACAAGGCTGCTCTTCACAGTGATTTGGAAGCTTAGTCCTGTGGCAGCCACCCATGGACCTTGGTGAGCTGGAAGCTGCACAAAAACCCAGAGCTGGTGGGCAAGGACCCATGTTAGTGTCCAGAAACAAAACCTGCCACTCTCGAAACAAAGACGTGCAGTAAATCTCTGCAGGACTTGCTCTAAACTCATACCTTTGAGCCAACATTCTCCAGGACATCCAAGAGAATAGGGAGATACTGGTATATTTCTCATTTACCCACCCACAATTTCATCAGCTGGGAGAACAAACATCAAAAGCAGCTTCTTCCCCAGCCCAGACAAGGGGCTGAATAGATTCACTCATTAGCTTGGTGGCACTGTTATCTGCCTTTTCTCTCTTGCTCTCCATTTGCTGGCTGCGATATCACAATTTACTCCGATCTTTCAACCACTTCCCCTTTGTTCACCTCTCTTTTGTATTTCCTTTTCTGCAAATACTCTAGCAAATGAGTTCCCCAGCAGGAACAAAGGCATTTAAGCCTGATGTCACTGTCTCTTCAGGAAAACTGTTTTTGAATTTATCGTTTTTTATAAAGCTAGAAAATATGTCATGCATTAGAATTTTAATTTTTATTTTTTTTTATACTGACCATCCAAAACATTTCACGAGTGCAGGTTGATTAAAGTGCAATTGCTTCGGTAGACAAATGGGTAGTGAGGGCAGCAAATAACAATGTTTGACATTTAGAGAATGTGCATTCAGATGCACTTAGTTTTATATTTATTTCAGTATTATAGAACAGGTCTTTCAAAGCCTCAGAAATTAAAAAAAGACATTAATTTAGTAGCAAATAATCTCTTTTCTATCTGACTTGATTTTTCTTAATGCAGAAATTATTTCCAGTTAAAAGGAGTTATTCTTCCTATTCTCATAACAATTATATGCCATTAATAGTTTATAAGAGCTACATTTAACCAATGAGCTAATAGAAAAGAACCACGTGATTGGCAAAGACAACTCTAATTAGAAAGACTTCCAACAAATTGACCACAGATGAGATAAAGGGCAGGATAAGTAAAAGTGCTATATAAATTACTTGCCATGAATTATCTGCCAGCTCAAGCAAACTGACAGTAATAGACTTAGGCAGCATATTCTGTCACCTTTCATTTCAGATCCTGATTTTTCCAATGAAATCAGTAGCAAACCCCCTGCTCTGCTCACTAGGCAGAGCCATAAGAAATTTAACTTCTAGCAGGATATTTTGTGCATCCAAGATGGCTTTTGTGTCTTCATGTGTAATTGCTTACTCCTTGCCTTCTACCTTGAATCCTGCATTTTCGTGTGATCTCTGAGGGAACCAGATTCAGGTCCTGAGCACGAAGGACCACAGCAACTATGTCAACAAGGATGCAATTAAGAGAGATAAGAGCATCATCTCCAGAGACCATCATTTGCTGTTGTAGCACTGGCTTGAAAACAAGGACCTATCCAAGAAGAGAGATACCAACACCAGGAGCTTGTGCCTGGACTGGGAATGGACAGTGGCTACCACAGCTCTGCAAGCCTCTCACCGGGTCCAACTACCAGCTCTCTGTGAATGCCAATGGCCCGGAGATTTTGAAAAGTACTTTATCAATTTCCAATGGAGGATGTGTACGTATATATTAAAGACTCTTAAAACCATCAGAAGTCAATATTCAGGATGACATGTATCGACAATGGCAACTGAACGCAAGCTGGCGAGCACGAAAAAGCAGAAATAGACTCTTAAGGATGGCTTCCAAGTCTTTGGGTTTTATGTTGCCAAGAATATTTTCTGCTCTGGACAGGGGTGTGTGCAGCATGTTAAACACGGCCTCACAATGGTTATCTGCAGGGATTGGATCAGACGGCATGATAAATCATTTCAGATAAAGGTATGGGATGATATCCAGAGGCTTCAGCTTCGATCTAATTAGGCGTCTGGGAGCAGCGCTGGATGAGCAGCGGGTTATACACAGATCCAGGACACCATAGCCAGTACCCACACTTAGGGCACATCGAGACCTCCCACCCGCTGGTGCTGTGGGGTGCCACCGAGGTGGTCAGCAGGACTAGTGAGGGTGGTGGTCTTGGTGCGTAGGGATAAATAGAATAAGTGTGCTACCTGCCCTTAAATCGCTGTGCAGGGGAACAAAAATCACCTTGTAATAAGGTTCCAGAACCAGGAAGCTTATATTTCTTCTGGTGACATGTCAAAACCCATGACATCATGCCTCGGTGTCATGGCCCCGCATCATTCTGTCATGAGGTAATCAGGTCAGCTGTGGAGTAAGGGCCCTTTAAATCAAGTGGCGAGAGTCAGAGGCTGTTTCTGATCGAATGGCAGCCATGAGGAGAAGGTGCCATTCACTGCCTCCAGAATGGGTCTGCCCTGCAGCTGCAGGTCTCAGGAGGGAAGGGAAAAAAAAACCCCCAATCCTACATCCAGGTGTTTGTAGTTTGTTCTTGCTTGGAGGCAGCCAGATGCTTTACCATTTCAGAAACAGAATAGGAGGCAGAGGAAGGGGAAGAAATAACCTTTGGTTTTCACAAGGAGACAGACAGAAATGAGAGAGTCCATTAGATGCTAATAAATTATCCTGCAATACGCTGGGCAGACAAGGCCAGCTCCTTAACTCTGTAGCTGGCAGCACTAGGCAGAGATGCCAATTTATATGTGTCTGACACACACAGACTGAGCTATTTTGCAATAACATGCCAGACTACAGTGTGCTCTCCCTGACTGTACCAAATGCTTCCTAAGGGTCCACCACTGGCAGCACCATGATTTAAGACTAGAGTGTCTATGTGACCTGCAAGGCTAGCTAAAGCACTAAAATAAATTGTCAGATGAGGGTATGGAACCATCATCATTGGCAATTTTTAACGGCAGGTTCAACATTCTGCCTGCAGCCAGAGGGATGGAATGAAAAGCCTTGCAAAGTCCTTTCTAAAATAGTTTTTTGTGATTTCATGGTTTAGAAAAGTAGCACTGAGAGCTCTAAGCCCCCTTCCACATGTTTGCTGCTGCCTGACCAGGAAAAAAACAGAAAAATCTTTAAGTATTAGAATATCCTTTACACTTGTTTTATTTCTCTTAATCCTAGTCTTTTAAATGACACTCAAATTCAATTTTAGAGGCCTTCCTCCTTCACAGCCATCGATATATGGTAGGCAAAGGAAGGGGCTCTGCCTTCGCCTTGCAAATGCAAAGGTTTGTAGTGTTCACGATGGTCTCACAGAATACAGCCTTGTCTGGAGCAAATATATGGTCTCAGTTCACTCTCTGTTACATAGACCTGCAGAAGCATCTCAGTCCCAGCAACTGCCCTTTGCCAAATTCACCAGACAGAGCTAAATCCTTGAAATGGCTTCTGCTGCCTCACACAAAATTTGATGCAACTGGGTGTCTAGGTAACAGCTTGAACTAGTAACTTAGAAGCAGTTTTTACTTATTACCAGAACATCCCTCCAGCCTTCAAAGTCAGGTGAACTGTATGCCAACCTACGTGCTATTTTCTAATCATGTCAGAACTTTTAAAGATGGTCTTCTGAGTTTTGCAGGATGGATGTATGAAATTTGAAGATCTGAGTCTGGCAGAACTCGGAGCCCAGCAGTTGAGGTACAAAGTATTTCCCAGGAGAATGCTAAGCACCCTCACCTTGGCTCTAAATCATTTCACTCAAAGGGTCTTGCTCTGTCACTGGGGGTGCTCAGAGCCTCACAGAACTGAGTCAACGTTGCATCGGTTACACCATTTACCTAAATTAAGATAATGACATGACAAACAAAATCAACTTTCATATGGTTTCTAAGCTGAGATTTGCTTCCAGAGGTTAAAGACACAGGGCAATACCCTTCAATGAAGCTAAACAATTTATAGCAGCTGAAGATCTGTACTAATGGGAGAGAGAAATTAATCTCTGAATCCAGCACATGTTCAGCCAGGCTTAAAGTAAAGTAAATGGGGATTATTATTCTTTTCAGGTGAAAAGCAGATTATAAAAACAAATATACATTGTAGGTTTGAAAAAAAGTAATACTTCAGAGAGACAGCTGGATTCAGAAAGAAATTACTCAGAAAACAGCTTCTGAAAGCACTGAATATTCTTTGCCATTTCCTAATCGATTCTTAACTCAGAAACAAAAAAAACCAGCCAACACTTCTAATAGCTGCTTTTGGAAGCACAGTCTGCTCAGCAGCATGATTTGTGGGGCTTGCTTGAGTTCCTGGCAGTCACTGCAGATGAATCAGTGATTTCTTTTTTAACATCTCTTGTGATAACAGCCTGGCAAGGAGAAGAAATGTTGCTTTCCTGCAATTCAGCTTTGCAGGATGCTATCCTCTGGCAAAGCAGACATTAAGATTCAAAATCCGAGAAGGCACTTATGTGGAGAATATATCCTAAAAATACCCGTGCGGCAAATCGATTTTCCCCTTGCCAACATGTTTATACACTTTTTTTTTTTTCCATCTGAGATCAGTGCCACATTCTCAAGCACTTGGCCAAATGAGTAATACCCTTTCTTTACCTCAAGTTCACACAGTTTTAACTCCCTGGTCTCCCAAAGTACAGGCAGAGAGGCTGCATAAGTGCAGGCTGACTCCGGGGTAGGAGAGGACCTGGAAATTAGACAAGCTGCCTCCCCTTCAGCTCCACCAGGGTATTTTCAGTTCAAACTTTCTTCCCCACCTGAAGTGGGTAACCCAGGTTTTGCTATCAAAAAGTGTATTATTATGGTGGGGGGATAGAAAGATGGATTAATACATAGATAGATAGACAAAATACTTCTGCCAGATCACTGCTCACGAGCAATCTTTCTATCAACCAGTTTTCCTGGTGCATTCTTCTCGTTAATTAGTAGCTGCACAGTTTAGACCATTAAGGCAAATCACAGGGCAGCACCCAAAATGTTGGCCTGGGACCTCTCACTTTGAAAGCTCCCACTAATCTCTCAGGAAGGGGCTCAGATCAGTCTGAACAGTCAAGCCTCAATGATTCCTCAACGACTAATGAAATCTGACAAGGAAAAAGAAGATAAATGGGGAAAAAAATAAACAAAACAAAACTCTTGC
The DNA here is from genome assembly GCA_020746105.1 of Trogon surrucura. Taxonomy (NCBI): domain Eukaryota; kingdom Metazoa; phylum Chordata; class Aves; order Trogoniformes; family Trogonidae; genus Trogon; species Trogon surrucura. The sequence goes on along the minus strand of CM036627.1, from coordinate 15,786,407 downwards.
CAGTGCTCACGGATTTATTTTTTTTCTGAGGTCTCTGTATTGGGAGACAAAAGCCTCTTACACGCTCAGCTCAGCTTGATGCTGTTGACAGCCCAACCTTTGCAGCAGATTTCTCTGAGCGTGAATTCCTGTACCTGAAGTGTGCTTTGTCCCCTCTAAACAGCAAACAACAGAACAAGTTAGCAGAGGAGTCACTTCAATTCTTGAAAATAACAGCCATTGAATACGGGCTTTACCTTCCACCTCCACATAAACACCAGCCAAGTCCTGCACAAACAAATCATCTAGAGAATGGATTGAAAAACCCCCACAAACCAACCAAAACACTAAACACAGCCTTCTTTTCATCTCTTCCAGCACTTAACCAGGCACATTAAATGTATGTTTCCCTAGAGCCAAGTAAGGAGAGCTGAATTAGTACTTTACACACTGGTGAAGTACGTATCCAAATCTGTAGTTTCTCAGGTTAAAGGTAAAGCGGTTGGCAATACAATAGCACGTATCCCCAGTGTTGTTCATGCACAAGCAGAACCGGCCAAACATGTACATAAAACCAGCTGCTAACTTGTTTTTCCTTTTCAAACACTTCAGTGTTTGACACTTTCTGCATGGCTTGCTACAACAAGGAATCAATATTTTCTTGTCTCTATGTTTTCTTTAGTTTACTACTGAAAAATAATGGGGAAGTTCTGCTCCAGTTCATCATTTGGCCCAGCGCATTCAGAAATCCAAGGGATGGGCAAGAGTCTTCTGATCCTTTCTTCAAATGCTGAATCTGACCCACTGTTGAGGTGTCTCAAATGTTACAATGGTCCTTCCCAGCTCTCATCATAAAGAAGTCACAGCAGGTGCTGTCTCTCTGTCCCTCATCAGTCCTTCACAGAGTCAAAAGCTCACACAGTATGTCTTCCCATACATTATCCCTACCTTTAAAACTGAAAATAGAGTGATCCCCCAAAATATTTATAGTTCTTCTGACTGGTCCTTTGGTCATTCAGTGCTTTGCAGCTGGTGATGGAAGCCTTTGGCATGCTGAACCCAGCTCAACGCCACTGACAGCTGAAACTTTGATTAGCCCCAGCTGAGATGAGAGAATTTCTGGCTTCTCTGTACGGTTGTTCCGACTTTCCTTTACACTTCACCTGGGATCTGGGATCCTGACATTATTTAGGGTTCCTGAGAGCAAAACATCTTAGTTTAATTTAGCCTTTGTTTTGAGATCAGCTGCAGTAGCTTATGCTGACCAATGCGTTTCTGTGCACGGTGCAAGTATACACAGGCAACAGGGAGAGAAACACCAGCTACACCAAGATCTCCTTGAAACCTGATCTTGCTGCCCTCTGTCCCTGTACTCCCAACGTATTAATTCTCCATATTGTTATTTTTATCACTTGAAGCACAAGGAGTGAGAAAGGGATCTTGTTAGGCAACCAGCATTGTACCTTGGGATATGATTCAAGCCCCTTGGTTCACAACCACACCAAACATCATTTGTGTGGGGCACCAAAGACAGGGACTAGTATGGTAAAAACATTGCTCACTTCTGGTGGGCTTAAACTAACCGGAGCCACAGGGATCGGGGCAATCTAGATATTCATTTTCTTCACAGACAGTTTTCTCAGACGCTCGCACATCCTTCAACAGCCCTTGCTCCATTCCTTGTGTTCAAGAGGTTTTGGAAGCCGAAGTCATTCAGCCCTTTTGCAGAGCTCCATGCAGCACCCACTTATGGTCCTGAAGGAATGTAAGTGAGAGCACGAGTCCCAGGAAAGGAGGTTCGGAGATAGAAAGCGCACAGAAAGAAATGTGACCTGCATCCCAAGCAATAAGCCCACCCTCTGGTCCCCTGCCAGGAAAAGCCACAATGAAGTCAATAACTTTCATTCAGTTGAGTACAACACTTCCAAGAGTAGAGAATAAACTGATCCAGAAAATAAACTGTTCCTTCCTTAAGCTGTGTATTTGATTCGGCCTTTCCAACAGCAAACAACTTGTGTGCATTGATGATGCACCTCCTGAACTCAAATGCTTTCCTTTTCCAGCAGTACCTGGTGTTTCATCTGACACCTGGGGAGGATTTCCTGCTGAAAAGCAAGTGCCAGCTACAGGTGTGAGGAACCAAGGCATTTTTCCTGTGTTTTCCAGTATATCAAAATAACTAAAGGCTAAGTCCCAGTCCTGATCCTGGAAACACTCTATTTATGATCCTATTCTGAACCTCCAGTCTCTACCAGAAAGATTAGGAAGGTGTTATGAGTGCTGGAAAAATCCAGGCCCTAATGTACCAGCTCGGGGATTTCCGCTTTAGCTGGGATAGACAGTAAAGATGCAAAACCCAGAGTTTAAACTGAACCAAGAATGGCTGTTGTTCAGTTGTCTGCTTCGGATATTTTTTCAATGCCTTATTAGGAGTTGATTGACAACGAAGGAAAGAAATAAAAGGAATAACAAATCCATAGGCTGACTAGCAGGGAGAAGGCAAGAACGCAGCAATTTTACAAGACCAGTAAGTTGAAATGAACACAAGCTCCCCAGTCATGACCTTTTAAAGTGTCACTTATACTGAGAGCATTGGCATGGAACAGTGCTTTTGATGTGTGCTGTGTTCAGAAACACTGAGAAAACCCAGTCTGCACTTTGTCATCAGCTGAGGCTGATCTGCCTTTGCCAGTTAATTTAGAAAAGTCAGCGATGTTCTGTGCTGCAAGAGTGAAAATCTGCTCTTCTTCTCCTTTGTTGTCTGCTAGAACAAGAATGTAGAAGACATAAGTGGCCACAAACTGGAAAGCAGAAATTAGGTTACAAAATCCCTCATCATTAGAGCACACGGTTCTGGAAGGGACATTTCACCAGGCCATGTAGGACCCTTTGGCCTCCAAAGCCCAAGTAATATGTGAAAGCATTATAGATGATTAACCCACAGCTATCAGTAGGGAGGGGAAAAGAGAGTTTTGGCAAAAAATCCATTACATTGGGTATTATTTTAGCAAGATCAGGGTAAAAACTCCATGCCCTCTTCCCCTAGAGTGAGCTCTGTCTTGGTCAGCACAAATCTTCTCCTCTCATCTACATTAAGATGTTGTCAGGATAGTAAACGATGAACTGATTTCTCAGAGGAGTTTTCATACTTATAAATCTGGAAGACTAATATTAATTCAACTTCAAATTAAAGCAGAGAGATTGGCAATGCCTGGAAAGCCCTGGAAATGTATTCTCAGGACCCTTTTTCAGATCTTGATGGACTTGACAGAGCTGCATGTCATTTGAAAAGATTTGAAAAATTGTAGAGTTTTTCAGTTGCCAGAAAGTTGTATTTATACCACAATTTTCTCTGCCCTCTTTCAGATTGTCTAATAAAAAGAATAAAATTGCAATATTACAGCCTGCCATGGCTTCATGATCCCATCCTCCAAAACCTGCTGTTGCCTCTAGATGACTTTGCCCACAGCTCTACAAGCAATCCCTTTCTAAACTGAAAGGCAGGTGTGGTACAAGTTGTGGATTTTTTTCCCCTCTTTTGTGCTCCTGAAGTATGAATAAAGAAAAATTCCTGAGTGCAAGCAGATAAATCCATGAATAATTTGTCAGCCTCATATTCTCTTCCAGATGTAGAGATCCATGTGCAGATTCCTGTGCCTTTGAGTCTCCTAGGGGGCTGGGGTATGATTGAGAGACAGAATTTTCTTATGCTAAATCTTATTTCAGCTCCTAGACCTGTGCTAGCAGCTTTCTCAGGCTGCAGACAAACTCCCTGATGAATTCCCTCATCTGCTTCTCTTTGTTTGTTCTTCCTTTCATTTGCTTTGTCCGAGACACTTACACAAAATCACCCCCCTACTTCACAACTCCTGCAGAAAAGGAATAAAACATAGAGAAGGGTTTTACATTTACCCACAGAAATATGCCTCTCTCACCACAGACGCGTGTTGCCTCAGGTTTAACTGCATGGACACGCATCTGATTGCAAGGAGGGGTATTACCAGATTCTGCTTTGCATCAGACAGGTCAGAAAAAGTCTACAGCCTTTCCCTGGCCAATTTACTTTTTCATTTTAGAGAGGGATGTTGGTTTGCATTAAAGGAATGGCAGAACAACACTGATAAAGTATTCCTTCAGTTTTTAAGCTGCCTAATATAATAGAGAATATTAATCAAAGCACAAAAGAGAATCATATGCTTCCCCAGTCACAAATGGCATTAGAATCACTTTCCAGCTTTAGAAAGCTCTTTCCAAGTTGTGTCTTGACTGGTAGTTGCTAAATTAGGCTGAAAGCCTTCCATCTATCCTATTTTCTCCCCAGAAAACACATTATTTTAAATTTATCTCTGAATGATTTTCATTTTAATCTCTTTTTAATATTGATAGGGAAAAGAAAGGGAGGGGGGTGTTTGGGTTTGGTTTTCATCCAACAGCATTGAGATCTGGGTCCCTTTTCACAGTATGGAAACTTTAGAGGTCTGTTTTTTCAATGAGAAACATGATTTTTCTCAACAAAAAGAAATAATAGAAGAAGTTACAAGTATTTCAACCAGCTCCAAGAAGAAAACACATGTTGAAATATGAGGTCCAGTCACTGCTCATTCTCAGCACTGCCAAGGGGGTCATCTAAAGATTCTCCTTTGTCACAGTGCTCACATTAACCAAGAAAGCTTCACAAGTATGATGAGAGAGTGCAAAAAGAAGGTTTATGGTGAGAAAAACATAATACAACTTAGCTAAACTCTTCTCCAACGCGTAGTCTTGAAATTTAGAGTCAACCATGAAGTGACTTTTAATTTGCAGCAAGAATTGTTATCAACTTCCAGATAGACGGGGACTGGTAAGTGCTCCCAGGTTTTTCTACCCTACAGACTGAAAAGATGCTGCTGCCCTTGGTCGCAACATTATGCAAACACATATATACTAGAGGGAACACCTTACTGACTTAAGCTTTATTCGTGTTTCTCAGGGAGTGGGGTAAAAAACCAAAACCCTCATGCAGCCATCCAAGAGAGCAGCAGGAGTGTAGAGACAGAAAACAGAACAATTGGCCATGCACAAGGGCTGTCAACTGCAGAAAGAAAAATTGAGAACAGATACGGGAAAAATATTTCTTTTCATACTTATTTGTAGTCTTCTTCAGACAGTACAAGGAAAGCCAGCACACACACAAAAGGTCGCTGGTGCATGTGTGTCGCTCCCGCTGACTCTATCTTGCTAATAACAGTGCTCACACCACTCGGAAGGTTTTATCACTCTCCTTACTCCATGTGGAGGGCTTGTGGGGCCATCAGCTTCCATATATGAAAAAATCAAGAAATCTGAATTCAGCATGAGAGAATGCTGCAACTGAGTTCATATGGGAGTGTGCCAGTTCAGGAAAGGAGATAAATTTTTTTCAAGATGTGTTTCTTTGCAAGCCTTACACCTACACACACGTTCGATTATTAATATGAGTATTATAAACGGGGCTCTGTGCAAGCCTGTTTCTCTGGGAAGAAACTGAGTGGAAAGAAAACAACAGAACATTTTCTAGAGTCCCTCATATTCTTATAAAATGACTATTCCAACTGGGAAAAAATCCTTTGTCTAATCCTGGTACCACAGACAAAAATTATAGGTGTAAATGTACTACCAGAATGTGTCTAAGTGTTATTTTTTACACAACATTAACGCCAACAGATTATCTTTACTCACATTTGAATCAAGCCTACTGGGTCTACACCATGTGGGCACCTCCATGGACCAAAGCCAGGCTTGGTCCTCAGCCTGGTTGTCCACATTGTTATAAGAAGGGCAGGACCTGGTTATTAGTGGAAATATTTTGTGCTGTATGAGTCAGTCCTACTGAGTGAATGGGTAAATTTAGGTGTATCACACCATGGCTTGATCAAAACTATATTGCTGCTTATTGAGCCAAAGCATCACTTGGGGGCGAAACAGAGAAGACTTGAGGTTGATGATGGGGACTGTGTGGGTGACCCTTAAGAGAAATAGCTGGAGATGCTCACAGCCAGGCTAACACTTAGTTCGTTCAGCATGCTGCAAGTTTTACAAGGTATAGGGAGAACAGTTAATTGAGAAAATCAGCAGGACTTCAACAGGTACTCAGGGGCTGACCTCCTTCTGCTCTTCTGAAACCCACAGGAGAGCCCCCAGCTGCAACCGAAGACACCTAATTACTGTAGACACTCCTGGGTAATTCTGTGAGAACCAAGTAAACACATATTTTTCTTTCCTCACTGAACTGGAAATGAAACAAACACTTGATCAGCTGAATCAGAAGAGAACAATAATATGAAACCTACTCTGAGGGTCTATTTTAAAACTCACTATACCTTCCAACAAACAATCCATATCTTGTGCCCCACAGTTTTTCTAAGTTACCATTGTATTTTGACAATTGAATTATCAACAGCTTATGTGGTATTTAAAACAAGGGAATTAAAACACAGAAAGGCAGGCAGGAGGGAAAGGAAAAAAATTAGAGCCAGTGAGTACATCAGCAGGAATGATACCCTAGAGGAAGAATCTGAGATATCCATCTATATTTCACCATTGAACTAGTGATACATCATTTTGCAATTAATTCCAAGAGCTAAAAACATTAAGTATTGATTCCAATTAGGTCTGAGGTTTAATTACTTGTTTTCTTTCTTTAAGATCTCCAATGTAAAATAGCAGTTTACAGGGCTGTGTCATGCAAAACAGCTGGTAAGAAGAGAGCAAAACAGCTGGTAAGAGCAGAGCAGCTTTGGACACTAAAGAAGAATCCAGTGCATTTAGTTTGGCTGGGAAGTTTTCCCTGCTTGTTATTTAATTATGTGGAAAACAAATTTGCATTTCATTTAATTTTTAACAGTATTAAATCTGCATTCTCAGGGAAGGGGCCAAGCAATGCGAATAAACAATTCTGAGTTTTCTGATGAGCCCCACTGACAGAGAGAGAAAAATAGTATTTTTTTAGTTGCACGCTCCAAAGGCTTGCCCAGCAGTTGGGGTGTTAACCAAGGTCTCAGGACTTCTGCACTGAACTCCTGAGAGCGGTACAGACCTCCTGAAAGTCCCTGCTCATTTCCCTTGGGTACTGACTCCCTCTAGCATAGTGCCTCAGCTCCAGGGAGCACTTTGTTATCCAGAGTCACCTGCCTCTCTAATTCTCCTTTACCGCTCTGTTCTTCGATTCAAAGTTCAGAAACATATGGAAGGTGACTGAAGAAATGTCTTTTCCTGAACATATGTCAGGGCAGGTGTGTAATTCAAGCTACAAATGGAAACCTTGTGCCTTGTTATTTCAAAAGACTTGGGCCAAACCTCAGGTTCTGTAAATCTTCAGAGTTTCGTTGACTTCTGCGCCATAGAAGTAGCCTTGACCTACTTTCTGCTCACCATAACTGCACCAAATTGCCAAGCAACCCCTGGCACAAGATCAATAATTCTATAATTAGCAATGATTTAGACAACTGGATTTTGCAGGTGGATAATGTTTAATGAGAATCTGCACTACAGCAAAGAGGTCTGATTTGAATTTCAGTTGTCTTTAGCTATTCCACAAAGATAAAGCCTCCCTTACTAGCAGGGTTCACATGGACTTGCCCTTTGGAAGGGAATTAAAGCAGGTGAAGAAACCAAACACAAGTGTCCACATTAGTGGCCCAAGTGCTCGGATGCTTTGTCTCCCTGTTACAGTTTTCCCAAGACCGTTGTTCTCATTATAAACAGTTGACTCAGAAACATTGCAAAAGATTTCAAATAAAGCATTCCCACCCCATCCCCTGCTGCTCTCTTCCCAATACACAGAGATGCTTAAAACAAACCAGATGTGGCGCATAAGGCTGTTTTGTGATAAAATCCTCTGAAGGCTCTTGCTCTCCCAGCCTGTCCTCGAGTGTTAAAAGTGGCCAGTTCATTTCCGTAAGTTATTATGCAAAATAGCCTGACAGGCCAGAGTTCTGGAGAGATGATTTCCCTTCTCAGATGTGACTTTCGCACTCTCTTGATGATATACAACTTTAATAAAAAGCATAAGAAGAAAGTTCAGCTGAGTTGGGCATGTGGTGCACAACTCAATCCCATTCTCCCCTCGGGCACTAATTTGAAACATATCCCAGGATGCTGATAGTCATCCAGCATGCTGAGAGCCTGGTGAAAATGCACATGGATTCATGTGCTGGAAGGTCATAAACGGGCAATGTCATTTTGCATGAGGATTCATTTGCATGACATGAGCTTCGTTTCCAGCACAAGGGTATGATGCATTCAACTCAGTTGATAAAAAGACACAAGTTATTATTAGTTTGTTCTGTAGTGGCACTTTTAATCCTTTGAACTTTGAGATAAGCATTTTTTTCTGCTGTATTTTATAATTGGGTGAGTCCCTGCCATCCCGATATGTCCTCAGAATCAGACACTCTGAATCTCAAGGTGTTATCAGGTAGTACCAGACCCAAACCATCACTACCAGCCCACCACGAGCTCTTCTGGGCCTTGACCAATCTTCAGCAGAAGCTAAAACTACCCCATGTTTTTTCACAGTCCTTTCAAAGCCCTGGGAAACACAATATTTTACAACTATACTCTAACGAGCTCCATCAGCCGAAGTACCCCAAGTGCATGGGGAAAAAATGGGTACAAGAGAGGGATAAAGGGGAAAGGGGGAGAAAGGAGTAGCACAAGTACAATATCTGCTTGTAATTGCTCAAATTATCTGAACTGCCCTTTCCTGAAAAGCTACCATTCTCTGTAGTCCTCCACTCCATCACTCCCATCACCCAACTTTAATATTACTAAACCCTTCAGGCACATGTATATTCAGGTATAAAGACCTTCAAGACAAAGCATGGGCCAGGCACACTCTGTGCAAGGTTTCTCATCCCCCCAAACCTCTACAACCAGCCATGCAGAATGCTCCCATTTGTCAGAGTGATTCAAATCCCTCATCAAAATTCAGCCAAATGGTGTTTGCAAAGCGACAACCCTCCTTTGGGTCATTATTATGTAAGGAAATAAATTGGAAAGAGAGAATGAGAAGACCCAGGTGAATGGGCACACAATGGGAACCCTGCAGTGATCCCAGTGCTGCCATGTGCTTCACATTCATCCTCAGTGCTTTAAGGAACAGACTTCTCCCCTTTCCAAAAACCACAGCTTCCTTTAACAGAATAAAAGCTTATAAGCTTTCCCATAGAGAGAAAAGAAGGAAATTGTTTCATAAGAGTGAGGTTGATTTTCACTCTAACTCCAGTAACACAGGGTATTAATGATTTCTATTATATCACTTAATGCAGGGATCATACTGAAGCAATTATGCTGAGAAAAGCCTACTGCCTCAAACTTCATTTTGGATTTTCAGGGTGTTTTTTGCGGCGTCATAGTCCTGAGCACCCTGAGCAGCATCACATTGCACTGGGCATTATACAAACGTAGGTGGGAGTAAGGATCATTTTTCCCAGCATGAGACAAAGCAATGGTGAAATCAATGTAGGCTGCCATCACAGCACAGCAATAGGGATGTTTTCTAGTTCTCAGGTAATAAAAAGCATGTCTATTTTAATAAATAATCTCTTTAATGAATCACAGTGGGTGAAGTCACAGATGCTCAAGCTGAGGGGTAGAGAGGGTTAAGATCACGAATCAATCCCATGCTGTTTCTAGTGACAGTATTTGTCTTTGTTTCACATCACATTGGGTTGAGCAGTGAAATATGCAACTAAAATAATTTCCAAGAAACTAATGACTACTTTGGGTTTATTCTTGTTTTTTTCATTTCCCAAATTAAAAACCTTATTTCTTTTGGAATTAGAGTCTGGGAAGAAAAAAAAAAAGCAAAATTAATCAAAAACCCCCACAAACACCACAAAACCAACAAATTCAGCTAGAGTGCACTTATGCCCACCAAAAATAGCTTTTGTTCTCCTGAGTTCCTTTTGAAAGGGCATCTTGACATTTGTAAGGGAAAGTATTTAGAGATGTGAATGCCATCACTTGCTTTCTCCAAATATGAGATCTCCCAGTAGCAGTAGGTGCTGTATAAAACAGAGAACAGTGAATGGACGGCCTCTATCCTGAGGGCTGTAGCAGAGGATGGAGACAATAAGACAAATGAGAACCAGACAAAGAGATAGTGGAGGAGGAACAAGGAAAGTCAGTTAGGGAGCGCAGGCACCATGGGCTTGCACCACAGTTCACCAGCAAGCTGCCCAGCTCCAAACCTCAGTCGTGACAAACTGGAAAACATGACATTATCTTTCGTATTTGAAAGTGTCAGGGAGCTAAATAAGGATGAAAAATTCACAAGGCGGAGGGGGAAGAGTGATGAGCCAAGTGCTGTTAATTGTTCTATATGATTTGGCTTTTCTCAGGGGGCATAAAAGAGACTCAGTTGGTCAGGGCCCTGTGTTCCACACCTTGGGTTTTTCCGCTCTCTTTCCCCAAGATAACAACAGGAGAAAATGAGCTGACAGCAAAGTTCCCTTACTCTTCTCTCTTCAGCCCTCTCCTTTTTCTGCCCCCTGTCCTGAGGCTATCTGGGGACATTCACATCCAAAAATACATAGGCATGTTAAAAAAAAAAAAAAAGGTCCTGAGGATCCAATATCATTCATCAAAGAGACAGCCCGTGCTCGTTCTGATGACAATGGTGCTAATCTTATCCCCTGGCTGCTGCCCAGAAGTGACATAATGCTTAGAAATGAGTGTTTGTTTTTAGAGGCTATTTACTGCAGGAGGGGAGGGGGGAGAAGAGATGGGAAGGCAGGAAACCAGCTGGATTTGTGGGCACCACCGACCGGATCCTCAGTCTCTCACAGTCCATTTGCACAGCTCAATGTCACTTGTAAGATCCATCAATGTGGACAGAGCTGAGCAAAGGGATCCTTGTGTAAAAGACTTTTTTTAAGCCCTTTTAGATCCCCAGTACATGGGAGTTAAATACACGTGGATATATGTCATTGTCTTATGACACAAACCTGGAGCAACGTATCACTTGGCCACAATTCCCTCTTCAATACCTGGACCGAGGTGACCTCATCCAGCTACAAAAGGAGATCACCTCTTTTAGTCATCTTCTATTTCAGGACTGACTGTTTCTTTAGCCTGAACTCTGGAGCAATTTAAATGAAACCGGGCCTGCTCTTTAAGCATTGCTAAACTAAATAGAAGTGGTTAACTGGAGAGACATCAATCTGCATGTACTTCAGTCTAAATTAAGAACACTCCCATCAGAAACCCCAAATGCAGACATGCTATACTCATGCAAAGCAAAGCCAGATTCCTAATAGGAAAATTACTTCAGCGTCTTACCAGGTTAATCTGTGCCACTATAAAGCCTTCCTGCCAAATACAAGCCCCTCATCCAGATCTGTGTTGGAGGCGGTGTAGTCAAACCGGTTGTTAAAATTGTAGCCAGCTCCCAAACCCCTTGCCAAAGGCTAAATTCAGAGCACCCAGGTCCCTCCTGGGCCTGCCTTGGGGCTTTCCAAATTTCTCCTCTTAAACAGGGAGGAACTGAGCCCCTGTTGACTTCCCACCCTCTCCCAGCTCTGGAAGGCTCATGGACCCCCTCACCCACACTGCCCATGCTAATGTGACCACAGCACAGCCCATCCAGAAAGAACAAGAAAATTCAGTCCTTTTAGAAATGGTTTTAAATTTCACATGCATTTACATAGGCACACATATGTATACAGATATACATATCCATCTGCATGTTGTGCTACTCTCCGACACAGCACGAGGGGTGTTCTGTTGTTTCAGGGGCCATCAAACAGAAAATGAGGTTTGCACTGTTTATCTTGAGACAGAAATATTGAGACTAAGGAACCAAGGGAAACCATTTAAAATCATGGTTCTAAATACACATTTCATGCAGATTTTACTAATCCGCTGGCTCCTAATTAGTACCATGTGAGAACAGAGGACACTATTTTGAAACTTCACGATAAAATAAATTTATCACCATTAGATAATGATTTAAGCTCCAATCCGTTTGCAACCAATAAATATTCAGAAAGCAGAGAATGATAGCCTGGTTAGATCTAAAGCAAACGTATTTCATTTAGCGCTTCACTGTCTTGATATGAGCAAAAAGAGACCCCACACAGAGCATGTTGGCTCTCACGACTGCAGAAGCTCTGGGAGACCCATCGGAGCAGATTCAGTCAACACTGCACACCTTGAGCCATGCTCTCCATGAACAGACTGTGAGGAACAGCCTCTGCCATAGGAATCTTGTAGCTAACCAGACAAAACAAAGCTGATGGGAAGCAAAGGGTCAAGGAGAACAGGATGCAATAGCACAAAAAAAGAGAACACAGCCTCTGACTCTAGGATTCACCAGCCTGTTCTCGACCAGCATCTCCATCAGTACCTGACACATCAGGACAGGTGAGCACAAAAACATTAACCCTCACAATTCCTGACTTCTAATCACAGAGGGGCAATGAGCTGGGGTTTGTTCCTTTAAGATGGGCATTTTCCTTTAAAAGGATTGTTTACCGCTATGAATTTCATTGCAAAATGACAATGAAAAGATAGAAGCGGGTGAGCCAACCTCTTCAGTTACAACACTGGCAAGATTAATAGGTAGCCTCATTGTCCTAGGCTCCACAAAGAGAAATGGGCTGGATAAACTCTGACTTATTGCCTTATCCTCCCATTGCCTTTCAGAACAGTTTTGCCTGGCTTGGTCCAAATAGACTGATATGACATGTAAAAATTACTACTTTTTTTTTTTCTTTGAACATTTTGTGTAAGACTCTTCAAATCTGGCTTAGAAGTACAGCAGAGGAAAGAGAAAATAATCCATTCTTCAAAGAACAGAGGTCAATCCCTGAATCAAGCCTATATTCAGGCTGTAGAAGGTTACAGAGGGCCAGTGTAACATGCAAAATCTCCCTAGAACACTAATCTGTGCCTAGCAATTTGATGAGATAAAAATTTGATAACACATTGGCTGGCTGTGATTGCCCAGGGAAAAACATCTCCTTCATAATAATCTTATTATAGGCTAGTAGAGCTATTTTTGTGCCTATTCTTTGTGCAGAGCAATTTATTTTTATGGCTAGTAAAAGGAAATAAATTTCTCGGAAATGGCTCCTCGGTGAATTGGGGTCTGTGTAGCTCATTTTACGTTTATAGATAAGCAAAAGGTCAATTGAATGTTATGTCTTTTATTGCACGGCCCACTAAGTCTCCACATAACAGGAAGAAATAATACAACTGCTCTGGCATTCCCCTGCAGGAGCCTCGTTTGAGGCGAGCCTTCTGTTTTGTGAGGTCAGAGCAAGATACGGAAGATCCGTCACTTGTCACAGGGCATTTGTCTCGCTTGCAAGATTTAATAGAGTGCACAAGATTAGATATAGTAGGTATTGCTATTGTGAATAACACTGGGTAAGAAACACACTGGGACCCTCTGCATTCTCATCAGTTCTCATCACGCATAGATACACCCAATAACATTAACTTACTGGATAGTGCTCAGCTCCTTCTGTGAATTTTCCACCCCTGGCCCAAAAAAAGCTGCAACACATTGAAGCACATCTCCCTCTCACATACATCAGAGGCAAAGCTTGGATCGTCTCAGCACTACCTTGATCCAATTTTACCTGCTGAGAGTCGCCCTGCTGAATTACGTCTCACTCTTTTTCCACTGTTGTGCTGTGCTTGGCACAACGGGAGCCAGGATCTCATGTGACCTTTAAGAGTGAGGATTAACGCAAAAACAGTTAATGCAGCAAGCGCGGCTGCAAAATCTCACAGCATGTTACTGGGAGGGGAAAAAAAAAAAGAAAAGAAAACAAAAAATCCAACCACTTTCTGTAAAGAGCAGTGCCTGTGAACACCTACCAGCACGTTCTTGACATTTTGAGTGTGTTCACAGGCATAACGCTACACAGAGGCAGCAAGCACCAGAGCCTGGTACTTCTAAGCTCAACTGTGTTTTCTTTGTGGATGTAAAACAAAAGTACATGCCGAACAGATGCAACACATGCACAGCTCTCATTCCACTTTTATCCTATCTTCCTTTTGGGAATCCTTGCTGTGAGCCCTCTCCTCTGCCCTTAGGCTCTCTTCTTTTTAGAGTTGCCTCATTCTCTTCATGCACCAGCACCCACGGTGTACAGGAGTAGGGCACAGCCTATTAGTGCTCAGTGAAATCTCTGATCCGGTGTTTGTCCAAGCCCAGTTGGAGAAAGAGCACAGACAAAAAGATCTTGGATATTTTTTGAGAGTTAATAAACCCATCAGTGCCTATTTTCTTTATGATCTTGTGGCAGTGCTGAAAGCGCAAGTCCCAGCTATCTCCTTCAGAAGTTCTGCCAGTTTGATAAACACAATGGTTCTCTTCCTAATAAAACAGTTTGAGGAGGACAAGCCTTGTGCTTCCACCTTTGCTCTGACAGATTTGACCTGCACACCTCTGGGTCTAGAGAGACACAGGAAAAGCAAATGAACTATGACTGAGCCCTCATTCCTAAACAAATCACAACGTAACCTCAGTTGAGGTGTAGTTAAATATCACTGCCAGCTATTAAAGCTAATCAGAAAGAGCATTACTCAAGTAGCTTTTTTAGCAGCAATTCTGCCCTAGAACTTCTATTGCATTTGTGTGTGTATTGTCCACATGGCTCAGCATCTGCACCCCGCACCCTTCCTGCTCTCCCTTCTCATTTAGTGTTTGATATCTGAATTATGCGCCAGTGATGCTGTTAAAATGAGCTCTTAGAAATAACCTTTTCCTCATCCATTGAAGCAGTTACAATTCCCTGACATAACTCATCTAATCACCACCTCAATGAGCAGGGCTTAATCTAAATGCATGTACTGAGCACCTGCCACATGTACTCTTCATTTATCTTATGCTGCTTTACATTAAAAACTAGCACGGATCTTTGATACATTATAGATGACTATACGAGGCTGTACATGGCATAAATTAGGACCAGCCACTCAAAGGACATTACAATTATCTCCTCACTGATACACAGCTTTAATTAAGCTACTGCCACCTTGAGGGATTATGCTAGACCATATACGGCAAAAACATGTAATGCGAAGCCCTGATTAGTTTGGCGTCCTCAGAGCATTTGAGCTGTAAAAATTAAAATGCCTTGGAAGGAAGAGGTCGTTGCAGCTGAGGGATTGCATTACCTGCCAATGCAACTGAGTGCACATTCACTGCAGTCAAGAAACACGCCCGAGACAAGGCTGAATTTTTTAGCTGGGGGAGAGCAGACAGAGTTCACTGTTGACTTGGCTAAGTTAAACGTATTTCACACAAGAGGTAACTAGAAGTTCAGACGTTGATTTTTTCCCCCTTTGTCTCTTTGTTTAAAAGATAGTCTGTGAGTGACAGAGTTTAGCTCGTTTAATCTCTTAAGGTTGTTTCGATACATCTCACATTCTGCTGTTGACTTACTAAGAAGCGCTCATTTCCTCAGGGAACAAAAATGGTTGAGGTCTAATGGGCTTGTTTTCCCAGCTCCACCACTGAGGGACAAAGCCTGGCTGCAGCCTCTGTACCTGCTCTACAGCTGCGGATTGCACGGCAATTTTCCAGTTCCTTGGAATAACGACCATAACTCATGGTAACAGGCTTCCACAATGCACAAAGTCCCACACCATGGAACTAAAAACTCCAGCTGAAGACAAAGTCCACAAAAAGCCCCCAAAGATTAAAAAATGTTGTGTGTCTATGCTCAAGTCATTTCGCTTGGCTTGTCACTGGTGCTGCTGGTTGTAGCACCAATAGACAGGAAACAGCAGGAGCCCAGGGTGGTTTTTAGACTGCACATCGGTCTGTTGAAGCAAACACATGGCTTTATACATGACCTTGCATAGCAGAGATTAATATCTTGATTCTCTTTCCAGCTCCAGAGCCCTGTTCCCTCAGGCTCTTCGCCATCGAGCACTCACAGCTACCTGACAGCCACATCACGTCGGAGAGACCATGCTGTTCTGAAAAGGGATTCCAAAACAGGCTTTGAAACACAACTGCTAGGAGTAACCCACAAACTCAGCCTCAGCAAAGACACCTCGTGGCACTGTCATTTGGTAAAAGTATTCATCTATCTTGGAGTTTATCTCAGTCCCCAGCAGTCAGATGAGCTCCCTGCAGTTCAGGCTGGGTGTAAGCATGCTCGCTGCCCAGCTCTACCTCTGCTTTATGTGCTTTTCCCTATTCGTCATAGAAGACAGTCAATAAAGCACTTTTTTTTTTTTTTTTAAATAATGGGTTTCATTTCATGAAGCTGTGGTGTTAAGATATAGTAAGAAGCATACTGCAAATTCTATGGCAACACCATTTATTAACTACTCGGAATAACTGCATAAAAGTCCATAAAAGCTACAGATATCGGTGTAATGGACTTCAGAAAGTCGCAAATGATGCGTAGCTGGTCTCTGTGGCATTGCTGGAAATTAGACATAATTCTCATGATGCTAATGACTTTCTGTTAACTTACAATAGCACCACAAGATTTAAAACCACCTTTCTCACATCAATGACTACATGTACCTCTCATCACTATGAAAACTGAGTATAGACTCCTCTCAAAATAAATGGAGCAGAAAAAAACGAGGGCCTTCAAAAGGGTCAGCTCTGCATTTACCAATATATACATGAATACATAAAGGCAATAAACTGGATTATTTAATGAATTTTCATTTATAATAGATGAATCTTCTTTATAATAAAAGAATCTTCGTTGCCTCACACAGTATTTTTAATTCAATAAACGAATAAAAAAATTAAAAAGGAGAAACTGAAGACAAAGACATGTTATTTTGACAAAAGCAGCTATTACACAGATTGCCAAAATTGAAGTCAGCAGATATTATACATAAACAAACTGAATACACTTCCACCTTCTCTAAGTAGACATCTGGACACACATCACAGAGACATTAACATCGCCAGATGTGCAGGATTCTCTAAATTTAGTACAAGATTGAGGTTTTTGTTGTTCTGGGATTTATTTATTTATTTTTTACAAAGCTCGTTTGCTTTGCTTGAGAAGTAGACAGAAGGTTCTGAAGAGTTTCTGAACTGAGCAGTTGTTAAATGCCCAGCACAAATCCAACTTGACAGGGTAACACGGAATGCTGATTTTACTCCCCACTCTAGCACCAGCTTCTACTCCGATCAATATAAATTTCCAAATATTTGGAGTAAATGTAAAGTAAAATTGTTCCAGTACCGTAAACATTCCTCTCATTGTTTTTTATCCCCAGATGCCATTTGGATGGGGCTCCGCAAGCCCTCCTCCATTTGACACACAGCTTCCCCAAGCAGGCTGTCAGTATTTGATTAATGGCTCAGATCATACACACCACATTTGCCAAAGACATGAAATACTCTGCTCGGCTCTGACTTTGCAAGGCACATTCTCCTTCCGATAAGCTGCTCACAATCCCACAGTATATTTTCATGCCTCACTTTCCACGAGACCTGTGAAATCTCTCCCCAGCAGTCAAGCCACAAGCTGAGGTTTTTCATGGCAGGTGGCCCAACTTTGTTATTGTTTAAACTGCACCATGATGGGGATGGAACCACATTGGTCACGTATTTTACATGAGTGTTATATACATAAAAAAACCCCCCAACATTCCCATGGTGTTGCTGTTCCTCTTGAAATTGTATATGGAAAATGAATATGTGTGTGTCTAGAAATGTCTTTATATACATAAAACCAGAATTATTATAGAAGAAATGTCTGGGATGATATGTATTTTTATTGCTGCCCAGATTCTGGTCATTTTTACTCAAGATATTTCCCTTAAGCAGCAATCTAGTCTATGAGATGAATCAGAGTTCTTTAAAACAACAGTTCAGGTGGCAGGTGAAGAAGACCTGTGCTCACCAGCTGAGCAGAACCCGAGCAAAAACCAAGCCTGGTTTTGTGTGAGAAACTCTCCCTTACCAGCTAGGTCAGAAGCACAGAGTGCGGGAACAGTTATTTATTTATTTATTATTTTTTAGGATGCTGCAAGGATTCTTACTTCTGGACACAATGTACTTATCTTAAATATCTTTTGTTCCAGAAGGTCAGACAACTTAGTGAATAAGTCCATCTGGAGTAATCTTTGGAGCTTGGGTAGGTATTGTCTGGCTTGACATAAAAGGGACTGAACTCCACAATTAAAGTTCCAAACGTTGATTACACTATAAAATCATTTCAGCTAGGAACTTCACAGGGTTGCTATTTCTAGCAACAGGGAGGGCCAATAATTTGCTGGAGAACCACTTTACAGCTGCAGAGAGGAAGATTGAGGCACAGAAAAGAAGAAAACTCACTGATTTTTCCTCTTTTTTTTTGTTTTCCTCATGGCTATCCCCTCATAGCTTTAATAGAAACAAAAATCTAAAGGTCTGATCTGAGCTATAAAGCCAGCTCCAGCAGGAGCGTTTAAAGAGGGTGAAGCCACAAACATTTAACACTAATGAAACAGAGCAGAGCCCTGCGCTCACGCTGCTCACACAGCTGGATTATATTCTGTTCCAGTCTTGATAAACAACACCGAGTCTGTTCTTTAATTTTGACTAATTCTTAAGTTTTCTAGGAGCCATCTAGTGCAATTGTGAGCAGGATTTAACATCTCTAAGCCACAAAAATCAAGGAGTAGCCACTGAAAACGTGGATGTGCGCTTATTTACTACTTCACACATAATGGAAGCCCAGAAGGTCATGAGCATGTTTTACCGACTGTTGTAGAAGTACATAAAGGCATAACTGCACCTCTGAAAGCTTTTCTGTTGGAGAGGAAGAACGGCTATTTCCTAGTTTTCAAAAGAGAATAGCTAAACCCCCTTAATTTATCAAGAAACACATTTAACATACGTGAAAAAGAGTACATTTCTACCAAATCTTTATTTCGAGCATGGAACTCATTGCCACAGGATATTTTACAGGGCAAAGTGGTGAAGACTGCAACTTTTCACACTTCACTATGAAATAAATCAAACAGTATTTATTTTCTGAATCTTCTTAGTTTTACATCAGCCCTTTGGTAGCCTGAGCCAGTTCAGCCATGTCAGAAAACAATGACAGGAACGCTAGAAGCTTCCAGCTCTCCCCTGCAGTCTTTTCCACCCTCCAGTTCCACAACCTCACCTAGACTAAATGTTTAGAGGATAGAAGAGTTGTCAGACACTTATCCTTTCCCATCTGGCAGTAATTTGCACACCCTCCAAAACAATCTCTTTTTAGGAGTTCAAACACAAAGTTCAAAGGATAACTTAAGAATAAACAACATATTTCACCCGGTATTGAAACCCTATGAGAATTTCAGCATTACCTGATTTCGTCTTGAAACCATAAATCTCCCCAGGTGTACACCAAGGATCAGGACTTCACTGGGACAAACTGAGACTTTTCACATCAGCTTCACGTGATCTTAATCAATAGCACTGATGAGTTTTTCAGAAGGAAAAACCAGAAAACTGAAATTCCTAACTTTTGAGGGCACTTACGGTTAAATCTCAGCCTGTATTTGAACCGCTTCTATTCATCTTTCTGTCTGTAATGGGCTAAGAAAAATCAATACGTGTTTGAGAGCACAGCATAGTAGAAGTTGGGATGAAGACATATATCTTGGGAGAGAGATTCAAACTCTGTACAACTCATAGTAGGAAGGCAAATATTACATTAGCTAACAAATTGCAAAGAATTGAAGTTTGTTATCTGAAGATGAAATCTTTCAAAGAATAAGACTCTCACAAGACAGGCCAACCCCTAAAATCCTGGCCTTTCTACATGTGCCATTTTATTATCAACTAGTATCTACATTTCTGAAGTTCAAAGCAGACATGATTTGGATATAGACATGATACGATATAGGAGTCATTCATAGTTTGCTAGATGCCAGAGATGGTATGAGAGCCCTCTGAGACACTTGTTCTTTAACACCTTTTTAGAGAATTAAAATCTAAATTTTACAGTCTTCCCCCCCACACACACAATCTGCTGTTTCATAATCTACTTGTCACTTTCAGCTATTGGAGTTCATGCTCACTTTGATTTACTATCTCAAAAAGGCACTGTGAGGACTAAAAGACTCTTAAAATAAAGGTTTATTAATGTTCGTATCACTTGACATTTGTGCAGAAACGATGTCCTAAGCTAATAGAACATGATCAAGCTTAACCTTGCGATTTTGTTTTCAGCAAGTTTAATGTTTGTAAACCTCTATCAACTGGTCTTCATTCCCTGCTTTTAAAACACAATCTTTATCCAATGGGGCTGCAAATGTCCTTCAAGTGACCTTGAAAGGAATCATAATAGGCAGAAAGTCCATTCTGAGGAGCACAACAACTTGTTTTGTAGACTCAGGTGAAAACAGACGTCAAAACCAAAGAGGATTATCTAGGGCTGCCTGAGGAAGGTGATGTCTCAGTCACCTCTTACCAATTTCTTTGAAAACATGATACAGTACAAATTTACCACCAAAATGAATGCCCTGTCCTGCATACCTTGAAGGGGAAAGAGCAGTCAACTGTGTCATATGTATCAAATAAAGAATCTGAAGTGGCTTTTTTTTTTCAGGAAATGGGAGCCTCGGGGGATTAGAAAGAGAAATTAAGTATTTCCCATATGGGATCCCAACCTGCTTATTGAGCAGATTCATATCAACAAAACCTGTTTTCCAAGTTCGGGCAACTTGA
The DNA here is from genome assembly GCA_020746105.1 of Trogon surrucura. Lineage (NCBI taxonomy): Eukaryota > Metazoa > Chordata > Aves > Trogoniformes > Trogonidae > Trogon > Trogon surrucura. The sequence continues at coordinate 15,765,763 of CM036627.1, read as the reverse complement.
AATTAGTTGTATAAGCCTACTTTCTAAATCCTCAATAATTAGGTATAGAAGCTCATCTACTCATTGATACGCTTAGCGAAAGAAGCAAGAGCTGAATTACTTTGGAACAGAGGTAAAATCGTTGTTCCTTTGGCCTCTCCCTGTTTAGAGCTCAGTTTATCTGAGGAAGAAGAAAAAATAACTTAAAAAGGAACTTTTTTTAGCAGGTGTAGGCCCACACTTTCTGCTGCAGCAGAACCATCAAGTAAAAAAGACACAGTCAGCATTAGTCCTGCTGAACAACAAAGAAATTATTCACAGACTAACGCATTATATGCAATGAGCTCAACTCTTATCTATATTGTACCCCAATGCTCCCTCCTGAGACAGACGAAACAACATCATAGCCTGAAAAGTAACAAAGACTACGACATGAGCATCTCCTATTTTCCTGCAGAGGTAGGAAGCATTAGGACAAACAACAGACATTTTAGGACCATGCTTATCTTTTCAATTTGTTTTGAGTTATAGCGCTATATTCTGTTTGTTGTTCTTTAGGCAGAGAATATCACATCATGTCGTCTCCCTGTTTAAGTACTGAAAATTTGAGACATGGGGAAGTGTGGAGCTGTCTACTATCTATTAGTGGATAAAATCACCTCTTAACCTCCTCTTCAATAAGCGTAACAGATCGAAGGAAATGAACATTTAGCTTTCTCAGACGGGTGGGAAAGAACACCAGTTCCTCCACATCCCCAGAAAAAGTTTTATGCAGGAGATGCCATCAGTGACAGGTATTGTACCAGTCCCCAGGGGCAGTTTATTCAACCTAGGTTGGTTGGGAAGTTGCGAAAAATACGGATTTAAGTGGAAAATTTGTCATCTAATGAAGATTCCTTCCTTTCTTAGATATTTGTCCTTAGTTGGCTCCCAATACAATATTGCCTCTGATATTTCCAAATGTTTGAAAGACTCTCCCAGCAAAGACAGAAACAATTTGCCTGCTTTGTTTTTTTAAACATGCTCCACGTCCATTTTCAAAAAACAAAAATAATGGCAACGCATAAAAACCATAAAAGTAGAAAAAGGAAAAAAAAAACACTTCTATTTTCAGTCCATTCCAGTAACCTATAGAATTATACCAAGCAATAGAAATTTATGTCATATGTATTATGATAGAGATGCTTTGTTTATTACCTAAAGAGCCTAGGGCGAGAACATCCCTTCACATTCAAGGGGGACCAATCTCTGCTCACTTGCTAAAATTGCAAGCTGTTGGCTGAACTATAAGTCACCTGCAGCTCAGCTGTACATCGGTATAAGGGCTGTTACTGTATTTTTAGACAAATACATTCACAAAAGCTCAGACTATCTAATATAAAAATCACATTTCAAAGAACAGAAAACAAAAAACTATGGTATTATTAGCATTTAGGAGAACCTACACGTTTCATGGTTTTGAATACTGGTGAATCCAAGAAAATAGGCTGGTTTCCAAGCATTTTTTTCAGTTCTATTCTATTATTGGCATGAATAAGACCAATTACCAGCTTCAGGACTAACCTCACAATTTACTTATAAGATTCTACCACCATTGTGTAAACACAGCTGAGAACCAATTATCAGAATTAATAATCAAGTTCTTGGTCTATGAATATGTATACAGTTTTCATTGCTTTAATATTCTAGTCTTATCATTCCCCGAGTCCCAGAATATTTCTGCCAATAAACGTGTTCATTCAAGTACTTGCAGAACTCCAGCTTACAAGGCATATGAGAACTAGTGAAGTAAATTAATTTAGAAAGAGGAACAAGAAGAAGGAAAACCAGCTTGCTTACTGAGCACTCATCTCACCATTTGCCTTTCTTTCCACTTCTCCCAAAGTATTTATCATGTGCCTTGACCACCTTCTTGTAATAGAATCTCAAAAGCATCATCAAAACTAGGAGGAAGGGGGAGAGAGAAAAGCAGGAGGTGGAAAAACCCCCAGCACTGTATGATTTGTTTCGAGGTAGGGTTGCTCCCAAGGGTTAACAAGTATGTCCTGCTCAAAGATGAGACTCATCCTGATTGTTACCTTTAATAACCCAGCTTCCTCAGAAGAGCCCTCAGTGCTGAGGATCAGACTGTGAGTTGGCAGGTTGAATTATTCATGAGGGCTGATGGAAAACAATCATCTGCTCTGGCATTAATGGTCTGTAAAGAGTTGCATTTGACAAAACCATTTAACACCAGGAATAAAATAAATAAATTAATAAGGGGAGGCAAGTGGAGGGGTAGGTGGCAGGGGGCATAATAATGATGTACTGATGTAACATGCCCTGGAAAATATTGGTTTCTTAGATTGCGGATCATGGGCTCTTTCTTCAAGTCCCTCTCACCAGGAAGAGGAGGGGGGAGGGGGGAAAAGAAGGAAAAAGAGAAGGAATCTTCTTGCTCTGAAGTGGTGAAACGTAGGGGGGGTAATTTTGGTTTGAATTTGGATGAACAGCAGATCTTGCAGAGCAAAATATGTTTAGAGGTCAACGGAAGATGTAGTAGGTAATTACATCTCTGTTCTGAGCAGAGGAGGAGGCACGAACATTCTGGAATAATTTTCTTAGGGCTTCTTTATACAGCAGCAAGAAAAAAAGATGCAGAGGGGGAATGAAAACAGATCTTCTGGCTCCACCTCAAGTCCACCAAGACTTCCACGGCAGATTTCTATACATACAAGTGACACTTGTTCTCTCCTTTCTAAAATAAGGATAGTTAAATTTGCATACCATGCCAGGGACTTGAGAACTTAAAGACGAGGTAAGAGCTTGAGATTTTTTTCAGTGAATTTTTTATTACATACATAACTAGACTAGGCAGTTGAATTATATCTGACTGATCCACTTCAGAGTAACGTACAGAAAACCAGCTTTCAAAAGGATGGTGGTTTTTTGCACTGCTTTCTTTCATCCAACATGTTCCAATCCATTTGGAAAATGCACCTTTTTTGAGAAAAATTTAAAAGACAATAACACTTCGCAATGCTTTTGTGGTCTTTGAGTTTCCCAGCTCATCAGGTAATAATGCCAGATTTAATTTTCATTTTAATCTGCACAAAACTTTCTGGAATCAGGAGATAGGATACCAACAATACAAAGAAAACAAATATTATATATATGCTTGGCTAAAAAAAAGTCTACACTTAACTTACTGCTCACATCACATTTCATTTGTTTCCAAGAAGGCTTCTTCCGTAAAAATGGAAAAAAAAAATAGCATAAATATTTATACTATCTGCTTAAGTTATAAAATTCAGATATTTATCTTTAAAAATATTTCTGGATTCATGAATCGGAGACCAGAGCCTTTCAGAGATCAGACTATTCATTCCCTACCCCAGAGCAGGGCTGGTTCAGTTGTAGTCCACGGGGACATTGTCTGTCCTGTTCTTGGAGACCTCTATTGGTAAGGCCTCTAGCATCAGCTCACAACTTATTTTTTCTCAGGTTTTCCGGACTTGTGATTCATCTTCTTGCCTTTTTCTGTGTCATCCGATCCACAAACAAAATTGTTACCGAGTATCACAAGTGCCGTAACGATTAGCACCAAGAATAAGTTATAGCTTTTATATCGAGTAATTTTCCATCTCTCTGGGGAGACCTAATTATTCCACAGAAAACTTATTACAGCCTGTCAGTATTTAAAGGGAAACTTTAAGAAAGATAGAAGCAATCTTTTTAACAGGACAAGGGGCAATGGTTTTAAAGTAGGAGGGTAAAATTAGGCTGGGTATAAGGAAGACATTTTTTACAGTGAGGGTGGTAAAACACTGGCACAGGTTGCCCAGAGAGGTGGTGGAGGCTCCATCTCTGCAAATATTCAAAGTCAGGCTTGATGTGGCTCTGAGCAACCTGATCTAGTGAAAGATGTCCCTGCTCACTGCAGGGCGGTTGGACTACAAGACCTTTAAAGGTTCCTCTCAACCCAAAGCATTCTATGATTCTAAGATTTGTACCACAGACCAAATTCTAAACACATATTCCTCTGATTCTTACTCGAACAGACCTGGATCCAGTAAATCTTTCCAGCATGTAGTTGAATTAACAGGCTATTTTTCATCACCATTCAGGCAAAGCAATTGAACACATGCTTAATTTCAAGCACACATCTAAAACTTACTGCTTATAGTGAGCCTCAAGTGTTTATTGTGTTTTGATGAACCAAGCTGTTGTGCACAGACCTAACCATAAGCATATGAGCCAGCAGGATTGTGCATTTTCTAAAAACATACACCTGTTAAGTGCTTTATTGGACTGAGGGCATAATTAGTGCAAAAAGTAGCTATATTTGTTTAATTACATGCAGGACTAACAACTAAAATTATTTTTAAAATAACAGAATATTTCCAGAGGCCAACTGTGAAGCTAACTCGTACAGCAAGATCTCATTCAGCATCATCTTTGGATCCAAAGAGAGACAAAAAACCTGCTGTTTTTCTCAGTCCCACAGAAATCGTACTTGAATCAAATTATCGTCTGTATTTATCAGTTAAATAATTCTGTCAACTGTCCAACAACTGCAGGAGCCCCAGGAGCTTTTGTAAACTAGCTGATGAATGATCGGTTAAATAAATCTGCTACAATTATTCTGGTAATGAAAAACAAAAACGACAGCACGGGTTCTCCAACACAAGCTAAATCCTATTTGCTGCTTTTTGGTAGCGATATTGTTATTTCTTTAATAGTGAGGATTTATTTGTGTGGGTGATTGCAGAGCTCAAAAAATAGCAAAAGAATTTTCTTTTTCTCCCCCTACCTCCCCGCCCCCCTGAGATTGGACCTTAAAAAGCTAACATTTGTACTGCTTTGTCTTATCATAATGTAAGATTTAACTTAATGAAACTCAAGAATGACTCAAGTATCCCTGAATTTATAGACTCTTTGTGCGTTAAGAAACAGACATGAGCTCAGACTTTGACCATAATGAATAGGAGAATGAACATGAACAAACAGCTATTTATATGAGGACAGTGTCTCCACAAAAAGCCACAAGGTCTTCGGGTCAAACTCTCAGCTGATGTAAATGCCTCTTTGCATTTTATTAGAGATACGGTTTAATAAAAACACAGCAAGGTGTCGGAACAGAGCCATCAAACTCATCTCTTCCATAATCCTTCCATAATCCATCTATAACCTGTCTCAGTCACATGTCTGGAAGACACAGAAAAAATAGGATGTCTTTCATCCTACTGGAATAATTTTCAGGGAAGGTCTAAGCTACAGACCATGAGCAAGTCAAGAACTGGCATGCTCCTGTCATTCCAGTATCACAAAATCTGTGCTCAGTTGTCAGGCTGAAGAGGTTAATCTCAGGGAAAGTTGTTTTTTTTTTTTCTCCAACCTTTGGGGTGGATGGCTTGATTTAGATTTCTTTTTCAAGTTGTTAGGAAAAGAACAAGCCACTTGGGCTTTTGTACAAAGGTAGGGGGTTTTTTCCCCCCAGGAATTTTATCTATATGGATACCCATATGGGCCTTATTTTCAAACTGAAGTAATTTTATCAGGAAAAGAAAACTCTCCTGCAGTTTAGAAAAGTAACACAGTAAGAACACAGAAATAAGACCCAGTGGACAGTTAACTGAATACCTATTGAAGGGATAAGGGAATTTCAGACCTGCTGTGTGAATAAGCAAGCCTTTTGCAAGCAGAACAGACTTTCAAAGATAAATGTTTTTGAGCAAATTTCAGCTTTGGGTAGGCAGTAACCCATAGAAATCATTACCTGATCAGAGGTAACTCAATGAATGATAAACCCCTGGACAAATGCCACCCAGGGATACTTAGTTCATAAAAAGGTGATAGCACTTGATCTGTAAAATGTTTAAGATCTTAGCCTGGAATCCCCCAGTCCTTGAGGCATGCATTTATTTTAGTCTGTGGACAGTGATATTTACTTATACTGAACATTGCAATACCATGGACAGAGCACACGTATTCAGGAAAATGGAAAAGCCGATCACAGTCCAAATGACCTGGGTAGTTCTCCCCATACTCTGTTGGGACTCTGCAAAGATTACTATCACTAGTAAGTTATGAAGTATTGCTATTTTACCATTACCAGTAAAATTGTGAACACATAAAAACAAAGGAAAATTTGTGATTGACTCCACTAGGGCTGGGACTAGAGGGAACATCTAAGTCGCAGACACAAAAATGCTGAAGCATAAAGAAAGGCTGACAAGTGTTCAGCAGAGTCATAGGCGAGGTGAATGGAGACTTCAAACCTCTGCAGGTTAATATTACAGAGAGGCAAGGGTTCTGGCACAAGCACAACTAACACCAGCTAAACAAGTGTGTTTACATTAAAACATGGAGACTTTTTTCTTCAAACAATAAAAAAGAACTTAAATTTTAACATATATAGATGTATGGATTTGTATATTATTGTCAGTTTGTGGTTGGTGTTTTTTTTTTTTTCTCTTTCTTTCTTCCAATTGTGATCAAGGTCAGCCTGCAAGGTCTGGTGAGCTAAATCAAATGCAAATTAAAACATGAACATGCAGAATATCATAATATTCAATAAGGCAACTTTGGAAACAATGTAAGTGAATTAGAGGGTTGAAGACATAATTCATTTTCAATGGATAATGTAAAGCTTTGTGGGCAGGAAATGCTTGTGCATTTGCAAAGCACAGAGTAGGCTCAGAATAAGAAACTAGATAGATGGATTTAACATGTAACACATAATGCATCCCTGAGGTGACTAAATTTCCCTGAGAAATGAACCAATTTTTGCACCTGTGTAACAGGGTTATGAAACCCTGGGGAGTGAAATACCCTGTCTAGAAGTTAAAATTTGTTATTACCTATGCAAGATTTAATTCACGAATATCTGTGCAAAGAGAATTATTTTTCATAAAACTGCAGCTGTGCCTCGAGAATAACATCCCAACAAAACAGAGAACAAACTCCAGTTGAGTCGGGGAGAAGAACCTGTTCTCTGGTGGTCCCATTCCGACACATAGTCCTTAGAAAAAGAAAGAAATAAGATAAATAAATAAATAAATCACACCAAAACTGTACCCACAGTAGGAACTTAGGTTGTCATGTGGGTACATGACTGTACCCAAAAGGAACAGGGACTAGTGAGAGGCAGGGTAAGATGATGTCTAAAAATTTGGCTGGTACTGAATTCCCCCCACTATTTGTATACAAAAAAAAAGAGCAGTAACTAATTGCCCCTCCTAGAAAACAGGCAGAAGGTAAAGTTTGTGTGCATCTGTTTCTAGTAAGACGTTTTACAACTGAAGTGAAGACAACAGATCTGATTTCAATCAGTTCATAATCCCAGTTCTCTCAGTTGCAGGTTTCCTGCGTGTACAACAGGCACTCAATTCCTTACCAGCCCTTTACGATATCAACCAAGTGGTACAGTAGAAAAGAAACAGATTTCTTTGAAATGTGCATTTTGAGAGCATCAGAGGCTCTCGCTAGTTCAAAGAGGCATGAGCTTGTACCACCAGGCTATGAATTTTTCAATGATCCGTGCTGAAGCAGCAGCTCCGCTCAGGTCCCTGCACGGAGGATGCTCTGCACCCTTTCAGGCTGAGCTTAGCGCAAAGGACGAGCTGCTAAATCAGGACACGGCAGATACGGCCCCCAAACAAGGGAGATTTCATCCTTTCCCTGGTGGCAACAATCCTTAAACAGACCACGGCCACTTTGTAATTTTGGTCCTGGCTAAAATGGGCGATTACAGAATCGCATGCTAATTCTTGCGGTAATTCCCTTGCACGCTGCTTTCATATTTCTGGATAATTAGAAGGAATTGTAATCCATTCCTACAGGCACATTGAGCTCTTAACGTTTTCTTTTCTTTAAGAAAAAATTTGCAATTAAACTTGCTTGGCAAACAGCCCAGCTGAGTGACCTTGTGTCTTTTACCTGGAGGATAGTAAGGAACAGGAGGGGAGCACAAACAGCTATTAGCACTGTGGCTTGTTCTGAAATATTTGGAGGCAAGAGGAGCTTGTCAGAACCAGGCTGGCCTTCACGAACACTACACTGCTGCCATCCCCAGCTATTTAACATGTATCATTAACGCCACCAGCTCTTCTCCCCTCTGCCATGCAACCATAATTAAATTACCCATCTCAGAGTGCATTAAAGAGCACAAGTTTTCCTGATTTGCTAGTAACCTTATTTCAGAAGCTTCAGCTTTCTGATTTAACAGACTTTTACTCATTCTCCTGAACCCAATATCAGCACCAAACCATTTCCATTTCCCTTATAAACTTCAGTGAGTGAAAAAGTCTCCAGAGCACTGAGGAAAATAAAACTACATGTGAGCTTCACCATCTACATTCCCTGCTTTAATACCCCCTTAGCTATGCTATACTACACTAAAATAAATTATTTTCTTGCAGCATTGGGACTTGGAAGGAAAAGAAAGCACAACACAAACTCACCACTCATTTCTTAATTTCTTTTGTAATGATATGTGATAGTAAGATTTAAAAAAAACGGGTCATCCAGCAGCTAGTGCAGGCACATTTAATTAAGCAATAACTACTGTATCTATGAAAACCACAATATACGCACTGCACAAGAAGCTTGGGAGATTATTGCAAAATGAGCCCTTCAGAACTCCAGCACAGAAGAAGTTTGTCTCTAAGTTTGTGACAGGTAGAGAGCACTTTTCATCTGTGAACTTAAACAATACCTTGCAGGCAGTAACCCACCTTTGTTTCACCCATAAAAAAAATCGGGTCAATACTGTTTCTCTGCTTTAGGACTGGAAAAAACGGAGACACAGAGAAGCTCAGTGGCTGCTAAATATGACGTGACATCTTAGCATTGGAACAGACAATAAAACCAAGGCAAGAGAGCTGTTGCAGTCATTCTAACTCATAAATACATGCTATGGAGATGTGCGTGTTGAGAGACTGGTTGGCCACAGCATTAATGTAATTTTGGCCTGGTGCAACTGACAACTTTGGTGGAACACAGGAAAGAAGCAAGCATGACTGATGTCTCATGTTTCTTACCATCTAACCTTGTTCCTCAAAGGCAGAGCAGGAAAAGATCTACATATATCAGATCAACTCTCGATTGCCCGTTTCCACTGCTTAGAGTGCAATTACATTATAAACAAAAGGAGGAGTTATTGATCAGTTTAAAATACTGCACCAAGAGAGCAACTTGTTTCAAGTCAGGGCATCCTGAGAGATTGGCAAGCCTCAACTGCAGCGATTAATCATGGCTCTGCCACGCAAACCCCTAAAACCTCTTCAACTCATCAAAATTCTTAGAGAGAGATAGAACCCTTTGGAAAGGAGAATTTATAATTTTTTAAAAGATTAAAAAAAAAAATAAAAGGGCAAACACTGATTTATCCTTTCCCTTTCCCACTCAGAATCCACCTGGAGTCCACAAAACTTTCTTTTTCTCTTCACGTTGGAAACTGAAGTGACCTCCAAACTTAGAGTTTTCTCCCTGGGTCAAGAGAGGATTTTCACTAACACTGTGGTAACATCTCGTGTATTAAATTGAGGTTTAGGCACCCAACACACACAGGCAAAGAATTCAGGAGAGAGCTTACAAGGTTAACAGCTGACAACAGCCTGGAATGGCATGAAGGTTAATTGCTATTTGCAAAGCACTTTTCAGGTCTCTTCAGAGAAAAGGTTTTCTGTCTCCATTAAGGAACTTTGAATCAAACTGCAACCAGTGATTAATCAGTGTCCAGGATTTCAAAATGCTTAAGGCTTTTAAATGCTGTCAGATGAGAAATATTTTGAGAAAAAACCAAAATAATTTAGTCTGTACCGTGCTTAACTGAAAGCAGAATGGGACCAAGAAGTCCTGCATCCTGATCCTTCACCAGAAAGCCTTGGTGTAGACCACAGTAAGTTTAGGGGTTATCCAAGCAAAAACCCTCCAAATGAAAGGACATGCTCTAATCTAACTAGCATTGGGGCGTCATCCTTTATTCATCAGTTTAAAGGGCAATACCAGGAAAAATCAAACAGCATGAGACAATAGGGGAAAAAAAAAAAGCAGCTCTGAAAACCTGACATTTTTCTAAATCCCATTCCTTCCTCTGTTTACTATCATTAGGTCAGTAAAGAAGTGAGTGGGGCTAATGATTTTATTCATTTAATTATTCTAAGGAGGCCAGGAAATTATTTTTAAAGCATTTAGGGCCCTAGTCATTTTATCTCAGGGAAGGATTAATGAAGAGCACTCAGGTAGTCGCTTGAAGAGCAAGGTAGAACTTTTGGTTTTCGTTTTTACTTTGATTGCATTCCAAGACACCTTTCCGTGTCCCACGAGGGACAAGCTGCACTGGATAAATTCAGTAATTCATCTTACCCTGAAGACTAACTTCTGGAGAAAAGGATAAACTGCTTCGGAAGAAAGCACAAGAAGTGGGCAATTACCTGTTTTCTAGGGGTGACAGTTAACACTTCTAGTTAATATTCATCAGTTAGATATTAATTTATGGCTGGTATAACATACCTTTAGACCTACATTCTGTACCCCCCATGCTCAGTGTTTTTGAGCTCTGCTAAGCTTTGCTAACGCCCTCTGACAGGGAGCTAATTCGCTACTGCAGAGGATAACATTTAGGATGTGCACGTGTCGGGACTGTCCGTCCCAAAAAAACACATCGTAGGAGGTTCCTAATGAGATCATGTCTGGCATTTTGAAAGGTATAAAATGGAAGCGATCAAAGGTGATACCAATTAATACTACCAATGGAGCAAGACAGCCCAGCTCTCCCCAGCTACAGCCACTGGAACAGGCTTTTCCACACAACTACAATAAAGATGAGAAATCTTGTGGTACAATTTTCTAGCAGACTGATGACACCAGAGGAGACAAAAAGCAAAATCAGATGGCAGCCCTATTTAAATCATCTTTCGGGAAGAGAGCATGTGTTGTTCGTTTGGGGTTCTTTTTGGTTAAAAAAAGGAGCAGCAGAAAGTGTGGAAGGAAAAGGAAGAGAGACTTCGGCATCTAATTCTTGTTTATCAGATCTTAGAAGTCAACCAGAGCGTTCATATAGATATTCATACAGCCACCACCTCTCCCATATCCTACAGGTAGGGTTCACCACTCCAAAACAGAGCCCTGCAGACCCCAGGGCCATACACAGATGCTTGCTCCAGGGTGACCCCCACCTCATAGTGGATGGATGTGTCCTGATTGGGGGGGAAATACATTAAGAATAAAGGATGGTAAGAAGAGAAACGCTCTCTACATCTAAGCTCCCTACCAAATCTGCTGCCAAATTAGAGGCATCGCAAAGAGATGGCTACAGACAGCAGAAGAGAAAGAAACCTGGACTGAAAAAGGTGAATGTCCAGAGACAAGAAGAGGAGGAGAAATGAAACAACTCTTTGAAGCCAAACCCCATCCTTCCAGGGTAGGGTGGTTACAGAGCTGGGATTACGCAGAACAGGGAAACACTGCTCAATCTAGACCAGTGTCAGCAATAAAATGAAAACACCTTTAGCTATGAGAGGTTATAGTCTGTGCTGTTTGTACATTCCAAGGAGAAGCATCCATAGATCAAGATAATCCCTTCTCTCACTTGTGCTTTCAGTCTGTTCTTTTTTTCAGTGTCAGCAAGTTCTGCACTGTTCATAAGCCAAAAAGTGACAGTTTGATCTTGGTGTACCCAATATGTGCTTGTGATGGAACATGTGGCTCCCACACACTAACTCATTTCATCAAGGGGCAGGAGCTGAGAGTCTGAGACAGTCCTGTGACCTCACTTCAAGATGGTTTGGGATTTCTTTAAATGCCTCTCAGGCTTATTAACAAAAACACACAAAGAAACAAAGGAGAAAAAAAAGTCACAGGCTTTTTTGGTTGACCAGACACTTGTGGTTTTAAAAAAAAATAAAATAACAAAAAAGTTGAAGAGCATTGTCTGTATAAGTATTTTGCTCGCATCAGTGCTTGTGGAAAAAGCTCTGCTTATTCATGTATGAGGGAAGCTAGATAAAATTAAATGCACACCCAGGGATGGAACTGTGAAAAGTCTGTATTCTCCCTAATATAATGAAAAGCTGAGAAGTGTGACATGTTTGCAGATTATTTATTAACAGTAGGACAGAAGCTATTTTAGGCACATGTTTTTAGACACCATTAACAGAGTAATTTACTCTCCAGAGTGCCCTTTCAGGAAACAGTAGGAACTAAGTAAACCCCATATATCATTCAGAAGCAGGAACAATTCTCATTGTTTCTTTCCTAAATCTATTTCCTGCCTCAGAACTTTGCCACCATATGGTCAACAAGGAAGCAGCGTAACAGGATCTGATAAGATTGAATTATATATTTTAGCAAGCTTCAGGAGCTGGGCCAAGGCATTTAAATACATCAGTTAGTGAATCAGGACAAATTGTTTGCCATCTTCCCAAAGGAAAAAAAATAAAAAAGACTTTATATCTGATCCAATGATTGAGGGCCCTCATAGACATGACAGCAGTGAAGGCCCAGGCATCCAGTTGTTCCTCATGCTTGCATTTAATCAAATGGCTCCTTCCTGGATATATTTTTTTTTTATTCCGTTAAGAATCAGACAGCAAACATGCTATAATACATATAGGACTAAGAGGAGACAGGATGCGTTCCTGTAGTTCATTATTGCACGTGTTCAGTTTTCTGCTGCTCAAACAGCTGCGGCCTCTCTGCTTTCACATCTTGAGCTGGATGAAAGAAAAATCAATCTGTGAAAGAACAAAAGAACCCCCTCACACGCACAAATTACGTGTTGATGTGCAAGGCGTGGGTGTGCCTTGCTGAGGCAGCACGCGTGATCCACACCCTGTATATTTTGAACTGGAAATTAAATGGCCTATACCTCCAAAAAGGCAAAGAGCTTGAAGAGTGAGCCTAAAGGCCAGATTAAGGCAAAACAGAATATTCTTCAACAGGTTCTAATAACATTCAGTGGGGCAAGAAATGAGAATAACATGGAATTTTTGTTCTGGCCTCTTGCTCAGGGTTAATTTATCAAAATAGGACTGTAGTAGGGATTTTGGTGGTTTCCTGTCTTCTAGGGATAAATTTCACACATAGAAAAGAGACCCAAGTTCCAACATATACGAGAATATGAACTTTTTTTCTTTCATTTAGGAGTTACAGCTCCTTTTTTCTACCCTCCATTTTCACACCATTCCCATTGAGGCTAAAACCATATGAATGTTTTCCAGTGCTACAGAGTAAGGAAACATGGAAACATATTGTGGAAATTGAATGGCATTTTGAAGAAAAGCATGAGAAGCCCATCCAAGTGCTCCTTTGTATCTCCCACAACTCATCTACAAACCGATTTCTAATTTTGTCAGGAGATTAAGAAAATATTACAGCTGGTGCTGAGGCTTTGTAATGTGGAAGCGGTCCTCACACATCAGCGCAGTACTCCAAAAGCATCACAAGCCTTCCTGGAGACCTCAGGGAAACCACTAGAGATGTGGGAACCCCCTGAGCATCCAGGGGAGCATGTCAGTGAATTGAGGAATAACTAAATGCCAAACTAATGGCATTTGCCCAGAAGTAGTAGCCTGTACTATTAGAAATTAATCCTGAAGTAGTGTAAACCACCTTCCTGCTGCTAATTGGTCTGTCCTTGATGTCTCTACTAGCTGTGCTTTCATTTCCATTTATCAAGCATTGATCTTTCCAGTCTCTCATATCATTTTGGAAAACCTGCAAAGGCAAAGGATTTAGCTTTTGCTTTCAGCTCATTGGAAGAAGCTAAATTAAGGAGGAAATTATCAGCTTTTCTAGCATCACATATCTGCACAACCAATTTCCTGTGAGGCCAGACACTGCAGAGGCTGATAGTGCTTCTTTCAGTTACAAATCCAGGGCTGCCTTGCACCAAAAAAAAAGCCAGAAAGTGTTTTTTCCCTGCAGGAGGAATTGTTTGGATGCCCCGCTTAGCAGGAAATCCCAGGCAGAGGCTGGATGTTGGAAGTTCCTGCCCAGCAAACTGGTCCTGCAAGCAAACCTGTGCGACTCTGCAAGGTGCTGCACATCTCCGGGATGCTCTCCTGGTGTTACTACACACTGTGTAAACAACAAGCATTCATTTAGACAAGGGCTCTTCAGGAGTCACAGTCGCACTACCAGTAAACCCAGGTTAATTTACTTTTGCAGCAATGTTCTTAGAGAAATTCAACTTCCTTTCTTTAAAGGGGAGAAAAAATAAATAAAACCGCAGTCCAGATGGAAACAAAGTCTGTTCCTTCTTTATTAGTCAAGCCACAGACAAGTTATAATTCACATCTCCCCTGAGTCTCATCATTACCCAAATTTGGAAAACAAGCATGAGGGTTAGGGGGTAATGGGGGGGTGGTGAGGGGGTTCAGCTTGCCAGCAAATTACATGCTAAGTTTCTTTGCTTTTAATTGTATCTGAAAGAAATTAAAAACTTCTTGTGGTCTAAGTCATGGGATTCCTTCATCAACTGGGCAGAGCTGGACTTGCGAAACTCAAGTCCCTGAGGAAATGGCTTCACTACTGAAGGAAACAAGTGACTCAGAGCCCCATCTTCAGGCTCAGGACTCTTCTTAAACGGTTCCATTGAAGGCAAAGATTGCCTCTGCCCAGACTTTGAGACTGCTGGCCTCAGAGTCTCTTTCTGTGCTCTTCCAACAGCACAAGTTGGTGCCTTCAGCACAGGCTTCCAGCCAGCACCTCACGAAACCTGGCACCTCTCTCTGGTCTTATTAGGGGGTCTAGCTTATACGTTTCTGGTAGGGAAACTACTAGACCTTAAGGGCAGCTTTACATTCTACTCTTAGGAGTTGAGTACTTATCTGCAGGGTAAAAAAAAAGAAAGTATCAAAGGATGGGTCCCTTTAACAACTGAGTGAGCCTTCTTAACAATTAGAACTGTTAAGAGTAGAATTGAGTCTGATTTGCTTGATGAGTCTCATTTTTAATGTAATTAGGCAGCCAAGGTTTGACAGACTAGACTATCAGAGAGCCAAAGAGCCAAAGGGAATTTGCATATATTATAAAATAATTAGAATGGCAGGGTAAAGAACTAACCTGACCTAAGCCTTCACTAATAGAATTTTGTGCATAATTGATTTTCCACTTTCCTAGTTGAATGGAAGAGGTTAAAAGAAAAAAAAAAAAAAAAAAATCAGCAAAACTAGATTTTCTTTTTCTGTGACAAAAAACAATGAAAAAACCCACCTGAACGTACAGACATTTCTAAGATGAATGCCTATTTGAAACATCAGAGAAGCATTTAATTCAGAACTCATAAGGTGAAATACTTGCAGCCAAAATAAAACAGCAAAATGAACATTTTTTTTTAAGGGAAAAACTTTGTACTGCAAAGTTTCACACACATTTAATTTCAAGGCAAAAAAACACCAACAACAAAAAACCCCAAACCAACCTCAAAAACTCATTTTTTCCTCGGTAGAAAAAGAACATCTGCTAAAACTATTGTTTTTCAGAATATAGTTTTAATGATCCCCTTGTCAAGGAAGTATTATCAAGTGCAAGATTTAAAATCAAATCCAGAGAGGTAGGGAACAGTTGGGACTGTATCCTGCATAGGCAACAGCAGACACCAAAACCTCTATCTTCCACATCAGGTGAAAATACCTCCCAGTTATTGGCCACTCCTAGATGTGGCACTCCCTCATGCCTAAATTTTGAAAGTTCCCAATTCTTTCTGCACTGATAATAAATGTTGCAATCCTCAAACATTACTAGTATGGAAAGAAAATCCATTTCCTCATTGTGAATGTGTACACATTTTCGCTTTCCGAACTGCAGCTTTTCTAGAGCACAAGTCCCAAAATATCAGGAAAGGGGGGATTCCAGCAAGTTTCCTACTCCAGTGAGAGCCAAACAGTTACCAAAAAGGGCTTTTGCTCTCTTCTCCCCTTTCTCCCCTGCCCGCACTCCCAAAGAAAACCTGTTCTTGTAGCTTTTTCAGAGCTGATGTCAACCAAATGCAGTGAAAGGAAGCACCTGATCTTTTTTGCAACACTTAGCTGGAGTCCAGATTTTACATTTCACCTACTTGTTATTCCAGGACATAAACTGTAGGTAAATCCAGCTTTATCAGACTCTTTCTATTTTAACTTTTGACTGAGATCTGAAGCTAAACTGAAGCCTACTTTATTCTGCTCGTGAAGTTTAACTCTTCACAGAGGTCAGAGTAGCTCATACTGTTAAATAAGGCCGGCTAGACGATGCTGACTTAATAAAACTCACATGTCATTTTGTGTTGGAATTGATTTTCTTACTTGAGGGCCACTTTAGCTTGTAAATCAAAAGTGTCTCGTGTTGGTTCTCTCAAAAGGATGCTGTTGTTGCCTGGGCTTCCTTCACAAACAGAGATTGATGGGACCAGGCTGGTGTTGGGTCAGTGTCTAACGGCCTCCTCTCAGTGGCCTGAATTATTCATAAGTGCTGGAGCGCCTTGTAACGTGTACAACAGAGGATATGTCATAGCTGCAATATCAAACTTTTTTGTCTTTTGCAGGCAGCATTTTCTCATTTCCTCCTTTCCCATTCCAAGTCCAAGAAACTAAGTTATTTTGTTGGTAGGCATGTCCTTTTTTAACATTAAGTCATCCCTAGGCAAGTAGAACAATTCCATTGACTTCATTTGTCTCCTAACAGTTTTATCTTCCCTTTTCCTAGCATATTTCATGCCAGGATTCTTAAAAAATAGCGCACATGTAGCCACCTGAACTACAAACTTAGTGAGATCACCAGACAGTGAAGGTTAGAATGCAATTACAATTTTTTACAAAAACAACCCTCCAAACCCACCTCCATTGCACTCATCTGTAGATTTTCAGTGGTCTGGTTCTTTTCTGGAATTTCCAAAAAAGTTCGTAATTCACACATAGAAGGATCTCACTGTGCAAGATGTGAGACACTTGCTTCACATATTCTACAGCCCTTCTCACCTTTTGACTCTTGTCCTCTGGGCTCTGCTTTGCCTGTTGCTGACAGTGAAGCTCTACTTGTACACACCAATTCCTACACCAGTTGTAGGCAGTTGTGACTATAAAACCATGATCTGTTGGCTCAAGAAACGAGCAAAGTTCAAATATAGCAAGAACTTAAAGGGAAATCAATTAAACCACTTCTAGAACCAATTATCTTCCACCACTAATTATATTCCATAAAAGGTAGTGAGCTCAAATTCAGCTCCACTAACAGACATCCCCACCAAACATCATGATCTATTTGCCTGTGCTTTCCATTCCGTAACACACTTCACACTCTAGTAATAGGTGCAAGAAAACAGGCAGAGTAAATGCATGTACAATTCTGAATTTCTGGGGAGCCAAACATACTGCCTTGTAGTATGTCCTACACAAGGCAGCCCAGGAATACGCAGAGGAAGGCTTAGGTCTTCTGAGAAGTTTGCAAGAGGTGGGAGAAAAAGTACTTAGCAGACAAAGCCTGCAGGTACAAGACAGGATGGGAAAAGGAATTCTGCCCTTCTAAAAAGAACGTGATGTGGTTATATGCAAAGTCCTTGTAGGTCTTTGAACAGCTGGTATGCAAACAAGAGCAGAGATGTGCTGGTTGGAGTTCCTTGTTTCTCTTCCCAACTTTGCTACATACTACAACGTTGTGAGTTTGGAAGATGAAGAATTTTGAATTTCTGCAAAACTGGGCCTTTGGGCTGCAACACACCCCACCACGCTGCACTGGGCACGAGTCAGATTTCTTAGAGCTGACACATAAATGCCTCTGTTTCTCACAGGTCCTACCCACTGCTTCAGTAACTCCAAACCTCATTTAAAAAGAGGCAGGGAGAATGGTGATGACTAAAACAAAGTCAATGTTTAATGCTATTAATTATAACAATGACATTATGTAATGGGGGAAAGTAAGTTACAGAGGACAGAGGAAGGACTTATGATCTGCTCTGATGATCAACACTGAACTCCTGGTTGATAGGTCAATTATGTATATAACGGCAACCACTTAAATAGATTTTTGCAGAGCTAAATCTCAGCTTCAATCCAAATTGCCTAAGAAAATTAGACCAGTTAAAAGTAATATAAAATATACTATGCACCAATGATAATGAAATGCATACGTAAAGACTTTACAGCTGTAAGGGCATCAGCATTCTCCGAGCACTACAGAAGTCTACCAGGTGGGAAAAAAAAAACCCAAAACATAGGAGTTTTGAATTAGGATTTTGCTCACTACCATCTAATATTGTTGTGAAAAATGTCATTTTGGTCACAGAATTCATCTTAGAAGTTAATAAGCTAAGAAAATATAAAGGAACCAGAGTTTCAGTGCTAGATGTCCTGGTAATTATATAGAGCAGATACAAATTGTCTGTACTTAAAAAAGATCTGTTCCAAACTTTTAACTCAAAAATTACTCTGGTTAAATTTTTTTTCTGGAAAGACAAAACCTCTACAGAGCCAAAGTTCTACTTCTGTATTAAAGTGCCCAGCTCAGTTCTGAAAGTAATAACGGAATGCTTTAGGACAACCGTAAGAAAAATAAAATACTGAGATTAAACCCAAGGCTAGTCTTTCCTCACCCTTCCCACCAAAATAACTGAATTAACTTTTCCGTAATTCTAGACACTTCTATGCTTCATTTTCTCCCCTAGCAGAAATAGGGAAAAAGAATGTTAAATCTTGGTATTGATTTCCTTTAGCTGCCACCTTCATCATCTGTCTTTCAGGATATATTTAGATGCAAAGCTGGCAATGCAACAAGTTCTGTCTTGAAGATACTCTTCCCTTCCCAGGCATATTAAGACACAGCATTCCTGAGGTGGGCAATGATGTCCTAATCCCTTTTCCTATCTAAGACAGGAACATTTCAGTTCCCCTTCAGGCAACATCTCCACATCATTCATGAGACCAGAAAGACAATTATCTCTCCACGACCATCCCAAGGACACCTAAAGGGCTACTCAGAATAAGTTCATGACAGAATATAGAGCATATTTTGGTCCTCCAGGCTTGATCCCAGATTGGAATCTTCAGGAAGTCTTAAAAAGAAAGGAGGCAGCTCACAAACCAGGGATGAGATAATATCTGAGGCTGAGACTGTGCAGTCAGGTTCAGACATTTGACTTTTCTCACGGGTATCATTGCTGACTGGAGGGGACAGGACAAAGGTGACAAGGTAGCACAGAGACGGGACTCAGCAAGAACTGTCTGGACCATGTTGGGTGTGGGAGGTGTTGGCAAGTAGCTCTCAGAACTGGGGCTGTCCCGGAGCTTTCAAACAGAAACATTTACTAGGTGAGGTCGCATCTGGAATATTGTGTCCAGTTCTGGGCCCCTCAGTTCAAGAGAGACAGGGAGCTGCTTGAGAGAGTCCAGCGCAGAGCCACAAAGATGGTGAAGGGAGTGGAGCATCTCCCTTATGAGGAAAGGCTGAAGAAGCTGGGTCTCTTTAGCTTGGAGAAGAGGAGGCTGAGGGGTGACCTCATTAATGTTTATAAATATGTCAAGGGGGAATGTCAGGAGGATGGAGCCAGGCTCTTTTCAGCGGCGTCCACTGACAAGACAAGGGGCAATGGGTGGAAGCTGGAACACAGGAGGTTCCATAAAAATATGAGGAAAAACTTTTTTACTGTGAGGGTGACAGAGCGCTGGCACAGGCTGCCCAGGGAGGTTGTGGAATCTCCTTCTCTTGAGACATTCAAAACCCTCCTGGACGCGTTCCTGTGCGCTCTACTGTAGGTGATCCTGCTCCGGCAGGGGGGTTGGACTAGATGATCTTTGAGGTCCCTTCCAACCTCTAACATTCTGTGATTCTGTGAGAGCATCCAGTTGAAAAGCCATTTGGAAGGATGCGGAGTAGCTCCTTCAGCAGGAAAACGTGAGGACACATTGAGGTGTAGTTTGAATGACTAGTTTCTTCCTTCTGAGAGGTTGCCGAGACCCAGCAAATTAAAGTTTCCTAGTTGCTGAAGTATGGTTTGCCTGAAGTCTACCACCACTTTGAACCATAACAAACTCAAAACTTATTTTATTTCTGCCAGGAGAAATCCTTTGAAATACCTTTAGTGACTGAGTAGCCAAGTAAGTGAGGAGACTCCGTCACAAGCCCCAGGTTGAAGAACCTCATTAGCAATTCACATTTCAGCATTTCTAAATGTCTGTTTGTCATCCCTAGGGTTCATTCTTGATGCACTAGACCAGCCCCATGAATCCTTGAATAGATACAAAAGATTTCTGGCCATCATCAGGATGTATTTCCCTCCACAGAGTCACTTTTTAAATGTCACTGATCTTTCTTGCTCGCAGGTTTGCTGCACAGAGCACCTGAATTGCTTTGAAAGTTTGGGAATGCAGAGTCCAATCAAAGACAGCATATTAAGTGCACATGCTTAAATCCAAATGTTTTTAGTGTAATCTATATTCCATTTTATCCTTTTGACCTTCTGGGTTAAGAAAAAAAAAAACAACCTGCCCTAAGCAAGAGAGGCGGAAACTACTGATTTCGTTTATGCACTCCTTTTTCCATTTGCTTTCAAAGACTGGGAGGAGGCAGAGGAAAGAACAAAGATCAAGCTATAAAGTATATTTACTAATACAAATTTTACTAAGGCCATCTCTATATTTCAGATGTGAAGATACTGGTTTTTTTATCATTCTCTGCTGATTTGCTTTAGTAATTTCACCTAAATTCTTTTCTTACGGGTTTAGATTTGATGGGTTCAAGATGTCACCAAACTAAGTACATTAAAATTGGAGTGAAGAATGTGTATTTTGAAATTAGAAATGCTGAAATAAATTACTAAGCAGGCAGAGGTGATCTATAAGGAAAAGATGAAACAGCACAAAGTATGAAGGAGATATTTGGGATGGAGGGAACATGAGCAGTGTGCACAATGAAGCAAAGATGCCAAAGGAGAAAAAACACAAAGAACAAAAATATAGAAAGATGGATGGTTGGGTCACAGAATACCCTGAAGGGAAGAGATATATGAAAAAAACAAACAGTCCATATCAGCATGAAAGGAATAAGCCAGAAAGAAGGGGAGTAAAAAGAAAAAGGGGAAAAAAAAAAAGCAAAAAAGAACTATTCAGACAGACTTGACAATTTCCTGAAAGTTAATGCAGATAAACCTGGGAAATAACAGGAGAAGACTATCTTTACCCTCCATTTTCAACAGCAGAGTCAGGGCAGAAGAATCGAGGGAGAATCCCCTTGAACTGAAGGATTCCTGTGAGCCCGAAACCTATTGGTATGGCCTCAGCCCCCTCCTTCCCAGCCATCGTCACCACACCTGCAAGGAGTCCTCTGGGCTTCCTAGAAAATTACCCCCATAAGGACATACCAAAACCTACTTCAAGGGAGGGAACAAACCCATAAAGGCAATGGCAAACCAGGCTCTGCTGGAAGCAGAGCCCCCCTGGGGCAGAGGGGCACAGGGAGGAGGCAGGGACAGCCTCCAAAGCTGGGATCACATCCTCCTAGACTGGGCTGTGCACCGAAAACAGGTTTTCCTGAGCGCTGGAGGGGAGTGGGAAAGGCATGACGTGAAAGGGAAGCTGTTTGTTTCTTTGCAATATAAGGGAATAAAGAAAGACTTCCTAAGAAGAAGATTTATTGTCAGAACCAAAAGATGATATGCTGCTATTTCCAGCTAGAGGACAGTGTGGTCGAGAATTTTTGTTTCTTATCAAGCTCTTTGTTGTTTGATTTTATTTTTATTGCAGATTACTCCTTGCATACTTTCAGCACCCAGCCAGTGCCTCAGTGAAACAGAACTGCACCACGCGCTGTATTCTCTCTCATTGCTGGGCAGGGATTTCCACGTCATCTATTATTCACATCACAGCTTGCTGCAGTGATTCCAGGAAGACCTCAAAAGAGCCCTGTCCTCCTGTCAGGAAGAGAATGAAATTCCCCCAGATAAGGAGGTCAGGAACCTGGAAAGCCAAACAGTGCCTTCTCCCTGTGCCCAAACCCTGTGTCCTAAAGCATCACTGCCCGAGGGAGGACAACACTGAGACAAGTGAACCAGAGTCAGATAAGCATTTTGAAATTTAGCATCAGACAAGGAGCGACACAATACTTAATCAAGGTAGGCTAGGAGACAAGTTGTTTTCTTTCCTATGAGACAGAAATTTGGGCATGAGAAGGTTCCTGTAGACATCTCACCATGAAGATGAGACATGAGCAACATAATGTCAGCCTTGTTCCGAAGGAAACGCGGGCCCTGATGCCACTTGCCAATCAGCGCTGACAATAATGGGCTTTAAATGATGCGCTGATGTGGTGACACGACCATGGCTGCCCCTCTCATCTCCCAAAGCTGTTTGTTTCTGACTCTTTCTGTTGTGATATATATCACATATGAGCTTAAAAAAAAAAAAAAAAAGGCAACACAGGCTGCATTTGTGTTTTGGATACACTTGAAAGCTCTCGAGGAATCCAGGTCCTGTGCTGCAAGGCACAGGTACATTTAAAGAAAAGAAGAATATAAAAAAAACACACATAAAAACACACCACTCTTGGCTTACTTTGTTATATGTTTCATAACCTAAATGTACCCTAATTAACAGTTGAAGTAATTTGCTCAAATTGACAAAGGAAACAGAGCAGGGGCAAAAACTAAATCCAGGCAACGTCAAGCCCTAATTTAATTTAACCTTTCAAAGGCAATTTCATACTTTGCTCTCCCCAGCGCTCCCTCCACCCACTTTTTTTCCTACATTCCCACTCTGCATTTGGATCAACTCCATTTCCACTGAAGCAAAATTCCCTTTGGCTCTTACAGAACTTCACTTTTAACAGGTTTCTGATCCTCTCTGTTTCTCTCCCTGTCTTCAGGAATGTAAGAATTATTTTAAATGCTGGGTTTGTCTTATTTGGTTTGCAATATTTTGGGACCGAGGAACGGGATCCCAGATGAGGACTGCACATCTATACCTATTTCTGCAAGGAGAGTTTGGGCCTATGAATAAATGACATTTTTATTAGCAAGAGCTGAGTATAAGGAAGTTTGGTGTGCTTCATCATACCATTAGGCATTCCAGTCATTACAGCCCCCTCCAGTCCTTTTGAGTATAACACTTATTGCTTCTTTTTACTGTTATTAGGAGAAGAATGCTGCCCATGAAAAGCCTATACCAAAAAGATATAGTAAGCATGCAGATACACACAGGAAAGAAAAAAGCATCACAGCACAACTGCTCATAAGTACAGCTGCTCCTGGCTTAGAGCTCAGAGGCAGTGCAGAGCACACAGTTTGAATACATAAAAGGGGAAAGAGCATCCTTTTTGGGAAGAAAATAAAAACTCTCAAAAAAACACCAAAAAACACAAAAACCAGCAGTATCAGTGGAAAGAACAGCTCAGGGGCTCCCACACCTGGGAAGCTCAGCCTTGGGCCATGCTGCTTCCCCAGGTGCAAGGTAAATATGATGCCTTAATTACCGCTGCCAAAATAACCCTCCTGTTGATTTGCAAGGTATGATTGACTGGTTCAGTAAAACAGCACCCAGCCTGCCAGTAGCTCCTGCACATTCAGCTCCAGCTTTAAGGTAGTCAATATTAAACAGGATCCTAGGGGTTCTCTAGGAACTTTCTCAAAGATGCAGATTGGTTTAAGTCCCATCTGTGGGAGACTAGTACCTCTTCTCCACAGTCACCCCAGGACATCAGCACAGTCAGGGGAGCAAAGTTCTCTTGGAGTCAGTCATAACCTGGCCTGAAGGTAAAATGTTTTGCCTGAGGTAAGTCCATAGTCATCAAGGTTTCCTAACATGCTGCTCAGTTATAGAAGAGTGGTCCTTTAGTGGAAGTACCAAAAATAACCCCCGTCCAGAAAAGTAGGATGTGGACTCCAGAGCTGTACTTGAGAAGATTTCTGCAATTTCAATTGCTAAAAAAAAATAAAATTAAAAAAAAAACCCTAAAAAATCCAAGGCTTCTACAAAAGCTGCTAGAGAGAAAATAGTAAGTAGCTTTCCACGAAACAAATGCCTCCTCCCACATGCAACATTTTCATTACACCAGCTACAACTGACTCCCTGTACAGGATTTGGTGATATTTGAAATTATGAACATGGCATAAAAGTTCACAAGCTGATTAACACAATCACTATTCATTTGACCCTGATTGCTGTAGAAGGGACTTCTGATTAAGCCAGTCTGCCCCACGATTTCCCCAGATTTTCTTCCGTGCTTTGAATACCACAGGGCAAATATCCCAAACTCGCCATCTTCTTCACAGCCTAGTTATTTTGCTTGATGTGCAACAGCCTCAGCAATCTCAATTAGCCCATTACAGGCTTAGTTTTGTTCCCCACAAGCTATGCATTTATTAATATCCTTAAAGTTAACTGTGTAAATTGCATGTCCAGTCAGTCCATTCTTAACAGGATGTTATCACTGTCTTCTTCCATATAACTCATGACTTATCTGATTCATACATGTTCGGTTTAATTCGGTTTCAGTTAATTCTCACTTTTCTTCCTTTCTCTGGTGGTGGGAGGAAGAAAGGCAAGAATTAAAGGGAAAGATTTTTGCATACCACCAAACCTCTCCTGGTTTGCAGATTCCCATCATGCATATTTCCATAGGATTAAGATAGCATAAAAATTATCAATACTCACATGCTAGTCATCAAATAGTAATGAATCACCTCTTCTTTATATATTTACACATACACAGAACTATTTCAGACTCAAGGCTATGCAACACAATTCCCAACACTTTCTACTCCCTGCAAACTCAACACTGATCTCTACTCAACAGCACGGAAATCACACAGATCTGAAAAGGTTTTGTGATGACATGAGATGTGATGCTTCAAGAGGAAGAAAAAAATGGTCTTGAGTTTTTCTGAGCTTTTTGCTTGTTTTCCCCCTCCCTACCTTTCACATTTTGGATGCGATGGCATCCCACAGCCACTGTATTTAGAACTGGAGCAGACTCAAGGCAGGGACAGAGGTTTCCTGCAGCATCCCTAACGAGATGAGCAGCATCAGCATGGGCAGGCTGTGCCGAGCAGCAGGCGGAGGACAGGGTGCATTTGCTGATGTCCTTGAGCAGCTGATCCTGGCTATGCTCAATCAAAAGGCTCCACAAGACTGCTGTTGTGTGGTGCTTTAACGGCATCTGCTATGACAGCTGAGCGAGAGCAAGACTTTCACGAAGTAATTGCTCACTGCCAGAGAAGTCATTCTATCAGGCCTACCTGCAGTTCAGACACGTGATGAACTCTGTATTTTATTATTCTTACCCGCTTCTCCAAAAGGACATTACTGCCTCTAAAATTGTGCCTCAGCTGAAAACCCAGAAAGCTTCAACTAGTGGAAATCTCTTTAAAAGTACCAAGTAAACACACTACAAAATAACTGAATTAACTTAATATTGTCTTCTGAGTGATATGTATCTGGTGCTTTAACCACACTCACATCTTCCCTGCAACATATCCTGTAGAAACTAAGTAATTGTTTTATTGTGACCCAGCTAAAAACTATACTTAGAACTGGAGATGTTCCCTCTTTGCTGCATAGAAGGTAGTTTTTTTGGTTTTGGTTGTTGGTTTTTTTTTTTTATTCCCTGCTCTACATTATTATCACTTCAAACCTCCCACCACCTTCCCAAATGCAAGTGTATGTTTGATTCTGAGGTCTTCACAGGCAAATTGTTTCACTTAGAACTAGTTTAAAAGAACAAAATGCCCTCAGGTAGCCCAGCTCCTATCAGCAGCTCGGGCACCAGATCCATCTATACCATTTCTATTTGAAGCAAAAACCTTGCAGGATTATTCTCCCTATCAGCTTTTCCTTCTACTAGGTAAATCATGTAGCCTATCAAAGCCATTTCTGTGATCTCCCTTAACAATGCATTTGAAGGTGGTATCAAAGAATAGCTGCTGGTGTTACCCATATTACAGTAAGCCCCTGATAGCAGATGTTAATGCATTTTATGATTGGGAATGTTGTCTCAAGATAAAAACAGGTAGTCTGCAGGAATCAGCAAAACCCCACTTAATTTCACACATGTATAGCCACTGACGTGTGTGCAATGAGATTAGGCAGTGCCCTTGTCGGCAAACTTATCATAACTTTCTCCAAACAGCAAATCCCTAATTAGTTTATACTGTGGCTTTGCAGAGGGTAAGCATGGCCGGGGAAGAGCAAATAGTAGCTGATTTCACAGGAACATGCTTGCTTAGCTCAGGCTTAACCATTATAAAAAAGTAAATACTGCATAAAAAAGCACTCAGATGGAAAGATTGACTTTTTGTTTCAGAAAGGTTTGCAGATTTTTCTAGAAAGTTCTCAAACCCACAGCATCTTAATAAAGTGGAGATGGGCTACATCACTACTGGAAGCTGCCTCTTAATCTAGAGGTTGTATTTTTGGTAAATCTGGTGGATTTGCAATTTACTGATCAGTTTTCAAATCCAGTGGCATGTTTGCTCAAGCAAGCTCATGATGCTCACAGCTGGAAGAGCAACAGCAAAATAGCTGCAGCATCCTACGTCTGAGGAAGCTCTGTCAAAGGACAGAGTTCAGAAAAGAAAGGCTGAGCTCATTTCTGCAGGCAGCAGGATGTTTGCCAAATTAAAGGGGAAAAAAGCATCTTTCAATACCTTCTGGATGCCATCAATCCTGGGGAGTGAACTGCAAGACTGGTGGGGGCTTGTGATCTATCAAAGTGGTTTGATCAGATTATTTTCAGAGAGAACTCCCCAGCAAGAGGAGATAAAGGTGATGGTGGTTTTTCTACAAAGAGGGCTGTGAGGTCAGATGAATCTGTTGGCCATCACAGCACCAGAAGGTCAGGGCCAAGAGCCTCAGTAACCAGCAAGGAGATGAAGAAAACAGGAGAAAAACCATTGCAGATAAACTCATCAATGTGTACATAGCACACCACGAGCTGCATGAAGAACAAATTATGCTTTGGACCCAAAAAGGAATGAAACTTCAGTTCTGCATATTAATTTTAAGAGTGAATACCATCTTGAATAATTATGCTACCTTCAAATGTGACAAATTGGTCCTTTAACACCACAAAATCCCTTCTAAGTGGCCAGGTGTCTGACTTCCTTCACTTTCAATAGCTTTGAGTAATACGTATAAGTAACTTATAAATTAACTTCTCAGCTCCTTAGGCTCAGCTCCTCTCAGACTAAAGCAGATTCCCTACTGTCTTCCCCTTTTTAATACACATAGAGTGCTATTAGTAAGAGATAAAATAGGGAATGTGCAAGCATTAGCTGGGCCATTTATAGTTTTATATGCAAAGTAATTTTCCAGATGTTTTACCTGTCCTGAAATCACCACCTCCCAAAAGTACCAAGATC
Organism: Trogon surrucura; assembly: GCA_020746105.1. NCBI lineage: Eukaryota > Metazoa > Chordata > Aves > Trogoniformes > Trogonidae > Trogon > Trogon surrucura. The sequence goes on along the minus strand of CM036627.1, from coordinate 15,738,477 downwards.
CATTGCTCTCTAGCGTCAGACCTTTACCCCTGTTTGCTGCAGCCTCCTCAGGTCACCTTTGCAATTCAACACTAATCTTTCTATACAAAAAGGTCTAAAAAAAAATTTTTAAAAAATCATTTAAAAGACTGTTCTGCTCAGACGGTCCCTTATTGCCATTTCCCATTCTGATCCCAGCAGCAGCTTCCCACAAGGAGAACAGATGTCTCGATATCTCCTTCAAACTGGGTGGGGGTTTTTCTAAACCACTATAGAGAGGGTGAGAAGGTGCACTAGGAATACAGAATTCAGGATGAAGAATTAGACCCGGATGGCAGCAAGGGGAAGTTTTTGTAAAGCATGTTAAATCTGGGAAGTGATAACTTTTATTACTGCAGCCAGCAACAAACTGGAAGGGACTACACGCAAACATCAGAAAAACACTGGACAACGCTGTAACAGTCTCATAAGGTACATCTCAGACTTATTGCTCCAGGAGTTTATAGTAAGTATAGTAAATATATTTTAAAAAAATAAATAAAATCTACCTTCTCTTTGAATCCCCTTTCAAGTCCAAGAAGCACATCTTGAATAGGTGAAAGCTGTCCAAGAAAGTAGAAAGTTCTGTGCAACCCCAAGACTATACCTATAGAATCCCTTTAAATCACAGTGAAGCATGTGACTGATAAAGGTTAAGTCATATTTGTTTACTCATTCTAGGACAGTATGAAAATACGGGGTTTTTTTCCCTGACCATGAGCAGTTAATTTTTTTTAAAGTGGAAATGATGGAATATGCCTTTACCTGAAGAGTTCATATCTCTTTTAGAACAAAATTAGGGCCAAAATTGTCATTCTAATTAAGATTTCAAAGAGAAAAAATAAAAGAAATAAAAAAGTCATTCTGTGTTTCACTCAAGATCACAAACAAAACCTTCAGCTGACTCCAGAAAGAAGCCTGCCTAAAAACCCGTTGGACTGGGCTCACAACATATTTTTAGCATTCTGGAGATTACATACCTGGCAGCTTTAGTATACTACTTGCCATTTTCATCCTCCAGAAAAAAAAGGACTTTTTTTTTTTTAAAATCCTCACGGTATTTAAATGAGGGCAAGGCTAGTGACAGAAAAGTGACATTTGCACATACTGCAGTACCTAAAATACAATTAAAAGTGCAATAAACCAAGTTCAACGATAAGTTACTGGGATATTCTTCATGCATTGTCTGTACCCACATCTCTCATGTAATGAGTCTCTGGAGTAACCTAACTTTTTTATTATTATTATTGCAAGTTATATTGCTCAGCACCATGGGAAAGAATATGCAAATCAGAAGCATAAATGTGCCATTTAAAAGCTGCCAGATTGAACTAATGAGGGTGATGTAGCAATGACACAGCTATGCTTTGACTTTCTTTAAAGATCTAATTAACTCTTCCCAATTACTCCAACCAGTAAGAGCATCACCTTCTTTGATAGTTATGAATAATTAAGCTAAAGCCATTTTCCAAAGAAAAGTAACGCAAGTTTCAGAAAATCTTTAAAAATCCCAACAACTGCTGAAAAATTAAGTGGAAGGAGCAGCTTCCCCAGCAAATGCTTCAGATCAAGACAGGGGCACGTAGGAAATCTCAGTCAGCTCCCAAGCACTGAGGGAATGTGAATGAGGCATTTCCACATATGTTGAGGACTGTACTTTTCTATTCAGCCTTCAGGAAATAATAAAACAAAAAAAAATCAGCTGGTAACAGAAGAGCCCCAATGAGTTTCTGCACAAATCTTGGGGAATTTTAAAATTAAAATAGACAGTGTTGAAGACTTCACAATACCACCACATCAGATATCTAAGCACTGCAACCGGAGTCTTCAAAGTTGTTGTGAGGGAACAGGAAACACTATGGGGTGTTTGAATAAAGGTGTTGTCTGAAGAAATAGTCTCAGTGAAGGATTTAAGGTCTGCGTCTGTGTGTGCCTAACTTAAAGCAACCAGGTCCAACATCAACAGTTGCAGAAGGCAAAGCACCACAAATTCACATCCAAATCGTATCTTTCATCACAGGTTAAACAACTCACAGTTAGAACCCAAAGCCCTTTCTGTCTCCTACAAACTGTAGAAAAAAAAAGCCTTTAAAGTCCTTGAGGAATGGCAAAATGTATAAAATAAACACAGAATGTCTTAAACTAACAGCTTCTTAGAAAAAGTCTTGGAATTGGCAACATCGGCGAGAAACTGCATCATCAGCAACATTAGTAGCATCTGCCAACTCAATGTCATCACGCCTCCTAATGTCACCACCATCGCCCAGTCCCTGTGCTCTCTGCAACACCGTGCACAAAGAGCAGGGCCAGGAGAAGACTATCAAGCTACAAATCCCACAGAAAGACTTACCCCAGGTCACGCCACAAGTTGCACATGGAGCTCAGCAGGGAATCCAAAGTCACCGTGAAATCATCCTTCTTCACTGCCCTACAAACTCCTTTCTCCAGAGCTGCTCTTTTAGTTCATTCCTAACCCTGCTCCTAGCCCACATCCCTTGCCATTTGCATAGCACAGGGCAACACAAGCCAGAAGTTCTTATCATTCCAAAAAGTATTTCTGGAGGGGGTGCTTCCTTCCTTAAAGCAAAGAATATGTCACAGACGAGAGGGTGGCAGAACCAAACACTAACTCCTGACCTTAACCAGAGAAATAACCACCTCCATTCCTCCTCACTGATAATTTATAAGGTTCCCTGCTGCCCTAACCCCAGCTTTCCTGAGTTACCAGAATGATCTACCAGGTGTTTTGAGTTGCTCTGAACTTCAGGGCTTTCTCCGAGCCCAACCAGAGGGCTGGTGTAGAAGGTTGTCACGTTATTCTAACAGGAGTTGAGCTTTTCTAAAGGCGGTTAAGAACATGAAGAGGGGACATTAGCTAATGAAAGGATGTTTCAGTCAATTCTAGCGGGAGAAAAAGGGTTAAAACAGAAGATGAAGCTTAGGAGACACTCTGGAATAACAGTTCATAGACACCGCCAGACTCTTCTCCCAATTTTTAGGAAGATCCATGGACTATGGGAGACCAAGCAGAGCTCTGCACCACGACCGACAGCTGCGTGAACATGGAGACCTCACCGGAAGCCATCTGCAATATCTATTGTACAGATCTTACATACTCTGTTGTGAGACCATCTCATTTTGACATATTATCCCAGACCTCTGTCAAAATTTGACTGCCAGCAAGGGAAGTCCCACGCTACCACTGCTGCTCTATTGCAAACACTGTCACACCCATCCTTCATGTGAAAACTAAGCGCTGTCTGTCTTGTGCCAGCTCTGTACCCAGGTGCTGGGGCAGAGATTGTCACAGTGATTAACAGAATGACACATCCCGGATCCTGCTGCAAAAAGAAAAAAACAGACACTTGTTTGCACCTTAAGCTGGCCGAGTAGTCACAGCCAGGAACAAGTGCTTTTATTTTTGCAGCAGAGTCCAGAGGGTCTGTTTTAGGTCAAGCCCAGGGTATATAAAAAGGAGGCAGCTGGCTCAGAAGGAATGAAATCCAGCTACGTCCCCTTCTTGTCATGTATCTGTATCCACAACAAACAAATGAGTCAATCTGAGAGGAAAGAAACTCAATCAGCAGCCTCGCACCAGTGAGCATGGCTTGCATACTTGATCGTTCCAGCGGTGTTATCAGCAATGCCTGGGTGTCCAGCCAGTGCAATGCTCGTAATTGTTTTTATCCCCTTGAAAACAAGCTGGTTAAAAGCAGAATTAAATTGATTAGTGAAAAATGTTTACCCTTTTTCTCGCCACCAAGCAGACAACCAATTAATGATATTAAAGATTAATTAAGAGGGAGGCCCGTGCACTACCTGCCAGACTAACAATTACATTCAGTGTTACACGTGCTTTCCTCAGCGAGTACCTGCAGTTTCAGTTGGAGTTTCTCTTTTGAAAAACTGGAGTGCAGCAGAATTGTGGGAAATGGTTTAAAAAAAAAGAAGGATGAGAGATTATGGGATGGTGGGTTTTCAGCTGTGCTTTGTTAGCGCCTCATTTGCAGGGAAGGGTGCAGAGTGCTCACTGGCTTTGGGAGCATTTGGCCTAAAATGGAGTGGAAATGTAGTCAGAAGAGTTGGGTGTGTTTGTGTAAGTTGGAAGGAGGGAGAAAGTATATATTAGGCATTTCTCACACACGCATACCCCACACCTGCACTTGACAGCTTGCTCCGTGTTTCATATCAAATGTATAAATAATGTATATATATTTTACATATAAATGGAGTAACACAACTCCTGCCAACTCTCCATCTCTATACTTAGACACAAAAGAAGAGACACAGAACTAGAAATGTATGCACGCAGGCACATATAGACACCCACTTAGCAATTAAATCTTTCCCATCCTATGAAGTTGCAAAAAACCTTATTCTTCTCCCCTGAAGTAATAAATCTGTTAATTATATTTTTTTGCCCTGCTTTTCCTTTTATTTTCAGACCAGTCTTTTCTCTTTTTCCTCAGATGTGCAAGAAGTGGGTCTTTTTACTTTTTTTTTTTTTGCTGCTGAAGGATTTTGAGGACTTTTATGCTGAATTTCTTGTAAGGTACCAAAGGGACTGCAAATAAAATCAGATCATACCTCCTGCTTTTGTGCTCCAAATTTTCTAGGCTGACTGTCCAAGCTAACAGGCTGCAATGGGAATCTTCTTCTCATCTTCCTCTCTACTTTAACCCAGTCCACACTTGCCCAGAGCTGTTTCCCTGTACACACAAAATCTCAGAACACTTCTGTCTGTTTAAGATGAAGGGGACGAGCTTCTGGCCCGTGGAGGTACCCACTGCAGCTGTTTGGCAGAGCCACAGCAGAGATGGTGTGGAACAGGCACAAGAATTTTTGGTGGGATGTGAAGGAGCTAAGCAGCAGAGCCGAAGGATTGATGCAAATCAGCAGCGATTGATCTGAAAGCCAAGATCAAACCAAGCCAGTCTGATCCACTCCTGCAGGGGATGCCCTTGTTGTATGAAGAGTCCTACAGAGACCCACAATCTCCATGACACATCCTATGGCCCCAAATCTTCATTCCTCTTTTTCTCCCACCTGTGGTCCTCTTTTACTGCCTGCTCAAGCTTGTCTTTTCCCAGCTTCGGCCCCAAGTGTGACTCCCCTGCATCTTCATATTTCCCGGCTCTGAGGCACATCCCATCTGGTTCCCCTGTCTCTGCCAGCAAAGACTTGAGATTGCACCAAACCGCAGAGCGTCCTTCGTACATGCCATGTGTCAAGATGAGGAACTGGCAATATATTGCAATTCTGAGCTGAAAAAGGCTCTGGGAGATGCTCTCATGCCTGCTAGAGGGTTATGACCCAGCGTAGGTGCTTCACAGTGACTCAGGCTGATGAGTCAGGAAAGAAGTACAGAAGATGCTTCTCTTGGAGTGAGGGCAATGACTGCAGGAGTCAGCAGCAGGTGACTCGGAGGGTGCTTCAACACTGTCCAGAAACACAGTGAGAGAAAAGCAGAAGCTGCTGTCACATTTTTTTTTTTTTCAGTTAAAAGAAGCATGCTTTCATCCAGCTGCAAACAAGAGGGCTTGAAACAAAGAGAGTCAGGTGGCATCCCATGGCTGACATGTGCCTCAAGGGAAGACCATAATGGTCCTCTCTGGCTCTAAAAATCTCTGTATGAACTTGAAGAAGTTGTCTACAAGTGCGGGAAAGGGGCTCTACACAGAGGAAGCTGGTTTGGTGTTCTACTTCTAAAGGTATCACAGCTCTGTCCCTTGCTTGTGAGACACCTTCCTCGGCATGGGCACCACCACCTCTCCCTGCTTCTTTTCCCTGGCTGAATGACAGAGGAGCTGTGTACACCTTCTGTCCTCTCCTGGTATTCATCAGCTGGATTAATTATCATCAACTTCGTGTTCATTTTTGAGGCCTCTTTCAGGTTTGACAAGAATCTCCTGCTTCTGAGCTGAATGGTGCAAGGGTCACAGGGGCCAGGGGAACATTTATCGTTATCACTTGCTTCTCAAGGGAGATAATAACACCCAAGATTTTAGTTCAAGCTTATTAAAGTGCCCAGTTATCTGTTTCAGTATGGATAATTTAATCAGACAGGTTAAGTATTTATGAGGCTGCATTTTATTTTCAGCCAAAGATAAAAAAAAATGCTTTAAGTGTTATTCAGCATAAGAATTATAATGATGATTTAAAAAAGCCATTGGTAATGACACTTGATATTATTATTGTTAGCTTCTAGGATTGCCAAAGCATCACAGAGGACTGCAAGCAAGAGCCCAAGACCTGGAATGAAACACGTTGCCTGTCTCTGTCTGTTCAGATCTAGTAAGAAGATCCAAGGCTTAGTAGATCACCCAGGCATCCAGCCCGAAATTGCATCGTGTCTGCTCGGAGAACAAAGCCAACCCAACAGAGGAAAAATTATTTCAGTTCCTCCCATCACCACTCAAAGGCAAAAACCACAGCAGAATTGAAGTGCGGGTCTGAAAGGAGAATTGAGCTGTGCTCGTAACACCCCACACACCTTGCAAAACAACCACCCAAAAAAAGGCTGGTTATGCACAGTTTCGAACAAGGATTCCCTTCATTTTCACCCTGGGTCAGCAGGAAGGTAGATATTTAGCGCAGGCTTCTCCATTCCAGCTGAAGCCTGTGCACTTCCCAAGGCGAAGAGCTTCACTCTTGAAGGTGTGGGGATTTCAGGGCTTCTACCAGAAGAGGTCTCAGTTCAGCGCAAGGTGCTTACATACCCAGCTGACATTAAATTCCTTGATGTAAAGTTGTGATAAAATACATTATTTATCCATGGTCAGAGCTTCTGAACTGAGTATTTTGCTTGAAGCAGATCCATTAAAAATACTAAAATCAAGAAAGTGTGGGGGGAGAGTACCCTGCTCTCTACTTCACTGCATTTTAATTTTTCCTAATCTTTATGATCATTAAAACTCAAACAATTCAAAGGCAGATAAACCGTGCATGCAGCAGCAGTAAGGCTGTAAGACTGAATACACAAAAAGCAGTACAGCCTACCATCTACATTTGTTCTGCCTCACAGAACTTTAACGTTTTAAATATATATGCGCTTCCTTTCTTCATGTTCAAATTCTACTGCGTCAGTGTTTTATTTATGAGTGCCAGCTATATATGTAGGCAGCAAAAGATATATTTTATTTATTAAGTATAAATAGGCAGCAAATCTAAATTAACTGGTGAAAAAGATTTCACTTTGGGATTTTTTTATATTCAAGCTCTTATTAATGTTGTATTGATGCCATGTGTCTTCTTAGCATATACTTCATGCATTTGGAAGTGAGACAGTGGAAGATAGATATTAATATCGCTGCAATTATTTCTGCCTCCCCTACCACTACTGATTACTACCAATTCCACCACAATAGACAATAAAACTGTTTGAAAATGTCCTCTCATTTATTTTCTTTTCGTTATTTTCCCTGAGAAGCAACAATACATATCGCCTAGAAATTTTGGTCGCGTGTCAGGTAATATTGCAGCCGTTTCTTAGCTTTGGTAGGGTTTTGGGGAGGGTGTCTGGTGTTAATTTGTTTGACAAAAGGCTTTATTAAACACTTAGCACAAAAGGTATTACATCTTTCTTTTTCCTCGCCATTCTCTGTCTCTCAAAAGCAAACCAGATACCTCAACCCGCCTGTCACACAAACTGCACCAGGTGTCCCCGGCATAATTATGCAGTGCTTCTCAGCCTGAGCTTGGAGGAACTTTTAATTCTTTGGAGTTGGAATGAAAAATTCTTTTGTCTTTCTGATCAGATGAGGACTCCACTTTCAAATAGAAAAAAAACCCCATATATTCATTTTTACAGATTTAAAAGCTTTGACTCATTTTCCAATCAATCATCTTCATTAACAAATGTCTCTAAAATGCTGCTGCTATAGAAAAATATTTCAACCTGTCAAGGGCTTGCTTTCCTTTCTTCCTCTTGCACCCAATTAAGGCTTCTCCTGCAGTTATTCTACTACCTGCAGAAGGCTGAGCCTTTTTCAAACATATCCTTCCCTGTGGAGAACTGCATTTATTTGCAACTAAAACCACACTAAACCACAACTTCTCCTATTTGTGAGCTGTGAAAACTCCTTTGGAGGCAGAATCAGGGAGAACACAGCCCATCAAACCAATTCTGTCACCTTTTGCTGGGATAAAGTTGTAGAATATTTTTTCCAAAAGCTCAACTGAAATGAACCAAACTGCATGTCACTAGTTGATCCAGATACCAATAAACAGATAATAATACATAATGACCTCCCAGTAAACAAAAGAATGAGTTAACATATTGTCTTCAAGTGGAATCGAGTCCCAACAAGTACTTCCTGAAGTCTGTGCAAAGTGAATCAGAGAAGCATTTTCTGTATAAATCCATTCAAAACTGTATTTTGAGACTCCTGCTTTGCTTGCTTATTTACACGAGCCTGACTGCACGGTTTCTGATTTCCTAGCAGATGCCATTAAGGTTTTGAAAACAACGACCAATAAAGGATTTTTAGGCAGTGAAACCTATTGAAGTCTGTGAAACTTCGTTCCACCAGCTCTTCTGTATCTCCTTCTCCTGCAGCTTACTTGGTTAAAATGTTGAAATAATTAAGAAGAATTTAATATTTCCATTTTCATATTCTCAGTTATTCTCTTGAATACTGCAAACCACTGAGATCCTCTCTGAAGTCTCACAAGTGTTCCCTTGGGTCTGACAAATACTCCTCAAACTGCTTGTCTTCTGGCTCTTTACCAAACTTTAACCCCAGTAAGAATTTCTGGGGTCACCATCTCCACAAATGAGGAAAGACATGCTGAGGGACAAATCATCCTCTTCCTGGCTATCCCCAAGACCAGAGGAGAGCAAACCCAGATTTTTTATTTATTCCAGCTCCCGTACAGAGCCAGTGTCTGTCCTGAGCCAGCAAACTCCATGCTATCTCTTTGCACAATCGATGTGACTTCCCAGCTTAGGTGAGACTCTCTACGAAGCAAGGCTGATGCACAGTCATAAGACCATCTAATCTAATATTTCCCTTTACTGAGGTAACTGCTTGCTTCTGGGTAGGGAAAGGAAGAGGGAAGGGCAAAGATGGGGTTGACTGTGGCTGCTTTGTACCTGTTTCAGAACTATATATATATATGTGCAAGCAGCAAAGGAACTCTTCCTTTCCTGGCTGTCATCATTTATGAAGTACAGAGCACGGAGACTGGTGCTCTTATGCATAATGGAAATGAGGCATAAATAGGGAAGAGCTGGTTTTGTCGTCTTTGTTAACAATCTCCCTCTCCCCCTCAGAGGCAAGATGACAGCTAGATAATTTATTAGAAAATATCACCATAGTATAATATGGTATGTACTGTCCTTTGGGGGCCAGAAAATCAAATATTCACTTGTCACTGGAAGGGCCGATTTAATTGATACATATAACAATTCACCTTATTGCTTTAAAATACCTGTGTGAGCTGTATTTTCCATAGGAAGAATACGTGGGTTTTAAATCAGATAACTGGGAGCAATCACCACGTTTGCACGCAATATTTCCCAAGCTCCAGACCCCAAATGCAAGCGATACCCATCACTTAGACAGGGAGTGCAGGGCTGGGACACCAAGAGCATCTCTCGTAGCTGCCGGCACCTGTTTGCCAGCCCATGGGATCCCCCCCAAAATCAGCAGCGGCTCCAGCCAGCTGGCAAGCGTCAGGCACTGAGAAATTCCTGCTCGGCTGGGGAAACAAGGGCGACACTCCTGAAACCTGAGATTTCAGCAAAACCCAAGGAAGGATTTTGGAGATCGAGCAAGACCTCCCACAAACCGGCAGAGCGCCATGTGCCTGACCCCAGCAGGGAATTTGGGCTTGGTGGCGGGGTTTTTTGTGTGTGTGTTTTAATGAGTTATTTATTAATTTCCTGGTGACCGTTATATCATTCAGAAGGCAAAACCAGACAGCCTAAAGCAAAGATTGTTCTTACAGGGATAACCAGACCTCCCAGAGCAGAGCTTGCCTGCTTGGTTTGCCCTACAACTCCTCAGTGCCCATCCCTAGGGAGCACCGAGTGGCAGAGAGGTCACAGCCGTGGGTTTGGCATTCCTACCCCCAGGGATTTACTAAAACCTCCTGCCCAGGGAAAAAAAGGAGGCAGGGAAGGAGCTGTGTTGAAAGGATTTTCCCTGAGCAGGTACGTCCCTGCCAGTAAGATTGTCCTGAACTGAAAAACCTCCTTCCCTTCTGCCTTGGGAAAGCATAAAATGATACTGGTTTTCACTTGCATTTGCAAAGTGGGGACCCACACCTTGATTTGGTCTCTGGCAAACTCAGAGACTCCTGAGCTGGGACCCAGGTTGGACACGTTGTCTCATTTGAGCCAGGCCGTGCATTTAGGAGAAGAGTCAGCCAACCCAACATCTATCACCATCTTACAAACGTGTATTTCAGTTAATTGAAATTAACCCGCGTGTTTCTGTCAATGTCAGTATTTTGTTTGGATTGTGGAAATATTTGTATTTTTAGTGAAAATAAAAAAAACATTTTTAAAATGGTTTTGGTTTGTTGTTTTGCTTTTTTTTTTTTTTTTTTTTCAGATCTAAGTGACCTTCATTTCATAGTTCGTGCTTAAAACAAAAAAAAGAACCCAAATATTTCATTTTGGATATACAAAACCTTACATTTGTTTAAAAACATTGCAAGGATTTTTCATTTAAGGGAGGGAAAAAACCCCAAACAAATCCATTTAACAGCAACCCACAGTTAAATCTATTGCCAATTTTTCAGTTTGGCCAGTGACCTTGAAAATCGTAACTCTAGTTTAGGGTCTGTCTATCTGTCTCTCTTCTAAGTGACAGCTAATGAATCAGATATGTGTCCTGGCACAGAATTCAAACTATGTCCTTCTGATTCTACAACTTTTACAGACCTTTCTTATACAAACTCACATTCTTATTCTTCTCTAGGTAGTAATTTTTTCTGACGGTGTTGTTCCAAACCCATTGTGTAACACAACTCCAGTATGTAACCAGTGCAATGTGTGGAAGAAGGGAACCCAGCTGCATTTTTTTTTACAGTCGCTTTCGAGGCTGTATCTGTGCTGCTAATGAATAGTGACATCAAACACACATAAATTAGACTGTAGGCTGAGGATAATTAAATTGAGCAAGTTGAAAAAAATAAACTATATCAACTAAATCCCCATTTGCAAACTATTATATGTAGTCTTCCAGGTTTCGGCAGAACAATGGCTACAACGGGGGGATTATAGCAAGGTTTAAATTTCACAGGGATGATTTGATATTCTATCTGTGCTGTGAGCGAGTCATGTTGCATCAGATCAAACCCTGATTTGATTCTGTTGTGAAAAAAAAAATAAATCTATTGTTGCCACTCTTTCCCCCTTCTTCTTCATTATGAGGATATAATTTATCGAAGTGCCCCTGAGAGTTTGCAGCATGGAATGGCTATAATATTATATATTTCCAATAGCGTCTTTGTTGTAAAGCACCAGCGGTTAATAGGAAGATAATGAAAATATGGAAATTAAATTAGTTTGGTGCCAGGGCTGAAAAGAATAGTTTCTTTAACTTGCAATTCAGCAAGGTTACAAGCGAAATCTGAGGGCCAAAAAAAAAAATCCAAAAATGTGATTGCTACATTCTTCTTGGGAAGCTGGTAGGGTGGAGATTTCTCCATTTTCCTGAGCTTGGAAAAAAACCAAGTGTTTTTCATATCACTTACTGATGGTAGGGATCTAGATTTGGGACAGCATGTGAAGAAAAGGTTAGTTAAACAGTATGATGTGAAAAAGCAAGATATTTATCAGTGACACTCCAAGGAGGGAAACTAAAGTCTGAGTGTTTAAGAAGAAAAAGAAGTGTATGGACGATCCTAAAATCCCAGCAAGATTTATTACTACTGTGAAATAGAACTTCTGAATAAAGACAATGTCCTTTTTGGCTCTTTCAGACTATGCCTAATTATCCCATGGAATTCAAAATTCATTATCAGCGCCAGACACTAAGAGAACGGAATTGAGAATAACTTCGCGACAGCGCGGGGAGTCTTATTTCTGGGTGTGAGCAGGAGTGAAGGAGAGTGCCCGTCCCACGGGGAGCAGTCCCTGCTGCTCGAGCCCACTGCTGTCGGATGCAGCCCCGTGCTCCTCGCTGGGTCAGCACCGAGCCCCCTGCCAAAACCTCGACCTCGGCTCCAGCAAGTCAGCCAAAGCTAGAACGGGTTTGCTCCGCTCCACAGCAATGTTGTGACTTCTCTAGTTCATCGGTGTCGCTGCAGTTAGAAGCTGTTGTAAGAGTCCAACCAACTCAGACACCCCACTGAAGCCCCGTGATGTTGATTAAAACAAAACAACTCACCCCCCCCCTCCACACACACACACCTGTCCTTGCTTTACTCAGTATGATCACACTGGTCATTGACTTACGTTGCACAACGTTTCCCTCAACTTCTGATTAAATAAAGAATGTCCTAGCAGTCTTGGAGAAAGATGTTACACACCAGTTTGCATCCCTTAAGAGTCTGATTAACAGAGTGCTAAATAAAACACTAATCACCCAGGCAGACAAAATGCCACTGCTAACAGGAGTTGTGGTTTTCCCATTGTAGACACAAACCAGCAATATTAAACCTGTAAAGATTATGATGATCAGTAATAATAGTTTGACTTCATGTGTGCTCCCAACTGCTGTTAGGAACTAGCTCTTGCTTGTTGCAGGCACCTGAGACTGGACTCCCCCTTTACCCAACAGATACTCCTGGTAGTCACATTCGCCGTCACTTGCTACCTGCTGACACCTTGCAGACCATGAGTAGCACTGCCCAGTGCTGTGCTTGTCTTGGATTTATAGTCATTGCATGCATTCATATCTTTTATATAGTCAAACATTATAAATATATCAAGGTTTCTAAAGCTGGAACAGAGACTGTCCAAACAACTGCCTCACAAATATTTCTTTCCATGGTTTCGGAAAATGAGAAATACACCATATTAAGTTTGACAGCTCTTTCTTTCAGCGTAGTTTCTCTATCTTGTCTTCCCCACATTCATCCAAGAACTGACACATAAATATGAATAGTAAAGAAATCTCTAAACTGTGCCAACAGAACAAAAGAAATACAAAGATTATAAACCGTTGTGCTTCAGAAAGAAAGCCAGTGACTCCTAGCCAAGTTTTCAATAGGGCAACAAAAGGAGCAATTTGTTTCAGAGTTTCAAAGAGGGCTTGAGCTCTTCTCAAAGGAGCTGGCCTTGAGGTGAGCAAGAAGTCCCTTCTTCCCTTCATGAGCACCCAACATCTTCCATGAACGCAGCTGGCACTTCCCATGGTCGAAGCAGGCTGGAACAGCAGATGGATCCACCTGAACAGAGACATGGTTCCTTCTGGTAACATGGGTAGAAGCGCAGGATAAAGAACACCACACAGCAGAGCTGATTGTCTCCTAAAAGGAAGGACACACACACCAGCCCCCAGCCAGCAGGAATCTGTCACCACCTTCAGGCATGGTCCTGGGCAGGAGACAACCATCAATGGGACGGGAAGCTAAAAAGTGAAATCAAAGCAATTTGCAATTAGTGACTTCGCTAATCTTGGCCAGGATTGCAGAGCTCGTTACTCCCTGAGATAAGCCACAGAAGCAGCAAGTGGTAAGCATTACTCTTTGTGGAAAGGGTACAAACAACTATGAAAATGCTACAGCAGTCATGGTTTTTTTTTCCCCGCAGAGTTTTCACCCTCGTTTCTGAGAATCTTCCTCAGAATAGTTTCGATATGAAGCAAGCATTGGCAGGAGCTCCCCTGTACTTTTTCATTCTATTCACGTGAAAGAGCTGCCTGCACAAACTTCATTTCACGTTGGTTGAATAATTCTGGGGTTTGTGAACTAGAGGGAACCAGTGAAATCTTGGCTCCATCAAAACCAATTGCAAAACACTTGTTGCCGAAATAGGGCCAGGATTTATTTCAAAAATAAAAAAAAATTAAAATGATGGCAGGAAACTGCAAGGCAGAAATCTACCTTCTGGGACTGTCCCATATGAGGAGAAAATTGATGCAAGGATTATATTAACACTATGGTCGTGATCATTATAATGGGAGAGTGAGATTCTGATTTACTTAAATTAAGCAAAGATATGTATCTGTTTAGCATATTCGTGACTGCAGTACAATATGTTTCATCACTGTGGTTGCAAAATAATCTTTATTTTTTTTCCATGGAAGATTGCTCAAACCGCAATAATGTGTTTTCCCAAATTAAATAGATAACTTTACAGACTGCTGGGTAATAAAATACGAATAAACATGGAAGACATACCTTATTAAAATATTAGCTTGTCATTTTTCAGACTCTTCTTTTGATTTGCAAGTTAATAAAAACCACAGCCAGTTGCCATAGGGAGGATAATTAATTAGCCATCTATAAAATTAATGTTAGGGGGGAGGAGGCTTTCATCTGAAATATTCATAACACATAGCAGAAACATATTCGAGCAGCAGAGATGGTGTTAGCAGTCTGCCACATAGTCTGATCTCCTCAGACTTCTGTAATTTTCGTGGGTTTTGTCGCTGTAGGACAGTTGTGATGTTGAGGAAAGATGGTCAAAGGAATGGCACAATTTACCAGCTCTTCTGTTCAATGTAGTCACCTGTCTTCCTCCTAAGGGACAAAGAATTGCCCTGCTGAACTCAGACAACAAGCTGTGCAAACTGCAAGCTGCAACCCCTTTTCTCCAGCCCGTTTTCAAATGGGGCTAGTGCCAGCCCCAGGCTCCCTGCAGCAGCGGTTCAGCACATTGGAAAACATCTGAGCAACCCTTCTGCTGCTCCCAGCAGCTCCCACCTGCACCCTTGGGCCCCCACAAGCTGACTCCAAGCATCGTTGGGCGAGCCCAAGGCTCCCAGAGATGTATCTGGGCATGAAGTCAAGCAAATCTCTCCAGCACTTCCCAAGGATCAACCAGAGAGAGGTCAGTGGGAAAATTCAGTCCCCAGCTGAGTATTGGGTTTCCTACCCAGGCAAACCAGGAAGCCAGAAAAAATTAATAAGAGGAGATAGCAATGTCCTCAAAAGCTTTGTTAATATTTTTTAAATGAAGTATTTATTCCAGAGTGAATTAAAGCAATTTTAACTCTGCATGAAATTTTCCACCCAGAAGGTTTGAATAATCTACTAATTTGGAGGTTTAATTAATTCATACCATTTTCTCTGTGTCCTGTTGCAGAGACACCACCACATCTTTACATTTGCACAGATGCTGCTAGTGAGCAGACAGGTAACTGTGGAGTAGTTCTCATGACTGAATGTACTCCCATATCAACTGAAAATTTAATACAAGACATAAATAACTAACTCATTACCCCACCGGACAGTGAAAAGTTGCTAAATAAGTACCTAATTTGGGAAATGTCTCTTGGACCAAATTTATGCTGAATTAAGAGGATGAATATGAATATTCCTCACTCTCCAAGTTCTTCAGATATTATTGTTGCTAATTTTGCCTCACCATTACACAATGTACCCTGTCCCCAAAGAAATCACCATCCTGAAGCAAGAGATGACAGGAATTTGCAGAAAGAGGAAAAATTACAAGGAAACTGTGAGATCAAGATGATCACGATGGCACGAAGCCTCCACACACCTGATCATTATCATTAGGCAACAGGGCAAAAAGCACGGACTTCAAGGAGGATAATGGCATTGCTGCGTGTGGGCTGATGGTGAGTTTCCTCCAAGAGCAAAGGATTGCCTGGGAGAAATGTGTGATTGAAAATGTAATGAGCAGGTGATGAAGGCCAGCATTATGGGCTGATTGGAGGCAGGAACTTTGATCTCGTTTGATAGAGGCTGCAAGATGAGTGGGGAAGAGTCCGTGAAAGGTCTGGAAAGTGAAAAAGAAGTGATTTGGTGGAATAGAGAGGGAAAAGGCAAAATACATGGGCAGTACAGTCACAGTGATGTTGTCAATTCCTGTAACTAAACCACGTGGTGTTTGTAGAAGTCAGAGGAAAAATGACGTTGCTGAAGTGAAATAAAAGCTAGCACCTGGACACGAGTTTTATTCAAACCAGTAGATGGAAAAAGCTACTGCCTCAAATATTACACAAGATGTAGACAAAATGTGGATGTAAGGCTTGCAGAGCTAAACATTGCCTGGATGAGAGACATCTGTGATAAGCAAACCTTGATGGTGGTGTTTTGACAGTAAAAACATTTGGGACTGTAAGTTAAGAAAATTTCAACAACAATCTTGATCTGATGTCTAGACATTCACAGGGAGCTGTTAGAGGCCCGTATTTTAATTTGGCAGGAAGGAAGCATGCAGAAGATAGTTGAATGAGCTGTCACCCAAAGATAGAGTCATTCTGTCCACATTTTCACTTAGCGGATTGCATTTTACTGCCACAGACCTGGCCGTGCCCAGGCAGCATCAACCAGAGATGCTTTTCTCCTTGTCACGTTTCTAAGCTGTCAAGGCTTCACTTTGACAAATATTCCAGTGGGAATAGCATCACCATACCTCAGAGTAAGAGCACCTGCAACCATCTATGAAGTGCCTGAAAGACAAACATAAAACTCTACTGTAATATTCACCCTCTTTCTGGAGACGACATCTACTCAGGTAAGAGTGTTACTAATTACATCTCATTAAAGCATGAGGACAGCACTGGATGATAAAACCTTATTTTTTTCCTTGAGTCTAACAATTTCACACTATTTTAAAAAGTAAATGAATGAGACTGCCATTCTGAGAAAGAAGCCAAAGTTTATTGCCGGATGCAATCTCAAAATTTCCTGTTCACTCTCCCCTCCCACTAAAATAATGTTAGAAACAACAATCTGAAGATCCAGATCCTAGCTAACTCTCTCAGTGATTGATTTTGCTAAGCTACTGTTACCTAAGGGTACACTTATTTTAAAACATACTGAAATAATTACATGGCTCTCATGGTGTTTTTTGAGGTTGAAAGCTCAATGTAAGGCCTGACATTTGCTCTTTAGCAGAGCAGCCCACCACAGTTTCCACAGAAGACATCTTCTGGAGTGAGGACTTCCCATCTCACTAAGCTGCCCTAGCAGCTTCTGATTAATGGGAAATAGAGGAGAGAAATTATTCATGTTCCGTCATCTATCCAAGACATGACAGTGTCCAACCTAGAAAACGTGTTGCCCTGGGGACATTTATTGTGACATTCTCTGGTTTTGCCTGTAAGGGGACCTCTGTTCATTCACTTAGAATACTTCTGGGTGATACCTCATCTCTGATTATTAATGTGGCATTTACAAAATGCCACAGTCCCACATGAAATGTGTCAGGATGACAGCTTCACAGACTGAAATCTCCATTTCTTACCCTTAGGATTCATATAATCTGGGCAACAAAGATACTAAAATGATGAGGATTTGGAAGTTTAAGTACCTGATTTGCAAGCACAATTAGATACTTACATTCCAGAATATCACTGAAATTTGAGCCTTCAGGCAAAGATTGTCACAGAAAGAACGGCCTTGTAAAGACAGATAACAAGACCCTAAAATTTCTACCACTATTTGGCAGGATGACCCTTTGCCCATTACTTTGTACTCACATTGTTATTCACTTCTGCCATCTCAGAAATCCATGCTCAGCTGCTCATCTCAATGCTTTTTTCAGCTGATGATGGTTAGATACAGCTCAGAAAGAAATTCATCCTTGATTTAAAGCTGCACAGAGAGGGAACGTCATTAAGTATGTTTTGTGCAATAGCTTTCCTCAGTTTCCCAGCTGGTTCCAACAATGATGCAATCACAGATGTCCTGCCTGGAGGAGTCAGAGCCCTGTAATATGGACCTACTCCCCTGAGAAATAAAAAAGGTGAAAAAAAAATGAGTTCCTGGTCCAAATAGTCTGTCAGGGGGGAAGAGCTTCCGTAAATTGACATTCCCCATGGCATCCTCATTTCCCATAGTGCAAACCTGTTACTTACTCCTGCAAAAGTAGTTGAAGGACTTCTGAGCAAGTAACAGCAGAGCATTCCCATTTCAAGGAAACCAAATTAGGCAAATTTAAAAAAAAACCCCAAACCCAAACAACAAAAAACAACAACAAAAAAAAACAACAAAAAGAAACCCACACTGAGGACAGCATCTTAAATGACATTGCTCAGACACATTTGCTGCTCCTCTCACCACTATAAAGGATTCTTCAAAGACACAGTGAATGTTCATTAGCAGACACTGCATGGATGAAAAAACCCAGAAGCCCGCAGTTCATCAGCTTATACCTACAGAGGGGGCAAACAGAGGTCTTGTCTACCTTAGCTACTCAATCAGTAAAGGATTTTCTTCAAAAAAAAATAATAATTACAAGACAGCAAGGATACTGTTCTGTTATATTGGATTATAGGGTGGCTGTCCTTGCTCACTCACCCCTCTCACAGCATTCACTTTCAGCACAGCAGTAGCATTCTCTTGCCTTTTCTTGGCAGTAACACAGTGAGACAGGCCCGTATTGAACACTAGTTAAGGAAGACAAGAAGAAGTGGAGACATTACTTTGCATTTTCTAGATAGATTAAAATTTCACTTCTGGTTCTTTTGAAAAGCCTGGACACCATTTACTCTGCTCATTTTGCCCTCTGGCATGGCTAATGGGTACAGATAGCCACGAGCAGCAAACTACCGTCTCCCTCAAGCAGGATGGATGCTCAGCTTTGCAGAGATGGAGCCTTTAATTTCTCATCGACGGGCACAGGGTGTTGGCAGAGAGAGTAGTGCTTCTTCCCCACCTTCACCCTCCTTTGCAGAAGGGGTTACGGGATTCTTGTGCTGACTTGTGGCTTACTTTCATGACTGAAGAAATCTGGAGTGAACTAAGGCACTGACTTGCAACAAACCTCTGCAGGGACTTGCCAAGCAAGAGAAGATTTCTCTGAGTTCATCAGTTATGCTAACATGCTCCTTGCTAAGCACATGAATCCAGGCATCACCAGCCAGCTCTAGCTGTACCAGTTCCTTTGAGTGCTTTGAGTTCTTAATCCTACAAAGTCATGATTCCACTAATCTCTTCTTTCTCTCTCTCAATCATCCTTCCTTTTGCACAGGGGCTGCCAAAACAGGGCTATATGAAATGTTTATTATTTTTATCTCTCTTGTCTCCAGGAGAATACGATGAAAGGCAGGAGAGAAGGTGAAGCCAGCAGTTCCTCGAGCTACCCAGTTGAGAGAAGACCTGATGTTTAGCTACCAGAAACCTAGCCCAGGTAGGGAACAACCCAAAGTTGTCATATTTATAACAGCAGATGTTGTAAAAGATAGGGAACAAAAAAAACCAACTGAGGACAACAGCGATTTAGTCAGGCTGTACCTACAAATCTGTGTCCAAAATGCAACATTTAACATGGCCAAAAAACAGCTCAAAGATGTACTTTTCATAAAGGTTCAAAACAGAAATACTGTTAAGTCTAAAAACTGCATTTTCCTGTATTTTGTTTTATGACTGCCAAATGCAGTTCATCCTTCTAATTCAAAAAGACAGAACGTATTATAAAAAGAGGGAACAAAAGAAAGAAGCAGAAAAATTTGCAGAATAAGATCTACAGAGAGGTATCAATTTGTCTTGCATGGCTGAAGACATTGCTGAATTGCTATAAACCTCCTCTCTTCATCTGTTATTTCTGAAAGGTTGTTATTTAACATACAGAAGGCTCTTATTTTCAAAGCCTTTTTTGAATTTTTTTTCTTATTACAACAAATCAGCCTGTAGATGAGAAAGTCCCACTAAGAGTTATACCTCCAGCATCCAGTCAGATTCTAAGCTCTGTAACTGGCCGAAAGACTAAACCTTGTATATGTTTCAGAATTGCACTCTCTAAGCTAATAAGTCACCCAGGAGTTTATGCACAAGCTAATGGAGTTCTATGTAGCCAGAAGCATGTAAGTATATATTAAAAAAAGATTACACAGAAAAATGACATCTCATTGTAAACACGGTTCCCTACCCCACACACACTGCAGAGAAAAAGTCCATAAAAAGAAGAAAATAACATTTTATTAAACTGGAAAATAGTACCTTAGACAAACTGAGGAAAAAACCAAAATCCTCAGCCCTCGAGCTTTGCAAAAACCTTCCACAGATTCTCCAGATTTCTCCAGAAAAATAAAAGCCAAGGCTTCATTGCATGAAGGACACTGACAAGTATGATTTCCTTCTTCCTAACTATCATCAAAATCAGCAATATTCATTTCCAGTTTGCTTGATGGGTGTCAGATACAGCCAGAACTGTGATTTCCTGTAAAACTCATCACACAAATCCTTGAAGCTTTCTGATTAAGATCTGTATATATCTGCCTGCTAATAAGTCAATTTACTCACCTCCTTCACACAGAAATATAAATAATTGCTGATTAAACACAACAGCCCTTTGTAATCAAATTCAAATACTCCTTTCTCAATGTGAAAATTGTTTCTGACACAAAGTCATGTATGAAACAGGATCTTCCAAGCTACTGTATTTCCACTCTAACTCACCAGGGAGAGTTATGCTCATGTGAGCTGTGGCATAGTCTCCTTGCGCTAATTACACGTGCCGTAACTCTACTGTTGGGTCTGAACTCATCCTTACTTTGAGGGTTTAGGTCTATATCCACAGAGACAAGTCACTGCAGATCTGAACTAAAGCTCTGAGACTGTCACACATTGCTGCAACATCCTTCAAAAAGATTCACCGAGTCAGGTTTCTGGAATAACAGGTTAGATCTCTGCAGCAGCTGAAGAGTGGAACCAAAAAAGGAAAAAATCCAACAGCATTAATCCCCACTGAAATGTCAGGAGGCTGAGGAGTTTAAAAGGGAAACTTTTATTTGTACAACTGCTAATTGCTCTAATGAGAGTTAAATTAGTTGTTGGACAGGAACCTAAGACTAAGAAGAATTTAGTGGAGGCTACAAGCCCAGCCATTCTTAGGACAAACTTAGCAGGTGTTCACGAGCAGCTAGTTTCAGCCCTGAAGCTGAATCCTTTTGTCTTCATGGAGTTAAATGAAAGGACTTATCTCCTGGATCACTTACCACCCAAGTGATGAGGTGATTTCAGGCTAGATGTAAAAACTGGAGTAGGTAAACAAAATTGTATAAAACATATTATATTATATCCTTTCCACAAGCAGGAAATAGTGTGCCTAAACCCCACCCAGAGAGGCATCCGTGTAAGCTCTTGGCCCTTTGTTGAACTAAGTTGCTTTCTACTTCATATTCTGGCTTTTGCATATTACACTGACATCCCATGCTCTACCAGCACATTGTACTGGAAGTCTGAGCATCTCATTCAGAGCTGTGGATCCAGGGTATTTTGCGACAGAGGAAAGGGACAGGACATTGCTTTAGTCTCCCTGGGAACTTGTACCTTTCACTTGTCTGGGCTTTTACTTTCCTATACAGAACTTGTGAATATTTGACAGACATTTAAGATGAATTTCAAGATCGGCAGATGAAAATGACAGTACAGGAGCTATGTTCTTATTCCTCATAACTAAGCAAAGAACTCCAAGTAAGAGTTCTGATATCTAAACACAGATGTTAATGACCTTGGGCAAATCATTAATGTTTCTTGGTTTCCGTAGATCCACTTAGCGTGATCCAGAGTTTAGAGAGGTACAAAGGGGAACCAGTAACCAATACACAGATCAGTAAAACCTCTCTTAAAGTAGACAAGACATAAGGAGAACTAAATGGTTTGAGACCATGAAATACCTGGGGAAAATGCAAGATGATTAAAAAAAGAGATTTATGGCCTAGATATAAATCCTGCCTGATATATATTTTGTTTCATCATTGGAAAATTCCAAAAGGAAAGCACACATGAAGGAATGGGAACACCCTCGTTTGCTGCCAAAAACTGATGAGAAGTAGTTCACACAGACATATTAATAGATAGAAGTTTACATCAAGACAACATCTCTGAATGCATGATCTCACTGGCTATAAAAGCATATTGCAATAGCGAGAGGGAGAAAGAACAGTGAGGAAGGGTGACTGGAGATTCTCTCATAAAGGTGTTCAGAAATACTAATAAGACTCATCTAACTCAGCAACTACCTTTGTTTGCTCAGAAGCCTTTCCCCAGTACACTAGAAAAAAAAATGTATAACCAGAGGGGAATCAAATCAAGAGAAATTCGATTAGATCTAGAGCAAAGAGAGATAAATGGCCTGTGAGACAATGTCCATCCACAAGATAGTCTATAGCACACAGCAAGCAAGATATTTTGCAGTGTAAAAGAGGCAAGTGGACCACGTCAAGATAGCTGGAGATAGGATCATGAAACCATCAGCAATTGTGTGCAGCTGCAGGATTAGGTAACCGTCAGCAGTTGCACATAGCTGCGGGGAGAGGCTCTTTGTTCGCTAAATTACCTGTGGTCCCCGTTATCTCTGGGATGAATTTGGCTAGAGGCCCAGAGCATTTGGGAGATGTCATCTCTGCTTTCGTCAGCTAAATGAAGAGGTCCTGCCTATTTTCCAGTAGCTTGTATATATACAACAACTTATAGCTATCGCATGGACTAGCTCCTCTCAAAACTCAGCTCGAACCCTAAAGCATTTCTGCGAGGGAAGAAGGAAAAATTCAAAAAGCATAGATTGTGCCTATGAAACGCCATGTCATCCCAAAATTCACTTGCTGGGTGCCCACTCCCTTCTGGTGGGCTGCAGACCTAGCAGGCAGCTGAGTGGGGGAAATCCCTGTGAGCATCAGAAACAGAGAGGTTAGATTTAAAAACGAGCTTTGCCCAGGTAGAAACTGGAATTTAGCTTGCATTTTCCTCCCTGAAAATACGCAACCTGTCTTTTCAATCCCACCCTTAAGGGTTCAGACATCCCAAGCACACGCTCATGATTTTGAGTGTCTTTCCAGTGGAACAGAGCCCTGTTGAAGGAGCCCACAAGGGGGTTCTGTGAATGGATGTACAGAAAAAGAGCTAAGGTCAACTTACTATATCTGCAGGCCCCTGAAAAAAAACTAATTTTTGTACTGATCTCTTTAGGAAATAACTATCCAGCATTCACCCATGGCTACCTCAGAAGACAGATGGCCCACCCAAATTGCTGCAGAACATTTACTCCATGAACATTTCTACCATAAAGTCTTGACTGTTTATTGTAGAGGTTAATGAAGCTGTGAAGAGAACATGGTCTTGCTGAGATTATTGCTTCTGGGCACCACAGAGCACTAGCCATTCTTAATCCAAATGAATGGCATGATAGATAGAGCAATTAAAAGTGTCTTCATACAAGCTTTGAGACACGGGGCAGCTGGAACGTGACTATTTTTTCTATTCCCTCAATTTTACGAACATTATCTAATTACAGTACCTAGCAGTCTCTGAATTCAACACTCTGAAAAAAAAAGGTTTGCAGCTCATTGCTCTTGAAACACATTCTTAACGGGAAGCTCCTAAAGCAGCCAGGCCCAGTTACATTGCCCAGGCTCAGGCAGAAGCCAAACAATCCCCATCAGAAAAATTTTGCTTCATTTTTATTTATTTTTTTTGCCTCAGCAGTTAAAGGTTATTTCTGAATGTTGTCTGAGAAGAGCACAGCTATTCAGAAAACTGCTGTTATCCCTTAGCAGCTCAGCATTTTCTTAAAGCATCACAAAAGCTTTTTTATCCTACAGAGAGAGTTCACACGCATGCATGACAGTGCATATATATACACGTATTGCTTGGTTAACTCTCTCATAAACATTTTCTCTGCTTTGGTACAACATCATACAAGGGGGTATCATAAAATTTCTCCAGGAAAGATGTTTTGTTCTCAAAATGTACAGTTTGTTGTGTCTAGATGCACAGAAAATGCAAAAAAAGGGAGGGGACTAGATGTGATCTCTGTTTGCAACAGTCTTGAGTTTGTCATTAAATACACAGAGAAGAGCAAAAAGAAACAAATGTTTCTGCAGTTGACTGCCACTCCTTCCTCCGTAAATCTTCAGTAATCTTTCATACTGCAGTTATATATTCTTACCTAGAGAGGTAGAACGGGCATCTATGGACTCAACAGAACAGAGGCCTCTACCACATGTCATCCCCAAATTACAAGCTAAACTCACTAAACAGGTGTAAGTCGGTGGAAAGCGGGAAACTACATTCTTATCCTGGTGGTGGATTCTGCCTACTACTACGGGATCACTGAGGATACATCTTAAATTTAAAAGCACAACGAAATGATATCATTGTAAAAAAAATGAAACTCTTGGCCTTCTAAGTCTTGGCTGATATAAAGACTATTCTTTCTGGACTCCTCCAGACTTGACTAAAGGAGGACAAGTAGAGCAGAGCTCAATACTCCTACTTTCAAATGGAATTTAAGTCCTGATGGGCCTTGACAAATATAAGCAGCGTAGAAGTACAAAAAGAGGAACACAGCAACTTCATAACAAGCTTCTGATCCTGTATTACCAGATCTGAAAATCTTCAGGGAGGACTCAAGCCCAGTGGGAACAGACTTCAAGGAAGGAGAATCTTGTGCCTTGGAACTCGCCTCAGGCTCCATCAGAGTCTTTGAATCCAACAGGACAAATCTTGGCACTTCTCCACTGACGTTGTTCACGATGTCACAGTGGAATATGCTTCTATTCATCTCAGCTCCCCTGCTCTGCTACTACTATTTTTATCTTTGCTGCTGTCAGTCTTTTAGATGTCAGTTTTCTCAGGATTACCATAAACTTCTGAGTTACCACTTGCTTTAAAAGATACATTCTACAGCCATGTTTTACTTTCCTTCAGAGGTGACCTCAAAGGATTATGTTTCCCCATAGACTGGGAGACACTGTTAAAGGAATAAGAGAGGCAGGTTCAGACATTCAGGTCTACTTTTGGCTGCTCTACTTTCTGAAAATATTTTAATCTGATTTTCACGCAGAATTCTGAGGATATCTAAATACGAACTTACTGGCCGAACACCAGCTCTTGCCACTAGAAAGGTCACTGGCTCTTGGTGTATGTGGTGGACACCCGAGAGAAGATGTAGACCTGAAGCAACAACAAAAATCTCAAGTGAAATATTTTCTGTGATCATCAGGTCCGACCTTAAGTGAAAATGAAGGCCATAAAATGCCACCTAGACATTCGGGGTCCAAAACCTTTCAGCTGAACCTCAACAACAACCTTCAGAGTGACAGAGCGAATGACAGGGAAATGCAGACCATCCCTTCTTGTGTGTATTGGCACCGAGCAGGACAGGAATGCAAAATCTGCCCTGCCTATCCCATCCATCAGAGAGCATTTCCAAATGCTCACTGCTTCACAGTACAACAGACCTTGTAAGGAAGGTCAGCCTCAGCATGTTGGAAACTTCAGGTTCATTTTCTTTCACAATTAAGTTATTTACCTTGGAAAAAGACAGTCCTAGCCACTACTTGGTGCATTTTCAGATTGTTTCAAGTAGAAATGATGTAGTAAAGAGATCACTTTGGGTATGGATCGCTTTAGCAGACTACATGGGGAAGTTTCCCACTCCATGAGTGACAGCATCATTCAGAAAACAAGTGGATACTTGTTTCCTTATCAAGAAGGTGGAATTTGAACACCTGGTTTCCTTGAGTCATGGATTAACCAATCACATAAAAACAAGTCTGGGATTTGGGCTGAACATTGCTGTTGCTCTATGCTGTATTTAACCCAAACTCTCTAATACCAAATTTTTTAATAGACTAACCAAACTCGTTATTTGAGGGAGCTCCAGATACAACAGCTTGTTGGCACTAGTTGTTATCTCAACAGCTGGAATATGCTTTCAGTGGGAAAATTGAATACATGTATTAAACATTTACATGGAGATTTCTCAAAGACAGAAAAAAAAAATTTAAAAAAAAGCATGCCATTTCTGGACAGTGTGTTGCTTTAGAGGTAAATTTTTCCATTAACATCTCTTCCCTCCCTTCTTGCTGGCTCTTCTCCTTAGAATTTCTGGTTTTCTTTGCCCAAAGGTGTTGGCTGCTTTTCTCTTACTTGGCCCTGAATGGGTTGCAAGATTATTCCAAGTTGGTTTTGCACAGCCTCCTGGATCATGTTAGGAAAAGGTGCTTTAAAAGCATGTTAAAATAATGTTGTTTTTAAATAGAGTTCAAGACTGATGAAAGGCACTGGGTTGACTGAAATACCCAATTTGCTTCCATTATGAATACATTTCAAGTTGGCCAGTCAAAACCATGTAGACAATGTTTATTGACATTCCCATGCAAATTACCTGTCGTTAACTTTTCCTTAATATACTCCGGCTCCAAGCAATTTGTATCTTTCAGTTCCTTCCCAATCAGCCAGTCATGCACCCTGCATCTTGCATGTGTGTGGAGGAACATGGAAGTGATCGTCAAGAGTGGAGGTGTGGTAAAACAGACAAATTGTGCACAAGCTGCTAAGGTGCTCACATCTTCCTGCACCAGGGCTGGAAGAAGACTGGAGACAAAGACCCCAAACGTAGGAGCACCTCTACGCATATGTTCATCAAATGACTTTGGCCAAAATGTAAAATCTTGCTAGAGGAGGAGCTTAATCTGTGCAGGAGGTAAAAATACAGGATGAAGTTCTGCCCTGCTGTATCATGCTCAGGGAATGGCTTCCCCCTCATTGGTCTCACACAGTTAAGCCACAGTCAAGTCTTAACAAGACTGCCCCACACATGAGGACATAGAGCAGGAAGAAATCCATACACACAGTGCAAATGTAAACAAACATAACACCCCTCCCCAAAGCAATGCCACGATGTCAATAAGGATTCTACCTAAAACTTCGGGTCCTCCAAAAAAAACAAATGTGTTCCCTGCTGCTTTCTACGCCGGGCTGGGGGCTTACCTCACTGCTCAGAGCTCACACCAGCCGTGACTTCAGGAACTTGCTGCATTTCATAAACAGAAAAGACCCAACACTTCCTGAAGGTCAAGTCCCACAAGAACCTGGACAGGTTTCCCACCTACACACAATACCTGCTGCAGGGCAACGCCTGCTCCTGGCCATCAACTGGCTCCTGCCGTGGTGAGGAAAGCACAGAAACCCCCTTCACACCCACTGTTTTTTTGTGGGTGTGTTGGTTCCTGGCTCACCTCCTCCCCCGCCAAATAACATAAACTTGAACTTCCTCCATGACTGTTTATTCAGCGTGTTTGACGGACTGCATTGTGCCTTCATTGTTGTGAATTGTTTGCTGATTTCTGGGAAGAGATTGCACTTTCCACACCACTGAGATTACGCAAAGGGGACCGAGCTATACAGCCGTTGGTCATTCCCTTCTCAGATGGGGATTTAATTACAAAAGCTTGCACTGTGCCAAAAGCTCTGCATTTCCCTATGTTGCAAATTCAAATTGTTAAAACGATTACTATCACCACTACAGTTAAAACATGGTGTCTGCTCTCAGAAGAGGAAAACTCTGCCTCAACACAGTAAACTACAGATCATTTTGGAAGCGTGAACTGAAAGATTTACCATTGCTAGCCCCTGAATAAATCTTAGAGATGTGGTAGTCTCTGGATTTCACATGCCATACACAAAGGAAAAAAAAAATATACTTTTAAAATTAAACTGGTCCTTTTTCAGGAAAATAAATTACAAAGATGCCCCCTCAAAAGATATCATTCAATCCATGTGCCGAAATACTGGCTTCCCGATGTCTTTTCTCCCTCCTGCTTCAAGCTCCACCAGATTCCAGTACCATCAGAAGAGATATCAATCTCCCTCATTAATAGAAAACCCATTGCCATGTCTAGCTCTAAAATCAAGTCTGTATAGTGCAGTGGTAAAAAAGGTTCTGAATCTATAGGCAGAATATTCAAAATTAGCACTGAAGTCTGTGATTTAAGGAAAGAACAAAAGTATATGCAGATACAGTAATCTCAGCAAAAATAGTGTTTCTCCCACAAGATCCCATTGCATTGTTCCAACAATTTAAAAAAAATCAGTAAAAATTTTAATAATGTAAATTTTATAAATATTCTCCAAACTGAAACTTCTCGAGTCAACTGTAAACGAATAATTTTTTGTTTGTTCACTGAACTCATAAACACCTAGTTTCAGAAACTCTCAATATGACCCGAATCTTACAGCAAACACCATAAGGACTTGGATTATTTTACAGTGTTGATTCCTGTGTACATCTGCACCCAACACTGCCTGTCTGGGGTGCAGATCTGAGCTCCATGGCTCCATCCGGCTCTTCTCACTGTCCATGAAGTGCACAATCTCACGCTGTCCACCCAAGTCTCAGCCAGCTAAGGGCTCCTTTTGGGCTCAAAGGCAGCTATGTTGCCAGAATTTCACACAATACTTAGTAAGAAAATGTCTTCCAGATAATCGGTGCATCTGACAAACAGGAAAAGGGTCACGGCTCTGAGAAATGGGTTCCCAGTGAATTCCCTTCACACACACAACCTTGTTCTCCCTAAACGAACAGCTGTGAGCCAGCTGAAATATAAGAATCTCTCTCCTCCAGACTACGCTCTCTATTCAGGGTTTAAGACAATTACACAGTTATTTTGTGTAAGAAAAGTCAGTCAAGGGGGAGAGACAAATGGTTTTATTTCTCACCCAGCTACATAACAGATTACTATGAGCACTAACTCATCTGTCTTTCCACTATTTTACTTTCATTATAGGTTGGAAATGAGAAGTCATTTTTCACAAGACAGATCTTTAACTAGTTAGAAATTAAACTCCTCAAACTGGTGCATCCTGCGAAATGAAACATCCATTATCTGGGACCCGTGGCTCTGGTTGCACCTTATATATCATCATAGCAGGTCCTTCTCCAAACATAACCTCACTCACCAAGTTCCCAAGCTAGAGTCAAAACACAAAGACAAGAAAAAGGCATGTGTTACTGAGACAGAAATGTCCAAACCCAAAACCTGATTATAAAAAAGAGGCAGTAGAGTATCAAAGCCTAGCAGTTGTGCTGGAGAGACACGGGGTTGTATCTCACAGCAACCTCAGCCCTAGCCTTCATCATCCCCAGCCTTCTCCTCTTCAGTACCATGCTCTGCTCAATTGCTGCTGCCAAGCTCCCGTCTAAAGCAGCAAACGCCACCTAGTCATCCCATGTGGCTGGTCCCAAGCAAATCAAAGCAATCACCACTTCAATAACCAGTCTCCCGCTCCAGGGTGATGTGACATTTCAGCGTGTGGACTGTCCCCACCACTGGTGAATGTCCCAGGCCCTTGGAGGATCTGAGCTGGAGCAGGTGTGCAGGTTGTGCAGTACAGAGGGCAGAATTAGCGCAAGATTCTCCCTGCTGAGGTTCCTTGGAAGGGGAAGGACGTTATCACATTTTTACTCACAGTGTGCGGAGCGCATATTGCGTTGTTTTAAGAGGTTGTCTTTATTTTTTTTTTTACTTCTTGTAACTGAGCTCTGCTTCATCTTCTCAGATCTTGGAAGCACGAGGTGGCTACAATGGGTGTTTCACCACGACCTCACGTGTAACACATGCTACACAATACAGTGCAGATCTCTGCACTCTGCTGCTGGTTGAAATAGAAAATTAGATTCTTAGGAAAACAAACGCATTCAACACAAGCAATATTTCCATGCAAGGATATTCCCACTGTACTCCTATGTAAGCTGCTCTGATAGCAAACTTTCACCACTAGGAAACATTGAAATAATAATAACAATTTTTTAAAAAACCCTCTTTTCCATTGTTACATGTTAATGTTTTGTGTCGTTTAGGGTTTTTTTTGCCTTTGTGACATTGTAGTCAGTTGTTTGCTATGCTTTCCAACAAATGCCTATGGATTATTTATTTGTTTCACCAAGTTGATATCATTGATAATTTCGAATTTTTCACTACAAGATAAACTTTTAAGACTCGTTCCTCTCACTTTCCTTTCCATCTTTACCCCTAAAACTTCCTTTAGAGAAGGGGAAAACATCCTGTTTACATGTTCCAGAAGTAAAAAAATATTTCTTGTATGTCTTTGCTTACACATGATGCAAGCACATCTACTCTTTTACCCACCACATCAAAGATTCCTCTTTTCTTCCAATCTCAACTGAACACCCTGAAAGCATCCAGCAGTCCAGGGCTGCTTCACTCCCTGTTTAACAAGTGTTACAGTAACTGCCAGTTGCTATTTATGAGACCAAAGCTGCAAATTAATTGCTTTCAAAAGCTACTATTGTGATCATCAAGACCCCCTAGAAGTAATTACATGGATTTCATGACCAAGTGTAAGAAGAAAATAAACAAATAAAAATTAAAAGGCAACAGTTTTTGCACCAAGACTTTTGATTCCCTTTTTTTTCACAGTCAAAAGCATTTCTAAGACACACTGGCTGAACAATTGTGACCTTTCTCTCTCCCAACTTTTTAATTAGCAGAATTGCACAGCTCACGTTAAAGTACTGTCATCCTGAGAATGTGGTGATTGACTTTGAATTTGCTGAATAGCATGGTAGCCAGATTTACTACATAAATTCAAGGCTGTGCCCTTCTGAACTGCACTTGCATTGATCTTGGCATCACACATCAGACCACTTTATAAACATGTTATTTAAGGCTCACAGTATGCCAGCAAGCACAAGCAGATGTTAGAGGTTGAAAACCTACTCTGCTGCAATTGTTTCAATTGCTCTTTTCATCCTCTGTTTTACATCAGCAAAAACGGGAAATAACAGAGCAATGAAGACTCAGGCGCAAAGTGCAGGACCGTGAGAGCAAAACAAAACAAAAAAATCGAGAAGATAAAACCCAGAATACTTATTTCCAGGAAAAGCTATCTTAGAATAACAAGGAGAATTGCTTTTGCAGCCCAAAGGCTAACTTCTGAGTCAACTCAAATAAATTCACTGCTTTACACAAAGGTTCATAGCTTACACACCTGCACACACCGTGACAGCTTCCCTTTCAAAAGATACCTCAAACATGAGTCAAACACACCATTCAGTAAAACAAGAGGTAGGTCTTGGCCCTGATCTATCATGATCTTCTTTTAAAAACCTTCTCACACAGAATCATAGAATGGCCGAGGCTGGAAGGGACCTCGGAGATCATTTAATCCAGCCTCCCTGTCATGGGCAGGGACGCCTCTCAACTAGATCAGGCAACACACGGAGACCCAACGGGGATGTTAGCACTATTCACAGTTTCAGCCCCAGACATGCTGACAACAGCAAAATGCAATGGAGGCTCCTGGTTCAGGACACGCTGCTGAGGAAGGGCTGAACTCTCTGCATGCCCCAGGACTTGAAAGAGTTAGCCAGGCTGATCACTGCAGGCTGTGTGCTTGTAGCACAAACATTACTGCTGATAACCTTCAAGAAAAATTTCTGTTTGAAATCCTGCCATGACATTCAACTCTTTTAATTCCACTTTTTTAAAGCACCTTCCCGTCCCATGGCACGCTGTTTTCCTGCTGCCGAGTCTCCACACAATCCATCTGAGCTCCCGGGCATTTTTGTTTTTGTTTAAACGCCTCATCTAAATGTCATCATGAGAGCGTTACAATGACAGCAAGGGCAGAGCGATGTTGGGAGGTGAGGTTGTTCTGGCTGCAGCCAGTCTGGGCTTACAGGACCAGCCTCTGAGGTGGGAGAAGATGCTCAGCTCTGCCAGAGCCTCCTGATGCAACACTCTGCAGGTCACTGTGGGGTGTTGCAAGTTTCTAGGCTGTAAAAATTAATATTCTTCAGGCAACATTAGCAGAGCCATTGAGAGAATAAATTCACAAAGACTTCAGAACAACACTAGTGGGGGATAACTTCCTAGACAGATAATTTCTCTGGACAGACTGAATTTAACAAAAATAAAGACAAAATTCTCACGATGTCTCTAGTGCTCAAGCTAGCTTCCTTTGAGTTAGTTCACACGTCTGCCAATGTGCAAATACTGCCTTGGTTGGGAGGACTCGTAAAATTCACACACGAGACCAGGACCTCGATGTTTTATTAGAATTGTTTTTGTAAGGTCAAATCAATCGTAGAGATTCTTATGAGTTTCCACGAGTTAAGAAGTGCTGGGGGTGTTTGGGGTGCTTGGCTTTACTCTCCCAGTTAACACAACAGAAACTCAGTATCTGATCTTCCTAAAGGAACTGAGTCATGGTTTCAAAAAGCCCATCCAAGCTTTATTGCACACACCTGCACTAAACACTCAGAGGTGTGTTCCGCATATATACCTTTGCCATCTTCTCAGCATCTTACACAATATACACTTCCCGAAAGTACGCGGCTGGCACAGGCACACGCGTTTGGAAGCCAGACCCTGATGCAGTGTGGCAGCACTCCAGGGAAGACAATTTACACTGGCTGAGTCTAACCTATATTTACCTGCTTAACTTAGGGCACCCTGTAACTCTCTGTGCTCATTTGCTGAAGCCTCATCTGTTGACTACATCACCGTGCTCGAACCTGCTAGGAAAACTCATTTTTAGTTCGTTCCCACTGAGTGCATAATCAAGTCTTTGCCTCTACTGTGCATAAGGGGGGAAAGAGGGAATGCAATTTTTTTTTTTTTAAGAGGTGTGATGTGATTTTTATTGTATGACTATTCACCTGCTTTCTGTGACCTCCCCAGCATATTTAAGAGGGAATCTGACACTGGGACCAAACATGAGGCTGGGGGAAAAGTCAGCTAACAAAAACCACATGTGCTCAAGCATTTTGCTCTGCCTTGCTAATATTGAAGAGATTTGTTTTGCTCGGTAAAGCACTTGCATTTCAGCTCTGTTCTGCAGGGAAAAGCTAATCCTCAAGTTATGGCAATCCAGCTAGTTGATATGGGGAAGGAAGGAGGGTGCCAGAAAACCAGGGGAAGGAGAAAGAAAAGATTCAGCATTTTAGCCTGACCTGACTCCAGGTTCACACGAGAAGAGGTGAAGCTGCAGCTGTCACACTGAAGGGAAATGCAGTCATTTATAAACCCAGGGAAATCTCCTGGGAAAGAGAGGCAACAGACACACACAAAAAAGCATTTCTTAAGACTACAGTTAAAGGCAGGTTTTTCCCACTGTGTGAGAGAGCCAGTGCAGCCACACCAGACTCTGGCAATATTCTCATCGCAGCTCTGGCCAGATTTCCTTTCTGCCCCGGCAGTAATAGATGCCACCAGCCTTCTCCGTATGCTCTCTCTAGAAGACCTCCTCTAGTGTGAGAAGTTCCACCATCAAAGCACACAAATTCACCTCTTTGCAAGGTCTCTAGATTCCAAAAGATCTCACAGGAACATGAACAGCTGCTGTCTAAAGTGGCTAAAAATCCAAAATACATCTTGCGTTTCCTTCCCTCCCCCTGCTCTGAACACCATTTTCATTAGAGGTTTGACTCATCTGCCGGCTTTCGGTGAGCATGTGAAAATTTTTGTCTGTGCAGCTGAACGGGGAATAGTCCCTGTGAATATATATGATCTGATATTGGTATCTCTTCAGATATTTCAGCACATCTCAGAGGTGATAGGGAGAAGCAACACTGAGTACTCAGGAGGTTATCAACCACAGCAAACCCTTCAGAAAAGCGTTTGGTCAATGGGGAGACAAAAAAATTGTATGCCAGACTGGTCTGTGACCTACAGGGCAGAAGAACTCAAATTGCAAGATGAGCTCATGGGGAAGGAAGAAAAAAAAAATCGCTAGCAGGATTCCCAGGCTAAAATAAAAACTAGAGTTGCCAGCTAGTTTGTTCACATAAAATAATCAAAGTGGGTTTTCTGGTTGTCTTTAAGCACATTTCATGAGGAAAAATAAAATTGGGCTAAAAATACAGTTACTTTCTTACTGCAGCTGCTTGGGTTCGTTGTTTCTGTCTGTGACCTGCCAGTGAGAAAGATGTGACGTGAATGCTCCTCCTTGTGCTAAGTGCCCTGGCAGCGAGTGCTTAGCCCGACAGGGGAGCCCAGGGTTTCACCAAAGGGCAAATTATATCCTGCTAATTGAACCAGCATCATTTTAGAATCTCCCCATGAGCCTGTCAGGTTTGTGCATGGGCAACCAAGAAGATCTTAATGGACCTGGGAGGCTGGAGCAAATAGGAGGACCGGGAAAGAGCCGAGAAAACAGGGCACAGCGGGAGGGTATCAAATCCTTTTGGGTTAATAACACACCTTCCTAGGATGTGAGGCAGAACCCTCGGACTCCAGGCTGGATTAGTTAATTACAAGAAAAAAAACTCAGCAAGGCTCCCTCCACACACAAAAGCTTTTACAGAAAGAAGGAAAAAAAAAAAAAAAGAAAAAGAACCTAGCCCTCCCCAACCAGCACAATTAATACATTTGCTGCAGCTTTCTGTCACGTTCCCTCACCACCACTCAGCTCCAGTTGTCAGCATCTGTCTGAAACGAGCCGCTCCATGAAGCCAGCAGCTTGCGAGCAGAGGCGAGGGATAAGATTTCAGGAAAGGCTGAAGCCTGCCGTTAAGGGATTCGTCCCAGATAAATTGCCTGTCAGCTACAGCTGAAGTACAGTGTTGGCTGCCCTTCTCCTGGTGAGTAATAACGGGACTTTGCTGAGTACAGAGGTACCTGACTTCCATGGAAACCAAAGTTTAGTTCTCATGTGATGAGT
Source organism: Trogon surrucura (assembly GCA_020746105.1). Lineage (NCBI taxonomy): Eukaryota > Metazoa > Chordata > Aves > Trogoniformes > Trogonidae > Trogon > Trogon surrucura. The sequence continues at coordinate 15,703,956 of CM036627.1, read as the reverse complement.
AAAATGCAGTTCACTTACTCATGAGAGGAGGTACCTATGATGCAACAGAAAAAGGGATTCAAAGGAGTAATGTCTCTTTTGATTGTATATAATCTGTGCTCTGCAACAGTACAGACTGAAATGCAACAGCAACCCCGGGTCAATTAGTGTCAGTAAAAGCCCCAACAAAATCAAGTATGTGCACAGAGGCAGTTCTTCTTTCAGAGCATTAGGAATTGGAGTAGACAAAACAGACAAAAATTATATTTTCTTTAGCATCCCAGATGTACTCAGTGGAGGATCTGAGATCCAGAAAAACTAAATTACTTGTCTAAGACGAAACAAGGGGTTGGAGGTGAATCTAGAGTATAAATCCATATGTTATTTGAGCCTATTCAGTATCCTGACCATGCTTTCTGTCTCGTATGGTAACTCATAAATAGGCTTGGGTGTATACCTCATAATACCGTTTATTACATACATACATCTTCTAGCATATGCAACCAAGCTCCTTGTGGGATTTGACTTCTGTGTTTAATTGGCAGGCTTGTTTGTGGAGCTAACAGGTGTGTTAGAAGTGAACAGAGAGCACATTCTCACTTCACAAAATACGTGCTGCAAACCCAAAGCCGGGGAGCAAACACAAAACCATCCAGCACCATCCAGCCCCTTCCAGTCCCCAAGAGCCGGGTGACGAGCACCACAGAGCCAACAGCCCGCAATGCCCTCTGGCTGCTCACACATGCCTTCCAGGAAGGACTGAGCCATTTCGCACCATCTTTTCCCTACCTCTCACACCTTTTCTCCTCCAGTGCTTAATCCCAGTGAATAAGTAAGAACAACTTGCTGGATTCACTTTGATTGCAGGAAAAAGAAATGTACCAGAAGGAAAAAACAAGAATTTGGGGCAAAATTGTGGCTGAAGTGTTGTATCTGCATCACTGGCCAAATGCAGTTCCTAATTCCCTGTCCCTTTCTGACTGGTACGAGATGGCAAGGAGCATCTGATGTTGCCAGTCTGTGCAAACGTACTCATTGACTCAGAAGTTGCAGGCTTGTGATAGGGACTGGAAGGAAAAGTGTCTTCACCTTTTAATCGCTTCTCACAACTCATCTTGATACTGTTACCTAGTGCAAAAAACCTGGACTGAGGGTGGCTGATTCAAAACTCCTTTAAAGGAAGAGCCACATTAAACCAGCTGGAAAATCCCCTCGTCCTCACTTTTCTAGAATAAATTTTCTTTTGAAAATTTATTTCTATCAAAAAAAAAAAAAAAAGAAAAAAGAGAACAGCTGAAATGAAATAATCTCCATTGATTCAAAATATTTTCCATGGAAAATTCTGGGCCAAAGAAAATGTGGCATCTTCAAAGTGTTTATGACTGAAACCTTCTCTAGCCAGGCCCTGATGGGAGTGATGCCTACAGGAGCATTTAAAATTTATCTGGGTAACAGGATTGCTGCTACTGTTGTTGGGAACTCTACTACAGCCAAATTTATTTTACTCTCAGTATGTTTTTTCCTGACATTCAGCCAAAGTCTACCCCTTTGTTTCACTGTTAAACATACCTGTATTTCTTTGTACTATTCAATGCCTTCTCTCCTGGGAGTTTATGCCCTCGTTAATGTGTTGTTTATTTATTATTATGAATTAGAAATTTAATCATGGCAGTGTGTGAAAAGGATTGGGAAAGGAAGATAAAGCTTTATCATATGTATCTTAAGCCTCATGTCTTGCTCTTGTTGAGAGGTACTTTCACGTCTAAACAGTAAAGATCCCCAGTCTGACATAACAGCTTTTCAACAGACCGGGGAGGCAAACCAACATCTCATGAAACCTGGGACTACGTGCTACTACATAGGACAAGATGATACACTCCAGGAGGAATTTTCCCTGTGCAGGACTCAAGCTCTTCTTTTTTTTTCCCCTTGAAAATAAGCTGCAGATAACCGGATAAGCAGGGTCCTATTTCCAGGATATGGGCCAATGTACTTGGAGTTGTTCCAGTCCCTCTGCTGTGATAAACTCAGCTTAGATTAGCCCCTCTGCACATGCAGCACATGAAGAGAAATTGGTTTGTTAAAAGAAAAGCAAAGATAAACACCAGTTTCGGAAGGTCCCCCAGCACTATACAGGATTGCATTCTACATCATGGTGGGTTGGCTGAGTTTTAATACACTTTCACCTTTTTGCTGAACTGCCATTCAGGAAGATCCAATTATGAAAAAGAAATCAATGCACGCTAAACGCACACAGAAACCTTTTGGAAGCGATCCCAGGCTAGTCACATCTTGCCAAGATGGTATCATCTCCAACTACCTTATGGTTGTCCAAAGCATACTGCTGGTTCCAGCTAGATTACAAATTCCTCAAGGCTCGAATCAACATCGCCTAAGTTTGTGCAGATGCCAAGAGGTTTCTTACATTCAGCAAACTGTGTCCCTCAGACAGAAGCCTGACCACACTCTTAATCCACCAGTGCGGCCTCAAGCATTGTTTCTTTGGGGATGGGCACCATCATCTGTCCTCAGTGCTCATGCACGTCAGAAGACACTTTATCCCAGGGAAGGACTCACAGGACTCAGTCCACCAAGTCAGTCTTTTCTGACACTGATTTTCACAAGGGAGCCCTAAAACAAGGATAACATAGCTGGGCAAAAAGACCAGCATCCAACAATCGCCAATCTCACAGGTGTTCAAACCCTCATTCAAGAAAAGCATTTCTCAACTTTTTTTTTTTCCTGACTAAATTAGAAAGCTGCACTCATTTTTTCCCTGCCTTTAGCAATTCGCTCTGGTTTCTCCTTCCAAGGTAAGTTGCAGCATAAGTTGGCAAGCCCAGTTAGCAGGAACAAAAGCACACTCTGTGATTTGAGAGGGGTTTGGACTTGCAATTTTCTCTGTCCACCACTACAGAGAAGCTCTCTCCTGGTGACTTAAGTAAGACTGAGAGATCTTCTCTGCATAAGAAGAGTAGCTGGTATCTGAAGTGCTTAAAACCATAGGATGGCACCGATCCATTGCACAAATAACCAAATCACCAGACACCAAGAAGAGATTTGTCACAGAGGTTGAAGTCTCCTGTCTGAGTTTCGGGAACAGCTGCATGAATAAAGTTCCTCATACCTCCATCAGCACACAGAAACAGTTATTTGCTTTTTGGCTTTCTAAGAGGAATGCAGTTGGTTTTGGCTCCTTAGCCCTGTCTGCTGGGTGAGGAACTCGATGAGGAGCAAAACCCAGCCATTCTGGAGCAGCAGTGCCCCAACCACCAGATAGACCAGCCCTGAAGCCGCCTTTGTTTCTGCTAACCTGCCTCAAAGTCAGCTTCCAAGGTCCATATACACATAAAAACCTGGGGAAGGTACCTCAGTGTAGCAAGGCTGTTCTGGATGCCTTTACATTCTCTGTGAAGTCCTTAGGGCATTGGTAGCCCAAGGATTTCTTCTGCAAACGGGACCCTTTTATGGGAAAGTCTAGACTTCCTAATGACCTTGGAAAGGCAGCCAAGTCCTCCTCCACCTCACCAACACTGCCTCCAGGCTGCTGTCTCTGTCCCACTGCCTGGGGAACCCTTCTCCTCCCACTGCTTCCACATTCTGCAGCTGCCTTTGGTCTTCACTGAACCAAACCACTTTCTTCATAGACCTTTCCTCCCCTGATATTCCTTACCTGTGCAGTTAACACAACCCTTCCACACCTTCATCAACAAACTTGCACCCTTGGAGGTACCATACCTTGCTCTGCTGATCAAATATCTTTAGTTTCCTTTATTTTTTTTAAAAAATAAAATATATAAATTCAAGTAACATACATTTCCTGTCTCATTTCCACAACCACCTCTTAACATTTCCCTTTTGACAGTATTTACTACACAGTCAGCCCAGCTTCCACCGCTGCTTTCCTCTCCAAATAAGGCTCAGCCAGAAACTCCCACCACTCCCTCCATATACCTAGGTAGGTTTTAATCCCCTTTTAGCTCCTTGGCAGCACTCTAGATCCATTCTCCAGTGCTAGCAAGAAAACAAAAGCAACTAGAATGCCTATAACCCCTTTGCAACCTTCCCATCACCACCCTCAACCTCTCCTTCCCTACTCATGGATTTCTAGCACAAACCACACAGAGCAGAAGAGGTGTTGAGGACATGCACATGTACAACCTGATGGCATCCTATTGTAAGCCCTTCCACAATGAGTGGTCACCCACATTTAAGGAAGGAGGAAGCCCTCCCTGCTCCCTCTCCACACCTCCTTGGCTGTGAGGCTGCTAACCACACACACAGATTCTCTCTCTCCACCTGCTGAACGGTCCAGTTCAGACCAAGAGCCCAGTGTTTGACTTTGGCATTATTTAATCAGAGGCTCAACTTTTTTTGGCTCCTCACACAGCTGACACACAGTTCTCTTGCATTATGTTCCCTAACGAAGGCACCTGAAGCCTGAAACAGTGTCTGAACATCACACAGTGCTCTCTTTTCATGATGGCTTAACAAAAAAAAAAAATTTCTCAGAGAATTTCTTGGTTGCAGATACACTTGGCCATTGCGCTAAGGAAATTAAAGCAAATAGAGCCAGTCTGTCAACTAGAACACTCTGCCTGCTGCCTGTTCTGGCTGCTACTTTACATGGGTCTTAAATTAAATGTCAAATAGTGTTTGGCACAAGAGCCTCCGTGGCTGCCCTTAGAGAAAATCTGACACCTTCACTAACTGTTTCCCACTGCTCTCTACTGCTTGGCTAGGGGTGGGGGAAGTACAGACTGTCTCAGAGCTCCCTGTTTTTTTTCCTTTAGTTTTTTTCCACAAAGACTACACAAAAACAAAGACCTTTTTTGTGTGTTTAATCAAAGAGACTGCAAGGGGTGCAGTGCTTAGTAGTATCAGGCACTGTTTGGAGCAGCATTGCTGGGTTTGGCTTCCTGGCACTTCCCTCCACTTTAAGCTGACGTGACAGACATCCAGCAATGGTCTAACATCTCTGCCCACTCCAGTTTCCATCCTTTTGACTCTACATTTTAGCATTTTTTAGCAAAGCAAAAGTATAATAGCACTACTACATGAAGTCATCCTGCCCCCTTGCACTGTGAATACACCTGTGCTGGTGAGACCCTCCTGCCACAACTTTCCCATCACCTGGCTGCTCCTGTCCACTGCATCCCAAAAAGATAAACCATGATAAACCACGCACAACATGCTGGAGACCTCCCCATGAACTGGCATTCCCTACTAATGCTAGGTTAGGAACAGGGTTGTCACTCACATTCCCATGAACTGGGCTTCTAGGCAACGATCAGGTTATTACAGCTAAACAGAAACTACACCTGAGCCACAGTAACTCTCCATGAGCACACAGGGAGCCAAAGGGAAATGGAAATGGGATTGCACTCAGCTGAGACCACCCAGGCTGCCTGCACTGTGCCAGTCTTCATGCAGGGAAGAGTCTGTTCCTCTCTGTCCTTAGCTCTTGCTGTTCTCTAGGCAATCGAGGCAAAGATGCAGTATTCCCTCTCTCCCATCAGGAATCATTGAGGAACAGAAAGCATCTGGCAGAAGTAAATGTGCCTACTTCCTATATGAGGGAGGAGACTGGGCTGCCCCAGCACCAGGCATTGCAGGACTGTGGCTTGCCTGTACCCAAGGTGGGCAGCCCTTCTGCAAGGGGAGAAGTTGAGAAATGTGCAAAGTGGTTGCTTCTTTGCTGCACATGGAGAGTTTGCAGCTGCAGCAGTCAGTGCTTCACATCCTCAGTGCCAGCAGGACCAGAGAGCCCTGGATGAGCTTGGTTTTCTTTCTACCCCTCATCCCTTCAACCATTGGGTTCACAAATGCTGCATCGTCTCCACCCCATTGCCTTACTCCTTGCAAAAGGTTCCTGGCAACATCACTGAGGGCTTCAGCTCTGCCACAGTGCTCTGGGAAGTTTACACTGAGCTTGAAGTGATGCTGTAAGGGCTGTGAGAAGATGAGCCTTTCCCATGGACTTGTTACTATTCCATGTCTGCACCCAGCTGGAGCCCAGAGCTGCAGAGAGGAAAAACAGGAACCAATGTTTATTGTTTTAACCCCTCATTCTCCTGGAAAAAAATAGAAGAGTAATTGCCTGTGGTGTGAGGTAAAATTTGGACAAAGGCTAAAGGGAAGTGAAAGGGAAACAGCAAGAGGAAAATACAAGGGAAAGGGTGGATATTTTCTGCAGTATTTCAACAAAATTGTATTACTCCAAGTCCTGCATTGATCACACCAGCTGAGAGAACTCATACAGTGATGGTGGTACTAGATCTGTCTTGAATTTGTCCCTGTCCCTGTGGAAGCAGTAAAGATTGTTAGAGATGGGAAGGATAAGGGGTTCCTTATTTGAAGAAACTCATTCATCAAGACAAGAAATCCATGCAAAGCTAGTGACATTCAGAGGTTCAAGGCATGTGTGAAACCAAAGGTGCCTGAAGGCATAGGAAATTGGCTCCAAACTCTGCATTCAGCATGTTAATGAGGCTGTAGACTACAGCAGCTCCAAGACACTGTAAAGAGGGAGAGGCCAAATGCTTGAATTAAGCAAAAATACAGCTACGTAGCCAATAACAGCTTTCACCTAAACTTCTTAGCTGATATGTACAGTAAAGTATTACACTCCAAATCAGAAATCCAATACAAAAAAAAAAATTACAATATCCAAAGGTTCCTCAGCAAATTCTTGGAGCTGAGGAGGAAGCACAAACTCGCAGATGCCAGCTGTGGCCATTCACCAACACTTCCCTGCCAAGGACAGACTCAAACCCCATACAGAATCACAGAACAGAACCGAATCACAGAACCGTATCAGCTGGAAGAGACCTAGAAGATCATCAAGTCCAGCTTTTGTCCCAGCCCTATCAACCTACTAAACGATTCCCCGCAAGGCAACATCCACCCGTCTCTTAAACACCTCCAGGGACGGTGACTCAACCACCTCCCTGGGCAGCCTGTTCCAATGGCTGACAACCCTTTCAGTGAAGAAATTCTTCCTAATACCTAACCTCAGCCTCCCCTGGTGCAATTTAAATCCATTTCCCCTGTTTCTATCACTCTCATAGAATCACAGAACCACAGAACGTTAGGGATTGGAAGGGACCTCGAAAGATCATCAAGTCCAATCCCCCTGCCAGAGCAGGAACGCCTAGATTATGCTACACAGGAACGTGTCCAGGCAGGTCTTGAATGTCTCCAGAGAAGGAGACTCCACAACCTCCCTGGGCAGCCTGTTCCAGTGTTCCGTCACCCTGACTGAGAAGAAGTTTCTTCTTGAGTTTAAGCGGAACCTCTTATGTTCCAGTTTCAGCCCATTACCCCTTGTCCTGTCATTGGTTGTCACCGAGAAGAGCCTGGCTCCATCCTCGTGACACTCACCCTTTATATACCCTCCACTTGGAAGTCTTTTGCTGTAATAGAAAGATAGCACGAGCATCCTCAAGCACTACAGTGCTGGCTGGAAACACAATAGAAAATAAATATTTTTTCTCTTCCTTCTTTTTTTTGTTCCCCTCCCCAAGCAGTGTGTCGCTCTCTGTGATGTGCTCTGCTGATGGGTCAAGCAGAGCAGGAAAGACTCTCAGTACTTCCTATGCAAAAGGGAAGCCTAGTGGGATAAAAGAGATACTCAACCTTTTTCTCATACTTACCTCTCCCACCCTATTCTCCAACACATAACCACTTGTTCTGAATGAACTCCTGAACTGCTGCAAGACTCTAATTAATTTCCTACATGCCCCTGAGGCCTCCCAAGGCTTGAAAGAAAAAGGGCCTCAAAAATGATCAAAAATAGTGATGGGGAAGTTCCATCGCGTGCAGTACACTTACTTGCAAGCTGCTGTGCAATTAAAGTGCTGCCCGAGTGCCACAGGAACCGAAGCAAGAGTGCCATTAGCTGTACCCATCATATTCAGTCTCAGAATGGACCCAGCCTGTTGGACTGACACAGCTTATGTGCCCCTTTGCCTGGCTAGCTGATCAGGCTGCTGGTGGCCACCTAAATGACTCCTCTTTGGAGAGAGCAAGCTCTTCAAGAACCACATTAGAGGGGGAGGGCTTTGGGTGCACAATGTAGGGGGTAGTCTACATAACCTGCCCCTCCCCACCTTCCTAATTCCTTCTCTTAGTCGAAAAGACCATCTTGCCTCTAGATATTTTGCCCAATCGATGACAGGCACCAACACACTTGTGGTTTCCTCCATAAAATAAGTTACCATCAGAAATTCAACGCAGGAAAGAGCACTCCAGCAGCATCTCCTGCAAGCCCCACCTCTGCAGCTACAGGGATTCTCTGAGCAATGCAGCAATTTTCACATCCTATTTCCATGACAGCAGTGAACAGTGTTGTGCAGACAGAGGGTCACCACTGGAATGCAAGTGTGGGCAGAAGAAAGTTTGAAAAGGAAAAAAAAAATGTCTCTCCCGCCACCAACACTGTATCTGATAGAAAAGAAAAACAGGAAGAAGGATGCCAGCTGTTTTGATAGCTGTTCTCGGTTTAATGTTTCTTCCAAGGTAAATATACTCTCCTAAAAGAACAAGACTATAATAGAGTCTGTGAAAATTTGCCTCCCAAAGCACCCGAAAACCCAAAGTACTGCGTCCTGCAGCCAGGAAAGAAAGGCAAAGACAGAAAATGCTGCTTGAGGGCTACAATATATTAAGATCTGACAGGAGAAGAGACATCCCACACAGCTGGGGGAGAGTCATCGCAAGAAGGGCCAACAACAATTACTGAGGTGATGTCTCAGTCTGTAAGACACAGGACTGGAGAAAAGCTTGGAGAGCAAGCTCACTCGTATTTTGCAAGAGGGAGCTCACCCTGATCGTGTTTCAGCATGCTTCACAGGACAGTGGGCAACCCAGCTGGACCAGGCTGGCAAAGATCCACCAGCATTTTTACAGCCTTGCCCATTGGCAGGGGCCAGCCAAGAGCTTGGCCACAGGGACTGAAGGCATTTATTGCTGTGTAAGGTCAGCCCTTCACCACTGCAATGCCAGACAAGCTCAAAATCCAAATTCTGTCCTAGCACTTATGGGCAGCAAATGATTTAACGGGAAAATGCTAATCCCTTTTAATAAGATGGCCTTTTTGGTCTGTGCTTTACTAGTTTTAATGAGCCCACCTGCAAGGCTTGATTGATTTACTTGCCTGGTGCTCTTAGACTTAAATTTATTATAATTAAGTTGTTAGTCAAAGAATCTTGCCTTGCTCGCCATCTCTGGGACCTCAGCTCATTATTATTAGACTCTCACATATATCTCCCCCATCATTCTGCATCTAGAAATTAATGAAAGATTGGCAACGCCACCTCTCTCCTCTCCACTCCCCCCCGCCGCACGCCGTCCCCACGATGGTTACTTTGGCAGGAGAGGGCCATGAGCAAATGGAAAGACAGGACAGAGGACGGGTTTCTGTGCGAAAGTGAAGTGCCTGACTCACAAAACCACTTGGACTGAGGCGAGCAGAGCAAGGGCAGCCTTCCAGCTCCTTGTGCTGCCCGCTTTCACGGCACTCGGGGGCAAAGAGCTGAGTGGATGGTGACGATGCGCAGAGTCCGGGCAGATCACCGTGCGCTGGAAGGGGGAGGACTGGAAAGTCATGCTTTTTATTTACCTAATCAATAAAACAGCTGTTTCGCCCCCTGCCCTCATCTTTAGAATAATGGGGCATTATGCTTGCAGCGCAACAAAGGGACCGAGCTCGCACGGTTACATCACATCACTGTGCAGCCAGGGATGAACAATCAGCTCAAGAAGAGCCAACAACAATTGTTGAAGTGATGTCTGTGAGGTACAGACCTAGAGAAGATGTTGGACAGAAATCACCCATATGTGTGAGCTCCACCAGAGGCCAAGGGATGGCAAATTCAAGCCTATTTACACTTCATTGCAGTCCCAGAGCCTCTATCAGTCGGGGAGCACGTGATGTGTGTCTCAGCCCCAACCCCATGGCTGCAATATCCACAGAACTCCTTTATTTCCCCATTGGCACCATGTTTCTTCCACAGAGGCAACAGGAGCATATGCTTATCACTGTTGGGCTCAGCTGGGAGGTACTTTGCTATCGAGGGTATGTGACACCTAAATTATAAACTCCTTTGTGCATATACTGTATTTTTGCTGGCCTCTGAGGTATCACTACCGTCATGCAATCTTAATCTCTGATTAGGTTTCTTAGACATTACAGCAAGCAAATTAGATTACTATAAAAATAACCTTATCTGCACAGATGTAAGCATGTGTTAAACAGCTTTTAATGTGACTACCCAGTCTTTCTTTTTCTCTTCCCGCATCCCTTGGAGATAGGGTTGGAGTATCTGATCCAAATTATCTTCCTTTCACTTTCACCAGCCTGGAACTTGCTCAACAGTAGTCAGTAATGAAAGTTCCACTCTTGCAAGCAAACCAGACACTGTGCTGCTTTTAGCTGCATCAGAGAAATAGCCCCTACACAAACAAGTCCTCTCAAGTACTTGAAAAACTCTTCAGCAGGGCCTTAGTACCACCACACGCAATCAACCAAAAAACCAAAACCAACCCATAGCTTTTTGTGAAAGACACACATACATTAAGGCTACAGCATTTTTTCGGAGACATTTGCCCATCTTCCAACTTGGCGAGACACAAGCCAGCTCCAAAAGAGAAGTTTTGTAACTGGATTATCCAGTGCCCTCTACAAGCTTACAAATTCTGCTCGAGTTAACTATGGCCACGTGGCACTTGGGCAGGACAACTCACAGCAGATCAGTTTGGAGCACGGGTCAAGCAAGCACTTACCAGGAGGAACTGGTTGGGTAAACCCTCTGAGCACATTCTGAAGGCAGATTAAGCCACAAAAGGGCTTGCACAGTTCGTCCTGTGAGAATCTGGTAGGGAACAAGGTCAGAATACACGTGGATGTGAACGTTAACTTAGCATGCAGGGGCCAGACCAAAAAGTGTCCTATAAAGTACCTGAAGGAATCAGATCTGGGGAATTGCCTGCAGAGGTGAGAAGCTCAAGAGCAAGAGCCCAGGCTGACCCCAACCCCTAACATTCTGTGACTCTGAAGTCCCTCACCACATTTTTAGCTTGGACAGCCTCCTCCAGATCGCCCTCTCTCTTCTACAATCTAACCATGGGGCTACATAACCATTTTTCTGACCCTAACCGAGGTAATATATTAATGAGACGCTCCCAGCCAAGATTAAGTCTGCAGACATGTTTATGCACCCTTCATGAAGAGACGGAAATGATGGGAGTGAGTCATGACAGGTGATGGAATGATTCAGCCATCCATCCACCCGCTTTCCATGAACTGTATCACTTCTGACTGCAATAAATTGCCCATAGAAAAATAATGGGCTGTTAAATTCCAGGGCATCTCTCAAAGTCAGGGACTCATATTTCTACGATGATATTTTCAATGAGCAGGTTAAAAACATTTTAAAATTTGGAAAAAGAAGTGCTCCCTTGCATTGGATTTAAATGTGCAAGGACTAGTATTGCTATTTAACTAATTACATTTCAGCCAGCCCAGCACAGAGCAGGCAAAGAAACGGAGACACCCACAGCAATGTATTGCTAATGAATGTGGACAGCTAAAGTTCACGATCAGACTTAACTATCACACGTGTTAATGGCTGGAAAAGCTATAATTATGTGTTCATTTCTATGCTTTATGAGATGTATTTACATGTTAATGGCTATGAGAAGTACAGGAATCAGTCTAGAAACGAAAACGTTTCTGCAGAGAGGCAGTGAGGGACAACGAGGCTGACTGTGCGCTGCTAAGGACAGCAAAGTGATCAGCAAGAAGGAAGAAATGTTTTACAGTCAATTATGTGATGAGCATTGTGGATTTCAGTAGCTTTTATAGATGTATCTTCTAATTCAAGATGAGGTTTAGTTAGCATGCTATAAAAAGGTAGTCACAAGTAATTAAATTTATCCTGACTGGTGCTAGAGGGACTGGGAATGACTGAGTCTAGGGAAGGTATGGGTCCAAACTTTTTTGGAGTCGAAGAAGATTCATGAATTTGCAAAGGAGTAGGAAAACCTCCTTGGTGTTTATGAATGAGAAAAAAAAAGAAAGTAATCCCCTGAAAACTATGATAGCTGGTGGTTCAAAATCCTCTTACACCGTACTTGAGGCATATTTTTCAAGGGCCTTGTAGTCATGTCCTGGACAAATTGTCACCTTTCTGGGATAGCCTGCTTACTTGATTGGGTCAGCTCCTCATTTTCCTGTCAGGAAAAGCTTCCAGGCAGTTCTCCTGTATTTCTTTTAACAGTGTGTTCTACTCAGGAAAGAGCAGCAGAAAAGATCAAGGTGTACCCTGGTGTCAGCTTCATTAAGCTTCACTTACCAAGAGAAAAGTTTCACCAAGGATGCATCTGACCAACACCTCTCGAAGCCCCTTAAAATCTTTCAGCTTATTTCAGGGTGAAATTTAGCCCTTGCAGTTATTTCTTTGGTGAAAGCTTCCCATTTCAGTAGTGGCTTTTGCCTGAAGCCAGCACTTCCATCTAGCTACTATCCTTGCCATCCACCACTGTCATTGCTGGGTTTAGGTCCAATTCAACAGCAGAGATTTTCTATTGGCTCCACCACCGAAAGCAAAAGCAAAACATATCTGCAGCAATGCTTTATTTCTATTCTGTAGCACAGGTCCTACTGTAAGCCTGAACCATCCCCCTTTATAAGATATTTTCAAAGCAGAGTTGAAATCCCTTTAATCTTATCCTGTTCAGAAATAAAGTCCATGCTGTCTTTCCCCAGCTAGCTGAAAAGCATCCTCACCAAGAGAGTTCATGTTAGTCTCCCACAACACACGTAACTGAAATATGCTTTCAGAAAGTTGCTGTATTGATCTCTCCACTGATAAAAGAAGGCATGTTTAAAGACATTTTTTACTGCTGACATGACTGCACAATAAGCAGGATAGGGTAAAAAACATGTTCTTCCTTGCTAGCAGACAAAGAGAATCCCTTGACTACTTCCACAATGGAAAAAAAAAGCAGATACTAATGTAAAACCAATGCATTAATCATGTTTGATTAAGTAAACAGAGACTTTGCTACTGTGCTGGCCACATGTCATTTGTGATATAGACTCTCTGGTCTGGTTAAATGAAAACTAAATTTGGCTAAACAAGCAACTCTGCTCTTTCAGACAGATTCAGTGGGGAGAAATTCTGTTAAAAGGAGTTGTTTATCTTTCCAACCCAACTGAAGTGAGTTTATATATATTTGTATTTACACGTAGGTATGTATTTGTCTCAGTGATGGACTATGTTGGTGAAAAAGCCCAACTAACTATAATGAACTGATGAACAAAATAAGCATGGGAAGAGGAGGGAAGGATTGAATCCCACCCCAAGAAGATCTACGATAGAACAGGATGTCACCCATGCAAAATAGAGATTGTGGCAACTTTGAGGTCAGATGCCCAAACCATACTGTACCTTTAATCAGTGCATTTATTTTAAATTCTCCCATCACCTTAAACTGCCCAATTAGAGCCTTGACTTTGACAGATCAGAGTAACCCAGTGTCTAAACCAGATCCAAACCAGATTCAAAACCAAGGGGCTTCTCTGCCCACAGACACACTCATCCCTTCCTCCATGACCTCCACACCCACGACACCAGCAGAGAAGGAGCTTCCAGTTCACACTCAATGCCGTGACCCAGAGACACAAGACATCACACCTCTGTCTGTCCAGCTTCCCACACCAGTGTCGAGGCTTTGAGTGAGGGCTGCCACACACACTCCCCCTCTACATCTTCCAGCCCTGGAACAATGCTAAAGGTTCCGGTCCACTAAGGTCAAGGGGAATTTTCTCTTGTCTTGAAGGAGTCTCACAATCCTCAGCAGTGGAGCTGGGAAAAGAAGCTGATATGGAGAGATGCTGACCAACATAGGATTTTCTCTTCTTCCAAAATCAGCAGCGAGTCCTTCAAAGAGCCACCCATATCTAGCTTCTCTTTCACCATTGCTCCAACATTTTCTCCTTATTCTCCTCCACATCTACACTACCACTTAAAAATGTATCATCTTTTGATTCAAGGCCTAAAGAATTCCAGATAAGGATGCTTACTTCCCTGTGGAAGAGGCTTTCATTGTAGCAGAAAATTAAGCTATTAATATTCTAATGACAAATTCACTTTTCCTTGAAAACGTCTACCTTTTTTTTTTTTCTGTTTTGACACTTGGCATCATCTTCAGCAGAAAGGGTAAACTGTTACTATTCTAATTAGGAATTAACTTGTGGGTACCGTGCTCTGGTGTAGGGGATTATAGGTATAGCAGAGAACGGTGAATCAAGAAGCCACACTAACAGATGGACAGATGAAAAATCTTCCTCCGGAACCTGGAAGACTGTGTTCACACATACTGGTCTCAATTATTTCTGCTGTAACAAAGAGAAGTAACACTACCCAGCCAGTATAGTGGTTTAGCTAATGAAATAGTTCTGGGTATCAAGACAGGTTGAGCGGAACAACAATCATCATACAAATAAATAAACCTCTTGAAGGAAAAAAGCTATCCCAGTTTTGTCATCATTAACAGATAATTTCAGCCTCCCTGATTTCCCACCCTAAATAGTAGGTTTGCTGCTATTTTGTCCCCTCTTTATGTACATTCGGTTAAAGACTCCTAAAGATGCAAGACTAGTATCAAGCTTTTCTTCAGCTCCCTGCCTGCTCTCCCCCTCCTATTTCTACCCTGCTAGCATCTCCCTGGGAAAGGAGCTCTGATATCAGGCTGAGAGAAAGTCAATAGCTGACAGCAAGGAAATAATCTGAGCCATTGATCGTCACTTCAGGCTTCAGATTCAATACAAACCAAAGGGGAGACACACGCTTATAAACACACACACAAAAGCGAGTGAATATATTAACTCCTGGCGTGCTACAAAGACTAGGAATTGCTAATGTGATTAATGAGCGCGAAATACTGAAAGAGACACAGAGAATGAAGAACTTGCATGTTGAGTCAGTAAAAATGTATTTTAAGAGGCAGAGTCAGAGAATGAAATATTCATCTGTAAGGATCAGATTTTCTATTTGAATGTCTAAATTCCCATAGAATATAAGAACAAAGAGTCTAGATAGCCTCAGAGCTTGCCTAACTGTTTCATGTCTGCCTGAAGGCAAAAGTGACCAAAAGTCAGTTTTGGCTGATACTCATTTCCTGAACCAAGCTGAAGTCTCTTACCAAGTTCCTTAAAAAAAAAAATCTAAAGAAAAGAGTTCAGCTCTGTGAAAAGATGTTGATTGCACATTTAAGCTTGCCAAGGATGCCCTGATTCTTGGCAACAGATTTTTCCTGGAAAACAGCTACACAACCCAAGACAATGTGACTCATTTTTGAAGATATTCCTCATTCTATCATCAAACTCATCTCTTACAACTCTCTTGTGCAGATTTGTGTCTAATCCACTAGTGAGGCCTTTTATTTTATATAAATCTCATTTTTCTATCAGATATTTATATAGAATTTCAGCAGGCTATCAGAAGCTGAACATTGAGACTATTGACTATACGAAGTATTCTTTATAATTAATTCACAGTGCATCATGAAGAGTCCCAAGGATATATTATGGTCAGGCAATATTCACCAATAGTGAAGATGAGTAGATTTTTTTTTTTGTTTTGACAGGAGTAAGGCAATACTGGTGAGGTAACACTCCACTTAGATACACTCATATTTACTGAGCACTAACAAAAATATCTGATTATTGAAATGATATAAACCATACTGAAATCATATCCATCGTCCTAATACACGTTGTCTAATTATCAGACACTAATTTTCAAAAAAAAGTGGTGTGTAAAGGACGACATGTTCTGTCCATTCTTTAAAAGATTTTTTCACGTGAAATGTCAGTCCAAATATTTTTTACAGCATACACAAGACAGGATAGCTTTAATATCAGCTGTAATTATTACCTGTATTTAATACAACAGGATAGTCATGTTTTAACTGGTAATGATTCTTACTAATGATTAAGTCTAGCAGTTTAATTTATAAAATGCACCATGAAGATACTCCTGAACTTGAATCTTCTATTAATTTGGACCATGACTGCAAGGTCTACACTAAATTAACCAATGGCGGATGTATTTGGAAAAGCCCAGGGATTTAGCTAAGCAGTTCCAATATACATTAAGTCTTCATTAAAAAAAAATTAAAATTTCTCCTGTGAGACTGTCAATTCTTCCTACGATAAAAAAAGAATAAGCACTCCTTGTTTCTGTAACAGTATTTATGTAAGTAATCATCCACATTCTGATGGAAGTTCACACATAATTGCATTCTGAGCAAATATTTTGTCCTTGAAAGGTAGGCTGCTGGCAGCACGTAAGGAATCATACGGAGCAAGCAGCAAAGCAAGGTGAAATCTCTCAGACCTCTTCTGCAGCTCCGAGGGATGCAGACGTGCAAACAAAAAGCAGTCCAGGGAGGGTCTGGCACATTCTCAGCACCAAGCCCAGGTGCTGGTCCCAGTGAGGAAGCCTTTTGGGGCTCAGGATCAAGTCCTGCACCGAGCTTCATAGTCGGCCACGGACGTGCTGCTCTTTTCCCTCCTCAGCCCCAGACTTCCCCCTCCAGCACAGTCTCCAGCACCTGCACCTTTCCAGATAAATCGGGATATGGGCCTAGCCCTTTCTCCTGGAACAGAGAGATTCAATTAAATCCCACTTTCCAAAATGATCTGTGCACGCATCTGTGTGTAACTGCCTCACCTGTGCTACAAATAACACCTGAAATTGAAAAAGATCATGAGTGATATTCTTGGCAGCGTTAATCACACCACTTTATTGACATCAACTTCTATTATACTGATCTACACCATCTGGTCCCAAATCTAATTTGCTTTTCACTGTCTACTTGCCAGCGGTTTACTTTCAATATTTTTCTGAGCTGGTGGAATGAGAAAAGGCTGGTCTGCTTCATTTTTAATTTGTAATCCAGCCCCCTCCTGTCAGCTTCACTTCGGAGAGTCCTGCCTAGCATAAAGTTGCTCTGCTTCTGATGCAATCAAGACTTATTTCTCCCAGTTATAAGAAAAACAACATTAAAAAGAAGCAACTGCACATTTTCACAGAGCAGACACTCATATTTTGTGTAAGAGAAAAGGATAACATCCCAAAGGTCTAGCATGAGACACAATTTCCATCCCCCTGATCTTGGCAGCTGTAGGTTATGTTTGACTTTGACTGAGCGTGCTGGCTTCCGTGTGCAAGACAGATGTTATCCAGTGCAACCCTTGACACCACTAACCTTATCTGTGGGTTGGACCTTATGGAACAGGTGGGATATCCAGGCATCAGGGATCCATTTCTGAATCACTGTCCTGTGAATCCAAACCCAAAAGGGTCTCGAGCTTCAGGAGTCTGAATGCAGTTCCCTGTCTGTTCATTTTCCAGTGTTATTTCAAATCTGTGAGTCCAGTATTAGTTACCAGACCCCCAAATTAATGCCTACCAGTTTATCAGCCAAAAAGAAATTCTATCCGTTCTCTGTTCAATGCAACAGACAGTTTAGAAAATGGTTCATGTGAACTATTAGTATTCCTTACATGTGAAGTGCTAGGATTAGGTTCTTCTATGCATGTCTGAAGAGATTACAAGATAGCTAAAACATTTTAAAAATTCAATTTGTCTCAGTATTTCTTTACTAAAAAAATGCAGAAACCTTCTAGATACAGATTTTATAATTGCTAATTCCAAAAGTAAGTAGATCTATTCTTCAAGGCTAACTCCACTTCTTTCTTACAAATCTCCATTTTACTTTGGCTACGGTTATGTGAGATGACAAGTTTATGATCCTCAGTGAATTCCAACTGTCCTCTGTAGGATATTATTAGCCCTTTTGTTAGCCGAGTCTTTCCTGTCAAAATGAGCTCATAAGAGCTTAAGCAGACTCGATCATCTTTGTTAAAATGAGTTAAAGTCACAAGAGCAACCTCATGATGTGCTCTATGGCAAGTAGCTGAGGATAGAAACCTCTTCAGTTCACAGATTTCAGCAGAAGAACAAACAGAGAAAATGAGCAGTTTTGTGTAATTTTCAGAGCACGATTCACCTCCCAGTTATATGACTCACCTTGCAGTTCCAGCCTTCTGCTTGCATGGGATTGTTTCCTTTTCACCACAGCCTACCAAGCCAACCTCTGTAGCCCCCAACACTCCATCCTCCCAGCAAGAACCCATTTAAAGAAACAGAACCACTATGCTCATAACCCTAGACATGCTGTACGGTATGATTTGTCTTTACAATAACTGTTGTAATGATAGGAGTGCTTAAGTTGGGCATCAAAACTCTTCCCAAGGATTAAGATGTCAGGATCAGCACTCTAGGTCATCCATTCCATACTAAGCACCTCTTTACTGTTTCACTGTGGTGTATTGATCCTGGACACTGTCACAGGCAGGGAGATCCAAAGCATGGCTTGCACTTTTCCCAGCATGTCAAACATGTGGAGCTGTCTTTCCCAATATGTCTTCACATGGGGCATCCTATTTTACATTCAAGAGTGGTGCACAGCAACTCAAGGCTCATTTCCTCGCTCTTGGCAAAGCCACCAGTTATGGGGCTGGCCAACACACAACTCAGCAACATATGAAGTGCTGGAAATGGAAGAGGAAGGTGGGTAGGATGGGCTAGATAAGGTCTGAATGAACTATCAAGTTAAAAACAGACTGTGAAGACACACAGGTCCAACGACGATTATAATGTTCCCACCTGCTGTTGAGGTGATCTTGTGCAGGCAACATCTTACAGCAAGACGAGCCATAAACAACCTCCTTCAAACGCAAATTAAACCAGGACATGAAAGGAGGGGGCTGTGAAATCCTGCCTGAAGATCCTCTCCCTCTAAAAGAGCATTTACAGGCTACCTAGCTCAGGAGTCTAAGCATGACAGCATGAATAGGTTCCTTGGTCTGTTCCTCACCTGCTCAGCTAACAATGTCACTTTTAATGTAACACCAATTCTGTGGAACATGAAAGAATGAATGATCATATCCTACACTAATAGAACCTGATGAGTGGGATCATTGACTTCAGTTTGTCTTCAACTCAATTACTCATGCCTCAGCTAAAATAATTCCTAATCTTTGGATTATCTGCCAACTGAGCATTACCCAATAAACTCTGACCTTATTAAACAGCCCCTCCCAGGGAAATTTATTTTGACAACAGTTTAGAACCATCTATGTATTGCTTTTAACCTCTAAGTTTAGAGGCCAAAATGAAGCTTTTCCAAGACTACAGAATACACACTGCTGTGACTGAGTGAAGCCTTCAATGTTGCAAAGCAAACAGGTCAAAAATCCAATGTCAGAAAAGGAAACAAAACACATCCAGGGAAATCAAAACCCAACAGAATAACAATGACTTGAAACTGGCCTGTCAGTTTTTTTCTTGGCCCAGCTGAATAACATGTGCCCTGAACAAGTATATAGCAACTATTGTGTAAAGCAAACCTCACATTAAAAATCCTGAATAATTAGTGGCCTGATTAATTATCACCTCCATTCAGCCAGGTACTTAAACATCTGAGCAATCCCATCAACCTCCCTAGGACTACCCAGAAGATTGACGTTTGGTGAACATGTGCTGCTAGACCACGTTGCAAGGTTTTGCAACTAAGACACAGTCTGTAGGTTATCTATCCATCTTCAAAGGCTCTCAATCGTGTGAATATGTGGGCATCCATGTATCTCTACACTAGAGTATTGCCCTTCTAGTCAAGTAGAATAGATGTCCCTCTGTGTCCAAGTGGAAAAGAAAGGAAGAAAAAGTTGGTGAAGGAAAAATTTGTGGCTGGAAATATCTCAGCTACTCAAGAGGTTTATCCAGCAGCAAGGAAGATCTATGGTCTTTATAACCCTCTCTCAGAGGCAAGATTTCATTTTTAGATTAAAAACTTCAACACCCACTTGCTGTAAGTGAACAGCAAGTTTCTCCCGCAGCTAAAATTGATAGGATGCCATATGCTGTAAAAGGTTAACACCAGTGCTATTGTAATCCTTGGCCACAACCTTCATTTCCTTAATTTGCTGACACAGAGTAATGTAGGGCTGTGCTGTATGAAGAGAATACTAAACAATCTGAGCTACAAATTTTCTCTGAATGTCTAAGTTGACCTTTGAAGCTTTCAATAAGAATATAATTTAAAGAGGGGGGGAAATTGTTAACATGGAAATGGAATTACAGGAACAGGACAAAATTCATTCCTTTGACTTGGTATCTGCTCATGTTTGATGTCAGCTATATAATAGTACATCACAGCTTGAGTAAAAAAAAAAAATATTTTGCTCTGTGCTAAGACCAGGCCACATGTAAATGGTTTATTAACTGAAAAGAAATTGGCAGCACTCAAGTGTTCAGGGATAGGCACAATCATAGCACTTTGTTAATGATCTGAGTATCCTCCCTCTCGTGCACACGGGTCTGATTTCTCATTTAGGGCTCTTCTAAATTACTCTGGGAGCATAAAGGAAACTTTAAGGGCCATTTTCACTTACATCTACCCCACGATGCTATGCATTTTTAGAGGAGTGAAATGTGTCTCTGTGTACATGATAACCTGGTCTGTGGTATTTTAACACAGAAAAACCTTCAAGAGGAGCTGCCAGCACAAATGAGAAGTGCTCCCTCCAGTCCCACAGCCAGCCTTCTCAAAAGCAGAGCTGCAGAGGTTCCCAAAACAGGGATTAAATATGCCATATAAAAGGTAAGTACAGCTATCCGGTCCATAGTGGTGTACCCTAGGGCTCAGTATTTGGGCCATTTCTGTTTAATATCTTTATTAATGATCTGGACAAGGGCATCAAGTGCAACCTCAGGGAGCTTACAGAGGACACGAAGCTGGGCAGGAGCGTTGATCTGCTTGAGAGGAGAAAGGCTCTACAGAGAGATCCAGATAGGCTGAATTGATGGGCTGAGGCCAAAGCAGCAGTTAATAGCTGCATTCAGTCACTCTTGTGCAGAAAAGATCTGCCTTTACAGCAAAGAAAAAAAAAAAAGTATCTCTGTATTTGCAAAACCTACTCTCTTAGTTACATAGATCCTGGTGCTTGTCAGACTTCCCTCTTGGACCACCGGCTGTAAGACCCAGAACCACTCTTCTACTCTTTGGAGATATTTTCTCCCCAGTCCAGCCTGCTGCAGAAGCAACAGAGAAAGCACAACTCTAAGCGAGATGCTCAGACACCCTTAACATTTGACTTATGCAGAGGTCCCCACGTTGTCAGGTCTCCCCGACACCACAAGATGCACATGGTAACACTCAGCTGCGGCAGGTCAACGTTCACCATCACAAAATCTCCAGGCACTCGAAGCAGATGCCATGCAGAGACAGCTCCCCCAAATCCTCCCAGGCCTGCAGTGACGTGTGGCAAAACAGTTTTTTAAAGCACTACCACAGTACTTAAACACACCTCAGCTTGCTATAGCAAGTCTGGGTTTATGGTCCAGTAATTACAGCTAGTTTTCTGAAGGTCAGATTTTACATTTTTGGCTGGTGCCCTGCCCAATACAAAGACACAGTTTTATTAATAGTTTACAAATTAAACACTCAGCTTGTTCTAGGAAACTGCACAGGGTTTTGCTCTATTTCATCCAGAGAGTGACATTTCATCCCAGAAAAGGCCAGGGCAGCATCCCAGCACAGAACATCTGGTTGGCTAACACAATGAAGCACAGCACCTGCAAACATGCTCAGTGTTTTCTTTGTAACTGTTTGTCCCCCGTCCACCTAAAAAATATGTTTTTAGGCTGTTAAAATTCCTGCCCTGCCAGGGGAGTCTGATGCGATAATGCAGCCTGTTTGTCTTGGAAACTGTTCATTTCTGGGATGTACGTGGCTAAGCCAAACTTTGTAGAAGGTGAAAGGGGGGAAAGGAGGTTTTCTTCCCTCTTTTTCCTCTCTGCCTTTTTTTCCCCCCCCTCCGAGTCCTCACAGCTCTTTAGACATTCTGCTGAGCGTCTAGTGGGATTGTACTGAGCCAAACAGCATAGTTAAGAAGGAACAGAGATGGATTGCAGCAAAGTCTGTGGTTTGAAATCTATCAACCAGGGGCTAAGGAAGTACAAACAAACTAATAAAAGTAGAAAATTATGAAATCCTGGACTTAATGCCAAGCAAAATTTCTTAATTTAGGACTCTCCTAAATGACTGAAACTGCCACCAAGTTGGCCTTGGGGAAAAAAAAATCCCTTCTGCTGCCAGACCCTTCATTTTGGAAGAGAAAAACTCCAGGATCCCAGCCAGCCTAAGGTGTTAGTGGGGGAAGGAGGTTTCAGGAGGAAAAAGGCTGGGAGAATGTAAAAACCTTATAAAAAGTCCTGCCAAAAGGGAGGCGCAGGATTGTAGCTGAAAGTTTGAAAAATATTGAGTAGACTGGTTTGTTGGCCAAATTCTCCACCAGTGCATACAGGTTGCAAAAACTACAACAGGACTGAGCACTAAAAAATCCATTCAGTGGCCTGGAGCTTCCAGGAGCTCAGCCCTGGCTGAAGAGGTGGCCAGCACTGGGATGTGCCACAGGTTGGGTAAGCAAGGGATGTGCAAAGACGGGGAGAAGGGACAGTGAGGGGGATGGATGAGCCAGGTGCTGTCACTGCTCCACTGCTGGCACCTCCGAGCCTCGTCCCTTGATGGTCACAGCAGCCAAAGACTAGTGTCAACCAGCTCTTTCTTGGTTTTATTTTCTGGATTGCAAGAAGCATTTTTTTTTTTAATTAAGGAATAATGAAGAAATAAGCCCCCTCTTTTTATTTCCTTAATATATTACATGGATTTTATCTGAGAACAGATAACAACACGGGGATACCAGTGTCTGACAGCATCTTTCCAGTGTGTCAGACTGGTAGACCACACCTGAGATGCCATTTCTCCACCTACCTACTCTGCTGCTTTAATTAACCTGTGGGAGTTGCTGACACTTTGTGCCACTGAACACTTGACTCAGGTGTTCGGTGGTACAAAGTGTCAGCAACTCCGAGTCGGTGGTGGCACAATGAGATTTTGTTATAAAGGACATTTAAGGGAATAAAATGCCAGGCAGGATATTCCTCCTAATTCAGCCACTCACTGTGTGGCCTTCAGCAAGTTAGTTCATCCCTTCATAAGTCAACCTAGGTGGAAAACTGAGTGAGAAATAGGAATGCCACCGAAAATCAGATGCTACATTTTAGCTGAGATTGTTCTTAATAAACAATTAGCCAAGCGTGTCAAATAAGACAGCAATTTTAAGCTTCCTGAAGAAGATAAAGCTTGGCATAGCCTTCACCCATGAAGAAATCAGCTTATGAGACAGAACTACTGGACAGAAGCTCAAGTTCAGGATACCCCTGTGATGGTGACTCCTTCCTTTTACACATGCAGTAAGCCTGGACACCCCTCTGGTGAGGCTGTACAGCTGTGCTTGCCTGGGGGAAGAGGTCTGGTTGGAGAGCAGGACCTGCACACATGACCATTAGAACAGAAAAGAGCAGTCGCTAAACCACAGCATGTAGTAAGAAAGCTTCAGAGGCAGCACATGATTATCTGACAGATAAACTGATCACTCTGTGCACCCCAAACTCAGACATGACTTTCTTTAAAGGGAAATGTGGGGACTCTGTTATCTCCAGGAAAACTTATGTTCATGCAGATGAGATGCATTTCAGATTTTTCACCTTCTGGATTCTCTCACTCATCCTGCTGATGTCTTTAACAAGAGCCAAAGATTATTATTGCCATTTTCAATCGACATAGATAATCTGGAAGGCTGTGAGATTGTAGCAATCCAGTAAAAAAATAAATAAATGAGTAATCAAACCCTACTGGTTTGCAGAAGTTAATTACACTTCTGGGACTGCATGTGGCTTTCTCCTCTATTTCACATGGTCTTGCTTACCTCGTACTCCCTAATACAGAAGCTGCAGCTACAAATGAATGACAAAAGTTTCCCCACACATACATGTACATGTGCTTCATATATGCATACCTCTGCCAGCACCGAGGGGTCTGCAGAGCTCCCTGCACCTACCTGTAACTCAGTAGAGCATCCATCCCAGGGTTTCAGTCCACAGCAAGACATTGTGTCTGCTTTGTGTTGAGCTCTTCCATGTGTATGGAAGATGAAACAGATTTTCAAGTGAATGCTTACTTGGGTTGCCAAATGTCACTTGAAATTGGATTCATACCGCAGCTTTGCAGACTCCACATCTCACTAGCCTGTCTCAAGCGCTCTTCTAAATAATTGCAGATAAAACAAGGCATGCTCAGAGCCGAGTGCCAAATGAGTTGAGACATCTTATTCTTAATTAAAAATAGCAGTAATTGAAATCTGTTTAGCTTCACTGAAAGATTCTGGGTTGGCAGCCTTCAGGAGAGATTCAGCATGGGCAATGAAATAGCTCAGTCATTAAATTCCTCAGTCCTTCCTGGTGTGCCTCAAACCCACCCTAAACAAACCACGTTGTTAAAAACAACAAGATCCATTTAACGCAGTCGTTGGACATCTCACAGATACTGCCAGACAGAGTGTCCGTTAAAGAGGACAAGGACAGAAGAATTGCCCTTTTATCTTTCTTCATAACCTCGCTCTTTTTCTCGCCCCTGCTATCTTCCATTCTTCCTGTCCCCTCACCCCCAAGAGGCAGGAGGAACTGACTTTTCATTTTCCAGCTCTTTCCTGAGCATATCTGCTGTTTGTCAAGCACAGGCCTTAAAGTGTAGCACTCCTTTGTCTTGCTCTAGTGAACGTGTTGTGGAGGCTTTATATGAAAGGTAAATACACGTGTGCATAATACAGTCATTTTTCATAGCAAGACAGACATCATAATTGAATAACATAAATCAGATATCATTAATTATATGGACAGATTCCCCAAACTACTGGCTGAAAGAAAGATGAAGGGGAAAAAATAGTTATCCCTATAACAGAAATGAGTTAATGATGTATATTTCCTTCTCGTAACATTTTTCAAATCAGAAGTTTGCACAGAATTGGTTTTGACCTGTAACTGAACCATCCCTCAGCTTCCCAGGGACAGAAAACCTAGTTAAAGATTTCTCGCTGCTTCTTCCTTGTATTGTGAGAAAGCTAAGAAGCCCTGTTCACCCCTAGACTTTAGACATTACAATACAAATACAGAAAAAAATTGACTTTTCCTGAAGCACAACATTTGCAATCCAAGCAAATTGAAGTAGAAGAAAGCAATTGTCATTAAATTACCTGGTATAAAATGCAGTCTGAAGATGTAATGAGGGGCATAAATTTAAGAGCATCCACTCTCACTGGTACCATTCTGGTGAGCTGACTGTATTTTAACTATTGAGTCATGTCATTAAGTGTGCCACACAAGAGAAAACCGCTAGCTAAGCCGATAAAGATATACTTACACACAGTTCCAAATGCTGTAATAAATATTTAGATGAGTGACTACAGTGTTATAGCATAATAAAACCACGTATTTTGGGTTAATGTAAATGCATATATATCTCTTAACTGCAATATGACTATCTACAGATGCTTAAGCAGATAGATGCTGTAGGTATTTTCCGTGATGTACCTAGGTGTGGGTTTTGGCAAACGGTCAATATGAGGAGCTCTAAGTTTCAAAATCCCTCTAACCTGCATTATTTCCACTCCTGATTTTAGTTTTCAATCTCTCAGCCAGAATAAGACCAGCCAAACCTTTAAATGTAAACTCCTCAAGATGCCTCATTTCTGTTGTTTTCCAGTGAGGTATGGAAATTAATAAACTTCTGTTTCTATGGGAGCCATACAGAGAGAGAAACCTTTCATACACCAAACCTTAGGCAAAGCCACCAGACCAAGGTGGAATTACTAACAGAATCTATGGGTAAAGAGACAAGGTGGGGCAAGAAGATAAGAGCCTTCAGTGTTCACTTTGATTCACGCTGTCTAAGATCAAAATCTATTTCTGCTGCTGTGTCGGACACAAATGTTAGCAGGTGGTTTGGGATTGTTGGGACAAGAGCATTTCAAGGTCTCAGCAGCTGCAGGAGGTACTCATGGAAAGATTTGTCTCCCAGAGCGAGTGCAATCATCTTAATGAACTTTAATGCAGAATAGGCAGAGAGGGAGAAGTTCACAACCAGGACAGTGGGATTTCTATTGATAAGATTCATCTAGGAGGGGAGAGTCAAGTAGCCTACATATCTATATATCTCCATACGAGGAAAAAAATGAATGAAAATGGAAAAGCAAAAATCCCTGACAGGTTATTGGTGTGTTTGGTATTTCCCAATGGATTGATTTTGTTAAATCCTTTCACTCATACCACCCAAGTGACCAATGCACATTTTGGAGTGCCCCCGTGTTGGCCAGCACAAACTGAGACAGAGTTAGCCAAAATCCTGCAACAGCAATCTAGGCCACCTCCTTCAGCCAGGAAAACAATAACGTGTATTGCCCTGGCTTTCTCACACCCACCTCCTATGGTCCCATTCTACACCTCAAGCTCTTAATGTGGACCTGGAAGATCCTGCGATAATGCACAAATGCACTTGAGCATAATCCCTCCAATGCTTCTTTCATGGGAAGAAACATGTGAATATTAAACAATCAGTAATCACTATGCAGATGTAAGTACATGAGCAGGTCCATCCAACTCCAGTTGCATGATGTGAAAGCTATCAATGTTAGCTACTCTTATGTTACACACTACTGTGTAACATTTATCACTAATAGTGTAATAATAATGAATAATAATTAATTCCACTGGCTGCAGAAACACTGGAGTGGCACAGATGGTAAAACTATTTTCTTTTTCTCCAGGCTTGTTAACACCTACAAATACACCAAATTGAAAACCAATGATGATATTAGGTCCTAAAAGACCTAATTCTTCTGATTCCGTCTGCACAAAGAATGAAGCATTGGACAGGAAAATTCTCAGTTCTCCATTTTCCGATGGCGCAGGAAAAAGATTAAATAGAGCCTGCAGTGAAATACTACCCAGGCCTGTCATTTGACCAGTAAAGAATGCTGATATTTGCAGTGATCCTTCAGGTCTGAGCTTTCTAGCCCACTCGTATCACATTCCTTCTGAACCATCTACCTTGTTCCCTCCAGCTAAAAAGGGCAGTTGCTAATCTATTTATGCAGGGCTGACAACGAAGGCAACCCGACCGTGCTCGGAGAGAAAACAGCAAAGGACTTTTCAGCTCAAAGACCCCAACATAGCATGTTAGATACTCTTGGAAGGCATCTGCAGCTCTGGCTGTATTTACAGAGCTGCTGAGTGTTGATGGCTGGCTTCCTTCTGAACGTGAGCCAAGCATCATGGGCATCTGCTATTAACGAGCGAGCAGAGGATCCTAATTGGGCTCTTGTCAGGCCAAACACTACACGCAGTTTATTCTTGCTGCGGGCTCCGAGGGTGGTTACTGAAATGCTGAAAGGCCCTGCTGAGCAGGCGGTGCCCACAGGAAAGGGGGAAGAGATCTATTCCCTGTGCACTGCCACTTCAGTTAAATACTGCTGTGCCTCTGACTGTTGGAAAGTCATGACGATTGTGCACATTTCAGAGGTGCAAGGAAGCAGCTCTGAGGAGCATTTCTGACGGCAGGCGTAGAGTGGTGAAATTCACTTTCTGCATGTCTTGAAGATCCTGCATGGCACATCCATATAAAATACACTTAATCCAGCATTTTGATATGTTAGTATAAAGGAATGAAACCCTCAGTAGAACAGTAAAGAAGCACAGGACCAATGGGTACTTCCAGTTGCCGACAAAACTGAACTACAGCAGGTACCTGGAAAGCCCCTCTGGGCTTCATGGCTAGGAACATGAAATGCAATTTCTACTTAAGCCAACCAGTCAGTTCCTCTGGTCACAGGAGTTACTGGCACGGGGCTGATGTCCCTGACACCCCATCAGCACACCACGTCCCCATCCACATGCCCAAAGCCATTTCCAAA
Organism: Trogon surrucura; assembly: GCA_020746105.1. Taxonomy (NCBI): domain Eukaryota; kingdom Metazoa; phylum Chordata; class Aves; order Trogoniformes; family Trogonidae; genus Trogon; species Trogon surrucura. The sequence goes on along the minus strand of CM036627.1, from coordinate 15,676,031 downwards.
CAGAAATTACTACATGTTGTGCCGCAGGAGTATGAGAAGGAAAATAACTCTTTCAGGTCTTCTGAGGATGACACAGCAATTGTTAGTCAGTTGTAAAAAACGCTGGAATGATCCTGAGAGTTTCTCCCCACTTACACTTGTGTAACTCAGTAGTCCAAGCACAAACTTAGTTGCACGCTTGACTCCTACACATGGCTATTGCAAGCAAACAGGGAAGTTGCATGCAGGCCAGCACCCCTGTAGTTAACTTCCAAACTGCGTGTCCACATTTGCACACAAGAAGCTTTTGGTATAAAATTAGTTTTTAAGAAACAGGATTGTTAACATTTCAGGTTCAGGAAACCAGAAAAATAAGCAAGTTTTAAAAAAAAACATAGTAGTGAAGTTGGATCAGTTTTGCAGGTGTGAAGAAAATATAACACAGGAGAAACCACTAAGTGATGAATAAACCCCAGGCTGATATAGAGGAAAGCAAAAGGAAGTGTACCACAGTGATGAAAACTTTCCTGTAACTCCAGGAAAGGGCTTCAAATCTCTAAAGAGGAAGTTCTCTCCCCAGATTTCTCAGACTACTCCGGTAGTTCTGTTAAACACAATACATCCAAGTCCAACCTCAGCCAGAATCTGACAAAACAGGCAGTATTTGAGGCACTAAGAAACAAAAAGAGACAAAACACTGACCCATTGACTGAGGTCTGGAGAGGCCTCAAGAATAAAACCAGAAGTGAACAAAAAGCCCCCACTCCTACCTCCCGAAAGACCTACAATTGATCATTATACTGGTAAAGAATTGAACAACGATTACAGAACACATAGAATATTCCTAAAAGGTATATTCCAGGCAGTGGTAATGTGGGGTGTTCTGGGATTACTGTGCTGTGCATGGGAACAGATGATGTAGATTCATTGAATCTAAGGCCAACAGAAGCAACCTATTACTTAGAAAGCCAAATCTCATCAGCAGTCAGAGTTTATGCAGGCACATGTCTAAACTGCTTTCAGGAATAGATTTTTGCTTCAGCTTCATTTCAAAACTCACTTTGCATTGGAATCTTTAAATATTTCACCAAATACGTGGCAAATAACTGACTCTAGTTAAAAATGTGAGCCCAGATCTGCTTAAGCTGCCTTTGCTGCAGGGAATGAAGAACAGGCAAGAGACTCTTGATGTCTATTCAAATCCATTGAGCCATCCCAAATAACAGTGGGTTCATAGAGCAAAAATAATAATAATTTAAAAAATCAACCTTTATGAAAAATGTTTCAGTTTCCAGATTACATTTAAAGCCAGTTTCACTATCACTCCCCATCATGCATTACTGAAACTTCCCTAACGTTACGAGACATCAACATTTCAACTCGTTAGTATTATTTCCCACTGCAAAGTCAGCAAGGGCTTTAACATGAGCTCAAATCACAGAATCTAAATAAGCAACTAGCAGATCATCGTAAGGGCTGGGTAGAGTCATCTTCACCCTCAGCACCTCTCCCTACCCACTGCTGTTGTGAACATGAAAGAGGAGTGCTTGAGATGGGGTACAGAGTTTTGGTTTGTGCAACAAGCACCCATAACAGGGAATAATCCTACCAGTTTCTTCCTTTGGCCCACTGAGCCACAAACAGAAACATCAGGAACCAGAAGCTCCTTATTCTTACAGGAGAAAGCCACCTTTTTCTTTAAAAAAAAAAAAAAAAAAAAAAAAAAATCAAGCCAATCTTTGCTTATCTTGGCCATTTTTTCTTCCCATTGCAGCCCTTTTACAAGCTCAACCTTGTGGCTAACCAGAACCAGTCAAGTAATTATACTTCGAATGTCTCTTGAGATCCACCTCCTTGGCAATGCAACAGCTTCCACTACTGACTTTTCTAGAAAGAAAATCAATATATTCACATTTACCTGAGGAAGTATGTAAAATAGATAAGGCAATGGGTCATTTCAATCCACCATTTCTCATTCTGCATTTTGTTCCTGGACCTAATTTTCTACCACACCTTTAATACCAACGGCCATTGGAACTTTCTTAATACCACTTTTCTTCACCCAAACAAAGTGTAGAGAATGTGCACAAAATACACAGAAATTAATATTACCAGTGACACTACATTAGCCCTTGTTGTATTTCACCATGTGGTTCCAAGCCCTAGTTAAAGTGCAACTGATGTCCCACCAGAAGATTTTAATTGGTTGCTGCCATTATGCTAAAACAGAGGCACTTGTCTAAACACTGATTTTTAACCTCACAAAACAGCCCTTATCTTCTCTCCAAGCTTTTTTTTTTCTGAATTTGGGACTATATGCCTTTGATTTTTGCTAAGGTCTGTTGGTCAACATTATACATAGCAAGATATTCATTCAACAATAAATTAGCCCAAAAAATTGACATATGAGAACTGGACCTAGAAAGGCAAACCACACTCTGGTGATCAAAACTACCCTGTATTTGCACTATGAAAATAAAAAGAATCAAAGTGTTTGATGCAGGACAAACAGCATCTATAATTCACTAGCTAGGTCAAAGGCACACTTGTTAAGGAAAATCATCTCAGAAAAAAATGTTCGCCTCGTGTCAGATCTGTTCTGAAAGAGGACCAATAGGTAATTAGACTTTATTTTTCCCCAGCAGACAAAGAGAACATCATTTTTTTCTCTTCTAGCTTGTAAAAAAAAATAAATCAGTATTCTTCCATTAATGCTGGAGCTGTTCCACCGTGACACATACCATACTCAGCCAACATGTCAACAAATGCAACACAGCAGCTGCTAACATAATTTTATCTGCTATCTTTTCCTTCAAGAAATCTCAGTCTGTCTTTGTTTGCCCATCTGCTTAAAAAACACCAACGTAATTAACACCTGCCACAAGGGCATCACAAACATTGTTCATTTTCTGTATTCCTGAATGAAGACCTGCCTGGAATTTGAAGGACAAGCTTCATCTTTATACTACTGCTACAAAGTTAACCCCACCACCATCTCTAGCCCAAGCACAGCAGATGTGAAATACTATGGAAAGTACCTGTGAAAGTGGTCAACAAAACATACTGAATGTGTCTTCCATCCTACACAAACTTCAGCTCCAACAAGGATGCTCCTGCAACACCTAAACCAAGGTTACTATTTCAGCTAGAGTAAGAAGCAGCTTGGACCTTGACAAAAACTCCTCTGTGCCAGAGAGGATAAATAGAGCAATCCCAAAACATTATCAGCAGGATGCAGCTGTGAGAAGGAAGATTTCATCTAGTCTGATCCCCACTATACTTCCCTCAGCTGTGCTTGTTTAAACGCATAATTGTTTAAGCAAGTTTGAACGCATAGTTGTTATATATAACCATAATGCAATGGACCAAGCTATTTCCCCGTGGTTCAGGCCAGCAATCAGGTCCTAGCATATCATATTCTCATCCATACCCTCCAGACATTTTGTTGGCTGATCTATTCCACATTATGCATTTCAGGAAATGAAAGGTGCATGGCACAGTTTCATGGCATCAAACGGAAAGGCTCCAGGAATGGCTCAGATTCTCTGATGGAGCTGAGCTTACGTTCAAACGTGGTACAGCAACACGTGATTCGGACTGGGAAAATCGCACCTATGAAACACCAGAATGAAGAAACAAGGGTTACTTTCTCTGCCAGACATTCCGTTTTATGAGAGTTTTATTAGGGAGGTGGGAATTGGAAGTCTCAAAGACAAATCCCTTCTGCAAAAAGGCACACTTTATTCAAGCGAGGAGGCCATCATCACGGATACACCTGCTTTCTCAAAGGGGCCCAGATAACTTATGTCACCACTTTCTGCCCCAACTTAGAGACCAGAACAGTGAATATATGTGTATACAAAGGAAAGGAGAATATTTTTGTTGTTGTTAATAGTTACATAGCCCTTTCGGATCCCACAGGAAAGCTGCCCCGGATTTGCAAAACAGTCCTAAGAATTCAACACCACAGAAAACAGGAGCAGCACCTTAAAATTCACTGCTCACTAACTGCTTCTAAACAAAACTGTCACAGGAAAAACAAACAAAACGGCTTTAGACAAAAATGGATTAGAAGTTCAGCTTCATAGGTAAGTTGTTCTGCCCAGCTTTCATGACTACTGAACACAAACTTCTCTTGGATTCAGTTCCCTGAAAAAAAAAAAAAAAATCAAGCCATAACTTCAATCAGTTACACTGATTTTTGTAAGGGTTCACAGCTTTCTATTGGAGGAAATGGATTGAGAAGAGACCCTCAGATTCCACTGGCCTCCACAGTTTTGATACAATCGGAGATGTTGAGAAGATGATTGCCCCTTTGTCTCCTCTCTTTTTCTCTTTGTAGGCTCAGAGAAGCATAATCCTGAATTGATAGCTTCTCCCAATGCTCAGGCTGTGATTTATCAGTCCAGGAGGCTGCAGTGGAGAAGTAATTGCATTAGCACTGCCACTGATAAATAGTGCTTTCCTCAGACTTACGAGCCGCTGAGGGCTAATTACTCCTCAGATTCTAGATTCCGTTTGGCTTTAATCACAGGGTGAATCATCTCTTTCCAAATATGGCAGATATTAATGGCAGTACATTTATCCTAATTAATCTTCCATGGGAAAGGCCTTTTCTTTTAATTAAAGACATGAAAATGTGCAAAAATGACAAAAGAGCACATGGCCAAGTAAGGACAAGAGTCAAAGCACCTCAGAGGACGGTGAGGATTGTTTTCACAAAGAGATAACGTAATGAGCCATATTCATCCTTGGCATCTGGATTTTGACCTTATTAATCTGACACATTGAGATAAATTCTTCTTCAGCTACAGGAAAGTGGTGTTGATGAAGGAATGGAGGATCCGCGCCTACCATCTTTGGCTTTCTGGCTTAGCCATTAGGACTCAAGCTCCCCAAGAGAACTACAGCTCAAGAATGATAATGCAAAATCCAGAAAACCAACAGGTGATTTGGCTGCAGGAGCCTCCTAGTGCCATCTGTCTAAACACAAGACAAAGAACAAACACTAGAGCTTGAAACATGATAGAATCAAAATCTCCATCAGCTCTAAGCAAAAGTAATGTTTCACTAAGTGCTCACTAGTTCTTATGAGATATTCTTCTATCTATCAAACATGTTATAAGAGCTGATATAACATATCCTACTAAAGCTTGGTACTGGGAACATTGTCTGCAAATATAGGCTCAGATATCATTCACCTTGCTGTGAGCTAGGTGCTGAGAAGGAGTTTCTTTCAAAGGCAGGCTTCACATAAGTTTGGGTTTCTTTGTGGGCAATATGCAAAATGCATTTTGTGAAATACATGTTTCTGTGAATTGAGGACCCTGTCTGGGTTATGATATTTAGCAGCACCAAGAGTTCTTTTAAATTAGAGATGAATCTAAGTGAATTTATACTCATGGCACAAAACCCTCCTTGGGCAGACATTACTTTTTCTATCCTCTGTTTCAGAAACAGCCTGTGACAGAAAAAAAAGAGTCAAGAATAGCAAGAACAACTCATCAGTCAGCCTTATTACATTATTTGGAGTCAGCTGTCAGATTACTTACCACCCCTTCATGGTCAGTTGATAAATACTCAGCTAGGGTCTGAGCAGTGGGGTTACAAAGGGGCAATTATTCTCACAGTGTGAGCAGATAAGACGGTGGGATAACATTTTTTTTTAAGATTTCTTGTAGTATATTTAACTCAGGAGGTGTTTTGTTCTCAACATTTCCAGTAATTGCAAAGACACCTCAACACTGTGCTATCCCTGAGGATTTTACCTACATTGGTACCTCATGGCTTCCTTAAGCAAAAGGCCATTTGGGCTGCACATACACATATACTGCTATTTTACTTTACAAACAGCAAAAATGAGACTGATGTGCAAAACAGTTCTTGCCCTGACCTAGCACATTTTAAATATCAGAGCTTTAGCCTACCTGATGGTTCTGTGATGTTCCAAGCACTGAGGATATGTACCTACTGGTACATTAAGTGAGACTGCAGTCGATACTTCTAAAGTGCCTGTTTATGCTGCAGCACAGAGCTGATAAACAGCCTTGCTTCTAGTTTCTCTTAATTTAGAATTCATTACGTCTCTCTTTCCATGAAAGATAAGCCAATAGCTGCCCTTGACAGCTGTTTGCTTTGGGGTCATTCTCCCTATCCACCCATCTACTCTTTCTTCAGGGGGTTTTGCTCACTGTAATGCTAGCTCTATCAATTTCATTCAATTCTTCCAACACAATCTACAGGGACTGAGGAGGACAGCAAAGCCAAATGCATTTAACCATTTGAGTGCTAGGCATCAGTGTGAATTACGATAGTTAAAGGAACTGTGGGCAACAGCAAGAAGTCTATCACAATAACGAGCATGGGTAAATGGGAAGATTATGCCAAAAGGTGAGATACTCAGCAGGATGCCAGTTGGATTGACTTGAGATGCTTTATTTTGGTTCCACTAGTATTGCATCCGACAGCAAACTCTGCCAGGGTCTCAGCTGGAGATTCAGTTGTGCTAGTGTGCCAGCTATACACACAGGGCACATCCAGCCTTTTTAGAGCAATGATTATTTCCCACTACTCTGATTTATGCTCAGAAAAGGACAGATATGACTGCCTGAAGAGCATGAAAATCCCTATTAGATCAATGGTTCATGTAGCCCAATGTCATTTCTCCAACAGCAGCCATAGGAGATGCTACTTACAGAACATGAAGCCTGCATGATCCTTTCCTCAGCAGATCCTACCAACACCTACAGTCATTGCACAAGGAATGTTGAATATCCCTGCATACTCCCTTTAGTAACCACTCAGAGACTAGTTATTTGTGAAATTATACTTTCCTTTTCAAGCCTGATGATATTATTTAAAAACCTCCTTCAGTTGTTCTCTACCTGAAGAAAACTGTTCATGAGGGAAAGTAAGGATGAGTACAAGCTATAAGACCTTCTATCTGAAAACCCCATTGTTAATGAGAGGTAATCTGCAATAAATTAGTTCAGAATGGCAAGAACAATATTGACAAGCTGTAGATGGTCAAAGTCCCAAAATGCTGATAGCAGCAATAGAATTTAATTAGTTTTTTTTAAGTAATCAGAAAAGAGAGTGAGCATCAAAAGGCTTCCAACTACAGGAGGACTTTAAAGCAGAGTGGGCTAGGTCTTGCAATTTGTTATTCTTCAGGTTGAAGAGATTTCAATAAAACCACTACAAGCTTTTTAAGCTGTTTTGTCAGGGACATCCCAGAACTCCCTCCTGCCATTCCTGGAACAGCTTATTCAAGCGTTTGTTCTCTGTCTGGTTGATTTAGACTGTCTGATACTGGCTCTGCTCCCAGATCAGCCGATTTGGAGGTTTATAGGGACATAGGAGACTCCAAAAAGCCAGTCCATGACTTTGCACCAACAACCCCATGAGCAATACACACTCTCAAGCATTTATGGCTAAAGACAACTGGAGAAGTAACCTCTGAACTAATCCTGGTAAAGTTTCTGTGATCTTTCTGTCCCTGTGTTGGTCCTTCTCCTCAGCTGTAATAAAAAGCCACCTTTCCCTCTCTCCTTACCAACCTTCTCATTCAAGGTTCAAATGATCCTCAAGCAGAGAAATGTAATTAGGATCTAGCTCCTGGGATTTGCTATCAGTTTGCTCACGCTGGCTGGTAAATGGCTCAACGTCTCCATATCCTGCCAGGTCACGATAGAGTTTCCAGCATCTTTCGCCACTTTACAGCACGACGGCTCCCAGAGCATGGGAGAAATACTGCCTGCAAGCCCTGAGCACAGCCCAGCTTCTAGTGTTCTCCTGATAATACAAACTGCCAGCCAGCATTTTTAATAAGAAAAGCAGCCACAATGGGAGAAAGTTGGGATTAACCCACTGAGTCACTCTGTCCCGTTTCCCCACAGAAGAATAATCTTGTTTAGAACCTTCTTTCACTGACAGGATCTATCAAATGCCATCATTCACATGGAGGGGAAAAAAAAAAAAGGAAAATAAAACAGTGGTTTCACACTGCTGAGGCTTATTAGACCTCAAAAAATCCACACCGCACTTTGTAAAAAAACCACAATACTGTAAGGAAATGCTTCCCTTTTAAAGGCAGATAGTGAACAACTGCAAAAGGTTTGGGAGAATTCTTCAGTCCTCCTCAATTGTCCAGACGGACTGAGCCTGGAAAGCAGGAAATTTTTCTTTCCTTTAGATCCAGGCTCTGTATGACCTCTGTAGTCCTGTCATTTTCCCTTCTGGACCTCTTTTCCCACCCAGAGATTCAGAAATGGTTGTAGCAATTCCAGTGTTCAGCCAAAGGTCCCAATATGGTTACAGAAATACCACATCAAATGCTCAAGTGATTAAAAAAAAAACCCACAAAACCAACCAAACAAAAAAATACCCACTTGATTTCTAAAAGCTCCTAAAAGACCTAATCAGTCTACTCTGCAGCTCCCTTCTGTCTTATTAATCTGGGTTTTTTCCCATTAAAAAAAAATGCGTGTCTCTAATACAGCACCATCATTGGTAAGTGGGAACCCTTATGTCCTCCAGCTGTGACGTTTTGCTCTCATGGCATGGATTTCATTCTCACAGAGCTTCCTTTATCCTCAAATCCGTGCATCAGCTTCATTTCTCATGTTACTCCACTAGCCTGTCCTGTTATTTATGCTATCATGTGATCAACTGGTGCAAGCACTGTAGCATGCTGATGTATAAAGGCTTTTTTGCTTTTAAAGGGTGGGCTGACTTTTCCTGAAATGCACATAATGAGGAATTGCCGGAAAAAAACACTTCCCTTGCACAGGTTCAAAATAGAATTCTGCAAAATAGTCGATAATGGTTTTATTATATAGATCAGAACCTCAGTATATGGAACAGTAGAGTTCCCATTACTATGAACTTTTAAAATCAAACTGCATGAGGTACTACAGCAAGCAAGATTAGAAAAAGAAACAAAAAAAAAAACACACCTCAGAGGGCAGAGAACTGACCTAGTTCATGTCTTTCCTTTGAAATGTATAATTAGGTTTTTACCTTATTATCATTTGTTTTATTTTAAATCTGCACACCTACATACCTCTCACTGATTCCTCTGAGTACAATTAAACTCTACTAAAAACTCCACTTTAACAAGAAACAAATAAAAAAAATCAACTTTGTCTGTGCTGCCCTCATTTGCTCTCTGCTCCAGTAGGTAGAAAAAAAAGATGCTCAAATTGGGAGCCAAGGTGTTAGTAGCTTTTTTTGAACTATATTTTTAATTTCAGCTGCATCTGTGTTCAAAGAAACATCAGATTCCCATCTACATTTTATATCTCAGACTCAAACAAGAACTCTGAGTTAAAATGAGTATATCTTTGCTCTACCTTTTGCAGGTATTCTTCAGGGCATCAAAATTTCATTTGAACCGTTACCTTAGAGTCAAGAAATATATTGCTTATGGATCTCGAGGGAAAATGACACAAGTGAAAGTTATTAAGTGCACTGCCTCAATATTTGTCTATCCCTTCCCAAAGAGACACAAGACAAGGCTACTCACTTCCTGGACAATAGCTGGTCAATCATTTTAAAGCCTGAGGGGGAGCAAAAGCACCAACTGTGGTATTAAAGCAAAGCATCGTTAACAGCACTATGTGCTCACAGGAGCAACAGAATGAAAAAGGGAATATTTAAAACCAGCATCAGTTTACACAGGGAGCACACCTGCCCCTGTCTCCACCAAGACAGATTCTGAGGTTTATTACACCTTAAAAAAAGTCAGATTTAGACTTCTAAAACCTGCAGAGCTTTATCAGATAGTGGTTGTGCACGGCATGTCAGCATCACATCCTAAACTGCCAGCTACAACTGCTTCTCTGCCTCTACAAGATGGACAGAAATCCTCCACTGCATCATTCTGCTCAGGCAACAACCATGATCTTTCTAGTATAATTTTCCAAGCCTAAAAACTTTAAGCACATACAACATCTCTCCCCACGCACCACCACCAACCCCTCCAAAATAAAAAGCCTGCTTGTAACGCTCTACAGAATTAACATCCTGCCTCCCTAACTAGCCAGCTCTTGGATCAGTAGCAGGATGACCTTGCCCAGGAGAATTTTGCTAATATGTGGCTAAAAAGCAAGTTGTCAGCATCACCATACACCAGTGTGACCAGGTTCAGGGGGCTGAACAAGTTGGTGAAAAGCCTTAAATGACCACCAATTTGGTGATATTTGCTGAGTTTTCATTGTCAGAGGTGGAGGCGGCAATGGGCACATTGATAATACAACTGAACCTGAAAGTACAGGAATGGAGAGCTGGCTGCAAACTGTACACATCTGGGCATTTATCAAACCCATAGTTGGTAGCTGGCAAGTTGTCAGCAAAATACAGTAGCACACAGTGGATTATTTTCAACCAGCTTATTTTTGCAGCCAGAAAAGAACAAGCTTGACAATTAACAGCACTCATGTTCACAACAGATACCAGCAATTAACTCTGCTTATTTATTTATTTTCCTCCTCACCATGCAGGGCATGCTAAGGTCTGTGGATACAAGCAGAGAATAAAGTGGATGCTGAAGGGAAAAACACAAGGTCTCATTTACAATGCAGTCAGGAGAACTGTAGGAAATTGAGGATAAAATATTATTGCACGCTAACTACAGCAGGGAAATGGAATGAACAATATCAAAGTTGCTGATAAGGCATTTATTTAGAAATTATGAGAACAGGGAAGTCTGCTTTTTTTCTTAGGGGGGTTTTAGGTTATCAGCCTTTCATTTTATGTTTAAATGCTTCTTTTTACTCCTTTTCAGTGTTGCTTCATAGCCAGATTGAGTCAGAGTTATTCTAGCTGATCTATAGCTGTGCGTTCAGAGTTTCATAGAAAAAATTCTTCCTTGAATTTGGGGGTGGGATGCAGGGAGCTGCTGCAGGGGGACAGGACAGAGGAGGAACTGGAATTTTTGGGGCTTATACAGGAGAGCTTCACAAGCTTTAAAGCCAGACACAACCACAGCTGTGCAACATGGCAAACACACATTTTCTGAGCACAAAGGCTGTTTAACTCATGCTAATTAGTTCAACAGCACATTTTTCCAGCTCTCAACATCTACCTGTACCAAACACCCCACTACCTGACATCGGAGCCCCAGATGTTTAAAACCCTTCAGCTGGACAGTGCTAGAAACAACTGCAGCATTCACAGCACTACCTGCTCCCATAGGAGGGAGGTGAACCTCGAAACAAAAAAGAAAATCAATGAGACTGTAATCCAGACAATAAGTTTCAACGCAGATTATCAAACAAGGCACTGTTCTTTTCAGCTGATGGACTTCCAGGCCTCTGGTTGTTTCCCCAGCAAGGACTTCGACCACTGCAAGTAAAATCTTTTTATAGAGGCTGTTATTCCTTACTACCACCAACATCCATTCCCAGCACGTAGAACTTTTCAGTACTGTCTTTGGGGGGAAAAAAAAATAAATATGCACGATGAATCTTCTTCTGACATTTAGTGTAAACTTCCCAGAGCAAGAAGAATGCCTGAGCTCTCTTGGCCAACTCGCGCACGCTCAGCCGGCACGGGAACTGGCTCGACACGCTGCCCTTTAGGCTTGCATCATTTATCAAGATAGGGGGCTGTCAGGCTCCTGCCTGACATGCACTGGCCCAGGAAAGGGAAGTGGTGGCAATTTACCTGAAGAAAATAATAGCATACAGTTGGGTATTTTGGCAGGAGGAAAAAAAAAATAATTAAAAATTATCTACACAGCAAAGTTATCCTAATGAAAAATTGGAAATACTTCCTGAACAGAGGCACTCTGATTGAAGACCAGAGAGACAGATCATTATTCTAACCCAGGGGAAGCATACCCTAGAGAGCAGTTCAGGTGGGGTAACTGGAAGAGCATAAAGAGATAATGCCTAAGCCTATTTTTAATGCATTAAGAGATTTCAACCCATTAACACTTCACATCCCCATTTCACTTTCTGCATCTCCCAAAGAACCTGAATTCCATCATGAACTGTAAAGGAAGAAGGGGGAGTATCACTGAAAAACACACCTTAATAAAAATGTCTTCTTACTACTCCTTGTACTTGTATAAAAAAACCAAATGCTAATTCTCCTATTTACTCAGGGAGTGAAGGCAGTAATCCTTCCCATCACCTGGACCATCTCACAAAAGCTGCAAACTTGGGGGGGATTAATGCTTTTCCTTCTTATAATTTACATTTATAATACTTTACAAGCCAAATTCAGAACTCCTTGGCCTATGCTTTGCACTCAAAAGGTTAAATGATTTCCTTTACGAAGATGTTTGAAGTGTGAAGAAAGTAAATGGGTGCAATAAAAATAAATCAGTTCTTGCTTCACTAGTTAATGCATATAGTCTTGCCTACTACCTCATTCAAACTCCATCCTCAGAAAAGCTTTAGAGAGCAGAGAGGCAAACTTGAAATAAAAATGACAGTGGGGAGAGAGCGGAAGGGGAGAGGAAAGGAAGGAAAGATGAGTTTTCAGATGAGATCTGAAAACAGATGGGGAGTGACTGAGGCACAGAGATTCATTGTTCTTGCAGAAATAGCTCTGAACAGATTATTAAAAGAAACCCATCTCATACTGTCACACTGATCCACAGGAGACTTTTCTAAAAAAATCTAGCAGCTTTCTTCCCCATTCCCAGTTCACAGATTTCTGCTATCAGTTCCATGAGTGATCGCATCCTTTCCCTTGAGATCTTATCTTCCCTTTTGCCTTCTTCTGGACACAGCTGTGAGGGTGCACTCAACCTGCCCTTTACCTGACAGTGCAAACAGAAGTAGCTGAGGGCTTCCTCACCTTGTTTCGGGACGCTGGCTGCCACCTAGGAAGCTAAATCACCTGGTGGATCTTTTCCCAGTGCTCAGATGCACCACTGCAGTATAAGGACACATGCAACAACTTTTAATTCACTGCATAATTGAGCACAGTAGATTCACCCCCTAAAGCATGCTAACACAAGACTCAGATCTGCTTGATTAAGAATGACAGCCTCAGATTTGATCACTGAATTTTGCCTTGGCTGCAGAAGGTCAAGGCACTTGCACATTTTGTATACATGTGTTGTCCATCTTTGCTAGAACCAAACCCAGTTAAGTTCCCTTAACTGGAAGCAGGGCTCTGATGGCTTGCCGAAAAAATACCAGAGCTCCTTCATTAAGTTTGAGGGAACTCTGCAGGTAAGACTTATAAAATGACATCAGCAAGACTATAAAGACACTTTAGACAAAAACATTCACTTGATTTGTGAATTCATTCCTAAGATACAGACTTTGCTATAGTCAACTTCTCCATCAACCTGTTTCTGACAACCAGGATCCTGACACTCCTTAAAAAAAACAACAAAAGAATAAATTTTGGTCTAGGCAAGGAATTTGCTCTTATTATGTCTTCTAATGTTCTGAGAGGGGAGCACAAGCTGTGCTTACAAGTTGCTGAAATTATCACTCCCTGGGCTCTATGCTGTGCTTTGCCATTGGAGCACTGGTATAAATTATACTTAGTGGAAGACCATGTATGAGCATGACAATCTATTAATGGGGGATTTTGAAGTGGCTTTCACTTGCTGTAGGTGTAATGCCCAGGTTTATTTCAGCCTTTCCAGTGGAGGGCTACATTTCTGAAGATTTAAAGCTTTTCAGACAAGATTTTCCTTTAACACAAAGGAGCAGAGCAAAGAAGACATCCTCCCCTTTCCTCCCCCAGCCACACTGATTATGATATATGGCAGGTGGTTAAAAACAATTTCTAGGAGTATCAAGTATGTTTCCGCTCCAGTCCTTACTTGAGGAAAGCGGCATTGCCTGCCTGCTGGCAACTGAATCACCAGGTTCCAGTTCGAGCAGCAGATTGCAACAGTTACTCGGACATTTCATACGCCTTGAATGGTCACTTATGTCAAAAACAAAGTCCTTTTTGGATGCTCCAGAGCACACTTAAGAGGTAGCTGGTAAGTCTCAACAGCTTCAGGGCATCTTTGCTTGCCACATCTAAGCCTTGCCTTAGGTGTTTACTTATTATGATTTCATAATAATTTCAGGAATGTTCTAATAGTTTGAATTTTAAAGCTTTCAGAGGAATTTTATCTTTACAGTTGGATAGTAAGTTCCACCAAAGGATCTAGGGCTTAAGGTTTGGCATCATGGATGGTTCCCTGCCACAGCCCTAGCATATCTATGTGCTAATAACATAAAGAAGCAAAGGCACAGCGTCTGGAAGACCAACTTTGGATATTGCTCCCTCAAAGAGGCCTTAAATCCTGTCAAAGTATTTAGATATGCCAAGAGCAACCTATGGGATCACAGAGGAATTGCCTCAGAGGCAAAAATACCATCCATATTTCTAGCCTCTGCTCAAGACACTGACGTCTCCCTTCACGGGATGGTGAAAGAAGGGATACACACAGCCACTTCCATGTCCAGGCTAAGCCCTCAGACATCCAAGCCTAGGCTAAGACCCCTTTCAAGGAGTATAGACACCTCAGGAGACGTCTCTGGAAACAATACACCTGGAAAGAAGTTTCAGCACTAGAACATCAGTTAGTTCCATTTTTTCCAGAGCTGCATTAGTCAGGTCCAGAATCTACCTGGGTAGCCAAGCTGTGGAGCCTCCACTTGAACACCATTCCTCACCTGATCTCTTGGCTTAATATCACCCTATATGCCTCCAGTTCTAGACCTCTTCTTTCTGTCATCGAGATCCTTCTCAAGTCCAAAAGTAAGAAACTAATAACCCTTAACTTTTGGCATTTCCCCAAAGAGTCACGCTTCCAGAGATAATTCTGTGAGCACATGGAAAAGCTTCTATAGCTTTCCTCGAGACTGCTGCTGCTGTTGTCAGAGAGAAGAAAGTCTCCTCAGCGAGAAAATAAGTCATCTGATATACAAAGGGGACAAGAGATGTGGAGGGCAACTCTCAAGCCCAGTGCCAGTTCTGGGAAGGGAGCCACAAACAAAAGGCTAACAGCTCATAGCTATGAAATCCAGGGGCCATTCTAGCAGAGCTACATGGTATAACAGCATTTCATTATCATACAGGGAGGCCCTCTGAGACACTAACATCAGACTTTTCATCAAGACTATCTTTAACGTGTAACAGGCAGAAAGAAAAATATCTCAATTCATAATAGCGAATATTTGCCACATTTGGCTGCAGAAAGTCACCCCAGCTGTTACATATAGGTCCAGAGGAAAAAACTGTCAATAAGCAGCTATTAAGTCTTCCACTGATGTCTCAGCAATCTCTGCTTATGTTCCCATTTCTGCAGGGTCTGTAACCACACACACACATTCAAGCAGAAGAACAGAACAACCTGTTCTCTACAGGGCTATTCAGATGCCCTGGAGGGGCTGAAAAAATATTCACACAGCAGTGACTGATGAGGGAAATTAAAGAAGAGGAAGAAGGATGGAATAAGACCAAGAAGGGAAGAGCTAGAAGTCATCTCTATACTTCATTTAATCACACTGAGAAGTAGCATGTCTCTCCCCAAAAAAAAACTGATAAAACTTTAAGGATGTTGCTTACTAACACTGGGATTTGTAACAACCCTTAAAACTTCAGTACAAGCATCTGAACACAGGAATTCAGGCCTTGTGCTACAAAGGTAGAAGAAAAAAGGTAAACTAAAACTGGAGACATCAGTAAAGAGGAGAGTCAGATTAATTTCAACTGAGTGCTATTTTTTCCTGACATTTCCCCAGTCAATGTGATAGGCTTCGTATGAATGATCCATTCACCCAAATGCTGTTTGAACCAATATGTTTTCACAACCTGCAGCTTGATAAATTTACCTGGGGATTTGAGATTTTCAGGATAAGTGCAGTCCTTAAAGAAATTTTTCTCCCCCTGAGAAATTAGCTCTTCTGGAAGTTATTTAATCCTTCACTATTCTTCTGAAGTCATTCAATGCAGGAAGTGCTGGCAACGGATCATGTACCATCTCATGAACGGCCATAAAAATGCTGGAAAAATCACATTAAAATTGTGTCTCTCTGCCAGAAATCCTGCTATCTGCCACCACTCAGATGAGATCATCCTTTGCCTCAAGAGTTATTCTGGTTTCATATGGTTGCACAGGTACAGATCATTTGCATATGAATACAAAGCAGTATTTTCTCTGGTTTTTTTGATCTTATATTACTAGTGACCTCAATAAGCCTGAAAAACAGAAATCACGCATTTCTCCAGATGCAGCAAGTTATGCAGAAGTCACCAAAAATCCTGCAAAGTTTTACCAAATCCCTGGGTTTTCTGGCTTTGTTTGTTGTTGGGGTGTTTTGTGGTCCCTCCATCCCAGTAAGATTCCCTTTCCTTGAGGATTTCAATTTCTTACATCTTGACATACCCCCAGACTCTGTCCTGACTACTTGCAGAGTCGTTTTTGCCTCCTCTTTCCAACCACTGACTCTACAATCCAGTGCACTCTCCCACTGTCTGTCCATTCAAAACAATGATTTTCCTGCCACGAGCGCATCGAATTTTGAAGAAATTCTCCAAAGTAAGGGACCAAGCCAGAACTTGAAGTAACACCTCTAGGAGCATGATGTCTGGGGACAAACACAGTCCTTCACTTTCATCAGCACCAGGCAATTGCCAATTTGCTTGCTGTCTGAGGACACTTCATAACTGACATGTCATTAGGTGAACTCTCTGCAATGCTGTTTTCACCCAACCTGAAAGATTCTTGAAGTATATAGACAAGGGAACCAGGTAGCTATCATTATGGTTTCATTTTACTTTTTCTTGGAGAAAACCGTCTTCCAAGCTGAAGAATGACTGTGTCTCATGGTAGTCAAACAAAAAAGCCACCAGAGTGGAAAAAAAAAAACAACCAAAAACATCATTAAGGCAATCTTCAGCTTTGCTGTGGGCAAAGCCTTTCATACAGCTTGCTGTAGCCACGACTATTCCAGGGATCTTATTTTATGTCACTAGCCACTCCAAACACATGCATGGACAACACATGCTGAACAAAATAGTCCATATGGCATCCCTTACACTCAAATGGAGCAGGCTTTGCAGGCACATTCTCCAAGGAGACAAGCTGGCTGCTGGGCAGGTCCATTGCTGACCTCTGATGGTCGGAGCCAGACTTACATGGTCAGGGACAGTCTCTAGGACAAGGTGGAAGGATCCCCCATCCCTGTGTTTGTCACTCCTGCAATGAACAAGCAGCACCTAAGGCGTTTATCTCAGTTCACCTCATCACCAGTGACAAGTTCAGGGTGGAAACCCCAACCTGAAGAAAAACTTGGCTTTAACCCAACTGTCTCATCTTCACAAAGACCAGTTTGAACAAAGTCTTGGATAACAGGGGTGAGAAGAAGTTGCAACTCCGAAGCAAGACTGCCTTGGAAAATGGAATTGAGGGTCCCACACTGCACTCAGACCTCACTTGACTGTGGTGAATATGTTCACAACACACCAGTGCCCAGTTACAGCACATGGAGGGACCTTTAGGGCTCAGTCTTCTGTCTGCTCAGCTACACCAAGTTTAACGATGACAGTATTGCAGCTACTGAAACCTCGTAATCACAATTGGCTCAGGAACTCCAGTCCAGATACGAACACTCAGAATGGGATCTGTCATGACCGATAATTGGACATGGCCATAATCAACATTTCCTCACTGCAAAGCAACACACCAGAAATCTTCAGACAGGAAATATGTTGCAGGAGGTGGGTACTGGGGAAGGGGTGAGGCATTTCAGACCAACTGCTGCCTCCCCCCTACCCAAAAGTCATGGGAGCTAAAATAACATTTCTTTCAGCAAATGTCAGAAGAAGGAACTTCCATGACTCATCAGCTGTTGTTTTAGCCTGCAAGGGACTATAAATTACACTAATTAGAACATGGTATTTTTCTTGCAGTTATACAAAACACTGTCTCTTCCTGTGACATCCAAGAGCAGAGCCATCAAGCACGAGCTTGCTCTGTACATGTTTTAACTAGAATCCACAATTCACTTGCATGAAAATCCTCCTAGCAGCAAATTGGTGAGAGTTGGCAGAGTACATCAAGTAAATTGTGCTGAATTATGAGAGGAGGGAGGGTATATTTGTGGCCAATCAAATCTGTCCAACCAGAAAGGGATCCATTCCTTGCTGTCAAGGACCGCAGCACCAGTATCACTTTCACTCTGAGCAAAAAAAAAAAAAGGTAATTCATGGGGTCTTCAGTCACTCACACCATCAGCCCATGCAGATAGTGAGTTTAACATTTGTGACTCTCTGTTTTCTGGGAGCAGCTGATTTGCATCTAGCCACATAAACACATGCACAACCTTAGAGAAGCCAAACTGAAAAGCCTGGCTATAAGCTGTCACTTCAGTTTTTCAAGCCTGAATTATCCCAGCAAAGTAAAAGCAGAGATTTATTCAGAGCTAAACATCCTAAATCTGGCAATTACAACAGGCTCCTGCAGAGCTATTGCCCTGACCCACCTTCTAGCAAGATTCCTCCAGGAACAGATACAAAAAGGGTTTTTTTTACACACTCCTAGAGCCTTATAGAGCCCCAAGGTGGGCACATAGGTGAACAATGCACCCACAGAGTAACTGTACTGAGGAGGAGGGAGCTGCTCCAAAGCAGAGCTGCTTCATCACAGAGGAGTTTGAGGGCTGTCGATGATTTGCCCTTTCCAAGAAGGGAGAGAATTGCCTGAGCTATGAAGGCTGATGGCACACAGTTGCCAGCTCAGTTACACCTCAGCCCAGAGCTATGGGGCAGACTGGAGGTGGATCTGGAGCAGGAGAAAGGCCACTAACCCCAGCCAACAAGTTATCAGCTAGATCTCCAGTCACAATTTTTTTTTTTTTCCTCCTCAGAAAGTTGTGTTTTTCTCCTGGAGAGACAGTGACCTTTCTCAGAAAAAGGTCTCTCTAGTGTTTCACAACATTTAAAAGAGTTTATGTTCAGCTCTAGGTATTTTCTTGATTTTTTTTTCATTAAAATCTCATGTGCCGCTGCCTAGAAGCAATAGAATATCTACAGTTTGTGTTGCCACCAGGCATCTCAACAATGTGAAAAACTCTGACAAAAAAAGACAAACAAATTTAGAACATTTTTTTAAAACAAACAAAACACTGCCATCTTGGTTGCTAATCCAACACACAACCCAGAGCCCAAGAGAAGACTCTGCCTGCCTCCAGAAACTCCCAGTGCAAACGCTGCAGCAACGACGTCCGCTTGCACTTGGAGTTGGAGGTTGCAACCCAGGAGAACAGCGAGGGGCAGAGCCCTCGGATTAAGGCTGTGCTGTAAAAACTAAAAGCCTTTGGCACCAGCAAAACCCAAAGGAGCGTTTCGCCAGCTGTTTGGAGCAGGGGCCTGCAGGGGTCCTTCTTACTGCTCATTGCACGCCACCACCAGAGCAGCCAAAAGCAGCTGGAGAGAGAGTGCTCCAGGGCAGCTGTTCCAACAAGCTCCCTCCCAGCCCGAGTCGGGGGGCACGGAGATGGACCCAGCTGCCTGCAGATGCCTCCCCTGGGGGGCAGGCCCCACAAGCGCTGGCTCCCTGCCCCATTGCCTGCAGGGATGCGCCGAGCTCCTCACCTGCACCTTCCACCTCGCAGGAGTTGGGGAGGGGGAAGAAACCGCCAATGTTTCCATCGCTCTTTCTGCTGAAAGCGAGGAGCAACTCGAGGAGGAGCTCGGCGGTATCTGGCGGACATCTGGCCACTTGGATTTCCAGACAATGACTCATACACGCATCCTGGGACAGCAGAACCTGCGGCATTGAGAAGGGATATTACCAAAGGTCCCACTTTCTCTCGATTGTGCAAGCTTTAATTGGCACCTGAGCCTCTTTTAGACCAGACAAGCAAGGGGCTAGTTTGGATATTACGGTCACCTCTCAAAAACAGCCCCTCTGGCAGGGCAGCAATGCACCAGCAAGGGGAACCAGATAAGGGTCCACGGGGGATTTGAATTTGCAGCCCCACAGTTCAGGGCATTACCAAGGGAGCAACAGTCTTAAATTAGCAAATGAATTCCTTAAACAGAAGGAGAGATTCAAAAAGCTTATTTCCAAGCCCAGAAGCACAGCCCAGGTGCAACACAAGTAAATCTCCTGAGCAGAAGTAGCGACCAGCACCCTGGTTCAGGTCAGCAGAGAAGAGGTTCTTGCCCTTCACACTTCACTAACACATCACAGTTGTCCATGATCAAAGCTTGGAGAGCTCTAATCTAGAATAACACTTCTCAGCCAGAGGATTGTGAAAGACAAATAGGACACTGCTAGGTGCTGGAAATACCATTCCTTTAAGTACAGAAAATGTTGCTATTCCACTACTGGCCAAGATCTACATCATCTTTTTGAAGCATATGCAAATGTAAATGGGCCCAGCATTTTCTCACTGGGTTTGGCTATTTTTTATATCTTGACTTCACAGCAAACAGAATAAAAAAAAATAAGAGAGCAAAACTCATTGGCTTCTGTTAAGGTACCATCACCCCAAAGAGAGAAGCATATTCTAGTCTGGAAGGTCTCTGTGCATTGTACATGCCATAGCAGGACAGAGCTGCTAGAGGCACAGTCAGGCAAAGCTACATAAAACCTGTGGAGTATCTGTCCTGCCCACAGACCTGCTGCTCCTCAGGCTTGCAGATTTTCAGAAACTGCCAGCAATGTTTCTCTGTTCCCATGGGCCCTGCCCAAAAAGGACAGAATCCATCTACCCCCTTCTACCTGCTGGCAAGGGAGCAGAGGTCTTCTCTGTGCAAGGCTTGCTTAGTAAAACAGACAGCATATGGCATCCCACAATCAGCCTTATGATCTCATCCCGTCAGACTGCTATTTTTACAGCTTGTTATTAATAAGCATAAACTAGGAATTTGAGGTGCTGTCACATTGGATATTCACACACTTACAGCCCAGATGGTGCTTTGTCGGGATTACAGATTGCCAGGCAGAGGAGCACGCAGAGGGGAGCCACGCACAGGCTGTGCTCCTTATTCCCAGCTACAAGCAGAACACAGGTGAAACAGGAGAATAGAGCAGCAGGTCTGTCCTCAAGTGAAAGAAAACGACCTACTAGCAAAACTACAGCACTAGGCCTACCTCAGCAAACTGATGGAGGAGGAACCATGATTTGCAGTTCCCAACAGACTCAGTAAAACAAACAAAGCTGTCCTACTGCCTGAGTTTGTATATATATACTCTCTGAGCAGGGACATTGGCTCAACACCTGTTCTCCATAACTTTCCATTATTTCCACCCACCCTGCTCGTTACCACCTTCCCACCACGTTGGTAGAGAGGAACCAAATTTAGGACACCTGTGGGTAGGCTCATTTGTGACCTTGCTCTCATCCTTCTCAGACCTACCCAAAGTCCTCACTGTCTTCAAGTCCCTCCATCCCAAAGCAGGGCTCAGATGGTAATAAATGCCAGCTTCAGGCTTCACAACATGGATAGAAGACTGCTCACTCCTGAGATCCAAGAGCAGGTCTGACCCACTGGTCCATGGGCTGAATAGACACGTGCTATAAAGAATGTGAAGATCTCAGGGACTTGTGATTCAGATGCCCAGCAGTGGATGCATCCATACCACTATCCAGGGTGTTGTCTAAAAGGGTTCACTCAGTCTAAGAGAGCATCAAGGTCAGATTGTTAGATGAGTTCAAAGTCCACATTTCAGCCATCAAGTTCTTTTACCCTGAATGGTCACTGAAGTCCTCAAGGGCACTGCAGCCCTACCTTGTCTGGCTTTCCCATTATACCTCTTCCTGCAGAGAGTGTTCCAAGACCAGGGAGCAGAACAGGTCTCCTTGCTGACCTCACGACCGTCCTTACAGAGGTCAGCCCTGCTTGCATCATGTGCTCAAGTATTGTGACCTACAGGTATGGAGAACAAACTCTCCCTGAAGTCAGAAGTATCCAGAGGAAGAATGAAAGGGAGAAAATGTCCTCTAGCAGACATGAGGCAGCACACAAGTGAATGAGACAGCAGCTTCTGGCAGCCTGACAGGCGTGGAGGGTGCACACATACCACCGAGGCATTGGGGTGGTTTCCACCCAGATAAGCAAAGCCCTCCTGTCACTCAGCCTGCAGACCAACCCCTGACTGCAGAAATGCCTTCGTAAGTGCTTCATACGACCTTGGCAGAGCTACAGAGCTGGGGACATAGTCATAAGGAAGGAGGAGAAACTACTCACAGATGACAGCCAGAAAGAAGTGTCCTAGAGATGGGAAAGCATCCATCTAACCTAACTGCAAAAGGATGGGGAACAAAAAAGTGCAGAAATGGGTTAGGGAAGGCAAAGTGTACAGATAAGGCAACAGGAGGAGGAACAGGAAGAGGATTTTAAGGTTATATATAAAAAGGAACAAGGCGGGCTGAGAAAGGCAGTGGGAATCGTCTGTTTCAAGCAGCCCAAAAATACTGTCCAGCTGTGCACAGCCCCAGGGCCAGAGGCCAAGGCTGGATGCCTGAGGGAGGAGGGGAGATGCGGCTGGAGGGGGAGAGAAGGGGCAGGGGGAGCTGCCAACACGTACCAGGACTTTACAGACTTAGTAAAACAGACCAGGCTCTGGCTGTTCACCAGGCTCAGCCTGACACACCAATGCCCAGGGTGGAGGCTGGAAGGGCCTCTTGTCTTTAACACCTCTTGCTGACCTTTACACAGGGCTGTGCATGCTGCTGATTTATTCCACCCTGCCAGGGACACTGCTGTAGCACTGCATGAAAATCCAGCAGCTTTCTGCTGCATACAAGGTACTCTGCAATTCACTCCAACAGCAGGGCAGGTTTGAGAGAAGGGCCTGTGTTGGTTTGGCTTGGGTTTTAATTTAAGAGTGGTGTGGGTTTTTTTAAATGGGTTGCCTCTTCGCCAAGTTTGCTGATACTCCCCAACTCTCCTTAACTGACAGAGGAGTGAAGGGTCTCTGGTGCCTTGTAGGACAGGGCTGCACAACTGCTCAGCTCCAGCTTTGGAGGATTTATGTCCTCTGCCTTTTCCTTCTGGACAGTCAGGTGCCTCTGCATCCTCTTCAGGCTTGAGATGAATCTGTCTTAAGTAACAGTTCCATCACCAGCCCACCCTCCCTTTACTTCCTCTGAGCTGCAGCAAGGTCTGGGCTGGTTTCATGGCACAGCCATGTGTTGTCCATCCCCATCCTGGGCAGAGGAAAAGGGGAGGGAGATGGGGATATGGCGAAACCACATCATGCTCTCAGTGTTTCACCCAGCTGGTAAACCATCAGGGAAACTAAGGAGAGACCAGGATGCAAGGACCTCTTGGCAAGAAGCTTCTGATGAGTTTTGGCTATGGAGGACAGCTGAGGGAGTCAGCGGCTGGGAGGGGACAGCGCGGAATGAGAAAGGCTTGCCGAAACTGAGTCCACAGGATAACTCTATTCTAGCTACCTGGCCCTGAAGAAAGGAGCAAACCTCAGAGGTCCCACAGCACTTTCCTCCCATCCATCTCCAACGCTCACCAGGCCACCCCGGGTCCTGCCGGAGGGAGAGCAGAGCAGTTCCCTGCCTGCAGCCGGCTGCCTCCCAGGAGGCCATCTCCTCCTCTCACGCAGCTGGGAAACACACTGGGGAGGGAGCCTGGTTTCAAAAACAGAAAGGAGCGTCTTAATGCACCATTGTTCAGTGGGTAATTGATTCCTTTCTTTCCCTCACTCCTGGTGAAGCCAGGGGCAATTCCTTCTGGCTGGAAGCAGCCTCCTCCAGGCTTCTCCTTAAGTCCTTAAGAGAGACTTTCCAAAGCAATAATTGCTGCCTTTCTACTTCACAGTCTTAACGAATATCTTTCAACCTCATTTCAACACTTAGTGGGTTTTATTTAGGTGGTGAAGGGATTGTCTTTTTTATTTTGGCTCCTGCAGTCTTTTCTCTTTTCTCCCTTTCTGATTCTTTTTCCTCTTTCAGTCCCCAAAAGGACATATACATTTTAATGTCAATTCAGAACTATTCTTAGGGTTCAGTGTTGTGCAAATTTAAAATTACTTCTGGCAGTAATGTTTAACTCTGAAAAAGAAGGTGCTTTGGATCAAATGAAATAAGGCTCTTAAGTAAGAAATATTAGTTTATCCCCCAATATAGCCCTACTTAATGTGGGCTAAAATTTAAATCCTTGCTCTCAAAGGACAAAATTGTCTATCACATTCTTTACTAAAGCCTATAAACATCTCAAGAGGTGAAGTGGTCTGAGCTCAACACAGCTGGCATATGATGGGGAAACTTCAGAGAAAAATGGATTTAATAAAGCAAATATGGTTTCAGTGGATGGTCTCACTATAGCAGCACTGACACAGTCTGCTTTTTCATGCATGGAAGAGTGGCACATTTGTATTCAGCGAAGACTGCAAAAGTGAAGATCAAGGAAAATGTAGCTCTTACCTTCCTAGGAGGAAGAACCACAGGTGGTGGTGAGCTGTGAGGTAGGATTGGAGCCCATCTGCCAAAATTGACCAGAGGGGAGCCTCCTGTAGTTCTAAGAAAATCCCTGCGTTAGCACGTTTTATCTTTAATCTCCCAGTCAGAGTCTATGTTCAATGTCTGGATTCTTCCCCAAGTTTCTTTTTTAGTCCCCAGGAGGCCTTCTTCTTGCTGCAAACAACTGGGTGATAACGTTTGTTACAGCACCTGCTTGCCTGGTGGGCTGTGAACCTGTGGGGAGCTCTGAAGAGAAAGGATGTCTGAGTGACAGTTCTTCGTTTTGTTGCATGGGGACATGTGCTTTTACCTGGTACCCAAGTGCACAATCTGGATGGCTCCTTCGCCAAAGGAAAGTGGTTGAATATGGAAATGAAATGATCGCAAGGATGCCTAAAAAATGACCGGACAGAGTCTCTGGCATGATTTGTGTTCAGGACTATCTTGGCACTCTATAGGGACAGGCATAATGACACCTGACATTTCAAGTTTTTGAGAGACCCTTTATGACATAAAGGTGAAAAAACACTGAAGACGTACCCCGTACAGTCTAAGTAACCTAAAATCACAGATGCACTGAAAACTGAAAGGGAGAGAGACCTGTTTGAGAGCTGACCCTTGACAACCATAGCATTCTAGCAGACTGCCCATCTGTCCCAATTTTTTCCCAAACCAAGTCGTGAAGCCTGCGTGCTACATGCTGCCACAGCACAAGTGCTGGGCAAGAACACCTGGGGCTTAGGACCCCCTGAGATGGTTAAAGACCATGTGAAAAGCAGGGAAAAAAAACCTGTGAGGATTCGCTACACGGCTGAAGAAAACATCGGAACCCTTTCTAGCCAATACACAAGTTCAGAGTCAAGCAAACATTTCCCAACACCTCAGTCTGTCACTTCAGTTTTGCCTCCTTATCAGCTGTGGATTGGCCACGTTGCATTCCTTCTGCTCTCCAAAAGGCCAGGAATAAATCGCACATGAATGGTTTGAATGCCTGAGACTTAAGTTCTTGCTTAAAGTTAAGCATGTGGCTAAGTGATGTGCTGGTGAGTTTAAGCTCTGGATCATTTTGCTGAATTGGGCCCAGTGGGTTTGTCCCAGTGGAATAGTCAGATGTAAAAAGTTCTTAAATAGATCATACAATTTCAGAAATTTATAAAAGTTTGTGTTTGGCATTTTTTTATGCTTCAGGTACAGTTTTGCAGGGAGGGTGGTCTTATTTTATCAGGTGAATTCATCTTCGTCACATATATGGACAATTTATGTGTAATTTACACCAGTACTTTCCTCCCTTTCCAATACACAATCATAGATAAGCGTTCTTCTGAGCAAATGTTTGGCAGAACAAGAAGTTCTTTGTGAACAACACATTTATTGTTCCAATTTTAAAAAATAAATAATTTTTAAAACGTCAATATTGAGCCAGGGATTGGCAGGAGGGAATGTTAAGAAGGGATTTGTTTTCCTACCATAACACCTTCTCAAATTATTGCAAGACAAAGACACATCAGAAGACACTTTTAATTAAATTGATTTATGGAAGAATTCAGTGGATTTCTGCCAGTTTACACCAGCAAAGAATTTGACCCTGGGTGGTTCTGTGTATGGAAGACATTGTAATTGAGTTGGGGGCTTCAGGGGGATATCTGAATTTTAGATAGTCAATCTCTATTTGTGCTTATCGCACAGTAAAACCTTGAAGTGTCTTTACAGGTTGATTGTCCTTATTTGAGATGATTTGTCCTGACTGAGATGAACCCAGAAAAAGAGCCAAAACTTGTGTATCTTTGGGTGATATGTGCATTTGGTGGGGGCTGAGGGTGGGGAAGGGTACCACTAGCCACAAATGTTTCTTATTGTAAGCAATATTGAGGAGAGGCCAGCCTGGAGATGCACATGAAAGCTTTGCATGGGAATACCTCCGCATGCCTTCTCTTAGAAAACCAGGTTCAACCTTTGAAAGTTTTCCTTCAGCTGAGCATCTCTTCACATCTGGCAGCTTCTCTCACCCAGCCCTCTCTCCAGGACCCTCCTGCTTTTTCAAAAGAATAAGGGCATATAATCCTCATCAGCCCCTCCCTCCTCCCCACTTCAAGACACTTTAGAAACTTCTGCCAAGAGCCTGTCTCTCTGGTACCGCAGCCGGCTAACAACAGACGCCGGGTGAGACCAGATGTCCTCTCATCTTTATCTGTACATCTGCAGACTGCAAGTCCTGGAAGCTCCTCTTCTTTGTGCCACTGTAGGGCAGATACTCATCTCAACCCAAGCCCATGGCTTGAGAAAAATGACATGAAAATGCAAACTGTCAGCACTGACTGGACTGACTGGTTAAGTCAATGCAGAAAGAAAGAAGAGTGATTGCAGAAGGCCACACCAGGTTAGGCTACAAGCCAGCTGATATCTTGAGGAGTGGGTATTTTCCAGCAGCTGCCTCCTTTCCTGCTGGTAGTCCTGTCCAGCTTCTTCAGGAGAACATAGAATAACTCCCTGCCTCTCTCCATCCTATGGCAGTCACCAAAGAGCACAACCATAGAATCATAGAATCATAGAATGTTAGGTATTGGAAGGGACCTCGAAAGATCATCAAGTCCAATCCCCCTGCCAGAGCAGGAACGCCTCAATAATGCTGCATAGGAACGTGTCCAGGCAGGTCTTGAATGTCTCCAGAGAAGGAGACTCCACAACCTCTCTGGGCAGCCTGTTCCAGTGTTCCGTCACCCTCACTGAGAAGAAGTTTCTTCTCGAGTTTAAGCGGAACCTCTTATGTTCCAGTTTCAGCCCATTACCCCTTGTCCTATCAGTGGTTGTCACCGAGAAGAGCCTGGCTCCATCCTCGTGACACTCACCCTTGATATATTTGTAAACATTAATGAGGTCACCCCTCAGTCTCCTCTTCTCCAAACTAAAGAGCCCCAGCTCCCTCAGTCTTTTCTCATAAGGGAGATGCTCCACTCCCTTCATCATCCTAGTTGCCCTGTGCTGGACTCTCTCCAGCAGTTCCCTGTCTTTCTTGAACTGAGGGGCCCAGAACTGGACACAATATTCCAGATGGGGTCTCACCAGGGCAGAGTAGAGGGGAAGGAGAACCTCTCTTGACCTACTAACGACCCTGCTGCTAATACACCCCAGGATGCCATTGGCCTTCCTGGCCACAAGGGCACAGTGCTGGCTCATGGTCATCCTGCTGTCCACCAAGACTCCCAGGTCCCTTTCCCCTACACTGCTCTCTAATAAGTCATTCCCCAACGTATACTGGAACCTGGGGTTGTTCCTACCCAGATGCAAGACTCTAAACAATGCAGGTTTTAAGAGGGTTCCTTCATCCATTTCAGTTTCCAGATCTTCTCGTGTATAGGGTACAGCTCGTGATTTGTGCCAGTGACTATGACAGTTGCTGTAGAGGAAGTTTTTTAATGACCAGTTAAAAAATTTTGAGTAAGGATGTGTCTCTTCTTCCATAACCAAAAATAAAGTTTGATCACACAGTATCTCAGTAAAAGGAACACTCTTCACAGTCGTCTTGCCTGCAGAGATCTTATTTTGGCAGAAAATACTACAGCCATTTGGGGAAAAAAAAAATCTTTAAACCAACAGCATCTTTCTCAGGCAACTAAAAGTGCGTTTAAGTTTGCTGGACATTAACATGTCTTTTTATTATTACCAGTTATACAAAGCATTCTTCCATTAACAGGAGCCCATCCATCATTCTAGGCATCTTTTCACCATATTAAAATTGACAAGCCAACACCTATACTTAAGGTAACAGTGGTTGCTTAAGTAGAGAATACACAGCCTTTCTCCTCCTTAGCAGCAGTCTCCTTTCTCCCTGCTCCTTAAATTTCTTTTTCCCTCATGCCTGGGGAAAAAAAAATCTGGGTCTGTGCATCACAAATATTGTTCCAACAAAACATTCGAACAATCCATGGGAAGAGGTCCAGGACCTTCTTCTCTTTGCTGCAGCCAGGCTCTCATTAAATGATGGAAAAGAAGACTTGAAAGCCTTGCTCTGTTGCTATATGTGATCTGTGTATCACAAAGCAGAGAGCACTACAAGGTCATCCTAAAATCCCAGGACCTCCTCTTGCACCAGCCAAAATGTACGTGCATCAGTCCAGGAGGAAGAAGACAGCACTGAATACGATCTCTCTCTACAAAGGAAGGCTTTTCTTTCCTCTGTTGGTGCTTCTTCACTCCATTGTCCAGTTAATATGTCTTGAACACATAAAGAGGCAGCTTTGCTATTTTCTTGGAGACTTTCCCACTACATTGGCTGTAATTCTCTGCTCCAGTTTTGTTCCTTCGTTTTGAACTGATGACATAGGCCCCTGGTTTTATCAAGCATAACTTTTGTTGCCCTGTTTGATGGAGGTCTGAAGCACATGGTCCTTTGCCTCACTGGACCTCCACATGTATGCACTGCAAGTTACACAGCTCGATCAGAGACATATACAGTGAGGAAAAAAAAGGAAACATGTCAGGGAGAAAAGTGTGTCCAGGACATATGCATGTTTATGTTTATATACACATATATACACATATATATGTATATGTGTATATATATGTATATGTGTATATATATATATATATATATGGGTGTGTAGCTGCCTTTGAAGATGTCCATTCAAGGCTGCCCATGCTGGGGTAGGGATTTGGTAGATGCCATCTTCTCCTGGAGGGTCAAGGAGGAGTGGAGAGCAATTCCCCCTAGATGAGGCTTTGTATGAAGCTCTGGGGAGACCCCAGCCAGTTCTGCAGTGCCACTACTTGTATGGTTCTTCCTAAACTACCGGCTGACCCTACTCTGCTGCATTGCACGCCCCTAAGAGCTTCAGGGAAAAATGGTGGGTTTTGTTAATTTCCAGCCCAGGAAACTTTGGTGCTGAGCAGTGCCAGCATTGTCTTGAACACAGTTTCTTCCACTCTAGACACTGCTCCATTTCCACATTTGTTCCTAAAGAATAATGTATGAAAATGAAGATACACAAAGAGTGAGGGTAAAGATACACGAAAAGATGTACGAAAGATACACAAAAAGAGTGAGGCATTGCTATTGCTGAACTGCATCAGGTTTAAATTATCTGGAGAGAACTTACCAATGTCATTCTTATCAAGTGCTTAAGGATCATATCTTTCCTGAAAATAAGATTCAGCTTTACTCAGAGCCTTACAAATTGTTTAGTAATTTTCTTTTTTTTTCGTAAGAGTACAGTAAGTAACTTAAATTTTTACAGCTGAGTACTACAGAAGTTTTAAAACAAAAAGAAGCATCAGAACAGGAAACTCCAAACCTGCTAAAATATTGAGTTATGTAATAATTCTGGAATATCTTTCTGCAGTTTCTTCTAAAAAAGCATTCGACAAAATGGGCATGGTCTTGGAGCACGCTGAGCCTAAACCAGAAAACTCTCCAGCCAGAGCTTTGCCGGGAGACAGTTCTGTCACGGTGTTTTGACCATCTTCACTTGCTCGTAACATCACTGTAATTGTCTTTTACATTTACATGCACAGACCCTCCATCTCCCAGGACCCGAGAGTATTTTTGAGACCGTAAAGAAAGAGATAAGCTTGCCCTCCCCCACTGAAAGCAACTCTCTCTGCCCTGGATTTCTGCAGCTCGTTAAAAGCTGTCAGCGCTGCCAGGCCCTCCTGATGGGGGCACGGGCGGTGAAGGGCAGCGTGAGCTGGGACCACAGGGAGCACTCGCAGAGGAAGGGTATAGTGCTCAGTATGGATGCTGTGAAATCTCAGAGAAAGCAGAACCGTTAAAGCAGAATTAACCAGGATGTCAACTTAAACCACAAGCTGTAGGTTAAAAAAGAGTTAAAGAGTATGCATTTTCGTTTGGAGCAAATGATGTTCTTGGAATATATGAAACATCTATTACCAGACATCAATTTCTACCATATGGCATATGCATTACTTTCCCTTCTAAACACATGTGCAGTTCCAGGCTCGTACCGCGCATTAGGCTGTTGTATCGTGACAGAAAAGTCCACTTTGATGAAATGCATCAGTCTGGCAAGCGGAAGGTGTTCAGATGGTGGTACAGAAGTTCACTGAGCCTCTCTGGTCTTGTTCAGCCTGTGTCCAAGTACTACAACATGCAGCCTGCAATGTATCTGAGAGCAGAAAACTTCTTCAGCCAAATTACCGCTAAGATTAGGCAAATTAAGTCAACTCAGATAAGTTCGTCTCATCTTTTCTAAAACTCTGAGCAAGCTTTCAGCGAGGATTTATTTTGGCAGGTTTCAGTCTCTTCTATCTCACGATCCTGTGTTGCAATGGAAAAGAAAGATTTCAAGACTCTTTTTCCTGGCAGTTAAAATACAAGGGAGGCCTCTCAAATTCATTTGCAGTTCACAGGTTGAAAACATCTGATCTGTATGATCCAATTCTTTCACGTTTCTTAGCCTCAACAAGAAAATGCCTTGCAGTATTTTCAGCACAGCTGGAAGCAAAGACTGGTGAAATTTGCATCTGAAGATACATCCAGTTTAAGCTCTTTGAATGGATAAAATTAAGAAGAGTACAAGTCAAGCACAACACTAGTCACATAAATTCTGAACAATAAAGATCCAGCTCTTAGCAGGTGGTTTTGCTAAGCGAAAATACCCACCCAATTATGTCTCAGTGGCTCAGTTTGGCCCAAATATACAGAAAGAAATCTTGTGGGGTTTTTTTTCCTGAATCATGCCTCTAAGCCTACCTATTCCTCATTAATACAAGCAGTCCTGCCTAGGACTGCTCTTACAGCGAGATCAGATTCACAGTTTTGATGTGACCTCCTGAGGTTTAATTTCTTTCCTCCTTGACAGCAAGATCATAATTGTTGAGGTATTAGCTGACATGCACTGACGGATTAAACCTAAAATAAATACTAATTGCAGACACATCATTTAAAAGGAGAGATGGTATCTGGCTCTAGGTCAGATGCAAGCAAAGATTCACCTGTGGTTAAGGACAAACCCCGATTTGGTGATGAGTTTGATGGGGCAACTTGTTCTTGCTAACAGTGCAAGTCTGTAATATAGGGGAGCCCGAAATCTGAGTGATGGCACATTTACTGTACAGCACAGCTCCATGAACTGCTTGAGCCCACGATGACATGGGACAAGTCCTCTGCTGCGCGACCCATCACACGCCACATCCTTCATGTACCCATACCAGGTCAATAAAGAAAATATTCACCCTTCAAGCTCTGTCCCTGCTCAGTTCTACCTCCATATGAGGGTGGGCGCAGGATGAAAGCTATGATTTTATGTAATTCTTCTGTGTAAATGTCAAGTGGTCCCCATCGGGAATGAAAAAAATCCTAGCAACCTCTGACAGCTTGCATCTGAGGTTGGCTCATTCTTTTCCCAAAGCTTTTTCTTCTCTTTCAGTATGGACTTCAAGCCTATGTTCCCTTTTCCCTAAAACGGATCCAGCCACTTACGGGATTCTCAGTGAGATCATTCAGGAAATATTTCCAGTTGGAGGTCTTTGCTTGGGGATTTTTTTTTATTTATTTTGTCCTGCGCTTGGCATCAGTTACAGGTGCTTTTCCTATTTTGGATGGAAAGGATATTAAGCAGTATTCCTAAAGGTCCTTTTAGGCCTTCTTTTTTTTTTTTTTTAATTTTCAAAAAAAGCTTTTGACGGAACATCCTCCCCTGGCCCCCAGTCTGACAGGATTCCCTGACCTGCATAACGCTGTCCAGATTGAAGCATGAGAAACATTTCGAAAATGAACTATGCTGAAGTCTGGGAGTTATTAGCTGCCAAGAAATCCCAAAAGCTTTTAAACCTTGTTTGCAGCTGCAGAGTAGGAAACCTAGGTGCTATTCATAGAGGAATTCAACAGGAACTGTAAATTCAAGGCAACTTGCTGCTAAAATACAAAGGTAAAGAATTAAAACAGACTTAAGGAAAGAGCAACCCAAGCCATTACGATGCCAAAGTGACTGATTGAAAAGGAAGTCTGAAAAATTTCAATATGCCTAGCTGGGATATAAAACTCAGACTGAGGTAAAGCAGCACATTCTCTAAAATCATGTGTCCTTTGCAGTGCGTTGTAGGTCAGGGCTGAAAGAGGAGGCTGAAGAGCTTGTTAACACTCCAGGGTGGGAGATTTTTGTTATGCACCTGGCAAGGAGGAAGTGGGGGGGGGGGGGGGCTCTGGGCAAAGACCAGACTCAGTCAATAAACATCTTTGTCAAGGAATCAAACACTTCTCCAGTCTCAGTCACTACACCTGATTTGCTGAAACACCAGAAAACTGACCGTTCCCCATTAAAAAAAAAAAAAAGTAAATTAAGGCAAATATTAAGTGGCTTCACAACTAAAAAGGGTTTTCAAAGAGTGTTGCTGCACATCAAAAGTCATTGGATTGTGTTGGCTTAATAGACAGTGTCCATCAGCCGAGTGATGGCCATTACCTGGGTGTGCTCTCCCAGCCCAGACTGTGAGGATGGGCACAACCAGCGTGCCGAGGGCAAGCGATCTTCATTTCACAAGGAGGCAGAGTAGGAGCAGGTGAGTTACAGAGGGTCAACTCTCCTCTTCCAACACAAGCCTTGTGTCTCCAGCCAGCAAAAAGCACATGTTATCCTCTTTCTCTGCTCTCCTGCATGCCGAAAAGTTAGCGGCCCCAGTCAGCAAGGTAATAAACTCCAAGGACCTTTTAGGGAATGATCTCATCGTGAACAAAAGTTAAATAAAATAGCTTGATAAATTACCATTCCCCTGTGTGCACGAGCACACAAGGAAATAGAGTCCTCTTCTATGCTGAAGTGAGCAGCTGCTTCAATGTCTGAGGCATTTTTAGGGGAAGAGGAGCTTGATTTTCAGATAGTTCCATAAGTGCAACCTCTGAAAAATCAGGTCTCGTCAAGTTGCCTTATGTTTAGTCCCTTCAACAGAAACATCCCGAATGAACTTGTCACTTGTCACCATCTTTTCCAAGGACTCCAGAAGGAGAGGCAAGATTCTCAAGGCAGGAGAATACTTTTGCACACCTGGCTTGTACTACTTTAAGGAAAATTACTCTCAAGAGCTAATTAAAATGCATGATTTCCCCCCTCTAGCTGTATAGATTAATCTATTTCATTTTCAAAATCTCATTTTTTCCCATCACTTCAAGTATTCAGAAGAGATTACATTATTACAATCACAACTTGGCCTCAGTCCCAGAACACAGAGATGAAGAGAAAAAAGGCTTTTGTTGAGCACACACACACACCCCAAGCAGTCAGTGTAAGTGGTTGGTGCTTTAGACAAAATCAAAGCACATTAATCAGCTAATGGAAGGGGGGGGGAGCTAAATTCTTACGACAGAAGCCACAAAAGTGAAAGACTTCTAGTGGAATGTAAGGTCAATACAAGAGAAAAAAGATCAGGGAATCTGATTGAAAACTATGAGGCACTTTTTTTTTAAAAAAAAAAAAAAAAAAAACAGGGGAAAACACAGATCTCAGTCTTGCAGAAGCAATGAAGTGGAAGGGATGATCTTTAACAGGGCTCAGCAGTGCCACTGGGCAGTTCAGGGCAATATTGCATCCAGGTAAAATCAAGGTCTCTTGGCAGACAATCTGAAGGCCAAAGAAGTTAAAAAACCTACTAATATAATAGCTGGATAAAGCAGCTCTACTGCGATGAAACAGTTGTGAGGAAAAAAAATAAATTAAAAAAGCTACATTTAATGTTAAGATGCTTCATCTGAGTGCAGCTACTCAGACTTGCCCTGGAAGAAACCAATCCCCTGAGGTGAAGGGACCAGATTTGATGTCAGTTATGCCAAAGTACTTACTTTAAAATTAATGTAAGCCCTGGGAAGTTCACATAGTTAAGGAGAGCAGAGCTGCTGTCCCCCCAGCATGCCTCCCCCCAGCCCTGCCATCCCCCGCCCCCACCGCTGCAGATGTTTGGGGAGGGGGGAAAAGAGGCTTAGGCTGTGGTTCCACGTCTATTAATATCACATCTGTTGTATTCCCATATTTCGTGGCAGGACAGATTTGATCTGGATCAAGCACAAACACATTTTTGTGGAATTAGTCCTAGCACGTGATGTGACGTGCTCCAGTTTTAAGTTAGTTGGCCACACTATGTGAGCCTGAAGATGACAGACGGCGCTGGACTTAGTATAAAGGTTGCCAGGACAAAGTTGTGTCACCGAAACGGTTGAATGGATTTGAAGCAACTTGTGAATTTGTACCAGATTAGGACTTTGCATTGCAACAAACAAGAGCTTTTCACCCACCGCTGGACACCTGAAATCCAGATGTGTCAGCTTGTGAAAGGAGACTCTAAATCCTAAACCCATGTGTGCAAGATAGGCACCATTCTCAAAAAAAAACCAAACCCAGTGCTCAGAAGTTAAGAAAACAAGTTGGGATTAGATCTAAATTTTATCAGAGTCTCCATTTTTCTTGCTGGATCAGAGGCTGATCTCCTATTGGCACAGGTTCGGACAGGGATGCTGATGCCTGAGATATCACGGTGCCCTGACACCAGAGCTTCCCGTGAGCCCAAGGCTGAATCAGGGGCCTGATTTGAGACGGGGGCAGCATGTCAGAGGAGCAATAAATAAATAAATAAATTTCATTTTTACATCTCGTCGGAAGGATTTGGGTTTTTAAATTATATATTTAGTGAAAGCACAAATAATTCATGAGTGTTTTCAAATACATGAATAATTCAAGCTGGAACCAAAATAGCTAAATCATCAGGGCCATCATCCTCATAGAGGCATCCAGGATAGGTTATTTCAAGTACATTTCACTGCAGACTGGCACGTGCACAAATTCACTAATAAGCAGCTGCATCCATGCCTTTTAGCCTGCACAAAACCCAGCTAGTCACAATATCCCAGGCTCAGGACGCCAGCCCTGTAGCTGAGATGCATCTGAGCCCTCACTGAGCCACAGATTTAAGAACAGGGACAAAACCAGTTTGAAATCCCATTTTACAGCTCCTCAAACCACATCTGAACCATGTGGTGCATGTGTGGCGTTCAAGAACAAATTATCTGAGCACCATACAAATGTTCGCTAACTCCAAAATCTAGCACCCAGCATTCTTGCCTGCATATTTGTGGCTGACGTTGTGTAGACTCTGAGGCATGTGTATTTGTTAATTTGAATTCTGTGTATTTTGTGGGTAGTGAGGGTGTAATACTGAAACCATAACTTCGTTGTGAAAAAGTTTGCACTTTTTTATGTGTATATGGAAACCTGGAATGAGCTGGGCAGCTCAGCTCTTTAAGTACCTTTTAAGGACAGTTTCTTTACCTCAACACCAACAGATTTCACTTTTAAAAAAAATATTTCTCTAATTCCACTTTCACAAAATACTTCTAATTTCCAGTTGCATTTAACATTTAATTTATCTCATTCCATCCAACAGCATCACTTAAGGTCACTCCTGCTTTACTGAGACACACTGAATTCCTATGGCTTTCCTACAGGTAATCAAGGACATGTTTAGCCTCCTGAAAAAAACAGGTAATCATTCAGGTTTTGAGCATAAAGCATTTACAAAAAAAAAAAAAAAACCCAGCTCCTGCTTTGATATTTCATTTACTACTAGTTTAATGCATAATGCCAAAACTGTATTCCAGTGTATGCATCATCCTACCTCCAACCTCTGCCTTGCTCTGGCCTTTACACCACGTCTGGTCAGCCCCATGCCAGGAAGAAATCCAAAACTCAAACTGAGATAACTGCAAATTCAGCAACAGCTTAAAAGCTAGTAGCTGTTGTCACCTCAAGCTCTGCAAACGCCAACTCCAGAGGAAATCTCACAGAGATCTTGGTGCAGGAACACGTGGATACTGACCCAAAGAGCTCAGCTAGGATAGGGATGCTGTTAGCCACCACAGTGCATAAAACCAACAGAAAGAGTCCAAGAAAATGGAGTTGAGCATTCCCAGTTATAGGCATCTTGATCAAGGACAGTATTCTGCAAACTGAAGTCTTGGAGCATCATCTTCAAGTTACCCCTGTCCCCAATGGGGACATGATCCCTCTGTACTCCTGGCATAGGGTGACACTGGTGCATTTGACTGGCAGCACCTTCCCACCACCGCTGTGGTTATAGCCAGAGTCCTGGACAATCACCATGAAGGATACATAACTTTTGGAAAGCAATAATTAAGTAAATAGCTATCTCATAACCCCTTCAGCAGAGGAAAGCTCTCCAGGATGGGTCAGTTATTCTGTGGCCAGCAGTGACACTGACAGAAAGAAAAACTTTTTGGTAAGAAGGCTGCAAGTCTAACATTTCATTAAGAGACAATGAAAGAGCAACGTTATGATATTGACTGATATATCTGCTGGCATTTTACAGTCTCTGCTTGTCGCCCCATACTAGCTCTGCCTCTGCTTTGGAAAAGCTTGGGTATCAGAACCAGCAACATAAAAATGTTGTGTGGTAAATGCCTAACACTATGCATGCTGGAGCCCCATCTTCTCTAACGCTCTGATCTTGGGAAACGTAACGGCTCATTCATTCTCTCTCTTTTTTTTCAGTTTTGTAGGAATACTCCTATTGTAACGAGCCTTTGACCTAACCTCCATTTCTTCTAATACTGCCTGACATCTTCCCATCATATGTTAACAGTGTGTGTCTCCAGTGAAAAGCAAACCATCGCTGGTGCTCTCACACCCCAAAGAAAAGCAATGTGGAAGAAGAAAGAAAGAGAAACCTCGACCTTGCTGGTTCTTCCCAGTGATCTGTTGCTCCAGCAACTGAAAGTCAAACAATGATGTTAAACCCTGCATCCAGTTGCCACAGCAACTATTTTTTAAAGTAAGTGATGCAAAGAGATTTTCTTTTCTCAGTAGTAAAAAAAAACAAATAAAGAAGGTAAACAAGAGTAAAGGATGTTTACCTGGGGCTGAGGTTCTCAGTTTAGGGGACTGTGCTGTAGCACCCAACAAAGGGCCGGGGCAGGCAGGAGGATGATCCTGTTCCCTTCCAGCAAAGCAAAGCAGCTGCTTGGAAGCGAATTGCTTTGCTCTTCCTTTCACCAAAGGAAATGCCAGAGAAGCAAACTCTGCTGCCAGATGCCACATGGACACCAAATGTTCTCCACCGGCTCACACCAGCCCGCGCTGCCGAGGCACCAAGGGGAGGGCTCGCCGTCTCGCTTTCATCCCTCCTGCCCTGAGCTCCCTCAGCTGTTGCAGACCCATCTGTCCCACGAGCCGCCGGCCATGCTGGGCAGTTACAGGCTTCAAACGAGGAGGACAGGTGCTGCGGGGTGCGGGGGGGCCCTTTGGCCACCCCTGAGCAGAAGCCCTTTTCCAGCCTCACTCGCCTCCGGCCCTTTCCCCAGACTCCTGGATAGCTCTTTTGTTTGGGACAGTCAGTTTGTGGCTTCCCAAGAACCAAAATCGGTGGCAAAAAACCCCACAGCTTTGCAACTTTGTTCCAAATCAAAAGAAGTTCCCCAGCCCTCTACTTCTAAAGGGCTAAGAGGGGAGATGGGGTGACATCTCTTTGCACTCCTGGGCGGGTATGATCTGTCCCCTTTTGGAGGTTAGAACCAATGCTTTGGTTGACGCATGTAGCTTCTTTGCACTTGGAGCATGCCGTTTCCTAGAGCAGCCATCCACATGGCACTAGTGCAGAACAGAGCTGGGAGACAAGAGACAACATTCATCCACGCTCCCTGCTTGGAAAGACCTCACTAAGCTGACCAGCCACACCACAGACCTCCTAAGGAGCCCCTTATCCCCGCATGCCTGCAAGGAACAACGTGATTAACTCTTCCACTGATTCATTCTTATCCATTTATCTAATACAAACCATTTCTTACTCCATTAGGCCCTTGCCCTCACTAAGTAATCCCCAGTTGTATCATGCTTTGGAATTAGTCTTCAAGGTCCTCAGGGCAGGGATCATGCCTTGCAAGGTGCCTCGCAGACTTTAGGCCATTGCTAAATTAATAAGAACGTAATAAAAGTATTAGAGAGCTCTACTGAGGGAGGCATTGTTATGCCCCAGAGGCAGCATATCTGGTTAACAACCCTGAAAAGAAATGCCAACAACATTAGCCTCTGCCCCTACATCCCTCTCCCTTAATGTAAAATTAAATAGCTACAAATTACCTATCTATTTTTCTATCTGCCTAGGCAATTAGCCCGTACTCATTACTGGACATATGGGGATACATCCAAGCACACATCGAGGCGAAAGGCACAACACACAACATGGCACGAGCGGATCCTCACAGGCCTCTGTTCCATTGTAAAATATACCATCAAACCCTCAAAATACATTGGACCATCAGTGGAGGTCAGGAAAAAAAAAGCTTCTTTCCTCCTAGGGGAGGGGAAAAGCCTGCAAAATCTGGCAAGAAAAGCACCCAAAAGAGCAAGCTGAGTGCCAAGGGTGGCAAACAGGCTGCGAAAGCGCTATCAGGGTGCGTGCAGGACAGAGACGAGCAGCTAGGGATGTTTATTCATATGGGAAAGTCAAACGCCAAACTATAAGCAAATGTGGCTCAGAGCATTTATTTGCAATTAAAGCCCATGCATACATCTCCATGAACACGAGGTGCAGTCTACTGATTAGCGAGCCCGTTGTCAAGAATAAAGCCACAGACTTGCAGAAATGGGATATCTGAGCAGCAAGACAAATATCCTGGAAGACATTTCAGCCAGAGGTTCCCCAGTAAACAGCAGCAAATAGGATCCCCCTTATGCTTCGGGACAGACGTGGGCTGATTCGGGCACTGTAACAGCAGCCTCCCCCTAACACCATCACTCAGTGAAGAATGCTGTCTCGAATGCACTTTAATCCAGTGAAGTTCAAGCCCTCCGTTTTGCAGTCGGACGGTAATGCTATATTTTTATTCAGCACGGGATCAGAGGTCTGATGAAACCTCATGTTGCCAACATAAAAGTAGAAGGGGCTTTAGCTAATCCCAAGGAAAATGAAGTCCACCTCTTTCTCCCTGCACCCCTCCTGAAAAGAAAGAAAATGCAAACCCCACGTTTGACTCTCTTGGAAGAGAAAATTCCCTGCTGTCCTCAGATGGTTAAAACATGCAGCTTTAGTGGGCTGCATAAGGAATAGCAATTACATACCCTTCACATCTTGCCAGCTTGGGGTGGATTGGTTTTTTTGGTGGGGTTTTGTTCTAAATTTTTCTATTTTTTTTTCGGTTCTTTTTTCCAGTCATTCTTCTAGAGGGAAACAATCTCATCCTCCATGAGACAGGATGGTTTAGGGTGAAAGAAAACAAGAGAAGGGAGTTCACAGGCTGCTTCTATGTCATTAAAAGACAAAAAGAAAAAAAAAAAAAAAAAAGAAAAAAAAAAAGAGAGAAAAAAAGGCCAGGTCTGCAGTGGAGTTAGCCTGGCCATATTAAAGGAGCAGGTGTTGTACTGAGTTAATTTATCTGGGAGGAGACCTGAGCAAATCCCAGCAGCCCTGCTGAGAAAAAAAAGCTTTGTGTGCTGACACAAAGCCCTCCTCGCTGCAGCATTTCTCTCCTGTCTTCCCTTCCCTCCTCTTCAGCTTCTCCTAATTGCAGGGCTAATGTCCTCTGACAAGTGCCTCAGATGGTGCAACAACAGCCCTATCATCCACCCTCCCCGATCCACTCCCCATCCCCGATTACTATTATTATTATTATTATTTTCACCACACCCACCCCTGCAAAGCCCAGGCTGCTCTTGATTTCCCTCTGCTGCAAATCTGCAAAAATTACTCCCTCCACGGTGCTGAAGACACAGTTGCTTGGCCGTTATGACATTGCTGCAACGTCTGGCACCAGGAAGAGCGCAAATGGGGCTCCAAAGATTCCTCTTTTGAGGCTGCAAACCCAGGACCCACATCAAAGCCAGCTGCTTGTCTGATGTTTGCTTTGAATGATGGTGTCTGAGGGAGGGGGGCCTATCTGCCTGCCATGCCATGAATATGTGCATTATTGGCATAGCCTCCAGCCACGCCACAAGCTGTGTGTCAATTAAAATGTGGATCTGGAGAGCAGCAAGCCTAGACAAGTAAAGATGGGTAGCAAGGTTATTTATAAAATTGTTAAAATTGGAAGACAGTCTTCACACAAGGCAGAAGATGAGCAATCTGATCAAGTCTTCCATTAACAATGAGAAGAGGTCCAGGTTCAACAAGGGTAATCTTAGCATTTCTCACTGCCAAATACATGCCCAGAAACCAGCACTTCCCTGGGATCCCAGGCTTTTTACACAGAAATCACCATTTCCACCAGGGCCACAGCATCCACCCTTGCTGCTGAGTGCTTACACAGAGCCCCAAAACGTAGAGCGAGTATCTCCAGCAGTATTCTCTACTGTGCTTTGGGACTTCTTTTGCTAGTAGGACTGTCCTCCAGGAACAAAGGCCAGCGTGGCAGCAGAAGGGAAGTCAGCACCTTCAATAGTTGATTTTCCCAGTGGCATAAAGATGTGCTACAGCTCTGCTGCCAGTGCCAATGCCAGCACCATAGCAAGGTGGGGAGAGAGAGGGAACAGGCTCTTGTCCTTGCTACCAACATCTGGGTTGCTTGAATAACCTCACATCCACATCAGTTCTACCAAGCTGTGCATGGGTCATACCACAAAGAGCTGCAGCCACCACCGCCTGCAGGAGGGGAGAAATTGGATGGGAACCATGAGCCCATCCTCAAGAGCAGCCACACCTTCATGCTACTGGGACAGGCAATTTCTAACAGCAGTTTGGAGAGAAAGAGAGAAGATGCCCTCATAAAAGAGTTACCCCACATTGAACTACTCAGACTGAAATAGATTTCTTTATTTCTTTGTCAGGAACAGAAGGTTCCCTTGTGCGTCTCTGAAGGAAAAGAAGATTTAAGGAAACCAGCAAGCAAGGGCTTGGAGGTTTCAAAAAAGTGCTTGGAGGTTTCATTGCACAAAGTTAAAACAAAAGACACCCCTTTAAGATACAGTGAAAGGAAAAGCGCGTTGGGGAGGAGAGGGAGGGGCTGTGGGGAGGGATGAGAGCAGCTGGAGAATTCCAGGGGGACAGATAGACAGGCAGTCACAAAGTCTGTTAATTATTTAAAAAATAAACTAACACAGAAAAGGACGTCCTGGGGAGGAGTGGGAGGCAGAATCTCAGGGTACCCATCAATTATACATGAACTAGCTCAGGGACACTGCAAATAAGGGTCCTGTGGGCACCCTCGCGGAGATGTCACCAGAAGCTGGCCCCATCCCACCACTCGTGACACAGCACGATACCTTTGTGACCCTTTGTTACCCCTGGTTTATGGGGTTTTGTAACTTGAATCGATATGCACAATAGGAAACAAAGGAACACAAAGCAAAGCTTGGTGATGTTCTCATTGCCTTGCAACCGCATTTTCACCTGGCACCACCATGGCATGCAGCAAGCCAGCCAGCTTGGGAGCCTCCCTCGTTTTTAAAACGGTGACCACAACAAACAGTTGGGTGCTAAGCAGAAGCCAATTGCCTCCAGGTTGCTGCTTCCAGATCCGGGTAAACAAAGCTACAAGGCAGGAGACCCAGGAAATGTATTTGTCCTCTAACGATCAGCCTTCTCGACCAGAGCTTGGACCAACGTGGAGCAGCATTTCCGGAGCTGCACAGATTCCTGACATTCAACAGGATCACACCCCACACACCCAAGGACTGCACGACATGATTTTGCCTTGCTGAACCACCACCTACACTGTCGGCTTTCAGACCTTCCTTTCCAAGAGCCCCGTTAACAGACAGTAACCAAATCACAAAGTTTAAGCGTCAAAAGTATTTCTTCTCAAATTTAATATTTTCTTATGCCCTGAGCCATGAATTGATATCCCAATACATTTAGTAAAACTCAGGTCCAGAAGTGCAAAGACGGGAAGAACCATCTCAGGTTCAGAAGTGGTAATCCTGCATCCACTCCTGTTGTTTCTGTTATGATAAGAAAACATAAATTATTCACTAGGAACCAAAAGCACTAACTTGCCTTATGCACACCATCAAATACCCACTGAACAGTAACAGGCTAGCTGTTCACAAATGGGTGAAGCCAGAATTCAAGCATTCAGCCTCCAAGTATGAAGACCAATGGCCCATTACAAAACCATAGCCCATCCAGGTCATCCTAATTCCTCCTACTTTCTACATGAATTAATGTCTTTTCTCTGCATCGAGCTCCTCCTTAAAATATACAGAAATACACAACCTTCCAGAAAAAGGGGTGATGCATGTTCGATAGAAACCACCCATATAAATGAAACCACAATTTTTATGATAAATCGGCAAATAGGCAAACACACAGAAACTGTATCTGCCATAATGATTTATTTAAAATAAACAAATCCAGCTGCGGTTAAATAACAAGTTCTCTGCAAACACACACACAAATTCTGGCTATTTCATTACAAACATATTAAATCTAGTCCCTCAACTCCAGCTCTGGATGATAATTAAATACACATAGATGTACTGCAGTGAATTTGCTCCTGGTAATTTGCATAGCAGAAAATAATTATTCTGGCAATTAGATAGGGTGCAACATGCTGCTTCTTTACGTGCACCACAAATTTCTTCTGGTGCTTGTGCGTCACCCTTTAAGCAGCTAGTGAAGGCCCCTCTCCTATTAATAGCGCAATACAGAGGGGCCATGGTGGCTCTGCCTCACGTGTTTGGAGTTCTGCTTCATTTACGTATTTGGGATAACTTCCGTCCTTTTTTCTAGGGCTGGTGCTGCAAACCTCTTGCTGCCTTTAAATAGCCAGCTCCTTTACTGGAAGAAAAGTGTTTTCCATTTGTTACTTCTTATACTGGTGATTTGTCCAACTGCACTAGCCTTGTCCAGTGATTAACCAAACAGTGCCAGGGCATCCTCCAGCTCAAGGGAACTAATCAGTTCATTCCCCTCCTCCCAGTCTATTTGTCCCGGCACACATGTGGATGATGCATCTCTGACTGAGGTAAAAAAGGCAAAGACCTGGATCCATCTAGGTGAGACTCCTCATCCCAGACTAAGCTTTGTAGTCCCCAGGATAAGAAAATAGTCCCCTGTCATCAGCAGGAGCAAAGGGAAGGATCAGGCAGAAGAGGAGCATCAAGGAAAACAGCCACAGAACAGATTTGCGGGGCTGAGTTCCGTACAGCCAGAAAGCCCAGCCTTCTCTAAATTTCTCTTTCAACGTTGGTCATAAAAGCCTGCGAGAAAGCCTTCTCTCCCTCTTGAGGCTGCTTCCTGAGCTACAGCTGGCCATGCTAGCAGCCTTCCCTGCCTCTCAGCCCCCAGCCTGTGCTAAAAGGCAGGAGATGCCTCAGGTTACTTCCAGCACCTCCTGATCTCCAGAGGGTATCACTACTCCAGCAGTACCACTGAAGTGTTTGAAGATGGGAAGCGTATATTATAAATTTTGATTAATCAAGAATTGATTTGTTGCCAGTCTACATCTTATAATAAAGGAAGAGCACCGAGGGAAACATCAAAGACAAAATAGACAGCAAGAAATGTGTCTGAGAGGTGAGACCATGACCATGCAGAGCTTCTCTCCCTGACCAGATACCTCCTGGTCTTGCTTCCTCA
Source organism: Trogon surrucura (assembly GCA_020746105.1). Taxonomy (NCBI): domain Eukaryota; kingdom Metazoa; phylum Chordata; class Aves; order Trogoniformes; family Trogonidae; genus Trogon; species Trogon surrucura. The sequence continues at coordinate 15,632,127 of CM036627.1, read as the reverse complement.
CAGCCTCTGAGCAGCTTCCACTGGCGCTGCCACCGCCCTCACCCCACTGCCCCGAGCTGCTCTAGCTCACCAGGCTCTTGCCCAAAGCCATTTTTCTTTCCCCTGAGTAGCCCCCTCTTTTTGTCATCCTTCACACTGTGATTTTAGCTTGCCTGGAGGTGAGAGTGATAGCCTGGGCAAGGGAGAGTCACATTCAGTTTTTCTCTCCGTCACTGACTTCTCGTCTAGCCATGGGCATGCTACCTCACCTCTTTCTGTCCATCACTGCCTTCTTCAAAGCACTGTTCAGAGGTATATTTTAAAGGCTGAAACATTTTGACCATGATGTTAGTCACAAGCCATTTCAGAAAATATTGTGCATTATGGCTGGGATGTTTATTCTTAAATGAAACCACAACTCTACCAACATCCAGAGTCAGACTCTCTTTGTCCTTTAGCAGACGATGGGTTTCACCCTCCCTTGCAAGGATCACGGTCAACACTGCAGTCTGACCCAGCTTGCACGATCACATGCCATGTGGCACAGCTCATCCCTCAGGTGTCTTCCCGTTCTTCTACAACCAGTCCCAAACCCACCCGAAGGCCAGTCAGGGCAGGAGCGGTGGGATCCGGCCACCCAGCTCCCTCCAGTGCTGACACCCACTGGCTGCTGCTGGGGTGTGAAAAGGAAGAGGTGAAAAAAATGCAACAAAAGAATAAAAAGATTTCCAGTCCAAAGCACAAATAGGAAGAACGTATCCCTTTTTCTCAGGGTTAGTCTGGGGTATTTTTTCCTTTTTCTCTTTTTTGGCCTGGCTTACGGCTGCCTGCAGCTCCCTTTGCTGGTTGCCTAGCAGGGCTAGCATTCATGGCGATCAGAGGTACACCATGGATGCTCCCTGGAAGCAGTCTGCTATTTCCTACCCAGATGTCTTTTATTTCAGTTTCATCACTCTAAGAGCAACAACAGGCACTTTATTTCCATGACGCTTGTCTTCAGATAGTCTGGTGACAACCCTGCCTTACATTCAGGTATGTTGTACACTAGATAAATATCACATACGAAATAATTCAAAACAAATCACGGCGGCTAAACTTCTTAATCCTTCCGTTCTGCAAGGCCAAAGGGTTATTTTACAAAGCACAAACACCCAGGCTACACAGTTCTGCTCAAGTGCCCTGTAACAGTCAAGAACAGCTGAAGCAATTAGCAATGCCCCATCTCCTCCAAAAGGCACAAACCCCAGGGAAGGAATCAATAGGAAAGCTTTACAATACAGACCCCTTAGCTCAAGACATGTTTTAGCGATAAAGCTTTTAAAAGGCAGGGGGATAAGATGCTAGACTAGGGCTCGGGAAAGGGCTGAACCCTATCCTTGCGTATCTGGGCGTGCCATAGAGTCTTATATTCCCCATGTAAAAGGTAAGATAATGATATTTGTTTCCTTCATTAAACCATTTGGAGTACTCTGACAGAGCAGGATAAATAAGAGTTATATCTCAGAGTTATTTATACCATTCTATTATTTAACAGAATAGTTTTAACACCAATTGATGTGCCAGAACATACACAGGACCAAAAAAAAAAATCATCTGCAAACTTCTAACCACAAGCACCACACGTGCATGGCTGGAGATGGACCCTATCCTCCTGGTTAGTTTTTGAATGGGATTTACGACATGTCCACTTGTCCATGCAGGAGGGTCAACTTGCTAATTCCTCCTGTCCCACATTTCCAAAAACTGCACTTTTTACGAACAGGAAAGTGAACGTGTTCTCATACACTCGCTTGCTACATGATGAATGGAGAGTCAGTTCAACCCCTTGAATACATTGCATGCATTCTTGTTAACAGAATTTGAGTACGGGTTTCCAATATGTTGCCTGAAAGGTAAAGCCTACCCAGAGCTTTCAAATTTAGAAATTTCACCTTCACAAGTCTGTATTTCACCTAGGATGCTTATGATTTGTTTATGGCTTTCATCATTGCTCAAGCACCTAACACCTCAGCCACATAAGGCACTAAGAGCAGGACTTAGAAAGATATTCGGATTATAAAACTGATTTATTGTTTACTCTCACAGGCCCAAGTTGTTACTTCCACTGAAGTTAGTGGGAGTTTTGCCATCAACTTCAATAGGGTGGAGCAGAGCCAGGGACTTTTGTCTATTAATTCCTTGTGGATCATTTACAGCTTTCCAAGCACCACTGCAAAAATAAACTTCAGATTTTTAAAAAACCACACGCATACACAACAAAAAAACAACTGGAGTTAAAATGTGTACAAATACCCAAAGAGAACTACTGGTATAATATCCCTAAAGTATTTCAAAATAGCTCATTATTTCCTCATTAAATCAGTAAACGACAGCTTCATTTTTCAGGATCAGCAGCACATGCATTTCTCTCGTCAGGGATGCAATGAACCACGATCCCAGGTATGTAATTTGCTCTTGAATATAGATCAAGTCTCAGTATAATGAGACATGGCCAAAAGCGTGCTCGATAAGTGACAGAGCTCGGGAGGTGCCAAGCAAATACAACCAACACAGAGATGCAGAATATCTCTTCTAAGTACCTCCCTGGTGCAGTCGACTTGACCAACCCCAGATGCTCAAGGTCTCGATGAAGGAGAGGCAGCAATTTACAGGGGACAAGAAGTCCCATTAAGTCAGATATTCAGGGAGCCAAAACAGGGAGAAAAAGTAAAAACTCACACACCCTCTTTCTTCCACTGTTAACATGCCTCTCCTACGGCAAATAGCACAGTAACAAAACTCAGCACCGGGATACTTTGAGAATTTTTGCACCCTATTGTCACATTTTCAGGCAGAACTCTTCTGAAACTAAATATTTTCCCTGCAGCACCATGTGAAATGTCACTCTCTTGCAAACTTCTACCACTCAGCTGCTGAAAGAGTCAAAAATTACAGCCCCCAACTAAACCGGGATTGAACCTGGATGAACCTCCACCGTCTTGCTGAAATGATTCTCATGTCAACTGCTTGGGAAAAGCAGGGCTAAGACAAAAGCGAGCTGAAAGCCTGGGGCTTGAATTGAAACTATAAAAGGAACAAAAGTAGGAGCAACAAAACTCTATGGACTCCTTTGGCACCCAAGGAGGAAGCTTAAAATACAGCCAGCGTCTCAGCCTTTTTTCCCCTATCTTCTTCTACAAACAAATAAATAAGTAGATAAATAAATAAGAGGGAAAAAAAAAAGACAGCTCTTAGAAACAATCTCTTTCTGTGTAAGCTGTTGCCAGAGTCTGAGAGAACAAGCCAGCATTTCTGTGCCAGCCCATTCACATGGCCAGGTGAAAAGAAACTCATTCCTTTACAGCCTGTGCTGCCCCACACAACATCTGCTGAGAAAGTGGGATGAGAAACACCAAAAAGGGGAGAAGAGAAACAGCCGAGGCCTTCAGGTTAGAAGGGCAGCCCGTTCCCACCAGGGAGCCCCTCTTTCACTTGCAGACAACTGCTGCATTTGACATTTCAATGGGAACTGAGGCAGAGCAGGAGGGAGGGTGATGGAGGAGGGGGAGGTGGGAGAGCCCACATAAAGGGACTGAAGTGAGAAAAGCAAGGAGACAAAAATTCTGCATCTCTTTCATTTCTGCTTTCAGCATTTTTTTTCCCCCATAATATGACAGTCAGGAGAAAGAGGAGAGTTTCTTTTAAAATTAGACAGAAAGGCAGAGGGTTGGCACTGTTAAAAACTTTGAGATGAATCAATTTTATGGGGCTTACAGAGCAAAATTCTTTATTTTCTTTGGTCGTCCTCTTTTTTTGTTTGTGTTTTCAATGAGAAGGAAGAAGGATTTACATAAAATAAACAAAAAGAATGAATAGGAGCAAAGCCTGCCATGGGCACCAACAGTGGATGCTTTTAGAAAAGTTACACGAATATTGTTTCAGTGTTCAGCATTGTCTGAGGGTTCAACACAGACACATTCATCCTGGGGAGTAATTCTGGAGTCCTGATCACTTCACACAAGCCCTTCAATGAGAGCTGCATGCTTTTTTAAATCTGCTTTATAGAAACTTTCATCCAAACACATCAGAGTATTTTTTAAAGGCTTCAAAGCAGCCCCGTGCCATAAAAGGGTATTATCTCCATTTTACAGAACAGGAAACTGAGGCCCAGAGGGAATCACAGAGGCAACATCCAGAAATGAATCACTGGTGAAGCCTGGAATAAAACTGGTTCCCTGGAGCACCATGCTCTGAATGCAGAAATGGCCTTGGCTAAGTGAGAGTCTCTCCGCTGGGTTTTATGTCAAGCCCAAATATGCAAATCAAAAATAATAGACAAATAGTACATTCATTTCTACAGCCAACAGATATGGATTCACAGTCACGGCTGTCCACGTACCGAGACGCATTTGGTGAGAAGGTAAGGGAACGGCTGAGGTGGGAAGATGACAGAGGAGAGCCCAGGAACAGCTCCCCTGAAGGCAGCACAGGGAGGTTGAGGACTTCCTCAGAAGAGTGAGGTGCAGCTTGGGTTCAGGTTCCACAAATCAAAACAGGAAATGAGGCATTACATCCACTGGGACCTTAGGTTTGCTTCTTTCTCGATAAGGATTCCTGTGAACTCCCCTCATGGTCAGTAAGGGGCACAAAACCCCCAAAACCTTACAAGGTTAACGCCACGCTCAACGTCCAACACACGCTGGGCAGCAGGGAAGCTCCAAAAGCCCACAAAGCCCTGAATAGCCAAGCTATAACTCTGAAGCGAGGATTAAGGGTTAAAATGCTTTGTGTTCAGCTGGAATCAGTCTAGAAAGAGTTCGGCATCACTTACCCTTTTGTGTGTTGAAAAATTGCCAAACTTTGAGCCTTCTCGACTGCTGTGACCATTACCTCCTTTCTGTCTCTGCTCCCTACTACCCACACAAACCAGTGGTTTCCTGGCCAATAGGCCAGTTTGCACTGCGACAGGTTTAAGGGTGGTGAAACAAAGCCAGAGGTGCTTCTCAGCAACACGGTCGGCGTGATGTGTATCACACGTCACAATCAGCAAGTGCAACCTCCACCTTCCTCCTACCAACGCAGCCTCACGGCTCAGCCCAGGGCTCCCCAACCTCCACAATGTCCATTTTCACTCTTTTACACATCACAGGCACCCCCAAGCAGATTTGAAAATGCATGGGGTCCATCAAAACGCATGGAAAAAACTTGCTAAATTATTTTGGACCAGTTTGGGACTTTTGCTGGGTGGTTTTTTTTTCAAGTCAGAGGACTGCCTACAAACATTTCTGCTGATGGCAAAAAAAAAAAGAAAAGAAAATCTCTATTACCTTTTCTTCACCTTTGCAGGTTAAAGTACGAACTCTGTTTTAAAAGGATCCAGGAGTTGTGTGCAATATGTATTTCATATAAATATTTTGTATTTGTCAGACCCTCAGCAAGTCCAATATAATGGCAGAGCAGGTTTCAGAACCCTGTGCAATCCTAAAACCTCTCTACCACACTCGAAGGAAATGGCAAACATTTTCAATCACATCTTTTCCTCCTGCCACCCCCCAATGAGAGTAAATGGAAGTTTACCTCTGGTAGAAGGAAGCCTACCACATTCTCCAAAACTTCAGGGAAAGTTTCAGCCCATCTTCTGAAAACTCCCATTTTAACACTGGAAAAACATTTAAGATCTTACAGCCTTTTCCCTGTGCCAAAATAGTGGCTGGTCCCAGGGACGGGTGGATTTGCTGCCTGTCCAGACTCATCACCAAAGCCCAGTAGATATGAGCATCCTAAGGGGTAAATCTGGATGAACCACGAGGTGATCCACACTGACTCACCCAAAGCCAGGGAGATGGTGGATTTCCAGTAAGGAGCTGTCTGAACTACACGGCTCTATTTTCCATTTGCAAAATAGGAATAAAAACTACCCACACAAGCTAAGCCCATCGAAATCCTGCAGGGAAGATAAAGCTGCAAAGTGCTAGTAAAAAGTTAAAAACCTTCCTAGTGCATCAGAACCAGCTGTCAGGGAGAAGACAGCAACAGATAGAGGAGGAATTTATTTTTTTCTCTTTTTGAACTATAATAAAGTCACTGTTACTATTGCAGTTTTGACAACAATAATGCAAATTAGGGAACTTTCCTATATCAGTTTATCCCCACCCCACCCTTCTGTCCTCGGCAGAAGTGACTAATTGAGTGACAACACAACACAGGCACCAAGGCTCTCCCAGCCTCTGCGGCGGGTGACAAGGACAAGTCCACCCACCTCTTTCTGTAGGGGGCTGAAGCCATCTCCTCATGCCCAGCGCTGAGAGGTTTCACTGTTTCGGCTGCCGCGTCTTATAACACATACTCAGAAACCAGATATCGGTGGGGCAGCAGTGAGTAATGCGCTGGCTGCTATCTGCCTCGCTGAAAGGGTGATAAGAGTCAGGCGGAGATAGTCCCACTTCCCAAATTAGACAGTTAAACGATCAGGCCCTTGGAAAAATAACACCACAAGCCCCTCCCCACCATCACCTTTCTACTCAGAGATAGGCATTGGTAACACAGCCCTGGCTGCAGCATCAGTCCCTGGTCTTCAAAAAGTCATCTCTCACACAGACAAGATCATGCAATTGGTTTAGATTTTTCCATTAAAAAGCTCATTTGAATGAGCATTGAGTTTTCTCCCCATTTCTGGAGTAGAAATGGGTTTTTAAATGAAAAATATGATCAAGGGGACAAGCTGCTGTTCCTACAGGCTTTGGTGAAATCTTTCAGTTTGCAGATGAAGTACAACTTTTTCCCAGCCAAAAGATACGGTGACAACGTGTCTCTGTCAAAACCATTCCTCAGGTTAAGTGAGGCGCTTGCTCTGCCTTTGGCTCAAGCCAAGTTTTTCAGTTCTAGTTCATACATATTCCCCCCAAAGTACCTGCCTCAGGGTCAGAGTAGCATTTTAGTTTAAAGCAGTCCTTGAAGGTCTTTTCCAACCTAAATGATTCCATGATGGCCTTGCTCTGCTGTAGCAGTTGATCCGTGTATTCACACTGTCAGCTGATAGGGGCCAGTAACTTCTGGCAGAGGCAGGAGAGGCACTTAGGTGGGTGGTGAGGAGAAGCAATGACACTTGGACCCACCTCTACTATTTGCTTCAGGGAACCAAAGCCAAGTTCCTGATATGTTTGGTCCCTACTTTGAAATTCCTCCCAGTTCCTGTGGTAGGGGCTGGCCCAGCTACACCAGCCAGCAGGTCAGGCAGGGATCTCAGATGGTTCAGGCTGGTTGGCACAGGCAACTGCATGGTGACAAGGAAGTCTTGGTTATGTCCACAGTGTTATCCTCAATGCCCTCTTCCAGAGCAAGGAACTTAAGAGATGCCTCAAGAGAGCACTGAGATGGTGCAGAAGGTTTCTTTGCAGAAGGGAATAAAAACAACAAAACAAACAATAACAATAATAGACCCCACAAATACCTCAGAGAATGGAAAATCGTTAAGAACTTATAACTGAAATGATTCTTTGGATTTGGTATTTTTGGTGCTCTGTGTTCTTGTTGTACCTCTTCAGCTTTATCTGCCTTGGGTATGAAGCACTGTAGGTCCACACCTACACACAGGAGCATGTGTGTTGCGCTGCAGCTCAGGTGTTTGCAAGCTCCTGGAGCAAGGACCATTTTTGTGCAGCTCTTAGCACCAGCTTAACACCATTTGATTTTCCATCCCAAAAGTTTTGGTTTGCCAGGTTAACTCCAGGCAGAAATGGGTCACTTGGAGACCTGTGAGCTGTAAGTGCTGAATCTGGAGCCTCCTCCACTCACTGCTCCCCAGTCACACTCTAATAAATCAGGGGGGAGAAAAAAAATAATCAGAGAACAAAGTTTAAATAAAAAAATACAAGGAAGTCATCTGTAAGATGTATGTGGGTAACTTACCTTCTTGCTGTTACAATTAGCAATTTTTTCAACTGAATTTAAAGCAGATGAAAGCCCCGAAGGCTAAAGTCTGCTAACTTCACCCCCCACCTACCCAGCAGTTCCACAAATAAATCTTGTGGGTTTGGAAATAGCTCTTTCCCCACCTCTAACCACAGGCTTGACAGTCCCCGTCAAGCCTATTTCATTAGTTTCTGGATCTTTCATACCCATACAAGTATGCATGCATACGCACACACGTACAAAGAGCTGCCCACTTACAAACCTGACAGGTAAAATTATTCCCTCCTTCTACAGACCTCCTAATTGCCTCCCCTGGGCTCTTGCGATGTGTAAACGTCACTGGCTAAATATTAAGTTCATGCAGTGTCACCATTACGCCTTTCATTAAAGCAATATCTGTCTCGTAGCTCAGCGTACATGTTACTTCTGATTTCACTGTTAGGACCCACATGTAGCGTGTAACTTTCCAGTCCAACTTTAAATCATTATGCCAATTTCCTGCAGTTATTTAAGGATAATTTTCTCAGGAACCACTTGAAAGAGGATGGTGGTATTTTTTAAAAACAAAACTATATTTTTTTCTAAAATACATTTTGCCCCAGCATAATGTACTTTCTCTTGACAATTTTCTTAATGCTTGATAATTCTGAATGCTTGATAATTCAAGACCTCATTCGTTCAATAGCATTAAAATTGAATCATGAGGATTATTAAAAGGTAAATGCTTACAATATTTACCATCTTAAATCTCCACTGCTGGAGGCTTGTTATCACTTCACAGTCTCCACAGTTCTGTAAATTTTATTTTAATTTCTAATTAAGCAGAAGTGAATTTCACAGTAAATTTTCAAAAGTGAATTTTCCCATCACTGATGTATCTTCTCCACAAGCTACTGTTGTTTACGTTTCCTGAAATTCAAATCAAGGAATATGCCACCTGCGGGGAACAGCAATGATTTTAATTGGATTGCAGCAACTATCAAGAGATAAATAAGCAACAAAAATAATTAGTGTCAGCAGTTCCTTGTTTGCAAATCAGGACCTGTAACACTTGCTCCCAAGTTCAGGATGCAAACCAGCTCTTCCCCAAAGACCTTTTGAACCCCATCTGCAGAAGTGACAGGACCTTTAATATTGAAAGAGCCAGCAGACAGACAGAAGAAACTGCATAAGAATGAGACTTAACCAGAGAAAACTTCAAAATGGAAAAAAAAAAAATAAAATCCTGCTGCCAGCTGTGGGCTACTCAGAAAAGAGTAATGCCAAAGTAAGATTTATTGTGTTAATGTACAGAAAATTTCTACAGGCTGATAACTTGTAACAAAGTGCATCATTAACAAACAGAATTAACTGATTTATAACAAAATGAACTGTCTTCAAATTGTTTGGCTTAATGACACATAGTGAGCAACATGATAGTTGTTTTCTTCTTTGTAAAGGTGCAGATAGTAGAAGCAAAGTATGCAAATCCAGATGCTTAAACCTGGGCTCCTGAGTGTATATTTGGCCATTTAACATCCTTGTTCCAATTTTTAAAATATTCTTAACAGCTCAGCAGCTTCGAAAACCAGACCATAATGTTTGTACCCAATTAAGGATTTTTGAAGCTTGATATGTGAAAGCGTAGGACTAGAATTGTTGGAAATGAACCACTGAAATACCATAATGCACCCACTGACTTGCGAATTGATTTCTTTCAACAGCTGAATCTGCTGGCTGCAGGTTGAACAGGGAGTCAATAATTCCCACTTCTATTTCCAACTCCATCCACAAGAGTATTTGGGAGCATTTCTTCCGTGAAAGATCATCTTCAAATCCTTCCACATGGGATATCAATTTGCCAATGTTGGTTTACGACACTGAGGTCTTTGCATTAATAAGGTAAAGACAGGAGCCCCAGTAGCTCAGTGCACAGGCTCAGTGTCGGGACCCTCCACCATAAACCTTGGCCATGGATGATTCCTACAGCCAGGCTACAATGTCCTTTCAGACTGCAAACCAGCATTTGGCAACTGCAACAGATCAATTAGGGTACAAGCAATTCTAAGAAGACCAGCTGTTACATCTGCAATTGGTAGCTATGAATTTATATTCCTCCTTTGCATCAAATACATAACCCTTAACCAAGAGTATGGAAGCACTTTTGCTCCCCTCCCAACAAACACATAAACCTAGTCAAAGGTGCAGGTATGCATACATTTATTCCAGCTGTAGGCTGAATGTATACATTTGTTTCAGCTGCAGACTAAATACCATTTTTTTTCGGGTCTGACAGAAAAAGGAGCTGGAGAAAAATACGTCAAAGGAAAAAAACCAACAAAACCAAAACCCAACAGCCAATCAGGCAATGGCTAATAATTAAAGCTGATTCCCACCGCAGGTGTCCTATTTCCCCCGAGGGCCACCTCTTGCTGTTTGTGCTCCCCCCACCACCAGAGATACTACAACTCAAGAGGCAGCCCAGATGGGTTAATGCACTGGAGCAAGACATGCTCTCCTTCCTTCCCCCTCCTCTTCCTCCTGCTAGCAGAGGCAGGCCAGCCACAAAACCATTTTCATCCAACACACCTTACCCCTTTCCCCATCCCCAGCTGTGTAATGATGCTTAAAATTACCCCAGAAGGCGCTTTTCACTGGGCATAATTATGGGCACTTGCAGGACACTGCAATTAGTACAATATTCCCCACCAAGGATAATGAATTAAGGAGATTCCCATTAGGGGAGGACAAGAAGAGGAGGCAGAAGTAAGAACAGGATTTTCAGCCTCAGGTGTCCAGGCACTTCAGGGTAGAAAAAAACCAACACACAAACCACAAAACAAAAAAAAAACACACCAAAAATCAAAACCAAACATCCTTCCTCTAAGTTTTTTGCGAGTTGGAAAATGTGTAGTTTGCAGAGAAAAAAGGAGAGACACAGCTACATTCAGCGTGTTCATACTTGTTCCTTTCTTGTAGGCACCAGGAGAGCAGAAACACCTTTCTGCAAGTTGGCCCCCATCCCCCTGCACAGGTTTTCCCTTCCCTTGCACTGCAGTCACACGTTGGCCACGCGATCATGCGATGCCCAGCCCCACCGACCTGGGACAAATGGCTAAGACACCTTCTACAGAGAGGTTTTCTGTAAAAATGGCTCTGAAGCATGTCCTTCCCTTCCCTTTTCTGCAGGAAGAGACAGAGCCGTGCACTGATTTGGAAAAACAGAGGCCCCCAAAAAAACAGCTAACTGCTTTTGGTTAGTAATGTGGAAACAGGAGCCTGGCCAGCTCTTACAAAATACACTTTTGACACTGATCTCCCAAACAGGAACAGACTTGTTCTGGCTGTACGTACGTGTACACACACCCACACACACAGATGTGAGGGGAAAACTCGGATCTTCTGGGCTCCAGCCACCAGCACTAAACCAGCCTCCACCACCACAACCCACCACTGCAGCTGGTGGTGGTTCAGCTCAGGTCGATGCTCGGACACCGGGACACCAAACTGCTGGTCCTGACACTGACCTTGAAGGGGACCTTACATCCACAGGTTGCAAGGGCTGGGAGGACCTAGAAAAGCGTGGAGGAAGGGATGAGGGTCTACATCCGTCAAATCAGGCAGTTAAACAAATTGCCCTTCTCAGGAGCTGCGAGTGCTCCAGGTGCAAATCTTTCAGAGTTTGTGACGATAAATTTCCCCCCATCCTATTAATAAAGTATAACAGCAATTCTGAGAATAATAGCCTATTATCTAAAGTCTTGAGATGACAGAGCAATCAAAAGGAATGTGAACTATAGGGCTGGGAGAATCAGTTCAGGAGGAGTTTGTACCCTCTCTGCATGGCACACGAGCAGAGCACGATAGATTTAGTGGTTTCTTAGATAGAAGAACACCACAGAACAGTGGCTTTATAAAATAAAAATAATCTATCAAATGTACATTTTTAAACTGTTTTTAGTGCACATACGTCAACTGTTTGTACAGCTCAGAAATATTACCGTGATTTGCCATCTAAGCCTGCCAAAGAAATAGGTGGGACATACCAAACCTCCACCCTTCCTACGCTTACAGGTGTCACCAGGCTTGCAGGCTCTGCCACCTGAATGCAGTGGGACAGGTGGCAACAGGGACAGCAAGCTCATGTTGGTGTCTGCCACTCTTACTGCAGGTGGAGAACACGTTTTTAATATTTTGCCCCATAAGAAGATGCATAGGAAAACTGAGTTTAACTAAAGGCTTAATACAGTTTTGAGATCAAAAATTGTCTGATGTTTTTGTTATCACCGGGGACATTTTTCAGAACTGGATTATAGCCAAGTCTACACTTGATTTTCCATTTTTTTTGGTACTTTTGTAGGAATCTGAAATTTAAGGAATGTTGTCCAGAAAATGACTACTTGTACACTTTACCTTTTCTTCTAATGATGCCATCACTTTTCCTTCCTCCCTTACTTCTCTCTCCTTTTCTCTCATCCTTAGCCAAGGGTTGAATTGTCCAGAACACCGTCCTACTGCGTTACACAACCACTAAGGAAAAAAACAAAACAACACACCAAACCTTCTGATTCTTCCTTGCATCTAGCCACTAATGCAAAAACCGCTTATGACTAAATGATGCTCCTCCATGCTTCATTACCTTCTATCAGTATGGAAATCACGATTCGTTTCGAGTTCTGCAGACCTGACACTGGAGACAGGCATGGGAGAGCAGAAGTTTTTTGCTTTCTTGGTGTCATTGGGCTTGTTGCCACCGATTTCGGGGGTGTCAGAGATGTCACCCATGGAGATTTTACGTGATAGGCTGCTGATTCCAATCCAGCCCCAATTAGCAGCTGCCTGATAATTGTTGACATTGGAGAGCAATGAAGTAAATTGGGGGCCTTGATCCAATGAACCATAAAAATAAATAATAACCATAAAACTACATCTGCACTATAAAATCTCACACAACGATTGCCAGTAATGATGCCTGCTATTTATATACACTACCTGGCTGGGGAGAACTCTACACCTAGATTCATAACAGAATCTGTCGTAATTATCTTTATGAGAAGGTGAAGGGTTGAGCAGGCACTGAACCCTCACTATTTTCCTGCCTTGCCCCTAGTATAACCCAAATTAGGGCTGATACATTGTGGGTAGAAAAGTCATAGTATCTCCGCCCACAGGGTCTTTCAAAAAATGCAGGTTTTAAGCACTGTTATGAAGTTGCAGGAGTTGGATTTGATCCCTCCCTCAAGAACTAAATGAGCTATTAAATGTGGTGGCAAGTCCAGGGAAGGTCTTCAAATTTGCTTTGAGCAAATCTTTGAAACAAAACATAACCACATTCAGAAAGACTTTTTGTTTTTATTCACCTTTCCCATCCTCTTATCTTCACTATTGCTTTAGCACGCATAATTATATTTTAAAAGAATATATCTGCAGAAATAATTTTCGGATCGGAACTTCCTGAGTTATGATTGCCTTTTGCCAGAAAGCAGTATGTGACAAGTTACTTGAGTCAACCTGGGCTTGTAAAAATGATCTTGATCTTTGCCAAACCCTAGCTGTGGCTGGTTCTTAATGAACCACCAGGCAAGGAATAACCTAATGCTAATTTTAAAACTTCAGTATGGAAAAACCATGGAAATTTGGTCTTGTCTTACTAGCTCTTCTACGAGTCCTGTGCAACTCAGTAAGACCAAGGCACCAGAAAGGCTTTTTCCAGTGGTTTATTTAGATCCAGTTCCACATACCTTTGCGTATCAAACTCCCATTGCATTTGAACTGCAGAGGAAAAGCCTGAAAGTTTTCTTAGGGCTACTCTAGGTTGTACAAAAGAGAAATTTTAATGCTTTCCTGACTCTACCAAGCTTAATACATCAGTGTTCGGAAAGAGCTCTGAGATGCCTACATAGAAGATGACAGAATATAAAGTTATTGTTTGCAAACAGCCTATTGATGTTTTCTCCAGAGCAGCCAAATTAATACAAGACTAAGCACTTGCCCATGTTCTACGTAATTAATTCAACACTCAGATGACATTTCATTTAACCAACACATATCATATCTTCTCTTTCAGCTGAAAGAAGCACTGAAGTTACAATGTAAACAGGTCAATATATCATCTACCAGCATTTTTTCCTTTGTGTTTCTCCTGATCCCTGAAAGCCAAAAAAGAGGTGACGCTTTCCCCATCTCGATCCGCTTGCTCCTTGTGTGACACTCTTAGAAATATGACAGTCAGTAAACTTCCCACAATAGAGAAGTTTTTCACTTTTGTTATATTTGTTCACAGCAGAATTGGTTACAGTTGTTTGTTTGGGTCTGTTTTTTCCCCAACTAAAAGAATGTTTTCATGTAACTAAGAAATAGAATTGCCAGAGGAGGTTTGACCACCTGGTCCTGCATCCTAACGCCGATGGGGATCGGTCCCAGCTGTTTCAGGGGAGGTTTGTTCCCAATCCCCTTGTGTAACGAGCCAGTCTGCATCCTGAAACAGGAGGCTTTCCTTCCCCTCCGAGATTTAAGAGAGAATTCACAGCTTCCCAATTATATTCTTTCACATTTTACAAAAATAAAAAAAAATCCCAAATATTTTACACTGTGCTCTCAGAAAGGTACGGTAGTCAATAAAGAATCAGCAGATTTTCTGGGCAGCAAAAGAGCTGGCTCTTGCACCCCCAAAGTGTTTACAGCCTTCTGTGACACATTTAGCAGAGAAGAGCTTCCTGCTTTAGCAGATACATCTAGACTTGCCATGTCTTAGCCAAGATTTCAGGAGATAAATTCAGCTACCTTCATATTGTACGTAAAATATCACAGCCCCTCTCCCGGGGGGGTTGCTGGAATTGCCATTCGGGTTTCTAATGAGGGAAGGAACTGGAACACCGTAAACTTGCAGCTTTGTCCGCTTCACGTAAATCAAAGCACAGCTGCAAAGTTTGGGAACAGAAAAAAAGTGAGGGAGGGGGGGAAAAGAAAAGCCTCCCACCACACACATCCGAAATATAAATACTCCTGGCTAGTAAATGTCACTTGACACTCTCGCATCAAATCTGTCATCAGCTCGAGCGTTTAAAGGAAAAACGCTGCTGGGGTTGCGTTCACAAATCTGTCCCTCGCGCTAATTTACAAGTAACCCTGTTATATTAATTATTCCTAAGTATGCCACAATGACACATTAAATTTGCATGCAAAAGCCTAGTTAAAGTCGGAACAAGCCAAGACCTCTGAGGAAACACTGCATGTAAGAGAAATGTATTGTTTTAAATAACTACCTACTGCTGAGCTGGGGCACAGAACGTATTTGGAAGCAGGAAAATTGCACGAGAGAAGCAAGAATATTTTGGAAACAACAGGTTTGGGTCCTGCTAACATTAGAACAAATGGACAAACATATATTAAAGTTGGTATAAGGTGGTTTAGGTGTTTTTTTCAGCAAATAAATGCAAGCATATATTTGCCTAGTCTGCTGATCCCTGGGGGTGGGAGTTATCTCTGTCTCAGTCACAGCTGTAGCAAACACGTGGAAAATGCAGGTAGCAGAAACCATTCCAGTTCCCCAGAGGCTAAGCAGTTGCAAGGACTATCCATAGTTCAGTGGAGCTCTAAATCAAGTTAGCAAGCGCTGGCCCTGTTGCAATTTGCATGGACCTTCCCACAGTGCACCAGGATGTTTTTACCTCATAACAGATACCATCACTGCTAAGCAAATTGCTTGCATAATTATGCATATTTGCACAGCGCCGTCAGTTGCAGCTGATGTCACTTGCCGATTATCTTTCTCCTCATTTTTTTCATCAATGGAAGCTAGTTGGTTTTTTATTTGTGACTCATTTTGCAGGATTTATTATATGCTCTGCCACACCAGGTGTACTTTTAACACTTGCTTTAATTGCCACAGACATGTTGTTTCAGATGGGGATGGGGTGGGAAAGGTGGCTGGCTGAATTCACCCTTCCCACCCCAAGGAATGTTGTTATTAATTGTAATTTATAGTTTCATCAATCACACGATATTGTTATTTATAAAGCAATCAGTCGCCCACATATGGGTTATAAAAGGATTAAATCTCATCGTGCCCCGATGAATCAGAGTTCAGTATATTTTAGATTTCACATCCTCAGCTGGCAAAAGCTTGCTTTCAAGCAAGATGCTGTTTATTTTTAGATTAGTAATGAACAAACATCAGGAGTTCATAGGAGAAATAAAGTGAGAACCACTTCTCTGGGAAATGGAGTGATCTTACAGCAAGGTGTTTGCCCTTAGGGCTGTCACTGAAAGCAGCAGTGCAGAGACAACACCTAAGTGCTCCTTACATCGCACCATCCGTCCAAAAAATTGAATAATGTACAAGTTTGGCCTCAACATACCATCCACCTTTGGGCATGTTATCAGAAAAATACTTCCCCAGGACATGAAATCACAGGTTCATATACAGGAGCTACACACAAAAGAGGTTGGCAGGGAGTGAGGAGGACCCCTGGCGTGTATTTCATGAGGTGGTCTCCCAGACAGGCTGCAGGAGACGGTGGCCTGGTCAGATCTGCCGTTAGGTAGAGCTTCACCCAAGCCACAACAATTTGGAAAGAAGATGAGGGATGAAGGAGCCTGGCTCTAGCCCATCACAAGCTGCTTGGCTTCCTGGTTCCCATCCCACTTGGTTATCCTGACAAAATGAAAATACAGTGTGAAAAGCCAGTGTGACAATGAGCTGCATACTCAGCTTCAAAAGCAAGTGGTCCCCAAAAGCCAGGCTGTACCTGCAGCTCACGGACAACAATAGACTTGATTCTCCAGGGACTGGAGAGGGTACAAAGCCTTTGACCTGCAGGTCACTGGTTCAAAACCCAAACAGATTTTGCGAATGATCAAAAGTGGCTCCTGCCTGATTGTTGTTTACATCTTAAGTAAGACAGGAAAGTCTTATACCAACTCTTAGCTGTCCACAGCTTGACAGCCACCTCTTGGTGCTCAACAGCAAGACTTTCAGTGGCAGCCCCACATCTTTGAGATGAACAAAACCTGAAGTCTAAGCGAGACACATTCTGGGATCAGCCACACCCCAGGTCACTCAAACCATCAGCAGCCACAGTCACCAAATACATCCCTGGAACCAGTTCAGCACCTACAGTAGGAGTCTAAAATCCATCACTATAATCCTAAGGGATTATCCACAGTCAAGGAGGAACAAGACTAAGAAGATTGGAGAATGTTGTCACAGTCTGGTCCTATGGCACATAAGCCTTCATCTGCCAACATCATCAGCCTGGATCTTCCAGCACCCAGTTAGATAGGGGATACAAGGTGCTGGATGTGTCCTGGCTCCTTCATGAGCATCACCATTGTAGGGCTTTTTGCAATACACAGTCACATCTACCACTTACAGTTATTCTGAAACCCAAGAAAAAAAACCCTTGCCACTCTCGCAGTGCAACCCTGACTCATCCTGCAGGGAAAGGCATGGACAATTAAGAGCATCTGTCAGTAAAGCTGGTGACAAATGACTCTCTCTCATGGCTCTGAGCACACATACTTTGGTGCACAGCTTTGGCAACTCTGGAGTGGCTGGGAAATACATCACTCCACAGCAGCCTCCCCAAGGCTTGTTTACCTAGCAAGCACACTTAATAAGGAGCTTGTTAAAAAGGCTGTGGCTATAGAGCACTCCTGACCCATCGAGAAATCAGGCTGGATTTTGATGTTGATCATTACTTATTGAGGGGGGGAAAGCACGCTTAAATTAAAAGCAAAACCAGAGTTCATTAGGCATGTAGTAAACAGGGCATTAAGACAAAGGCACTTTGCTCCTCTCTACAGCCACACCTTGAGACACCAAGAGTCTCACACCAATTCAACAGTGTGCACTTGCTCAGCAGGTAACCTCACACTTCTGTTCCTCTGTGAACATTCAGGGCCCTGTTTCTTTGTCAGAAGAGCAGTTTTGTTGTCAGAGATAAGTCTGCAAGTCTGCAGGTGAAGGCAGTGATCACATGTGGTGCTTCATCAGGCATGAACAGCAGGGTTTGGGGCTACTGTGCACGGGGAGGCTGTGAACAGCCCTGGTCCAGACACTGCCTTTTCCCAATAAACCCCTGGAAAAATCACCTGTTGCACCCCAGAAGTGCAGCTACTCACTCAGGGGAGAGCGTGGTGCTGCTGCAAAGACACAAGGATGTGAGACTAGAGAGGGGAAAGGAGAAGTGGGGACTCAAGATGAGTCTGGGGAAGGGAGGAAAGGTGTTTCCCAAAGTGTCTTCTGCAACTCAGCAGCAACTTGCAGTCATTCTTCATAATGTTTATTATGATGAAGTTTTAGGTAAAACATAAATGGACAGCACCAAAGTGTCCACTCTGCTGCCTCACAGTTCAACACCCCACACATGGCCTCCTCCAAGAGGCGAGAACCACCTCCCATGGTGTGTCTGCTGGGGCTTACTCTCTCCTTGGCAGCATCACCCCAGCAGCACTGAACTTCCAAACCACGGTACGATCATCGCAGCATCCCAACACATGAGACATGCTGTCTGACCAACAAAGTGACACGGTCTGTACATCTGAACCTAAATCAGGTCTATAGCAGTGTACTTTGTTCAGCTGCAGCTCTGTGAGCTCTCCTTGAACAATATTTCAGATTCAATTGCCCAAGAAATCCATCCACCACTTTTTACCATCCTTGATGTTGCCATCAAGATCTCCTTATCATGGGATTAGCTGATCTCTGGGGCATAAGCACACAGACATGGTCTCTGTCTCAGCTAAGAGGTCTCATCCCCTTTCCATCACCCCTTCCAGTGCCCTATGATCCAAATAAACTCGGCACTACTCTCATTTGCAGCCCACACAGGTGCAGTGCAGGAAAGTCCCTGGTCACAAAAGTAAATGAAGACTTTTCCCAAAAAACCTTCCAGAAGGAAGCACTACAGAGCACAGCGAACTTTTGGCACACCCAGGTCTTTCTTAAGTGGCCAGTCCAGCAAGGACATTTGGCTGATGAACAAGTTCAAGCTCACCTCTGGCCAACCCTTACGCAGATGGAAACCACTGACTCAAACCCAGGTTCCCTGACTGCTCTCCCCACCCATCCAAGGAACCTAGCCACTTTATCATCCCCCTGGAGCCTTCTAGTACTTATTTCAAGCTTCCCACCCTGTTTTCCAAGCTAAGCTGGGCTCCTCTTAGCTACTTCCAACAGCAACAAAAAAAATTCTTCAGCAAAAGTCCCAATATCTCAGTATCTGAAGTCAAAACTCAGTAAGCGTGCATGCCTCAGAAGAGGACCTTAGACTTGGTAGATCCCATGGGACATCTTTGCTGTCAGTCCCCAAGTTGCAGTGCTCCTCAGGTCAACACCGAGCGACATTCTCTTATATCACCTTTTCCCAGGACTGGAAGGGAAGGAAAAATTAATAATAAAAAAATCAACAAGAGCAAAAGTGCAGACAGATCTTTTGTCTCTGAGCTGCCTGTCACTGTACAGCCAGATTCAGAGTTTAAAGGAGAGGATTTATATGACTGCCTTGCCAAACCAGGCTCAGATTCTCTTTCCAAGCTTGGGTAAAACCTAAGATCAACTTTTCTGTCTGCTTTAACTCATCGAAGGAAAAGAGGTTGACTTTAATTAATTTTGTCTATAAACAAGCTGCACTCCCTGGGTAAGGTCTCATACAAGCTTAACACAGTGTTGCCCAGAACAAAGGCAAATCTGACAGTAAGTCAGGTAAAAGAGAACTGACACCACTGCTCCTTACAGAGTCTTATTTGCAAAATAACCACAATTCACTGCACATTGTCAGCTTGGAGGAATCACTTTCCACCATGCAAACACCTCATGCCCTGGCCATACACAAGTGTCAGTAGAGACAAATCTGAACTGAAATTTAATGAATCCAGCTAATTCATTATAGGAAAGACTTATGTGTTTCAGTTTTGTTTCATCTTGGTTTTTTTTTTCCATCTAAGCCAAGCACACCAGATGGCCAGTATCACTCTCATTGCTAGGTACTAATCAACCACTTCCATATGATATTTGCCATGAAGAATTAATACAATTAGGTCAGGATGTAAAGACATCACATTATTCATGGCAGTAAGCCCAGATTTAGTTTTTATTCCTCCTGCAACTGTCTGCAGCCCGGGTGAGGTCAGACTCCAGGTCCCTTTTTGCTGCAGTGAGCTGAGCTGCTCCACATCTCGTTTCACATCACTTTTGCAGCTGCAACTTTTGTTTCTCTTCCATAAGAAATACAGTTAAATTCAGCTTTGAAAAGAAACCTTCCAAGTACATGCTTGACAAAACGATGATGCCTTTCTAATATCTCCTACTTTTATTTTTCAAGTCTCATTTTCCCTTCTTTTCCAGTCACTGCAAAGGATGCAAGCAATATAAATAGAGAACTGGTGAAAAGCAAAGGACAGTCTTCAGTTGGCCAAGCCCTCAGAGCCAGGAGCTCACAAGAGCACAGGAGGGAGGACAACTGCCACACACTTACACACCCCATCACGGCGCTCCTCTCTGACTGCTCACCCAAAAGCGAATAAGTGGACCAGTTATTTGTCACTGCTTCATTATTATTACTTTCAATCGTTGGTTTTTCCTTCCTTTTATTTTTTATATCTAAGCAATTGAAATATAAACAATTTTTCCTGCAGCAAATGTTATCCCTGCAGCAGAAGTTATCCCTGCAGTAAGACCCAGGTTTGCCTGGAAAAGATAATTCTTGTTCTCCTCTCAGGGCAGATTCCCAATTCTCACTCACAACAAGTTTGATTTATTTTAGGGGTCCTCTTCCTTAATGTTTAAGGCTGTGAGAAAACGTGGGGTTGCCCACTGATATATATGGACATCAAGTTTTGATTCTTCATTCTTTTAAAAACATGTATGAGGCATGACTTTGGCCAAGTAGCTTGCCTCTTTTTTTTTTTTTCCTGTGCTGTAAATTTCCCATCCATACCAAAACTTCAAGCCAAAAAAATCAAAACTATTCTCTGTGCAGTGAGCAGGGCAGCAAAGGTGGAGACAGAGAGCTCCCAGACCGCAGGACAGGGCAAAAACCAACTCAGGAGCTGCTCGCAGGCAGCCGAGGGGCCAGGAAGGTTGACAAGTTCCACGCAGGGCTACCGTGCCATCCCCAGAGCTAATTTCCAAGTTGAGCTTTGCTGTCTCACACCAGCATCTCAGCAGGCCTGCCCGTGAGGCAAACCCTCTCCTGCAAATCACAGCCCAGCTCTGCTCTGTTCCCCCCGGCTACTTACAATTCAAGACATCTGTGTTTATTCCCTGACCCATAACAGAGGGTTGTTTTCCCTGGAAGGGCTCCATCACTGCCTCTCTCCTGGTGCCTACCATGTGTCCATTTAATTTTTTTAAATTTTTTTTTTTTTTGAGGAAGGTCTGCATGCTGCTATTTTCAGCACCCTCCACGTGCTCGAGGCAATTCATGCTTTGGGACACATGGCAAGGGCTGCAGAAATATTTCCTGTTGGTCCAAGGAGAGGCTTCTCTAGTGGAAAAAATGTAATAGTGCTTCAAATACCCCATTCCCCATGTACAGCAAGCACACAACGCAGATACAGTACTCAAAAAACCTGCTTTTGATGCCACACCAAGAAGAAACCCTACATAGAGAGCCAGAAAACTTAATGAGTCAATCTTCTAATCTACCACAAGACAATTTCTAAGGCAAAACATATTCCTTGTTACTGCAGATGATGCTGTTACATAAGGAGAACGTGACCTTCTCACCAGATCCCTGGACGGAGCAGACTAGCCAAAACTCACCAGATGTGGACCTAAATCCCAAACCTGTTTCTAAACAGACAGCTCTGTCACAGCCTTCAGATCTGGTCTCATCTCTTGTTGTCATGCAACGTAAGGAAGGCATGGTCCCTTTTAGGACTGCCAACCTTCACCCCCTTTCATTTTTCTCCCGCGTGACAGCATGATGACAGCAAGTTGTCATCTCATCACCTCCCTGTGGTAAGACACTAAGGGACACTAATTCACCAACCAGAACCAAACTCCTGAACTAATGTCCTTCACATTCACCTAAATCCTTCCTCGTGCTCTCTCATTTCACCTTGTGATCCCACGGAGAATAAAAAAGTGTTTATTATTATTAACAGCATTATTATATAGTAGGGGAGATTAGAAAGCACAGGTAGCAATGGGGGCTGAGTGGAGCACCGCGGTGGCGTAGATGGGAGGAGGACAGAAGGGGTTTTTGCATGGATTTTGCAAAGCAGCTCGGGGAAGAGGGCAGTGTCAGATCCCAACAATCCCTTCTCCACATGGAAGTAGAAGTTTGCTCCCTGCCTAGAGGACCCAATTCCCTTTTTGCCCTGTGCTGAGATTTCCTGGGAGATGCTTGGCTGGGACTGGACCCACTCAGGCTGCATGGGACTCAACCCCCAAAACCAACACTTGCAAGCACCCTCCCTCCTCCCAGGGGGAACAGGGAGGGGGTCAGCCCAGGAGAGCAGGGTACAGGGGTTTTGAAGGCTGACACAGCCTCAGGTGTAAGCGTGTGACGGCAGACATTCCTGTAAAGCGGGAGCAAGAGATTTGTTACCTGGAGAGGGTTGATGCTTGATGAGTGATGTCTTCATCCAGCTGTCCAAGAGCAGGATATTCTGCCCGCAGGCGGCTTCTGCTGTTTCATCAGAGCCAAGAGCCCACATGCAAGACTTAAGGTCCTTGAGACATCTGTGAAAGGAGAGGACTGAGAGGGGAAAAAAAAGGAAAAAAATAAAATATTAGCTGGGGAAAAGGTGCCTCTCCTGTTTCCACGTCAGCTGGTGGGGAGACATGGAAGGCCTTACAGAGTTCCCACCTGCCTGCACGCTCCTCACGTGGGACCTGCAGAAACGTGTTCCCCCTCCTTTAGTACTCATGTCACTAATCTGGCAGCCAGCCCTCAAAGTGGGGATTTCTGAGCAGCCATAGCTCTGGAGAACATAGAGGGACATAGGGAGTTTTTGCCATTTTTCTAATTTTCAGAATTTTTTTTTTTTTTTTTTTACTCAGAGGAGAGGCATTCTTCTGGACAGAGAATGCCAGGCTAATGACAATAAGCTTGGTTTTCTGTGGAACTTGTCAAAGACAATTAACAAGTACCCATGTACTGCTAGACAAAAATAAGAAGGAGAATTTTGGAGGAGAATACTTGGGTATGTTGTGGTGAGGAGCAAGAGCCTGAAGGAAAGGCCACTATGGACTTCTAGGTATTGTCCTGCCCATACTGCTGAATGCTCCTGCAACCTCAGAGAAACAAGTACATAAGCACATTACTCTGTGGTCTGCTCCCCTTATCTGTAAATTCAGACTGGTTCATTACCACTGCATTTTTAGAGTCAACACATGAGGTTTAATTTGTTAGTGTCCATAAAATCCTTTGCATTCCAGGGAGAGAGTTTTTTGCAGCACAAACCTCACTGCTGCCTTCTGCTGCCAAAGCACGCCCGTCACTTCTTGGTGTTCACCAGACCACAGCAAGAGACTTCCCAGGTAGCACCAAAACGAGATATTTTCCTAGGATGTAGTTCACTTTTCCTTCCTCTCACATGGATTTTGGGCTTCAAACACACCTCGAAGAACCCCACCGCCCCACCACGCAACCACAGCTACAAGACTTTGTACTTAGCAGGTCCAGCTCTCACTGTTGAAGGATGCAGCCCAAAACACGGCACCTCTGCTGCGAGTGGGGACAAGACCACTCACTAGTGCTTAGGGCTCACTTCTCATCCCCAGTGTCTGGACATCGGTGGGAAGAGAATGACAGCTATTCATTGCTTGGCCATCAGACACGAACAGTCTCCATTCATTCCTTGCCCAGCCTGGATTTCAGTTACAGCATCACACTTTCCCCTGCAAAGTCATGGTCAGACAAGGAGCATCAAGAGGAGGCAGCGAAACAGGCCAAAGGCAAGTTGAGGTAAGAGACATGCAAACAGGTAACCCCCTGCCTGCTCTGTTCAGTTAGAGTTGTTCAGGAATACATTCTAGTTTGGCTAATCCCCTTTTAGAAATATATTTCAAGCATTATTTCTGAAGATCCTCGAGGCAAGATAGCTTCAGCTATAAACCTCTTGGCTAAAGAGGGAAACCCAACCACACCCCACTTACCTCCTCATCTGAGGATGTGTCAGTATTACAATGGCTTCTAGAGTTCCAAGTTTATGGCTCAGCAACACAGAGAACAAGAAAATGGATGATCATGCATCTTGTCTGAAAGATGCAAGGCCAGAGGGGTTTTCCTAGTCTCTGTTAGGAAGAGGATTTAAGAAAGTGTCGTGGGAAAGGGTAGTTCCTTGCGTTTACACTCAGAACTGCAACACCACAGATGTTGGGAATTTGTTTTCCAGTTCATCCCACCAGTCATTGCCACCACATGGGGAGATGCAGGGGGACTAGAGCAGGGTAGAGACTGTGCAAGCATTGGATGAAGAACAAAAGGATCCAGGGAGAGCCTCACGCTCTGCAGCTGGGCACCAGTTACAGGTCTTCTACTCCTGAACTCTGCAATTTCTTTTCCACCAAACACACTTCCACTTGATGCAGTCCCCTCCAAGCTGTGTCCAGAGGCTCAAGCAACCCAGAGGACCCCAGGACAACTCACCCTCCCAGCCAGACTCACCACAGGCAACTGCAGAGGGGTTAAAAGGCTTCCCATATGGCTCTCATTGCTCTTCCTTTTATCCTGGTCATGCCCAGCAGGCAAAGGAGGGCTGGAGGAGGTGGGGAGAGGGAAGGAGGGGGTGGGAGAGGGTTAAACTTGAGGGAGGCAGGGAAACAGCCTGGCCGTGGCTTTTTAGCACAGCCAGCAAGAAGGCTGCCCGCCTGCCTCAGGGGACTATTAAGGGACTGTGGCGACTTTCATCTCCAGGTCACCAGTTCAAATCTGGTCCAAGTCAGGGACAACAAAGGTATTATGTGAAATTAATTGCTGGTCTCAAGTCCAATTCCTAGTACATGTGTGTCCATTTCAGCAAAACTTGCACCAGCCAAAGGCCACTGGAGCACAGGGGCAGCGAAGTGAAGGGTGACGAAGCTCCTGCTTCATCCACAGATGGAAACCTGCCTTCAGCAAAGGTCAGTGTGATCAAACGGCACTTGTTGTCCTGCTCTCTCCACTTCCAGAGGTATTGTTCTCGCACCACACATGCTTTTGTAGAGAAATTTCTCAGATCCACATGCCTCCAGTCAATAATTCAGAGCAATGAGTAACCCGTAACACGATGCTGGAACCTTTCCTTCCCAAAGAAAAATAACTGAGATAACAGGATGGAGTTAGTCAGGGAGATTTATAGGGCAGGGACAGTCTTTACACTCCAATTTTGCACAGCCATCAGCACAGCAGCTCCTCACCCGCAAGCTCAGGAATAAGCACAGGCAGGAGAACCCCTGACCACTTTGAACCACACCTGGGCAGCACCGCCTCTGGTTGCCAGAAAAAATCAGTGCTCTCATTTCTCTTTTAAAGAAAGCAAATGAGGACGTTTGAGGGAAAGCCACTCACCGAGGAGCTTAAAAAAAATAAAACTAAATATCAAAATGCTTTCAAGCTCACATTCATGAAAAACTGACTCAGCTGCTTTAGCAGAGCAGGAAGCTACCAGACACAAACAAGAGGGCTCACAGCAAATTGTCCATGTTAACAAACCAACAGTTCACACCAGTTGGTCTCCAGATGATATCTCCACAGCAGCGTGGGACTAGGTGAAAACACACCATGAACCTGCCTTAGTTGTTTCTGAAGTGCCTTTGGAGCTGCCAGAGAACAGCCATACTGGATACAAAGGGGCGTTATCATAGTCTTTCTGGGCAGTGTGATCCCAGACACAGGTTGAGCAACGACTTCAAGAGCTCCCAGCATTTATTTTCCATCTTTAAACTGGGCAACGCACAGCCCTGCCCGACACTGGAGCAGGCAGTCGAGGCAGGACAGCTCTCCAGTCCCTGGGGCAGACCCACCCCCCAAACCAATGCCCACACACACCAGCTCCCTCACACTAACCAGAGGCATTATTACCTTGTTTAATTTCTTTGTCAAAAATGACAGCAGATGGTCTCAGCTGGGAAATGTTGCTTACCCCTGGAGTTACAGCTGCATCTCTCCTGACTGCTCGCCTCTCCCAATTAGAAACAAATCTGCCTCCTGTCAAGCAGTGGTTCATTCTGCCCCTACAGCCCACCCCATACTGGCTCCCATTTAAAAATAAAAGATTGCCTTTCTGAGCAGCTTATTGCTGCCTGCACTGACAATAATTCTGTGGAAATTGGTCGTTGCCACTGCTGATGACCATTAGCATGCTGACCTGCTTTGACTTCCCCATCAGCTTTGAATATCAAATCAGTGATTAACGACTTCCAGTAATGACCCTGCCAGGAGCATCCCTGTGTTTCTCCAAGAAGGTACCCTCTGAACTGGATCATTACAGGAGCTTGTCATTTGTCAGCAATTCAAAAGCTGATAAGTCAGCAGCACGTACTTGGGGATGAGACTGTGCTGGTTTCCTTGATATCTGTTGTGCTTCTGCTTTTTCACCATCAGAGACAGATAAAATTAATATGGCTAAGGCCAGTCTCATTTGGTTAACATCATCTGAGAGAATAGCACATGCCTCCTTCTGATCTGCTTTCCGAAAGCATCTAATACTGACCAACTAACCCTGTGATTCAAAAAAAATGCATCAAGTACATTTGTTGCCCAGTTATAGCTCAGGCATGATTAAAAAAATATAATTTAGAGTGCCACAGCAATAAAATCTCATTTTTTCAGCTCCAAAAACACTGGTAGATTAATTGACAGATTAATCTATGCTGCATTCTGCGTGGCATTAAATAGCATCCAGTCTCCTACATGCCTATATCATCAACATAAAAGTTAAAAGAAGTGCAAGTTCTGTACATGCCAACAGGTGATCCAGATCAGACGTATCGCTGACTGGTCCAATGCACAAGTCCAGTACTAACAAGTAAGAAAAGCACAGCTTCAGAGGCAGGGTGCTGGGCAAACTAGACCTTTGGTTTGTCCAGGTACCTCAGCTACTCACAGAAGAATAAAGCTTTAACACCTCAACAAAGCGAGGGCCAGAAAAACGAATCAGAGGCAACACATTCACGCTTGCAAAAACATCCAGTCATCCCTTTGATACTTTTACAAGGGCTTTCTAAAGAGCTCCCTGGAGCTGCATCAAGACCAAGCACTGCAAAGAGCAGGTGAGCCAGGCTTGGAAGCTGCCTTCACATCTGCAAGTGCTTTATGGTCCTATAGAGAAAAAGAGAGAGGAAGAGGGGATCCTCTAATGAGGTTATTACCAGTGCCTGGCACTGCAGCAGGACTGTGCAACACCTGCTGCACTCCTTCCTCTTACAGGAAAGGAAAACCCTTTGTGTGAAGGATTTAAAGGGCTCTGACTGAGACACTGAACGTACCATCTCTCAACAGAGAGTCAGGGCCAGGGATCAGTTTGGCAAACAAAGGAAAAATTTGTATTATTTTTGACAAGGAGAAAAAAAAAAGGCAAAATAAACAGGAAAAAATATCTCCACCACCAGATATGCTTGTGTAGTTACAGTTTTAGTTTACCTAGCAGAATAGAGCTAATTGCTGGACTGCATTTAGTGCACAAGCTCCCCCTGCCTCAGTGTCCTTCTTATTCTTATTGCTTCTTATCTGCAAAGGGTTAGCTCTGACAGACTCAAAGACACCTAGAATTTCCTATTTCCTTTGGACCCATCTTTTCCAACTGTAAGCAATAGCTGTAACAACCAGGTCCCAGGAGGAAGAAAACAGTCTTATTCTAAGGCAAAAACCTGTCATTCACGTCATATTGCCAGCATCCTCACCCTAGCACATAGATGAGCCATATCTTACCACAGGCCTCTGGGGATCCCACCTTCCAACACACACCAGCCCCCACAAGCCGTACAGAGAGCTCAGCATCCTGCAGCTGCGCCCAAGCGAGGAGAGAGCCAGAGCCATAACATCACCTTCCTGACAGCCTGGGGCTTCCAGTCACTCCCCTCCAGCCCCACTCAATTTCTGGGGAAACACCACGGCAGAAGCAGAAAGATGCAGCTTTACTTTTTCCTTACAGGTAGTTGAACAAGTAGACACCCATGAGGAGTCCCAGCTAAAGCACTCTTCCACCTTCCCTGGGAAACCTTCTTCTAAGCATTTTTGTTCACTTCGGTGAAGTCTCATTCCTCATCAAGCAGCTCTCGTGGTTTTGGTTTTTCATAGCAAATGTCCAGATCATAAGGACAATTAAAAGAAAAATTTAAAAAAACCAATAACCAAAACCTCCCCCTTCTAAGCAACAGCTATTTCCTTTTTCCAGTCTCTCTTTAGTAAATTCAGTAAGGAACTAGCTTCCTCCGAGGGTCCAATCAGAGCTTCTTATCAATTAGGGTAATTGGCACCCAGCTGAGCCTGTCTCCCAGTTGGGATCCATTAACACTCAATTAAGACAACCCCAGGCCCTGCCCTCCTCCCTGTTGCAGCTACTCCTCTCCATCAGTGCGCAGGTCTGTGCACAAAACCCTCTTGAGGCCATGTGGTTGTCCATCCATTGCGTGTCTGCAGAAGCACAGATAATGATAATGAGTGTAATGAGCAGGCCATGTTCTCAGGGAGCTTTGCACATAGCTGTTCTCCTTGCTTTTGAGCTATGCAATTATTAGCCTTGCCTCCATGTCACAGGCAGTACAACACTAGCTTTGTGAGGGAAAGGGAGAGATTTGCAAAGGGTGGGGTGCTCCCATGCAAAGCTCACTTGCTCTTAGTGGCATCAGGTGTGGGATCGGTCCCTGGTGCCTTCTGCTACATGCTAGGTCCCATAGCTCATTCTCTGTGAGAGCAGAGCCTCCACTTTTCATGTCTCTGGGTAGACCTAAGTCACCTTTTTAAGGGCTTTTCTTGTTTTATCTAATCATAAAGGTCAGAAAGCAAATAGCAACCTGGCACACAGGAAACAAAAGAGCTTGATAATTTTCTTTAACCTTGTGCTTTCTTTAAATCTTAATTCACTTTGGCTGGCTGTTTGGAGCTGATGCCCTGGAACACTTTGATGTAGTTGGGTGAGGCTGGGAGCTGGGCCAGTTGTCCCCTGTGTCCTCTCCTCACCACAACAGTTTCTTCCACAGGGTCGCCCAAGGCCGAAGCCCCTGTTCAACCACGTAGCCCTGGGGAACAGAGAAACCAGACCTCCTCCTCTCTCCCCTTGACAGGAGCCTTTTCCCCATGTGAAGCTGCCAGCATTGGGCTGAACCCCCTCTAGCTACTCCCTAAGTACACTTCAAATCCTCTGTCAAACCCACAGGAAAACAGTGCATGGTCTTTTTTCGCTTTGATTTGCATCCACCTGCCTGCCTATATCTTCAAGAGCTGTGTCTTGCTCGGTTGTGCAGCCCTGAGCGAACCAAAGGTGCCAGGGAGCAGCATATGGTCCCTCCTTGCCCTCCTCAGGGATTTATTTCTATTCCACACATCTCCAAACAGCACACTAACATTTGGTCTAGTTTTAATATATACATTAAAATATCCATGTTTGTGTTTCCCTGTGTATATAAAAGCAGTGGGACAGGGAAAGGGAAATTTGTCAAGCGACCTAGCAACTCAAAGCCAGCCAGAAAGCATTTCTTCTCCCATGTTTCTGAAAATAACTGCTGCTCATTTGACTTCAAAGTAATAAACAGTACAGACATTTTCCAGCCATATTTATATCACTGTAGGAGGACACAGCAGGAGACTGGGTTAGTGAAGTAGTTTTTCTCTCTGCTGCTCATGTTCTAGATGACACTGAAGCAGTACTTTCAGAAAAATCACCCTTTCCCAGGCAAAAAAACACTTTCTTTTCCCCTTCTCTCATCTGCTGCTCCAGGAGGTTCAGGGAATGCACACCAGTTTTAAGCAATAGTCCCACTAACTCACTGCAGCAATCCAGCTCACAGGAGAGGGAGGAACCAGTGCTGCCTTGAGAGATGGGCTTTCTGGTTCTGCCTGCTGCATGGATACCATCTGTCTTAAGCGTCTGAAGTAATTTACTTCCAATTTCCGAGGTGTTTGAGCTGATCATGCTAATTTATGTCCAGCACATTAGACTCCTAGGGATTCTTGTTGGGATTGACCTTCTGATCACTCTCCTGTTCAAGCCTGAATGTATTCTGCTCATGCTTCGAGATCAACCATATTATGTCCTAAGCCTGTAATGACTGTTACTACTGCTTTTATGAGCAACTGCCTAATTGGCCATTTGTTCTGCAGTCCCAGATGCCAGACGTGACACCAATATGGGCATCACCCTGGGACTGGTCAATCATGCACAACCCACCCGTGTCCACGATGCCTTAGAGTTCCTGGGGATGTTGGGAAGGTGATGAGGATGTGCTCGTGGTGCCCCAGACCTCCTAAGCACTAACAGCAGTGAATCATTAAGTCAGAGAGCTCATTCACTTTTCCCATCCTGTACAAATAATAATAAGAAGATGGCTAAATGTACAGCCACACTGGCCTGGAAGTAAGAATCTCCTGAGATCTATGGCAGCCACATTTATGCTCTCTCCTGAGGCTGCCTACCTCAACTGCAGGGTGATCATCGTTTGAGCCTGAATCCACACCTGCAACTTAACCACTACCTACCTCAAAGCACTGCTGAAAGTGATGTCCTAAATTGTCATCCAACCTAGCTGTAAAAAAACACAGGCTCTACATAAGGTTACCTTCCACATGTGTATGGGCCAGGGAGGAATAAGCCTACCTTTCTCATATAGAAGGTAGAAAATTATTTATATTCTTCTCAATAAAGACTTTTTGGTACATTTTTCCAAAACAGCAGCTATTTCTAGGAAGAACTTGTCCAGAGAGCCAGACGAAAACGCATCGCACAGTTTCTCATAAGGGAAGAAACAGGTGAAGGGGCCATCCATCACCACATCAAAGCAGAGCTCACCCCTTTGTAGTGCTCATGAATGAGACTCGTTTTTTCTTCCCAACAAGTGGGTCCTGCACGGAAGATGGCCGCATTGATTCTCCAGCAGCTACTTTCAACCGCTGCGGCCAAACCAATCAACTGAATGTCATCGATGGCTTTTGAGACATTGACTGCGGATCTCGGGAGGTTGAGAGGGACAATACAACCTGGAAAACCCTCTTTCCTTTCAGCCTGCCCTTCACTTCCCCTCTCGCCTTGTTCTCGCCTCTCCTCTTTATTAAGCCGCTTTTGTGCGGTTTCCACCCATTCTCTCCAATACTGAAAAAGTCCAAGCGAGTGAATCTCCTCCTTCTCTTCTCCCCCACCCCCCTTTTCTATCATCCTTTTTCAAAGTAGAGTTCGCAAGGGATGGCAGGGCTTTCAGCACGTTGGGGTCCCTGCCATGCCCCTTTGTTGGCTGCCCCTGCATTGTGCTTCCCAAGGCAGTGCAGGTGCAGCCGGGTTTTGTCTGGGTGTTAAACAGGGGCTAATTAGCTGGAGGGAGGGGAATGACGGGGATTGTGGCGGCAGCATTCATCGCACGGAGACATTCAGGTTCTGCAGGAGCTGGCTGAGCACAATCCCAGCTCGTTTCTATCCCAGCTGCGAGACTGGAGAGACTTCGGGAGGCAGCATCACACCCCGCGTGTGTTCACTTGCCTCCTCTCCACTTGTATTTGCCACCATCCAGGGGGTCACTTCTGACAGGGAGAATAAATTGCCATCAGCTTACCACAGCACTCTCACCGCCCCCCCAGGAATCGTGAAGCAACATATCACCTCAGGTAGCCATGGAAAGACACAAAGTCTAGTAAAACAAATGCAAATAATCTGCACGTAAAATACTGCAGGCTGCCCTGGCATTGAGGGCTGATGAGTGAGGGCCTGCCCTGTCTTCAGCAGTTTGTCTTTGCAAGCTTTCATGAAAATAAATCTATAATGCACACCATACGCAGTTTATATGGCACTCAGTCTGGATATTTATTTTGAAAGACAAGAGTCTTTTTTTGATTTCATTTGTCACTAAAAAGGAGAAAGAAGAGTCATAAAGTAAGCAAAAAAAGAAAGAATACTTTAACCCAAACCCAGAACCATCACTGGCAGTGATTTCACAAAGTAACAGATACGAATTTCACCCCAGGTATTAGTGTGCGGTGGCTCCAAGGTGTTTGGCACCAGTGCTGGAGCACACATCGAGTAAACCGATGGTCCATGCCTGTGAGCCAGGGCACAAACCTCTATGAGCTGGTAGAAAGAAAATGAGAAATTGTTGGGAGCCAAGGACTACACGTCCCCTTTGGGTCCTCTGACCTCGCATTTCCAGAGTGAGAGTTGCTCCTTATTCACATCTCCCATTTGTGAGCCCAGCCAGGTCAGAGCAAAACTCCATGTTGTTTTAGCAGCATTTTACATTTATTTTGGACTCACTTTGGGCTGGTGTGAATAACTGCATAAGTATCAGGCAATCAAGGGAGCAAAGATGTGCAAGTAAAGCAAAATAAACCGTACAAAAATCTGAAGAGGAACAGCTCCAAAAAGTCAGTCAAGTATTTCTGATCTACAGAAATTCTGTATCTACATTAAGTCTCAGTGTAGGTAGAAGCTGATAGATAACTCTGCTGCAGTTCAGGTCAAAATTAAAAATCTTATATTGTGTTTCCCCCGTCAAGTGAAAGTTTTGCAAAGGCTGTGTTTGTGGGAGTTTTCCACAAAGGGTTTCAGGCAACATAAAATGTTCCTGGCACCATTTTCAGCTGTGTGTCCCAGAGACACTTAACTCTGTACTTAATTCAGGTTTAATAGGCTGCGATTAAGTTAAATAAATACCAGCTGAACTGATTATTTAATACGTAGTTATAGCCGTTTAACAGCCGTGCAATTGACTGTTACGTCTCAATAAATGTATGTTTTCCATCGATTGCCCAGTATTTTATTTCGCATTCCATAATTTTCCCGTACAACTCTCGACGCTTCAAAGCGCCGCCGCGGGTCACCCCCTTCTGCCGCGCCAATCCCCGCGGCCGCGGCAGGAACGAGTCCAGGAGCCATCACCCCTCCAGGGACTCACCACGGGTTGGGTCACCACGACCGGTTTCCTTCCACCTCCTCCTCCTCGCTTTTTCAGGTGATGCAAAAAAGCACCTTCGCATCCCTTCCAGCCTTGCCCAGCTGCTCGGGACCGGTAAAGCAGCTGCATCCCTCCACCCCGGCGCTGGCCTCCTTGCAGGAAGTCAGAGATCATTCTGCTCTCAACAGGCTGTAAAGAGTTAGAAGCGTCAAGAGGCTCTAGAAACGTATAATCCGGCTTTTATACTTTAAGAATTCATAGCTCCTCGCCCCGTTGACGCTTTCCAACTTTGCCCCTTCTTTATCGGCTCGCCTGCAGCTCCTTTGAAGACATTTACTCAGCTGAGAGGCATCTTTATTGCGGTGCTGTCAGGCGTTCGAAATGATCAGAAGATATATAAATACGAAGTTGTTTCTAAAACCTGCATCTATTTGCAAGCCAGCGAACTGAATAACAAGCTGTTATTAAAAGCACATTTGTTGAGGTCTGACAACTGCGCGAGGGATACGTTCAGTTTCTGCTGCAGAGCTGTTTGCCCTAACTAATCACTTCACCTCTCAAAAGACAGCATCAACATAAAAATGATACATACCTGTATTTAATTACTTTCTAGTGTTACTACAAACAAAATGGGGTTTTAATGGGTACATTTTGCAACGGCTGTTATCCAAGCATCCGCAGAAACTGCCAGCAATGCCACTTCCACGTATTATAACAACTGAATTTCCATGCCCCGCTAGAAATTTCAGGGTGCACAGTAAATAACAGGTTATTTGTCTGATTTGTGTATGTCATTGCAAGGTCAGTGAGCATGAAAATATAGATGTCATTTGAAAAGTGGCAAGGGGAAAAAAAAAAAAAGAAATAAAGGAAAAAACAGGATGTTTTTCACTATTTAGTGCTGCCTACACTTTCAGAATAAAAAAAAAGACATGCCCCTCCACAGACCTGGCTGTTGTGAGCTGTGCTTTCCTATTCAGACCCCAGCCCACTGAAGCTGGTAGTTATAAATGCTCAAGAGCTAATAAACACTTCTCAGGTATTAGCACTAGAGAACCACATGGCAAGGAATAGACAATTCTTTGTTATCATCATATGTAGTCCCTGCCTTAAAATGCCCTGACACGACTCCTCAGGCAATAAATCAGCTTTCTTTTGCCTATGTGCTAAAACCCATCTACGTACCATAAAAGCTTTTTTTTTTCTCTGCCCATACTCCATATCCCTGTGATGGCTTTATTCACTGGCAAGCACATGTGCATGCAAAAAGAAAATGCAGATCTTGCATTTTCTGAGAAATAATTCATTTTACAGGTTAATACTCCTCAGAGCAAGTGGAGAAGTCTCGTCCTCATCCAGCCAGCACGATCCTTATTTCCTCTATATTTTCCTGACACAGTCACAGCTCTGCACCATTCCATCATATGGTAGAGGTATTAATTCACTATTTCCTGCATTATACAATCCCCACTTCCTTTCCAGTTTTCTCACTCTAATGATGCTATAATAAAAAACAGAGGTAATAATGAAATTGGAAAATAGCGTAATTTCTAGCTGGCAACGGGAACTGCTGGAATAGAGTACAGCTCTGGAAGCTGCTTTGCTACTAGCTTATGAGATGAGGCTTTTGAAGAGCATTTGAATGACTGCTCTTGAGCTGCCTCAAAAATCTGCCAAAGCAGCGTTGCTGGATCTCAGGAACAGCAAACCCAGGGCTGACTCGCTGACGGTCAAAGCCAGGTAGACCAAAGAATCAACAGCTGCGGCTCATATTCAATATTGACAGAAATTCCCGCAAATGGGGCTTTTCTGGAGGTCAAGTTAAAGCTGCTGGGTGCTCCAAAACAATAATGAAACCAAGCTGCAGGGCTTGCCTCTGCTCTCACGTTCCTCCTCCTGCAATCCTGGGCACAGTCTTTGCTTCGGGGGAGCTACTCCCGATTGCACCGGAATAAACAGGATCTGAATCAGGACATTAAAATGAAGTTTTTAATGAGCAATTTGGAGATAACGTTTCCTTTCAGCACACCCAGAGACACACCCTGTTCTATAGGCTCCGCTCCTCAGCTGATTTTCAACACTTCATTCATGCGCCCATGACAATTCGTTATACAGATGACTTTTCCCAAAAGAAGTCCTCATGATAGGGTTCAAGATATGGATCTTCTGGCTGGCTTCAGCTTCCAGAACTCCTCATACCAGGGGAAATGGCATTTCAAAAGCTGGGCGTTCTTGAGAAATGCAGTAACAATCTTCAAGCCTTATTTGTGGGCTGAGCTTGTCGCTGGAGAAGCTATCCAGCCAACCTGCAATGCAACAGGTTGGTTTGAGCTCTGGACAGAGGCTGCCTTGAAGTTGCACAGGCAGCTACTGCGGTGCTATCTGGATGTCATTGAGAACAAACAATTTGGTGATTTAAAGAAAATCTGGACATTTCTCACCCAGTGCATCTATCAGCACTCTTTGGCCATACGAAGGAGACAGTAGCTTGGATGGTTTTCTCAAGCAAGCAGGAGAAACACCCTCTTGCTCGTACTGCATGGCCATAGAAGCAAATGTGAGGAAGGGAACACCATCTCCAGAAACGGTGACATGCTACAAAGACAACTTCTTGGTGCATAACCAACCAAATCAGGAATGGAGAAGCTTAGCAGGTACTGACGGAGGGCAGACTATGCAGGAGGCTGTCCCCAGCCGCCGCAAGGACACCTGTTTCAAGGTAATTTCATGGGTCCCTCAAGCTGAGCCCCTGAGCTCACTCTCACCTTCCATCAGCTCCTCCAGTTGCCTCATTTTTTGCTTCATCTTCCACCACAGGAAAGCACTCAGCTTTAGGACAGGCCTGGCTTCACCCTTCTCCAGAAGAACAGCGGGTTTTCAGAGGAAAGTTTAACTCTTCAGCTCTGTAGAGAACAGGACAGAAACACAAGATCAGGGAATCTCTTTTATGGACATCAGTTGGGGCATCACTTGTGTCAAAGTGGTGATAGCCCTCCAAGAAAAGGGCAGGCAGAGAGAAAGGGGTCACATGGGCTCTTGCACAAGCTTTAAGAGCTCATGCTGAGCCGCCAGACCTGTATCTCATCCTGAGACACAAAATCCTCACATGGAAGAAAGCAGGAGAGAATTTACTGCTGCTCTCCGCCGCCTCCAATGAAACAGAAGCCTGCAGCCCAGTCCTTTGGCCAGCACTGCCTCGCTCACTCCTACAATCAGAGAGAGCTCAGGGGGCAATAAACAGCACCCAGCTGGTTGCAGCACAGCCCCAAGCAGTCACAGATTTCAGTGTCTGGAGTCTTTTAAACCTTTGCAAGCACGGATTTAACAGAGAGTCTCATTTATACAGGTGATGGTGAACTGCAGCTGGGAGGAGGGGGTGGGTGGGTGGGTGGACGGAGTGCACGGATGGACCCAGAGACACCAGATCTCTTGCTGGTCAAAAAGTGGTTGAAAATGAGATGCAGCCAACTCTGATTTCCACCACAGGTGGAACTGAGGTCCTGGGGAGCAGGAGGGTTACGTACCTGGTGTCAATGCAAAAAAAAAAAAAAAAAAGTGTTGTACACTCCCTTCCCACAATAAAGGAGGAACGGATGCCCTGCGCCCCATCATCCAGACCTCCTCACCTGGCTGCCACCACTCTCCAAAGGTCTGTGTGCCTGTAGCAGTGGCCACAGGAGAGGATATTCTCTGAAATGAGAACCAGATCCCAGGCTGCATCAGGTACTTGGTACAGTGAGCAGAAACTCACATCATCTGTCTTTCCCAAGATGGGAATTTCATGCCACAGCTTCTACTTTTTGATCCAATAGCTGTCACCTGAAACTGCCAGTGTTTCCAAGCATGACCCCGAAAAGAAAGGCAGTTGCTCGATATAGCACTATTCAAAATCTGCCCAAATGCATGATGGATTCAGCGCCTGAGAGTTTTGACCTTCAAATCTCCCCTTCAGCTTTTCTATAGTCTGTAGTCAGATATGATGGTGGTTTCATTTATTCTGGGTATGTAGGCAGAGACAGGTGTCTGTTGACTGATGGCATCAGGTTGCATAATTTGTTTTTAATTTATATCTATCCTCCCAAAGAGCATCTAGTGGAGGGAATAAAATAGATCTGAAGATAAAACAACTGCTTCAGGGTGGGAGGGATGTACAGAACATATAGTCCCCTCCTTGCAGCACAAGTCAGTCTCTGCTAAATACCTGAACAGACATTAGCAGCTCCTGTGGGCTTCAAACTATCATTTATGCTAGAAAATTACACAGGCAGTCTAAGTGGTTAGGGCCCAAGTGGAACTGGTTTTGGAGCAGATATTGGGAAAGAGAGAAATCTGGGATTGTACTAAACCACAAGCCTGGGCTAAAGGGATCCTCAGGCATGCCAAGGGTCAAGACACTAGAGACAGGGCAAGTGTCCGAAAGCAAGAGTGAGGTCAGAGAAAGGCTCAGTCATACCAGACCATCCTGTGAACTCCCTGGCCCTTTTTTGCAGGGATACCCTGAGAAACAAAGGCCAGCCTGGCATGGTAGGACAGGTTATCTGGGAGCAGGGACAAGGAGAGTCATGTCAGGAAGCAGAAACAGGCCATTAGGACAAAACCACAGGGAGTAAGACCCAGGAGAACAGCTACAGCAAACGGCACATCACAAAGGCAAGAGCAACGGGTGGGATTGACCCAATATCTCTGCCAGCAGCAGGGACTGGCGAGTCCCAGGCCTAACAAGATTCATCTGCAACTAGCTCACCAGCCAATTTTTTCCAGGCTTTGATTAATAAGACAATCTCTTCTCTTTACTCGTCAGCCACACAGTTTGTTGTGTTTCATTTACAGCTCCTTCTACTCTGCAAACACAAGCTGCTCTTGTGCTCGCAGAGACTGGCATCCTGTGTTAATTAATCCTGTGATGTCGAGAGTTTCCTCAGCATTTTCAAACAGCCACACCTGACCTCTGCATCTGCAGAAAGACACCCCCTTTTAATGCCCTTATCACCAGATTTCACCGCAACTGTAATCAGCCGTCCTGCCTGGGCAGGCTTGGCTTTCTGGCAGCAGGCACGTGCCCTTTCTTTCAACGGATGCAGGCACTGCCCTGCGTTGTGTGTGTGGCCACTAGCTTGCATGGATATATGAGCAACATTAAATTCAATCCCAACAGTAAGAGATCTTTGTGCCATTTGTCCCTTCAGCACCCCTGCCTGCTCACCACAGCACTGGCTGCAAACAGGGGAAGTGTCTGCATCTTCTGCATCCTGAGGTCCATGAATATTGCAGAGACAATCAGCTGGCTCCTTCTTTTCTCTATAGCTGCTTTTTAACAGTGACTAACACGTAAAGTTTGTTACCTAGATTTAAATCATCCTTGTGCACAAACCACCAGTAGTGCATTTAACCCACCTGAATTCCCTGCTTTGCCATTCAAGGCTTCCCTGGGCTCGAGATTCAGTTTGCAGCTGGCAAGAACACTGTTTTGGACTGCAGCACTGCACCAGATAATCGTTCACACGCTAGATTAACTGGTCTGAGTCCCAGTAAAGATGGGGAGCCAGTGTGGAAAAAGGCCCATGTAAACCAAGCGCTCATCCAGTTTAATTTCATAGTAATGCCTCTGCTCACATCAAGGCTTAGCTGAGATCCAAATGCTTCCTTCTGGTGCAATACTGATTTGGGTAAACCTAGCTATCCTAAAGTCAGGGAGAAATATTAAAAATAATTAATAGGACAGGTAGTCACTCCCAGCTCCATCACTTACAATGGAAGAAAGAAGCCCTTTTCCTTGATTATCGTCCTTAGTGTTTGCAGGCACAGCCTGGCCCTGTTGGCAAAGCATGGCCAGCAAGGAAAAGAAATCCATCCCAATGTGTGAACCTCTCTGTGGCTTTGAAAGTTGATTTGACTCACTACCTCATTACTAAGCATAGCAAGACTGTAGGGAGAACTGAAGGGGAGCCCAAGACCAGCAGAGAATTTAAGCTCCAGCAATTGTTGCTTAGATATAAACCAAAAACCTTTAGAAATAAAGAAATTGCAAGATCCAGAGCAGGGTCAGTACCTTATGAATGACCATTGGACTCTAAATTTCCATCCAGCAGATGAACAAGCCATCCAAGAGAGGTGGCTCTGCGAGAGGATGGACAGCCCCAGGAGACCAGGACAACACTCAGATGTAGAGAGCAAAACTGATATTTAAGCAGAGCTAGCCAGGACAGACTGGATCATATAATTGCACTTAGTAAATTCTGGATCCTGGCATTGGGTATCCTAATGTGAAGGACTTCTGGGTTTCAAGTTTGCTTCATACAGGAGTGAGCCTCGGGAGAGGTGGGATGGGGTGAGCCATGCTCTGTACAAGACAAGGTCGATATCCAGCACTTCCATTTGGTTATTCAAATCTAGCAACTGTGGGAAACCCTTAGAAACTTCTCCCTGGGGTATCTCTACTAGTTACCTAGAAACCCAGACTGAGTTTTATGAGCAGAAAATATGTTGGGAGGCATGTTTGCCTCATCTGCTTTAAAAAGGAGCTATTTTCCCCTTTTCCCCACCCAGCAATTTCATTAGTTGAGAACTATTTATGGGCTTTAACCACCCCTCTCTTCTTTGCAGTCTGGATTTCCCAGCCACAAGAACATCCCAAACTCTTTCACTTCCAGCATTGTGGCCTCACCCAGACGTAATCTGTACAAGCTTCTGTGGTATCTATAGGGTTTTCTGTGAATAAAAAACCCTTTATGAGCCTAATACCTCTACATGCTGTCCTGAGACCTACTTGCAAAATGGATTTTGCCTGGGGGGAAGCTCTACCAAACCCACTGGAATTAAATTCCAGACCATAATTGAACCCAGAGAGTTTTTCAGTTGATTGTCCTCTCCTTTTGTCCAGGATCTCGCCGAGTTTTCTTTACAGCCCGCTTGCCGAACATCACAGAGCACACAGCCCAGCAGCCAGCACATTATCCCCGCACGCCGAGCGGGGCTTTCTCATTTCATTCATCATTTATGGGCCGCGGGAGCTATTTCCCAAAGTTAGCGCATGGCCTGAACAAAGCCAGAGGGGCTCTGCGGCAGGGCGGGAGGCGAGCGAATTAGCCTTTCACCTTCGGAGGCCTCGGCTCAAATCCTGGCTCAGGTTACCGAAGAAAGTGAGTCTGATGGGCTCTGCAGGGTGATGCTGCCTGGTGGAGCAACCGGACCAGCTGAGATGTGTTACACACTCCCCTCGGCCCCACACGGGTGCCCATCGTGGGGCTCCACATCCAGGGGACCTTGACCAGACCAATAGTTTCGTAGCTACAAATTGCCACATCTCTAAGCAGCATCCGAGGCAGGGCAGTGTGAAAGTGAAGGCAGGCTGGGTAATGTTTCCCCATTTATTTCCTTTCCCTTGGGTTCTCTGATCTTTTTTCTTCAGCCTAAGTGGGCCAGCAGAAAAATTTACCGGCTCTTTCTCTCTTTGTCATTCTGCTTCTTTCTGCAACTGATGATGCAGCTAAACTATAATATTTTTCTTCTGTACTTTTAACTATAAAATGCTAGGATCATCATTTTTCTTTGGTGGGGCTCTGCTTTACCTGGAGATGAGCTGCTGAGGGATTTATTTCTTTAATTACACTAGAAAGAAGGGGAAAAAAAATATTCTGGAAAAAAAAAAACAGGACCCAAAATTCATCTCAAGCTCTTCAGACTGTTCCTGGAGATAAGACTGAGCTTGACACTCAGAAATGTATTTTTAGAGAGAAGCTTTACTGTTTTAACTTGTATTTAACCGTAACCACCAGCTGTGAGATTCTGCAACAGCCTTCCAAAAAGAGTATCAGGGGCAAAAATACAGCTTTAGAGATGAAGGTAGAACAGTTTAATGAAAGCTTAAGATGTGGCTGCCAACAGGAGAGCTGCACTTTTTTAATTTATCTGAGATGTGGACTACTTAGGGACCCAAAGGAAGTTAAATTGTTTGCATCTATAAAATGCCGAGGTTTGGTTCAGAAAGAAGTGAAGCCAAGATATTTTTCCAAACCAGCTGATCTCCTGGCACTTGAAGGAGGCTCCCTCCTTCAAGGGACAGGAAAGTTCCTGGCAATTTCAAATTTTCTGCCTCCTTACTTGAGGAAAAGTGGGAACACTGAGGTTTTTGGGATGATTGGAGCTGTACCAGTGAAGAATAGGGTGCAGAAGACAGCTAGAAGTGGGCTTCATAATTGAGTTAACAGCCAGGTTTGTCTCTTCACCCATTCTCAAGCCCAGAACTCAGCCACCATCCACAAGATCAGTTCCCACACTTGTGTTTTAGGATGAGCCAGTCAATCTCAGACCAAACACACCAAAGGCTTGGCCCTCCCTCCAGCACGTACCTCCAGGAGCTTACCAACTGCTCCTACAAGACCTCCATGCCCTGTACAAGCTCAGACCTTACGCAGCTCTCTGTGGGTGCTACTCAGCAGACCTGCATGTTGGACACAGATAACCTAGAGCCAACCAGTGTGAACAGAAGGTCTGTGAGTTTGGGGGTCTGGGCTTTTGAACCCACTCATCTGGCCATGAAGGCATCCCATCGAGGCAGAGCACGGACGAGTGAGTTTTTCCTGCTGTGGCTCACCCCCCTGCTGTTTTGTGGGAGGTAGAGACCACCACAGCTGTCAAGCAGATACAATCCACTGGTGCTATTTTCACTTTAGGTAGTTCTTTTTCCTTCACGAAGGATAAAAAACAAACACAAGACTCTTTGCACCTGGTGAGGAACGGCTGTTTGTTTAGACAGCCAAATGAAGTCATCGCTGAGAAACGATGCCCTCACACCCCCTTTAATACTCACTTGCCAGAAACCATAATGGAGTGAAATGACCCATCACCATCCGCAGCTGTCTGATATAGCCAGGAATGTTTCTGCCTCCTACTGCATCTCTTCTAACCGTACAAAAGCCAAGCTGTCCTTATCACTGTCATTTAACGACAACAAAACAAACAAACAAACATCTCCCTAAGATGAAAGGGAGGTGGAAATTAATTTTCCCTGCAGTTTGCCCTGGGAAGCTTCTAATGAAGGCTACAGCACCTGAGCCTGCTCTGCTGTGGGGTCTGGCCAAAGACTACACCAACTGTCGGCCCAAGTAAAGTTGTCTTAAAGAAGCTCCATGCTTGAACACCACCCTCCTCTTCAAGACAAATGGAAAACTAAGCATTTTTAATTTGCATTTTAAAACAAAGGCTTCTAATATCCAGACCATTAACTTGGCTATGAGGCTTTCACAGCAAAACTTGTTACCCGTTATGTGTTTTGTTGTCATTAAGATATATTAAATACTATTAATTGCAATGCCTTGCTATTATGCTATTTGGAGACTTGCCACAAGCCCGCTTCCGCTCAACCTGTATTATGCTGTGAACCTTGGAGGCATTTTAAACATCTCGTGTAAAATTCATGAACAAGAAAAGGAGCCTGTCTATATTTCCAGCATCTTGAGGGGCTGGGGAGCCTTCCTGAAACCCACCTCAGTTCAGGGCTGATCCCTAGCAGCTACTACATCTCAATCCAACCAGCCGAGCCCCCACTCAAGCCCAGATGATTACCACACTCTATATGCACCTTCCTTCTAATGAATATAGGCTTACGGACATCTCATGCATTATTTACCAAGGTGTGCTTATTATGATTGCAATGATTTAAGGCAGTTTGTTACAGGCACAGCTCTGAGTGATTGCGATCAATAGAAGAAACAAGAACAAGCCAATCTGCATGGAACAACAGTCCTGGTCCTTAGGGGCTGTGCTTCCCTGATTAACCCTTCCCAACCTGGCAGCAAAAGAGCCTAGCATTTGTCTGATAGACACAGGTAATTGGCTACCCTCCCTCTTGCCCTCCCCACCTCAGTCAAGGACAAAAAGGCATTCGAAGAGGTTATCCAGCTGTTTCTTGGGGCAGGATCCCAGACTCTGGCACAGCATTCCTCATGGTTTTTAATGTGTACGTTGGATGTGGCTATAGTCTGCTCATTAGTGTATGTCATACCCCCACCTCCAGGCCCCATATACAAAGCCACCATCTCTTATCAAATACAGATTTAGACGTAGTAACATTTGCTGCTAGCTGCGGAGATCGCAGCCTCTGAGGATAACTAAGACAGCAGTGAGAAGTGGAAGCAGGAAGGCAGAGGGATGTGGAGCAGTTTCTGCAACGTCCCAGGTTTAGAAGCAGATGGGTCTCAATTCTTTTCACCTGATACCTCTTAATATACAGAAATATAATTCAGCATTTGCTCTGTGCACCCTGGGAGCTGGACCAGATGTCTGAAGCAGTCAAGACGACACAGTGATGTTTATGTAATATCCCACCACAATACTGTGAGATCTCAAAGGCTAAAAACATCTGCCCTGTAGGTGGTTATAGCTACCAGGGAGCAGGTAGCTACAACTTCTGGACAGGGTAGCCCAAAGGAATGCAGTTTTAAGAACAACCAATAAACACTGCTTTAGATTTATACCCCAGCTCCAAAACTCACACCAAGTGAGTCTGGAGATGTCTTTCCCCACCGAGTATACAACTGATCTCAGCTTGGTGCCTCGCTTTTACACAGGACCTTTGGATCGGACCCGGCACACAGGAAATATATTCATTACTTCAAAGGGGAAGCAAACAGGATGTCTGGACAAAGCACCAAATAAAAGGCTAATGACACAAATGGATATTTAATACAATGACTTCCTCTGATTATCCTATAAGGAAACACTTCAAATGCTGTCCATTTTGTACATCCTGCATCATTGTAATATGCTTCAGAGTGCGGGAGGGAATTTTCCACACCGTGCACTGGTGAGGCGAGGCCGTGCTCTTACCTGCCTGTTGCAGATACGATGGCTCAGCTCGGCAGGTGCCACCAGCTCGGGGTCCCGGGATGCTCTGCCCAGCAGCAGGATAGCAGCACCCTTCCTCCTCCCTATCAGCTGCTCAGCATCTCCATCATGGAGAGACAGGTGAGAAGGCACCACCACCATGGCTGCTCACATACAAAGCTATTCCTGGTGATACAGAGGAGACCAGGGTTACATTTTCCCCATCACAGCCAGCAAATACCAGGAGCTGGGGCTAACACCAGCACTGGGATACCATCGCTTGTGTTCAGCCCCCAGACTCAATCTCTCCAGGACTATTAGTAGCTTGAGCCATCCGCAGGGCACTTTTGTGCTGGGGGGACATCACTGGACAAACAGAATCTAATCAAAATCCCTGCTTAGATTAAACCAAGACAGGGTTTCACCAGCACAGCACTTGTTCCACACGCTGGTGCTGATCCCTCTGCAGAAAATACAACTGAAGCCTTTTGCTTTAGAGCAACTGGGGGGGAAAAGACAAGAACAACATAGTTCAGCTTTGAAAAAAAAAAAAAATTGTTTCCAGAGTCATCATGACCTGATGATTGCTTTGGGTTAAACTAAATCCAACCCAACATAATTTTGGCCAAGAGGCCAGAGACAGCAGTATGTAAAAGAATTAAGATTAGATTCCTTTTTGCTGGAGAGAGAAGCCTGAAAAACTTCTCTGCAGAAATTACTTTTGATTTCTCTTTGATTTTTAATGTGAAAAATGCAAGTGAGAATTGAGGTCTATACAGTTACTGAATAGCAAAATAATGACTCCATTAGGAACACAAAGCTGAATGATTGAGGAAAGTTCCTTTCCAGTTTAAACTCGTAGGTTTTG
Source organism: Trogon surrucura (assembly GCA_020746105.1). Lineage (NCBI taxonomy): Eukaryota > Metazoa > Chordata > Aves > Trogoniformes > Trogonidae > Trogon > Trogon surrucura. The sequence goes on along the minus strand of CM036627.1, from coordinate 15,587,557 downwards.
TTAACAGTTGTTTCATTCCAGTGCCTAGCCAGCACTTTGTTTAAAAGAGGTCTTTGTTAATATTTTGATTAAGTTAATAAACATTATTAGGCAAACCTGCCTCTACGCAGCCAAAGAAGACCTCCTAGCAAAATCAGCAGAGAACGTCTGACAGTCCTAAGAATTCCAAGGTAAGAAAATACGCAGGAGCGGGAAAAAAAAGAAATTCCCTCAACCTGCGTAGTCTTTAACTGTTCCAGCAAAATTAAATACATAAATAAAATGAAGACTAATTAAACAGCAAATTTCATTACAGGCTGCTTGCAAGGCACTGTTCTTCCAATAAAGGAAATCTATAGTCTGGGAAGGAAGAAGAATATTCTCTAATGCCTTTTGAAGCCTGACTTTCTTCCAGTAATTTACACTGTTTGCTAGGATGATTCTGCTGAGGAAAAAAAGAAAAAGTTGAAAAAAAAACCAAACCAAATCCTCTTCTTGATTTCTTAGCAGCATCCTTGGGATAAACCTTGTTTTCCTGATGCAGTAAAGAAGGTTTTGACCAGTACAGCCATCGCTGTTAGTAATCAGACTCTAGTATCTTTGTACATGGTGTGAATTATAGTTATTTCTGTATCAGTGATGCAATAGCAGTTTTCTACCCATCTTGAGTTGTTCCTAAGCTCAAGGGAAAGAGGTTCAGTCAATCCCATCTTCGCTGTACAGCTGCTTTAGGAAAGAAGCCAGTTAGTGTTCCATTCCAGGCCAAGAAAAATAATTTTTAGGGATGAGATAAGACGGAATTTGATCCTGTTTACAGCTCCCATTGCAACCAAGGCCAAGCTAACAGACCTGTGGGAAAGCCTCACTGTCTCACAGAGCATAGGTGTCACTGAGAAGACAGTTTGCCCCAGAGGGCTAACGTTCCTCATAACACCTTTACTGGAGCGACATGAGGGATTAACTGGTTTCACTATTTGATAGCTCAAAGCTCCCTATTGATTCCCACCTACTGCTGACACTAGGAAATTACAATCAGTTGCAGTCAGTTTTCACACTAGGACAAGACTGCTGGCAGCAACACATAGAAGGCAGAGGGGGGAAGCTTACAGTCCCATTACCTGCTCAAGCAGACCAATGCCAATAGAGAAATCAAGATAGAAAATCAAAAAACCACCTTCACTCAAGCTTCAAGGTCATCTCCTTCTCCTCCCACAAGAGCCCAAGACTCCATCACCTCCTCCAGCCTGGGAAATAAACTCCTTTCACAAACGACCCATTTCAACAGGCAGCAGCTGATGCTCCGCCACTTATTAGCATCCACCTCCAGCTGCTGGCTGATCACACAGCAGAGGAGGTTAAGTGTCACTGGAGCTTAGCAGCAAGATTGGACCTGCCCTTCTCCAGCTGCATCCGCTGTGCTCTTGGGGCTGGGCCAGGCTCAAGACAGAGGATCTGATGGGGTGGAAAAGGAAATTCTGTGCATTCCTCATCCGTAGCCTACATGCCAAGTGAAATGCAGCGATGAGTAGCCAGACCAGAGAGCTTGTCTGAGGCGTCATTCTAGCTGCAAAAATTGCGATGTGTTTAAAGCACTGTTATTGAGCTGGGTCCAGAGAAACCAGGCTGCTAGGGTTATGAAATCATTCGCCCTCCAGTACTAGTGTAACAGGTGAAACGTTAGGAGGAGCATAAATCCTGGGATACACCCTCCAAAGACTGAATTCTGGCTTAGGAAAAACACCTGCCCTGAAATGTTCTGAGCATGTGATTTTAATTTTATTTGACCTTTTCGTGTCTCTCCTTAGCCAGGAACAAAAATATCTTCCTTAGAAAAATTTCTGCCTGGAAATGATGGTCCTTTTTCCTCAAGTCATTTTAAAGGGAAGAAAATTGCTTGTCTTCCAGAAATATGCTGCTATGAGCAAGCAATGCATGAGCTGCCTGTTCAGAAAAAAAAACCCAACATGTTCTGCAAGAGGAATTCTCCCAATGCTCATCTGTGCTTGTACTAGCTATATCCTAACAAACACAACTGTAAAGAAGTTAAAACACAACAGCAGGAAAATCCAACAAAAATGCAATATGTCCTTGATAATTAACAGATGAAAAAATCCAGCTTTTGGTTCCCTGCTCCCTCCTGCTGGTGCATTATTAATTTTGTAAATGGAAATCTCCCACAAGCAGAGCCACAGCTGCTAATCACAGCATCCTGACAAATGCTGGTGGGAGCAGTTTCTTTTCATTGCCCCATCTGCCTTTTTTAGGGCGTACTATACTCCAGCCACCACAATAACACCAGCTCCTTTCTTTCATCCCCTAAAGCCCTGTGGAGTTTTCTGGGGTGCCCCAGATCCAGGTCACGTCCCCTCAAGAACAATCCAGCCCATCTGATTTTAATCTCACAGTGTAACTGGAGCTCTATGGACATGAAAATCATAAAGGACATATGAGGTGCATCACTGTTGTAAGAAGTGATGGAGAAAGGTCTGCCCAATGCCCATGCCCAGGAGTGTCTGTCAGGTATCCAGCATGCAGTCAGACCTTTAAAACTTTCGGTATGAGGGAGCTAGAGCCAAAAATACTAGTGACAACGGGGAGAGAAGACTCATCCCTCATAAAATGTAACCTGTACTTTCCTAGCCCATCAGCCAAGACATCTGCCAATACCACCATGGCACCTCAAGCATTCATCCGTGGTTGCTGGTGGGACATCAGCTCCAGCCCAGGACAGCTTGGAGAAAGCTCACAGTCAGGTTTCAGTACAGGCATTTCTGGCAAATCTACCTCTGGTTCAGCAACGACACTGGGTTTGGAGGCCTGGTTTTGAAAACTCAGCAGCTCAGCTAAAATCACTAAGGAACAGAATACAGCTGGGAGATGGTGCCAACAACCAAAGTGAAACAAATTGCTTGGAAGAGTCTTCCAGGAAGCTGGTCAAGCTGTATGGGCATTGTCCACACAACGTTTTCTTCACCACAAAAACAATGTTTCTGCCATTGCTACCAATAATTTCAATCCATCGCTTGTAAAACAACTCCTGTGTCTGTAAATCTGTTTCATGAAAGGGTTTATAACCTTTGCATTTGCACCATTCAGTGTGGGACTTGCTTCAAGCCATAGGGCAGGTGCATGACCCAGATCTCCTTGGTGGTCACCTCTGGTTGGTGTTAAGTGTCACATCTGCTCAGAGGAAGGTAGAACCCTCTTTGGACACCAATCCACCCCAGCTCTATCGTAATCCAGGAAGGGGGATGAACTTCAGGAAGGAAAAAGCAAGAAAAGCAATATGTGAGGCACCATTACAAGGGGACTTCTCCAGAACTCTCTGTACTATATGTACCAAACTAGTATATGTACCAAAATATAGCATAAATTATCCCCAAGCAGTTGACCTAAAACCACTTCTGCCTCCATATAAGGAACAGTTTCAGACTGAAATGACTCTGAGCTCAAGCAGGCCAGGCTGGGGGCATCAGCTGCATAAGAGAAATGGGTCACAGATCAGTGTGGAATCCAGGAGGTGGTTGGTAGGGATGTCACAAGGGATCCTTTGTCCATCAAAGGGCTTAGTTAGCAGCTGTATCTGATGCCACTAGCAATGTATTCATATATTCATGCTGGCTAAATAGCTTTTGGGGTTTAAACTTGCCTACACTGATGCTTCTTTCAGATGGATATTGTATGTTCAGCATCCTCCCTTAATCATCCCATAGCTGTCTCCTACAAGATGAAGTTAGTCTCCATTCAGTGCTGACTTCTGCGCAAACTTGAGTTCACATTCCTCCAGACTAAATGGCCAATGTAAAACTCTGGGATAAGTATCAGTAACAACTTGTGTTCCTTGGGTAGAGTGGAAATGTGCCCGGGAAGGATAATGCCTGTGGGTCCAGTAGACAGAACTCATCCTGAGTTGGCACAGGGTTTGGTGTTTCATTGAAGGACAAGTGACACAAGACCCGCAGCTTTCCTTCCATGTTTCTTCACAGAAAACAGTTGTGATTCAGGAACAGTCTTGCAGCATATGTGCTGAGGGTAAACAACTGCTCTACTTTTAAAACAGTTCAAATGGGGCTATGATAAAGTGCACAAAACTCCATGTCCTAGAAGAGTTTTTCCAGCCCTGCGTCCTACGGTCTTGTTACTTTGACCTTGCCTTTCTACCATTAACACATACCACACATTTTTCAAAAAGCACCCAGCAAAATGAGATATTTCACCGCATTTGATCCTCCCTGGGAGAGATGAGAACAAAACCTCTTAAAGCACGTTAATCCCATCACCAGAGCACTGCTGAAAGATGGTTGATACTTGGGACAGGAGCACTTGCAAGGATAGGAAAGCCTATAGCCTTACCAAGGCTCCCACATCCCACCCCAGCAGTGGCTGCCCATCAGTGGGTGGTGAAGCAATTCTCAAATATAGTTTGTCTAGCATAAATAAGTCCAGAGCAAGGCTCACTCATGACCGTAAAGCACACAGCACCATGGTTCAGACCCCAAGATCTGCCTGTGTAACGTATCGCACGGGGTGGCGAGCTGGTCTGGCAGCTTGCGTAAGGGACCACAAACACACACTGCTCTGCACGTGGGTCAAACCTCCACCTCAGCAGGAACCCTTGTGTTTCCATCTCAGAGAAACCCCAGAATGAGACAACTTGCACCCACTGGACCTTCATGAGTCACTTGTCTAGGCGAGAAGAAACCCTCTAACAAATACAATGAAATAAACACAGTCTAGACGAAGGGTGACAACTTCAATAAGAGAGAGTCAAGCAGCAATTCCCATCCTGGGGCTGGGGCAGGTGGCAGCAGCAGCCGCAAGGCTGTGTATGGGCTTGTCCTCATTTTTGTCCTTTGACCTTCTCCCCCCATCCCAGCAGCTGAGCCTTGTTTACTGGCATTTCGGCAGCCCATCTCCTGTTTCCATTAACCCCCCAAGGAGGTGGGAGGGAGATAAAGGAATGGGCTTGTCATGCAGGGCAGTTGGTGCTCTGCATGAAGGGCAGCAAGACCTGCTCCCAGGCAACATCACAGGGAGAGTCCGAGCCAATATTTATCTGTGGGAGAAGCATGGGAGACAGCAACCCAACGTGGATTTGCTACTTTGCCCGGTACATGCGCACTGGGAGAGCCAGAGCATTTACAACAACTCTGAAGACTTCAGCTCTGTCTCTGATGTTGCACATCTCAGGGGGCTTTTACTCTTCATACAGACAGACGGTGTCAAAACTAGCCCAGCTCTGCCTTCGGGCTATGTTTATTCAACACAGAGATGAGACATTTTCAGAATGCCTCCGCTGAGTCTAACCTTGTAAGAGAACAAAATCTAAACTTGTCCCTACCAAATGACACCATGGAGGCTTCAGTGCCCCTGGACATCTATATGTCCCATGGGTTAAATCCAAGACTTTAACTTAAAAACAACAGGGAAATACTGTCCTGCTGACAGAGCCACTGAGTCCAACTGATCTGAGCCACTTCTGGCCAAACAGATCAGAGATGAATGGTACGTGCTAGAGGCAAGAAGGCGTATTGCCCATTCTCCTTGCCTGCCCTGATAACACTGCAGTTACTACAGCATGGCTGGCACCTGAGCTGTAGCTCGGGGTTACTTCTGAGGACAGTCCTGAGCTGTTCCAGTTATGGCCCAGGCCAGTGCTGCACTGTGAACGCCCAAATAAACCCTGCTCCAGGGAGTGTGCATCTAGGAAATGCCCTCCCACGTCGTCACATTTTCAATCCATAGTGAGAAATGAGCTAAGCTTACCTGCAAGATCATCGAGTTTTAGATTTGGAATATTTATATTTATGGCTTTTGGCTTTTCTTTTTTCCTTTATGGAATCTATTGTTAGCAACAAAGAAGGTATTTCATCTCTACAACACTGCCAACCTTGGTTTGGAGAAATCCCATTAACAACTTTACAAGATAAATGCTGAACCTAATGACAAACTGCCGTAAAGCTGTTCAGGATGGACAGACAGACTATCTCCTTCTACTCCATAAGTACTTCAGTCCAGCTGCAGTCAGACAGCCCAGCTTAGCCGTAGGTTTATTTGTCATACAGGGACCTGAAGGACAGTGAAGGGCACAGATTCCTCATTGTTCCTCCAAGTACAGGTTCAGCCTCCCCACCCTGTTGCCTGGGAATTACCAAATGCCACAGAGAACAAATTGAGGATTAAAAGGACCCCTTGGTCCCTCAATGTCCCGCTTTGCTGCTGGCCCCGGGGACGGAATCGTCCCCTTCTCTTTGTCTCTGATCCGGGCTTGGGCAGGTGGCGACCCACTCGCCTTCCCTGCTGCCCGCAAGCCTCCGGGTGCTGATGAATATCCATCTAATTGGAATTAGAGATTCTCCAGACCAGCCCTCCAACTGGAGAAATTAGCTAGTTTATTCCAATAAAGATGCTAATATGGGGGGCTTTGTGAAGGGCGAGAAATTCCCATTGTCATTCAGAAGCAATTTGTAGCGGATTTGAAGCCTTTGAAAAGGTGACGTGCTGGTGGCTGGGTTTGTATAATACTCATCCCCGAAATTCACAGCTGAGCATTCTTCCCCTCTGTATGCTCCAGTGCTGCCCAATTTGTATTCCCTCAGTGAAGAAGCATTGGAGCGGAGCAGCAAGCGATAGCGAGAGGGAGGTGGCTGGTCCCAGGGAAGGGGATGTGGCAGCTGCATCCACTCGGGGCTGCCAGGGATGGGGGTGCCAGGCCAGCCTCTCTGCTGAGGTGGGCAGCACAGAGGCTGAAAAAGGCTGCTTTGGAGGAGAAGGGTCTTAGATGCCTTCACCCAGGTGGTATTAATAGCTTAATGCTTCTTCAGGGTCTTCACGACATTTTACTGGCGTTGAACTCCTCCACACAGCTCCTTTGCTTTGCCGAGCTCCAGCCTCCATTACTTGTTTATTTCTAGATTTAAGTTATCAACTCTGGAAATGATTGAGACTGAAGTTAACACCACCTCTCCAGAACAACATCAAAATCTTTAATTGAAATTTCCAATCTAATTTAATTTTTTCCCCAACACTCTCTCTCTCCAGATGTAGCATTCTGAACTCAAAACTATGTCTTGCATGAGGCATGAGGCACCTGAAGGGACTGAATTATCTAGGGAGACTCAAGTCCTCCAAACTGCTCGGCAGGTGACATTTTATGGACCTTCTAGCCTCTAACGCATCACTCACTGCAGCAAACCTAATCAGTATTTTAGGAACAAAGCATTTGCAAACTGCAAGCTAAATTCACATAAACCCCAAATGCCTCCCTAAGCTACTCTTTGCAGATTGCTCTAGGAGATAGAATGACATAAAAACATTTCTCTAATCTAACAGCTGCCTGGGAATGGAGGTAGAGCTCTGTATCACAGCGAGGGGCTATTTTTGCTGAGGGGCATCCACTTGCCACTGACCTTATATCCTTCGCTCTTTCCATCTTGTGACGTAAACTCGAGGAATGACAGCAGAAGCCACGAGCAGCTGGAGTTGCTCCCCAGAAGCCCAGATGCACTTGACTCCTGTCCATCTCTCTGTCTCTATAGCTTTATCTGTGCGAAGCCTGGCACTGAATTTAATGTTTGCTGTGGATTGCCTTGCTCCATTGAGACCATATAACTGATAGGGGCTTCTCTGCTGTAAATGTTAGACTAAGGCACTCACTCAGACAGGTATTTCAAGTCATGCCTAAATTTAAACATAGGATGGCCACACTGAACCCAAGGGACTACTCCCATGCCTGCTGCAAATATCTTGAAGTCAGGTAGTTTAGAAGTGCAGGCAAGGGAGAAGGAATATTTCCACCTGCTCAGGATCCTGCCTTTGCCCATGGGCCATGGCCTCACTTAGGAGAGGGCACCTCTGACCTGGTCAGAGCCCATAAACACTCACCCAAAGCCATGGTGAGGAGGACTACTTGGCAGCAGCCGATGATGGGCTCGTTCCCAGATATGGGAAGCCCAACAGCTTTTTCCATCATGTCTTTGCCAGTTCTTCACATTTTTTACCAGGGATTCTGGCAGACACACGATGTGCCCACATGCAGCTTTTCACCAGTGGTGAACTCCTGGTGTGGCAGAATTATAAATTCTCTGTTGAACCAAGGCTTAAATATTTTCTCCAGCAATAGCTGGCAACAGAAAGGACTGTTGGTGTTTCTCAGTGGCCATGCTGTGCATTTACTGCTCAGGCTGCGGTTGAACCGATATCAGGTTTTGATGCTTGAAGCAAAAGACAAGTTAAAAGAAATAGATAGAAGAATATTAATAAATGGCTGCATAGGAAAAAAAGGAGGCTTGGTCCCCAGCCAGGGCGGCTGATGCATCTGTGAGGTTTTGCTTGGCTGTGTAGCCTGGCTTGCCATGGGTCTCTCGTGTGACCAGAGCGCAGATGAGGATCATACAGAGTGGGAGAGCAATCTTGGCTGAGCTCAACTATATGCTCTGAAATGAGCTAAATTCAGCTCTAAAACCCCCTGAGCAGGGATTACAGAATCTGTTTGCGATCATAGAGCACTACATACTTGTAACTGTACACTTCTTATCTTATTTGCAATGTTGATATGAACTTTAATGAAAACAAGGGGAAAAAAAACGTTTCGCAGATATTTTGGCCAGCTCTGAAGCAATGCTTTGCATTATCTACAGAGAAAGAATAGCTCTATTAGAACAATAGCTTTTTTTTTTTTTTAACCTCTTGAAAAAATGGAGTGAAGATAGTATTTTATTTTTGGTTTCCAGTTGGCTTCATTTTCTACGTGGGGCTCAGAATTGGGGAGTTGTGCCTTTTCTCTGGTCCTTGATCAGAATGGAGCTGTGGCACTTTCCTCCCAAATACAACATGGAAAAGAGCGTGGTGCTGATAACACCAAGGTCACAGGTTCGATCCCCGTTGGGTCCCCACGTGTTGCCTGATCTAGTTGAGAGGCGTCCCTGCCCATGACAGGGAGGTTGGATTAAATGATCTTAAGGTCCCTTCCAGCCTAGGCCATTCTATGATTCTATGATTCTATGATTTCACTGAAATGTCCCAAGTAGATAAATCAGGCCCAAGCCAAAGAAAAGTCTAATGGTCAGAACAGAGACCCAAGAGCACATGTCAACAGCACCTCCATGCTAAAGTGCTCACAGTGGAGAGGGGAAAGGAAAGGCTATCACAGTCCAGGCAGCAAACACCAGCCTTGAGCCCACCCTATGCCCACCCGGGCCTCAGTCTGGAGACATCCATGTCCTCTCCATGGCGAAGAAATCCCATATGGAGCTAAATATGCTCCACAAAACACAGGCTCCATCACCTACCTGGGGGTGCAGTCTCACCTCCTTGCATGGGCGACAGCAGAGATGCCACTGAGTTGGCGACGCTGGAAGGATAAACACATCTCTCTGCTCTCCAGTCCTTCCCCTCCTCGATGGGTTCCACATGCTTTAGCTTTAGGCTCTTGGGGACCCCATTTTGGCTTAGCCCATGATGTATCAAATACAGAAAAGGGGCTGGAAGGTAGGATGTCCTTCCTTAGACACACGGTCCCCACGGAGGGTTTGTCAGTGCCACCATCAGCCCTACCAACGCAGCTGGGTTGTCACCTCCTGAATGGTGCCATTGTTCCTGCCTCTCAAATAAAACAGATACAGGAGGCGTTTCCACCCAAAGAAAACCAGTTTCCACTGGTGACTTCTCCCCCCTTGCTCGAGAATTCTCCCTCCCTCCCTTTCAGGGCCCCCCATAGCTTTCCTTTGTGCCTCTTCTAGGATGAAAAGAGGTAGTCATTGATTGTATTAATAATTCAGAGCCTAATCTCACGGACGGGTGTTCACGGCCCGTGAGGTGGCAATCTTTCATCTTGAGATCAGGATCAGCCAGATCTTTTAGAGGTCAAGGAAGACGGCTGCAGCTTGGAAAATGCCTTCAAAATAAATAGAATTAGGTAAGCCTGATGCATGGGTGAAAATGGCAAATTAGAAGTTTGTGTGTTTCATACTTTCCACTACCCCTTCATCTCAACATGGTGATGCTCACAAACCCTTGAAGATGACTTCCATCAGCTTCAGTGAGCTGTAGAGTAATCTCTGCCACATGCCCCAATTCATGAACATTCCCAGGTCACCTGAACCCTCCTGCTCCTCAGGACAGCCACCTGCCTGCTGACGACGGATCTTGCACTATCATCCCTTTTCTCCTATGGCCAAGCTCCTCCTACTCAGTTGTGTTGTCTTAATCATTTCTGGAAGGACAAAATGTACTGGCACTGCTTGCTTTGTTTTGTGGCCAAGCAGGTCCCTGCACAGGGAGAGGGGAAAATTCACCTTCACTACAAGTAGGTGACACTGGTCATAGGAACTAAATTGGGGATTGCCAGGACAAGCAAAGAAAAAGGAAACCTGAGTATTCTGGATTTATTTTTCACCTGACTGTACTTTACACACCGGGAGCAAAGTTACACCATTGCTCTCGGAGCCTATCTAAAAGGCCAATAGTCCATTCTCCATCGAGTCTTTCTCCACGATCCGCAGTTATCTACCAGCTGCACCTACCCTGCTGCCCTGTTAGCCGGGTGTTGCTCTCGCCCCAGGGACGAAGCTCACGCAGGAGGGTGCCCGCGGAGGGGTGCCGTTACACGGACACTGACGCTCTACACCTCACCGGGTGTTTATGGCAGAAAAGGCAAGGTCAAAGACACGCACCTTGCACCTGGAACTGAAGGTGCCAACTCCTGTTGTGATGCCAAAGATTAACGGCACTCTGATAAGAGCTGGGGGAAGTGGCCAGCGGAGACTTCTGAGAGTTTTCAAGAACACGGCTGTGCTTTTTTTGTGGGAGCCCCTCCACCCCGCTCCCAGGCTCCGGGTCCCCAACATGAACCAGGCTCAGCACCAGTCTGCTGCCGCCGCAACGCTCCAACACGGTTACCAAGGCACCTCCAGCACCCTGGAGGTTAGCATGTCTCCAGTCTCAAGCTTTGTCTTCTCAGGGAAGCACTTCCACAGCACAACCGACGTGTTTGCTGCAGCAATCCCCTCCCTGACAGCGGTGGCACAGTCCCCGAGTGCTCAGATTAGTAACGCTCCAGCGTACGGTATTTTACAGCCTGGGACTGGAGCCCGACCCACTGTGCACACCTGCAGGAAGGCCTGAGCTTGTGATCGCTTCTCCCCCCTCCTCTTTGTCTGCTACATTCACTTGGGTTTCTCCGACCAAGCTGTTCACCTTCTCTCAGGCAGGGCTTGTGCCTGGTTTCCTGTCTGCGCAGCATCCCAGGCCTGACAGAAGCAGCTCTGTCTGTACTTATAGTATCCAGACACCACAGTATCCAGAACTGAGAACTGATTTGCAAATAATTATTACGGAAGGAAGCCATTCCTTCCATAGCTGATAACTTATCTGGTATACATCAGGCATTCCCCAGTCTTCTCTCTGTTCTTGCTTTAACAATTCATCCCCAAACACGTTGTTCCTTTGTCAGGACTATTCACATTTAAGAAAAGAGACCTCTTTGATGGCAGTTTCCTTAGCGGGGCTGTTTAGATTTGTTGTGATTAAATCCCATCCATTTTCTAATTTGTACTTAACACACATTCAAATCCCTCCTAAAGCCTGAGCTGTACAGGCACATTTTGTCTTCACTACTGACTTAATCAAGCAGCAGAGAGCTGCTGTGTGCTCTCTGCAATTGTTGTCTCTAGCACTGAAAAAAAAAGGGGCGGGGGGGGGGAGAAAGAAACACTTTGCAAAAGGCTGCTATTATCCACAAACTACGGCAACAGCATATTTAGCATGTTTTACGGCAACATTTGTGGCTCTGGGGCTGTAGTAATTAATTGTGCGTCTGACACTTCTGGCTGGCACAACCTTGCACTCAGAGCTTTCCCATCACTGCGGCTGAGAAGCAGGCACCCCGGTACCCACGCGTGCCAAAACCCTCTGTGGGAGACGGATGCTCGCCCCGATCCAGAGGGAGACTGAGGGGGGGGCTGCCACACTGCCCAACTGCAGGCAACACTGGGTCATTTGAGGCAGGGGGGCTACACCGAGGGGCTGCAAGGGCAGTCCGGGGTCTCCATCCTTTCCCATTGCCTGGGTTCTCTTCCCTCTCCCAACCCCAGCCCTCGCTGCAATCCCTCATCAAGAAAAAGATGCTCTCAGCGCCTATCCGTGCAGAATTGCTGGAGAGGGGGTGTGCCCCCAAGCCCCCCCTTCCCCTCCCGCTGCAGGTGGAGCATCCCCGGCCCTCCAGGAGCGGGTACCCCCTGTAACCCCTCTCCGCAGCCCCCAGCCCCGGCTGCCTGCACAGGGAGAGGAGGGGGGTGCTTGGAGAGATTGGAGGGAATTGCAACGGGGAACCCTCCCCAGCTCCCCCCTCCTCCTGGCCGGGGGCTGTGCCTGCCCTCCCTCCGCCGCTGCAAGCTAACGTCGCTGCTCAGCGTGTGCGGAGGGAAGGAGGGAGCGGGGAGGGGGGGGGGGGGGGAGAAGGAGGGAAGGAGGGAGGGGACCTCCCTATCTGGCTCTATCTCCTCGGCTGCTTCTCACATGCTCCGGGAGGGCGATGCGGCTCCCCGCGTCCCGCTGAGCGAGGCCGCGCTGCTCCCCGCCGGGGCTGCCCTGCGCAGGGCAGGGGGGGCTGCCCCCCGCCCCCGCCTCTTCTGCTCCTCTTTTTTCTTTTTTTTTTTTTTTTGTTAAACTAATTATATTTTGGTTTGGTTTATTTTTTTTTTAATTTACTCCTCCTGGGGAAAAAAAAAAATAAATAAAAAATAAGCTGCCGCTCCGTGCACCGACCCCCGCGGCGGGCTGGAGAGGCTGATGCGGCCGCTAAGGTAAGCGAGGGCGGGGGGCTGCGCCGGGCCCCCCCCGGCTCCCTGCATGGCCCTTCCTCCGCGGGACCTGTTGAGGCCGTCGCTCCCGGTCCCCAGCTGCCTCTTCCCTTCCCAGCCGTTTTTATGCGAAACCTCGATTCTTCCTATCTTCTCCGCCCAGCCCGCTTCCCTCCGTCCGGCTTGATCTTAGCCCGGCGTGCATGCGGTTATTCATTTATCCTCCCTTCTGATGATTGCCACTAAAAATGCACCCTGCTGGGCTCAGTCAATCGAGTAATTCCTTGCAGACCGCTGATGAGAACTGAAAAGACCCTCCCCGATATTTTCCTCTTTCCCGTTGGATAGCTCATCGCGGGGTTCACCGCGATTGTCGGGACCGGAGCGCTTCGTTTGCGGAGACGCCAGAGCTTTCCCTCAACTCCCGTGGCTGCCGGGCTGTTCGCAAGCTCCGAGGGAAAGAAGGCGGGGGGGTGACCGCTGGACAGATGTGGGACATGGGCAGGGAGGGCCACATCTGTGCTGCTGGAGCATGTCTGGCCGGGGGGAGACTTTGTTTCCGACGAACAGAGCCCGTGAATAGTCCAGGACTTCAGCCAGGAGTTGGGGGGGGTGAGAGAATATAGCCCCCAGTCAGGATATTCCAGAGGCACCAGCCAGAGCAGCCCCTGCCGAGGCTTGCTTCCACATTTGGGACCTGCACGTTGCCCTTCCTAAATATTATATACATTTAAGGAAACCGGGCTGTGTGTGCAAGACAGGTGCTTTTTGTTGTGGTGCGGTTGCAAGGCAGGAGATGAAAGTTTGGTGGTGTTTTGATGTGATTCTTGATTGCTGCCTGTTGGAGTAATTGCATCGCAATTGCTCAGAGGTAGAATCAATTTCCCCAAATTGAGATTTTAATGGGAGCTCGCAAGCTGCTGTTATGTCATGTGGTTTAAGGCGGCGTTGGATTGCATTTATTTTATAAACTGGATACTTTTGCAGGCGGCGCAGGGATAACAGCACCACCCAGTGGGGCCCCAGCCCCGGCCCCAGTTTAGCCCAGCCCCAGCTCCAGCCCCAGCTCCAGCTTCAGCTCCAGCCCCGAGCCGGGCACGCTCGGGACTATTCCCGGTGCCACCGTCCCGAGCAGCTTCCCCCTTCAAAAAAATTCCCAGTTTGATTTCCTGAAATGCCTATGTAGGTTCTGGATTAAAGTTATTTGGGTGTTGGGGTTTGGGGTTTTGTTTGTTTGGGTTTTTTTTTTCTCCACAAAGAAGGAATTTCTCTTTCTTAGATAGTCAGGACAAATTTTTCAATTGGCTGATGACACTGTCACTTAGAGTGTTTCATGACCACGGTAAAGGCATCCTGCAGTGGGTTATACTCCTGGTCGCTGCTGTCAGGAATTGCCAGAAGGAGACCTGGGAAAAGCGATATGGTTTCACAGAGCTTTTCCTGTAGGATCCTTCGAACCCCTTTCTCAAAAGGCTGAAGATGTAGGTTTGCAAACACTTGATGTCATCTCTCACCTTTAAACGAGGTCCGGGAGATGTCCTTAGCTGACCTGTTGGCCAGAGGGGTGGGGAATTAGGGAGCTATGTTTGCACTTTCTCAAGATGCAAGTAGTTTTTAAACGCAACAGAGAAAAACTGTCCCATTGCACAACTAGTTTCTGTCTCTGCTGATAAACACCCAGTTCTCTGCAGTTCTTCTGTGCTGTTCATTTTTTTTCAGCAGTTCAGATTTATTCATCTTTTCTGCTGAGCTGACATTTGGCCATTTGAACTTGCTCTTGGGAACCTCCCAGCCCATCTTCCTTTTTTTTTTTTAGAGGAGAGTGCAGATGTGAAGAAGATACACTAAAGAGATATTGCTTGATATTTACCCCAAAGAGGAGACTGGGCCAGGAAGACCAGCTCCCTGCAGAGAACTAAATATACAGATGGTGAATTCCAGCCAGCCCTCCAAACACTGCCGAACAAGGGATGGTTACATGCTCCCATGTGTAGGAGTCAGGCCTCACCCCAAGGGAAAAGGAGAGACACGAATGAATGCCACCAGTCAAAAAGAGTTGACATGGTATTTGCCTGAAAATACCCCTGCTTGTTTTGCTTTCTGTCATGGGTGAGACTGGAAGTTTTCCACCAACCCATCTTCCCTTCCCCTTGTCCCGCCTGGCTGGTTATGAGCATTCAGAGGTGACTTTTACGGCTGTGAGCTTGGAGCAGGCATTTTGAAGAGAGAGCCCACAGCAGGCACACTCACCCCAACCTCAGCTGGCTGCTAAATTAGTTAATCTGTGGATGCAAAGATGCAGGCCAACAAGGCATTCTTACTATTTCATATATTGGTGTTACAAAGCTATATCTTATTCCACCTTCAACCCACTGGTCTCTTTTTTCACGTGGCCACATTGGTGAGCCTGGTGCTCCCAGGGGCAGTTCTGGGGAGGTGGATTAGCTAAACCAGCAAACTCTTCTCTGCACTTTGCTATGCAGGAGCGACTTTTTCCTCAAAACCCAGCTCCGTGCCATCACCTCTGCCTGTCCCAGCTGGTGACGGTGAAAAGTCAGTGCAGGGCACTGGTGAGACCTTGGGGCAACACTTTCCCTGTCAGCTCTACCAGGCGTGGTACTGCAAGGCAACAGGTTAGGAGGCAAGGGGGTTTAGGCATGCATTCAACAGCTTCGAGGTGCACAGCTCAGGACGACCGTCTGCTCATGCTGTCAGCCAGGGAGACTGTAAAATTATTTTAAAAAAAATAAATGATGAGCACAAAGAAGGTCTTGAGGATGAACTGCATCGTTTTCCAGTATTGCAAACATCAGAGGCGTGGCTGTTACTGCAGAAAGATGAAGGTGATTTTTGGTGTTTTGTTTTTTTTTTTCTTCTTGTTCAGAGTTTTTTTTCTTTACTAAGAGAACTATTCAGAGCACAGGTGTTTGGTTTTACTTCCATGAATATTTTGAGATCAATTGTCAAACCTCCCCAGACAACAATTTGGGGGTTTCCACACCAACCTTCCTTTCTTTCTCCTTTAGGGAGCAATTTCCTTTTTGCTGCTCACCCCAAACACGTATCATTGCAGAACACTTCAGGAGTAGCTTTCTGCACGGATGATCACGGCTTATCCCAGCCAGGCCGCGAACAGCTTTTGCTGAATGCCTTGTCCTGAGGCAAAGCAGGCAAAGGCACGTGCTGAAGCTGTGCAGGTAGTTGGAGTGGCCGTGCAGAAAGTTCATGGGAGAGTCAGGAGTAGACCAGGAGTCCCGACACCCATTCCTCTAACTGCTAGTTACAATCCTCAGAAATGCC
Source organism: Trogon surrucura (assembly GCA_020746105.1). Taxonomy (NCBI): domain Eukaryota; kingdom Metazoa; phylum Chordata; class Aves; order Trogoniformes; family Trogonidae; genus Trogon; species Trogon surrucura. The sequence continues at coordinate 15,571,478 of CM036627.1, read as the reverse complement.
CGTGTTTACTATTTTAGCCATATAATTACAGGTAGTGAATAATTCCGTTAGGAAGGCTGTAAGGGGAGGTGTCATCTGTGAATTAGGATTCAAATTAGACATGTTCGTGTAGCCCGTTGAAGCCCACAGCCATGCACGGTGTGTGGCACAGGGCAGAGAAAAGCAAAGCTCGGCCAAGTGATCCCGGCTGAGTTTCGCCGGGGAACTGGGGAATCTTCCTGCTCATCCTGCAGATACCTCAGAGGATGCTATCGGCCAACCCCGGCTGTGATTTGCATGCTGAGAACCAATGTGTGTGTGACCACGGAGGTGCTTTGTCCCCGGAGCTGAGCCGCTGCACGGCGTAACGCCGCTGTGCCTCAGAGGTGTTTGCATTTTAGCGGTGGGTGGTTTCCCACAGACTGTTTGCAAAGAGTGTCGGGCTCGGCGCTGCCTAAACGGGGAGCCCCGGGTGAGCTGTGAGAAGGAAAGAAGCTGGGGAAAACGCAGTCGCTCTGTGTTTCTGTGTTTTCTGCAAGGCAGAGTTCTGAATTTCACGCAGCCTGTGATTCACGAGGTGATTTAAAGTTGGCTAATCAGAAAGGTGAAGGTTATTTGAAAAAAAACACAGAAAGGGGAGCAGGATTTCAGAAACACACCTTATTTGGGGCCTTTTCCTGCTCTGCAGTTACAGCTTGGACACATCTGTTGTTTTTTTTCAGCGAAATCCGCTGCTTTAATCGGTGCCAAAAACAGCAATCCCATTTGCAATGCATGATGCAACTGAGCAAAATCAAGGAGAAATTTTTACAAACTGGAGCCAGGAGCATCGGACCGTTGCTTTATGGCAGTGCAGTTTTCCCTGCATTAAAGGCAGAAGCTCCAGCAAGGGTCTCATTTTAAAAATAATGCTTCAAACTGGATTCCAGTCTATTGCTGTGATGTGTCGGCTTGCAACAAAACAGCAGGATCGAAATGGTGCTTTAGGTCAATCAAAGCAGCCTCACTGCAGCTATTTAGCAGCTGGATTTTAAAAGTTTGTAATTCAGATGGGTTTCTGGGTTAAAAGTAAATAGATCGTGCTATATGTCATCAGCCAGGATAACAGCAGAAGCGAGGCCTTTCAGATTGAAATAAAAGCAAGAGTTGCATTGCAAGAGGACGGGGTGAGAGCAAGAGGAAGGGATTTGGGGTCTGAAATCCCAACACCTGGATCTCTCCCCGCTGCCTGCGCCCTTCCTAGCTCATGGACCCTTCTCCCTCCTCCCCCTAGGCTCCTTCCAGCCTCCCCAGGCCCCTTCCAGCTCCAGCTGCCTACACATCCCATCAGCAGGCATTTCTTCTTGGGTGGTAGCAGCAGCTGGCAGGGTTTGGACATATTTGCCCCTGTTTGACATCCCCCACAAAGAGGTGCTTCGGGTAGGCGTTCCTCCCACACTGCCTTTGCTACAGGTCTGGATCCGGCCTGCCAGCTTTCATCTCCTGCCCAGCTCAGCCCAGTCTGGCAGCTCTTCTGCACACAGAGCTCCTTCTGACTTTAGTGGACATCGTCTGAATGTAGCTGTAGGATGATCAGGACCAAGATAGATCTCCAGTCAAGCAGGCAAGACCTCAGGATTTTTTTGGATCCCATCTGAGTCCCAGATGGAGAATCTTCAGCATTTTATTCGCACTTACAGCCTGGATAAAGCCCCAGTGAAGCTTCTCCTTCATTTGGAGGCAAAGGGGCTCAAATTCCCCAAGGAGAACTAGATAGGTGCTGTTAGATCCCTTCGCTTCGTGGGTGTTTACTCCCATCTCCTCTTCCTCGACTCACCTTCCGTGGGATATTTGTTGTAGCTGAATCACAGATTCAGTCCACAACAGGAAGAGATGACAAACTCTTCTTGGAGACCTTAAGCTACCATCACTCCAAAAAGGGAGATTCTGAGGTGGAAGAGAGAGGGGGATTTCAGAGGACAAAGTCAGGGAGCACCCCTGGCCTATACCAAGCTACAGGAGGGAAGACCTGCTGTTAAAGGTCATTTACAGAGTTGGGGGACAGGTTTTTCTACACCCCCAGCATCCTTTTATTCTTTGTATAAGATCCCCAAGAAAAAGGAGATGAAACATTAAGGATGGCAAGGGGGCACTCAATCAAAGGAGGGCTAATGATCTAAAACAGGGAAGTTAAAGCATATTAATTAAAGCATATTACACCCGTGGGCGCTCACATTCAGAGGTGAGGTTGTCTTAGCTCACTGTGGCTGAAACATCCTTTAAGGGAAATTTTAAAGAGCTCCAAGCGGACTGTTAAGGAGCTGCTGCCCTCCTGGCCTAGCCCTTTCCTGGGTGGAGGAGACCCCTGGGATGGTGGGTCTGCAGATCCAACCTGCTCACCTCCTCATGCTGTGGAAGGTGGAAAAGAGCAGGATTTTGAAGCCCACCAGGCAAATATCTGTGTGCTTGGAGCTGCTGCTCCATCTACATGGTCCATAAGCAGGGAGGATGCCCCCAGGAATGACATCTGCCAGGAGGCTGCCCAAAGGGTGTCTAAGGGATGCTTACAAATTGAAACCCTCGGGACAGCTGTACCAGCACAACTGGTGAGGCTTCCCTCACGGTGAAAGCTGAACATCCAGGTCTATATGTGGGCTGGCGGTGCAGACTAGGCTGTGCTGGAGGTCCGAGTCAGTCCTCTCCATCAGCCCTCAGCGGGCCGGCAGCTGGATTTGGGGACCTCCAGCAGTCATCCCCCCTCTCCGAAGCACGCTGGGTCTGACGATAAGGATCTATGAAACTTGCTGTTTCTGAGTCATCTGGGCTTACTTCACCCACTGCCAGTGATGGGTGAACGACCTGGAAAGGTTGTGAAATGCTCACGCCCACTGTGCAGCCGGGGCTGGGGCAGCATGGAGGAGATTCTTGTGCCGAGGGGGTGGCATGACCCAGCGGGCCGGGGACCGCAGCATCTCTCTGGCAATCCCTGCCCCGCATGAGCTGCCTGGTGTTCTCCCTGCCTCAGTTTCCCCCCCTTCTGCTGCACAGCGGCCCCTCTCCCAAACCGCAGCCGCGCCTCGATGGCGTGACGGGGGCGAAAATCTCAAAGAGCCTTTCCCGCAGCTCCATCCTCCTGCGTGGGACCACCCCCGCCCCCCTTCCCCGCAGGACACGGGAGGGTTTGGCGGCTCGACCCACGCCGATAACCCCCTTGTGCGGGTTTCCCAGGCTCTTTCTTCCCTTCTCCCTCCTCCCATGGCTGCTCGTTCCTCCGCCCCTTCCACGCCGCCGGAGGAGCGTGGCCGGGGAGGCGGGCGGCCGCGCTCCGGAGAGGAGGAGGCGCAGGGAGAGGATGCCGAGCATTGGAAGGCAGCCGGGATGATTGATGGTTCGGGCTGTTTTGTAATGGGAGGGGAAGGAGAGGAGGAGGAGGGAGAAGGAGAAAAAGTCTGTGTAATCTTTCAGTGCGGAGGCCACCCGAGCCTGGAGCTGGGGCCGCCCGTCCCTGCATCGCTCCGCGGAGCCATGTGGGGCTTTTGATTTTATTTTTTCCACCCCTAGTTCTTTCTTTCGATTGATTTATTTTTCCCTTTTGTTTTCTCTCTTCCTCTCTTCCCGTCTCCTTTTTTTTTTTTTCTTTCTTTTTTTTTTCCTTTTTAAACTCTTCTTCCAGGGAGAGGATAGTGGTTAAAGCTCGAGCTGGATGGATGGGTATGGGGAGAGGGGCAGGATCCACAGCCCTGGGACTTTTCCAAATCCTCCCTGTCTTTCTCTGCATCTTCCCTTCAGGTAAGGAACAGCCTGTTTTTATGATGAAGATTTTTTTTCCCTGTATTTCTCGCAGTCCTTGGATAGCCGCCTCAGTTCCCCCTGTCTCTGGGCCTCTTTCTCTCTCCCTTTCTTTGCGGCGGTTTGCCACATGTTTAAAATAAGCAAGTGGGGCTCAGTTTTGGGGGGGTGTGTGTCCGTGTCCCCCATCTCCTTTTCCCCAGGCAGTCGCGGTGAGTGTTTTTCCTTGACCTCATCTTCTTTGTCTCCCCGCTGCCTCATCCCACAAGGAAGGAGATGGTCGAAATCAAAGCAATGTCTGGCGAAGGCAGCCGGGGGGGTTGCTCCTGACAGGTTACCTTGTTCTGCCTTGCCCGGGTGCGCTTCTTGAAAAGAAAGGGGGACCCCCCCGCCCTCCATGAGCACCCCGGACACCAAATTTCTATGATGCAGCGGGGGGTCCCCGCTCAGAGCGAAGGGAAAAGCCAGAGAGCGGTTGCGGAGGGGCTAGAAGGAGGAGGGAGGGGGTTCGCGCTGTGATTTCGGGAAGGTCGGGGGGCCGGCGGTGGGGGGGGGGGGGGTCCCACGGAGCGGGGACCCCAGCGCCGGCGCTCACCTGGGCCCGGCGCAGGATGCGCCTTCTCCTCGCTGCCTCCCTTCCCGGCCTGGGGCTGGGGGATTTGGTTAGGTTTTCCTTTTTTAATTATTATTTTTTGAGCTCAGTGGTATTATTTTGTTGGAAAACTTGCCGGGGCCGGGAGCTGTCGTGTTCTCCGAGGGTGGGATGGCAACCAAATGGTCGCGGCAATGCATCGGCTCCTCCGGGCGAGCCCTCGCCCGCCCCGGCCCTTCCCCGCGGCCCCCCCGGCTGCTCGCACCTACGGCCGGGCTCGGGCTCCCCCCCTCCCCAGCCCCGGTTTGTTTGTATTGTGTCAGAAAAGGAGAGAATTTCAGAATTACAGCTGAAAACGCCATCTGTTTCCAATGAATCCCCCATAGTTTTTCACAATGTTTTTGGCAGATCTCTGCCTGCAAATTCCTTCAAGCCCTGAGTGCTTGTTTTTGTTGGGGGAGGGGAAACCCAGTCCACAGAGGCGGATTTGTTCCTTCCAAAACTCTCCAGTTTCTTTACCTCCTTTTTTTTTTTTTTTTTTCATTTGCAAGAGTGGGGGGGAAAAAAAAAAAAAAGGAGAGAAAGCAGGACGGAGAAAGAAAAGCCCTAACGCTTAAACCTTCCCGTTTATCTTTTTTAGTTTAGTAGAACTTTTCCTTTTTTTTTTTTTTTAATTTACTAATTTTCGAATCGCCTCTGCCTTTCTTTTGCATAACCGTAGGTGAAACAAGTCTTGCACACACATGTAGTAAATAAATAAATAACTGCCTCACGCTCTTCCTCCCCCCTTTGCCCTCTTCGCCCTATTGCAGGAAAGCGCCTTTTCAGCGCTGCCCTTAGCACTGAGGTGAACCCTCTGGACCCCACTTCTCCCAGGGGACTTCCCAGCAGGCTGGAGGCTGAACCCCTTTTTTTTTTCCCCTTTTTTTTTTTTCTGGAAACTCTGGAGCTGCTCCCATATGTGTTGCTTAACGCCCTTTTCGGAGCGTTTGAGTTGCAAAGCGTTGAGGCTGTGAGATTTACGGTGCAAGAAAGAACTTGATAGGAGATCTGGCTGGCTGCTTTGTTTGATTCTCCCTTCAGCAGTCAAATAAGGTGCAAAGAACTGGCAGAACGAGGCGATCTGGAGCCCGCGGGAGTGGGGCGCAGGCGGAGACGGTGCTCCCCATGTGCAGGGCTGGGAGCGTGCTGGGGGCTTCCATCGAAACATTTTGGGGTGGGAAGGTAGGAAAAAGGTGGTGGAGAGGATTTATTCCCTGGTAATACCACTTTGCCCCTTTTTCCCCTGTGCTTCCTGGGAATTTGTGGGTTCCCAGGAGATTGCCAGCCCTGACGAAGCTTTGCTCCCCCGGTGCGCGGGGCTGCTGGAGGTTGCCCAAGTGGGTGGTTGGTGTGTCAGATCAGTGCCTCGATGAGTCCCTCCCTTATTTATTTGATTAACATCCCCCCCCTCCCCGACATCAACATGCACACCCTGGGCTGGATTCCCGCTCATGCTGCTCTCACACCAATGGCTTCCCTGATGCCTCCCGACCGTCGATCACCCTCGGGCTGGAGGCACCCGCGTGGGTCCTCCCCGCGGGGGTCAGGGTGACCGCTGAGCATGGGGCAGCTGGGGAAGGAGGTCTGGGCAGAGCAGGCCGGTGTTGACAGTTTCCCTGGCAGAAATCCTCCTTGGGGCTTGTGCCAAACCCCAGCGCTGGATGCTCACGGGTGTGAGTGCTCTCCCCTCTGGGCTGGGACCCTGATTTCCCTGGGTGCTTGGCTGAACCCCCTGCCTGTGCCTCCCAGTATGGGCTGTGCTGAGTTTTCTTGCAAATCCTTCTGTACCCTGGGTGTTTTGCCCCAGATGCCAGGTTTTGCCCTCTCCCTCGTACTCCGCTTTGCTTTCCCAGTTTGTCCTTCGGCTTTGCTGCTTTGGCTGTAATACACTTCTGCCTCCAGAAAAAAAATGGGATTTTCTGCCCTTGGTTCATCTGGGCAACACGGTTGATTCCAGATGGGGATCAGTCCTTACTGGAGGTGTATTGGGTCGGCTGATAAATGGCTTTTGTTTCAGCAGCAGGGAGGGACCTGAGCTGAAATTGAGAAGGGGGGCTTAGAGGCTGTTAAAATAACACCTCCCCGACGCTGAGAACAGGGAACCGAGCCCAGGAAGGTGGTGGCAGGGGAGGAGCACGCCTGTGCGGGATGTTGTCAGGGCAAAGAAGAAGGGAGGGATTCGAATGTAAACCTGGAAAAATTTTGGCTTCTCTGTTTTGTTGCTCGCTCAGAGCCCATCTCGTACTTAGAACAGGGAGTTCTCTGCGACTGCCAGCAAGGCTTGTTGTGGGGCTGGAAGGAGGCACCTTGGTTTTAATGCAGGTGGTGGAGATATGTTGCTTTTCCCACAGAAAATCCTGAAATTCCCAGCCCTTGGTTATCATGAACAGGGATGGTGTCAAGAATGACTTTGAGTTTATCATGGCAGCAGCCAAGGTTTCCTTCTTCGTGGCCTGAACAGCTGCGCACAGAAAAGTGCTCACTGGGCTGGGCAGCCATAAAATTTCCTAACCTGGGGCCTCTGCTCGGTCTCTGCACCAACCTGCTGTCCCGGAGAGCTGGGCTGATGCGCAGGATCGGGCTGTAGCAACAGTGAGTTTTGGGGTCTCTCTCCTAGCTCCCTGATGGACACATCCCATAAAGCAACTGTAGGCTGTGACAGGGCAGTGCGTGGAGACCCCACGGCTCCCAAGGGATGAGTGTTAGTGGAACAGCAAAGAAGGTCACAGACAAGAGGGTTTGGTCCATCTGGATGGGTTTGATTTGGTTTCATTTGCTTTTGCTATTGGAGCAGACACCAGACATGGTGTTAGGGGGAGAGTGGGAACCCAGGACCAAAAGAGCAATGGGGTCCCAGGGGATTTGGAAGGGGACTGGGGTGAACTCAGGGCTGCTGGAAGCCAGAACTGATGCGTGCTGAGATGATGGGGAGCGATTTTGGGGGAGGATGGGGGATATTGGGAGATGCAGCTGTGGTGGGGCAGGTGAGGGGCTGCCCTGGCCTTTTTTTGGCTGTCCTGGCAAATCCTGTCTTGATGCTGCAGGTCAGGAGAGAGCTGTGCAGGCAAGGCCCTGCCTGGCTGTGCACAGCACTTGTAAGAGGAGAGCCTTTAAAAAGCTTTGTACCCTGCACTTGGCAACTACTGGGATGAAAAGAAGAGGATATTTATTCGCTTGTCCATGAGCTCTCAAAATAACAGGGCGTTCGATTGTAGCCTCAAGATTGCTTTGCACTCAAGTGCAGCCCGGCTGAGTAAATCACTGCTTCACCAGCTGAAATTCCTGCAGCAAGGGGGGAGAATTGAATTATGGCCAACGGCAAAGCCAGATGCCATCCCCTTGATGAAGTCATCGGGCTCTTAGTGCGGAGAACAAGCTGGCTCCTACACACACGCAGCCCTCGTAGGCGCAGACTGAGCCGCTCTGTGTAACGGCCCGGCCGCGGTGTGCGGGGCGGATGGCATCCCGCAGATGCGAGAACACTTAAGTCCTTCAGGGTGGAGCACCAGAAGGGTGTTGAGTCCCACTTTCCGCTGCCTGAGCATCCAGGGGTGTCTGGCCATTTAATTCCTAGCAAGCAGAGCTATCCCTGCATACAGGGGGTTTTTATGGGTCAGACAGAGAGCAAGCTTCACTTGAGCCCAGAGTATCTTCCCCTCCCTCGGTTTCCTCTCCTTCCTGGACAGCTGTTGACTTTGGTCCCCAAAGCTCTAATAATGATCTATGGCGTTCTGATTTTTGGGTAAGCTACCTTTTTGTGACACGCTCCAGCCGGCCCATTCTGAGATGACGAAGACATGTGGCAGGACGTTTTAGGGATGGATCCTGGCTCTGGGGCTTCGTCATCCCACAGTGATGTGAGGAGCACTAGGATGTGGTGGATGAGCATCACGTGCTGGGGATGGGAGAGTGGGGAGCAGTGGGACTGGAGGGGCTGGGTTCCAGTTAGAAAGTTGCTTTTCCTCTTAAAATGAAAACCTGAGCCCAGGGGGGCCATCAATCAGATGCACTTAAAAATAAAAAACTTCTGAATGTCCAGAACGAAGAGCAAATTGTGGCTTCCATGAGGCAGGAGCAATGAGGAGCACAAGTCTGGTGCTGGGTGGGGGCCCAACATGCAGGAGGGGGATCCCCAGTAGATCATTCTGGTGCCCACGTGGGTTTTCGGTGGGCTCATGGGGCTGCTGCCTGCTAGCCCAGCAGCTGCCACCCCACGCCCTGCGCACAAAGCAACGCCTCCGATGGAGATGCCGTGATTTTTTTTGGCAGGCGTTTAATTGTATAAATTTGCCTCATCCAGATTTATGTGCTCCGGGCTTTTCTCCATCTCCTCGTTTCGTGTCTCATTTACCTCTGCGTTTGAAGGGTTGAAATTTCACAAGAGCACGGCGGGGATGATTATTCCTAGAGGGAATCCACACCTGTGAGCAGAGAGCGTTTCCCTGCCAGCCCCACCACGGCCTGGGCGAGGGGGAGGAAGGCGAGGGACCCGCTGCCACACCTGGGGGGCCCTCGGGCGCTGGTGGGTGGCAGCTGTGCCTTCAAAGGCACCCTGGGAAAACAGCTCCGGTGTGCGGAGAGAGATGTCTGATGGAAACTCGAAATGCTCGGCAAGGGGGGTGACTGGAGGAGGTGGCCTTGTCTGGGTGCTGCTGCCTCGGAGGGATGGGGACACAGGTGGTGTTGGCTGAGGGAGGAAGCTAAAGGTGATGCTTCATGCAGGGGATAAGAGAGCAAATCCACCTCTATTCCCACTGGGCTCGTCTTGGGTGAAACCCTTCCCATCCTTGGTGTCCTCATCTGTAAAAGGGACCACTCCCCTCAAGGAGATTTTACTGACTCTTGAGAGCTGTAGGTGAAGGCAGCTGGGTACTTCCCAGCTGGGAAAGTCAGGTGTGCAGCTCCAGCACTGCTTTCCAGCCCGCGGCACACCGAGGCGGGGAGCCAGCTTCGTTAGCGCCCTTCTGCAGATGGAGAATCAGAGGAGATCGCTTCCCTCCCTCCTCGTCCTCCACCCACCAGCTCGTGGTGGAGCAAAACCTGCATCTTCTGAGCCATTCACCAGTGCTGCTGCCTCGGAGCAGGTGAAAGCTAAATGGTTGCAGCAAAGGCAGTGCTGAAGCCTGAATCCCCGGATGAAGTTTTAAGATCAAAGTCTGTGGCTCTGTTGCAGCTTTGGCTGGTTCCTTCTTTCAGCCCATCGTGCCTCTTGAACTCCCCGAGATTTGCCAGCAGTTCTCAGAGCAGCGTCATGAGTTGCTCATGGCTCCGGTTACGAGCTCCATGGTTGATGCCCTCTCCGATGGTGTCTGCTTGCCCTTCTGCCTGTGTGGTGATGTGGAGGTGAGCCTGGAGGAGCAGTGCTGGCCGGGGGGGGGGTGGCTGGAGAGAGATGCATTCACCCCCGCTAAGCATGCCGGGTCAGCGGTAAGCTGACTCCCCGAGCCAAAAGAGCTGACTAAGTGACAGGAACCATCAAGGGCTCCTTCGGCAGTATCCAACGGCCCGTAGCCGGTGAAGACACTGACTCTGCTTTTTTCCTGCCTGTGCTTGCCCTGTGTCTCTGCGACGCCTGGAGAGGAGAGATGAGGGGCTGTGAACTTGGCTCTGAGGACAAAATGCAGTTGGCCCTGGCAGCATCCTCCAGATGCTTTGGTGATTGACACAGGTTGAAATGAGGAAACTCCTGTGTCCCTTTTTTGACTTAAAGGAGCTGGAGAAAGCCTTTCCCCAGCATCCTCTTGAGCAAGACAAGGACTGGGTTAAAAGAAGCTGCATGGACTGAGGCATTCTCTTTGGATACATCCAGAGTCACTCTATCAGGACATCCTTTGCCTGGATTTAATGCATCTGCTGCTTTTGCCAGGGGAAGAGAGCACAGAATGCAGGCCCCAGCGTGGAAGGTGGCCCCTCTGAGCCAACCTCCCCATGCACGCCCTTGCAAAATATGAGCTCCAGCTCTTTAAGAGAGTCAGGTTTATTTTTCTCCTTCAGTTCCCTCCTCCCGGTCCTTCCCCCACTTCAGTGCAACTGAAACCTGATCTAATCCCTTTGCACATGGGTAATTTATTGGTCTATTGGGCTTTTCTTGATGGCAAATTGCATTGTCTTTCTTCCTGGGTTGAGGCTTTGGAGCAGTTTGCTGCATTCCTGCAGCTCTTTTCTCAGGGCTGATCTTTCACACCCCCTCTGAGCACAGTCAAATCAGTTTTATTGGGCCTCTTTGTTATGCAAACAAGGCAATAATAACCAGGCTATTATTCTGCAAGATTGTGCTTGATTAACAGTTCAAAGGAGGTCGCTGGAAGATCCCTGTGCTGCCATCGCGGACAAATCCTTTCACGAAGCTTGGGTCAGGTGGCCCTTGGGTCTTCCTCGCCCCACGGTGCCCTGTGGGGCTGCAGGAGAGCTGCCCCTGCCCGTGACACCCCATCCATCAGGGCTCCTTTCTCTCCCTGGTATGAAATAGAGTCGGAGAATGCTTTGGGTTGGAAGGGACCTTTAAAGGTCATCTCATCCAACCCCCGCTGCAGTGAGCAGGGACATCTTCATCTAGATCAGGTGGCTCAGAGCCCCCTCCAACCTGATCTTGGATATTTCCAGGGATGGAGCATCCGTTAACTCTCTGGGCAACCCATTGCAGTGTTTTGCTACCCTTGTCGTAAAAAATTTATATCTAGTCTTGCAGCCCATGCAGGCATCCAGGTGTGGGTCCAGCGTGGCTGGCACATGGGGTGGATCGTGTAGACTTCCCTGCTGAGACAGGGACCGTGAGAAGGGCTGGACGCAAAGGGCCGATGTCTTTCATCCCCTCTGATTTTGCCTTGGAAATCTCTACTGGAAGGGATCTCGTCGGCCATGTTTTTGAGGAGCAATGTGATATTTTTTTAACTATTTTGGGGTCCTTTTGGTGCTGATGGTGAGTGCTGTCCATCCAGGAGCTGAGCAACCCACATCTTGAAGCTGGCAGATGTTGTTGGTATTTAGCACCCCTGAGAATCGTACCTTTCCTATTGAGGTGTCAGCATAAATATGTTTATTTAGATTACTTAAATAAATATGTGTTTAGGAGCCTGAGTCTAGGTGCTCAGATCTGAGGCCAAAGGCAATTACATTTTACAGTGTTCTCCGAAAAAGTCTTTTCCTGCATGTGTGAGGCTTGCACATCTACCCTTCAATCCATATATTTGGAAAGACACGGGGTGATGTATTTGCATCACATGTGGGTGATGAAATACTTTCCAGCCCATCAGTAACCAAGAGGATATTAAACAACATCTCTTAGCAGTGAACACTTTAAAATTAACAGGTCTGGTTAACGTGCACCCAAGAGTCTTAAAAGAATTGGGTTTGGCTTACTGAAGTTAATTTCTAGTAATTCTCTTTGCTAGAGAACTTACAGGAGAACAGAAGAATTGTCCATTTTGTGCTGTTTTTTCTGAAAAAGCATGATTTGCGTAAAAGAAATTCAGGTAACCTGACACCAGCTGAAGGGAAAACAGGGGGCACTGATAAGGAAAAGGCTGTTAAAGTTAGATGTGAGCGTGTAACGTGGTGGAACGCTTAATTTAACAGCGTGTGCTATAATAACGTACTGACGGTGGGACCTGCGCCGTGTGATACCCCAAGTGGGACCTCACCGGGGCGGGTGAACCACGGGCTGCTGGAGAACGGGTGCTTGGCAAACTGGGAGCTCTGGAAAAGGTCACGGGCAAACAGCACACCCAGGGGTGACCTGGGGAGAGCCGTGAGGGCATCCTGCATCGGTGTGGGAGGTTTTGCAGGAAACAAGCCTGCTGGGGAGGAGCGGGGAGAGGTCTGATGGTGGGGCTGGGCAAACACCTTCCAGTGAGAACTTAAAAGTGCAAACCGTTTAGCTTATCTAGAGGATTGACAAGTGATTTGATTACAGTGTGTAAATATCTTTGTGGGAAACGAGCTGGTTACTAACGGACCTTTTACTGCTTTGGAGAAAATCTCCCTGGTTCTTTTTATGTCCTTACAATGAAGTCAGATAAAATCCACTTAGAACCCAGACCCGCATTTTGTAAAGGTGATAAACTCCTGAAACAGGCCGCCGATGAAAGCGGGGGTGTTTCAGACCAGAGAAGTCCTCATGGGAGGTATACCTGAACAAATGTGGGGCACGGGGCTGTGAACATGGAGAGGGGGAGCTGTCTTAGTCCAGACGATTTAGTGATTTCCTCTGGCTTTAAACTTTCCGAAACCGTTGGTTTCAAGATAGTGAAGGAAGTTTTGTCCTTTGTTTGAGTGGCACCAAGCCCAGGAAAGGAGAAGTCAGCAGGGAGGTTGGGAGGTGGCTTCAACCCCTGGTTGAAGTGACCCATCACCAGGATGAAGGACCCTTTGCGATGGATGGGGTGGGGGTATCACCCAGACCCGGGACTGTCTCACAGATCCCGGGAGAGCCTCGCTGAGTTCCTGCTTGAGAAGGATTTGTTTCTGTGCTAAGTCATCTGTGGTTGAAAAACAGATCCATTGTGAGTCGATGGAAAATAGATTATGCGAAATTGAATAAACATCTTTTCTTGGCCCCGGTGCAGATGAGCTTTGCGCCGCTGTGCCAAAGCTGCTGCTAGAGGGGACAAGCAAGGCGCGGGTCGTGTTCGCTCTCCTCTGCAGCCTTTGTCAGCCGTGGTCCCTCCCCAGCAGCACGAGGGGTTTGCCAAACTCAGTGGCCGCCGGTGTGCTTGGAGAAATGTCGGTGGGAAAGCCCAGGGGTGAGCAGCCCCGCTTGCCCACCCGCCCGCGGCACCTGGCTTTGGAAATCTGGCCTTATATGGGGCCCTGAGCGAAACAGCGAAAAGGGGATGGATGCCAAAACTGGAGCGATAACATCTTAAAGAAGAACGCTCCCCCTTCAGGCCCAGGGAGGAAGGTGATGGGCTTCCCTGCCCTCCCTTTTGCTGGTTTCGCTTTTTTTTTTTTAGGCTCGGTACCTTATAAAGTCATGCATGACCCTGGGATGCTCGGATGCGCTTCGTGCCGAGTGTCGGGGGGCTGTTTCGCAGCAGCCTGCTCCGTCCATAGGCTGCCACGGCTTGCGCCTGCGTCTCCTGATCCAGGCGAGTGAAGCGTGGCCTTAAAGAGCAACAGCCTTATTCCTAATAAAAAAGTCCTCTCCGCGCAGCAGCTGAAGGACTGGAGGGACCAGAGTGCCACAACCCGGGCTCCGCTCGCTGGACGACATGCTTTGGGCAGCGTGTGTCGGGGCTGTACGGAGCCGTCGGGTGTGTGGGTCCCGCATGTCCGGGGATGTGTCCTCCAGCTCCTCCCGGGGCTGTGCTGGCAAGTCTGTCTGCAGTTCAGCTGCGCGCAACCTGAAGGCATCCTCAAGCTGTACATTAGCATAACTGCTAGGAGAGCAATGATTTTAATTGCCTGATGGCACAGTGGTGGCACTGGTCACGCTCCTGCAGGCTTTTTTGACTCCTGCCTTCCACTGGAAGGGTCCTGGGGGATCTGCAAAGCTACACTCACAGTTTCTCATCAGAGAGAGTGAGGTGCAATTTCCTTATTTTCCACCCTGATAAACCCACACCCGCACCACAAGTGTCTCACCCTGAAATACCTCTTGTTTGCGTTCCTCGTGCCAGCAAACTCGCTCACTGCTGTCGCTCCAGCTGTGCCACTGTGCGCGATCGCCTGCATCAAATACCGTCCCTTACTTTCCTCTCTGAGTTTAGGCTCTGTGCTCTCAGCATATTGCAGCAGCCGTGTTAGAATGCCTGGCCTCCAGAGCCAGGGCAGGCAGCGCTGGGGAGCAGGGCTTTTCTGCGTGCAGGTAACATCATTTGCATCACGTCTCTCATCTAGGAGAGACAGCGAGCAATACGCTCCACTGCAAGCCAGCTGGCTGTGCTGGGAAGTCCACTGATAAGCAAAATGTCTTCGGTGGAAAACCACACTCCTGGAGACAGAGAAGAAAGGATAAATATTTTTAAATTTGGCCCGTACACACAGAAGGCCTAACAGAGGTGAAAACCTTGTTGCCGAGTCGCCTCTGGTCAGTGGTGAGTTAAGGACGTTCCGCAGCGCTTCCCGCAGGTTTAAATGAGATGCTGCCAAAACAAAACAGCTCCTGCGTTCTCAGTGTTGTTGTGAGCACCTGAGTTTAAACAGGAATTTTAAAACTGCAAGGAACCTGTTGCCATTTCCTATTTGCACTTCACTCTTCTTGGAAAGGGAGAGGAGACAGGCTTGTTTCTTAAAGCTGGACTGCTAAGTGTTTTATAGCCTTGGTCTCCCTTTCTGATTTTCCAGCACCAACTATGTTTAGGTTTCCAGCACTGCGATGTTTAAAACTAAAACATACTGTTTTCCCTGAAACAATACTGGGGTTTGTAACTTTCTTTTTAAACAAATCTGAAACGTTTTTGGCACAGATGCCTCGCCAGCCTCCTTCTAAACAAACCCCGAGACAGGAGCATACGCGTACGCCTGCGAGAGGCACCACGCAAGCATCTGGGAATGGTGGGGCTTTTCTTCTCGTCCTTCTGCTGCCTTTTGTGCCCGCGCCCATCCTGCCTCCGAGGGGATCGATTAAGAGGAGAGGATGGAAAACATAATGAATTTTAAGTGGTGGGAGCCTGGGCTCGCCCAGCCAGGCTCTGAGCTGGCACGGGCAGAGCAATGTCTGTGCGACGTTCGGCGATGGCCACGTGCTTCTTGCGCAGCTGCTTCCAAGTCTGCTCCAGGGAAGTGGACATAGAGGGAGGGTGAAAGAAAAAAAAGAAAAAACTCAGGATCTGAATTTTGTTTGCCTTCCTCCACCTTGTCAGCTCCAGCTGAACCCAGCAAAGGCCCTGCTGCTGCTTTTGGCTTCGCCCCTGCATGGTGCGAAGGGGAGGCAAGGGCTCGGCTGGCAGCCCCACACCGCTTTTTCTCCTCCACTTCTTGTTCTCTATCAGTGGGCCGTGGTGGGGAATGGGCTCTCAGAGCTGGCCAGAGCCACACAGCAGTCAGGATGATGTTTTTTGGCTCCCACTTTTTTCTGGGGGATGCGGAGGCCTGGGCGAGCGCCACTCCCAGCGGCACGGCAGCCCCGAGGTTGGTGGGGTGGCCAGCGGCTCTGCTGCAGGGCTGGCCATGGTGAAGATCCTGCTGTAACCTCTGCACGCAGGCATGTGTCTGGGGCACAGCGGTCATGCCGCAGCCGGGTTTCCCCATGCCCGTGGAGGAGGATGTGGAAAGCAGATTTTTGCCCTGGTGGAGATTGGTCTGGACACAACGCACAGTAATTCAAGCAGCGCAGAGCTTTGAACCCTAAAAAGACATTAAAAACCCCCAACACGTCTCACCCCACATTAATGATCTCGCCTTATCCCTGCTAATGAATGCATCCCATTCTTCCCCACCTTGCTTTTCCCCTCCAGGAGCATTCCTCTGAAGGCTGGAAGCTCTTTCCCTTCTTGACTTAAATTGGGGTAGATCCTGTTGGTTTCTTTGGCTTTGATGCATGAGACTTGGGTCATGTGAGAGGGTCACATCTGGTGAGCGGTGCCCCGTCACGCGGTAGAACCAATGTCACGGGTTCGGGTGGTGGGAGGAGGACACCAGCCTCTTGCTGGAGGGTACAGTTGGGTGTCCTCCACACAGGCACGCAAGCATTGACCTCCTTCTCTTTCCCTCTCCTCCTGCAGTGACATCTCCATGCAAGATCCTCAAGTGCAACTCTGAGTTCTGGGCGGCCACGTCAGGCTCCCACCACCTGGGCGCGGAGGAGGCGCCCGAATTCTGCACGGCGCTGCGCGCCTACGCGCACTGCACCCGCCGCACCGCCCGCACCTGCCGAGGCGACCTGGCCTACCACTCCGCCGTGCATGGCATAGACGATCTCATGGTGCAACACAACTGCTCCAAGGATGGCCCCACATCCCAGCCCCGCCTCCGGACATTGCCCCCCGGGGACAGCCAGGAGCGCTCCGACAGCCCCGAAATCTGCCACTACGAGAAGAGTTTTCACAAAAACTCGGCCGCCCCCAACTACACCCACTGCGGGCTCTTCGGGGACCCCCACCTCAGGACTTTCACAGACACTTTCCAAACCTGCAAGGTGCAAGGGGCTTGGCCTCTCATAGACAATAACTACCTGAATGTCCAAGTCACCAACACGCCGGTGCTGCCGGGCTCCGCCGCCACTGCCACCAGCAAGGTGAGCCTCAAGCACGCCCCTCTGAGCAGAGGTGGGCAAGGGCAGAGGTGCTTCCAAACAGCTTTTCTTCCCACTGTCTTGCTCCTCCACCTCCTTGGGCAGGGTAGGAGTGGGTGGGAGCTCCTCTGAATTTGAGCATTTATAGCATCATAGAATGGTTTGGGTTGGAGGGGACCTTAATAACCTAGTTCCAACCCCCTTGCCATGGACAGGGACACCTCCCACTAGACCAGGTTGCTCGAAGTCCCATCCAACCTGGTCATGAACACTTCCAGGGAGGGACGATCCACAGCTTCTCTGGGCAACCTGTTCCAGTGCCTCACTATCCTCACAGAAAAGTTGTCCCTAAATATCAGCTCCCTGTCTTTCCTTTGTCCCTACATTCACTTAGGTGGCCTGTGGTTTCTTGCTGAGCACATCCAGCCCCATCAGGGGTTAGCAGGCTGAGATACTGCAGCTCAGAGGGCCATCATGGCCAAGGTGGGGGATTGCAAATTAAGTGGGCTCCCACCTGGAGGACTCCAGTTTTCTGTGAACAGCCAGACCAGGAATGATGGTGGCACCTTTTGGGGTATACCCAAGGTCCAAGTGAATCCAGGATTGTCCTTCAGGGAGGCTCAAGCTTGCAGGAAAAAGCCCAGAGGGAGCTGAGCTCCTCACACTGCCTTCCCCTGTGCCCAGGCTCATAATTGTCTCTGCGGTTTGCAGCCAAGTCGAGGTATTTTGTGGGGCACAGTCTGTTCTGGAGGTGCTTTGACAGCCTAAATAAACATCCTGAAGGAACAAGGCAAATACTGAGAAAACCCAAGTGAAAATGTACTGTTCTGATAGAGCAGGAATTGTGTGGCATGTCCTCAGCTTCAGGAGAGACCCAGAGCTGATGAGCTGTTACGTTGCTCCATGGGGCACAAGCTCTAAAGCTAACAGGCCGCTTTCTGTGCCAAAAAAAGGGAGACCCAGCAGGAGGCATCCTCTTGCTTTTGGAAGATTTCCCGTTCCACCGTGTCTGGGAGTTCAGTTTGTCCCTGCATGTGGGGAGAGAAGGACATGTACGACAGGGACTGCTTCTCAGCTCTGGATGTGACCTTTTGGTCTAAGCCGGCATTTTGGTTTTGACCTGTCCCTAATAAACCCCCTTGATGATGTTCTCAACTCCTTACCTACCAAAAGACATCAACACCTGCTGAAGCTTGCAAGGAAAGTCTGGCTTGAGGAGGGTGGTCTTTAAGGACCTCAGGGACCTACAATTTCTAGGCTGGATCCCAGGATCACCATTTTAATTGAGCCCTTTCGCTCGTTATCTGCCTCACGGGCTTGTGGTGAGGAGGGATTAGTCACAAGATCTGCAGCATGAGCTGTGGGAAGCATTCCTGGGTCACTGCTAGAGGACCATGTGCTGTTGGAAAAGATGGGAGCCTCTTGGTCCACGGGGCTCTTTGTGTTTCTGCGTGATGTTCTCCGGCCCTACCCTTCCTCCTCCAGACAGAGGTGGGGCTCGACCCAGAGGAGGTAGCAGAAGGTCCATGTGAGGAGTGGTGCAGCCTGAAACCCAGGGCATGGTGGTGCCTCCTAACAGGGCTGAGGAAGGGGTAGCATGGCTGCCATGGGGCTGGGAGCATCTGGGCACTCAACAGAGGAGTGAGTGAGAGAGACGGACGTTGCCAGGGCTCTGGACAGTTCTCGGCTCCTCACCAGCACCACTGGGAGCAGAGCTGCTCGGAGCCACCACCGTGCTCAGCTCAGTCCTTGGGGCGCCTCAGTTTTTTCCCTTCATACTCGGCCCTTGGGTGTATCTTCCCTGTAGCTGCTGGAGCCGTCTCTCCTCCAGCCCTGCCCCACTCTGGGCAGGTCTCAGTCTGCCCCTGCATGGGGCCACGTGGTGGAATGTCCCCCTTACCTCTCCTGCAGGAGGTGCAAGAGGAAGGGCAAGTCTGCAAGATGTGAAAGAGGAGGCGTGGTTTGCATGGGAAGAAGAGCAAATTACTATTCCTCCCCTGCAAACTCTACTCTTCCTCCTCCTCATCAAGCCTCCTCTCCCAAA
Source organism: Trogon surrucura (assembly GCA_020746105.1). NCBI lineage: Eukaryota > Metazoa > Chordata > Aves > Trogoniformes > Trogonidae > Trogon > Trogon surrucura. Next base: position 15,552,881 of record CM036627.1, on the reverse strand, counting down.
GCCAAGTCAACAAAGGAAGAGCAGGTGCTGAGGTCCTTCCTCCAGCAAAGGACCCAAATTTGAGCCCAGCCAAGGGTGGGGAGCTGTGCTGGACTCAGTCTAAGCCCATATCACCCCTAGAAGGACCTACCCGCTCGAAACACGCTGAACACTCTGTCTGGGTGTTTGACACACGGTGTGTTCTGGGGCCCAGAGAAGACTCTTGGTCTGCGAGCAGTCAGGGAAAGGACGAGGTCCAGCTGTTCGGAGTAAATGTCATGGGAGCCAGAGATGAAGCTCCGCCACCTCTAAGAGAGTCTGGGCTCATCCCTCTCTGCCATCTGCCAAGCCCTGGAGGTAAGACAGTGCTGCAGGTGTGGGCATGCCACCACAGGCCTGTGCGTAGTGATACTCCACCCAGCTCCACCTACAAGGGAGCTTCTGTGTTGGGCTTGGAGATAACAGCGCAGATCCAGGTGGTAGGTTCAGTCCCGCCTCTGGGTCTTGACTCCATCCACAGTGTCCTCATCTCTGAGCTGAGGCAGGATGGCCACATCTGGGTGCCTAAAAGTTGGGGCAGCTTGTTAGGATGAAGCACCTGCCCATGAGCTGAAGGCCACACTCCCAGCTGGGCTGAGCAGACAGCTCCTCCACCGCCCATGCCTCTCCTGCTGATGGCTGCATCCTCTCAGGTGGTCATTGCTGGTTGTAACCCTGTTCCTTTCTTTCCTTCCTCACAGCTCACCATCATCTTCAAGAGCTTCCAGGAGTGCGTAGACCAGAAAGTGTACCAGGCAGAGATGGACGAGCTCCCCGCTGCCTTTGCCGACGGCTCCAAAAACGGTGGGGACAAGCACGGAGCCAACAGCCTGAAGATCACCGAGAAGGTGTCGGGCCAACACATCGAGATCCAGGCAAAGTACATTGGGACCACCATCGTGGTGAGGCAAGTGGGCCGGTACCTCACCTTCGCCGTGCGCATGCCCGAGGAGGTGGTCAACGCTGTGGAGGACCGGGACAGTCAGGGCCTCTACCTGTGCCTCCGGGGTTGTCCGCTCAACCAACAGATTGACTTCCAGACCATCCGCTCGGCTCAGGCCACAGAGGGTCGTGCTCGGAGGAAGGGGCCCAGCCTGCTGGCCCCCCCCGAGGCCTTCACGTACGAAACAGCCACGGCCAAGTGCAGGGAAAAGCTGCCTGTGGAGGACCTCTACTTCCAGTCCTGCGTCTTCGACCTCCTCACCACAGGGGATGTCAACTTCATGCTGGCTGCTTACTACGCCTTTGAGGATGTGAAGATGCTTCACTCCAACAAAGACAAACTGCACCTCTACGAAAGGACACGGGACCTGGCCCCGGGCAACACAGCTCCCTCAGGGACCTTCCCTGCCCTCTGGGTGGTACTGCTGAGTTTGAGTCAGTGCTGGTTGTACTTGTTATAGAGGTTTGCTCCTTCGTACCGTGGAGAGCTGGGAAAGGGAGCAGGAGGGAACCAGGGATGAGGTGGCAGCGCTGGACAACGGGAAGTTGGATATCAGAATCATGTGGGTTGTCCTCAACCTCAGCCCCTCTCTGGAGCACCAGGTCCTCCACCTTCGCAGCTCTTGCCTGGGAGGAACATGCTGCCATGTTGGGAGTTTTTGCTGGACTGTACTTGTCTGGACCTTCATCGCCTCGCCCCTTTGCTCCTCCTCCTGCTGCCGAGGAGCTCCTACCTCCTTGTAGTGCTCCCCCAGGTCCTGAAAAATGCACTTGGTGACTGCAACATTGGTGTGCGTGATCGTGGCTTTGTCTTTGGAGAGCAGAGCTGGCAAGGAGGGCGCAGAGCAGCGAGATGGAGCCAAGCCTGGCCAGCACAGTGGGGCTGGGCTTTCTGCTCACCGAGGCCATGCTCCACTTCTTGGGCACGTCCCGCTCTGTCCGCAGCCCCGTTGTTACAGAACGTGGTGCAAGGGGCTGAAATGGGGGGGAACCGGAGCCAGGCATCTTCTGGGTGGAAGGAGGACACGTTCCTCAAGCTTCAGCTTGCATTTGCTGTGGTTCAAGGGACATCCGTTTTAGCCATTTCCTTTGGTTGATTCGCTCAGTTTTATTCCTGTCTCCCCTGTCTCTGCCTGGACACACCGAGGACTCTTGATGGCAGTGGGAGAAACCTGGCCAGTATTCAAGTGGTTTCTGCAACTTCTGCCCAGCGCTGGATGCGTTCCTTGCACCATTTTACTCTCTGGTCCCTGGAGGGGAGAGGCTGCTCAGTGAAAGACCTGATCCACCAATTCCTCCAGCCCTGCACCCACTTGCCTGCCCACAGCTCGGCCAGGCCCTGGGATGGAGCAGGAGCATCACGCTCTGTTTGTTTGCTGCTAGGTCTCTGCTCTGCTCCTCATCCTGGGGCCATGACTTGCAACCCCATTGCAGACCAGTTGCACCTTAAGCCCTTCCAGGCTTGAATCAGAAATGGGGCAATGTTAGAAATCCAACCAGGAGATGGGGTGCAGCAGAGGACCCCCCCCAACTGCCTCCAAATGTCTGTTCCCTGCCTCAAAACCATCAGTAATCTCCTTCCCCCACCACGTAGTGCTGCCCATCTCCTCCTCTCTCTGTTCCTCTGTGGTTCACCTCATTGCTCACTGAAAAAGAAATAGCAAGACCACCTTTGGTCTGCGTCTTGGAGACCTCCTGATGGGTTTCCCCTCCTTTCCTCAGGGGGAAGTTCCCAGAAACGAGCCCTAAAACACGTGTCACTTGTGGGGGTCACCTCCCGCTCTCAGGGGAGGTCTCTGGGCATGACGAGACAAGCTAGCACCAAAAGAGGTGGGAACAGGCTACATTTGGCAGTCTGAACTGGTGCCAAGAGGCAGCCTGGTGTAAATACTCAACATGACTATTCATTGTGTCCTAACAGCTCTAGAGCTCCATTTGTAAAGCAGCAGAGAAATGCAAAATTGTGTCGATGGATGTAATTTATATTGTCTCTTTAATATATAGAGCCCTGGCATTGATCTCGTGTGACTGTACAGATGAAGAGATGTAATTGGTTTTTAAATGTTTAAGGAAAACAAAAAAAGAAAGAAACAAAAAGATGTGTTTACTACTTTGCTCCTTGCTTTGTTTGCTGGTGCCCCAGGAATTCTGTTTAGGGAGATTTTTGAAATAAGGATATCACAGTTCGGAGGCGCCGAGGAGAGCAACCACTGGACCGTGGCGCAGGACAGTTTAGTTTCCCAGTGCACTAATTGCTCAGCCAGGCTGATCTGGACTTTTTGTTTCCTGAGTTCCACAAAGAGCCAAATTTTTGTCTTCCTTAGGAATTCAAACCGCAAGTTTTGAAAGCCAAAATTTGTTACTGAGTGAGATGAAACACCTGTTTCTTGCTGTGTTACCCCATAGGTAACAGCAGCTGTGCAAAGCATCCCTCTGAAGACACGGTGCTTCTTGAAAGCAGTCTTAGCTGGCCAAGCCACAGTGTGCCAACAGGTCAATAATTCCCTTAATACAGGGCTTTGAGCAACTTCTGGGCTAGTGGAATGTGTCTCTGCCCATGGCAAAGGGGCTGGAACTAGGTGATACTTAAGGTCCCTTCCAACCCAGGCCAATCTATGATTCTGTGGACCTGTTGGTACAGGTCCAGAGAAGGGCCAGAAAAATGATCAAAGAACTAGAGCGACTCTCCTGTGAAGAAAGGCAGAGAGTGTTGGGGTTGTTCAGCCTGGAGAAGAGAAGGCTCCTGGGAGACCTTATGGCCTACAGGAAAGATGGGGACAATCTTTTTAGCAGGGTCTATTGCAATAGGACAAGGGGCAATGGTTTTAAACTAAAAGAGAGTACATTTAAACTAGGTATAAGGAAATTTTTCACAACGAGGGTGGTGAAACACTGGCACAGGTTGCCCAGAGATGTGGTGGATGCCCCATCCCTGAAGACATTCAAGGTCAGGTTGGATGGGGCTCTGAGCAACCTGATCTAGTAGAAACATCCCTTCTCACTGCAGCAGGGTCGCCCTAGGTAACCTCTAAAAGTCCCTTCTGACTCAAAACATTCTGTGATTCTTTCATTCTGTGATTAAGACCTCCCTTACCTAGAAAGCCATCGTCCAACGGCACATTGCGCTGTGGTTCAGGAGTGATTTCCAGCCCAGGAAAGTCCATCTGATGATGGCGTGGCTCAGTCCCACTGTCCACACGAGCACTCCAGTGGCGGCCGGCTGTCCTACGGTGGTTGGGGTATCCCTATTTTAGAAGCAAACAGTGAAGCACTTTATTTTGGTTGTGTTCGACCCAGTTCTGGTTAAAGGTGAAGTGTGGCCAAGAAAGACCCGATACTTGGAAACGAAAAAAATACGCAGGAAGGGGGGGAAGGGGCGTTACAAGAAGGCCTCTCCCACCTCCTCCCTGCGTTGAGACCCATTGGAGCGTCACCGCGTGTATATACTGTAAATTATTTATTGAGAGAAACGCAAGTAAAGTTTGAGTTTTTTTGACAATAAATGAGTGGGTCTCGTTTTGTTCCCGGTGTGCTGGATGACGCAGGACACGAGCGCTGCCCCTTTTCTGCATTCACTGAAGCAGCTTTCTGCCACCTATAACCCTGGGACCCTTTGAGAGCGTATTTCTGTCCTAAATTCTCCAGAGAATTTCACTCCGGAGTTTTATTTATCTACAGCCAAATAAGAAAAATAAGAAGGGGGGGTGGTGGTAGGGAGAAAATATGGATAATAAACTATCGGAGCAGAGTCTCTCTGGGAAATATGTGCAGGAACAGAGTCCAAGCAGGGTGCATCGCGCTTCGCCTTCCGCAGACATCGCTCTTTGCCCCTTTTGGGTCTGTTACTGCCCTCTAATGAGGGAAACCAAAACTGCAATTTTTTTTTGTTGTTGTTAATTGTGGTTTTTTTGAAAAGCTGAAAGACTTCTTGCAGCAGCAGCTGCAGCCAGGGAGATGCTGAGGCTGGGTGGGACAACAGCACCAACTGAAAACACAGATTGTTTGGGAAAATCCACGCAAAGACATCCAGCACCAGAGATCTGAGACCCCGCCTTCCCTCCTGCAGAATCCTGAAGAACCAACAGCTTTCAGAAGGAGCCAAACCCACTCCCTTTGCCACTGCTCGCACCAGCTCACAAGAGTTTGGTTTTAGCTGAATCTGCAAAGTCAGATCAAAAACTTACCAGAGCCCAGGGGACTGGGGGTCTCTCTCCTTCACTCGCTGCCCTGTCAGGAGGTCACGAAGGGTCCCCTGCTCACCAGCCCTGGGCAGCAAGAGCACGCCTGCATCTCCTGGTGGGACCAAGTGCTGATGTAAGTGGATGGTGATCCCTGAGTGATCAAGACACCCCATCCTTGTTAATCACAAGTAGCACTAAAGCTTCCCCAGGAGGGGAGTGGGGAAGGTACAGGCCGCGCCGGGACAGCAGGACACGGGGGCTGTGGTGGCAGCAACGACCTTACAGCATCTCTGAGAGGTTCAAATTGTTCTTCTGGTCATGCTCGACAGATAGAGAGGGTGCAGCCCCTGAGTGCTCCAAGGTCCCATCTCATTCTGCCCCTTCTGCCTGAAGCACATCACCCTGTAGCGGACGGCTGCTCAGGTGCCACAGCCTGGTGGCTCAGGGACGGTTTCAAGACTCACCTCAGCTGTGCCCGCCCATCCCCTGGGCTCGGGCCAGAGCCTTGGCTGCTCCAAGCTTTACCTCTGACCACTCAGGGTCTTCTGACCACCCGGGCACTTGTCCCATCTGCTGTCTCAGAATAACCACAACTGCAGAATATTGTTCACACACAAAAAATGGCTTTTTTACTGGGAACTGGCTGCCCTCTAGAGGGTCTGCTCTGGCATCTCCTAACAGTCTCCTCGTCCCCTCACTGGGGTGGGCTGAGGCAGGGCCGGAGGTCCCGGTCCCCGTGGCTGCACAACAGCTTTGCCAACCACCTCGGACAATGGGTCCCCTCACCCAGCTAAGCCAGCAGCGGCGACCACGGCTCCAGCCGGCGGACACAGCCCTGGTGGTACCCTGGGTGGTCACAGCACTGCACGGGCCATGTCATTTGGGAGGAGATGCTCCCGTGGGACCAACTGGACCTGCGTGACAGGGAGAAGTGGGAAGCTGCATCACTCCAAGGGGTCATTTCCCCATGACCTTTGATGAGCCCTCAGAATTTACCTGCTTGCAGCACGGTGCTGCGGGTGTGCCGGGGAGCTGACACCAATGTCCCCCCGGCATCAGGGTGCCCATATCCTTACCTGCCCCACTGCTCCAGTTCCTCAGGCCTCTGCTTCTCCAGCTCTCCCGTGGGTACCCCTGGATAAAAGATGAGTCAGTGCTGAGTTAAGAAGATCCCCTGCCTCAAGTAGATTCATCTCTCTATGCTCTGGGCAGGGACACCCAGACCAGCTCCCCACAGTCCCCGGCATCTCGCTCCAGCCAAGCCCCCTCTCCCTGCCGCAGCCCCACAGCTCACAGCCAGTCACTCTTTCCATTAGGAAATCCATTTTTCAGGGGCATGTAACTCACTTGTGAAATTTTACTCTTGGCTGAAACTTGGCTCAGCAGCAGAGAGGCTGAGAAGGGCCGGACCCAGCAGCTACAGGTGCAAAAAGCCCTTTTTTACAATGAGCTCTTGTAACTTGGGAGAAACAGCTTCAATCCCTGCACCGTGCCTTGCCGTGTGGACTCGGTGCGAACGGGTGTTGGGTTAACACCAAACGCAAGCAGCACGCAGGATGCCATCATATCCCACCCAGGGAGAGGGGAGAGGCATGTCCTGCCCAGGAGAGGCTGGCGACAGAGCAGAGAACTCCACCGATGGAACAGGAGCAGCACTTCTAGCAAAAGGGGAATTCTCCCTGGAAAGGGTCAAAAAAACCCAAATCCAGAAGAGCTGGAGGTTGGATAAACACATCAACATTGGTACCGTCCCAGTGAAATCCTGGTGGAAACGGGTGAGGAAATGCACAGTTTCTCCTCCTGATCGGGTGGAAATTCCCATCTGAAGGGGCTTCCAAGTCTCTATCACCGCAGACTGTGAAAATATGTAAAACAGCCAAGAAGAACATGCTTATTCCTGCACAGTGAAAACACCCATAGTGCCGTGCCCGTGGCGGGCAGGAAAGGGCCCTGTGATCCCGTAACAGCCCCAGTTCACTCTGCGCTCCCACCGGTCCTGCTGCCGTGCCAAGGGGCTGCAAGTCCCCCCCCCTCCAGAGATACCACGCTGGCACGGTTCTGAAAATCTCAGTAACACTTTTTAATATACAAGAATCAAAAGTACAGCAGTTTTACAATGTAGGAAAATTTAATACATACTATATAAACAACATATTTACATCAGAAATCACTAGGACAGTGGCATTTTTTTTTTCACAAATATAAATTAATATTAATTACTGTTTTTAGTCAACAGGTTTAAAAGTCCACGTTTTTACAGTAAGTCCTTCTCTCCCCAGAGGGGAGGTGGAGGTTGGGAGGAAACGGGTGAAAGCAGAATAGTATTTTTGTGTTGATCACTTAAACTGTTCACATAATGACTTCAGAGCGCTGTTAAGTATCTATTTCGTTTGGGCACCACATGGCCTGTCCCCACAGCAGGTTTCAGTCTGCAGGACTTCTGTCATGTGAATTCCCAACTTTACACCATTTCCAAAGTGGTCAGGCTGAAAAACTTTTTTTTTTTTTTAAAAGAAAAAAAAAAAGAAAACAAAACCCCTAGCAAGTTGCTACTTTTTTTCTTCCTACAAAGAGGGTGGAGGGAATCCCGCAGCTGGTTTGGAAGGAAGAGCTGCACCAGATGTTGAGACAAACACCACGATGAAATTTATGGCTGTGGACCTGTCCCCTCCGATCCCACTGTCATCCAAGTGATTGCATCTGGTTATGGTCCCTGTGTTGAGGGGACATAAAATATATGTGTGTGCGCGCGCTCAGGAAGGACTTTCTCCCAGATCTAGTTCTCTAGCTTCATTAAAGCCAAGCCCAGTGAAGACCCATCCACCACGAGGGAAGAAAACTCTGTGACTTCAGCATCGGGCTAATGTGACAGTGAGGACAGCTCTTCAGTGGAGTTGGGCAAAGCTTTTGCTGTCGCACAAGAAGGAAACCCAAACCAACCTCATACCTGGAACCCAGGACGAGCAGAAACCCCCCACATCTGAACACAGAAAATGCCTTTGCTAGGGTTCAAAATTTTCCTGCACCAACCGTAACACTGGTCTAGCCAGCATTGCCTTTTGCTACAAGTGTATGGCACGAACTTTCCATCACGATAGCGCTGCTCGGTGAACAAAAAGAGCAATTTTCTTTGCCCTGACGAGGTTTCTTCCATTTTCACATTAAAAGCTAATACCTCTGAAAAGAAAGGACCTCTTTGTTCCATACCACAGCAAACGTGCCCGCAATCACAGCTTAGTGAATCACAGCCACGGAAATGTGCTATCTCAACACCTCCAGGGGGGACTGTGGAAGACTTGCCTTCACCTCCTCCTGCACAGGTAAACACAAGTGTAACACTTTCTCGGGGCAGCGGGGTGCCCCTAAGGAAGCAAAACTGCCCTGCATTTGGTTGAAACCTTGCAAAACAAAAACAAAAAAGGGGAGCAAAACACTTCCCACGTGTCCCATTAAAGCAGCAGGCTCGGAAAAGAGCGACTCAGGGCAGGTTTCGAGGGACGTGCCATGCGGAGCAGGGACGTGGGGGAGTTAGTGTCGGTCTGTGTGCGCCTGCCGAGGCGCCGGCTGGACTCAGGAAGCCAGCCCTGAACAGCCACCTCTTCTCAGTCTTCTTCTGGGGAAAGGACATCACAGCTTATTAGGGTCAGATACTGGCATCTCAATAGGAGGCTCAGGTTGTGTCCCTCACCAAAAAGAGGAGCCTGGAACAGCCTGGTCTTTAGTACTGAGCTCTGGGAGATGACGCGTCCCCAGACACCACGCTCCAGAGAGCTCGGCGTTGGGAGAGCTTCGTGGTCTCCAGGGATGTGACTCTACGAACAAAGACCTAAGACCTGAAAAATAATCACCCAAGCTACTTCTGGCCAGCAACCTGTGCACAACTCCTCTCATCACACCGGTGTCCTTACTGGACAGTGTTCTGGATCACACGCTGCGGCTCAAATACTTGGAGGAGCGTTTGCTCTGAAGTCCACTGAGCTGGGCTGCAGACTCCTCTTTGCCGTGCTGGGCTCCTGAGACATTTGTTCCAAGGACTTTTAAGGAACTAGTCCTGAATTCCTCATTCTCTCTCTGCTCACTTAGGTGCTAAGCCCCCAGGCACGTTTCCAATTTAGACAGACAGAAGGTCTTTCAGTGCAGGTTCTTTTAGGAATTCAGACCTACCACGGGAATGGTGGCAGGAAGGTGACCATTCGCTGAACAGCGATCAGATCAGCCTGCTGGGTTCCCATTTAACCCTGCTCTGCCATCCTGTATCCTTTGGCTGCAGTAAAGGTTTGCGATCACTGTTTTGCAAATTGCAGGAAGAAATTACCTGCCCAAAGACTGGAGCGCTTCAGTGGCAGTGAGATTAGGAGCTTCAGGATTCCCAGAGCCATGTTTTGACCTTGCAGCTCCCAGCCAGTATCTGTCAGTTCCTGGACCATCCAAGCTGCCCATGTCATAAGAGAGGAGGAGTTTTGCTATGAATTCCTGAGCCCTGCCCACTGGGAAATACTGTTCTCACCCCTCTTTCTTTCCTATTGGTTAAAAGTGAACTATCCTTTGCTAAGTCTGGTTTTGGTGGGTTTGGGTTTTTTTTCCACATAACCCAAAGCCTCCAGGAGTCAAGATTTACCAGTTCCGGCCCTGGGGATGGGAGGAAGATCCACCACACCCCTTCTGTTGCAGGGGACACAACAGAACAAAGCAGAGCCAGTTTCTTGAAATGGATAAAGACATGGAAATGATAATGTGGCCAGCAAAGCGATGGATTGTCACCAGCATGGCTCCAACTCCTTTGGAGTCACTCTGCAGGGACATCGAGTCCCCCTTTCAAGCAAGTTTGGCTACTGAGGGACTCTCCTTGTCCCTCACTCGAGTATATTGTCCCATTGTCCTATGCTGGTTACATACAAAGCCCAGCCCAACCAGTTTATCCCCAATCCCAAAGCAGCATCTGTCACGTAACATCAAGTCAGAGCAGGCACGGAGCCTTCTGCACAATCCCGAGCAGCATCGATCGGCCTTCTCGGCTTGGGGAAACACTGGCTGGGGAAAATTCCCTTGGGTCCATCGGACAGGGGCGAAAACACAAACAAAACAAAGAATGAGGCAGTGAGGCTGTTTCCAGCGTTCAATGGTAGAAGAGAGGAGAGGAAACGGGGATCCAAACCAGAACAGAGAGAAAAATCTTCCTCCACCTACTCCCCCAAAATCCTCCTTGACCCAGCAAGATGATAGCAGCATGTTCAGTGTTTCTGGTTGCTGGCTCAGAGAAACCAGCCGCTGTTGCATCAAAATGCAAGTACTTCAGACGTGCGCTTTCCTCCTCTCTCAGTCACTTTATGCTTTCCGAATGTTCCAGTTATAATCTGGATTGTTTTTCTGTTCTAACGACCTATCCAGAGGTGACCTGTGATCGAGAGGTGACTTGGAATCGTGGGGGGATTTCTGAGAGGGGGGCGAGCGAGGGTCCGACACTGCAGAGTGAGGTGGAGGGAGAGGCTGTTTGTAATCTCCCGATTTGTCTGTGTGGAAGGACCGGTAGTGGTCCGAAGGTCCTTGGCCATGGTAGCCCATGGGTGGCCTGTGATCAGACATCCGCCGGAAATCCTGCTGGTGGTAGTTCTGAGGCCTGAACTCATCGGATCGTCGACGCTTGGAATCGTGGTGGTGCCTACGAGGAGAAAACGAACGGATGGAGATCAGTTCCCCAAGGAAAGCCTGGCCATAGCGGTCGGGCGTATCATTGCAAACTCCTCCCACCCTTTCTGAGATGAAAGGGAATTACCTATCGTAATAATCTCGGTGGCCTCTGTGGTCTCGGTCGCTGTTGTACTGATCGTACGGTCTCTTGCGGGAGAGGTTATTTGGTCTGTAGTTCCCGGAGCTCCGGTGGGGCTCTCCACGAGATCGCCGATCCCCGTAGTGGTGGTCCTTGTACCAGTGCTGCTCGTACTGGTGATGCCGCTCCCCGCCCCACATCTGGTTGCTGTTGCCACCATAGTTGAACTTTCGATCCCTCTGCCATTCTCCTCGATCTGCAATGAGGAAAGGACAAGTAAGTATCTTTCATACTTTAGTTCAAGCTCATTACTTTGCTGAATTCTCAAAGGCATTATAACTATTGCTGTGCCCCTTTAGCTTTCTCCTCCCTAAACTAGGTGGGGCCAGTTTTGTTTAATTATTATTATTCTAGCAAATCTTATTGTCCTGTTCTTACACTCTTTTCATCACTATGCCATCATGTTTTCTAGTCCATCAAGAAGTACAGTGGTGATACATGTTCCATCCCACCACCTTTAAACCTGGTCAGTCACAGGTCCCAGAAGGATTTGTGTCCAAGAGCCAACAGCCATTAGGTTAGACGGGATGGCTTCTCCTGGCTTGTGCCACTCACCTGTGTTGCTGAAATGTCTCTTGTTTGGATGCCCATAGTTGTCACGTGGGTGCCCGTGCATCTGCTGCTGGCTATGGGAAGGGGGCAGGTGAATCTTCTGGGAATGAGGATTGTGAGGCACGTGAGACTGGGACATGACAGAATCGCGGCTGGAGCCTGAAGGCTCTGGGCGGAACGGCTTCTTCATGCTGGACATGTCCTCCTTCTTCTTTTGCTCCTGCAAAGTGGAAGAGAGGGTTACAGCAAAACTGCTCTTTCACCAAAAGATTCAGACTGTGTGAGCAGTGGCCTGGTCTGCCAAGCCGTGGATTTTTCTGCATGCTGTGGGCACCCATCTCTTGCCCAAGCATGGTACGAAGGGCAGCGATACAAATGTGGTGGTGGACAGGCACAGTTTTGCCCCACACAGCTCTGTTTCTATATCCTACCTCTACAGGGCAGCAGTCCCAGGCTTTTCACTCTAAAGGTCAACCCAGCACAATGTGCCACACCAAACAATGCTTTTTCTTGGTCAGAACAGCCAGGACAAAGCGACCAGTGTTTAGGTGAAAATGCCATATGAAAGAGGAGGCAAATGCAACCAGGCTGTTTACATGTTAAGAAAATCACAGACTACCAACAAAGAAGCCCATAATAAGCAGCAGAAAGTATTGCTACTTCGAGTGCGATAACTTTTTAGAGACAGCAACTGGAAGGAAGGTACTTCAGACCTTACCTCTTCTTCCTGGGATCTTTTCTTATGAGCCATCTTGTAGAGCTTGTGCAGCTTTCTGGCATCAAATTCTGTGAATTTTGACACAAATATCCATAGGTTCCTGGAAGGACACGAGCATATTCTGTTAATTGCTACATCAGCAGTTTAACTGCCAACTGCTTTCAAATCAGTATGAAATCAGTTCTATCCCCTCTGGAAAACAGTCTCAGGGCTGGGTGACCAAAATTGCTGAAACCAAGTCCTTCAAAGTAAAATAAAGAGGTTTGCACTGGTTTATCTGAACTAGCTCTGAAATTAATTTTAAATGAAACCAGCACAACTTGCAGACAAAACCCTCACCTGAAAGTGGTCATGGACTGAGTGAGCTAAAGAACACAGGATTTCACAGGTTAAGTAGGAGGCAAAAAACACACTCATCCACATAAAACCCAGCAGCCTTTGACTATCATTTTTAAATATCACAGACCAGTCAAAAAACCCCAAAATGATCCCTCACCTTCTCCACAGCTTGATATGATCCTGGTCAGTGTAGGCTTTAAGGCACTCAGAGATGCGGTCTCCAATTTTTAGGAGGCAGTTGCGTGTGTGCTCCAGCTGTTCTTGAACCGTCAGTCCCTTATCAGGCTTATCGAGTTGTTTCAGCGCTTTCTTGACTGGTCTCATCCTTTCCTTGCACTTGAAAAAGCAACAGAGCGCATAAAGTGATTCATTTGGCACAGGGCTCTGCATTGTTCCTTTGCTAATCAGACAGAGCTGGAAGAAGTTCATTAGCACAAGATATTAGCTCTATCTGACCATTAGGCAAGGAGAAAGCAGCTATGAAAATAGCGATTTGTTAGACACACTGCACAAAATAATCAGGAAAAGATTAGAGCCTCCTCATCTCCACTGCCTCCCCTGCCCTTTTAGAGGGGAACAATTTGCTTTGCAAACCGTAACCGCTCACGCTCTGCTCTTGCACCGGTCCCACGGCAGGCAGGGAAGCGCAATGAAGCATCAACACGCTGAACCAACAGCCCCAGCTGAAGGACTGTTCACTCAGCAGCCTCCCTGTCCAGCCCCATCTGTGGTCGCACTAATCTATCGCTTTTACCAAAACTGGAAGGCATGAGATCAAAGTACCATCTTTTTCAGCTGAGCGCATCAACACTGCGCACAGGCAGTAAATCAGGTGGGTTTTTACAGCCCGACGGGGCCTTTCACGCATCACAGAGGGAAAGTTAGAGAGAAAAACAGGCAAAAATTAACACAGGACCTGTAGCAAATACACAGATTGCATTTAGAGAACTGTTTATAAAAAGTGGTATTTCAGTACTTCCCTGTGCGAGCCAGGCCAAGGAGAGCTTGCCATGAAAACTTTTACTAAAAGGCTATTTTTTTAACAAGCCTTGCAGGCATGTTTGCTGCAAGAGCATTTACACAACTGCTTACAGCTCAGACAACTCCGTACCTCCTACAGCCATACAAGGTCACCCTCAAAACTCTCCTGAATTCTCCTGCCTGGAAGAGCCCCAACAGCTCCTTGACTTCTCCAGGAGAACAATTCCTACATAAGACTGCAGGGTTTTCCATAACCCAGGGCTGTCAAATAAGAGGCAGGAATTTAGCAGCTGAAGAAGAGAGCCCTTCTGCACGCTCTTCCACCCTGGCTGGCACCCCTAGCAGAGGGAAGGAGTGAACATGTGCACTCATGCAAAGCTGAATTTTGAAGAGGGTTATCTGAACCCTTTCACAGCACAATCGTGTGGTGAGAATCAGGAGCTGAAAGATCTTTGAAGTTTCTCCCAGCTGAAGTGCCATGTACAGCAGCCACCTGGTAGGCACAGAGGTGGCTGGTGGAGAGCTCGTGTATGGGGTTGTTCTGCCACGCTCCCAGAGCGACCAGGAGAAATTACTGGCTGGGGGGGCTCACACCCTAACACCTAAAACATGTCTGTGGATAACATGTAACCAAACCCTGACTGTCTTGCCAGACTCTCTGCCACTGCCCCCTCCATGTCCTGAGGAAAATACTCACTATGCTGAACGTTTCTTGGTCCAGATCATCATCCTCGTCTTCTCCGATGGGGATGGGTTCGCTCCCTGCAGTAATGTGGACAGGACCTTGTGATCTCTTCCCTTTACTTCCAGACTTGGCTTCACCACCTTTAGGCTTTACAAGGACAAATTACACACATCACATGATGAGCCAGACTGCAGGATCCCAAGTGATCCAACTAACAACCTCCGCAATATTGTTACTGGCAGCTGTTAAATGCCGGGCACCGCTCCTACAACTTTCCTCCCAAGATCTCAAACTGTTGAGCTGCAATGCCTCTATTTAGCTTTACATCATCCCTGAGGGAGTAGAGAGAAGTCAGAGAAAACATTTTGGACAGGAATACGATATTTGTACTCATGGAGAGAAAACCAACGTTGAAGACTTGGAAGAGAGATTAAGCTAAAGAATATGTCCTTTGCAAAAGGCAGAGCTCAGATTAGTCTCATGTCTACAAAGATCTACAACTTCATGTGATGTTACCAGTCCTCAGACTCTCTGGAAAGCAACCTCCAATCATGGCCTGTTAGTGTAAACTCTGACTTTTATGACTTACCTACAGTTAAAGCCTTTTAGAGTCAAAGTCATACCAAAAATCACTAGAAAACAAACTTTCCCCTACATATGCAACAAAACGTCTCGGTTTGCACTCATGACCTCAGTATCAAAGCACACTGGTTATGCAGTACATACCTGTTCCTTGGACAAGTAGTTCAGGTCACTATTGTACAAGTTTTTACCTCCCTTCCACCAATTTGAACCCAGCCTCAGGGCCGTTGTACCCAGAATTCGAGGGACATTTTAGTCCACAACATACCACTGATGTCGAAACACTCATTCTGGTGAGTCGAACAGCAACAAGGACAACTTTTAGTCTTGATGGTATGGATAGTTGGGTCATTTGGGGCAAGTTTAAATTAAAGGGGAATACAAACAAGGAGCTGCCAAACCTGTGATAAATCACAGCTGAAGAGAACTTCGATTGAAGTGCTCCAGGCTCTTCCCCTTTTCCTCTTTAACATCAGCTATTTCCCCATATCCCTGTTATGGGGACGGCTGTACTTGAAACGCAGCCTGACAAAAACCTCTTCCTTTTTGCTCACATTCCATCGGGATTTAGGATATATTGCCTTTTCTACTTTTTATTGCAATTCTTCCCAGTAAGAATTCAGGAGGGCTGAGAAAGGGATAATACCTCACCCCACAGTGCTTCAGTGATGTGTCTTCACACAGGGCCTTTAATGACTCCTAAGTCTCCCAGCTTGCCCTTCTGCTCAGAGACTTTCCCATCTCTTCGACTGCTCCTGAGAGCACCACATACCTTCTCTTTCTTGTCTTTCGTCTTCTTTTTCTCTTTATCGCTTTCCTTTTCTTTCTTAGTGGTTGTCTGTTTTTCCTTGTTCTCTTTGTTCTCTTTCTTCTTCTGTTTCTTTTTCACTGGGCTCTTTTCCAAGCCATCCTCCTAGAAAATCAGTCACAGCGCAGAGTTGGAGTCCCTCACCGCATGTACACTCTTCTTCCATAAAACTTACATCCCTGAAACGCTGGCAGTTTTGGAGGTCTATCCAAATTTGCCCTCACACCTCTCCACCCAGACAGCAAGCTCTGCTTAACCAGCTGCAACACACCCAGCCCTTAACAAAAGGGTATTAAAAAAAATAATAGAGGAGCCCCATTCTGTAACTAGCTGGCAAACTGCAGAGAAGCACTGCTTTCCTATGCCAGCTGCGTTTGAGAACGCTCAGCCCCTAAGGTAGATACTGATCAACACAGGAACAAAAAGCCTCAGACTATAAGCCAAACCGCTCCAAGAGAGAAGGTTTTCTAAGCAACAGCGTGACCTTGGTACACTCCAGCTTCACCACTGGCTGATGTACTGAAAAGGAGAGAGAAGCAATTCTTTCTTTCCTTTATAAGGGCAGCAGGCTTTGTCCTGAGACAACCCTTGCTCCAAGTCACTACGTGAACGTGCGTGGTTGTTCTAAGATCTAAGACTTAAAGCCCTAACCTAAGAGTGGGTGGGGAAGGTCCTTCTTTCACCCTGACAGCCATGTCTATGTTTTTGTGAGTTTGCTGATATCTTGTGGAAATGCACTCTGTGAGTGCCTCCTGAGTCCACAGGGCGTTTGCTAAGGGTGCCTCTGCAGTAACAACATCGCTCAAGGAAACTGGAGAAGCCGCTCTCCACCAGATTGACTCACCTTGACTTCACCTTCTTCTGACTGGTTGTCTGAGTGCCGAGGAGAGGAGAGCTCATTCCCATGTTCATCTTTGACTTTGGGAGCCTTGTTCTCTTTCTTTACTCGTGGTTTCCTCTTCTTTAGCTTGGCCTGGTGAAAACACAAAAGAGGTCAGGACAAGTAAATAGTTACAGCTACTCCCCGGGGACATATTCCATCTCTTGAACTTCTTGCAAATAGCTGCAGGTCCTGCAAGGTGGCAGGAAGCCTGATCAGGCTGAGTCCTTCAGTAAGTGTGATAATTACCCGTCCCTTACTAGTCGTCATTTCTGTATCACAGGTCAATCGGACAACATACAAGTCCATACTCTTTCATGTAGATAATATTCAGTGACCTGGGAAGAGGGGCCGTCTCCCACCACCAGCCAGCCACTCACCCCAAAACCAAGCAGGCACATCTCACCTCTTCCCCATCTTTCATGTTTTCTTTCTTGTCCAGATCTTTCTTCAGCAGTTTCAATAGATAATCAACTCGGGTCTGGAGCTGTTTTCCCTGAGGTTTCTTATCTGTCTCGACAGGTAGGATCTTTGATAAAGAAGAAAAAAAAATACATGCACATGCACCTATCAAACCTTGACAAGAGAGAGATGCACTAGCAGCAGTCCTTCCAGGTCCAGCAAAGGGTTGGAGATGCTGCATCTTCTGGGGGAACAAGAATGTTCAAACACTTCTTCCAGCTCCCACACAGACTGTCTAGCCAAAAGCGAAGCTCCTAGCAAACATCCCTCCCCCTAGCCTTTTGCAGGCAGCTCTCTAGGTTCTATGTGGTCTTTCTTGTGAAGTGTGCAAAAAGAAAAAAAACAACAAAAAACTTTGCAAGCTACATTTGGAACCCTGAGTCCACTCTCCTTGAAGATATCAGATCTACTTGGGACAGCTCTGTCACTGCAGGCTGGTCCCCTCTGGTAACCTGAGACATTGCTACAGTGATGTTACAGATGCAGGATTTTTAGCAGAAAATGAGGCTGCAAGGTGCCACTTTGTGAGGGAAGTATCTCAGTTTGCCAATTAGGCTACCTTTAGATTGGATATTAGGAAAAAAATTCCTTTACTGAAAGAGCAGTAAAGCATTGGAACAGGCTGCCCAGGGAAGTGATGGAGTCACCATCCCTGGAGGCATTGAAAAAACGTGTAGACATGGCACTTCAGGACATGGGCTAGTGCTTATGGTGGTGTTGGGTAGATGGTTGGACTTGATGATCTTAGAGATCTTTTCCAACCTTAATGATTCTATGATTCACACTTCGCTGGAAATTGGGTGGCCATGTCTCAGGCAATTGTTTCCACTGTAAAACGCCTTTCAGAACTTCATGTAGGAGGGCTCTCAGCCACAGTCTAATCTTTGCTAAAAACACTAGCAGGTATGTCATGGGAATGCAGCATATTTGCAGCAAAGCTGATGCAGAGGTTCTTGATGTTCCTCAGCCCTGTGTGCACTTCATTCTTCTTCCATTGTGCTGACACAACGGATGGTGGCTTATTTTTAACCTGGATCGCTTCAGCATGGCCCCCATAAACAGTTCTTATGGGAATGACTGAGGAACAGAAGAACCAGATGGAGGTTTTCCAGCTTGCTTTGCTGCCATAGCCAGTCATGTAACTATACCCTCAAAGCTAACACAAACCAGTCTTGACATACACAGTGTCAAATCTGTGAAAAATTATTTCCACACAGAAATTCAGACTCAGATTCTTGTGAGATGCTCAAAGAAATATCAAGTCACGATTATGCAATGCACCCTCTATACTGTGCATGTAACCACACATGTCAGCGTTACCATTTTCTTCCTGCATCATTGCAGTGTGGTTCATATGGTGCTGTTCATAGAAAATTTACTGCCAATCAAACAACACAACTCTGCTTTCCATCAAGCGTGCGACATTCCATGGAGGTCACTGTTTTCCTCGTTATTATTTATTCTTTTTTTTTGGAGTGGTTACAAACACAAACATCTGTTTCTGAAGTAAATCGAATGCATTCTCTACAAACACTGCAACAGACCCAATGCAAGCAACGAGCAAAGCGACCTACCTTATCAGATAACTTCAATTCCGGATCTGTTTTAATTAGCTCCCAGTTGCCATAACCATGCTCGTAAATTCCCACTAACAAGCGAGAATCCTCCTCCACTCCCCAGTCTACATCAAAATGGGCAGCTTTGACACGGCACGTCAGGCGGTACCTGAAGGCATTTCAAACATGAGCTACTTTTAATGCTGTGGAAGATAAAGCAAACCCACATACCTAGGCTATTGTCTTTGCACTACAAAATCCAAATTCCCCGAGCCTCTTTCTCTATTGTCTACTTAGCCAAAACTCACTTCTTCCTTTCCTCTGGGTCCGTGGGAATGGATTTATGCAGCATTTCAAACTCCTCTTCATGTTGGATGATGGATTTCACGTTGACTTGGACACCAGAAATCTTGATAGTAGGACCTCTTCTTTTTCCAGGTCCTTTGCCTGCTCAACAATATGACACAGCAACTGAGAACTCTTACAAAAAGAAGCGCCTCTGTAAGAAAGTCTTGACACACAGAGACCTTGACCACAAGCTCATATTAGAATATAATGAAGTATGCTAAGGCACACCCAAAATATGTTTTTTTTTTCCACGAACTCACTTAAATCTGCAATCCAAACACTTCCCAGTATCGTTTTCTTAAAAACACATCTACGTGTACTGGAGCTGTTACTTCAGTAGTTCTGTTCAGCTGCAACAGCCAGAGACCCAGCAAGAAATCCCCTGAATCTCCAAACCAACAGCACAGAACAGCCCCAGGGCGGTTGATGATGACAGCTCCGGGAAGTGCTAATTGCAGATCCGGCTTTACCACCGAGTACACAGAACCAGTGTGATTCCCAGTCGCAGGAGCTGTTAAAATACGATCTGCTTTGCTTTGTGGCCCAGCATTAAACAAACTGCTTACTTCAGCTTCTCCCCACAAAAAGTCATTCTCAAGCAGATGCCAACAGACCCAAATGGCACTTTCCAGTCTGAGCAGAAGACTCAGGGGTTTCTCTCCATTGGTGAGAGCTGCTGGCAGAGACGGACGGGATGGTTTGTGTGCTTGCTCTTTGCTTTTAAGCTGCAATGTGGCATACGTCCCTGGCCAGCCAAGGAATGGTTTTCTCACCAGCTCCATGGAACACCCACAAAAACATAACACCAGCAGTACACAATCCTCTTGCTTACCTTCACCTGGATTTTCTTTCAGCTGCTCCTCATATTCTTGCATTGCTGACACACAGCTGTTGTGGATGAGTTCCCCTAACCGTTTCAGATCAGCCACAGACTTATCCACCAGCTCAGCATCCCGGGCAATACACTCCAGCCTGGCAAGGGGGATAAAAGTTTTGTATGTGATACAGTATATTTCCTCCCAGTCACTTCCCAAGCAATTGTTTCATAGCTTGTAGAAGTCAATGCTGTGTACGTATGTATATATCCACGAACATATGTAACCTGCACAAGTCAAGTTTGTGCAGAGAACAACACAGTTTTAGTCTTTTTTTTCAGGTCTAACAGCTGTAGTACAGTGCAGATATAGTATAACTGATCCAATTCTTGGGATTTTCTAATATTAAAGCAAAAGTGAGAGTTTTCTATCTTGGGCACAACAGGCACCCTCTGTGACCATCCAGTGTTCTTTTCATGCTTTCCCAGTTCTACATTAACTCCATTTGATGGTCAAAAGCTGCCATCTGCTGTTCCTTTTGCCTGGCTAAAGTTAGCAACATCAAGGCCCGTACTTTGTGTTTCACAACAGAAGAGTACAACCAGCTGAAAAAAACCCCAGTCATTTCTCATACAATACATGCCTCAGTTCTGAGATCTCAGCCAACAGTTTTCCAGACCCAGCTCCACACGCCCACCTCCCTTCCTCCCTTCAGTTATGCTGGGGCACAGCACCCGTGGCAAGGGCTCGAGGTCGGCGTGTGCCTCTCCCCACTTCCCTTCAGGAGGGATACGGCAGCGAGAGGATCGAATCCATCCTGACTGAATCCTCCAAATCCAGTCTTGAAACTAATACACGTGAAGAAGCTTGGCAAACACTTTGGGAAGCATTTGCTGCTCGCTTTCCTTTTGAGGCGCAGTGGAAAAGCACCAAGGGCCAGACCCTGCCAGCAAGAAGCTGCTGCGCGCAGCCCGGCGCCACTGCTGCTGCTTTTGGGCCAGCACCCATCAGCCAAGACACGAGGGGCTGCAGGGCAGTGCGTGTGTTCCTGACCAGGCGACAGCAAGGCTTTGCGCTGCCTGTGGAGGTTGTACCCAACACCCAGAGCAACGTGTGTACGGCTGTGCTTAGAAATACGGCGTTCCCCCCATGATAACCCTCTGGAGCAGGGCCAGGTTGAGACTTACCGTTCAAGAGGCAGTCCAAACTTCTTGTAAGCCTTGATAAACCTAAGGAAAAAAAATAAAAATTAGAAACTAAACCAAATACCATAAAAAATGGGTCCAATATCACAAATATGCTTGAATATATTAATTACAGCCTGACACGTTATCAACCTCACGTTCCACACCGATTAGCTAAGCATCGCTCAGGACTGGGAAGCCTAATCCATTAAGCCCCACAAAGAGTTTTGTGACCTTGGCTGCAGAAGAACACAACATTACTACAAATGGTGGATGTTTGACAGATGAGAGGCAGAAAAAAAAAAAAAAAAAGAGGAGAGTCGTAACTGTAGTGTAAAAAAACTGAAAGAAAGCATTGGCTCATGCCATGTTAGTAATTATTAACTTCATCTTTCCAAGGAGAAAAGAGGCATTAGATCAATGTCATTAGTAATTCTAACGCTTAGGCTGGAAGCGTAACAACCCATCACAGAAGAGTCAGATGTCATGCAATCCATCACAGAGGTTTGCAGACAAGGATTGCTATTTATTTTTATGTCTTATATTTATTGTGAGAATCCTTGCCATGGCTAGCACGCAACTTCAGGGCAAAAGTCAGACACCGGTGCTGCAGCTGAACAGTGTTTCGTGCTGGGAGCAGACCCAATGGCTTCAACTACAGATTATTTTTTTAAATGAGGGGTTTTTTTCCCTTATTTTTTATTTTGTGCTCTTTCAGCCTCTTTCTGCTACATCACAATAACCTAAACAGCTGCTACAGTTCATACTGCAACACCTCCTTCTACCTCTATGGTTTCAAGTCTGAGTATGGGGCAGCTACCACAATCCGAAAAGTCCGACTGTCTCCTGCTTAAAAATCAAGCCAAAGATGGAGAGAGAGAGTCCAGGAAAACTCACAGCCTCCTCTTCTCCATCTTGGGCTGAACATCTGGGCCATAAGACAAAGATCTTTGGGAAAGGCTCAGAAGTTTGAAGATATCAGATTTCTATATTTGTTTTCTGAAAGGTCTCTTGTGCTCAGCACTGACCTCCTGATTTCAGCATCAGTGAATCCTTCTACAGTATCTTTTCGAACGCTCCGAGGACGCCCCCTGCGCTTTGGTCTCTTCTCATCGTCGGTATCATCAGTCTCGCTTTCTGATCCAGACGATCTCTGAAGCCTTCTCTTAGTTTCTGCATCTGATTCACTGTCGTTTGTCTGAGCCTGTATGTACCAGAAATAAAAACGCAGCACAGTTAACAACCACTGATCGGCTAGCCCTTTCTGTCCCACCCATCCAAAGGCACTATTTCATATGCAGACTGTAAAGCACCTTGGCATCTCTTCCTGAAGGTGCAGAAGCCCATGCCATCAACCCAGAGAGGCTGCACATCCTTGCAATTTCCAGCTAGCTAAGGCTCTGGTGGTCATCCTCCCTTCAGAGCCCTCTAGCCAGCAGTTTCAAAACTACATTTCTATTTACTAAGCTAAAAGATACATTAAAACACTGTGATTACAGTGGATCTGTGCCACTGCCCCTTAGGCTGTTTGGAAAACCAGGACACCTCAGAAATGAATCTGGAATCATTCAGTATGAATTACCCTTCCCTCTGGTTTTCACTTTAATGTTTTTCCCCAGCTCATCCCAGCAAACAGGTCATAACCCCTTGAAGTCCCACATCCCAGAAGAGTTTCCTTGCATAGTCTGCTTTCTGTTGGACTGGGGTAGATCCCATCACCTACAAAAGAACTTGGGGAGACACCATCTCTTTTGCCTGCAAGAGCCATATTTAGGCATGACTAGCCCAGGGAGCTAGAGAGCCAAAGGAAAAGAAACAGCCAGAAAATGGCATAAACTGCAGTAAAACGTGCGTCATACAGTTGGATATCTTGCCCTGTGCTCACTACGACTTCTCTTTATTTTGTGTTGCTGTTGCCAGCTCTCGCCTCCTGCCTCTCAGCTCCTCGAGATGGGCTGTACCTTTTTAGTCGAGCTCCGGATTCGAGGCAACATGTAGATTTCCTCCAATTCTTTCTGCCTCTCTTCCTCCTCCACCTTTTTCCTCTGCTCCTCTGGAATGATATCGTCCCAGTCCTTCTGGGACCGCTCGTCCAGTTCTGTCTCTTCCTCCTCCATGGTTGCAAAGTTGGCCACCTTTTATAAGCAAAGGAATACTTTTAGAAATTCCCTCCCCTGGCAGGAATACCCCAGAGCTGTCTGCTAAGCCTCAGCTCCTTCCCCATAGGAATTTTGCCAGCATTTCCATAACTACTTTATAACTGATCCCTATGTCACTGCATTCCTGGTTCCTTGCCATGTCTTTAGGCTAACAACTTTTGAGGAAGTACGTGCAGTTTAAGAAGTACTGCTGAGCCTCTAAGTTATCGGGTTTGTTTCCAAATTTGGTAAATTTTGCATCTTATTCACAGCCTTCAAAACCACTTTTTTGAATTAATACCTACATATCTCCCCGGATATCAAACCCAGACAACCCCTTAGCAAACTGCTCTTTACAGGTCACCTGTCACCAGTCCTGGTTTGTTACACCTTAGCACCACAGCAAGATGAGGGGAGCAACATTCCTGCACCACACTACAGAGCTGGGGGATCCGTACCTTGAACTGGGAGAGGAGCTCATCGGTGGCACTGGTGGACACTTCGTTCTCTCGTGTTTCAGCCAGACGTAAAATCTCATCGATGTCCATCTCCTACCAGTCAGAAAGAAAGAGCGATAAAGCAGAGGGTGGCGAGCACAGCAAGAGATTTGAGAACAGCAGAGGCTGTGAGAACAGACCCGTGGGGTGTGACAGCTCAACGAGAAGCTGCAATGTACTAACGGGGGACTGTGCCCCTCAGGGGAAGCTCTGCTATTCGGACCATTAAGACGTCTGGTCAAAGCACCCAACTGTCAAGCAATGCTGCACTGAGGCAGGAGAGCGCGACCTATTCAACTTCACTGCTCTGACTCCTGCCTCTCGATAAGAACAACCAAAAAAGGAGGCTGAAGAAGTGCTCAGAGAAGGCAGGGAGAGGAGCTTTCAGCAGGCTGTGCTATAACTAGCTAGCAAATCCTTGAGAGCCAAGGGACTCTCATGGTGACCATTACTATTAAAGCCCTGACAACGAGGCTCTCCCCCAGTCTCGTGATTCCCCAAGCCCAGAGCTCACTCTCTTCAGCCTCTCCAGACTTACACGTATCCTATTCACTGACCCGTTCTCATACACAGGGCAACTACAAACACACACGATGCCCCATGCAGACCTGCAAAGGACTACAAGCAGCTCTGTGATTTCAGTTTCAAACTACCTGAGGCTCTGATTCTTCCCCTTCAAGCTCCTTGAAAAGATCTTCAGCTCCAAACTTCAGAATAGCTGTCAGCTCCTCTTTGTTGAAAGGATTTGAGCTGCAAGAAAAAAATGAGATGGAAAATGTGGTTTGAGCTCTTAGGGCAGCACTGCTACAACATAAAACCATACCAAAGTCTTTCCTAATTTAAGAAGTAATTTTTCTACCCAGCACTACGAAAAGCTGTTTTATCCATCTCTTGCCTCCCTGCCCTGGACCCTATCAAACAAATATTGTGAGATATGAGCAGGTGAAGCTGGTTTGTGCCACGTGCTGTACTAGACACCTCTGCCTCCTGACACAAGCACTTACTTAGATCTCCCAGAGTTGTTGTCCAGAACAGTCCGGCCAGTGGTGTCCATCCGCTGGATCACTAAATGATCCAGCACCATTTTCTTCTTGGCCCTCTCAATGATCTCCTCCTCTACTGTACCCTTCGTGACCAGGCGGTAAATATTCACCTGAAGGGCAAGAAGAGAACAGAGCTACTTCCTGCACTTGAACATGCTCTGCTGACACAGTGATACATCCCTCAGTCGTTTCACAGGAGACTAGTCTGCTGACATTGTCTCTTCATGTACAGATTTGGCTTTTTAGAAGAAAAACAAGCATTTTGGTTTTTTATCTCAGGGGAACCAGCTAAAATCAGGCTGGTTAACAAAGGCCTTGTAGTGTGCCTAAGCACAGAGTAAAAATCTTCCAAAACAATCACTCTAAATCCAAACTAGCACCACACTTTTCACATAAGCAATAAAATACAGTAAAGGCAGATGTTCCACTTTCTAATATTTTCAGGGCAAGAAAGAACAGAGTCCACTAGGCTGAGAAATGTGATGCCACAGGTTAGGTTCTTGGTTTTGAACCATCCCAGAACCCAAAGTCAACAGAAAGATCAGGCACCTGGCAAATTTGAGCTGATTTTTTGTCCCCTGACTTTTAAATGAGCTGCCTTTGGGTTGGCAGCACTCTCTGGAGTTGGGACTGGGGGCAAAAAGACCATGTTTTCAAAAGCTCTGGTGAGGTAGGAGCCCATTTAGACGCACATGCTGAAGCAATAGAAAAAATTACTCAAGTAACTCTTCCAACCTGCTTCTTTTGTCCAATCCGGTGGGCACGAGCCTGAGCCTGAAGATCATTTTGGGGGTTCCAGTCCGAGTCAAAGATAACAACAGTATCAGCAGAGGCTAAATTAATTCCCAGCCCTCCAGCTCGTGTTGACAACAAGAAACAGAAGTCCTGGGGTGGGGGGAGGGAAAAGGCATCCGTGAGTTAGCCAGCCTGTAACTGTGGACACAAAACAGCAGCGGTGGCTTCAAAGCTATGTAAAGAAATGGAAGGAGGGCTCTGTTGCACTTGTGCTTCTTAAGAAAGCAGAAGAAGTATTTCCTTCCCACATATTCTGCTCACGTAGGCTAAGTACCACTGGAGTTTATGCCAAGGCACAAGGTGAGATGGTGCTGGCAGGGGCGAAAGGCGTGCTGCCCCAGGAAGGACCCGGTGTGCAGTGTTATGGGAGAGCAACACAAATGACTCGGGGCAAGGGCACCTCGGAGTCACTTTTGAAGGTCAGACCATGCTGCCCCTACCAGACTCCTACAAAGGCAGCAGGCAAACAGGTGCCTTTTGTTGCCTGAAGCCTGCTAGGGGAGAGACAGCAACTCGCAGAGTGTCTGAGCCACTGCCCAAGGGCACAGGGTGCCAGGTTAGAGCCAGGATGTCTGAGGCCCCACATATGCCCCCAGGAGAGGGGAAAAGGCAGCTCCTCTGGGCGTTCCCGCTACTCTCCCACCCAGACTGCTGTCTCCTCCTCACTTTTATTCATCACCTTCCCACTACAGCACGAAGCACTTCACTCTATCTCCTGTGTCAACCACAACTGCCCCCCAGTCCAGGCTTCTGGAGCGAGGACGGGTATTTCTCAAGGCTGGGCTGACCATGGCACAGAACAAGTGCCTCACACCAGTCACTGTGAGTCAGCAAGCCCAGACAAGAGGTTTGAGATGCCTTCTTCTATTACACTGGAGATTTTCACCTCCTACCTCAGACTCCACTGCCTGCCAACACTTAAAAATCCCCCTTTTGCCTCCGCCATTTCATATCCAAAACCAGCTTCAGACTGGAGGAATCCTTTAACAACCGCCCCACTCCCTCGACCACAAGGCGAGCGGTGCTAAACTCTGGCTCCTCGCAGCCCCTGAGGGACTTTCTGGAGATGTGACTTGCAGCCCTGCTCTCTGCAAGTGGGAGATTTAAAATAAGCAATCTGGCTAGTTGCAAAACCTGCTCTATCCCTCTCTTTAAAAAGTATCATCTGGGGTACTGTAAAAAGAAATGGATTGAAGCAATCCCCTCTTGGCAGTCACAGCCTGACCAAGCCATAAACGCCCGTGGCTTTGGGCAGCTCCCCCGGCCCCTCCCGAGACAGGACAGTCCCCGCTGCGGTACCTCCGAGCCGTCGGCGTTGAAGTGGTCCAGCGCCTGCTTTCGGATCTCCCCTTTGATTGAGCCGTCCAAGCGCTGGAAAAATCAACAATAATGATAAAAGAAAGAAGGTAAAGGAGCCCTGAGGAACGGCTGCACCCCAGTTCTGGGAGCCCTAAGGCCCCTTTCCCTGCCTGCAGCATTTAATCATTAAAAATAACCGCCAATTAAAAATAACCGTGCTGGCTTAGCCGGCTGTGTCGTGAGGGCAGGAGGGGGGGTATGTTGGGGCAACAGCCACGCAGTGGGTGACGCTGCAGCTCTCGTTACAGGCTCCCAGCCAGGGTCTCTGTGTCCACTCTCCTCTCCTCGGGGTTTATCACAGGACACAGCCCAAAGCAGGGGCCTGCCAGAGGCAGTGTTTTGCAGATGGTGCCACACTGAAATGAAGGGACTACCCACTTCCCTCCAGTATATTTTATTTAGTGCCCCCTGTAACCCCAGACACTAAGCTCTGGAAAACTCAGTGACTTCCCGGGTTCCCTCTGCATTTTCTCGAATTTTCAACTGAAACCCCACGGTTTTCCACGCTAATGTTTCTCACCTGAAAAGGGTAGTGTTTGATAGTCAGGTACTCTGCCAAGATGTCCAGCATCCTCACCATCTGCGAGAAGATCAGCACCCTGTTGCCTCTCTCCCGCAGCCTGGTCAGCAGCTTGTCCAAGAGAATTAGCTTTCCACTGCTCCTGACCAGAGACTGAAGAAGTAACCGTCATTCCGGCTGATGCCTTCCAGCCTTACCCTTACGTACATTACACATATTACATATATTACATTATGTATATTACAGAGACATGCAGAGATCTGGTTCTTTTGGGGTCATGCTTCTCTAATCTAATCAAATCATCTGGCAGAGGTCACACACAGAATGAATCATCCAAGACAGATCTTACATTGCATGCACCTCCCACCCTAGATGGCTACCAAACGTTGCCTACAGTGGAAGCAGAGGGATGGAGATTCAAGTGGTTTAGCTGTGACACAGTTTCTCATGGAGAAGCTGCACAAGCTAAAGCTTTGCCAGATCTGATCTTGGTAGGAGGCCAGAAGAAAGGGGAAAGCTGAGGAAAAAAGGTGGTAACCACAAACACTGCCCACCTGCAGGGTCTCAAGGCCATTCTCTCTCTCGTTTTCCTCGGGAGGTTTGATAAGGTAGCAATGGTTACAGCACTTTTTCAACTCCATCACAATGTTCAGGAAGCCAGATGTGCTCCCCCTCGTTCCCTTTGAAAGAGCTTTGTAGTTTCTTGTCAAAATCCACCTGCAGGCAGGAAAAAGAAAGTCCAGGTCATTTCACAGTGTGGAGTGGGCATGCTGGAGTCTTGGAGGAAAAAAAAAAGCCTTCAGGGAAATCTTGTTCAGGCATCAGTCTACTTCCCTCCCTCCATCTCTCTTCATTCCTACAGGATGCTGCTGTTTCCTCACTAGAAATCCTGATCTTACTTTCCTATCGATATTATTGCAGTTTATAATATTATACAGCACCGCAATTTTGTGGGGAGTTTTACTGCCCCAGAAAAGACACAGCCTCTGTCCCACAAAGCTGGCCAGCTGAATTACATCACTCTACAAAAGCACCTCCAGTGGTCTGGAGATGCTTTTTTAGAAAAAAAAATACCAACTACCCTACCTCAAGTTCCTACTGGGAAGCTCCTGGTACTACAGCTGATGGCTGTCACGTTGCATTCTGAAGGATGTACTGAAACACATTCCCAAGGCACATAGAAAGACGTGCCCATCTCTACTGGCACTCCCAGCAACTCCATAAATTACTCACTTGTAATACTGTTTCTGCAAAGCAGACATTTCCACACGGAGGATCTGCTCCACCTTGGCTGGCAAAGATTTCTCCACATCCTTCTTCACTCTGCGTAGGAGAAATGGCTCCAGGACTTTGTGAAGGCTTTGGTAGCCATTCTCTCTACCTTTTCCGTGATCTTCTTCAAAATCCTCCCAGAACTCAAACCTATCAACAGAAACCAGGAGCAGAGAGGCATCAGAATACTTCTTACTGCACCAAAAAGAATGCTCCTCCTGAACAAAAAGGCAGAAGATCACCACTTTAATGGAGACAGAGGGGAGGATAGAAGGTTCACTCTGCTCTGGCTAACTAAACAGATGGGTGGCAAAGCTAGAAGCTCTCTAACATCTTATCTGGGCTCCCAAGATCCAAAATCCCAAGTTTTTCAGTATTCTGCTCTGCTGTCTCCTGCTGGTGTTTACCTGTGGAAGTTTTCAAACTTCCCACAGTGCCCCCCCCCCAGGCAGGGCTTTGACAACTGGACTATGTTTTATACTGCTCTGAAGGTTCTTTTGGATTGCTGCTTCCTCCAACAGCTCCTCTGAAACGTGAAGATCTGCTCTTCTCCTCTACTTGGGAGACCTCAAACCTTTCCTTCACTCGTTCCATGATCCAACAAAAAGAATTTGGGAGGCAGCTCTTTTTGTAGTCAAACACAGTGAGTTTTGGCGCATGTTTGCCTTAGCAATGCACAAAATCCATTTTGCTTAAAAGAAAACAAAACATTTGTTATATTGTAGACACGCGAACAATCAGCCAGACAGCACCGTCCTTGAGCAATACTCTCAGAGCCTGCCATCAAATGGTTGGCCAGGGTGGCTGAACCACAATGTACTGGAAACCTCAGAAATGGTTCAGATGGTTGCTTAAAACAAGTTTAGTTTTTTAGAGATGGCTCCAAGACAGCAGAGGGATTTGAAAGGGAGGTATTAGGTTTCCCCATTCATTTTGCTGCCAGAAATGCTCCCTGTGTTAGTCATTTAACCTCTGATTTTCCCACCAATATTTGTTTCTCTTTCATGGTTCTAACTTCACTGAGTGGAATTCAGGGATTCAGTTCAGGGATTTCTGCCATTCTGCACTCCCTCGATTCTGTTTACCAGACGAGAACGGACACAGAAGTATTTTTTTGAAGAACCAAAAGGAGACTCACTTCTCTGGCATGATGAAATGCAGCAGGGACCAGAGCTCTTTGAGGGAATTTTGAAGCGGGGTGCCAGTGATCAGCAGCCTGTGATTGGACTTGAAATCAATCAACGTTTTGTACAGCAAAGAATCATCATTCTTCAACCGGTGGGCTTCATCCACGCCTAGAAAGGCCCAATTAATACTTCCCAAAACAGCCTGGAGGAAAATGAAATAAATAAAAAAAAATAGGCCCCAATTTGACAGTGGGTCAGACAAGCCCCACCACTTTGCACACACTTCTCTCTGTGCTTCCCGAGGTGTCCTGCCCAGCCCCAGTGCTGGACCCACCAAAGGAGTCGGGCTCACAAGAGTTGCTTGTTAATAAAACCTGGGGACAGAGATACCTATGCTAGTCTTGCCTCTCAGGAAAGGGAAGGTGAAAATCAGGCATATTGTACAGCGCTCCTGACATACCTGGATAGTCTTGCAGCAAGTGTACCTCGTTTAAACCACCTCTGCTTTGCCTAGAAGGCAGAGTCCTCCTCAAACCCCCTACTCCTCCCCTTCTCCAAGCCCCTGGGGCCCTGCTGTTTTACAAACCCCAGTGCACAGCAACGGGAGACAAACAAGCCTATAAAGTTAAGGCAACCTGAGAGTTTTGATTCTTTTTTTTTTTTTTTTTTTGCATTAGTATTAGCTTTTGGTTTTCTGCTAGGAGTCAGTGATGCACTGACAGGGCTGATCAGCATCTTCTAAGCAGACAGATTTCTCCTAAATGTAAAAATCCAGATATTGTTTACACCATGACAAACAGGTCAGTGTAACGCTTCATCCTTTTAACTAGCCTAAAATAAATCAGCATCTTACAAGTAAAAAGAACAGCACAGCTGTGCAAGCATACGAGTGAAGACACGGTAACATTCCCTCTGCGTTACTGCCAAGCAGAAGTGAACAGTAGCTCTATGTTCTCCATCACCACAGAGGAAAAAAGTGAAACCCCCTAGCTGGGGGCTGGCTTCCCCTACACAAGCACGAGGAAGTCTAAATAAAAGCCTTGGATCACTACTCACCTTATCCTTGAGGAGGATCTCATATGTTGTAATAAGTGCATTGAATTTCAATCTTTTAGACTGAGAGTGGATCCACTCATATTCACGGATCTGTGAGAGGAGACAAATGTTAATTCCAACCACTGTCATCGAAAGGAAACAGTTAACAATTATTACATTAGCGTAGCTATAAGCCAGAGACTCCAGCCAAGTCCACAACCCTGTTGTTCAAGGTGATGAGCTGTTGTTCACCTGATGAGCCCAGGGTGCCCAAGGAGCAGCACATTTTAGAGCACGCATGGCTCAACCACTCTTGCACAGCGAACAAAATAAGATCAAAAACCTTGCTGTAGTGACATTACCCTCATCTGCCAAATGAACGCATCGTCTCTCTAGTGACACCACTAGAGTCACAAGATTTGCATGTTTTGTCATCTGAATAATTCAGGGCATAGGAGGCAAGCACTTCTACAGCGCTACGCAGTAGGTTGCAGCACGTTTCAGCCCAGCACTGCAGGGGTTTCCAGACTCTCTATGAGAAGCCAGTACTCCCAGGCTCACTCTAGGAGGGGATAAAAGGTAGAAAAGTCCTGACAGGAGTGAGCTCTACCAAAGTGCTCAGCTCCACCAGCTCTGCCTGCAGTACTGCCAGCACTATCCATCAGCCTCTCCAGCAGAATGCTTGTCACACCCTACACAGCAGCACCCAGCTTTTCCACCCAACCCCACGCCCTTCGCTTTCCGATTACACACCATGTTCCTGCTCATGAGGTCTCCGATGTAAACCACCACATTGATCTCAGGTGCCCACACTTCAAACTCTCGCTGCCACGAGGTGAGTGTGGACAAAGGTACCACCACCAGGAAAGGGCCATAGAGCTGGTGCTGATGGAAGAGGTACGACAGGAATGAAATGGTCTGAATCGTCTTGCCCAGGCCCATTTCATCAGCCAGGATCACGCTGTTGTTCCTGAAAAGGAAGAGAACAAACACAAATGCTGTCTGAGGGTATGTTTCAGCCACTGGTGATTTACTGCGCACCAGCATTAATAGCTATCCACGACAGGGACAGAAAGGGGGCAGCGCAAAAACACTGATCTGAACGCTTCCAAGAACAACGACCTGAAAACTTCAAAGAATACCAATATAAACAATTCCAAGTGGATCCCAGGGACATCCAGGCTGTACGTGGCACAGTAATTTGCTAAAGTAACGGACCACGATCACTTCAAACCGGCAGGCAAGGACAAAGGCAAAGGGAGAAGGGAGTCAGTGGCCTAATTTTAGAAAGACATCTCTCAGAGACTTCAAGAAGCGTGTTAGTGGGCTGAGCCGGAATCTTTGTCTTCAGTTAGGGCAATGGAAAATCCAGGCTGATAGGCACCAGGCTCACACAGCAGCCAAGTCCAGCAGGCGAGCAGGCCCAGACAGGGAAAATGCTTTTTTTGTTTCCACAGGAGGTTTCTTAAGTTCATGCTCTAGATAGTTCCTGCTTGCAGTGTCTGCAGCACAGCTGGGCGTGATCACGTTTTGAGATCCTTCAAGCTGCACAAGCAGGACGAGTAAAGGCCCCACTTGGAGACAAGAAGGCCAGATCCTACTGGGACAAAAACCAGGAGGCAAAATGAACATTACTCAGCATCTGTACATACTTGCACCACGAGTGAGCAAGCCAGTTAAGGCCCTCCAGCTGGTAATCTCGTAGCTCCAGGTTCTCACCGCCAATGTAAGAAGGCTGTTTCTTCAAGGCAACGAACCTCGGTCTCTGCTTCAAAACCTGGAAAAGAAGATGCTATAAGCTCCCTGAAGAAAAAGACAAGGTTGAAAACTCAGCAATGAATGTATATCTCTTCACTGGTTAAAGTCTGACCACATTTTCCTAGCCAGTGTTTACGTCTGCAGTTCACAAAACCACTCTGTAGTGCTACGTTTTGCCTGCTGTCCTCTCATTCTGACAACCAGGGTCACGAGTGCCCCCCAGCAGTGCCATAAGCTGTACATAACACATGCTAGATGCAACAAGCTCCACTTTCTTTTTTTGTCATCTTGTTTTTTTGCCCATTACCTCTGTCCTTCTCCTTCACTTGTATCAGCATCTTACAGGTTTTCACTTTTCCCAGGTGTGCTGTTTCTTCATCCAACTGATATTAAAACTTTGCATTTCTGCAGCAGCTCCTCCTGAGGAGGAAGCGCTTTGCAAGGATTAATTAAGCCTCCCACTCCCCAGGGGGACATAATATTCTCTCGGTGCGCAGAGTAAATGAAACCCAAAGGGGGTTTACATCTCTGCCTAAAGTACAACATGAGAACAGCAAACAACCATTCAAACACCGGTGGGAGGATGGGAAAACGTTCCCTGACATTTATCCTGACAAAACTTCACGTTCCCACCACTCGTGTCATCACCCAGCCTGGAGAAACCCAGCAAGAGGAGAGGAGAGAGGCGAGCAAACCTTGCAGTCCCGGGTAGGAATCGTTTTGGAGTTGTTACGATTGTTGAAGCTGTCGATGCAGTGCTGAAATTTCTTGCTTATCAGAGCCTCATCTTCCCAGCTGCACTCAGCATAGGGCAGCCCCATCCACTTACACAGGTATTCGGGGTCATTCGAGGATGTTTTGCGACTGTTGGCTGCAAAATATGCAAAAAAGCCCAAACCTCAGCAACTGTGGTTCTGTGGCTGAACCACAAGCATGGTTCACAAGGGCAGTCTGAACCACCCATACAACCACAAGACAGGTCTTGGCTAGCAGAAAAAGTTTAGAGGGACCAGAAAAATGCTCCTTTACCTGGGAAATCTGAATGGCCGGTCGCAGACTTGCTGGTCTTCACAGCTGTATTTGGAGACAGAAGGGAAGGGAGGGTTTGGAGTGCTGACAGGCAGCAGGGGGAGCAGGGCAGGCAGGCTGTCACTGCCACACACCCCAGGCATTGTTACAGGAATTGCATGGAAATACGTTAAACGGCTCTCTGAGACAATCCCCCAAAGCAACCAGATGCTGGCACCTCTGAGTGACATGACTATGGTATTACTCAAGTGTTCAGGAAGTCCTGTTTTTATTTTTAATATGTAATCATGAAAATCTAACCCCTGAGCTGCTTTGCAGCCTAACCACATACTCTACCATGTGGCAGAAAGTGGTCCTCACAAAAGGCCTGGGCTCCTGCTTTGGATACAAACACCCCTTCCATCCAAAGGGCCAAACTCAAACAAATTCAACAGCAGCAGTTTCAACATCCCCTTGGAAACTGGTGCATCATCCCACGCTCCAGGCAAGGAGAATGACTGATTTGTATTGCTTGCAAATACAGATCTGTAAACCCAGGCTTCTATTGTTCAAATTCCTGAATTTCACACACTGAAATACGTTTAACACCGTTTTGTTTTCACCAGAGATGCTGGAGGACAGGGAAGAAGAGAGAGCCATACGCTCATTCTGCTGTCACTAGAGATTCAAGTTCCCTTGTCTTACTTCGCCCCTTTGCAAAAGTGTCGGGTTCACTTACCAATCACTCTCTCCACTATCTGATACTGTTTGTTCAGCTCTGAAGCTAGCTCTTGCTGGCAGTTGAAATATTCCACATCTTCAGGTGATACCTTGCCCAGCCTAAACACAAAAACATCCAAAACAAAAATCCGCTATAACACTTCTGTCATAATGCCCGTGGAGGCCACATATAGAAATTCTACTTTCCAATACGGTTCTGTCATTCAGACAAGTCACTGAAGTAGACTACTGCTCGTATGACACGATTCTTAAAGCTTCTTATAATTACAAATCATCACCGAGAGGCAATGCTGTCTCCTTGTTAAATGATGTCTTATCCTGCTGCAAGAATCAGTCTCAAAATCACAATCAAAGATGGAAGCTGCTACTCCAGCTTTATCACTACGGAAACACACCACAGCTCTCCACACAGTTCCTGGGAAGGTCAGGCAAAAACTGAAGCAAAAACTTCTATACAGATAGGCCCATAATTAATGAGCATTAATAAGGCTGCCAGCCCTCATGTCACCTCCTGGGCCAGGTGAATCTGTACACCATTTATTTATTGTCCAATTCTTAAGCCTGGCAAGTGGCAATATTGTGGATTTCACACCTCTTCCTCTCTCCTTCAACACCACTGCCACAGCCAGTATTTCTCTGAGGGATGAAGTTCCTCAGTAGGCAGAGAGACATGAGTGTTGTGCACTAAAACCAACTGCTTTGGAAGAAACATGCTTTGTAAGAAAAAAATCAGATGTTTGCAGTCACAACTCTGCAAACCCGGCTCTGCCCAAGGCCATATCACTGGTTGAAGCAAAGCATACCATTGCTTGATCTCCTCCTCTTTTTTCTTGAAGTTCTCAAGCTTTTTCAGGCCCTTCACTTTCTGCTGCTGTAGGGACTCTTCACTCTCCCACGTGCTATGGATGTACGACCAGCCTTTCCATTTGATCAGGTACTGAACTTCTCCCTCGTCCTTTTCAGGATCAAAGTCAGCGCTCGGGTTGCCGTTGGCTTCGGTTGCATACACGGTGGTGGAAGCACCAGTGGCTGCAAAAGAAATCAGGTTGCAGTCGGTGCCTTTGTTATCAAGCACCGGACATCAACTGTGTTAGAGCAGAAAGCTATTTTTCTAAGAGATCTTTTGTGACAGCACAAAGAATATCCTAGGGACTCTGCAAGTCAGTAAGACAGGCACATTAAAATTTTCCATGCAAGCAAATCTTTTTAAATCTATTGTAAATGCTTTTTCTTTAAATATAACTCAAAAGGTCTCTTGAAAATGTTCCCGACCATTCAGTTTTACAAGAACATTTTTGTAACGCTACGAGAACAGAACATCGGCTTTATTTTCATTATGGCTTTGTCAGTGGAGCTATGAAAACTGACTCTACTGGAAGATCTATTTTATATTTCAGGTAGAGGAGAGCAAGAATTGCAGAACAATGACCGTGTCTTTAAACTGCGTGCACACTACATGAAAGCTGCCAAGCACATCAACTTGACATTTTAGGTTTTTCAGTACTGGAAGACATAAATAAGAGGCACAGAGGAAAGGGCGAAGACCACCAGAACAACCCTTGGCCCACTTCGAAGCTGCAAAAGCATTGCAGCAGCTCAAAAGAAACTCTGCGTGCGCGACTGACATTAGAAACAAGTTTTTTCCAGAACTACGCACCTCCTTTTTTTCCAAGCCTGATGTCCAAGACCTTCTCAATAGTTTCACTGTTGTCTTGTTGTTCTTCAGCTCCTTCCCCAGTCATCTCTATCAGGTCATCAGAATCCGTCTCAAAATCGTCATCTTCTTTGTAACTGAACAAGACCAAAACCAAACTGATGAAAAAATTCCTTTATTCTTCCCAGTCCAGAAACACACAGAATGGCACAGACTGGAGGAAGCCGCCACCAGCGTTCATCCCAGGGTCCAGTGCACGTTCAGCACATGCATTTCTCAAGTTAGTCATTCAGTATTTTTCCCTGAGCTCCACTTTATAATATTAATACCCTATCTTATCCATACACTTCTGACCAAGGCCAACACCAGATGCTTCATGAGGAGGTGGAATAACTCCTGCAGCAGAAGCAAGACCATCAGCAGAGAAAGTCTCCTCTATCCAGTGAAAGACTTCGTGTTTAACAAGAGAGCTTGCAGAGCATCAAAAAGGCTGCATGGGTGCCTGCACTGCCCTAGGAAATACATTTCTTTGATGAACGTTTAAGCACCAAAAAATATTCTTCAGGTGGTTCTTTGCAAGTCCCTTATTAGGACTGTCAAAAGGCGAGAAGATACAGAGGGGAACAGATAATGTTTGACCTCCACCATGTCTCAACGCTCTGTCCCAAGGCATTACCTATCGGTCACTCTCAGACAACCAGGCCAAAACAGCACAGCTCATTTTAATCTATTATTTCTAGTTCTTAATCTCATCTGAGAGTACTCAAGAAACACTATGGCAACCTTCTCACATTGCTCTAAAAGGCATGGGAAATATCCTCTCCTTTACAGAGGGTAAAACAAGGTAAAGAGAAGTCAGATGTTCCCAGCATGAACCTGTCAAAAGCAGCACTTCTCAGCCCGCAAGTATCTGTGGGGCAGAGGAGAGCGTCTCTGCAGGATCACACAGGGAGTCAGTGCCAAAGGCAGGGGATTTGGGGTGCCCCTTCTTCCCCAGCTCTCATCACCAAGCAAACGCATGCATCTCGATACCTGACATTTTTGGCTGCTCTCCGTCGAGTTTGTCTCTTGGGGGTCTCATCATCTTCATCGTCATCGTCGTCTTCGGATGAGTCTGGTTTCTTTCTCTTCTTCCCACACTGGCGTTTGTGAGCCTTTTTAACACTGGGTTTGGCCACTGTTCTAAAATAAGAATTAACAAAGCCGTAATACAGCTTGTTTTACGCAAACATCCATTTTAGTAAGCCTTTAAGAAAGCACATATCTCAAATACTAGATTCTGAGGGATTTAGTCTGCCTTAACTACCATGGAAACCACCGCATCACTCACTGGAGCATGAAATGGGTACATGAGAGAGTAACGAGGTTCTAGGTTTACTAGGTTATAAACAAGGGTAATATTGCAGAAAAATCACCCCAACATTCTTTAGTGACAAACAGAGATTACTCCTCCACCCAGCAAAGGCAGAAAAGATAAAAAGTAGAAAAAGAGATGGACTGAACCAACCCCTCCTTACCTTCTTTGGGCAGGTCTTCTTGCTTTAACTTTCTTCGGTTCGGGCTCACTCTCTCCACTAGTGCCTTGCTCCCTTCCATCTTCATCCTCTTCTTCACCAGAGACCTCTCTTTTCCACTTATTTCTATAGTCAGAAACGTATGTCATGAAACATGACTAGAGTTCAACACAAACACTTGGCTAAGAAGGCATCCAAGCCATCTAGGTTAATACTAGCAGGCCATAACTATGAGAAAAAGTTCAAAACTACACTCTTGGTTGTTCAGTGCAATGACGGGCGACTTTATGATGTGATTCTCTGCTTTTAGGGAGAGGCCTCAGTCACCCAGGTTTTAGTTCAGGTAGTGGCAGTGTATGTCGAGTGAGAGCGGCTCTTAACACACTGCAACAGGGTTTGCAGCAGAGCTGTACGTCTTACAGCTGGGTGGGCAAGTGCTTCGATTTATTAATTTTTCTTCTCCACTTCTGTGTTTCTGAAACGAGCTGGCAAAATCTGAAGAGAAGTGCTCCCTTTCACTTATGGAGCACGAGCCACAACCTCAACAGATACACGATCTCCCTGTAGCCCGGAAAATGGAGCAAGACGTCTCCTGCCGTCTAAACTCAGGCAATTAAAGTTTCCAAGCGTGAAGCCAGATCACACCGTACCATTAGTGGAAGGAAGCACGTTCTCTGTGGGCAATTCAGAGCAAAAATGCCCATGGAAGGAGCCCCTCCTCTCTCCAAGGAAGAGTCCACAGGAGTTACTCCCCTTGCCCAGGGGAGGTCTGTACTACCACAGTCCTCCCTGTGCTTTATTACCTCCCTCACCGCACTGATGTGTACAACTAAATGAAGAATTTAAAGACGAGAAACAGGAGAAAGGGAGCAGGATCATGTGGCTGTGCTAAAGCTTTCTCCAGCAAGCAGCTTGTTTGTAGTTGCCTTCAATTGGCTTTAGTGTTTGGAAAAAAACAAAAAAGTACTTACTAGATGGAAAAAGGCAGTAAAACATGACAGTGAGTGAACTCAGCTATGGTGATCAGACATCTAACTTGTCTGTTATGGAAGTCGTTTTGTTTTAGCAGAGGGTTATAAAAGAAGATAGTAACTTGGCATTTTATCCTCTGTTAATTGAAAAGGTGGGAGGAGAAGGCATTAAACTATTTTAAGTGTCTCTGAGGAAGAATACGTAACCTGATGGAAAAGTGAAAGACTGACAACACAAAGTGAACCTCACTTGTACAAATTCTGTCAGTGGGAAAATAAAAGGGAAGTGGGGAAATGGCATCCACCTGTAGATCCTTATTCATACTTTCATGTTGGCCATCCAAAGTGTCATTACTGGAAATATTAAATAATTTGTTTCACAAGATCTCCATGTGATGACACCTATCAAACAATCCAACACTACTATTCTGAAAACAAAGCAAAGTACCACCACTCAAAACCCTTTCCCTAGAAACTTACGGTTTTTTCATTTGCTTCTGGCCTCTTCTTTTTGGGCTCTCATTTTCAGATTCGCTACTTGCCTTTAATTGAAAAGAGAGAAAATCAGGTTGTAGGCTTCGCTCCGGACCGTCTCCTCAAGGGTGCAACTGAAACGCATGCACTCGCTCTGAGCTCGGACACAGCCCGACCGCTCTCACGCTGCGGCGCTGGGCGGTCACTTCGGTGCCACAGGGTTCCCCCGGCACTGCTCCCTCCGCAGGGTTAACGCTGCTGTGCTCTCGTTGCCAAGAAAGTACATCTCTGCGGATGAGCTCGACCACAATATCTGTCCTGGAATCCCTGAGCCTGGACTGCATGAAGCTGTGATCCACCTGCCCCTCGGCATCAACCTCGGACGCCCGCAGACGCCGTCTCAGCGGGCAGAGCGG
Source organism: Trogon surrucura (assembly GCA_020746105.1). Classification (NCBI taxonomy): domain Eukaryota; kingdom Metazoa; phylum Chordata; class Aves; order Trogoniformes; family Trogonidae; genus Trogon; species Trogon surrucura. The sequence goes on along the minus strand of CM036627.1, from coordinate 15,513,681 downwards.
CAACACGTGGTTACAAAATCACGGGGTAAATTTAACCCATCAGATTTTGCACTGCCTGGCACTGGAGGGAAAACACATCCCAGAGAGAGAAAAAGTGGCTCATCTGCTGCTACCTCTGCCTACAGAGAAAGGAGAGCGTTGCTCCTGCCTCAGAAAGTCAGGCAGCGGCGTGATTTTGGGCTTTCTGGGCAGCACCTTCGTGAGGCTCAACTATTTCACCCAGCTTTTAACTGAATGTACTTTTGTGACCGCCCATACTTGCCACTCAGCAGAAATCCCGCAACATTTTGGGGCATTCAGGCTCAGTTTCATGATTGCACAAATCACAGCCACACAAATGCACTGTGATCTCTACTTTCATTAGAGAAACTTCCTATAAGGAAGGAAAGTCTTACAAAAGGACAATATTCTCATCACAAGAGTGTCCTTGCTTCCTTGTGTCACCGAGGACCTGACCACGTCAGAGCTGTGCCCTGCTGTTTTCCTTCTTCCTAATCCTTCAGTCTCCACCAGTGAAGTCTCTCTAAATATCACAGAATCATATCTAAATATATCTAGAGATATTCTAACTACTTGCCGTACTATTTTAAATGTGGGCGTCATTAACTCCTACAGACCAAGAGAGCTAAAAAAAATCTTCGAGTGGGTGGTACACAGCTCCATTTTTGTAAAAAGCAGTCAACTGTAAAAACAGGTCACCACACAGATAACACCCCTCAACCGACAGACGGTTTTGCCTTATACGCTTGCTGTGAAAACAAATTAGCAGGGAGAGAACTGAAGAAATTGATGTGAAATTTCTAAAGGAGTATTAAAATGACAGAGAGAGCTCCCAAGACCACTTGCTCTATGCACTTACAGGAAATCTTCCCCTTCATACTGCTTTTTACCATGTTATTCAGCTTTAGCTCTAGGTAATGTCTGTCCCTCACCACGGGTACCTCAGTTTGCTTCTCCACCCGCCTGGAGACAGCTAGCAAAGCTTACAACTGAGCGCTGCTCACATGAGAATTCTGTGAAATGGTGCTGAGGTTCTGCAAAGTCGTGGTCCATCCCCTGCTTGCTTTCTGCATCCTTCATTTCCACTTCCCAGCTTCCCTTCCACCAACAGAAATTTCCCTCTCGCTTGTGTCAGGGCTTCCATTAAAATACACTGAAAAACTGGATGCCATGTTAGACCAAGAGCTTTGCTGAATTCCCCTATGGTTCAGTGTCAGGTTTACATGAGGCACAATAACATTCTCTGCACCGTATCTCGCTCTGAATGTGTGTTCATCCACCTGTTTCACCACCCTGCATGACATTCCTGTCTCATTTATCAAGCATTCAGGAAGCAAGTGACTGGCAAACACCACAAGAGCCCTACCTACCCTTGTGACACAAGCCAAGCATTCCACAGACTTCAATTTCGACAAGCAAAGTTTAGAAGCCCTCAGTTTTCTTGTTCTCTTTTACACATTTATCCACCTTCAGAAGCACGCTGCTGTGCCGTTCCAGTTTTGGCCTGGTTTTTGAGAGTTGTCCCTCAATGCACATTTGTTTTTTGCTGCATTTTGGCAAACCACAAAATAGGTGTCTCGTGCTGCTGCTCTGCGTCAGAGATCAGATTTGGGGAAAACCAAATACAACCTTTGGCTCTTTGAAACTCCATTTCTTCGCCAACATCCCATTGTCCAAGTTTCTAGTGTCCATTGTCCTAACACCTCTACTCTCTCCCTGCTCTGTCACTGTCCCTGCCAAGCCGACGCTCATCCCTTAGTGACCTTCCCTTATATCTTCTTGCCTTGAAAAATTCAACTTGTGACTGCAATTCAGCTGCAGTTACATTTTTCAAAGACGCCATTGTCTTTTCAGGATGTGTGTCAAGCCCAGCTCTATCTCCTCTGACACAGCCAGTCCCCCTGCCTGAGTCACCCGCCTGCCTTGTGCTCCCACGGCCTCCCAGCCCGAGCGCGGGGAAGCTCCGTGCTGGCAGCCACGCGCAGCCACCGCTGACTCGGCCCTTGCTCCCTGCTCCCTCGCCTCCTTCTGGCCTCCTGACCATGCGGTGCCATGCTCCAGTGCCACTTTCTATCATTTTATACATAATATTTAAACAATAATAAAAAGTATAAGCATGTTCTAGCAACCTCTTAATTCTGCTGAAATCCCCATTTCAGAATCCAGCTGCAAAACCCCACGCAAGCTGACTGGCTCAAATCAGCCCAAGGGCAAGATGTGCACTTCTGCCCTGGACTCTGCAGCACAACCAGAGCTCGTGCTTGTAATACCCCGTTATCGACACCAACCCACAGGCTCTGCCTGGTGGTAAATTCCTTGGTTAAAGAAGTGCAGAGGATAACCAGCGAGCTGGGAGCATGTCAGCTCCAGAGCATGCACCTGAGCTCCAGCCTGCCACTCGCCGGCACCAGGGTGGTGACCGGCTGGGAAACCACAGGCAACTTGAATAACGTCACTTCCCGGGATGACGCAAGCTGAGCCGACAACATCTGCCCCTGGTTCCTACCAAGGCTTCCATCAGCCCAGGACAAAATGCCAGAGCACACTGCTCGGTCTCAGTACCTGTGTTGGCAAAACTCTGCTGGGCTTCTGGGCTGCTGCTGCTGTGGCTAAGGGGAAAGATGACTCACCTTCCCCAGTTCCCTCTTTCCCTACCAAACGCTACCAACACGCCCGACTTACTCCTGCACCACTGCTTCCAACTGGACTAGGAACTGGCCTTTTGCAATTTGCTTTCCCCACCTCCAGCTGACAGGATCAGTCCTTCCCTCTCCAGGCCTCACCAGCTCCTCCCATCTAATTTGTTGTTTCGCTCTCCCAGTGCATAAAGTGCTTGCACTTTTACTAGATTAATTATGCTTTTATTTTGCTGTGAAGCAACACTGTACAAAACATAATGATGCAGCACACATAGCACCAAGCAGCGCAGCAGCTCTAAAGTTCTGGTCCTACAGGTTGCCCACGAGTACCCTCACTGCTAGCCCAGGGCAGAAGTGAAGACTCAAAGCCACTGGTGCAGTCCAGGGGAGCCTCCTGAGCTCCTGCTGCCTACCTGGAGAGAAGAAGACTTGCCTAAACAGTGGCACGAATATTTCAGACTAAAGCCAAAGTGAGGATTTGCTCATTTCAAGCTTAACAGAGGCCAAGCTCTAACGCTCCAGAAAAGCTTGAGAATCTCAGCTTGCCAGGTTAGTTTTATTATGTCTGCTGAACCTCTCTCTCTGAGCCACACCAGCAGCATTTGCAAAGGCAAAGCATTAATCAAACCATAAATGAGGGAACACCTCTGGTGCACGACTTGTGGCCTCTCTCTTACAGAAAAGATGCACTGAGCCATTTATTAGCATCTCCAATCTTGATTTTTTTCCACAGCAAAAAGATAGTGTCTGTTTTAGGCACATTTATTTCTTGACTCCCCCAGAATACTGTGAGAGGCACCTGGCTCTGCACGCCTCACTTCCGCTGGCCGAAATCTGAAGCTGATTTATTAACTGCAAAGAAAACGCGTGGGGCCAAGTACCGTTTTTACTAAAAAACTCCCCTGTGGGCTTATTCCTGGAGACAGCTCTAGTGCTCCGAGCAGCTCTGTACCCCTATGCAAAAACACACTTTCACTTCCCGATCTTCCAGGCTGAGCACCACCAGTTATCACCCTCCCCGACTGCAGCTCAGAGACCTACGCAATGTGACCGGTGGCCTCCGGGCAGTTCCCAGAAGGCAGGTGTTTCTAACACAGAAACATTCCTGCACAAACTGCTGGTCTCAGAGGACAGAGTAGTGACTGAGCAGTGCCCCAAAACCTGAATCACCTCCACCTACGCGCCACCTCCCCCGAGTCACGGGGCAGCCCGCGGGGAGGTGCGACGGCTGATTCTCCTTCTGCGCTCTGAGCCTGCCGCGCTGCCCGGGCCACGCTGTTGGCCAACATCGCAGAGAGGCGTTAGGGCAGGCGGCAATTAAAAGCTCCCAGACACTGCGCTGCAAGTCCCAGCTGGAAGTCCCAAGCAGCGAGTGACAAGAGCAGGTCACTGGCGACAGGCTTAGCCCTGTAAAGGTAAAGAGCAATCTTAAGAGGTGTCAAGTGCCTTGGGTGTCTGCCAGCTCCAGCAGCAGCAAGGAGCGCTCAGCGCCACGCAGGCTCGAGCTAAGCTATTTCCTCCCTCTCGGCGTTTAGGTCTTCCAAAAGCAAGACTTTCCATCTCCTCCTGCTCTTTGCGAGGCCCCAGCACCGTGCTCCTGACATGTCACACCCTCCGTCAGGCTCTGCTGCAGATGAGAGTTGCCTTACGGGGACAGTCAAGTGTTGCTTTGGGGAGAGAAAGGGGAAAGGGGTGGTCCAATTTTGTTATTTTTGGCTTTCTGTTTCACAAAGATAGCAGTGGGGTCATTTGGGGGTCTTTTTTTTTTTGTTTTTTACAATATTTTGTGGTATAGCAAAGTTTTTACATATCAGATATAGATATATTACTTTTTTTTTTTTAAAACTTTATCGTACCTTAAGTAGTAGGAAATAAAGATATCGAAAAAGAAAACAACATTTGCAAAACCACGTAATATTGTAAAACAAAAAAAGACGGGACTTACCTGAGCCCCTAAGAGGGCACTCGGGTCTGCAGCGGAGGTCTGTGGTGGGTGTGACATCGCCAGCACAGTGCATGCCGGGGCATCGCACAGAGATGCGGCCAGCGAGCCTGGGCTTTGCCGAACTTGAAAAGGAAAACAAAATCTAAGTCAATGACGCGCCCTAAGGCCCTTCCTAACGTGCTGCTCTGCGGGCCGGCCAGCACAGGAGCCGGGGGAGGTGGGCAGTGGCAGCCCCGGGGGTGCCGGCGAGAGCACAGCGCAGCGAGGAGCCGGAGACCTGCACCTGCGACTCGGAACCCTCGAGCGTCCAAAGGCACATTTCGGTGGCGAAGCACAACTGGCCCGGCCGACAGAGAGCACCACCAGGCTCCCGCTCTGCTGATGAGCTGCCTACTGATGCTCTGGTTCCTCCTCACTGTGTGTTTTTGTACCCAGCTCTAAGGCTCGAGCTTTGCTTCTGGCCTACGCTTTCCTCTGGTTTTCTTACCCCTCCGCTACTCAACCTTCCTGAAGATCCGCAGGCAAAAAGCTCTACGCAGAAAGCCTGTTAGACACAAATGAAGGCGGCAGCTAGTTTCTACATCTTCAGAAAAAAATCCAACAAACAACGTTCTGGAAAAAGGAACAATTAGAAGGTTTGTCTGCTGGGCTCTGGCCACTGTCATCTCCAGTTGAAGCATAAAAGACTCCCCAATATTCAACCAAAGAAAAGTGATGGTTCATAAAGCTGAATGCACACAAATGCATTTATCAGCACGATCCATCCCAGGATGACAATAACCGCTTTGTTGTTACGAGGTGTTTCTGGGAAGTTTCCTTTATTCCTGGTTGGATTTGTGTCGTGTTTTGTTTTGCGGTGGGTTTTTTTGTGTGGATTTTTTTTCTTTTTTCCCAAACAGACTCATTCTCTCCAGGACGTTTCTACAAGCAGAGTGTGACTTGCATCACACCCCGTCCCAGCAATGAGAGCAGTGCACGCAAACCTCGGCCCGCGCAGTGTCCCACTGACTCCAGAGCTCTCAGGCCACGCAGATCCAGCTGCAGGACTGGGACCTTCACTGCAAGCTCCAACATCAACACACCAAGCCAGGTCTCGGTGGTGACAAGGCAACGCAGATGATGAAACCTGCCTTTGCTCTGTGGGTTCGGTTGGTTTTATATGTTCAGTAATCCCTCATCTTTTTTTTTTTTTAATTTTTTTTTCCTTACCTCATCTTTTATATTAAATCGCGATGGTTCTTGTCTGCTTCGGTTTGACCTCCTAACCCCATAAACATCAGGATATTCTTCCCACATCTGCAAAAGAAACAGACCATCAGAAGGCCTGCTTCACCCCAATTATTTCTGACATTTTAGGAGTTTGATTGTGAATGTTTTTTAAAAAAAAAATCAACATAAAACCATTAGGGAATTAGCAACCAGTAGGTGGACACTTTAAAAAACTGGCTGAAAGAGATGATTATTTTGGGGTATTCAGTAATAATCTAAAGCAGCACATTTTATCTCAGCATTATCTTTGCAGCGGTACATCTTTCCACCAGGGTACAAATTATTCTCCAGCTCATTCAGGCTGAAGCACAGAGCACTGATAACCAGCCCTCTGCAAGCAACTGTGCTCAAGGTAAGGAGGCACCACCTTGCACGTGGAATGAATGGACCTACCACCTCAGAAGGACAATTCCCTGTTGCTAACAGCTTCCACCGCAATTCCTTTCCACAGGGAAAACCCCACCAGCTGCCTCATCAGCCCGGTGACGAGACGGCCACCAGCAGCAACTTCAGAAGTGACTTCGGTGACCCAGTCTGGATGGCAAACGGACCAGGGCCCCCCGTCCTTGGGCAAGGCGAGGCAGTGGCAGTTCTTCTCCTGAATGCACTGACGAGAATGTGTTTTGGCAGCGCAGGGCACAGGGACACGCAGAGCCCACTACAGGGAATGGTTGTGCTCTACTCGCTGTAACCAGGCCTTAAACAGCCGCATACCCAGTGTATAACAGCGTGCACTTGTTCTCGCTGGATGGACAGGAGGACAAGGGGGAGACGAGAACTGATGAGCTGAGGGATGTGAATGCAGAGCTGCGTTGGGTGACACAGGACACCAGAGATGTACGGGGCAGACACAAACCACCGACAGGCCTCTCAAACAGCTACACCACCAACCCCTTTCTCCCTCAGCAGAGCTTATCTTCTTCCAGTTTTCTAAACCTATTCATTCTCCTCCTGTTTCTCTCTCCTTCCAGTCCTCAAATGTCTCTGCAAGCCACCGGCAGGAAAAGATTAAAATAAACTGCCAGATGTAGCAGCAGCTTGGGACTGAGAGCGTGAGGAATATAAGGCTGCCGCCCAGCAATTTTTCTGCTACCGTTAAAAAGAGTAACAGGATAAAACTGCAATGGACAGATTGTGAGGGTGTGGATCGGTTAGGCATGCGAGTACAGAGGGATTAATTTACCCAAAAGAAAAATTCAAAATACTCCTCAAATCATTTGAAGAACTTTAGAACTTTTCATCTCTTAAATGGCACAGTTTTTGGATGAGGGATCGACTCCCACGACAAATCTGAATAGCACCTAATGCAAATTAACCTCACCTTCATGGGTGTATCTAGACAGAAATACAAAATAAACAATAATATAATAATTAATTGCATTGGTTATTCAAGGTGAATAGGTATCAACACGCCTAGGTTAGACCTAGCTAAGGAAAACACCCATTAACAAAGAAATTAAGGAAGGGAGAGGCTTTCTTATTAGAGGGTGTCCTGACCTTTTCATGTTTCATCCATGCTAATTATCACCCTGTGTATGGACGTGCTCCCCTCACTGGATAATTTTAATGTTTATTTTCAGGCACATGCTCTTAAAAGCCCACAGAGGAAGAGAAAACTTCCTTCAGTCCCCGCTTATCAACAATAAAACAGAATTTTGAATTTTGTGTTACCACACCTGCCTTATAAATGCATCCTTCCTTGCCAGTCTGAACACAGGAGATTTAGTGTCACAACCCAAGCTGGCAGCCTGGAGATTTGAGGAGAAGCTGGTAACGAAATCCTTCACTTCTCCCTTGCAGGTACGTGGGGAGCACAGGCTGAGGGCACTGACTGCCCTTCCTTCTCAGTCTTTACAGACACAGCAACCTTCTCCACAAAACTCACTCTCACGAGCAAGCTGTGCAAAGTGCAAACCACAGCTAAGAACAAACGAAAAGAAGGAAAAAAAAAAAAAAAGCCGACAAACACTGATCTAACCTGATTTTTCTCCCTCCAAGTACACTTGGTTCACCCCGTTCCTGTCTTCAAATGGGACATGGGCTCCTCTTCCTCACCTCACACTACACTGCGTTACTCAGGTGCCCCCATCCCTCGGGTGAAGCAGGTTCCCAAGGCAGAGGTTCTGCACTGGCGAGGTGCTCAGCAGCCCGAGGGACACCACCACATGCACTGGGCACCTGTGCATCAGGCACCCGCGCTGCCTTTCCCTCCTGGGCAGCAGGAGGTGGAAAGCAGCAAACCTGGCTGTTGGAGAGGGGTATTGCCAGGGGGTAGCTGGGAACCACTGCTCTGGACATAATAAATAATACAAGTTATATAGTTATTTTTCCTCCTCCTCTTTGCTTTTTTTTTTTCACTTTTTTCAAAGAGGAAGACAGCAATGGAAACAAACCAAAGTGTCCCAAATCCTAGACAAACATTACCCTGATTATTTACCACATGAAGAAGCTTTACTACTTCTGATGGAGAGACAGGAGAGAGGAGCAGAAAGACAGATGGAGAGGACAAAACAGCAGGGACGTGTACTGATGACAGGCAACTGCCCCTCATTTGCACCAGTCAGCCCCATCTCTATTTGGAGCCCAAAGTGTTGTTCCGTCAAACACACAAGGATGGCACCAGCACACAGACCAAAATGCCAACAAGTGGCTCGAGGACTCCAGAGGCTGGAGGCTGCTTGGTCACCGTGTGAAGTTGAAGCCAGCTTTGTTAAGGTCCTGCCGCCTGCCCCGTCGCGGCGGCTGCAGGGGTAACACAGCTAGGCAGAGCAGCAGGGCAATACCTTCTTAACATCTGCTATCCTTTCCTTCTTAGAGGCCGGTTTTTCTTTGGTTTCAGGAGGGGTCTGCTGGGATTTCGAACATGTTGATTCACTTTCGGATTCAGACTGACTCTCAGAGGACTCCGAGCTGCTGTTTGACTCGCTGCCCTGCTCGCTCTCAGACTGGCTCGCAGAGTCAGAGCCAGAGGCTTCTTCGGATGCCGAGTGACTGACGGTAGAGAAAGAAGAGATTACATTTTAACTGTACTGTCACAGCTTTGAAATACGCAGCGCGAAAAACCTGAGCCATGTCCAAACTACAACAATAGGCTTGGAACAGCCTAAACACAAGCGTGAACCGTGTGGCCAACAGCCACCCCGCACTGGCACACCCAAACGTAAGGAAATCCTTCCCGGGACAGGCACAGAACACCCAGTGAGAGCACGGCATCAGAACCCCCCGTCCTGTATCTCCCGCTCATCAACCAGCACAAAAAGAGTGGTGGTACCATAAAGAGAAGCATTAGCAACACCAGCAGCACTGGTCCTACTGGGGGATCTGCCCTGCTCAGAGCGAGCAGGTCCCGAGAGACCTTAGTCTGCCGAGACCTGCTCTGGCGTCGCTCTCCACTGCCACCCGTGTCAGAGCCACCAGCTTCAAAAATCTGACACCTCATTTCTGAAAGAGGCAAGCAGCAAATATGGCACACGTGATACAGCACGTTATAGTAAGCATCAGGTTTCTTGCAAAAAGAACAAATTCAGCAATAGAGCAGCAGAAAGGAACTTATACTGGCACGTGGCTGGGGCAGGTCCCGATTACAGGATTACAGCGACGCTGTGCAGGCTGCATTTCTCAAGCAGCCACTAATGGGAGGGCAGGACTTCAAATTGACACACTTTTTTTTTCCTTTACATTAAAATGAGTTAATATAAAGAATATCCACTTAAATTCAAGCTTCTGAGTGAAACAGTAAGAGGCCAATTTTTTTTAGGTGGCCAAAATACTCAAACACCTTGGTCCAATCACTCCAATATCTATTTTCCATTTAAAACTCATTCTGACGTGTAACATATAGGCCAAGTAAGGCAGCATTACAGATTTCACTCCATCACAAATCAAAACGCAGGACGGCAACGAGGAGACCACAAACTTTCTGAAAAAGACGTATATCTGTCTCCAAGCCAGCTCCTGATCTGTAGCTGCGATGCTTCTGTAAGATTTAAGGGCAGACTGCAAGTATAACATCACGAAAAGAAGAGCCAGGAAAACTTTGCAGAGGGAAACCAGATTTTTAATTTTACTCTGTGTGTGCCAACTACAAACGCAACAAGACACACCAAGACTCTGCTCAGGTGTCGCAATTCAAGAAAGAATACAAAGACAAGGACAAAGGGTACAATTATGTGCAATTTGACAGCAATCGGCACGGAGATTGGGATGCGCAGACGGGCTCGCTCGAGTCAGCTGCTATTCCTAAGCACACCCACATGCAAATAGGGCTCGTTTCCAGCGCGGAAATGAGTTTCCCACTCTCCAGATCCAGATTCTTAAGACATCTGTGGAATCTTAACAGGGCTGGGCCCAGCGAGCTGCTCCCGCTTCCCCGCGGCGGTCGGACTCCTGGCTGCCGTCTCGCCGGGAGCGGGCAGAGGGCAGCAGCCGAGCGCGGCGGGAAGGAGCTCCGGGAATCCCGCGGGGCGCGGGGCCAGGCCACCGCCGCCATTTTACAGCCATCCCGCCCTCCGCCACCATCTTGCGGCGGCGGCTGCTGCCGCTCTGGGCCCGTGCGTGAATCCTGGAATGGGAGAGCGCAGCAGCGAGCGAGGATTTCTAAGGTCGAAGTAACAGAAACGGAGCCTTTCCAGCGAGGAGCGCGGGGAGAGCCGTCACTGACGGTTGCTGGTTTCGTTGTTCCAGTTTGGTTTCGAAGGAGATGGGGGTATCGCGTCGCTTCTTCCCAGTAGAGCTGGAAAATCAAGTTGAGCTGCCGCCTTTCCAGGGCACCCAGTCGCTCCTGCCTGTCCCACTCCTATCCACGATAGCCAAAGGCACGGCCCCACACGCAGCCACCTCGCTATGCCCTGCCACCGCCCAGTCCTTCCTCCACGCTGTCTGCAACATCCAGTCCCCTCTCCTCCAGCATCGCACTTTACAGAAGTGTTTATAGACTTTCTCTTCACCGACACTCTCCCGCTGCTCCCCAGCACCATCCACCACATCCCTCCCCGCTCTCTGCGTGATTTCTCACCCAGACTGTTCCCAGATCTGCTGACACTCCCAACGCATCGTTTTGCCGCCAAGCCTGCTCAGAGCAAGTGATGAAACTTCTCCACTGGAGAATTCTCAGAGTTCCAGGTTGGGGTTTTTTTTTCAAGAAAACCAAGGGAATTTTATTAGGAAGCATTGCCACACCACGTAAGGAAATGACGCTGCGGGGACAGCTGGTTTCCACGGGCAGGGCTCAGCAGGACTCCATCCCACGGAACCTCCTGCGGGGATGGAGGCTTGACCTCTGCGGAAGAATGGGATCTGGAGACATCCAAACCTCAACTGTCATGACACCAAGTGGCAACATCAGGCTCTGGTTGAGTCACGTTGGCGTCCCATGCTCCGTGGGGACACACAAAAGAGGAAGATATTTTTTCTTCAATCAGATTTATTAGCAATAGCTAGAAGAAATTATAACAACCGAGGCTAGACTGCGGCCAGACAGCTTTGGCAGTATTTGCGTAAAGGCACAACAGTCATTACTGGCCGCCTCCTACTCTGGAGCTCTTTGTTTCTCAAGGCTCTAAGATTTATTTCAAGGACACAGGGACACCGGCTTTCTGCACATCAACAGCCATAATTCACATGCTTTATCCACAACACTATCTGGATGCTATAATTCTTTTTTGCGAGATGTGAACTGTGTCATGGGAAAGGAGGACAAGCTCTCCAGCGGCAGAGACAGATGACACACACACCTGCACGGACAGGTATGCACGCGCCTGCCCTACCAAGGCAAGACACGAAGAGCAGAAGCGTTACGCTCTTTTGAAGGCTACTGCAAATAATTAAAAGGCTAATTCCACAAAATATTCCTAACTATCGCAGAGACAATCTATCTCCAAGACGGTCAGGGAGCATTTCTACCGTACATAAAGGATTAGCAACATTATACGTCAAGTCAGGCCTTACACTGTACATAACCAGAGATTTAAGTCCTCGCTTCAGAAGCTGTTTTTGGAATATGCCCCACTTTAACGCCCCTAAGTTGACATTCAAACAAGACCTACTTTCAGTTAAACTGTAAGTGGAGGGTAGGCTATCATTAATTGTCGCAAAACCCACGATTCGACCTCTACCGCACTCAGCGAGACCACCCTCCTCCAAATTCAGCAGAGAAACACCCGTGAACGTCAAGACAGCTACAGCTGGACCGTTGGTAACTCCCTCGAAGGGAGAAACTCCTATAAAAATCAAGATCTGCTAAGGCTCAGCCAAGTATGTTCCCCTGGTTTCTAAGAAACACTTCAGGCTATACTTCTGTTTTAATTAAGAGCCTGCTCCTGACTTGAGGAGAAAGAAAACCAAATCATCCCTTACCGAGAAGGACACGTTCCTTCCAAGAAATAAGTAGCTGAACGGCAGCGATAAGACCTTTTATAATCAGAGATCTAAGTTTACAAGGCAATTACAGTGTGCCTGAAGCCTCTAGTCTTAGCGTTTAATATTTCACATATGACTTCATTTTATAGGGGATCATCTTTGCTAACAGCAACAAAGCATTTTATAAGCTCTCAACAAGTACAAACAGTAGGTATGCTTCCAGAAGGTGCAAGACAAGCTGAAAAACATGACCCAATATGTTTTTCTGGAGCCAAGAGCTGACAACAGAACCATTCTGCCCCAGACTTTAAAATTCAGCTTTTGATGGACAGAACTTGAACCCAGTCATGGGGACAAAGAAGAATTAGTGACCTAAGACCCTCCCACAAGCCAAGCTCTCCCAGCTTTAAGAATTGCCACAAACATTTTGAATCTAACCAAGCTGGAATGCAAACAAACAGAAACAGAATCATAGAACATAGAATCATAGAACAATTCAGGTTGGAAAAGACCCTTGGAACCATTAACCCTACACTACAAGTTCACCCCTAAACCATCTCACCCAACACCACATCTAAGTGACACTTAAACACATCCAGGGATGGCGACTCAACCACCTCTCTAGGCAGTCTGTTCCAGTGTCTGACCACTCTTTCCGTGAAGAATTTCTTCCTAATGTCCAGTCTAAACTTGCCCTGTTGCAACTTGAACCCATTCCCCCTGGTTCTGTCCCTAATGACCTGTGAGAAGAGACCAGCACCGAGCTGTCTACAACGTCCTTTCAAGTTAATTGTAGAGCATGATGAGGTCCCCCCTCAGCCTCCTCTTCCTTAAACTGAACAGTCCCAGCTCCCTCAATCGCCCCTCGTAAGATCTATTCTCCAGGCCCTTCACCAGCTTTGTTGCCCTCTTCTGCAGACGTGACACCAGTAGAATCACCCTGTGCAGGCTCGAGAAGGTCCTTGGCACAAACTCCCAGGGCTGGATAACATCAGAGGCTGGATAATACCAGAAACCAAGTTTATCGTTCCCCTCTGGCAAACATACACTTAACCCTTAGGCACTGCTGGACACAGCGTCACGTGTTCTGCAGGTAACCGACACTCAGGGGTCCATCCATGCCTTGGCTCGTTGCCACCAAAAGGCCAAAGGCAGGTAACTGGGAGACAGCCCCTCCCCTCTCCCACCCACCCTCACTCCACAGCTCACGTTGCCAGCACGTACCTTGTGCCTCCGCCAGCACTGACTGGGCTGCCGGTCTTCTCCATGAGCCACTACAACCTGGTCACATATCCAAAGACAAGACCAGAGAACCAGGAAAACAGGTCTTGACCAGCTTAAGAAGTACAATCAGGACCAAGATATTACAGGAACTGGGAACAGCGGAGGCATATGCTACATCTGGCAGCACAGATGAGTTGCAGAGGAGAAGAGCGTCAAGCAAGACCCCAATTTTGGGGCAGGAGCAAGCCAGCCACAAGCCAGCAGCTCAGTTTGGCCACCCCTGGCTCCTCAACATCCACCTCTGGCAGAGCCAAGCCAACTGTCTGCGAACTCAAACATTCCAACTCCCATGGCAACCTTAGAACCACGCCAGACCTGCTGCCACACGGTGCCACTGACCTGTGCCCCAGCAGCGGCCACGGCCACGCCGCCACTCCGACGTGAGCGGGATTCTTCTCCAGATCAGGCACATCTGTCAGTAGCAGAGGCTTCTCAGTCCCCGCAGAGGAGCAGTTGCACCAGCCCCAGATTTACTCTGAAGCACCGATCAGCAAAGCCAGTGCAGGTCATTGCTTTAAAACTGCATCTTCCCAAAGTGACCTACACACAAGCTGTTGTACACACAAAGGGCCAGCGACAAACCACAGAAAGTGTCAAAACACCAACTCAAGATACTGCATTGCTGCTAAACATTTCCTTTGAATATCTGATCTATAAACATAATGTTTCCTATTATTATATGTAAACACATATGAAATGCATACATACATCACAAATAGAAACAAACATCATCAGTTAATGTTGATGCATGCACTGAAGTCTTACAGTAGCTGTAAAAAGTACCGAATGACATTAAGTTTCACCTCTAGGCTAAATGAGGAGAAATGCAAGAGAAGAGAGACGATGAGAAGAGAGACACACAAGACTAATTCCAGCTACAGATCACCTGACGAGGAGCGGGTAATATTCGATACGGAGGGGACAACATGTGCATCACAGAGGACTGAAAACTTCACAGGATCTACTCCTTGCCTTGGGGAAAAAACACGAGTAAATGCCATAGAGCAAGTGTAGCCAAGGCCATACAGACCCTTTGCAGAGCTCGCAGCAGAGCAAAGTGAACTGCACTCAAATTGTGATACTGAAAATAAATTCGCTCCCAGCTTCCCGTGTTCCCTTTATTTCATTCTGAAAGTCTATTAAGAAGAGTGATCGGTGCTTGCCTGTCTCCCAAGGCAAAGATTTCCTGAGTGATAAGTGCCGAGATGGGTGAAAGAACTTTTCCCAACCTCCTGCAGGCAAAAGTGGGAATGGGGGAAGGGAGAAAAATATTCCTGCTACTCTACTAACCCATCCCATGCACACTGCATATTTCTAACAATGAACTTAAATTAGAATATCCTGAACAGAGCCAGGCTCTTCACAGTGTTTAGAAGCAAGTCTCAAATAACTCTGTATACTCACAACGTAATTTGACAAACTCTGGGCAAGATTTCAAGGGGCACAACAAAAACTCCCAAGGCTACAGGGCTGCCCCTGCCCCACAAGCAACACGTTGTTGAAAAACCAGAAAAATATTTCTCAACCTCAGTTTGAGACTGGCAACTTTTGTTCTTAAACAGGCAAGGAGAGGAGTTGCCATGGAGAACACACACTTCTCCATGTGATCGCAAACCTCCTTGCCTGGGCTGGGTGTTAATTACATTTGCACAACAGGGCCAAGGTGCTACTTTGACAACTGAGGGATTATGCACTCAGCAGGTATCCTACCCAAATAACCACCTGAATCGGGCTGGGTGGGTTTTCCAGCCCGGCTCAAAGGAAAGGAAAGGGAGGAGGCAGAGGGAAATCCTCACCACACATTCTGGCCACCACTACTTGCCCCAGCACAGGACTCCCAAAGGCCAAAAGCAAAGCAATCCTGAGCACAAAGGGAGCTAAATACATCCCTTGCCACTCTGCTGTAGCTCCCTGTAAAGCCCATCGGGCTCTCTTGAACAACAAGCGTTTCCCATATTTTTTTTTTTCCCCTCCACTACAAAGACACCACATTATGCTTGCCTAAGTGAGCAGTTCATTCATGATCAGGAGAGCTGGCACTCCTGCTCTCTGATCTTTGAGCCAGAGACTGAAAATGCTTAGGATGTTTAATGGGAAAAGGAAAAAAGGGAGAAAAAAAAACCAACAAAAACCAAACGACCACACCACAGGACAGGGACAAAAGGAACCAAAACCTGTCCCCATGATTAAGGGGCACCATTGAGCATCTCCCAAAGCAGCATCCTTCCCCTTCCCCGCACAAAAGGGAAGGACAATTGCAGTTCTCAGGGGTTTGAAAAGGGCCTCTCCCTCCCAGGGAGTGTTTCAGGCTCCACATCCACCATGGGAGGACCAACCCCCCCCCCCCCCGGTAGCACCCACCGACCACCAAGCACCCCTTGGCACCCGGGGCCAGGATCAGCGCCTTGGGGCTCACCTTCCCAGCGGGGCAGGGGTGAACTTGCTGTGCCCCTTTGCCGTGGCCTCAGCTTTGTCACCGTGGGGACACAAAGGGACCCTGCACCCAGGCTGCGCCCGCTTCTTGTAAAGGACACAAGAGCTGGGGGAGTGCAGAGTGAGCACACCCGATTTCGGTTTCAATGAGCACAGAAAGGCTGGCTGTGTTTTCTCCCTTAATGCTTGCAATGTTTCTTTAAGACCTAACAAATTAAAGAAACTGTAATACAGAAATTTAGGACAAAACCACTAACAAGAACACAGAGGCACCCAAATTCCACAGCTCAGAAGAGGCAGGCCTGAGCTGGCCTAAGGGGTTTATTCCAAGTGACTCTTAAAAGCCGGTTTTAACCAAGAGATTTAAAGGCTCATCATTAAGCCTCCGTTTTACCGACAGCACATGGCGTTCAAAGCTCTCAGCTGGTGACAACTCTGCAGTTAAGAGCAGAGGTTCCTCCCCATGAAAGAGATGCAAACGACTCCTGTAATTAATATATCAGCAATTCTATTAAGTCATCTATACTTGGCCATAAAACTCGTGAGAGACATAAATAGTTACAACACAATTTTTTGCTAAGGAGCCAGGCGTTGTGGAATCAGTGGATTCTTGACACATGACAACACGTTTAAGGTCCAGAGCTGGAGTAAAGGTTCGGGAGCAGCGAAGTGTTCAGCGTCCCAGCCGGGGTGAAGCACCCGCTGCCTGGCACACACGCTCCGCGGAAGCCCTGCCAAGACGAAACACCCTGTGAGCGTTACCCACACAGTGCCAGGAGGGAATCTGAGAGGGCCCTTCCAAACTTCTTTATTTTTTTAACCTTAGAAGCCGAGGCCAGAAAAGCAGGCGTGCTACGGCACAGATTATCGCAGCCCACAGGTAAATGGAAAGCAAGCTCTATCTTCAAAAGCGTAATTTAGCAGCAGCGCTACATCACAAGCAGCGATGTAACAGGAGCTACTGCACGTTTGGAAAGACTCATCAACATTTTGCTGCTTATTATATGCAAAAGACGCTCCCTGCTCCAAGCACAGGAGGCATTAACACCGTGACAGACTTACAAAAGCTTCATTCCAAGTCACTAAATGGGAACTTTTCATCCAGCCTTTTTTTGCTTTCATTTCAAGGCTGTTTACAGGATATAAAGGCAGGCTTTACAAGTACACCACCACCTGCTGAAAGAGCATCTTTAACTGGCATTTCAGCACCCATCTTTTAATAAAAAGACACTAGAAAAATTTCTGTAAGACACCATGTCAGTCGAACAGTACATCCTTTGCTAGAAGGCTGCTTATATCTAATTATGGTAATCCAGGCCATCCCCTCCTCCAGCGCTGTTCTGTTTGTATTCATTTTCCTTGAAGGAGAGAAGAGATAACACAGAGCAGAATTTGTCTGCATCCATTCACGCCACCTTCCTGAGCTGCATTTCGGCAACGGGGGATTTACAAGCACTTCCCCATCTTCAGAATGTGACAGCCTGATCGAACGCAGCAATTCCTGCTGGAACCGTTGTGACACAAAACACGACCCAGTGGACACGCACCCCTCCAGGTTATGTATGGAGGGATGCAACTGCAACATAAGCTGCCAAAACCACCCAAAGCAGGTTTGCTTTAGCGGTGTCGAGCCCAAAAGAAGCAAGGCCACTGGCACCCTCGCTTGCTCCTTAAAACCAGCAGTGCTAAGCCTGAATGAAGAGACACGCCAGTATAAAAATTCCTCAGAGACAGGCTTAGCAACTCAGTAACCTGCTAATCGCATGAACAGCTTTCTGACACGGGGAGTGAAACACGAAAACAAACTTGGAGAGGTTAAAATTAAACATCACTGGCTTCCTGGCGCTCCCTCTGAGCCGTCTCGAAGCTCCAACACGAAGTTAACTGTGCAAATAGTTGTTTTAATGCAAACACAAGCGTGGTTATCGCAGCCCAAATGCAGCCACGCTGCTCCCAGGGCACACACGGGAGATCCCCCGTTCTCAGAAAGCAGCGGGGGCAGGGGGGGGTACGACCCCGCGGCACCGCAACCCCCAACCTCGCCGAGCCGTGGGAGAGCTCGCCCGCAGCTCACGTAGGAAACGGGGAAGGCGCAGATAAGGGCAACTGCTGCCCTCAAAGCACGGCAGGCGAAAACATCGACCCCACAGAAAGCGGAAGAGGCTCTGATCTCCAATCCCAGCCACGTCAGCTTCTCTCAGCCGAGGGCGCTGGCCGGGCTGGGCAGGGCGGTGGGAGCGTGCGGGCGGGCACGTGCCCGCGGGCAGAGCCTGCCCGGCCCCAGCGCACACCAGGTGCCACCAGAGCGTTTTTGCAGGGTTACAGAAACTACCAGGTGAGCTCTTACTTCCCGGTTTTTTTTTCCATTTTTATTCGGCAAAACAGCCACGCGTTTCTAGAGAACACATAAAATTCAATTAACTAGCTGAAGATGTTTGACTAAAAACAGCAATCAAGAAGAGATTCAATTTCAGCCAACTGTGGCTTCTTGTAGTTGGTGAGCCTTTTATTTTTTATGGCACCGTATATATTGTATCCATTCCCGGCAGCGATCACAGAACGGGAAACCGAGAAGTTGAAAGTCTCAGAATTGTGCATTCGGAATTAGATGAGACATCTCCCTCGAGAGCGTAATGTGAAACAGAAGTAACAAAGCAAAACAAGAACAATCTCCTTTGTGCTGCGCACGGATTACATCATGACTCGTATGAATTCCTTGCACGTTATCCCTTTTGTGTCCTGCACTGATCAAACGTTTTCCCTTTTCAAAAAAAAGGGTCTGGACAGATTCATAAAGGGTTAAAGCTTTAAAAGGAGGGAAAAAAAATCCTCTTAAAGAATCCAGCAGTGCAAATGAAACTGAAAGAATCCTTTATATATACAAGGGCTGCAACAGCTAAAAAAAAAAGTCACAAATCATCAGCATGGATGAAAACCCATAGTTAGAAGCATTTTAATAAACGTGTTCAACGCTTCCACTCAGCTCACAGAAAATTAGCAGCAAAATGCATGATGAAAGCAAGAGTGAGCTTTAGTGGCTTAAGGATACCGAAAGCCATAATGCTATGAAAAAAAAAAAAGAAAAAGCCAGATGTTCCAGGACTACTATAATATTCTGCCATCCCTTTTGAAGTTAAAAAAAAGCCACACCAAAAATAACATTGCTCCTTTTCAAGTCACTTCTCAAAATAGCCTGCACTATTAAAAAATAATAAAAGATAATAAAAGCCCGCGCGGGCCAGATGAGAGGAAGCGAGGGGACGCAGCGATGCGCGCCACGGCCGCGTTCCCAGTGCAGCCCAGTGCAGCCCAGTGTAGGCCAGGGCTGGCGCGGGTGAGGCGGCGGGCACGTTCCGCCATCGCTCCGCCATCGCCTCCCGCCCAGCACAGCCACCGCCTGTTACCAGGCGAGCGCAGCCAATCGCCGTCCCGGGCGAGCACAAGGTGGCCTTTGAACTCCCCACCAGCAACTTCCTGCTGCTCTCCGAGCGCGCCCAGCGCTGCGGCGTGTCTGTCAGCTCTGCGGCACAAAGGAACAGCCATTTTGTGACTCCACTGGACCCGCACCAAAACGCCAGGCGCCGCAGCCTCCCCCTCGCCTTCCGCGGGGAATCGGGGCTCCCCCGGCGCCACCGAAAGGAGACAGGGGTGCCCCCGGCTTTCATCGGCCGCCAGGGAGGGCAAATGTCGTTTAATGTCTTAGTTTCCCTTCCCTTCCTCCCCCTCCGATCCCCTTTCGCCTGTAACTACATCTCCATAAAATGGCTGCCGCGGCAAGCGAGGCTGTTCTGCTCCGCGAGGGCTGCGGCACCCGCCGCAGAGCACTCCCTGCCTCTGTGAGGTGGCTGCTGAGCAAAAACCAAAGCCGCCATTTCAGACCTCAGACTTGCAGCTCTCTGAGCAGAAAACAGGCTGAGCGCTAACCCACCGCAACCTGGTTTTTTTAATATCTCCCCAAAACCCATGTTTTAATCCTAGAGAGGCCAGGAGCTGGCTACAGATGCGAAGGCCTTTTCAGCCCTGCTTCTGCAGCAGAACCCCACAGCGGGGTACTGAGGGGGTGCAAGAGCCAGGGCGCCAGTTGCAGGTCGGGGGAATGAGGAGGAACAGCGTATCCACCGCGTGTCACTTGCTGTCCCCCACCAAACTCACTGCGGGGCTTGAGGGGGACCCCGGCCTGCCCCTCAGCTCTGCAGCTCCCCTTGGGGTTGCACCACGGATGGACCCTCTCACACCACCTGTCTTTCGGAAACGCAGCACAGAAGATGCTAGAAAACACACCAGGGTTGGGTTCCGTCATTTAGCGCCAGTCCCAGGCGCAGGCGGTGGTCACCAGCAAGGGCAGGGCACCGACTTCTCTCCTAGGTGGAGAAAGTTGCACGGAATCAATCGGCTTCAAGCTTGGGAGACCGACCATCAACACACACAGGCCAGGTGTTGGTGTTTCCCTAGAAAGGCACCAGGTACACCCCTCAGCTTACACACCCTCAAGAGTTAACACCACGTCCTTCCCAAAGAATCGTCACCTGGCTGGGGACAACCCTCAGGTGTTTTTGTTTATGTAGCTCCCTCTGGACTGGAAGGGTGGGAGTCAATTCCAAACACCGTCCCCAGGCAGGACACCAGGGCGCTGTTACAGCAACTCTATTTTCTTCTGCTTTAACACCTTTCTCTAGAGTTGCGTTCTTGCTTCTCCCGCCCAGGGGAATGGGCCACATCTACTTTTTCCACCCAGGTCTCCCCACGAGGGTTTATGCGACGGGACTCCACGTATTTCCACAGGTGCCGGGCGGGGAGGAAGCCGGCCAGCAGCACGTGAAGTGCAGACACCGGCGTGTTTCGGGGCTACAGTAAAGCAAAGTGGTGGCTTCACTTCCTAGAAATCATTTCCCCTACAACCTCGAGTCAAGCTCAGGAAGTAAAAGCCCATTTTACGACATTCAGCTGACTCACAGCTCAGAAATCAGCTCGACGGGGCTCACTCACAAATATCCTGTGCTCAACTGTTCCCACACTTCAGGTGAGTGGACGGTACCCACGGCAAGTTTATTTTGTGAAAAAGCAAAGGGAATAACGTGCAGGGGGAGAAGGGCAACTTCACACAACAGGTGTTACATGTAAATCCATCAATTATGATAAATAACCTTTCAATGAAAACACCAAAAGCCACCAGACACTATGCAAATGTAACACCTCCCCAGACAAAAACCCCCAAGGTGTCTGCCTGTGGAAGCACTGCTAGATGTGCTCACTTTAATCTCCTATTTAGCATAACAGTGCTAACACCAAAAAAATACCTTAATTTAGGTTTCCTGAACAAATTGTACCTATTATTACTCTTGCTGGCAAACTGCACTTTGAAAAAAGCATAAAGACTCAAATAAGCTGAATCATATTTGATTTTTTTTTTAAAAAAAATCTACTTTTCAAGCAATATTTTGTGTGCAGTATTTACAGTAATATAAAGATACATCAGGTTTTCAAACTGTGCTGTTTTTAAATTGCATTATTATAAAAGCTCTGTATAGGTGCTGTATGTAATGCTTCAACAGTCCCTGAGGCTAATTGAGTTAATAATAATTTCAAATTAAACTTACCCATATCCATTTTAGGATTTAAAATTTGACTGCAATTTTAATATACCCAGAACACCATCCGAGTTTATGCTCGAAGGTTACGGTAATTTGAGAACATATATATTCCCCCAGTATTTCAAGTCTGTGTGTTTAAGGAAGGTTAAATACTGGACATCAAGAATAGTATTCAAACACCTGCAAACATCACATAGAGCACATGTGATACAACAGACAGTTCAGAATTGGTTTTTATTAATGTTGGTTAAAAATTGCCGAAGACAACATCAGAGAAAAAATGAACAGGCCACGATTCAGTTAAAATTAACAAAATGCAAAACTCCAGTGTATTTACAAACTAGAAATAAAAACGCACACAGTTCAATTTCCAATTCTCGAAAAAGCCGACCCTTTAAATACAAAACGAGCAATTCGGTAATTATACTTTTGCATTCCTGGCAAACAAACGTTTTCAGTATTTCATACTTTTTCCACACCAAGGTTAAGTTTAGAAAAATCTGTAAAGAATCTCATTACTCGACAAAAGTAAATAAAAACACTCTGAGCAAAAAATACATTAAACAAACCAGCAAAGCATTTGGAGTCTCTTGTTAATAGTCCCAGTGTATATTTTACGATACAAAATGCTATCACCAGCAGGAGAAAGTCTGGTTAAATTGTATAAAAATGTTCTAAAATACCTAAATAGTATCAAAGTTCTACCAGCTCAAATAAAATTTCAAGTAAGGGGCATCAGACAAACAGGCACTTTCCAGTTTATATTTTAAAATGAGCTTTTTTTCATTCATGTAACTTTTTCTTGTGTCTATTTACTATAATTTACTACTACACCAGGCTTCTGTATGGCCCTCAGTTAAAGTTTAGACTTCTGAGATTCTTCAAAGAAAAATTTGCCTTGTATGTAAAATGGTGCAATGCAGCAATGGCTAAACCGACAAGGTCATTTTTCACAGCACAAAAAACCTAAAAACCGAAATTCAAAAGCTGGAAAAACATAATACAGAGGAAAGGGCTCCCCTGAATAAAGGTACGGTACCTTTTGACTAGGACATGGGCCCTTAAGTCACAACACAACTTTCAGAAATTGCTACCAAAAAAAATTAGGGTGTGGCATGCTAACAATCTCAAGGTCATTCCTTAAAAAGGAAGCAAAAATCAGTAAAATGTTTCGTATTAAGCACTGACAGTAACCCAAGGCTGTCAAAGTAAACAGGGTATTCACAGGTTTTACAAAAAAAAAAAAAAAAAAAAAAAAGTAAGTTGATAGATCATACCTCGATGCATTGCTGTGGACTGAACCCTCCTCTCCTTGGCTTTTGTCCTTATTTCTCATCATCTTTTTATTCTTAAATATTAAGAGGGGGTCAGGGGTGTCTGTTTGCTTTGAAGTCCTGTGCCCAGGTATTTACTGTCAAAAGTTGAAAGAAAGGTAAGGTCCCAGCTCGTTTCACTGCCTTTCATTATCAGGAACAAAGTCCTGACGCTGCAATGATATTGTTATAACAATACACAACACTGATCAACACGGCAAAACAGAGATTTAAAGCAAATAATCGTTTTTAGAAGAAAAATCCAAGAATAAACACAGGAGAGGAGCATCCTGCAAACTTTCCCAAAGTAACACTGGATGCAAATAATCTCTGTATCTTATTGCGTCATCCCAATCCAGCTCAAATCGGTCGAAAATCAAAGTATTCAAAACGGCAGAAATCTAAAAATTATTATTATTAATTGCTCACCTACCTGATCCATGCACCGCCGCCAGGACCAAGTCGATATTAGTTTCGGGTAGTGGAAAAACATTAGATCCAAAATATTTAAAGTTATACCGATAAAATACGAATTTCAGAGAATGAAAAAAAATATATCTTCTAATCCCAAAAATACGCTGCCGGTAAAGCAAAAGAAGCAATAATTAGTACAAAAAACGTCCGGGGGAAAAAGCTCATTAGGAGAGCGCACAAAAATGGAGGTACGCCATGGCTTCTAAGCTGGAAAAACAACGACCTGGGCTCTCTCCACGGCTTCTTCTTTCCAGCAAGGCACGAAAAGGGAGCCCTCAAAAGCTGCTTTTCTGCCCGAAAAAGGTCCGCTCGGCCCCCGCTCAGTGCCCAGGAGAGGCGAGGGGCTGGGGGGGGCCCCCTGAGGCTGCCCGAAAGTTAGGGAAAGTTGCGTAAAGTGTTGGGGAAGGCACGGAGCTGAGCGCGCTCTCTCTAAGGCACAGCCGCCATCTAGAGCTCCTTCCCAGCTCTGAGCTCTGCCTTTGATTGACACTCTCTACATTTACCCCACAACTCAGGTGATGTACCATAGACCCACCCCTTCATTTCTACCAAAAAAAGAGATAGCCTCCACCTAAAGGGTGCCTGCTACCCCCACAGCCCCGGCTCCTTCCAGCTACCCCAGCTGAAGGGGCACCTTAACCCCATGTGGCTCAGGCACCCTTTTGAAACCAGAAAGAAGTGGAATTTGTGCCTTTTGTTTTAAAGATTTGCTAAATATTTCAGTGCCTGGGCTAAAATTACTTCCTCCCTGGACAGGAAGTGGTGCTCTTACAAGCCATTTTGAAAGAATGGAAGTGGAGCTTGCAGCCATGCAGCCACCACCAACCCACCTTGGGGTTCAGCCCACCCAAGGGGCAGCTTTTTTTTCCATCCAGGGGCAGTATCCCCAGACAACAGCTCTTCCATTTGCCACCTAACGCCCACACCTACAGCCTGGGAGGAGAGCGTCAGGCGTAAAGAAGAAAGCCCCGCATCGCTGGCAGTGCCCTCCAGCTCGACAGCGCCTCCCTAGTGGTTTTCCCCAGCAGAAAAAATCCAAAAGCTACGCGATTTTCATCAATAATGCGAAGGCACTGCTGTAAAATAAGCCCAATGCCATTAAAAAGGGTATTTCCTACTCACTTTCTTAACCCATTATTATTCGTTAACAGATTTTAACGCAGCAAATGAATTTTAAAGCCATGTAATAGCCAAGTTGTAGAACTGGGAATCGAGCAACATCTCAAATACAACGTCCCAGTATTGAGAGGACGTATCACAGCAGCAACGGAGGAGATCCAAGCATTCCCAAACCGCTCGTACTCTGACCTCCAGTTGTCTTCCCAGAAGCACCAGCCTCCCTAAAGCACGAGGACATCTCGCTATTTGTGAGCATCACAAGACGACAGTGAAAACAGCCACTGGGGGGCAACAGGGGGCAAGGGGGCAAATGGGCTACTTTGGGCTTCTATGGCAACATCAGGGCACAACATCCCAGCTGCCCAAGAACATCAGCCTCCACCAGTAGAACCAAGGGCCCCCATCAGCTCTCGCACGCGCTTCCCATTCGCATCCTCCGGCAACCGAGCACCGCGCCACGCCAAGGGGTCTGAGCCGGAACGCGCTGCTGTCACAGCCCATTTTAAAAAATTTCACCTTACTGACCCATCGCACCCGAACGACAAGAACTCAAAACCACAACGCAAGCCCATTCCAAGCAAATTTTGGGTAACGCTAAGGAAATCCACTCAGCTGAGTGGGGATCCCTTTTAGGTTGGTTCCAGTATCCAACTCCACCATATAACATAACACATGGCAAAACCAAACTTGAGCAAGCACGTATCATCAGAACGGCTGCATTAAACAGGTAGGAACAACCCATCATGGCAAAAAGCAGGTATTTACAAGAGAAGTCTGAGCAAGCCAAATGGTTAAACAGACACAACGGGGTTTTGTTTGCATTTTGTTTGTTTTTAAAAGAAAACACCAAATCTCAGCACCAGATTTGTCATCTTGGCCCTCCAGCATAAACCAAACAACGATGAATTTCAGGTGAAACGCAGACAGGAAGGTGGCTACAGTTTAACTATTTGATCCAAAAGAAACTTGAAAGGAAATGGTTTTCTCAACATTTAAACCATTAAAAAATTCATTTGTAACGGTTAACATGTCACCTGTAGCAATACCAGAAATAAATCCATTTTTTCCTCATCAAATACATGGTACAGTATCACACAGCTAAGTCTGTATCACATAGTGGCAAGGCCGATTGGACGCTCAAAACCCCCAGTTTTAAGACTGAACAGACCATTTAGGAAGTACGTCATCCAGGAAATCTGTTGAAAAGTTCCTGTAGCCATATATAACCAAAGCAGCATACCTAAAAAAGTTACACAAAATATTCAAGTACTCCTTTATTGTCGTATTTACCCAGGCTCCAACTGATATCAAATCCATCTTAAAATAACTTCAGAAAGTTCAGCAGAAGTGCCCTGACAATAGGCCAAGTACTGAAAACCCCCTAACATTAAGCACCTGAATGAACAAACCAGCGAATAAAAATTCATTGAAGTCATGGCAAAGTGAACATAATTTGCAAATGAAACGCACATTTTAAATCAACTATAGCACAAATTTTTACCTTGCCTTTAGTACTTAGCAGCTAAAGTATTTCTCACTTTAATAACAACCAAAACCATAACCCACTTCAATATCAACACAATAAAAAAATGTATAAATATATTCAGCCAGAAAGGACAAACACCAAGCGTGAAAGAAACCAAAACCTTTTATTAAGTCACTTAAAAAAACATTACATTTTCTCCAAAGGGGTTGCAACAGATCTCTTACCAAAGGAATTTGCCTCTTAAGCATTCACAACCCAACAGTAACATTTTGCCACCCAGTCCTCAAACAGATCCATCATTGGACAGTCACTGATACGGTCCCCTGATTAATTCAAGAGCAAAGTCCATTTTGATAGGATGATCACAACCCAGATCTTCTCTGGTTTAATAACACGAGAGTCCACGTTTTAACATCCTTTTCTTGGACAGACATTATCACAGCACTCATGCATTAGTCCATTTCCTCAACCTCTCAATCAACAGTGGAACTGCCATCTTGGTGTCTCATTCGTAGACTCCTTTTGACACTCTTCATCTGATTGGATTCTTTATGGAAAATTAAAAGAAAAATGCTGTTGGAATACAGGTCATATCTTTAAACTAAGACATTCAACTACTGTAGCTTGAAGATAGTTTAAACATGTAACCAATGCTTCATTCCACATTACACATTCCAGTAGATCTACTTTCATCATGAGCAATGTCAAACCATCAGTTCAGGAGTCAAAAATATCAATTTTAACCAAAACTATAAAGAAGCACGGGAGGAATGATTAGAAGCTCAAGAACCCTTGCAGGCTCCATAAATTCCATGTGAAATTTCTCCACAGTCTTAAAACACCAGAGAAATCAATAGTGGGACATCTGAGATACTTGATCGGACAATCATCTTTACTGGACTGATCCATCTACTAGAGTTGATGCTGCTTAGTGGAAATTCAACTTTATTATAATAAGTCACATTTTTTAACTACTGTCCATGCTTCTTCCTTCAAATCCAATGTAATACGCATGAAAACTGATTTCCTTTATGTACAGATGGTGACTGGAGACAAGACATTCCACCATCTTAACTCAGTTTTCCAGCTCATGAAAGACAAACAGTGCAACAGCAAATACACACTTAAAAACAAATGAAATGACTGGTTTAGTTACTGGTGGGAAAGGACATGTCAGAAGTCAGAGAAAAATGGTAACAAGCTACGCTAGTTGCCTTTAGCAAGGCCATCGTACTACTCCTGATTCATACTCCAACTTTACTCTTAATATAACAGCAACCAAGCCCACAGGTGACTGACAAACCAAACGGATCAAATGACTTCCACATGGATAACTACAAACCAAGTGTCCCCATCTCTACATTTTCTTCCAAGAAAAACAGGCTCATGTACTCAAAAAAAAAAAGACCCACAAACAAAAAGCCCTTAAACACTACTCCTTCTAACAAAAAAACAAAAAAAAAAAATCAAGTAAAGGAGGTTACTTATTGTTAAGAGCATAATTTTAAAATCAATGACAACTGTAAAAGACATACAAAAAAGGTTTTAAAATGACTTCATGATTCTGAGTATCTGCATTCCAATGTCAACTTATTCTTATGGAAGCGTATGGCTTTAATCTCATTTCTGTCCAAAAGCCACCTGCACCACTACGTTATTACCCTCAGCACCACGGGCAGAATCTCAGAAGTGATGCAGAAATTACCCAGGGGACAGCAAAAATCAGTGGAGCCATCTAGTGGTCTCTACCTCATCATTCCACTTCCCCCACTCTCATTCCAAAACAACCAGTTACAACTAAATCAAACAGCAATGGAACCAGTGCAAGGTGCCTCAGTCTGACTTTCACAACTGTCCGTATGCCCTGTCCTATATTCCTTTACAGACTTCCTTGTTTTAAACACAAGAAATAGAAGTGGAATACAGGATCTGGTAATTCACTTTGCATTGTGCAACATGCACCAGTGTTCAACCACGGGATCTTCACATTTTCAGAATCAGGAACTGAAGGTTCAAGTTGACCAATTCTTCGTTTCAAGCCTACAACTCATCCTCAGTTAAGACAGGAATTAAATGCTTTTGAGAGATTTTCTTCCTTTCCCCCACACTAAACTGAATAAACAGCTTTCGGGGTTTGCTTTGTTCTGTTTATGTGGTTTTGGTTTGTCAGGTTGCTTTTGTGGGTTTTCCTCCCTTTTGTTCTTACTGGTATCTTAGCCTAATTTCAAATCCATTTAGGCATTTGAAGATAAATGCTAATGCCTTGACCAAGGTATCAAAACATGAAAAATAAGCCACTACAAACTTGTCTGTTACTGTCACAATCAAATATTCAGAAGTACTAACACGAGCACAGTGGAAACCCATAAACAGGACCATTAAAATTATTTTTACAGTTATTGTAAGAAGTTTAACATAAGGAAATTTAATTACTGGCATCAGCATTCCCCACCTCTCAAAAATGTAATTTCGTTACATATTAGTCAACTTTGAAAAGCCCTTTTCCGTTGGGTTAGCCTTCTGCCTTAGACACTAATGAGATCTGCCAAAAACAAATTAAGGGCAAATTTCCCTGCTAGGTTCACCTACATTTGGTTGCACCAAAAACTTTGCAAGTAACCCAGCCACATTCATTTTAAACTCTTCTCTTGACCTTGTAAAATAATTAGTAGCAAACTAAACTGATGATATATTATAATTAAGAACATGCCACAACAGCCCTTGTTCTAAAAGTTATTTGTATTTCAAAAAGATGCCACAGTAATGGCCAAAATAATAATGGCAATCTGTGCGCCTCCTCATGTGAAATCTACATTTGCTCTACAAGATTGCACAGCATTTGTTTACGTATGAATTAAGGCACATTTCACCAAGAAGTTTCAATAACGGAGCAAAAATATGCTCCTTTTCCACCAAGACACACGCAGTGATCCTACACCTCAGAGTCCAAATTTTTTTTGCCAGATGATGTATTTAATTTCTTCAGTAACATCAATTAGGCATCATCCCATTTTCCAAGCTTCTAGTATCTGCTATTTATCTGTTTCCAAACACACTGTTTTGGTGGTGATAAGTAAGGGACCTGGCTAGTCATGCAATACTTCTAACATTTCCTTCAAGTCACTGGTAACATATTGACACTCTGTACCAAGGAACAGAAACCATTCACAACCATGCCTAAAGTTTTAAGGCAACAATTTTGAAACATTTGATTTCACAAAATTTTCCTCTCCGCTTCTTTGTAATTATTTGTTGCCCCACCTATTAGGAGACCACAGCAATAAAAGATGTTCCCTTATGGCAAAAAATGTGGCTTCAGCAATTTCATGTCTACTGAAACCCTGTGTTTAAGTGTGAGCTTGCAGACCAGGAACGCATAAAACACCCACACATCAGCGCAAGTGCGTCAGGCACCAGCACAGCCACAAAGTTTTCCAGAGTGAAATCTCTCGCACACTGAGGCTTCCACTTAAAAGACGGAGGTGCCACAGTGCTGTTGGCAAAGGGCATTCGTTCACTCCAACAGAGGGAGCTGAACGGACAGAATGAGGTTCTGACCAAAGCCAATTCAAAGTTCTCCACTTCAAAGTTCATTAAAGCAAGATTTTATTCTCAAAGACACATCTCTGGTGAGTTTTACACCAGAGGAGAAAGACGTGTGCCCTTTATTGACATCTCCAGTCCACAATGATGTTCTGTCCAATCTATAAAAGTATCTAAGTACGCTGGACAGTCCTAAGTCTGCTTTTATCACCATTAGATGTTCAGTAAAACCACAACCCATGTAGGATCTGGTATTTTTAAGCTAAGAAAAGCTGTTTGCCAGGTTTTTTGGATTAAGAGATTTATTTCAGCTAAAATGTGGCTTTATTCACAGAGGCATTCTTCTGTGGGCATTAGTTTGAAATAATAGATTTTACTGCATTAAGCAAAATATGCCAATTTCAATAAAGCTCCTGGTGTTTTCAAGTATTTTCCCCCCTTCTATTAATAAATAAATAAGTAAACCCCAGTGCTTTAACTAAACATCCGTGATAACCAGAGAGGGTAATACTAGATACGTTGAGATTCATCCATTTGGATGTTCTTACAACCACACTTTTAAGCAAATTCTTACGGTAGCAACTGCTACTTTAAGTTAATTAAGAGTTTCACATTCAGCCCTTTCCTTTAGATAAGGATTATAAAACACAAAAAGATGGAAGAATTATTCAGTATGTAACTGAAAACCAGAACTTCTGCTCAAGAATCAGATCTGCCAATAGCTAACTTAAAAGCTAGTGAGAGAAAACAGAAAAAATACGCACATAAAAAAGATGTAGGGAACAGATTAATATTAATACCAAAATGGAACATGAGTCACATGTTTAGAGATTACAGCAGGTGATTCGGGGGAAAAAAAAGGCAACAGTGGACAGTACAGGAAGAGTTTTGAGGAATAGGTGGAAGGAGTAACATTTACTTCTAACATATCAAGAAATATGCTGTTCTACACATACCTGCAGCGTGAAAAATAGCCTAAGTCTTCTGAAAGAAAAAAAGTAATAGATCTTACCGAACACAGTAGCAGAAGAGATAAAACACTAACCAAAAGTCGTGAAAACTGAGTACACACACATATACTTGGTAAGAACTGAACTTCTCAAACCTCATGACTTCTACTGTTTGCTTCAGGACTGACAACTCAGTTACAGAACTGCTTCAGAAATGAAACACACCCAAAAGCAGCACAAGGCCACGGTAACACAGGCTAGCAAGCTTTGCACCCTATCCCACATACGCCTTTCTCCTTTCAGAAGAGCTGTACGTTAGTTTCCACGTCATGTGAGTAGCTCCAAAGAAAGCCCAGGACTTTGGAGTACAAACTAGGAGTAGCTGCTTTTCTAACACCTGAGGCAGCACAGACAGCAGTCCTGCTAACATATATTGCCATTGGAGAGTTAAAAATCACTACCATCTACCCATCGAATTGAGAAAATACTTGCATAATGGAACAACATGTTCTCAAGCTGTCTGCAGTTTAACGCACTGCTCAATCAGGTAGCATGTCATACTTAAAGAACTGTCTCCAAGGAACTGCTTCTTTTGTAAAGAAAAGCATGTATTCCAAAGTACAGTTCTACAGAAATACAGCTTTCCACTAAAAAAAAAAAAAAAATCATGTACACAAAGTGCAATGGATGGTCTAATTAAAAACGCAGAATCAAAGAGTCCGAATGTTAAGCAGACAGGAAGACAAAAGGACTTGGGAGTTGTCTCTGGAAAGACCCAAGAGTCACAGAATGTGCCAGAGACAGCAGAAGGACATCAAGACCAAATTCCTTTCAGTTAAGGAAAATAGAGAAAATTCAATCATCATATTCATCCAGTATAGAACAAAACAAATTTTTCTACTCAAGTCTGGTGATTTTTCATTTTGGCTAAACGAGTAATGATTCTTCAATGGAAGTCTATCAGCCAGTAGTTTAATATATGAAATTGTATCAGCATTACAGGCCATTTTCTGCAAAGCTGAAGCTTCGTGAACGAAGACCAGAAACAGAACGATCACAGAACACACGACAGTTACTGTCTGCTCAAAGACTCTCGCTGATCCTGACAGAAGCATGAAAGGACAATACAAGATGCTTCTAAGACAAATTCTTCCTCTTGTATATTCCAAACTATTTGTTATCCAAATTGTGTGCAGTACTTTTCTCTGTAGAGACAGACATACCGAACCCTCCTGAACAAGCAAATCTATGATTTGAAGGTTCTCGACAAAACATGGAGTCAAATCATAGGAGCAGAAGACCAAAGAACTACAGGTAGGTATGAAAGCTGCTCTCCAGCAAGACAGGTTGAAAGTACTATCCAAGCACAGCTTCATTTCCTAAAAGCCCAGCAAGAACTGTCCTTCTGACTGAGCCTTCTAGAAACACACATGCACACACAGAGACACTTGAAGGAACTTCAGGATACACTCAGCCAAAAATTTCAGCGAGTTAAACATTACAGCCATGTCTGTCTGTTGGGTTTCCTTTAATGCTAAAAGTAAATGTTATTAGGAATAACAACTTACCAGTGCTTCAACCAAGAGTAGTTATTTTGCTTACAGTGACAAAATCAATTCCTCAACACATCTGTAGGGAAAATGATATATTAAGCGTTTCAATTAAAAGAAA
Source organism: Trogon surrucura (assembly GCA_020746105.1). Lineage (NCBI taxonomy): Eukaryota > Metazoa > Chordata > Aves > Trogoniformes > Trogonidae > Trogon > Trogon surrucura. The sequence goes on along the minus strand of CM036627.1, from coordinate 15,481,607 downwards.
ATTAAAAAGCAGAAAAATAAAATTTAAGGGTCTAAGAGACCAAAGCATTAGCCTAAGAGTATCAAAAAAAGCCCTATCCTCAAAAAAAAACTCCAAACCCAACCAAAAACGTTCCAAAGACCACATTCCCAGCAGGTCACAGCATACGGTGCAGAAGTCACTTTTATTAAAAATGTTACGTATCACTAGGCAACCTGCTACCAAAGAACCTGTGCAAACCACCCAAGAAATCCAGACCCAATCCTGGACACAAAGCCCTTGACAAACAAACAAACTGAAATTTTTTGAAAAAGATCAATCAGACACCAAGTGGAAGTATGCTTAAATAAACTTCACATAAAAGTAACTAAAATACTTGTTTTACTGAGAGGTGGTATCAGCTGGATGCAGTGGAATTACTAACACACTGCTATGGAACATGTTAACTGCTCTAGATCTCAAAAGTTATCTGTATATGGGCAAGGCCCAAACTTGGTAAGTGGACTTTGGAAACACTTATTGGCAATCCACATCAATAACCATTCATCAAAATCACTTTAAGTAGAAGTACTAAGGTGAAAACAAGACCTACAACTCTAAACCAACTCATGAAACGCCCTTTTTTTTTTTTTACACTGTAAATTTCAACTGCATGAAGCTGGAACAGGCTGCCCAGAGAGGTTGTGGAGTCTCCTTCTCTGGAGGCATTCAAGACCTGCCTGGACATGTTCCTGTGTAGCATAGTCTAGGCATTCCTGCTCTGGCAGGGGGATTGGACTTGATGATCTTTCGAGGTCCCTTCCAATCCCTAACATTCTATGATTCTATGAGCCTCACAGGTTATCCACCTAACCCATAAAACCACACTGCTTCTCTCGTGACCTCTCAGAATACATTTATATTGGAATATAACCTCAAATATGTAAAAATTAATGGATCTATTCTGTGACAGCATGCTGTGTATAATTTTCTAGAATCTTCTAAATGCTCCTCTTCAAATTGATAGCTACTGGGATGCGTAGAAAGAAAGCTGTGATAAACAGAATTGTAATCTCTTTGTTGACATAAGTTACTCGAAATTCTTAATATGGAAAAAATCCCTTTACAAAGGGAGTAAACTGGTTTGTGCAGTAAACTGGCACCAACATGTAGAACATCCACATGAGCATAAACTTTAGAAATTAAAAGCATGCATTTAAATGTGATCCAACAGCTACTCTTAAATGGAAGCACAAAACCGAAGCGCTTCTAAAATGGTGGCCGGGCGCTCCGCAGCAGCAGCACAACGTGGGCGCTGGGCTCTGATCACCCGGGAGGCATCTGCCAGTGACGCAAAGCTAAGACGTGGACTAGGTAAAGAGGTTTACTTATGCCCTTTAGACCTCCTTCTGCCCTGTGTGTACCCATCTCACCGGAAAAAAAAAAAACCACTAAGAAATTGTGACTTAATATATGAAGACCAGGTGTAGTTAATGGTTGGAAGACTTTCAAATCAGAGCTCTCATCCGTTTTTAGTCATTTACAGCACAGCCAAATATACATCACCTGCATTCAAGTTCATTCCTGTTTTCTTTAATTCTAGAGTTAGTACTCAATTACAGTAATTTTACAGAAACTTTAATGAGGACATTTAATACGGCTTTGTGCCACCGAAGAGGAACAGCTTTTTCTACCACAGAAGTAAGTTCCTACAACTCGACCAGAGCATGTTCTTCTGACCCCCAACAATTTTGTAAAAACAATCGAGAACGTGTCGGGTGGTATCGCTTAGTAGTACTACGACTTCTCTACTCTGAAGTGATTGGACAAACCAAAAAATGAGGTTTGCAAAAACATCAAGCACCATGATGTTCATAAAATATTAAATTTCATTTATATAATCACACAAGTGATCATTTTTCCACTGTTATTAAACAGATCACTGTCTTTGGAGTTCACTCCCAAACTACAGAACGCATCACAAAAGCTGAAAGTTTATGGCAAGAATCACAAGCGATAGAGCTAATAAATACAAGTTTCGGCTGAAAAAAAAAATAGCCTTTCAGATTAACACCTGTATTTTCTATTTCATTTTTCATTTATTTAATAAACTTTTGATTAATGTATTTTTAATCTGACTACTCACAGCAAATGTCATAGCCCTCGTGCAAGTACAAAACCAAAAAAAATCATCTCCTATTTAAAAACAAACATGGATTTACCTTTTTTTTGGGGGGGTAGTCTTATAGTTGTGGCTTACATTTTTTTTGTTTTAAATTAACAGAACAAGATGTCCCAAGTACAGTATGGCTTACACCACAAAAAACATTCCTCACATAACAGGTCCATGACTCCTTCCATAAAAGATCGGCACTGCTATCTCTAGGAGCAGGGAGAGCGTATCGGCTTTTACAGCATTAGGTGAGATCAGACGCTCCAGTACTATTTACCTGACGTCAGATTCTTTCTCAGGATAAATTAAGAAAGTATCTTGGCAAAGATTACACGTATCACCCGTGTTTTTCCATAGCAGCTGTCTACACTACAAATTAATTCCATGCAAATAATTAACATGGCTTTTTATCACCACAGAGGAACAGCTTCCTCTGCTGAAAAAGTTGGTGAGACTCGACCAGAGAGCATTCTTCTGACCTCGTGAAGCCTCTGTAATATGTTGTAGGGTGGCACTTCTGAAGTCCCTGGTTGTGTGCATCAAGCCCACTGAGGTCTACCTAATCTCCTAAAGATCAAGCTGCCATTTACTAGATGAAAACATGTTGTTCTTGCAAGAAAAGGCAGGTCCAAAGACCTCGCAAAAGTAACAAGGGACATTTAAAACTTTTTTATTATAACATCTATTCAGCATAAACAGCATGACAACGTAGGAAATACGTAAGACCATGAAGATCCAAGTGTTCTATTTAATATTCATCAGAAAACATTCGAGTCAGTCAAGATGACTCTGCTCTTGGGCACTTAAAAAGAAATTATTACTTATTTATTTTTAAGAGCAGGTCAGTTGCAAGTTGCAGCTTTAGACGTCTAAAGATTTACCATCAGGAACACAAGTCTTGAGTCTGAAAGCTCGGCCCCATCTCTACTATCAGACTGTTACGTGAATCAGGCTAGTCTTGCCTTCACCAGAACAGACTGAGCAATATCTGGTGATTTTGACCCTCTAACTCGAGAATTTGTGTGGGATTTCCAATATGTTCCGCTCTTCTTCTCAAGGTACCAGACAGTTTCTAACACAAGCTTCCAATTCTCAAACTTCACATCAGGCAGTTACACAATGAAGTTCTAGAACGTACCTAACAGCCCCGTTCGTCAGCTCTAGTTTGCTGCAAGACATCCCCGGTGTACGGTACACGTCGATTATCTATGAATGTTCTTTGAATTGTGCCTTGCATATTAGCAGTGGGTTACTGCAGATAAAGATTTATTACAGCCTAAAGACACATTTTTAGAAAGCTTGCACAAAATTGCTACAGGACTTCTCTTATACGAACGGGCTAATGCCTTCATCCAAGCCAAAGGGAACAGCCGCACTCGAGCAGGGGTTCACAAAATCTGTATTTTTAAGTTACTGTGATAAATCATGTAATTTCCAAAAGCAAATTATTAGGAGTGTTTTTGAAAATCCCGATACACATCCTCATCAAGTTGCCTTATGCTTTGAAGTCCTGAATATGTACTCAAGTACATCAGCATGGTAAGCTGTGAAAAGGAACCAGTTAAGACAGGCAAACGAGATCCCCAACTTTTAATTGCACCGTGGTGAAAGCGTGACTCAAATGTAACCTGTTACTGTGTCTAAATGCAGAGCTTTAAAGTGTTTTAAAAATAATAAAAATAACCATTAGAAAGATGATCTGTTTATGACAGCAAGGTACTTCGTAACAACTGGGTGCAGATTTAGGCTTTTAGAGTGAAAAATAGTTTCTGAGTTTATTGTACGAAAACAATTTATTTGAAAGAAAAAGTCTGGGTGTCACTTGCTAACAAACCAATATCTGGAACTGAGACAAAAGCATTTCTAAAAGTTTGATTAGACCGACTGTCCTTTGTAGACATGTCAATCCTCGTAAACACAGCTTTGTTTTACAATGCGTTGACATGGTCATTTCAGGTTTTCAAAACAAAAATCTCACTTATGAACGACCATAAAAATCTTAGAAGATGGGTAAGGAGACGTTAACGTTACTCCATTTAGTACATACTGAGTTTTCAAATACACTAAAACTGGAAAGAAAATTCAACAAGGTGAAATGCTGTAGCTTAATTGTTCAATGTTAATTTTGCTTAAAAAAATTTACTCCAAGGAAAACTTAAAAAACAAAAACAAAACCAAAACCCCACAACTCAGTATAACATACCTGGTATGCACAGCACGGAACTTTGCTCAAGGTCTTTTACTCAATCAGCCACCTGAATCTTTGCAAGTAATAGCCTGTCAAGAAAAAAAACAAACCAGGTTTGTCTGAAAACAGAAGTACATACAGATTTTACCTACAGTTCTAATGTTTTCAACTGACGTAAACTTTTTCAAAGCATACAAAGTGTGCTTAATTAACAAAAATTTTACCTAACAGGACAAAAACATTATCCTTGCCCAGCATTAGCATTCAGGTCTCCAAGGACGAGAAACAGGTCCCAAAAATCTCCTTCTGTATTGATACCTGAAGCCCTGGGTTTATTATTGTCATATACAAATTCTACAATATTCCTAAGCATTAATGGCTACAAACTCAGAACGTACAAAAGCCAAACAATTTTTAAAGTTCAATGCACAGATTCACAAGTGAAATACGACATGAGGAACTTCTGGGTTTATCTGAAAAAAGATCATTTCCCACCAAATACAATGCATACGTATGTGTATCCATATGTAAAAATATATCAATCCACTTCATTGAACAGCTTTAGTAAAATAAAATTTATACAGAAGTAGCAGCATAAATATCACTTAATTTTAAGACAGTATACTCATAGTAAAAAAAAAAAGCTTTAAGAAAGTTTGGATAATTTATAAAACGTGTCCCCTCCAGTTTAAAAATGAGACTTTTTTTCTTTTCGTCTGCACAGCAGCAAAAAGGCAAATCCCAAGATCAAAAAAATAACAAGGAAATGAACATACTACCACGAGTTATAACCACTCTTACCTAAGAAAATAAGGTATGAACGATTCTTCTGGAAGCCAGTCAGGAAATAAGGTATTGTTCATGGAATTCAACCTAAAAGAAAAAAAAAGAAAGCACGGAAATTATCAGCATTTTGCTTTAGAAAAACAGAACAAGATGCTTGAAATTTACTGATCTTTCGGTACTTATTAAGTTAGGAAAACTTATGATAGCAGTAACTGTATCTTTAGAACTCAACTCTAAAAATAAAAGTACGGGTGGTTGTACACACTTTGCTGAAGGAAAACACTGGAAATGAGTGACTGACGTACGACATGCACGATCTATATTTTTGCATGAATAACTGCAATCTGCTCTTCTGCCTCTCATTAATTTTGAATGACTTAAGATCAAACCCCCAGCCCATTTGAGATTTTTTTTTAAGTGTAATATATCACACAATACCTCTCAGTCCTTTTACTTTTTATCACACTAAAGTCTTTAGAAGTAGGCTATGCAAAATCGAAGAAAACCTTTAGTGAGAGCAAAGTAATTTTAAAATGGCTTCTGTCATGAGCTTCTCTGAATTTTGTCATGTTACTCGATCTGCCCAAAAAGATCCTTTTTGCCCTTCAGAAGACAGTTTTCAAGTCTTCAGCTTCTTTAACCTTTAATCAGATCCCAAGCTATGCTCTTTAACACATCTGCACTACCTCCAGCCAACTTTCCTCGCCTTTGGTGAAAACGTTTAACATTTTATTTTGCAGCAGTTGTACTTATTACCACTATTTCGTAGCCCAGAATAAGTCTGGAATCATTCTGTAAATACAAGTGCAATCTTAAAAAACATTTTAATGTTACATTAAAATGTCTAAATATAAACCAAAATTCCTACACCCCATATATACTAAAACACAGAACCTTTAAATAAAATACATTAAGAATTAAAAGCTATTTTCAGCGACACTTAGCTACCATTTTATTCAGTATCTGAAAGAAACAAGTTAAAGCTATTTAAAAAATATCATTCTCTAATATATTTTAAATAAGAAAAATACAGCAGACACCCACCTAAAGCTAGAACTTTCTTTTCAGCAAAGTGTGTATGTCACAACCTGTTCTACACTGCAGAACTGTTGCTGGGATTATAAAACCACCATAATCCAAATCTAAAATAAAGATACCAAACACTTTGCATAAAGGTGATAGAAATGCAACGGTTGCTGAAACTTGTCTTTCCAAAAACCAGCCAACTTTCATTGTTGTAATCAAGGACTCATATTTCCAGAAGAAGTACTGAAAAATGTAATTTACCTCCAATCCCAATATTTAAAACCTGCACGGAGTTTTATAATCCTGTACAAGCATACACCAGACAAATCCAACGAAATACTTCTATGTGTAACCTCCAATGAAAACTAAAGTTCTTCATATTTATCTCGCTCTACTACGGTGACTTTGTACATATTCGGAATTACAATTTTACCCTTAAAATGGTAATTGCTGAACGTGAGCCAACGCAAAACAAACATCAGCCGTTCCATTTAAACTTGTGTTTTTATAAAGTCTTGTAATAGGTGTTGTACAACTTCTAAATTATTAACCATCGAAACGATAAAAATGCTATGTAAACACAAACGGCTGTGAGCTCCCTGAAAAACGTGTAAATACTAAAACCAAAACTCACACCAAATAAATGGTTTTTAAAAGCTTTTAACGTCGCACACAAGCCTCTTCGTTTCCTTATCGTGTAATTCGTATTTAAGCAACTGCCTTTTCTTCTCATGGTGTCGTCTAAATCACAACTGTAGTATTTTGCTAACTTTAAACTGCAGACTTGGCACGATCGAGCTTTGTTTTTTTTTTAAGCTTCTAAGTTTTCGTATTGCCGTTTTAATTGCAAAATCATACTGCACGGAATTCTTGGGAGTTTTCTTTAAAGTTCTGCACCTGAACTGCTCTTTTCCAAGCGAAGTAAATTTCTATCTATTGTTTCATTAAAGTACTAAGCTGCCTCATCCGCAGCCTGTTTTTTTATTTTTTCCTTGCCGGTTGAGAAAGAGTTAAAAGCCAACACCCCACAAAAAAAAAAAAAAAAAACACCAAGTTTTATTTTTAAGAGAAAAGGACATGGCGTCTTTGTTCTGACAAACTACGAAAACCCATCCCCGTCTGAGCAGAAACGGGCAACAAATGCTCTTTAAACAGACACGGGCTCGGGACTAAACATTTAACTGATGCTGTAGTAGCCTTCACCTCCCCCCCTTTACTGCATTGGAGTTCGAAGCCGGTTTGCAGATGCCCCCCTTCCACGCTGCACCGGAGGGGAACAGGTCTGCAGCCCCCCCTCTCCTCCCTGCTGCACTGGGGAGCCCGCCCGCAGCTGCCCCCGTCCCTCCGCGCTGCACTGGGGGGACACGGGGGGCGCGGAGCCCCCTCGGTGCTGCAGGAGCGGGAGGGGGGGGGGGCGGTCGGAGCTCCGCAGCCCGGCAGCCGAATGTCAGCGGGGCGGTCGGCGAGCGGGGCTCCCTCTGCGGCACCCCTTCGCCCGCCGCTCCCTCCCCGAACCGCGCGGCTCCCCCCAGCACCCCAAAGGGCTCCCGGAGACGGGCGGGGGTCCCCGAGGCTGCCCTCAGGGAGAGGCGGGGGGGGGGGGGGGGGGGCAGGGAGAGGCAGGCGCCCCCTCCCCCTCCCGGCTCCCAAGGACATTTTGTTTTTCCTCCCAAGGACAAAGGACAATGAGAAGCGAGGAGACTCAGGCACTTACCCGGCGAAGAGCAGCCCGCCGGCGGGGAACGGGGGCCCCGAGAACGGGGCGCTGCTCCCCTCCTCGTCCTGCCGGCGGCGAAGGACGGCTCCGAGCCCGCCCGGCGAGCGGGAGGCGCGGGCAGAGCTGCGGAGCCCGGCGCCATTGCCCTCCGCCCGTCGGCAGCCCCGCACGGCAGCCCGGCTCGCCGCCCTCCGTCGCCCCGGAACCCCCAGAGTGCCGGGCCCGACTTGGGACCCCGAAAACCGGCACCCGGGGCGCTCGCCGGGCCTCCCCGCTCCGTGCGGCGGGGAAAGCGCCCGGGAGCTCGGCTGCCGCTGCGGCTGCTTCCCCGGCCATCTTGTGCCGTGTGTGAGAGAGTCTCTCCCGTCTCCTCTCAACTCCTTCCTCCCCTCCCCCCCCGCACAACATGGCCGCCCGCTCACTACTCACTGCGGCGAGGAAGGGGCGGGCCCGCGCGCCCCTGCCCCCTACCTACGGCGCGCGGCGCACCCCCCCCTCCCGCAACCACACACACACACACACACACACACACATACACCCCGCCCCCGGCTGCGCGCGCGCCGCGCGCCGCTCCCCATTGGCCGCGCCGCCGCCCTCCCCGCCGGGCCCGAGAGCGCGCGCACCGCTCCCATTGGCCGCGCCGCCGCCCTCCTTCGACCTCCCCACTCCGGGCCCCGCGCGCGCGCGCGCGCGCCGCGGTCGCCGCCTCCCATTGGCCGCTCTCCCTTCCCCCCCCCCCTCCCCTCCACCCTTCCCCTCGCCTCAGCGCCGAGTAACTGCCCAGCTCCTGCCCGCCTCCTCGCGCGCCGCCCCGCCCGCAGCGGGCTCGAGGCCAGTCGGCACGAGCCACCCCTCAGGGGGAGGAGGGCGGCGGGAGCGGGCGGGGAGCGGCCGGCGCGGGCCCTGCCACCGCCCCTTCCCCGGCCCCACCTGGCCGGGGCTGCCCCCCGCTCCACCCCCCCTCGCATCAGCCGTGACCCCGCTTGGTCCGAGCGCCGCCTTCTCTCCTAGCCCATGCTTCAGAAATCTCCTCGTACCTCAGCCTGGCCGAGGCGCCCCTCGCCAGCCTGCACTCATCCGCAATCGAGGTTCGAGCCCCTCACTTGGTTTTTAAGAACCGCTCTGCTGCCATTCCCGCAAAAAGCGCCTCTGTTCGCGTTAGCCCTCAATGGGCCACGCAGCCCAGCCTGGGCCCTGCACAGCCCACCCACCAGCCAGGCCTGCGCCCCGGCTCCACCTCACCAGAGAGAAAAGCCACGGCACAAAACCCAGCTTTGCTCTCTCCGCACGAGTACAGCCAACTGCCTTGGGCCTCCTCTGTCTTCTACAGCCTCCTCTGAAGCCGTGCTGCTGGAAAGAGCCGGAGTGACAGCATTGCCTCCCCGTCTGCAGCATTGCAGAATCATAAGATCGTTTAGGTTGGAAAAAGCCTTTAAGATCATCGAGCCCAACTGTTAACCTCACGCTGCCAATCCTTATTAGCACCTCTCAAAAACAGCCAAAATGAAACAATTGCACTTTTTTTAGCCAGCACCATAGAAAGTCGTGTATGCCAACCTCACCGGGACACTCTCTCCTATTTTGACTACTGCCGTAGAAACCACTTCAGATATCACCAGGATAGGGGGACATCCCTAACATTCTTGTTCACTGTCATAAATCATAGAATGGCTGAGGCTGGAAGGGACCTTAGAGATCATTTAATCCACTCTCCCTGTCATGGGCAGGGACGCCTCTCAACTAGATCAGGCAACACATGGGGACCCAACGGGGATCGAACCCGCGATCCTGGTGTTATCAGCACCACACTCTAACCAAATGAGCTAACCAGCCCCTGTTCCCAGCCGCACAGTTATGTTCCTCTGCAAGAGACACACCTAGCAAACAGGACAGAAGAGCACAATCACATCTACACACTTTGGCAGTCTCTTGGAGTTATATGCATGCCTTTCACCTTTTATTTTCACTGTTTACTGCCTTAAAAGCAGAGAGAAACTTGTCCCTTTCTTCCCTTTTTTATATTAATAACGTGGATAATCACGGCAGCAATTAAACCGACAATGCTTTAAATGGTTATGGAAGGTCTCAGGAGCCATTCCTACACTTGAAATCATGCAGCTGGACCTGAGCAGTGATCTGCTGAGCTGGGTCTTGGAAAAGCCAGAAGTAGCTGTTCAGCTGAAAAGAATTGCTCACTAATGTCCCCGAGGAGGAACAATTCTGAGATGAGATACATATTTCCTTTCAAAACATAGAGAAAATCCAACCTCCTTTTACAGGATAACGGGGGAGGAACGCACAATCCTACTATAACTTGTAGACAGGGGCGATAAGTTAGGTCTTCAAAGAATGGATGGTGGTGGCCTCCGCAAAGGTACAACAGCATGGGAGCCTCCAGCCAAGGGATCGATGGCAGAACAAAACAGCAGATACCGCTGCTCAATGGAAATGGGCAAAAGGCCTTTCCCTCCCCTCCTCAAGAAGAAGAATCGAAGTTCCAATCTACAGAGACTTCAGAGCACAGGAAGCCTGTTCTGCAACTTCCTTCCTGTTCAGATTCTTGCAAAGGTTAATTCTCTCACTCTCAGAAGAGTTACTCAGGCATAAGTGTGTGTAAAGGTGTTTGCATGGACAGAACTCAGCTGCTGTTCTCCTTGGAAAACTATCAACAGTGAAGAAAGGGCAAAAGGCAACCAAGGATAAGGCAAGAACTAGATAAAAGTAGGGCGCAGCAAAAGCACTTCTACTTACGTCAGTGTTTTCAGCCGACATTTCAAGGTATGACTTCACAGCAAGGACCAAGATAAGAAGTTCAGTGTACAATTTCCAGCCTTGCTATTGTTTCTTCCCAGGTACATTTCTAGAAAAATATATAAAGTGTGATCACTTGTAATAACCACATGAAAGGCAGAAAAGAGACTAGGAGTTCAGGACATAACTGTACTTTGTGAGAGTGGTGTGAATCCAGACAGAAGAGTTTAAGACTAACTGAACAAGACCTAACTTGTATGCTCAAGCTGTAACCTGTTTTCCTCTTAACTGTACCAAGACTGGCTCATGTAATAGACGATTCCTCTTAAAAAACAACATTCATGCACATTTGCAGGCAGAAACATTTTGGAAAGTCAGTTCCTGCATTGCTGCTACATGTAACCAAAAAATTACCGGAAGTCTAATACTCTCATTAAACAGATTCCGTGCTGCTCTTCTGCTTCCAATGCCTAAAGCAGCTCCAAAAATCTTAAAGAAGAGGTATCCATTACGTCTCCTGTTTCTTGGCTTCAACTGAGCTGTATGTATGTGAATGTAAGCACAGTCACTCTCTCCAGAGCCCCAGGCACTCAGCAGACAACTTTGCTTTTCCTGTACCGGTAACAATCTTATCTGTTTGCATTCGTCTTTCCTAATGAAGCGGTAGAACAGTGCTAGTCTCCTTTTTCACGTTATCATCAGCTCTACAGAAACAAAAAATTCTCATTCTTACTGCCCCTGCAGTTACTCCATTTTTTCCCCTTCTGAATTCAGCATTGCTACACAACTGCAAATTCCTCCTTATAGTTTATTTCTTCTCTTGCAGATGACACACTTTCTTGCTTTGTGTACCAAATACTTCAGCCATGTTTTATGAACTGGGTGTCTGCTGATAATGAGACAACTTAATGTTTCCATTACTAATTCAGGAACTATTTTCCAAGACTGCATCTGTGTCTAGAATTCCAGATGGAGGCACACAACTGCACTTTCTGGCACTCACCTGAACTATTCAACAACCTTTTTCCTCTCCCCCGATCTCCCATGAAGATTGTTATTATCCCTTAGGGACAACATGGAAAAGCACCCTGTAATTTCACAGGCCAGTGGCCCTTCCCTGCGTGCCCCAACGTGCCCTCGATACCAGAGGATGCTACAACACGGGTGAAGAAGCTTGTTCTTTGTGAGACACAAGGTACAAACAGAGCACACGGCAATTTGGAGACACAAATGTAATGGAAAGGCCAGAAATCCAACACCAAAATTTGATAAAACAGTTAAGTATTTTATCTGCCTTTTGAAGTAACAGGAGTCAAAATGAGACCAGGAGATGTGCAATGTTGCCAAACCTTTCTTCAACCAAATCTCTTGGCACTTTTCAGGAGAAATCAGTAACAATTTTCTAGGCCCTAAGCCAAACAGAATAGTTTGGATTATTTAGATAGAGAATATGCAAACAGGATATCAGTTGCTGTTTGAGCACAGCAAGCTGGTTCGTGGTAGGCATTTAACTTCCTGCAAACTGGGGTCTTCACAGAAATTGTCGCTTTGTCCTGAATAAAGTATAGCCCTATTTTCTGGTTTTGTTTATAACCTGTAATAAGTTACTTAAACAATCTGCCTTTTTTTCTTTTTTTTTTTTTCCCCCCTCTTCATGTTTCCTTCCTCAGTCATTCACTGTTAAATTCACAGTAACTGTCCAGACATGCAAATTACCTTCTATCACACTTCTGAAAACCTGGGGGTTTGGAGCAGCGTGCACAAAGACAGCGTAAGACTACGACTCTGTGCTGCTGTCATCTCTGGGCTTCGTGACAGCGACAGAGGAACATGGACAGAGAGGTAGATACAAAGTTCTTCTAAGCATGGAACCAACTTCCTTGTGTGACCAGTGAAGATAATGCTGGTGTATCGATCCCTACTTAAAGCTTTGTCCTGCTGTCCCAGGGACAAGAAGTAACAGCAGCGAGGGTAAAAACCCAGTTCTCCATCAGCTCATGCTATTCATTCTGCTTTGGGTCTGGAACTGGAATTCAAATCCAGATTTTTGTTCCAGCCTGCAATGAATAATTGCAAACATCTACACACATGGAGAGAACTTTTACATCTGCCCTTTTCTGTTTCTAGGATTTTACACTGAAAATGAAGATTATATTAATACAGTGGTTTTGCTAACAATTTTATGGCGCGCATGTTTAGAACGACGAACCTTGTGAGCAACAAGAAAAAGATTTATTACCAGAATAATGAGAAACAAATTCTTATCAGTGTCATAAACATATGTTAAAGAAATCTTTCTGTCTGCTAAGCCAGACTCCAATGCTTTTTCAGTTTGTTCAGAATGAAAGTATTTTAACCAAGCTTCAGCTCTTTTTGTTCCTGTTTTGAAAGAATATTAAGTTACCAATAAAAAGGATAAGCACATAATGGAAGTGAGAAATGGAACCAATATCTTCTGTGGGATTTAACTTTCCTAAGCAAATTTTTAACTTGTTGGTCACAATGCATCAAAGAGTCAGTATTGTTTCTGTACACGTGATCTTGTGGCCAGAGCTCAAATTTTAGATCTAAGAGCTCCTGAAAAACCACCTCCCTAATTCAGTTTTGCATGAGTTCTTGTATGCAATAAGGTAAATAAAAGAATAAAAACCATCGTCGAGTGAAAAGATTAATTGTTGTGCTTTATATTAGCTTAACTAAGGAACATGTATTTTTTCCCTGAGAAATCAAGTCTGCTTTTGTGAAGGAGGTTTGAAACATGAAGTTATTATTGCAGATCTTCAAATTATCCCTTGTTGCCATTTTAACTGTAAGAAATAGTAACCGTCTCAGTCGTGAGACTTATGCTATATTTGGTCAACATTTAACACACCGGGATTGCCCTAAACAGCAGCCTTAGAGATACTAGAACAGTGAAGAAGACAGAGTAGTCCTGACTTTGATGGAATCTGATGACAGTTTAAAACTCTCTTTCAGACTTGAAGAATTTGGGTGATTGTTGAATAATACATTTAAATGCTTCTTAAAGTAAGCCACTGGAGCGTGGAGCAACAGATCTGTTTCTTTACCCCTTCTGGAACTCCTGCCACTTGCATAAAATGCTGTGGCTTTTTAAAGGTCAGCTTTTAGGTAACAAACTATTCTGCTCGGCTTGGCAAACTTTTATCAGAGGGCTGAGACATGGTAGAAAAAATACTGATTGACCGTTTTGCCTGTATCCAATTAAACAGAATTTATACAAGTGCTAACAAGGTATTACAGGTCTCCTTACAGGAAAAAGCAGGACGCAGCTTTGCTTATTACAGAAATCACCTTTGAAAGCAAATAAGAAACTAACGTGCACTTTCCCTGGAAGCTTAGTACTTATAGCTACAAGTAGGCAAAGACAGGTTCCGTGACTTGATTTACACACTTTAACTTCTCTGTACTGATGACGTTTGCTGCTTGGAAACCCACAGGGCCGAAACACACAGGGATTAGGTGTATTGGGAGAGGTTTAAATCTCTTTAACAGGTACAGACTGCAAAGAGCCTTCTTTTTCTTACCATTCACGCTGTAAATACAGTCTGCAGAGTCATAGGAATGTTCTGCTGAGCTGGGAGGTGGCCATCACCTTATCAAGAGTCTGTGTAAAAAAAAAAAAAAAAAAAGGCAATGCAAGATTAAGAGAGTCCCACCCAATCTTATGTTTCAAAATAAAAGATATTGTTCTCCCGTTTTCCAATGTACCAGACAATTGTTACCTAAAGAGTCACAAGAGCCCATTTTATAACTCGTAAGCAAAATCTTCAGAATACTTGGATTTTAAATGTAGATGGGAAAAAATAAGGTTTTAGAAAATCTAGACAATGGAATTAATAATAATTAGGGGGTTGCTTTAAACTTGAATAATTTGAAATTCTACCGTGATTACTTCCTTGTGCAGATTTAAAGTTCATTTTCCAAAGGCATTCATCTGTCCATCCTTGAAATTTATTTGCTACAAACATAAGCCAGTAAAGCTTGAGTGTTTGAAGAATATGATCAGAAAAGGGAAACCAGACTTTACACAAACATATGTTTACACATCAAAATCGAGGACAAAAAAAAACCCCCAACAACTACAAGCTCCAGTTTTTACTTTTTTTTAACTCTCCATTTGAGTTCTAGTGGAGACTTTACAAAGTTTATGTGACAATCATAACAAGTGTACTTTCCTGGTAAATCTCCTTGGAGGTTTGGAGGCAAAGGGCTTCATACGAGTCTCACAAACATGACTTTTTTCACTCAGATTGGATGACATGAATTCCAGCTTCTCTAGAATGGAAAGAAAAACAACCCAGGCCTCCAAAACTGCAAGTACAGAACTCGGATTTTTATTTCAAGCAAGTTTCGACGCTGTTTCCATAACAATCGTCGTTCTTGTCTCTTGTGTGCAGGTAGTGCTGTAGGACGTTTTATTGATTGCTATATAATAGTTGACAAAATGATGCATTATTCAGCAAATTGCCACATGCAGTGAAAAGAAACCATGCCTTTCTTCGGAAATGCTACAGGCATATACTCTTTTTTTTTTTTATTTTATAGGCAGCCTAGCAAAGCACCCAATTACCCTGTTGTAACGTACCACATTTATATAAAAGAAAGGACCCCATCCCTTTGTAGCTCAAAACAAACTTCTTCATGATTGTCCATATTTGTCAGATGCTGAGTCAAATCAGTTTTTGGTGTAGTGATACTATATCAGGGACACACTTGGATTAGAATGTCACCTGAACAGAAATAGCTTCTGGGTCAGACTGATGTTTCCCAGGAGCTTTTATATTTTCTTCTTGCAGTCCTACTGAGATTTATCCAGCTAGCAGAGCTCATCAGCCCCGGGGACTAGAGCAGTTGTGTCCATGTCAGACATGAGGTCCATCTAAACTCCAAAATTAGCAGCTTTAATTGTTGCAGGCAACAAATTTGCATGTTAAAAAATACTCTTTCTCTCTGACCAAGCCACTGATGGTCATAATCCTGTCTCAGCTTGAATTCGTTCACAGCATAGTTTGGGGGTTAATTTTGGTTTGTTTGATTGATTTATATATATATAAAAATATATATATATTTTTAGTCAAACATTCACATTAGAAGGTGAGTCATAATGTGAACAAAAATGAAACACTGGGAGTTTAATAACTGGCTCTTTTTTTTTTTCTTAAACTCCAATTATTAATATATTTTGCTCCTGGCTAGTATATCAGGTGCTAATAATGAATATTCAGGGACAGTACTTCTGCTGCATGGAAACTGTTCTGCTCAAAAGATTAATAAAGGATAATCTTTATATATACATATATAAACACACATGCTAAAGATAATGAAAACTGGAACCAAAAATGAAGTCTACACAAGTGACGTTAATGAAACGGAATTAAGTTCAGAAGAAAATATAACCTAATTAAGCGGTTCAGAAAGGCACATTAGTATATGCTGGAAAAGTAATTTTTTAGCTCTGAAAACTATTTAATGCTTTATAGTATCATTATAATGCAGAGTCTTGCACAAATAAATCAAAGATGTGCATGAAGTTCATACCAGAGCTCTGCGCTCTGTGTCCTGCTGGTCAGGGGTACGCACCGCCTTCAGGTTACAGCTGACCTCCAGGTGTAACGTAACCTTAGCAGAGGGCAAAAAAGCAACCGGGAAAATGTGATCTTGAGGTGGCAGAAAGGTTTCTTGACGTTGCTCTCCTGTAACGAAGGTATCGCTGTCTCGGGGAAATCTTTGCAGATGACCAGCTTGAAAAGGAAATGCTCTTAGAGCCAGATTAGAGACCTTGCAAAATTCAACTGCAGCCAACGCGGAGGAACCCGACTTACTCTTAGTTTTAAATATGACTGACGCTTTTGGTGACCCTAGCGGGGTCACGGTTAGAAGTTACCGAGTGTTTTGTGAGCAGCCAAAACAGCGAGGCCTGCTCTCCCCATCGTCAGCAGTCGTGCACGGGCCTGCAGCATCCCCACTCCCGCCCCGCATTCAGGCAGAGGCTGGGGTCATACAATCATAGAATTGATTGGGCTGGAAAAGACCTCAGAGATTACCAAGTCCAACCCTTGGTCCAACTCCAGTCCGTTTACTAGATCATGGCACTAAGTGCCATGTCCAATCTCAGTTTAAAAACCTCCAGGGACGGTGAATCCACCACCTCCCTGGGCAGGCCATTCCAATGCCTGACCACTCTCTCTGTCAAGAATTTCTTTCTAATATCCAGCCTAAATTTCCCCTGGCAGAGCTTAAGCCCGTGCCCCCTTGTCCTGTTGCTGACTGCCTGGGAGAAGAGACCAGTCCCCACCTGGCTATAACTTCCCTTCAGGTAGTTACAGAGAGTGATGAGGTCACCTCTAAGCCTCCTCTTCTCCAGACTAAACAACCCCAGCTCCCTCAGCCTCTCCCCAAAGGTCTTGTGTTCCAGTCCCTTCACCAGTCTTGTTGCTCTTCTCTGGACCCGCTCCAGCACTTCAATATCTTTCCTGAACTGAGGGGCCCAGAACTGAACACAATACTCCAGGTGTGGCCTCACCAAGGCAGAGTACAGGGGAAGAATCACCTCCCTTGTCCTGCTGACAACGCTATTTTTGATAAAGGACAGGACACCATTGGCCTTCTTGGCCACCTGGGCACACTGTTGGCTCATGTTGAGTTTCCTGCCAATTAGTACCCCCAGGTCCCTTTCTGCCTGGCTGCTCTCCAGCCACTCTGTGCCCAATATTTCTCTGTGCCCTGTATTTCTGAGTGATACCTTACTGACAGATCAACTGGCACGCAGATGCTGAACAGGCAGCCTTCACACTCACTTCTTAGTTTGTTCTTTAGCGGGAGCACTAATTTGTCTCTGTAATCTGCAGCCTCCCCCAAAGCGCAGAAGAAACTCTAGAACTGGAATTGGTTGGAACTGAACATCAGATCAAAAGCTCAAGGTCTCTAACAGCGTGATAGTGTAAGCCCTACCTCCTTCAGAACAAGCCAAGATAAAAATACAGCTACATGAAAAATAAATGAGCAGCTTTTCCTGACAGCGAAACCAGAAAATAATGACATGTAACCAAAATCAAATGCAACAATATCACTCGTATTCCCAAATGCCAGCACTAATGCTCCCTCTCCCAGCTCCCAGAGGCTTGTTAAACAAATGAGCCTCATAATGTATTTTGCAGGTGAAAGCTCTTCGAGTGGAAAAAGTAAACTCCAACACCAAAGACCTTTAAAAAAAATGCTGGTACTTGCTCTGAGAGTTTTGCACTGAAGGGGATTCAGTCTGACCTCGCTCCTGCCACCATCAGTATTTTCTCTTTTGATCAAATGAGTGGTTCTGCAGCACTAGCAATAGCCTGAGATTTTAGATCAAAAATAATACCTGGAAGTCAGGTCAGCCCACGCAAGTCAAAAAGGACCCGTCTCGTGTGTGCATAGCCCAGTCAGACATCTTTTCATATTAGAAACACATCCTCAACTTAAAATACACCTGGCGTGCTACATTCTCCTTGAACGCCTCAGTTACGACTTCATGATGCTGGGCGCACCCACACGTTATGTCCTGGTTATCCTCGCTAAGGCCTTGGTGGCATTTTTGGGAATAACGTTACATTTCTAAATTTTCTTTTAGCTCTCCTGGAGAGAGATCTGATTTTGATCGCACGCTCTGATCCCTTCAGGAGAACTTTGCCCCTTGTTTTCCTTACTTCTTGTTATTAATTTTTTACCTTTGGTTAAAAAACCAAAAGCCTTTGGACTGAAAGAGGGCAGAGGCAGAACGAATCAAGAGAAAAAAAACCTGAAAATGCAGACTCCCCTGAACACAACATGTCTCCTCCTGCCGCATTAATGCCGCTTCACAAAATGGCGACCGCCCCTGTCGACAGCTGCCTCAAACCGCACGCGTCCCCACAGGAAACCAGAAACGCAGCTTCTTTTTATTTTTTTTCCCCCTTTTCATTTTTCTCTCTTTACATTCGATCCCTCAGGGACTCCCCAGAGCCCTCCGCAAAGCTGTAACCTGACAAACCGGGGGGAGCGCAGCGCTCTCCTTGTGCAGGGACCAGCCTTTCCCTCCCGCCTTCAGCTTTCGGAAAAGCCCCCGGGGACTCTTCCTCATGCTGGCGAAGGGCAAGTGGCTGCGAGGAGCAGGCTGGGCTTGTCCGGGGAGGGTCCGGACTCCCAGTGCCCTGTACAGTTCAAATAAATCTGCTGATTCCACCGGTATCACCGTGATCTTGCCTTTCCAGAATTTTCTCCCTCCGCTTCCCAAATATAAAGGGGCTTTTGTGCTAAATACTGAGCTGGAGCACTGACGGGCTCCGTGGAGGGAGCCATGTGGTATTTGGTTTCTCTACAGTACATGTTTTTATAATGATGGGGGAAGGGAGGAAGGGAGCAGCTTACCAGCATGCCAATAATCTGTTGCAAAGGAGTGGAGCGCTAGGAGCCAATTAGTCCCGAAGTTAACCACTTAACTGCTGGAAAAATTCAAGTTTCAGGCACAGACTCGGCAAAATTGGGAACAGAAAAGAGCGCGTGGGTACCCAGGGCATTGAGCTTGGTGCGGATTTATTCAAAGAGGCATTTTTTCTACGCTTTAGTATCAACTACTTTCAATACACAAGCTGACCACTGAAATTCCTGTAGGTCAGAGCGTGCAAAGGTGGGTCAGCTATATCAAAAACACTCACACTGCACGATTCTAATAAAAGCTGGCTGTGCGGCCAAAAGCCACCCACAGGAACAGCATTTCTGATACCAGTTTCAGGTGGGTACAACTACAGAAACAGTAAATGCGCGCTGCCCGCCATGGGGTGGGAAGGGTCCAGGCGCTGCCCTGACAGAGGAAACCTGGCTCTGGCACTGCGGCCTCTCCCAGCAGTGCTGCTGGGGATGGAAAAACACCATCAGGTGGGACAAGCTGTAAGAAAGCAATTGCAAAGTCTCCCTCCCTCTAAATGCGTGTCTCTAGCATCCCCGGGCTGTGACCAAAGACAAAGACATACTTTGGACTTTCCTCCACCTCTTGTTTTTCTAACCCCTTAACTGCATTAGGACAAGATAAAAAAAAATAGGTCTTGTTATATTCTGTAGTTTAATTTGCCATAAGCTCTTAATGCCCAAGGCAGACTAGCTCGTGGCTTGTTGCATGCTGCTGAACAACTGGGGAAGACGATGCGCAGGGAATTCCCAGACTTGGTCTTTTTCTCCAGGGGCAAGTCTGAACACAGCCAGGGAGGACAGAGAAATTACTCCTAATGCAGAGAAACAGCAACATGCTCCCACTTGACCCGGTGGGCTGGTAAACCTATTTTTGTGCCCTTTTTTTTTATTCTATGACGTACCAGCAAATATTGGATTAGACTCCCAGAGATGCCAGGAGGACCCGCAGAGTTTGCACAGCGCGATGAAGTGCCCTGGCATACTGAAAGATTACTTTCCACCTCAGCTCTTCAACCCGAGCAAAAAGCAGAGTTTATTTGCTTGAGAGGGGTCGTACTATTGCTGCAGGTCTGCTTCCAGTCCCAGAAAGCCCTGCAGTGTACATGAAAGGCACACTCCCATACCACTAGCCTCCCTAATGGATGAAAATGAAGTCACATCTCTCAGAGCAGCTGCGAGCTGCTCCCCTCAAAGGGTATTGCAAGCCTGGCACCCTAACTCATCTCTCTTTTAAGCTGCAGGAAGAATTCTGGCTACATGAAAGTATAACTTCTCATTCAAATTAAAAACACTGCTGGGGGGACATGGAGAGGGGGGAAATGTATTGCTAAGAAAACAGCAGATTATTTAGGCATGTGAGCTGTCAGAGCTCTGGCAGTACAAGAGCTCTCTTGTTCCTGTTGCCTCCCACAGCTGCATTCACTAAATATATCCCAGGCAGAGAACTGCCTTTCTCCACCCCTTCCTCAGCCCAATCGGGTTTGCACAAACACCACCAGCTCCCTCGGGACGTGCAGTCAGGCAGCAGCAATGGATGCCCTAGTTACAGGCAGCATGAAGGACAGGAGTGACTGAGAATAGCTGGGATGGGCTGGAATCGTTACAGCCACAGGTTATTTTGAGAGGGGGTGCATGCAGCTGATCTATCGGGTGATTTTCGATAGCTTGTAGAAAAAAATGGAGCAAATTCATGCAGGAGAAGGATGGCCACCTAATTTTTTAAAAAATAAAAATAATTCAGCCTCTTGCGGATTTAGAGGCGAGGAGTGGTCTCCGGTGCCTCAGGGACTGCCTGGACCGCCAAAAGCAATTGCAGCGTTACCTCCCATCAAGTCAAGGCTCTGTGGTGTATGGTCTGATCACGTATCAACCTACAACTGAATTTCCATAGGGCCAAGGTGCTTCACCCATCACCTCCTCATTCTGTTCTCCACACTTCTTCTGTCTCCACCTTGCATCTTTTACTTGCAAGGACAAATTCTTTGACATGGGACAATGGAGCCTTGTTCCCAACCACAGCCTCGAAACACTGCTGCAATCA
Source organism: Trogon surrucura (assembly GCA_020746105.1). Lineage (NCBI taxonomy): Eukaryota > Metazoa > Chordata > Aves > Trogoniformes > Trogonidae > Trogon > Trogon surrucura. The sequence continues at coordinate 15,460,525 of CM036627.1, read as the reverse complement.
CAGCAACAAAGACGAGGAAGAGCCGCCCCTTCTGATATAGATAATTCTGTGGTGTGTCAAATTCTGGCAGAAAGAGTCATTTTGGTGGCTTTCCTCGCTTTCAAGCTGTGAGCCAGCAGGGAGTTTGACCCTGCTGGTTCCTGCTTCTTCCTTTCCACACAGTTCCCTATTTCTTCAACACCTCCAGCTCCTCTAGCAGCCAAACAAATTTGACAGAATCTGATCAATTTTTCAAGCTTTCTCATTTTAAGAAGTCAGTGGGAGCAGGCTGTATCTTGCAATCAAAACCTCACAGGAGGGAGAATTAAATATCTCATGCATGACCTTAATCCCTAGGATTTTGTAGATAGTTTTTCTTGTAATCTCAATACTCGGGGCTTATCATGCATTCAAACCATATCTGTAGCCCTAGAACATTTTGCAACAAAAAGGAACCCAAATTCATTTTGATATATTTGTGCAGTCACACAAGTCACATGCTTGCTGTGCAATAAATATATAGAGCTTTTGGGAATAACTGGCAGACTTAAATCAAAGCATAAGAAAAATCCCAAGAACGAAAGCTATCTATTATAGAAGGAAAAAAAGATCATTTTTAGATGTCAAAATGCAGAAAATGGCACAAGATATGTATGAAGAGTCTTTTAATATCTCCTCTTTTTCAATCTACAAAACATAAAAGAATGAGCCTAAAATCATATTTAAGGATCTACATAAAGTAAGGACCTTCTTTTGAAAGGCAGTAATATCGTCTGAGGCATTCAAAACCCCTGAAATCAGATAATTCGCTCACAAAACGGCCACAGGTCCCTAAGCTTGAGCGAATAGTTGAAAGCTAGGAAAGTTGGAAAATCGTGCTCTTTTTTTTTTTTGCGTCTCTCCTACACATTCTTCTCTGCTTTTCTTACCTTCCTGAAACAAAGTGTCCTCACTGACTGTTCTAATCCTGCATTTGGAAATTGCAACTATTTTAATTAGCAAGGTGGCTGCAGAACTACACCCTGCTGCACTGGTTGTACTGGAAACCAGCCTCCTTGGCTGGGGACAGAAGTGGTTCTGCCTGCTCCGACCTTGTGAGCTCTGCTGGATCCTGTGGCTTTCTGAGCGCGTGTAGAAAGGTACGGTCTCATCCAGGCGCTTTTAAGAAGCAAATACAAAACGTGCAACCAGACTGAGCCACAGAGAAGCCACAGGGGCATGAGTTACCTTCAACAGCACTGCAGTTCTAAGAGCAAAGGCATGAGAAACCGGGGTGGAAGCTTTCATTCAAAGTCAGTGACTCACCCACATTCCTCACTGGTCAAACAAGGGAGGCAAACCCTCCTCCTGATAGACCAGATCCTCCACATTTCACTGTGTGGAGCAAACCCCAAGCAAAGGCAAGCCGAGGTGGTGGCACGTCGTAGCAGGCACAGCACAGGGCCCAGCTGTTTCCCAAAGGGATCCTGCTTCACAAGCCTCTGTTATGGCTCGTCTCTTGAAAAAAGATTCGAGAGTTCTGAAGTTCTGCCTTTCACATTGAAAGCACAATGAAGAGCAAAAGGGCTGTTACTAACAATTGTTTTTCAAGAGCCGAACTAATCTTTTCTTATGTAACTAGGTTTTCTAAAATTGCTAAGAGGCAGTAGTTTGGTTTTTGTTTGGTTGGTTTTTTTTTTACCTGTCCAAGGGCAGGTAAGTAAAAACCAGAGAGTCAACTCGTGCATAAGATGGTGCCATTTCTAACCATCGAGTCAGCCACACGGGAAAATTTGACTTAGAATTATGGAAACTCACCATCCTAAACATCTGCTCAGTCATTCCCAACATACAGGGCCAGGTACACTGGTGAAGGACAAGCATGCTCCAGGTGACAGACAGCAGTGCAGCCAAGCTGCTCAGCCTGTCCAGCTCCACCTTTCCTGTGGGGCTCTCCGGGAGGGACCCAGTGCTGTGCAGGTCCCCAGAGGGCAGGGACATCAGCTGAGCTGCTGCAAAGGAGCCATCAGCAGCAGGGATGAGGAGGAGGAGGTGGCAGAAGGGCTGAATGTGAGGGAACCGGACCGAAAAGGAGCACAGAAAGCAGAGAACGTCGCTAATTTTCAAGAGAAACTCCAGCAAGCCAATGTCTTTAAACTGTAAACCTCAGAGAGGTTGTGGTTAGGAGGCAAACTGTGCTGGGTGATGGGGCTGCAGGTGGGGCTGTGCTGGTGCTTAGGGAGAGATGCCTCAAAGCTGTGCTTCATCTGGAGCCCCCCAGGCAGCAGGGCTGGGTAGGTGGTCCCCTCTGTAGCTGTGCCAGGGCTCTGCTGGGTGAGGCTCGTTCATCCGTGCAACGAAGGATGCCAGATTAGGAGCCTCACATTCCCCTCTGGCTTCACACTCCACAAAGCAAAATTAAGGCTGACACTGTGCGTTCCACGCAATACCAAGATTTTCAATTATCGGGTTTCCAGCACTAGCCAGGCACCCCAGAAGGACACGTTCATTCATTTCTCCTGGGGGGCCAGCCCCCAAGGGCAGCTGGAGCTGCTGCAGAAAGCAAGCAGCAGCATTACCTAACAGGGAGGACTTGTTTGCTTGACAGTTATCAGCATAGGTTTGGCTGCTGGTGTGGGGAGAGACCTTGACACCACCAGCTGCTCACAGAGGAACACGAAGCCGTGTTGTTCATGGAGGCACGAAGCCTCCCACAAATAAAATAAGCTATCCCAGAGCTGAAGCTGTGCTGGAGACATCATGAAAGCGCCTGTTGCGCTGATAGAGCTGCTGCTGGGCTCAAAGCTGAGCCCAAGCGAGCAGCGAAGGCACTCGAACCCAGCCCTCCGTGCTGCAGATTTTGCTGGCGGCATTTGAAATATTTCAGGCATTTCAGACAAACCCTCAGCGGACTAAAGCAGAGACTCGCCCGTCGGGACTGCAGAGCTTACATTACAAAAAGAAATAATCTGTTTATCAAGTTGCAGAACAACAACTATCCCGTCTAGTTTATTAGGTGGAAACAACAAAATCGGGGGGAAACTTTGCTGACGTTATTTCTCCCCAATCCAGCACGCTGCCTTGATTAAATGACTGTTATGATCGGCAAACAACACGAGCTCACTCTAAGACACTTCCTTCTGCAACGGCAGAGAAACCATCACAGGAGAGAGACCTCGAGCATATTATTATTACTGAGTATTTTGGCTGACTCGCGCTGCTTGGAAGCCCCAGTTCTGCCAGGCTGCTCAAGAGAAAGCAGCGTTTGTCCCCTGCTTTGGGCACGAAACACAACTCGAATCCCTCCTCGGGAACAAAGGTGCTTCCCAGGAGCCTGGCGCGCTGCCGCATGCCGAGCGCGTAGCCAGGCAACGGCCGCCAGATCGGGGCTTGCGCCTCACCCGTGATGCTCCAGCCTCCACAAACAATTCTTGCCACGTAGACAAGACCGTGCAGGGTAATGGAAAATTACTGCAGGCTTTTTCTTAAAGGGCGACCGTCTCCGTCGGTGGAGAGGGATGGTTCGCGTCCGGCATCCAGGGTGATTTCATTTTTTTCTTTTTGTTTCCTGCGAGAAGGGCTGCGGTGCGTCACTGGCACGCCGTGCCGTTCATAAAGGCAGATATCATTCACATGATATTTCAACTGACTGCGGTGATAAAAACTGTAAAGCAGAGAGCTAAAGCTGCAGTGGAGGGGGGCGGGGGCAAAGCTGAGCAGCCAGAAGAAGGAGCCAGCAGCTGCCTCTCTAAAACTGCTTTCAGCACAGCCCCAAACATGGCGACCTTAACACGGCACGGTTCATGTTAGAGCCGAGAGCCAATGCCAAAATAATCCCCTTGCGCTTGGCAGGCGTGATGTTTTAACAACTGCCTGGCAAGTTTCTGCCTGCCAGGCTGCAGAGGAAGGAAAAAAAAAACGCCTCTAAAGAAACAGCAAACTTATGCTGCCAGTTGTTAGACTGTTAGGGGGGCAACAGCATTTTTTAAAAGTGATGGCTGGGTTTACCTCCAGTTTCTAGTGTAAAAGAGAACTTCTTAAGACAGCATTGCGCCTACCTAGCTTAAAATACTGAAGAGCCACACAAATAGCTACAGTAGCACCAAACAAACCATTCCAGCTACAGCACTTTTGCCCCACGAAAACCAGAGATGTGCAGACTTACCGGCTGGGCAGGACAACACCTGCCTGACGGGCACGGGGCTGCCCCACGAGAGGCTCACAGCACTGCTGCACCAACAGCGCTCTTGGCAGGGCTTAAAATGAGCTCCCAGATCCATTACAAGTTTCATTTCACCAACTTGAGAAGCAGACCCCACTACCTGTTCCTCCGGGCACGTACAGGGAGCCAAGTGTGCCCAGCCTGTGGCAAAAGAAGCAAGACCCCCTGCTCCTCTTTCTATAACCTCTTGGCTCACTGCACGCAGCTGTGGCTTGTGCTGGCCTCGGTTTGGTTTGAGGATGCAGCTGTAGCTCACGATGCTTCTGGTTTGGTTGGAGGATGCAGCTGAGCTTTCTGCCCTCTCTGCACCTGCCTGCAATCTAAGGTGTTGCTCACCAGACTGGTTCTAGGTCAGCTTCTGCAGCAATATGGCTTTTGCTCTCCCCCGTCTTCACGTTTTAATTTATCTTCTCCTACCTGTTTTTCTCTGGTATGCAGTGGTTAAAGTTTCAACCTCAATCTCTTTGTTTTGTTGCAGCCAGCAAATGGAAAGGAAGCTCCTGTGTCGAGTTAGGGGATTTCTTTGTAACAAAAACTCCCCCCCCATACTTAAATAGAAACCTTTGTTGTGAAGCTGCTTTCATTGCAAGCTCCACAGGGAAAGTCATTATATTTAATAGAGGTCGACCTCATTTTGTTGTCCTCAATATTAAAGCTTATAAGGAGGGAATGTAATTAAAAGCAGTGGCTTCTCAACAAAGATATATAGAACTTGTTGTTGCTACCTCCTTACCTAAGGATTCATTTAATACAGCTTGGAAAGAGTAACCTGAAGCAGCTTTTGGCAGATAAGTGAATTCAAGTGAAATGCAAAGATCTGGTTTCCAAGAAGCCTTTTACAAGCTGTACAGAGAAGTGAAATTAAAGCTTTCAACGGCACACAAAGCTTCCTGCAGAGAGTCCCTGGAAGAACTGCAAACATGCGTTCTGGGCGACAGCTAATCTTGGGCTGAGCCTGGAGTTACACAATGACATCTCATGGTGGAGAGGACCTGTGGTCCTGTGTGGACCTGCCCACGTGGCAGCCCCTGCTCTGCTGGAGGGAATTGCTGGAATTTTCTTCTGCGTTTCTCAAGCTGTGGTCTGAGGCAAAGAAAGCAAAAGCATTTGAAGCTCAGTAAACATGCACAAGGGAGCGAATCCAAAGATGCCTCAGCTTTCTTAGCTTTCTAGTTTTACTAATGCAGCCTGGATTTCCACACAGCGGACACTCTTGTCACAGGGAATGGGTAAACACAGCCGCTGGCTGCCACAAAATAAATGTATTTTTCAAAACAAGGCAGTGCACTGCAGTAAGGGACGTGCCTCACCAAGCACAGCTGCATTGGGGTTTTTCACCTTAACGTGTTTTGAGTTTAAACCATCTGTTCATAGGCTGCTTTTCGAGTCACCCCTACACTTCTGCAAACTGTAGAAGTCTGCTTGAAATACGCACTTTGAATTAATTTTCCCAGCTCTTGTGATGATGGTCCCAATCGCTCTCCCACCTCCTGAGCATCCCTTGCATTTCCAGTGCTCTGGTCCTGCTGGCTGGGTGTCACCTCCCTGCTGAAACACTGCTGCACTGCTATGAGAAACTCTCATTATGTGAAAAGAACAGTTTCTCGTTAGAAGCCCCAGGCTCCTTTAAATTTCCCTTTAGATTTTGTGGTTTGAACAAGCGTTTCTGCTTCAGCAAACCTCAGAACGTCCTCATTTTTTGCACAGTTCTTTGCGCTGCAAACAACCGAGTTCAGCTCTGCTCAAAACTCAGCTTTGGACACGGTTTCTTGAAAAATCAAGATAAATGGTGGTGTCCCCAGCTGAAGGGCTTTCACATGGTGTTAAATAGCAACTTCTCTGTGCTACCACCTCTCCTGGGTCTGTGTGTCCTGCGCTGAGCAGCACAGTTGCTGCCCATACCTGCAGCCAGTTTGCTCTGCTGACTGTTTGCCCCGTGGTTTGCGGCTAAACATGCATTTCCACAGAGGAAAAGAGAAAGGCAGCTCCTCTGAGAACATTATCAGAAACTCCCTGAAGACCACAGCATGGTGGCTTAGAGCACCCAACCATTGTTCTTCCTCCCCGGGGAACAGGTTTCTATTCCGTACAAGCAAAAAGGGATCACGGTTATGAAAAATATGTGAGGAAGCCAAGAGCCAGACCCCACCAGCCCAGCGTGGCCCCAGAGGGCTGGAAGGACACTTGGTGGCCAGCAGCTCTGCTCCTGCAGCCCCTCAGGGACAGCAAGACGTGGTGTAAATAAGTCACCTTTACTCTTCCACCCTACTTTGCCTCCACCCTCGGTAAGGCCAGGGCTGTTCTGACTTAGCTAGTTTTTCCTCTCTCCTTCAGGTACCTTCTATATCAGATAAAGAGCATTAATAAATCACACCCACCAATTCCCACCACACCTCAAGGAATTAACCCTGTCCGGTGGCAGCGTTGGCTGGGGAAGCCCTGGACAATGTCCTGGGACTCCAATAAAGCTGAGAGCAATTTTGCCATCCATTCAGTGCAAAAAAGGTCAGTATTTTTGTGTAGGGCAGTAAGTTATTTTCAAAAAGCCTTTCTGTCAGGCTTGGCCCTATATAAGCTGCCAAGTCGGCTCCTCCAGCTCGGTGGGCATCGTTGGCAGGGCTGCGTGCGACCAAGTGGTGTCGGCACTTCCATTACAGCACCCTTCCCCTGCCCCCAGCCCCGTTATAAATGGGATGTTAAAAATCCAGTTCTGGCAGAAACATTCAAGAGCCAACACGGAAAACAGTCGTCACCTTAACCTGATCCTTGCTAAAATTCATCTGGCTGGAGAGAGAAAGTAGGGATTTAAAATATGTTTTATCCCTCCCACGCCTAAATTCTGAATTTTAAAATCCAGCTGTATCACACTCAAATTACAGAGAAGATTTTTTAGGGTGTGGGATGTTTTTTTTTTAAAAAAAATCTCTGTGGTAAATGGAGATGTGATCCTTTCCCTCCTCCTCCTCTTCTGCAAGCCAAACCCTTGACTAAAAGTCACCATTGTCAATTCTACTAACAAAGGCCACAGTTAATAGTCATTTTAATTGGGCACAAACCATTGGTAGTGTTGAATGCGAGAGACAAATGTCCTTCTCACCACGTTCAGCCACACACAGCCACCCAGGGTGCTGGGTCAGGCAACTAATTTAGCTGTCAGCTCACCAGGAGCTTCCAGCCAGCTCAGATCTGGCCAAAACCACCCATCAGCACGAGGTGGGGGCACTGCCCTGTGGGGAAACAGCGACCGGGGCTGGAGGAAAGCGGGACAGCTCTTGGCACCTGTGCTTGTGCCTGTGGAAGATGTTTTTTAATAATTGGCTTCTTATATGCACTGCTGCTCAAAGAGAAATTGGCCACATCTCTTGTGGAGATGTTTGCTGTCGAGTGGTGATGCTGTCAGCCAGACTGAGGAATTAATCCAGACTCAAACTCTGTCTTTTTTCTTTTTTTCTCTATTTTTCAGCCAGATCAGTTCCCTGAGAGCAAGGACCCATCACCCAGAGAGCAGGAGTAGAGGACTGGGACAGAGGAGCACGAGATGCCTCCTGCCAGCAGCACCAAGGACACGGGTTGGTGCACGTTGACCCCGAAAGAGCCCCATAAAGCCACAGCTCTCGGCTCCTAAACCAGTACACAGCGAGTGCTGCAAAATCAGCAGGGGAAGAGAAAGAGCCTGTAGCTCACTCTGCACTGCCTTAATGCCCGAGTAAATGACCATCTAAGGGGGCAGGTGGGTATGGAGGAACTATAGGAAAAGGAACTATAGGAGGAAGCCTACCAACTCTTTCACTCTTACAAAGAAGTTCCCCCATTTCTGGTTTCAATATTTATACGTTTTCTAACTTTGGCAAGAATTTCTGTGTTACCCCAAAAAAGGCAAAGTCTGGAAACCGCTACAAGCTCCAGCCAATGGGAGCTTGTTGTGGTGTGAGGACATCTGCGACTCCAGGCTTGTCGAGGATGTTTAGGAGATGAAGAAAACAGAGACTTTCGTGGAGTCAGCTCAGCTCAATCCAGCCCAGCTATCCCGCTTTCCTATGGGAATGCTGCACTGCACGGTCTGGCAGTGCCTCCTACAATGCTTCGAGCTCCGTTGCCAAATCCAGCCATGCTTGAAAGATGGGTAGAAGAACCAGAGAGAAGTTTCTGTGTGTCTCCTGCAACCCCCTTCCCCCATCTGACCTCCAGACACCCGAGCTCGGGGTGGGAAGGCTGCGAGCGTGGCCATCTGCCATCCCGCTCCACGGCAGCTGCCCGGCCAGGCTGCACGTGCCTTTTAGCCCGCTAATTACTGTGCATATAATTACAGCACAAACTCTGCTTGGTGTGGGTGTGGGAGACAGGGGGAAGGGATTTTTTTTTTTTTTTTTTTTTTTTGCAGTGTAGTCTAATAATACAGGACACAAATTTACAGGAAGTGAGGGTTTACTTCCTCCTCATAGAAAATCATGTCCCAATTGTCTGCTTTATGGTGTAAACCTGGATGAATACAGTAGAGGATGTGTATTCCTTTGCAAGACATACATAAAGGCAATCTAGCACCCCTGAGAGCACTTCTAAGGGGTAACTGGTATTTTGGCTGATGCCCTCTGTCACAAGGGCGTTAGAAGATGGGGAGGTCCCTCAGCAGGCTGGGTCAACCGTCAGCATCCCAGCCTCACCCCTGTATCCTGCTGTTAGCGTGGTCATGCCAGTAAGTACCAGTATCAGGGCTTCTTCTCTTCCACCAAGGAAGACTGCAGTTTTCGCCGTGTCATCAAGTGCGGTGCAGCAGGTCATCTGGCAAAGTTCTGCCATGACTTGCACATGGCTAAAATCTGAGCTCCACTGGGAAGAATGACACATCACCCTGGGAAAGCAATAGGCCTTTAATGGAGAAATGACCATAAATATCAAAGCAGGTAAATAATTAAAGCAGTGCTCAGAGGACACCGGGTTTCGTGGGGACTCTGACGTCACCTCTAATGCTGTGGTTTGGCTCAGCGCTGGAATTTATTCCTGTTCAATATGTACCTAATGAGACCACTGACCTGCTGGGAGATTTCCATCAGTTTTCACCCCCGCTGCTCCAGCTTCTGTTAAAGCTGCCATGAAAAAGCAAGGCAGTGCCTCGGCACAGCGCTGCCCAGCACGCGTTTGGATGAGGAGATGTCTGGTGTCTCCTCGCCCTCTCACCTGTCCACGTGAATGCAGGTCTTGCACGTGCCCCTCTGGAAACTGGTGGACCTCCCTGGTGAAGGGTTTGCCAGGAACTGGTTAATACGTGGTACACTGGCCCTGTTTCCTTCTTCTAGGGGGTGTCTGGGACTGCTTTAGCCCCAAGACCCTTATCTGCTTCTGGCTGAGGGAGATCTGCACAGGCAGGTCCACATCTCAATCCTGTTGTCACTGTGAAACGCTGAGGTTCCCTGTGTGCCTCATAGAGTAACTATGAAATACAGAGAGATTAGATCAGTCTTGAAATGCCATTACTCTCCCAAGAGTTTTGTGACCAAAGCTGAGAGGTGCATATGACTCTTCTAGGCTAAGAAATAAAACAAACCCTATGGTTTTCGCCATCTGTTTCTAAGATTGAAGCTTAAGTCATGGCTGTAAGGGTACGTATGGCAGACTTTCTTCTTTAAACACAGCAATATTCTACCAGAGAATAAAACTATTTCAACAGGCAGGCATAAGCCGATTCCAAAGGTTGTTGCCACTGTGTGTTGTTGCAATTATGAGTTAAACAGTCATCCTGATTGCATGGTTTCCTGGTGCTTGAGAAGAGACAAAAACAGAAGTAATGAAAAATGCTCCACGTTCTTAATCAAACTGATTCCCTTAAATCCCTCCTATTCTGAGCCAAAGATAAAACCTTTGCAAAAGAGAAAAAAAGAATGTCTGCTTGTCTGGCAAGGCTTTCTGTCTACTACCAACCACAATAGTGCTTACACATCTAGTTTATTAATCATTAATAATGATTCTATGATTCTACATATATACAGGGAGAGGTCAGACCTGAAACCCAGCCAAAACCAACACAGTGTGCGGAAAGGAAACACGTCTTTGTCACATGCTGCTTTGTCCATAGCAGTAAATTGGAAAGTATTTCTCACTTCCGAGTTAAGACATTCCTGTTCCAGAGAAGAAGAAGAAGAAAAGTAGCAGTTCAGATGAAAGGGCTGCTAATCTGCCATACTCGCTTAGTATATTATCAGTCAGGAGAATTAAACTACATTTGATATTCAAATGGATGGAATGAAACGAAGCACAAAATATGAGAAAAAATACAACTGAACTCCCACAGATCCCTGCAGAGACCTATTTTACCACCCACCAGGAGCAGCGAGGAGTCCTTAAACGCCGGGCCCGATAAATCAAACCCTAAACTGCCCCAGCCCACCTCTAAACCACCCTAACACACCCCTAAACCTCCCCTAACACACCCCTAAACCTCTCCAACACCCCGCCGGTTGCAAATACCGCCCGTGTCAGCCCGGCCCCGCTGGAAACCGGCCGCTGCTGCCACCTGCTGGGTCCTGCTGCAGAACTGGGGGAAACTGGGAGAGCAACCCACCCCAGAAACCGAGGGAGAGCTCAAACAGAAGAAAAAAAAAAAAGAAAGAAAAAAAAAGAGAAAAATAATAAAAAAGAGCATTTTTCTTCTCTGGAGCATCAGGAATTGAGCCCAATGTCGCGCTGCTGGTGGGGTTTGAACTGGGTTGAAAGCTGTGAGCTCTAGAGGTGGTTTCAGAGAGCTAAAGGGCATAAAGACATCTCGCCCTGTCCACCAAGATGGCAATACCGGACAGTTTGGGGGTTCGAACCACCCGGGCAGTGGATTTCCGTGGGGTGGACTTTTGGGAGGGTGTGCGTGGACAGTCGGTATTTTGACTCAGCAAGACAAACTGAAAAGTAAGAAGTAACAGTATTGAAATAAGGAGAAATACGGAGAAATAAGGAGGCTCCTGAACAAGACGTGGTGTGTGATGCTGAAGAAACTGAGCGAGATCTGGGCCAGGAGCTCTGTACAAGGAAACTGCCCAAGTTGATTGAGTCATCCTGTTCAGAAAACAAGAGTTTGTATATTTATAAATGCTTAAAACTGATTCGAAGAAATGAATCATTTAGCATCTCCTCTCCTCTCCTCTCCTCTCCTCTCCTCTCCTCTCCTCTCCTCTCCTCTCCTCTCCTCTCCTCTCCTCTCCTCTCCTCTCCTCTCCTCTCCTCCAACTAAATTGCAAGTCCTTGATTGATTGATTGATTGATTTATTTAGGTTAAAAGACAACAATACTTTGATCAGAAGAGTGGGGTTTTTTTGTTTGGTTCGTTGGTTTGTTGGTTTTTCTCATAGGAAATTCACACAGCAAGTGTTGTTGTGTCTTGCACAGCTTTCAGCATTGTGTAAACTTCTTGAAATTAGGAGGGAAAGGTTCCCACCTGCAGACCTCTAATGTGACAAGGGTACTCTCCCTTTCCCATCCCAGACTTGCCAAAAAACCCCAAGTTGTTTCATTTAAGCAGGTGGACCAAACAAAAGCGCAATTTGCATGGAAGCTTGTTTTACAACTGGTTTTATAGAGCATTACTATATCTATAAAACCAAATCACTGTGGGTAAATAGCCTGTGAAATTCTTGCAAACATATGAGGAAACACCTAAGGAACAGACGGGTGAGCACAGCTTTTTCCCCTGACATTTTTGCTGCCCTAAGCCAGCAGCGGTTCCCCAGCAGTTGGTGCAGTGAGAGCTCCCTCTCCTGTCGGAAACCGCTTTTAGCCCCCATCCACCCTTGGGAGCCTTGTTGCTACTACACAGCATTTGTGGGGATCAGGCCAACGGCAATGAGAAGTGCTATAAATGCAAATTTTTTAACGGATTTGGATATACAGTGCTGATAGTTTACATTCATCTCCTTTATTATTTGCAGTGACTTTACCAAAAGTCTTTGGTTTGTTTGTTTGTTTGTTTTTCCTGCTGCAGCAAGATTATCCCTGCCAACAGGAATCATCCAGCACGCAAATAATTCATCTGAGTGGCACTTCACTAAAAAAAGCCAAAAATACTCAATCCCTACCCTGGAATAATTTTATTGTCCACCGCAAGGGATGAGTAATCTGACAGTTTTGGGGAGGGTGAGGTTCTCCTGCCTGGCAGGCAGATCATCCCCAGCTGCAGCAGCTGACTCAGGCAGGACTTTCCAGGAGCATCAGGCGGCCACCGCGGCGAATCTCATCCAGAGTTCACGCTACGTAGAAACGTCTCCTATAAATAGAGTAAATGCTCGTAACAGGTAACAAAGCCAGTGGGCTTTTCAGACCACTTTGAGAAATAATTGAGCCTGCACTGAATGGCTGTATTATACCATGTGCCAAGCTGCACCAGCAATTTCAACTGGTTATTTATACTTTTTCTGAAGACTTTGTTATTTCCCACTTTTTTTTTTTTTCACTTAACCTGATTTGGAATGAATAGTCATGGTTTTATAAAATGCAGAGTGTTGAGGTAAGACACATTTTGAAAAAACCCTCTGTTTTCTAAGTGTCAAAATCTCTCCAGCTTGGCAAAACACGGCCATGGATTTGAAGAACAACAGCTTTGAGGCAGCAATAGATCCAGCTGTAACACAAGGTTTCCAATTCCTAGGGATTTAAAGAGGAGCCAGTGACAGTAAGAATCAGGCTGAAAGCAAAAATGCTTGACTTTTTGGGCAAATTAGCAAACCAAGAAGAGGATGCTCCAGGGCAGGACTTGGCAGCAGCTCTCTGCCTCCAGGATGCAGCTCAACCCTCCGATCTGTCTCTGCTGCAACACAAGAAAAAGGGAGAGGTTTGGGAGCCAGCCTCTGGCAGGGGTTTGCCCTGGCAGAGTGAGATGTAATCCTCCAGATCCCACCAGGGCTTCTACCCGCGCTCGTCTGAACCTCAACCAGAAAACCAAAGCTCTCAGCTCCCTCAAAGCCTCTGCTGCACCACTCCATGACCACAGCTAGCTCGCTTTCTGGATAAATCCATGCTATAGGAAGTATTTTCCACGGATTTAACAGATGGCTAAGCTGAGACAGGGGATGAAACGTGTCGTTTGGGGCAGAGGTGGAAAGGAAGGCTTGTCTTCCCTCTCCTCCGTTGTGACCATCCGCTCCATCTGTTAACACTTCAGCACACGATGCCAATCTCCAGCGTGATCCCGATTAGTCTGCGAAGTGCTGCCTGTTGATGTTTTGGTTTGATGCTTGGAGAGCTCTGTCGAGATATTTAATTAGACAAAATTAATTCCTTTGAGAACAACCTTCTGGCAGCACTTTGGAAAGTGCTAGGAAGCTTCTGCTGTTCTGACACTTTAAAAATTGGCGTTAGCCATTTCCTAATTTATTTTTAAAGGACAATTAAACCACATCATTCCCCAGGTCCAGTGATAGGTGTGACCTACCTGACAGCATTGCTATCAGAAGAGGAGGTGCCAGACCTTCTCACTTGGAGTCACTTCCCACAGCTGCCAAGCCTTTGCTGTTGTTACCCTGAAAGTTTTGTTTCTGCTTGAGCTGTCAGTCTTCTGACCTCTGTTTTCTGTCCCTTTTTCATAACAATTGCGGGGTCTAATGATGATAAGACAGGCGTGGCAGGAAGGGGGAGCAGCAGTTGTCTTTGTCAGCCAGCACTGCAAGGTGACATCCCTTACAGCCACCTGATGGGACGTAGGAGGGGGAGCAGGAGGTGGATGGCTGCTCCTCTCCATGCCTTCTCCTGCAGTCAAACAGGGATGCTGGTATTTCTTGTGGGACCATCTGCTGCTAATTCTGCAAACCTCCTACAGATAAGGGCACAGAAGGGCAAAGTCTTAACACAATTGAATTTCAGGAGCCCCAGAGGTCTGTATTTGCAGCTGTACCTGGGCTGGAGCAGGGAGGGAAAGGGCACAGGCTGCAAACACTGTGAAAACACACTCTTCAAACCCTGGACAATGTCCGTCAGCCTCTTCCATTTCACACTGCAGCTACCTTGGGTCCAGTCACATCATGAAAGAGACCTTTGGTATCAGTGCTTGGCAGAAGGGCCATGTGAAGCTGTGCATCCTCCTGCCAGAGACCACTTCTTGGATACTCATCTTCTGTCTCAGCTCCCAGTCCTTCTCTCTCCAAGGTTGCTTGGGGGGGCTCCAGCCTTCCACATGGGTTTCTCAGCCTTTTGCTGCCTGCGCTGGCCATCGATCTCAGTGCAAAATGAAATTCTCCTTTTTGAGGTTTGCCTTGGCATCTGTGCACTTATACGGGGACAGAATATTCCGTGGTTTCATTGTATGAAGGGTTGAAGCAGCACCAAAGGTACAATGTTCAGCCCTCTTCTGGCATAGCCTGAGCAATGCAGCCGTAACAAAGGGACGCATGGCATGATGTGCATTTTATTCAGTCTCCTGACTTCCTTTAAATTGTCTTCAATTTAAGTTACAATTTATGTGAATCTTTAAAAAAACCCAAATCTGCTTATATCACATCACAAAGGAAGAAGGAATCCGTACTTGAACACTTAATTAGGGGATGTCTGCAGAATGCTTTGCAAGTGGGGTGGTGCCGGAGTATGCTAGGCATTTGGTATTTAAATATAGCTGTATACACACCCTCAGCCTCCCGAACTGTTGAAAACCTCCTAGCAGGTGATCACAAGCCTTTCTATAATTGAAATGAACTTAATCCTGACAAAAATGTAGCAGCAGCTGTTATGAAAGCCGTGGCTGCTCTCCAAGTATTTCTTACATTAGCCTGGTCTGTATATTAAAGCGAGCCTGATTACTGTGTTGCAGAATCCTGCCACGGAGTGTCTCCTACAAGAAAGCTGCTGTGGTTTAGATTAAGGGCTTTGTTGTATTTTTCATAAGAACACTTTTCTCTTGTGTGATGATTGCCACGTGAGGATCTGAGCTGCTCAGATATTAATTACTTGAGGCCACAACAATACTCGAAAGTAAAAGGTAAATATGGATATTCTCTCTCTTACACACACACTACAGTGATACATAAGGGCAGCTGACTACCTGGTGGGCTGGAGAAGCAGAGCTGTGTTTGGAGGTGAAGGAGGGGAGCTGCCAGCCCAGAAGATGTATGCAGGATGCTGAGAGGAGACAGCAGCCAGCCAGAAGATGTGAGAAATGACTGTAACTACCCTCCTAATTTAACCTTCACGCCACAAATCTCTGCCTGAATCCCAATGCGGTGTGGAGAAGCGGGACAAGGAGCAGCTCCTCCTGCCATTCCTGAGTTTTCACCATTGCACAACTACTCCCCAGCCTGCCGTGGTTCCTCCGAGTCTTCCCCCCTACTCTGCCTCCTCTCCTGTCCCTGGGTCTCCCCAGGCTTTGCCGCGTGGAACCCAGGATTTATGCAGCACCACCAAAGAGCAGCCATCAAGCAGCTTTTCTGGTGAGGAGGAAGGTCCTCGCCTCAGAGCCTCGCAAACCCAACAGCAAAAGCACAGGGAAAGTGGGGCTCTGCCCGTGAGCAGGCACAGAATTTCCCCTCCCTCGAAGCCACCACAGCAATGAGGGGCTCATGGCTCTTGAAGAATCCTACTAGCAGGAGTACAACCTGCTTACAGGTGAAGGTACCTCACCTGGGAAACCACTTGACTCGGAGCAATCTGCCCGTAGCTGCAGGGGTTGACGGGTCCTTGCCGCCTGCCTGCCCCTCGCTCTGCAGAGCTGGACTCACACTTGCCATCTCCTGTGCTAGTTCTGTTTTATGGCTTCGACTCCCAGCATGGAAAACATTAACTCAATCTTATTCAAACTGTTCTCTTGCCCCGAGCTAACCAAGGCACACACACTTATTTTTAGTGTGACATCTAAGGCTGTTTAAAGGGCAGAACAGAAGATGGTGCTGCCGAGCCAACATATTTTAACAAGAAAACTTCCCGGAGCTGCTGGGTTTTTTTGACAGCTCCAGTTCCAAAATAATCTTTGTTTAAACTAAAGAGTTGTCAAGGAGACAAGTTTAAGAAGCACATGAGCTACAGAGAAGCATCCCCACAGCCTGTTCCCTCATGGAGCAGAGACAAAATGAAATACTGATGGACCAGACTCCTTAATTGTAACCCCAGCTCAAGATCTGGAGCTTTCCTGGTTCGTATGCGGCCCCGTTGGGACAAAGCGGTGGGATTCCCTGCGGAGCTACACGGGCAATTGGGATGGGATGTACGTGGCTAATGAAGAGGCATCAGCGAGGCAGCTTTGTGGGAGCTAATGAAATGTTCAGCACAAAACGTGTCACCTCCAGGTACCGCCTGTGCTTCGTTCCCGGAGTTTAATCCTCTTCTCTTCTGCTGCCTGGGCGGCCTCGCGCTCTGTTTGCTGATGCCTTCTCCACGTAAAACAACAGGAGCAGTGGAAGGAACAAAAGCACTTCTGATCATCCAACAGGGCAAAACGGTGTCAAGCTCTTAGGGTGTGGTTTTTTCTTATTAAGACTTTTGGTAATCAAAAAGCAAGGCAAATAATTTCCACCCACAGTGCTGGCGGCTGCATATTTTTCATAGAGAAATTTTAGCTCAAACTGAGAACAGCAATAGGAAAATGCTTTATTTTTCACATCCAGGGTACCCTCATGCCTTCACAGTTCACCTGTCTAGGAATTTCAGTGGTTTGGTGGAAGGAAACATCCTACATTCAGATGCCTCTCCAAAATCCGATTTACTCGGCAGCTGTAAATGAAGTGGCTGTAAAAGAAGAGGCTGTCTCACAGTATTTCATTTTCTCATTCACACGGCACCTGTAAGTGCAACTGAGCATAAAGAGCTGAGCATCCAATACACAGTGGTGCTGAGAAGCAGGACCACGCTCCACTTTGTCCCTTCTGGTAACTCTGTACTTGAAGCCCACGTGGGTTACAGGGCCAGAAATCAGAAGCTGTGCTGCATCTCGATACAGCACCGTGATGACAAATGAGGTCTGTACGAATAATTCCTCTAGCGAAGGAAGGCACACACCTCTACGCCCATGGCAGCACAGATGATGACTGCCATCGACAGTCAGGAGTCTTCACTACTGGCCTTCACACAATTTTCTGGATTAACTTGATGGAGCCACTCTGTCTTCTTGTTTTCACTCCTCTGGCTCCAGAGGAAGAATACTATTTGCCTATTTTACAAGCCACACTGGAAAGACTAATTAGCTAATGCTCGCCAAGTACTCTGAAGACACAAAGCAACAAATGCATTTAAGAGGCTGCGTTCAGCGTGCCAGAAATCAGTACACACTTGACAAAGGTACCAGCGAAGGGACCCAGAGCACACATGTCCCCGCAGGTCCCCCTGCACCCTCCTGCAGATGTGCCCACTGCCGCCTGCAGCAGGATAAAGGCTGTGTTGGTACAGCCCTCTGCTACACGGATAATGAATCTGAAAGCAGCAGCAGTTCTCCCAGACAAGGGAAGAGGCTCATCAGACCGTTCATGCCCTGAAGCTGTCTGGGCTTGCGAGGGGTGGGTGGATCACTCCAGGAGCCCAAGCTTGCTCAGAGCTTTCTCTGCCTCCAGCAGTTTCTCCTTCTCAGGCAGCGGATGCAGCTTGTACCAGTTGTGAGCCAGAGCAGCGGGAGAAGCTTTAGTTAGCCCAACGAGAGAGAGAAGAAGCAAATGTTTGGGCTCCTGGGAAGCAGCTGGAGGACGAAGAGCCATTCAGTGCTAAAATACTGTCCCAGCCCTGGGCATCATGTAAGAACTGGTGGCTATGGCTGCAATTCAAGAGCGAGCCCGTCTGCAGCGGCCCGATGAACAGCCAGCAGAGACTTCACAGGCAAAATAAAAAGTTGTCTGTGATTAAACTGGCACATTAAATGAACCCTCCCCTTGGCCATGCATAAGGGCCCTTCAGGCCAAGGCGGGGGGATGCAAACAGAACCCAGCTCCCTCTGCTGCTCCCACGCAGAAGAAGGAAGAGATGGCACCTTCCGTGGCAGGTCAGTGTGAGCTTGCAGAGGCAAGGCAGGGACAGGCAGAGGACCTCCAGCTCTCCCAGCAGCTCACTTTGCAGAGGCAGCCTCTCATGGCAGAATCACAGAATCTCTTTGGTTGGAAGAGACCTTTAAGATCATCAGGTCCAACCATTAACCCAGCACTGCCAGGTTGCCACTAAACCATGTCCCTGAGCACTGGATCAACCTGTTGTTTAGATACCTCCAGGACTGGTGCATCCACCACTGCCCCGGACACCCCGTTCCAGTGCCCAGTGACTGCCCACTCTGCACCTTCCCTGCAAGGAGGTTTAGTTCCTTGCAATAACAGCCTCTTTTGCACACACCAATTTTTGGCCTGCATGCTCCTGTTGAGATACCGGAATTAAGACCAGCCACATTTACCATCTGGCATGGCCAAGGACCTGGGCTTCATTAATAAGCACAGGTAGAACCCAATATTTAAAAAAAAAATATCTCCAAGACTAGTTTGGGAAGCCTGAAAGCATATTGCAGAAATGGCTGGAAGGACTCTGACCCTGCTACTCTCTGTCTGCTGACAGTTGGTGCACACAGACCTTGTTCCAGCACTTGGAGCTGGAACCCTCCCACGGAGAGGGGCTGGGTCACCAAGCGATGGGCAACCTCCCTGCAACCTTGTGCCCAGAGAAGCGCTGTGGGCTTGTCCATACATCCCCGTGCCCTCTGGTGTCTTACAGAACTTGGTCTGAGCTTGACATCAGAAAAATCAAGCAACTGATTCCTTTTCTTTCCTCCACTCTGCATTAACGCACCGCTACGTGCCCGTACGTGCCGTCTTGAGGACAACAGGAGAAGAGCCTTTGCCCGAGAAGGGCCAGAGAGCTGCACTGCCCTGTTGTTGCTCTGCAGCTTTGAAAGCTCAGTTACCAGACACAGGCTGAGACAGCTACTGTCCATCAGTGTTGTTCTGCACTGCTGAAGTATCATAGATCAAAATTTGAGTCTTACTTCCTCAAGCAAAAATACTAAATTGAAGGTTAGAAGAAATGTTTTTGCTCCATTGACAAAGATTCAAGGCAGATGCAAAAAGTTCCCAGTAGGGACTAGGAGCAGTGAAATCCTCATGCATCCTCCTTCAAGAAATGCTTATATACCTAACACCCTACATCTTCCAGCAATCAAACGTCTGGCACAAACGTCTGAATATAGAACTGTCTGACATAGCAGTTCCTTGCCTCAGTTTCCCCACTGTGTCTTGATAACTGGAGCTATTAATTGGAACACTTACAGGCTTTTATTTACTGTTCTTGTCTCGGTGTTTATGAAGGGCATGGGAGTGGTGTATGCAGATCAAACACAGAGACACCAGGCTCGGAGACTGGCCCTTGTGTCTCTAATCCAAAACCACTTACCAGGAGCCTATATTTGTTAAATGACACCATTAGCCTTCAGCTATTCCTAGAAGAGCTGCAAGGACAGGAAGAATTGGTGAATCTTCCAAAACCATGACAGCATTGAGAGGTCTCTTCCTAAAGCTGCTGCATTCCTCTCATCTTTTTTTTTTTTTGTGCAGCAGGTCATTACGAACTGCTAATTACCAAAGTAGGCCAGTCAGGTCCATCGCTGTCCTGCTGTGTAAGCTGGGCAAAAAATGGATCTGTCCTCACTGCATTGACTCGATGTAAATGTAAAATATGTGCACTGAAGAGTCTTAAAGCTTAATATAGGTCTTGTTAAATGTTCATAAAGGACACTGAAACCCTTGGATTAAGAGGTACACCACAGAAGAATGATAGGGTTATAAAATCCATTTCTACAAATAACTCATATTTATATAGTGCCTTTCAACCTAACGGATCCTAAAGCTTTTTTTCAGCATAACACCCTGATATACTGCATTCGCTTCACCTACCAGTTCAAGGCAACCTCCTCTGAAGTGAAATGTGGCAGCTGTTTAAAAGCCTCAAGTAGTAGTAACTTTAATAATAGCAAGGCATTTTTATGGTCTTACAAACTTCAAAGGGTTAACTCTCTGCCCCTTGAGGAGGCAGACAAGGCTTATTATTCCCATTTCACAAAGGCAATATAACAAGAGTGGACAAGAGTGGAGAAAATCTGCACTCCCACAGATTTATAAAGCAAAATTCCGTGCGTGAGCCTAAAGTGCTTATAATCCCACACAGAAAAAAACATATCAATATGTCTTATTAAAAAAAAGTCCTTTAATAAAAATAATGATGTGGAGAGAGCTCTGATCTGAATTCTAACACCTGCCACTTTGGGGGAAAAAATTACCTCCTCAAGCACGTGTTAACATAGAAACATCATGGTCTGCAAATGCTTCTGTGCCAGGAAACAAATTGGGTGCTCAAAATATACTGCCAAGAATCAGGCAATCTGTTTTAAGAGGACCCAAGAGTTACTAAAAACCTCTTGAAATATAGTAGGAGAGAAAGGTGCAGTAACATGGCTTTCTGAAGCAGCCTATTGTTCTTCCACCACACACAGCTCCGCGGTTCTTGCCAGCCTGCCTGCGCCGCACAGCAGTGATGCTTCTGACGAAGAAGAAAAATCCGTTTCGTTATCATAAAGGTTCTGCGAGACGATCCTGAACTTGGGAAGAGGAAGTTAAAAAATTGCTTGGATTTAACCTTCTATTAATCAAGAACTGGAGTCCTGTCCCCAGGTCATATTGCTGGTCTCACATTGTTTCTTGGCCGCACCTTGATGCAGAATGAAATAGGAGCTCAGAATAGCTCTCTTATCCCTGGAGTCCCAAACACCTTTTCACACAGTAGCACAGAAGTCTCCAGGTTTCACTTCTGCTGCTTTTTCCCACTGAGAATCTGCCCTGTTGAAACTTCCACTCTCACTTGCAGAGAAGCACCCTCCTCTACACCCCTTTGCTCCCTCTCATTCTGCTCGTCTGGCCCAGACCGCAGCCTCCCGACAGCCATGGGCAGCTTGTCAGTGGGGCTGCAAAACTGTTCCCAGCCAGGCTGCCGAAGCTCGTGAACAACCTCAGCTGCCCACAAATGGATCTGGGCTAACCATTCCAAAAGAGGCAACCCCCTGCAGATGCCTTCAGTCGCCTGAAGCGATGCTTGGGGCTGGCGGAGGGTGATTTGTGCTCTCCGGGTCCTGCAGGATCTGGGGCGGAGGGGCAGGGAACCAGAAGAGATGAACTGACCTATGCTGAGCATCATCAGCTCTACAGCAAAACGATTTCCACCACAGGAGCATGTTTGTCACACGAATCACATCCCATTTATCATTGCAACTGTCTGTGTGTACTTTTGCCAGCCAGGGCTCGGCCTCTTCTCTCCAGAAAAACCCTTGACGTGCTGTACAGCAGCTCCGCAGCGCAGGACATGGATCGCCACCCCTGCCTGACCCGCTGTCCCCCTTCCTCGCTTCACAGAAGCTGCTCCCTTTCATCCCTCTGGCCTCACTGTCCCCATGGGAACCTGCACTCCCCAGCCCTGCTGAGAGAGGGTGGCTGGGGAAGAAATGTCTTGCAGGCAGGTTCTCTGCCCTCCATCACCCACGTGCCTACGGAGCGGTGCCACGCGCGGGGAGCTGCTCCGAGAGCAGTGCATTACAAAAAGCTGTGGTAGGGCCCTGGCAAACATGCCCTGGCCTCAATTCATAGCCTGGGGCTGACACATATTTAGGCTCATGAGCAAGGTCTGTTCCTCAAAGATGAAATGTGGGCCTTTCTGTGGAACTCCAGAGCAAAACCACTTCTGCTGTGGCACTGAGCTCACAGCAAAGAGTTTTTCACCTTCTGCGCTCTTGGAATAGTTCACTTTATGGCATTTCACTGCCATGCAAGTCAAACGCACCTGCGAGTGCCTAGATCCGAGTCCCAGGAGAGAAGTCTCCTTGACGTATTTGATGCCTTACAAGACAAGGCAGATGGTCGTGGAGGAGATCCTGCGATTTTGCTTCCTTGACAACCTCGACACCAGGAAACTGAACACGCCACCAGCTCAGCGGCCGGCTACAGCCACGTTCATCTGAGGCTACAGCCCAGGAGAGGATGAAACACCTCAGCTCAGCTGACTGCCTCAGCAGGGACACCGGCTCCCTGGCTCTGCCCGTGCTTACCCTGCTCCATGGGGTCCAAGCTCTGCAGGCTGTGCTTTGCTTTCAACCCTCAGTAGTGAGTGTAACGAAGTGCGTTCTGGTGGGTCTGACTAACGACATCAGTTGATTTCTCAGGATAACGGGGAGCTCACAGGTCTTTATTTACAGCTCTCAAGCTGAAGCCCAGACCTAAACCCTCATATATTTGGACTCAGAGGTTCAACAAGTAAAGAAAATGTTTAAATACCTCTTCCTTCCTCTTGATTCCCTGCCTGCAGGATTACTACTCAGCACAGATACAAGTGTGAGGAGAGAGCTGCCTGTCTCTCCTCCACTGATAGCTCTGAAGAATCCCCAAATCCACATCATGGCACGTGAGTCCCTGTCCTTCCCACCGAGACAGGTGTGACACAGCCCTTGTTGGCTGAAATGAAAGGACAGAAGGAAGCCTAGATCATCCTGGCCACAAGTCATGGGGTGAGGTCGGGGAGCACAGGGTGTTCCCAGTCTTCAGCTGGTGTAAGTCAGCAGAACCACCCTCAATTATACCACCTGGGAAGTTGGCTTTTTCCATTAAATAAATACCATGTCTCTTTTTCTCTTCCTTCCTCCCCCTTCACTCCCTCTTTAGCTCCAAAAGAATCCCATTTAATTTGTAGGGAGCTTTTCCTGAAGAAAAAAAAAACCCACCAGGCTTGGCCTTGACCTTTGCAAATAGAAATATGATGTAGTGAGAATTGAGAGCCAAGAGTCAACTAGCATCTTCGGTTTTGCAGCTGAAGTACAGCAGGTCATTTCACATTTCTATTATGAGCCTCAGATAATGGGGAAGAAAATGAGGTAATTCCATTTTTTGGATTAGTTGGTTTTCTTGTCAGCTGAGAGATGGGATCTGAGGTATGTGGAGAGTGACTGGAGGCACAGGATGAACAGCTGGCCATAGATACTGTTTGGGATGCTATTTCTGCATCACCTGCTCTGGAGATATCAAAAGAGATTGTGTCTGTCTCTCCTGACATTTCTACCTGTTTTCCATCGCTGGCTTCAAAGCACTTGCTTTGCATTTGCCCACATCTGAGCGAGCAGGGAATCGGGACCATTGTTTAAAGGTAGTCTTGAACCTTACCTAAGCTTTAAAATGATTAAAAATGAGTTATGTGTGGAGACATGAAAATTAAAGCACATCAGGGAACCCACAAGCAACAGCAAGATGCACAGGAAGGGCAGCCTTGCCAGGGCTGACAGATAGGTCTTTATGGGGGAGAATTAGAAACTATAGTTCGAAGTCTGCAAATTGCCCTGTGAAAGCAGATCCTCTTCATCACAGTGATTGACTGAAGACCAGCATTAAAAAAAAACCCAAACCAAAATCCCAAGAGATCACTGCACGAAACATCAATAAGCATAGCAAGAAACAATTGGATACTAGATGATCTGTAATCTAGAGAAAAAAAGGACACAAATTCAATGCCTAGGAAGTAAAACCTGATTAAATTTAACACTAATTTTTTAAACAGAAAGAAAAGCTATATGTGTGATTAGTGAGGCAAAGTATTTGATTTCCCATCTCATGAGGTCTTCAACTCCAGATATTCTGGAAGAGATGCTTTAGTGATACCCGTTAGCAAGCTCAACAGAGGATTGAAATGAGCAGATTTGATGCTCTCATGCTTCTTTCTGATCTTAAAAAGCAGTGAACATGTTTGGATTTGGTAAAGTATTTGATATCATATCATAAAATTTAGCTCTTTGAATGATCTGAATGCAACAGTCCACGGACCAAATCACAGCTGAGCAGCTTCAAACAAGGAGGAATACTAAGCAGGGAGTTATTGTGTTACAGAATTATGTTTATTAGTGCATCACAGAGATCAGGTCTTTGGTCTTTCTTGACATTTTTATTGATGACTCTAAAGAAGGATTGAACAAAAGGATGGCAGGCATTCACAAAAGTGACATGAAGTTGAAAGGGATCACAAACACCAAGGAAACCAGAAAGCTAATGCAAAGGAATCCGGATAGACTACAAACTCAGGGTAAAAATATCTCAGTGCAATGAGTCTCAAAGCCAGGCAATTTGGAAGTCTCATGTCTACTGATGCCTGTAAGGCCTTAAACGTAATGTTCATTAAGATCATACCACGGGGGAAGATGCCTAAAAAGTGCAGTATATGGGGAGACGCTCCTCTTGAAGCCCTAGAGCTGTGTGATACAGCAAGCCAGAAGGAAAACAACAGAGAGTCCTTTAGCACTTTTGGCAGGCAAACCATTTAATAAACATGTCCACCAATAATCTTCTATAATAAAACTCGATGTATCATTTCTGTTCACTGAGCCAGTGTCATGTCTGCAAACTGCACAAGGCTTTGCCTCCTCAATGCATTAATTTCCATCCAAATGTCCAGGCAGAGCCTCTATTAGCAACCTCTGTTGACAAGAGTGGATTATTCAGGGAAGCATAACTAACTCTTATTTCTCTGAAATCTAAAATTGCTCCTCTTTTGGCAGATAAAAAATCACAAGTATACAAGGCAGTCTATTACTGCCTCTCCTTTGTTTTAGGTGTTTGCATCTGGATTTAAGGAGAGTTCTAGACATCCCAAAGAGGATTTAGGACTCAGAATCTGCTGTGGTGTGCAGATAGTCTGCAGTTCCCTTAACCCATCTCCCAGCACCTTTTGGGTGGAGGAGAAGGGGACCAGAAGTAGGGAGAGCTCTCCAAAGGACCCTCTCAACTGCAAATGGATCACTGATCTGACAGCCCTAGGGAATCTGGGCAAATTTAGCCAGTCTAGAGCAGCTCTTCTGGGCAGGTTTCCCTGCCATGCTGCGGCACTCCTCAAGAGCTCACACCAGCAGCCAGAGAAGGATATTCTGGAGGAATGGTGGGCCAGAGCAGCACAGCCAGGGAACTGGGACAAGAGGACCCAACGCCAGATTGCTCCAGGTGGCCCCAGAGCACCCCATGCTAAAGAATTTGTAGTTGGTGGGAGCAGAGAATGACCTTTGCCTGTAGGTCCACCCCGCTTCGCCTGGCATTAGCTGACGCACAAGAGCCTGTGAGGACACTGTCTGCACAATTTCATTTTTTCTGTGACCTGGAAGCACTTTCCAACTTATCACACATGTTGCTCAGCCAAAGCGCCGCGTACGGATCTGCATGCAGAGTGTACTGTGCCATTGCACCTTATTCCATCGGCCCACGCTGCTCCCAAGCGTGGCTTTATCTCTCTGTAAAATAAAGGTCATTATGGTGTTGTGCAGGTAGAGAAGGCTTTGAAGAAATGCTTTGAAGTACACTGTAGAAGTAGACATTATTACCCACTGCCCAGGGATTTGGAGAAGGTTTAGTCTGATAAAAAGGCTTTGCATTCTGTTGGCAGGAAGCATGACATAAAGTGGAAATTTTTCCAAGCTGAATTCAAATGAGTTGATTTTTCTAACAGTTCTTCTTCTAGCGAATGCTGTTCCCTGGACTGCGTGAGGTTTAATGCTCTAACAAGGTTCACCCTACCAGTAAGGATTCACTGAGTAGAGCTGTGCTCAAAGTTTAGGACTGAAATTTTAAGGGGCTTGATCTGGGATTAAGTTTATGGTACACTGGAAGACAGTAAGTACATCTGGCTCAGAAGAAGTGATTCTGGGGGTCTTGGTGCTCTGGATTTAGAAGTACAGAAGATTTGGCAGGGCACAGGAGCTGGAGTAGAGGCTAGATTAGACCTCAGTGAATTAGCCTCCTTAGGGAGGACTGCGTGTTATGTTTGGCTCCAAACAGTGCTACTAGACTCCTGTCTTCATGAACATTACATTCTTCCACAGGTGTTTGGATTGGGGAAAGAAAATGGGGAGAAACAGGACAGACTTACGGACTAAACATCTTTCATCTCAACTGCAATAAACCCATTAGCATCCCACAGGTGAGGAAGGGTTTGTGGCACTCTGCTGATAACAGCACTGACAGCAGATGTTTTGTGCCAGGCAAATTCTTTACAGCCAACCTTGTTTGAAGTGCTTGCTTCCAAAAAATTGTGAGCTGTATTTGAGGCGACGCTGAAAATATTTTAAATGGTGTTTCAGGCAGCAAAACCAAGAGATGGGTAGAAATTACAGCTCACAAAGGCTGGCTTAAGTGACAATTTGTGTAGCAGGAAGCGACATTTATTTAGTTGATTTAAAGGTGCTCTGTCAAGGAAACAAATATATTTTACACCTACTCTTCATGTGTGAAAGAGGTTTAAAAATTTAGCTGAAAAAACATGTTTGTTATCTGAGAACTATCAAGACATTTTCCCTTTCTGCTTTGCTTTTTAAACAGAATGGAAAGTAGACGTGAGGGGTTTTTTAAAGTGATGAGATACCTGAATCTTCCAAACATCTAGATTTTCACCGCAGGTGTCTTTCTGATATTTGAATTAAATAGATAACAAGCAACAGCAAGTTTCTAGAAATTTAAGAAGTAATCCTTTCTTTCCTGATCTTTTATCTTTTGATGTAGTAAGGTCACAATCACACTATTTCTGCACTCATCCTTAGAGACCCTCCGGCCAAGCAAGGACAAGGCTTCATGTTTCTAAAGCAGAAACAGAAAAATCCTTCTCTGGAAATTACAGCAAAACCAAACAAACAAAATCACCACCAACGAGCCACAGCATTCAGCCCTTTTTGAAATCAACAAACTGCAGCAAGAGCTCACAAATTTTCCCCTGCCAGTACACCTTCTCCTCCCGGTTATCCATCTCGCCATGAAACAGTCTTAGGTCTGGTTCGCACTGGGAATTTGGAAGCCCGGCTGCAGATGTTAACAGATGTTTCCCTACCTTCCCCGGAGAGTGGGTGCCACTTGCAGGTCTGTAATCCTCTATCCGCTGATCCCTGTAATGAGATGCCACAAGGGTTTAATCTTACAGCTTCCAGGGGAGCTGCTCTGCCTCGAGAGTTATTCCGGGCAACTCAAGATCACTGTCACTCCAGGGGAAAGGCTGGTGCTGGGATGACAGTTACAGGCATCGCTCTGTTAAACCGCAGCTAAAGCCTGCTGCCACTTGAAGGAGAATATTTCAGCAGGGCCAGGAGGCAGTTCGCTCCATCGGGTGTGAGGATTCCTGTGAACTGCCAGTAGATGTTTGGCAAGGCGTGGTGCTCTCGACAGCGCTCTTCTCTAGCTCTTGGCCATGGTACGTGCTTCACAAAAGAGCACCCAGGAGCAGCGGGGTCACTCCAATCTCTCCTGCGATGGCAAAATAAGTGCCACGTCTGGGGAGTGACGACAGTTCAGCTGGACCAGAAGATAGTACATTTAAGGGTTAAAATCCAATTACGTTTTTTTTTACACCCAGGTCACTTGAAATTCTGGATGGAGCCCTGCTACTTGGCAGTCGCTTTAACATCATCAATAAACCTCCAAAGCCATCTGAGGCTGCAAGATTAGCAGCTACCGTCCTGATGAGTTTATTTTATGCAGCTGAGATGAAGAAAAACAGTCTAAGGACAAAATCTGCAAATTATCTTTAAAAAAAAATAAATTCACTTGGATTATTTGTCAGCTCCCTTCAGGTTGCACTTCAGCAGGCCAGCCAGGACACACTGCACAAACGGGCAGCGAAGCCATGGGAGGCAAAGTCATAATCGGCTTTTGTGTTCTTTGATTATGGTTATCCAAACTAAACAAAGATTTGTGGTTTACTGGTGTCCTTCCTTTCCCCGTTGCTTTTTTTTTT
Source organism: Trogon surrucura (assembly GCA_020746105.1). Classification (NCBI taxonomy): domain Eukaryota; kingdom Metazoa; phylum Chordata; class Aves; order Trogoniformes; family Trogonidae; genus Trogon; species Trogon surrucura. The sequence continues at coordinate 15,432,639 of CM036627.1, read as the reverse complement.
TCCAGATAAATTGCTACACTGCGACATTGTGTGTATTAGCGATATTGTAGGAACCTGTTCAAGAGATAATCTCTTCGCCCCATCTTAATGATTGCAACAACCTTTGCTTAAAAGAAATCTGCTGCTTATCACGGACTTAAATTGCAAGGCTTTTGCAGCAATAATACTGGCTTTTAAGTATCTGCAAAAAGCCATAAATGCTTTACAGGGTTATAGGGATAACAAGCTAATACAATGAGCTAACTAGGAATATGCAAAGAAGGCAGACTTGTCCAAGTAAATCTGAGGCTACTGCTTGCTCTTGATCACTGGACTTTAATTGGCAACAGGACTTCACAGCAGCCCTCAGACCACTCGTGATGGATGAGGCATCGCAGTTTTACTGGTTGAGGTTATCTATCAATAGTCACTGGAAGAATGATTAATCCCAGCAATTACCACGTGCTCTCTGGTCTGACATCCAAGCTCAAAGACTCTCTGATCGAGACCTGGTCAGTCCTTGAATTTTTATCTCTGCTAGTAGCCTGGGCTTTTAGTTTTGAGACATCAAAGGTGTCCTCATGTAGCACCAATTCCTTCCATCTTACACTTTATTTTATTCTGTGCGGGGTTGACCCTGGCTGAACACAGGTGCCCACCAAAGCCGCCCTATCACTCCCCTCCTCAGCTGGACAGGGAAGAGAAGATATAACAAAAATATATAGGCTCATGGGTCCAGATAATGACAGGGAGATCACTCAGCAATTACCGCCACTGGCAAAACAGACTCAACTTGGGGAAATTAATTTAATTTATTTCCAATCAAATCAGAGGAGGTTAATAAGAAATAACCGCCCTGCTTCTTCCCAGGCTTAACTTCACTTCTGATTTTCTCCCCCTCCTATGTCTGTAATCTCTGAGGTGCTACTCCCATCATCACCCATCCTGGAGGGTATTAGAAGGGGGGTGGCTAGTAGGTCAAGAGAGGTTCTCCCTCTCTATTCTGCCCTGGTGAGGCTGCATCTGCAGTATTGTGTCCAGTTCTGGGCCCCTCAGTTCAAGGACAGGGAACAGCTTGAAAGAGTCCAGCAGAGAGCCACAAAGATGATGAAGGGAGTGGAACATCTCCCTTATGAGGAAAGGCTGAAGGAGCTGGGGCTCTTTAGCTTGGAGGAGGCTGAGGGGTGACCTCATTAATGTTTATAAATATGTAAAGGGTGAGTGTCAGGAGGACAGAGCCAGGGATATCCAGTGACGGGACACGGGGCAACGGGTACAAGTTGGAGCATAGGAGGTTCCGCAAAAACATCAGGAAAAACTTTTTCACTGTGAGGGTGCCAGAGACCTGGCACAGGCTGCCCGGGGAGGTTGTGGAGTCTCCTTCTCTGGAGACTTTCACACCCACCTGGATGCGTTCCTGTGTGGCTGCCCTGGGTGATCCTGCTCTGGCAGGGGGGCTGGACTAGATGATCTCTAGAGGTCCCTTCCAACCCTGAACATTCGGTGATTCTGTGATCATTGATGGGTTTGGCCTTGACCAGTGGTGGATCCATCTTGGAACCAGCTGAGATTGACTCCATCAGATACAGGGAAAAGTTCCAGCAACTCTCACAGAAGCCACCCCTGTAGCCCCCCTGCTACCAAAACCTTGCCACGCAAACCCAATACACCTTCCTTATTGGAACTCCAGTCCAAACTCTGAGCTTTGTCCAGAAGGTGTATTACTTCTGCAGACAATCCTTGGGAAGGTAGTTTGCTTCATTTTGTATGCATTTCATTTCTAGTACAGAAACGCGTATTCATTCCCGCAAATCCAGTTTACGTAAATCCAGGGACTGAGACAGCTTTGACTCTTCTGCTTATTTCTTCTCTGCACAATTTCTTGCAAATTCTCCCCTATTCCGAGAGCTAAAAATACATCTGGGTACTGCCTGGAGGCCAGAGAGCGCAAAGGGAAGGGCAGCCTGAGCTTCACATGCATTGCTAAGCAATGCATGAAGAGCCTTCCCCACACGTGGGGATGCTCTTGGAACTGGCATCCATAAATACAGAAATCTGCCATTCCCAGAAGCAATTGCATATAGAAGCACTCTCACTCGTTCTATTTAGCCAGCACCAGGCTCTCCTACAGAAAGCACAATTGCTAGCAAGAGCTCAAACTTATATAATGATACTGAACAGGTGTAAACTGGAAGAGCAGCTCAGCAGGGAGAAAACCTACGCTGGCTCCCACCCCTGCAATCAGCAGAGCCTTCTCCTCAAAGTTCAAGTTTGTATCAGGAGAGAAAAGTAAGCTCTCATCAGAAAGGAAATCAAATACTTTAGTATTTTCTGCATTTTTCACTGACTGTGAATTTCCTCTCGACTTCTAAGTCCTGTTCTTCTACCAAAGCTCTCGGGAGTGCAGGCTCTCACATCAACCACTGCTAAGGGGGAAGATGAAATCAAGATGTAGTTTCCTTGTTACCCAAGTGGGACCCTTTGTGCTATATACATGGAAAACGTGACTTACTAGGTAAAATTTAAGCCCCACAAATTAGTTCGGATCCCCAGAAGATGTCTATTAGATAAAACATCTATTATAGAAGGGCTGGTAAACTGCCCTTGCTCTAATTTATTACTTCTCTGTTCAGAACAACTCACATGATGTCACTGAAGAACAGAGTTGCGAAATCCCACATTCCAGACCAGCAACCAGGAATGATTCCCAAATTAGGCAAGTGACATGTGAAATATCAGTAAAGTATCTATGAGGGAAAAAAAAAAGCAACTCACGAAAAAACAAACCAAAAAACCCTGAAGTCACATGGAACAAATTATGTTCCCCAAAACTGTCATGTTAATGACTCTTAACCTCAAATACATTTAGTCAACAAGTGCTCAGCATTTTGAGAATACAGAGCTAGGATTGCAAAATTAATTTCAAATTCAGGAGCAAGATTTACAGATTATTTATATAGCAACAATCTGCAAATATTTCCTTTGGATACTGTCATTTCACGGAGATTTTGGATGTCTCGCTTCCCACTTTAACGGCGTTTATAGTGGTGGGACTGCAAAAAACCTTCCACGCTTCCTTTGCTGCAACAGTGTGTGTATTTTTTTGCATGTTAATATGAAAAGCAAGTTTAATGTTGTTCTGAAAGCTGAGCCTTTGAATGGCTGCAGTTTCTTGCAGGGTTGAAAACCTGGAAGATCCTACTCCATGACCATCATCGAGAGGAGGACCCTTTTTCCCATTTGTTACAGTTTTGGGATTTTTTTCGTGTGGCATTTCTTGAGATTGGTTTAGAGTTTTCACTTCTCAGGTAAAATTCCCTCTTCTGGCCCCAAAAGTAGTTAAGACAGCAAGGGCAGCTGGATTGGTTTATGTTGTCTAAAGTTAGCTGAGATGCTGGGAAGTCCTCAGGAGATACACTACCTCCTGGGGCTTTATGCCTCATTCTTGAGCAACTTCAGCTATTTTCCACTAGTTCAGCCTTTTTAACACACGAAGGAGAAGAAACTACACTAAATACCTTGTATAGCTCAGACAAAAAAAATTGGATCAGAGCTTAGATGTCATTTTCTTAAGAATCAGTCGCCTGAGATTGATACTGAACAGATGGGAACAAAGCCAAAACTGGCCTAATTAAAGAACAAAGCCAAATTAAATTGTAATTAAGCAGTTTCTCGTCATCCCACACAACATGGTGGAATGTAATGGAGACACCAGACAAATATCTAGACATTTCTGATCAGGACCATCCAAAAAATTCAGAAAGCATCCAAATCATACCATCAGACAGAGGCTAGTTAAACCCAATTATGTTCAGACGCAGGCAGAAAGCGGTATAAATAAGATCCCCAGAAGGCAGGGCTAGAGCAAGGGTGCGAATGGAATTAATTGCACTTTACACATGGATAATGCTTTCCTTTTCCTCCTCCTGCTCTGCAGCTTCTCACCCGAGCACAAAAAATCCCAGCAGTGTAAGCTTAATTCTTACAGCTTTCAGAAACAGGCCAGAAGAATCTTGAGCTTTAGAATTTCTAGACTGTTTGGAATATGTTTGACACCGTACATACTGGTACAATTGCACCTTGTCAAACAGAGGAACTCTGTAGTGACAATAAATATTAATTTCCTGTGCTGATTTTCAGGCTAAATCTTAGCAGACTGAAATATCTGCCACGGGAACATGAAAAAAACACCCAAATGTAGCAGTAAAAGTCAAACAAAAGTGCCAGATCCTGCATCTACCACTGCCTGGTTTGTGCTACTCAAGTAACAGATGTTTCCGGCTCTGCATTTCAGAGGAAATTACACCGATATGCTCACACAATACAGCAAACCCTGCTGCAAATCTGCAGAATATTTATTTCAGCAATAACTCTGGCTCTACAAAACAAAAAAAAAAAATGGATGGGGAGTAAAGTTACTTGGCTTACAAGCCTACAGTGCCTCTGCATCTACCAGAGCAACGCCGAGATGAGATTAAACATGATCGCAGGGAAATTGTAGGACCAGCTATGTCAAATTTTCGTGCTTTTTCAGAAGGATTTTGTGCTGCCCACCCACTCTGCATGACTGCACGGTGAAGCTGGAAGTACTCAGCTTTGAGCAAGCTTTGCTGTTCATCTCTCCTTGTCCCAGAGGAACGGACGAAAGGCTCAGTCTGGGACAATATTGGTTCACCCCTCAATCCTAACAGCTGAGCACTTAGGGCAGAACCCTGAGTGAATTCGTACCCAGGATCCCCAGTGACTGTGAATATTGTTTTTTGAGGGTGAAGAGTGTCTTTGACTTAGGTACGTGTCCAGTGCACGGCACGATGGAGCTCCAATTTCACATAGACAAGTAAAAGTGAACGGCAGATTTGGACCCTAAGCTCTGTGACCATGAGCCAGCACTGTGCCCTTGTGGCCAGGAAGGCCAAGGGCATCCTGGGGTGTATTAGAAGGGGGGTGGTTAGTAGGTCGAGAGAGGTTCTCCTGCCCCTCTACTCTGCCCTGGTGAGACCCCATCTGGAATATTGTGTCCAGTTCTGGGCCCCTCAGCTCAAGAAAGACAGGGAACTGCTGGAGAGAGTCCAGCACAGGGCAACTGGGATGATTAAGGGAGTGGAGCATCTCCCTTATGAGGAAAGGCTGAGGGAGCTGGGGCTCTTTAGTTTGGAGGAGACTAAGGGGTGACCTCATTAGTGTTTATAAATATATCAAGGGTGAGTGTCACGAGGATGGAGCCAGGGTCTTCTCAGTGGAAAACAATGATAGGGCAAGGGGTAATGGAATCAAGCTGGAACACAAGAGGTTCCACTTAAATTTGAGAAGAAACTTCTTCTCAGTGAGGGTGACAGAGCCCTGGCACAGGCTGCCCAGGGAGGTTGTGGAGTCTCCTTCTCTGGAGACATTCAAGACCAGCCTGGATGCCTTCCTGTGTAACATCATCCAGGTGTTCCTGCTCTGGCAGGGGGATTGGACTAGATGATCTTTTGAGGTCCCTTCCAGTCCCTAACATACTGTGACACTGTGATACCAGCTGGAGGTGGCTCTTGCTTCCAAAACCTCTTCCTTCACCCTCCGGAGAAGCTCTGCAAGAGGAGTGGCAGGGTGCGACCAAGCGAGATCTGACAGAGGCTGAGCAGCAGCTGGCAAACATCTCAGGACGGGCAGGGCCAACATCACGGGCAGTGTTTACAGATAATCAATCATGTGAGCAGCGCTCACACCAATGTTTGAGAAAGAGTCTGCATCACCAATTTGACCTCTTGCCCAGCTGGGGTTTTTTTTATTTTTTTCTCTGAACAGAAATAAACTGAGGCCCCATGTTGGGAACTGGGGAAGCACACAAAAGTAAGCAGTGAAATAAAGCTGGAACAATGACCGATTTAGATAGTCGAGGGGGCCTTCTGCACATCGTCCACGTCAAAATTTCCTCATCCCAAAGAACTTCCTGCGAAAAACACAGGAGGCTTTTATTACCACATGGGTGGTGTTGGATACAGCAGCCCAATGGACCAGGGAAGCCGATGAACCACGCGCTATTTCACTGCCACCTTTCCAGTGGGACACAGCCCGCAGGAATCCATCTCTGTGGCCTTTTCCACAGCGTAATCACACGTTCCTATAGATTATACCCTGCTACGCTGACCCTGAATACAGAGTTTAATAGGAAGGAAATCAGCTCTTTCTTCTTTTCCCTCTGTTTCCCTCCATTTCAGCGTCAACGTGCCCGTCCACCCAGACATTTGGCAGCAGTGATGCTCCTGCCACACACAGGGAGCAAAAATAAATCATATCTCAGCAGTATCATGGCACAGGCTCCCCACATCCCCTCCTCATTCTCCCTGTCTGGCTTAGTCGATGGCACCGTCAGCGCGGCTTAGCACACCCCTGGGATGGTTTGCAGCTTCAAACTTTTAAGATGTGAGGTACTGGTAAATAAATTAATGCGCAAGCAATGCCTGAGTGACCAGTGGGAAACAAACAAACAAACAAACAAAAACACCATAAGGAAAAACAAAAAAAAAGAAAAAAGGAAAAAAGAAGAAAAAAAAGGAAAAAAAAGGAAAAAAGAAAAAAGAAAACAAAAGAAAAAAGAAAAAAGAAAAAGAAAAAGGAAAAGGAAAAAAGAAAAAGAAGATAAAAAAGATAAAAAATTTTAAAAAAAGAAAAATAAAAAAGGAAAAAAAAAAGAAAAAGGAAAAAAAGGAAAAAAGGGGAAAAATAAATGAAATAGAATAAAAGAAAAAAGTAGCGGGGATGTGGAACCTCCCGGGTCCGGCAGCCGGGGAGGCCTGTGCCGTGCCCGAGGGCAGCGGGAACCCGAGGCCGTTTCGCGCGGGGCAGACGCCGCCCGCGGGACCGGAGCCCGGTCCGTATCGCCGGGGCAGCGCCGGTGGCGGCGGAGCCCTGCGGCGGCCGGCGGTCGCGGGCGGGCAGGAGGAGGAGGAGGAGGAGGAGGCGCCGAAGGCCGCGGTACCGGCCGCCCCCGGTTAGCGGGGCCCCGGCCGGCGGGAGGCGGTGCCTCTCGGGGAGGCGGGTCGTGCCGGGCCGGGCGGGCGCTGCCTTCCGGGGCTCGGCGCGGCGGCGGCCGGAGCCCGGGCAGGATGCGCTCCGCCGGGCCGCTGCTGCTGCTCTCGGCCTGCCTGCTGCTGCCGCCGCTGCTGCCGCTGCCGGCCGCGCCGGGCGTCAGCGGGAGCCAGGAGCCGGCGGCGGTGAACGGCAGCCGCTTGCCCGCCGAACCGGCCGGCCCGCCCGGCAACCACAGCGGGGCCCGGCTGAGCCCCGTGCCCGCGCTGCTCCGCGACCTCTCCGCGCTCAAGGCCGCCGTCATCGGGGCCTGCGCCCTCACGGCCGCGCTCATCGCCTGCCTCCTGCTGCGCGTCTTCAGGTACGGCCCGGCCCGGCCCGGCAGGTGACGGCCCGAGGCCTCCGCCCGCCGCCTCGGGGCTCCCCTGGCCCCCGACCGAGGGGGAGGCCGAGGGTCGAGTGGGTTCGGGGAGCGGCGCGACCACCCGGCGAGGCGGCAAGCCCGGAGCGGTACCGAGCTTCTCGCCTGTTTTTTTCATATTTGTAAAGCCCGATTTCAACCGCCGCCCGTGTCAAAGCCTTGCGGAGGGGCCGTAGGGGAGCTGCCGGCCCCCCCAGCCCACACCTTCCCCCGCTTCGGCGGAAAACCCCTGCGGGAGGTGGGTTCCGAGGGGCTTTTCTTCAGGTGTGGAGTCTGTGGGTCCCGGCTCTGCGGCGATGGCTGGGGACTGGAGCGAGCTGGGACGTGTGAAAGTCCAGCTGAATGTGTGGAAAATTCATGGGTGGTTTGTTGTGGTTTTTGTGCTGTAGGGGTGGTGGGTCACTGGGACAGGTGGGCCCAGGAGGCTCCGTGGGGTCTCCATCTGTGGGGATGCTCGAAGCCCAGCCGGCACCAGGTGGCCCTGCTTGATCTGGAAAGGTCCCGTCCAGCCTCGACCACGTATGTCCTGTGCACCCATGAGATGATCATAGAATTGCCTGGATCGGAGAAGGCCTCTAAGATCATTGAGTACAAATAATGCAGGTGCTACTGTGGTAGTAACTCACGCTGGGTCAAAAAGACCAGTTTTCTTCTTCCCTTTAACGAAGCTCAAGCAGATAGGCTTGAGGAAGTGCGGCGCAGCATTGGTTTAACCACAACCTTGGTTTGACTGGAGCAGTAAGGTGTAACCCAAATCCCTAATGTCACAGTCAAGTAGATTTCAGTCAGATGGATTCAAGCTCCTGCTCCCAGCACAGAAGAAACTCCTGGTCGCTCGCAGAGCCGGGAGAAGCGCTGGTGAGCAGCGGGAAGCGGGGCAGAGGTTTGCATCTGCTTGGTGCCCCCATCTCATCCCTTTAGCGTGGCATAACCAGTGTGGGCCAGTTCATGCTGGAGTGGGTTGGAGCTGGCGCAGGCTGGAGTTATCCAGGCAGCCCTTGAAACTCATATGATGTCTCCTGCTGTGAGGGACATGAGCAAATGAAACTCAGTCCCTTTAGAAAGCCGGTCTTTCTCTCGGCTTGTTGCCAGAGCAGAAGAAAAGCAAGTATTAAAGCTCCATTTGGCGCTGTTAGCGTTAATTATTATTTATTTCAGGGTTGTGCCGAGCGTCCCCGTGGTGCACTAGAGGCTGTCCCAGGCTTGTGCGGTCTACAAATAAAAAGTTGTTGCCTGTTTGTGCCTGGCTCTGCCAGGAAGATTGCAAACTTTCAGTAGTTAACTATCTGACTTTGAGGTAGGGGCAGCAGGAAGCAGTGGGGCGACTGGAGCCGCTGGCTCTCTGTGGCGGGGAGGGAGGAGGTGTATGTGCCACGTCTCAGGTGACAGAAGTGGCTGAACAGGTGGAGTTGGCAAATTGTTCCTTGTTCTGTCTTCAAGCAGCTCCTTTGTGTTTATGTGATGGCTACAGCTGAACGCTCTGCTTCTCCTGCTTCTGAATTAATTCTGTGTACAAAGACCAGTGCTCACAACAGCACTATTATAAAGTTTGGTCTTAAAAGCCAAAGTGATACGAATTGCTGTTTTCTAAAGAAATTGACCTTTATCTAAATTCTTCTGTGTTTGCAGCAGCTGCAAAAGACAATGCAAATAAATTTGCTCATTAAAGTGAGGTGGTTCGGGAGAACCCAGTAAAATATCGAAGGGAAAATTTTTTTAATCTACAGAACCACTTTGCAGCTGTATAAAGTTGTCACAGACAACATAGCAAAGTTGTAGTAGGTATATCAGCTAGAATTAGGAAGTCTATAACTAAGTGCAGAATGAAAAGCTTAAGTTTCTACTTGTAGTTCTGTCTGATCTTGAAGATTTTATTTCCTCTGCCTCTTTTTCTTTGGGGTATAAAGCAATATCTTGTGTCAAGGAGACCTGGCATTAGGCTGGACATTTCTAGCCGAAGAAAGCAAACTGGTAGCCTTTCAAGATCTTCCCCTATAGCATAACCAGCAAACCCAGGGCTGGCTTAAAGTCACCTTGGGAATGATGGATTAGTTCTCCCATGCCAAAGTCATCGTTATGCAACCGATCAGAGTTAATGCAGCATTAAAGATATGTAAAAAAAAAACCCCTAAAAGTCTCACCACCCCACGCTGTGAGATCCCTCATATATCTTTAGCAGAACCTGCAAGGAAAATGGGAAATGAAGCTCTCGGCTTCGGAGTACAATTCTTTATCTGGCAAAGCACTTGTTTGTAAACAGCTATCCCAGTTTCAGATGAGACAAGAATACCAACAGGTATGTTTGTACAGTGTCACACTTGTAGCTGGCAATGTAGATTGGAGGAGATTCTGTTGCAGAAGAGATAAGGGATTTACCCTCAATAAATGTAAAGCTTTTCTCCATCAGAATAAGAGCTTTCTTCATATTTCGTCAAAAACATTGCAGTTTTTTTTTTTCTGAAGTGTCATGGATTCCTATTAAGGAGATTTTGCTGAAATCCAATCTTTGATTAAACCTTCACTGTGAAATTGCTCTGGGTTGCTGGAAGTAAATTATCCTTTTAGATATGGGTTATAGAGATGAAATGAACTAGTCAGCGGCAAGATATTCTTGTCACAGGCATGGGATTTATTTTTTATACGTCTTATGTTTTTGTACATCTCATTTTTATATATTTTATGTGTATATTATTTTCTGGGTTTTTGTTTGAGCAGGCGTAGATATATTTCTCCAGCTTCCCAGTTCTGTTTTTAAGACAACGTTCAGAGATTCCTCATCATTCATTTTGGGAATGTTACACTCTTGAGTTCATCTGATGGTCCCATGATTCAGAACGTGGCGTCAACCAAATGGTCTGAATTGCCTTTTCCTCTGTGGCACTATGAATGGCAGCCAAGACTCTGCTACTTGTCTGCATGTGGCAAGGCCTAATTTGCTGTAGATTTGGGTTGGGTGTTTTGTTTCTTTTGTTTTTGTTTGTTTGTCTGTTTGGTTTTGTAAGCTCAGTTCATGGCTTTGCTTTCTTTCTACCCCTGGGCACTGCATGCTCCCAAACCAAAACCATTTCTACAGCAGACCAGCCCTTATTCTCGATCACAGAGCTGGGTAGTTCCCATTACCAAGAAACACAGGGTCCTGCAGCGGCTTAAGAACAAGCAGTTCATGTGGCTAAATTCACTCTTTGAGCTCTGTTCTAGATTTTGGCTTCTTACCCCCATATTCTGCCCTACTTCTCTTCCCTGGTGCAGGTCAAGTTCATTTCATCATAATTCAGTTCTTGGGCTCAGTTCCCAGGAAGCGTAAATTTTTTGATGGGGCTGTCTGTGCTGGTAGACCCTGTACAGCCTTCTAGGGAAACTGGGTAAGTTTTTCTGCTCAGCTGAAGCCAACCCAGAGCTTTAGTTGCAGAAAGCTCTGTGCTCTAAGTGTTTGCTACGTCTCTTGACCTGCCCTCGAATGAAGAGAACACAGGCTGGAAAAGGCTGCTTTTTGTCTAGATTTTTAGAAGGAATCTATGTCCTTATTTTGTAACTCGTTGCTTATTGTCCAATTTTGATTTCTGCCTCAAATATCACTTTAAGCTTAGTTTTCCAGTAATTGCAAAACTAGTATAAATTACTGTGATGGAGGAGAGAGGTTCAAGCATATGATCGTGGAATACAAGACCCTTTGTTCTGTGAGCTGGGCAGTTGCTCAGGGCCATCTAAGGCTTAACCCCAGAGAGTTTGACTGATTTAAAATTAATTGTGTTATGACCAGTTAGAGTACTCCAGCAAAGACAAGACCTCTGCCAGGAACAGGAAAAAAAAAACCCTCACCATTAAAATGGCTTTAAATGGAGAAGACACAAAACCCCACCACAACACAACAAAACAAAACAACCGAACTCAAAACAGGTATTTGTGACCCATGTCGAAAGCTTCATTTAAGCTGCATGTAGTTTTAGTAGGGCCACAGAGAATGACAAACGGGACACTTGTCCTGGGTCTCAGAGGTCCTCACTTTGGGAAGACTGACTTGTCTGGCTGTGGGCATGACAGCAGAAGGAAGGAGGCGGAAGGAAGGGAGAGGAGATCTCTCTCTCATACTGTCCTGGGCTCTTTACAGCTCTGATGTGAACAGTCCCAAAAGAGGTTGAATGCTGTTCCCTGTCGGATTCGCTGCCTTGAAGAATTCGGGTAGGTTAGAAAAGTTTCTGTAGCTCTGCCCTGTAAAACAAGGATACTTCTCGAGCACATCTCAGATGATACCGGTCTGGCCGCACCGTGATGTTTGGAAGTACGTGCTGGCACCAGTACTGACCACCAGGTGTGAGTGGCTGTATTTCAATTACTTACAGGCATCACTGCTTCACTGAACCACAAAAACAGCTCATTTAGGTGTTCCTGAAGTTATTCCCAGTAGCAGTCTCTGATCCATCCATCCTATTAGTAGCACAGTTAAGCAAAGGGACGCTTTTGCTCTTTGTGGCTGCATGTAGTCCATCTTAAGGACTTTATTGTTAGAAAACACAGCACTTTCACTCTGCTACAGCAAAATGTATATTCAGAAAACGTGTGGACTTTGCTTCGTGGTTTAACTGTGTCGCATATGGCACCATCCAGAGAGCAGGTACCCAGACACATCGACAGGAATGAAATATCACTGATCTAATTCATCAGCTGGTAGTAACTCTGGAGTTTGCCCAGGTTTATATTTCCATAGTTGTTGTTGGGTTTTTTTTGTAACTGCTAAGGGAGCCCATTAATGGCAAATAAACTGATCCCAATTCTATTCCTGATGTAAAATTGTTGCAGTTACAGGAGGAAGATTGTAGCTTGCTCAGTCAGACTTTCAATAAGCACCCTCCTAGGAAGTGTCAGGTTTTGGTTTTTTTGTCTTTTGTTTGTTTGGTTTTTTGGTGGTTTTTTTGGTTTGGTTTTTCTTTTTCTTTTTCTTTTTTTTTTCAGAGAGTGGTTCCCTCCCTCTGCATTTCTTGGTGGGAAGTGTTAATGCTGGATAAGAAATGCAGAGACCTTTCTCTCTGGGTCAAGAAAAGGATTATCTTTGAATATCAGGATTGTTGACTAAAATAGATGAGAGGCGTAAACAGTATAATGAACTGGTGGGTTGACTTGAGCGTTTATTCCCCCACATGATGCCTCAGAAAGGAGGATGAAGTGCTGCATATGACTGGGGCTTGATCAAAATAGCCCCCGGTCACAATACAGAGACACAAAGTCAGCATTCTGCTCCAGCCCATCTCTGTCCGTTGTCCCTGCCCGCAGTGTGTGGCGCGGTGGAGGGAGCACATCTGATTTCTGAGGAACCTTCCTCATGATGATGCAGTGCAAGATCTGTAGCAGCCCTTTCTAATTACGGGGAGGTGGCTGAAGTCAGACAGCAGAAGCAATGTGATTTTTTTTTTTTTTTTTTAAAGTGTGGATTTTACTACACTGAAATACCCGGTGCTGCTTCTACCCTGGCTAAACCACTCGGGAAGCGTTTCAGCTTGTCGTTATGCAAGGGGCATAGGCTGACCACAGCTTCCAGCAGACTTGTTTGCTTTAAAAAAAACCCAACCTACAAAATGAATGTGACTGGAAAGGAGATCCTCTTTTTGCCCATGAGGGCTAATGTGTCCTGCTCCTACCCAGGAGGTCTCCAGAGTTCACGAAACATTTGTATTCTGTTGTTCCTGCCCTGTGCTACTCCACTGACTCGGCTGGTTGTCTGTAAACAAAAGATGCTGCCTCGTCCCATCCACTGGATAAAGTGCTTTTCCTTTTGTGTCCTGGTCACTGATAATTACAGGGATCCTACCAAGGTTCAGGAGTTTTAATGTGCAGCTGTTTCCTGACAGGCAGGTTTATATTGTGTGCATGTAGGGACACTCCCCAAGGCTTTCCTTTAAAGTTAGCTTGGGCAGTTCTAGTATTTATGAAGCCAAGGGGAGCTGTTCCAGTGAGCAAGTGTGAGAAAACAGACCACTCAAAAGTACAGATTAATGACAAATTAGCTAGGTAATCTGGTGTAGAATTAATTGAGGAAAAAGATGCAAGAAAAGACCCTTTTGCCCTGCCAATGGCAGACAACTGATTGTAGCAGCTTAGCCAAAAACCTGCAGCGAAAGGAGCTTCCTCTCTTTTCTAAATGAGTGCTGTGGTTAAATGAGGGTTGGAGAGGATTAATAGATCACTGTGCAGCGAGTTCTGCTCCTATTTAAAAAGTGTAGCCCAAATAGACTAATTGATGGCTGGAGGCTAAAGGGTTCTAGTTTTCCATTCCTAAAAATAGCTATTCTGGAGTAATTGCTTCAAACACTCCAATATTAACTGTCGTAAGATGAACTCCATAGAGTAAGTTATGTTTTCTAATGGAGGGAAGGAGGAAGCCAGTGGGGCCTGATAGCAGGTATGGTCTTAAACAGGTGAACCTATGGAAACATGTACATGTAAGGCAAAATGGTAAAGCAGTGCTTGGTTTGTTCTGACAGGTGGATACAGGTTAGTTTTGGTCTATTTAGGCTTCACAGCGTGAGTAACTGTCTCTTAGGAAAGCAAAGCATTCCTTGTAAGATAAGACCTCCATGTGTCACTTCGCTGCTATGTCTTGGCTGAGAAGCAGAAGAGTGTAGAGAAGTGTTTTCAGGAGGATTTTCAAGTGTTTGGGTTAAGAGTCCTACTATATTGGATATAAAATTGCTTGTTGTAACAACATCAGCAACAGAACAAACCAGCCCGTGCTCTACGTGACACAGCGGCACAGATTGCTATAAAGATTAGATGACAGGAGACGGCTTTTTTCTCACTTCTGAGGCAACCTTGGCCTTCAGAACAGGGAGGAAATGCAGACTGCTCCGTCCCCAAGCCCGAGACCTGTTTGTTCAGCCTTGGACTACTGCCCACACCCAGTGCCAGGCAGAGGCACTGAGGCTTCCCCGATTGAAATTTCCTTTAAGACGGGTGCGGTGGCAATGCAAACGCAGGCCTTGAATCTCAGTCTTTCTGTAGTGCTCTCACTTTGGTTCCAGCTGCTGTGTAACTCTCCAAATGGCATCTGTTCTCGATACACAAATGACGGGGTTGAATCCGGCACACCTTGCGTGACGTGCCTGGGCAAGGCTTCTTGACAGTGGAAGTGTGCTCAGGGCGTGCTGTCTGCTCGCAGTGGTAGTTGTGATTACTAACATTTAAGGGCTGCTTGCTTGTGCCTGCACCAGCTCCCTTCTCGTGCTTGGCGGTTGCCAGTTTTGTTTCATAAAAAGTGAAGGGGAAAATTCTGCAGTTTGTTAATCAAAAACATCCATGTTTCTCCCCGAAGGCTGACCATATGCATCAGCACCTTTTTCAATGTATAATTGCAATACTGGATTCATGCATGAGCAGTGTGACCCTCCTACTAGGCATGAAAGGAGTAGCTAAAATAAAAAGAACCCACACAATGCAAGCCAGAGGCAGAGAATTAGTTGAAAAGCTGAGTGTCAAGTGTTTGTTAATTGAAAGTGAGTGTTAGAAAATAGATCTCTCAGAACTGTGGGACATGCAGTGCTTAAGCATCTCCATCTGAAAAGGAAAGTAAGGCTAGTGTCTATAGGAGGAGAGGTGGTTGGCACAGTTAGTTTCAAATGATGGTTGATTATTTTTCGTGGCACACGTTGCAGAGCGTGAAACTTCCCAGACGAGTTCCAAGGTTGTTGCTCTGGGAGTCCTGATCTTGGCCCAATGGTAAGAAGAGAGAGCAGGCTGTTTGTACCCAAACATCACCACCTCCTTGCTCCTTATAATCCTGCCTAGAACATTCTCCTGTCTCAGCAGGGCTTAACCTGGGCTTTTTAATCTAAACACGGACACTAAACCGTTGGCTGTTTCAGCTGATTAAGACCACGTCTCACTTATTGAGTGTGGCAGCAGGAGGACGCAGTGGGCTGCTGTGCTCGTATGCCTGCCCTGGATGCCAGAGGATCTCTGCTTTGTCAGCTGCCCAGAGACTGATGTTCATCTGGATTGCAGTTGACGAGAAACTCTGCTCTACACTGACAGGCACAAACTGTGGCCTCAGAAGGACAGCGGGAGGGGACGCGGGCTGGCTCCACAGCCTTCGTGTCTGGGGAGGTCTGAACCAAACAGGGCAGTGATTCAGTGTTGGTGGAAACAGCTTTAACCTCTCCAAGGAATATTTTATAAAGGTGATCTTTACCTTCCCACCTCTGTGTTTCAGGTCTGGCAAGAGGATTAAGAAGACCAGGAAGTATGACATAATCACCACTCCAGCCGAGCGGGTGGAAATGGCTCCTCTGAACGAAGAAGATGATGAGGATGAAGACTCAACAGTGTTTGATGTGAAATACAGGTACTGCTGCAAGCCCATCCAGTTAGGTTTGCTCACTCAGCTCTTATTAGTGAAGACAGCTCTTTTTTTTCCTCTGCTGGGCCAGCTTGGCAGAGATGAGGCAGTCGCAGTCTCCCTTTCACTTTGCCCAAGCATTGCCGCTCTCCCTTACGGCCCCTCTGCCTGTTCTCAGCACACACTGCTCTCTCCTGCTCTTGTAATAACCACATCGCTGCCCGTCGGCTGCCTGCCCCCCTCTTTCCTCTGCAGAGCAGCACAAGGGGATACATGTGCCCCAAATATTTAAGAAGCTGAACAGGCTCTAAGTGTCTCCACACCCTCTGGACAGAGCTCTGCATCAGGGCCTGCTTTCCTGGGTGTTGCTCTTGCCATGAGCCTGGGAGGAAAATGATGGTGAATCTCCACCAACCTCTGGGTTTGTACGAGAGTGTTCTCGTGGTGTTTTGTGGCAAAGAAAGGACTGTGGTCCCTCGCTGATGTCATTAGCAGTTATCCCTTAGCAACAATTTTTCCTTAAACTCTGGGTTTGTACCAGAGTGCTCTCATGTTGTTCTGTGACAAAGAAAGGACTGTGATCCCTCACTGATGTTGTTAGCAGTTATCCCGTAGCAACAAACTTTCCTTAAATGTGTTTGCTTTTTTGAGAAAGAAACAGTGTGACAACCCAAAACTTTTTGGTGCCTATTCTGGGCCTGAGATTTATAGGAACCGCTCAGCACATAAAGATGCTGAGCATTGATTTATGGCATGAGGGTATCTGCATCTCTTATTTTTATTTGCATCAAGCCATCCACAGCATTTGAGTTGCATTCTCATCCAAATAAGGCCTACTCTAAAATCTGTTTCACTTTGGCTGAAATAAGCTCTCCTAATTATAAAAACACAGATCTTGACAACTCTGAACTGGAGATTTTACACAATTCACTCATTTCGCCCATCTCCTGATTTTGGAAAGGGGGAACAACATGTTTGCTCTAAGCATGTGTGTGCCAGCATCTAGAACACATACCACCATGTGCTCTGCTGGTTGTTTCCAAAATAACTGTGTTATTTCTCTAGAAAAGTGAGGCAATAGTTGAAAGCTGTGAAACAACGAAGGGTGTGAGTTGTGCCTTTATCTGTAAATAATTAGTTCTTGAATGAGAAGACTCCTGTCAGTCATTGCCTGTTGCCATTCTCTATGGCTGCCCTGTGTCTGCGCTAATAATTTCAGGCTGTGCAGTTTTTCTTTGGGTCTGAGCTTTGTTAAACCCAGAGTGCAGAGATCTGTCTCACCATGAGCTCCTCTAACAGCTCATGTCTCCTGCCCCTCTTCCTCCTGAGTACTTTCTTTTTGAACTTTTGGTACCAAGATCAGAGGCGTTTTCCAAAGACTGAGAACAAAAGATTCTCAATCATGACAGTGCTTCAGGATTAAGATGTCTAATAGTAAAATATTAGCTGAACAAAGAAGAGAGCTTGCTGGAAACCACGTGACTCATAAGAGCTGTAGTTGTGTTATCTGACGTTGGTTCCCCAGAGCACGCTCTGTGCTGATGCTTTCACAAAGGTTTTTTGGTCTTTGTGGGCTCCTTCGCAGTACAAATGGCTTTTCACCTCTGTGATGCTCTGTTCGGAGACCATAGGGTTTTTTGGTTCTTAGCCAACCCCTCCTCTCCTCAGCTGTGGCACCAGCTATTAAATTCCACGTTTTCTGAAGTCCTTGCTATTTCAGACATACAGTTGTTTAGCTCAAACAGAGCTATCTCCATCCAGAGTGGGGAGAATACTCTGCAATCTCTCTTGTATCAGTTTAGTTTTCCATTCAGATGAAGGTGCATCCTTGCCAGCAGTAACTAGTGGTTGTGGCAGCTGTTTGGGTTTATTCAAGCAGCCTCCCAGCAGCGGTGCTTACTTGGCTTATGGCACAACAGATTTCTGGCTTGTCTCTGCTACTGAGTCTTGGCGAGGGAATTTTGACCGGGAATTTTGACCAGGTGCTGCTTTGGTGACTGTACCATCACTGGGATTGCTTTTGGAGAGGCTAAACTTGATGCAGCCCCATGCTGCAGCACTATCCGCTGGTATGGTGCCCATGGCTGAAGAGTCATTATTCCGATTTCCTTAATTTATTTCTGTGCAAGCCACTGATACTGAAAGATACGCCTGCGGGCTGGACTGCCCGGCGCTCAGTGTTGTAACATATGTGCTGCCGTATCTACATCAGAAACCAACTTCCTATAGTCATTTAAACCTAGAATTTTCAAAGTCTCCCTGGCTCCTGAATATCACATGAAATTAGCAGGAGTCTTTTGTCCTGTTCAGTTTTGATTTAACGGCTGTGAAACTATGGCAAAAACAGTCTGTTCTCCATGAAGTGATGATTTGCAATAGTCTTTGCTCAGTGCTCTCCACTAGAAAGGCACCAAAAGTCTTTTTTATATACAGTCTTCAGAAAACATGGGAATGGAGAGGGAAGGGAACCAGTTTTCCAAAGAGCGGTGTAGTAGGGACATGTTGGCTGTGCGGGACTGTAAGCATTATTCAGTTTAAGTCTTACTTGTATGTACTGTAAAACCATCCTGTGCTTTCAGCTCTCTAGGGTTACCACCAGTGTGGTGGTAGGGAAAAATCTGAAGACCTGGCCTGGACTGCTGTGCCATTAAGTAACTTCTGTGCACAATACTGAGTACACCTGACTGATATGCAGGTCATAAATAGAGTCTTGTTTTGGGTTTGTAGCCTAAGTGTTCACTGAGGATGCTGTGGGTAGGCTCTGGGCTGGTCTGTGTGAGGTCTCCTCCCATCGTTGAAAGGTCAGTACTGGCACTCGGCATCTGTGTTTGGGGGAGTAATTGAGATTCTGTGCTGTCTCCCCCACGTAATGAAAACAGCACTCTAATTAAAAGGCAGTTAGTGTCTAGCAGCAACAGGGGAGAGGCTACAGATACCTCTCCAATTGTTCTCATGCAGTTAATTTTCTTCCCTTTAATGCTTTGTCTTTGTGTGCATTTGTTTCCAGTCTTACCTGAGGCATCAAAGAACAGCAGACAGTGTAAATTGGGCTGTTGGATGAAGGTTGTTACTTTTTTTCCCCTCCCTTTTTTTTTTTTTTAGGAGGCTATAATGTTAGAGGCTCCCAGTAGATCCCACCCCCTACTTCCCTTGGGCTGTGGAGCAATGAGAAATAACCACCTTCCTCCTTTAAAGCAGACTAGTGAGACCACTTCAAAATCTTAACCAAACACGATGCTTTTTGTGGATGCAAAAGCCACCCACTGCCTGCCTCCAACAAACACAGGAGTGCATGTGCACCAGATTAGGTAGCCCCTTTGTGATCTCTGTAGCAGGGAAGCAGTTCTGACGACAACCCCTCTAATCCTGCAAGCATAATTTCTGTGTGACGAGTTCTGAAAGTGTAAATGAAAGATTGTCACAGAGCAAATATGCCAAGTCGCTTAGACGTTAACGTTTCCTTGAGAAGCTTCATGGAAACAGTCTTTTTAATACAGAGGGTGGTTTTCTGTATGTGTTTGCTCTGGTATTGAAAGAGGCATTTGGATAAGAAGTTCAGGAATTGTTCTGAAATTATTGTAGAGCTACACAGAGAAAGCAAACTGAACGTGGAGAGGGTGTTTGTTTCCTGATCGCCAGCTCAATCTGTACTGCTGAAAGCTGAAAAGTAGCCCTGTCCAATTGATTTTTTTTTTTTGTGGACCATATGGACTGTATTGGTCATTATTTTCCAGATGTCAGATATTTTTCAAGTTTTATGATGGGATTACGCTTGCTGCACATCTTGGGAAATGAATTAGTGGAAAGCTAAATCCCATGCTCCAAGTATGCTCTTTCTCATCCTACCAATAGATCTCAATTTTAAGATTTCCCTCTGCTCTTTGCCCCTTTAGCGCTTTCTTTCCAGAAGACAAGGGAAAGCCGTGCAGGTTTCATGATCTTCTACCCAGTGGAGCTAAGCCATTGATTGATCAGGCAGTTGGCACTGTGATACGGGAGAAGAGAGGAGCGAAATAAAGTAGGTTACTGGCAAATGTCCCTGACAAACTGGTGTGGGTGTCCATCCCCCATCACAAAACACTCTGTTTCGTGTACTAAGAGAAGAGAGATTAAAACAGCTGCAGAAAGAAACAGTTTCTGAAAAGGTAAATAAAATTGTTAGCTTATTAAGCTTATTAACTCTAGTGTAGATCATTGGGGGATTTCGTGTCAGCTTCAATAGAAAACCGAAAACAAGTACTGAATAAATTCTGTGGCGCCTCGCACATGAAAGGCTTGGAACGCGCTTCAGTAATCTGGGCTATCAGCAGCGTCTCTTCTCCCCGCTGACTTGCAGCTGGTGGAGGCTGCGCGTTTCGATCTTACTCTGCTCGCTGAGCCCAGCTGGGTGAATGTCACAACTGTCCCTGCAGAGCACTTTGAGCGTGGGGTGATGTGTGCCATGTGAGAGCCCGGAGTTAGGGAAAAACGTAAAATTTGAATGCCAGAGCTGGAGTTGTCCCAGCTCGAATGTCAAGCTCCTAAGTAAGTACTGAAAGTTTTTCTTGGGGTGGGTTGAAGCCTCCATCCTTCCTGTTGGCTAAGTGAAATTCCTCAGTTTGTTTTCCACAAGGATTGCCTTTTTTTCCCTCTGACAGCAGCAGCACCAGCAAAACGCCGAAGAATTTTAGGAATGCATCTTCCAACTGCTCTTGAAAGCAGGAAGATTTATGTGCAAGGCGTGGTGGCAGGCAGAGAGAAGAAGACAGGAAGATTTTTTCAGCCGTCATGAGACTAAAGGACATGAGAGTTCACAGGGTGTTTCAGAGGAAAGATGCACCATGTAAAAAGCAGGATTCATCCCTTTTTCAGGCACTGGTAGCATTGAACTGTGTGGAAACATCTTCCTCGCAGTTGCAGGGCTCAGCCTTTGATGTGCTTGAGTCTTTTGGGACTCTCTGTAGAATGCAAGTTACACTATTGCTATCTTCTCTTTGAATACATCCTTTCCAGATCCTGACTGTGTGTGCTGCTCTGAATGGAGCCTCGTATTGTCTGCTTGTCACAGCAAGGTGTTGACTCTCAAGGGAGCAGCTCTAATGGATTTTTTGCCAGCAAAAGCTGCAGGCCATTCTGGATGATGCTAGGTGAATTGTGCTGGGGTTTGTAGCAGCTTAATTTATTTTCTTTCCCCCCCAGCAGGCAGCAGTGACAAGTTGTGTATAAATGGAGGGGTATCATTTATCCTTATCTGAAGGGGCGTGCAAATCACTAACACAGTCAGCTGCTTACTCTAAATAAAACAAATTGCCAAAGCTTTGGTGCTGTTGTTCAGGATTTCCCATGGGTCCACAGCAGGAGAGGAAAGAGGTGGTCAAAAAGCAATTTTTGTTTGATTTTGGAAGGCTGGGTTCTTTCCTCAAGCAGCTCTGACAGTTGTTACAAGGCACACACAGTTCCTCTGCCTTGTTCAGTTGATGAGGCACTGGTGGTGCAGTCCTGCGGGACAGCTCTGGCCTCCTTTGTGGAGTGTAACAGGTTTTTATTAAGACTTTTTATTTTTTTCTTTTGAACCCTGAAGCAGTTAAAGCAGTAGGATGTCAGGAGGAGAATCCATAGCAAGGAGGACAGGCCACACGTGTGGTTAGTAAGGGGCCGGGCAGGTGGGAAAAAAGCTGTGAGGTCCACGATGGTGCTTCATATGCAGCGAAATAGCAGCACCCCTGTGCACGCTCCTTTCTCTGGACCGCACAGTGCCTGCTCACAGGATTTCAGCATCTGGGTTTTATCTGATAGAACTTTGCTTTTTTTTCTTCGCTTGGTCTAGTTTCTGCTGGCGTGGTGTTAACATCACCTCAGCGCCCGATGTCACCATAGAAATCAACGGCTGGAGGGAACAGATGGCAGTCACAGTGAATAATGCTGCCTTTCCCTGTGTGCCTTTGTCATTGTTTGCTTTTTTTTCCCACTTTGCACGTGGGTTCTTGTCTCTGCCTGCGAGCTATTTAACTGCAGATCTACAGCTGTACTAATTCTTCCTGTTTTCCAGGTAAAGCAGCTTCCTGGAGCGTTGGTGCCCTGCAAGATGTCATTCTGCTGTCGAGGGACCTGCTGAAGCCCTAACTGTGAAAGGGGAGGCTTTCATCTCTGCAGCGTTACGACCAAACCAAGCCTCACCTCCTCGAGGTGCTGTTTGTACAGCAGCAGGCCGTGGATCTTCTGACCAAGACATCACCGTTCGGTTCCCTGGTTTCCAGACTGCTGTGTTGGAATGACCAGAGTTCCTCTTTGCAAACTCAGCTCTCTCTTGCTTGAGGAGGGCTGTGGTGTCACTAAAGCACGACAAGACGTGGCCGTGTGTACCAACGTGCAGCTCTTTGGGGTCTATATAAGTTTTGCAGAAGAAAGAACACAAGGAAGATCGAACCAAGCTACCCCAAGGACTTATTTTGTGAAATCCTAATTCAGTACTTCAGTCACAGTTAAACTTTGGTTGTTGTTAAACAGATCACATGTTTAAAAAAAAAAATCCAAGTGTATTTTTTGGGCCTTACAGAGGTGACTTAAGACTTTAGGTGGTAAAAATATAAGCCACACTGAAATGCCACACTGTTTAGTGTAGGATTTGGGGGAGAGAGGGGGGGAGAGGTTGACTCATGTAAAAAATTTTCTTGACTTGCTACTGATTTTTTTTAAAAACAACAATTGCACTAAGCTTTCGTGATGACATTCTCATTGTCCCAAGGAGCTCTGATCACACCAACTTGAGTAAAAGAGACCAGAGGGAAATAGGAAGAATCAGGCATGCCCTAAACTACAAGAATCTTGGATTAAAGAAGATATATTTTTGTATTTTTTTTACCCTTCTACAGGGAGTAAAATCCAGTGTTTTGTACTGTCCTGTGCTGACTGTAACTTGTCTACAATTCATCTGTATTACCTTTTTTCTAAGCAAAGTAAGTTCCCATGTGGAATGCTTAAACTGCAGAAAGAACACCTCTTATTTTTCATGGAAGCTTCATGTAAGTGATCTTAATCTGTATCAAACTGGAAGTTTTCCCCTACTACCTGCTTGTCAAATCCCCTTTAACTCAAGGATGCATTTTTTTAACCGTAACTCCATGCTGTGCTTTGTGCTGCAGAGGTCAGAGCTGTGGGATGACACTGTGAGGATGAGGTAGCCACGTCTGGATGGATTGGATTTAGGAGCCCACAAGCATGTGTGCTTTCCAGGCCCTTGTTAGAAAGGGCAAACCTAACTGGTTTACTTTCTTGACTTTGTGGTTTTCCTCTAAAGTAACCACAGATGCAGTTTAAGCTTTACTGTTTACTGCACCCCTTAACACCTTTTGATTTTGGGGTTTTAAGCTGGCTGGAACCTTGTTTCTCTTGGGGAATGTGTGTTTTCCAATTGATTAAGGATTGTCGCACTGTTTGCTTGACCCTCTACAAGCCTCCAGCAGTTACAGCCCCTCAAGGAGACTGCAGAGTTCCTGGCAAAGGACCAGCCTTGCAGTGAGCTGCCAGTTTTGAGTTTTGGTGAGTTTTATTTTTATCTTTTTTGAAAGCCTGCTGGGATCTGAGGCTTGCTGAGAACACTGAACTGCGTTGTCGTGATACCACAATCCATGCCAGTTCTGTGCGGTTCCCTTGGGCCCTGCAGTCAGTAAAAGGAGGTGAAGGGGAATTTTTTTTTTTCCCTTCCCAGCAGCCTTGCACTTTCATCAAAGAAGCTCTCATAACACAGCCTGCTTTCCCTTGCCATGACTCAGCAAAGGCTTTGCAAACAGCCCACTCAACCTGGACGGAAAAATCCCACAGCAGACTGGTTGTGTTCATATTAGTCATCACGGCAATATAAAAATTTTCATTCACAGGATGAGTTGGAGTCCTTCCGCATTACTGTTACTAAGCAATATTTCAGATGTCAGATGGGGCCGAGCAGGTTGGGTTCTGGCTGGGACCAGTAGGTTGAACGTTGAGATAAGATCTGAGGCTCTTTCCCTGCCGAGGTAAAACAGGTTTCAGACTTAGGCTGGATGATTCTGAAGGAATTGTGTCTCTTCGGGGCTGAAGTACTTTGAAGATGGGAATTGAACTTCTTAGGCAGACTGAGCCCTTTTGAAGTCAGAGAAGTGGTGATGCTGAGAGGAGAGAGAGAGAGGTTAAAAGCTTGTTTGCATTTGCAGAAGAAAGTGATGGAACGAGGTGCTGCCCTGTCTGAGCAGACACCATGGCAACATGTTCATGTCCACTTTTCCACCAAACTCATTAAGCTGAGCATCAGGCCCTGGGTGAGTGGTGGAGAGGAGGTGTAGCCTTCTCTTTGCACAAAAGAAAGGCGAGACCAGGTTACATAAGAGAGCGATGAGAGGAAAACGTGCATAAAGGACACTTCTCTTTCTTTAAGGGTGAGTCAGTTCTTGAAATCAGGATTTTTTCGAGCAACGTCAGGTCATTTGCAGAGTTAGGCTGGCAAAGGCCATTCGCTCTCATTGTTTGTGGCTGAAAGAACCCCACCGTTTCCGTACTGTGGCCAAATCTCAGTGGTGAACAGGGACCAGGTATTTAAGCTGTTGAAGGTGGAGGCGCTCAACTGCTGCTGGGATGCTCTGGCTCCTCAGGGAAGTCCCAAACCGTGTGCTGTAAGCTAAAGGAAGTGTTTATAGGGAAGCAGCAGCTGCTTGGTGGAAAGAAAAAGCCAACCTCACCGGTTACTTGTGGTCATGAAAATCATTCGAATGCTTTGTTTGATACTCAGTTGCTGTTGCAAATGTAAGGCAATGTTTACCTCTACAAAAGTTGCTGTATGTGATTTAAAGTGTCTGGTTAAATATTCTATAGCTATATTTAGTTAAGATTTTAAGAGCACTTGATGTGACTCATCTAATAGTATATATATGAATATTTTTTTAATGGTAGGAATTAGTTTAAAAAATAGTTTTAATAATTTGAACTGTTTGGTTTGGGTAGTTCTAGGAGTTCATTGGAGAAGAAATAACCATTAACCACTACATGAGTGTTTTACCTTAATGTTCTGTGTATCTTACACTGCAGATTTACTCTGGTTGTGACTGTAACATGTCTTAGTATCTGCTGCTATTTTGTGTTGCGTAGTCAAACTTGCTTTTTTCTAGAGCGTTTTTAAAGGCTTTTCTGTTAAATTGAAAAGAGAAACATTATTACAGATGTCTGCCTGTAGCTCACTCACTGCTCACAAAATGTACTGACTAGTAGCAGAGTCAAAGCGAGCAAACAAATGAAGAGGCTTTTCTATTTGCACACGCTGTGCTGTGGAGGAAAAACCCTGCCACAGAATTGCAACTGCTTTACTCCAACCACAGCCCTGTCGCTGGAGACTACATTTGAGAATCGTGTTCTACGTTTGCCTGCGGAATTAAGTCAGAAGTACAGATACCTTTGTATTTGGGTTTTGGGATGTGTATTTGGTTTGTTTTTTCTTTTTTATTTTTTCCCCCAGAAAGTTAGCATACAAACGTGCTTATCTTAAGCCCAAACTGACTTGTAGAAGTCAACAACCACTAGCAAAGCTTGAACACACAGGCACGAATGCATTCAAATGTTTTGTTTGTAAGTGTTCCCTCTAATTCGCTGTACGTGGTACAATCTCTGCAGGGTGGCAGGCTCTGGTTTTCATTAAGGGTTTTTTCTTCTGATCGAGGAGCTTCTGCTGCTGCAGTTTTTTGTGTGAGGAGTTATCAGGACCGTGTGTTTTGTTTTGTGCAATTGCTTGAAATTTTTATATTTTTTAAATGTTTAAGAGGATTTGTCATTGTGACCAAAGCTTCTTTTTAAGAAAAAAATTGGTAAAATGAGCTCGAATAGACTTCTCATGTTTCAGTAGAAACTTCCATTATTAAACATGTTCTTGAAATCCCCCTTGTGCTGTGTGTTATGTTTAAGGAGGGAATGGGAAAGGGATTGTTGCTTGCTGAAGTTTGGTGAAGGTGAGTGCAGCTTGTGTGATCCCTCCTTGGAGGGCTGCAAGTCCCTTTGTCCCTGAGCCAGAGCATGGCAGTAGGGGAAGCTGGGTTTAGCGGCATGGTACAAGAGTATGTTTAATCACACAAAGTCCCCACCGACCATCAAGAAGCTAGGCTTACATCTGGATTCAAAAGTCAAAAAAACCTCTGCGATAGGGAAGCTATCAGCACCTCCAACTACAACCATGTCTGGTACCTTGGAGCCAACAAACTGCAAACCTGCTGTCCCAGACTCCCAGCCCAGGTGTGCAAACCAGCCATGTCGCCTCCCTGGGCTGGCCAGGCCACACCACAGCCATTAAGCAGCCTTCCTTCCACTTCAGTCTTGCTTGACGGAGTTGCCCATCTCTGAAGCAATTTTGCACGGTGAGCTGCTGAAGTGCTGGAGATAAGGACGAGGGCAATCTGAGGCTTGCTCGTTTGTCCGTGTGCGCGTTTTAGCAGTACTCTGAAGACTTTTCCTCTTACGTGGGGTGCAGACACACCTGGAGCAGCTACAGGACAGACTGATCCAGTCCCCCAAGCATGAATCAGCTCGCCCTCCTCTCCCACGTACCAGGTGATTGTTCCTGCCTTGATGTCTTCATGTCTTTAATAATAATCTAAGAGTAACGAAGTGCTGCAGACAAAAGGCAGCTGCTGTCCAGCCAGTGCCTTTTAAATTATGTCCTGCCAGTAAAGCACAATCTAATTCAGCACACTTAACAAAAGGCTGTCAGGCCTCAGCCATGAACCAGCTGTTGTGCTGCAAAGGGAGTTTGTGTAGGAAGTTCAAGACCCATCAAGGTGAGCTCCTGCCTAACGAAGGCTAGAGATGACAGGCTCCACAAATGAAGATGTCACGTAATGGAAAGGCAACAGCTGCGATCTCTGGGTGTACTTCCCTTTCTGAGGGGGGCTCAAGTGGAAGACGAGGAAATTACCAAAAATCCGGTGTGAAGTGTTAGCCAAGTAAGAGCTGAAAAGCTAGAGCCTGGTGAAGGTAATTGCGGCTGGGGCTCTAGGGCAGAAAGGGTAAGGCTCAGGTTAGCCCTTTCTGAATTTTGACATGGTGGAATCTTGAAGATACAGCTAAGTGCTCACACAACAAAGATTTTCTCAGGCAAGTGTTCAGCTGTATATTTTTTAAAGTTGAACCTATATAAAGTATCCAGGAGAGTTCTGCATGGGCCAGAGTGTAACACAACTCCCCCTCTCCCACAGGTAGCTGTTGCCACCATGGTACAAGCTGCTGCTCTTATTAGCAGGTCTGTGTGCAAGCGTGAGGTTAACTGAACAGAGCTGCTTCATGCACATTTATAACCCTGGAAAAGGGAGGGGGTGCCTTTCTCATATGTCTTAGTGTCTGTGATCTTTGGATGCCTTGATACTGATAACTGCAAAATTGCCAGCGATGTTTGCAAGTGCTATCAGAGAGATGTTAGCTTAACACCGAGATGATTTGAATTATGCCTGACAATGAGCTCTATTAAGAGTATGAAGCAGGAATAGCTCTTAATTGCTTAAGACCAGGTAGTCTGTAACTAGGCTGCACAAAACCGTCATTGAAGATAGTTCATTTCCCTATCA
The DNA here is from genome assembly GCA_020746105.1 of Trogon surrucura. Lineage (NCBI taxonomy): Eukaryota > Metazoa > Chordata > Aves > Trogoniformes > Trogonidae > Trogon > Trogon surrucura. The sequence goes on along the minus strand of CM036627.1, from coordinate 15,405,350 downwards.
GCTGGCAATTACCAATTTCTAAGAGACCTGAAACTCTTCTAGCTCTGATTTCTAACAGACATCTACTCCTCCGAGCTCAGCCAACTAAGCTCCCAGCTGGCTTGCTTCTCCTGTGACCATTTGCTCATGGCATGTTAAATGACCTGAATGTAATTCGAAACAGCACTTCTGTCTCAGGAAAAACAACTCTTCAGTTCACAGAAGCAGTATGGAAGGGGTGGCCATTGCTTTTAAAGCAAAGGAAAGGACCTTAAAATTCCCATTGCAGTTCTTGATGGTTTATGAGGCATAAAGCTGGTTTCCAGGCATTTTGCTTCCCTCCTGATGGTTGCCCACAAGCTGTCCTGTTCACTCCTCTCCGTGCTGGGGGACCAGCAGCACTGAGGAGCCCAGCTCCCCCCAGCTCCAGGGGAGACCCTGCTTAGGCTGTTAGGTGGGAAAGACAGGTCCTAAGGGGCTTGAACAGCCACTCTGAAGCTTCAAACAGCATGTTTAATCTCTATTTTGGAAGAGATTACAATCTTAATTGCCAAACCCTGGTTTAAGAACACGCTCCTGGATGTTTCCTCCCAGACAGAGGGAACCCACTGATCTCCATGTGAAGCAAAGACTAGGATTCCCTGGCCAGAGTTTCAGCTTTGTAGTGCGCAAATGAGGGACTGTTGGTTTGGAAAATGAGGAAGGATAAAGATTAGATGACCTACTGCAGTATTTCAGCCAGGCTTTTATATCAGGGGTAACACATCACCCCTGTAAAGCTCTTCCTTACTTCTCTGGGCTTCTTACACTGGCTCTTTTCTGGACAATTTAATTCAATGCAAATGTTGTTATTTTGGACTAACAACAGTTTAGCAACAGATACCTTCTCAGGACCTTTACAAAACCCAAATGAGCCAGCTTGGCCATGTTCTGAACTGTGTTAGGCAGTACAGAGAATCTTTGGGGACTCCTCTGCCAAGTCTAAAAGCCAGTGGAATAACTGTGGCAGCACTCCTCCTCACACACAGGTGGGAGAGCAATTTGCTTCAGGCTCTATGACCACCGAAGCCAAACTCTTGCTGGCCCTGCTCACAGTAAATCCTCAGCTGCGAGTTTCAGATGTGCATTTCTTGCCAGGTGACAAGTCTGTTAAAGGGACACAAGGGGCCCTGGGTTGATGTGGCTGGTCCTCATCAGCTCTGATGCCAGCCTACAATACGCACGGTGCTGCTGCTGAGCAAAAGTAAGTAGAATGCTTCCAAGCAGCAGTTCCTTGAAGGATTGCTTCTGCATCCTTTGCCTCACCTATTTCCCCCCTTCCCATCATGAGTTTCCGGACTGCCTCTGCCCTGATACAAACATACTTAGCTGCAGAGAAGCTCTTTTTTACAGACACTTTTCTCAAGTCATAAAGGCTTAAGCTCAGGTCAACAGTTTGACATCTCCCCACTTCATTTCTTCCTGGCTGTCAGCAGCATCTTTTGGGCAGTGTTTGAAATTACCCAGCTCTCTCCATCTCTGTGTGTGAGGACTCCTATGGTACAGATCTCAGCAGCATCAAGAGGTTTCTCAGGTAAACAGAAAAAAAAATAATTTCTCCTGTTTCCTTTCCTCGATTCAGTATTTTTTTCTGGGGCGTCAGACCAGTTCCTCTTGTTGATGGTGCAGCAATGCTCTCAAAGCTCGGAAGGGAATGTTGTGGTCCCCACCCTTCTTCCCCCGCTGCCCCATTTGCCATCTGGCTTCCTCTGATATTTCTGCCACCAGCTTCCCAGTTACCTTACTCCCATCCCACACCACTGTGGGTTGCAGATTAACACCACCCTTGAGGACAAAGCTATGGCAAAGGAGGAACAAGGCTGCTTCTTTTTGAGCAAGGAGACAAAATACTGTTGGCAAGAGCAACAAGGATGGATCTTGGCAGAAAAGCAGATGTTAGCCAGAGCACTCCAGAGATCCTCAAGACCCACTAATCCCCAAGGCTGCCTCAACGACACAAACCCACCAGCTCACAAAAGCCACATGCCCAGCCTGTTAGTGGAGCAATGAATATCCATCCCCTGGCACAGGTCAGACCCTTGATGCTCCAGCTCTAACCCCATCTCCAAAACCACCACAGGCCCGGTACGCAGTGTGCAGGTGTGGGACGCAGAGGCTGTGCTGCACCGTAAATCCAAATGCTTGGAGGTGACATTCACCACAGTCTGGGCACAGCAAAGGGTCCAGCCCCGAGTCACCCTGTGGTAGCACTGCTTGGTAACAAGCAAACTTACACGTGACTTAAGTCAAAGTTCCAGCCTGAGCTTCTGTAATTAAGAGTCAGGTCTATTTAAGCGGCGTTAGCATTTCTGAAGCTTGCTAAGCTTCAATAAAACAACGTGACTCAGGTTACTTACAGACAGGGTGAGGTTTTTTTGCTGAAGAGCTGCTATTTAATGAGCTGCTCAAACGAACAATCGCTCTGTCCCTCTGCGTTTATCTAATATTTTTCAAATCACACATTTGCAGCGCATTGTTTGCTGCTGTTCAAGGAAACAAATGATTTGCTTTTAACACAATCACTATCAGAAGTAAATTATTTAGCATTTGCTGCTTGGAAGTTAAAAAGAGAATCTGAATTTCTTTTTAGCCTCTTCCTCTTTTTTATAATAGATACACAAGCTTCAGGGCACACTTTTATGCTCCTGTAGCCAAGATTTTGTAGAATTGACTAATAATCTATTTTGCATATTTATAAACACTTTATTATTTATTAATGGAGCATTTCAGGAGTAAATTTATAATGCTGCCATGTGATCTCAGCCTCTCGGAGAAAAATGGTTGCTCATGTCAAAGAGTTGGAAATTAGAGCTGCCATAACAAAGAAATGAGTGAGAGTATCTCATTAGTGTGAAAGCAAACAGGCAAGAGCCCTTTGCGAGAATGAAGGCAAGCACGCAAGATGGCTCAAAAAACCCCCGTTAGATGTCAAATACAGAACACGGCACTCGAGACGTGTCAATTCCCTGCTCCCTTTGCTGTAAACCCCCAAGAACTTAGTGCAGCCCTGCAGCCCTAAGAGCATTAGTCCAGCTCACCCTGTGCTCAATCTCCAAGTTGCCGTTGCTGCATGCAACCACGCCATCTCCACATATTTTAAGCTTCAGGGGTTCTAAAGAGAGTGAACCATTGGTAGATTCAAGCCTAAAGACCAGGTACAGGTGTCCATCACCTCCCCACATCCCGCTAATGCTGGAAGTCACAGACCACTCTCCCACCTCCAGTATCAAAGCTGGATGTTCCAGCCATCCCCTCTCCATCCCAGAGCCTTACCAAACCACTCAGAGATGGGTGCCAGGAGCAAACAAGCACACGTACACATATGGTTTCTGATATCACCATTGTTTCACTTGAAGATAAAAACAAAACACTTTTGAGGTATCCAGAAAACAATCCTCTCAGTTTCTTTTTTTCAACCTCAGCTGTCTCCGGGTAAGGTAAGTCCCTGGAGCTTAACCTCCTGCTCAACTCCTCTAGTCTCCGCAAGGTCTTTGCTAAAGAAGCATCTCCCAGCCACCTCACACCCATTGCAGTGATTACTCCACTTGTGCCCTTTATAATTTTCTGGTCTTGACCTGCCCCTCCCATCCCATCAAGTGACCCAATGCCTGCCAGGTGCCTCCCACCGCAGACCCAGATAGAGGAGGAAGCCCAATGAAGAAAGCACAGGGCTACAGATGGAAAATACAATTGGCAGCTTGCGTAAAGACATAGTTGTGGACTGAAGGTTTCTGAGTTATGCAGATTCCTCAAATCACAGCCCTTTAAGTGTGAGGATGCTGAGACAGTCTTAGTGCCTGCACCCAGGGCACTGGAGGAACATGCGGTTTTGGAAACCACCTGTTCAGAACTTTATGACACAAAGCAAAACTCTCAAACAGCTCCAGTGGCATTGTGTGCATTTCCTAGCCCTAGAAGATGCTTTCTCCTGGCTGCTTCCAGCCATAAAATAAATTGCTACCCTTGTGCCAGGGCAGCATTATTCAGCCATTTAACTGTGTGGCTGGGCTTCGTATCGCTACCCGCTGCACGGCTGGCTTGTTTTCTGCCAAGTTTGTGCCAACCTGTGCAGCCTGAGCATGGGAAAGACCTCACAGAGCTCCATTTCCTAACCAGGGCTTCACAGGTCAGACAGGACACAACCATCCTGCACAGAGGGCTGCAAAACCCAACACTCCAAGAAACCTCAGGTCAGAAGCCTGGGAGCTGCATCCACCTCTTTGCAATCCAGAGCTGGAAAGCAGGGAGTGTGTGGCAAGGTCTCTCCTGGTAAGAGAGAGGTGTTTAATGAGTCTGGCTGATAAAAGCTTGGACAGAGAACTGAGGAGACCTGCCGGGCTCTTCAGCAGCAGAACAGGCAGCCGAGTGCAAGGTGGGTCTCCTCCCGTGACGGAGAGCTGCTGTGCAGCTTGCCCTGCGCCGGAGGCATCAAGGGGCTGCTGCTGTTTCAGGGCAAAAGCCTCTGGAAGGTGACGTTTTCTGCACTCATTTTATTTTATTTTTCTGAATGGATCCTTTGATTTGAATTTCAGAGGAAACCGCCTGTGCCTCATCTTCTGACAGGGAGGAGGTGGGAAGAACAGAAGTAGAGCAGAGAAGGTGAATCGAGCCGCAGTTTGGCAGAGTACCCGAGCGTGGCGGTACGTCATTTATGCCGTTTAATTGTTCCCTGCAACTCAAATAATGTGGAAGGCATTAGTAATAATAGCAGCTTCATTATGTTCCTTCTTTGATGTGCTGTCTAAAAAGGTGAAATCTGAGGCAGGACATTAGAAATCCAGCATTTCAGCCCTCCTGCAGAACTTGAAAAATCTTCAATGAAGCTTATTAAGGCCTAATGCAAATGTGTGCAAACAGAGGAAACCTACACACAGAATATAAATAATGAGTTTTCAGCAGGTGGGGTGTTAGTCAGGGTTCGTGGGGCTGGAGTGCTGAGCTTTTGCACCCCACATCTTTGACTCTTCCCAAAATGCATGAGCTGCTAGCTCAGAGACCAGGAGTCCTTGTTAGGAGCTACCTCTATTTAGCACAGAGGAAAACATTTCCCATTCGCTAAGAAACCTTGTTGGGATGTTGGCTTGGAGAGCTGAGAGAAGAATCTGTTCCTGCCACCTTGGCTGTTGTGGAGGTCAGCTCAGACCCTGCCCCTACACATTTTACGTGGCCAATACATTAAACCAACTCGCTCAGCGGCTCCATCTATACCTTCATCGCAGCCCGCTGGCTGAGTCTCATCAGTGGGGTGTTTGGAAATGTGGTGTGGCACCTCCGAGCACCCTGGGGGTTTCACAGCTTGGTGTCATTCTGCCTGCATTAGGCTTCGGTGAAGCATGTACTGACCACAAGTGAAAGCAGGAGGAAGGGTTTCTGTTGAAAACACAGCCCATCCAGCAGAGGTGGATTTCGTGTGCTGCCAGTTCCCAGCCGACAAGCCCTTTTTTGGTTCTCAGTACATGGTTGCTTTGCTTTTTTGGCTTTGCCTCTCCAGCAGTAAAAAGCTAAAAGGACAGATCCTGCTCTCGCTGTCACCAACACAAATGTGGAGATATCCCACTGCTTGCAAGAATATCGATGCCTCGTCTACAGAAGCCAGACCGATTTTCTCTTCACCCAAGTGTGCAGAAAGGAGACACGCTAAAGAGACATTTTAACCGGCACTGGGGATGGTGGATGGGTGGTTGCATGAAATGGTTGTGTGAGATACTGGAGTTTGTCACAACTCAGACTCCTTTTCTTCCCAACGAGGTCTGCAGCCTGCAGTGTTTACACTGTCAGAGGGTATTTACCATCACCGCTGCAATGAGTTTTCATGATGCTTGCTGGCGAGCACAGACACACTGAGGAGGAGGAACTCAATGCAGCAGCAGCCCAGAGCAATAGGAGGTGAGAAAATCCTCTTGCACGTAAGATGAGAGGCTAAGCTGAGATTTCACAGTCTGTTGAGACACTGTCTTTGCAATGACCTACATTCATACATGTTATATGGCACCCAAACAAAAACAAGACAGGATGAAAGAGCTGGGGGAGAGCAAAGTGGGCTATTTGTGTTCCCCCAGCTCTCCAAGCCGTGCTGTATCCCTGATGCCAGCCTATCCTGTATTGAAGACATGTCCTGAGTGAACACTGTTGTCCCTTCAGATGTTACTGTGTCACTCAAAGGCCACCAAGCACAGCTAGGTGACGTGGGTGGCTGCTGTTAGCAAATGCCTTCCCCAGGGTACGTGAGGACCAGCAATGACGTTTCTTTCCCTGCCTTGTCCCCTGAGCATATAAGGATGCTCCTTTTTCTCTTTGCTTCCTTTTCTCACCCCATTCCTTCATGTTAAGCTTATGGAAGGAGTTACCAATAAAAGCATAGCACCATTTTAAATGTCGTCCCAAACCTGGGCAATATAGCAGGCATATGAGGGCTTTTCCTTTCTCCCTGTGTCCGAAATCCAGTCAGTATTACTCATATTTTCTCAAGACCAAAGGTATTCTAGGTGTTGAGGTGACATGATGGATGGAGTGAGGAAGAGGTCTGAAAGGATCAGTGAAACTATCACTTACGTACAAGATGGATGAAGCATAGAAAAATTCACTTATTCACAAAAAGCATCTGCCAGTTTGATTTTTTTTCCTCCCCCATGTGAAAGAAGAAGAAACCTGGAGTGAAAAACCTGCCTCCAGAGAAACCAGAGTGCCTCTGATGGCAGCCAAGCCAGGACATCACTGCTGGAGCTGCTGCAGCCTCTGCCATGCGGTGGCTTCACCTTCATTTGCTCCTGCCAGCCTCACTCAACATATTAGAAAGACAATAGGAATGATAAAGTTTCCTTTCGTTGTCCATCCTTCTCCTGTAAGGTGAATGCACAGATAGTCCTGCGTGAGTAGTGATTTTGCTCGAGGGAGCATGAGACCCCACGAGTCCTGCTCTCCTCTCTGAATCACAGCTTTAGTTTTCCCTTCCACCTATTGCCTCCAGACCCATGTTCTGCACTATTGCTGCTCCCGCCCCTCCTCAGGCTCCCAAGCACCCAAAAGCCAAAACAGTGGTTTGAAAACATCCAAAATTAAACTTATTCATTTATTCATTGGTACTTTGTTGCATTGTGTGTATGATTGTCTTCCAATTAATTTGAGCATCTTACTGGGCAACTGTTTGTACACTTCCTTGTGCACCCTACCACCTGCAAGGTCTTCTAGTGAGGGTTCTTAAAGTGAAAACTGAGCACAGACTCGGATTCAGGAGCTGGTGCTGCAGAAAAAAAAAATGAAAAAAACACCCTTTGAAGCGGTATGAGGCCCAGAGGAGGGTCACAGTCTTCTGCAGAGGTGTGCATATGTCGTCAGCGTGGTGCGCTCGCGTGTCGCGTGAGAGCTGGAGCTGCCATGCCTGGTCCAAACGTGTCCTCCTGGGTGTGTGTTTGATGTCAGAGAGACGGAGCACGCTGGATTTCAGGCTGCGTGGAGGTCAAGAGCCAGGGCACAAACAGTTTCTTGGCAGGTTTGGGCAATTAGCAGCTTTTTTTGAATCCCCAGCAGCACATGTGCTGCTACCTCTGTGCAACCTGTGTAGTCTCACAGCGTCTGCAACTGCCAAAGCCTTAGCGGGGGATCAAGTGTTAGACACCCTGTTCACCTGTCCTGACGTTAACTAAAGAATTATTAGTGGGATAAATATTTTTGCCTTTTTTTTTTTTAAGCCTCAGCACAGAGCATTTTGTAGAATTTGACTGCAAATCTGGAGCCTGCGGCTTTTGTCAAAATACTAAATACTGAACTCTCTGCTTGCCTCCCTTCTGACATCATTAATGATAATAATCAGCCCCCCACAGCTGCTAATCCTCTTTGCAAAACGCTCCGCCAAGCGCCGGTCTGAGGCTCCTCTGCCCCGCACATTCTGCAGTCATTTCTATCGCTTCGGTAAGACCATGGAAACGACCCGGCGGGACTTTAAAGTGCTGTAGGTGACCACAGAAGATGGGGGCCGGCAGAGATGGGCACACACTGTTCAGGGATGGTTTAACCAGTTATTGAAGTGTGGTCAGCTCCGAGTTGAGGCGTAGCTGCTGTGCTTCAGGTGGGTACCCCAGAGCCGCCTCTTGCTGCAAAGGGACATCTCACGCGAGGAAAATCACGGCAGAAGGCACTTGCCAGAGCAAGGATCTCCCTTGAACCCTGTCTCTAAGATTAAGACGTACAAATATGCTTTTATTTTTAACATGGGCAAAATCTAGTCCAGTTGCAGTGTCAAAAACACACCCAAGCAAACAGAACCTGCAGATGATTAGCGTGACCCGCTGCCTGAGATACTGATTTAGTTTTTACATCTATTTTCTCATGATGTACAGGTGTGAAGTCTCAGCTCGTTTCATGTTCCTCTTTAAAATCACCTTGGAAGTGATGGGTCCCCTCAGACTAACACCAAAGCAATGACTGCAGTATCTCTGGGACAACCCTTGCAATGGGCACAGATTAATCAAGCACCAGTTATGGTGCAAATTCAACCTCACAAGAGAATGACAAGACCTCACACTCTCATATGATGGTAACAGTGAGCTTTTATTTAATGCTTTTCAGCAATCTATCTCCAAGAGCTTTAACAAGGTGCACTACTGTTTTTCTCCTCCTTTAGAAGATGAAGAGCCACAGCAGAGATGCTAAATTATCTCCTCAAATTCACACATCTTGAAGCCTGCCTAGTACCACCAGGAAAAAAATAAATCCCATGACATATACTTCTGATGAATCTTTCAATTTGTTGTGCTCGAAGTTTTCCATGGGAACGTGATTTTTACAGATGTTCTTGACTGAAGAAAAACCAAGTCACATCCAGATGATCCAACCTGCAAACTTCAGGTATGTTCACGTACCCGTGAGGTGTCTCACGGACCCCTCACAGTAAAATGTTGCGGTTGGCAGAGGAGCACCAGAGCAAGCTCTAACCAAACTGTGACACCAGTGGGGCATTTCAGCAACACGAGTGAATGTTGGACAGGCTGAAAGCTTTCTAAATCCTTGTGTGTGTGCATTTGTATTGCTTTCTCGTCTATGAAAATTGCAGCTTTTGAGTTCATTGGCTAAGAAAGCAAATGCTGAGGCACTGCAGTGGAAATGCTCTTCTGGCTCGTGGGTAGGATGGGATTAAAGCTGCAGAGGGAAGGAGCATATTGATTTACCTGCTCACAGGTTCCCTCCCTCCTGCAACAACTCTGTGCTCTTGAAAAAAGAGCAAATTTGTGTCCTGCCTCAAAGTTTTGAGCTGTCGACATGCTCAGCTTTGATACCTACTGAGCTGTCCAAAAGGAAACAGCTTTTCCCTGTGGTCTGCAGAAGATTGCAAGGCTGGGTCCTTTGGTAGAGCCTTTTCCCATTTCTCCCTCCTGGTTTCTTAGAGCTCCGAGACAAGCCCACTGCAAGACTTTTCTGGGGGGTTGTGTTTGTTTTTTTTTCTTTTTTTCATTAAATGCTTTGCAGTGTATTTACCAGCACATTGTAAAATCAGATAATAAATAATTAAAACTACAGCTGTCAAAATAAATGGCAGAAGTCCATTTTGGCAATGCTATGAAATATTATCCTACCAGGTGGGGGAGTGGGCGGGAGATTGTTTTTTCATCGCAGTTGCACAGCCAGGAGCCCAGCAGTGCCCTGTAATCACCAATGAGCTTCCCAGTCATTAGTTCAAATTAGAGAATCTCTGATGACGAGTCCGATGGCAACCCCAGCTTCTAATGGCCGAGGAAGGTGCAGACTGACCCTTCCCAGAAGCAGAGCAGAACGGTTTGTTTTGTCCCAACTGCTGGAGGGAGGAGCAGGCACAAAGCAGTTGGATAATGCTGCACTCAGATGAGTTTGCAGCCGGGAGGTCTGGGGCCAGCAGCGAGCACGTGGCTTTGGTTAGAGAAGCAGAAGTCTCAGCAAGAACCAGTGAACTCCTGGGGCCTGGAGAGGTTGCGACCTCCACGTGTTTTGTAGACCATGGTCTCTCCAGTGCTCTTACTTTGTGCTTCCTTTCAGATCCACCTTTTCTTGATCTCCTCCCTCCAAAGTAGTGCTGGGGAGACATTTTTGCTGCCAGTAGATACATGTTGGGTTGGAGAAATTAACCGGTGTAGTGTGCAGCAAGCAAAAGGGTGTAGAGACAACAGGGCTGGAGGTGGTAGGACTTTCCGTTTGGGGCTTGCCTAAAACTGCTGGTGGGAGCTCCGGCTCCCAAGGTCTCTGCTCCCAGCAGTACCGCAGTGAGACCAAGCTCTTAAGATCTCATGAACCTCTAGTTTCTCTCCTGGTCATTGAGCTGACCCCAAGGAGGTTTTGCTACCTGACTTCTAACAGTTAAGGTCCTGACCCAGGAGCTGCAGCCATTGAAGAGATGACAGTAAGTTATGGCTGAGAGTGTGATGTGTACTCCAGGTAGATGCCGAGTTTTGTAGGGATGGGGAAGAGGAGTGCTGTGAACCTGCACAACTGTTTTCATTGGCCACGTGATACATGGGGGTTTTGAAGTCACAGCTCCTGAACTTGAGATTCAGATGCTCAGCTTTCATTAATACAAGCCCTGTGAGTATCTAGTCCTCTTGGTTACAGGCAAAAGGCTCGAAGAAAGAGCCTGAGAACCAGAGAAACATAACAAAATTAAAAATAGATGACATACAGAAAGATTCCCACAGGTATTATGAAAAAAAAAAGTTGAGATTTGGGCAGAAGATTGAACCCTGGAGTTCTTGGCTCCAGAGCTTTCACTTCCTTCCCAGGAGAGAGAAGCACCCCAAAACAGCAGGAGCCTTTCCTGGGCATTTTCCCCTCTCCTCCTATCCCTACCCTGGGTTATGATAACCCAGCTGAGGTGGAGGTGAGCGTCCCCAAACCTGCCACACCCTTAGGTCTGGCAGAGGCTGGACTCACTCTGCCACACGCCTCTGCCTGGAAAGGATATTTTGGTGTGATGAGAATAGCAGACCAGAGGTCTGGGAGCCAGAAGATCTGGGGGTTTGTATTTGATCCCACCATTAACTTGCTGCCTGATCTGTGCTGGGTCACTCAGACCAAGCCACCCTGTAATGCCCAAAATGCTGTGTGCAAACATTTGGCTAAATGGGTTGTAGAAATACAAGGCACCTGCTTTCACTGAACACCAAGCTATATTTTTAACTGCCTGGTTTCAGCTGTGGAGATGATGGTAAACCCCTCCACACCTCTGTTTTCCTTATCTGTGGAGTGAGGATAATAGCATTGGCTCATTGTCATAAATTGCACTGAACCCTTCGTCTGAGGCGGGAGTGGATGTTTTTCAAAGAACCTCAGGCATTTGGAAGTGTAAGTCCCAGTGAGAATCGGTTTGCAATTAGTCTTAGAGGGAGAAAATAATTTCAAAAATCATCTATCTCCCTATTGAAGCACAGAGTGTAATTTCTTGCACTTTGCTGTTGGTTTCACTCCAGAGCAGGAGCATTTGATTGCAAAGGTTTTCCCCATCCCCTACCCAGCCGCTAAACAAGCCCTTCTTCAGGTCCTGGAGACCTGGGGCTGGACCCACACCTTATGGCTCCTTTTGCCCTCTTGGGAGTGACCTCTGTGCACGGTGGACCAGCTGGTAACGCTGCTGACTTCTCAGTCGGGAGCATCCCAAATCACTGCTGCTCTTGGGTTTCTCCCCCCTTCTCCCACCTGGCTGAGCCCCTCAGGTGGCTTTTAAATGCCACCTGCCCTGGGACATGCTAAAGTGCTTCTCCAGTGCCCATCCTCCTCTGCAGGGATGACCTTTAACTCATCTCTGCTGTTGCTACCTGACTCGGATCACCTCAGAAGAAAGGTTGCCATGGCGATTTCATACTCAGCTCAGCCAAAAAAATCCAGCTTCTGTGTCTTATTAAATGCTTCCTTTTGAGGACCCTGTGTGTGGAAAGCCAAAGCCAGGGGTTGCCTGATTCACTGTGGTGAAGAGTTTGGTCACCAGGAGTTTCCCTGCCAGTCAGTGTGGCTGTTTGCCATGCCCAAGGGTGTTTTTTTTTCCCCTCACATTATGTTAAAAGCTGGTGGTTTAAAGCCATTAGTATTACTATGAAAACACTCCTCTGCAAAATGTCAATCTGCCTTTTCAAGGGGATTTTTTTTCCACTGCTCTAATCTAAACTGTGCTGTCAAATGTCAGACACGGATGTTTAATGAGGATCAGTTGGAAGCCCTAATTGGATGGGTATTCAACAGGTTCTTTCTTCCAGTTGTTGTTTTATTCTTGGGACTCTGTTTTCACAGAGATCCTCATTAAATTTTAGAGGCTAATTTGTTTAAACTACAAGCCCAGGGAACCTCAGTCCTTGAGGGCTGCTTGGAGCCAGGGCTGTTGTTGACTTTCATTGGATTCACCTGGAAGGCTGCAAGAAAACTCATCCAGGGTGCCTCTGTGGGAGCAGCAAGGATCATTTTGGGGCATAGGCAGCCCTTTTCTTACAAAAAGAGAAATAGCACAGTGAAAACTCAAGTCTAAAGGCACCAAGGTCATGGGAGTGATGGAGAAAGAGCCAGGCAGTGCTGGCGTGGTGGATGCAGGATTCTTCTCTGCTGAGAAACATGAATATGCGCAGGCATGAGGAAGGGGTCCAGCTCAGCAGGATGTCCATTTATCTCCAGAGAGACAGCACCCACAACAGTAGGCAGAAAACCCTTGATCCCTGCCAAGGCCATGAACTACCTCAAACTCATATAACCCCTTTAAGCCAGCCAGAGATGTGTGCATGCCCTACAGCTGCCTCTCCAAGCCTCAGCAACGCCCTTCCATCATGCACCAGCACTTCCTGGCCATGGCCTCTGTCAGAGGCAACAGGTGCTGCACAGAACTATTCTAGTGCGTCTGTCACCGAGCACAAAAACACATCATGCTGTGTTGTCTTGGAAATTACCCCTCTGAGCCAGTCAAAGATCATCCCAGCCCAAATCACAACGTCCTCGGCAGCCCAGCTCCTAGCACTGCCTTCCTGCTGGACAGACGTGTCCGATGGAAAAGGAGCTGCCAGCAGGTCCCCGTGGCAGCAAGGAACCCCCCCTTCCCTTTATTGTCTTGTGCAGCACGTGTTTCCTAACAGGAAAAGCTTTCCCAAAGGGTTTATTTTCCCATGTGAGCTCGGCATCCTGAACACTTCTACACAAACAATTGCTCTTTGATTTTTGCTTGCCCCTCCCCTACAAAATAATTTACAGCAGACGATTTTTAAAACATCCCAGTTTGCTAGTCACGACTTTATTGTGGTTTTAATTAAATCTTCAGAAAGACCACAGAAAAAGCATCACGGGTGCAAGTGTTTCCGTGCCCTGTTTCACATTAAACATCCATAAATAACCATGCACCCCAACAGAGCCTCCTCTCGACTCCCTCTGCCCTGGAGCACACTCAAGGGTCCACGTTTTTAGCCAATCCTTTGGCTAGTAACTGGCCCCTGTTCCAGCACACATGTAGCACCTTCTCTCCATCACTAATTGCATTTCACTTAACACATGCAATTATCAAAACGACTTCTTCCAGAAATAAGCCACTGTGTGTTCAGAGCTGCCTGACGTCTCAGGTCGTTTTCAGCCAAGAAATCAGTGCCCTCCTGCTCTCCTGAAAATCCCAGGAGCAGGCTGGCATGCTTGTAACCTTACCCCTTCCATAAAATCCCAAGAAAAAAAACGCTGTGAAGCCCATACTTGAGGCAGGTCAGACACACATGTTGCAATAGCGCCTACCCAGTCATTTCTAGGCATTTGTTACATCATCCTAAGTCAGCAACCTCAACAACTCCCCTGGTCTCCAGCCAGGAATAAAAGTGCTGAAGGAAATCAGGCCACTGTAATTTCCCCAAACCACAAAACTCACATGCACGGCAATTAATTCTTTTAGTGAAGAGAGGGTTTTTTTTCTGCTATGAACTCGCCAGACACAATAGCACATCTCCTTGCTGGTCAGCCCATGGCTTCAATCATATGTCCTGCTCTCAAATTTTAAGGCCGGGCCAGCCACTAAATTGACTGATGCTCTCTGTGTGATTCCCCAATACCCTCCCAGGGCAGGCTCACAGGGGAACCAGGCAGACAGACTTCAAAGTTGAAAAAAACTTGGACCAATTTAAGAAAAAAAGAAAAATAATACTAACAACAAGGATGTTAAACCATATTCAGATATCGTACAAGTACACAAATACATTCAAAGATACAAGAGCATATGTTAACACAGAACCCACACCTTCTGGATGACAAGAAGGTCCTGAGCAGGGAAAAAGTCCCGGACTGGGCTCAGCAGCAGAGAGGAGTGCCCAAGCCCAGAGTCCCAATGACAGTCTAAAACAGACAGAAAAGGAGCTGTGCTGCTCCTACCTGGTGGTGCAGAGGGCAGACAGCCCGTCCTGAGGAACGTTGCTCCTGGGCAGCCCGACAGCAGGAGGCAGGAGCAGCAGCAGCACAGGCAGAGCTGACACCCAGCCCAGGACAACCCTCCCAGCACAGCAGCACTCAAGGCCCCAGGGCTCTGCTCAGGGGCCCTTTTCTACTGAGCACCATGGGAAGGAACGCTGGGATTGGTCCTCTGGGGTCCCTCCCCACAGGCACAGCTGCCCCCTCCCCTATTGTCATTGTCCCCAGTGTTAGAGCAGCAGAGAACTGCCAGCCTGGGGCTCTACGCCAGGGCTTGGGGAAAGAGGGAGCAGCAGAGAACTGCCAGCCTGGGGCTCTCCCACCAGGGCACCCACACAATTCTGCAGAAAAATTCAGCAGAATTGCTTCCAGCATGAGCTGCTGAAGTTCATCCTTTGAAACAGATGCGGCCTTCTGAAGCAGTGGATGAAATTGTGGTGCTGCTGGGCTTGGTGGAAGCTCCCTCTTTACTTCAGCAAGGCCAGGACATGTCCCAGCACACACTGGCTTCTTGATGCAGCATTGAATACAGCACTGATAGAGTGTTGAATGCTGAGATCTGGAGTCTTTTGGGGCTCATTATTTGTTTTAAAGAAAATATCCGAGTCCTTGGTTTGTGGTTAGTATAGAGCTTGTAGGAGTAACATTCATTTTTCACAGAGTTGTCTCAGTTGTGGAAGAACTTCCAGAGTCCTTTCTTCACTTTCCTTGAATTTGTCATTGAAGGTTTTCTGAATTATGCTTGCAAACCTCTTTAAATCTGATCACAGATGGAGCGTAAATGCCATGTTATTGAAGTTGAAGGACACAGCTTACATTCTGGGGAATAATACATCGCAGGAAGCCGATACAGAATAACTAGGATGATTTTTGTTTTGTTTCCTTTTAACCATGTTTCCTTCGGAGCTTCCATCCATAACACAACATTCACCCACCCCCGTAAATAATTCATTATTTTACAGCAAGTAAAATCAAACAGGAGACAAATGACTGTTGTTTAGTGCCATTAGTTTCAATGGCTTTACACAATATTTGAGTCATTGGCTCGCCTCTTGCTTTGGAGGAATCCCAAATCTGGATGAATCTACGCGCATTCTAAAGCATCCGTGGGGCTAGGCCAGGCCTGCGTAACAGATGGAGGTCCATATGCTTTGGCTCTGCACCCATATGGAACGCTAATATGCAGTCCAGGAATAGAGCACGCCTCTTCTCCTCTTTTCTAGCAATCCCAAATCCAAAGTCATTTTCAGATGCGAGCCGACTTAAGCAAGTTCATCTGGAACTCGTGCAGCAAAACTCTGCGAGACTCACGGTCCAAGAAAAATATTTTCCTTGCTCTGTGGTTGCCGCTGAAGCCTAAATTGCAACATTTTCTAGAAAGCCGCGTGTCAGGCTTTCCAGTGTGCTAGTTAGAAAACCCATTACGCTTCTATAATGTGCTTTAACCTTTGCTGCCTGGGTCGTGCAAGAACGTGGAGTGCTTCGTCGGCCCTCGCTGGAGGAATTTCTCCAGGCAACCAAACCGGCAAATAGCTGCGGGTATTTCACAACGCCTGGGAGGTTTTGTTTGCTGGAGGCACAGGATTAGTATCAGATGGCCGGCCACCATTTCAGCATAGAGGGACTTGACTTTTATTGCTGTCTGTGCTCCTGCTGCAGCGTCGGCAAGTTTGTTCTGGCCAGGCACGTTGAGGGGGAGCAACATCCCCAGCTGCTTTTTTTGGTATTCAAGGACAGTGTTGCTCCTGGTGCCTAATCCTTGCTCAAACTCTTTTTCTCATCGATACAATGCAACCAAGGCAGCTCTGTTCTGAGCATGTGAGCAGTAAATTCAGTGCCTGCACTGTGCAGTCTTAATGGAGGTGGGTATCTCCACGAAGACAGCATCCTTGGGGTACGCAGGGACAGGGGGAATTCCCTCCTCCTGCCCTGTGCTGACCAGGAAAGAGATATTTCCATCCAAGCTATTTCTTCATGTTTAATCTCAGCTCATGCGCATGATCATGAGAGCATCGCGGTGGGAACGGTTGGTGGGTGCTGCTTGTGATTCCTGTAGACGCACTTGTAGATTTGCTTTGAGATGATGTTAAGCAGCTAAATGCATCTGCCTTCAGCTGGATTATGAATGTTCTTGGCATGTGATGGCTTTGCTCGTGCATCAGGCTGGGTTTAATGGAGCTGAACAGGACTGATTCCCAGCTGGAAAAGGAGGTTATTGCCGAATACCTTAATGCTATTAATACTGGGAGAGAAGTCTATCCATTTTCTTGGGAGGATGGTGATTTTTTTGGTTATCATTCAGACTTCTGTCCAAGGCCTTTCTCAGTCATTTCTTTGCATACATGGGTGATGCACAACTGTCTGGGGGAAAAAAAAAATCCATTTCCCACTGGTGGTGGCCTCTGCAACGTGGAGCTTGAGCTGGAAGTGCTGTAGTGTCCACAGCGAGATGACCCAATGTGGAGCTTGGACACAGGTCATCCCATGACAGTACTGGAGTTGCAGAGGAGGCTTGCCAGCTTGTGGGTGCTCAGTGGTTTTCATAGGAAAAAATAAGATTAAAGAGAGATGAAGAAAAGGAAAGCTGAAAAGCATTTAATGTGGCCCAAAGCAGGACCGCAAAGCGAGGTTCTGCTCTCTGGTGCCAAGGGCAAGAGAGTAACATTTAGAGATGAAAAATTGTGCTAATAAACCATTCTCAAATGTGAGAAACCTAAACCAGAATGTAATCAAAACACTGAAAGAGCTGAAAAATGTGTGGTTTAACAAAGCATTACACTGGAGACCATGGTTATGTGTCTGGTTTTACTTCCTGACGTTGAGGGGCACTCCAGAGCAAACAGCTTCCCTGCCACCCCCTGTGGGTCTCTCAGAGCTTTAAGTTTTAATTTCCATAGTTTCAAGCCTCTCTAGCATGAAATAGGATTGTTTAAATTTTTTAAAAGGAGTGGTCATCAAAAAACAATGTCTATATATCAAGAGCTGTAGACAGTGCAACCTTTTTGAGGTGATTTTGCACAAAATTAAAAATGAATTTGCATTGGGATCAGCTGAAACCATTTATGTCATTTAAGTGAGGCTGAAATCCACAGTGCTCAGTGCTATTTCCAAGCAGAAAATGCAATGTAAAAATGCAAACAATTTTCATCACACCTTCAAAACAAAATATTGTGTCTTTCTGGTTTGCAAGACTGGTGTCTAAAAAAAAAACCCACAAACCCCCCCCCCCCAAAAGAGTCAGTTTTTTCTTAGCACTAAAAAAAGCCCTCAGGCAGCTTGGGAAAAAAAAAAAAGGCATTAAAAAAAATTGTAATTCCATTCACAATGATTATTTGCACTTCGTTCACTAACTCTCTGGGCTGGTGAGTGTGGGAGGCAGCCGGGGTCCTGCGATGCTGCTGTGACTCACCCAAGTTGGCTTTAAATAAAGGAGTGCCGGCATTAATTATGAAAGATCTTGGCAGCACGGAGCCTGCCGACTCTGCAGCTTGACCAGAGGAGCCATACTCTGTGCCAGTGCAAGATACGGCCAAGATCTTCCTCAGGAGAGCAACAGCCACATCCCTGAGTACATGCATCTATTTTTATAGGGAGAACAAAAGTGCTGTGCTATTGCATCTCACCTCTGCGGCACCCGGACACAGAGCAACGAGTGTGGCGAGAGCTGGATTAAACTTCTTGTCTGAGGCATCCCGGGCAGGTCTATAAAGAGAAGTTAGCTCCTGGAGCTTTGCTCTCTGAAGACCAAAACCACTGGAGTAATCAAGGAGAGGGGAAACCAGGAGCGAGCGTGCGCCTGCCGCGATGCTCGGCGGCACAGAGGGTGCGGTGAGGTTTCACTGCCAGCTTGGATGTTCTCCCGCAGACGCAGAGAAGCGTGTGGTGGATTGGAAGGTTGGGATGTAACCAAGTGAACCATGGTGTGAAAGGAAAGCAATTTGGGCAGCTCTGCTTCTGGTCATGGCAGGGCTGAGCAGGCAAGACAAGACTCTTATCCGCAAGCTGTTCTAAGGGGAAAATGCACCAGAGGCATGCTGGGTTTGGCCAGAAGCCCCCAAAAAAGCCCCCAAAATTCATGCTGGGAAACGCAGCCCCAAACTCTGGACTTAGCTGGGTGGAGACTCAAGTTTGCCTCTATTTTACAAGTTTAGGTCACTTGTTAGCATCTGAAGGCCATTTGGCACAGACGTGCCTCGTGCACGCTCCATCACAGAGCCACGAGGATCACTGGTTTGGACTGGTCACACTGCTGAAGGGAGCAGTGGGATGGAGGAATGAAGACCAAAGGGACCTGCTGCTGTCATTTAGGGCAATTAAGTACATTCATGGTGCAACATATGCACCTGCATCCCTGCCTGAATAGCGTCAGTACTCTTCTTTGTTTCGCTCTTAATGGCAGGAGAGCCTTAATTGGGCATGAAGAAATTCATCAAGCAACAGCCTGGGGTGGCTGTCGGGTCCCCATAGCATCTGGCAGCTGCTCAGTGCCTGGCAGCTGTCCCAAAATAGCCCAGATATCATCCACCTCCTACAAGCACCATCACTCCCTGTGCAGAACAGAAAGTGAACCCAAAACTCCACTCTGCTGCTCATGAACAGAACACGGGCTTTATAGCTTGCTCGGTTGCAAGGGTTGGAGCTTGGTGGAGCCAGGTCCCAGCTACTTGCTGGAAACAGGCATGATAAAGCATGTTTTGAGCCTGAGGAGCTGCTCAGAGAACCAGACCTGAGGACTTGACGCAGCCCGCTAAAGCAAGGGGAAATTTCTGGACGCTTTTATGCATAGAAACTCAGCAGGAACCAACCCGCATGGCCATGAGGTGAAATGGGAGCTCAGCCATGGATTTCAACAGCCGCAGGGTCTTGCTCTTCGTTTAATGTATTTTTAAAACAGGGGTGAGCAGGACTCATTTTGGGAATAGAAACATCACCTGCAATTTCATCACCCTGAATAATTTGCCTATAACTTGCCTGCGCTTTGATCCAAAAGCCGCACCGAGGCCACCAGAAATCCCTTCTCACTCTCTTGCAAACACACCCCTGCCGTTGCGCTGCTGCTAAGATTCAGCCCATCTCTGTAGGCACAGTGCAGACATCCTGGTGGCTTCAGATGTCCCCTTGGCATAACAGGGACACCCTCCTCCGTGGGCAAATAAGCCCAGCCTCTCCCTATCCTTCACTGGCAAAAGTGGTTACAGGGTGTCTCCATATAATCAGACAGCATTTTATGGTCTTGCCCCCCTTCTCACCCTTCTAGTCAATGAAAACAAATACAAACCAAAAATAAAAACCCTGCACAGTCATTTCTTTTCTTGTACTTTTTATTTAAAAAGAAGGTTTGCTAACAGCAATCACTACCGTGGCCCAGACCCCTCCATACAACAGCTGGATTTAGCTTCATCCCTGCTCCGTCCCTCCTCCGCACCGGGGACAAACCAGGGAATTACCCAGCTTTAACACCCACTCCTGAATCCAAAACAGGGAATTACCCGGCTTTAACACCCACTCCTGAATCGCAGGAAGTTCCTCGGGATTGCAGACTACTTCCATCTTGTAGCTTTACTCTCTGTCTCAGGAAAGCCCAACAGCGTAAACTGAGGTTCACAGCCAGGTTTAGCTTTATTGTGCAACTAAATTAAGTAAAACGAATTTTAAAAAAGGGCCAGGTTTTAAAAAAAAAAAAAATCTATAAAAGAAATAATTTTCTGGAGTTGGAAAGAAACATCCCCTCGGTGGCAGATTAGCCCACATTTATCCACTCTAATGTTGCTTATACCTTAATCTTAAGCATTTTCATCTGACACTAATTAGCAGGCTGGAGGCTCCTACGGGTACAGCAGCTTCTATGTCCAAAAACATAAAAGCAAGCTCTTCCTTCTACCACTCGGCTTTTAAAGAGACAATGTCAAGTATTTCAGCCCCAAACCATATGCTTTTTAACCTAAAAACCACAGCAGTAGGAGGAGGCACACAGGTGATGACACTCAGCCCTGCAAGCATTGCAGCATGAGTCCGAGGCTTACCTGGTGTAGTGTTATTTACTCTCCCACAAATTAAACCCAAACTGCACCCACCGAACCCTGGACTCACCTGCATTCTGGTACTGAGTGCTAATTAGGAGGCAAACAGAGTAGGATACAGAAGCAGAAAATTAAAGCAGACTAATCAGTTGCTTCCCTCAAAACCACCCAAAACTTAGGGAAAAGCAAATGTGGTTATAAAAACTTGCTTTATATTTTGGGTTCTCTTTGGGGAAAAAAAAAAAAAAAGAAAGAAGGGGAAAATACAATTTGACATTCATCACTAAGTGAGCATCCCAATAAAATCCATCTGACATCCTGTTTAACTGTTCAGAGTAAGAGCTAATCGGAGCTTGAAAGGACGGACAGAGCAGAACTTCAGGAACACAGCGCTGGATGCTGGTTCTTTGTGGAGAAATTGAAAATAAATTATTTAGACTTGACAAAGTCCCTTGAAGTCTTTCTGCTTGGCTGGGTCTCAGGCCTATCACCAATATTTCAGTGGTTATTTTTGGAGGGGGAGAGAAGGCAGGCTGCTTAGCAGGTAGCAGTTGGGAATTAAGAGCTAGATGTACTTATGGTTTTCATGAGCCCTGACAGATGTTGAGTGTCTTCGACTGTGGCACAATAAGACACTTAATACTAATGGTCCTTCCTGCCACAATCCAGCATCTTTGCTCCTTAGGAAAGGAAAATACACACTCGGCATCCTCCTCACCGCCCGCCCGGCTCAGTGCCCATGCTCCCGTTCTCTGGAGGCTCTCACGTCTCGTCTCCGAGCAAATGTCACTGCGATCAGCTTGGCAGAGCTCCCCAACGCCTCCTGGAGATCAAGCTGCAGCCCAGGAGGCTTCTCCCTCTCTTCTCCGAAGGCTGCTCTCAACCTGGCGGTCCGTGTTGCAACGGATCGGTGTGTGACTCTGCCAGGAACTGGTCTCTGCTGGGCGGGAGACGGGTCCAGCTTGGTGCCACGGGCAGTCCCTCGGCTGTGAGAGCCGCCAACAAACCTTCCCTGCCCACCCCGCTCCCTGCCCCCTCCCCTCCCCGCCACGAGCACGGGGCCAAGAACATGCCTGGCTGCAGAGTGCCAGCGCCGGCATCCTTGACCGAACAAACTAACTACCAACCTTGGACCAGTCACGACGAACGGCTTAACGTTTACCCATCACCTAATACACCCTCAAAAACCAAGGCCACCTTCACACCTTTCGGACGTAGGTCGAACGCCCTTCCGAGCCCAGCAAGCCCACGGCGAGGGGTCTTGCCCAGGCCAGTCATGCCCAGATGCTCCCGCATCTCTCCTGCCCCTTCCTTGGTGAACACCAAACAGTTATAATACTCAGGTCAATATATATAGGTACCACGTATTGTATATTTGTGTCGCTGCTCTGCGCATTAACAAAGACAACCAACCCCCACCAGGCACCACTCGTTCTTTCTGCCCCCTCCCCTTCCTCCCGTGGCTGTGCAGGAACGTGGCCGGGGACCACCCTACGTGGTCCCGTCACACTCCCCCACTGTCAGCTTCAAGGCTCCCTGCTGGTGCAGCGTCTTTAAGGCTTTGAACTCCAAGGGCATGGTGTGAGGGCTGGCCTGCGAGGTGTAGCCGTACTTGAGGCTGTCGTAGTAGTGGTACTTGACCGGGTTCTGGTTCTGGTCCAGGGGGAAGGGCCAGAAACCGTAGAGATAGATCTGGTTGCAGAACCGAGTGGCTAAGGTGTACATGAGGAGGCCGGTGGTGGGTCGCTTGATGTGCACCTTGTTCGTTAGCCAGTACCTGCAAAGGAAGAGCAGAAGACAGCGTGTTATTCCCCTCCCACCACAAAGCTCGTGTCTTGCACATTTTCCCTCTCCAGCCTCTGACTGAGATATATCGGGAATTCAAAGGGAGAGGTTTCTGACTAGCGGAAGAGTTCTCCATGCCAAGAAAAAGCCTCTCTCGGGATTGCTTCATGAATAAGCATCCTCCTGCTCTCTGTCTGGCGGTTACACCACACTTGTTGCTATGGCATTGAAGCATCTCATGCCTCGGCGATCCTTTATGAAAAACAAATTGCTCGCAATGGTGGCCTTCAGTACTTCAGCCTACAATTATCTTCCAATCAGCCTAGGAGATCAATACCACAGACCAAACCGTCCACATGTCAAGTAGACTCTAGCAACCCCTCGAAGCAGACATACTCTCTCTCTCACACACAAGCTGGTGATTTTCACTGATGAATGAAGATTTTTTTACTCTGACAGTAAACACGCCAGGGCTGTAAAAACGTTTGCCTTGGAATAAAGGGTCACCAGGTTGAAGGAGCTAAACCACACTGCCGTGTTCCTGTGACACCCAGCGATTCCTGCTGTGATCCTGGACCAAAATACACCACCAAAATGCACTCTGGAACATCAGTCCATGAGATACACAGTACAGCATACTGCAATACATAACATGTGATACAGACGTCAGCTGTGCTTGCCGCTAAAATGTGTGTCAGTTTTTTATGAGGGATGGCAAAAAGAACAGGGGAAGGAGGCACCCTGCAGTGATGCACGAGCAGAAACGGGATCAGCAGCTGTATTTCAGGCCGCCGATACAGCATCAACATCCTGTAAGATGTTTCCAGCACCTGGTGGTTATTGCACAGGCGACTTATCTGGTTTGCTTACCAGAAAAATACTGTCAGAGGAGCAAAAGCAGAAAGCAAAAGGTGTGAGTGTAGTAAATGATGTCCCCTCTGTGTGCTCTTCCTCCGCCCCCAGCATGTATGACGCCTGCGCTGCCCCACAGCAGGCAGGGAGGGTGCAGGCAGCACATCCTGCCACGGCACAGCCCGTTCAAGCCCTCAGATTATTTTTAACAGATATTTCAGAGTTCAGGCGACTGACTGGCAGTGCTCTGGATAAAAAGCATGAGGAAGCGAAGCAAAGCAGGTGGCATTTCTGCGCTCTCACCCAGAGGTGTGGGATGCGGAGCCGGGTCCCGCTGTCGCATGCGGAGCCCCGGGAAGTGCCTTGGTTCTCATTTGCACTTTCCGCCAGGCTCCAGAGGGTCTGGTGTTCAGACAGCGGGAACCCTTGGGAGAGCTGAGCCTTAATCCTGCAAATTAGCTTTTCACAAAAGCCATTAAAATTTAGCAGCCGAGACACAAAACGTACTTGCTGGTTCTCAGCCAGATAAAATTTTACTTTTCTGGTGAATCGAATTCTGGAAGCAGACTGACTGCCTCAGCCTGAGCAGAAAGGGCACGGCAAGGTTTACTGGGGCTCTACAAACCAAGTGTGTCCAACTACCTGTAGCTTTAGTAAAAGACAAGTAGGATGTTTTGAGAACATCCTCCCTGCCTGACTCATGTCCTTGACACCCAGCACAAAAAAGGAGCAAGAAACTGGGGGGTTGCACTACGGGGACACAGCAGAGCTCGCTGTGGAGCCAAGGCAATCTGCTCCCACAGGCAACCACAAAACAGCCTCCTTGATGAGTTTACGAGTAAGCACTTTACGTCCCTGGTGTGCTTAGAGAAATGGGAGATTATCACAACCATTTAACACTGTGAATTAGGGTATCCTCACGCAGCAGTGAAACTACCTGGGAAGAACTGTCAAGCCACATTAATCGCCTGGCTTTGGGGAAAGACAACTGTCTGGATTTGTCCTGCAGCTGCTTTAGCCTTAAAACTCTATCAATTTACCAGCTGGAGCACAGAGCATACTAGTGACCTTATGCCCACCCAAAATATTAACTTTTGGGTTTTGTTGAGAGGCTGTAAAAACAGCACGAACACACAAAGACCTTGACAGCGTGATGAAGTGACCCTTGAACACGGGTACAGGATATTCATGTGACCATTAATGTTTCAAGCGTATTAACAATGACAAGAGCGACCTGGGTCAAACACAGGAGCACGCTGTCCTCTGCAACCCAGTATGCATAAACAGCCTTACCAACACCGACCAGCCTGTGCAACCAGTACCCAAAAGCAGCCAAAACCAAAACCAATGTGGCATATCCACCTCAGCACACGCAGCTAGTGAGCCCTCACTCAATAACATTGGGGTAGGGAACAATGACAGTTCAGTTTCCTACAACAAAAATTAAAAACCTGGCTCTTTTATCAGTACTTCCCTCTACTGCAGGCACAGTGATTTGAAAACAAGAAAGATGACACACCTCACTCCTACAGCATCATAAATTTTCACTGCTGGCTGCAGCTTTGGGAGGGGGTGATGGACTCCCGCCCACCCACACAGATGACATACATAATGTATAACGCCCAAACCATAACACAGACCATGCCACAGCGTTTGCAATTTGTTTCCTGGACAGTGAAGGTGGGAAAACCTCCCATGAGGTCTGGGGAATACTTTTTAATGACTGGTTTGTGATGGGAATGTAGGAGTCAGGCAGGAAGATCTTCCTCTTATCTCTCCCACCACTGGTCAACTGCGACAGCGGCCACGTTCCTGGTGCAGAAGAGAACAGCTGGGGATGGAAATAAAACCTAATTAATTCTGTAAATCCAAATGAGGTTGTCTGGGCGCGCATGGGATGCTGTGTCAACAGCGCACCTTTAATATGTGAGGTCCGGGATTTTAATTAGGAGAAAAGATAATCTTGAAGCAGGCAGTAATTATTTTTCAAATAGGCTACACCAATCACCATAACTATTAACTGCAACATTTTATGGAAAGAGACAGCAATTAAAAGAGAAGAGCAAAGAGCAGTCCTGAAACCCAATACCTCCTTTCTCGGAGCCATTCTCACAGCGTGGACCTCCTTCAAAAGCTGGTGCTGTGTCATTTCTGTAAATAAACCCTCAGGGGTGGAAGCAGCCACAGAGACAGGCTGGTGCCTGAGTAGGATGCAGCTATGAACAGCAACCGTGATGTTGTCAGGCAAAAATTGTCCGAGACAGCTCTTGTTTCAGATCATGACAGTGACAGATGGAAGATGCCATCGGATTTTCAAGGCCATCTTTTGTAAGGAGGCAACCTAGACACAAGCCCTAGCACCTATTTGAACTAACACTTGATGGTAGACAAGGACAGAGGCTTCAAGAAGAGCAGGCTCAGAGAGTCTCATCTCTGCTGGCAACCTGGTTCTGGTTGTCTCTCAGCTACATCAATTTTCAAAAAAAGCTTCCAAGAAACTTAAGAAGTCTCCTGAGCAGAACTGCACAGCACTGCTGCCTCCTGCGAGAGGCTGCACTGAAACCATGGGGGAAGTGACCGCTGGATTCGGACCCAAAGGCCCAGAGGGACCTTTTGGGAGACAAAACACTCTGAAACTGCCCCTAAGAAGCCAGAGCTCCCGCTCGAGCCAGGGAAGGAGGCTGCCTCCACATCACATATCTGGAGCATACACCTCACCATGATGACAGCCCTCATTCTCCCCCACCATCATCCAATTCAGGGAGTAAATCTGGGCTGATTTGGGCTGAAACACTGGGTGCAAAACTCTTCCCTGCAGGCAGAGTTTGAGGACCACTGGAGAGGGCAGGGTCCTGCTCTGTGCTTACACGTCACCTCCTGACGTGTCTGAGAAAACTCAAAAGTAACTGGTACCCTTCAGGTAAGGGTTAACTTGCAGGATAAAATGAACAGAAAATCCATTGCCCTGATGAAATGAATAAAAAACTCAGGTCAATGAAGAAATCAAGTTTCAGCAGTATCTGCTGCACTAGTTAGTGCTACAAATCAGAATAGCTGAAATAATGCAATTTCAGACCCTTTTAAAACAGCTTATTCATAAAAGTGCGATACAAACACAAGCTGTTGTGGAGGTGCTAGTCCTTGACTGTCAGAAGCACATTATCAGTCTGCCACACACATCCCGCTCCCATTAATACTCATGAAAAACCAGCTAGAGATAATCAGAGCACTCACGTTGTGGCAGGGCACAGCACGTACTCCGGCTGCTGGGTGGATGGAGATAAACTGCTGGAGCCCCCATCCAGGTTCTCCCAGCCCTTGTCTGTCCCAAGTCTCCTCTGTTACCTCCACCAGAAGAGCTGAGAGCCATGTACGGTGACGAGATCTGTGCTGGACAGGTAGGAATGGGCAGGTTCCCATCCAGATTCATGCTAACGCTGACTCCAAAAGCTGGACCTGGAGTCAGAGTTGGGCTTTATCCCCAGGCTGGGTAAAGCCCAAGCACCAAATCAAGCCTCTATATCCAGAATGGATCAGTACCGTGTGGCTTGGGTCTGGTTTTGGTGACTTGGTGAGAGCAAATCAACACTGAGTCATGGATAAATAACTATTTTCTCCTCCAGGTCTTGAGTTTTGCGATGCCCTTTCAAACACACGTGGTACTCAACACCTGAAAGTTAAAAACATTTCCAAACAGACAGAATAAAAGTAACTGGGAAGAGGATTACCCTATTTCTTTCCCCTTTCTTTTTTTTTTTGACAAATAAAAGAGTAAACGCTCTTCCCAATTAATCAGAACAAATTGATTGCCCTGGGGTCCCAGCACAGACACACCACAGCTCAGGTGCAATGTGCCTCAAGTGCAGAAAGGGCAAGAATAATTTCTTACACAAGTATTTACTTGTGGGATATCCACTGATCTAACCCACACGTGACTTTACGGGGCATTCGTAGTCCCTCACATCCTACCTCAGCCACACACTTGTAAACAGTTATTTTCTCTTCCTACACTCTTTGTTCAGCTTCCCTCACCTGAGTGCAGGACCACTGTCCTTAAAACATCTGTGGCACCAGAGAGGAAGGTCTTTAAGGCACAAGTCCCCAGGGCAGATATTTCAGAGAAGCCCCTGTAAGCACAAAGTACCGTAAGGGAGGAAGTGTGAAGTAGCTGGTTTAGAAAACCTGTAAGTGGCTGACGCTGGCTAATCGACAGCAGAACTGATCTTGAGATGGAGAGTGAGAAAAGCTGAGCTGGGAGGGCTGTGAAAAGGAAAAACAGCCCCTTAAGTTTGATGTGTTAGAGAAAAAGGGAGCCTGTGGCAGGATGCAAAGGAGCGAGGTGATGCGATCGAAGCAAGAGGTTAGAAGAATAAGCCGCAAATGTGTGTCCTGTACGAGTATAAGCGAGGCAAAGGCTGAAGGAAAGAAGGTGGCACATCAGGGGACAAGGTGAGGAGAGACCACAGGGAGGGTTTCCACTCTGGCTGACAGATGGGAAAGGCAGCACACACAAAATGTCACAGCTATTTGGATGTTAAACTTAACGGAAGACCTAGCCAAGGAGCTGGAAGATTTATTGATTTTTTATTTTTATTTCTTTCAAGGAGCTCTTAACAAAATCTTATGGGATTAGAATTGGTTACTGCCAAGAGACCCTTGTGATGGACACAGTAAGAAATGCTAGACCAGATTAGACAAGGCAAACCGAAACGTGTCCATGAATTCTCTCTGCAAGGAGTGATAGTCAGACCTCCAGACAATTATTTTCCCCTACTTCCTGCACTTCATGTTATTTCTCTAACAAAAGCTGCTTGGCAATAAGGATTACAAGGCTTTTTGGAGACGCTAACAGATGACTTATAAGGGGTTTGCTTGCTTCCCAGCCAGGAGACGAGTGCTGCTCTCGCCAGATGAATTGCTCAGGAGACATTTGACAGAATCGCTCCGAAACGAGCCACGCGCCCCCTGAAACGCGTGTGGCACCGTCCCCGTCCCCGCCAGCTGGCTCCCTGCCACGGCACAGCTTCCCTCCTCAGCCTTACGTAGCGGCTCGGCTTCCTTCTGAGCTCCTCCGTCGAAATGCTGCTGGGCTCTCTCCCCTCCTGGCGTTGAGACGGTGAGTTTAACGGTGTAAGAGAAGCCTCCGTCCTACCGCACAGATTATCCAGAATCGTTAACACAAAAAACCTATCGGCAAACATTTAAGGCACCCTCACAGCTAGGAAGGCGATGTCTCAAATGATGCTCTTAAGGACAACAAAACCAAATGCTTTTTACTTATCTCAGCAACGCAAACTTTACAAATGCCCCAAATGCACTGAAAATTATAGGAAAAAATGCTCAATTACCACTGAAATGCATTCTGGTCTGGTGGAAAGCAGAGCAGGACAATAAATACTGCAGTTCAAGGAGGAGTCAAGAACTCACAAATGTATTTCGTTGGTAGTGAAGGAAGAGAAAAGGCAAAGCTTTTGTAGCCAAATTGAAGTTGGCTGAGATATTAGCCTTTGCAGAAAATGCTATTCCTTGGGAAAAAAATATAAAAATAAAAGAGTGTCTTCACTGGAAGACTTGCCCTATTTCTCTGTGATTTCCAAATCAACTTCGGATAGATTACAAAGGGTAGCTTTATGCAGGAAAGGAGAAGACAGGACACCTCTGCAACTGCAGCCCACTGCAGCATAGAGAGATGGTCTGTGGGGCTTTGTAGATTATCGACTCTCGGCTGCATGCTACATGCCACAAAATGTATTTGCTTCACAAATCTCAGATTTGTCAAAGAAAAGTGTAACGCTACAAGCTGGCATGTTCCACAGAGAAAGCTGGAGAGACAGAGGAAATTGTTGGAGACCATATCCCTGCAACTGCATGGAGCTCATAAGCAAAAATACAGGATGATCATACAGGATTTACTGTCACAGAAGATGAGTAAGTTAACTCCTAGTGATTCTGGTCAGTTTGACCTGAGGAAAGACTCCTTCTTCATCCCAAACTACATCATATCCATCACCCTGAGCAGATGGTCAAGACAACTTCTAAGTACCCGAAAGATTTCCTATGTAGCACCAACGGCATCAGCACAACCTCAGCTGTGGCGAGTTCATTCAGAACCACCTGAATCACTCTCAAGTCCACCCAAGTCCATACCTGAGGAGGTTGCACCAAAGAAAGGGTTAACATTGACTCCAGCCTTCCCCCAGAACAGCACAGCCCTTTGCCTCCCAGCCCTGGGTGGTCCCTCTGCTCCTTGGCCAGGCCTTGAAGTTCTGGCTTTCTGAGAGGGCCACAGTTTTAACTATATTAATTGTTAATTAGTAGGCATCCTTATTTTCCTGCTGATGAGTGTGAGAGCAGGAGGGCAGGTCAGGCAGCAGCTCCCCTGATGAGGATTAGCACTGGCTTCTGCAGTTATAATTGAATTAGTGCTGTCTCTGTGCAGCACCTTCCTCCATCACCCCACAGCACGGTGACCAGCCCAAAGGACAGGACTGAGGTCTTGGCTGCAGCTCAGGCAGGGTACTCACAGCCTGCCATGAGCATCAGCCAGTGTTCGACCACATGCGGGTATCATCTCCAGCCCCGAGACCCACCAACAGCAGCCACTTCGCTCACTTCCTGGTCTGATTGGTTGCAATCCTCTGACCCCCAGCAGGTTTTCAGAAGCCTGAATCCATGTTCCTTGTACAGGATCCCATTAAAACCCACAAGGACACTAACTCACGCAAAAGAAAGCCACTACTCCAGGCCATGGGGGACAGGATTGCATCACTCCATGCACTGAGAGACAGCACTGAGCCCCTGAGCTTGTCCCAAAATCCCTGCATCCCCTCCAGCCAGCGGATGGCAGCCGCAGCAGGACCTACTAGCAATGGGTGGTGGCTCCAACATTGCTCTGTGGGAGATGCGCAGCGACAACCAGAGTGCCAGCCCACCTGGCTGAACCACAGGGCTGCAACACAGGAGAGCCAGGAAGGTGCCACGAGTTGGAAAAGAAGCTCAGCAGCAGAGCTTATCAAGGCATCCTCCTCCTCTCCCACGGGAAAATGATGCCCAGCCCTTGCCAATTCCTCCACAAAGCTTCCTATGGGAAGTTTCTGGCACTGGGAATGGTTGCCAGCACAGGATTAGCAGCCTGTTGATTTAAAGGGCTTATTACAGGAGCTTAATTCTATTTTGACAGATGAAAGTAAGTCAATTACAGCTAGAAATAGCTCAGAATTTGGGTTGTGGGGTTTTTTTTCCTGTTCCCTTCCTCCCTTTCTGTGAGCTGTGGTATCATTTCCTTCCCTTTCTTTACCTCAAAGCCAGCGTTTTCTGTTTTCTGTGAGATGCCTCTCCAGCCTAGGGAAGCCTCTTGGAGCAGATGTGGTTCTTCTCACCCATTATTTCTTCCTGAGATGCACCACGGCCCCAGAACCGCCGCGTCTCCCAGCGTACCCAGGCTGCCCTCCACACCCCTCTTCCTGCAGCACCCCCTTAGGCTTGCTCCTATGGGAAATGACCCCAAAATCTGTTCTGTGCCTATCCCCTGCACTAACAACACAACCTAAGCTAGGGCAGAGCAAGAACCTACATGGGCCAACTGACCAGAAGAGCCAAGGCTCTGAGGTGTGCAGGGGAAGAAGGACTCAAAGCGATCAAGAAATAAGCCTAGAGTCCCTAAACCCTAACGAATCATGACTCTCCCTGGAGAGATAAAGCAAGAAAGCAAGAGCCCCTCCCATCTCCAATGTATTTACATAGAATTCTCACCCCTGGGGCTCTCATTCTTTTACAACATCCCCATCCCCACCACACCTGTGTCTCCTCCACACCTGAAGTTGCAAGGAGAGAACAGAAAAGCCCCTTCCTTCCCTCCCAGTAAGCCCATTCACCACCACCTGGCCCTATTTCTCTGATCAGCAGGACCAGACCATGCTAGGTCCCACACTGCCTTGGCTGGTCATTTAAGATGAGCAGTGCAATTAGCACCACTACAGGATCATACAGGATACTCATGAAGAGCCCTTGGATCTCTGCTACCACCAAGCCCATCCAGGCTGCCATGAGCCCCCTGACCTGAGGAGCTGCGCAAGACTTGCATGTGTTCCTCAAGCACAAGTTGACAAACCTCACCACTAGCTCAGCACACACACATTTCTCCCTAACGATAGCCTGGGGAGTTACGGTGACACCCAGCCTTACAGCTTAGGCTCGCTATATTGCATGGCTAAAAGCCCTCACATTCAACGAGCAGAATGGGGAGCCCCTGCTTGTGAGGTGGTCTCCACTTCTCATTTAGGGACTAGCCACCACCCATGCAGTCCTCCTCACGATCTCCAGAAACAGCTCGCACCGCTTGCCTCCAAGCACAAACCCATCCATCGCTCTCCACCTCAGGAAGCTCATGAAATCCCGGCTCCCAGCACACCAGAAACATTCTCACCCTCGGACAGCGTGCAGCAGGCGCAGCGAGGGGTAGGCAGTCCTGACGTTGATGTGATGCTTCAGGATGAGCTCGTTCACCCACTCCACTCGCTCCTTTCCCCCCTTGGCCATGAACGCCGGGATCCAGAGGATGCTGCCGTTGAGGCTGTGGAGGCGCTGGAGCAGCTTCTCCCTCCACGTCTCGTTCACCAGGTCCTCGAAGGCTCGTTGGATCACCGAAGGGTTCATGGTCACCAGGTCTGTCTTCATGCCCACATCCTGCGAGTACTCCTGGACAGGGGCCAGATTGCACCTGCAAGGAGAAAAACCACACAGCTCTTTACACCAGACGTGAGAGGGGGCAGTGACAAACACAAGGGGTGTTTGATGCCAAAAGCCAGGGCCAGTGACCATTTGCCCTCATTTCTGGGAGGAGGAGGGAGAAAGGCTCTGCAATAAATCAGAGAGACTCTGACCTGGTAACGATAAGCTATCCTAATATCCTAACGTAAGGTCTTCAATTCTCAACACGCCAGCATCTATGTGCATATTCCTCTGGAGCAATGCTAATAACAGACATAATTTCGGTGTCTGCTGCGTGGGTTTGTATGAATCGGTATCTTTTCTGGCACAGTTCAAAAATAACACGCAGCAACAAACCTCCCGTCTTTGCTGCGATGGCAGATTTCAAATGAAACAGCCTTTCCCACACAAGGAAAGTATTTGCCTCTTAATTCTAGCTCCGCTGGGGTGGTATTATCCCAAGCCTCTTTTTCCTTCCCAATGAGTCTCTGCTAACAGCAGACCCGGTGGCACCATCAGCAATAATGACAGCAGTGGGCAGTGCATGGCAGGACATGGTCTTCACAAGGTTTGGCTGTCTGGAGGCTGTGACCTTCAAAATCCATCTCCTCCTGTACTATTAACTGGTGCCTCCTCTCAGGCTGTGCACGTGGATATGGGCACACACCCTCCCCTGGGATCTCCTGGGCCATAACGTCCTGTCAAGGGATGAGGGCTGAGGGATAAACCGCCAACACAATCACCCTCGTTATACAGTGGTTTCTTACAGCTCATCAAGGAGGGATCTGCAGCCATTAAGTTGTGGCCTTGCTGTGCACCTGGCGCTGGGTAAGTGACACCAAGGACCAGCTGATGGGGGGATGCAGAGAGATGTCTCCCCAGCGTGATGAAAACCAGAGGGTACCCACGTGTTAGTGTACTGTGTGTTCTCCTGGGGCATTGCACAGTGAAGTTACAGTATTTAACAAGTAGGAATTGCACCCTAACCATATGCCTTGATAATCAGCCATTACTGCTGTTTTCCCTACTTTACAGATGGGGAATCTAAGGGAATGGTGTAAATAAAATGCAGCTATTGATCCACTCATCACAGGCATAAAAACTGCTGAAAATAAACATTGGATCTGAAGAGTGAAGCTGTATCCTGGACACAGAGCTCATTGCTGGTCACTGCCAGCCCTGCTGAAAGGCTGCCTGGATGGAGCAAACCTTCACCAGGAAGCTGCAGATTCAAGTGGTGGCTCAGATAACTTATGGTAGGAAGAGCAGGTCCATGCCAGACTGGCACCAGCATACCCAGCTGCAGACAAGTTGCTCAAAATCCCAATCCCTATAACCCAGAAGCACTTTCCTCCTGCAATTTTTGCTGCCTGACATGAAAACCCCTCACCAAACTTTGCCAGAACTGCAATAAGCAGTGTTTCCCTTTGCTCACTCTGGTTACACTTAAGGATGCGATCCATAACACCTTGTTCCCTGCAGTCAGGACGGAGCTGCTAGCAGCTGGACAAGGTGGAGCAGCCAGGCTTGAGTGGGGGGGGCAGAGGTGACATTATCCTGGTCCCATGGCACACCAGGGAATGCCTCTGTGAGCCGCTGATGGATTGGGCTGTCTTTGTAATAGACTTGCCAGAAAGCAAATGTCTGCACATACATAAATCATCATTGTACTCCTACAGCCCCGCAGCCACCAGACGTACATGGGTGTCAGGGATGGGAGGACAGGCATACTCCTCTCCGCTTCGAGCATCTTCTGCAGTGAATTTGGTCTGTGTCCCAGTGGGGGTCAGGATCTGCTGCTGCAGGGCCATGGGCCAGTGTATCTGTGTATCAGTGCTGGGGACAGACCAGTCACGGGGGAGCCTCAGACCTGGTTGTGCACAAGTGTGGTGCCAGGGCATTGTGTGGTGCACCCGGTGCTCTAGGGCACAAAGTTATTTGGGGAAGGATCAAGCTTGTGTCCATGGCAGAGTCCATGACAGGGTTTGTCTGCAAGAGAGCAAACATCTGGGAAAGGAGGAGGAAGTGCATGGGAACTGGGGGTACTGGGGGTTAATGGTGCACCATGAAAAGACACAGGGTGCATTTGCAAGGACACTGGGGAGCACTTGGTGGTGGGTGGAAGAGCTTGCAGCAGGACATTCGCATCGGTGAACTCTACGCGTGTGCAGGGGGCTGCAAGGCTGCGCTGCAGCGCGACATCACGGCTCCAGCCCCTTCCCTCCGCTACAAAAGCCCCTGAAGTCCCCCCCAGCCCCATCGTGTGGCGAGGCACAATCCCTCACCTTATCACGAAGCTGTGCGCATCGATTTCAGGGCCGCAGCCACTGCTGAGCAGGACCCCCGAGTTGCCCACGATGGCACAGGTGGGGAACTGCTTGCCCTTGAGGGGCGAGGTGCGGGGCAGCAGCTCGTACAGGTTCTGCGAGACGTTCATGGTGCTGTCTCTGTCAAAGACATAATGGATGATGTCCCCCGGCTTCAGCGTCCCCTTTAGCACCGAAATGTCCTTCTCCGCATCCAGGAACTTCAGAATGTGTTTCCTGAGGACAGGGAAGAAAACAGCCCCATCAGGCGAGGTACAGAGATAACTCGCGCCATACATAAGATGGGCTCTTGCCTCCCGGCTGCTCCCACTCTGTGGCCAGTCCATCTGATTGATGCTCTCCAAGAATAGCTTACAAACATTAATCTCCAACTTAACACCTGCTCCTTCTCCACCAATCCCTTCCTGGGGCAGGCTGTGTGGTCAGCCCACCCTTACCAAGGGCCCCTGCATTCACCCAGGGAAGAGGGTCTCCTTCTGCCCTCCATGACCCACCACCAGCGCACACTAATTCCACTTTGCCTGGAAAACGGGGGCTCAAGTGCTCCTTGCTTTGTCATTGCAAGGCCAGCTGGTTCAGCCGGGAATTCATTTCCAAGCGATCGCTTACAGATATGAAGCCTAGCTCAGCAGGAGATAAGCCTTTTATTTCTTCCTCGACTTCTTTAGATGATATACAGAGGTAATTTGCCAGCTTGCACTGGAAAGGACCAAATCTGTCTCTTGTCCTATAGGTAATTACCAGTACCTGATCTTCAAAGAGAGTGTCTGGTTGTGTCTCCATTTGGATGAGGCTGGTTTAATGTTGTGCTTAATGCTTTCATTACTTCTGTCAACAACAGCTGGAGACGAAGAGTCATTTATTACTACTTCAGCTCTAGAGAAAAGAAAGACAGGCAGAGAGACAGGAGCCGTTAGCATCCCAATGACATTTCTAATCACTGTCTTCGGCTCTGGCTGCTGGAATTCAAACTTCATCAGAAAAGCAGAATTGTAGTTATGAGCTAAACAAGAACTGAAAGCCTGTTTGTATCTTGCTACACTCAAGCAGACAGACACAAATCCTTAAATACCTGCTAGCTTACACGAACACAGACTTAAGAGACAGGCACAGCTCCACAGAAAACACAATCTTACACATCCAGCATGCACACAAAACCACAAGCAGGCTCTACGAAGACAGGCTGGCAGATGGACACTTGCAGAGAAGACACCTCAGAGCCCTGGGGGAGCCTCCAAAATTCACCAAAGCATTTCCTACATGGGCAGCCCAGGTTGCTGTCATGTGGCCTCACGGTTGCACATGAGCGCCCCAAAGTGGAGCCAGCTCTTGGAAAAGGTGAAAATCCTCATCAGAGAAGCGAAACTTTCACTCTACCCACAGGAGAAATTAATTTAGCTGGGTAATTGGGTGCTGCTTGTGAGACTGGGCAGAGAGCATCCCATACTGAAGAGGCGGAGGCTGGCTTACAGATAACTTTTCCCCTGTTAGCAGAGAGCATGAGGATTTCAGCACCTGCATTGCTTGCTCCAGACCCAGAAATGAGCAGGGGAATGGGCAACAGCCAGATGTTGCAGTTTGGAGATGATCACCAGGAGACCCCAGCTTTTAATCCCTGCTCGGAGGAGCAAATCAGCCCCAGCACTTCAGTGCCATTGACATCGAATGGCACGAATTAAGGGAGCATCTGAATATTTGATTCCAGCCAGCCACTCTCCAAAGAGAATACCCAAGCATCTCATCAAGAAGCTGTGTGTGTATCTGCAGCCCCAAAAAAACCTTCACACTTCAGAGCGCTCTGAAGAGTACACAGCCAAAGCACTCGCTATCAGCTAAAGGGAATCTCCCTCTTCGGTGCAAAGGGCTTTTTTCCAGCTAGGAAATGGTTTGTAAATAAATACATTTATAAAAAGCATGTAAACCCCAAAGAGGGAGAAGAGCGAAGGACGGGGCAGAGCTGGTGGTCCAGGCTCATCCAGTTCACGGGAGCGTATCTCCAGCCCAGGGAAGGAGCTCCCGAGGACACGCTGTGGCTCACACTATGTAGAGTTTCAGAAAGGTGAGGAAATGTGTTTATAAATGCTGGCTGCCAGAGTCCTTGTGTGTGTTTGTACAGTGCCTCTCCAGAGGCTGCCAGTCGAGGCTGTTGGATTTGTTTGCATCTCGCGTTTTGCCACATCACCTTGTGTCTTGTGAAGCTTACTTACGAGGTGTCAAAAATCATAAAGCAAACAGGGTAAAGACATCTTGGGAATAACTATGTTTTTTTGGTTTTGCTCATTTTCTGCGTTTTGATGACGGGTGGTGACATCATCACAAAATGGTATCACTCCTTCTTTCTCGCATGCTGTCACTAAGCTTTCCAACCATGGCACTTGGCAGCGCTGGGCTCACACGAAATCATAGTAAAATAACACAGAGAGACACTGAATGAAGCTGCGATGCCACGAAATGACTCTGCAATGAGCAACATTACTGAAAAGCATTATGAGAAAACTGAAGGAAGTTGTGATGTCAAAGACAGTGGTATCTCTTCCAACAGCACACCGTAAAACTACAAAAATGGCAACTCTATCACTGACTTATTTTCACAATAAGTAACTCTCTTTCTCATTCTCTCAATCACTGCAACTTGCAGATCTTTGGTTATTTGCAAATGATTATTGCGCTGAGCTGGGGGAAGGAGGGGGAGAAACGATTAAGAAAATGCAAAGCAGAAGTGAAAAGAAACAGATACATTTGCTAAATAAGAACAGCACTATCCAGCAAAGAGGAGAAGCAGATTAATAGCTGCCTTACAGCAAAAACAAATGAACACAAAATCTAATTTACAAACCTATTAGATTTGCTATGTAAGCTGTTCACAGCTGATCTGATTGTACCTCTGCCTCCAGAACTCCTGCAAGACAAAGGAAATGCATTATTTATAAAACCAGCTCCTCTTTGCCAAGCATTGTTCAACAGTCAAGAGACCCTGCTCTGAAGGGCTCTGAACGGAGACATCGCTGCACCGCTCACATCCCATCCCATCCAGACAGGAGATGTCCTGATGCCTGTGAAGGGCTTTTCACATCCGTCGTCATCGCTGCCCTACTGCGACCGTAAAATCATTCTGGTGAAAAAGCTCCTAACCAACCCAATTAATA
Organism: Trogon surrucura; assembly: GCA_020746105.1. Lineage (NCBI taxonomy): Eukaryota > Metazoa > Chordata > Aves > Trogoniformes > Trogonidae > Trogon > Trogon surrucura. The sequence continues at coordinate 15,368,120 of CM036627.1, read as the reverse complement.
ATACCTGTGCGATCTAACCAGCCATCAAAGACATCTGGTCTCTGTCATCAAAGCAGCATGCAGCCTACAGGTTGCATTAAATACATCTCTTTTTATTTTTTTATGAGTCAAGACGTTAGCAGTGCGTTGAGAAGGTCTCCTCCATCTCCAGGCTGCCAAGAGGCTTTTCCCTGCCCTTTTCAGATGGGGACTGAGCTGAATGACCTGGACAGGATTCCCACCGCTGTCTTCATCTTGGGCTTTCAGTTGAGACCACTTAGCATCTCCCCTTTTATGCCGACCAAGCCACCAGCCTCCTGGGTGACTTGTGGACACCTCACCGTCACAGTGTGCCTTTTCCTGGCTCCCAGTGATCCAGGTCAGACCCAGGGCCCTGTTCCAGCTCCTTCTGATCCCATGAGTGCCCTGAAGCCCCTTGTTCCCACCTTTGGTGTAACCTGGCTGAAGCTACAAGGCCAACTCACCAGTCATTTGCATGCTGGAGCTGAGACCTGAAGTGACAGCCTTGTCACCCCCATGGCCTGACACCACCGCACAAAGACAGGTGCCAGACCTGCTTGAGCAAGACCCGTGGGAACGGACAGCCAGTATCCAGCATCTAAATGATGCTATAATGAAGAATAGGATGGACCAAGTCCCTTCAGAAACCTTCACTCACATGACCTGTGAATCCTCACTTAAAAATAAATACATGGAAGTATTGGTCTGCATCTAGCTGGCTGCAGAGCCCCTTCTTGCTTTAGCTTGCTATTTTCAAAAAGGTCCCAAAGAACCAGTCACTCACTTTGTCACGCTCAGGGGGAGCTGGGCTCCTAGTCAGACACACTTGAGCTGCGACATACTCACTGCTCAGTTTTATTGTTTCCAACCAAATGAACACGCTTGTAAAGAGAACCAAATTCTCTTCCAGCAGAAATAGTTACCTGGAAATATAAACCTTAATGAAGATGGATCTCAGGGGCACGTATTTCTACCAGTCCTGAAAAAATCCCAAACGCATTAGGACATAAATGAAAAAGAAATAGAGTGTGTGAGCATTTCGAGCCAACGAAAAATATTTTTGTGGGATGCCATGTAAACCCCTTTGTTAGGCTGAGCACAGCCCTCAGCACCACGTAACATCAAACCCTCGGAAATGCCGCGATGGTTGTCCCTTTCCTCCCTCCTGCTGGAGATCATCTATGGCCAAGTCAGAGCAATTCCTGCTCCAACACTCTCTCTCATTCGACAAACCTGAGAGCTGTTTCATTGTTTGGTGCATCAAGGGACCAGCAGGACTAGATTATTCCTAGAGCCTACTGGTATTTAACAAGCCTCTGCTTTAATGGGGTTCACTGCAGGGTGTGGGAGCAGACTGGATTAGTGTGCAAACCACGTGTCCTTTCAGAGCCATCTTCACCGAAGGAACCTTCCAAATGGGATTCACACTCCTTCACACTTGCTCTAAGACAGAGAGCGACTGGATTAAGGGCTTAGAAAAAGAAATGCTGCTCCCTGAATAAGCGCTGGTTCACAATCTCTCTGGAAGAAATTAGGAAGTGGAGAAGACCTGCTAGCTCCCACCTCATCCATGATTTGTGGCTACGGCAGGGCCGATCCAAAGCATCACAACGTATTATTCAAATGCATTTATCCAATCTAGCTTTACATGCCCCCAGCGACAGGTCTGTGCATGTCTCCTCTTGAAATTAAGGCAGGCATCAGGGCTGGAGGTGCTGGATGTGAGGAAGACAAGTTGAGAGCACGTCTCCCAGCCCCCTGTGTGCAGAGGCGGTGGGGAAGGAGCTCGGTTGCCTGGATTCCTGCTGAGCAGCCCCTCAAGGGCAGTTTCAGGGGTTACTCTTTCCTCCTCCCTGTGACAAGCAGAAGTTTTCAAAACATTGTAATGCAAACAGAGCCTTTTCTGTCCTACACTGCAACTTCTGGAAATCTTCCCTACAATCTCCTTTTGTACGGAAGAAGACAACGTGTGCTGTGAATGTGATTCCATGGGGTGTATTGCCCTGTGCAACCACCCTGCTCAGCTCAGCCCACCGGTGGGGACCAGCCAGGCAAACCAGCTGCTCAAAACACCCACAGTTTAGCCAAGCACAGTATTTTCCAAGGTCTGCCCAACACGAGCAAAGCAATATCGCTGTACTGCTTCACTTCCCCCACCTGGGAAGAGGAAAACATTAAGGAATGGAGGGCACTAATTAAGAGGCACACGTTTGTGTCCTTTTTTTTTTTGAAAAAAAAAAAAAAGTCAGCCCATTTTATTATACCTTGCTGACCTGGAGTTTCAAATCTCTTGGCTTCAAAACACAAAGACCAACTTTGATTAAAATTGCACAGATAGGCATTGATTTTGAAAAGCTTTCTAGTGCTACACCGTGTTTAGATTGAATTGCCTTATTAATCTAGTTGTTATCAGTTTGATTGTATAGCCAGCTCCACAAAGTACCAACCTGCTTCCTAATCCTATTATTTACAAAACGCTCTTCTTTTGACTTCTGTTGGGATGTTTTCCAGTGATAAGTCGCATCTATATGTGCTAATGCCATATTACTGGCTTATGCCATCCTTTCTCATTTTTTGCTTTGAGATTTTCAAGCTGAATTTCTACTATCTAAGCTATTATATAGGTCAAAACATTCTGTGCTCAGATGTAAAGTGACACCAATTCATATATCAGAGGATAAAAAAGAAGAATTGTCTTATGGTTCAGGTCCAAATTTTCTTGGATGAATAATTTCTGACAAATCAGATATGCGAAGACTTTTCTATTCACCCTCTATGAATGGGCTGTTTAGGGTTTTTGCTTCCCTTTTCATCATCTCCCACTTCTTAAATGATTCTCTTAATTGTTGCTAGGTATGGTTCGGTCTCGCTTCGAGCAATTTCGATACGTGAAATCAAAGCTGCTTTGACTGAACAAGTAGGTCACACAGCCTCTTCGGGCGAGTGGATCTCTAAGAGCAGGCTTTATACATTCATATTCTTAGGCTTACAAATTAAAAAATGTGTTTTTCCACGGATATTTTACGATGCCCACCTCCGCATCCTGCATGCCCCCAGCATACGTGGCAGATAATACACAAGAAGCACGAGCTAGCAAAAAAATTCAGCTTTACGCAACCACCCATTGAGCCGTGTTTGTGGAGCCCGTTTTTGGCGGAACAAAAACTCTGTCTCTTCCTGACCTTGGGTAACCCAAGTCCTCTTCTTCTCCCTCTTCCACATAAAAGAGCGATAATAATCCTTCAGGGGATTGTTATGCAGAATGTATCATCTGAATTCCTCAGAAAGAGAGTTCAGAGTGCCACAATTCTTAGCTGAGGAGTTCAAATGATTAATATCCACTAATTATGTTTCCACAACCTGCTTTGTTGCATCAGGTGCATTTTATGATCCTTGTTTTGTAGCTGGGACACTGCAGGTGAGGCGGCTTGGCCTGTAACACCAAAAACTGACAGTCCCACAAGCCAGGACATAGGTGGGCACTATGGGCTTGCAGCAGACTTGTCTGCTTGAAAATGCTGCTCCTTACCTGCCAAGAGCAAGTATGGCTCTTGCTGAGTGAGAGGGTTGGACACGCCACCCAGAGGACCACGGCAATCGATCTGAAAAGGTCTCACTGGCCTGAAAAGCAGATGCATTGGTCTTTTGAAATGGCTGCAAGCTGTACCCATAAGTCAGTCTGTATCTATTATAAAAAAAGTCACCACCTATATTTACTTTGCTTTTTAAGGATTGCTCTGATACTGTCCTCAAGATGCTCTCGCAGACCCTCTGCAGGACGCTGCTTCGTGGCCAGACGGACCCAGTCACTGTAACTGAGAGTTTTGGGGAAAGGGAGATGCTGCCCAGCCACTGGAAATGAAATGCAAATGCACAGATCACCCTCCTTCTCCCACACCTGATACAGATTTTGCTCCTGCTGATGCTCACCGCGATACATAACTCCATGTGCATTCACGGGCGTAAGCCAGACCCTGATACGTCAGGGACTAGCTGGCACCTGGACGCTGCCTTGTTATAGATGAGCTTGGATGCACCAGCTGCCCTATTAATTGAGCAAATTCATTTTGCTGACTAAGAGCAGTGCAGTCATTAAGCTAAGCCATGTGATCCTCGAGTCCTCAAAGATGGGGTAGGATTAGCTCGGGCTAGTGCTGCGGAACATGGATCAGGACATGGGTTTCAAGCCTCCCTCCTCTTCCCTGAAATTCAGGGTTTGCATTGAGAATGGCAGAGCAGCGAGCGTGACTCCAGGGCTTTTGGGGGAAAATCACCACATTTCCAAATTGTCTGTGAAAGGGAAATAATTGGCTTCCAAGTGCCAACCTGTCCAGCCTGTCCCGCAGGGTGGAGAAGCCAAGGTGTCCCTGGAGCCCAAAGTGAGCAGGAACCAGAGAGAAGCAAAGGGATCAGAGACGGGTTTTCGAACCTTGAGATCACATACTCAAACTCAACATCGGGCACGCTCCTTAACACCGGCACTCTCCCAGCCAGAAACGCAGCTCTCATAGGCTTGTTTCTCATCTTGCCTCCCTGCATCACATTTCATAACACATCGGGAGAAGCCAGGACATCTGACACCTCCAGATAATTCCCTGTGACATTTCACCAGTCGCTTTTGAGGCTTTCATCCCGGGATATGGGGGAGATTGTGATTAAGAGGAGTGCTGGCCATTGGGCAACCCTGTGTGCTCACATTGTCCTGGCAAGCAACATTTCCTCTAAAGGGATTAATTTGGAAGACATTTCTAAAGCATTTGTCTGCTAGGATGAAAGATCCTGCAATACATCTTGATGAGACATTTGAAATCGCACTTCGATGTGTTTAAAATCTCACTTGTTCATATTGTCACAGCTTGGCAGCCTGAGTGTCGAAACTTCCTAAATATCAGGTGCTATTTTTACTACTCCGAGTTTCATTCCTTCTATCGAGTCATACGACCTCATTGGGCAGAGTGTGCCCATACCATGGCTTTCAGGAAAATCACTTTGCCCTGCTGGGATCCTGAGGCAGCTCTGGTACAAGCCAGGCTGATGGCATAACATCTTCCACCAAGCCAAGGAGACTCGGTGTAAAAGCACCAGTCGATGGCCTCGCTGTTGCTCACAGCACTTGCTATTACTCGCCATGGAAAACACAGATCTGTCAGTCTCACACAAACCAGCCTTGCTAATTTGGACACATCCTCCTGTGCCCCAGTCCCACCTCTATCATGTCACCCATCCTGCAGGCTCCTTCCTGGGGACCACAACAAGATGGGAAGGTCGAAGGCTCAGCATCCTTACCTGTCAGGTGGTAACGGTGGCTCCGCATCGGGTCCCGCATAAATGAGAGCGGGGTGTGGCCCTGAGATGTCTGCCTGGCTGCAAGTCACCGCGTGAAGTCGTTGTTAGTAGGAATCAAGACACACGAGTTTGCAAAACAGAGACACCTATCGCTTAATAGGGAATAAGCCAATTAGGCTGAAACGGTTATGTGACAAAATTGGTGAAGAATCAGCAGGAACGGTGCAGTTCTGATGACTAAGGGACACGAGGCAATGGGAGGGACGCCCGTGGCAGGGTGCCACCAGGATACTGCCTGGGGGTAACCAGAGCACCACAACCAAACCCCTGTCCCTGCCTTGAGCTACTTGCCCTGAAGGACCTGTGAGAGGCAGGAGGATGCTTGGAGCAGCCTGATGGTTACTGCTGCCCACGAAGAAGCCAGGGCTTTCAGGCTCAGAAAAGTCTCTCTTACACCTGTAGAGTGTCAGGTCTCTCACCCACATGCATTCACCATAACATGACCACAGCCTGACTTGATCACCCCATGACGCTCTTGTTTCATCGTGGCTGTAAAGGCAAAACACTCACGCGCTCGCAGGTTCAAATGTCACAGACTTCACCCCTCCCTAGCCTGCCCACTGGCAGGACCTTAATCCCTCCTTCATCTCGGGTCTTCCACTAGAAGTTTATTCCCGGTGTCGGTTCAGTTTCTTTTGGCTGTGTTAATGAAATAGCCAGCAAAGAAAAAATTGAAGCAGGCAAAAAGGATCCAGCAAGGGGATTGGGCTGGGAGGATGAGTGTGTTTGTGTATTTAGCTATCTCCTTCTGAAAGGGAGAATGAAAAAACCCCAAGAGCTCAGCAAAGACCTAGAAAGGAGCTGAGACAAAAGCCTCACTGCTTAAAAAACATCTCTACATCATACATTTTTCCTGAGATAATGTTTTCAGCCAACAGAGCAGAGCTATCAGGGAGCACAAACAGCAGAGCATCAGTCTTGCCACAGATCCTGTCACCCTGAGCATTTGTGTCCCAAAAGACAAAAATCCCAGTGGCTCCCGCAGCAGCTTGGATGCCGTGTACCTTGGGAAATGGGAATGGTGCAACACCAAAACACAGTGTGTCTCAGGGGCTGTGGGTCCTTGGGCTCATCCTCCCACACCCATCTCTTGCCTACTTTTCCCACTGCTCTGCACAGCCCCTAGGAATACTCAAGGTCTCATGTGGTGTCTTCTCTCACTGCTGACCTGGATGCTGAGGACCTCTCCTGGGGTGGTTCTTTTGTACAAGTATCCTCAAAACAACATCTGGTGCCTACACAAAGAGGGCTGGGAGCATCTAGATGAGATCTATACCTCACAACCAGCAACTGCGTGAGCTATTTGCCCACCATTACAGGCACTTACCAGCAACAGAGGCATAGACTCGCAGAATGTTAGGAGTTGGAAGGGACCTCTGAAGATCATCTAGTCCAACTCCTCCTGCCAGAGCAGGATCCCCTGGAGTAGATCACACAGGAACACATCCAGGTGGGTTTTGACAGTCTCCGCAGATGGAGACTCCACAACATCTCTGGGCAACCTGTGCCAGTGCCCTGTCACCCTCACACTACAGAAGTATTTCCTTATGTTTGAACCTCCTGTTTTCCACTTTGTGATCATTGCCCCTTGTCCTGTCACTGGACACCACTGAGAAGAGTCTGGCCATCCCAGGACCTTGTCCAGATGACAATGTCCAGACGACAAATGCTGAAAAGCCAATAGTGGTTTCAGAGCTCAGCCTCCTCCCTCACCTCATAAAGCTACATGGTGGAAATCCAGGCAGCAGTAAGTAGGAGAAGTTTAATTACCAACTGAGCAGCTGCTAGTTGATAGTTGAATATGCTTCTGGGTGCCTGAAAAGGCACTGGAGATGCCTTATGACAATGGTTAACCTTCACAGGGGAAACATGTCCCCTACTGTAGCTGCTGGCTGAGAGCTGAATTATATTCCTGAAGATGCCAGTAAAACCTGGGCTGGGAGGTGACAGGCGATGGTGGAAGAACCGTCCTTCGGTTCAGAGCTGTCAGACACTCGGGCGATACGCAGAGCACACTGCGATGCTGTTTGATGGACGGAGGCCTCGAGAGAGCCCTTCAAAACCACGTCGTGACTGTGCCAATATGTGCTTTTAGAAGCAGCCCTGCCTGTAGAGAGCGCTGGACAGGGAAGGATGGCATGCTCAGCATGCCGATGGCCAGCCCAAGGTGGTTTTTTATATTTGTTTGAGATATTCCCAGCAGATTTCTGTATGCAGTAACAAAGACTCTGTTTGCAGAAGCAATAAGAAAGAGTCCAGCAGCACTTAAATTTGGAAAGAGCTGACCCTGTGCACAAACAGCCAGCTCGATGAATCAAATACCGTGCAAACAAGGAACCTTAGAAGGGTCAATAGCAAGGCCAGCAGTTAGTGGTATCAGGGCGATGAAGCTGCTGATGGCCTGGCAAAGGGCAGCGTCCCGAAAGCTGACACCATTTCTGCCCTGTAGCGTCACCCCGAGAGCAACCATCACCCCTGGGCTGGTGCCAAGGCTCCTAATAGGGTTACCTGATGGCAGGACACAGCATTTGTGCTGTGGCATCACTTGCTGCTTCAGGACGACCATTTCAGTCCCAGCTGTTTTTGTGCTTTGTTTTGTTTTTCTTTTTTTCTGTTGCATTGCAAGGGGCAGAGCTGTTGACATCAGCCTGCTCTGTCGTGGTGTTTGCTGAAGGACATCTGAAACTCTGCTCCTACATTGAATTTACTGTGCGAGGGAACTCCCTTGTTTCCAGAGGCAACTGGAGATGGAAACCAGAGAAACAGCAAAATAATTATTGCCTAATGTTGTAGTTTGGGCTTAATTCTTGCTGCTGAGGATGACCTAGGCCCAGGCAAAACAAATGATGGAGGCAATTAGAAGTAGTTTGTCTTTGCAACAACTGTTTTTTATTAGCAACCATGCCTGTAGAGGTATTTAGGTAGTGCTAGTCTCAAGGTTGAAAAAACAAAATACCTGTAGCCTGAAAGCCCAAGGAAAAATGAGGGAGCTCCTGTTAAATGCTTTTCTGACAGATCAAAAGCACACCTGGCATGCAAATAGACACCGATGAACAGATGCCCAAGCAAAATAACCATGGCTGCTGCAGAGAATACAAGAGAAAACTGTCCCCTTCATCCCTGTCCAGGAGGGCTTGTGGTGGCAGCGGGATCTGCTGTGTCACTGCTGGCCACGGTCCCAGGGCTTCGCTCTCTGCCCACGGGTACGGCAGCAGCACGGAGGAGCCGGCACCAAACGGCTGATGGCTGAATCGCTTAACCTCCCCGTTAGCTGCTCAACAAGCCTTCACTAAATGAACCAACATTTGCAACTCCTTGTTCTCTGCAGGGAGAAAAAGGTTTTCTTTGCTTTCCGGACTGGAGTCGCACATTTGTGGTTTAGAGATGGGAAACGAAAAGCGCAGCTGGGCAAAAGGGAAACTTGAAGCCCTTGTGGGAACTGCTCTGCTCCCTTCATCGCTCTGGGCACTGCAGGTGGGACTGGCCATGGCTTCAGCAACTCCGCACCTGAGAAGCTCTGGCTGGTGACGTGAATTCCTTCTACACAGCTCCCGCTCTCCTCACTGGCAAGCTCAGAAACTCCCTCCATGGGGATCTTGCAAGTTGCTGACAATCAGAGTAACTTTTCACCAGCTGTGCTGGAAAGCCCTTAGAGGAACTGACTGTGTCCACGGCACTGGGTTTTCTTTTTGTTCCACTGGATTGCTCGGGGGTCTGCTAGTGCTTCCCATCCCGCTGCTCCCAGCCCTTCTGCCGGACACTGATTCCCTGCAGGTACCGCTGCTCCTGCCACTCCGTCAGAGCTCAGCCTAAGGAAACAAGCTGTGGAGACTCATCTCCTTCAGCTTGATTTAGGCAGGAGCACAGGGGTTTTTGGATACGCCTTTGTGGCAGCCACCCCTGCCCCTGCAGTGCTGCAGGAGATGAAGGAGTGCTTTACAGGGAGGAATGCGAGCTCTGCAGCCAGCCTGAAACTGGCTGCTTGAGCTCAAGTTACCCTCAGAAGAGTTGCAATCAAAGCCTACACTGAGTATTTTCTTACTCAAATCAGCGCTCCAACACTGCTTTTATTTTCCAGCCCGACGCGTCACGGGGCTTTTGTTAGAGTCCTGACATACTCAACGAGTACAAAAGTCTCTCCGGTGGCTCCGTTTATGTGAACTGTTACAGGGTGTCTTTGGGCTTCTGTCCTGTGGAGAGGTATTAATCCCTCAGACCAACCTGGGTAATTGTTGGTGTGTGCACACCCCCCACTGTGCGAGTGCACAGAAGCACATATTGGTAGAACATAACATTTTTTTTTTGACAAAACTTTCTGGTGGAGAGCAAATCTTAGACTAACTCTGGGTCAGGCGCAGTAAATCACAGCCTCAAAGACCTAAGCAGGACGTTTATACTCGACGGACCAACCTTGACAAGAATTGTTATGACTATAGCACACTACAGACCACTCAGAGCAAGCACATCATCCACCGTAAAAGACACAAAAATCTCTTTGTGGCATTCCTGAGCCTTTGAAAGGCAGGCGTTAGAAAAGGGCACATGAGGAAAAAGTGGCGATTTACTGACAAGCTTCCAGGCAGGCCAGCAATATTAGATACTCCATCACTATAAAAGAGCAGAATATAATTCCTGCTGTAATCAGGATAGAAAGGCATGTGGTCTGGACTAGCGGAGAAAAGATTGTCTCATATTAAGACCAACCCATTACAAAGTGTCAAGTGCTCCCTAAGATGGCTCATACGACAATTTGAGAAGTCACCGGGTGGCAGCGGGTCACCAGCTCCCTCTACAGACAATCAGGACACAGCCAGACCCCTGCAGAACTGCTACAGCAGACGCATAGTAACAAAGAGTCCCTTTAAACTGTCGCCAAGGAGCAAAATATTCCTCCTCATCACCGACAACAATTATTTCACTTGATGCCGAGTCCCTTGTCTTCCTCCGTGTCGAGAGCTCTGACCCGCTCCTCTACCCTGGGGTGGATGAAGGAATGGCTGCGAGCGTTCCCCCAAACGGACGCCACCGTGTCTTTTGTTTCCTTCCAGGCAGACAAAGAGCCGGAGCGACGGAGGGAAACATAGCTGCCACCAGGCTTGCAGAAAAAGTTCAGCAGCCCAGAACCAGGTGGCTGTTAGGAAACAAAGTGCCCAGACCCTTCGCAGAGGCAACGTTTCACGGCGGCGGCACGCGCCAGCCAAGGTGAGCGGGACGAGACGCTGACACCCCATGGCACCCCACGGCACCGCCGAGCCTGGGATTCGAGGACACATCCATAGGTGAGGGATATATACAGCGACAGGGACGTGGCAGGATGAGAACCGGCACGCAGGGGCGGCTGCAGGGTGGGAGGAACAGGCTAATGCGAGCGACACAGCGTCGGGAGCACGAAACTGCTGAATTTTCATCCTTGCCCTGACACCTCTTTGTTTCAGTATCTCCCTGCTGCAGGAGGTGGTATAAGAATATCTGGAGGAGCAAGATGGGACTGCTTAAGGAGCAAACATCTTTCTCAGAAAGCTCTGGCAGGCAAAGCAGCCCCTGCTGCCCTTGGTGCCCACCTCCCTTCACCTGCGATACTGGGAGCTTATTGTCCAGGGAAACAGCACGATGTTTTGTTTTGGGAGGTTTTTGCGTGGGTATTTTTTGTCCTTTTGCCAGTAGTACTACACTCTTAGTTTGTACCTAACAAACATGTTGTGCTTTCTTTCTGCAATTTCTCAGTACTCGTAGGTGAAAGAAATATGTTCCCCCCTGTTCCCACCCATACGAGGAATAATCTTCCAAAGACAATCCAAATCACAGGCAGGGGGCAGGGTATGTGTAAAAATGGGCAAGCTGTTCTCTTCTCACAATAATTAGAGAGTGTTTTGATGCCAAGGAAAAAGAAGAAAAGAGTTACACCTGCCTGCACTCCCCAGCCCCCTCAGTGCCACAAGCCTGCCAAGGGACACCTGGCCAGCTCTTTGCTTTCCTTAATGCTTGAGCCAAAACGAAGGGGAGTCTGTGGGGGTGTGGAGGAGGATGCTGAGCCATGCAATCCACCAGCCAAGCATTCCTGCCCCAGGGGAGAGCTGCACAGCTATCCCAACCTCCCAGACCTCTCAGGAGCTCCTTCCTGCTAAACTTTGGAAGGGTCTCCTTCTCTACACTGTTGTGCACTTTTGCCGTCACCCAGTCCCCTTTACTTACAGGACCTGTTTACAAAAGCTGCTGCTATCATGTGGCCTTCAAAGCTGAAACCCTTTACCATCCCCTGACCTGTTGCAGATCAGGCACCCAGCTCTTCCAGTCTCACCAAGGATTTACTTCAGCCAGGTCAGAGCACTGTGTTGACCACTCCTGGTACTACAGCAGCACACAGGAACGAAATGCTCTTTGTGCCAGGCTCCTGTGCTAAAAGCTTAGGGTGTAAGATGAACAGTGTCTGGCCCCTTGCTGTGTCTGGGATGAAGGCTCATCAAACCTGAACCACTCCAGTGACGCAATGGAGAAAAGAAGTGGGTGGGAGAGGGCAAAGCAAGATAAAAGGTCAGTTTTCCCTCCTTCACAGTGACTTCTTAATACAGCAGGGTCCCACTTTTGCTCTGTGCATCCCTGTATCAGATGCACAGCTGGTGGGAACTTACCTATGAATGGTCTGAGACTAGCACAGATGAGAGGGCATGGGACTGCAGGACCCCTCCTTCATTCCCTGGGGTGTAGGATGCTCCTCTCCTTTCCCAGTTACTTCGTGCACAATTTCTAAAACGCTGTACGAAACAAGCTGCTCGCTGTTTCTACAGAACTCGCCTGACCCTGTTGCCGTCTCTGCCGCTGCACTGCTTGGCAGTACTTCCTTGGAGGAACTACAGCAACAAACTCAGAAGCCAGGGCTTGGAGATAAGCAGCCAGCAAACATCCAATTTCCATACAATGTACAGAAAAGAGAGGAGAGAAAAAAACCCCGACAACAAAAAACCCTACTCCACAACACTGGGAATCCCTAATGAACCAGGGTGAAAAACAGGACAAGTAAGTAACAACATAAAATAGATTTTCAATAAGGGCACAGCAAGTTCTAGCGGACAGATCTAGCAGATAAGATGAGGAGAGAGAAGAAAGAACAAAAGCCAGAATAGAAGATGAGAGGAAAGCAAGGAGATCGGAGCATCCTGTCCGATGGAGAGGATGCTTCAGCAGCTTTTCATTTCCTTTAGTATTATATAGACAGTGCCAGCTCACTGCAGAGCAACAATTCATCTAGCCTGGTAACCTACAGTCCAGTGCTGGTTGTTTCTGGACACGGTTACTGACCTTTAAGCACTCCTTGCCTATGGCACCCAATATAATACAACAAGGAAACAATGACAAACAACCTGCATTTTATTTATAATTTCGGCCAGGTGTTTGTTTTGATGTGACGCAACGGCCAGTGCCACCCGGTCCCAAATAGAAAGACCTTGTGTCACCTGAGCACTACGAACACACCCCGCATTAATAGAATTATTTGTTTTTCCACACTGCTGTAGTGAGCTCTTCAAGTTAATGCAAACCATCCTCTCCACATTTGTTCCTCTCATCCCCTAAGTTTCCAAGCAGCTCTCAGAGATGGGGTTTGTGGAGTGGGCAAGGTGTTGCTCCTCTCCTCAGACTTAGGGGCTGCTTTAGCCCCTGCCACACACCTGCAGGTAAACACTCACCCTGGAAGTGATCAGAAGGGCTGACTGTGAAGCCCCTGACACAGCCCACGGGGAGAGACAAGTGGGTTGAGCTCTCCCACCTTTCTCCATCACCCCCACCCAACTGCTCCCTGCTCAATCTCTCCTACCCCACTGACTGGTCCTTGCTCAGCACCCTTCAGACTGGTCCCTTATCCATCACCCACACGGGCTGGAACCCTCTTCACCACACCCACCCAGACCACCTGAGCTCCTTGGGCTCAGCCTCCAGCCAGCAGATGGGCTGCACCAATACCCCACTTAGAGACCTGCCCCACCAGTCCACCAACACCCGAGCACTGCTCGCACGCCCAAACCCCTCTCTCAGACCAGTATCATCTTGAACATCAGACATCAGACTGGTACCCATTCCAGCATCCCTACCTGGACCTGCACCTGCTCGACCATCCCTACCTGCACCAGTACCTCAGCACCTCTAACGGGACCGGTACCTGTTCCAGTATCCCTAACCCGGACCCGTACCTGCTCCAGCATCCCTAACCCGGACCGGTACCTGCTCCAGCATCCCTAACCCGGACCGGTACCTGCTCCAGCATCCCTAACCCGGACCGGTACCTTAGTGCCTCTAAAGGGCCCGGTACCTGCTCCCGCACCCTTGCCCGGACCGGCGTGGCCGCCCCCCGGCGCCTGCTCGCCCCGTCCCGCCCGCGGCCGCCGGCAGCTCCGCGGGAGCGGAGCGAGCTCCTTCCCCACTTCAGCAACGGCAAGAAACCGGGAGAGCCGGAGACAAAGAAACTGTCCGGGCGCCCGCCCCCACCCCCCTCCCGCCCTCCGCCGCCTTCACCTCCTCCTCCTCCCCCGGCACCCCTACGCTCCGCTCCCCTCCGCACCGGGCAGGGGGTTATTTACCCGCTCTCCTCCTCGATCTCGGAGATATCGGCGAAGATGAGGAAACCGACGAGCAACGTGAGCAACGCCAGCGTCCAGCCCCGGCACGGCAGCGGCATGGCTCCCGGGCAGGGCAGGGCAGGGCCGGGCCGCTCCGCGGGGTGCGGAGCTCCCCGCACCGCGTCCCGCCTCAGCCCCGCCGCTGCTGCCGCCGCCGCCGCCGCCCGGCGGGGCCGCTCCGCCCCCCGGCGCCCGCGGAGCGCCCGTCCCGCCCCGCCCGGCGCCGGGAGGGGAGGGGGAGCACGGGGCGGGCTCTGCCCACACCGCCCCCTCTCCCTCCCTCCCTCCCGCCGCCGAAGTTTGCGGAGGGTCCCCGCGGAGTCCCGGCGAGAGGGGCCGGACACACGGACACGGACCCGCAGACCCGAGCTGCGAGCGGGCTTTGCTTTTTTTTGCCGCTTGTTAGTTTTTTTTGTGTTGTCGCTTCTCCTGCGCGGCCGCGGTGCGTCCCCTCCTTAACGGAGGGGTCCCGGGGTTAAGGAGGACGCGGGAGCGGGCGCTTTGTCCCCGAAAGGACACAAACTGTCACGAAATAAGACAGAGGTAACTGCTGTTTGCAGTGGTGGCGAGCGCAGCTTTCCCCATCTTTGCAAGGTGCAATAAATCAGGTATTTGGGCATGGAAAACGCCTTGTAAAAAAAAAAAAGATGATGAACAGTTAATCGCACCCATCTCAATTCCTACTTTAGTGACAATAATTCTTTGCAGCACTACAAATACTGACCGTTGTAGCCACACCAGTCCTGCCACGGCTCTTTAAACCTCGCTGGAGTTTGAACAGGCAGAATTTATTTAAGCAGAAACTGCACAAGGGGCTCCTGAAGCACTCGGCGGCATCCCCGCCACACTCACAGCCCCTCTGCAAGGCTACAGACATACCCTTAGGTTTTGTTATGGAGAGAAAAAGCTGCGTTTCTATCAAAAAAAAAAAGGGAGATGAAAATGTGTGAAAGTTGGGAAGAAGGGAAAATGGACTGGCTGGACCAAAGAACTGCCGAAAAAGACCAAGAGGCCCTTTCGCTATATCCCCGTTATCTTAGCCCAGCGCCAGCCCTGGAGAGGAGAGCTCGGCCGTGCCAGGGGTTAGGCAAGGCCAGCCTGGCAGAGCGTCTCCCAATCCAAGCATAATTCTTTTCGGACCAGAAGTTTGCTGAAAAATCAGAATATCCGGTGATACATGCTCCCCCGAGCTGGAGAGGGACGCGGTGGATTTATAATGCAGCACATAGACGAAGCACAGATGTGTTGAGCGAGAGAGATACTAATTGCTTACATATTTAAAACAGCATCTTTAGCCTGAATGGGAGGCACCATTAAGCAAGACAGAGCTATTAACTGGGGCCACTTGGAAAGCTGCCATCTTCCCTTCTGTGAACGGCTTTTTGCATCAGTACGAGAGTGCGTTGCTCAGGGCACGCTACGCCGTCGGTGCCGTGTGATTGCCGCCGAGGCGCTTCACACCGGGTTAAGCGCATCCGTCCGTCCGGGGATGTGTAACACCGGTGTCGTGTACGGGAAGGCATACCCAGAGGAAGACTTTGCTCTTTATCTGGAATGAATGGCGGGAGGAACCTGTTATGGCCGATGTGCTTTCCCGGGGATTCTGAAAATTTCTGTAGAAAGAGAAGACAAACAAATCACTGTTACATTTATAGGTAAAAAAAATACAACGTAGGTGAGCCTGGTGCAATTACGCCGTAGTATATATGGCAAATTTACAGTGCAGTGTACAGCTTTTATAATAGAGCATATTCAGGCCCCTAGGGAGAAAGTGATTTTAGGTGGTTTAAGTAGCCCCATAATTTACTTTCTGCATAAATCTGAGAAAAGTCTCATTTTCCTTCAGTTTTATTCTCCTCCTTTTGCTCACCCTATTCTGAAGTTTCTCAGCAGTGTGACCAGCCTGAGGACAAGATACAGGCTTTGAGGTGACCTTGCTGGTGCAGGGACCGACATCAGGGTTTCCCGAGATGCAGCGGGGCAGAGCACCAGTCCCCTGTGATTCGGGAGCGCCACGCCGCAGCTGGCTTCCCATTGTACACGTCCTCGAGAATACAGATGGAGATATCTGCTCCTGCATCTCTCTCGGCTCCATCCCAGGTGGTGTTTCAGCTTCTTTTGTCTGATCTTTGTTTCAGTTGCCAGTCATGGTGGTGATGTGCAAGAAGAGAAATCTCAGTGGAGGCTGAGCAAGAAGTGGGGGGATTGTTCAGTGATGGTGGGAGTCGCTTTGCTTGGATGAGGACTCTTGCATGGGCAGGAACGTCCTGTCTGCTGAGATGCTTCTTATGCTGAGGAGTAGCTTGTCTTAAAAGACTCGTTGGGGTTTGACTCTGCTCCTGCATAAGTCAGTGGAAATGCTGCTACTAAATGAAATGAAAAAAACCCCCACCCTCCTTGCAGAATGAGCTGAGAGTTAAGCTTGATGCCCTTCACTGGAGAGCTCCAGTGCTAGGGGCTTGCACAAAGAGCTCTGTGAATCCTGTACTTGGTGTCATCTGTTGCTTTATTCCTCTGAAAGATGTAGGTCAGAGAGAAAGGTCACTCTTCAGCTGATCAGGCTTCAAATAGGGGGACGAGGACCTTGAAGTGCAGCGGGTTTTGAATGAGGATGCAGCAAGCTATGCAGAAGATGCAGGAACAGTGCAGCTTGCTGATTTTTTTTTTTTTAATCAATTAATAAGGCTGCATAACAACACTAATTGTGACTCTGCGATGAAAACCTAGAGATCTTGCTGTACTGCTGAGGGCTAAATTCTGTGTGATCAAGAGCCTTACCATAGTGATAGAAAGAGATTAATAAAATAGGTACTGACTGAAGCAGAAGACATTTTATGCTGCAATCAGTCCAAGTCCATCCTTTACAGCATCCTGGCCAGATTTTGGGGAGGAGGAGGTAATGCACCCTAGTTTTAGACATTGTTCATTATACTAAAGAACCACAAACTGCTTTGGAGCAATTCAAGCGTTAGTCATTCTGCACATTCAATTCCCTATGAATCCTCACATGATTCAGCTTAAACAGGTGCATAAATGTTGCAGGATTGGGTCCGTAAGCGTCCAGAGCCTCAATTTTATGTCTCATTTGTAAGATGGGTTGCAGGAAGATGAGAGCAAACCGCCGCAAATAGACTGTTGTGGTAGAGTAATATGTTCTGAAACAGAATAAAAGGCTATTATATCTTCTAGTTCCTAATAATTTGAGGAAATAATTCTGTATCCAGAACATTTGCAGTAAATATAATAAGGTGTACTTAAAAAAAAAAAATCTTTGCATAACGGCAAAAGTAACTGCACCAGAACAATATTGCATATTGCTGCTTTGAAAGGAGAAGAGAAAAGAAATGGCGTTTTTACATTTTCTTTTGACCTTTGAGAAATATCAGGAATGTGTTATAGCCATATTCACCAACAATAGCTCAGAGGATTCAGAGAATAAGAGTTAAACACCTAGGGACATTTACAAACAACCGGCAGAGAAGCGATGAATTTAAGATGTGGCTATGAAAGGCACAGATACGCAGAGAGTGCAAAAATAATACATATTTAAAATGTTTTTAATCTATTTGAGAAGCATCGTTGAGAAACGTAGTGGCTCCTGAACAAGCAAAGGAGAGACAGAGAAGATGGCCCATGAAGTCTTTGCTGTGCTATGACGGATTATAAGACCTGGTGCAGCGAGAGGTCTCTGGGGATCTTCCTCCATCAAATCCGTAATGCTGTAAAACACATGTAACCTTTATCATATCTGTCAGCCAAAATGAACAAAGTTTACAGCCCATTTTATACAGCTAAACAGTACTCCAACGTGATGAATGGGCGTGACAAATGGGAGCCTGTATTAATCAGGGTTGTGATGTTTTATTGCCTCATTATTGGCAACGAACCTGCCTCCAGGTTCTTTCTCCACTGAAACCCTCAGTCCCTCCTGTCAAAGTCAGGTGTCTCCTGAGGGACATGAAGTACCTTTTCCTGCCCAGTATGTTCATCAGAAGGAAGGAAGGAAGGAGGGATGATGATTTGGTAGGTTTGATGCCTTCCTTCTTCTCCTGAATGCTCTTGCTGGTCTCTGTGCAGACCAAGGGATCGGAGAGTATGACTCCAGCATCTTTGCTCATGGATGGAGAAACACTTGTAATAACAAAACAGCTTCCAGAGGTGTCAATCTCCTCACCTGGCTTTATTTACCCTTGGGTAAGTGTTTTCCAGCTGGATTCTGAAGCAGCAAGGTCCATTACTAAAGGGCATTCACCTGTCCCGTGGAGGAGCTGTGAGCTTTAGGAGTCCCAAATACTGGACAAATTGTTTGTTATAGGTGAGGGATATGAATATAGTTCTTTTCTGAGAAGCAAACAGCACTGATACTGCCCGAGCAGAGGTGTTTCAACATGTCCTAGTGTCCCTGTGAATCTGAATTTAGCCACATCAGGGCGGTCTGTAGCTGTCTATGGTCCGTCCCCTGTTGAACTGAGTGAAGAAGCGTGTCTGCTCCTCCTCTCTTAGACTGGAAGAGGAAGCCTTTACTTCCTTGGAGGGAGAACCAAAACCCTTCTGATTTTCTCTTTTCAGGGATTTTTACCACTGGAAGGAGGAGCCTAAGTCTATCATCTTCTTTATATCTGGAGTGGTATAGCAGCAACAAGAAAGGGAGAAGAAAATTAAACTGTATGAATTTCAAGCTCTGTTATGATTTTAAGAAAGTAAAATCAATAGAAAAGGATGGACTCAGTAGGGAACATGACCTTATTTTCCCAGTGTCTGAAGAGGTAGTGCACATAATAGAGAGACAAAAATACCCACATCTATAAAACGAGATCAGCTTCTTTGATGTTGAAGAAGAGAAGTTAAAACGCCTACGTAAACTGGCATCATTTGACTGGTGTTTGGGAGAAGTGTCCTAAAGAGAAAAAGAGCAAAAGCAAAACAACCTCCCCCCCTCAACCTATCCAAAAATCCCCAAGTCCAACCTCATCCATTAGTCCTTTCTATTTCTTCCTCTCCTATAGCAAATTGCAGTGTGATCCATGCTACATTTCATCAAATATGACTTGCCATTGTCAGAGCAAAATGTTTGATATAAAACAAGAATGATCTTTCTTTCTTTTTGGTCAGGTAAGGCTGGTTTGGATTAATAAAAATGCCACATGCACAATGATGCCGATAATTTGCATGTGAAAAGCCTTCTACCAGGTAATGAAAATAATTCCTCGGTTTTGCCGCCACTAGTCGCAAGAGATAAGGTCTGCCGCCCTCCCCCTCACAATTAACCACGCACACACAAAAAAGGGGAAAAGGCAGGAGAAAAAGAGAAAAGGCAGAATATGTGTGACAATCGCAAATTGCTTGTTATCTGAAACCGATGGTAAGGCTCTGATATTTCCAATTGTGGCTGCACGGCTGGCACACTCTCACAGCCTGGCTGCATGCGCGGGCCAAGGCAGGCACCTCCAGCTTGGGAAAGCAGAGCTGAGGACGTGCTTTTGGGAAGTTTTTATACCCTATTTATGGCATATGGGGGGAAAAAGCCCACCCGAAACCAAGTTTGTCCTCCCCGTTTGTGGTTAGCAAGCCACTGGGTGGCAGCGCTGTGTGCACGTGTGTGTATGTACCCACACCTGGTGGGAAGGGGACTCTCTTCTTTGGGGTGTCTCAAACCTGAGTGTGTTTTGCTCATCCTTGATGAACTGAAGGCCACTACCGGTGACCAAGGCAGAAGGTAGGAGAAGAAAGGGCTGAAAGAGGCTTCGACTTCGAAGAGCAAAGATGATGGCCGTTTTTTCCATCAGCCTGCGTGAAACTCTGCAGCCAGGAGCGTGTGGCTGAAGGTCAGTCCCAGTTTCAGCACTCCAGGGTGATTCAAGCTGGCCCAGCCTTGCCTGCAGACCTGTGCTCACAGCAGTTGTCCTCATGGTCATCACCAGAGGAACAAAGGAGCCTTTTGCTGGTAGTCCTGAACCAGACATGACACGACGCCTGCCCCGTTCCCTGCCTATACCGTAACCCACACACTTCACCCTCGTTCTTCCTACCCCACAGAGAAATAATTAACTCAGTAAGGCCATGTTTTCAGTAAATCAGAATATCCACACGTGCCCAGTGTGTACAAAGCACACACATTTCTTGCAAAAGACCAGCAGTGATTTGAATTTTAACAATGCCTCCCTCCTCACCCCCTCACCGATAATTCCAAACTGATAAGTATTTCTCACTTACAATGGTAGATTTTAAGTGTCTGATAACCAGATACAGGTTTCAGATGGCAAAATGAGACTCCATCGGGCTTTGAATTTTGTCTCTTATCTCTGTTCAAAGCTGCTAAGACGTGGCATTTCTTTTAGGTTTGTTTCTGCCGTACACCTTCATCACAGTACTTCTGTCTGCATTTCATGGCTCTTAAAACACAGGTCATATCTGACTCTAATTTTGGCCAGTTTCAAGGTGGCAGGTTTGATTAATCTTGTCCTATGCTTGACAGAAACAGAATTATTCTCCATAATTGTGTCGAGGAGGTAAATCTACCTCGTTTGGATAAACAGTCCTACATGTGGGATTAAGAAATAGGCTGCGTATGGGCACTGCCAGGTATGGGAAGGGTTCTTGGAAGATCGGCGTGAGATTTCAAATTGTTCCTGCCTGTGAGAAGTCACGGTGAAAAAGAAGGCTGGAGAAGATGACACAAGAAGACATAAAGAAGAGGAAATCTTTATAACCCTCTTTTGAGGCCATCCAAGACAGTGCTGATAACCACTCGAAAGCTATCACCTTAGTGATGAGCACACCTGAGAAAACCTACAAGAAGGTTGTTTTGCTTTTTCCTGGTCTTCTTATGGTCCTTGGGAAAATTTTGATCTAAATCTTTCCAAAATGTGCAAAGTACAACAGCGATTACAACAACCAAAATGAGGAAAAAATAAAAAATCACGTGCACACACGGTCCTTTGCAAATGAGAGCATTTCTGCAAGGAAAACACGATATTCAACAAATATGTTCCATTTAGCAAAAATGACAAAATCTTAAGGAGTAATGTAAAGAATGTAACTTTCTCTTCTCTCCACCTTTTGCTAACAGCTGTGAAAAAGGCCTTTAATGTGAAACATCATTTAAGCCTTAGAAAGGCACTCGATTTTTTTTCTGCAGCGACAGTTGTTTCACCCCTCATCAATAATAAATGCTTTTTTCTCCTCTTTCTTACTAATATTTCTCATTCATCATGTCCTGTGTAGTGGGCGGAGCTGCTGAGTCAATCACATGGGCTTCAGAACAAAGGGAATTTGGGAAGAATAAAGTAGGGCAGAGGGATTTCCCCCAAAGAGCCCTAGCCAGAAGCTGCAGGGAGAGCATGGTCCCCAGGTTAGCTCCCACAGGGGCAAGAACAGAACTTCTTCACCCAGAGCTCACTAAGGCCTTGCCTCTTGGTGATCAACACCAAGGAAAAAATCACTCACACGGGATCCAAAAAGCTCTTAGTGCATCGCAAACACCCCAATCATAGTAGGAGCAGCTGGGGTAGCATATTTTCAATGTCATACTCTGCTTCTGGATCCTAAATAAAAGTTGTAAAATACACGACCCTGGTTGCGTAGCACCACGCGCTTGAACACCCACCTCTTCAAGGACCTGATTGTCAGTTCAACGAGCACGTTCCTCGGGAAAGAAAACTTTAGTGCGGCTCGTGCCTCAATGCGATTTTTGCTCTGATCTTGGATCATTAGTGTCCTCCGTGGTGAGGAATACGAATGACTGATGTGCTGCCGGATTGCACCTAGCACAGCGCGATACTAGAAGAAGTGGGAGACTGCACGTAACACTCCTGGCGGGTTTAAGTGCTCTGTACAAATGTAGAAGGAGTAAGGAAAGAGAAGGAGCTGGTGTAGCGGGGGAGAGACCACAGGCATGTAACAGCCTTTCTGACCTAGTGATTTATTTATGGCATTCCTAGAGGGGAAGAAGCCATGCAAAGATCATGAGCCTGCGTGCTGCAGCAAGTGGTGTGCCCGCATATATTTAGCGAGCAACAACACAAGGCACAAAATCTACAGAGGATGGGGAAATGCTTCCACTCTGTGTGAGGTTATTGAATGATTAGAGTCAAGGAATGAGAGAGTTTTATTTGGAGGAACAGGGAAGATTTCCCTTGCCACTTCCTATAAATAAATTACAGGAAGATTCCTGGTTCTGCTTCCCTGAAAGCCAGAGTGTTTCCTCTTCCAGAACACATCATGCTTTCCCCCTGGTCTGGCCAGCTTGTCCAAGGGCCTCAGCAGGGAATTTTGGATACTGATAGCCATCCCCAGTCTGTAAAAAGGCTCTGTTTGTACCGAGATGCCTGGAAGATGTATTTCACAGAGAGTTGCTTTCTCCAGGGCAGGTGAACAATGAACAGAGTGTTTGTGGCGAATAGGCCTCCAAATACAGCACACAAAAAAAGGCAGAATCTGTGTCAGCTGAAACTGGTCGTGGTGCTTATCGGCCTGATGAATACTTGCATTGGCAGATGGGAGCGTTTCTAAAGTATCCTGTTGCATAAGGGAACTGCAGGAAGATTAATTCTGAACTCACCAAAAGGATTGATTCTGTGAGGTGCTGAGTCCCTGCAGCTCCTGCCGAAGAGCCCATTCCTGTGATCACCACACACAGCGTCAACGAAGCGGTTCACCTTCTCTTCACACTGGAGCAAGCCCTGGGTTTCATCAGGATGGTGCAGTCAGCAGCAGGACCTGCAGCAGCACAGCAGGAGGCTGCACTGTGCTGGGGGGAGAGCAAGGGGGAACATGGGGTATTCAGTCAGACCTTTCCCATCACCAGACATTAAGCCCTAAAGGAGGACACAGTCTTACTTTGGAGCTTTTGACTGTGTTGTCTAAATTAGACGTGAGAAACAGGATCTGAAACAAAAGCCTGAGCCACCCCGTTTTGTTTCTGAATTTAGCTTCTGTTGCAGCATTGGGGATTTCAGAAAGGGGAGACTTTTGTGGCCTGAGACTCATGGGACTCCATGGGGATGCAGGAGGAGCTGGATTTAATGACTCCAGGAGTGGACTTAATGCTTGGGCTTTCATCCCAGTCAAACTTGTCTGTCATTCGTAGACTCCCAGTGAAAAAAATAATCTCTGTTTATGTATGGGAATATAATAATCAATCAAGCTTTATCATCCCTGTTTCCATTCTAGCAGCTTATAACCACATAATAAAAGCACATAATGAAAACATCATAAAAACACATAGTAAAAACACATTCACCATGCGAGTATTGCCATCTTAGCACATCCTGGATAGAAGCGCTCAAGAGTTCTTGAGGCTTCTGGTATGTGCTAATAACCTCCATAACACTACATCACACCCACCCTTTCCACTTGAGGAATGCTATCAAGTTAAACGACAATGGCTATGAAAGATGCACATAAATGTTTGGATTCAGCAAGCTAAGAACGCAAAAGGTCTCCAGAAGAGTTTTACCTTCTTAGCTTTACAAAGTTAGTTACAAAATTCTGTGAGAAAAGCCTCTTAGTTGCTTTTGTTGTGTTACAGCCCTTATTGGAAAAGCCACATGAGATGGGTGTTGCATTAATATTCTTATTCCCTGTGGCTTAAATTAGGGTTCATCTTCACAGGCACTGCTTTGCTTTACTTTGAAGGATGCAAACAGCTTGTTCTGCCTCCCTGCTGTAGCTTAATTTCCCTGACACTTTTTCATATATCCTTGCTGTAGCAGAGCATCGTTTGCTTTCACTGTAAATGAATCAACACCCTGGAACTGCAATAGCACTCGGGCTGGGGTATGTTTCTGCATCCTGCCAAAAGGTACTGGTCCTTTGCTTTTTTTACACTCAAACCATTTTGATTCATGTCAGACGGCTTGCATTTGTTGCATTGAGGTATCAGTGGCAGAGTAGTAGCACCTTTGGACTTCTTGTCCCACACCACGTGGCAGCAGCTCCTTTTTCTGGGGAAAATTGCTGGTGTCACTGCCCACTTGTCCCTTCCTGTATTTTCCAAGTTTCTCACACAATTACTTCAGTGAGGGTATAAAATGAAAATTAATCATCAATCTCTTCAGCAACTTAGTCCTTCAGTAGTGCCAAAATAGTTACCTCTCACTTTAATAAGAGCCTCTCAAATTCTTTTCGCTCTCAAAGACTTCGGTTTGAGTTTGAGGCCAACATTACAGTGACACTCTGAACTTAATGATTCAGCTACAGGTTGATTTTTGTATTTTTTTTTTTCAAGTCCAAGGTGTTACTGGTAACATTTAAGATGACTAAACACCATTACCTTAATGATTAAAGGCAATATTCTTCCCAATATGTTCCAGCTGCTTATTTTTTGTCTTTAGGAAGCACTTTGTAGTCACATGGCTTTGCTTTTTTTTCTCCATTACTCCTCTCTCCTTTGTTTGCTTGACGCTTTCATGCAGAGAAAGGGGAGAAACATAAACAAGGCAAATGTGATTTGATCATGGAGCTGGTAGGGGGCAGGTACAGTCAATCACACTGCCTTGAACTCTCTTGTGTGCGATCAGCTGGAGTTTGTTTCGAGAGAGAGTCCCCTGAAATGATGCAGCACAGCGATGCTGATCTGAAGCCCACGATCAAGGGATGCCTTTGCATGGGCTCTGTGTCGGGCACAGTACGTAAATATTCCCCCCTATAATTTGCAGATGTGGGATAAGCTGGAGGCTAGTTTACCAAACCCTGTAGGTTGATTCAGCCACAGAGAAGAAATTCCTGGCCCTGGTCCTTCGGTTCCTCTCACGAAACATAAAACCACCATCACACACTTTTTTTTTTTTTTCCCAGGTTCTCAGGCTCTTCAGAGACACACTAAATTAACCTGAACTCCCTCGGCTTCCCTTAATCTTACAAAAATGCAAGATGCAAAGCAAACCCCTTGTCAGCAAATGCGTTACAAATGAAGGTAGCAAAGTTGCCCCCCTTACACCAGCTCTGAGTTTGGTCCCTGGGATTTTAACTGTTCCTTTATCTACTGAAAAGGAATGTTAAAAAGTTTAATTGGCATGTAATGAGATAACTATAACAAGTTAATTAGTTCTCAATTAAATTGCATTTACCATACGTTCTGAATATGTTGTTAGCAATTAACGACATCTAATGAACTTGCAATAGCAACTGAGTTTACAACGATAAGGAAAATAATAATAATAATGCTCACACGTGGTTTCATAGTGCATTAGAAGCGACAAATGATTTAATAAGTGTGTGGTTAAATCACCATAGCTAGTGCAGTCACTGGAAGGGAAATCTCTAGGAAACTTATTCTGGCACATCTAACAGGCTCCAGGAGGAAACGAGTGGCTTTCAGGATAGGTCTTGTTGGGAAAAAGTAATCCCCCAAGAACTGTAGGAGCATTGCAAAGGAGAAGGGAAAGCAAAGCTTCAGGATAAGGTCTATTATTCAGTTTAGACTTAGGAAAGCATGACAAGGAAAGATCATAACAAACAATTGGAATAACGTGGAAACCCCAGTGGATGGAGGAAAAGGGTTAAATTCTTTCCCAAGATCACTTAAACAGGTGAATATATGGCGAGCAATTTGTCTCTGTGCTTTCAGTTAACCTCTGCTTAATGCTTTTCACAATGAGAGTGCCACACTGAATAGGCATTAGAAGGAAAAAAAAACCTACAAACTAATTTACATTTTAATGAATTTTTAATTGAACCAAAATCTGTTGTTTCTGTTTAAAGATGCAGTGTTGACTTTGTGGTCTATGCTGCGGAGAGCCAAGTGGGATCTTAATGTGATAAAAACAATGATAACGCTAAGTTTAATTAGGTCTGAAAGCATGCCTGGTGAAGTGGTGTGGGATAAAACCGCTACGTTCCTGCGCTGAAGGCGAGCAGCAGGGCTGGGCAGAGCCGGCACCACTCAGCTGAGACGAAGCAAGAACCGGAGCTCCTGCTTCTTGTTCATCGAAGCTCAACTGATGGCACGGGTGGGAGATAAAAACCTCATCCTGCGTGCAATAGGATCACCTTCAGTAACATCAGCTCTGTCTCCTCCTGCCATTAGATCTGGCTTTAATGGCAGTCAGGACCTGCTTGGGTTTCTCAAATCACTTTTCCTAACAGGCTGTATCGAAGTGCCGAAGCCTGGAGATTGCACTTCTCAAGGCTAGAACTTGGAGATGTGGGCTCTTATGCCCTTCTCCATTCTGGACTGTGCCTCCAGCAAATTAAACATATCCTTGCCTGTGCATCCAAGCCTACCTAGAGCTAGAAGACAAGAGAAGAGCCCTTACACAGGAATCTCTGACCAGCTGCTCTTGGATTTAACAAAAAATGCTCCCTTGTGTTGAGGCACACTCATTTGCTGCCTCTCTGGGGCACCTGTAATCCTGTTTCAGCCATTTTACAGGCATTTTGTTGAGTTTTTAATGGCTTGTACTGAGCAATTTGCCAAGTTGACCGTGACACACACATACTAAAGGAGCTCAGTTAAATGACAGCAAAGTAGCTATTTTAACTCTAGTTTCTTGCACATCTTCTTCTTTCATCCTTCCTTTGGCTGCCTCTGCTCCTGGAAGAATCGCTCTGTTCATGTGAAACCCTCTGCTCAGGGTTTCACATAATTAAACCTTGGGTTTATTAGTTGTTATTTATTAGGTTATTGTTGATTTGGTTGTACAACGAGCAGAAGGTGAGTACACCCCTCACCCGCACAGAGAGACTGAGCATCTGACACTCATAACAAGCCCAAATCAAATCACAGCAATCAAAAACAAGCTATGGCAGCAGGTTTCAAAACCTGTTAAAATCACTACGTGAGCTTTGTCTTCAACAGCCTACTGCTACCTACGAGGTCCTGCATTTTGCAGCAATTTTCTCTACTATTGCTCTGTTATGACACTTGAATTTAGATTGTGTATGAGTCACTGGCCTTCAACGCTCAACTTTGACCTTTACATTACATGTCACGTTATTTTTGACTTTTAAAAGTAAGGGTTCCCTCCACCAATTTACTTCGTACCTCTGCCTGGTGCCAGTGGGCAGTAATTTGGTTCGCTGTTAGAGTGGGCTGGAAACATGTTCCTTCCTAAAGAGATCAAGTTTGTCACTAAAAACATCCTTGCATACATGGAAGGCACAGAATGGTTAAGACAGAGACCTTCCACCTTGACATACACCTGAAACTCTCCTTATTTCTAGCTGAAAATAAGTAATTTTTCATTGCTCCCTCAATTTTTCAGCTGCTGGTGCTTTTGGCTTCAGAGGCATTAGGCTCCAAACTCTCGTTCCCTACCTTGCTGCTGTGTCTCAGCTGCTGCTCTCTGGACCTAGATGGTCAGAACAGAGAGATACACAGCTCTCCTCGCATTTGGCTTGGGAAATTATTCCTGCCTGCCCCTCCTTGCTTTGCAACAGCAGACGCTGTCAGTGAAGGCTGCTGTTGCTGGGTGTGATAAGCAGAGTGGTCCAAGAATAGTCCTTGATCCTGACAGGGCATCATCCCAGAATAGCTGGAACATTAAGAACTTAATGGAGGGGGAAAGAAGTCACTGGGAATTTTGGATTTAAATTTGAGACTCTGGTACTTCCAAAGCCACACATAGAGAGAGGTAACACACTGAGCACAGGGCTTGGCAGCTCTTGCCTTTGATGAGACATCTCAGTGAGCCTGGACTTTCCTGTAGCAGGAGCTCTCTGGGTGCTGATGAGTGCTGGCTTCCCAAGAGCAGATCTGGAAGAGGCTGGTGTGTTTCCAATATATTGTGGTCTTTCTAAACTCTTTTTCCAACTTGCCATTGAGTAAAAGCAGTCCCAGAGCTGGAAGGCTGGATGCAAAACCAGTTAGCAGGGCTGGGAAGCTCTCATGGGCCAGAGGCCAAAGAGAGACCTTTCGCATGCCTTTCTGCTGCACTCATGCAGGAGCTTGTCACTCTCTAGCCCATAGGAACGAGCTATCTTGAAATCCAGGAAACACATGTTGAATGGCAGAGATGTCTTCGCATTTATACAATGATCATTACCAGAGTGTGTGAACTCAGGCTTCTGCAGACAAAGTCTAAAAGTGGGTAGGTGCCACCTCATTTTGCTTTTTGCTTCTTCTTTCAGAAAAGGGTCTTTCAACAAACTTTGTCCTTCTTCCCCTGCCTTTCTCTGCTCTCCTTTCTCCTCCTATTCTGCTACTGTAGGAAGTTAAACACCAAGTCAATTGAATTTTTCCATTTTGCTTTTACCGTTGCTGATATTCAAGGCCACCTGGAGCTCCTGTGGCACCAAGGGATGGACCAAACCAAGAAAGCCCTATCTCCCTCACTAATGAGCCTCAGCAGTGTGGCTGGCAGGTCTTGGCAAGAGCCACAGCAGAGCAGTGATGACTTTTACGGCAGAGATAATCTCTCAGTCAGCTTACGTTATTTCCTTGGAGGGATTTGTAGCTGAAGGCTGTGGCTCTGAATTCAGCTTGATCTAGGTGATACAGGCTCTCAGACCCTGACAACATTCACTTTCCTGCTTTCAGAAATAAAACCAGTAAACTACTCCAGATGCCAGCAAAATAAATGGCAAAGAAGCAAAGCATCATCATTTACTGTTGAGGTCTTTGCTGTTTGGCGAGTCCAGTGGTCTCACTGTTGCTGTTTGGTGAGTCCAGCTGGAACCCCAAGTAACACCTCGGAGGTGTAGCTCCTACTGGCATCTGCCTACAAACAGGGACAGGGTGGGATACGGAGGTTATCGGGCTTTTGCTGAGCTTTCACATGGAGTGGGAACAGCTGGTAGTTCCAACCCAGTGAAAGCTCAACATTCTTCCCAAGTGCTACCAGTTGCAATTCACTCACCAAACATCTATTACAAAGTTGTTTTTGAAAAAAATAAACCCCACGAGCTGGCTAGGTGCCTTTTTGCCTATTTAAGTATCTATGGCTCAGCACTACAGAAAAGGCACTTCTGAAGTGAAGGATCCCTTAGAGGTTATTTCTTTCCATAGCTTTGTGTAAAACCTCTCTACTTCTCCTCCACAGTTGAATCAGATCCATTGATCTTGTGCTGCAGGCTTTACCTCTCCGTTTTCACCTGCTTCTGCCTCTATTCCATAGTCTGATAATGATTTCAAGCTACAAGAGCTCAGAGCCCCCTCGTAATGAGTCCACTTGTATCACAAAGACTAATTTTGAGTAACTTGATGGGAAATATTGTCAAGGTTCCATTTATGAAAAAGTCTTTAGTTCTGAAGGAAGGATAATTTTGCAGTTCTATTTAGGAAAGTGAGGACAACGAAGGCAATTTAGTGCAGAGGGGTCTTGTTCCACATGCTGCAGGCCACAAAACACTTTCTGTCTTTACCTAACAGAGTCTATAGGATAAAATAGGCCCATGATGCATTGTGCTGCAAGAGGTCTCTCAATGTCCTAAATCAGCCTCTTCGGGAGAGAAATGGACCTGAAAGATGGGTTTATGTGAATGTGGCTACAGTGGTTTAAGATGCTGCCTCCTTCTCGGAGCACATGGACCTGGACCTCAGATGCACTCAAGCAGGTTTTGGCATCCTTCTTCAAAGCCACCATCACCACGTGTTGAAAGATACAGACCTGTGTGCAGGTTGATGTGCTAAGCTTTGGCAGAGAAACAGCACAACAGCTGTAATTTCTCAAGCTGTCGCAGCAGGAATTCATCTGCCAGAGTTCTGTAACCTAGAGCTCCTAGTATGTGGCTGTGCACCCATTTCTAACCAGGCTGGGGTCAATCATAATCATTTTGTCGCCTGTTCTCTAAGGGGGGTAGGCAGAGGAAAAAAAATATCTCTAAGTGGTTGGATATAATTGACACAAGCAGAGATCAAAAATCCCTAGGAGATTAGGAGTCAGGTCTTTAAATGTGGATGGTTCCTGGCACAACAGAGCCCTGATTTTGGCTGGGCCTGCAGCAAATTAATGTGTGATACATTACATAATGGAAGAACTTAAACAAAACACTTCTGCCTCAGAAGGTAGAAGTGATTTTTCAATAGCACACTTCTCAGGTTTTCACCAGGCTTCAGCTGCTTTTTGAATAATGAAATAGATGAACAAGTGAAACACATATGCTTAAACCACGATCCTAATTGAAATACATTATGGTTAAACGGGGCATGTTCTACACAGGCAGAGATCAGTGCGATAAAGCAACGAACAAGATGGAATAGTGCTTCAGAAGTGTTTAAAAGCTTTTCCCATTCTGCAGGAGTGGCTCACATTTGCAAAACATTTATTCAAGTCTTAGCTGAAACTAAATCCTTGAATGTAGTTATGCTATTGACAGGTTTCGAAGTGGCAGTGGCCTCTTTAACCATCATCCCATTCAAGTCCTAATCAGGGCAGCATATGCAGGAATGAGTGGTAGGAGCTGAGAATTCACCTCTTCAGCAGGGTGAGGTTGTGTGTGTCTCTTCTTTCCAATTAGAAGCTCTATTCAAATGTTAATCAACAACACCATGATTAAAGAGGATTAAAGAGAACACTTGGACATTGCTTCACTGATGTGGCTAAAGAGGTTTTTCCTTTCTTGTAACAAATAAGGATGTTCTTCTCCAGGTGGAAGTTGGTTTGTTTTCCAAGTGTTGCTTGGCTTCACCGTAACAGCGAGGCTGCCAGCCCTCCTCTGAGATGCTGCGGAGATGGAGGACAGTTGTTTTGCATCTAAGACCTTCTGCCTTTTGTCAGCCATCTGAGCCACTGATCCTTGGCAAACGTTGCTGGGGCTGCTGAGGCAGCGATGAGGGACCCAGTCACCACAGCTGAGAGGACCTTGGGAAACACTGAAGATGGCCTGAGGTAGGGTCACAGCAATAATCTCTCTGCTACGTCAACAGTGCTGAGCTCTCTCCTCAGTCGTTATCTTGTCTCTGGCAATATAGGCTTCTAAACTGCCTTGTTTGGAATTTTCTTTGGAGAAAGGAAGAAAATCACTGGTGGGGTGAGATGAAATCAAACGAATCTGAGCTCAATGGGAGAAGTCAATGTAGGAGAATATTCTTATAACTGATGGAAAGGGACATAACCCTGAAACTGGAAAGGACAAAACCATAGGAAATTGTACCAGGATGACTCCAGACCAGGCAGAATAAAGATGGCTCACAGAGCCAATGGGCACTTTTCCATCCAGAATTTCTCTACTCCCCCCTACTCAAAGGGAAAAGGTGCTACATGATGAGACCACATCCTTCTCCAGCACCTTCTGCTGAGGTGCCTGAATCACATGCCATGCCTTGCTCAGTGATATCACCTCATTCCCAGTGCCTGCCCGTGCCCCATAATTAGAGGAAGCACAAAGCTCTCTTGTGTTTCTTCCGAGAGATGAGCTCAGCTGGCATAAAATGAAACCATTTGCCTAATGGTCTAATATTTGGAAAAAATCCCTTCAACAAGACTGTCCTGGAACTGGCTAGTCCTCCAAATACATGAAATGATTTAATTAAAGGTGACAATTTAAACAGAAATTTTAATGGATAGTGACCTCTTTGTAAGCCTGTATTTCTGTATTACAAAAAGTTAGCAGCAGGTGAGACTGCCTTCCCAAATCAACTATTGTAACATAATCAAAATCCTGACACAAAAATATTTCTCTGAACTCTGAGGCCTGGGACAACTCCCTTCATTTACATGTTTAAAGAAAGAAAGGAAAAAAAAAAAGGAGAAAAAGAAAAATCAAAGCAATCAGTTCATTTCTGGTGGAGAATTTGGATGCTACCTCCTGCATCCACGCATAATCCTCAGCAGAGCGCTCATTAAGCCGTGATGATTCATGACTGGCTTCTCCAGCTGAGACGCAGGATGGGTTCAGCCCTGAGTTGCCCTCACTGTCTGGAGGCATTTAACTCCAGGGGTGACAACATACAGATTGTGGTGAGTATTTTGCGGCTGACTCTGCTCTGCAAAGCTAAGCGTTGACTTGAGCCGAGTTTCTGACAATGCAGAAGCAGGGATTCAACCTTGCACTACATATTATATGCGATTGCTTGGAGCAAAAATCCACCAATGTCTTTAATTCTTCTTGGTATTGTACAGTGGGAAAAAAAGTGGTGGCAATAATAGGCTGTGTGCTTGCAGAGTACTTCCAGGCTGGATTAATTTTTAAAGCCAGCTAAAGGTTAGCACAGAGTCATTGGGGACTTCTGAAAATTAGAGGTTTTCAAAGCATACAATTCCTGTGTTGAGACGCTGTTAGCAGTCAATATCCAGTCCGAATCTTCAAATATCAGCTGAGCCTTTGGTATACCTTTATGTCACACAAATAGATACTCACATCTCAGCCACCACTACTAAAAGAGTGACTCTTTGAACTGAAGTCCTGTCCTATTTAATGGAGATAGACCATAATCTTGAGAGGTGTATCCATGCCAGATTTGACAGACCCAGAATAGGCAACAATGACAGTGGAGATCCGATGGGACAGGCGAGATCAACCTGCCCACCACCTGACAGTATAGCTACACAGAAAAATCAGGGGAGAGCTTGAATTGCAGCAGAGTGTACCAGAGGGAAGGTGAGTAAGAAACAATTATTCACTGTTCTTGCAGCAGAAGTACAAGGGATCATCAAATGAAATTCTCAAATTGCAGAGTTAAGCAAAGAAAAGAAAATAAGCAGCTTTGCACTCATATTTAAACTGTGGAATATATTGCCACAGGATTACATGGAGGCCAAAAATATTCATAGCTGGAAAAAACTGTCAAGAGTCATTAAAAAGAAAGACTTAAACATTGCCCAGAGAAGTGCATACATTACTACTGCCTAAAGGTGAAAGGCCACAGAGACACATTTCCTTCTATTCCTATACTAAAATCTTCTCCTGCTGATCACAGAAGACAGAAACCAGAGCAAAGCGGGTGGTGGGTTCAGCCGAGTACAACCATTCTTATATCCTTATTTAAAAAAAATAATAAAATATTCTGTTCGTGGACTTGTCCTTCTGGGGAAGCTCAGGCTCTCCAGATAAAATTTTGACAAATTTTGAAAACTAATCAAACAACTACACAGAATCACAGAATGCTAGGGGTTGAAAGGGACCTTGAAATATCATCTAGTCCAATGCCCCTGCCGGAGCAGGATCACATAGAGTAGGTCACATGCCTTTGACTCATGCTGGCCAAGGACCATGTTGCTGTCTGATTGCAATTAATACCAAGAGTCCCTCCATGGCCTAATGGATTACCACGACTCCTAAAGTCATCTCTTACCGCCAAGAGCATTCCCAGGACAGGTGAACCCCACATTAGCAATGTCATCTGTGTCCTTATGCAGTCAGGATCGCATCGTCTGCTTCTCCTTGCACTCAGGGCCTTCATTCCTCTGCCCCTCAGCACGGGCCAGCAGACTGAGAGGAGCTCGCCTCAGCTTCGCAGCTGCCAGGGTCTCTGACATTTTCCTGCTGTCACTGTGGCCGTGCCTGTACAGCATAATTCAGTGCTCTGCAGAGCTGCACCAGCCAGCTCTGAGTCAGGCAGCATCTGCACTCTTGGCATCAGAGCTGCATGCACGTGGAGCTCCCTGGAAGCTAACATACATTATTTCTCAGCCACAGGGCATCTCTTGCACCCTTGCACCGTGGAAACACACCTATTCTTAATTTTAAACACAGAGTGATGAGGTCTAATGTCCCCTTTGCTCACCACCGAAACTGTAAAGACAAAGGTCTGCACAGAACAACCGTGTTGGGCTGTGCCATCTTGACCCACCTTGCTGCACTCCTCACCAGCCTCGGGGAGGTGAGGAAGAAGACTGGTAGCATTAAACTAGATGATCTTCAAGGCCTCTTCCAACCCAAACCGTTATGTGAAGCAACGCACCAGAAGCACAGACTTACAGTTTCAGCTGTTAGCATAGCACCATCAAATTTGAGGGTGAAACGTAGAAGGGCAAGCAGCACATCCACCGTGGTTTCTGCATGCACAGCTCCCTCCTCAGCAGCCTGCAAGAGCCCTGCCAGCCTCCCTGGTGTCACTCAGCAACCAGCTGATCCGACAGACACTTTCTGGCCACAGCAGGAGCCCACCTTTGGAAACATTTTTTCTGCAGCATAGGTGAGTCACGGCTTAAGGCAGCCTTAGGTCTCTCCTTATGTGCATTGTGAAGTTGCCCTTTCAAGAGCTTGGCCTCGTGTGGGCAAGGGTGAAATGCTCTCACTAACGAGCTCGTTCTTAGCCAGACTGAGATCAGCTGGTGCTATTTAGCTAGGGACATCCAGTAGGTACCACTGCACTGGCACTGTCCTGAAGAGCTCAGGAGAAACCCTGAGAAAGGATTAATTCTCTGTCTCCATATCTTTCACTTAATGTAAATGTGGCTCTGCATCAGACCCCTTCTGTATGCCTGAGTATTGGCCACTTCGTCTGGAAATAAAATTCCCTTAAAGCATTTAAAATAATAAAAAAATACCACAGAACTACAAAAAGCTGAGGTTTTGATTAGAAATCATTATACTTCCCACATGCTAAGAAATATATTTATATCCTTCTTGTTTGCTTCTTTCAGCTAACAGTATCTCCAGAGGAGTTCTTCCAACCCCACCTATTTCTTGGCTTGCAAAGAGATAAAAATCTTGACTGATGATCGCAGGCAGATGTGATGAAAGCATCCCAGTTGGAGGTAAAACACAGTTGCCTGCGTAATGGTTTTCCCACCGCCACGGGAGGCAGCATGTATCAAGTGCTGAGCTTGCTCTTCTAGCAGGCAAAACTCTGTGCCATCAGATCTGCATAAACAGCCACAGGTTGACTTCACAGGGCAAGGAGAAAGCAAATAGATAAGCTCAAAATACCTCCCTGTCCTTGTCTTTACTCCTGTTAACATCCAGGCATGAGCATTAGTCTGTTGTAGTAGGTCATTTGTTTTAAGATTCTATTTGGCTCGACAGGGAGTCTAGACAGAAGAATGCTCTGTTAATCTGACAAGTTCCCATTGCTCTTCCATGCATTGAGCAAATCTCGGACAAGCTGGTGCCTCGAAGGCGTAGCTCGGTCCTGCCGAGGTAGAGGCTGAGGTTGGGGCTTTACTGCAGAGCAGCGTGGAGAAGAGGTCCTGGCTGACCATGACAAATCTGCTCTGGAAACAAGGGAGGAAGGTGCTCATCTTCCTCTGGAGTAGGGCTGAGGCCTTCCAGGGTGCCATGACCACAAACCCTTTTTCCAAATCGTGAGTAAAAGGAGCAGTGGATAAGCTGGTAAGGCCAGTGCGAATGAATAGATAGGTTGCTTTATATATAGTACAAAAGATATTTCTGTGTAAGGCAATGGGTCCTACCTCAGCCTGAGTTCTAACTCCTGTCAGATCCAAGCTGGATACCTTTGTTGCTTACAAAAAATCAGCAGTAACTGGAAACTGATGCATCTTATTGACGTGTCTTTCAAGACGCTGTAATTCTTATCCCATGGGCTGTTCTTCACCACCCAAAGGCACTCTCCTAGTGCATCTTCTTTGGCACATGTTGGCAACCTCTGCTGTAAAGAGGTCACTATGTGGCTGCTTCCTTGTAATACCATCCATTGGCATAGTCCCAGACAGCCTTTGAGCAGAGACCAGCCAACATAAACCCTTTTGGGAGTCACCAGGGATTCTGGACCCCCCATTCTGCATGCACAGTTGAGAAACAGGCAGCCAACCAGGTAGTGTAGTCCCACTTTAATGCCAGGCTCGTAGTACTGATTCAGTAGTTCTTAGAGCAGCAGTAATCAGCCACAGGGCCATGGAAAGATGGGTAGACCAGGTTCATTTTAAATAAGGTAACTGTGAAAAAATAACAGTGTGACAACTGCATGAAGGAGAACTCTCTCTACAGCTAAAGCTCTACTGACAAAATGATCCAACCTCCCAGCAAGAGCTGAGAAACTCTCAGTCAGCTCCAGAGCTTCAGCTGGTGCTATTTCTCAGATGACACCTTCCAGGTGGGATTCTTCTCTGAGAAGGAGGAGAGAAAGTTGTATGTGGCTATTTTGGGACAGAGAGTTCTGGAAGTAATGATGAACATGCCCGTGGCACTGCACAGTCTGGTTTGTGTTTATATTTTGCTTTGTTGCAAGATGCTGAACACGCTCTCAGTGAGGTCAGAAACCATCTGCAAGCATCCCTCCTCTGCCTTCCTACCCCAGTCCTCTCCACCGTGCATACACGTGAGCAAAACTGTCATCAAATAACCAAAACGTGCTTCTGAGGGCTGATACCTAACCAAAACCCCAGATGTTACACGGGGCAGGGTGCACCAGCTTTCTCCAGCTGCTGCAACAAAAGGGCAGCCCACAACAACTCCTGTGTGCCGAGTAGGGCATGATACCGGGTGAGAAGACCACGACTCTTCCCACCAATACTCCTGGCTTGCCTCAGCCCTGCCCATCCCTTTGTGCGATGTCCGGAGCCGGTGCTGAACATGTGCACCCCTGAGGGTACCCAAGCAAAAGGGACAGGGGAGGCAGCTCCAGATAAAGATAAAGCTCTGAACGCTCCTCTGCCGATGAAATATTTATGATGACATGTTGCCTAGCAATGCCCAGATTGCCCTGAACAGGCGGGAGATAGAATATACTACGGGATGTGGGAACAAGGGAGAGACTGTGAAGGTAGGAAAAAAAAAACCCCAAAGAAAAACCAACTCCAAATGGCCACTGATTTTACCGGGCTGAGAACATTTTCCTAGTAAGAGACGAAAAATAGATTTTGTTCAGTAACATTGTATTGGTCAGACTAATTTTACCAGCTAGGTAGAAGGCTTGCAGGGATAAAAGCAGGCAGTTAGGAAGCACTTAGCTGTTATGTAGCAAAACGGTTTATTTTTGTCACTGCTTGGCGATGTGTGTCCGGGCAGCACTGTTCTGTGGTGTTTTCTTCCCTCTTCTTGTCAATGTGCCAAAGCTAATTAAAGTGAGCTGGGTCTATCTGTGAAGTGGGATTTACTGAAACAAACTAATCAGGAAGGCAAAAATAGCGTGTATTTTTGTATTTGGAGGGAATTGGTTGGCTCAGAAAGAGGATGGAGGGGAGAAGCGGCATTGGACGTTGGCTGTTTTGCCATCTGATGCTCCTCATTCATCCTGGTGTATGCTCAGAGCACTTTCAGGCGGTGGTTTTTTTTGGTTTTCATCTCCTAGATTTAACCACTTTTCCAACAGGCTGAAGAGCCAACAGGTGAGCGAGCTAGCATTTCTGAAAAACAACCGCTTTAAAAAAGCTGTCAGTGCATTTGCTTTTTGATGAACCTCGGTATGAAAGAGGGGAAAAAAAAGAAAGAGAGGAGTTCTTTTCCTGTTAAAAGAGATCATCTTGCAACTTCATTCACAGCATTTGTTTGCTGAAGCCTTTGCAGAGGCCAGCTGCTAATGGATGGGCTGCATGAGCCTTCTCGTTCAATTTATCACCAGTCTTGCACAAAATGATTCTGCTGCTTTCGCGGGGGCACAGTCAATCTAACTGTCTCACATATCTAGAGAAGCCCTGATTACTTTACTATCCATTGCCTGGCAGGCTCTATTCTTCGAATAGCCTGGTGGGGAAGGGATGGTCTCTAGCTCCTTTTTACAGATTTGCAGAGAAGTGGTGCTTAAAGCCAGAAGGGAACTTTGCATCATCCACTCTAACCCAGAGTGGGACATTTCATCCCTTACCTCAATTCTTTGCATGTGATTGTTGTCCTCCTTCCCCACAGTACCCCATCCCACCGTTGGTGGAGACTCCCTGGAGAGCTCGGTTTTGGTTAACCTCCTGCAAAACTGCGTTTTACCTCAAATCAATGTATATCTGATTTCGGCTCCAAGCTGGATGGCTGAGGCACAGAGAGCCTGAAGCTATGATCTTTAAAAACAATTAGGTTCTTCCTTTTACTTTAGGATTCAGTGGTCTCAAAGCCCCTAAAGTTTTTTGAAGTTTTTGAATGTTGTCTGGGATCCTAATGAATCAAACAAGGGTATCTGTCTCAGAAATGCCACTCTGAGCTCCCCATTCCTACCCTTAATAGGAGTTCTTTGAGGGCTTAGGAGTTCTTTGAGGGCTTAGTTTCAGGTGTTTTCCCAATCTGAAGGGATTCAGTCAGCCTAGGGACTGTCTGCAACAGCCACAAATTTGGTTTGTTTGGTTTTTTTCCAAACTGTTTCCAAGTAATCCCCAGAGGCTGTAGTAAAGACTGGAACATGGTTAAAGTCCTGTCTTGGAAGCTTCTAATAAATCAAAGAGAGGTCACAGAAGGGGAGTGAAAAATATTCAGGTCTGGAGGGGGGTCATTTATAGTGACAGATGAGGTGGAGCTGCCTGTGTTGGCTAAATGATGACTAAGCAAGAAGGTACTAATGGGAAATCTATTTGAAGAAGTGTAAAACATCAAAGGCAAAGAGCGAGTGTTTCAGGTGGGCGCATTGCAGCACGCCAGGGAAAAGCGTGGGCCCACCAGCAAAACTACCTTCTCAGCAAGGAAGTTGTGGTAAACTGAGGAATGGCCTTCACAAGGCTCAGAGGAGATAATGTGTGACTTTCCCTTTAATAATCAGTCTGGGAACAAACGAACAAGCCAAAAAAACCCAACCTCGTGGGAGGGCCTTTCCTGACCAGAGCAGGAGAAGCGCAGTGGGGTAGGCTTGGTGTTTTCCCTTCAGTTCAGCATGCTCCTGGGCGCGGGTCCCAGGAGGTTCCTTCAAGCATTTTGTTGACAGCTTGAATTTCTGCACCGCTCTGGCTTGGTGGAAGGTTTTTCAGCTCCGTCATTTTGACAGGCCAATTCTATGACATTTTCTCCTCCGTTGGGTTTGCCAGGCAGAGGTGACGTGCCAGTCAAGCTCCCAGCACTGCCCTTCCACAAAGCAAGCCCCGGGCACCTGCAGCGACACCTGCCAACCTTGCAGCTTTTCCTCCCAGTTTTCTTCAGAGCAGATGTTTAGCTGGGCCCCTGAGGGATGCTCATGCAAACTGCTTGCACGGTGGAAAGAAATCCCTTTCTCCAAGGTGGGGCTGCACAAAGGCATCGGGCTGTTTGTGCCATCCTCTCGCAACAGTTTTGGGTACCAGGTTACCTCATCCCCTCCTGACCCTCACTTTGAGTCTGTGTGGGAGAACTAATTGCTGCCTTCTTTAGTAGCTAAACCAAGGGCTGTTTAGCCTTTGGTGACTGGGTGGATCTGGGAAACAAATTGAACAACCTTAAACGCAATGAAATACATGGCCAAAAAGAAACAGGATGCGATGGCAGGTCCGCTCAGCTGCTAAAATTGAGCCGCAAAGTGTCAGAACGTGACCGTCTCTCCTCCATCCGTCAGAAGAGGAGCTCAGGGTCGGGAGGATCAGATACGGTCCGTCTGTGTCAGAAGCCAGGCTTATCAATTACCATTGAGGCAGGCTTATCAATTACCATTGATGGACCGTCACCGGGGAGATATTCCCCTTGGCAAAGAATTAGATAATGCCAAGTCAAAACCATGTCCTTCAGGAGATTCCAAAGGCCCTCACTTTTCACCCGATGCTATCGCTTTTATTAGCAGCTGGAAGTGTGAGATGCAGTGAGGAGGCACCAGCTCCCCTGGGTTCAGTGCCTGGCTTTGCCAGTGATTTGCTGGATGCCCTTGGAAAAGCCAATTAAGTTTTTGTTGCCTCGGATTTCTCGGTTGTGCAATCCAGAGCTGCTCGCGAGCGTAATTAACTCATAATCTGACCGCAGTTTCGGGTGTGTGGTTTGTAAGAGGAAGGCATGCTTATTTCAGATATCAGGTATTGAAAGTATTAATAGACTTTCAGGGCCTGAAGCAATGACTGTGCTAATTTATTTATACAGCATTTGTTAACCAGACCGCAGAACCTCTCCCAGCAGTATCTACACTGCAGGCATGCCTCTAAGTCCTGTCTGTGCTGCAGCACACCCTCTGAAGAGATGTTAAGTCTTGATTTAAAGATCTCAAGTGACAGAGACTTCATCACATCTGTAGGTCAGCTGTTGCAAGGCTTATTTACCTGCACCGCTAAAGTGTGCCGTATTGCTAGTCTGAGTGTACGCAGGATCAGTTCCCACTGTGAAAAGATTAAAGAGCCATAAACGTGAGCAATCTCTAACCCCAATGTGAAGCTGCAGACAGTGACTGAACAAGCTCTTTGCATTCTGGTCGACAAGCTGAATAGATTAGGGCTTAAGCCTCTCAGAATAAAGCAAGTTTTCAAGATTTTAAATCATTCCTGGAACTCTCTCCACTTTTTTTCCAGCATCTTTCTTTGAATTTTAGATGCCCAAACTGAAGAAAGTACCCAAACTAATCTCACTGACATTGCATTTAGATGTAACAGCTCTGCACTACTTAGAATCTCTTTCCTTATTCACTCATGACTCATATTTGTGCTCTCAGCTACAGCTTTGTCCTGGTAGTTTGTGTTTGACTGGTTTTCTACTGTGATGCTGTTTCTATTCCAACAGATTTTTTTGAATGCTCTCAGAATATCTGTTTACAACCTGTTCACTGTTAGACAGAAGGGTAGGATGAGTAACTTGATATTTTCATCTAAAATAACCAGTGCCCAGAAATCAGTCTGAGTTGGAGAAGTGGAGTGAAGTTCTCAGCTGGAGTTGTTCAAGACTTGAAGGGATACCCTGGACAGAGACTAGAATTAACCTTCAAGGTGAGGTTTGCAGCTGGAGCACATCAAACCTGGCATTAAGCTTATGAAATGCGCTTTTTTTTTTTTCCCTCGTGGTTTTGAGCAAGAACCAGCTAAAGAAATTGCACAGGATTAGATGCTGCATACATTTACTCTAAAATCTCATTGCTGAAAGAAGGTAAGGAAGACTCCTGACCTGAGCTAGGACAGTAGCCCAAAATACAGTCAGGAGCAGGTGAGCTTGGGATAGCCATATAGCAAAGAAGATGGAAAGGAACATCTGAGTTTCATTGATGTTCATGTTATATCTGTTCTTTGCTGGCACCTTGTTTAAATACAAAGACTTCGCAACACATCCTTGAGTTGCTGTGGGACCACGAATGACCTCACGTCCATCCAGTGGGGACCTACCTCAGGTGCATGGCTGTGGAGCCACCACACAAGGCATTGCCACAAAAATTTTTGAGTCACCAGGCTACCGAAGTAAATTAGAAACAAAACATGTCCAAAAATTAATTAAAAGAAAACCCCTACTGCTTCAACATGGTAACAGAACTATGGCTCTCAGATGTGCCCTCTTGCAGGGAAGGAGGAGAGTGTGTTTTTAGAATGAGCTGTTGGAGTTGCCTCGCAGAGACCATGCACACCTTTTTTTGTTGCTCCTCTTCTCATTACGTTCCTAACTTTTTTTCTTTTTTTTCTGTTGCTTCACACCCTCCATCCCCTGACTTGTGAGGAGTAGCCCAAAGATTTAAACCAGCAGTTGCAAAGCACTGGCTCGCCCTGGGACAAGACACCGTGAAATGCTGATGCTCTCACATTTCTTCTGTCGGTCACAGAGCAATTAGTTGGAGTCTGACCCATGCAGGAGGCTCTAGAGCTTGGCAAGAGAAACCTTCCTCTGCCGAGCAGCTGGCACACGTCCTGTGCTCCCACCACAGCCCTGCTGAAATCTGACTTAAAACCAAACAATTCCCTGACAAATATTGCAAATTCTCTCAGCAAAGATAACCCTGCAGACTGTGGCAACCAAAAGCCCTCACCCTTGTCACGACCAAGAAGAGCTGGTGATTGCTCCAGCAACTGCTGCTAGATGGGCTTCCACAGACACAGGGTGCTGCAAACCTCCAAGGAGTGTCCCTCTACAGAGCTGTCATCCATGGAGGAAAACAGAAATCAGAACAAGGAATGTAAGGAAGATGCAGGACAGGGGAAGAACAGATCAAGCTCTGTGGGAAGTGACAGGTAGGAGAAGGGAGTTTCACTAAATAGAAGGGAAGTTGTAGTAAGAAGCAAAAAGAAAAAGCCAGAACTTGCTTTAATGAAGCAAGAAATGAAGAAAAAAAAGATATGAGTGGGAGTGTTAGGGACAGAGATACCTAGTGTTGAAAGCTGTATGCTTACCCGAACTAAACCCAAGGTTGGCTAACTCCAGTTAATAAGTTCAGTTAGGAACCCCATTTGCTTGCCAAGGGGATATATCCTGCCAGGTAGAACAGACAGCAAAAAAAGATGGTGGGCAGAAGGAAAAAAAAAAAAAAAGATAGCACAGGCTGAGTGTGAAGTGTCAGAGGGGTGTACTTGAGGCTATACCAAAGAAACAACAGATTCGAGTGCTTGCTTTTGAGGGGAATAAAGGGGAAGTTAGGGGAATGGAGAAGCAGAAATGAGAGTTGTCCAAACCAAATGGTGACTGAAAATTAGGAACTATGAATCCAG
This sequence comes from Trogon surrucura, assembly GCA_020746105.1. Lineage (NCBI taxonomy): Eukaryota > Metazoa > Chordata > Aves > Trogoniformes > Trogonidae > Trogon > Trogon surrucura. The sequence goes on along the minus strand of CM036627.1, from coordinate 15,325,897 downwards.
CAGAAATGGACTGGTGGGAATGCAGACAAAATCCTATAGAGCAACAGTGAAAGGCAGGGGTATTGCTAACAAAGGGGAAAGGGGCAACGGTTTGAAAGGGTGAAAAGGAAAACCAAGTTCCTTCATAAAATCTTGTGCTGAAAAACCGTGATCAATCACATAATGAAATGTTTTGGCCTCTGGGAGAGTCCCTGAGGAGCTTCACAGAGCTCTTCCAGCTGCTATGTTCAGACAGACAAATATCTTGTTGGAGGTTTTGTATTGTTGTCTATGGAGCTGGACTATGGGAAGAGGCAGTGCCATGATTTGCCATGTCATACATTAAAAGCATCAAATTAAGGCTCTGTGGTTACTGGGGTATATGGTGGAGTATGTTTTACACCTGGCAATAAATGTAGTGTTTGCCTTGGGATGTCAGGCAATAAAATATCTGTCCTGTTTTGCTATCGATTTATTTATTCGTTATAACCCTGTACAATGAAAGCCAGCACTTCTCCATTTTCACAGCCCCTGCAGCAACAGAGCTCCATTTCGAACAGCAAAATTCAGGATTTCAGGTGGGGACAAACCTCTGTGAAACTCCCAGTGACTTCAGCACTCCGCTGGGATACCAAGGGGCCAGCATCCTTCACTTCTTGTTGCTGGGGACAAGCGACTGATGCTCACTTTTACCTCTTCCATCATCTAGGAAGACAACACCTCTCTCTCCCCTTTCTTTCTACCTCAATTCAGCAGCAGAGAACAAAGCTTCCCCGAAGTGAAAGTGTAAGCTCAGATACCCCGTTGGTTATGAGGCACGTTTGCAGCCTGCAGAGCTGCTTAGCAGCATGGAGATTGGCTTTGTTTAATAACAGTGACAAAAGCTCCTTATCCTGCCAAAGCAACAATAAAACCTCCCGTGCACGAAGGGCTGGGCAGCAGCGGGTCTGACTGTTCTCTCTCCCAAAGACACCCAGCGCCCGCTGTGCCATGTTTACAAGGCGGGCGGGTTTTTATGCTACTTTTGGCTCAGTAGGATTCTGCCAGTATAACAAAACTTCCTCTCTTTTACCTGGAAGGAGGCAAAACACTTGAATCGAAAGATTAACTCTTGGATCCTGCTCCGGAGGGACAGAAGTGACACAGTGGTGCCTTGGCATGGGGCCGAGAGCTGGTGGTTCAGCTCATGGCTTTTTTAATCTGGTTTAAAAAAAAAAAAATTAAATCTTTTTTTTTTGCTGTTATCATATTTCAAACAATGCTCGGGGTATCAGGCAGTCCCAGAACAAAGCTGCTGATGCTTATAGCAGAACAGAAAGAGAAGCCTCATTTCCTCCCTCGCTGGTACCCTTAGTCATGGCTTCTTGCTCTGTTCTAGGGATGCCTCTGCATCCCCTGCTCCTCCAGACACCTCTCCCAGCTGTGAATGTATGTGCTGGCACTTAGAGTTAGCACAGGCAATTACACTTCTGGGGTTTCTCTCTGGGCTCACCTCATCCGAGCAAGTCAATTAATCTCCCGGCATCTCAGTTTCTCTGCCTGTAGAACAGCTAACAATGCGGGCACCACCCAGCGTGCCGTAATCGCAGCGACGGTTTCTCCCTGGCCAAGAGGGCTGCCGAGGTGCGATGGGTTTGTTTTTTTTATCTGAGGCAAAGTAAAACGCTGCTGTCTGGCAGGTCATCATTATACCTGCTGAACCACTAACAGCCTGTGCCCACCCCCGGGATTCGGTGGGTCACCTCCCAGAACCTCCTGCCCGCTGCAGCTCTGAGCCACAGGAGACCCTGCTAAAAATAACAGTGCTGGCACTTCTGCTCAGGAGGCTTCAGTTCATCTATTTTATTATTTTTTTTAAAAAGCCCTGCTTTCAGTGACTTTTTTTTTTTTTTTTTTAAATAGAGTATGGAAGAGAGAGAAATCATTCTATTAGAGATGAAAATAATGACCATGTTAGGCAGTAGCTGCTGAATTGGGCAGGAAGAAAGTGAAATAGAAACACCTCACGTTGGGAGCAAGGGTGCATGGGGTGTAAGGGTCTCTGTCACAAACAGCTGCTGGTCTGACACAAGGAGAGCGAGGCTACCAAGGGAAACAGCCTCAGAAGAACAATGGAGCTTGCCCAGGGTTGCACAGTGTTGGGTAGGAGCAGTGTTCAGCTCTCCTGAGAGGACAGGGCATTCCCCCAGATCACGAAACCTCAGTGCATCTCCCTCATCCACGCAGCGCTTTTCCTCAGCACTACACACCATTACTCTGAGACATGGGTTTTTTTTGCAGTGAAAAGCAACGCAATTAGATTCCAGGATGAAAAGTTACCAATTAAGTAACTTTTCCATGGAGAAAATTGCTGCGCACGTGCCCCATCTCTTCAGGAGGAGACGTCCATTAGTGCTAATTGTGCTGGTGGCTCTGGTAATGGAGACACTGGTCTGTCTGGAGTTGAAAGGACAAGCTTAATCCTATTTCAGTTACAGTACTGAACAGAGAGAAGCTGTTAATTACTTTAGTCACTAATTCTCCCGATCACAGTGCAACCCCTGATCCAGAGGGGAAAAGTTTTGTATCCTATTTGTATTCCTTGCATCACCTAAGGACTCCAAAAATTAAGCAACATGTTTAAATTAATAGTAATTTCTACATGCTTTGTGACAACTCTAATTTCAGCATGCACTCTTTAAACACTCAGTATTTTACTGTGGAAAATGTATTGTGTTACAGCTGGAAAAGACATTTATTTGGTAATTTTGGTACGATGAGTGCTTTTTTTTGACATTAGTACATTTTATTTTAAGGAGAGACTAAATGGCTCTGAGATGAGTAAAGGAGGCTGAACAAATTGAAGAAAAGGTAACTAGAGTAAATGAACTTCCCAGGACAAAGTGGACTGTAAGAAAAACCACTCTAGAATCTGTGGAATCTCCACTTTCTTCAATATTCCAAGGAAAAGCCTGTAGCTCTGCAGCTAGTGGTGTGCACACAAGCAAGACACAGGAGGCCTTCTTTACAACGTCCTTTGTGTTCTCAGCAAAACATATCCTTCCACAAAATACATTAGCCACTTTCCAAAATTTTAGTTTTTCACTGGAAAGCTATAGATTTTTCTATAGAGGCCAATTTCTTCTCATTATTTGGGGTTTGGGGGCTGAAAATTTCATTTAAAAAAAAAATTTCCGCTTGTTCTCATTTTCACAACCAGTTCCCACTAGTCTGTGCTCATTCATCTTAAAGCATAGTAGGAAGGGGTGTTTTTAGGGGTGTGGGTTTTGTTTGGTTTTGGGGTTTTTTTTTGTGGTTTTTTTTTTTTTATAAGCCAATATCTAAAATTCAGGCACTGACATGTCTGAATGGGTGCACTGAGCCTTCGGAGTAATATTTAGTGACAGGCAGGTGAGGGAAAGGGAGAAATCACAGGAGGATTCAAAAGTCTTATAAAATGCAAGAACCAACCTGAGAGTTCACAGGATGCTGAAACAGATGGCTTTCTGAGAGGTAATCTATTTTCTCAATTTGGTGTTGTGGAAGGCACATAAACATTTCCTAAGGAGAAGACAACTCCTTGTCTTTCAATAACAGACACCTGCCCTCCGTGCAGCCAGTGCCTGAACAGGGAAGAAAAGAGATAAAACAGAAAAAAAAAACCCCACATATATAAAACCAGGTTGCATTTTTTAAGTCTTTGTTGGAAAACGGATGTAGAGGGTGAATACTCCTAATTATTATCTGAGAAGCATTCACAGACACTAGCTTTGGGGAAGCCTGTGGCGGGTTAAGAGAGCACATCAGCAAGTGCACACAAATGAGGAGGTACCTGCTCAAAGAAAAACAATGCATAAAACATCCTGCTTATGCAAATGTGTGATGATGACATTACCAGGCACTGATTAGGAAATCTGACTTGCTTAAGGCCCCTTATCAACAATATACTGTTTCTTTGGAGGTGTCTGGTAGTGGTAACCTTGGCTCATTCCTCCTTACTTGGCTGTTCCCTGAGGTTAGGTCCAGTCCTGTGGGCGTTAGCAGGGAGGGAAAGCTCCTGCTCTGAGGGTGTCCTGCAAGGGAGACTCCAGGTATGGCCAGTGAACAGGTCAGGGTGGCTTTTGTGCTTGTCACATGTGAAAATGCCTCTTTATCCATCCTGTAAGCTGGGGTGTTCTTATTCCTAAGGATGCTTGGATGTACATCAATTCCTCTCCAGCCTCGCCCCACGGAGGAGAAGCTAGTCATGCAGCAGAAGGAAAAATACCAAAGTAGCTTACGGAGAAGGTTGGTTAGAAGTTCAGTTTTTGCCACATTTACAAAGGATTAGAACTTTCCATTTTTCACTACAGGGGCAGAGACATCAGGAAATGGCAGGAACACTCCACCAGCATCAGCTGATGTGGTCCCAGACACCAAATAGCAGCACAGTCCTCTTTTAGTGGCATTCACTGCTGGGAAGATTTTCCTGATAAACAGTGGCCATTAGCACATTCTGCGAGTGCCTTTTCTAAGCCCATCTCATACTGGCATTTGTGACCTGCAGAGACTGATTCCTAGCTCTGCAAATTGGCAACAGATCACATTAACAGATGGCCTTGAGAACACGCATGCCAGAACTCATTATGCACCTCTTTCCATTATTTATCTATTTTTTCTTATTTAAGAGCCGTGTGTGGACTCTATCCAAGTATGTGGCAACATCTCCTGTATCCAGGCTCATGATGACACACCTTGGTGAAACAAGAAAGGAGCTGTCTCCATTTGTGATGCTCTCTGAAGTCCTCACTCACACTCAGGAGGAGCGAAGCATCTGCCTGGTTGGAGTGAAGAGCTCCACGCTTCACTGTGCGTTCGGTTTGGGTACCTTGGAAGGGGCTGCTGGCAGCCAGCAGAGAGCGAAGCTGCTGGGATCCACCCAGTCCTCAGCAGACTCCCAGTCACAGCAGATTTTTCCCAAGCTAAAGAAAAACTCCAACACTCCCTCGGCTGAGATTCCTGCAGCAGCCACATCACGGCAAAAACGGGGCACGGAGCAGGGATTTTCTGGTCAATGGCAGCAGGTTTCAGACAAAGCCCAGAGGAAGGATGAGCAGAGCCTGGGGTGTTTTAGGGCTCAGAGCATGTTGCTGGGGCTGCCTTTGCTGCAGAACTGGGATGGGACCACTTACAGATTGCAGCAAAAAGACTTGGGCACCTCCTGATCTAACAGATACTGGTTTGGGAACTTTTAGCTGAATTTACATAACTTTAGATCTGTGTTATTTAACTGATGGAGAAAGACTTGTGCCTTCGCCTCCCTGAAGATCACCACGACTCTGCTGCCTCCCTGGTTGTGTCAGCCTCAATTTTTTATTATTTTTTTTTTTTACCTGGGAGAAATAAGTCATGCACTGATCTGTCAGTCACTTCTTCAAGGATACTGAATCTGTAAAAAAGAAAAAAATTGGTTTAAATGACATGTCATACTAAATGTCTCATTATCTCCAAAGTGAGATGAAATGTATTTTCTCTACATATTACTTTTCCCCCACCTTATGTCTCAGTATTATTTCTCATTCACGGGAATGGTGTTTAGCCTGGAAAATTATAGACTGGTCATAACCAAAAAAAGGGAGAGAAAGATTTACTCCAGTCGTGTCAAAGGGACCTCACTGGATATTAGCTGATAAAGTACACACAGATCTCAGCACACCCTCATTGCCTGCCTGTAAATTTATCTGGCTTGATAAATGGGAGCAGTTTATAGAGCAGGCACAAATTGATACGGACGAGGTTTCTATCTGAAATGCTCTGTATAAATTACTGGATGCTTATCTGTGAGTAATTCCCTTGCATATGCTAACTGTCCAGGCGCTCACAGCCTATGGCAAAGACATTAGATAACCTTCGATTCACAATTGCCAGGGGCAATCTTCACACTAAATAAATAGTTCATCTCTTTTGGAATCGAATGATATATCTGTTTGCAAGCATCACAGGTACTGGTCTAGAAATGGATACTTCAAGTATAATTTTATTTTTTTTTAAACTTTTTGGGTGCCTGCAATTTGTGGCTACACTTTATGTAATTTAGCAGCCTGCTACTTCTGGCTCATCTATTTTATCCATCAGGTTTTAATGTGCCCATCTAGGTGCCCGTCAGGTAGATGGACAGCTAATGATACGATTTTTTAGCTTACTCTTTCTTGCTATACACGCTCTATTGACGGCTCAAACTAACCCAGGCATATTCCTATATTTGCTCTTCAGGCAACTTTGTCCACAGTTCTTTCTTGCTCCAGACCTATGTGCTGAGCTGAAAAGGAAATATTTTTCTACCAAGCTCTGCAGGCTTGAGATCAGAATTCATCTGACCAGAAAGTGAGGCTAGGATGCAGGCAAGGTGAAAATAAAGCAGTCAGTGCAGAAAGAAAAGAGCATTTCCCAGCACTCAGACAGGTGAGTGACAAATATCATCCTCTTTTGATGTAACTCCCCCCACCCCAGCTTAATACAGATACTGCGTAGTGTTTGTCTGGCATAAGCTGGGTTTATAGCTCTATTTACTAGAAATAAAATCACTATCTCTGCCTGGAAGTCGAAGCAGATTTTTTTTTCCTCCCCCAAAGGAACTGCATTGGTACTCATGGCCCATCTTGGAGGATGCTGTCAACTGAGTGTAAATGAACCAGGATGAAGTTCGTCACACAAAGAGAAAAGTTCAGGCTGTCAGAAGGCTTTCCAGGCAACTTCCAGTAGCAGATCAAAACCAGAGGGTTGGACACCACCACTTCTCCAGCCATCAAGTGCTAAGTCAGGAACGCCCATCCCAACCCAGATCCTGAGCCAGGGACATTTTCAGCTTCATGGTGAACGTGAACTGAAACCACTATCAGTGAACGAAGAGCATATGACCAAAAGCTGTGGTGTGCTGGGACATGATCTTCTGTCCCTGTCTGGAGGGACACAGCCTCCTGTGGAGGGTGGGCACGAGGCTCGGGTGGTCCCAGCTGCTGCCTTTGACTTAAATTTGCTACTACACATTGGTCAAAGCATGCACCTTCCAGCTAACCTGGAACAGGCTGAACAAGAGGGTCTGCACTGACCTCCTCATCCTGGACATGAAAGAAACTGGAGATGGTTGGTAAAACCTGGGCTTAAGACATCGTTCACCCAACAACATTCTTTGCTCTAACTTTTGCTGCCTAACAAATTGTGCTGATAAGCGTAAATTTCCTTTGGAAGTTATCGGTGAAGCTGGCTCTGTCTGTTTGCTGGGTTTGCATTTCTCAGCTCTAGAAGAGGTGCTGATCCCATGTCTCATTCTTGGCATTGCCAGGGTCCCTGGCAGAAAGCTGTGCACAGACCTCTCCACAGGGAGACACTTCATTAATCAAGTGCTGACAGACCTACTTGCTGTTCCCCCTCCACTCCCCCCGCCACGATGGTCAAACATGTCATTTTTGCTCCTAAAAGCTGTTGTCTGCAGTTCTGCACAGCACAGGTGTGTCACACAAGCCTCAGCGGTGGCAGAGGGTCTGGCGCTCAGCCTGGATCTTTTGGGAAAGAAGCAGCACTTTCCACCAAGCCAGTGGGAATTCTGTACAGGTGCAGACTCAGAGCTTGTCTTTTGACAAGCTTCTTCCACCTTCCGGGGTTTAACAGCTAGTGACAGTCCATTTCTCCTGGTCAGAGCCTCTGTGAATGCCATAAGCTATTGTATCATCTCCAGGCTTAGTTGTGCTCTCTCTCAAAGCCAAAGTTAACCCATTCTTTCCTTAATTTGCTCTGTGAAAGCAGCACCCAGTGGCCATCCACAGCTGCAGAGCAAAGCTAAATCTCTGGAGTCCATATCCCAAACCAGGGGAATCCTAAGCCCAGTGTGGGGGTATCCCAAGGTCTCACATGGAGGCAAAAATGACAAAATGTCTTGTTCTCAATGGCCTTCCTGATGATGTCCAATATTTTGCAAGTTTTATTTTTTTGGCTGCCACAGTGCATTGAACAAATGATATTGGAGAACTGTCAAAGAGTGAAACCAGCTATGCCCAAGTCCAAGGTCAGCATATGTAGAGATGGCTCACGCTATTTCTCCACTAGATTCATCATGATCAGCTACACCGAAGCTCAGATTTGTGTATGCACAGAGATTTCCGAGATCCTTCTGATGTTTCCCACCATCATGATGGCCTTTGACTGCCCAAAAGACCTGAGCTCTTCCCCCTCACCCCAGCCATGTCCCTAGCAAAGGCACAGCTGAAGACGTGCCCAGTCTGGCTGAGTGTCAGAAGAGCAGATACCGCACACTGAGCTCAGCTCTCTTTGGGCCTCTTGCCCACTGATTTCTGCTCATAAGAATCTGAAGGCAGGTTTCACACCACTATTCATTTATCATGAAAAGCTGATATCACTGACTGCAGAGGTCAGCAAGAGGAAGAAAGGTCTTTGCATTAGTCCCTTTAGCCAAAATATGGAAGCTACTGTCCATCTGCCAGGGTAATGCTGGAAATAAGCCCAAGGGCCAACCTCAGCAGCAAGCTGCCACTCCACTAGATCTGGCCAGCACAAATAATATCTCTTGCCACTGCTGCATGTCTGTGATTTGGTCAAAGAATCTTTTTTCTGCAATTTGCATAATTTTCTTTAGCTCCAGGGTCCAACAAGTGTCCTATGCAGAAGGAAACTGGGCACAAATTTATTTCTCTGTCTCAGCAGAACCAGGCACACTTACATCTGAAAGGAGAGAAAATCTTCTAGATGCTATTTCTTTTCTGCCTTTTTTTTTTTTTTTTTTTTGCAACAAGGACTTTCCCTAGAACCTTTCCCAGAGGGGTGAAGAGAAGCCTTCATTTCTAAATTTAGCTTTAATGAGCGCAAAATGAATGAGGTAGCAGGGGAATCTAATCTGGTTAGCAGAGCAGCAGCAGAAAGTGCAAGATGTTTGCTTGCAGTGTTGGGGTTTGACTTCCTGTGCTGAATCCACAGGAGCATTGCAAGGACTCAAGGCTCCTAAAACTTCAGTGGTTTTGCAGATATGCAGTTGGGTACGAATTAGGTGGGTAGTCCTTACTGCCAGTGATGATAGCAGAGCTGTATTTGGCCTTGGGCAAACACACACGCCTGCTGACTTGGCTGCTTGGCTGCTGGTTATGAAGGGAGAAATAGCACAGGCTGGAATATATAAAGTTCTGTGCACAATTATCCACTTGCCACAGCTTGCAGATGTACTTCACTCCTAACATGTACCCTCTGGCAGTTCCTGCCATCATCTGTCCTCGCTGGGCTGACAGTGCCTGAGTTGCCTTTCTCCTCCAGTCCTGCAGCACTACAGAGCTCTGCTCATCCATCTAAGTTTAAGCAAAATTGTTTGCTGCGTTTATTCAGCTCCAAGATCCCAAAACACCACTATCAATCTGCCTCAGCTTTGCTCCAAACCTGATTCTCCGAGTCTGAGTTTGCTCCTGACTCACATTATCCTTTCCACAGCTTACACCCCAAAAGAGAGTTGTTAACTCAGTTAAGCTGCGAGACAGTATAGACCTGCTAAATATCTAAACGGATACGATGTCCTACCCGACTTCAGCAGCTGGGATTTGGGATTTACATAAGATGTTTCGCCCAAGGACCAAAACTACTCAAGTAACTTTACAAACCCAAATTCCCCGATCCACTGCTGGGAAGTAGTTCCATGGGCCAAAGAGAAAATTGACACCATTGTAACCAAAGTAGCTTCACTGCCCAAAAGCACAAAGAAGAATGTATATATAGAGAGAAGATTTTTGGATGCCGCTGCAGAGCGTTTTAAGCCAGGACTCCAAACCAGCACTTGGCACTTGTCAGAAATGGCAGAGGATGGCTCACGACCATAAATGATCAAGGCATTTCCATTGGTCTTGTATGAAAGCCAAAACTATGTTCAGAACCAACAAATCCTGCTGGTCCTGTGCTGATGCCACCACTCTCTGCAGAGTCCTGGGGCTTCCTTGGAGATCCCTGGACCAGACGCACATAAAGGATGCTCAGATTGAATTTCAAAAGCTTCTCTGCACCCACAACTTCTAGTGAAATCATTTGAGGAGGCTGCGATGCTCCGAATCTTTTCCTAATTAAATCAGCAGGCTCGTCACCTCCTGAGAGGGCTTAGTATATCCTCTGGCTTTTAAAGGAATTCTCTGTTAAAAGCAGAGATCTGACAAATTGGAGCCTCCTTGAATACAGAAAGAAATGTAAAGACCTTCCCTCCTCCCCACCAGGTTTGAGTGATGACAGCCAGAGAAATAACACTTGTTTGTAAATAACCCATGACCCTTCTCATCCAAAGGAATCTTAGTAGCAAATTAATCCTTTTTTTTTTTTCCAAAGACACAGAACATCAACAACATGCTCAGCTGGCTTTCTCGCTTAAATTTCAACTTTTTCAAGGCTGTGACCACACATTCACAGAACAAGAAATAGATAATATTATCTTTAATTTTCCGCTAATTTCTGTGAGCTTATTTTCAGGGGATGAAGCAGACAGAAATTACTTTTGTACACATTTCTATTTCAGGGAATGAATGAAAACAGTAAGCACCATCAATTATTCAATCAAGCACAGAGGCAGCAAATCCGCTGTGTATAAGCAAATCATTTGTATGAGTACCAGGGTCAGCTATCCCCCTATATGAGATATTTCAGCAGTATATAAATGAATATAAAAGGATGAGAGCACTGAAATGTGAATCCACAGTTGCCTGGTATTATGTAGATACTGTATATTTATTTATCATTGTTGGGATGAGAGTTCATTTGTATGAATGGTGGAGAGTTGAGACTGGATCTTTGGCTCGAAGCACTTGCAGGGTGAGCTGCTACAGCAAGGGAACAGTACCTGGGCATGAAGGCATTATTATAATTCCTATTTTACAGGTGGAAAAAGTCAAGGCCTGGGGAGGCAAGGGTGAGTGGAAGTGCGCAAAGGACTGAGCAGTGAATCTTGTTTTATCAGCACGCGGTTCTTGTGTCTTCTCATAGAAGCTCTACACCTCAGAAATTCAGTGAGCAGCTAGAAAACTGCAGCTTTACCCTCACCACCTCTAACAAAATGAATGGGATTTAGAGATGCTCAGAGATAACGTGTGGCCCAGAGGTCACCAGGGAGCTGAGTCCTCAAATCCGTAAACCCTGCAGGTGAGACCCGTGCAAGCCAAACTGGGAAAACAACGGCAAAATGTTTGTGAAGATTTAGATAAATGATGCTTGAGTGTTTTCCTTGGAGATATTTCTGACCTTTGCCACGAATACTCATACAAATGGTATTTTTGTTTGCAAGAACAATTGTAGAAAGGTAAATGCTCAGAAATATGCATCTGAGTGAAGCTACGCTACAAAGGGGCTTATACAGCCATGCAGAAATCTCTTTTCTGCGTATAAAAGTTTCAGTCCCTCAGGAAGCGAGCTGAAGTAATACGATCTGGGTAATACATTTTGCAAAACAGAAAATAGCAACGGAAGGCTGGCAAACGGCCAGATGCAATTGAAATGAACTCAAGGACGGAGATACATCACAGGCCATGTTTGAATAAGGAACATTGTCATAAGAAAAAAACCACCCAAGCCTGTTCATTCATGAATAATACAGGATCAGGAGACAGGTCTGAATTTGTCATGTAAATTATTTACTGTAACTATGAAATAGCCACCTGTCTAGGCTTGCGGCGGTGTTTGAACCAAGGCCCTTTAAATAAAAAAGGAAAAACTAAAGTTGCTTGTGCTAAAGAGGAACTTCTGTACTGCTGCAGGTACTGCGCTCCTGCCCTCGCGCACAGAGGCGTGACTGGGGGACATGATCTTCACTGGGCTGAGCCCTCCCTGTTGTTATGGTGGGGAGCATCTTCAGGGGGCACTTTTCACCGTGTTCTGCTGGTGATGGCAGCGATGATTTTGTCCATGAGGCCCTGAGGTACCCCCGACGGCTGAACCTACCAGCGAGATGGCCACATTGCCAGAAGGCAGTGGCATGGCCAGCCTTCTGAGAGCACGGCCTTCTCCAGAAGTGGAGTTCAGGTTAAGGCTTTGTGAAATTATGAGTTATGAGCTCAGGGCAGAGATGTCTTGATTTGCAGAGGCAGTTGCTATATGGGATGGGCAGCAGCTCCATGGCACCCATCTGCCAAAGCCTGACCTGACAGCAGTGAGACAACACTCTTAGAAACGCACCACCTTTGTCCCTAGCCAATAGCAATTGTTAAAGATGGAATACAATCTACCCAGTCCAAAAGGCGTTTCTAAGGATTCTGGATATACCCTTACACTCCTACCCCAGTCTGTTCCCACCGTCACATCTCAATCAGCTCCTCCGTAGTGACTTACAGCTCTGTTCAACCTAAGCTGGAAGAGAGCTGAGCTGCTCAAGATTTCAACTTTTTAATTTTTATTTTTTTAAAGCTGCTTCTCCACAGAGTGTTTCCAAAAAATCCCAGCAGATCTACAATAAAGAGCTACTTTTGAAAGCCACTCGGCATACTTGTTTAAATAACCTCTCTTATTCTCCAATTGCCTTGTTTTTCTCAGGGTTGTCATAGAGAGGAAGATATTGATGAGTTAGTGGTGTGTCACGGAGCATAGATGAGAGTGCAATCATTTACTCTGTTCTTGAAAGCATTTATTTTTGACCTATTTCTCCAGTGCGTGTAGCTACAGCGTCTCTCTGTTCCTTTCTGTCAATTTGGACACTGGAGAGAGCATCGTGCGGTGGAGGCAGTGCACAGACATGGTTAATGCTGAGCTGCCTGGGTCTAGAGGAGTATCTGTCATGTTTAACACATCTTGATAAAGCAGACACCTTGGAGCAGGTAAGTCAATAGGTTGTTTAGTTATAGTGAGCTTCTAGAAGGCAAAAACCTCATTTTCACCTCTCTGAAGAAAGGAAAGGTCTCGGGTGTCAGTGCATTAGATCTTAAGAATGTCCCATCAAAACACAGACAGCTGTAAAGGTTGTTACCTTTTAAGAGAAATGTCTTGCTGAAATCACCAAGGTCTTTGCTCTCTCCCTCATATAATAAAGGTGATGAATGAAAGCAGGCAGTAAGCTCTTAGACCATTTTCTCTAGAAATAACCCAAAACTTTTCTTCCAGCTTTGTTTGCACTTAGCTAGAAAACTGGAAAGGATAAAAGGTGAAGAACACCATGTCAGTCTGTCTCTGAGTTTCAACCATCAAAAGGCTTCTTCAGCAGAAGTACCAAAAATTCCAAGTCAGCACACAGAATGTTGATCAAGAGCTACCTGCAAACTCCAGCCCGTCTAGAAGGTACAAACACTGTTGAAGGCTTTCCTCTGCGTACTTTTTTGTGCCCTTGCCGGAACATGCAGCTTTATCCTCAACCTACAACATATCCATCTTTCTAAGATCTCTCCAAAAATCATTCCATTCACGCTGGAAGGCAGCATTTCCAGTAGAATCGTTTCGACTGGAGCAGTATATTAACTAAACATACCAATTAATTGGTACACCCTTTTATTGTCTCACATTTCCACTATTGTATGGCCTGCCATGCTCTAGCAATAAAGTTCTAACTTGCTTTGTCTCCCCTGTCTTTTAACTACCCTTCCAGTCCCATTTACAGTTTTGTATAGGGACACACATGCAAAACCAAGTAAAAATGCATTTTTTTGCACCTTCATGTTCTTCTGAATGCAACCCCCAAAAAGCTGCTGCCACACTTGTTTTTAAAGCCTTAACCCAAGTGATGACAATATTTAAACACAGCGACAGTAGTACCAGGCAGCTAATGCCAGTGATGGCAACAGCAGAGCAGGGAAAGGAGGGAGGTTATTTGAGCTGGTTCCTTTTTACATTTGCTGAAAAGACAATCCTAAATGTTATTAACCTGAATCCCCTCTGCCATCAAAATTACTCTGCAGTATCTCTGGTTCAATGAGAATCAGACCCTGAAAGGTAACAAAAATCCTTTCTGTTAACAAGCTCATAAACTAATGGCACTTGAAAAAAACCTCAGCACACCAGGCTTTATGACCCACAGTGAAAACAGATTAGACGTGATGCAAGGGCAAAGAGAGTTCCCTCAGACTTCATCTTGAGTGGCAATGGGTGCTCCTGTGATGAACAGGCTTTGGTTTGCAGCTCAGCTCCCTCTTCTGCATCTCCATGTGCATTTGTGGTTTAGCAGCATGTTTACAATATTGGAAAAAAAATAAACAACAAATCAAACCAAATCAACCCTTTTTTTAAATGTCATTTGAACAAAGGCTGCAGCTGTGTTCTGACTTCTGGCTTCATCCAGAAATCTAGATGTCTTTCAAGCCGCTCTGCTCCTTTCCAGGAGTATTTAGAAGTTGTGCGGGTGTCGGTACTGGATGAGCACTGATTTCAGTGGGGAGTTAGTACGTGTTCTGGATGGAGAGGCTATGCTTTGTATATACCCAAGGCTTGTGGGGAAAAAAAGCTCTCTACATTTTCATGTAAATGCATTCCTAATTAATCTAAGGGGAAGAGTAGCATTCAGAGTCCTCTAAGGGCTGCCACAACAACATCATCATATCAATCATTCATATCATCGGTTCAGCAATCCCTTTCTTCTTGCTTTTGTGAAGAGAGGGCTGGAGAGATAACAAGTTTAGTCCCAGAAACTATCTCTAAGAGAAAGGCAGGATGAGGCTCCACTCCAGCCTGAGCATTTCCTCCCTCCTGAATTTTCAGTTGCTGAATTTGCCAAAATTTCTGCATTTGCCTGCTGCAAACAGCCGGAGGACCACTCTTCATTTTGCACAGGCCATCCTACAGCCTTTAGGGGCACATTCACTCCTCGCTGCCATCTCGAGTCCATCCAGGAGTAAGATAAAAACCTCTGTCCTCTTTTCTCCCCTACCTCTCAGCAGAAATTTTCCTAACTTGCTGTATAATGAGACCATTTTTATTCTTTCTCGCCACCTCCTAAAAGTGAAAATGGGACCTCTGCTGAGCGTCATCATCCCAGGCTCAAGGTTTTTAATAAAAATCTGAAATTCCTTCTATTTAGGGCCAGGAAGGTGACTAATGGACTAAACAGCCCGAGCAGTGGAAGAATGGCTCGGCTGAAAAGCATTGTGGCAGCCAGCATGGTCCATGTGCTGAGCTAATGCTCACAATAGCCAGCAAACCCCATTGACCTCAGGCAGAGAACAAACACCCCTGATCTGCACTTAGTCCTCCTCAAGCAGCTTTCCCTACTTACAAGGCCAGTAAAAGATTTCTACAGCTGCCCTTCATCTTCGTTGATTTTCACCTCTAAAATAAGGATCCTCCTACTGAGACCTATGTTCTGAACACTACAGGCCATAGCTATGCAGTCTTTGCACACAGGCAGTGGGGCACAAACTATCTCTGCCCCAGACATAGTGATCCCAGTCTGAGGGTGAGCCCAGCTCCAGTGTCACACCAGCAAGGCAGCACTGGCAGCATCTTCCCATCCCTTGCTGGGTTCACCGCGGGGGAAGATGCAAAATTTCAAAAGAGGAGACACAAAGTCAATTTTAAAGCGAGCGTTGGCCTCAAGCTAACAGGGAAAACACGCCATTGGCTTCGATTTTTAAATATATTAGTTCTTTCCTCAAAGACTGGGTCAATGGAGAAAGGAAGCTGAGTGATGGATAACCCTTTGCTTGCCTAGAAGCAGGAATTATCCTCACTCTGTCTGGCAAGAGCAGGGCCTGCTGTTGGAGGATTGTGAGCTCTCGCATTTCCCTCACAGCTGCTGGGCTTGCTCCCATGGCCCAGGTGAACACCAGGCTCGTCATCAACTAGAAGTAATTATTGGTGGGATCTTGACAATTTAGTATTTTGGTTTTGCACTTTGCCTGCGCTGCTGAAAAGCATTTCTGTGGAAGGATGAGTGCCACATCATGAAGGAGCTAAACTCCACCACATCACAGAGAAGATACCTGCCAGGGACAGATTCCTCCTTGTGCTGCTGAAGGTTGACTCATAAAATCAAGGCAGATCTCAATGTAAAACACTTCTTCCAAGCCGGCTGAAGACGTCAGTCATTTTCCCTTCTACCTCTCATTTATCAGCCTTCACCTGCTTATCCTTTCTGTAGACCTGTTGCCAAAGTTTGCAGAGCATGTGTCTCAGTTATGGTTCATCCAGCATCAGCGACTGGAGGTATTATTGCAGCTTGGCTCACAGGTAACAGTATCACTTGGGAATGTGCTGAGCATCTTCCTTCTGCCCTGTACAGAAGCAGCCTTACCCCAGATGCCTCCATGTGCTCAGCTCCATGAGTATGTCTCCCTGCTACTTGTGTGACATAGAATGTTCTTTGCCATAGAGAAAGTAGTAGCTCTCTTATGGAAGCAACAATGGCCAATAGTACCCCAGGGGACAAGGAAAAGATAGGTAGCATGGTAGCATTTGGAAGGCCTCTAGGTATCTGCAAAACACAGGTGTGGCCAAGCCCTTCGTCTCAGCATCCAAGGCACCAGAACACGTTTCAGAAAGTGGCTCTCAAGAGCACACCTCCTGTTTAAAAGCAAGATTTGAAGGAGTAACTCTCAGGCTCATAGCCTGCCGAAAGCGCTCATCTGATCTCATATTAGGCACGTGAGCCAGGATCCATTCCTACAGAGCTGAAGGGTAGGCAGCAGGAGGTACAAATAGAAAGGATGAGCATCAGCAGGCAGCTGCATCTTGCAGAATAACTCTTCTCTTGGTAAGGAGACTTCTATGGATTTACCATAAGGAGACAATATGGTCCAGGGCTGGTCAGGGTTAACCAGGACACAAGCTGCAAACAGCTCTCTGGAGACACATAGCTCCTGGTCTTGCAAGGCACAAGCCTATGCTCCTGCCTGGCCCATATTTGTCACTGGAGTGATGGAAAACTAGAGACAAGGGATAAATGCTTAATTTTTCCCTGCCATGAACAACATGGAGTCTGTCAGTCTTCCCTGACAGGCTAGGGAGTGCTCTTCAAAGGAGGCTTGTGGTACAAAAGTTCACAATTCTAATGACATGCTTTATCCTTCCAATATTCTCCACTCGTTACCACCAGATTGCTCTTTGCATGATTCTCACTCCAGTAATGACATATCCTGGGACATGCTCTGGTAGCAAGCACAGGAACACCAGAATACAAAACCATAAACAAATTCATTCAAGCCCTAACGACTACTTGATGCCATTCAGCCAGCTCAGAGGCACTGTAAACATCATCTGAAGCTTCAGGAGCTGAGAAAACTCAGTGCAGACCTAAGACTTTATGCTAAGCACGTTCTTAGATACACAACAACCTTCTCAGCTTGGAGGTCCCGAGACTTCATCCCCAAGCACTGCTGTAGACTAAACACAGGCTTGGAAGACCACAAGTAGTTTGGGAAGGCTGTCAGAATCACCCCCTCCCTGGCACCATCTCAGTAAGACTTACCCAAGGTCCAGGGATAGCAAGGAGGAGACACAACAGAGAGGGCTGAAGGAAGCGTATGAACTTAAGCTGTTGATATGACCCATCTGCGAGTCCTTTCTAATTAAAGCAGGGCTCACAGCACAGCCACACACAGCCCTGCTGCTAATTAGGGAGGGCTGAGCACTGACACATTAACCTCCTGGTCTTGAAACATTAACTTTACCAGGTGTAATATCTTCTAGGTGACATAAAGGTTAATAATCTGCATCCACAACAGAATCCAGCTCAGTAAATACCCAATTAACTGGTTTGTGTCAGAGGGAGCAGCAAAATGCAGGGTTTAGGATGGCTGAAGGCAGGCACCGAAAAGCTGGGTGTGATGTGTGCTGGTGTGTGCACCCGCTGTGGGGGACAGCAGGGGACATGTAAGGAACAGCCAGTGGAGCATGAAGGAGTGATGCCTTCAGAAGGAGCCTGCATAGGCTCCAATGCCTGCAGAAGCTAGGCTGAGGGAAAGCAATAAAATGAAATAAAGATTCTTCACTGTCGACATTTAGCAAAGCATTTTTTCCAGCCTTCCTCCCTCGCCCCCTCCTTCTGAACTGTTCTCCAAAGCTTCTGTTGTTTGAAAGTGAATTCAAAGCAATAGTGGTTGGATTCAGTAAAAATGGAAGGGTATTTTTCTACCTTTTAATCTTTGTTTCACCCTCTGCCTTCCAGGAGAGGTAATTGGAACAGGGAAGTGTAAAAAATGGAACAAACAAGAAATAACTGAATATTCAACTCAGTCTGGATGTAATTGCCTCATTTAGCACCATTTTGCAGAAGCTCAGGAGGAAATGATTCTTTTCATTCAACAGATTTGAAACATTTAAAAAATAATGGGTCAAGTAAGTGCTTACTTTTATTCTGACCAATGCAGCAGCTAGAACAAGTGGAAATGGATATCATCACATTCTCTCAAATGTGCCACTCTGCTGGCCTGACCCCTTGCCACTGGGTGCTTTGATGGAGATGAAGGGAGAAGCCTCTGCAGCTCTTGGAGCAAGAACAGCTGCAGGGGCTCAGGGTGCTTTGCAGGGTTCAGCCACTTCGGTGAGCTGTTGCTGTTTTAGCTAAAAGCTCTTTTTTTCTTTCCTCCACAGCTGAATTGACACAAAGAGTGTCAGACACATTCGTCATGAATGAGACATCCAGCATTTTTCCTAAATGGTCAACTCATGTTTCCTCCGAGCTCCTCCTCATGTTAGTATCTTCCAGGTGTTCAAGTTGCCCCATTCTACAACTGTCTAGGATGTCTTTGTTCCCCCTTCTCCTCTTCTACGACCATTAATTAAACTTCATCTTTCCCTTTCCAAAGAACTGCCTTACCTTCTCTGTCACAACCACTTCTTCACTGGGACCTCTCCTCTGAAGGCACTGCGCATGCGCAGGAACATGTTCAGCCTCACTGCCATTTCTAGCAAACTTTCAACCTCAAGTCTCCAACCCAGTCTCAACTCTGCTTTTACTGAAACTGAAAACTTTCTGGGAGAGACAGAGTACCAGCCCAGCCAGCCAAGCTGGCAGAACCAAAGAGATCATCCAGTGAGACAGGAGAAGAATGAAAATAGTGTTTTTAATATCATTTACAGCAAACTTACAGTATGTATTTCACATCACATATTTCTAAACTGCTCATCTGGAAAATATAAGCTTCAAAAATACAGGACACAGTACTCAAAATATATCGAGCATGTGGTTTCTCTTTCTTTCTCTCTTTTTTTTTTTTTAATCAATTGTACAGTGAAACATTTCCTTTTCCAAACCAGGTTTTGGTTTATTTTGGAAGTGCTGCTAAACATCCGCAAAATTACCACCAGTCAAACCAGCACACTTCATAGACCTTTAGAAGAACCACTTGCCCTTGGGCACTATAGGAAAGGACTAACCTACAGTCCGAGGCAGGGGAGAGGGACCTGGGCTCATCCAGGTTCCACACACACTGCTACAGACCATCTGTGGAGATGCCCTACGCAGGAGGAAGCTTCTTCACATACAACCGCCCGCAAATGCTGCTCTGCCCAGGTGACTATGAAGAAGAGCAATAGTAGGGACAAACATCACTGACTCGTTTGGTACAGAGGCAGGCAGATGCTCCTCCTACACTGTGGACCCTGCACAGAGCTCTGTGGGGGAGTTTTGAGCCACAGATGTGACAAACCACATGGGGTGCTCTTGTTCCTCCAACAAGACAACCAATGTGGAAGCACCTTCCACACACCGATGGAAGATTACATCCACACGCCAGCCGCAAACACTCGCCAGAGAATTCCCGAGCTTCTGAAGACTGGAGGAAATTCTCACTAAGAACCTAGTCAAGAGATGCATCAGGATTTGGAGGGCATGTGGCAGACCTGCCTCACTGAAATGTGTAAAGTCTGTTATTACACCACGGAGAAACATGAGGATGGAGAAGGGAGTGGGTTAAGAACGAAGTAAGTTCCTAATATTCCTATTAGTTAAAAAAAAAGGAGCCCCTCAATGTTTGCCAAAACCAGAGAGGGGTCAGCTGGTTAAGAAGGAGAACTTCTTTCCCAATCTGCTTTGAATTTTAAGCTATCAAGTTTGCTCAGCTGTAGCTCCTGCTGCTGAGGGATCTCAAGGGTGGAGAATAACCAGGTTAGCGTAGGCAAGGCTTAAGCTCGTGATCAACCTCTGCAGCAGGAAAACGAGCACAGAGAAATCAGCCAAACTAAAAATTTCCTTTTCTTCCATCAATGGAGGACGCCTTGGAGCGTGACCAAGGACTGGCTAGGCAGCACTGTTGCTTTTGCTCACAAACCACATCAAGTCAAGAGTTGCCCTCCTCCTGTGAATTAAAGCTGCCCCCACTCCCTCCGCTCTGGCTGGTTTTCATATAGTGCTTGTGTCTCATCTACTCATCTATACAGGGCAAAAGGAATTGCAACATTTTCTAATTGCAAACACTTCCCATCTAATGCCATTTATGCATTTCTAGCTCACACAACCCCAAATGTCCCTATGCCTGGAATGTGATATAAGTACATACAGCAGGGGAAAAAAAAAACATTTCTGCAGACTCCATTTGACTTGTATCAAAATCCTAATGAACACCACATTTATTGTACTTTATTTACATGGTAGTCACGTATAATATAATACAATACAGCGTTCCATTTGCAGTGGTAGGCACTATGGGTTTTAAAAGGTCACAGCTCTTCCCCTGCTCCCATCCCCACCCCTCCTCCCTACGGACGTGGCACCGAAGCGAACCCAGAGCTCCTTTTTGCACGGCCCCGGCGCTGCTGCCATTTCCCACCGAGCCCTGCTCTGAGATGGCTCCTTCCCCAAAGTAGACGATGGGAGCTGCTTTCACGTGCTAACACGGGAGACTCCTAGACTTCGGTGGTCACAGACCATTGGCAACCCTTAACGTTTGTTGGGGACAGTTCTGCATAGCCTCATCACCATGCTTTGCACCGAAAACATCGTGAAGGCAACATGGGGCTGTAGACAAGCTACAGCCCTTTGAGCACAGCTTGTAGGCCACCTGCGAGCACAGTTTTGGTCCCACTGTGCGTAAGACTTTAGGAAAATGGCCGTGAGTCTTCAAGAGGGATCCTCTGAGCAGAGAGAGAGCACTGCAGGTGAAGAACAGGGGCGACTTCTTCCTTTCAAGTTCACGCAGTTAAGAGTTGTGAGGCACCGAAAACATAGCACTGAGATGCAGTTTACATCGAGGGGGAAATGCACCAGTATTTGTGCGATGCCATACTGCAAAAGAAAAGGATTTTGAAGGGCTAAGATACACGTGGCAGGGAAAGATGCCTTTTGCTGTCCCACCAACTGGCGCTTCAGCTAGGAATAACTAAGATATGTTAGGCCATATGCAACTCTCTGACTCCCGAGAGAGTTTTGTTTCTGATCTAAGAGCTGTGCAAACATCGCCAGTAAAATTTGCACCACCTGCTTCACCTTAATACCAATTTGGTTTTGTCTGGGTTCATACCTTTCTCATGTTTGCTCTCAGTAATTACTCAAATGAATGCACTAACTGGTAGGAACACTGGGAGAGGCAGAGAATTTCAAGCATCTGTGAGAGAATATTCCTGGAGAGTGGATTGTGAGTTGGAAGGCAGCACTTTGGCTGTCCTGGAGCAGTGTATGTCCAGTGGCTCTTTGCCCACTGGCATTGAGGATGGATCCTCTTACTCAATTCCTAATCACGTGCTTTCGAACTAAATACTTGTGCTGATCAGACAATTCCAGCCTAGGGAACTCAGGGACAAGAAATGTCCCCCATGATTTCTATGTTCAGTCAGAGCAAACCAATGTGAATGAATTATAAGAAAGCTTTTCCAAACTCCTCCAGACCACAGATGACACGCAGAAACGACCTTGCAAATACACTAGAGGCATTTTCTTGGTTTTCTCAGCAATTCGCAAGGAAGAAATAAAAGAGAAAATTCGTTTATGAAGTTGCTATAAATTATTTGCTGAGTTGGACTTGACAAGTTTCTTATTGCTTTCTGCCATTTGCAGACACCAGCTTTGTGTAGAACAAGCCCAGCACTACAAACCATCAGGGGACTGCTAATCTTTTCCTTCCTTGAGTGTGACACTCTGCTCTGCCGCACTTCATCTGAAGAAAGTGGGGGAAACATCGCAAACTCATAGTGTCCCAAAGACCCCATCCCTGGAGTCACTCCATTCATCAAACAAATAGAGACTGAAGCAAGGTTTTGACAAGTGAAACAGCATAGATGCTACACACATGCTATGGTCCCACTCTTGTAGCCATCTAAATGGGTTCCTCTTTCCACGTGGCTTCTCAGAGCTGAGCAGCGGTGGCGAGACTGAAGCTGAAAGCAAAGCTCATGCTGTCAGAGAAAACATCTGTATTGCTTCTGAGTAGAAAGAGCTTCCTTCTGCTCCATCGTATTCAGGGAAAAGGCAATGCCCAAAGATTTTACTTGGCATCACTAGTTAATAAAGTACCTAATGTCTAAGAACTGCTGAAAGGCCTTTTTTTTTCAGTGAAGCAATTGTATTAAGACTCAGATTGGCTAGAGAAGTCAATGGAAAGATAGAGAACATAATTTGCAGCCTAGAAGTAATAGATTTAGTGTATAAAAGCAGAACAAACGATACGATTTGAGCATATCCAGTATTAGGTAAGACCTGCTGTATCCCAGGAACATTTAAACACCAGTCAATAACTTTGAACACCTTGTATTGACTTCGTAGAAACTGTGCTTTGCCATCGGGAGGAAAGAAGAACCGTGGCCAGAAAAAGGAAGCTGATGGTCAGTTTGGAAGAAATGCCCACAAACCACGGGTCTCAGAGAGTGGGGTGAATAAAGTCTATCCAGCAGCACTGAAGGGCGGATAATCCTTTCAGGGACTCTGGGAGACTCAGCCACACCACTCTGGTTGTTCCTTTCCTCCACAGATCAGTCTCAACCACCAGACAACCAAAGCTGAGCCTGGCTCAAGCCAAAGGCTCCCATCACAGGGTTGCCCGTCCTAACAAACTGCTCCCTACATTCGCACCGATTGTATCTTGGTCGCCTTACAGGGACAGGAGGGTGTCGTGGTGGAAGGAAAGTAGAATATTCAGTCTCCTGGAGTTGCTGCCAGCAAAAAAGTTGAGTCACAGCAGCAGCATGGGATGTTGGGAGAGGTGAACTCAGATTTAGGTCAGAAAAGCAAAACCTCCTCACACAAATGGGAAGAGATCAGTATTATTGCTTATATTCAGGGGCGCCTGAACACAGAAACCTGTGAACTTTGCAGGCATTAAGCAGATCTAGAAAGAGATCATCAACAAACTTGCTTCTGTCTGCGAAGATAGTTCACGTGAAATTAGGGGAATAAATGAGCATGGTTGTGGCTAAAGGCAGAGTGAGAATAAGTTTGAAAAGCCTTGTCAATAAAGGAACAAAGCTGTTATCACATCAGTCCAGTGAAGCATTTGCATATATGTCTCTCATACTGACAACTCCCCATGTCACCTGCCAAGAATAAAGCAAACATCACACCAAGTCTTAAGAAAATACTGAGCCCAACATACCCAGCTCTAACAAACTCTCACATGGCAGCAACAGCCATCACTGACTTGGCTAAAGCTTCACAGAGCTGGTGGTCTTTGGGTTGTCTTGGGTTTGCTGTGGAGTGAAACTGCTGGTTATGAGATAGAGTCCCCTCTCTGTCTCCAAGGACCTTGTTTAATGGGAAAAAAAATCTGTGTCTGACTGAGACACAAAGGTAAACTTGAAGTACATTGCTGCCAACAGCAACGTGATGAACATAAAACTCTGATGCGGATAGGAGAGACTCCAAATCTCATTCACCACCTTAATTTTTTTAAATTTCTCTATTTTCAGGGAAAAAATGCCAACGTATCTCAGCCATTTGGAAATACTCCAATCACTTTCCAAATGTCTGCAGACCACCAGTTCAATTCTGAAGCATTTTGAAGCACAGCTACCTCAGCTAATTGAAGCTGATTCCTCTCTGCATCTTTGCCTTTTCAACCTTCCCAGCAAGGTGAGACTTGGCTGAGATTAATAATAGCAGCACTGAGTAGTTCAGTGCACCCTGCAGGGGTTTGGCAGTGTGAGGCCCCTATTAGTTAAATTCCCAAGGAATGGAAGGTTTGTCCAGATAATTCAAGTGATGGCCTTTTCAGTCCCACCATACATCCAAGATGTGCTGGGCAAAGACAGAAAAGAATGTATGAATTCAATATGTATAGAAAGAAGGTTCTGAAAAACGCATTCCGTCGTTAACAAGAGGATGCACAGAAACTGATTCTAGAGTCATCTGCACCGATTTTAGATTGGGGTCCCCTTTTGGTTCCACTGGGCCTACACCAAGGTGGTATCTGTGCAAGGGAAAGGAAACCCCAACCTGAAGTCATTCAAGGCAACTGGACAATCCCATAGAGACTGCTGAATCTCAAGTAAGTTTATTTTTCCTAACATCCCATTCCTTAGCAGCCGGCCATGCAGGGAGCACAGTCAAAATAACATTTTTGACCCAGAATTTCAATGCCCCTAAACACGGAGACAAAAACTTCCAACACTGGATCCGGACTGCACAGCTCAGACCGTGCCCCTGTTTCTGTTCCCAGGAATGGGCATTTCTCTAACTCCATCCTTGGTTTTAAGTTCCCTGCAGTTAAGGCAGTTGCGGGATGGAAGCGAAGTGCTGACAGGCGAAGGCCCATGCTGCAATTTGGGGAGGATGTCTGAGACTCTTCATTCGCTATTCTATAACAAAAATTGGGTCACAGGCAAAACTGGCTCGTGGTTTTGAAATCAGGAAAAAAACCAAAGAGCCTGCTGGGATGGGTGAAGGTTTTGGTCTGTGTGTTTTCTTTAAACTAAAGCTCTGTTCTTGAATCTGTACCAAAGCACTGACAGTAAAGCCCTTCATGATGCAGGCGTCTGATACACCCTTAAAAAATGGGATGGGGAGAGAGCTTTTCAAAAGTCGCATTATCAAAAGAACTAAAAAAAACCACAATCAGACAGGAATTATAAGTTACAGCTTAAAAATAATGTCGGTAACCCCATTCAGCTGCATCTTCCATACATACCAAGAGATTAAATGAAAAAAAAAAACCCAACCAAAAATAAAAATGAAAGCGTTAAGTGCCCTGAAATCATGTTTCTATAACTCCGGTCAGGGGGACTTTTGACTGTACTGACAAACCAAAGCTCTTGAACACTGGGAGTTCATTCTGCATCATGTCAGCATGCTATTCTCCTTCACCTTGGATTTCAGAGGGGAAAAAAAAAATGAAATTGTGAAATGGGTTATAGAATTTCAAGCAATCAGGCTTTTAGAAAGGTTCTATTCTATGACATTTGTGTTCGAGTCTGAATGTGTGTGTATAGTATAAAATTATGAGTTAACATTTGAAAAGACAGCAGTCTAAGTAATAAATTTGCAGAATGAAGAGAACTGTACAGAATGATTTCAAAGGATGATACTTGACAATTATACATATTTTATGAGACATTTATGCACCCCGTGCCTTTTTTAGATTCATTGTTTTATGGATGCAGTATCTCTATTTTAGCAGACAGGATATACTAAACCAATCTAATAGTCTAAAAAGCATCATTTACCACCCAACATAACAATGGCACTGCATAGCTTAATAACTTTTCTTTTTTCCTTAAACGCCTTCATTAATCAAGTGATTTTTAACATGACTGAAAACCAAGAATCAAATACCTGCAGTTACAATATTTGTGGAGTATTTGGCACAGTGGAGCTTATTTGATACACCCTTTTCTTTTTGCCCTTATTGTTGTTGAACGTATAACGCTGTGCATAAATAACAAATGTGCATGTAAAGTCAGTCAAGTGGAAGCAGCTTGATACCCCACACCCGCCTTTCAGTGCTTAGGTAAGAGCAAAGTCTGCTAAAGAGGTGTTGAACACGAGTGGCAAATTATCAACCCTTTGTAATTGTGCCATCTCCAGGGTGTCCACTGCCAGCAATGGACAAGGACTTGGGAAGATCAGCTCCTCCTCCAGCTGCATGGAAGTGATGTCCGGCACTCAGTTCAACATGCCAGGTCACCTCTCTAAACATCTGCAAGTTCACAACGGCTTCAAAACACAAACAAACAAAAAAAAAAGAGGAGCTTTTCAGTTACGATGCTAACCCTTAAAACCCTTCTGACATTTAGTCCATTGGAAATAGGTCTGGTTCCCAGGGCAAACTCATCAAACACGACTAATTTGTATTCCTTCCCAGCAGGAGTGTTTTGGAAAAGAAAAATATGCATGCAAAATAAGCCTGACTTCTTGAAATCGGATGAAAGCTTCCCCGTGATTTTTGCAGGCTTAGATAAAAATGCCTGGCAAAAAGAAAGCCAAATGTGCTCCTGCATGGGCACCTCCTGAGGAACTGCATGAAAATTTCAGAGGTACTCAGTGCTGGACAGCCTCTGCTCCGGTAGCCAGCCCTCCATAGGAATACACTATTTGCACATCTAAGGGCGAAACGTGGCATCCAGGAGAGGAGATTATTCCACCTTCCTCACATGGCTTCCACTGAGGCCAGTGGAATTTCTCAGGTGAAAAAAAAAAAAAAAATCAGTTGTGAGGGTTTCAGAGTTAAGGTCAATATTCCTTTCACCTTGTACACACACACGCACGCACGCACACTTAAAGAAAACATCCACCACACAATTTCTAGATTGCAAATTATATATATATATATCTTTAAAAACTGGAGAGAACATAAACAGCCTCTCCATATATATATGTATTCACTGAGACACATAGAATATGAAAAAACTATATTATGTAAATCATCACATTATCTATAATTCTCCAAGTGACAATTGTTTTCATAGAGACACAGTGCATTCGTTCTCTTTTTTAAAAACATATTATGTGTCTTCATTGGCTTGGTAGCATATTAGAATGAAGGCGTATGGATAAAAAACGCAGAGGATTAAACAAACCCCTTGAGTCACATTATGTTGGGGTGAATTAAACAGGATCCTTCCCCAAACTGGCATAAATAAATCCTCCCTATGGAAAAGTGTCAGCGATTTAAGGGTTAACATAGATTTGAAAACAAGTTTTAAAAAAAAACCTTATTAGAGGACTACGCAGACGAGTATTTGGAATTCATCCCCCTTTAAAAATGACAGCACGTTTGGCAAGTGTGAGCAAATGTCTCGAACTTTACTGGGTTTGAGGGATCTGGGCGCAGCTCTTCACACACAACCACAGAGCTGCAATCTGCGAATAAGCCTCGGCTGGAAGGACTCGGACACCTCCGACAGCATCGCTCGCCGCCTGGAAGGCTTCCAGCAGCTTTCAAGGTATTTATCGTGGCCTCGTGGCTGAGGACAGAGTGTGACTGGTGGAACAACTCCAGCACCGCTCCCTCTTTGCAGTGGGTTGGAACAGCGCCCGGACGGGCCAACCCTTCAGCCCGCACCACGGGGCTCCACGTATCCCTCGCGTGCCCCTTGCAAACACCAATGCCTACTCCAGCCTCGCCGTTACCCCTCGCCTTCTCTACGCCTCACGCCCAAGCCTGTCCGTTCGCCGACCTCTCGGACGAACCTCCAGAGATGCCCTTCTTGGAAGCTTGTGCTGTCATCAAAGGGGCTGGTACCCAGCCACGGCGGCTCCCTCCTTTCTCACGAGTGATCCCATTAAAAGATGCAGTTCTCAAGAATCCTGGCTGGGTCTGACTTGGAGAAAAAAACCAAAAGTCTCCTGTGTTGCCGTTGTTGTTTTGCAGTTGTGTTTCTTCTTCATTCGTGCTCTCTTGTTTTTATTAAAAAGGACCCTTGTAGCATTCACGTAGTTCACCCCTCCACAGTCACTATAAAACAGACTCCATATTTTCACACCACTCATGGTCTTCAAGGTTATAGATAAATTTTGTCCTATGTGATTGATTTTGGGGCACCGAGTCCCGCCCCAGATTGTCTAGGGTGAGAGTAGAGGCAAAAAACTCACTAGTGCTGAGACCACCTTCGTGGTTCTTGATGTATCTTTTATAGTTTTTCCTCAAGCACTGCCAGGTGGTTGTATACAAGATGAATGCAAAAGACTTCAGGGCTATCGCAATGCTAACGTAAAGGTATCTATAGACCACGTTGTCGTACAGCGCGCAGGCTCCTTGCTCGCCACAGAACGTGCTCCAAAACAGACACGTAGAGTCAATTCCAGCCCCGAAGATCAGCGGAGGTGGGATAAAACCTGTTAAAATAAGAGAGACAAATCATGCTTTTATTATCCTTATGATAAAGAGAGAGGACATGATTGCAGTGGAAGGAAAGAGGATATTTTATCAAGGTTAACGGTCCCAGCTGCAGCCTCTGATTCTCATTTTTTAAGTTCTAAATCAACCTCAACAAAGCCTGTGGGTGAGTTTTTAGCTTGGACTCAACATCTGCGGAAGCGATTCCTGCTGGTATCAACACGCAGGAAGGATTTTACTAAGTTTAAGTGGCTTTTACTAAGCTTCTCGTTCACCTAACGAGACTGAGTGGAGGGGTAAATGAAAGAGGAGGAGGACAGCCTCGCAGCTTGCTCTCTGTTTAGGTACTGGCAATTCTGTGCTCTGGAGTGTTCCCCTACCACAGGACTCCAGTTCCGAGCCTGCGATCAGCTGAGGTCAAGTTTTGGACCTTTCCCTGACGCTTAAGAAGGTTTTGTCTAGGCCTAAGAAACATAAACAATGGCCTCTAATAAATATCAAAGATTAAATTTGAGACGAAGGGAAAATTTCAGTGCACTATTAAACAAACTATCACAGCAGGATTCTCCCACAGCCACTGCAGCTAACTACTGATGAGCATTTCTTAATCACAGCGTGCCAGCAGAGCTGCAATCTTAAAGCAAAGCAATCACTCCAATCTCATTTAACTAATAAAGGCCATGTTTTTCTTCTCTACTTTCCCCCCATCCTACGGGGATATTGCAAAGGGCTCCCCTTCCACGTCACCCCAGTGGTGGTTACAACATCCACGTTCCAGCTTTGCACTGCCAGCACCAAGCATGCAGCGCTCAGAAGAAAATGTGAAGGTTCTACACATGTAAACCATTTCTCTTCCTTCTGTTATATTTATGGGGAGAGGCTGGAAGCAGATAAAACCTGGAAAAAACCTTGATCAATAAAACCACTGCTGTAGGACAAGGCAGCAAGCAAAGGAGAGCATCCTATCTACTGAAATCAAAGAGCAGGTAGGCACAACATACCCTGGACAGTGTCACTGCATCCGTAGGCATTGTGCTTGAGACTCTAAAAATATGCATGCAGACAAACAGGCACAAGAGCTGTGGTTTCTAGACAGAAAAGTGTTTAATCTTGGAGCCAGTTTCATCATTAACCTGGATTTCCATGCTTAAAAAAGATACCTTCCTTCAGCTTGTCATGAATAAAATTGTGACATTCACGACATATATCATAAGACTACAAATAAACCGGTTGTCTTCACTGTTCCCTGTGGTAACTGAGATCGCTTTATTTTATTTTGTCGATGACTAGTGCTCTTCAGATTTTGTTTGATCTTCCTCATATGATAATAAACGCAGGAGTTAAGAAAGGCTATATGGGCTTTTGGTACTCATTTTAACCAGTCATTAATAGTACTAATGCAGTAAGTACAAACAGATGATAGAAAAGCAAGACAATCTTTTTGTTAGAAACACTAGTTTCAGTCATCACATCTAAAAACCTGTTTATATTCTGGAAAAAATGTCAGTGCCAGCTCCTTCTTTGTCATTTCAATGACTGGAAATTCCAGACTGGGCTGATTCAGCTTTTAAGTTAAAAAGATGCGGGTTTAGTTTGTTGCTTTTTTTTTTTTTTTTTTCTGAAACCTGTGGACAACCACAACCTGGAATTCAAAAATTCATCTGGGCTCCTGCCAGAAACAAGCAAAAAGATTGCAATGCTGCTTGTAGTTTGTGTGCCCAGTGCTGAGCTCCTGGTGCTGGATGGCCACCTAAAGAGGCAACATCCAGATGTGGCGGTGACCGAGGAGGCAGGAGCCACACGCTTCCTGGAGTAAGAAAACACTGCATTTTGCATCATAATTTTGCGGTGTGAGCCCCTACTTGTTAACATACTGAGACGTGTTGACACAAAGCTTTGGAGATGGATAGACTGAACTTGAGAGAGAGCGATCATCCCCATCTGCTGGCTTCAGCCGGCTTTTCAGGTTTGCAAGATAATTTGGCCTGGAAACTGTTCCTCATAAGACTTGAGAAAGGGCCTGTTTCGCTGAACTCCAAAACTACACCTATGTAGCTGTAGACACAGATGTGGAAACCTTGCAGAAAAGTACATGAAAAGCTTCCAGGAATCAGTGAGTATATCTGGTCATTTTGACAACATGAGATGACAAGAGACTCCCAGGAACAACTCGGTGCCTAGACCCTCTGAGACATGGGAGCTGAAGGGTTGCACGGCAGATTGGGAAGTCCTTCTGAGAGAGAAACACTGTGATTTTGTCACGTTGGAAGAAAAGAGGCAAGCAACACGGGCTTGTAGGAAGCACAAAAGGAAGAGCTTTACTGAGTGGAGGCTTTTCTAGGCTGCATGGTGAATACCATCCAGAAAGGACTCATCTGAGATCTTACAAGTGTAAAATAACTCTTTGCCATTCCAGACATTTCCATTCCAAACCTTTGGCTCCAACAGCATCGCTTTACTCTCTTCTCTGAGAAACTGCAGTCACACTTTTATATGAAGACACTGTTATGTTGCCCTCCCACAGCAGAATTACTATGGAATAAGATGATACATCCAGGAGGATACTGGGAGAATTCAGTCTTGTTTCATGTTATTACAGTGAATATTAAAGAGATTCAATCATGTTTTACCTTTCACTGCAAAGTGTTGCAAAAATTTCTACTCTCTATATATTTCATCGCAGAAACTGTAGGGTTGTATAAAAAAGCTCCTTCTGTCTTACTGAAATCTATTAGCCATGATTGCACCTCCGGGTCTCATACCTCCTGTATTTAATACCCTCCTTTGGTTCAAGGAGCAGCTATTATCACTCTCTTCTTAAGTCAAAGCTTAAAGGTGAACTGAAAAGCTTTTAAAATAAATCAGTAAAGCTATTCTCAAACCTCAGGTTGTTAAGGGCAAAATTTGGATACCCTTGCTCATATTGAAAAGTGCTTTTCTCTTCACTTTCTGTGGGCTCAAGCTACATTGCTGATGTGCTTCAGAATGTATTGTGTTATTTCATGGGAACTCCTCAGTGACAGAACAACATACAAAGATTTGATTTTAAAGCCTTCATATGGCTTCTGTATTAGAAGGAGAAGAAAAAGATCTATTCAACTTGAGCATGCATGTCCAAGTGTGGTTTTGGAGAAATTCAAGATGCCATATCTCAGGAGGTTTCTTGGAAAAAGAGAAAAAAATCTCCCCCCTTAAGTGCTTTTTCCTTTGGAAACAACAGTCCACAGCCATCCTCCTGGTACACCTGTCTCCTGACACTCCACATTCAGCCAGCAAAAGCTGAAGACAGGCCAAAACCCGAGAGCAGCCCCAACAGCTAAAGAAAATGCTGTCTTTGCAAGGTTTGAACCAGAGTTGACCCAAGTCAACCCAGGAGCTTCCCTCTGAGCTGTCTGAGCTCGGGATATCATTGCTTGACAGAGCTTTCTGAATGACTGCAGTTACTTCCCCAAAAGCAAGGAAGATCTCAATTGGCTTTATCATAAACTGGTCCTTCCAGCTAATGGGGAATAAGGCGATCGAAAAAATGAGTAAATAAAAGAGGTCACTTATTCAAAGCAATGTATGGTACTGTTGGATTTTTGGTTCTCTACTTCCTAGTGCTTTGCTGCCGCTGAGGAAATGGCATTTCACTCTCCAGCTCATTGCTTTGAGACCTCGGAGAGGGGGGTCATGCAGGGAAGGTACTGCGCGTGCCCTGCTAAAAAAAAAATAAATTCCACCTCCACAACCTGCAGAAACCCCATGCAGGAGATGGATCTACGCAATGATGGACCAGAGAAGGTTTTTCCCTGAATCACTGAGATTAATGAGCTGAAATATAAGAGACTTAAAATACGAGCCATCTCTTCAAAAGAGGAAAAAAACCTCCACCCAGAAACAAGAACCAGGTGAGTAACAGCCCAGCATGTTCCTTTTAATTCATACATGAGAAGCACATACCGCTCTAGAGGAAAATATGCATTTTAATGGGGTATTAACACAAAGGAGGATACAAGGACTCAGCCTGTCTAATTTCACTGTTTCCGAGAGACCCGAAGGAAGGGACAAACACACCACGTAACGCAGGTCCCGTCCCTCAAAGAAGGACGAAAATACGTCTCTCTCTACTTCAGCAAGATGCAATACAGCAGTAATTTTGCAAGCTGCTGACGTGTTAATAACAGCTATGGAAATGTAACTGGTTGCGTGGGATCATGGCAGAAATGACCACTTCTCACACAACACTGCATTTTCGTCCATTAGCACAATTCAAATGGCAGGCAAAGTGCCTTCAGAGGCCTTGATGAGGTATCCTTCAGAGAGAGGGCTCGGCCCCCGTTGCGTCAGACCCCACTCATGACAACCACAACACTGCATGGAGTAGAAATCAGCTTTTGCACATTAAAAATACAGTTTTCTGTGAGGGAGGAAAGGATGGGAGAGAAGGACATGAAATTTTTGTACCTACCTAGCAAACGGAGAAGCAGGAAAAGCACCCCCCAAAGCGTAAGACTTGAGTTCGGGGCTCACGGTTCTGTAGGGAGCAGGGAAGGAGAGAGTGAAATCGATTCTTGTTGTTCTGCTTTGATTAACACACCCCGTGGCCATTCTGTCCTGTCAGCCAGGATGCCACTACCACCTCTTGAAAAAGTCATTAACGGGGTTTTTCTTCTCCCTTCGCCTGAGCTGCCTACAGTCCCTGAAGTAATTGCATTGGTGATAGGTTCAGGAATTTAGCTAAGTCATTAATAACAACAGCTAATCTTGTCATTGCACGGGAAAAATTGAAATTCCCACCCCAGTAAATCATCATTTACAAGCTCCCCATCATGCTTTGAAGGCTCCAGATGTTGAGAATTGGTGGAAGAGAAAACTTTTTGCTCTGAGACTTCCCAGGCTACGGGGAACAAGAAGAGAAGGGAGAATGACTGATCAACAGGTTCAGCCAGCCTGTGAAATCAAGCCTCCCAGTGAGGACACGCTCAAAACGACGGGTTTTCATGGGCATGAATGTAGCATACAAATTTTTTTTACGCTGGGAAGACAACAGTTTTGCTCCCTTCTGCTATGAACACAAC
This sequence comes from Trogon surrucura, assembly GCA_020746105.1. Taxonomy (NCBI): domain Eukaryota; kingdom Metazoa; phylum Chordata; class Aves; order Trogoniformes; family Trogonidae; genus Trogon; species Trogon surrucura. The sequence continues at coordinate 15,292,761 of CM036627.1, read as the reverse complement.
CCACTCTATCGCATTAGCGTTATCCTTCAAAGGTGCTTTAAAAATAATAATTCATGGCTTTCTAATTCGCTTAGCTCAAGGATGCTACTGGCTAAAGTCATCCTCTTGGGGTAGGCTCAGCAAAGCCTTTGGAATTCCAGAAATCATTAATTTGGTCTTAAGTCTTGTAATAGCATTTTATTTCCCACAGCATGTAAAGGCCAGGAAAGCAGGACACTGATCCTCATACGAACAGATTCATCACACAGGGGAACTCTGAGACCTAAGCTGCCTCTCCCGTTAGCTCCTTCCAGCAGCCTGCAGGCAGCACTGCTAGTGGCACCCACAGTGGCAGTGGTGATCCTCTGTATAAATACGTTCACCATCGTTTTTTAATCAGTGATGGTGACCGTTGCTTCATCTTTTAGTATTCAAGACCAAAGTCAAGCCCTGTACCTTAGGGCCGAGTAAAAGCTGCCACCTGGAGACATCCTTTCTCACCGACTGCAGCAGTGACCAAACAACTTGCCTGGACAAGACCTCTAATTTGTAAACACTGAAGTTAATTTTCAAATTAACCACAGGAGTTGCCAATGCCATTTGTCACTGCCATGGATTCCAGGCCAACTCATACGCCAAAACTTTCTTTTAGCAATCCAAGACGGTAGGTGCAAGAGAGCATGAGGTGTTATATGGCGAAGAGCTCTTCCCCATACATTTTATTAGCTATCAGCGATTCTGAGGGAAGTGTAGTTACTAATTTGGATGTGTGAAATGTTTATTTCCTACAGCTGTGAGCTGAATATTTTTAATATTCCCTTCGCTTTTCTTATTCCCTTGTATTCTTCTTCCCGGCTGGTGAATGGCTTATCTCATTTGAAGTCGACACCAAGATGTCTCCATTCAGAATCCTACAGGTGCTGGCAGCTCCCTTGAACAAAGAACTCTTCAAACTTCAAATTACTTTTGCCACAATATTTATCATGTGAAATTTGATTTCCCTTTAGCTACTGTAGACGCAAAGAGAGAAATGAACTAGTCGGTGGAATATCTCATTTCGTATCCTGCAGGGATACATGCCCTCACAGAGCTGTTTTGCCCAAGATCCACTCAAGAGTGTGCTTCTAATACAGACCTTATTGATTGAATTTTATTGGAATTTTCCAGGCAGCAGAATGGATCTGCTATTTATGCCTCTGGTTATTACTCTCAGTAAGTGACAGCCTGGACAGATAAGTAATTCTGGATAAACGTGGGCTTAGATATATACGTATATCATAAGGTGAAGTGTTCCACGTGTCTGGAAATAACACAAGGTCAGTTATTTGAATAAGCTACTTTTGTCTGCCTATTCGCATTGGTTCAACTCAGAGACCTCCTTCGGACTTCCAAGTTCCTTCTGTTCTTGGATTTTGCCCAGGGTGAGAGAAGTTAAACTCCAGTCAAGGGGCATTAACCAAAGCTAGCCTTTGCCACAGCTTTTCATTTTTCCGTAGTTTCTGTGACCTCCAGGCCATCTCTAAAGGTATCTTATTAAGCCATTATGTGCTGAGAATATGGGGCTGCAATTCTGCCCCTTTCCTGATGCAGTTTTAATGCCTTTACTGCCTGGACTGGGAGCTGCACATCTGTATTTGCCTTTCCATGCTAATCCCAGGCTTGGTAAGAACAAGCCTGCCACCTTTCTTTACAGCATCCCTGCAGGGATGATCTTGGATGATCATTCCCATTTTACCAAAGCTGTACTTGAGCAATTCCTGTATTCTCTCTAGCAGGTCAGTACTGTAGGCACTGAACTTGGTGGGGCCACGGCAGAGCTGAACCAGGTGCTGCCAAGCGAAATAGAGGCTTAGAGGGAAAACGATTTAATTAACACTTGAAACAGCGGGGCTGAAATTCAGGCAGGACTGCTTGGACTTTCACATCCCCAACTCCTGCCTGCATGTAAAGGCAGTAACATGAGAAAGCTTGTGCCCATAGCTCCTCACTTGCTGAGGAGGCTCCAAATCTCTTGAAAATATGGGCAGATCTTTCAAGGTGTCTCCACCAGGGAGTGCTTAGTCAAAGGAGGATTTTCTGATGCCTTGAGTTGAGGTTCTGTGCGAAGTCACGGATCTGGGGACAACCAGTGCAGACTAAAAGCAGAGGACAGCAGCTCTGTGGGACCCTCAGCTCCCTGCAGCTCCCAGCAGCACCCCATGGTCCCCCCAGCCCTGCTCCCACCCCAAGAGCAGCCCCGTCGAGCTCACCGGTTCCTCCCGGCAGCGGTCCTACCTGATGAGGATGATGACAGACGGCGTCTGCGCCATGGCCCCAATCATGCTGCAAACACACATCACGCAGAGGAATGTCAAGAAGGCCTCTTCACAGCCGGGGCTGGGGCATTTACCGGGAACGACGGTGGCATTTTCAGCAGGTACCGAGGTGAGGCACGAACAGCCGCTGAGGTTCTGCAGAGGAGCACACGGGTTCAGGAGAAGGGAGAGCCGCAGTCCCCACCACCTGCCCTCTGCAACGAGGGCTTGCCAATAGCAATTCCGAATCCTCTAATGGTCAATTAAGTAACTCCTAAGAGCTTATTTGAAGTGGCTTTGGAAAGAATTTCAGAAGTGTGTCAGCTCTGATGCATGCTACCAGCAAGGGAAAGCCGTCCCTTGGCTTGTTTCTTTTCTTCCGCTCCTTTCAAGTCTCTCCCATAAATGTCACCGAGACAAAATTATTACCAAGTTATACCCCTTTGGAGGAGAATAAAGAAACGATCTGTGTCCCTGTGACAAGGAAGATCCCCAAATTGTGGTTCTAATTGCTTTCTTATTTACCTCCATCCTCTTGGCTGTTGCTGTTGAACTGAAGTACATTGAAAGCAGGTAAATCCACAGCCCTGCTCTTGGCTGCGGGTTTGGTGCCTGCTTCTGGCACCCTTGATCCCAGGAAGGCGCCACCCACGATGGATCCTGCAGCTCATCGGGAGCTGAACTATCACAGCTCGGCAGCACAGACACCGCTGGACTCAAGCACGCTACGGGGCTAATAACTGGCATCTGGTTCAGAGGGATTTGTGCTGAGCTAAAAGCTGAAGTCAGGCGAGATAAACTTTATCAATATGTGATCAGAAGGAGGGTGAAATTACTGCATTTTGCCTCAGTCTCTCCAGCGAGTGCGGGATGTGAAAAGAAGCTTTGTTTGCCAGTCACAGATTTAGGGATTTACGCTTTTTTTCTGATTTTCCAACTCGCCCTCCTGAATCTCTGAGCGGGAGGATGTCAGTGCAATTAAGGCACACAATACTACTAAGAAATCCCTTAACAAACACAGAATGAAACAATCATAAATGATTCATGGCTTGTCTTCATCAGCCCGCTGGGTTTGCAGGTCACATGTCTGTAAGAGGAGTAGCGCCATAAAATAAAACATATTGAAAAACAGCTAAATCTCCTCCCCTTCCCCTCTGCCACATTTGAGCAGAAATTCCTTTGGTTTTCTGCTGGGGTCCCCTTACGACCATATGAAAACACACTTTCTGGTTCACTGCCTCCAAAGATAAAGATCCGTGGGGATATTAGTCCAGCCTTTCTGACACCAATCTCTTTCTTCTGCATAGGAGTCAAATGATTTTCTTCCAAATAAGTGCACAGAGGGCAAGAGAGACCGCAGTGCAGAACTCCAGGAGAGCTGGAATAGACATACAGGTGCTTTTCTGGCTGGCAAGCAATAACTAACATAACAAATCCCTATGCTGTGAGTTAGAAGCTGCCACCTGAAGGCTACGAGGTGGTGACAATTAGCACCACTGCAGTGGTGTTTGCATAGAGACAAGAGGAATTTGTAGTTCCTGGCTCTTACTCACTGCATTGCTAGCAACCAGCCTGGACACAGCCCGGTGGATTAAAATCCATCTAAGTCCAGGAAAATACTACTTGCACTAAAATTTTGGACCAAAGTGCTAGCCCAGAGCAGTGTGAGCAGTTTGTACCAACTACATCTGCTTGCTTAGCACCTCACCTCGTCCTTACCTGAGAGATCTTTGATCTTTTATTACTGACACACAGTACAACTCACAGACATCAAACAAGGAAACATCAAAGATGGGAGTTCTGCCTTTGTCCTGTGGAGAGGCAACTTTTTGATACTCGTGCCAAATTGCTACAGATTCCCTTGTCTGCAATCCTACATTATCACAGCCTTCCACTGCCCAGCAGCTTGCACACCCAGATCTTATGCGTGCATGTGAAGCTGCACAGATGCAGAGCTTACACTTTTAACAGTATCCTGAGTTTGGGGTAATTATCTATGCAAATCACCCATGTTTTTAATTATTAGTTGTTTGTGTTTTTCTAATTAAACTCTGGATCTAACAGGGAAGGGACAGGCTGGTACTTCAGTGCAAAGTCGTGGGATGCCAGCATGGTAATGCCAGGTTGAAATTCATGTGTCTCCAGCCGAAAGGGTGTGAGAAGCAAAGGCATCAAACCAAAAAGATTCACAGTCAAAGGTTTCACACACAAGGGTCACTTCCAGGAATGGTTTGAGAAAGAAATTCTTGAGGGTGCCAAAGCTCCGACTAGCAGCACCAATACTCCTATGGTTTTCTGGGCAGGTGCACCTCTGCAACCAGCTCAGCAAGAGAGAAGAAATGAAAAAGAAAAAAAAAAAATCTGAGCTACACATTGCTTTTAGAAATTGTTCACCGAGGAAAAGTGGAGAGAGGCAGTCAGGAACATCTAAGGCTGTAAAGTTAAATAAAGCATTCAGAGAATTTTATGTCCCAGTAAAACGCAACCCTTGGCTCATCACAAGCATATAACATTCACAAGACCCTCTAGACAGGTCATTACCTGGATTATGGGTTAAAAACCTGGTTTGGCAATTTGGCTTTGCCTCAGGGCCGTTGCATGGCCAAACTGGTCCATAATTCTTCATAATACCCTTTCCAGAGGACGCTATTGCTTCACTAATTTGTGTTCAAAACATTACTACAAAAAACCCCACGAAACAAAGCAACGAAAAGAACCCCAAGGTGATGATGAAAAGGCAAAATAAGAACGAATGCGTAAGAGAGAGGGTGAGAGAGACCGAGGTTTTTGCTGAGGTTTTCTCTTAGAGAGCAAAAAGCCAGGCAGCTGCAGACTGAAGGGGCAGAGATGAATTTTCATTACCGTGCTCCTTCCAGAGGAGCCAGAGCTTTGCCTTGAACCACAGGGTGAGGAGGTCACTCCTGCACTCCAGCCATGGACCACACCAGTTGTATTCTTGCTAAGGACTTGGTGAACTGATGAGACACTGTTCTGTGTGCCCTGTACAAGCTGCCTTCTTGTAAAAATGGTCGTGTTGATGCCCCAGGTGTTGACTTGTCTCTTGTTGGGATGACGAGGACGAAGAAAGCTGGAGGTAACACCTTCTCACGTGCCACGCACTTGGGGAGTCCCTTGTGGGGTTGCTGAAAGCACCTTAAAACCGGTACTTCAAAGGGATGCCTACGTCTCCAAGGCTGGAGTGAGAATTAAGAAGAGGTTTAGGCAGGATGAGCTATCAGGTCTTTTGTGCTGTGAGGCTGCACTTGCCAGCAGTGAGCCTCACCTCCGCTCAGCAGCACTCGCAGGCGGTTTGTCTCTTTAGGGCAGGAAGGGAGGTTTGATGTCTCCTCAGAAAGGAAGGATGGATGGATAACAGCACGTGGTGAGCACTGATGTCCCTGCAGCTACAGTCACTGCGACTAGGGTGACCTCCCACAGGCTCCACCCAGGTAGTGTGGCAGTGGTCACCAGGACTGGCACAGCCCTGGGCAGGGAGCAAGAACTGCAGGAACTTCAACAGTTCCCACCCATGGGAATGGCAGGCCTTCATCTTCAGCATAGCCCAGAACACATTAGCATTTCAGCAGTGAAAAAAAAAAAGGAAAAGCAGGCTTTTAAAATACTGTTAAAAATTCCCCACAACCTCCTTACATTGAAATGGCTTGGTCTTTAAGAGTTTCCTAAAGGAAATGAACTCTTAGATATAGAGAACTGAAAAATGCAGAATGTCTCTGGACGGAGTTTCTGCTCCCTTGACAACTGCTCTTGTCATTGCCTCAGAGCAAAGCATGGAAAGAGAGAGAAGCAAGAGGAGTGGGAAGAAAGTTCAGATAAGGATCTGGTCATATGTGTCTAGGAACTGGATTTAGGAAAATAGCAAGAGGAAAAAGAATAAAAAGGATTGAGCAGGGAAAATACAGGCAGGTGGAGAAGAGAGATGAGAGACTGAAGGAGAAAAGAGAAGCTGGTCCCACAGCCTGGGCTAGTGAGCTCTCGTGCAGGTTTTGGGTTCTGCCAGTGGACAATCACACAGATCTCCTCTCCTGTTCCTTGTTTCTGTGCTGAGGGGAAAGACCAGAGAAGGAGGACAAGGGGAAATCTCCTTTGCTCCGTGGATGACCCTGGCAGACTGCCACTGGCATCAGTGGGCATTTATGCAGCAGAGAGAAAAATGACAGCAGCTCAGGCCCATCTGAAGTATGAGTTTTGGGGGTGCAACCACTGCTGGTTGTAAATGAGCTACTCCACCACACACTTACTAACCTCACTCGCTTATGCTCACAGAATCATTCCTACAGATGAGAGGTCCCAAGGCAAGCTCACTCACCGTGCTGCTGCAGCCAGCAAAGCAGGCAGATAAGTACGTGATCCCGTCTGCCCCACAGACTGGAGTGAAGGAATCAGTTTGGCATTCACAGTTGTTATTGCAGGGGGAATATGGGTCCAGAGATGAGGTTGGAGTTGAGCTGTAAGAGAAACAGAAAGAAATTGGTGGGCGGTGTGACAACATCCGCCAGTTTTTCCAATCGTCGCCACACAAAGATGGCTTTGAAGGGGGGTAGTTAAGGCAAATAAATTACAAAAAGTCATGGGTAGGCTATCTGTGTCCCAGCTTTAAGAAATCCAGGCTACAGCCTCTCCTTGGGGACAGAAATGGTGTGGCCCCTATCCCTCTACAACAGGGAATCTAATGCGAGGCTTGGGCTGCCTTGTTACCGCAATGAGAAGCCCCAAGGAAACCCAGAGAGATCCTGTGAAGGTTGTTCTGCATTTTTCTATAACAGTAATTGTGAGGAGCTCAGAGTCTGAAGTTCTTATCTTCTAAAGAGTCACCACTGCATACTGAAAAGCACCAGAAAAGGCAATACAGAGTAATTCTCTCCAAGTCCTGTAAATGCTACAGGGTACTGTGTGCCTCATTTCTCCCATTAAAATGGACCTGGAGCCATGCATGCTCTCTCCTCACCATATCTGAACTTCCAGGCATCTAAACCCTGGTTCTATGAATTTCCCTCGGGCATTTAAATAAACGTACAAAGCAGTGCACATCCCTTGGTGCCAGGAGAAACCAGACAGAGCGGTGGACCAGATGCTACATAGGTGGTCATGGGGGCAGAATCAGGCATGGCACCTTCTGATTCACTCTGACCGACTGTAGTAACACTGTTGTCGGCTGCAGGCACTCAACTCTCACAACGAGGGGCATGAAAACTTATACTAAGAGCCCTATAGAAAATTGCCTTCTCTGTGCTTGCTCTATAGGGTTGTCTGAAGGCCAGCACTGCCTGAAGGCCGCACGTCAAACACAGTAACATGGCATTTATGATGGTAAGAGTGTGTGAGACCCTGAAACTCTCTGTGGACTTACTTGTTTCCATAGGGAACAGTAACCCCTGCCACAGGTCCTGTGTCGCATCCCAGGAAGAGGAAAGACACGTAGCAAGCTGTGGACACCAGGTTCACCAGCATGGCCATCCTGATGGCTCCCAGAGCAGACAGGCTGAGCTTCTTCACCAAGAGGCCACCCAAGAATATTCCCAGACATGCACATGGGATTGCTGTCATCCCTGCAAGAGGAAAAATCAATTAGTAAGAAGTGTGAGCGGGGCTCAGTGAACCACACCATTACAGAGAAATCTACTCACCAGCACTGAGAAACCTTGCTAATAACCAACTGCTGAAGTAGCACCAAGCTGGGGTTGCCCAAAAAGAGAGGAATGGATGCAAACAGGCATGCTGTACTTCACAGAGGAACCGGGATTTTCTTCCAATTCTCATCCATATTGGAGAGAAGTGCCAAAATTGTTGACATTGGCCCACTCTAACCTAAGCAGCATCATCTCTAATGCTTCCTGCAATAGCTGGCAGACAAATAAAGGCAAGAATTTTCCAACGTGTTGAGACGCTTTGGCTGAGCCCTGCTTGGTATACTTCACAGCAGTCTGATCTTCAGAGATTAGGCAATAGTCACATTTGAAAATATGAAGTCTACCTTAAAGAATCTTCTTAAACTGTGAGATGCAAAATCACTGTCAGAAGTGACTTGCTTTCCAGGCACAGAAAGACATTATTGCACTAAGCTCATCTGGGTTCACTTTTATCCCTTTTAGTGCCAGTTACACTCCAGACCTTACCTACCTGGGCTAAACTTAGAAGTGCATCCAAATCCTGGCACTTCTGGCCTCCCATAAATTTAATGTTTTTTATGGAAATCTGGCAGCAACTTTTTTTAAACTAAACAAGTTTCTGTGAGGACCATGAATGCATCAAAGTCTCCTTTCCCACTGCTAGGTCAGAAGCAGGACATGCTCTGGCTCCCAGGTGACTCCCTCTGTGCTGACCACCCAGCCGTACGCACACACTGACTGCCCAGGCACCTCCCACACTGGGGTGGTTTTCCTTCTCACAGTAGCTCAACAGTGAAGTTGTTTTCCTTTGCCAACCCTTTAATTTTCAGGAAAGATGGAACAGTTTAACATCTCTGAGACGGCTGGCCTTCTGTCAAATCCCATTAAAATTCACCAGTGCGTTCCTGTGTCACTGGGGAAGGTGAGATTGACTGCAGGGAATTGTTTCTTGTGGAAAATGAGGCCAAAACCAGAAGATGTCAGTGGAAGAATAAATAACTGTCAGCGGAGCAGCTTGCAAGCTCCTTATTTTGATATTAAGATCCACCCATTTCATGATGTCCCAGTATTTGACAGATCACTGCCAGCTGCCCATCTGGCGAGCTGTGGTTGCAGGTCATCCAAGATCAACTCACAGATATCTTAACTGGGTGCTGCCGAGAGAACGGCTGTCATAAACAAATTGCTGGGCCTGCTTGGGAATGAGCAGCAGGAGAAAACGAATGAAGATCCTGACAGTGCATCAGTGTCCTGACAAGGAAGGAATGAATATCGAGAAATACACATATAGGAAACTGCAGCAGCATAGTGGGATCAGAGAGAAGGGGCATTTGAAAGACAACCAAGTTGCACTAGCTCAGGCAGCTGCAATCAGGGATTGCAATCCCATCATTTCCAGTGCAAGGGGAAAGGAGGGACTGGCAGGAGAAATCAGGGTTCCTCACCTAAATGGAGATGGGTTGGAGAACTTTGCGACATCTGGACCATGAGATAAGCAGCTTGATGGGCAGCCCTGGTGCTTGGCAAGCATGTGCAGTCTTGGGCAACCAAATGGCCTAGTTTGGTTGGGATTTCTGCCGTACTTCAGGGACATCACAATCTTTCACACCCTGGCTGTATCATACCACAGTGCTTCCACTCACGGATACATGTCTAAATGTTGGGCAAGTCACTTTTTGGGCAGCTTAACCAGTGAGGCTGGTTGTGGTGACCAACTGTGCTGAACATTTTTAAATGCATTTGGATGCTGGCGATTTGGTGGCCCCTGTGGTTACTCACCCAGGAGCTGGTTGGCAGATGAGGTGGTGAGGTTGAACTGCTGCTCCAGGTACTTTCCCAGGAAGGCGGCGAAGCCGGCCACCACCGCGATCTCCATGCAGGCTGCCAGGATGATACAGGTGAAGACGGGATTGGAGAGCAAGTGCTTAGTTACTTTGGGGATGACTAGAAAAGAGGAAAAACGGAGAGGTGCTTTTGTGTAGGTTCTACCCAAGATGCTGGAGGTGCCTTGCCACTCTCCTGCACGAGAAACTCACTTCAAATTAGGACCAATTTTCTGTTCCGCACAGACAAGCTGGTTGAAAATCTGGCAACACCAGAACACAGTGAAACAGCAGAACAGCATCATCTAAAGATTCAGATTCCACAAGGTGTAAAAAAAAGTCACCTCTCATTATGTCTTTGTAAAGGACGCGTGTTTTCCAACACTGTTTTTGTTCCCCACTGGGGAACTGAACAAAGCCTAGTAATCTCCTTCTTCTCCTTTCCCTACCTGCTTCTCATGAACAACACTAAGCCAGCCAAGGCGTGTCATGAGTACTGTACTTGGTGCTACACAAATCCTTCCAAGCTTTCAGACATGAGCTAACCCAGCTCACACTTGGCCTTACCTTCTCCTTCAGAAGCAGATTTGCTTCATTTCCTTACTCCCACGTAACACTGGCTCACTTGCTGAGGGAGACCTTCTTGCAGAACATCTGGGTGCAAGCTGAAATCCTCCTCCTTAGCCTGAGGCCACGGTCACTCATGGGCACAAGGGATCTCATGCCCAGGACAGGCACATTGGCCTGTGTGTTCCCATAACCCAGAGCTTTGCCAGCCAAGCAACGCCTTCCATACAGACCTTATCAGCCTTGGTGGCTGCAAAGGTGGAAGAGGACAAGCTGAGCTATTTGCTGCGCAAGACGCACACACCCTTGTCTTAGTTTCATTGATCCCTCGGCTCCTCCCTCCTGAATCATTAGTGCCCAGAGTCCTCTTCTCCAAGCCTGTCTCTATTTCTGATAAACAAACAAACAAGAGTTACCTTACAAAGGGAAATCTGGCTAATGAATCAGATAGCACATTTTCTACTTCAGCGAACATTTTAATTATTGCCGAGATAACACAGCTTGAAGAGGAGAGCATCCCACTACAGAAGAGAGCTTTGCTTTGTCTCAATACCTGATGACTAATTTCTCCCTGAATTAAATGTGAAAATCATTAAGTTTGAAAATTACCTTACTGAAGTGTAGTGAAGCCTCAATGGACCCCTATTTGCATTTTGAAAATCCATCCCCCACATCCCCTACGGTGTAGCGGGGTCTGGCAGGTTACAGTTTTCTCTGATGTTAGCTTCTGGTTTTCCCTAGGGCTCCTTTTTTTGGTGCAAAATCTAATTGCACTGGCCTCAGCAAGTGAATGCACAGCTCTTTGTCAAGGCTCTGCTTGGGTCTCCTTCGTTCATTTTTGGCGGGGTAGTAAGGGAGGATGGAAAAGTGGTGTAATTATGCTTGATCTGACATTTTTGGAAGGGGCCACTCCACAGCTTCTGGTCTCTTTATATCACAAATGTTTTTTCACACTGTATAAAATTCTGGTTTCCTGAGGATTTGCTGAACATAACAAAGATGCAGGAGGCATAGTATTTTTCAGCGGAACAGGAAAAAAAAAGTGAAAAAAATACTGAGAGCGAGGAATGGGTGTGGAGGGATTCAGACAAGGACAGACCTCAGAAGCTACCTGCTGCCTCCTTCAGTTCTTTGGTGGCCACCTACAGAATTTCCTCTTCTTGTCAGGAAAAGGAGCGAAAATGTAAAGGTAGACTTGGCAGCAGTGAGCTTCAAAAGCCATATTTAAGGTATTAATGCCTGTTGTGCCTCTGGGGTTCAGGTTGTTTGAGATTAATGGATTCCTTTAGATGCAGCTTTGGACCAACTCAAAAGCAAGACTACCTCTAACTATTCACCAAATAATAACAATGACACCCTGTGTTTTGCAGAAGGAAGTTAATCATGGATGTCTGATGTTCTGTTTGAAGTTGGCAAGGCTGGTATCCAATCACCATGCATCACCAAGGTCAAAATCCATCCTTTGGACTTGGTGATGGACAGCAAAAGTTTTGCGCTCCCATCACTTCGTTGGTACTTCTCCTCCCTGTGTGCCTGCCTGTGAGTTTTCTGGGACAGATCCTGTCTTCCACGGCATGTTTGACCACCCTCTGCCGCAACAGGGCTCTGTACCAGCTGGAGGGCAGAACACAAAACCCAGTGCAAAGAGTGCAGGGGCAATGCAGGCAACACCTGGCAGCCTCCACCATCTCCTCAGCCAGGGCCAGCTCATTCCCTTCCACTTTTTAAGGGAAGTGACAGGAGGATCCCCACAGAAATGAATATCCTTTCATCTTCATACTGCCACCCGTTAGGATGAATCATTTGACACCTGCTGCTGCCTTCTCTGTCTCAGTTCTTGGGGTGAAATACCTCTGGGAACAAGATTAAAAGTCAGCAGTGAAGTTTAAAAATCTCTCAGTAGACCAGAGTGACGTGCTTTCAGCTGCCTGGCATATGGTGCTGGGTACGAAGAGGGAATGGAAAATGTCTGACTGGGGACAGTAAAGTCGTGAGGAACACAACAGCTAAGGATGGCACTTCTTCACTGGAGCCGATCCCGGCAAAAGTCATGATAAAAGTTACCCTCTACCTTGTTGGCCCAAAGGTTAGCTGCACACTTTGTAGCAGCACCTCAGAGCTGTAGATCTGAGGTTGAAGCTCGTTTGGCAAATGGAAAAAGGGAAAAGCCTTTTGCATTCAAAAGAGTTTTAAAAATCTACTTGGAGAACCCATGAGCTGTATCAGACATGGCACAGAAAGACTCACTCTCCCATGTTCAGAAGAACCAGCTCATTCAACATCCTTATCCCAAAGTATCCAACACACTATAGAAACGACAACAGAAAAGTGATTCTCATTGTCATGGCGAGATAGAATGAGAAGAACAAGAAACATCAGCCCTTTTCTACTGCTGGAGTACTTAAAACCCAACTCTTCATCCACATGCAGTGCTGGTCATCAGATCACGCAAAGGTTGGAAGAGACCCACGAGGATGTCCCAAAGCTCTGCCAATCCCTCAAATTCCCACCTTTGAACACCTCAAGCAACACCCATGCCAAGGCATCAATCATCGTCCTTATCTCCTGCTGTGGGGCCAGCTGTGGGTGACAGGTCATGAGCTTGACAAGCAAACACACGTACGTGAACCAAGTAGCTTTGATTTGTCACTAAACGTTGGGGAGTACCAGGGATAATTGGCAACCTCATTACATGAGGTTTAACTACTCTCCAGAAACGACAAACTATAATCATCATGCTGGCACTTGAAATGAATTGTTCAGAACATTACAATCACCAAGGCCCCTTTTTCCAGTTGGAGCACCCTACAGAGGCATGTTTTCAATTTGCAGTAAAGATGAGGAACACAGAAGGCAAAGTAATAAATTAAAGGGAGGTTTACAGCCCAGTCCACCCAGGACAGTGTGGCGAGGGAGAGGCGAGATGTAGCGTTGAGCCAAAATACTACTTTCTAATAGCAACGTAGGCAGCAAGTCTCAGATCTGAATAGAGAATAAAAGGCAAAATCTCCACCTGGTTCGAAGAATAAGGAAGGAAGAAAACAGTGCAGGCAGCAAGAAGAGAAAGCTTCCTGGAAACAGGTAGCTCCTAGAAAACAGAAGATGGGTAAGGCAAGAGATGCTGAAGATAATGTCAGATGAGTTTAATAAGCTGAAGTCCATGTGGTCTTGGCAAAATTAGTACCACAAAGAACATGAAGGAAAAGGGTAATATCCATGTCACAGAGTTTTCTTGACAGATACAAGCTTAAAGCAACAGCAATGATCTCATGGATGGAAAGCAGGTCCTTCTAGTTTATCATCTTGCCTCCAGCAACCACCTTTGCTCGATTTCAGAAGGGGACATAAACCTCATTCTCCCGTGTCATGGAGGTCATGGCAAGGCACAGTATCTTCTTGGAGACAGACTTACTCTGCCTGCCCTCAGCTGCTGCTTCGTTTCTGCCCTGAAGCATGAAGGCTGAAGGCTTCTGAATTAATCAAAGCTTCTGATTACAAGGATGTTGGCTTTGAAACAGTCAAGAACCTGCCAACAAAGCCCGCATCCTCATGAAATCCAAGCCAAAAGAAACTCAAGAGGCTGACGGGACCTGGTGTGGGGCTTTTCATGATCAGCTGCCTCCCCGTTATCTACAATTAGGATTTCACAGCAAGCCTTTTAGATGTTGGTAGGGAGCCAAGACCCAAATCCAAACCAGCATTAAGGTCATGGTACCCATCTGGATGAGGGCCAAAGACTCGCTGCCATAGCCATGAATGAAGGTACAGATGAAGCTCTTTCCAAAAAGGTTGTCACTATGGCTTGTTAGAGCTGTGAATTTAAAACTACTTGTGTTAGACCTTAATCCTGCTCAGTCCTGCTTCAGCTGAAGACTACAGGCTCTCTGTGGCCCAGGAACCCTCTGCACAGCTGTGAGCTTCTGACAGTGCTGTGGGTCTGCTCCCAAAGAGCACTTTTGGGGAGAGAAATCTAGCATTCAGAGCAGCTCCCTCTCTAGGTGTGCAGCAGATTGGTACACAGAGCAGGAAGGAACCAAACAGAAGACAAGACAGCTGTCAGCTGTACATCCCTCTTGGAAATGAAGCTGGACAGGAACCAAAATGTTTCCAAATTTAGGGAATTTGCAGTTTTGAAATTCATTTAATTCCACTGTGAGTTTCCTTTTAATTCCTTTTGAATGAGCTTCTCTCTCCCAACCTGAAGGACTCCGTATTAATTTCAATGCTTTTAGGTTTTTAATCTCTCTCGCTAGGCAGACAGGCAGAATGTAATGAATTTCTGCGTTAAATCATTGCAAAACAAAATGCATTTACAGCAGAATGTTTCAGGGATGTTAAAGCCAAGGAAGCATTCTGAAACCAAATTTCATTAGAACTGACCACTCAATTCAGTAAAAGTGACATTTCCATGTGAAAAAAAAGAAAGAAAGTGATTTTAACGAAATATTTCGGAGCACGTCGTGGAGCAGGTGGCGGGTTAGAGGCAGCGTGTTAACACCAAGAGGGAGGGCAGATGCCAGACAGATGAGAGCAGAGGGCACCAGTGCCCTGACACAGCTGAGCATCGTCTCTTGCTCGAATAGTGGAAATGTCTCCAAAGCAGACTAGACGTAGGAAAGCAAAGCTGTGCCCCCAGCACAGCAAGGACTGCTGCAACCCACGCCTGAAGTAGTTTCACAGCCCATGCTGTGAGTGCAGGGCTGGAACAACCCTGCCAGGCTGCCAGCTGAGAGCAAAGAGCAATGGCAGCTTTTAGCCATCCTCTCCATGCTATTAATCCCTCACTTCCCCCTGCTCCCAAATGGATTTCTGTTGCTCAACCGAAATACCAGTCAGGTAAAGCAGCACAGTGTTCATAGGTCAGTTTAGCAATGGTAAGCACCTCCCAGGACTGTCCCTGAGCCATCGTGTGGCCGCCAGCCCCACCGTGCTGCGGTGCCGTGGGGCAGCTGCCCGCAGCCTCTGCTGCCTCTGATTGTCTCTTCATCTTGTGCTGTTCAGAGGCACAGTCTTCACTTAAAGTTTAAAGCTCCTCTTAAAGATGCTT
Organism: Trogon surrucura; assembly: GCA_020746105.1. Lineage (NCBI taxonomy): Eukaryota > Metazoa > Chordata > Aves > Trogoniformes > Trogonidae > Trogon > Trogon surrucura. Next base: position 15,277,424 of record CM036627.1, on the reverse strand, counting down.
CTCTTTCTGGCTATCCCGCATGAAGAGATGCCACAACTGCCCAAAAGTTGGGCCCTCCCTTCTGCTTAGACCTTGATAGAGATGTAAAAGACTTTGAGCAGGTTGCTTTTACATTGGCCCTGGCTTTTCTGTGTGCTAAGGCTAGAGACAGGCATGGAATCTCACCCAGCCCTACATGTCACTGTCTTTCAGCAAATCTCGTGTCTCGAGCATCCTCCCATGTGCCAGCCATGCCATGTCGCTTGGTGACAGCCGTGACCCAGCTGGGACCTCCCTGCTTCTTCTCCTGCTGTACCCACTCAACTTGCAGCTGTCTTGGCAATGTTTGAAAAAAAACAACAACCAAACCATAAAAAAATAACCAAATCTCTTCAATAGCCAAAAAGGAGACTCAGTTCAGCATCTGAGGATACACCATTGATACACAGCGTGTTCACACAATCAGTTCAGAGAAACAATTCTTCCTCCCCCTGTGCACAGGAGCTGGATGTTCCCATTCCTCCATGCAGACAAGGACTCATGCCCGGCACACACCTGCCCAGGACCGAGCTGCAGAGACAACACTTGCTAAAAAGGACGCAGAGTTATGGCCACACAAACCCTGATGAGCATTTCCACCCACAATCCCACGTATGGGTAGGTCCTCTGCTGTTGATCTGTGCAAACACAGGCAAACTCCAAAGCCTGTGATAGGACACAAGATATGCAGGCACATGTATATTTTTAACCTCGGTACATAATTACAAGGCCGTTGTATCTGAGGAAAAAGGCTAAATAGTCTAAATTTCCCCAAAGGAAACTACACAAGCAACACACAGATTAAGGACACTAGGTCTCAGCACACAGGAATGTATTTCAGCTGCTAGCAAAACAATGTAGATGCACAGCAAGATCCAACCCATCACCTTAACCTCTGCTCACCAGGAACGAGTGAGGCACTTTTGCCTTCCCTTGCAGTATGTGCCTGACTATTTCCTCCAGGCAGGCACTTCAGCAAACACGACTCTTGACCATGTTCCAACTGGGACAATAGTGGCAAGGGACTTGAAAGCTGTCAGCTACCAACACCGCGTCGTCTGTGACAACCTCAAAGGCATAACTAAAAAGGTCACTCTCTCATCTTATTTGTTGTGATGTAAATTGTAAAAGTCCGCGCTCAAAGAGACTCCTGGAATACTGACTGATCCGAAATGGGGTTACCTGCAGTGAGAAGGCGCCTCCTGATGTAATCAATACTTTGAAGCATATGAATGTGGCAGTTTAAGTTCTCTAATGAGCAATAGACGTTCATAGGAATCCCCTCATGGCCTCCCTGTGTGCAGGAAACTCAGCCTGCTCAGCACCATCCTTGGGCTGAATTGCTGCCCCTCCATGCAGCAGGGACATGCCGTATTCTTTCATTTTTCTGTATGAAAACCTTCAAAAACTTCCAGCGCCCATTCCAAAAACTCAGTAGCCAGAAGCAGATGCTCTGATAAGTCCATGACAAAAGCCACAGAACTATCCAGACGGATGTACCATGGGACAAGCCCGTTCCTCAAACCTGAGAAAATCCTTGCAACAAAGATGAAAGGATGAAGAAATTAATTTTACTGACAAATTTTCGAACAATTTATCCTTTTACCTTTCCTTTGAATTTTCTCACCAAATCAAAATTTCACATCTTTGACCTTCCTTTAATGAACAACCACATCAACTATTCAAGGCATTTTTCTATTAAGAAAACACTTTTTTCCCCAAAGCCTCTTTTTCCTGCTAACCCACACCTCATTCAACTCCCAATTAAGGCGACTGCACAGGGAGTAAGAGATTTTGTCCTCATTTATCTAAATGCGTTAGGCAGTAATGAAACCCGCTCTGCTGTGGTGACAGAGAGTGGGAAGGAACCATCAGTGCTACAGAACCACCCTTTCGGATGAAGGATTTTCCAGTGCAGCCTACAGAAAGGATATCTGCCCACACTCTCCCACGAAATGCTGAATCCTTAGCTGACCTTAATTGGAGCTGGGTCCTTTTCCATCGCTGCAGGATGTGACGTGGGGTTTTCAACTTTAATTTGCTACAAGCCATGCCCTGCCACTTCGCTGCTATTCCGGGTGGTATTTTCCTCATCCCAGTTTAAGAGCTGTGGTGGTGCCCAGCACTCATTGTTTTGTGTCTGGGATTGCACTAAGCTGCAGCCTACACGCCAGAAGCTCCCTATTTCTTTTAGCTGCCCTTGCTGACTTGTTCCCTGTTTTGGGCGGCAGAGGGGAGCAGGACAATAGGCTAGAGAGAAGTTAACAAATTGCTCTGGTAATTGTGTTCCCCTTCCTATTTTTTTTTAGCAGCTCTACAGGACTATTGTGCGTTTCCGAAGCTTTCTGGTTTAAAAAAAACCCCAAACATTTCAAGTGGAACAAAGTCTCTCTTTAAAATCAGGACAACGCCAGAGATAATCAGAAGCTAGTGACCGAAATTTCAGGACACTGAGTTTTTTGGAGGCTTTTTTTGGGGATAGAAGTAGATAGCCCAAACCAGAGAACAAATATAAATCCCACCAGCTGTTAAGCTCTTGCCGACTCTCACAGAAAACGTAACGGGAGCCATTGTCTCACCTCGGAGCTGCTGGAAGCAGGTCGTGCTGCTCTCCCCGTCCAGCGCGTGCCGCAGGACCCCGTTGCTCGGCTTGGGTCTCTCGTAGTCCCTGTCGGGGAGCATGGCCTGCTCGCTCTCCCCGGCATGCTCTGGCCGCGGGGGCAAGGACTGCGGGAACCCGAACATCGGCAGGGACGAGAAGAAGAGTAAGGCACCACACAGCAGGAAGCCTCCCCACCACGCTCCGATCCACCGAGGGTCGTCGGGGGTTATGTCCAGCTTACCTGCAAGGGCACACACACACACACATGTCAAATGGCTTGGCCATGGGGAGGGGAAGACGCCAGTGTTAATGATCCTGTAGGCTGGAAGGTGGTTGTGAGAGGCTTTGTTGGCTGGTGAGGGGCTCCCAGACACAAGGCAAGGACCCACAGTGCATCCCACACCCATACTGTGTGAGCCATGGGGGCAGAATGACCTCCACATCCAAGAGGTGCTTAGGACAAGCAACCCATCACCTTGTCTATCTAGACGGTACATCCAGCTTCTGCAACACTCTAAAATCAGAGCTTTTCCCCAGCATCTTTGGCTCTGCCAGCTCTAAGAATCTGCCATATACCATCCAGTGTCCCCTGTGCTGGCATCAAGGTTTTGGACATCACTGTCCCAGAGTGTCAAATGTGCACGCAGAGCTGACATACCTGCTGGCACAAAGATCTGCATGGAGAAGCAGCAGCACAGACATTGCATCTCCATCCTGGCTTACCCTTTATTTCCAGGAGCTCAGTGCTCTCCCTGCTTTGAATTCACAGTCCTTTTCAGCAAAGGAGAGGTGGGCATTTGGGCTTTATGGGCACCTGTGTGGAGGGTGAAGCACTCCTAGATATTGGAAAAGAAACCCATCCACTGCATCAAATGGGCTCAGAAATGTAGAGAAATCACCAGAAGATGAAGAAAACCAATGCAAAAGATAAGAGTATCACAGAGGCCATCACTCAGTGGAGATAAGGAAAAAGAAGGCTCTGGAGTCAGTTTGGGGGATTAAAAATAAGCAGTAGGAGAGAAGAAACTGCGTTCCCAACAGCTGTCTCACTGCCACAGCTGCTCAGCAAACCAGTGGGGGGTGCCCGGTGCTGGAGCCGACTCCCGAGGGAGACCCAGCTCCGCGTGGCTGGAACAAGCTCCTCCACTCATGATGTCTGTCTGGTTACTGCCACTCTGAAAAATCTGTCTCAAGTGAGGCAATCAAGTTGTGTCTCAAGCAGAGATGGAAGGAAACTCTTTTCTCCTTAGGGAAAATAACATGCAGCTCTCATATATAAAGTTTGAAAAACAGTAGTTTAGTGGGATTGGATTTTTCTGCTATTTCCTCCTGCCTGAAGTGCATTTTTTTCAGGTTCTTGGGAACACAGGCACGTAAAAAGCCGTGTAAACCATGGTCTTCTTCACATTCCCTTCCTAACACAGGTCCTGTATGGAGGGCAGCAGAGATGTGCATCCCACACCTCCTGCCCGAAACTGGGAGCGGGACAGGGCTCAACTCTCTGGAGCTCAGGTTCCTTGTGCTGCCCAAAGCTGCAAGGCAGAGCCAGCTGCAACCTGGGAATGCTTTCCCATATAAAAATAGACAGAGGCCACGTGTGCCCCAGCCTTCACATGACAGTGATGGACTATGGCCAAAGCCAGCTGGACCTGCAGCTGGAAAGTGCTGTAACCTCCCCGTGACCTGCTGAGCCATGGCCCCTCCAGGCTTCTCGGTGATAACACTCCACCATTCCCCTCTCTGGTTCCGTATTTCTCTGGCACTTTTTGAACTGTAAATTTGGAGAAACGTCTTACATTAGAAATGGCCAGATAGCATCAAATGAACTTTTTTAGCTAGGCCTGCACCCTGCCTCTGGTGGTAACCAGCTGCAGATGCCCAGAAAGCCCACAAGAATAAAGTCAACATATACCTGATATTATTCTTGTGACTTGTGGCTCAAGGGCTTTCTAAATTAGAAGCGGTGACATTTCAGTTTTTCTTCTATAAACTCATCCAACTGTTTTTGAATCCACTTGTAGACTTTTAATACCCTACAGTAAGAAGTTCCATAGCTTCGCCTACTGGGAGAAGAAATATCTTCTTCTGCACATTCATATTTTAGAGTAAATCATTCTCAGTGGTCAAATATCTAACAGAGTTCAAACAAGCTCCTCTGCCTACAGGACCAAGCACTTCTTTCTTATATTTTTGCTAAAGCCAAGGAATGAAAAGGAGCCATGTGATGTGTGACCAACGCACAGATAAAAGTCTCAACCATAAAAAAAGATACCACTTTCCTGCTCATTATCCAGATTTCTTCAGCTGCCATGTGCATGCAAGACCAAGAAAAGGCAGTAGAACTTTTCCAGGTCTGCACAATTCTGTTTCGAGTCTTGCAAGGTCCGACTCCATCCAAACTCATGCTATGCATGAATTTGCAACATCGTAGAACTGGAATGGGACAATAACGCTGCGGCAGGGTAAGAGCCTTTGGGACCAGACAGAGCTGAGAACTGTGGAAAAATCAGCTGAACTGAGGGAAAAGCAGGAGGCATCAGGTCTGAGCCAAAGGGCTGGGGGAGCAGCAGAGAACAGCCTGTTACACATTGCCCTCTAATGGCAAAGAGCACGTAGTGCAGGCAGCAATAAAAGCAGAATTTGCCCATTTTCCCTTAGTGAACAAAACCGCATTTTGCAAACAAATTGCTTTAACCCAAGCGCAGGGACAAGGTGAGCAATAATTAGCACTACTTTAGGGAAAATCAATAATGTTGCCGGACTGACCCTGTCCATTCAAATACGATCATTTGCAGAAGTTGCTGGGCATAGGTCTTCCTAGTGTACCTCCATCAGAGAGCGTGACAGCCCTCCCAGGTCCCGGGCATAGCACGTCTCCAGATTTCATGCCATGCTCTGGGCACAGCTCCCTTGGCAAGACTATGCCCAGGGCCAGCTGGGGTGCCCTGCCACAGTGATATTCTAAGGTGTCCTCTAACATTTGGGTTGAAACTCATAAAAGGCCCATAAAAGGGAACGAATTTTAGCTACTACAAATCTGTTATCTATGGGGATAGAGTTGAAAACTTTTGAATACCAGTCATAAAACCCTTCTAAAAGTGACATCCATATCCATACATGCAAGAGACACTCAGGATGGAATGAGAGGCAGTTTACTGCTTCTAAGCATGAACATTTTTGTCCCACTGATAAGATATTAACATATTTGATTTGAAACCAAACCCAGTTCTCCTTACTTGTGTCAATGAAGACAGCATCCACGTAGATTTTGGTACAGAAGGAGCCCAAGATAAATCCACAGGCTGGTCCAAATACCAGCATCGTAAACAGGATCCCTACAAGCAGAGAGAAAAAAGAAAATTAGTACTGGGCTCAGGTTATTCGTTGCAAGTTATTCTGCTTGTCTCCTGCAAGATACTATTGCCCTACTGATGCCAAATAAATAGAGATATGTCTCTGTATTGAACGCTTCAGGCAAAAGAGCACCCTAAATGCTTTGTGCTTTTCCATATGTCTTCAGGAAAAAGAATAGATGGAGCTGTGACAATACTGAAGGATTTCTATCAAGCTGAGAAGGCAGTATGGACATAAACTGTGTTTTTGTTGGCTGGCTGCTCTAAAAGATGTCTTACTCAAAAGCAGAAGGTGAAGCAGACCTGCCTTTTCCCCACTGGAAAGTCTTTACCTTTGCCACCTTCAGATAAATTCCTGGCAGACAGAGACCTTCTCAGAGTTTAAGGGCAGCAAATCTATGAAATGCAGTGTTTTCAGACTGCTGGATAAAGTTCTTTTACAGAAGTAGAAGCACTCTCAAGTCTATGAAGCCCTTCTCCCCATCATACCCACCGTGGCTCTCGCAGTCTCTCACAACTGCTCACTGCTCCTGCAAAACCTGCACGAAATTGCCAGTGTTGTGCCAGGTGAAGAGCTGTTATGAGCAAATTACTTATTTGCTTTGCTGCAATATTTAGAAGCATTTATTTTCACTCCCATTTTGGCCCTGAAACAGGAATGCTACAGGCACACCGCCAACTCTCAATTATCCAGGGCAGAAAGGCAGGGGAACACAAGGATAATCCAGAGGAAGAAGCAGCAAAGATAACACAAAACACTGGTAAATTAGACAATAGGAACATATTTGGTGCCTTCAGATTTGGGACAGAAAACTCCCTAAGAACCCTTGTAATGGGCTTTCTGAAGGAAGGAGGAGCAAGCCTGAGGAGCACAAAGCAGAGCAAGTGCCTCCTTGTTCTCTCTGGGGCACAGCATTGCTGATGGACCCGTGTGCCCGGTGAGGGGGGCAGTTCTTCGGCACCCTCAGCCAGCGATGTGCCAGCCTGTGCTGGCACCAGTCTTGGTGTTGCTGCACTTCAAAAACATCCCACAAAGGAGCTTATTCCCATCTGGGTACTCTCCTTCAGCAGCGGGGTACATCCCGTATCTCTCTCCAAATCTCTCTGGGAGTGCCGCCTGGCATCTCAGTGGATTTGTAATGCACTTCATCATGGTTATCCCAGCCCTTGAGTTCCTTAACTGGAAACTTTTAATTCCCAAGTTGTCTCTCTGTGTTTTTCTCAGGAGCTGGAGAAATGATCAGGGCTGCAAAATATTCTCAGGAGACCACCAGTCCCATGCAAGGCAAACTGAAGCTGCTGATGACAGCTTAGCCAAGCACAATAGGCTGGTATGGGCAGAAATAATTTCACCTCGATGTTTGAAACGCAGAATGCAAAATAATTCCTCCAAGCTTGTGGCTGGACTAATAACTAGGTACAAAGCAATGACATCTTCACCCAGCCTCCTGCACAGAAACCCAGCGCATTAATGCCTTCATGGCTATCACCTATGGAAGCAAGAGGAAGAAACAAAGGTGGTGGGAGGAAAAAAAAGTGTCAGGTCGTATGAACCACAGTAACGCCTCACTGCTGTCAGGAGAGTAGCAGAAGCTGCCATTCCTTGCCCCATCTCAGCTCTAGCAATGGCCCTGCGTTGCAGCCCATGCTGCCAGCTTCAATCAGTCCCCAGTGTCTCTGCCCATGATGTCCATGTCGGTGGTGAAGCAATCCCTCTCCCCTCCCGCAGTCATCCTGTCCCCGGGCAGCGGGTGTGCGCGCCACGATCCAGCAGCAGCAGCGAGTCAGGCAAGTGGTGCTCCTCAACCAACATCGCTGCTTAGGGAGCCCTCGCCTCGCGCCCCTGGGGATCCATAAAGCCTCACACGGGAGATCCCAGTCCCTGGTTACCTGCAGAAGCACTTTGTGGGATTTAAAATGAGGGAAGAGACAAGTCAGGAGAGCGAGGACAAGGGATTTCTTTTCCCAGCACCATCTTCCACCTTCCAAGCCTCAAGGTTCGCCCCACTTTGGGGCCCACAAAACTTCCAGTGGCATTTGTTTAAATTTGAAGATCACTTTTTTTTTTTGGTCGCTAGATGGCATTAGTGTCTGTCATTGATTCCAAAAGTGCCGTCTGGGGCAGGCAGCCCATCCCAGTTCCCCAAATCTTCTCATGTCCCTGTGGGTCCTACTGCACCGACAGCAGGGCGCTGCCTTCACCCCTGTATCTGCCCTGTGTGCAATCAGGCTGTGCCCTTTGGCTGCTTGCATGCAGGAAACAACAGATGCTGGAACAAATTGATCCAAAACTGTTTTAGTTTTGCTAGTTGATGATGTTCTGCAAGTTTGACAGCTCTGGAGAACTGGGAACACACCAAAATCATCATTTGGCACTGGTGCTGACTCACGGGGCGAAGAAGGCTGAAAGACAAGAACCGGTTCTAACTCTCTAGGCAACACCTTTGGAGATACTTGTCTTGGGTTCAAGAGGGACAGAAGTTTGTCCCATGATGATCTCTGAACCACTGGCAAGGTTGTCAGACCATGTGTATACAGGCAAAACCACAGAACTGAAGTGTGTTTCATGGATCAAAAGGCAAGCCAAAAAATGTGGAAGAAGATCATCCTTCACAAAATAACCCACAGGGAATATTTTTCCCCATTTTCCAAAGCAGAAGGGAGCAGGGACTTCTGAGTAGTAACCCAGCAGCAGCAGGGAGATGCTTGCAGAGGCAGTTAACCCAAGAAAACGCAAACAAGCAAAAAGCTGCAGCCAGAGCAGACACACGCACCGGCACCTGCAGCAGGTGACTGCTGCCCTTCCTCACACTATTCACATCTCAGGGCAAACCACCACTTCAGAAACAAGCCCTGGCCTCAGCTACTACACCACCACATTTCCTAGGCTTGCAGCTGCCAGCTGGAAAGCATTATTTGCTCTGCAACGTCCGCGCTAGAGGGCAATGTTGGATAGGGCAGCCACTGAACAGGGAAACAGGTATATAAAATCTTGCAATAAGAAATTATTATTCACCTCTAGGCTAGCTTAAAACCCCCTCGTGTTAACTGTGTTTTTACATTTTCTATACTTGTCTTAAGAAAACAACTGGTTCACCCCGTGCCCTTTTTGTTATCTTTTTTCCAAGACTCCAACAAAATCCCGCCGTTGTAGTAATAGTTTTTTTACAATTTCATCTCACAAATTGAGCAGGTTTTGGAAAAGCCCAAGGCACAGACTGTCACGATGGATAGTCTAGGGCCTGTACAGAGCCAGACCATGCTCAAGGATCAATGGAGCACACCACTGGGTACAGGAATTAGGCTATTAGGCGATTGGGATAGTGCTTGTGGTTCAACGTTTATGTGACATGGAGAGCTCAAAAGGAAATCAGGCAAGCTAGAATTAGCTAAGACATCCTTCCTCTTTTGAGAAATTCTGCATGACTGCTAGTCGCCACCGTTATTAGGAAAACTCTTCCCACGTCATCCATCTGGCCATGCAACCATGAAGCTGCTGCTTAGAAGAGAAGGAGGTCCAGCGAAACCCCTTTTCCCAGTCCCGGGGTTGGTGCTAAGGATAAAGTTAAGCTCGTGGCTAGCTTCAACACCATTTGCGAGGTCTTTTCCCATGCTTCCCCCTAACTTTTAGATCAGCCTGAGGAGCAGTAGGGCATGTCCTCAGTGCCATTGGTCCTACACAGATCAGTGGAAACTAGCATGAAAAAAAGTTTCTCCTTTGTGCAGTTTGGTGGTAGTTTTATTTTTAATCTTAGAATTAAGTTTTTTTAATTCTTACAAAACTATGGCAACTCTTAGAAATACTCAGGAGATTCAAATTTTTAAAAAAAGACTCTGCTTTGGGACAAACACTTTGTCTGATAACTCACAAATACTGCACTTCAGTTTGGTCCTTTTTAAAATGCAATTACATTTCATTTTGAAAACAGATAGCCATTTTCAACTTTCCTGCTCTGTCCTCCTCACGAATCAGCCAGTCTCTTGAAAAGGCAGGAAAGAAAAAGCAACCCAGGCTGGACTGAGAAATCAAATATTTTCCTTCCTGTCTTTTCAAATGGAACAGTTTGCCAAATCCTTCTTTGTCCTGTGAACTAACAGACATTTTCCAGGGGCTGAAGAAAGAATTGGAAGAGAGGGGAGTATTAGGTCTGACATTTTGTGATGGGATTTTATTACCAGCCAGGCCCAGGACTGATAATGCAGTTTTCCGTCAGAGCAAAGAGCAGGAGCAGCAGCAGGTGCCACGACATCTGTGGAAAGACTGTGGCAGAGAGATGCTCAGTCAGTCATGCGAAGTGCACAAAAACCAAGTTGCAAAGACAGGGATAAAGGATGTCAATATTTCAGTAACAAAGATCTGTCCCTTGGTGATCCAAGTTGCTTTCCAGCAGCAACTGGATTTTGGAACACAAGTGAGCAAAGCATCAGCTCTAACAAATTAACTGGGGACGGTAACTCCCAACAGAAACTCTCCCAGCTAAAGGAGACCCAGTCGCTTTGCTTCAAAGCCTGAGCTGAGGACACAAGGAAGTTTATTCTGGAAAGCTGCCAACAAGTGCCAGGCAAAGGTGAGCTGGGTAGGTGAGACAGGAGGAGGAAGAGCAGCGTCTCCCATGGTGGGACTGCATGCAGGGCTATCAGGGCAGGAGCCATTCTTCTTACCGTAGCCACACACTTCTCATCACACCCACATTTCTATTTCTCAAGCCCCTTCCAACACACTGTTCTCTTTTGCCTACAGGCTTCATTTCTTTACATGAAACCCTGAAGCAAAACAGTCAGGAACCTGTTTTTGGTTTGCTTTATAAAGGAGTTAATGTATTTTGTAATGGGATTTATTGAATAGTGGTAGGAACATCAGAAGTAATCTATAATGTGGAGAAACGAGGAAATGAAAAAGTCATGTTAAAGTGTCATCTTGTCCTATCTCACATTCCTCCAAAGTCCCAATACAAAGCATTACCAGCATCTGCCATTTATTTTGCCCAATAATAGACTATGCAGCAATGTAACAGCAGGATACATATTTCTGACTTACTCTTCACAATGTTTAGGTACAAATTAAGGCCTTTGGCTTCAAAGGAACTGGGCCAGGAACACAGGAGAAGGTACTATACCAAGAATTTATCCCCAAAGATATTGAAGGTTTCTGTCCTTGCCTGCCTTGATATCAAACTGGGCCAAACATCCAATCTCCTAGCCAAGACTCATTGTCACTTCCAGGTTACCAGCACGGCAACCTTCTTCATCCCTTTGCTCTGTGCATTGGGTGCCACATGTCTAGCGTTCAACTTAAAGCCCAGTTTCTGGAGATACACAACTGGGCGACTATCTCAGCTTGGTACCCAAGAATCCACTCAGCACTGTGGACCCATCTTGCAGCTCCACGCAAGCACCCTGCTGCCAGGACTGAACTGCTATTCAAATTTGTGCTAGTTGGCTTGAAGCTTACCTTGAGCACACCCTCCTGAGCTCCAGTCCCCAGTGCAAGCACACCCAGAACCCAAGGGTTACCAACCTGCCTGACTTTACCAAGCAGCAGACTGAGATGCGATTGAGAAGCGCTGACTTGGGAGAGCTGGGGGAGAGAAAAAGGAACGGGAGGTTACACTGCGAAACGTCGATGTTTCCCCAGTGTTGCCAGCTGCGGGATGGAGCTGGGTATGGAGCTGAATTACAATCTCCATGGACCCTACCCACTCACTTCTTCCAGTCCCAGGAGCCAGCATCAGCAAGAGAAGACATGCTCCAACTGCTCCCAAAGCAAAGATTTATTCATGATGAGGAAGATTTGTTTATGATGCACTTTGGAAAAGTTTAGATAGATACGAAGTCCCCATGCAAAGCAGCCCTCTGCCAACAAAGCCCTGGAAGGTACTATGAGAACTGCCTCCAGGGACTTGCAATGACATTTGAAGTTTGAGTCATCCAGATACTTCTGAAAAATACTGTTTCCTATTTCCACAGCAACCTGAGTCACCTTGTAGTAAGGGTTCGGTCCAAGGTGGACACACACAGACTGTCTATTCCTCCATGGGTTTGCAAGCAGTTGAACTAACTGTGCTTGAGCACCAGGAGTTGAATAACCTCTACAATATCACTTGAAACTCTGGCAGAGCAATGGCACTTCCAAACTGATCCATAAAACCAGGCCCTGGATGCCCAAAGCATCTTCACTGGTCTTAGTTGTGAAGCAGTTGCATACGGACCATCAGCAGTGAGTTACACGGAGCTTCACAACCATGGGCAAATCCTTGTGTGTGGAGGATCCCGTTTTATTAAGTTACGGAGATGTCACTGACATCTGCAGGGCTTATGGTCCCCTTGAACCAGGCTGCTCCTGCCTTGACATTTTCATGAAATCAGAGTGTAGGAGGTTGTGCACTGAGCTCCCAAGGAGCAGCACACCTTCAGCAAAGCTCATGGTCAAAGCAATGCCTGTTCTCTCCTGCACCACCCCAAGGGACAGCTTTGGTGGGCAAAAAGCTCCTCAGTACCCATGTGTTACCTGATCTAGCTGAGAGGTGTCCCCTGCCCATGACAGAGAGGTTGGATTAAACGATCTCTAAGGTCCCTTCCAGCCTAGGTCATTCTATGATTCTATGATTTGGAAGATGTGGGGAACTCTCCACCACAAAGCTAGTGTTGTCACTGCACCACGTAACCAAATCTCCTTGAAAGAAAGGATTGGGGAGCAAAACGTGATCTCTGCCAAGTATAGCAGCGATCAAGTGGTCCAGCGATAGTCACAAAACGCACCTGTGGGGTACACAGAGGAGGGCAGAGCACACCGACGTGCTGCCACGGCCCTGGGGATGCTGCTGCAGACACGGGACAGCATCCCCAGCCCCCTGCCTGCTGCAGGAGCAAGCTTTTTCTAAAAGCACAAAGGGAACTGGCTTTGCAAAGCACGAGATAATCTCAAAACCCTGCTTGTCCCACATTTCCCGCTGCGTGGAAGACAGGGGCAGGCCAATGTGAAGGGATTATTGGAATACTGTAATTTGTGTGCTCTGTGACCTGCCCTTAAAGAGACAGCACCCCAGCACAGCCTGCGGGAATCAAAGGCGCACTGGTACTGACTGGGGATACTGGTACTGACTGGGGATGCTGTATTCTCCTGCGCATAAGGCGTTGGCCCTCAAGGGCTTGGGATAAAAGCTTCTGCACTCGCCTCTTGTGGACAGAGCCCATCACTTTGGTGGGTAATTCTCTGATTTTTATCAGCAGACAAAACCTTAAAAATGCGCAGTAAGGGTAAAGGAACGCTGTTTCCCAGCCAGATGGCCTCCTTCCCGTGGCAAAACCTGACCCGAGTCCCTCAGTGCTGCCCATCCTCCCCGTCAGAGAGCTTGCTCACGAGCCGTCCCATTCCCACACGGCCACAGGATGTCTGCAGCCCCACAGAGCCCAGCAACAACGCTCAGCCCCCCCATCTCTCTTTCCCAGCTTTCCTGGAGACAGCTTTCCTCATTTACCATGGAAAGACATCATTTTTCCTGCCACTTGACTCCTTGTCTACACAACCAGCTGCCCATCGCCACCTCCTGCTCCCTGCTTATTTGTGCTGCTGCGATCGGCCACAGGAAACCTGAATAAGTGGCGTTGGACCGACGGTGTGTTTTGCTTTGCCCTGCTTCCTCAGTGCAACCACTGAGGCGAAAGGAATGTTCAGACGATCCTGACAGATGTTTCCTAGTGCCTACAGCTGTCGATTAATGAGGAGCAACTTTGGGATAATTCACTTTAATGTTTAGTCTTTGTTCTGATGGGGATCAAAGCGGTTCCAGCCTTCTGCTGGTATGAGATGACATGGGGAAGAGGGAAGAAGTTGGGGGGTTTCTCCCATCTGTGCAGTAGCACACAGTATTTATTAGTTTTGCCTTCAGGAGCTCAGAAACGGTAGACCCCTCAGACGGGGACACCAATTTAGGTTGCTCAAGTGATGCCAGAGATTGGGAAAGATGTCCTGGCACTCCTGAGGTAGCGAGAGACTGAATTCCCTGCTCAGGAATTCACGCTCCCCAGGACCATTTGCTGTATCTCATAATTTTTCCACTGATTAACAAAGGCTAGTCCCTCCTTGTGAAGTACTGCAATATGCAAGAGTATTATGCAGTACTTTAGTAATCAGGGGCACAAAATTTGCTAGAACAGATATCTGAACTTCGGTTCTGAGCACTTCTCATTGATTCCACTGTAACAGCTCACTGCCTGCGTTTGTGTGAGCAATACAACACCTGGAAAAAGAACAGATAACGCTCCCCTGAGGCACCCAATTTCTCACTGTCAGACCCACAGCTGCTTTTGGCCAGTGAAAGAGTTCCAGCAAGCAGCAAGCCTGCAAAGCAGAAGTGTTGGATGGAACCTGACTTCTTCCATTTCCATGGCACCACTTGTGATGGGAATCCCATAAAGGGGCTCAGTATCTGATCCCTCTGCCTTTAGCCAGAGTAATAAATTATTACCTACTTTGAAATCAGGCAGCCTTGGATATCTGCTGTCAGCTTCGTCCCCCCTTTTCCCATAAAACCTTTATATCAATTTACCAAATCACTTTCTGCAGCCTGTAAAATCAGGTCCTGCTTCATGAAGATTTGTTTTTTTAATGCACTCTACTCACCACTGTACAGGAATGCTGCAGAACGACTTATCTCTGTGCTTAATAAGACTTACTGGGATGTATCTATAACTGGTTTGGGGGTTTCATTTACTTATCTAAAGGCAGGAAAAAGTGCACCTATGCTACAGATACAAGAAACTTCTAATGTGATACTTCCAGGGCTTCAGAGGGCTCATGGAGGTGGCCTCCCTCCTGCCTGCTGGAAAAGACTGACTTCTTCACAGCACAGTTCTTTATTCTGGCCTATATTCAGTGTTCAGATGTTCATTCCTGAAGAGGCTGCTAGGACTTGAAGGTACATTACACGGAGGTTTCTCCTCAGACTGCCGGTGTCCCTTTAAATATTGATTCCTGTCAGAATTCAGGATTTCTCCAAGGAAATGTCTGCTGACTTTGAGATGAAATCGGATCCCTCTAAGCAGACATTTTTGCCTGGTGAACTATCCTGCATTTTCAATTTTATCAAGCCCTAAGTTTGTTTTATCAGCAAATCCCTGTCCCCACCACTATCAAGGCTACACTTGAAAGGATCAACGTTATACCAACAACTGACAGATCCCAGGGGATCATGATGCACACACATAATGTTTACAGAGTGGCACGAAAAGTGATCAGACTTTTGCATTAGGAGCACAAGCTCAGCATCCAGTCCCAAATTCTTTATAATGACTTGGTGAGTTTCTGACAGCCCAAACCCACACCCGTTAGCTGCTCTGTGCCCTCAATCCGATGAGTACAGAAATAAAGAAAAGCCAAGTAAAAAAAACAACCAAAAATCAGCCCAGAGACCTCTTTGTATCAGTCTTTGGGTCACTGCTTTGCCCAGCTGCTGAAACTGGATCACCAACAAAGATTGCAGAGAAACAAACCACACAGTGACAAAAGCTCCACAATCTTCAAAAATTGCATTTGCAAGCAGAAAATTAAAGTAGCTGATCGGCAACCTGTGCAAGGTGAACTACCAGGACGTTCCCTCTGCAAAAGTCTTCGGATTACTTTGGTCCCACTGGCTGACACTGGGACCAAACTGTTCCCCACCCCAAAAAGTTTTCCCCCGTAGCATCCCAGTAGCCCTCCCGGCAGCGAGGGACAGCTCGCTGCATTGCTCTCCGTACTGATGGGAAGCCGGAGAAGAAATTTGCTTATGCTAATCAATCCCTGGCACCAGTCGTACAAGACGCTAATCCACCAGCCATCTCCATCAGCCTCTGCATATTTAACTAAAGCAGTGAACGCTCACGGAGGATTATGAACGCAGTGGTATTGTTGTAGCAGTGTTTTCCTACTTAAGCCGCAATCACTCTGACGCCCCATCTCCTAATATTTACATACACTCTACATATAAACAACCTGCAGAATCCATCACTCCGTGCAATCATCCCGGTCAGACGTGGTGATTTAATAGATCTCCCTGCACCATTCCCCTCTGCCAAAATGCTTTTGCTCATGACGGCTATTTATAAAGCAGCATCCTTGATGGTATACATATTTTTTAACGTTAGTAAAAGATACATCGTTTCTTGCAAGGGATTTACAGGTAGTTTGGATGTGCATTGCAAGAAATTAGAGACTCCATCAGGGTTAGGGAAACTCTTGAAAAAGAGATAAATAGTCCAGTTTTTCATTGTTTTCTCCAAAAAGCAAACAAACAAAAAACCACTCAAAGCCATGCCCTGTCCAGTCAGGTGTATCACAAAAAGCTGATGCTGAGCAATCTCTGAAACATAAGGACAAGACACTTGCCTCACCTACTCTGCTGGTTCACGTTCTCGTCCCTGAAATTTGCTTGCTATCACTTTAGAAGAAGTCAAGTCAAGTTTAAGAAGCAGGTGTAAGAATGCACCTAACTATAGCGTGCAAATCTAGGGCACCCTCACGCACGAGCCTACAAGACACGGATTCCACACCTTCAGCGTAACGGTGCAAATACGCCAGCCACAGCCACGGGCCTGAACTAGCGATTTCCACCTTTGAAGCAAATTATCTCCGTGCTAATTACCTTGGGAAGCAGCCACCAAAGAGACTCTGGAAGAAGGAAAAAAAAAAAAATGCTCAAATGCCAAGAACACTTTTAGAAAAGGTTTAAAGTCGCATGCCTTCAAGCTGTGTTCATCTCCTCCCAGCACTTAAACACAAACACCTGCTTTACCAAATCTGCGGTGCCGCTTCAGCTAAAGGCAGCCAGATTTCCACGTGTTATTTCCCAGGAATTGTGCCAACAGTAGGTCAGTATGGAAACGCGCTTCCAGGGCGCTTTTCCCTCCATACAGAACTGCAATCCTCCTCTGAGTTTCTTGTTTAACACTGGGTGGTTTTGATTCTACAGAGGAGCACAGGGATACATGAGGTAACCGCACAAAATCCTTCCCATCCCACTCTCCCCTGCTTGGGCAAGCTGTCTACCCCACCTGTGAGCACAACCTGGGATTTTTTTAAACAGACACGTGCTTCATTGGAGGCTCCTGCATGTTTTTACCTCCAACACTTGAATTCTGTAACAGCCAGAACCTCTCACCCTCCTTATATATGCTAAAATACACGAGGGTGGAAAAAAAAAAGAAAACAAAACCAAAACCCAACAGATCATGCGACAGAGTACAATGAGCAATTCACACATGCAGTGTAAATCTCAGGGCCTGAAAAATGTCAATTTTGGCACTTATCCATTTGGAGGCTGGTGCAACACCACCTTCCTCTTTTCTTTCTTTATTTTTCTAAGCTGTGCACTAAGCTCAGCACAGACGTAACACATTCGTTTGAGGATAAGGCTGCCAGAACTGCCTCAGTCTCACTTTAACCTCAGCCTCGGGGGGATCCCTTTTCATCCCACGTACCTTAAATGAGAAAACGGCGAGTTCCATTTCTTATTTTTTATGTCAATACAAACAGCTTGCTGCTTTTCTAAGCAGTGATGCAGTCAGGAAGAAAAGTCCAGCTCTGTTCCTTCCCTACTGGACCTCCTCCATGCCAGCATCACCCTTTGAAAGGCTCTTCCCCGCAAAACTTCCCACTCCTCCTTCCCAGCTCTCTCCTGGCAGCAGCAAAGGACCGTTGCTGCCTTTCCAGCCCTTTTAACGCCTCTAACGTAGTGTTTGCCATTTCTTCCTTGTGCTGACAGCACCTGGGATTTCAAGCCTCCCCTCTAAACTGGCCAGAGAAGGTATTTTCCAAGGCATGAGGACACAGACTCACTCAGTCTGGTAGGATGCTGGATACCTCAGCAGGCTGCAGCTTCCCCAGTCCCCTGGCTCCTGCCAGATGACCAAGCTGTTACACACACACACACGGGCACACACATGGACACACACACACGGACAGGCACGGACACACACAGACACACACAGAGACACGCACACACGAAGACACGCACACACGGACACGCACACACACGGACAAGCACACACACGGACACACAGAGACACGCACACACAGACATACACGGACACACACAGACAAACACACACAGACATGGACACACACACAGACACACGGACGCAGACACACACGGACACGCACACACAGACACGGACACGCACACATGGACACGCAGACACGGACATGGACACGCATGACACGAACACACACGGACACACACACACAGACACGCATGGACACGGACAGACTCGGACACACACACGGACACGGACATACACGGACACACAGACAAACACACACGGACACAGACACACACATGGACACAGACATACATGGACACACACAGAAACACACACGGACACACACGGACACACACATGGACGCGGACACGCACACACACACGGACATGCACACTCGGACACGGACACACACATGGACACTGACATACACGGACACGCACACACGGACACGCACACACGGACACGCACACACGGACACAGAGTTCTCCATCCCTAACACAGCCCCTGCCACAGAATCCATCTCTCTGAACTGCTGTTCAGGCATTTCTATGCCAAGGAAAACCTCCCACTGCCCCACAGTCCCTATGACACCTGCTCCAGGGCTGCCAGCTCAGCCAATGGCTTCCTGCGAACACTGTCTGTTCCTAATTTTTATCTTCTCCTTTGTTTCCCTTTTATTTTTTTTTAAAGTCTGGGAGGAAAAGCCTCAGGACAATTAAAGAGCAATGTAATATATGGTTTGCTCCTCTGTAAAGGAAAGCAGGAAGAACAGAGCGACCAGAAAGTAACGCTTTCCCAAGAATTGTCCAGGCAACCCCTTGCCCTCCCAAAAGCCACCAGCAAACCCCACTTTTAGCAAGATCAGTTTTCACATCTTTTGTGAAAATCTCCCTTCGCCCGGCTACTGCTCAGGTAGAGTCAATGTTGCAGGGTGGAGGATGGCTCATGGGCAACTAGTGCTGGGTGAGCCCATTCTAAATTCCCAAAGCAAGGAGACACCTGGGAATCAGGCAAGTTGCTGGGAATCTAGTGCTGATAAGAGTTATCTGTACCATCCATTTAGGAAAGTGCTGCGCTTTCCTCTGCAGAATAGATTTAATCTAGTCTAGTAACGGCTGAGCCGTCAGGAAGGAAAGGAAATTAAAAACAAAACTTCTGTTGTTGTTTCGCTTCCTCGTATTGCAAACACCATTAGAAAAAAGTATTTGCTCTTGACAATAGTCATTCTTTGCACTGACCCAAATCTCACTGAAGTTTGTGGGAACTCTGGCACTGATCTCAACTGGCTTTGGATCAAATCCACTGTTTGCTTCTGTAAGAAGGATGGTCAGACATTTAAGGGTGCTAGCCTGAGACCTGCCAGACTTTTACTAGTGAGCAGCCATGGTTTGACAGATCCTCACGCCTCCTTCCATCCATCTCCTCCCTGTGAGATCCCTCAGTGCAGAGGTTGTTCAGCCCTGGTCGTGCCCAGGTCACAGCTCCACCTGCCTCGTTGGGACGATGGCAAGAATACGCTGAGGTGTCCCTGCACCATCTGCAGGGATCGCAGTGGGCAACACGGGGTTGTGGCTCGGGATGTCCTTCGTTTCCTGGCAATCTTATTTCTCAACAGGCTCCACGCAAACTCCTAAGCAAGAAAAATCTGGGAAGTCTTAACACGCTGTCAGTAGGTGGGACAGCACTCTCACCACTAAACACCTTGGAGCAGGCAGTGGGGGTGGCCCAGTCTGCCAACCTCCAAACACCCACCGCGCTCACCCCGTGTGGTGGATTCTGAGGGCTGCCAGATGCCAGCCTGTTCTGGGGGGTGGGGGAGCTGGCTGGATGCAGGATAATCCCCCAAACTAAGATTACTTCCGAGATGATTTCTAGCAGTCGGTTGCATTACCAGCACAAACCCTGAAGGCTGGATCCAGAGGACCATGTTCCTGATATTCACCATTTCACCCCTAGCACCCAGCCTGCCACCCACAGGCCATGTGGACAGTCTTCCTGAGGTTTCTGACAGGAAGCCATGGGGAGCTGCCAGCCTCCCCAGCGCTCCTTTCATGAAAATATTTTTTGTTTGTGCCAAGGAGGACCCTGTCCCCGAAGAGTCTCTGACTCCCCAGGGGAGAGAACAGCTGCTGCTATCGTTATGGGCTTGTCTCCCTTAATTAAGCATCCACAACCACAGCTGAAAGATGAAAACAAAGCCCTTTTTCGGCCCTCCAGAAGAGGCAGAGGATGGAGGCTCTGGAAGAAGACAGCAATTCCCTCCCACAGTAGAGCAGGGATTGCCTTTTAAGTCGGGAAGTCAATTAGAAGCACCAGAATATCCCATTTAAAATCAAACATATCTGAATGGCCCAGTTAAATGTGATTAGTTTCCTGAGGGAAGCCAGCCTAGCGGGCCAAGTAGGATGAACATAGGGAGGTGCATGACATCCTCCTGTTAGTGAAACAGGACCCTCAAAATTGTTCCTGTACTCCTCCTCCACCCAGGTGCTCAGCGACGTTCCAGGTGCTGGTGTGGCTCTGCACGGTCACTCTCCTGAGAGTAATGGCTTAGTGATAAACGCCCAATTTCTACTTTGTTCAGAGATGTCCAGCTCTAGATTTCCTACTTTTTGATGGGGTTTCATGTTTTCAAGAGGGGAGAGGTGCAGGTTTGCTTGGGGTTTTTGTTGGTTGGTTTCTTTTTTAAAAAAAACAACAAACTGATTTATAAATTAATACAAGCCCCTTAATTCCCAAACCTTTGGCTTCAAGCTGCTTTTCTTTGTAAGCATCCCTTCATCCTGGTTAGACAAAAAAAGGGCTGCAGCCAACCAAGTAGTTGCAAAGGTCTCAGAGTAGCATTCCTAAAGTCACTGTGGTACTGCCACTCACTGGCTCCTGCCCATCTCTAACATGACTCTATTAATGAATTTATGGGGACATTCTTATTTCTCTGACTGTTTATTACCCTGCTTCCAGCAATCAACTCCTGGAAAAAGTTAACCCCTTAAGACTGCGCTCAGAAAATGAAACCAGTTTCAGACAAGCAAACTATTCTGACTGGACCTGAGCTTGAGTAAGAGGTTTACAGAGCTTGTTACCACCCATATAATGAAAGTCCAGCCAGGCAAACTGCCAGTGCTGGCATTTCCAAGCCCAGTCCTGCAAAGCAATCCAAGTTAAGATACTCGTACTTTTAAAATAATCCAGCTGAAAGAACTGCTAGAGAGAGGAATTCTACAAAGCATATGACAGGAGGCTGGAAACAGCAATTTCCAAACCAGCAAATAAATCTGTCTGCTTCTTATATCATCATTGCATAAGGTTTATCTTTATTGAAAAGTCCTGGTAAGTGAAACTGGTCAGAAAGCCTTTGATGGACCAGCGTGCCACCGGAGAAATGCAGCGGATCAAGTCAGGAGGCTTTATGAGACCATGGCTGATAATCCGTATTTTCATTTTTGGGAGGGGGAAGAAAAGGACAGGATGTTGAAAAGTCTCCTCAGAATTTTAAACTGGAACACATTATTCTTTGGGGGTTTGAAAAAACATTGTCACTCTTCTGTGATAAATTTTCACACTGCACAACACATGGCCATATCAAAAAATGAGGACATAATAAGACCACTGATCTCTCAGACGTTTTGTTGTCAAAACATTCTGTTGTGGAACATTTAAAACTTTGCCACGTTTTACCCCGTGCAGAGGAACGAAGACCCAGCCCATGAAAACTGAACCCTCCTGGGTGGGGCAGCCACTGCCTCCCACCCCGCTCCGGCGAGCACCAAGCCCTGCAGGACGTCGCTTGGCTGCCCCACGCAAACTGCCACATGTTTCAGCTGGTGTGGCTTTGGATGATGATCTACTTTCATTATTTTTGGCAGAGGTTGTCGTATTCTTTTGGACAGTAATTACATTTTCCAGGGCAGGCTTTCTGCCAGAGCTCAAAACGATGACCAACAGGCCCTTTTTAACCACCTGCTAGGATTCCAGCCTTGATTAGTTATTAATGGGCTGTTGAAACCCATTGCAAGAACCACCCCTTCTGGTTATGTTACTGGTTTGGCTTCAGGGAGAGGTAGGCTTGAAAGGAGAACAGGGAAATACTGTGAGCAACAAAGACAGAAATTTGGAAGATCTGAAACCGTAGAGATTTTGTACAATGGTACTTGCCTTTGTGAATATTCAGACTGCACCAGCCTTCTCCCCACTGTTCCCACATCAGCTGGGATTGAGCAGCTTTCATATGGTACGTGCAAACCCAATGCTAACGATAGCCAGAAACAGAAATAAAATGTCTTGTAAAAATCTGGGGTCTTTTCTACCTGACAAATATCAGGCTCTCCTTTTCTTCTTGTGCTCTAACTGGCTCCAGGGAATGAGACAAGCTTGAAAGCACTGGGTTTCCACAGGTGTACAGGTGTCTTCTGACTGCCTCCCCCTCAACAAACACTGGCTTCTCATGGACTTATTTATACTTGACAGAAAGTAGGGGTCTTAAACACAGTAAATTTTTATGACTGGCATGAGTATGTGGTCATGGAGAGCAGCAATATCTGTGTGCTAGCTCCAAAGGTCAAGTAACAACAGCCTGGCCACAAATACTGCCTGTATTCATAGGTAGTGTTGATGCTTATTATGTGGTGTCACAGAAAGATCTCAAGGCACAGGCAGAAGTTCATCTGTGGGTTAGTAGGATCTAAAAAGCTTGCCTTGGCAGGAAAACAGGTCTTCCAGTCCAAAGAAAACCTCTCATTTCCTCCATCCTCTAATTTCCACCCCTATTTTTCCCAGTTCCCCAAAAAAGAAATGACGACGGTTCCTGACACAGCGGAGTCAGGCCATGCACTCTCTCTTGCTGTCACTGCTCCTGTCACACACGTCAGGTATTTCATTCACTAAACCGGAGAAGACAGGGCTGAGGCACCAAGAAGCTAAGGGATGTGCCCAAGGATATTCCCAGGTTTTTAGGGAAAGAGGATCCTAATCCTGCATCTCCTTTCTCCAGCACTATCAAGGATTCCTCGTTACATACTTTACAGACTCTCAGTTTCTGCAGTCACCCATTGAACTCTCTGTCCTTCTCCTTTTAACAATCATCAAGTTTTAATTTTATCTTCAGTCATCAAAGCACAGAGACAAGTCAAGGGCTTGGCACACATCAAAGGCACAAAGGACACAGACTCCTGGCACCTTCACAAAGCAGCAGTCCCAGCAGTCCCAGTGAGTAATCACAATTACACTCAGTATGAATTTCTATTCTCTACAGGTACCAAATTGTAAAGGAAATATGACTGACAGTATTGCTGATGCCCTGCACAGGAGCTAAAACCCAGCAAAACCCTCACTCATCCTGATTTAGGACTCCTCAAATGACAGATTCCTTTGTGGACTTGGTCATCAGGATATATTGTCCAGGCTGTATCGAGCTTCCTGACACCTCCTGCATTCTTTCAAAGCCAGGAGGATTTCTCTGGCCAGGCTTTCCATGGCATCTTCCCAGCCTCTCAGGCTGCATGCTGCTAGGGCTAGTTTGCAGCTTCCCTCTGAGTAGACCTCAATAAAGTTACCCACAGGATCTTGACAGAAATGAATGTGATACTCTGCCATATGTCACCAAATCCACATCCCACGGGGGATACAATGAACGAAAATTACAAATTCCGTTTTGTGGTAAAGCCTCACCAATGAAATGGCCATCTCAGGGGAACACTCTGCCTTCGCTCGCTCTGTTCTTTTATCATCTCCCGGAAGGTTTTTATTATTAAAGCTAGCATTAGGTTTAAAAGGATCCACAGTGGACACATGGAAAGCACTCAGTATTTATTGCAGCTTTGCAAAGCAGGCATACGTCTGCCAGAAAGTGCGGAGCTTCGCCTCTGCCAGCGTAACCTGAACTGTGGGGAGGAGAAGGGGGCTTATCTTTTGACATTATCCTGTTTGCGCTCTTTTTCTCAACGAAGCTGCAACTCTAAAAGTATTTGAAGTTAATTCCTCTCATCTTTCTTTTTTTTTCGTTTTCACGGTCAAAACCATGATTTAATCAGGTTAGCACAACATGCACAGATAAACATCTACAAACATCACGGTTCCTCAGTACACCTCATGTCGCCAGGAAAAGTAAAGCACACAACTCTCATCTTTAGAGACCTAGGTTACCCTCTGGGAAGCTCATCAAGCAGTTCAGTAAAATTATAAGATTTTTCCATCCCCGTGGAAATACTTGCTTTAGTCCAACATCAAGACAAATCATCAAACCGTGTGATTTTCTTTTGCCAAAAGAAACATTCCCAAAACACTTCACTGAAATTATTAAAACACTGACAGACGGAAGAATAGCTACCTGGAGTTTGTTTCATCTCAATGTTCCATTAAAAAAAAAAATCTCTTACACCCAAACTACATAATGTCGACAACATCCCATTGAATATTTGGATAAATTTGGTGCAATCCTGCGAAACACCTCAATTTGAATGGATCAACCTTACAGAAAATTGCTGGAGTGAGAAGTGTCCTAGCAACCACCCTGCAAATTTTACTGTGCAAACCTGATGTGTCTTGTTTTCCCAGCTGAAAGGTACAGGGAGGACTAAGTAGGTTTCTGTTCTGAAAGCAACCTTTATGAACACCCTCAAACATGAAGGCTGTAGCAGAAATTTTCATCATTTCGTCATTGCGTTTTGGCGTGATTCTGCATAAGACCACAGCAGCTTGTGTCTAAAGCAAATTACCTGGGCACTGAAATCATTGACTATATTCAACTCCAGTGCACTAATTGAAGCCTTCAGGCAAACGATTATACCTTTCCACTTAGGAAAGAGAAAAGTTTTCTTTCCCACTGAACGACCATTAACTGCATAACGATCATAGAGGATAGCAGCCATTGGGAACGATAACTGAAGCGTGTGCTATGAAGGACAGTTTGGCAATATGCAATTTTCAGAGTCCTAATAGTCCATCTAGTTCATGACTCCAGGAAGGTGCATCACTGCCCAGCAGTACCGTGGCAAAGCTGTGTTGAGTCACACCTACTTTACAACCACGGTCAGTGTAGGACTGGTCTTCCTGGCTTCTGTAATGGGATAATTTCCAGATGTCCACATATACCATTTTCCTACGCAAAACTGAGCATTTTTGATCATTGTTCATATTGATCTAGTGAGCAGGTGGAGAAAAGGAAGATAGGAAAAAAGTGTACTTGATGATGTATGTGCAAACTACTATTCCTTTCAACGCCAGGTGCTGTAATATAAAAAAAAAAAAAAAAAAAGGTGCTGACTGACACAGTCTGAAATTATAAAACCCTTCTGGGGACACATAGAGCTATGATGCTGTTTGTAAGGGGCCCTTCAGAAGTGACAACACTACACAGGTGCTGCTGCAAGAGGTGGGTTTAATCCTGCCTTCGGACTGCTCGCTAGCACTGATCCTGCTTTCTGCACGCTGCTGGGTAAGAAATGTTCTGCAGCCACTCTGTTTAGTGACAGCAGGCAGAGAACAAATCTCCAGCCCCTGAACCACTGCTTTGTGCCATTTCTCCTCTGCCACGGTCTGCAGATGAAAGCGCTTGTGGTTCTGTCACAGCAAGAAAAGACAACGCAGAGGAAAACAGCTCACCTCGTGGTGCAGAGAGGAGACAAGTCTTTCCGAAAACCTTTAGAGCCCGCTAATCATAGAATCATAGAATGGCCGAGGCTGGAAGAGACCTCAGAGATCACTTAATCCAACCTCCCTGTCATGGGCAGGGACGCCTCTCAACTAGATCAGGCAACACATGAGGACCGAACAGGAATTGAACCCGTGACCTTTGGTGTTTCAGCACCATGCTCAACTGAGTGAGCTAAACCAACCGTCACCTTTCGCTAGATCAGGTTGCTCAGAGCCCCATCAAGCCTGACCTTGAATGTCTCCAAGGATGGAGCCTCCACCACCCCTCTGGGCAACCTGTGCCAGCATTTCACCACCCTCATGGGCATCTGAAATAATTCTGGGCTTGCATAGAACTGCCAGAGACAGAGGAAGGTTTTAGTGTGTTTGAAAGGGGGAAAGGACCTTGATGACAGACATCCTGCACACCACAGATACAACTCCTGCGGATCTCCCCACCTGCCCCTGGAGACGGGCACTAAAAGCCCATCCCTTTGCACGGGGCAGCTTGCTTTCATTTCACTGCTCTCACAACTTCTGTCGTGAGATCTGAAAAAGCTCCACACTAAGCAGCTCCACTTCCAAATCTCCTTCATGTTCTTGACCAGGCACTTCCAGATAAAAAAATTCTCAGTGATGACTATTTTCTTTTTTTTATTGTTTATTTTATTACCGTGATCAAAAGTTCCTAACCTGCCCCACACCAAATGCATGCTTCACAATCTGCCAAAAGAAGAAGAAGCACCATTACCATTACTAGCCCAGGCATTAAGAGTATTCCTCCCTCACCTGCCTCCAGGAGACCACGTCCTTCCCTTGCTGCAGGATTACCTACACCACTCCCTGTCTGATCCCGAATTCCACACTATTTCTGAGTTGGAACCAAGCCACAGATTCCCAAATTTCTCCACAACTCACGCACTGGCTCAGAAGCTGAATTTTATAGCTCAGGAAGCAAACTGGGAAGAAAAAAAAAAAAAAAAGTAGCAGCAGCAGTCAGAAAAAATCACATTTTTTGCATACTAAAAATCTAGCCCTTTCACTAATGAGTGCTTCTCTCTCAGTGCAGAGGTTCTCAGACACATCTACATAAGAGGCTTGAGCAAGCTTAGCTCTCTGGAATATGTGTCACGCCAGACCCAAATCACAGTGCTGTGATGTCACGGCCAACAGCAGCTCAACTCCCAAGACTTGCCTTTTTTGCACCAAAATAGCAGTTAAGCCTGAACAGGAAGTTCTGAAATATTCATAAAGACGGAATTAGAGGTAACTCTTAATCCTCATTACTCACTATTGGTATTTAGGCAGCATACTGTCTGGCTCGTGAATAATCCAGAGCCAGAAGGCAAAAGAAGTTAAAATATGCGAACAAGGTACTGTCATTTCAGAGAAGTGACTCTTCGCTGCCTATTGGCCCCGTGTAATCTTTGTGGGTAGAGGGAATGCAAATTCCGTTCCCTTCACCTGTCATTGTAAGAAAAAGTAGAGCTGGCATGAATAAAGAAGAGAGCAGACGGTTCCATATTCTGCCTCCAGCTACCTGGAGCCGTATCGACGGTGCACGAATTGCACTGAAACTTCCCTGCCTATTCTAGGACAGTTTAGTGGGTGGTTCTCCATGTCCACACCACCACATCTGCCCAACAGCAGTAACAAAAGCTGCTGTTAAGACCTGAGTCACAAAGAAATATTCCCTTTCAAACACAGCTGTGCCCCCTTTTTGCTTCTCATTATCTCTTTTGCAAGGACTAAAGGCAGGTGAGCTGCCCGAGTCCCTGACGCAAAGGTATCCTACCTCATTGAAGTCAAGAGGAACCAGTTCAGCAAAGACCTGTTTATACTGCACACGGTCACCCGGTGCATTTTGGCTGAGGGAGGGAGCAATTCTGTCTGCTGGGATCAAGGGTCAGCATCTCCTAAACACCAGCTAGAGGAAGAAACTGCAGCTGACAAAGTAGAGGCTAGAAAAGGTCACATCTCTGTGGCCTCAGTTTAGTAATAACACTCATTTCAGGGACTGTACATTCCATGGTCATTGATCTCAAAGTATTTGACAAAATTATTTTTTTTAAAAAAATTGCTTTTCTTTCCTCTGAATACAGTAGAAACCGAGTCCAATATACCTGCCTCACTTCCCACCACTGGCAAACAGAGGAGACCAAACAAGCAAAGCTTTCTGGGCTCTCCCCAGCCCTCAGTCGTTAAAATGTTTTACCTCATCCCTGTTGTGCTGGGTAGCACGTTACTGCCCTTTTTGGGTGTGCTGCATCTCCCCTTTGCTTCTTCTAAAAGGACAGGAAAGCAGCAGCCAAGCTGAGGATCCGTCTGCCCCCATCACATACTTCCTTACCCTCCAGCCATGCTCGCTCTTCTCTTTCCTGGATGAAAGCTCCTGTTTTCATCCCACTGCCATGACCAAGGCATCTCACTTCCACTCATTGCATTAAAGCCCTTCAAGAATGGAGGCTGCTGCACTCCGATAACTCCACCAAGCACCAGGATTTTGAGAAGAAGCTTTGAGTTTGCCAACTAAGGCGTCAGTCCACCAAGAGGTGATGGAGAGAGGGCATCTGCAGAGGCTCTCTACCAATAAAAAAAGGCCGAAGACATAGACTGCCAACTAATAAAGCCCTTCAAAGCATTGCAGGGAAAGCATTCTTCCTTCTTATTCTTAAGAGTATAAAGATTCGTGCTTCAGTGCTGCCACTGACTGCTCTGTAAATGAGGACACTTTGGGCACTAGCAGGTACTCATGGGTTCTGTAGGTTGTCTCAGTGATGGGGTAATGAGAGCATGAGCTCCTGATATTGTCACCACATCAGGGCTGTGACAAAGTTGTGACCACAGCACAGTTGCTCTGGCTGGCTTCCAGCCAGATGTTCATTAACCCCTGCACCTGCAGTTTGCAAGGATCTCAAAATTGATCCCCAAAGCAAAATAAATGGTAAAAGCAAAACGTGACTCTCAACTTGTGAAGGTTCTTACCTGCATCAGGCAAGTTTAAAAGCAGTTCAGCTACCCACAACGTTGCCGAGCCGTCTCTGTCCTAAAATGACAGGTGGTGTAGGTCAATGCTCAGGTATCTCCATCTGGCTGTGGAATGCTTTACAGATGTGGGATAGCAGGCAACGTGACAGCCCTCTGCTTTGCGCAGAGCATGCTGCAAGGTAGCAGAGAAGGAGGAAAACGAGATTCACTCAACACGCAAGACTCTCAGACTGCCAGAGCCTGTCCTTTCCATTACTGGATTCTACCCCCTGGAGACAGAGATGTGTAACCACAGAATAAAGCAGGATTTCCACCTCTCACGTTAAAAATAATAATAATAAAAAAAAAACCAGCAAAAAGCCTGCTGCTTACTCGGAGCTCCTTTGTGCCATCCCTCTCGTACGGGGAGGAAAAGCTGATTGCAGATTGTTAACGGTAGTCGCCACTGCCATCTTCAAAATTGCCATTTGCAACCGATTAATTAATGCTGCTTGGGTACAGACTGTAATGTTAATTAAGCTAAGGGGGAATTTTAGAAAGCAATACTGATGAGTGCTACAAGACGCTGGAAGGGGTTGAACGTGGCTGTCTTTTCTCTCCAGAAGCAGTGAAAACAAACAAACAAGTAAAGTATAGACCTGAACAAAACGGCTCCTAGTACATTTTTAAACAGATCGCATTTGGTTAATTTCAAATAAATGCTATGCAATTTACTTTCCAGGGCTAGAAGCAAGAATAATACAGCCCTGCTGTGTTGTCTTCATCTGTCTTCTAATAAACTGATTAGAGCCTAACACGTTAAAGCCCTGTGCACCAATATCTATTATTCAGGTCCCTAAAAGATGTTAATTAACCCGCATGTTCTGAGAAACTCCATTGTAACACATACAATAGGGAGCCACATGGCACAGTCGAAGCACGTGTTGCTTACTCGTTTTGACTTAATTACATGGG
The DNA here is from genome assembly GCA_020746105.1 of Trogon surrucura. Classification (NCBI taxonomy): domain Eukaryota; kingdom Metazoa; phylum Chordata; class Aves; order Trogoniformes; family Trogonidae; genus Trogon; species Trogon surrucura. Next base: position 15,247,862 of record CM036627.1, on the reverse strand, counting down.
CATGGCGCCAAGGTGGCTCTGGAGGAAAAAATATAGTATTGCAGAGACAATGTCCAGATGCACACACCAGTTTACAGTTCATTATTTTGCTAACGAAAAACTAATAAAGCCAGCTTTCTCTGTTCTTGTACTATATAAAAAAAAAAGAAGTCTAGCTTAGTCAGAACTACGTTATGTCAGGCAAATCTAATACTAAACAAGATACGTTCGTGTTCGAAAAGCAGCACTCAAAGACTTGATCTTCCCATGCAGGAAGACATGAAAAACAAGTGCATTTCAACCTAAAAACTAAAGCAATTGTAGAAGGAGATGAATGGAGTTTTGACTCTGCCCCGGGTCCCTCAGCCACTGAGAAAGGAGGGGAAAGACTAAGAAGAAGAAATCCCTTTGTCAGCTCCTGCAGCCATGGCACGTGCCTGCCATGCCTGGTGCAGATGAAGATTCTGCAGAAGGTGCATTACCCAGACCTCCACCAAGAATATACAAAAAACTTCTAAGAGGTTCAGCACAAAACACAATCTTTCAGATCTTGAAGTTAAGTGCACTGAGTGACGACAAAAGGCTCTTCCGAGACTACAAAATTCTCTCTCCGCACCTTGCAAGCCATGGGAGTACGTGATAACTAAGAATTATGTTACTATTTGAACATGGTAAAATAACACATGTTCAACCAAAAATGCAGAGCCACAGCTGTTTGTGCTGAAAACTGTTTTTCTTCCTAAAATCTAATCCTGCGGTAAACGCTTTGCATGGAAACCTTGGGGTCAGGTTTTGAAAACTGGTAAAGTTGTAAGCACTAAAACCAATGCAGTGCAAAGGGGTGCGTTCAGCTGCCAACGTTGCCTGCTTCATCTCCATCATTGCAGGGCCTAGATTTAACAAGACATTAGCTAGACCATCCAATCCTCCCAGTAAAGCCTGAAATACTCAAACGGTGACCTTTAAAACTGAGTAATCAAACACAGAAGTAAATTCAAGGCAAATCGGGAAGGTTTCTGAATTGCTGGTGACTGGTTTCCCAGCCTGGGGTCTCTGTTTTACGTGTTGGGCAGCTTGTGCTGAACTGATGAGAAAGCACTGGTCATCCCTGTGCTGCATGGGTTAAAATATATTATCTGTGCAAGTGAGATGATGAATATCAACATAAATCACTTGAAGGTGTCAATCGATGATTTGAGGAGAGTCCAATCATTACCAGAGATAAGCAAACACCACCCCTACAACAGATCAAACAGAATGAAACCCAGCACCTTTGGACTAACTCACCTCTCTCTTTTGCAAACCTCGCCCATTTTGTTTTTTAACAACACTTTCAAAAGAAACCAAAAGAAACCAAAAAAAATCCCAAACTCAGACTTTTCCTACAAAGCTCCAAGGTTCCTGAGCAGGTGAGGTTGCAAGAAGAGCACAGCAATCCCTAGCTGGAGCTGATGCTCCCATGGGGATTGTCCCCAAAGCAGCACAGCTTGGTGAGAAGTACCCCATGGTCTTGTTTAAAGGAGTCACAAAATGCAGCTGACAGCAAACGAGCTCAAGCGGCTCTTCAGTGGGCAAGCTCCTGACTCCGGGCTTGCTGATAAGGGCAGGACTTTGCTCTGGGGCAGGAACTGACTCTCCCTCAGGGCCTTCATATTCCGCATCTCTGCCATAAATCTAAGCCAACTCCATAAATCCTCAAACGTAAACTCCTGGTGGGAGTTATGCACATGCAGCTGGAGGTTTGGAGAGAGCCTACCTTCTTCATCTCCTAGCACTGCTGGTAAGGTTTTTTTTAAAGCTGTTTAAGAGCTGCAAGATCTGCCAAGCGCGCATTTAAGCCAGCACAACCAACTGCCTCCGGGAGCACATTGTTTCACGGGTTATATTTTATGGCCATACAAGACCTTTGTGATGGGGTTTCAGATGTCTCTAGTGTCAGGATTTTGTACTTCAATGCAGGACAATTTGTTCCTTGTTCTCAGAAAGAAGGAACTTGAAGATGCGACAAAATTTGTGTTAGAATTTAACGTTAAATAAAAAAAAAAGCTGCAACATAACTTAACTCAAGCTGTCCTTAAGCTTTTTGGTGTTACAGGGAATCAAGTATCAGGAACAAGTTATCCCACGTATATTTATCACAGCTTTTGTATCTTTCCTCACATGCATGGAAGTTTATACAGAAAGAGGCAGTCTGATGTTCCCTTCCATTTATCTGAGTCAAATACTTCTCTTTTCCCATGTAGCTCCTGTTTTCCCTAATACAAATGTCAAGCTCTCCCTGTGTTTCCTCTGAAGCCCTGGTAGGTGCAGCTCTTACAGATGGACCACTAGACTGGAGAGATCATGGGTTTAACCTCTTCTCTTCTCTTTTTTTTTAAAAAGAAAAAAAAGAAAAAAAAGAAAAAGAAAACCAAATCCCAACATCCAGAAGAACTTGGTAGTTGCTGAAATATCTAGTCAGCAACATAGAGAGTACCCAGCTGAGGTTTACTCTGCCGGCAGAACTGCAAATGCAGAGCGGGTCCCCTGACGGCAAGGGAATGCTGGAGCCGAGCGCGAGCATCACCAGGATTTTACTGCATCTTATGCCGACCCTTTTGCCCATTCACCCAGCAATTTCTACCGTTGACAATGGCAGTATTTCTCTGATCAGCTAATATCAATGCAGACGCCATGAATACGCCTGTGTATATCAGTGTAAGTGATAGCACAGTGTTAATTGAATGGCTTGGTGTTCACTTCATCGCGCATTAACACTGCTGAAAGTTACATAATTCAGTTCCCAGGGAACGTTTTACCGTATACCATAAACTACCTCAAGGAAAAAAAGCAAAGACAAAGCAAATCAGAAGATCAGAAGGCTGAAAGCTCCTAGCAGCTTCCCCCCTTTTGGAGGGCTGTTATTTAATCAGCTTTTATTTCCACTATTTATCATATGGAAGCAACCGTGCTGTTTCAGTTGCCGTAGCTTAAAACGTAATAAAATATGGTTGTGACACAACAATACCTGGACGCTCCAGCCAAAGCCTGCATTTCAGTGTCAGGATATACAAAATATTAATCTTCTGATGCAGCTGCTGCCGCCTTTGTGAACAGAGCATGTATTTCACTGCACCCTGGCACGTCGCTCCTCCTGAGGGCTTTTATTAAAAAGAGCCTGAGAGTTACTGAACTGTAAGGTCTGCAAGCCAGAAATCTGACCCAATATCCAAGGTTCATAATGCTCTTGGAAAATATTTAAATCAATGACCAGACCCAGACCCTTAAATCACAGCAAAATAACACCTGACACATCATTATACAACAAATCTTTTTTAAGAAGAGGCGGCTGATAAAGCTTAGCTCCTGGCATCGTTATTTGCAGTGTTTTGTAACCAGGGAGGCCAGGTTCCTACTTACGGATTAGGTCAGAGTCATAGAACATTTGGGCTGACAAACCCTTTCTCAGACTTCATCTTTGGACTGTGCATTTTGCAACACTTTCATGAAAGAGAATATTAGCAGAACAAAACTGTGCAGCAAAAACAGCTGCTTTGCTTGGAGGACAGTGCCAAAGAGAAATCTCTGATGATGATGATGATGACCATGTACCTGGCCTACTAAGACCAGATCAAGGTTCTGCTCTTGCCTTGTCCCGGCACAGACGTGGAAAACCACAAGTGTGGCTCCACCTCCTTGGAGCTCCCCAGCTTTCAGTCCAAGCTCATCTGTCTGTTGACCTCAGACTTTAAGAAAAAGGAATCCAGAAACACAAAGGAGGATAAGAACATTTCTTTCGGCTGTAGTGTCAGGTCCTGATGAGAACTGGGTCATTAAAGAACAGCTATTTCAGCCATTATATCTAATTACAAAAAGGAATCAGTCTCTAAAAATAAAGCTTCAAGTGCCTGAACTATATTAAAGGCAGATAATTAACAACCAGATAGAAGAGGCCACCTTCCCTGTCACGTTAAGTCTGGGTCTCCCACTGAGACCTATCATTCAAGCGTATCGCTAAGGCAGCAGCCCCATGCGAAGGACAACAGCCACAGCTCCTGACTGATGATACCAATATACACTAACGTCCTTCTCAGAGCTCTGGAAACCAAAGAACACCACAGCACTTCTGTATTTTTTATTGCTGAAGGAAACTTGTCTGCATTGAATGCACAGGTACAGATGACCCACAAACTGACCAAAAATCTATCTCTCTCCAGCTCAGACACCCCTCTCCTATCTAGACACATAGGTGATGCCTCTAATTTACAGCTACTACATCCTCCAAGAACTGAGAAACATGCTCAGAGGCAACTCAGTCCACCTGAGACACAAACCATCCTCCAGCAATGCTTACCTCTTTCCACAGACTCCACAGTCAGCCTTCTATCTCCAAAATAAGCGCCAGATGTTGAGACTGCCCCTCCAGATGAGGATGTCTCAAGGCCACCCTTCATCCCAACTTTGGTGGGGACCGGCAAGCCAAGCTTCCTTGTGGGAGTCAGGAGCAAAAACACCTTTGGAACAAGAAGGTGGCAAATGGTGCTAGATTGCCAAGGCAGTGATGGGCAGAGCCTCAAAGCTTGTTTGATGTGTGTAAACACGCCAAAGATCAGACGTAGCGTTGAAGCACTTGGAATTGCAAACCTGGAGTGGAGTCTCACAAAAATACTCTTGTTCATGGTACAGCTTGTTCTTCCTATTTCTGAATGTGAGGAAAACACTGCGAGAACAGCCTCTGTCATCGCTGAGCAGCATATTGTATTCCCAGGCCACGCAGCAAAAGAAAAGCAGAAGTAAACAGAGCAAAAGTAGCATATCACAAAAAAAAACCCCAACCCTCTATGTTTAAAAAAAAAAAAAAAAAAGTCCAACTTGCTTAATATGCCACTTGGAAGTTTTTAACACTCATTTGATCATCAGAGCAACTCTCCTGAGGACAATTTCACAGAGAGGACCTAAATCAGAGTTGAGAAATTCATCCATGTTGGGGTGAATATCCTCCCTCTCCTCCAGAAAAGCATGGATGCAATTCATCTGTGCAAACCCAAAAGAAAGGGCAGGGAGGACAGGCAGGAGAGATCCCGCCCAGCTGTGATAAAGGAGGGGCATCAAACACATCAGGAAGAGCAAAACAGCATCCAGCCACTGCTGGGGCAGTCCTTGCCCAAACGTGAGGGACTGCAAAATGAAAAGCTGTGTCTACTGCCTTCTTTCCCACTTACCTCCAGAAAACCTTCCTAGGCTTAGGAAAACCTAGGCTTATTAAAAACCAGTACAACTATGAAAAAAAGATAGAGTTGATAGAACCTTTGGGGCATTCATGTACCGGCCAAAAGGAATCATTATGAACTTAGACCAGACAGCCTGCAAAACCACCAAGAACCTCACCTAGCAACTTCTATGTCACCCCAGAGCATCTGTTTGAGCAACAGCACTTTTTCTAGATGAACATCTAGCCCTGGACTAAGAGATTTCCCACGACAGAGAACTGTTCAGTTAATTGTTTAACTGGTTAATCAACCTCAGCATAAAAAAAAAACCATCCGTTATCGCTATCTGAACATGCCTAGTTTCAGCTTCCAGACTTTGGCCATCTCCTGCTCAGCCAAAACACCTCCTGCTGTTGGGTATGTGTCCTCTTAAAATCATCTCTTGGGTGCTTGCATGTCACAGTAAAAGGCAATATATAAGATGATACTAAAAAAGGCAGGAGATGGGACAACACAGACGTGTGCATATCTACTGAGCTTGAATACCCAGATGTAAAAGCCGGCATTTACCAGTCATCCCTGCCCTCGTCCCAAGTCACTGGCCAGGCACGCAATGCTGGGGGAGCACTGCCAGCAATCAGCTTCAATATAAAAAAAATGCTCCATCTCAACACAAGTTCCTTTATGGGGCTTAACAGCATTTGGTGAAAGGGCTAAAAGAAGCATCTGCCTCCTGTGTAGGCACTGTCCTCCCTTGGGTAGGGACAGAGTAAGGCAGGGCAAGCCAGCTCATAGCACCAGTTAAGGAAAGGTTCCTGTTGTGCTCTGCCAGTTGCTTGCTGATGACATGAGACAAGTTGCTTCATCTCTCCGTGCCTCAGTTTCCCTCACTGTTAAACCACGGTGAAGATTTGGTGATGAACTACATAAGACATGAGTATTATCACCAGCCAAGTGAGGAAAGGGCAGTGTATCTTAGCCAAACATTCACTCCTTCAATATAGTCAAAACTATGCATGGAAGAACGGTCAAAGTTCTCTTGAATGCCACCATCCTGGTCTCCCTCTTCATCCACCCCTTTCCCAGACACACTCTGCTCCTCACTTCTCAGGGCCAGGCTGTTGCCCAGGCATTCAAATGCATTTGGATGAAAAATCCAGTCAATGAGCAGACTTGCTGGGGAAAAGACACTTTTAGTCCAACAAGCTGCTCAAGATGACCAAGCCCTGGGGCCAGTGTGTGAGCATACTGAGATGCTCCTAGGAAAGATGGCAAGGATGAATCAGGTGAAGAGTTAAAGTGAGAAGAACCAGATGCAGAAAATCCTCAAGCAGAGATGTCCAGGGAGATCTGGCAATTTGTGAGAGCAGCTTTTTCAGGTTGTTGTTCAGGTTCTGTTTGAAACATTCCCTCTCTCGCTTAGAGAATCATTATGAGGAATGTTATCTTACACCCTCCTCTCTCACTTTTAGTCAAACTCCTTTCATTCTTCTCCACCTCCTTCTCACACACAACTCTCACACACACTGTTCACCTGCCTGTATATCACACCCCTCCCTGCTCCGTGTTCATCATGTCTTTTCAGATCCCAACTCTACAAAGATGCTCATTACGTCACACCTGCAAAGACTTTGTTAGCCAGAATTTCAAAAGCTTACAAGTGGGATTAAATAGCATCTACTAGATAGTGAGTTGCGGGAATCAGCAAGTTTTTCACACAGGGCCATTCAGGGTAATTACTAATCACACATTCATTGCAGATGCAACCTTTTCTGACCCGACTCTCAATAGGCAACATCTGTCTGCCTGCAGAAACGTGCATCATTGTGCTACACTCTTGTATATGTAAAAAGAAGCTATTATGTACAAAAAGCGCCCCTTTTCCTCAGAAACCTTTCTACAGATTGAATGGATTTTGCCATTCTACCACACTGCCTTTCTTCCCCTGCCAACAGCCAAGAAACTTCTATCACTTGCCATTGCACCTCTTCATGGCCATGGGCTATCCTGTCCCAGGCCTCGCTGCTTACCAAAAACTTGGCCTTCTAGTCTATGGGATGCTCTTTCCTGGTCCTAAGAAGAAGTGTCAGGGGTGTTCCTGGGGCTGAAAGCTCTTAAGGGTGGGGAAGAAGCAGGGGGAGGGTGGTGTAACATCCGACCCCTTCTATTACTTTCCAGACATCTCACAGCTTCAGCCAAGCTGGTTTGTCTGCTTAACTATGTGCTAATCCAAATTCGCTCACTGCTCACAGGTTGGCCGGCTCCTCTGAGAGTGGTACTAAAGGATGCCGAAAGAAAGATGAAACTAATAGACACCCATTTTGTCACTGGTTAACCCAGGGCAATTACCACAAAGTCCGTGTTCCGTAATAGGCAACAAGCTCTTAACAAAGCGATGTTCAGCAGGCTCCTGCAGATCACAGCTGGGAGCAGGCTGAGAGCTCGGAAGCACTCCTGGCTAAAAATAGGACAGTACATGGAAGAGGTAGGATGTGTAACTTCTAAAAATAGTCTTCCCTAAAAGTAGGCTTTTTACCTTGCTCACACATCACACGTACATGAAGCTTCTTGGCTAGTGCCAGCAGCCTTATCAGGATTTTTGCCTGGTCCTAACTTATTGTTTCAGAAACATCTAATTCTAGTTCACAATTTTTTAAAAAAATAACACATAGTATTTACCATAATGACTCATTGTGAGAACTCACAAATGCTCCCTTCCCCCTATCAGGAGACACATTCCAGGACCATGTAAGCAAGAAAACACCGTGGCAGCCTCCAAATAACACGGGCTCTGCTTATTTAACAATTTTGGCAAGCCTCTGTTTCCTGATTCAGTGCTTCAGATTTACAACAACACAAGTGAGAGATTACAGAGCAGGTTCGCGTGGAGGCTGAGATAAATGTAGGTCGACCAAACTGAATTTCCCATGAAGTGTAGGAGAGCAGTGCTGTCACACCATAACGGTCTCCAGCTGTTAGGCCACCAAAATACGTAGCTAACATTTACAATACATGCATATATTGCTTAAAAGCATGTACCAAGCTGGCTCATCTGACAGGGGCCGAGTCACTAACACAGGAGTGAGTATTTACAGAAAGCAGAGAGCACGATCACCCGGCAACACAGTTTACATAAGGGCTGCTCCTGCCACGCTAGTACCTCTACTAAATCATAGTGGGGCAAGAAGGAGAGAACGGGGAAGCAACGCAGCAGCTGCAGCGTGGGGCCAGCCATGGAGCTGCTGTTCCCAGCCCCGCCACTGGCCCACGGTGCATCCCTGTGTGAGAAAATCTGCCTTTTTATGCTCCAATTTCCAGAACTCCGCTACTAGGATCTTTCAGATCCATGCATGTTCAACAGCTAGGCTGGCTTATGCTAAAATGAGGGCAACAAAGCCTCAGGGCCAATAAAGAGCCAGGGCCCACCCAAGCGAAACATGGTGGTAGAATTCCTCTGGTTTTTCATTTGTCCATAATAACCAACAAGCCATGATGCTGGCAGGTTGCCAACAGGACTCTGACAGCAGCTGGTAAAAATTACGGGTTCAGTTTTTCCCTCGATTTGGGCATAATGAGGGAAGAGCACTGAATGTATCGATCTATTTTTAAGCCAACGCAGTAAGCAGCACCATCTGACAGCAGCGCTGGGCATTACAGCGCTTTCTCTTTTCAGCCATTTCCTTTTCAAAAGGAAAAAATGCCTCAGTTTCAATGGATGCTGCCTTTCTCTCAGTGGGCTCCACAGCCTTGACTAGAAGAATACTGCGATTCCACAAAATACAAGTAGAAAGACCAAAGTCAAGGTAACCAGAATTAGGAGTCTTTCAAGATGTGGGTCTAAAGACTCTTTTAACAGGTGCTTTGACTTCGCCTTTGGCAGAATAGGAAGGAAAGACAAATACAAGCATTTCTTTCTCGTCTACATCTAGCTATATTTATAATGTCACACAATTTTCTGACAGGTTGGTTCAAATGTCATAGTGGCAACACATGAAAAAGCCTCAGTTTTCCTCAACAGATTCCTTCAAGCAATACACCGTGATAAACTACACACAGGACGACACAGTTGCTGTATAACCAGCACCCGAGGTTTGCACTCCAGGTAGACAAGAGATGTATTCACACTATTTCTACCTCCCACACGGGCTCTAGGAGGCAGCTCAGGAGAAGTTCATTTGGTACAACTTGCCTGAGGGCTTTTCTTTTCAGCTTGAACATTTTACAGGACAGAATGGTCTGGGAGCAACTTGAGATGCATCCAGTCACAACCCGACTGCAGATAAATGGACTCTCCTCACATAGCAGATTCTCAGCATTTAATGCCAGAACAGGTCCTTCGATCAGCTAATTTTAGTTTGCTTTGTGGAGCCAATAGCTTCATCTATGCTTTCATCCTATTATGCCATGCAACAAGACTCCAATCACTTGTGCTTAAATACCACCTCTCTGAAAAGTGCCTAGTGTTGACTTGAAGAGATGGAAAAGTTTGTTCACAGGTTACTCATAGAGCACTGGAAGTAAAAACATCCGGCAAAGCTGACATACGATGGGCAGCTTCCCTTGTCTGGAGGAAGCAGATGGTAGATTGATAGCAGATAGCAAATTGTTAGCAGAGCTATCAGTTTGACCCTATTGTGGGTGGGGAAATCCAACAATTCCTCTATCCTGTATGATAAACTGAAGTAAGGAGAGGGAATTTGAGTTGGCTAAAGGAAAGAATCACTTGTTCCAGGGGTACGTCTTTGATCGAGGCCCCATGTTTCTATTTCAAAGTGAAAAAACACAGAGCAGGCGAGCATGTTGTACTGTACCTGTAGGCAGAAACACCAATTGCATCTCGTCGGATCCACCACTGAAAAAGAAGGGACCATGAGGCATTGATCTCCAATAGAGTGCAAAAAGCAGCGAGAAGGTTTCTGCATTGTGTTTCCTTTACTTATAGCAACAGGCTAGTGTTCAGGCAAGGAGCTCTGGTGCCATGTAAATCCGCGGCCTCCCTATATGTGCAAAGGCACTGAAAGAGAGGAGTTTATTAAAGGATACAGTGACACGCCTTTGATGCATCAAAAGCTACACCGACTGCCTCTCTGAACAACTGAGTCATAATCACAAAGGAAACTCTTCTGAAGTTTTTTCCTTCTCTAATTTGCATCTTGTTTTCTTGCTCCTCTTTTGTAACTTGTGCTTTGAAAGCACATTTCGCTGCCAGCAGCAAAGCAGAGGCTGGAAGACGAGAAACCTCCCTCCCACCGTTGCAAGGATTCCTCGCTTGCTGCCTACTTGTCTTCTCACAGGGTAGGCTGACCCTACCCATCTGTGTGAAGGTGGGAGCTCCCTCTCAGAGCTCACCCAGTACCTGCCTGCAAGGGCTCTGAAGAGAGCTCCATTCCCTACGTTGCACCCCAACTCTCAAAAACAAATAGTGCTTCATCAGAAGGAGAAAATTATAGATGCTTAATCTCAATTCACACCCAGCCCATTGCAATGAATGAATGCTCCTGTGCTTTCCTTAGCCCAGTTTCTAAGAGCATGACTGGCCTAACGCAAACTGTGCACCTGGCAGAAGTTCAACAGCTCCTTTGAGCTCAACTATCTGACCACGATGGAGCATCATATTCTTGGGCCACAGTCCCTGCTTTCGATCGGAAAGAACAATGGTACATTTAATAGTCAAGACATTTGTCAAGTAAGGTCAACTAGGTACAGGTCTATGAGCAAGCTTTGCATTTATCTAACATCCTTTATGCAGTATAATGGAAGCACATTACAAATTCAAACATGTTTCTAAGCCAGAATTTGTTTTCACTGTTGCTTTTTCCAAAGGACCATGTTGCTGCCCTGAGCATATTAGGGTGGTCCCACTTTAAACTCATACCCTTGTAGGGTTCTGTGACTGTGGCCCCCCAGGATGTGGTTTAAAAAAACACTTACTGTTTTGTGAAAGAATTTTAAATACAACAGCATCTCATGCTGCCCACTTCCAGAGCAGGGGAAATGCGATGGACAGGCATCATTTTTCATTGTCTCCAATGCAACTCTTCTTGAACCTAGAACTCATTTTTAGAGGAAGTCTATTAGAACAACTAGGAGGCCATGACAAAAAGATTCCTTGGTCGTATGTTCGGATCACCATCTGCAGTGCTGGTTATGCCTTGCAGAAATTATTACTCTGACCTTCACACTTCTTCAGTGGACAACACGTCAGCTGGACAGAGCTGTACCCACACCTCCAAGTTCAGTGGGTGACCCTAGAACTTGGTAAAACTGACAGCTCAAAAATTATGCAAAGTTTTTGCATGTGAAAGACAGATTTATCAAGTTCCCGGCATCCTAGCAACAATTCCATGGCTACAGCCTATATATCTAACCCTAGATGAAGAAAAGAAAGGAGGAAAAAAAATTTCAAGGTCAAAACATTGTCTTTAATTTTCTCATGAATAATGCGGTAGTACCGCTATGAAATCTTGCCTTTCGCCCCATTCATAGTCTCCCAGTCATCAGAATTCTAGCGGTGTCTTTCCATCTTTCTCCAACTCTCATAGGTAGATAACTCGACAATTCAGTAAACTAAACTGAAATGAAGGCTCAATAGAGCACAAAATTTGAGGCTAGTCGCAGCCTTTGAACCAGACCATTATGGTATTTTTGGGTCAGTGAGTAGGAAAACAAGTTGGTATAGAGAAATGTCAAAGTATAAAACTGTCAGAAAAAAAAAGATGTCAGAAACAATATACTTTCATTCCTCCCCGAAGATGACTCTGTTTGTGATACAATACAAAAATCATTTTACACACCAGAGATCCATAAAGTCCTTTGAGATGGAATGGCAGCAACTGATATCTCACTCTGGAGTAAGCACAGTGAGCTTCATCACTCTTGATCTCATGTTTCAAGAGTTGGCTTTGACCATGAAATTTTATTGCTAACATAGAAATTTTTCAATATAGCTAAGCTGATAGTTTTGTAGTGCTGACAAAAGGAGACATTTATTCTGCTCATTTCATCTCCTCAGAGACAAACTAAGAATTCAGAAAAATACAAACTTCAAATCATAGATCTTCTATAAGGTTAAGTTGAAAGTTACAGTATTTCATTGGTTAGGAAACACAGAATTTCAGTTACTTTATTGATTACTGGAAAAGCCTGATGGTCAATGTTGCAACATTGTCTTGTGTTTGTTTGGCTTTTAAGCAAACTGTACTATCCTGTCATCACTAGGAATATCGTTACGAAAAGGTAACAAAGATACTTGCTAAATCCACTTAGGATAAATTTGGACTCACCCATGTATTAAAATCAATGACAAGAAATGAAATACCTGAAGTGATGCATGACCAATGCTTTAACTCTTAGCTCCATTGCACCCCACAATAACTTGGCTGAAGGTTTTCCAATTAGACAGTGCTGGGATTCAACAATTAACTTTAGCCATTAAGTGAAGTATCTAGTGTAACCTCACTGTAAAAGAGAAAATAGTTTGTAACTGGAGGAAAAATGTGTCCCTTGACAAACATTTCTGCATATATAATATGGGGGAAGGAGACAGGTTGAAGTCTCTAAGTTCTTCAGAAAATCATGAAAGATGGAAGGTTTCAGATTTCACCGAAGAACCAGATCATCAGTAACCACGATCCTATGGCTCTTGGAGGATCTATGTAAAAATGCTTATGAAGGTCTCCTGTCACAGCCCAATGTGCTACTCCCACAGTGGCTTTAACCAAGGTCTTTGCTGAAAGCTCCATGTTATGGACAAAAAATTCTGAAGAGATGCAAAGTCTAAATTTACCCTGGGATGGTCACTGAAAGACCATGTAGAGTAACATCAGCAACTGCACATGGGGAGCTTTACAGATGGAGAAGGATGCTCTTCAGGACAGACAATCTGGCACTCATGAGCATTAAATTAATTTCATATACTTGAAAATGATAGTTTTATATTAACTAACATCCATTTTGTTCTATACATTAACTGCTGAACTGAGTAACCCCCTTCCTCAGCTCCCAGGGCAAAGCCAGCAGGATACACTTTGTCAATCACAACCTGTTGGTCTGCTGCCCTGTCTTCCCAAGGGGCACCTTAGCACACAAGCCATTTGAAACTGGACTGGAAGGGCCATCAGCATACATACCGTTGGAAATCATCTTGCATTCAACTCAGAGGACAGGATTGTAATAAATATTTCCCAACTCTCATTTCTTCGCTTCCACTCAATGTACTTTTGTTAAAAATATAAAAGGGAACAAGTGGAGTTAAAATAGTCACTTGTAGAAAATGCTCAGCTTGATCCATCCAGGTCAAGGATCCTGGAATGTAAATACAATGCAATAGAAGGCTATAAAATAATGGACTTTATTGTTCTCAAGTGGGTCTTTCTCTCTCTGGGAGAACTGCTTTTATAAAAGCCATGGTGTCTTTGGAAATACCATGCCCTCAATTAGCAGAAGTAAGCTTTGAGTGAATCTGTTGAATTTAATCTAGGACTCAAAAGTCTGCTCTTTTCTCATGCTTATTCCCTAATCAGGTGATTATTGAAAAGGAGAGATCAGCAAAGACAATTGTCAAGTACCTTCATGGCTGAAATATGTCTTGGATGCCTTGTAGGTCATCCCCCCTCACTGAGATCATTGTGCCAACCAAAGTCATTCCTTCTCAAGAAAAAGAATGCTAGCTATATGTGGCAATGTATTTTAGAGAACTTAAAATGATTAAGAAGAGGAAGACTAACCAAGCACCAAGCAATCAACCAGGGATGCGTCAGCAGCTTCTTCCAGATAGCTCACAGAGAACAATTTATTTATTCTAATATTTATTGTACTACTGTATTACCAAAGTGCTTAAACAAATGTAAGAAGTACCTTTCCTCCCCACCAATTAATTTTCAAGTTGTGGAACTCACTGCCACATGTTGAGAGCCAAAGTTTAGATGAATTCAGAAAGCAATTGGACAAAATAGAAGTCTCTCTTACTGCCAAGAAAGATAATATGTGTGCACACAAAGGAGAGAGCAGGATCTCACTTAACCTGCGATGAGACGGGACAACCGGCAATGCAATGAGGAATTAACATCACGCCAAACAACCAGCACTCAGAGTCCCAGCCTGGGTCAGTATATGAATTTGAAGAGACGGGTACTCGACTTAGAATTCCCAAATGTATTCCGTTATTTTATATATGCTCAACATTTGGCCCACGAAGTTTCCAATATGGAGCTGTTCTCATACAGTCACAGAAACACACCAGCACACACAAGAGCTTCTGTGCTCCTCTTGGTGCCCAAGCTTGTCTTGACAGCATTGAGTCACAGGCTTGTTGATGCTGATTCTGACTGGCATTACAGAGTCCCAGGAACCTCCAAACAGCTTTTGGGAATAAAGCAGCATAACTAATTTTGCATAAACATATGCAGGGCGAAACACAGAGGTACAAAGATATTGAACTACAGGGTCACAAACAAGAGGGAGCAGCAGAACAATAACCCAGATCCCAGACCAAGGATCCTCAATCCAGTAATTTAGGTGTACCAGCATGAAACCTTGAAGTGGATTCTGGCTGCAGCCACTGTGTTTAGAAGCTCTTTTCTTTGTCATTCCCCTCTAATCAACTGTGTTACTTTGCAAAGACAAATTACATTCCTAGCTTTTATTTACTCAGAGACTGCTGTGACCCAGCAGTCAGCTCCAACACTCTTCCGTCAGGTTTAAAATGCTGATGGCCAAATAACACGAGAGGTGATTAATCTTTCAAATACATCAAGCTGTTTGCAATTGCCTGACTGCTTTTCACACATCAAGGAATAGCTGGCTTAGGGGCATGATATTCAGAAGAAACAGGATTCCTCCAAGTGACATTTACAATGCATTCACAGATGTCCCACACCCATATACACAGGCTCTTCTTGCGTTTCTTTGCAGATGGGAAGGTATGGAAGTCATTTATCAATAGGCAGCATCTCTATAAAACAGTAAACAGGTTCCAGAAATGCTTAGATCCAGCCACCACATGCTTGAGATGGTGGAGAAGCCTCTTTTTGCTCCTGGCCATGGCCATGCTCTAGTCTAACACCACGATCAACAGCACAGTGGCTTGAAAACACACAGAAAATTGGTTAAGTGTCAGAACGAAAATGCAGCCCATCCCTCTTCCTAGTGCCAAGGTGGGAGTATGATCCAATTCACTGGGAGGCCTCATAACCACTATTACACCCCCAAACCCAAAGGCCCTCTAAGTGCTCCTTCCACAACAAGAGGACAGAGCAGATGCACAAAGATACAGGCAGAGGGTTTTGTTCCAGCTGCTCAATAGACAAAGACATCAGGGCAGTTAATTAGTGCTGGCAGCTGGCACAAATTTAACTTTTTTTTTTTGGAGATACGGACCATAAACGACAGCCCTAATCTCCATCCCAAAATCAAACAACTGTAAGGGTTGAAGTATGATTTCCAAAGGCTGCAAGTCAGAGAAGTCATGGCTCAGCATATTCTCTTAAACTTTTGCAAGTGGAAGAAAAAAATAATAAAGACTCCAGCACTAATTTTGTTCTTTATTAGAAGTCAGTGCAGACCATATGTGCTCCAACTTTCTGGACTGAGGACAGCCACCTGGCACCAAAGCACTGCGCCCAATTAGTGTGATGGATTGATTTCTCCAAGAGGCCAAATTAATGCAAAGCATTAGTGTTATCCAGCTTGTATCAGCATCTCACAGTTCACAGAGCAGGTGACACCAGCCTGGCAACACTATGAAGATACGGGAAAAATGCGCATCCCTAATGCTGGCTGGCTGGTCGAGTGCACAGGACTTGAGGAAACCTCAGGTGACTGCCACGAGTCCTCTGCTTAGGTAGGAAACTTCACTCATCCCTCCATGTCTTCAACCTTGACTGCAACCTGCTAATAAGTCTTTTCATTGACCAGTTGCTCTTTGCCCAGTAAACCCCGTCGATGCCTTACATCACACTTCAATATCTTGTTAAAAAGGACTTACTTTCCTTCTCCCATTTATGCACAGACAATATCTTCCTCTGTCTCTCAGCATTATTACAGGCAACCTTGGGGTCCCATGTTTTGTTCACTTAAGGAGTGCTTTCTGCAGGCAAGAGAACCTGATAAATTCATCTGCTGAGCCTTCACAATAGAACATGGATCACGCTCCAAGGGTCCCTTCGCAGATCACAAAAACTTTTCAAACTAGAAGTAGCTCTGGAGACTCAACTGCTATAAAAGACTCAACAACTATGGCTTCAAAAATGAGGCAGAATTTCACTTTTCCTATAAACCCAAGAGCAGATTTCTTTTATCCTTTGTAAAGTCAAAAGTGGGAGTTCTACTCCAGTTTGCAGGCACCACTGCAGTCTACCTTACTGTGAGAATAAGAGACTCTTCTCATGGTATTTTGGCTGCTGCAGCCCCAGTTGGAGTACAAACATGCACTAAAAGCCATAGAAACAAAAACTAATGAATAGAAAGTATCATTTTTTAAAAGCTGGGGAAAAAATAATTTTGAATATGAGGCATATGTTCATTTTAAAAATGTGACAACTGTACGAATGAACTTAGTGCAGCCTCTTCACAGATGGACACGTTCCGGGCAACACCAAATATTAAATTATGACACAAACCTTCAAAACCACAGGCTGCTAAACACACACTCAGCAAATTAAGTTCATGTTTAAGAGTAAAGCTCTAGTGACATTAACTATATTTTAAATACAGGGGGAATAACCTAAATTTCCAAGAACATCAATGAAAATATTTTTGGTTTGGTTTTGATGCATACACCTTTGGCCAGACCAGTACGTACTCTAACATTGAGTGCTTTATAGTAAATAATGCCGCAAACTACACAGCACAGAGGCATTTTGCTCTCACCTGTGAGCCCCGGGTTCCCCAAGGCAGCTGATCTGGTGTGATTTTGTAGCTAGCACAGCATCAGAACAGATAGTGCAGGAAGCAGTTTGGACCTATGGAGGAAACAGCTCAGTACCTTATTTCAAAAATTAATTGAAGGGAAGGCAAGGAAAGCAACAGGGGCATCAAAAGCCTGTCTTACTAATAAATGGGCAATTTCTTTCCCCATATTATCTTTACAGGACAAGAAAAGGAAAGAAAAATAAGAAAAAGTAAAATATTTCACAACCGGACTCATTTGTTTAGGCAAGTATCTTCCCAGATACCTCGTTAACAGAACAGCTAAGAAAGATCAGCCAAGCAGTGGTCACCAGGCCAGTCAGACCAACTCCTTACATGCACTGAATTGTTTGAGAAGATACAGCAGGGGAGGGGAAAAAGCATTATTTAAAGCTGGAAGGACTAAAAGTATTATTAATGGCTTCATAACCCAGAAAAACACGAAGAAGGAAAAAAAATTACAAATTTTTCCTTGGGTAAAGGACATCGGGGCTTATAACCCCCATGTTTCCTCCTTCCTTCTCCTCTCTCCGGAGATCCCTGCTAAAAAGGCATTTACAACTCCCTTGCACAGCTCTGTTCTGAGATAACTCCTTAGCTTCCTCTTCTTTAAGTTCCTTTTGACAGGTTTGCCCAAGGGCATGTTGGAGCAGCACCTCACAGACATCTGTTGCTCTGGCTACCTTTTCAAGCTTGCCAAGAGTCATCAACTGTACTGCTTTGTAAATACAGACAGGAGGGTACAACCTAGGGGTATAACCTACATGGCATCCTTTTTATAGCTAAAAATAATAAAAGCAGCCTACGTGCACGCTCCGGTCCCTGTCTTCTTATAATATCATGTTAGGGCAACACGTGGCCACTTCTGCTAATGCTCTAGTCTTTGCCAGAACAAAGACAGAAGCTGATCTACAGGGATCATGAACTGGAAGGCTCTCATCTCCTGAAAACAGTGCACACCAACAACACTCATGATGGAAAAGTCACCCAATAACCGTTTGCAGAGCATGGATGGAAAAATGCCAGTCCAGTCTTTCTCACAGCTTCATATACAAAAACATCCTTCTCAGATGCTAACTACTCGGCTCTCAGCTTGACACCACCAATACCATAGCTCTGGCTTCTGCTAACAAGATGCCTGCACTTGGGGAAATCCTTCACAGAAGAGAGGCAGGTCCCTTCGTGTGAGACTGAGAAGTCCCACCATCACTGCCCAGTGCAGATGCCACTGTCTGCAAACAGTCTGAGGACACTGTGCTGACTGCCACTCTCAGATGTAAAAGCCAAACTAAATCTGGCTTTTGGAGCACCTGAATTACGCTCTCAAAGCAGTTCAGCACCTGCAGCGCCGGGAGCAGAATGAAGAACAGCAACCACGATGAGCACTGATGTGAAGTGAGACAGACGGACAGCAAGGCTGCAGACAAGCCTGCGGAGAGCAGTAGCAAGGACTGATGGAGTGCCAGATGGTTACACAGCAAAGTTTTCCCTTCCTTCTTGCTAACAGCATTGTCCTTTGAGCAGTTCCACTGGCGGTGTAAAATCTGTTCTTGTTCAGGGTCTCGTTGATTAATATTTGCTCTCTGGTCCTCCTGCGCTGGTGCAATGTAATGATGCACAAGTCCCAGCTGCTGCAGTGGCCGCGAGCAAGAGAGGGGGGAAAAAAGGCTGTCAGCCATCTACAGATAAGAAGTGTTTGCCTTGCAGTTTAGACCCATATAAACCATTTGGAAACTTGCCGCAGTGATTCTGGTGTTCTATAGACTGTCAAATGCCCCAGTGAGAAGCTGAGTGCCTGGTTCCTATGGATGGGAAAGGTCTGTCTGCCTATGTCGGTGCTCACATGCATGGGATGATCCAGGCTGCTTAAAATAACTGCCTAAGCACTGGCAGTCAGAGGCAGATGACTGTGATGACCTTGATATTGAATTTTTTTGAGGTCATGGGAAAACCCCTGTTTAGAGGTTTCAGCAACTGTGACTCTGAGCAATAACTGTGGGAGCAGTCCACTATCAGACTTAACCTACACAGCTGTACATACAAGATCACAAAACCAAGTCCCTCCACAATACAGGACTTGGGAGATTGCAAATATCGTCACTTTGCCTTGCCCTATATCACCCTCATGGCCGAGCTCTCAGTCTCTGGCACCTGCAGGAGCTTCAGCAGTGATGGCAACAGAACAAGGATTGACCTTTTGCCTTGATGCAGGCAGATTTTTGGCTCCCATGTAAGTGAAAAACCATCAACTCTCAAGAGTCCGCAACAACTCAATGCACAACATGAGCATCATTTAAGAATACCACCAATTCAGAAAGTAAGATTAGTATTTGAAGGGACTTGCAGAGAGTCAGTGGGGAATACATCACCATTCCTCATGCATGTAGTAAATGTTATTCCCACCTTGCAATTCTCCAGCACAAGTATGCCCTAAGCTTCATCTCTTTTCCCATGACAAGCAGCAAGCAACACATTAAAACAGGTTCCTGTACACAAAATCCCGGGCAAAATTTGCAGCTTTTACTACCACATTCACACCACTAATGACACTTGCAATCTATAAAATTACAGCTATCAGATTACAGCACTGGTAACGCTATAAATACACAGCGATGGGCACAGATGATGACAAGGATGAACCCTCAGGGATTTATCGTCCGTCAGGTGTTGCATTAGCAGATGACGGCCAACAGCGGCACAGAAGCCCACAGCCACCCCGGTTGGCTTTGCCCCACTCCTATCTTGAGCTCCAAACCTGCTGTGAGAGTTTCCACTTCCTGAGCCGCTTCCTGGTATTGGCACGGAGGTATTTCCAGTCCACGCTGTCCACAGACGAAGCTGCCGCCTGACCTCAGCTACACCAGGGGTAAGGTGCCACCGGGCCCCATCAGCTCCCTGCGGGGCAGGGACATGCCCCGACCCTGTGCTGCACTTTAAAGCCCAACGCCGCGCAGTGACCTTCATCAACCGGCATGACCACATAGGCAGGTTGCTTAGAGCTAAATGAAAGGCCTAAAAACTTGAAGATTTGGAGGATTACAAGGGAGATGAGGCTGAGTCAGGTCCTAATCCTAAGTATTTGCCCAATTTGGTGTGCTAAAACGAGATCGCTGTGACACCAAGGGCTGCAAGTTTTCTTGTCTGTATTTGTTCACAATCTCGTGGCGTTTGCCATCTCAGGCCCTTTCCTCCCCAGACATTTAATTGCTAGAGCCTAGGAGACTACACATTATGAGCAAGACACACTGACATGGCCCTTGGTATTTGTTATCTTGAGATAGAGAGAGACCTGAACACATAAATCCTCCCTTTCCCCATTGCTCTGACAAAAGTTCTCCATGCCAGAAGTTGAAGCAACAAAAACACCCCAATTGCTGAGTAAAGCTGCTTTTTCACAACATTTTCTTGACTAGGTAGGTGTAGAAACATCTTAATGAGGAAAATCAAGATCTTGATCTGTATCCCTGAGGTGCTGGTAAAACACCAGTTGCTCAAAGCTTGTGCAACTGGATGCATTTATTGCTCCTCAGAGCTGTTCCCATAATCCATCCATAAAGAAAATGAAGCTAATCTGTAAAAATTACTTCTACCTTATTGAAAATCCTCATCAGATTAGAAGAGCAGGGTAAGCAGCAATGCAGCTTGGCTGGCACAGGTAAAGAGTGGTGGTAGTGTGTCTGCTGGTACTTGCCTGCTCCGCTGTGGTCACAGCCTGTCCCGGGGCATTCCCGGGGGACAAACCCTAGGGAAGTGGCTCCGATGGTATTTCCCAGCTGCACCACGCGGTGTAAGCTATCCTGCCTGACACCATACAGTGATCAAACAGTCCTCAGCCTAGAAAAATTTCTCGAAATATTTTCAACTCTTTATCCCTCTGTTTAGTGGCACAAATATCACAGGACAGGAAAATGAAGGTTGGCAGCACAGAGGAAGAAGCTCAAGGGAAGAAGGGGAAACTACTCTCAGCCCAACGAAGGACAAGAAATTCAGAAGTGTGACTTTTGGTTTAAGCATCCCATTGCCATTACATTTTCATGAGAAAAGAAACATCCATGCTCTGAAGGTTCAATTACTGACAGGACAGCATCAATGTAGGAAAAGCACTTAAGATTCTCAGAAAAGTCAGAAAACCTTAACTATGGTTTAAAAACTAATCCACCACCACCACATTGTAAGACCCCGATGAAACTTGTACGGAGCTTTAAGGCTTTCAAGGGAAATTTTAGACAGAGCACTAGCATTTCACGGATCAGACAATCCAATTTAAGGGTCTGCCTCTGCTAGGAAGTTTGTTGCTTTTACTTGCCTGCGGTGGTTAAAATGGCATCCTGCTCACCCAGCCACACGCCTCAATATGGGTGCAGTTGTGCATGTAATAGTAATTGCATTTGTACAGCTTATTTGCTTTGGTAAGCAAAATAAACTCTACCAAATAATAGAGTGTTCCCCTCAGCCCAGCACTGGGAAAACCATAAGTACAGAAAAATAAACTCACATCTCTGACAACATGGTTCTTTGTCAGTCTGTGTTTTCCAGTATAGACAAACATTTGAACACATATGGAGACAGGAGGTGAGCAAAGAACTGTGAGAGAAGATGAAATACCTCGCTTTCCCATTTGCATGGATTTACTAGTGCCTTAGCAATGATGTTTCACAGCGTATTTTCCCCCAGGAAAGGAGGAAATGGGCTAGTATCCCACTATCTTTCCCACCCTGTGTTATATCACCTCCAAATTAGCTCTACGCAGAAATAAACTCTCTCCTAAAGTAAGTATTTTTCTTCTAACTCAAGACTCTACCATTTCAAACACAAACTTGCTCCTCTTACACCAATTTCTTAACATTAATGGCAGGATACACAAAACAGGATTTCTGATAACATCTACTCTTCATGCATCTTTGAACCTTGGTCAGGATGTGATATTAGCAGAACCCCAGTTAAGAATATGAACCATTTTCACATGAGAAAACTTTGTTTCTCATGAGAAAAACTAAAAGGGACAGTTTAAAATCTCTTCTTTTCCAACCATTTTTTGGAAACATTTTTGAATTTTCCCCAAGATGCCTTCAAAATGAACAGTATCATAAGAACAGCGCATTGTTCTGATCAGAAATTTCAAATTAAAAATTAAAACCTAAGTAAACAGACCGAAATATAATCCTTGATTCAGTATCTGGAACTTGTTTTTTGACTACAACATGAAGATTTTAGGGGTTCATTCCAGCTCAGAAAGGGAGTGCTGCTCCAGCCGAAGCATCCTAGCTGGGGGAGAAGCAAAGCTGGCGGTAATGTTGGGAGCTGAGCAGAGCTGTGGGATTCATCTGTCATCCAGTTGCACCTTCATTTTGGAGGATGAAAGCAAGGCAACCAGAAACACCGTCCTGACTTTTGCTGACTCTCTGCTTTACCCATTTGGTTGCAGCATCGTGCATGTGGGGGGGGGGGGTGTGTGTGTGTAGCACCACCTAATCCACTCAAATGCACAACTAAGAAGTATTTCCTTAGATAACATACTTTCTGCACTGGGGCTATTTAGCTTGTTAGTCTCACAGCACCTCTCTCTCTCCAAATAGATCCACAATACTTCTTTGCCCAGTGTGGCTTCATGGATTCACAGCTGCAAACTGCTCTCCACCTCCTGCCACTTCTGCCTTTCCCCAGGGAAACCCAGCCAGCAGAAAACACATCGCCTACAAACCATCATCCTGCTTTTCTTTTCTCTTTGTTGTTTAAGCTGCCCTGTACATTTCTGGGATCCAGAACACCTTCTTTATGAAATAATCTAATCAGCCCCTTGGATCTGGAGCAGTATCATTAGCCAGCAGCTTAACAAGGTCGGTCAGAAGACGTGCGGTGCGGCACGGGGTCTCGGATCAAGGCTCAGTGTCAGGGTGTTCTCAAGTACTGCCAAAAGCATCCAAACCTCCCGAGTGCTCAGGTCCCACTTGTCGCATGGAGCTGGACCTGCATACAGTTTCTGCCTTTATTGTGCTCACCCCCCTGGTCTTCTCATCCTGTCACAAGCTGCAGGATCTACAAGTCATCGAGCACCTGACGGATGGTTTCTGAAAGTTCTGCTGAGCTCACACCTCCCCATGACAGCAGGGAACACCCGTCCTCCAGCAGGGCCGTTCCAACGTTCCCCTTGCATCAGCAATCCTGAAGCTCTGCTTTGCTGGGTAGACTCAACACTTGCAAAAAAAAATGGGCTGGGAGAGCAGGAGAGCACCCTGGCCTGCACAGCACAGAGCATGGGCTCATTCAACGTTTGTGCAACTTGATTCAAATTGGTTTAAATTTCCTCTGTGGTTTTTCCTTCACACCATCTGCTTTTGGATAAAAAAAAAAAAAAAAAAAAAGAAAGAAAAAAGATTCTTCTTATCTAGATACTCATTTCTACATGTGGTTTCATTAGGCTGGTGAATGAGGTTTTGTTATCCTTTGCAAGCCACCGGAGTGGTGAACGGGTGAACGGAACTGGCTCATGAATAACGGATGCTCAAAGAGGTGGAGGGGGAAAAAAAAAAAACAACAAAAAAAACCCCAAAGCTCACTTATCCTTGTTCTTGATGCTATTGAAGTAGGTTTTCATTAGCTGATAAACACACTGACAGTGCAATTACTCCAAGAGAAATCATCATGCAGAACAAATCAGTACATCCACAAGGCTGTCTCCATTCTCCAGCCTCCAAGGGGACCGCTTCCCCCATCAATCGATGCATAGGGGAAGGAGATGCTAATTCTTCCTAGTAATACTTTGCCTTTCATCCGGGATTTTCAAAGCACTCAGCACTGAGCATTTGTTTTGTTAATGTTTAGAGGACCCAAGAGA
Organism: Trogon surrucura; assembly: GCA_020746105.1. NCBI lineage: Eukaryota > Metazoa > Chordata > Aves > Trogoniformes > Trogonidae > Trogon > Trogon surrucura. The sequence goes on along the minus strand of CM036627.1, from coordinate 15,223,952 downwards.
GCGAAGGACTTCGCTCCATTAGGAAATTGATACGATCAAAACTGCATCATCCCTGTGCGGAAGACTATGGTCTGACCAGACCAAACAGACATGGTGCATCAGAGGAAACCAAGGCAAAGGATCTTGTGTATAATTACCCATTGAGATAATTATGAATACAATTCTGTCTCCCTCTATCTCAGAGTCTTATTCACTGTGAATGTTGCAGCCATGCTCCCTGCACCAGAGGCACAGTATCCCCATGCAGCAGATGGGAGAGGCCAAAGGAACTTTTGACTTGCAAGAAGCCAGAGAAGTCAAAGAACAGAGACTTACTCCTCTAACCTCTAAAAAAAAGGCTCCCAGATATTTCCCTGATAAGCTACATCTCAAATACCTGCACAGAGACAGAGCTGCTCTAAATGCCAGGAAAAAAATGTGTGGAAAAATGTCTATGTGAACAACAGTCACTCCTCTTTTCAATTTCGATATTTTCCTCCAAAGCAGAGTGTTTTGTGTATTACTTAAATCTATAAATACTTTATGTATCTGAGAGAAATGAGACAAGGTCTTGCCAGTTTAGGTACCATATGCCTACGTACATATACTTATGTATAGAAATATATGCATGCACAACACTCCACTATTCTAACACTCATTTTTTTTTTCGTTCAGAGACGGCTCATTTCTTTCCCTTCTCTTCTCCTCCTTTGCAGGTTCACAATAATGAAGTTAGGCCTGGCAACATTAGCGAAGCACTTATTTAATCCACCCTTTCAAATTCAACTGATATCTGCCCAGATAATATCAAGAGAGCAGCTGAGGCCCCTTTGTCAGCAGCCTTGAAGGAGTCATAAGCAAAAAGATAATAAGAAATCTTATTACTGGCTTGGAGACGAGAGAAAGAGAAAATAGGGATTTGGAGAGGCGTATAAGACAACATCGACCCTAGGCAAATGCATGTGAATAGGGCTTTCAAATGCAGTACATCAGGAGAGCCCTATAATAGGGTTTTAAATGTGTATATCACACCTAACCAATTAAAAAGGCATTTTATCAGATGTTGGGCAGCTCTGTCTCTGTCAGGACACAGAAGTAAATACTTATCCTCAGCTGAAGAAAATAACTTGCGTTTCTGTTTCAAGTCCAGGGCATGAATTTTCTTCTGTTCTCTCCCATTCTACAGCATCAACAAACAAAAATGGCATTCTCAGTTTACAGAAGATGCCTTTATGTACCTCTTCAGAAACACTGAAACTCTTTGCATGTATCTGGCAATGCCACGTAAATCTTAAAATGCATTGCAGAAGTTGATTCCAGTAACAAGATGCTTTTGAAATACGCTATCCTGAAGAGTAATAGCACTGCGTACTTGCCTGCAAAGTAACTGAAGTCACCTTATTCCTTGGAGTTTCTCAAAAAACAGACACATGGCATATTTTTTTATGAATTATTTCTCTCTTATTTCTCACAGAGTATTGCGTTTTTTGCAAATTTTGACCAACGGGCTTTTTCATAGTTGGAGCCATAAACAATAAAGGTTGTTCTAGCCCTGCAAAGAAGACACAGCTATTAAAAGAAATCACAAACAACAGCCTGATCACCAGAACGATCCACACAAACTCTTATGATAACTGTTACATCCAAATTAGTGATTCTTTCACCTCTGTCCTGGCAGATAGAGCTCCAGTACACCACTGTTGAAGCTTGCATAAGATGGGAGAGGAACCTTTGCTAGTGAAGGCACGAGGACCCACCATCACTATACCTTCAAAGCCAAGACTGAAACAATGCTTTGAGGAAGACATTTTCATCAATCTGACTCTAAGAAGCCAAAGGGAGAAGAGGATGGCTTGTGGTTAAGAACAGACAGCTCTCGGTAGCGGATCTTCACAAGGGGAAGTCTGTATCGTTTCCCAGTTTGGGGGGTTGGAAACCTGAGACACCACGGAGGTGAAGTGGTTTGCCAAGGGCCACTCATGGTTACTCTGCTCCTTTTGGTTTATTAATAAACTCTCCATACACTGACTCAGCTGGAAAATATGATGGCCTCTAAAGCTAGATGATAGCTGGTTTACGGCCCAAAAAGGTAACACCAGTTGAGCATATTCCTAAGAGTGTTTCTAAAACTAAAGTTTGATGCAAGCACTCATTCGTCACAGCTGGTCTCACCCCAGAAGATAAAGCCTATTGTGCTTTGCACTGCGTCCCACTGGAAGCAGAAATAGTCACCTCAAACAATTTGCATGTGGGGTGGGGTTTTTTTTTTTGTTTTTTAAGTTCAAAACCGGAATAAATAATATCTTAAGTTGGCCCAAATACTTGGCTTCGCATGACCCATTTCTGACTACGATGACTGCACACACATCATTTACAGGTCACCAAACTGTGCCTGGCAGTAGCATTCCACCCCTGCACCTGACCACTGAGAATCTGAAGCCTTTTCATCACCACAAATTTGGGTGCAGAATCATAATTTGCAATGGTTATATTAACCGTGGATCAAATACACAGTCAGGACATGGATCCACTGGCCTGACCACTTTTGGATTTGAGGATTCTTCATAAGCTTAGGCCATACTAATTTGAAAAATCTCAGCCTAGCCCATATCAGTTCTCCTTTTGATTGAATCCAACACAGGACCCAACATCAATAAAAGGTAAAGGTGAGCAGTAGCCTCCTTTGCTGCTCTTACAAAGACTAACTAGAAGCCATAAGTCACTCACCTTGTACCCTAGCCCACCCTGACCTGGGGGAAGGTGTGAAGTGCTGAAGATAGATCTGCTCTGCATTAGGTTCGGGATTTAAACAACAAATGAATCAAAATGCAAAATCCGGTTTGCAACAAAACTATAGACTGAGACCATAGGTCTACTAGGCAATGCAAACACCGCGCATGCTGTTGCAATAGGATCCTCATAGGGACTGCTGTGCAACCCCATGTTGTTCCAGCTCCCGTGCCGCCTTACCCATGTGGTCACGTCTCTGCTCAGAACACTTGGGAGCTGTGCTGACTTAGTTCAGCTCTGTGCCTAATCAAAATTAAAAGCCTCTTAGAAAGACCGCAGTCTGCCAAGACTTCAAAGGAAAGGTTAGTTAAGCAGCACGACTACCTGCAGACCCAGAGGAACAAGATTTTCTTTTACTGTCATAACTGAAAAGTCTATGACTGTATATGGCTGCGCGTCCTGGCAGGGAGCTGTGCAAAGAGCTCCTTCACCTCTCCATGTTTCGCCCTTCACTGAAGAATTATCCCTCCCGCCCTAGCAGTTCTCTTCCATAGCTGCTACATCAACAAGGCACTTCTCCAGCCTCAAGGATCTGCTTCTCCTCTTCAGTCTCTCCACAGTTAAGAAGCACCAACTTTAAGAGCTGACAGCTTAGGGTAATTGTGGATACCTCCCGTGTTCACACATCCATCTACAGACCATGCCTTGCCAGCCCCCAGTGAACACGTCAAGAGGTGATTCCCTGGACCAGGGCAAAGGGATCTGCAGAGCTTGTGACACTTTCAGTAATCACAACTGCTTCTGGCAAGTGGGTGTCTCTGAACGATATTTAAGAAGTTACCGCATTCACTGACACATTTGCACTCTTTCCTGTTGACGTCTAAACATGCAAACAGATGTAGCCTGGCTTTCATGGACATTTCACTCCGTGGGCATCAGATGCTGAAGAGCAGGCAATATTTGAGCACAGTTCAGTGTACCATGCTAGATGCAACAAGCCTACCTTATTCTGCTGCAGGCTTTGATACCTGCCTGACTTTGCACAGCCTGTCTTTGGTTCCACAGAAATTCATCAAGATGCTCACACTCCCACCCTAACTGCAGCCTTCCTGCCCAACTCTGAATTCAATCTAATCACCAGCTTATTGCCTATATTTGATTAGTGCCTATGAGTGGCAGGAAACAGGGAACATTCTATAAAGTGGAAATCAGTACCAGGCTCGATAAAACTTGATAAAAATTATCTCTGGAAAGAAGCGTACTGATGGTGTCTGAAATCAGAAGCTCCATAACAGGGTAAAATTGTCTGTCCAGAGCCCTACGTCTTGGTGCTGCCTCTGTGCTAGCCTGTATAAAACTCTCTAGATACCCTAGGAGAAAGATGACAGCAATTTTATCCAAAAAAATTTTTAGATGGATGATAAAACTAATACAGGAGATAAAGACAGGAGGAAAATACAAGGTGTAGGGAGAAGAAGCAGAGCAGTCAGAGGAGCAGCCCAGCTATGCTTTCAAGATAAAGGATCCTCTCTGTCATGCACACTATTTTGAAGAGCAACGCTCGATTGCAAACCCATGCCAAAGCCACTGTAGCATCCAGGGAAGCCCAACGAATACCTGATACCAAAGAACACCCTGAGAAGCTGTATACTCCATCCTTAACAAGGGGATAATATCTGGAAATTGTTGTCACAGAAAAGGGAGGTAATCACAGCTCCAGCTACGCAGAATGCACTCAGCCCTTCGTGTGGCACTCGCATTGCTTCCAGAGGTGTCTGTACAGAGGTGTCCAGATGAGAACACAGTTGGAAAACACAAGAAACACATTGTCAGCTTTGCTGTTCCATTTGTAGAGCTAAGATATTTTCAGCTATATGTACAAAATTCAATTTAGATCTTCCTCGAGTTTGGTAATTAGAAGACTTACTTCTATTTTCTGACCAACCGTGTATTTTCAGGGAGGGGTATGTTAGTTTTGGGTGTAAAATACTGATCATCAGTTGCTTCTTTCACAAGTGCAGACAGCTATCCTGCTTCCCTGGTTTAACTCATCACTAGATCCCTGGGAAAAGCAAGCTGGCTTTGTTCAAGGCTTGTTACAGCAGGAAACAAGACACTCAGTAGTGCTGAAGTCTTCTCATGACACCAGCTAAAACTGCTGTCAGAATTAAACCGGCAATCTCTCCAAAAGTTCAAGTAGAGGAGCGACGCCTGGAAACGAAGCAAGGAGGGGCTACTTTTTCTGTGCAACAGCTGGGAAAGAAAGCCACAACCTCCTTTTCAAGCCCAGCCCTCATTTAACTGGAAAGATTAGAACCAAATCAAACAGTAAGCCACTCTCAAAATGACAAACTGGGAGGACGACACATGCAAGCAAGCAGTCTGCATACAAAAATCAGTCAGTTGAAGAAGTAACTGCTTTAGTTTCCTCCTAGAAAGCAAACTAAGGAGTTAGACATAGCTTGACTCCAAAATCTCCCATCCTTCCCCACACTCCTTCCAAAGCAGACATAAAAAGCAGCTTTCAGGGGATCCCTGTAACACTATGGGGAGGCAGCACAACACAACACAAAGTCTCCAGCCCGGATGGTGAACTCCCACTTGGTATCGAGGACCCAAATCCCAACCCCACAGCCCAGCTGGCTCTCCTACATGTGAAACCAAACGGGCTGGCAGCTCTGAGTGGAGGTAGAGTTGTAGGAAGCCAAAAGGGGAAAACACACATTTACAAAACATACTGGTTTGGGAGTGCTACAGCATCTCATGGTGACACAGCTTTACAGAGTGGCTAATTGAGCCCAAGCAGGATGCAGGAATTCCGCTCCGATCTCATTCTCTGTGCCAGTGCTATAAGGACAGAATCAAAAAGAAGTTAAGTTTGACTGAGAGGCCTCTTTGCCATTAGGGATGGCCACTGCAGTTGGGAGGCTCTTTTGGCACTGGCAACCTGGTTCTTGGGCAGAGGACAATGGGAAAGGCACCTGCTGCTCCCTTCTCCTTGGGACAGGGCTGTAGCCGCAGGGCCCAGGCAGCCCAGCGGAAAGCAGAGCATCTCTGTTCTGGTTCCTGTATGAAATGAGTGAAAGGACCAGGTATAAGAACACGTACATCAATAAGAATTTCTTGGACCTTCCCCCACTTTTACAACTCTGCCAGACCACACCAAGCACCCCGTCTCTGGTTTCAAGGAAGTGCATGTGTCAAAGCACTTTAGTAATCTTTATTTTTGCTTTGTCTGTAACTAGAAAGCACATGGGTAAATTGAATACCAGTGATTACTTTAACCATTAAAGAATTTTACAGTATCTCAAATGAGAGCATTTCACCACCAACAACAAAATCTTCACTAAAACCAGGGAATGTCCAGGCACCACCCATGGTGAACAACTGGTATCTCTCTGTGGTTTGACAGATATTTCCATCCTAGAAACTGTTGCTTTTATGTCTTTGGAAATATTACTCAAAGCCCACAACATCTTGTGAAGTTTTATAAACTGGAAAAGCATAATTAAAATAATTAATCCCGAGTCTTGGAGAAGTAGTGTCTCAACTGGATTATAATCCAAGCAATTCTCCAGCCCTCCTCCCTGAACACGAGCTCATACACAGTTGCTGAAGATTCAATAACAACTAATTTTTGCACCACAAAAACCTAGCTGTCTTTGCTGACAGAGTTCCCATTCTCCAAGCTATATTATTGTTGTTACAGGAGCACAAAAGAAAATATCCGACAATGACAAATTAAACAGATTCCGCCAAGTGCCTCGGCTCTGTACAAAGAGCAGATGTTAAAACCTTCAAGTGGTGTCAAAATATCTCTCTCAAAAGTGGCAGGTTTTGAATGGTTTGGTAATTAAAAACTGTGAAGATTCTTGGCTTTAGTTCAGCACACTTCACAGCCACAGGAAGGTTTATTTCTTCCCTCCGCAGTGCCAGATATTGATGCACGACTGAGATATTTAAAAAACGAGTCAGCCACCAACTTCCATGAGAGAATGGCAAAACCCCAACATCTGCAGAGACTGTTCACATAGCATCAGTCTGCTTGTGGAACAAAGAGAAAAATTTGCAAAACCACATAAAACCGCAACCAGTGTTCACACCCTGCAGATAAGGGAAGGGTTTCTTCCCACAGGCATTGCCTGCTCTGAACGGAGAATGAGTTAAACCAGAACCACAAGGACGACTTTACCAGCGTGTACCTCAAAGCTGTAGCCACTTTCTTGGGTAAGTCTCTAACAGAGCACCAAATCCTCCCACTACAATGGTCCAACTCATTCAGCAGCAGAGAAAGAAGATGACCCCTCTTGTCCCAGCAGCAGGAGAGCAAGTACCTCATGGAGATATTAAACACAACCTCAAGGGGAAGAGCAAATGACAAGCAGAGGAAGTTCATGCATGACATGGAAGCAACCAAAACCCAATCACCTTAGGTATTACCCAGAGGGAGCTCTGTTTTGAACGAACTGAATAGGAGGCTCCAAAGCCGTCATCCTTTGGCCAAACTCCATCACTATTTTAAGAGAAGAACTGGGTATATTCCTTCTAGGATATATAGAGCACACTGAAATGTGCAAACTCCCCCATAAATATGTTATAGATCAAGGAGAGAACCAAGTCCTCTTTTTACACCAAAAATATTTTCCACACAAGAGCCACGTTAGTAATTACATTTTCTTCCCTAAAGTGGTGCACACCACGGGTTAGTCATATACCTCCCATTGACTCTAATGAGAGCCTTATGGCTAGAACAGCAAACAGCTTTTTCCAGAACATGGTGGGTGTAAGTAATTTCTATTTTAATAGGCCAAGAGTAGCGAGAAAGAAAATACAATTTCCCCCTGCATGCTTGGAAGTGGAAGAAATATGGCATCTGTGTTCTCTGCCTCATGTCAGGGACTTGAAACACATCTTCAGATTAGTTCTTGAAACTTTGTGACAAGACAAGAAACTAATTTTCAGGAGAGATTTTTTTTGCTCAACTTGCTCCTTGCTATAGAATGAACAACTTCCCCATGGAAAGGACAACACCAAGATACAGGCATGAATGCTGATCAACACAATCTGAGTTTGAGGAAGATCATACAGAAAATTATGTACATTGTCAGTGGTTCAAGGCTGGTTTATCTAGATTACCAGAACTGAAGTGAGGGGGAGAAGAAAAAAGTCTGCTCCAAAAAGCTATGACATTTTACATAAACTTGAATTCTGAAATGGAAACTCACTCCCTCAAACCTATACTTAGAAAGAAAATCCCTAAAAAGTACAGTCTGCAATTTCATTTAGGAAAATCGAAAACAATCTTGTAACTGAGGATTTTTGAAACACTTCTGAAGCTCCTTAAAATGCCTAAAGCTCAGCTGTTTCCAAGCTGACAAGCTGGGCAACAGACCTGAGAACGAGGTTGTGAAGGGTATTTTAAGGCAGAGGACTCTTGCATGGTGCACACAGCTATGAGCAGGGATTTCACCTCCAGAGCAGCCCACACGGTGCAAGCTTGGAAGCCCAGATTGCTCTGAAGCATGGAGACAGTTCAACTTCCAGCTGCTTTTATCTGATGGTTCTGTTATTCCAGAGAGCCTATTAACAATAACCTTAATATTTGTGCAAGGTTTCAAAACCCTACACAAACAGCAACTAAACCCCTCAACAAATTTGTGAGGTAAGCAAATGAGTGTTATAATTTCCATTTCATAGATGAGAAGCCTAAGACACATACAGGTTAAAGCAAATATTTTCAAATGAGCAGGTGAACAAAATGAACCTGCATTTCTGCTTGAGTAAAAAGCCAGGCTGGAGACACATACAGACACACAAATATGCTTCTGTGCACATACAAATCCAGTCAAACTGGAGACTTGGGTCGCGGGTGCTTCACCAGGCTCTGCTACCTTGCTCAAGGACATGCGGCGAGCGAGTGGCAAAGGAATCCTGCCTTAAATTCTGCTCAATGCTCAAGCCCACATTAGTCTCAATTCAGATTTTTAACCAAATACAACACAGAGGTGGAGATCTAAATACAAGTAAGTTCCTACGATTTTCACAGAAAAGGGATAAAGGTTCAACTTCTCTCTTCAAGAGAGAAAAACTGCAGTGGGAACACAGATTTTACCAAACACTTCACATTAGAGAAAATCTTATAAATGCAGCCCAACGGGAAAAGATTCAAATGGGTGTGTTAATGCTGGAGACAAAGTCAATGAATCTCAGTTCCAAACCCATGGGAAAACGGGCTTTGTCAGCTTTGGTGCTCACAAACTCTTACAGGATTTTTAATGCTTTATCTGTGACCACCTAAGGAAAGCAGCATCAGGTCAAGGGGAACATTGCAAAAGTATAATAAAGATCTCTTCCTCCAAACTATTATATTACTTGCAAGTCTGGTTGGATATTCAGGTTTCTGCAGGAGCAGGGTACACACACCTTCATGCAGAGGGTGACAAATCTTTCTGCGTGGAAGTTTTTTTAAAAATATATTTGTCCAGGTATTTAGGTAGGGCATTTTATCATCTTGCTCTTATAAATCCACATAAACATCACAACTTCTAGAAAAAAAGGATTAGTTATTAAAAAGCACAAACATGAGCAAGAAAGCATAGTTTTCTTCTTTTTTTTCCTAAGACCTCAAAAAAAAAAAAAAAGGACACATCCAAAGTCATTTATGTCCAGAAGGATAAAGACTCAAAATGAACAGTGCATCAGAAGCAGCACAGGCTAATTTATATGATCCAAAAACCTTTTGTACAGAGTATGCTCAACTGTGAAACAGGTTTGATCACGGGCCAAGTTGTGTTTCCTGGGCTGATGTGTGATTATCCAGCATGACTTTGCATTATAGCACAAGGGCACCGGTGTGAGCTACAGTAGGCAGCTCCAGAGAAATCACAGGTGAAGAGCCAAAAGCCAAGCATTTTCAACACAGAAAAAAAATCCACATTTTCATTTCAAGTACAAGAAGCTTTGAGGTGGGTCAGAGCTTTTAACGGGGAAGGAGAAGAGTAAATTGCCTGATTTATACAAAGTAAAATCCAGTCCCTTACGTGCTTTTACTGCTGAAATATAAACAGATTAGCTACACCAAATTGATGACGGTGACACTTATCTTGAGAGTCAAGATGCAAAGTAACAAACATGGATTTGCTGTCAGAAGCACATGGAGTAAGACCTAGATTTTCATAAACCTCAGCTGTTGCTCAGGCAACAGCCACTTTTAAACAGCTGACACGCAGACAGCATTTTCACAAACCTAGCCCATAGCATCTCTCTGACTCAGTTTACTTGCTGCAAGCAGGGATGAGAACCTCAGGGCGAGAGAAAGGAGCCTGTGCTTCATGGCCCTTGCATGAGGAAAGCCTCCCTGGGGTCACTATAAAAGCTGATGCATCCCAGGGAGAAATCTTTGCTGTTCACTACGTAAACAAGAAAGACCTGAAGCCCAGAAGGCAGCTACGAGGCCGGGGGAGAGCCTGCACTCCCCAATCTCCTTGCCTTCCCCTCTGTTGAAGTGCAGCATTTCAGTCCTCCAAACACATTAGCTTGGCTATTTAATTTTTCCTCCCTCGTGCAGCCCATAGAAAAGCAATTATTTCCCTGCTAGCCTCGTTCCTTCTCACCTCGTCCTATTGTTCCAGCTCATCCTGACTGTCTGCGTGGGAAGAAGTGCTTAGTAAAAGAGTACAACATGTGTTATTATCAGATTTTTCTTTAGGTTTTCTAGCAAAATGGTACAAGTGTGTCAGCATGTTTCAACTTCTCTTGCTGAGCAGTTTGGATATAGGCTCAGAGTTGTTTGGTATGGAAATCTGGCAGCAAAGTTCCGTTTCAGTCTGTTCTCTCAGAGCACCGAGCTGAATTACTGAATTACTTCACATTTAAGTATCATATGCAAAAAAAAAGAAAGATATTTCTTGCTCGATGAAATACTCAATGAAACACAAGCAACCTGCATGGATCTGCATACTGCAGCAACAAAATCCTCTTATTTTATTTCTCTCCTCAGATCAAACAACCTTGGGCGCTTTCAGACTTGGACACCATTAAAATCTGTATTTTCCAGCAAGCAGTAAAAGGTGCATGAATAACTGAATGGAGCAATAGGGCATAAATGATTTTTAGGTGGCAAGTCACACCGGTCCTTACTCAGGATGGAGGATAGGACTGGGAACTGTGGGACCTCATGCAAGTATTGTATTTTAAATAATTAGAACAAGAGCTCTAAGTAACATTTGAGGAGGAAGAAAAATGAATCACAGATAAACAAATAAAAGCAGTAAGTGACCATCATGCCACAGGCAAGACCATAGCAGGCACGCAAATAAGCTTCAGTGCTAAGGAGAGGGGACAGAAGGAAAAAAGGGATTCAAACGCGGAGGCAAAGCCAAAATACCCAAGAAATGTTGCTTTGATTTTTCCCGTGCAGCAGCACTGCAGTTACCTGGAGTGACCCTACCAAAGGAGCCCAGCAGCAACAAGGGTTTTGCTGTGGCCACATTGTCATAGAAATGCAGGGTATTTTCTCAGGTTAAAAAAGGAACAAGACAGTCCCCTCCGTGCATGACTGTAAAGCAGCAGCCTCCCTGCTGACCCCGCAGAGGTAAAAAGGCAGAAAGACAGGAAGGTTTAGCTGAAATTAAACAGAGAGTGGATTAGCACGGGATTTTTATCCTTGACCTGGCTTTCTCTGTTGCAGACAGCTTACACTCAAACACACTGGCAAGAGAGAGAGGGCAGACAAGTGATGCAATTTTGCCTTGGCACAATCAGAGGGGGGGAAGGAAGTTATCTGTGCTTTTCTGTATACAAGGTAAAATTCGTTTCCTACAGTCACAGGAAAGCTTCTCCTTCCTCCTTTCCCAAAACCACCTATCAGTATTCAACACAGCGATACCGAGTCCCGTGCAAGGTTGCTTCCACTTCCTCAGGAATAAAAAAAAAATTAAACAATTAATAAGTAACTGAATAAATAAATTGCATCCTCCACACATCCAAGATTTACATTTGAAAACAAATGGAAGAGATGCAGACAATGCAAAACGTGCAGACCTGGCACTTCAGGCTACAGTTTAGTGGTCACGGTAGTGCAGGGTTGACAGTTGGACTAGATGATCTTAGAGGACTTTTCCAAACTCTGATTCTATCAAGGAGGATTCTCCTCAGCCAGTTCAGAAAAATGCACATGAATCAGAAACAAACCCTGAGAAGTTTGCTGCTGTCCTTTCATTCACAGCATGAGGGTTTCCCTTCCCCAGCCACTTTTCACAGACAGAAGTTGCATCAATAACCACTCCATCCTACACTCCGGGATGAGACACTGTAGGCAGGAGTTGGCTTTCAGTTAAAATACAGTCCGGAGCATTTTCTCCATTTAGCCTAGCAGTACAGCCCGCAGCCCACCCCGCGCTGGCAGACTGTCTGAGGAACGTCTGCCTAAAATAGTTGTGTATGTTGTTAACTACAAACCAGTTCCGCTTCAAGTGTCATAGAGACAGCAACTACTTAAAAACTTCCTCAGAGCTGGTAAAAATCATAAGGTCAGGTGATACTGGCTTGGTTTTTCTGAGCTATGGCACACAAGAAAGCATCTTGCAGCACTCCTCTCCCCACCCCAATCCCACGGTGGCTCTGCAGCCCAGCAGGACGTGGCTGGAGCTCCCCAGGGCTGCGGCGGCCACCTCGGCACCCGCTTGGGATCCCAGAGACCAGGAGGACTTCGAGGTCCCCATCTCACCAGCCACAACAAACCCATGCACTCAGAACATGAGGTGGCACTAAACCAGCAGAGCAGCTTTGAGAGACAGAGCTCTTCTCCCCAGTCCCCAGCTCTGCCCAAGTAGCCAAGGACTACGAGATGGTGACATGTCTATCAACGTGAAGGCTGATGCAGGCATAAGGAATAGCCACAAGGCCGCCCCCCCCATCCCTCTGACAAAAGAGATACCAACATTTCCGGCAGCACAACCAAGATTGTCCCTTTTTGCACTCAATTTTTAAACAACCCAAGAAAAACCCATACTGCGACTACCTTGGAATATCCCAGCCAACCAAAACTTGTCGTATTTTCTTTTGAGGCTTTTTCTCCACTCTTTTCTTCTTATACCCTTGAAATACTCAGCAGGTGTGGATGATCCCACGCACTTCCGCAGCCACAGACCTTCCTTATCCCAAGACCATTCTGCTCAGTTTGAAACTCTACAGAGTTACCAGGGTGTTCAGAAGGAATAGCATTAAACTAAGGTGTGACCTGCATCTCGGGACACTGTGTTCTCTGAGCAAGCAACACCTGCCCTTCCTGAGAATTTGAAAATAAGGACGTCTTTGCTACTCTGTCACAAATCCCTATTCAGTATTTCAGTTCAATGGACTTAACTTGCTCTGGCATATAACACAGCCAAAGGGAAAATGTTCCCCTGAGCAGCTGCAGTTGCTTGTTTTGAAGTACAATAATCCTGTGTAGCTCCTCAGGATGGATCACCAGAAATGTTGGGATTCTGTGATGTTAACAACCCATCCCAAGATGACACATGTAATCCTTTGGCTTTAAAACAAAAGCAAACCGAACCACATAGGGGACAGTCTCCTTCAGATCCCGTCATCCTCTGGAAACACAGTCCAGGAAATGTTTTACCCACTTCTGCATTGGAACCATCTTGCCAGCCAAGTGAAGCAGCAGATTAACATCCCACAGAAGCATTCTGGTCTGAGTTTGAAGATATAACATTGCTATAACTTCTTCAACAGGAGAGGCAGGAAAGAACAAGAACTACCCAAGCACTCATCTCTAGGGCTGTCCCTGAAGCAATAGTTCAAGATTAGCTCACACAAACTGCTGGGGCAGCTGAGCTTTCTGGGGTCAGAGGAGGAGATTTTAGTCCTTAAGCAGTTTGGCTTATGCGAGTCAGACGCTCTTGGAGCAATCTATGAACACACGTGCATTTTTACATGCATCGCCTTACCCATTTATTGATTAACAGCAACAGACTCTGTCCTTTCTTCAGTTCCTTAATGCCGATGCTGTGACTGCAATTCAGCTCTGCAGAAAGGAGGAAACTCTAACAAAGCTGGGGGAATCAATACGTGACAACTATAATTCTCTGCTCAATAATTACACAGAATTTACACTGCTGAGTAGGCTCCCTCCATTGATTTTTACAAAAATATTTACTGCAGCAGAAACACAGGTGTAAGGTTATGTTTTGAGGTTCTGCCTTTTCAGGGCATTGATTTCAAAATAATAACCAATATCATATTGTACAATGCTTTAATACCTTCATCCAGAAACACACCTCCACACAGACAGGCATCCGTGCCTAGAGTGTTCTTTTCCTCTCTCTATTTCTCTTCCTTCCCTCAAAAAATTCCAAAGGGTTCCCAGATCAATTGCTCACAAATCCTGCTCTCAACTACCTGCTGCAGACTTCCCAAACAAATCACATTGCAGTTTAGTAACTCTTAAGTATTGCTCAAAGTCTCAGTAACAAATGAGTTACGTTACAGAAGGTCTTGAGTCCAACAAGAAAGGAGAAGCATCCCTGGAATCAAGACAACGAGCACCACCCCATGACACAATTTCAGGGCTGTCAAGATCACCGGACAAGTACACTGCTTTACTATCTCAGCGCCAAGTTATTATAAAGCTAGACAGTGCTCAGGCTGTAAATTACACTGTCATGGGGAAAAAAAAAAACAACCAACTCCATCCTGATACCAAAAACTCTCTGAGTATGTTCTGCAGATCTGGGAGGGGAACTGAGAAGGGAAGAAAACACCACAATGTCACTGTCTAACTCTGAAGCAAACCTGTATTTTATATGAAACGTGAGCATCTGGTCATCCAGTCTTAGAAACAATAGAAAAGAGGACTAGGAAGGAGACACAAGATGGCACAAGGAAATTAGAAATATGGAATGGAAATATGGAAGGCGAGAGCCACTGGCTTGGAATTTAAGATGAAGACAAGAGATGACTGAATTGTATGGAAGAGGTGAATAAAAAACAACTAGTCTTCTAGGGCTTGTAGGTACCCACACAGATGTCAAACTGATCTAAAAAGAATTTATTTGTGGAACTTGCTGTTGCAAGATGTTGCAAGGCCTAAAATATAAATCAGCTTAAAGTCAGGTTGGATAAATTTGGAAAGTATAGGCTCCCTAAACACAGCAATGGTCCAGATACAGCCTCCAAACCAAACCACTGAAGTGTCACAGAGGCTGGCTGCACACACCCAGGAGATGATCATCCTCACCTTGTGCTGCTTCTTCCACACTTCAACATTTGTTACCAGTTACTATGTGAGACAGGGTGCAGGCCAAGAGGGATTCTGGCCACAGCTGTTCCCCAGATTAATGTGGCATAGAAATCCCTGAACTCTTGCCAATACAAATGGCACAAACGTGTACGCAAAGGGAAGGGCAATTTAGTAGCACCACGGAAAGATGAACATAAAAGTGCCCCCAATTTCAAGGAAAAAAAATAACCATTGTCTAATTACCTCCCTGCTGCTGATACTGTTCAAAGTAAGATGGACCATGAATCCAAAATCGGTTTTTCACAAAACACCAGTGTACAGCAGCTCCTATGGACTCTTAACAAAAGAAACTGCCCTTTCTCTTTAAAATGAGAAAGGAAAGTGTAAGCTTTAGACCCAAGAACAGAGGTCTGGATCCAAACTAATAAATCACACTGGCACATACAGACGAGAGGTAACTATATGGCTTTCTGTATTTTCCTCTTATTTGCAATCTTTTGAATTTCATTTTCTAATTTTCTAGACGACATAAAGGAGCTGTGTTTTAACTCCAGGGGGAAAAAAAGAAAACACCACAAAAAAAAACCCAAACGCAGAAGGTCAATACTGCATAAGGAGTCTCACTTCTCTTGGTTTTCCCTCCTGAGAATGTTGATACTGCTAACACACCATGAATTTCGTAAGAATGGCTCGTTACCTAAGTAATGAAACATTATGGTTTTTTTCCCCTCCCTGCCCTTAAACTTTTCCAAGAGCAGAGATTTTTAGGAGCATTATCAGGGTAACTCATCATGGAGGGTGCAGGAGCCACAGCTGGACGTGCGGCGCTGGGTGCAGCGTTCACATCAGGGGAACCTCTTCCAGGCACCCTGCGCAGCCGTGCCATGACAAATGGCAGATCAGCATCTGACGTGCTAGGGGAGAGCTTGCTGTTGCCTACTGTAATTACAAGCAAAGCGGAAAGGCAGAGACAAGGCTTCCAGGAGACAAGCATTAGGAAGATTTGTTGAACAACATTTCTTGGGGTGGCAGTGGGCCCCTTCAAAACTTCCTCCTTAAGTTTTCCCTATGCTGGGGACACACCAAAACGGCACAAGTTGCCACAAGAGCCATGAAAGAACAGTAAGAGGAATAAAACAAACACCCAGGCTACAGAGTAATAAATATTTACTGACTTTCCTTTTTGCACGTTGTGGAAACAGATGCAAAAAGAAGTTCAGTGACTCGTGGGAAGCGAGCCAAAATCAGCTTTTCAGCTGCTGCAAACACGCGGAGTCACAGGAACAGCTCGTATTTACCTTCTTAGCGGTGCAAAACATGCCTGTCCGTCCAGGACAGACCTGGGATACTGAACTCTTCTCCCAACCTCTGACATCCCTGCTGCCCTCCACATGTACCAGTCCTCCGAGGTCTATGTGCTCGGCAGCCCTCCGTGAGCAGCTCCCTCTGTGCCAGGCAAGACAGCCCACTGACAACCAGCCTTCAGAAACATGGATTCTTTAACTACTTATTCAGCAAGCACTGTAAGACATAGTAGCTGTTGCTCCTTTGTCAGGAAGCCAAAAATTTTCACAGCTTCTGTTGTCCAAGGCCCAAACATCAGCTCCTTCTCTTCTCTTGTGATGAGAACCTGTTTTTGTACCTTCACTCAACTCTTTTCAATGAAGCCTGGTATATTCTCTTAGACCTCTTTCAACATAACCATGCACTAAAGAAACTGTTTGTTCTCTTGTCGCGCTGCCAGAAGCATGCAAATACTACAAAAAGCCACGCAGAAGCAACACAACTGTATTTTGTTTGGCTTTTATACTTTTTCCCGAGATTAAAGGCAAGCCCCACCATCCAAAATATAGCTGAAAAAGAAAAATCAACTGCAATATACAGGGAAGAGGCTTAGGACCAACTGGTGTCATGAAGCTTGAATCCAAGGATCCCAAAACCAAACTTGTCTCACAGTCAACAATGTGGCTTCAAACGGGATGGGTGAGAGTTTTAATTTCCATCCTTTCCCAGTGGCTTTAAAGTTACCAGTTCCACCTAATATCTCAAGTGACAGGTTGGCTCACAGGTGACACAGAGGCACAGCTGCATCTTTACAGTTATTGAGCTGATAACCTATCAGTCAAGAAGTGAATGTGGCAAACTATTCCCGAGCAACTCAGACCCTCAGCATCCATTCATCACCAGGGTGACAGAGCTCACCCAAAACCCCTGCAAAATGGACGGGGCAAGTAAGAAGGGTCCTTTTCTTGAGTAAGTGACTTACAAACAGCCTCGTTAAAAGTGAGTTCTGCTCTGTAAATGGGGTGGAAAGAGTGAGGAAGGAGACCGTTGGTGAACAAGAACTTTGCTCCCAGTACATGATGTTTCCTCAAAACAAGAAAAGGTGGGGAGACCAGACAGGCTGTACCTAAGTTGTTCAAGATGCATTTCTTTCTGTAAATGAGTGGCTGAAGCACATCACACGCTGCCAGAGGCCGTCAGAGAAGCACGTAATGTGAATCAGTTCAAGGAAAGAGAGAGACAGAAGCCTGGGATGGGGGCTACCAATGCAGAAATGCAGAAACCAAACAGGTCTCTGGGCCAGAGAGGAGGAAAGGCTGAACACACTGGGAAGGGACGACACTTCCTTACAAAGGTCTCCAGGTACCATCAGTAACAGCAGGTGAGAGGGGTCGGTGCAGTTTCACACACTCACGAGAGGCCTCTTCCAACAGCAGCACCTGCCAGACAGCAGAAGCTGCTGCTCTGTTTCCACGCACACTCTGCCCACTGTTTCCTAAAGCAGTTTGCTACTTTTTCTTCCTCCGTGTCTAAAACGTCTCCAGTTGATTTAAAAAAAACCACTTTCATTCTGTGGCAACGTGAAAGCTCTCCATTATTCAGCACTTATTCCACATGGATGAAGGTCAGAGGCCTCCTTAAAGAGCTTTCCTGCAGCGTGTAACATTAATAGTTGCACCACGATGAAATTAATTCCATTTTCTGCAATCTTATTTCTGAACACTGAACGAAGCAGGTGGGATGGGAGGGAACAGCAGTAGCAATTCCTTGCATACCTCTAGGGGAATTACACCTCAGGCACCAGGAACAAACCCCACAGACCATTCTGCTCTCTCCTCCAGGGAATGCAAAGTGCTCTGGGGTGAACTGGTCCATGCTGGTTAGCATCAAATCCCAGGATCAACTCCCTCAGAGCAGCAGCCAAAGTTATGACCTGGGCTGAGGTTGTACCTCCACTTTATCTGAAGCTTGGCCCTAACAGGAGAGGAGCTCAGAGATCAGGAGCCCAACTCTCCCTAGGTACTGTCCCCCACGAAGAGAAGTAGCACAAAGGATGTGTCTCGATGCTGCTGTGACAGACCCCAAGGCTAACAGGCACCGTTCTCACTGCAGCTGAGCACTGTGAAGGGGTTCTTGTTCCCAGCTGCTCCTCACCTTTCCCTATCAGAGGTCACCTAGAAAAACCACCCAGTACAACCACCCCTAACCCAGTTCTGCCAAAACAACCCATACCAACTTTAATCCTTTAAACAATTGATCTTTTGAACCTGGATCTTTTTGACTGAACAGGGCACGGTGACACAAGAAGCTCTGACGGGAGCCCCGGTCGGACAAGACGTCCCCTGTTAGTCACGCACAGCCAGAAGAGAAATGGAGCCAGACCCTTAGGGACAGAAGCAGCTGTCCAGGAAAGCAATGATAAAACCACTGATGGGCTCTGAGGCCAAACACAAACCCACCTGGGGTGGAAACAGAGAGAGTGTGGCGGCAGAGAGCTGCAAAGGAAAGAACATTGAGCCAAGGGAGTGTAAAAATTCCGAGGAAGGTGGGGGCTAAAGCAGTGTTGTGACTTGCCTTTTTACTATGGGTAAAAAAAACGGTCGCAGAAAGATAACACCAGTGCCCTGCTTTCTGCTGTCCTGACCTACCCCTGGTCAGGTCACCAGTATCAGATGGTATAAACAACCCAAAGTAGATTTGCCATCATCATGCAGAAATCATATGCCATTCAGAAGCCCCAGAATTAAGTTGACTTTGCAATTCAACAACAAGCACAGACGGAAAATAAATAAAAAGCCAGTGGGTTAAAAGTCAGGATTTCCCTCAGTGCTAGAAACACAGCTTGCTTTTAGCTGTGCTGCACAGCTCAAAGACGAAAGCTTAAGCCATTATATTAAGGTTCATACGGCTGAGAAGATATTGGCATTTAGACAGACGTCAGCAATTCTTTCAAGCGAGTTACAGATACCAAGGGCTGGAAAGTCAGAAGTACTTCTGCTGTGTAAAACGTGACATGTCAAGATATTTTCTCTGTTGCAAATGATGCTCCACAGGAACCTTAAATACTGGGCTTCTTGTAGCTGAAAAATAGACACCCCATCCTATCACACACGGGGTTTTTGGTCCAGGTATACTGATGCTCAAACCCCACCCTGTGGCCCCTTCACAAGGCATCTGGAACTTGCACAGCATCCAAAAGTCCTAACACCATGTGGCTCCCAGGAGAAAAAAAGACCAGAAAATGCCTCTACAGTCGCCATAATAAGGCTTGTGAGCACAGCTGGGCGATGGGTACATTTTACCAGCACCAAATACAAATCAGAGGCAACACACAACCACGGACTGCCTGTGAAACAATTTGCTCACATTTTCAGCAAGTCCTTTCACCTTACGTACACCCTGAGAAGGGCTTCTTGCTTCTCTGAAGGGCACGTGGAGGAAGCGGGACGGCAGAAGGGCAACCCGGGACATGCTGCCCACTGTAGAGCTCCCGGGAGCTCGAGTGCTGCCAGTTCCCACGGCCGGCGAGGCCGCTGCCCGCAGCCGCTTTGCTTTAAAGACCTGGGCAAGCTGCGACCCCGGAGGCCAGAGCTGCCCAACTGAGGTTCCTTTTAACCTCACTGAAAATAACAGGCTTTTTAGCTGCTGGCCAAATATTAAATGTCACTTTCATGCTAATTTTCGAGCTTGGACACAAGCATTTGTTTTTTTGAGAGAACGCTCCAGAAAGCCTCTGCCTTCTGTACAGGCGGGTACAGCCAAGATGTAGAAAACAATCCACCAGAACTGATGAAAGTTGATTTTACTCCTTATGAAATGATTATATCTGTGATTTTGTTAAATATAAAAGGTTAGAGTTAGAAAAATTAAAGAAGAAGGCGGCTTTCACAAAAAAAACCAAACAGTATTGACTGTATTTCTGCTACACAAAAAGCCTATTAAAGGCATTCCTCTATTCAGATATTAATATTCAACTTAAGCATTTGACTTGTTACATTCGTATTTTGCAAGGGTGGTTTTACTGTTTGTGGTTTTGTTTTGTTGTTTTTTTTCCTTCTCTCTCCAATTTGCTGATAGAAACCCTGAAACAGTGGAAAGAAAAGGGAGTCAGCGTATGCTCTTTAAGGGTTAGATCATATCCCAGCTGCGTAAGAAATGCAGAGAAACAAGAGGGAGGGATTCGGACAATGGGATTTTGAGCCTGTGGGATGTCACGGGTCTGGGAAATGCTTTTTGCCTCCCTGACACTATTCCAGATGTCACAACGGGCAGAGGATAAAGGCACAGCTCCTGCCCCATGTGCTCAGGGTGGGTTTGCAAGGACACAATTGCCAGTATCTCCATTGCACATTAAGCTCTACATCACTCTTGAAATGGGCCAGGACCATAAGGCACTGATGAACCTTCAGTGTATTAATAACTTTTTTATTCCTCCCTAGAGAGATGACATTAAAAATAAAAAAAAAATCCCATTTAAATTTCCCTCGAAGTAACTTGGGAAACAATTGTTCTGATTTAACCTTGGGCATTGTGAGAGGTTTTTTAATTTATTTTTTTTTAATAGTCTACAACTTACCCTGAAGGGAGCAGTAAACCAGTTGTCTATAAATGGAGATTTACTTGGTCACCAGTTGTATGCAAGTGGGATTAGACCTTCATCATTGTTTTTAGAGCATCACGGATGTACGCACAGCACTGCACAAATGAAGAGCTGTGCCAGACAAATAACAGGTCGCTCGTCCAAAAGGGCTTACATTAATTACGTTAATCCAGTAGAGACAGAGGAGTGTGATTAAACAGTCTCTACTGCCTGGGATTTGGCAGTTATCCAGCGGTAATCCTGCACAATCCGGGTTTGAAGTGTGTGTGTGAGGGGGATACTCTAACCACCTACCCTCAACACCAAAGCCAGAGGCTTGGGTAGATGATGACATCCTTAGATCTAAGAGCAGTTCCTGGAGAGCAGGATCTCTGGAGGTGAGCCCCGAGTCCCTCAGCTCAGCTCCTGCAGAGCAGCCAGTCTGTCCCTTGACTACTGCGAACCCAAGGACACCAGGGATTCAAAGTTAGGTAGCAACATTAATTAAACCCCAAAAGCCTCTTTAAAGAAGGGCAGAAGCAAACAGAAATTGATGCTAAAATTGTAATGCGAGGCCATTTCCCATGAGCCTGATACAGGACAACCTCTTTTGGAGGGGAGGAAGACTCAGCCACCCTGACCCTACCATGCAGAAGCTTGAGGTGAGATTTGGACTCTCTCTCCAGGAGAGGGGAAATTCTGTACAGGAGCAGCTCATTCTCCTGCTGCACAGAGGAGTCTATTGAATCACAACAATTTAAGGGTCACCTTCAAATCTCCCTTTTCTTCAGCCATAACACAAGACCTATGAACACAACTGGCTGAAAAAGGATACTGGCTGACATACAGCAACACAGCCCAGGGCATCAGTGGAGTCACAACCCATAGTCTTCACCAAATCGCATGTCAGTGACCAGTAGGAAAGGAAAAGACCCTCCAGGCAATTGAAACCACTTTGTGCTACACAGGCAGGTTGCAACCAAGAAGTCTTTAATCTGGGTTGAAGGCAACAAGCCTCCATGGTCAATACCAGACCTTCTGCTCCGCTTCCACTCCCTTCCTGCCTAAGGCCATAGGTTACAGAGAAAAGGTTTGGACCCTGCAGAACTAGGCACACAGCTGCTTTGTGCCACTTGCCCACCTTGCAGCAGCAGTAAGAGCCAGCTTCACCCCAGCGATGCCTGCCAGCACTCACAGTCCCCAGAGGCCGGGTGGGTGGCGGGGGGGTGACGCAGCAGATGCAGCCGTGACTCCGCTCCTGCTGTTTCAGCGCAGCGAAAGGTTATCCCAGCTTCTGGCCCAGCTGGTCGCAGAACCTCACCGCTGCTGTGAGGACCCTGCTGACACACTATCCACCTGCTGTAACCGGAGCCCAGCTTATTTATTCGTGCTGTCTCTGGCAGGCTGTCTCTCATCCAGAGGCAACAGCCCAAAGCCACTGCAAGCAGGCATGGGGAGCTCCGAGTACCCATGGAGCAACTTCTACCAGCCCGACTGGTCCTAAACATTGCCTCTGGCAAGCAGAGAGCAGTTCTGCGCTACCTAGCCCAGCTCCAGAGAAGCTGGCAGAAAAAACAATGAATCATCCACCAAAACTCGTGGCAGTGTTAGCGTGGACTCCATCATGCAGAAGTTGGATCCAGCACTGCAGGCTGTGAGGAAGACAAGCAGATGCACAGCTTCTGGGATATGAAACGGGAAAGGTGGTCTGCTTCTAAACATCAAATCCCACTTCTACAGTCACGGCTGACAACAAAGCAAGACCTTAAGTCCAAAGGGATGCATTCAAACAAGTCTCATGTCTCTCATGCACATCCCTCACAGAGAAAGAAAGTCTCCAGGATATTTTGGAAGAACCAAGATATTCACATACCAAAAGCTTAGGTCCCAACCTGCCTTTTTCCTGCTTTGCACAACAGAAAATAACAAGTGAAAAGGCAGGTCTGAGAAGTGCTTTGTTTCCAAGCTTCCTGGACAGGAAACCTTAACTATACACACTCGTAGAAGATGGTGGAAACGTGACTAAAAGCTATTTCTAAATTTTCAGTCTCGTTTGCCGACTGAGAGGCTACACACAAGTCATTTCCTTACCTCATCATGGGAGACGGGACAGAAACGCAGTAAGACAAGGTGGAGAAACACTCCTTGGGCAGGATTCAAAGTCAATGCTTGGTGCCTGCCTGGGTAACAGAGAGCGCAGATCACTGCTACAGAAGTCTGGTTTGCAACATTTTCTTCATACTATGGCAGAAAATCCTCGCTCACACAAGCAGGGAAGCACGTGAAAAGCACAGTCATCCTACTACCAACTTAGTGGTGGATAAACTCACTGCAAAGAGTTAAAAATTCCAAATTTCTGGGTTTGCTGTACCTGTCATTCCCAGAACTTCCACTCGGAGGTGTTTTCTGTTGGGCTCCTGACAGCTAATTTGTTCACGGTTTGCATTTTGTCTGAAAAGCTCAACATCCCCAGCATGAAAAGCAACAATGTTTTCCTTGGGTCAGCAAAACAGGGCAAATGCAGCTTTTATTTTTCACCCTACTCCTACATGGGGGAGGTAGGGCTCAGCTCAGAGGCACAAGTACTCTCAGCCACACGGCTGAAATGAGTTTTGCTCTGTAACTGTGTAACATCCAATTCACAGTTGGAGGTCTTCCAGTTAATAAAACGGCCATATGGGGCATTAAAAAACAAAAAAATAACAACAAAACACCAAAGAAAAAGCATTTCCTTCCTTTGCCACCTCCAGTCTCAAACATCCCTCCAAAAAATGCCAGCCAAAAAGTAAAACAGCAGTCAGCGGTACTCCTGAAATTCAAGAATGCCCTTTTTTCTTACAAGATTTCTACTCAAGTAGAGTGTTATCAGTACCTTTGCTCAGCGTGCTATGGGCAGAAGACAAATAATGAAGGGTTGGAGGCTGTAATTAGTATCTTCAGTAAACACTAGGATCTCTTTGGGAACAAGGCTCCTGGCACATTCACTTCCCCTCCTGACACCACCCACACCCACCCTCAAAGCACACTGTTTATTCACAAAACAAGCTTGCTTTGCAAGGAAATGGAGACCACATGTAGCTGCGGTCTAAGAGGACCCAGGCAGCAACACCCTTGAGAATCACCCAGCTGTGATCCAGAAAGGCAACACTTAGCCCAGCTTCTATTTAGACATCTAATTGCCATGGTTATGGATTAAAACAAATAGTCTGGATTTTAAAGGAAATTAAAAAGCCTTTTGATGCAAGATCCAGGCTCCTGTAGACTTAATGGAGATGGTCCATACTATTTGTCTCCTGTATTGGCTTAGCTCCCATCTTAACTCCAGTTGCTTCAACACCTGCCTCCCCCAGCCTTAATATGCTGCTGCTCACCTCTACATCCACCTCACTGTTTGCTTACATCTTACTCTTGCCTTTGCTGAATGCAGCCTCTGCTCGTGCAGGTTTACCAAATCCTTACCCCATCCTAGTCACCTCCAATGGCTCCCCAGTGCATCGTAGATTCAATTTCAAATTGCTTTCCTGGGCTGCAGAAAGCAGGGAGGACTTTCTCAAGCATACCCTTACTCAGCGCTACACTTCCTTGCCTGCCTCCTCCTCGCTCTGCTCCTGCAGCTCAGCTCTAGAATTTACTGCCCCTCCAGGGCTAATAAAGCCCAGGCTTGCTGATTTTAAGGCACAGAGCGAGTCTCATCTGTTTACTCAGACTCGGAATACCACAGGACAGCGAGACTAATTTATTCGGAAGGCTTCGCTCAAGCTGCTCTAGTCTCCACATTACTACGGTTTTGGGGGATGCAGAACGTGAGATGAACTCAAGGAGCTACACATGGGAGCATTTTATACAGTAACACTGGAGAGCAGCACAGCTTCATTTTCACTTCTCTTTTATTTGAAATTTTCACTTCAACGTGCCTTTTATGCATCAGCGGAACCCATTTAAGACCCCATGTTTCACCCAATGGGATGGCCTGCCCTAATCTTTGGCAGCTTCACCAACCTCTGCCTCATCTCCCCCCCACCTCAGTGCACTTTCTCACCAGTCCAGGGAATTACTAGAGCACTCCTATCAGTGGTGGGATGTGGCAAAACCAGCTTGATGGCACAACTGCCATCTCTGGCAGCAACAGTTTGGTTTTTTTGACAGGCATACGCTGCTTCTAAGCTATCATCACTCCAGAAGAAAAGTTTTGTGCCCATTTCACTGCCTTCAAAGACTTAAAGCCAAAATCCTAAGCGTCCAGGCAAGAAAGTAACAGACTCGGGAAGAAAACTGAACAATCCAACTAGGAGATGAGAAAAGCCACAGGGAGCTGTGGGATTTGCTGCCACTTCTGTCGCACAGGCCACAAGCATAAACGAGCTTCCAAAGTGACTGGAGAAGCCCAGGGCACATGTCCCCTGTGCTGGTGGCTCCTTGAAGCGAGTTATGGAGCAGTGTGGCATGACTGTCCTCAGGCTGATTTTTGCACGTCACTGACCACTACACAAAGACAGCCTTGGTCTCAGTTTAATTATCCGTCTCGTGGAGACAAATTAAACACAGTTTGCAGAGGTGGAGCAGGCTAGTGCCAGCAGACAAGAAGCCAGGACCATCAACCCATCCAACACTGAAAAGCAAGGAATGTCCACACCTATGGAAGATACATTGTTTTGCAGGAATGCAGTGAAATGTTTTAGGTCTCTGAGCAACTGCAGGGCACTGGAGCCAGAATTCCTGGGGTCTATTCTCATCCTCCTGCTAACTTGTTTTATAACCCTGGAGACATTGCTGGAGTATTTGTTTAACCCATGCTTAACCTGAGTTTTGCCGCTACTTATGAACAAGTACCTCCAGGATGCTAAGCATCTAAAGAGGTGTAGTATCCAATTACAGAACAGACAGGATTTTATTTGTTACATAATTCTCACCAACACAGGAAGGGACACCAGGTTTGGAGAGACAATAAGTGTATTTTACCAGATCAAGTGACAGCTGGGACACAAAAAGTAAATCCTTTATGAGTAGTCACACTGGTCAGAACAAGACCCACCAAGCATGAACATGTGTGTTTTCCAGCTGGCTCAGCCAATCAAATAGAAGGTGTTATCTCTCCCTATAAACTTCTTAGCCTCTGGCACCTGTGGGAAACACTTCACAGCTTACACAGAACTACTGCAAATAGTTCAGTTTCCTGCAATGCTGCTTCTTGCAGGCTACTATGCAGAGTGCTCATCTACCACCAGCAGTACAACGGCATGCTTCGACAGAGGATATAAATGAAAATATGCACTAACACAGAACAAGTGGAGTAAATCATCTTTACACTTGCATTGCAGTAATGTGAGCTTTAATGTAAAATGTGGAGGGGGAATATTGAACACACACCCTGCACAACCAAACCAAGGAGTGCCCAAAATGAGCAGAAAGCTATGAGGAAACTCACAGCTAAGGACAGTAAAGCATTACTCAGTGCTCAAGACACCTTGGCAGCATGGCCAGGGTCCTTTGTAGCTCACTTCTTGCACGCTACCACCCTTTCTAGCCCCCCCAGCACACAGTTTATAATTCTGCAGAGGCAAAGCTTTCTCTAACAAGTAGTATTCTTTTGATGATCAGTCTGATTGAATTAGGACATCCATATGATGTTAGCTGATGGCTAACAAGATACAGGTGGTCTTTCATCACAAGGGTAATTGGTCTCTGCAGTGATGACTAATACAGCAAAGTTGTCCCAGTTGTCTTTTTTTTTCCTGCCCATAATATTATTTCTTTCCAGCTCTAATAAGCAGTATCACTGTCTTGTACAAACAGTTACAGTGGGAAAGGTTTGTCCAACACTGAGGATAGGAATGTACAGAAAGCCATAAGGAAAAAGCGAGGTAAGCAGAAGGAGACAGAAGAAAGAACTGATACACGGGGCATCTTACTCTTCTACCTGTTTGAACTCTTGAATTTCCATTATTGTTTTGATCTGCTGCCTTTGGCCAGGTCCTGCACCTTGTGAGAGAGGCAGTTTTGTTTAGTTCCAGTGAAATAATCTGAGGTATTAAGTCAAAGAGCAACATGACCCATTATTAACGTCCATCCCAGAAACTATTTAAATCCTCACGTTAATTGGTTAATAAAAGGCCAAATTTGGGTAGCCACCTCCAGTCAAAATCCCTATTAATGAAATCAAAAGGGCACTTGGTGAGAGCAGGCCTCCCTGTAAGGAAAAGCCAAATACCTCATTAGTAGCCCAGTTAATGAAGCATCTGCACCTTGGCAAAAAGGAATCTGAATCTTCCCCGCCAAAAAAAAAACAACAAACCCACATCCCAAAAAAATTTCCACGTGCTTTCAGAAGAGCGAAGTTCAAAGGAGCAATTTAGAGATCAACCCCCAAATTTCAAGAAGGCAAAGCCAGAAGGACTTCTCTGAAGGCGAGGGGAAAGTTCCTGCCAGTGGCGGGAGGGGATCTACTCACCGGACAAAAATCTCTTCCCTTCCCAGAGCCCTGCAGGTTGCCTCTGCACTGCCCACAGGGAAAAAAAAAAGGTTAAAAAGCCTCAAGTTTACCCCCAGGGTGACCCAACATGTGAAAGATGATCATTTTTGCTGGGTACCTTTTTCAGACAGAGCTCTGAGATGCAGCTCGTGGCCAATTTCACCCTTTTCAAGCTCAGTACAGGTCCTTTACTCAGCATTTTCCCTGTGGCTGTCTGACAGCTGTGAAGTCGCAGGTTAGTCGGGCGGGAACACCTTGGCACTGGCACAGCATCAGACCTTCCTGCCAGCGCTGTGGACATGGCTCCAAAATAAATAAGCAGATCTTTGACAGGTTAAATCCCAGAGGCAGGCCCTGGGTGACAAGGCTGCCAGATCAGAGGTGTCACCGAGCCCCTGCATGCAACTTCCTTCCCCCGAGCCCAAGAAGGGCTCCCAGTCCATTGGCTCTTCCAATGACTTATAAGGCAACCAAGAAGCACAACAAGGAATTTTACGTTAGCTTTGCAAGGTACCCACCACTTGTGGCCACACTTTTTCCTCCTGGCTGGTCCCTCGAGGTAATCAAACTCTTCAGAGTTACTAACACTGCACCAGTGTCTCCACAGCAGCCTCACAAAACCAGTACTACTGGGCCATCTCCCACTTTTGATTCATGTCACAGCTCTTCCCCCAGTGCTAACACCATTAACTTTTAATTAGTTGGGTTCATACACTTGCACCTGTCACATTGGTCAGGCACCTGTTGGACGTCTCCTGCCAATTACAAACACAGCCTTGAGGAAAGTCTCACTCAGGGCCTGATCCTCCATCACTCCTTGATGTCTCTCACAGTCTCTGGAAAAATCTCCTCCTGCCCTGTTCCCCACAGCCTCAAAGGAGCTCTGCCCATTTCGCTGCTGTGCTGGCGAGTGACCTGCATCGAGCCAGCAATGTACGGCGAAGCAGTCATGATAAAAATGCAATTTCCCGGCAGCTTTGGCAGCTGAGTGCTGCCAGGCCCGTGTGTCAACAGATCCTGTGTTTGTGCCATGGCACTGGTCGGGATTTTGCAAACACAAACACTTTCAGGAGGTTACTCAGATAGCACCTACGTGGCACTCAAAGGGTGGGAGAGGCAGCAGGCCCAGCACCCAGCTCAAACCCGCAGCAACCTCTCCAAAGGGCAAAAAAAAACCCCAAACAAACCAATTTCAGGTCATTGCCCTTTTTTTATTGCAAGGTTACAATGGTACAGCCAAATTCGTGAATGCTGTCTCTTGCTCACTTGGTCTAGTACGAGTGAGATGATAATTTCTGACAAGTCCTAAAATATCCTCCCTACCAAATTGTTTGTTTCGGTAGAAGAGGGCAACACAAGCCTCAGTATCAGGCAACAAGACTTTCACCACTGCTTTGAGGCCAGTGCTCTGATTTGTGCTGGCGAAGGGGCAAATCCTGCACTTTGTCTCACCATAAGAAGGTATATGTCAAACACAGCCTGTAAATTGGGACCAAAACAACTGGAAGGTCTTTATGTGCAATGAGTTTGGGAGTCTCAGTTGGATTCCCAGGAGAAGCGCCAAGACTGACAGCACAAGCCAGCTCGCTCCTGCTTGCACCATCAAGGGGGTACAATGCAGCTTTCAGCTCTTGACATGGGCATCTCAGCACCTTCTATTTAATTATTTTAATGAACCTTAGGACTAATAAATACTGTCCTCTGTATATCTGCCATTTAAGTGACAAGGGCACTGCTTTAATGAGGCTGCCCCAAGAACGATGTGCCTCACTAGGCTCTCCCAGCTGATGACTGTTTTAAATGCACTACACAAAGAAACCAATATGCTGAAAAAAATGAAGTAATTTTTACAAGACACCAGAATCCGCAAATCCCAATTAAGCCAAAAATCAGCAGCAGAGTACACAGAGTAACATGGAAATGGCTTCCACCCTCAGTATGCTCTCACACAAAGCCATTTGTGTTGGACCCAAGCTTTATTTACTCAGCTCATAACAAAAAAAAAGCTATTAGCAGAAGGTTAAGGTAACTAGAGCAATTGCTGTAAAATAATGGAGCCCATAGCAGTTACGACTTTGTGCATATATACATTTAATTGAATAAATACATCCATTCAGCTACTGCCTTTCACAACTAAATCTTCCTGCCTGCAGTGGGGAAGGTTATTCCCATTAATTGATTATTGTTACTGCTCTAATACACCCTACACACTTGTTTATGTTTCCACTTAATTTTCCAGGATATAACCACTAGCGCTGCAAAAGGGGACATGTGTAACCGAGGCAGCCCCGCTGACACGCAGCAAATGAGAACACAGATCTCTCCCCAAAGGGGAATAATTATAAAAGGCTGCAGGTTACCAATGGATCAGTGGGTTAAGGCCAACATAGTTAATACTGGTATATCCGCATGAAACCGTGCGATTTAATCTGATCACAGTTAGTTCATGGGGAAGACAACCCAGTGAATCTGATGCAAAGACACCTTTCAATAATGAACAGTGCCTCACAGCACTCCTCTTAGTTTAGTGTTAATAGCGTGTCTTTCTCAACCCTTTGGAGACTGTGGCAGAAAGGAAAGGCTCTCCTAATCACCCGTAGGAGGATGCATTTACTGAACAAAACCATTACAAAATTCCATCAAGTCTTTAGGCTAAAAATATTACATACCTATAAAACTGCACATACCAGCAAGGAGAAAAGCAATTCTCTTGGAACAAGTGCTCACGCTTCACAAGTGCATGTACCCACATGGGGGTGGACAAACTCACCAAGCAGGTCGTGGGTATTGAGCAGGCACAAAGGGGAAATACAACAGACAGGAAAGTCACCTAGGATACATTATAAAAGACATGGTAGAAGCAGGCTTTAAAAGGAAAAGGGTTAAGGAAACCACAAGGCTGGCAGTGGGTGAGCTCAGAGCATCACGTTCCAGCAAGAAGGGCTAATGTGAATAAAGTACCCATGCTGTCTGCAGACCACAAATGAGAATACAAGGAAGGAGTACAGCCAAGTGGGAAAGGCTGCAAGGAGTCAAAGGATTAAGCAGCCAGGATGGGTAGAGCTGTACAGACTTCTCAAGCTCATCCAAAAGATCTTCCAATCAGTACACATTGACCGAGGGCCTCAAGAGGCCAGCAGTATGAGCTGTGTGCTATTAACAAACAATTATTCCACTTGGCGAGGTTTAGAAATGTAGGTTCAAACATAAACTTCAAGAAATTTGAGAAATTTGGAAAGGGTGAGACTGAGCAAAATGCATTCATCCTCTGTGCAAGAGACCTTTCAGCGGTTAGTGACAAAACTAGCAAGCTATATAAAGAAGTGAATAGGTTTCCAGCCAGACAGCCAAACATCTGCAAAATTTGCTCTTTCAGAATTATGTGCTGCATTCCCCAGGAAACAGAATTCTGAAAGCTTAAAAAAAGAGGGAGACATTTGCTACTATGAAAGGTGCTGTCACCAACTGCCCATTCTGCAGTCCTTCCTATACAATATGTTACATACAAAAACACTGATTAGGCAGTGAGGGTACATCCTGCAGAGGGTTGAGGTTTTCAACTCTCTGACTTCTAGGGCTTTTTCTTTAATAGCACTGAGCACATGTTCAATTTAGTTTAAAAAAAAACAGAAAACCATTTCCTTTTTTTTTTTTTTTTTTTTAGTATTTATTACATATATTAGGGTACATCAGTACAAGACACACAGTAGATAGATGGCTTCAACATTCACAGGAACTGCTTAGCTTACCAACACAAGCTTCCTAATAGAAATCCAAGTACTACTTCTTTGTATCACCACATACAAAACGTTGACTCAAACTCTGATAATTTCAGCTTCTTACGCCGATAACTTGCTATTAACTCGCCACCATAGATACTAACTCTCAGATTTAATTCTTGTCAGTCGAGAAAATGCCTCTGCTTCTCCAAAACACAATGGCTGCTGTCATTTTGACTGATGTAAGCTACCATAAGTGATTTTTCAAATGGACAAATTTATCCCTGGAGACAGCAAGATTCCAACTAGGGCACGTTTGTCTTTCACTGCAGCAAATCTTCAGCTGGTGCTTAAAGCAAGCAAGAAAGCACCAGAAGCAAGAGTGAGCATTTCTCTGTGACTGTCATCACAAAATAAAAAGTGCTTCCATGCATTTGCATTGCATGCAAAATAACTCAACACTGCTGCAAAGGTCAAGGTTAGCGGTTACAACACAGGGTCCCAACCGCCCGGCTGGGTTAGTCCCGCCTGGGCAGATGCAGACAGGGAACACCATTCCACTGAGCTCTCCTCTTACACCAAGGGTAAAGCTGGACCAACCGTACGATAAACCAAAACACACACAGAAAACTCCCAGCAAAAGCCTGGGAGATGAGGCAGAAGAAAGCAGCTAAATAGACACAGCCAGCAGCGATGAGTTTTCTATTCTTCCATTCCTCCACCCTGCCATGAAGCAGGCCAAGAAGAGCTCGAGGTCCCTGAGCACACTATGCTCAGGCACACCCTTGCACCACCAATAACTCATCACTCCTCATCACTTACTCCTTGACACAAGACTCGCCCCTTCTGGGACAAGCAGTTTTTGCAAGTCTGAAAGGAACGTGAAGCGGCAGGCTCAGATTGCGTGCGATGTCTCCATGACGTTGAACACTGAGACAGCTTCAGCAAACCTAAAGAGAATCTCCAATACATTAAAGATCAGCACAGCACTCTTCTGAACGAGCCACACGATCTGGCAGCGCTGCCTCCGACATCAATATCAATTTCCTCCATCAACAGGAGACAATAACAGCAACTTCCTCTATATAATGCAGCCCTTAATTGTCCCAGATCACATACTGGCTTCTAGAGGCTATTCATCCTGCTCTATAGGTAACCATGTCCTATACAAGATGCAACAACTTTTATCAGCAGATGTTAAATGCTGCAGGAAGCCCAGAAGGCACGTATGGAGACTGCTAATAACATTAATCTACCACATCACTGCACTGGCTCTAACTGAACACGCGAACCACTGCTGAGAGCAATGTGGGTAGTGACCAGAAAACACTTGCAAACTCTTGCTCATCTGAGAAGCAGCAAATCCATGCAATCCCTGTCAGATCCAGTTTTTTACCCCTGTAAATGCCTCTGATCCCCCTCCTAATGACAAAGTCTTCATCGATCTCAGCACAACTCAGCGAGATCTAGCAGAAAACGAACTGAAGAGGGAAATGTCAAGTGAGTCATTAGCAAGTAGAGAAAGGAACTGTGTAGTAAGTAGTCTTCAACATACTCTTCCTCCTTTAAATGATGCCACAAATCAAGGGAATTCTTTGACATTAATGAAGCTACAGCAATAATGAGCTCTGCACTGTCTGCAGGAGTGAAGAATTGAGGAATTCATCCACTCAAAGGGGTTACTTATGCCAAATGCCAGTAAATACACAGGTAAATTTAACCTGCTTGTTTGGAAACCTCTAGATGGGAGTTCAGATCTTAAATACAAAAGCAGACCCAAACAGAGAGGAGCAAGCAAACCAGCACCAAAGGAGAAGATTTTTCCCAACTTTAAACAGCTAAGAAAATTCCTTTTTTTTTTTTTTTTTCATCTTTTGGCCGTTATGACCTCTGAGCTGAGCAGGTGCCCAGATGCTGAAATGGAAAGAAAACATATTTCCTATCATTAGGAGGAGGAGGCATGGTCCCACCATCTTTCTAACTCTGCTACAGCATGAATGTGTTCTCTTCTTAACATCCTTTGGTGCGTACTTCACACGTGTCTTTTTGATTTGATCTGCCCTTCATTGCCACACCACAGCCCTTCTTCCTCGGGCTGGTTACTACAGCAACCAAGTTTGGGTTTGGTAGCAACATATTGCAGGCATCAAAAAAATATGCTATTACCTCAAGAAACATGAAACTACGTGTCGGCAGCCCATGCCACAGAGTTACCTTCCTGTAATATCTCACCCCTGTCTCTCTAATTGCAAAACTCCATGAATCCCCACCTTCTTGGCAGAGCACAGGCCTGAGCAACCTCCGTCTTCAAAGGATGCACAACAGAGGTGCACTTCCCTCCATCTCCTGTGTGCCCGACACCACAGCAAGCCAGGTTTGAGGGACTTCATGGCCAGAAATAAATTATATTCCACAGATGCTATTACTTGCACTAGTGGTTAAAGCCAAAGATTCACTTTGAATTCCATATGGTATCACATCCACATTCTTCTGCACACATGTATTAGTACTAATACCAAGAAAAAGGAGGCTGAGGGGTATTCTTCGTTTTGTTTGGTTGTTTTAAAAAAGAGGAGTCTTTCTGTACTGTCATTTCACTCAAAGACGACTGTATTAGATACCAAGTTACTCCACTGAACTCTCATAAAACCCAGAAAGAACGAAAAAAATCCTCTCTGTGCACAGAGCTATTTCTAGCTAATTCACTGCCTTGGGACACAAGAGGGTTTTTATTGCAGCAGGTGAACAATTACTAGTACTTAGCTGTCAGGTGAGAAACTGTTTCTTCCCGCCCAGCTCCAGTATAGCTCAAACACAGCATATGTGTACGCAACGACAGTGATATACTAAAGACAGCTGAGACTGGTCCATCTGATCATTTCTCAGCTGCAGCCAGCCACGACAGAAAGTTCGGCCAGACTATCACCACTGTTATTAATTAGCTTCTATCCTGAGAGAACAACCTATGCCAGGTTTGTTCCTAATTTAAACTGAAGGAACTTACCCAAAACCATTTTATCCGGTCGCACGCACTGTAGCCCCTACTGAGTGAGCGTGCTATTATGAGAAAGCAAACTGGTATAAATTTAGCACAGTGACAGTACACACTCTGCAGTTATTTCCTCCGTGAAACAGAGAAGAATGAAGTGGGTAAGCTGCTCAGCCAGCTTTCTGCTAAGGCCACTGAAAATTGCATCGATGACATCAACAAAAATAATCAGTTAAAGACAAATCTCAGCAAATAACTCTAAAATGACATTTTAAACTGAGGAATTTGACCTCCTCTCAAGTATTCACAAGCATGAGAAGACACATACATTTCCACCAGCTTCTTCCCCATTTATATTCATTCACAGAATAGATTCTTTCCCAGTAATTTCTTCCTGTTAGCTTTTATTTTTTACTAGCCAAATTGACTGCAGGTTGATGTAGGAATTAATCATCCTATATCTGAAAATCCACTTACAGAGTTTTTTTCAAACTCTACATGTAGAAAAGAACATGATGAGAAGTCTATGTCTGAAGGAAAAATAATGAAGCAGCATATAGTAAGCAGAAATGATTTTCTGGCAGTATTTTCCCAGCTACAGTTGAACTGCCAACTTTAAAGAAGTTATTTTAGCATACGAGATGAATGTATCTCAGGAACAAAAATAATCATTCTTCCTAATCCTCCTCTCATGCACCCTCCTCAATCCTTTTCTCAGACATGAAGCATTGCTTAAAAAAATACCCAAGAAACAGACTGGAAGAAGTTGCTGCTTCTCTACATTCTTATTTATAATAGATAATCTTAGAATCACTCTTAATTCCAGCTCATCATTTATGGTGTTGGCAAAGTTGCTCCAGTGAATTTAGTTTCATTATTCACCTTCGGCTTGTACAGTATCTTGTATTTTATGTATCATCCTGCTTTATCCAGTGGATCCCTCAGAAGCACTTACAGAATCAAATGAAAGTGAGTAATGATCCAAGGACAAAGGTAAACGCTGAAATGCTCTGGGTTTTATGCCATGTTACAGGAAAACGTGGACACACTTCAATTATACAGAAGAATGTCTTTAAGTAAAGTAACAATACCTCCAGGAATGCCACAGCACGCTACGTAGTTAGTCTTTCCAAGAGGCCTCTGCACCATCCCAGGGCACTGAAAACCCAGCGCGACTGTTTAGCTTTGCTGCCTATAGTCGTAACCCAGCTGCATTCAGTTATGCTTGGGAACACGATAAAAGTGTCTTTGCAAAAAAAAAACCACAACACCAAATAGTGATGGGATCATCCATTCAGTTGAAAGTCACGTGAAGACAGGGATGATGGGACAAGCCCAGAGTTTTTGTTTCTAGAAACTCTACTAACAAGTGCAGAAGGATCACATTAATGGCAGCACACACTTCATTGATTTATTGCATTGGAGTCATTTATCTAATGACAAGTCCTGCAGAAAGAAGAATGAGACAAACTGTAAGTTTTGTCAGAGAGCAGCTTCACTCGCGACATCCTCTTTAAACCTGCTGGAGAGGGGCTACTGCTGAAACTATGAGGCTTTTACCCCGATAACAGAGATGTTTCATTGTGTAACTGAAGCCAAATTTCAAGTCTTAGCCAACTGGAAGAGCTTTGCAACACGATCACCAGAATTACAAGTTTTACTTCAGGCTCATCGTATCTCAAAACACACTTCACCATCTTCCAACGTCCCATTCCTCTACAGGGATCACATCATCTGGGGTCCTGCCCCAGCATACTGGGTCACAGCACCTATCTCGTAACAGGCACTTTGTTAAAATGTGATGGTGGCAGTGACAAGACACATCACCTCTCAGTTTCCTTAATACTGCAGTGATCACTCAGACACAGACAAATGCTTTGGAACAGGAAGGGAATTAGGGTATCTTGGGGCAAAAAAAAAAAATAAAAAAAAATCATCATATATGTCACTTGGAAATTCTTCAGCTAAAATGCCACCATAAGTCACCAAAATCAGAATTTAAAGCAGTCTGGGCAAAATAATAGAAGTGAGCATTTTTCTAATCATCCAGTAACAATCACCACAGCTGCCAACCTTTACCATTGCTACAATACAAGCGAATATCACTGTGTTTCCCTCCTGTTTGCAAGTGCTTGGTGTAGAGACCCATGCCAAGTTACCTTGACAAGCAGAGAAGCACATGGAGAAGAGGCCTCAAAAGGCTTCCCTCCCACGGGCACCAAACAGAAAACAAGAGCAAGACGCCAACTCACAAGAAGAGCCTTCAGTATGAATTTGAGAGAGCCTTACCTATGTACAGGGAGGAATCTTTTCGCCTCACGTGGTCATCGATGTAGGAAACTCCCAGGGGCTGGACAGGGGTAGCACCAATGCCCAAGAGGACCTGTGCTCCAATGAGCAGCAAGTACATCATGTTGGTAGCAGTCCTATTCCTGCAGATAAGGTCCGGGTCTGGTCCCTCATCACTGGTGGACCCGTTGGCAGCACACACATCCCTCCCTTCAGCCCCCCAGCGTATTTCTCCCGATTCGTATTCGTACTGGTGGGTCAGAAATTCAGGCAACGCGGAAAGGAGGGCACCCAAGGCCATGACTATGCCTCCACATCCTATCAAGCGCGGCCGGTGTCCTCGGGCTCCAAAGTAGCTCACGAAGAGGATGAGGGCCAGGTTGCCAATCTCAAAGCTGCTGGCAATGACGCCCACATCCGCACTCTGAAGGTTGAATCGCCGCTCCAAGGTGGTTAAAACACTCACCTACAACAGAGAAATTCAGAGAAAATTACTGAAAGGGAATACAACCTGCCTTCTGTCTTCCCCATATGTCCTGCTAAAGCAGAAGTTTCCTTGACTTTCACTTGGAGCCAAAACCGTAACACATCAAGGACATCCAAGTCACAGGATAGTAGCAGTTGACCTCCAAGCACGATCCAACTATTCAAACACAACCACATCGGAAGGTCCTAACACCAAGTGAGATTTCACAGCCTACCACCTGTCTGAGCACATGCTCGCTTCCAAATTCCTGCGAACATCACCATGTATTTTGGGTGCCTGCAGAGACCCATGACTCCGTGATTAATTAGCCTCTCTTTGGGGTCCCTTTCTGCTTGAATATGCAGCCTTTACATTGCAAACACTGTCCCACAGAACCAAGGCACAAACCGCACCAAGCCTCACGTTGTGCTGGGCACCCAGTCTTTCTCTTGGAATGAATCGCCGTTAGCAAGCAGTAGAAGACCTTACAGACACTTGGCTTGCACACCAGCACAAGGCCATCAAGTTAGTCAGAGACAGTGATGCACAAATAGGCAATCTAGTGAGCATAGAAGGCTTCTGTTAAAGTATATAAATAAAATGCTGATCAAAGGGTTTAAACTGTTTGTGGATTAGTTAATGATTGGGATTGTCACTTACAGAATATTTTTGAGAAGACGAGCCCATTAAGGTTTACATAGAAGATGTAAATCCACCATGAACAAGGGAAGATTTGGCAAACAGCGGTTATTTAACACTAAGAAGAGCAAAGCACACGAATAGTCTTCAAATATTTAACATTGCTGAGGAAAGAAACGACCTGTTCTTTGTATTCAAAATGGGCAGGACAAGAAGTGACAGGTTTAAACTGCAGCAGAGATGTTTCACATTAAATACAAGGCGGAGAGAAACTAGACTTTTACTGTTAAGGATTGTGAAGCAGTAAAATATGCAACCTGGAGAGGCTGCAGAGATCTTTGGAAGAACATAGACCAGCATCTGTCATGAAAGACACAGGTATGACTGATCTTACCATAGGGCAGGAAAAGGAACCAAATCATCTCCAGAGCTCTTCCAGTCTTGATTACATGGTACAATGAAACACAATGTGGATTTTCTGCACCAGTCATAGCACTGATCAGAGCATGAGGATGAAGCATTAGACACCTCACTGTTACCCCTGCTCACGGGAGAAAACTCGGTGCATTCTTATGTCTATAGCAGTGTCCTCCTTACACAGAAAAAAAAAAAAAAAAAACCCAAAGAAATCTTGAACATGTTATAGGAATTCCAAAACCTTTTACCTTGGGTAAAAGATTACCTTGTTTTTCAGATTCCAAAAGATTAAGATATTTAAGGTTGTCCTAAAACAGGCAGGTTTCTCTATTAAAAAAAAAATAAAAAAAAGAGAAGTGATAAAGACCTCAGAGAAGAAGGTAGCCCCTGGATAGAATAAAAATAGCTTCCCACTGGAGGCACTGAAAATCTTTGCTGATAAACCTCACGAAACAGGAGCCGGTCTGACCGACTTTAAAGTATTCTGACAGCAGCTCTTCTCCGGGGGCAGTTGGGCTCTGCTAGGGTACACCAGGGCACAGTTGGACAAAGACAGCCCCATCAGCAAAAAAATGGAAAAAGGGAAACAAGCCACTTGTGCTGCTTTGCATAAGCAAAAGCTCCCAAACCTGACCCTGTTAAGTATCTCAATTAGATCTTCAAAACTAGACTGTTTTAATGATTCCTGGAAATTCAGATTTCATCTCATATGGACAATTATTTTATACTACCACTGTAATCCCCCCCCACTAAAGAGCCAAGAACTACGCAACGCAAAAAAAACAAAACCAAACCACCCACCCCTAAAAATCAAACCCTATGGCTGAAGGCAATGCAATAATTCTTCTCCACACCAAAGACAAGACGTGAGTGTTGGAGAAGAGGTTGCCATTCCACCTGAAACGCCAGGTGCAGGTACCTGTTGGGATGGAACAGCTCTGTGAGTCGCCAGGAGACGCAAAGTCCTCTTGTGCGAGGGCACAGCATGGCCTGTCCCTGCTCCAGTGACCTCGGCCACGTTGCTCAGCAACCAGGGCTTGAGCATACGTCTAACACCAACATCACTGTTCCCAACCCTCCATGGGAGCCAGGACAGCAGAGATGAGCAGATGGGGAAAAGACCACGCTGGTATCTTCAAAGCAAGGCACACCAAGGTGGAAGGATCTGGACAGCTTCTCATTGCCACAGGCAGCCCCACCAGGCACTCACGCCACAGAGCTACATTTGTCATCCACAACACAGGACTGGCTTTATTGCAAGGTGGGATCTAATGGGGCTGGTGAAGGATTTCAACACCAATAAACTCTCTGCAAAGCAAAGCCCCTGCTATGAGAGCCCTCCTTCATGCTACCACCTCCAGCACGCCCCCAGAGAAACTCAGCTATAGCTGAGGCACCATGAATTCCCATTTAAGTAGAATGGGAAATCTCTGCAAGATATATATTTAACTCTGAGCATGCAAAATCATTTCTATGGTGCTTATTTCTGAGCTGTACCTAGATAGGAAACTCATAATTACTCATTACAGCTGTGTAAACTGAGGCATAGAGAGCCAAATATTAATGAGAAAAGTACAGTCAACAATTAATTTGTGATGGAATAATTTAGGCTGGAAGATTGAAAGCCAGAAGTGATTTCCAAAGGCTTTGGAAGTCTCTCCCACATTTTGACCTGGCTGCCAAATTTTAGGCTTTTACCATACGTATATACAATGGCTAGAAAGCAAGATGGTATTTAGAAGCACTTGAGTGCCACACCTTACAAGGGTCAGATTTTGGACAGGTAGATTTCAGAGAAAAACCTACACCATTTCTAAATGCAATTCACAGTGGTAAGGACAGTAAATTGTTGACAAAACTGGGAAGGGAACTAAACCCAGAAGTCCCAATTCTCATTTTTCTCTTATTTCCGTGGGACTGCACTGGTGCTTTTCCTTTTAACAAAAGCTAAGCCAGTCACAATAGGGAAACAGAGTCTCACCATCCCCTAACAGGTTCTTGCTTTGCTTTGGCGAAGAGACAAACAAAAGGAGGAGGAGGAGGATGACACAAAGCTCCAACCTTCCTGATAAAAGCTGGCAGGAGTTCTCCTTATTCATCTGGCTGGACCACACTGAGTTTTCCCAGCTTGCTCCTTCTGGCTGCAGCACTGTCACCCAGTGGTACCAGCTCTGCCTTTATCAAGTGGGGCGTGGGGTGCACGGGGAGGGGGGAGCACAGTGGAAGAACAAAACTATCACATCAGCCTTGAGCATCCAGAGGAAAGCAGTATTCAAGTACAACGTGCAGAGACCAGCAGCAGCAGAGTAGCCTCCGAAACACTGACAGTCACAGGGCAAGAGGGGGAAAAATCAATCCCAAATTAAAACCATGCTGGAGAATAAACTGTCAACACACAGATTTTTAACCAGAGAACACCAGGAACACAACTGCATTACATCCAGGGTGGCTGCAGCCCAGACAGCCCAAATTTTTGCTTTGACATTGACTGTGACCTTAAATACACAGCCTGACTACAAAATCAGCATTAGCAGAGCGGAGATGTTACCTGTGTTTATTAAAAACAAACCTCACCCTGTGGCTACAGTCCTTCTCCCACCCTCCTCTATACTCCACCTTCATGGGGCTTTCTGCCTATGAAGTATAACCTGACTACTTGCAGTTTGCACACAGGATGCTCTCAATGCCCTTGTATCTTAGGAAGAAAGAGCACTGTGCTGCTGCCCATATTTCCTTCCACAAGCCTGCTCCCCAGCAGATAAGCCATCACCACTCCTAGACACTAACTCTCTTTATCGAGAGTTACATAAGAAGTTGCAAAAGACATGACAGGTCCCTGTAAAATACTGACGTCAGGCGAAAAGGCTGCAAGGATTATAAAGAGTCCCTGCGTGCCGAGACCAGGTTGAGCATTCGAGAGCGCAGCCCATGTGCATGTTGGGGAGTGGGGAACGGAGCGGTGCAGCAGCGCAGCAGCTTCAGATGGACAAACTTCTGCTGAAACACTGCAGGAAACACCAGGAGCTCATGCTCTTAGCTGTGAAGCTGCAATTTCCTGGCTCCTGTGAATGTACACAGCTGTTTCGGCAGGGCTGGAAAGAATAGATTAAGAGGTTATTCAGTTAAAAAAGGGTTCTAACCTAGGATGAAAACAGTTACCAGGAAGCTATTACAGCATCCAGTAAAATTCATGCAGACAAGATATATGAGAGACATGCGGTTGGACCCCAAGAAGTCAGCGGTGTGACAGCACCTACTGGACCAGAAAAGTCCTGAGAAGGCGTGAGAGGACAGAGGTAGATACAACATCATAAAGGTAGCAAATGCAAGCTCCCACGACATTGGGAACAGCATTGAAACTACAGGTTCACATGGGTATGTGCTTGTGCAGGCATCTCCCACCCAGTTTTTAGGAGCAGCTCCATTAAGATTTAGCTGTGGCATTAGAGAGGTCAACAGGACCTCTGCGGTGGCTTTACTCCACAAGTTCGTGTTCCTTCAGCCTAAGTCTACACCAGATCAGTCAACTGGGCCACCGTAAACTACATCAGGTTGGGCATCTGCACACCTTGCTCACACAGCTAGCAGGCTCGGGATCTAGAAAGATCATGTAACCTGGCCTTGTTCCTTTCCATAACACACCATGTAACATACAACATCAAGAAGTAATTAAAATTTATACCATGCTTGCTCTATCTCCTCTTCTTCCAGAGCCACAGAAGTCTGCACACGTGTTTGTCTCAGATGATTTTGAAGACTAACCTCAAAAGGGCTAAAAGGGCCTCCTAAATCTGCCCTAAAACACTCTTCAGTGATTGAAAAAGGAAAATGATCTCATGTAATGCGCACAGTGATAAATGACCCACATCAACAAAAAAGAAAAGAAATCAATCACCACCTTAAAATCTTCCGGCCAAAGCAACTTCTGTTGCAACCCAGGTAACTAAATCCAGGGAAGCTTTTTGCTGTGACATTCTGGACTTATTTCAATAATACACACTCGCATTCATCATTCCTGTCTGTCCCAAATGTATAGATCTTGGCATTTCTGAACCAAGGTAAATTTGTTCTCCCTATAAGCTGTTTATTTTACATTAATGCTCAGCAAAAATACAATCCACAAACCTGCTCCACATCATGGCCCCACTTTATCACTGAGGAATGAACTGCAGGCTAGGGGCACCATTATGGAGTCAGAGACACAGTGCATTGAACGAATATCATATTGTTCGTATCTCCTGTGATCAAGTCATATTCACTCACAGAGTCTACAGATAAGTTCATTGTATTAATAATACAGGGTTATATATAGAAAACACATTGACTTTATGCCTGAAGGGCCTTTTAAAAAGGCTTCTTTTTAATGTAAAATACATTTTCTCAGTTATGTGGTAAGAGATCAGACTTGAAGAGACAAGTCTGCAGTGCTACAGGGTGTAAAATAATTGCCTGGTAACTATGCTTCCAGAGGAAAACAAATGCGAAT
This sequence comes from Trogon surrucura, assembly GCA_020746105.1. Lineage (NCBI taxonomy): Eukaryota > Metazoa > Chordata > Aves > Trogoniformes > Trogonidae > Trogon > Trogon surrucura. The sequence continues at coordinate 15,181,662 of CM036627.1, read as the reverse complement.
GGCTCCCGCAGTCTCCATGACAGAGCCAGGAAACACAAGATTCCTCAAAGAGCTGGAGTGACCATCCCAGAAACAAAGCCACTGCTTCCGCATGCCTCCACCCTCTTCTTCAGATGTCATCTCATGCTCTCTTCTAGCAGCCACGTGGGACAGGGCAAAGGGCATCCAACAGTTCGAGGCAAGCTCTTGTCCCTGTAGAGCTGGCACCCATGGGCTCAGCCCCCCTTGCCACCCACCCACCCTCCCAGCTGACAGCCCAGCCCAAGGGAACGATGCTGATCCTTTGCTCTGATGTTTTTCTTCTCCGCACTTCCAGTGCCAAGATGATCACTCGTGGTCAAGGCCAATTTTTTTTATTTTCTTTTTTTTAAATGCAGACAATTCCCTTGGCATTTTGACCACTTCTTCCCTATCCGATGGCTGGGAGGAGGACAACAAGATAATACCCTCTGCCCAGCCCCGGGCATCAGCATTCCTTGCTGCTCCCCAGCCCACCGGAATAGCAGGGCATTGGGACCTCCCATCTCAGGCTGCTGATTGTGTGTTTCAACACCATTCCCAGTCCAATAAAGTCAGTGGAAACTTAAAAAGATGTTCTCACCACAGATACAGACACCAATGGTGGTGAACATAAGGGAAAGTAAAAAAGGGTGGCAATACGAACACACCCAAGCTGGCTCTGCTCAAGGTCTGGAAATCATCTCTGCATAGAAATTTGCATTCACATGACAGGGATAATAGACGCCGCAGCTGAACCACTGCTGAGAAATAGGGTGTTATTAGCTTGGCTGTTGCTGCATGTGCCTATGCTGTTTCTAGGCCAGCACTGGAAAATCTGCAAGTTACTGTACTGGTGCCATGAGGAGTTTGCAGCTCGGATCTATGCCTCACTGGTGTGAAAAATTCATTTTATATTCTAACGACCAGCTCCGAGATTACTGACACGGTCCAAATCAAGCACACATTCAAGGTCAGGGTTTTCTGGGGCCTCAGTAGAAAGGGTGTTGCACTGTGCAGAAAGAGAAACCGCGCTCCTGCTCGAGTCAGGACGTGTATTTTTGGCAACCCGTCCTCTCTGGCACCACAAAAAAAAACTTTTCTGCCATCTCTTGTACCCCATTGTGCATCGCCTCCCCACATTTCAGTAGTTGCAGCATCCTGTGTCACCGCTGGGCCCAAAGCAAGCGTATCTGGGTAACCCTTGCTACACCACAGAAGCTCACGGCAATGCTCTATCCTGTTGCACATTGCAAACAGCACCCACAGAAGATATCCTGTTTGGTCAGGAGTTGATACACCAGTGCAAAACCACAATTTGTTTCAGAATGGCTTGAAACAGAAAAAAGCCACGTGCTCCTTGAAGTTAACCGAGCGTATTTTCCACTACTCCAGTGAAATCGAGATCTACACTGATCAAACATGCAACATAAAAACCTAACCTCTAATCCAGGCAATCGTTGCACTAAGGAGCAACGCCAGCTGGGCTGTCGGCATCTTCCCCGTTCGCTTCCTAAGGATCCTGCACGGCACACAACGGACTGACCCCCTTTCCCCGCCTCCCCTGAGGAAGAGAAGGAGCACTGCCCCAGTTAGAGAGGTGCAAACAAAAAGATTGTCAGGGCTGTCATTAGCAACTACCCCCTCACATCCATCATGGAAAGTTAACGTGAGTCACTGACAGCTCAGAACAGACCCAGGTATAGAGCACCAGGCCACGCTAAATGTCCTTGCAAAACCTGAACAGCTTTTTCTGTTGCTCTGAAACAGATGTGCACCTCTGCTGAGATCTCCATTTTTCTTACCCTTTTGAAGTCCCAACCTGCAGGGATATTACAGCTACAGACTAAGCGGCCACACAAGCGTTCTGCCTCCAAGCCTGCTGTGCACCTCACTGTGCAAAGGCAGGTGGTATTTTAGTCTCTGAGAAGGTATCTACATAAAATACATCCAGTGCCAGAATCCATTTGTAGCCTACACTGCTCTTTAGTAGCACACACAGAATGAAGCCAGTGGATATTTGAATCCCTATTTATTTTTAAAAGCTATGTCATTTCAACTGGCAGCAAAATAAGGCATCATAAACATGCAAAGAAGCACAAATCTCAACCCTGTAACTGCATTTTTGTGTGCTTTAAAAACCGTAGCACAGAACAGCGCTGCCGGCACATTTCAGATGCGAAGGATGAAGAATTCTAGGCGGGATAAGCATGCAGCAGCAGGGGCTCGTGAACAGGGGCAGCCACTCACCTCTGTCAAAGAAAACAGCCAAGGGAAAGCAGCCAGAGCATCTCTGACACGTTCAGAGACGGATCTTTTTTTCCTATGGCTGGCAAGTAGGTGTAAAAACCAGAGGAAGAGGAATTTAAACTGTATATAACCCCAACGTAGGCTCCTACAGCATCAGAGGCACTCTTGGCCATATACAGGACTGGCAACAAGATTCATAAATGGTCCAGAACTCTGCAAACAGGGCACCACTGCCCTGGGTTCACTTCCAGTGGAAAAACGAGATGAAAGTGATGTCCCTGGAAGACCCTCAACAGTAAAGAGCCCCTTCCTATGTACTATCAAAGTACTGGAGAGGCAGGATCCTAAGCTGTCACACTGCAACACCCTCACTTCTCCGTCTCCCCAAATCAACACAAGTTTGCTTGTTTATCTAATAAAATACTTCCTAACGCGACACTTTTCTGCGGGCAGAGAAAGGCTTTCTACTATACACAGGGCTACTTACCACAGCAGAAACCATAATGCAAGCTTGACAAGAAAACCTGTCACGTAATGAGCTTCATGTTACCTTAATTTACGATCGAGAGCTGAATTCGGGGCTGGGGGTTGCATCTGAGTTACGCCACAGTGCAGATCAAGAGGACGGGTGCGCAGAGCTGGCTGCAGAAGCACTCCCAGCTGCTGGGCATGAACCAGGGCAGAAGTGACAGAGGCAGAACACTCTGAAGCAGCTTTAATAAAAGCTTTGATGGAAGCTGAATTCAGTTTTCACGGTTGGAGGACAACGGTGATTATATAAAGGCTATATACTGAGAGAGGTTTTCTGACAAGTCCTACTACTTTTCTCCTCATCTGCTCTGGCTCTGCTGATCTCTGGTTCTCCACTGCCTACCCAGCAGCAAGGATGTCTGGCTACAGCAAATGAGAACTCAGCTTAGGGAGAAGTTAGAGGCATTTCTCATCTGCCAGTACACAAAATGCTTTAATTTAGTAAGCCTTGGGAGGAAGGAAGCCATTAAAAAGGAACCAACAAAATGGCCACCTTGTATTGCCGATTCGCAGAACTCCGTAACAACTCATTAAAGAAACACCAAATTACTATAAGCATCTGCAGGTGGAATTGGGGTCTCACTAGCATCTAACTAGCAACACCCCGAGCTCGTCCCAAAGCCACGTGAGCTGCTTGCTTATCCCCATCTCACACTCTGCAGCCCACACAAGAGCTGTCCGTGTCATCCTGCTTATTTGCTAAGTAACACCCTCCTACGAAGCTGTTCCCAAACAACTCACTTCTCCTTCCACGTTGTCTCTGTGCAGAGCCAAGGGTACAAATGGGAGCTGCGTGCCAGCTGCTGCCAAGCTTCCCGTTGAAGAACAGCGCAGGTCGGGAGGAGAGCACAGGGTACATGGTGTGAACAGACAAGCCAAGGCTTGAAGGTCATCCTATTCCCATCTAAGACCTATTCCCATCTAAGACCCTGAACATTTCCTGTGTGAAGAACGGGGGATGGAAGTCACCAAGGACACACTTGTGACATTTGCAGGTTTAAGTTTGCCAGTCCTGAGTGCAACACAAGCCATGAAACTTCATATCCTGTACCATCATATCATCTCCCCATTTTGCCACTTCTCAAAGGTAGCAAGCCCCTTTCCTCCTGAACAGAAGATGATTTTCAAGTGTATTTTAAAATCACGTATAGGGAATAAAAAAGTTAATCCAGCTAGAACCCTCAGACTTGTCATAATCTTACTTGTCTCAACGTGATCCCTGGAAAATTGAGATACAGGCAATGAGATGCCTCACCAGATGATGCAATCTCTATTCCTTGGAATTCACTAGGAAGTGAGCTATCAAAAAGCCAATGAACAAATGCATCTGCTGAGGCTGTACACACAGATGGCTGAATTTCACCCGTGTCTGCAGGATTAACAATAACTCATGTCAGAGATAGGCACTGAACAGAAGCTGCTGGGGTCCCCTCACTGTAGAATCACCAGACCCTGCAAATACTCAGTGAGCACATGCAAGACAAACAGAAGTCACGCCCTCTTCCATTTACCTACCAGAGTCTGACATGAGCAAAAGCGCAATGTAAGAGAGGTTCCCACAGAGGACAACTGCTCCTGCACACCAAATTTTGGGAGGAGTGTAGAATTCAGGTACTGCAGAGCAAGAATGGTTTTGCATTCAGTGTTCCGTGCTAAGCCAGAGACATTCACTAACCAAGTGGTTGTAGCGCATCCAACATCAGTGTTATCTCTTTTCTCCATGTACTTTCCCAACTCTGGTTTCTCTTAACTCTGCTCTTGCAGGTGCATGACAGATCAGCCAGGACAAGAGCCGCACATGTGACTGCAGTATTCCCACCTCCACGTGCCTGGTTCAAAGCCATGCTAAGCTCCCCTGGAAGATACACAGCAAGCAAAAGCAGATGAAAGCCATATGCATGAAAACAGGCAAGATAAAGCCCCTGATATCTCAGTGGCCCACACAATCCCAGAGCATGGCTTTCTCAAACTGCAAGTTGACTCTAGCGGACCTGTGATGGAGAACAGGGATAAGTCCAGGCCAGTTTCCACAGGCGAAGCTGGAAAATTGGCACCTGCGTTAGCCTGCCTGCAGGTTACATTAACTGAGAGGGTTGGACTGCTGCAAGGATAATTCTTTATGCTATGCAGGTTGTCTTCTTTAACCCAAGCCCATTAGAGTTTTCCTCACAGCTCCATGCCCATTTTCTTCCCACTGCACATATTCTCTGCAGCCATTTCAAAACTCATGTTCTCATCTGCTTCCACAGTTCTTCACTCATCCTTTGCAGACAGCTTCTACATAAAGTTAATTCTCTTTATACTCAGCTTCTCCCTGGTTCCTGCCTCCCCAAGGTACTAATTACAATACAGTTTATTAGCCAGGCACATAACATTTAGACTCTAAATCTGGCCTGCTTTGAGTGAAGCTAGGCACCACTGAAGCAGTCCACTGCAGTCAATAACAGGGAAGGAGATTGTTCAAAAGCACTCTAGTGGCTTCGGAACAAGAGTCCCATTTTCAAAGAGACACTTAAAGTAAGTCACTTTTGTCCATGAGAGTATGGCTCAGAAAGCATCTTTGAAAAATAATACCCTCAGGCTCTTCTAAAATCCATCACTACCAAAGAGCAAGGAAAGCAGCCCCGGGGTAGCCTTTTCCTGTGAAGGTTCAGAAAGCAAAGGGCAAGATGCTTCAGCTTTGTGGTTTTAGGCAGGTGTGATGGAAGCAGAGATACCATCCAGCTGGCAGCAAGGCTGCGTCATAGCCCAGGGTGAAGAGAGAAGCTTCACAGATCAACCACAGGTAAGATAACACAAAACTGCCAGCTTATTAATGCATTTAATTCAACTTGTTATGATAGCTGATAAGAGACCTGGTTTGGGGTTCAAGCCAGCCTGCCTCTCTCATTCTGGTTACCACAGTTGTAGCAGCTCACCACTCCAGTGTACAAGATGCCCGTGAAGACAGACAATACCGTAGCTAGCACATTTGCTGATGGTCTGGGGAAAGAAGGTCTGGGGAAGTCCATGGACAAAGCCAAGAAAGGAGTCCAAACATCCCTGGTCTGCATATTCACCAGGAAACACAAACAGTAATTGCTCCTCAGCCAACACCCCATGGGCAAAGCTGTCCTTTCCCAAGTCTGCCACATGTCGTGTTGCCCAACTGAGAATAAAAAGACATTTCTCTGGGCACGAGCATTAGTCTTAACTGATAGAGGGAGTCAGTTTGGACATGACAGCTCTGGACAGCCAGCTGCAGAGTAAGAGGCTGGCTTGAAAACGTTACCCACACATGGCAGGAATGTCGCTCTGTCCCTGACAAGATGCCACCGTCAACAGAATCTGACCAACCAGTATTGGCTCAGAGGAAACAAGTTGCTGTTCCCCCATCATTTAATCTCTCACTTGCATGAGCAGTGGGAGTGAGGGAGAGGGCAGGGAAATACACAGTGACACAGACTCCTGGAAACATTCCATGAACTTAATTTTTTGTGACGCTGTCTGGATACCAAGAGTTCTGAGCATAATCAGGATGCTGAGAATCAAATTGAAAGTGTCTGAATCTATACACTGTGCACCATAGGGGGCAAATAAAGGACAAAGCAAAGGTCATTTTAGTTTCAACTTGCATTTCCACTGTAGCAAAGTTCTGTACATCTCTTAAAAGACCCCCCATCTTGAAGCCTCAGTGTGGTGCCTAACAGAAATCCATGTTGTTTTGGTCAAACTCGACACTGAAGTGACCAAATTCAACCACTCGCCGTGCCAAAGGGCACTGTTAGCCACACCAGAAGACCCTGCTCTGCCACAGGCCATTTGCAGAACATTTTTGTTCATTTTGGCCAACCACTCCCCCGAACAGTAATGCCATCTCAGAGCAAGTCGTTTTGAAGATGGTGACACAGAAGTATTGAACTGGCACATTACAGGAGAGCCTGGGAAAAAACTTCCAGACATGAGACCACACGATCTTAAACTGATTCCATGACTCACTGTGGCTTCCACAAGAAACAAATCCAGTTCAATGAAGCCACGTCATGACAACTTACTGCAGCCCTGCTTGAAGGACTTTCTCCATAGGTAAGACGAGCTCTCCAAGAAGCTAAATTCTGCCTTCCTATCTCCATCCCAGACTCTTCCACTCTCTTTCCGTTGACTTAAAATCCCAACTACGCAGAGTCCTCAATTGTCTCAAGCCCCGACCCTGAAGAAATAACAGTGTTGTGTCCTGGATGAAAAAAAAAGCCAGTTTCTCAGGCCAGCAACCCTCTGGTCCCACTAATGCAGTGAAAGCAGAGAGTACTTTGTATCCAGATCTACAGGGACATTGGATTAGATGATCTCTAAGGTCCCTTCCAGGCTAAGCCATTCTATGATTCTATGATATTTCCCAGCTGACACTCTGCTATCCAATTTCTCACTGGATACCTGCCCAAAGAATATCAGAGATGCAGGTTATTAACTTGGGAGCATTTTGAAAACTCAGATAATGACAAGGGGCCCTGGGGACTGCTCAGACATATACTTCAAGGGTTTGCAATTTGAAAATTGCACAGAACTGATTCTAGAGGTTGTATCCAGTATTTCCCAAGAGTCATTAAACCAAACTACAGTAATTCATTAGGGATCTATTTAAATAAGAAGGCAAAATAAAGATTCTGGCAAAAAGCCTGTCCAGCATTGAACTGAGCCGAATGATTCAAATCAATAAATGTCATTGAAGCTACAAGAGGCTACACCATAAGCCCCAAATGTTTCCACAAGACAAAACTAGATGAAATTTGAAACTTCTGCGGTCTTGGTAAGAGCTAGCACTGAGATTAAGGGCAACACAACAGCCTTGCTGCATCCTAATCCACAGAAAACACTGGACTTCTGTACAGGGCCAGCATTTGAGAAAGCTTGCACAGTTGCGCCAAATGACAGAGCAAACCCACAAAGCTGTGCCTCTAGCACATGGTTTGCTAGCGTGGCTTAACTTCAATAGCCACCAAATAACTCCCAAGCTGTTTTTGGAATCCATTCATTCACAGAGAGATCTGTCAATGCAGAAGTGGCCTCAATTGAGCAAATAAACTCTTTGAAGCAAATGGTTTATCTAGCTCCATGGAATACTTGAAATCTTCCCTTTCAGTCTTTGCTCTTGAGGTCTTTAAAGTTGGTAGGTTTGAATTCCAAAGACTATGGGAAAGCTTTTCAGTAACCCCAGGCCAGCTCCCTTGATACACGTTTTTTTCAACAGCACTAAAAAACACAGATTATAGCAAGAGAAGAAACATAAACCAAAACAACCTAGACTAGTATCATAGCCCTGAGATCCACAGGCTCAAGCTAACCATGTGGTTTCTGATACCACCTTTTGATGACAGAAATACAAATTTGGAGCCAAAGTACCCCTCTCTGGACCAAAGCTGGATAACACAAGACATGGCAGGTTCCTGCATGATCACAACTGAGTTAAATGGGCATTCATTGCACCTTGGACAAGACCAGCTACAGGATTACTCTAAACTGGCTGATACTACAAAAATAACATCACCGCCCTTCACAAACAAGCACCCCTAGACAAGGCACCCCTTCAGCCAAAGCTCCTGTCCCTCAGCCAGCAGCTGCGCTGACTTCAGACATAAGGACCTGCATTATAACTAGCCATAGGCAGCAGGAAACAAAGTGTGCATCTCATGCGGAGGCTGAAAGGCCCATTGTAATCAATCACTCTCAGCTCTGTACGGTGAACAAGACAAAAACCACAGTTTTCTTTTGCTGGTAAGCCCTAAAAACGCTGCCCACTATTTCTCATAAAGGGCCTATACGCCCAGCGCTTGCTCTGCCCATCACACAAACCGCAGCACTTGGCATAAACTATGGGCAAGGTTAATTCCCACAATAATAAAATTTTACAGACAATGCCTGTAGGACAGAAAGAACATCACCATGCTTCAGTCGCATAGGCACGCGTTTCTCCTTGGGCTGAACCTGTTTGCCACCCGGCGGCACACCACAAAAAACTGTGACTGACCACCAAGTGCAGACAGGATCCAAGCACAGGGAAAACCAACTACCCAGTGCCAGCCAACACTTCTGCAAAGAGCATATCGGTGTTAAAATGTGATTAACGGGGTACTTTAGCTCATTGGTGAGGGCAGATGCTTCCCCAGCAGAGCACTGTGAGCAGCCGATGGAAATGCGCTCCCAGTGAGCCTGGAAAGAAGGGGTGGGATGGGGGCAAGGGTGATATTTTAATTTTTGCCTTTCTTTTAAGCATCCAAATCTATTCTAATTGGCAATAAAAATTAATTTTCTCCAGGCCAAGCCTGTTTTGCCCCTGACAGTAATTGCTAGTCTTTGTCTCAACCCACAAGCTTTTTCACCTCATTTTCTGCCCCCGCCCTGTCGAGGAGGGGAGTGAGGGAGCAGCTGGGTGGGCGTCTGGCTGCAGTCCCAGGTTAACCCACCACCACACCTCACCAAGCAAGGTGGATACTCTTGAACAGAGAAAAGTTAAAGCTGTAAGAACAACTTGATGAAGACAGCCTTACTAAACCATGACAATTACAGCTTTTTCTGCCATTCAGAGGAACACGAAGCAATCCACAGGACTGAAAAACTGGAAATCAAAACTTGAGTTTTTCTCTTTAAAAACCAAGACCTACTTACACATTGTTATTTTTCTGCTGTTTCCCAGTTACAGGGAAAGAAAGGCTCAACCCCTAATTTGGCATCTCAATTCATCATGCAAGACTCAAACCCTGTCAGGCTGAGAATTAAGCATGTTTCCAGCAGATAGAAGTCATCAGCATGGCACAACAAGCAGCAGGACAAAACCAGGGGCATTTCTCCTTCATATTTTTCAAAATAATGTTCTTTTAGGCAGCATTTTTAGCTACTCTTTTGGAAGCTTCAGATGCTGCCCCTCTTTTCCCTTGACATTTCTCATTATAGACGTGTATGTGTACACACAGGTCTGGTATTCTTCAGAAGTGCAGGGGACTTGTCCTGCTACTGCATGAAGCAAGGCACGTGCTGGTCCTCCTGCAGCGTCTCGGAGATTCCCTTCAAGCCAAAGCACAAGGTTTGGTCCACGCTCCAGCATCCTAATGCTCCCAAAGCAACTCTCTGGTCTACCGCTAATGGTGTGCCAAACTACGTTTGCAGGACACCAAGGAGAGAAGTGGAAAGAGGCAGCAGCTATTTCACATCCTCCTTCTCAGAAATAAAAAAAACAAGAACCCTAAAACAACCCTTTTGCAGCTCTTCTGGTTGAAGTTCTACTGGAGAAAACAAAGACTGTTCATTGTTTAACAGGAGGGCTTGCAATCCTATGAAGTTACGGTGTTTTCTCACTCCTTGTTATCCCTTTGGAGAATTAAAGGCATGAAATAAAGCTGAAACTACAGAAAACTCAGAATTCTGCCCTGATAGGGCAAACATATCCATCACCATTACCCTCTGGCCACGCTACTTTCGAATATAGGTTCCCCCTGCCAGCTGAGAGCTTGCAAAGCTCCATCTAATACAGGTCCCAAGCAGACTCTGGGAAAAATATTTACTTTTCACCTTACATAAATTTAAAGAATAATCCATCTAGTTTCGGAACACAGAAGGCACCACTACCTGGCACCCTGACTGTAAAGCAATTTCACATAATTTCATTTGATTCTTCAGACATTAAGATGTTAAGCATCTCATTAAAACAAACATATACAATATGTACTTTGAGGCTGTTTCTTAAGTATTGACTCAAAACCAACGCTGATTTCTATTCAGCCAAAAATCTAACTTTTGGTGGAGAGGTGCTTTACACCACTATATATTTTTAAAACGAAAAGTGAAATGTTTCTGAATTCTTCCACTCCCACACTCCACAACTCTTCCCAAACAGCCAAGCTTTCTTTCAGTTTCTTTGTGGTAGAATTTGCAGTTGCCTTTTTAGTGGGAAAAAACAACAACAAAACACAGAGAAAATGTTGGATTCAGATGCATACATCAAAGCACCAAAAAAAAACTTGAAAGCAAGTCTGCCTTAGTTGTTTCAGAAACCATAATGCTGGTTGAGTCACGAAGACCTCAATACAACTGAATTATGCAGATTCCTTCAAAAACTTCACTGTCATTTTATGGTTCACCATAAAACTGAATTTTAAGTCTTTTTTCCACTTCCAGTAAACTCAGGCATTATGAATTATACAGGTGAACAGCGTGGTGTTTTAAAAGGACATTTAAATATTAAAAATAAGACAATTCCAGCAACCCTTACCCAGAAAACAGATCATTATGTACCATGGAAAAATAAGTTCTGTGCTCCCACACCTGCCCTCACAGCCACTTATCTGAAAGTCACTGGGTCTGCAAACATGCAGAAATCATCCATGCGATAGCTGCAGACACCAAAAAGATAAAGATGTTAGAAAAAAATGTAGGGAAATCAGCTGGCTGCTTGGTGAGAAGAAAGAATACAACAAAGGGGAAGGCAACAGAGAGGAAAACCAAAACCCAAACCAAAGCAAACCGGTTTTCTTCCTTTTGAACCATAGAAAATAAATAACAATGATAAGTATTCAAGCAAACCTGAAATAAATATTTTGCTTTTATGCTGCAAGCAGTGATCTGAAATGGAGTGTGTTCAGGCACTGCTGCAATATGAGCCCCAATAAAACATCAACTTCAGTACAATGGGCACTGTGCAACAGCAGGAGGGGACCTGCCTCGTCACTTCAGCACGCGATATTCAGGTATCAAGACGCAGAAGCATATCGCGTTCAGAACAAGGCTGGAAAAAGAGAAAGTTGCTGACTGGAGAGCTTCAGAAATCTGATTTTAGTTCTGAAGTCTTCCCTAGGTTTGCTCAGAGAGGAGGTACAGATCCAGTCCTACCTGTGCTGTAGGTCTTCGCCTCTACATGATTACAACTGCGTCCTCACTTAATTTGAGGAAAAGAAACGGTTCCTTTTCTCCATGCCTTGATCCATCCACTCAAACTGAAACATCTTGGATGCAGGGATCACCTCTCCAGACATTACAGAATGCTTCCCATAACAGGGCAGAGCCCTCCCAGTGCCAATGGCAAGAAAAGCCAGGCGCTCCAGGAACTCCCTGCACAGCTTGCTGTCGCCGTCGATTGTATCGATAGCGCATGATGCACGGCAGCGTGAAATCTCTCCTTACCAGCGCAGGCAATGCTATTTGCATTGCAGTATGTATCTACTAAGAGACAGAGAGTCTAGCGGCTGCTCCAAGGTGACCTGGAGACAGGACTCTTGGGGTTCTAGTCCTGGTTTCACTGCAGAGTTATAATGAAACCTTGTAAATCAAAATCAGCGGCCCATTTTTCGACGCGATACAAAAAATTAATGCTTCTGAACTTCACTGGAGCACTTAAAGGAGTTGCTACATAAAGTATTGGCATGTGTTTACTTAAACTTCCTTGGGTGATGCTTAAAATAAATCACTTTGCAGCTTCATCTGGTGTTGATCAGAAGACAAAGTTACGCTACTTCATCCAAGCTGCAACCGCAGGCACTAAATAGTGTGCCATTGTTTAATCTTGCTACCGTGAAGGAACAGAGACCGAGGAGTGTACACGTAAGGAAACATTTTAGGTTATTATACACAGAGGACAAATTCTTCTTGATGAGTTGCAGAATAACTCTTTTGAAGCAATAAATTTACATTGCTGTAGCAGAACAGAAGCTGGCTTTTGGTCCTTTACAATATTCTGGAAGCATGGGAAAAGAAAGCCCGTGCAACCAGAGACACTCCTTTCTGGGAAACAGGGAATATCCATTCTCCCTTGCAGAGAAGGGAAAACAGTTCAAACGAACCCTTTCTGGGATGGCGGCTATACTGATTTAAAGAGTCACACTGCAAGAAGTCACTAAACAAGAACAACACAGACCTTCACACCAATGTATTCTCTGATCTAATTCAAGATCCCTTTAAAATCTCAGCTGCATTAATACTGCAGGCCATCAAAACTCAGAGAGCTGGTTGTCACACGGGCACACGGCAAATGCTGAAGGGACACTGGAAGAGAAGCCTGGCCAAAAGAAACGGGACATTGGTTTTACGACAGATCATAACATTTCTAACAGGCTGCTCCTTCTTCAGGGCTTACAAATATCACTTGTCCCCTACAGGGAAAAGGAAGAACTGCCAAACTTTCTGCTAAAAATAATAAAAAATGTAAGCACTAAAAATCAATTAGTCCATGCTCTTACACATCAAGTGCATTTTGCTTTTAAATGCATTTAACAAAGAAGGCATCAGGTTGTAAGTTTGGACTTACTCTGCAAACAGCATGCAGTATATAGTGTAAGATATAAACACGTTGCTATCTCTACAGCATTTTTCATCAGTTAGTAATACATAAAAGAAAATTTTAAATGAAAGTATAAATGCCAGTTACTCACAAGCCTTCCCCTCGCTCAAAAACCCAACCTACACCTGGATCAGATTAGTTTCTATTAATTTATATACAGTTTTTATGGTAATGAATCAATGCCACACTCCCAAGCCTCACAGGAGTCTGAAGGCATTAGAATCCAGAGCTGGATCTGGCTTCTCCTCCACCCTGCAGTCAGAGACCTGAAAAACATCAAAAGGCTTCTAAGTGTAGAAGTATGAATGTAGTCAAAAGAGCTAGTTTAGAATAACTTTCTGTACAACTCAGCTGCAAAACAGACAATATTCTCTAATGGGAAAGGCATACTAGAAGCAACTTTCCAGAAATAACATTGCCAGCAAAGATATATTAAGGGAAAATGAACTGTAAGCAATAACCAGCCAATGCTTGGCAATCTTCATCCCCACTAAAACATTTATTTTCACTCCATGTTGTTTTTTTTTCCCCTTAAATACCCCAGTGACAAATAAATTATGAGCATTACAGCTAATTTATTACTCAGCACTGCTGAGGATGGAAAAAAAAAAAAAGGCAGCAGTATTTTAAAGCTGATTCTTATTCTAGGAAAATAAATACTTTAATAAAAACAATAATAAATTCAATGGGAAAAAGTGCTCTTGCAGTTAAGTCACTGGACTGAAGCACCTGAAACTGGAATTCCCTGCTCTGCCAGACTCTTCTCTACCCATGCCTAAACTATTCAAGGTCTGATAGCTTCAGCAACTGAATCCAGCTCTTAATCCCTGCCTCAGTTTCCTCACCTACAACATCTCTCCCACCCAGTTTACTCACCGGAGTAAATATTCAGGGGTAAATTCTATTGCACAGCATCAAGCACAAAGAAAGCTTTGAAGCATTGCAGTTCTCCTATACTAAAAGTGCCTTTAGTGACATCCTCCACACAGACCTCTCCCGTGACTTCAGGAAGGGTTTGATGGGGTCTCTACAAAAGGAAACAACTACTTTCTGGAACAAGAAAACAGGATTGCATTTGTCACATTTAACACAGGAGGGGAAGGGGTTACGTGCCAAAGTGACTTGCAAAAATCAATTCTGCTCTTAATCCCTCAGTTCCCTGGTGGCCCTCTCATAGGACCCTTATTTCTGTTTGCTCCAGCAGGAACCCTTTGATGATTAACTTCTGTATTTATTTTTGACACTTATTTTTTCCCTGAATATGGAATTTTAAAGACTTTCATTGATACCCCAAATTCTAGTAGCGACAAAACTGAGCAGGAGCCTGTCTCAGAGATGACGTAAACACACACCATCTCACCTGGCCTCACATGTACTATTTCTACTGCAGATACATTAAGGGGGCTTTTGCAAGCTGCAGTCAAACCCTGCTGCACAGGCAAAGCTCTAGCCGGGAAGTTAAGCGTGGCTCAAAAGTTTTCATTCAGCAAAACAAGAAACAATTTGGCATTCATTCCCACGCAAACACCAATGCACCCTCCTTGGGAGGGACCAATTATTTTCCTTTCCATCTCATGCTCGGGCCAGTCATCCTCTATCACTTGATAAAACACATGAATAGCTGCATTCAAAGCTGCAGCAAACAGAGACATCTCAGTAAAGCTCTGTAAAAACAGCTACCCGGAGCACACCGAATAACTGCTTCTCAACGCACTTCCCATATGTGTGTCCTTTATCGAAAGAAGCCCGTGACTTTGGCAGATGTTGGGTGCTTGCAACTAGGTCAGTTTGAACCGGAGCGAGCCGAGGCTAAAGGCGAGAGGGAGAGAAAATTAAATTGCGCTCCTGCTCCACAAACTGTGGCTGTCAAACTGAGAGCTCTTCGCCTTCTGCTAAAGCAATGATTTCACCACTGGCTAGGCAAACGATTTGACTGGCAGGGTGATGAAATGCCTCGGCGATAAACCGTCAGGAGCGCTTGGAACGGTATTACCAGTTAAAATATTCCAAAATACAATGCACGTAGGAATTCAGGGGAGGGGGGAGGGAGAGGGAGGGAAGTGTTGCCAAGGTGTGTGAATCAGCCTTATCAAAATCCTCATCGCTGCCCAGCCAGCCTGACTGATCCCACTGCTGCATTCGCCTGAAAGGCACAAGGCTCCGCTGGAAATCGGAGGTTCCAGCCTTTCCCTCCTGGTGCCATCTGTACCAGGAATGCTCAGCTCTTTAATCCACAGACCTGCGCCGCAGGAGAGCAGCCGGGGGTGGAAATCATCTGGGTTTTAAAAGTTGCTGCGAAAACCCTGAGTAACTTCTGCAGCAGGAATGCCTGCAGACTACAGGCAGCATTTTCCCCGCTGCCACTGCAGTTGCTGGGAAATTCAAGTTTCCAAAAGCAATTAGATGAAGCCAAATAAATGCATACACAAAACCTTACAAGAATATGCAAATAATAGGGTGTATTCAGCAGCCCCAGAAATTAAAGCAGCAGCACAGGCTGACATTTGCATAAACTATGCAGGATATGGCACCAAGTCATTTTGGAACTCGTGCATTTTGCAAACAGCAAGAGCAATAATTGCCAAATATTTTGGAACGTGGCATCGATCAAATACTCCCTGAAACTTCACATGAAGAAACCCAGAGACACCATACTAATTAACCACAGACATCCATGGTTGGCATCCTGGGGTAATTTCACTGTTGAGTTCTGTGGGAAAAGAATTGGACTTTATAGATTTTTATCAGCATTTATTATTTATAAAATCCTGTTGGCAAGCACAATGCTTCATGAACAAATAAAAGTGAATGATCTTTGCTTCCAAACCACATGATGAATGAATGTATACTTTGTACATACATTCAAGTGGGTGCTGCTAGTTTATTGTGCAGTGAACATGGGAAAGAAAAGTTTTTACATCCCTAAAAAGAAACAATGTACTAAACATATTTCCAAACGTACTGACATGAAAGCCAAGCCCAATCAGACCTGAGCTCTTCAATCATTCCCAAGAAGCCAAGCCCTGCCTTGTTTTCTTACTGAGCTGAGTTTTCACCCTCATGGTTTCCCTGGGCAGGGCAAGACAGACAAAAAGCGAGGAAACCAACTTGTCGCCGTATAAGGCAAAAAAAGGTTTCTCTTCCTGAGTTACAAATAACTAGGGAAAGTCACATACGCAGCCAAGCAAAGCAGAAGTATGAATACAGTACTCGCTGCTGACAGGCTAAAATTAGTAGTTTATTCAACTGCCCAGAACTACACACTGTGTCCGTCCTCTGCAGCATCTCTCTATTTGTCTGTCTTTCTGTTTGCTCCCTGCTTTGTCTCGCCTGCTAATTTGTCCCTCGGGGAGCAGTCCAGCACACCACCGCCGAGCCCAGCAGCCTTCACGCCCGTCCCGGGAGCCCAAGTAAATGAATATCCACTTGCAGTTACACCTGGGCAACTCTGCAGTGCCCCCACGGATTTCACCCCAAGGCAGCACCTGAGTTAACAGTACTTGGCCCCACGGGACACTCGGTCTGCAAAAAGGATTAGGTCCTCCATGCTTAACACCAAGCATCGCTCCTGCTCTTACTCACACCACAACACCTGTAAGCACTGTGCTCATCCAGATTCGCTTTAAGCACAGATTTACCCTTCAAAGATAATTCCACATTTGCATCTGTTCATTGTATGAAGAGCGGGGTGGTATTTGCAGTGACGACAGATAAATTATACAGGGAACACTTGCCCAGTGCAGCTGGGCCACTGCTTATGCATGCTGGGGATTGTTTTGAGTTTAGTTTTCTGGTTTTTTTTTTTCCTTCCCTCTACTGACCAGTTGTCTGTTACTGTTTGTGGATCCAGCTGGCCATGGGGACACAATGCCACGCTGGTCAGGAGACTGCCCTGGAGAATGGCAGAGGGCAGAGACAGCAGCCCCTCGCTCGAGTTAACCCCTCAGAGAAGGGAGGTGGGACTCCAGGAATCGCAACAGCAGCGCAGTTTTCCAGCCAGCAGGGCTGGGGTGCATGGAACACTCCAGAGGAGCACGAGCGCTCCTCTGCTACAACGCACACCGCAGGAGTTGAAGAAGACAGGAAAAGAAAAGCTAAACTGGTGAGGAGAGAGCAATGCAAAGGCATTTGAGGAAAATGCCATGCTCACGGCTGCTACTGCTGATCCTATGCTCAGACACCGTAGTGAAGTGTGCCAATATATGGTGCTCCAGCAGATCTATACCAGCACACTGGTGCCCACTGGGTGACATCACCTCGGCGGGCTCTTCCTTGGCCATTACTTTGATGAAGGATTATCCCACACTCATTCACACTGACAGCTCATTTTGCAGGTAGCTCATCAGAAACAATACATTTACTTACTAAGGTGTTACTCACATAAAAGACATGTCCTTGTCTGGTTCCTACAAATTAAGTGATATCCACTTACATTCACACAGTCTAGAGAACTGCTGAATTCATCTCAACAGATGTGATGGAGATTCCTTCAGAATTACAAATATGTTCCGAACTAAACGTACATGTTTTATTATATGGAGATGACTGCTAATTTCCATTTCATATTAATAGAGAATATTAACCACGGTTAGTTTAGTCACATACCTTGAAAAATTATACATCACGTTCAGTGCAAATTTGCATAATTAGTTTGAGCATGTGAGAGGGAAGCAGTGCTAAATACTGAATACAAGTATTCTGAATCCAGAGATCTTACACTTACTGTATAATATATTACGTGTATGGCCTCAAAAAGCCTCGGAGATTATGAATACATTTCTTTTCCATGGAAACTATAATTCTCAAATCCAGTAAGCTATTTTGAGAAATTTAAATCAACTATACACTTACATCTGCTGGAAGAACACTTCATTTTCACAGGCTGCCTCTCTCGGGTGTACACTCCAAGGCACAAGCACAGCCGTATGGACATCGTTCCAACTCTTCTACTACAGTTCTGCCTCTGACACCAGATCTCACTATGCAGATTCAGTGCGAAGTCTTATTTTGACCGGTCCCTACCTAACACCGAGACTTAGGAGGCTGCTGCGCTTAACACCGCTGCATCACTTGAAGGGGACACGAAAAACTGTAAAGCGGGAGGCATGAAGTAAATGCCCCGTTAGATTTTTTTTTTAATGTTTTTTTTTTTTTTTCCTTAGTATTTATTCAGTATATAAACTGGAGAGGCCGGCATTTGATCCGAGTTACTAGCCAGCTCGGAAACAAGCAGCGGAGACAAGCCAGCCCGCACGCACAGCCGGTCCCCGGCGCTTCGGGACCGGGGAAGGAAGGGGGGGACACACCGGCTGCCGAAGTTACCGCCGGCAGCAGGGTAACCCCCTCCGCACTGCTGAGTCATTTACGCCGTGGAACGCCGGGGCTTGTTGTAAAACCCACCTGGGGAGGGGAATGTGGGCTGGGGGAGCTGCCCCGGCTGCCAGGAAACTTCCCCTCCACTTCAGCCGCCGCACCGCCACCCCCCCCCCTCCGCTCCCCAGCCCCGCTCCCCGCCCGCAGCGGCTCAGCCCCGGCTCGGCAGGACCGCGGGGGGCTGCGGGCACCGGCTCCCACTCACCAGGTAGGCTCCCACCGTGCCCTGGGCCAGCATCAGGGCGCACTCGGACACCAGGAAGAGCTGGATGCTGGAGAAGCAGGAGACCTTCCTCCGCCGCCTCCGCTGCCGCGCCGCGCCGGCCCCCGGGAGCTCGCTGCCGCCGCCGCCGCCCGCCGAGCCCTGCTTCCCCGGCATCCTCCCGGGCACCGCCGACCGCGGGATGGCGGGCCCCGCGGCTGCTCCGCGCCTTCCTCCTCCTCCTCCTCCTCCCCGGGGTGCCAATCACAGCGGCAGCCCGCGGCGGCTGCCTCTCTGCCCACGGGCTGCTGCCATGGCCAGCTCGCCGCCGCCGCCTCCTCCTTCTCTTCCACCTCCTCCTCTCTTCTCTCCTCCCCTCGCCCTACCGCGCTCCCTCTCTCCGCGCAGGCCGGATCCGCGCTCCCGCCGGCGAGGGGCGGGGGAAAACGCGGGGCTGGCGCCGGCGGAGGCTCCGCGGCGGGCGGGGGCGGCCCCGTCCCGGGATACGCGCGGGGCGGCGCGGCCGCTTCACGCCGCCGCGGGAAGGGGAGGGGGGGGCAGCCGCAATTCCCCCCCCCCCCCCCCCCCTCAGAGCTATCCGCGCCCCCGCTGGGTCCTCCCGGTGCGGAGCCCGCAAGCGGAGGCAGCGGAGGAGGCTGCCGCACGGGGCTGGAAGTTTTTCACGCGGGTTTTTGAGGGCAAGATGCCCCCCCAGAGGCCTGGCTCCGCAGCTCCCTCCTGGCATAGCCCGGCTCGGGTGCCCTCGTTTCGTGCTCCCGCCAACGCTCCTTTCTAAAGGGCGAAGGGAGGCCGTGTAAAAATCGCGTGTTCCAAAATACTATCAAGAAATAAAGGGCGGGAGGTGCTGACACGTGGGCGAGCTTCTGCCCCCGGCCACGCGCCCTTCCCCACGGTGCCTCTTGTCACTCCCACCTCGAGTTCTGATTTCAAGAGATATCTTCTTCTAAAAACCACTAATCGTCACTCCTACTGTTACAGATCACGTTCCTCCTTGGCATAAGAGCAAAACCTGATCTGCATTGCTCTTCAAGTGCACTTTTTGAGTTCATTTCTGGGTCCACACTGGGGGCTGCTGCCTTATGTCCTTGTGTTATAAGACTTACAGTTAAGTGGAAATTTAAGTACTCGATCCATACAGTACCAGGGATCCTGTGGCCTTGGAGGGGAAAAGCTTTCCATGTAAACACAGGTTATGGCTTTCAAAAACAACTTTTTGATTTGGGTCCTAAACTTAATTTCCAAAGCTGGTTGAAGCTTCAAAACTCCTGAATACCTAGGAAGATGCCTTCAAAAATAGAACTTAAGAACACTCTGATTTTTCAAGGTGTGAGTCAGTTGTCACCAGTCACACCAGGAAGTCAAGAGAACTGACATTTTAAATGAGCCCTTTTTTATCTTCCGGCACCCTTTTTGAGTTTCTTCTTCCAAAACATCATCGGGGAAAGGTATTTTGGCATTCTTATATCTGAGTACCTTTAATAAATATGATGTTGAAAACTAATGTTGAGCAGAGTCTCCACCAAGGTTGATGAGCCTTTCGCGAGCCCAGCTGGTGCACGTTGCCCCAGCAGAGCTGCAGACCACTGCTGGAAAGAAACTCGAGAAACCTGGCACACTCAGCTGCTGCCCTTTGCTCATCAGCTGCCAACAGCTCCCTCCCATGCTGAACTTTGGCTCACCACAGCTTTTCCAGCAGGTCTGGACTGTATCAACAGGTGTCAAGAGTCCGCTCTACCCCAGGGATGTGGTCTTCGCTACTGATGGCCTGAGGCAGCATTATCAAACCATTAGTGAGGACAACAGTCTGGTGCTTGTAGCTGAGTGGTCTGAGCTTTAGTGAGATAGTATCAGTCTTTCAGACATTGTGCACCGCACCAGATGCACGTTAGAAGCTACCTGAGGTCTCAAATGCCAAGGTTTTTGCATGAGTTCATGAAAAACTGGCTCATCCATATGGGGCTCTGCCAGTTCATAAGGTGAGTTTTTTCATCCAGGGAAAACTGGTTCTTCCACCAAAAGAAAACAAACAAACAAAAAGCTCATTTTCTTGAAATCCCTTTAGACTACAAGTGTCATTTTCTTCCTGATATGTTTATTTAGGGACCTCTGCTATAAAAATGTTGAAGTTAGAAAGCTAGAAAGCTCTCTGTCTCTAGATGGGTAGACTTGCAGATTAGTTCGGTTAGCACAGCTGGACAGATGCTTTGCTCTTGGTGGATGCTGTGATGGGTTATAAACGCGATGGATAATCTAGCAGACTTCAATAAGTGAAAACAGAGAGGTCTCTCTTAAAACACTTGAACATGTAGAATTATGGCAGGGGAAGTCTTAAAGTTCTCTGAGGGAAAAACAAACAAACAAACAAAACCTCCAATGTTTTGAGGGCATGCTGCTCTTTCCACTCCAGTTCTACATTAGATGCTAAAGGCAGCAAAACTCTTAATAATAAAAATTTATTAATAATAATAAACTCTTAATGTATGTGTAATATATGCAAGTGCCATCACGTGTCTTGATCACATTATAGACAACCAGTTGGAAGCATTTGTCCAGGCTGAGGAAGCAGATATACTGCTTGTCTGTCACAAGGAAAACAGCTGCTAGAAAAATTTGACTCTATTACTAATTATCTGAAACATCTGGTTGGTAGGTTTATTGCTACAGAATACAATTATCTGTTAAATTTCTTTCCAGAAGAGAGAGAATGCCTTGATTTTTGTCTCTTCTTTATGTTGTATACTTGCACTTACTTCCTTTAGAAAAATTACTCCTGGTTTGCTCTGCTGAAAGAAAGAATGAGGGTCTTGCATCTCCACTCAAGTCCATCAGTAGAACTGAGTTTGCTTTCTGCCACCTTTCAACAAATCCTATTCCTGAGACATCTCAGCAGAGTGCTCCAGGGATGGACAAGTGACCTGTTTGAATTTAATAGTTAATTACTGTTATACCCAAACAGTTTTTCCGGTCTGAATTGACCCAGACTTAGCTACAAATGTACGGAATACTAATGTTCTTGGATTATCACTAGCCTAGAACAAAAAAGGACTTTATGGCTAGAACAGTTCCTTTTCTTCAGGGCTCAGTGTTTTTGCCAACACGGTTCTCAGGGATTTCCCCAAACAAAGCAAGCATTAGCAACTTCCCCCCCTGCCCCCGTCAATAATTAGTATTAAATTTCTTGCAGACACCTTGTCAGATTTTTATAAGCACTTGAACATTCATAGCTGGGAGGCAACATGCTGCCATAGATAAGATTGGATGTAGCAATCTTTAACAAGTCACCTCCCCTGAGACAGTCTTATTACATCTTGTCTGCTGGACATCTCCTTGATAGTTTGTGTGGGCTTGTGTCAATGTTTCCCTTTGGGTAACCTCAGCAGCTGGAGTTTTCTTGATCTGTCACTATCCTAAACCAATTTTTGCTTTAGTTCATATTTTTTCTCTCCTGTTTGTGGTTAATCTTACTGAAAATTAGCTGTGTAGTCATGTGTCTTGATACTAGGCAGGCTTAACTTTTTTTCATCTGTCTAGAATCAGCACTTATGGTGTTTGAGGTTTCTGGCCAGCACAGAAGAACAAGCAAGGAAGAGCTATGAAGGATGAGGACCTTCGTGAGGCATTCAACTAATATCTTACACCTCAAGTGGCAAAAGTGCAAATTTAAAGGGAAAATCTAAACTTAACTATCAGCAGTGTTGGTAACAGGAGGAGGAGCTGGTGGAAACTGCTTCTGTGAAATGTGCCAAGGCAAGCAGCTGATCTGTATCGTGAGGCATCTCTGCAATTGCTGTTGGAATTGTATTCCCAAACCTTCCGGACATATTTTACAGTCCAGGGAGCTAATGTGTTCTTCATCCAGTACAGCCTCACTGGAGCAGCAGTGAGTACCCAGTGTACCTATTCTTGCTGAGGATGCAGCAGACAAAAACGAGGACAGGTGCTAAAAGAAGACAATGATCTCACAGGAGACAGATCAGTCCTGTGGTGTTTATGAAGAAAAACCAACAAAAGCAGTGCTGAGACCATAACTATTACCTTCTCTCACCAATACCGCTCCAGATATTTCCTACAGGGTGATTTTGTTTGCCTTTACACTGCTGTAGGTCAGGACCAGCTATCAGAGTCTGATACTCACCCCAGTGCCTGCATCCTCACCTTTCCCCATGGCACCCGCTTTATGACAGGGCTTTGTGCAGTGCAGGGTTAGGGTTTCTCTCCTACTCTGTGGCCATAGGTGCCAAGCTAGCTGCAAATCACTGTTAATCTGCCGTAATTGCAAGAATGACTGAGGAAAATCATCTCAAAAACCACCTTCGGGACATGCTTGCTTCTGCCTGCCAGGTTGACACTTGTCCTGCCCCTTGATCTGGCAGAGCTGATGCTTTTACCTGGCTGTGAGGATGCCATCAAGCTGCATTAGGTGCTGGAAAGTAATGCTCTGGAGAGGTTTGAGTTCTGCTCCATTCAAAATCACACCAGTGAAGTTAAAAACCAGGCACAGCTGTCTCAGATACCACTCTCAGACTAACCCGTTTGGGTTTCTTTCCAGGGCAATGCAGCCATGTAGAGGCCGGTTTTCATTTGCTTTAAGCCATTTGGACGAAAGGAAAGTTCCTGTGCTGCCAAAATGGATTTGTGCGTAACATAAATCATGTCCCCTCGGCACCAGATCTACACCCCTGGCTGATCCTACTTGGTGCATTTGTCTGAGAGAAGGCTTATGTATCAAGACAATGAGGAATAACTTCAGATACATTCAAAGAGCAAGGAAGAACACATAAATAAATAAGAAATCCCAGGACTCTAGCCAAGAAGCTTTTCCTTGGGATGGGTTTGAAATTCTGTTTTGTGATTTGCTGGTGCAAAACCCTGTGGATCAGCTGGTACAGAAGAGAGGTGACAGTAAAGGGTTTTAATCATCTACCAGTCTACACTGGTAGATGATTAAAAGACTAGAGACATAAGTATGCGTGTCAGCCAAAGGTGTACAGCAGGAAGGAGGACTGAGATTGGGACAGCTTGTGGATATATCAGCAGCTGTCATTTCCAAGGTACCACAACAGTTTTAATGCAATTTCTTTCTATAAACACTTCTGACTTGACTGCTTTGCTATTTTGAGTCCTCTTGGAGACTTGGACTCATTAAAAAGGCACTTCCTTCAGACAAACTGATTAGATAGCTGTTCCTTCTCCCAGATGATGAAAGGCTGGAGAACACCGCGCTGAAGCTAAAAACTGCAGAAAATTAAGACACGTTAGTTTAACCAAGAGGTGCAGGTTCACCTTGAAATCTCCCACTATGAAAACAGTTTAAAAAAGGAGGAGACTCTTAAATGCAAGAATTGGATGACTTGCCTACAATCTACACTGCATAAACCTGGCTCCTAACCTGTAATTATCATTTTCCCAAATAAGTGAGGCTCAGATCTGAAGGCAGCTGAGTAAATTCTAATGCCATTGACTCCATGAGACCAGAGGGCATGAAACGCTTACAGGGGAACTAAGCACCCAGCAGGATCATGGTCTAAATGGAAATCAGAATGACTTTTGAATTAAAGCAATGTGATTTAGCAAACACAGTATAATTGTGGAGTACCTGCAAATATTGACATCAGTCTAACGCCTCATTTAGTAGGAAAGTTAATTTGCAGAATCAGAAAATGAAAAGCAAATTACTGGACAATAGACTACCACTTTCCTGACTGTTAATCAGCATCTTAAAAAGCAGTGGTTGTCCAAACTAAGTCAATATACAATAAAAATATTTAATTTCTGTATTGTAAAGATAAGACCTTGCAGCTCCAATTCTAGAAGGTCATTCCATTTAATAAATCAAAATAATAATAAAAAAAAATTTAATTTGTATTTTACAAATTGATGGCCATTTGTGAAACAACCAAGATATCCATGGTAGGAACACCTTATTACAAATGTTCAGCTTTCCTGCCACTGTCACACTCTGGAAAACGTTCTTGGCCAGAGTAATCTATGGCTGATGATGCAGCAGAAGGCAATGTTCTGTGGAGTCAGTAAGAATTTGTCTTCCAGGTGGTGGGGTGGTACAAGGAATAAATGTGCCATCTTTTGTGTAGGAAGTCACACAAAGCTCTCTTGTAATCACAGTTACTGGTGACACATGGACACTTCTACCCAACTCAAAGCATTAGTTTTAGTGGGTCAGCCCAAAGTTCATTTATAGGATTTGATTTTGACCCCTTACTTTGGTTTTGTGTGTTAGCTGGACACAGTTTGGTTCCTTCTACATGCTTCCACCTCATAAATATCTTCCTTTAATAGAAAAATGCAGCACAACTTTTATATGATGGTTTGTCAAGTGCTTTGAGCCAAGGAGGCTCAAAGCAAGTGGAGTTCCAGGCAGACACTGAACAGTTGTGTCTTGATGCTTCTTACTAGATAGTA
The DNA here is from genome assembly GCA_020746105.1 of Trogon surrucura. NCBI lineage: Eukaryota > Metazoa > Chordata > Aves > Trogoniformes > Trogonidae > Trogon > Trogon surrucura. The sequence continues at coordinate 15,156,565 of CM036627.1, read as the reverse complement.
ACTTGATGGACTCAATACTTGTAAATTAAACTGTCTCCTTAATAAAGAAATCATTTACAGAGATACTCAATGGCATCTTGAAATCCAGCCACAGGTGCACAGACTGACTTCCTGTGGAGCCTTTTATTTACTGTCCATGACTATATTCTCTCTGGATCTTGCACTTTTACATGAATGCTTTCCATCTACCATTTGTGCTTGCTTTATTCAGTGCAGTCATTTTTTTTTTTCTATAGACATCATGTGCAGCATGTATCTGTCTCATGTTACTAATTCCTGAGTTTAGTGAAATTACTGGTGTATCTCATTGCAGAATAGATTTTATTAACATCTCCGAGCTAGTAAAAACCTGTTTTAGGGCTTTGCTGGATCTTCCTAATGGAAGTGACTTTCTTGTGTGATTTTATGATAAATTTGTAGTACTAGAGTCTCTGTAACACACGTTGTAATGACAGAAGAAAGACCTGCCATATGCCACTGTGGAAGATATTACCTCTGTCAAGCTAAGGTAAAGGTGCTCAAGGGACAGTTTGAAGCTAAATACTGAGCAGGTGACAATTAAAATAATGTCCTGTGCTATCAGTGAAAGAATCGAGACAGTCAGCAAACACAGCGTAGGACCAGCACAGACAGAAAAGGAACAAATTGCATTGACAGTGTTGTGATATTGAGTGGTATCTTAAAACAAAACCAGCTCACGTAAAACAGCCTTTTAGTGCCTCTTTTTAGGCCAGAACGGAATTCTCTCACCCCTTCAAATGATGCATGATGCCGATTCAATTCAACACCTCCCTCTTAACAGCAGCTAAGAGTGATGTTGGGTGTTACCTTATATACTTATGTAATTTCAGTTGAGCTAGCTTGATGTAAAAGAACACCCTTTTGTCACCTTAGCTATACCAATGAGTTAGGTGCCGTGAGGTCAGTCACAATCTTTTTTGACTGGACACACATCCCTGAGTTGAATAGTAATGTTTTGGGATCATATTAGTAAGCAACGGCATGCTTTTGAAGACCGTCAGCGATATGAGCATATAGTGAGCATTTCTGCCAAAATTACATGTTTTTCTTCTGTCTTATACTCTGAGAGCCTGTAGTAATTGATTTTTGCGTTCTAGATAGTTTTTGGTCCTCAGAAAGCTTGCAAACAGACTAAGGAAAGCAAGTAGGAAGCCCAAGAAAGGAGTCGGTGTTTTAACTTTATTCTAGAGAACGCTTGTCAACCCTTATTTGTTCAACTTTTAGAATTAACAGGTTCCCCAAATTACTCCAGGTCTGTGAAACTGAAATGGCTGTTGTGATAAATAATGCCTGAGTACGTTAACTGGCATTTAAGGCAATGGTATAAATACTTAAATCAAGTGTGGGGGGAGCTTTTTCTAAAGTCACCACAGTAGACTGGCTGAAGACATGGCGGCAGATTTCCCCTGGATCTGCAAGGCAGCTGTATGCAAAGAGCACCCGAGTCTTGCTGCATCTTTATCTTTAAGGTCTTAGCGACAGGAACTTCGCCTTATGAAGGAGCCTCACAGTGTTTGGTATGAAGGAGTCTAATATCTCTGAAGTAATGATAAAAATGCAGGACGGAGGAATGCAGGGGAGAGAGGAGTTGTTGACCTTGCTGGAACTCGGATAAGTCAGAGGAAGATAAAGAGAATTCACTTGCTCTTGGACTGACCCCCAGTATGAAAACAGGGCAACACAATGAAAGGTCAAAGAATAAAAACAAGTCATCTGATAGCACCTCAATAAGGCAGCAAGGAGTTGCTCTACTCGACCTTGCAATAAGTAAGGCCATCAGGGAGAAAACTCCCAATTCACTTATTTACTGTAAGGCTAAGAGAGTCCACATTTCTGATTGCTGTAACAGAGCAATGAACCTGTGAACCACCCCCAGAAAAGGCAGGGTGTGGGAGAGGACATTCGTGAGCCTGTTATCTTGATGCTTCTCAAACATAGCCGTTTCTTAATTCTAGAACCTTTAATAAGCATGGAGAAAATGGAGCAAAACGAAGAGCAGCAATAAGGAGAGGAAAAGCCTGTCAGCTTCTTATCAGAGTTATGTTCCTGCTCCACTTTTCATTGCTATTTTAAAAAGAAAATAATTGGGTTACAGGAAATATCCTGACATCTCTTGCATTAATGCTTGCTGTTTAGATAAAGTGACCCACAGGTGAGCGCTCCACAGTTATTTTTCACTGAGAACGAGCCAAAAATTCTATCTCCTGCATTTTCAAAGTGTGGAGAGTTGTCCACAAGCCAAAAATCGCATTCTGCTAATGTTGAGGGTGCAGCAGTGAAGGTTTGGGTGTTAATCGTCGTCTCACAGCAGAGAATGGCATGGCTAGTTCAAATGGATTAAAAGATAAGTAATCTCTCACAACTCATTTCAATTTCCTTCTTTACCTCCCCTAAATTAAGAAGCTGGTCCCAGCTTCTTATGCATATGATGGTACATCAAGAAATGGAAATCACTCCCCGCTAAAATTGTTCATGTGCCCAGAGAAGTCCGTATGCACCTACACAAGAAAGTTACAGGCAGCACCTAACCCAATGAAGGAAATGGCTTTGAGACATTGTTTTCAGAGCTATTCCCCTGAACTCAGTGGGCTTTGATGCCATAAAGCCACCACAACCAATATTGTCACCACAAGGATGGAAACTACATCCCATTGCCTAACTCTAGCTCTCATATTGTCCTGCAATATAATTTCTTCTGGTCTGCCTGGGAGATATGTGAGTAACAACAACCACTTGTAAATATCATCCCGTATCAACATTTACACCTATACCTTAGCTTTTGACTTTCAAAGTCTTTTTTCAGAAAACATCCTATCAATTACCTAGAATATGTTTGGCTGCATAATTAGGATGAAAGACAGTTGTTCAGAAGGCGACTGTTATTTTTATATATCTATGGTAATATAACAGTCCCCTTGTAAATCAATCATAACTGTCTCTTCAGTGATTTATGACCAGGACGTGGAAGCTGAGAAATGGCTTTGAATGCAAATGCTGTTATAAATTATTGCCTTAGATTTTTGTCCTAAATGCAATCATTTACTATTATTAATAGGCTGTGCACATCACATTGAAGTAAAAGGGAATACAACATCTGAAGACAACCAGTGTACTTATACAAAACTTCCTTGCATAACTTCCTCTATGTGGGCATGTATCATTAATCTTTTGACAAAGAGAAGGATCTGGATTCTTTCCTCTGTTAGCACCAAAGAGAAAATGCAGTTCTGCAACAGAGCAGTGAAGCTTCCATCTGCTAAGGGGATGAAAATCATAATCTTTAAAAAATAAAAATAAAAAATTAGCTTTGCTAATAACTTTGCTGACTTACATAAATTGCAACAGTGATGAACTGATCCTTCACAGCCTGAAGATCCAGAGGTACTACCATCCCCAGTAGGAAGACTAAGTCTTCGCTCTCCTGTCCATAAATATTCACTTACCACCTGGACAACATGAGGTGATAACAAGCATTCAAGAGGGTGATTTTCACTGCGGATGTTCAGGTGTATCTACATGCCTTTTCTTGATTAAGCCACTTGTTTCTTTGAGAATATCTCATTACCAGATCTGATCAAAGTATTTATATCCTGACTGTTGTTTTTAATAAAGGAAATGCATTCCCCATAATTAATACGCATATTTTTGTGAAACTCTGCTTTTTATGTAATTTTTTTACTAAAGCAGTATATTTTGTTTATTTTCTATCAGAATTCTTGGTTTAGTAAGTAAAAACTATGATGAAGATTTCAATGTCTTTTATTTATCTTATCTTCTCCTCTGTGTTTATCTGGGAAATTCAATCCAAATGTAAAAATACGTCCATTTTAATTTGCAAAATGGAAACTGAGACATCAACATTTTTGTCAGATTGCTTTCTCTATCTTGACTAATTAGCCAGCTGTAAGGGCAGAATGTATCTTACAGCCCCTTGTATGTTAGGAATTAGTCTAATACCGCCAATATTACCATGGTTTTCACATCCTGCTGAGCTTTTTGTGGTTTTAGTTTTCCTAATAGGAGCATTAGAGGGGCACATTTACGTGCTTGCCCTGATTTATGAGTACATTTTATTTGTGGGGAGATTAAATTGTGGTGGGTTGGATTTGTTTGGGTTTCCTCGATGGCCTCTGATTAGTTTTAATGCAGGTAGCCCTCACAGTAAATCAAGTGTCTCAGCTGATCTACAACAAAGCGAAGCTGTGACTCATTACCTGGTAGACGAGCCTTTCCTCATGTGGAAGCTCATTAAACTGAGGAGATTATTTACGATGTTTGCAGGCACTCCAGCTGATGGTGTCATATAGAAAACTCAAATACTCTGTATAGAATGTGAAATATTTGATAGTTCATAGATGACTCATTAAGATCTGAACAAGTTCAAGATATGCTTTGCTGTGGAAAGCTCATCTGGGTGATGAATGTGACCATCACTGGGCTCTGGGGATCTCCTGGAAGCACAAAGAATGTCCCTGCCTTTGCCTAAGGTAAATTTGCATAAGGTTTTCTTGGAAACTCAGTATCTCTGCAGTTCTGTAACCTGCAAAACATATGAAGAAAGAGCATTCCTAAAGATCTGAGCTGCTAGAGTCATTTTTTTGGAAGTCAGGTACGTGAATCCTGCAGAAGCAACACAGAGCAGACTTCAGGCTGGAGATGTAGTGAGCACTGCTGGAATAAAGAAGTCCCTGAGCTTGTAAGCATGGCTAATACAAGCCTGAGGGCATGCAAGACTTAGATACTGTCCAATGTTTGCAGAGCATCTGAACCCAGTCTGAACAAGGGATTTACAACAGCAATTCGGTTATTCTGTCATCTCTCTGTTATTTAGCATCTGCAGTATATTGCATTATACTTTCTTTTTTTTTTTTTTTTTCCTAGTGCACTTTGGTGTCCGCGCTAACAAATTATCAGTGCTCAAAACCACTCCTTGGATCTTTTTGCCATAATGCCATTCTTAAAAACTCACAGCTGTACCATCACATTTACACTTCAGCAGCAAAACCAAACCCCAAATCCCTCTGCCTATCCACCAACAAGCTGGCCTGCCTCTCCTGAGCACCTGCACAGACATGCCAAGAAGATCCTGGCCATTCTCTTGGCGTTTTATTGCCACTTGGACATCTAGTCCATCACTCAGATGGCAAAGCAATCTGAGACAAGGGCTGTACTAGTGTTTGCTGTTAAGTGGCTAGCACACAGGGGAGGCAGAGGGAGATATTAAATAATAATGACGATAATACTACATCTGATAGAGTTCAGTTCCGCTTTAGCACTAAATGGAAAGCTGAAAGCCTCCCTATGGATCTCTTCCATCTCGAGCACCAATGGTTGTAATAGATGCATCAGTTTTAAATTAATGACTTGCATGACAAATAATACTGATACACACGTTTAGGAAATCTGCGCCCAACTGACATGTTTTGATTAGCTGCAATGATGACACTGCCACGCTGGTAATGTAACTCGTAAAATGTATTGATGTGGTCCATTTTTTTTAGTTGGAGCAAGACAACGTAGATCTGTTAATGTGGTATGTGTCCTTTACCTCCAACTTTATAAGAATCTGATGAAATAAAAATAAAAGCCACGAACAAAAGGACTTCTATGTTTTTAAAAACACCTGCAAACAGCAAAGGATTAGTAAAAACCAAAAGAGGAATGAGGAAACACTGAAGATGAAAACCACTGATCCCTTTAAACACAGATGAAATGATTTGACAATGTACTGGAAAGGAATATTAAGCAGATACAAGCTATTAATTTTCACTGAGGGTCAGCCTGGGAGCTTGAGTAGCAGGTAAGGTTCAGGTTAACCCTTCACGGTGGGCAGTATCTCACCATAAATCACACCTTCTTACTCTTCTGGGACATGTTGATGCAGCTCATGTAGTAACTGGAAAATGTTTTGGACAGGTGATAATGTTTTTAGAGAGGAGAGACAGTTTGGAAGGTGGAAAGAAGTCAAAAATTACAAGGACACCTAGCAAATGACAAAATTAGAATGAAGAAATATTGATCCCTTTCATTTATTTTGTGTGGGGAGTGGCGCGGATATTGAATGGTGACACTGGTCTGGAGGAAAAATACAATTTGTGCTATTAGGGCTCCTCATGGGAGCAGAGACCTTCCAGCTCATAGGTCAGCATGTAATATTGCAAACTCCCTGTGGGCTGAACTCTCCTGGCCATTTTTTTATGTCTGGATCTTCCTAGAGTATTTGAGCATCTTCTGTATTGAGCTTTACAAACATGAAGCATTCGAAAGGCTTCAGGATGCCAGTGGCTCATCCCTCACTTTGAAGTACAAACTCTCTGCTCAGGGAAGTAGGGGAAGCAGGATCCTGCTGTACAAGCAGTTCATATGAAGAATTCTGGCTTTGATGCCTCTATTCTGAGCACTCTTTCACCTAAAACAGAGCATTTATCTCCTTTCAGCTGCCTATCTCAGGCAGCTTTTTATCCTTGTCCTTAAAAAAATTTAAATGGTACGACAAATCACTGTATTCATTCACAGGGGACAGTAAATGCCAGTCTGCTCATACCTTACTACTCCTTCAACTATCCCATTGCCTAGTGCTAGAAATACTGATGTGCATACCTCTGTGTCAGCCTTTTCTATCATGATTAAGGCTATGCCAGTCACAAAGGTCACCAAATGACAGACTACAGAGCACTGGTCCTCACTAGCCAGTGTGACTAACGCATTAAACATTGGATTGCAGCTTGGTCAAGTGACTAGTGTAGTGTGAGAAATTAAATCAATACTCACCCTGGTGAGAAATGTTGGAAATGAACGTTCACCGTTGGCCACATTCAGACGGCTGAGAGTCTGGAGAGCCATATTTTCATGTTCATAACCTTAAAAAAAACACCCTGAAACTTAGCAGTGGCGGCAAGGCTGAGCACTTAATCCTGCAAGTCATTCTTCAGGTGTGTCAAAGTATTCCGTGCATGGAGCTGCAGTCTCCTCCTTGGAGGTCTTGAGCCATCCTGCCCCTGCCGTGAGGGTCCCGCTCTGCCTGGGCAGAAATAGGTGTACTAGGGAAGATTCAGATTGCTTTGCCTGGAAAATGTACCCCCAGCAAAACTGTGGTAGCTCTTTCAAGGGAATTGTATTTCTATCCCTCAGAAGAGAAATATTCCCAAGTATAGAGAGATGCATTTTTAATGACTCGCACATCATATGGAACAAAAACCTTTATTCTTCCTGTCCTTTCTCCCTTCCCGATCTTCCCCGTTTTTGATGTGTGCTCAGCACCAAAACAGACAAATCTATCATTGGCAATTTCAATAATCTCTGTCACTGTGATACCATGTTACATCTTGTTGAACCAGAATTAAACATAGAGGTTTATAGAGGGCAGGTTGATGTCTGTCTCAGTATCTATCCTTCTCTATTTGGTCTTCAAAGACAGTTTGATTTTTTTCTTTTACATTTTATTTTGGTTTCGAAGGTGCTCAGATGAGCAAACAAATAGGATTTCAGATTGATCTTATTATCTGTTTACAACAGGCTGATCTTGAGTTCAAAAGCACCACTGTTTAAAAAAAGCATTGAAGATGTAGTCATGAATACTGGAGTGTGTTTCATGTACACCCTTCTGGTCTTGAAAGCAAAGTGAAGTGCTGAAGCATTTAGCATGTATGCTCCTTGAATATATATTTTCCAGGTTGGTCTTAAAGGCAGCCTCTTCCTTAAAAGAGCAAATCCGATACTGAAGCTTTACGTCCAGACGTGCTTGGCCCTGTCTGAAAAACAATTAATAATAAGAAATAAAATTTTCTTTGTGTAACCTTTCTATAGAAGAAGCCTCTAATTGGTACAGATATCAGTATAAAGAAGCACTCGGAAGGAGCATTGATTACAATTCACATTGGGACACCACTCACTAAAGGGCAATCACTTCTTCCATTAATTGCTTTAAAAACAAGATTTAAGGAAAGCTGCATATGAAATAATTATGGGACTGTAGCGATTCCTCTTGTAATCTATGGCAGTGTTTCCACTGACTTCAGGGAGAGAAAGTTGTGCCCTCTCCTTTAACAGCAAAATTCAAAGCCAGAGATTGGATGGGCCCTTTTATTCTGCCTAAGTTTGGTTGTAAGGAAATTGGCTGCTGAAAAGGTGAGCGTGGCAGAGAAGTGCCAAAACCACAGGTCTTGTTATTGGCTGCTGTACTGAAAACATATTCACTGCAAACACCTCAAAAAAAGCAAAAGAGAAAATTAAGTCTGGGTATGTTTCATTTCTCCAGGCAATTTTTCTTCCTAGGTTACAAGAATCTATTCTTTTCAGTTGTTTAATAAAAAAAGTCACAGAGTGTAATTGTTAAAATGAGCAGTGGGAAATGCAACAGCCTGACAAGAAATTACATGTCTTATTTATCTCCACCAAAGTTACTCCTCCAGGAGGTATGTGCTGGTGTTGGGTTGGAGCGTGTGCCTCTGATGTTTGTCAGAGGTGCTTCCCCGAAGCAGTTTCCTCCCCGCTCTAAGTTCTAAAGGTAAATGCAAACCCAGGCCTGGACTAACCTCTGAGTTTTGGCAAAGACTTATTCCCTCTGCCTGTCCTTGCTATTAATGCTGAGGCAGAAATGAAGCAGGTCAGGCAGAACTGGGGATCTGTGGGTGGCCTCCTGACTGTAGGAAAAATTAAATCAAAGCTCAAGGAATAGTTATCCCTGGGGAAGAGGGCTGGTGCTTACAAGCTTTCTCTGTAGATGCTTGAAAAACCGCCCAAGCATGATGTATAAAGCATAGTCCTAGAACAACAAGCTTTGGCTGAAATAGAGATGGAATGGATAAGACAAGAAGAAAATATGTTTCGGGGTACATTTATTTAATGGAAGTGGCAGTATAAAACCAGATCGTGATTAAGCAGATTGGAATTCTTCTGTGCAATGATTTAACAGCATGCTGATGTGCTGATAGCATTTGCTGTCAGCTTAGTTAATGCTGGTGCACCATGCTCCAGTCCTACAAAAATTCACTCATTTTCACAGAGAGCTATCTGAGGGCATCAAGGCTCTTCCAGGATGGAAGGCTTCTTCTTTTGAAGACCCCAGCTACTATTTTGATCAGCACAGTGTAAAAAACCTGAAGGGAATTTTAATTAGATTTAAACTATTTCTTCAATTTTGCTGTCATTATGTATTTTGGGAGGAAAGGGAGCGAGCAAATAATGAACAATATTGCAATTATATCTTCAGAGGGTTTGGCTTATGTAGGGCAACTGGGCCAACAGATGGTGAATGCAGTTTGATGTACAAAAGTATGAAATAACTGATCTGGACAGAAGGATTAAAGTAGCGTGTGCGTATAAATTGAACATGGATCACGAAAAGTATATTGGGCCATTATGGGAAATCACTGAAGCCTGAGCACAGATGCTCCAAGAGACAGCAAATCAAACTGCGCTGGTATAGTAATAGAAACAAAGACAAAAGGTGAGAGTGCTATTGTTTTAGCCTTTTGTGAGTGGTACAGGCTTTGATCTGCTGGAAGGAAAGAGCTACCTTGGCGGGGAGGCACTGAGGGGTCTGGTTGGGAGTAGGAAGTTCACAGGAGCTGGGCTTATTTACACTAAACTGCGGGATGATGTGGTGATTTTAGAGAAACACTTTTGAGGAAAGGCTCTGTCAGGGTATTGCATTTCTTATGCTAGCACTCAACAAGACAGAGCACCTTATTAGTATTGGCAAAGTGGGCCTGGATGAGGCAAAAAGGCCAGGCTGCCTCTTTCAAAGCATAATGCAAGCACAGAGGAAGTAAAATGAGGACACGCACTTGAGAGTACTTAATGGGAAGCACCAAGTTTTTAGTTGATAATAGCCACTTAATCAAACACGTCTTATATAAAGTCCTTCTAATCCTAGCTCATCAGCAGAAGCTATGCATCACTGGGGTATTCCCAGGGCAGGAGCACAGTTTAGCTGACAACGAAGAATAAAATATACCAGGAAATTTGGGCGGTGCTTCTAGTTGTGCTGCTCACTCCCTTAAGGTCATCCGTGCACCTGACAGCGGTGAACTGGAGGGCAGCCCCAAGGAGGCACAGGCTGAGCTGGTTCCCAGGGTGGGCTGGGACACGACAAATGCTGTTGGGACTGCACCACCTCAGGAGTCACACCTCTGCCTCTCGGCACTGCTCCGCACTGCGCCCTGCGTTCCGTGCAGCAGGATGATCCGCTCTGGACGTGACCCTGAGATGACTACCTCAACACAATTTACCCTTTTATATTAAAAAAAAAAAAAACCAAACCCAAAAAGGAAGGGAGGGGAAGGGAGGAAGAGAAAAAAAAAAAAAAGAAAAAAAGGAAAAAGGAAAAAGAAAAAAGAAAAAAAGAAAAAAAAAAGAAAAAAGTATTAGTCTGCTTCAGATGGAGGAAGTTATGCGGAAGCTGGGTGGGATGGCAACACCATCTCTCCTCAGTTTTAGGAAAGTGTGCCTGGGGTGTCCCTTTACCTACACGTGGGACTGCAGAGCTGCCAGCACAGTATAGGCTCTGGGGATCTGTTGCTGTGATCCAGTAAAAGGATTTGTGGGGCTATCACTAGATAGGTCCAGCAAAGAATGACTTTGGAAGGACTCCTCAGAAAAAGAGTTAGGGAAAGGCTGTGGGATATACAAGTTGCTGAGGAATCTCACTGCAGCTATGTATATGTTCAACAAACTACAAATTGAATATATACAGCAGAAAGCCCTGTCCAACTCTTCTGTCTAAACCCAGAAACACTCCTGTGTTCACTGTTAAGCTCTTCTAACAAAAGCGTGGCGCCATGGAGTCCCTGTTGATCTGAACTTTCTTGGCATTCCCTTCCTATCTGAGGAGGACGATAGTGTATGGCTGGCCTGGACCAGCAAATATCACTGTTTTCTTTATTTGCTGGCTGGTTAAGTTACTTTTGGCTGGACATTTGGTGGGTGGAGGATTGCTTCAGTTCATTTCCCATCCATAACCGAGAAATGGAGTCATTACTCTTGGAACTCCGCTTAGCAGAACTGATATAGAGGCATGAAGAAGTTCTTGTTTGCTTTTTCATCCACTCACAGTCACACACTCCAAAACCAAATTAAACCTTCACCCTAGAAATGTGTCCTTTTGTGAGATGCACTTAAATCCTGCAAAGGTCCTTGGAGTGCTGAGGAGTCAAAACAGCATGGCCTGAAGGGCTGAAGCGCAGTAAAATCCTGACTTTAGGATTTAATGGCAGAATTAGAAAATAAGAGCATTGGAGAAAATCAGTTTAGCGCAAGTAAAAATGGATATTTTAAAAAAATAGTTCTCTTCAGCTTTGGATTATTTACCATTATAAACTTTTCTCTCTTTTAAAAAATCAGTTCTAGGTCAATTTTTCAGTGAAAATTCCAGTCTCAGCATGAAAAGGTAAATCTTTTCAGTTTGAAAACATACCACTGCAACTGGCACATCTGAAGTGAGATATCTTGTTTTAAAACTGTGAACATGAAAGTTAGGACATAAAAACTACTCACTTTTTCCAGCCTTCCCTGTTAGCCTAAGTCAGCTCAATTGCATTGTCTCAGGCCCTAAGAATTTCTTTTTTAAGGTAAATTTTCTTGCTGACAATATTTCAGGTGGATCCTTCCCCGGAGCCACCAAATCCCTAGGTTCCAATTCTGGTTTGCCTTCTTTTTCATCCCCTTCTTTGGAAATTTGGGGGCTGACAAACTGAATGGAGAAATTTGTTATCTTGTTTGACCATTTCTTGATCTTTCTCTTTCCCCATTCTCTCATGGATGATCACTCACCCAGATCCCAGAACCTGCCACATCTGCAAGTAAGGAGTCAAGCTGGAAGATGGGCCAGTAATACACAAGCCAGGAGTATGGGTAAAGTTATAGTAATTAAGGTGGAGTCCTGATGTGAAAGCAACCCTTTAGGGATAGGTTAGTGTTAGTTAGCTTTAAGAGAAATTGCAAGAGTGCGCTCAGACCTTATTAGCAGATATTCCCTGGGCAGTGAATATGTAAAACATCTCAAGAGTTAAGCTGAAAAAAAAAGATCTTCAGTAAGGGCTACTTAGCTCATAGGAAGGACCAGGAAGGATTTCGTTTAGATTTAATCTAGCAAGAATTTTCCAGTAAAGAGATCTTACCCGCTCTCTTTGAATCTTTGCTCTTAGAGAAGGATTCACTAACAAGCCAACTATCCAACCCTGCCTATAGGTGGTATATATAGAGTGTGACAAGTACAGACTAGACAGTGACGTGCAGGACAGAAATCATAGAATGGCCTAGGCTGGAAGGGACCTTAGAGATCATTTAATCCAACCTCCCTGTCATGGGCAGGGACGCCTCCCAACTAGATCATGCAACACATGGGAACCCAACGGGAATCGAACCTGCGACCTTTGGTGTTTCAGCACCACGCTCAACCGTGTGAGCTAAACTGGCCCCCAAATCCCACTGTTATCACCAAACTAAAGGTGAGGTGCCTACACCAACAGAAAAAACCTGTACCGGGTGCCAAAGTGGGTAGTGGAAGGAATTTGGATGGCATCTGCAAGACAGCAGGAAAAGGCCCAGACTCCGCCAGACCAGAATGTGCAGCAGAGGAAAAGTGCTGATAATCGTCATATTGGACATGCAGTTTCTCTTGGCTCTCACTTGATTTCTGTCCCTTCATCCTGAATTTGGGAGACAAAATAAAATGTGACTGCACGCCTCTGGGAAGTTCTCAACCCCATGTCTCCATCTGCTTAGGGAGATCTTAGGATGGGTGCAGGGGCAGCAAAGCCAGGCGAACATGCTGCAGCACCTGAATGAGCAGCTTGTCTCTCCTGGTTTTCCTGTGGGCACAGCTTCAGCTTCTCTGTTGCACAGTGTGGGCACTCCTTTATTTATCTTTCTATGCCAAAATTGGCAATGTCATCGTCTTCAATGTCAGTGACACTCCATCACAGCAATGCTCTGTAACCCAGTCCTGGAGGGAAGGGCTGGTGCTGGGTGCTCTGTGGGTGAGTAATAACGTGTGTTCGTCCCAAAAATGGTGAGGCCAGGGGAGCAGAGGAGAAGGTGTGACCTCAGCAGATGCTTGGGAAGGAGAGGAGGAGGATGTGCACTGCAATAAACCAAAGCTAGCAAAAAGAGAATTAGCCCTGTAGCTGTAATAAATGCATTCAAATCTGGAGTGGGGGCTGAGCAATTATGCTCTCCCAAATATCCAAACATGCTGCCGTTGAGATCTTCACTTTGATTTGTCGTGCCCTCAGCACTGCTTGCTGTCTTGTGTGTCACCCAGACAGACTTTTCTTCTGCCCCGAGCAGTACACGTATGCTGCATGTGTATCCCCCCTGTTCTGATCACCCCATTCAGAACAAGTAGCGCTCCTGAAATGTTCTACATTTTCATTGCATTTCATAAACATTAACTTAGGACAGCTCTCCAGCCAGTCTAGGTTGTTTCAGTACGAAAGGTTGAAGGGAAAAGGTGTTGGCGCAACACTTTCACTGGCAGAAAGGCCAAACCAGCGTGGAAAATCCAGACTGGGTGTAATGAGAGGTAAAGATCATCTTCACTCACATTGTCGGTGCAATGTTAATGTTTAAAGACACAAGCCACTATTCCTCATGTGATGTTTCTAAGTCTCCACAGGTAGTGTCTTGCAAAATGTGACAATTTAAATAAATGTAAATAAATAAATAAATAAATATGCATTATCAATAAAATGAAGTCTACACAATCCTACACCCCAACCAGACTCCCTGATGTCAACCCAGAAGCAGCATCTTTTTCTTCCAGAAGAAACAAAATGTTTTTCAGATCTGTCACCTTTAGGAAACGTATCATCCTTTCTTTCTTTTTTGCTGTCTCATCTCTGAAGTACCTCTTGCTTGAATGACTCCAGTTTTGATGATTAACCAGCCCATTTTCAAACATCTAGAAAATGCCTTTCCCAAACAGAGAAAGATCTGGATATTAACTCCAGCAGCATTTGAGATTACAGACTCGTTACTGCTGTTTGTTAATCATCTTGGGAGACAGTGTCTGCAAACATACCTGTGCAATGACTCTCCTCTGAGTTTACACAAGTGTTTATAGCTTCTTCTGTGCCTTCAGTGAAGAGCAAGATTGATATTCATCAATACATTAAATCTTCAGGCTTCATTTTGAAGATTTCTGCAGAAACAGAACAAGGTATAACAAAAGCCCCACTCTCTGCTGTATGTCCTCAAAGTGATCTTCACTGGCAGGTTGGATGAATAGAAGGGGGTGAAGACATTTGTACTTTTAAATAAAGTCAAAAACAATAAACGGAAGGTTGGCTTTTTACAATGATGTGCTTAGCGGCTGAATTTTGTAGTGTTTTGAAGAGGTTTGAAGTCTGATCTGATCTATTGGTGTCTCTTTTCTGAGCAGGTTGCCTAGTGGTATCATAAAGATGAAGACCATGATTCAGAGTTTCCTTCACCTGAAGTTTGGCTTTGGCTGAAATCTGGCAGAGTTTGACCTACAGTCACTCTCACCTAGGAGCAGATCAGAGGCTGACATGTAGATATATGGATATACAGAGAGAATAATCTCAGGAACTTTCAGAATCTCAGCAAGAATCAAACAGTTAAGAAGAAAAAAAAAAAAAAAAAGGCCAGCAAACGAATGGTAAATTTAAATAAATCAGAACAAATGTATGCATAGGGGCCATCTCAGGGAAACCCCACGTAACTGGATGGGTATTCCTGCCCTTCTTTCACCCCTTATTGTTTTGCAGCCACAATCAGAAATGACCCTCCTCCCTTCCCCGGGCTGAATTCAATCTCCCACCATGTCAGCAGCTGGCACCTCCTCAGCACTCACAGAGACATTTTGGGCACTGCCAAGACTATTCTCTTTGCCAGAGGAAGGATTATTATGCGCTGAATCAACGAAACCTGTGTCAAACTCAACTGTCCTTCCAGTACTCCGAGCTCTTTATTGCTGCATGTGTCTGAGGAAATGGGTACTATTTAGTGATAAATTCTGAGGCACAACCTACACCATTGCTGCAGGTGTTGCATGCTCTACATTGGAGTCATCTACATAGGAACCTGAAATAGGTATTTGGACTTGTTGATGCATAAATTTTGAGATGGTAAAGTACAGGGGGAAAAAAAACCCTCTCTGGAAATGAAGGAGCAGTCACAAAGGTTAAAAATCCTATAATGGCATCGTCTGGGCTTGAGTTATACAACAACTACAGTGTTAGAGCTGTGTGTGGAAATTTTTCAGGTGACCTCAGCAGAGAGAAGTTTGCCTAAGTTCCCCTTCCAGTAATGCTTTATCCAAACACATACTCACACATGCTGCACAAATCCTGGCAGTTGGCCTCCTGAGCAGCGAGGGCTGAACACATGGCAGGCACCATGTGTGTGAAGTATACTTTGCCCCAAGCTGCTTGAAATCCCAAAGATTTCCAGAGAATTGCAAATGTTACACTGTAGGTTGGCCATTCCCACCCTACGCAGCAATCTGAGTTCTCCCTCTAACTTCTGGCAGTATTTTTAAACACGGCTGGAGCAGCCCGTATCTATAAATACTCCTCTTCTACGCCAATATTTGAGATTCCAGCTGATCACATTCAGTTTGTTATGCCACTGTTTTATTTATTATGTATTAATGCTTTTCAGTACCCATCTAATTTCTCACCCCTCTTGTCATTGCTAGGTGACTCTTGCAAGGACACACTCTTCCCAGGAGAAACGTGTGTTTTTCCCAAACCGAGAGTCCCGTAGCTCACAGCCTGCAGTGTTTCCAGGATGTGAAATAACACAGTCAGCAGGACAACATGTCAGTCACTAGCAGAAGCCAAAAATAGCACGTGTAAGGCCAAACTCAGAAGGCTAAAATGGTGCACTTAGAGCAGATGTTTAAAAGCTTGTTCACAAGCTGTACGCTTATTAGCCAGTCTGGATCAACTGCAAAAGGCCTTTGGGAAGTATTAAAACTCTTGGCTAGGACCCTCACTTCTCCATTGGAGGCACTGGACGTTAGTCATACTTAACAGTAAAAATAAAAGCAGTAACCTGGGCTGAAATCCTGCTCAAAGATCTCCTGGACCTGGCGTCACTTCTGTTTCAAGCCAAGTGCTCATTAAGTGTAATAAGAGTTTGATCTCAGAAAGAACTAAGCAAGGATATTTATGACTCAACAGAGCGTTACCTTAAGGAGGATGGGGGGTAGAAGCAACTGCTTTAGGAATGGGCAAGTTCATTAAGTAAGGAAGGATAATAGAAGGGAGGTTTTACAACTCTAAAAGGCAATACATTAAAAAAACATCTGAATAAAGAAGGCCACAAGATTCCTGGTTGAACCACACCACAACTTTGGTGGTAGGACTCAGCACGCTGGCAATCCCAGACTCATTTTGCTTCTACTCTGTAGTCTATGGAAGCTCCAGATCCTGACATGTTTTACTTCAGTGAGAATAGGCAATACTGATGACTTCATATTTTCTTCCCATTCCCCACACTCAGTATCTCAGTAAAGTTCTCTGATGAGCAAATAATTTCCTACCCATCTTCACTGTTTCTGCTGTAGCTTTACTTTTGTCTATTTTCTAGCTATGACAATATGTCTTTTGCTTGTTACCATGGCAAGAAGGTGCCCTTATGTGTCATTCACGGGGAGAAACCAGAAGCCCTAATACTCCATAATTTTATAACCTAACGTGTGAAAACCTTAGCTGATTGGGCAGGAGAAAGCCAGCTTTCACCCTGAGGTATGGATGTTTGGAGCCCGTTTCCTCAGTCACTAAGTTTTTGGCCAGACAGCACCACTTTTTTTTTTTTCTCTTTTTTCCTCATCACAAGAAAAAATACCGTTGAAGCTTTTCCTAAGTGCCAGATTCTACAAGTAAGTAATTACTTCATTAGTCTCCATGCCCTCCTTCCCACACCTATCATGACCAGCACATTATAAAAAGGGTTATAGTTGGCCTCAACAGTGAATGAACAATTTAGCTGGGTGAAGAACAGTGAAGAAATAAATTGGGTAGAATGGTGAAGGAAAGCATAATAATTATTTCTTTATATTCTCACCTTTCTTTTTCTTTTTTTTTAAAAAAAAAAAAAAAAAAAAAAAGAAGAGTCACATTTATTATTTTCCCTGGCCTTTGCTGAAGCCAGGTGAGCACTTGGATGCACCTGAGGGAAACCCCACGATGGTGGTGCTTACTTTTGGTCCTGTGAAGAACAAGGATTTTAAATTTTTTGTTTCCTGACAAAAAACAACTACTGTGGTATTACAAATTCCACCCAAAGATGTTAAATTGTTTTCTGACCTGTCTGGTCCAGCTATGTGAGAGCTCCACCAAGGGTAGATCACAGAAAGGAGGGTATCATCGAGCTATTTTCTTGCAAGAAAAGAGCAAGAGCTGCAAAATGATCATTGGCGCATCTGGAAAGACCAGGTTAAGTGCTGGAAAAAAAGCCCCCTGAGGAATTAATTTGTAGACCTTGCAGAAAGTAAGGAAATAAAATCTGCCTAAATGAGTTATTCATACTTTTTCCCCTGACAGTAGTAAGCATGAAATACTGAATTGTGATAGAGTGGTGCACTGGTACCCCAGCAGTGTGTTAACTGGCTCATTCACACTGAAGCAAGACTGTGGGTAACAAGGAGGTTTCATTAAAGGCTGATCCCAAAAGGAAGTGGCTTTGGTCAGCATTTACATTTTTGAGGCACTCCCGGGAAGGCACGAAGCTTGCTCGAGCTGGGAGGAATGGCCTGGGAAAGCTGGTGGCATGGGCAGGCCAGGTCTGTCTGCTGGTGGTGCACGTTCTTACAGCTGTCTGTGCATTTTACTCCTCCCAGCACATTGGCTCTGGTTCCCCGGCGTCACCTGAGCTACCTACATTGTTCTGTTTGGATTTGGCACCTGAGAAAAAAATTCTTTCAGGAACGAGGACCCAGAAGTACAGCGTGGTGCAGCTCTTATCAGCCTAGAAGTGAGAAAGAAGGCTGGCAGAAAACTGAAGTTTGACCTATATAGAAAGATCCATCTGTCTAGGGGAATATTCCTATACTTCCTAGAGTCAGCTTCTTCACCTGTTGGTGTTCTGTCAGCTTTGCAAAAATTGTCTCTTTTTGCTGAATAGGTTTTTTTTTCCTGCTGCTGGAGTGCCTTTCTTCCAAGATTGTTGCCCAAAACAAGATGTTAGGGAAGTCTTAACCTTCTGGACTTACCATTCTCACATGGTTTTCAGCAGCATCCCAGGAATCCTTTGAGGCTGTTCTGCTCAGTCATTGCATTGCCTTGCTGGCTGATTTTTTTCTTCTTTTTTTTTCTTCTTTCAGCTGTCTGCAATTCACATAAACCATTGTATTAATAAATGGACCTTTCCCTACACCAAGCATAAGGAATATGGAGCAATAAATGACAAAGCAGCTCCACATCTTTCATACCATCATTGGCCTTTATGTCTTGCAGGAGAGGAATTTCCTCCACCTGCTTTCATCATGGTTGAACGATCTTCAGTATTGGATGCAGGGCAAAAGTTAAAGATCACGACACCGGAATCCTTTGTATGTAACATTATAAATGACTCGCCTGCAAACAGAATGAAATGTCAGAAGATGATATCAAATAAATGAAGATATCACCGCAACTACTCATGTGGAGCATAATGTCGCAGACCTTCTCTCTATTATTTCAAAAGCACTCACATTTCAAAAGAGCGGGGATTTTTTTTCCTCCTCATCGTAGGGGAAACTGATGCCGTAGAAATGAAAACGCAATTGTGGTGCACGCTGTGTGAGAAGCAGCCACTTGCTGCCTTGGAAACCTTGAAAAGACCGTGTCTCTAATTCTCGTTTCTCTTTCTCTCACCCTCTAATTATGTAAGCCCCACTCATTTAGGTTTGGATTCAGCCTGTTTTTCTTCCTAGTATCCATTACACCATTCGTCTGTTGCGATGTCAGAGTGACCTGGTGGAAGAACAAAAAAAAAAATCATGGATTAATGGAGGAAACAGGATGTTTTTCCTGGATGAGCGTAACTATAAGTGGGATACAATGCAAGAAATTCTTCCTGTCAGTGGTGGTGCCAGTGTTACGGCAACAGCCGTCTCTCCCATTCAGCCATCAGGGTGGCTGAACGGGTAATTTAGATGTAATTGGGCACCACTGATTCTATTTAATGGGGCTCCTGATAAATAGCTCCCCTGCCTAATTGGTACAGTTACCATAGAAGGGACTCACCCAAAGTGTGAGGCAATAGAGGCACCTAACTCCCACTGAAATCAATTACACTGAAATCAATGAGAGTTAAACAGCTGAATTGCTTTAAAAATCTGGCCCTCGGTGCACCCCAGAGCTATAATTTATCAAAACACCAAATAAATGGCATGCCTGCTTGATTTCAATGGGTGTGATTGGTTTATGGAAGTTGTTACTGGAAAGCCCCCAGCTTTTCATACATGTCCCCTGCCCATGACAGGGAGGTTGGATTAAATGATCTCTAAGGTCCCTTCCAGCCTAGGCCATTCTATGATTCTTTTATGATTCTTATTTTTCCCCGAATCTGAGTCTGTTGATGCAGAAGTGCGAAGCAAATACACTCAGGCTTGACTCAGCTTCAGGAAGGCTATCAGGCAGTGTCCGGCTTATCTTTGGATTTTGGCTGTGATGGGGAAGGGGACACAGGGTTAAAAAGACCTCTGCTCTCAGCCCAGGCAGCCACTGGTGTGAGTTCCTCTCATGGCAATTAATCTGAAGCAAAATTCTGAGGTCTTTGCCCTATCAAAGCTCTCTGGAACATGGCTGGGCACAAAATCAGCAATGACCTTGAGGATGGAGCCTTTCCTGTATGCTGCAGTGTTGTGAAACTGCCTGCAGACAAAACCAGGAGACTACCATGAGTGCTTTATTATTTCAAAGAAAAGATAATTCAATTAGGGCGTACCGGTGCTTGCTGGCATGACCTTATTGCTAAGCAGAGTACCTTACCTTTTTATTACTGTTGTAAAGTGCTTCATTGCTTTGCATTTTATTGTATTTCTCAGCAGCACCAGATACTAAACCTGAGTTGAGAAGAAACTAGAAATTCTGCTTCCTGCTGTGCAGGTTGGGGTGGCAGTGTGTTGGGTGGCCTTGGAGGATGACTGGTCAAATTTACCTTTGCTGCAGCAGCAGAGCCCTCAGATGTTCCTGAGAAAGCCAGCACCTCTGGGATCACAGCAGGGTCATTTGTAGGCTCTGACGAATGAACTGAATTTCTTCATTTATGAGGGTGTTTTCATGATGCCTCGTAACCTGTCAAACCAGATGTCAAGTGACAGTCTTTTAGAGAGTGACAAATACTTTCCATTCTGAGATGGCTTCATGTTGCTGATTAGACTGCTGATGTGCCATCAAAGACATCACATTCTGGCATCCATACTTGATGACAATATGTAAACTCTTCAGTGATCTACGTATTGGCGTGGTGACTGACTTTGTTCTTTCCTGCTCAGAATAGCAGTATTTCCTCACCCCTCCGCCGAATGACATGTTTCTCACATTTTCGTGGCGCAGCTTGGTCAAAAGGCTTGAAGGTGTGAAAGAAAAGCAGCAACAAAAAGTTGCATCACTCGTTCCCAACATAACTCCCGTTGGCACAGTTTATATTGTCCTTGTTAAACACGCCAGCGTGCGCTTGAGTTTGTCGCGCCGCATGGCACAGTCTGCTCACAGCTGTGCTGCCAAGGATAAGCAAGTCTCTCCTCTCGTGATAAACAAGTGTCTTCATGCAGCTGGTTTGATCCAGCCTTGAGCCAGACACCAGGAGACAGTGTGGTTAGTACTGAAGACCTGCTCAAAAGTGAGTTGAAGCCCTACCTGCAGTGGGTGTGTCCTACAGCCCCTGAAATCCCTATTGGGTGGACCGTAGCTAAAGAGGCAAGTAGTGCCTACTTGGATTTTTGGAAAAATCAGAACACTTCGTTCCACATGAGAGATACAGGGCTTTGGAGAGAAGCTGTGAGCGAGGTGCCTTTTTATATTTCATCTCCTCCTAAAATGCTCAGTTTCGTGTGACATAGCGGCCAGCAAGAGCTGAGCTCATGATTCAGGTGAGTTTATTTTCTCAAAGATGCCTGGAAAGGGCCCATTTTAAACATTGGTTGTGTATGTTTGAATTCACATGCTTTTCTTTCTTTCCTCCTCCACCTGAAGTTTTTTTATGCTTCCCATGAGGCAGCAGGCATGCTCTTCAATATGATCTGATCTGCTACTCCACAAGCTAATGTAGGTCACATTCCAATGACAGCAGCTGAGAGGTATCCATCAATATCTTGCCTATTAATGCGAAAACACATCCACAAAGTTCCTTCAGATCCTCCTCATTTGTACTCACAACAGACCACTTTTCTTTTTTTCTTTGCTCCTAAACTGACATTGGGAAACATCTTTGTGAATTTCTGTATTTCTTAGACTGACCTTGTTGGCATTTTGACCACAGCATGCAAAAGAACTTAAATGTTTGCAACCTAGTAAAAATGAATTTAATAAATATGTAAATCAATCTATGTTTATTTATAACCTGGCAGAACTCAAAGACCCAGATTCCAGCCAAAAACTCTATGTTATCTTTCATTTCAAGTGGCTTAACACATCAGAATCTCAAACATCAGGAAATGAACATGTATGAAAAGGACTTTTTTTTTTGGTAAAAACCAATAAAATCACCCATAATTTCCATCTATGCTTCAGTTTAAAAAAAAAAATAGAAGGTCTTTTTTTCCTTTACATGTTTACAAGGCATTAAGCAACACACCCTTGATTCTCTGAGGTTGCTCAGTGTAGAAAAGTGTATCTCCATCCATCTCCATGGCGGTTCAGAGAGGCTTCATTCAGGTGGGCACAGCGACTGTCATGGTTCCCTTGTTAATGGTGCTACCACAAGGGCCACTTGGGTTTTATTTAGTTATTTATTATAAAGGATGCCTGGATCAAAGAATTACACCAAGGAGTGAAATCAAATAAGGTTAAAAAAGGGGAAAATAAGTCTCAAAATGCATGCAACGGAGCTTTCACATCCTGTTTATTTACTTTTTGTTTGTGGGTGGTGTTTCCTTCATTCCCCATCAATCACGCCAGCTATCAATATCTCTTCTGTTAGACACTAACAGTATCTGACTGATTGACACTGTCTATTGACCGCCTCCGTTTTCAACCTTTTTGGATTTGCGGCACCCCTAAGCATTTCCCAGCCGAGGAATTTAAGCCAGCTGACAAGGAGCATCAGTCAGAGCTACTCTTCACGGACCCCTCAGAAGTAAACTAGAAACCCCAGAAGCCTTAGGTGGATAATCCTGATTCTATAGGATATTTACATAACACCAGGGATGTCTCAGGTGTCATCAGGCTGTAGCTGGATGAAACAGTCAATAAGAAACTTGGCAGAAAACACAGAATGAGATTGTTCTGGGTGTTAGGAAGCCAGATTCATAGCCAGATCCATTTTCTGTCTCTCTGGGCTGAGATGGTTTCTGAGGGGGACATTTGCTCATCCAGGAGGACAGATGTGATCCAAACATCATTTGCCCCCTGTGTGGGTGGATAAGGAGGAGTTAGAACAGCCTCTACAACCTCTCACAGTCATGGGAGACAACACAGGAGACCCTAGGTTAAACAAATTTTCTCAAATAAGTGTAAGAAAACTACGTAGTTGTGGGTGGAGACTCAACATTTCTGCAATGTTCAAATGTCACAGAATCACAGAATCACAGAATCACAGAATGTTAAAGGTTGGAAGGGACCTCAAAGATCATCTAGTCCAACCCCCCTGCCAGAGCAGGATCACCTACACTAGAGCGCACAGGAACGCGTCCAGGCGGGTTTTGAATGTCTCAAGAGATGGAGATTCCACAACCTCCCTAGGCAGCCTGTTCCAGTGCTCAGTCACCCTCACAGTGAAAAAGTTTTTCCTCATATTTTTCTGGAACCTCCTGTGTTCCAGCTTCCACCCATTGCCCCTTGTCCTGTCAGTGGACGCCGCTGAAAAGAGCCTGGCTCCATCCTCCTGACATTCCCCCTTGACATATTTATAAACATTGATGAGGTCACCCCTCAGCCTCCTCTTCTCCAAGCTAAAGAGATCCAGCTCCTTCAGCCTTTCCTCATAAGGGAGATGCTCCACTCCCTTCACCATCTTTGTGGCTCTACGCTGGACTCTCTCAAGCAGCTCCCTGTCCTTCTTGAACTGAGGGGCCCAGAACTGGACACAATATTCCAGATGCGGCCTCACCAGGGCAGAGTAGAGGGGCAGGAGGACCTCTCTTGACCTACTTGCTACTCCCCTTCTAATACACCCCAGGATGCCATTGGCCTTCTTGGCCACGAGGGCACACTGCTGGCTCATGGTCATCCTGCTGTCCACTAGAACCCCCAGGTCCCTTTCCCCTGCACTGCTCTCCAGCAGGGCAGTCCCCAACCTATATTGGCACATGGGGTTATTTTTTCCCAAGTGCAAAACTCTACACTTGCCCTTATTAAACTTCATCAGATTTCTCCCCGCCCAGCCCTCCAGCCTGTCCAGGTCTCTCTGAATGGCTGCACAGCCTTCTGGTGTGTCAACCACTCCCCCCAACTTCGTATCATCAGCAAACTTGCTGACAACATTCTCTAATCCCTCATCCAGATCGTTGATGAATATATTAAACAGCACCGGCCCAAGCACTGACAGTCAGTCAGATTTGCTCCCTTTGCTAGTCTGAGGAGCTTTTTCCCCAGTCAAAACCTCAAAGCTGAAGTTTTAAGGAAGATTACATCCAACAATTTGATATGGGTTCTTCACAGTTTAAGGGCATATGGATCTATGAAGTTGTGTTGGTTTAATTTACAGCATGACCTAGATTTATCAAACTAATTATGATTTCTGTGATGGTTTACATTTCCTTTCCTTCATTTAAGATTAAATTGCTAAGTAACTGTTTTAGGCTGGAATATGATAAAGCAATTTCAAAGTAGAAAAAAGTGTCTTGAGGTGGCAGGAACAGGCACTTCAACTTATAGCTGGCTTAGTTACACTAGAGTAATTTCTGTGTAGACTAATCCTAGGAAGCTTAAGAACTGTTCCTTTCCTTTCTGGGTATCACGTACCAGTGATGAAAGAGGAAAGTTGCCCTCTGCTCATGTTCCAAATGTTCTCATGAGGCATTAATGAAGCATTTCATCCTACAATGCGACCACTGGGATTGCAGTTACCTACATTTTATTTTAATTGTTCATTTTCCAGGGATCAATACCTAGTTCCTAGAAAAGATGCAAAAAAAATCCACTAATGTAAGGCAGAGTATTACTATGTACCTCGAGGACTGATATGTAGGTAATGAAATCTACTCTGCACTGTGAGCCAATTTAAAGTTCTTCACAACATTGATCTCCCTTTTCAAGATGCAGAGCAGAAAGAAAAATCACATCGTGTAACATAAACTATCAAGACAGAAGAGGGTCCTAGTAACTTACCACCTATGTGTTTCAGACTCAGTCATATAACAACACAGCTTCTGTGGTGCTCTGGCAAGTGAGATCAAAAAAGTCAGCACACAGGGCAGTCAGAGAGGTCACTAATGTCTCAGAACCTGATGCCAGGATTTGTTGCCACCAACTCTGCTTGACTCTCTCCAGAAGAGACTTTGTGTTTAATACAAGCAGCAAGTGTACCAGACAAAAGATTTTGCTTTGGTCAGTTCAGCATCCAGTTGCCATTATTCGAGGGCTTGGCATGAAAAAAAGCTGCAAGAATCAAGAACTTGACGGTGCACTTGTTGCATTTTTTATGTATATTTTCTGTGCTGAAGTACTCTGTTGTTAATTAACTGGATATCTTCTAATACAAGAAGCTCCCATGGGAAATATTTACCCATCTCAGGAGTGGCAGCGAGACACTATTAGAACAGAAACCAGAAAGTGCTGTGGGAAAAGCCACGATATCCACGTGTTTTTGCCGAATCCTGTCGCCAAACCAGGTTCATCCTGCTCATCTGGCTCTGTGAACTTCCCGGTGTCATACGGCAAATGTGCTTTTCCTCTCCTACTCTGAACCATCTGAAAGAGTTGTTCTCAGTTGCTACTTAAAACATAGTAGTACAGGCTAGAAATGTTCAGATGGACTTTTTTCCCCATCAGAAATTCAACGAAAGAGAAGCACCCCAATCTGCTGGACTCCACATGCGAATCCACCAAGTATCCAAAGAAATGTTTCTTACCAGTCATATTTAAACCCTGCCTAGTTCTCTGATGGGCTGGCACCTCAGAAGGCCTTCTGGCAGCCCCGGTAATGCTTTGCTTGGCAGCAGCTCTATTTTAGAATAGTTTTTATTACAAATTATGGCACATACCCCAGAATGAGAATTTCAGCCTCTAAATTATGGTACTGCACTGATGTGGTGGCTGTGTTTCAGTAACTCCCATAACATGATCCTTGTACTTGGGGTTGGTAAAATTCTTTGTAAAGATCTTCCCCAATCACTCAGAGATTTCAGAGTCAGACACATGATTTTCCTGCCTAATTTATTGTAATACTAATTGCTTGATTACAGCTGACTACGCTGGGTACTGCTCCCCATGCTGGAAGACAGAAGAATTTGCAATGGGTGAAATGAAGCTGAGCGTTTAATTGAGCAGGTATCAGAATACAGCAGAGAGATACGGTCTGCTCCTCTACGCTGGAATGAGAAATAACCTGAGTATGATGACCTGAAATGAAATCTGCCCCCCATATTTCTCGATAACAAACAAAAGTTCTGCTGTCTGGGGTGTTCTAGAAGGTGACTGGGAAAGACTCAGAGCTTTGTTCCTGCCAAACTGAGGTTGTGGCAACAACGTACCTTCACAAGAGAGGTCAGAGGGAGCCTGAAATCTTAGTTTGGACCAAAGCAGGTTTCAAACAGAAGGGTGGATCTGTGAATTGTGATCATGATGGCATGTGGGGTTTGGTGGAGTCCAGGGTGTAAAAGCTAGAAGGGAGAAGATCTAAGACAGGACTAGTAAGATTCTGGCCCATCTTCTTCAAAGAGAGGTGTCCCATCCCAGGTCAATGCTCTGCATCATTTTCCCTCTCTATTTCTTCTAGCAAGATAAGATTTGCTTCTACTTCTCCACAGGGGCTATATGCAATATAGCATCTCTCGCAGACCCAGAGATGGTTTCTCATTTTTTCCTGTAGATGATTT
Organism: Trogon surrucura; assembly: GCA_020746105.1. Lineage (NCBI taxonomy): Eukaryota > Metazoa > Chordata > Aves > Trogoniformes > Trogonidae > Trogon > Trogon surrucura. The sequence continues at coordinate 15,130,389 of CM036627.1, read as the reverse complement.
GTGTCCCATTGTAATGGAAATAGCAAACTGCTCGCGGGACTCCAGCAGCTGTCCAAGCCTGAGAGGAGAGCTGGTAACTTCCCCCTGACATTTCCAAAACCACTTGCTCTATTTTCACTGCTAAATGATGCTATGGACAGAAGGATCAAGGCCATTCTCCCTGTCAGTTCCAGGGACGGGTGTTTCAGAGAAAGGCAATTAATCTCTAGTGATTACAGGTTTTTTTCCTAACCCAGAATTGGAAAGCAATTAAGTTTGGGGAAGGGAGAGCAGGGTGACGGCATGGGTGGCTGTGAGGAAGGCGACTGTCGGTCCCAGTGCCTGGTGATGTTAAACTGTTACTACATCATGTGTGAGTTTCAGTTACCAAAGCACTATATTTTGATACACGGTAATTATGTTTCCATCTCGGTTTTTGTCCCTTTCATTTGTCGCTGCCATTAAATTTCAGGCATTATATGTCATGGTTGAGAAAGACTTGAGAAATCCATTAAAAGCTTCCACAAAGAGAGCAATTTTTCAGACAAATGTACAAAGAAGAAACTGGTCCCCTCCAATGATTAATACCAGTAACTATTCATCAAACCAGGTGCCAGGCTTTGCAGGGGGATAAGAGCATTAGAGCTGTGATGAGTAAGGTCTTCTAGCCCTAAACCTAGAAACTAAATACATCGGCAAACGCGTGGGCAGCAGCTAGCAGAAATACAACATTAGTTTTAGTCACTGTACTGTTAAAACATGTGTTTTCCCTGGCAGGCTGCAATTGCCAAACCTTCATAAATCTTTCCATGGAGCCAGTGCTGTAAGCACCACTGGTTCTGCTTTAATCCTTTGGTTTGTTGTAATCTTTTGCCCTCAAGGGGATTCAGAAGACCCCACACCCAGACTGTGTCTGGCTGATGTCAGTGAAAGTTTTGGACAAAACCACCTGAGAGGTTTGGTCAGCCAGATGTCTAACCAAGCCGTCATAACTTACAGGTATAGATTAGGTACTGGTGGTGAATGTTTAATCTGCTGGTTGATATATAGTGCAGAGATCAGGAGTTTATTGCGGTCACACTTGAGCAGAGCTAGTTCAGCAGCTCAGGCTGTGATTTGCACTGGCAGCTGGAGAACAGCACTGGCTCGATGCTTCTGTGACCAGCCCAGTGACCTCACCCTCAGTATTCAAACAGAAAGCCTCCTCCCTGAAATGTCATTTCTTGACTCTGTCTACTAAACTTAATTTTATGCCACATAAAGTGATGCCCCAGATTTCCAGTGCAGCAAGCATCCAATAGGTCAGAGCTCTGTGTATTTTGTCGTAGGAGCTGGAGAACAGGCTTTTAACTATGGCTTGGATGAGTGATCTGTTTGATGAAATTATTTGAGTATATACGATGTGGGGTTTTCTCCCTTCCAGTCTCCTTCCCAGAAAAACGACCCACAGGGAATGAAACACCTCTGGCAGGCTGCCAGCCTTTAGTCCTGAGCCTCCTGCTCTTATCCCATGTAAGCCAAGCTCTCCTTGAATTTACACTTGGGTAATTCCATTGGAACAAATAAGATTTTTACAGTGTGATCAAGAAGAAAACTTGTAATACAAGTTTTTAAAGACACACTTACTTTGTGCTCTTTTTTTTTTCCTGGCAAAAGATGTATTTGGAGCATTCTCCTTCCTTCTTGCTCTCTTTGAGTGTAGCTCTTGTGAAACTTTCCATTGTTGGAAGTGTCTGTATAAAAGACAAAAAGAGACAAGCTGAATGACAGATTATTTTTTTTTCTTAAAAGCTTTCTTCTGTGGAAGAACTTGTAAGAAGTGTAGAGAGAACACGGGAATTTAATGCTTCCTTTAGATACATGTAATTCTAAAGTTAAGGTATGGCCTTAAGGATGTCAGACTCTAAAAGGAATGGCATTCCTATCAGAGTACCAAAGGGAATATTAACTGTTTCCTGGTGATGGAGACCTAAGATAGAGAGAAATGAAATGATATGCCCTTAGTCTCACACACGTGCACATATGCACACACGCAATCATGGAGAGCTTTGGTCACCAAGCCATGGGTTAGTACGTTGGCCACAGGCAAGCCTCATTTCAGTTTACTCTGCTGCTAATAGGAATAAAGGCAAAATAACAATTTCCATCCAGATGTCTTTAGAAAGCCAGTGTTGATGTTGAGCTAAACTGCTGTACTCGATCTATAATTGCAAGGAAGGGTTTTGCCATCTTGTTTATCCAAAACATCCCACCAGCAGAAGATACCTTACACAGATAGTATGTCTACATCACATCCCAGGAGGAACCAAAACCCTCCAGCAGTTTCTGCTTAGTTGGTTATTATGACAGCAGTAGGAAATCCAGCTAGCTATTGTCATCTGAATTCTGATACAGGACCCTGCATAGGCTTGCTGAAGGCTGTAATGTGGCAGTCACACTGTTATCAGAGCCTAAGATAGCTAAGCACAGTACAAGGAGGAAGAAACCAATTACTCATGAAGAAAAGCAGCAAGGGCGGGGAAGTTGTGCACCCATATTCATTAGATAATTTCTCTTTTTTATTGTTAATTTTATTTCAGAATTTAACAGCTCTTTAAGTGCACAATATTGACCATGTAATGGTTCATTTAATTTAGAATGAAATCTATAATTCACTGACATGTAACCAAGTCTCAGAGTTATCATCCTGCAGTAAAGTCAATCTTTCCTTGCTGTCTGTGCTTGAGAGCTACAAACCACAGGTAATCATCAGCTTTCTTGATTGTTACTCTTAATGGAAAAAAGGAAGGGCTTACGAAGATACTGCTTTCAGGGAAAGCAAACTACATCTCTTTCCTTAAAAAGCTGTGCCAGTGTCTTTTACTTCTGAAAATTAACCTGCCTTTAAAAAGCAAAATTTTATTTTTTTTAAATAGCTAAGAGTATTTCTCCATAGTCTGACCTCAACTTGGCATTGTATTTAATAGATGAAGCTCAGTACAGAGTAGAAACAACTCATTTTTTATAGAATTTTATCCTCTCTTCCCAGAAGAAAGTACAGTGGGGCATAGCTTTTGCAGTTGACCCATGTCAGGCTTTAACCTGACACTTCTCTCACTAAGAAAGTTTGCCTCTGGCTGTCTCCTTTGCTTTCTGCCTGGTGCTCCCTTGTTCTGTGTTCTTCCATGAACACAACTCTTCATACTCCTCATTCTTCAGCTGTGAAATTGTCTTTTTAAAGAGAGCATTAAGAGCACATTAAGATTGTACAGTCAAGTGCTTCATTTGTAAGACATGCCATGAGTTCAGTTTGCCTAACCAATCTTAATTCAGTCCCCTTACAGATATGAATTTTGAATAAGTAAAACCCACATTTTCCAATCCTACAGGATCTGATTTGAAAAGGGTTTTATGAGGAAAAGCATTCAGCTGCTTCACCATGAACATCACCTCTAATTCTGCCTGTAATGAGAGTATCATTGTTCTCCAGATAAAAAGCTGTGATATCTTTGTGCAGCATTCGACAAGAGCTATCATTACTGTGTAGACATACAGTGTTTTTACTGTACCACAATGTGTTTCTTTTTCTATCATCTATAACCCTCTCTTCAATATTTCACTGAATCTCCAGGGAAAGCCCTTTTTCGGGCCAAGATAAAGACTCTACGCCAAAAGAACAGCTCTAACTGGGAGGTGACAAATGTTTGCTGCTGGACCTCTGAAGATGGTTGTGATCCTGGACCCAGCTGTCTTCTAGGATGACCAATTTATTTAGGCTGACTCAGATAATTAAATGCATGAGTAAAACTCTCTTCATTCAACCTCAGGCAACTGCAGATCTCTGAGCTTTTCTTACATTGTGTTATTCAAGGATTATCGGTTTTCTTCACGTAAGAAGCATGAAATTAAGTCAACTGAATAGTTAGTCTTTTCCAAAGATCACAAAGGGATTCTATCCTTCAAAATAGGAGTAGGTTTTCCTTAACAAAGGTGGAAAATGCTCAGCCACACACAAGAGATACTGCATAAGCAAATCAAAGGGTCAAAGTAATGATCTAAAAAGACATCCAGTGAGTCCATTGCCAGTGCTTTGGGCAGATTAGCTCTTGCTTTGAGAAGCACAGCCTGAACAGCTGCCTGTAACATCAGGAAAGTAGTCCCATGGCCATAAAACATAACCTCACTGCCTCTCTGTTTAGCAGCCTTCTTTCCACCCTAGAAACATATGCTGCCTCAATTTTAAAGATGGACGGGGAAATAGCCTCAGTCCCAGCGAGCGCCTGTGAACACTGCTGGGATGGCATCCTCAGAGCTGTGTCCAGTCTGCACAGAGTCCCAGCCCAAAGATCTAAGCATTTCCTCCGGGAAGAGGAGAAATATTCCTCCCTCAATCTCTCTCCAAAACACTAGTGAGCATACCAGCATGCTTGTGGAGTTTGGATACATCTCTCTGACAAGAGCTACTCAAACACTCAGTTCTTTGCAATGCATCACGTAAATTTTGCCCATTAATTTGCAGCAAATTCTGAAGAGAGTGGCTGGGGGAAGCTGCCCATGTCTACTACCAACCCACTAGCAGCCCATTGCCCTACAAGATCCCTGTTATCACACTCCTCACCAGCCATGTACACACCAGAGATCTTCCTCATACATTACTGGGTGAACTTCAGAAAATGAAGATGCTTGAGAAGATCCTGTAAAGAGCTTGTAGGAATAAAAGAAGGGAACTCAGCTCTTCAGACAAAATAGCCTCCTAAGGGAGTAATATTGTTCATTAATTTATTTCAGGTTGAACCTTTATACAAGTTTGTGCACTTATTTTGCCTCACAGAATCATTTCAAGCATCATCAGTTCTCACCTAACAGGAGACACAATTCCACCAGGGGCTGGAAGGCCCCTCCCAGCTACACCAAATTCACAAACCAAAACTGATCTTACACTGCGTTCTCCACCCACATCCAGTAGTTCTGCTAGTCATCAGCTCCTGATCATTTTCTATTTCTGCATCATGTCCAGATTTCTTCTCTAGAGGTACCAGAGCATTCATGGACAGCAAGTACCAGGCTGTGCTCTGGGGTCAGGTCTAAGGGACCAGCCTGGGTCCCCGCAGATGCTGCAATGGATTGGCAGCAGTGAGGGTTTGAGCTCCCCAGCCTGAAGGTACCTCATCTGAAAATGCCCTGTGTCCACTCACCGTGAGCACCCTGCAGACTCCCTCGCTTCCTGGTGACAAGCAAAAACTGGTGAAAGCAATGCTCAGGTCCTGAGAGCTGGAACCGCCCTTCTTCCTATGAAAGTCACTGCCTAGTTCTTACAGCCAGATGGACTTCAATGTCCTGACACATCCCTTCGAGCAGAGAAAAACACTTAATTCACAAAACCCCTACACCAGCATTTTGACAACATTTTCCAATAAAATAAATCAAATAAAAATAGAGAGAAATTTCCAACTGACAAAATTGGCCCAGCCTGTCAGTGCTGCTGCCCTAAAACAGTCAGTCATACCTGGAACTCAGCTCCCATGAACGGCAATTGCATCTTCCTGCGAGTAATGCTGCTTATCATTGCAGTGTGTCTTTAAGGCACCTCCGGCCCCCGTATGGCTAGTTTAACATAATTTCTCCTGATAGTAAATAGGAATTTTAGCTGCAGTCAAAAAGTCTTGACAGTGTTGCTTTCATCTTTGTACCATCTCCGCTAAGGATATAGCAGAAAAGTATCGCGAATGCAAATCAGCTGGCTTACGTTGTCACAAAGAACTCAGAAAAGACACTACCACTTTCTGACGACTCCATCATTAAATCTAGCTACCCTGGAGCATGATTAGTGCAAACACAGACAAGACAACATTGAGGATAACTAAATGAATTAGCAATATCTACTCTTTGAGTAATTCTGAGTCATCACTGGTTACTCTGTGCACGATCAAGGAAGGAAACAAGCAAAGCCAAGTTGATTTATGTTCCAGATGCAACATACTCTACTAAATTCAGGCTAGTGTGACTACGCTGTCCTCAGAACTGACTACAATGGTTCTACGTGAAGGAAGAGTTTGAATTAGTGTGTGTTGAGAAACTAGTGCTTGCCAGAAAGAAACAAGATAAAAACTGGGAAAGAGACTATTTTGATTCTCTTTGTGATGTGACGTTTTCTAAGTTCCCTTGGAAACAGTTTGGTGTTTGACATCCGATGCTTTCTAAATACGTCACTGTGTTTGTACCATTTTGAGAGAAAACCTGTAATCATCACGACCTCTTTCATGTACCATAATGAGATCTGACTGTAGCGATAAATCATAACTCATCCTATTCTATTCTCATTGATTTTGGTGGAACAGCAGCTTTGCCCAAAGGAATAAAGCCACGTGAATAGCGTGTTAGCTTCCCATCACCTCTTTCTCAATTGATTACTGCTTTGCTTTCTCCTTTAATGACTGGTCACAGAAGGTAATTCAGTAAATAATTGTAGTGAAGGATTCGTGCTCTTCTTGTTACATGTGAGAAAACTATTTGTGTTTCATATGGAAAGAGATTAGCACAGATTAAATATGTAGGCAACACGATACTGGTTTTGTCTCCTGATAGGCTGAGAATAATGCATAATTTTTGACTTTCAGGTATAAATATTTCCAGATGTGTCAAAATCTACTCTATGGGAGGCTCAACACGTGTAGAACTCCAGGGGCATAAACCACGAAACAACATGGCTTCTCCTCATACTAACTTTGCCTGTGTCTCTCTAGTTTAACCCTTCCATCTATGTCACAGGTCTGTACTCTCAGATACTCTGAGAACTGTTGGGGAAATATCAAGGTGAAATAACAGAATTTTCATTCTGAAATAATCTTCACAGCCGCGAGGAGCAATGCAGCCAGATGAGCTAAAAGCCATGGCTGCCACAATGAACTAACTTTAATTTCCTCTACAAATATTTTTTTTTCAGTTTACTGGACTTAATACTCTGGGGCACAGAAAGATGGATTATTGGAAAACAGGCTTCAGCAACCATTTGATTATGTTTCTGTTTAAGGAGGGATATTCTTTGAGAAATGGAGTCTCACTCTTACTTAGAGACTATAATACAAGTGTAAGAGCTGAGAAGTGGTTTAGGTAACATTTCAACTAAACAGCTGCTAGTGATATAATGATTTGTACCTCTAAAATCCCTGATTGTAGAGGAATAATTGCCACATCCAGCTTAGACTTAAAAATAGAGAAAATCAGACTTGTAAGCCATAGCAAAGGAAACGTCATTTTGGGTTTGCTACTGGGAAGCAGCAAGGAGGAAACATGTTGTCCTTTGGCTGTCAGTGGGATCTCGATACCTAAATCAGAAACACTTCAAACACTGGCATGAAGAAGCAGCGACAGCACCAGTTCTGTGCAAACCTACATCTCCTGGATGGGGAAGGGTAAAGGAGGTATCTGGTACTTCTCTCTCTCCCATTTCCTACAACCTGTTCTCTGCTGGTTAGGATAACAGACTTTTAGTTCAAATGAAAGTGAAGCTTCAAGAGGTGAACGTAGCATCTTGGCTTATTAATTGTCACCCCAGATCTGCATCATGGGGAAGTCTCCATCAGGATGAATCTGCCTCACAGAGCCTATGATTCACCAGGGACTAAACTGACATGAAGAGTATCCTAAAACTATCCCATTTCACGCTGGCGTTAAGCAGCAGGTGAGAGGTTAAGAGGAACAGTTTCAAAGCGAAGCAGAAGATTTAGTGGTGGAACTTCTGTTGACATTAAATCTCAGACATTGCTTTGAAAAGTTTCCACCTAAGTGCTACCTTAAATCTATAATACAGTAATGGTATTAAACAAGACAGTGACATTAAAGCATTGGCTTAAATCTTGGATTCCCATAATGCTATTAAATAGGACGATAGCAAATCTAGTGCTTAGTCTTGATTAATTATGTGAGAGGGGTACGCTAGACTGACCTGTACCCTCACAGGTAAGTTGCTTATTAAAAAGGCTATGCTCTTCTCCTTAAATACTCCATCAGCTCCATCTGAACAGAAAGAGGGTACTCACCTGCAGGTGAGTATCATCCCAGGACAGCCCACAGGCTTTACTGCTGGCCATGCCAGGAACTTCCTTTTACCCTCATGTGTTGCAAAGCAAAAGGCATTCCCTTCTCACCAAGCAATGCTCTATATTCTTAAATAGCATCTATTTTGTAATGAGGAGCAAACACCCACTCTGCTGGTTTTTACAAGAGAATGATGGTCAGGAGATGCCTTACTGAACGGTCCCAAGCACCTGCTTTTGTTTTGTCTTTTACTGCTGCTTCTCTAACAGTAAATTCTTTTACTTTATGATGGAGAGACGAAGGATATCAAAGAGAGAGCTGAGAAACATCAGCATAAAGGAGCTCCCTGGGATTGTGGGCAGTTCTGCTTGTAACAACCAGAAAGCTGGTCATTGAAAGAAAAAGGATCAGAGGCAAGCTCACCTGACTGCGTGTTATCTCCTCCATGGTTTGGCTCCTGTTAGTCTTCTGCCTGCTACGGAGCAAGAAGGCTTCTGGGAGCTTGCTGAGCATGTAGCAATTTGGTGTTCCACAAAAAAAAAGTTTTTCTCATGTTCAGTAGTGCTGAAATCTCCGTCAGCTGATGGAGGCTCCCAGAAGGTAATTTGACCAAAGGAGGTTTGTAAACATTCCGGTCCCAAAGAGAGCAAAAGCTGCTGGACCACAGGGGTTACCCAAAACTCTTTCTGGCATCTCTGGATTCTCCCAGATGTTGGAGATCTGAAAGGAGAAGGAAACCATTCTCATGTTCAACCCACAATGCTGGACAAGTATTTCTTTTCTTTTTTTCTTCTGTTTTCATTCTTCCTTCTCTCCTTCAGTGAAGTTTATTGCTGCCCTCTCGCAAGCATTTTTAGATGTTCTTTTCATAAAGTATAGCAGAGCTGCTAAAAGGTTTTGACTATTTAGAAAAAGTTGGGGCTTTTTTCTCTGAGAAATGCAATTAAGATTTGTTTGAAGCTTCTGAGAAGCTTAATGAACCATGGCTATGCCTGTAGCTTTTTCACATTTGAAAACTTTCGTTGCTAATTAACTTCATTAATAGTACTTAGAGGCACATTGGCCAATATTTACCGAGTGCTGGAATTACTGCAAAGTGCCAACGGACCCAGTGGCTCAGCAAATGGATTCCCTACAGAAAACTCTACCAGAGTTGAGCTTGTGGTGGTTAGATTGTTTCTCCTTTGTGAAAAACTGAAAGCCTCATTGATGCTGTTGTTTAAAAAACCACAATGATGCTAAATGAATAGAAGGAACTTCCTAATCCTGCTGTGGCTGTTATTGATAGCTGTGTTCCCACAATGAATTCACAGTGTACACAGAGATCTCACTACGGGATCACAGCCTCGAGCTGAACACGGTTGCATGACAGCAATCCTGCCTCCGCATAGATATTTCAGTGCACAAAGGAAGATAGAATCAGAATAATTTAGGTTGGAAAAGACCTTTAAGATCACGGAGTCCAACTGTTCACCTAGCAATACCAGGTCCACCACTAACCCATGTCCCTAAGCACCATGTCTAACTTCTTCTAAATACCTCCAGGGATGGTGACTCAACCACTTCCCTGGGCAGCCTGTTCCAATGCTTAACAACCCTTTTAGGGAAGAAACTTTTTCTAGTATCCAGTCTAAACCATCTGTTCCTGAATAAGCCCAGGGATAGTGACATGCTTCGTTACACTGAGGGACATCACTGGGGAGGCTGGCACAGCTCTCAGTGCCCGGACTGTTTTGGTCTGACTGGATGACTTTAGCATCAGCATGGCAAAATTTTTGACATCTTGGCATCCACTGGGTAGTCACTGAGTGCACAGTGGGATGGTGGTTTTTAATGAGATCACCCTACAAAATAAATGTTGCTTCCCTGATCCCAAAAGAGGGATTTGCATCAGACTCATCTTTCTGTTAGAGCGGTCCCCTCTGGAAACTGCAGAGAGGTTTCTTGGACACAACTGGCTGAAGTCCATTGTGAAGTCTGGCTAATTGGACATCACTGCAGCAACTAATTAGTCTCCTGTAAAACTGCAGAACTGCATCATCATTACAAGAAAAGTATCTGGAAGTATCTCTCCCAAGGATTTTCACACGTTTCTCTCTATTATTATTTATTTTCCTGTTTTTTTGGTCATCTTTTACCTCTTTCTTAACCTCTTTTATTTACAGTTCATCCTTCAGGGGACACTGTTGAGCTATCCACTATAAATCGAAAATACATACATCTAGGTTGGTATGTATATAAAAATAATCTCTTTGACTTACATTTCTAGTCAGCATGTCCAGATTACTGTGTTCTACTAAGCAGAGAAGTGTTTCAACCACATTTTCTTTTTAATATCACAAGAGCATTCTGTTGGAATGATGGGTCTGAGATGCTTCTCTCTAGCCCTTTTGGCTTTTACTCCACTGGAAGGATGTCAGTATGTTCTGGAAGCTGCTGAGAAAAAAATTTGCTGAAGTCCCCTGGGAGCAGAATGCTCTTCTGATTTTGCTGCAGCTCTTCTTTCTTTTTTGACAGGAGAGTCCAAATCGTAAGGAATTGCCGAGAGGGTGAAGACATCTAGAAAAGGAGGAACAGCTTAGTAGGCAATGGCTGCAGAAGTAAGGAGGTTTGTTAAAACTTCCTTATCTCCATGCTATTATCCACAATGCCAAATCCTCTTTGGTCTTGTATAAAAAGAGATAGCTCAGGTACTCATTCCCTGGTATACTATATCACGAGTGGGTGTGTTTCTCTTAAGAATTATGATTTCTCCTCTTTAATTGCCCATGAGGATGGGGTGTGGGAGAGCCAGAAAGACAGGGAAAGACATCCTTTGGGATGCCATGGCTCTGGAGCATTGCTGAGGGTCCCTGGGCACTGTGTGTGCTGATGTGGAGGAGGTCTGGCTCAGCCTCTCAATCTCACATGTCTTTAGCAGACGATAATTTTCACATGCCTGCAAGGCCATGCTGGCATTGCCTGAGGTTCCTTAAGACTTGTCTGCTTGTCACTGCCGTTGGGATTGTATCGCACTTCTGCGTGAAAAACAGAATAGGCCTATCAACAAATGGAAGGTTGGATCTCTGGAGAGCAACGTTTCTCCAAGTTTTGCACAGGGTATAAACACTCCTTTTTCATTTTTCTTTTTAATTTGTTTATTCTGAAAAAAAAAATTGAAGGGTTTTAGATTATTTCTTTTTCTTCATGTGAGAGCTCATAGAAGAAGAAAGAGTCTGGTACTTTTAATTAATAACTTAAAAGCCAGGATTCACACGAGTACTTTCTTAGGTAAGGAGGGAAAGATCAGTATTAAATAGAGTTTTAAATAATCCAGAAGGTATGTGGAAGCAAGACAGGAACTTAGGAAATGACAGTGCTTTAATGTAATGTGTCAAAATGACTGAAGAAGAGCCCTTATGCAAAAACCAAGAGGAGAAACCCTTGAGCTGCCATCCCAGGGGCCAGTTCTACTCCTGCCTACTTATCACCAGCCAAACTCCCAGAAAGTGATTGTACAATACTCTGTACAAGGTACCTCAATTCTCTTTGTGTCACTGACTTCAGTAGTCCAGTTCTGCCGCTGACTCTGCTCTGAGCAGGATTTGACCACTGCTGTCAATACAAAATGAAAAAGAGATGAGTTGCTGCAATTACAAGGGCTGGAAGAGGTGCTTGATGCAAACAGGAGCAAGACATTTGGTGTACTCCTATGGCACTTCCATCACTGTCCAACCTCTGCGGGCTGTAAACACATCTAAGGCTTTGGAATGGTTTAGCCATCTCTAAAGGGCTGTAAGGGTTTTATCCACTTCAGCTCTCTAAGCCTTTAGTGCCAAATCCTTGGCCCTTGTAAGTCTCCAAAAAAATTGCCAGTGGTTTCAATGAGTGCAGGATCGGGTCCTTGGAGCACTTTAAGTAATTTCAACCACCCTAAATCCTCGAAGCAGCTTAAGTGATAAGCTAGTTGTTCCAGAGTTTTCAGTTTGCAGACCCAGCTTGTAAAACACTCTGGTCAGCTCATCGTGTACTTGACTGTGAGCACACACAGATGCATCTGCTTTAAACCACACAGATAACGTGATGAGCCTCTGTCATCAAACTCTCAGAGTGTTTTCATTCTAAAGAAAGTAGCATGTTTGTTGTTTTTTAAATGCAGAAAATCAATTTCCAGCAGCTACCAGATGAGATGCTGTTCCTCAAGCTCAGGCAGGAGACATGGTGCCAAAGGCTCTGGGTTCAGATCCTGTGGGTGATGCCACTTGCTGCGGCATTTCAAACCAGCCTTTGTGACACCAGAAGCACCAGAGACTCTTTTGAGCCTGCTTTTGAATGACAATCAGAAAACAAAATACCTGCAAAATACTTTGCAAAAACCCTTCTGTAAAAAAGGATCCTGTGCCTCTCAAACAAAGGGGCCTGGAAGATTCCAAGTGAAAAATTCCCTGCAAAGGTCCCCTGTCTTTTGCCAATAGCATTGGTGTAGAAGATGAGAGAGGGAGACTTTCCCTTCCAGTGCAGTTCCCTCTTTGTCAGAATGAGGCCTCGCTGTAGGAGGGAGGTTGAGAGGTGAAGCTGTCATCACCACCAACCAACTGGGACTGCATTTTCCAGGATTTCTTCATTGTTCTTGATAACACCAACCTCTGATGGAAAAGAATGACAAAATCATAACGGCTCCAATGTCTTCCCAGCAAGAAACTGAGTCTGTAGCAATGAGCTCCTCTGTTTCCCATGGGAATGGTTGCACTTGCAACATCTCCTCCTTTTTATGGGTTAGGAAGGAAAACAGGACCCTCCGGAGAGTCCTCGTGGTTCATGGGGAGTTATCAGCCCCTGTTATTAATGTTTACCTGACTGAGCATCCTCACTTCTGAACAAAGTTTGACAGCAAGTGTATGGTGGAAAAGCCCAATGTCTGGGTGGCTGGTGGGAGACGAGTACCTGTCAGTCCATGGGCAGTGGTGACATTTGCAAGTCAATGCTTTTCACATCGTGAGGAGAGGTCCTGCTTCTCCCAGCCTGAATTCAACATGATGTGACTCGACCGTCTCTTTGTGTCAGAGGTTTTAAGGGAGCAGCAGCTCTTCGTGATTGTCCACAAAACAGCCAGAGAAGGAGGGAGACAAGTGCTCTCTAGCAGCAGAGACAAAGCCACAAATCTGTCTGAAAGCCGACGATAAACTTCAGTGCCTGCAGGTTAGAGAGAGGTGAGAATGAGAAGCGTTGCTCTTTTCTTCAAGCCCTGGGAAAGAAAGGGGTCAGGCACTGCAGGGACAAAAGCATAATTCAGTCTTCAGGGTTTTCAGCCACTTTGAAAGTCCTAGCAGATCACCAAGGGGCATTTGGGCAGGACTGCTGCAAACAGATAAGCGTCTTTAAAGGGAAGGGAAGGGAGAGAAGCCAGACAAAAATTTCACTGCTTTCCCATCCGTTCATTTTCATGAGAACACCTGTTTCACGCTTGTCTTTTCATCTATTTTTGCACATCTGCAAATCGAGGCAATTACAACCAGGCCTAGTCAAGAGGGTATTTTAAGGAACTTATTAAGTCTTGCTGAAATCACAGCAGTTTGCTACTTAAAGTATAATGGCAGAGACAGAGATGTTGTCTGAGTCTTTAGCCAAACTGTCTCCCTGGAGATTAATGTCTCCCTTTCTTGAAGGAGATTCAGTGTTCCTGCAGTAACATGGGAGGCTCTGATGGTGCCCAGCAAGCTCCAGGAGCAGATGTGGAAATAAAAGGACTGCAGCTTTCCACTGGCTACCGCAATATGAAATCTTTGCTGTGACTGGTGTGTATAGCACCCTTGCTAAGCACCATCTCAATATTTCTTCTCTGTCTGCTAGTCCATCTCTCTTCCCCTACTAGTCCAAGTTCTTCTCTTCCTCTGACTACTACTAACTTGAAGACACTAGAAATTGTCCTTCCAGTTTTGCATACTTCTCTACTGCCTCTTTTTTTTCCCCCCCCTTTTTCTCTGTCCTTCCCACCATGCTCATTATCCCCTGTTTTTTTTCCTGCTTCCTGCCCTCCTCTATCTTCATCAGCCCTTCCCTTCTCAGACTCTCTTGGTTGTCTCTAGATAAATATCATAAACTGAATTACAGCTACAGATCAGGATACAGGACACCTGGGTCTGATTCCTGACAGCATTCATGAGCTTTTGTGACTTAGCCACTTCCTGACACTCCTTCCCCATCCATAGGCTAAAGTTAGAAAAATATAAGTAGGGACCATGTGTCCCTTCAATTCAGGGCACTGTATAAATGCAGGGTATGATTGCCATTGACCTCTTCTGTGAGGAGAGGTTGGACCAGATTTTCTGGTGGAGGCCACTGGCTTCCCTTCTTGGCTGTCATACATGTACTTCTCATGTGAAATTTTGCTGAATTTATTTTCCCTTCTTTTCCCTTTGCAGTGTGCTTGGTGAATGAGCTGCAATCCATGCATTATTATTATTAGGCAATAAACAGTGTCAGTGAATGATTAAAACCCAGGCAGGGCTGCTGATATTGATTTTTTAAGCTCTAAAGAATTGCACGGAGTTGTTTATCTAATGGGCACTACTAGGTCACCCATGGGGAATCTTCAAAGTACCACCCTGCAAGAATGCAAATAGTGAAATTTTTGTTTTGCAGAAGCCCCACACCCATGCACTGGGTTGCCACTGCCTGCAGCATCGGTAAGGACAAGGCATTGGCTCTGGGGGTAGACTTTCTGTAGTTTCCACCCTATAATGAAAACAAAACTGCCGCCATGCTGGGAAGAGCAGAGAGTGAAGCCTGCAGAGGGAATGCAGGAACAGACTGTGCAGACACTGATGGATGTTGGTAATATTTTCTGCCTTTCTCCCTGGAGTTTCACATGTTGAACAGCTTCTGGCAGAGTCCTCCTTCCTCTCCTGCCTGCTTTCCAGCCCCAGCACTCTCTCCTTTCCTGACTTGTCATGCTCTTCTTGTCCTCAAGATGAACCATCCCCCTTGGCATGATGCTTACAGTCATCCACTCTCTCACCCTGTATATACACCCTATCTCCACTTCTCCTTAGCCCTTCAGGACAGACCACATCCACCTGATCTCCTTTAACAAGTGTGCCTACACTGGTGGACATTGCACATTTTAAGCTTGCAATCTTTCATGAAGTGATAACTTCCACCAAAAAAAAACCCTGATAATAAGCAGACTGAGAAGGGGCTCTTTAACCACCACTGTTATTTCCATAACAGATGCCTTTGGGGTGCCTCTTGCCATCAGGCTCTTGTCCCTAAAAGCTAATAAAAAACCCCAACCAAACTAAAAAGTTCCATTTTGCATTCATATGTTCACTGTTCAGATTAATTTATGGGTATTTTTTATGTGCAGAGAGGTAAAGAAACATTGCAGAAAAATGCCTAAGGTATATATGGGAATTGGATTCCCAGCCCTTATTAAAAGTCAGTAAAATTGATGCCTAAGAGTTGTTCGTGTCTTTGAAAAGCTCTCCTTTTGATTTCAAGAGAAGGCAAAAATGAATGGCTCCTCCTGCATCGAAACTTGTTGGTGAAGACAGAAGACATACAGTTTTTAGCACACCCTTATGGCTTAGGAACATTCAAATTAAAGACTTAGAAACCAAATCCCATTTTAACAGTCTTCTGCACACCTCCAGGCGCAGTTTGGAAAAGTGCTCAGAAGGTGCCTCTGCACGTGTAAACCTCTCACCCTGCACAGCTTTTAGAATTGAAAATTTTAATGCACTGGAAAGCAGTGATCCTTTGGTTTCTGGATGTAATCTCCTGGGTGCTGTCCTTTACACCAATAGTAAAAAATAAAAATAAGCTCCTTTGCAGAACAAAATATCCTGAAAAGCAAGCCTACAATCGAGACCACAAGCAATGCCCATGAGAATTTGAGTTACGCAGGTGTGGAGAGAGGAGCGGGAACACTGGAGCAGTGAAAAGGAGCAGAAGAAGCCCCCACTGCCCTGTGAGAACTCACCAAGTGACACATCTGTGACCAGAGACACTTCTAGATCCCCTGCGTCATAAAAAAAAAAAAAGCCTTTTGTAAAGTGGAGTTAATTTAATTAATCTTGAAACAATCAGAAGACAAAAAAAATCGCTGCTCGCCGTGTTGCTTTTAAATAAGAAATATTAAATAGTTCTGCGGATTTCAATGGGCCAAGATTTAGCATCCTTTGTAGACCCATCTGCCTAAAGGCCTGTATCTTATCTGATCATTTCCATGGCAACGGCTCTGGGATTAGAAAAGGATGAATGTTTAGGAATAGTTGCTGGAATTTCATGGAAGATGATGAATTGAGGATTACTTCACTACCTACGTGTTACCATGGAAATGCACATTTACAAATTGCATAGGACTTAAACCACCGCCATTATTAGTATAAATTTGTGCTGTCTTTCTAAAGACCTCCAGGAAGAGAAGGTGACTCTCCTGTTCTACAACTCTCTGCCCCACTGAGCGTATACGTGGTACACAACTTGAGCAGTACCCACTTAGAAAAAATTGTCAGGTCTTGGACCCAAATCTTTCCTACCAGAGAACATCTTATATGAAATCCAGGTAGAAAAAAATGTTTAAAAAAAAAAAGTATACTTCACACACAGAAAAGCAACTAACAGAAAACCTCCCCCTCTTGATAGATATATATGTTTAATGGAATTTGATAAATGGTTGAATGAGTATATGAAATATCACATCTGATCTGATGACTTGGAAGACCCCTTTCAGTCTTGCAAACCTAATGTAATTTTTATGACTGTTTTCATTGCTTTAGTGAAATTCTTAGTTCAAGTGTGAAACAAATCTATACTGTCTTTTTTTTGTAAACCATTTGTAAAATTCTATATTGCAGTAACCTGCTATACCCTGCCTCCAGGACTGAAGAAGGACTTGAGACTAATTCTTAGCAAAGCCTTAGAAAATGGATAGTTCCCATCTTCAAAGCCCAGAGCAAAAGGCAGCAGAAAAATAGTCCCCACTCATACATAAACCATGAAAATTCAGAGGGTCACATAAATAACCTCTGGATATTCTTTCAGCACAGACACACCTATTCTTCAGTAGGGCCCAGCCAAGCATCTTACTGTACAAGGAACTGCAAATAACATAATAACATAAAATAAAATGACATAATAACTCAGAGAAGGATGTTGTAGCTGAACTGTGAATTTCATCTAAAAGGGCCCAGAGCACCTTTGAAACAAAATGAAGATTTGCAGCATCTTGAGAAGGAAGTGTTATTTAATGTCATTTTGTATGTTTGGAAACTGAGCTCAGAAGAGCTATCTCAAGGGTCAGCAGCCCGGCTGAAGATGCGGATCCAGTCTAGCATCATGCAACACTGACTGGTATTTACCTGTTTTAAGTCCTCGAACAAGGGATGGCTGTCGTAATGATGTATGTAATAGTGATGCAGATGCAGGGACCTCCTTGAGGAAGAAGCAAAGGTGTCCTCCAAGGAGCTGTGTGGCTGAGAAAGCTCCAAAATTAATTTGTTGGAACTGGCAGACCCATCAATGCCAAGTCTGTGTTTAGAATGACATCCCTAAAACTGGGCAATCTACACCAAGGAGAGGCCACCTTCTATTCATCCAGCCACTACCTTGCACTCTTTGTTACTCTTCACAGCTCTTTTTAGATCCCAGGCTTGCTGCAAATATGCAGAGATGATGCCAATAGGCTGTGCTGGCTGTCTCAGGGATGTGGAAATGGGACAGAAGGAGGAGATCAGCTTCCCTGTGGAAGACCGGAGCAGCACATGGGCTCACATCCTCTGCTCAGACATGCCTAACGCTGCATTTTTGGTATTAGGAACAAGTCAAAACCCAAGGACATAGTAGCTCTGAGGACATTGCCTACTTGAGCTTCCCATGACAGAGTGAAGCACTCAGTGGTGGCCCAGGCTTCTTTTCGGAAGCTGTCGTGGTGTGACTCTCGTCCCTCCTTTGCGCTGTAGAGGAAGAGTCATCCTTGCTGCTGTAGCATCCTTCCAAACCCGCTGGCTTGTGGTGAGGACCCCTCCTGTTCCTAGGTTTAGTGACACATTTGGGCAGTGTCAGGGGGCCAACTCGAGGCCTGGCACATGTGGGTGGGCTTGCTGAAAAATGAAATTGGCAGACGATGTCACATGGGTGGGGAATGGGCATATTGTCACACTGCTCAGCCTGGCAGCAGCTGATTGTCCCCACTTGCCCCCGGCCTCCAAAGCACACAACTTCCCAATGAGCTGGGGACAAAGGAGCTGGCAGCAAATGGATAAGGGAAAGGCAAAGATTTTTGTGCTAGTTATGATCTCCTTAGAGGCATCCAGGCAGCCATCCCTTGCTATTTCATCCCCATCCCATGGAGGGCATGTGGAGAGATGCTGGATGCTGAGCAGACCATGGGGCACCCCACTTTCTATCCTGCACCTACTTTGGGGCTCAGGGCTGCACCTGCACCCTCCTCTTCCCCTTACCTATGTGATGAGCTCTCAAATTAACACAGCTGACTAATTAGCCCCATTGCATTATATCTGGTGACATGATTTACAAAGTTTTGGAGGGTTTTTTTGAGTTCTCCTTTCCCATCTCTTTCTTGCAGACTTTTTGCTTTCTTAAACCACCTCTGCTTTCTTTCACGTGCCCTTTTTTTATACCAGACAAATGACTTCTGTGGGAGAAACAGGGGGCAAATTGCTCTGCCCGCCTGGAAGCCCAGTTCCCCGCTGTGGTCGACCTCCTGCAGGTCAAACTCCTGCAGAGTTTCTCACGAGCAATTAGGAAATACCTGGAGCAGTCAGAGCTGCAAGGAGGAGTCATGACATCTTCCCCATGGTGAGAAAATCAGAAGTGAATCAGCTGTTTGGAAAACCTCCACCCTTTCCTCTGAGATAAGCTCCACGGCTGGACATAAAACCAGAGACAATGAAAGAAAACAGTCAGGGTGGGGTTTCCACCTCCCACCTCTCCAGCTCTGACCTTTGGGAATGGCACTTGCAAAGGCTGCAAGACCCTGGCTGGCTTCACGGCCCCACTTTTGTGCGCTCAGAAATACCCCCCAGCACACTGGAGCAAGCGAGCACATTATCCTGGAGCCCAGTCAGACACCAGCACACAGAGCATTCAAATGCTGCTGCCTCTTTCAATGCAACTGCACATGGTTGCTCAGAGGAGTTTGTGCAAGTCGTCAGGTGTCCAAGGAAGGAGAAGTCCCTTCAAGCATTGGGTTTTTGTCCAAGTGGTTGCCCAGCACCCTGGCACCCACTGCCTGGGGGAAATGGGACAAGTTACATGCACCTGAATTTCCACCTCTATTTTTGGCTGCTGCAAACCAGACCGAGTGCCACAGAAAAAAAAACCCAAAAAAACTCTTTAAAGCTCAAGAAATGAGATTCCTCTGGTTTTCTTAGCAGTTTGTTGACAGGTTTTACCTGCTGTAGTTTAAATATTGAAGGGCAACAAAAAACCCCAAACCCTATTTTTGAGGACTGGGAGGGGTGCGGAGGGAAGAAAATGGCTTGGATAGTCTTTCCTTCCGATCCTGCAGAGATAAAGCACTTGTAGCTTTTCATACACAAAGAAACAAATGTATTTCAATTACCAACTTCAATTACTGTGTCACTTGTTACCGGGACAGTCACCACTTTGCACCTGCCTCCTGCAGTGCAGCAGGATTCGCTTTGCATCTCATCCTGCAAGACTAGTGCAATGGGAGCAGATCTCAGCATCATACACACCAAGAGACAGTCAATCCTCCCCTAGTTGCATGCAAGAAAATAAGCAAACCTCTTCTAAAACATTTTTCTGTGAGTTGCTTTGTGCAGAAAAGAGCTGGGAAGAAAATATATATTTTCACATGAAGAGAAAGTGATCACATACCTTTAAGATGTTTAACCTTGGGAGATGAAAAGGATCCCAAGTTGTTGTCACCTTCCCTAAATCGTTATCAGAGCAATTACGGGTGATTTAGTAGCTTGCTCTGTTGCAACGCAATTTTCTGTGTTGTCTGACATGATAAATGGAATTGCAGACCTGGCCCCTGTATGACTCCCTTGAATTTACTGCATGGGACAGGTGAGAAATATTATAGCAGGGAAAGAAAGCACGGGGTGATACATGGGTATGAGCTGGGTCCCGCAGGTTTCTCCACATGTCCTTAGCAGTCAGCAAAATATCAAAGGGGAGAGAGGCTACCCACAGTTAAACACAGAATACTAGCTCTACCACCCCTGAACAAATGGGATCAGGTTGCTGCCCATGCACAGCAGTTCTCCTTGTCTGTTCTGTGTTTCTGAGTGGTTTCAGACAGCAATGACTCTCCACCCAGCAGCTCCCATTGCAGGCAAGGTGCTCATCCCACTTAGGAAGGGGCTGCTCATCCTCTAGCAAACACTGCTTGAGGACGTGATTTCTGATATGCACAGAAAGGGGGTTATATGGGCCTGATTCTCAGACGTCAGAAATTTTCCAGTTCTTAGCAATTTAGGATTTAAAAATAACTCACGAGTTCTGTATTTGTTCCTTCAGAGTCCTCAAGACACTATTGCAAGCTTCCCCCTCAGCCATGAGGGTTCAAAATATCCTTTCCTTAAATTAAGGAGTTGGCATTTTTTGCCTATCATGTAGCTCCAGGAGCTGGATCCCACTAAATATCTCCGTGCTCAGGACAACAGTGCTGCAGATTTCCAGCTCTGGTAACCTCCGCCCTAGAGAAGGTCCTCCTCCTCCTGAGCAATAGCAAAGCAGACAGGGTTTGGTTTTGGAGGAAGACAAGGAGGCATTTGGCATGAAAGAACCAGCACCTCGAGATTTACAACTGCAAACTTACTTCTTTCAAACACAGACCTTGTGCATCCCACTGCAGGTTTCCTATACTAGTAACACTCCTACAGATTTTGAATTACTACTGCAAAACAGTCACACCACCACAAGCATGACTCGACAGCATGTTGTATCTTGAGGTCCTTTACATCCATGCAGAGAATCTTTTCTATTTAGACAGTAACATTTTGTCCCTACATGAACACACGTGACTATATGAGATCAGGGATGCACATGTTGCTACAATCCAGGGACTGCACAGATTTGCCCTGTTCTCGAATGAAGTATGAAGTCAATTTACAACTAACTTGTAAGTGGAAAGTCCCTGTTCAGCTCCTGAGGAGAAGAACAAAAGAAAGGATGTGGGGCTCAACACACCTTCCAAAACACACTGCAGTTTGCTTTGCAGTGCTAGAGGCAAACCAAAGAAATTAAATGCAGCAATAAGGGCTCCCACCAAAATGGCAAATCTCCAGGTGTCATTAGCAATGCTGGGAGAAGAAAAAAAAAACACAAAACACAAAAAACCCCAACAAACCACAAAAAACTCAAATGACTTAACACTAAGTCTTGCTTTTTGCCTTTTTTCCTCCCCGCCCTGCCCCCTTTTGTATACTTCCAAAATAGCTATAGGAAGTAGAAGAAATGTGATTCAGACAGACTTTTTCCTCTTAAGGTCCAGCTTCCTTCCTTGAACAGTTGGGAGAAATTTCAGCTATGCATCTTTATGAGCAGGCACTCTATTTGAAGTTCTCCTATTGTTAGCAAAACCCCACCAAAAAAAAAAAAATCATGGCCTCTACAACAGACATCCTGGGTCAGGCAGGTCACTCACTCATGGAGTACAGGATCTTGTTGCTTCAGGATTTTATTTTACCCAAGAAGCCAGGAAGCAAGATTTACCCAGACCTTTTACTCTTAAGCTAGAAGCGAGGACTCTGCAAGATGATGTTTTGGCACAGGAGCTAAGTTTAGCTCCTTAACCCAGCACAGGCAGCAGAACATGAGACATGAGTGGAAGATAAGCACCCAACCTGTATTACTGGGCCCACCAAGTGGCAGCAGAGCTGGGCTCTGTGAGAAGCGAGAGAGTGTAGGAGTTGCACGATGCTGATGTTCACAGCTGGAGATTAATGTTCTCCCCTTGAGGTGTATAAACAGCTTCAGACAGATCCACTGAAGGAAAAAAAAAACAACAAAACACCACACCACCATCAAGAACAAGATTTTGGAACAGAATTTGAGACTTCAAGGTTGCACTAGTTCAAGGATTCTTAACAGACCTGGTTTGGGGGTGGGGATTTTTGGCAGGAAGGCTTATTTGAGCTATTTCTGAAACATTTTTTTCATTATCAAAGATGACATTTTTGTACCTAAACCCTAGGTTTTGGTGAGAAACATTGTGAGAAATGTTGAGAGCCCATAAGCAACATCTGAGATGAAAACACAGACAACATTTCAGCAGGCATGCAGGGTTTCAACAGTGATTACAAGTGTTTCCCATTCCTCTTCCAGACAGCTAACTCTTTTCTGTATTTATTACTTCTAGTGCCAATTCATCCTCATAGTCAGGCCAGAAGGCACGTAGCAGGGGAGCTGGAGCTGCTCTGAAGGAGCAGGTAACTGGGGGCAGCAGCTGACTCGCATCTCTACTCTGGGAACCCCCATCCTTTATGTCCTCTCCGAGACCGAGCAAAAGTTAATTTCCACAGGCAGGTTAACATTATCCTGAAGTTAGAGAGACAAGGAATATGCTGTTCCGTGCATTCTAATCCACCTGGAGGTGTGAGACCAGGGAGAATTACGAGTCAAAAAGGACTGCTTCCAATTTTGCAAGGCAATACTGGTCCTTTTCTTATTTGATCTCCATTCTTGGGGGCTTCTCAACCCCTTCAAATGGCAACAGGCACTTTATGTTATGTTTACAAACATTGTAGGCTGTCAACTGAACTTATCCATGAAAGTCAGATAAGGAAACCTTCCTGAAAATTGCAGAAATCAGGAAAAAAAACCTCACATTGTTGAAATTATAGCTCTTACTCCAGCTTGCCAGGTTATGTGCCCCTCTACTCGAGATCATAGCCAAACATAAGGATGCTGTAAACAAAATACCACATAGAGTTTAAAAAGCCTCCTGGTGCCACTACCAGCCAGCAACCGTCAGGGCAAGCTCTGAGGAAAACTGAATTGTCCTAAGATATGACCGAAAGATATACTAAAAGGCTTGGCAAAGGAACACCAGAGGAAACCTCGTGTCTTGTTCTTCCAAAGCTGAAGTCTGTTATTACCAAAACTAACCTCAAATCCCTTAGCTGATTCTGCTGATTACTGTGTCTTGTGACATCTCACAGGATGTGACAGGGCAAGGCGACTTTGGGTTGATAAGGTGCTAATTGCAGCAGTTTGTCACTTGTTGAGAAGAAGCACATGCCAGCTTAGGACAAATTCAGGTGTTGGTGTCTCTTGGAGGTGTCATCTGTCTGTCAGCAGAGCTGAGCGCAGCCAGTACACTTACCTTGCAGCTCCCCACTTCCACCAGCACTGAGGTGTGGGCACTTGATGGATGCCCATGGGTACCTGCATCACCACACAGCCTGTGGGATGCTCAGTGTCCCAGAGGCAGGTACACTCTGTGTCACTTTGAAGACTGATTGGAACAGATGCTGTGCAGCACCAAGTCTCCAGAGGCTTCCCTGTGCCACTCACTCTCCTTTGAAATACCATCTCTACCTCTTTTTGTGTCCCTCAGCAGAAGCAGGGTTGGAAATAAAGAGTCAGATCTAGTCCTACAGTTGCTTCCCTTTGTTGTGTCCTCTGAACATCTCAGACTGGATAGCATCTCTAAGAATACAAACTTAGCCTGGGTCTTTGGTCCTTGATCCCTGCTGCCCTGGATCCTATGGATGCTGGGAGTAACCGGCTAACACCCAGACTGAAGGAACAAAGAGTTTTCAGAAAGACCAGGGCTGCAATCAACTCTGAAATTTATTTGCAATATCAAAGATAACCTTACTGTGAAATAAAGAAAACATGAAGAGATCACAGCAATGTAACCATCAGTTCTTCCCTAGCTGTATATTGGAAGAGAGTTACTTCTGCCTTGAAAGTCAGGCTTTTGACTGTTCCCTGCAGTGGGTCACTTCTTGCTGCAGAGCAGAAGCACACAGAGTCAAGAACAACTCCCGGTCTGTAAGAGTCAAAAAAAGCTATGGTACAAAGATAAGTTGTCCGGAGATTGCTGGGGTACTGAACAGGCAAACCTGGAAGGACGAGAGAAGTGGGATTTGTCCTCTACCGATTAATTTTCTAATGATTATTTTTCCCTTCTAGAAATACATTGCAAAAACCAAATAAACCAATCTCACAGCTGAGGCACCAGTCCTCAGTTGTGCTAGTTAGAACTGATTTGGCTTAATTTTATAAAAAATTTATGAACTCTTCCTGAAGCTTTGGAAAAATAAGTATTTGAAAGATTTTTTTTTTAAGTTCACAGCAATTTTTTTACCAGCTGGACCATGTTTACTTCTGTTTCATTGTTGCACCAGTTTTGTGCTGAAAAACATGGACAGTAATGGCAAAGAACAGTATTTCCTATCTGTACAATAGTTCACTTGCATTGTACAATGATATCTCCTTGTTGTAATGCTGTAGAGAGGGCTTAGAACTCCCATTCTTCCCTCTGGGTGGATAGAGAAACTGAGTCATGCAAAATAATTACTGATTAGCTCAGTATTCAGCAAGGCATGTAATGAGATGCTTAAGCCATTCTGTTTCATAAAGCATTTAAACATGTCCTATATAGGACAAGCCATCAAATTGTCAGTTGAAGAATGTATTTTCCAAGGCACTGAGCACTTGGGAGCTCCATTTGAAATAAAGTGCAGCCTTTAAGATAAATTTCATCCTTTTATTTTGAGCCTTGTATTTCCACTTAAGTGAATGGGTAAAAGCACACTCAGACAGTTTAATGGGGTTTTTCCATTCCAAAGTTTGGGAGCAAGGGGGAACATCACCCAAATTAGGGGCAAAAAACCCTGAAGCTATACAAAGTACGGTACCCACGTGAGCACGAAGGGCTTTTTCCAATATGAATGTCAGCATGAGTGTATAAACAGGAAAGAAAAAGGAAAGGCAAAACTCCCTTTTGCCAGGCTTTAGACTTGAAAAGTTCACTCCAGCATTCCCTCCTCTTGTTCTATCCATTCTAACAGAGGCTATTTTAGAAGTTACATCCCTCAGCAACCTCATATTCCCTTAATGACCACAACACAGGGTGATGGACCTGTACAGAGCAATAGCATTTTCTCCAGGATGAAGCTTCTTCAACTAGCACAGCTTATTCCCTCTTCAGAGTGTCATGTGGGTAAGATACCCCTGAATTTTATTTGTCACTATCAAACAAGACAGTGTTTGCACACTTGGGAATAAAGCAGAAACAATTAACTTTTCATATACTTGAAAAGGATGTTCCATAGCCACTCGATTGCTTTGTCTTCATTATTTTTAGTTGTAGAATTATGTAAATAACAATTTAGAGAGCCCAGAGGATTCTGAAGATTCAGTTTAATGATTTGTAATTGTTTAATTGGACTGTAAACCACCTCCTGCAGGGAGCTGAGCACAGGTACAAGTATATACTTCATGTCCCTTACAGAAATTGCTAATTGTTAGCTTTTGTGTAAGCAACAGCTTCTAACCTCTCCCAGCAGCACAGTAGCTCAACACTGCCGAGTATTAAGACAGCATTAAATTTCAGCTAGGGAATGCATCACAGTGGCTATAGCTGAGACCAGACATATAGGTATTGACGTGTAGGAGAACCACAATGTACCCACCATGAGCAGAGCTTGAGGACAGCATGCAGGAAAAAAAAATGCCATTAGCACTAACAAAAGAAGAATTTTAGCTCAATTATTTCACAGGTTCCATCTTATAGAAGCAGAATATGGCAATTTAAGAAAGCAGAACCATGTCAAGTCTATCAGTTTCTGGTGGAGATGTAGCCAGTGTTTGACATGTGCTCTGATAAATCCAATTCAAAACACAACCAGGTAGATATTTCTTAGATACCGCACAAGAGCACTCTCTCAAAAAAAACCCAAACAAACAAACACAAAACCAATCTAAGTTCCCCAAAGCAAGGATCCCAAACTGCGAAATAGGAACAGGGCTTGTCTCTAAGCTGCAATCCCTAAACCATCTTCTCTCCCTCCCAGCAAGGAGGAATGGGGCAAGGAGATAAATCACTGCAAAAGGGCAGCAGGTGTCTGGAGGAAAAAGGCCAGAGAACCTGAGATTATTTCTGCAGCAAGACTAACCAGCTTGACAAATGAAATATAATGGAAAGTGCAGACTCCGCTCCACTCTCCATCCACCTCTCCTCTGGTCATTTAATTTGCCCTTCTTCCTCTCAACAAAATAAAATGAAATGCATATTTTACTGTAATCTTCTTTACAGTGCAGGCTGCAAGAGGCTGGAGGACTCCCCTAGGGAGAATGAGCTAACCAGTGATTGCTTCATCCTTTAATTCCAAAGGCCAGGGACTTTCATTTTCAATTTCCTTTTATCCAGGGTTTTTTATTATGTTCACGTTGCTCCTCCGCACCCCTCACTGAGTGACAAGTATGTGCTGCAAAGTGACAGACAGACACCATGCGTGTGGCTGGTACCAGAAAGAAACATCTCAAAACCTGCTTTGCAACCTGAAAGATCCCAAGTTTCTGGATTGTCTGATAAGGTTTGTATCTGTGCTGAGCCATGCAGCTGGGCATCTCATTGCTAAATGTGATTAAAAATAGCAAATCAAAAGCAAATCAAGATCAGATGAGTGGCTATCAAGACCTTGTAACCAGTTTTTATTAGGCAGAAAACAGATCTGTGGTTATCTGGCTGTTGGTTTTTATGGAACTTTGACTCCCCTACTTCCATCACTTGGCTAGATAGGACAGGGCAAGGGAAGTATGTCACAGTGATACAGGATACAATCCTTCACTACAGAGCACTTTTCTTTTCAAACCATCCATCTTTGCTAAGTGTACGTTAACCTGAAGTATACATTCCATTAGCCTCTGTTACAGCCTGGCTAACACACCTCAGACCTTCACAACAGGCAATGGCAGCACACCCTGCCCCTCAGGCACTGCCTGCCTCCCTTACCATAGGGAGGAACTCTAATCTACATAAAAGGAAAACAACCATAACCATTTACTACCATCCAAGGTGCCTATCATTATATTCACTGATGGCCAGGCAGGGCAAGTCTGATGACATTGTGTTTGACTCCAAGACAACCAGAAAATTTCACTCCATAAATTCTGGTGACAGATTGCTGGCTCTGAGACAAAGTGTTGACAGAAGACTATCATCCTGCAATGCCATAAGATGTCACACACATTTGCCACCACCTTCCTCTGTCAGTCTTGATTGGCAGCAAGCTTCATTAATCAAGTGGGTTAACCAGTTAACCTCACATTTAGAGGCTATCCCTCCTCGCCCATATACACACCCCATATCTCAAATTCCTTTTTAATTTATTCCATTCAAGAAAAGCATTCTCAGGGGTATTTTGAAGTGGCACAGAGTATTAGAAATTCTTGACTGTCAGACAATACTCTGCTGATACTCTTATCCAGCAAGTATGATCCCTGAGAAAGAACCACTTGAGAAGCAGCACTAGAAACAGTATTAATTGGAATGGATCAGGGAGTCCAATCCTGCATAGCAATTATACTTTATTTATAAACATATGTACATAGTTTATATGCATTTATATATGCATCCAACAAAAGTGTAATTTCACAGGGATTATTATTGCATGTTGGCTTGGGTTAGTCAGAGGTCATCATCATGTGCTAAATATGCAGAGGAGAATTCTTAGTAATTTTTCCCCACAATAAATTCTCAGAAATGTTGCATTGTCATCATGCAATTATATGTAAAAAAAAAAAGCTGTAATCACATTACATGTCCATGAATGGAAAATACATCTATTATTTTACATTTAAACAATAATTGAATACATGAAGAACCAATTACTGTGATATACCAAATACATCAGCAGTCGGCAACTTGCAATCCTTTTTGTCTTAATTCAGAGAAATTTGGACTTCCTTCACACACCTTGGTTCATTGTGAATTTTAAGGACACAACAATTAAGCAAAGCCCTCTGGATTTCCCTAAAGATTTTCATGCCTTCAAATATTTCAGACAGAATATTGAAAAGCCAGTGAAAACCCTGAGCTTTTCTCAGCCATCACTAACACACACTTCAGCCTAATGCTCAGAGCTGGCTGAGGAGAGATTAAGAAGCAAGGGCAAAAGAAAGACGCTGTCAAGTGAATATGTAGAAATGCATGCTGCCTTCCAGCTCTGCTCTCCCCCTTCTCCCATGGCTCCAGACCTGTTAGATACCACCGAGGAGTCAAACAGCACCTGAGCCCACCTGGCTCAGCCTGGATTAATGCCACAAGCAAGCCAAGAACATTTTCCTTCCAGATTCTTTTGAAGACAGTGGAAACCCAGTGCAAACGGGGAGACCAGAAGTAAAGCTGTTCAGTGGACAAGTTCTCTGCTTTTTCTTGTAGCCGAGAGCTGAAAGCATCGCATCCTGGAGCCAAGTAGGAAGAAAAGCAAAAGCAGCCAGTCAAATCCTGCCATCGATTTTCAGATTACAAATTTTAAACAAATCAGTAGATCAGTATAACCCCTTCATGACTAATCAGAATAGGAAAAAAAAGGCTGAGATCTTCCATCCATTACACCATTAAATCAGATACTTGTCAAAAACAATACTCCACATTAACACAGCACAGGATCTACTCCACTCTGCAGTGAGCCCAGGTGGTCCCAAGCTCTGTGGCATCCCTAAAGTCCCCACTGCCTGTGCTGAGCTCAACCTGCTGGGGCCAGGGTCACTGGCAAGCCCATTAAATGAAGTTACACTGGTTTTACTAAGCAAGGGAGGAGGAAAGTGACAGAATATTTGCACAGCCACGCTCTGCTTCACCTGTGCAAACCTTTCACCTTTTTTTATCACCATTTCTTAATCTGTTATTGAGCTTCTGACCCAGCAGAAGGCAAACTACACTACAGTGGGAAAGCATAAACTTAAGAGCATTAGCATTAAGTACAACAGGGAGTACAGCCACCAAGATCTTCACTCATCACAGAGCAGTGGAGTGTAACTGCTAATTCCTCAAGGTTTTGTGGCTGCACATTTGCCCTGATTTCTTGTAAGAGGCCAGTGCAGCTGCATTTCAAGGAGCAATAAACTGGAAAGTACTTAGGGTTATTCCATTTTTCCATCTCTGATCAAATCCTTGATCATTCTAGCTTAGAACAAAACTGGCTCACTGATGCAGACTCCTGATATTTCTGGTCAAACACCCATAATACACCATCTTGCAGTGTTTACACAGAAGCAGGCCTGCATGGCAAGGCAGTTCCCTGAAGCATAAGATTTGATTAACCTCGTTAGCTTGCCTTGCAGAGCTGCAAATGTTGCTCAGCATCATGAAATGACATCATGAAATTATCCAGCCCTATCTAAACCCCAACTGGAATATTTGGCCTGTTGACCTCCCCCAGCAACATATTCCACAAGTAAAATAAACCACCACTTCCTACAGCCCAGAGTGGTTCAGCTGTTGATCCCAGCCAGCAGCAACTCTTTGAGCTTCACCCATGAGAGCTCCAGAGTTTCTTCTGCTGCTTTTACTTTTCCCCACTGAGTCGACAGATGTCTCCATTTCAGTCCTCAAAAAAACCTGAGTCATCCCAAACCATCTTCAAAATTACCAGAGATAATAAGCAGCAGCAATGTATCCACCACTAAAGCAATCTCCAAACTCCAAGAGTTTAGAAGCTAAAGACTGAAGAATTAAAGGCGTTTTTCTCTGAAATGCCTCTCAAAGTTGCACAACATCGTGGCTGATGATGCTCAGCAACTGTAAAACATTTTATCCTTGCTGACATCCCGGGAAGTACGTTATTGTGTACCAGTTAAATCAACACACATCTGACTGCTCCTATTACCAGACTGCCTGGTCCACTCTTTGTATTTGCTACTGACAAGCTTCAGTTCTCCCAGTGTAGGTCACGACTCCAGTTGGTGCTTCAAGAATCAAAGCAAGAGACGTCACCTAACAGCTAAAAAGAGTTTCTAGCCTATAGAACAACAGTAGTAGTAGAAGAAAAGCGTAGTAATGCAGCTGTAGGCTTGCAAGAGCTGACAACGCACACAGCTGGACAGCTCCAAATCATGAGGAGGCAATTTCTCCCCCACTTGTCTGTCTTGCTGAATTTTACTGTACAAGCCTCCCCACTGATTTGCACTGGATGCTCCTTTGGGTCCCTTCAGAGCTGCCTGTTGCTTTCCCTGACTCATAGCAACAATAAGCATTCAAAGCCTTTCTGTTGGAGGCACACACCAGATCAATTGCAGCAACATCATCCTTCTTAATCAAGGTTAATTTCAGTGGGTAGCATTTTTCTCTGTTGGAATTTTGTCAGATGTTTTTAGATCTCAAATTTTATATAAATTTAGCCTCCAAATTCTCAAGGAGAGAGTTGCTAAGGTAACCAGAGCCAGCCATATTGCTGTGTTCTCCCCATGGAGCTTCATTAGGGCCAATCAGTCATTTCCAGGGTAATAGAATATGTCGCTTTCACAGATAAAGATCCATCTTTTTATAGTGACGGAGTATTATTATTAAACATGTTAACCTCTTGCCCTTTTAAGAATCAGGCACTGACCCTTTTCTTTGAATAGTAATACCCAAGAAATGAAATTTAGGCAGACTAATTGCTAGCAGTTGAGCACCTAAGGCCTGATCAAAGAAAGTCAGCATGCCTGGAGTATGTTGTCTTTTGATAGCAAAATCAAGGGTGGTTGGGGATCATTTACGGCTGGCAGGGAGCCCAATCAACTTCATATCCCAGGAGCCAGGCACAAAGCCTTCTTCTGAAATAGATCCGACCTGCACAAACCAAGGTCTTTGGTATTTATTTTTTTTGTTGCAGTCTAGACATATGGACTACCTACTATGTTTGATCTCATCAACATCATTGTCTTTCTGATATGAGAGCTAGTGCACACCTGTTCATAGTTTTCATTAGCAGCTACTTTGGAAGACTACTTGGAAAAAAGTGCTGTTATCAGACCAATTCATAGAGATGAGACTTTGATCTCTTCCTCAGAACCTAGAAACCTCTCCAATTTCAGCCAACTGAAAATAGCACAGCTGAAAAATGCATCATCTTTGGTCAAAAAGACCATGCCTGTTGTCTTAATTGTCACTACACTACTCATTAACTATTAAAGCTAATTTTAGAATACACATTCTCATTTCATATGCATGCTGTTTTCCAAAATGAATTTTCTCCAAGACTTTACAGCTAGTCCTAAGAAAAGTACACTGTACCTTCTGCTAGCAGCTTCAGAAGAGCAGAGTTTTGAGTGAGCCACACTTACTGCTCTATCTTCTCAGTCCATGCCTCTAGCACAGAGCTGCTCCATGGTTATTTCTTCAACTCTAGCAGTTTGTAACAATGGATTTATCCCTGTGCATCCTTCTGATAAAGAGTATCCGAGCTTGACCTGACTTAACTTTACCCTTATCTAGACAATCTTTGAAAAACAACACTAAGAAAACATATTTGCTGCAGAAGTGGTGGGGAAAAGTTACTAACAGCTTTGTGCATCTCAGTCTTCATCCAGTAAGGCTCCTCCAGGGTCCTGTCTGCAAAGCAAAAGCTGCAGCTGTGACTCTAGAAGCCCGAAGGAAAAGTTTCCCCTCCTTCCTCCTCCATTAATCTCTTTGGAGGTTCCTCTGTGGTACAGAAAGATACAGTTACACCTCATTGCTCCAGCTCTCCTGAACATCGTGTCTATCTTATTAAATAATGGATATAACATTGCAGCCAGGAAGGACAGCATCTGTCAGCTGATACCGTATTTATTGTTTTCCCTTGAAAGGGTCCGTTATTGTAATCCTGTAGTAGGTTCACATACAGACAAACAGAAGTTTTACTTAAAAGAGGTACAATCTTTTGTTCCAGAGAAAAGACAGCTGGGCACTGGCATATTTTGTCATCTCATTTTTCTTGCTGTTATATATTCTCTAATGGGATAAGAAAAGATAATTATACAAAATTAGGATAAAACTAATGAGATAATGCAATAGTGGTTTAAAAAAATGCCTGTAAAACAGCATTTGTGGCACAGAGGCATTTAATGATCATCTGATTAATATCTCCACTTCTTCAACATAAATTCAGAGTTGACACAAGCACGTGGATGTCGATGAAATTCAGAGCAATGATCACATTTACATTCGTTTTGAATTTGTTGTTTTAAAACAGAAAAGTGGGGTATCAACATACATTTGAATGAGAACAGCAGCATGTCTAGAATGACACCTAGACAAAAAAGCAAAATGGGCAAGGTATTGAATTTTGGCAGTTCTGGGGACATAATGCCCACTTGGCTAGTTTTTCTTTCTTATGACTTTGTCTCACTTGCCTCATAGGGGCAGATCCCATTTTTATAACAGAGGCTACAGAAAGCCTGCAAGGCCAGACTTAAAGCTTCCTTCCAAGGGTCTCAGTCCATTTAGTAGTCACTGCAGAGGAGGAGAGGAGTCTGTTTGCAGCAGAAGGGCTACCTCACCCTTCTGCTCTTCTCACACAGCACTGCTGTGAGGTCTAGTCCTGCAGGTAGCATGCCACGTGCCTTAAGGAGGATGAGCCCCCTTCTCACGGGTGCTGCAGTACAAATGCAAACTGCCCTGCTGGTACCCATCTGGCCCCCAGAGCAACTTCTGATTTTCCTGCTCCTCCTTTTATACATGGTTGCAGGCACTTTCCCTCAGGCCAGGGGATCCAGCTGTGGCGCTTAACTCAAACAAGATTCCAGCATCCCCCCCACCCAGTTACATCACTTGGCCTTTCACTTGCCACCATCTCACCCCAAAATGGGCGCTAGGGCTGGCAAGATGTGATGCAAGCTCTTTAACGTCCCTCTTTCAGCTTCCCAGGGGAGAAAGCCATCAGCAAAGAAAGATGGAGACATCTTCCTCATCATCATTACCCTTACTAATGAGAGTGTTTAGCATTCAGAGCTTGACTGGTGAAGCAACACAGAGCTCAACTCAAATAGAAAAGGCCCAGCAAGCTGCAGGGAAGACACTCAGAGCTCTGGCTCCAGGGGAATACCTCTCCATTAGTAATCATTAAGCACTGAAGGGGGAAATTAGAAACAGAAACCATTCTGCTTTAGTCATCTCTGCCAAATTCCCCGGTACAATGGTTACCCAGGTTCTCTTCAGCTTCTTTTCATCAGTACTTCACTAATCTTCAGACAGGCATGGAAATCCCAGGGAGCAGTTTCTCAAAACCTACACTCTCTAGGACTGTCCCCTTCGATAGTATACGATGGCTTCTCCACTTTGCAAATCAAAACACCTTTCTAGCAAAGGAAAAAACAAAGCAATGAGAAGGTAAATTAACCCCCTGCAGAAAAAAAAATCTGTGTTCCTGGGCCTGAACATCTGCCTTAGTGCTTTATGAAAAAACCAAGTGCTACTATGAGCATAATCAGCCTCACAAGCATTGTGGGGTGAAGCTGCTGGAGAGCTCCACAGAGGATCAGAGATCACAGCTCTCATTTGAACTATTACCCTTTGGTGCAGAAAGGCAACTCTCTCTTCACATACGGCTTCATAACCATCAGCACTTTCCATTTATCTTGTCCCT
This sequence comes from Trogon surrucura, assembly GCA_020746105.1. NCBI lineage: Eukaryota > Metazoa > Chordata > Aves > Trogoniformes > Trogonidae > Trogon > Trogon surrucura. Next base: position 15,096,853 of record CM036627.1, on the reverse strand, counting down.
AGGGCTCAGTTCACAGAGGCCACCTGACTCCTACATTTCCCCTATAGTGATAGCTGCTCTTCATAAGAATGGAATTTAGGATACATATAAACTAAAAAGTACAAGTTCAATACAAAATGCACCACTTCCCCTCCCCAATTTCTAGTCAAAAAGTCCTTTTCAAAAACCCTTGGGACAACAGGATGCTCTTGCAGTTCTATACTGTGGAACAATTAAAGTTCATGGTAATGATGGGGTGATGGACATGAGTTTTCCTGGAGAGAATGCTCATCAAAAGGTTTCTTTCCAGTTGCTGGTTCAATGTAAAACCAAGAAATCTCTAATTGCAGTTATACCTGTATCAGCCATGAGAAGCATGAAGCATCTCATGGTTTTGCCATGTGAAAATAATCTATCTTGTGGGTTCTGGAAGCTAAGGTAACAAAGTTAATAACCAAGTAAAGGCAGAGAAGAATACGGAAGTGTTTGGGGAGTTTACTTTCCCTTCTTTCTCTCCAATGAACTAAACTAGTTACATTTCTTTTTTTTTTGGTGTGGAAGTAAAGCATCCCACTTACTGCAGCTCTATGGATCACAAATGGAGCTTCTTAAGCACTGTTGCTCAGCTGGAGATTATGAACAATTCACCAACTGTTCAGGATTTCAAGATTTCAAGCATCCTTCATTCCTGCTGGAGTTAACATCATGCTGATAAGCACCCAGAAAGTTTGAAAGCTTATGCAAAAACTCGTCCAAATAAACTATCTAAGCCTCTTTGATCTGCAAACCACAGCAGGAGAATAACAGCTAAATCAAATTCTTATATTCCAGTACTTGCGCTTCTGGCTGGAATTAGGAAATGTACATGAACAGAGATTTTTCTAACCTCAAAATAGGAGACCTGTCAGGGTAAGTGCCACCTTAGGCCACCCTCTTGTGGCCAGGGATAGTTTTGCAGCCACCTTGTCCTGCTTTTCCCTCCTCATCGCTGACAGCTTCCACCCCCCCAGCATGGTAGTTCTTGGGGAGATGCATCAGTGCTAGCAAAGATTTCTGCATGAACAAACCTAATCAGATTCCTGTGGTGTTAAAGGCTGGGAGCAAGGGTAGTCTCTGCTTCCCTACAAGCGCGTTGGTCTACACCCTGAGCCCAGTCTCACCACCTTGCTCCTGTTAACTCCAGAGAAGCCAACCCCGTCCTTGCCTTGGCTGGTGCTGGCTTATAAGGAACTTTTCACCGTGCAGGCTGGGGAAGGAGTTGGTTCTGCACTGCAAGGGCTTTTCAGCATTGCAGGATATTCAGGTGCTGAGCCTGAACAAGTCAATTCAGTGAGCTGATCTGACAGGAGGGGGAAGAGAAAAGAAAGGGAGTAAGAAAGGGAGTCTTCCAGGAGATCAGTTTCTTGGCCTAATTTGCCCTGAGTGGCTGAAAGGGAAGCAGGGAGAGGGTGAAGCTGAGAGTTGGTAGGAAAAGGTGATGGCTGCACTTTTCAGTAGCAGGATCCTGGTTTGATGCAACATCAACACCCTAAACCTCTTCCCACATCTGGTTTCCTGTCTGGATAGCACAGGCAGTGCATACCCACATTGTTAGCACATCATAAATATCAGACTTTAGCCAAAAGGCCATGGTAAATTAGAGTTTAGGATAAACTTCCTTTATTATTTTTATTTAAACCTGTTTATATACTTTTGCAGAGTGATAGCAACACCTCTATCCTCTCCACAAGATACTTATTAATACCAATGAAAGGGAGTAAGCAAGGCAGCAGGAGAAACAACCAGGGTATTTTACTGCATCTAATCCTCCTTCTGCATAATTCATACTTATACAGGCCAGAGAATGATTTTCTTGGTCTGCCAAGCATGGCTGATATATACACTGCAAACACAGAACAGACCCTTGCTCACTGCCGGATTTCTCAGTGTCTCACTAGAGTGCTTTTGTTTTATCTCTCTGCACCTTTGCAGAGACAAAACATTACAGCTCTGCTGGGTGGCTGATTGTTAAAAGAACATATGCAGTGAGACCAATCTAGGAAAAGGACACAGACAGAGCTACAGACTAAAGAAAATTGTAATATATTTAGGCACTAACACTAAGTAAAGCATTTAGGCCCCAGCAACTATTAGAATAAGAAAGAACTGATGCCTTGCTCTCTTTGCAAAATCTTAAACCTTTGCTCGAAGTGAGGGGTAAGAGAAGGGAACAGGTGGCTTTGTGGCGATGGTGAAAAGGTGATGGAGATTTCCCAGCATCAGAAAATCCTTTTGCTGCATGAATTCAAGGCAACAGCTTTTTGCCCTCTAGTCCTCTCTGGACCCAAGGGGACCATTGGCTGGGGGCCCTGCAGGCAGCTCCAGGAGAGCTGCCCCAGCCAGTGCAATGCGATGGTGAATGCAATTGGGACCTATTTCAATCCATTCAGCAGCAAGGTCTACATTTGGAGCTGATTCATGCTGCCTTTTTCTCACCTTCCAGCTACTCACCAAGCTGGGATGCTCTCCCAGAAGGCTTTAAAATCATGTTGTTTGGGTCCCCCCCCCCGCCCCGAAAGCAACAATCCTAACTTCTTTTCACGTTTTACTGCACATCTTTACATGCTTAAGGTGCACATTGCTTTCAAATGCCGAGTGTCAGACTAAGAATCTGAGCAGAAAAAAAAAAAAAAAGCCTTTTCAGAGCTGTGTAACCCAGGAACCTGTCACAATCTCTCCTATTTCACTGTGGGTTTCATTTAAGTTCCCCAGACAACGCAAAAAGTTGCTGCCTGGTTCTGCAGAGATGGATAGAACTGTTTGTACAAGACGCAGATAGTTGCTCAGATAAAATCTTTGTCAATACTTTCTATTGTCAGATCCATCTTGCATGCGCAAGTAAATCCCCTCTCACTGCCCTATCTTTCCCTTTTGTATTATACTTGCTGTAAGGATGGAGCAACATGTGCCTTAAAAAAAAGCCTACTGAAACAAATTTACACTACTGAAACCCAATTCCCTCAGGGAGAGGAAAAAGCTAAGCAAACAGAAAAAAGCTGATGCATTATATCTCCTCTGATGCCCTCTCTAGAGGCCTTCAGACTCTAGTGCAGAGGCCAGTTGAGAGCCCGCACATGTGGAGCTGAACAACTCTCGACTCTCACGGTGAGGAGATCAACCACCATAAGTGATAACTGCCGAGGGCAGCATCTCTTTAGAGCAGCAGGTCCTGGATTTTCTTAGTTTAAGGGATCAGAGCTCCTCCATAGCAGACTAACAGGGCACTCTACCAAGCAGAAGCAGGTGTTACTTGTTGCTCTGAACCCATTAGAAATAATTTGCTGAGCAGAGCTGTGGAGGTTGTCATGAGATGCTCACTGATTGCAGTAAGCACATTTGTAACAGCTAGTGGCATGTGACAGAAGTGTATGGGCAGGCACTCAGAGAATAACTAGATCTAATTCTAATCACCCCCTCCAAACAGCTCCACATGGATTAGCAACACAGAGGAGCTTCCTAGCACCTAGTTACAGATATGTAAAATTGGGCTGGGGTTAAATTAGGCTGTCAGTCCAAATCCTAAAACATCAATCACAAGGTGTAGCCCCACAACCAAACACTGTGGCTGAGCTGAACAGAGCAACCTCCCCCTTTCTGGACCACCTAGACAGAAGCCTGTGCCCCAGTCTTCTTCCTCTGGACTTCGTTATTCAAGATGGATAGTGGAGACATTTTTCCTAACGTAACACAGACTATTTTGGCACTGATTGCAGGGCAAACAAAACACACTTGCTCTGCCAAGATCACCCCTGTAAGGACTAAGGATCTTGGGAAGGAGACAAGTCTCCAAGGGAGTAACAGAAAGAAGACATCAGTACAGAAGCTAGTCAAGTCTAGATTTGACATAGAAACATACTTTATCTCTTCCATCACAAGTGTCCAGATCTACTGAGAAAGCAGACAGCGAGGACCTTCGTTACTAACCAGCCCCAAGACATCCTCCTGTCTGCCTCCTCAGAGATGTGCAACCTCTTAAGAGAAAATAAATATTGATGCTTAAGAGCTATAGCATATAAATAACTTTGGCAAAGGTCTGTTTTTCCCATCAGATGGGGTACTTTCCATTACATTGATTTATCCCTTTTGCCGAGACTCACATTCTCATTTTTCGCAATTATTTGTGACAAGTTATAAGAGCTGTGAGGGTTCCCATAAAGAAATTCAAAAGAACTTCTTCCCACTGAAGAAAACAGGTGAAGTTCAGCAGGGCTGCAGACTTTGGTGCCAGGAAAGGCAGGAAAACCCAAAAGGGAGTAGAAGGCAGCATTTCCGTGTGCCTTGTATCCCCATGCACCCATGTGGGCATGAGATCTGGTCCCAGTTCTCCAGAGGATTAATGGTACATAGGGAGATAAGAAAAATACAGCCCTAACACCAAGCCATGGCTCATCCCTGCCAGCAGGAAGGACAAGTAGGCAGTGACAGTCAGAATGGCTTTACCAGACATCTGCCCTGATGGCATAACAGTTGAAAGCCACAGAAATCCCCTAACCTCCTCCCAATCTCTGAGTCTCCAGCCCAAAATATCCATTCTCTGCTGCTACACCAGGTAAAGCGCACACAGCAGAACAAGGTGGGACTGAGCACACTATCACATCTGTCCCAGGCTTGTTAACACTTGCAGGCAGCACACTCAAATGAATAGCTCCTCCCAGGGTCTTAAGTTTCACAGCAGGTCCTTATTTGATCTGTTAATACAGCTTCCATGGTTTATTACTGGTGACAACAGAAGTGGAGGGAAACACGGTTTTAACTCTAGCTGTGACCAATGGGTTACAGAGAAGGAATATCCAGAGTGAATGAATGAGTAATTTCATTATGGCACACATTAAACACTGATTTTGTTCTCTGCAGGGGGAGGGTGTTTTCCAAGGAAAATGTCAAAACACAGCAAAGTGAGTTCAAGAAATAAAATAGCCTGAAAATAGAGGTAGGTCTCCTAAGCTGGCACTGTTAGAGCACCCTCCAGCATTGGTCCCATCCATACCCAAATTCCCCATCTCCTTTGAGGTGCTGAGGGGAAGAAATAAGCTATTCTTGCAACTTCAGAGGAGGGCAGGGGCTCTCAACCACCCCATTCTCCATGCTGTTGCTGCAACACCTGTACTTAAATTAAGCAGGAGTTGCAGCTGTGCATTTCCCACCTCCCCTCTTTAATAACCAACAGTCTTTCAGTTTAATTTTTAGGTCACCCATGCGTGAACATCCCTCACAGCAACAGCCTACCTGGCATAGTGTATCCAAGTCCACAGAGTAGCCTAGGGCCAAGCATGAGATACCAACTTAAGCCCTTAATACTACAGAGTTTTCACTGCTGTTTCAGCTGAAGGACATGTGGATTCAGATATAGCTGGAAAGGGTGCAGCAGACATCTGCCTCTCTGCCAGAGCTGTTACAGTTTACATTCAGAATATTCACAGAAAAAAAAAGTCAACCCCAAACACCTCTCACTTCAGCTGCTGTTAATGTTCTACCTACAAACCACAGCACTCCTGAGTACACACACATATCCCAACGAGATGCTCTGCTGTGGTGCAGAACCCTCCAGCAGCACCAATGCTCACACCAGTAACAGCATATAAATTCTCAGCTGCACAGTCACTACTGCTGTCCCCAAATTAGCTGACAACAGGCACTACCCTGAGCTAAGAATAATCCTTCTATCACTCTTTGATTCTGTGCAGATACAAGGCACAGATCCAGAAATACACTAAATACCCCCTCAACTCATACCAAGAGAAAAAAGAAGTACCAAGTCAGCAGCACTTGTTGAAAAAGCTTTCTGAAATAAACTGGAGAAACTCACCAGAGATGAAATAGAGCAGTCCTCTCAGTACCATAGCACTCTTCTCTCCTGCTACTGCTTCATGGATTACAACTCTCAGCTGATTACAGGTGGCCTTACTGGCCCTTAAAAGCACTGTGGTGTGGCCTGGTTTCCTCCCTCCTTAATTGAAGAAGACTGGGGGCAACACCTGAGAGCACTCTCTAACAACTCAGAGCAGATGACTGTGTTGGTCTTAATCAAGCCAGTAGGGAAAGTATATTCTCCAGAAAAGAGTAGAAAAAAAGGGTTATTTTTTATGTAATCCCCTCAAGACTTGTGAAAATTTAAGTTCTTGATATGTTTTTTTTTGTTTTTCAACTAAAATTCTTGCTTTACTGGAATTAGTGAGCTGGAGACATAGAGTTGAAATCTCTATTTGTCCAATATCTGTCCAGAGAACCTGGAAATCTCAGACATGTTTGTGCCACTGCAAACTGTATGGACTCACTGAAGTGCACAAGTTAGATCTTACATGTTTTCAGGAAATCTTGGACACTACTGGAGAGGTTTTGGTCCAATAACACCTAAATCAAATAATTTCTATGTTTTGTCTTACAATTCTCTTAAAAATGGCTACATGAAGTATAAATACTATACAGAAATGGTCTTCCTTCAGTGTTTTCTCTGAGTTTATTGAAACTACTTGCATTTGTGAAGGTTTCTTGCCTATAGATATATTTGATAAGTCTTCAGCTCGTGATCTATGGCTATTTCAAGCTGCTCACTGTCAGAAAAGCACACATCCCATTAGTGAGTAAACCAGAACCACTCATTGCATCAGTTCTCATCTCCTCATGTAGATGCAGCGAGACCATTGTTGGGAACTGGTGCAAACACAGCCCACAATGAGAACGCAGATGCCCCAACATTCATCCCAACAGGTGGGGAGCATCTGCACAGAATCATAGAATCATAGAATGGCCTGGGCTGGAAGGGACCTTAGAGATCATTTTAATCCAACCTCCCTGTTGTGGGCAGGGACGCCACCTCTCGAAGAATGCTGGAGACCTGGATGTAGTAACAATATAAAATCAGTAAATTATTTTTAATAACTATAGAAGCAGCTTTCACTCGAACTCTGAAATGCTGCATGCAGATGTATGGTAGGGATGCTGAAAGAAAACATCTTAAATAAATCTTCGTAATTTTTATTGCCTCTGAAAAAGGGCTTGTTGGACAAAACTTTGTGTGTGAATAAATGTTCATTCTTTACCTATGTCACGGGTTAGGGCTGGGCCGGCCACTAATCTCAGGGTCGTGGGTTTTTAGCTAAACCCAGGACAACCTAGCTCTTTCAGCAGCTGCATTTTTAGTGGAAGATACTTTACAACCTTGTTTGGATAAAAAAAGAAGATTGTGGCCAGGAAGATGGGCAAATCCTTCACCTTGGGAAAGTTACCAGCTGACTTTTTCTGCCTTCACTCTGCCGATAGGAACAAAGTTTTTGCAGGCATGCTTCCCATCCCAAAAGCTGTGCCTAGCCCTGCAGTGTTTGTGCAGAATTGTAGGAACTGTGGACCCGCATGCACCATAGGGTTAACTAGCAGCCAGACTGTAAAAGCAATTCCAGCCCTTGCTAATCCCATCTGCTGAGCTCTAAGTCTCTTCTCAAGCTTTTTCGGCACAGCTCATTGCTGCATGTGCCTTCATATTAGAGCAGAGCACTTTATCTTTTGGCTAAATTTTTGTAGGGCTATTGAAAATAGTGGTTTCAAGCTGCTCTGTCCAGATAAAGAACTGGGGCTGGACTTCTTGTAAATCCAGGATTTGTGTCCCCGGTCAGAGCGTTTTTTTCTCCTAACATGTGTCCAAAGTGCCCATAACCTGTGTGCCAAGGGAGGACATCAATGTCACCAAGGCACGATGCCCTTGATTTTGCCATCATAGATTGATCAATGCAGTGGCCTTTCTGCTGCTGACAGCAATATACTCTCAGATATTTAGAGATGGACCTTCCTCTGCTGAGCTCACTCCACTGGGGTTACCCTGGACTTGTCAGGCTCATGGTTCTCTCAAAGCACCCTGAAATCTTCCCAAGTCACGTGTCTTCTGGACATCTCCCGTGTGTGTCACCTATGGGAGCCACCACTGGGTAGATGTCCTCTGGCCAGCTTGGACTGGGGCAGCTGGAATAACCACGATGAGGACGCAGGTGCTCAGACTCTGATCTGTAAGCAGGAGGTACAGAAGGATCCAGGAAATTGGTGTGAGGGGGGACCAAGCCAAGGAATGGGGGCCGTGGTTGTCCCTGTCGCTGGTGACTGTCTCTCCCTGTAGAGAGCACTGGGCAGCCATTAGGTGTAATCCCATTTCTCCTTGATCTTTGCCTCTCCTCAGCACCTCTGACCACTGCTTCATAGTGTAAAGCCCAGACAGAGATTTCCTTATAGAGGGCATCACCTTTGTGTGTCTAGCACTGAGAGCAATGGCACCCACATATAGTTTTTGGAGCCCTGTAGTCTCTATCATAGTCTCTATCCAGAATCAGTTGTGACAGCAACGTATACCCAAATCTGGTGAGAGGATTAGTTTTAGACTTCTCTGAAGTTAGGATGAGTGCATTTCCTCCGCATTTCTCTGCAGATTATGAAGGTAGGACAAGCTATGGCAATAATGTTTGAAAAGTCAACCTTGTGCTGATTTTAGCCTGCCTGGCTAAGGGCAGCATCAGGCAATCTCAGGAAGAGACTTACCCTCAGTGATTCATACACCTTTCTGTGCACCCAACGGATGTGAATGCTGAGGGCACAGATTGACTCAGAACAGCTCTCAAAACATTTTTTATTCCCATATCTCCTGATTTTATCCTAGTCATGACTGAAGATGCTGGATTTTTTTCCTCCCCAAGTATTCCACTTATTCTAACAAGACATGGATTGCACTTCAATGTTTATCTAAACTGAAGCTGTAAACTGTTTAAATGATTCATCCATTAATATTCCAGGTGGATGCTGCTTTCACGTGTTGCACTGTGTGAAAAAACAAGAGATACACATCTTATTTTAATGAATCTGTAATTACTGCTTTTATAATGCTGTTGAAGTTATTGTACACCACTGTTTACTACATCACTATTTTAGGCTGTTTCATTTAATTCAGTGGCAAGCTTTAGAATGTACATGTGAAGGGAAGGCGCTTTTCCACAGTCGGTTGTGAGTTTGTTTCTGCTACCCTCCACTGAAAGTGATGCAGTAGAACTCCATGAGAAGAAGCAGGATGCCAGCCCCCAGTAGTGATATGAGAACCTGATTTTACGGAGTATTTTGCCAGCCCTGAGGGTTTACAGCCTGCAAATAACTTTGTTCAGGCCCAGTGGTTTCTTTTTCGTCAAAAACCAGCCCTGATTGCTTGCTCAGGGACAATGCAGGGTGGCTGGACAGAAAACAACTGGCTCAGCAGAGCAACTTCTTTCAGCCCACCTCACCCTTGCCCATGCTCACTCCACAGACTTGGTGCCAGGGCCTCTCCATGTCTTGAACAAGGAACAATTCATCATGTGAAAAAGGAAAGCATCAGGCCATATAGTAACCACAGGGAACATGGGGATTGAATGACTAAAGCCTCATTTAAGTGACAGGAATTTTGCCTTTCATTTCAGTGTGGCCAGGATTTACTCACAAGAAAAGATGGGAAGGTTTCTAAGATCTCATTCAATTTGGATAAGTACCAACAATTTGGTTATCCCAGGGCCTTTTATCTGCAGTAAATACAAAAAGAAAAGACCTTTGAGCAGACAGATTGAGAGGGTGTTAAATAAGTTGTTACCCTTTTGATTATTCAAAGTGCAAGTAGCCAATTTTCATTGATGAAGGCTTTACAGGGTTGCCTACATAAGATCAAGAAGCAGCAAATTGTATTTGAGACTTTAATGACAGAAATTTAGCATGCTGCTTATGACTTACCCTGGACAAGCCAGTGGATCGATGCATGAGGGTCATGCATTATTTTAGCTGAAAAGTTGTTGACAAATATTTATGAGGTTGCAGAAGATGAGTCAAGAGACAGACTTGCATAAATATCTACGTGCAAGTAGTGTGTTTCCTTTACAAGAACTTGCCAAAAGCTGATTCTGAGAAATCTGTGCTGCAGTGAAACTTCACCTTCTCACTTCTCACCTCCTAAAGTTTCTGGGTTTTGCCCAGAATGGAGTTCTTCACAATGCAGACTGTTGTCTGGTTTCAGTGTGATTCTTCTCCACTCTGGTGCCAGAAAGGTCTAGCAGCAGCTGTGAGACTGAATCAATATTTGCAACAATTACATTGAACTTCACCTTCAAGGTCTCCAAGTTCAGATTTTTTTTTAAATTTGGCAAAAATAATTGTCCACCGTCTACTTGCCATGTTTAGCTGTAGACCTAAACAAACAGTCCTGGCGAGAAGGCAGATGGTGTGGTCCCAGCTACCTGAGCAAATCTGACTTGGATTTGCATGATGCCACTTTAAAAAAAGAAGTAAAGGAGTTCTGAGAAGCTGAAACACATTAGCATAATCCTTTGGGTCAGGGGCTCTGAGCAACAAGTATTTCCATGCAGCTAATTTATTGTCCTTAAAAAATATCTTATGGTTGATTGCTGCCATGGTTTAACCACATCTGGGAATTCAGCAGCACACAGCTGCTCACTCACTGACCCTCCAGCTGGGATGGGGAGAGAATCAGTGGAAAAAAAGAGTAAAATTTGTCAGCTGAGATAAAGACAGTTTAACAGGATAGAAAGGAAGGGATAACAATAATACTTAGCTATAAATAATAATAATACCACCACCAACAATGATAGCAATAAGAATAGAATACACCAAACAAATGATGCACAACGTAATTTCTCACCACCTGCTGACTGATGCCCAGCCAAATCCCTGAGCCACAGTTGGCCCCTCCCAGTTTATATACTGGGCATAATTTCCTATTGTATGGAATATTGCTTTGGTCAGTTTGGATCAGCTGTCCTGGTTGTGCTCTCTCCCAACTTCTTGTGCACCCGCTCATTTGCAGAGCATGGGAAACTGAAAAATCCTTAACTTAGGATAAGCACTACTTAGCAATGACTAAAACATCAGAGTGTTATCAGCATTCTTCTCATACTAAACCCAAAACACAGCACTGAACCAGCTACTAGGAAGAAAATTAACTCTATAGCAGCTGAAACCAGGGCAATGATTCATGAACATCTAAAGAGTTTCCTATATGGAAACTCCTTTTTCTCCTGACAGGATATCAGTCCAACCATTCCATCAGCTCCTGTACCAGCTTAGTTACTACCAATGTTACTGCTATAGCAGTAAAATTTTTTGAACAGACATTCTTACTCTACAAGGTGGAAATCAAAGGCTGTGCATGCTCATTCCCAAAAGTCTGCTGTCCCTATCTTAGGAGATGAAGAGCTTTGTTGCTGCAAACTCTACTTTCAAAATCAGATGCTAGAAACAACAACCCAAAAAAATATCATAAAGCAAGCAGGAGAGGAAAAAACTCATTTTTTTGGGCTCTTGCTAACCACTGCTCACTTCTTCTGGCTATACAAATCCCCGTCTGCTCATGACTAGTGTAAAACTAACTGTGAGCTCTGTGGGTTTCTCCCTCATTGTCCCTGATAAGTGCCACCCTCTACAAGCCCTGTAAGGTAGCTGGAAAAATCCAGTTGTATAAAGGCCTGCTCTGCTCCCAAGGCCAGGTGCCCTCTTTGCATCCCTACACGTACGGCCGCGATCGCGGATGTGCTGCTGCCTCAGACACGCGGGTGAGAAGGGAAAGGGACCCCGCGTCTGTGGAGCGGGAAGCGGTGGTGTTTGGCAGCTGCTGTCTCATTAGTTTTCCATTAACTATCAAGAACAACACGTGATGCATTCCTATACCCTTCTAGCTGTCAAAGGTATTAAAATGCCCAGTGCCATCTGACTGGCAATGTGAAAGATGGGGTGGTGGAAAGACAGGTCACATTAAGCGACTCGGAAGCCAGGGGGCCAGCTGGTATCTTAAGAGGGTGTCATTTGTAAGGCACAAATGGGGCTAAGTGAACACAAGGGAGGCTGTGACCCTGAGCACTGAAGCACGTACTTCTCTTTAAGCAGTTAGCAATTCCACTAAAGTCAGATTTTTGACCAACTCTTTTCTGTGTTTAATGTTCCCTAGACGAAAAATAGAAGTGATAATATCAGCTTGCTAGCTGTTTAGGCTTACAGGCCAAATGTTTGCACAGTGCTTCGAGATAGGAACCTAGGAAACAGGCCCAAAGGGGACTCCAAGGGTATGAAATCTCATGGGCGCATCCACTGCTTAATGTCTTTCATCAATTTAGCAACCTCCATCGTGAAACCTGTTGAATTTCTCATCCCTAGTATTTTGGCTGAGAAACTATTCCTAAATACCATCTTTCTGAGGATTAGAAGCGGGGCTGTTAGTATGGGCAAATGATGAAAAAAGAAGAAAAACCAATTAAAAAATATTATCAATTGCCTTAGGAGCCAAAAGCAGCAAGTGTGCTCTGAACAGTCCATTTGCTTCCTGCCTCGCTCTGGGCTCTGTCCCTCCATCCTCTGCCACTGTTATGTCACTCTTCTCCCTGCCTTGCTATTTCTGAGCAGTATCCACCTGTTACTCTTTTTCGTATCCTCTCCTTCTCCACTACCTCGTTTTGAACATCAGAAGTCCAATATTCCCTTACAGTCCTGGCATGTGGACCTTTATTCTGTTGCAGTGAGCTCCTGGCACCACGTTAGCACCCATTGCCATCCCGGGTTGAAGTCAGGAAAGCCTCTGGCCGCAGAGATGACATTCTAATTTTGAAGAGATGGCGTTTTTTCCCTTCATGTTGACTGACAACATGAGATGTTTGGAGAAAACAGAAAGTCTGATGGAGGTGTATGTGGAGAAGGTGGCTGCACCATCAGCCCAGAGCTCCTGAAAGCTGGCAATAACCATCAGGGCAGGATGATGGTTGAGCCAGCATTAGGAACCACGAAAGCAGGAAGGAGCCAAAACCGCAGTAACAAACCATTATTTTTCTTCTCTTTTCAGTCATTATTTCCTAGGATGAGAAATTGCTTTTGCTAAACATTTTAAAATTGAGGCCACTTTCTGTGCAGAAGTCATGACCCGCCTGTCATTCACATCCGACGGTGGGGAGAGGACCTGGTTTTGGATATCATCCATCAATGACAGATTCACACCACCGTGTGGTGAAGGGCAAGGTGGGTTGGAAGGAGAGGGGGGGAATGGCGAGTGCAGGGTGCTGGTAAATAGCATGCAGCAATTTCATTTTCATTTGCCAGCTCAAAAACAACCCCAGCTTGCCATGGCCCAAAGTCATTTCTTGTTGAGTGTAATGACTTTCGTAGTTGCTCTGCACTTATTAGACAAGCAACCAGAAAACCACAACAGCAAAAAGGTTTGAAAACTAAGCAGATGTTGCTAACAGTAGCTATTCTTCTTAGTCTCCATTTCCCCCCTGGAAACAGATCCCAGTAATTAGCAGGACTACTGCATCTCTCACGGAGATAGAAAGAAAAAAAGTTAAATAAACCCCAAACCTGCTTCTGTCTCTCTGCAAACATCATCAGAGGGAGTGAAATCTGGATGATACATTCACAGCAAAATGAACAACCACCGCAATTTTCTCCTCGGCAAAAAAGTTGCAACCGCTTTGGTGCAGAGCCCAGACCCGGGGCAGTGCAAGCCGACCTGTGGCAGCTGTCGGGAGAACTCCAGTCCCACAATTATCCTCTTCCTGTGTGAGAATGGATCAGGGCAGTGAAGTAAAACATCCTTAATCCTGACCTGGCAGTATTTGAGGGAGTCACTGTGCATCTGCTGTAGTTTGAACAAAACCCCTTTACTTTTGTTCCCACCTGATGAGCTCTGAAGCGGCAGCCAAAAGCAGCAGCGATGGCCCAGCGCATCATTTCCCAGTCAAACAGCTGTGCTGGCAGTGCTGATTAATGTTTCAGGATAACTAACTTCCTCCTCATCTGCGATTCCTCTGTACCTCTTAGTCTGCTCATGTGGAAATGGCTTAGTGCTGGGTTTAAACAGAGCTTCTTCCGCAGCCTAACTTTGCCCGGTACTTGTCCGTGTTACAGCATGTATCCATGTGAAAGACAAAGCATGCTGAGGGTAATGGAGTAGAAGGACAGAGGGTCATCATTACTTTTTTAAGCTGCTTCGGGGATTCCGGAGAAATCATTTGCAAGTGTCAATTATGTAGGCATTCTGGTGTGGCTGCCTTGCGGAAGGAAGTTTGGCTCCTCCACACCTTCCCCTCCTTCAGATGGCTTTCACCTGAATTTTAATGACCAAAAAGGCCCTTCAAGCTTGGGAAAGATAAAACCAATGTTTGACGCAGAGAGATGGTACAGGGTGACCCCGACTGCTGTCCTTTGTGGATGAAAAATGTCTCATTTAAAGTTTTCAGTTTGTGGATCTCTCCCAGGAATGGATTCGATATCCTGGTTTTTGCATTCACTTCTGCTTTTAGCAGAAGTTGGCTCAGGACATCAGGCCAGGCCAGGGAGACGGATCCAGCCTGATTTTGTTCACAGACACTTCACCATCGCCTGACAGAGGTAAAACGGGTGGTCTTCCTCCAGGAGCCCAGCTCGGCTGCTCCATAAATAGGAGAGCTGGCATGATGGGTATTGAAGCTGTCGCCACTACCAAAATATCCACATCAGTCCTTAAAAACCTTGCTAGTTAAAGAGGTGCTATGCAAAGGGCTAGAGGTCTTCAAGAGATGAAGAGACATTTTGTCCCCATCAGAAAGCAGCTGATCATGAAGAGGAAATCACAGCCCAGGCCACATTGAACATCTGCATTCAGGTTTTAGCTTCTCCATCCCCTTGGAGTCCTGATTTAGTTAATTGTCCAAAGGCAGATAAAAAATTATGTCGTCTTTTATGATGTCTATGAGCTGTTGGCAGCAAGGAGGGGCTGTATCTAGTAAACACAGAATCACAGAATGTTCAAGGTTGGAAGGGACCTCAAAGATCATCTAGTTCAGCCCCCTGCCAGAGCAGGATCACCTACAGTAGATCACATGGGAACGCATCCAGGTGGGTTTGAATGTCTCCAAAGAAGGAGGCTCCACAACCTCCCTGGGCAGCCTGTGCCAATGCTCTGTCACCCTCACGGTGAAAAAATTTTTTCTAACATTTTTGTGGAACCTCCTTCATTCCAGCTTGTGCCCATCACCTGCACACAAATACATAGATACGTTTATACATATAAAGTGCTTATCACCATATTGATAAATGTTCTTTCCTGCTGGAACCACTCTGATTGGAGGTGTTCTCTCTGGTTTGAGGAGTTTGGCTGCTCAGGTTTCTTGCTTTTGGCCCAGAAGAGGTAAGAGCAAGAGAAAAGAAGGCATTTGGCTGTTTCAGGTAACGAAGAACCAGTCAAACAGGCTGGGATCCTACCCAGAGCTCTGCGTGGGAGACCCTGCTTGTTCATTGGGATGATCTGTATTAACTTAAATTGTGTACGATCTCAAAGCACTCAGGAATAACCAGGGTGAATCTCTTTCAATAAAGATCTTTCCCATCTTCTTATAAAGCAAAATACCCTGGAAGAGTAATGCAAAACCCACACCCTGGAGGAAAATGATAGAAATATTTTTTTTTTTCTTCATTACCAGAGTGAAACTCTCCAACTCTTATGATATTTCATGTTTTTCTTAGTACTGAAACTCCTGCAGATGCACGATTAGATAGGAATCTTGGCTACTGGTAAAAAAAGGGAGTACGTTTTTACTGGCGGGATTGCACAGATAAGCTTGTATTCAATGTTAGGTCTGAGGAAGCGGAAGGTATACTAAAAAGAAGATAAAATATCATGCTTTCTTGGAATCTGACTCATGGTTTGCGGATTGGAAATTCTGGAAATAGTCCATTATTGGGACATTCTCAGCTTGAATATCTTTTGCGCCAGGATCACAAAGGATTTAATCTACATATACACCAGCAATGGGAATTATGCATCCTGCTGTTTTCCAATATCAGCAAGGCATCACTTTAGCATGTTTGGATACCTCCATAGATCTGCACATACATACCACAATTGGATTTACTTTCCTTTAAACCAAGCTGATCAGTACCTGTGGAAGACACAGCAGATTTCAGTATCATTTGTTAATATGTTATAGGTCATAATTTTTAATTTTTTTGAGCAAATGGGTACCCTCAGTGTACTTAGTTAACTTTGGTTTCTGCTTATAGAGGAATTACACTGAGATGCTGAGCACTGGATCATTAGATCTCAGGTCTCCTACACCAGAATGTACAACCTTACCAGAGGATTGTCCATCTGTTACTGAAAGCTAAAAATCCAAAGATGTACACCAAATCTTATTTCTATTTTTTTATATGAGATCACATGATCTGTGTGAATAATTAAGAATCTGTAAATCCAAGAGACTCATAAAAGAGGCTGAGTAACGATCAAAGATTTGGATCAATACCAAATTTAATCAAACCAATAAAGAATGGGTTAAAAAATTCTACTCATTGCTATATAATATCAGTTTAAGACTTAACCAGATCAAGGGAAGTAGGAAACAAAATTCTTGACAGTTTGTTCCAGAGCTACCCTTACAAGACACAAGTCCTGTCATTTATTCGCCTTGTCCTTGACAAATACGCACAAAAGAAGAGAAGATTTTAGAGCAGAAAATATCAATAATGTCTTCAGGGAGTCAGGCAAAATTGGTTTGTCTATTTACAAATCAATAGATAAAATCCTCCATAAAGCTGGTACTTATTTGACTTTGATGCCTGAGCATTATTACAGGCATAACAGGGTTGTTCTCTGTAACGTGTAATGGCACGGAGCAAGGAAGCCGGCGTGCCGCATCGGCTTTCTAGTTTTCTATGCGTATGCTCATGTCAGGACAAGCCATGCGATTCCATCAGGCTGGTGGGCTCTGGAGGAGTGCTGAGCTGCATGCCACGCTGGGAATCCCACATGGATGTGCTCAGGGACCTCCTGAGACCTTCCTCGCTTGGCCAAATGCCCCTGACACTTAGTCCCCCTGTTCTATCAGACAACTCCATTGGAATATTGCTGTCAATAATTCCCAGAGGGGAAGAATTCTCCGTACGTTTTCTTTGCCACGTACGAAGAAGTCATTAGATACAGAGGAGGGGGTTAAAGACACATTGTGTGTGCTCTGTGGGAAAGGCAACTCTTCCTGCCCCTTCATGAGGCTCTGGAAGCTGCCTTGAATGAAACAGAAGAGCTTGGCCTCTCCTGGCATTGGCTTTCCCTGGAAAATCAGGAGGTTTTTGTATGGTGTGGTTTTCTTCACTGCTGGGCAGCTCCAGCACTTATTCCCTAGGGGCTGGAATAAGTGGAAAAGGCCATGCAGGGTCAACTAGGACAAGCGAGGCAGTGTCAAGACATTTCCACCAAAACGCAGCAAAAATATGGTTTGTGAACTCTGCTTCCACTTCCTTCAAGGAAGGCCAAGATCTGTCCCTGAGAAAAGGGATGCTTTTCTATCAAGACTTGAACAGGGAAAAGGAGACCAGAAGGCCTAAGGGCATTGCTCATTTAACTGGGAATTTGAAATGTTACCCAGAAAATGAGTGAGGGAAGATGCAGAGGGAGAAATGATACCCGTTATTAAATCAGCCGAGCAGAGTGGCTGCAGTGCAACAGAGGAACAGATGAAATGCAGACGGCTCTCAGGCACACAAGTCCTTCTGCAAGGTTGAGACAGAGACAGAAAACTAGATAAACACAGTCACTAAACACAACCAAGACCCCAACTATCTATTTGAATGCTACAATTGCAAAAATATTGCCCTTAACAATTTGAAAACGCCACTTGTAGGATGTAGGACCTGCCCTAGGAAATCAGTGAGAGAAAAACTGATTGGGTGGAAATTCCATACAATGGGGGTCAACACATTTTCTATTTTCTCCATCAGGATTTAAAGACATAAAAACTGAGGCATGAAGGCCAATAGCAAGAAAGAAGATTTTTTTTTTTCCCCTCAGCCAGCAGTAAACAACACACATCTTTCAGAAAATGAGACATGTCCCAAGGAATTTGAGATGGATCATTGCCTTTTATGAAACATTAGACGCATCTGGAAGTTAACACTGAAAATTAGAATGCAGAGAATAGACAGACCGCAGAAAAACATCATTATGTGCAACGTATTGACTTTCCTTTCACAGTGGGGATAACAGCACTATTGTTTAGGTAAGCAAATGGGAATTCAAATGGGAGACCAAATCCACCTTGCATCTTTTTTTTTTTTTCGGACAAGACGAAATTTGCTGCAAAGTCCTGTATTGCTGTATTATGTATTACTGCCTGGAGGAAAGTTCCTCCCCAAGCAAGCGGATGAAAATATTTTGAGAGAGATCACAAAGGAGCTTAGGGCAATGAGCAAACACCAAACAGGCAGTGTAAGCATGATTAATTTGTTTCTGCCTGCTCCCCCATTCAGAGAGGGCTGAGCTGGGAAAAACATGGTTTATCTGCAAAAGAAACAGATTCCTATCATGACGAGAACGGGGACAAAACTGCTTTGAATCCCCTTTGTTGCCTTTTGTGCCACAAATTCTCCAACACAAAGATGTAAAACTTAAAACTCCCACACACTAGAATGCAATCTCATTGTTATTTCCAGCAACAGGGGTCTGTGCTCGGATTCCTTTGTTCTCCATATCTCCCTTCCCCTCTTCGTGTGCCCTTTGTTTACAGCTTTCTGCCTGTTGGTTAACAAATTACCATGTGACGTGAATGAAAAAGACTGGATCTGTGATAAAGGACTTGTGATGAGCAGAGATGATGCTGGTGGTTTGTTCTACAAGGTACTTACTAGACAATTTGTGCCACCACATGTACAGTTCCAGGAGGACAGGCTGAGTCTTAGCTGTTGTGTGATGCCCAGGTTGGTGGCTGAGACATGGTTTGAAGGTGAAGGCAGTTTAAAAGGCATGTCATGACCCTGCTCTGGTGGCACAGTGGTGGGGGTGATGGATGGTGGTGTGAGATGAAGAACCCACAGCCACAGTCCAACTTCTCAGCCTGGTTTTGCTGCTGAACTGGAGGTGTGAATGACCATGCCCTGAATCCAGGAGCAGGAGCTCAGTGGTTTCAGGTCACCTACTTTCCGAGGCCGCCCACCCCTGTTCTCAAGAAGAAGAAGCTGTGGTGTCTAAGTTGGACACATCTTGTGTGCAGTCTGACTATTGCAGGATCTGGCCTGAATCTGGCCCTCGGTTTTGCTGAGCTGGGTGAGCAACCAAGAACGATGATGCTGCTGCTGCCTCTGCCAGCAGGACTATGGGCTTCTAGGGCAGCAGCAGCCCCAGCTCCTTGCTCCTAATGGGGGACCTGACCTCAACTGCTACCAGCACACATCCTCCCTGCTGCCACCTCCCAGTTTCTCACCACCTCCTTTGCGCTAATCTATCCAGGAGGGTTATCAAATGGTTTGCATTAACCTGACATTTGTAGTGAGCATGAGCCCTGAAAAATATGTAAGAGAGTGCCTTGAGTTTCATAGGAGTTCAGTGTTATTTTGGTCTCTTTTAGTGCTTTGTTACTCTTTTTTTGTCCCTGAGAATAAGTAGTGTTAGTGCTGGCGATATGTCCAGCAAGGGCAGCTACTAGATAAGTGAGAAAATATGCAAACAACACAGATTTGGAGGAAGGCAAGAGATTTTTTTCAAGGATTGTGTGCTTTTATGAAGTGCTGAAGAACAGTAAAAACTTTAAAGTATAGTTAATCAGTATGATGTGAGATGAAAATAGATCAAATGCACCAGCCACAGAACTCTAGAGTATGGCTTTTTTTTTTTTTTTTTTTTTTTTTTTTTTTACTTCAAATCACAATATAACTAGCTTTAAAGAAAGCAGAAACACTGAAAACAGTTTTCTGGGAACAAAATGCATTGCATATTGCTCAGCTGTGGTTTAGAGGCTTGTTCCCTTTTCATTCCCCCATCCATTGCTAAGTGGTGTCTTCCCTCCTGGTAGTTAGCAATTAACTAACACCTCAGGGATGAAGGGAATGATTGAAAAGCCATGAAAAACCTTTGAAAGCTTTGACTCACCACCAGCAAACCACCTTCCGCTGCAGCTAAATATCTGCTTGCGTTCGAATATTTGATGGAACCTGGTTGAACTCGAAGGAAACTGCTGCTGGGAGAGGAATTACATTAGAGCAATCTGTAGTAATGATCTGAAGTTGTGCCATTTGCAGCAATGGCACTGTAACTCACTTCATATCACTGCCACATTGTTAATGAGACCGCTGAAACACACGGAGCCCATTAATGAGAGAGGATAAACCTGCGAGGAGCTGAGCACCCGCGGTTTTCAGAGGCCCTCGGCTCACATCGTCTTTGGCAGCTGTAGAAGCTCCCACTCAGCCTCCGACACGCCAGGATTGCCACCCCCTCACATCTCGCAGTTGAAAAGCTCAAGGGAGCCTCGCCTAGCCCATTCCAGTGTGCAAAGACTGGGGTTACAAAAAACCTGGTGCTTCTGCAAGGGGCGTATTGAGGGAGAGGTGGAAAGGCAGGATCTTCTCTCTCCTCTGATGGCTTCTGAAACGACTTTGCCTGAAAGCCACTAATCCCTCTTAACTAGGCAGTTGCATTCTCCTATACTGTGACAGTTTTTCCTCCTGTTCTCTCACTGTCACACAGCTACCAAAGCAGAAGACAGGTCAGTTATAGGCTTCCTTGAAAAAGCCCACAACCAAACAACAACAACAACAAAAAACCAAACCTCACCTTGCTCAGTGGAAGATTAAACCTGTAGCTAAAGCTGACCCCAAAGGTCATCTCTGAACTCCTGCCATGGCTGAAGATGTGCATTACTCATTTCTAAGCTGGGTGAGATGCTACAGAGGTCATTGAACTTGAGGAAAGCCCAACTAGTAAGGTGACAAATGCTAGCAAAACTCTTCCTAAAAGCAAAGAGGGGCCAAAGAAGAAGCGTAGTCACATCTTTTGAGCAGCTGGCTTCACACCAAGTGAAAAAGAGATGTTAGGCTGTCACCGCTTCTTCCAGCACTGCTGAAGGTGTATTGGCAGGGAGAAGCAAGCAGACATCTCCCCAAAAGCTCACCTTTATCTTCTGAGTAAGCGCATTTTCGTTAAAAGGTGCGTCCTGCCATCCCCCAGCTCTCAAGAGTTCCCATCTGTGTTTGCTGTCTGAGCACTCAATACCACCTCAAAGCAGGTCGTTGTGGAGGCCCTTTCAAAGACCTGTTGCCAGGCTGAACAGAATAAAACTTGATTTTCCCATTTCTTCTCCCCATCTCCATTCACTGTTTGGCACCACTAATTAAATCGATGAGCAGCATCTGGGATGGGGGCTGTTTCCATTTGGTTTTCATTAATGGCACTGTAAATAGTTGTAATGAATTTTCCACTTAAGTTCTCGCTGGATGCAGGAGAGGATGAAACCACCTCCACAAGAGGACAAAGGGAGATGCTCTTATCTCACATGGCAGAGAGATTCTGCCACACCTGGAGAAGGAGTCCATGAGTAGGTCACTTATGGATCAACTTCTTATCAGGCTTCCCTGCATCTTCTCCTGAGTTACCAGGCTCTGCCCCACACCTGTCATAGGATTGGAGATGAGACAGGTCCTGCTCTAGACCTGTCTGGCTATTTGGGCACTGATTTCCAACAGCTGAGAACTGCCATCAAATCCAGAGAACAACACTTCTACTAGCAGTGGCCATTAAAACCCAAATTCTTTATTCAGGGCCTTTATTAATTTAATGAAGAAATCATTAGTGGGTGAGATACTGAGAAACAGCATTCACTCTGGCCTTTTAATACCCATTGCAGCCTTGGGCTGGCATGTGGGGTGTTTATTCAAGCTTGGCCCTCAAAAAGGGTCACCAAACCCCTGTCCCAGGGTTTTTCTGTTTACTTTCCATTGCAAATCAATGTTGTATAAGGACTTAATCTCCAGTTTGCTTTGTAGAAATTGATTTATCACTTAGTAACGGCCTCGTTGTGATGGGGTAAGAAGAGGCAGAGGCTGAGCAATAGCTGCATTGCGTTGTCAGTACAAATTAGAGTTAAAGATGTTACTCTCTAATCACAAGCTTTGGGGTTTCTGGGTTTTTTGGAGGTTTGTTTGGTTTTGTTTTTTCTTTTTTTTTTTTTTTTTTTTTTTACAAGTGCAGTTCTCAGCTGACAAAAAGGTTTTTTGCACAACAGATTCTTTCCCGTTTAGGGGTTCATCCCACACAGTTTTCACAGCCCTACTGCCCTCTGTATCTCCTGCAGGCAGCAGCACGCAGGGAGAGGGGATCAAACTACAGGGAAGACAGAGCCTGCTGTCTGCACTGTAAACGGCAGAGTACAGCTATTGGGTGATAATTATAGGGAAAAGGCTCATTGATTCATAGTCCACTTTCTGAAAATCTGAGGTTTCAATAGATCCAAGGAAAGGAAAAAAACCCTAAAAAACCCTGTTCAACCTTATCTGTTATTAGAGAGAGCTGAATTCAGCTGTGTCTTTTACATTCAGCTTCTGAGAAGCTCACATGAACTGCAGCCTCGATAATCCTCCAGCTCAGGACTCAAGTGTAGCATCAACTGGCCTGTGGCATAAACAGGAAAAAACTTCCCATACTCTCTGGAGTAACATAAACCAGGGCTTATGGGGTTAACTTGCTATGGCATAAAGACTCATAGAGGAGAGAAAAATTTATTTATAAGTTAACATTTTTACACACGCACATGCATATATATACTCATTAACTTGCTAGAATGTATATTGGGACAATTTAATACATTCTTCAACAGCTGAGAAATTTCTGTTCTGCTCCCGAACTCATCACCACAGTGAGTGATAACGAGATTTTTTGCTGTAGGATGGAGCTCCTGGTGAAGGAGAGGCTAGAAATGCATGCTCTTCCTGATATTAAGGGAAAAATAAGTTAACCCTTGTCAGCTTTGCTAAGCATGCCTATAATGAACCATACCAAAATTAAAAAGGTAAAAGCATATGAAGCAGAAACCAAAATGTGGAGCTGATGTACTTTTTTTACTATTAATCAAAGAAGAACAAAGTAAAGCTTTTTCAACATTTTGTTAAAGCTTTTATACTCACAGTCTCTTTGGCCTTGCAGAACAAAGCAAGAAAATCTTGGGAAAAATCCTTCAAATAATCTTCTTCTAGAAAATAAATTATTGAATTTACATTATTTCACAGAAGTTTTGGGATACCTTATTCCACTAGTTAGCTAACTGATTTGTAGTAACACAATTTCTTTATTTTCATCATGATTCAGGTCACAGTGTTCTTACAAATATTTTCTCAAAAACATCTTGGTTTTCAGTGACTTTGCTGATACCTTATTCACATCCTCAATGTTAAAGTGTCTCACAAATAACTTACCAGAACTCTTATATTCACTGCACATTCTAATCAACAAATTAACATTTAACAGACATCCAAGGTCTTTTATAAAAATAATAAATAATACTTTTTTTTGTGTCGAAAGTAACTGCTGTTTCATATAGTAGGAGATACAAACAAGGTCCCCAGAGAGGCAGCCTTTCAGCAGCACCATTTCTTGCTGTTATGATCACTAGTGACCAAAATCCTTCATGTGGCCCCACCTCTCTATCCCTTCTCATTTTTTTTCAAAGAAAATATGAATCTATTCTCTTAGAGATGGCTCTACTCATCTCTGATCTGTTTCTCTTCCCCCCCCCATTTGTTCTTGAAAGCAAAACACGATTTCTTAATAATAAGGGGTTTTTTATTATATCAGAGAGAGAGATTTGTATTGCAATGAACAATTTGGTGCCCTGAACAAAGAAGTATTGACAATAAATTTTTTTTGCCCTGTAGGTGGAAGATAACTTCTCTTTTTTTAAGTTCTCCATTGCCTTTAAAACACTTTACAGAATAATGGAGTATTTCCTCCTTGCACTAATAGGACAGACATTCCAAATCCATGAGGTTGAAGGAGAAACTCCAATCTCTTATGAGCTGCTGAAGAATGCACCACACCATCCAACTTCAAACATTCTATCAAAAATATGATTAAGCCATCTTCTAAGCAATAGTGATGATCTCTTGTATTCTCCCAGATGCTTTCATCTCTGCAATGAATATATTTAAGAACTCATAGACCTCCTCCTGTCTCCCTTTCTTAAAAGAAATAAAAAACCCTCATAGTTACTTTGATGAGATAATACACTAATTTATTTAATTTAGCTTACTATTTATGATTTAGATAATTCAATAAAGAATGCATGGCTGGGTCATGTGTATGTATACTCGCAAATGTATGTCCAGGCTAGAATTTCTTTCTCTGACTACTGAAGTGCATCAGTCTCCTAACAGCACTCTACAACTTGGCAGAAAGGTTTTAGCCCAGGAACTGGAGGCCACTTAATCCGACTGAAATTCAGAGTGCTCTCCTAACCCTCCACATTTTGCAAAAGTATGTAAAACCTCTCCACGCTGGCAATGTTTTTTGGTGTTTTTTTTCTTCTTTTAATACAGGAGACTTCCCTTTTCATTCCCTTTTTAAAAATTCACATGTCTTTAGGGACAGAGTTGGGAGTGCTCACTGAAGAAACTTGACTGGGCAGGACTTGCAAACAGAAGCCCAGAAAGGCGTAGGTGGGCAGCGAGGCGAACGTCACTGCATCCGCACTTGGTGCTGGTAGCCAGCCCACACGCCGGTGGCATCTGTTCATCTCTTCGTTTGAGCTTGTCTCTCCCTGCAGTCCCTGGGAGAATGATGCCTTAATGCAGGCAGACCAAGTAAATCAATATAAAGTATATCCCCTCCTGTTTTGTTTATTTCTTTGCTTATATCTTTTTTTTTTTTTTAAGGGAAGAAAAAAAAAAAGTCTCTTGCTTGTTCATCCCTTATGAGGGATTTTAAGGTAATCTTTCATCAGCTTTCCTTACCACCATGAGGAAAAAAAAACAAAAACCACCAAACTCTTTCGCATTTTTACTTCAGGCAACTGAAGCATGAAATGGGAAATCTCGTCTGCAGTGAAGAGCAAATGTGTCACCTTATTTATTAGTTTCATAATCAGCTGAAGACTTTGATTCATTGGACAAACCCAGCCAGAGTCTTTCTGAATAAAGGCAGGAATAAGGACAGGCTCTAAAGAAGGTTGCTGCGTATCTCCTTTGGATTATTTAGACAGAGATGCAGTGACAAATGTAGTTGAAAAATCAAAAAGGAGAAAAAATAAGACCAGAAGGCCTTGTGTCCTTTTCCCTCCTGTGGAAAGTTTGAAGAGCTCTCCCTTTTTATCTGCCAAGTCTCTCATTGTTCACCTCACATTACAGCTTCAACCTGGAGATTGTGGAGTTCTATACCTTGGATGGGTTTAGCTAAGTTTGTTGACCAGCACAGTGGGTTGAAACCCTGGAGTCCTGGTTTCAGGGTGCCATTGATGTGAAGTGAGCAGAATTTAAAACATTTGCAAAGTGCTCACATAGCGCTTTGGACGCTCGGGCACTGTGAAATATCTGGTACTTTCTTTGCAAACCTGGCTTGAGTCTATTTGGACATTTTAAATCTTGCGGGAGGAGTCACCACAACCAGATACCGTGGACAGAGCAGCAACTGACTGCTGTGCCAAACGTAAACATCTCCTACACTATGCTTAGTAACTTTCACAAAAAACATCTTTAGTCTTCCCAGGATTTGAAAAATTCTTTATTCTTTTGAAAGGCCAGAAGCTAAACCAAAGTTACTAACCTGTCTCTAAGTGAAAATATTACACTGTACCCTTAGAGACTTCAGTTTACAGCTGAATGTCACACTGCTGCCCAACCTCTTGTATGTGCTATGGTACTGTGTCAGCCTTCTCACTGTGTACTTATGGTTTCTTGGTCAGGGGCTCAGGGCAAAGAGCATCAGTTTTCCTTTGTGCTTACCACCACTGATCTATTCCGGAATAAGCTGATCAGTGGCTTTACTTAGCCACTATCTATTTAAACTTATTACTAACCATATTTTCAGTCTCTTCATGGGAAATCATATTTTTCTTTTGCTCAAGAAAAGAGACTCCCATTAATGCCATTTCAAAATGCTGCTGACTGCACAAATAGCAGCACAGATAAATAGCATTCGTGCCGTGGGATCTAACAAGAAATTGGTCAGGTACAGCAAACAAGGGCCTTGTTGCACACTGAACCACCTTCATGTAAGTGACTCCCAACCTGCAAACAGAGTAGTATGTGTGGGAGCACAGAGAAGGAGCTCCCCATGCAACTGTGGAGTCTTCGATATAAAATCAGGAGACTAGCACAGGTAGAGAAATTGTATGAGGCATGGACATCGGCTCAAGTTGGTGCCATGTGTCAGTGTGATGCGCCTGCTTCATGAAAGATGCTGAAAAACTAAGAAGGCAGAAAAGACATTGTCAGAGTCTAAGGTTGAGCCAGACACTAAACTCTAAGAGATGCTCTGTGTGATTCCCCCAGTGACCTCCCAGGGCAGGGTCACAGGGGAACCAGGAAGACAGAGTTCAAAGTTGATAAAAACTTGAACCAGCTCAGTGTTAGGCAAACATACAAATATATTCAAAGATACAAGAGCATATGTTGACACAGAATCCACTCCACCCAGATGATAACAAGGTCCTGGGCAGAAAAAAGTCCCAGACTGGGCTCAGCAGCAGAGAGGAGTGCCCGAGCCCAGAGCCCCAATGACAGTCCAAAACCAGACAGAAAAGGAGCTGTGCTGCTCCTACCTGGTGGTGCAGAGGGCAGACAACCCGTCCTGAGGAATGCTGCTCCTGGGCAGCAGGAGCAGCAGCAGCACAGGCAGAGCTGACACCCAGCCCAGGACAACCCTCCCAGCACAGCAGCACTCAAGGCCCCAGGGCTCTGCTCAGGGGCCCTTTTCTACTGAGCACCATGGGAAGGAACGCTGGGATTGGGCCTCTGGGGTCCCTCCCCACAGGCACAGCTGCCCCCTCCCCTATTGTCATTGTCCCCAGTGTTAGAGCAGCAGAGAACTGCCAGCCTGGGGCTCTCCCACCAGGACATACGTGAACATTAAGCAACATGATAATTGTTTAAAAACAAAAGGCATTTATTCTGTTTAGTGTGTTGCTGATGTGCTTAAAGGGCAAAAAATCATCATCTCTAATGGATGCAGATGGACAAAACACTCAGAAAGGAGGGTTCTTCAGAGCTGCAGGCTGGAGGAGAACAAAATCCAACAGATGAAAGCTGAAGCTGGATCTATCTGCTCTCTGACTAAGAGATGGTTGTTAAACAATGTGGCTACTAGCAATATTTCCCCAGGGTTGTTAGTGGATTATCCAGTGATGGATATGTTTTAATTAAGAGTGGACATGTTTTGCAAACCTCTAATCTTCATCCAGATGTTAATTCAGAGACATTTTTTTTTTTGTTGTTGTTGTTGTTTGTTTTTTTTTTTTTGTTTTTTGTTTTTTTTGATCATTTTTCTTTCCTTTTTTTTTTCTTCTTCCCCATTATGGTTGCCACCAGACAGAAAGCCACCACGAGGAGGAGTGTGGGGACCCAAACAGTGCTCCAGCACAAGGACGCAGCTGTGCAGGCTGCCGGCTGCAGGGAGTGCCTGAGCCTGTGCCTCCCAGACGCTGCATCTGACAGTGCCTGTGTGAGGTGCGGTCAGTTGGATGATCTCCTCCATCTTGTGGTAGAGCTAAAAGAAGAAGTGGAGAGGCTGAGGAGCATTAGGGAGTGTGAAAGAGAGATAGATTGGTGGAGCCAGTCCCTGATGCACACACAGCACTCTCCACATGCAACAGGGGATCCTCTCCCCTCTGGCCATGAGGTCAAAGGAGGGGACCAAGGTGATGAGGGGGAATGGAAACGAGTCCTGGCTCGGAGAGGAAGGCGGGTCCATGCCCAGCCTCCCTCACCTGCTCAGTTGCCTCTACAGAACAGGTACAGTGCTCTGGAAGAGGAGAGCCATGGAAAAGAAGAGGTGAATGAATGTGGAGACGTAAGGTTGACTTCGCTGACCAAATCAGACCTATGCATCAGGACTAGTTCAATTAAAAAGAAAAGGAGGGTAGTTGTCATTGGTGACTCCATCCTGAGGGGAACAGAGGGTCCCATTTGTCGTCCAGACCCAGTCCACAGGGAAGTCTGTTGCCTCCCTGGAGCTCGGATTAGGGACATTACTAAAAAACTTCCCAGGCTGGTGAGTCCCACTGATTATTACCCATTGTTGATTGTCCAGGCTGGCAGTGACGAGATCAATCATAGAAGTACTCAGAGAATTAAAAAGGACTTTAAGTTGTTGGGCCAGGTGATCAAAGGATCGGGGGCACAGGTAGTTTTCTCATCTATCCCATTAGTAGGTGACAGGAATAGTGAAAGGAAAAGAAAAGTAGATGCAGTTAATGCATGGCTTAAAGACTGGTGCCTCCAACAACGTTTTGGGTATTATGATCACGGGGAAGTTTATGCAGTACTGGGCATGAGAGATATAGATGGTGTAGACCTGTCTAAGAGAGGGAGGAGAATTCTTGCTGGAGAGTTGGCAGGATTAATAGATAGGGCTTTAAACTAAGTTGGAAGGGGGAAGGGGATAAAACCCGAGTCTCTACACATGAGCCAAGGGGAAGTATCCCAGGGTTAGGCAAAAAATGCACAAGCAACGGTAACAGATGCTCCATTAAATCTCTGAAGTGTCTGTACACCAATGCAAGAAGCATGGGGAATAAGCAGGGAGAATTAGAAGTCTATGTTCGGCTGGAGAACTATGATCTTATTGCAATTACAGAGACGTGGTGGGACAGCTCACATAACTGGAATGTGGGCCTTGATGGTTATGTTCTCTTTAGGAAAGACAGGTTGATGAGGCGAGGTGGGGGAGTTGCTCTGTACGTGAGAGAGCAACTGGAGTGTATTCAGATCCATCGAGCAGCAGATGAGGAGCAAGTAGAGAGTTTATGGGTGAGAATTAAGGGGCAGGCTAGCTTAGGTGACACTGTGGTGGGTGTCTACTATAGACCACCTGATCAGGAGGTGGAAGTTGATGAGGCCTTTTACAGGCAGATGACAGCAGCCTCTCAGTCCCAGGCCCTGGTTCTCATGGGGGATTTCAACTACCCAGACGTTTGCTGGAAGTCCCACACAGCCAGCCATCCTCAGTCCAGGAGGTTCCTCCAGTGCATCGATGATAACTTTTTGATGCAAATGGTAGATGAGCCTACCAGGAGAGGAGCGCTGCTGGACCTTGTGTTCACCAACAAGGAAGGACTGGTTGAAGCAGTGAAGGTTGAGGGCAACCTTGGCTGCAGCGACCATGAGATGGTGGAGTTCAGGATCCTGTGCGGTAAAAACAGAATAGCAAGCAGGATCGCAACTCTGGACTTCAGAAGGGCCAACTTTGGCCTCTTCAAGCAATTACTGGGGGATACCCCATGGGACAGGGAGCTGAAAGGTAAAGGGGCCCAAGACAGTTGGTTGGCATTCAAAGACCACTTCTTTGAAGCTCAGGATCAGTGCATCCCATCAGGTAGGAAATCAAGAAAGAGATCCAGGAGACCTGCTTGGTTAACCAGGGATCTGCTGGGCAGACTCAGGTGGAAGGGGAGGGTGTTTAAATTGTGGAAGGAAGGGCTGACCACTTGGGTGGAGTACAGGGCAGCTGTCAGGGAGTGCAGGGAGGCAATCAGAAAAGCTAAGGCCTCCTTGGAGTTAAAACTTGCAAGGGAGGTCAAAGACAACAGAAAGGGCTTCTTCAAATACATTGCTGACAAAACTAACACTAGAGGCAATGTAGGCCCTCTGTTGAATGAGGTGGGTGCCCTGGAGACAGAGGACAGAAAGAAGGCAGAGTTGCTGAATGCCTTCTTTGCCTCTGTCTACACTGTTGGAGACCGTCCTCAGGAGCCTCAGTCCCCTAAGGCCCCAGAGGAAGTCATGACAAAGGAGGAGTCTGCCCTGATTGATGAGGAGTGGGTTAAGGATCAGTTTGAACACTTGGACATTCATAAATCCATGGGCCCTGATGGGATGCACCCACGGGTGCTGAGGGAGCTGGCGGGAATCATTGCTAGGCCACTCTCCATCATCTTTGGTAAGTCGTGGGTAACAGGTGAGGTGCCTGAAGACTGGAGGAAAGCGAATGTCACTCCAGTCTATAAGAAGGGCAGGAAGGATGACCTGAGTAACTACAGACCGGTCAGCCTCACCTCCATCCCTGGAAAGGTGATGGAACATCTTATCCTTGACACTGTCTCTAGGCATATCAAGGATAAGAAGGTTATTAGGGGCAGTCAGCATGGCTTTGCCAAGGGGAAGTCATGTTTGACCAACCTGATAGCCTTTTACGAAGACATAACCAGGTGGATGGATGGTGGCCATGCAGTGGACGTGGTCTACCTGGACATCAGCAAGGCCTTTGACACCGTCTCCCACAGCATCCTCATAGGTAAACTGAGGAAGTGTGGTCTGGATGACCAAGTAGTGAGGTGGGTCGAGAACTGGTTGAAGGGAAGAAGCCAGAGGGTTGTGGTCAATGGGGCCGAGTCTGGCTGGATGCCTGTGTCTAGTGGGGTCCCTCAGGGGTCAGTGCTTGGGCCGGTGCTGTTTAATATATTCATCAATGATCTGGATGAGGGATTAGAGAATGTTGTCAGCAAGTTTGCTGATGATACGAAGTTGGGGGGAGTGGTTGACACACCAGAAGGCTGTGCAGCCATTCAGAGAGACCTGGACAGGCTGGAGGGCTGGGCGGGGAGAAATCTGATGAAGTTTAATAAGGGCAAGTGTAGAGTTTTGCACTTGGGAAAAAATAACCCCATGTGCCAATATAGGTTGGGGACTGCCCTGCTGGAGAGCAGTGCAGGGGAAAGGGACCTGGGGGTTCTAGTGGACAGCAGGATGACCATGAGCCAGCAGTGTGCCCTCGTGGCCAAGAAGGCCAATGGCATCCTGGGGTGTATTAGAAGGGGAGTAGCAAGTAGGTCAAGAGAGGTCCTCCTGCCCCTCTACTCTGCCCTGGTGAGGCCACATCTGGAATATTGTGTCCAGTTCTGGGCCCCTCAGTTCAAGAAGGACAGGGAGCTGCTTGAGAGAGTCCAGCGTAGAGCCACAAAGATGGTGAAGGGAGTGGAGCATCTCCCTTATGAGGAAAGGCTGAAGGAGCTGGATCTCTTTAGCTTGGAGAAGAGGAGGCTGAGGGGTGACCTCATCAATGTTTATAAATATGTCAAGGGGGAATGTCAGGAGGATGGAGCCAGGCTCTTTTCAGCGGCGTCCACTGACAGGACAAGGGGCAATGGGTGGAAGCTGGAACACAGGAGGTTCCAGAAAAATATGAGGAAAAACTTTTTCACTGTGAGGGTGACTGAGCACTGGAACAGGCTGCCTAGGGAGGTTGTGGAATCTCCATCTCTTGAAACATTCAAAACCCGCCTGGACGCGTTCCTGTGCGCTCTAGTGTAGGTGATCCTGCTCTGGCAGGGGGGTTGGACTAGATGATCTTTGAGGTCCCTTCCAACCTTTAACATTCTGTGATTCTGTGATTCTGTGATTTTCTGGTCTGCATTATACAGGGCAGTTGGCTGAGATGATCTTGACAGTTTCTTCTGGCATTATAATCCATAAGCCTTGTCAATAACTTGTACTATCACTCCAGAATTCACCATAGAAATATGTACACAAAGGACATGATGAAGAGGAACAAATCTATCCCTGATCTTTGTTCAAAGCTTCCTTTTTAAGTGGAAATGCATATAATCTCCCTCCCTCCTTGACCCATCATTTAATCAATTAGGGAGGGAAACACAGGCTGACATTACAGATGTGCACATATGCAAATCAACCTGTTAATTGCCTATAGAGCAATTATGCTCATAGGTATAAAACAATTGTGCTTTAAGTTTTGCTTCTTTCCTTAAAGAGAAGTCTGTGGTGTTTAAAAATGCAAGTTTAAAATCTGAAAGCCATTGTTTCTTGTGATATTTAATGGATGTGGGGCCAGAGGGTTAACTGAGCTGTTAGATGCCTTCTCAGTAGGCATCAAAAAGAGCATGAATGAGTCCCAGTTTGACAGCTTGTAGATAAACTGTAGATGGGAGACATAATTTATATGTATTTTAAAAATTCAACAACAACAGCAAATAATTCAAGGGACTTTAGCCAGCTGGTCTTCCTTCTAAAACTGGATATGGAAAGCAGGGAGTCTTTGCACAGCGATGATGACATGCAGAAGCCTCCTATATAAATTTATCAAGCCTTTGTAGAATAATAAGCTACAATCTAACCAGCCTGGGGCAGCCTGCTGTAATTGTTATGATTTGTTTCCCAGATACAGTACAAATTCCTTGGTAATCTTTCCTGAATTTTAATAAGGGGAAAGGAAGACATAATTAAAGAATCCTTTGTGTTGTTCTATAGCGACTGCCATGTGTGAGCGCTTCAGTTCTGGGTCTTATCTCCATCGTGCAGCCCACAGCTTTGCCTTTGTAGATGGTGGTGGTAAGTCAGGCTCAAGGAGTGCAATAACTGAGCAGCTTGGGTTTTGGGGAGCCAGTACCACTCTGGCATCTCCAGTGGCTGCTGCGGAGAGGGGAGGACCAGAGCCCTTTGATCTGCCCTGCTGCATTACAGGCTGCTTAATAGCATTTATTCCTAGATAAATTAGGGAATACCCAGGCCTCATACAAAAGCAGCATGAACTTTTTTTATTTTTTTTAAAGGGGTATGTACAACATAATTGACTCCTCTCAAGTGTAGTCTCTGGTGTCAATAGGGTCTTTTGTACGTTGAAATCAATGGGCTTTTTTTTTCATGACAATGAAGTAGGGAAACGTATCTTCCCAGGGAGTCATTGAGTGCATCCCAGAAGCTGGTAGAAAAGAGGTAAGCTTCTATATATAGGCAAAGTTTATTATTTATTTGGAAATAAATCCTAGTCTCCTCTAGTTTTGGGAATAAGCAACTTTTATAACAGGAATTTGTAGTTAAGGCTGGCTGCCCCAATGTACAAGGCCCTGAAAATCCAAATAAAATGATGGATTTCTTCACAAACATGACCTGGAAACTGTCTTGGTTTTCAGAGCAGGTTGTGTCTGACAGCTGGCAACAAGAACCCTAGAAACAAACTCTTCTCACCTTGATGTGATGAGAGCATACTCCAAAGACATCTTATCAAGCCCATGCTCCCTTCTTTTCCTCATTACAAGTTCTCTGAGCTCATGACAGGTTTTGAAGTATCTTGGTGCACTGATACGGAAGTATCTCAATCCGAGATACGCAGGTAGGAGGCAATGTCATACAGGGGTGAGATTTATTCCATTGCATGTTGTTATGCAATGTTCCATTCCCATGCACTCCGCTTTTGTGGTGGTAGGAGAGTCAGTTAAGTAGCTCTGACAATGGCATTGCTAATTTATGGACAACCTTATAGCAAGGTGGTGGGGATCGTGCTCAGTCTCAGAATACAGAGAGAGGCTGGGATACAACTCTGATTCGAGGGCCAGTTTAGCTCAGTGGGTTGAGCGTGGTGCTTGAAACACCAAAGGTCGCGGGTTCGATTCCCGTTCGGTTCTCACGTGTGTTGCTTGACCTAGTCGAGAGGTGGCGTCCCTGCCCACAACAGGGAGGTTGAATTAAAATGATCTCTGAGGTCCCTTCCAGCCCAGGCCATTCTATGATTTATGCCAGGAGTCCCCATCATGGCATGACCAGCCTGTTCACAGCCAATCGTGGGATCAGGTCTTTGGTCCTGAAAATAACCTTTGCCAAAGGGTGTCCTTCAGCTTCTGATATGTTTCCCCTTAAGAGATAAAAGTTTACAGGTGTGCCCCTCTCTGGCAGTTGAGTACACGTTGTCATCTGCTGTTTAAAGATAAAATCGTCACTTTTCTGCATGTGTAATGACAGGATAAATTACATTTTCCACATGCTCAAATCAGCCTTTCGAAGTACAGATGAAGTACGCTCAACATCTGCAAATAACTCCAGGGCAGGGCCATTTGGTGCTGATTGTGCCACCTTTCCAATGAGATACAGGATAGATTTTAATTTTTTTTTTTCCCTAAGGAAAAAAAAAGCTAAACAAAGCTCAACTAAGAGGGCTCTGCTGATTTCACCAGCCTTGTGAGATAGGGCATCCATCAGTCACATGTCCAAATTGCAAGGCAGGTGAGGTTTTACAGATAAAAATAAATTGCTGAAGCTCCACCTGGTTACACACAGAAAACTGTGAAATAGTTTGCTTTGATCACCACCCTTTGCATATGTTACTAAAGGTATCACTGTACTTCCTTGAAGTAATTTTACTGGGGGAAATACAAGTATATATATATATTTATGCACCTTTTGCTGTAAGAAGTTAAAAGTTTGGCCAACATCTCATGCTCCTGTTCTGTTTCAGAATGCCTAGCACAGTTTTGAAAGCTTTTCTATTCTTCTCTCTTTATCTGTCCTACACCTCTCCTACCCATCTACCCTACATGCCTGAGGAGCTGCTGTTGCCCCCATTGCTGCTGTCAGTACAAGAATCCTCAGCACTTACATTGCACTGGCACTGTCAGTTCTTTCCTTCCATGTTGATCCTCCCTCCTAGGAGTAGGCAGGGTGCTAATAATTAATCAATTAATTTGCTGACTGGAAAGCCAAAAATATAATCTCTAGATAACATCCATCTTAAACCTGTCCTTAGCTTGTGTGTGTTGGAGAAGTGTCTTGGGACTGTCTGTCTTTTCTTACACCTTGATATCAGAGCAGAAGGTTCCCCAAGGGAGTGGAGAAAAGTGACGGCAGCCCTGATAGCCAGGGTTTTATTCCTTCCTTTCTGAACAGACACTGCGCACGTGGCCTGATGCCATTGCTTTAGCTGATGAGCAGGTGAAAGCCTGAACTGTGGACGGAAGAGTTAATTTGTCAAAAGCAAAAATAATTTCCTTTTTCTCTCTCTTCTTTTATCCGTTTGTATCAAAATCTCATCAAGCGAACCATGTTTTTCTACACCTAGTTTGAATTTTATTTTTAATGCACTTTTGTGTCCTTCCAGCCCTGTTAGGGTAGATCAAAACAATCTAGGAGCATATGTTCCTGTCAGATTTAATGTGCGGACCTTCTTAAATCCCCCAAAAGCCTTTTCAGATGTAGACCTACATTTAAGTAAGCAATTAATTATTGCATAGCTCTTCCAATGAAAACACAATTTGTTTGCAATTTAAAGCGCAATTCCAGCTCTTTTGAAGTTTCCTGTCTGTTCATTTCCGAGCTAAGGATTGTGCAAATTTCAGCTAGGGCAGTATCTGTCAAATCATCAAAAGGCACTGGGGAGCCTCCATTGTGTCAGGAAGAATTTCTAGTTCTTCACTCACTCCCACGGAGTTCAGGCAAATTCAGTCACACGTATCTGTGTATGCAAACCACTGAACTAAAACCTCTCTCTAAAAAAACTTAAACCACAGTGTCTCACCTAAAAGGACACAGCCTTCCTACAAAAACAGGAGAAGAACATTTAATCGATCCTATGACACTACGACATGTCAGGCAAGAGGGTGTGCTCGAGGAGGGAGAGGATTTGGGAAGGAAGTGTTAGCTGTCCTGGCTGACGAGCCAGGGACAAAACTCTGGGGTGATTTGCTGCAGAGAGGAGGTAGCTGTGATTCAGCTGTCATATTGTCAACTGTTCCTGGAGACCCGGCACCCTGACAGGGCAGGGAAATACTACCCACCAGAGCTGGGGGCGAAATATCTCTTTTTGCTGGAAAACTCCAGGCGGTACGATAGCTTGTCATGCAGCAAATCGTCCTCACTGTGCGATGCATCACCTGCTCCTAACCCAACAGAAAGCACAAAAGCCCAAGTACAGAAAGCCCCATAAATGCAAACGAAAAAAAAATCAGAGGATTAACGCAGGGCTCGTTGTGTTGGTTTTTGAAGGAGGGCGTATAATTCATCGCTTGGGGGAAATCATGAGAGGGATATTTAAATCACTCAGAGAGCACAGAGCATATAAATAATAATGAACAGAATAAAATGCAAATGGCCTGGAAGGAATCAATAGTCATGAATGAAATCAGCCCTCAGATCCTAATTGAAATGAAAATGAGATGCATATTCAATATGTGCTTAATAGAATATACATAATATGAGAATCCTGAGCTAATGAACAAGACCTTTCCATCATGCAAATACATACAGGCAGGCACCCCTCCTTAGGAAGCAAATGCCAGCAGATGTGCCCACCCTCGCCACACATCCCTGTATCACTATGTATACATATACATACAGTATAATGGAAACAATGAACTTTTAACCTGTGCTAGGTCTCAACTACAAGCGTTCATGAAAAGACCAGCTGTTCTTTCTGAATATCTGTGAAGCTGTGATAGGTATTTTGCACACTGCTTTTGTCTGTGTCAGAAATAGCATGTCCCAAGATTTTACTCTGCTTTATATTTTAGGCCATTTTGCAGTAACCAACTGGGTGCTCATGTGCTAATTGCTCTGTCTGGTTCCTTGGTATCCCTTCACTGGACCTCACTGACCTGCACAATGAAGTGGGACCAGTTGCTCTTGGAATCTAATTACAAAGAATTGAATTATTTCCTGACACAGGCCTGAGCTGGGGATCTCGCGTTATCTCAGCAGAAAGCAGGTGTGCACTTGTTTGGGGATGGCTTCCCCTAACCTGTTAAATACTGGCACGCTCCCTTGAAGTAGGAAAAGAGCTGCCTTTTAGAAATAGAATCACAGAATGTTCAGGGTTGGAAGGGACTTTGAAAGACCATCTAGTCCAACCTCCCCGCCAAAGCAGGATCACCCAGAGCAGGACACACAGGAACATGTCCAGGCAAGTTTTGGATGTTTCCAGAGTAGTAGACTCCACAACCTCTCTGGGCAGCCTGTGCCAATGCTCAAAAACAGTGCTCAAAACAGATCTCTGATGTTTGTATCTTGGAAGAACAAGCAGCAGAGACAGGAACATTGCAGGAGTGTCCTTGTCAGGACTGCAAACATCGGCAGTCATCAACACTGTACAGCTGGGATGGGAGCACACGATGCTCCACAGCCTTGGGACCCAAGAAATCACAGCAGCTGGGTAGGTGTGAGCCCTTCGTGGCTCACACAGGATCACCACCCTGAGGTTCCATCCCTCCTATGTTGGGGAGCACAAGTTAAAGTTGCCCATCTTGCCACTGAAGTGCTGATTAGTGTTTGCCATGCTGGTTGCCTCCCGCACCAAAGCAGGATCAGACATAGTCTGCTCCTGGGCTAAAAGCCCAAGAGTCCTAACTGCAGTTCTGCCACAGCTCATCTTCAAGGTGTCTCTCTCAATTTCTCTGCCTCCATTTCCTCAGCTCCACCCTGCATCTGTCCTAAGGGCTGATTGTTTAACATTGCTGTGGGGTTTTGAAAATGTTCTGTG
Organism: Trogon surrucura; assembly: GCA_020746105.1. Taxonomy (NCBI): domain Eukaryota; kingdom Metazoa; phylum Chordata; class Aves; order Trogoniformes; family Trogonidae; genus Trogon; species Trogon surrucura. The sequence goes on along the minus strand of CM036627.1, from coordinate 15,059,640 downwards.
CTAAATTCTATCTTAAAGCACCTAAAAGTTAAACAGATTGAGTTTATTGCTTTGCAAAGCAAATGTCATCTGTAGTGAATTACTTGCCTCATCTGCCAACAAAATGCTCCTCTTTTTTTTTTTTTTTCTTTTCCACTTTTGTGGAGGCAGAGCTGTTGGGGAGGAAGCTGAACATGGTAATTTAAGGGCTAAAATTCTCTGTCTTGCTTTGGTATCTAACAGTAATGCTACTACCCCATCACTGCTGAGCCAGTAACCCAACTGGACGTCAGACCGATAAAGCCTTTATCCCAGATCCTTTACTGGAAGGAGACACATTCTTCTAAATCTGCACCCACTTTATGACTGGATGGAGGCATTCACTGAAAGGGAAAAAAGAGAGAAGATTTAATTATTTCTTACATTGTGTAGATTACAAGTATAATAGAAAGCTGAAGTAAAATCATTCCTCCCTTAACACAGCACAATGGCTCTTCTGGCACAGAGAAGGTCTTTGTTAAAGGTCTCTCTGAGTCAAGCTGCCACAGAAATCTCTGTGGGTTGTCCTCATGGGAAAAATGAGTCAAAATTATCACTAGTGCAAACTACACAGGTTTTAGCTGTCACCTCAAGGATGAGTGTAGCCAGAAATCTTTCCAAATCTGTTGACAAGTCAGGGTGCAGCTTGCGCTGTGGCCCCTTGCTGACAGTTTAGCACAGGAGAATAACTGCAGTGAGCAACGCAGTGGCCCAGCAAGAGTGGGATTGCTCTGGTCCCTCACGCTGTGTTCCTCTGCCCAGTCTCAAGTTGAGGCATCTCAATTCTCAGAAGTGAACATGGTCATTTGGGAGGGCCTTTGGCCAACAGCTATTCTTGCAGCCAGCTGAGTAATTCTTCCAGTTATATTCTTTTCCCTGCCAGCAGACGTTTTTCCGTAGTTGTTCGTTCATAATTTCGCTCCTTAGTTACTGACTCCAGGCTGTGGGAAGCCAAGAAAATGGAGACTGTTGACGTGATGGATTTTGTCCTCATCACCTGTACCACCTCCTGTCTCTCTGCTTGCCCAGAACTGGTGTTCTGGGTTCCCGTCCTTCCTCCCACAGACCCTACAGCCTCCGCAACTTCAGGACGGTGGCTTTGAGTCAAACGGAACAAGCTTCTAAGAACTTGAACCTCTTCTAGGCTACGGCTGCCAGGTACAGCAGATGCAATCTATTAGATTTTACTTTCCCAGAAATTCGTCTTGATTCATAAAACATTCAGGATTGTGGACCCCTATTTTGTCCACTCTTCCTCACCCACTGTGTAGGTTTTGGCAGTGGAAATGTGTATGAGGGACTATGGAGCTGGTCATCTTCTCTAATATCTTTGTTGGCCAGAGCAGTATTTGCTAATCCATGAGCCTTCAGTCCTGTGGAGTCTTTGAGGCATCAGGAAGTGATTTTCCAGACGAGAGGAAGAAAGTAATAAGAAAAAAAGATGTTTTGAGCTATACGCACAAATTCCCATGGATGCAAACCAACAAAATGAAGAAGAATGAATTCAATTAGAAGAGCATTCAAAGTTCAGCCTTATTTTAAGCTTTTTAAGTCAAAGCTCATGTAGCTACGCTACATCAGAGTGTCCTTGGAATTTGTTCCTTTGTATTTCTTCTTTCAAAATTAGACAGTCCTTCAGTTAAAAAGGTCAGGGCAGTCTGAAGTAAGAACTGAGAAGAAATTCCTCCTGCTGTCCTCCCTGGGGAGCAGCACTCAAGGGCGGGCACCTGTCCTTGGGCAGCTGAAGACAGCAGAAAAGTGGTTCTCAGCGAATCCTTTAGTGCTGGGATGAGGCAGAGAATTACATGGATTAGTCTGGAGCACGTGTTGTTGCTGCTGGCCCTGGCAGGGGTGAGCATGAGCACAGGCTGAGCACTGGCAGCGTGTAGTGTCACAGCTTGCAAGGAGGACACATTCCTGACATCCCTGCCCAGGACACACACATGGTGACGGAGCTGAGATCAGGCTGTTTAGCTGAACCTGCCCTCCTTTTTGGAATATCAAATATTCATATGTGCTATACATTAATAAGGTATATCTACTTCTAAATCTACTCATGCTACTTAGAACAGGGGCAGGAGCCGTTCATATAGGACTCACAGAACAATGGAAGAGGGATGCTGGGAGTTTCAGGGGGAAGATCTTAGAATAAACACTGATCTGGAGTCAGTAAATTCAGGACCATGGCCATCCCCTTCCCTGCCAACTAGTCCTCATCTTCTAACCCTAGATTTGTATGAGGATTGTCAGTTCCTCTCTTCCCTACACCACTGTCACCCTCATCTCCCGGAAGACTTCCTTGCATCGGCAGTATCAAGATCAGTGTAGCACTTGTTACGTTGGTTTCAGATTTTTTCTAGGCAGAGAAGATTTTGCTTTAAAAAAAATGAAATTACCAGATGAGAAGCTAATTTAGCAAGTTGATAATATCTGTTCATTTTAATTAGAAGACCGCACATAGAGCTGTCTACTTGAAATACAACCTGACACAACTGAAATATTCTAAAATTGCCAGATCTGATTTTTTTTTTCCAGGTAGGAACTAGAGATTACATTGATTTCTTTATAAATGCATTGGAGAAGATAATATTTCATTTTCGAGGGCATTCTTTGAAGAAGACTGACTCAAGCACTCAGAGACATGGAAAATGGCAAATATGAAAACAACTGAGTTGACAAACAGGGAAAACCATCAAATGAAAGTGAATAAAATCTGCAAAGAAACAGCCCAGTTTTTCCATCTAAACCTTTGCTACTTTTCTATAAGTCATGGGTGGAATGTTACCGTGATTCACGATGCAGAGCTTATTTTACTATTCTGCTCTCTCTCTACACATATATTCCACGGTTGGGAGAACTGGGCTTTATCTCAATATTGTCAAAATATTTCCATCATACAAATACCGTACAGAAACCAGACTGACTGGAACTGAATACAGAATTCATGGAGAGAAAAACAACAAAGATCCACAAATGTATGATAAAAATGAAGATGTACCTTCCAGAGAGAAGATTATGTAGACAACCTGGACATAAGAGAATATTCTGGTTTTACATGTACCTACTTTCTAATTTTGTTTCCACTGGAGGAAATAATAAATTATTTTTTAAAACTCATTTTCATCCAGGCAGCAATCTCAGAAACTTATTAATGGACAGGAAATGTTGGCTGATAATAATGTGGTTAAAAACCACATTACTTCATAATCATTTTACCTGGGTTCAGATTAAGATTTCAAGTCCCAGAAGAAATGATTTCTCACTCTTTTCTTTGCCAGAGAATGAGTACTTAAAACAATTCAGAGGGGAATACTCTTTGCTGTATTTAACATAGGGAAAAGGTTGAGGTAGAACATGTCACAGGGAGGTATGGCATGAAGTTGCATCTATTTTTTTTTCTCTATATGCTGAGAGAAAAAAGGACTCCACCTCCAGATGTGTTTGAGTTACAGGGAAGCCAGTGATTTTATCAAGAGGGAACAGGAGGAAGGGGAATTTTCCCTGTTTCTAAGTAAAAACATCATTTTTTTTTTCCTCACCACCCAATATGTGGGATGTACTCAATGTAAAACGAATTACTGTTCTTCAGCTGCTTCAGCCTGCACATCTCTGCCCCACCAGCTCTTTCTTAGCTTGATTTCATGCAATGCCCATGAAGCCTGTGTTCTCTCTCTGCTATAGGTGCTGTAACTGATGCAGGTTTCAAGTAATACTTTGCTGTGTTCCTTCATGAGTAAAAATCAGAGCTGGCTCCTGTGAGCCATGGCTGATCTTCACATGAGGTAGAGGCAAACCTCAGGGTTCATTCCACACACACTCTTTTGTACGAGCGTCTACTTTGATTGCAACAGGCAAAAAGGTGCCACCTACACCTGTCATCACTACAGCACTATCACTTACCCAGGGAAAAAGCCTTGCAGATGAAAACGATCCTGGTAATAATTGCAAATCCAAAATGAAAAAGCCCGAGTGACCTCCTTTTAAATATCACAGAAACCTATGGGCAAACCTTTACAATTAGGCTGTAAGATAAATATGCATCCACTCATGGTTAAATTTCAAATGAGCATGATCTAACTAATCAATTGTTGTTTATTTAGCATGCTGTAGCTACTCGAGTAAATCTAAATTAATGGTATGAGTAACTGGATTCATTTAAGAACTTGTATTTCCTTTCCTTATGCTCCACTGCTCGCTGCTGCTTAAATGGAAGCAGTCAAACTATTTTCTTCCCTGGGCCACACAGATAATACACCAATCACCAGAATATGGGTCCCAGCTGCCATCTTCAGAACTATTCCTCCAGAAGCCCAACACTTCATATGTGACAGAGCTCACGATTAAACCTGCCAGATAGCTCTGAGCTCCAGGACAATTCAAATCTGATTTTTCTAGCAAATTAAAAATCAAGTGTACAGAAGAAAAAGTAGTCAGGGCTGTTTCCCCTAGTGGGAGAGGGAAGAAGTTAGTTTGAAGTTAAGAACAAGACTTTGGATGCATTAACACATGGTATAGATGTCTTCTGGCCCACAACTAAGCCTTTGGGCTGCAGCTCAGTCTAAGCGGGATGTGACATCTCCTCCTGCCTCTGCTGTAATTCATGGAGTGAGACATTGCTTATTGGTGATTGTGCTGGGGCCCAGGTACGCATGGGATAGAACTTCTAGAAGTTGATGCCAATAGAGTTTTGTACCTCAGGGCTTATGATCCCTCCTTTAATAGTCGACTCTGCTCTCCTGCAGGTCTCCTCCCTTCTCCCAACATTTACGCCTCTTCTCTGTCCCATCCCATCAACCCATGTGCTGTGACGGGTCCATGCATGCACAGTGTATACCTCTTTCTCAGCTCTTATCTGGGGATACAGCTCTGCAATACTCTTGGCAACACAGGATGACTACAGCAACTTTCTTTGCTGTATAGCAGGTAATGTGCACAAGCCCACGTCCCAGGAGCCCAGAGTTAACATGCTCAGAGCAGGTTTCCATTGCAGGATTTTTTTTTTAAATTTTTTTTGATTCCTCCTTTCTGGAAAGCCATGGCTTGGGGGAGTTTTTCCACTTACAGTTTAATAAAGGCTGGTCTTAGGAAAGAGTCATTCCATTTTGACTACTCTTCTTTAAACTGATGTGGCCTCACACGTCAACCCTTTCTTATCAACCCTTTTCTCCCACAGTCATGGATGAGACCTTGAAGCCCTTCTTCCACTAGTGGACTCCCCTCTTTACTGACTTTCCACTCCTTGACACCCCTCTCATCCAACAGCTTCTCCAAACAGCAACAGGGAGCCCTCCACAATCTGCTTTGTACACCTGCTCTGTCGCCTTTCTAAGCCAAAAAGTACAGACTCCAGGCATTTAGTTTTACTCTAGTCCACAAAGAATGGGAACGCATCTCCTTGATCTTTTTTTCTGCTGCTGCTCTTATTAACCTGGTGTAACCAGGTCTAGGCAGCCAGGAGTGTCAATTCAGATCCAATACAAGGTAGGAGAGATAGATATTAGAAACAGGAAAGTCTTGAGTATTACTGTCATTAGTATTACTTAGAGCCTTAAGGATCCCTAGAAAATCAGGAGTAAAGGTATGCATAGCATTTATCTGAACCTTAATGAAGTAGGCGCATAAGCTGTTCATCTCTCTGCTGCTGCTCCTCTCTTCTTGACACTCTCCAGCAGGTTTCAGCCAAGTCGGGGGTCATCTTCACTGCCACCATCACTTGGTGTGCTCACAGGAGTCCATAACCAAGCCTAATATGATTCATAAACTGCATCCAGCCTCTACTGCAGGAGCAGAAACATCTACCCAAAGAAGCTGACTCTCTAAACACACAGCAGCATCTCTCCTAGAGCCTCAAATGCAAAAATTAACTTCCCCCTCCCTTAACTCTTCACTGCCTAATGCTCATGAACAGCAGCTGTTGGGAATCGGTGTCCTTTTTATCCTCTTGAAGGCAAGCAAAGAGAGGAGAAGAGCTCCTCCACAGCAGCCAGCAGCACCTGGGCATCATTTCACCCAGGCTTGGGGTTTCTGGTGAGCCTGTAATTTAGTTATCCAATTAGTAACCAAGAATAACTGCACTCTTCTCTCATCCATCGTAAGGAAGGCTGGTGCTGCCTGTTGTAACTCTATTAATAGCTTCCCTACTCCCCCCTGCTCCCTCTCACAGGCAAACAGAGGAACAGAAAGCTGGAGTTGGGGGCTGCTGCATGGAGAAAGGTGGTAATTTAGGTAGGAGCTGAGGTGTGGGATTTTGACAATACTGTATCACTACCCATAGTATTTCTGAGAATATCTCCAGAGGCTGTTTTCTCTCAACAGTTTTTTTTTTGATAGAATAGACCTTTTTATGGAAACAGCATAGCTTTCACTTAAAGTATTGAGGTTTTTGCAAGGTGAAGGTAGATTCAAAAGAGAGGAAAAAAAAGTTACTTCTGCCAGAATATTTCTGGGAGAGAACAATAACCTTCAGGACCTTCTCAAGAGTTCTGTACTCTCTATATTTTGGTTAAAATTACTCAGCAGTAATGCCAACCCTCAAAGCCTGGACTTCTTAGCCCAGCTGGATGCATGAGGGTGTAAAGCACCTGAGAATGAACAAGTGGGAAAACAGGACAAAGCAAGGAAGGTTTGGTCCAGGAGCAAGCTTGACAGTTAAAGTGACAGATCTAACTGGCAGCACAACTGCTAACTCTGTTTTAGATTATTGTTCCTTACCTTCCATGAGCACTAGTAGGCTATAAATAAAACCACAAAAATTTTACTGCCAGGGAAAGCTAATGCCTCTTGCATTTACTGGTGTTTGTGACTTTCTCTTCATGGCAGATGAAGTCACTGGAGCATTTGGTGTATGATAGCTTGAATCAGAGCTTTGGTTGAACTCCTGGCACTCCCTTGGCCATTGGATCGACGATCCTAGAATGTATTTGCAAGAGGTCAAAGGACTTGGGTGCCCACACTGACTTATTTTGGCCACTGGGCTGCCTAGATTTCTCTTACAAATGCAAACTTTGAAAAAGTCCACCCTGTTTTCAGCATGAAACATACTGAAGAGTCTTCTGAACTAGTGGAATTGTTTTTTCCTTAGGCTCTTACTTGAACTCTTCCTTTGGCTTTCAGTCCACGCAGCAGGCAAGAGCTGCCAGTGTTGAAAATGCCTGAAAAGCTTTCCCTGAGCTGCTAAAGGAAATGTTAGACAAGCTATGGCTCTGTGCACATGTTTGTGCCTGCCCTAACCTCTCACATCCATTTGATATCTGCAAATCTATTGACAAATTATTTCCTATCTGCTTTTCACAGTTGCTAGATTCACGGGATGAGAGAGCCTTCATTTCTTTGCAGGAAAGAACTGCAGTCAACTAGATTAGAAAATGTTACTTTCTGATATATATATATTTTCCTCTTTTAGCCACCCTACAGAATGAAGTGCACTGAAAAAAAATAAAAAATAATTCCACACCAGAGATATGATTTTTCTATTAACCTCCACACCCCAAAATTCTTTGGAGACATTTACTTTTTCCTGTGGATTTCTGCAGGATTTCTCTTCCATAAGAGCCAAAGAAGTTTGCAGAAATCAGCCACTCCTATATGAATTTCCTCATGCTTATATAACCGTTCATTGCTTTTAAAATTAGATTCCTTTTAAACATACAATTACGTTACAGATGAGGTCTTGCAAGGCTCAGTGGATTATATTACAGAGCCCTTCATTACCAGGCTTTGGTTAAACTCCATCCCTGTGTGTTACTCACACAAGCTTTTAAAAAAGGCTTCCAGGAGCTGGTATAACACATGGTTCTCTACGGAAAGTTGGCATTTAACAAGAACAGGAATGTTACGTGAAATGGTGCGTTGGGGAGTGGGTATTCACTGGCCCAAGTGGAGCAAGTCTGCAGCACTTCTGGGCCAAGTTCAGCAGCAAATGAATCCACCTGTGAAGCCCTGTGGTTGGTATGCAGAGACAGGGACTATTAATCAAACTTTCTGAAAGAGGGGAACAAAAAAAAAATCAATTTTGTATGCAGCAAAGGCTGAAGACTGAGAAGAAGCTCGTCCCTTTTCCAAAGGGAGATTTCCCACATTTTGATTCCATGAATACTCAGAAGAACAATAATGTGGAGCGCTGCCATCAGAGTTGTATTTGCAATTTGCAGTCAAACACAGTCCAATGCAGCTCTGCTCCTTGGGGTTTTTTGTTGGTGTGTGGCGGTGTGGTTTTTTTCTTCTCTGCTATTTTCTCTTTCTCTCACTCTTCCTTTGTTGTTTATTGTGTCCTTTCAGGCGTTAACTTCATCTCTCCTAAATATAATTTCTTACTGAATGTGATGCCATGGCAGTCGGGTCAGGATTTACACTTCCAGTTTAATAAAACTAGTGAGAAAATGATGCAAGCATAATGCAGAATGCGAATTTCAAGGACCCTTGAGTTCATGGGCACAACTGCATAGGATGGAAGTAATAATTTTGATTTCTTTTGATATGAACACTGTTCTCATGATCCTCACAGAGTGACAGTGGTCCTATAGTGCTTCCTTATAATGCCCTTTTCAACATCAGTGGTTTTTACTGCTTTCTCTGCGCAGTACATTTCTTTTTCTTTGTCAAGGTGCTTTCTTCTAAAATTTGGGGTTGATTCCAAGAAAGCTTTTATAGATATTCAGGTCAATGGGCACTTGCGTACAATACAACTTTAAATGATCACATATAAGATATAAATTCAGGATAATCAGACCTGGGGGCGGGAGGAAATAATGAAGATATAAAATCTTAAATCCATCTCCTCTTTGCTCTTTTTTTTTGGTGAAGTTTTAAGGATTCTAATAGATTCTTGTGACAGGCAACTAACATTTGCTACAGCAATCTGATGTTTGGTGTTTACTGTCTAGGGTCTGGGATTTTATCCTGATATTACTAACTAAAAAATTACTTAATTACAAGATAGCTCATGGCTACATCTAAATCTAATGATTCAAGCTGGCTTTCAGAAATGGGGTAATCTAGCAATTACTACCTTGAATTCTGGCTTACCTTGAATGAGAGTAGCCTGGCTTCAGAAGGCACCCAACAAATTTATTAACCTTACTGCAATAGTTTAGGCATCAATGCTTGCATCAGTTCTTTGTGTTGTTAATATTAGAAAATTGGGATTCGGAACTATTTCTGATTGTTAGAGGTTGCTGTGGAGTAACAGGTATGGTTTTTGGACTAGACCATGATTTTGCCAAGGTAGATGTTTGACTTTGTGCTGCTGTCCTTCTCCCTGGTGCTCTGTTGCACTCATTCTTCAGGGGAAAAGCATTCATCAAAGAGAAGATTTTTCACTCCTGTCCACATTTCATTGTCTTGTAACGCTGTTATTTTTCTCTGAATTTTGGCTGTCCTTTGTCTGGTACACGTGTGGCTTTGCAGACAGAAAAAGAAGGATGCTCCGGAGACTTCAGTCTTCCTTAGAACAGAACTGCATGCAGAGGTTGTAAAGAGATACCTAAAAGGGAAAATGATTTGGCAGATAGTTGTCTTATTAGGTTTTCTTATTCCTCTGCTTTTTTAAACTTATTCTATTTAAGTATATGCCACACCCAGTCCCATCGCAGCTCAGTATGCACATATGTGCAGACAGACACAGATGCTGTTACCAAGGTATCAGCAACACAGACACCCTGTTGCTATGATGGCAGCAAATGTTCTGTGCTTTTTATACGTGGGTCTATATGCACACGTACGTATTTGTGTGTCCACATCTGTTCTGGCTTTAGGCCTACATTCATCAAGGCAGTGGAACGCATACTTAAGTTGCAGTAACTAAACGTGGTGAAAGTTAAGCACATGCTTAAACTTGCTTTTTGATGGGAACCTCATTAGCCTAATAAATCTGGGAGCTCAAGGGCAGACAGAAATTGTTGCTCTCCATCACAGTCTCCCACTCACTGCTAATGCTGTGGGCAAACAGGGCCAAAAATCCTGCACTTTTAGAGCTGAGTAATTTTACTGTGCCCTTCTTCCTGGAGCCTCACAGGGGTTTTCCTTGGCCATCTCTGAGCTATACACAACAGAGAGTGTCAATACTTTTGAATTTTGCCCGCAATCTGAAAAGCTTGTTGAATTATGCTTTCGTCCAAACAAATACAAATATTGCCCTTCATCATCTATAACCCCCAAACCCTTTTTTCGGATAACGAAGCCAGTTTGCTTCTGGCAGCCATCACATTTCCCTGCGCAAGGCCAAGCCTTCCCAAGTTTACTAGGTGAATATAAAAAAATAGTTTTCATGACCAAAGGGGCCATTATCTCCTCCATCTATTTCCCATCTTAACCCCAGGTTGCTGCCCATGCCAGATTCCTGTGTGAGGCTGGTCTCACGTTACAGCAAGAGCCTCCTTCTCTCTGGAGGATGCCTGCTCCCTCTGACCCCGCAGAGATATAATGATGACTGCAAAGCACAGAGTGCAGCAATTACCCAGGCAAGTGTCAGGAGCCCTGTCTGCAGATTTATTTACTCTCTCCACTTTTAATTTTATCCTTGTTCTGCATCCTATAAAGGTCCCTGTCATGCCGCCAGGCTTTTGGTGCCTGTTATTTATTTTATTTACTGTTGAGAAATGCGAAGATGTGTAAATCCGTAAATAGCTAATGCAAGAAATATTGCTTCTGTGACATAAATCTGCGCATTTCATGGCTCTTGCATCAAATGAACGGTCCAATGGGCCAGGCAGCTCCATCCAAGTCTCCCAGGACCCCGTGGCATTTAAATAAAACTTTGCTTTCAGGGTTAGTGGGGGAAGGGGAAACTGAATGAGCTACGAAAATACAAATTAAACTACACTACTATTGATTTACAACAGCCTGGGCTACGTTAGACAGCTGATGTGTCTGTTCCGAGACCTTGTCTTGTTACTTTTACATTAATGTAAACTTCCTTCATTTAAAAAGAGAGCAAGAAAGGAAAAATCAATTGGAACAGAGGACGAAGATTTAATTTAGCTGGGAGGAAATCAGATCAAGGAAGGAAAATGATGGAGATAAAAGTAACCCCTGTCCCAATGCAGAGAGAGAGAGGAGCTAGCTGTCTGATGTTCATTAGAATTAATTAACAGCATTCCGCTCCTCTGGGACCCAGGGGGCTTAGAAGGGTGGGATTTGCTGCTGTTTTAAGAATGAATTTGAAACAGACACCAAAGCAAAAGTGAGACAGGGATACCCGCTCTTTTGTTTTTAAGAAGACAATGGGTTGGAAGATCTAGATTCAGACAGAGAGGAGCGAGGTGATTTAAGCACAGCCCTTCCTCACCACAGCTCTGGTGAAGGACGGTGATTGATGGGTTATTGTAGTTTACAGGCAAGAGAGCAGAAGACATCACTGAATGTAACAGGGAAGGCAAAGTCTCAATTAACAGAACTCTTGCAGGTCTGGGTAGATCTGCAGCCAAATGAAAGAAGATGGATTCCGGATAATGTACCTGAGAAAACGAGGTTTATGTGGTTCACGCTATGTATGAGACCGACTGTCTCTTTGCCCGTGGCTCTCTAAAAATTGTGATGACCACTGACTGATTTGATTCAGATATGTGAATACTCTCAGAGATATTAAGTTCCCAGAAGGAAATAAGCTAGTAAAGTAGAAAAGCATCTGTATTTATGTTCAGGCTGATACTAGGGCTGAACCCACATTCCTTATTAAGCACTAGAGAATCAACATGAAACAGAGCTATTATTAGCATCCCAGCAACAGGAAAAAACTGCAATCCAGACTATTAAACCCAGGATAATCCAAACACCAGACACAAAATGGCAGGAAAGATTCCATAATTTTTTTTTTTCCCCTCCTCATCTATCACCAAGAAGTCCTGCCAGGAAGCCTGCTGGTGCCAGCCCTGGAAATCCTGTGCCTGCGCTCAGCATGTGCTGGAGGAGAAAAGGCAGCCAGGGCGAGAGGGCGAGCTAACCAGCAGACCCGCTTCCAAGAACGCGGTAGGTAGGCAGCTCAGTACAGAAGGACATAAACTTTGCTTGTTTGTTTTGGATTGAAAAGGAAAGTTCATTTTAAGCTTCACCAGGATTTTTTTTTTTTTTTTTTTTGAGGCATGGAAGAAATCAGCCTTTACCAAATGCAGGGGAAAAGGGACTTTTCAAAGCCTGGGGGCGATCAAGGCTTAAACAAACAAAGAGTCACTGAAAGTAAACCATGCCAATGTACTTCACAGATTCCCTGTTCAGAAAATTGTGCCCGAGAATAAACAGTTCTTTGGCTGTCGAGATATTACAGGATGTTGGCAGCCTAAAAAAATGAAAACAGCCCCCTGAATAAAGACTTTCTGCATAGCCTGAGCTGCCGTGCTCCTGCCCTGTGGTCAGATTGTGTGAGTGCTCTCAGGATGGTGATGACTGAATGATTTACAAAGTTTGTTTTTCAAAGGGTGCCTTGAGATGTACGTCTGTACAGCTGATCCCAGCCAGCCACGGCATCAGTCCCTGAAGACTGTTCCCATGTGATGTCTGTTCATTATATAAAAGCAGAGTGGGAGCCACTCAAATTTTTTACTGCCTCCCCTATCAGTTTAGAGAGTGGTCGCATGTGAAAAAGAAAAAAAAGCAGGTAAAGCAAGGGGATAGGGACAAAGTAGAAGATCATTTTGGTGCTTCTGTCTCTAAGTAGAGCTGTCCCTCCAAACTTGCTGCAACCTTAAGCCTTCAGAATTGCCACTTGCAATCATCTTTGGGAAGATATGACATTGCTGGGGAGAAAAGGCCTCTTTGTTAGGATCATTTGCTCAATGGAACAGCATACACAAGAAATACCTTAGCTGGACTCAGACTTGAGAAGCAAGAAAAGGAGGAGGAAGGAACCTCTTGGACTGCACTTTGACAATCTGAAAATTTGCCAGGCCTTTTGGCTACCAAGCGGGATGAAGCATGGACACAGAGCATGATCTGAACTTGATGGGTCAATCTCTCTTCAGTGATTCTAACACACTAAATTCAATCTTTAGTTCAGAGAGGTGACACAGAGCTGAAAATTGAAGCTCAGCTCTAGAAATTGAATCTCTGAAAGGCAAGAAAGCAGCCAGGCACAGAGGAAAAAGAAAATAATTTCTTAAATATCTTCCCCTTTGATTTCTCTAGCCAAAGCCAGTGTTTGCCAAGAGATAATCCACGCAGAGCTTTCCCTCCTGTGTCTAGGAAAGTAATCCACTGGCAGCCAGATTTTGAAACCCCAGCAGCCAAGTATGAACTATACTGCTGAGCAATATCTTACATGACATCCCACCTGCTGCTCTGGCAGGAGGGGGAGCCCTTCCTTCCCTGGGGAAAAGGAAATTTAAGCTGGGCCATGGTTTGCACACATGAATGTTCTTGAAGGCAACAGTCAGTGTGTGGTCATTTAGTGCCATTGAGATGTCCACCTACCGGGATTAGATGCTCAGTTGCCGGTAGAACTGAAGATAAGTAGCTCTCCCACCTCATACATTGTGCAGAAAGCCCAGCCAAATTGTAGACCTCTATAGAGGGCCTTTAATTTCCAGGGCTGCCGCCTGCCTTGGAGCTGCTGTGGCTCTCTGAGACCCAAGTCCATGGCTCTGTGTAGTCCTTGGAGCCAGTTTCGGTCTTGGTGTGAGGAGTTCTGCTTCGTCCTATGAAGACATAAAAGTTCAGTCATGGATTTTATTGCACTCAAAAATATTCAGACAAGAGAAACTGAATTTCTCCTTTCGCAGGAGCTTTGGGATTACCTCACTCCCCAGCCTGGGAAAGTTCTTGCAGGCATGGTAGAGATTATCAGTAGTAGTTACAACAGTATCTATGCATTGTATTTTCAAGCATCTTGCTTGAAGCACTTTGCAAAGAACTGATATTACAATAATAAGCAACAATTTAGAAATTATCATCAAAGTGGAAAACCAACATAGATAAAAAACTAAAGAGCCAAAGGGCGTCATTAGAAGGAGGGGAAGGTTTCCCTTTAGAATGCAGCTATAATGTAGAAAAATGCCTGTTCATAACTAATTTTAAGCTGATCTCTCTTCCCTTTGAGGAAAATCTGCATTACAATTTAACATTACAATTTCTGTGTTAGAATTGAAAAAAGCAAACAGAGCCATGAGGCTTCTGGTTGTTTTGAGACCACGTTTACCCTAGTTCTCTCCTCTTGGATCTTCTATATGTTTAACAGGTTGTAAAGGCAAGCACAGCTATCTCAACTGCAATAGGAGTCAAAAAATGGTTTCTGGTCTCACTGAAGTGGAAGATTAGGACTTGGGGCAATAGTTGAATTACTACCAGCCACAGTTTTTCTGGATGTGACCACACAACCCAACAGCAGTGACACAAAGAGAGAAGCAGGATAGCTTTGAAGTATTATAGACACAATTTACCATGCTTCTTATGTTACCGTGACCGTACAGATTCTTATAGCTATCAAAGTTTTTCATTAAAACCCATTTTTTAAGAGAACATTTGTTTTCACTGGAGGGAAAAATGTTAAAGACATATCTATGGCTTAGTGGTGTTGATAAGGCTAGGACTCAGTGATCTTGAAGGTCTCTTCCAGCCAAAAACTGTACTACAATTCAAGGTTTTCCTTCAAAGTCTGGGCTTGTTCCTAAAAAAATAACTGGAGTCTGAAAAGGGAATATTTTAACTTTCAGGTGGAAAATACTAGCCATTGACTGCCAATTTTTCAGCTTAACACAGAATAGGAAAAAGTAATTACAATATTTTTTGCAAGGAAATCAACACCTTGCCATTAGAAAGACAAAAGTGTTTTGTTTTCCTCTTTGGTGAAGTCTTTTCCTCTTCCTCCAGATTATCTTTACTAGGTTGCTTGTATAAGATATTTTCCTTTCCTCTGTCTCCTTGACTGCTGCAGAGGATCCCTTTCTGATGCTGTTTTCCCAAAAATGCTCACCCCTGTAAGTTTAACTCCTACGCTCAGGAGCTGGAACCCCTCGGTGCAGCATGAGCCCAGCAAAGCCCAGGCTGCTGCTGATCCAGAGCAGTGCTCTGTCATTCTGTCAGCTGAGCAATCCTCCCACGGGCACCAAACGCTTTATAAGGCAGATTTTACAACAGTTTCCACGTTAAAGGTGTCCTATGCTGTGCTATTTGTGGAGTTCAAGGACAAAAGAAATCTTTATATATTCTCAGCAAACTTCCGATGCCAGACATCTCTAAACTTCATCCAGTTAAGCTGAAGTGAGCATGCAAACTGCTATTTGACTAATGCAAAACTTCTGATAGAGCATCCAGTCTTGTTTTAAAAACTATGGAAGACAGAACATCTGTGACACTAAATTATTCTGCTGCTTAATTATTCTTCCTGTTTGAAAGTTTGCATCTTATGTTCAAATCCTTTTTACTTATTTTTTTGCATTTTGATGTTTGTCTATTTTAATATTTCCCCCAGAACCACACACACACAAATCCAGTCATCACTGGTATTGTTAAACTTTCTTTTTGGTATTTTAGAATTCCCAAGTTCCGGCAGCTGCGTATTTTTTCCTGCTGTCTTTTCATTCTCACATCAATTCTCCGTAGTTCTTGATGTGATGATTGTCCAGATCTCTTATTTTCCACGCGTAACACATTGTGTGTATGTATGACATATATATCTTTTATGTATGTTTAACTTCTAGCAGCTGGGGCTGAAGCAGGATGCCAGCTAAATCAAAACGTCTTTAGCCTTGGATGTGGGGTGGTGGCTCTGGTCCCCTCGATTTGAAACAGTGGGAGCTCCTCGATTTTTGGATCCTATTTGCATCTACTGAATTGTATCTGGTACTTCCGGGGACTATGCTGGTTGTTTAGTAAATGCTGTAGAGAATTTCAAAGTCGTCGGCAAAGCTTCTTCTGGAGGTAACCAGGACAGATCCTTCGTGACCTAGCAAAGGTGTTTCTGAGTGCAGCCAGGACTGTCTTTCCTCTCCTCATCTGAATGGCTGAACACATTTCAGCCTTTAACAGCTTGATGAGGGAGACAGACAGGCTGGCAGGCAGAGCCAGACCCATCACGTGGCTCTGGAGAAGGATGACCAACGAAGCCACAAGTTCCCCAATGCCACATTGTCAAAAGCAATGTTCCCATTTAGTCACTCGCACTCAGTGTCTTTCAAGCCTCATTGAACTCTAACAGGGGTAAAAATCTCTGCGACGAACGTTATCTTCATCTCCAGGACGGAGACGTTTAGAGGATGTCATTGCCATCGTGCGGACTGGGGGTAAGGCTGAAATAACTGCTGCCAATCCCACGATGAAAACAGGATGGAGGAACACTCTTGACAACAGGCAGCCATCAACGCTTCCAAAACTATCCTCTGAAATAAGGCCACTGGGTTGTCCCTAAATCTTGTGCTGCACGTGCATCTCGCTGTGAGCTGCTGGTCTCTCAGTGTTCGGGGCTGTCCGGAGCAACGAGCGGTGCCGCAGCAGCCAGGACCCTGGCTGAGGGTGACAGCTGGAGAGGCATCACTACCTCCTTCCTCCCACTGCTCCACGCCAGCTACTGCTCCCAGCTACAGCCAGCTTTTTAGTTTGGTTTATGTGACATAATTTCCCCATAAAGGAGGACTGATTGTAAATCCAGATGGAAATGGAACAGTTTGCGTGAAACGCGCTTAATTAATTAGCTAAATGTTTGCAAAGTGCTTTGAAGATGTAAAACACCATACAAGTGTTAAACAGTAATAATAATAATAAAATAACAATAATTAATTTCCCCAGGAAGCGTTTGTGCAGCACGTGCCCAGAATATTCCTATCTGAGACCATAAAAAAAAAATAAAATCCCACTTTACCTCTGACATTTTATTGAGGGCTGAGTACTGCAATAAAGTAAATTAATTCATTTATTCATCCATGGAGACTTGAGTTTGGATCTAGTTTAAAATGAAAATAATGGCCACAGTGCCCATTAGTCAGTGTGACAGAGAAGGACTATACTTTGGAGCAGTTATGCAGATAGGGCTCTTTAATGACGAGGCATCTGATAAGGGGACCAAGTATCACTGCCTTTCAGTTTTCTTTTCCAGAAAACCAGTGTATCGCAGCAATAGGGGGTCCTGTAGCAGCTCAAAGTCAGTGCTGTTCTGAGCATTAACTGCAGAGGAGGCAGGCAAAAACGTGGACTGCTCTGTATGTTTTTATATATTGCTCCTGGCTGGAGCCTGGGAAATGCTGCTGTGTTGGTTTTGGTGTTTGCGTTCACTTCGATTTGCTTTCTGCAAACATTTAGACAGATTTCTGCATGCAAGAAGATGGTGAGAAGAGGAAGCCTTTGCAAAAGCTAATGCAAATATGCATTTTCCCGAGGATTTGCTCTGGAAGTATTTCAAGGTTGCCCCGAAGGCTCTGTGGGTCTTCAGAGCAAATCTTCAGCTCAAGAGCTCAACCTTCCTTGTGCTGTATCACCAGGATTGCACTTGCTAAAGGAAATTGGGCTAGATCGTCCTCACTTTGAAAGAAGGAGTTGACAGTACAGTGTTCTTCCCTCAGCTTTGTGACAAACTTTCACTTGAAATCTCTCAGACTTGTTAACTTACCCGTGACATCCCACGAAGTACGGCTGCTTCTGCAGGTCATTGCAGAGACTCAACGGGAGAGTGGAGATGCTCTGCAGATGGTCTGATCTTGCCTTGAAGTTTTCATGCTTTATACAAGCACAGAGAAGGATGGTGAAACTTTATGTCATTAGTCAGCAGCTTATACCCAGAGCATTAGAGATTCTAAAGCTGAGGAGATAATGTGACAAAATTAAAAGAATGACATGAATTAGTGGGAGACTGACTTTTCCCCTTGGTGTTAATTCACTCCCATGGCAAGGGTGCACTTTCAGAGTGCAATCAAATTCATTAAGAGGTTTTGATGGATATGGAGAGACAGAAAAGCACCATTTATTACTCGCGGAAAGATTCACAAGCCACAAGAAGAGGCCGTTTATGGTGGCATAACTGCAGGAGATGTCATCTGTCATGGAGCCTGCATGATGACTCTCCCTCCCCAAACCGGGAACATTCAGATTGCAAGTGAGGCATTAAACTTCTCTCCAGATCCTGGGTTCAGGAGTTTACTTTTAATCTGTTTTAGAAATACAAACTGGAAAAGGAAAGTAGGAGGACCGTGCTGCTTTCTGCAGAATGATTCTGCCACCCAATTTGACAACAAAGAGCATAGGTGAGATTCACCTGCCTCAGATTCACCAATTTCAGAACAGAATTTTATGATAAAACACATCTGTTTTGTTCCAAGTACTCTTCTGTATAGTACCATGTAACAAGAGGGACTAAAATGAGACACTTGAACAAAGCCAAATCTGGGCTTTATCTTCACGTTGATAAGCAAATGGTGTCACAGCAAATGGCTCTAGATGTATGTTAAATCTTGTCACTAAAGCAGAGGAGGTACTCATTCTCCATCAGAAGTAACAAGAAGCATTTAAAAGGATTCCCGAGGCTGGCCATTCTCCCAAAGTAAATCCTTAACTCTTCACTAAAAACTGGAAGAGCAACTGACAGTCATCAGTGTGAATTTTCTTGAAGATGATGCCCGGAGTAAGAAGCAAAAGCTGAAGATTCCGAGCATGCAAAAATAACATAACGTCACCCTGATTCTGAATCCATTCTGCTTTTGGAGAGAAGCAATAGGAAATTTGAAGTCTCCACACAACCCCAGCAGCTCTGACTGAATAAAAAGAACAGGATTGACCTGCTGAATTAGACCATTATTTTACTGAAAAATTCCCACCTAAGGACTAAAGGACTTGGCCCTTGGAAATCCAACTTATATTTGCAGAGCTGTCTTCTGACCTTTTCTGTAAGTCAATGTAGTCGCGAGCAGTAAGATCAAAGGCCTGATGAATGTCTGATGTGAAGAGAAAAGAAAAGGCTTCAGGCTCTTTCCCTTAGAGACTGATGAACACTCATTTCCAGTTAATTTAATAGGATATATGCTGAAAAAGGGACTCCTGTACACAGTACATTGAACACAATCTCTTAGATTTTCTCTTCCTAAGTGGCTGGTCTGTTCTAGTGAGTCTCCGTGTTAGCAGACACTAAATATTATGTTTGTCAGATGAATGTACCTCTTCAGAGGCTCAGTTTGCAAGGTGCTGCATGGCTCTACGTTTAGAGATCAGACACCCCCAACATGCTGCCGATTTGGGATGGATATAGAAACCCAGAGACTTGCCTGGTTTGGGACAAACAGAAGAGATGACCCAAACCTCCAGATCCACCTTTATTCTGTCTTTGGGTAGTGGCAGCCCGTTGGTCTTTGCAGGCTACTGTTTTTAAGTAGCCATCCTACAGGCTGCCTGCTGTGCCTTGCAGACACTGCCCACTTCAACACAGCTTCAGCTAGAAAAATGGAGGTGTCAGCAAGAAAATTAACTATCTCAGGATCTTCAGTCCCCCCCTGCCCCTAAATCCTGTTGCTAGCCTGAGTGGTAATACATTAGTGTTTAAAACACTTTAGCTTTCATCATCCATTAGACTAAACATCCGCTACTCATTTATTTTCCTTATGCGGTGTCATTGTCTTCACAAGTCTGAATGAATTGATTTCTTCAGATTGGGATGGGTATCATGAGAGGGTTGTATATTCCCAGTAGATGAGAGCATGAACTCAGAGGTGTGTGAAATAAATTCCCATCCAGAGAAGGGGGAAATGACAATTCAATAAAGAGCTACCATTACAATCCCAGAGTGATAGGAAAACCACAAAACTGCACATATGTGCAACATGGGAGCAAGTTGCTCAGCAAGTTGTGCATGCTCCATCACTGGAAGTTTTCAAAGTCGGGTTGGGTGGAACTTTAAGCAAGCTGATCTAGTGGAAGATGTCTAGTGGACTAAATGATCTTTGAAAGTCCCTTCCGACCCAAACCACTCTATGATTCTATAGGGTCTCTTTAGGTAGAGAAGTATCACTACTTGCATTTTATAAGTACAGTGGAAATCCAAGATGGAAGTCAAATTATTTGAGAGTGATCAAACAAACTACATAATCCTCAAGAAAACCCAGGAATTTTGGATGTCACTCTTGAGCTCTCCCTTCTCAACCATGTCATTATCTAAATCTGTTAAGAAAATAAAATCTACGATAAAATGAGCTTCAGTCATAAGTCAGTAAAGCTGAGCTGGCAACAGGTCCCTCAGTTTTGCCTCTCCAAGATGAATCATAACTCAGGAAGACAAGTAAGGTTTAATTTCTTTCCAATAAAATGCCACCATTGTGTTTGACAATGATGGGTTTTGTATACTCAGACACACACACGTGCAAATATGCATACAAAGTTGTTCCATAATAACAGGTTTTCTGGCTTGGTCTTAAAGCTGACATGAATCAGAAGATCAGGAGCTTCTCCTCTGCTACTTTATAGACTACAAATAAGACTGCACTTATCCTGATGATCATTCTACTAGGCCATCATTCACAACCATAAGATAGACTGCCCCTCACAAAGAAAGGACCTATCCAATGCAAGGGAATCTGTAAAAAGGAGTCAATATGTCACTCTGAATATGCTAATGACCCAAGGAACACTTATTTGTCTCCCTTCCTTCTTTAATTTATCTAGTTTTTCTCTTTTCTGATTCCTTTTCACCTGCTCAATGAATGGAAATTGCACTGATAGGGAGGCAGAGATACCAGCTGCTCTGTAACTCTCTCCATTTATCTCTCTTACGTCCTGAATCAGTCAGGTGCTTATGTGCATGCTTAACAATAAGCACCTGCTTGAATCCATCCTTATTCAGTGAAAAATTTAAAACTCATTGTAAGCCTCACTGATACCAAGGGGAGTTAAACACAGTTAATGTCATGCTTAAAACTCAGCCCAGACAAGTAGTGCTTTGTCAAGTCTTTATATGGCACTGGATAGCAGTGCAGAACTCCAAAAAGCTGCTTATTACAGTTGTTCATAGCAGTTAAGGGCAAATACCTTGAGGTATAATTAAGGAAACGTATCTGACTTCAGATCTTCGTCACTCACAAGCAAAATTTCAAGGAAGCTGAGAGAAGGCAGCTCAATTTGCTCTCAAAAAGTCACAAAAGCTCTGAGGAATAAATGCACAAAAATGGTGCTTTTAAAGTTTTCAGGCTAGCAATTGCTCACAGCTGCCATAAAACCCAGACAGCTTCCATATATTTCATTTTACATGCCTAAAGGCTAAATTTACATGCTATGAAAGCTGAAGGTAACCTAGGGATGCTGTTTTGGAGCTGCTTACCTGCAATTTCCAACACTTGAAAACCATCATCTAAGGAGACCATCTGAGTGGAAACTATCCAGTATTTCAGTTACTCTCCTGGCTGAGGTTGACTGGCTGTGGTTACTCATCACTGACACAAACAGTGTGTTTGCACGTCAACAATGGCAGAAATAGCCTCCTGGACAGTGTATAATATGCTGACTACACAAGGCCCTGTGCCAGAATACAGGGACTGAGGACTCCAAAACTGTACCAGCAGTCTGTGTATCCTCAAGAACATAACTAAACCCTCCTGTTTCTGCTCTGAAGAAAATTTTCCCATGGCATTTGTAAAAGCTATCTGTTCTCCAGAAGATAATTGACCATTGCAGAAATGAAGAGGCAATGTCTAACGGGAGGTATCTAATGGGCAGATGAGGAGAGCAAGCTGAACAGCTTGGTGTCTAACTGTTAAAAACTGGCTTTGGTTGGGCTGCCTGGCTGAACTGTCAACAGCTCGCCCATTAGAGAGCTCAAGATGTTTATCTCTAGGTTTAGGGCTCTTCATCAATTTTCATCACTCTGTGGTTCCTTCTAATCTGCTATAACCTTTGCCTAATCTTTGAACGTGTCAGAAGGAAGGTGTGCGAGAGCTGTAGAAAAGAAATAGATCTGGTGACGGAAAACATTCAAGCCTGTATTTTTTTTTTACTCTTAAATGCAGTCACTAGTGCCCATATCACTGAAAAAACACCAGGAAGTCCTTTCAAAGCAAAAGAGTCTCTCAGGTCAGGTGCTAACGTGGAGGGACCAGGACACTGGAGCTTGCCATGCCATCTGCAGGCAGCACCCTCAGCACCCCACTTTCTGCTCATCAAGAAGTCTTACATCTTGAAAGAGCTCCCAGGGAGCACAATTCTTCTGCCTAGAAAAACACTCAATATGGGCTGGCCACCATGGACTCTGCTTCACACCACCTTGCCTGCTCAAAATACCTGCCAAGATATTTACGTTCGGCTCTTGCCACGTGAAAACTTCAGCCAGGGCCACGTAAAACAACTTTGCCACGCAGCACCAGTGAAGCTCCAAACTGGTAAAACAGGCAGTGAGGCAGCAGGCACAACATTCACAGGAGGTTAATTGTGACAACACATCTTGGAAAGAATAGCAGACACCATCACGATCACCCAAATCTTGCCAAAGAGCTTGTTTGAGTTCCCTTCGTTGCCTTTTTACCCATACACAATTGATCACGCACACAAAACTGATGAACGACTACATGGAAATAAGCACATGCATGCTAAATACCAGATAAACTCTGCTGCTTCTGTCAGCTGGAACAGAATGGTTGGAGTGTTTCTTATTTTCCCTGTTTCTTACCCACACAGCAAGCATCGGGATACTAGATAAGAACCTGTACAGAAAAGGTAAAATAGTAAAAAGGGAACATAAATACCTGAAACAAAACCAGCCACTTTGCCCAGGAGGAGCTACTGTTTCACTTCAATGCCTGCTGAAGCTGTGGATTCCTCCCTTGGTCTCAGTGGTGATTTTCTTCCCTTAATTAATCAATTACACATGTAACTGTGGTCCATTAGCAAGGCAGATGACTGTCTTCAGACACTGATTACTGGTTTTGAAAGAGCCCAAATATGTTTCAGCAGGATGAATAAATTTCCTCCATGAGGTTTTAATGAGACCATTTAGCTTTTTTTCTTTAAAAAAAAAAAACAAACTTAAGAAGTGAAATGGGCATAATAAACCAACTCCACCTGCATCATGCACTGGGGAAAAAACAACAGACCCCAGTTTTAGACCCTGTCTGTACTTAATTGTACTTGGAAGAGTACATAATGGAGGACTAATGGTACCTATGCGTTTAGTTCACTTAGCAGTGCACAGGGGATGATTTCCTACACACAGTATAGCACTTTAGTTGGCTGTTTTATAAGATAATGATCAGGACACATACATTAGTAACAGACTGCCAGGACCAGCACGTCCTGGGTTATAAACCCCAGCTGGTCATGATCATAGTTATTAATAATAACAGTGATCTGCATTTCAAAATCACATCTCGATGCAGGAGCTACCAGAGTCTGTTTATATAATATGCATATTGCAGTAAGTCTAATTTCATCTCTGCATAAATATAGGGGCATTTTTCAGCAGCGGGGCATGTTTTCAAAGAAGCAAAAGCTCAACAAAAATTCTTAGAGCAGCTTAGTGTGCTGTGCTGCATTCAATTTCAATTTCAATACTTCTCTGACATCTTCCAATAATATACATCACGTGTCTATTTGTTTCATTAACCTGTTACGGACAACAGGAGCTCAGGACTTTGATTTTAAATCTCATCTGAGGGTCTGAAAGTCTCTACTCTCCAGCAAGTTCTTGCCCCGGGTCACTGCTACTTTTACATGTTGATTTGTATTTACATATTTTGTTTGGAGGCTACATTGTATTTGCTTTCTCCTATCTGTTTTGCTTCCCAACAGTGAGGATAGAAACAATAATCAACACGGAACATCAGCCAGAGCTCACAGCTGCCCCCACCCCTGTTACCTTCCCTCAACATTTTTTAACGTTTTACTGATTATTTTTCAAAGTGAGAGGCTTAAAGCCAGGAAATTCTTGAACTCAAGTGCTAAAAATATACATTTCATATAATGCTGAAAAGAAGACAAGGTGTTCCCCACTGTACCTTTGCCAAAGCATCTCTGAAATCCAAATAAATGAAACTTCGTAATTCAATGAGCATTACCAAGTAGATGGGTACAAGTATCGTGTCTTCCTCCATTGGATGACAAGTATATTGGTCATATTCTGGGACTTACTCTGGTAATTGTTTTCGATAAAGGAGGCACTAGGACCTTTGAATCTTTGCTGGAGCAGTGTCCTACATCCCTGCTGGAACATCTCCAGAGCTCCTGGTGCTGCCCTGAGCTACAGACTCCACTGGGTTTTCACTCCTTTTTTCTCTAAGGATGTTCAGACACCACTGAAGAGTGAGATGTCAGGAATATATGGATAAAATGGCCCCAAATCTGGGATAAAGACAGCTCAGTAAGAAGCAATTTGCATTGTAAAGAAGACTTATAAGTATGCAGCCTATTAATAAATGCCTCCGTTTGTGACAAATGTCAGCAGGCTGATTGGAGCTGCTTTGGAGGCAGAAGGGGTGGCAATTATCTATCACCCCGGAAGATGCTCGCCAGAAATGATTCACGTTTCATTTTGAAGGGTAGGTAGAACGGTCTTTTCTTTCATTTTGTTTTCTTGATGAGTAATTTCAACAGGAAAGTCCTGGTTTTCAACAGCTTCAGACTTAAGGTCCCCTCTGCAGGCCGTTTGCATCTCCCCAACCCCTCAGCCCTATTGCACTTTGTGTTGCACAAACTTGAAAGCAAAATGGGGAAAGCATCAGAGACAAATGGAGAAGATTAAGTCTTTGGGCATTTATTTAGCTTCAGAGCTATGATGGCCAAGGAAAAGCTTTGTGCAGGACCTGGAAAGGCAGCAGTCTGCCAGTAAGTACTGGCTTTTTGTTTGACATTAGCTCTGGAGTGGGAGAAAGGCCAATGTTACTGCCGACTCCTTAGAAAAGACCTGCGTAGGCATCTGTTCAGCTCTCTCTAGGCGTGAGCATAGATAGCACCAGGGTGGGAAGAGAAATACTGGTATCAATACAGTCAACACAGATCCTGCACAGTGCTCCACTGAATTGACTCAAGTCTTCTGGAGTTGTGCCAGTGCAGTGTCATTTGAATGTGTTCATCCAGCTTATTTTGTGCTTAGTTCTGGGAAGAAAATTTGAGTGTAACTGAGCATCTTGAGTGCAGTGTGTGTAGCTTTTGTAATTTCAGATGTGTGTTTGTGAAAACCTGGACCTGCCTCTAGGAATTTTCTTCAGAGAAAAGTTTTGCAACTACCTGAGCCTCACCAGAGTTTGACACTTTTAAACAATTTTCTATAGAAGTGCTCTTAATGAACCCAAGGCATTCAGGGGAGGAAACAAGTTCTCACAGAGGCAGAAAAAAATCACTTTGTTTCACCTGACGGATTCACTCTCAGCAAAAAGCCCATGAAACAGATGCCACCACACTGTCCTTGAGTTGGGAGCAAGTGAAACAGAATTGGCCACTTCCACAGAAATGCCTGTGGATGGGATCTGTCCGTACTTGAGACACCACGAATCACAGAAGACAGACAGTAAAGTCAAGTGCAAACATTTCAGCTTCCTCCATCTGTCCCCGCAGATGCATCTTAAGCTGGAACGTTTGCAAAGAGAGCCCAGGTTCATGCCACCTGCCAGTGGCTGAATCGCCAAATCCTCAGTCTTATTCATAGTCAGTGGACTTGGCTCTTTGCAGGAATGGGCTTTCTTCTAGCAGAAGTGATCACACGAGATGTTGTGACAAGCCAGTGCCAGATTTCATACCTATCCCAATCCAAGCAGGCACTGACTGCAGGCTTAGGCCATGTGAATGGTTTTAGATTCTATTATAAAGGTACCAGTTCCTTACTGTCATCAAGACCTCCCCATCTCTCAGGCCGTTCAAGAGGCAGTAATGGCACAGTTATCAACACCTTCACATTCTCTGTTTTGTTACCTCCAGTACAAATATCAATTACACAGTCTGACAAGGAGAAAATGAAATTGCAAAGTGTTCGGCTGCAGGTATTTAGTTCAATGATTGGGGCTGTCTTTAGAACACTATAATGGCACCATCTCAGCCAGATAACAGAGAGATGGGGTATTAAGTGCATACCTACACTTTGAATTTAAATTAAAATTTGCTGTGATTTAAGATATTATCTCCTTTGAGGGTCTATATTTTCCATGGAGAAAATAATTATTCTCAGCTAATACTGTGAGACTCCAGGCTAGTGATTAGTATATTTACAGTAGAGTATATTTGCTTCCTATTGTTAAAGACTCAGGTACGTTATTTACTTCACAATAATCTCAATCTGGAATTAATTTTTCACTTGAAAGGACATCTATTCTTTAAAGCTCATCATCACCTTGCCCTGCTTTTGGTTGTGCTTCAGTTTGGAAGTTATAGATTTTTATTTGCAGAAGTCCTTATCAAATGCTTGAAAGTCCATCAGGAGGTTACCTTGACATTTTTTTATGAATAGTAGTAACAACAATGACAATAAATAAAGCTAAATTACATCCAAAGCAAAACAAAGTAGTCACTTGTGAGTTGTAATCACAAAGATAGGTAGTTTGAAAGATGCAAGGACATAATATACTTACTGGCAGCATCAGCCCTCATGTCTCATTTCGAAACCCAGTTAATCGGGCCCCCATCCAAGGATTTTACTTGTAAGTGTAATGTCAAGCAACAAGTCCTTGTTACAGAGTGAAAGGGGAACATCTGGATTTCTTCTTCTCAAAATCCTGTCTCTAAAGCCAATCTAAGGCAGTATTTCAACCCCAGTGGACATCAGAAGGTTGCAATAATCACGGTCATGATTTAGGGACACACCTGAACTCCTCTGTGGTACGACATTCACCCAGAGCTACTTCTTTTTTTCTCCTTAATCAGCATTTGTCCCACACTAGTTTTATACCGAACCTTGACCTACGGAGATAGGGAAACTGGCTACTTAGAGTTAAATTTGCACCACTTAAAAGAAAAAGCTGTTTTAACTGGCCTGGAGGAAGGAGATGCTGCAATACTAGAGATAAACACCAGCAAAATAACAGAGCTTCAGGACATTGAATAGCAATTGGCATCCCAAAACCAAAATCTCTGAAAATCTGCCAGATAAGGTCTCTTGGGCCCCCAATGCAGAGATGACTACACATAGAGCAAGAAATCTGCCCTAGAGACCAAAACAAAGGTGACACTATTCCTGTCCTCTTCCAGGTGGGATGTGAAAGGGGACAAAGTGACTTAGCAAGGTTCTACAGCTGGGCTGAGCCAGGGCTGCAAACTCTTTACCGTCTCTTTGGATAGGGTCACGTTAGGGCTGTAAAAAAGTTGTTCTGAGATATATATAGGCCTGAGAGCTCAGTACACGGCTGGTTTCTGTGGAGCAGTTTGTTGTTCAGGGGTCTAAGGGAAGGAACAGGGCTGCTGGGAAGTTTTCAGAGATGTTAGCCTTATCCTGAATAAGAAAGGATAAAAGCCCTGAATTTATCATTCAAAAACATATTTCAAGAGGCTGAGTACAATATTCTCTTCCAAGTCCAAAGCAGAAAATGTCAAGGCTAAGAAAGGGCTCCCTCTGGAGAAATAATACCAGCTTCTTCTGAAACCCCACAGCTGGCCCGGAGCTTGCTCCAGCTGCTGTCCTGCCCTCCTCCATGGAGACAAGCTGCAGCCCTGGGAGGATATGTCATCCCCAGAGTAAGTCTCTTTATTCTGCCAGGATTACAAAAGAAAGGAGTGAAGCCACTTGAGATCTGGCTTTGGTCTCCTTGCAATTAGGTCTGTGTTTACCAGAGAGCTCTTTTGTTTATTTTCTATGATGAAGCAAAATCTTTCCAGGGAAACCTAAACTCTTGGTTCTCAGAGAGAAACCATCAAAACAAAATCCATGGTGGACAACAGCAGCTGCATCCAGCTGTGGTGGGACCGAGCTCATAAGGTCAAGGAAAAGCCTCACTTAACCTGATCACAGCTATCAGGTTGGGCTTCATGGTTTCTTGTAGAAGGACAACTGTGACGTTTGCTGGTATTTGATCAATTCTCAGCAGGCTCAGTCACTGCTTGTGCTGGCCGCTTCCTAGGTCTGTGGGTAAGACACAGGCGAGACTACAGCTTTTCTCCTCTAACTGAAACCTCACCATATTTTTACATCTCCTCTGGAAAACATTTAGGAGCTGTGGGCTAAGAAAGCCTGAAAACCATTGCACTAGCCCACTGAAGCAGAAACTTGTATTTTCTCCCCCATGATTGTATTTGCTTTGCTTGCAGCTTTGCACAGCTCCCATTTCAAAAGCTTTGACATTAAGCAGGGCTGGCTCTGTTCTAAACTTTCTAATCACTGCTTTTTTACTCCCTTTTTTCCTGACTTACCTGGAGGACCAGACGCCTGTGACGTGTACGTGATAGCAATCCCTGGCCGGGCAGGAGGTGGGTCCTGGTCCTGGGCTCAGCCTCCTGCAGACCCAGCAGCAGTCTCTGTTGCGGGCAACCGCTGCCATCTTCTGGTCGTACGGAGGCTGATTTCGAGCCCGAAAATGCTGAGGCAGAATCAGTAAGTTAGGGCTAATAATTCAGTTCTACACACAAATGCATATGAGTGTATATATGTATGCAGGAGTAGATACACATGTATTTTTATAGGTGAAAGAAGTGCTGAACAATAAATTTATATCTCACTTGGAATTTTTTCAAATAATACTTTAAGGGTGAGTGCAGTAATAACTGTATACATTTAAAATGTAAAAAAATATATATAAGCCCTAACGGTTTGCATTCATATGGGCCAACACACCTGCAAGTTCACCAGTTAATTTTCCTTGCCCACTGAAAACAGTAAAAAAATTAAATGTGTGGGAATCTCTTTGGCTAGTTCTTTCTGGTTTATATACATCTACTTAAAAGAAACTGGTCTGAGAAAGAGACTCACTTAATATGAGCCTCAAAATCACATCAGTGTTAATGCCTTGGCACAGTGCTCAGTCTCCAGCAATTTCTACCACAAGCTGGAAAAAACAGGGCTCTGCTTCCCAGCACCTAATGTCTATCTAAGATGTTGCTCTTCCTCTGACTTTTTAACAGATGTTAACTCAAATTGTCAAGTTAGATCTCAACTTTAAGAGTACCAAAGCCATTGTCTAAGATATAAGAGCACTGATAAAATGATGGTCCAGCTTCTCATTCTAACTCAAATCATATTTGCAATATTAAGTCACTTCACAGTTCAGAAGCATCACTCAGATCTATTGCTGGATTTAGTGGCTGCTGGGAATGCTGTCATTTCCAGACTTCTTCCTTCACCAGGTAACCTTTTGTGACAGCTTGGGTCAACCTGCACATTCAGGGAATCTGGGTCATTTAGTAGTAGCTACAGGAATCTGTGCCAGAAACTCCACAGAGTGAGAAACATGAGATGGTCAAGGCAGAATCATCAATATGGAAAAATAGGAACACAGATTTGCAAAGGTTTTCTTATCATCCAGTCCGTCCCCTGCTGTCTCAGGCAACTACGCCACATAATCCTGCTCTTAAATTCCCTGCACCCTACTACTTTAAAGTTAGTCAGGGTTTGGGGTTTTTTATGCATAGTTTTTACCAGCAAGCTCGTCTGAACATTCAAACATTGGATTTTCCTGTTTACTGAGATTTCTGCCTTATGCAGAATGTCAGCTAGCCTGGAGTAAGGGCAACTCGAAAGCACCTCCAAGGCTTTCAGTGCAAATCTCTGACCTTTACTTAAAAGCCCACTTCTTAGAAAATGCTTTTTGATGGTGTTTGCTAATACGGTAGTTTCCTACATAAAGGCAGAACACACAGAAGGGGCTTATGGACTGTTGACTCCGTAACTCTGTACTCTGCAGTTGAATATGAGCCTTGCAAAATTCACAGCTGGCAGCTCTCACCTGAGACCAGTCCTTCCCAGCTGCCACCTGAGACCAGTTCTTCCCAGTTCCCCATGAATGCTGCTGGCTTTGGGTCAGCCAGTGGGACTTCAGATCAGATGGGTCCTATGGGACTCTGATGAACATGAGCTGAGGAAAAATGCCTGATTTAGCCTCCTGATGATGGAGGTACCTTCCTTTAATACATTTCAAATATTTTCTGGCTCTTTATCTCTCACTTGAATATTAGCTTCAGCATGTCACATAGTGTGGACTAAGCACTGGTTGACCTGACAACCTTTCAGCATCTGACTGTCTTACCAACAAGCCAGAGTGGGCTCAGAATCAAAACCCTGCTGACCTGCAGTAGATCTGGGCTGCATTTTGTGGAATACGTAAAGTTGAAATTCATGCAGAAACCCCACAGTCTGACAACCAAGCTCCACTACTTACACCACAAGCTCTTTTCCCACACAGCTGATGTTGTACAGGTCTTTATCACCCTGTTCAGAAAGCATGAGGTAAATAGATTTATACAAAGAGCTGCAAATAAAAAAAAAAAGAGCACAAATCCGTGAGAGTGTATGCTGTGGTCAGATGGTGCAACAAGCTACAAGCAGCAGCACTTTTTTCTAACATATGCTTGTTAATTTATCTTTATAGTTTAGCTTTCTGGTTTTGCATGGCACTTAAAAATATTTCATGCTTCCTCCACCAGAAAATTTTTCAGAATAAAGATTTTCTCATGTGGTGTGTTAGGAAGTACCCAGTATGAAAAAGTGGTGATAGAAGGGAGACTTATTTGAAGTGGGATAGTTTGAGAGAGCAAGGACATGCAAGTAGCAAACATCAGAGGAAGTCCTCACATTGTCAGGGTAAAAAGTCATCTGCAGCAGCCCTTGTAAAAGGACTCAAAGTGCATATTAAACACAAACACTGCAAGAGTCATTCTTTTTCTTCCAGCTTTTTAATGTGACGGAGAAAAAAAAAAACAAAGTCCATTGGAACAGCTGTGATTTCGAGTGACAACCAGACACAGATCAAATAAAAAAAATAAAAGAAGAAAGATTTCAAACGAAGAAAAGGAACCAAGGGACTGGAATTAGGTATTTTACACACACAGTCGACAGAACATCTAAATGAAACATTTCATTAAATGCACAACACCGGGTGTTATTTACAGTGGAGCCTGCAGTGTGTGTACATTTATACAGCACTAGCATCACATACAGCAAAGAAATTTCTTTCATTTTGTTTCCTTCACAGTTCCCAGGCTCGATTCTTCCTAAAAGCAGCATTTTCTAATACAAGGGTGAGAAACTGAGGGAGAAACTTGATGGAAATATAATGAATGGGGCCCAAATCTAAAGAAAACTAAAAATACACTCTCCAGTTTTGTGTGTCCTTTGGAAAGTAAAAAGACATAAGCGGGGAACATAACCGAACCTAGGGCCTCATTAACAGTATCAGAGTATACTCTGTTGTTGGAGGTCTCAAAGCAGGACCTGGAAGAAGACCTGCACAGCTGCAGAAAGCTCAGCTCCATGCAGCCTTGCTCTGTGCCCCTGTGTAAACCCAGCCTTGGAGCTGGACCGCTTCCAGGCTCAGAGAATATCCCTTCATAGAATCATAGAACAGTTTCGGTTGGAAGAGACCTTCAAAATCATCGAGTCCAACCTTTGTCCTATACAATTAAACCATGTCCCTCAGTATGAAAATTTTCCAACACTTCATGTACCTCTCCAACATCACTGAAGGACATTGGACTGCTTGACCATTTCCCAAAGTGCAGAACATCAGGCTCTGGATATGGGGTTTCCAAGAGTGACCCCTTCCTTAGTCCAAAAGATCTGTACACCACTGTTTGGAAGTCACACAGCATTTCAAGGGTTGAGGGTCATATGGGCGGGGAGAGGATCACTCCATCCAGCCCCAGGCTGCAGCCACCACCAGTAGGATGTAGCAGAGACAAAGGCAGTGGCAGGAGCTGTCCTGCACAACTGAAGCAAAGAAATAGGAGTACAACAACTAGTTAAATCAACAGGGAATATAAGGAGGCAGAACTCTTATCATAATAACAACAGTCTCTTGTAATAGTATCAACAGTGCTCTGAATGTCTGCCTTTGCATGCTCAGCAATGAACTCCTCCTGTGACCCACGTACACTGCTCTACAGATAAAGACTAAGTCACAGCAGGCCAGTCAAGTTCCCTAGAACCACCTTGCCCATGCCACAAAGTGGACTGGTTTGCCACGCATGCACCAAGAGGTCCATCTGTCCTCTAGAAGATGTCTTTGGGATTTAAGGCAAGTCCCCTGTCTTCATCCTCTGTGTCCCTGTTGCAGTAAAGCCTGTGAATCCAAGGAAACAGTGCTGTGCAGGGGTCATCAGTGGACCTGAGATCAGCAGTTTTCCTCTTCTCTGTGGATGGTCCAGTGTATCAAAACTCCAAGACAGGAAGAGAATTTGTTGGGGCAAACATAGGCAGGGGGAACCACTGGAGGAGGCCTGCTCGCCCTTGCACTGTAGTGCAATGCTGATTTTACAGTAAAAATAAAGCTGAGTTGTCAGAGGAGGCGCCTGGTGAGAAATCCCTCCCTGGAGCGGAATGTTCTAGGGCTCTGTGGCTTGGGCTTAGCCTAGCACATAGCCCACAGCTTGAAACAGAGATCCAAATCAGCCAGTGCCAAGAGGACTGCACCCATCAACCAATTTGCTCTGGAGAGCAGTAGTGTGAAGCCTACACTGATATACAACATGACAAGGACAATAAAGAAACACATCAGGAGTGTTGGGTAAGCTTTGTTGACACTGAAGTTGGAGGGGAGACATCAAGACCTGGTGCCACAAAGGCAAACACCTGAGCTGGAGCTCTTGCCCTGGATTTCTCTGTTATGGAAGGAAAGGAGCAGGGCTGTCCGAGCAAGCCACCTTCTTCTCAGCATGGTGCCTGAGCATGGCCTATGCCTTTTGATCGAGACCCAGGGCAATGACATCTGACTCATAGGTGTCTAAGGCCAGGTGATATGGCTTCCCCTTACCTTTTCCTTTCTTCCCTCTCCATTTGTTGTCGTCCTTTCCCAGGCCCTTGTGTACCAGCTGCAGTGTGTCTTTGCCTTTTCCTATTAGGTTGTGAACTCCCTGCTCAGGTCGGGGATATGAGCTTTGTCACGACACATGTACATCATCCCTTAGCCCTCAAGTGACCAACCCACGCATTTTAGGGCTGCAAAGAGTTTCTATGGGTAGCCCAGATAACATTGACAACAAGATCCTATTGCTCTTTACCTTGTCCCAGCTAATCTCTTGAAGTTGAGGTTTAGCAGCCTGTGAAAGAGCCATTCTGTAATGAAAGATTTCTAAGATTGAGTACTTCCTAACAATATCTTGCCATTTCTATTTCCTCAGGACCTCAGTTTCTTCCTTCTCTGAAAATTAACAGAGAAGTTTTGCAAATGATCCATTAGTGTCACTTTACAATGGCAATGGAGAACACAGATAGTCAAGTTTGCCATCAGAGAGTTGGATGATATGTAAATAAGAGTGCTTCATAAAATAAATGAAGGTAAATCCTGGCTCCACAGAACAATCCCAAAAATGAAACAATTTTTTGCCCCATTACAATGTAGTAATTGGCGTGCACAGCCCAACAAAATGGATTAAATATAAAGACAGTGTTGATCTTTTGTGTTGAAATACATATTCAGCTGCTTCTCACCAAGCAAAAGGACCAGACATTCTTTGAGAAAGCCACATTCTGGGCTGTGATTCTCAACAGTAGCTGCGAACTGCTGCCAAAGGACATAATTACCTTCACTCTTACCTTAGAGAAGGAACCTTGCTGTTTTGAAGACAAATCAAAAAAAGGCCCTAAGCTACCCATAAAATGAAGAAATGAGGCATAATGAGTTCAGTTATTGTAGCAGCATGTGATTTTATCAACTACATAAACCTCAGAATAAATCTCAAAAATCCCAAATAGCCCATTGTAGCCTAGCTGCTCTGTAGGTGTTTATCCCCGATTGACACACAGTTAAAAGTGATGCTCATTAGAGGGTTTTGCCTTTGCAGCAAGGTTTTCCTTCTGGTGGAATAACCAGGCTCTGTGTCCTTGAGCTGTCCTCTACAGCAGCACCAACTCCCACAGCTGTGTGGGGCTGGCCCTGGGGTCAGCTCTTAGCGTATTTGACTGTCTCCGTGCAGCTGGAGGCAGAGGTGCTAGACTGGATTTTAGCCTAGCCCTGCGCATTTTTCTTCCAAAAAATAAAATAAAAAAAAAATAAAAGGAGCCAAATAAAACTAAATAGGAAGATCCTTAGCAAAAATACCAAAGAATTTTTTTATACCCTGGTGAGACAAATTCCCTGCGTTACGTGACAGTTTCTGATCAATTCTGGTCTATCGCTGAGCTTGTTGAAGAGGTTTAATTAAAACTTTCTAGTCAATTGTGACCATTGGTGTGTTATTTAACGGTATGTGTTTCTCTTGCTTGCCAAGAAAAAATATAAAAAAATACATAAGATCCTTTGCTTCTAGGTGCAGCAGGCCTTAAGTTGTATGATAAGAAGGGCACAAGAATTTGAAAAATGGTCTTTACTGGATATCAGACTTGCCACTTAACGGAGAATTTAATGTTCTGTGCAGTGAAAGCTTGCTGCGTGCATTCCCTGTGTTACAAGTTAAATGGCTTTAAGTAACTGTGCTTACAGTGTTTTAATGAGACCCAAGTATATAAGAAAATCAAGCATCATATTCTTTAAATAATATGGCTAAAATGCTGGTAAATTCACAGTTACCATTCTCTAGGCATAGACAAAAATTTCCCTATTTACACTGGACAATGTGTAGATATGTGGTTTACGGAATGCTCCAATATCATATCAATTTCTCCTTGTGAAAGCTGTAGGAAAAAAAATTCTTTATCATTATAGAAATATATATTCCCAGCCATCAATGCATTTAAATATTTTGTGTCTGGATATAAAGAATGAAGCGTTACTAAGTTGGTCATGACTCCAGATAATTTTGAATTAGTGGGATTAGGCTCTAGTGTCTCTCTTAAGATCTTCTTAAGGGTGCAGAATTAAAAAATTTTGTAAATTTCAGTAGCTGATCACTTCAGTGTGTGAATGTACATTTGCAAATATGTGTAAATACATATATATATATATAAAATTATGTATATATTTCTGTCCCAGACCAAGAAGGTGCCTAGTGATTCTCTATGCCCAAAGTGAAGACATTAAAGGGCTTTAAGACCCTGATTCTTCTTGAGAGAGCCAAACGCTCACCCTCAAATCCTCCAGAAATTGGGATTGTCTCACTCTTTCAGGCGGTAACCCCCCAAAACAAGCCAGCTAAGGCCATTAGCTCCGTTTGTAGCTCTTGTCCCTAATTGCTGGAGCTCACCTACATCCTCTTCGGCTGCCCCTCGTGTCTGGGCATGGCTGATGGGAATTGCCAGGGGGTGCTGGGCGCAGCAGGCGGTATCTCACAGCTCGGCAAAGGCGCAGGAAGGGGGTTGGGATCTGTTCTCCCGTCAGACACGCTCACACCCACACGTGTGTGTGCGCACACGCAGACGCTGTTTGTGTCCTGTGTCATGACACCGGGGTGGAGAGGGAACGGGTGGGCTCCTGGTGGAGGCAAGTTTAAACCCAAGCTCTCTGCAAAGGGTGTGTGGTATCTGCATGCACCAGTCATGGCTGTAAAACGGTCAGAAACTAGGGGTTTCATTTTTATCCCTTCGGGGTCTTCTTTCCCTCTGCCCTCGCTCTTTGAGGTATTGACAGAACAGTATAGAAATGGACATTTTGATTTTTCCAAACATGGCTCTTTTTTGTTGTTCTTCTATGCCTGTCCCCCCGATACCCCTGGCCTTAGCTGCTCACATCAGGACCTGTTCTCGAGTCTCTGGCAGGCGCAAAGCGAGCAGGCCACCTCCCACCAGGGCAGAGGAAGCCAGAAGGATGGGAACCACCTTGGTTATCCCCACGAAGGAGGAAAAGATCGAGTTCCCCAGGATTGCACCAATCTTGCAAAGCCCATAAAGGATGCCAAAGGCCGTTGCCCTGCAGGGAAGAAAAGCAGAAGGCAATGGTTAGGAGGGAGGTTCACAGCATAACTTCAGAAGATCTGGATGGGTAATTCTGTGAATGCTTTTGTGTTGCCCAAGCCACATTTCTAGCAAGCAAATACAGGCAAAATAAATAAATAAATAAATAGACTTCCTGTGCTGCCTCATCTCCCAAACCATTCTGTACAGGCTGTTGTCTCCAGGTTGTGGAAGGGATGGCTGTCATGGTGATGAGCTACAACAAGAGGCTGGGGGATACTGTCTGAAAGGCCAGACCTACATGCACATCCACAGAAATGACAGACTATATCTTATCTCCCTGTAATTTCCATATCCCCACACAACTCCCCGATTATAAGCCACCATGCATGTTGATTTATACTTGCAAATGCCTGTGTTGATCCAACTTAGCTGCAGAACCATCCAATCCTTAAGAGCAGTGAAAATAGAAGCAATACACCTCCTTCATCTACACGTATCTGGCATGAGCATTGACTTTTTCCACCAGAAACCGAGAGACCAAAGTCGGAGGGTGGAGACTAAAAGGAGAAACATTCTGAGCACCTTTTGTCAGTGGGGTAGAGCTCCACGGTGATCACGTCCAGGGCGTTCCAGGCGGCGATGCTGGCCCCGCAGAAGAGGCACTGCCAGCCGATCATTGCCGACTCGCTGTTGCCGAAGAAGAGGAAGAAGCAGCACACTGCTGAGATCAACATTGAGCCACCTACAGCGGGACATCAAGAGAAAACTGTTGGCACCAGTTTCGCCTGTCCACAGTTGAGCAACACATTTGTGGATAAAGATGGCTTTCAAGCAATGGTGTTTCACCCCAAAACAAATTAAACCTCCAAGAATCCAAAAATACCTTGATGTTGCCTATCTGTCATTCTCTGGTGCTGGAAACCAGCCTGAAAAATGTTCTCAGTGACCATCTGATCTTGCTGATATTCCTGCTCTACAGAGTCTCTGAAGCAAGGCTTTTCCAGGCAGGTTTCCAGCATCTCAGACTTCCAGATGGACCCAGGAAGAGAAGAGGCAAGTAAACATGAAAGTCAATGAGGAGGAAGAAACATTGTGAAGGTTTTCCAGCTTGAGTTTTGAGTGAAGAGCTGGTGCATTTCATATCATATTGAAATCACTTGACACATCTAGAGTCTCAATTAGAATAATTTACAGTCAATTGTACGAAGCACTTGAGGTCTCTTTTAATTATAAGAACATCATTAGATTTCATGGCACATTTACACAAGAGCCATAATTTTATCAACACCACCAAGGGAAAAAGTGAGAGCATTCATGCTCAGTTAGGCACAGTTCAGATTCAGAAATATTAATGGCTACATCACTGCCTTCTACCCCATTGGGGATTTTCACCTGAAAGATGCTATTTTTGCAAAATCAAAGTACCTTTCCCTGCAAAGTTCCATTGTTGCTGATATATCTCCATTTACTATCAGGAAACCAAATAATTTTGTTTGTTCATTCAGGGTTTCTTGAACCGATTTGATGCTATCTGAAATAATTTTGGATGCTGAACTGTGACAAAACTGCTTCATTTGGGATATTATGTTGCATTTTGCTAATGCAGTGCCCTGCCTATGCAAAGCTCCCATGCAGGACTCCATATCCACTTCTCTTCCATGGTACCTGGCCAAACTACACGTCCCACTCGTAGTGTGGATGTTCCCTCTACTGAAGAGGGACAGTGCAGCGTTAGGGTCACTGTGTGTGCACCAAGAGATATGACATTTGGCACAGAAGAGGGTTTAGTGAAACATGATAAAACCGAAGTCTCAGTGAGGCGTATAATGCAAAAGTGAAATCATGTTAAGCTGACCAGAAATAATATGTTCAACAGAGTGATACGGGTGGGATGCCAGAAGGCTGTTTCAATCAAAAATTCCACAGTGAAACGTTTCAGCGTGTCGTTACTAATTTTTGTCCTGTACTTCTCATTCTGCAGAAGGAATAAGAATTTAGGATTCCAGCTGTCATCTCAATTCTGGATGAAAAAGCTGAGATGCTGACATGTTTGTAGGGTGGACAAGTCTGATTCTCATTCAGCTTTATTTAATTGCTTTCCCACAGACCCTCTGGTTTGTTTGGATCTTCTCCAAATTCACCGCCTGAACTCTTCTTTTATTCTCCAGAGTACATTCCTGACACACTGGTGGGGTCATCGTGCTTACCTAAACCTGTCTGACAGTGAGGCTAAACTAGCCAATCTTCCCTCTGTTCTCAGAACAGAGAGGTGAGCTCGAGAGAGCATCATCTCTTACCTCTGAGCCACATGCCTGGTTTTATTAAACTCACTGGGCTGTCCCTCGAGGCATGATTCTCACAGTACCTGGATAGCAAGGCCTGAACACTGGTGGAAGGAACACCTGAAATTCCCAAGGTAATCATAAAGCTGATAAAGGAACTTACTCCAATAATGCCAAAGGGTGGCAACTTGTTTGGCTGTGACATGGTCAGTTATTCTACCATGCGCTCCCTGAAGCTGTTTGTAAAATCCTTTGAAAATCAGAAAACCGAAAGAGGGAACTCCTGGGCTGTCATGTAGCTGTATCAAATAATCTCTGTGAATATTCATTGCTACAGAGTGTTTGTAAGGCTATTGAGAGAGAGTGCTATGGACACCACCATCAGCTCCACAGCACCAAGAGGTCCTGCTTCAGCTCTGACCCTGCTGTGCTAAGCACTGGATGAACATTCAGGCTTTGACATAAAAGTCAAAATAAAAAAGAATGCCACAGATACACAGAACAGCAGAGTGGGGAGACAGGGATCAGGTAACTTGCCATAGAGTGGATCGCTTGCCTCATCCTTGGGTCTTTTACCCTTCTGCTCCATTTGATATGGGAATGAATCATCTCCACCTGAGCCAGCTCGGCTTGCATTGATGTGTGGAGATGCAAGACCTTCACACTGACCTTGGCTCTTCACAGAGTCATGCTCTCACCCATGACCTGTCCCACGCACCCATCGTCCCCACTCACCAATCATCTTTATCCTCCCTATTTTGTCCATGAGTAACGCAGAGATGATGTTGCCCGGCAGCACAGACAGACTGCCCAGGAAGCTGACCAGGTAAATCAGGAAATCATTGTCCTCCTCAAAGTCCAGATGACAGCCTTCCTTCTCCATCGAAAACGTGCTGTTTATGATCCTGCAGTCGATGAATTTGTGTTTGTAGAGATCTGCAAGGGAAAGAGGCAAAATCTTGATCCTGCATGGCTGATCACCCTTTGTACAGCAGCCAGGGGAGTCAAGATCAAAACCAAATCCAAGATCTGGGAGATGCTCTTCACCAAAAGAAAATACCTAGAGAGTTTTTATTTTAGCGACAAACTCTAGCTGCACGTCTGGCATATGGCAGGTGTAAGCTCATGCACGCCTTATGTTTGTGGAGCCGCCCAGATCAGTAGCCCCACATCACAAGGATGGGCAATGCGGGCTCTTGCTTTCATGGCACTGGGCTTTGTTCTCTATTTGGAGTAGAAATGAAAAGCTTTTTCAGGATAAATGAATGAATACTTTATTGCTTACAACCACCAACCACGGGCTGGTTAAAATTATATTTTAAGCCAAATCTGTTGAATCAAGCTGTTAAACTGTTAGGCACTTTGCCATTACTTTAACCTGCCAAGGTCTGAGTGCAGGTGCTTGTGCATTTCCCTTGCAGCAGCCAATGACACCAGAAGCCATGTGGTTAAAACCCCTGACATAGTAACCTGAAGCCTCCTTCCAAACGCGTCATCATTTTTTTTTTTTCCATTATCACTTTCATTAACCAGCACACACACAAACACACAGATTTCTATCATCCTTTCCCCCAGAATCTGATAAAATAGTTCCTGTTTACAGAGATAAGACCATAGCAGGAATCCCATTACCAGTGTTAATAAAAACTGTAGAGATGATGGTGCAGTTTTCGAAGAAGGTCTCGCTGGATGTCACATCTTCAAAGCGGCAATCCTCAAACAACGAATCCTCAAATTTCACTTCCTTGAATTTCATGCCAATAAACCTGTGGGGCAGGAAACAAAACATTACTCTGTGCTTTAGGGTATTCTCTATGCTATACAGCACATAAGGCTGTTTCAAGAGACAGGGCACTAACAGCAATTTCTAGGGTCATTTACAGAAAAGGTGTTTCTTGAATGCATAATTGTCCTTCCAACACCATGCTTACGTATTTTGTATTTTAATAGAAGAGAAGAGTTTGAAGAGCTTGGGTTTGTTTTTTTTTTAAAGTGAGACGGAGCTTTTAGGATTTCTGTTGGGTTTTTTATTCGTTAAAATAGTCATATGTAAGAAAAATTGCTTCAAAGGCTTAGTGTACACAAATGCTCTCACATGCAGTACTAGCCCATCTGAAGAAGGAATAATTTCACTCAGTGCATGGCATTTTCTTTGAGAACTGACCTTGCTGCCTTCCTTATTCTGCCCCTTCCTCCAGCATGATTAAACCAGACATGAGCAGAAGCCCATCGAGATGTCTCGTGAAAGGTTTCTGACAGTTGTTTATACTCCAAATGATTTTTTAAGCAAAAATGTAGTAAGGTTTTCAGAGAGAGTGGGGAGATTATCTGAGTTCTGCTTGTAACCATCACTGTTTAAGGACTATTGCTTGTTATGGGATAAATACAGATTACACTAAATCAACTGCACCAGGTGATTGATTTCTCCTCTGATTGGAAGCTTGACATGTCTGACCTGCCTGCCTAAAAGATGACACAGTATTGATTTACCTGCGAAATTTTGCAGGGACACTGAGAAGACGTATTAGTTAATGCACAGGCATGTTTGGAAGATGTAAGGAGCTTTTAAGAGCAAGCAGTATTGCTCTGGTTAAGAAGGCTATGACCATCACCAAATAAAAAGCCTTCTAACATGCACCCAGAAACTTAATTGAACGGAGCACTTACAACACAGTCCAGCATGATGGCTGTTTACACCATTAAATGAGCTCTGCAGGGCTTCTTAACTGAAGCTACTAACAGATATTATTAATGTGCAAAATACCACAAGAAGACTATTCGAGTCTTTTGCTCTGTGCAGGTCTCAGAGGTTATGGCAAAACGTAAGCTGTTCTGCATTTGCTCAGTAATACTGTGTGATGTATTTACTCCCAAAGGCTATTAGAGACCATTTTCCCGCAGTCTGTTTGCTTAGCACCTATCTTTCAAAGAGTCTTAGGCAATAGCCTGGCCTTCAATGAAGTTTTAACACACAGCCAAGGGCTGAAGGGAAAACACAGCTATAAACCATATCGAGATATATTCTGGGCCTTACTGGAATGCACTTGTTCTGGCTTTGAGGTTTTGAGCTGGAGAGGACCAATGCAGGAGAATAGTGATGTACTTCAGTTTTATGCCTTCATTTTGCAAGGTGCTGAGCACCTTCAGTTCTCAGTGAAATTTGTGAAAACTGAGCATTTCCTCTAGACATAAGGCAAGGATCCCTAAATTTGACCACTATCTACTTTTCACCAGACTTTTTTTGGTGGCTGGATAGATGGGCGAATAGGAATTATAGGGCTAGATTTATGCCATCGAGCACAGCTCCTTGCAGCAGGGAAGGTCCCCAGAAAGACATGGGGACATGTTCTGGGGTCCCCCACCAATGTCTGTCAGATATACACCAAAGAAACAGAGACAAATAGTTTCTGAGGGAAGAGAAACAACCTGGTTGGGCAATGAGGTACAGTTTCACTCTCAAAGATTAAAACCAGTGTTGACCACCCAGTGGATCCCCTCCAGATAGTGCAAGGCAGCTAGAGCAACACGCTGTCTAGTCTATCTGGGGCAATGGGAACTTCACAGAATTTACACAGGGGTGTTTTACCACCCATTTTTATTGTGATTTGGAAAACTGATGATGGCCCTGCTGCAAATCACTAAGATTCATATTGCTGTAGAACACAGAGTGATTGGGATCCAGGCTGGATGCAGAAGAAAAACCACCAGGTCGAGCCCAAACAGAAGAAGAAAGGGAGGAAAGCAATGATGTTCTGCTAGAGTGACTTCACTGACTTCAAAGCACTAAAGGAGAGGGTGTCACACTCATTCTGTAGGAAGACATGCCAGCCGCTGTGGGAAAAGTACACCAGTACAACTGGGCAAGACACAGCTCGCACTGACGAGCTGCAGGCTGGGGACCGACCGGGGTAAGACATGTCGAGGACTTCAAGGGAAAACAGCTTTTTATTTTGGAAATGCAGCACCAGAGCAGTTTCGTTACAAGTGATGGTCTGTGCTGCCCATGACCAGTAGATGTCAGCGTGCGCTCAGGGAAAAGAAGTCATCTCCACCAGAGCTGCCCGGCGCAGGTGGGCACCCATCGCCCTGTTCCCAGCAAAGGGCTCCTCACATGCATCCCATGGGTCTAGGGATGGGAGTGGTTGAGGCAGAGTGTGTGAAAAAATAGGATAAAAAGGATATTGAGTCTGT
Organism: Trogon surrucura; assembly: GCA_020746105.1. NCBI lineage: Eukaryota > Metazoa > Chordata > Aves > Trogoniformes > Trogonidae > Trogon > Trogon surrucura. Next base: position 15,017,370 of record CM036627.1, on the reverse strand, counting down.
GGAAAACTGCTTTTGGGAATCGATACAGACCGAGCATCCAAAAGAAGAACAGAGATTTTCAAGTCAATGGAGAAAAAAAAGGTCTCTGGGAATGTATTTCAGCTCACATGCACCAAACCAAATTCTCTTCACTTACTTATCGTTTCTGTATTCCCCATTTCTATGGATTTGGTTTTCCAAGGTGAAGTTAAAGGTGAAGTGTGACACTTCTTCATCATCAAAAATCTTCACTCGGGATTCATATGCCTCGTCTTGGAGATAGCGGATCATATCAGGGAACCAGACAATAAGGCCATAGTAACTACAGCAGGATGAGAAAAATACATTAGGGATGCAGGAGCCTGGTGCTGCAAGTATTACAACATTTTTCCAAAGATCTACTTCATAACTTGCAAACTTGTTCCATTCCTAATGCAAAAGTATTTCTGATACAAATTCTTCCTCAGCTCTGACACAGGACTGCGTAAAGTGTCTCCCTGCTGTAAAAACTGAGCTGCTCTTAGGAGCGTGTGGATCCATTGCTGTTCATGTAAAGCAGGAAAAATCATTTGAGTTTAGCGACATTGACTCCTTGGCTGGGAAATACAGCAATGTGCTATCCTTGCTGCCCAAGAGACCAACAGAATAGCAAGAGGTTAAGAAATTCCCCCATAAGGCAGATTTCTGCAAATGTGAGGCTTAAGTGATAGCTAGACAAAATTTACCTGTAGTTTAGATTTAGGCTCACCTGAAAAGTTTATCTAGAGTAAGGAACAGGTGAGAACCAGGCAGGGTTGTGGCAGTTTTTTTGTGGACAAGTTCAAATGGAAGATCTAAAGGCGAGAAAGGCGATATAATACTCCTCTACCGACCAATTCTCAATTTCTGATTTGTTCGAAGCATATTGTACTCTCATACAAGCAATCAATAGTTTGTAGGAGAGCAAGGCTTAGTACACAAAGACTCTAAAATAAGAACAAGATTAGTTTTGTGATAGTTTATTTATATGTGTAAATCATTATTCAAATTTTCACGACCCTCTAGTTTCCTGAAAAAGTTAGAGCACCATACCTTAAGGCCATCGTAAACCAAACCACAGCCAGCATCAGTGTGTTCATCTTGTACTGGGCTGTTAAACAATATAGCACGTTGTCCCAGACCTACAAATCCACAAGAAGCCATTAGCTGCAAGGACACCTGAGCAGACACTAGACAGTAATTTCTGAGTACATCATAAATCTAATGCCAGTAAAAAGGGCTCTTTGAGGGAAAGTCAGATGTGTGGTTCATAGCCAGTGTTTGTTCAAAATTACATTTATTGAGATAGATGACTTACAAAAAAATCACTTATTCAGCTATGTGCCAGGGTACTCGATGTGATCTCTCTGTGATGAGGTGGGGTGCATGACTAGGGCTGTGCTGATGCAGTGTCTCTCCCAGGTTCTACCAGTAAATGTGGATACGAGCCTGTTCTCAAACTCTCTGACAATTTTATCTTTTCAAATACATGTGTGGTCTCAGGACTATTTTCAGACAGAGCCCCAAAACTCATGAAAGAGCAAAAATCCAGACAGAGCTGGAGCTTTTGGAGAGGTCAGCTGAACTCAGATGGGGATGAAGCCGAGGAGCAAGAGGCAAAACAAGATCTGCTCTTCTCGATCTGTTGCAGAATATACTGCCAGGAACATGAGGGGATGTAACTCCTCATGCTCTTAACTTGCCATATAAACATAGTAATAATATAGCATCTTTATTGCTATAGCTAATTAAGAAAGACTCTCCTTCACTTTAACCTCATCCTCCTAGACTAGAAGATCTAGGAAGATTTTCCACAAAGTTCTGCATGGGCATAGGTAAGCAACACAGCATGTGTGAAAGGTTAAATTAGCCAGAGAGACAATATAACATTGTTAGAAATTCAGTCTCAGCAGGAACAAGCAGCAAACACTCTTCTGAATCCCCTGCAGGTCGTAAATTCATTTAGGCGTGGGGACAGGGAGACAATATTTATCTGTTCAGAAGGAGAGCCAAGCACTTGGGGCTGTGGCTCATCTTGGAAGCTCTGCAGAGCTCGACTGCCCTGATGCTCACAGGGGCATTTCAGGGCCTGGCTGGCAGGGTGGCAGTTTGCAGATGCACACATCTGCGTAGAAGGTGCAATCAGATAACAGCCCTTCGCAAACATCAGCAGATTTTTGGGAGTGAGGGTCAAGGCACCGTGACCTGAAGTACAAAGCACTAGAGCCCAAAGCTAAAAAGCCACTGTGAGATATTTTTTCTTTTCTTTACCTGTTTTAAAGTAGTTGTGATTCTGACCAGCCACCGCTGGTACCAGGTCCCTGTTGAGCTCTGGATTTCAATAAATTCATCTACTTGCTTTGGAGTTTTGATATAGGAAACCTTGGGGGAAAAAAAAAAAAAGGTAAAATAAACTGAAATTTCTATAATTGATCTTGGGTGGATTTTAAATTCCACTGTCTTCTGGGAAATGTTTCAACCTGATAGCCCTTAGTCTGTTACTATCTTTTTCTTGTATGTTATCAATGGCAACTGAACTAACTGTTTTAATTGCAGGGAGTTTATTATAATAAAGAAATCTGCCTTCCTTCCTTTCTTTCATCCATCCCTCCATCCTTTCTCTCTCCTTCCATGAAATAGTGTCTCATATCCAGTTCAATCTTTCATTTATTGGCTAATATGATCACGTGCCACTTTATTTCTCTCTCCCTTAGATTCCCACTAGAAATTAGTACTAGGAAATTATAGTAAACATTAGCTCTAAGATCAGCCGTTTGTATCTGCATCCAACCATGCCCTCAGTATCTCTTTCTTCAAAGACAACTGGCAGGAATATTCCTCGTTCAGCACCTTTTAAGTACAACTGGCAGAATTTCTATGACAAATGGGTAGCTGGGAATCTTTGCATCTGAAAATGCATCCTGCCATCAAGTGAGACCACACGACACAATCCATTCGCTTCATCAAAACAGCCTGAATGTTCAACACCGAACATCTGAAGTGGGCTGCTCAAGAAACCTTAAAAAACAGGTCCCAGAAAATATTCGCTGAAGAATTTTAAACAACAGACCTATTCAAGGAAACCAGATCTGTTTGTAAACATGAGAAGGAGGTGAAAATATGCTGAATAAATTTCCGTGTATGAATGAGCGCCTTGGCTCAGCTGTGGAGTCTCCGTGTTCCTCTCGCTGGCAGCATTTAAATGTCAGATCTGGGAACTGTCCCTGTACCAGCTGACTCACCACAAACCGGCAACTTCTGGCCTATCAGAAAAACACAAAACCTGGCAGTTTGCGCCTCACCAGCCGCACTGATCATCTGCCTGTGCCAAAGGATGTCAGTAACTCTCGATTCAGCTGACGGGCTGTACCTCGAGGTGCGATCTGGAGATCAGCTCTGCCTGCAGCAGTCATGACACTGTCAGGGGGAGGAATGAGCACTGGTGGGTACTGTACAGCCGATCCCTCAGTCTCCTACTCAGCCCAGACTCTCACAGTGCCCTACTTTTATATATATATACACACACACACATATGAGTTTCAGTTCTCTTGTCATGCTGCAGGACTGGCCAACCCAGCCCAGCCTTAAAGCAAACCAAAGCGAAGCAGGGACTTACAGAGACAGACTCTCTGTCACCTTTGCTATCAGGGTTCACACTAGTGAAATGGCTGGCAGCTTAAGAGTAACACACGCTCATTAAGTTCCTACCTGAACCTGCACACAACTGTCATGCACAGATACCAGATTTTAATTTCCTTGAAGGACCACTCCTGAGAGGCCCTGTTTCATGACACAGAGCCTTGCTCTCCTTGTTCAAAAAGACATGGTTTACACACAACCATATCTCCTTTTCTCCATCCTTTAAGAGCACATGTCCTCTCATCTTTAAGAGCATAAATCAAGAGCTGTTCCCTGAGCGGCTCACTGTGCATTTACAACTGAATTACAGTAATTTGCAGCTAACCCCAGCACACACCTTTTACCCAATTTTGCTATTAACAACATGCACTGATGTGACCTTTTCACAGCAAGCAACAGACTAATGAGTAATAGCCACTCATCCCACTTTCCCTTGGAGAGATTAAAGATTGGGTATGAGGCAGGTGGAGTTTGGGAAGCTCATTAGAAGGTATGTGAAGTTTAGTCAGAGTTTGATTAGAAGCCAAAATGGAGAAAGTAGTGACTCATCTCCCACATGACTAATATCTCCTGTTTGGTTTTAGTCTCTTAGAGCAGGCCAATTAAGGATGTGTGTAACTGGAAAAATCACTGGTCTATACACTGTAGAGTAACACCCGGATTGAAGAGTATTCACTGCAATCCACAGGTTCAACCAATTCTCAAAAAACCAGACCGGCACCTAACTTTAATGGTACAAAATGTCTCTCAGTCCTTCTTCTGGTTGCTGACGGAGGTTATACTGAAACAGTTCCATGGACAAATAAATTTATGCTGTGCTGCCCCAAGGAAGGCATGAACAGCTTTTATTTTAAAATGTTGATGGCTTTGTCAAACTCACCGTAAACACCCTCTCTGGCTCCCCCTTGGCCCGCATGTTGGTGTCATGAACTTGCTTGAGGATCATCCAGGCTTCATCATGTTTACCTATCTGAAAACACCAAAGAAAAGGTAAAAAAAAAAAAAAGCTGGTGTTCCCAGCTACGTAATTTAAGAAAGCATAGAGAAAATGCTTCTAGAGGTCCCATATAGTGAAGAACCACACATACAGCACTGGCTGTATTAAACACAAAGAGCTGAAATCACAGTTTGTGTTCACAAAGTGCACACTTCTGTGCTGAAGAAAGGAGTTATCCTAAAATGGTCTGAGGCAGGAATCAGGAGGAGGACTTTAAAACCAGAAGAAAGACAAGGAGAAGGGCAGGGAGATCTGGGCTCTAATCCCACCTCTGCCAAAGACTTGCAGAGTTAACTTGAGCAAGGTACTGCCACATTTCACATCTGTGAATTGGGAATGAAAAATACTTGCTTAAGGTTTCTGAGGTTCATGTATTTTACTCAGTAAAATATATTCTGTCTTCTGCTCTTCCATCAGGATTTGGTGGTTACATGCCAAACTGTGAGATGCTTTCAAAATGGCTTTGTTGGATTTACAAAACTCCCAGCCCTCGTCACCTTCTTTCTGTACCACATTTGGCAGAGAAGCACTAACCATCATTGATTGACCACACACTCTGTGGTCTTTGGGGTTTAATCAATCTTTGGAACTACTGTTGACATGTAGGAGTGGTTTTGTCTCTGAGCTTGCACTGTGCATGCTGGGACAAAGACAGGCAGACGGTGACACGCTAGAGACCAGCTATCACACAGAATCACAGAATGTTAGAGGTTGGAAGGGACCTTAAAGATCATCTAGTCCAACCCCCCTGCCAGAGCAGGATCACCTACAGTAGAGCGCACAGGAACGCGTCCAGGCGGGTTTTGAATGTCTCAAGAGAAGGAGATTCCACAACCTCCCTGGGCAGCCTGTGCCAGCGCTCTGTCACCCTCACAGTAAAAAAGTTTTTCCTCATATTTTTATGGAACCTCCCGTGTTCCAGCTTCCACCCATTGCCCCTTGTCTTGTCAGTGGACGCCGCTGAAAAGAGCCTGGCTCCATCCTCCTGACATTCCTCCTTGACATATTTATAAACATTAATGAGGTCACCCCTCAGCCTCCTCTTCTCCAAGCTAAAGAGACCCAGCTCCTTCAGCCTTTCCTCATAAGGGAGATGCTCCACTCCCTTCACCATCTTTGTGGCTCTGCGCTGGACTCTCTCAAGCAGCTCCCTGTCCTTCTTGAACTGAGGGGCCCAGAACTGGACACAATATTGCAGATGTGGCCTCACCAGGGCAGAGTAGAGGGGCAGGAGGACCTCTCTTGACCTATCCTCTGCTAACATCAGACTGCAACGTTCGGATGAATCATCTTACCTCCAGCAAAAACCGTGGGCTTTCAGGCATGAATTTCAGTGCCACCAGGGAGGCGATACAGGGCAGAGAGCAGACAAGTACAAAGACTCTCCAGCTGTGGAAGTGGTACTTGGTTCCCATACTGAACCCCCAGCCTGGAAACAGCAAGAGCCAAAAGTAAAAACACTCACCAGGCAGTCTGAGGTTTTGCTCTCCTAAAGCAGCTCTGAACTTTACAGCTCTGTATGACATGGGGACAGGCTGAATGTTTGTTATTCTTAGTAATGACAGCTCTCAGAGGCTCAATAGCATGCTCAGTGGATAACAGCAAGAGAGTTCATGTCTGGTACAGAAAATGGAACATACTTGCTCAGGCTCTGCCTTTTAAAAACCTTCTTTTGTCTATCATCTAGTGATAAGAATAGCTCCATGCAGTTGTAGGAAAGTAAGGGTGGGAAAGGGTCGAGGAATCAGGGTGGTAATTTATTACCGTGTAGTGATCTTACAAAGAAGTTTACAAAGGTTACATCTTCTCTGATCTCAGAGGTGTGTTGGAGACAGCACCTTTCCATGTCATCCATCACACGTATTTCACAGTTTGTGGAAGCAAGCTAGGTAAGCAAGATTTATTTCCAGATCTATAAAACCTGAAGTGGGTTTTAAACTTATAAGAAACAAGATCCTAATCCTGCAGATTCTCTCTCTCCTGCTTTTTTCCTGATGTCTGACCATGTCAGGTATTCCCCTGCTAAGGACTAGGAAGTACAGCATCAGTCTTAGATTTCTCCACTTTCCCTGGGCTCAAATCTCAGAAAAAATGTTTAATTATTTTTCCCCCCCATGAACATTTTTATTTGCATAATAAAGAAATTATAAAGGAATGATTTTTGCAGAGGTCTCATCTGAGTCAGTCACGGTGTTCTACTCGTTTCACTAAGTTCCAAATAGTAGTTGGAACACGGGAAATCAAAAAGAGGAGCTATGAAACCACAACACCAAAAAGTTATCTGAAAAATAAATGTAATCTAAATACATAAGGGCTTTTAAAGCAAATGTAACAGCAGATAATAGAATTATTTCAACTTGACACCATTATACAGCAAGTTTGCCAATTTGTTCCAACAATCTTTGTCATATCAATCAAAAGCATGAGCATTGCTTTATACTGAGTGTACTTTAAACATGCTAAAAATGGATGCATAGATAGGTAAATGTATTTTGTTTCATGGTCTTTGTGGCCTGTCCTACTTTTCTCAAGCAAGGTTTTACAAACAGCTGGTGTCACTGAATACTGTGAGAATTAATCTTTCCTAGTAGATATTTGCTTATGACATTTTTCTAGGATATACATGTGAGTTACAAGGAATACCCTGTGATGTACAGACTTTTGCTCCTTCAAACACAAATACATTTTGGAGCACACCCATCTACTTTTTCTCTCCCACCTCCAGCTCAGGGCAGGGAATCCATTCCACTCCTCAACCTCTTGAGGCAAAGTCAAGTGTGACTCCAGCCCACGACATGCTGGGGAGATGTGTCACCAGATACACAGCCCTGAAAGTGTTGACACTTGGCTGAGGAAAACAGTATGTGCTGTCCTCACTGCCATCACTCATAACACCCAGTAATTCCTTGATTAAAATTACTTATTTTTGATAACTGGATCATTTTTTTTGCAATATAATCTCAGTCCAGTTTTCACTGAATGTACTGGCATTTAGATTAAGAGCTCAGGCTCTGGCAGTACGATTCAAGGGGTGTATTTGAAGCTTTGATGCAAAGCAACCCTCATCAATTCTATTTACAGCCTTAGTATCAGTCAATCAATCAATCGCACAGTCAAGTCATTAGATGTTTTGTGTGCACTTCAGGTTTCTGTTATTTTCAGTGTTGTTTATGCTGGGATGTCTAAGGACTGACTTACACTGTCTGTGTGGGGTTTTGGGGCAGGGTAGCAATGTAGGGATGCAGTGCCATCAACAGGCAAAAACATAAAACAATTACCATAATGTGGGATGATGCTCCAAGCCATTGCTGAAGCAAAAATGCCACCAATCATCCAGAACATGCAAAGCCAGCTCAGGTGTTCCCCCCTCTTCTCACGAGATAGGAATTCTGAGAAATAGGCAAACACGATGGGGAGGGATCCCCCAATACTGAGGAGAAAAAACAGCACACAGGAAGAATAAGAGTCTTCTTCAACGTCTTTGTAGTTAGAGTTACACATATAAAGAGGGAAGGTCACATAGATGCACTGCACCAAAGTGATGCTTGTAGGAAGAATGCAAATCTATCTTTGGCTGGACTGGTCTTAGATTTCAAAGATAAAAAAAAAAAGCATTTTCATGCTCTGAAAGCTGAATTTCCTGTACAATTTATATAAACCCAGTATAATGCCCCTGCTCTTCACCTAGACATCTCTGTTGTTTTTGATCACTCATTTTTAGGAAGGCAAAATACAGGCAATGGGAACTGCTGAGGGTCTCATTGTTAGGGGTTGGAAGGGTTCTCAAAAGGTCATCTAGTCATTGTAGTCTCTGGCAGTCAGGATTGTGGCATTTGTCAGTCCCACTCACCTTTCTGCACAATTCAGGCAGTAGCAGAAGAATATCAGTGAGCAAACTTTCCTTCTGCTAAAGCTTTAAGGGTCAAGAGTGAGGTAATGTGCTAAACAGCCGTGCCATCCCGGCGTGGTACCAGAGGTGTATCTTCCAAGCAGCCCTTCCTTTCCACACCCACACCCCCAAATTCTCAAGGACATGTGATGGATTCACCATTTACCCACCCGAGGCCCGAGATAAGGCGGCAGAAGAGGAAGAATCCGTATCCCTGGACGAAGGAGGAGAGGAAGGCGAAGGCAGCATTGATTGCAAGTGATATGATGAGGCATTGCTTTCTTCCCAGTTTGTCAGCGAGGCCACCCAGCATGACAGCCCCCACCATCATTCCTAAGTAGACTATCAAGCCTAGGAGTGAGAGAGACAGACAGTGAGTTTGGTAACAGGGTGGAAATAGTATGCAATGTAGAAGCAAATTTTAAAGAGTTCTTATGGCAGCTGACCTTGACCTGGCACACTATGCAGTAGATATATCTGTCCCCCCAAATGAGCCATCTCGGGTGCTAGAAATTCTACCCATTGGTGAAATTTGTTTTCCTCATCTTGCGCCCATGAGCTTGCATCACTCTCCACTGCACTGCCTCATGCAATATAGACATACCCTCATTTGACCAGACCCACATTTTTCTTTCCCAACCTCGCTGCTTGCATATCCCCTGCACGTAAGCAATGGCCAGGCATAAGCAGCTTAGGATGCACGTGTCCCAGCTGTGTGCCACCAATGATACAACAGAAGTCTGATGTCTTAACTCCTCTAACCCTGCTGAGCTCAACGGGACCGAGGATGTGTCAGGAGGAGGCTCTCTCTGGCTGCTGTTTATGCTTAGAAAGCTGTGAAAGCAGAGACTGCTAAAGCATGGCTAAATCCCTTTGCAGATCTCTATCCTACCCATGCTTCCTTTGCCCTTGTCTCCTTCACTCTCTGCTTGTCCCAGCTTTATCTGAAAGGATCTGTCTGTTACCAAGACTCACCTTATGTAGCACAGCTACTTCCTTCGTTACTGAACCAACATCTAGCCTCTGACTAAAGGATAACTTACAGAAAAGAGCACAGTCTCAATCCGAAAATCTCAGGAGAAAGGAGTACTGCTTGTGCTGAGAATTTACTTTACAGCATTACCACTCTGACATTGTTAAGAAAAATAGATTCTTCTTTTTAACTTGACCTGCAACTCTGACTAGAAAATATAGCAGCTGTCCTTGGCTTTTCTACTGACAGGGCCACCTATTATGCCACCTTTTCCTTTATGTGGAAATAGCACTAATTAATAGTGCTCAAATGTCCAAGAACGTTTTTTAATTTATTTTATCTACTTTCCAAATGTAGAGACTTCAATAAGCAATAGTCCTAGGAAGAACCACAAGCTATTTTCCTTTTTGCTGGCAAAATTTCCATTGAAGCCTACAGGAGTTACGGTGTAGAAGAACAGCAGGATTGGATATTAAGCATTTAAAATGTAACAGCAGTCAGTGCTTGAGGGTTGGAAACATTGATCAGCTAGAGTGAAATGATTTGCACTGCTGTTAAGGAATAACATGTGCGAATTGACCAGTCCAGCAGCTTGCATCACATGGCCCAGGTCTTTGAAGGCTGTATTGGTCTCCAGGCTTCAGATTTTTGTTTTAGACTTGTTTGTGAACAAATCTCTGCTCATTCCTTTGAGCCAGGAAAGACATAGGGATGGAAGAGGTCAGGCAGGAGCACGTATCTCCAAGGCTCCTCTGAAAAAGCCCAGCTGAGGTAAGACCACAAGGAGACAGACTTATCGGCAGGCAGACCAATGCTACTGAAGTTTTTCTGAGTTTCGGAGTGCAAAAGACAAAGCCCTTCACGCTTTGTCCACTTGCTCTGTGTGGCTACGGCTGCCTCTGCCTTGGCATGGTATGACCAAAGTACTTGGTGACCAGGTGATTCTACTGCATGCTCTGATGGCTCTGCCAACTGCTGAAGGATTTGGGGCAGCCCATCCAAGCACACTCTTAGTGCATTGGCACCTCCTTGGCTACTAATCTGCACATCTCAGAGGTGTCTGCTGCAAGCTTGTAGTCCACAGAGCAGTAGCAGTGTCATTATTGCCACATTTCAGAAGAAGGTGGTGGCAACCACTGTGTGTCCTGGGGAGCACACTGGTGCAAGAGGCTGTTCCCAGAACATCTCCTACATCAGCTCAGACACCATAGGCAGGATTACAGTCGATTCCTTTAGGCAGCACAGTCCTGCTTTAGAGACACTGATGGAGCATGAGCACAGCTTGATATGATTCAGGAGCTGAACTACATCAGGACAGAGGAGAAAGCAGAACTCGCAGGGAGTTCTTGAAGGAAAAAGTGCTGCTTGGAGACTGGAAGCATGTCAGGTGCAAGACCGAGATGAGCTGAGGTTGAAGGAAGCTCCAAGACTCAAGAAAAGCAGCAGTCAGTGTTTTTTTTGCAATCTGTTAAAGTTTAAACCAGACAGTCTGGTGGCTGAAAGCTGCTCTGTACCATTCCACAAAGCTAGCAAAGGACTAATGCAGAATTATTTGGCAGCTGATTGCATCTTTCCTTGGATTGCAATTTCCTCTACTTGATCTGAAGTGCATTACTAAATTAAAACTATGCGGTAGAGTCATTGCAGCATTTGAAGGATGCTTGTCTCACATTGTTCAGAAGTGGGAAAGTTCAGACAAATGAAATATGGCAGGGTGGTGGGCTCACCTTTGTGACCTGTTCTGCTTTCTCTTCTATCCACACAATGTCTAAGAGGCAATCAAGATTTTGTGTTAAATGCAAAAACCCTGTTCTTGCCTGTACCAGAACCATGGCACTTGATTTTACCAGCACAATCAAACCTCCACCATAGCCATGTGGCTCTGTGCAATCCATACCCACATTCCCTGCCCTACCCTCCTGATGAGGAAATCTGAAGGTGTCTAAAGGTTTCAGACACTGATCTGCAGCAGTCAGAGAAGATATGTACCCATACGAGAAACTGGGATCTCTTTCTCTACTAACTTTGGCCTCCAGCTTGTTCACCAAAGTGCAAATTACGAGGGAAACATGAGGCAAAAAAACTGCTTCAGTCCAAAAATTTTTCTAAAGGAGGAATCTTAATGCCAGACTGTAAGGCTTAATGCTTTTACCCTGGCTCCTGAGCTACATTTAATGGAGCAGCTCAGATTGCAGCCAGCAGATAGAAGCAATGATGCTCCCTGTATCTGATACTCACTGGTGCATCGCAGCCACCCATCTGGCTGTGAGCCCTGCCAGCACCTTGTGAGCTGTTTGCAAAGCAGCTCAACCCACACCAACAGACCCCGATGAAAAAGAAAAAAATTATCTGGCAAGTTGATTATTATTATTTTTTTTCCACTCAGAGAAAATCCCTGCATGGCAGATGTCCATTCTAATCCTCTTAGCAACAGAAAACGTCCCAGGTCAGGAGGAGGTGGGGGCTTTTATAGTGTTCTAGTGGGTGATTTATTGCACCTTGGCTGGTGGCAGGGCAGTCGGCTCTCTGGCCAGGGGAAGAGTGTGCTTGGCAAGGGATGTGGTGATGTTCAAAATCAGGCATCAAGAAGCAGACTGGAGTTGCTTTTGGGGGAAATCCCCTACAGATTCTAACTGAGGAGCCCAGAATTGTGACGGAAGTGAAGAGTGTATTCTCTGCAACACAGCATCCATCAAACAGTGAGCTGCATGAAGCACAGCAGAGCTGCTACTGTCATAAATTCATTTAAAGGGTGTGGCTTTAAGTAGTCATTGTACGTGATAAACTAATGGTTGTATTGTTCCCTTGTGGCAAAGCTTAAGCCTGGGACAGCCAGACTGACAGACACCCATTTGGATCCCCCCTGCACCCTCACAGGGAAGGACATGAACTAGTAAAACAAAAAAGAAAATAACACTTACGGTACCAATGAAATTGTTGAACAATATACAGATACTATACAAGCATACAAATACATTAAAATATGCAAGATAATATGTTAATATGGAACTCACACCTTCCAGATGACAACTAGGTCCCAAACAGAAAAAAGTGCCCTAGACTGGACTTGGCAGCAGACAGAAGCATCCAAGCCTCTCATGACAATCCAAAAAAACCACCAAAAATACAAAAAAAAAAAAAGAGCTGTGCCACTCCCACCTGGTGGTGCAGAGGGCAGACAACCCGTCCTGAGGAACGCTGCTCCTGGGCAGCGCGACAGCAGGAGGCAGGAGCAGCAGCAGCACAGCCAGAGCTGACACCCAGCCCAGGACAACCCTCCCAGCACAGCAGCACTCAAGGCCCCAGGGCTCTGCTCAGGGGCCCTTTTCTACTGAGCACCATGGGAAGGAACGCTGGGATTGGGCCTCTGGGGTCCCTCCCCACAGGCACAGCTGCCCCCTCCCCTATTGTCATTGTCCCCAGTGTTAGAGCAGCAGAGAACTGCCAGCCTGGGGCTCTACACCAGGGCTTGGGGAAAGAAGGAGCAGCAGAGAACTGCCAGCCTGCCTGCTTGGCCAGTTTCTGAGGCGAAGGACCCTGGTTATGGAAATAGGTACTTCAGGGCTGAAACAAAATCACCAAGACATTGTACTATGATGGAGAGGTCTCTTTTGGGAAGACTGTACATTCTGGCCAATCGCGTTAAAACTTTGGGGCAGCTGCTATAAAATATTCTGTCAGCTGGTGGATGCTGGGACCCAAGGTGAAGGACAACATCAGGCTTTTCAGATGGTTGTGTCCTGGATTGACTGGAACCCAGGGAGGAGTGGAATAACTACTCATACAGACTCCATGCAGGAGAGACAGTCTTCTGGAGAGCACAGTGATGGTTGTTACCTTTGAAAGAGATCAAGCTCATATCAAGGAAACTGAAATTTTAAGGGGAATTAGACCAAGAAATGTGATCATTCACTACCTGGTATTTCTTTTGCTGCATTACCTCTGTCCACCAGAGATTCTACAGAACAACGTTACAATGGTCTGCACCAAAAACTTGACTTGAAACCCCGGCTTCAAACCACACAGATCTAGACTGTGCTACAAGGGCTCAGCTTCCAAATCAACACGTGCAGTGGTTAGGCAAAATGTTAAGGGCAACTCTGAATATGCCATTATTTGCAGACTCTTCTACGAGTAACAGAGTATAATGAATGTCTGCAGGAAAGTCTGCAACAGCCTCCCATAAAATTGGTGGAAAATCAAAAAGCAAAAATTCTAAGAATAAATTTCAGGTTATGACTCACCCAATGCCGAAGCTGTAAGGAAAATATGTGACCACTGACTGGGCTTATGCCCACTAGAAAAGAATTAACATACACAGAATTGTCTGACTAATAATTTTTTTAGCTTTCGTTGAAGTTGTGTGCTCCATGTTAGACAGGAATTGTGGACATAAAAGCTGAAGTTCTAGGAATAAGGAAAGACGGATACTATGTGTAGATATTTGTGTGTTACACTGTATTTTTACTATACCAATATAATTAAGATTAGATTCGTAAGGGTTTCTGAAAGAAAACAAAAAATACAAGATTTATCTAAATCTCCAAAACAAGCATGAAATTCTTTATTGACAGTTAATAGGATTAAAGTTCTTAAAAATTAGGCACATCTGAAAACAATCCCTTTCAAGTCAGGACAAGGCCTTGTGGAATAAATGGAAAATTTGAGCAGAAAGAAACCCCAGCCCAATGGGAAGAATGAGTCCCAGAGTCCTTGGGGCCATCAGGGAGGTGAGGAGGCTGCCTGGGTCTGAATCCAGGGTTGTCTCATCTCCGCTGACAGGTCTGCATGGACCCAGCAACCACAGGAACATGGAAGCTCCCACCTGCCTTCAAAGCCCTACGGTAAAAAAGTTGTCTTTTGAAGAGGGAAAGCACTTGGACAACAGAAAAAGATTAGGACCTTGTGTATCTTGCAATTCAAACTGTAATAAAAACAAAATCCACCCTTACTGGTGTAGTATCTGTTGTACATAGATGCACTTTATGGACACAAACAAAATTTTGTGAGTCAGGTCTGGACAATTTGGGAGATGGATGAGGCAAGACAGAGGATCCAATTGTGTGTAAGTAATTTAAAGAGAGGAATAAACCAGTGGTACTCCTGACTGTCTTGTGCTCTGGTGATGGCCAATGTGTCCCAGAACAGGGGATGATCTCAGCAGAGGATAAGCTGAAGTCTTTTTTCCCTTTCTTCCTGAAATTTCTAATCTGTTTTTCCTTATAGGCTTATTAGAACCCCCTTGACTTTGTAAATGGAAATCAAATGAGAGGGAAGTCTCGCCACGCTTGCCTTGCTGACTGAGCGGAAGCAGAGAGACCTCATCTACAGCTAATGGCTCTGCCACTAAGAACACGACCACCCATGTGAAAGGCAGCTTTTTGGTTTTGGAGATTTTGGGAGTGGATATAAAGCCAAAGGTGAATGCATGAATTCATAAGTACTTTAATGTGGCACTGGCGAGGCAATGGGCGCCGAACCCTTTAGCGAGCGCTGGCAGCAGGGTAGGGGGGGCTGTTTGCACTCAACTGGCTTCACAGTCCCCTCCTGGGACTTGTCCATCACTACAATATTCATGGGACCATCTGGTTCCCCCCACCCAAATCCCCTGCTAAAGCAAAGTTTTCAACAGAGGAAGCCAAACAAATCCTTTGCTATTAAGGGAAAACCCGCCCATGCAGGCTCTCATCAGACGAAATTCCCGCCGTGTTTATAAACAGGGAGGCAGCCGTCCCCATATCGGACCTACACGAGGCGTGGGGTGTTCCCAAATCACAAAACCATTTCTTTTCCCCTAACATGTCCCTACCACACAGGGTGATGATGCTCCTTGCGTTGTGGGAGCATTTCTGCATCGGGTACTGATGCTCAGGGCACGGAGATGGGCTTTAGCCAGCTGCCCTGCTGGGGGCCCGCAGCTGTAGAGGTGTAAAACAGCAGCCACAAGCCACAGCAAAGCAAGGGATCCATGGCTGGGCTCATCTGCACTGATCCAGAATGAAAAAAAAAACAGTTGAGAAAAGCCACTGAGCTCTGCAGAAGGGATTAGGATTTACTGTCATACCAGGTGAATTCAGGTCAATGAGAAGCTGAGGCCAGATTTTCTCTCAGCTGATAATAAAACATTCTCTTCACGCAAGTAAAAGCAGGGATATCGTTACACATCCTATTTAACCTGACTCATACAGCCAAGCTTGAATTGCTACATAACTGTATAATTACTAATAGGATCTTTTTTCTATTTTTTTTATCTAACATTGTGAGGTTAAGAGTCCGTAAGATGATATTCTCCTTAAAATATTATTAAATCATAAAAAGGAAAAGGGAGCCATGTGCCTGAAAAAGCGCTTTTATCCTCAGCGTTGGCGTGGCAGTTTTGCATTTATGGGTAAAACCTTTAAAAATTTTCTTGTCTCAGTTTACTGAACTGTGAAATTATGATAACACAACTGCAGCTCTGGGGATCTGGGAAGTCTGATGCTTTAACTGTGCCTTGAGTTTTTTATATGCAGGATGTTGAAAAAGTTTCAAACTATGGCACCATCTTTTATACTTGCTGTGTACTTACTGCTCTAGGCTTGACAATATGATATTTAGTCCTTTGAAAGGTGATTAAAAGCACTGGAAGATACACATTTATATTATATTTCTGCAAATAATGACACTGTGTGCCTTCCAGCAAATAAGTAAATAGAAACGTTATGACTTTTCACATGATTGTCCTTAGCAAAAAAAAATCTGTTTCTAACAGGATGTATTATGCTGAAAAGGAATATTCTGTTACAGTAAATTTAAGAAATTTATTATTATTGTAAATACTGGTGGTGAAAGCTCAGTAAAGCAGATTTATCAAATGAATACAGAAAAATAATTTTGTTACCAAACTTATTCTTAAAACTGGTGTTAAAAATTGATGAAATCAAGCTACTAAAATATATACAGTTACTGTGCTTTTCTTAAATACCCCTGCAGTCGTCTTCAAAATAGCATTTTGCGTAACAGAAAAACTCCAAATATGTGTTTTGTCCCACTAGGGATATTTAAGGCTAAAATAGCTGTTAATTTGCATCTGATGGTGAGATGTTTATTTTCAGAACAAAATGTAAACGTTTTCTAAGATGTGTCATATCCACTTCACACATTTCTTGAAACATTGTGGGCATCTGTTTATTTGTAATTTTTGCATAATTTGGCCATAATTTCCTTGATATTTTTCCGTGCTTGCTTTCCGAGGGAGGGAAAATATGCAATATGCAAAGTATTTAATGCAAAACATCCTTTTAGTGGAAGTTGAACTTCACTGGTCTTTCGGGGGCATCTACTTAACTCTCTTATTTGTCCCTTCCTGTTTCTGAAGGAATTTGAATACTTAACTGACTTATTTCCCATTTTTTTCCCTCCTGGCCTCCCTTGTTATGGCTGAGAGCTTCTCGTGTGTTTAAATGTGAGTGGCTGCCTGGAAGCAACCTCAGCTCTGCCTGGGATAACCTGATTAAGTTTCCTCAACAAAAATGTATTGAGACGAACAGTTGCTCGGCAATAAACACGAGCTCATCTTAGACACCTGTTGGTACATGGGGAGAAGGTAAGGGGCAGTAACTCATGTATGGACAGTACCTTGCTCATGACAATTTGAGGGAAAACTGTGCTTTATCTAATCAACCCTCTGTTCATTCAGTGTAGACATACTCTTGCAACATCATCACCACATGTTGGGCAGTAACTGAGGTGAAGAGCGCTTCGATTGCCACCAAGCCAACCTGTATCATCAAATCCTGAGTATTAACCAATTTGCAATATCACAACCATCGAGGGAATGGAAGCACCAAGGGAAATGAGCATGTGTTGGAGGCTCTGAGCTTTGTTACCTGTTTTCTAGTGACAGGTGGATAGGCACTTAATCCTGAAAAAGTTTTGAGGGAGATTATGTTCTTGTCTCCGTCATTAGCACTTGCCCAGCCTTTCGCTTTAGGAGCTGAGATCTGTCTGTCCAGGCACCCACAGCTGCTCAGAAAAGGGATGAAACCTTCTTACAAGGGCAGCACTTGGAGAGCAAGCTGTGCTGGAGGCAGGTCTGCACCCAGACCTTGTGTCCCTGCACTGGCCTGCTGCCTGCCAAACCTCCAACACTCTCCACTCCCTGCTGCCGCCCTTAGTTTGGCAGAAAGCCTTCCTCCTCCTCTCCAGCCCGGAGACCCACTCTTCCCCTCTTATGCCCTCCAGCAGCCCCAAACCCCTGCCAGTCTCCTCATCCCCTCACTTCTTGATGCCCTCGGCATCTTTACTCGTATCAGTGCACCACTCTGCAGTCTAAGGCTTTCTAAACCACACTTAATTCTTTTTCACAAAGGGTCATCTCACAAACCTCAGATCCAAGAGGAAACCTGCAGTAGAGAAATATCCAGCAGACAAGAAAGAAAGTTAAACAAATAAGATGGGCTGAATCCGAGACATGCCTCATGTACAACACCAATCAGTAACAACTGAGTGCTACCATAAATATCCACTTTCCTTTCTGTCTCAAACTAATATGAATCAACTTTTTTTTTTTTAGGATTTTTTTTCCCTCACATTGAAGCCACAAGATACTGTGAATACAAGCTTTGACAGCAGATCACCCAAACAAACAAGCTAAGGACAGGATAAATTGGTCTGCAAAACCAGATTTTGAAAAGTTGTCTTTGTAAGTGGGCAGAAAAGGCAGCAAAAGAGTGCTCTTCCCCTAATTAACAGTTCCACATCAGCTTGGTTAATGTGCGGGAGGTTGGAGCTAGGATTGGAAATGGACCCAAATGTCTCCTTGCTTATTCAGAGCTTATCAGAACACCCTGAACTTTCAGCCTTGCAAATACTGAGCTGTATAAGGCAGAACGAGCTCTCTAGGGAGATTTCTTGTTCATTTTTATCTGTGGTTGGGCCAGAAATACTTCAAAGACAGATTTTCTTGTGACATTTGAAGTTTTCTGACTCAGGTGCCTGCCAGAGCTTGAGCTCTGTAGAGACAGATATTTATGCGGTCAGAGTTTCAGAAGATCTCAGCTTTCATACAGTCACCAAAATAAATTACCTCCTCAGAAAAGGGCTTATCATTGCAAAGGCACCCAGCTTGGTGTCCCATAGGGACCTGGTGAATTCAGAAGTCCTTTTGAAATCAGGAAAGCGATTTTCTTTTAGATATTTGACCTGAGATATTTTGAGCTAGAATTTTTAAGTGGTTTGTGAAGCAAAAATAGTAAACTTTTTAAGGAACAGAAGTACAAACCTAGCTAACTATAGAAATAAACATCCTGATCCTCAAGTTCAAAGGCAAAAGAAGAAACAGACGAGAAAATTGTCTAGAACCTCAGTACACCAAGATGAGAGGCCTACGTAAGGATAATTATCTATCGCCTTGGTCACATGAAAAGAATGCAAAGAGAGTGGAGTCAAGGGCTGGGGTCTAATCCAAAATCTGCATTTACCTTGCACCACGCAGGGCTTCTGGGTCAGAATGTATGAGCTGCAGGCCCTGATGATTCCCCTGCAGCTTCAGTACATGTCCATCAAGACACACTTTCCCACTTCTAAAGCAGTTCTTCCAAGAGCTACTTTATTTTCCTTCCAGATGTGCTGTACTATTTATTGCATGGCTGGCTCTCACTACATGCCATGATAGTTATTTTCCTGACACTTGGAGATCTGGGAGGCTTTGCTGGCTTTGACTTATAATGTACAAAAGAAAAAGATTGTTCATCCAAACCTTTCCAGCCAGTCTCTCTCCCAATAACTAAGCCTTTGTATTTTGAACACAGGGAGATGTCAACGATGATGCGAAAGGGATGTTTCCAGTAGCATCAGCCTTTAATCCCCATGCAGAACATTAATTGCATTCTGCAGACCTAAGAAGAAACCTCCATTGGCTACTTCTGATCTAGTAGGTATTAGCAAACTGCTCTTACCGAGAAGTTGACATGCAGAAGGAACCAACTCCACAGATTATTTGCTGGTTGGGACTTTGGGCTGATGAAAAGGGGAACCTGGGCGAAGTGGAAAACTTTGGAGAACAGGATGGCATCAAGAGCTGCAATGTAACAGCCAGGGGTTCCAGAGCATCAGAAGATCCTGAAATCAGCTGGTCACTAGAAAAAAGATGTTCTAGCTGCCATCTACTGCGTTGGAAGAGCTGTTCACAAGTGTCACTTACCTAGCATCCCTTTGTTGGAACTGGATAAGCACATATCCTTCTCAGCACTGGGAAGAACAAATCCAACCACAAACACCTCCACCCCATCTGCCATCAGTGCCAACCCTAAAACAAAGAAGAGGGTCCACTGGAAGCGTCCGTGGCCACACTCCTCAATGATGTTCTCGTACTGGTGGGCAAGTTGCTCCTCATCCTCCATCCTCTCTGCCATAAGCTCAGCACGGTCTCTGTACTCATCAGCCACAGCAGGAGCTCGCTTCTTCTGCTTTTCTTTAATGTCATCTGGGTGCGGTATACCTTGGTACTCCCCCTCATAGACCTCATCATCTTCATCGTGGCCTTCTGTAACATCACTCTGAGCATCTTCTTCATGAGCGGGCTCATCCCCGCCACGGTAGTAGCCATCATTGGGTGCATACCCTTCGTAGTTACCATCTTGGTACCTGTAGTCATCTGAGACTTGGTTTGCCTCCCTGCCCCCTTGATAGAGGTTTGTGTTTCTATATCCATCATCCATTCTGAACAGAGATTTCTAAATGCTGTAGATCACTGTGTGTAAATACTCTAATATATATATATATATTGATCTCTGCAATTTCTGATATCCGTTACTTGAACATATCTTCTCTCTGTTCTTTGGAACTGGTGGGATACACAGCTTCCCAGGCTCAGAAGCAGAATTACTATATAAAGTTTCTCTCTGACAGAGTCTCACACAGCTTTTGATAATGCTTCACTTTTCAGCTGTCATTTGTGACATGCTGGCTTCTGTGCTTTGGGTGGGAAGAACTGCTGCCTGTTCTCAGCAAGAGAACAGTAAATTGCACAGCCAGGGAGCTAGGAGGATTTGACAGGTTTTTCCTGATTCATCGTGGTGGTGAAGGTCGTGTCCTGATAAAGAGGAAACAATAGCAATGAGACAGCAGTAAGGTAACAAGCACACATGCATTGAGTTTAATGCCGAACAATTAGAACACACACTTTTCCACTGAAAAAAAAAAAAAAAGAAGGCAACAGAATGCATTGTCAAAACCCAAAGCCTCAGAATGAAAAAAAAGCATTAAAAATTACCAAGTTAAGTGGGAACCAAAAGCAGAATGCAAAGTAATGTGTGGTCCCAATTTCTGGCATTCCCAGAAGTCTTGCTTTCCACATGTGGTCCTGCTTTCTACAGAGAACACAATATTTTACTGGGCTGGGTTGCTGGAACAGAGGTCTCAGGTTGCTAAATGTTTCTGTCCACCTACCCAGAGCATGCTTACCCCTGGTACCTAGAACTGGCTAATATAATGACACAAAATATGGACTTGGTTTTCTTTTTCATCCAGATCCCAAACTTAATTTTATTCAATGGTTTCTTTTTTTCCCTAGTGTTTCACCGTCTGTATGACAGATGTACAACTAGCATGCAGTGTCTGCCAAGATAAAGTCACTGAAAGTCACACCAAGCTCTGTTCTTCCCATATCTAACCATCAACAGAGGATGATTTTCACAGAGAGCAAAAAACAAAGCTAATATAGAATCACTGCTCTCTGCGGGGAAAGGCGAGGGAAGCCAAGACACATCGAAACACACTCTCATTTTGGACACCTCGTTTGTATTATTTTTCAAGTGGTTTTCAGCCAGCTGGCTCTCCGGCGTTCTCCTGCGTTCGTTGCCACACGCAGCTGTAGACAAGGAGTTTGAAAGGAGACTCACGTGGGAAACTGAGTAGAGTCACGCTAGAGGAGCCAGCACAGCGCAGGCATGCACAGAAAGTGGACTTCACTTTAAGCTTTGAACTATTTGCCTAAAGAAAGTATAAAAGAACTATGAAGTGAGATGGGCAGGCACATGTCTGTGTGTATGTGGGCATTGTTACCTACACCATCAGTTGACCTATGGAAGTGTACACAACTACATACGCTGTACATAACAATGCTACCTCTGCTCTTGGGGACCTTATTTGGCAGACAGTATGGGTTTAAGCAACATGCAGCTAAACTGACTTCAGCAGAGAAATTCAGTAGAAGCATTATCACAAAAATCTTAGAAGGGCATTGTTCCTTCTGCAAGTGCTACATTTTTTTTTGGCAGCCCAAATATTCAGGATAAGGAAAGAGCAGAGGCTTGACTTCTCTCCATGGAGTCACAGCCACACCTTGCCTATGCTGTTCATGGGAGCTGCCCCAAGAAACTTTATAAAAGCTTCCCCTGCATTTTGGTTTAGCTACCTATATATTTATGGCACGTAATTACAAGACAGCCTCTGCAAGCCCTGCCAGAGCATACTCCTTTTCTTCGACCCCTCTGCCATTTAACACTGCATTCAACGTGTTTCCTCTTCCCTTTCTTTATGCTGAATCGTATAATACATTTTGCATGAAGTTAAAAAGGCAGCAGAATAGTCTTCCAGCGACGAAAAAGAGCAATCAATAAAGTAAAAAAAAATAAAAAAAAAAGGCATTCCAATCGCGTTGGAAGGATCAGGAGCCTGCAGCTCAGGTAGCAGCAAAGAGAAGTATTTGCATCTGCAAAGGAGGTGTTAATGGGCATGGGAGTTAATACATCTGACAGCCAGCAGGAGCACTTAAGTGGGTACCTACCGCTCTTGTTTCAATGCTGAAGTGTCACCACTAATGGTTAAAAAATCCAAGGGTACTTCTGAGTTTCAGAACCTCTCAGTCTTGAAGTAACTTTCTTGATTACACAAAGATTTGTGTCATGACTGAACACCATGTTCTACAAGGCAAGAAAAATGTAGTTCCACAGAGACATATTTTTCTTTTAAAAAGTAGGGAAAAGAGACCTTTTAAAAAAATAAATAGAAAAGAACAATATGTGCTACGGAACATTAGGCCTTGCTTTGGAAGTCTTTAAACATCATGCGTTCACAGGTTGTGTTTCAAAGCGACCTCCAGATTCGGAGCAGGAAGCGCGGTGACCTCACCATGTTTGACTCCCTCTGGTTGCTACAGAAGTGGATTGAAAAGTTGCCTTGGAAATGAAGTAGTAATAACACTCATCATCAATGAAAAAACTAATCCGATTCTGGGTCTCCACAGACCAACCCTACCTATAGCCTTGCACCTACTTTTTCAAAAAGTAAAATTACATTCTTGAAGACCAAGTGTTGAAAATCTTTTTGGTCTCAATTAAAAAGCTGCCAAGGCCGGAAGCTGGGCTCTTTGACCCTCACCGTAACAGAAACAAAGAAGATTACAAACTTAGAAAAGACCTATTGAAGCATCCGTGCTCTTTCATGCACAGAGAGATTGTTATTTACCGTATGCAATCACTTACATCTTGGGCAGCATAAGAAAAAATGGCACAAGCTGATGATTCTCTTAGACCAGTGACAGCCACCTGTCTTAGGAGGAACAAGTAATTCAGAAAAAAAGTCATGGCAGATTATGATAGTTACTGGGTTCCCATGCAGTTTGTAGGATGGCAGGCTGCAACTTAGGAGTCTTGAACACTTTACTGGGATATTTCACACAACTTCTTTCCTTTCTGTTGTGACACATGCACAGGCTGATTCACTCTAGACCTGATTCTTTAACACCCTTTCACTCAGGCTGAGCTCAGCTCACTCCTCTTAGCAGCCCCATTTAGCATTTAGATGTGAAATCATGACTTCTCATAAAGATTGCAGGCTTGGATTGCTATAATTACCCTTCACAGTGATGCACGAGAGCTTGAGACAAATATACACATCATGTCGAACCTGTTACAACCTTGGGTGCTTTTCACCTGACAGCTCCCTTTCTGAGACATGCAAGTGAGATTTCAACACACAAAAAATGTACAGCTCCAGAAGGCAGATCCCGCAGGGGAGGGAGGGGCAGAGGCAGAAAAACCTCATTCCAGGTCTCCCCCGAGTAGCCCATTAACCTGAACGTTGGGCACAAAAACCTGAAGTACCTGGGAATACACTTCCTTTCCTTTCTTGCAGTTCTCCATATCACAGTTCTCATTTCTCAATACATTACCTTGGTTTTTCTTCCCCTCTAAGTAATTTTTGCACTGTAGCTTTTCCTCTGTATTCTGCATCATATTTACCTTAAACTTATTTCCTCACCAGTCTATCTCATCATTTATCCTGATGCCAGCAAGCACCCTCCAGTCCTGTATCCTGCACATTCTAACTTATTTAACAGCAACTCTTTAATACACACTATTCACCTTGAAGTTTTCTTGCACTTCTTAGCTCTTTAGTCAGCTCAGATGTTGCACACTTAGCCAGGAATTCAGTAATTTGAGCTCCGCCACTAAAAATAGTTACCCAAAGTCTTGGATATATTCATGGTAGTTCCACTCTAGGAAAAGGGACCTTCAAGAAAAGGAGCATAACACTGGCATTTGGCCCTGTGAAAGAGCACGTAAGGGAAGTTCCTGGCATGCTCAAGTGATGAACTGTGGGCTGAAGGGCAGCAGAGCTTGGAGGGGAAGCATAGAAGGGTGAATTTCTTGTACCTGGCACTAAGTGAAGAGTCTAGGGCTTGTTAGAGAGTTGAGCTGTAGCAGGGAACAGACCTCATAGCAAATCAGTGAGCAGGGCAGTTATGGAGAGGTGGTTTCATATGAAATGTGTTGAGCCTTGGGGTACGATGGAATTTCTGGAAAAGTGAAGAGAGTAGGGTTGTTTCTTTGTGGGAGCCGCGGGTGCACATATATCTGCAGTGGGGAGAGCCAAGGCGAGGATCTGACATGCAGAGCCTTCTCTTTGCCTTTGCATGCTCAGAAACATAAAACTCTCAATGTCAGCAGCTGAAAGGAGAGGTTATACAAATGCTGAGGATAAGGAGCAGTACAGGGATGCTACAAAAATGTTTTCAAGGGATCTTTCGCATTCACCAGAATAATCCTCGTAAAAACAGATGGCAGGACAGCTTAATATTCTGCCTGAAGGACAACTCCTGTACCAAAACATCCTCACCCTCAGAGCTGGCAGCAATGAGAAACTGCCCAGATCCTACAGTGACCATAAGGACACTCTGCAGTCATAGAGCCGACTGTAAAAAACACCCTTAGAAGAAATTTTTCTTGCTGAATGATATGTTTTTGTGAAGTTCTCATCTCAGACTCTTAATGAGGATGCAATTAATGGATCCATTTGTATACAAGAAGGACCAGATTTTTGAGATGCTTAACAACTCGCGTCTCCCAGGGGAGCAGTATGCAGGATTTCAGGCAGTCAGCAATTACGCAGATGTTATTAAGACAGACTGAGTACTGTGGCAATGTCTGTCACTGTATTGCTTGCTGGAGGTGAAGTGTTGCGGTGCCTGGGACGCAGCTCTGTGCTGCAGGCTGAGCATCCTTCGGTCTGTTCCTTGGCTTCTTGGCATCTTTGTGTCCCTCCAGACTGCACATCACGAGCACAGCCTTCCTCTGGTAAAAGGTTGCCCTTTTCATTGACGCCAAAAAAAGAAGGTGCATGGAGAGTTGTTTCACACTGAAAACCAAACATTTAATTTAAGAAATGCCAGCGTGTCAGCTGCTTGATCCATTTTTTATTGGAAACATTTGTTGGAACTGGTTTTTTTTTTTCCCTCAAAAAAAATCAGGTTTTGAAAAACTGGCATTTTCTCACCAATAAAAATTTTATCAGAAAGTCTCCAGTTTTGCTCTTATGGATATCTTATCTCAGGTGCATCTATAAGAAGGCAATGTAGAGAAACATAATATAGGGAAAGTAGTCCTGCTAGTTATATGCATACAACTAAAAGTATCTGAACTCTTTGCTGTGAGGCAGGAAAGGGCTTTTCTTCCACAGGGTTCTGATCACTGGGGGTTTTTTTGCTAACATTAACATTGCTGCTGCAGCCACACAATTCAACATCCAGAAGAGAGCTGAGCAGTATCATAATTTTCCTGGACAGATGGAAAGGCTGGGTTCTTGGCAGGGATCCTGCAGAGGGAAAAGCAGCAAGATCTGGAGAGAATATGTATGTGAGTGAAGCTAGAAGAAGGAAATATTATTGATCCACAAACTATGGGGAAAAAAATGACACCTACTGCTCAGTAATAACAGCAGCTCTCGCCCTCATGTCTAAGGATTATAAACCCATTTCTGGACATCTGTGTTAGAGCTCAGCCATAATCCTTACTAATTCTTGCTTGACTTTTTGCAACTCTATTTCACTGCCAAAATAATAAAGAAAGAGAGAGAAAAGTCTCACAGCATAGGACTCTGAAACACTTTCAGAAGAATTTGGTTGTGGGGAATATCAATCAGAAAAAAAAAGATTAAAAAAAAGAAATAAAGTTTATTGCCTGCGATTTAAGGCGATGGTTGTGTCAAAATAGGTCTTCAGCAGTTACTTTCCTTACTTTGCCTTTCCATCAAATATCCTAATCAGATAGTGGTGAGGAGAAATGAGTCTCTGGAGAATTTCCAGCAGGATGTTTTTGGATGTGAACATGGGCCAGTGAACAACTGTAATTTAATGAGATGAAAACATGTTCTCTTTTTTTTTTTTGAAATACAGGTCAGACCATGGGATGCAAGTTTATAAATGACTGCAGAAAGGTAAAGGAGCACTATATACACATCTAGGAACAAAATTCCTTCTGATTCCCTCCTTTCCCTCTCCAGTCTCACTTGGTTGGAAGTAAAACTTATCCTCGCAATTAATGTCCAAAAGAAACCACGGTCACCAAGGAGTCTCGAGGGGGGATTATATCACAGTCCCAGGCTGGAAACCCTTTGCATCTGGAGGAATGTCAGCTCCAGATGTCAGACGTCAGACCCAATTTCTTGGGTCTCTCTTTTCTGCTCTTGTTCAGAAAAATCACGGTGGGCATGTGAATTTTTTATTTTTCTTAATCAGTCACAGGATAGCTGGAAGCGAAAAAGAGCTACTTTGCCTCCAAAGACACCATGGCTATGTGTGTGGGCATGTTTTCAGGTGTAAAGTTAGGTGTTAATGGCTACAACAATCGACTGTAGCTGCAGATACTTAGAGGAGGCTAACTGGGTCTGGACAGCAAGAGATTTAAAAATCAAAGTCAGTAGCAAGGTCTACGTTAAAAGGAGTTTGCTCTGAACTATGGATAAAGAGGTGTCTTTTCGTGTGGCTTCAGAGGAAAGCACTGCATTATGTGAAAACTAAGGATAAAAAAAGGTTCCTCCGGAGATTTTATCTTTTATTATTAAGAAATTATTTGATAGATACATAATAAAGGTTCAAAAACTCTCCATGGAGCTTATTAAGCAAGCTATCTGTGTCACAGATTCTGTATTAGTAGCTGTAAGTGAAAAGAAGAGCCAGATATTTCAAAGTCATTTGCTTGAAATCCTTTGGTTCAAAGAATTGGCTTTCAGCAGTACAGATGGTTCTTAATGATTGCTCCCCTGTAGCACAGGTAGGACACATAGGGTAAAAATCCTCTGTTTGGTGTAAAAATCACTGTTTTGCACTAAGACACTGCTGGGGTCTCTGGGACAAAACTCATTTATTCACTTTTCCCTTGCTGTAGATCGGAAGAAGATCAGTGCTGATGCAGCCCTGGTATATCAAGAAATGCAGGGAAAATGGAGCTGAAGCAGTTTAGTGTGTTACCAGCAGATCAGATTAATTATTTACCAGAGAAAGCATTTTAGTTCAAAATTCTCTGCTACAGCGGCTATTGAATTTAAGGCATCTCACAGTTTCCGGATAATTTCTATTGATCTGTGGTGGTTTTTATGCGTTTCTGTGTAGGTGCATACTGTGTATGTTTTGTACCACCACGACCAAATACCTACTGTGTAATTTGCTCCTAGAGTCCTGCATTATTTTGCCACAGCAACATGTTTTTCTCCCGTGAAGACAAGCCATGATGTTTGAAGACAAGGCATTTACAACAGCTGATGAATCTGGGGGCAGAGCTGGATGTGGTACGAACACAAATAGTTGCCTTCACCTTTTTTCGTACTAACCCATCCCGAACGCACTCAGGGAGGCTTCTAGTTCTCAGCGTGTTGGGCACCGAAATGCTGTTGTGGTAATTCTCACAGCCAAGTGGCTCTGGGCAGAATTTAACTCGTAATCCACAATGTCCTGTTATGAACTAAGGGACAGAAAGTCCCCCAGACTGTTAAAGTATGATTATATCTCAGAGCCCGACACTCTGTTGGTGCAGATGCTTTAAAGGTCATGTCTAAGACAGCGTGTGCTGCAGCAAGCTGGCACAGTGAACGTGCAGCAGATGAAACAAGGAAAAAGCATCAGTCAAGGAGAATAAACAGCTTTTCTGAAGTTAAGGATGCGGACTAGCAAGATGGGTGTTCATGAGATAGAGAAATATTCAACAGTAGGAGTTGAAAAGCAATGGCTTAGCAGCACAGAGCTATATAAGGAGTAACAGACTACACATTAGGATTCCAGAGAAAGGCCGTAAAAGGTCGATTTGACAAGATGAATATGGATAATGACTTGAGACAGATGGTATAAGGGTATGGCAGCTAATAAAT
Organism: Trogon surrucura; assembly: GCA_020746105.1. Lineage (NCBI taxonomy): Eukaryota > Metazoa > Chordata > Aves > Trogoniformes > Trogonidae > Trogon > Trogon surrucura. The sequence continues at coordinate 14,989,251 of CM036627.1, read as the reverse complement.
AATGAACAGACTTGCTTCAAGGAGCAAAAGCAGGGAGAAATCACAGCTGAGAGCTTAGTCAGAAGGGAGGTGGTGAAGGGGAAAAGAACAAAACCACGGAGGGTAGGGGGGAATCACAGCAGGGGGACTGGTGGGAGAGGACTGCCTGGTTTCGAGTGCCAGAGTTTTGTCAAGATGATAATTTACCCGATGAAAACTTAGAAATGCATATGCCTGAACTGGAACTTGGCCATCTTATTGTGATTAACAATTTTTTAGCTGAGAGAATATTCATGGTCTCTAAACTCTTCCTAGATATCTGTTCCCTCTTCTCCTCCTCTCCCATTATCATAGTCCCTAAGTACCTCACAGCACCCATGAAAAGCTGGGAAAACTTCTTAGGTTTGTTTCGCACATGATGACCCCAGGCAGAGATAGACTAAAACTTCATCTGTGCATTAAAGTGGAAATGCTGTGTGCGTCCCATCTCCCAGGGCACCTGTAAACTGGCAAGCTAAGGCCTCCTTCCAGCCTTCACACCCAGCTATCTTGGACACGATGACCAAGATAAAAGAAAGCATTGCTGGCCCACAGATCTTTTCCTAACCTGAAGCTGAGGCATCAACCCTGACCTGCACAGCAAGGAATACTCAGAGATATCCCAAAGTAGATGTAAATCAAGGAAATTTCCCAAGATCACCTGGGGAAGCCATATTAGTGCCAAATCCAGTGCATGTTTCTGTTGTGCCCTTGTCTTTTTGAGTATCAGAGAGAGCAAGAGTCTTCAAGGTTTTACTGCTTATTAACAAACCAACCTTTCTGTCAGTGTTGCACCTGGCAGTATAAACCAATAGGTAATTTAGTGTTGATTCAGAAACAATGGTGCCCTCCTGTCCTTTAATGAGTCTGAGCATTTCTATCTGTGTTTGCCCTTGGACAGCTGATTAGGTCTAACCTTACTAGGCTTGGACACCCTGACAAGCTCCCAGAGATGAGTGTAAGCAATAACCTTGGAAATAAACTGCCTGCAATTCAGCAAATTCTGCCAGTGTCAGACAGCAAACACGCCTGATTAACTATGAACTGCTTAGCTTATTGGCAAAGATGTGCCTCTAGCTACAAAGGGGACTTTTATTTCATCACACTTGCAATCTGTGTTATTAAATAACGAGCCACTTAATTAATTCATTAATACATGGCTGTGATGAATAGATTTGCTCCAGTGGCAGTCATGAAAGCAGACACAACCCTGAGTGATTTCTAAATACTGCTTTCTTTCAGAAGCTTTTTTATTTGAGTAAGAATCTTTATTAACTGTCTCATTCTTTGTCCTGGCTCTAGCTAATAGGGCAGCACCAAGGTCTGCTGTGTCAGTTACCCTCCCAGCTCTTCTCCTTCCCTCCTTCCTGCCTCTCTTCTGGCAGTCAAGGTGTCTTTAGTGTGTTGTGCCATAAAATCACTTTTTGCCCAGAGTTACTGTGCTGCTGTGGCCAGGGTGCACCGTCTCATCATCTCCTACCTCAAATGGCAGATGACTGCAATCATCATTCTTAGGCTCCAGTTGCAGCCACCCTTATGCTTCCATCGTGCTCTTTAATAGGTTTGATACTCATGTTTCCCTTCGGGGGTGCTCAATGATCAAGTCTGAGGATCATAGTTACGATGAGAAGATTGTCCTCAGAGAAGATGGATCATTCTCAGGCAGAATTCAGCCTCTTTCTTTCTTTGCATAAGCCCTCCAATACAATTGTTTTGTGGCTGCAAGAGCTTTCAAAATTGCAAATGCACTGTTCATTATGCACCTTGCGTGTGGAGAGGTACAAGTGCGAGCAGCAGCAGATTTAAAGAAATGTTCATGCTGAGACTCCTTTCAAGGTTATGTAGCAGGGAAAATACTGGAGCAATCGCTTTTGCTCCATCCATTTTCACAGCATTTTGATTAGTTTGACCATTTTTCCAATACAAAACACTACTGACGAGAACTAAACTTTGTAGCACCCACGCTCATTCAACAGATTCCATTATCTGGTTATCAAATTCACTGTGTACATCTCATGCATCATTGTAGCACAAACAAAACATACCCACAAAGTGATGCTTTCTTCTGTAAGAACGCAATTTACAAAGCCTGTCTTAGCTGGGAGACTGCACCTTGGATATTTCAGATTCTCATATCTTTGAAGAACCTGCTTTTGAAACAAGCATCTTGCAGAAAATCACAAAAATAGATTTTTTTTTTTCATTGACTAGATGCACAAACTAAAATTGCCACAGGGCCTGGAATGTGTTGGCGCTGACTTAACAGTAACATAACAGCTCACATATAGCAACACTACATTTATACCCATATGGAGACTTTCAAGTCAAAAGAGCCCCTGGCAGGCTTTTTTTTTGTGCTATACAGCAGAAGAGGAGTGTGGCTAATTCAAGCACATGTAGTGGGCCTCTTAACATTATGGAAAGGTGGGTTGCTTGGCAGTGGTTTTTCCTAAGCATCCCACACTCCTTTCTTGTTCCTGCAGGAGGCTTTGGAATAGCTCTTTGCAAGAGCAGCTCATTTAGACAGTCTGAAGCTTGAGCAGTATCCTGACAGGCCGGAGTCATGTGTTTCTCAGCTGCACCATGGGTCATCTACTGTCTTACAGTCTTCTGAAATGATGTTTGTGCCTGTGTTGAGTAGGAGAGGAAGAGGGGGAATGGAGGAAACCACTGAAACAAGGGGCAGATACTGCAGAAGCCAAAGAATGAAAGAAAGCAACATCAGGGCATGAGATATAGCAAAGGAAGTAGGACAAAGCAGGAGGTGGGAGCGTGAAGGTCAGAAGGGAAGGGGAAGGAGAAGGTGTAATGGTAGCTGGAGTACCCAGTCTTGGAAAATAATGTTGCCTTGAGCCAGTAAAAAGGAGAGGGTTAAAAAAAAAAACAAAACAAAAACCAATTAGTCCCACCACTCAATAATGGTGAGAAGGCTGTGCATTTGCCTCCCAAACAGCCCAATAAGTCCTTGTGTTCAGGCTGGACATTAATGATGAAAAAGCTTCATCTCTCAAAATAAATAGCTACAATACATCATCAGGCTATAACACCATCGCTCATGTGTACGCAGGGAGAAAATCCTCAAAATCACCTGTCGAGGCAAAAGGAGGATTTAGCTATTATTTATTGCCTAGTGTGACTCATGCTTGTTGGCAGGGGCGCGACAGTACAGATGGGAGTTGAAGTCAAATTGCCGTCAGTGTAATTTATGTCTGCAGAGTTGAATTCAGGCTACTTTTGCTTATGTTTTACCTGTAATTCTTCTGTAAAATATGAAAAGGGTAAGAAAACAGTTTCAAAAATCCATGCCAGTGCAGCCATTTCTCAGGACTTGGACAGGTTTGGTTAGAGGAAAGATGGCTTCACGTTTCGGGAAGCATCAGGAACTCGGTACAGTTTACCTAATGCCACGAATGGCTCAATTAACCTTTGAGAAGCTATTTAGTTACTCTTAGGTTTAGTTCCTTGTCTGAAAATTAGCTGTAATAACTTACTTTCTCTATGTGTCATGGATTGTGTAGGGAAAATACATGCATAACTGAAAAGCAAATCTTGTAACCACCAATGGTAAGCTCAAAAGTTCAACTTTCTGGACTTCAGATTGCCAAAACCACGGTGGCCTTGAAATTATCCTTGCAAGAAGAGTCTCCTGTGAATGACCTTCAATATGTTGTTTCTAACCAGAATCAATAATGCTTCCAACCTGTTTCATATCTGTCCTTCCATTCATCTTATTTCAGCTCTACCCAAGGAAGGCATGCTAAAGACACTAACAGTTATCAGATTCCCTAAAAAAGGCAGGCAGTGGAGAGACATCCTGAAACTGGTGTCCCCATGCAGAGGAGTTGCTCTTGCAGCTGGGGAGGGCAGGAAACTTGTGCTCCTTCCTACAGGTCCTGAAACAAGGGGAATTCCTTTATCTGCTCTCAAAACTCATCCTCTTTGATGCAGCTCAAACTGCCATGGGGCCGTTCAGCAGAAATTCCAGCCGCAATCTCCCTGGAAGTTACTTTAATGGAGAAATACAGCTTTTAGCAAGATTTAAGCATTGAGTAACTTGGCATCTTCCTCCCTGATAATAGTCAGGAACATAGTGTATCCCATTGCTGCTGTCACCACGTGCCCTGGTGGATGTCACCGACAGACAGGACTCAAGGCTGCCCGCTCCCACGCAGTCGGCTGGTCTCCACTTCTTCGCATGTTTGCAAAAACTTTACTTGGCACCAGGACACCCTCTCCGCTTCGCATCTCTCTAAACCTCAGCTGGAGCACGGCTTTTCTTGTCAGCAGGTGTATTGTGGGCAGCCGCACTCGGCCCTTCTGAGGTTTTCATCTGTCAGCATGTTATTACCCAGACTCCAGTCCACGCACTGAGATCAAATCTCGCCAGGCTCCTCAGCACTGTTTTGACTGCCCATGTCTTTGTCTGTCATTTTGATAGTCTTGAGATTTAGAGGAGCTGGCCGTGCTCTGTGTGCTGCAGAACCAGGCCTGATGGGCCTTAAAGAGGATGGAAAGCTACTCTTGAAAAGTATGCTAGGGTTTGAGCTTTTGCTTGCCAGGATTTAAGCTTTGGGTACACCTATTGCCAACCCTCCCTGCAGCAATGTCCCTCCACCTGGCTTCTGAAGAACAGACAAGTGGGATCAGAGACCACAGGCTTTCCTCTAGCTCCTGCTTTTGCCTGTATTCACAGAGGGACTCCTAAATTTGGCAGAGTGTGCAGCCTGAAATGTGTTGATCACACTTACTCCTACTGTTGATACTATCCATCCACACCTAGCTTTAGAGATCATGTCCTGTGCCACTGTGCAAAGCTCTATTTTCATTCCTCCCTTCAAGCCCAAGTCAGCTGGCAACCCTTCTTGCAAGATGCCTTCCTGGGACTGGGTGAAGTCACCACTGGCAGGTGGCACTGGTGGCCAAGCTGCCAGCTCGGCAAGAACCCAAGCCTTGTCTCAGGTGGAAGGGACAGCATGATGAGACAGCAGGTTTGGTAAGGGGTCTCTATGCAGTATCTGCCTTCCTTACCCCATGTGCAGGCTCTATTTCCAAGTAATAGGGAAGAATTCCTGCTCTTTGGCAGCACTGGAATACGGGACTGGATATATTTAAGAGAAAGGAGAACATGAGTTTTGTTGGAGTTTCTACAACTTCCTACTGGAAGAAAAAAAAAGTCGTTGGTCTTCAAGACATCAGACAAACATCAAGACAATTTCACCCTGGTGTGGGCTATTCCGTAAATGTCCACTGAGATGTTTCTTGGGTGCATTTGCTGGTGCCCACTGTTAGAGAGGGGATCTCAGGCTAGAGGGTTCCCTGGGTGGTTGATCCTGGGTAGCGATAGCAGGAAGGCTGTGAAATGGCTTTTACTTGACCAGTTACACGGGGACTATTCACACAGAAATGACACCAGCAAATAGTGCTATCACAGCAAATGGCTTCTGCTCCCAAGGGGGGAAGAGAGAAGCATAGTCTATCACACCCTGAGTAAAGCTAAGATAAAATAAATTCAAGACTTGCTAGAAGCAGGAATCATGGATGATATATGGAGAAGGCAGGCAAGAAATGCAGCGTGAGAGCAGATGTCCTCCAGATGACGAGCCTGGGGGGATTAGCTGGCAAATTTCAAGGGGATAAGGAATACTTCAAGGGAGATCATGCTAGTGCGTCTTCAGGGCAAAGAAGCACTAGCATATGCCAAGTGAAGCAAGTGACAAGAAGCTTTTTATCACGTTTACTTGACAGAGAGCCGGGGAATGACCCACAGATAGCAGGTGGATATCAAGCCTTTCATCTAACCTAGGTGGCTAGGGAAAAAGACTGCTTTCTGATGGCACTTTAGCGACAAATACAAAATCTGCTGGTAGTTGCAAAAATCTTTCTGGTTACCCAGGAATAAGCAGCCAGAGCACTGAAACTCACAGTCCTATCACTGCAAGCTAAGCAGAAGGGGCAAGAAGTAACCAGTTCCCCTCTTACTTGTGTGTGATCTCTGGAGGGAAGTAGTGCTAGGAAGGACAATATGCACCCATGATTAACATATCAGTTTTGAACATTTTATATACAGAGTTCTTTCTCTGCAACAGAATTTTTATAAGGCTCTGTGTGACTCCTGTCTCTGCCTCTTCTCCCCTTTTTGGGAATTGAGGGCTTTCTACCCCTCAAATATGCTGTGAGATGCTTGGGAACAGAGGCAGGCAATGGTGTACCTCTGCTGGACGATGGCAGGCAAAATGCTGTTGCTTGAAGAAACTGGTATGCTTGTGCTGTAGAGGAGGTTGGTTTTGAGGGCTGTAACTTTGGTGCTTTGTCTGAGCACTAAATTCATTCGTTAGCTTTCTCCTGCAAGGCGCAGATATGAGACATCCAGGTAATGAATATGGAATGAGGACAGCTCCAAGCCTCTGCAGTTCCTGCGCACATGAGAACCACAAATGGATCTAGTGATGGGCACAGAGCTGTGAGCAAAAGGCATTGACGTGTCTGCTGTGTTTTAAGCTCCATGCTGGAAGAGGGCCAAGGCTGCCTGCCTCTATTCAACAGCAAATGGGTTTGCTGCTGTGATTAGGACGAGATGTGTTTTAAAACTCGTCTGTGGAAGGACCTTTTATTTTCAGATAAAACACATTTCTCGCTTCCCTGCGGAGAAGTGAAGGGTCGGACATGCCTCGAATAGTGGAAACTTCCATAGTTACTAACAACCCATGGCAGGGGCTGGGTCCTGCCCAGACCTTCACGCTCTGCAGGGCTGGTGCCCAGACTTTCCTCTGGGGCTGGCCCATGACCCTCAGTGGAGCATTCATGGGCCACATGCCACAGCTGCCCCAGACACTCACAGCTCCCTGCTTTCTATTGCCATGCATTGCTGTGCAAGTCTATTTACCACTGTGTAGGATGCAGAGACAATATTTTTTTTTCCGCAGAGCTAGAGAGCAAAAACCAGGCCATTACACACTACACCTCTGAACTAACCCAAGTCAAATACAAGGACCTCCAGGTGAGGCATGTGGCCCATCATGGGGGTTTTGTGTCTTAGTAAAGCCATACCTCTCATAAAAGTTGGTGTCCATCCTCTACAAAGCGCAGGTGACAGTTTTACCTGCTTCTAAAGTGTCACCTGTTATCCTAATGAAGACTCTCCCTCCAATGCTGATGGAGACCCAGGCTCTGCAGGAGGCTTCTGTTCAACACCATCTGAATTTGGGGTACCAAAATCTGATGCAGGGTTGAGAAGATTGCAGATATTTCCTGTTTGCAAGCAACATACCTGAAATTTTACTGTGAAATGAGCAGAATTTTCTCTAGGAAATAATTCCCCCTGCTCCCTTAAAAATTAGCCTTCTTGCTGGAAACTGAGAAAAAGTTTCTCTCCGAGAGTCCCCAGTCAGCTGCTATGTGTCTCACCACTACAAAATCTGAGGGAACTCTCCTGTGGTCAGACATGAGTGTCCAGCTCAAGCGTGCTCCTCCGTACAGTGAATTGCAACACTCAGTAGGGTTTCGTGAACCCAGATTCACCCCTGATATTTGCCCGCTACAATCCCAAGGGTGCCTCAGTGCTCTTCCTCCAGACCGACATCCACTTCTGCCCAGCTCATTCGGGGTGCCCATCTCTCCCGGAGAGCAAGTTTGAGGTCACACAGCCCACAGTACAGGCAGGGAAATTTTGCCTGCCTTCTCCCACCCCCTCGTACTCTGCAGGAGGAAAGTGCTGCCCGAAGGTCTCTGCGGCGAAGGGTTCCCCTGCAGCATGACATCATGCGGAGAGCTCCCTTGGCTCATGGACAACACTAATTCCTTCTGGTAGAGTAACCCTGGCTGCCAAGTGAAGGCAAAACTGCTGATCCTTCTGTACAGCACCCTCAGCACCTGCCCCCAGCCACAGATTAGATCCTTCTCAAGAGTTGTTTTAACACTAACCTGACAAATCGCCTGCTGCGCCGCTACAGATGGTTGAGGCACTGCTGACGTTTTCTGATGGAAGGTGGCGAAGCTTTCCTGCCCTTCCTGGCTCCTCTCTAGCTTAGTCATACTCTGTGATTTCTCTCTATTTTTTTTTTTTAAATGTGTTTGTAGGAACTTACTAACCACATCAGCTCACGCTGCTGTTCTATTGGTCCCTGAGCTCTGGGATGCTGATGAACAGTATCTAATACTTCAAAGGATACTAAAAATCATCTGTGCTTTACTTGCTGTGTGAAGAGAGAGATGGAGAATCCAAATCAGCCCCTGAAGCTGATCAACTCCAAGAAGGCTAAGATCAGAGGATATTTAATTAGGTTCCTAATTACAGCAGTTATTAACTGTCATTAAAATCACTTGGGTTTTGATCCCAAAGCAATATGAACTGCAGATTTCAGAGATATGCTTTGCATAGATAAACATGATTATTCCTTTGGCTTGATCCCAACTGGAAGTATAGCAAGCAGCAGTATCAACAACTGAAGATTTAACTCTGATGTGTCATTATTTTTTTCTTTCCACAATAAAAGCAATATACAGAAATCACTTAGGCACAGCTGGGTTCAAATACCAGTCAAGATTCACAGTACTTCAATCCCCAAACAGATTCAAAATAAAGAAAAAAGAGGAGCACCACTGGAAAGGCTACCTTACCTGAACAAATGAAACCTTAGCTCTATTTATGTATCCCTTCTAAAAATACAGCTCTGCTAACAGCAACAGACATTGTTCTTCCACATGATTCTGACTAAGAGAGCCCAGAAAAAGGGGAATCTACTAGAAACTAGTGGAATAACCCTGACTATGAAAAAAAACCTAAAAGAAAAATCTGAAGTGTCTTCTGCTCCTTGCTTTTTTTTTTTTTTTTTCATTTAGGCAGATAAAGCAGGGAGAAAGGGTCAAAAACTAGGCTAGTTTTCTATGAATAAAGAGATGCCAATAAACTTTTCATACCAGTCAATCTTTTCCTTCAAAATTTGGCACATTTTCCCCAAGGACTTAGAATTCTGCAGTGCGTTCAGTCATTTTCAGTGAAAACGAACAAAAGGAAGCATTTGCTTCTCAAACATTTCTAATTTGTCCAGAACAAATAGGAGAATAAAACAATTGGATAAATGTTCTTTGACCAGAGGGAAGGAGCATGTTCTCCAAAAGGAGATGGGGAGCTTCTCTTTTATATTAACCCATTTGCTTCGTATGATAGTGTAAATGGACTGTCCAGTTGGACCCAGATGTGCTGAGAGCCTTCACTCCAGAGAGTGAAGTAGAAAATGGATGGAAAAATGCTCCTAATCTAATATGAATATATGAACAAGGAGACCAGAAAGACATTTCAGCTGGGAATAAAAAGAAAGATTCTAAGTAATCACTGAGTCAAAGCAACTCCACCCTGTCTACTTCTCGAACAGAACTGGCTGTGTCTGCTTCCAGAGGATAGCAGGGGAGCGAGCAGGAGTGCTGCCTCCCTCCTGATCTGTTCCCTGTCACACCGAGTGGGAAATCATCGTGGCCAGGTGCTGGGGCGTTTGCAGCAGATGTGAAAGCCTGAAATTCAAACTGATGCTGAAGTTTAGACAAAGCTTCCTGACAGCAATATTTCTGGGGCTGAAGGACAGGATCTCAAGGGAAAAGACAGAAATGTCGTCACTGGAAGCGCTGAAAATCACACTGCTGGGAAGTATCCTGTAAGCGTGAGCCCCGCGCTAAACGTACAGCTGAGCCAGAAGATGTAAGAGACCTTGCTTTAACCCTTCTATGAATTAAAGATGAAAAAGACACCAGTGCGTGGCAGGAGGGGGTTAGTACTCTTATTGGCTCCCACCATGCATGGGGCGTGAGGAGCAGCTGGTTTTCTACCTTGGCCTGATGGCACGTAGCTTGAGCATCAGCCGGTGGCTACTGCACACGCCTGAGACTGCTGGCAGGCTCTGAAAGAGCATCTAAATGCCACCCAGTGTTAAGGGGATAAGGCCAAGGCTGCTAGAGGAGGTAAATCCAGGGAGCTTCACCTGTCTGTGCTTCTTTTCTTGAGTCATTGTTGCTTTTGCAGCTGAGGAGCCCGTCACTGCAGGCAGAGCAGAGTGCGGCAAGCCTCGGGGAGTGTTGAGGCTCATGAAATATAGATAGGAGCTAGGCAGGCTCCTAGAGCTGGGTAAATACACGCACGGTAATTGGCTCTGTCTTCAAGCAAGAAATGTTTTGCATAAAGATGCAGAAAGGGCTCATTCAGTAAACTTTGCTATGCACACTTGACTCAATAATCACTGAGGGAAAAAGAAAAAAAAAGAAAAGCCCACCTCCGTGGTCAGTAACTGACCAAGCAATTCCATTTTCACCCTTTCTCCCTGTTCACCTTTTTTTCCATCACCCACTCAGTAGATTTTGTCTCCAACATCCTTTAGCAAGAGCATCTGATGAAAGCAGACACAGCACAAATGCAGTATCCTGATCCAAGCCATTTCAATCTCCCCAACACCCTCAAAGAAAACATCTGTCTACCTGGAACTGGCAGGAAGCAGAGTCGCTGATGCACAGATCTTAGCATGGAGACAAGCCAATGTCTGAACGGTTACTATTGTAATGAACATTTGTTAACGGCTCTTTTCCAGCTGCAAGGACAGGCATGCTCACTGGGATGCTCTGAGTACGCATAAACCTGAATGGCTGCCCCTGTGAAATTACTAAAGGCTTCGTAGATCCCGTCTGCCCTTTGCATGTGAGCTGGATCCGGAGAGATCTCCTCCTTTATGTGCTTTAACCATGCATGGCAGGTCAGAGCAAGCCTCTGCTTCTGCAACCACCGTAAATGAATTATTTCTAAACCCTTCTCAGGAGACTCTCATGCTTAATCTGATCTCCCTCATTTAGAGCAAGCAAGATTCCCCTCCTGAGGGAGAAGATGAAACCTGAACGACCACCCTGGCAAGGGCAAGGCAGTCCAGACAGGAGCAAACAGGGCGAGCTGGTTGCAAAATGAAGCCATGTAGGAAGACTCCGTACTGAAATCTCATGTAGATTGAATCTCATGATGAAATCTCACAGTGGAAACAGCCTCCTGCTCAAACACTCGTTTTGAAACATACCTTGAAATTTTTCTTTTTCCACTAACAGTGCAAAGTTCACCCTAAACCCTCTCAGCTCCAACCTGCATTTGCGGACAAATGAGTAATGTCGTTTTGCCAGCATCCCATATTCAGCCACTAATTAACTCAGCAGCCACTGCCAGAGTTAATCAGGGAAGCAGCTTCATTATCCCTGTACCCTCACAGGGCAGGGATCCAGCAGCTGCCACCACCCAGCCCCCTGCAAAGGCAGGGCCAGGAGCTGCTCATTTTGCTGCGGTTGACAGGCCACGGAAGCAGTGTCGGGGAGGAGGCTGGCTGGGGGTGGATGGCCCCGAGCCCTGCGCCATCGCGCCCACAGCCATCCCTCCGCCACAGCCTTTCCAGGCAGGAGAGATCTCTCCACAGCACATCCCTCCCACGCACTTCAAACTGAAAGAAAGGAGGAGTGAAAGGAAGGAAGAGCTGAACAACAGCTAAACTTACTGACTGGAAGAAGATGAAGGTTGTCTCTTATAATTCAGGTGCCACAGGCTCCACGGGAGTTAAAGAGCTTTAGGTGAGAGCAGCAGGTTGTGCACAGCAGGGCTCAGCCTCTGCCCTGAGCCCTCTTCCCATAGACCCCTGGGCAAAAATCCTCTCATTCAGCTACCCTGGGCAAGGAAGATGCACAGGACACAAGACCTCTGGGAAACACCTGAGCTGTTAGCCCGGGGAGAGCTTTTTTGCAGATATTTTTGGGGTTGGCAGACCCTGCGCTATTTCCGAGTTGAGGGAAAACCTTTGTTGAATGGATGTACTAGACTGCGTTCTCTTCCTTACATGTCACACACTTCTGCTGAGCCACATGGTCTCAAACGTTGTAAGCCTACCAAAATCATAGTAATATTTCATAGGAAGTATGAGGACAAAAAAAACTCCACTCAACAATGGTTATGTAAATCATTACTTTCAAGTCCTGCATTTTACAGTGCACTGCTTGGAGATGGAAATTCTGGATGTTTTTAATCAAATGGTATATCTAAATCCAGTAGGAGTAAAAAAAAATCTGTTTCAGAATTTGATTTTCAAATGTCAAAGGAAATATTTTGTTCTGGAAGTCTGCCAGATGGAATACTTCCCAGTGCAAAGATGACTTTTTTATAACAATTAGGAAAAAATAATTGAAACTAAACAGCTACAGTAGATGTTCTGGAAGAACAAAAAAGATGCCAAAATTATGTCAAATGACTTTCACCATGAACACACATCCCATTCTAATAAAACCAGTCTGGATTTTTAATTTGATTTCAAATATGTTATGGATCAGAACCTCAGGGATGTAGATAAATCCAGATTTGCTCATCTGAGACTCCATCCATCAGCCTTGTTGCGATTATGTTCTTCTGAGTACAATTAGCAATTGTCACGTAACACCATTAAAAAACAGTTAAGAACTGATCAATGGCTACTATAAACTGAACTGATTAATGTAATTTTTGAAACTAAGTTTCAATTAGCTCTAAAGAATAATGAAAATGTGAACAGCAAATTCTGCTGCAGATGTACCACCTTAGTCTGTACAAGAAAGGTGAATATGATCCCTTTCTCCCGACCATTGAAAAAAAGTAGCCACTAAATACCGTGTTGGGTTTGGCAAACAGTGGTTCACTTAGGCTGCAGGGTAGCAAAGATTTGCTTGTAAGTTTACTCAAAGACATTTCCACAGGATTGCTCTACCATTGGATGCTACCATCAAGCTCTAGAAATAGTACGATCACGGCAGATTTGACTTAATTTATGGATGAAAACAACCAGAAATTAATTTTCGGTGAAGGTTAAATATTAAAACAAATTTAGTCCAACACAAAGACTAAATTCCCCTTGCAGGAAGGATGGAATTGCTGCATCGCCTCTCTCTGCTTGAACTTCTATGGGATCCAGTGGCACCAGCAACTTTCACCCAGCTTGTCCTTTTCTCCCTGGCTGGGTGTCCCACCTGCCTGCTGGGTGGTCTGGTATTTTCATTGCAATATCCAGCATCTGTGCAGATCACAGAAACATTAAAATCAAGTGGATAAGTATTCTCTGGATATATTTATACCTAACTTGATCAGAGAGATTTTTCAAACATTTTCCCTTGGTCACAGGACAGAAGATTTTAACATCTATTTTGGACACTCAGACAATGAAAAGAACTTTCTTTTCCAGCTCTAATGTGTCTTCTCTGGCTGCCCAAGGTGACTAAATGTCTTGGGCCAAGCTCTGCTGCTCTGCCTGCTGTGACATCCCCTTCATCAAACAACCCACCGAGAGACCAAAATCATTGCATCCTTGCTGGGGCTGGACGCAGGAAAGAAGCAATTTTGTACAAACCCATGAAAGTACAAATGGGTGTTACTAGTGATTATGGGACTCCTGTGAGTGAACCCAGCATTCAAGTTATCCAAAAGCTCAGAGGGGTGATTGGAAACCTCTAGTACCCACTGATGGGGACCATGAAGGCTTGCCCCTTTAGTGCTCTGTCAGGAAAGCATTCAAGCCATAAAGTTAAGGAGGCTCCTGATGTGCACAGCTAACAAGCTGGAAAACGCCTTCCACGTCCTCCCAGAAAATGAACATGCAACAGTGAGCCTGGTTACAGAACAGAAAAATGGTCACTTTTTCTACTTCCACCTGAAAGCAACTCCTCTTGTCTACATCTGAGATTTGGCTGTGCCACTACTCAGTAAAGGATCTTCTTTCTCCACCCTTGGCTTCCTTTTTTCATGGCTTAACTACCTCAGGGTCTCTGGTGCCCGGTTCACCATAGAGCTCTCCCATTGTTTATAAGCATCCTCCCAGAAACACCAACCCTTTTCAACCCTCCCCCCATCCACTTTTCATCCCTGCCCGTAATCCCAACTCTCCTGCCTCTGTCTAATCCTATAACCCACCACAAATCCCTTCCCCCTCCCTGCTGTCACCCTGCATCTCCATCCATCACTGGCCCTCCCAGGGTGCCAGGGGGGTGTGGGAGGTGAGCCTACAGCCAGGCTGCTGTGTGAACACACAAACCTCAGGTTGTTAGCTCCCCTCTCAACCAGCCTTTGAGCGCCCACAACAGCCTCCAAATGCCACAGCGTCCCTCAGATAACTTCCATCTGCAATAACCCCCTCCCTAAGCTCTCCCACACCTCAACTCCAAAAAGGAGGAACCCAACCCCTGCCCTAACGGTGCCTTTACAGTAAAACTCACAAAGCTATTTTGAGTTTATCGCCGGCTGTATTTAAACAGAGACTAATTGCACCAGCACAAACTTGTCCTCGCGTAACTTCATTTTCATCCAGACAGAAGCTTTCAAGCAATAGCAACCAAACCCTTTCAATATTTAATCAGCTGCATGGCCTGAAACAGCAGGGACTGGCAGCAGCTGCCGGGCGCAGAGCGGGTGAGGGGGGGAGCAGTCCTGTCCTCACCCAGCCTCTCCCCACCCTGAGCACTCATCTCCTTTGCAGGATTGCTGTGGGAGAAAGCCAAACAGGAGTCCTGTTTCAGCCCACTGCTTTAGCCCCAGCAGCTTTCAAACAGCATGGTTTTGAAGCACCTTATTTTTTATTCCTCTCTTACAACTGCTCAGCTGCCTTCCAGGTGTAAATCTTGCTTTCTTTCCTACTGATGGCTGGGAAATTGCTGTTCTCAGCATCCTGTAACTGTAAGTCAGCAGGACTTGAGCTCTCTCCCCCTCCTTTCTGGCTTTAAAGCAGGCAGGGTGTAAATCTTGGCTACAGGCAAGGCTTTACACATACTTGCAGTGTGTGCGGGCAAATTTAGGGATTTCCTAATCTTTCCTCATCCCCTTAGTGCCTGTCTTGTGCATGTCAGGGGAATCAGAGCAGTTGAAAGGGCATCATCCTTCACTGGTTGGCTCTGCAGCATTCAGTGCAGACTCTGCTTTTAACCCCCATGCTAAAGAAGTGTTGCTTTAAAATGAAGCTGTGAGCAGGAGCTGCTGAAATGTCCTGCTTTAGTCAGTGGTCATGGCTGGCTTTTCAAACAGATGTGTCAAAATACTGAATGCCTTCTGGTCAGAACTGGTCTATGAACGTTTCCTAGCAGATCCCTTGGGTCCTGTACCCTCCCCAGCCCTTTGCAGCCCAGCTAGGCTCTAGTTCCTTCCTCCTCTGCTGCTGAAGGTGCCTGTGATGACCAGCACCCATGGGCACCACGCCAAGCATGGCCACAGCAAAGGCAGCATCTCTCGTGGTTTGCAGTGCCCAAGCTCCTGAAAACAAAGGATCCTGTCTTGCTGGTATTATAAAATAGACACTAATAACCAACCCTGAACACTCTTATCCAAAAGAAGAGGGGAAAAAAAGTGTCAAAAGCATATTCAATTAGCAATAAATAATAAATACAAGATTAAATCAAATTATTCTGCTCTGAATTCCCATCCTCTGGCTCTGAGAATGCAAAAGGCATTCCCCAAGTTCCAAAGGGTTGCCCGACGTCAGAGCCAACCACAGTCCCCAGAGGACTAACGAACGGCAGCGATGACGGCAGGATTCATCATGCATGTGTCAACCCCACTGGAAATGGGCTCCATGCCCTTTCCATGCTGGTCACACTTAGCCTCAGCTCACCAGGGAGGCTCAGTCTCCACCAAGCCCAGCAGCTTCAGGTCTGTACCACAGAGAAAAAAGCTCCTCAGCTCCTCCTGCACGCGAGGAAAGCTTGACTAATTGCCAACAGCAGCTACGCATCAGGAGAAGCTGTTGGGATTTCTCAATCTGGGTCTGTGTATAAATCATTTAACACCTCATCTACACATGCTCGTAATTAATGCACACTAGATCTCTGCAATGAGAGAGCCCTGCTAAAACATCAGTGAATTTGGGCTGCAAGTTCATGTGCCTTGGGGGTGCAGAAGGACAAATTTACCCCCTCAAGCAGTGGCTGATCAAACTGGTGCCCACTCTGAGCTTCAGTGGAAGGAGGTGAAAGGAATTCAGGTCAGATTTCCTCCCTTACAGTGGGCTGAAAGCATTTGAGAACCAGTTCCCAGTTGCTATAGGGCTCTGTAAAGTCCACACCTCTTGCATCCCCAAGTAACCAGGAGCCCAAACCACCTCCTCTTCTCTCTCCTATCTATCAGGGCAGAGAACCCTGGGCCCTGTGTACATAGACCAGAATGTTCATTTTGTGTATTTATTACGTGATGCAGTGCCATATCCCTCATAATAGCCCATGTTTCCCTTATTGCGGTACAAATCCAGAGGAATTTTGCTTATTTTACTGGATTTACAGCCCTGAGACTAAAACCAGAATCCACCCACCCAGGATAGATTGCAAATCTAAAGGAGCTTTTATCCATCAGTATGAGTGTCCAGTGCAATAGATCTTCTGTGCCAAGTACAATTTTTGTGTACTTCCATTCTGGTCCCCCAAGCCTCATCAATCCCTCAGTCATCCTCATGGAGGTATCCAATTCAATTTGCCTCTGGTCTCATGTTCTGGCTATGCTAATCTCTCTGGAAACATGTCCCAGAGGAGGATAGTAGCTGCAAAACTAGATGTCACTTGGCTTGTTTGAGGACCATCACTACTTGTAGGACTGATAGACAAATGAAGTTCCTCAAAGAAACCACTACCACCACGTCTACAGGGGTTTTCTTTGAGTGCCGAGGCAGAAAGGAGGCACCAGGAGCATTACACATGCCCAAGAAGGGTGTGGATATGAGCTCAGGAGGTCAGGATCATGTAAGCTGCAATAATTAGAGCAATCAATGCTAGCAAATCTGCAGCAGTCTGATCAGTTGTGATAAGAGCAAGAGAAATGGCCCACAGAGGAGGCAGGTTTTCCCTGCTGCCTGGAAGAATGTGGTGGGAGCAGTCCCCAAGACCTGTCTGTGACCACGCGTGTCTTAACAGAGGACCTACTTGCCTTCAGCTCACCACTGCAGTACTGGAGCTCAATCCTCAAGAGTAGGAGAGGCGTAAAGCATACACATCACATGCAGGAGCAGACTGGCTCCCGTAATGCCTTCCCCATGGTCAATAACATCCTGCAGGGATTTTACTCATCCTCTCACATTTTACTAAACACCCTACAGGCATCGTCTTCAGGCCAGGACTGGGAAACTCTTCATGTCGCAATGGTTCCCAGGGTCCTGCTGGGTAGAGACGCTAGGGCTCCTTTGTTCTGAGAACCCACTCTTTTCACTCGCTGTCATCTTGGGAGGACAGGGAGGCAGCCGCTGTGCTGGCAGCACAAGGTGAACCAGAGCTTGAATAAACCCATCCATCACCCAGCCAGGAGCAGATGAATTCTAGCTTCCTGCAAGCCCATCTTCCACAAGAGCTGAATCACAGCAAAACACCAAGTTTAACTGGAAACACTGAATCATGGAGAAGCAGTTGCCACACAGTCCTACGGCATCTCCTGTAGCCTGGCCAGCATCAGGGCTGTCACAGTCCTGATGCAAAAGTGCTGGGTCTCTCTCCTAGGCAGAACAACTGTGACCATGAAGCATGAGAAAAGAGAGGGAATAAGCTGAGCTGAGCCAGCTCTGACACCTCAAATTTCTGGCACATATTCTACAGGACCCTCTTGGCTTTGGGATGTGGGAGCTATCCTGCTCATGTCCTCCCTTAAGAGTTAAGAGAAGAAAACACAGCTGAGTATCTCTCAGCACACCAGCTTTTTTTTTTTTTTCTGGGGCATTGTACAAAGTACCATGAATATAGATATCTTCTCTATATAAAGGTCAGATAGATTCAAGCTGGTAGGACAGAGGGCAGTTCTGGTCTGGAAGCCACATTTTCCACAGCAATGCTTATTATTTGGTGATAGACACAATAATTTAGATTGTCGGCCAGAACTGCCTCACATTTGAATGGTCAGGTAGAGGCATCTTGGATCTGTACCTGGCTTCTGTTAGCTAGTTTTGATGTTGCCTGGGTCTTGGACCTGAAGAGATAGTCAACAGCACTACTCACTGTCTCCATGTCACTCACAACTTCATAGATCAATATCACATCCCTCTAAATCTATAACCATATCCCCAAGTTTTTCATATCAAGGTGTGAAAACATTTCTGAAAACCTGTAGCCCCTCCAGTTTAATGAGAGATCAAATTGCCATAAAGTGCTCTTGCATTTCACTCACCTCCAAGCAAGAAAAGCCTCAATTTCTTCTTCCTTCCTGGCATTAAGGCAGCCAAGAATATACCAAGGTTAGCCTTGTTGCTTTAGATGTAGGAGAGTCTATGATGTCTAATTGCAAAGGTTCCCCAGGATAGTACTAGAAAAAGAGATTTGTCTTCGAAGTGGCCTGAAGTTCCTGGTTCCCTTGCCATGGCTTAATTCTCTTCCATAGAGGTTCTTCCCCCTCTTTTCACTCAACTCCTCCTTCAAATTCAACCCAGCCAAGGGAATCTGCATGGCCATCTTGTTCCCTTCTTCCCTCTCCCTCCAACACCAGTGTGCTTCTACAGACACAAACGTGATCACAAAGTCGTGACTGCACGAGAAGAACAAACAGGCTGAGCAGATGGGTTGTGCGGGAGGAAACCCTCATTTAAAACGCAAATAGCTGGTGGTAATTTAGCAGATGTGGCAAGAAAAATCTGGAGAGACAGGCATGAGGTGACTGGATTCCAATTTCAATCCAATAATGTGGAAGTTTCCCTGGCAGGAAGGTTTCATCTTCCATCTCCTTGATTACTTTTCTTGAAGCCATAATGACACTGATGTCAAGTGTCTACACAGGAATGATCTGGAGCATTCTTCATTTGGGATCTCACATGACTCCCTGCCCTTACCAAATGGATTTTTTTCCACAAGAGAAATTCATCCTTTATAACCAAAATGTCCAAGAAAAAAAGACTAAAATTCAATTAGAACTCATAACATTTGTTAACTCTGTAGCACATTCAATTCTGTTTCCATTCAGGGACAAGGACTTCAGGATCTGTCCTTCACTCCCCCAACATCAAACCAACATCCTTCAAGAAATATCTTTGGGATGCTACAAAAATCTGTACATTTAGCATATTGCAATATTCCTTTGGCCCTAGAATTCTGTCTTGGCAGACATACCAAAATTACCACAGATGGTTACGAGGATTTTCTCTTTATAAATATTACAGGGCCATTAATTAAATAGGGGAAATTAACCCTTCCAGGCAGCACTGCAGCAGGGACCAGGAAAACACAGCCACCACTGGCTGACATCTCGGACATGGGAGAGAAGTCAAATGCGCACAAACACAAAACCAACCACAAAGATACTGTGACATCAACATTCCTGGGAGTTTTAGAAGGCAATTCAGTGAGAAAAACAGTTCATATAAATTTTTGGTGCTCGGAACTGATTTTCCAAGGCAGACGGAATGAAGGATTTTTAACATTTTGAAACAAACCATGGTGTTTCAGTTAGAGGAATCAAAAGCTGTCCTCTCTAAGAAGATCTCCTTACAGATACAATCATCAATCCCTGAAAGACAAGCTTGGCAATTCCTGCACTCTCCTTTTTGCGCAAGGCTGGGATTGAGAGTCACGCAAAGCCCCTTCCACCTCCCTTCGTTCACTTCACCCTCTGTTCTCCAGACACAGCTCTGGTACAAAAGATTGTCACCCTGAAACATGCATGAAACAAAAATCCAAGCCAGAGCTTGTTGCTTAGGAGAGGAGGATCTTTTTCCTTAGATTTAATGTAACTGGTGCTTGAAACATCATGATTGCTCTAGAATAAGCACAACCACCAGAGTGTCCCACTCTAAGTGTCATGGTATCTAGCATCAAAGTGTAGGAAATGTGTTTTTAGCAAGTGGAGGATTCTGTATGAATACATCATGAGAGGAATATTTTTATAAACAAATCATCTCTGCGGTGTTCTCCAGAAGTAGTTTTTAACTCTGCCTGTCCTAAATGAATCCAGGAGATATTAGCTTTGGTACCCCCAAACCAAATTTTGCACCAGTTTTTGGGTGGAATAGAGATCTGTCAAGGTCGTGGCTTTTCACCTGTCAGCAAAATTGCCAAAGCTTCCCCGCTTCTTTTCCTTTTATTTTTTAGCAACAGAGGTACGTTATGTACAGACCTTTGCAGATTCAATACAGCCTGATTGAAAAGGCGGTTCTTAAGTTTATTATTCCTTGATCCTCTTTAAACAAGGGTCCTAAATTCATCCCTGGTGTAAGAGCTCTGCTGTCATTTGACTCAGAAGCAGGATGCCCATTCTGAGAGTCCTGTGAGATAAATGGACTCACAAACCCCTTATTTAGAGTTAGCCAATGTGCAGGACATCAGACAGCTCACAGTCCCAGCAGTGTCTAGTCCAGCTAGTTCCTTCCGAGCATCTTTATCTGCATCTCTATAGGTAACAGCGATTTGCAGCACCGCAGGGACTGGTTTCGGGGAAAAATGCAGTTAGACCTCACGATAGATATAGTTTGCCAACTAGAAAAGTTGAGGAGCTTTACACATCAACTTAGGGGCAAGAATTCATGAATGACCTAGAACTCCTGCAGTAAAGATCATAAGGCAGAAAAGGCAGCATTCAGTCAGCAGCTCACCTAGGAACAGCTGTCACTGAGAGCACCACTGCTGTTTGGCCCTGAGCTCCGAATGTGGTCCAGACCAAGCTGGAAATCACAGAGAAGTAAAGATACAGCGTGGGCAATGAAATTGTGTGCGAGCAAAAGCTGTGCCAACTGCCTAGACGCACACATTGTCTGATCTGCTCGGCTCCCAGCCTCTCACTAGCAGTAATTAAATCGCTTTGACAAGCATTGACCCCCAGAAAAGCTTCAGTACAAACCCAACAGGCTTGATTGGGGTTTTTTCTGCCTCTTTTTCAGCTCCCTTCCCTTTGCTTTTTAGCCCGTTAAGCCTTATTACATTTACAACCAGAATGATTATCCAGAAAGGGACCAAAGAGAGAAGCATCACTTACCAGAACTCGGAAATATTTCATCACAGCCATCCACCAGCCATCTCCTCTCTTTCTAGCCCGTGGAGCTGCTCCTGACAGCGTCGCCCCTTTCTGCTAGGATGTCACAAGCCGGAGATTAGAAGTAAATGCTTTGGAAGCCAAGCCGATCATCCCGCTGTGACTGCATCCAGGTACTGAAGCCCAAGCAATGGAAAAGTCCATCAGCCAGCAGAACACAGGCGCATGCACACACACACACACACACACACACACACACGGAGCCACAAAGCAATCGGAGCGGGGGGAGGCTGGAGGGAGAGCAGATGGGAGGGGGGTGGCTTGGGGGAACCAAGCAGCAGGAGATGCTAACGTGACAGATGTGTTGACTTTAAGTTAAACAGGAAATTGAGGATGTTCGACCCAGAGGAAAGACACACTAGCTCACGTTAAAGGCAAAGACTTGGCCCAGTCTTTCCCTTCTTTGCTCTTCCTCTTCCATCCAGGCTTTCTCTGGTGATTTCTAGCTCCAACCTCACAGGCAGAAACAAGCCTCTGTCTGTGTGTCTGGGCAAGGCAGGAGCTGCAGGGCCAGCCATGGTATTTCCCTTCTTCGCAATGAGTTGGGATTCCAGTTATTTATTCCTTGTTCAACTCAAACTCCCACAAAGTTATTTACCTGGCATCCCCTAGCTGATGTGAGTAAAAGTCAGAATGCTGAACAGCAGGATGAGGTTTTCAATTTGTCCCAGTTCTGGGCAGAGGAAAATACAATAGGGTCGAAATCCTGACTTAGATTATGTAGGTTAAGCAGCAGAGAGTAGAATAAATTGATTTAAATGCAGGAAAAATAAAGTGCATCTGTGCACTTGACTTCTCCACGAATAAATCTGACTTTTCAGCGGTTCAGACAAGGGTAGTCAGGGTGAGTCTTGGGGAGAGCAGCTGTACTGTGAGGGTCCACAGGGTTAGTATCCAGGGGGATGTCACTGCAGAACAAGGTGACAAGACCTCTAGATAGCAGTAAATATGAAGAATATTGGGGAAATAAAAACCCTGCACTGATTTCTTAGTTAAAGCCTGGAAAGCAGAGTGGAGAAAGACAAACCATACTAGTTTTGAGATATATTCCAGCTTCTAGAGATTAGGAGAGCAAAAAGAGTGGCCTCACCACAAACCCAAATAGAGAAAATTAGTGGTGCCAGCTGCCTCAAGTCTCCCAGACTAGAGCTCTGGTCTTGCCTCAGAAGAAAATCCCCCCTTTTTCCACTGCCTTCAGCACTGGAGAGAGAAGCCCCTTTGGCATCCCTGCCAGGCTGACTGTCAGCCCAGCATGGCACAACTGAGGCTTTCTCATTCTTCCCACCAAAGCTTTGTCCTAAACCCCACATGTAGAGGTGACAAGAACGTCTCCTCTAGGGCACATACAGGTCTCCAGGGTGACCTTAGTGAGAGGACTCCCATTTTCTAGTAGCAGTGCACTAGATAAAGGACAGAAATTTGTTTTATCTACACTCGGGACTCTCACCCCATAACTATGAATGAAATATCCAGGTTTTGGTGCAATCCAGCTCCCCCTCCCTCCTCATACCCCATTCCTCCCCCCACCCTCACTGTCCCTAAGCTGTGTTATTGGCCTTCCTTCAACATTTTAATGGCATATTGCCAGTGATCCGTTCGCACTCCACACAGATGAACCTGACTTGCATCCCCAGGATGGCGTTTGCAGAGCCAGCCCAAGCAGGCGGGTTTGGAGCATTTTCCTTGGGTGTATCAGCTGCAGTTCAAAAAGCATTCCTTTTTCTGGTTAGAGCTTGAAAAAGTCTAGCGAGGATATCACACTTTGGAAAACTGCTGCTTTGGGTTTCTTGTCCCTCCTCCTACCTGCTGCCACACTCCCTCATCTCCACAATTATTTATAAAGCTCTGTGTTCTTTCCTAATTGGGATGCCATAATGTTCCCTTTCGCCTCGCACGTCACTCGTGTGTCACTCTGCGTCTGGGCCCGCGGTGACCTCTTGGAGCACTTGGCAAGGCTGGCAGCAACCAAATGAGTCATCAGCAACCTGCCTGCACCTCCCTCCCTCCCTCCAACCATGGCCCCCCAGCTCCCACCGAGCTCGGCTGTGGCAGGGGAGACCTGGGGGAGTTTAAAGCAGTCTAATCCCCAGCCTGGATAATTCACGGAAAGAGGATTATCCATTCTGTGCAGAGCCCTTGCCCAAATATAGACCAGCCTTCCCCTTGCATTGCAGCTCGTGTGGAACACAGACGTTTTCCCTGCACTGCTTCTCCGTCCCATCTTAGGGGGTTAACTCTGCTTTCACTCAAATCTGGGACAACTCAGTTTTAACCCATAGAATTACAGTGCCATAAAACCGGGATTAGTAAAGCAGAGGTGAGACCATAGCTCTGTGTGAAAGCCAGCAGGATCATGGCAGGCTCACCCCCAGATGCATATTTTCTCCCTCAATAAATGCCAAACTCGCTTGGTGGGCTCTGGACATATATTGTCTTGCTGTTACGTTTGAAAATCACTGCCATGGTCCTGAACTACAGAGCCTGAGAGCAACGTGTCAGGAGGGTGGAAAGATAAGTGCTACACTTAGACAACCCCATGGCAGGTTGCAGCAGCCTGCCCCAGGGAGCCAACCCACGGGTCACCAGGAGCTGGGTTGTCTCCAGTGCCAGAGGGGACAGGTATTTGCCAGAGAGCTGCTGAAAAAGAAAAAGTACTAAGTAATGTGCTAACTTCTCCACTTGCCCTTGCAGAAAGAGGGGTAAAGTTGGAGCTGAGGAAAGTACCCCTGGTGGATTTGGCAGGGTCCTGGCAGATCAGTCATCTCTTCTCACCTTTCTCTCATTCTCCATCTTAAGTCATCTTCCTCCTCTCTGTCCCAGATGGTGAAGTAAAGCCTGACACAGCCACCGCAGGCTTTCCTTCCTACAGTGTTTTCTCTTTTTTTGGCTGTTAAAGTCCTCAAGGGACTTTAGTCACCGTAACATTAAAGCGTTCATTAGCACAGGAGTAATTCCATAATCTTTTCAGAGGTTCAGCTCGTGATCTGGAAAATCAATTTGCTGACTTGACAATGCAGGAATTGGATTTTCAAGGCCGGCTTTGGCTTCCCCAGCAGGACTCCTAACAACCATGAGGCTTTGTGGCCAGGCCAGGGAAAGGCCACCCACAGCAGCCCTGAGCAGAAGAGGGAGTACCAGGGGGCTGGCACTCGGTGCAGGTGAGTAGCTGGGCTTGTGCTGTATCGAATGCAGCCTGTGCCTCAAAAACCAGACCTGCCTCACCAAGTTTTGTCCAGCAGTGTACTTGTATGAGCAGGACAGCATCACCACAGATCATGGAGGATTTTCCTGCCTTTTTCATCTTTCTTACTTCATTTCACCAAAATCAACGCTTCCAGGTCAAAGAGAAAGAAGGAGATGCATCTTCAGCATCCTCCCTTTTCCCTGCAGGTACAAGCTGGATCAATTCCTGTTTTGAAACTGAACCCATGCACCACCGATATCAAACACCAGGTCATGGGCTCTTACTCTCCTCACGGGTTTTTTTTCACATTCACTTTGTGCTTTCAGAAGTTGGTGCCCACACCTTACCTGTAGACAAGCCGCCAGGTTTGCAGAGATCATCTGCATGGGGAAGGCTCACTTTTGGGGAGGACCCAGCTCCACTTGCAGATTGGGGGCTGCATCACAACCCAGCACAACAGCTGGGCTTGCACCTTCAGCTCAGCTCTCTCAATCAAGAGTTGCCACATATCAGGGACTTTCAGTCAGAGATGTGCCAGAACATAAGTGGGTTCAAATAGCACAGCTACTTCATGGGCCAGACCCCTCGTAACTGGGCAAGCTGAACAGGAAGGTTGTCTCCTTGTCAGATGATTTCTGAGTCTGGCTTTGATGGCCCAGGAGGGTTCCCCCAGTGTTCACATTATGTGTTTGCAAAATTGTGTCGGGAAAAATCAAACATGTCGTTGCAGATCTGATCTGCAGCTGAGTTCATCTAATACCAGTGGACATGCCTTTTACAGAAAGGCCTGGAAGAGGGGAGACAGCAGGAGCTAATTAGGACCTCGTGGAGCTCTGGAGATTGAGGGTCCCCATGTAGGTGACTGCTGCCTGTGGCAGCTTTCTTGCAGAGGAGGGAGGTGTTCCCCTCCTCTTTCTGCTGGAGAGTGGGAGAGGGCTTTTCCATTGGGAAGAATAATCTGAGGAAGCCCTGAATGCTGCCTCTGCTCCCATTCCTTCCTCAAAGTTGTCCTGTAGGGCAGGGCAGACTGACCATGGGCATCCCACTACACAAAGTGTTGGGCCACAGGTCATTCAGGGCAGAGGCACTGAGGCATATTTCCAAATAGGCAGCAGACACCTGGCTCAGAGCTTTCACCCTGGGACAATCAGTGCAGCATTACTGTATACTCAATATCTGGCTAAGTAAGCCAGAGAATTAACACTTTTCCTCTCTCTTCTCCCAAATGATAACATTAGGGATCCAGGAGTCATGAAACAGCAAATTTGTATACTATGACAGACATATGACTTGTTCTCATACAGCCTGAAATCTCTGTCATGACTCTTTTAAGCTCTTCTATGCACCTACAAGTGCCCAAATCTAAATACAGCAAGTGTTCCCCTCAGCACGCAGAGTACCACACTGCTCCTCAAATACATTCCAATCATCAGGTTGCTACTATTTCTCTCTTCCCTAGGATGAGGTTGCTCCTGAACAAGTCATGTCCTTGTGGAGTCAGTTCCTACCCATTACTTTTAATGGCATCTTGGTAATATGGATCATATTACTGCGGTTTGACAGGTATAATGAAAATTTCCCTTGAACAACACTCGTCCTCTAAAAGAATAATAGCCCCTGCAGAGATGTGTGCCTGGATGTGTTACATCTACAGGCACACAGGGGAACTTCTCATCAAAGAACCTGAAACAGCCACCATTCAGAGACCCAGACCCTCCAGCTCCCAAAATCATTGCTTCCCCTCTGCAGCTTCATTTAATCCTTCCTAACAGTGGTGGCTAACTGCAGGTTTTAGCTTTAGCTGCATTTAAGCTCTCCCAGACACTGGGAAGGATAATGAAGGGAGGACAATTAAAACGGGTGCTGGCAGCACAGTAACCAGCTGGGTGAGGGGGGCCGGTGTGTGCCCAGGTGCCGGCACACCCACGCACAGCCCTGGGTGCCACCGACCCTGCAGTCACACACAGCTCCCACGAAGACACAACAGCCTCTGTTCCCATGCAAACACCTTTTCCTTCCCCCCCACCCCACCCCAGCCCACCACGAGCTGGGCACACACAAGGAGCACTCCTTTAAAAACTGAGTTAAAACTCCAAAGCACAGCAGCTTCTCTGCTCTCTGCAGAGGGCAAGGGCAGCCAGGCAGCCTAACAGGGCTCGTTTAAATTACTGCTTCCCTCACGACTGCTTTGACCCCCCCCCCCCAGTCTCGTTAAGCTCACCGACTCCCCGGCAGCTCCCACCGATCCATCCCAGCTCAGACACAACTCCAAGCCCTCGAGCATCCTAATTTTTTTTTTTCAGTGGCATCTTTTGTTTTAGCTTTTATAGGGAAAGCTTTTTCCCCTGCCCCTAGAACTGCCTCCCCGGCTGCCTGGAGCCCCCCAGGGGCTGCCAGCTCTCCGGCAGCTGCCTCTCACCCCTTTTCGGCGAAGCAGAAGGAGCGACTCACTCTTACCTTGGGCACCCCAAGTTGTCGGCGGTGCGGCTGCCGGCGCGGTGTGCGGCGCAGCGCGGCTCTGCGCTGGCATCTCCTCTAGTGGTGATGCAGTCTTGCCGGGAGCCGCATGCCAATGATGCAGCCCAGGGGATCCCGGCCGAGGAAGCCCAGGGTTGGGAGGGAGCCCAGGGCTGCTCGTCCTACCTGCATCCCTGCCATCCCCCAGCCCGGCTGCAAAGCGAGCGGGGAGGGGGAGTGCGGAGGCAGACGAAGATTAGGGGGGATAGCGAGAAGCTGCACAGCAGGCAAAGAGAGAGAGAAGGGAAGCTTGTGGGATTTCTTTACAGTAATAAAATCCAAGCCGGTGCCTAAACGTTGCAGCTCCTTAGCAGAGTTCTTTAATACATGGGGTTGTTTGGTGGTTTTTTTCCCTCTTTTTTAATTGCTGTCACACAGAAGTGTTTCTAGCTGCAAGTAGAAGAAAATCCCAGGATGACTGGGATCCTTCACCTCTTCACTTAATATAGTATACCATTGCTACATTTGAGACCCCTCTTCCTGGGATGGCCAGAGGACAAGGCTGGGGAAGGTGGTACGTTTCAGGGATAACCCTACTGCAGGATAAACCCGTTTTTTTTTTAAATCCCCTTGTGTTAGTAATTTAGGAGTCTACTGCCAGAAGAGAAGTAGCAGGAGGAATCCTGCTGTCCATGCAATTTTGCACTTATAAGAGACCTTGTGGACACAGACTGTGGAATGCAGTCTGTCGTAGAAATCCAGCCACGATCATTTTGTATTATTAAAAGAAATGACCAGGTGTCTTACCGTGGAACAAAGCACACAGCTTCTAACTCCTAAGAAAGCATTGCCAGTGCACATAATAGGGGATATCCACACCCTGCAACAGTCCTCCATGCAGCGATGCCCAAATCAGTCTAGATAATGGGCACAATAAAGGTTTTTCTGGTAGCCTTCCATTGCTGCTTCTGGTAACCTAATGCCAAAAAGGAGTATGAAGCTGCAGGCTTCTCAGAAAAAAAAAAAAGGATAGATTTACTCAGTAGCACAAACCCCTTGTACTTGTCAAGCTGATAAAGCACAGTAGGGGAACACTGAGACCAGCCACTCACCTTGGTTCTGTCAGCAGATGGCATCTAGAAAGCTACTTTGTCACTCCATGCCTCAGTTTCCCCACCTGCAAGATAGTGCTGGTGCTACTGGTCACTCCGTGCAATAGAAACACTAGGATATATCACTCATCTAGCTTTTCCCATGGCACCTCCAGGCACATGCTCTATTGTTTGTCTCTGTCCTGGTTTTTATAGCCTGCTCCCCGCTCACCTGATTTGAATCTCCAGCTCAGGTGTTTGTAATTGCTGACAGCAGTAAAAATCAGGCCTGAAAAGTCTCTCTTTATTTATTTACTGGCTGATACAGTTCCTGTACTGGTGTCACCACCTCAGCGTGGAAAATGCAGTAGGTAATTAACACAGGGTTCTTCAGACCTGGTCATTTAAAAATTGGAACTCAAGTCCAAAGTTCAGCTTTATTCTCACTAGTGCAATGCATTAGTTTAATTGCATTTTGTGTTTGGTAGAGTGCACTGATTGCTTTGATGTGAGAGGACTTCAGAAGTCAAATTATTATCAGAACTCTTGTACACTGTAGGCCAAGTATCAAGACCTTGGCAAAACTAAAAAGCAACCCAGTCCATTGCAATGCCACTTTGGTTGCCTGTCACTGTTCCTCTGCAGCTCATTAATTCCTCATTTTTTTTATTAAAGCAGGATCAAGAGGGTGGGAAGCAGTAAATCTGGGAGATGTTCTTTACCATTGCACTGTGATTATCAGTGTTTGTAATTACTTCTGCACCCTAGGCACAACTATGAATCTCTCTGTT
Source organism: Trogon surrucura (assembly GCA_020746105.1). Lineage (NCBI taxonomy): Eukaryota > Metazoa > Chordata > Aves > Trogoniformes > Trogonidae > Trogon > Trogon surrucura. The sequence continues at coordinate 14,960,712 of CM036627.1, read as the reverse complement.
AATCACTGCTGACCGTATCCAGGTATCTCAGATGGAGAAGAAACATTTTCCGTAGCACCATATGGTGCCAGCGGGGAACCGGAGCCTCACAGGCTGCCTGATAAGAAAGGTAGCAGGATGGGAAAGCCTAACATCTTTCTATTTGAAAGAGCACATCGATGAAATCCACAGCAATCCAACTGTTTCAGAGCTGCAAGAAGTAAACAGAAAAGAGAGCTGAGCTGCAACAAATAAGGACCTGGCGTGGAGATGGACAAAATTACGTAAGCTCTTCTATCAAGGGGGAAATAGGTGTCTGTGTAAGGCTTGATCACACAGGTATGTGTGTCAGCATGGTTACACAGGCAAAGGGGGCTTGATCTGGTCCTATAGCAACCCCAAACCTTCTGGGAAGAGGGGGCAGAATGGGAGGTCTGGCCCAGCTCTGCAGATGGAGCAGAGCCCCACAGCTGTAATCAAGCCATTCTCCCCTTCCTTATCTGGCGAGCTTAAACGCAGAACGAAAGGGGTTTATGTGAGTTCTACTGCAGTGTGAAATCATGCAGAAGTCAGGGTTTGGGTCTGGAAAGCCTTCCATGCCCACAGTTCAGATGGAGTATGTGGATATATACACATATGCACATACCCGCTGGACGGGGCACGTTGCTCAGTGCTCGTCAGGAGCAGAAAAAGACCCTCACTGGATGCTGTAACAACTGCAGCATGAGACTTGCCACCCACATTACTAACCTGCTGCCTGTAAATGTTAAAAGGAGAGATGAATGGCTGAAACCAAGAGAAATTGGGAAATTCTCAATGCATTTTGTATTTTCCACTAAAATCCCAAGTTCATCTGCCTAAGGCTCTGTTTTCACAACGCATAATAATCCTTTTTTTTTCCTTAAATTACCCTGCCACTTTCTGCTTGACACAAGCTCCTGATTGTCACAGCAACCCAAATGACTGCCCGGTCAGCAGCTCACAGAGAACCAGGGAATCCCAGAGCAACCTGCGCTCCCGAAAGTCAGCCCCATCACCTCCTCAGAGAGGTGATTCACAAGAGTACGGGCTGCAAAATGTGATCTGCTTTTGTTCCCTCTGAACTAAAGGGGCTCCTGAACTATTTAAAACCCACAAAACCTCACTGGTGCTAGGATTTCAGGAAAAAAGTGCAGCCACTGAGGCAATACCAGTTTACTTGAGCTGGAAACACGAGCTGGAGAGGCTGTACCACACTAGAAAAATAGAAAATGAGCATAGCAGTAAGCACTTAGCTGAAAACTATTTGTGGCATAGAAGCTTCAGTTTTCCAGAGAGTCACTGCTCTTAGAAGGTGCCACTGATGCGTGCTGCGACAGGCCAGGGAGATGCAATGTCACACGACGTCCATCACAGCATCACTGCTTGTAAGTGGTTGAATGTAAAGAGATGAGGCTGCTTAAATTACTCTAACCCAGCAGAAACCATTCTGTAAGACAGGCCTGAATGGAAAAACACGGGTATGTTAGCAGGTCTTGGTACAAAGGCCAAGCTAATGAGAGCAGTAGGACCTGTGCTGGCAGTGCTGGACCCATTCAAGTGTAGCGCTGTGGCTGTCACATGCAAGGCTCTGCTAAAGGCAGTGAACCACCTAACAGCTGCATCCTCCAGGATTCCATTACACATTATCTTTTTTCTTTTTTTTCAATATTTTTTTAAGTCTTTTTCTAATGGTCCTGTTAGTCTGGGTTTAAAATCCCAAGTCTAAGTGCAGTGAACCATTTAAAGGAGGTTCACACATCTCTCTCTTCCCCTGTTTTCACCTGTCGAAATGGAGGAGTATACTGTCAGGTCAACTCTGACTTTTCAGAGCTCTAATGTGTTAGATAGAGTTTATTTATGTGGAAAAGATGAATGGTTCCCTACATGTTAATAGCACAACCAGCGACAAAATCCTCAACATTAATATTTAATGTCCTTTGTTATGTACATGCCTGACTGTTACTCAGAGAGGGCTGAGTCAGGAGATCAGAAGCTGTTGGGAATTGAAAAAGCATTATTTGTGGGATTTCCCCGAGTGTAAACTGGAAAGTAGAAAAGACATTGTTTTCATGTGTGGCAGCCCAATTGTTAAGAAACTGTGCGTTTATGTATAGTGTATAATATATGCAAGAATTTACTGCAGTGGCACTCTGTGGCTTTTTTCACCACATGATTTCTTTAGTGCTATCGCCTGCTTACTCTCACACTGTACATGTACATAGGTATTAATTTTATGAGAAATGAAAGATAAAACTAGCAGACTAAAACCAGCATACATCCCCTCCAAATTCATGATTATTCACATAACTATAGGACATAGAAAGCTCAGTAAAAGAGCAGGCTCTAAGGAGGAAGCATTGTATAATTCACAGCACAGTCACTTCTATCTCACATCTTTTGTCTAGATTTTCTAGAGGTTAAGCAACTAAGTACATTAAGAATGTGAATCCTACATCATTAGCATTTCTTCTTCTCTTTTATGTGTGTATATATACAGATAAACATTTATTCTACATTACACCAAATAAATATTAATCTTAAATCCGCTCTGCCCCTCTACCCATCATGATACAGCTGATAGTTACAGACGGTTCCATCCTGCTACCCTGTACAGAATAGATATCAACATTGTCAGCAGCTTTCCAGATATCAGAGCTATGGCTGTTTTTCAATTTAAATTGCCCATAAATGCTACACTTGCAAAGCCTTTCCATATTTCCATGATTACTCTGTAACTGCAGCAAATTTTCTAAGCCTAGTGTACAGCACTTGTTTCATTGGAGTAATTTTGAGGAACACTCTGCTAGATGTAGGCATCTAAGGGTGTGAGAAAATGCCTTATATTACAGAGAAATTAAATATGAACCTATAATTCTGGATGCAAAAAGGCAGGTGGGGTTCAGGTTTCATTTTTTTTTCTTACTCCTCTGGATAAGTGTTTTTCCTTGAAGCTATGCTTTCTGGGGAATTTCCTTGAGGGAAGCAGAGGGGCCTCCCCTTAGTTCGATAAAAGGTAGAGAAAAAACAGGAGCTTTGGGATTTTCAAACAACAATCACCTTAATTGTTTGCTCATGTCTTTGCCTCACAACCTATACACAAGGCTGCTCTAAGCCCTATCAGAAGGGACTGTAATGAGTTTAATGTGCACTGGGCTCCATCTGCATCCCGGGCATCCTGACGGACAGAAGTTTTGCTGAGCAGAAAGCACCACAGCCAGGCTGCTCTCCAGTAATGCAGCTGGAGGGGGAAAGGGATGAGGAGGGTTTTTTCATAGGATGCAGCTGGGAATTGTATGGAAAAAAACCAATTGCTGCCAATCCTAGAAATGTTTTTGGATATTGCACCATTGTCTTATAACTTTGTGAACTTATCTACCGCCATTGAAGCTGGATGGTCGTGTTTGCACTTGGGCAGAGACCTGGCATAAAAATGGAGAGAAAGGGGAAAAATTCCCTGAGCAGAAGCAAGGAGGAGGTGGAGAAAAGTAGAGAAAATCATCCCTATGAAACGGCTGGAGAGAGGAGCCAGCATGCTGCGCGTGCAGTGGGGACCTGCCTTCAGCAGGTGGCAGCAAGGGAGCTGGGATGGAGGGATTGAGGGATGAAGGAGATGCTGCTGCAGGGTCAGGGCACCCGGGAAATGACACAGGCCTCGGGGAACTCATCAGCCTCTTGATAATTATTGTCCACCAGTAAAAAGGTAAAAAGAAAAAAAAATGAAAGCTGCAAAATCCACAGATCACTAGGCATAAAAAATTGAGATAGCAGCCAGCTGATGTGCTGGAAGCAGTACATTACTAAGGCAGCAGATAGGCACTAGCAGCTATTTTTTTATTTTATAGTTATTTCAATATCTCTGCCCTAATGCCTGGGTGTCACAGTCTCCCGGGGCTCACTCTTGTATTTTCCTTCACAAAGGCATCTAGTGAGCTCTGCGGAGGCGCTGGTAGGGCTGTGCGGAGGTCAACCCCTGCCCCACACTTGCTCATATTTTGAACTCATGTTTCTGTTTGGACTGTGCAGATGGGAACACAAGTGTTTGGCTGCAATCCTGGGCTAGCACATGAGCTACTTTCAAGAAGAAAGGGGCAGGGATTTGCTTTCCTACTTTCAGTCTGACTTTGGTATAATATTAATGTTATATAATATTACTGTTTTGTATAAACAAACGTAATGAGAGGCCATCCATATTCATGAGTGCCCATGCCTGTTACCTGGAAGTCCTTCAGGGAGCTGCTCAGATGCAGCACTGCATTCGCTGCCCTCCAAAGCCCCACGATTAACTGACCATTACCCAAACCATGTTCCACCTCTTCTCAGGGTCCAGCTGGATGCCAGCTGCGTGGGCATGTGTGCCTTGCAACGGGAATCTCATTAGCAGGGATTAGATAGACTCCTCCTTTCACCCAGCCCCCAGGCTAAGACGAAAAGGAAACCCACAAGCTTTTGGTTTTGCAACGTGTCTGATGGCTCTTTATTGAAGCTAATGAAGAAAACACACAGTTTGGGAGTTACATGACTCATGCTTATATTCTCTCTAGCTGTATTAAAACCACAGTGTCAGAAGCTCTCATCAGACAGTGTGGCAGGTCAGCATGTGACCACAATCACCACCACCAAAGCAGACAGGGTTTGATCTTCTCAGTAGGAATGGGCACACAGGCTTACTTAATTGTAATAAAGATGCTTTTGTCTTGTCCAGCTGGAAGCAGGACTGGTTGGATACCCCATGAGAAAGCTGGTTCTCATGTGATTTCTAGACTGTGTTTTTCATACCACATAATCTGAAATGACGTTATAGATAGGGCTCAGTCCTGCTCTGAGCTTCTGGGGCATCCGTTGGTTTGCTGCTCCTGGCCCAAGCTCTGAAGACAGTCCACTGTCAAGTGTCACTGGGAGAGCATTCAGGGAGACCAGGGAGCTGGTAGATGCTCTACGTTGTGTAGATGGCTGCTCTAAACGCAGCTGTGCAGCACCACTGTAGAACAACAACAGTGTTTGTGCTTAGCGGAAAAGACAACAGCTTGCACTGTTAAGAAATATGCAGAAACTCAGCACAGTAGTGACAGACACCTAGGTACCAGCTGAACAAGAAGGACACAGCACTGTTAATAAGACACAAGAGCTCCCAAGGTATCTGAGACTTTGAGTTTCTTTTGGTGGACCCTTATCTGACACCCAGCTCACACCTTTCCTTTACCTTCTCCTGCGTATGGACCAGGAGCACACTATTCCAGAAGCTAGAGCACAGCGTAAACCCAGCACACTCAGCTTGAAGCTCTTCACGGCATGACCTGGAACATGTGACATAAATACATTTCGTCTGGAGTTCCTGACAACCTCCCTCGTGATTGTATTATGCTGCCCACGCTGCGGATTCCTCATCTCCTGGTGAAACAGGCCTTCCAGTCTTCTCATGCAGGTAAGCTCATCCAGTTCTCCCTTCCATGAAGGGAGTTATCTTCATTACAGACCCAAAAGGCACTCAAGGAAACACATTTTTCATGTGGACACACGCGAGTGACCCAAGCTGAGCTGAGCTCCCAACAGCAGCAGAGCCTTCCCTGTCCTGCTAGACATTTAAGCAGGTGGATTTTCCTATGGTTTTGGGGACTGAATGAGGGAGATGAGTGCTGTGGGGTTGCCAGGGCACTGCAGATTCAATTCCTGGCCTTCTTTCCAGCATTTGCTTGCAGCCTCATCTTTGCCCAATGCCTCTCACAGGCTGGGAAGATTGATCATGTGCCAAACCCACTCCTTTACCCTCACTCAGTCATCTCCCTCCACCATATATGTACATCTGCCCAGATGTGTGCTTGCTGCCTAGAAGTTTTACTCCAAATGCACACAGTTTCCCAGCACTGGATGCAATCAGCTACACTGTTTTCTGTAAGCACAGCACATCCTTATGCGAAGTGGGGGGGATCAGAGAGAGTCTCCACTCACACAGTTTGAAATCACTGCCTTGTAACTTGCTGGCAATCCTTGCAGTATGCTGTATCCACATGTAAAACATCTTACTGGATTCTTTTTCTCCCCATGTCTTGGCTGCCTGAAGGTGCTGGGAAAGAGCTGGGAAAGCCAACCCTGAGCAAATGTTGAATGTGTTTTCATTGCTTTCTTTTTTATTTAAGAAAAAAAAAAATTAAAAAGTGCTCTGACTCCAAAATACCCTTGTGAAAACATGACCTTTGGTTGCGCCAACACACCAGGTCACAGATAGGTCTCTGGTGCCTTTCAACAGTCCCTCAGCCCAAGACAAAAGCACAGACCTGGAACCAGCGGAGATGGCAGCACTGAGCAGGATCCATTTTCTTCCTCAGAGATTCTCATGCCTTTGGGATGACCTGTGGTTTTCGGCATGATCCACTTCATTCGGTGCATGAATGATCATCAGAGAGGTGGAAATTGTGCCACTGAGCAGAACAGAGGACACAAGAAGAGATGGCTGATGCTTCACACTGTGGGCAGTGCCCAGGGACCCCGCTGCTGCCCGCGTGTGTGTGGCACTAGAGAGAAACAAAGCAAAAATAAACAGAGCTTCTTTCCACCTTTCTTTCCCTCTGTAAGCATCTAAGCACTGGTTACCTTCCTGGGACTACCAGGTCCCTGGATCTGCAAGTGCCTGCTCTCTTTGGAGCAGCTGCCTGACTAGAGCTGAGACACTTGGATGCTGCATAGCCCCAGTCCTCATCAGGAAGAAGCATCTCATCACCATCTCTAGCAGGGACACACTGCCAGCCAGTCAGCAACCTCATTTGTTTGGAGTCCAGCCTTGTCCCTACTTTGTTTGCAGCTTCTCATGGCAACAGACAGGCTGCGGAGAAGGTTTTTCACCCACATGCTTTACCTGATAACAGCCTTGAACCAGCATCTGTTTGCCTCGAGGCACAACTCCTCGCTGCTAGTTGGGACCTATTTCTTAGGAATTGTTAATAGATGATGTCACTTTGGAATGAGTTCCCATCAGGCTGTGTCTCTGCTACCTAAACTCCAAAACTGACAAAACTTGCTACCACCACTGTCTGGAGGGGTACAGGGATAACCAGAGATATCAAATATGTGAGATTCATCCCTAACTGCTCAGATGGCAATTTCCTGTTTGAAAATTGCCCTCTCCTGGGGGAGAGGATGTGTGGGTGCAGGGCTCTGCTCGCTTCTCTCCCAGGTATCCCTGTGCCTGCCCCTCTGCAGTCCAGGGAAAAGCTCTCCCTCTGCTCTTGGCCATCACTGCGTGTGCTTCCGGGCAGGCAACGCCTCTTCTGCACGGTACGCGCTGTGCCTGGCACCGCGGGGCTGTGAGCTCAGCCGCTCGGCGCAGAAGAAACAGCAAAATAATAACAAGGGCTGTCGATGCCTGGGTGATCATAGCGTTATCTGGCTCAGCTCAGCCAGCGTCTGCAGCTGGGACCGCTCTTTCTAGGCCAGCATCGCTGCTGTGCACCCGTCCGCCCTGCCGCTGCCGCTCTGCTCGGGGCTGGTCTTGAGAGGGTAAAGCAGCACAGCTCGGGCTGCAGGGCTGACAGGCAGTGGGAAGGTGCACTCAGCTCCTTTCTCATCCTCTTCACGTAGTTAGCAGCATTTAACTTAGAAATGTAGCTATTTCAGAACCTCACATGGAGCTAGTTCAAGCACAGGGACCTTCTGTGCCTTCCAGGCTGGGGGTAGTTCTTGTCGGACACTTGGAGCATCTTTTAGACTTCATCTTCTCTGGCTGATGGTCAGGTGCTAATGGGTACCAAAGCACGGCTCAGACGTGACTGTGGTAAAATGAGCTTGGTGAATAAAGGATTAATTAAAGTGGGGCTGAGCCAGAGCAGTAGCTTGGTCACTGCACAGACAGGCCTGAGCTGCAGGTCTGGGGCTGCCAGCCTCTGGCAGAGGGGATGCTCACCCACAGAAATGTCACACGGATGCTGCCGGGGATCAGCAAGGGAACCTGGTCCTGTCTGGGGACAGCGTGCTGTAGTGGAGGAAAATTTAAAGCCCTGCACAGGGTGATTTTTTAACACTGTGTTATTTTTTAAGGTTGGACCAGAGACCAACAAGACACTGCAGTCACTCTTTGGACAGCTGTGTTGTGGCCAGATGTGGTTCACCACAAAGCACCGAGGGTCCCAGGCCTGGTCAGACTTGCCTATCCCCAGTTACCAGTACTGCCCAGCATCACGTTTTAACTCTTGGTTGGAGTGGCAGGCCACTACCGAATCCCCTCACATAGTGGTTATTGTAGTGGAGCTAGTGATCTAAGCTATAATATTGGTTTTAAACAGTTCTCTAATACGTTTTGGCCCTGACTGCGTTGGGTGTGGTTCCAAAGACAAACAGGGAGTCACGCACAGACACACACTCCTCTCTGTCGACACCGTTTGCAGCCTCATGTTTCTTGCTGGCTGACGAACAAGGGAGCAAACAATCTGAGGGAATGCAATTTAGCACCAGGACCCAGCGGAGCACAAAATCCCACCCAGTGCCAAGGGCTTGTGATTTATGCTTTTGTTCCTACAACAACAGACAGAGGCAGGGGGAAAAAAAAAAAAAAAGAAAAGAAAAAAAAAAGAAAAAAAAAGAAAATGAAAGAGAAAAAAAGGAGACTTTGCCGGATTTTCCATCCCCTGCCGAGACGTGAAGCCGAATGGCAGCCAGTATTCACAGCAACACCCACAGTTAAGCACCAGCGCTGTTGCCAACTCCTGCAATGTTATCACAAGCCCCATAGAGTTCGCTTTCCTTTTTTTAAAGCCCCAACTCCTGGAGTCATAAGATTAAGCGGGCATCTCAGCTTTTGATTTTAATAGCAGTCCCTATCCCTAACTGTTTAGATGAAAAGCTCATGAGTGCAACAGGTTCAAACCTACAAAGAAAATAAAACCGTGTATCTACTTCAAATCAGTTAATTTGTAAACCAATTTTGTTTGAAGAAAGTATTTTGAACACTTTGGAAAGGAGAACTTGTTAGTATCTGAAGGAGGCCCTTAAAGAGCTGGAAAAGGTCTCAGCTCAGAAGACGCTGCAGGAGAAAAACAGACTTCTAAGTAGACTGGGCTTTCTTCGCTTTTTCCTGGCAAAAAGATCAGCAAAAGGCAAATGTCTGGGTTCAGTAGCTAAGGTAAAGCACTTTTTGTGTCAAGAGCAAACATTAAAATTCAAAATATGAAGAATGAGACTCCCTACACAGAGAATTAAGCTCAGTAGATAACTGCCTCTGTCCCAAGCTTAGACCATGCAGATGGTATTGATAATATCAATATCAAGAACGAGTGGGGGATCTGCATGTAAACCAGCATCTTCCATTTTGCAGTGCTTGCTGTAAGAAGCCTTGTGTTGGAGTCTTATAAAGCAGTTGGAGGGATGGACAGATGTCCCCAGTGCTCACAGCCCCCAGACCCATATGTATTATCTGCTCTGGCTCTCCTGTTTCAATTACAACTTATTTGGACCTGGAGCTGCTTCAGTTTTGTGTCCTATACAGCTCTAAAAGCAATTCAGTGCAAAGCAAGTAATTAAGTGCAATAATTATGCAGATGGCCTTAGAGTGGGGCCATCCCCTGTTCTGCTGCAATTTTTAATCATTGAAGTTGAAAAAGCTTGGATGATCCTTGAACCCATCTACAGCTTTAAAATACAAAACGGGATGCTTTAAAAGACCACGGTGATAAATCATTCCCATAAATGATGAGAAATGTTTAAATCAATAAAACGTTTGTTTAGATGTCCAGATGGAGGAAAGATACAGTCTGTTGCTCTTCATATTGGATTGATCCCACTGTGTTAAATTACAGCTGGCTACAGCCCTTCATCGTTTACTGCACAGCTTGACAAGCATGTAAAATATTCACACTGAGCACAAAAATTTTGACTGTCTGATCTCTGCATTGTCCTTGTCACTTCCTCCCAGCCAGGGCCAAATTAAAGGCTGCTTAATATGGGGGGAAGCTTGCCACAGCTCTCCCACAAGCCTTTAGCCACGTTACCCAATATCCTCTCGGAGGGCCCAGGGGAGCAAGCAGCTGGGGAGCAGATGCAGGCAGCTTTTGACACGTGACCACATCTCTGCCTATACCCCTAGAATTTAGGGTTTATCAGCTGCTCTGGGCTGTTGATCTTAAATATGTAAATACAACGGTATCGTGGTCTTAAAGGAGTAGCTGCTGTTGGAAGGTGCCTGGTGTGTGCTCGCCAGAGGGTCACAGCAGCAGTGGTGGGTGGTTGGAGGAGCAGCCAAGGCACTGAAGGGTGAGCTGGGAGCTCTGGGTGCTGCTCCCACCCAGGCTGGATGATGCTGCCTGCCTGTGTCCTCTCCTTGAAACACAGAACAGCATGGGATGCTCCTCATGGATCCCGGAGAGAGGCCAAGAAGGTTGGTAATGGCAATTTTTAAAGCCGTCTGAAATTCAGTGGCCAAAGGACTTGTAATTCAGGGTAATAATTAGGGTAGAAATGGATCTGAAAACTAAAGATGTGTGTGTGAAAGCAGCTACCTGTGCACCCCACTGCTCCATGGATCCAGGCGGGCCTGTCAATCCTGCCTGCAGGGAGCACAAACCTGCCCTGAGGCAGGGAGGTCCTTCGGAGGAAAAGACGGCTCCTGAAAGTCCTCAGAGATGTGCTGGTGGAAGGAGCACATCTTGTACCGCACCCCACCTGAGTCCCCGCACTGCTGAGGATGGGCAAGGGGAGCGTTAGGGAAGAAGATGAGCTGGTACCTGTGGTCCTGCCTTGCAGCACCGTGCCTGATGTGGAGCTCAAGGAGAGCTCAGGTTGGGCACAGGCGTTAGGATAAGCTGTGCAGCAAAGATCCTGGCTGCTCAGCCCCAAAAGGCAGCACATCATAGAATCATAGAATTGTCAGGGTTGGAAAGGACCTTAAAGATCACCTAGTTCCAAACCTGCTGCCATAGGCAGGGACATCCCCCACTAGATCAGGCTGCCCAGAGCCCCATCCAGCCTGGCCTTAAAAACTTCCAGGGATGGGGCTTCCACCACCTCTCTGGGCAACCTGTGCCAGTGTCTCACCACCCTCATGGGGAAGAACTTCTTCCTAATACCCAACCTGAACCGATCCATCTCTAGCTTTAATCCGTTCCCTCTAGTCCTATCACTCCCTGACATCCCTCCCCGACATCCCTCCCCAGCTTTCTTGTCGGCCCCCTTAAGATAGTGGAAGGCCAGAACAAGGTCTCCTCAGGGCCTTCTTTTCTCCAGACTGAACAAGCCCAACTCTTTCAGTTCGCAGGGTCACTTCAGGTAACCATTTAGAAACTCGAACTAAGCTTCGTCAAACCCTGCATCAGTCACATTCTGGAGGTGCCAAAACAGTCCTGTTGGTTCAGGGGTGCCTGTAAGTGCTGCCACGCATCCTGCAAAATCACTTCTTCTTCTCCGGCTCTTGCTTTTCTCTTAGGAAAGGGGCACCTGCACCCTGCAAAGCCTGGTCGTTGCTGCAGGCGTTCACATTAGAGCGGGGAGAAAACCAGCAGAGATGCGAACCTGATGTCCTGATCAGAGCCGGTAGAGGCCACTGCTGCATGCTTTTACAAATAACTCCAGGGCTGAGGGCTCTGGCGTGGTCCTCACTGCCAAGCATGCTCCTTGCTCCGGCGTGTGTTTTTCTCCCTTCTCCGTGGTGTCATGTCTTGGCTCCCGGATCCCCAGGCTGGTTGCAAAACGTTGGGTCAGAGCCACGCGTTCTGCTCTCTGTGAAGGGGCGATGCCAGTGGCCGCGTCCCTCCCTTCCTCACCTTCAAACTTGCCATCGTCACCAGACAAACCGTCAGTAAGGAGTGCTAGTAAATGCAAGCCCCCAAGGAGCTACTGTATTCCAACCCAGATATCTTTAAGACTATGTGATATAAAGACTTTTTATAAGAAGGCAAGCAAGGTGAAATTTGGAGTCCCTCAGTCATGGTAACCTCAAAAATGTGGCCAACTTTCACCAAGGCATGGTCTGCTCTTCTTGCTGCAAATATTCGGCCTTTGCCCCCTCCAGCTCGGACAATGATGCTTTGGGCTGACTCTTATCAAAGCTTTTAATTTTCTTTGCATTTCCTAAGAGGATACAAAAAAGATATAAAGATGACTGAGCATTGAAATCCGTAAAAATATTGCTGCCCTGCCAGCTCAGGTCTGTTTGTATGTACAAACACAGAGCAATATGTGAGGTGTCTTTGATGTCTGAAATGGCTTGGATCTGTGAAAATGAAGCTGAGCTGTGCTGTGCCTTTACTTCAGGGAAATAAACAGAGAGGTGACTATAAATGCCAGTTGCTGCTCTTAGAAAAGGCACCAATGTGGAAAAATAAGTAGGGCACCATCAGCAAAGTCAACAGTTCTTTTTAAAATAACTTAATTTCTCTGAATAGCTCTCAATATATGTTAGAATCGCTTAAAATGGTTTTTTTTTTTTTAAAGAGACAGAGGACCTTTTTCATTAGATGAAGAAAGAGGGTGTTGATTTTTCAGAAATCTGGCATTTTTTCAATGTCTGCCTTTTAGTTTTACGAAGACAAACTTGCTCCTTGTGCCTGTGTTTTATCATCTCATTACTCGCAGTACCAGGGGGAACAGAGTGCTCTCACTGTGTTCCCAGATGGAGATGTTGTGCCCCAGTCTGTCTCGGTCATAATGAAACGTGGCTGAGCACATTCAGCTTGTTCCAGCTGCTATTACACCTCTTTCTGCTTTCTGCTCTCCAAGTGGAAATGCAGTCATCAGAGGGTGTGGACGTGTGGGGGAGATGCTTTCCCAACAGGCCCTCTGGGATGCAGACACTGAATTAGCAGCGCTGCCTAACGAAGAAGCTGCCAGACGTGGATGCAGATTCAGTCCAACCTGGAGTACTCGCAGTTTTGCCATCAAACTTGTGACACATCTAAGGCCATAAACTGAGACTAAGGTTTACTACTTTCTGCCTCAGTTTACCCATCTGTTCAGAAATTCTGGCAGATCTGATGAGTATTTCAACATTTCTGATGGCAGATATTAGTTATTAACTGTCACTAATATATAGGTGGCTCACTGTTCATCTTCCATCTATGTCCCCACATAATCCCATTCTCAGTTCAACGGCTGCGAGCGTGACTTTACAACCCACTGGCAAGGTGGCGCCAAGCACAGAAGCTCATCATCCTCAGTTATCACTTTCTTTTCCATCCTTAAATAGAAAGAACATGTGTAGCAGCACAAGTATTTTCTTCTTGGTTGTTTTGCGTAAGCTGCTCATTTCTGGAAGGGTTCAGTAGCTTGCTTAACCACAGCATGTTGTGCTGCAAATAAGAAGTCAAAACTTTCAGTCCCCTACCACAGAAAAATTCAGCACAGAGGGGACAGTGAACACTTTTATTCCTTGGGGTTATTTGTACATTTGCAGTCACTCCTTTTCCAGTCTGAATCAAGGAGCAGCATGGGTATATCGGGTGAAGAACTAATGTTCATCAACTGATGCTACACCGTCAGTGCTGGCACCTGAATAACATACACAATTCAAAAATGTTACTTCTAATCCATAAAACTGAATTCAGTATGGCTCTGGCTGTTGCTCCTGCCGCTTCAGAGCTCTGGAGGGGATAGACAGTCCTTCTGCCTCTGGAGACTCAGACAAAATGTGTATTTTCTCATGACAGGTTTTTTTCTGAGGACAAACCTGTACAGAACTGCTAAAAGCACAGCACAAGTGTAGGGTGTAAGCCTGATTTAGAGACTCTGTCTAGAGCAAGCAGCAAGGAGATACAGTGGCTGGTTAGACAGGAGTCCAGGGATCAAGAAGTAATTGATGGGAAAAGGGTTCTTACAACAGCAGGAGCCGAAGAGAGCAACAGCAGCAAGACCTTCTCCAAAAGCTTTAGGAAATAGTGCTCTAGGAGGCAGAAAATTCCCTGGGGATTCATAATGCTTCCTGCTACCCTGGTTTTTTTAATTCATTGTATTTGTTTCAACCACTGAGTTAAACAGCCGATGCTGAGTTATGGTGGAAATGGCCCAGGGAAGGGATGTGGTGTGCACGTGCAGGGAGGTAACGCCTTCACCGTGACCAGCCCTGTGGGGCTCAGAGCCAAGCGAGAGCCAAAGAATGGATGCAAGGAAAATAATGCTGCTCTCCATCTAGTGAGCGTGGATCACTTGCAAATGGCTATGTGGCTTTCAAAGAAAAGGATTTCAGGCAGGAGAGCCCATCACGGCTCTGTGAGGTGTTAGATCGCAGAAATCTCCGAGAAAAAAAAAAAAAAGGATGTCTGTTTCGTAGCTTGAGTTACTTTAAGTTCAACTGATAAAACAGTAAAAAAGGACTCCAGGGAACTGACTGAACCATCAGACATAGTGTGAGGGTGTGGGGAAGCCTGACAGATGATCTAATGGATGTTAACTTCTGTGATCCTACAAAGCCATAGTAACAAGACACATCGCGTGCATCCTCCCTGCCAAACACAACCAGCTCCCTTCTTCATTCAGTCTTTCAGCACACACTCCAGTCTGCTGTATTACACAAGCCATACAGACAGTAAAAAGTTGAAAACAACCAACACCCCTTATGGATGAGGGAAGGTGATTCATCTACATCTCTACTCTCACTTTTATAATAATCACCGTGGTGCTTTGCTCTAATGCAGAGTAAAGCAGTATTGCACAAACATCTAAACCCTCCATAGCCCGTTAAGTTTCTGGAGCTGTCTCTTGTCCTCTCTTTTAGACTTATGATAAATCCTATCATGCTGGGTAGTTAGGATGTTTGCTGTTTGAAAGAAAATCTCTCAGAGGCTTGTGGGGCGTTGAATTTCCAGGTTCTTGCTGCCTGTGCTACAAGAGACAGGTGTTGAAAGCTGTGTGCTCAGGTCTGAGGAGCAGGGAACACCCAGGGCTTTTCTCCAGATACCCCATCAGTGCAGACCGAGAGCAATAGCTGTAGCTGAGGTGACTGTCACAATTCATCCAAAGGAAATGAGTGATGGGAAAAATTGCTGCTATACAGAGATTGTAGATATGAGCTGAGGTCCAGACATTTAGAAGGGATTGCTCTTCCGTCATTAGCGGTCACACCTTGCACAATTAAATTCTGTGTGAGAATAAACAGCTCAATATCTAAACAATCATTTGCAGAAGTAATTATCAGATGGCATATAGAGTTACAGTAAACGAGCAGGCAAATTCTGCCCAGGTGTTCTTCATTATAAAATGGGGTTTGAAGGAAATATTATTTCAAAATAGCCTTACATGTGCACAGCAAGTTATCTTTTGTGTTTTCTTTACATGCACAGCTGTAAACTCCTAACCTAAAACTGTTTTCTTCACCCAGCGCAAGTTGCAATGTCTGCTTTATTCTTCTGGTTGCTACAACAGCTGTGAGAATAACTTGGTTCCTCTTTTCATTTTAAAGATGCTCAAAAAAGGAACTGAATGTGATTACAGGAGTAACCTGCATGTGCCATATGTTGGCACAGAGAGATGAGCCTCCTAGTTTCACCCTCAGAATCCGATACTTAGTGTGGCAGGAGTGTCTGTGGTTTTTATAATTACACAGGCGTAAAGGAATAACAAATAGTTCTATTGATAATTGGATTAGCGTGTAAATCAGACTAATGAGAGAGACCTGTTTGTCTACGTACATATAGGCTTTCAACAGCTCTTCATAAGCCAATCAAATAAACAGTGTTCCCAATTTGTAAAAAGTGTAATTTCACTATCTTAAATGAACAACAGCGATGTTGACACCACCCCAAGATGCCTAATCCTTTGCAGGACAAAATTTGCTCTGCGTAGCTTTATTTGCATCTTGGTGGAATAAACAGGGGATGGTTTCAGGGGTGTTAACTTCTCTCCCCCTGTAACATTAAGCCCTCGGACATGGTTTGGAGTTGAATACATACATTCAACAACGCTTTTGGCTTGCGACAAACATGAGAAAATGGATGCCAACATTTGGAAATGTACTGCAAAACAGAGGCAATCAAAACTAAAGCAAAGAATTTTGAAGGACATAGTTACAGAGGAGAAACACTCTCAAATCCTATGTCCACCTGTGTAGCATCAAGGGGTTGTTTGTATTTGAGACATTTATTATGTGAGGCATTTAATCTCCTGTTCTGCCAAGTGATCGTACTTGAGGAGTTGCCTCTCAACTTTTCGATCTGCTATTGTAAGCACGTTACTTTCTGCTGTTGGCTAATGCAGGCAAGCAGTAGGAGGAGGAAGTTAATAAAAAGGGAAATACAGCTTTTGCTGAAGTTCTCAGATGACTTGACTATTGAATCAGTCACAAACAAATTCTCTGGGCTGGCAGGTTACCCCAGATATCCAGTGCCACTGCCCCTGCTGCCTCGCTACCTGGGGCGGGTACACAATAATATACTGAATCAGCTTCACTGTGAGCAAGCTGAAGTATGTCTAAGGATGGTTTAACTGCTCTGTGTTGGCAAAAAATAATAAAAAAAAACCACATTGTGAAGACAAAGACCTCATTAGCTGAAGTTGTTTGTTGGCTGTAATGATATCCTGGACACCTGTCCATTCAGAGCTGCAGGGATGGAGGAGGCTGTTTGATCCTAATCTCTTTCTTACCAGTCTGGATCAGTTCTGTCTCTGTTTGATCTATCAGAGGTTTAAATGGCCAGTGCGGTGGCCCGCTCTGCAGCCTGCAAGGCTGGAGATAAGTCTGCAGAAATACTCAGCTGACCTTGGAATGAGCTTTGCTTGGATTTGCTTACAGGTGGTGATCAGAAATACTGTATGACGGCTGCTTAATGTGAAATAGATCCCTCCCACACAAAAGCGTGTCAGTGTGTGTTGCAAAACACAACTCGCCCAGCCTGGGATGCCAGAGATGCCGTGTCCCATCGTTGACTCGGCCGATGTGATGGGCTTCTTAGTGCAAGCTGCTGAGAAATGATTGAGAAGCAGTCTGGTGTTACAGGAGTAAGGGGAGACCCTGACAAGCCAGAATGCCAACGCTGCAATGTGGCCACCTCACAGCATGTTGCCCGTGCTTGCTGCTGGTTTACAGTGCATGGTGAAGCAGCTTTTTTTTCTCCTCTTGTAAACTGAAGTTACTTTAACCCATTATCACAGGGATCTGCACTTTTTAACAGGGCAGCTGTTTGTGCTGCTGAACAGAGATATCCAGTGGCCTCTTGTACTTTTTTGTGATTTGGAAGCATGTTAAGACAAGAAAAGACGTGTGTTTTTGCTGACCCTTGTGCACGTCAGCAATTCTGGTGCAGAAGTACTAAGACCATCTGGCAAGTGTAGGTCATCTTGCAGAGAGAGGCTGACTGGAAACGGGTACAGAACTTGTGTGCGACAGAATGGGGCTTCGTGACACCAGGAGAGGAGCTTGTCGGATTTCTAGCACTGGAAATCTCAATAAAAGGAGTCTACTTTGCTCTCAAGATATGAAGCCAACTACTACAGTCTGCTACAGGTACATGTTGTAACACACAGGTGTTAGCAAAACAGCTGGGGGGTGGCCAATGATGGAAATTCAGAGCAGTTTTAAAAGCAGCTAATGTTCAGCCCATAGGCTTTGTGAATATGCCTGAAGTTGATGCTCTGAGATGTGAGTTCCCAGGCTACATTTGTGAAACACACATGCTCCCTCTTTGACTTCCTGAAGAAGGCATGTTTTGGTACTTTTTCATTTGGCAGGTTCATGACCGCCAATAGGAAAAGTTTGGGTAGGGATTTAGTACAAGGATATGAACAAGAGATGGTATTTAAATGTTTGGATAAGCTGGAAATACTGGCCATTACCTATGGGGTATTGGTTGCCAACACCTGGAGGACTCTCCTCTCTCATGTTCTGTAGATTGGGAGGTCTCATCCAGTCCACACACACCCACAGATAAAACCTGAATAGTGGAAGTCAGAGATGGAGCACTCATGTCTCAGACAGAGGAAAAGATATCATTTGCATATCTGCATTATAGATACAATTTTGGTCTGTTTCACCCTTTGTAATATTTGCAAGATTCAAGCAAATATTTCCAACTGACCTAGATGTCTACAGTTTCTCTTACTGCCTCACACAAAAAGCAAATACACCCATTGGCTCTGGCACGGGTTCAAGAGAAGGCAGGGATGCCATATGCGTTCACATCCTGGCCACACGTGGCGATGGCAATAAATAATTGGTTGCAAATGCATGTGTTGCTTTCTTGATTAGTTGCTTCACTGTGAGATCTGCTGTATTGATTAAATTTAATCTACTTTGTGTGTTATTTAGATCTGAAATTGAGTAGAGTGCAGGGGATGAGGAAACTGCTCTAATTTTTAGGGAGTATACTGCATTTGATTAATTTTATAGCCTGCATCGACTAAAAGCTTTTATCCTGGTCTGCTATCAATTTTACTCTCTGTGTTTGTAATTTTTTACTCCTGGGGTCCCACGTAATTCAGTTTTGTAAATTGATTTGATGGATGTATTGTGCTACTTCAATGAAGCCTTTTTGGCATCGATGTGCCTATCTCTTGGTTTGCACGTAACTGTACAACAACCCTTGCTGAAGACAGAAATAGAACAGTATTAAATTAAAAGGTATATCGAAAAGAACAAGATGGCCAGAGTAGACGCCTGTTAACAGCGTCCTTTGACAAAGCAGGAAGCACAAAGCCCAAAGTGCAAGAACAAACCCTCCCAGGAGGCTTAATGATAACAGTGTTTGCAGCCTGCAAGTCTCCTCTCATCCCTCCCTTTCTGCTCTATCTAGCACCTCTCCCTCCGGGCTGAACGGAGGGCGAGCCTGCAGGTACGGCTCGAGCCTCTCTGCTGGGACAAGCAGGCACTGTCAGATCTCCAAAGGTCTGGCAGAGGCACTGAGCAGCCATGCGAGTTATTGTCACTGTTATTTTCGAGCCCAGGCAGGAGGAGGGCAAGGGGGACATCACCTTCTTTGCGACACCTGCACAAGCCTTATCCCTGGGGGATGTCAAAGTCGATTGTGGAGCTCTTCTCGTTCTTCGGTTGCTTTTATTTCTTGTGTCTGTGTTAACTTCTTGGAAGTTGCAGATACAGACTTAGCGAGGCTGCAGGTGCAGGTACAACATGGAGCTGACCAGATGATTTTTTTCAGCCTTGAGGCTACTTAAAGCAAGTACGGTGTGAAATAAGATTATTTGTGCCTGTCACAAATGCATGCAGGTGTGGTTCTGCTGGGGCTGTCAGCAGAGATGTTTCCTTACCTGTTTCCATGTCCTTTAAAAATTAGTAATTGGAAATTTTTGCTCAGAAGAAAAAGGCAGTATTTATGGGCTTCCAATGATATGTTTAAGGGGGTGTTTTAGAGCTTGGTGTTAGCACAGCTTATCAATACACAGAGAGGCCCCATCAGCTGCAGAGGTGGACCTGCTAGATGTGCCCCACCAATTGAGCAACTAACTAAAATGACATCTAACTAACTAAAATGACATCTGCATGAGCAACTGATAAGCACTGCCTCCCAGAAGTGAGAAAAAAATCAGAAAGAGCAGTGATGAGCAGCTGAGGAATGAGGTGGGGGCAGCTGGGTGCAAAACTGCACCCTTTCTCCTCCCACCAACTTCCCACACATGGGCAGAAGAAGAACGCAGGGAACTTTCTTTGATTTCACTAATTTAACATTGCAGGTCATAAGCGTTTGTATTTTGGGTAGGTTTTATTGCAGTTCACCCATTCCAGGCTATCTCCTGTCCTAAGGGCGAACTCCAGTGTTCCATGATTGTGACACACTAAGATATTCGTAGGAATGGGAAAACTTCTTTTGAGGGCTGCTCTCAGTTGCAGTCCATAATTTTGCAGCAAGGATTGTAGTACTCACAGGAATTTAGAGATGACATTGGTAGCATTTGAGGATGGAAAATGATGCTAAAATCTCTTCAGGTGTAGCTGCTGTTATCTTAACTACCAGGTACCAGCCTCAAACAAGCAAGAACACAAAGAAAAATGTCCTGTGCTGTTTTCAGCCATGTGAATGCTCAGTGTCTCGGTTTTGTAGCTGCTTAAATATGATGAAAACAAATCTTTAATAGTCGCTGCATCCATCATTACATTGCACTCTCTTTTCTATTCAGTTGCAAGGACAGCTAATTTCCAGCAAATGGGAACAATGCGCTCATATTGCTAATTCATGCCACTACACACAAATGTTCAGATTATGTTGTGCAGATCCAAATTCCAGTCTCATTCATGAGCGCAACTCGCACTTAAATCCGGTTCCCTAGCAAGAAGTAGGGAGCCCTGCAGCAAAGTTTGTGACAAACTAAAGCCTGAAAGAGGCAATGAAAGAATATCTGATATATTTTTCTATTCTTTTGGTAGCATTTGAAAAGCAGACCTGGACGTATGGCAAATGGTGAAGCCCAGGGGAAACAGTGTCAGAGATCTGAAGGCAAATGATTTGTCAGGAGGCTGGCAGCCACAAAGCTGCTGCACAAATTACCCTTCATCTACTCCCTGTCTGTTTTGGTTTGTGGTTATATGTGGGTGCAGACAGGATATTTCAAGATAAAGAATTCGGGGGTGGATAACAATTTAAAGACAAAAGCAGAGAGCAGACTAGATCTTGGGGAAGGGAGAGGTAAAAAGACGTATTAAGTGCTGCTGAGAGCAGGGACCAGGCATCTGAAGTGGCTGATACAGCCTGGTTGGGGCAGATGCTCACTGGTCTCCGGTCCTGGGGCACCACAAGCTCTCCCACAGGCAAGGGGGACCCGCGCTTCAGATCTAGACTGAGCCTCTGTCCAATCCCCTGGTAGCCTGGGGAGCTGGCTGCCCATCCCACAGCCCCGCCTACCTCTGCTGATTCCCTTTGTAGGACACTGGCTGGAGAAGCCCACTTCGGCAGGGAATATTTCTGAATAGGAAAAACCACACCTTCTCTGCTTGTGTTTTGATTCGCTCTCCTTGTACTGCAAGGGCTATAACACCCTTGATGAATGGGCCCATCAGTTGATCATCCTTCTTTGGGGCTAACTAATTGCTGTGTCACCTTTCCTCAATATTTTCCATGGTAATTTCCTTGCCTCCTGGTTTAGAATATTATAACGATGGTGAACACTCCTGGACAGCCTTGCTAGTGGATTACCTTTGTACCCTAAGGCTGAAAAGACTCCCCAAAAGCATTTCCAGGGCTGCGTCTGCTCCAAGTGAGGCAGCAGAAGACAGAAGTTGACTTGCCAAACTGGACTTTATAAACAAAGAAGAAATATTCCCTTGATGGACAACCAAGAGAGTAAAGCTAAAGACCTCGGTGCATGTGTTATGGAAAACTTTAGGCATCTGTTATCTGTTGCCACGCTACCTCGCTCATGATTGCCTCAGATGCAATGAAGCAGGTTGGGCTGGGTTAGTTATTGTTGGTTGGAGGCGTGTAGGGGACAGAGTTTCTGCAAGATGAGGCTTTTCACTAGATGGTGCTCTTTCCTGAGCCATCATGTGTGCGTGACCCCTTTTCTCGAATCTGGCAACATCTAAGTGATCTGTCTCACAAGCCCTTCTTATAGGGGTGGGAGGAAGCAAAATGAAAATGTATTTCCATCCCTTCTCTCATGTGTCTCATCCTGTTGGAGCTGCATAAGAAAAACTATTGCTTTGCATCCGGGTTGAAAAGGGTGAATGATGCTAGTGCATTCCAGCCTCCAAAATGACCACGTTGCACAAGTGCTGAAACCATTTTTATTATTTCAGTTGATTTAAACTGAATTGACAGTTCACATTTTGGAAGACGATGCCAAGTTCACACACGGGGTTTTCAGCAGGACATCTTCTGCACCACACACAGCATTGCTATTTCTGTTCTACCTAGAGAGAACACGGTGCACGGGAATTACCTGCGGCCTTTGCCAGGTGCGCTGGCCAACAGCAAGGTCTCTCTGGAAAGTATTGGAAAGTGGTTTTTGGGTCGGTCGTCATGAGGTGAGGCTGCCGAGCTCTAGTGGGGTAGGACATGCATGTTAAACTCAGCGTTATCACTCTCTTTGTTGACGTGATCACTTGGCCACTGCCAGGGCTAGCGGGGTACAAGCATGTGCAGTAGGTTAAGCTGACTGGAGACACTGGGCCACCACACGCACGTATTTCCAAACAGTTTCCAACAGAAATGGTAACTTGAAGTCAAGTCACCACCACAACAGTTCATGCATCTTCATTCCCAGGGGCCTCCTCAGATCCGGCCACACACAGACCACAGGCCACATGAACTCATCTGCCAACAGTGGGTTGCCATTTCCACCATTTTTCTGGAGCAGGGCGTGAGAACTGTATGGGAGGTGTTCCTCGCTCAGTCGCAGAGGAACCGGGGAACGACGGTGAGGAGCAGGACTAGGTGGTGGGCTGGCTTGGCGGGGCTCAAACTGAGCTGCTAGTTTGTGATAGACAGCTGATGGCTTTCGTGATAGATAGCAGATGGATTTCGTGATAGACAGCGGATGGATTTCGTGATGTGTGGTGGATCACATGCACGTCTGGACAGCCTGTGCTCTCAGCCGGAGATGAGAACGCTAGAAAAGCAACCCCAAGCAAAAAAACCCTAAAAAGCAGGGCCTTAGAACTGAAGTTTAGCGTGTGGGAAGGAAGTATCCCCCTCATAAGAAAACAAACCCGCAGAGTGAAAGGCGCCCGTGCCCCTCCCGCCGGCAGCACCTGACGAACACGCAGCTGGCTCCGAGCGAAGCGCTGCGGGGCGCAGGGGCGGCCAGGGGACAGCCCGGCAGGTGAGAAGAGCCCGCCCCAGCCGGGATCCCGGGCTCTCCCCAGCCGGTCCTCGTCTGGAGATGAAGGCAGCTCGGGCCGAATCCCATCTCCCGAGAAACTTTCCGCCGGTGCCGCCCTCCGCCCCCTCCCCGGGGTGGCCCGGCCCGGCCCGGCCCGGCCCGGCGGCGGCGGCGCATGCGGGCTGGCGGCGCGGGGCGGGCGCGGCGGCTCCGCTCAGGTTGCGAGCCCGCAGCCCCCGGCCCTGCCGTCCCTCCCTCCATCCCGCCCTCCCTTCTTCCTGCCCGCCTACCCCGGGCGGAGAGCACCCGGCTCGGCCGCCTCTTCCCCCCCTCCCCGTCCCCTTCCCTCTCCCTTCCCTCCCGGCCCCGCTGCCAGGGGCGAAGCCGCCCGCCGGGCCCCCGCGGTGAGTCTGCCCCGCCGGAGTTGGGCGAAGCGAGGGGGGGAAGTTCGGGGAAGGCCGGTGGGGGGCCGGAGGGGTGGTCTTCCCCCGGGAGTGTGTGTGTGTGTGTGTGTGTGCGCGGGAGCTCCGCGTCCCCTCACGCTTCCTCCTCCTCCTCGCCTTTTTTTTTCTTTCTTTTTTTTTCCCTTTCTCCGCGCAACTTTGCGTGGAGCCGCTCCGCGCAGCCCGTCTCCTTCGGCGTGCCTTTATCCCCGTATCAATTTTATTAATTATTAGTTGGGGTTTTAATTGATATTTTCACGCGTTTTCTCGGGCGGTTGCTCCCCGCCGCTATTGTCTGCGGGCCGGCGGGGCCGGCGCTGGGGCTGGGGCTGGGGCCGGGGCCGGGCGCGGTCCCGCCGCCGCCGGGGGGGGGGGGGGGTGTTTGGGGGCGGCCCCGCTCCCCGGGGGTCGGGCTCGGAGCGTGTCCCGCAGTGTGTGCCCGGGCACCCCCCCCCAAACAGCTCTTCCCTCCGCTCAGCTTGGCCCCCAGGCTCCCTCCGCTTCCTCGCTGTTGGTATTATTTATGTCCTTACCTGAAAAACAAACCAAGCAAACCCCTCCAGCCTCGCCAGCGCAACTTTGTATCGCGATTTATTGCGAAGAAAGTGATCTGAGCTTTTTATATCGGAGTCGGTGTTGGTTTTTCTCAGGGGCTCTTGGGGCTCGGTGGGCCTTTGGAGTTACTCAGAGGGTCTTGGCTGTGCGGCCTGTTTCATGCATTCGCTCTGCTGCTTGAAAACGCAATAATTTTTTTTTTCTTTTGAAGCAAACACGGGAGTTTCTCGGTGAGGATTCTGAAAGAGGACGGTTGTTCCTTAACCTGCAAATTGTCGGGGTTTTATTAATCCACTTTCTGTGTCTGTGTTATCCCCACAAGTCATATAAAGGAGGTGGGATTAGTGGAGATCAATTTTGCTGACCTCTGTAATTGTTTCTGCTCCAGTGTCCTTTATGGGGATTCACATCAGCTGCAGCTCAGAAGTGGGAAAAAAAGTGATTTTTTTTTTTAAAAACTTTTTTTGGTGTGTTGTTTTTTTTTTTTAAGAGTGGGCTGTACCAATTCTGTTGTGGATTACCAGACAGGGACTCGATAAAGGGATTAGAAATGCTTTACTTCTGTAGGACAGTTGGTCGCTGTGGTGTTCTCTGTAATCTCCGTCGGCCGTAAAACTTGAGGTACTCATGGAGATATGCGATGCAGTAGAAATATGTAAAGCATGTAGCTTCAGAGCTGAGTTTAGACAGTTGGTCTGAGATCCATGAATGTCTTGTGTGCTGGGAGTTTTGGCTAATGTAATCTAATCAGTTTTAAAGGGCCAAGCTACATTAATTTCCTTTTGTGGTGACTGTCTTCAGCTTAAGATCAGTCCCTTGCTGGGTGTGTTTTTCACGTTTTGCACGCCCTTGCCGAGCTATTGTGGAATTGCAAAGGTGAACCAAGTTACACGTAGTTCCTTAAAGGTAAGGTATTAATGATTCATTTATTACCGTGTTAGAGGAGGTGTATTGTTGTACATAGGTTCTTTACTAGTGGGAGTAGATTGGCGTTAACCTTGTAACGTCTGCGCCTGTGAATAGAAGCTGCTTTTTGTACTTGAGAAGCATTTGCTCAGAGGGTGCTTTGGGCAACTCTGGTGCAGGCTGTCACCTTCCATGGTGACAGTATCTTACTTGGGCTTGGGTGTTTAGTTTGTATTGTGGCTTATTTTTTAATTTCTTAACAAACCTGATAGCAGGGTAAGGGTGCGTTAGGCAAGGTGAGGAGCATCTGGGTGTGTTGTCCCTCGGCACAAGTTCAAGCATGTGCCTATCTTCTGCGTTGGTGGGTTGAGCCTAGTGCATCTCCTGTCTGTCCTTCCAGTGCTGCCTGGTGCTGGGCAGACAGGTAGCCTGGGGCTGTTGCTAGAAGGGCACAGATGTTGAGTTCTGCAAGGCGAACAGGTTTTGTGGGTAGCCTGAATGATGAGTCTCCCCCAGGTAGTGTGGATGTGCCATGTGTGACGACGCTCCACCCTCCATCTCCCGCGTGGCTCCGGTGGCTGAGGGGTGGCCCATGTAGCCTGAGAGGTGAAGACACGGCATGATCGGAGTCACAGAGTCCAGTCAGGGACTGCAGCCAGAGAGAAAGGCAGGAGCTCGATGTTCCTGATTTACAGCTTCGCAGCATCAAAGGAGGAAAACGCAGTTAAGTCAAAGCTTCTCACAGAAACAAAGCTCTGCCAGATGCTGTCTGATGATGGATGTTTTTAAACACAGTCTGCGTAGGGAAGCTTTGAGACTCGGGCTTGTGCAGAACTTGCTGCTAATCTCTTGTGCAGATATACTCCCAAATAAGCTGCATTCTGGTCTAGGGTATGGGCCTGTGCTAAGAGGAGGATTAAGTACTGTTGTAGGAATCTGTTTGTTCTATCCAAAACTTGAATTAAGGCAGCAATCGATAAACTACCCTATAGGTGAAAAATATTGGTAGGTTGGTTGGTGGTGTGCACACGTGTATTACAAAGGCAGTGGATGCTTTCATACAATTTTCTCCTGGCATAATAAGATTTAATAAATGCCTGTTTAGTAGATGTTGTCATGCCTGCTGTACTTATTTCTTTTCCACTGTGTCTCCAGGACACCAATGTATTGGTTTTTTCCACCTGGTATTTGGTGGTGATCCACTTGCCTATCCTTGGAAGCTTTTCTACCTATTACTGTAGCTGGTTATATCTGCAATCTACTTGAGTGCTATTAAATGTTGTTTCTATAGGGTTTCCCCACAACGAGGATAAATAGCCTGAAGTAAACTAAACAACATAGTTGATTAGTATGGAGGAACTATTTGGTTTTGCTCTGCTGGTGAAAGGCAGTGTTACGAAGTTAAAAGACTTGAGTGGAAGTCTGGACAGTCCAAGAGGCCGTAGAGGCACGATATGCCTTCCCTGAGTGATTGTAGCCCCGTGTTTTACCAGCCCCCTGGACAGGGATTTGGCAGTTCGCGTAGTTTCCAGCTGGAGGATAACGCAAACGGCGTCCTGTTAGCAGGCGCATGAAAGGTTGGATGCGGAAAACTGGGGTGGGAAGCACCTTGCAGCCTGCAGCTTGTGATTACTGGGTGCCAAGTGCTCATGTGTTTGCTTGCATTGATCACCTGTAGGATAGATAAAGGTAATGAGTGGCTTTCTGAAGCAACTGATAGCTTCGGGTGTAGATACGGTGCTACTTTGCAGCTCTGGGGCTTGCTCTGGGGGATATAATCCAGTTGGGAGCCTGGTTCAGGGCTGGCGTGTACCACCTGAACAGTCGCTTCCAGGAAGGACTGCGCTTTTTCTAAATCAAACCTTATTGTGAGGGTATTAGATGCAATGAAATTTTTGAATAGCTTAGTCATGCTTTGCTTTTTTTCTTCTCAAAAACAGCTGTCAACAGTCTTCCTGCGGAGAGGGAATTGGCCACTCCTTGTACTTACTGAATAATCAGACACTTCAGTCCTGGAATTGAAGCCTGGCACTGGCCTTCTTAGTTATTTTGGAAACAAAGCTGTGGATGTGGCATAATGTAGTCTATTATTTATTTATTTATTCATTTAAACTTGCCTTTCTCCCTTGCAAATGGCCTTTATGTAGATCTAGAAGGCAAAGCACATCCCTGGGAGTTAGCTGGTTACTTTGGTTAGCGATAAGAGAACGTGGTGGCAGTGCTCCAGGGAAAGCAGCTCTGCCGGGAACTTGTCGCTGCAGTCAAGCCATACAGATCTTTTTTCAAAAAGTTATATCTCTATATATTTATGGCCCTTTGTCACGGAAACAGGGCGAGTCCTCTCTTGATGTCTGCATGACAGATATGCTGCGACGCCACAAGTCCTGTAAATGGTTTAATGCCCTTTGAGAGACTGTGGTGGAAGCATGCAATAGGTAAAACTTTTTCAGTGTCATCCTAAACTCAAGCTGTAATTGTGTGATCTCTTTTGGTGTGTCAGTGCAGACAAAATAAACCTCTTCCAGTTCCCCAGCTGGGCCATGCTGGGATTTGTGTGTCTTTTCAGCAAACCAGACTGAGAAATGGATTTTGATTAGGAATATGTTTTCCCCCCCACCCCTATATTTAATACTTGGGATTAGTTCAGCAAAAAAGTTTGTTCTTTACCTACCTCGGTTCCCTGACTTGTGTGCTGCCTTGGTCTGCCACAGCTGCTGTGGTGAAGGCTTTGGTGTTTTCACCAGGAAAAATGCCCCTGGAGCTGCACCCTTGGAAGTGCTTTTCTGATTGCAGAGAAGGCATTTGAGCGTGTTGCCCGTCCCTGTTTTATAGCCTGTGAAGACGACAAGAGAGATAGATGTGTTTCTGAGATAAGCCAGGAGTTAGAAGTCAAAGTGTTTCCTTTTTAAGTTCCTCAAGACTGCAATTATTTCTATCTAGAGTGAAGATAGATCTTAGCTGCAAAAATAAGCCCTGCCATTTTTATAATCTCTTTTTTTTATTTTCTTTGTAACCATTTTAGGGACACTTCTAAGTTGAGGAACAGGGGATGAAAGTGTAATCACAAATGTTTGTAAGTGGTCAACACTCCTTAAAAAGTATGCAGTGTGATATCTTGCAAAAAGTAAGCTTGGATTCTGTTGTAGCTGTAGTGGATTGCATGTTGTAACATGGTCAGGCAGCCTAACAAGGCTATTTTGTGTATATTATGAAAAAAACCAAACAAACTAAAAATCAGATGCTGAGGAGTTTATTGGGTGACTTTTATTATGGATGAGAAAAACTTAATATATTATTTCCGAATGGGAGGGAAACTAAGTGATTGCTTAATTATGAGGTTGAATTTTAGTGAGACTTACTCTCCATGAGCCTAATTTAAGGTGGTCATCTTAAAGCAGAAGGGTGTATGTCATTTTGATGATGCTGCTCAAAACTGTGTTGAGAGAAACTACCCGATGTGTCATGTTTGATTCCCCTGTGCTTTTTATCATCCGTGACTAACGCAGATTGGAGCAGCAAGTTATGTTAAAACCTGTGACGTACTCTGTAGCTTCATCTGAATTGTATCTGAGGTTTCTGGCAAAGTGACTTGAGAAAGTAAATCTCTTTCCCAAAGTGTCTCTGCCCCCAGTGGTGTAACTACTCCGGACGTCTGAATGCTCCTGTTAATAAAACCATTGCAAACAAGGATTTTGGCACGCAACAGCTGTTCTAAACCGGGCTGTCTTCAGACTCTAACTACTGACTCACCCTTTCTTTTTCCGTCGATTAACACACCTGGCGTGTGTCACGCACAGATGCTGCCTGGCTCATCGTGTTCTTGCAGGTATCCCCATTTTCAGCGGAGGGAAGATGGAAGCAGGTATGTGACCTCCTGCAGGAGATAGAAACCTCCTGATGGAAGTTGATGCCGTGGATGAGTTTGTCCAAAGATTGTTTTTGCTGTGTCCCTGAGGCAGGGATGCTGCTCTGCTGATGCCACGTTTTAGGGGAGTGCAGAGCTCCTGCTTACAGTGCCTTCCTTTGCTACGACCAAATGAAAAGCTGTTCTGGGTCAAGCCATGGTCTCTTCACCCTCATTTCCTGCCCCACAGCACTGATTGTGGGTCCTTGGGGAGGTGCAAGAGCAAGGCAAGCTGGCCATGCTTGTGTCCATGGGCACAGTAGGATTCAATCCCAGGATCTGTGGCAAGTTTGGCTTCCTGGCACGTGTGGCTTAATACCTGGCTGAATCTTGGAAGCTGCTGTCAATAGGAAGAGAGGGGAACATAGGGGGTGCCGAGGCATGAGGTTGCTGGAGTGAACGAGAGTCTTTCTTGCTTTATGCCCTGGTTTCCCTCCTGAGTTTCCTCTGGGATGCTGAAGCCTTCGGTCCCATAATAGTGGTGGGACAATGAATGCTCGAATGGAGGAAGCAGGTGTTAAAGGAAAGGGGGAAATGATTTATTTTTTTGGAGGGAGGGGGACACAGGATGGCCAGATTTGATTCTTATACAAAGCGATTTCTTTTGGCACAGCACAACACGCTTCTGAATTGCTGAACTCCCAATGAGATGGCACCAAAACCATGACTTGCCCTTTTATTGGAGTTAATATCACTTAGTGAGTGAGCTTACATGATGTACCCCTGATGTTAACGTGATGGATTTTGTTGTTCTTTTGTTCCCTGCTACCATAAATCTTTTGCTGTGGCAGCAAGGCTGTGATGGTGATGGCACTGAACATATGATAGTCTGTACTTGGAAAGCACTGGTTTTTAATTGTTTTAAAACCAAACCAGAGATGAATGAGTTTACGTGTGACCTAGATTAAAACAGTTTCTGTAGTCTGATCTGAAGGTCTCCGAGTCAGTGCAGGGGGTGATCCTGGAGATAAAAGTAAAACACGCTGGTTCACGTGCTATGTAGCAGATACGTTTGCATCTGCAGCCGAAAGACTTCCCGTCGGGGGGGGTAATGACAACACTTCGTTTCAGTGGGGTTTCCAGCCTGTGCAGGACCGTCTCTTGAACATGGGAGTCAGTTTTTCCATTGCTGAGTGGTTTGCAGCTACTCCACCCATTTTTATTATGAGTGATCATCCTCTAAGAGCACAGTAGAACACAAGAGGTAGTGAGCAAACCTTTTGCTACATTAAATGTAAATGTTTATAGTGTCGCTTTTCCTAGCAGCTGCATAGGAGGTAGGTTGTCTCAGCTGAGTAGAGAAATAAAGATTTAAACTCCTTCTATACATACTGTCATGAAAGGAAGTTCTGTGCAATGAACATTCATTTGACAAGGTCCAGGTGACGCTATGCTTTTGTGTGATACGAGGTGAAAGGCTGCTGCAAGTGTTTCTGTATTAAGTAGCGCGATTGCCAACAGGAAAATAAGTTGGGTCTGTCGTGGGAGGATGGTGGGAGTTATGGTGGTACCCACCGTGTGGCTCCATTTCTGTGCTGGTGGATCCGTGGAACCCCACTGACTTGGGCGCTTGGGATTTGTGAATCCACCTGTGCAGCGGGGGCTTGGGGGCCTCCAAAGGCTGGAGCAACTTTTCCATCCTGGTCAGAGCCAGAAATTAATTTTTGACTGAATCTTTTGGTAATGTAGCCTGGAGAGGAGCGCATGTAGCGTGGAGGCTGAGATATGAGCACTGAACTAGGTTAAAAGCGCTTTTAACTAGGTTAAAAGTGTGTTCTGGGGTAGATGTCTTGCTCATCTCCTGTAAGGTGCTGGAGGGGAATGAGGTGCTGGGAGCAGATTTCTTGGCAACTATTTCACAGCTAAAACAGGGGCTTGGTCCTGATTTTTGTGAGCTGTGTATTAAAGCTAGACAAAGAACTAGCTCAGTGCCTCAAGAGCTTACAGGCTAAAACTTTGGATAATAAATATGCTTGTATGGATGTTAAGAGGATTAATTGTGAATTGCATGGAAAATAGGAGAATTAAGGAAGAACTTACATGGTAACTGGCTGCAAGTCACATATGTCTTGTTATTTGTTTCTCCGCCCTTCCAGTCGGATTACAAGCAGCGTTTGTTGATCTGAATGAAATTCATGTTTTCCCGTATTTGGGGGATTTTACTTTTACAGTTTACTTATGGGCAGTACCTTTAAGGTAGCAAAGCGTCGTCTCTTCAGATGTCGTATCTGAGGAAGAGGTACCTTGCGAAACGTCACATCCTTCCGTCTGCAGCTGGAATTGGCTCTTTTTAAACTGAGGGGTTTAGCGCTTAGACCTCCCTGGTTTTCCTTTATCAGATTAGTCAGGATTTTGGCAGGACTTTGTGCTGCTTTTTCTTAGCCAGTTGACTTGCATGCGAGTGTTCAGTAACTTTCTTGCTTTATAATCTCAAAGTTCAGAAGTCATCAGACTGTTACAGACCGGTAAGAGAACCTGGCCCAGCAACAGCTTGGAATGGGTGCACGAAAGAAAAACGCTTCAGTAAGTGGAGAGCGAGTTTTGAAACCAAAGTACAAAACTACTTGAGGAGGATGGAGGACTTGTGGCTAAGAAAGTGCTTGAAAATGTATACATCTTTCTGAAACTACGAAACGTGTGGTGTGGATTTTTTTTTTTTTTTAGTTTTTCTTTACTGGATTACTTGTGTGACCCATCCCCAGTTAATACTATGAGATGGTGGATAAATGGCAATTGTATAGTTACTGTACAATTGCATTATATATTAAAGATTGAGCGCTTGAAACACCTAAAGTGTGAAAGGTATTAAGTGAGCATAAATTAATAATATTTTTTTTAATGGTCTTGTTAGAGTCTTCATTTTTTTCCGCTTTCCAGGAACTAATTTGTAAAATCCTTGCCAGTTTTCAGTAAAAACTTACTCTGATTGGTGCTTCTGTTATTAATTGGAAAAGAGTAATGCTGTTTGCGTAGACACCTCTGTGTAAGCCTTGAGCTTGTAGTATTTGTGTCAAGAGAGACTTAGGCCGTTTTAGAGGGAAGCATGCTTGAAGTCTTGTTAAATTTTGGTTTTGGGAAACCTGTGTCACTTGGTGTTCGCATTGAAGGAGACAGATTGTTTTCTTTGTAGGGATAGTTTTTTTTCCTCTTAGATAGTGCTGGACCCTGAGCCCCACTGAATAACTTGAGGATGAAGAAGGAGGCTTGGTTTAGCCTTTGGTGGAAGTTGGAAGGTGGACCGGGGAGCTGTGGCAGCATCGTTGGGTTAATGTGACCGTGATACTCAGCAGAGCAGCGTTTTGAACTCCTGCAGAAGGGATGTAAAATTCTCTCTAGTTGGGACCACGTCACTTCTGGCCAGTTGGCAAAAACAAAACAAAAAAATCTCCCACTATGGAGAGGAGAGAACAAGCTGTTGGGATGCTGCTAGATGAAAGCCTAATAGCAGAAGCACTTTGGGAATCCCCCCGGGGTGGTGCATGCACTGATGATCTCTGGACACGTGCCTTCCAGCCAGGGGGAGCTGCGGGGTGGCGATGGCACGGACCACCCTACGTGTTGGGAGCCAATTGTCACCTTCGCTTCGCGCTCAGCTTCAGTGTTAGCGAGCCATTCCTCATTCGAGAGCAGACTTTTGGACGTGTCCTGGGCAGTAAGCAGTGTACTTACTGGGAAGATCCAGGAGTGACCCTGTTTGCTCACTTCCTGAGGTTTGCAAACGTGAATTCACTGCTCAGGGCGGGATGTTGCGTGCGGGTGCAGTGATGTGCCAGTCCTGGTGCCGGTGTTTGGCTGGTGCGCAGTGTCCTTCCTTGCCTGCAAAGGAGCACAGGCAGGATCAGAGCAGAGGCTGAGTTTTGTTTGCCTCTTTAAATTTACCCGTCAACTCCCTGATATGTCGTCTTATTCAGAAAACAAATATTATTTGATACGTTCAACCCAGAAAAGTGCTTCTATATCCAGCAGCCAGGAAATCAAGTAAGTCCTGATCTATTCTTAATTTCTTGTGTTTCCTGTGGTTTTTATTGTTTGTGTTACCAGCCCTAATATTTACATACTTTTGAATGAGCATTTCTTTTTTTGGAAGATACTGCTTTGTTCGTATGCCTTGCAGAACAGGTTCTTCCATTTTTATTTTTTTTCCTAATAACTGAACAACTTTCTCAAAGGAGTAGGAGAAGGGAGAAAAAAAAAAAAAGGAAGATTATAGGAAACACCAAAGGGAGGTATCTAAGAATAGAATTGTTTTTTGCTGATGATATGCTAAGACTTATTCTAAACTTGTGTCTACCCTTCCAAATGTCCTTGGGCTCTTTGAGAGCTTTGTAAAACTTCGTGCATATCAAATCACGTACTTGCGGGCGCTTTATCTGAAGAGCAGATGCATTTACAGTTGGCATTTTAAATGCAAAGGTGCTTCTATGAAAATGCTTACAAGAGAGAGGTTGTGCTTCCCACTGAACCCCCGCATTGTTGGCAGGGCAAGTCAGCGGACTCTGCAGTGTTCATGTTTAAAAGAAGTGCTGGTGAGCAATGTCCGGCTCTGCACCTCTGGATACGCTGCTGGAGGCTTTTGCGGTGGAGTAGGGAAGTTTTCACGGTTGTGTTCCCTGCTTTTCTTCTGGATGTGGGAGGATGCTGAAGCTGATGTTCTTCTGGAGGTCTGTCCCTTGGTGTGCTTCAGCTTGATTTTCTTTCCGTGAATATTTGGTTTCCTCTAATAAACCATTAGAAGCTAATTTGAAATGACCAATTTTTTTTTTTTTTTTTAAAAGTGATCTCCAAAGAAGTTGTGATCTCCCTTTATTCACAGGTATTACTGTTTTATGTTGATTTTCTACCTGCTTCTCAAATACGTATTTCTTTTAAGAAGTAAGATAGAACTCAGAATTTTTTTTCCTTTTAAATTTGTTCTCCTTGCCATGAAATAAAACCTATTTGCACGTTGATGAATAATGGCTGGGAAGCCCGTCTCGTTCTGCGACGGGATCCATAAATAGCCTTAGTGTCTGGTTCCCTTCGGGAAGGAAGGTGTCCTGTTGTGGTGGAGCCTTGCACTCACTTGCAGTAAAGTTTCCCAGCCTGGGCAATGTTCACCAGCACAACACTTTAGAAGAAACACGATACAGAGTGTGTAGCTTAAATATTTGAAGTACAGAACCCCTTTAAAAGCTCAAGCAAGTACTGGCTTTATGATAGAGATGGGTTATATCGACTTCCCCCCCCCCCCAAGTCTATGCCTCTGCTGTGGGCTCAGAAAGGACTTTGTGGATCGTAAAGCTGGTGTGAAAAAGGCTTTCCCCATCACCCTTCCTATCTCTTGCCGCAGGGAGGACCTTGGGACAGGCAGAGTGTGTCGTCACATGTGGTCTATGTATAACGCTCCGGTGCGCTCGGGCGGATGGGACAGCGCTTGGAGTAGCTGTTCTAGTTGCCAGACTGGATCTGGCAGCTAATTCTCAAACCTGTTTGGTCTCAGGGTTGGGGTTTGGAGGAATGACTCTGAAACGCACCCTCCCAACCATTTGTAAAGATTTTTTTTTTCTTTTGAGCCAAGGGCACCAGGTTTGGTCTTCAGAGTGTCTGGTTTGTGGCACAGATGCTGAAGAAGAAATTGACCACTGTGCTAGGTTGAAAATCTGTTTATTCAGGAAAACAGAAGAAGAAAGTTGAGGTGCTTCAGGGACTGCACAGTTAACCATCCCTTATGCCCCAGAAGCAAGTATATGCGCACTCCTCTTGCAAAATGGCAAGTAATTAGCTCAAGGCTGCCCTGCGAGCTGAGGAGGTTTGAGGCTCAGGATGCTGGTGTCGCGTTTGGATGACAGCGGGCGAAACGAAATGGAGACAGGTTCAGAATTAGAATTAAAAAACCACTTTTCATTCTTGCCCCCTTCGTGAAGGCGGTGGTGAAATGTTTCCCTGCTGTGCCGTATTTTCATTTTTTTAAATTTTTTTTTTTTAAACTGCTTGTGGCATGGTTATTACTAGATGTTGTGAAGTGTAAATAATGCCAAGGTAGTGAACTCGGCACTCCCGGCTCCTTGGCAGTGTTGGTGAATGGAAACATCTGTGCGTGTCCTCTCCCCTCGCGCAGCCGCCAGCCTCAAGCACCGCTCAGTGCGGGGCTGTACGTGCTGCCGAGTCCTGGAAACCCTCTCCTGGACTTTTGCATATGTCCACCACACAAAATAGAGTAAAATCTAAAGGCTGAAAGGTATCAATTGATTTTCTTCCCCCCTCTTCATGATGGTTTTAGGGCAAGCCATTAAAATGTCTTGTGCCAGGCTGTGGCTGTGAGACCCAGCGCAGGATGGACTTGATCTTGTGCTCGTGGTAGAGTCCGGCTTTTTTCCTGGTCTGTGCATCTTGCTTGGGTTTCACTCTCAAATCACAACCCCTCGCTTGGCAAATGCGTGACTATTCCCCATCTCCCCTACTAGGATTGCACAAACAGGCTTTGGCAGAGTAGAAGCTCTACTTGAACATGTTGGTTTGCAGGCTTGGAGATGGGCGATGAGAGTTGAACTGTTTTTAGGTGAAACCACCTCTTAAAGAGGAGTGGGAGCGAAGGGAGTGACTCCCAACTGCAGCAGCAAGTTCAGAAAGCAGGGTAGGAAACCACCCTCCTAATTCACTCTTTTTTTTTTTCTTGAGTTTGAGTGGGAAATCTCAGTAGCATTTTACTAAGTGGGCATTAAAAAAAAAACCCAAAACAAACCAAAAAAAACCCAAACCACTCCCAAACTTGAGAAACAGCACAAATAATGCAGGAAATACGTAATGAACACTTCGTGATTGGGAGAGATAGTAACCCGGGCTTCGGAGCTTTGCGTTGGCTTCAGGATGTAAATACTCCTTGTGTTGCCATGGGTGAGTGTTGTGTGCCGGCAGCACTGACAATTTTGACTCTGAACCACGCTTTGTAAACTTCAGACAGTGCTTTAAAATCTTTTTCACTTAAACTAACGAAGTTGTTGAGAACTTTGTCACATTGCTGGAACATGAGGTGTTGGCTTTATAAGGTGTTTTACTTTCCTGCTTGCGATTTTAATCATAAATGGGGAAAAACGAAGGAGAGAGGGAACAGGATGCTTTTTTTTTTTTTAAAGCCTCTCTCCCACTTGTGTGTGTTGAAAGAGGAATGACAGTTTTAAAACATATCAAAATCTTTCTACTATATAGCATCTGTTTAAAGTGAGATTGCGTGGCCAGGTTTTGATGGGTTAGGGGTGTATTAGGTGAATTAATGCAACTGGCTGTGATGCATTTATAAAAGTACTTTTGTGGAGTGTGGGTTTTTTTAATGATTTCAGTAGTTTTTCTTTTGCTGTCAATATGTGAAAAAAATTATTTCTCTAAGGGAAATGCTAACTGTGCTAGCCAGGGAATAATTCTCCATGCAGTAGATCCAGTTCTGAAAAAAAGTGGGTTATGCTTAACATAAATTACTCAGAATTAACCAAGATTAAAATTACAGTGAAGACGGGCTAATAAGGGTTTTACTCTGCTTAGGAATTTGACTTAAAACCTGTGTTGGAGCCTGAAGTTGGATTTGAGCTGCTAATTCAGTTGAAATGTAAAATGCCTCTCTGTCTCGATTGGAGTAAGCTAATAGGGTTTTAACTGAATTTTTTTTTTTTCACCTTTTTCACTGGGCAGATTTATAAAGAATTATTTTGATGATTTTGTTTTCCCCTCTGAGTCATTTCAAAAGCTAATACAAAAATCATTACCTAATGGAGGGGGGAGGTTGCTTCTGCTCTCTGTCTAGTGTCTCTTCAGGATTTCCAGCCCTGTAAATAACTGCTTAAGGCAAAGGTACACTAATATTTTTTTGATGAACAGGAAGTCTACGAATAGCTGTGGTATTTTACCATAATTACATTTGCAGCAATGCAGGTGTTTAGTCTTGGCCATAGTGAGGAAAACCCATCCTTCAAAATAGATAGATTGGCAAGAACGTGCTGATGAGGAGGTGGGGTGTAGGTCTGAGGGAAAGTACAACAGTAAAGTTGAATTTAAGGTTTTAAAAAAACCCAAACCAAGTTTCAGGAGGTATAGTGCTGATAGGTGACTTTGTAACAGCAAAAAGCAAGCTGCCTTCCTTTCAGAATTTTCTTATTTTTTGTGTGGGTTGTGGTGGTCTTGGGTTGATGTGCTGCTGGTTCTACTCAGGGGAGGCTCCCACCGCTGTCCCAGGGCTCGGTGGTGTTTGTTAATGTGGTAGTTTTGGCTCATGCTTCTCACTCCCAAACCTCTCCTTAGCTCACGTGATGTGAAAACCCTTTTTTTAGCTGTGTTGGTGAACGGAGCAGATCCGTGTTTGCCCTTGAGCAGCTGGTTAGGTGACACCCTACGTCTCCTGCAGACAGTGTTAAAACACTTCATTAATACTTAACTTGAGTGCCCTCGGTGAGATGGCTCAGGGAAATGAAATATTGTCATTAAAGTCATGTTGTCAGAAATGCCTTGAAACCAGCTATGTTGGGAGACTGATTCATCCTGCCCCTGCTCGGGGCACATGGCTGGATGTGCTGGGAGGGTATCCTGGTTTTTTGCTTTCACAACTTTAGGACCACGTATCACCAGCCCATGAATTTGTTTGGGAACAGACCGGTGCAGGAGTGTGGATGATGCTCATGGTCTTGGAGTATATAAATACTGAGAGGAATATCTTTGCTCCTATTTGTTGAACTGAACTGCCAAGAGCAGCAATGTGGAAGAAAATGGGATGGGGAGGAAGGAAACAGGTGGTGAGAGGATGGTTGTACCAGAGAAGTGGAGCACCACTTGCATTCTCTCTTCGAAGTGCCCTGATTTTCCTCCCTCTAGAGATGGTTGTTCTTCCAAACAGGCTCTGAGGTTTGGGGAAGAAAAAAAAAAATTGGTGTGTATGCAAGGAGCAAGTATGCAGAAAATTGCTGTGCTGTATGTGAACTTAGCACGAAGGGTTACAGTGGAGAGATGTGCAGTGATGTCTTTTTGCTCTGAAGCTATGGGGGCGTAGCAAAATGTTTATGTACCAGCATATATAGGCTGGTATAAAAATAAATAGAGGAAAAGATTGTCCCAGTCCTGCTTTAGTGATGTTCTGGAGCATGTCTCTCAACTTCAGATGTTCTTGAAGAAATTGCTCTTTCTTAGCATAAAAAAGCGGTACTTAAGATATCTGGATAGAAATGGTGCAGCCACTCCAGAAATGAATATTAATATAAATATTCAAGTGTGGAGTTAATTTGGCAGGATTGTGAACCAACGCATGGTACCGTGTGCGTGTGTGCATTTACGACTGCAATTGTGAATGACTTCTCTCGGAGACAGAGCGATAGCTTCAGTGCTGCCTTTTTGTTATAAATACAGCGTCTTCTGCGCTATTGTTTAAAGACTCCTTTGGAAGCCTGATTTAATAGTGGAGCTGAGTGAATAATTCAAAAACTCGTTGTCAAGTACTTGTTTAAATTCTTAAATGAGCTCACCATAACCTTTTTATGCACCCCTCCTGCATGTGTCATACAAATATTAGAGTAATTGAGTTTTACTGGTGCAAATGTTTCTGTGAAGCAAATTTTTAGAGCTTGATGTATGACTGTTTATGGAAAGGGGAATGTTAAAATCTCACACACCACTGTCTATGCCAGAAGCTTGTGCCTGCTTACTTAGGGAGAGGATGGGGAATGGGACCCTCAGCTTTGTTTGAACAGTGCTAACTAAGCTCATTTGTCAGATTGGCTTGTATGCAGTTTAAAAACTGAACATGTGTGTTTAAGGGAATTTCATGTCTATGTCTTTTCCAGGCCATTCTACAAACAGTAGCGGTACTTATCTGAAAAAAATCAAATAGTATTTTAAAATAAGTACTGTTTCTGACTCTTTTTTTTTCCCTTTTCTTCCCCCTTTACATGAGATGAAGTAGCACATTCAAAATGCATCTGTTCAGCATCACTGAGTAGCTTAACACAGGGATGCAGACCAGAGGAAA
Source organism: Trogon surrucura (assembly GCA_020746105.1). Lineage (NCBI taxonomy): Eukaryota > Metazoa > Chordata > Aves > Trogoniformes > Trogonidae > Trogon > Trogon surrucura. The sequence goes on along the minus strand of CM036627.1, from coordinate 14,922,248 downwards.
CGCATCATGGGCTTCTAGACTTCGTCTTCCCTTGGCTCGAAGTCCAGTTCAGGCTGAGGGAGAGCCTTGCAGACAGGTGATTTGCGTGGATTTGGCATGACTGCTCACATGTACTAATGTTTGCAGAGCTGTTATTTGCCTTTTAACCAGGATATCTCAAGAATAGGCATTCGTCTTTTGCTCCTGAAGAGAAGTGGAAGATGTAAAAATTGAAAGCGAACTCAAGAAGCAGGGCCTGAGGATTAAGTAAAGCAGCTAGACGAAGCTGTATTCTCAGTAGAGAATGGTTGCTTAATTGGTTACAAGAAATCAGTAGAGGGTGTTTATTCTGTTTGCACACAAACCTCCTTCTTAGCAAGATCTGCCAGCCCTCTAACCTTCCTGGCACCACTAAGCATGTGCTGCAGCTTCCCTCAGAGGAGGATGAGATGGAAAAGCAGTGCTCTTTCAAGGAGTCACGAGGTTGCGATGTCTGAATTGCATCTGTGGGATTTGCTCTCTGAATATTTGATTTTCTGTGTCGATTTTCATCTCTGAGCTCTACTGAAAACTTTTAACAGCCTAAATGTGGTTAGTGCAGAACCGCCCAGGAACATGCTGAACCCCTGCCACTGGTGAGCATCCGTGCCACGTGCCCCTCGCGATCTCTGCAGAAATCTGGAGTTGCAGAGTTGTGTGGCAAAGCAGATTCTTATGTGACAAAGAAACTACTATTGAAATATGCCCTCACCTGCAGTCACAACTATTTCAAGTGTGATTTCTAACAGTACAGAGTGTAGAAACTAGACATCCGCATATGCATAGCCAGGCCTGTGAGGGAGGAGAGAAAGCTTAACATGATCTTTAGAAGTGGGAACTAATGGGTTTTAGGGTTAAAAAAAAAAAGGGGGCAAACCAAACGCCAGCATCATCACAACAACCAACCTTGAATTTGCAGATGGGTAGTGACAGGTTAGAGACAAGTAAACCTGTTCTTTTTTTTGGCTTTCCTGAAACTGTCGTGTGTTTAAAGTCATATTTTAACTGAACAAAATTAGTTGTATCCTGCTCTGTAACAGTGGGCATTGATCTCTTCTTGTGGTTTTCTTGTCTGTTAACTCAGAGGGGAAGACAGTTCAGACTTAGTCTGACTCCTGTGCATCAGCTGTAGCATCTGATGCAGTTGGGTCTTTACTGATCTGAAAAGAATTGACCAAGAAGCATCTAGTCCATGCCCCTTCATTTCCTGCAATGCAGTGAGTATCAGGGGTTCATCATTGTAACTTGGCAGTGTGAGTTCCTCAGATTTGGAATTAAAAGGGAAGATTTGGGTGCACCTTCTTCACTTGTTTTTCATTAAATACTGGTGCTACAGGAGTTGTTTGTGACAAGAAAGACCCAACAATCTTACAGAACAAGCAGGCTGTGTTTTGTCATCCCACTGTGACATTCTCTCAGTAGGAAACATCCTTTGTGCTTTGATAAACTTACCCTTTTTAATAGCGTTAAACTGCAAATTAACATGCACTTTTTGTGCACTGTAGATTTATAACAGTATGTTGTCTCTTCAAATTCTATGTTGCAAAGCATGTGCAAGATAGGTGGGCGGTATTACCCTTATTTACTACATGGGGAATCTGAGATTTGGCAGCTTTTTCTCCAATGCCTGCTGAATCCAGGTGTTTTGCCAAAAAAGCCACTGTAGTTTCTGACTGAAGTTGGCAATTGCAGCAGGCAGGATCTCCACTGCAGCACAAAGTCGGGACAGTGAGTGTGAGCTGAGCTTTGCCTGAAGTGATGTGTCTAAGAGCTGCAGGCTGGTGGCAGAATAGGTGACTGCTGCCTCCTGGTTCCTAAATTCTCTGCTTGATCACTGAGAAGCTGTTACATGACAGAGAGACTGGGAGAACTGGGACTGTTTAGCCTTGAAAGGAGATGGCTGAGGGGGGACCTTATTAATGTATTTAACTATCTGAGAGGTGAGTGTCGAGGAAGGAGACAATCTCTGCTCAGTGGTGTCCAGCAATAGAACAAGAAATAATGGGTTTAAGTTAGAACATAGGAAGCTCCACCTCAATATGAGGAGATCTCAACTTCTTTACTGTGAGGGTGCCGGAGCCCTGGCACAGGCTGCCCAGAGAGGATGTGGAGTCTCTTCTCTGGAGACTTTCAAAACCCACCTGGATGCGTTCCTGTGTGGCTGCCCTGGGGGCTCCTGCTCTGGCAGGGGGGTTGGACTAGATGATCTCTAGAGGTCCCTTCCAACCCCCAACATTCTATGATTTTATGACTGCCAAGCTAACTGGAATGTCTGTGCAGTTGGTGCTTAAGTTTTACGTACAGTTAATAATGTAAAGGAGAAGCTGGATTGAAATAAGCTCGGGATTCTGCTGTAGCTTTTTGGTTGCATGTTGGTTTTGTGCAAAGCAGCCTTTGGCAGCCTTGTCCATGTTTACATAAGTATCTTCGATACTTTGCCCTCCACGTGGTGTCCTGTGAACCATCTCTGGGTCTCTGTGCCATTCTAGGCTTGGATATTCCCTCTTTCTGCCCGATAGAGATTCACATTGTCCCTGTCTGATTCAAACTAGTGCCCATTCAAAAATGCATTGTTTTGTCTTTTAAGTCTTCCTGTTCATATAATAGCACGTCAAAAAAACATTTTACGGTTTTTGCTTGCATTGATGATCTCATTTAGCATTGTGAGGGGAAAACAGTTAATGATTTGGTGTGTATTTGGGCCGAACGGAGTAATGCTGAAGGATAGCTGAGTTGTTTTCTTTCTTTTAGAACTGGGTACTATTTTCTGCTGCGGGTGTCTGGATTTTTATTTATTTTACTAGCTCATTTGGAGAAGAATAGTCTGGGAGAGGGGAAGGAAGAGGCAGGGTTTACCCCTACTACCATCATGGTTAGCCCTGACACATGGTGGAGCTTTGCTCGGCCTTTTTAAGCTTGAGAAATGTGGTTTTGTTTGTATTTTCACCTTGTTACATTTTAAAACTCCTCTAACTATACCAAGATTGCTTACACATTAAGAGGGGGGATGTTTTTCAGAGTCTCGATAGAGTTTCCCGGCAGCTTTTCATCTGCCAAGTGCTGTCCTGGGCTCTCGGTGGTGGATTTTTGCTTTGTTAGCTCTAAGAATCTGCAAAGCAACTGTTCAGAATTGCTGACACATGTTAAGTAATGTGGAAGTCACCATCCTGCTCCATTGAAGTCTGCGTGCTCGTGTTGGCAGAAAGAGCAGGATTTGACCCTGAAAATTATATGCAAACTGTCTTAATCTGGAGAGCATTTGAAGGCAGTGTCTTCCTTCTGACTCTGGTTAATTTATCTTTTTTTGTCTTGGGTATTGGTCTCTTTCTTAAAAAAAAATAATTCTCAGTCTGTTAAAATATCCCGTTCTGCATAGTCTGTGTATTTTTGAATTGCTCAACCACAAGTACATATTTGAGTAAAATCTCGATTCCATAGTTGGTTATCAGTTGGTTATACCCAGAGTGCTGTTGGTATAATGCTTATTAGTACGAAATCCATCATCTTCCACCTCCCTCCTCCAATCCTCCACTTTGCAGCTTTGGAGCAGCGTAATCAGCTCGTACAACTTCCCTCCCTCCTCTCATGAATAAATCCAGCTACCTTATCTTCTCTATCGCAAAGTCTTCCCTGGGTTTAACAGCCCCTCGAGGAGCGTATAAAAGGGGCTTTCACTGGGCTAACAGGAAGCAAAATGAATAGAGGAACTTTTGATAATGGCCTGTCTGTCTGCGCAGAGGATCAGCCTGACTAAATTGTACCAGATTAGTGAATGATAGTGCTTCAGCCGGGGCCTGAATTAGAAGTTTTTAATCTTGGAACAAGCAATGACTTCTTCCTCTTAAACAGTATTCAACTCCTCCTTTGATTTGGAGGCTTGCAGTCATCCATATTCAGTTAGTTTTGGGTGGTTTGTTTTTTTTTTTTCCTTTTTGGTCTGCATTCATGAGCCTCAGCAAGCCCTGAGCGCTTTTTCTGGTCGTGGTGATTTTGCTAAGACCTGCTGTAGCCACATGCCATTTTTGCCAGTAACTTGCACGGTGCTTTGGACTTCTATGCCCATAATCAAGTCTTTATCAGAACTTTTTTAATATAGACCCGTGTTGTGCTGCCTCGTCGTCTTTTGCAGTTAGCTCTGGGGTGGTTTGGATATTTCCATTTGTATTTTTTTTTTTTAATAAGCAACACTTCTGGTTCGTGCTGCCTTCAGCCTTACTGAGGTGGGCGATTCCTCCTCGCTTCCCACCCCACAACGGAGTCCAGACTTTCTGATACTCCAGTTTGACAGGAGGGACCAGTGACTGAAAATCTAAATGGGGCAGCTTGGCTAATTGCCTTAGGCCTGACTTGCCTGCTGGATCGCGCCAGTTTTATTGCAGACCAACGTGATTGACATTTGAGGAATTGCCCTGGTATAATACTGGCAACAGCAGTGGAAAATCTGCCCTATTGTTTCTGATATGTTTGCTGCCTGAGGAGCACCTTTTTGTTACAAATAACTCTCTGAAATGCAACTGATGGAGTGAATGTACTTCTGTTTCTTTAAATCACTGACTTTTCATCTTCCCAAGAAATAAAGTAAGTAAGAGAACTTATTAAAGATTTCCTGTTTTCTGTCCTTTTTTTTCAGGCCTTTTTTTCTTGGATTTTAGTACTGGAAAACTCTCTAATGACGGCTTTGCTTAGGTAAGTAAAGTGAGATTTTTTTTTTTTTTTGTGGGTTTTTTAGTATCGCTTCCCCTATCTTAACTTCTCTGTGTTGTGTTGTAACTGAGCTGCCAGCCAGCTGTGCTGCGTGTGCTGTGGTTGAGGCTAGAAAGATGTAGTAAACAAAAGTAGGGGTAATGCCTGTAGTGTGACATAAGGACCTCATTTATTAGTTTAATCAGGCGAAGTGGATATGATGCAGAATAATGAAATACAGCTTTCATCTGCATATTACTGCATAATCTCACCAATTAATAATTTTTTTTTCAAGAGACGCTCTGCATTTTTTGTTTCTGGTAGGTAAACTCATTTTGTTGGTATCACTTAATATAATTTTGTTAGCAAGAGAACCAGGTCTATAGATAAGAGTCATTCTTCCTCCATCCCTTTCTTTTCCCTCCTTGCCTCAGCAGTTCTAGACAGGAGTTTCTGATATGGAGGACAAATTGTAAGAAGCCTGAAAGTTTTATATGTGGTTTGTTTGGGTTTTCTTGTTGGTGTTTTTTTTTTTTTTCGTCCCCAAATGGGACAACTTAAACAAATTCAACATCTCCCCTTTCCATCTTCTGAACCTCATCTGTACCTCTAAGATGCTAAATTCAAGCTGAACAGTGATAAACAGGATTTCTGAGTGTTAGCTGCAAGCACGTGGTCCTGCCTACTTATAAATACCTTTGCAAACCCAGTTCCTGTGCTGCTACATAGCACAGGGATGTTCTCCTGAGCCCAGTCCAGCCCAGTGGTGGCTTGGGCGATGGAAGAGCTAAGTGGGTGGCTGTACCAAACTGTGGTGCATTTTCCTGTCTCTGTGATGGAGAGGATATCTGATTGACCTCTGATGCGAGGCAAAAAGTTCATCCCCATATATGCAGCGAACTTGATGTATTTATTGGAGTTGCTTATAACCCTGGATGAAGCCAAACAGCGACTCCAGTATTCACACAGGAATATAGTATCCTAGCATCTATGCTGACAAAGATAAAAGTGCTGCTGTTCTTTGTAAAGTGTCTGTGAATTGATTTTTCCTTTCTCTCTCTCTTTTATGCTGCTGGGTCCATAGCAGTACCCACCCTCCTTCCCTTTTGATCTCTTTCCAGTAAATGGTCAGTGGGGAAACTTCTGGCTTCTCTCCCTTGAGATGATGGACCTCAGCGAAATAAAATCGATCCAGTCTTAAACCAGAAGTCTTCTCCAGTCTGCTTCTCCCTGGCATTTCCCTCTTTGGGGAGGACTCCAAGAGGGTGTCTAGGTCTTTTAAAACCTCGTTTTAGTAAAACAGAAAACTCCATAGAGGCTCGTGGGTTCCCTTTAGTTTTCCTTTTAGGTAGCTTGCCTGAATTTTTCTGCCATTCCGTTGCCAGCGTACTGAACTCAAGGCAGTGTGACTTTTCTCTTTTCCAGAAGTGCACAGAAACTGGCTGGAGGCCTCCGTGCTGTGAGTGCTCCACCCAAGGTGGACTTTCTAGTCCTGATAGCTGGTCTGCCCGGTGGCCTGCTGAGCTGCAAACAGGAGTGGACTGTAAGACAAAGCTCAAGCTGGATGTGCTGACGTGCTCTACATTTTACTAAGTCAGAGAAAAGACCTTAGCAGAGCTGTCTGTGGTGTGTGTCTGAGAGAGCTTGTTGCTGGGGATCCAGCAAGGTGTTCCCGTGGGACGGGGCTGCCTGTCGCAGCCCGCTTGCGGTTCCTCCACGTCTCCCTCAACTGCTCTGTAGCTTAAGGAGTGCCCAATTTGCAGCCCGAGGCTGTGTTTTATTGGTGCTGCTGCCTGTCCAGAGAGTAGAGAGAGCTCTGCAAACCAGGGAACTATTTGTGCAGCAGTTTTAAATCCTTTTAACTTTGTATATTAGACACATCTATGAATATATGCAGACCTAGCTAATAAATAACCCAGGGAAAGGTAGTCAAGAGGAAAGGACATAATTAATTCTGTCATGTACTCTGCTTTAAAGTTGAGTCCAGAGCAGTAATGTGTTACACTGGAAAGGTAAACACTGTCATTATTCAATGACAAAACGTGTATGAGGCTGACACTGTTTTCCTCTTTTTGATTTAATAATTTTTTTTTTGCAACGGCTTGAGTATCTTAGATGGTCTTTGTTTGGTGTGGTGGAAGCCTGATGAAGCCCTACCCTTTCCGAAGGGTCATTACTCCTTTATTTGAACGGAGTTTTGTATTAACACTGCTTTGCTGACACAGAACGTGTGCTGTTCGAGAAGGCTCTTGCTGTGTTTGCTGCGGTTGGGGTGCTTGGCTGTAATTCCTGCAGTACAGTTTGGAGGGACGGTGTTTCATCAGGTGATCCCTTTTCAACTCCCCACGTTGCAGTGTTGACCCAGGTCAAATGCACGTGCCACATTAAAAACAATAAATATATCCTTTCTGTGGATATGAATTTGTTACCTTGCATCTTTTTTCCCTCCCCTTATACCAGAATGCAGAGAAAAAGTTTGACTAAAACAAATGCAACTTTACATGGTCCTTCAAGCTAAGCTATTTTTTTCCAGGCTGTAGGTTTGGTTTTGATGGGTGTATTTATTTATTTTTTTTTTAGTGGGGAGAGTTATATGGCAGAATACTTGATTTGCATCTTAGAACATTAAAAGCTGCTGTGAGAGTGATAGTTTTGCTAAAGGGTATAGCTGTCGTGGTAAAAAGTTATGTGAAGCAAGATAGTTAACTGATGATAATAAAAATACTCAAGTGAGGCTCCCCTCTTATTATTCATAAGAGTCTCTCCTCACTCCTTCATACTTCTCAGCTTAGCAAATTTCTTAATGTAGAGTTACACACACAGAGAGAGGAAAACAAGCAAAGATTTCCTGTACCTATTCCCGTCTTGTCCATGCTCCACACAACTGAGCCTGATTATCAGAAGATCGCTTGAGTTTGCATAAATGAAGACGTGTGTATCTGGAGTGAGTTGGTGTTGTGCAACCCTTTGATGCCTCTTCCTGTGGAGTCTTCTTACAAGTTTTGCAGCTTTGGCTCTTCCAGCAGAAGTCTTGGGCAAAAACCACTCATGGAGACACCAGTGGAATAGCTGATGCAGCTCAGCAGCCGCCTCCTAAAAATAAGCGGTGGAAGGATGCCTGTTTCTCTTTAGCAATATTTGCTTTGGAAGAGGAGCATCTCCTCAGCATATCCTTGGCTCTCTGTGTCTTGCTAACAAACTGTAGCACTGAATATTCCTTCTTTCACTGTTCCCAGCTTAGTTTTAAAAATTCCAGATTAAAAGCAACATGGTAAACTATATTCTGTGTTCCTTCAGGGTCTGCTGCTTCTGATAGCAGAAAGCTTGCAAAACTCCCAGGAATTCGACAAGGAAGGGAGTCCTTTCTTGGGATGGATCCAAAAGAAGTTGTGTGTTGTCAACTTGCACAAGCTTTTTCTTCAAAGTGGGAAATATTTTTTTTTAAGGGGAGGGATCTGATAGAAAATGGTTAGCCCTTGGTGGGTGGCACGAAGCGCATTGACTGGAGGGGCTATTGTTCTGTGGTTACTGTGCTGTTTGTTTTGCAGGCAGTGATCTTTTTTTTTTATTTTGCTGAGGCAAATGGAGGGATTCCCAGTTCCACAAGCATAACCCTGGGAGAGATTAGTTGGTTTTAGGTTTCACCACTTGGATGATGAGGTTAGCCTGAGACAGAGATGCATCCCTCTGTATGGAAATGGTCTTGGCCCAGATCTTGTCTAGCAATGCAAAGCCTGAGAAAGGACCAAGAGGTCAGCTTCAGCTTTTTAAGGAATGTAATGTATTTTCATTCTGTGGCATGTGTGGACTGCTGTCTTTTTTTCTTTTATTTCAAAAAGGGTAAAAGTATTTAGTGACAAATCCGCAATTTAAAAAAAAAAAGTTCTAATTGGAGTTACAATTAGTTCTAAAGTAAAGCCTACTTTACAGCTACATAAATATTTATCGGTGACACTGAAGCACTGATGATAAAGAATCGTAGAAGATTTTTTTCATAGCTACAAAGCTGAGAACGCTTCTCCCAGTCTCTGCCTTTTAGCACCTTTCTTCCCCTTTACCTGTCTCCGAACTACCCAAGATAAGCCATGTCCTCAATCTGCAGACACTAGGATTACTTTTTTTTTTTTCATCAATAGCAGCCTTACGTAATTACTCTGCAATTCTCCTAATACTGTTACAGAAGTGAGCTCTTCTGCCCATATCAGTTAAAGATCTGACATTTCTGAGGGCGTGTAGAAACTGAAGCTCTGAAACAAGCTAAAGTGAAGAGAAGCTTGTTTCCTCTTTGCTCACATGGATGCTTATTCACTTCCCCATCTGCTTTGACTTTGAAGATTGCTGAGGTTCTTCCTCTGTCTGACCCACTTGGCATAAGCTAGAGAAGATTATCTTTCTTCAATAGTCAAGTTTATAAGGCTTCAGCTTATTCGTAAATAATCCTTGGAGTTTTGATTGCTACCTTTTTTCCCCTCTTTCCCCTTCTAAACTGACTTGCTGTCATTTGTGTACGAATTGGGGAAATGCTTTTCCAGTCTATAGATAGAGGCGAGAGTTGGTGCAGTCACTAACAAGAGGGCATGTAAAGTGTGCTGATGAGATTTCTCTAAGTATCTGTGATTTTTTTTTTTAAGCATCCATCTCGTGCAATTTCTGTTTGTGGTCCTAGCACAAGAGTGTCAGCCATAGAGAGCGTTGCTCTACTAGTCCTTGTGCAAGCGCAGTTCCAGAGGACAAAATACGGGGCCTGGATACACAGAAATCTTCATAGAAACACGTTATTGTTCTGATGTGTTCAAAAGAGAAGGGACAGGGTGATGCTCTGTCTGCTTTCATACATGAGTGCCTGCACCAGTAAATGGTTTTGCATGTGGTTATTTTAACGTAGCATTAAAATTCACTTTGAGCTTTAATGAACATTGGTGTTTGTTTTTTTTTTTTTTTAATTCTGAGATGGAAAGTTGCAGTCTTGCTGTGTGGGGGCTGTTGGGTTACAACTGTGACATTTGTGCAACTCTTACTGCTTTGGGTCTCTGCACACTGGAGGTGACTTTCCTGTACAGATGTGTGCAGTGCCATACGAGGTTTTGTTGCAGGGCATCAACAGTAGAAACAGATACAGGGCTTTATGGAATAGATGATTAATAATTCTTCTAGTCTGCCTTAAAATTAATTTTATCCGAAACATAAAAATGCCCCAACCTTCCCCTGAATTTTTGCATGTCCTTGACAGGTGAGCATAACAGAAACCAACTTACATCTAGGCACTGAACTCTCTACACTTAGTAAACCTTTGACTTATTAATTTGTATCTATAAACACACATAATAAGAGTAACAGAATAAATATCTTTGCTTTGACTTTTCCGTAATAAGGGAGTGGTGGGACGGCCAACGCAACATAAAAGGCTTGAGGTTGTAGTCTTGCTGTCTTTAAACTCTTATTTCGGCATTTCTCGTTGCCCAGAGTGAGCTTGAGAGGCTGTATCAGACCTTTGCTTTTTCTCGAGTGGCCAAGGTGTGACTTCACATCTGCTTTTTCCTAGTAGCTTTGTGTTAACTGGGGTCATACGTGTCTGGATACCAGCTTGGTTTTTCCTTCCTTATTCTCCTGCATCTTCTAACCATTTTATTCCTGCCAAAGCAGAAGGTGACTTTTAATTTTCTTTTAATTTTTTTGTTTCCTGGGCCTGGAGAGCATGTGATGGTTTTGGTGGACGGCAGTTCTGTAGACCAGCTTCTTTCGGCTTGAACTTCGAGGCCTTGTGATCTGCATGTGGTCCTTCTGGCCTCTTGGTAGCAAGAGTGAGCAGCCTTTTGTGGAAAGATAGGCTGTAATTTTGTTCTGCTTTGAACGTGAGGGATTCTAAGTATTTCCTATTACATGTACTAGCAGTATAAACAAACTCTCTTGTTTAATGTAAGCTCTTTATCCTGACAGAATTGGAGACATCTTATAAAGCAATGTCTATACATTTAAAACTAATATTTGTCATTATTTAAATAAACATAAATCAGGATGGTATACACAGAAGTTCTCAGCCCAGGGCCCTGGAAGACAGGCCTACTTGGACACGGGCTGTGTATTTTTTTTGCCCATTTTCTTGTTAAATTTAAGGCACTACACAGTTAATACCCTTTTAAATTTGAGATGCTGCAGCATCTTTGCCGTCCTAGTTGGCTTGATACAGAGGATTCCAATTCGAAGCCATTAAACTGGGAAGGGTGAAGTACAGGATAGTGTGCTGTAAAAAGTCTTGTAGAGTATGGGAGTAGATGAGTAATTCCAAAAATGTAACGCTAGAGACAAGTTTCCATGCCAGGCCGTTGAATTTTGTTGCTATGTTAATTAGAAAGGAAGAAGCCTCTTAGTTTTTATGAAGTTTTCCAACTCGGTTAAAACTCTTACCCTATTAGATGAAACAACAAAATGATCAAGTGCTTACCTGGGTGCCAGCAGCCTTGTACTTCCAAACGAATTATATTTTTATGGATCGGGGTTAACTTTTTGAAAAATAAAGCTTAGGGCTTGGAAAAAGCAAGGGGAGGGTTGGGGAAGAGCATATAGTGTTCTTGGTAATGAGGTGACCTTTGGCTCTCTAATTTTGTTTACTGAGTAGCTGCTATTTTTCCTATATAAAACACAAAATTTTTCCTTTGAGGAACTTAATTTAAGGCCCTGGAGGAGTTACAGGGCTTTCAAGGCCTGAGTTCAGCTCATACTCCCAAGAGTGAATTCAGTGTCTTCATAGACTGAGGGTGTATCAGCTTTTAGTTCATCAGGTTTTTAAAAATATTATAAATTTGCAGATGTGTGAGGGTCTGCGGGGGAAGCTGTTGCCTCTAAGTGGTGGTAAAATTTGAAACTCATATGGGTATGGTTCTGATCAACATCCATTTCAATGTTCCCATAAAAAGCTTATGACTTGGCAGGTTTTCAAGGACTGAAGAAAAAACTGCTCTGTATACAACATGGTTTATTAATGTTGAAGGAGTAATGTTGCTGTATTTCAGCATCTGCCACTGCATGAAGTTCCCTTTGGCTCTTGTAGGCTTTGGCATTTCCCCTGAATAAAACAAGGCGTTACTTCATATCTGCTTTTTCCTAGTAGCCTTGTATTAGTCAGGAGTATTCATATTTCCAAGTTTTGGCTGTGTTTCCTCCTTTTTCCTTTCTTAATTCTCCTGTGTTGCAAATGCATGATGCTTGACCCTCAGCTAGGACTGTGAAATGTGTTCATGTGAACCTTGATGTTAAGCATCATGCCCCACTTACTTGCTGTGATGACTTTTTGCTTCCTTTTAAGCTGTATGTAAAGGTGAATTTGAAATTGGGCAGCTGAGAAAGAAGCAGTCTGTTAAAACTTGGCAAATGTGGTTGACATAAGAAAAGCAAATTAAAAAAAAATTCTAAAGGAAAATCAGTATTGTAACACTGAAGTTGCTGAAGCTAATTTGTGTGATCAAAATCCTAGGGAAGGCAGATAAGACAATTCAAGTGCAGTATCACCATTTACAACCACATACCGGTCTTACTTGGGTACTATTACCTCTGTGTTGGGCTGGGCTGGTGATCAAGGAACGGCGTAGGGAGACAGCTGGAGTGGGATTGCTGGCGTTGTGCGCGGCAGCGGGTCACGTACTGAAACAGGAGTCTGAATTCAAGCACTGAACACTGGCCCCTTTCTTTCAGCTGTGTAGTCTGGCTGTAGGACAGTTCTTCGAGACCGCGCAAGTGTGGGTATGTGACTTCTTAGAAGTAGTTTTTGCTCCCTGAGTTATCGTAGTGTTAAATATTAAGTAAGATAGCTATATCTTTGTCTTATGCTTCTGATTTGTGGGTACTGTTGCTTAATTCATTTTTACGAAGCTCTTGGAGCACTCTAAAAGTGCTGTAGGATTGTAAAACATTATTGCATTTGCGTGTGTACGATCTTAAACGTGGAGATTTCCAGCCTCTGCTGTGCAAACGCTTGGCTGAATCACGCAAGTTCTCCCTGACCTGGTTCCCTTCATGTTTGTTCGCTTCTCCAATTTGACCCAAGCGATCAGTTCTTTCCTTGCCCTCCTTCCTGCCATGGACTTGTCACTCAGTCCCTCGAGAATCAAGCAGTTGTGTTCTCTTCTGCAAGTGTTCAAGGTCAGGGTGGATGGGGCTTTGAGCAACCTAATTGAGTGATAGATGTCCCTGCCCATGGTGGGGGAGTTGGACTAGGTGATCTTGAAAAGTCCCTTCCAACCCAAATCGTTCGGTGTTTGCATGGTAATCTCCATAGAAGCTCCTTTGAAGCTAGTAGGGGTTCTTATCTCCCTTTGCCTGGTTTTAGGGGTGCTCACGGACATTTTGACCCTCTTGCCTGTGCCTGTGAGGTTGGGCGTTGATTCCTGGCAGGAAACAACATATTTCTTCATCCAGTTCCTCCTTTGTGTCTCCCACAGGCCTGGTGCAGAGGTCTGGTAGTTGCCCTTTAGGACAGCCGGTCAGATTTTTCATTTACTTCCCTGGGGAGTACTTGGGTGAGGCTTTGCTGCTCTTCTCCCCAGGGTGGGCATGGAGATCCTTGGAGCTGGAGGAGGTCAAGGGCAGCAGCTGGACCTGGGCTGAGGCTGGGGATGGATGTACGTGTGAAGGCTACGGGGTAGAAGTGTTTTGGTGCTGCCTGTGACAGGGACAGAGTGAAAAGGTACTTCTCCAGGAGAGATTGGAGGAAGGTTTGTCTGGAACTGTGGTTACTGTGGCCAAATGTGGTACTCCCTTTGCAGAAGTCATCCTGTAATGGCAACTGCTGCCTTTGTGAGACACTTGCACTGTCTCTGTGTGACCTGTAGATGTTCTGAAAGTTTTGGTGTTCATCAAACAGCTGAAAACCAACCATGTGAGCATGATCTGAAGAGTTGTTTGAAGAAATCTCCACTTCCCAGATCAGAGCAGGCTGGGCTTTTAAAGAGGCTTAATATATTACCTGCAGGTAAAACCAGAAGTTTGGCACTGAACTGTTTTAACAGGAGATGCAGAAGTGCCAGCTGCTTCACCAAAAGCTAAAATTCCTTTGTTTGTAACCAAGCTGAAGCTCCCTGGGACTTGCTGGTGTTACCTGCAGTGCTGGCATCAGCGCTTATGGCCGGCATCCTCTGAAAAATGAAAAGCTTGTGTAACTCAGTCTGCTTCCCCTCGCTGTGCCAAAGCTTTAATTCAAGCATGGATAAAGCAAGGAATTCGATCAGGCTCCTAATGGCAGTCAGTCTTTGAACAAAGTGAAATGGAGCAAGTTTTTTTTCCTTGTGAAACCTGAGGTGTTTTGCCAGTCCCTGAAAATACGCATGAATAGTTCCCATGAAGTTGCTCCATACTCTGGTTCGATTCTTGCCGTTACTCCTGTGCAATGAGTTTGCTGTGCGCGTCATGCAGAATTTAATATTTCTTTTTGTGTGTGTGATCCTGTCAACCAATTCCCTCAACATCTCTTAATATTAGATATTTATGGTTTAAGGTAAAGTATGTGTTGGGGTATTAGGTCTATACTCAATTTAGCAAAGGAGGAAAAATTTTGTTATGCTGGAACCCTTCTCGAGGAGGTTATGCTTAAAATAAAAATGAGGGGAAGGGAAAGGAGAATAAATGGTTAAGTGGTTTCAGTGGCTATTAATGTTTGCCTACTGCAGCACTAACTTGTATTTCACATCTTTTCCCAGGGGTGGGAGAGGAAGGAAAGGAAGGAGGAAGTTGGTTGTACAGTTTTAGTTAAACTAGGTTAGCACTTGTTAAACTGGTGTGTCACAAAGCTAAGTTGGTGGGGGTTCTCTTTCTGTGTGCTTGGGAGTCTGGGAGTTGCAGTATCTTGGAAGATCTAGACTTGAATTGCTGTCGTCTTCACAGAGTGAGGTTGAGCTGAATGTCCAGCAAGACCTGGACAACTGACATTTTTTGCTAATTTAAAGTGTTCCTCAGCTCCTGGCAATGCTGTGAGGTGTGATGAACATTGTCCCCACACAAGATTTTGTTCTGGATGCCTTTAGCAGTTTTTGCTCTGCGCCTTCCCATCTTCCCTCCCACCAGTTGTTAGTTGTTTTTTTGCCCAGCAGTTTAGCAAGGAATGACATTCTGCAAACAAACCGAAACTTGGGGAATCTAAAAAAGTCGTACTTGACCCTGCTGTGAGTGGAGTTTTAGGTGATGAGGTGATCTCCATGAGGAGGTCAGCCCTTGATCTCCTGTGCTGTGCCCCAGCCTGTGAGTTCTGTGTCTGCCATCCCCCTTAGCTGGCTGAACCTTTGCTGTTTATGCGTGTTTAAAGAAGTTAATCTTTCTGAAAGGCGCTGAGCTGCTTGGTGTGGTGTGGTTGCCTCAGCTACAGGAGTGTAAACCAGTAATGCTGGGGGAAACGGAGGGATAGATGTTTGCTGCGCTCTTATTTGCATGGGGAATTACAAGAACATTTAGTAACTTGGAACAATTTTTATTTGAATGCTGGCTCGGTCCTGACCTCTGCGCATTTACATAATGAAATGAAGTATTCAAGCCATTGCAGTACAATAAGAAAAATCTGTTAAGTCCCTTTATTTATATCAATTGACCTTTCTCTGACTAGCAAAGCAATTCTGCTTAATCTGTGGGGTCTTTTTAATTAAATATCATATACTTAAAGGAATGTTACAGACATTTATTAAAAGCATCTCTGAAGCCCACCTGTTCCTCTGTGTACTGCATGGGTTGTAAAGCTTTGCCAGTGCACAGATTGATATTTTAAATTAAATTCATGAAAGCAAAGGAAAGAGGGATTAATAGGAGAGCTATAGAGCTTGCTTGTTAGTATTCCCATGGCTTGATTGCATCTCTAGTTTCTTCTCAACTTCCACTTGTATTGTACCATGAGATAGTTGAAGAGTCCCTCAGTTGAGGGCTATGGAATGACATTTATCAATGTGACCTTCTAAGAAAGACAAAGCTGATTTATGCTGTAGCCCGTCCCTCCCCAGTGAAATCATGGGTGTGTTTTGGCCTTCCATCCAGCTGGTGTATTTATAGAACCTCAACTGGACTTTGTGGAGGGCGAGGAGGAATCTAGTGATTGCAGAATCTCCCTCCCTTGTGGAAACTCTGCGGCTTTTGCCACTTGCTGTCTCTCACAGCTTCTTCCTGGGCTCTGGGGTGAAGGTGTTTGGCATCTCAAGGCTGGAGAGCATGTTGGGACATCGTCGGTGTTGTTCAATGACTTTTTCATTTGAAGGTGCAGTGTTGGGGCTATCTGAGCAAATTTAAATATCAGGTTCTATAGAAAGAATAAGGAAGGTAAGTGCAAATGTGACCTCTTGTGCGTTGTCCCCCTTTTGTGTGATAATTGATGTCAGGTGAGAAGTCCTCTTGTAGACAGAGAGATGGATTGTAGGTTTTTTTAGGCACAAATAGTGGTGCTGAATGATGTTTGCTGACCTTTATGGATAATACTGGAAAAGTCAATGTTCTTTCTTGATTATTGTTAGCCTTTATGCTTAGTTTCTATGCTGTCATGACTTTTTAAGATGTGTGGTCTGTATGTCACTAAAAGTATACAGCAAATAAACTTGTCTGGGCAAGAACATGGCCTTGATGCACAATTGCTGCCTAGAGCCCTAGGCCTAGAAGAAATATTAGTGTTGGGTATGATGGTAATCTTCCACATTTCTCTCTATATTTAGTCCTTTTAAGTTTTTAGCTATGCTCTTAGAGTATATATTTTTTTTTAATTGCAAGGGACGTAAATCTTGTTGTTACATGACAAGGGAATGCAAAAATCCCACTTTCTTTCAATTCGCAGTACATTCCTCATATTAAAAAAGGAGAAAAGTGCCTGACAGGGGTGCTGAAAAGCATACACCTTTTGAAGCTGTGTGAAGATGAATATTCAACCTACGAGCCAGGAGCAAGCTGCAGCAGGGATTATGTGAGAGCTTTGTGTGGGAGGAATTTAATTCACTCATGGTTTACATAAATAAAAGAGAAGACCCCTCTTTCCTTGACTTATGGGAGTTGCCCCACTAAAGTCAGAGCTGCTAATTCACATGAAGGAGGGTTTGTAGATTGCAGTCTAATTTAGATGTATTTATTTGTTTAAGATTGGCTTTGTAATACAGATAATGCACAATTTATTCTGTCTGTTAAGCTTTCCGATTTCTATCCAGTCTAGGAAGAATTCCCTGGCCTTTATCACTGTGGAAAAGGAGCCTGTCATTTCCTGAAGAGCAATAAAGAGCATTGGCAAAGATTTTAATGTCTCTCAAGGCCCAGCAGTGTTTCTGCGTAGTGTTTGTGGGCTGCCTGGCACAGAGTTCCCAAAAGGCCAGTTTTATGTACCTTGGTGTTATAATACCTAACCAACCAAAGCACGGCTGGTTGAGCATTGCCAGTAGTTGTTGACTTTGTCCATGACTTTAAAATGCACAGGAGTAACAAAGCCCCATTATGCAAATACTGGGAGGGTGGTGGAATTGGAATGAACTCGCTGGGAGCTGCCTTTTCATGGAGAAACTCAGGGTTTCTGCTCCTGAAAGGGACCTCCCGTCGGACCTGTCAGACTCCAACATCAGCCTTCATACCTTCCCCTTGCAGTACTTTCAGGAGAGTGAGAGTGTCTGTCCTGGGATATACCTTTATTTCTTTGCTGGGTTTGAACACACTCTCAATTCTTTGAATGTATTGAGCACCTTTCTCAACCCGACTACACGCGACTGTTGTCTGAACATCAACAACCGGGATGCTCATCCTTTCCGTTTGAGCTGTGAGGCATCTGGTGACATTTGAAAAAGTTTCCTTTTGTTGCTCACATTCCCTTCCTTGTGCCATGAAGGCGTGGTTTTGCATTTAGTGTTCTTTCCTCCTGCTGCTCCAGTTCAGAAAGGGCTGGAAAACTCTCCATCAAAAAATCAGTAGGGATTTTCTGGCTTCCTTACAGTAGTTTCCTTCCAGCCCTCTCATTGCCTTGTAACAGCAGCACTTCCAAAGGTAATAGGGTGTATGTGAGAGCTAGGGCATGTGCTTGTTGTGGTAGTCGATCATGGGTGCTGCTGTGGAGTAAATTTGTGTGGCAAACAACAACAATAAAAGCTAATTTTTAACGGGAGTGAAGTTGAATGTAAGAGCTAGGTTGCTAATGGGATCATTTCAGATGGGAAGAAAAGCGAGTTGCTGACTTTGAGCTTTATATTTGGGGGAATAAAGGACATGAAGGATCTCTTTTGCAAGGTGAGTTAGATATTAATGCAGCAACTGGACCAAGTAGAGCAAAAGCACTCTTTTGGTAGGTGCCTGACCAGCATTGTGCAGTGATGTCTCTGTACACCTTCAGAGTTCGTTCTTTCCTGCTTCATCCACCCAGTGCAAACAATGTTCTGAGGATGGAGACTAAGGTGGACTTATGCTGTTTATCCTCACTGAAGGGTAATTCTTGGTGCCTTGTTTTTCCCTTTCCACTGCTCTCCTCCGGCCTGATTCTGCTGATCTGGCTCAGTGCTGGGCTGCTGCTTGCAGGCAGACAACATAATATTGTCTGGGAACAGCTTCTTGCTGACAGTGGCCCTGAGCTGGTGATAAAGAGGAGTCCTGAGACATTCTTGTGCAGACCACAGTCCAGGTTGCTCTCACACTCCCTCTGTCTCATGTTTATCCCACCCGCTTCAAGCAGTGTAGGAAAGGGGTGTGTTTGGATTGCTTTCGTTTAAAAAGAAAAATAAAAAAAAGTTTGAAACATTTCATCAGTCCTAACAGGTAAGAATTACAAATGTAGTATTTTTTTAATCAGAGAAATTTGACACATCTGAGGCACAAATTGTTGCATTGTGAACTTTGTTTGCAGTGCAGTGAGCAGTTGAGGGCTGCTTTGCTGCAAGACAGCATCGCGGGAGACCTCGGCGTTATGCATCCAGGATGAGGGTATCCCAGGCTTAGTGTGAAATTGCACAAAAAGAACTAAACCCACCAAAACAATAAAAAACCCACATTACCTAGAAAAGTCTTTTAGAAAAGCATTACTCGGAGGCATGGCTCAGCGCATATTTTGTTGTGTGGCTCAGATCCTCTGTGGGCAGAGGTAGTTTTCCTGTGTAAAAGACTACCACAGGAGTCTGGAGTTACCTGACCGAAGGGACTTTTCCATTCTCATAACTTCAAAATGACTTCTGGTTTTGTCATTTATGTGCATCAGAACCATCCAGTAAAGACACACATGCTTACAATAAAAAGAAGACTGAATCTGCATTCTTCTCTGTTGCTTTTATGTGGGCCTTTTGGCTCATGACTCACAGGCTCTTGTAGAGGCTTCCGAGCCAAAAATGCAGCTGCATTTTTCTGTCACATGCTGCCTTGCCAGGTCCAGTAATAGCAGCTATTGGACAAGCGAGAAGAGAATAATAGGACCTGCCTTACCACAAGTGTGTGAGGAATCAGACTCGTGGGAAGTTGAAGATGACTTTCATAGCAAGTACACATTTTTAGAAACTTCCTCCATCTCCTCATCCCTATGCATAATGCTGCTTGTTAATGCTCTGGATGCTTGTGGAAATATTACTGCTGATAAAGGATGTCTCGATATTGGAAGAGTAAGATCCAGCAGAACGCGAGAGGGTTTGATATACATCTGGGAAACATTGAGCAATGCATCGTTCAGCTGAGAAGAGGAAAGAGACCCTCTTGGATCCTCTGTCCTTCTTGGAGTAATGCAAACTGTACAAGCTGTTAAGCATCCCCTGAATAATACAGATGTTTTCCACAGCAGTTCACCAGTCCCCAGAACGGTACTCTTGTCCAAGATTTTAGTTCTACACTGTGCCATGAGATTTGTCCTGGTGGAAGTCAAGGTAAAGGAGAAATGGAGCAATATTTTGAACTGTGTTTTCAAGTGATGGGTCACTAGTTTGGCCCTTCTTTAAACCTTCTGGAGAAGCCAGATGATGGTTATCAGTTGCATCTGATCAGAAGACAAGTCTTGGAGGCTTTAAGCATTTGCTTTTTTTTTTTTGTCTTTTCTATTAAAGTAGTTGTGTCCTATGTTGGATCCTTCCCACAGTATATTGAGAATAAAAGATGTTTATAGTGTTTCCAAAGTTTGTAACAGCTCTTAATATCTAGCCCGTGTTCTCCTTTTTCTGTAATACGTGTGCTTTCTTAATGCACAAGTTTTGAAGTGCTCTTCAGTGCATTTCTGGACAAGCTTATGAAACTTCTCTTTAATGCATTACTAAAGTGTTGCAAATACAGACTATGACAGTAAACAGTGTGCTATTGGTGAGGAAAAACAACTGTCTTGGAGGCCTTTATTTGAAAGATTGCTTTTTGTTTTAGTTAGGAAAAATGTCAGCTTGCCAGCATTTCAGTGCTGCTGCTTTTTCTCCACTGCAGCTTGTAATCTTTCTTCATGGGAAGATAAGTACCATTCACATTTTATTTTCCTTTGTGCAAGATAGTGGAACGTGAGGTTTGTTCTGCTGCTGCATCTCCTTGTGTTGGAGATGTTGGTCAGAGAAGGTCTTCATCACTGTGGGGATGGGGAAGGAATACATCTGGACCACCAGCCAGATAACAGCGCAAGAACATGCAGTGTTATTGTAGGAGCCTTGCCGGAAATGAAAAACACAGATGTGCTTGTAATGAGATTTGGGGTGACAAACAAGACTGTTAGAATCTTGTTCTGTATGCAGATTTCTTACTTCTCATAAACACTTTGATTAAACGTTTGCTGGTTTTTCTATCAAAATTTGACTTACATTCCCTTTGGAGGCACTGAGATGTAGCTGAATCTGCTCTAGGGCAATATAAGTGTACCTATGTATAGATCTGTGCAAAATGGAAAAGACATTTACTGTAGCTGTGGAAGGAGCAGACTGTCCTACTTCTGGTCCCTTCTTTGTTTCTTGTGGCCTCATCCTGCAAGGGGCTGAGTCCTGTGCCCTTCTAATGCAGCAGGGAGCTGGGCTGCGTATCTAATACCGACCAGATGAGTGTTGCCACTGACCTCGGTGACCTACTTAGTGTTAAACCATTCACACTTTGCTGAGCAATGTTGAATGCACCAGGGGATTGAGGTCTTGGGTCTCCTGGAGACTCAAGTGCTTACTTCATAGCGATTTGTGATTACTAGAGGAAGATGAGATCCATCTTGTTTCATGTCAGCCAAAATTCAGGCACATGCTAGCTCTGCAGACCTCTGCAAGCAATGAGAAGACAAGAGACCTCCAGAACGTGCTTTTTTCATCGTAAAATCACTGAAACAAACTGGTCTGTAGATGAGGAGGAGATGATTAGCTTAGACTGTGCCCAGTTTTTATGGAGGTAAAAACAGGTGATGGGAATCTTCTCCTGCTGCCTAAGGTTAACTTTTTCTCTGCCCTTGTTGGAATAATATATGAGAAATTGTTGGAACATCTGGCTTTGCAAAGTTCCTTGCAAAGTGTGATTTACATCAAAACTCAGCCTAGCTGATAGGAACAAATGCCATCTATGTTTAGACCGTGCTGTCTTCTTTGTCCTATTGCTCTGTGGCATTAGGAGAGAAAGGTTCTGGGAACAGAGCAGCAGCTGAACAAGACAAGGTGAATCAAGGGCAGAGCAGGAGGCTTTAACCTGCAATTTCCTTGTCTTTGTTGGTTCAAGTCTGACCCTCCTCATTGTTTAATGTTTTGTATTTAATTTCCTTGGTTGTTCAAGGAATGGTTGGGGCCAGCAGAGTAATTTCAAACTGTGGTCAGGTAGGGCATGCAAGATTCAAATAATGAAACTGCTTTTTACTTTCAGTGGAGACTTTAATGTTTTTTAAAATAGATGAGAGAAATTAGATGCTGGTTCCAGAGGTGCAGAGAAACCTTTTAGTCCTGATGGGTTCACAACTTTGTCCTAATGCCACAAGGATGGAAAAAAAAATAAAGTCCAATCTCAAGTGTGCTGGTGAAGCATGGAAGGAGCTAGATCAATGTATTAGTGAGCTGAGTTTTGCTGGCAGCCACTCTGGGGTATGATTTTTTTGCTACATCTCCATGTTGAGCTTTTGTTTCCGATGGTAGCACTTTGCTTCTTTCCTCTCCTGACGCTCTGGTGGTTGAGAGGTGGAATTTGCAAGGGAAAACAGCTGTAGATCAAGCTGTGGAAAAGTTACTGAAGAGAAATACTTTTGGGTTAGTGGACTTGGTCTCCAACTTTGAATTGTCCATGTGAGACTTAAGAGACAGGCCTAATCCTGAAGTCATGGGCTTGAGGGGAAAATGGGGGTGAAATCATTCAGCCCACAACAGAACCGACAGAACTTGAGTAATGCTTTCCTCTGACCCTGATGTCATCTCAAAACAAAAAACAGGAACAACCTTTTACCTTAAAATAAAAAAGTCAGTACGTAGTATGTCCTGCAGAAACACTGGAAAAACTTTTTTTTTTTTTTTCTATCTCTTTCTGACCCTGCCTTTCCAATTCCTTTGCCATCACGCACATACCTCCTTGCCTTTTGCTGCTCTGGAGGTTTACACTTACAGATCGCTGTTGCTTAGGAGTTAATCTGCTTCTGCTGGTTGCCCTTCTTCCACCTGAAGCTCTCCAAAGGTCTCTTGCTCTTGCGTCACCCCCAAGAATTTCGATGTTAATAAAGAGCCCTTCCCTTAAGTCCCAGGGGAAGAGCCCCTGGGCCCTGCAGCCACCTCGCCCTACCTTGGGCACTTGGCTTCATGGCTGGGCTCTGCGGGGCTGCCCCATGAGCAGGTCCCGGGCTTTCCTCCTCCTGGTCCCAGCACCTCAGCCCCTTCTCCTGGATCAGGGAATCCGCTCCAGCAAAAAAACGTGGCAGAAGAAGGTGTGAGTCTGGGCTGAACTGACTTGTGATCTGGCCCCAGCAGGATGGGTGGTGGCAGCTTTGGGCTGGGCAAGGCCTCTTGGGGGCAACTCAAACCAGTTGTTTGAAACATCAGCAGGAGGGAAAGCCATGTGGGGGAGACCCAGCAGGCACCTGCAAAAGACTTTTTCCTGGCACTGTTAAATGTCGGGTCTTTCCTGGATGATGGAAGAGATTCTGTCAGCGGAGGCAGAGGAGGAGGCAGGCTGTCCTCACCTGGGACACCCCTCACTGCTTGTGGGCTGACGGGCTCTCTGTGATCTCTAGCAACCTCTAGTGCTAAAGGCTCATGCTGTACACTTGCACCCCTTGCTTTTTTCTTTTCATGGGAGAAACAAATTAATGAGCATTTGCTCCTGCTAGGAAGTAGGTTAAACAGATCAGGGTAGATGGGGTGATTCTCTCAGAAGACTTTTGTTCGTATAAACCCATTCTTTGTTTAGATTTCTAGACAGGCATTAAGTTCTGGTGTCGTTTTTTGTCATTTGTAGGAATACAAACGCTTGTTTAGATAAAGGGTATTATTTCTTATTATTGGTGTGTATGGCACACAAAAGCTGGATTGGCATTGATGTGTCACTGTTCTCAGTGGTGTAAATCTGTCTTCCTAGTCCTGAACGCGCTGTTGAAAAGGTGCATGTGCCCTTTGATGTTGTGGTGGGTATTTTAATTGAGCATACGTTGGATCGCTTTGTAAGTATAGATCAGAAAAACGTTCTTTAGCAATAGATGTTATCTGTGGAATAAGTTCTAGATTTAACTCTGGTGCTCTTAAGGGCAGGGCACCTGGAGGGGAAAAAGAAACACCAGTAAAATCGTTATCTTGAAACATAGCTCAGACATCAACAAATGAAAAGCACAGAGAATAAAGGTATTTGACCCAAGGTAACGACGACATTAAATACTGTGGTATGGTCCCTGCCTTAAGATGTTTTCCTTCAGGACAAAAAAACCACAAACCAACAAAAACCAAAACCATCAAAGTGTGTGGCAAATTGGTGCCTTAAAACCAGACAACTAGATCAGTGGTCTAGACACTGAGGACCAGTCAGTCTGGGCACAGTGAGGGACAGATACCTGTCTCAAGAAATGATAGTTCA
Organism: Trogon surrucura; assembly: GCA_020746105.1. Taxonomy (NCBI): domain Eukaryota; kingdom Metazoa; phylum Chordata; class Aves; order Trogoniformes; family Trogonidae; genus Trogon; species Trogon surrucura. The sequence continues at coordinate 14,898,608 of CM036627.1, read as the reverse complement.
TAGAGCACTGCTGTTGTTGCTAAGGTTATTTCACTACGCTGTTGAATAGGGAATTTATTTACACTCTTGGTGCAGCATTAAGTCTGTGGTGTTTAAGGTTTCTACTGAGCGTCTGTGCAGAGCTGGGAAAAGCTCCTCCGGTGCCTTTTGCAAGATGCCCTTGGTCTGCAGAGGGGCGATGCTTTCCGAGACCTTGCTGTCCTGGCATTGTGCTTCTGCTCTGCACACCCTGTGTGCCTGAATCTTGTGTGTAAAAGTTCCTGTGTGTGCAGGATGGTCCCAGAGGTGGCAGCTGGGGCTGGACTGTGGAACCAGGTAATTCCTGCAGCCTGTTTATGAGGACAGCTTGTGCCTGTGGTATGGGCGCTTGGCCAGGTGGACTTTAGCACTGGCGTTGTGCTCGCTGTGGTCATCATCTCTACGTGCTCTTTTGTCCCTTCCCCCCCCCACTCATAGTAAAAAATAAAAAAAAAAATGTACCGAGTTGGATGATTACCAAATGTGTTACCATGATCAGGGCTGTACCTGGTCCTGAAAAGTATTGAAAAGACTATGCGTGCTGTTGAACAGACCCTCTAAGCTCAGGAAGACCAGTTAATTTTACTTTTTTAAAAAACTATTTCTCGTTTTGTTACCAGCTAGTCCTCTTGGGTCCTGTGCAGGATGACAATCGAGTCCTGAAGAATCAAGTCCTGAGGAAAGCGTGCAATGTCTGACCAGAAGATTAGCCACAATCACAGGAGTACAGGAAAAGGGAGATCCGAACTGTTTGAGGCTGTGTTTGCAAGAGGTGAATCACCACTTGTATAGGTGTAGATGGGTAGATAGGCACTTGGAAACCCTACGTGCACGTGGGAATGCGGGTAGTGCCTTTGCTTTATTGCTGTGTGCGTGCTTGGGTAGTGCCTACCGCTCCTGCTGACACTCGGGCTGTTGCACAAGCGGTCATTTACAGGTGCACTGGAAGGTGGGTGTGCCCTGGCAATTAGAATCAGCTTTAATGTCTTGTTTTTTTTCTTGGCTTCTCCTCGTACTGAGCAGAAAGGTACTTTGCTGTACCTGCTTAGGGTGAGTGGGGAGGGCATTCTGTTTGGTTGAAAACTGGTGTCATGGCTTTAACTGAAGATCCTTCGCCTCGGGGGATGGTTGGGAGGGGAGATACAGTAAGTCCGAGAAGGAAAGTACTGGTAGACGTCAGCAAAGTTGCCTAATTGCCGGGTGTACCTGTAGTAGGATTTGGTAAGTCACAGTAGCCTTAACGTAATTTGTTTTTGTTTTTTTTTCCAGGATGCCTAGCAGCTCATAGTGAAGTCACCGCAGTGCTAGTTTGGTGACTGGTTTTAACTCTTGATTAACGATAAAGCGGGGAGGAGGTCACTTTGCAGAGAAAATAATTGAGTAGGTCTCACCAGGCATCTCCAGCCTATGTGTGAAACACATGAGAGGATGCTGGCACAGACAGGATTTCACTTTGCTGTGTGAATGCAGAGCAGTAGCAGGATCAGTTAATTTTAGGCTATATTTGGTGTCAGGCTTTGAGGTGCAGGCTACATGGACATTTGCTGACTTGTTTTGGTAATCTTTGCTGGTGGTTAAAGCTTGCTTCCTCCCCTGGTGTGCACTTGGGGGCTGTTTGGGTACTGAGCAAAATCTGTGCCATATGCTGATGCTGTTTAAAAATGTCCCTTGTATTTCTAACTTGAAATATAATGCATTATTATGACTTGCCTCCTTAAAGATTTTGTTGGTATTGTTGCATGTGTCTGCCTCTTTAGAGGGGGGGGGAAAAACCCAAAACTGAATTAAAAACAATCACTTTGTTGAGGGTGGGAGGAGAAAAGTTGAACTATATGAAAGCAAATCAGACAATGTGCTGCTGAAGGGGTTGCAGAATAAAAGAGGTCCTACGCTTGTGTGCTGGTGGTTTCCAGCCTTGCATCTTGTAGTAACTGCAGATCTGTTGCAGCTACAGATGTCTTGTAACAGCACCTACCTTCTGCTGTGGCAAAAATTATTCTGTACATAAAGGAAACAAAATACAAGTGCAGTTGTAACAGCTTTGCTGTTGTGCACTCAGTGATACCTGGGCAACAAACAGCATCGTGGCTGCAGCTGTGAAGTGCTGATGTACCTGGCCTGCCTTGCAAGAGCTCAGATGGGTCAGAACTAAGTATGTGCCAGTTTGCTTTGTAACCACAGACCACGTGTGTTAATGCACCAGAAACAAGCTGTGGGCCCTTCAGTATGAGATGGGCCTAGAGGCTTTATTCAGAGATTCCTCAATAATTTCTGAAAATCTGATTTTTCTAATGAGAACAGTGTTATACTGGTTGTTTTAAAGGGTTTCCAGATAAGGCATAGCATCTCTTCTTGAGGCTTTATTTTGGACAAACGTGTGAATATTGGTAAGCAGCTTCCAAGCTGATACTATCACAGTTCATTAACATTGCAGTTTTGGTGCTGTCAGTTTTCTTTTGAGGTCTTTAGTATTGAGCATGTGGATTGACCGTGACACTTAACTGCTTTTCAGGATCCAGATATGTCTCTGCCCTGATGCTGGTATAGTGCTTTTCACCTGAGCACTTTACAAAAGGAAGATAAAATTAGCCTGCTAAGCTGCAATTTGGTATTGTGTTTATTGACATAAAAAGTCAATACAGCATAAAAGGATATCTCAAACTGAATGATTTCTCCCTTACGCTGTGTCAATGCTATGAATAGAAATCAATACTGCCTGTGAGTATTTGAGCCTATTCAGTAAAAAACCCACCCTCGGAAATCTTGGCATAGGAACATTTTCTTCCACTTAAGTTATTCATGCTGAGTGCTCATCAAATACCTAAATTGCCTTATTTGTTGTCGGAGTTGATGGATGATCTCTCTCTGTTGACCCTGTGCTGATAATGCTTTCTTAAACAAGGCTGCAGCTGGGAGTTAAGTCGCATGTCGCGGTGCAAAAGTCACCTGGGTTGTAAAATTGAGCAGGTTTCACTGGAGTTATGTCATCCCTGTATAACAGAATGTTAATGCTGAGAGGAGCAAGCGCCGCTTGTGACATGCAAGGGGTTGTTAGGACAGACTTCTGATTTATCTGCTGTTTGTGAATTTGGGAGGGAGATTTGGGAAAAGGGCTGACTTTGCTTTGGAGCATCTCTTGTGCTCTGCTGGGAATGACAGTGCTGCTCAAATGCTGAGCTCCTCACCGTTGCCCTTGAGCTTCTGGGGCCAGGGAGGAAGGTAGGGTCTGCCTGAGTGGATCGCATATGTTTTGAGTCAGGTGGTGGCTCTGGGAAAACGTGATCTGTGCTATGCAAGTCTGCAACTTGAGTCTAAATGCTTAATTGTTTGAGCTGTTGTGTAACCCACCGGTAATCTGAACGCTGGGTTGCAGGCTTTTGTTGCATGGTTAGACCTCCTCTTTCATTACTGCTTTAGGACCATTATATAGATCTCCTAATTTATATAATTAAGTGCTGCACAACTCCAGTGACGTGTTGATTCGGGCAGTAAAGCGACTTAACGCTGTGGTTACCCATCTGGCGGGGGATGGAGGGAGCCAGCTTTTGAAGAAAACGAGGACGTTGCTGCCATGAGCGTGGATTAGACTGTACTACCTGTAAAGCCTTGGATGAGTTGCTTCATTTTGTGGCCCTTGGTGTCCCCTTCCAGCTTTTATCTAATTAACCTGTAAACACGGTACCAAAGGGATTCTTTCTTTGTGCCTCCATGGCGCTTGACACAGGAGGACCTTGGTCTTGGCTGAAGGTGCAGTAGCAGACAGCAATATAGATTTGCATTTTGTATTCTATGCAGTTGTTTCCGTTTTTTCTTTCTTCTTGTTTCAACCTTCAAAATATCAGTTGTATGCCTTTCAAGAGCACTTGCACAGGACTGTATGCTCAGAAGTTGGGGGTTTCACTGCTTGCCGAGCTCTTGTGGCACCTCATCTTCACCCGGGGAAACAGATTCCTGGGAGTTACTGCACAAGAGGAGTGTATGGAGCTCATCTTGCTGTAAAGAGGCAGAGGCATAAAGCATCTCTGTTTTTTTGGTTTCACTGCTTTGCAATTGCTCGTGTAAAAATAAAAAGCAAACCCCAAAGTTCCTTCAGTTCTGTGCACACCTCCAAGTTGTAGAGAGAAAGTGTGTGCCTGTGTGGGACTGGAGTGAGCAGGGAAGCGCTCTTGGCTGGATGCTTCCTTGCTTCCCCTTTCCACTGACGTGGGAGCATTTCAACCTACAAGTTTAAGGTGACGCTGTCAAAAGAGTTTGGGTTTCAAAAGTTAACTTAGTGTGTATGAAGGAAGTTTTGTCTTCCGTCTCTTGGTAATCAGGATTAATGGGACTCCAGTTAACATCCTAATGTTATTGCTTGCTTTGCAATGTGTACAGTCGTGTGAAATACGGATATGTGTTACTTCCTATTGTTTTAAAATTCTTGCCTTTTCTTCATCCGGTGTGCCAAGTCAGATGCTGCCCTCTAAACAAATGCCATCATTTGCTTTTAGAGGAACAGTGTGCGTGATAAAATGTGATAAGCTGCAGCCTGTCCCCTGCTCAACTACTAAAACTGTGGTGTGATGTAGTGGTTATTGGATCCATGTTTTATTTATGATTCTCCAAAGGAAGCTGATTTTAGGCAAATAATTTTGTTCTTCCTATCACATGGCCAATGTGTGTCCGTTGATTTTTCTCACTGAGTGCTGTAGCAGCTTGGATGGTGCTGCTCTTCTCTAGCCTTGGTATGGACCTGCTTGACTTTTGCTTGAGGTCAACCCAGGGAAGAACTTGCTGCTTTGAATGTGGCTTTGTAGCATGTGACTATGGGAAATTCTTGGTCCGAGCAGAGTGTGTCCACGCTCCATTCCCCAAGGAATTGGAAAACATGGTTCAGACCATGGGGCAAACTTCCAAAAACGTCTTGTGAGCCAGTTTCTCTTGGGAGATGCAACAGAAGCAGGAAAAGGATGTCCTGTGATGAGAATATCATGCTATATAAGTATAGGCTGTGTATGAAAAACAAAAAAAAGTGACACACAGTTGTACACCCAGCAGTTTAGGAGATGAGGAGAAGCGGTGCTTTCCTTGCTATCATTTGATAGAAAATCATGAGGAGGTTTGATAGCAGGCGACAGCCAGGGCTCAGAAAGACTCCAGAGGTTTGCTTGGGTGCTGTAGCTGTGGGGTTGGTTGTGTTTGGGTGTCTTGGCTGTCAAAAGGTTCCAGCTGTATCAAATCCCAAATAGTGAGCAGTTCGTCTCATAGACCATCAGGGCCCTGATCTTGGTTCTGTTTGGTGAATTTGTTGAAAGCTTCATGATAGCAATTACAACCAGATGGTGAGAGAACTTGTTCGACGTGTCAAAGAGATCAGCTGGCAGAGCAAGAAAATATGCAACACTTCTAAGAAAAGTAAACTGGGTTTGTGTTCGGGGGGGGAAAAGGAGCCAGTTTGAGGAGTGGTTTCCTCTGGGCCGGGCAGTGTTTGGGAAAGGTGGGCGTTTGCTGGGGAGGAACATGCAAAGCAACTAGAAACCTTGAGATCCAAGTGTTGGGGCTCTACCAAGCATGCATGTTTGAGAGCCTCAAGTGATTGCTCCTAAATAGATTTTCAGCATGGGATGACTCCCTTTTTTGCTGTCGTAATGCTATTCGTTTAGTTTATAAATGTAGAGAGAGTACCTTTTGAGGCTTGGCTTCTCTGCCTGTAAAGGAGATGTCAGATGTGGATCACCTCTAAGCAGTGGGTCTGGGTATTTTTTGGAAAAGAACTTATCTGTTACAAGAATTACGTATATAAACCACAGGGCCAGTTAACCTTGTCTTTTACAAAGTGTAAATAGCTGTAACTCTGTTCTTATACTTTCCTTCCTTAACATATTTCAGTAATTCATCAGTAGCATGGGTAGTTTCTGCTTTAGCACTTAGTATGTAGGCAGCAGGACCGTGGGCAATCTGCCATGAAATAAAGCTGTCCTAACAAACAAGATGGGTTGTTTTCCCCTATTTTTATTAAATCCAAGCAGAACGGGTTGTAAAAAGGCAAGTGTCAAGAGGGCTTTCCTTTACATTGTCATTTGCTTTAGTGATCACTGTGTGATATTGTGACTGTTTGCCCTTTTGGGTAAAAATTATCCGGAGTTTATGGGTCAGAATGTGAGCATGTTGGCAGAGAAGTGTAGGAACCTGGTTACTTTTTGCAGCTTTCCTTGTAAAGTCCCTGTATATGTCATCATCATCTTGTGACAATACAGAATATTTTTTCTCTCTGTAAAGCAGAGTGACCTCACCCATGAAGCATACATTTTACAACTCTCTTTTTAAGATTCAGAAAAGAGGAGCTATGTCAGTGTTGATGTACACTTGGTAATTATTACCTGATAAAGGAAGAGGAGGAGAAGAAATCCATGCGGGGAAATCCTTCTTCTGAAATGAGTGTGCTTAGTCACGCGGGAGTTATCTCATGGCAGTTTCACGGAAGCAGAAATCAATGCTTTGGGGAATTGATTCTTTGATGTGGACAGCCTTACTGATTGTGCAGGCTCTTTACGTAAAGAACTAGAATGTATATTTAAGACTTTCCTGTAGCAGTCTAAAATTCCTACAGAATAAAAGCAAACAAACAAAAAAAAAACCCCGATGAAGTATTTTATGATCTGTATTACTGGTTTTTATTGCTAGGCCAGTTGATTTGCTCCAGTTGCTAATACTTTCCAAGTCATGAGCTTCCCAGTGAGCTTTGCCTGTGTGCCTCCATACACACACCCTCATTCCTTCCTGGATGTGATGAAAAACCTTCAGTGTTTCGCAGGATACTCGCCGTCTACTGGAGGAGTGTTGCCGTACCCATATTGCTTGTCAGTTCAAAGAATAGCAATAAACCCTACTGCCTCTGCCCAAATATTACAAGTATGGTATTAAAAGCCAATTATCAGTGTGTCTTGAATGAAACCACTGTACTGTAGTATATGCCTTGGAGAGAGCTGTTGCTTGGAGATGGTTAGTAGGAGCCTTGGGTTAATGATGCTTACTTAACGTGGTTAATCGTTGCTTTATCAAACAGTGACCATTTTTTAAATTGTGGTCCTGAAAGTAGTACTACAGGAATGCCAGAGGGAAGTTCCAGTCTGTTTGTGACTTTGAGAATGGCTTTTACTAGTTAATGAATCCAAAGAGGGTTTTCATGCTCTTAACTGGAATTTAAGTGTTTAAGTAATTCCTCTTTCAACTCCAACAGTTTGCCATAAGAATATATTTCAGAAATGTGTGGCACTGCAATGAAGTCAGTCATGTACAATCCTGAGGAACAAGAGGGCGAACTTTTTTTTTTCTTTTTTCCAGTTTGGCCTGTGTTTATATATATTTGTAGTAAAACACCTGTTAGCACGCAATATACTGTAGTGCCCTGCAAAATACTCTCCTCATTTCTCAGCAGGGAACCCATCAGCAGAATGGATAAAAGAGATTTTCAGCGTTAAATGTTAAGAAACCATTGTGTAGAACCGAGCCAAACTGACCCTGAGGTGTTTGAGTGATGCTACTCACGTGGGGAGGAACGAGCGCGATTTGTTGTGCAGTGCCTCACCTTCCAGTGTTGTAGGTTCCCCAGCTAATTCACGCAGCACAGCTGATTTCCCAGCTGGTAACTAGTTTTGCCATTGTCACTTCTGTGTTTGTAATTGCACTCTGAGCTTGGCAGGTTGGCTCAGGCTGTGAGATTCCCTGATTACGGATGCTTTCCCAACGGGGAGAGCGCAGGGGCGGTCTCCTCTGTCTGGTAAAACAGGAGGAGGCAGTCGGAGTGTCACGCTTGCGTTCAGTGAAGTGTGTGTAGCCACAGCCTTTCCTGGTGTGGTAACCAAATGATGGCTTAAGGTGCCCTGATGACTGCAGTTTAGCTAATAAAATCTCCCATGCAGCATTTAATAAGCTAAAACCCAACCTGGGCTTTTTCTCCTTTTGATGTTTAATCTGCTTTAGCTGCTCTTTCCAAGTGTGCTCAGTAGATCAGATTCATCCCTGTGGATCAGATTCATCCCCGAGTAGATTTTACCCCAGAGCAGGAAATCAGCCCATACAAAATTGCAGCAACCTATAAGGGTTTGGCAGAGACTTGCTGGTAGATTTGGTCTTCATCTGTTGGCCATGACCTGCCATCATCTTTTTTGGCCCTTTTGTTCCTTTTAAAATACCTTGCCATAAGGGTTTTCACAAATAGTTTGAGGAAGTCTGTCCTTAAGGGGTTGCGTTTGAGATAGGTGTAAAGGACGTAAAGCCAGCTTTGCTGTTTGGATATGGTGATGGACAGCACATCCGCAGCTTTGGGGATAAACCAAATAGCAGGACTGTAGCAAATACAACTCGGCAGCACCATTATTTTGAGATAATGCCTGATGCCTGTGTGGGTCTGTCTACAGCCCTATACTTTGCGTGGTTACTGACTGGTATGTGCTCTTGGAAGCCTGGGGTGGGTCAGAACGTGGAACTACTCGTGCCTCCTATATGGTGAGCAAGGTAGAGGATGGTTTCCATCCCGCCTGGGGAGGGTGTTGCGATGCTGGTTTGGGTATTGGGACTGCCAGCAGCTGTGCTGTCCCTTGCACCTCATGACTTATTTTTCTTCCTGCTCTTCCAGGAGCTGAGTGTCGTGACCTGCCCTGCTCCTTCCTGCTCGGTGTGGAAACGAACTGAAGGACGTCTTGGAGCCACCTGTACTGCTTCATGCAGTTAAAGTAAGGTTAAATGTTTTGGCAGCTCTATCAGGTACAAGTTGGGAGTTGAGACAAAGGGCTTAGGGGAATGGGTTTGCCCAACTTAGCTGCTTGACAGCAGGAGGGGATGCTGATATCCAAGCACACATTATAAGCAAATTCAGGTTATTTTGCTATAAAATACAATTTCTTTGCAGTGGAAGCAAAAAAGAAAAGGAAGAGGGTGTGTGGTCCAGCCTCTTGCATCAACCATATGCTGTGGTGTAAAATAGCACTTAACACTTAGAGCATCAGCTGCTTTCTGCTGTTATTTTAAGATATGACTTTTGTGTCCCGGAGGCACGCACACAGTTACAGCCTAAGGATTTTAATGAGTGCTGGTCAGGATCAGAGCTCGGGTCCTAACGGCTGCTGCTTGGACGTGCCTCCTGGTTGGCACGACGGCTGTCTGTCTGTCTGTCCTGGAGCGGTTGCGGCATTGAGGCTTCTCGGTTTGTTTTTCGGTTAACACCAGCTGCTTGGTGTGGTGAACCAGATCAGGGGATGGATCTGACCTAAAAGCAAATGTATGGTTATTGCAATCCTGACAGTAGCCGTTCTGACTCATGGAGTTACACCCATTCTCTCCAAAAATACTTGAATTTGCAAAAACTGTTAGCCTGAAGCAAAGAAACTGCAAGAGTCTTCCTTAGAAATGGGTGCTTACGGTGTTTGAGCTCTGTCGGGCGAGGGAGGAAGGAAAACCACCACAAACTGCCTCTTTTCTCTTCCCTCTGTCTCTAACCTGCTTACGTGCTGCAGTGTCTCACATTTTCCTTGGTCTCACCTGAGAAGAACACTGCTTTAGTGCAACTGGGTCCAAATTATTTGGTGCTCCTGAGCTGTAGAAACAGCTGAGGGCATTAATCATAAATTGCTGTTACTGTAGAGAGACGAGTATTTATTGTAATTATGTGGGTTTCCTTTCTTTCAGTGGGATCGGGCAGGAGAATTATACCTGGTTTTGGAGCCTGAGAAAGAAGCTCAGCCTTTGGCAAAACTATGAATGGAACTTGCTTTATTGGGAATGATTAAGTTGCTGGCTGAGAGTGGGTCTCCACATTCATATGAATGTTGAAGCTCATTAAGTCAGTTGTATGGGACTGTGTTTAAGGGGAGAATGCACACCGCCAGTTGCCATATAGGAGAAGCAATTTGTGGCTTGATTTGTCATACAGTTTCTCAACTTGCTGCTGATTTCTGGAGTGTGGCGAGTTTGCAGCAAGCAGTGCTTGCTGCTGAGGAAGATGCTAGACCCTCCCTGGGATGGGGATGACTTCTTGCATGGCAGCAGCAGAGAAATCTTTGTGGAGGCCCAGAACAGGCAGCGAGAGCTTCTCACCTGACCTCCTGCCTGGGAACCAGCCTCTGCATCACGTCTGATTTCTGGGTGTGTCTCCTCTCAAGGATCTGGAAAAAAATCAAACCTGTACTTTAGGAGTCGCATTCTCATACCCTTTCTTTTTTTTCTGCCTGCTGGTGTAGTGTTTCCATAATTGTGCTTACATTTATCTTTTCATTTTATTCATACAGTGGTTACTTCTTAATGAACTTGATGTTAATGAGCTCTGTAACATTTAAAATAGCTGCATAACTTTAAAAAAAACACCACAAAACAAATGCCAGTAATAAAGGGACGTATTTCCACTCCCCAAGCTTAATCCTGTCTTGTACCATAATTGCAGTTGCCTGGCTGGTGAACAGCTGCTCAGCGTGGGCTCGTGGTTCTGCATAGCTGCTTGTCCCCGAGCTGGGGTAATAAATGATTTACTGGGGAGTCTGGGACCTGTGGGAACTTAACTCGTTCGATTCCTGAGGGACCAGTTTGAAAGGCCACTTTGTAAAGGCAGTCAAAAGAAATTATTTCAGGTGTGAAATGGGGAGGTGTCTGTATGGAAGTTTACTTTTTCTGAGTGTGAGGTAGCTGCAGGAAGGCCTGAACCCAGAAGACTGGGTATTGGAATTGAGTAGAAAGTGTCCTTGTTTGGATTTTTATTATTTAATGCTTTAAGCAATTTAAAAATGGGGTTTGAATGAGTGTTCTCTCTTGTTCGCTTTAGAGATGTGATACTTTCTTTTGGCTGGGGTTTTACTTTCTGTGAGGCATTCACTGGATATGTAGCATAATACAGTGTCCTGGGAACAGAGGTGCAGCTCTAGTTTTGCCTCTCTGGGGATGCAGTACCGAGGGACTCTGTCGTTGTGTTTTCTAGGTGAATGATGTGCATTTTTTGAGACTGTCATGCCTCAGAAGGGTTGCTCCAATGAAACAAGCATGTTCTCTGACTACCTAAAGTAGAATGTAAAGGAGAACGTATTCCCCAGTTTTTTGAGTTGTAAGAAAAGAAGCACTTAAGAAGCAGCAATTCTTAATTTTGCAGTGGTTGTGTTGTGCCACAGGAGTGGGGTTAGCACAGGTTCTCCAGTAGGAAACCTCAAGTTTTTGATGAAGTTTTCCTCTGTTTGGGAAAAAGTGCTGACAAGGTTTTCTCTGAGTAAGTCTGCGATGCTTAGAGCTGCAGAGCAGGAGCACTTGCAAAAGGGAACTTAAAGGGAAAAGAGCTGTACTCTTCAGAGAGGAAAAGGGCATTAAAACATGGGGCACCGAAGCTGCTCTGACTGACGTGAGAGCAGAAGTGTCTCTTGGATCTTGATGCCAGTTTTTTCAGCTCTGCCTGTGGCTTCAGCAGTTAAGATTGGTGCATGCACTTATTAAAATGTGTTGGATAACTCCCTGGCTTCCAAGTGCTAGGAAATATTTAATAATATTTATCAGCATAAACACAGGTGTGGTTTTTTTGGGCCTCATGAATCATTCTCCGCTCGCAGCCTGTGTTTTTGGGAACGTGGCACAAGTGTTGTGGCCAGGGGGCACAGAGGGAAGCAAAGCCTTATCGCTCAGCTCTAAGGCTTGGGGGTGTTGTTTCTTTTACTGAAACCATCATTGCTTAATGTAGTTCCTGAAAACCACACAGCCCTGAGAGTCAGGAGAATAGTAAGGTGGAGAACACTGGGTTTAGGACACATGCTCTATAGTTGAGCGTTATAGAATTCAACAGTTAGAGGATTTCCTCTTTCCTGCTGCATGTGTAAGGCTGCAGGCATTTCAGTGCTGCTGACAGCTATCCAGTGTGTTTATCCTTTAATATACTGGACTGAAATGCTCCCCAAATCCTATTCTTCCCTCCTCCTTGTTCCTCACCTGGTGCCGTGCATCCAGAGGTGCTATTGGTGCCATATGATGCATCTCTGTTTTCAAAGATGACCGGCAGCTTTTATGATGCTGTCCAGCTTGATACCCTTTGGGATGGACCCCATTTCTGCAGAAAATGCTGGTTTTACTTGTCCTTTGAAAATTGGGACTTTTCAAGAAGTTCTCCTACTTCAGCACCCAGAGTCAATAATAGCTCTTAATTGTGGAGCTGGTGATCGTTGAGAGCTTCCCCACGATTTGCTGTCAAAATGTGTGTTCAAACAACCAAGTGTATTGGAAAGTATAAACTGGATTTTACTCATTTGAAGAGGCATCTAGAATGTCTGCTACGGCTTTCTGGAACTTAGTATTTGAGCCTGAGATAAAAGTCTCTTGCATACGTGAAACAGCTGCCCCAGAACCTGTTGGAGGGCTTAATTTGAGTATAAACATGTGTGCTTTTGCGTACATGCTGCACTTGAATTGCAGTCGACTGTTAGCCCTTAACTCTATTAGGATGTAGCTACTTGAACTGAAGATGTGGTCTGTGATTTTCATTTTATTAGAGGAGCATGATAGCTCCTTTGGAAATGTTGTTTGGCTTTTGCAAATTGGCATCTTAAGTATTGTTTACCGTTAGTAATGTTACGAGGGAAAAAAATTGACAAATGAGGGCAGGATTATGCCTTATTTCAGGTGAAATTGGTTGACTCTGTGTGTGTAAGTATTGTTAAATGGGAAATTAATCAGACTGTGTTGATGACCCTTGGACATTTACAAAAGGCTGGCCTTTATGTTGCACAAATAGATTCCGGACACAGGAAAGAGGCTTATGACAAGAGGATGAGATCAGTTTGTATAATTAGAGCTAGCTAATAATCTTTTTACTCTCTGTTTTTCCAACTTCTACAGTATCTTTATTTGAAATTGAGTGTATGGACTGTAGAGTGATAGCTGCTGTGATTTGAGTTTTGGATTTGGGGTTGTGGGTTTGTGCACATTGGAGGGAGATTGCTGCCTCCCTCTGCCAGGCACTACACTGCTTCATCTCTTTCCAGGCTTTGGGTAGGAGTTAAGTAATCCATTAATTATTTTTTTGACCATTATGAGATTTAAATGATGCAAATTAAGAAACCTAGTGGTGAGATTAAGGGTATTGGGCTAGGCATTCATCTGTGGAATAAGACCCAGTTGGGGAGCTGGGACTGAACTGTAGCCTGGAAAAGGCTTCAGGTTTTGTTTTGGGTTTTTTTTGTGTATGTGTGTATATGCTTGTGTGTACCTTAGCTTTGTATTAAGCTTCCTTATTTTTGGAAGGATAATGGGATAAATTTGAAGAAGTGGCATGGCCAGGAGCTGGAGTGTGGGTAACCCTGAGTGGTGGGTGCTGCCCCGCTCCCAGCGCAGGAACAACACGGGGCTGGTTCCTCCTGCCGGGAAGCTGAGCTACATTAAGCAAAGCGAGTTAATCTGTATCCAGAGCATTTTATTAAATCATCAGCCAATTAAATCAGTGATGCTCTGTCAGCTTGTGTTGCAGCTATGTTCCTGCCCCCTCTGCTGCAGCATAACCTGCAGAATTGTTCAGCAGTAGCAGCTCCCTCAGTTCTATTTGGTGGGCTGTTCTAAGCGAGGGCCACAGTACTGAGGTTTCCAACACCATTAAAGGAAAAACAAGAGGGGTTTAGGCTGTCTTGCAGTTGGCAGCGCGCTCATGCAACCCAGAAGGCCAACTGTATCCTGGGATGCATCCAGAGGAATGTGACCAGCAGATCAAGAGAGGTGGTTCTACCCCTTTGCCCTGCTCTTGTGAGACCCCACCTTGAATACCACGTCCAGTTCTGGTGTCCCCACCATGAGAGGGACATAGATCTGTTGGAACAAGTTCAGAGGAGGGCCACAAACATGATCCAGCACTTCTGCTGTAAGGACAGGCCGAGGGAGCTGGAATTGTTCAGTCTTGAAAAGAGAAAACTCCAGGGGGACCTAATAGCTGCCTTCCAGTACCTGAAGGGAACCTACAGGAAGGCTGGGGAGGGACTTTTTACAGGAGTGTCGACTGATAGGACAAGGGGAAATGGATTTAAGTTCAAGAAGAATAGATTTAGATTGGATCTTAGGAAGAAAATTTTTCAGTATGAGGGTGGCAAGACTCTGGAATCAGTTGTCCAGAGAGGTTGTGGCTGCCCCCTCCCTGGAGGTGTTCAAGGCCAGGTTGGATGGGGCCTTGAGTAACCTGGGCTAGTAGAGAGATGTCCCTGCCCATGGCAGAGAGGTTGGATTAGATGATCTCTAAGGTCACTTCCAACCTAGGCCACTCTATGAGTGTATTTGTTCTTTTTCATATATTTTTTTTTTTTTCTAGTGGGAGAAAGGTGTCACAAGGTTTCTTTTCGTTTCCTTGCCCTGAAAGCAATCTGCATGCGCTTGGTTTTCCCGAGGGCAACTTGCTGGTTACCTTGCCTTTGGGGGACAGCAATGGTAGAGCCAGGCCAACACAAAATGCCTTTAAACCTCCTTTCCATCCCCTGCAGCTAAAAGAAACTCCTGCATATCTGTAATTGAATGGCAGCATATGGTTTTGTTTGCAGACAGGACGTAGCTGGGAAGCAGTATCACCTGTGGAAGTGCTGCATAAAGAATTGGTTTGTTTTTTGATAAGCAGTTTAGTGACCAAACATAACCTTCAGTGAGTTATATAAATTCAGATGATTGTACACAAATATCCGAGAGTGTCTTTTAGTTCTAAACTCAGCTGTGATAGTGAACACAGTGCTGCAATATGCTGGTAACTTGTTGCTGTCACACGTTTGAAGTGTGGTTTCTTGTTTCCTCACCTCCTCTCCTCTCTGTGGTTGGGTGGCTTTGGCTGCTGGTATCATTTTCCTGTGTGTCTGCAAAACAAACTTGGGATGGGCTACTTCTCCTAATTCCTCCAGCCTATTTCTCACCAAATATACATAAGTCATGCATTAGTACAGCTGCTGGAAAAGCTGTTCTGTGAAAGGATGCGTGTTCATCTTGTAACTGCAGTTGCAGCTACTTTATACCGTTTTCTCCATGTGCTGTGTTGAAGAGCTGGATTATGGATTTCTTTGTCCTGCTGAAGCTGTTTGTATGTTTTGTCCTGAATTTTTTTAGTCTCGTTTCACGTGGATTTTAAGGAAAGGGGATTAATAGAGCAGTACGAAAGCTCGATCGTTTTATGAATGGTGAGTTCTGACTTTTACTCGTATGAATGAAGCTTTCAGGACAAAGTGTACGAGCAAACCAGTGTCTCGCCCAACAGTGTAGGGTGAGAGTAAGTTATGGAAAGTCTGAAACTTGAAGGAAAAACACCAAACAAGAAAATATAAGGAATCAAAAAAAGAAACCCTGAGTCATTGTTTCTTCCCATCTTCAGACTTTTTGCTACAGGTGAAAAAAAAACCCCCACCCTGCAAACATTTCCCCCCCTCCATTCCCATTTGCCCCCGAAGGAAACAAAGAAGGGCCTTTTTTTGAATAAGTGTGTTATAACCAAAAAGTGACAAGACTGTTGATGGGTAATACAACACGGTAATGTCATACACTGCATAAGAAAAGAGGAATATTCCAGCTCAGTAATTCCCTTGACGCTGGGGAGAACAATAAACTTGTGAAAGACTTCGCTATTTTAACTCTCTTCGCCTGAAGTTCGTGGCTCCAGCAGGAGTTCTACTCTCTATGGCCAGTTGATCTCCTCTCTGGTTTCTCCACTTACTCTTTCCCCGTCTTTATTTATCTTGTGTAGTTTAGAGCAGGAGCACTGTAGGGCCTGCAACCCAATCCTCTTGATATTCAGAAGCACTTCGTAGATTAACATTTTGTGAAACCAGTGTGTGGAGGAGTGCCCCGTGGACACTGTGCTTTGTTGAATGGGAAGTGCTGTGTTTTTGGAAGCTTGATTTTATTCCTGAAGAAATAGAAGGAAGCGATGCAGCCTGGTGAGGGGGGTGGGTGTGTGCTCCTCCCAGAAGATCCCTGCATTTCTTTAAATTCTTTTACAGCTTGTGGGTTATTTGTTTAAAGGGTGAGGATGTGAGGCTGTTAAGGCAGGTTGTCCCACCATGGGTATATTTATTTATGGCAATGTTACAGTACAAAAAAATTTCTATTTATAGCTTGTTCTCTTGCAGATAACCAGCATAAATAGTGCTTCTCTAATTTCTGTGGTGTATATGTAGTCTGGACTACCTGATGCAGTGTTACTCCAGAGCCTTGAAGTCACAAAGTTTTATCCTTTCAAGGACTGAATCGTTACAAACCACTGTTACAGGCTGGTTTTGTACAAGGTAAATGGTAGCATTTAAAAAATACAAATAATAATAATAATTATAATAAAATCCTCCTTTGCCTTGCAGCCTGGCAATACTTAATGATTCCCCTTACAGCTGGAAAGCCATCCCACTTTCTCTGCATTTCTCCTTATCTTTTCGAATGCTTTCCATGTGATCTGTAACTTCATCAGATTTTTCTTGTGTGTTTTGGCTGTTCTTTCAGGCCTACAACCACAAGCACTTTATGGCTAAGTTGTTTTGGTTTTTTTTTCTGTACATCTGGGAGTGCATGGTTAAAGCTTTGCATATACATGCCATTATTTCTAAATGAAATGCTAAACCGAAAAAAAAAACCAAAGAAGGTCAAGTGCTGACATTCAGGTAAGGTTCAGCAAAGCTTGAAATTGAAGTATAGCCTCAAGCTGAAGTTTAACTAAAAAAAAACCACTTAAAATTTAACTTGGAAACCTTGGAAAAAAACCTCAAACACTTCAAACTGAAGTGTGTTTAGTGTGTGAGGGAGAGGGAAGGGGATGCGTAGGATTTCTCAGACATGCCACATGGATTAAATGACCCCATCCCCTTGCTTATTGTAGCTCTGGTTGTTGATGGGAGTGGTCATTCTTGTTTCTGCCCACCCTGAAACTCTCCTTTCCGATTTAAAAAAAAAAAAAAACAAACATCTGATAACAGGCTGCTCTGAGGCTAAGGTAGTGAAAGTGGCCGGATGTTTTCTTGTTGGATACTCCTCAGATGGTTGGTGGAGCTGAGCGGCCAGGAGTGGAACTGGCGTTTGATGTAAGCCTGCTGCCAAAAAGGACAAACCCGAATGAGATGTGATGAGAAAATCAAAAAGCCATTTGGCTGCTCCTACGTACGTGGTGTTCAAAGACCTTCAGCATCACTGCCCGGCCGCAGGCTGGGTCGATCTGGAGGACCTTTTGGCATGCCTTTCGATTTGGCCTCCAGATACATACTTTGCCTGCGATGCCTCAAAGAAATAAGCCAACTAATTAAGGTTAAATTAAATGGTAGCAGGGAGTAGTGGATGAAGAGGATTTATTGCTTGGTGTTTATATCGTTTCCCACTGCCTGTGCTTGTATGTAAACTCTTCAGAGTAGAAACTTTGTTTGCATTGACATTTTTACAGCACGTAACCAATGGAGCCCTAATCCTGGCTGAGGTTTTGGGAACCACCGTAAAACAAATTTTTATTCTCTTTCCTTGTCAGATGCTACCATATCGAGAGAAATTAAGCATAGTCATCTGTCCTCTTGTATGTAATTTTGCACAAAATAGCACTGAAGATCTCTAGAAGAGACTTTAATGCAACTCATTGTGTTAGTTCTTTAATGCTTAACAGAGCAGAGAGGTATCTTTCGTGTTCTGAGAAGGCTTCAGTAGCTTTTGGTTTTACTGGCCTATGCAGATCTTTATAATGCCTAAAACCTCTGTTGCTTTTAAGAGCTTGAACCTGGACTTCTCTTTCCTGTCCTACTTTCAAATTTGCCAATGCAAGGGATTTCACAGTGTTATCCTAAGGGGGAAAATCTAATACAGTTCCAGAAACATTGCAAGATAAGTGTCTGGGTGTCTGTAGAGCATGTGATAAACTTCCCAGACATTGAAAATCAAAAGATTCAGCTGTTTGTAAGAAAGAAAATGAATGTTTTAAGTACAGGGAACGGCTAACTGGAACAGAATCTTTTGGCTGCCATGAGGGTGCACATGGTGTGACTGGGCAAGGGAAGTGGGATTTATATTTGCCTATTTTGGTTAGTTTGGCTTTCAAATCAGTTCACTTGCAATCCAGGACTGATCTCGCAGTACGGCCGCGTATTCGTACTGCAGTCCGCGGTACCTGACAGAGCAAGCGCTGCCTGCTCGAAAAATATAAGAGTTGATGAAAGCATCAACTTGAAGGACGTGCTGCTTTAATACAGGAGAAAAGAGTTTCCCTTTCCTTCCTTCCCTCCCTTACTGTTACACTTGAAGTAGGCCAACTTACTAATTGTTGATATTAGGGTCCTTACGAATCTTGGTTTCATTTTGACCAGTATGGTCTTTATTTTGTTTTCCCTTTTCTTACTCTATGAAAGTTTACTTTTAAAGTTTTTCAGAGGCCACTCCCTGCCTTGCACACTGGTTGGAGAAGTTCACTTGTCTAGAACCCTAAAATTAGTCCTTTGCTGACGCAGAGCAGTCATTCAGGCTTATCTGTCACTCAGTTTTTCTCATACGTTTTTGCCAAAGCACTTCCTAACAAGATAAAATACCTTGCAAACCTGCCTGTCTGCTTGCAAACTAAGTTTGCATCCTTTGAAAAATTGAACTGATGTGTGCGTTATGAAATGAGAAATAATTTTAAGGTGCTGATGTAAGGGTCAACTAATAAGATAAAAAGAGGGAAAAAATCTTCCTGCAGGAAGTATTTCCAAGGTTTTTCTTTTCTTATTTGACTAGATGTTAAATAGTGGCACTTTATTTCACTGCTGCTGCTGTGCACTTCTCTTGCCAAAGAAACCGAACAAAAACTCGTCGTGAGTTTGAACTCACAGGCCTCCCTTTTTCTCCTTGATGAGGTGTCCATATTCTCCATTCCTTACACATCAAGTGTTTACTTCTGGATTCTTACTTGTGGTGCTTTCATTACAGCCTAAACCAGCTCTACCACAGAAAGATTACCCAGCAAAAGTTTTTAATGCCAACCCATCCTTTGCTGATCTGTACATATCTTCCTCCGCTTTCTCATTTCTCTGTCTGCTAGCAGGCGTCTGCCAGGAAGGTGATGGAGCAGAACAAAATGGTCCACACATCTGTCAGATGGCAGAGATCAGAGGTTGTCACCTTACTTTATTCATAGAATCGTAGAATGGCCTAGGCTGGAAGGGACCTTAGAGATCATTTAATCCAACCTCCCTGTCATGGGCAGGGACGCCTCTCAACTAGATCAGGCAACACATGGGGACCCAACGGGGATCGAACCCGTGACCTTGGTGTTATCAGCACCACGCTCAACCAAGTGAGCTGATGCTCTGAGGACGTGCTCTTCTGCAGCTCATGTTTTGTGCAGATCTTTGGTATCTTCAGGACAACCTGCCTGAGCCTAGACAGCACAGGGAAGCTTTTTACTGTTCTCTGCCAATGATCAACTGCTCCTCTTATCTGTTCCATATAAAATCATTGATGAAAAACTTCATTAAAGGAGCTTGGGCAATATTTGCATGTTGGGACTTTCAGGTAATATGTCTTTGACATATCAAGAATGATGTGTAACGTAACAGCTTCTCACTTGGGATAAACCTGGCAGAGTAGACCTTGTGATAGAGCACGTGAACTCTGGTGTTTCTTTTCTGTAAAGGTGTGATGGGTGTTGGTGGCAGGTGCTAAAATGGGATCTTGTACAAAAATTGTGAAAGCAGGGAGCGGGCTGGCAGTCCTGTGGCACTGCAGTCTGAATGTCAAATAAAGAACCGCTAGTTGTGGTCTAATACAGGTCCTTCCATGGCTTTGCTGAAAAGGTTAAATGAAAG
Source organism: Trogon surrucura (assembly GCA_020746105.1). Taxonomy (NCBI): domain Eukaryota; kingdom Metazoa; phylum Chordata; class Aves; order Trogoniformes; family Trogonidae; genus Trogon; species Trogon surrucura. The sequence continues at coordinate 14,878,833 of CM036627.1, read as the reverse complement.
CATCAGTGAAGCAATCAATAAGGAAGGAGACAAAAGGTCCAGCTTAGATATCTGATTGCTCCTGTCAGCTCCTCTCAGCTTCTCAAACCCACATCAGGAAGGGGAAAATATAACGGTCTAGATCCTGCTTTTGGGATTAGGTGCATGCCCCAGGCTTGCACTTCGTGCCTTCCTCCTTATTTCATGGTGCTTGGGATGGGACTTTTTAACAAGCATTGGCTTGGTGAGTGGGTAGAGCAAAGTGGAGCAGGAGAAATGAGATGTTGGAGAGAGCGCCCTTGGAAAACTCTGTAATGAAAATCTGCAATATAAAAGCTCTAAAATGCATTTGAAATAGGCAATATTGCTAGTGCGGAGTGACGGCTGAATTTGGGGGATAAGGAGTAATCCTAATAGTTGATATAAATACAGAAGTATAGGTTCTTTGTCATGGAAGGTGTATGACACTGTCTTTTGTCAGCAAAAAGAAAAGTTGTGCAGTTATTTGTCAAGACTTGGAAGGATGTGATAAGAAAATGATGCTTTATATTAATTCCCTTTAAACAACTACCGAGACACAACTGTTTTGATTCTGTGCTGTAATACTTTTTAAAAACTCAGATCCAAGTGATACTAAATTGTTGTGTTAGATTACAGGTCTTAATTTTGCTTCCTGAAGGAACTGGTCCATTGCAGTGAGACTTTGTAAAAATTCAAATGTGATGTGAACTTAAACGGAAGTTCTTCCAGCCGTGACTTAATTTTTGTGAGATACAAAAAGCAGTCTTGGCTGGGTAATGTTTTTGTACCCCTGCTCAAGATGCCCAGGTTCAGAATAGGAAAGGGAGGGTCTGATAGGTCATGAGAGAGATTGGCAGGTGAATTTTTTTGGGTTTATTTTTGTGCTTTTGAATCCTTGGTATGGCTGGAATAGCAGGAGCATGTTGCAGGGCACTAGTGAGGGTTTCTTGCAGAGCTGTTTTTGGAGCTCACCTGCTGAAATGATACCTATTGCTACTAGTCCCCCATTTTTTGTAAGTCAGCCTGTGTAAGAGCTGAAAACATATTGAAAACTATCAAGCGTAATCGTTTTGAAGCATTCTTGCTCTTGGAAGGGGAATCTTGAGGTTGGAAGTAGGTATGAATTGGACTGGATTTAAAACTGTTGCAAAATATTTGTCCGCTGGCTGCCTTGGAGGACCTTTTGCAGAGGGACTGTGTTTTGATGAGCAGACTTGGCAGGTAGCTCAGGCATTTTAAAGCAACCGTTAGAAAAACGCTTCTTTTTAAAATAAGGAGAGCGTGTGAGGGAGCAAGGATAGCTGGAATCAGCTAAGAAAACTTAGGCTGTGGTTTAATTTCTGTCTCACTAAAGGCAAACTGTGGGATTTGGAAAGGAATGAAGTATGAACAAGATCTTGTGTTTTTTTTATGTGAAAAGCAGAGTGGTATTTCATCTCTTTTTTAAAGGGTTTGAAGTATTTGCAGAGCATTGCTAGTACTGCAGACAGCAGAAATTCCATTTTTAATTGTTTTGCATTCCTTCATCTTAGGATCCTGGACTGCTTAATACACACATTAAATGAAAACCTACAGCTTTCGTTCAGGGTGAATATTTTCTACTGCAGTGGGAGATACCGATGCAAATGAAATTCTGGTTCAACTGATTCAAAGCTTGACACAATTAACTTTCACCAGGTTATATAGAAATTCAGGGACAGACCTGAAAGAGAAAGGCTCCTTGACTAAAATCACCTGGATAGGATGAGTAATGGTAGTTTTTGACTGTGGAAAATGTTGATGTGGAATTGTGAGCGTCACGTATTCTGGAAGCTTTCCCTCAGGCTTGCAAGAAGCATCCCTGATAGTTTGGTTTTTACGTAGCTTTGAAATGTTTCTTGACCAAACAGTCCAGTGGAAGGGGAACAGAAATGGCTCCAAATTAGCTTGAACAAGGTAGTATTTGTCACCTCCAGCAGCAGAGAGAATTACAAATCTTTACAAACATTTTGTTTGCATGGGAGTGGGAGAATTTGTGGACAGATAGCGATGAAGGATTGTTAATTGTCGTGAAAAGCACATCTCAAGTGAGGGTTGCTAGGAGGGAAGATGAACTGAGACGGGTGTGAAGAGGAAGCGGATTTCACTTGGGGTATTTTCAGTGCCAATATTGCTGGTGGCATTGATGGTGCTTTGCTCCATCAGTCGTTTTAGAGTTGCCTTTGCATAAATATTTTTAAAAATATAAATAATAAAAATTAACAGATCCTTGTTGATCTGAGAGAAAATAGAAAATCGTCATGTAAAAGTGATGTTGGAAAAAGTTTGAGTGCTAGAACGGCTTATGAAGAAGAGCTCAAGTTTTATGGAAAAATCTTAAACTTAACTTTTCTCTTTTGTTTCAGTGTTCCGAGGTCATGAAACTTAATCCACAGCAAGCTCCATTGTATGTGAGTACAAAATATAAATAGTTTTTTCTCTCCTGCTGTTCACACAAAATGCTTCCCACCTCCCTTTTTGGAGATGCTCCTCCTTTTTTCTTTGCTCCCAAAAGACTTTATTTGTTGTTATTTTTAATACATCAGTTGTTATTATTAATGCATCAGTTGAAAATGCTCAGTGGTAACACTCGGGTAAGTCACAGAGCTCCTCTGCCTTTCCAGCAGTCAATTTAAAAAAAGTTTTGAGGTGTAATGCTGTCACTGTGCAGGCATACCCCTGCTTTTCTTTTTTTTTTTTTTTTCCCCTCCCAAAAGTGTTCTTCAGTGCACAGCTGTGCTCTTCCAACTTGAGGCGTTGAGAGACTGTAAGAAGAAATTGCTTGCGTGGAAAACAGGGCATCTCGGGGGGTGTGCGGTGCTTGCCCACTGTGATAATATTTTTCTGGTCGGAGTTTTAAACGTGGCAGGGAGGAACTGGAAGCAGGGAAGGGCTCAGCTGCTGCGGCAGGGAATGGTTGACGTCAGCCTCCTGGAAGCTTGTAACCTCGACGGCTGCATTAATAAGGAACGAGCTTCCTCTCGCTCTTGAATAGCAGCTTTGTTGCAGAACGCGGGGACTGTCGGGCTTGCTCCGCGTTTGTCGGGGTGTACCCGCGCCTCCTAAACTTGTGCCAAAGCTGCCAGCAGGTTCGTAACCGTATACTGCCTCGCCACGCTCGGAGCAGGGTTAGTGGATGTGCTTAGGGACCTGCCCGCAGGCCTCGCTAACGGGCTTTGAGCTGGATGCAAAGGTGGAAAATTTGGAGGGAAAATTGCTCCCGAATGTGGCTTTTAATGCGAAGGAAGGAGAAATAATCCGGGCTTGGGATAGGCTCGTATCTTGGAAAGTGTTGTGTGTTGTAAATAATGGATCATATTGACCTTTAATGCTGTGGAAGCTTTTAAATTTTGCCTACTTGTAAGAAGCAGCTGGAAGTTTGTATTGGAATTTGTTCTCTGCATAATATACTAAGCTCTGTGCTTGAAACAAGATTTAAAATGTTATGTAGTGTGACCTGACTTTGAGAGAATAGCTTTACTAGTGTACACCGGTGTATTCTGTATTTTGGAAGTAAATGTTGCCTGAATTTTATGAAATCGCAAGCCTACTAAACGCACCTTGGCTTTGAAGAAATTTAATTTAAACTTAGGACACATTAAAAAAGAATGAAACTTATGTGCAAATACATGATATCGCTGCTGTGGCAGAAACATATGAATGGTAGAAAGCAGGATAAAATGATCCCTGTGTCTTTGGAACAGTGTGCGACTTAACTAATCTGGAGGCTTTGTTTTGCCAGTCTTATCTTCTGACTTGGTTTATTTTCCCACCGTTTTGTGTGAGTTTGTATTTAATATGTAATGCTGGAGTGATATACTTAAAAGTCCTCATCCCCACGTGATGGTGAGGAGGACTGGGCTGAGGTCAAATGCAACCTGGTGTAAAAATGTCGATATGGCACTTGGTACAGGCTTTCTTTGCAATGCAAATAAGTTGGTGACGAGATTATTAATACATCAGTGACTCTCTTTCCTCCCTTCTTCCTCTTCTTCCCCTGTCCAGGTGTATATGCAAATTGGCTCCCTTTCAACACAAATTTTGGTAGCTTAAGGAAGAGGCAGGAGGGGGACAAAGAAAGACTCAAGGACCTTGAAAATTCATTATTTAGTCTTCCTGTTTGCTCTTCCTGTAAATGCTTTGTACATTTTAGGATCAGCCTTGTTTTCCACATGTTGTTAATTTGCAGTTAAGTTCATCTGAAAGTTGTTAGGTGTCTTGGCCATCGGTAAGTGAATACCAAACCTCACCGGGTTCCTTCTTCGAAGTGATGTCAACTCTGTTTTCTGCTAATAGGCTCCTTGAGCTTATTTTCAAATAACTGAGAACAGTATCTTGTGAATTTCTCCATAAGAAATTTCAGCAAATTACTGGAAATAACAGATGATACAGAGATGTCAGGGGATCTCCTTGCATTTTTCTACTCTCAGGAAAAAGCGCTTCCACCAGATTTTACCTTTTGGTTCTTGACATCTGTGTGTTGCATCTTTTAAAATATTCTTCTTTTAAGCAAGTAACTTAGATCCAAGATTACATAATTTTGGTTTTGGGTTTGTTTGGTTATTTTTTTTTTTCTTTTTTTCAGTTCTTGCATAAGTTTCACCCTGAAAGTTCCATTTGGTAGTCGTTTTTATCAGTATTACTCTGCTCCTTTTAGGAAGAGAAAGTAAAAAATGACATCTCCAGTTGAGTTCCTGGAAGCTAATTAGAGAGCTAGAGCACCTTTTATCCTGTCCGATCATTACCGGATTGCCCAGATGAATACCTTACAATTATGAAAAGTGTCTTGGGAACCTGAGATGTCTGGTGTATCGGGACTGAAGTGTTGTGGGTGATGGAAGAGATGTTACTTCCACATACACACTAATGGAGGGACAGAGATTCTGGTCTTATTCCTGTCAGTTTGCAGAAAATCGGAGAAGACCACCTGCTGCAATCTTCTTGTTGCTTCCTTTTGGTTGCTTGGCCTCTTATTTGCTGCTTCTCTAAAAATCAGCTGTTCTGCTTCTGCAGAGCTTGTGACCCCTGGGAGGTCACAGCCTGTAGTGACCTGGCCTTTCTAAGTGTGAAGAATAAGAGAGAAGGTGGAAAACCCATCCTGTAATAATAATCAGTGTCGTGTTTTTGTGATTCAATAAGCCTGTCCGGTTTAAGTGTTGCCTGAGTGTTTGCTGGCTAATGAGGCCGCCAGGAACTGGAGCGAAGCCTGACATTGCTGCAGGTTTGGGCTGGGCGAGGACTCAGCCTTTTCTCTGCAAACAGCCGGCCCTGGCGTGATCACTTGGTGCCTGCAGGAGCGTCACGTCCCTGGCCCAGAGCTGTTGGGTACCTGCCCTTCGCCGTTTAACGAGAACTCCTGGCCCTGGAGCTCAGTGCCGCTCAGAGCAGTGCAGTCATGAGGCAGAGGAGCTGGTGCCAGGAGAGATAGGACGGCGAAGCGTTCCTCAATATAGCCCGGGGACGGTTCACCTCGGTGCGAAACCGGTGCTTAAACAGGCTGTAGGTCAAGCAGCTATCCCATCTGTGTCGCTGTCAGCACGTACCTGCCTTCGCAAAGTAACGCTGCCTTTTAGAGTCTGGCTTAATATTGTGGTGTGAAATTGAAATAAAGATGCTTAAACCCACTTTCCTCCTTCCACGGTGAGGTACTAACGTAGCTGCTGTCTTGCTGCCAGCACTGATGTTCTGAAGAGGTGGGGCAGTAGAGTGGGCCAACCATCGACAAGGTCTTCTGTGATTCGCACAGTGTGAAGGTTCAATTTCTCCATTTAACAGCAGTCATCTTAAACTTTGTGATACAAACCTGACTTCGATGCAGAGGGGGTCTCTGGAGCCATAATCAGCATAGAATGAGGAGGGTTTTATCAGAGAATGAGTTTTATCTCCCGGCTTTTTCGCTAGCACAGGTCAAGGCTACAAAAAACAACTGTCACGTGGCTGCGTCGGGTGTCTGATTTCTGCTACTGCTGTTCTCATGGGTTGTTTTCTTCCCAGTGTGTAATTGTAGGGATCATACTTTACATAGTCTTTGGTGCAACTGTGGATATTCTGTGGAAAAGGGGCTCTAATAAAGTCCTTGAGATGCATTGGTTTCTTCAGGTGCGTTTTACTGCAGGATGTGCAAAAGCTGTCCGTGTGGCTGGACAGTCCTTTGGTTTCTCCCCGAGACTGTGGTCGGGAACATCTCTGTCCATGCACAGATTTAAATCTGAAACTGGCTTTACCCACACCCATATTGTATTTCAGTGCTGTCCCGTCAATATGGGAACTCTTATTTGGCACAGTGTAGTGGATGAAGGACAGTGTTTCAAACCTTGTTTTTGATCTTCCTGGGGCTTCACGCTCGGCAAGCCTGGGCTCTCGAATCTGACGGACCAAATAGTTCCATTTGCTGGCAGGGCTGGGGTGGAACAGTCCTCTGGCAGAATTCTTTGGTTGCTGGGAGGCGGGAAGTCAGGGGCTTCAGTTTTGTTGCATCCTTGCAATGACCTCGCTGATGATTACATTTTAATGGAAGTTGTATCCCTCTACTAACCAAAGTCAAAATTTCAACTTCTGCATTTTAAGGTACTTCCTAGCTATTGTCAGTGTGATATTGGAATGTCCAGATCATCAAGGAGTATGCGGATGGAGAAAAAGAGTTAACAATGCTCTGAACAATAGAGGTTTATTTTTAGGTGACCTTTTTATTGTTGTCATTCATAAAGTTCTCTGTTTATAAATGAAATAATTGAAATTAGACACTTGGCTTAAACTCAACCGTTGCTAGCCTGTAGGCGAGAGAAAGGAAATGGGAAAGAGCTTTGTAAAGGTGAAGTGTTGATCTTTTATAAATGTTATCATTAATTGAGAGTCCAGCAGAGTATTCATGTGCTAGTTTTGGCTGGGATACAGTCAATTTTCTTCATAGTAGCTAGTATGGGGCTGTGTTTTGGATCTGTGCTGTAAACAGTGTTGATAACTGGGATGTTTTAGTTCTTGCTGAGGAGAATTACCCAGTCAAGGCCTTTTCTGCTCCTCACCCTGCCCCACCAAGGAGGAGGCTGAGGGGGCACAAGGAGCTGGGAGGGGGCACAGCCGGGACAGCTGACCCTGACTGACTAAAGGGATTTTCCAGCCCAGACAGCATCGTGCTCAGCAAGAAAATTAGAGGCGAGGTTGGTGAGGGCGGGACACTGCTCAGGGCCTGGCTGGGCATCGGTCGCAGAATTGCACAGAATGTTCGGGGTTGGAAGGGACTTTGAAAGATCATCTAGTCCAGCCCCCTGCCAGAGCAGGATCCCCGAGGGGGTCAGTTGGTCACGAGCAATTATTTTCATGTGCATCACTTGTCTATCCTGGGGTTTATTCTCTCTTTAGTGTTTTGCTTTTCATTACTATTGCTGCTGATTTTCTTTCATTTCAATTACTAAACTGTTCTTATCTCAATCCCCGAGTTCTCACTTTTACCCTTCCAATTCTTTCCCCTCATCCTGCTGGAGCGAGTGAGTGGCTGTGTCGTGCTGAATTGGCAAAATTTCAGCAGGGGATTTAATTGCGAAAGGATCAAGGATCACAAGCTGCGACCGTATTTCTAACCAAACTGTAATAAATATAGAATTTACGTGAATGAGTAGTCAGGGACGAGTCTTCAGCTGCATACAATGTCCTGAAAAAAAAATCTTACTTTAACAGTGACCTGCAGGGCTTCTGATTTCAGCCTCTGCTAACTATAGGATCATGGTAATGGTATTGATTGTTCTAACCCTGTTGTGTCTCCTGCCACTCTGAAATCAATGTGGTTGGGTTTTGGTGGGTTTTTTTTTGTTTCTTTCTTTTTTTTTTTCTAAAGAATAATAACCTGAGAATATTATTGGGTATGAATGTGGTGGGAAAGGCTTGGGGTGACATACAGAGGATGAGCTGGGAAGCATTAAGTGTCATCTTCTTTTGATTACTACCAAGGCTACAACCTTAGATCTGCCTTGAAGATGAGAATGTTTTTTCATGGTGATAATGATCAGTGGGTGTGAAATGGAAAAGATTAGCAGCCAGAGAAGGGTGAGGTATTGCTGCAAACTTTTTTCCTTTTTCCCTTTTGATTAAAAGGAACCAACTTGTTTTAAATCACAGCCGTCCTCCTCTGCGTGGTTTGTCTAAGGTGTGCCCACGTTATTTGGAGTGACAAACTCAAATGTGTCATAACTGGTGATTGCATGGGAGGGCAAACACTTAATTGATAAAAATGCTCCCACTGACTTTGGTCTTTAATCAAGGCTGTGGATGGAGTCTCTCGTATAAACTGCCACTTAGGAGCTGCAGAGTTTCTCAAGGAGAGTTTTGATAGAGATGAGAGCTCCCACTTCCAAGTCTCGCAGCTTAATGAAGTATGAACTTCAAAAACCTCAAAGAATGCATTGACCCTCTCTTAATATAACCTGGCGTTTGGGTACAGTAGGTCCTCTCTTCTGTTAATGAATGAACTACTCCTCTAGATTTCCCAGTGTATCTTGCTTTAATCTAAAATGGGCAGAAAAGGATAACGCTTCTAATGTTTTTCTCACTTGCATATTTCACTCAGGGTGATGCCCTACTAAAGCACACTGAGTATTCCTGAGAAGAACAATTGCAGTAACCTCCGATGTTGGTGCTTTCAGAAAAGAACCACCCTCTTTTAAATAAATATTAAAAGATTAAAGAAAAAAATTCACAATACAGAGGGCTTGAGGCTTGTGGCAGCAGCGTGTGTCCCAAGTGCCGTGGGGCTCCCTGTGTCGGTGAGCACGGCGAGGTGCTGTGCGGGCACGCCTGCCTGGCTGAAACCACCCCGGGTGTGACTTGCGCGCTGTTGTGTGCGAGATAATTGATGATCTTCAGAAATGTCGGGTGAAGGGACAGAAGAACAAAATGAAACACCTTTGTAATCCTACGGTAAAATCCTGTCATGAGGTTGGCAGCTGTGGTTTAGTTACTTTTCTACTAATGCTGAAGTTGTTTGCTTAGTGGCGTCTATGGTGACAAAGGCCATCGGGATGCCTGAGTATCTGAGATCAGTCCAGCAGAAAAAGTAGAACATACCTTGCATGCTTTTGATGTGGGAATTTCTCACGAAAATCACTGTGCAGAAACCCTGTCTTACTTTGTCTCAAGGTCTTTAGGCAAGAGGGGAACCAGCCTTGATGTTTAGTTCGGCTCTGGTGAGAGGATCTGATAAACTTCTTGTCTTTTATTTGTTAGTATTTGATTTCCTCTTAATGACAAACTAGTTCTCTGCCCCACCTTCAGTTGTCTTTGAATTACGAATGAGTGGAAGGCCTCTGAGCACCTTTTACAAATAAAACACTTGTGGAAGAACCTGCTTGTTGGTTGACGGTAAGAAAGTTGGGGCGCCTGAATAAACTGACTTTTTGAGACTACCTTGCAACTTGTCTGCTTCTGCTTTCATTCCACAGGCAAAATAGTTTCGTCACTAAACTGTGCCTGACCTCATCTCCTTAAGTTTTTTGTCACTTAGGTCCTTGATCCAGATTCTTTTCGTCTTCCACTTCCCAAATTCTGGTCTATATCATGCACGGAGCCATTCCTTCTGTTGCACTGGGTGCCTGGCAGCTGCCAGCCGAGCTCGGTGCCATCCTCTGGCAAGCTGCCTGCTGCTTCTCGCTTCCCAGGTACCTAAACAAAGACTTTGGGTTGGACAGTTTGGTTATCCTGAGGCTGTTTGCTTGGCTTGCTCCTCGTAAGCGAGGTGTTCACTAGCTCCTGAGATCTGGGCGATGTGTGTATGGAAGTCCTTGTGAAATGCTCACCTCGGTGCATTTACTGGAGGCAGCTTTGGCTGGAGAAGTCAGAAGCAGCTGCCTATCAGCATCGCCTTCCTCCGGGATAAGCTATTGAGTGAATTACAGCTCAGAGGCCCTTTCTCAACTCTTCTCTCATATTATCTGAAACTAAAAATGCTGGTGACGGATTCAAAGCCCTCCTCCCATAACTAACTATTTGATCTTCTCTCCTGTGATCCTGTCTTATGGGCATGTATATGCTGGTAGACAATAAATTGTCTAACTTAGTGTCTGGAGCGCTTGTCTGAAATTCTGCCCTCAACTCACTACTACCTTGCAGCATTATGTGTGAACCTGAAATACTACACCTTTCAGAATAAAGATGCTGCAGCAGGTACAGGGTAGAGGTGGGACAGCAGAAGAGACAGCGATCTTGTCTTTAGGGGAGCTGTTAGATTGTTTGAGCCTGTTTCCTGAAACTGCAAGAGGAATCCTTATATGGTAACACTAACAGTTTTATTAAATCTGGGTGAAATTATGGATGACTTGGGCTCTGAATTCAGGGTTCTTGGTTTCTTGAGGTAGCCGATGAGCTGGTTAATAGCTGGAAAGATGCTAAGAGATCGTGTCCCATTCCCAGTGCTGGCTGACTTGCCTCCTCTCCTTTCAGGAGGGATGAAAACAGATCAGGACTTGGTATTTAAGAGCGTGGAAATACTCTTCAACTGCTCTTCCTCTGTGGAATTTTATTTATATAGAGAGTTCATAAATATTCTTACGTTACCTTTAAAATAACCAAACGTATTTCCCATCTCATTCATCAGGATACATGCCCCTGCTTTATTGTCTGTAACAAAGTGCTGACAGCTGCTTTGTTAGACTAGAGGCAGTTCTGACAGGAAAGCTGATGTGGGAGTAGCGTTTATGAAGATGCTGATTTCATGAAGGCAGGACGTTTTCAAATAACCTCTCAAATCTCCTGTGTTCTACCTGCGGTGCCCTTGGTCTGCTGCTGTGGTAAATGCTTGTCCTTTGCCTTGCCCAGTAAAGCAATTCCACATTGCGCGTAAGTGGAAAATAAAATAGAAGATGTGCTTAACTGTTCTGTGCAAAGATCGATGCTGTGCACTGCCATCAAGTGGCAGCTGTGTCACAGGACACGCTTCCAGTGCTGCTTTTCTGCAGGGCTGCTTGCATTTGTATCTTTGTTTCAGAGTGTTTCTTGAAGCACTGCAAAAGTTTGATCTATCTAGTTGTGGTTGGGGGGTGGAGCGTGGTTCAATAAGGTAATCGTTATAATGGTTTCTATTCTTGAATGGCAAAAAATGGCACCTTAAAAAGTGCCTCAGTCACTACAGTAGCTCTTGAGTACTGTAGTTGTGAAATATTTAAAGGCTGGAAAAGATATTTTGCAGCTGGCAGGAGAACGAGCGCTCTGAAACATGCTCTGAGCTGTGTCTCTTGTTCAGGGGTTTTGCTGTACTATAGAGGAGGCTGAAGTACCAGGAAAACATCACCTTCTGCTCTCTCATGCCTTTGCATTTTAGTGTTCAAACCTGGCTATTTTTTTTTTGCTTTCTTTTAAGACACCTCGAGGCTATTTGTGAAAATACTCCAGTGATAGGAGATTGGCTCAACTAACATGGCATCGTATGTACTTTGTCTTCCAGGAATTGTGACACTCTCCACCTCTCTGGTGCCAAGAGAATAGCTGAAGTTCTGTTACATTCAGACTGCCTGCTATTTCTCTAAGCATTGCAATATTGTTATTACTGCTACATGAGTAATTAGCAGGAAGTACTATCAATCATTCAAGCAACTGGTAATAAAATTATCTGGTTCAGTTCTCTAACAGTGTGGTGAAGAACAGAAGAGGTTTTAGGATCAGGCCAAAGCAAGACGTTCCCATCAGTTTGGGTGTGTTTTATAGGAAATGATTGTATTAGTTCCCATGATTTCTGAAAAAAAACCTCTAATAGTGAGATCAGTGCTTGTGGAAACTGGAGAGACTATTTGCCATAGAGAAATTCTCCATCTTTCATCTTGTCTTCAAGTTCAGGCAGTGGCACAAATGGAGACCTGCGTAGTTTAGAGGGCACCCCAGTGTGCTACTGCTTGTGTACCTCCGTGCCTCCTCCTCTGTACCAGGGCTGTTACGGGGCTCGTGGTGGGAAGGGGTTGGGGTCCCTATCGGTAGTTGCTCGTTCAGGCAGTACACGCTGTGGTGACTGAGAACTGCAAGCACACGACGTTTTAAATGAATGAGCTGGCTAACACTGAAGTGCCCAAATAAATGAAAAATTAAATAAATATTTTCTTCACCATGTTGCCAATTTCACCCAAACAATGAATTTATTATAGCAGTTCTTCCCTGGGTGTTTGCACATAACACAAATGGTTGAGTGACACTTTCCTCATCCCTTCTGTTTTTCTCCGTAACTTTGATTTTGGCCGTTTTGCTGTCAGTTTTAGTGTTAATTTTATCACGTCTTCCTGTGTGCTAAAAATTAGTAGAAATGACCTTGGCTGTTCAGTGTTGGGAAGGCTGGCTGCATAGCACGGCCCGGCACCAAGCAGATGCTCTAAGCTCTGAACAAACGTCGGTAACCCAAGTGCTGCAGAGTGCGTGGAGCCCCGTGCTAAGGCAACAATAGAGCTAAATTACCAATTAACAGCCCAATCCAATAACTTGCCTGGCTCTGTGTAGCAAAGCCGTATGTCATGGAGATGTACCCACGAAGATAAATTATGTGTCTCTTTCAGCACTAACAAGATCCTGTTACCTTGATGAATTTTCTGTTGGCAGGCTGTAGAGATCCTCAAGCTGCTTGGATTAATATGTGTGTAATACTTATAATAGCATCTCGACACTCAGTAAAGATTGATCTCAGAGCTGATTGATTTGGAGACCGACAGAGACATGCTCTGTCAAGGCACGTGGGCTATTAATAACTGTTTTCTTCAAGCACACCCACTTCTGCAGAAGTTGGTGTTGCTCATGCTGGTTCGGAGTAGGAAATCCATGCCTTGCTTTCATCAAATGGTTTGTCTCTTTGCAAGTAAACTCCGCTGCAGGATTAGACGCCTGAACTGGCCCTGGGACATGGTTTGGCTGTGAGATGCTGTTAATAAATCAGTCGTAACGATGCTGGTTCAGACAGGCCGGTAGAAGGTGCCCATGCTGTGTTTTCAGCACAAGGTCGCATTTGGGATGGATCTGTGGGAGCCAGCTTGGGCCTGGAGGCAAAGCTTCAGGGCTGGTTTATCATAGAGGTCTGTGTTTTCCCACATACTCCTTTTACCCAAAGAGTCTTTTGAGTCTGCGTCCTTGCTTTGCCTTGCCCTTTATCCGGCAGCATGGAAAGCTAATCTTATTTTTGGATCAAATTCTTACTCACCTTTGGGGGAAGAAAGTGGTGGAGAGAGAAGAAAGTTACTTTGTGTAGTGTTTCAGTCATGGCTTTGTGGCTGGCGTTGGAACAGAGGAGATCGCTTGGCTTAGTGCGGTGTTAGAGATGGAAGGTATCACCTCGAGTTGCTCTGTGTGGGCTGGCAGAAGAACACGTACCGTTATTCTGCTCTTTTGGTGGCCTGTGGGCAAGACGTTGCGGTCTGCAATTGTATTTTCCTAAGGGTAGGAGTCTCCTTTGCAGAATCGTAGAATCTGTCTTTTTCATCACAGAGGGGCTCAGTATCTGTGCTGTTTACCTGAAACTTTTCGCTGGCAGAAATTACAGCGCTGCTGTGAATTTAAAAGGGAAATAAAGTTGCGTTGGAAGATTGGGGGGGTTAAATCATTTTTTTAAACCGTTGGAGTCATTCTTGTTGTCTTCATTCATGATTTTTTTTTTTTAAATTCATTTTAAGGAAACAAAAAACATCTCTGTTCCATGCTCCTTGAAGATCAAGGAGTTTGAACTGGTTGACTATGAAAAAAGACCCAAACTTACCCCAAACTTGGCAGCTTGCCATTCTGTTTATTTCCAGAATCTCTCCCTGGAGGTTTTATCTGCGGGCGGTTGCAACACTCCAGCCGAACGACATCCATCTTTCTCCACGCTCCTGACCCAGGTCACTGCCTTTATCAAGGGGGATATTTCCAGGCAAGGAGGGCTTTCTAGAGCCGCTCGTGTTCAGACAGGTTTCACAGCCCCTACTTTTGTTTCTGGGGACTGGAGTTCTTCAGAATAAACCTCATTTGATGTGATTTTTCTCCTAAATGCTCCTCTGAATCAATGTGTACTGACGCAGTCGAGGACGTCTGTTAATGACTGCTGTTAGCGTGCTCCAACAGATACTTCTGACCTCTTCCCATGGTCTTTTCATTTTATATACATATGCTGGGAGTTTACAGGGTAAATGACCACATCTGCGAAGGGGGATGAGTGTTTCAAGCTGTGACGTTGTAGCATCTAAGAGTGAAGTACCAAAAGTCAACGTAGAAGCCCTAATATGTTCCCATGAGAGGAAAAAACCCACTTAATCTCAAGGGAGGTCAACTGAGAAACTCACCGCACACTAAGGCAGAGAGGGAAGGGGACTCAGCTGGATCTTCTTGAAGGTAGAACCCATCCCGGATTCCACCCCTTGGAGCTGAGCTGCTCATCTGTTTCTGTCAAACTGGGAATAGCAGCCTGGAAGAGGTTGCTGGATGTTGGTTATTTTCTTGCCGTGGAAGAAAAGCATCCTTTGGTTTTATGAGCCAAGCAGTCATCATGCTTGGTGCCTGTGTCACAGCTGACTGGCTGGAGTGCTTTGACCCGGAAAAACTGGGCTCCAAGAACTTTTCTCAATCAAAAAAAGTTATTCCAGGAGATGAGAGCACTGTCATGTTTGCTCTAAAAATAGTTGCCTGAACCATCATCTCCATTTGCAGTTGGGGCTTTGCATGGCTGTGTCTGATTTTGTTCTGCGTGGAGATGTCCACGTTTCTTTTCCAGATGTTTCTCCACATCTTTGCGCCAAGCTAAAGTAACCATAGATGGGAAGGATCTTCCAGGATACTTGACTGAGACAAGGACACTGTCTGGGAACAAAAGTTTCACTCTTGATCTTCTTGTTCTGTACTGGCAGAGGCAGATGGTAATGGATCATTGAGCATCTCAGCAACGATATTTTACTTTTTTCTTGCAGGATGATTTCTGCTACATTTTCAGAACTTACCTTGCAGTTGCCTTTTTTGTCCTCCAGTTACTTTCAAAGTATTCTGCAGCTCTCATCTGAGGTGGAATGGTCTGAACTTTCCCTTTGATTTTGTCTAATTGTTTTCGGTCCTGCACACTTTCCAAAGAAAACTTCGTATGATTGAAAAGGCAGCTTTTCCTTTAAAAGCCGTTTGGATGAAAAATAGTCGGTGTGTTTGAACCACAATTCCCATTTCATTGATGGGGGAACTTGAAGCACAGGGATGTGAAAGGACTTGCCTCCTGCTGTAATTACAGCCCGATTCTGTGTGCTCAGTGTCGAGTAGTAGCTGGGTAACAGCAAATCCAACTTCATCTGAAAATGAATAAAGGTGCTAATGAACCTGAATTCCTTGAAGGAGGGGGAAAGAAACTACAACTATGGTTTTATGCTGACCTCCTGGGTACAGTGCAGCTCTCTTAGGAGCTATTTACAGCTTCCTGAAGAGGGGGAAATAAAAATGTGTTTCAAAAGCATATTTCTCCTTTTGTGTCCCAATATAATGCCATAAGCAGTGACCCAACAAGCATCTGATTTGTGTTATGAATAGCGGAAGCAAAACAAAACTTGTTGCGTTTACTCATCTGATCCAGCATCTCATCCAGCCTCTTTAATAAAGCATCATAACACTGATGTATGTAACAGCTCTTAAAAGGACATATATTGGGAAGAAGGTTTATTTCCTTGGATGTAAATCTCTAACCTCTCTAACCTGTGAACTTTACACTCAGTAGGATTACCCTGGCTGGGTTTTTCCTGCATGAAAAAGCAGCCAGAGGTAGCAGTGGTGCGTCTCTGTGTAGAAAAAACTCACGGTTACTGGTTGTGTTTTCTCATGAAAAGCAGAATGCTAAAGTAATGCTTGAGTACTTCAGCATTGCTCTCTAACACACGCTTCATTTTCATAAGTATTTTTAGGCTGTGTGTGTGGGGAGGTCAGAGTGGGTGGTTAGTGGGTTAGATAATGAAAATTCCTGGTATGAGCCATGGGGGGGGAAACCAGCTTAGAAATCACACACTTGAGCTACAAAAATCCTCTGTCCTTTTTTTTTTTTTTTTTAAAGAAACTTTACAATTTGTTAGCCAGAGTTCTAAGGCTATTTTTTCCCTTTGTACTCCATTATGCAGAAATGTACCTGTTACTGGTACAGCTGGTATCCCTCGGGGAAGACTCCCACCTGCCAGCTACCCTTGTGGCTTTCATCCTGAGGTCTTGAATTCTCCATTTGCCAAGGCTGTTCCAAATGCTGACCAATTCCCCAAAACCAGATGGATTTCCAGAGCCTGAAGTGGAAAAGAAGGATGTCATTAAATGCTTAAAAAAAAAATAAATTTCTTTTTGGAAGGTAGATAGTATTTTTGAACTAGTAACGTAAGTCATTTGTTTGTGCTTAAAGATTTTGTCGGCTTCATCATTGCTTCCAAATATTGATGAGGTCATTTATTTTTAAAAAAACCAAACCCAAAACTCTTCACACAAAAAAAACTCCTCAAAAAGGCCTTTGAAGGTAAATAGTTTGTTTTAACAGGCACAGAAACTGAGTCTGAGATGATTACTCAGAGCTTGTACTTGTACTTTGCCTACACACAATCCTCATGCCTTTAACGGCAGCGCTGGAAAAACAAAAAGCTGTTCTGATGCCAGCAAAACAGGCTGTCAAACAGGTGCATTGTCTGTCTGGTTTTGGGTTTTCGATCTAGTAACAGTGTTTGGGCCTTTCTGAGGGTGATTGCGGTTTTGCTGCCTTAGTTAAGCCCAAGGTTCAGAGATGTGCTGCTCAGACACCCATCTCTGAACTGTGTAAGACCCGAGGTTGGGCTTGAATTTCCCGGCGCGTCCATCCCTTCGCAGAGCAGAGCTGAGCGAGGGAACGTACTTAAAGAGCCGCATCCACCTTCTTTACGTCGCGTTACAGATCTGAACGAGGGAGGGGGTGACCTCTTTCATGAATGGACCGAAATGGAATGTTTTCATTTCCAATGGGCTTTAAGCCAAGTAAATATTAGTCGCTCCAAACTAGTTTTGAAATTAAATTATTCTTATTTGTTGGAGCATTCCAGAGAACGGCTTTGATCTGTCTGTACTTTCACCAAAGGGATATTGGCAGGCTGGCCTCCCATTTCTAGCCATTTGGGATGAAAGAGGGGTTATAATAACCACCTTGTGTGGCAGTGATACTGAACAGATGACTTTTTTTTTTGGACAATATTAAATGGATAAAGGTAAACATACTTCAATTAAAATGTTTTTGGAGGCTGAATGCAATGGGGCTGTTGGAAAGTCTTCTATGTGGCTTTGAGGAATTTGGCTGCATTTGTTCCTGATTTAACTCCAAAAATGTTGGAGAGAGACGGGCTTCGTCTGCGCGTTATTTCCTTTTCGAATAAATACGTTGTTTGAATATGACTTTTTAAAATCAAATTAAAATTGGCAATGGGCAACAAAAAGCGTTAACAAGGGGGAAGTAGAGATGTGTGTCAAAGGAGGGACAGTCTGTTTTACTTAGTGCTTTGCTCTCCCACTGCTTCTTAGACACAGCTGAAGACCTTCTTCAATTGATGATGATAATTTTTGCTCCACCTAGACTTAAACAATAATTAAAATAAATTCAATTAAAATGGAATAATTCAGTTGGAAAGGACTGCTGGAGGTCATCTGATCTGACCACCTGCCAAAGAAGTACAACCTTCAGGTCAGGTACCTGTAGAAGAAATTCAGTTATTTTACTTAGAGGGATTCCAGGTTTTGTGGAACCTCTGGTATTGAGGTTTCTTACATGTGTTTACACATTTTTTTGTCAATAACAAAGCAGACAAATTAGCTTTTGCACTAATGCTGCAATTTAAATTGCTCTTCCTTATTGAGGTTTCTTACATATATTTACACATTTTTTTGTCCATAACAAAGCACACAAATTAGCTTTTGCATCAATGCAGCAATTTAAATTCCTTTTCCTTGAACTGTGAGCAGCTCCCATGGATAGACACGTATCTTCTCACACACACTCTGCGAGGATTTGCTTCCCTTTCACAGGAATTGCACTGGCTGTGCTTGATTTCCGAGTTAAATAAAAGACAAATCTCCTTTAACTGATACCCCTTTAAACAATCAGACCAGTTGATGAGAGTCCTGAAATGTCACCTGCATTTTAAATCTATTTAAGTACTTTGTATGTTCATGCCTTAAGGGAGAGACGGTTTGAACATGGACGGATATAAAAAACCAAAGTACAAAGGTTTTGTGGGTTGAAACTTCAGCTTTTTTTTTTTTGTTAAACATCCGCTCAAAACTGGATCCATTCGCTTGAAATGGAATATTTCGTTTTCAACTCGGCATGTGAACTGGTCATGCTTGAATTTAAAGCTTGATTTATTTCTCTTTGCACCTGTTTTTATTTTAACACCGGCTATATACAATATATACTTCTGCTACATGGTTCCTTTCTGTCCTGCTGGAAGTCTGGTCTGATATTATCGTGTGAGACCTTCCTAAAATACACGTTTGTACCTCTGCAACCTCTGGATATGCAAACTGGGCTTACTGCTCCTCTTTTTTTTTTTTTTTCTTTTTTGTTGAGTTCACGGTTTTCTTTTCTGTGTGTTACAAGGCTGACCCGTATATTTGTTTTTAAGACCGAGGGCTGGTACTGCACTGCAAAACCTTATTTCTATCAAAACAAGGTGCGATCCTGCCCCTGGCCCCAAGAGCTACCAGACAGGCCAGGTCAGAGGAGGAGAACTGGACGTGAACTTGGAGGAGGAAGCTGCGGTGGGGTGGAAGAGGAGCTGAGATGAGAGAGAACAGGAGGAGATGAGAGTCGGAGCACGGGAAGCGATGCTCACGCGCGGCACGGCTCCATGGGAGGGCTTGGAATTTTCTTTACTGCCGTAGTGATATTTGACAAAGAGAAGGGACAAACCGAGTGATCTTAAGGAGAAGGTTTGGAGTGAAATGACATGTGTGTGCTGTTGGATATGCAAATCAGAATTACACAATCTGCAGAACATAATAACAATGGAAGAATCCTTTCCAGATTTTGCAGCTTTACCCGTAAGCTCGATGGGATCGTGGCAGAGAGCTGGCTAATGCAGCTGCGGTGTAAAACTGGGGCATCCAACTGGTTTTGATCTTGATAGAAAGGGGCTAGAAGGTCGTGTCACGGTCTGTTGTTCTCAGTGTCTTGGAGTTTATATAATTCTTCAGGCAGATAAATGATGTGTGGCGAGACCAAGTGAAAATGCCTCGCTTAGTCCTGTAGTAACTGCAAACCATCCTCTTTCCTTGCTTTCTCTTCCCCACGGGAAACTGCTGTTGGTGAATGCCACTCCTGGTTTTTTCCATGCGGGTGGATGGATTTCAGTGTATTTACTGAATCCTGTGCTGGGTTAACTGTGATAACCACGAGTGCCCTTTATGAACATAATTTTTGCTGATAGCCAAGATGGGCAAAGTAATTGAATATACCAAGCTACTGAAACAAAGCCTCCTTAAAAAAAAAAAAAGCAGGAATATTCAGCCAACAGATCACAGCAGATTTCTTTCCAGGGCTTGAAGAACTGCTGGCTTTGATAATGTACAGAGTTTTTCACCAAGGCGTGAGCTTAAAGATGAGTGAGAAGTGCTATCACTGTATGTACAGCTGCAGTTATTGTGGGTTTTTTTGTAAGGAAGGTGGGAAAAAAATCTCAGTGGATATGAAACTTTTCTATCTTTGTGTGTTTATTTTGGGTGGCAGGTGAAAAATATGTTCAGTGATTAAGTTACTTACACTGAGCTCTAAACGTGGTGACTTGTTTGGATGGAGGAGATGTGAATGGTCAAGCAAGAATTAGGGAATTTGTTCAAATTTACAAAGATGGACAACTTTAGGCCTCTATCTCAGTTCTGTTTTAGCTGTGCGTATGTTGGGGATATGTACACCTGTCTATCTATTACCTATGTATGTATGTATCTGTATTTATGTGTGAGTGTATAAAAAAAAGCCTGCGTGGTGATGTACTGTTGGTCAGACTTGGTGTGATTTTACCATATTAAGTTGCTGTTTTCAATATACCCTTGAGATTTCTACATATCTCTTCCCAGAGCTGCGCTCCACATATTTTCTAGCTGTTCAGCTGGCCCTGATGCTAAGAGGCATGCTAAGGATAGCTTGAGTATCTGAGAACTGGGATGGTCCTGAGTCGTGTGAAAGGAGTGAGTGAACAGGGAGCAGGAGCCTTGTAGGTAGACAATATTTCTTTTATACGATGCGGTTCTTGCAAATGTAACCCTAACTTGTTTTCACTGTCCTTTTTCCTAGGGTGACTCTGTTATTACAGTGCAGCTGACTGAGGAAGATAAAGTTGAAGATGATGTAGTTTTTTACTTGGTCTTCACTGGATCAACTGTCCAACACTGCACAAGCACGAGAAAGATTAATCCTGGGAGTCTGGAGACAATTTCTCCTGGTAAACATCTGCCTTTCTTTACATATCATTTTATCAGTCTATGAAATTTCGTTAAGTCAAGTGGACTTAAGTGTAATGCTGTTTCATTGATTGTCTTTTTTCTTATTCATAAGAGACTAGAATGCCTGGTTTGGGTGACTGCTTTGGCCTTCTAAAAATCTCTCACTTGCTTTTGCTAGAATTGTATGACTGAGATTGCAATTATTTAATGTGTAACTATAGGATTCTGTTGTAGAAAATCCATAGTTATATTTACCCATAGTAAAAAGCTTTTAAATGCAAGCAAGGTAATGGATGACACCTTTGCCAGGTTAGAGATGCTCTTGTCCAAATGATGTACAGCCTGGTAAGTCCTTGCTGTGCTTAGGATCTGCTTTACTCAGGCAGGTTCATTGCTGTAGCCCTGGTGAGATACAACCCTTTTCCCCTAAATCCTGTCTCGCTGACCGGAGCCAACGTAGAGGTTCTGAAACTCTTGCAGTGCCAGGCAGTATATGGTGCTTGGTGCCATCCCTCCAGCACAACCGGTTCACACAGGGTGGGTTTTCGCATTAAAACCCACCACTCTCTTTTGAGTCTTCATGCCATTAGCAAAACAAATCGATGCAGCATTTTTCCTTTGGTGACTTCAGGACCGTGGGAATGAGCGTGTTCCAGGCTGCGGTCCTTACCATTAACCTTTCATTCTGACTTGTTGCTATGCAGCACACTGATACTAGTGTGAGAAAAACGCTTGACATTTTCACTGTACACAGTCAGTACAGCTTAAGCGATTGAGTTTATTTCTGGGTTTGCCTTTTTATTTATCTCGTAAGTATTGTTTTATGAGAGGTGCACACGAAGTAAAATTTGGGCTAAGGAGTTTTTCCTCCTGGGAATGAGTGGCTAAAAGTTGGCCACTGTATTTTGTTTTTTTTCATTTCCTCCTCTCTTTCTGCTGTTTGGGTTGTTCAGCTGGCTTGGGAAAAGAAGTCTTTTTACAGCTGCTGGTGACTGGAGCCCCGTGCGATCAATTAGATTAGTGCCTGTTTTCTCCTGGCGGAGGGAAAAGAGGGGGTGACTCCTTCCCTGCTTTTGTGTGGCGGGCGCAGGGCTCTGCCAGCCGCGCTCGCAATGACCTCACCTCCCCCTTGGGACCGTGGCTGCGTCGCCAAGAAAGGAACTGAAAAGCTCCAGTGTTCCCCTTCAGCCCCTATGGGAAGCGACACGCTGGGATTTCCGGACGGGAGCGATGCTTTCCTATCACCCGACGTCCTCGGAGCAGTGGTGGATGGGACCGGGGCGGTGGCTGCCTGGTGGTACCTGGGGCGATGCTCTGGGCTCTGCCCGTCCTACCAGTCCCCATGTCACAGTCCGTGGGGAGCACTCACTGGGGCTTGTTTTCTCACTGGTATTGGGAAATCTGACTCCATTCGTGATTCAAAAGGAAAGGAAGGAGTTGCTGTCAGTTTTTCTTTTTTTTTTTTTTTGGTGACCCACTAGAGTGGTGATCTTGTGCTGTGGGTTGCTAGGTAGGGATGAGTGCTGTTCCAAAATACAACTTGTATCGGACAGAGTTTTAATGGACTTGTGCCACCCAGGGCCACAGTTCAAGGGAAGCAGTGACATCTCAGATGTAAGCCAACCATCTGGGTATCACCCTCTTCTGTGCTTGTACCTCATTTCAGAGAAACTACCTGAGACAAAAAAAACCCACTTTACTGGTGAAGCGGGTGCTGAGGAGAAACAGAATGGGAAAAAAAAAATAAAATTGTACCCTCTGCTGACACCGATGTGTTTGTCCAGTATTGCTTCAGCACTGACTACTCTGATTTCAATAAGAGCATGACTTATTTCCACCCGGCTCTTCTTCCTCCTCCTCCTCCTCCTTCCTGAACTGAACAGTGAATCTGTAATCTTGTGTTTACAGTGTATATTCAGTCAGTTGCCTTGGAGATGGTGACTCAGAGCGTTATTTGACCTCGCTGCGGGATTAGCCATGAACAAGAGACACTGTGTGGGAGACCAGCCCTTGTTTAAACATCCAGGCCAGGGCACTTTGCAAGTGCTCTGCAAAGAAACTCTTGCAAACGGTTTTTAGGCAAAATCTCATCCTTTACTTCTAGCTTTGAGCATCTTTTGTTTGGCCCTTCGATGCAAGAAGTGCTGCACATCCCTGGGAGCACAGCAGCTCCTCGGGGAGGGCTCAGGTGGATGGAAGAAGGGCTGATTCACTTGAATATGCTGAGCCTCTCTGCCTGCCTGCCTTGAGCCTCTTCTGCTTCTCTTCTGGGCTTGGAGGCTCTTCCCTCATCCTCATCCCAACTCCTTAGAGTTTCATAAGGTCCCCAGGAGCCTTCAGATGAAATCCATGAGGGTCTGGGGTGAAAGGGATAACCATAATTCTGTTAAAGCTAATGTAAAAACAAAGCTAGATTTTATTTTATTTTTTTCCTGACTTCATCAGTAGTTTTGGTGATGTATGGAGGCGTAAAAACCAGAAGGAGAAATGACTTGATTACATTTGCTGCCAAAATTAAGTAGAATGTGTTAGCAAAGCTTTCAAAGGAAATCACAGTAAAAAAGAACAAAAAATCTCAATGATATAAAGTGGGTTTAGATGAGAAATTAAAGAAAATGGAATGGAAATAAAAGCTGTCAGAATGCCTTCTAAATTCACATTGTGTGTGAAAATTCTCTGTATCTTGAAAGACTTTACCTAAAAAAAGCTTACAACTGCAGAGTCAAGTGACTGCTGCATTTTATATGATTACTAGAGCAATCTGCCTCTTTCTTACGCTGTCTTGCTCATCAAACACTGAATATGTATAGCTGATAGTACTCTTTAAATGTAAGCTTTTATTTCTGTACATAATAAAAGAAGGGACTTCTGATTGTGAATTTACGAGAGCAGCTTTTGTTTTTTACCTGGAGATGTGGCTAAATGGAGATTCAGGAGTCACTGAAATGATAAAATACCTGTATTTCTGCACTTGCTCTGAAGGACGGGATAGGGTGCTTTTCCTGCCTTGCTATTGACTGTGTTTAAATCAAGGGAAATAATTTTACCCTTGTAAGAAACAGATTCTCATCTGAGCTGGTCTGTCGTAACTTGAGGTACCAAATTAAATGACTGAGATACAAGAATTAGGCAGCAGATGATGCTTTGTGTGCTCTTTGCCAGTCGAAGGACAAGTCAGGTTCCGTTGTCCCACTGTGCTTCTGTTTGCCTTGGTGAAAAGATTTAGCTATAGCTTTACTGCCCCTGTTAGAGTGCTTCAATTTCTAAATGACCTGGTTCAAATTTTCAATAATTGAAGACGTTGTCCTCGGTCCCAGAGGCAGTCTGTAGTTCTGCAGAACAATTTCAGCCGCTCTCTCTTTAGACACCACGTTAAGGTCGTGACAGGCAGAGATGTAACGGCACCAGATATTGCTCGAGTTTGGTTATCGTTGGCTGCAGGAGCTTGGCTGCGGGAGTTCGGGTATTAATAAAATGCCAAAGGTAAGGGAAGGATGCAGAGATGATACACTGCTAAGGCTAAACTGTTGTTGATGCTGAAATTTTATTGTCAGGGATGAATGTGTCCACTTAAATCATGGGTGCTTGTCCTACTTACTGTCGGTCATAAATGGAGCTTTTCAGCAAGCGCTTGTTGTTGTAGTAACTGAGACTGTCATAATCTTTAACGTATTTTTTTCCCACCATCTCTGCTGGGTGGGGAGGGCAACTGAGGCATTGAATGGCCGAGCAGGTTGCGCGTGGCGGTGTAGAAAATCTGTGTTAAAGCAAGGAAGTGAAAGTTCATTGCAAGACAGCAGCCTCATCGCCTGCCTCTGCTGCTAGAGCAGCTTTTTCCTCACTGGAAAATAACTTATAATAAAAAGCCTTAAATCATGATCCGGCAAACAAACCAGCAATAGAAATTACCTCATCCCTGTCCACAGGAGTCAAAAGCCTTAACCACAGCCTGTCATGGGCCGTGGAGGCATCTCAGCACTGGGAAGCTCTTGGGCAGATTTGGGAGAACTTTCTTGCAGGAGAAAGCTCGTAAAGCAAGCTGGTGTGCTGGGAGCTCGGGTATGTGTGTGCGGGGCATCTGGTGTGACTTTGTGTGCTGCCACGATAACGACTGTGTTACTAGGAACAAAATTTGCTTTGCATTTCAAGACCGGTATGCAGCGTGTGGGAGATGCAGAATTGCTCAGTGGAGGAAATTTGAAGCGAAATTACAAACAGGGAGAGGCAATCCAGCACTGTAAATCCAGAGCTGCTGCATCTCCTAATCAAGTAAGTGACGGGTAAGAAATACCCTGTCTGAAACAATAAGGTAATTTGGTCAGATATAATTGCCTTTGTGTGTACTGTGTAAACGTGTTGTACCACTCTGAGCCTTTGAACTGCTAACACCTAAATCACTTCCCTCTTGCTGGTCGATGTCAAAAGATGCAGGATTCTAGTATGGGTTTCAGAGGGGAAGAAGAGCAAAATTAGAGGCAGAAAAAGGGCCCGAGAGCCTGTCTGGCTGCTGGTAGCTGGTTGGCAGCAGTTTCCACAGGGCTAGAACACTCCTGTTTACTCCAAATGCGTTGACTCACTGTGAGTTTTCTCTCTGTGCTTAAACTAAGGTGGAGAAGCAGGTTCAGTGTTTTTGTTCTTAATTCCATAGTTCTCAGGGCTTCTTACTTTCTTCCTTCTAGTTAAAAGGATAGACTAAAATTAATTTCAATTAGCTTGAAAATGGCTTCATTTCAAAGTTTTTTTTTACTGCGAAATCCTTTACATATGTTGATGCTTTATTCTCTTCTACCACAGACTGTGTTTTCCCCTCAGAAACAAATTTTCATAGAAAAAGCTCTATTTCATGAATTACAGTCTTTGTACTGGTAGACCAAAAGGGTAAACAAGTTGCATAACAAATGACCACTTGGCAATACCAGTTGTAGATTTGAAAATACTCTTAATTATGAAACAAAAAGACCCCTAAAATAGAATAAAACAATGTCGCCAAGAAGACTTTTTGCAGTCCATCCTCTTTGGGTGTACTTAATTGCTCTAGGCATTATAATTAAAAGGAAATGATGCCAGTTCTAGATGACATCAGTCACAGGAAAAAGTGATTGAATCTATATTGAAGTTTTGTGGAGCCTTATATATATTTTTGGGGCAGTATAAGGAGCCTTTAAAAAAATCTGTCCACACTCTCCATATTAATAGTCAAGAGTTTAAAAGGAAAGCCAAACGCTCCTGTCTGTTGCTGGTGCTCTGCCTATGCATTTCATAGGGTTTCCTGTGTTGCCAGAGCGAATACAATAAGTGTGCAATTCACACAGACACGCTTCAGACATGGGCTCTGATTTTCAGAACCAGAATTCAGGATTTCTGAAGAAGCAGTCCTTTTTGTCTGGGCAGTTCCTTGGCTTCCCTGTCCATGAGCCACCGGGCAAATCCAAGATACTCCATGAGATTCACCACATGTGTTTTCTGCCTTCCCTGTCCTGCTTAAATCTCTTTATAAGACCTCTTTCAGCCCAACTCAGAGGATGCAATTAGCGCTGGAGTCCTTAGTCACCTACCAGGCAAACCCAAACATGTGCTTCCAGCAGGGCTTTAAATAGCCGCCCGGGCTGGGGGCCCATTGTTTGATAGCTCAGATGTGAATTCTGAAAATAGGAGGTTTGGACAGGATTTCCACTCTTAGAGGAGTAGGAAATGAAATCATGTTTTAGTAAAGCTCTGGTTTAGGGGTGTTGTGTCTGTGTGCGCCTCGTTTAGTGAGAAAAAAGTTTGAGGAGTGTTGCTGCTGCCCTTTTAACCACAGCCCGGATCAAAGCCACAGGTACCAATTAGACTGACAACTCTAAGGCCCTACATTAATTTGTCCGCTGATGACTTGCAGCTCAGAAATCTCCACCTTTTCTCCCGCTCGTTATTTTGCCTTGTTACTGTGTAGAGGGGACAGTGCTGATGCGTCTCATCTCTTCAAGGATAAGTACAGAGAGACCACAGTCTTGTGTTTTCTTTTTCACTCTTGTGACTTCCCCAAATCAAGCTTCGTCAAGTGGTCCTGTAAGGAATTCTTTTGTTCAAGAGGTGTTGTCTCATTTAAAATAATTTTTAAAGCATTAAGGTGAGGACTTCACTATATCAGAACAGGAGGAGTCACTGTGCCCATCTCTGCATAGACTGAAATAGTTTTATAATTTCTATATTTTTCCTGGCATATGGTGGCATCTCTCAAAACCGCTCCAAGTAGTGAGTTATTTCCAAGCTAAATTTAAAGTAACTGAGAAGGAGAAATAGGGTAAAAAGCAGTGGATTGTTTGGCCTGTATCACAGTTAAGCAAACATATAAATGACCTAATTTTGTACCATGGCCAAAAAAAAAAAAAAAAAGAAAAGAAAAAGGCATGGAGAAGACAAGCTTGGCCATACATGTGAAGTTATTCTGTTTGGTTTGAGATGTCAAAAATACAAGTTTGTTAGAAGAGTTAAAATTCAAACTGGGATACTGCTAGATGGCACCAGTGTGGCAACGTTCGGTATTTCATCATTTGCTTTTGTTTGCTATTTTGACCAAAAGGCCTGACTTGTGGAGAAGACTGAAGATGATCAGGAGGGATGCTGAGTGGCTTTGCGAACCTAATTACATTGTAAAGCACAAAGATTTCTCTTCCCTTCTGTGAGTGCTCTCATCCGTGTGATTTATTCAGATTTATTGTGTTTGCAGCCTATCAAAATTCAAGTCCTGATAAATGGGCTATAAATACACTCATCACTCTTCCTGACACACCCAGGGTTTGGTTTTTTTTTTCACCTTCTTAATGAGTCAGATGTTTTTCTGTTCCACTTCTGGGGAAGGTGTACAGGGGAGTTAGAGCAGTTGAACGCCCCGATGCTTGCAAAGTGCGTGACTTGGTGCTTAACCCATGTTAAGAGAAAGCCCCGCTGCCTACCAGCCGGAGCAGGAAAGAGATGATCAAGAGCAACAGCGTCTGTTCTGCTGCTGCCCGGAGCTCTTTGTGATCTTGGACAAGTTACTTAACCTCGTAAAAACAGATTTGGGCTTGTTTTACAGATGATAACCACTTATCTCCTGAGAGTGCCAGAAAGCTTAGCTCACTTTTGCTAATGCTCTGGGAAAAGGGCTATTTGAAGTTCAGATATTAGCCTAGGCAAAGGAAGCAACAGTCTTTGATGTGGAGAGAAGCGTTGCCCCGTTGACGGTTCCTTCAGAAGGTTCGTGTGTTGAGGACATGTTTGCTTACATCGTTCCTGTAGCGGTTTCAAAGCAGGGGGGCAGAGACCTCTTGAGCAATCTTTGTAGTATTGGCCATGCTTGTTACTTACTGGCTTCTCTTTTGTTTGAACTGTTTGCCAAAAGTCAGAACCTGTCCCAGATTCTTACCCCCCCGAGTCTGACATCTTCTCAGATGAGGAGAACATCAAAGTGTTGTGAGCGATTGCCCTTTCGAAGAACATTCCCCAGGGTTTAGCACGATGCTTGTTTGATCCTGTTAGATGTAAGTGGATCGTCAGCTCCGTCACCTCCCTTTCAAGACTGTGTTGGATATCTGGGGGAGTTTCGAGAGAACCGTCACTGGCTGCAGATCAGGACGTGGCCTTTTTGTCATCTCTTGCATTGCATTGAGCAATCCTGCAGCTTTGCGTAATTTTGGAGCTGGTGTTTAGCACATGCTCCATCCAAGGGAGCTTTGTGTACATCCATGATGTACAGGCTTAAGGAGACCAGGAGCAGGTCTCCCAGGGAAGTTGTGGATGCTTCATCCCTGAAAGTGTTCAAGGCCAGACTGGATGAGGTTTTGAGCCTCACTGGTCTGGTGAGAGGTGTCCCTGGCCATGGCAGGGGAGTTGGAACCAGATGGTTGCTTTCAACTCAAACCATTCTGATTCTATAACCATGTGTCCTGACTGAGGTTTCTGTAGTTGTTACCGTGACAGAGGAGTTTTTGCTGTCTCACAGAAGACTTGTTTGGCTTCATGACAAGAAAGTGACTGTCCCAAAGTGTTTCTCTCTTAGCTGCTCGTGGCCCCTGTTTGTCCTCCGCTTCAGTCCTGGAAGTCCACTGGCTTTCTGGCAGAGGAGCTGTATTCTAGGTTATTTTGCAGATGGGGTTCTTATGGGAATAGATGGAAAATACTTCTTTAAAAAAAGTTTAGCTTTTTTTGTGCTATTAAGGAATCTTTTATTTTTTTTTTTTAAATCTCTGCATTCTAGCAAACTTCCTCTGCTTTGCATTAGGGAGAGCCAAGTTTGCAGCACTTGAGTCAGCTCCCATAGAATAGCACGGCCTGGTTTACAGCCTGCATAGAGTTTGCTGTTTCTGTGGAGGCTATAAACAAAAATAAGGGGTGTACGGTTCTGAACTGCATTAAAAGCAAGTTCCCCAAAGTTGAATCGTCCCCCCTTCGACATTTGAGACTTCTACTGTGACACTGAATGGAGTTTGTGAATGGGTTCAATCTGGACTGCAGAGTTCGCTGCCCATCCTATTGACTAGTAATTGTTTGGAATGCACGGGCAACGTTTCCAAGAATGGTAGATCTTCCTACCCTTACTCTTTTTTATAACCTCAAAATATTAGTAAATCTTTTCCTTCAGCTTAGACATCGTCTTCATGCTAATAGATGCCTGGTGCTGGGAGGAAAGACGTTTTCTGGTCTTTCAGCTTTAGAGCCTCCTGGTTGTATTGAACAGTTGCAGAAACATCCGTGTGTGTTTTCCTCCCCTTCTACGTTTGGCTTTGATACCTCTCCAGCTGCATTTCTCTCTCCTTAGGAAGCCGCGCAGCCTTGTCTCTGACAATTTTGGTGCTACCCGCAGTGTCCTAATAGCAGTTTTGACCTTTCAATTAACTTCAGGATCGCCTCTTTCAACAGACAAAATCTATATAGATGCCAAAAGCCTCAGAACAGATTTGGAAGGTTGGCTGAAAGACCGTGAAGATTAGGGACATATTTTTCCTTTTGTCAGGGAAATCAACAGCAAAGGGCCCCGACACAAGAAGGAAACTTTCCCACTGACCACAAATAGGGCTTAAATTGAATTTTCAAGCCTTTAAAAATAAATCGTCATTTTGTATTTAATTAAGCAGGGTTTCATGAATGTAGTAGTATGCTGAGGTCATGGGCAAAAAGAAGCTTTTCCAGTAATTAGTGCAGGGTCCGTGCTGTTCTGGCAAAAACAGCCATGACGTCAGTCCGAGACTGGAACAAGAAACTGTGCCACACGGTGAACTTGAAACACAAACCTCATTATTGAAAGAGCATGTCTGACAATTACAAGTGCTGATCGTGTTGGACCCAGAATATATTTTGCCTTTTAAAATGTCAAAAAAGGTGTCGTGGGCTTTGTTTAGTTATTTATTTATTTAAAGTTTCCGAGTCAATGAAATTGCTGCGATGCCAGGGCATCCTTGCCCCCTATCTCCCTTGCCCTAAATAAATAAATAACCTTAAAAAGTTTTCAAACTTCCAACCTTTTTGCTTTGTAAATACGGAAAGTGGCCATTTCCATGTTTTTATTTAGCAGAAGCAGCTTAGTTTTAGTTTTGTTGTGCGAACCCAAATGAAAAAGGGCAGGTGCAGCCTGAGGTCTGAGGATGCGCACAGGACGTGCCTGGGCAGGTTGTGCTCTCCCAGCAAGTGCTGCTTCTGAGGTCTTTGTTTTAGGTGAAATTGCAGTGTTTTGTGTACAAGCCAAGTGTTGTGACAGCACTCGGAGTACACAGTTTTGCAGCACTTGGGTTCTGATTTCTGGTGAGTTACTGGAGTCCTGTGGAGCTGGGAAAGAAAAGTTTGACCGTATAATCTGGCTGTTCGGACTGTAATTTCCGCTGGTACGTTAGCAAAATCTTCACTTGAATTACTTGATGCTCTTGAGTTTACTTATTAGACTGGTCAGATAAGAGTGGCTTATTTCTTGGTTTCTGTTGTGCCAAACAGAGAAGAACTACCCATATTTTTATTTTAAAGTCTATAAAAAGTGCTTATCCCTGATATATATAAATTCCCAAGATGGTCTTTAATTTAGAGCTGTGTTTCTCCCTGACCTGTTTGCTTTACCATTTCCCTTGGTTTTATTTTGCAGGCCATGACTGCTGCGAGACAGTGAAGGTGGCACTTTGTGCCTCTAGAGAAGGTCGTCCTGTTCTGGTTGTGGCAGAAGAGAGTTTCCAATTTGTCCAGGATGAAGCCTACGATGCCGCCCAGTTTCTGGCCACCTGCGCCGGCAACCAGCAGGCACTGAATTTCACCCGGTTCTTGGACCGGTCGAGGCCGCCTGCTGCGGACGTGGACTTTTTGGATGAGAAGGTGGCTTTGGCGTTTCGACACCTGAAACTGCCGGCAGAATGGAACGTGCTGGGAGCGGACCAGTCCCTGACCGGTGAGGACTTCTAGGGCACGTGTGAGACTTGTGGGTTGGGAGAGAGGTGTAAAAAAAGGGCTTCCCTGCTTTAGGAACTCTCCACGTGCCTTGCCAAAGCTGTGTTGCCCTCTGTGCTCGGAGATGGATGTCATGTGCACCAGTGTGCCCTGTTTATATCTGTCAGCTGTTGTAAATGGTCAGTGTTTTAACATACACGCAGAAGGGTGGGGTTTTTGTGTGTATGCAATGGTCTGGCTTACCAGCATCACACTTCTGAGATTTCCTGAAAGCAACCTATGTGTAGGAAGTCTGATGCTCCTAGAAATATTATCCTTTGGCCCAAATTTGGTGCTTTTGGTAAATGTTGCTTTTCTAGCACAGGTGCCAAGTGGTTGTAATGTGTAAAAGAAATCTTATTTTTCTTGGAGAAGTTGGGGCTCTTCCCCTGAGCATTTGTATCACGTCCTGGGTTGCACACCGGCTGGGTGAACACAGGAGTTGCCAAAATAAGCCTAAACAATTTTGCAAATAAAAGAAGGTGAAGGTGGGAGAATCTGACCCTTAACCACAGCAGCAAGGGCTTGTAAATAAACCCCAAGGCTGGCCCAAAGACTCTGGTGATGGCTGAAACAGAAGTGCTGGGGTGCTTGGGATCCTGTGGCATGTC
Source organism: Trogon surrucura (assembly GCA_020746105.1). NCBI lineage: Eukaryota > Metazoa > Chordata > Aves > Trogoniformes > Trogonidae > Trogon > Trogon surrucura. Next base: position 14,847,388 of record CM036627.1, on the reverse strand, counting down.
CAGGTCCTTGGAGTTCTGCTTTTTTTTGTGTCACAGAGGAGTTTGAGAAGGCATATTAAGGGACTGGGCGCCTAGGTCCGGTGTTTACAAATCCTTACTGTGCATTTTTGGGCTATTTTGGCAAATAGTTTCACTTCAGGAATGTGGCTCTGAGGCATCTGTTATCTTTTATAAGATGCAATGGCGTAAAGACTTCAGCAGGAATGGGACGTGGCTTGCTTGGCCCAACAGGGTTTCTGCAGGAGATTTTACTGTTTTATTTTTCACCGTCTTGCTGACTGCTTTTGTAAACGTGAATACGCAGACAGGCAACTGAAGCCCTGTTAGCAGACGTTGAAAGATTAGATGGTATTTAATGGTTTCTGGATACATCTGATCATATTTAACGGTTTCTGGATGGAAGTGCAGCTGCTGTCATATGTTTACAAGGAGAAGAACGCTCGGTATTCTTTTTACTCTGTGTGGAAGACACTGATGTTTCTGCATTTAAATAGTTGTGATAACACAGACATTTCTGGTTTAAGTGATAAAAATACAGCCAAAGCGATTTTAATGAAAACTGATTGAAGCTCTGAATTGTTGCTGATTTTGAGGGCCAAGGTCCGTTTTTTCTTTCTGACTTTGTTCTTTGGACAGTCAGCACGTAGGGAAATCGGGCCCTAAGATTTACATTGATTTACTCAGCGTGTGCTTGTGTGCTTGGAAGTTGTGGTTGTGTGGGGCTCTGAATGCTCATGGCCCCGTAGAGCATCCGTCGTATCGGCAGTGAGAAGGAGGAGCTCTGCAGGGCTGAGCTCTGTAATGCTGAGCATTTTGGCACCTTGTGGTGAGGTTTTTGTAGACGGACGTGTAAGTGAATAAAGGCACTAAATGCAACTTTCACCCGAGAGTATTAGTGCTATAAAATATGTTCCCTTGCCGTGAGTCCTTTCATAAGTAACTAAAAAAGGGCAGTTTATTGAGTCTTGGTCTGTCTTTCATCATCTAATCAACTTTTTTGCTAGAGGCAGATTTATCTGGTAATTTTTTCTAGTGAGATAATTATATGTAGGAAATTTGGGGGAATTTTTGCGATTGTGACAGAAAAGATCTGCATGCGTAGGCATCCTTTTGGCCACAAAACTCTGCTTTGCTAGAGCGAGATGGAAGAGATGTCCCTGATTTATGATGGAGCACTAGGTTAGAAAAAAACCCTGTGGTAAACCATAGCACCCCTGTGCTGGTGCTTGTGGGTTGATCTGTGTGTGGGAGAGGGGAAAGCGCAGGGAAGATTGAAGCTGTGGGAGCATTTGAATAATTTCGTGTGCCCTGGCCAGTGCCCCTCCGTGGGACACGCTGTCCTGCGCCGCGTCACTACCTATGAACAGCTATTCCAATTCATATTTCACATTTTGCTAAATGTCAGCACCAGATACTTCAAATAACCTTCTCAAAGGAAGAAAATACTATAGAAGTGAGAACAAAAGAAAATGTCAGATCCCTTCTTGAAAGATTTTTTAGTGCTGCCTCTAAGCTGGCATGTCTCTATGGGCTCTTGTGGGTTGGAAACAAAACGCTGCTGTTTAGCAAAACCTCTGAAGGCAGGAGAGAGCCGGGAGCCTCAGCCAGCTCCCCGAGTGCTGCAGCTTCACGGGGAACTGCTCTTCCGAGCTGGCTGTTGCTGTCAAACACATTTAAAAGTTGATTTTTCTAAGGACCGGAGTAGGAGTCTTACTTTTACAAAAGCAGTTGGGAACTAATAGCCTTTCTGCAGGCAGAAGCTGGGTAGAAGATGCACTATCAAGCACGACATTTTTTGAGGGAAGGTGGCTCTATGTGAAGCCTTCTCCTTGCTTTTTGCCTTGCGCCCAACCCTGACCGGTCTCTGAGCAGAGGGCAGGGAGGTCATTGCCATCACCCACCGCTGAGGGCGGGGAAGCAACACTCGGCTCCATCTGCCGGGGCTGTTGAACTGCTCTCTCGTGTCAGTAGGTTTGTGCAGTGCAAAGTGTGAGGTCAAGGTCCACACACCGAGGAGGAGACATGTCACACCCCATGTGCTCCTGGGTACCCGCAGGCTGGTGGGCACATGGGTAAAAAGATCTTCGGTGGTTCACATTCACCCCTTGTTATTCCTTATGTTGTTGCAGGATCTCCCCCCCTCTTTTCTGACACATTAATAGGTTTATCTTTTTAGTATGGAGCAGTGCAGGATTACTGTGGACAAAGCTATGTGAGAATTGTCTGCTTGCTTGTGTTTTGGTTATCAAAGCAAGATCTTCATTCTTTAAGAGTTTGCCCTTGCTCAAGATTCAAGGTATGGTACAATCGGAGAACCGAATTGTTAAAAGCATGTCCTTTCAGTTGGAGGTTAGAAATACCTCCAGGATTATTTAAAACTGCTGGAGGACATTTGCAGACATTCCAGTGCCCTTTGTTATATATTTATCTGTATTTAACCTACTTAAGTTAGCTGTTACAATTCGATGTAGAAGTTTGTTCAGCTTCAGTAATCCTGGTGATCTCTTTCACTGGTGGTCTTTACATTTGTTCTTTTGTTATCTCTTTGGACACTGTTTTCATTAAAACAAATTGGAAATAAAATTAATATTTCTTCCTGTATTGTCATCAGGGCATTTTCAAACCCCCACTATGTTCATTTGCAGCATTCTTTTTTTTTTTGTTCTTAAATTGACCTGGAACAGCAAAAGGTTTTTTTTTGCTTAAAAAGAAACTATCCAAAGATTAAATGCGTTGATTAATCTAATTCCCAGAGGAATATTATTTTGAGGATTTGGTTAACTTGCTCAAAACCAAATATTTATTAATTTGTGTAATTCTTGTACAATATGAAAGACTGAAGTTGTTTGCGATCACAAGTTTTTAGTTCTTCACCCAAAATCCACTGAGAAAGAAGTGGATTCATTTGTACCTCAGCAAGCTTTGAATGAACCCTTTGTGCCAAATTTAAGGCCAGACTATGTTTTTGTAGGATTGGGGCTTTGGTGACGAGCTTTTTGTTCCGCAGCGAGCGGTGTGGAGTGTGGTACCCAGCCCAGACCAGTGGGGTGGAGAACAGTGGCCGGACATTATTTTATGAATGATGATGAAACCCTGATGGGAGAAGTGAATTCAGAAAACAGAATCCTCTCTCTTAAACTGTTTATCAGTGGTCTCGTCTTAGAGTTTTTCCTGCTTTCTGTTCTGTGGAAAGGTGATACACTTGCCCAGATTTCTTACTTCTAATTCTTTTCACTTCTGGCTTGATCCTGATTTGACTTAATAAAGTATGAAGGAAACAATTTCTCTGTGGAACATTTTCTCCCTTAATGTAGGCGTATACATAAAAGCTACTCTCTCAAGCTTTTCCTCATGACAGCTACTCTCAAAAGGTTTATACTTAGGTTTCGGGGTATTTGATCTACATTCTGTTCCTGTAGATAAGTAGCACAGTCAGCCAACACCCATGGAACTGACTGGAAAGCACAGAAGGGACTTGTGGCGTTTTGGTCCCTTCTCCAGTAGTGATGGCCGTGTTTTTTGCTGTGTAGTTTATTCTTAGGATGTTGTGCATCTGACTTACACGTTGCCTTCCTGCTCTCCATCTCTTTTATTTCTCTCATTCTCCCTTGACCCACCAGGTGTGCAGGACACTTGAGGTGCAGCCTCCTCCTTGCTGTTTGTAGGAGACCTCAGAGGGCTTTTAATCCTTAGCTTAAAGAACCCCAGGAAGACTTGCTTTAAGTATCTGTTTACTCACAGATAAAAAATACTTTTCAAAAGTCCCGGATAATGGTACTTGGGGAGGGTAAAATGTCTTGCAGATCCCACTTGGTGCCATGTTAGCAGAACTGGGGATGGGAGCACCTAAGTTTCCTGACCTCGGAGGTCCTCTGGGCTCCGACCTCTCTTGCCGAGGCAGACAGAAGATCCTCAGCCACTGGATTAGATGAACTGGATGGTGAAGGAAAGCCCGGCACGTGCCGAGGCTGAAGGAGCCAAGGGCGAGTCTTACGAAGAGAGGCTTAGGGAGCTGAGACTGTTCAGCCTGGAGAAGAGGAGGCTGAGGGGAGACCTTGTCACTCTCTACAACCACCTGAAAGGCAGCTGTGGTGAGACGGGTGTTGGCCTCTTCTCCCTAGTGAATAGCGATAGGACAAGAGGGAACGGGTTCAGGTTGCGCCAGGGGAAGTTTAGATGGGTTATTAGGAAAAACTTCTTCACTGAAAGGGTGGCAAAGCATTGGAATGGGTTGCAGAAGGAGGTGGTGGGGTCACCGTCCCTGGACGTATTTAAAAAAGGGCTGCATGTGGCACTGGAGGAGATGGTTTAGCGTTAGGGTGGTGCAGGGCTGTAGGTTGGACTTGATGATTTTAAAGTCCTTTCCAACCTTGATGTTTTTATGATTCTGTGAGCCGGAGGAAGCGGCACCGGGCATGGTGCTGCAATCCTACTCCAGCTGAGCAGTGTGTCGGGGCCGGGGCTTGGGTGCGTATCGGGAAGGCATTTGCGTTGCAGGTCAGGAGTGTGTCTGAACCTCCCTGGGCGAGCGTGTCCTGACCTTCTCCCTGCACGGCTGCAGCCCTCGTCGCTTCTGTCCTGGGGCGGCCGCGTGCCGAGGGCAGCACTCTTTTCCTGGCCGTACGCTGGCCCTCTGCAGGAGGTGATTCTTGAGCCTTGCTCTTAATTAGCCGTTTGTACGAACGCAAACGGCGTCCACAATTTCAGAATATCAATAATTATGGATTACTCCTGTTACCATGGTGTTCCAAACACGGTGTTACTTTCAGGTGCCATATAATCATGTCCATCTTCATTATTACAAGTGCACTGTAACTTTCTAAGGAACATAGTTGTTACTGCTGTCAAAAAGTAGGGTTATTTACTGTTCTCAGTGACGTTTAAAGGTGGCTGTTTAAATGGAACAGATTGTTAGGCTTTGTATCTAGAAGTCAAATTCAAGATACATTCTGAGGACGCTCGCCATGTAAATATAGGATTGTGATTTTCTGTTTTAAATGACTGAAGGGAAAATAAGCTAACTAGAAAACCAGAACGGAGTATTTGGAGATATGAGTAATGATTATGGCTTGTTTGTTTTGCAGTGGGGGAAGAAAAAGGCAGAAAAAAAATTAGGGAGGATCCAAGGCTCAGGTATGAAAAGCTTAGAGAGCTTAATCCTTGAGTTAACTATCAGTAGTAAACAGATCACTTTCAAAATTCCTTCTAAATAATATGCTGACAAAACCTTTGAGGAAACAGAGTCTTTTCATTTTGCTCATTAGAAGTAAGCAGCGAAACCCAGGCCTATGATTACGATTTCAGTGTTGTGATCTTTCCGAGGTGATTCTTCTAGGAGCTGGTTGACATTGGCAGAGGGTTGGGGTGATCGACCATGATAGGGAGCCTTCCCCAGAGCTTAAGGAGAAGCAGTCCCTTTGATGAGCTTTGAGATAGTCAGCCATGATTATGGGCAGGTAACCAGGAGACCGTCTCATTAGGTAAAACACTTAACAACTCCTTAACCTGCGGAACAGTTCCTGACATCTTGAATATGTACAGCTTCCCAGAAACGCTACGGAATAAACATCTGCGTGCAGTAAGTACTGCTTGAGAAATGAAACCCTCTGAGCTCGCCAGGTAGGAGGCGGGTAGAGAGGAAAATGCTTTGCCGTGGTTTGAAATTCTTTGAATGGATTTGGGTTGTGAGTTTAATAACTTCATGTACAAAACCGGTAGGATCTCAGTGTCTGGCGCAACACGAGTGTCGCTGTGATTTGAAATCATTAATTTGGGTATCTTTACGGAAAGAGAGAATGGCTGAAGAGAGAATGTAAATGATAAAAGCACCTTATTTTTAAAGAAAACAACAAAAAAACCCTGAAAAAACCTGAAAAAGCTTTCAGAAATAGGAAGAAATTTTACTATTAGCAGCTAACATTTTTTTTCCATGGGAGGATGTTAAAGGTATGTAGCTGATGATGTTTTTCAGACATAAAGCTTTAATCTGTTCATCTGCTGCCCTCTCCTTATAGTTTCTCATTGAACCCTTGCAGTGTAATAGTTGATGGTATTCTTTTCACTGGGTTTCATGTCCTTTCCAGTCTGCTGCTCACCTTCTTCTCTGCCCTCTGATAAAGGATTGCATGGCATAGATCAGCATGATCCTCTCTGTGTCAGCAGTGCAGAGTGGTCTGTTCAGCTATACTCCTTGAATAAGATGTAGAAAATCTTTTCCATACCTAAATTTAATGCCCTGTTCAATGGAAAATGGGATGCAGGAAAGAATTCTTGGTCAGGCAGTGTCTGAAATGTACTGCTCAGGACTCAGATGTGCCGTTCAGTCCGCAGCTGAGAAATCATTGGCATGGGAAAGTTTCTGTTCCCTTTGATATTAGTGAGAATGGGAACGTGAAGATCTTTTGGTGTGCTTTGAAAAATTTATTGTTTATAGGATTCAAAAAGAGTTACCCACATGTCTTTTTATTAACTGAACTTGTAACTCCAAACACAGCGTCTTTGCGTTGACCTTTCTTCGGTACCGCTGCCTGCTGGAGCCTTCCCCTGGGAGCTCAGTGTTCAGCGATAGCTTCTTGCCATATTTTGCTCCCTGTGCTTTTTGAGGGTTGATGTGAGCAGTGAGAACATTTCCAGCACAAGCAAGGTGAAGGAAATTTTGAGGCTAGATTTTATGGTAGATTTCAGAATTGCCGAGTGTAAGAGAATTTGGGTGAGGACCCAGCAGAGGTCACCAGTCCATGGTTGTCTCTTCCTTGATGAGATGTCTCAGGGCACGGGGGGATAAACTGACCGTTCCGTGATTCTGTGATACTCTATATGAGGAACAACTTCTAAAAAGAGAACAGTATTTTTCGCTCTCATTATTTAATCAGGGGTAAAATGAAAGGTTTTTACTTGGAGCACAGTTTGTGTGTTCTCAAGATTTGTCATTCCCAGACTTTTTTTTTTTTTCTCCTTCAATGCTTATTTGTTTTGTGCTAATAGCACCTTAAACCTTAATCCTTTACTGTTAGCAAAGTACATTTGACAGTCGTCTGTGGAAATTTTGTCCTTAGCTACCCGGATAAACTGTCTATTCGTATGTCACAGCTGCAAAAAATACAGAAAAATAATATATCTAAAGTCTTACAATTTGCCAGCTGGACTAGAGTGCCCTGCCATTATGGGACAATAATCATATGTTTCAACTCTTGCCTATTACTAGGAAACGAGAAAGGAACAAAACAACCTTGGCCTTTCCAGTATCATGTGTCTTAGATTTCCCCAGTTTCCTAATTACAAGAAGGTTTTTGTTGACAGAGGACAGACATTTTAAGATGAGAAGCTCATGCTTGATATGGGATATGAGAAGGAGCTCTGGCTATTGCATGTTGAAGCTTTTGTTATTCTTCCATGCCTGGGATGGGCATTTTACACCATGACAAGACCTCAGAATCATCGACTGATTTTTCAATATTTTCTGCTACAAGCTTTATCCCTTCCGTGGTAGGAAGGCTGGAGGGATCTGTGCATCTTCCTCCCCTCTCCATCCAGCAATGCTCCCGTACTCGACGCAGACGAGCTTTCATCTTATTCTGAGCGGCACCGCACACCAGCAGATGTATTTTTCATTATGTATTAGTAGTTAATCCAGCCCACAGATGGCACACGCCTTTTAACTGTAGCCGTGCGAGTTTTGCAAAAACTCCAAAACCTCCTAAAGCCACTGCCTGGGGCCCCTGCAGTTGTCGTACGTACAGTACTTTGTCTCTTTGCTGCCATCATCTGTGCCCATCTGTTAGGATGGCCTCTTGCCAGTTTATATTTTAGGCAGATCTTTCCAAAAAGGCCTGGATAGTGAATTTGGATGTTTAATAAGCCTTGGATGGCATCACGCCATGTCCTCTTGTGCAGATCCTCTGTGCACGTTGTTGTTGCTCGAAGGCGTTTGGGCAGGGCCACGCTCAATTCAGTTGCATTTGTAGACACCTCCATCCAAACGCTGGAACTACTGTGTCCACTGATTCGATGATAAAGAAGATTGTTTTAAAAGAATGGGGAAAAGGTGAGATCTGCAAAAGTTTGAGAACTCGAGCGGGTAACATCAGATGGGCACTTGGGACAACTGAGAGGGGACATTTCATTTATGGAGACACGAGCAGAGAGGGGCACCCAGTTGGGTCAGGGATGGGCTGAATGGGCCTGCATCTGGCAGAACTTGCAGTTGATACGTGTGTTTATTAGTGAACCATAAGTTGGTGAGTAGAAGATGCTTCTGCCTAACTGTGAGGCTCTCCAGTGAAGGAGGAGGAAGCGTTTTGGTCCAGGGACCCATGCTTGTGTTTTTCAGGTCTGTGCAGGTCCATTTTGGTGCAAGGGTGTCCCTTTCAGGTAGGAAGACGATACTTCCTTCCAACCAAGCAGTCAGAGCAGGAGATCCTGTGCTAGAATAGATGGGGCCAGCCCAGTGCAACGCATTCTTTATCTGGACAGCGGTAGTTTTGTCTGACAGACCTGCTTTTGTGCTTGCTACATGCCAGCAGGAAGAGCTGTACTGCTTGAGTTACGCTAGCTGGCTCCACCGGTGTGTCAGTACAGGCAATGTAGGAATATGCTGCAAGTGCAGGTTCTTTGGGTGCGACCTTGGGCATCTGCTTTCACTCTGGCTAAGTCCCACGTGTATCAACACTTCGTCCTTATTGCAGCCTCATCGGTAACCTTTCCTTTATGACTGTCTCTATGGTGTGTTATATTTCATTATTGTTTTAAGCCCAAGACTGTGACAGCCACAGATTAACTACCTTGTTGTGTTGTTGATTTCTAAAGCATTACACTCCATGGAGCACTTACTATGAAAATCCTTCTCGTTACTCTCCCACAGGCTGAGAATTTGTCTCTGAGTGAGCTCAGCTATTCCCTTTCTCTCTGATCAGCTGGAACCTCCATTCAGACATGCTCATGTATTCAGGACAGCATGGTTTTGCTTTACGGTAATCAAGAGTTTAGGGGGAAGGGTTGGTTTTTAGCCCAGAGACCTAATTTGAAGTCACTCAGAAGAGGGATGATGCCAGAAAACTTTTGGTTCTTGAATAAAGATTAGTTCTTCAGGAGTTGATCCAAAAAGTTGGGAAAAATTGTGTGTCAGGCAGGAAAGAACTGCCCATTTTTGCTTTGTTTTTCACTGAAGGTCTTTAACGATGTCCCTCAAGAAAGCAAGTAAGCACAAGAAAAAACAGCGCTTTGAGGGAGCGATTTCTCTTGGGGCATACATAGTGAGGAGAAAAAAAAAAACTTAATTAAATCCTAAAGACTAAATGTACTTGCATTTTTAAACGTGCTCTATAGGTTTGGCTGATGACCAAATTAATAACCTAATAAGTCACTGCTATGATATTAAATGTATTATACCAAGTGTGCTCATTGGCACGGTTTACTGAGACCCAGTTGGTGCTTTTTTTGTTGCTGTTGCTGCCAGTCAGTACTGAAATCCTTTGTTAATTAAAAGAACAAAATTTTATTTCTCACAATTTTTTTAACCCAAATGCTTTTGCCCTTCATACAGAAGTAACAGGCTTTGATCTGCAAATACTGTATTTCAACAGTGCATCTGGAGCTCATTTCTGTTTTTTTTCAGAGCATCATTCTGGGGCTGCAGCTTTTAGTGTAGGGGGATAGTTTTCTGGGATGGAAGCTTGGGCTCAAGAGTGACTTTTACCAAATTAGAAGGTCACAGTTATTAAACCTAAAAAGCAGCAGCGGAGATTGCTAGTTTCATAAATGCAGCTCCTCAGAATGATGGAGTTACTGTATAAAGCTGGGAAAAGCTGGTCTGAGGCATGATCAAACCAAGAAAGCAAAATCCTCACCTTTTTTTTTTTTGTCTGCATGAGAGGCTAAACTATCGTCTTTTGTACATTTGCGCTTCACATGTAATTGATTTATTTTTCACACCTTGGGACAAATCAGTGTGCCCTTAAATAAAAAAAAACAAACACTTGTCTGTTCTTGAAACCTGGTCCTGTGTGAGAAGAAGGCTTGGACATCTAAAACATTAGAAAAAACTTTTTCCCTGTGCGGGTGCCGGAGCCCTGGCACAGGCTGCCCGGGGAGGTTGTGGAGTCTCCTTCTCTGCAGACTTTCAAACCTGCCTGGACGCCTTCCTGTGTGGCTGCCCTGGATGACCCTGCTCTGGCAGGGGAGTTGGACTAGATGATCTCTAGAGGTCCCTTCCAGCCACCAACATTCTATGGTTCTGCATCTGGTCTAGAAAAACCCACCTGACCATGCCAGGTTCTGTTCAGAAGCACTGCTGCTTGGTGGTTGCCGTGGCTGTTTCTGAAATTATGGTGGGTTTTTTTCACGTTGACTTCTGTGGTCAGCCTCACCCTGAGAGGTCCTGAGCACTTCCAGTCCTACTGTGGCATGTTCCTCACTTTTTCAAGTACCTCCCCTGGTTGTTGGCAGCCAGCCTGCTGGAGGTTCCTTGGCTTCCCAGGTGCTGCAGGTTCCTTGGCTTTTTTGGGCTATCAGCTCCGTGCCAGCTGGTGTGCGTGGTGTGGCTGGGAGGTGGGGATATGGCATTCACCTGACCTGCTGCTGGCAAATTCCCATTGCGTTTTCTTCTCTCTTCCCAGAGAACATCCCTCGGGAGACACTGATGCATTTTGCCGTGAGGCTGGGGCTGCTGCGGCTGACGTGGTTCCTGCTCCAGCAGCCAGGTGGAAGAGGAGCTCTCAGCATCCACAACAACGAAGGGGCAACGCCCGTGAGCTTGGCTTTGGAGAGGGGCTACCAGAAGCTGCATCAGCTTTTGACAGAGTAAGGATGAGTTGGTGGTTCCTCTGCTAGTTTTCCATTCCGTATCGTGCTTGGCTTTGCCTGTACGGTATTGCTGAATAGTGTCTAAGAGTTATACTCTACCTTTAAAGGCAATTTTTGTATAAGTTTACTTTTACCTTTCTTGCTAGCAACAGTGGGGGCAGGTCCTTAGGGTTTAGGGGAGATACAATCATGTTGTTATGTTCTCCTTTTCTGTTGCACAGTGGTTTGCTTCCAGCTGTCTCTTAAAGCCCAAAGTGTGACGCTGTAATATCGACTACTTAAGACAAACCTTATGCAAACATGAATGAAGAACCTTTCCTTTGAACAAGCACAGCTGTCCGGAAGAGGGGAGCTAGTGGGCTTTGTGGTGGTGGTGGTTGACTGTTGTGTTCTTACTTTGTAGGTTTGGAGGTTTCTTGTTATACAAAATAATGATAATTGTATTGAAGTGAGGAAGCATCTTGCAGAGAATGGGTGCCTCACCAGTACGGGTAAAAAGTTATTAAGAATTAATGCTAGTGTTTAACAACAGCAACTGTTCTCTTTTGAGTGGTCGTGAGAAGCACCCAGATCTTACAAACTCGTAGCAAGTAACTAGTGGCATGAGCTTTTAGTGCAGTGTTTTATCTTCAGAGGATGACAAGTTATTTTTGCATAGCAAATGTTTGGAGATCTAACTTTAAAAGCTGATGCTAGTAAAGACGAGGAGCTTAAGTAAGTCCCAAGGGGGCTGTTTGTAAAGGAGAGAAGATTGGGTTTGCATGTGTGTTATTCTGGTGCCTGGTTCTCTTAAGCTTTGTTATTAACTTTGTTTTTCTGAATTGAGTTTTCAGATACTTGGGGTTTATGTTGAGTGACCCAGTGTCATGTTTAGGAGTCTGCTGTGTCATCCACATTATCACGCAACTTTTCTCCGTTACGAATTGTAAATTGCTCTGCTTTCTATAGTTACTGGGTGGAGTGTTAGAGGGAAAAGAATATGATCTGTTTTGCTCTTCAGTTTCATCTTTAACCACATGCAAAGTGAGGGTGAAGGAGAAGGTGCAGGGCAGGACAGGAGCTATACTCTAACCCATTCTTCTGCCACCCTTGACTGGCTTTAATACAGAGATGATGACAATGTTAGTTTTTTTCTCCATTGAGTTCAGCAATCATATTGTGAAAACACCCAACTCTAATTTTCTTGTAAATTTGGAATGTACAAATTCATCCTGTAACTGTAGCAAAGTTCTCCAAGGTGAGACTAACCACGTTAACAGACTTTATGTACTGTGGAGAGACTTAAGTGGGTCAGGACTTGCTTAGGGTGCTTATGGCAAATACTGCAATCTGAATGTGAGTAGAACTGGTAATTTAAAAAAAAAAAAAAAGGAAGTAAACAAAACTATTACAACAGTTATTCACGCCTTTGGTGGAGTATTTCACAACCGGTTCCAGTCCTGGAATGGCAGTTCTCACTCAGTGGGAAAACATGAGTTGGAATACGTGGTGTTGCCCTGTTTCATTCCCTTTAACGGATGCTGCTGGTGTCATCCAAGGGATTTCTCTGATGACCTTTACAGTTCAGTTTGTCTTTGAAAATAAGATACTGGCAGCGTCAGTAACGTTACCATCAAGATCCCAGCTCTTGTTCTTCCTAGTATATCCTTAAACTGTTCATTATGATTTCCCTCTTACCTGCTGGGTGGACATAAAATGTATAAACATCTGACAGCCGCACCACATACCCCACCACGACTCCGAAAACCCTGCTATCTCCGTGAAGCCATGCAAAGAGAAATCTCTGGATGCTGGAAGTCATGGACCCCTTTCTCAGCGGGTGGGACAGCGGTGGAGGCTGGCTGAAGCGGTGGGAGCAGCACGTGGCCCAGGGACCACCACGGGCAGCTGCAGAACAGGCACATCCCGATTCCCCAGCAGAGATTTTTATTGCTCTTAGTGTTTTCTGCAACGAAATGGGATTGAGGCTTGAAAATCCCTATTGAGAGGAGAAATATCGAGTTTCACAATGCAGAAAAGCAGGCAAATTCCGTGAAGAGAGTATGTGTCGTTTATGTGCTGTCAAAACACAATGGGCACTGTACAACCTCTTCTCTCCGCTCTGCTTATGCGCACGCTGTATAATCCGTGCACGCAAATTTGGCACGCAACTTGTACCACTCAGCAAAATACGGAGCAGCAACGCATGTTAGCAAGAGCCCACACAAAGGAGTCATTATTTTTACAAGTAATTAAACTGCACTTCGCCAAATAAATGAATGCAGTGTGTTTTGTGATGCATTATCCTTGGGGGGATTTCATTGTTCACTTGCTTGCTAATTTGCAGGACCCTGCATTTTACAATGATTCTCCCAGTCAGCACTGGGAAGGGGTGAAATTTTGCTGTAATTAGGATGCAATCATTAAAAAGCGGACACAAAACCTTCTCCACTGTTGCAGTTTTGCTAGAGTTTGGCTACGGAGCAGCTTTATTCAGCTGCAGCGTAAATATTTTTCTCAAAAACTAATTGCACCCGTGACATTTTGAATTTCTGTTTATCAGATGAGCTTTCCCTTTTCAGCGGTTGCAGTTCTTCATGTAAAAAAAGTCAAAGACCCTTCCAATCTCAATTTTGCAACCCTTGAATTATTCCTTTGGGTAGTCTCGAACTTGTGCTCTGGCTTTTGCATCCTGCTCTGGCAGGAGAGGTTCACGTGCTGCTGCTTTCGAGACCAAGCCGAGGAGCTGTGAGGGAGCGCACGTAGGTCGCCGAAGATGGAGCAGGATGCCCGTAGCTGTGTTTGTTCGTCGGTTGTGTGTCATTCCTGGGGACGCTTGTTTTATCTTCGAGATTAAAACTGCACAGCAAACGTTGTCCTCGTGGTGCAAATGGGATAAGACAAGGATTTTCTCTGGGAACGTTCTTGCTTGCTTGCTAGCACCTTGGTTAACTATTGTTTTGTTTGGTTTTTTTCAAAGTACAAATGTCAATATGGAATTTAACCAGAACTTAAATACATTTTCTTCACTCGGATGAAAAGGCTTTGGGAATAGACAGCCTGCATAGGCTGAGTCTGAGTCTGAACAGCTTCTGAGCCTGGCAGGAGCGAATTCCAAAGCAAAGGATCCTTCCTTGAAGGCTGCTGCTACTTCCCCGTGTTTAAACGGGGCGACGCTGGCTGCGGGGCGTTGGCAGAGCTCTGCCTCTTGGAGCAGGGCTGGCTCTGAAGAGGCAGCACAGGGTATTAAACAAGGGGTAGTACGGGTGAGTAACTTGGCCTCTGCAGCAGGACAGCTGCAGTTTGCAGTAGCTGATGTTTTCACATGCAGTTTGGTGTGAGTAACAGAATCTGCCTGCCAGCTCCATGTTCTCCGCTGCTCTCTGAGTCGGGCGAGGAAAATGGCTCCAAAAAAGAGCGAGCGTGCAGAACTTCAGAGAAGTTGGAAGTGCTGCTTTGTAAAACATGCAAACACTGGGTTTATTTCTGATGTCATTCCTGCAGAACGGAGCTCTGTCTAGTAACCCCAAAGTATCTTTTCTTTTTTCCTGTGTAGTTCCGTCACAGCAGAGAGCGATTGATGTGCCCTGAAAAGTGGGAGTAAGGGAGAAGTAAAGCCCATAAAAAACCCACCCCACTTATATTTTTCTGATCACCGCAAAGGAGAAGTTGTTACTGTAATATTAGTTTTGCTTTCTCTGCTTTCTTATTGCTGTAAAGCGCTTCTGCGCAGCACTGGGATTGCTCTTCCTTCACATCTCCTGGTAACAGCCAGGTGGCTCAGTATCTGAAAGTATAAGTCAGTACAAGTCTGTATTTCCAGAATTAAACAGATTTAATTAACACACATGAGGAATAACTCACTTGTAGCAGAAGGGTTTTATGAACATTTTGCAATCCATGACTATCACTTGCTATTGTTCTGATTTTGTGTAAGTAATTGGTGAAGTCTGTGCTGTAATCTCCACTGTGCTTCTCAAATAAGGAAGCTTTTTCAGCAACTTTACTTTTGTAATTGAATACGCTTTTCTGAGCTTGAGCTGCAAGAGGATGTGTCTGGTACCTCATTTCTTTGCACCCCAACTTAGCCAGTCCTTTAAGCGTGTTCTTAATTTCAGAAGCTTTCGGTTCATGTTCGGAGGGGGGTGTAGGCATGTCTTAAAATTAAATATTTCTTATAGTGCCCTGTCAAATCGGGATGATAGTTAAAGATGGACATTTCTCATTGAATTTCGGTGTTAAGTTGCTCCATTAAATTCAGTCTTTGCGTAGGCAAAGAGCCGTCTGTGATGCAGATGCTTTAAAAAAAAATAATAAAAAAATCACAAGTTTCCTGGGCCTGGAAACATTTCCGACCGCTACGACTTCAGTGCCAGATCGTGGCAGCTGTATGTAAACCGGGTGCTTATTTCCCTTGAAATGTATAGGCTGAACCCCCCTTTTGTCTGTGCTCTCCTGCTGCTATTATGAGCTGGGAACTGGTTCTGACTCTCCCCTTGGTTACTTCCATTCTCCCAGTATTTACTGGGAGCCTGAGTGGGACACAGCTGGGGACGTGCGGGTGGCAAGAAAGTCGTCACCACGCTGGCCAGGGGACGCTGTGCACATTTTTAATTTTATTCCTGGCTAAGCAGAATCAGCAGCTGAAGAGTTTATTGAAGTAATCCTGATGTTCTCCCACCCCCAAAACAAGCAACAGACCCTTTTGATCGCTGCTTCGGGGGGGCTGGGCAGCAGGTTTAGGGCAGGCTTGCTATGGCCTGGCAGGAGAGGAGAACAGTTGACTTTGTCTCAAGTGCTGGCCGGAGATTAACATTTAAAGGGGGATTCCAAGAGATTCGTAGGGTGATGAAAGAGGACCTGGTGAGAGAGGCCGTGTGTTAAGAGGATGCTGTTTAGCTACAAAAGCGTGGGAGGAGCAGCGATCCAACAGCGTCTGGTTTTGTGGCTGCGCGTTGCCGAACTTTAAAATTATTGTTTCAAACACTATTGTTTAATTCATCGTCGTGATTAGAAAGATGCTGAGGTGCTTTGGGTTTCTTCTGGCCACAGCAGAGGAGCAGATTCAGAGTGGGGAGATGAGGGAACCAGGTGTGAACATGCTCGAGCTGGAAAAGTTTGTTTTTCTCTCTTTCCACCTACTCACTCACTGCATGCTCCAGCTTTTACTGACTTCCTAGTGTGTTCCCACATCCCTACGAAGACTTGTATTTTCATTTGTTGGCTCCCTCCTCTCCTTTGTTTTGTATGTATCCACCTCTGAATACGGAAGAGACAGAAGTGGCTTTTACCATATGGTAGAAACAGCTTTTTACCATCTCTGATTCCTATGTGGGAATTGGAGGTCCTGGGAGATGATATTCTTGTAAACAGGCCTGTGAGGAGGAGAAGGAAGAGATTTGAGAAGACTTGGTAAGATACAGAATGAAAATTATTCCTCCCCCTAGCAATCCTGGTGCTGAGGTGATCCCAAAAATTACAGGGGCCAGAAGCCCTGAACAGCCTTGTGTGATTGGTGAGTGATGGGGATAGACCAGCTCCATTTCAGGATAAATTTAGAAAATGCAGATAAATGATTTCCCAGAACTGCTGGGTCTTTGCATCAGACATGGATTAGCTGGATACCCAGTTAGGATACTTGTGTTTAGCCTTTGGAGCAGATTTACTAGAAGTAATGACGTTCATGGTGGGGACTGAAGCTTGAACAGATAATTGTAGAAGAAGACTTTGTAAACCACTGTGGCAGAGGCAGCCAAAGCTATGGCTTCATCTGTGGGTCGTGTTACAGAGTTTGCAGCACACAGAGATGTTCTGCAGAGACAAGTCTTTCTTCTGTATCACTTACCCTCATCTCTGGGATACTGTTTTTAGCTGTAAAGAAAACATTGCTTGATGAAGTAGTCTCCATGACTGTGCTTTTGTATTTAAAATGCAACAGATGGCATCTGTTTTTGCTTTTGAGTGCCTTTCGTAGAGTCACCTTAAATTTCTTTTGTTTACTGATGAGACTCTGAGTTGACATTGAGTTTTGTGCTGGACCTACAGCTCCACATCCTGAGCAGGGTATCTTGCTTGTTACGTAAGACTATGAAAATAAAACAAATGGAAAAGTGCATTTCATAGCAGACAGTTATTCTTACGGAACGCACGTCGTACTTTTTGGCAAATATGGTTGATGACAGATTGTAAGCTGTTTATTTTTATGTTTAATTAACATTAGAGCCTCAGAACTGCTTGGGTTTAGGAGCACAGACCTCTTGTGGTAGGAAATACTGGGCGTGCTCTCTTAGAAAATGTGCATCTGCAAACAGCTGTTGAAAGACCAAGACAGCTTTTCTCTCTTGTATGATTTCCTACTTTACAGTGTGTTGATCAATGGACTGGGAAGTTAGCATTAAATATTTTAAAACCAGTTGTTACATATTTAATCTGGTATTGAAGGATAAGTTATGCAATCCTGAATTCAGTATCTGAGTCCACTGCAATTCCTGTTTGTGTAAAGCACTGGAAGGGGTTAGTCATCATTTCTACATCAGACAAAATTTAACTCTTTCCTTCAACATCAAAAGTATTCAAATGAGCAAGTGATCTATAAAATTTTCTGATTGGAAAGACTTTTTTCTTTTTTTTTTTTTTTTCTACTTTCCTGGGGCATTTGGAACACTTGGGAACACCTGGAATGCTGTGGTTCTTTTAATATCTTTCAAATGTGCAAAGAGTTGATTTGTTTTTAACCCATCCTGGCACACACTAGCTGCACCTGTTCTCTGAGTTTCATATACAATGCATATTGATGGTTACAAAACTAAGTATCACTAAAGGCTGTGGGTGCGAAGCCAATCACACGTGTACAAAGCTTGTGTTACCCCAACGCTTCTGCAGATCTTTTGTCAGATTTCTAAGACGTCTTGGGTTTAGGTACTGGTGACTGCATTAAGTGTGGGTGCTGGGTTTTCACAGGAGGCTTGGTTTGAATTGCCTGTGCTGTGGACGTGTGATGCACTTACCACAAAGTCCAGCATCCTGTCCCAGTAGGCACCGTTCCATGTTTACCCCAGATCACAGTGTATCTGATCTAGTATTTTCAGTCTGATATTATAGTAATAGTAATAAAAGGAATATAAGATTAGAATTATAAAAAGAATTTAAGATTAGAATTCAGTCTAGTTTAGGTTTTATCTTCCTTACAGAGAAGAGCATCTAAATTCTAGCATTTCCTAGCTTTTCACTGCAGCCATAATGCTAGGGGCTTTGTTTAATTTTCAAAAAAAAAAAAGTTATTTTTGTTTTTATCCTTTTTACTTTATCATATAAATCTAGGAGCTGGTGCTTTCAGAATAGACCCACAGCTGTTGTCAGGCTTGCAGTAAGATCGTAAGAGCTGACAAAACTACTGAGTTTGTTTTGTTGCAGCCAAAGTCAAGCTCAGAAATCTGGAGGGGATATCCCCAGGAAATAACACCTTGAGTTCCCACACTGCCTTCCTTGCCTGTTTGTAGGACTGTGGGATAAATTGTCCTAACACGAGGTTTGCTTAACCCACTGAGGCTTTCTTTTCATCTTCTGATCTTTTTTCATCTTCTTTCCCCCTCCTCTTCCTCTCCCATCTGTTTAAAACCCGTTATCTCTTTACCGGAAAACACGCCTGCTGGGAGCACCGGCACCGCCGACTTCCAAACCCGTGTTACCCGGCGCAGTTTCTGCAGCTTTGGAAGGCGGGCAAAGCTTGCACTCATTTTATTCCATTCTCCCTTTCTCACTTATCTTTCCTCTTCTTAAAAATAGCTCGCCCATATCTGAAGGAAGCTGTGAGCCACACTTTGTTGGCGCAGGCTTCCCACTCCTTCTTTCCCATGCTTTTGGCCCGGGGCCATCCTCTCTGCTCCTCGGCAAGACGGGAAGAGATCCATCCAGTACCGGAGTATGGTGCAGATTCTCCTTCACCAGGGATGAAGCTATTTTGGGTGACACTGGGAAGTTTAAAAAAACCTACCTGTCTGCTTGCCTTGCATGCCAAATGGCAGGAGGTGATGCTGCGGCTTAAGCAATCTGATGAGCTCTCCTGGATTGAGCAGGGCATGGCCCGAGAGTATTTTGGAGGCTTGTTTGCTTCTCCTCTCACCCCCTTTGGAGTTGGCATCCTTCTTTGAGCCACCTTTCTGCAGATGAAGGGCTGGCCAGTAAGCCAGCAATTTCCCTGCTGAGTTTACTGCCGTGACACAGAAGACTGTGGCAGAAGAAGCAGGGACCAGAGCTGGAGGACTTCTTCCAGGCTTTTTGAGTGGGACACAGCATGGGAGTTGAGCTAGTGAATACTCTCAACCTTACTGAGCAGCTGTTTTTTTAAGCCAGCAAGATACTTTCTTCTGCAACAGTTGGGCATGGAGATGATGCTGATCAGACTTTCCGTTCGCTGGTGTCTTTCACATATTTCCATCAGAAGCTGCTGAAAAGAGAGGATAAGAAAGAATTGACCCAGGATGGTTAAACATTGTAAGAAGACAGATTTCCCTTGTTGCTGAACAACAGAACTAGCAGTGTGCAAACAAATCAATGCTTGCTAATGCCCATTTGCCCTCTGCTGCAGACCATTATTGCCAGGATGCAGCAGCACATGAAGGGGATGATTTGAAGGAGTCAATAGATCGAGCCATCCTCTACCTTGCTGCTTAATTTTGTGCAGCATAGGTGACTGCTACGAAAATTGAGAGCTTGGATTTATTTCTACTTGGCTGGAATGTGAGAAAGATCTTGTTTTTTTCAAAAAGTTTAAAGCCCTTTGTAGAGTGTAACAGATCTGCAGCTTGAATATGAAAACAAACTGCTGTCTTTGGAAGCAGAAGCGATTATTTGATCTGTCTGGGCCATGTGAAGGTGGCAGATTGCAGGAGAGGTGGGCACACCAGCCCTGCTGCAGGGGACTGTGCTTGCCTGCCATCTTGCTCCAGATTTTGGGGCTTTTGAAGTTGCTGAGATCCTTTGTGTGTGCTGATTTGGAGATGCTCGTAAGTGAAGCAGACTCCTTGTCCTCAGTTCTTTAATCTGGCTGGTGGTGTCCCCAGGAGTGGGTGAATGTGGATTTTGTGCCGACTGTCTCATTGTACACCGAGAGTGGCCCCGAGTACAGTGATTTCTCATATAAGACAGCTGAAAAGAAGGCTCCAGACAGAAAGGTCTGTGTTTCCTTGTTAAAGGAAGATTATTTCTTTAGTCACTTGTAATGGCTCAGCTGACTTCACTGCCTCCATGGATTTATAGTCATCACTACCAAAAACCGGACGCTTCCTTCTGTTTCTCTATGGAAATACTGATTCTGCTTAAATGAAGAGTAGTTCTGCTGAAGTGAGTTAAGTGGTGATGAATGGTGGGAGTCATAGGTTTGGTTTGTCTGAATTTCCTTGCAGATTTAACCCAAAATGAGTCACAGAAGGGGGCGGGTGGTTGTGCAGGGGCAGAGCGGGCACAGCCTCTGCCGCCTCCCACGTCCACACTGGTTTCTCTGCCTCCTGATGAACTGTCTGACTGTTACCCCGCCCTGCTCTGCCTGTTCCTGTTGCCTCTTCTGGTATTGTCGGTTTGTTAGGACTTTGCTTTCTAAATGACATGGCGTCCCAAAGAAGTAGCCCTGCAGTTTACTAGGTGGGCGTTTGCCTATTAGAAAGGTTTGCTACTTTTAAAGTAAGAAGCCAGTCAGCAAAGGTGCTGAAATCTGCATCATTTTACCTGGTTGATGGTATGCATTGCTGTATTTGTACCTTCTTGAACTCCTAATTACTCACATACAGTCACAGGTATGTCCCTTTGCTTCCAAGGGACATCTGGAGATGCCTGTTTGTGACAGGGGCTGCTCTTTGTAATGAGGAGAGGGCATGCTCTCAGCTGGGGCTGGCTTTTGGTAGATGCAGCCCTAGTGAAAGGGAAGGGAAGAAATTTCCCTTTTTCACACCCCTGAGCAGGTCAGCCTAAGCCCCCGTTCGTGCTCTGCTCCACATCTCCTGGATGATTCCTGCAGCGCCTGGGGGGGTGCTGCATGAGCTGCTCTGTCTTGGGACAGATTCTCGGTTTTCTGGATCAGTTCTGATTCAAAATGAAATCTGTAAACCTGTAGCTTCAGATAAACACTTCAATAAGATAAACATTTCCTCACCTCCTTAAATGAGCAATGTAGCCTCTACAGCTCTGAGACTTGAAGTACTGCTTTGAGTCAGAAGCCCGTGCAAAACAGGCATTTGACATTAAAAAACAGGTGACTGAATAGAAATTTCTATTGAATACTTGTAACTGCTGAATTATTTTTTCATTCTGATCTTACAACAGTATTTTTCTTTCTTTTTGATTGGTAAAATGAAAATCAGGGGTAGTGCTACAGAAGGACAGCTGTCTGACAACATTGAGAACATCTTGCACAAAAGCACTTTTACAGGAAGGCTAAATTCATTTCAGGAGTGAAAAATCGCTGCAGTTTGATGGCTCTCGGGTGTTTGTGAAGCTAGTTTTGGTGTAGAAGTTGTAGCGTCTGTATCATGATAATCCTCATTCTAACTTGTCCCTCTGCAGCTCTGTCTTTCACATACCTGTTGTTCTGCAACAGCCACTTATAAATTCTGTTTTAAAAACCAGTTGTTGTGCCCTTTGCTTCTAGTTTCTTATAGCCTGGGGAGAAAAAGAGCAGGTCCTTCTACCTGAGAAGGACCTTTTGAAGTGAAGGTTGCAGCTGGCATTAACTCTCAATCACATTAATTTTCAGGACCAAGAAGCGTGCGTGTGTCTTTGTCTGTCTGGCCCTGGAGCCACTGCTCTGTTTTGCTGGGGCTGTTGATTAGATGACTGTCCAGAGTGAAGAACAGTGTGCGTGTCCTGCGATGCAGCATCCCTCCTCGCCGGCAGATTAACCTGTGCTTGTTTTCTTGCAGAGAGGAAGCCAAGGAACCGGACTCCTGGAGCACCTTGTCCCACACTGTGCATTCGGGGGAATACAGCGTGAAGCACCACCGCGGGCTGGATGTTTACATGCTGACAGCTGAAGCCAAGGAAGGGGCAGCGGCCAACTTGGAGAGTGACATACGGCACCTTCAGATGCACATGCAGAGCCACCAGCACATGGTAAGGAAAAGGCTGAGATGATCAAAGAGAAGCAGAGCTGGCTGTTTTGCAGCCTGGCACCTGGGTAGGACTTACAGACAGAGGCACCCTTTGGGGGTGTGTTTTCCTACACATTTGCCATTGTCAAATAGGTGGACCCTGCCTATTTTTGTCTCGTTTGAGCAGAGGGGTATCTGATAAAGCTCTCAGAGGAGAAGCAGGCTTGGGGTGTGCAGTGCTGACTTTGCTCGGCTTCGTGGGTCCTCTCTGCTCCCAGCTTCTGTCTTCTCCATTAGACTGGGACCTGTTTGGATGGGCAGGGAAAACCTTCCTGGTGATATGCTGTCCCTCCAGCCTGTCTGTCAGCATAAGGCAGGCTCTGAAGTGAGGCTGGATGTGTGGGGGGTGAGCACGGTGGGTACGTCTCTGCTCAGATGGAAGGTTCAGGATCAGAGAGAAGACCAAGGGAACAGTGTCTGTGGCAGGTGATGGAGAAAACGGCTGTTCCCTGAGCACGTCGGTGTAGGACTCGGAGGATGAACCTGCCCCAGCCACGGGGGGTGCGTATGCAGAGTGGTGCCCTCACTGCGCTCCTCTCGGATCCCATGGCAGTCAGATGGAGGAGCCGTGAGGCTTTAGAAGGGCTTCCTCGTGATGCTTTACAATCAATGCCACAGGGTCTCAGTTGGGATGGGAAGGTGAAACAGCAGGACATTTCTGTACTGTGTCACAGAAACACCCTTATGTCTTGCACAGCTGGTATTGCTTGTGGATGTTCCTCATATATCACAGAGGCGCGAGATCTAAATGACAGGATATTTTTGTTCCTTTGACTAAGGAGGGGGAGAGTCGTCATCTGCAGACAGTGGGCTGGGGGGATGTTCAGAGGTATGGGCCACCCTGAGCTGTTTCAATCTTCCCTGGGTGTCTGAGATGTTAATTACTCCCAGTCTCAACAAGAACTGGTGGCAGGAGTGGCAAAACCTGGCTAACAGTGAAATCACTTCCCCTTTCCATCAAAAGACACTCAGACATGGCTGGCATATCCGTATGCTCGTGCAAATGCCAGATGCATACATTTTGCCTGACAATGAAATCAGAAGAGGCTATGTTTGGTCTTTTTCTTTCCAGCACTGCTTCGCTTCACATCTAATCTGATTTGAATTTGGAAAGCAGCCCTGTGATTATTTCATTTAGGTTCATTTAGGGTCGGTTGAAAGCCAGTTGGCTTCCTTTGGAGACTGCTCTATTTTTCAGGCTATCGGCAGAGGGTGATGGGGCTGCCGCGGCCCCTCCTTTTGAAAAACGTGCTTGTTCCCAAGCAAGCGTCGCTGGTGTCTGCGTCTGCCTGTCCTGGCTGCGTCGTCTGTGTCTGTCCGTCCTGGCTGGGAACCAGCAGCATGGTGTTGGTGCTCAGCTATGGGGTTGGAGCCACCAGACAGCTGGCACGCCGTTTGATCCTGTTTGTTTGCCCCTGCAAAAAATAGCTGCAGCCGGTGGGTGCTGCTGCACGCAGAGAGAGCCCTGCGTCCCATCCCTGGTGCCAGGCGATGGGTGGGGACGCGGTGCTGCCTGCCTCCGGGGCGAACCTGCCTTGGGATGCCTCAGAAATGGGGAACACTGACATAGGTGCCAGCATAGATGGAAGCT
This sequence comes from Trogon surrucura, assembly GCA_020746105.1. Taxonomy (NCBI): domain Eukaryota; kingdom Metazoa; phylum Chordata; class Aves; order Trogoniformes; family Trogonidae; genus Trogon; species Trogon surrucura. The sequence continues at coordinate 14,823,877 of CM036627.1, read as the reverse complement.
AGGTAGCAGGATTATTTTCAATAGGAGATGCGTGTTTAAATAAGAGATGCTTGGCAAACACCAGAAGGACGTTTGGTGGTCTGTGACTCAGTGGTGGTGTTCAGCGTTTGCAAACCTCGGCGTGTGGAAAGACGATTAAATGCAATATCCTCAGTGAGCAGTCATGATTCTAGCCACTATTTGTATGTGCAGTACCCAGAAGTTCCTTGTGATGGATCAGCTAACATATTGGCTCTTTTAATATTCAAGGAGAAAAGAAATGTTTAAGCAGGCTTCTTCGGCATGAAATTCTGTTTCTCTGTGACCTAGAGTCATAAACAAAATTCGCAGAGACCACTTCAAGTTAGAAAGCATGTACTTCTTGGAGCGTTTTTACAAATAAGTGCAAAACATAACAGATTTGAAATAGTTCTGTAGACTTTTCTATTTGTGGAGAGTCACAGACACTTAGTGAGAAACCAGCGTGACCTCCAAAAGCTAATGGTACAAAATCCCAAGCAAATCAAGGGTGGTCTGTGGGATGTGTATTGAAGGGTTGAGGTTGCTTCTTAGTTTAACAAGTCACTTTTTCAAAGATGGGAACACTGATATGCAGCAGAGAAGAGAATAAAAAAGGAGATGCTGGAGCAGACAGCTCTTTTAAAGTAAAAGTTTGATTGTATCAGAATACAAAATCTTGGGGGATCCTTGACAAAGCAGATGCTCTGGAAGAAAAATGCAGATTAGACTGGGATTGAGTATGTTGCTACTGTTCCACGATAATGCATGTATTAGTTTTAATAGTATGTCATAACTTTCAAATATTGATTTCCAATTAGGAAATAAATTTCAGATATTTAATTATGCATGCAGTTCTCCGGAATGGATTAGATGATTAGTTCGATCCTGGGGAATAGGAGGCAAGTCGTGGTGTTTGGACATCAGCAACCAATTCCAACGTCTGAAGCAACATTTCCATCGTTATAGAGAAAATTGAGCAGTGCTGATGAGAACTGAGGAGTGCCATCGGACAGGGATTTGAAGCTTCTCTTAAACAGCATTTGCTCAGGCCCCTTGGGACTAGGCTGGTGTATATTTGCATTATTTGGTAGACTGAACTCTGCTGTTTACTGATCTTGAATTTAAGTGCACTCAAGAAATATGACTACAAGTGCTTGAAGAGCAATTATAAAGATTACAGTTCTTCTTGGTGGTGGCAGATGGTGGCAGATGGTGTAACAAGGTGGTAGAGGGACACATTTTAGATTCAGGGTGTTCAGGTTGGCTGTTAGGAAAAAACTTCTTCGTGGGAGAGTGGTGTGGCATGGGAACAGATTGCCCAGAGGTGCGGTGAGTCCTCCATCATTGGAGCTTTGGGTGACTTGGCAAGATAAAGTCATGGCTGACCTGGTGTTGCATTGGTGATAGTCCACCTTCAGGCAGGAGGTTGGACTAGATGACCTCCAGATGCTCTTTCCAACCAGCGTTTCTGTTATTCTGATAATTTCAGTATTACTGCATATCAGAACTGACATGTAAAATGCCCACTACAATATGTTTGTAGCTGTCCCAGGTGATGCCACATAAAATATACAGAGGGAGCAGGAGTTGCATCCAGTAGGGTTATGTGCATATAGGTCTTGTAGATGATGGATATGGTGTAAATGTGTGACAGAGCAAAATAATGTATTTTTTGTTTGTTTTTTGTCTTGTTACAGAGTTTAAGGCAGCAGGCGGAGCCTGTACTGGGAGATCCTGGGGGCAGCTGTACTAAAGGAGCAGAGCCAGATGGTCACCCGACCACAACCTCTCAGAGCCCAGAAGTGGCACGAGAAGGAAGGCAGGACATGGAGCAGATCGCAGACCGAACCCTCCAGGAGATGGAATGCAACAGCCAAAGTTTGGGAGCATTTAATGATGAGCCAAATGACTTGCTGAGCCTGGGGGATGTAAAGAACCCAGAATGCTTCTGTGAAAGTAAACATACAGCGACGTTGAGGAAAAAGGAAGAGGAGGGGCCAACTTCTGCTGAAGCCTCTGGGACTATATCAGATGAGAGGGACTGCACAGCGAGCCTGTGTAGGAGTGTAAACGGTGCCGTAAATCTTCCATCCTGTGGAAATACAAATGAGGAAGCTGGAATGACATCTGCTGGAGTTGTTCTGGATCAAGCTGGCTTGAGTGGTAAAGATAGTCCTCATCAGGAAGCGCCAGCTGCCGAGGAGCGTGCAGCTGACAGCAGCGTTGCTGTGGTTGAAACTACAAGCAAAGCCCCAGCTTTCCTGGAGGGCTTGGATGAGGCTATGGGCCAGACTGAATGCAGGAACTGTACAAGTGCAGCTGAGAGGGCTGTGGGCCAGCAGCAGGTAGAGGACAGGGTGACTGGGGCCACTGAAAGGAGGGCTGCAAACCTAGAAGAGCAATCACCAGCTAAAGAAGAATCAGCCAGTGCTGCTCAGCCCTTACTCTGCGGTTTTAATGGCATGGGGAGTGCAGATGGGGACGACAAAAGTGTGGGAGTGGTACCGCCGTGTGACGGTACAGATGCTGACGGCGGCACTGGCGATGTCTCCACTGACCTCTGCAAGACCGGCGATAGCAGAGAGACTGGAGCAGACTCACGCACTGATCAGGTAAACAGTGACTTAGAAAGCCAAGGCGATGCCCATGTCACGGCGAGGCAGGATGTCACCGCGAGCGCTGTGGCAGCATTGCCAGCAGTGAATGGGGTAAAGGTTCCCACATGTACATCAAAACCTGGTCCTGTTTTGGAAATCCATGGCAGCGGGAAGCAAGAAGGGCTGGTGGAAGCAGAATGCACAGATGAAAAATCCAACTTGCCCTCCCTGAAAGAGGAAGCTGACGGCCCTGATGCTAAACCTGAAGACGATGTTGATGGATCTACCCAAAGCAGTGCAGAACCCACGTGTTGCCAGGAAAGCGGTGAGACCACTGAATGTGCAGCTAAAGCAAAGGAGAGCAGTGAAGCCTGTGAAGAGATGTCAGCAGGAACTGATACCATCAGCAGCAGAAATGGAGGAAGCGCAAATTCTGCAGGCGGGAGTCAGGAAGTGGCGAGCTGTCACCCTGCTGCTGATCAAACTGTCATTGAAGCTAAAATGGGCGGCGGCTTAAAACCAGACGCTGCTCAAGAGAGCAAACGTGAGGCTGCACCTCTCCCTCCGGAGACTGTGAGCACATGCCTGGCAAAAAAAGACCCTGCCCAAACCGAAGCGGAGATAGCAGAAAGTGCTTCGGAGCAGGAGGGACCAAGCGGGGAGATGAAATCACTTGTTCCCCTACGCAAAGGAGAGGGCCTGGCTGTGAGGCAGGAGGGAGATGCTGCAGTGGCACCTCCCGGGCAGGAGGCAGCTCTGCAAGGTAATGACCCTGCACTAGCTCCGTGTGCCAAGGGCACAGACTGTGTGGAGGATAATTTAATAGACACACCCACTGGAACTCCTAATGAAGAATCTAAACAAAACCAGGAAGCGGCGGTGGCGGTGACAGGCTCGGCAGAGCCTGCCCAGCAGCACAGCGAGGAGCATGGCGGGGTAGCTGCTGGAGCTGGCTGGCCTGGGGACCATGCAGGGGGTGAGGGCTCTCTGGAGCAAAGCCTCTCGCAGCCGGCTGAAGGAGGCACAGCTGAGCCTGGGCAGGAGACTTGTGGAAGTGCCAGGGAGCCGATTTCGTCAGAGGAACTTCTTGGTGCTGTTGGGAAACCCTGCAGTCAGGGGCAGCCTGCGGCAGGTGGCAGCGATGTGGATGCTGGGCTGAAAGGGACAGTCCGTGCCGAAGAAGCGCACGAGGCGGGGGCGGTGGGTGCAGAAGGCGCCATGCACGGACCTGCATCAGCAGGGGAGTCACTGGGTGCGGAGAGCGACCCTTGTCCAGATGTGGGGCTGAACCAAGAACATGATCCCAGTCAAACCCAACAACAGATATCCCCACAGAGCAGCACCCCCGACGCTTCAGAAACGGGAGCCCTGAGTGATGCCTGTGAGGGTAAGGAAGTGATACGGCCGGTGACAATAACCCCTGTCCCAGCATATCCAGAGGAGCAGGAGGATACGGAGAGTGTGCTCCCCCGGGCAGCGCTTCAGCCCATCGCAGAGGAGCCTACGTGTGACAGCGACTCCAGCACCGACACCGTTTGTCCAGCCAGTGAGAGTGATGCTGTGAAAGCTGCTCAGGAGGAGGTCTTGGCTCAGGCTGGTGGAAAGCAAAGCCAAGCTGTACCTGAATCGCCCTTCTCACCGTGTTCAGGCTGTTTACATACTGTTGAGTCACTGGAACATGCGGCAGTAAAGAATTTGGTTTCGGCAGATGATGGCTCCTCTCTGGATAAAGTTCCTAAAATGGTAAAAAGCTTTGATGCAGTGGTTTTTGCAGCAGAGACACCTTGTTCCCCTCAGTTGCCAGCTGCAGAAAAAATGGGGCTTGAGCCCCAGGCTACAGAGGATGTGGGAGCCAGCCTTAACGGAGAAATGGATTTAAGTTCCTCAGCAAAGAAGAGGAACGTCAGCCCAACAGTGCAACGACCTGCGCCTGTTACAGGTAGGAAAAGTTAATTGGTTTTCCTACTTTTTAGTCTTCCCTTTGTAGATGTCTAGCATCTCATCAACAAAGCAAGGGAAATAAGAGCATGAGGCCTGCCTTGCAGAGGAAGTGTAGGCGTGTGGGGTTTTTCTTCTGAGAAAGAAGAAATCTGAAGTTACATATTAAAGCTTTAGAGTTCACATGCATGTTGCTTGGCTGGCCCTGGAGGTGAGGACAGGGCACCATCTCCTATGAATTTGTGCAGAAGAATTTCTAGCACGTGAATCCTCCCTGGAGAAGGAATGAATGGGAGGGAGCTGGCTGGATTACTGTATCTTCAAGTTACACGCTTTCGTCTGGGCCTGAAGGTTTATTTCCTTAGCGCTATTCCTTTGCTTCTGCCCTTTATTTTTCCTAAAATGGAGTCAGAGGGTACAACCAGGGTTCTCTTGCATTTTCTTTGCTCGTCTCCTTGACACAGCTGCCAGTGTCCTTCTGAACTGCGCAAAGCCACTTCCTAATTGGCGGTATTAGGTCATTTAAAAAAGCCAGCAAGCCCTACCCCCACCGCCTTTTCCGGGCTGCAAAGCTTTTTTGTTGGGCAGAGCAGCCGGTGGTGTTTTCCAGCGCGTTTAAGTGGTGCAGGAACTCAGATGAACTCAGCTCATCGGCGTTCCCCGCGGAGGAGCGGTGATGGGGGAGAGCGGTGGGACTTGGGGTACAGCGTAGACGTCTGGCGCCCGTGTGACAGGAGCTAATAGAAAACGTCACCAGGTAACTTCAAAAAGGGGAAATAAAGGGATAAGTTGAATGAAAGGGAAATGGGCTTGTTACTGCAGCCTGGAATGAAATTGTAGGTGAATTTCCTACTGAAGCATGGAGCTAATCTGGTCTGTATATTCCACCTGTTTTGGCAGCTGTTAGGTGGAAGCAGCTGAACTTTAGCAGTTGCCATTTTTTTCTTCGCTATGAGAAAATGATTCAGTGCCTTTCCCAGCACTGAGCAAACAAACCAACAAACAAAACATTTAAACAATTAAAAAAAAAATAAAAAATGAAGTTGTGAAGCTATAAAGCTCTTTCACTGCTTTAATACTGGGAGCCATTTCTTCAGTCTAAGAGCAGAATGGGGTGATGGCAGAGGATCTGTTCCGATACGTGATAGCAGAATAACTTGGGGCAGAGGAAAGGATTGATTTGGGGGGAAGGGAGCGATGGTAGGTCCAGCGAATAATTAGTTTTTATTTATTGAGTTCGGGATTTTTAGAAAGCATATGTGTCTAGAGGTAACTACTGAACATTATTCGGGTGATCGTTAGTAAATAAGCAGAAAGATTTAAAGGTGGATTAGAAAGCTATTTTCAGGAAGAACCTATTTCAGTGTTGTGGTGGACTGACAGTTCAACAGGCTGGGAGTGGCTGTAAGTCAATACCTTGCTGAGCCCCTTTCTTCTGGGAGCCTCCTGGCTCCATCCATACAGCCCAGGTCTTTATCTCTGCATGGATTCTTGGAGGCGTGGTGTTGTCTAGGTGAGGTTTTAAAAGGAGAAGCGGCAAAACGGGTGAATAAGAAAGTGACTGAAGTAGGAACGTAATATTAAGGCAGCATTCTGTGTTAGGGTATGGAAAGGAAGGGAAAAAAAGGAGGTGATTTAAAATACATAATGATTTAAGGCTAAAAGATCTTGGAATACAATGGTCTGACCTCTCCGTAAGGAAGACTTGTTTATTTGCAGTGGGATGATGCACAATGTCACTTTAGGATTGCTTTGAGGCGAAACGTTAGGGAAGCCCAAATGAAATACTAGCTTAAAGCAGAGACAAGCAACTGCTATGAGTCCTAGCTCACTATTTGAAATATTTCTGAAATTGACTTTCTGTAAAGCAGCGTCTGATATGGCAGGAATCCAAGAGAGTAAATTTATCGTTTATTAGTATTGCTGTGTACGTTCTTTCTGTTGATGCCTAAGCTTTGGGTACCTCATTTTGTGTACTTGTTCAGTGGCAACCTTCAGTTCTTTGTGTCAGTGCTGCAGAGCTTTCATAGAATCATTCAGCTTGGAAAAAGACCCTTTGGATCATCGAGTCCAACCATTAACCCTAGTCTACAAAGCTCGCCTCTAAATCATATCCCCTAACACATCTAAACGGCCTTTAAACACATCCAGGGATGGATGCCCACCTCCCTGGGCAGCCTATTCCAATGTCTGACTACTCTTTCTGTGAAAAAAAATTTCCTGATGTCCAGTCTAAATGTACCCTGTTGCAGTTTGAGCAAGTCCCTTTTGTTCTATCGCTAATTACCCGTGAGAAGAGACCTGCAGCCTGGGTTTGTGCAGACTACTTTGTAGTCACACAGGAGTCGTCAGTGCTCGGAATGAATCACATCAGGTTTTTTGATAGACTACAATAAAGCTTTCCCAAAGGAAGCGTAGGTCATGAGGCCATTTCTCGGAAACGTGTGTGGTCAGAGGGTTTATTGTCATGCTGTTTTATCAAAGGTGTAACTTGCCATTACTCCAAATCATGGAGCTCTTCACTTTTTTAACTTGTATTGTGAGGTTGCTCCCAAATATACACCTGGTTGTCTCATTGCTTCTACTTGGTTTCAGCCTACCCTCAAAGCAAAGATGTCAAAAGGCTAAATTGCCTTATCCAGACAATTGCTGACTGATCACAACACTGGAGGAAGGTGATGAAGCTAGAAGATCTTATGGCAGCTCCTCATGCTGTTAGCTTTAGACTCAGAACTGCTTTACAGCTGAGTAATGGGTCCTGCAAGCGCGTTATTTGCAAGTGAGGCAGACAGAGGCTACTCATTAAAAAAGCAGGCAGTTAGGGTGTGAAATCATACAACAGCAGCCAGGCCAGGTGAGAAGAGAAGAAATGGCACATGTATATTCTGACAAAACACCTAGTAGATGCAGCTTCTCGGCAGAAAGTGACCTCCACAAGGTTAGGTATCTCTTGTAGATCTCAGCCTTTAGAGAAAACATTCATTGCCAGATGAAAGAATGTCATCTTATTTTGATTTTTACCAGTCTTCACCTCATTCTCTTCAATGACATTTTCCCTGTGGAAAAGCACTTAGTACAATTTATTTTCCCCTGTTAGAGCAGCAGGATGAACCAATAACAAATGTCACAAACGATGCCTCACACGCAATAAGGTGCTTTATGCCCCGGAGACCTCTGTGATAACCTTATTAGTGCTTTTCATCCGAGATGTGTTTTTTAACAAAAGATGAAGAAGAACCAGCAGAGTGCAAAGAATTGTCCCTTTGAATTTCATCCTGACATGTCTTTGTCATCTGGTTCTTACTCAGCACGGAGAATCACTACACTGTTTGCTTCTCCCATCCGCACACAGCTCACCAGAGGTTTCTTCCCGGTGTGTTCTGTCTTGGGACCAAGATCTCAACCATCACAACATTGCCGTGATGCTGAGCAGACCTTGTCACTACCGTGATCTCTGCTTTGCTGACAAATGGGACTCTCAGAAATTGGTAGAGCTACCTCTGATCTCTGAGAGTCTGCCCACAGGCTCGTCTAACTGAGACCAAACCACGCCAATTTGAGTTTACGATGTTGGGTTAGTTTATCAATAGAACATTGCAAAAAAGAGTAGTCTCAAAATCAAGTTTGAATTTTGATGTCAATGGAAAACTGTTGGTGACAGTTGTTACAGCCATTTCCCCTTGAAGATGACAGGCTCCTCCTGTGAAATCCCTGAACGGGTAAACTTGCTGCAAACATATGTTGCCCTTAAGAAGGCGTTGTCATCCATCCAGTGTTTGTTTTTAGTAGAAATGAGAGAGGGAGCAGGATTAGAGGAGACTTTAGCCCTGACACAGCCACTCTCCATCTGGGTGGCTTTGGTCAAATCACTTCACTCCTTTAAAAGTGTCCTGTGTGTCATGCAAGTCATTAGCTTAGGGTTGAAAGAGTATTATTAGGATGTTGACTTTATGCCAGGAAAAGGTATGCGGAGGGAAAGCCCAGGGGAATGGTGACTAATGAAAGCTTTGCTGGGCAGAGAAAGCAGCTGCAACGGGATGTTTGTACCGGTGTGGCAGTGACACCCTCATGGGAGCAGGAAGAAGGGAGAAAAGTCAGCTGGGACTTTGGAAGCTCCAGCAGAACAGGGCTTGCCTTGCTAGTCCAGGGACCTAATAGTCATTTGCAACACACTGAAGGTAGGCTGGATTTTGTGAGGTGGTGATATGTTATTTTTTTTTCCCCACACACACACTTAAAATACTTGTTGAGAGGAGGCAGGGCTGTTTTCTTGCATTATCTTTGGGGCTGTGGTAAGAAGAAAACCAGCAAAAATGTGGTTATTTAACTAGGTGAACAGAAGCCAAGAATATACATGCAGATGTGCTGAGCCCCTCACCTAGAGCTTTTCAGGAGTTTTACCCAGTGCTTGCTGCTGTTTCATAGTTTCCTTCAGTCCCAGACACGATGGTTGTTAAAACTAATAACAAGCAAGCAGCAAAGTCAGGAATGAAACCAGATGTTGGAAGTCAAATGGACTTGTTGAAGGAGTTTTGGGGTTGGCTTTACTTTTTTTTTTTTTCCTTTTTGTGAGACGGGTTTGAATAAACAGAGGAATATCAGCAGCGCTGAAAGAACTTTGTGTTTAAATTGCCTGTGCAAACCCTCTGTTTTCACAGGGAACTTGGAAATGAAAACTGAAGATGAGGTGGATTTTCTGAAAGATCGCAACGAGAGCGCGGCGCACGAGGAAGCGGTGAGTGCCACTGAGGCGTTGTCACCTTGCCTTTTCCGGTGCTTTTTAAACAAACACAACGGCTGCTGCAACCACTGAACCTGCCGGGGTCCTGTCTGGAGCCTTTGCAGAGCTGAACGGCTCCTGTCACCCTGACTTGGCTTTCAGCCTTTTAGAAATAGCGCAGACTATTTAGACCTGCCATTTTTCAGCTGCTGGATTAAGCCGCGTTTATGTTACAGAATCGTGTTTGTTATAGAATCATGTTTGTTACAGAGTCATGTTATAGAATCATGTTGTCTCAGTTGGTGACATAGAGATTGACCCAAAAAGTCTCACGTGTGGCGGCGGGGCTGTATCCAGATTCGTACATAGTTTGATAAAAGCGATGCCCTGGAATGCGCTCGGGGTTGGCGGTGCCTCCGGGGGGCTGGCAGTGACCCCGAGGTGCCCACACGTGTGCGGTCCTGGTGAGTGTCTCCATCTCCCATCACAGTTTGTCCTTCCGGGGAACCTTTGGCAGAGGGGACCATGGCTGCAGTCGATGTTGGTGCGTGCACAGGCTCCGAGGTCTAAAGACGTCGCTGGCTGGGAGCGTTAGTGCCTTTGCTGGGAGAAAAATGGCTAATGGGAAGATACAGAGGGATCAAATGTGGGGGGAGACCCCATCATTTCTCAAGTTGGTGAAATGATATAAAAAGGTCGTGCCAGGGATCAGAAATCAGCTGGTATTGTTTTCTGTTATTTATGCTTTGCCATATTTAAGGATTGTCTATGATTTTAAAAAAAGTGAGTATTTGGCTTGATGAGAACGTTGTTTTGGTTTAAAGCAACCTTAATACATACTCTGGTTTACCAAGAGCGGGGATTTTGCTTTTACCTTTCCTACTGGATTTAAATTTGCTCCTTTATTTTATATGTAGTTTCTTGTTCCTGAAAAAGAGAGTGTTTTGTAAACTGACTTGCTCGCAGCCGGTGCACGTTGCTATTGAGCAGCTGTGTTTGTGCGTTAGCATATAGTGACGAAGCTGTTAGGAGAGAAAATATTGCGGGATGGGTTAACATTGGAGGGTGGAGCACCACAGAACCTTGCTCATCCCGCAATGAAGCTCTTTAGGCAGCAGAACAGTCTTGCCAAAGCTTGTAAGAAGATCAGGTTTATTAAGTTTTTAACAAGTTAAGGCTTAATTTCTGTAGCTGTTTGCTTGGCGAGTTAGTCAGAGACTAGAGCAAATAACTTTACAAGCTAAAATTTGTGCCATCTGATAAGCAAGTCTTTTGTTACTGGAATGCATGAAAGTAAAGATGCTGCTGATTTTTTTTCCCCAACCTTTTATTACAGATAATTTTCATTGCTAATACTTAGGTATCTGGTAGTAAAGTGAGAGATCTTTAGAAAATGCAAATTAAGGCACTGCCCTTTCCTTTCAAACAGAGAAAAAAGAAAAGAAACTGATTGAATTTGGCTTGCATTTGCATCTTTTACAGGCATATTTTGATGTCTTGTATGTGTGCTTTCTTCTCTTCTTCCTCTCCCTCCCACCCCGTCAAACACCTCTTTAGAAATCTGGCTTTTCTGGTGCAGGAGTGGGAGTGCCAGGGAAATGGAAAGTTTGCTGCAAGACTGACAGGGTTTCCCGTTGCTAAGTTCAATAGAAACAAAATAACAACTGCGCTATATTAAGGTCTTTTTAAAAAAAAAAAATAAAAAAAAAATCTTATAAATAGCGCTTAATTCATAGGTGTAGGTTGGGTGGGGAGTTGGCTGGTGAAAGCCATGGTGAAGTGTGCATCTCCTGCCCCGTCCTGTCCCTGCTTTATTTAGTGCTGACTGTTTTTGTAACCAGAAGTCTTTTAGGTGCTAGTTGCCTTCTCATTACAGAGCCATTTTGTGGTTAGCAAAAGTGGTTTTCGTAACTTGTTGCAAATGGAAATGTTGTTGCTTGCACCTGGTCAGGAGCTGCAGGTATTTCATAGCTTCACAGGTGCTGTCAGGAATTTGGGACCTTGGGAGCTGTGTTAACTCCTGTTTTGTCTGTCAGAATTTTGCACAATGTTATTTGTAAATATGCAATGTGGAAAGCTGTTTATATGCACGGGTTATTAAAAAAACCAGTCAAACGGAACAACCCACCACGTTGTGGGACCTAAGAAGCGAAACTTGTAGAGTACAGTCAGGCCAGATGACAGTAAGCTTGAGCGCAGGGAGAAGAGAAGGGGGAAAATTCCTTCCAGTAAGTTGGTTTCTGCAGGCTGAGAATTAGCTGGATTTGTGATGCCAGTATTACATTTAGAAGATTGCATGTGCTTCCCGCTGTAGTTGTTTCAGAAGACTTTGCCTGAGAGAGGCTCTTGCGTATGGCATGGAAAAGCTGCAGCTGAAATTATTTAGGAAAATAATGGTTTCTGGGGTTATAAGCACTGAAAAGAAAATAATGGAAAAAATGTTTTTTTCCAAAGAAAATAGGTCTTTAAAGTGTCTTTTTCTTAAATCTCCAGAATGTCTTCTCAGACATTGCATTTGTTCAGCTATAGAAATTCTGTGACCAGAATTACCGAAGCTTCTTTCACATTGGACAGTGGGTACTCATCCTGCTGAAGACTCCCCTGGTCCTTATCTTCCTTCTTTGTTTGTGGCTCTTGAGTGGAGCTGGGGTAATAGCCTGATGTGATCTATTAAAATTAGACTTTAGCATTTTTTTAAATTGAACAACTTTAGCTTCTTAACTCTGATGAGAAATCCCATCTGGCTTCTGCATACTGTGACATTGATATAATTTGGAAATTGTGCTTAGTGGCTCCAGCATTATGAAAGTAAAGTGGCGATTTCAAATTAACTGTACCCTGATGTTGATCCCAGAAATCGGTTACGATTCATGATTTGCTAAATCTTTGTCTTGATGTGGCAGGATGGATAAGGTTGCACTGGTGGGTTCATCTGATGGCTTTGATTGTCTGAGCCTGTGACTGACAAATTCGTAACTGGCTGACCCCAGAAAGAGAGTTCACTGGAAATGGCCTTTTCATTGTATTTATTAATTTCATTAGTTAGTTCCTATTGAATTTAATGCATCCTAGCTTTATCACATGAATTAGTTTTTAATTAATGTCTGTATTTCCAGAAGTTGCAACCTGCCAGATAAACATCGCATTTCTAAATACCTTCACAGAGAAAAAAGCTTGGAAAAAAATTTGCACTTTCATCTCTCCACTGATCCAAGTAGTCCAGTAATGTGTATTGTATCAGGGTCGCTTGCTGGGGGAAAACTCACAATATTTTCTGTCATGGTTTGGAAGATGGAAGTATGTTTATAACACTCTTGCATGATGTCAGCTTGGGAGGGGCTGCAGGCACTTGGGAGAACAGGGTCAGAGTTCAGAGTGACCTTAAGAAATTGGAGAGTGCATCCAGATAAGAGGTAAAAGCAGCCACGGGGTGCTTCATTTGCAAGGGAGAAATCAAAATGCACATTTACTAAATCATGTTGAAGCTAGAGAGAGATGGATAGAAGAAGACTGAGGATTCTTAGTGGACCACAAATGAATCATCAGCTAGAGGCTATTGCAAAACAGACAAATCTTGTTTTGAGTTATATTGAAGGAGTGTTCTCCGTGAGGTGTAGGAGGAGACTTACTCATGTGTGGCACTGGAAAGGCATCATCGCTGTCACTGAATCCGGTTTTGGGTGCCCTTCTCCAAGGAGGACACAGTCATACTGGAAAATGTCCAGAAGGAAACAACAAGAAAAGATTAAGAAACGTGAGAAGAGGTTGAAGGAATTAAATTCAGTGCAACAAAAAGAAAATTATTGTGCAATCTAGCAGTCTGCCAACATGTAATAGTGGTTATTAAAGTCCCGGATTTCCATGGCAGCTTAACTTACTGATTTGCTAATTTGGCAGGATGATTTAGACTGAATGTTGAGAAAACATCCTGTTATCATTGTGAGACTGTGGCAAGACCACCTAGGGAGGCTAGGAAACCTCCTCCTCTGGGGTTTGTTACAGATAAGATAGGTGATACTCTGTCGGGACAGAGTCCCAGGTCTGTTGTTGCCCATCACTGTTGGTCTGTAGCTCCCAGGTTTGTGCCTCGCTGAACAGGGAGAAGAGGAAGGAGCAGCTTGGCTGGAACTGGCAGCGTGTGCAAAGAAGGGGGACACAGGTGACAGAACTGTAGGAGATGGAGGTGGGAAGAGAGGATGTGTTGGACTGGGTGAGAAAGGGCTTGCGGGGCAGAGGAAAGACCCACAAAGCATTGAGATGAGTACTGGGATGAACACTAGGTGTGAAGGATCCGGAGATTTTCTGTCCCCCCCCAGCTGTAGTCTTCCATGTTTCTCTTCCCTGCAATTGGCAGATAAGGGGAGAAGATTATGGCTAAGGTGTGCTGTGTCGTCCCCGTGTGGTGGCTGGTCATTAGGAGGAGAGCCTGGTGCTGGTTGTTGGCCAAGTCAAGTAGTAGACAGATGCTTCTCAAAACTGCTGAACCTTGTTGGTGACCCAAGGCGAGAGGTTCTTGTAGTTCATGAGGCTCCAATTTATTTTCTTGGAAAATTACTTATTTAACAAACCACTCACCCCAAGGATCTGCCGAAGTCCAGGTTGTCTGCACACTGAAGGCCATTTCCTCCACCTATGGGGTGCTGATTGCAAATCCGTGTTTTCCGAAGGGCCGCAGGACAGCGTGGGACTCTTTGCAGCAGCTTGAGCAATTTCAGAACGAGTGGTTTAGAAATAAATCAGAGCAGGGTCTGGTGGTGGAAAGTGCAGCCTTTACAGTAGGCTGCGTCCTCCCCCTGCCTCTTTAAAATCACTCGTGTAACTCTCTTTGTAAATGTTGTCCCGTAACTAGAGTAAACATTGAAAAACCCAGCCAAAAAGGAGCCTGCCCTAAGCCTGGCATTAGTGACATAAAGGGTGACACACACCCATCAGGTCAAGGCTTTGGGCTAGTCATCTGCAAAATCCTTTCTCACACCCACCAGCATCCTGTCGTTGCCCTGGGTGCTCAAAGCAGAGACTGGAGAGATGTAGGAGGAACTTGTGTCAGACAGTCGGTCAAGCCCTGAGTAAATTCATTGCTCGCCCTGCGTTTCGCTGTCTGTTCTGCGCGTCGCTGAGTAAGCCTCTGAGTCCATGGTACAGGCTGCAAGGAGCTAGAGTAAAAAGCAGGGGGGTAAGAAAAGGAAGAAATTGAAACCAGGCCGGGATTTTCTTTTGGCTTTTGCTGTTACTCATGCTTTGAGATCCCGAGCAGGAAGACGTTTATACAGCCATTGTGGCAGGCTGTTTTGTCCTACTCTTTGTTTCTCTGAGTGCTGCAGTTCCGATGCCTTTTTCTCCCGAACGCTGCTAATCCTCAGCTCGAGATGGTTGTTTCCAAGCTCAGTCACAGGATTCACGGATGTTAGCGAGAGAGGCAGGAACGCAGACACTGAGCCAAATCCCTGACTTGGTGCAAAGATGCTGCTCCCAGGTTTGGCTCTGGGCGAGCCTGCGGCAGGACGGCGCAGATGAAGGCGCCCGTGCCACCCCCGCAGCTCGCTGTGGCCGCAGAGCTTGTGCTGGCCCTGCTTGTGCTAGCCCTCGCTGGGCTCTAGAGATGGTGAGTTACTGCTCCTCCCCTACGCCTTCCCTTCCAGCCACCACAACGTTTTTTAGAGGCAAGGATTGCTGCGTGTAGCCCCAATACTCTGTTTTTTCATCATTTCTGAATTTCATCTAATAAAACATCTGGCTCTGCCATCCTCTCAGTAACAGTTGCAAAGGAAGTTTATCCCTCTTTTTTTTCACACTTGTTGTTAAAAGCATCCAAGAGCTGCCTGCAATTTTATTTACCATCTGCAAATACTGTTGCCTCCAAGGCAGAGCTGTGTATATATTCCTGCGGTAGTTTTGAGGTGGATGCAGATTAAAGACAACTGGTTAATAATTACAAATCTTCTGCGATGCTTGCTTTTGGCTTGCTTCAGACAAAGGGGCTCAGTCACACAAATTATTTAACATCGGTGTATTTAACAAGCTTTCTAAGGCCCTTTTTAGGATCAGAACTCCATGCTTTCACAAGTTCATAAAACACGGAGCTAAAAGATTTTCAGCATAGAAAATCCTGGGTTTGGAGTTCTCTTGCAGTGGTTAGGTACATTCATTTTTTATGCAGTCATGGAAGTATGGATCCATAAAATAATGAATGTATAAGACTTTTACTGTAGCAAAGGAATGCTGGCATTGAACGTTGTACCTTGAGAAGGAAAAATACTGTGCTGTTTTTGAATGGCTCAGTCTCCTGTATCATATGGATTCTTTTATTTGTGTTTGACATCTCTTAAAATTTTGTGGTGTAACTGTTGTAGGGTAGACATGGTTACCGCACACTAAAGTCCTGGTTTAAATATAGAGGAAATTAAGATGATAACATGGGAGACCAAATGTGGACTTTTGGTGGAGACTGCATTATTACGACAAATGGGTACTTTGGTGTATCACATCACTGGAGAGGTTCTCCTTCCCCTCTACTCTGCCCTGGTGAGGCCACATCTGGAATATTGTGTCCAGTTCTGGGCCCCTCAGTTCAAGAAAGACAGAGAACTGCTGGAGAGAGTCCAGCACAGGGCAACTGGGATGATTAAGGGAGTGGAGCATCTCCCTTATGAGGAAAGGCTGAGGGAGCTGGGGCTCTTTAGTTTGGAGAAGAGGAGACTGAGGGGTGACCTCATTAATGTTTACAAATATATCAAGGGTGAGTGTCAGGAGGATGGAGCCAGGCTCTTCTCGGTGACAACCACTGATAGGACAAGGGGTAATGGGCTGAAACTGGAACATAAGAGGTTCCGCTTAAACTCGAGAAGAAACTTCTTCTCAGTGAGGGTGACGGAACACTGGCACAGGCTGCCCAGAGAGGCTGTGGAGTCTCCTTCTCTGGAGACATTCAAGACCTGCCTGGACATGTTCCTGTGTAGCATAATCTAGGCATTCCTGCTCTGGCAGGGGGATTGGACTTGATGATCTTTCGAGGTCCCTTCCAATCTCTAACATTCTGTGATTCTGTGAACCTCTACCTAGCTTCATTCTGATATTTTGGAACCCCACAATGCACAGAAGCCAATGTTTATGTTTTTCTGTAGAGTTACCTTTTTTGCAGTTCATTGTAGTTATATAGCCTTAGAGAAAAACCTTGTTAATAAGAGGAATAGGATTTTGATTCTGTTAGCGTACATTTGTTCTGGTGTTCCAGTGAGGAGTCATGGACTGGTGTTTCAATTCTCTTGTCATCCTACACTAACCACTGTCCCACACTGCAGGGGTTTTTAAGTAGGGTCGTGATGGAAAGGGCTCGGGACTGTGAAACAAGAATAGATGGTTAGTGTTGCAATAAATGATTAAAATATATTAGTCTATACAGAAGGACCGTGTGATTTGGTATCCAAGCATACGATATCTAAGATAAAAACACTTGACTGTGAAGGGAGTGGGTTTGGCTGAGCAGAGGCAGCTGCAAGTCAGAATTAAAAACCCCAGGGATAGAGCGTTGCTGTTGTGTTTAGCCATGGTCAGCCGTAGCTGTCCTTTCTGTCATGGTAGCAAATCCATAAAAACTTTCAAGAAGAGGAAACTCGTGAATTTTGGTAGAAGAATTGGTCACACCAAAGAAGAGGCGATGTCTCCAGATGCAGGTCCTGTGAAAAGCCTGTGGACAGCAGTGCCTTTTGTTGGGAGCCCTGAGCAGGTAGGCGTAAGGGATGAGAAGAGAGTTTCTTCTCACTGCTGCTTGCCTCCGCCGTTGCTGTTTTTACTCCTGTGGTCTGTGTTTTGGGCTTCTGCTTTGGAATAACCCCGACATGGAGGCTGTAAGAAAAATGTGACAGAGTTTTGCAATAGTTTAGTAAATTATACTTGATCAGCTGTATAGGTATTAGCAGATGGGAGCAAATCCTAAACCAGGCTTTCTTTTGCACTTGGTCTCTCGCAGCTAACAGTTCTTCTTCCGCCTTCTCTTTCTCTTTCACTTATGCATTGCATTTGTGCCTAAATAAGCCTGTGTTTGATGTAGCTAACCTAACCTTCTGATTGTCTCCTTCCGCAGGGGCTAACTTAGCTACTCCCTGCCTTCTTGCTTACCGTGTTTCTCATCTTAGTGCCAGCGATGTACTCGGTGAAAATGAAGGCAGTAGCTGTGCCCAAGAGACTAATCCGAAAGACAGAGCCAGTATTTCTGGATTATCTCATTTAGTTTCTCTTCTGTTTGTGTAGTTTGAAACAGAGGAATTGTTGCTAGCCTGTGTTTAACCAGAGTTATGCTGCTCTCCTTTCAGATCTGCAGAAGGACTGATCCTTGGCTTATGATTTTCTCAGCCTGGTTACACACCACTTCTCCCTAAAGACTTTGCCTTGATACCTCTGACTTTACCCTGATGCCATTACAGCCACAATAATAGTAGTTTCACCTTATTTATGCACTTAGGTATTTGGGGGCATATTCTTACCTGCTGGAAGCACAGCACCTTGATCACATGCCATGTGCCTCCTTGTACGCAAACCCTGTTTTTGCAAGTACCATGGCTTGGGGTCTGCCCATCTCTTACCAGCTGGCTCTCTTATACGTTGTCCTTCCAGCTGGTGAGATAAGAGGCAGGAACGTGAAGCCTCGCCCTCACTAACTCATTAGTCTGAGCCCTGGTACTGAGTCTGCTTAGCATCAAGTGACTTGTTTTTCTTCTGTCTGAGGCTGTACTTACCTCCATAAATCACAAGAAGATCATAATCCTGACTTACTTGACACTGAATTTTTGCATGGTTTCTTAACACAGCTGGACGCACTGAATTCCTGAATGTGGTTGTGAGGGTTATTATTTCCAAAATATGCATTTTCAAAGGCTGGAGGTGCAGTTCTCTGAAACGTTGCTTTCAGTCTGAGATCTTGTGCTTGGGAATGTCAAAATCTCTTCTTCCCTTCAAAAATTTTTTACTTCAGATCACTTTAGTTCTTACTAAAGGCATGGACAGGGGTGGGCTGTGGAGTCTGTTGAGATTGAAGAAGTGTTTTTTGGTGTTTTGTTGCACTACTATTTATTTTTTTGTAACTCACTGACCATAACAAAGGTAGGAAATGTGTACTTACCTGCTTGCCCAGGAGGAGGTGAACAAGTGTTAGCTTAAAATGCCTGCATATAAGGGATAAAAAAAGAGCAGTAATGTACCTATTTGGTCCTTTTAAAAGAGAAAGAGAGTTGCTTACACCATTTCCAAATACTGCCAGCTGTAGATGCCTGAAGGGAGGCATTGACACTAAAGGTTGGGGTCCAGCGGTGTTGAAGAGGCGAGGGGAGGGAGAGAGTCCTTTGCTTCCTGCTGCATGGGCTGAAATGAGATTTAGGGCATTTTGCAAATTCTGCCTTTAGTTGGGTTTTAGGGGGATGTGGAGAAAAACCTCTAAAGGCTTATTTTTTTGTAGCTGGATATTTGGGGGACACTGCTGGATTTTGTTTGTCAAGACTTGTTTATTACTCTTCTTCTGTCTATGAGGAAGCTGAGGTTTACTTCATGTGTTGCAAAGGATGCAAAAGGCACCCTGAAGAGTGTACATGGCTCCTTTGCCCTTGTTATAAATCTAAGTATATAGACTAAATAAATAACTTCTCTGGGCTTAAAATTCTTAACAGTGCACCAGACAACAAAAATTTGCGTCTTGGAGTAGCTCCTAGAATTCCTAAATGCTAAAGTGTCTGCTCTACTTGTGAACCTGGGGCTCTCTGTCCTTTAGATAAGCAGTTTCTGTTTAAACTGGCTTTTCTTGTAACTGTCCTTTTGGGCAAGGCTTGACACAATTCCGTCAATACCAACGGAGTGCGTGGCAGGGAAATAAGTTGTGAAGGTAAGATTAAACAAGCCCTCTCTGTTAAAAAGAGCAAGGGAAAAAAAGACATGGCTTTCTCTGGCTTTTGATAGTTTGAATGTACACTGAAAAAATTTTTAGAGCACTTTAAAAGCTTTGTGTGTTTTCTTCTTTTTCAAGGAGATAGGGTTTATATAGAAAGTGATTCAAGTAGTAGCAGAATTAATTGTTGAAAAATAGAATTTTTTTTTCCTTAGGTAAGCGTTACTCTCTCAGGAAAAGTACTTTCTGTTTTTATGCATGTCTTACTTTTATGCATGTGTTCCCCATCGGGTAAGCGGTGCTGTCTGGACCATCAAATACCTTTTGGCGGGTTGGCTCTTAAAAAATACTATGCCTTGTCTTTTGTGGAGGATGGCACCGCTGGCAATGAAATAGCAGGAGAGGAGGCAGGGCAGAGCTGGGGTGTGTTGTGGGGTGCTGCTGGCACTGAGAGGGGAGCCAGGGAGATGGGTGGCACAGTGTCCTGCCGGTGAGGGTTTTGGCTCCTTGGTGCGGGGCAGAAAGCAGCTGCATCAGGGGGTATTTTAAGCCTGTATTTAGGTGAATAAGTGAGATAATGCAGGTGCCCACTGGGGAACTGTATTTCCTTTTATTTCTTGTCTGAGGCTGGTGAGCAAGACCAGACTTGGGGAACATTCAGACTTGTTTTAACCCAAACTCCCAGGGCAGGGGAGGGAACGGAGCATTGACTGCAGCCGCTAAACAGAGACCAAAGCCGGGAAAGGAGCCCAACTAATATTTTCTTCCAGTCTTACCGATTGACCTAGTCAAAAAAAGCATAAAATAACAACAGCTGTTGAAAAAAAGGCTAAATCGTGTGCCTGCACCGACAGATGTTTCCATGAGCCATTGATTTTTTAGGTTGTCCCAGCTTAAATACAGTACGGAGAGAAAAGGGTCAAAAGGGTAAAATACATCGAGGAGAGATTTCTCTACTTAGGAGAACTTTATAAGCTGTCAGTGAAGCTGTAAACAAAGTTGCACCAAAATATATAGCGGCTTTTATTTTAAATCGTGTCTTTTTGCTTGTTACTGGCTGCTTGCGTTAACAAAGAAAATATTTTTCTTTCAATAGCCTTCAGATCTTTTGCTGGGTATTTTTTCTTATGCGTCTGCATTAAATAAGTCCATTTAACAAAACCTGATCCTCTTATAAACATGGAATAATGACAGTATCCCACATATGGGTTTCATTAATTTTTGCATGTTTTGAAGTTGCTTTTTTTTTTTTTCTCCAAAAGGCAGACTTCAGAAACAGCAGAGATTAATGCTACATAATAGCCAAAATGACTAGCTGAGCAGTCAGCAATTCTAGCTTGGGATAAAAAGGGGTTTCTAGTTAAATTATTTAACCATTGCAAAAAAAAAAGAATATTTTTTTTTTTACAGAATGATGCTGTGTAATCTGTACTCCTCCCAGTTCTCCTCCCAGTTGCTGTTACTGCTTTGCTTTGATTGAACTGGCATCAGTTCCGTTGACTATCTGCAGGCTTTCTTGCTTCTGAGTCTTGTAAATGTTTTGGATTGTAGCCTTGAGAGAGCGCTCCGGAACATTTCCCCCTTTCTTGCTAAGAAAGCAAAAGCAACCTGTCCTTGTCACTGAAGAGGAATTTCAAATGCTCCATTTTCCTCACCTTCGCGGCTCCTGAGATAACCCAGAGAGATGGGATAACTCAAGGGAATCGCAGGGCTCTCAGATAAATAAATGCTGGGTTTTGACATTTTTGATCCCAGTTATCACTCTTCATTTACACAATCATGGAATTGCCCAGATTGAAAAAGACCTTTAAGGTCATCGAGTCCAACCGTTGACCTGACACTGACAAGTCCTCGACTAAACCATCTCCCTGAGCGCTGTGTCTGCGCGACTCCTAAATACCTCCAGGGATGGGGACTCCACCACTGCCCTGGGCAGCCCATTTTTGCTTAAGTGTGTTTGTTTATCTATTGATTGAAGCTGTTAAATGTGCAGAAGTGCAGCAGCTGTGGCAGGTGGGGAATGAGAGAGGGGAGCACAAACCCCTCGCAACTGAAGTTTTCCTGAATCACCCATATCAGTCCAAAATTTCCGGTGTTTGCAGAGACATTCCGTCTTTAACTGAATTGTAGAGCAATGGGAGCAGGGTTTGGATCCTTTGTTTGAGTTAGGAATTATCCCTGCAACAAAAAATGTTACTGTAAAGAGGTCTTTGAAAAGCTGGTAGAGGAGATGTAGCATATGTTGGTTTATAACCTTAAAAATAAATATTATATTATTTTTCTGGAGCAGTGTCAACAGTTGAGAAAATTCCTCGCTAATGATGATCCTTCCATGTATCTGGCTGTTAATTATACATATGGTTTATGTCCTGCAATTCCTTTAGGAATATTTTCTAAAATTGGGCTAAAGAGGAGAATATATTTAGCGTATATTGGTATAGCAGTCCTTAATGGCTTTGTGGACTCACTGGATCCTTACCTTTGCACGTATGTCTTTAGACCAGAGGGATAAAAGTGGGATAAAAAATTGGTAAAAAATGGGTTTCTACCACAGGATCAACATTCTTTCCCGGGCTCTTGAGCTGTAAAGACATGTTTGTTTAATATTCTTTACAGAGGACTACCAGGGAAACGGATAAAACAGTGAGCAAATGAATACTCATGTGGTCCTAAAGCAGACCTCCCAGGCAGGAGCTGGAATCCAAATGCCTCTTCTCAAAGTTTGCATTGGATTTTATTTCAAGTTTCCAAACGCACGTAGAGAGGGCATGAAAATATTGGTTGGATGCGGGTGTAGGTAGGAGGGTGAGCTGGAGTGGCTGGTTTTGCCGGGGAGGAGGGGCTTGGCCGCGCTCAGAGCATCTCAGTTACCAGGCGGGTTTGAGATCCTCCCCCTCACAAAGCAAACAGAAAAATTGGAAGGGCCAAACAAATACCACAGTGTCTTCGAACCCCTGCCTTCATTAGCAGCCAAGCAAAAAAATTGACCTGGAAATGTGATGGGTGCTTTTGTACAGTGTTCTGCTTTCCCACCACTTCCCCTCCCAGATTTTCAAGTTACAAGATGAAAGAAGAGATAACTTTTTCGCTTTTGACAGAGTGCCCGGCCAGGACAATAAACTTGAGTCGTGTGGGCTTCCCTAGGGACGGGTCCTAAGGACTTCAATTAAAAGGGAAAAAAAAGAAGGAAAAAAAAAAAAAGGGAGGGAAGCTGAATCATTTCTGGCATGGTTTATTCATTTGAATGACCCTTCTGTGTTTTTCAGTTAGATTACAGTGCCTTAAACTGAAAGCATAGAAGAATGGTAAAAGTTGAATAATTTCCTCAGTTCGAGAAGTGCCATTTTTATATTGTCTATTAATTTTACTCACCGCTACCATACGTCACTTCTCTGTTGGGCTTTATCCGCCCATTCATCGATGTAATCTGCTATCCTGTCTCTGTTTTTAGCCAATTACATAACTTCTTTAGATAGAAGCATCCACCGTGCCTGTCCTGGCACTGATCTCGTGTTACGGTGAAGCATCCCAGAGCCCTGCCCACAGCAGTGGGTATTGTGCTGTTATTTCAGAATACAATATGATGATTCCTGCACTCTGCAAGTGTGACATGGTCTGTTTTCCTGCATGAAAACTCATCCTAATTTTTAAGCTCATACCTTGAAATGTAAGACTTTCTGGAATTTATTATTATGGGATAATGGAACATATGTTTTTATTTGTGTAAATCAATACTTTCCTGTGTCCTATATCTACCCCAGTGATACCAGAATGTTTTGGGGTTCTTTTTTTATTATTTTGCATAGTATAAAAATGAAAAATTCCCTCAAACTCTGCATTTGTGAACGTTATACGTAACGAAACATCCCCTTTCCCTTGCATTTGAGACAAATGCGATGATCTGCTTCTCTGTAGGACAAGTTACTAGGCATTGCTTGTTTGGGTATCATGGATTGAGCAGGTCTTCAAGTGTTTGGTGGCTAGCCTGTGCAAACCAATTTCAGGTGGCTTGTATAGTATTTACCGTAGTTTGAAAATTCCTGTAAATACAATTCACTATTTTATTTGCTTTTATTTATGTCATTCTATTTCCAGGTCCCAGAAATTGTAGTCCTGCCTTTAGAGTGGGAGGCTTGAATCATTATAGGTAGTAAAGATTATTGCTCATTGTGTGCCTGTAAAATGTTATGTTCATCACCAGCAACTGGAAAACATGAAGGGAAGTTTAAACTAAGCTAACCTGACCAGCTTTGGTGCTGGATAAGGTCAAAGAAGAGAACGTCGTTTCTGATGACCTCCGTCAGCAGCAGCTTAAGGCTGGGCTGAGCCAGCTGTGAAACGGAAGCAGTGTCACCCCTCCAGATGTCTTGGTTGAAAATTGTGTCATTCTTTATGAAAGACGCCGTTATTTTTGTGGTTTACCCAATCTGTGGATTATTAGACCCCATGCCCTGGTGGGAAGTGCCTGAGCGTGGGAGCAGCCGGCGTCCCAGAGGACGCAGGGGATGTGCAACGCCGGTTCCTTATGGGAGACTGGTTTGCTTCTGCAGTTCATAGCTCTGGTGCTCCTTGTCAGCCTGTTTTGGGGACTGATCCCAGTTTATCCACTCTCATTTTCCCCTCCCATGTTCAGGATGCTGGAATTCACAGGGTGAAACAACATGTTCAGTGTTTCTCTCAACTCCCATAACACGCTAAATAAATATCTGAGGCGTGGTCCAAGATCCCACAGCACTTCAGCCAGCCAGACATCTCGATTTGTGGTTATTTTTGGTCAGGGCAGAGCTAGATGTTGCAAACTGATGTAAAGTCAGCTGAGGGGTTGCTAATCTCCTGCGTGGGATGTGTTTCTCCTGTAACCATTTGGGAGCAGTAAGAGGAGCAGTTTAGCTTCCTCTGGAAGGATGTTTGGGCATGCTCTGTGGCAGACCAAAGATTCGACGTTTTTCTGAAGGTTATTTGGACAATAGAAATTCCTGAGAAACGTACAGCGAGACTCTAAGAAATATTAGGAAAGGGAAGGTCAGGAAATGGCTGAAGGTCTCTCAAGGTGTTTTTATATTTTCTCAAAACACGAGCTCCCTGTATCTGTATGTCTGCCAGCTTTCCCAGCCCTTCTTGTTCTTCCTTCATGGTTCTTCAGCTCAAACATGGGCAGCACCTGTACAGTGGTTCATTTGGATATACAGTTCAGCTGGGTCGTGTCATCCCAAAGGATGATAATGCTCTGTAAGGAAATGTCTCTCTCTAGACCTTTGCATGAACACCTGAGAGATGTAATAGGGAAGCTGTAGGAGAGCTGGGGCTGTCCAGGCTGGAGAATGAAACTGGTGTTGGTAATGTGGACAAAGTGCCCCAGGGATTAAGTCAATCTGGTGAATATTGAGGTGTTTTAGGACCAGGATTGGGAAGGTTTGTTGCTTACATCACTGACCTTCCCTCCCGTACAGCAGCACGGTGCTTGCTATGGGTAGGGTGCCTGTGACATCCGATCACGGGGGACTGTGCATGCCCCTCTCTGTGGCTCCTTTTTTTTCCATGCCCTGCCTTGTGAGGGAATCCAAAATCACAACCAGCCCTGCATGAAGAGGATGCTCTTTGCTCAGACACTGGCGGGTTGTGCCATGACCAGAGGGATGCGGCCCTGGACCAAAGTGCCACCACAGGGATGCGGACAGACAGGCAGAGTTGGGAGCAGGTTGGTCAGAAAACTCAGAGGAGTCTTGCAACGCTCCTCCAAAACCAAGAAATGCATTATCAATCATCCAGGGCTTTTTACCACGGTCTGTGGTGTGAGTGCTCGCTAGCGTTCAGCAACTGACTGGTCTTCTTCAAAATCTGCATTTGAGCATCCGCCTTGGTCTGCTTTCACGCGGGTGCCGACCTGCCTCCCGGCAGACACGATGGATGCGTGCTCCCTTCCAGACTGGACGGGCTCTTCCTCACAGGCTCTGCAGTATTAGAGTGCAGATTTCTTTTGCCTTATTTAGTTTTAGGGGGGAAAAAAAAAAAAAAGGTTTGTTTTGTCTATGCTTGCAAGTGCCAGAAACATAAAATTTTAAAATCCCTTTCCAAAAAGCTGATTTCTTTTAAGAAAAGAGCAATTGTAATTCTTCTCTCTCGGTGTCTGACGAATTTATTATCCCCTGTGTTTAGTGCCCAAAGTGGGTTTTGACTTGCTTAAAACCGGGAGAATTTTTTCCTTTCATCTACTGCTCCATTAGTTCCTATCAGAGCCGCTGTTTAAAAAGCTAATACGCCTGATTATTTCTGCAGATTGCATCATTTTCAGCGTTTCATAACGATATGGCAGAAGTAATTTGAAACAGATAACAATAGTGCCGTCTGTTTCAGAATAACCATGATTTCCTTGTCATTAAGAGGTCTGTTAGCGGGTAGAGGAGGAGGAGTTTTGTCTGGATGAGTTACAGATCATATGCTGCCATCGAGTGCTTTTCTTTCCCCCCTCCCTCTTCCTTCCCTTGAAATCCGCAGCACTGGACTTTGGTTTGGATATGAAACGATTGGATAGTTTCAAACTCCTGTCTGCACGAAGCTGCTCAGTGCTTCCAGATGTTTTCAATAAGGAGCCCAGAACTGTCGCATCAGCAGCTGGTGGCCCGGGCTCTGCTGCTCGCGTCTCCGCTCCATTTTGAGCGATTTGCTGGAGGAAGAAAAAAGAGAGAGAATTACTTAGGAGTAGGATTTTTAAAATTTATCTTCTGATCATCTGTGTGTTGTGTTTCTGAGCATAAATACTGTATATTGTGTAAACGTGTGTGGCTTTTCAGGGACTGCCTTAAATAGATGGGCAAAGGCAACTGGAAACCTTTGTTCTGCTTCATCCGGGATGGGTCTGTCTTCTGCATCTGCTCTGTGTGCCTCTGGGTCTAAGGCTGTGCGCAAGGCAAGATTTCTAGCCTGAAACAATGCAGCAAAAGCCCCACCTAATGTGGGAAGAGAATGATGGTCTCCCAAGGGGGGAGCGTGTCTGGCACATTATCTTCTATTTGTTTATATTCTGTTTCTTTCTCTCTCTCTCCCCTTCTTCCCCCACCAGTAAAGTCTGGAAATGAAGTTGAGATGGACTTTGGGTGTCTGTAGTCGTCACTGGCCTCCTGATCTTGGCTGTGAGTCAGGAACATAACCACAGAAAAACTCTTGGAACAAATTAGGGATTTGGAGGCTTAATTTTGAAAAGAAGGGAGAGAGGGAGATATTTTTGGTTGGTTGGTTTGTGTTGATTATTTCCCTCTGTGGCTGAAGGTGCAGATGAGTCTGCAGGGGTCAGCTGGCAATCTTTACTAGATCAAGACACCTAATTACGGAGGAAGGCAGGTCGTCATCTTGATTAACAGGTAGGGCATGGGAGCTGTACAGAGTCCTCTGCAAGGTGGGCATTGCTGGAACCTTGCAGCTGAAGATCTGGTGGCCAGAGGAGCTCTGTGGTTCAAAGGTGAAGTGCATTAAGTGGAGCGCTTTGACAGAACTCTGCAGTTGTCATTTGGAGAAATCTTGGCCGTATATACCAGCAGCTGGGATTAAATTGATTTGAAAACAAAATTAACTGCTGTGTCAGTAAAAAAACACCATGGGTGCTCCATAACGAAACATTAGAGCATCATTAAGGCCCAATGACTGCTGCGAATTGCTTTACCTGAACTGAATTCACACGCTTTGTTTATAGGTTCCTGTCTTGTAAATTTAGATTTGAGGAAATCCCTGCCTTTTATGGTAGTGTTTGAGGGGCTGGAATGCTGTCACAGCCATTTCTGATTCCTCATCTCGACGGGCACATGATTGCTGGAATTCATTACTTGTGGAGAAAACTGGTGGCTCCAGAAAGTCCCCAAAGCACTACCACATTTTGTGTGCGTGTCCTAATACTGAAAGCAGAAGCTTCTCTCGTTGTTCAGAACAGTTATTGGCTGAGATCTTGAGCTGGAGTTTGTAGCTGGAAGAGAGTTGTGAGGAGGAGATCCTCCTCATTTCAGCTGGTGGTGTGGTGGAGATGAAGCTTCGGGTCGTGAGGGGAGAGCCTTGGAGCCGAACGCAAGGTGGGGGGAGATACCTCGCGTTGACTAGGTAAGAAAATACCTGTGGCACTTGTCGGCAGGAGCTCATCGGCTGCGAGTCCCCAGCCCACTCCAGTGCTTGAGGACACGTTCATGGTGTGACGACCAAAGGTGGACCTTCGAGCGGTCTCTGGCCACCGTGCCACCAAGCTGCGCTGTAGTGTTGGAAAAGATGGCCTTCTCGGCTTTCTTACTGAATCTGCTAAATACAGAGGGTAATTATGCTTTTGTGTAACCTGACTGCATGGACTGGGGGTGTTGTATCCAGGAAAGCCCAAAATAGTACTTCATGTTTCTGCGAATTCCCGTTCTTTGGTGTTTCACCAAACAGGCGCAGAGGAGAGTCAGTTCCTGGGTTACTCACAGGCAGGCTGCTGGCGCAGTGGTTTTCAGACGGCCATAAGACTGGGTAGCACTGGAAAGAGCAGCCGGAGTGCTCGCTTGCAGCAGGTGGCCTTAGACATCATTTGGAAGATTCCTCTTGCGTTCGGATTCCGAAAACTCGCTTTTTAGCCTTTGCCAGAGCTTGAGTTGGTGGTTACGAAGCGCCTCGTACAACCAGGGGCACCAGGGCCACCCTACAGGGCTGGGTGAAGAGACCTAGAAACCCTTAACTAAGCTCCGTGAGTGGAGCGAATCCCGGCAGCAGGAGACGGGCTGGCTCGCCCGGCGCCAAGGAGGACAACGCTTGGAGATCTGCAATTAAACGTTGGGTTGATAAGCGCCGTTTCCCATGTCTGTGTTTCCTTCTATGCAACACAGGATTAACAATTCCTGCCTTTCCAGCTTTTCTACCCAGAAAAGCAGCAAGTTCTGCTCGCTGCAAACTCCCAACCACAGAAATCCCCCTTCCCCTTTTCTTTTCTTCTTTTTTTTTTTTTTTTTTTTTCCTTTTAAACCGCCCCCATTCCCTTTCGAATCGGTGAATGAGAGAATGTCTAAAGCCAGGGAAGTATGGAAAGATTTCATCCCTGGAGAGGTCAGGGTGGGGTGGAAAGCGGAGGGGGCTGCGAGGGGGCAGTTTGAAAACAGGAAACCATGTGGCAGCGTGCATGCAGGGCCCAGCTGATGTGAAAGAGCTATTGAGAGGGGAGAGACTCCGCCTGGCCCCACGCTAGAAAGACAAAAAAACTTGAGGGTTTTTGGTTTTAAAACAAAACAAAAAAAAAGCTCTGCCTTTCAGGCTAGAATAAAAGAGGGAAAATGGTATTTTCTAGACTTGCTGAAATCTTTCACTCTGCATTGCAACCAAACATGAAAAAAAGTAAATGGCTGCTTTATTTTTTAATTTTTTTTTTCATGTGCACTGATTTAATCGTAAGTTTCCATTCCTGTTTTGGGGAAGTGTTAAGCCTGAAATTGTGTTTTGTTTACCTGGCCGAGGGGGGGAGAAGAAAGGATCTTTTTACCTCTCCTTTGCTTCTCAGTCTCTTTTTGGACCAAGCAAACCCATCGAGTGCTGCAGCCAGAGGTGGAAGAGACTGGCAAAGAAAAGCTACTGCTTTTTCTTCCTCCCCTCCCTGCTTTCTTTCCCCCCTCCCCTGAAGAGATGATTCATGCTCGCACAACTGCAAAGAAATTTTGAAAGCTGGGAGGACGTTGGTGCAGGACTAAAAAGTAGTGACGTCCCAGCCTAAATGAAGAGGGAGTGGCTTTATTTGATTATTTTCTTTCTTTTTCCCCTGTGCTGTCATTAGAAATTTAAACTTAACGGGGACGGTGGACCGATTTGAAAGGAGGAAAGTACCTTTTTTAATTGTTTTTTCTCAGTGCATGAGGGCATGAAAGAAAATACACACTGGTAGCAGTATTTACGTTGGATACGGTGATCGGCTTTTTTTTTTATTCTTTTTCTTTTTTTTTTTTCTTCCTGAATTAGTCCCGGCGTGGCTGAGCCTACCTTCTGCCTGCACTCTTGGAGCGTCAGGGTTCCTGCTGCACACATCTGGCTTTTGTTCTCTTTTCAGACAGGATTTTCATTCTGGTGCTTTTTGGATATCAAAGTTGTCTGGAAAACATTTTTTATTATTATTATTATTATTACTATAACAGGAAGGCTGATACCATTCTTAGCAGCTGCAGAAAAAAAAATAATAATCCTATATGTGTAAAGCTCTCTTCAAGTATCTTTTGTTTGCTGTAAGTTCGAGCGTTGCCTGTATAAGCAAATCTGCTCTGAGAAGACTTTATCAGCCGGTCGCAGCTCTGGGATTTTCTTTTTCCTGTTAAGAGGCTCGGCCGGGCGGGTGTGCTGAGACACGGGGACTCCTCCGAGAACGTACGCGCGAGGTTTGGAGCGCTCCTGGCCGCGGTCAGCCCGGGGTTCATGGTGCGCCCTGCTCCTCCGCTCCCAGCTTTTTGGACAAAATGTACGAACGCCACAAGAGGCGATACAGCCTGTGCGACATTTCCAAGGTGGACAGGACTGTAGATGTTGTGTTGTTAAAGGTACGACGTCTGTGTAAGTTTGCTTACGGGTTCCTTTCCCCATCTCGCGACGGGTCTGTCCGTTCCCTGCTGTACCTGTCCCCCAAATTGCATGGTGCAGAGGAGGGGAACAGGTGGAAGAGCACCTGCCCTTCGGCAGGGAGATGGCTTTGAGTGCTGTCAAACCATTTCATGCCAATTGTTATTATCCCTGAAATCTTGGGGCGTGCAATCAGGTCCCCTCCAGAGAGCTCTCTCTGCCCATCCATCTTCCCTGTCCTCTGCCCTTAAACGGTCCCCTCCTGTTTCGCAGCCTTCGCTGCTTGCAGGTGGGTTTTCTGTGTAAGGTGTCATTTGGCAAAGGGTTTTCATTTCCAGTGGTGGCTTTTGGGGTTGAAATGCAATGCATGTGTCTCCTGAAGCACGCAGCCTGACAAAAAACAGCGTGGTGGATGCTCCTTTGCCTCTCTGTTTTGTTTGTGTTTGAAGGGTGTTGCTGTCAGTCTCGCTGTTTGGGCGTGAGTTTTGTCTGAAGATGGGTTGGAGCAAGAGCCAGGAGTGGCTCTTGGCTAATTGTCCCAGTGTGTTCCTCCTCTAATCTAAAATTAGCAAGCGCTCCACCAAATGGCACAATGGCAGTCTGGGAATGTCCTGTCTCTGTAACAGCTTTTTGGAGCTTCAGCAGTTTCCTGGCAAAGTGGATGGAAATAGGAAAGCAGCCAGAGGGACTGCAAAACACAGCCCGACTTGGAGATCTGAACTCCTGAATTTCCTTTCCCTCTCCCTTTTTCTCTTTTCTGTTTTCTTAGCTGAGGTGGGGGGTTTCTGCATGATCACGTAGCTTCCCCTCTTGATGAATTCTGCTTCATGCCCTTGTTTCTGAGCTGAGAAGAAAAAGCATAAAATATTATTTTCAAATGATTCTTGTTGCACTTTACGTGAACTAAAATAGACCCAGCACTTGTTGACTTGCCTTGTTTAGGAATGACAGTATTTTCCTTTAATTCAATGTGCCCTTTGGGTTTTGGTGACACAAATAACTGTAACTTCTTGTCTTGGTTTGAGAGCACCAGGACAAAAGTTTTCTGGGGCTGCCTGGACCATGTGGCAAAATATGTTTCTTTACCAACTCATTTTTTTGTTGAATATTTTTGAACTTTTGTGTTAATGATGCTGGTTGAGGATTGAGTGCTGTGGTATTCAATCTCTAGACACCCTATGAGTCGTTAAAAAATGTAGACATATTGTGCACACATGCTACTTGTGTGTAATGAGTGCTTAGTAATTCTTAGGAGAAGACCTGGTACCTCTGACAGCATCAGTTGCTAATTTGAAAAACACAATCTTTTTCTGTACAAAGAGTATCTGAATGCCTGTCTTGAAGTGTAATTCACTATAATTATCTGACTTGAGTATTTCTGATGTCGTCAGTTCCTTAAATTAGTTTTCGTTCGGCAAAGCTTAGATTTTATAACAAAATGTGTCTCTTATTAGTTCCCACTAGTATTTTCCTAATCGAGTTTCAAAACTGCGGGTTATGCTGTCTGTTCCTGCAAATGACTCAGTGTCCATATATGTGTGCGTGTGTGCACGCATTGCAGCTCCAAACACAGGCTGTACAGGCTGCAGATGTTTAAAATAGGAGGCAGGGAGTGACAGCTATAGTTACAGTCAACTGGAGCTCGATTTTTAGTCCTCCTTCATGTTTTAGCTGGTTTCTATATAACATAACTGGTAGATGAAATTAAATTTTGATGATCCAGGGATCCAGGCCAGCACTCAAGTGCGTCAGCGGCAGATCATCTCTTGACGTTAATGGGAGTTGGATCAAGCCCTTAATGAGGGAGCTGGGGGTGGGCTTTTTTGTTGGGTTGGTTGTTAATTAAAATACTTAAATAAAGCTGTACCTGCTCGAGGTCGTGTTTCAGTGAGTTAAGAGGACAGGGTTTCTTAAGTGTCAGATATTGAAGAGCAAGTGAATATCCTTAAAACAAAATCAAATGCAAATAGGATCCATTAAGAGTGATCTGAATGAAATTTTAACAAGGTACCTGCAAGGCACCAGGCAGCTTTCAGTTTGCCTTGCAGATTGACTCGGACAAGCTGTCTTTTCTTTGAGTGGGAGATGAATGTGTTCTTTGCTTCACTTTAAGACGGGGGAACCCGGTAATCACGGCATAGGAAAGAAAAACAGCTGGTGGAGAAGGACAACTGGAACAAGTCATGAACAAAGAAGATCTTGTGTCATTTTGGTTACTAAATGAAGGATTCTATATGCATTGATCGCAGCCATTCTCAGATACAGTCGCAAAAGAATTGTGGTTGTTACTGACTACTTTGCAGTGCAGGTGTCTTCTGAAAGGTCAGTGCGTTGGGGGTCAAATTTTCCACGTTTAGATTGTGCCTGACACAGTGGCTTGTGAAGTTACCAAAAAAACCACCCCCGAAAAACCCTTAGCAAATTTGGGGCTTGATGCACACAGTTATTTTTAGCTTTAGCGTTATTTCTTCCTTCTCCCCATATACAAAAAGAGCAAGAGGCAATGGGTAAACCAGCATCTTCCCCAGCGAGGTAGAACTTCACTTTTACTGCAGCGCTTTTTGCTGCTGCAAACTTGGTTAGTGAGCCTAGTGGTTTGCTGCTGTACAGGGAAGCCTGGGTGATGCAGAAAAGGCAGAAAAAAATGGGATCGCATTGTAGCAGATGAGGGAGAAGGCGTGGGACACGCGGGATGTCTGCCTGAACAATTCAGTGAGCTCTGAGCAGCGACGTGCAGGGTAAGGCAGTCTGCACTGCGTTATTCCAAGACCCAAAATGGGAAGTCTCACTGTACCCATGTGTGAGTTGGCAGCCCTGCCTCATTTCTATGTTGTTCCTGCTACCACGAATATAACTATCTAAGGACAGAATAGGGAAACCATACTGGCTGGCATCTTGCAAATACATGTGAAGTTAGACAAGTGTTCAAGTCTGGATGAACAGGCTGTGCTTTGCAGAGTTAGAAGATAAGAAATGGGCCGGCCTTGGGTATGGGAGACTGAGCGATCACAACTGGAAATGTTTTATAATTACACGTTGCCTATATCTGTATTTCACCTTCGTACGTGAGTGCTCTAACATTTTGGCAGAAGGTTTAAGGTTTTTTCCATAACCGGCAAAACGAGGTTTGATTTTGCTGCTCTTTGGGTGAAAAGATCCCATTCAGCTTCCAGTTAAAGATCAGAACGTTTTTCATGAAGTTAAAACCAGCCCAATGTTATAAAAATAGTTGAGGCATTTTAAAATTAAAGGGACAGCATCATAAATTAGTTATTCTGCTCCCTAGCAGAGGGGTGTTCTGGTAGCTCTACCCCATCACTGGAGAAGATGCTCTCAGATGAACCCTGCCTACCTAAGGCAAAGTGCAATTTGCAGCATCTTAAGTGAAAAGTAGCATGTGGAGAAGATCCCCAAATCAACCGAAACTAAGATTTATTCCATGGTATTTTATCAAAATTGTAAAGCTTTTTCCTTTTTATTTGGTTATTTGAAATGCAAGCACGTTCCTTCCTTCTTCGGGATTCCTCTGAGGAAAGTACCGTCCTGTGTGTGTCCACACCAGTTTGGTTATGGGAAGGGGCAGCAGGAGAGAAGTGTCTTTATGATGATGTGGAGAGCTTTGGAGTTTTTGTTTGTTTCTCATGTAGAATTAGAACTGGAAGGATAACTTCAATGCAGCTATTGGGTTTTCACCTCAGATGCACATGTTTGTGAGAA
Source organism: Trogon surrucura (assembly GCA_020746105.1). Classification (NCBI taxonomy): domain Eukaryota; kingdom Metazoa; phylum Chordata; class Aves; order Trogoniformes; family Trogonidae; genus Trogon; species Trogon surrucura. The sequence continues at coordinate 14,790,492 of CM036627.1, read as the reverse complement.
TTTTGCTCCCGTTTTAGCCAGGAGATTGTTTTTATGCAAAGCCATGACTGTTATTTTTAAAGCTTAATTAAAGGTTGTTGTTACCAGGACTATTAATTCTGCTTGTGGAAGTGATCTCAGTGTCGTGGGCTGGAAAATGTTCTTGGGGCACATGTTCCTTTCCCCGGCTGGGACATTGCCGGGGGCAAAGTGCGCTCTAGGAATTCAGTGTTGTTCTTAGACCACAAAGTGTTAATTTATTCAGTCATTTAAAATGTCCTGTGGTTGTAGGAACCTCTTCTGGTGTACTCCTTTATGGTGTCACCAGTTCTGTAAAGGTAAAAGGCTCAGTGTAGCATGTTCACAGTGCAAGAAGATAAATCTCTATAGAAATCCTTGCAGAAATGCAAATGTTGTCACTTTGTCCCTTTTGACATACATTGGAGAATCATCTTTGGGGTCCTCATCAATGTGGTAGAACTTTCCTCTCAAGCTATGAAAATGCACAGGGAGAAAAAAAAATTTAAAGCAAGCTTCCCAAAAAAACTTATTAAAGAAAAAACCCAAAACACAAAAAAACCGTCACCACTTGGAATTTGCAAACAAAATGGTATGTCTGCCCTTAATATTGTCTGGCGAGATGATTGACAAACCAGGATTTTTTGCTCTTAATGTGAATTTTTTGGTTATGGAGTTTTTTTGCATCATGGCTGTTGAAAGAAGACAGTGGAAATCACTTCCCTCAGGTGCCCCATCCCTCATGCTCCTTTTGAAAGAGGTTTGAAGTATCTTAAAAAGTGATTTTTTTTGTGAAGAGAATGCATCAACTGTTGTTTCTGTTACTAGTTCAAGGATTAGATGTGACTGGATAATTCTATCATAGATGGAATTGCAAAGTTAAAAGTTGCTCGGAATGAACGTTGAATTCCACTCCTGTGTACAGACTTCTTCAATGAAAACTCCTACAGGAACTTTTCAGGAACAAGTAGTTTCTAGAGAATAATTAAGATTTGCATTAAAAAAATGAAAAAAATCCCCAAATAGTTGTAATATTCCTGATTATTAAACAAATTAGCCATAATTGACTTAAAATATTGCTTGTTTTCTACTATTTTTGTTCTCTAATGGATAATTCAAATCTTTCCTACTGTCAGTTATTGCTCAGTATGGTGAACAACTACTTAACAATACACCAAGCAAGCTGGAATTACTCTGCTAAATATTTTCCTATGTGAAGTGGTATCTGGTTTTCACAGCAAGGTAGAACTTAGTCTGGAAGCTGGAGGAGAGGGGGAAAGAGAGAAGTGGAAACTTATAAATTTAGGACAAAGTTAAAACAATATGGAGGCAAGATGAATCTCTAGAGATTTGCTAGGAAATTAAAGTTAAAATCATCTGGTTTCTTCTGCTCTAGCGGTGCTGATTGATATTGCTGCCCGTGAGGTTGACAAGTGCAAACTTTTAAAATAGCAAAAGATTTCCTGAGAGGTCAGTGTGCTGTGAAAAGGAAGGCAGGAAGAGTTAAAATAAAACCAGAGAGTGAGAGAAAGGACTTTTCCGTGCTGGAAAAGTAGGAGAGGTCCAGGGGAACCGGGTACCAACTGACCCCCAGGGCGAGTGTTTCTCACAAGCCCTCTGCCTTGCCAGAAGGAGACAGTTTAGAAATGTCTTCTGAGAAGGAGGTCCTGATCCTGGGTTTTATGGGCAAGCACCGTGCAGGACCACGACGGGGTTAGAGAACCTGCAGAGGAGGGAGCCTGGGAACAGAGGCTGGGGTCACTTGTCGTTCTCACAGGGTGGAGAACGTCTCGCGGCCATTTCTTAGGCAAAGAGGTTTCTGCATTAAGTCACATCAAGTTTCACATGCAGACACTGCAGGAAGATGTGTCTGAGGCTCGGGAAATATGTGCATGTGTGCCCAGAAAGAGCAATCAAACCGTCTGCTGCTTGCAACCCCAGCTGGTGTCCTGAAGCTCTCGCTGGACGTTGAGGCTGCTCGTGTTTCACAGGCAAACAGCAGATCCTTCGGGATTCAGGTCGTGGTGCCTGGGGATGTGCTTCCATGATTCACTCTGTGGCTGAGCTGCAGATAAACACATTCAGGCTTCTGCATGGAAAAATAGCTGCTTCTCTCCTGGCATTTTTTCAAAAAGCTGCTTATTGAATCTCTGTTCCCAGAGGCTGTTTCGTATTCCCGTTGGAACATCGCCGCATCCTCTGCTCCTGCCGCAACGACTCGGGATGCCCGGAATTGAGGGGCTGTGATCGGTGCGGGCAAGGCAGAAAGGGCGAGAGGGACTTTTATCTTCTGTGGCCGCCAGCCTGCGGCCCTGTCGTTGGGCTTCTCTTTGCAAAACGGAGACTGGGGGAAGAAGGGAGGGATAGCTTTGTGACATATTATGCACACGTCTGCGAAATCCCAAGACAAGCTCATGTTGAATTTTGTCATACTGGTCAAGTCCCCGACCCTTGATGTTGAGGTGCTTTTATAACAGATTTGCTCTGCAGCCCTTATGGTCTGTACCTGCAGTCGCTAGTCCTGAGTAAATACGAGCAGAAATCAGTTGCTGAGGAGGGATCCCAGTACTCGATCTTGGACTGTGGACAGTGGGGTTTGTGTTTTGAGTATCTGTGGACCACCCAGTTTCCTGAGAGCATTCGGTAAACCTCCCTCAAATCCTGTCTGGGCTCGTTTTGGCATAGGGAATACTTGTATATAGTAGTGGTTTCCTTTGTTTGTATTTTGAAGCTTATTATTATTATTATTAGCCCTGAATTAGGACTGCTGAGATAAATAGTTGGTTCCTAATGTTTTATTTTGTACGCAATCAGGTATATCTGAAACAGCACCTTAAACCTCAGTGTTACTCTCTCATTGCGTTTTTTCATAGAAAAAAATAAACATTTTCAATACTTGGCAAAGTCACGGGGCAGAGGAGAGAGCTGGCTAAGTAGTGGGAAAAATACTCAAATCTTTTTTGAAAAAATGCCAACGTCTATAATGCATTTTCAGTGAATGACTCAATTGGTTCTATTAAAGGAAAAAATATGTTAATTCAACCTAAGAAAGGTTATTCTATTAACAATCTACTGATAGGCTTGATATGCCTCGTATTTTGTTTTCTTACTGCTAATTATTGAACAGGATGTTTAATTACTGATTTCCACTAGTGAGTATCAGTTTATAGATCAGGAGTAGTTCCCTTAAATTTGCTGAAGATGCGTTGGTTTGAGAGTAAAGAGGATCAGGCTCAATACAATGAAGGAGTTAGGTGCAAGCCTGTCAGAAGGAGGCAGAATTTGATTTTTTTATCTGAAATGCGGTGTTCCTTCATCCTGAGCACATTTGCATTTGTCCTGCAACGTGTGTTCAGGCTCAACCTCTAGATTTGCCTTCAGTAAAATGTAAGATAGTGTGCTGCCAGATCAGTTCTGCTTCATCTGGAGACAAAAGTATATTAACATGATATTTATTGACTTTGCAGTCATAATGTGATCTTTATTGACTTTACAACTCATTTAAGACTAAAAAAGCATGTGTAAATTCTGCAGTGAGAACCTTAATGGCTAAGGTTAGATACCTCTCAGCCTCACTGAGAACAGGACCCACTGTCCATGTGACAGTTGAAATTCAACATCTTTATGTCACTTTGGAAAACAACAAAATCATGGGTTTGAGTATTTGCCTACAAAAGCTGTTCTCAGACTTCAGACTGCCTCCCTTTCCCTCTCTGCCTCTCACTTAATACGTATGCAGTGTATGGAAGAGGGAGGGGGTGGGTACACGGAGGTATGGGGGGGTGGTGAGTAGAGGTGAAAGGAAGGATGGGATCTTCGGGGTTATGTACGTAGAGAGGTCTGTTGGCATCTCAGATGAGACCTGACTCTGGTAGAGCACGAGGTCTTCTTCACCTCTCCTGGGACATTCCTATTTGTCTTTCCCATCTTGGATCTTCTCTGTTCCTTCCTCGTCTTCCCCAGCAAGAGCTGCTGCCTGGGGAGGGGTCACGGCATCCTCACTGCCGAAGCATTTTAAGGGCACGTTGGATTAAGACCTCTCAGATGATAGCCGAGCCTGACTTGGAGCAGCAGAAAGGGACTAGCTGACCTGTCAAAGGCCCTTCCAACCCCGTTTTGTCATCCCAGAGGTATGGAGGAGGACAAAACCCAAGGAAGAGGAATGTGCTGTAGAAAGTAGCTGACAGGTCTGGGGAAGTGGAGCGTTGGCTCTGCGGTGTGGGGAGCAGGAGGCGAGCGGAGGTGCTGGCAGGAGCCAGCCAGAGGTGAAGGGCAGAGGGATAAAGCCAGAGCAGTGAGGAGCGCCGGCCAGCGACCGCAAACAGCAAGTTCCGTGGTCCCAACCAGAAGGGGAAGAAGGACGTTGGTCATTAGTCAAAGCAGCAAGTCACGTCAAGGGTAGAAGGGTTTTTCTTTATTTAATGAAAAAGCCATAAGAAGAATAAAAAGGAAGAAGCGGTGCGTTTCATAGTGTGGAAGAAAGGAGAACACTGATGGGGTGAGAATTCAGCAGGGGACTGCAGAAATCGAGCAGGATCATGGAGATTTGAAGACGGGTCAAACAGTAAAGAGTAAAAATTTTCTATTTGACAGAGATGGGAAAAAGGCAATTATTTTAGGGAAGAAAATGAGAACCAGAGAAAGGTTAGGAGAGCTAACATGCATATAAAATCAGACAATGTCATCCGTTTAAGCAGCTTTCTTTTAGCTTCAGTGTAACCTGTGAGGTCCTGTGTGTTGAGGCAAGTCAGGAGGGGAAGCAACCTCTGGATTTTGTAACATGGGATTACCCAGGTGAGATTTGCTTGCATTGGACAAATAAAAGTGTCCATGTAGGAGAAATAGTAGAGCTGCCAAAGCAGAGAGACCAGAGGGGCTTCCAGAGTCTACCGGCTGTAGACGGAAGTGATGGGAGGTGTGTGCTGCGTGAGCCAGGGGTTGTGGATAGTCCAGCAGACTTCACAGTCAAAATGTTGGACAATACAACCCAAGTGAGGAAGAGTAAAGCACAGGCAGAGGAGAAGGCTGAGAGCAGATCAGTCATCTTTGCTGAAAGACTGGAAGTCTCGGAAAAGGGTGAGGGACAGGGCAAGATGATAAGGGCTGATGTTGAAATAAACCATATGATGCATCTTAGTGTCAAAACGGGGATTTCTATCATCATTTCAGTTAATGCAAACACAAAGCGCTTCTGGTTCTCACCATGACCTGGGCTCTTCCCTAGCCCTCGTTTCCGCATTATCAGAACCCCTTATAATCTTTAAGGTAATTATCTTTATAGCAGCATAGGTGGTAAGGACTTACTGTTCTGTAGATAGGGAACCGAGGCACAGGAGTATCTTGCTTACAGTCCTGATACAAATGGAAGTGAGAATTGAAGCCAGGTTTCTTCAGTCCTCAACTAGCAGCTTAAGTGCTGGCTCATCTGCCCTCTGAACTCCTGCCTTGAGCAGGAGTCACCTTGAAGTCATACTTCCCACGGAGAAATATAGGGTTTTTTGGTGTATTTTAATGGCTTGTTTAGTGATGCTAAAAAGAAAAAAAAAGGTTGTAAGTTACTTTTGACATTTTTATTATTGGGACAGAATTAAGCTGTGTCTGCTGGCCGAAGCAGAGGGACATTGCGGAAGAGGCTAATGGGGACGTTAAACGAGAGTGGCCTTTCTTTGATTTGCTCTCGTCTGTTTTTTCAGATAAACCGCGAAAGCTGGTGTTCGCTGGAGCCATGTCCCGATTCTTCCCTGCTGGAACGCAAGCGGACGCGCGAGTCTCCAGGTGAGCAGCTTGCTGGCAGTGGCTCTACATGAGCAACTCTGTGCTTCTCCTCACCTTTTCTTTCCTCCTCCTTCTTATTTGTGATATCCTTGCCTCCATGGAGAGGACATGTAAACTAAAGAAAATGTGTAATAAATCTGCCGTGAGTCATTGTTACCCCATGGTTGTAGCATTTGACTTGCAGTGAGCGGGGTGGTGAGTCACCTTAAATAGTACCTCAGTATTTCAATTTTTCTGTTTCCTAGTTAAATTAACTTGGGAGGTGTGGTAGGGCACACAGACATGTTTTCTTGCTAGAAGAATAATGCAATAAAAGAAAAAAAAACTCAGAAATTTAAACTCCTGAATACATATTTAAATCTAGATCAATGGCTTGATTCTTTTTTCTTTTTTTTTTTCTTTTTTTTCCCCCCCTCTGAAAGTTGCCATGATCTCCAGGCTTCAGGAAGCAGGAAGACTGTTCAGAACCATCATTCCCACACCCTGCCCACCAGCCATGCCCAGCTCCCAGCCCTGTGTACTGACTGGTGCTTTCTGGCTCTTCCACTAGGACAGAAAATCGTGTCTGGGCTAGTTTCAGAGAAGTGTTGGTGTCCAAGATGAGAAAAAAAACCATTTCCTTTCATTGAATTATGCATGTTCAAAGCAAATAGAGTCATTTATCAGGGCCCTAAATAGTGACTTTGCTTGGACTGTTCGTAGAGAGAACACTTCTTGCCTTGCTCTTGTTATGAGCAGGGATCTTACCTGAATCTCCCTCGGTTTTTCTGAGAGACTGGAAAGAAAAACAGGGATTCAATCACTGAGTGTCAAATCCATCTGAAATTCAAACCCAATCTTTTCAGAGTGTAGGCTAGGAAGGTATAATGTGGGTGACTGACCCAAGGGGTTTATTCGAGATAGAGGTTCTTGCTCCTATCCAAGTTAAATAAGTACTTTTTAATTTTATTTTATTTTTAAATAAGGCTCTTAGAATAGTCATGAGCAGTGAATAGCTAGTTCAGGCGTGTTTTACAGGAGAACCTGTGGTATCACCACACTGCTTCTTTCTGAACTGTATCCCCAAATCCCTTGCCTCTTGGTACGATAATTTTGTGCTTCAGGCAAGAGTTACTGTGCTCCATTTGGCTGCAAAATGATGTATGCTGATTTGACTTGCCAAATCTATAATCATGTATCCATATAGATCAATAGATAGGTCAGTCTATAAGTATAGATATAAGTATCGGTTTGTACTTAGAATAGAAAGATAATAGAAATTATGTAATCAAGTAGCTGTATGTACGAATATACATTAGTAATTATAGTAATATGGGTCTGTAACACAAGCTCAAAGAGGCAGGTTTTAAAGTTGATTAATGTGCTCTCTGGTTGGGCTGGAGCAGCAGGAAGATCTCGGGCTCTGCAGATTCTGACCTTTCTATAAGTAGTGGTGATACTGCACACACTGTCCCTCCCGCTGCACTGTGGTGCTGTGAGGTGTAGGGAGGGCAAAGGCAATCTGGCAACACCTAACGGCAATAAAATCACGAGCTGTTGTGATTGGGCTGACTTAAAAATACACAGCTTGATAGGGAATTAGACTTTTTTCACCTGAATAGTCCTGCTGAAATGGCTTGTAAGGACAGAGTCCTCAAATTTTAGAAGGTAACTGCAGAAATTGTAGCTTCTTATTTTCCCCGCGATTACATCTCCTCTGTTCCCTCAGAGACTCCTGACAACGAGGTTTTGCTGCCTCTTGTGACTTATCCTGGGGCGAGGTGTCCCTCCCTTGGCGTGCCTGGGCCGTCCCTGCTGATTTTCCACTGGAACGTGGCTCGAGCCCCTTTGTTTTTCAGTCTGGGCTGTGGACATGCGGTACTGGCTGCCAGCTGGACGCCAGGCGCCCTGGCCCGTTCCCTTACAGCCTCTCTGTCTCTTCTTTGCTTTTCCCTTCTTTTTCTTATTTTTTTTCCCCCCTCGTCTCTTCCCCCTCCCTTCTCCTCCCCCCCGGTGATGGAAAAGCAGTTCAGTTTTTCCAGGTTTACCAAAAGGAGAACAGGACCGGGGAGCAGCCACACCACCTCAATAAGTGCTTTTCCAATTCTCCGCGGTGTGGAAACTCTTCTACGGGGTAATGGGGTTTCCAACCAGCTTTGGCTCCCCCCTGCCCTAAGCGAGGGCAGCCCCGCTGTCATTGATTAATTAACTTTATTTTCTCCAACGGTGGAGTCGCTCCCATTGGCTGGGCTGTGGCTGGGGTGTCTCATAGCCGCTGTGAGGCTCAGGCTAAGGATGGGGAAGGGAACAAGGTGGCTTCAAGCTTCCCAAACCTGTCCTGATTGCGTTGATGTGTAAGCTTGACATCGCCAGGGATGGAGTTAGTCAGGTGCAATTTAAGAGTGAACCAATATGTTATTGCCCTGTCTCTTCTCCAGGGAGCTAAGCATGTTTTTGGATCTGTTTAGTTAAAGCAGGTTGCAGAATAACACCTTTCTCTTTAAAAAAACGTATTGATAATTAGAAAAAATTCTGAGCTGGGAGAAAAGAATGTTCAATTACTGCCAAAATTGTCATTAATACTTTTGCCTGAAGGCTGAACAAATGGAATGATACACAGGCATTTTTAATGCAAATAAATGTCCGTTAAGGTTTTTGGAAAGGAAGGGCCCTCTCAGTGGCTGCACACTCTTTCTGCTGAGCACCCCAATACAAACAGCTGGAAGCATTTTAGAAGAAAGTGCAATAGGCTTATATGTCAGTGTCAGGAGTTAGGAAAGCTGAGCTTTCACACAAAAAAAACCCAGAATGCCTCATTTTTGAATCCTAAGGTAAAACTTGTAATGGAAGTCATACTAATTTCTTTTTTTGGTGAGAAATATAAAAGAAGGAACAAAATAATCATTCCAATGTGCATTAAAAGCACCCTGGCATTTAGGGGGAATTGATTCTTTGAGGAAGAAAGCCAGTATTGTCAGGTTATGTTTCTGCGTTTGTTGAACGCGCACCTGATTTTGCAGTTGCTGCAATCGGTGGGAAACATCCTGTTGCGCTCAGTGTGGGGCACCTCATACACAACATACTTATCATCACCTCAAGCTACAGGCATATATGCCTGTTCAATGCAGAACTTTTGTTTGTACCATATACCTCAATGAGGCATTAAAAAAGACTTTCACACTTTTTAAGAAATCATTTGAAGATTTGCAGGCACCGTTTTGGGAGGTGAACATGATTGATAAAGCCATGTTTACTGTTGGTTTTAAATCCTTGGATCTACTGAGAGGATGTGAGTTGGGTGTATGGAGGCTCCATAAAGCATCATATTATAACTCTTTCTGTTTTGCTCCCTTAGAATGTGAGAACTTCTTGGAGGATGGGCTGAGCAGCGTCTGTACCTCGTCACAAGGTGTCCTTAAAAGAGAGTCCGGGAGCGAGTCTGACCTCTTCCCTTTGCCTGGTGATGGGATGGAAGACCTTGTCTTCGGAAAGGTAGGAAAGCCTGGTTGGAATATGGTTTAAAAAGCTCTGAGGCCTGGCATGATAAACCCGTACTGCAAACACAGATCGTGTTGGCTTTGCTGCTGAGTTAGAAACCTGGACGCAGTTATCCTGGTACAGAATGGATGGGAAGGCTCTGGTCCCCTCTTTGGATGCAGCAACATGAGAGTTGCATTTACGTGCAGGAGAATTCCACAAACCTTGCAGCCTCCAATGTAAAAAAAGGTGAAAGTAATTTTGACTGTCTGGAAGTAAATCCGGCACTAGAGGAACACTCAAAAAGGTGGACTTTCTTGCAAGGTCATTAGGGATTGCGCAGATGATATGAAAGCCATCTTCAACTCATGTAACAAAGAGCTTTTCTCCAGCAGACAGTGACCTCTGTACTGACACCTTCAAAATTATATACCGTAATTCTCAGAGGAACTGATGTTTTTCTGTAAATTCAGTGTGACTCCCTGGATAGGAAGGAAACACTCACTCTAAACACTTAAGACCAATTCGAATGAACAGTTTTGTTGCCTAGGCGACATACCTCTAGTGCCTCTTTGCTCGCAAGTAGAAGGAAAATGTTTTCAGGTTTGCTTAAAATCAACAACAGGAGTCATTACTAACCTTAGTCATTCCTGCACTTTTTGTGTTGCTCATGGCTCAAGGGAAAGGAGAAGTGGGCAAGACCTGAGAAATGTAGTTGGCCTCCTGAGCACAGGACGCCTCCCTTTAGCATCAGTCTTTTTGCCATCTGCTTCCGAGTTTGTTCAGAGAGCGATTATGTTTTGCTTTTTAAGAATCCTCTTGCAGATAATTTATGCTCTTCTTGTTGTCAGTAGTTGATGAAAAGACACCTCCTTTCGAGCAGTCACGACATTGATCTCTGCTCCATGAAATCACAGGCTTAGGTTCAGCTCCAGCTTACCTGTTTGAGCAGGCATAGTTCCTGCTCTGCAAAACTCAACTTCCAGAGTAGTTCTTTGTACTTGCTTTCAGAGAAATATATTTAATGAAACGAAATTCTGTTTTGCTTAAATCGGATCAGATGATGGCGAATATTTTCCGGCAGGACGGGAAACACCACAGCCCAGGCTAAGTGATCTCATGTGCTATAAATGAACAGTAAAGTCATCCTTAATGCATGTGATAGGGCACAGAGCTCACCAGCCTCACCCTTTCCCATCTTGCTCTCAGAGTGGTGCGAGACCCTGGATTGTGAGAACACAAGGCTGCTTGGCAGAGCAAAAGACTCTCTTCAGTTTTCTCTTGTAGGGTGGCACAGATCACACCAGCCGGCTGCCACCGGCACCTGGTCTGATGCTTGTATGGGCACGTGTGGGAGGAGAGTGCTGTGGGAACACAGTACATGTGATGTTGTAGAGAGTTTTAGCGTTTTCCCTTTCTTATGTGAAAAGTTGCCTTCTCCAAATACAAGAAAGAAAAATGAAAAATTAAAAGGAATAAGTAGTGCAATGTAGCAGAGATGATGCAGAAAAAAAGGAGGTGGTGGTAGGAAGGGCAGATCTTCAATTGCCGTTGGAAAACGGTCAGGTAGATATTATCTTCTTTGTAGAAAGGGATTTTTTTAATTTAGCAGCCTTTGCATTGTTCTCATTATGCGGTGACTTGCAGACTTCATCTACAGATGGGTTCAAAAGGTTCCTGACATGACTTTAGGAAGTTATTCAAAACTGATCTCAACCTCAGTCGCTTTTTTTGTCTCTGCTTTGCTGACTAATTCAATACCTTGTCTCCTTACGCAGAATTTATCAGCGTACCTCTTCTGCAGTTAAAGTTATTTCTAGAAAGACCAGAGACACTAGTTTAGTGTTGTGAGATCATTTCTTAGTTCAGTCTTTTGGTTTTAGACTACTGAACCCAGCTGGTAGAAATACAAGTTATAAATATTTTTAATAGCCAGTGAAATAAGTGCTGGATGTAATCTTTCTTCTGAAAAGTACTGTAAGATGCATGTTTGAGTTGTAGTTGGTTAATTATAAGCCTAATAAATAGCACAACTTCCTCATGAATTTGGGAAGAGAGAACGTGCTTATGAGCAAAAAGAGGATCTCAAACCTTTCAGTGTCATGATGATTATTGTTATTACCGGTCCTGGTCGTGTTTCCACTTTATATGGAGCAAGAGTTGAACTTTGTCTATTAGGGTGGGTTTTTTTAATTATATAAATCACTTCTCTGTTAACTGCTTAATACACTAAAAGAAATCTAGGAAGAGCAAGCCCTTATGTGTCCAGGGTCTTTGGGCTGCTTCCATAGACATCCCTTGAAAATCCTACACTTTAAGCCCTCGTTCTATGCCAGGACCATGAAGACATGGGGTCTGAAGCTTCAGCAAAATGGTTTTTTTGGTTTTGTTGGTGTTTTTTGTTTTTTGGGTTTTTTTTTTGCGTCAGCGCTTCATTCCCATGTCCTCCTCATCCTGCTTTTGCTCCTCCGTCCCCGGCAGCCATCTGGGCAGGCTTTGCAACACCCTCCTTCGTGAATGATTAATGCTGCATAAGGTCATTTCTCACAGTCATCTGGCAACGTCCTGGGGCGTCGCCCGTAGGCTTTGCTCATCTTAACTTTTAACCTGCCATTGAAATGCAACGTTACTGGGAAGTTTTTTTTAATGTGCCTCCTGGGAAATGATTCAGACGAAGGGCCCTTGGGATGTCAGGAACACACCGATCGTTGTCAAAGGAAGGGGTTGTGACTCGACCCCTTGGGTTTTGTTTAATTTCTGCCTTTGTTTTGGTTTGCTCAAGGAAATACATAAATGTTCTGCATTTGTTTTTGCAGAATTATTGTTTCTCTTAAAAGAAAAACCCCGAAACACCACACGCAGAACTTCCAACAACCATGTGAAAAACCCACCAACCAAACCAAAACAAAAAAACGACGCCAAGAGGAATAAAAGTTCGGAGGGAGGTTTTCACCAAAGGAAGACTCCCTCACTCCAAATCATAAAAGTTATGATAAAAAACTAATAGAGAACCACCACTGAGGTTAATTTTAGAGAGCCTGGAGTCATAGGCAAATCCAAATAAAAAGTTATTCTGTTAGAATATATCAAGCCAACCAAGGATATCGACTCCTTTAATACAATGGTATGCCGAATAAAATTCAGAATGCCAGGGCGTAGTGCTTTTCATCTTTTTCTTTTAGTACTTTAGCGGCTTTAATGTCTTTGTCATGTGGAAGATCAAGTGACAGAGCAAGTTTGTGTCTCAGCACTTTGTGTGTTGTCATCGTGAAAATGATGGAAAGAACACTTTAATTCCACTTATCAAAACTTTCTACAGATGAGGGGGATTTAGTTGAAGAAGTTATCTTGTACTTCCACAGTTCTAGTGATTTCTCTTATCCCTATTCCTGAAGAAATACATACGTTCTTTCTCAGAAAACTCATTTTTTATGCCTTATCTCATTTTTTTCTTAACAGCTCCTCACCAAATACTGTTTCTGAGAGCTAAGTTGCCCATTAGCACGTGTCTGTAAAGACTCTTTTCAGCCGTGAGCTTTCTGGTCAGTTAAGGGTTGGATTCACTGAGCTGCAATGCAACAAGTCTAACTTGCAAAAAATTAATAGTTCTTTAATGTTTCATTTCTCCTGTACGAAAAGAACACATTAGAGCACCATTTCTGTTTTGCAAACAGGGTGTCTTCTTACTCAGATAGGATTATAGAACAATGAATATTTACTGGTACTTGGCCAGATAGCAATTTTTTTGCAGAGGTGGCTACAATGTAGATGTTTCTTAGATTTGTCAAACACACTTGCCATTTTGCAGACAGACTCCTGGTCTTTCGTATTAACTATTTTGCTTTCTTTCAAAAAAAATAAAAAAAAATTGAATGAAGGCAGAGTATGTCTAAAGGAATAAGCATGGGCCACAAGGTCAAGGGAATTGTTTATTGTATTCTGCAGTTGGTCTCTGAAGCTCAAGGTAAAAGTTAAAATGGACCAAATATATTTCACGGTTTTCAAATCTCTCTTTGAACTGCGTTTTAGAGACCTGAAATCTTCCCTACTAGGGAGGCAGTTTTTGTTCTGCATTTTAAACTGGAACAGTATTCTCATCCAGGAAATAAAAATTCCTCTTTTACTCTAAATCCTCCCTATATAATTTGTTGGTCTGTACTGCTGTTGCCAGCTTTGCATCCAGATTTCATGTTTCCAAACTGTCCTGCCCTTCCACTGTGCAGCTGATGGGTAGTCTTCTCTCCTCCTCCCATGCTTCCCTGATGTCTCACAGTATTTTCCTGCAGCTCCGAAAAACGAAGCAGACTGTTTCCTCTACTGAATGAGTATTATCCACATAATAACTACGTAATTTGTCTGGATTCAAGCAATTCAATAAGCTCTCATCATGACTCACAAATAGCAGATTTTCTTGAATAACACCAAGTGTCATCAAAAACTTTACAGGACATCCATTTCAGTTCTCTCTCGTTTTAACCTACACTTCCTATTTTAGTGTGTCAAATCCAATACTTTACGTTGCAGTGTAACTTTAGTAGTAAAATATTTACACAAATTCACCATTGATATTTGACATTCCTTACCATGAAAGGAATTCTTTTGGAGGGATATAATTTTGGTGAGTTTTTTAATATTTTGTGTTTATAGGTATATTGTACTTTGGTGTTGTGCTGTACCTCTTTTCTCTTTTTTTTTTTTTATGGATGGGAGAGGGGAAATAGTGTGACAGCGTTTATTTAAACCACCTTAGAAACATTCCTGTATACCTGTTAAACTGAATAAGAATAAAAAAATAGCCAAACTTGAACAGGGCTTCCCTCTAAATAGTGAAATATTTTATTAGAATGCTTTTTGAACGTCTCAGTTTCTTTTGATTCGGTTTAAGAAGACACTTTTAGCTTATAATGTGAGCACATAAAAAAAAAAAACCACAGAAAAGCAAAAGCCCCTGGAGCACTTAGCATTGCTGAGCTTGAACAAAGTCGGTGGGATCCAAGGTGAGGACCGCCATGGGGCAGCACTGCTCCCGTTTCCCTGCCCTGCCTGGGTTTTGATGCCCTTCTCTCCCTCCCAAGAAAAAGGATTTTGTAGCCCACTGTCTTCTTCCAAACGGGAGCTGACAGCCTGCAGCTCCTTGAGCATTCAGGTTCTGCTATTTGAGCGCAATTAACCGCCGTGGCTTTGCTGAATAGTCTGTTCTATATGGTCTGACAGATCATTCTGCCTATGGTTATTTTAAATGATACAGCGCAGGGCTGAAACTTCCCGCATCAGTCCCTCGGGGCAAACATCATTTCACACTGAAGGTGATGTCAGAGAGGTGCTTGTGTTTTTTTTAAGCTAGCCATGGGGAGCACAGAGTACGCACAGGCTCTCCTCGGGCTGTATGGTCAGCACGTGGCTTTTGGCCAAGGAGAACCAGTTTGGCTTCAACTTAGTGCTTTTGGAGCAAACCAAACCAAAAAATTGCAGTATGACTCAAGACTTGTAATACAGGATGGCTGAGCCTGTGGAACAATATTTTTCAATTACAGTTGGATTTGAAAAATGATGCAAACCCTGACATTAACTTTCTGCTTAATGGAAAGTGGTGGGGGACAGGGATTTAAGCTTCTATTTTTTTTCTGTTTTCTACTACTGAATAATTGTCCCTTTTGTGCTGCATGATGCAGTAGAAGAGTATGTTGCCCTTGAGCTCTTGTGGTTGAAAGCTACAAACCCATCCCAGGTCCCACAGGAGAGGCTGGAGTTTGTCATCAGGCTTTGTGATGACCCAGTTCCCCATTAATAGCTCTCCATAAACCTTTGGCAGTTTTATGGCACCTTGACTGATACTGAGTTTAGCCAGAAATGGCAAGAAGAGTAGGATTTGTCATGCAGGATGAAATTTGGAATTGGAGAGAGGAAAGCAGGCAGAGGAACCAAGTGGGGAGCCCTGGGTTATGACAACCAGGGACTCGTGGGGTGGAAGAGATTGCTCTGCGAAGCATTTCAACCTCTTTTGAAACCAGAGCAAGAGATCTTGCTTCTGTGATCGTTAATTTGCCTCATGCTATCAACTGGGAAATCTCTTATCTCGTGTGAAATACAAAAGGTTTGCATTTATTTGAAATGTTAAATGTATTCACTTCAATTGGAAGCATTCACAGTCAGGTTGGATGTGGCTTTGGGGAACTTGATCTAGTGAATAATGTCTGTGCCCATGGTAGGGGAGTGGGACTAGATCTTTAAAGGTCCCTTCCAACCCAAACCAGTCTATGATTCAGTTGTAACTTGTGTTCAACTGTTCTTATCCACAGCAGCCTGAAGAGGAGCAGTCTGTGTGCGATGTTACCAGCTCCAGTTCTTCCGCAGATGACACCATGTCCCTGGAGAGGAACTCGTCCCTGGGCAGCGACACGTCCCTTCCCTTCCCGCCAACGGTGAACTTTGTCCAGCCCAAGGACAGGCACAGCCTGGATGGCAGCTGCACCAACATGGTGGCCACAGAAGGAGGAGAGAAGGAAGAGGAGCTGGACAGCATCACGGATGTGCCCGCTCATTCCTCCGTCTTACGAAACTCCATGCGACCGCTGTCACCTTTCCGTCGACACAGCTGGGGGCCAGGGAAGAACGCCACCAACGAAGCAGAGATAAATCAGAGGAGGTGAGTGAAGAGCTGCTTTGATTTACTTTGCACCCACTCATGCATATTTATCTAAGCTTTAGACTAATCATGATAAAACAGAAGGCTGCCGATATCACTTCTGATTATTTCCTTTTCACTCAAAGGGGTGAAGACAATCTCCTAACACACGTATGTTTGTTTGTTTTTAATTAACTTTCAGGATTATGGTACTTAAGACCTACAGTATGCGTGAGCTTTCCAGAGCAAATGAAGTTACGCTGGGACAGATCTTCTATTTGAACTGTCACCAGCCCCTTCTATTATGAAGGACTTTGTTAAAGGAATTATTGGAGTGTTAAATCTCATTGACCACAAAATAAACACGACTGTTATTGCTCTGATAGAGATAGCACGGGCACCAGGGTTTCATAAAAAGGGGTGGAGGCTCCGCACAGTGATGAGATGGGAAGTCCCTGTTTCACAGAACTAGTTCTACCTCAGTCTCTCATATAAGTCCCATCTGACTCGTCACCGAAGTCCCTGGTGGTGCCCAGGAAGATCCAAAAAGGAAGTTTTCCCATTTGTCCTTTCAGAAGATGCAGGAGGGAGAGGTGTAACAGCCACGTGGGTGTGTGGATGCTGTTGCCAAATGACTGTGGGAAGGCACTCAGCCCCCGTCTCGGTGGGGAAAAGGATGAAGTAAAGGAAGATATACATCAATAAAGTAGGTGGTGAAAGGTTGCCCACCATGCTCTGCACCACATCTGGGCTACTGAACACTGCGGGTCAAACCCTGAAACCAGTGAAGGTTTGACCAGTGTTTTTAATGTCTTTCAATGCCTTCAGAGCAGGAATAGCCAGTTTTTTTAGCAGGGCCTGGGCACTATCCTCCTGTCCCGCCGGCACAGACCTAGGGCTTGCAGAGATGCTCTCCAGGCTGCCTGCCGCTGTCTTCCTGGTCACGGGTCTACTTTTAAGATAAGTGGAGCCGTTGCATGTGATGATGCCATTAAGATTAGAACTGACTGCTCACAGCAAGTTATTGGTAAATTGTTACTCGCCCATTTGGATAATCCAGTGAGAGGCAGCAGCTTCCCATTGGAAATGTGCACGTCCTTTGTGTGTTAGGAGCTGTGAGTATCACTAAGAGAATATCATAGACCCTTCAGATTGTAAAACCAATGTTGAAGACCATTCAGGAATGTGGCAATGTAGGGTGAAAGACATTATCATTATTATTACTGTTGCTGACCAGTGTCACCTTTTTTTGGCTTAATTTCTGGTCCCCAGGTACTATTTAAATAAATTAAGTAATACCTAACTTTTTAAAACTACATAAGAGTCAGCATAAGGTATACCATACAGGTTTATGACAGAATGAGCCTGTAAACTCAGTTAGAGAGATTTATTTTTAAGTGTAGGACATGTTATGTCAGGATTTCTGGGGGTAATAAACTGCATAGCTGGCAGTTACTGCTGACACTTAATAGATGGGGTTAAATTCTTCTGCGTCAGACTTTGGAGGCTGTTTCTGATATGGGGAAATACATTCACTGTAAATATAAGAAAATCTGTGGTAAAGGAACAGTAATTGTTCTCATATGTTCTTAGATACAGCTGCTGCTACATAAGGATATTTGTCACATAGGTTAATTAAAAAAGAAAAGCTCTGTGGGTCTCTGCTGCTAATTTGGTTCCTGTTTTTATGTTTCTGTTAGAAAGAAATTTGGATTATTTGGTGTTATGTGTTTTTTTTTCCCTTTGTTCTTTTCATACGTGGCTGTTGTGATGTTGAGATTCTGGTTGCTTAGTGAGCCACAACAAATACTGGGAAAGTGAAGCCCAAACAAGTGACTTTTGTATAAATCAGTTAAATTTGGGGTGTTTGCTTATTTCTTTCACATGCAGTAGGTAACTTTCCATTTCAAGGGGAAAAGCCCTTATTGTAACTTGACTTTTGCAAACCTTTGAAGCGAAGTAGCACAGAGCACAAGCCTTAGCTAAGGGTTGTCCTGCTCCTACTGCCTGCCACTAGCTGTCAACGTTCCCTCTCCTCTGGGCACCCATGACACTTCTTTGCTCTGTAGGTGAGTAGGTTGTACTCACTAAATGAGAAGAAAATTAATCAAATGAAGTGTAATTGCCACCAAAACCAACCCAAGGATTAGAACTGGCTGCACAATGAGCCGAGCTGTAAGAGGTGCGTCCTACCCCAGCAAAGGATTCGCTGCCTGGTCCAGCCCCCATCCACGCCAAAATAGGTTTTCCCCGATGGCAAAGCATAGACCTGCTGATACAGGACCCAAAGAGCCGACAGGAAAAAAAAAACAAACAACAGTCTTTTGTAGGATTTGGTCTTTTCCAGTGTTACATGTTTTCTGTTTTTAAGAGAGACAAGCATAAAAAAGTTCACAGAGTGATCTGAAAAAAATGTAATCATCTTAAATAAAACGTGAAAACATGCTCAGTTCCCCTCCATTTCCCCTCTCTCCTCGGATACACTTGACAGATAATCCTCATAAAATATGAAGAAAACTAAGAAGGCTGCCACAAAAGGATGTGCATCCTTCAGTTAATTCCTGACATTCATAGCGGATTTGAAATGCCTGTCTTTCAACAGTGGTGTAGGGTTTTTAACATTCGAGTCCCAGGAAAGAAATGGCAACATTTTTCACTGATGGATTAAGCACTGCAAATCTGGAGCCGGTGTTAATCACGGCTGCTAACAGCTTCTGTCAAATAGTTTGTCCTTATCTAAACTTCAAACTGACCTGGCTTTGGCAGCGCAGAATTTGCAACGTGGTCAATACCTGTGAAACCTTCTTTCTGTACCAAAAAACCCAACAACCAAACCCCACATTTATATCTAAAAGAGAGAGGAGGAAAAGAGAGACTCATTGCTTCCTGTAGTATTTAGTTTTGTGCTTTCCCTGTACAGCCATTCCCTCTGTTGTTTGTGTGTTGGCGATATTATTCCTTCAGCTGCCGTTTGTTCATTTTTTCCCGTTCAAGCTGCTGACCGCTCTCCATGATTCATTTTCAGTTCAATGCGAGTTCTGGGGGATGGTATAAAGAAGCCTCCCATTCATAGGAGAAGGTACAAAGCCAACTAATGTGACTAACTGTTTTGCGTTTGAATGTCTACTAACTCCATGGTGTCATGTTAGTAAACCTCTAGTACCTCTGGAAGCGCTGGCGTTAGAGCTGTGAATCCTGCTTGGCTGCTTTCCCTCTCCAGTCTGACACAGGGCCGTTCTTCTGATGCACAGAGCACGTGCTGATAACTTGGAGACAGCATTTTGTTGGCCTTTGCCACGTGTAGGATTTGGAGTTGTTAAAATAATTGTTTACCTGCGAGCACGTGCGTAATTTGGATTTAAAGCACATGAGACGCTCCTGCCAAGACTTGCAGGAGGAGCACCTGGGGAGGGGATGCGTCAGACATGATGTTAGAGTTGCAGAATACTCCACAGATCTGCAGCTGGTTGAATTAAATGGCTTTAATTTTGCTCTCTTGCTGTTTTGTTTTGGGTGGTTTTTTGTAATATCTTCCTAAAAAAAAGTAGAAAATAAGGTGGTTTTTTTCCTCTTCACTTCCGTGTGTGTTTTCCTTCTGTATAGCAAACTTTCAGTTCCTCATGCATCATCCAGATATGCATTTTCACTCACATAACCTTTGCATTGTCTATTAATGTGTAAAAATAGGACACTTCATTTTTGAGACAGTGGATGTGGACTGTCCACCTTTACACATTTTTAAGCTAAAAAAAAAAAGTAGTTTAAACTCTCCCCTTCAGTGGTTCAACCTCTTCTCGTCTCCCACAGCCTGCTGCCTCTCCTCCTGTGACAGGTTAAGCTCATGATTTTGCTTCCCTTGAAGGGATTGATGGGTTTACATGTGCGTGTGTGTAAACAAACTACCATATTTCCACATAAGGAAAAAATGTTACTGCGACGTTATTATCAGAAAAATCACTATGCTTTACCATGCATCAGCATAAATGAAGCCATAGGAGCAGTGCTGTACAGTTCAGGAGAGGAGTCTTAAAAAAGAATTTTAACAAAAAAAATGCACAAGAATGAACATGCTTTTTTACTTCTACAAAACCACTTTATTTGCATCACTCTGCTCTGGGGGAAGAAGCACAGTGCTCGTCTTCTCAGCTCATGCAAATTAACGTCTTTTTACCAGTTGTCTGTTAAGGCTCCTCTGTAGGAGCCCTGTTAGTATTTAGAGTCATAATATCCTGAAACACTGAGCTTACATGGAGAATAAAGAAAATGTCTCAAATAGGCAACCTAGAATACCTAGTCATATCTGAAATGTGTGGTATTTTTTTCTGAAGCCTTCTCTCTGTCTTTTGTTTACTATTTTTTCTGGCCTCCCAACCATTTTGGTATCACCCCAGTTGCAGAGCAACAGCCTGAGACTGATTCCAATGGTTTATGCTCTCCCACAAGGCTGATGTACAGAATAGCTCACTCCCCTCCCCTCCCTCACTCCCTGTCTTCCGTAAAGGGGTTTTGCATGCTCTGCATTGATCTTGTTTGGATTTTATGGCATTACCAACAGATTGTGAGTGGCTCCCCAGCAGGACTGTAATTCTGTAAGACTGCTTTCCAGAGCCCTTGCCAAGAAAGGTCTTTTCCCTTCCTTGAGACCTTCCATCACTTCCAGACTTCTTTCCACATGTATGCATGGCCCCTCTCCTTCCCTCCCTCAACTCTTCCACTTCCTTTCACTGATGTTTTAGTATTTGGGATTGTCTCTGTAACGTGACGATGGGTAGGAACGGAATCGAGGCATCTTTTAAAGTGCATAGTCTGGTCTTAATGTTACATCATTTCTTTAATGGGGAGAATCCTCCTTCCTTCAATTGAAAAGTGACCACACAAGAATTACTGAGCAAACAATTCTGTATAAGCGTAGCTCCAAGGATCCAGCAAGTCCAGCGGTCTTGGGGCCACAAGCAGGTAGCTGGGGGAAGCAAGGAGAGGAGAAGCATGTATGGTACTTTCCTTGAGATACTTTCTCAGGCTCCATCTAGTTTCTGCTGGGCAGGTGTTACTGACCTGCTGGGAGGCTGAACCCAAGCCTGAGAGTGCAGACGGAGGTGTACAATGGAGATGAATTTGCTGCAGCCAGGACTTTGTTCTTTTACGATCTCAAGCAATTACTTAGTCCCTCCATCCCTCACCAATGCTTACGTCTGTCACCATGGTTTCGCTGGGTGATGATGATGAAGTACTGGGAAATACTGGCATGTTATGGAGGAAGGTGTCTTCATGAGGAATGGTTATGGGACTGTGCTGAGAACTATTGGTGAAGCACGCCTGGAGCTTTGAGGTGCACAGATACTTCAGGTGTATCCTCGCCCAGCTGACATCCTTAATAAAGCAGGTAGCAATTAGCTGAACTCCATTGAATGAACACCAACCACCAAAACCCTTCCTGAATGTTTTCGGTGATGTACTGTGCTGGGACATTATGGCAGGACTTGGCATGAGATGATGCAGTCCGTGGCTTTAAACCTTCCTCTGTGCCCTCTGAGCCTCCTGGCACTCACAAATCCTGGCCCAGGGATGCTTAGACTCATTCTGCCCTTCTTGTAGGCCTGGAATAAAGAGTGCTCTGGCCGTGTCCTCTCCTTGGGGGGGGTTGCAGGCCAGGGGCTGGGAGCAGGACTTGTGCTATGCTGCTCTGGCAGATCTGTGCTGATGCAAAATTCCCTTCAGATGACATACGTTTTTTGGACGGCTTTTCCAGGATTTAGGGATCCTTTATATGTCATAACTGACAAGAAGATTGATTTCTTTGCGTCTGCAAAACCTGTAACTGAGCCATGAGCTGACAGAGAAAAAAATAACAAAACCAGTATTTAAAATAACAACCAAAATATTTGCATTCTGTATTTGCATTTGTCTTTCATGATGCAACTTGAGAGTCTTTTGGAGTTTGGGAGCTAAGACATTTTCTAGTCTAAGTACTGTTTGAAGGATTCTTGATTTAATCCCAAGTTAATAGTAAGATGAGCCTGTTTTTTTTTTCTTCCAGCCTCTTTCACTGATTTGCTGCGCAGCATTTAAGAATGTAACTCTCTCCTTATTTTTCCCAAGTGTAGGCTGAGGTTATTAGTACTTGTATGAAAGGGACTTAAATGATTAAATATCTGCAATGGATTCTTGATTTGGGGATATGAGGTACCAGGAAAATACTAATCATTACTAACACAACGGCTGTGTATGATTACTTGCACAAAATGGGCTTGGTGTGTTTTAGTCTTGTTTTCCCCAAAAACTTCTCTCCCCATGAGGAACAGTTTCTCCAGTACATTGTATACTCAATGCTGAGATGAGTTTGGGGGAAGCGTGGGCGGTCCTGCTACCTGTTCAGTTGCAACCTCGGTCACTCGGGGCATTCTGGTGTGTTCTGGCAGCCAGAAATATGTAGCAGCTGCTGCATTGTTTCCAAGTTTGTTGTTGGGGTTTTTTTTAAGATATTCAATGGTCAGAGTCTATTAACATTCCCCCATTCCATAACAATCCAATAATCACAGTCCTTTTCCTTTCTTTGCCTCTTTTGATGTTCCTAGTTTGAGCTGGTGTCCTTCTGGCGTACAGTTCATTGCCATGGGTCCTGACTTTACTTGTAGAAGGTACAGTATAAGTAAATGTGCAGCAGCAAAGGAGCACTGCAAACACCCTGTCGTCAGCTTTTCGTGCGTCGCCTTTTCCACTGCTGCTCTGGCTGAAGCGTGCACATGTTTGTTTGCTTCGTCTGCTTTTTCAGCAATTAGTCTTGGGAATGGGTCTTCCCAACTGGGGCGCAGGTGAAGGTGGTGGCTGCTTTTCGTTGGCCTCAGGCATTAAAGAAGCTGCACTGTTGGTCCGAGCTGCTCTATTTTGTGATGATTTTACGGCATCTTTTTTTTCGCAGCAGTGATCGTAATGATAATTGCGACAGCCAAGGAATCAAAACAAGAGCTAATGTGATTCAGCACCGCTTTGTTCTGGATGGATCTCATAAAGAATTTAAGTTCAATACAGACTCGCTCTGTGTAAATTGAAAGATCTCAGTTTTTCTTCAAAGAGACTATAATCATGTGAAACTTTCTGTGAAAGTCTAGTAGCCGCAGATGAAAATTTCCCAGACGCTTAAAGCTTGTGTGTTCTGTAGAAAATCCCAGAGCTGAGATTGATGCTCGCAGGTCAGATCTTTAACTGATACTGCCTAGAAGCCGGTCTCCCAGATTTTATACCTTTTGTCTGGCAGTTCTTGCTGGTTGTGGGTAGAGTTATTAAACTTTTTTTTCTGAAGACTAGATATTGAGAAAGAAGTTAATCTATACTTCCTGTTACAGATTTAATTACACTTGGTCTATATAACCCACCCAACAAATTACAGACCAGTATTACCCACTGATAACTATTTTATGGGCTAATATTTGCAGGTTTGAGCTGTTTGTGACACATAAAACTACATGTTTTTTGAGGTGTTTTTTGTTCTGTGCTATGTAACATGTTACGTAACATTATTGTTACCACCTTGGGATGCAAGGAAAAAAAATTCTTCTGTCCTAAAAAATCAGTATAAATTGAACTGATTTCTCTCTGCAGGTGTTTTAGAAAAAAACTTTGTAGTGCCTGCTCTCATTGTTTAGTCAAAATCTTCCTAAAGCAGATAAAGTTGTAAATGCCTCAACCAGTCTTCTTTCCCATTAATTACCGTGAAAAAAGTCATGAGGGTTTACCAAAACTTATTTGACATTTATTGCAATTTTTGCTTTGAAGATATTTATTTATCAGTGATTTAACGTCTCTAAAGGAATGCAGAACATTAATCACTACAATGCAAGTCTACCTGAGTTTAAAGCTCCTCTGGTTGTTTAAATAATCTGTACAGTCTACAATGTGTTTTCCCTTTGATTTTTTTATATGTCAGCTTATTGGCCACTTAAAGGTCATGATTAGCCTCACGTTGGGCTCTATATCCAGAGTGGGCCTTGCTTCAAGCTAGCAGGACTTTGTGAGGGTCAAGTAAAACATCAGGCACGGAATTGTGCAAATGTACCACAAGGTGAATCTTTAAAGCTTGCACCTTAACCCAAACTTGCCCGGTTTAGCTCAGTGGGTTGAGCGTGGTGCTTGAAACACCAGAGGTCGCGGGTTCGATTCCCGTTCGGTTCTCACGTGTTGCCTGACCTAGTCGAGAGGTGGCGTCCCTGCCCACAACAGGGAGGTTGGATTAAAATGATCTCTAAGGTCCCTTCCAGGCCAGGCCATTCTATGATTCTATGAGGGTCAGAAGCAGAATATTAGGGCCGAGATACATCAGGTAGAAACAGTTGTCTGTGGAAGAGGAGGTGTTTTGTGCAGGTGAGAAGAGAGTGTATTAGCATCTTTCTATAGAGGTCACTTGTCTATCAGCAGCCTTCTATTCAGAGATTGGCCAAATCTTCTATTACTACCAATTCTGCAAGTAAAAATTTGGTGTTTTATTTGACTGTGAGCAGTTGTCTGGTTCCATTGGACAAGACGTAGCTTCCCCAGCAAATGATAAAATAGGATTGGCTGGCTGATGGAGACATTTATTGAATTAAAAAACCAAAAACAACCAACATTAAAAAAGCAAAAAGAAAAAGGGGAAAAAAAAAAAATCTTTGGCAGAAAGGACATTATGAGTGCCAAAGCTTTGTGCAGTGGCAAGTGCTAAATAAATTCAGAGGATGTGTCTGCTGAGATGAATCTCACAGCCAACCCAGAGCTGATTTTGTGGCTGCTGGGAGGGGTGTTGGTCCAGGACAAGCAGCACTGTGCTCTGCAAGGTAGTTTACTTTGGATGGCTTTATTCCAAGGGAGAGCCTAATAAAAAGCTAGCAAAGAGAATATGTGGAAATACCAAATCTTTCAAGGTGTGTTTCTACTTTTTCTGTACACTACTCAATAATAATAATAAAAAAACCTCAGTGGGAAAGGCTGTTGACCAGGAGTTTCAAGAGTCATTCAAACAACTACTGTGTCTCATGAGAGGCACAAAGATGCTGCTGTTTGTTCTGAATTAAATAGAAACTCGCTTCATGGCTACCTGCGCTTGGTCATTGAAAAGTAACGTGCTGAGGAGTAACGTCAGCATTTTCCTGCACAGCTCAGGTAGTGACTGCCTTGTGTTTTACACTTGAAGGTGCAGTGTGCTGAAAGACACTAGTCTCCAGGAGTTTGTTGACATCTAACCTCCATGATTTCTCTTCAGTTACAGCCTAGAAGGCCTTGCTGGAGACTCTGGTGAGAACAAAAAACCCTCTACAAACTTGGAGGCTTCATCTCTGAGCTCCAAAGACCTCAGACGGAGTCCACTTGCCAGCAATCAGTGTGGATCCCTGGTCTTGCTCACTGAAGAACTTGAACAAGGAGAAATCAGAGACTACAATCACCAGGTAAAGCTGCCCACCTGTTCTTGGATGTCTAGAAAATGTTACATCGGTATTTTGGACATAATTTTCCTAAGTGACAATCTCACCGTGAAGGCTTTTACACTAAGTATATATAATACTAAAATTGTGCATCTTAACACAGTGGAAATTTCTCCATGTTAAAATTTACGGCTTGGTTCTGTGGGGCAGCATGATTGATGGTTGAATTCGTAGGGTGAGAACAAGAAACTTCCAGTTTTCTTCCACTGACTGCATGAGTAATCATGGCAAAGTTACTAACTTTTTAGCAGGGATATAGTGATACTATCAATACCAGGTTGTAGGGCTTCCACAATTATTGCTTATGCTGCCTTTTTCCTTCCTGAAATACACACAAGTACCAAGTAGTAATTTGTCTGCCAAAGTTATCAGATTTGTTTTCATAACATAGAAGGAAAATAAAGATTAGTTTTTTTTTTTCATAGGTGTAACCAGAATCAAAAGGCCCGTTATTATAAGCAACAGTTAAGCAAAAATCTTAATTCCAATTTAAAAAAATTGAGAGCAGTCTCTCTGGAGCAAAAGTCTATGATGGCTTTTAAGGACAGTTGGGCCACAATATTATGAGTCTCTGCTTATTTTTATTAAAGAAGCAGTTATAGTCTTAAATACTATAAATACCCTGGATTTCTGAGTTTGAAGTTTCAGCCACAGTATTTTCTGCGTTCATGCCAGAATCATTAGCGAGCCAGTCTGTTTACCTTGTCGAGTCACTGCAATACATCAAGGCAGTAAATGAGTCTTACAAGATCTGGCCTGTAGAACTATTATGTCAAGACTCTCATGTCTTCTTTTGTTTTGAGGAGTGGCATTTTTGGGGAACGCACTGTTTAGCATCAGATTTTTTTACCTTGTTGAACCACAGTCTATTTACGCTGAGGAGTTGGAATCACAGCAGTAATTTCAGTGGCCATCAGACAGTTAACGATATCTGTCTTGTAATATCCTGCAAGAAAAACAAGCAGCCAGAATCTCTCTATCTTGTAGTTAGTTGTCTTGCACTTAAAAGACAAAACAAAATGTTGCCTTTCACTTGTTCACACTGATTACATTTTCCAAGATCCTTGCATTTCTCACCTACTACCTTATACTGGCATCATTTAGATTTTCCACTATTTGAAGATGAAAATCTCAGGAAACGTGAACACTGAACTGTGATCTGAAGTTGGGATACATTCTGGACATATATGCTCAGTGTGACTGTTTTCTGTTCTGCAGATGCATCAAACATCACAACCGCAAGGATTTAATTTCTGTTCTTCTGCTGTTTCATCTCCGCTGACCAAGTCAATGTCGCTAATGTCGATTAGTAAACCAGTGCTGGACAGTAAGTAATGCAGTTTTCCCTTACGCATTCTGTCATCTGTGTTATCTGCCACCTTCCCAAGGCAGAATTTGCTAGTACCCGCTCTTGCTTTCATATATTTTTGAAATATATGTTTCACTGCTGCATGGAGTTGTGGGTGGAAAGGCAGAACTCATTCAGTTTGGGTCCATGTTTTGTCATTCTCAGTGTATCCCTGGTATTTCCAGTTCTATTGGGTCTCTTTTAGCTTTTCTTTTCCCTTTAATTAAACAACTGGTACAAAAACTGTCATTTATTGAGTTTATTAAAAAAAAAAGAAGTTTGAATTTTGCATCCTTTCAGAATTTCTTCCTTTGATGTCAGGTAAATTCCGTGTGAGATCTTATTTTCCTACTTCTGGATTTTTTCAAAGTTTATATAACTTGAGAATCCCTCTTAATCTCCTTGGCAGAGCTTATTGCTATTTATTGTGAGTTAAATGTTTTGGGGCAGTTGGGTATAATTTATTGCATCTCATTCCTGAAGAACATAATAGAAGATGATTATTCAGTTTAGCTTAATTGAAGCGATAACAAGCACTTAATTTTGCAACTTCACTGAATTGATTCTTTCAGCTGAAAAAGTCATTCAGAAGGCTGCAGCTGGATGTGCTTAGGAAGGGGCATGTTACACATGTTTTCATTTTATTAATTGCCAGTTGTCAATTGTATTGACATTTGAGATCATGTCTTCTCAATCAGTGACGGTCTCTGATCTTTTCTGCTTTATTAACGTGCTTCTTGCAAAACTGAACAAGGAAAACATGCTTCTTAAGGCATTTTATTCATCTAGGAGGCTTGCTGGAGGAAGCTCACAGAAATTTTGCTTTCTAGGAGACATTTTAAAGTTCTTATCGTTCCCCTATGATCAAAAGACATGTGGCCTGATGGACGTGTACCCCCACAACAGGTCACCAAAACATGGACAGATCTGTCCCATGAAAATGCCGCCTCCTGCTCTGCGCGATGGCACGCCCTCGTTCTTCCTTGGGCTGGAGGCCTTCATTTTATTTATTTTTTCTGGAGCAACTAATTTTGTTGCTAACTAAATACCATCTATAACTCATCCGGCTCCCAGAAAACGTACCGTTGGTGGCTCTCCTTCTCCCTTGAGGCTGAACTTCAGGCCCACGGCGGTGGCTTACAACAGAGGAGGATTTGTGCCTCCACCTTGGGATTGTTCACCTTGACACCTTTCCGCTCTCCTCTGCCTTATGGCCCACGCTAAAATGCCATCGAGACCCGTGCCGGTGCTAGGCTGGTTTGGTTATCCCATCTTCTTCTAGAGTCGGCGTAGCCGTGGTGGTCTCATGGAGAGAGAAGGAAAGGAGAAGATGGAGTAAGCTTTCCAATTAGCAGGGCTGGTTTTCTACTTTGAGGCGGTATCTGTGAGTTTCGGACACCGCAGTTAACAATTAATCACTTTTCTGTGAGCTGTATTTTCTCAGTGGTTAATTTGCGACACCTCGGAAGGGCCTCATTTTTACAGGAAAGTGGTTTCTCAAAATCGATGCATTCGAGGCGGTTGATGTGAGCATCCTGGACGATTACTCACCTTGAAAATTTAGGTCATGGATTCTTTTCCTGACTTTGGAAACTTCAGTTAATCATTCTTCCTCAGTCACTTTGAAAGAGGAAATGTTACTTGAGTTGTGACCGTAAATACACATGAAGCAGTTTAATGCCGTTTACAAGAATGTCTCGGTGTATGAACTCCCTTTTATCAGCTAGGTCTGATAGTCGTATTATTGCAGCAGAATACTTCAGTTATGCAAGAATAAATCCTTGTTTTCGTGGAGGTGAATTCTGGGGAAATTTTAGTTCTTCATACTACTTGCATTACTTTGTGCTAGGTTTAAAAACAAGGGCTCTTTAGTTTGGAGAAGAGGAGACTGAGGGGTGACCTCGTTAATGTTTACAAATATATCAAGGGTGAGTGTCATGAGGATGGAGCCAGGCTCTTCTCGGTGACAACCAATGACAGGACAAGGGGTAATGGGCTGAAACTGGAACATAAGAGGTTCCGCTTAAACTCGAGAAGAAACTTCTTCTCAGTGAGAGTGACGGAGCCCTGGAACAGGCTGCCCAGAGAGGTTGTGGAGTCTCCTCTGGAGACATTCAAGACCTGCCTGGACACGTTCCTGTGTAGCATAGTCTAGGCATTCCTGCTCTGGCAGGGGGATTGGACTTGATGATCTTTCGAGGTCCCTTCCAATCCCTGACATTCTGTGATTCTGTGATTCTCTAATCCCTGCAAGTATGTCTGAATAGGGAGAAAGCAGCATGGTCTGCACAAAAAGCTTCAAAAACTGAATCCCAACGGATAAACATATGGAGGTCTTTCTCTTATTTTTCCTGTTTATTTTCATGTGTACTGAGGCGGGAGCAATTTCCAAGGGTGAGTTTCTAGCCTGCACTCCATCTGATGTCTCAGATGTTCCAAGAGCTGCTGTGGCCATTCACAACTGTTAATCCTTCAGCATTTTATAGAGGGAGGTCACAAGAGCTGTTGGCTGGAGTGCTCGGAAGACTGCTTTCAGCTTTGGAATAGCGAATTTCCAGTGTGGAGCATTGTTATAAAGCCAGGAACTGCTATAAATAAAACCACCAAAATGGAAGTTAAAGTGAACTGTGCTGGAGGAGGTGGTTCTATTCACAGTAAAGTATTATTATTTGTCTTGACTTTTAGTCTAAATAGAGAGTAGACTACAGAAGAAAGCAAGCAGTGTTGCCTAGTCATGTTCTTCAGGTCTGGAACACTAGAACAACTCCTTTGAAAGGCAGTCTAAACAAAATTAATGCATGAACCTTGCTAAGAATTCTTCAATTTAGATGCTTTCCATTGGGTCCCTCTAGGGTTGTTCTGCTTACGTTGGAAAAGTGTGCACATAATTTTAGTCAAATCACCTTTAGGCAATTGGCATGTATGACTAATGGCTGATGGAAAATTTCAGAGAAGTTTGCTTTGCATTGCTTGTGTTGCGTCGGATATTCCTTGGATAGCATTTCTATATTCCAAATTTGGTCTGGGGGCATGATCCCAGCAACACAAAAAAATCTCTCCATGACTGAAAGGAAATATTTTTTCACGGTAGTAATTGCTGCTTCTTTCTCTTGGAAATTTAATACTAGTAGAGTCTTTAGCCTCTTTTCCCTGCTGTGCAAGTGAATTGATTTATCCATGCCGTGGGATGACTTAAAAATGCTTAAATGTATGTGCTGAAGATGTTTATGTAGATGCTTAATGTTAGACCCTTAAGTCAGATCTGTCCTTTCCCGAGGACACACTGATGCACCGTGTGAGCAATGGGTATCCAGCAACCTGACCTGGTCAGGTCACAGCTCAGAGGTTTCTACCTGTGCTCGGACGATCTGAAGTTTAGGGAATGCCCTTGGGCACCTCACTACGAGGCTGTGTAGCAATTTCAGTCAAGAGCTGGCTCCTACATCTCTCATCACAGAGGACTGTGCTTACAAAGAGTTGTTGCAAAGCTGCTGCTACGCAGGAGCTGCTCTTCAGAATAGACTGTGGGAGATTTGATGTCATAGACTGATTGCTGAGTCTGGCACAGTGTTTGATAGACATCTTCCAGACAAAGACAGAAGAGGGCCTTTTCTCATATTTAGACAGTTTCTTTAAAGTAACGGACTGTGAGTTTTAGAAGGCAGGAGAAGAGATGCTTGTGGGTTTTCCTGTTTTATTTTGGAAAAAAAAAGGAAATTTAGGTGTCTTCTTTCTAAAGCTGGAAACTTTGAGGGGCATAGCATTGGCAAAATGTTTAGCTTTTTTTAGAGGTACAAGTGGCAAGAACCTCCCCAGGTAGATGAAGTCAACACTTCAGATGTGAAGTATCCTTGCTAATATCTGGCAGCTTTGCTGATTCGTTTAACTGCAAAAAGCACCATTAAACAAATACTTTTGAGTTGTTCTAGTTTGATTCCCTGGCAGTTATTTTATTGAAGCAGATGCCCCTTGTCCAGAGATCTACTATGTTACTCGCATTCAGTTTAGGAAGAATAACTGTGCACATGTGAGTCTTCATTAAGAGGTTCTCTAAAAAGATGGCAGCAGAAATAAGGAAAGCCTTGAACTGTGAGTTATGCAGGCAATGAGAGCTGCATCCTCTGAAACCTGCATCCTCTGGAATTTGCACGTTCTCCATTCTTTGTTTCTTGTGCCTTTTCTGAAGCCAGCTGCTTTGCAGACATTTCCTTTGCTTTAGTTTTAGTTTGCTTTGGCCGCTTTCCTCTCCTTTTTATTATTAAATGCGTTTTCAAGCATGGTCTAATGTCTGCTGTTAACCCACTTCTCAGCCCAGGGCCGGACTCGACCATCGAGACGAATCTCCTTCTCCTTCAGCATCTCTCCACTCATTCCTAAGTCTAAAACTCTCTTTTCTATTGGCTCTTCTTCCAGTGATGAGGAGGAGGAGTTGGATAGTAAGTAATTGTTTTCTATGCATTGCAGCCATTATGGGTGGAAACAAAGGGAAACCTCGTTTTCTGCTTTAGACAAAGCTTCACCTTGCAAACGTTGAACTAACCTTTCCACTGCGTGATGTCTAACAGTATTATCTTAGTTCTGTATCTGAATACTAACTAACGGCAAAATAAAAGGATTATAATCCAAAGAGTCTTGTACATCAGAACCATCACATCTAATCTGGTTGGTTTCGGTGTGTATCCATGTGGCAAATACAATCGTCTGCCACCCTGGCCAGCGTTAGAGTCATTAGCGATTTATTAAGACCAAAATACTTGTATTGAGACTGTTGCAGCGCATGGAGTTAAAGAAAAAAAAAGAGAGATCCTTGCCCTCTGTAGATGAGAGTGAGTACGTTGCTCAGTGGAAGTAGGAGACAGGCCCTGATGTTAAATTCTGAAAATCTTGGGTTTGACTTCACAGTTCCCTTACTAAGCAAGAAGTGTGTATTGCAGCCAAGCACCCTAAATTGTCAAGGTGTTTGTATCTAGGTCCTGATATTATATTCATAATAATTTTGTTGGGAAACAGGCTCGCATTATATGGTAGGTTATTTTTTTTTCCTCCTGCAAACTTCATTAGTAAAAGAAACTCAACTAAGGCAGAGGTTGAGTTAAAGTAATTTAGACTTCTCTTGCATTTTTTTATGTGGGCTTATCAAAGATAATTGGAAATATTTTCTATTTCTTAAGCATGTTTTATTCGACTGTTGAAATAAACCAGAACAGATAATTCTGTATCTAAAGAGAAAATTCAGAACAGCTGCATTAGTTGGTTCAAATCAAAGGTTTGCAAAGAAGCTAACTCACATCCCTCATGTCCATACTGGGATGGGTTAAATTGCTTTCCAGTCCAACGGATTTTGGTTGTTTCCTGAATTTAAAATCATCTCCACACCATCCATGTCGTAGGTATCTAAATTCTCCTCCTTTCCATTCCTAGTCTTCACTGTGGGTTTGTCCCTGCCTACAGGAACGTCCTGTGCTCTTCCCAAGTGTGGTACTTACCCACTGCCACACTGAAGCTGCTTCTTCGTTCCCCTTTGCTCTGTCGTTCTCTTCTGCCTTTAACAAAACCATAAATTCACAGTTCCCGCAAAGCGAACTGCAAACGCATGACCGTGCATTGTTGCCACGCTCCCATGGTAAAAAGTACTCTTGGCTGAACTTTTTGATGGATTTGGTTTTTTAATTTTTTGTTTACTAGTTTGGGGGTAGGTGGGTGGTTGATTTTGGTCGTTTGTTTATTTTAAGCACCCAACAAGTAAAATAATTCGTAATAGTTAGGTTAGGGCATAGCAATTTTAAGGGGTAGTTCTGTTAGTTGTTATTTATCTTCTCTGCCTTGACAGTGCTGCTGTTACTGACGAGCATTTAAAATAGTGTCAAGTATTGTCTTAAACAAAAATGTTGGGTTTTTTACATGTGTTTTATTCCCTCATATTTGAGGGTACTGCGGCGACTTTACATAAAGGTTGGTTTAGCCACAGCTATTCGTAAGACTGCTTTGGCAAGAGGCATTTTTCCCAGTAATCCCAGACCAGTTTGTTTATTTTTTCACATCTTCGGGGTTTGTTTCTCATAAGAGGATGGACGTGTTAGCGTTGAGATTGCACTTGCGTTTCAGTTACTGCTTCTCAACCTCTCCCTGCCTGTTTTTCTCTACAGCACGGAGAATTAGTCGCAGTTAGTTTTATATCATGATATATTTAAGGTGTGGATTTCAGGTGGCTGGACTAGCCAGTCTGTGCATTTTAGAAAATTATCATGAAGCCTTTGGATTTCTTGACCCACAAAGGTTTAATTACTGTCAGCATTGAGAAATTGTGAGCTGGTTTCTTTTGTTTGCAACATCCTAATCTAGTTGCTGCTTTCTGCGTAACAGACCTTGATGAATTGTTTCAGGTCGAGCTACTGTATGAAATAATTTTGGTCAGTGATGCTTAAAAGGTGTTCAGATAAGTACACCGAAATTTGGCTGCTAGCCCAGAACCATTGGACGTAGACAGCAGTCCTGGCCTTTCAACAAAACTTACTATGTTCCCCTCTCCTACCTCAAAAAAAGCCCTGAAGGTGAGAAAATGTGTACTTTTAGTCTTTATCTTCATGGGCTTTGTAGTTTGCAGTGGAATATTGATCATATTCTGTTACATTGTAACCTAAAATACAAAATCATGAGCAGGCTTTCAGCTTGATTTTTGTGTGGATCCTTTTTGCCCACTGGTATCAAGAATCCTCCTTTTTTTAAGATAAAACACTATTTCAGTAAAAGATAAATAGCACATAACTGAAGTTCCCATGCAGTGTGCTTTCTCAGGGTACTGAAAAAGTCCCAAATGTCAAATTGTTACAGCTTTTGATTGCTTTAACTGCAAAGAAACAAAAAAGTTTGGGAAATACTTAAATCCAATCAAACTGATGAAACTATTTAAAAAAAAAAAGAAACTAAGGAGGCTTAACCCACCTTAAAAACAAACTAGAGCTGAAACATGAACCAGAGTCACTGGAGCATTAAGCAGCAATTTGGGAGTCTGTAAATTACTTGTGTGATCTCAGGAGATGCTTTGGTAGGGGATACTGTATAAAAGCCCAGCACAGTCAGGAAGTTGAATGGTAGGCTTCACGTGGTATATGTTGTAGTATTACTGCCTTTGATGTATTTGGGAGAGATCATTAATTAGCTGAGAGTTTTTGCATGGGAAATGTTACCAGCAGGGGTTAGGTAGTGGGGTATGCCTATATTTTAGTTTCTCGACACAGGCAAATGATATTTGTGTCTCAGGCTGTGTTGACACTTGAATCAGTGGTTAGGAAAATGTGTTTTCTAGAATTGTAAGGCATTAATATTGTATGCAGAGTTTTTCCTGATGCACTTTCTGCTTTTGGGATAGAGGGCCATCTTTGCCTCTGATGTCAAGTGGCTCTTCAGCGTTCATCCTTAGCTTTAATACGTTAACAGAGTTTGAAACCAAAGTACTGTTGTCCTTAAAACACATATGCAAAAGCCTAGTAAGTTGGTCAGTCATGCTACTTTTTGAGCTTCGAATAGGCCTGCAAACAGTACTTGTAGTGAGGGTTTTTTGGAGTCCTGACAAGTCCGGTTACTCTGGAGAGAGCACTCTCTCTGGATTGTTTCATCCTGATTTTTCAATATTCTTCAGTGGTTCTGGTAAATCCTGTCAGCTACTCAATCTGCTCCAAGTCCATTGTGCAAGCAGGTTTCTGGTGGCATAAAGAGAATCTGTGTCGTTGGCAGAGCTTCGGCTTCGTGTTGAAAGTCAGACTTTCCTCAAGCACAGTGTTACGTGACTAAGCCTTAGGCTGGTAATGTTTCATGGAAAATGGAATAAGGCTTCCCTTGTTCCCTTACTCTTTATGAAGTGCTTCAGGATTTTGATGGGAAAATGAACCATAATTTTATCAAGCAGAAAAGTTTTATACATGAAACCCGGATGTGTTGTACAATAGATTCTTTCTAGTGGTGTATAAATAAAAGCGTTGTGGCAGAATGATTCTCATTTATACCTATTTTTGTTGAATTGGTGGTTCTGATTCAGATACGCTGATTTACCAGCCAGTGTAACAGATGCACATCCTTTGCTTAATAGCTGAAGAATGATAAAAATACAGAGCAGGCTCTCACCTCAGCATCTGATTTGAAAGCACCTAAGGATACAGGGAACAGGTTTCACCCTGAGCACATGAAATCTATTCTAAACACTCACTTCTGGAAAACATTTCCCCTTCCTCTTGAACCATCCAAATACGCAAACTAGGTTTTTAAAATCAGTGGGCTAAGACTGCAATCTAACATGTCACCCCCCCTTCAATCTTTTCCAGGTACGCAGGCGTTTGGCAGCTCCACGGGTTCCTCAGTGCAGAGGTACAGTATCCTTGTTGGTAGCTTATCTCTGCTGGTGGCACTCCTGCAGCAAACTCTGCTTTGAACACCCCAAAACCTGCCTGGCACCTCTGCAGTTCAGCTGAAATCACAAGTTGTCAGGCTTGTGAAAACTGATCCCATATCTCTAAAGGCTGAAGAATATTTTAGATCACAAAATTATAAAGGCTGTTCTAGGTCTCGCCCCTAACCAAGCTTTGTGTGTATTCATAGCCAATAACATACCAGATTATCTGTTATTGAACAGTATCACTTTACCCTGAGTTGTAGTTTATGCTAAAAGCAGTTGGTCCTCCCTCTGGTTAATTCTGTCTATATTTTGATAATGAAGGCCAAAACAGTTGTGTTTTTGTACATTGCTTTTCATCCTGTGGAGGAGATAATCTTTCTGGTGGGTGCTGGCTTTAGAAGCCCTTTCCCCGATGGAAAGATGTTTGTGGCACCGAGGGAGCTGTGTCGCTGGGGTAGCTTCAGCTTTGTTTTGTGTTTGGGAGATTCTTCACCTCTGCTCGCTGCTGTTTTCTCTTGCTTCATTTCATTAGTCTTTCTGTTGTTCTGCTTTTGGTTTGCCTCTTCCTATTGATCGACTGTGTCCTTTGCTTTAATGCAATAGCAGTTTCCTCTGTAATTTCTTGTTCTTCCACAGAAGATGAAGAAGTCATAAGCTTGTGCGTGTAAAGACCGGCAGAAAATATCTGGCATCCCAGAAATGCCTAAATTAATGCAAATAACCATTGCCGTTTATTACTTAGTATTGGTATTCTACTTTTTCAGGGGAGGCTTTGCAGACAGTGTGGTTTCTGTTAAAGACACTCACTGCCTTTTCAGAGTTCATTAGATGTCCTTCTCTGGGAGGAGATTTCTCTCTAAAGGATGCATGCATGTCTATCCATTTCTGTCTGGAACTTTGATAATCAAATGCCAAGACTGACTGTGCATCTGCAGTATTGGCCCCCTAAATGGGCAGATGCTGTGAGCTGGTTGGTGGCTGTTGAGCCACGGGAGCAGCAGAGGGTGCTCTGGCATGATTTGAGGATGGAGATGGCTTAAAAACAGATAAAAGGATTCCTTGGAATACATGACAAACCACTGGATCACCACTTTGTCTTCACTTTGCCTTCTCTGGTACAACACTGTAAAGCAACTCCTGACTCTTGGATAATAAATGCTTTCATCCTTTAAAAAAGAATATCCGTTTAATAGATGCTTTGGGAGGAAAAAAATTAAAAGCAGCCTCTTTCTTTTTTGATTTTAGTATATCTGAAGAGAGCAGCAGTGTCCCCGCTGGTAAAGGTGTAACAAAAGTCAGTCGCACCTTCAGCTACCTCAGGAATAAAATGTCCAGCAGCAAGAAGAGCAAAGTAAGTGCTTCTTGTGATTTATACAGCTGTGAAATATCCATAAGTAGCAGAGATGAATTCTATATTTCAGTGTGTTTCTTTTCTTTTTCATTCCTTTCTTCCTTTTGTGAGGGGAGGATTGTTTTCCTGTGCAGTGTTTTTACTTTTTTTCCCCACAAAATGAAGCTTCATTTATTACGAAGAATAGATTGTGCCCCAGCATAAGTTATGGCTTTGCAGTGATTGATGGGTCTAATTTTTACAGAACCCAAGAGGTGCTTAATAAAATGAGGACAGGAGCTGTAAGAAGAGACTGGCTGCTGAAGGCTGTGTTGTATTTCCTTTTCATTTTTACCTTTACTGCAAAGTTCTCATGCACTTCTGGAGAGGCTACTTAAACTGTGACCTTTAGTGATGGCCAATATTTATATTTTCCCTTTTTTTCTGTCCTTGAAACCTTGGGATTTAATTTGCTGAAGGTTAAATGCCACTCAGCACAGAGGAACTTCCTGGGAACAGCATTGATTACAGAAATAATTACAGTAATGCTAAATACTTCACTCAGACTGTTGGTGCCTTAGATTGTCCCCTAAAGATTAATACATGTTTTGGCATGGTTGGATTTTTTACTTACCATGTCTGACAGAAGCTAAGAACACTTTACCTCACAGTGGGCAAGGCGTAATACATAGTCAGGTGATGTGTAGCTAATACATTGGTAAATACTACTGGAAGGCTCCTGAGACACATAATTACATATTCTGAGTGTCCAAATAACAAAACAGGAAACAAAATGTGGTCTAATGAGCATTGCACCTTTTGCAGAATAAGGCTGGGCTGGAGCATACACTTACGGAGGGTTCGTGTTTCGTCTGCTCAAGCAAACTTGATTTTGGCCTTTCCCAACATAGCACTTGATGTTTCAGCCTGAGTGTTGGTTTGTGCGCTCTCCTGATCCAGTGCACGTTTTGGTACATGTGTTTGGAAGATTGCATCACCTTTTACTGGCTGTAGTGAGATCAGTCATCCTAACACACAGTTCCTCTTTGTGGATCTGCCTTTAAAGATGCAAGCTGCAAGTAACTACCAGCAGCTCAGAGCTGCTGCTGAGCAGCTTTAAGACAGGGCTGTTCCCTGCTGCAAAGTACAATGTGGGGAAAAAAAAAATAATTAAAAGATTAAAAATCTGTTTACATAGAAACCTCTGTGCAAACTGCTAGCAAGAAGTTGTGGAGCGTGTTGCACAGCCTATGGACGAGACTGGAAATTCAGTTCTTGCACTTTGCGTGTGTATCTCTAAAACAAGAATCGGAATTTTATAGATACATAGATATATGTGAAGTCTGACTGGGACAGGTAAGAAGATATAACAGAAGTGCTTTGACATACTTGTTTTTGTTAAGTAAGTGCAGTTTGATTTCAGTAATTTCATCATTGTGTCTGTTGACAAAGAGTTGCTCCAAAATCCCAACAATAATGCACACCACAAAAATTTTGCAGCCTGTATCAGTTCTGATATTTTTACCAACTGAAATTATGATTTCTTCTCTCCTTGAGGTGCAGTGCTTGTTTTACATACATTTTTAGGGCTTCAGCTGTACATTTAAATGATTTGACCTAAAAACTCTTGGAAACAGTGATTTCTCAGAAGCGTTATGGCCAATGAAGACCTGTAAGAGTTAAAAACAACAAGCCTTGAAAGAGGAAGTTGGGCAGGAAGAGTTGGTTTCTGCTGCTGTCTGGGCTGTCAGGAGAGAGAGAGGCTTCAACTTCTTCCCAGCTAGGTTTTACTTTTCTCCAAACCTTCATAAACACACTGTGTTCTAAGATGAACCCTAAGGTAAAGCACGTCTGAGCCTACTAATAGCAGTGGCTCTTTTTGAAAGTGGTGTAACCAGCTCTGTCAAAAAAAATAAAAATAAAAGGGGTGTTTGGAGTATTAATTGAAAGGGGATATTGGTAGATTACCTGTGTCTGGCGTGTACGTTGTGTTATTTGGGGATTAGTCAGTGAATCTCTTGAAATCAGGAATGATTCACCTTTGTGCAGTCCAAAACATGCTATACCTCTGTCAATTGCCCAAAAAAAGCCCTCATTTTCATTTTGGTAGAGAGTTTCTAGGAAATGACAACAAAAAAGTCAGCGTGACTAATTTCTCTTCCTCCCTGACCTGCGCAGTCCTGAGGCAGTGCTTCACCACCGGCAGCATTTCAGTGTCTGTGGTGAGGGTTGTGTTTGAACGCCCTAGGAGACAGGGAATATCCGACCTGTAGAGCAGGAGGTAAAACTTTTCTGTCTGGGAAATCTTCTGCAGCGCTTTGTTTACTGACGTCCTACATAGCAACACTGAGGTACGTTGAAGTTCACTTTTTCTGTGAGGGTTTGATTTACCACCCTCTACCTTTTAAATGGGTGGTCCCATATTGACTTATATAATGTTAATCTCCACCTTTCCTGCCTGTATTTTTTTTTTTAGTATTTTTGGTTTATTTTTTTTTTTAGCGGTGGATCTAGGGTAGGGCAAAATGAAAGCAATAACAAAGTAGCTAAAATCTTCTTCAAGGAAGTTAGCAGCAGTCGTCCCGCCCTCCACTTTTTTGCTCAACTCCTCCTTCGCAATGGGCTGATGCTGGTGGGCAGCAGCTCTCCTGCCCCCAGGGGAAGGATGTCGATAAAATGGAATAGATTTGCCGAAGTACCTCAAATAACTGTGAAGCTAGTAGGACTTAAGCACTGGGAGGTAAGAGCTTTGTGGTTATTTCAGAGCAGGATGGGCTGTTGCAGTGCACCCTCTGTTATTTTGGGCTCTATGACCGCGCTGCGGTCCCCATCGTGTCTGTTGGTACACGTCGGCGCAGGTTCAGCCCTGAAGGCATCCTTCAGGTCACGCCAGCAGCACTGATAGCACAGGAAAATAGTTTTGTTTTTGCAGATCTTCATTTCAAAAAGTTCCGGTAGCTATCACAGGAAAAAATGTAAAAATTAAAAAAAAGTGTATCTCATTTTGAGACCTTGTCTTTGAGCGGTGTGGCTGCCATCCCGTGTATGAAATTTGCTGTTTCCTCCTTGAAAGCGAGTGCACCCGTTTCCTGTTTTTCCTGGGGTCGTTCAGCTTTTTAATTCAAATGTTTTTAACAGTGATTTTTATGAAGACGGTATTATTCAAGACTCTAGAATTAGTGGGATTTGCAGTAAGCATCAGGCACTTTTAAACTATAGGACAGTGAATCTCCTTTCAACATTTGAAGCGTGAGAGTCAGAAGATGTGCCTTGAGCATAGGGTGATCTTTTCTCTTGGAGCGTCACAGGTCCTGGCAATAGATCAAAACTCCAGGCACCAGCTTGTTACAATCAGACAAGGACTAAACTGCAGAGTTTTAGTTCTTGAATCCTGTCAGGCTGGATATGGTTAAAAATGGGTAAGTCACCAGGTGGAAAACAGGGCTGTGGAGGTTTGTGTGAGGTGATGATTGGATCTAATGGCTCAAAGGAGACAGAGAAGTGCTGCAAAGCGGACTCTTCCTGACAGGTTTGCTGCTTCAGACAGGATTATTCGTTGTGGTAATGCTCCTGGTTTTGCTTATTTGCAGGACAAAATAGCATTTGGGGCCAATAAATAGATTTTCTCATTGTGAAGCTTTGCAGGGAGAGATTCTGACACTGGTGTTTTGCCTGGGGTGTGTTGGGAGAGAGGAGACCTTAGGCTGAGTTACTTATTATTTGACTGTGTCATCAAAGGCTTGAAAGTTTCCCGGACATGACTGAAGAGCTCAGTACCTCTTTTAACCATTTCTTGGCAGTTGCTCACGTGGGCTGCTCTGCAGCTCACTGATACTTAAACTCTGACAATATTTAGCATAAATAGCAGAATACAAAGATAAGCATACAGGAACCTTTACCAGTTTCTGGTTAAGCTTCTCTTCTGGATGCTGTGAAATCTGCAGTAACGGTTAAAATACAGATCTGGAGCTAAATTGTACAGTAAACGTTTTTCAGGGTGGTACATAGACAAGGCTTCACTGTAGTTGAAATTTTTCTATGGAGTTTTGCTCTAAAAATTGTTTGGGAGAATTCCAAATCCATGAAAGGCTGCAGGGAAGAATATTTCAGATTTTTTACTGGTTGGCATTTTCTGTCTCAGATAACAATACAAAGGTAAGCAAAAACTCTGACTGAGTAGCACAAAGGTTAAACTCTGGCTTCCAGAAGACGAGATAATCTTTTACGGTGTCGCTGTTGTTCCTCAGTCTTTTGGTGGTGTCATATTTCAAGAGTTTGTGAAAGATCTATTTCCCCAAAAACCTCCACATAGTTACTTGGGGTTGCATGAGACTGTTGAGAAGTTGCTGGTCAGAAGGAAAACGGAGGTGGAAATACTCTGGCGGCAATACTCTACAGGCACCGAGAAGGGTCTTGTGTTCTCCGTTAAAAATGCAGGTGCAAAGCACAGGTCTTACAGGTTGCCCTTCAGAATTAACTGCCTTGAAAGTTTGGTGCACATTATGCATGATGTTTGTAGTTAATGCAATTCGTTGAAAGTGCTGAAGGTATTAATGAGATGAAGAAAAGAGGTAAGTCCTTAAACCAAGCAAATACAAAACAAAGGTGGAAGAAAATAGCTGCTTTCAGAACAGTCTCGGTTCCATCTCTGCTATCCATGCAAAGGCTCTGCAAGCTGATTTTTAATTTATTCTTTTTAAGAGAGCTGTGCAGACATGACTGTTGCTAAGGTGTGCGCCAGTCGATATCGATGTAGTGCCAAAGGCAAACACTGAAGAATTCGAAACTAGAGAACAGACCTCTGTGAAGTAACGAGGCATTTGTTCGTTTTCTCTCGTCAGGAAAAAGAGAAAGATAAAGAGAAGACGAAAGAGAAGGACAAAGATTCCAAGGAGAAGGAAAAAGATAAGAAGCTGTTAAATGGGCATCTCTTCACTGCAACCTCCGTTGTGGCCCAAGCAACCTGTTACCACTGTATGAAACCTTTCAATAAGGATTCGTACTACTGTGCAAGTAAGTTGGGTGGGGGTTCCCCCCTTCCTTTTGTTTTTCTTTAAATCTGACATGGGAAATGTGAACCTTCTGCTTTGTTTTCCCCTTGCTTGGATGTGGGATGGGAGAGAGACTTTGGGGAGAGTGATTCATGGAGTAGCGTGCTGCCTTATAGAAATGAGTCGTGGCTGCAAGGAGGTGTCCTGCAACATCCTTCCTAGCCTGGGCTTGGACATCATGGCGTCCTGCAGGGTTTTCTCCTCCGCTTTTTGGGATGTATCAGTCACGTGGAGGAGTTTGGTTATTTCGTTTGCTCGTTACAGTGTGAGGCTGAGGTGCTTTGATAAGCTGCGTGGAGGACAGGGAAAGCTGGGTTGGGTTGTAGCTTTTGTTTCCAGTGCGGAAAAAAAATGTCCCACCCATCTGTAGTTCTCTGAAACGCTACTTCAGGGAGCCCTCAGTGAAGACAGCATGATACAAAAAGGAAATACAACCCTCTCTGCTGCCTTTACGCATGAAATTGCATCACGGATCAAACAGCAGCTACCTGTGTGCGTGTGGGGTACGTGCAATACGACACAGGCAGGAGAGGAAGCACAGCAGAGAGTTTCTGCAAAACTGGCGATTTTGTTCTCTTTTCTTATCAGGCAGTTTCTCATGCCTGCAGCTCAATAAGGTCGGCAGCATCTGTGTGGTCAAGATCAGAATTGTGGCTGGTTTACACAGCAACCCAAAGCTGCAGACTGTGCAGACAAAAATGTCTTTTTCCTACCGCAGCTCAGGGCTCTCTGTTCCTCACTATCAGTACTATTTTTTACTCCGCTAGCCTAGTCATGAGTCGAAGCATGTATGGGAATTGCTCCCAGGCTGGAGCAGGAGGTCTGTCTGTCCTTCTGGTAGATAAGCAGTGTGTAAAGCATCTCCAGTGAGCAGGAGAAGGAGCGGCCAGCTGAATCCCGGATGACAGTCTTGAGTTTCCTGGAAGAGATGAGATTTTGGCCAAATTGTTTGCATGAGACACGGTCTGTGTCAGCCTGATGAGAAATGGAAAACATCAACAATTATAAGTTCTCACATGCATCTTCTCCCTTTCCCACTCAACTTCAACGGCTTCTGAAGCCACTTAGAAAATCAAATATATCCCAGTTTAACTCTCTATATCCTAATGAGTTAAAACAATCAAGTGATGTCATATGTTTCAGCATAGATATTCGTCCCTTATTTTTCAAGGTAGGGCAGAAAATTTTTGGAATTTTTCTGCATTGGCCAGCAAGTGAATGAAAGTTTGGTCAGGGCCCAAGTTGTGAGCTCACATCCGAGACTGGTCCTTTCTCCCATTGCATCTTAAAATCAACCATCGAATGCCTTGGAAGTGACTGATAACCAGCAGCAGAGGCTCTGTTGTTCCTGTGCTGTTGTAGACTTACTTTTTTTTCCTGCGGAAGTGGCAGTGCTTTACTGCTACCGTCACTGCTCTGTCTTGCACTTGTCTGGATCGTTTTAAGTCAACATCTCAACTTTTCAGTGACTCCTCCAGCTTCCTGAAACAGCTAGTCAGCACTGAAAGATTTAGCACGCTCTAAAATAAACGGGCAAGCAAAAAAAAATCCTATTTTTTAATAGCTCTCTGCCTGGTCTTTTTTATTTTTCATGGTCAGCGTTGCAGAAAAGGAGCTTTGGGGGTTTTTATTACTACTACTGGTGGTACTGAGGAGTCGGAGGAACTTCCTGCCAGCTGAAGAGTTGAATTGGAGGAATAAAATATCATTCATGATCCGTGTTACTGTGTGCTTTCATGAATGAGTGGAAATAACAGCTTTTCCTAAGCTACTGAATCTCATCTGAAAGCATTTGAGTTGTGATCTTTCATCTGTTAGAGGAGTTAATGCTCCAAACCCAATTATCAATTATTGTGACAAAAAAAAAAACAAACAACAGCAAAACAAACACAGTTTTAATCATCTTTGAAAACTTCTACTTCCTTGAAGTCTGCTGGCGGAGATTGTGGGCAGACTCGGGGTGTTCTGAAAAAGGTTTACAGCTTTTGCTCTGCTGTGTATGCAGAAAAGGATGGTGTTAAAGCGTGGTGCTCTTGCCATGGATAAATGTGGTTTTAGAGCAAAACAGCAGCTTCAGTCTAGGTTTTGGCAGGAAGTTCCGCCCTGACAGACAGGGCCACTGACAGACGCTCCTGTAACCTTTTGTGATAATCTTGTAGTACAGTAACACTTGGTTCCTGTACTGTAGATCTTGGCTATGATATGTCTGAGTTTGTGTAAATGAATTTTCCTGTCCTTTTCCTGTCTTTTGGATCCCGTAATCCTCGTCTTGATAAAGGACAGTATTTATGTTTTCAGAGAAAATACTCAACCTACAATTGTTTGCTGTTTGTCTCCTGGTTTTGCTTTCCTCCTTACTTTTCTTTCAAAGGAATAACTCCATCTTTTTTTCTTAATTTTTTTTTAATTAATACCCACTAGGACCCTGGTGACTCAAGCTTGCATTGATTTTTAAACAGAATTTCCTGTTAGATTCCATGAGGAAACTTTGTTAACAAACAAAGGGCTAATTATCCAGGAAAGCAGCCTGCCTCTCGATATCTGTAGCTACTCATGTAAACCACAATGATGCCTGAAAGTTGTAATTGCCCGTTGTGCAGATAACAGTTCAGATTACAAGCAGCAAAAACTGACCTGTTTTCTGTGGATTTTTGTTTAATCGGTTATTTTTCTTTTACTTTTAACAGACTGCAATGCAATTGTTCACAAAGGCTGTAAGGAGAGTTTTGCTTCTTGTGCAAAGGTCAAAATGAAGGTAAGAGATTTCATTTACTCTACTGAATAAACAAATATGTATGTTGTTTATATGAGGAACGTGCAGAATTTGTGCTTGCCCCACGTGTGAGGAACTTCTGCAGCGTGGTTCTCCACAGTCGTTAATGTGTGTAAAATTACAATTTTTCAGTTCTGTTCAGTAATGTCAGCGTTTTCTCATCACATTTTCCTATTTACTGCACATTTCTCCATCTGTTATTTTGCCCATTACATTGATAGTAACTGCGGGGTGGGGGTGGATGCATAGCTTTTT
This sequence comes from Trogon surrucura, assembly GCA_020746105.1. Lineage (NCBI taxonomy): Eukaryota > Metazoa > Chordata > Aves > Trogoniformes > Trogonidae > Trogon > Trogon surrucura. The sequence goes on along the minus strand of CM036627.1, from coordinate 14,746,041 downwards.
TAATTTTAGTTGTATGACACAGCCTGATGGGAGAAGGGAGGAAGAAATTACAGTAAATTTCATTTTTCTTTTAGCCGCAGAGAGGGATGCTGCAGGCACATGATACCTCTTCGTTACCCACAGTAACCATGAGAAACAAAAGTAAGAAAACTTCCTTTCCCTCCGCTTTGGTGATGGTCTGTATCTGCTGTTCCTAACTGTTCCCACAGCTAATATTCGACGTTCTGACAACTAACATTCAGCATGAGTCCTGCATCTGAGGAGGAATAACCAAGCACCAGGACAGATTAAGGGACATCCTGCTGGAAAGCAGCCCCGTGGAGAAAGCCCTTGGAGTCTAGTGGGCAGTGGGTTGTCCATGGGACAGCAACGTGCCCTTGTGGCCAAGAGGGCCAGTGGGATCCTGGGGCGCATTAAGCAAAGTGTGTCCAGCAGGGCTAGGGAGGTTCTTCTCCCCCTCTGCTCTGCCCTGGTGAGACCACACCTGCAATACTGTGTCCAGTTTTGGGCTCCCCAGATCAAGAGAGACAGGGACCTACTGGAGAGAGTCCAGCGGAGAGCCACGAGGATGAGTAAGGGACTTGAACATCTCTCCTGTGAAGAGAGACAGAGAGCTGGGGCTGTTCAGCCTTGAAAGGAGACGACTGACAGGGGACCTTATTAATGTATAGAAATATCTGAGGGGTGGGTGTCAAGGGGAAGGAGGCAATCTCTTCTCAGTGATGCCCAGCAATAGAACAAGAAATAATGGGTTTAAGTTAGAACATAGGAAATTCCACCTCAACATGAGGAGAAACTTTTTCCCTGTGAGGGTGCCGGAGCCCTGGCACAGGCTGCCCAGAGAGGATGTGGAGTCTCTTCTCTGGAGACTTTCAAAACCCACCTGGACGCGTTCCTGTGTGGCTGCCCTGGGTGACCCTGCTCTGGCACGGGGGTTGGACTAGATGATCTCTAGAGGTCCCTTCCAATCCCCAACATTCTATGATTCTATTATAAAAGTGAAGCGTTTCAAAGCTGGCATGAGAGCATCCTCTGTGCATCATGGGCAATGTTTGGGATTACTGAAATTGCACAAAATTCATCCGCTTCTGCAGTGTCCGTGTAGCTTTAAGCAAATGTAGTGCTGTGGCAGATTTAGTATAACTACCTGACTGCTCTAACGTGCTGAAGGCCTACAGCTACTGTGCTTTTCCCAGCAAGGGTTGGACTAGATGATTCTCGAGGTCCCTTCCAACCTGGTATTCTACCTATGATTCCCTTCCAGGCTCACAACCGAAGGAGCGCCCTCGCTCCGCAATACTCGCTCCTGATGAAAGCACCGTAACCTCAATATTCAATAACAGGAGATCACAACAGACCACAGCACTTTCCAAAAGTGTCTCAATACAGAACATTGCCGGGTAAGGTTCCTCCCTGCGCGCGTGGGTATGTGGGCATTATCTGACGCCGTGAGCGTAGGGAAAGTCAGATCTCATTAAAAATAAATTCGTGTACTATGATTTATGTTAAAGTACAAAAGAGGATCACAAACCCAAGAATACCCATATTATATATGATACCATCAGTTGTTTTCTGCACAATCAGATTGTCTGAGTTAGTTTAGTCCTGGCGTGAGTTCAGAGACATCTGTGTTGGTTCTATTCAAGGCCACTTCACAGAGACTCTTTGGGCTCCGCGAGGAAATTCCCTTGCCTTGGGCTCGGTGCTGTGCACGTACACATTGGCAGCTCAGGTGTAGTATTAGCTTTTGTGTCCATAACAGTAGGGTGGAGACACAGAACTGCAGTCTTCATGATGTTTGAAGTCTGCATTGTGCATAATTAATTAGGAAAAAAAAATCTAATTTAAGGTTTCTATAGGACCTCTGTATTGAGCTTTTCTACACATAGGGCATGTTCTGGTCAGTTTTATATGCTCTGGTTATTCGTGGTGAAATTTATTTCAGTTCATTTTTCTAGTCTTTCTCAGAGCTAAAGACATAGCCTTTTGTGTTGCATTTTTGCACTGCTTGCACCAAGGAAGATGAGGATGGGAAGTGACTGTAAAATGGAAAGTAGTGAAAAGGAGTTATCCAAACACTTCAGGTGTGATTCTTTATGGAAGAAGCACCGTCACCCATAACTGTAGATGTTACAGCTAATTGAGCCTCAGTAGGTACTTGTTAGAAAGCAATTAATAAAAGTACATATCTGTACATAACTGTGCCGTGCTTCCTTTGGTTTTCAATTCGCATTTAAAATGCATTTCTTCTGTGTATTTGAGAGTAAATTTGGCCGGCGTTTTAGGTCATAAATGATATTGTGTGTTCTGTTTTTCTGCAGAGTTGGGAGTGATGACAGCTTAATACACACCTGGAAATTCCTGTCACAGTCAACAGATTCTTTACATAAAATCAACCGGGTGAACGAATCTATGGAGTCACTTGTGGACGAAGGTGAGAGATCCCCGTGGCATTTACAGCAAAAGGAAGTTCTCAGTGCTGCTTTCCAGAAATGGAAGATCCAATTTGGCATTTCAGTATTTTCCTTTCTAATGGACAATTAAAGTGCATTTACTTTTATCTTACAATATGGTAAACGAAAACAAAGCCCCATGAAGTAATTTCTGTAGCTTGTTATACTGTGGGAAAACATTTAGAAGGTTTCAGTTACAGTTGAGTTACTTGGAATTTAGCTCACGGGCAAACATTTCTTCTTTTTTTCTGCACCTCTGGTCCATTCACGCAGCCACAGACTTTGCATTCCGTCACCTTCTTCATGCTGATAAAGAATCCGTTGTCTTTTATCCGAGATAGAATTTGGTCTATATGAAAATGGCGAACTAGTTTTGTGCAACTAGCAAATAACCTTTAAAAGGGCTTTTCATAGCCTGGTCTTTACATGGTATAATTCCATATGATCATTTTTGTTTTGTTAAAGGACAATGTGTGTGGTATCTCTGGTGTGACAGAGAAAGCCTAAACCTAAGTGAACAGACAGGAATCTCAAATGAAACAAGTTACCCACATCTTAGTGGCACTTTTATTGCTTTGTGAAGGTGCAGACATGAATGAAGGACAACTGATGGGAGACCTGGAACTAGATTCCAAGCAGCTGGAGGCCGAGTCCTGGAGCCAAGTAGTGGACAGCAGGTTTCTACAGCAGCAAAACAAAGATGTTGTGAAACGGCAAGATGTCATTTATGGTGAGACCTTAAGACTTGCATCTTTATTTTTCACTCATTGTAGATAGCATCTTGATCAGAGAAGCTTTAGGTCAGTGAACAGGAACACTGACTTTATTTCCTCAGAAGCCAAAGTTTCATTCTTGAAGGTCTTAGAAATGTAATGTACTGTGTGAAAGCTTTCTTTCTGCATTTCGTGTATCCGGATGCCATTAAAAAGACAGAAATGGCCTCTTCTCAATTTGTCTGCTGATGGCGTTTAAACTCGCTAGAGCCGAGCAGCCTGCTAGGGCATTTTCTCCTGCCAGATGCAAGAACTGTCCTGTATGGCAGAAACGCGCTGTGTGCAGGCTGGCAGTGAGGTGTTGGGAAGGAGCAGATACCAGTGCTGAAGGTTCAGACCTCAGGAGCGGTGTCCAAGGATCTTTATTCTGGGACTCCCCCACCTCCCCGTTTCTCCCACATGTGAAGTTATTGTTTGGTGTTTCAGTACCCGACAGGAAGTTTTCTGAAGCCACTTAGTGAAGCCTAGTTATGGAAGAGCTTTTGAACAGCACCTTTTCCTTGTACCGTACACCCATCTCCTCTACAGTGACCTTGATTTTGACCTTGTCCTCCTCCTGTACAGAGTTAATGCAGACAGAAATGCACCATGTCCGCACCCTGAAGATCATGAATGATGTGTATAGTGCAGGGATGTTAAAGGAACTGCAGTATGATCAACAAGTCGTGGACAAGATCTTTCCCTGCCTGGAAAACTTGCTGCACATCCACAGTCAATTCTTCCAGCGAATTCTGGAAAGGAAGAAAGAGTCATTGGCAGACAAAAGTGAAAAGAACTTTGTTATCAAGAGGATAGGTGACATCTTAGTGAATCAAGTAAGTGCTGGAAAATGGTTGCATTCTGAAAGCACAGCTGGAAACCAGGCGCTCTTCCTTCCCTCTTGTTTATGCCTGTTAGATAGTCACAGTTAATAGCACCATTACTCTTCACACATGTAGAAGTCTCTGCCTCTGGTTTTTGAAGCACTTTTTACCCTTTCAGAGGAAGGTCTAATGCTGAAAATTAATTTATGTTGTCAGAAAGAGAAGCATTCCCTGACAGGCACCAACAGTTTGGTCACAGCCTGGAGGGTAGGCAGAACCCATAGCAAAATATGCCCAGTGCGATTCTTGGCTGAGCTACTGACCTGGTATTTAACTTTGGGTGGGTCATTTTAACTTCCTTTATCTGTGTTTTGACCCTTCTTCTTTTTGTCTGTCCTGACATTTTTGTTGCTGGCTTTTAAGCCCTGTGAGTAGAATCCTCAAATTTACAGAAAGCATAAACTCAGTGAAGTCTGAAACTCAGCTCTTCACATTGTAGAGATCTAGTCGCTCGATTTAGGACACTGGACTAATTTGATTCAAGTTCTTTGGAGAGACTGGCAAGCACTGTTAGGGGATATCACACCAGGAGCTGGGTGCAAATTGGACCTTTGTGTCTCATGTCTTGCAGTTCTCTGGTGAGAGTGCTGAGCGAATGAAGAAAACATACGGCAAATTCTGCGGGCATCACAATGAGGCAGTAAATAACTTCAAAGATCTGTACTCAAAGGACAAGCGGTTTCAGGCATTTGTCAAGGTAGGACCTCACAGAGCAGACATTGCCAATGGAAAAAGTATGTCCTTTCTGCACTCCGGTGAGCGTTTTGCTACAGAACTGAAATTACATGTAATCTTTCTCCCTTAGAAAAAAATGAGCACCTCCCTAGTGAGGCGTCTTGGGATTACTGAATGTATCCTGCTGGTAACACAGAGAATCACGAAGTACCCGGTCCTTTTACAAAGGATACTGCAGTACACCGAAGGTAGGGACCAGTTCCTCTATTCTAAGTGTGCATTTGTTCTTCTAGTGTGAATTTCTTCGGTCCTTTTCAGCTGAAGCAGATTTTCTTAGAATAGACTGACTAATCCAGTCATTATTGTCTCACACTGCTGTAATGAGATAACTCAGTTTTATATCTTCTTTTAGGATTAGTTATTCAGGTGCCTTGATTTAGTTGTTGTAAGTCTGTCTGTAGATTAATTATGGAGTAACATGCTTAGACTCCAAAGTCTCCCAGCTTGCTTTTTTTTTGTATTGGCTAAAATATGTGCTTAATGTGTGCATTTCATCTATACTGTCTTATATACAAAGTGTATTAGAATAGTCCCCAACCTCAGCCATATATGTTAAAGGTTTTGTGATACTCTCCTTAGGGGAAAAAAATGCAACCTGTCTCTTAAAAGTGTTAAAAAGTTATAATGCAGAAATCTGGGTGGGAAAAGTGGAAGGAAAGAAGTAAAAACAGGAAGTTAGTCCACAAGGATGAAGTGAAATCAAGGTGTTTCTCTTTCTGTTCATAGAAAATCAAGTGGAACACGAAGACTTGACTCAGTCACTAAACCTTGTTAAGGATGTGATTGCAGCAGTCAACACCAAAGTCAGCAGTTACGAAAAGAAAATGCGTCTTGGTGAGATTTACAACCGGACGGATAGCAAGTCCATCATGAGGATGAAGAGTGGCCAGATGTTTGCAAGAGAAGACTTGAGGCATCGGAAACTCATCCGAGATGGGCCTGTTTCACTTAAAAACGCAGCTGGCCGGTTAAAAGGTAAGGCTGTCCTGCCTTCTGCCAGAGGAGGTTACAGCTTGCCCTTTCTGGGTGCAGGATTAGTCCTCAATTGGTGTCTCCAGCCTTTCTTTATTCTTCTGCTTTGAGATATTTTGACAACATTTTGGCAGTTCCAGGAAGCCTGCTGGCTGCATCCAAAAGCCAGCCTCAGCTTCCCAGTGGTTGTGCCCACAGCAGCGCTGCCTTTCCCCTGCTCTGAGGGCTGCAGTCGGGCTGCTCAGGCTCGCCGTCACCATCCCGGTTTCACTGGGACTGCAGAGAACTGTCCCAGGCATTTTGTTGGTCTTGAACCTCTTGAGCTGCTGACGCAAACTGTTCAGGAGAGACTGTGATGTCCCCGCAGCTGCCTCTTCTTTGGTCAGTGTTTTCTTGAATTGCTTTTTGTTGGTTATTGAGTGGAAATAGTTTTTCTAAGGTGCTGTGCTTTGCCGAGCACTGAAGTTCTCTGCTCAGTTAAACACTAAATCTCCAAAGCCTTCAGCTGGGACCACGGTAGCAATAAGAGCGGACAGGTCTGTGTCTCAGGCTTGGCAGGAAGGCTGGACTCTCCTCTCACTCCAGTTTGAGCTGATTAAACCACAGTACACGGGCATGAATGGGGACTGGTAGCCTAATGCCATACTGTGCAGGGAGGCAGTGATAACATGAAATTCCCTATCAAGTATGATTTATTTTGAGCTTTTGGGAACAGGAAGTTTACAGGCGGTTTCTAGGCACCCAAGATTACTATTGACTCTAGATGGCGGATGAAGGAAGTTATGTTGCTGTTGTGAAATCTTGTGGCAAGTACAGGCTGCATTTGCATTTCTAAATCATAGAAATGCATAAACATACCTCTGTCTGTAGTGCAGGCTCCCAGTGAAAGCAGGTCCTGCAGACAAGATGCAGAGCCTAGGGAGTGAGTAGCTAGTTCGTACATGCAGGTTATTTTGTAGGATTTGAAATGAAGCACAGAGTTCTTAAAGGGTTTTAGCATTTCCCTTCTTGCAAACTGCACAGACGGTAGAGAACAGCAGAATGAAATGCCGATTTCTGCAAACCTCCCAGAGCTTGGAGTTCGTTTTGCAGCTTTGATTAAAGTTTGGTGATTCGTTTATCTGGAACAGATCCTGTCTTCCCAAAACAGAATGGAAGGAATTACCCACGGGATGATTTAACTTTTTGGTTTGCTTCCTCTGTCACAAGATTTCCCAAGTACATTACACAAAAACTCTTTGTACTGAGGGCTCTGGGTGGGGCATTACACTTGGTAGTTGCTGTGCAACTTTATGATACGTTTTTAGGAGACTTGGAAGACTGTACGTGTACTCTGGGAGAAGGCTGTGTTCTGATTTGAAATCCTCTGTTGGCTTGATGTTGTGCTTCCTTCTCTCGTGAAGGAAAGCCAGGTCCTACATCTCACACGGGCTCTTGTCAGCTCCCCTTGGAGTCGGCGAGAGTTGTGTTTGTCTGTGAGCAGAATCAGTGGTGGCTCCTGAAGTCAGTATTTCCTGGGAAAGAAACTGCAGCTGACAAATGTTGTTAGTGCACGGTAATTTACACTCCACAAACTAATTATCAGGAGAACCATAAAACCCAAAACTTCCTGCGCAGATATTTTGCTCAAGGGCTAAAATATTGTTTGAGAAGACAGCGCTTCTATTCAGTCAGCATCTCTAGCTTTCACTGTGAAGCCCATGTCCTCCTGTTAGAAACCATGTGGCTGGAGAAGAGAATCCCTACTCCAACATGAGAGAAAATCCTGCAGGTTTCCCAGCCCTATGTCTCCCCAGCACGGGTATTATTGAAAGAAATCAATTTTGAGGTGCGTTGCCCAGTTATTTTGCACTGGTGTGCTTTTTCTTTTGCAGAAGTCCAGGCCGTTCTCCTCTCTGACATGCTCGTATTCCTTCAGGAGAAGGACCAGAAGTATGTCTTTGCCTCACTGGTAAGGCTCTAACCTTTTCTTCTCCTTCCTTTTCTGTGTCAGAGGCCCTTGATGTGTGTTGTGCAGCAGCGCTGGCTATTACCTGCCGGACAACTTAATTTTCTTGCTTACAACATGTGTGTTGCCTGAGCAGACTCCATTCTTTTTAACAGGAAAACATGTCTTTATGCCCCACCTCCACTTTCCTCGGTGCCTTGGCACAGCTGATAATTGGCCGTGAAAACCTGCCTGCCACTTGATACACTTACTGCTTTTCAGTTTGTGCAAATTAAAGCAGCCATTGGGGTGGGAGGGGGCGATGGGATAATGCAAACATTGTAAAAATGAATCTTAGCAGAAGGAAATGTCCAAATACATTGTGAGCTACTATGGGAGGCGGGGGAGGTGAAATGCAGCTGCAGTAAATTCGACAGAACAGCTTGAAAACACGTGTCAGAGGAATATATTTGTAATGCGCAGGACCAAAAAATATTAGCTTTGGAAGGCAGGCTTCATAAAAGCACGAGGCACCCTGACCTGCTAAAGAAAACCTAGCACCTCATTGAGCCTGTTGGGGCTGTACCTTGCAGGCACGGTCTAGACCGGCTAAACCTTGTGACCTTTCCACTCTTGGAACATTATGAAAGCTGGTAATTTGTTATTCCAGTTCTGCAAACAGTGAGCACAGACTTGGTGCCCTACTCAGGGTGGGGGGGGGCACACAAGTCCTGCTGGTGAACCACTACCAAATCACCCTGTTGTAGCACCCTGTTAAAGGCACAAAGGGGCTGACTCGTGCGCAAATGACACAAGAGAGACGGGACATTTTAACCGAGGAGGCTGATTACCCAGAGACCATAGCACACAGTGAACGTCATCTTACACACCAGTCTCCATAGCAGGATTCAGCTGTGAGCTGCTGAGAACAGCAGGGGTTTTGTGGGTTTTGAAAACAACGTGTTATTCCATCTTGGGGAGCGATCGTGCAGATAATGTGCGTGAAGCAGGCTCTAGCAAGCTGTGCTAAGTTGAAGTTAGCTGTGATATTAATGACAGAGTGTGGGCAGGAAGAGATGAGATCAAAGGTCTGCTGGAGTTAAGGGCAAAATACGGTAGAGTTTGCGAAACCACAAAGTCAGTTTTAAATTAATTCTTAGTTGAAATGGAACAAGGTGAAATTGTTTTTCCTATAGAACTGATGGAGAAGCCTTTTCCTGTTCTTTGACTCCATTAAAATGATTTATGTTTTTAATTAGCCAATAGGTTCAGAAAGTGTTTACAACCTGAGAGAGGCAGCAGTATGGTTACTGGGACCTTTTCAAGATAGTTTGCATCTGGAAACCAGTACTATTCACCCTCCTCACTCATTTCTTTCTGTCTGAAGGACCAGAAATCCACTGTGATATCTCTCAAGAAATTGATCGTAAGAGAAGTGGCTCATGAAGAGAAGGGTTTGTTCCTGATCAGTATGGGTGTAAAAGATCCTGAAATGGTAGAAGTCCATGCCAGCTCCAAAGAAGAACGTAACGGCTGGATACAGATCATTCAGGACACAATGAACACCATGTAAGCCACCAAGCTAGTCGTGCAAGGCAGGTGATGCACATGATCACGGTCTGGTAGTAATTAGGACATGTCTCTTGTCCAGGAATAAAGATGAAGATGAAGGAGTTCCTTGTGAGTCTGAGTTTGAAAAGAAAGTGTCAGATGCCAAAGTGAGAGGACTGAAAGGTAAAATCCTGCCTGGGACAGAGCTGGGGAGTGTTTTTTGAAAAAAAAGATGGGAATTGTTGTGGTGGGCTTTGTGGTTGAACGAGGATTTTTTCAAAGGAATGAGAATCCTGCATCCAGCAAATAATTGCAATCCTTTTTTGCACCTTACGTTGCTTGCAGTATTGTTTGTCCTCAGGCTGTTGGGTACCGTTGCAGTGCAGGGTTGCCCTGGGCATGTTTTATCTTCAGGTTCCACTAGATGGGGCCAATATCTTAGGAATTGCTGTTTCCTTGCCGAAGCTTTTATTTTCTCACCCCCACAGAACAACTTCAGCAGAAGGATAAGCAGATCCTCCTCTTGCTGGAGGAGAAGACTAAGATCTTCCGGGACATGGCAGACACTTCTGTGCAGGAGGACATGCCAGGCTCCAGGCTGCTCTTCAGAGCCAACACAGAGGAGGCACCAAAAGGAGAGGCCATCATGAAAACTGCGATAAACGAAGGTGAGCAAGTGAGGGTGATGCATTAATTACACCAACCCACGCACCCAGCTTCAGTGAAGCCATCAGTCCTCAACTACCAGTTTTGCAGGGGATGTCTTCTCTTTGTCAGAATGACAGCATAGCTGAGGAGTTATTGCTACTCACGGTGTTGTCTCAGGGACAAGCAGTGAGGATCAGGAAAACACTGGGGTCAAGATTTATCCTTGGCTGCAGTTTGGACCATCCCGGTTTTTGCTGTGCTTCAGTCTCAGCCAGGTGTGGGAGCAGAGCTCGGGTCCCAGCACACACTTGTCGTGCCTGCAAGGGACAAGCAAGTCAGTTGACAAAGGCAAGGGTAGGTGGAAAGTCCGGCAACTTTTCCGGTGTGATTTTTGAATACCCTTAAATGCTGTTTTCAGAGCACACCAGGGTTGCCTGAAGGAAGAGAGGGAGGCATAGGCCTGTGCAGAGCTCCAGAAGTTGGAGTTAATGGTCAGACAGACTGAGTTTTTACCAGGGAAATGTGTACTGTTGCTATCATTGTCATAGAAACATAGTTTTGCAGTATGGCACAGCACGTGAATTTCTGACCTGAGCTCAAGCAGGGATGAAAATAGCTCAGAAGCTTGAGATCTTTAACAGAAATATTATTGCTTTTAATCAGTTGAATTGCTGCAAGACCTGGTGAACAGAAGCCTAGGCACTGCCCTCGGACAGCAGGTCAGCAGTGCTGCCATGGAACAAGAAGGAGGAGTTGGCCCCATCTCTCTCCCTAGAAGGGCAGAAACTTTTGGAGGATTTGACAGTCATCAGATGAACGCCTCCAAGAGTGAGTATTTACATATGTGCACGTCAGTGTTTGTTAATACATGTCACCATATCCTCTTGCTTCCGAAGAACTCCAGCAGCTGGTGATTTGGGTTTCCCAACTCCTCTCCAATAATAGCTAATAAATTAAATAACAGATTAGAGGAAAGAAAACTATGTACAGGTGGAATGATGGAGCTGAGAACCTGTGGCTACACGGCGATTAAACATCTGAACTCCTCACTCCTCTCTCTGTGCTCTTTCTAAATCATCCTTACTCCTTTACTTACATGCCACATGAAAGCACTTGGCTTCTTAAAATAGATTAGTTTCTTTATGTTAATTATTTTAATATCTGCAGCCCTGTTCTTCATTCTTAGTTATCTTCCAGCAGGAGCCTGTGTTGCATTTGCATGGATGAGGATATTGCTGAATGAAGCACCTTCTCCCCGTCTCTGCTCACTATACATTTGTGTTCCACATAAAACTGTGTGTGTTATTCCTGCAATTAAGTCTCTCCCAAAGAAATGTGTGAATATTTATTTCAGCTGCATAGTTGGCTGCTTCCCAGTGCTCTCTTTCTTTGTCCTAGTCATCAGAAACTTCCCTGTCCTCAAATTCCTTTCTCTGTGGTCTCACTCATACTCCCAGTACAGCCAGTTTTGCTGTGCTAGTGTCTGTCTCAGCACTGAGATCGTTGGACCTCGTCTGACCTTCTGCATTAAAGGAGGAGTGTTAGCTCCAGACAGTCAGACATGAGAAGTATGTAGAGGTTTTCCCAGCTCTACTGGAAAGCTGCAAAGCCCTCCGTGGGCCTTGTCATCATAATGACAAATATATTCACACTGGAGGGGGTTATTTAGGCTTGTGCCTCTCTCTGTTGCGGTAATGAATGGGACAACCTCAGGCTGTTCATTGCTCAGCTCTAGGTTTTCTGTAGAAACGTTCCCTCTTGAATTAGATTGTAACTCCATAGTTGTAGGATCTTGGGAGAATTTTGCAAAATAATTCAGGGCCTGTTTGTTCATCTGGAGGCTGGGAGGCACAAAACCTGGCTTTTATCTCCAGTTGTTCTGTTCACAACCTGTGCAACCTGGGGCAAGGCTTATAACCTGACCCGTCTTCGTTCCCCTCCCCACTAAAGCAGAAAATAGATGTTTCCTCCTGCAAAGAGGTGGAAGATTCCAGGACTTGGCGCAGGAGAGAAGGTCTGTTGGGAGAACTTGAGGGTCAGCCTTTAGTAGCAAAGCCTGCCTGGGGAATGGTGAGAGGAGAGGGCTTTTGCACCGCGTGCGGTGTCCTGCACATTGCTGCGCACACAGGCATGTGTAAAGTTATTTATCGTTAAAAGAGTGGCAGTAGGGAGGTTACCACTGCAGGTGTGGGTTTTTCCCCTGGGCTGCACCTCAGCTGGCAAGGGGAGCGCAAGAGTCTTGGCAGAAGCTAGAGGACCAAAGATCTGTGCGACTCCTTTGCTGCCTGCAAGTGGGAGGACAGTACAGGTGGAGGGTTGCAGCTCTCTTGGCCCCACAGGTCAGCTCAGCCCTGCTCAGGAGTGCTGCTACAAGCTGTCCAGGGGCAACTTGGAAGTCCAGTGTCCCTCTGAAGGCACAGGTTTCTGATAACTAAGGTTAAATTGTTAGCGTAAAACGACACACGATATTGCACAGCACTTGCACAAGAGAGGCATTGAAACTATACCCGCAGTAATATACCCTGAAACGATACCGTCACTGTTCTCCATCTGCTCTTATTCTGCCTCATGTCTTCTCAGCAAGTATTCTCTGGTAGTAGACAGAGTGAGGGCTAGACAGAGCAGCAATTAATAAGAGCGTGATGAATTCATCAGCACGTTGTATAAAACCAAAGACAATCCTAATGTGAATTCGCATGCACTTTCTCTGGCAGTGCTGATGTGTTCTGTATACGTAGGGAGCAGATGCATTTTTAGTTAAAATGTCAAGAGCTCGGTGTCCCCTTTTGTGAAACATCTAAGTTTTCTCTCTTAAATTTCTCAGACATTAACAAGTTCGTCTGTGGCTTAAAACGGTGAATAACCAGTGTCAATGCTGGCTCCTTCCCTTAGGTGGAGCGAAAGACGAAGGCGATGATGCTCAGGACCTCCGCAGGACAGAGTCAGACAGCATTTTAAAGAAGGTATCACTTGGTTTATCTGTCTGCTGCCACTGGGTTCAGACTTCAAGACAGTGACAATTCTAGTCTTGAAAAATGCCTGAATGTCTTCACAGTTAGATATACCCTAATAAGGTAAAAATGAAATAAAATCAGAAACATGCAGCTAAAAACACCTAAAATCCTGACTTGCAAATCGTTTGTATTCCTTTGTGGCACAGGTTATCTGCCATCTGTCTGCGGATCAGCTAAAGCATGTGTTTAATTAGGCATCGTTATTGAAATGATAAGGTCATCTACAACCTTGCACCTATTCTTACTGTGGATCAATCCATCATATAACTACAAAATGATACCTAATTAACGCTTTATTTTATATGATTTTAACTTGCCTGAAAAACATGCATGAATTCTCCCAGAATGGGAGATGTAGAGAGGGGGGTTAATGGGTCTGTCATTAGTTCAGCTTCAGAAGACATTTGATGTGATTTCTCATTTGTCCTCATATTAAATCTGTGATCTTTTCATAGGGTGGAAATGCTAATCTGATGTTCATGTTGAAAAGGAATAACGAGGTAAGAATTGATTCTGTTTCTCAGCTGTTCCCTTCGTTTAAGTGGCAAGTGAATTTATCTCAATAGGTGATAACGCAGAGGAAAATGCGTTTCATTTGCTGAAGCGCATGAAGACTTTTAAATACATTAAGCTGAACCCACTCTGTCGTTTATTTGTTTAACCTTGGATATTCAGACGGGGAGTTTGCTGATTGTCATCTGCTTGCCAGCAGGATGATATGTGCTGATTATAGGTAGCAAGGGTTAATTACTGCTAGGATGCACAGGGCTGTATTTATTGTGCATCTGCAGACAGAGGGAGTTTCATTTAATGTTGCAGGTGCAGTGAATTGGGGCAATTAGATTTCTGTTCTCCCTTTGATACACATTCATAACTCCCAATTAGCATTAATGGCAGAATGAGAAGCAGTTCTCTCGATAGCGGCTACCACGCCGCTATTGCAAATACTGCAGTGGTTTTTCTTTTTAAAAGTGATTGTAGGATATGAGAAATTTGGAGAAATTTTTAGCTCGGCTAAAAATATATTTAGGGATAGGGCATCCCTCCAAAGTAGCTTGCTGTGTATTGATGCACAATGTGTTCTCATTTACCTGTATTTTCGGAGAGCCTCTGTGAACACACCTGCTGTACTTGTGTGCCTGCTGTATTGCAGGGTTTTTTTGTCTAGTGACAGTGGGACTTGTGTGGATCAGTCAGGGATTGAAGGGTACAGATAGTCCAAATTCATTTTAAGGTTTTGTCTTTTTCTCGTCCCTTGAAACTCTTTTCGCTGAAATTTTTAAGTGACCTGCCAGGTTTCATCCCAATTACTCTGCTTGTTCCTGAGCAAGCTGATGCTGTGGGAAATGGCTTGCAGAGACAACCCAGGAGTTCCCGTGAGCTCTGTGCTGTTTGATGCTTCTGCAGACATTTCCTCCCCTGACATGCTGACGGCTAGGGAAGTGAGGAAGATGATGCCAAGCGCCTCAGAGCGATGTCCAGGGGATGTATTTGTGTACTGGGGGATGACACAGTCATTGTGAGCGAAGACAGAAAAATGGGTGGGTGTAGGAGGATGGCCATGCAGCTTGTCAGACCCGCCAGTGGGTCACGGTGGAAAAGGAGAGTGCTATACACGTACCCTGGCACCCAACGAGATCTAATAGCAGTGCTTTTGTTTTCTCGCAGCAGGTCCTCCAAACCATTGCCAGCCTCCATAAGCTGCTCAGTGCTTTGCAGGTAGGCTTTGCCATTCGTCCTGCTTTTGCATGCTGCTTGCCCAGACTGCACGTTCCCCCAGCCAGTAACAGCCACTCCTGCTTCACCCCAGTCCCCCCTTCCCCTTTGGCCAGCTTGCGGGCAGAGAGCCGGCAGGTCATAGGAAAGAGCTGCTGCCTAAGTTGAACTGGTGGTCACCTGCATTTGGGAAGCTGCTGGTGGAGATGCTCCCCAAGCATCCCCTGGTAGCCCGACCGTAAAGCTGCCATGCTGAGCTGTGAATTTGATGGGAGAAGGAGGGGCTTCGTACAACACTCTGAGGTTATCAGAGACAGAGACTCTTTGTGGAGAGGATGCTGCAGTGATTTGTGTCGCTTCTCTCCTAGGGCGTCGTGCTGCAGCAAGACACTTACATCGAGGACCAGAAGCTGGCTCTGAGTGAGAGGGCTCTGACCCGAAGCTTCTTCCGACCAACCTCGCTGCTGGAGCAGGAGAAGCAGCGCAACCTGGAGAAGCAGCGCCAGGAGCTGGCCAACCTGAAGAAGCAGCAGACGCAGCACCAGGAGGAGAGGCGGAGGAGAGAGAAGGAGTGGGAAGTCCGGGAGAAGGAGCTGGCAGAGCAGGAGGCCCACCTGGCCCAGCGAGAGGAGCAGGTCCAGAGAGGGTGGCAGGATCTTGAGCGGGAACGAGAGGAGCTGCAGGTGAAGAAAGCCGCCTACCAGCTCGACCTGGAGAGGCTTCGCGCGGCACAGAAGCAATTGGAGAGGGAGAAGGTGCAGTTCAAGCAAGACGTGGAGCGGTTAGCTCAAATGCGGCAGGAGTCTGACCACAACCAGGTAAATGACACCAGTGGCCGGGCTGCTGGGGAAGCCATGCCCTGCAGGGAGCTCCCAGTTGGCTTCTGCATCTGCCCTACACATGTAGGGCCTGGCGTTTAAAACTGGCTCTTTCCTTGCACGTGACGTGCAGGGCTGTGCTTCTTGCACTTCCAAAGCTGCTGAGATACTGCCAGTGTTGATGCAGCGTAGTGTGGTCGGGATGCTTGGGCAGTCCTGAGCAGTAAAGTGACTACAACAGCCTGAGCTCTGCCCGTTTTTCTGTGCTGTGTGTTGGTGGGCAGCAGAGCCGATGTGGCTGGCTTGCAGAGAAGATGCTTTGGGCAGTCCCAGGAGGTCAGTGCTGCCTTTGACGTTGTTCTTCACCCCATGGGGCTGAGCTCTGGGGAGCAGCCAGGCAGATGAGATGTCCCTCTTGGAAACAGTCTGAGTGTTGTGGGTTACCTGCAGCCTCCAGCCGTCACAAAAGCCACTTCCAAGGTTGGTAACTGCAAGGGAAGGCTTTTGTACGCTTATATCCGTCTCCAAAAGTATTTTTGATATCTCATGAAGAAATGGGCATTGTCCCTACCCTGAGAGACTGGGCACCCGCAGTCTAGTTACGGCTCAGTGAGCAAAGGTCTCCAGCTGTGCTGCAAAAAGCTTCTGGTGTCTGTGTGCCCACAACCAGAAAGAAAAGCCACACAAGCTGTTACTGTCCAAAGACATGCAGATCCCGCTCTGTGCATTTTTCAGCAAGCTGGGGTTTATTTTTTTTATAACTCTGCAGCTGCCTGGCTGAGGATAGCAAGCATTCGTTGGAAAAAACATGGGCTGAATGTGATCCTTAAGCCTGTTGTTAATTATTTGCTTGTTTGTAACTCACTAATTCTGAATGTGCCTTGCTTAAAGCTGTAGCAAAATTAGTTTATACATGTTGGATTGTGGAATGGAAATGATTTTGAGTGCCTGAATGGACTAATTGCGGAGCTCAGCAATGAGCTCTGACAAGCAAATCATCAGAGGAGGGCTTGATCCCTCCCACCCCAGTTCCTAATCAGGCTAGAAGTTTTCCAAGCACAGAGTGAGGCTGTTGCAGCATCGAACACACAGAGACATGCAAGGGACGTGGATGCTGTGGGAAAGGCTGAGAGGTAAAATAACTGTGGGGCCTGGAGGATTAGGAGAAGGAAGCACCTTTGCGAGGCAGGTATCTTACTGACATTTCAGAGCTATTAATAAGGGTTCGGTGAGGCTTTGTTGATCTCTTGTTTTGATCTTTCCTTTGAATGTGCGGTCTCAATTACATCCTGAGACAGCTGTTAAGGGGGGGGTGGGGAGGGAATCAGGAAAAATGTTTTTGCTTTCATCTTTTGCTTGGGAAGGCTTCCTTTGACACATGCCGCGCCGGTGCTGTGTGCTGGCGTTCCCCTCCCGGAGAGGCATGCTTCTGCTTGGCCTTCTGCCACCATCTGTGTGTGCAAACGGTGAAGGGTGAGTCTTGGTATTGAGATCTTAGAGAATATTTGCCTTTGGCTTGTTGATACATAGCATAGTACATGTAGGAGCAAAAAATACTGGAGCGTTACTCTTTATGTGCCTTTTTTCTTAATCTTAGCTTCTATCATTGCTTCGCCTGGATAGGGACCAGTTTTTAGCTGGTGAATGGGCTGGATGTTCTGAAGAACAACCTCTGTCTCTAAGTGGTCTGAGACACACCTTTCCTATCCAGGTTCACCACTAGACTCCTTCGTGCCCCGATGAAACATTTTTCTTTTCTTTTATAGGTTTCAAATCTACATGAGAAACTTTCAAGACTCTCCTCCCAGTCCAGCATCGATGATTCCTCCAAGCAGAAGAGCCCTTCTCTTCCTAAACAAGGGCACTTTGATGCAGAACTGTCTGTCTCCCCCAAAAGGAACAGTCTTTCAAGGACACACAAAGAGAAAAGCACTTTCCATTTGCTTAGCACAACAAACCAGACTAACAAGGCAGCTGAGGAACAGCCCCAGATGCCTACCCGCCTCTTCAGTTTAGCCAAACCAAAGGAGAAGAAGGAAAAGAAGAAAAAGGGCAGGGGACATCGCTCCCAACAGTCAGGTGAGTGTCAGGGGAGGTCATAGGTGTGTTTTCAGGGGTTTTTGCCTGCAGCCAGCAAATTTGTGGGAGCTGTGAAATCTAGCCTTGAAGGGGGATGGTAACACAGAGGTGGAGAAGATGAGCTGTGACAAGTGGAGTTCCCAGTGTAAAGTGGTTTCCCGTGGGCTTCTCTGCCTGTTCTGCAGCCCCTGGGGTTGTCAGGTCACACTCTGCTCCCTGCTCCTTCATTGCCTCATCTCATCCTGAGCAGCCTATGTGGGCTGGATTCTCCCTTTATTTTTCAGTTTGCTCTGGTCTGAGGAGGAAAATACCTTGCTTCAGCGCGTGTGCTTTCAGGGGCTGCTGCTGGGATACTCCTCACTGTAGTGGCCCCTGCAGCAGTGCTGTCTGCTTTAACTCTGTTGTAGTTTGGAAGTGATACCTGCAACCCTTCTGGTGGCCTCTTCCTTCCCCTTGAGCTAGTCTGTCTTGTCTCTTACTCTGAAAAAAAAATGCATTTTTTTTTTCTTCTGGTAGTTTTGCATCCCCTTAGGACTCAGTTCTGTACCTGAAATCTCTGACCCGTATGAAATTTGATCTCACGCCCTCAGATGACCAACGTTATTCAGATTAACTCACTGTTGTTCCCCAACTTGTGCCCAGGAAACTGCAATACATACATTTGTAGTTGCTGATATACATATATAATTTCATGGTAGCTCATCGGGGATCTGGACGTCTTTTAAGGCGCCATGGGGCCGGACAGCGGGCTTTGCATGTGTGCGGAGTCCCACTCCGCCTGCTGTGTTCCTACATTCCCATAGTGATTCCCAACTGGGGCGTTGGTTTTTTTTGTGCTGCAGATTCTCACTCGTCAGAAGCACCACCAGAGGGTGAAGAGATCTTCTGCTGAGCACAGACAGTTCCATCAGTCGCTCTCGGCATTGGTACAGTGGACATCTCCCTGCCCGCTCGGCAGCACGCTGCTGGTGCCTGCATCTGACAAGCATCGAAAGGTTTTAAATAAAACATGTTATGAAGTCTAGTTAAGTGGTGGGAAAGGGCCTCTCTCCTGTGGTTTTGCGTGAATTCTCACCACAGAGGCTGACCGCACGGCAAGTAGTACCGTCTCTCTGTGCAAACCCTGGGTTCAATGGATTGGGATAGATGGTTTCTGTCTCTTCTTAGTGCTAAAGGATGAGAGAACATATAGCCTTAAGGGGTCTGTGCCTTCAAATTCCCCCTTTCTGGGGAATGTAACCAAAACCAAGCATTTAGCAAACGATTAGGACTCTACAAGTGGTGCGTACACACTGGCATATATAGATATACTGTATATATACATATATATATATCTATGTGTATCCACTGGGATATGTGTACAGTCTGTACAGCCAAGCTTAGCTCGGCCCATGGGGATAGATGAGACCTGATGACTTTCAGGGAGCATGTAGATATTAAATATCTTGCCCTTACTGCTCCAGTTGTAATGCCATTGACTTGCACGGCCCTTTCGAGCTCGTGGTACATGGGCTGTTTGGTTTCTGAAACACCTTACACCAGGAAGCAGTAACAGCATTCGAAACAAAAATTCAGAGGAAAAAGATAAAATTTAAAGCAATCCTGAGAGATTTCCACGGGGCAGAGGATTTAAATGTCAGACTGTTCAAGCAAGAACATCTTTGGGTATATTCCAAACAATGCAGAAAAGAGGAATTCAGTAGGTTTGCAAGGCAACCCCAGGGAGCACAGACAGCGTTCAAGTAGGAACAACTCTAAGCAACATTTCTTATGCAACCTCTTTGAGCTCCAGCTCACTCCTTCCCATCCCCTAAGTAAAGATTTACTGTTTTTCTTACCAGAGTATAGTTCTACAGTCGCATTTGACATGCCTTCATTACAAACCTGATGACTTACTGGAGAGCGATGGTTGAAAATTTGCTTTTAGGGACCTCTGTTCTGTTATTTGTATTTTTCTTCCCCCACTTTCTGTGTTACCCTTGGGCTTTTGTTTCTCTGGATGTTGTCAGCTTCTCTTACTCGTTTCCAAGGCACAGTGAGACCACAGCAATTTCGGAGCACTTCAGTGAGAAGTCTCAGGTCAGGGTGCTGAGTGCCGTGAGCAGAGCAAACTCCAAAGAGGCGGCTCCTGGTCCTTATGCCTATACAAGACTGTGCATTTTTTAACCATTTCTTGGGAGAAAATACATTCTCCTGGACAAAACTGCTGTAGGGCAGGTCCAAAGATCCAGCGTAGCAGGTCTGTTTCCATCACTGTGGGCTCTGGGGTGAATATGTCCCTGTGTCCCCTTGGCGCCATCAGCAGAAGGGGAAGGTCCAAGGGTGGCTCTCGCTGTGCCCAGGGTGAGGTGTTTGTCCAGCTGCTGAGTATAGGAATGTGTTCAGCAGCGGGGAAGAGAAATGCAGTGAACCAAACTCTTGTCCAAAATTACTGTTCTTCCAGACCCTCTCGGGGGAACTGCCCAAGTGGATTTGCAATGGTTATGAGAGTCTGTCAGCTTCAAAATGTCTCAAGGGTTTGCTTACAGTTTGAAGCTGTCAGGTGCATTTCTTTCCTACCAGTTTCTCTTAAAAAAAAAAAAAAAAAGAAAAAAGAGAAAAAAAATCTCTTCTTGCACTACTGTTTGATTTCACTTTGCTCTCTGGCTTCTCACAAGCTCGTAACCCGCAGCAGTTTTCCGAGTTTGGTGCTGATGAGTATCAGCAGCTTTGATGGCGAGGTGGATGCTTATGCTGGTCTTTCTTGGTCAGTGCAGGAATCCTGAACTGCCTGCTTGCTTTTGAAGCTCTCTAAACTATTAAGACTCGGAAAAAAAAAGGAAGGAAAAAGGTCTAAGATTTGTTTTTATTTTGCTTTTTTTAATATTATTTGGTGCTTGTTCTTAATTGCAAGCAGGGCTTGCAAAAAAATATTTATCTTTCTGTTTATTTGAAAGAGTTCTTTTTTTAAAAGAAGTTTACTTGGTTTTATTTTTTTATTTTTTTTACTTTTACTTGGAATTTTGAGGGGTAGTTTGGTTTATTTCTTTCCCTTTTATTTTGTTTTGTTTTCTTACCAAGAGATTGGTAAACCAAATATTCTTACCAGCCTGGCTCCTACAAAACCAGGGTTTGGGCAGTGCTGCTTAGCAGCCCATGTCACGCCCAGGGTTACACAATTTCAGCTGAGAGCTTTCTTTAAGGCAAAGCATCTTCGGGCCAAAAAAAATCTGGAAAAAGCAGCAGTGACTTTAGACAAGACTCCTCCTATCAGCTAGTTTCTTTGTTTAAGTATTTTCTTTATATTTTCTCATACCTCTTGGAGGCAGAGGAGAAGGCAAAATGTGGAGCATCTTGCGGTGATGCGAGGGTCCGGTCACTTGTCTGGGGAGATGCAGGGAGCTCTTCTCTGAACCTGAAAGGAGCTGGAGGAGGCACGTGCTGGAGTCGTGGTGTTATCTTTTTCACAAGAAAAACACCAATTTCACAAAATAACTTCTGCCCCGCTGTTCGTACATCTGTGAAAACAAACGTGCGAAGCTGAAATTTTTGGAAGGCGAAGCACAGTGCATGGCTCATTTACTGGTGCGTCAACAGAGATCAGGTCCCCCATGATTCCGAGAGTTCCCCTCAGTCTGTAATACCTTGTGCCAGTATGAGCTTTACTTTTCATCCCACTCTCTTTTTCCCAGTCTCAACACATTCTGAATTCCCAGCACTGGAATGTCCACGGCTCCGAGAAGAGCATCAGAAGGCAGGTGTATGACCTAGGGCAACCAGGCTGAGCCTCTGCCTGGCTTGACCATCTCTTCTGACCTGTGCAAATCAAAAAGAGCGCTCAGTGTCCGGAAGGAAAGTTGGATTTGCTAAGTGATCTCCTAAAGTGATCGTGGTTCCTTGTCAAAGAAACCACGGGCCTGAGTTGGAAATACACAGACCAGAAATACTGCATGTGAAAGCTGGGTCTTAAATTCTGATGGACAGACCTTTGTCCCTGGAGGATGTACGTTGCTGTATGATTCACTTTTTTGGAAGGAAGTCTTTTCTCCTTTTTTCACCTTTAGGAAGGGAGGGCTTATTTTTATCTCCTTAGCCTTTTATTTTTCCCTTCTCAGGTTTTCTTTGAAAAGGCTTGGCATAGGTTCCCAGAGTCAGCATCCTGCTCTGACGCCTGCAGGTTGCCTAGGGTTGTCTCCTGGAGTATGATCCCAGCTTTACAGCACCAAAGCCTTTCCTCTTTCTGGCCTTAAAACTGCATTTGTTCCAGTTCCACGTCTGGCATGCATCTGTTGAAAGCATCTTATTTCTTGGGCCCAGCCTCATGCTGTGTCTTGTTCCCTGAGCCCGAGCACCCAAACCACCCTGTTTTGCATTGGGTTCCTGGGACACAGAGCAGCTTCAAAAATACCTGTGTGAAGCTCATATTGTTGGAGGGAGAAGAGGATCCTGCAAGGGCTCTTGGAGCTTTTTGTGCTGCTGTTTCCTGGAGGGGAAGAAAGACTTCACTTCTCTTGGGCTTTTCTTTGCCTGGTCTTTATCACTGCCCAGCAGAAGGGGTTTCTGTGACGGAGAAAGTGGGAGTGTGGGCTCAGGTGAAGTACAAAAGCGGTCAGTGTTAGCTGGGGGTGCCAGAATACCCCAGCGACAGACCGTAGCTGTAGCAAAGGGTGCGAGGCTGGAGTTGCGTGGGGTTGGCCTTAGCTTCTTTTAAACAAAGCGATCATCTCAACATGTAACTTGATGTCAGTTTGATGCCATAAAGCACTTTAAATTGAACTGGTCTTGTCCCTTTTTATTTTGGTTACGTGGAGACAATCAGCTTTGCCATTGCTCCCCTCTCTGCATCCCCGGCGAAGTCCGAGCGACAAGTAGGCATAGTCCTGGTTTGGTTTGCAAAGGAAGAGCCAAGCTTTTTCTGTTATTTTTAGCCCCAAGTAGGTGTGAATCTGATTACAGTCCCACTGCAGATAGGGTGAGCGGCAGGACCAGAGGAACTGGTTTCTGATGGCTCAGGTATATCCCCTGGGAGAGCCCATGCCGGCATCACCATCACCTTCCTCACAGCAGCTACTGCTGCTGGTAGGAAAGCAATCCTGCCGGTGGTTTGCCCTCCGCCTCCTTTTCTCCAGAGAAACCCAGAGCAAAGGAGATCTGGAGGGATGCAACCAAAATGTGAAGGGAGGCCCTTTCCCTGCACTCTGTTATTTGCTGTCCAGGCCATTGGGACACCTCCCAGGTGCCATCCATGGGGCAGGAGCTCTCGCCACTGCTGACGGTGGACTCTTCACTCTTGAAGTTTGACCACGGCTGAGCAGCACGGTAATGCCATTAGCTTGTGCAGGTTTGTACTGCCTTTCGAAGGCAAGAGCATCTGTAGAGTCTGACGATCTTCGCACCTTCCTTGAGGCAATAGGATATCTCAGAGCTGTTGCTGAAACACCCAAATGCAGTCCTTCCAAATGCCATCGACTCGGACGAGGTTCATCAGGTGCCAAATCCCAAGGGAGCTGTCTAGGGTATGTGTGGCACAGGGCAAGGGAGGACTGGGCAGGGGGCACAAGAGAGAATCTGCTAAAATCCCACAGAACATTCCTTGTTAACCAGAACTCTGGAAGTTATTCTGCCTGCTGGCCAGGTTTGGGAATTTAACGTAATTTAAGGCATCCTTTTAAATAAAAATAAAAAAAACCAACCTAACAACAAACCTCCCCTGCTGCTCGTAACTCTTGCTTCATCTGTCGGAAGGGGCAGTAATCAATGGTTAGTTCTGGATCCTGGGACGCAACTAAGTTTTAAAGATAGGCGAGCTGAACTGGCTTCCTCCCGGACACCCCGTGCTCTCCAGTGATGGGAAGCGTAACGCTGGCTCCCTTCCCACCCGCCTTTTCAGGGCTCCGTGCCCCTTCTTTCCACACACATTTCACTGATGCTTCGCCCAGATATATTCAGCTTCCACTGCTTGGCGGGAGGGGGGGATCAGGATAACATTCACTGCTTTGCATACAGCTATAAGCGTCGTATGTATTTAAGCTGTCTATAGCTGTCCATCCTTTCCGTGCTCTGAAGTATTTTGCTGTTTCCTTTATTGATATTAAAGATTGACTCAAAAAAAATTAATTAAAAATCTACGTCCAGTTCAGTTCGCCTATGGTTAAAGTTTAGCCTGGTGGGGTTTTTTTGTACTAATATGGAATGCACTTGAGTAATTCCCAGAGCATTGAGGAGGTGTATTATAATGACTTGATATACCTCTGCTTTTGGTTTGTTTCTTAAAAAAAGATAAAAAAATAAAAATGCTTTGCATTTTCATGTTGAACCTGTTAAAAAAGAAAAGTTTTAAAAAATAATTTTTAAAAAAGAGGGTAAAACCTAATTGCTGTATGTTAATTTGTAATTATGTAAAAAGTGAGCAGGTTATTGACTGTAAAATTCTTCAGTTTTTCTGTAACTTGCCAGAAACCATTAGGTTTTGTAACAAGCTTTTATTTATCTTCCTTTTTAGTTATCAGCATCAACCTCTTGTAAAGTCATTTTTCCTCTAAATAAATTTGATTTTAAGTCTGAGTTTTCTGTCCGATTTATTTCCACACCTTCAGTATTACTGCTGTTGACTTTGTTGCACCGAGGCTGAAAGAACAGACGTAAGCCTAACCTGTAATCAGATGTTTGCACTGCTTTTATCATCTGGATTCCGCTCTGCACCCATTGGACTCTAACTTACTTTCCTTCTCTTAGAAGTTTTGCCTTTTGCCGAAGGGCATGTGGCCATAATGGTACTCAGCTCCTCGGGGGTTTTTTCCCCCACACGCACAGGCCTTTTCATCTTTTTACGAGCAGAGGGAGCGTCACAGCCGCTACCTCGGCCACTTCAGCTCTGAAGCTGAGGTGAGTGACAGTCTGGTGGCTGCATGTCCTGCCGTGGAGTTTCTATAACCTGCAAAAATAGCTCTGCAGATCCTACACACGGGCGTTTTTATCCCCTTTGGCTGAGAACTAAAGATACGCTGTGTCGCATCGCAGGGTCAGGGATGGGGAGAGAAGGAAGGGTGTCTGCACCCGCGATGCGATGTGCTGTAGGTGTTTCCACGTCCCCTGCAAGAGGAGGCCCAGCAGAAACGCTGTGGCCGGCATCCAGTTCCTCTGGCCTGGGGAGGTGAAGGTACGTGGTGTTCCCAGTGCCTGCAGGCATTGATCCAGGCAGAAGAGGGTGCCAGAAGTACAGAGCCAAAGCAAAGTTTGCTTCGCAGCACGATGAGGAGCCAGCGCAAAGGACCTCAACGGCTGGAGTTTCTCCACTATCATTTTCTTTTTACCCACAAAAGCAATCAGAGCCAGCCCTGTACCACAAGTCCTGCACAGGGCTTGAGCAGCCTCTCCCCAGGTGGAAGGAGCAGGGAGACCTGCACCCTTCATCCTCTGCAGGTTGATTTTGAGGCAGAGGAGTTGCTTCATTTGCACTTATTATTTCACTTGCCTTCAAAGGTGAGATAGGGAAGAAGGGCATGCTTGAGTTGGGTTGATCAAAGCCTTCGTCATCGTCGTGAACATTGCTTGGCAGTGTTGGGTTGTTTCTTAACAGGTGTTAGGAGACACCAAACTACCCTCCCATGTCCCATTAGCCAGCACTGCACGTACTTTCCCCCCCTTCCTCACGTCTGTGTTGAACGTGCTACTCTGAAAACTCAGGTCACGTCGATGAACCCAAACCTACGCCCTGTCACGCAGCACTTGCTCCGAGACGGGCAGCTCCCTGGGTGTGAGGCAGGAGATGAAAGAGCCCGTTTATCTCGTGGCTGTTCAGTAGTCCTCGTTTTATTTGCATTCCAATTCGTCTCAGCTTGCCTATTTACCAAAGCGAATAAAAGCTTTCGCCGAACCATCGGCTCCTGTGTGAAAGAGCGTGTTTTCCCGTGGCCCCTCTTGGCCCTGCAGCCTGGCCGCCCAACAGAAGCCCCGGTGGGTTACCCCGAGCCTTTGCGTCGCTGGAGTGAAACAATGGCAGCTGCTACTTCTAGAGATGCTGTTGTTGGCGGTGCTGGTTTACCAGGCTGCTCAGGTACAACGGGCATTGGTCACAGGAGGAAGAAGAGTGTGCTTATTTATGACAAATCGCATGTAGAAAATTAAATACTTGCTGAGTCGAGTTCCTGCCAGGGAAAGGCCGGGGTGCAGGGCAAACCAGGCAGCATGAGGTTCTCTGGTCCTGCACAATGAAGACCGAGCCACTTCTGTTACCGTGGGCCTGAAGGGAGCCTGGGCACGCGATGCAAATTGCCTTTATAGAGGAGGAAACAAAGGACCCCACCTCTCCAGGCCATCTCCATGTGGCAATTTGAATATCCAAAACCAGCTTTCTGCAATTTCATCCATATCATGCTCGAGCCACTGCAGCATGGATAAGAAGATTAAATGAATGTTCTCCCCAGACCACCTGGGTCTATTATTTTAGATGGTCCTCAAGCAGCAGTGATGTGTTTCTGAGCACCTTGGGTTTCTTGCTCAGCCCTGGCTTTTCTTTAGCATCCAAGGTTAGAGGAATAGATCATTGCAGGGCCATGTGGTGGGTCAGCTGAATGTGGATGGATTTTTACTGGCACCTAAAAGGGATCAGAAAGGATCCTTACGTTTGGATGGCCTCTAAAAGAGTATTGGCAGGTTCAGGAGAGGCTCTTTTTAAATACAGGTTAATGACACCTTTAACACTTGCCTTACCTGTGTTTCCCCTTTCGTGCCCTTGCTGCGTTCAGTCCCGGCGCTGGCTCCAGGGTGAGAAACTGGAGGCCTGGGTGGACGCAGGTGTGAGCACGGCTGGGGCTTGGAGACAGGCTGCTCATTCATGGAGGTTTTATTAAAAGAAGGAAAGGCAGGGGGCGAGTGAGATGCCTTGTGATCAGATACAAGGTGGTCATAAAGGAATGACTTACCTTTGCCATAGAAGACAACTGGATTCTGTTAATCAGAGGATGTTAAATGCTGCAAATGTGGTGATTTGTTTGGGGTTGGAACTTGTTTAAATTAGAGGGAAAACAGTGTTTGACACTAGCAACTGATACGACAGTCCATGAAAGTTAAGCACCCCCAACTCTCAGAGGGAAGGGCAGACAAAGTGGATGCCCCTTGTGTCCCCCCAAAAGCTATCTTTGCACCTCTTAAAATACCCCCAAACAAGGCTTTGCTCTCCTGCCCTCTGTTCCAAGGTGGCTCAGGGGAGGATGCTGCAGGTTCAGGACTGGTTCGCCCTGCCCACCCCCTCCTTGCATCCCACAGCTCCTTTTGCCCTTGGATAGCTTATGCAAGGGGGCTATAGGGGGCTATAAGCAGCAAGCTTCACTCTTGGCTGAAGGACATCCCTGTGCGTCAGCCAGCTGGCCCCAGCAAGATGGGGCCAACGTTTGTTTCCTGCTCCCTGACAGGGAAGGACTGAGCCCCCAGAGCTTGCTTGTGTCCCTTTGCTCTCTCCTTTCTTTAGGGTCCGTCCCTTGCACAGATGTAGCTCAGCTGGCAGTTCCCGATACCCCCTGACCTCTCGCCGCAGCCTGGCGTCTCTCCCTCCCGCGCTCAGCATCTCCAGACGCCCTTTCTTTCCCCTTTCCTTTCACCAAAGAGCTGCTTCTCACCGGCCGCATCTTTCCAGTGAGCCTAATTAGACAGGAGCCTAATTAGAGCCGAGCAGGAGTGGTGAGTCATTAGCAGAGCCCTGTGGGAAGCCTCAGAGCAGCCTTAAGCCCGGCGGGGTGGCAGCGTGGGCACAGGAGGGGGCTGGCAGGCGGCGGGCGCTTGGCTGGGTGCAGAGAAGCAGCTGTCAGAGGGAAGCAGCTCCAGTTCATGTGTTCAATGTGTGTAATTCCTCTGGACAGTGACCCAGAATTGGAGTACTGGGTGTTTCCCTGCCTCCCTGCACCTGCCCGAGAGTCAAGTGGCAACACGCAGCGGGTCCCAGTGCTGCTGGGTTCACATCAGGGCAGGGGTTGTCTGTCTATCCTACACAGACAGGAAAGTTAGGAACCAAAAAGGCTTGTCGTGGTGGCCTTTAAGCTTTTTCTTTCCTTTCTACTCATCCCTTTTAATACACAGTTATCCGTGAGGACGGAGCAGAGCCAACATCCTGGGGACAGGACTCCCCACAGCCAGTGGCTGTAGTGGAAAAAGAGAGAAAGGGGAGCAGCAAAGAGGAGAATTGCAATATTGGGGGTTTTTGGATGGAGCTGCAGGACTGGGGTTAGGTGTGATGCCAGGACTGAAACAGGATATTTTTATCAGTTATTAAATCAGATCTTCACTGACAGTGCCAGCAGCATTTTTACAAGAATGAGTTGTGCCATCCTGATGTAGTTCTGAACCATTCCTCCAGCCTTAGCTGGATAGGGAGGGTTTCCCAAGAGAGCCAGAACTGAAAAACCACAAATTACTTTGTTCTCGAGCTCTGTGGTCCCCGGGGGCTGTCAGGAGGAGTGAAAGAACATGTCAGATAGCCGGGATCAATCCTCTCGGAGCCTTCCCCCGCCTCCCTTTGGGGCAGGGGAGACACTCGAATACAGAGGGGTCCTTGTCCGCGATGTCCGTGAGACATGGTTGTCCGTGGGGCAGCGTGTGCTGGGGAGAGGGAAGTGAGATGTCCAGGCACTGACAGCGTGAAAGCCAGGCTTTCTTCCACCTAATTGGATTTGTTATTCAGCTGAGGAACCCTGAATGGCTTGGGTGGGCTCAGAGCTTGCGATTTCAGTGAGGAAGTCAGGACAGCGCGGTAAAGTAGGTCACGCTGCTGCAAACAGGGTTGACAGTTTTGCACAACAGCCGATGATGTTAAATAAGGAGGTGGTGAAATGGAAAGAAAGGGGAGATTGTAAGGAATGGTGAACGAATGAGCTCAGCCTCTGCTATTCACTCCCACCATGAGTCCCTGGTGCAGG
The DNA here is from genome assembly GCA_020746105.1 of Trogon surrucura. Lineage (NCBI taxonomy): Eukaryota > Metazoa > Chordata > Aves > Trogoniformes > Trogonidae > Trogon > Trogon surrucura. The sequence continues at coordinate 14,717,603 of CM036627.1, read as the reverse complement.
TTCCCATCCTGGGGCTCCGCAGCACTGCTGCACGGAGGGATTGGGCCCAGTTTTAATTTCCAGTTGGTTACGGGGAGCTGGGGGCAATGATTTATCCTGTTCTTGGAAGCTTAACTGCATTTGTGAGCAGCATTTAATGGGGTGGCACTTTGTGAGCTTGGACTCTCTTCAGAGACTAAAACCTGTTGGGTTCATCCCAGGGGAGAAGGTTTAGGGGGATTGTAGGAAAATAATTTCCCATGGGACATATTGCGGGGAAGATGTGCAATGGTGGGGCATTAATTAACATGCAGGTGACAAGCCAAGGACATGAGGCTTCAGTGCTCTATTAATTTGAAAGCACGTTGGATAGCTGGAAAAAAACACTCCTCCACTGCAGTTATGCTTCTAAAATGCCAGAGCCAGCCTTAGATGGATGCAGGGCTTCCTCAGACACCGGAGGTATTAAATCACCAGCTACTCTGCTTTTAATTGACTCCAGTGACAAAGGGAGAGCGAGCTCAGATGATAATTCCCCGTAGGGCTTCACTGCACAATACTATTATTTCAAGGGCAGCTGGGGTCAGGCTGAGAAAGTGCATATTTAAAAACCAATAAAGCACTATGAATTTCATTTAAATAAAACATAGGATTATCAGCTTTTTTGCATCTGAGGAGGCTCAGCTTGGTCGGTCCCTGGGGATGGAGGTCCCAGGACCTGGGCCTGGCAGAGGTCTGGTCCTGCCAGTTGCCTGCCCAGCCCCCTCTCCGAGGATCTCCCTGCTCACTCCTCCCAAGTGCTTTTTGGAGAGTGACCGTCTTGTAGGAAAGAGGTCTGAGCTCCCAACACCCTGCAGCGAGGGCTGGCTACAGCCATGTTTCCCAGGACCTGGGAACATACGAGCCCTGTAGCACCACCAGAGACTTTCCTGAGTGCTTGCTCACAGACAAAACCGAGCTTGACCTGCTGAAATGGCAAAAAAAAAGCTCTTTTAAGGAAAGTAAAATAAATCACATTTACATTCTTTCCCCAGTACCTCCCAGTTGAAACTCAGCGCTGCTCTAGCTGTAGCTCTATTCTGCTAAATTCATTTCCACCTCCTACTCCCCTTTTACTTTGTTGCTGCTAACCGAGAAACCTTTGTATTTTGCATAGCATTTAAATCCATAGCAACAGGTTGCTGCTGTCACAGCAGCTGCTGATTGCTTTTGAATTGTCTTTCAGGCAAGCTCCAGAATAAATACAAAAGAGCAGGTCTTTGCATGGCTCATATCAAAGCTAGCCCGTAGCAAAGCCTTCCCAGCTGGTATTTAAAGTCCCAGAGTCCCATATAAAAACTGAATCAACAAAACTGAAAGGGATTTCATTCACGTGCTCCCTCTCCCACTCATCAAACAGTAATTTCTACCCTGAATTCCCAAAGGGATATTTAATGAGCTTTTTTTTTTTTTTTAATGGAGCCTTATGCTCATATCTGCCCAGCTCACGCCAGCTAGCACCGCTGCCCACCCAGCTCCCGCAGGCAAGGGGACGTGTTCTGCCTCCTTTACAGCCCAGAAATTCAGGCTCCAAATCCCTTTGAGACCAAGCCTAACATGCACAGGACATTTTGCTTCCCAAGCCCAACAGCCCCAGCTAGTAAGAGGAGAAAACTACGAATTTGCAAGGTCCCCTGATCCTCTGGGACAGGGAGAGATGCCTCCGGAGGACAAACGTGCACAGGAGCCCTGGCTGGAAAGTCCATCTCGCCTGTCAATGGGCCCCTTTCTGGGGAGCTGCTGCAGCCAAGCAAAGGCAAATAAGGAAAACAGAAGTATGTATTCTTCTCATCATCCTTCGAAATTACTGTCCTTCCCTGTAGGAGCACAGCTGTGTCTGGGTTGGGCCCCCTCGACCTATTTGGCCAATATTAGCACTGCAGACTTGCAAGCTCTTCCAGAATGATGGCACGGTCACGTTGAGTCAGAGCAGCCGTGGAGTAGGAGACATGTGAAGTCCTCAGGACATGAGAAGTCCTAGACTTTATTCCCAAATCTACCACTAACCTTGGACAAGCCACTTGACATTGTGCCTCAGTTTCCCAAGCGCTGAAGCAATAATAATTACAGCTGGGCTGGCTGCTTAGGAGGTTGTTTGTGAACCGCCCCACCAAGTGCCAACCCTGTCATTAATCCTCTGGCCTGTTATTAGACCTAAATCCAACTTACTTAAGAACGAAGACTCCTGTGAAAAACACACAAATGATTTCCCAGCTCATCATTTTTATTAAAGTTCTCAAGCAGCTGAAAGGAAAAAAAAAAAAAAAAGACTAGAAAATGTAAATAAACATCATTCAGAGCATCGCAGGCTGGCTGTGCACAAAGAGTGCTCTTCCCAGCAGCAACAGGCGCCCGCTGCTCCAAAAAGACCTTTATTGTTTGAAGCCATGTCAAGGCTTTTCATCATGTTGCATCATTCAGCTGGCTGCGCTACAGCTTAACCTTATCCAGGGACGAAAGTCAAGCCCGGAGCATCCACAGGACCAGATCTGCTGCGGAGGGAAGCGGGATGCTGCGGCGGTGTAGGACCAGCCTTCAGTGGTGGCCAGCCCTGGGAGAGGCAGGTCAGGAGCTGCATCCCTGTATCCACAGCCAAAAATCCATGCACCTTCCTCCACAGCGACCCAGGCTGACAGCTCTTGCATGGAGAAACTCAAATACAGTCGGCAGTCTGTATAACCTGGGGCAGCTACAGCAGAGCCGCTGGGAGGCAACGTGCAGGTAGAAATGCTCACATCCCTCCAAGGTGATGCCAGGATGAGCGGCACAGCAGGAGGGAGAGGAATCCCCCCCTGGGCTGCACCGCGATGCTCCCAAAGGCTTTCCCTCCGAGGCTTCGCTCGAGGCAAGATGCTCCCTCCCAAAGCGTGAGCGTTGCCCCACTGCACTTCTGTTTTCGCTTGTTTGCTAATTACGCTCTCACCCACGCGCTGCTCGGCGGAGAAACTCAGAAGACCGGCTCTGAGCACACAGGGGGTTTTATCTGGTGAATATCTCGGCAGCAGTGCCGGGGCCTTGGCACGCTAACAGAGCTGCTGTGCTCTTCCCAGCAGCTGCGTGCGGGGAGCTGCTCGGCCTCCGACCAAATTGCAGCCGGCTGCAGCGAGGAAAGGGGGAAAAAAAAATAATAAAAAAATTAAAAAGTCTCAAAGCGCAAAACAAAAGGCACCTGCCCCGTTTCGCCGCAGTACCCGACGCTGCTGGCAGCCGCCCCGAGCTCCCACGCTTTAATGTTTCGACAGCCGTCGCCTCCGTGGGATTGCTAGAGTATGGGGAGAGCCAGGTGCTCTCAACTCCTTTTCCCTTTTAAAAAAAAAAAAGCAACAAAACACTTCCAAGTCACCCTAAGAGCAGGCCTTGCCAGTCGCGAGTTTACTGCCTTTAGAAAAAAATAATTAACATCTCTTACACCCCACCCCCCCCAACCGAGTAAGTAACAAAAAGCACATAACGGCCCCCCTACTCCGCTGTGCTTGCCGTGGGATGCAGCCCAGTGCATTGCCCCAGTCCCACTGGGCCACCAGTGCTAACGAGCTGTCCCCATGTCCCCTGTGCCCAGCCCGGCGGCCAGCGCTCCCAGCTCCTTGCCGTAGGCGACCCTCGGCTCTGTCTCCCGTTCCTGGTGCCGGCAAGGGATGCGAAAGGCTCCTCGGAGTCCTGGACGAGAGGACGGGAGGGGACCCGGTCACTGCATCGGCTCCAGCAGCGAGACAGGGGACATGGATGTGACGCTGGCATCTGGGGAGGGAAAGAGAAAGCTCATTAACAGGTGTGGTGCTCGGCTCAGCCCGTGCAGGGGAGCACCAGAAAAAGGGCTGCACTTTGGCAGCTCTTGGGGTAACCCCTCACCCCAAATCCCAGAGATGGGTGAAGGTGGAAAGCAGCTGGTTATGGGAGGTTTGGGGTGTGCTTTGCTTCCTCAGGAGCGGGGAACGAGCTGGAGAGGGCTCAGAGCACAGACCAGGAAACTTCTGTGGATATGATAAGTGAATGAAAAGTTGAGGGAAATGGAGTTTTAGCTTCTTTTTTTTTTTTTTTTTTTCCTGAGGGCAGGGAGGAGAGCCCAAGAACTGGAACAGACAAAACAAAAAGACCCTTTTTCTCTTTTTCCAGCAGTTCCTCCAAAACCATCCGTGTGACTGATATTTCCAAGGGGTTGATTAATCCAGTCTGGGGCCAAACTCAGACTGCACATGTTTCCATCTGCCCAGGGTTAGGAAAAGCCTGCTTTTCATCGACTTTCCTCCCCAGGCCAGCCACTCCCTTCCAACGCTGCTTGATAAACTGGCTTCAGAGACAACCAGCCGCTTGAAAAAAGCAGCAGCGGCAAAAAACAACTGCAGTCCCTGTTTATCCGGCCTCGCTATTGTGTGCATGCAAATGGGTTTCCCTAGGAGCCACGGAGACAAACCAGCTGTGACTTTGTTCCGGCAATACTGGCGAGGTTGCAACAGGTTGCAAGCAACCAACCCAGCAGCGTGCAGGTGAGCCACGGCATTTAGGAGCTGGGAGGTTATCCTGAGGATTTTTTTTAGGCTGCTGATTGCAAGCACACGGGGCTTTTGCATGGGAAGACGTGCGGCTGTGAGCAGGGCTCTGCCGATGGAGCCAGGAGCGATGCACATCAACAAAACCCTGCAGCTTCTTTGCAAAGACAAAAGCTGACCAAGTGCCGCTCCACGAGGAAGGGAAGCCAAACGAGACAACAGCAAAACCATCTTTGCAGAAGGCTTGTTATCTAAGTTGTAATTAAACAATCAGGAAAAGTCACTGAACAGAGACAACGTTGAGTGTGACCACAGTATCCGAATACAGTTCTGGACCCGGCACGCTGCCTGAGTCCTTGCAGGTGCTCTGGGGCCAAAGTTCAGCCTCAAAAATTTGCAGCCTTGGCCACTCCGTGCCCACCCAATGGCAGGTACCGGCTGCTGGTGCCACCTCGCAGCCCTCGCAGGAGCTAAACCCACCAAAGGCCTCCAGTGGGAGCCACAGAACTGAGCTCAGAGCTCATGAGCCCCAGGAATAATTTTGCGAGCGGTGCCTGGGCAGCCTCTGCTCCCCACAGCCCGGAGTGTGAGGAGGGTCCTGGAGGAGCTGACAGGCTCTGGGAGGGGAACACCTGGCTCCCAGCTGCCATGGGGTTTGTCTCACCCCCAATGGTTTTGAGATGGGAGCTCTGCCATCCCCACCCCCAGGGAGTGTTTGCGGCTCAGGAGGCAGCACAAGAGGGATGCAGTGACTCCCCTCTCCGTTTTCCTCGGCTGGACTGTGCCATCTGCAGCTCCCTCATCCCCGGGGACCATTCCAACCCCCCGCTGAAGGCTCCTTCTTCTGGCCCGAGCCCATCTCTGACTCTGCCCCATGAAAATGAGACCGTGGCACAGGACAGATAATTTGGAGAAATCACTTTTAAATTGGAGACAGGCAGCTTGGAGAATCTGTTCCTGGTAATGCCTGAAGTCACCTCTTTGTAGATGATTGATTGTCCCCATCAATGGTCACCACACAGGACTGCAACAGACCACCCAGCATCATCCTCCGAGCTCCTGGCTGGGCTTTGCTTGTGTTAATAAACACTGAGAGTCTTTATTAGCTGAACGCTCGGTATTTTATTCGCCTTTTGTAACTTTTGTGGCTTCACTGCCACGGGTGGAAAGAGATTGGGCTTTCATGTTTCATATTGCTAATCATGCCCGATCTCTGGAATTAACTGCAGGTAATCAGCACTAAATTAACGTCACACGACCTCCTTGGCAGGGGTGCAGGACCTCTGCTGAAAGGTGCCCGGGCTCCAGCTGGAGAGGGTGAAGGCCATGCCCTGGGGGAAACATTTCCAGCTGATCAGTTTTAGGCTTTACATGAAAAGCAGGCTTGGTGGTTTACGATCCATATTTTTCAAGGATGCATTATTCAGGTTTCTGGGACAGTGCAAATCCAGTCTCACCAGTTCATAGGTGAAAAGGTTGGTTTTTTTCATGAATACAAAGTACAATTTCCTACCATGCGACTGCCCAGGCCTTTCCCCACCAGCCCAGCTTGCTCTGCTCTGAGAGCACCTCGGATGGTTCCTCCAGAGCCTTCTCCAGCTGAGGGGGGTTCCCACAGGATTAGCATTCCCAAAGCACACCGGCACCTGGGCATGTGCTGGCTGACGTGCCTGCTGGGTGCCTTGACTTGAAGAAGGATCCCAGAGGGATTAAAATACATCTTGCAATAGAGACCTTACATGGTGGGAGCTGCAAGCCAGAAGATCCCTCAGCCAGACCTGCTACCGGACAACAGGGTAGTTGTAGGACCCTATAGGCAGTTACCCCACTTCCTGGTGGGTTTTTTGGTGTGTTTTTTTTTTTTTTCCCTAGTGTTGGCACATGAACAGTCAGGAGAGCCCAGGCAACATGTGGGACACAGCTGGACAACGAGTGCATGGAGACATTCAAGTGTGACATCCACTTGCTTGTCTTGGTGCTTTATGTAAGGAGCCGTCACAGTGGCCATAACAACAACTTTGCTTTTAAAAAAAAAAATAAATTAAAAATAAAAAGCTCTAGAAAAACAATGTGAAGAGACATTCTGTCTGGCAGGAACCTGTATGTTATCCTGATCTGAGAGCCCCAGGCTGGCAGTTCTCTGCTGCTCTAACACTGGGGACAAGGACAATAGGAGAGGGGGCAGCTGTGCCTGTGGGGAGGGACCCCAGAGGCCCAATCCCAGCGTTCCTTCCCATGGTGCTCAGTAGAAAAGGGCCCCTGAGCAGAGCCCTGGGGCCTTGAGTGCTGCTGTGCTGGGAGGGTTGTCCTGGGCTGGGTGTCAGCTCTGCCTGTGCTGCTGCTGCTCCTGCCTCCTGCTGTCGCGCTGCCCAGGAGCAACGTTCCTCAGGACAGGTTGTCTGCCCTCTGCACCACCAGGTAGGAGCAGCACAGCTCCTTTTCTGTTTGTTTTAGGCTGTCCTTGGGACTCTGGGCTCGGGCACTCCTCTCTGCTGCTGAGTCCAGTCTGGGACTTTTTCCCCACTTGAGACCCTGTTGTTACCTGGAAGGTGTGTGTTTTGTGTTAATATATTCTCTTGTACCTTTGAATATATTTGTATGTTTGTATAGTATCTGTACATAGCTTGACATCTACGTTTTTATTCTAAGTGTTATTTTTTTCATTATACTGGTTCAAGTGTTTTTCCCAACCTCATGGTCTCTCTCCCTGGTTCCCCTGTGACCCTGCCCTGGGAGGGTGCTGGGGGCATCACAGAGAGCATCTCTCAGAGTTTAGGGGCTGGCCCAGCCTTAAACTTCAACATATATTGTTAAACACTTCTTTTAACCAAAGAGTAGAAGTGAAGCCAAAAAAGCGCATAAAACCCCCACAGAGTGACTTTTCACCAATTTTATTTTCAGGTTCGTGTATTACAGTTTCTAGTTTTCTTGTGCTTGTGCCAGGCTCTAAATTAAAAAAAACGGGGAAAAAAAGAATCTATAAGCATCCCCCCAAAGTTGCTTGTTAGGTTTGAACAACCCAAATACAGTATGGAGGACAAGAGGTTAGGAGAGGGAAATAACATCTCTGTGCCTTTGGAGACTCCTTTTTAGTTGGTGGTTGATGAATCAACTCACACCTCAAAATAATCCCTCTTATTCCCAGCAGAGTGGCTTGTATTGAGCTTTAATATTTAGATGCATCTTCTACCAGAGAAAATTAATTTTCAGCTCTAGGATGGCTCTTAAAGTGAGGCCCCATTGACCTGAGTTGAAAATGATTGAGTCCTCACACTCTTTGCTGCAATATTTAATAGCTGAGTGTCAGTTAATTAGATTACTGAGCTACTGTGACAGATGCTAGGCAACGCTTGAGGAGGAGAATTTGGAAAGGCCATTATCTTCCAGCACTGGGAAAGCCCTCAGACATCTCATTTTAACCCTTTCCGCTCTTGCCCTGCCCTTGCTGTGGCCCAACCAGTGTTAAATTTGGGTGTTTCACAAATTAAAGGCCAGCATAATGCTCTGGCTGCTTTTTTTTTTTTTTCCCCCCACCTGAGAAAAGCAGATGGTCATGTTGGGCAAATGCCTGGTAGAGGAGCTCCTCCTTGTTCCCAGCTGGCATCAAAAGACATGATCACTGGGAGATACCAGTAATTTAATCTGCTGGGTGATTTCCAGGTGCACCAACCACACCAAGTGGGAAGCAGGGAAATGAGAGGGTGTCCAACCTTATGTGAGGGTTTCCCAGCTCCTTCAGCCAGCTGGGATGTAGCCTGCAACCTCCAAAGCAGGGTTGAGTGTTTTGCTGGCACTGTGAAACCTGCAGCTCAAGCCAGCAGAGCTGTTGCAGACTTCCAGGGAAGATGGTGCTATCAAAGTGTTGCCCTTATCAATATCTGCTTTCACAATGCAAGGTGAGAAGAGTTTTTGGCCTTTTCTTGGCCAGATGCATCTCAGCACAGACGAAGACATGAAAAGCTCTATGGAGTGAAACTGCTAATCAGAATGATGACCAAGCATCCTGCTGGGGAGGAGAGAGATGGAATCAATGGCCCTGTCCCAGTGGCACTGCAACAGTATGTTCCTGAGCAAGTGAGAACCAGAGCACCAGAATGAGACAGGACATCATGATTTTGCTCCAGTTTTTTCATTTGCACACACCTCAAAACACTGATAAACACATTCTTCTTCTGGTTACAAAACCCCTTCCCTCCCACTCAGGTCTCACACTGAAGTCTCAGAAGTTCTGATTTAACAAGCAACAGTTTGGATATTAAATAAACACCTGGACCATCAAATGCACTGTGGCTTCTAAGCTTTTGCTTCTGCTACCCACTGAAATGTAAATACAGAGCATAAGAAGACCCAGGACTTGCTGGCATCCCAAGGGTCACTCGCCTTACACAGTCATCAGCTCTGAAAAAAATCACCCAGATTCTCAGCAAAAGTACTGAGACTTTTTCCAAACCACTTGTTGCCCTCACTGGGGACAGGATGTATTCCATGGTGATAGCTGTGAGAGCAACTGTGGATACTTCTGCCCTCCCCACCCACACACAGAAGGGTGCTTGGAGCTAGTTAGTTAACTGGGAGCTAGTTAGACTTACAACATCAGAGCGGATTACTCTTTTTCTGGTGCTGCACGCCACCTTTAAACATACCGTTCTTGGAAAACGTGAGCAACTTGGAACCTGTGGCTTCAGCATGGGCTGTGCAGACTCAACTGAGGCACAACAACAAGTTTCAATTTAAGAGGAGGAGACCCTTACCTTACTGACCTCCTGGATACAAGCCCTTGAGCTCTGACCCTCATCATGATGGCAAGTGCTTCCAGGTGCTGACAAAAGCTGTGGGGATGAGCGAGTAAGGCACTGTTGTGATACAGTTCCATGTGTCTGACGTTGGGTCGTAGCAGTCCAGTGTTTTGCACCTCTGGGTGCCAAAGTAACCCCCCACCACATAGAGTTTATTCCCCGAGGCCAAAGCGTGGCATGACATGCGCTTGGCTGTCATGTCCCCGATGCGTGTCCACTGGTCTGTCTCGCAGTCAAAGCGGTAGGCGGATGCTGCCGTGAACTCGGTGTCTCCTCCCATGATGAAAATCTGGCTGCCCAGGACAGCGGCTGCCGTGTAGCGCCAGGGCTGTGGGCATTCGGCTTTGATCATCCACCGATTCTCAGCTGGATCGTAGCACTGGACTTTGGACACCATGTCTCGGTGGATGCTGGTCCCACCAAAGACAAAAAGCTTGAGCCTGGCGCTCACCACCGCAGCGTTGCTCACACCATCTCTCAAAGGAGCCACCATCGTCCATTTGTTGGATATGGGATCGTACTTCTCTACTTGCTTCAAGGAAACAGAAGGAGATGCAGGAAAGACTCCAGCTACTGCGGTGTGTCCACCGACCACATAGAGGCAATTTTCCAACTCAGCCGAGCCATGCCCAAACCTAGCTATTAGCATTGGGGCAGCTTTTGACCATTCCTCGTGAACAGTGTCATACACCCACACGTCTTTTGAGACTCCGTTCTCTGAGCCCCTGCCTCCAGTGATATACACTTTGCAGCCGATAGCACAGGCACTGAACTCCTTCCGTGGACTTGGCAGGTCTGCTTTGGGGATGATTTCCTTTGCTTTGTGATCCACTTGGTAGATCTTATCACACATGAAGGTCTGTCCTCCCAGGATCAGCAAGGTGTGCCCAGCTTTGCGAGGCCTGGCACAGGGACTGGTGACTACCCCATCATTCTGGAGGATCTTCTTCTTGCATTGAATAGCTTCATCCAAGACCAACTTGTTCCTTTCATCCACCATGATCAAGTCCTCACAAGCCAAGGCTTCCTTGAGACATTCAGAAGGAAGCAAGGCCAGACGAACGTTCCTCAGAAGCTCTGGGAGATAAGCCTTTCGCTCATCCAGATCATATTTCACCCACTGGATGACAGCCTTAAAGACCTTTTCTTCATCCTCAATTTCCAGCTCATCGCTAGCGATGAGGTCCAGGAGAGTGTCCTTGGAAAGGTTGTTGAAGTCCTCACTCTTGTGAACAGTCTCAAAGTTGACCAGGCACATCCTCCAGGAGAGCTCGTAGAGCCGCCGGCACTGATGAGCATCCGAAAGCAGCATCATACCCAAGCAGTTCGAAGGGTAGAGGTTCTTCTCCAGGAACTCGGCTGCTGCATCTCGGACATCATGGAACTGCAGCATGTCTCCAGCCTCCAGGAGGGACTCGGCGTTCTCCTCGTTGATGATGATCCGAGAGGAATAAGCAAAGTCCAGCAGTAGCTCCAGCACCTCTGGGTGGAGGCTGTCATGGAAGTTCACCTCATCATCCAAGCTCTCCCGGAGGCCGTTGCTAAACATGGCTTCAAAGTACCTGCTGGAGGCAGCCAGCACTGCCCGATGACATGGGAATGATCTGTTTCCTGCCCAAAGGGTGACATCGGTGAACATGCGGTGCTTCCGCAGGGTGTTCAGATGCGACAAGACGCAGTCCGGGTGGGAAGCTTTGTGGAAAAGCAAGATGTTCATGGAGCCAGTGCTAGTCCGGGATTTACGGTTCTCATGGACGCTGACTGACATGATGACAGAGCTCTTGCCTGCAGAGAAATAAACAGGAAAAACATTATTCCCTTGTCCTTACTGATGCAAAGCACAGAGAATATATTCACTTGCTGTGCAAACCTGGTACACTGTCAGTGGACCTCAAACTTGAAGCACCAGTTGACACCCTGGTGCTCCTGCACCTCAGCTTGCAGACCCTGTGCCTCCTGCACCTTCACATCCTCCAAAAATTTAGCTCGGGCTGAGCAGGGTGAAGGGGGAAATTCTGCACTTTGGTTTCAGCAATGGAGCAACAAAGTGAAGCAATCAAAACCCAAACTTGATGGTAAATTGTTTCAACAGTCCCTAGAGGGTATTGGCAAACCGCAGAAGAGTTCTTCTTCCTTAGAAAACAGCATTAAAAGAGCAGTCTATCTAGGATAAAGGGCATTGGTCTGTTCTTGGCTCAGCAGAAATTAAGTTTGGCTTCTGATTTTCATGAAGATTACTGTAGGTTTAGGAAAGGCAATCGCTACAGGTTTTATTTATGGAATATTTAGCAACCAGCACAAGCCAGAAGTTTTGAACAAATTTGACGAAACCCTTTCATCACAGTTTTTGTTAAAACTCACCAGACACTTCATGTGACTTAAATGTTCTGCAGGACAGATTCACAACAGAGAATAAGACAAAAGAGACACCTAAATTATGCTTTTTAACAGACGGGTAGAAGCAAACGCAAGGCTGTTAGTAGCTACTATTTCATTTAAGTGCTACTTGATACCTATCCTTGCCTGTAGAAGAAAAACTCTTTGCACCAATCAAATTAATACTACTTAGATGATAAAATCCAGGTCATTTACTCCAAATATTTTAGCCAGCTCTACTTTGTCCCCCCATGTAACTGAAGTAGACAGACAGATATGCATACAGTCCTCCCTCGCAGCAGAAATAAGTACTGAGGTCAGTAGCATGACTGTCCCAAGGTTTGAAAAATGAGCCTGAAAAAATAGAAAAAGGGAGTCAGGTTGCTGTGGCTCTGCTGTGGGTGTCTGTGACAGCAGACGTGGCAAAGCGATTGCAGGCACTACACTAGATGATGATCATTTTTCATTAAAAGAGACTCTTCCTGGCTAAAAGCAGAGTTTGCAGGCAGGCAGCCCACTAAACAGGCTCAAGACGGAGGCAAGTGATGGAGCTCAGGAGAGTCTGAGCTGTCCCAGGAGCATTTCAGTGCTTAGGGCAGGGAGGACCCTGTTGGGATTCATGGGGGCACTAGGGGTTCCCACCTTCAGCTCAGCTTCCCGGCCCTCATGGGGCAGACACAAGCTGGGGCACATGGGCCTAATTCACAGGAAGAAGAGGTTGCTTGAGAAATGCTATTCAGCTCTCCTACATCTTCTCTCTCACCCAATGCTCTTTTTCTATCCTTTTTCTACCCTGTCTTCCCAAAAATGCTCATTTTTCCTTTGTGGGCCAGAGACACCAGAGTCGAAAGTCCACAGCATCCTGTTCCAGCCCCCAAATTGTTTGGAAATCAGTAATTAGCCATGCAGATACAGTTGGGAAAGGGTTTTTGGTTGGGTTCTTTTTGGTTTTATGACTGGTTTGTTTTTCAACTTGCTCTTTGTAGCCCAAGGTTTCTCAAGGGTCTTGCTCCCCTGCAAGCACAAGGTTTACAGATCAGCCCTGTCCTCCTCAGCTAGGCTGAGCTTACAGTCATCGCTCCAGCCCGGCACTCAGGGTCCCGTGGGAAACCACGAAAAGCTGAGAGCATGGACACAGTGTTCCCAGGCTGTCGGCAGGTCACAACCCTGACCTGGAGGACACCTGGAGTTGTTCAACCCTCCCATGCTCCAGGGGTGGATGACCTCAGGCGGGGGCGGATGGCCAGACAAGCTGCCTGACTCATGCTCTGCTCACACGCTTCCCACTCTCTGCTTCTCCAATGCCTCTAAAAAGACAAATAATTCTTGCCACATCCTTTCTTTCCCTACCCGCTGCAATGAATTGTTGAGGCTGGTCTTCCCGAGGCCTCACTCATTCCTCTGGGTTGTATCACAGGCCAGAGAGAAGGTGTGTCTGTGCTCCTCCATGCAGAATCGATAGCTTGCCAGAGAAGCCACAACTCCGAGGTGGGCAGGAGCATTGATACGGGCATTTGTGTTGGATGTGTGCGCGCTCATTGCCAAAATCCCTGTGGCTGAGGCTGCCAAGCTCGTTTCACTTGGGATTGGAGGCTGCACAGAATCCAGGCTCCAAAACAGGAAGGAAAATGCCATTACGGAGCAGCACTTTGAAGTGCATCTGAGGGAAACGATTTCCCACATCTAGGACAACACTAATTTAGGAGGTTATATGGATTCACTTTGTCAAAGCTCTACAATGCCAAAGCGAGGAATACAAATGAAACATTTATGAGTCTGCTAAAAGCTATTGATTTAGGTTCTTATTCATAGCCTCAGAAACAACCCAGCCATTGCTTTGCTTGCAGCTCAGGTCAGCTATTCAATGTTTACCTTTGATTTGCTTACGCTCAAAAAAATTAAGCAATTTATATAGGGCAGCTATGGAAACAAACAAAAAGATGGCAGGAGAGCAGCATCATTTTTTTCTGAGGCTGAGATTAGAAAAGTCGCTACTCAGAATGGAGGAAACAGGTCTTTTAGAAATGAAAAATGTCTCTATAAAAGCTGCAGCAGAGCCACCTCATACACACACACACACACATATATATATGTATACACACAGAGAGATTATATTTTAAAAAGTCTTGGGCTTCTATCAAACATCTTGCCCAGGGCAGTGGGTGAGCAAATAATGTTTCTGTCCAGTGGGTATTGAACAGCAACCAGGGAATAAACTGGCAGGTTCCAGTCCACTCCCCATGAGCACTGCTCTTCATATCAACTTGTCCCATTACAGGCACCTATATACAGGCAGCTATAAGCCTGAAAACTGAAGAGGCCACAGCCCTTTTCTTTGGCCCCTCCTGGAGCCAGGTTATGACATTGGATGTCACTGGTCACAGATCAGCAGGGATTGACAGAACATAGGAAACTAAAGCAGCCTCTGAACTCTGGTGTGCAGCCATCTCGCCAGCAAGGCTTGCCAGTGGTTTTCAGCAACTTCCAAACAGCTTGTCTGGAGGGCTTCTTGAGTCATCCCAGCACGTACTAATCCTTCCCCTCACAAACAGACCCCACTGCATCTACCAGAGGACTTGGCTTCATCCCACCCACACCAGATGGACAGAAACCGCAGGCAGCAGCTATTTCATCTGATGAGTTTCTTCCAACATCTAGCAGCTTTATGAACCTGAGACCTGTAACTAAAAGGACCTTCTATCTCTTCATAATGTGCACAAATGCATCCTTCAATTCATGCAACGTTTAACTGCAGCGATGAACAGCCTGGACTCGTGACACGCTCTTATAGGCACTTCTCAGAGGCAGATGCCTGCAGAGCAGAACTTGGCCGCTACCACGTTCCTTGCTTCCCTTACCCAGCTACTGAGCTAAAGAGAAAAAGCAGAACCGTTCAGAAGGAGGAATATTTTGCACAAAGAAGCCTGTCAGTGGCTCATGCCAAGCTCCCACCTGCTCTGCGGGAGCTCAGGGGGTTATCAGAGCTCCCAGCTGCATCTTCCATCACGCAGGAGGAAGCTATCGCTAGAACAGACGTGTCAACGTGAATAGCAGAAGGTAGGACCTGAACAAACCGGGTCTTGGATTTCTCCACGCTGCATTTTTTTTTTTTCCTTCAAAAGGCAGTTATTGAGCCTTTTAGAAGGATCTCACTGCATGCAGAAGCAGTTGATAAACCTTCCTCCATATGGATGAGGGCAGAAGGATATCAGCTTTTTGACAGCTACTTAATGCTGTCTGCTGGCTACAGTATTCCCCTGGCTGTCTGCAGCCTTTGTACAGCAGGTATAAGAAAGAGAGGGTTTTTTTCCCAGCAGAGTAAGATAAGGGCACTTTGGAAATCCTTTCACCCATGCACAGATGGCAGACAGCAACCCCAAAGGAGGGTAGGAGTTGGCTCTGTGATTCTGTGAATCTCAGCTCATGAAGGAAACACCACAGCAGTATCTCCAGACAGGACAAAGAGAAAAAGCAGAAAAAAACAAAACCACAGATCTGGCCAAACTCCCCAGCTGATCAACGGCCACAATTCTCCTGTCCAAGCATCTCTTGCTTCTTACAAACCATGCCGTGGCAGAAGGCTGTCCCTCCCACGCTGGTGGGTCACCGTGTCGGAGTCCTGCTGGTACAGGTCATTTAGAAGAACCTCACAAAATACGCTATTACCGCTTGAAAAATCTGAGCAGCATTTAGAAATCAGATCCTCTGAAGCCCTATCGAGCCCTGGTCCCCAAAGAACTACACATAAGACAGCTCAGAAGGACTACTGATACATAGATTATATTTAGCTAGGCTTGGGGTTCCCTGCTCCATCTTAACCCAGCAGGCTGTCCACACATCTCCAATTTCACTCCCTGTCTGCAAGGAGTTGCCAGCTGAGATGCTGCATCCTTTCAAGAGGTCAGTATCTGAGATTGAATAAGATGTCCCCCAGTGGGACTTCAGGGGATGAAGAATCATTTCTGCTTAGAAGGGCAAAACTACAGGATTTATAAGTGTTCTCCCAAGACTTGTGAAGGTTGGCTAAACACCAACAAAGAGCCTAAATCCCATGAACTGAAGCTGGTGCTTTCTGTTTGCCAAGCAGACTTTCAGAGAAGCAGCAAGCAGAACACGTTTCTTTTGCCCCATTCAACCATGAACTATTTAAAGCTGTAAATAAGTAAATAAATAAGCAGTAAAGTTCCCCGCTGGCTCAGCTCAGAAGACCTGGAAGACACTGCTCATGCCACAGCAGAGATTCACTCCCAAGCTGTCAACTGTGCAGGCCCTCCACGCACTGACTGCGCTAAAACCTACAGCCACTCCTTCCACAGGAGCGATGGCTGTTTTTGCAGGGAGGCAGGCATCAGATTAATTTTTATTTTCTCTCCAATTTCACAATATCAACCCTTTGGGGTGAAACGGCGTCAGGAATTCAGTCAAAGTTCAACTTCTCCCTGGAAGTGGTGGGATAAATTCTCTACCAATTAGTAACGTGCCTGCTCCCTTGTCCTAAATATCTGTACCTTTCCCGTGCCTTCACGGACTCCACCACCTGCTGCTTAGGCCAGCAACGCCACCTCAGGGCAAAATTACTTCTATAGAACCAATTTTTCCCCTTTTTACTGTGCAGAGTAGCAAACTAGAAACCTGAAGTCACCTACTGTGTTGTCTTCATAGGGAAGAGCTCCTTAGCTGCTTAGGAAAAAGAGCAGTGTCAAGTGCAGAACCCAAATGCTGGTTTCAGATGCAATTTCCTGGCATTGGAGACCATTGAAAGGTTTGAGAAGGGGAATCTATTACATGCAGGCATTCACGTACTCATAGACACAGCTTGAGCTTCAGAAGTGGGAAAAAACCCAACAAAAACAGGAAAAGATGGAGGGGGAGTGAGACAGAAAACAAGAAAGGGGAAGGAACAAACATAAAGATGTTTTCAGATGACTTTTCCTGTCCTTGCATAACACAGTGGACTATCAGGTACGCAGCTTAGAGCTGCTTGAAATGCTCAATACTAATAATGCCCTTCTGTAAAGAGTGCTTGAGATGAAAGGAATTAAAATAGCAGCTGGCATCTAGCGCAGCGCCGCACTTGTTGAGCACGGAGCCTGGGCTGCTGCCAGGTGGGCAGCGAAGGACCTACCCCACATCGTTTCCCACATCGTCTCTGCTCTGCCCACGCTCCTGCGTGCCTGGATGCAGACTTTGTTCTCTAACAAATCAGGTTCATCACCAGCAGCTCCGGTGAATTTAGCGGTTTGCCCGAGTCAGCCAAATTTGTTCTCCTTTTCTTTGGGATGACTAACACAGCAAGGATGCAACAGTGACTTTACATGCTGGAATTCAGGTAACGTAACTCAGCCATGAATCAGAGGGTATCTCTCTAACAGAGCAGGATTTGGCCTTCCTGACAAACTCCTGTTGTTTCATCACATTAGCAAATAGGCAAGCAAAGGAAAGAGAGTTGACTCCATCCCCCTCAGCGTGGAATTTCTGAGCTTGCTTCAGCCTTTGAGAATGGAAAGCATCCTTATCATTTCTTCTCATTTTCTCACTTTCTAGTCTAGCCTGTATATCCTAGACAGAAAACAGAGAGGCCATGTGAAAAGCTCCTTCTGCTGGCTCAGACAGAAACTGGGAGGTTTTCCAAGCCCAATTCTGTAGGCTCCAGGAGATCAGATTGTCTGGAGAAGGTCCGGACATGTATCTGAACATCAGCATACTTGCTAAAGTGAAGCTGAACTCAGAAACCCGGTCTGTCCATTAGTGCTTCGTATCCTGTTCTCACTGGTACCCACTATTTCTCCTTTCAAGCCTGTGCTCCATTCTGAGCCCAAAGCCACCACAAAAATCTACTGAACGCCACTGACCATAGAAAGTAAAGGCAGTACTGCTAAGCTGTACCAGTTAGTGAGGGTCTTGTCCTATCTTGCAAAAGTACTGGTAAAACAGTAGCACCTCAAATCTGTAAGACGTGACCTAATCTGAGCCAGAGGTGACCATGTTGCAACCAAAATGAAAATACCCATAGGAAGTCCATTTTGCATGCAACACATGCAGTTTTATTTGCAAATCACGT
The DNA here is from genome assembly GCA_020746105.1 of Trogon surrucura. Classification (NCBI taxonomy): domain Eukaryota; kingdom Metazoa; phylum Chordata; class Aves; order Trogoniformes; family Trogonidae; genus Trogon; species Trogon surrucura. Next base: position 14,699,865 of record CM036627.1, on the reverse strand, counting down.
ATTGGACAACTGAGATACTCCATAAAGCTGCCTGAGCTACCTGTGAGGCAATCAAATACAGTTCACACTCGCCACTAAGTGCATTGGCTTTGCAGTTCCTGGGAACACCACACCCTCCTACAACCACTATCCAAATTGGGATAAATAACGCTTTTAGCCACAGTTCAGGCTCCAGACAATAGCTTTTCATCGCTACGCCTTAACCCCAGCAGATCTTTTCAGAGCCTGTGATTCATTTCAGAGGCTGCTGTGGGGTTTTGTCCTCCCTGCCTGCCCTCTAGCTCTGCTACTGAATAAATCCCATTCTGCCAGATCAATCACAGTCGCTTTGTAAAATGAATGCAGGGCTGCAGAGCAGGCAAGCGAATTCGCAGTCCCGTCTCCCAAATTATACTCAAAAGGCTCCAGAATGGAAACAATCTACTTGATCGCAGTACCTACCCCAGCCCCATCTGGGCAGGATAAAGTCCTTTTCAAGCAAGCCAACTTGCTAATGTGCTGCAAAGGCAAAAGGCCTTTGGTTCTTCAAATATAGAGGAGTGGAACCACGTGCCACTTCCCAGGGATAGTTTAGAAGATGAGATGCAGTATAAGTCAAATTAATGCCAGAATAACCACTGCAGTTGCTGACGCCAGAAAGCACATTCAGATCCTCCCACTCGCTCTTTGCATTACTGTGCCCGGCTCCCGGCGCTGAGGTTGGCAGAGCCGACTGCTCCGACGGTCAGGCTAACCAGAAGCCTTCCTACGGATGCTCGTACCAAACAGGTCTGCCTGCCTGCTGGCATGGCAGGATTTCAGTTTTGTGCCCGTCCAGTTGACCTGGGAGTTTGTTTCGCCTTCCCCACTCTCCCATCAAGCAGGAGATCTTGGTGCAACTGCCAGGTTCGATTGGCAGGAGTTTATTTGCAATTCTGGCTGGAGTTCAGAGCTGTGGAGGTGGGAGACCCTCAAGCCTCTTGAACTGATTAGCTCCTGGTGTTGATGGGCATGGAGGACAGCAGTTCCCAACTGGATTATAAAGCACTGACAGATGTTGAAGGGACTGGGGCTGCAAAACAGGGCATTGCTTGTTGCCCTCTGGCTCTGGACAGAAGGAACAAATGTGACACCCATCTCTGATCTTTTCATTTCAGTACTAACATAGCATCAAAGTTCTGGACTGCACGGGAGTGCTACAGTAGCCCAGGCTATCCTGAGCATCTGTGCACACATCACAAGCAAATCAGAGTGATTGCCAATATACAGTAATAAATTTGCCTCACCACAATCTGACAGGCTATCATATAAAACTGGTAGTCTTTGCGCAGTCTAATGGTGAGCAAGCAGTCAGTGGTTATAGGACATGCAGCGTTCCCAGGCTCAAGCGACGGAGGGAAGATAGAGCAGCCTGTACTGGCTAGAGTGATACTAATAGTCACTATGGGGATACAAAGTTGATAAGCAAAGACAGACCAATGTGATAGTGATTAAAGGTCAGGCCAGGGGGCTTGAGGTGGCTTGTTACAGCGAAATGCTTCCTAGCCGGCCTTCTTGCAGCCACTGTTTTAAGCAATGCCAGCCACGTTCACTGCAATTCAATCACAGTCTATAAAAGACGGGAGTAAATCTACTCCTTGGTTCAAGTGCTGACACTGCTTCTTCAAACCTGCCCCTTCCACAGTCCCTGAGCGTCAGCTGCCGTCACCCTGCAGACACCCCGGGCCAGCTCTGCCTGTCCTGCTCCACCTACTCACGCCCAAAGCCAAGGCACTGCTCAACACCCTCTTTTGTAACGCTGCCGCTTCCCTCCCCGTCTTGCAACGCGCTGCCCATCCTCTTCCACCTCCACAGATGGCCACATCCTGCCCTTCCTGTTTCACTCATCTGCCTCCCAAACATTGCCTGAAACCTCCTCCGGCTGTTAGGAAGAAGGACCCAAGCTCCTGCAAGCTTTGGGGAGCAGCTCGTTACCACTTTAGGGACAAAAATGCTGTCATAATTCACACATACATACGTACACACAGGATACACACTCCTTGTCCCCAGCCAGGACCACGTCCAGCACTCACTCCAGCACTGGAAGGACCAGGGATATTATAATATCAGACACGTGCTCATTTTCACACGTTTGGAGTATGTGCCATGCAGCGTCTTGTCATCTGTTCCCAAGCTGCCTGCCTTCACAAGTTTCATTTGCTGAGCTCCTTCAGCTGAATGATTTTCAATTGGCCTTATCTCCTCTCCAAAACCACATCCCAGATGCCATCCTCACTGCTTCAGTTACTCAAACCTGCCCCAAATGCTGCACAGGGACTACCATGGGGCACGTACACATGCTGAGGCAGAAGGATTTCAGGTAACAATCCTCAAATACCTGAGAAAATGAACAAAAAAGGGATAGAAAATTCAGGTTCCTCTGTGCTGAAGCTGCTTGCAGTCTCCTGTGTCCACATTACAGTGCAGCTAATTTGCTTCCGTGGCAAATTTCACTCTGGTTTTAGCTCTGGGGATCTTGTGCCCGCCCCACGCCGTCCCACTGCAAACTTCTACCTATGCCTCCTCCCCAAGCGCTTTACTCAACACAGCCTTATCACAGAGATAAACCAGAGCAGATGGTTAGAGTTCAAGACACAAAAGAGACAAAACACGTTTTCAGTTAAGATTTGATCTGAAGCAGCAAACAGGACGAGAACAGAGGGGCCCCAGAAAGGGTCCTATCTCCCTAAAGAGTCTCAGCCCTTGAGAGACGGACACAGAAAAGAAAGTACATGAGAGCTCAGACCTGTTTTACACCTACTCTAAAATGAGACGACTACCTGAGCAGCGAGCAATAACTCAGCTGAGCTCACAGTAGCAGCTGGCCACCACCACATCGGGCTGTGTTACAAACATCTCCGGTTGCTCCTAAGTTCAGTAAAAATCAGTGTCACAAGACACTGGAAGGAGGGAGAAGACAAGGGAAGTTCTCAAAGCAGAAAGTTTAGAGAGTTGCTTGTTTTCTCCTGCGGCTCTGGGTCTGTCCTGGAGAGAAGGAATTACATTTGGAGGAAGGCTACAAAAAGGGCCGTGGTACCCTGACCGAGGACGTCACTCCAGCAGATCACAAGAGAAGAGGACATGCAGAGATCACCAGGAAAACAGAAACCAGTTATGAAGGCTCGGGCTCTCCATATAAGTCGTATGAAACACTTGGGTGTCTGCTTATGCAAGGCTGCAGACAGATTTTCCAAGCATGGATTTGGCTGGTCTAAGCACAACCCCCCAACAACTGCAAGTGGATGGATGAAAAAAAAAAGAAAAAAATCCACAACTACCAAACAGGCTTTTAACTTTTTTTTTTTTTTTTTTTAAATGCAAAGGGGCCTGTAAGGACAGCAGAGGGATGAACTATTTTTTCTCGCCTGTCAGCTCGGCTCAGTCATTCCTGCCGCCCCGCACACTTCTCTACGCGGGGGGACTGAACTTATTTAATCAGAAACGCGGTGGCAGTCGCGTCCCTCAAACCACAGCTTTGAGAGATCCAGGAACAGAGAGCGGGGAAAAAACCCAACAATGCCACTTTCATATTCAGGAGATGAACAGCAGCTTTTTAATGTTGGGTTTTTTTCTTTAGAAATGCCCTTCACCTCCCTAAACGTTTCACTGCCAGCTTTCCACGCCCGCCGACGACAGGCGATGCTCCGACGCCCCCGGGAAGCCGCGGGGCCGGTAACCGAGTCCCTCCGATGTCCCTGCCCTCCCTCCGGCTCCCGAATCCCGCAAAAACCCAAACAAATCCCCCCCCCCCGGCCTCACGACGAAGGGGCCAGAATCGGATTCGGAAGCGGCGGCCCGAACCCCAACGCTCGGCAGAATAACTCACCGTCTCTTTCTCTCTCTCTCAACCTCTCTCCGCTGACCTCCGGCAAAGCCGAGATCTCCTGGAGCCCCCGACGCCCCCCGGCCCCGCGGGGCGCCCGGGGGGGAGGAGGGAGGCGCGGCGGGAGGGCGGAGCGCTGCCGGTGCGGGGCGGCTCCCCCCGGCCCACGCGCGGCTGATGCGCTCCCGGGACGCGGTGGGACCGGCGGGTGGAACCGGCCTCGCGTGGGACCCGGGGAAGGTGCGGGGGGACGGGGGGCGGGGCCGGCCGCCACCTCCGGCCACTCACGGAGCGCCGTGGCCGTGACGCGGTTCTCCGCCTCGCCCCCCTGCGGAGCGGCGCATGGGAGGGGGCGGGCGCAGGAGGAGGGCGACGACCAATAGAGAGGAAGGATGGCGGCTTGGGGGCGGGACCAGGGCAGCCGGGAACTCCCCGGGTCCTAAAGCTCGCCTTCCCACGGTTTCAGCGACTCCGCTCCCCCCGTGGGTGCGTTTCGGCCCCCGCGGCGGCAGTTCCCGGAGGGTTTGCGGGGGGCTCAGCGCTGGCACCCCGCTGCCTGGCCGCCGGCACTGCTCTTGGCCGCCTGCGGAGCCACCCGCGGCAGGAACCCTTCCCCTCTGACCCAAACCTTTGCCCCCGGAGCCAGAGCCCGGCTGGGTCCTGCCCGCCTGCCCCCGGTGCTCCCGCGGCGCGAATCGCGGTCTCAGCCCCGGCAGTTGGGCGGGACCGACACCTCGCGGTGCGTGCTCCGTGCGTGTCACTCACCCACCTTCAGCCCCAGCCTGCAGCAGGACGGGAGCAGTCAGTAAAAATCCGCTAAAATTCAGGCAGACTTCTGAAATCAGCTCAGGGAAATTTAGCGCGTGGGGAATGTGAAGGTCAGCGAAGTCCCGCGGGGTCCCTTTGCCTGCGGGGTTTTGCAGAGAGCTCGGGATCAGCCGGGAGGCTGCCCGGGCTCCTGGGGACGGACCGGCCGGCCAGTGCCTTCATCTGGAAGGAGCGTGGCGGGGTGGCCTTGTAATTATGGGCTGAACAGGGGGGAAAAGGCTCATTTAGAAACATCAACGTTTTTCACATCACGAGAGAGCACTGGTGGCTGAACAGCCTCCGATCCCCACGCGTGTTTTCCCACTCGTGCTCTGGAGAGAAGCGCAGCAGGTAAGGGCGGAACTGCCCTGCGGCGTGATCCCCCTCCCCTGGGATACGTGCAATGTTTCAGCTACCAGAAAAAAAGCAAAGCTGAAAGCTTTTTTTGATACACAGATTTTCGAGGAGGCAGGGAAGAGGTGTTTCTTATCTTCTCCCATGACCTCATTTCTCCAGGGCCTCACTCCTTGTACTCAGTCGCGAGTGTTCGGTAATAAGATGCAAGCAAAAAAGCTCACCGGTTCTGTTAAGTGTATCTCCCCAGATAACAGCTGGGTGGAAATACTCAGGTCCCAAGTGTGCCGTTTCTTCTGTACACCCAGGAATGGGTGCTTAAGGGCTGCCCCCTCCGACCTAGTAAAGGAGATGTTTTCAGATTGCCCACTGAAGTAACTGCTACTGCTCTTCCTTGCTTTGTAGCAATGACACCTATGAAGTGCTGCCAGCACAGCAAATTTTACACGGTGTGGACACAGGAGGAGGTGGAAGGTGGCTGCTGTGGGGATATATTGAACAATACATTAAAAATGCAGTCCTTTCTTCTCTTCCCGGATTGAAACAGAAGATCAGCTACAGCTGCCAGGGTCTGCCTATGGTAAATAACAAAGTACACTGAAGATATTGAACTGTATCAAATTCCTGGGTTTTTGGATCTGTGTTGTTCCAGGTCATTGCAGTTTAACTCTTAGAGCGCTGCTGGCTTCCCAGCTACAAACACAGCTCCTCTTGAAGTGGCTGAAAATTGTTCTGGGGCCTGTTAATAACTTTAAGAGCCTGTTAATGACTTTAATGAGCTGTTCAGGAAGACAACAGGGATTTGTGCAAGAGGAGGGTGTGGTGGCATCCTGAACACATCTGTTAAACACCAGCAACATGAAAGACAAAACTGATTTTCCCTTTTACTGCTCAGTTCCACCCAGCTGCTCCAGAGTATGAAGGAGCTGCAGAGCAGAGCAAGGTCGCGTTTCTTAATTCTGAAGCACTTTGAGAGCGCTACTACAAAAGCAAAACTCTGTCCCAGCAAGCTGTGTGTGTGAACCCAGACTGTCTTCTGCAGCCTGGCAGGGAGAATTTGTGACACCTGCCTGCCATAGGGACCTGCAAAGCTCGGAAGAGCTCTCTGCAAAACTCTACCTGAAAAGATGCCTCTAAGACACAGTGCGTAACGCTAATCTCCCACTCACCAGCTTTCTAGCTGTGTAACTCTTGTTCCTCCATCTCCGGCAAAGCTGAACAGAGGGCAGTCCCAGCAAACACTGCAGGAAACATCCTGTGCTGCAGCAGCGCGCACATCTGGTGTTAAAATGCTCAAGGAGATGGGATTAGAATTTTAGCTTTTGTTTTGAGAGACCAGCAGAAGGCCAGATATGGCAGTGATGGGCACACCAGACACACAGGGCAGCAACTACCTCCTTGCCGTGAAGGAGAAGCCGAGCCAGACATCTGAGAAGGGAAGGGGAGCTCAGTGGGAATCCTTAATAGCAAAGCAAAACCCCACAAAACTGGCAGATATTTTAAAATATTTTTAAACCTCTCGTTAAAGAGGATTTAAGAACTACGCGTGTGTAGGGAAAAGAAGCTTAATTTATGTTGAGTATTACTACCAGCTCCTTACATATGATACCAGCCTCAAGCATCCCTGAGGGTATTTGAGGGACTAGCGCTGTGGTTATGATTTCAGTATACAGGCAAAATTCTCTCACATTATTAAACAAATCATGTCCTGCTCTGGCCTTTGGCTTGATGTACGTAGCGTGTAGCTGATGTTAGCCAGCTGGGGGACAGGATTCTGCAACTTGTTGGCATTTTGAAAATAAGTTGGCAAACTGCTGACTGAAATCCCCTCCTTCATCATGACCCATCAAAGGGAATGGGGGCTAGATTTTTTTTTTTTAAATTTTGAAAAAAAAAACTGATTTTTTAAATAAATAGCATTTACCCATTTGTTTAGCATAACATTGATTATGAATGGAACATTAAACATCTGCAAAGTTAAACATCTGATTTGACTTGTTATAGAAATCAGCCTTAATTGCCTGGTCCCCATTAAATCCTCAGTTTCCCAAAGATGGAGAGTCAAAAGGTTTACTCTAGTCACAATTTGCTAGCTGTTTTTAACCACTTATATCATGGATCTAGCTCCCAAGGTGGTAAAAAGTAGCAAGAGGGATAAAATCTGGCCGACAAGTCACACTGACTTCTTTGCATCTTTTTGTATTTTTGACTGAGCATTCCCATCCTACAAACCCCAACCATTCAGGGGGTTAAATAATACAATTTGGTGGTTTCCATTCTAGGTTACTGGTCAAAGTCCACCACAGGTCATGCCACAACCAGCTAATGGCTGCTAAGTGGTCTGTATGAAATTAGTTTAGTGGGTCTCAAGCCAGATGCCAGTTGACAGATGCCCAAAAATGAGTACTCCAGTTGGCTTCCTTGCTGGCAGTCACAGCAGGCTGGTCAAGGCCATGCAAATTCAGCAGTTTCCTGAGGCTAGGAGCATAGACAAGGTCGCTTGTGAATACTTTCCTTTGTTGCGAATGCCAGAAGTCTTCAACGAAGGTCACAGCACAATGCTATGAGTGCCAGCACCTGAGGACCATGCTGTCACCTCTCATTCAGCTCAGCAGCAATGTGGTGGTAGCAAAGGTAGGAGATTGCTGCTGAAGACTCCCAGCAGAGGCAGCCCTGGTGTCAAGGAGAGGATGCAAGGTGGCACTGGGGGTCTTGATTGAAATTTTCTCCTTTTGGTTTGTCCCACACAGCAGAGCAGGCTGCAGAGCGGCCAGTGAGTCTAAACCAACTTAGCGTTCCCTGCAGCAACAATAAAAATCCAATTTCCCTCCCTCTCGGCCTTTTCCTCTTGATGCCAAATTTGAACGACCTTACTTTTTTGGCAGCAGGGAACTTCGCAATTAAATATAGAAGCAGAGCAGACTTTCAGACGGAACTTAGGCAAGGGAACAACAGATGGCATTGTTTGCTGGGCTGGAAAAGCTGCATCTGCTCCTAGAAGAAATGCTAATCGGAGCTTAATTAGGCATTCAGAGGGAACCGTACCCCATCCCCAGGACAACGGCCATGTGTACGCGATCCTGAAAAACACAGGGAAGTAGATACCAAGTCATCAAAAAGCCTCACTGGACCAACTCCAAATTAAGCATATAAGGTGACAGGGTAATCCAGAGAGTTTCCTCGCACTGAAATCCATCCGACCCACTCAAAATAAAAATATAATTGGCAAAGACTTGTTTTGTTTCATTTGTAAGTGGTCAGTAATTTCATTTTAAGTTTCAAAGCAAATAATTCTAGCATGACACTGGAATTAGATCCTACACTGGCTGTTCTCTGACTCTGAGGTGTAGCAAGATTAAAGGGTGGCCGAGATCCTTATAGCAAATACTGCAAATGGGGATAATAGTCGGAAAGGTCAGTAAGACGCACTTTGCCTAGGATAACTGATCCCTCTATAGAAACACAAAGGAAGAAAAGGAGATGGAAAATGCTCCATGATTCATCCCAACTAAGCTTTCAAGCACAAAATGAGCCCCATGACATGCAGTGCCTGTGCATGGTCTACAGCAGAGCAGAGGATGTTGTTCCTCCTTTCCCCTCTCCAGCCCTGCCAGCTTACCCCAGAACTGCAGGCAGGCAGGCAAGGCTCTGTGTCCCCTTATTTCAGTGACTTCTGTTTGGGGTACCAAACCACCACCTCAGTTTGGTGCCAAGAGAGCTGTTTGCAAAACAAGACTGCCAAGCGTTTCACCAAGAGGTTGGCCCCAGCTGCCAAATCCGCCAGCACCGTAGAGATCCCTGCTGTGCTGAGGCTTTGCATTCAAGTCCCCAACTTGTTTCAACACTCTCTTTCTCCCCCAGCTTGATGCATGGCAGCGTGCCCCATTGTGGTGCCTGGGGCTGCTCTACGAACCAGGGCTCACCGTGCCACCTCAGATACCTGGGACATACCTCATGGGCTGTGCTAACGGAGACCTTCTTTTTGTTGACTGCACACCCTACTTCTAACAGCCCTGGAACCATGCCACATGGGGAAATCAGCACTCAGGCCTTTTAAAACCTAAAATATGTTCACAACCAGGGATCGTTACTGATTTCAAACAATACCTTCCAAACATTGCCAGAAAAATCACCGGTGATCAAAGGCATTTTGGAATGATTGACTTAGAACTACAGTAAAGAAAAGAGTTTTCTTGGCACAGAGGTGATTTTCAGCAACTCCAAAGGGTGGTAAAGAGGAATATAACAGGATCCTAAATCATTTCTGCCTTCAGCTCCATTCTGCTTCAGGATGTCAAATCCTGTCTGGCACAAACCTCACGGGAACTAGAAGAAAAAGTGGTCATTCTGACAAGTGACTTTCCTGTAGATGCTGAAGCTGTAGGCTCTGATCACCTTCATTCCAGGGACCACTGTGCCCCACCACCACCAGAATTTTGAGCCCCTGGCTTGGCTGGCTGGCTCTGGAGAGCCTCGCATAGGCTGCGAGCATGCTCTGTATCCCATTAAACATCATGATCTCCATCAAGACCCTTTGTAAAGAACCTTGGAGATTTGCTGACTGTCTGTAGCCCACTGATGGCCAATTTATTACTGCTTTAATTTGGAAAAGGCTTCTCCAGTGATGGAAGTGGTGGCTGTACCCTTGTGCATGCTGGCCTGGAGCTGACCCAACTGCTGTATCTCCATGGTGTATGATGGAGGTCCGGCACTGGTAGCAGTTTTTGCAGAAAGGCACCCATTGCAGGTGTCCAAGGTCACAGAAATCAGGGAAGGCCACGTGCAGAGGTCCTACTCTCCTCTGGAGATGGCATGAACCAACCTGTATTAGCAGAGCAGCAGTGGGCTACATGAGTCAGCTCTTCCTCTGCAATTCAGCCTCTCTTCAGAGGTTGTCCAAGCAACTGTTCTCTAGCATTACCTTTATGTGGTGAAGGCTGAAATACCCAAGGTGTCGAAGCTGCCATCCGCCAGCTGTTTATTGCCCTTACATTGGTAGCATTGGAAGATCTAGCAGCCCAGCTGAAAGAGAGATGTCCTCACACCATGAGATTGTGCTAAATGAGGCCAGCCTGCCAGTGTAAGCCTCAGCTGACTTGTCAGTCTTGAAGCTCAAGGACGTGGCAAATGGCAAACACCGCAAGGTCTCAGCTTTCCGAAGACAGCTTGAGAGCCGGTCCCAGCTCGTCTGCATGTATCAGCACATGGGGCTCAGAGCAGGGCTGCTGCTGACCCAGTGTGAAGCTTTCCAGCATTCACAGTCTGAGAGCAGACGCAGACTTTGGCTGGCTGCCTGCAGTTTAAACGTCTGTGTTTTAGACCCAGACTTCCTCCTGAGCAGTTCCAGAGGGGGAAGAAAAAGAAAAAAAAAAAAGAAAAAAAATATCAAAAAGCATTCCCGAGAACTTAATTTATCCGTCAATGGCCAGTCTTCTGCCATCCCTTGAATCTGAAAAAGGCAGAGAGGAAGTGTGACTGGGGAGCACGACGGGCCTCTTGGCTGCCCTTTTTGGCGAGGGCGGTACCGAAGGGAGCCAAGGGACTCCGGAGAGAGCGGTGAGTGGCTCCAGCTAGGCAGTGGTCCTGACAGCATTGTGTTAGCAGGAGAGAGAGGACAGACTGCCTTGCTGTGAATCAGTCCCAGGACTGTGTCATTACTTCCTACTCCTTCCTAGGATTTGTAGGCCATGTCCCTGGGGTCTCCACCTCCATGAGCCCAAACTCACTCTTTTGGAAAGAGGCAAGTGCAGGAAATGAAAAGGTGATTCCAGGAGGCCCTCAGCACCCTCCTTCCCAGCAGGATAGCATGTGAGTTGTTTTCTTGAAAATGGGGTCACTTATTCTTCATGTTAACAGGGCAAGCTCAGTGACTCCGATCTGGCCTTATCTGAGAACTTGTTTCAAAATCTGGTCTGTAAGGGCACGTTGCCATTCGTGCCAAGGCTCAGCACTCGGGACTTCTGGAGCACGCTTGATTACAAGAGGATGCATAAACGTGAAAGAAAAAAAAAAAGAAAAAAAAAGGAAAAAAGAGACAATTAACTATTGCTATAGAGTCCTCTAGTGGTGAACATCTCACAAACCACCACCTAATCATACTCCCAGGTGAACTCACCCGTCCATTTCTATTTTCGATTTACATAAAAATGCATACACAAAAAAATGTCAACGTCCAAGTTCAGTGCAACTATTTTAACCATTTATGAACAGTACCAAAGGTAATGGTCCAAAATCAAACAAACCAATCTTCCTCCCCGCTCTCCTTCGGTTAGTCCCTTCCAAGTAGCATCTCCCATCCAAGACTAGATGATATTCTCCCAGTTAGGTGGATTGAAACCCTATATGCATTAAAAGAACTCAGAATCTTTCCCACTCGTTTTCGGTGTTGCTGCTGCTCAGAGGAATGACTGAAGAGAGAGAACTTGCAGAAGTGAATCATTCACACGTGTCTGCCAAAACACTTGCCATTTTAAAATCCGCACAAAACCCAAATGGTGGTCCAGTGTTGCTGTGCGGAAGACCATAGGCCAGCCCAGTCTCCAGCAGCCATAGGGGTAGGTTTAGATGAGCAGCTGAGTTTAGGTGAGACTTCAAACCTAAGTAATTCAAAGTATTCTTCACTTCTACCTTTTCTGTCTCCATTCCATGTTGCCCTCAAGCTGATTTTATTTCTGTTCCTGTGCTCTGTCAGTCCAAGGACACGGTCTTACGCAAAATCCATACTCAGCTCTGAGCAAAATGATGTTTGCAGCAATTTGAATATGTGATGGACGCAAAAAAAATCTGTTGCCTGCTGTAAGCTTGCTCTGGTAATGAAAAAAGCACTACGTTTGACGGGATATTCCCCTTCCTAATGAGACCGTCATGTCCATACCCCGCTGTCTCTCTTCAGGCCTGGGTCTTCACAAATGTGGTTCAATTTCTGCTTCAGAACCAAGGAAGAAATCGCACAAAGGTTTAAGACTTCATTACAAAATATGCTCTCATATGCTGCAACCAAATAATTGGACACTGTTTCTTTCCTAGGAGTCTTTTTTTCCCTTCCCTCTGGATACTCACCCGTGAATACTCCCCTTTGAATTTCAGCTTCTGCATTGGAAGAGCTGTATTAGCGCCTGCTGAAGACAACCTGCTAGTCATTGATGGGCAATTTAATAAGCATCAAAAAGACCAAGAAACAAAGGGATCATAAAATTGTTAGCAGATGGGAGGATGCTGCCTCTTAAAATGCTACTACACCTATGTCAACAAGCAATTCAGAGGACTTAAACTTTAAGAATTTTTTTTAAAAAGCATTTATCCTGTTCAATATTTACCCTCTATTTGAAACAACATCTAAAAATAGTACAATCGTCATGTCACAGAATAATTTAGGCAGGAACAGACCACAGGCAGTCATCTGGTCCAACACAAGCCTAGCTAGACCAGGTTGCTCAGGGACTTGTCCAACTGTGCTCTCAGTGTCTCCCGGGCTGTAGATTCCTCCACCTTTGTGGCCCTTGTATGTAAGGCAGTACCATATATTCAAATAATTCATGTAAAGTTTCATCTTTCTACGTAGTCGAACCCTGTGCTCTAGTTGCTAAGCTTTTCAGTATTTGGTATGTGTTTGAATTTACAGGTCCATTCCCTCTGATTTAGTTTATTTTTCTTCAGGCCTGATGTCCCACCACTACGCTCAGACACCTCCTTGAATACTTTTGCTGAGAAATAAATCTTTAAGATTCTCTCTGCCAAACCCTCTGCAGGGTCCAGATGCTCGCTGGTGTCACTGTTAATTAGGCTGATTTCAGAAGTGCTTACTGTAAACTTGAACTGAGCTGCCAGTCCTGCCTGCCTGCATTAGTTTATATATTGCCTCATGTCCAAATCAATAATATTATGTACCAGTAAATAATAATGGCTTCATAAAGCTGAAGCAACAGAGATATAGAGTGTTGTTTCAGCTAAAGAAATGAACCCCTGGGGGTCTGTTGTTTCGCTGTTGATTTTGCTGTGTCCCATAGGAGGATTTCAAAGCACTTTCAAAGTGTTTTTTCACAAGGGGATTAACAAACAGACCATTGCCAGGGCCCTGGGAGAGCAGATATTGTTGCATCCAAGTGGGAAAGTTCCCTTTTTTTTTTTTTTCCTTCCCCTGTCTTTTCTACACCAGTGAAAATCGTGAAGAAAATTAAGTATATATTTGCATATTCATGCAAACCTTCCCTCTACCTTAAGGTGAATTTCGGTGACAACCAGAAAGTACATTTTCAGCTACTGACTCCAAATGCCATTATTTATTTTTTTTGTAGTTTAGATTTCTCCATTTTAAAAAACCCCATAACATTTCCAACAAAGACTGTTAAATATTTCAATTATTTTTTTTCACTGTAAAATCATTTTCTGTCAAAGAATTGTTCACTTTAAATTCTAACTGTGATTTTTTTCCTTTTTACAGATATGAAGATTCAGAAAGAAAACTACTCAGATATCAGGTAGCCAACATGCCAGGACAGCTGGACTAGATAAGAAGCTCTGGCATCCCTGACCATGGCAGGGAGGATGGATTAGATGATCTATAAGGTCTCTTCCAACCTAGGCCCCTCTATGATTCTATGATAACAAAAATCTTCACATAAACAAGACATTCATTTTGAAGCCCAGGATGAAATCTAACCACACAGAGCAAATCCCATCCACATCCCAGGGACAGGGAAACTGGAACTAGTTTCTTTGAGTGCTGGTGAGCAGTAGTGGATATCTCCTGCAGCTTCTGGCTTATCTTCCCACATGAAACCAGAAATGTGAATGAAAGCCCATGTTCACATACAAAGGAGAGACAGGTGTTCTTTGTTTTCTATGGTGAGTTTTCATTGTAGGCACCAGCTGAGGCAGCTGGGAAGTGCACAGCCTTTAGAGCAGGGTTCAAGCATCACCTTCTTTCCCCAAGCCCTGGTGGGAGAGCCCCAGGCTGGCAGTTCTCTGCTGCTCTAACACTGGGGACAATGACAATAGGGGAGGGGGCAGCTGTGCCTGTGGGGAGGGACCCCAGAGGCCCAATCCCAGCGTTCCTTCCCATGGTGCTCAGTAGAAAAGGGCCCCTGAGCAGAGCCCTGGGGCCTTGAGTGCTGCTGTGCTGGGAGGGTTGTCCTGGGCTGGGTGTCAGCTCTGCCTGTGCTGCTGCTGCTCCTGCCTCCTGCTGTCGCACTGCCCAGGAGCAACGTTCCTCAGGACGGGTTGTCTGCCCTCTGCACCACCAGGTAGGAGCGGCACAGCTCTTTTTTTTGTTGTTGTTGATTTGTATTTTTGATGGATTTTTTTGGATTGTCATGAGAGGCTTGGATGCTTTTGTCTGCTGCCAAGTCCAGTCTAGGACCCCTTTTTTGGCTTGGGACCTAGTTGTTATCTGGAGGGTGTGAGTTCCGTATTAACATATTATCTTGTATCTTTGAATGTATTTGTATACTTGTATAATATCTGTGTGTGGTTTAACATCCTCATTGTTATTGCTGGTATTATTTTTCTTTCTTTTTCCAGTATTCTTTCAAGGTTTTTCCAATCTCCCTGTCTCCCTCCCTGGTTCCCCTGGGAGGGAGCTGAGGTCATCACAGAGAGCATCTCTCAGAGTTTAGTGTCTGCCCCAGCCTTAACTTTGACACAGAGGTATCTGGTTGAGTATCTGCCTGCTCCTCCTTCGAGGAATGGCAGTCTGTTATTTTATTTTGGGCTTTGTTTGTTTCTCTGCAACTCCTTTTTCTCCTTGCTCTGATTTCCTAATTGAAAATTAAAGAAGAACTATAGTAGAATCATTCCTTCTCCCTCTCTCAATTGCTCCAATATCTGAAAAAGCCACAGGTATCAAATCAGGAGGCAGAGAAAATTAGTGTCCACAGCTCTGCTCTAAGCCATTGCAGTGGTGTGGGAGGCACAAGGAAACACACCTTGTCTCTCTCCATTGTGGTACCGCTTCCCACTGTCCATCCCATTCCTCAGTCTCCTGTGGTGATCTTTGATCCTTCTCTATATCTGAGATGAAACTCCTGCAGGTCTACCTAGTGTCTGCATGTTCTTGGGAAAGTGTCCCTCATTTTGGAGTGGGGCTCTCATCTCCATGCTGTAAGGTGTTCAGTTGTGAACTGCCTTGAGGAGGGTTCCCCAGCAGAGGGGAAAAGATATACACTGCAGAGGTCATAGGGATGTTGGTTGAAACAGACATTTGGAAGTTATGATACTTCCCACTTGAAGGTATTGCCGACACTAGTCTTTGCTGTCTGCTTAATTTTGACTGTACGTGTCTTGTTCAGATGACCAAATTAAGGGCCTTTGCAAATTCAAGGAATTCTGCTGCTACCCACAGAAGTTCTACCTGAAAACCTAAGAGTTAGGCCATTTAAAATAGAGGAGGAGGGGACACCTTCTGGAGTGTTGTCTGCTTGGACAGTGTCTCCTAATTGGAGTGGTTTACCCCCCAAATCCCTGAGATCTCTGGGGCCGTGCAAGAGAATATACTGACAAGTCTAGCTCAGGGGGCTCTTATTCCAGATGGCTTCTTAGATACTTTCATATTAAATTAGACAAGCAGTGAAACCAAAGAAATTGGAAGAGGAGTTCAGCGGCTCGGAGGAAACATCCTGTCTCCTCTATGCCTACATATCTTCTCACCTGTTTTTAACTCTCTGGAAGCACTATGCTGTGAAGGTGCTCTGCCAGAATAAGCAAAAACACAGAGGCTTTGTTATCTTTAGAAACCACAACATCACATGCCTGATCCATTTACAACTTGGAATTTATTAGCGGAAAAGTCTCCACACATCTGCAATTCATATAAATGATAAGAACCGTTTGTTTTTAATGCCTCACTGTAATTGCAGCCTGCGTGCTTTCCATCAGGAGATGCTGGAATGGCTCCCGAAGGAGGGGAGAGGGAATATTAATCAGAAATATCTGGACCCTGACCTTCCAGACACGGGCACTGAGGAAGGGGGGACTGGAGAAACAGCTGTGTTGGCAGGTGGAGAGCAAGCCCTGGTCCTTGTCCCCATATCACAGTGCAGCCCAGGGAGCTGGAGATGCTCAGAGGATGCTGCATCATGCCCTGGGCTGCTGCATCTCACATCCGTGATCAGAGGTGCTGGTGCTGCGCTGCTGATCAGAGGGTTGGAAGCTCAGGCGTCTCCAGACTTCGCTCCGTATTAATTACCTGCTCTTTATATCTCATGTAATTAAAAGCCAGAGCATCTCTTCCCCTCCTCAGTGCCCAGGCACCACTATGCTGTTGTAAACACACTTGAGATTGGAGTGAGGCTTTTTGCTGCCTGAACTCCTTGCATTTATTTTGTGTTAAATGCTAGTGGCAGATACTACCTGTGTTGTGCAGGGGGTAGGGGGTTTGTATTAATGTTGCTATGGAAACAGCACATCAAATGCAGGATAGTGTTTCTGGGGGAGGGAAGGAAGGAGCTGCTCATGACAGAAAGGTCCACAGCTGATTTGAAGGGACAAGGGTCTGCAGTCACCGTGTTGTCTAAAGAGACCCAAAAGACAAAGGATGAGAGAAAAAGAAGTATTATGGTAGTATTTTCCTTATTTTGCTGTTCAGGAACTGACTTTAGCTGAGTTCTGTAAGGTTTTGCAGGACTGGGTTCTGTATAATGGCTCTGAGCCAGCATCTCAGGTGAAGAACGTGAATCCTCCAGCCAGCTTTGATTTCTGTTATTTTGTCAGGCTGCAATTAAATTCTCCCTCAAACAGTCCCCCAAGCCTATACCCCTCACTTTCACCTATCTCCAGCAGAGATCCGTCTTTCAAATAATCCCTGACCTGAGTAGCTGCTGCGGAGTTGGTATCTAATTAACGTGCATCATTAAGAAATAAACACATCTCATATTATCCATCCATCTACCCATCCATTTTTGTCCTTCCTCCTGGAATCTGGATGCAGATCAGCCACACCACCTGCTTATCAATTAAGGAAGAACAGATTCATGGTCTGATAAATTTAGCAAGTGCCATGTAAGCTCAGTTGGCGGACATGATCCACTCGCCTTGCATTAATAACTCCAAAAGGTTCTGCTGATCTTATCACATCATGTCCTCTTTGTGTTTTAATCAGCCCCACCCTCATTGCATTGAAATTTTCCTGTGTGACAAGCCCAGCATTGAAGCAAGCACATCACTGCTTTCACTGACACTAAAAAATGCCTGTCTCGTTAATAGTATAAACGGACTAGGGGCTTTGCCTTCCAACTTAATTCAAGAGCGCTATCGGCATGAGTGGGTTATAAAAGCTCTTTTTCAAGATAAAAGACAGTTCCTTGACAGAAAAAAAAAAGAAAGCTCAAACATCTTTATGACATCCTGGTGCAAAAAACAATTGAAAAGGATTGTCGTAAAAGGAAGCATGTCAGTTGTGAACTTTACGGAATTGAGCCTAATGCAAAATTCATGCTGAGGTGTCACAAGCAAAAGGCAGTTTATTAATCCAACTTATCTAGAGCTGGTAGGCAGCAGTCATGGTACATTAAGATCGTATGAATATTCCCCAGGCTCATTTGGGTTTCTATTCAGGACCCCTTTTGTGAGTGCAGCAGTGGCCAGAAAGGTCTTTTGGACCAAAAGCAGCCTTCTCTTCCTCTCCCTTCTACATATCTTTTCAAACTTGTCACACAGTGGGTGCATTGGGGCTAAGTGAAGCATGATGTCTTTGCCTTCTGACTGATCAGAATGCAACACCAAGCTAACTGTGTCATGCTTCTTTACTCCAGTCATGCATTAGAAAGCATTTTATTTCTCTATTACATTTTGTATGTTCTCAGGCTAACTTTTGCTACTGGGAAGAAGCTGCAGGGAGGATGGGGTTCTAAGACTCCTTTTTCACATGCTTTCACTATTTTACCATGTCTTGTTTCCCCCTCACAGAATGGCAAATTGTCTTATAGCTGGTGTGTACGGAAGAATCACTCCAATGAACCTCTGTCTGCTGAGAAAAGATCAATGCACCTATAGAAAGAACATAGCGGGCTTCTCAGCACAACAGCCTTTTAGAGAAAGCAACAAACACCCCCAAAGAAGCTGTGGTGTTGGATCAATGCCTTCCAAAGGGATGAAATTAAAATGGTTTGAACTAGAAGTGGAGCAGGCTAGCAAGCTGTCTCCTGGTGCTGTTGCGCAGTACTCAAAGTAGATGGTGAGATTGATGGTGTCTAGACAGGACAAGGGACACACTCTCCCTTCCTTCCCAGTACTAGCAAATGACATCAAAATGCTTAGAAGTGGGATGAAATTCTTCTTCTTGGAGGTGTAAGCTAATTTTGCAGTTGACTTCAACATCATCAGGTTTTCCCCAGAACCATGTGGGAAGTGGTGCCTGACTAAGGGATGCGAGGCCAAATTTACCAGAAGCCAGCTCAATGTTCCTTATTTCTAGCTGGGCTGAAGCAGCTGAATACAGAGCTCAAGCTGGCCATGAGTGACTGCAAATAGGAGAGAAGAGGGCTGTGGAGTTGCAGAGAGGTGAAGGAGTTGCCTAGAGTGGATGTGTGTTGCAGGAGAGCTGCAGCAGAGGTGTGGTTTACTGAGCTCTTGAAGGCTTGAAGAAACTTGTACAGTGGAAAGAGCATCTCACTTTATTGAAACCTGAGTGAGGAAGACACTCAAAGAAAGAAAAATTCCTCTGGAGCGGGTATCCTGGAATGCATCTTGCTGGAAGAAGCCTTGATGCATGCATTAAAAAGATGTTGAAGTTGATCCCTTTCTGTCATGTTTATGGATGTTACCCAGAGTGGCTTTTATCAGATGTGCATTTGGCTCAGCGCTGGAGGATAACTGCAACTAAATAGTCTATAAAAAGAGATCTACAAATGCTAAAGAATGTGAACTGGCCGAATTCTGTCCCTATTTGCATTCATGCAACCTCACTGGTTTTAATGAGGTTGCTCTGATATCCCTGGTGGCAGAATTTGTTTTGGATGTTATGGAGAGTAGATAGGAATGCATTACATGATTATGACAGTGAGCTCCTTTGTGTCAGTAGTTCCAATTTCATGACTTTCAGTGTGTCATTTTAGCTTTTCTGTCCTGTGATTTACTTGGCTGTGCTTATTCGTGTTGACCTATCTTACATGAGGAAATGACTGTAGAATTCCCTGGACCTGTAGATGGAGGGTGCTGCAAACTGCAGTGCATTGACAATTGCAACTGGGAGCAAAAAGAAGCAAAATGTACTCTGAAATGTGCCACTTAAACAATTTATCTCACCTCTACTCAGTGAAGCCACTGAAGTGTGACACTCAGTTGAAAAGAAAAATAATAACAGATTAGTCTTAGTCCAAATCTTGCAATGATTTAGGACTTCTCTGTTTAATTGCATGAAAAAAAATCTGAAATGTGAGTACTTCTTCGCAGGGCGGAAATTTTACACTCCAGATTAAGAACTGTCTTGAAACGTGCTGGCACCCAGCACGAGACCCTGGTGCTGGCTGAGCCTGGAGAGTGATGGTAACATGGGGTCGGCAAGAAGAGCTGTGATGTGCCCACCTTATTTTGGGGACATTGAGGCACCTCTGCCTAAAAGACCCCCAGCACCTTCACCTGCCTAAACCCAAAGCAGGCTGTTATTTGTCTCCTCTAAACCCTGCGCTCTGGCTAGATGATAAGCCGGGAGGAACACACCCCGAGTCAGCATCCGAGGGTGGGAAATTTGGCAGCCGGCGCTACCGCGGCTGGCTCGCAGCAGTGCTGTCCCGCTGACTCACTGACCCCGCCGAGCGCTCTCCTCTCGCCGGCGGGGGCTGCTGCTCCTGTGGGGGCCGGTGGTGCCGGCAGTTGGAGGTTCCTGGTGGCACTGGCCACGAGATGGCAGTCGCCACTAGCCCATCACTCATGTGCCCGTCAGGCGGCCGAGGCTGACAGCTGCGGGCGGCGAGCTCCCCCCGCTGCGCTCCGGGGAGCGTCGGGAGGATGGGAAGGCAATACCTGGTTGCCACAGGGAGTCTCCCCACGGGCTCAACCCTCTTGCTCTCAGCCCTCGTTATTTCAGCCTAGATGTACCGCTCATCGCTATTATTTCCTCCCCTCCCGCCCCCAAATATCAGGGATGAAACAGAGATGGTACCAGAGCCCCTCTGCGTAGAACGGGATTTCTCTCCCCTTCTTGCTGCGCATGAGGGAACGTTCTCCCAAATAAAGTGCCACAAGTGGCAATGGAAGAGTCCGTCTCATCAGATTGGCCCCTCCTAGCAAACATGCCCGAGGAGCAGTGTGACACCTGAAGCTGCAACACCCATTGCTCCTTTGGAAACCTCTGGCTGGGTTGAAAATGCATTAAAGTGTTTCTGAGATCAAGCATTTTAGTGTAGGAGACTGTGATTTGAGAACCACTTCCTACTGGAGGAATTGGCCACATAAATAAGAAAAACCCATCGTAATTTAGGTGGTAACTTTAATTACATGATTATTTTCACTCTTGTAAATGAATATAACCTACAGTGGAATAGTCAATAAAATTGTAGCTTGGGCACTGAAGAGCTCTACCTGTCACTAAAAGTATGTGTTAACCATTCTTAAAGAAAGGCTTAGTAAGTTGTCTCTAAAGCATGGGAAATTGGCTTAGCTCCTTCTGTGTAATATTTGTCTTAAGCACATCACAGTCCACAGGGCTGAGAAGAGTCACTAAAGTCTGAAATACATGGACTCTTGCAGCAGCAATATTACCAGCCCTTCAAGGAGAACCTATGGGGCTTAATTTTACCACAGATTCTCTGGAGTACCATCAAGAAATTGCTTTATGGGTTGAAATACCTATGCTATTATACTCATAATTTGATACTGCAACACTAGATTGCAGTTACCTGTGTTTCTGCAAATCAGTCTTTCTTTTCTGTCTGTAATATTTCTTCACTCTGTGCAATAAAATACTCTAAAGAAGAGACAGAGAGCAGGAAAATTTTGCTTAGTAGTACAATGTAGTGGGTTGAGATATTTCAGAACATCAGTTTCAGAATATAAGAGCAGAAATACATTATGAACTTAATTTTCCTCTCATGCTAATTGTGACTTTACAGAAGTTTCTGCAGTTGAATTATTTTTAGATGTCGTCTGAGTGAAATAAGGCCTTTTATGGTCAAGCTGGAAGCATCCAGAAATTATTTACTATTTGGTGCTCTGTATAGGTTTATTGGTCTCAGAATGATTGGTTGTTTTTCATGAGATGCTTTACTTCTCTCCAGATGATCGATATTTGCGTCCATATACATTTACCATAGAATCATAGAATGTTAGGGATTGGAAGGGACCTCGAAAGATCATCAAGTCCAATCCCCCCGCCAGAGCAGGAATGCCTAGATTATGCTACACAGGACCGTGTCCAGGCAGGTCTTGAATGTCTCCAGAGAAGGAGACTCCACAGCCTCTCTGGGCAGCCTGTTCCAGGGCTCCGTCACCCTCACTGAGAAGAAGTTTCTTCTCGAGTTTAAGCGGAACCTCTTATGTTCCAGTTTCAACCCATTACCCCTTGTCCTGTCATTGGTTGTCACCGAGAAGAGCCTGACTCCATCCTCGTGACACTCACCCTTGATATATTTGTAAACATTAATGAGGTCACCCCTCAGTCTCCTCTTCTCCAAACTAAAGAGCCCCAGCTCCCTCAGTCTTTTCTCATAAGGGAGATGCTCCACTCCCTTAATCATCCCAGTTGCCCTGTGCTGAACTCTCTCCAGCAGTTCCCTGTCTTTCTTGAACTGAGGGGCCCAGAACTGGACACAGTATTCCAGATGGGGTCTCACCAGGGCAGAGTAGAGGGGAAGGAGAACCTCTCTCGACCTACTAACCACCCCCCTTCTAATACACTCCAGGATGCCATTGGTCTTCCTGGCCACAAGGGCACAGTGCTGGCTCATGGTCATCCTGCTGTCCACCAAGACTCCCAGGTCCCTTTCCCCTACACTACTCTCTAATAAGTCATTCCCCAACTTATACTGGAACCTGGGGTTGTTCCTACCCAGATGCAAGACCCTACATTTACCCTTGTTATATTTCATTAAATTTTTCCCCGCCCAACCCTCCAGCCTGTCCAGGTCTCGCTGAATGGCAGCACAGCCTGCTGGTGTGTCAGCCACTCCTCCCAGCTTGGTGTCATCAGCAAACTTGCTGATAGTACTCTCTAGTCCCTCATCCAAGTCATCGATGAATATATTGAATAATACTGGTCCCAGTACCGACCCTTGAGGGACTCCACTGGATACAGGCCTCCAACCAGACTCCGCCCCATTGACCACAACTCTTTGGCTTCTTCCCTTTACCTTATCAACAAACTGAATTGATATCTGCCCGGATGCGATAGCCAAACTAATTTCTCAGTCCTTTAGCTGTTTTGTGCCATGACGAAGGGTGAAGGGTAAAAGTGCCGTAAGAAAAACATGTGCTTTTACCACAAATTTGTGGGGTAAGCAGAATTCTTGCATCCTTTGTTTTCTCCAGCAGCTTCCAGCATTAGCTCTACTCCCACAAAAAAGCTCATAAAATCAGCCAGATCTTTTTAGAAGGGTATCTGAGTTGTCATATCCCTCCCAGTTTAAGCTAAATAATAGCTACACTGTATTGTCTTTCTCCTTTGAGTTGCGGGGAAAGATGAGGTAGTGCCTGAACGCTTCCTACAGGAGATATTTAAAGAGTCAGAGAACTTTTTTCATTGTACTTTTTTCCCTTCTTCCTTAATCTGACATCAAATTCTAGTTAATGTGCAGTTTCCAAGGCTAACTCAGTTTTGATCGAGTTGTGTTAACTTTGAAAAACTGACTGACTCCAGCTTAGAATGGATGCACTTAAAGGAGGATGAAAGGCCTTTTTTATCAGTGCTGCAGAAAGTAGTTCAAAAGCAGAGATTGTTTCTTTCTGAAGACAAAGAAGCTCTTTCTCATCCTCCTTCTGCCATGAAAGGGATCCTTTGCAACTAACTGCCCATCAGAGAAGAATTCGATGAACTGGCAGTATATTGGGAATTTTATTACTATAGCTGGAATAAAGGAAATTTAATGTGAGTGAATGGCCCCTCATGCCCCCTAGATGTCCTCTCATTTCAGTCCTTTTTGATTTGTCTTTTTCTTCCCCTCTTTGGAAGCCAATCAGTGGTTTTCCTCTCTGGCTGGCTGGAGAACTACTGGTGTTCTCCTTACCATCTCATACTAGAAATAATCCTAGACAGCGGTGGGGAGGGAGAGGAAAATATAGAGACATAAATTCTAGTAGCTGTTGAGGCAACCAGGATTAGAGTCTTAATTAGGAGACACACACTTTTTGCATGGGTAAAGCAAGGCAATTATTGGTGAAATAGGGCTTTTTAGAAGGCTGAATCCCGTGTGACTTGATTCCCATCAGTTCCTAAATGAATATTTAATTGTTGCCTATTAGGAAGCTCGTTATCTGTGAAGCAGACAATACCACTGTTGGTGGGTTTGCCAGCTGGTGAAATTGGTGACATGTTAGATTAGAGCAATGGGCTCTGACTGTGCTGGAGTGGCCAGGTAGATTATAAAAATTCAGCAGAACAGTTTGGATTTTGCTGACCTCTGCAAGACATGGGCGCTTAAACCAAAGGGACCAAAAGACACTGACTTAAATTCTTGCTCATCTTGCCTGGGAAAAGATACCCTTAAAATTTACCAGCTTTTTCAAAATGAGTGTTTGAGACAACTGCATTCTTGAGTTCCCTCTCTGGGTTAGATTTCCCTTTCTACATTGTGGAGATAACTTCATCCCTCCACCAGTGTCTTACATAAGATTTCTTTACTTAAATCACTTAAAAATGGGAAGAGACAACACATACACACACAGAGCAGCCCATAAGCATATCAAGCATGTACATATACATTATTAAAGACCGTACTACAGTAAAGTTGTCAGAAATATAGCCTACATACACTTTGATAATGAGGACAATTAACCACTGGAACAGACTAGCATAGGAAGCTGTAGTTTCTTCATCTGAAGATCTCTTCAGTTCCCAGACCAGATGCCTGAACAGTTGAGCCAGGCACAAATTCTTGTACTTGACAGAAATACCAGGGTTGAATTCAGTGGTCTGTAATCTACAGGAGCTTGGAGAGTTTGAGCTAATGATGCTTTCTGTTTTCAGCTAATGCTCTAGGGATCTTCCACTTTCCTGCTTTTGTATCTGACATATATCAAAAGGCCCTGAGTAACCTGTTTAAAAGCAGCACACGTGACCTTGAACAACAAGGTTCAAGGTTTACTGGGATCAGAGCAAAGGACCAATTCCTCCCTTATTTTGGGTGCTGATCCAGGTCTGAAAGGCAGCAGGCTTTGAGATACTGCTAATAAAGCCCCATTGCAAAGGGAGGAGGAATAGGTGCAGCTTCCTTCCACTGCTCTTTTTTAGCTAGAGGCACTGAAAGCAAAATCATCCCCTGCTACTTGATCTGAATTTGCATGATATCAGATTGCATCCATTTACCAGCTCGATATACTTCACCCTTCAAATACATTCATTTAATGTATTTAATTCCTTTTGATGCGTGAACAGTGAAAAAGCATCCTGATATGAGTTCTGAGTGCTCTGTCAATTATTTAAAATTACACCCAGGCTGCACTATAACCAGCTTATCCCGCCTTTCCAGCAGCAGCTTGTTATTAAAGATATCCACCCCTTTGCTTCTCTTTAGACCCCCTTGCTGATCTTCAAGGACCAGAGGAAGTCCAGGTGCTGAGTCTGGTGCCCAAGGCGTTAGTAGCCCTGGCAATTTTTGACTGAAGCCAGTAGGATTTTAAGGGCTTTAGGGTTTCTGAAGAAGGATACTGAATATTCCATCTATTTTTTTTACAGGGTGAAGAGGTGACAAATATCTGAACCACAGCCAACTCCACCTAAAACCACTTACTGTGGGAAGGAAGGTGTTTTTCTAGAGGATGTGAAGGTCAGAAACTGAATCTTTGCCTCCTGTAAATGTTCTCTTTCACCTTGGAAGGGCCTGCTGCCATGTATAGTAGGTGAGGAACTGGCTCAGAGGATGGAAGGCAGCCACCACTGTGAGGGTGCTGCTTCTCCCAGTTGCTTTCCATGTTCTGGCCATGCTCTGCAGCCTTTGGGAGCCTTCTCTTGGCTTTTTTGTTCCTATGTATCTGCCAGCTGAAGCATCTTACCGTCCCCTTGAAATCCTGCCCACGCCACCCCTCCTACGGATACCCTTTGATTCCAGCTGCAGATGGGAACAGGGAGGTGGAGATCAGAGGCACAGATGAAATGAAAGGTCTAATTAAGTGTGCCCTCTCCTCTGGAACCACAGCCTGGTTTTTGTTATGCACATGACTGTACACTCATTTCCAAGTTTGTAAAAGGAGAATATGCTCTCACAGCCAATGCTGGGGGAGAACTCTTGCCATTCCCTAACCTGATAAGATACTTAATGGCAGCATCTGCTACATTTGTATAGATCTACTTACTAATTAAAAATACATAGCTTCAATTTGAAGTGACACATTTAATAGTATCTTTCAAAGCTTGTTAATGCTCCGTGAGAACTCGAGAGTCACAATAAGTTTGCATAATAAAAATTTTGGTCCTGATGTGAAAGTACTATGTATTATGCAGCACGCATACAGATGAAGAGGAAACCTCTGAATAATATGTCCCTCTGTCTTCTTGGCTGCAGCAACAGAGGTGTTAGCCAGGCAAACTTCATTTTCAATTTGTGCAAAGGCAGGAGCAGCATTTATTTCTGCCACTGGGTTACATGTGCACCCAAGTGTCTGGATAAGCTGATGGGAGAAGGCAGAAGTGTACTTGGGAAGATGAGAGCTTGAACGTTGACCTGTGCCTCTGGATGTGCCTTCCCATGCATCTCTGACAAATCTTACATTATATGCAAAAGTAAAGAGGGGCTTCTGAGGACTGGTTCTTGAAAGTGGGCTCTCAGGGTTTGTGTGAACGTGGAAGTTAATTCTGTTTTATGCAGGTTAGGAATCGCAATGAATTTTCAGTGGGCTAAAGTTAACAGTAATAAGGTCTCCTCTTATCCTGAAATTCAAACATTTCTACACATGTACTATTCATAGCCCCTCAGTACTAAAGAGCTTGGTGGATAGACAAAAATATGGAGTTTAAATAAATTATTATTTTCAATGTTAAGGGAGCCAAAGTAATTTAAAACCACTTTTTTTTTTTTTTTTTCCACTCTATTTCTATATTTATGCGCTTGTGTCAGCTCAAGCACTTGAGAAACCTGCTTTGGTTTCTATTTCATGTCAGTTTTAGTGTCTGCTCCTCACTGGTTTTGGCAATTGGTTCTTCAAACTAGATCTTCTGAATCTTCTTTTGTGGGTATTGTGTTTATGGGACTCCTGACATTAAAAGTTACTGCAGAATTTGTAAAACAGGAGGCTTGCTATTTTTAATAACATTTCACTAGCTATTAAACTTCTAGAAAATCTAGGAGTTTTCATGCTTTTGATGGGTAATGATGTGTTCTAAAACACTTAGTGAGAGTTCTCCCTTGACAAATAGTAAATAGTATTTTAAATTAATGGAAAATCCTCAAAAGCTTTTGTCTTTCCCATATGTTTAGTAAATCTTAAACAAAATATGAGCCCCGCAGTGTGTTTTATGACTTATTTTAACACTAACTACTGTTTTATTTTAACTAAGTGCTTTTGTGGCATTGCATACTAATAAAAATGAAGTAATAAAAAGCAACTGCGCTGTATAGTATGGGCTCCTTTGTTCTCAGTGCTGTGAGGTCTGATGTCTGCAGTAAAGATGAATACACCAATGCTTAGGCAAAAAAAATGTGTTCTCACTTTAGGAGAAAAGATGCATTTTGAAAAGGCTTGTGTTGACCTCCACTCGGAGGAGGAGGGCAGCTTTCCATCTATTACCCAGTCCGAGGTCAAATTTCCCCTCTCTGCTTGTACCTGTGCTGCAGATCCCTATTTCACGTAGCAGTTCCCTTCCCTGAGCAGCTTCCCGAGGGAGATCTGCGTGACACCCACACAGAGCGAACTCACGAAAGGTCTGCTGTTGCTAGACTACATCCAGCGTGCCAGCATCCTCGTACAGATGGAGCTTCTCCCTCATGGAACGTAGTGGGAGCCTTTTGTGAGTATGATCCCTCATTCAAGCCATGCTCAGTGCACGTATGAGGAAGATTCAACAGAAAGGAGTATTATTCTGTCGTGTCTGAGCTGCACCGTTTCCACCAGGGAATTTGAGAACACAATTATTACCAGGCTCCTTTTCAGTAGCACACAGAGCCAAATCCTATCTGGGATGTATTCAGGCAGGTATTTTTATAGTATCCATGTGCTTGCAAGCAAACTTGTTGAGGCAGCCTCACCTCTCTCTACAGATAAGCTTTTAAGCAGCGAACGGAGGCAGCTCTGCTTCTCTCTCATCAAGGTGATGCCTTGGAGAAGTGTACTGTATGGACATGGGCAGGCTGGCAATGTTTCACTGTCATCCAGATCACTGCTTGCAAATCAGATTTATCCTCTTGAGTCTGCTATGATGGAAAAGACATGTCCGAGTATCCAGAGCAAGAGCGGACCCATTTCTGAGTGAATGAGTGGGGATGGCAGGATAAGCTTGGGATCAAGACCCCTAATCCCAAGTGATCAGGATTTACAGAAAGGAAGGTTTGAGGGAGCTCCATGGGGGACAGAGGAGTACCTGAGAGGCTGTGGCCTTGGTAGTATATTTTGGGAATGCCAAGCCAAAGAGATGAGTTTTGCGTTTAGTCCAAAGTGACAGAAGGGCAGATAGCATCTTTACTTTTTTATAGATGGGCAGTTTGTAGAAATGAAGAAATGAGGTCTTCACCAGTAAAGATCTACATCATGGCCTCCTCACCCCTCTGCCAGTAAATCAGCCTATTTCATAGCATCCAAGGGTGCTTTCTTTGGGTGGAAGCAGAAGAAAAAAGTCTACTTTTTAATTACAGATAGACATAGGTCTGAGCTGCAAAAATTGCAATTTCATTCAGATTACCGGGAGCATGGGAAGACTGGACCTTGAGGCTCCTTAAGGGAAGAGTGTCAGCTGAGAAGCTCAGCTCACAGACCAGCTGCTCTCTGATAGTTTGACATAGGGAAGCACCAAGAGCCTGCCTCACAACGCAGAAATATGTCAGGAAAACACCATTTGTGAAGGAAGAAGAAAAACATCCATTATAGATCATCATAGAGCAAACACAGAAGGACCCAGCTGGAAGGAGACCTTCTGAGCAAATAAGAGTAGGGTGGATGGACCCCGTGACGGGAGAGCTGTCTCTGCAGAAGAGAGAGGAAATATTTAACTGACAGAGCCACTGAGGTGAGAGAAGAGGGGAGAGGAAAGCCAGTACTTGGATTTCTTCACGTTCTGCGATTCTGTGATTCTGGGTCAATAATCTGAGACTAAATAACCCCTTGCACCTTGTGCGCCAGAAGCTCTTCAGCATGTCAAAATGGGAATTTAAGGATATTAAACTCAGCTCCTTGTGCAATTACTACGCAGATGGTGGAAAATAAGTGTTGGCAGATTTAGTGCAGATGCTTGGTGAAGCTTGTATCTATGGAAGAGGCAATGGGCAAACACTAAAGCGGAATTTTCAATTTCTTCACAGCTCTGGAAGACCTGGGATAATCAAAATATTCATAGGGGCTGGTTAGATACTCCTTTCAGAGAGAAAACTGTAAGCTAGTCCCTCTTTGTTTTGCTGTCAGGTACAGGTTGTCTGCAAAGGGCAGACCGTAGTGGGGGGGGTTTACTTGCTGATTTCATGGAGCACAATGGGGAAATTGTTCCTCACTGCACTCTCTCGCCCGGGAGGGGTGATGGGTCAGTCCTGGGTCAGCCCAGCACCCAGCTCTGACCCACAGCACCTCATGCCCCACCAGCTCTGAATTCTCATCTGCTTCTGATGCCTCTCCAACCACCTAGGCTGGTGCCTTGTGTCATTTAGTGACTGCCCTCAGTCCCAGCCTCCACCCAGCCCTGTTGTTCTCTGATGGCAAAATTGTTGATTATGGCCAGGCTGAGCTGAACCTGTTGTGGATCTCTCATCAGGCAGATTTGAGTCCCAACATCTAGGCTGTTACTCAAATTCCTGCCTGTCTCCCACTATCATATCACCATCTCAACTGAGTTTTGTTGTGGGATTTTATTTTTGTTTCCCATTTATCTGGAGAAAAGGTTGCAAAGCTCTCCCTTGTATGGAGATTCACCAAAGACTGTTTTTTTTTTTCTTTTCTATTTACTTCCAGTCCAAAGCAGGCTCTCTGGGTAGGCAGCCTGACAGCATGAGCTAGTCCTTGCTTCAGCCCTGTAACAAATGAATAAATATCCTGTCTAAGATACAACATTTCCCAGTACTGATTAACCTGAACGGAAAAGATGGATACTGGCTCCTGCAAATTATGCTACCATGGAAAGCAACGCTCGATGAATTTTGTGACGTGGTTTGGAACCAGACCTTGGTAGCTAAGTGGGTAACAGCACCATCAACCATTTAAGCACTTTATATCCCTGTGCAGCGAAGTCACTCCAAAAGAACACAGGAGGTGTTCAATGGCCATGCTGTGTAGAAAATCCATTAAAGCCCAATCAAGCTCGAGTCTGAAACCCAGGCTTGGTGGCAGCATAAAAAAAAAAAAAAAGAAAAAAAAACAAAAAAAACTTGAAGGGGAGAAATAAATCTCTGCTTAATCTCTCAGAGGAAACCACAGTGTGACTCAGTGCAGACACGATACAGTACAGCAGCGGCTTCCTCTGTCTGACAGCGTAGGGAGAGAAGGGTTTCAGAGCTCTGCAGAAGTGACCCACTTCTAGGCTATTTAAAATGCACTTAGGTGCTGTGTACAATATGCACAGGCATGCTGCAGCCCTGAGGGAAATTGAGAGGGAGATGAGCCCTGAGAAAAGGACTCTGTCTGGCTTCGTTCATCATTTCTCAAAGGGTGGAACTGCAGAAAGGACCCCAGTTTGGTGGGATTCAGTAGCATCTCAAAAGGAAAGAGAAGCTGGTGCCAACCCCAAGTGGAAGAGAGGGCATGAGTGACAGCACTGGAAAGCCATGGCCAGTGGCTGCACTATCCATAGCATGGGCAGGGGCAGGACAAGTTCACCCACTTCTCCCCCACCTGCCTTGCTATATCATTGATGTCTCAAGAAACACCTTACGAGTGAGAAAGGGGTTGAGGCACCCATCCATCATTCAGTACTGACCTTGTAGGCCAGTCAGGGCATAAGTAGGGCATCTGGTGTACGCAGAGTGGTTCCTCTCCGTTGACCTCTTTTTTTCCTTCGAGAAAATGTTCAGATTTTTGTATCGTTGCACTGGAACTAATGAGAGCAGCCTCGTCAAGCAGCCAGAATGAACCACAGGTGATAATGCTGCACAGATAGGCTGGTCCACAGCCTATTCTTTTCCCAAAACTTTAAATTGGTTGAAATCAAATATTGTCCCTCATTTTTACACTCAGTGGGGGAATTTTCTGGCATGTTTCAGTCCAGAGATTTTGCTTCCTGTATGTCATGCTTTTTCCAATGATAAAGCTGGAGGGAGGTCAAGCTGAGCAATATTCCCTTTGTGTGCAGAGAGGTGCACAAATTGTTTCTCATTAGAGAGGAGCCAGAGTTTGGAACCTCAGTTCTGAGCACCTTAGGGTTCTGAAAATTAAGTTTTCCTCAGCTTTCTGGTCCAAATCTAGACTGGACTAGCTCTGTCCTGCTCTGCTCGGGAAGCTTTGGGGAGAAAGGACTTTAGTACTTATGTTAGCACTGATGTTGGAAAACCATGTTCATCATTTTACTCTGGATTTGCTGTACAGGCCATGGACTGACCTCAAACTCACCGCATGAAGTGATAGCAGCACACTTTTTCCTTGAGTAGAAGCAGGAGAAAATATGGCTTGCTTGTGAATTGTTATAATTGGGTAGGAAAAACCCCCAAACAAACCGGGAGATACCTGTTTCTTCAATGTTAATCCACAGCGTAGCTGAAAAAAATTACCATTTCAGTATGTTTGCTAACCAGCAGGCACCTTTTCAATTGGTTTGACTGATTGAAACCATTAAAGTTCCATCCTGCCTACACACATGCAAGCACTGCTCCCAGGCTGCATCTGTTCTTGCTAGGACTGCCAGTATTTCCAGCAAATAAGTAAAGCAGAAGCAATAGGGGTCCTCTTGCTGGCAAGTTCTGATAAAAAAAAAAAAAAAAAGAAAAAGAAAAAGAAAGAATATTCTTTAACTACTTTGAAGGAATGTTTAAATTCTGTTAAGGAAAAAGATTTGGAAGCTGAGTGAAGAAATCAGAGGATGATGATCCCCAAGGATTAGAGATGATGGATTTGACCTGAGTCTAGAAAAACATGTAAGATTAACATTTAGTTGGCTGTTCGATCTTAAAAAAAAAAACCCCCATGAAAAAAGATCTTTTTACTTCTAACATTTTTCTTCTCTTTAAAGTTTTGAAATAACCCAAAGGAATGCGAGCATGAAGGCCTAAGTATACCGAGCTGACATAAGAAATATTTCAGTTAATAAGTAAATTTATCTTGCACATGGACTCGGGCTTTTCTGTTTAGAAGGCAAAGAGAGAAAGCTCAGAGCTGGCATTTTTCTCCTATATCCAATGCTGAAATGAAGTGTCTTAAGTTTGTACCTGGAACTGCCACTCATGAACGTGTCATGAATTTTCTGTTATTTGGTAGCGTGTTCACGTTTTTGATGACTTAACTCTGCAAGTCTAGAGATTTCCTTCAAAAGGGAACACAACAGATTGGAGTCTTGTGTGGCTTTAGTCAGCAGAAAACGCCTGTGGTGTCAGCTCCATCGCTCCTTGATGGAGATAGACACTTCCCATCCTGGCAGAAATTGCCCCTATTTACCTTCATTATTTATCCTGGGATGCCAGAAATCTTTCTTTGTATTTGGATTTCTCTTCATTTCTCTTCCTTTGACTAGACAGGGAAAGCTGTAGGTGTAGACGTACCCCTAATTTGGAGGTCATGTCTGGATCAGCAAGCAAATCACTGCAGGAGTGGAAAAGCAGTCTGAAGCAGCTGGTGCTGGTGCTTTTCTGCTCTGCTGCGTGAAGCTTGGGAGTTTTATTTCTGGCTACACCCAGTCTAGTCCCATGGACCAAATATCTCCATCGTACACGTGATTCAAAGCTGTCCAGAAGACCAGACAGCAACTCGGTCATTATGTCTTACGCCCGCCTTAGGGTTTGGAGCACATTTGCTGCACATTTGGAGTGGAGCTTCTGGTTTAATTTTCTCTGAAAGGAATCTAGTTCATGAGCGTCAAAACAGCTCTGCACACGGAGCCAATGCATGATAAATTGATGACTGGGAGATTTATTTCCAAATCCCACTCCTGCTCTGAAGCAAAATGCTAATGTGGAGGCAGCCTTATGTGATGTGTGGAAACAATTCATTTGGTCCTTCCAAATGTAACTTGATTTGGTTTTTGTGTGTGAAAATATTTCCCACGGATGAGATCTCTGTCTGCTGAAGAGCTCTGTCAACCCATGAGGCTAAGAACAGGAGCTGATGGAGAGAGTTATTTCAGCATCCCAGGGGGGAGAGGAAAACAGTCGCGGTGGGTAGGATTTAGTAGCACTTTATAATAGATGCATCATCCTTCTCTGAGGCTATTCCACCTGTGCCGCTGCATTAGTGGCCATTCCTTCATCTTCTCTGCAGGCAAGATTAGCTGACAAGCTGGGTTTGAAGGAGGCAGCTTGATTTTTTCCCTTTATCCTTTAGCTGGGTGTTGTGCTCTTGCCAGTGATTGTCTGTCCTCATAAGACTACCTGAGTTGGTTTGAATCCTTACAAACTATTTGACTTGTTGACCTGCTCTAAGAGCTAATTCCACAGGGTGTTTGCAATGTGCTAAGAAAAATAACAGCTTTCTTCTCATCACTTCCAAATTATGTGCCTTTTAGCTTAATAAAAAATTCCCCCCCGCCCCCCCAAGAGGAGGAGAGGAGCATTAGGTCAGGATTCACCACAGAGTTAATTTTCTTTCTTAGCTGCCAGGCCCCCCAATTTACAGACTGAGCCTGCTTTCTTTAAAATTAAAGACAAAATACCTAGTGGCTGCAATGGGAGCAGGTTTGTATTTTTACATGTCTCCTTTCTAGGTTAAAATCACTCACAGCCTTTGTGATCTCTTCACAAATAGAAGCTTCTGCTCCCAAAGGAACTGCCACCAAAAATCTGTCTGCAATCTGTTCATGTGCTGCTGGGTCCATGTGTTTGGAGATGCACTCTCAGTGCACGACACACCCAGGAAAACAGTCTCCTGTTTCTCTGGTGCTCCTCTTCCCCTCAACTTTTACTGAGACGTCTTTATTTGCTTACCTCTGGTGACTTCCGGGCCTGTCCTAGGGGAGAATGGCATGCAGCCCTCAGCTGCTGAAATCAGAGGGTGAGGAGATACTTTTAACTTCACAGAGTTTGACCTTTTGTCTTTAAGGATCTTGGGCAATTGGAAAAATCCGAAGAGTGTAACCCAAAACTTTGGGAAAGCAGAAGGTTGGATTTGATTTCTTGCCCATGCCAGCTCTTCCAGAAGGGTCCCCATATGTGGTATTCCCACTCAGAAACACAACAGCCTCACTGGCCATCCCTGATGATCTGGAAAAGGCTTGACTGACTCTCCCAGGAGCTAAATCCTTGAAATAATTCCCAGTATAGGGGCATGACAGCCCTACAGTGCCTGTGCCCATGACCTGAAGGGGCATGTCTAATTAATAAGCTTTTCTGTGAACAAGGAGGAAATTGCTTCCCTCATCTATTTTTTTAGCAGGCTCCTTGCAATGGGGATTCTCTTTTTTGCACAGCCTTAGGTGACTACTTCAGGTGCTATAAGATACAATAAAAATTGAATGATCACAGCATGAATTATCTTGTGCAAAGAAATGGAAATATTCACCGGAATATTTGCAGTAGGATTCATAGATGGTTTGTTAGGATCAATTTTGAGTCCAAGATCTCTGAGAGTGAGGGAGAGAGAGCAGGACAGAGAATTGCAGTCTCCTTAAAACAACAAGTAGTGTCCTGGTCTGGATTGTAAACTAGGTCTTGGGAAATACATTGTGGTTAGCACACCATGCTGAGTGAAGTAAAGGCATCCTAGCACCCACATATTCATTTACATGTATGCAGGCCAGCACCACACAGTGTCACCGTGGTTCCGAGCACCATCCACTTGCGTTGGCCAGGAATAATCCTCTTTAAAAAGCAACCATTAGTCTGGGAATCACACTGATGTGGATATGATGCTTCTGACTTCAGAAGCAGTGTACAGCACAGGCAAGCCCTGAGATTGAAGTCACTGAATCATGTATGGATTTGAGTTCTTGCAGCATCAAAAGTCTTCAGCAGGGTTTGTTTTTTCCCCCAGCGTGGAATAAAAACAGCTTTGTAATTCTGGAAATTTGTCTGCAGGATTGGAAAGACTTTTGCTGTGCCTGTTGTTTGTGGTCTTAGATCTCACAGTGCAAATACAACATCACACTGATGCTGAGCTGCAGTCTGCTGTTTTGAGCAGCAAAACACAACAATACCAGCGTGGCTTTTTTTTTCCCCAGCAGGTTCTGAGTCCTGGGCCCTGCTTTCAGCACTGAAACTGAGTAATATGTGAAGAACAGGAGGGTGATGGGATCTTGGCTGGCACTTCAGGGACATGCGATGTGTGAAGAGCTGTGTTTACATAAGCCCTCCCTGTAGTTCTAAACTTCTGTGGGGAGAGACAGTGATGTTTAAGGTGCTTTCTAAATCCTCTTTTCATAGAACCAGGACATCTGAATCTGGCCTGTGTCATCATATAATAACCATGTAGGTACTTGTTACCATTGGTAAATGCAGGCTACACACTGCTGAAAATGGAAGCCAAGTCTGCCCATACTCTGCTTATGGGGCAATATCGATCAGGGGTCTGAAGTATTAGGTGGGGTTGTTTGCTCTTTCTTTATATCTGATGAAAAGTATCTTCATAGCTCAAAGACACGTGAAATTAAATCATAAGAAGTCCTCATTGCTGCATTTGTTGTCAGTGCCACTGCCTGCACTTCAGCCAGTGCAGTTTGGACTCAAGTGGAGCACTCATGTCCCCTTTCTGGGTGGAAGGCAGATGGGAGCAGGTGACATTTATGAAGAGGAAGAAAATTAAGTGGCATAAACTACCGGCACCAATAGCTGTTCATCTCAGGGCTGTCAGCTCAAAACCCAAGCTGGCTGTAAGCTACGGTTACTGCAGGCTGGCATCTGTATGAAATGAGTTGTGGTTTAACAAATCTCCATATGGTGTAAAGGTTCATAGCACTGCGTGCCCTTCTCCTCCTCTTCTCCCCACTGCAGCAGCCCCAGAAGAGTGTGTAAGGAAGGCTAGACCTCTGGAGGTCATTCTGGTTCTGCCCTTCTCTGCTCACCCCCAAAGCATATGCATTATACGACTGAATAGAAAACAGCTTCAATCTGAAGAATAGAAGATACCATCAAAAACTTACGGAGTATTTACCAAACCTCCCAGTCTGGTAAGTAAGTAGGCAGAGGGCAGGACCCTACACTGTGGTATTTATGGAACACTTACACAGGTCCTGCCAGCAGCTATATGGGAAACAGCGCCCTGGAGATTTTTGCCAGAGGTCTGGTAAAATGTGTAGAGCCCAGTTTTATGCCTGTATTTCAGGAATGACCTGAAGCTGCCACATGCATTTATACAAAAGGAAAATGCCCAGCCTTAAGTCAGCAAGGTGGAAATTTGCTGTTTCTTAAATGAAAGTCTCTGTCATTCAATCTTTCCTTGTCTTTGCAAGGTTTGCCACACAGTTTCCATGAGCTGAGAGAATTGGGACCAATTCAACCAGGTCATTTCTTCACACAAGACAGGTCATGTCATTACTAATCCAAGCAGCACATAACTCTTTCAGACACCTGCATAACATGAAATAAATCTTTCTCTTTAAATAACCTTTCTTATTTTTACAAGTTCGTCTGTCATCTCAAAGACCTGGGTCAAGACTGTAGTTGTCTGAGGTCCATATGACACTCCAGGTTTCAGTGAGGCTGTTTCAGCTAACACGTGGGTCCACATCTGCAGCTGGTGTAGGGCAGCCAGTCCCCCTGAAGCCAGGAGATGGTGGTGTAACTAGATGAGTGCATTTCATCACGTTCACGTGGGCTTGCTTGTTTTCAAACGTTTCTTCTGGATGTCTTATACCAACCATTAATTTTGTGGGTTTTTTGAACTCCAAGGATTTTCACAAATATGTAAGTTATGGTTTTCTGCTAACCTGCTTTCTGTTAAGAAAGGAACAATAAATATACATTCTTTTACAAGTTGGGATTTTCTGAAAACGTTTTTTTGAAGTAATACAAAATCTGAAAGTGTCTCTTTAAATTTATTTAAAAATATGAACATGAAAGAGTTGGAAAATGGTGTCCTGGTGTGAGAGCCCCAGGCTGGCAGTTCTCTGCTGCTCTAACACTGGGGACAATGACAATAGGGCAGGGGGCAGCTGTGCCTGTGGGGAGGGACCCCAGAGGCCCAATCCCAGCGTTCCTTCCCATGGTGCTCAGTAGAAAAGGGCCCCTGAGCAGAGCCCTGGGGCCTTGAGTGCTGCTGTGCTGGGAGGGTTGTCCTGGGCTGGGTGTCAGCTCTGCCTGTGCTGCTGCTGCTCCTGCCTCCTGCTGTCGCACTGCCCAGGAGCAACGTTCCTCAGGACGGGTTGTCTGCCCTCTGCACCACCAGGTAGGAGCGGCACAGCTCTTTTTTTTATTTTGTTTTTTTGTTGTTGTTGGTTTTTGATTGTCATGGGGACTCTGACTTGGATGCTTCCATTTGCTATTGAGTCCATTCTGGGACCTTTTTTTTTCCTACTCAGGACCTACTTGTCATCTGGAAGGTGTGGGTTCTGTATTAGCATATTCTCTTGTATCTTTGAATATATTTGTGTACGGGTATATATTTGTACATAGTTCAACATCGTTGTTGTTAGTAGTATCTCCTTTTTCATTAAAGTGGTTCAAGTTTTCTTTCCCAACCTCATGGTCTCTCTCCCTGGTTCCCCTGTGACCCTGCCCTGGGAGGGTGCTGGGGGCATCACAGAGAGCATCTCTCAGAGTTTAGGGTCTGGCCCAGCCTTAAACTTCCATAAATGGATAGCTCAAAAATTAGTCACTTAAAAGCATCAGCCATAGTTAAAATAAGAGGCTGTTATAACATGTGAAGCAAACGAGATTTTGGAACAAAGGTTTCATATATGGTGGAAGAAAAATAGGTTTGTAGTTCTTCTACTTTGCAATAATGGTTATCTATGATTTGACACTGTATATTTTATTCTTGATATGCTTTCCAAACTCCCCACAAAATTAGAAGACTGGGGATTATGCAAGAAGTTCAGAAATGGCACACAGACTAACACATTACAGACTTGTCCTTTAATCAGCCTTCCTGTTGCTACATAAATGTTCAGAGCATTCTCTCCACTTCCATCCCTTTGTGGAGCAAATCTGATGTTAATCTCGCTTTCAGTCCGGGCAGAACTTGCCAGGTATGTGTCTCTGTGGCATAAATTTACACTGCACGTGCCTTCAGCTGCTACTAAAACTTGTTTGAGGTCTGTGCACCAATATCTCAACAATGCATTGCACTAGGGTGATAGTCTATGTCATGTTATTTAAAACTGATAAACTGAAATATAATGGCCTCTCCTGTTTAGTCACTGTATGACGTAATTGTCCTGTCTGCCCTACAAATTGATCAGATGATAGAATGCATATTTTAGCATGTAGGCTGCTTAAAAATGGTTGGCCATCAACAGTGTTTGATGTACTTGATATTCAGAATTTATTACTTTGGTTGTTTGGGTTAGATGTTGAGATCATGTGGCACATACCAGTTCCTGCACTGGATGGATCCAACTCCTTAAGTCAGGTCTCTGGGCTGAATAATGGCAATGATGACATGATGACTAGTTTTAATAGTCTCCTTGAGGGGAGTATTCAATAATATTAGTCTCTGCTACATTCCTGTAATAATTGCTTACTGGAATATTCATGTGGAAGTGGCACTGCTGCAGTCAAAACAAATCCATTTTCAGGGCCTGACCTGATATTTATAGATTATTTTTGTTCCGTTTCTGTCTGAACAGGCACAAGGTGACACAGTAATTCTGATGTATGTATGCTATAGTACATCATCTGATAATCAACACATGTTTCATATGACACAATAAACATGAGAACTCAGTTTAGGTTGATGAATGGACAGCCCAGAATCTGTGGAATCTCTGGAGGCCTACCAGAGACCGGAGTGATGCGTTATACATTTGGAAACATTTGACCCTCCTGGTGTTTTGTGTTTCTGCATGCCACATTTGTGCAAGGAGGAATCTCTGGAATGAAGAAGGTAATGGAGAGATGAAAATCACATCACTTGAAGGTTATAGCTCTGGGCTCAGGCCAGCTGGACATAGCTCAGCAAGACCAGGCCTTATCTATACTTGAAACCTGCGTTGGTTTTAAAACTCCTCCAGTTAACTTTCACTCATTTGCTTGGCAGGCACCAATGCAGCAAGAGCTGATAGACCCTACGGCTGTCAGTGGCAAATATGCACTGCCTTTGTACTGAATTGGGACCAATTCAAAGAAAATACTCCCTTAACTTCAAGAGACAATAAATCAAGCTTTCAAGGGAGAACTTGGTGAAGGTTTTCTTCTTTTATCAGCAGTCCTGATAGTGGAAATTTTCCTTGTTTGAGAGTGGAACCTTGAGATGAGGTTATGGTATATGTGGGAGGAAGATCAGGTGTCTTCTGCCCTTCTCATGTATGGTCTGCGGACAAGGGATGGACCCACAGGTGTGCCCAGCTCACATCTATGGCTCTTTCATTGACTGAGAGCTATAAAGAAGCACTGCACATTTTCAGAGAGAAAATGCTGTCTTTCCTTGTTGCACAGCACCTCAGATTTGTGAAGCAGTCAAGCAGCATGAGCATCAAGAGGTACCCACTTCTGTGCGAGGCAACAGGTATCTTCCTTTCGAGGGTCATTCCTTTTGAGCCGTGGACAATGGAGCAATCTCCTCTGTAGCGCAGTAACTGTTGTGCAATGCCTGATTTTAAGTACCTGTCAAGATTTCTCCTTTCTGCAATGTTGAGAGTATATAAGCAGTGGAAAAAGAGGAGAGTTTAAATAAAATTATATATATATATTTATACACATACAATGAAAGAGATGAAGTGAGGCAGGAGAGAGCAAAGGAGCAAGTGAATACCCAAAGCACTTCAGTATGAAAGGTGCTATAGAAATATATTATCACTATTACTTTTATCAATAGTACAATATTGCTAGCTCGCTTACTTCATTATAGTCCCATTGCAACACTGATGTTGCTGTTACCTGGTCTGTTTTAAAATAGATTGGAGTTTAGTTTTACCTTTCGCTAAGCAGGAAACCGCTCTGAGAACTCTAGCTAATGTGCTTCAGAGTGACAGAACAAGTATGTTTTATGAAGCTGAATAAAAGTTTGCTTCATCAACTACTGCAGGGTGTAAACAACTGTCAGCCATCTTGGGGAGTAGACATCCTTTTATTTAATTGCAAATTAAAAAACATAAACCACCTTAAACACAGAGCTACTGTCACATCAAATCAATACAATAATTGTGCTCAAGCAGTTGGAAGGCATGTGATGCGCAGCATCTTGCATACTAAAAATGAATCAATCACCAAAGCAACAAGCAAGTCTTATAAGAGTAGATTATGGTGTATTAGCACATTTTGTATGGTATGACTGCTTTTCCCCATTTGCACTGAATACAAAAAGACAACTTTGTGATCTGAAAGTTGTTAGCAATTCCTTTCGTGCTGGTGAATTCCTGTAAATAAGAAAATCCCTCGAATAAGGCAACAGAGTCTCAGGTCATATGCAAACCCCAGAGCCAGGCTTTGATGCCTGCACATGAGCTGTTCTTTATTGCTTTTAGGGTGCTGAATGTGAGGATTTTAAATACTTTTTATTAAATATAGTAATGAAGAAAGGTCTTAGAGACTGAAATCTTTGATCTGTCTGGTTATCTGCTGGCTTGAAGAAAAAAGGTCTAAAATTCTCAGATTTCTGCACTAATTTCACCAGTTACCCAAGATTTGGTCTCATTTTCACTTGACCCATAGGTGTGGAGAGAGAGAGATGCTTTCCCAGACAGGAGGGGTAACTCCACAGATCACTTTGAGGAGTGTGGAGAGAAGCCCTCACAGTGATACAGAATGACCAGGGAAGCAAAGATGCCAGATGCTCCAGGGCTTACTGCTCACCATAATGCTTAAAAAAGGAGGAAAATTCTGCTTTTCCCTGTGACCTCTCCTTCCATATCCAGGCATCTCTTATGAAGCTGTAAATAAACATCTCTCTGGCAAGGCTAGGAAAAGGCTCCTCTTGATGCTGGAAGCCACTGGCGTTCACAGCAGCGCTGCTCTTATACTGCTACTCCAAAGACTGATTTCAACTGACAGCATTTTTTTTTGTGCTACTTGTAAATAAAGCTTTGCAAGTGCTTAGAATTTGCAGGTTTTGGCTGCAGGTAGCTCCTGCCTTTCTTTTGTCTTCTCTTCTTGATAGATCCTTGCTCTCAGACTTACTAGTCTCTCTCTTCAGCCCCAGAGTAGATCAAATGAATATATTTGGGTAAATCCTGGATTCTTGGTGCATGTTGCAGCCCCAAGGAGGGACACAGAGGTTGGAGAGCAGTGGGCAGGCTTGCTCTTTGCCCATATTTCTCACTGCAGCTTTTACTCTGAACTCCAGCTTACGGTCGCCAGGTTGGAGAGAGCCAAAAGAGCTGTCTCAGAAGAGCAGCTCCAACTTGCTCTCTGCCAGCCTCCACAGCCAGGGAATTTGAAACTCATATAAAGGGTAATAAAAGGAAGATTATTGAGGTGGAGCTGGAGAAAAGCCCAAAGGAAGTTATTGTACAATATGGAAGTCAATTATTTCCTAGTGTTAACTGTTGCTGCCTTTCTCTTTGCATTGGTACTTTATTGGCTGAATCTGAGAAAGACAAAGTATTGCACCCCGATAGCAGCAAGCCCTCGCTGCTCTGTTTCCTGTCCATAAAGTTTTTGAGCGTTTTACGAAGATGGCTGCAGGCAGCTCCTGAGGAACTCAGGCATGGAAATCTTAAATGGGCTCTCCTGAAAGCCAAGGCAAAAGCAGGCAAAGAACCCAGGTGTCGAGAGGCTCACGTGCACATCTCTGCCTGCCCTATATCACCTCGCTGGTTGTGAGGGCCTTTCACTTTCTGTTTGAAGATGGTGCCAGGGGTTCCAGCTTGGGGCACTGCTCTAAAAAAAGCAAGAAATACCAACCTGATGCAAACAGATTTATGGGGAGGGGATCAAAGTATTAGTGAGGAATCAAGGTGTCCACAGACCAAGCCCCAGAAGCATTTGGCAGCAAGCCCTGGGTTCTCATCTTCAGCCTGTTACCCTACTCACGTTTCTGGGGCTGTACAGTGATAGAGCCAGTTTATCCCAATGTTACCGGAGAGGTGACAAAAAGGAGTCGCCAATTAGCTCCAGCTACAAGCACTATGCGATCGGAAGCATGCAGCCCTGCAGGGAGCTATTTGCCTGAGAAAATATAGCAAGAGGTCAAACTCCGGCACTTCTGCCAGGCTCAAGCAATGACTACACCAGCCCCCTCTCTCCAAAGCACGAAGCCTCTCACTGGAGCGTCATCTATCCCGTGAGCTCCTGAAGATGGGCTCAGAGAACATGTCCTTGCAACAGTGGCCGGTGTCCTGTTTGGAAAGGACCAAGCTCCTCTTTCCACTGGGATTGAATTGCAGGTGGCATTGCCCGGGCTGGAACCTGAGCTGGGTTCTCCCTAGTTTGTAAAATTAGGCCACTCTTTGCTCTGGGCTGGGAAGGGTGCCCAGGGAAGGGAGAAGGTGACACGGGAAACATTTTGATCCAGGAGGGCTGGGCAGAACCCAGCTATGTACACTGAGTGATTCAAGCCGCTTTCAGGTCAATGGCTTAATCTTCTCTGAGTCAAAAAGCCGGGAAATAGCAAGAGGGGCAAATTTCAGCTGGGTTGGCTTCGATTAACATCTTCTTTATGAGTTATGCTCCAATGGCAGATGCTGTGCATTAGTGTTATTTATGCATTAAGAGACCTATAATTGGAGACTAGCAAGTGTCCTCATCACAGTTGACCTTATTTATGGAGG
Organism: Trogon surrucura; assembly: GCA_020746105.1. Lineage (NCBI taxonomy): Eukaryota > Metazoa > Chordata > Aves > Trogoniformes > Trogonidae > Trogon > Trogon surrucura. Next base: position 14,657,647 of record CM036627.1, on the reverse strand, counting down.
AGGTGACATCTGAATGTCAAATTTGCATCCGTGACTTTTCTTCCCCCCCAATAACCACTCTAATATGCAAATACTGAGTTGCAAAAGAATGAAAATAAATACAACAGCTATTTTGGTAATCTCTGGGAAGATTTGTATTTGCTTCGACTTTGGAGGCTGTGCTGAGATTAGACTCTGTCACTTAATCAGGAAGTAAGTGAGAAAGAAAGACATTTCAGATGCAGGGCTATGTGAATTGTGAATTGTAAATAGCCTGCAGAGCAGTCTCAGAGAAGAAGCTGGTATAAAGTACATTACAGGGCCATTTGCAGTTCTTTGTTCAGGTATAACTGACACTTACAGTCATTTCCTTAAATATTCTGTTTATTGCTTTTCCATCCTGAATAGGGAGTCATCCCAGTCCCTGGAGTGAAGGATATTCATGAACTACCTGCATTCATGTGCTCAGAGCAAGGTGCTAAGGGAGCCGTATAAGTACAGGATATGAGGCATCGGCAGGGAGAGGATCAAGGGAACAAACTGTTGCAGTGCTGGTTCTTCCAAGAGATGACAAAAAAACGAGGAGAAAAAAAAGGCTTTTGGGACTTGCCCTGTTCTGGATAGGAGACTTGGAGGCAACAACTACTGGTTAGGCGTTTGCTGGCTGGATAACATCACAATGTAGGAGGTCAGTTTGTGATAAGTCAAAAACTTATGTCTTGCATCTCGGACAGCTTTGGGAGTGCCCTGCTATGGCACACTTTGAGCAGAAGGTCCTTTGCCATCACAGAAATGGGGCCTGTGGTCCAGCTGCTCTCCTGTGGCTTAAACATGCTCTTTGCCATGGCTCTGCCTCATGGTCCCGAGGGATCAGAGAGATTCAGTCCACACAGCTTTGATCATCCCAGGCTCCCCGTAAAACCAGTGGTGACAGATAAGCGCTTCTGGAGGGTAATTTGTATCCTCGGCAAGCTGAAGTGCCCTTTCTCTTCTCCATGATTATCTGGACAGGTGATAAGGCTCCTAATTTGGTGCCCGAGGAAGCTGCCTAACTTTGGTGCTATGAATCGCTCCCTCCGGGTTTGCAGTTACATCTCCAGGGACACATGGTAATAAAACAAAACAGACAGCCCAGGATTTTCCAGACGTTCTCAATGCAGCAACTTTATGAAGAGAATACAAACCAATCTGTCCTGGAAAGATAAACCTTGTCTGCATTTGCCTGCTTTGTTTCACTTGCTACTATGTGTTTGGTCAGAGCTCTTCTGAGTCGGGACAGTCCGCTTTACAGATGCGGTTTCTTTAAATTGTCACCTGTTTTTCCTCGTACATCCACCTGCAGCTCCTTTTATTCCTACTGATCCCATGGTGAAGTCCCATCCTCAGTGCCATGAAAACGCAAACCCATTGCTCATTTCTCTTGCTTGGCAAGTCCTTCAAGTATAAAAGACCCTACTTTTAAACAGCTTCTGACTCTGTTTGTTCAGGGGAAAATCCTGAAGTTAGATTCAACTTTGGAGGGAAAGTGGAGGAGAGGTCTGTTTCTTCTGCTTTTGAAGGCTAAATGTGTCTATTTCTTGCTGAATCGTAATAACAGTTCTCTTTGGTGGTGGGCTAGCAGGCACTGCACTCCTTTGCTGAATACAAGGTGCATTTTCCAGACAATGCTCTAGCTCAGCAGCACATGACAATGGGTGTTTCACACAGCCAATTGCTGTCCAAAATTTGTGCATGAAGAGAGGACACAAATTATTGTATTACAAATCTCCCAACTAATATTTTAAGGATTAGTATTGGAATGGTTGGAAAGCGTTTTTTCTAACACTTTCTGAAAAGTTTTTTTTTATTCAAAGCAATGTGGTTTTTTTTTTTTTTGTTCAAAGCTGTAATAAATTTGCATTAAGAAGGTTAACTGCATGAAATGCCAGAATGCAAAACATCTCAACATTGTTACATTTCGCGACTTGCTGATCTGATGCTCTCACCCTCCTTAATACTGTTTTTGTAAAATTGTCAGAAGTGTGACTTCAGAAGAAAAAAAAATATTTGGCACTTTTAATTGTGTAGGAAGTAGGAAAATACTTTGGCTGGTGGTCTGCAGGGCCAGATTTATGTACATGATAGAGTGCCAGGCACAGATTTATAACTGCTGCTATAGGGAAAAATCAGGTGCTGTCTAACACAGAGGTATAACTCTCCCCTATCAAGTTATGTCAATGAGAAAAGCATCTATCTTGTGACAAGAAAGAGTAGGGTGCTCGTATATGGATGGAATTTGTCCTAAGAGGGATGGGGAAGAGCATGAGATGAGTTCTTCAATGAAGAAAACTACTGGTTTCAGCACGTTATTCACAGAGAGCTTATCTGCTCGGTTTGCAGACGGCTGAGTGGAGATGCTTTCAAGGCCTTGCTGGCAGACTCATCCATGGAACTGAAACCTGTCAGCATGTGATAATTTGTGTTATTCTATATTTAGAGCAGCAAGTCACAGTCACAGTTGTTCATGTCTGGTCTTTAAACCGTCAAGGAGAAAGCAAGCCTTCCTCAGATGGGCCTGAAAGGTCCCCGAACAATCTCTGCAAAATAGATTTCACTGCTTCATTTCACCTCAGTCAATACCAATGTTTGTTCTGACGGTCAAACACAAGGTGAGTTACGGGTCTGTTGTAATTAGCGTCTTCAGCCTACTGGTCCAGACCTCCTTGTGACACCTCTTTTGCTTGTCAGAAGAGAATAGCTGTTCCTCAGCCCAGATGGATGGTCTTGGCTGGACACAGGTTGTTTCACTGGGAGCAGCCCTACTCGTGGGCATCCCTCTGGATCCAGACCTCATGGCTGGCTCATTTCTGTACAGCCAAAAACTAAACTTCAGTGATGGTCCACACTGTTTCTGATTTAACTTTTTTCTTCCAAGTTACTTACTTGACAAAATCTGGCTGGAATTCTGGTGGTCTGCTTTAAAAAATGTTTCTTGAGCCTGATTTCGCCACCAGACTAAGGTAGGACTGAAAAGACTGGAAATACTGTATTAAATAAACCCTCACCACATCCCACATTCCCATTGATCGTGGGTCAAAGTGTGACATTTCAACAGGATTGAAACATTTAGTTCAGATGTCAGCTCTTTAAAACAATATTTTTTTTTAACAAAAGAAACATCCATTTTCTTTTCAAAAGCATGTTTTGAGCAACATCCTGACAGCTTTCAATTGTGAGACTGCTACAAGTGGGACATGCTGGTATTATCTGTTTCAGTTTTTTTGGAGAACAAAATCTGATGACAATCAGGAAACTGTCACGATGAAAACAAGTTTTCGCAAACCTCTCCCTGTCCCCCAGCCATCTGGCAAATATATTCTCCCCCATTACACCCCTCCCGACTGCCTTTTTTTTTTTTTTTTTTTTTTTTTGCCTGTCAGTCAAAGTGAGTTTAAGCTCAGCAGCCTGGCTAATCTTTGGCTTCTTTGCTTACATCAGCTGTGTTGCAAACCTCTGCGCTATGTATACCTGCCCTCCAAATAGAGGCCTGAGACAACCGAGGCATTTTCCATGAGTCATGGAGCAGCCAGCAGATAGCAGTGCTATTCCATATGTGTGGCCCAGGGCTATGCCACAACTCAACTTTCTCTGGCTGCCCTGTCCCCTCCTCGATGCAAATCCATCCATTTCTCTGGGTTCTGAAATCTTTTCAAATAGCAGAAACACATGAAAGCGGGGAGAAAATGGAAATTCTACCTCTATTACTTCTGCCATAAAATGTGAATTTAAAACTATTCACTGAAGAGAAAAAAAATATCCATGACAGGATTTGGTAACTGCTGAAAATGTTGAGTCACAACAAGGGATGCTAATTTGCCTGTTTTCTGTTTGTTTCAGTGGCAGGTGAAGGAGGGTTCATTTAATTATTTTTTCAAGAGAGTGAGACAAGTGTTGATTTAGAAGTCTAGTCATCAAAGTATTTCCACTTACAGAGCTGCAGGACTCCAGAGAAACATGTTCACGAGCTGGAATTAACATCCTACGTGCAGCAATGTAAGAGCTTTGCAGATTTTTCTCCATAACATACAACAAAATGCTATTTTGTATGGAGGCTTCAATAGAAACTGGATTGCAAAGTATTTATTTTTTAGAATGAAATGAGGCAGTCATAAAGACATTGTCTGGTGAATAAATCTCAGCTAGAAAAATCATAGCAGAATATGAGCCAAATCAAGAAGTAGATGCAAGGAGAACAAGATAAATTAGTTTTAAAATGAATGTTGAAAAGAAATGGAGAGCTGATGAAGCAGGGAGAGATGAGCCTGATCCTTCCAGGTGGCAGGAACTTCCCCAAGGAACATCACAAGCTCCTGCTCTGAAAGCAGCAGAGAGTCTAGCGGGCTGCAAGGAGAAGAAACCACTGCTGACAAAGTTGAATAACAAGTACCTGCACACTAAAAGAACATATTTTTATGCAAGGTACAGCGAAGCACATTTTGTGCTGGCTCAACAGAGTCCCTAGAAATGCTTCTCGCCCCAGTGAATCCCATAACAGCTTTGCAGCAATGGTGTGGAAGGGAACGTGCTATGAGATGCCAAGGGCCAATTTCCAGAGTTGCTGGCACCTAATTTATGAGTGTGGAGTGTGCTTACCCAGGATCTCCCTGATCTGTTGGCTAGCTGGGCTAACTAGCCCCGTGGGCATAAAAGGCATGATTTCTACAGGTGCAACAGGCATCGAAAGGCAGAAGTATGCGTGCACCACCATGCCTGTCCTTTTCCCATTTAGAGATGATATACAGGGTAAAATGTACCTCCAAGAGAGCAGGTGTCAGGGAGGGCAGCAAGCCGTGGAATATTTCTGCTGTTCATCACAGTGTCTGGTTCCTTTGCTTTGCTCTCTGCCCTTGTCCGGAGAGCTGGGAGAGCCAGTGAAAAAGAGGGAAATTAAGCTGACTGGAGATCAGACTGGGGGTCCATTTGGAAAAGATTTAGCCCAAATTTTTGCAGAGCAGATTTTGGGAAGAGCGTGATGATAAACACCTCTCCTGGCTGGTTGATGAGCCTGAGGGTGATTATACGGCTGCACGTTCTGAGATGGGCTGAGGGTGGAGGAGCAATGCCCAGACATGTCCTGCCTTCCTGCAGCCCCACAACTCCCAGAAAGTGGAGCTCAGGGACCTTTTAAGCCACAAAGCTCAAACCCTCTTTGTGGATCACAAAACCACAGAACTGGAAAAGGCCAAGAGATTCTTCGGTCCTTGGTAGCACTGAGCTCTGCAAGGTAATGCTGCACAGAAAGGTTTCAAGAACGTATTTTACAGTACTTGACAAACCTAATATTAAGGAGACAAGCTCTGGAAATTAAACTGACTGTCCCCAGAGAGCTGTTCACAGTTGTGCAGATTTCTGATATGTTTGAAGTAAGGGCAGGAGTATGAAGACAGTTACCAAAGGGTCCACATTATTCACAGTCAATGGTTAATCTCTTCCCACAGAACTGGTGGAGTTTTTTATTGTTAATATCTGTTGAACTTGACTACATTCTCTTTCTTCTAGATGTGAATATTTGGCTAGAACAAATCTTTGAAAATGTATTGTTTATTCCTATTTTGAGCCTCCTTCTCTGTGAAAAGCAGAAACAAGGAGGAGGGAAAATAAGTGAAAGAAAGAAAACCAAGGAAAAAATGGAAAGTGAAGAATGTAAAACCTGAATGTTTCATATAGATTCTATTTTTTAAAAAGTCAAATAAATAAAACTATGTTCTGAAGAATACCAAATATGTTTTGCAAAGGATCCTGCTGAATAAGAGCAACATCCAGTCATGTGTGAGTTTGGTTTTTTCTCATTTTTCTACCACCTCCTTTTTAGCATCATACAAGAAAAATGACCTGACAGGTAAAGAATTCAGAAGGGTGACCAATCGAGCTTTGTTCTTTTCTTTACATCATTGACCCCAGCTCGGTGATATGTTGCAGGTTGGGTGTTAAGATACAATCCAAGGAACTGTTGGAATTACATTGATAAGGGAAAAGGACTGGAGAAGTGATTGTTCCACTGTACTTGGCACTGATGAGGCTGCACCTTGACTCCTGGGTTCAGTTTTGATCCCTCTGTGACAAGAAGGACATTGAGGTGCTGAAGTGGATCCAGAGAAGGGCAATGAAGCTGGTGAAGGGTCTGGAGAACAAGTCTTATGAGGAGCAGCTGAAGGAATTGGGGTTGTTTAGCCTGGAGAAAACAAGGCTAAGGGGAGACCCTATCGCTTGTTACAACTACCCGAAAGGAGGTTGTAGCGAGGTGGGGTTTGGTCTCTTCTAAGAACGAAGCGACAGGGCAAGAGTAAGCGGCCTCAAGTTGTGCCAGGGGAGGCTTAGATTGGATATTAGGAAAAATTTCTTCGCTGACAGGGTTGTCAAGCACTGGTACAGCCTGCCGAGGGAAGTAGTGGAGTTGTCATCCCTGGAGTTATTCAAAAGAAGTATAGACATGGTGCTTAGGGACACGGTTTAGTGGTGGACCTGGCATTGCTACGTTAATGGTTGGACTTGATGATCATAAAGGTCTTTTCCAACTCAAATGATTCTATGATTCTAGAACAGTTTCCATTGCATTGTTTTTCACCCTCACTCTTAAAAAACACCCTCTAATTTTGTTCACAGAAGTTGAGAGCAAAATCTGCTGTTCATATTTCTCCTTACAAGTTAGAAATAAAATATCCAGTCCTAGATAGAGCAACTTCTATCTGACTACATTTCAGTCATTTTCTTCCACAGTGTAAAGCTAATCCTTGTTCAGACACTGTAAAACTTGTGATATACTCTTTTTTTCTGAAAATCCAATACTACTTCTGGTGCTTAAATAAACAAGAGAAAAGCTCTTTTGCTAATTTCTGGCTTGAGTGGAGAAGCAAGCTCCTAGTACTTAAATTTTTTTGTCTCTTAAAATAATTGCAATAATTACATGAGAAAAAACTGCTTAGAAATAAGATAGATTAGCTTGATAGCTGCTGTACTGCATTTGTAGTTGATGAGGCTTATCCTAATAACCAATTGCCTGCAACTCAGAGAAATGGCAGAAGTGAAAAGGGAAGTAAAAGTGTCTAAAGTTTAGCATTTGAAAGACTCTGGATGGAGGTGCATCGCTGCTGAGGCCAGTCTGCGGATAGGAAGCAGGGCAAAGTGCAAGCTATCATTTATGCTATAAAAAAAATGGAAATAAATAAAACCTGCCACACAGCCTGATTTCAGTAGCTCATGAAATGTCAAAGTGCAAGCGCACAGAAAAAAAATGGAATATTTCTTTTTAGATCCTGCATGCAATTTTAAACATGTGCAGAAGTAAAATGTGAGACCTGCAAGCTGAAGAGGTCTCCAAGATCTGTGCATCTGGAAGCAGCACACTATTGTAGAATTCACCCCTGAAACCTTAGCTGATCCAGCCAGTCTTTGCAGTAGCGATATATGGAACAGGTTGGCTAATTCAAAGAAGGTTGTGAATTTTTGCTGAAATCCACCTGAAATCTTTCTGGGTATTATGGTATATTCAGCAAAGTAAAGTTCATTTTCAGTCTCCAGAAGAATAGGACTCACAAATGCTGAGATGCCAAAGTAGTTTACTCCTGCAGCATTTCTTAGCATGTATTTGAACATGCCTCATGAATCTTATTAGAAAGTCTGCTATCGGACTCACAGCAGCTCAACATGATAAAGAAATTAAATAGTCTTCCTTAATTAAAATAATCTTAAAAGGAAACCTTCTGCCACAACTGCAGTGGACCCATCAGTTACTCTGTGCTCTGGAGGAAGAATAGGGCAGAACTTTTGTGAGTCTCACGAAACAATATCTGTGTATTTATCTCTTTGCCATGAGCAGATAGAGCTTTTTGGAGCAATAAAGAATATTATTCAGATTGCTTAGATCCTGAGGTCCTGTTGTCTTGACTCATTGCTTTGTCTTCCAGAATATTTATCAGAACGTGGATGTTGCTACACATCACCTGCTTCTCCCTGCCTCTCCATGTTAAATCCCGATATGCCCTCATAGAAGAAAACGCTGTGGCTGAGCACAATTTTGGGCTCGGTCTCTTTGGGCACATTGTAATTGGCTTTCAACAAGAGAATTACACATGTCCAAATTGGTCTGGCTATGGATACTCCCCTGAGAAAGTAAACGGATATTGACTTTAACGGGTTTCTTGGTGTCCTTCAGAGTTAAACACTATGTGTCTATTTAATGGGGCAAGGGCTTTATCTTCTTGTGTTTGTAGAACACTGAAAGCATTTATCAGTACTTGATCAGTAAGAAATAGTGTTCCTAATAAGTGTCAGGATGCAATGAAACTTATCCTGCATTTTCAGTGCTAATTAGCAGTATTTAGTTTGTGCAGGTGTGCTGGGCTGGTACACTAAATCATCCAACGATAAGCCCATGCTATATACACTGTAAGGAATGATATGTATCTCTTATTTGTGACTGTTAGGGTGGGAAGGATCAGATGGGTCAACACTTCCTCCCTTGTTAATTTTTAAATATATTATGATATTTTTATGACACTCATCTCTTGTGTTAAATATGTTCTTAAACCTCAGGATGAGGCAGGAATCTGTACCCAAAAAGGTGCAGGGGTGACAGTTTCTGTCTGTGACTTTTCAAATCTGGGCAAAAGCTGTGGTTCAGCTACGCAAGACCTCAGTGCTGAACAAGCAAGCATCTGAGTTTCATTATCTGCAATAAAAGTGTATGAATTGAAACCAGGAAGCACTTATTTGTCAAAAAACACTCAGAGCTGCTAAATCACTGAAGTATGTGACGACAGGTTTGCTCCTATTAGATCTTGAAAGGTTGAGACCCGCAAGTGGTGCTACCACACAGCGAACGCCCCGCGGTCTCCAAGCCTCAGCCGCAGCGCGGCAGGTGGAGCAGGGGCTGTGACTGCAAAGCACCCGTCCAGCATGGGAGACTCCTGCCTGGCTCCAGGAGAGGAAATCTTAATTAGGAATACCTTGGAAACAGGTCCATTACTCTAGGCAATTTTCCCTTCCTGTCACCACGGAGCTACAGAGAATTGCTGTTGCTTCCTAAAGCACAAGGCAGACAGTAAGAGAAAACCTACAAAGTCCAAAGTGTCTCCCCAAGCTGCTTCATGTTGTCATCAGCTACCCAAGCGAGGTCTGAGCTTGAGGTCTGAGGCAGGAGGTGGTACAAAGGTGCTCCTGGAAGGTGTATAAGGCAGAATTGACTGCCTGGAGTTTTAGAGCGTTTCAGGGTCCTATAGAAGTAAGGGATGTATAGAAGTAATGCTGTTCTGAGTTGGAATCAGCCTGTTTCTGCTTTGGAAAGGTGTAAATCACAATCTGACAGGTGGGGTGGGAAACGGCAGAAGATTCAGGACTGGGAGTTGTAAGATCAGAGCAGTCAAAAGCAGAAAAAAAGCTGATGCTGGAACAATTAGATCACTGCAAATCAAGGTGAATTCAGCCTGCAGTCTAGCTCTTGCATGTAGTGCAGTACAAACCTCTTCAGTAGCTCTCTCCAAAGCGGGGCTTTCATGTCTGTATCAGTGCCCCAGTTTCGCAGAAGTCAGCAGTATTGCCGAGACGCTGAATGTCAGAGGTAGAGGGACCGGTGGAGCTGGGATTGCTGCCAAACTGACTAAAACGCACTCCGCCAGCAAGTGCTGATTCCATCTGTATCAAGGTAACTATTCCAATGGCTCAGTGTGGAAATCTAACTGGTCCAACCAGTATATGTTGTGAGAATGGTGGTGTGGGGATGTAAAATAGCCTCCTGGCCTCAGGGACTGAAGAAGGGTTCAAACCAGGGCACGTTTGTGTATCTCTGTGTTATGCCACGTAATCACCTGCTTCTGGTATGGAGAAATCCCACTGGTGAATTATTTCCAGTAACCTCCTTCTGATGACAAGATGAATCAAAAGAGAAAACGAGGAGGGTCTAGGCATTCCCGTGGCTTGGAGAAGCTCTCTTTGGAAGCAGCAAGTATCCTATCTCTACCTAACAGGTTCCTCATGCCATCCTGTCCTGGCACTGAGTCAGAAGCTCTGAAAGCAAAAAGGCATGTGGAGCACACGTGCTGTTACCGACTCAGCATTCTTAATATTTTTATTTTGCAATTACACAGTGCTAGCATTCAGTGGCTGCAATCCAGCTTGAGGAAGGCATGCACAGAAAAATGAAGTCCCTAGCTCAAATGATTTTCACTTTACAATTTTAGTACTTCAAGCCACTCTTATGGATGTTATAGACCAGCAAACAAACAGACAGGTGGACTTTTTTTTTTTTCTCCAGGCCTTCCTTCCTTTGAAAAATCATTTATCTTTTTTTTTTTTTTAATTGATTGATCAAATGTCTTTTGAAACTTTGAGTCTGTTTTTCCTGCTTTATTGTGGAAGCAAGTAAGACAGAATTATGGCTCCATGTAAAACTTTAGCCTTGTTTATAAATTGCTTGTGATTGATTAAGTAATAAAAATGCTTTTAAAACAGGGAGGTAAATCTCCCAGCTAATTGCTCAGTGCTGTACATTATAACCTTGTTACAGTGACTGGGCCAAACAGCTCTGCTATTTCTATCTCATGAGAGTCACACTGGAAGAATCACCCTCAGTATGCTGCTCTGCCCGAGTGTCAAAAGACACAAACCCATAATTAATGGGTCAATAAACAAAGAGAGTGATAGAGCTGAAGCACAAGAACAAATCACCCTTTCAAAGGTGATTTCCTAGGTGGAGATAATTTCTCAGGCAGCAACACTGCCAATTTCCAGCCATGATCTGGATGAAATACAACAGAAAATCATAGCCTCTCTGCCTCTCAGCTACCTCTTTCCTCCCTCCGTCATGGTGCTTTTGTCAAAGGAATTGCCGGCACTGCGCTGGGTGTGTTAAAAATCGGTAAAATGAAGAGTGACTTGCAGAAGCTGGTGTGATTCATATGCAAAAATACCTTCCTTGCATGACTTTTCTCTTTTTGATACAAAGTAGACACCCAGTTCACACCTTGGGATTTAAGGATCATGAAAACATATATAATAAATATTTAACAGGAGCTCAGCGATCCTGGATTTATTTTTACCTGGTCAAGCCTAAACTGCCAGAAAGCAAGGAAGGTTTATCTGTTAATTGAATGCTTGGGATGATTCCTCCGACAAATGTTGGATTGAAAGACCATTCTGATACTGGTTTTGATACAACTCAGCGAAACGTGCTTATCCTCCCACAGCAACCCACACACCAGTCCCTACTGATTTCAAGCTCATGCGGTTAGGTCAGATCAGTCACTTGGGTGACCCAAGCCCTTGTCCACAACAAACACAAAGCAGCTGGCAAATTCAGATTAGCTTTGAAGGCCTCAGTAAGGTACCAGTCTCCTTCCTAGGCCCTCCAAATCTGGGGCCATAAATGTATATTCCCCTCTTGCCTCTTTTTTATTGTTGGGTTTTTTTTTTTTTTTTTTTTTTTTTTTTTTTAATGAAGTGGTCAATTAGTCTCTTGACTCCTTGGCACCTTTCTGGCATTCATCAGCCTCAGAGGCAGGAGGCTGATTGCTGGGGCTGATTATAGTGTCAATGCAGCTGATTACAAGGCCTTAATTACAGTGACTAGAAAAAGCCTTCAAAATGGTTGGAGAGAGTGGGTCTTGCTTCTGTAGAGCATTTGGCATTGTCTGGACCATCACCTTTTCCTCCTTGATGGATGCTCCTTAAGCATTGGGTGAAGGTAAGTCACAGAATCACAGAATGTTAGAGGTTGGAAGGGACCTTAAAGATCATCTAGTCCAACCCCAAGTCCAGAAACAAGACATGGTTTTGGGGAGATGTTTTCCGGGAGGGAAATGGAAGTGGTTTTCTCATAGACCCCATGTTCCCAGTTAGGTCCTTACAAGCAGACCCATCCTGGTACTGCCAGCACTTTCAGCAGACACCCTCATGGTGAGGTAATGGAAATAGAGGTGATGGTAACCCCGAAGTGCTGGATGCAGCCAGCCCAGTTGGCCTTCCTTGGCAGGCTCGCATGTCTGAACAAGTACTTGAAATTAGCACTTAGGTTTTTGCACACCTGCATGGTAAAAGATGAACTAGAGGTAAATGAGCCCTCTTTATGATTACAATCAAAGTAAAGTTCTGACACACAAAATCTGCCAGCAGATGTGCTCACAAACTTCTTGGTGTGGCATGACAAGATGATCCCTAGCGTTGAAGCCAGTATCTAAGGGAAAAGAGCTTTGTAGACCTCTAGCCTTAAATATGCTCTTTTATACACCGTGTATCTACTTCACATATTAATTTCCTTAATTGTATACATTGTCATGCCCCATGTTCAGTTGCTATAGCACTTACTCGTTTATATTTGCACCATGCTTGAGCTAACCCCACTGTAGTAGCTTTATTACTATTATAGCCAATGCTTGCAAGTGTCTTATCAAAATACCCAGAACCAAAACCACCTGGGATCTAGTTTACCTGCATTCCAGACTAATGAGCAATCTTGTCCTTATAGTCTGCTCCCCGGTTAATGCCAAGTCAGACTCAAACTTTCAATTAATGCAGTCTAGATGAAATTCAAACAAAAAACATTGTACCCATGACTCATTTACTTATGCTAGGTAGCAAAACTCTTAATGAATGAGGCTTCTTGGGGGTGTAGGATCTCTTCAGCATGTACTACTATACTGCTGGAAAACCTTCATAGCATCAATAAGACCCAATATAGCTTGACCTAAGAAAGCACCTGGAAATAGAGTGCAAAATACATTTATCTTCCTGTGCCCAGCCTAACACGCACCTCTTAGCTGCCGCCACATACCTCAAAAAGTTTTGTTGTTCTTGTTGGATATTTTATGCCTCTCCTCCGAATCTTAATTATATAATAACAGAGTTGGTCAGTCCCAGATGTACTAAGTCACAGGGGAGTGTTTCGTTTCCTCCACTCCAACCTCACGCGTGCTTGGTTGTGCAATTAAGCGGCCCTTCTGCATCCTGGTGGAGTGAATAAATGACAATGCATCAGTCAGACAGCTCAGGTGGTGTTGCCTTGGACTGAGAGAGTTCGCTTCTTACTTTCTGGTGCACTTAGAGAAAATTAATGACAAATAATACTGAGGGGCGAAAAACATAATATTTTATTTTGCTGGCAGCACTCATGTACAATAAAAGTATCTTTTTAAAATAAAAATCAATGATGACTTAAAATACACAATAAATGTTGCAACATTAATAAAAGATGCTGCACATAAAACGAGACTTAAATGTGCAGTTTGCCCAGCTATTTACAACCCACGTTTCAGACCTTATCATGCTTCCAGCAGAGAGTGAAATGGTCTAAAACAGCTGTCAGATGAAATAAAATAAATCTGGTCTCAGCGCAGATAAAATGAAACAGCCTCCCAAAAATTCCTGACTGAATTCCAATGTCACCTCCCTATAAAGTGAAGAGGAGTCAGCATGTAGGGCTGAAGCACATGAAGGTTACTACCAAGCAGAGTTACTCAGGATGCCAAAGCTGTGACAGTGACAAGAACCCGTAGATTAAGCAATGTGGGAGAGGATAGATGTCTGAATACAGGACCCTGAAGGAGCTGCACAGCTACTTTAAGGCAAGGCTGGCTGTATCACAGAGTGCTCAACAGATGTCCATTCATGCCAGGTGCTGCAGTCTTATCACACAGTTTATTTTAGTCTTCTCATCACTTGGTTTACCGTAGTGGCTGATCCTTGGCGCAATTTCATTTGCTACTTCTTGCCATTTCTGCAGCAGACTCGGACTGTTCCCTTCTTTCCTGCAGCCTTTGTGCACAACAGTAGATTTTTCTTTCTCTTCCCGTCCTTACCTTGTCTTCCGAGAGTCAAACAGACCCATTTCCTTTGCTAGTTCCTTGTAGGTCATGTTCTCCAGAACTCGGGTGTTGTTTCACAGCTCTCTGCCAGCAGTTGTCTAGTTGAGCCTGCACCAGTACAAAGTCAACAAAAGCTGGCTTTATGCATCTCACGTGCTTTACAGCTGTTTATGTATCCCAGCATGGTTTCCCCGTTCTCAGAAGTGTGATGTTTCAGACTCTTGCTCAGCTTAATGGTAAATCTAGATTCCCTTTTATACAGTTATTTAACCATTTGTTGCTATTCTGCATTTATTTGGTTGACCACCTCTGCTCATCTCTTCTATGCTGAATTTTCAGCCCATCCTCTGGTGTGATTTTAGTTGCTCCGAATAGTGTGTGAAGACTGTATTCTATTCTATGTCATCATTCCGGTTATTAGTGAAAATACTGGGCAGCACCAGAACTAAGAGGCACCACCTAAATTCTCCACTAGACATAAGCTGCTACTCTAACAGTGAATAGTTTATTACTCTGGCTATGGCTTTTCAAACAGCTCTTCACAGAAAATATGTTTCCTTAATTTATTATGAGCAACCACAGTTAAAAGCCAGCATAGCTACGATTTTCTTAGGCACGTAGTCTCTTACGCGGGCAAGACAGTAGAATAGCTTACTATGATTTTCTTAACATATACATATAGTCCTTGTCTGGCAGTACCCCAACAGTGAATAAAAAGCAGCAGAATGGATCTCAGTGTGAGAAGGGAGGCAATTGCCTTGCACAGAGATGTGTGGATGAACTCCAGAGAGAGGGTGCCTAAGGGATGGGGAGAAATAAGTGGCAAAGGAACAAGTGAATCTCTATCTTTCTGAGTCAAATCTAGAGCTAATAGTAGTATTTTTGTCCTGATACCATGGTAACTCTAAGGATACACACAGAAAAGAGTAGCAACAAATACAGTGTTTATTCTGTTCAATGATATGTACCTGTCTTCCCCAGTGAAGCAGATGCAGCACAGAAAGACAATGTCATATGCTGGGTCAGACCAAACAACTACAATGATCCCTTCTGGCTGCAACTCTGCCAGCTGCAGCCAGCTGCTGCTTCTGGATAAAGAGACAAGGATCTGGCTCCTTCTAGATACTGTCATTTTGCGGGGCAGACAGGCCAGTGAGGGGAAAAAGAGGGATTCCCAGTCTAATGTTCTGGATTACATGTGACTCTAAAGAAAATCCCGAAGAGGTAATTGTAAATTATAGTTGGCACCTTCTTGCAGTGAGTACTGTGATACTGGAGGGAAATTTCCAGTGAGTGCAGCAGGCTTTAGCTCAAGTGCTAGCTAAACAGGGTTCAGGCACAGGGAGAGAGGAGGTGATGTTCCCATTTTGCTTCCCATACCTTCCTTATTTAATGCTGTTGCTCCTAGTAGTGCACTCTGGTGATTGCCCTTTGTGGACTCTAAATAATTTAATTATATCCTTGATTATTTATACCCTTAGATACACAGTGACTTTTATCACAGACCCTGCTCATTATTAGCTACCCACGTGGGCTATTTCTGGCAATGTTAATCTTTCCTCAAAAGTCACTGCCTTAAGTTCCCTCATCATTCCAGTCGCTCTTCGTTGAGCTCCCTCCAAGCTCTTGGCAGGATGTACCACACAGCCTTTTATTTATTTTTTTTTTTGAAGGTCCCTTTTGTGTTTTAATTCCAACTGGCATGAGATAGCACAGAGATGCTGGGTGGTGAGTCATGGAAAATGCAGAATTAGGGCTGTGGGATGCATTCCAACCTTGAAGAGATGCAGGCTGTCAAGGGGATTGGAGATGCTGAGCGGGAAGGGAGTTGTGCTATTCCAAGCATTTGCAACGAAACCTGAAGTTACAATAACTTGTTTATTTTGGGGCATTGTTCAGAACTGAAAACTGAGAGCTGTGGATCATTTTTAACAAAAGGGGTCAATAAGATCGTGAGTTTCTATCACTACCTTTTGTTTTTGAGATTCAATGTGCAAAGGTCTGCACAAGCAGATGCGGATTCACGTTTCAGCTTGACAGCTTGCCAACCTGCACGGTAAATTCTAATACCAGAACTGAAGAAGTTTCACCCCAAGAATTTTCAGCCTGCTACTCAAACTGAGAACACCTTTCACATCTTGCGTACGCAGGGCAGAAAGCAGTGCTTCTCCTCATCCTTGCCCTCACTTCATTAGATTAGGATCCATTTAACAAAGAAAACCTGCCACATATTTTCATGTTCCTTCTTTTCTCAAAAGCAGCCAGAGACTGGAAAACAATCCTTGTATTGTTACCATGGAGAGAAAAAGCCCATTAACATTGTTATTTAGGCTTTTCATGCTATCCATCAGTCAGAAGCATGGAGCAGGCTGTATGAACCTCCCTGACCTGAAACACGGAGAGGACACGCAGAACAGCGAAGCCAGGATTATCCATCGCCCTGTGCTAGTGCTCAGGGTCAGCTTGCTTGTTAAAGAGTAACACCACTTGCGGGATCTAAATGTTCCTGCTTAGTTCATATCTTGAACAGAGTTTGAAGGAGGAACTCGAATCTAAGCGATGAGTATTTTCAAGAGAGTCTGTAGCTGACTCAGAAATGGGTCAAAATGTTGCAATTTGGCCCATTTCTCAAAAGCCTGCAGAGAGTAGTCGGTGCTCTCTTTTTCCTTGTTTAGCTTCATACTCTCCCGTTTCTTTACATTCCAAGATAATTTTGGTTTGAACTAGAAATAAAGACTGATGTCATTGGTGTCCAATATCTCAAAAACTGACACAGCCAGGAGTTATTCTCTACTTGCATAATTTCACTGATTCCAGCAGGATTTACAGCTCCCAGTCCCTGCACTGAGAAGAATAAAGCCAGTGCAGTCTGGCTCTTCTTTATTATCCCTCTTAAAGTTTATGTCTTCAAATATGGTCTGGTTATGAGTTAACAATACTGAAACGATCAATACCAGAGTCTGACTAGGGGAGCTCAAAACATGTTCATAAAAGTTAAATTAGAATCATAAAATGATTATGGACTCCAGTTGTTCTTTTTTTTTTTTTCTTCTTTGTGCTGCCTGATTTGGGTGGCAGTTTGCTGGCTGCTGGGGAGGCAGTTCACATCTGTCCTCCCCTGCCCTGCTCCCACTGTATCTTCATCCAAGACTTGAAGGGCTGAAGCAGGACTGCGTGAAGACCCCTGCAGAGCATTTTGGTGGGCTTCAAGTCATGTTTAAATGTGTGTCATTTTTTTAATAATTCTTTTTCTGAAGCAGGACTTTAACTGGTGCCTCAAAGAAAGTTCCCCAAAATTCCCAGAAAAAGAGTGAGAAACACAAAATGGATTCTCCATCTTTATTGCAAGAACATTGCAGGAAGTGGCTGTAACACCTTTAGTGCCTTTCCTGGTTGCTCCAGACCAGGACAATTTCTACCCTCTTTCCCATCTTCTGCAGCACTTGTCACAAAATTGAAACAATTTTGCTTTTTAGTTTGTTCCCTTTCCTTTGTCCCTTGAACCATCCCAGCTTCATTAGGTGGAGACACAAAATTAAGGTTGTCAGGCAGCCTTTTTTTTTTTGTAATTCCATAGTGATGTTTCTGCGAATAACCATAAGACAGGCAGATAAATCTGGTCCTAGTTTGTCGTTAAGAACCTTATGGTAATATATCCTGTATCTACCTTGCCTACTTCTATGCTTCCCCTTACTTGATGTATTTTTAATATACTCATCCTTGCCAGAGTAGACTGGGCATTACCCCACTTGATCAGTTGGCAGAAAGAGGCTCAGAGGAAAAGCGACCTTGTGGAGACCAAATGTGGGCTCTGGGGTGCAGCCGGGATGCAGGCACTCCTCAATATCAGAGCACCTGCCTTTCCCAATGCCATGATGAATTTCTAATGATTCCAGTAAGAGCTGTGCTTTGCTGTGGTGTGAATGTGTGTGAGCTTCTGCTCGTGGGCATTATCATGTGAAATATCAAAATGCTCTGGAGAACTACCCGAAGTAACCTTGCTCTTGCTTCTAACAAAAAACGCTGCTCAGTGATTTACATTCCTTTGTAGTACGATGCAGTGATTAGAAAAATCTCTTCATTGTAGATTTTCCCCTTAACATCGCAACCAATGACCCCTGCACTGGATTTTGAGAGGGAAATGTCAGCTCTTCACGTGGAAGCGAGTCAGATGAACATATGTAAACATCAGGAGGAGCAGTGAGTGTGACAGAGACCTGAGCCAGGGGAACATGAAATGGGCTTTAATGTGATCACAGATCTTGCTTCCAGCAAGGATAGCTGCAGCCTGCCAAGTGCCTGAGATGGGAGAGACAAGTCCCCAGTTATGGATGTGCATACTCAGGAGGATTAAAGGAAGGAGCTGGCAGGTGAGGATATTGTGCGGTTTTACTGTTGCTTTATCACTGAAGCCAGCCCTGACACCCTCTGTTAGCCTTGCTTCTCGTCATGGCCAGCCCTCTGCCTTCGCACCACCCCTTCTTCTCCCAGATGTTGGTGCATGTAGGGGGCACAGTTAATCTGCTTTCTTGTTGTCTTCAGTGCCCCTGTAAAGTGTTAGGACCAACTTTGGTTAGCTTGTCCCACTTGGTCTGCCAAGAGAGACTCAGAAAGGACTCTCATCTGAGTGCAGATTTGCTCACTCTTGAGCAACCTTGAAGCTGCAGCAGAGCTGGTGAGGCAGTTCCTGCCTCCTGCTCTGCTCCTCTCCATCTGAGCCCCAGAGCAAACTCCCTGCAGCCCATGGAGCAGGGAGGTGGCAAGGTGTGGACTGGGGAGATCAGGTGGCAGGAACACTCTCTACTCCAGAAATCCCATTTCCAAAGTGCCCAGCTACTGGGAGGTAGTAGTCCTAAGTAGCTGTAATGCCTTCAAGAGCAAGACTGGGAAAAGAGAGGAGGGAGTTAAAAAAGGACATAGCAGGAAGGCAGGGAACAGCACGGGTGGTTCCAGGTCACTTCTGGGATAGGAAGACACAGACACTTGTACCAAATGTGTGGTGGAGATTCATGGTGAAAGGGAAGCCAAGGGACCAGATTCCTGGGTTTCTCACTGAGGAAAGGGGAGCCAAGCAGTGAAGCTGTCTTGCAGGTGGTGAGAGAAAAGAGAATCCTAAATGATTTGGAGGGGCAGGATGGCCACTGCTAGTCCTGAACAAGGGAGCACATTGGGAGCCATGTGAGGAGGAGACTTTCAGGCTTCTCTTGAGATAATGGCTCTGCCTTTGGGGAGAGAAGCACATTCAGGGGATAAAATGTGTGACATACTACACTGAGGTACCAAGGAGCAGATTTTTTTTTGCTACTATACATTCACTACCATGTCCTCCCTCCATCCAGGCTACGGCTCTCTGTTGTTCAGCAGCTCTCCTCAGATGAAATGAAATGAGGCAGCTCCTAGTTCAAAGGCTGTGTTTGGAGCAAAACCTGTTAGGAGACTCCCAAAGAGCTCACTCTGCTGCCGCCAAACACAGCGATATGGGGAGGCTCTCTCTCACTTTGAAAAGTGCCTGTGCAGCCCTGGCACAGCAGCACACACCACAGGGGGTGGTTACCTGCAATTTGGCAGTCCAGGTAGCCTAAAGATGATTAGTCTTGCAACCAAACTCCTGTTGCAAGCGTCTTTGATCTTGGGTCATCTCTGTGAGTGCTGTTCTAGCAGTGGGGAAGGGAGCAGCAGTGAAGCTTTGTGCAGCCATGGTTTCCCTGGCTGAGCCCTGTCCGAGATCTCCAGCCTTGCTCTGTCAGAGAAAATTGCATTTCTCTTCTCTGACCTTTGGATCAGATTTTTTTCCCCACAGCGAGTTTATTGCAGATCAATGATTTTTAAGTGCTGACATAAACACAAATATTACAGCTGGACAGTTGGTAATAGAGACTGTTTATTACAGCAGCATTCCTCAATAATATACAATTATGTTTACACTTATATGGCTCCTTTCAGCCGAGGAGCAGCAAAAAGTTGCAAAGCCTCACAGGCCTCTGTGATGCAAGCCTAATGCTATTGATGAAGACAAGAGAGTCTAAAGACAATGAACATAACAGTGTAAGAAAATCTCCTATGGCTCTGCTGGCATGGAGTGAAAGTCTGTCTAGCCTAGCATTGTTTCCTCTGTATGCATGCCAGTAAGAAACCCTATCTGATTTTCCAAGTACTCTTTCTTTCAAGTTTATGACTAACCTGTGGCTGTAAAGTTTTCTCAACTGTAGCTGGTTCTTACGATGTTGGTAACTCTGAATAGGACCTATGGACCTATTCATGGATCTGTTAAGATCCAATAGGGTCCATGGAGCCAGGTGGCATGTCAGCATCAATAGTAAGTTAATGAAGTATTGCTCAGTTGAGGCATATGGAGAAGAAAAGAAGGCAAAATCCTTCCCATTTCACCATCATACAATACTCTTATCTTCAGAAGGAAGATATAGGGTGGCAGCATTGCTGCTTGATTTTCTCAAGCACTGCCAGACTCCCCGGGAGCTCAGTGGTAATGTTGAAAATTAGACCTCTACTGGCAGATTGATCTATATTTTTTGTTATGAAAAGAGATCCACAACCTCCAGGCATATATAGGAAGATATTTAAAATGAAAAATGATGAGAGCAGATTTCCAGCAAGTACAAAAAAAGATGTAAAAACTTTTTGAAACAGCACACTCTGTTCTCCCAGCCCTGCACTTCACTTGCATTCTCAGCTAGTGTTGCTGGAGAGGGTTGGGTGAATGAAGGTCATTGCAGGTACTTGCAAAAGCGTCTGGAGGGTTGCTTCTAAATGAAAAGCTACTTCTCTCATTTCTTTCTGGACTATGGCCGAAGAGATCTGAAGATTGCAAAACCCTGGGAAGGTAGCCCAGCATTGCCTAGAAGCATGAGCTGAAAATATTTGAGTTTCAATATTCCCCTTTTCGTTGTGATTATTTTCTAACCAGCATTTACAAAGAGCTACACAGCCCTTTGAAACTCAATTCACTGGTGCAAAGAGAAGAGTGATTAAAAAAAATTCCAAAGACCAGATGGTTTGGGGATTTAAGAGAGTTTGAAGATTCGTATCTCTGTTGTGAGGTCAAATACACTTTTACTACTTGAGAATCATTATCAACTAACGGACTTGGTTCTCAGGGAAACCATGACTGAGGTAGGACATCTCATGTTAGTCCTTACGAGATGCTGTCTCTA
The DNA here is from genome assembly GCA_020746105.1 of Trogon surrucura. Classification (NCBI taxonomy): domain Eukaryota; kingdom Metazoa; phylum Chordata; class Aves; order Trogoniformes; family Trogonidae; genus Trogon; species Trogon surrucura. The sequence goes on along the minus strand of CM036627.1, from coordinate 14,636,664 downwards.
CCACTAGAAATACTTTCCACCTACTGCATGGTGTCACTGTCCCTTTCCTACATTTTCCACAGGACAGTTGGAGACCTCTTCATACAATGCCCCAAGTCAAGTTTTTGCATAGAGACTTTTTGTTCCTGAGATGCTGGAAAAGGGGACAGGCATGCTGGAGACACCATTGAGAGAAGAGACAAGCATCTCTTTTGTCTTTTTACAAAATAGTAGGTATCTTGCCTCTAAGTCTTAATGGGACCAACAGTTACCTGAAATTGGGTCACCCCTCCAGCTATCAGTTTTAGTGGAGAAACTGGGGTCTGAGTATGATTTGAGGTTGTCTCCTGTGTGACAGCACAAGTTTCACCAGTATAAGAGAACCATGCCCTGCTCACACTTTCTGAGGGAATAACAAAGCAATTGTCAGTCACACAAGGCTTGTCAATCTGACTCATTTCACCAAGACTAAATTTGTTTTGCAATGTGAATAAATTAAGACAGAACTGAAAAATGCCTCGATGAGGATTAATTAATCATTTGGAGAGTCTCATCAGCTCTCAGGGCTCTACCATGGGGGTCCCGGAGCACTGTGAGTATGTTCTGAAAGGCAGCCAATGAGCAGGATCTGATTCACTGCTCGAATTAATCTATATGAATGGCTGTGGGACCCATTTGAAAGCAGCATTGAGAATTGGTGTATAAAAAGGCAGCCCGAATTTTTTTGCGGAAGCTACTTTGGGAGATGAATGAGGGCTTTACAATCTCCTTCAGCCATAAAAACACATACGCATCTCACACTGCTGCTTGCCTATTTTAATTAAACCAATAATTAAATTTTAATGAAATGAAGGTTTTCCTGTAAAAGTGTCGGCACTGATTGAAGGGTTTTCATTCAGAGGAGGGAGGCAAAGTGGATATATCAGGCCATGGGGCTCCCCTCCCCTAACAAATATTGGAGGAAATACATGGAGAACTGGGTTTGTGCAACGAGCTGAACAAGCACTGTCCCACCAGCAGCTCCAGGGACGGGCCCTGGAATAATCAACACTTTGCCCCATGTTACGGTAAAAAAGGTGAAGATAGGGACCTCTGTGACCACTCTTAACTGAAGCTGGGCTCTGAGGCGAGTTTTTATTAGAAATGAATCAGAAAGCTCATGATTTTGCTGAGCCTGTCTCCAGAACGAGGTAGGTTCACATGCCAGCTTGCTGGGACAAAACAAAGTATCACCAAATGCCATCCGAAGGACAAAAGGGTGCAGATGTTCAGATGAACACTCGGGCATCAGTAATAAGGGCTGCCTGCTTGAAATGCTGACAAATGTACACCCAGCCAGAGCCTCTGACCTTAGGGAGAAAAAAATCAACAGCTGAATAGATCATAAAGCCTTTTTTATTTTCTTTTTTTTGATCCCAGATATCATTGCTTTAGGTTCTCCCATGTGACCTGTACTCCTCCTCTGCCACTGATACTGTGTATGTCCTTGAGAGACTCCTCCTCAACTTTGAAAAAGTTTAAGCTGGGAAAAAGCCCACAATTACCTAACTCTCTGAGAGGGAGTTGTGAGACTCGATGGATTAGTATTTACTGCATTTTGCACATGTTGAGAGCTATTGATAAGCACACCAGGGAATGTACCAGGCACATCCAGGGCTAAAAGGATGAGCTGCCACAGCTTGAACAAGAGGGCTAGTCTGGGGATAGTTAACCATTATGTCATGTTCATAGAAACCACCGCAGGTCTATGCAGGAGGACTCTGCAACACACCTGCATTGGTAGGTCACGGTAAGCATTATTGATTTTTCAGAGATTATGTGCAAATGGTATTGAATGATTATTCTTCTAATAGCTCTTCTTCAGTTTTGTTTCCTTTGGAAATATGGTTAATACAATTCTGCCTTTCCTGGCTTTTCTTACCCCCATCCTAAAAATGTATAAACTTATTGTCCTATTCCAAAATGAGTTTAACAGGGATGCAGAAATTCCAAAGATAATGTAGTTCATAGCTTTTTAGTAAAAATAGGTGTCTGGGTATAAGTGAGAGACCCACTATGTGCTGTTGATGAGAAAGAGGCTTTTCGAGTAGACTTTGGAGGTTCTGTGGGCTGGGAAAGTGTGACAAAGATTGCCCCAACAATTCTATTGCTTCCAGAAACAATTTTTGCTTAGGATGATTTCCACTTAGGCAAAAGGGCTCTTCTGAAATTGTATTAAGCAGGTCTTTAGCAGGTCTGCAGGGGTTCCTCCAGGGAGGCAGAAGAGATCAGAGCAGGGTAAAAACCCCTTTGATTGGGAATAGAGGCAGAGCCTGGAATCCCAGAATCTGTGGGCATAATATGGCTGCCACTCTTTAGTGTTTCCATCGGGTTCATGGTTGTGGGAAACTGGGCCAGCTCTTATGACTTGCTTCCTTCCCGGTGTGTTTGCAAGAAGCCGCTTTTCTGCCCAACCAAAGGAGGGAGGTGGGCTGGGTTTCTGAGTACTATGAAGCGGAGTAAAGACAGAAGAACTGTACTCTTAGGAGATCAGCTTCAGTTGCTTCTGCAGCCAAGACTCTGGGAACTCTGCCTGCTTTCAGTCAAAGCAAAATGTAGACAAATGCTGTCCCTCAGTCTTACAGCTTCTCTGTCTCTGAGATGATTTCCTTCCCTGCAGTGCAAATTTCCCTGCATCTCAAATTTTGTTGTGTTTCTATTTGCAAGAGAACCACTCATCACTCAGGATGGGGAGGATTTCAATGATGCAGGTTTTAAATAACGGGGCCATCCTCAGCTCCAAGTGTGTTTCTCATGCAACCCTCAGTGATGACAGCCGCTTCTGTCGCACTGCTAAATTTGTCAGCTCACAACCTATTATTTAGACTCAGTCTTAGCCAAATCTTGGTGTATCTACTGAGGATCTTCCAGACTTGAACAACTGAACTTAGAGAAAGCCAGGCCTCGTGGGCCCAGGATGGGAGTTCTCCCACCAACATTGGCATTGCTGCCTCATGAGATAAAGGAGGAATTGCACTGGGAGTTTGACTGTTTGCACCCGGTTACATTTGATGTAGAGAGCAGTCACTTGGATGGCTCCTGATGCGTCGGAGTGGGTGGGTAGAGAAAGTCATTCAGTATTGATCATCAAATACCATTAATAAAGTTCAGTAACCTCCTGTTGCTGGAAACATTGATTACACAGGATAAAGTGCTTGCAGATTTATAGGGGGTCACAGCATTCGTTACTGCTGTGAAGGTCAAGTTTAGAGATCTAGTGGTCTGAAATACTTTCTTCTTCGGTGCTTCCTCTTTCAAAATGCCTGGAAAGTGCCCTCCAGCCCTTGCCTTAGCCAAGCTAGCGCTTAATATGAGCCAGCAGCGTAACATTACCAAAATTAAGGTGCAAGCCTGCTTTTTCTTTGCCTTTTTGTGGTTTTGTGAGTGTTATTATTTGTTCAGTTCAGCCCTGTATTGAACAGGAAGACAACTGATATTCATTCATTTTTGGAGCCTGTGCTAATCAAAGAAAAACAAGAGGAATGAGGATGGGCTACAAACCCAGATAGGTTTCTACAGAAATTGTAGTGGGCAGTGCTTTTTGTAGTTAATTCCCTATGTCCTGATATGGTACCTTCTACAACAGCCCAACTTTTCATGTCCTCCTCCACTTGCTGGGCTCACTAAAATGCTTAACCCACCTAATGTCTCAGCTGGGTTAAATTCTCTCCTTTTTCTTTGTTTCTTACCCCTTCAGAGCCACCTATTTTTCTGGCAACTTTGAGTACTGAATATTGTTGTGTGTGTCAGAAACACTAAACGCGAGACAAACAGAAACCAGCTATAACACAATTTGTCCTGCTAATGGGAAAGCTTTGTGTACTGCTGTGTTTGGTTGGCATAAAGTCCATTTCCTTAAACATCCAGCAAACTTGATTCTTCTTTGTCTTGCACCTATGTCTGTGCTCACACTTTTGCAATGGGGGTGCCATGTACTTTTAAATGAAAACAGAGACATTTTAAGGAAACAAAATTGATGACACAAGTGACAAAGAAAAGGAGAACCAGGCTGTCAGTGTAGGAAAAAGAATTATTTATAAGTAGTTGGAAACTTGATATAGTTATGTCTGCAGGAAAATGTGGAGGATGTTTTGTCCAGCAGAAACATTTACTGAGCTGTAAGCTCAGAACAAGGGTCTTTACCTTGTACTGCTGCCTAGGGACCTGACAAAAAGGATCAAAATATCAACACTGTTAATTCAACTATTTTGCTGTTATTCCATCTTCCTCTCCTGCTCCTTCGGTGCATCCCCAGTGTTATCATTCAACACGTGAGTGGCATTATGGGCTATTTGTCCAGAGGTGGGACAGTCAGCCCCACATTGTGTGGGCTCTATCAACAGCCAGAAGACTTGGGAGCCCAACGAGGGACTCTCTGCCTGCCTGAATCTCATGGATTCACTGGCATGGCAGGTGTTCCCTCACTCAGTGGACCAGGAGCTATCAGCAAGGCAACAGGTAGATCTGACTTGGACATACCTGTAGCATTCAGGAGAAAAGCAAGTACTGTCTACCTGGAGTATCCGAGGCATTGAACAACACAGCAGGCGGCTCTGTAGGGCCAAAATGGGAACACCTGACAGCAATCAAGTGGTTAAATACATCTTTCTCAAGATAAGTTGTGCCTGTATATTTAATATATGACTGGCTTTTCGGAAACTAGATTTAAATACGAGCCCAACAAAGTATTTTTTCAGAATATATGACAGTTTGTCAGGGTGTAAGAAATATACATTCTAATAGACAAATGAAAATTTTTATTCTTAAATGAGGCAAAAACTGGCATGGCACTGAGCCAGTATGCTTCTGTTTCCACTTTATGAAATAGTTCATGGCTGAATTGTTCAAAAGCTCAAGGTTTGATTTGCCAAAATATTGACCATCAGTATTCCAAAAGAGATCCAAAATGTGTGGAGGTCACATGAATGTTGCTTGAGCCCAAGCTGCAAATACAAGCCTGGGTAAACCTCTACACAAGCACTCACAAATGGAAGATCATGTCTTCTCCACATTCATATATATTAATTTTCTTCTAGCGATCACTTATGATAAGCATTGTGCTGGCACAAAAGCCAATGAAAATGAAAGATTTGTTAGAGAAAAAAGCATCAAAATAGAAAAAGTAATATCCCCTTATTAAAATATACACATTTCTTGGCTACACGTAGTTTTGACAGGGAAACTCATTCCTCTATATAATATAAAAGAAACATAGAGGTATTTTACACAGTGATATTTCAGTTGCATTTCATAAAACTCAGGCTGGCTCTGGAATGAATAATTTATCCAATTAGACTTTTTTTTATTATTATTTTTAATAGAACCTAGCTGTCCTCATATCTATCTCACTAGTTTGAAAATTGAAATAATCCTATTAGAAACCAGGTGTGAGTGCAAAATGGGTGTCAATTTTTTTGAGAATCGGGAGGAAAATATCCTCAGGTTAATCACAGGTTTCCAAGCTGATTTTTGTTATTTGGACTTCATTTAATGCTAATGTCCAAAAACCGAGCGAGTTCTGCAATTTGTTGGTATAGACTCTCGACAGAAAATGTGAAGCTTGGCTGTGGCTGGTCACTTTATTCTGGCGATATTGATTCTGGTGCTACATTTGCTGCATTTACGTCTTCTTCAGGCCAATTTTGCTTTAGCGTGTAAATTGCTTTCATGTGCAATTCAGTAGGGGTTCAGATGGCTAAGAACAGGCTGAATTCTGTCTTGGATGTGACAGAATCAATGGAGATGTGAAAATAGCAGAGGAAAAATTTATTTAAATATGTTAAAATCTTGTATGTGTTTCCCACTTTTACTTTACAAATCAATACTACTATGGTTGCTAGGTATCTGGTGGAGGACTTCTGTTTTCCTCTCATCACTTTGTTTATAAGGAAAATTTCCAGACTATCTCATCCAGGAAGATTTTTTAATCTTACATCGTTCTAAAGCAATGCTATAGCTGAAAATATTTTCTTTCTGTATAATGCTTCTGGATAAAGAATTGCAAAGTTTATAGTTGTACAACATCTCCATGAGGAAAACTTCAAAATTTCACAGGTAGGGAAGGCATGGATCTAGACACATGAACAAGTTTGCATGATTAATATATTACTTAGTGTCAGCTGATCTGTGGTAATGGTTTCTGCATATGCTCATAAGAAGTGAAATTATTGGACTGAGTGCTCTTTTAATGCAGGGGAAAATGATCCTGAATTATCTTCCCTTTGTTATGGGCTGTAAGTATGTACACATACTTAATGGAGGTCAGATGACATCTCTGACTTGTTTGTGTGTTTGAGCCCTGGAGCACAAGAAAAGGAAATTACTGATCTGAGCTTGTGCAGCACCTGCAGAGAGCCCAGAGGTCCTGCCTTTGTGTTTCTAATCCCCTCTGTCCTCCCCACAAGAACATTAACTCTGGCACTAGTAGGAAGTTGGAGTCATGAGTTTAATTTTCATTTTGTTTAAGGATCACAAAAACCTAAGGGCACAGGGAAAACAACAATGACATCAATATGAACTAACAAACTAATCTTCAAACTGGGCTGGCAGTGCAAGACTAATGGAAAAGGAGGATCTGTGAGCTTTACTTCTGGCATTTCTCTCTCTGTAGGCTTCTTAATCTATTCAGCCTCTGTGTGTTGAGGTGGTGGACCTCCTATTCTTTTTGGGGTCTTTCACTGGCATTTTTTTGCTAATCACTCTTCTCACTATGTCTTGTTTTCAGATCAAATGCAAGTTCCAGAGCTTTCTGTTATATGATGCTTTCTTGTACTTTAGGCACAACCAAGCTAACTACCCCAAAATTTTAAAAGAATGTATGAGATATGTTCCCCCAAGCCTTGCTGCTCGTGTTCCCTTCCTTTTGGATTGATATATTTGCAGTGAAACTTTCACATTTTTTTCTAAAGCTTCTTCACACACAGAGAGAGAACCAGATCACTGGGTTGTGATAAGGGCTTACTGAAGATACAACCTTATAACAGAGGCCAATGTTATGTTTTATGTAGGGTGGACAGCTAAATACTCAACTAGCATCTTTGGATGCAGTGGGGAGAGGTGGTCACTATGTGGTATTTATGATCTGTTCCAGTGCAAGGGGGCTGGGAGACCTGATTGTGTGATGTGGGAGGGGATCCAGGGCATCCAGTCTGTCTGCAGCCATTGCCTGCTTGCATCCATCAGCTCTCACTGCCTTCTGAAAATCCATGCAGTGGGAATTAATAGTTCCACACAGCTCTAGTGACAGGTACAATTGTCACAGGAAAGAGAATGAAGCGACAATGTGGAAGAGCTCCTTTAAACAGCTTCTAATTAGCTCTGAAGTCATTTTCTGTCAGTGTACTAATTTGCAAAAGACATAGTGTGTCGGCAGTGCTCGTAAAACCTATTACCCACCTTCCCCCTACCCGGCACATTTGAGGACACAGTGCTTGCATTCCCTTGGTTCTCCCTTCTCCTTATATGTGGTTTGTTATTAGTTTTCATTGAGTCTTGCTGATATAAAAGAACACTAAAGCTATATTGGGTTTGTGTTGTGAGGCTTTGGTAGCAGGGGGGGCTACAGGGGTGGCTTCTGTGAGAAGCTGCTGGAAGCTTCCCCTATGTCTGACAAAGCCAATGCCAGCCGGCTCCAGGATGGATCCACCATTGGCCGAGGCTAAGCCCATCAGTGATTGTGGTAGCACATTTGGGATAACATAGTTAAGAAGCAGAAAAAAACCCTGCAGAATAGCAATTGCCGCTTTGGTGGGCACCTCCTGTCCAGCCAAGGTCAATGCACCACAGAAGCCTTGTTGTGGAGTCTCCTTCTTTGGAGACATTCAAAACCCGCCTGGACGCGTTCCTGTGTGCTCTGCTGTAGGCAGTCCTGCTCAGGCAGGGGGGTTGGACTAGATGATCTTTGAGGTCCCTTCCAACCTCTAACATTCTGTGATTCAAAGTCTCTCAGGTGTGTTAACTCTTGGAGAATTTAAGACAGGCATTGGATGTTTCCGTTGCATTTAGGATGAATCTTTTTGCATGGGCAGGTTGGAGAGATCCCTTTGTGTGCTTCCTGAGCTGTCAGGTTTTTAACACCCATAGAGCTCATGCAAAATAGCCAAAAATTCAGTACTCTCATGGCAGAACAACATCTCTCTATCTAAAATACGGTATCTCGTGGACAGTAACAGATTTTTTTAACTTGAAATCAAACAGTTTTTTGAGAAAACTAAAACCTCTGAACCTGAATTTTCATGAGAAACGAGTCTTTATGCCTTCTTTTCTTATTTCTGCCTAGTTGTCTGTAGAGCAGTGATCCCTCTCTGAAGAGACTGATGTATCTCCATAATTATGGCAAAGGTATTTTAATCTGGTTTGGTTTATAACTTGGTGGTGACATCCTGTGACCCTGCTGGCATGCACAGAAACCAAGGAATGTCATGCTTGTGCCACTTGTTCACACATTGCTGGGCTGAGCTGGGGAGGTCTTACCATTTGCCTAAAGCACTTGATCAATGAAGATTCTGCAGGGTGTAATGATCACCATGTGAAAACAGTCCTTGGCTTCTTCGAAGATTGGGGGCTTATCTCCAGTGTGTGATTTCTTCATTGACATCAGCAAAGGCAAGTGCGTGCACATGGGCTGTCTAGTGTCTTCATGTGGTACTGAGTTCTGTAAGCATCTGCCTTGTGCCCAGAGACCAAGGTTCATGTTACTGCTTCAGAAATCCTCAGCTTATTAATTCAGAGAGGAAAAGCTTTTAATGGAGGGACTAGAAGGACTGATACCAAAATAAATTACTTATTGGAGAGGTAAAATACTGAAATTAATGTCCCCAAATTGAAAAGACAAGATCTAACCTTTGTCTTCTCCATATGGGGTAACTGTCTTCACTGTCAGCCTTCAAAATATGCTGGAGTGATGTGTCTCTGGACTAAAAATGCCATTCTGGTGTTAAGAAAGCTGAAATGAAATCACGGCATCTCTGACAAAATGCTTGTTTTGGATTGACATTTTCACATTCAAAACACTTTGTTGGAAATTCCTCATCTGACTTTCTACTCAACTTCTTTACCTGCTCATTCTCGTTTACCAAGTCCTTTGATATCATTCCACTGAAGCTAAGGGTGTGCTTGGTGCCCTCCTAGGAATTTGAGCTACAACTACAACTGTACTACAGTGTGTCTTGCACACTGGCGAGTGAGCAGGCTCCGAGTTACCACACCTCTGTACAGAGACAGGTACATCTGAATCACTGTAGTGGCCCTTGGAGTGAACTCTCCCCCAAACTGCACCTTGCAGAAGTGGCTTTCCTCCCTGGCCTTCGCTATTCAGCCACGAGATGCACCTCTGCAGGGCAATCCCTGCATCTGCAGCGGCTGCAACTTGGGGCAACCACTGAGGTTGCAAGCTGAAAACCCTCTGTGAGCCTTGGTGAACCCCCTCCACCTGTCCCTCATGCCCGGTGTATCTTCCGTTCGTTGTCAGCGCTCATTAAGATCGAGGGCATCTCTCTCACTCGCTCTGTCTTCTCCGTGTCTCTAGTTTCACTGGAACGGAGTCAAACAGAGACGAATCCGTGCAAGGTCTGGAACGGATCAGCAGGTCAGCTGGGAATGCCTGTCAGGCAGCCAGCATGCTCCCTCCCTTCTCCCTGGCTTTCTTTTTGGTTTGTAGCTCTTCTGCTTTCTTGTTGCTATTGCCGCCCTCCCCGCACTCCCCCTGCCACACACCAAGCACCCAGACCTTTCCTGAGCACTTTACTTAATCCCCAGGATTCTTTATATAGGAATTAATCTTCTCGTCACAGTGGGAGAGCTCGGAGGGAGGGGGTACATTTATCTCTCCTGCTGAGGTCTAGAGTTGCATTGCTGTGATTATTGGTGGTAGCAGTGTGCATGTGTCTGGGGATCTGTGTTTAGCTTCTTCATTTCTTAAACGGCACAGGGGCAGCAGCAAGGCACGCTGGCAGCTTTGCTTTCCAGCTGCATCGTGTCTGCTGCTAGAAGGAGGGAGTGTGAGTGGGGAGCAGCATGGCAGAACAAGAAGCCAGTGGCTTGCAAGTCCTTCTCTCCACCCTCCAGGTAAGAACAGCTTGAACTAACAAGAGAGGCGCTTGAGCTTATTTTCCTCTTTAACTCACCGGCAGCAACTTGTTGGGCTGAGGGTGTTCATACGAGCTGGCTTGTCTCTAAAAGCATTGGTCTGCAGGAGTCCTGACCTGCACCTCCCACCCTAAAAAGCCTTTGTGAGAAGAAGTTTCGCTATACTGGGAGGCAAGCGCTGGCAATTACTGCGATGCATCAATCACTGAGCCCTGTCTGAGGGCAGGATCTCGGCTCCCGAGAACTCACCGCGTTCAGCGGGGGAGCGAGGGAGGTGTGAGGAACTGGCCGCTTCGCAATGAATGGGACCTGACAGCGCTGTCAGTCTATGAGAGAGGCAAGCCCCATCAGTGCACGTCGCTGCGCCGAGGGCTGAGGGGGACGAGTAAACAGATCTGCCTGGAAGCAGCAAGTTCCTCCCTGACAAATTGTCTTCACCAGAACCTTTAAGCACTCACGGGGAAGTGACGAAAACTCTCGAGGCTGAGATCAGTGAGGTGCTGGCATTGGGTGTGCTCAGTAAATGCTCCCAAGGAGCAGAGGGAAGGGAAATATCCCGGTCCAGGATCATACTTGTTGGACAAGCTTGGCCACAGGATGAAGGAGAGACATGTCTCCCTCTGCCTATAGGCACTCCCCTTGGTTTTGTTTTTCCCCAGCATGGATGCACTCCTCCTGGTCTTGCAGGAGCAAACTCCTAAGCTGAAGCATGAGCTACGCTATGAAATGAGGGTGTGTGTGTGTGTTTTGGGAGGGAGACTGTGCTTTCATAAGCCATCGCTTTGTCACGAGGGGTGGGCAGGAATGGCTTTGCCAAGATAAGCTATGTGCATAGAAAGCATCTTTTGGTTAGTTAGGGTGAAATGACAGTTGTCTGTACTTCTTGGCTGCCCTGAGCCCCTGTGTACGGTTGTGCTGACATGGGTCAGAGCCCTGTGGGGACGCGACTTTCGCATCTGAGGCAGCAGCATCCTCTGTCTGTGTCATGTGTTATCAAAACTTCACACACTGCAGAAGCAGAAAACGAGAGATAGAGTGTGTAAAATAGACTTAACCTCTTGGATCAACTCAAGGATTCATGTCTCCCAGCACTGTGTCTTGGAAGGCTTCAAAACTATAGTTGTAGGGTCAGATCAGCCTTGACATTTTTATCCAGGCTTATGTAGCTGTCAGCAACTTGTATTTCTCATATCATCGTCAAACCCTGGTTTGTTCTCCGTGGCACTCTGTGGCAGAGAGTTCTGCAGGTAAACTGGCACACTGCAAAAAATTGTCCTCCTGTCTTTTTTTTTTTCTTTTTTGGCAGTGTAACTTGCTTCCCTATGTTTTTTACAGCTTATTCAATGCATATTTTGTTCTAGATCATGGTTTTGCTGTATACAAGTTATAATCATTGCCCAATTACTGTGGATAATTGAGAGCTGAGGGTACATCTATTTTTTTCTTATGGTCTCTATCATTAACGGTACTGGTGCTTTTTGCATAATCTGGGAACTGAATTAGGCAAGGCCCAGGAAAAAAAAAAAGAAAAACTGGAAAACTGGAAGCTGTAGTTTAGAATTACATATGCAATTCATTGACAAATCTGCATGGAAGGCTAGAACTAGAAATAGTTAGAAACACTGCAGGTGAAGTAGTGGTACTGGTGAAATTGCAAAGTAGCACAGCATTCATCCCCAGTATTACAAAATCTAACCTTGGTACAAGACCTTTGTATTCAAAAATTCTGTACTCTCTTAGAGAAGAGCAAAAGGCTTTGTTGTTATATCTTCAATTAGATGCAGAGGTTTGAGTGCTAGAGGACAGAAAGTAAGTGGTCAATGACAACTACAACACTTGTATGTTCTGATTCACCTCCTTCCTCCACCTCTAGCAAAAGCATTACCAGCGTAACTGTAGTGCCATCACCTATCTCTGTTACAAAAATCAGGTGATAAAAAAGACCTTTACTTGACACAGTTGGAAAGCACTAGCCTGGGAAATAATAACTTTTGTTGATGTTTGCATTTGCTGATAACATCTCTCCACACTTATTTATTTGCTGCAACAGCTGTCCGAAACATGGTTGCTTTGTTTTTGTGTCCTGCTGGATTGTCAGTGCTGGTTCATATTCTTTTCTTGGGAACTAAAAACATGTCTGCTGCATACAGCAGGCTATTCTGTAGGATGTTACTGTGTACTTTTCATTTCCGTTAGCACGTAATATTGCTTTGTTTGCAGAAAGCTTTCAGGTGAAGAATGAGGGAACATTCAGCCACCAAGCCCGTCTCTATGAACCTCAGAATAAAACCATCCTTTCTCCTTCAGTTACTCCACAGCGCTCAGTTTCCACCTCCCTTCCAAGCACTGGCACAGGTTGTTGTTCTCAGTTAGATGAATGTCCTCACCTAAGATAGGGTTTATCACCTTCAGCTAAGGGAGTCACCTACCCCATCTCCTCCTGGCACAGACTCTTTTACTCCTGGTCTCACAGCCTGGCTTGAGTTAGGATGGTATCAAGCAGAAGTGAGCACTGTGCGCTTTGTAACCGAACTCCTGCTCTAGTCAAGGACAGAAACATATTTCGTTTCTGATTCTTCAAAACTGTTCTAATTGCAATGAAGGAGCATGATCCTCCAAAGACAGCTCAAACCCCTGAATGTGCAACCTGTTACAGATGTTCTGAAAAGTCACAAGGTGAAAAGCAAAAAATGCTTTCAAAGCACAGCTGTGTTTTGTCACCAAGATGTCACTGTAGGGAAGGCGTGACATTTCAGATCTCTGGGTAAAAAGTGCTTCATTGCTTACAAGGCACAGCTTTACAATGTGAATTTCAGTTTTAAGAAAAACCTCTCCTTGTCTCACAGATAGAGCAGAGCTCTTAGGAATTTACTGTAGTTTCTCATTTTGCTTCTAACACGGTTGCTGCCTTTGCTGTCTCTTCTTGGCTCTTCACATCCCATCCTGTTTCCTTCTCTTACTGTGAGACATCAACCTCTTCACATCCAGCTCTGTTCTGTCAAACACAAACAGGGAAGTACCCAGACCAAGGCTGGGCTGGTTACTCCTTCTCACCTTGCTCCTCAGTCACAGCATGGCTGAGATAAGCACCCTCCCCTTGTATACTTTATGATCGGGGCAAAAATCTGACATCCCATTTTACAGGCAGTCTCGCTAATGCAAAATCCCAGAGACATCTGGGATTAGATCTCTTGTTTATTTTGATGCCAGGAGGAGGTGTCTGGGCATTAGTTAAAAACAGCTGTTAGTTGCTAAGAAGAACAATAGAAAACTGAAGGCAGCATCTTTCATTGGTGTCCCAGACTATTGAATCCTTCTAGACTGTAGAGCACCCTAGTTCCTGCTCCTGGTTGTCTTGGCCCTCATCTCATTCCATTTCCTAACCATTCAGCTACATAAGAAGCATTTTGATTCTTCCCCTGCTTTCTCTCTGCTCTCTTCCTCGCTTGTCAGGCCCGTATGTGGGCCTGCCTTGGTTACCCCTGAGAACCTCTCCTCATTCTGTGGCAGCGTACATCGTGTCGCCTGAGGAGTCCCAGATTTCCTGTTGACTCTCGGCATGGTTTTCACATGCTTCCCGAAGCCACGGTCCTCGTTCAGATATTCTGCAAAGCTGGCAATCCCTGCGGCCGTTGGCAGATCTTTGGCTCAAACTGTCTCCTGCTACGTTGGCCTGCGCAAGGTTGTCAAATGCTATAGTTCAAAAGGTAAGAGGTGAAAATCTCGTGTATCAATGGAAGACATTGTTTGTGTACAGGGATTCCTCTCTGAATATCTGTGGTGCCCAGTAGGAAACAGATACAGGATCCACTGTTTGCTAACTTGAACCTCTCTACTCCTCTTTTGAGCTGTTTTGCTGGCTGGTTGACAAGGCAGTTCTATTGTTATCCTAAAGACAAGTGGGAAGATATCTATGCTGCTTCAGTGACAGTGGACATAAATGTATTTTGGAAAATGCTTTTGTCTCCCCTGCATCCTTGCACTTATTCTGTCAGCAGAGCTGCTGAGATTCTCGGCTTTGAGCAAAATAGATACAAAAGTCCCAGGAGCTGCTCAGCAAACAGTATGCCCACTGATTTGGGCTCGAAGTTTGCATCTGTTTTTGGGAGGCAGCTTGGCAGGGAGGGCTTAGTGGAATAGCCTTAGAGGGGACAAAAATCAACTTGAAACCAGATGGCCATTTTAATGTGATTCATTAACTGAATTTTACTGAGATTGTTGTACCTAAAGTGAACAGCAGTGGACTTAGTGTTCTCCTATGCCATACAAAAATTATTCTAACTTTGGAGCAGCAAAAGTAGTGTAGTTAGGGCAGTGAGATACCCGGCTATAAGGTTCAAGGGGAAACCCTTCACCGAGAAACACTGGGTGTTCCAGCACCTCTTCGGTGTCTCTACTGCCAGTGCTGCTTAGCTTTCATGAGCCTGTTTTCTGCTTTAACTGCAGAAGAAAAGGACTAATTCCCTGCAAACAATCCTATAGAGATAATGTAGGCACCCACCACAGCTGTTCAGCATCATTGCTTCTACCCATCTCAACTGTCATCTCCTCCCTGTCCAAGGAGAACCTAAAGTTGATCCAGAGCTCTTCCCTACAATCTGTGGCTCATCACCATGGGGCACTGTGAAGCAAGAAAGAAGAAATGAGTCTAACACCCATGCATCAACCCCGAATTCCTGTCAGGCCACAGAAGAAATATTGAGGTTTGGCACTCTTATGAACCAGCGCAGAAGACTAAAAGCCCTCAGAGGAATCTGAGGTACTTTGGACTCTACTGAAACCCCTCCACTGACTGAACTGGGACCAGAATTTCACTCTGTGTCCCCAGGCTGGCTGCAGCTGTTGCTTTGAACATGCTGCCAGCTCCTTGGAAAACATTTTCAGTTTGGCTATCCAGAGTTCCTTGTGACTGCATTAATGAGAATTCAGGACCTCAGGGTGTGAGATGTCCCCAGAGACTGACCAGCAACTATGGCTGAGCTGTGCAAAAGAGTGTATTGAAATCAGTCACAGAATCACAGAATGTTAGAGGTTGGAAGGGACCTCAAAGATCATCTAGTCCAACCCCCCCGCCAGAGCAGGATCACCTACAGTAGAGCGCACAGGAGCGCATCCAGGCGGGTTTTGAATGTCTCCAAAGAAGGAGGATTCCACAACCTCCCTGGGCAGCCTGTTCCAGTGCTCGGTCACCCTCACAGTAAAAAAGTTTTTCCTCATTTTTATGGAACCTCATGTGTTCCAGCTTCCATCCATTGCCCCTTGTCTTGTCAGTGGACGCCGCTGAAAAGAGCCTGGCTCCATCTTCCTGACATTCCCCCTTGACATATTTATAAACATTAATGAGGTCACCCCTCAGCCTCCTCTTCTCCAAGCTAAAGAGACCCAGCTCCTTCAGCCTTTCCTCATAAGGGAGATGCTCCACTCCCTTCACCATCTTTGTGGCTCTGCACTGGACTCTCTCCAGCAGCTCCCTGTCCTTCTTGAACTGAGGGGCCCAGAACTGGACACAATATTCCAGATGTGGCCTCACCAGGGCAGAGTAGAGGGGCAGGAGGACCTCTCTTGACCTACTTGCTACTCCCCTTCTAATACACCCCAGGATGCCATTGGCCTTCTTGGCTCAGCAGAACTTTCCATGTTGTACAAAGAAAGTGGGCTTTAATCTGTCTTCTGCTGTCCCTCATCTTGCCTAGGATAGCTTGTGCTTTGAGGACAAATGAGATTGTGTCATGAGCGTTCCTGGAGACTACTTTCGTCCTTCCCGCAGAAATGCAAGTGTGATGGGATAGTCATGTTGCTAGATCAGTTGAACGTAGGTCTGGAAAAATGGATTATAACCCTCTGCATCTGAGTTAATCATGTGTAAAATGGCTAATAATCCCACTATGCCTCACATCAGTGTTTGGGAAATCAGGCAATCAACGTTGGAAAAAAACATATCTGAAGTTCTGGTGACAACATGGCAAAAACATCAAGGCATAAATTAATAATTCATTTTCAGTGCAGGGCTTGGATTCTGTACAATAAATAATGCACAGAACCACATGGTAAATGATGAGGACAAAAAACTATATGGGATGATTTTCCAAGCAGCAGGCACTGTTCATCCTGAAGCAGAAATTTTGTAAAATAAAACAAGTTGTCATGAAATTAAAAAATGCAGCTGCTCCAGAGGGCCAAATGAAGGCTTAAAAATTTGTACTTCTCAGCTGTTGAGGGCCTGACTTTGTACTTGTGGCCAGGCTGTTCAACTTGGACTATCTGGGTGTAATATAATGGTACATTATGCCATGCCAAGCAGCTTTATATTGTGTATTTTTGTACAACTGCTGCATTATAGACAGAAATACACATTAAACTACATTATGAAGGGGGTATATGCATTTTTTTTTACAAAATTTATCTTTCACATGCAGTATAAAAATATATTCAAGCACATTTGCTCATCTATTTGTAAGTCAAGAATAGTTATTGGTGGCTATCTGGCTTCCATAGGTTTTTTGTATGCCTACAGACATATTTATGTTGCATTAATATTTTTATGTCAAGGGAAAATTTCCACCTTCTCCTTTCCTAAGTTCAATAATTTCCCTCAGTGAAATATATGAAGAGATGTGTTCATACAGACAGGTGTTTGCTTGAATAGATCTTGTTTGTGATTCTTTGTATAGCATAATAGTATTTTCAGAATATTATGCTGCATTTTGTTGTGGTGGTTCAGAGATCTTTTCAACACATTTTTCTGCTGGATGCATTGGTCCAGTCCTCTTGGTTTTATCTATAATGGGAAAAATGTTTGTGGTAGCAAATACATTCATGGACATCTTTGAATTAAAGTTTATTATGCTACATTTAGCACAAAGCACGAAAAGTTATTTGCATTGAAAAACGTGAGGGCTGATAGTGGTTAACTTCAGCAGTGTCTACTGACACCAGCAGAGAGTTTTCTGCTGTGTGTTAACAGGAAAAAATTAAAATTCATAAATATAGCAGGAATTTAAGAGATGGAGAGGGATTTTTTTTGTCACTTAGTCTGCGATTGCAAGGTTGAAAATTTCTCCTAGAATTGTTGCTGTCATAGGGATGCTGCCTCTGCGTGACCATTCCTGTTTGTGCCAGGATAAGGAACACAACATGTATCATCACTGTTCTTATGATAAACTTGGGGGAGATTTATGCCTCTGGAAGTGCGGGTAAAAGCCTCTCCTTCTGCAGGGCTCCAGGAGGAGTCAGTGGGAAGTGCAGAAGTACGACAGCGTTTGCTGGTAGCTCCTCATGGAACACGCCAGGCTCCTGGGAATAGGTGGGCCTTGTCTGTGCCTGTTAGGGTTGATGTGTGCGCACCTGAGAACCTCAGACCTTCACGAGTCTCCGAAAATCCCAAATCCATAGACATGCCATGTGCCCACCTACATCACTGGGCTCTGCCAGACTCTAGCCTCGTGATTACGTTCTTCTCACCAGACCGGGATAGAAAATAATTCCCTCTTGCCTTTCCCTGTTCTTTTAATAAGCACTTGACTCACAGACAGTCTATTTGCACCTGTTTTGACTACAGGGCCCAATGGGCCATAGGATAGAAGCACTGATCCATCAACTGGGACCATTCTGCATGCCGAGCTTGCTGCTCATCTCTTGGGCCAAGCAGGCTGATTTCAGTCCCCGGGGAATTGCGAGCCCAGAATGCGCCTGGAAATTGGTGAGACATGCTCCCTGAGAGGGAGCTACAACCTTCTCCAGGGAGAGCAAGAACAGTATGAAGCAATCTCACCAGACAGTCTCCCTTCTCCCCATTGACAGAACCAAGTTTGCTGCAGGAGGTGAGGAAGGAGTGTTGGGGGAAGCCATATGGTATGTTCTTGTACAACTAAATTGTCCAGCTCAGTTGACATACTGGTGGGTCTGGAAACCTGGAAGCTAGCTGTGCAACAGAAAGCACTACTGTGCTGCTCTTTTAGAAGGGACAGTTTAAGTTCAGAAAAGACAGTTTAAAGATGCTTTTAAAGCACACT
Organism: Trogon surrucura; assembly: GCA_020746105.1. Classification (NCBI taxonomy): domain Eukaryota; kingdom Metazoa; phylum Chordata; class Aves; order Trogoniformes; family Trogonidae; genus Trogon; species Trogon surrucura. The sequence goes on along the minus strand of CM036627.1, from coordinate 14,618,548 downwards.
CCATCCTCAAATATTTGTAGACATTTTCTGTTCTATTTTTTTTTTAAATCTGCTTTTTTTTTATGTTTGTGTGTTCTTTGTGAGAAGTAGACCCAAATATAGTCTAGGTGCATTCTTTGAGTGAGGATTCAAATCTTCAAGAACTGGAAAAATCTTTTGTCTTTTCAAACAGGGAAACAATTTATCTTAGTTCAGTTTTGGGAAGGAAAGTCTGATGTCATGAAGAATGCCCCTTAAAATAAGGGAAACTTGGTCACTCTCCTCCACAGGTCAATGGAGACACATCACATTCATATCCATGACTTTGTATTTTCTTTTGATCTGTTGTGCTGCTATGGCCTTTGTTTTACTGAGTGGAAGCCTACCATATTATAAAGAAATTAAGGTTTCAGAAATCAAGAATTTGTCATTGATTTCATAAGATGTCTTCCAGGGAGGATGAAGATAACATGGTAGAGATCCTTCTGCCCACAGGCGCTACTAAGCTGCAAAAAAGAAAATTAATGTTTTAGAACACCTATTGATTGATAGAATAATGTTTGCTTCACAAGAAATTCCATGGGCAAAGCTAAACCTCCTTCTCTTAGAGGATTTAGAGAACAGAGTTGGGTTTTTCTCCTCATGGTCTCTTCTGGAAGAACACAGCCTTATTTTCAAAAGGTGCTGTAGGTTGAGGTGCGATTAATGAGAACAGAAAACTTTCACAATGATTCTTATTAGAAAATCGAGTAATTCTGACACAGGAGTCCTGTGGGAGAAATAACTACTCTACCAAAGAAATCTTGTCTCTTTTTTTTTTTACTCTTTTCAATAAGGGATGCTTTGAAACCAAGACCTACATTCTTCTGACACTAGAGTCATGGAAGCACCACAGCATCATGTTTTACCGCAACAAACTGCTGTGAAGCCTTTATGCACACTAATTTTTGGTGTAATTTACAGGCAGAGGCTTCCCACTGGGCCCAGTGGGAATTTGATCCCTGTAGCAAGAAGACAGACTCTTCTCCCCTGGGCCCATCTGCTCCACTGCACTCTCTGCAACCTATTCCCTTCTTCTCCCAAGAGAGAATGATGGTGTACTGACAGCTAAGGCAGGAGTCCTAGGCTTTATTTCAGGACTGTTATAAACTCCTTCAAACTCATTTAATGTCTGTGCCTCCAGAATTCTTCATTTGCTCTGTCAAGTTAGGGCAAAGGGAGTCTTAGATGGCATAATTTCCCAAATCAAAAGGTTAAACAACATGAGCAGGTGACACTCATACAACCTGGGTGAAATCAGTGCAATGCCTGCTGTCCTCTGCCATCCTCTGTTGGATTTTTTTTTTTTATGGGATTCCTATTGAAAGCCCAAAGCAGCAGATTTACAGTGAAGATAAAGTTGGAATTCCATTTTATTCAGGAGTAACCTGGCAAGCAGGAGCGTGACAAGGAAAGATAGAGATCCTTCACAAGCAGTTTGGGTGAATGCCCACCTGTCTGTACTGCAAAGGAGGGGAGGAGGGAGAATGGTCCACCTGACCTTTCCCTATGATTAAAATGCTGATCTGATGAAGTCAGAGGAACAAACTGAACTGCCTTCTTCAACCCTCCATTTTTCCAGGAATAAACCAATGCCATCCAAAGAGAGACAGTTTCTGGAGAGGCTAACGGAAAACAGCATTACTGCCTTGATTTATGTGGCCTCCTCTCTGGGAAAATCTCCTGCATTTGAGTGGCCTCTCGCCCCACGCTGAAGTTCTGCAAGTGGAAGAGAGGTCTGGACATGACAAATGAGAAAGAGAATGTGTGCCTGGCTCTGTTTTTCTTTGACAATCTCTCTTCCCATAGGGCTAAGGTCATTTGATCTCTCCGTAATGCACAGGGATTTCAAGGGGACAGCTGGAAGCAGAGATGCATTAAAAAGACTTGCTCTCCGAGATGAAAATCATGCTTATTAGCGGTTTATTTCAAAGGCTCTCACAGCAGCAGCGGTATCAGTGACTGCAAACTCTGGAAGGTTTTGTCTAAAAGGTGGCTTTCTGGGAGGCTGGCTGATCAAACAGATGGAAATCTTTCTGAGTTTCCCTGCTATGTCCTAAACAAAGCCCACAGAGCACTGTAGAGCAACAGACCTCCTTGAGAACATGCTTAAATAAAACAGGACACGACAACTACTTTTTGGTGGTCTCTCCATGCTGGCAGTGAATGCAAACATTAGAGACAGACTCTGACATAGGCTAAACCTCTCATAGAATCACAGAATCTCTTTGGTTGGAAAAGACCTTTAAGCTCATCAAGTCCAACCATTAACCCAGCACTGCCAGGTCACCACTAAACCATGTCCCTAAACGCCAGGTCTGTTTCAGAGATCAGCTCATTGTCACATCGACTCAGATCGCAGTGAGACATGTGTGGGTCTATGGAGGGATGATGGTCCTTGCCTGCCAGGTCAGGGTGTGCTGGGTCAATGCTGTCCCTCAGACCCCTGTGGGCACAGCAAGTGTCAAAGTTTGCCCTGCTGCAGAAGCATCACAGTCTTACTGCACAGAGAAAGGCGTCAATAGAGTAAGAGCTCTCATTCATCTCTCAATTTGCAATGTCCCTGATCTACGTTAGCCTGGCTCTCAACTCAGAAGCCTCTGAAAGGACAGTGAGCTCGTATTTTTAAATTTAACTCCTGTCACGTTTTCCTGGAGCACAAACGCAGCAGTGGGTTCATTCACTGAGCTAATAAAATGCCTTTTAGCTTGACTGACCAGTACTTAGTCTGCAAGAGCTTCTGAGCTACAGAACTGAAGTAACAAGGGCTGAACAAAGCCCCCAACATAGAATGACAGAATGGTTTGTGTTGGAAGAGACTTTAAAGATTGGCTTGCTGCTGGTGGGTGTCTTCCACGGGGTGTAGACTAAAGATAATAAGCTATGTTACCTTCTAGATGGAAAACGACATACCCCTGTCATATGTTTTAAAAACTTGGCAGCCTTTTCAGAGAACTGAGGGCTTTGCTTTTAAGAGATTGCTATTTAAATATAGACAGATGGGTCTCAGTGATGCAGTTGAACAGATGTTCTGCTTTGCCTTACTAGTAATAATACATTGAATCATTAGAATTTTGAAACAGAGTTTGCTATTCATTATAGATGCTGAGTTTTGTTTGTTGTTTCATTTCTCACTCAGACTGGACGGGGAAAATAAGTTCATAATTTTCGCTTTCAGGTTCTATCTCTTAAAAAAATAAGCTGTGACTAACACGATTTATTAGTGGTTTGTCTGCATTACTCATACCTCAGTCACCATTATTAAGTGTTGATTAATTAAAGGCATTTTCAATGTTGTTCCAGAAACCATTTTTGAAAGTGAGGTGGATTGACAATAAGAACATTTGTCGTGACAAGAGAAAAGACTGGTGTTTTTCTAAACCAGAATGTAGCTTATAGTGATCCTTTTCTTCAGCCTGTACAAGTCAGTGTCAGACTGATGTGCAGCAAATGGGAGTGTTAGCACTGGAATACAGAGAGAAGCCCAGGCTGGACGTGGCATTATCCCAGGCAAGTATCAGGGCAGACTGAGAGTAGACACAGGGGCTCCGGCGGCTTTATCATGCCTAGCCTGATCTTGAACATCACGGAAAAGGTCAGGAGAGCAGCACCTTCGTTATGGCTATTTACTTCCACATACACATGTTCAAATTTGCTGTAGTATTAAAAATCCGTGGTTTTATTGAGAAACAAGTACATCTGGAAATTTTCCAAGGGTCTTCCAGACTCATTTGTACTTTGAGAAATGTAATTCCTTGGAAAAAACTTTGTTAACTCCCAAACATGCTGCTTCTTTGAAAGGAAGAGTGTTCTCTGGACCGGCACCCATAAAATCACACAAAGAAAGAGAGTAGCATGCTTTGTGCTGCTCTTTCATCGTTAGTAGTAGAAAAGAAAACTACAACTAAATGGAAACAGATCCCTCCCTATTAAGTTTGGGTGGTGGTTGTGTTAAGTAGCTGTAACAGAGTGACATTTGAATGAAACATTAATATTTTAAAATAGTTCAGTAACAGCTAAAGTAACATAAAATAAAGGAATAAATCCAAGAAACAGCAATAAACATTAGGTACTAACATGCAAATGGAAATCATTGTGCAAGAATGGTTAATGACTTATAGAAACTTACTAAGAGAGTGTGAAAGTCATATGCCTGGATAATTTTGGCATTAAAATAAAAATAGATTAAAAAGAGGAAAGAAGGAGTGAACAATATAACATTCAATTCAATCAAAATCTTTAGGTGTCATAGGTAACTCATTGTGAAATAAGAGATGAAACCTGAGAGAATTTATCTGCAGTAGAAATTACAGAAAGAACATTAGAAATATTCAAAGGAAAGTCTAAAAGCTTTTTGCAGAATACCACGTGTTTTGATTTATCTCAAAGTTTCCTCATTCTTTTAACACTTCCAATTTGACAGAAGCATTTTAAGGTTATATAATAATGTGTTTTACCAGTGGTTCTGTGTAATAAAGTAATTGCTCTATTAGAGGTGCATTAATGAGAGGACAAAAAGAAAGAAATAAAAGAAAGGAAGAAAGAAAAAAAAATCTTTGTCAATAGTATTCAGGATATTGCAGTCTATAAGGGCATAATTCCTGCAGAAATCTGTTAAGACATTTTATTAGTGTGACATAATAATGATGCGGGACAGACTTGATGAACAATCTTGCTCTGAATTGAAACCCCTTGAAGTCTTTGTGACAAAGAAGGTGAAACATCCTTTGAAAGAAGGTCAAGTCATGGTCCATGTGCTTCTTAATTCCTGTATCGATGAATTAAAAGTAGCATCTCCATTGCCTCTGAGCACAGGGATGAATCACTTCATAAATAGGGCTAGGACCCACTGTGGTGAGTAGCCTTTTCTTCTCCCAGTCTGGCACTGGGATTCTATGCAGGGGATAGGTCTTTTCTACTGCACCTACTTCTGGGAAGTTGGGAGGAGAAGACTGAAATCAGGGAAGGAAATCTTTGAACCTTCCTTAAATAAATGGAAGCAAGTGTGATTGAGAGCTGTAGTACTTCGGTGCACATAGTCTTTCTGCTTCATTTTGTTGCAATAACTAGCCAGGCTCTGCCACCGATCTTCTTTAGTAACGAGTAAGTGAATTTCCCACCTCAGGGTGATATTTCCCACCAGGAAAATAAGGGACAATGAATATGATCTTCTTGATGAGGGATGAAGTGGGGCAGGTGTTAATTAATATTTGTGAAGAAATCTGTGATCCTGTGATGAAAGGTGTTATGTTAGTGCAATTTATTGCATTAAATATAGTAAGATTCCTTGGCACAGATGATTTCCACCATGTTATTCACCAAGTTATTTTGGCTAGAGATCAGCTCAGGCCAAGCTGTTACATCTCAACACCTTCAGTGTTTCGAAGACTTTCAGATAGAAGTTTGGAATTTGCCCATCTCTGCCTTGGAGAAGTTCAGTCCCTCCAAGTGTAGCACATATCATTCGAGAAGAAGCCCGGAAGCTCAACAAATAGGAGCAAAGCCCTGTACAGAAGTTGGTTTTGGGGCACTACTTCTGCTCAGTCACCTGGATAAGCTGCTACACATTGTGCAGGATATGTAACTATTGACATCCAGCAGTGATCTGGTGTGTTATTCAAAAATTGTTGCAGGTTTATCACTCCCAAGAGCAAACAAGGATGAGGAAAAAAAAAGTACTTTCAGGTCACTGCAGGCTATGAAAAAAGCCACCCACCTGACTGTAGCGGGTCAAAGAGAGTGGCATTTTTTTATAATTATTTGCTATATTCCCTGCTATAAAATCCACAACTGCTGCTTTGGGCTGATGCAGAGAGCTTGGCTTGGTGTCGGGCATCAGCGGGAATGAAAATAGGTGGTGCCTGGGTAAAGGAGGTGATAGCCATGTTTCACAGGGATGTGCAGGAGCCAGCAAGAGCAACTCATCTGTACAGCTTGGGAACAGGAGCAAGAACTTGTTGGGCCACGTGTCTTGTTCTGGGAGGTCCCTTGGCTGCCCCGTGTACAGTTTGAGGGCTACGTGATCCCACACAGCTGCGAACGCCTTTCTCGCAGGATTAAAGAGGTCACTTAGGACACTACCCAGCAGCAAGGTCCTCCTCGCTGAGTCTTTAAATAGCCCCTTTCCCTTCCACATCTCCTTTGAGTTTCCTGGCTGGCTCAGGCCTATCTGACTCCTCAGCAGAGGAAATCCAGATTAGACCAAAGAAATACACTTACTGTTTGCCACAGGGCATGGCAACCTCTTTGGTGGTGCCGAGTATGTTTGGATGAGTGTTTTTGGAGCAGGACAACAGTAATGAGACTTCTTGGGATCCTTCTAAAGCTGGATGATGGTAGTATTCTATGCAAATGCTTCAGTAATAAGAAAATTTAGGCTGTAATCACTTTAATTTGAATACTGCTTTATTCTGAGGTTGCGTAGTGACATTTCAGAGAAGCCAGAACCCTTTTTTTCCCCTCAGACAAAATGATTTTTTTTTTTTCCTAAACCTCCAGGTATCCAATACGTTAGATAATAACTTTCCAAGGTGAAGAAATCACGGTTAGCTGGCTGAATATTGAGGATGAGGATGGAAACACACAGACAAGAAACTCTCCAGGGTATTTTGCTCTCTTATTTAAGTGTGAATTTTTAGCTCCACTTAAATTAGAAAAAGCAATTTACTCTGACAAGGCACAGAACATAAGGCACCAAACCTGGCTTCACAGTTATTGTAAGGCTGGATAGTCAGCTGTGGGAAGGAGATATCCAGCTGGCAAATCCATAACGCTGGCGGGGAGCGGCTGTGCCCAGCAGTTGGGTCTGGTACGCACCCCTACCTCACTGGCGGCAGAACATCAGGAGGGAGGTCTCTGATTTAAGCCTTAATACAGTTATTAGCAGCCCAATAGTTTCTAGACTTCTCAGGAGAGAGAGCGAAGACCAATGCTGCTCGGCCCCTAATGTACTCTTGATTTTAGCACGTATTAATTTTGCACCAGGACTTCTCTTCAATAAGGTTTGCATGCAGAGAGTGAGAAATCTTACTTGCAGATGCAAGTCTCATTACACAGACAGTTAGGCTTCTGAGTGCTGCTATTTGTGTGAGCAAATTTATTAAGGGTAAGAGAAGAAAGAAGGATGTATTTTGAACCATCAAGTCCTGCTTCCCTATTTAGAAACAGGCTATTTAAAAACAAATAAACAAACAAGAACTGGACATCATATTCTTTGATCTCTCTAAAAAAAAACAAGTCTGGAAATTTGTTAGCCCAGTGCAGCAATAGTTTTTCTTTTAAAACAGGGCTTTCCCTCCCCGCCCCGCTTCGTTAACAGTCACACAGCTTTGTGAGACTGTACTCACAATTAATCGAAGAGGACAATTGGTAGAAATCATGTTATGCATTGTCTCGCAGAAGTGACTTCTCTCATTTTGCATTTATTATTTTTGTGAGTGAAATATCTGCCTTGTATTTCTTTCCCCAAATAAAATATTTATTAGTTAATATCATGCTGCACAAATTAATGCTGTTTTATTTCTCTCTGGGCATCCTCCTTTTTTTTTTTTTTCAGCATTAATGCTTAAACTCACAGCAAACACGCTCAGTAGTTTGCATGTCTCATTTGGAGAAATACGTGCCTTTGGGCAAAAGACGTGAAAGCCCAGGAGCTACACAAAAGACTGAGTTTATGGGAAGTCTTTGTTTTAAGCCAGCACTAAAAGGGCAACTGTACTGATAGCTGCAGTCCTTCAGGTGGGACAGGAAAAACCCCACCCCTGTTGGATCTTCAAATCTTGCAGGAAACATCCCAGGAGACTTCCCTGACAAAATGAAATTACCTGTTACCGCGGCTTAGTTGCAATTTTATGATCGTCTTGAGTAAATAACAGGTTGTCTTGGCGCGTTCCCAGGAGCAGGACAAGGAGACAAGAACTCCTTCCCTGCCTAGTTGTGGGTCAGAAAAATAACCTGAGCTGCCTGTCAGAAGGATCTTGGGATCAAACTGTTGTCCTCCAAACCCGATGTCACTAACTAATCATTTGCTGCTGGTGATGTATCAATGACTATGCGCTGGGCTATTTTTTTATTCCTGGCTTTCTCCGTCCTCCTGCCGTTTATCTATGAGGAGCTTCAGCCAAGCTAACCAAAGCCCCGGTGTTTCGGGGATTAATTCCCAGAAAAAGCTCAGAGAGGAGCTATCAGCCGGGAGCTGATTAAATGCATCTGAGCTCAGCCCCGTGATACTCGCGGTTGGGTGAGAAAGACAGCAGGCTTTGCGGCAGTCAGGGTAAGAAGAGGGGCGCTGGCCAAAAAGTACAGCCATGCCTGATCTTTTAAGTGGTGGTTTTTGCTACTTTAGCCTTTGTCCAGCTGCAAGGCGTGAAAGGCAGCCACAGGCTGTTGTTAATAGGTAACAATTTGGCTCTAACTTTAAATCCTTTTAGTGAAATCCCACAGGAGGTTGGTGATTTTGTACTCTGACTTAAGCCTCTGGGAACTTTTCTCTGCTCTCATTCCAGCCATATGCAATGAATGCATCTTCATTAGTCTGTGAGCGTATAGATGTTGTATCTAACATTTGTAAGTGCTGGCAGGAATGGAAAATATTTAGCAAGAGGAATCTTACTTCTCTCCTTGCTTACGGTTTGTTCTTGAACAGTCAAGCATATCTTTCAATAAAAATAACTAATGTGTTTATTTTAACCAGAGCTGGCTAAGTAATTTGCATTAAAGAAATTACTCTATTCATCATTTTTAGATCAGGCACAAGTTGTGATTTTCTCATTTTTACTTACTGTTCAAAAAGATTTACTGAATATTTTTTATGAATGAATTTGTTGGCAATTCATCCACAAACAGTTCGGTATGAATATTAATTTAAACAGTTGATTCTAATAGATTCCAATGTCCAAATATCTTGGATGACTTTGAAAATCTGGAGCTAATTAGTCAAAATCTGAGCTGATTTTTTTAAACAGGCAAGTTGCCATCTTGCCAGACAACAGCGACTTCAGGGTTGTTTTTTTGGTATCTTGCTATTATAAATTGGAGTTGTACTCTTCTGCAGTATTGTGTATTATTCAGTGGTTCCACAAAAGTTAGTAGGAAATATATCAGAATTTGTAATGGGACTAGGTTTTTATCCACTGTTCAGCAAATGCACAAGTCATGCAATTCCCTCACTAGTGTGCTGGAGGAAAGGGAACAATGGGGCACCAACACAGTCAGAGCTTTAGGATTAAAATATCAAGAGTAAATACTCAGATAAAATATTTGGCAATATCACCCATCTCTAATTTGCACATTTTAAAGGTTGATCTCTCATGTCCCCTCAAGTTCTTTGTTCGCATGAGTCCCTGGATAAAGTGCATTGAAAGTCAGAGGATATCTTATGTCATCACTATTTGTGTTAATGGCTTAGGAAACCCACAATCCAATCAGTTAAAATAAACAACCCAGTGTAATAGGAGAATAAATCAATGAAGACTTCATTACTGAAACCTTAATGTGTAATCCATCCACCTACAGAGGAAAGGGATACTGAGAGGCAGCAAGACAAAACCAGAGGACAGTCTGATTGAGACAACCCTGATATTTAAAAAGGTGCTGAGAACAGTAACTCTTCCTGGAGTCAGTAAATTTCGTGGATACTCATCACTCCTGACAGCCTGCCCCGGACTATTAAGTCCCTACACTAAAAAAATTGTCAAGAAACTCTTGGGAAGAGAGCTCTGATTGCTCTTTGTTTGCTCTGGGAGACTTGAGACAGCTCAGGGCTGTGGACTAATGAAAAAAGACATGAATTAGCAAGATTAACACGTGACTAAAACTATACGTGTTACTGAGAAGTATTCAGAACTCTGACCCTGTTGCAGACTTCCCTCTCTGTGTGCCCCTTGAGGCAGTAACATGAATTTGGACCTCTTCTCTAAGGTGAGCGTGGCAATACCTGGTGAATCGAGAGTTACTGGATTTCATTAAAGCCACACATTCTGTTTGTCTTGGCTCTGAAAGGAGCAGTAATCCTATCACACTGAACCTTTAGATTTCAACACAGTTCATAAAAGGGCTGAACTTTTATGCTCAGTGCAGAGATCTCTGCTTGTTGGGTTAATGTAGTAATGAATAGAAACAGCAGGCTCTCGCTCTGAGCTTGGGCCAGCTCTGAGACAGGGATGAGACAGGCTCTTTTCCTGTGGATTTTAGCTAACAACAAAAGTAACGTGGGTCTTTAGAAAGTCAGCACTGCTCACAGACCCTCCTCCCCTGAGTCCCCCATTTCAGAAGTGATTCTCTGCCTGTTTGCTCCAATCTCTCATCCTCGCCTGACTCCTCTTTCTTCCTTCCCTCCCCCTGATCACATCTTGTTCTTTTGTTTCATCCCCTGCTGATACTCTTGTCCCTGTTGCTCATTTATGCCAGCGTGAAATGTGTATTTGAGCACTTAAAGTTTGGTAGCACTGGTAATTGACCAAAACCCGTATGACTGGAATTCTGGTTCTAAGAGATTTTGAGTTCGTTTGTAATTAATAATTATGATTGAAAAAGGAAATCTAGGAACACATAATGTTAAGGATACAGAAGTTAGGAAACATGAGCACTAATTTAGATACTGCATGCAGAAGATGGCACAGATAATTTACCAATACAGAAGGAGATGTGGTGGAAGGGAGCTGCTGAGCATCCCACAGAGATCTGTGACAGAGCTGGAAACCTGTTTCTCCAAGCTGAGAGTGACCTGTTCTGACTGTGAAGACTGACCATTTTCCTGCTTCATTTCCACATCTCACTCAATGCATATATATGCATATAACATATATATACATATACACACACATATATATATATAAGATGAATATGCTATAACAAAGGAGGAGGAGGTATGATGTGCAGCTCCCTACACAATCCTCAGCACTGTGTCACCTTGTGCTGTGATTGTAGCACAGATCCACTGGAAAAAAATATGTCCATTTGCATTAATAGTCATTATTAGAGATCTGATTAGATTTCCCTAATATTCCTTCTAGTGCTTCTTTTTGCTAGGTGTTACTTCTCAGTTCCTCATCTGAACTATTCAGCTGCATAATGTTAAATACGTCAGGGAATGGTTAAGTCAATTTGGCTGGTAAAATGCTCCCATATATCCATATATATGCTCCTTACTTGGTCTTGATAAAAAATAAGTTTAGGGCATCCTTCTGCTCCCCAAATTCCAGGTTTCCAAGTGGCTGCAAAGCTACAAAGACAGGGGAGTTTTCTTGTAAATGAGATTAATATATTCTTCAAATGCCAGTAATAAGGGTTGCCATCATGGAAAAACCACTCCACATTTAACTTATCTTTGTGATACTGCATTTCCTCAGTATTGAGGTAGCCAGACCAAACAAAAAAAAAAAGAGAGATGTAGTTTAGAATTTAGATGTAAATTGTGTAGAAATCCTACTGTGTGCTAAATATTGTGTAGTATGATCAGTATGCCTGTCAGAGGCTTTTAAAATGTACTATCAATATGGTTCCACATATTCCCTGTCCAGATGGCACAAAAAGTACTCAGTATCCAAACAAGGATCTCGGTGCCTCTGCACTGCATGATGCACTGCAGCCCTGTGTAGCATGAATTTCACTCGTTTCGACTGATCGCTAAATTTGGTGTATTTCCATTTCAGAGCTCCCGTGACAAGGAAGTCATCCTGAATATTCTCAGTGTCCTCACTGACTTGCTCTCTCTGGGTAAGGAAGAAAAGTTCTGGGGCAACGCCTGTGGGCTAGGGGCAGAAAGGGGACCCTCACATAATTCAGTGAATTCATACCTGCAGAAACTTGGTCAGGTGTTTGCAAGGTGAACAACACATGAATTGAATCTATAGATCAGTAGTCCTTTCTCCTGTGTTTGGAAAACTGAAGTTTTTCAGACAGCTAAAAAAAAAAAGAAAGACCCAGGGAAAGTCTCCATTTTTTTTTATTTTAAAGGATGCCCATGAGTTTCAAAGTTTTTCGTAGTCCCTGGCAGTCAACGACCTGAAATATTCACCAATGCCATTGGAGGGAGAGACAGGGAGAGGATCCTGACTTCCCCAAGCACAGGGACTCTAATGGAGACAGTTCAGCGTCTCCCCAAAAGGCACCGCCACCTCGGGGTTGCAGAGGAGGCACGTTGCTGCATGAGAAAAAATAAGTGAGTTGGAAAAAGAACGAAAAAGTAATTAAATTTCTTTTCCTTCCTGCTCCACCTCAAGAAAATTATTTTGGGCTCCCCAATTCAAGAGAGACAGGGACCTACTGGAGAGAGTCCAACGGAGAGCCACGAGGATGATTAAGGGACTTGAACATCTCTCCTGTGAAGAGAGACAGAGAGCTGGGGCTGTTTAGCCTTGAAAGGAGGTGGCTGACAGGGGACCTTATTAATGCATATAAATGTCTGAGGGGTGGGTGTCAAGGGGAAGGAGACAATCTCTTTTCAGTGGTGCCCAGCAATAGAACAAGAAATACTGGTTTAAGTTAGAACGTAGGAAATTCCACCTCAACATGAGCAGAAAGTTCTTCCCTGTGAGGGTGCCGGAGCCCTGGCACAGGCTGCCCAGAGAGGGTGTGGAGTCTCCTTCTCTGGAGACTTTCATGCCTGGATGCGTTCCTGTGTGGCTGCCCTGGAGGATCCTGCTCTGGCAGGGGGGTTGGACTAGATGATCTCTAGAGGTCCCTTCCAACACCCAACATTCTATGATTCTATGATTCTCGACCCAACTGAGTTGCTGAGCTGCAGGGCCTGCACCACTGAATGCTGAAGCCTCCTGCCTTCCACACTGCTTCGAGGACCACCACAGACAATGCGTGTCCAGCTGGGCCTCTCTTTTGAAGCCCTGCAGTGGTGTTCCTCAACTAGATGGAAGGATTGCCTACATGGAGGATAGGAGGTCCTGTCTCCTCTCCAGGAGCTGGATGTGTGGCTTTCTCTAGCCGTCAAGCCTAAAGATGCTGCTGAAGTCGCCCATGGATCAATGTTTGTTGACATAGTAGGGCTTACAGGATTAGAGTGTGGTTTCTTTGGAGATCTAGCTTTGTTTGAAAGCTATCTTCAAATCTTCCCTAGGATTCCTTTTCATTTGGCAGAAGCTCATTGCTTGTTTAATTTCCAGTACCTAAGAAAAAAATCACTGAGCCTTCCGCTCCTTTGAAACCTCTTGGTGTCTCTGCTTATCCCTCTCTGCTGCATTTCAATGCACGATGAAAAGCTGCTGCAGGACATGGGTTTGTAGCAGAGCACACAGTTTGACCATGCAGCCATTAGCTATATCTCCGGGCCAAGGGCATCTGAGATCCATCATCAATTCTGTGAATGCCCTTTGGTTTATAGTAAAAAAAAAAAAAAAAGTAGAAAGCCATGGAAGCTTTGCATGCTTCATATAGGGTGCGGGAAGGGATTCTCTGAGCAGTGTCTCCTCATTTTTCTAGGGACTGGCCGGAGAATCCACTACGTGATCAGCAAAGGGGGCAGTGAGGCACTGCTGCAGGCTCTTGCTGCTGCAGCACGGACCGAGCCACCCAACCACAGCATCCTCCTGCCCCTGCTTCGGCTGCTGGCCAGGGTCGGCCAACGAGGTATTGCTGAGGGGTGAGGGACTTCTTTGGGTGGGAACAAACTGTTTAGCAGGGTCTGTTATGATAGGCCAATGGGTAATGTTTTTAAATTAAAAGAGGATAAATTCAGGCCAGATGCAAGGAAGAAATTTTTTATAACGAGGGTGGTGAAACACTGGAACACGTTGCCCGTACTGGTGGTGGATGCCCCATCTGTGGAAACATTCAAGGTCAGGTTGGACAGGGCTCTGAGCAACCTGATCTAGTTGAAGATGTCCCCGTTCACTGCAGGCACAGCAAACTTTTAAAGGTGCCTTCCGACCCAAACCCTTCTATGATTTGTATGTGGTGACTCTAGGTAAATACCAGGTGACTCTAGGTAAATCCCTGTTTTCAGTGAGAATAATGCTGATCTAACTCATTGATACGTTTGAATATCTTTGTTATGAGGTCTTGAATTATAAGAGATGGTGCAAACATGTTCATCAGCACTGCTTTAGAGACCTGGTCTTTGTAATAGTTTGATCCTTATTTGTTTTTCACAGATAGGAAGTTTGGGCTGAAAGTGCAGAAGGCAGAAGCGACCGATGTAATACTGAGCTTAGCAAGAAGAAGCCTGGGCCACCACCTGCACCTCACCCACTGCCTCTGGGTCCTGCGAGTTTGTGCTTCTAATGGTGAGTGCCTGGATTTTCCTCTTTTGCTCTGTGTGACAACTGCCAGAGTTCTTTTTCAGTCATTTTAGTTCAAAGAAACATCGTTTCTGATTAAGGTTAGTGCCTGCATGCACTGCTAATATATAGAATCAGGCATCAAAGCCAGAACAACCACAGGAAGAGGTGCTCCCCAAGGGTCCTATACACCCTTTACAGTGTATTTCACCTGTGGGCTATGAAAATAAAAGCACTGTAGTGAAAAATATTCATGGAAATAACCTCCTATTCTGGAAGATAGATAGCCAACTCCTTTACTCTGAAACTTAGGCACCTTGAGTCTCTATGCACTTCCCATCACCATAATAGCCAAATGTCTCACTATTGTTGATTATATTGATCCTCAGTGCAGCTCCATGAGGAAGGAAATCTGGGTGTAGAAACAGAGGCAGAGAGAAACCAGTTTCTCATCCAACATCCCTCATGAAGTATGTATCAGATCCTGGTTCTAGTAACTCCTCTCATGCACTCTCCCAGCTTCTTTTTTTTTTTTTTTTTTTTGCTTGGTAATGCCCTCATCTTAAATGATTCAAGCAATTAGATTTTCAGTATTCCCTCCCAGGATCATTACAGATTCCTACAGGCTTTCCCTGCTATAGAGCGCTGGGTCAGTCAGAATAAATTTCCCTTTGCTCACTCTAACCCTTCCCTCTCCTTCCCCACATCCCTCACCCAGCAGATAATTCTTGACAGCCATCCTGTCTGCAGTCTGCTCCGTGCATCCTCAGATTTAACACTCCTGGCACCCAGCCCTGCAGGTCCCTTCCATCTGTACAGGAGCTTGCTTCATGCAATGGGCTTTCTCAGGCAAACAGCCAAGCCTCAACATTCAACCCCTCTCCCTGAGATACGCAGCATTTGAAAGGCTGAGTGTGACTGAAAATGCAGCCAAGGCCAGAAGCTGAAACGTGCCTTTATTTGGGTTTCACAGCTGTGTAGTGACCCTGTGCTGCCTCCCACCCAAAATGCTGATCTGCACACTTCTCTGCTCCTTGCTTCAGTGCACCTGCATCCCAATTCAACTGCAGTTTTTGCAGAGGTTTTAGGATGCATGCGGCAACCTGGCCTCCTTTATGTTAATGTCACCCCAGAAACCCACCTCTGCTTCTTTGCTGGAGCATCTCTGTTACTCTCCAGCACTCTCCAGATGTTCTGCCCCTTCCAGGAGTAACACTGAGTCTGTGGGCTCTGTGGCCCATCTGGGAAGCTGCAGGAGAGGTTAGGTGAAGGTCTGTATGGATGTGGTACCAAACTAGAAGATTATATCCTCTCAGCCTTAAAAATTATTTTTATGGAGTGGAACTAAAGAGGATCCAGAAACATATAAAACTCTGAGAGTGCTTAATCATGAAAGCAGAAAAGGTGAGTCCTTGTCACAACCCCATGCACCAGTTCCTTGCTCTGGGCTGCTCCCTTCACAATCACTGCCACCAGTTGTCCGTGGCAGCCTATGTCCTGCTCCGAGGGAGGATGAGTTCAAGCAGCCTCGTCCACCGCCCTATCTCTAATGAATTACCCAGCTAGTGTGAAAGTAACTGGCAAGACTTACAAAGCTTTCCATCACAGGACAACTTGGCGGGGACACGGCAGGACTGCAGGAGATGATGGGCCCTCTGGCAGCTTTGTAATGACCGCTGGGAGATATTTACAAAACAGCCAAAACCTAGCAGTGGGCAGGCAGCCAGGTCTCCCTCTGGCTGCTGTTGATTACTGATCCTTTCACCCTGTTTGCTTGCATTTAATATTTCAGGGCTGTATTCATCTCTACTTTACACAGAGATCCTGTCTCATAGTGGAGAGGTCTGACTAAACAGCTAGTTTATGCATCGAGCAATTTTGAAATCAATGGTAAAATCTATCTATAAAAGTTCCTAGTGTGTTAGCAAGTGAAGGATTAAAGGTAAAATTGGCCTAGCTGAAATCAAGCTGCATTCACAAGCACTGAAGTCCCCCCAAAACTGCTTCCATACTGCTGAATAACAGCACAGAAAGAAAACTCTGCCCTCCATGCCCCTCTGAAATAAATTGTCCTCATGGAGTTGCCTACAGGAAACGTGTGACGAATTTGAACCCTGTTATTCTGCTGGGAGATGACCCTATTTAACTGCGATTTGTTCTCTGGAGATTACAATATTTACACAACGAGGGGCTTTGGGGAACTCAAGGAAGAACTGCAGGACTGTTCTTGCATCTAATCTTGGCTCAGGTTGTATCCACAGGCAGCTTTGTGCTTGAGTTTCCGTGTTTGTTAAATGACCTGTGAAATCCAGTTAGGAGCTCGGAGAAATCTGCTCACAGCCCCAGCATCAGCTACTCCCTACCCCACATCAACTATAGACACAATATTGCAGACTGCCTGCTTCAGATCTGACTGCTTTTCTCTTTTATTGGCTTAGTTACCACAGGAACTACACTTGGCATCAATGGAGCCATGGAGCTGCTTTTCAAAGTCATCACCCCCTACAGCAAGCGACACGTCAGGACAGTCAGGTAGGCAGTAGCCCCAAGGGAACTCATCTTTTGAGGACAGCAAGAAATAAAATTTTGGTTCCACTTCAAGAGGCAAAGAAATCAGAAATGCGTGCACAGTTTCCACTCACTTCAAATCTGCAGGTTTTTTTTAAGAGGCAGAAATAGTTCCCCGAAGGAGATATTAATGCCATGATTCATCATATGATTCATGCTGCTGGACATTTATTTGTAGTGTAGCCTATATGGTGATGGCAGTTTGATTGCAAGGTATTGTGCTTAATTTCCCAGTCAGGACTGGATTTTGGGAAGCATGTGCTGGCAGCAGACCAGCACCGCTCCTGCCTACCCCTTACCAAAAATGTCCTGCCACCACAGGCAGGTATTGTGGAGTCGTGGCAGTGCTGCCTCATCTTCCTTTTGCAGACAGATGCGACCGGGTCATCATTACGTTGTTGAAGCATGACAGTTCTTTCTAGTATTAATCTGGGTCTGCTTCAAGCCTATCCCAAATATTTTGGGTAGTTTTTTCTTGAAGACAGCAAGTCCATTTTATGTCTCCATTTTACTGCTGAACATTAGTCCCCAAGATGTCCATTCTGACCAGATGCCTTTCAAGGCAAACTTTGTAATGTGGAAAACATCCATAGAAGGACATAACACATTTCTGTGGCTTGTTCATTACAAACAGAAGGAAGAATTTACTGCTATGACCTGCACGCACGCAATTGCATTTGCTTAAGCAACACAGAACCTGCCAGTTCTCCTGCTTAGATGTGCGATGTCTTGTGGAGCACATAGTCCCGACATTTTCATGCATGTCTGGGCGAGGACATGGCAACATTTGGTCAGCTTTGGCTTCTACATGGCCCTGACATGGGAGAAGTTCATGGCTGGTGATTACTGAGGCAGTAGCTTTAGGCTGAGCATCGCCTGCGGGTGACAAGTGGATGGACAGACGCGGCACAACAGTTTGACCACTGCTTGCTTAGCTGTGGTTGCAGTGGGGTCAGCCACTCTGGATGAGGGCACCAGTAAATAATGTCCATCCTGCTGTTACCATCGAAGACTGATTGATACCAATTCTCCCATTACTGCCAGTTACACTACACATTGCATGGAACAGAATTTGAATTAATTTCCGCTAGCCACAATTGATGAACTCACACAGGATCACGGGGAATTTTGTGCAATGCTGCTTGTCCATTTGCTGTTTCTTCTGAGAGAAGTGGAAAATCTGGTATCTGTCATACTTTTCTAGCCTGGCTTTTTGCTGAGATTCATTCAGAGATGCAGCTAGTGCTGCTGAGGGTTCCTGAAATGTAGGCTGTAAAGTGGTCTAGAAAACTCACTTCTAAGCAGAATGGAAAAGAAATGGCCAACACAGAAACACACTACTTTTGATTGCAATGATTCCAGATTGTCAAGGTGCAATATTTGGTTTTTTTTCCTTTTATCTGATGTACAAGAATTATTCTGAACTCTTCTGTAGACCTTTTTTTTTTCTATTTGGGACTCAGACACACACACCAGAGAAGGCAAATTCAAAATTTCCTTCAATAAAACTGCAGTTTTATTGCTAATAAGCTATTTCATTTATTGCTGAAAAGCTTGGATTTATCTTCCTTTTGAAAAAAATATCTAAGACATTAATTATCATCTACCTGAGCTTCCTCATTGCTAGATCAGTTTCCTAATTTCCTTTCTTTCCTAAAATATTTGTGCTCTTCTTAGAACATATTTGTAAGGATGTTCAAAGGGAGGATAAAATCTTCAGCGCAACTTAGCTCACAGAAAAAGGTAATTTAGTTCCCATCCACATTTGGTTTAAAGAACAAGAACCATAAATCAGCTGAAGCCCAGTGGCCACTCAGCTGGCTTGCCCAGGGCTCAAAGCTGCTTGTTTCGTTTAATAACTAGGAGCAGCTGAGAAGGTCATCAATGGTTCTGTGGAGACTGTCTGTTTTACATCAGAAGCAGCACGCAAACCTGTTTTGTTTTAAAAAAGATGTTTGCAACCTATTTAAAGGCACTAATTCCACGTTTTTTCAGTTGGGACTGTGCTTGCTTGCAGTCTGTTTGGAAGAAGTGCTCTTACTGGGGAAAGTGGCTTCAAGAGATGTTGTCTGTAAAAATTTATGTCCTAAGACTAGATGTCTAGACTGTAGGGTGGGTTACAGATCTTCTTTCCCAGCATAAGTGAATGCTTCGGATAGCTGTGGTCTGAAAATCCCAGGCATCTTTACAGTTCATCAGAAAACAGAGGTGGGTGCATGTGAAAATGTCTTTCTATTATTTGAGCTGCTCTAGTTAAAAGTTTGTAGGGTGACTCAGGAAGAAAGCTTATAGATGGGTTTTCTGAGGTGGGGAGAAAAGAGTAACAAGTGGTCACGTGCTTTGTCTAGTTCAGCATGTGCTCCTGGTCATCTGACACTGGTGTAGCTCTTCCCAAAGTTGTTGTGGCTATGTTGAAATCTGGAGTGGGTTATTTTGGTGTAGTTAGTTGGTCACAAAAACACGTGCCTCTTTTTGGCTCTCATCATGGAAATTGAAGAGAACGCTGGTCTGTAACCAGCCTGTGGGAGAAAACTCCAATGTCCTCCCAGCAAGCCTCTGGTTCTCCTTTTGTGTTTGCTCTTGATACCTTCTCTCCACCTCATAACTATGTGCCACCAGGATTTGCCTTGCTGCTGGGAAGAAACAGCCGGCAACTGTGGGGGCTGAGATTACCCTTGCTTTTTGATCAGCTGCCAGGAATGCAGGACTGAAAATGCACCACTTCTCTTGTGCATACACCCGCATTCTCCTGTCCTGGGCAGCAGCAGGACCAAGGTCACTTTAAGAATCTGCCCTGGAGAGTGCACTTATGAGAGCTATTTATTTAGCCAGCTAAGATGTGGAAATAAGATCCATAGTTCTATTTATTTTTCCCAGTGGCAAAGCCCTGGGTTATTTAGAAATAGTCTCCCATGCTCCAATTGACCTTCTCTGGGTGCATGCCAAGTAGCTCTGATTCCCCTGAGACTGTGACTCATGGACTTTATCAGTCTTAGTTAGGCATTTGAGGTCTTCAGGTTGCTGATGCCATAACTGTGTGGATCTTTCCAGGACAACCCACATCTGAAGTAAAAGGCACATGAAAATACATGTAACTCACTGAGATTTAGAGAACTCTTGAGTTAAGCACTGTGATGTCCAAGTGAGATGGAGACTCTAAACTGTCTTGCCCATCTTTCATGATGCTATGATGCAGAGAAAGCTTTCCGATACCTTTTATAGGGGCAGTTTAAAATACAGGCAGAGGATGTTCCGTTTCTCTTGGTTCTGTTTATGTCAATAGCTGGGATATCTGATATGAGTGTGTGTGGGATGCTCAAATCTTCACTCCATCAACACCTTCTCTAATACAACATCCCTGGTGCCCTACTCAGTGCAGTGGTCCTTGCCCCTTTCACCTTCCACCTTACTCTCCATATGTTCCGTATCTTCTACCCTTTTGTTTTCCAGTGTCTCTTCCAACACCCTTGCTCATTTTCACAACTAACCTGTTCTGAGAGGTATTTGGATGTGTTGTGGGCAGCTGGATGTAGAAGGTGAGAGTGTCAGATGTTTGCTTTCTCGCCAACCGGGAGCTGGGTCTCTTGTGTGTGACTCTGTCTCGAGGTCGCCAAGCGTTAGATATCCTCTCCAGGCTGCTGGCATGTCAGACCAATGGCTTTGGAGGCTGTACACTGTCTGTGGCTACATGTTGTGCAGTCCTCTTCTAGGACTCCTCAAGTTGAATGTAGACTATCAAAATGAGTCTAAATAAATAAATAGTAAAACCTCCAAATCGGGACCTATTATTCTTCCATATGAGGAAAACATGTGTTTTAGAAAATGGCAAAATATGGTGTCTCTTGTGTCTGGGTCATTTCCCCTACTCCATTATTTTTTCTGTTGTTAAAAAGTGGTCAGGCAGTCTTATTTCTGCAGTTTTATTAAAAGGAGTTTTGAAAGTCTTAAAAAATGTCTTTGTCTCCCAGAGATCTTTGAGTACAACTATTTACCACGCTGAGCGGAGCTGGCTAATGGTGTTTGAATAAGCCTCGTACGAGATTGCCACAGGAATGAGTATTCATCAGAATTAAAAGCTATCTTTCTGTGAATATTCACAAAACTTGGCTTTCTGCACTGGGCTGTTCCAGTAAAGTTTGACTACTTAATTAAAGTGGAAAGCGAATAAAAAAGGTCTGGGAGTGGTGCCAAATTAATTCAGTAGAAAATGCGATATGCAGAAATTAACTTGCCTTTGCTCATGCCCAGTGTTGCCCATTCTGACACTTGATCACAATTCTTCCTGTGTTTGCTGCTTGTTGGGTGGTCCCAGCTCCTCAAAAGCTTGCTGATAATCTCCTTTTCCATTACAGGGAGGAAATCCTTTCGTGTTAACTCTTTTTCATCACATACTAAGTGAGGCGGGGGAAGCATGTTCTCTTCACCTGTGTTAAACGTTTGCCTCTAGAAACGAGGTGGCTTGGAAGTATTTACTTCTCTCTGAGGATGAGTCTGGAGCGGATAGTGTGGAAGCAGCATGATGGGCATTTAAGGCTGAATCAGGTAGATGGTTGCTGACAGAGACTTAGAAAATGGAGTGCTCTCCAGCTAGTGTCAGGGCTCAAACCCCAGGAGGAAATGAGACCACCACATGTGTCTTTTCTTCGGTGATGTGTGCTGAGGGGTGATTTGAGGTGGAGAGTGACTCATGAATCTGAAACATGGAAGAATAATGATGACACTGTTTCTGTGGTCAGGAAGCAATCCCTATATCACATACTTCTGTCACAATGTGAGCTGAGAGTTCACATTTATTTTTACTCATTAATGTGTTGGGGTTTTTTTTCTTATTTTGGTTGGGGCTTTTTTTGTTGTTGGTGGTTGTGGTTTGTTTTGTTGGTTTTTTTTTAAACTAGAATACTGAAAGTAGAGCTTTTGTAAGTGAAGAGAGGAAGGTCAAGGTGATCAAGAGAACACACCTAAACCTAAAAACCTGAACCTGACAGGTCCATCTTTAACCAGACATTGTGTCAGATTGACCAAGGAGAATATGAAAGCCATGAAAATGCTGAAGAGTTAAGAGGCTGTGCATAGCCTGAAAATAGACCTTTAATATACAAATTACTCTTTTCTATAAAATCTGTTTTGGTCACACGTAACTGAGATTCTGTTTTTTTCATCTTGGAACTGATGCTTTTGATGCAAGATAAAATGTAATTGTTGAGCCCATAGTGTTGAAAAGTGACCAAGCTGCCACATCAACAAATGCTTGACTAGATGATCTTTAAGGTCCCTTCCAACCTTTAACATTCTGTGATTCTGTGATTCTGTGAAAAGTGATCTCCTGTGACCTTAACGATGGAAGAAATCAGAATGGCACTGCTTATGTCTGTTTCAGACAAAAAGAGGGGAGACATAGCAGGGTTGACCTGAATACTAGAATGATGGAGAGGCACATGGAAGAGGTCCAATTGCAAATGTGTCCTAAACCCAGTGCAGGGAGTTGCAGTTTCCTCAGCCTTAATCCTGGATAACGTCTTGCTGGCAAGACCACCATATATGTTTTACTGCAATTCCATCTCCAGGATTGTCCTAAACTTTCAGCTGCTCTCTACCTGAACAGAAGAATATGTTGCACAGCCATTGCCAGTCAGTATTTTGAGAATGGGAAGAAACTCACTGCACCAACATGGTGATTAGTTTCTCTGCCACCCAATATGGTAGCTGTTGTGGTTGGCTCTGTTTGAGGAATGCTCCATATACAGTTTTATGCTTTTGTTTACTTGGCAATGGTTCCTGATAGGAAATCAAAAGCAAATAATCCTTAATTCCTCATTTAGCCTGTGTTTTGCCATTAATTGTGTTGAGCAGTTTGGATATTTGATTGGAAAGTAGCACACAATTCTGCTGGAATGTGGTCAGGATTAATCAATGCTTAATGCCTGCTTATTCTCAAATTGCTACTTGGTTCATTTGATCTCTGCAGAAAATTCATACGAAAGGCTGAAATATTTCTTTTGAGCTATGTCACAACTAAATGACATGCTTCCCATCTGGCCTTGATCTATGTCAGTTTTAGCCCAGAATTCCACTAAATAAAGCTGGTGAATACTGTTCTGAACGAGAAGATGGCAGCAACAAGGAAAAAAAGAGTTGTCTTTAAAATTCTTGTATATATCAAATGTCTTTTCAACTTGATTAATATCTCGGATAACATGGAGCAGAGATGGGTACATCACTGAAATAAGTAAATAAACCTAGTGTTAAAATTTAATGCAATGAGCCATTGCAATAGAAGAAACGATCTTGGAGCTAAAGGTGTCCCAGTTTTATGCAGTTCCTTCTACTCTGTTCTTTTTATGGTCTGCTTGGTTTCTCTCAAAGAATGACCTGTTCTAATATTAATAATAAGTTCTAAAATCTCATTTCAGACTGAGGGTACCTCAGTGCTGCTCTGCACAGTAAATAGACTTGCATTGCAGAATTATACTTTACTGGCATTGTACCATTAATAGCCGCAGATGAGAGAAATCGAAAAATTAAGAGGCAGAGGCAAGGGAGAAAGAGGTGCTTTCAGATGAGATTTGAAAATAGATGAAGAATTGATGAGGCAGAGAGGAATACCACACACCAAGGTTGTTCCAGATGGCTGGACAAAACATGTTGCATACAGAAACCCTGGTGCCATCTCTTGGTAGCCTCTGGTATGGCAAGATGAAGCACAGATACACCTACCTATAGCATTAAAAAAAAAAATGGGCTAATGAATGCTGTATGAAGAGAAATCCACTTCTAAGCTTAATATGATATGTCACAGGAAGGCAGGAACTGGTTTATAAATGGATCCACTTTGTTATTTTGAAAGAGATGTTTGTTTTCTTTTCTTTTAGGTCTAGCTATTTCAGGTAGAAGGAACAATCTGAAAAAGAAACAATGCTTTCAGCTGACGGGCTTTCTCTGCTTCTCCATTACTTCTTCCCCTTTGCTGAGCTAGTGGGTTATATTTGGAAAGATGGTGTGAGGGCAAGTCACTGCTACTCTCAAGTTCTTGACTTTCCACACCCAGTGGCAATGGCAGATGCAGTTCATGGCTGACCTCACACAATGGCTTTGGTGAAGTCTAGACCACAGGCAACGTTGTGCTCATTGGGTGGGAGACTCCCTCTCCCCTAGCTTTAATTTACCTCATTCTGCTAACAACTGTTAAGGCTTGCAGCAGGGCCTCCAGTGTGGACTACTCAAGCTTCTTAGGACATATTATCCAGTCTGGGAGTATTATTCATGTTGCTGTATCTGTCTCACTGTTGGTCTTTGTGCTAACTTGATTAAAGCCTAACACTTGAGTGCCTCACTGCATTGCAATCTCATTGCCTCTTAGAAGCTCTCTTTGAGGTGTATCTTCCACGTAACTGGGGAAACCACTGTCACTCCCATGCAGATGGGAGGTAGGACTTGGTTTCATATGTTGGTTGCATCTCAGTGTTTCCCAGTGTTAAATGAATTGTTAATGTTAACGATTCCTTGTAGCTGAGTGTGACTGTCCCATAGGATATGACCGGTGTGTACGAGCTATGCTAAGCATTTTGTAAGTAGGACAGAAGGGAGAGAGAAATATATTTTTAAAAAGAAAAAATAAAGACCGTAGCCAGAAGGATTGCAAAATATTTAGTGATCTAAGAAGAAATGAAGGGTTTGGTTTGACTTCTGGAAGTCAATGGATTATCTGGGAGATAAGGATAGGGCAAGATGCTCCCGCCCCAGAGGTGCAGGTATGGTAGGGCTGTAGGAGTAAAGAAGGCAAAAAGTCTAACAGCAAATGACATAAAATCTCTCGTATCAGAAGCACTATTCTGAGATGTGGTGTGTTCAACTGGGCAGGTCACCCAGGATCAGACTTTTCATATGGTCAATACATACGCTTAAAATCATGCATTTCTAACACCTTCCTAAAGGGTAGTGAGGTATGGTCAGTTGTGTCTGAGGCATTTAGTGAGGGCAGAGAGGAAGGTGGGAAATGGGTAAGAGGAGAGAAAAGCTGTAGTGAATTTGTGCAAGGTTTTATTCTCAGTCAGGCTGTAACTGAAGTGGAGTGAATGTGGAGCTGGCAGAAGGAGGAGAGGGTTGAGCAATGTGGCCGTGTGACCTTGTACGTGTGTTTGAGGTGGATGTTAAGTGCCAAAGCCTTCAGAAAGCATCAGCCTTGGTACAGTCTTGGGGGACTGGTAGTGGAGGGAAGATATTTCTAAGCAAAGCTTGTCTGAATTTGCTCATAGAAGTGATGAACAGGTGCTCACCCTGCTTGCATCCATTTTCCTGTGCCAAGGAGACAATCCCCCCCCTTGGAAAAGTCGGTTGGGTAATGATGTAAATCTCCGATAGGGACCAGGGAGTGAGAAGATAAAGCTGAGGGCACTCACTTGTGTGTCAGTGCATATGAGAGCCCAGGAATCTCCTCTCCTGTGCTTTTCACTTGATTTACTGCCATTTCTCCTCCCACCCAGAAGCCTGTTACCCTTATGAAGGGGGTAGAAAGCAGCTGTGAAATCCTCCCCACAAATACATTCAGTCCAAAGAGAGACGAGGGAAATTTTGGTGGAAACTACAACAAAAGGAAACCTTAGTGCTGAGCGTCTACAGCAATAATTTTGTACAGTGCTGACCCTGAGCAAGTGCTGTCCCAGAAGGAAAATAACCTTAAGAATTTTGTGGGGTTACTGTGGCTTTTTTTCCAGCCCCCTCAGTGCTGGCAATGCTGGCAGATGAAGTGTAAGCCAGTCTCTAGAACTATCAGTGTTTTTAAAGCACAACACTGATTAGACCTGCCCTGAGCAGAGTTATATGACACAGTGTCAAAGCCCTTAGCAACAGCCTTTCTACACCAGGATTCCCTGTCCCGATTGCACTGTTGGAGCCACACCAGCTGTAGCAGCAGTGGGGGGGCTGGTTTTTAGCAAAGCAGAGGCAACACAACTGACTCATTTCCAGTGGGCAGAACAGAGACTGAGAGCTCCAAAATCTTCACAGTCTCTTTCAGGCTCTTTTGGGCAGCTATGGAACACTGATTATAGAGTATAACAGAGAAATAGTGTAGCACCAGAGTGTTTACCAAGAAAAGATGGAATGAGTTTTGCTAGGGAGAGAAGGTTTTGTAACAGCAGTGCTGCCCGTACAGCACAGGTTTGTGGCTTGCTAACACTAGTGGGGCTCTTCTCAGTCCCTTTATCTGCAGGACAACACTTGGAATGGCAGCAATGCCAGTAAAATCTGTAAATAAACCCAGAGCTGAGCTGCTCTGGGATGTGTTCAGAGACAGGGCTTGGAATGTGGAAAGGAGAACCTGAAAACTTGAGGAAGTGGCTGGTGAGGAAGACCAGGGCTACTGACTCCCAATACAGCTGCAGCTCTGGGGTTGGGAGTGGAAACTCCCCCTGAAGTGTGAAACTTGGAAAGGTCATGGCTCCATGACCAAGCTTTTGCTGTCAGGCTGCAGCGATAGCCAGAATACTGTGGACCATAGGACATACACTGAAATGCCACAACTCTGTCTATTCAAAAGCTTCACTTCTTCCATTTTCATTGCTTTAAATCGTACTTATGTATTTGTGGTTATTTCAGCTTTCGCCACCTTCCAGATCTTTCTGCGTAGAAAAAAAATAAGAGCACGTGTAAGAACCATTCTCGTAACGCTCATAACTTTTACTGTGCTTTTTAATTATTTATCCCTGTTTTTTCACTCTTATATTTACAGCTCAAGTTCTACCAGCCTTGGCTTTGATAAGGTCTGCTTTCAAATCTCAGAGTTTAGTTTGATTATATCAGATGGAAGCTTTCCAATGAAAGGAGAGAGGAAAGAAAATATAGTCACTTTTTATTACTTGGGCTTCTGCAAATTACTGCTTCAAAAAGCCCCTGCAGTTATGCTAGTGTGACATTGCAGCTTTTGAAAAGCAAGTATCAGGAGAAAATGACCCAGTATTTGCTGCATTTTTGGCTTGTTACTTTTTTTTTTCCTTCTTTCTAAATTCTTTAGCAAAATGTTGTGAAGAACAGGTACTATCAACAAGATTTGACCGGATAATTGCTTAATAAGGAATTATACGTAAGTAACTGAGAAAAAGTCATTAGTCTGTGGTTGGCTGGATCAGCCACCTGCTGACTTTCAACCAGTCTTGCAAGCTCCATGATGGTGTAGTGACCTATGTTGCACTCAAGTCTAGTGGCAACTGCCTGCTCTCAAACCTCCTTTTCTGTAGATGTGGGGATAAAACCCAAGGCTGTGTTTTGGATGTCCCTGACAGCGCAGCCTTCCTGCTTACCCTCCTGAAGTTTTAATGCATCCTGCATGTTGCAGCTCAGTCACCAGCTGGGCAAAGTGCTGTGTGGAGGGCATGACAGGTGACCAAACAGAATACTATTTCTCTGACTCTTGGGTGTACTACTAAACTAAACACACTTCTTTCCCAGAACCCCGACCTGCCATTCCCATTGTCATCTTATTTAGCATTTCAAAGAACAATGGGCTGTATATCTTAGGTGCTGTGGCTGCAGAGAGCCTCATTTCTGACCTGCAGCCTGTAGGTTGCTTTCTCTGCAGTAACATGTTCTACTTCTGTCCTGCCTGAGCTGCAGAGATGAGGACAGGACAAGGACAAATTTGCAGCAGGTGCTGGAGTGGTGGTGCCTCTGCTGCTTCTTGAGGCTGTGGAGCCTCTTGTGATGGTGGCTCAGCTTTTTTTCACAGGCAGCTTTTGCAGAAGATGCACTCTTCTTTGCAACATCTATTCTATTTAGTTTGAACCCGATTGCATGTCCTCAGATGAATCTTTCTGCTGTGATAACAGCTTGGAGATCTGATGTCCAGAGAGCTGCTGCAGGGCAAGGTGAAAGCTGTTCACTTTCTACACCTTGGCTCTTTTTCCTGCGAAGATGTATCTCCGTGTTTACTACACAATACAACAGGATCCCCGCTTCCCTCTCCCACCTGTTAAGTGAGACAGAAACAGAATGGCAGAGGGAGGTGAATAGCAGAATGGCTTTTTTTTTCTGCTAAACCTTAATTGAAAATCCTAGGCAGGTTAATAAGCTTTCCTCCCTGCTCCGCAGTTGCAACATCTATTTTCCCAGAGACTTCTTGCTTACTGTACTTGCCTGTGGCAAAACTAGTCAGTACTCTGGGTTTCTAGCACTGTTCTACAGGTGTTTGGTTTCTTTTTTTCTTTTTTTTTTGTCTTCTGTTTTGACAACACAGAGTGGATAAAATTGGCATTTCTTTTGCATACAGGACAAATGTGAATATTTCTTATAAGCTGGCTATGGGTATTGACTGAAGGGATTTGCATCAGTGAGGACTGAGTTTTCTGAATGAATGTCCAGACTTTAGGAGATATTTAGATGTGTGAAGATGAAAAGAAATGTAAACATAACATGAAACCTCTTGGCAGGTTAAAGGTCTAACTCATACAGTTAAAAGATATTTCTGACCTTGGTGTACACAGGGGCTTTGAAGAATCGTGCTGAGTGCTAGCTGCATGTTCAGACATAAAAATGCCTTTTAAATTCAGGTCAAGATGCCTAATGTGAATCTGTGAGCAAATGCTACTCTTTCTCAAGCACGTTTATGCATTGTTTTCAATTTGAGACTGATTTTTAACAGTACCAATTGCCTCAATATTATGTACACACATGGCTTACAAATGAATGCCCCACTATTTCCAGGCATGTTCGTATTTGACAGCATCAGTTGGGACCGTCAAACTGTAAAAATCACAATTCACAGTAAATTCATTGCTGAACGCCTGTCTATGAGGGAACACAACCATCAGAAGAAATGAGAAGTGGGGGTAGATGGAAAACAAGAGAAAATTGGTGACATCTTCTGAATGTTTCGTATATTTTGCTGGAATTCCTCGTGCATGCCAGCTTTTCAGGCAGCTGTAGCTCTGACCCACTATCCTTTGAGATTTAGTTGAGAGCAATATATAGAAACCCTCTAACCTGTGCACATAACAGGAAATGATGGGAAACATGTGAAGATTGATAAATGGAAAGTGTTGCATGCAGGATAATTAATTGGCGTGGTTTTTTTTTTTTTCCCTACTGGTTGCTTAATGCAAATGTGGATGTAACACTGTGCTGTCAGGCTGCTGCTGCTGTGTGAACACCTACTTACGCATTCAAACCATGGCCTGAGTACTAGAGGCAGGCTGGAACTGGACACTCAACATCAGGCAGAACTGAGTAGAGCTACAGGGTTGTGTTATGACATTATTGCCAGTTAACAACCACCCAAGTTGCATCTTGTCAGGCAGCACAGAGAGAATGATTCTGGTAGATATGCTTGCATGGATCGGCTTCTTGCTTTGGCATAGTCAAAGAAACTCTGCAAGCCAGCTCTCTGGCTGAGAGATTTTAAGCCTTAAGTTTCCTTTGGCTGGACCTTATGGATGTGCTTCATCTGAATAGGACCAGAGGGGAAAGTAAAGTGCTGTAGAAACTCAAACCAATATATCTCCTTCTAGATCCTTATAATATGGAAACAGTACTATTGGGTTAAAAAGAACAAACAGAGGTTTTCATCTTGTGTTCAATATCAGTCATTCCTTCTTTTATTCTGAAACATCCAACTTTTGCTTAAAAAAGAAGCTGCCATGTAAGTCAGCCCTATTTCTTTGTAGAGATCAAGGGAGATAGTGCTTTTCCAGTCCTTCAGATTCATATTTCATGTTCTTGTCAAGTCTCTGAAATTGTACACACATTTAAAATTAGTTTCCACAAAAGACATTTATTTCTTTGGTTAAGAAGACCAACCAAGCAAAAGCCTCAAACAAAACAAACCTCAAAATCCTAAGCAGTGAGACTGCAAGAGTGGCTGAAAGGATGTCCTGGGTTTAGCTGAAAACCCAATCCTGTTTAGCGATTTTTACTTTCCAGTTTAGAGAGCATCTGTTCGTGCTAGTGGCCGGCGCAGCCCTAACCCGTGACAAATGAAAAGTCTAATTTCCCACCCATTGCAGCAGCCTACTTACATGCAGTGAAGGTTGCTATTTCGAACACTGTTGTTTTACAGCTCAAGAGCACCTTTCGTTACAAAATGCTTTTTAAAGATTGTACCCTGGGATTACTGCTGCCTTAGAGATGGTTTGTACTAACCAGTAGTCAGGGAGAACTACAGCTCTCAACCTTGATTACTTTGAAACCAGCCTCCCTTTTGTGCTCTCAAATAGCTCTGGGCACAAGCAGTGACATGTTAGATACCTCACAGCCTGGGCTGTTGGCAACACAAGCTGCCCTTGGATATCTCACTGCCAGCAATTGATAGCATCCATGAAATAGTTGTTTGCAGGCAATATACTGAGAGTGCAGGCTCATTTTCTGGTTTTGTGAAGTCCTGGGTACCCTTGAGCTCTAACTTCTCTTTTATAGTTCACTGTCAGAGACTTCCCAGTGGCAAAGCACCTGCAATTCAGGTTCTTTTAATAAGGACAGAAGTCACGGTTGCCCTGCTGAGTTTTGAGGCAAGGGTTCCTGGGTATGTCACCTTTGGCTTCATCACGCAGTAAGCAGGGTTCCACCAGGTATGTGGGTTGTGTCTCTCTCCCTGCCCTTATGCTGAGTGCACACAGCATTCAGAAAAATTCAGCAATCCAGAAACAAACAGAATGGGGCTGTTTCTCCCCCGTGAACTGAGGACCTGCCTCTCTGAGCACGATGTGCATGACAGTCTCTGGGGTGTCTGGAGCAAAAGCTGCTGGGCACAGTGACGTGATAAATAAATTGACAACTAGGGAGTGAACCAACACACCACTGGGCTCTTTCTCAGTAGTAACAGAACTGTGATTGGAAAACAACTGTCTGGGGAAAGGGGTTTGTCCCCACTCGCTATTGTGGTTTAACTGTGTACAAGACATTTTGTAGGGCTGTGCTGGTGCTTGCTAGCAGATGTGGCCTTGATTAGTATCCTCACCGCTCCTCTTAATCAATCAAGGACAGTATCAAGCCCCTTTCTCGGTCCTCCCCCTCCATGAGTCCCCTGGGTGGGAGAGCTGGATTCTCACACTGTCAGCCTGAAACTGCCTGGGTGATGAATCTGTTAAGAATCCTGTCTGACTGTGATCCTTCCAGCCCCTTCATCTTGATGTGAATGACAAGCTGTCACAGCCTGCCTCAGCCATATTGGTGACATCTGACCCTAGAGAGGGAGCTGACAGGAATGGAAAAGCTTTTGAGGTATGGCTTCTGTCTGGGGAAGCAGTGCCAGCTCTGCACCATGCTGTAAGAAATGCCTGGGCACTTTTTTGGCAAGGATTTAAGTTTATTTCATGTACCTTGCTCTTCTTCGTTACTACTTTGAAGCTAACTTAATTTAGAGCTGTAAAGAATAGGTTGCGTTTTTAGGATACAGCTGTCTCTCCTTCTGTATTTGCACATGAGAGAAGGATACTTATAAGGAGGATGCCTGGAGGATAACCCTGGAGTGACACTCCTTTCTGGGAGGCAGAGATGGAAGGGGCTGAAAGGCTATACCTTTTCACTGATTTTAACCTGATGGGCTCCAGGGCAGGCAGAGAAGATGCTACTGTGAACGCTTTGAGTTGTACTGAGCAAGCGGACCTCACACAGGGGTTTCTGAATCACATCTGTAACTTTTCTACAAGCAGCAGCATGTCTTCTGGAGAATGCATTGACTTCAGCTCACCAAAATGCAAGATAGGAGAAAATTTGGTTTTGCTCCTGGTTCTGTTGCAGGGTTAAAAAGCAGAGAATCACCACTCCCTTTTACTGTTAAGTCCTGTTGGCTCTTAGCATCGACTTTGGCATTTGTGCATATCTTTTTTTTTCTTTTTTTTTCCTCTCGCAATCATCCCCTTAGAGTTTATAGCGATATAAATTTTTAAAGCTGGGAAGGAAATACTGCTCAGTATGTGTTTAGTTTCTGTACTTTTTTTGGTTTGCTCACTAATTTTATTCAACAAAACAAATTGTGTCACAGAGAATAGGTTGCACAGAAGATGTATATTTGTATTAAAGACAGCATGTGCTCTTCCAGGAGGAGGAAAAAAAAAACAGGCAGCTGGTCACTGGGATTGAAGTAACCGTTAGAAAGGGAGTGTGTGATTTTTATCTCTTTTCTTCAGTATTATACTGAAAGCACATCTGTGCACAACAGCTGGACCTTCAAACCCCACCTGTTGGCAGCTTGTGGGATGTCGCAGACTGTGGGAAGGCTTTGCCTTTAGCACAGGTTTTAATGCCTAGCTAACAAGCTGGAATTAAAGTGGACGTGATGATGGGTGCTTTTGCATAAGTCATAGACCAGCAGTGCTGTGAAAATGTGAGCAGCGTAAGCGGCTTTTGCCCACCCGTATTCCAAGATTCGTGAAGATCCTGGTTTTATGCATTTAAAACAAAACAGATCACTGTGCAAGTGCCTGAATATTTAAGATCTGTATTTCTGGGCCACAAGGGAAGTGACTATTCAAGGCATCTGTCTTGGATGAGATCTACCTTCTGGTAGGATTTATAAAGCACCTATTGCTGTGGTGCCTACGTGTTGTTTTTAAATGTCTCTCAGTTGTCAAATGTGAAATTGGCTTTTGAGTGAGTTGCTCTGTGAATCTATAAATGCCAGTAGTCAAGTATGAGTCCTGGGGGTTGGAGGCAAAATGCAGCCAGACAATATGAACACTGAAGGGCACTTGATTCGTCCCAGAGACAGGGGCTATGGAAGCTTAGGGGCTTTAAGCCTGTAAGCTGTAACAACTTGAGCCCTCAGTCAGGGTTCCCATTGTGCTAGATGCTCTAGAAATATATATTGCATTGTCCCTGCCCCACACTGCTTGTGATGTAAATAAATGTGACAGCAACAAGTGAATATACTGAGAAATAACAGGGGGAAGGGCAAAAGGAGGGAGCATGGACTAGAGTAATGTGGGTTGCCCAGCAGGGGCAAAACCTTTATTTATGTTTCTATAAATGTAGTGCTTTATGTCTTTATTATCCAGATGTGATTGCCTTTAGGAATTATATTGGGCATTGCATTGCATTGAAGATGTATTTAATGAAGCTCGAAGTCATTAGTTTTCATCCCAAAATGTGAAGAGGATATTCCATGCTCAAACATGTAAAAGGTAAAGTCTTGCAGGAGAAGGAAGGCTGTTTAAATTTCTTGGGGTCTGAGTTGCAGAGACCTTTCAGATTGTTTCTTGGTTCAGTCTTTGGCTCCTCTGCTGTTCCTTGTCCTTAGTTCCAAGCTGAATGGGTGGGCACCAGTGTCAATGTGTTCTCTGAGTCTTAAAATGCTTTCATGTAGTCCCACCATGCATCTTCTCCATAATGAGGCTTTTAATTTTCAGGAGTATTTGGGTTTTGGTTGGGTTTTTCTGTTTTGTGGTCTTGGTTTCTGTTTTCTCTTTGGTGGTCTCGGTTTGGTTTTGGTTTTTGTTTGTGGGGATTTTGGTGGGTTTTTTTGGTGTGGGTTTTTTATTTTTAATACTGGCATGGCACAGAAATTATCTGTTCAAGAGATGGAAATGGAGGCACAGCATTGTCCATCATACTGTCCAGTGCTACAGCCTGTGAGCTGAGATCAGAGTAGAGAAGAAACTCTAAGAGATCCTGGTTTTCAGTCTCTTCTGCTGTGATTTCCTGCTAACACTGCCCTAGTAAGACTTCTTTGTCTATGCTTTTTAGCAGGCTGGTTTCACTGGCTAATCCAATTGTGCTTTGGCTTGGGAAACAGTTTTTCTTTGTTGCTCCTGGTTCCTAAGCACAGGATCTGGAAGTTGTGTTTGTCTGTCTACTGGTTGTACTCCTGCCCTGATATCCAAGCTGCTGACTTGGAAACACTTCAAAGATTTCCATTCTTCAGAGTAGCTGTCTCAACTGTGACTACTGGGAGTTTTTTATGTTTTCTGATTATGGAGCAGCATTTATTATTATGCCTTTAGGATAGGGTAACTTTATTTATACTTTTTTAAAAAAAAAAAATAAATTGCCTTTAAGATACACTGGGATTGACAAAACAGCTAAGATTTTACTAATGTATTACCACAAAACCCAGAAAATCAGAAGAAGGCATCTGGATACATTTGGCAGGGTTTTTTTTAATTATTTCTTTTTCCCCTCCCATTCCTTCTTGTGACAAATGCAGAGTTCTGTACTGGGCATACTATCAAATTCTCTGGTCTAGCATATGGCTCATCAAGTCATTTTTCTTGTGCTCTTAAACTTTTCCTCCTGTTCCTATCCCCCCCCATCTTTGCTCTCATGCACAATTTATTATCTCCTTTCTCTCTGTCTTTCTCTCCCACACTTATTCATCTCATTATATCTTCTGATATCAGAAAATATGCTGCTGGTTTGCCATATGGTGTTAAGAGGTGTGGATATCACAGACACCATTTGCCTGGCTCGCTGTAAGCCTCTTGATGCATCCGTCAGCTTGCTGCTGATTTTTGGTGAAAGTCCATTCTGCATGCTCTGCTATGACTTCTTATTTGTTTCCCATAGGGTGTTTTGTATGTTTGAATTTGTTCAGCATCAAAGATAGATGATAGTCTGGAGATACTTGCTGACAGCTGACTTAAAGTGTAAATTACAATGCTGATGTAAAGTCCAAACTTAAAACAAATGCAGGCAGGTAACTCTACACAGTGGAGGTGTGAACTCGTTTCCCAGGATAGTTGTGGATGCTAAGAGTTTGCACAAGTTCGAAAGTGCACAGGTGAATGTGTGGAAGCAAAATCAACTAAGAGCTAAAAAGCCTCCCAAAGGCACCATTGCTAGATTATGAAACCTCTGGACTGCAGATTGCTGGAGCCTAAGTCTGTTCTGGAAGTTCTAGCACTGTTTTTGCTGCAGACTTCTATGCTTCCCTTGGCCACTGTTGGCCATAGGATACTAGACTGCTTGGACTTTCAGCTTAAACCGGTGCAGCTGCTCTTTTCTGGTCTGGCTAATTAACTTTTCACTCAGAATACCTGTTTCTCATTTCACTTTCATTTTACCTGTGATTAAAATGCAGGAATATAGGTCTACAGTTGTTCCTGGCTCACTTTTATTTTTTTTTTTTTTCCCTCCAGATCCTTTCCTTGTTGGCAACTGAACCTAACAGTCCCATTATAAGCTTATTGGGCTCCCTTTTCAAAGTTGTTAGGTTGTTCATCCCATTGCTGCCAAGAGGATGTTTCAGAGCTTCATTTTCCAGTGCCTAAAAGCCATCCTTTAATTTCCAGTTGAAATTTATTCATGGCCATTTTATATCCGTTTGTCCTTGTGCCAGCTGTGTTTTTTAGCTTTCTGCCCTCCTCAGCGTTTACTTCTTCCCCACTCAGTGTGTCTATGGAGAAAATCAAGTAGCCTCTTAAACATCGTTTGGCTTAAGGTGACAAAACTGTGATCTTTAACACTCCACATGAGAGATGTCTCTGTTGCCATAATGATTTCCTTAGCACTTTTCTGCATGGTTCCTCCCGAGTACTGCATGCAGCTCTTCAGGTGAAAAGAGACAGTCATGAAAGCATTCATGCATTCCCTTTGCCATGGACAGTGGCTTTCCAGAGACCTGATCTGTCCTTTTCATGGTTGTCACCCTGTTGGGTCGTGCTTGTCCTCATCCTTTAATGGGCTCATATATCCAGGGTGTCCTTCTACTCATTTCCAAATTATAAGCCCCTGCTCATAACAGCAGTTCTAATTAAACCCCAAATGCGTAACCTTGCACTTTGACTATTAAATTTCATCACATTTCTATTGCTTCAGAAGTCAAGAACATCCTGTTATTCCTGAAAGATATTCTGAACTCCCTGCTATTGGCAGCAGCAACGGACTTCACACGGTCAGCAGATTTTGTTAGTATACTCTGACTTTTTGTGCCAAGGTCATTAACGAAAAGATAAAATAAGAT
The DNA here is from genome assembly GCA_020746105.1 of Trogon surrucura. NCBI lineage: Eukaryota > Metazoa > Chordata > Aves > Trogoniformes > Trogonidae > Trogon > Trogon surrucura. The sequence continues at coordinate 14,582,848 of CM036627.1, read as the reverse complement.
CAGTCTCGACATCCTTGAAGACTTTCACACATAACTTTTCTCCAGACTAGTAATTCCTCTTTCAGCACAACTCCTGTCATTGCCTCTTTAACCAGTTCCTTACTCATGTTGCAATTCTTACACTAATCCCCGCGCTCTCTAGCGTGGCTAATAATTTCCACGTGGCACCATATCGAATGCTTTATTGAAGTACAGATAAATTAGATCTACTGCATTTCCATTGTCTAGAAAAATTGGTTATCTTATCAAAGAAATATATCAAGTTAGCCTGGCTTGATCTACTCCGAGTCCATTTTATTGTTTAAACCCATTTCACATGTTCTGCAGTTTGCCCTCATGTCTTCTTTTCTTTCAGACTTTGTTTTAAAGCAATGCATACAACTGATGTCAGTCTACGGGGTCTGCACCTGCTTATGACTAGAAAGTACGTGCTGTAGGACATACAGAGTGCTGCATATTGCCTAGGCCAAAACCCTTGTGATGAATTGCAGTACGTGAAGACATGAAATATAGTCATTTGGTCCCATATTTTTATTGCAGTAGTATGTACAGGCATGGAATAAGATGAGGTGCTGTCTAGGCTGCCAGCCTGGAATGTGGGAAATCCAGTGAGCTGCAGGTCTTTAATGTTGCTTCAGAAGTAGGTGCTGATTGTGAAAATTTCTGTTTCCATAGTGTGATGGTGCTGAGATCTGGGTGATACCACGTTTAATTTATTTTATTTTTTTTTTTCAGGACATGTCTGAATTTTCCATTCCACAGTACCATTTGAGTGGATTTACTTACATCTTTGTGATAGCCTCAGGTCTCTCAACTTTACAAGCAAAGCAGTTGCAAACCCGTTCTACCAGTTTGCATCAAAAGCACAAAGAGCTCTTATCCCTTGACTTGGAGCAGATGAGCTCCCTCCAAGTCTAAAGTGGCCAGGGGTGGTTAAGGCTGTTGAAGGATCAGCTATGGTATGGCTGGGAAGAGTTTAGGTCTTCTGAGGCAAGTGTGATGAGGAATTAGAATAGAGACTCAAGGACAGTAGGAATAGGAGATTACACTGAGAGAGATGGTTTGGGAGGTCTGAGGTCCTCTGATAGGGAATGAAGTTGTCCGTATACAATGTAGTTTACAGACTCCCCAGAAGTGTTGGAGAATCCAAATTTGCTGGTTGTTTAGTTGATAAGGTGTTTGCTGGCAATGTTGACATTTACAGTGGCATAGCTCTACTGAGACTCTTTGCAATTTTGGTAGACAACCCCAGAATAATCTAGATGCCTACAGGATATATCTAGATCTCTTTTGCTTGGAGCCAGAAATGCTCTGGCCCTTCCTTTGTTGCTCTGCTCTCCTGATGTGTGATTGAGACATCACCTTAAGCCTGCAAACACAGATATGTAATGTAGTCTCCTTTACAAGGCACATACTTGAGTGTAAGCTTTCTGAGATGATCTGGGTGGAATTTTAACTTGCTTAGAGCTGTTTATGTTTTCCAAAACTTTAAACTCGGGAAAGAGTGCTCAGTAGCTGTACCGTATCACTTTTCTGAGCATGCCAGTTACCTGGGGGATGACGGTATTCCTCCTACCAGCTGAATGACTGCTGTTTAAGTGGAGTTAAAGCAGCAATGAAAGCATGATTGTGCTTCTACCGATGAGATTTTTTTAGCTACCGATTTCCTATTTTATCTGTATTTGTGTGGGGTTTTTTTTCAGTTTATTTGTAATGCTGCTGTGGAACTCTGACAGATTCGTTATGAAAGAATGCCATTAGATAGAGATGTCAACGCAACATCAGCAAGAACCAGCTCTTGAATCATTCTTAGGCTCAGCTTTGGTTAGAACAAAAAATGAATGGCCGCTTGATGACAAAAAATATTTATTTTATTTTTGCTGCAGGATGATAATTGGCTCAGTACGGAAGCTAATACGATTTTATTTGGGGATTGGTTTGTAAAGAGATTACATTTTAAGAAATCCTCAGGCATTGAGGCTTTTGTAGCTGTATTTATTTAATCAGCTGTGGGCACTTAAAACTTCACAGCAGTAAGCCAGGTTAGAACATGGATATTCTTGCTCCAGCGGAATGTGACTGGAAAAGTAAGTGTTCTGTGGGGCTAGTGGGATGCAGATTATATGAAGAAGAAGAAACTTATCTCCTGATGGTCTGGAGCAATGATGTCTCAGTTAAGCTTTTCAAGCTGCAAATGTTAGTGACCAGCTCCCATTCAAACCAGTGCTATGCTGAGTCAGACAGGTTGAGTTGTTTGCCTGCACATCAAAGTGATGCAGAAGGTCAACAGAAATCTCTCTGTATCTCTCCCCTCTGGCTACTTACTCAAGGCTCTGTGGGACAAGCAGTTCTGCTACAGAGCTTTAGCATCTTTCTTACAAGTCCTGGTCTGATTGGGAATCTTTACATGCCACTACAATACAAGACGTTGTTATAAATAAAGGAAATTTTCTTTTCAGCTAAAGCTGGCAATAGGGAAGACAAGGCTTAAGCTTTTTTTTTTTTTTTTTTTTTGAGGGGGGGGGCTGTGGATAATGGAACAGCGGAATTTGGTTAGAAATAGCGATATGAATGTCCCAGCTTTGTGCAGAAGTTTTCATCTACTGCTGTAGATAGAAGTGCTGGTGTTTAGAGTGGGCATGTGCTCAGTATCTGATACAAGGAAATAGCTCTGGGGCAGCAGTTTAAAGACTTGCTTCATTACTTTGGATATGTGGGTGTTACTTTAAATTTAATGGTCACTACAAATCAGTATAACACTAAAGCTAGAGGGCTAATGGTCTTTTTGAATAACTGAGTCAGCTGCAGAGATTGGATCCTGTGCTGGTGTAAAACATTGCAATTCTGTCAAAGTGCATTGTAAGCTGTCAATTTAGACCAGCTGGGAAGCCTGACCCAGAAGACTCTGAAGATGAAGGTTACAAAAATTATCGAAGAAATTGACATTATTTCTCCATCTCTCTTCTTTCCCCAGGGCAGCCATTGAAGCTCTGGCAGCTTTGCTGAAATCAAGTAAGCTTTTTTTTCTTCATATTCCTTTTGAATTTTCTTTATGTGCTGTGCTGCTGCTGAACCTCATTCTCCCTTGATATCCCCTCTTCCCTTGGTCCCAAAGAGCACTGCTTAGAACAGAGAGGCAGTAATGCAGTAGTTTCCTATATGTCTAGCTTTGATTCTTGGAGCTCCATGGACCCACAGCTCAATGGGAGACAGCGCCCAAAGTCCCAGGGAGTGAGCTGCTGAGGGAGCCAGACTAGACACTTATTTTGAATATTTAGGGGACAGTGGTTCTCCTGGGGCTTGGTACAGTGGAAGAGATAAGGAACCTCTCCAATTTTGGTTGCTTTGCTCTGGCATCACTGGAGAGTTGGGGCCAGGACCTTTCTATGCTGTGGTGCTGCTGTACTACGTGCTTACCTGGTAACAGCGATGCTGTTGGCAAAGGCTTGGAAAACTTGTGTAGTCCAAAAGAGATGATATTTAGTCTTCCTTGAAAGCTTGTCAGGTCTGATAATGTGTAGACAGGGCCAAGACCTGGTGCCTGCTGGGGTGCAGCCCTGCTGTGGCAGGCTGTGCTTAACACTTGCACCAGTGGTCTGGGGGTATTAAAGACCTTTAACGTGGGTTCTCAGTTACACACTGCTGGCGTGACTGTTCCTGAAATGAACATGCTACTCTTTTTTGCCTTTATCTCATCCAAAACCAGTTAGTTCTTTTATGACCAAAATTTAATAAAGTTTAAGAAATAGCACTCTACTATTGCAGACAATCTACTCTGCAATAAATCGCAATGGTGTATTGTCCTCTCTTTCTCCCCCCCTCCATCGTTTCTTCCCCTCCCCTTTTCCTTTTAATATTATTAGGAATAAATGCATTTGTGAAAAATTGTAGCCCTGGAAGCAGTACTTAAATGAGCATGCTGCAATGGGGATCATGTTTGAGTTGCAGCAGCTCAAGTGATGAATTCTGAAATAGTGCCTCAATATTAACCTTGCTACCTAGATTTTAAAGGTCACATTACTGCAACAAGGAAAGACCTGGTTTGAGCACAAATTCTTAATCATAGAATCATTAAGGTTGGAAAAGACCTCTAAGACCATCAAGTCCAACAGTCAATGCGACACTACCACAACTACTAAATAAAGAGGTTGATGGGCTATGCCACAGCTGCTTGCAATACAAAAGCAAAATTCCTTTCAGTGTAGATAGAAATTTGCAGAGAAGGCTAGAAAAGTAGAGCAAGAGCTCAAAGCTCATCTCACAGCTTGAGCTTTTCTCGTGCACTCCTGTTTTATGGTAGGTAGTAAGAATGGGAAGTGAAATTCTTCTGTCCCAAGCCACAGGATAAGTTTTCCACCTGGAGTCTTGTTCTGGGTCTAGAGATGAGAACAGCATATAGAAGTGGAGTACTAATTACCAAGGGAAGCTGTGAAGGGTAGTCTCTGGGAAAGCTGTAAACATGCATTGTGAAATTTGGGGAGGAAGCTGAGAATGATCTAGGGAATCTAAAAGGGTTGGATTTAGCTCCAAATTCTCCCAGCCCTTTTTCTTCTGGAGTAAGGTAGGTTTTTAAAGCCATTTACTCTGTGTGACTCTTGCCAGCCAATTTAGATTGTGAAGGCACCTTGGCTGGTTCTTCCTTTTATGCTTTTTGTGCTTTAGTAAGTGCATAGATGGCTTCTACCGCTGGAAGAACACACTGAATGTTCTGGTTGGTTGTTTCAGGTGCTTTCTCAGAAGGTACAAAAATGAGTTTCAATGAGAATTTGATCTATTAAGCAAAGCAGTCCATACACTATCACTCTGGTTAATCACTGATGTACAGATTAGGATTCTCATGTTCACTCGTACTGTTGACCATTGCAAACAAAAGCACTGCTTGGTAAAGACATATCACTTTGAGCCACTCTGCCCAGTTGGCTCTGATGTGTCCTTATCTCCTTTATCATTCACGATGAATAGCATTGTTGCAGCAACACCAGCTACTGCTTCCACAGAAAGGTGATTTTTAGGAAAATACATGGTCTATTTTCTTTTAAGCCACTGAAACTGTAGTTGTTAAATGATGCCAACACGATCAAATAGAGTACCGTAGCCCACAAAGTCAGCCTGAACTGTTTTCTGGTGTTTTCTGCAGTCTGATGCTGGGTGGTCAAGAACATCTTTTAGCTTTCTCCTTGTCCTGTGGCTCAGGACACAAGAAGCTCCGGGCTTCTGGAGTAGACTGCTCTGGTAGCTGCATACAAATGAGTAGCCTGTGTCTTTTGGGAGGTGTGGGTCAGGAGATGTGAAAAACAGCTCTGGTGCTTCCAGGGATAAATTCACTGTGTCTGGAAAAGAGAGGATTATTTTTTCATGATGGTCAGGACACCTTTATTTGTCACAGTCAGTTTATTTATGCCCATTACCTTAGTGCTTTTGAATGGTACAGGGGTTCTTAGAAAGTTCAAAATTGAATCTGGTAAATTCTGTAGCACCTGAAAATTGTTTATGAGAAAAAGGGGTAAAACTGTACACAGCAAAGCACCCAGCAGCCTGTTATGTGCTCTAGATGGGATGCAAAAATCCTGGAATGTGTGTCAGTGCTGAAGTGGTAAACTGATTCTTGTGAGCTTTTTGGAGGCTTGCTTTAGCCCACTTGCTGGGAAACAGTGGTGAGATTGTTTTGCTGAGATGAAGGCTATAAAGCAGGACAAGAACACATCCACTCTTGAGGGTCTCATCTGGGACTGTTGCATCCTTAGGTGCTTCAGCCCAAAGGGATAGTGAGGGTTACGGTTATACATCGAGTTTTGCAAAAGAATAAGTGTCCCTCTCGCTTTGGGCAGCGAGCTGCAAGGGGAAAACACACAGCAGTTTTGAAGAGAGCAGGCAGATGGCAGTGTGTCTCCCTGATGGATTCAGAAACATCCTTTTTCAGCTCCTCAGGCTTCCATAAGCTCCACTTGAGACTTTGTCCACCTGCAGAGTCAGGGGCTGGCTAGAAACTTTTGGCCTCTGCCTCTTTTCTTACAGAAGGTGATGCTAAATGCCCACGTAACAGGTGCATAACTGCAAGAAGCAAGATCTGCTAGGAACTAAGGTGTTAGTGTAAGAAAAATAAAAATTTACCATTCCAGCTGCACCTGGGAAACTGTTGCTGTTGCGTTTCAGAGGGAAAAAGAATGATTGTCTAAAGAAATAAGCAATGGGACACTGCAGATTTGTGCTTCATTCATAACACTCATAATGCTTATTCTCCAGACCCTTCACCAGCTTTGTTGCAGCAGTGGAAGGCGAAGGGCTGTCGCTCTTAGCTGTGGGCTCTGTTGCTTTTACTGACCACAAAAAAACCTCACCAAAAACGGGCAAACCATTCCCAGTTTGGGCGCAGTGGAAGAAACCTTTGCACTAGCTCTGAGAGTGCAGACAAGTGTGGGCTGAAGGCAGGGGCTGCAGCCACCGGGCTCCTCCTGCCAGGCAGTGGCAACGTGGTTGCTGCTGCCCGCAGTTGTTACAGGCAAGTAATTTGTTTCTCAGCAGGTTATTTTAATCTAATTTTCGCTGTATTTTGTTATTCCTGATTATCTGTGCTTCCTGGAATTAGCAGCTTGAAGGTCTTCCTTACTAAGGAAGTGAGCTAGAGCTGATGTCGGAGGCATTTGCTCAGTGGCTGTTGAAAGAAAGGTCTGGGGAAATGGGCAGGGCCCTTATTGCAACGCTTGCCCAGTGAAACTGTAATGAGCAATTTAAAAAGACAGGTTGTGGTGACCCCTGATCATGCTTATTTCATCAAGACAATTCTGTGTGCTAACAGCAGTTATTGCTGATGGCCTTTCCCCTCTCTTTCTATATCTTTTCCTTCCTCCTTTTGTCTTTATCCTCATGTCTTTCCTTTTCACTCCCAGCCTTTCATCTCTCATTTCCTGCTCTTTCCTCCACATCTTCTGTCAACTAACCTTTATTTAACCTTTCACCTGCTCTTTTTGTTATCAAAGCATAAGGATTATGTCTTGTGGCTGCTGGGATAAAATAATCAGTGTCATACTTTCCCTTTTATGCTGCCATCAAGGAGGGGCAAGTAACTCTGCGAGAAACAGAAAATGATGTTCTAACACATAAGCAGATTATGGTTTCTGAAAGGCTTGCACCCTCTATGTCTGAATTCATAATGCTTTGCAGCAAATCTACTAACACAGGTCTTTTGATCTTGTGTCAAAATAGCCCTATCATTAAACCATGTCAGCTCCTGTAGCCAACAGTATATTGTCTGATTTGCCTAGTATTTCACCAGGTACCCTGTTCTCCTGATCGGTTTAAGATTTCATTACCGACCTCCAATTCAAACTCCATTATCAGTCTGGTCCCAAATCTACCATCGCAGCTGCTGTTGTGAGTTTAATTTTGTAAGTGGCTCCTTTCGTAGTCACCTAAACCAAGTTCTGTGTCCACCCTTTCTTCCTGAATTTCAGAACACAATCTTGATTCTATATGTATGTTATCTCTTTGAGAGGAGCCACTTTATGGGAGGGAGGGGGAATTATTTTTGGTTGCCCTTTATATTCCCTTCCCCAATCCTGCTCTTCATTCATAGACATCTCCCAAACTGAAAGTAACTTGGCATTCCAAAGAAAAACATTGTTTTCATCTCCTTGGGCATGGCAGCTTCCCACTGTTTTGCTTCTCAGCATGGGTGTAATGGAACCAAAGTGTGGAGGAGATACATTATTCTCTGTTGACATCCTTGGTAGTGATTGCTTACTGCATTTGTCTTGGTATGGGCAGTGTTTGTGACTCCAGTGATGACCTGGCTTAAGAAAATTCAGTGGCCAAATTTGAGGAAGCCTTCTAAATTCTACCATCCTTCTTTGAACTCTTTCAAACCATTTTGGTCAGAAAGATACCAAGCTGGAAATTTTGTGCAAGTGTGTGCTTTGTGAATTTCCAACTTTCTGTTGAGTTGCAGGAAGAAGATGCTGTGAAACTGAAAAATAAAGGAGCAAAAGGAGACCTTTCTGGAAATCCTTTTCCTTCTGGGGTTAGCTCAAAAGTTTTGCAAGAGGTTGGGTTGCTTCTTCTTAATTTTTATATATAAAGAAGGTAACAAAGGCAAATTAGAGCACTGTCATGATACAGTTTCTATGACTGCCCATGAATTGATCAACACCTGGAACTAAAATATTTTGGAGTAGAGAGAATGAGCTGAAGTTTAGCTTGTGGCCGATTCCTGGTCTGGGAGGAAAACATGGTGCCTGTAGCTGCTAGCAAATCCTGCCTGTGTTCTCTACCTTTGTGTCAGTGTTTATGCCTCTATCCTAAATACTTAAATCAATGCCTGGACTCTGTGAAGCTTATTTACAGGGTACAATTACAGTAGTCTCCTGGCTTCCAACAAAATTTGACCTAATACCAGCTTCTTGCTGCAACTGTAGACCCCATTCAGAACCTGATAGGTGACTATGGGGACAATTCATTTTGTTTCTGTTTTGTGCTTGTCTCTGGCAAAAATGGCCTCTCAATGACTGAGTGAAGTAACTGTTTCTCCTTGCTTTAGGAGATAGCTTGCATCTTTTATTCCCAAGAGGTAATCACTAGAGCAGAGTGGGGAAGTTAGAGGTTTTCTTATTCCTTTCACTGCTTCAGGGGCCATAGGGTTAATTTAGCAGAGCATTCTTATCTCCAAACTGTAGCAATGTATGTTCTTGGCATAATGAATCAGCTGAGTGGCATCAACAAAGAGATTTAAGCAGATAGACAGAAAGATAAATATCTCTTTGTTCTGCCAGATAAGCAGTGCATTGCTCATCATATTTCAGGTTGACTGTAATACAGTTTTGTGATTAAATATGCTGCATGTTTTCCAGTAGTCCCTGTGTTCCTGGCAAACACTTCAAAGCGAACTGGAATGTGAGGAGAGCTTCATAAGTGTCCACACTGGCAGTCATGAGACTTCTGTCTACGAGACTGAAACCCTGGCTTCAGAGTCTGTCTTTGTCCCCTAACACAGAATTCTGTCAAACTTGGGGATTTCTTTTTAGGATATCATTGCCCTTGCTAATTTATATGTATCTTTAACCATTTGATGCTTCTGCACTTTAACTGTGCATCCATGTCAAATGCTTCTGGCTTGCTGCAGAGATTATTCAGGCCAGATACTCTGTGCTGCAGTGGTTAGCAGTACTGCACCTGGAAGCCAGAAGCAGAAGGTCAGCTCTAGAAGTGCAGGAAACTCAGAGCTTGAGCATTCCTCTATTGCCCCTCCCAGCCTCAGCAGGCAGAACTGAAACCCTTGCAAAGAAAACAGTATGCCAGTCACAGGACTGGGGAAGGTGGTGAAGACTTGCTACCCTGTCAGCAATGCCAGAATAAGACTAGGAAGGCGGACTTTTGCAGAAGAGACAGAGATCAGTCAGATCTGATCTAGTATTTAATTTTACCGGAAAATTTAGGTATGTAAAATATTTAATAAGTACAGAGGGATCAGCGGTCAATTAAATTCCAAGTTACTATGGGATATAAAGATTATTGCATAAGCTTACTATATATATCTTGAAGGTTACATGCGTGGAAAAGGGATCCCTTGGGTTTGAGGGATAACCTTGAGAGGTGTCGCTGCTCAAGGGGAGATTGCTGCCGGGCAACCAGCTGCTATGGAAGGAGAGCTCAATGGGCCCTGATGGCTGCAGATACTTACAGGATAAAGTGGTTTGTAGTGATTTGTAGTCTTTTTGCAGTTAATGCAGTTGGCTTCTTATCAGCCCAATTTCCAGCCAAGTATGTTTTTTGAGGGTTTGGTGTTGAGTTCTCACTGATAGGCTCACACAGTAGGATTCACTTCAGTCAGGTCTACTTGCTGAGTGTCTGCCTGGATCGAAGTTTAGTTAGTTCAAACAGGAGGACTGCATCCCTCACACAGACCAAGCATGAATCAAAACAGGAAGCACCATCCCTGGGGCACTTCTGAAAGCTGTGTGGAAGGAGAACTTCCATTTCCACTGAACACTGGCCGTATCCAGGGAGAAGGAAAGGGACTAATGAGAGAATAACAGCAAAAGGGTCAAAAGAATAGGACATTTTACCACTTACCACATAGATCATGCATGCTCACTCCAGGAGGGGTGGTTTCTTGCTGCCTACAAATCTGTGCAGTGCTGCTTGTACCTGTATGATTCATTTCCGCCATCTGTATTTGTGCCAAAATATAGATAAGATACACATGCAGGTGCATCCCTAGACGGAGAGACCAACTGACACAGACAGGTGGGGAGGCCTCCTTTTTCCATTCTGCCTTCTGGAGATCTTGGCATACTTCCTCCTTCATTTATTCAGTACTTTATTGACTATACGACTGAAAAAAATGGAAGAAAAAATAAGAAAAACACTGTTAGCACAGGAGAACAGAGTAGAATCAATGAAGTCAGACAGGAGAAAAAAAAATTTTTTTTTTACCTCTTCAGCAAGCAATTCTCATTGCTTCTGATCAAAGTGCTGAAGAAACTATAGTCCTGCCTCTTCCATCTCCTCCTCACAGAACAGACTATCTCAGCTTCACCTTTCAAAGCAACTGTTTTGATCTTAAGGTGATAAGTACTACAGAAAACATGAGGGGAAACATAGTGAAGTTATTTTGCTCAGCTGCCTCCAGGCTTTTCATCCCGTGATAAAACCAAGGGACTGTTGTGTGCTCTGGTCCCTGTGGAGCTGGGATCCAAATGTGGCAGTCTGCATTGAAAGACGTGAGCAAAACATTACAAACATTTGAGAATTGTTTTAAATTTTTTTTATATATAAATAAATTCCCCAAGAAGCTCCACCCAGAGTGCTTTGCAATATTTCCCCTCTCGTATTGGCATTGACATACAAAGCTTAGACTCCAAGCACTGAATGCTAGGGGCTATAAATCCCTAGATCTAGTCCAATTTCATCTGCCTCTGAGCAGTTCAGGGATCTCTGAATTCAATCCAAATTGTCCTTACCTTACGTTCCCTGACTCTCTTCTTGTCATGTTTTATATACTTATTGACTTTTACATAGCTTCCTGAGTAATTCTTCAAGCACGATTGACTGATTTAAGGGGTTAGTCATCCTGCAGGTTAGTAAACATGACAGCTGGTTGAGGATTAACAGGAAATTGTGAATAAAATCATTGGGATTGATAAGAGATTCTCAAGCAATTAAAGTTTTCTTGCAGAAAATCAAGAAGAAAAAAGCGATGTAGAGTGAAGGTCAGAGGAGGAGGATGACCTTCGACGTGCTGACAAGCACTGAGTCCCAAAATACAAGATGTACAGCAGAGTTAGTGTGAGATGGTTAACAACAAGGGGATAAAGTGCCAGGGAGAACTGTAGGCTGCGGTGTAGGAGACCAGGCAGAGCTGTGTAGGATTGGAATAGCTGTGGGATCAGCAGATCAGTGCAGAGCATGTCACCAGGGTGCTGTGAAGATCCAGAGGAGGATTAAAATGAGTTGGCAAACTGGTCTGGGAGTGCTGTTGATTGCCTGTTCTGTGGTGCCAATGGTAGAGAAAACTGCACAATGAGAGTAGGTAGCGGAACTACCCTGCAATCCCTTCTCCAGGTAAGAGCTTGCTAATGTACTGCAGAGGGCAGATGGAGACAACTGCAGGCGACTTCCTTCCCTTCCCCTTTCCAACACCTCCATCCACTTCATCACTGGGATTGAGCTTGGCTGCCTACTAGCTGCTTCCTGCTCACTCTCTCCATGGCTTCCCTTGTTACTGATTTTTCTTTGTGAATCATCTTTCTGTTTTCTCTTAACCTCTAGCATCTTCTCCTGTCCTGTAAATCCCCACTGATGACTTTAGTGTTCCACGTGTGAGAGGCTCTGACACTCTGTTTAATGAACTGGAAGTGAATTGGAGCCTACCAGCTCTGGAGAACCCATACCAAGAGCCATCTGTCGTGAGCTGCAAATGCTGATTGGTATTCAGGGAGCTGAGCTCCAGTCTTACATATGCTACCTGGCCCCTTGGTCGATTATGGAGATCCTGACAGCTTCTAATGTGTGTCACAGCGAGGAATGTCAGGACCAGCCAGGAAAATATGTTTAGGCAGGGTTGGTTTGAAGGGAGGGAGCCTAGAGTCTGGTATGGCTTCATGTTTGCCCTGTGGGGCAGTGTAAGGAGCGCAGTAGGTGAAGGAATGTGTTTTAGAATACTCAGCAGAATTTGTATTTTATCACAAGTTTTACAATCCTCTTTTAGTCTGATATCCTGGAGCTACATGATTAAGGGAACACTGCTGCAGCTTTCCTTTTTTATATTTTTATAAAGCTTTTAAATTTACTTTTTTTCCAGCCCATGTAGCAAAGACTTTAAACGTCACCTAAATTTGACCTTTAAAATCTCAGAGCCAGAAAGCAACAGAAAAGAAGTTCTGAGTTTTGTTTCTCATGTTGGCATTTTGTTAATTTTTAAGTACTGTGGATTTCCAGAACAGTTTGATTTATGGCTTTCGTTATATGGGTATGTGTGGGAAGACATTTAGAAGTTAAACACAATTTTGCTGGCTGTGACGGGGTTGTACAGCTATGAGGTTTCTGGATTTGCTGATCTCGGCAAGGTGTTCTCTCAGGACTGAGGTACAGCACTGTGTGAGGATTAGATGACCCGCTGTTGACTAATCTCACTGTTTTTTAGCTTTTCTCACTCCTCAGGAGCTACTTTAGTTCCAGGAACTCTTACAGTGCTGCAATTGGAATTAAGTTTGTTAGCACTCGAGAAGAGATATACACTCTGCCCTTTTCCCACCCATGGTTTGGTTCATCTGGAGGGTTCTGGAGCAGTTGTTTCCATCTAGACAGGAGAGAGATGGCTTCATTTTTGTCATGTATGATTCCAAGAAACTAGCTCATGCTTAGCAAATAACATCCTAAATTGTAAAAATAATAGGTTGTTTTGTTTTTTTTAAACTTAGACCTTTACACAAGAATGAGCAAGTGTTAAAGTCTGAGTCTGAGCACTGAGTAGCCATGTGGTTATCAGTCACCTCACTGTAAGTAATGGAAAAATTTTAATTCATCCTCTTCTCTTTGCTTTCAGAATCTAACAGCCGACGGGCAGTGAACAGAGGCTACCTGGGTGGATTGTTGAGACTCTATCAGGACTGGCATCACAATGATACCTCCAACAACTACATTTATATTCGTCGGGGTCTCCTGCTCTGCTTAAAGCACATCACCAACGTCCAGCTGGGCAGGGAGACTTTCCTTGGTTCCCAGGGTATGGAGATTCTCTTTACAAGCATACAGGTAAACAGTGCTTTTGTGCTTAAGTGAGAGGGATTGATAGTTAGCACTGGGTTCTACCTCACAGGGGAGGAAATTTCATAGTTGTAATTCAGGCTTTGTAATGTTTTTTTTTTATCTCCTTTTCTGTGGGTTCTGCTGGCTGCTTGGGCTTCCTCTCCAAAAGACCAGTGCAATGTCTCCACAGAAGAGTTGTTCAGGTGTTTAATGAGATGTTTCCTTTCAGATATCCAAATGGATAATGCCACACAGTCTTAACCAAAAAAGTGTTGATTTAGCCAGGCCTCTGCTAATGGGAAGCATCCACTGACTGGTTTTGCCTAATCTTAAATGTGTGAAACATTAATGAAGATTCATCAAGAAAGATTATGTGGTCCTGAAGAAGGGATCCCTGTAAGGTATAGAAAAGGCAGGTACAGAGCAGTAAAGGTTTTCTCAGACTCTCTCGCGAATATGCTTCCTTAACCTTTGCACAAGTCTCTTACGGAAAAACCTTCGGTTCTTGACCCATGTGATTCCTTGGGAGTGTTTCTGTTGTCGTTCTTACTGGCCATGTACATTATCTCATTCTAGAACCATCACAGACAGAACGAAAAACCTGCCCCCTTCTTTTATGGAAAATCCATTGCTTTATGATCCAGTGCAATTGCTACTTCACCTTTCCCATCGCTGTCATAAGCAATTCTCCTGTGACTGAAATATATTTCTTACTAATAATAGATTGGTAGAGGTGTTTTTCACTCCATTTTCCTCATGAAGAATTGACCACTTTTTCAGGTGATGTGAGGTGTCCAGGACCAGCAGATCTTTCAAGGGAAGTACAGCTTCTGTTAATGAGAAGTCCCTGGTCTGCAGAAACTTGAATAGGGTGCATGGCAACAGCTGCTTGAGGGTAGATGTCAGCTTGTTCCTTCTCAAGAGTCTTCTGTAGCCCATGCAGCTTTCTGAGCTAACATCTCCTGATAGCTCAGCCTGGGAGCAACCCCATGGAAAGAGCAAATATGGGGTCACCTTGGGTGAACAAACAGGAAATGACATACTAAGACTCCACTGAACACTGATAATGCTAATCCTTCCAAAGGTTAGAAGTGGAGCGGAAATGACAGCTTCAGGGGCCTCTGGTTTAATGCCTTTTTTTTTTTTTCTTCCTACTGTGCAATCCAAGGGAGATCTTGGAAGGGGAAATTACCAAGGTTAATAAATTTAAAGCCCAGAGTTCCCTTGCTACTTCTTTGGGATATTGTCAGTCTTAGAGGGTCTCTCCAAGACATGAGGTGTCAGGAGGAGTCTGGGAGCCCTAAGAGGTCTCACTCATACTCTTCCCTACTCTGACCTGAGGTAGAAGTTGCTGATACTAAAGTCTTCATAATCTTCATAGTAGTCAGAAAATGGGAAATCTCTTCTCCTGAGAGGAACTGCAGGCTGTAGTAAGAGAGCAAGAGATGGAGACAGGGCAAAACAAACAACTTCTACTTGAGAAAGTAATGGCTCTTTGTGTGTGCAAATGGTATTTTAGTGCCTTTAGGAATCTGCTGTGGTAATCAGGCTTGTCCAAACTCTAAGCAGCTAATGAGATTTTAAAGGTGTTAAAAGCTGGCTTGAAAAGTTCTGCTGAAACTTTTTTTTGCTTTATTTTAATCTATTGAAATTGAAACTGTTTTGCCAAGATGGATTTGTTTTAACAGCCTGCAGTGGAACTCCTGTGTACAAGGGTGGTTTTCAGCTGAAACCTCCAGCAGCTCTCCATCAGTCCATACAATAATCAGAAATACCTGAGCTTTTAATAACCCTTAAGCCTATGTCTTTACAGGAAGAGTCAACAGTTCAAACATTGTCTCCTTACATAGGTTAGAAGTGACTGATACTTTATTTGAGGAGAATTTACAGATATTTTGAGTTCTGCTCCTACCTGGAATGAAAAATAATTTTAGATAATGAAACCATTTGTGAAAAGGAAACACTTTTTTTCCTCTCATTTCTTTTTCCAAGCTCTGCTTAGGCTTTCATTGCAGTTAAGTGGTATATTCACATTAGCAACTGGTTGGTTTTGTGTGCAGTGACTGAGCTGCCTACTCCGAGACAAGAAAATGCCTTAGGAGAGACTGGTGCATGGAACATTATTTTACTATTTTATCATTTATCCATCTGATTTCTTAACCTCACTTGGTTTCTCTTCAGCCTCTGGTACAGGGGTCTACTCTAGGATAACATTATCCTATACTTCACTCTATATTTTGCAGCAGTAGCATTCATTAGTATCATTACCTTTTGCCTTACGGCCATACTGAAACCTCGTTTTCTGTATGTCACGTACGTAGCATAATATCTAGATTCAGTAGAGAAAAGATTGGGTGTGGAGGCCAAAAAACAGATACTCTGAATTCACTCTCTTCTCTCAATTGCAATATCCCACCACAAAATAGATGCAAGAGTTTACACACATACAAAGCACTCTCCCGTCTTTCGCAGGTGTCGGTAAAAGAGGCTTTTTTTTCAGTACAGTGATGGAATATTTTTCATTCATTGATAAACTGTGTTTATCTTGGAATCTGAGAGCACTTCATGAATAATAATGAAAATAGTCCCACAAATTCCCTGCTATGCATCTGAAGGCTTGTTTGTAGTTGTAAGCTAATTTGCTGTAAAGAAAAATATGATTTTCAAACAGCATAATTGAATAACTTCATCTGTGGAAGTTCATTGTCTTCATGAACACGTTCTAGGATTTCAATTCACTTGGCAATGAGTTTAAGATGACTGACCCAAGGCTGGCATTCATACAGTCCTGCATTCACTGTTCTAGTAAAACCAGGACAGCTTTAGTAGACTATAGTAAGACTGTTTAAAAATGTCATTCCACTCCCCATGTAAACAAACTTTCCTTTATCTTTCTCTTAATAACAAGTAAACAAAGGCAACCATACACTACGTGAAAGAGTGAATAAGTTGAAACACTGGAAATCGAAACTAGCTCTCCTTGGTGGGTGTTTGCTCTAACTACAATAAGACTTTCCTTGGTGATGCTTTTGAAATTTTTTTCTCTCCCACTTGTTCCTAGCAGCCAGAGATCTAGAAATGCACATTAAGATTCTTGTAGCGAGTCTTGTAAGCATGTCAGCTTTAGATGATTTTTTTATCCTCCCTACAGGAATCCTGATTAATCCCACTGAATCTTCTCCATGTATGATTGAATGGCATTATAAAACAGAATAAAATCTGTGCAACCAAAAAAAACCCCACAAAACCCAATACAGCCATTTTCCTTTTCCTGTTTATAATAAAGTGCTGTTACCTTCCTTGGTCATCACCCTTGCTCTACTGAATAGTGGGGGTTTTTTTTGTTTGCTGTTTTTTTTTTGTTCAGCCCAAATCCTAACTCTGGTCTGTCAGACAATGGCACAAAGTATCTGTTCTGCTCTCTTTGCTGTTTCATTTTGTCTGTGCTGAAGGGATGCAAAAACATTAAATGGTATTAGAGTGTATTGTAATATTCCTCTTTTGTAGCATGTTTGTGCTGCTTACTTGGCTTATGTTCCTGTTCTGATGAGCTAAGTCTTAGTCCCAAACCACTAAACATAGCGTGCTGATAGGCACACAACAACTTGTGAACTTAGGCAGGATACTGCACTGATTTGTCGGCCTCTCTGGGGGCTGTGGTATAAACGTGCTGTACTTGGGGAAATCTGAATGCTTAGTTTTCTGAGCACTACACCTATTGGTTTTAAACAATTTCACCTTTTGTGTGGCAGCCGTAATACACTTATCCAAACTCCTTGTCTGTTACACTGAAGACATATTCCTACTGCGATCTCACAGGGGGGCTTTGCTTTTAATTCTGGGAGAGGTGGGGTGGTTCTCTTTGCAACAAAAGACCATGCAGTTGACTTGCATAGCATGGTAATAAAAATACAAAAATATTCCGTGTTTTCAAAATACATCTGGGCTCTCATAGCTCCTTACACTTCTATTTCCTGCTCTGGATTATATGAGTAGAAAATGTGGCATACCGCAGAAATCCAGTATTTTATGACTAGGTGATATATAGTGATCTTTCAGAATAACTCTTGGGCCTGATGCTTAATTATATAGAATAGCGTACAGTGGGAATGCTGTCTTAGAGTATACCTTGTGTACACTAAGTACAGATAGCTAATGACGTAATTGTGCTAGCTGACCTGTAGTAGTTTTGTCATGATAACTGTGGATGTAGTTATAGCGAAGATGTAGAAGCACAGATTTTGGGGTGTGTGGGCAGCTGAGACATATACATGGGCTCCCTGTGGGATCTTCTAAATCCATATTAAAGAATATATATTTTCGGTGCTACTTTTACCTATGCTAGCTAGGATACTTTAGCTTATGCTACTATCGTGCCTTCCTTCAATGTACCCTGATTGTAACATCTCAGGGCAGACCTACGGCATGGATGCTGTGTCTTCTAGATGACATGCATCAGTGGAAGTACCTTGAGGTCCATTCTAGCCTGTAAGAAATAGACCGAAGGAGCTTGAAGGTTTGCTGTTCCAGGCATATTTTTTTAGTGGTAAAAAGAAGAGGAAAAAATAAAAAAAGGGAGGAGCAGAAAAAAACCCAACATTCACGAATATAAAGATTTCCTATTCTGATCAGAAAAGTGTCTCTGCTCTGGGGGATTGTGTGCAATAGGCGGGACAATTGTAACAGACAATTCTTAACAGTGTTCTCCTCTGGTTCCTAGGACTGTTTGTCTTGCAAAAATCTGGATCCTATCATAACAACTGTGATTCAGATTCTGAGAAAGTGCTACCCCAAGGAGTCTTTGCCTGTGGCAACAGTAAGAAGTTCCTATTTCTTCCCTCTTCCTGGGAATGCCAAGTCTGAACCTCCATGTGAGGGATCTGAAGGTAAGCGGCTGAAGGGCAAGTTCAGGAGGAGGAAGAGCAGCATGACATGAGAATTAATAGTGGGATCTGGGGAAGAGTCTTGGCAGCCTAGTCCTGAAGTTTACAGTTAAAATTAATCTGAAGGCCTGCAGTGTCACTCAAACAGAACGTGTCACTCAAACAGTGTCACTCAAAGCAGACACGAAACTACTCCCAAGGTCTTCTTGAAGCCTGGAGATTCTGTTTGGAGAATTAATGAGAGAAGATTAAAAGGAGCAAGCAAAAGGGGAAAAGTAATTTTTTTATTATCCAAAAAACCAATGGAACAGAGTGGGCATGGCCAGAGGCTGGAGATGCCACTGCTCCGCAACAGCCACAGAGGGAGAGACCGTTGTGCTTCTGCGTGACTGTTTGGGGGTAGGGAACGATGCCCTGAAGCTTCTTCAGTGAAGAATTGCAGGAAGTATTATCTTTTTCCTTTCTAAAATAAAAACAGATAGCAGTCATGCTGCAGGAGTGAAAGACGTGAGCACTTGCTGAAAAGCAAATCTTAAGCACAGGCAGGATAGCCACTCCACAGACAAGGAGAAATGGCAGTCTCCATGATGCACACAAGCAATTTCTCTGTTGCTTTGTTTCAGATGGAAGCTGCTCAAAGACTGTAATGATATTAGTAAAACATCTAGATAATATAGATTAAGAGCATCCTATAATATTGTTCCAGCCAAGCAGAAAATCTCTTATTGCTTTGTAATATAAGTTGGATCTGTACCATGGTGACATCTGTCACGGTGTTGAAAGGTAGTACTTGAGTCCAAGAGAACGGAGCTTTAAAAAGTGGGAGATTTAGTGCCAAATTCATTTATACCATCTTAACAAGTGGGATCTGCTTCAATCAGGGTTGTGGTGGGTTGCAGTTTCAAGGCATGTGGCACACACAGAGGAGATTGCAGGTATTTCTGTGGAGGGCCTAAGAGGAATGTCAGGTTGAGCACCTTTGCTTCTACCTCTTTTCTACGTCTGTAGGTGACTCTGAAAGTGATGGAGAGGAAGAGGCTGAAAAAGACCTGGATAACGAGGATGTGGAGAGTAAGGAGGAAGTACGTGTATGAGCCATATTTTCCTTAATCATCCACAGACTGGAAAGTAAAGCTTTTCATTGTCCATTTTGACATCCTCATAAGCTGTCCAAGCAGAGAATGTACGTATGCATGTGGTCCCACATAAATATGCTATGTGAATAACAGAAGGCTGCTTGAAAGAACAAAGAGGAAACTCTGACTTTCATCAAAGAATCCCCTGCCATTTATCTTATTGCCACACTTGTCACCCAATGGTGGGGGTTTGGTGGCTTCTCTGGTCCTGCAGAGAGCCTGATCCATGACTGCTAGAATCACATGCACAGTCAGCGATAAATGATGGACCTTGGATTCCTCTAGGCCAGCAATGGCACTTGGTAGGGGAAAATTGAATTATCACCTGGAAAAGACTAACCATAGTCATTCTTCTCTGATATCGGATCATATTTGGGGTGTGCACCTATGCTGAGAAAAGCATTAGTTCTTTCAAGCTAAGACTGAGATACTTGAACCTATATTTCTCCTTTACTTGCTGCTGCACAGACACAAATAATATAATGAATTATTCAATACTTTCCTGACTTCTCCCTTTGCATTTTCCTTGTCATGACTTAACTGGGGGAAAAAAAAAGAAAAGGCCAAAAAACAGCAAAAAAAACCCCACCAACCATCATCTTACCAGCTGAGGATGAGAGTGCAAACTCTTTTGTTGTAAAAATATAAGCACATATGCAAATATGAAGTAGTGAATGCTGTTAATAAGTCTTATCTGCATGAAGTGGTTTGGGAACGCAAATTAAAGAAATGAAGTTGCAAATACAGTCTAATTAGATGCAATTGAGACTTCTGTGGAAGGGCGTTTTTGTTACTTGCCCTGTTTTTTTTTTCTCTTTGAACTGATGTCACCCAATGAAAAAATGAAGTTAAAAAAATACAAAAACACATTAGCCCTGTGTCCTAACTTGCCCCTGTTTTACCCAAGTATTTGAGCTCATAGAGATGCTTATTAGGAATAGGGTTCATAGTGAATTTATCTCCTTCTTTAATTAGTTATTCATTTGGAAACAGAGCCTATATTCCTCTGAACTATTTAATTATTCATAAGGATTTACCAAGTAGATGTGAGCAGGTTGGTTTTTTTGCCTAAGATCTTGTTCTGAATATGAGTTTTAAGTACTGTTTTTTTTTCTGGTGTGCTGGTCATATATATCCTGTTAAAAATTTTTCTAAAGGGAAAGCAAGCAGGGAATCAATAATGAACTTTCAGTTTACCTTTTTTTTTGTATGAAATAATTTGCACAATGTTTCCTGGTATTGATGTGATTTACAAATATTTTCACAGCTGTATAACATATCCACACATACGAGTGGTACTAACCAAACTTGGCTCTACGCTTCCATCAGTAACAGCTCTTTGAAAACCAAAATCATCATCATATCAACCCAAATCTTCAGGAAGTTTGAAGCTGCTTATTCATGATTACAGTGTTAGTGGCTTTTTTTTTTTTTTTAAATTATCCCATTCTCTGTGCATTTCTTCACTGCCTTCTCAACTAGGCCCAAACAGCAGTTCAAACTCTGTTTTGTAATATGAGGGTTTGAAATGCTGTGAACACTTTTGTATTCAGGCAATATTTTTTTTTTCTGTTGATACCAGCTTCAGAAATTACTCTGCTTCTTTGGTGGGGCATGATAATGATATATTGAGATCTGAATAATGTTGTAATGCCATGCCCAGCTATCAATGCCACATCTCCATAATTCCCTTTTGCCCTCTCCTTTCCTGGTTTCTTATGAAATGACTGAATGCTTGACACAGTTCAGTTTTGGTTCTTTTTGTCTGATATGGAGGAGGTTGCATGTGAATGCACAGTTGCCTTCAACTGTAGAAGTTTCAGACATGGTTCTTATCCCTGATTTGCTCATGGTTAAGATTTAAAAAGCTTTCTTTCATGTAAAAGTATCAAAAAGTTTGGGAGGTATAGAAGATGGATTGGGTAAGAGTTTCACAGATTTTATTTTTTTTTATATATAAGCAGCATTGAGGTAAAAATAAAATATAAGCACTTGGTGCCTGCAAGTTCAATGATATGGACGTGAGCCTTTGCTCAGTGGTTATTGGTGTCCCTTATTTTGAAACCTCCTAAACTGAGGTGCTTATAAAAAGGTTCACTTTTCAGTCTCGATGCCTTTTTTTTTTTTTTTTTTTTAAACCATCTTTCCATGGTATCTCTACTTAGGTACTCAAACACACAAACATCAAATTCCCTTTTTTCATGATGTAGTCTTTCTTCTTCTGCCTGCATTCAGTTCCACAGAATTACTTTAACAGCCTTTGTGAGTATGGGAGGAACAGTTATAGGACTCATTAAATGAGCATGATGTCATTAGAAATGAAGCATATTAGGCAGAATCTTGTGGGGCATGCTTAATACACATACTTTTCTAATTCTGCTTTTGTAGGATTATGACCTGGAGACAGATGTGAACAAACTGAGATCAAGGCCAACGCCTGACCGGCCAGAGGAAGAGCTTGGACAATATGAAGCATTGTGTCCAGAACTTTCCCATAATTTTCAGGTATTATCACAGTGAAGCTTCCTTCACTTGTGAATATTCATAATTTTACGAAAAGCTTGAAAGGGAGTTCTGTCAAGAGATAACTAGGCAAGGCTATTGCAAACAGAAACTAAGGTATCTTATAGGACTGGAAGAACAAAGATTAAGACCTTTTGGTGTAGTTTATTGGTGTGATGATGTTTGTTGCACATTTGGCAGGGTATGGATTAACGTAAACACTATAGAATCAATTGCCAGGTGAGAAGTCTGAAAGACAATAATTTGTGTCCTTACTGGCAATTTCAATGGCAATATCAAGATCAGAATGAGATGTTGAAAATAAATACCTTCAGCTAGTGTTTTGAAGGAAGTGATGAAGAAGATTGCACTGCTGCCGAGTGAAACGCACAGTTCAAATCATTGTTCTACTGCAATTTGAGACAAGAAATACAGTATTGCACTCATTACAAATCTTAGAATTTAGGAGCGCTAAAAATTGTGATTTAGATCTGAATTTGGAAAGGACCACTGTCTTCATAGATTTCCTGTACATAATATTTATTAGGACCATAACTAGCCAAAGTGGGTTAAACATACTTTTGCATCAAGGCAAGGGTGGAGTTTTTGCATGACAGATTGGCCTCTTTTATCCTGCCATAACACTTAATTTGTGAAACATTTTCTTAAAACATGTCTCTCTTAATTTGTTAAAACAATCACGTTCGGTTGGAGATGATTCACCTAGATGACTCAGTTGGATCCTTTTAGTTTCTGAGTACTTTAGTTTCTCAGCTTTGTGGATAGAGAAATTCTGGCAGGTGGTCCATAGGCTGATTTTACTCTGGCTGTCTTATTGGATGAGTACAATTCTGGGATACTTGTAAATATTTTCTTTTTCTTCCTTGAAAGGTTTTCTCTGTAAGGAGGCACAATCTGTCTTTAGTTTCTTTTATTTTCTTCTGTTTTTCAAATTTAAAGGAGCTTGAATCAGAGTCTGAGGAAGAGAAGAGCTCAGAGGACAGGGTTGAGAGTCTTCCCTCTACTCTTCACTTCATTCCAAGTGCTGCTTCTATGAAACAATCAAACTGCAGGTGGAGAAACCAAAGTATCACAGGGAAGGGACCAGATCTGCGGGAAAAGGATTTCAAAGTCCCACTACAGAGCTGGACAAGGAAGGAGGAATGCAGATGGGATCAGACTGACGAGAAGAGAGACATTGCAGGAGCAGCCCAAGATGCAGACTCCTGTCAAGAGGAAGATCCAGCTGGGAGTCATGGGTTTGCTTTGCGTCCTCTCCCAAAAGATGCTGCTTGGTACAAAAAAATGTTTTACCCTCAGTGTGAGGCCTCAAAGAATCCTAATCCTGGAGGGAGGCTGGAGAGCTCAGACATAGTAACAAGTCTTCTGGAGAAACACCAAGGGGATCTTCCATTCCACAGCCCTCACTTCTACATAGCTAGGGCCAAACGTGTGAAGTCTGTACCTGACTTCAAAGACATGGCATTCCCCGATTTCTGGGGTCATCAGCCACCTCCTTACAGCAAGCCCATGTTGGAGCGCAAGTATGGGGTTCAAAGGTGATTATGCTTTAATATAACTTCTGCACTGAGAGCTCTCAGGCTCAAAACTGGTTTATCTAGATGCCAAATATAACATCTCTGAATGTCTTATGGAGTTATAGAATGGCAAGATGATGTCACAGATGTCATTTGGGTTTTCCTCCTCGTTAAAGGAAAATGGTATCTGTGTGGTGACAGCATTAGGAATCAGCAAGCCTATTTCTCATCTCTGACATGGACTTTCTCTGTGTGAGTGGATGAGTTGTGGGCTGTCTGTGCATTGCTTTGTTTGTCCCTTAGCTCAGAGTGGACACTTCTAGCGCCTGCAATGTTGCGTCCCATCTGGCTCTGATGAAAAGTCCCCTCTGTCCTCTCAGAGCTGCACGTACGTGTCAGGTTGTTCTTGAGAATCTCCCTGTCGACCCTTCTGCTGTGTGCCCTTTCTAAACAAAACCAGATCTCCCCTCTGGCACACTGCTAAGGGCTACTGCTTAGAAAAGCATTAGAAAATATTATATCAGGTGGTCAGTTGAGGGGAAAGCCGTGTTTTGAAGCTGTGCTGGGAGATGAAGCTCCTCTTATAACTATGATTTTGTCTGTTCCCTATGTGACTGCGTGCAATGACTTTACATTTCTTTAGTGGTATAGGGAATTATTAGCATATGCCAAAGAGGCTGGATTCTATGCTAAACATTAAAGTTGATCAACGCTAACCAAATGACATTTGTGAAGACCACTGATTCCTGACTTCTAGAGAGTTAATGGTTGTTTCTACATCAAATATAAAAAGTAAAAATCATATTTAGAGGCAAAATCACTCTAACATCTTCTCTTTGCACCGTTGCTCTAAAAGCTTTGCTTTTATGACTATCATAGTGTGTGTAACCATACAGCTAAAATGGGAATAATCATATGCTTGAGGGCATAACATGATTGCTGCAAAGGTCAGAAAGAAAATGTGATATTCCCCATCTGATCATCTTTAGGGATCAGAGAACTTCATTTTAATAATGAGTAGAAATTAGCTTGATTTAGAGTCAAGATTCACTATGAGACAGACTAGTAGGTTTATAAGTTATGGCAGTTATTTTCTCACAGGCCAAGACTGGCCACTTGGGAGATTGACACTGACTGGGAGGAACTGGGTGTAAATCAAACAAGACAGAATACAATAGAGAATAAAAATTTTACAGAATCAGTCCTTTAACCCAAAGGGCAACTTGCAATGGCAATGAAGCAGGACCTTTCTCATGATAAAGAAAAAAAAATAAATAGAAAGAGAGACAAATGAAGTTCACCTAGAATTAGGACATGGAACTCCTCTTACTAATCCTTCAAAAAAATGTCATCAGCCTGCTCATATTTCTTCTACAAGATTACTCTATACTGAGATTTCTTACAGTATCATTACAATTAGCTTTTTTTTTTCTGTTTTTTTTTTTTTATATTTGTTTGTTTGTTTGTTTTTTTCCTAGGGACAAAGTACTAGATGACATTCGCCGCTTAATCCAGCCGGGTGATGTTATAGGCAGAACTGTTTTTGATTTAGATGAGCCCAGGTAGGTAACTTAAATTGAGTACTGTAACCAGAGGCACTGTCAGTGCTGGGTTGGGTAGTGACCTCGGTTTACTTACAAGGTATAGAAGAAGTAACCTAGCAGGTAAAGACTCAATGGGAAAAATATACAGAAGTGTAGGTTCCTTGTACATAGCTCTGGGGAAAAGTTTTGTTGTGAAAGTCACTGGAGCAAGAGACCCTCAACGCATTTGAAACAGAGCAAGAAAATATATGCATCAAAGGAACTGCAAGGTGTCCCTGGATGTGTCTGCATTGCGTGCAGTGATTTGGAACAGAAGCATGCAGGCTGATGCTGGGAATTGTACCTGTGAGTCCAGAGGCAGTCTCTCCTCACCTTGGGGCAGCATTTCCCATTGGGAGTGCATTTCAGTGTCTGTACAGCCAGTGTCACAGGCTGTAGGTATACTCTGAAAGGTGTGGCACATGTAAAAGGCTTCTGAGAGAAAACATTCAGCCTTGTGAACTGTTTCAAGTGCTCAACTGTGGCCAGCAATTGTGGTCTTTGAGAAGATGTAGCACAGGGCAGTTGAGAGGGTCTTAAATATGAAGAAATTACTTTCAGAGGAAGGATGAGTGACTTAAGATTCTTTAGAGGAAAAAAAAAAAAAGGTGGACAGTTTGAAGTAGAGGAAACTTGTGAATTTCAAGATGAATTTAAGGATTTCTGTGCTTTAGGAGAAGGAAACTATATAGAAGAGGCAAGAGTAAACATAGAGCAATTGTATGAAGCTGCCTTGTGCAATTCATAAACTAATGGGAATAACTCAGTAAGGAAAGTAACTGGAATAGAGTAAATATGTACTGGGACAAAAGGGAGTATTGGAAAAGGAAGAGATGTGATTTAGAATCACATGCTGTACTGGATAGGAAGACTATGGATTTGCTCACCTCTTGCCATTTCTTAGGGTCCTGCTTATAAAAAAAAAAGTAATAAAATCCTATTTTAGTGTAGAAAAGGTGCCAAACAACACTTGTCTTTGATGCAACCTGCTAATAGTATCCTTACTTTGATTTACTGCAGTCACTCAAACCCAGGTGCTCCAGGTTGTCTGACGTTCTTCTCCAAGTTTGAATCAGGAAACCTTCGCAAAGCCATCCAAGTGCGCGAGTGAGTACGTCTGCAGTGGCTGCGTCCTCGCCTGCCTTTCTGCTGCGGCCACTGTGAAATGGTGGAGTTCTGCTGGGTATGGAGAGGGTTGGCTGGTGAAACAGATTATACGATGTAGAGCTTATTATGCCTTCCAACACCTAGATGTCATGAAAGGTAACAGGAGTGAGAAAACAGAGCTCAAAATGTTTTGACGTGGCTAACGTAGTGTGAGTATTTAATGGTATGTTAGGGCACTGCTAGTTTGATGGTGTTCTTTGACTCTCACAGGATATTAATGAACTGAATTGCATAGCCTGTTCTCCTCAGCAGGTTCAACGGCAGACTGTTGAGGTGTTCATGGCCACCGTTTTTTTGGGACTCTCTTTACAGGTTTGAATATGACTTAATTATGAATGCAGATGTGAACAGCAACCAGCATCACCAATGGTTCTACTTTGAAGTCCGTGGCATGAAATTAGCAGTTCCCTATCGTTTCAACATTATCAACTGTGAGAAGTTCAATAGCCAATTTAATTACGGTATGAGTCTTTGGGGAATTGGGGTAGTCTTCTGTTCACAAGAATACCTTTTTAATGTCTTAAAGGTTTTGAACTTTCCATGTCTATAAGGAAGACTGTAAATTTAATCTTATGTGCCTTAATATCTACTGGAAGAGTTACTTTATATTTGTCAAAGGACCTTTATCCTCAGGAAGACTGAGGAGTAAGCTGAATATTGAAACCTGGAAGAAGATTTCCCAGGGAAAAAATGTCACTGTTCTGTTTGGAGACCAGAACTGAGCGATAATGACACTGGGGTTGAGAGGGGGAAAAAAAGATGATCTGTTGGAATTGAATGAGCAGCATAAGATTGATAAGTGCTTCTAGGATTTAAATAAATGTAGATAATCCTCAAACAAAAATTCATGGTTCTTTGGGCTTATCCAGAAAGACATCTCTGCCTTCAGACTTGTTGAGACTTCTGCTGATATTAATGTTAAAAAAATAAAAAATAAATCTGTTCCTTGCTGTCTTTGAGCTCCTGTCATAGTCTGTTGTCCAGGAGGAAGGCAGCCTTGATTGGAAATAAGCAAGGCAAATCTCAGCTTTCAATGACAATTTTAGAAGAGAAATTATTTCTTCTGCAGGGAGACTGTGGGTTGAATTCTTAGGTGACATAGACTGGTTTTTTTCATTTGTTTCCATGGAGCTGTGTTAATTTACACCAGCTCCAAGACCTGACTCAGAATGTTTAATAAGCCCCTAGTATCAGACTTTGCATTCCTCTGAAGCCCTGTGGATACAGCCTTCGATATCACCAGGAGAAATCTCTCAGGATCAATGCACCTAAAACAAATAGCAGTAGGAGCTGGAATGACTTGTCACTTGTATTTGTGAAACTGACTGGATGAGTGGCATAATGAATTATAAGGCATTTGCTCTTTAGCCCTAAGGGCTGAAGTTCAAGTATTCTTATAGATCCCAAATGAAAATGACTTTTTTTTTTTTTGGTCATCTTATTCTGCTTCCCTGAATTACCAAACAGTTCAGTGTGGCATGTCCAGTAACAGCCTGAAAATGTAGTACATTGAGGTCTTACTGTAAACCTCAGTATAACCTGATACATCCACCAGTAGCTACATAGCTGGAGATTCTGGCTGTTGTTGGTGGAAGGTTGTTTATTATCTGCTAGTTTTGGCTCTCGTCAGCATGTATAATCTCGATTTTGTGCACCTGAAATTATACGTAACTCTCATGCTCCAGCGTGCAATGAAAAATACATTTGGAAGAAAAATGCAAAAATACTATCTCATGTAAGGAGGGAGACTAAGCCCTGACTTACTTTTGTACATGGGATTGGCTGTTAAAGCAATTCTTCTGCAGGTTTATTCTGCTGCTCTGAGAGGGCAGTGAAGATCTGGTTTATCTGACTTGGTTGAGTGAGATTCACTGCCCCTTCCAGCACATGCATAATATTTACATGGACTGTTGGTAAAAGATGCCGTTTAGTCACTGCATTCCCTCTGCATTTTGCTGGGATAATGCCCATGCTATAATACTAAAAGCTTCTAGTCGTGATGTAGTGCCAAAATGCCATGGGTGGCAATACTTCACAGCTTTTTGCTACTGTTCTATTTTGATTTTTTTTCCCTTCCGTTTTGCTCTTGGCTAGATGGCACTGTGTAACTTCAAAATCAGCGAAAAGAATATTTAATGAAATAGTTGTGATCAGGAGCAGAGCAAGTCAGGAGGTGCAACCTCCACATCCTGCCTTCCCCATTCTCCATTAACTTACTCTACCATGAGAGATACTGGGATTTCAACAGAAGGCTGATTTATTTTCTAAAAGTGAATGTTTCCATAGTGAAAGTGGAAAAGAAAAAAAACCACCACTTTTTATCATTATTTATTAAAATGAGATGGCAAACCAGTATCAACCATCACTCTGAGGCAGCTTGGTGTGTTTGGTGTGTGTGTCCTTTGGACTCGCAGAGAAGAGCAGAAGCTGGCATTTGGGATGTTGAGAGCTCTGCAGACACTGAGCTTCACGTCCCTTGTCTGACAAACTGGGCTTCTGGGCAGGACTGTGCCTCCTGAAACTCACTGTCGCTCGTATTCTGGAACCAAACACTGTGGCTTATGGTGTTGCAATATAGAGGTTACTCCTCGCTCTAGGCTAAGTAGCGCTACCCCACACCACAGCCAAAGGTGAGCTGGAAAGGCATTTCTGTCAGGCATTTGCCTTTGTCAGCTCTTAAAGTGCTGGAGAGTTAACAGAGAAACCCAGAGGAAGAAGGAAAACTGCATAGCTGCTAATGGAAATATGTCATCAGTATTAATGATTTTCAAGTATCGCCTCCTCCTAGCACAAGAACAGCCAAGGGAAGGCTCAGGGGGCAACCTATCAACATTCATAAATACTTGAAAGGGCTTTTTTTCCCCTTTCTTAAATATGCTTTCCCAGAAGTGCTGCCAGCATCATTGCTGGGCTCATCTGTGGCTGTGCTGGGGTCTGCTGGAGCTGACCTGTACCCTTGGGGCAGAGGCCAGCACCTTGCCAGGGACTTTCCTGGTGTGGGCAGGATCATTACCTTACCTGTAGGAGAGCAGGCAGGTGTGTAGAACAAAGGAATTTGATGTAAGAACTACCTGCAGATGGGCTGCCTTTATGGAACTGTGGGTAATACACATGGAGATCTGATCAGAGAGAGAAATGTACTCTGGAGCATGAAATAGTGATATTTTTGAGGTCGGGAAGACATGGTACAAAGACAGATGTTCTCGTTATCAGCATTTATGACACAGGTATTATTTGGGTCTAATGGCAAGTTCAAAACCTTCTTCTATTTCTGTTTGCTACTTTCTAAAGGTATGGTACTGGATGAACTGCAGATTTCCAATACAGTGGCAGGATTAAGGTTTTAATAATGGTGCAGCCAAACATAAAATATTGGACTAACCACATTACTGATCTTGTTGATACCTTGATTCCTGGTATTTTCTTTCCCTTCCTCTTTTTGTGAACGGAGTGGCTTGAAGCCTTCTTTTGCCAGTAGGATAACTTATTTTCTAATGAACTCCAATCCACTCGCTTCTTCTGGGGGTGACTTTTGTCCAGACATGGCTATATCAGAACCAAGTATGGGGCTTTGGGAAACGTATTTACTTTGCACAAACTATCTACAGAGGGAGCACAGAGAAAATAATGATGTTGTTCGGCCTTTTCCCCTCACCCCTGTCTTTTGCAGACAGGAAAGTCCTGTTGCTTGAAACTGTCTTCTTTTATGCAGGCATGCAGCTGGTCATGTACTCAGTGAAGGAAGCTCTCCAGGGCAGGCCTCGCTGGCTTCGGGCAGGCCGTGATATCTGCTACTACAAGTAAGTGCATTATTGGTGAACAATTTGTGGCTTCCTTTCCCCTCTGTTCCCCTCCTGTTAACAGTATTGATGTTGTTTAGCCTTTGACCACCAGAGCCGCTTGTTTCAAATGTCTCTGAATTGGTGCTGGTCAACGTGTTTATGTGCTTCCACCCTCAGAAAACAAGCAAGATCTCTGTATCAGATGTCTGGGGAGAAACAGGGCACGCGCAGAATTTAGATCCCCAGGAGGAAGAAGGAGGAAAGGGGATGGGGAGTGCTCAAACCTTGCTGATGCAGCCAGGAATACAAGGAAGCTTGACTCACAGTTTGGTTGCGCTTTTTTTTTTCCCCTGTGTCTAGAAAGAAATGAGCTGGATGGGATGACTTTTTTTTTCTTTTGCATACACTGACTTTTCTAAGAGATGTAGGAGCCGAGGAGCTAAAGATAGGGTGTGTATATGTATATACACTATATACATCTATATAAATATGTGTAGAAATAGACACATACAAATACACATTTATTTATTTGTGAATCCAGCGCTATACCTTAGTGTCTTCATGAGCTTTCCTACTCTGTAAAACTGGAACTCAAATCTTAGAAGGCAAACTATTCTGTGGACCATGCGTATTGGCACAATATAGACATTATAGCATTGGGGGTAGGTGGGCTGGGCCCAAGGCTCAGATTATCCTCTCTCAACCTGGCATTCTGTCTGTAGCAATTTGAGTAGCTATTTCATCTTGTTCCAAGTATTCTTCACTAACGTTTATTCACCTAACCTTTTCTCCCCCAAGAGCTAACACACTGTGGTGCAGTGGCTTCCCTTTGCTTGCCCATAACCTCTGGCTTCTGTGGGTATGGGCTTCTGGTTGGGTGAACTTTAGGCATTGACTACAATAACAGGGGCTTCTCATGTCATTAACAAGGCAATAATTGTGCGGTGATTAAACCAGCTGAATTCCAAGATTAAGCCATGATTGTACAATTAAGCTTATAATCAGATTCTTGTTCAGAATATGTGACAGAATGGAGTGTTATTGATTTGGAATAGGCTGTGTTTTCTAACTGTGCATTGAGCTATATGTAAACATACTCATGTAGTAACTGCTTGTTGTCTATCTCACTGTTTATTCCATGTTTACATGGCTTTGTATATACAAGAAAGTGTGCACACACTCATATGTGCACTTTCACCTCTACTGAAACTCTTTTTACTTCAGTACTTATTAAAGAGATTCGCAGTCACAAGAAGTTGTAGGTCGGAGAGAACATAAAGTATATTTGGGATTGCTCAAATAAGAGGAGGTGGGACTGCTATAGCGATATCATGCTGTCTGTATTTTTGGGGATAGAGCTCACTTCATTTCCCGTGTCACAGGTATCCTGGGGTGGAACTGGCACATTTTGAAAGGAACCTCATTTAACTACTTTTACCAGGAGTTACTCATAAATATGGGAAAAGAATTACGTAAAAATAAGGAGGAACTCGAAGATACGCTGTTAATTGCTTGTGCAGCAGGCCTCTTACTGAGAGCAACCCCTGAGCTGAAGGACAGTGGGAGGAAAGGCACATTCGCAAGATGTCTGGGTGATGTACATTGGCTGATCTTTGCTGACATTCATCTTCACTGAAGATGGGATAGTTCACTCATAAAGATGAATGTTGTGGCACAGCTCTGTCATCGTGTACCTTTCCCATATGTCTCACGAGAGTTTTTGCGTTACAGGGAACGTTAGCAGTGCTCTTGTCAAAAGGGAGCTGAGTGACACTTCTGCTCTATTTTATTGCTTCTCTGAAGTGACAGGATACACCCATGATAAACAGAGTTGCAGTTACTGTAAGATCATCTAATTCGCTTGCTGTCTTGGCAGCTTTTATGCATTGAATAATATTCCTTTCTGGCAAATTATTTAAGGAACAATGGCAGCATGCTGAATTGGGGACAATGTGCTTATGCCTTTGGGTTTGTAGCTCATTCTAAGCATATTATCTAACCTCCAGCTTTTTCAGACAATAGTCAGTTCACAGATGGTAATGAGGTACATGGAGTGCTTTGTTCTCGGATCACCACTAAAGACTTGGCTGTTTGGTGATCATAGCAGTGTCAGAACTAGGTCTTCTCTTTTCTCTTCAGTATCTTTATTAATCACATTAGATGAAATCATCATCATAGCATTAGCAGCCTACCTCTCAGTTCTAATGGTATTCATATGAGGAGGCTGAGACACCAGTCTCAGTCTGAGAGTGGCTCACCTTTACAATATGACTGAAGGCCTTAATAGCAAGATGGCTGTAGGAATATTCTGCTTCATTTGGGATTCTGCCTGCAATTTTGACAAGGAAGATGCCTTAGTGTGGATTTGGCCCTTGAAAAGGAAGTTGTGTTGTGCATTTGCCAGTTTCCAGTGTTGCAGACCCCCAAAAACCAGCCATGCCCCATAAACTGTTAAACACTCCTTTTTTTATTGTATGCACCAGGCTGTCACTAAAGCATATTGCATTTAGCAGCCACACTGAGCAATGCAAGAAGGTCAGGGCATGTAAAATGAGGACACCAGATACCAGCTGGTACAAAGACTTTGGACAAAGGGAATGCATCAGCATTTATTTTGTATTTGGACTCAGTTTTGAAATGGCCTAGAAATGTTAGGGTATTGATATTTTCTTTTGCCATTTTAGTCTAAGCTGATACAATGTCATATATCCATATATACCAGTGCTTTTTACTACACCAAATGTTTCAGACAAATCTAAAGATGAGATGACCGTGACATGTTCTTGTATCACTTGGTGCTTTTGAATTCCTGAGTCACAATCCAGCCCCTTCACAGACCTGCCTGTATCTTTGGCAAAGTGGCTTCACCTGTCTGTGTGTTTCCCCATATATAAGGACAGAAAATTAGAGTCAGTTATCTGCCATGCAAAGAATAGGAATAGATAAATGGGAAGCAAGTTTTAATTAGATAATGCTTGCAAAGGTCTTTTAAGCTCAAAAAAATAATGTGCAAAGTAAGTGATAAGTAGTATTGTAATTAATAATAAATTAACTTTCCATCAAAGCTATACTAGAAACATACTACCTGTACATTACTTCTGAAGGAGAGCAGTAAGCAAAATGATTTTACTGTTAGAATGACTGAAAGGCACAGTAGATAGAGCTTGCACACTGATTAAAAAACCACACACCTTGGTCCCTAATTTTCTTTCTAATAATTGGCCTATTAGTTTCTAGAGCACATGTGACACTTTGAACAATTTTCTTGAAAGGGAACACAAATATGGTAGTAATAAGGACCAGATGTGTCTGGGGTCTTTTTTTCTTCTTTTCTTCTCTGCTTGTTGATTTGGGCTTCATGGTAGTGTGGTTAGAAAAAGGGAAGAGGAAGAAAAACTATCAAACTGCTGAAGGAACAAAGAGGCCATAGAACCATCTTGGGGTGACAGCAGTAGAAAGAGAGGAAGGCAAAGAGGAAAAATGCTCTTTTAAAAGTTTCTTTTAAAAAGATTCAGAGCTACTGCATTGTACAGCTTTTCTTTTTCATGCATGAGTGAGGAATATTGAGGCCTCACAAAGTCACCTGCGAACTTCCCGTTACTACCAGGTAGTTTGGTATAGATTGAAGCAGGTGTCAAGAGTACTTGTTTTGGGCAGGTAGTTTGCTGGAACAGCAGAGGGGCTCAGAACAAGAGCACTGCGATCACGCTCTTGAGTATTGTCATCACGAGACCTGAGCACTGTCAGGAGTAACGACCATTGACGACCATCAAGGTCAAAAGTGTCTGATGCTGTGAAATCTCTGGGTTAAGTGGCTGGTTTTGACAGGAGAGACATTTTTTGGCTGCAATATCTACCTGCCAAGTCCTGCTTCCTCCCACACCTCTAACTACAAATGTGATTTTGGAGAGGAGGACTCAGAAGACCTCAGCACTTTGAGACAATTCTTTATGGATAAGGTCAGCTAACCTTCCCCGTGACACTAAATATAATAATGGAGGTCAGTACTTTCCTTATGCGC
This sequence comes from Trogon surrucura, assembly GCA_020746105.1. NCBI lineage: Eukaryota > Metazoa > Chordata > Aves > Trogoniformes > Trogonidae > Trogon > Trogon surrucura. Next base: position 14,548,994 of record CM036627.1, on the reverse strand, counting down.
TGCACAAGAAATGATTCTTAATTATACTTCATTGTAAAAATTAACAGAAACTAGATTAAATGTAGTTGTTCTGACTTAAAAAAACCACAACACCTCAAATCCTGGATCCACTGAAATACATATATAGTAGCTAAGTAGATGTTCTATATTTATGGATTCATTGCATATTTTTTCTCGGAGTCTCTTTGTTCCATATTAAGGTGGTTTATGTGCAGAAGAAATGTTGGGGTCAAAGGTTCAGCTGAGAATAAAATTGTAGGCTCTTCAGTCTGCCTCTGTGACACGATCTTCCTGTGCTATCTATTGATCCAGTCAGCATCACTCACCCCACAGGTTCCGAACTATTAAATTCCAGTGAAACCCAGCAGCATTGTATTGTGTTTTCCTTATGAAAAAGAGCTGATGATTTTGGAGAATTTGACAAGAATAATTATCTTTTCTCTTCACTCCTTTGAATAAAAATGAACTGCAGCAAAATAAACTAGTATTGTAAATTTCAGGAGCTGAAATTGCATCTTTTGGTTGCTTCTTCTATTTTACATTTTAATGCAACATTGATGATAACATTTGTCAAAGAAACCTCACAGTCCTTCAGCATCAGAAGGTTCAGCAACAGCATAATTGGTGCAATGGGGGAAAAATGTGTTTGAAATGTACTTATGGATGCGATTTGCTTTGAGACTTCTCCCAAAAGTGCATGAATTGTCTCTTCATCTCTGCTAAAATAAAACTTTCATACTGAGCTTAAAGTCATCTCTTTATCAGAGTAAGTCTGCAAGTGACCTGGTCCTGGAACTAGACTGAGGAGCTCACTTTAAGGTTTTGTAATTTTAATGAAGGGAGTGTCAAAGGCTTGAGTATTCTAGTAGACCTTGATGACCCTGACCAGCCCCACCCAGGGCCTCCACCCACACCCTCTGCCCGCGGCCTTGGGAGCTTCTAGCAGTGAAGTTGCACTGAAGCTCCAGCTTGGTCACTGCTCTGTCTGCGCCTTGCTCTCTGGTGATCTGGATCCTGACCCATGGACTGACCTCCTGGCTTGACCCAGACCAGCCTCATCACCACAAACTTGTCTGTTGCCATGTGGCTGAGCCCATCTGCCATCCCTGGGCATGTCCTGCTTGGGTGCTCTGGGAGGGAACCCTGGCTGGTGAGGCCTCTGCCCTGCTGGCTTCCACACCAAGCTCAGCTCCCCATCTTTTAGGGAGCAACTGGTCCTCACTGCTCCCAGACAGCGAAAAGCTTTGAATAGGAGAGATCTAAAAGAGAGAATATTTTGGGTGGCTCGCAACCTGCAAATCTGCATGAGGTCACCTCTCGTTTGTGTCTCTACCCAAACCCACTCTCTTCTTCTTCTTCAACAAAGAGCTTTTGATATTAAAAATATTTTTATGCATGTCCTACTTATTTTTTTATTATTTCTGGAATATTCCTCTTTTTCCTGTGGTGTAACTGACTCTTTGGTTTGGTAAGATATTCATGTTTTCTAAATCTCCAGGCTTTCACAGAAGATTTTCATATGGCATTGTTCAGGGCTGTGAATAGGTTCCTATATCTCTGAGTGAGACAATTTGGATGTCAGAAGAAATACAGCAGCATTAGCTGAATGCCTTATTTTAAATACATCTGGACTGTGCTAGATGAGCTAGTATTAACTGGTTTCTTTCTTTTTTGCACCTTCACAAAATGAAACAACCTTATTTTCCTACTAGTGTTCCCATCCTCCAGCAGCACCTGACCAAGTGTGATGGGCTGTGGCTGGTCCTGCCAGCCCTGCTGTTTTTTGTGTACTGTGTGAAGCCCAACACCCTGGAATCTGGTGTTCTACTGTGGTCCGTGGTACTTACCGTCCTGATCCTGTTTTTGTATCTGTCTAGTGGAGCCCTGGTTTTCTCCAGACTTCTTTCTTTTGCATAGCCTGTAGGTGCATTGCTATGTTACTGGGTGTTGTGTTGTATTTTTGTACCTTTCATTTCTGGGATTGAATTGATTGTACTGTCACGGGGCTTTCCCAGTCTTGGTACAATAACTGGATGAGTTTGGAGCCCATCTACAGCATAAGATGAAAGTTCATTCAGGATGAACACTTCTGTGAATCCTTAGTTTTCTCATGGTTCCAAATGCGCCTCTAGAAGCAAAAAACATCTACTTCCTCCCCTTCTTTCTCTTCTTCCAGAAACCACTATCGCTGCAGTGCAGCTGCAGGAGGAGGTGCGAGAGGAAAATTCTACTACACACTCACCTTCAGCATGAAGTTCCCTCACAAAGATGATGTTTGCTACCTGGCCTACCATTACCCCTATACCTACTCTACAATGATGGTAATGCTGATTTGTCCACCTAGATAAGCTCATGTGCCTGACAAGCTGGGGAAGGATTTGTTTTCTATAGCCTTTTCTGGCTAGGGTAGGTGGTAAGGGTGTTTTCTGGGAAATGTACATAATGTGCTTTCTTTATAGTAAATGTAGGAGAGGCCAAGGTCTGGAAGGAAGGTAGGATAAAAGAAGGGAAATGAGTAGTTCTGGGAGATGAGAAAGATGATCCTGAAAACAAAGACACGTAGTTCCAGTAGATGACTTTCCCCTTCCTTGTCCCTTTAATTTCTATTATCAACCCTTTTCTTTTCTAGGCAATAAATGCTAGTGTGGGTTGGTGAAGTTTGGTTTGCTCTATATTTTTTATAATGGTTTCAGTTTTCAAAGGAGATCTCGAAAGTGTAGTTCTCTCCTACTTGCTAGCCACGCTGCTTGGCATGCCACGTAGTTTGGCTTAGATTAATTCCCACCCAAACAACAGTCTCTTGTCAACTACTTTGCATCCCGTTATAGATGTTCAAAGAAACTGCTTCTGCTGTCTGGGAGAGGGCCAGTCAGGGCTTCACAGTCCAAAATACACCTGGCAACTCACTTCTCATTAGGCTTATGGGTGCCAGTTACTCCTTAAAATTAATGAAGAAGAGAGTCTGCTCCAGTAGTGGGGTTTGACCTATAGCCTTGAAGGCATGTATGTACTACAGTCTTCAGGGGAAAAGACAAATGCAATACTGAAGAATTAGGTGGACTTATTTGCCACCCTATTTTATTCCTGAAATGCAGTGCTTCATCATTATTTTACTGTTATTGATTTCTCTCTTCTGCTGGCACAAAAGCAAGAGAGACTTGGAGAGTTTGTATGCTCTGGGAATCCCTGAATATCTCACCTGCTCCTGAATGAATAGAATAGAGATGAGAAAAGATGTTATTCCTGCACTTGTAGGGCCAAGTCTTGAAGTATTTCACTTCCTCTTCACATAAAATGCTCATTGAAGTTAGAGGGAATTTTGCCACAGAAAAATTTTACATGAACTCAGGCTCAGAAAGGACCATAAAATTTGGTAAATGGGAGTTGTGGATGGAAAAGATTGATAGATTATCATGTCCAGCTCTTTAACTAAAGCAAAATTGTTGCCTCTAATAATTCTAAAATGGTTTTTTGCTTGGGTTGATTTAAAATGTCAAGTGATGCAATTTACATATCCATGTTACTCTAATTACCACAGTAAATAAAATAAATCAGGTTGGTGCACTAGTAGATTTAATTTTAAAGCATTTGTCCACTGGTGAAGTATGTTGGTTTTACATATCAGTAATAAATTAAAAAGGTTTATGAACCCAAGGGCTCAATTAAATACATAGTGCTTTGGGGAAGAAGATAAACGTGTATATGGAGTTAGTAATCTGAAAATGTTTTAAAATATCATGTATATCAAATATATCATATATATTTAATCGTTACAGGCATACTTACAGGAAATACACATTACAGAATCCTATTTTAACTGGATGCACTTTGCAGTTCATTACTTTTTGTCCATTAGTAATTACGTTTATTTTATGAACAGTAATTTATCTATTTTTGAATCACAGTGTTAATTGTTTGGATATCTAGCTGAAATCTCTGTGGCAGCTATATCCAATTAAGTTTCACTGGGTACCAGGAACATAAGTAAATTATTATATTGAGTTCTCTGTATCTGTGCAAGATCGTTAGATGCGTCTAATAATTGAATTTGCTTTATAGAGCGGTATGTTAATTGTTTTATGACATAAATGACTGTTAATTTCAGTTTTGTGTTTGCATTCAAACGGATACTGGGAAAGCAGTCTGAAAGATGGCGAGTTCCAAGTTTTGAGGAACAGGAATACCTTGTCCCATAAATTCTGGTTAAAGTTTAGCCCTAACTTGTAAAGATAGGACATTACCGTGTAAGGGTTGCTCAGTGAATTGGTGTGTTTTAGTTAAAGTGCTGTTAGGACAAATCTGCATACTGTGCTATACCTCTTTCCACCAGTGCAGAGACAACTCCTGTTCCACAACAGTTAGCAACTCCCTGCGGTGGGATTACTCACACCAGTCGTGCCACTTGCAATTACAATGTAAACAGAGAGAACTACACGTCATCTGGTGTGTGGGTGACAAGTGGCTCTACATCTAATGAAGCGATCAGAATTTGTTCCAAAAAGTAATTTTTAAGCTGCCAAATCTTTTTCTCAAATTTCTCGGGAAGTTGTTGGACTTAAGAATTGTTTAAAACTCTCACAAACTTTGCAGAGCCAGGAAGCAGCGAGGGTGAGAAGAAAATCTCCTTTTTAAATAACTTCTTGGAAAGATGCTCTTCAAATTTCCCACTACTGGTTGCACAAAATGTTGTTTGGATGTGAACTTTCTGGCTCCCTCTCGTGTGGAGTTGCTCCTAAGTTTCGCTGGTGCTTGGCAGCTAAGCAGTCGGTTCTATAAACGCTCAAAAATGGTGAATTTTCTCACGTTTCTACACAGTATAGCACAATATAAGGAGGAGGCAGTTCTTCTGGATTTCCTGTATGTATAGATATTCCTTTATATTAATAAGAAAAGCACCTGGGAACTGATAAGGTAAAACCACAGAATGTTTTGGGCTGGAAGGAGCCTTTAGAGGTTATCTAGTCCAACCCTCCTGCAAAGAGCAGGGACATCTTCAACTAAATCACAATATAAGAGTAAATAGTCCTGTGCAGCTTCAGTGAACGGGGATGTGTTCTGAATGGCTTGTGTATATTTGTGGGAAGTGAAAGGTGGTGATGTTAACCTGCAGAAGAGAGAAGCTGGGAAGATAGCAAGAAATAAGATTAGTACCAATAATAACGTGCAGCTAGTGGAATAAAATCTGATTTTATAACTGTGAACTCATTTATAAATCTGCTTCCTTGCTTCTTTCTCAGTCCCATCTTGATATTCTGCAACAAAACAGGAACCCCAAGAAGGTTTACTGGAGGCAGCAGACACTTTGCCAGACTCTAGGAGGAAATCGATGCCCATTGCTCACAATCACTGCCATGCCAGAATCTAAAAAAAGAGATGACTTGGAGCAATTCTGTAAGTAGCCAAATGAAGCATTAAAAAAGATGCTGGACGGTTGTGGTCATGTCAGACCTGTTTTGTGAATACGTTGATTTTTTTGCCTTTCTCATTTTGTAAAGAGACATCTAAATATGAAGAATAGCTAATTACAACGCTTTTTTTTCAAAAAAAGCAATCATAGACTTGCGTGGAGAAGGGAGGAAAGCCGACACTATTTTGTACTTCAGACTTCTTTAATGATCTGAAACAATTACAAAGTTAAATATTAACTAGCCCCAACAGCAAGAAATTGTGCTTGAGTAACCAATTCAACAAGAACTTTGATTTTTGTGTGTGTGTGTTGATGTTCCATATTGAAATGATTTATATATTTTGAGGTCTCAAAGTTGATGGGGAAAAAAAAATAAGTACAAAATCATTCCTTCTCAGTTATGGACAGGAACTGAAGTGTTCTGGTGAAATTTAGGTCCTTCAGTGTGCCCCATAGATTCATCTGGTCACAACAGATCTCCTTGCATTCTGTCTGAGTCCTAACTGACAGTGTTCCATCTAATGGTAAATATTAAAACTGCCATGTTATATCTAGAGGTGGTTATTTTTCATTGTGAAAGTCTAAGATTTAAACCTTCAGTGGCCTTGATTAACAAGATTAAGATACAGAAGTTTCTATAATCGACAGCAAGTGATAAGAGGAGTCTTGTTAGCATCACATTGGGTTAGCTTTGATCTGAGAGCCTAAATGACTAACTACATATAAGTAGGTTGACTTTTATTCTTGAGTCAGTAACAAGGCACAAACTCTTTTTTTTTTTTTAATCTCTGCTCTTCAAACATTTAAAGTACAGGAGTGTGGAATTTGAATTGCCTTAAGATCTTTTTGAATGTTAAGCAAATATATATCATTATCTCACCAAGGTTAGGCTAGAAGTATCCAAGTGGATTCTGTGATATGAACCACATCCACACTTCTCATTGCAGAATTCTCCTTTCAGTGGTATGTGGTGATATGTGAGTAGGACACATTATAATGTCCGTGCTACATTCATAAACTAAAAGGAAGCTCAGATATCAGAGCTGGTGAAAATTATTGCTATCTTTCCTGGTTCAGGTTTAGAGCATAGCAACTGTAGTTATGCCGACATTACAGTGTAATCATCCTTAGTTCATACCTTTTTATTATAATAATTTTGTTATAAATCGAGCATTTACCCTGAATTAGAAAAATTCTGGATATTAATGTGCTTTTCTAGGTTGAAATCTTAAAGCGAAATTGCCAAGGATAGACTACATGGGAATTTATAAGGTATGTGCGTGTACACAGGTTTAATGGTAGAAACTGGAGGCAGTGTCAGAGAGAAAACTGGATCGTTGCTGTTGCTATTATTACCGTTATTCACACGACAGTAGCACATACAACACATGATTAGGGGGTTTGGCTGTGGTGGGTGCTGTCCATGCTTGACATGATGAGATAATTCCTGCCCTTAAGCACATTTGTTCCATGATAATGATGATATAGAACAGAAAACCAGTGTGTGGGAGCTGTAGTTGGGGAGGTTGCTTGTAGAAAGAAGCCTTTGGCACACTGTTGATGATCACCTGGTTAGATGTTAGCTGTTGACAACGATTTTTAAACCTCATGGCAGAACGTCTTAATAGGGCAGCTGAAAGAAAGTTGGAATATTTTTATTTGAGGATTGGAACTATTCAGAAAAGACATGCAGTGAACAAGTGTTTCTGCCCAAGGGAGGATTCCTTTGCAGTGAAAGTACAAGGCAAAAGCTAAGCTCATCTTCGGATTTATCAAAGCAAGGACTTGGAGTGGGTCAGACACATGATGAGTCAATGTGCTAAGCACTTGTGGCTTTGAAAGGACTTTCTGAAAGGTATGTTTTGTCCTAGGAAAGAAAAAACACACAACCCAAACAATTTCAAAATCTCCACCATTTTTGTAAAACAGCAGTCTTGCTTTTTAGACCAACACCACAACATGCTGAGGGCTGCGGTCGTACATGCACAGTGATCAGAATTAAAATATCTGGAAGAAAATCAGAGGCATGTACCAATGGAACTAAAGCAGGAATAGTTAAGAATCACACACAGCGTAGTTAAGAATGTTTTCACTTCTGGCACGAGAGACAAGATTATTGTGCCAGATGTGGTACAACGTGGGAGAACAGAGAGCCTCTGTGGATGGAGGACTGACAGCCTATATTCAAGGCAATGGAGAGGCACAGATGCTAAAATGAGCATCTCGAGGAGACGACAACACAGTACCAACCAGCACAATTATACCTCAAGAGTCACACTGCTTTTAGGGAGTATCATGATATAAATGTGACAATATCTGGAGCACAGTATTCTCAGAGTGTCTCAGAATGCCTCTTGCAGTGTTAAAAGAAAGTCTGGCAGGCTTTCAAAGGTGCTTAACCTGTCTGGGAAGACAAGGCTTGGCTTACTTATTCAGCAAAGATTTCCTGAAAGATTCATAAAGGATCTATGAACAGTTTGGACAGATACTTGTTTCAAATGCTTCAGGCTGTTGTAATATTCAGCGTCTGGGTTCAAATCTCAGTTATGTGGCTGAAGTCCTCTCTATTTTCAAGAGAAAGAAATATCCCCTGTTTTGCGATACTAGGGGAATTCAGCAGGAGCTTGTAGTTCTGTCTGAAATGCCTTGAAATTATGTGCCACTAAACAACTCTTCCTCTGAAATTTTGCAGTGTGGTAAGGTTGTGGATGACTTCCTAGATCTATCCATGAGCAAACTGAAGTCAGTCAAAATAGAATATGTAGAAAGTCCAGTTGTCTGAACTGAAATAGAACTTGTTTGGGGGAAAGACATAGTTGAGGGAAGGCAACACAGTTTCTCTCAGGTTTCCAGGACTATAAAAGTAAACACCAATACTCTTAGGTGATGAAAATACTTGTTGTTTTATCAAGTGGGAGCACAGCAAGGCAGCACACCATGTGTTTTATGCTGTGGGGATGCCTCTAGGCAAATATGAATAATCACGTATGTGCTTGTTTTGTTTAAGCAGCTTGGATAATTATGGCTTTTGGGGATGCACTTAGACTAATTTGTGCTGCTTTGTGTGTCTTTGATCAGCAGTTACTTCTCAGTTTCCTCGTCTTGTATGACATGCCCTTCTCTCTGTGAAGTTGTTTGGCTGATGGAAAGACTTATTTGTCAATATTTTCCATATGAAAAACATAACTCAAAAGCAACAACTTGGAGCTAAATATGAAAGGACCAAAGGGTGGAGGTTTTCCCAGTTATAACTCCCATTTGCTTGTACAGTCTTCATGCATACCTGTTTCAGCTTGAAAAGTGATGTGGAGCTCCAGCACTGGGGAACTTGGCACATGGGTAATGAATAAAAATAGGTTTTTTCCTTCTGGTTCTGGCCAATTCATAGTTTTCATGGGTTATAGTAATTTTTGCCTTCCTATGAAATTTGTTATTTCTTCCTTTTTTGTAAATTTGTTAATCTGTACCTTGAAAGATTCTTTTCAGTAACACCAGTGGCACGGGTAAAACACAAAGCTCATCAGGAGTTTACAGCTGTTGCACATGACTGTGCTTAAATACTCTAAATCCTTCTATATGATAAACACATGGGGAGTACAAAGCATCACTCATGAAGAGGCACTGGGTGGGTGAGGGGTGTTGGGAGCACAGCGTGATCAGCCAAGTGCAGAGGGAAGGAGTTATTGCAACACCAGAGGTGCTGATGGCATGGGAGCGGCCCAGGGACAAGGAGGGCATGGCATCCTCTGTGTCAGCTGTGCTTTATTTTCCTTGCTCAACTCTTTCAGATTACTCTTGTCAGGATATTGATTAATGTGGCCCTAGGATGGTTAAATTTGTCTCAGTTAAATTTATTAATGCGCGCCTTGTTAATAGGAAGCACAAGCCATGCACGCTCGCAGGCACTGCACATTCACCTCGTGCTGAAGGGAAGAAAAATGGGCTGCTGTTTTCCTTCATTACGCCTTGTTTGTGTGAGGCTTTGATATTCACTTTAGGCTCCTTTCTCCTTCCCCTGTCTCCCCATTTCGTGGTGGTGGTGTACTGACTAATTTTGATTAAATGTTCAGTTCTGAAACAGTTACGAAGAGAGAAAGAAAGAAAGAAGTGAGCCTGGACCATTTTGTCCCCTTGTGGTTCTCATCTTGGTCATGCAACAGCTGAGCTACAAACAGCACAACGAGCATCCATGCTTGATCAATGTCTGTGGGTGCCTGTCTGAGGCTGGTCAGTGGTCCCTGCTGGGCTCTGCAACTCTGTAGATTCATACTGGAGGGGTCTCTCTTGGTTTTTGTTCCTGTTTTATTTTAGACTTGCTCTTCCCGTCATTTGCATGAAGACTGAGCATCCTGCAAGCGGGGATGTCTTTGCTACTCATTTTAACTGCAATATCCCCCATAGTCTTGTGATTAAGATGAAGCCATCAGTTTTGCACTCTGACTGTGGGAAGCACCAATGGTGAGACAAAGGGACTGGTTTTTTGTCTTTCTTATCTCTTTACCATGTTCTCTTTCCCTCCTCATTTCTTCTCACAAAGAGTTAGACTCTGCAGATTTCACCTTCCATATTATGCACAGAGCTTTTCCTCAGAAGACTGTAGCTCTTCTCAGCTTTATTTAACCTCCCCTCCAAAAAAAAAAGAAAAAAAAGAGACTGTTTTCTCCAAGCTTGCCTGTGTGGTGAGCCTGCATGCTTCACCTGCCTTGGATATTGAATCATCACATGTGAGCCTTTGAAAAGGAAAGAAGGTGGGGAGTGGAGAGCAAAGAATAGTCGGGCAGGCATTTACTCTTCAGTGACTTTCTTCCTGGCTATGCTATATCTAGCCAGGGACATTGCCTGATGAGAGTTAAAGGGACTTTTGAAGGGAGAGAAATTCTCAACAACTTTCAGGGCATTCTCAAGCGAATGCAGAAACAGTGAGAATGATAAAGCTTCTGACCTTGGTGCCAGCTACTTGCTCAATGAAGTTAATAGGTGCTTGCAGAGCTCTGATTTTCTTGGGTTTGCCACACACAGCCCAGTGAAGGCAGTGTTAACAGATTGCACGTGTACTCAGAGTTTGCAAACCTTTAATTCAGTGTTATGCATGCAAATGTGCAATGTGTAACTGTGTTCTACTAAATGCCCTGGCACACAGCTGACTAGACCCTGCAAGCTGTAAGATACTGTTGTAAGTAGCAGAGCAAATGGACAGATTAGGTCTTCAAAGAAGCGTAAGAGATCTAAACACTCATATGCAGGTGATGATAAGATTTTCTTCTAGTTAAGGAAGCAGATACACCGATATGTTGCTAATGTTAACAGAGTGATGGAATTAAAACCACCAAATGCAAAATGACTGATCAGAGAAGGACAGTTTATGCTGTGCTGTTCTGAGCTCGCCATATGAGCATTCCTCAGGAGGTGCTTCCTGGCTGTGCACTGGGTTGAGGTGAGTTAGCTCTCGCCTTTAGTTAGAGAGGGCAAAGGGGAGGACGTCTCTGAAGGATGTAATTCTGGCTAGTGCTAATAAAGAGGAATAACTGAAACAATTCCAAAGGAATTCCTTACAGGAATGAAGATTTAAATGAGTTTAGGGTGATACACCCGATGACTGCTTCAGCTGATGACTGACAGCATTGCTGCATTCTCAGCTGAAACCCACGAGCATCATATGTTGCCATCAGGGTTAATCCTGCATCCACTGAGAACAGTGTCTTTCTACAGTGTCAAATGGGACAGTCATTTTTTGTGGTATTACAAAGTAAGCAATTGCAAAGCTTTCTTTGTGGCTGGTGTTACTATTGTGATACCAATTAATAATAGGGTTTATGCAGTGTGTTATATTTCCCCCAGATAACACACCTGATGGCTTTCCTTTTACAGAATCAAAAAGACGTAGTTGCTGGGAGAAATATTCTAACATTTCTCAATTTGCTTGTATAAGCTATTTAGATGGTTGTTTTGCAACTTTGATCTTTCCTCAGAAAGGAACAAGCCCTTTACCTTTAAATATAATTTGCAACAAAGAGCAATTCCTAAGCACAGAAAAGCAGAGTGTGTGAATTGCAGAGGCCACTTAGGCAGGATAGTGGGAAATAATGATCATGTGGAAAATGTACACAGTTTAATTAAGCACATTGATTAAATCAATATGATTCAAACAGCTTAGTGCTCCAATCAGCTTAATCTCATTATATGTAATTCAGGCCTCGATAATTGATTAATAATGCATTACAGTTTATGAATTATTGACTCCCAAGTTATTATAACTGTGCCTGCTCCCTGCATGGCAACCAGTGTTGCATGTTAATTATGAAGGACTCAAGCTCTCTTCTCTTGAATAACTTTTTCAAAGCTGGAGATGACCTATCTCCTGGTGAAACAGGGATCAAATTAGATCAACGCCTTATTGGAGTTAGTCCACCCCAAAGGAGAATGCACTCTTTAAAGGAAGCCCGCATCTAATAACGTTGAAATAGGGAGGTAGAATGTCCTGCTTTGATTGGTAATGATCTTTCAAGCAGCTAGAAGAACTGCCTGTAGCACTTCAGCTGGAGTGCTAACCTGGCATTGTGCTGGTTGGAAACAGCTCACAACAGCAAGTGCATCTGTTGTTCTTCAAGTGTCAATACGTGCGGTACCTCCTCCAGCACACGTGTGCGCAGTATAGCCCATGCTGCTGAACCCTTAGGTCACATCTGTATGACAAATATAGAGCTTGTCTGGATGCTGAGTGCTTTCTGTGGAAAGGAGTGATAGGCTTTTATAAATGCATTTCTGCACTGCAAATGTCATATGAGAAGAAAGGACCGTTGCTGCTATTGATGAAAGTCTCAGGAGAGAAACCAAGAACTGAAGAAAGCCTCTGCTCCTCAGGTGGCCCCACTGCTAAACTGCATTTCCACTAATGCAAACAGAAGATGTCACAGGTTGTCTTTCTAGCTATTTAGGTACTTAACATCACCCAAATTGCAATCTTATGCAGAAAGAGTCCACTAGCATTACATTTCCTTAAAAAAATGCATTTACAGAACCTGTTCTGTTTTTCCTTTCACCTCTTCTCTGTCTCTAGTCCTTATTTGCGGTTATAGTTAAAAGTGAACAGATTTTAGTGTGTATAGAAGTTGAGTGAGATTATGATTGCAGCAAACTGTGGAAAAGAACACATTTTTTTCTTTATTCTTGCATCTGCAACAGTGATTTTTGTATCTGTGTATTCCCTTGAAGGTTTGCTTCTAATTTGCAGAGTTGCCAGGCAGAGATACTGGTTCCTCTCTTGCTTTGTACCAAACGTTTTGGTTTTGGTGACAGGAAGAGTCAGCTGTCATGAAAACTGTGATCCTGTTTTAATGCAGTAGTGAAGAAAGGCTGAATAAAATTGTCATGTATTCTACAGTGCTAAATAATTACAGAATTGAGAATATGATTTTTTTTTCCACTTGAGTATGCAGTTTATTGAGCCTGAAGCCAAAGCAATGATCTCCAGATATGCAACATTGATGGTGTATGCTCTAAATTTCTCAAGATTGTCTTTCGATTTCAAACATCTCTCTTCTCTTTCTGATAACCCAGTCACAAAAATGTGGCAGCCCACTACAAAAAGAGCAAATTCCTGCAAAACTGTATTCCTCTTTGAGTATCCAGTCTATTGCCACAAAGATGGAAGCTGATAGAATGGAACATAAAATCTGTGAGACAGACACACAACTGTCTGCAGACTGAGGCCAGTATTCTTCATGATGTATCAACTGTTCTTTGAATCCCAGCATTTGGTGGAAATGACTCCACCAGCACAGCTCTGACGCTGCAGTCAGCTTTCTGTGAGTTTGGCAAAATGCATGTGAATATATTGAATCCAATTAGTCAAGCAAGCAGTGCACAGAAAACACCGAACGAGGGGATAGAGCTACAGATTTTTTCTGCTCATTCTTGGCACTTGTTCTTTTACCTTTCCTTCTCTGAATTATAAGAGTTTTATCTTTCTCCCAAGAGACTTCTAACCTTTGCATATCATTTCCAGAAAAGAAATATTCAGATTAACAACAGCATTTTCTGAAATATGAGATAGTAATGTCTTCTTGATCGGTATGAACTTGGGCTAGAACATCAGCAGTGCTTAGCCCTGAGTATGCTCCAGTCTTCCAGAATATCAGAGCCTTTTCTGATATGCTAATGAATTAAACATCTTGAAAATCTAAACCAGCACATATCTTAGTCATAATTATTTTCATTTGTGATTGGCTTGTCAAGTGGCTCAGAAGTGCCTTTTCACGGGAGAGTGGTACTACTTGTATTTTTGTTATAAGGCATTCAAAATTATGAATGAAACTGAAAACAGTTTGGTAGTATGTGTTTCTTACATTACTGTGGAAATTTATAACCAGCTGCTTGGAACATGCCTGTCACACAACACCCCAGTGCCCCAGCCTCACTGCATGAAGCTACAAGCTTCCATAGGAGTGATAAGTTGCCCAAATTCTTGCCTTAACAGAAGTAGAAAAAAAGGAAATTCATCTTCTCTCCCTTAGGTGGAAACAATTTGGTAAAATTCTGCAGATGCTGTCCTTCCAATGGCTAATCTGAGCATCTGGTTGAGGTATTGAAATACAGCCTGGCAGAGGCCCTGGGCAGCTTTTACTCCCTCAAATGGTGAATAAGCATTGAACTGCTAATAGGTTTCTGTTATCAATTTCAACTCGCAGCATAAAAAAACCACCCTGTATTTCAGCGAGTGGCACATTTCCCATGCCTGGCCATAAATCCAATCACCCAGGGTCCTGTGGGGCATACACTAAAAGGTCAATGTGGTACCGTATAAATTAGACAGAGAAGCATTTGAATTGAGTTAAACCTGTTCTCAATGTGACCGAAATGGGCTCTGTGAGGTAGGACATAATTTTAGGGTCAGATTGACAATGAAGACTGAATATTGGTTTGAGCAATGTACTTACAAAGAGTTGAAGAGTTAATGTTTGTGTCTCGAGGTAAAAGCAGAGGTCAGGAAGGGGTTTCTTCCAGCTGGTCACAATATCGCCCAATTGGTCTCACTGCACAGGTTATTCTTTTTCACAACTGTTTTTCTGGAGCCCTTGCTGATGCAGGGTATAAAGTGGGTCTGCCTGAAGGTAGTTGAGTTTGCCCCTCAGCAGCTGTGTTAAATTAGTTGCTTCTGGTTGGTAGAGCTGAAGTTATGGGTGGTGTGGCAGTCTGTTGATCACCCTTGCTCCTTGCATAAAAGGCCAGTAAGAAGGTTCTTATGGCCCCTGGGTTAGAAACCTGCTGTAAGGTAAGAAATCCGAATTTTGTAATAACAGAGGTATTGCCTGTATGTGATTGTTTTTAGTTAAATTTGTCCTGTCTTCTCTATCTGCTCTCTGTAAGGCAGCTAAGAAATACTCCTCTAAGAGTATTTCTTAGAGATGAACTGCTGAGTTGTCCTAGTAACCAGTTGTTCTCCTTTCTGTTTGGTTGTACCTCCTCTCTGATAACTGCTGGACAAGGTATGGGTAGGGAACAAGGGGCAGGACAGCTGGCAGGCTGGCCTTGTGCGGGACTAATCTGTAGCTGGAAGGCTCACAGAGTGTCGCATGTGTGTACCAGCTGCTGTTAGACCCAACTGTTGCACTTGCTGTCACAGGGAGAAGTTTTGGTCTGTGGTTCAGTATTTGTTCCTTTCTGGAAGAGAAAGGCTGTGCTGATAGACAGATTGAGCTAGATACACATTGCTTTCTGTTGCCTGCCAGTCTCATGAGAACAGAGTATCTTTTTGCGCAGTACTGGATAACAGGATTGGGCAAAGTGGGCAAAAAGTGGGCTCTGCCACTCTTGTAGCAAGTCATTGCTCTTCAGTTTAGGAACTCAACTTGAGGATAGTTTAGGTGAAGACAGTCAAGTTTAGCACAGGTTGTGTTAAAGCATCGCTAAGCTGTGACAGAAACCAGAGTGTGCCCTGCTAACAGGGATGCCTGCTACTCTTACTTCTCATGATCCTGTGAATCTTGCATTTCTCGCTCTAACAATAGGCTTCTGCTTTGCACAGGCAAACCCTTCCTCAATATGCAGAACTAACAGACTGCTGGGAAACAGTGTGGGTGGCATTAGAACTTCCATGTTGTTTTCACATTTATCCTTCTAAACTGGGAAGTTTCTTGGTGCTTGCAAATCTTGGCTGACTGGCTTGGAGAGACCGTCTATTGCGGCTCACTTTAAAATAGAAAAGTCATTCACTTGATACCTCAAGGCTTTGAAAACTTTCTGGAAAACATTGATCCAGTTTCTGGATTGAACGTTCCAAGCTGTGCATTTTTTGTCTGATAAAGGCTGACCTAGCTATTCATGTATTATAAATGATTGGTGGTGTTTGTGTTACATAGAACAGCTTTACTGCACATTTGCCAGAGCTGCAAGCAGATAGTTTGTTCAGCTACTCTGCCCACATCCATGTGAGAGGGTCTGTACTCCTGTGAAACATAGCAAGTGTTATTTCTCTGTGCTGATCCTAATATTAATCTGCCCAAGAGCATTAGTGAGTGAGGAGGCATTTTTGCAATGCACTGCATGCATTTGTTTTTCTCCTGTTTTTGAATCTTGAGCTCTGAACACCTGCTATTTCTAATTCCCACCTGTAAGTTGATTTTGCTGGGAAGGTCTATGCAGATTTCTGCCTGACCTGTTTAACAGAGTTTAATTTCTCTAATTGGAGAACAAGATCCATTGCTGTCTGACTGATGCAACCAATTTTTTGTACCAGTAAAATAAGCATAGCAATATATTGAAACTAGGAGTTTGCAGACAGGGTGACACTTCTTGTTGCTTGTAACTGACAGTTTCTAGAAACAAGGATTTGATTAATGGGCTGCAGTTATACAGCAATACTAAAACGAAATAGAACTAAAAATACCCCCTAATGATTTTTAAAATGCTATTCTGTTAATGAGAGGATTTGTCCGTCTCTACATCAAAGAGAAACTTGTTAGTTCTCTGAGCTTGCCCACCTGTTTCTGATGCAGAAATAGAAATTGCTAATAAACAAGCAGAGACAGCTGCTCTGTTCAGACTGCAAATGTGCTGATAAGATCAACTAGCTGACAAGTGACACGGCAGATACTGCGAAGTGCACCAGTGTTCACACAGAGCTAAACTTGGACTTGTGTATCATTTCAGGGCATTTATTATGTGGCTGTTGGATATTGGTTTCTTGCTGACAGAAGAGTAGGTACATTGAATCTCTCTCATTCTAGGTAATTTTGGGTTTTCTCTGATTTCCCCTGCTTGGTTTTGATATATGATTTCACAGAATTAGGTAGCAGAGGGATTAGTAGTAGTCAGAGCATCTGTTCTGGCCTTCTGAATACACGGGAGAAAAATTGCATTTAAAAGCCACCAGCTACTCACTATATCTGTAAACAGGGCTCCTAACAAATTGCTTTGCTAGTTCTGTGAGTTTTTTCTTAAGGTCTGGGCATCTTAGAGAAGTTCCATGCCTTTTCTCTTCACTCCCTCTTAACTTTATGTTAATGAACTTTGCATAATTGAATCAGGCCCCAGAACCAACAGGACTTGTTCCAGATCTTAACTCTGTTTCCCAAAGAAAGCATTTTTTTCAGTAGCACTCAGAAAATGATATCTATCAAATCAGCAGCGCATTTAGAATTTAATTTGCTCTATCAGTTGCAATTGTCGTGCTACTTAGCTGTGGGGGAAAAAATGTAATTTTCCTTGCCACTTTGTAATTCTTTATACAAGCTTTTTCTCTTTTTTTTTTTCCTTCATTGAATTTTTTTAACAAACTATTTTGAAGCTTTTCTGGCTTAGCCTGAGTGCTGCTTCTGTGTCTGAAACAGACGAGGTTAAATAAAAACAGCTGAAATTTTTATTCAAACATGATGGGGGCAGAGTTGATGAGTGAATGAAAAAGTCAGAATTGGGTTGGAGGTATGTCTTGACTCGCATATAAGGAATGACATATGAATGACTCGGGAAGTATTAAAAGGCATTATGAAGTTTTCTTCTGAGTCTCTTAAATGTTCTCGGCTTCTCTTTTTTTTTTTTTTCTGTTTTTTTTATTTTTAAATTTTTCGGGAAAACCAGAGAGACCTACTACAGCATCCCACTCCCTTTCCTTGTTCTTCCCTGACTGCTTTCCTATAATCTTTTGCTTTCTCCCCAAGTCAGAAAGCATGATGTAGTAGTGATGGCTGCAGAAATATCATGGCATTCTGCAAATCTGTGTGTACGTGTTAATTTTAGGAAGGGTGGGTGGATTTTGGAATGAAAATAACAGCTGTGTTTTAGCATCACGGTATAGGACAATTAATATAACTGAGAGAAGTCTCCACTGATAATGTTTAAGTGCAGGATTCAATTCATTTTCATGGCTAATGAAAAGAGAAAGAAGTGCTTTGAAGTAATGGATTATGAAGAAATTCATTTTTTGGGTGAATGCAGATGGTGCAGGTAGTTCATGACTGATTCTTGGGAAATGTTGAGCTTCCAACTCCGTAACTGATTTGTATTTTATCCTTGGGCAACTTATTCGATCTTTCATAAATCCCTGCTTTTTTTAACGTGGAACACTCTTGAAACATGTAATCTGAAGTCTGCAAAGTGTTTCAAGAGGAGTGAGATGGAACTGTTGGCATCAGAGTGATTTTGACAGGTCTCCCAAAAGGTGTTTAGGTCACCAAGACTGTAACTGGTGGCTGAAGTGGGGATAAAGGAGAGAGGTAGATGAATAGGAGGGCAGGAAGGTCATAAATTCCTTGTGAGTCAGGCTGCGTGGGCTGGAAATACAAATGCAGGGAGACTTTTATTGTGAAAATAAGGCTGTAGTGGATAACACAGCAAAAACTATCCATGACTTGATTTGTCCTTTGTGCTCACTGTGCCAGAGGAATGTCTGAAAGATGATGTTGTCTCATTTTTTGTAGGGCTCCCTATCCCTGTAGCCTCGTGTCGAAACTGCAACCAGAGCTGAGGTCATTGCTTGCCCTTCCTGAGCAGCAGTGGACAGGGTAGGCTCTGATAAGATTAGTGTCTTCGTAGTGTTGCGGGTTACCCTAACACAGCTTGGGAATTTGTACTGTGGCAGAGTAGGAAAGTGCATTCAGTAGAGCAGGAGTCGAAGGCCGTTCTTGAAATGCAGTCCTGTAATTCCTGGCCTCTGGCAGCCCAAGCTGTTTAGTTATGTTTTATGAATCAGGTCATATCGTGTCTGTCAGCTTCCAGATGCCAAACTCATTCTGTGACAGTTTTGTCAAGCATTTTGAAAGGGCACGAAAACAACAGCCAGAGGGTCACCGTGAGGTACAACTCAGCACACGGGGATTGTTCTTCACAAAGAGCAAGTGGCCAGAGGCAAAAGAATAAGCAAGAGACAGATGAAGGACTCTGGGGTCTCAGGGGCTGTGGTGTCTGTGTTTAGCACTTCCTAACCGAGAATGAGCAATAAAACTGTAGTGACATCCTTGTAGGCTCTGTGCTGACATAGGTGATGGGCCTGCAAGCTATGCAGAATGTGTGTAGGTAGACTTCAAACAATGTTCCTGCTCATAAGTGATGACTTGCTGCTTAATTTCATACCCTGTATCATGCCCTTTTCATCAGAATGCTCCCAAGCCCCAGCTTGTAGCTTGTCAAAGGTCTTTCCCACCAGTTGGGATATCGCTTGCAATGCAGATACCATGACCTTATTTGTCAGCCTATCAAGATGTAACTTGAAATTAGGCTCAGCCCCAGATAAAATAACTGCTGTTTGCACAAAGGGTAGTGCTGGTGAGATGCTCCCCATGAGGCCATCTAAACTACCTAAAATCTAGTTTAATAGACAGAAATCAAATAAAATCAAATTAAAGCATGCAGCTAATGCATGCAAGCTCTAAAATGAATTTGGATTACAAACAGGCAGTGAGACTAAATAGTTGGTTTCTTCATCCATGAAGAGAGCACACTAAATAATACAGAAACCAAAGATAATTTAAGGAGATTGTTTGATTTTCAGAGTTGATGGGGATGTTAGATGGCAGGTGAAGGTTATTTTTTGATGTTAAGTGGTTTTCATTACTTATATTCTTGCAGTTAGAAAACATAAGTCTCTCCATACTTTGAAAACAAGGTATTAGCATAAGAAACTTTGTTAGATATAGCAGGAAGATAAATCATCTTTGCAATGCTAGCCATTAGCCTGTCACAACCATGATTTACAGGCATTTTCTTTTATTTAAATAAGTGTTTCTTTTAAAAGCGTTCTGATAGTTTACAGAGCAGAAGATAAAGTGGTATTGAATGCTCTGAAATGTAGTGGTTTCAATGTGAGTGCTTCTCATGGCAAGTGAGCGAGAGGAGCTCATTCTGTGGATTGTACAAGCTGTGATGAATGGTTGAGCTCCAGTGGAAGGATTCTGTGGCAGTGTCAACTAGAAGAGTTCAGAGTTCTGCTAACAAAATGTTGGAGTGAAAATGAAGAAAGGCACTGGGACTGAGGAAACATCGTGGCATCAACTTCTTGAACCTAGTCTGTGTACCACACATCAGAAATTCAAACTGAATAGCAGCCATCGCTTATGCAGCTAAGTTATTTACCTAAAACCTTCTGGAGAAGATTTTAAATTTTAATTATTTTTTAAATTTATTGAATATCACTTAGGAAACTATGAAATAAAAAATGAAAACTTCTCATGAAACCCGCTGCTTTTGAGGTGATACGTGCGAATGGTGAGGAAGAACATCACGGATTCCATCTCTTCTTGTGTTCCTTCTGGGACTGCCAAGACTATTTTGCAGCCTGACTCCTTTACTCATGAGTACCTTTTTCTGTGCTTTGTAGCAACATGTGGAGGATAAAAAAACCACGTTTCTTCCTTTTCCTAGCCTTCCTACCGTCTTATTCCTAAGAAAAAACAATTTTCCTCAGATCAGTAGTCTTCCTAGTTTGTCATTCCGCTCCCTGTAGTGATCGATGTAGGAAGGCATCATTCATTAGAAATTGTTTCGATGGCATCTGAAGGGAAGAACTTCTTACTGACTTTAGATGGCAACTGCTTAGTGGCGTGCCACATGCTGTTTGAAACCTCTACATGTTATCTGTTTTACACAATGGCTAATTTTGTTCCACCTGGTAGTTTTCTGTCAAGTATTCTGGGATTCTGATTGTGCTTATCCAATTCTGATTCTTTCTTCATCCTTAGGGTATTTCAGTAGTAGAACAGCTTGAAAATAATATGGTATAAACTTGTTTAGGACCCTCAATGTTCATCTCTGTTATTTTCCTTGGAAAACTTATGTTCCACTTATGTCCTAAACAACTAATGTAAGCACTTGATCTGAGATTTGAACATAAGATGTTAAAACTCTGTTATTTCTAGAGTGCCAAAGGGAAGTAGGGGAATTGAGATTAGGACTGGCCACTAGTAGTAGATCTGCTACTGGTATGAGTTCTAAACATTTCAGGGAGAAAAAAACAAAAGATGATGTTCCGTTTATAGTGTTTTAGACAAAGTGCTAGTGCTTCCCATTTATCGTGTTTTAGACATAAAGTGTTAGTGTCTCCCACTTTGGTCTTTATCAAGATAAAAGTTTATACACAGTAGTAGGCTTCTTGTCAAGGCTGAAATAAGCAGCAAGCTGTACCATCCAGGGGTGGGACAGTAGGATAGTTTTCTAGTTTAAATATATTTGCATCATTCTGTACTAAATACCTTCAGCCAAGCTCTGTTTTGTGTCTGTTACGCGACATATCACATAGTCTAGAAGATGAAAAGTTATGCTGCTTATGTCGTGACGTGAGATTATTGGACCAATGCTAGTTTTGCTGTCATGATGAACTGATTGAAAGACCTTTTGTGTTGTTCCTTTATTTGTGTTCTTTTGCTCAGTTGTTTGGGGAGTTCACCTAAGAATTTACCATCAAGATAAGATTCATTATGTAAAACTGGGAGACAGTTTTACCTTATCAATCTCTTGTCTGTAGAAAGCAAGAATTTCCTTGGGGATCAGCTCCAGACAATGCAGTTCTAAAATTTATAGAATCATAGAGTGGTTTAGGTTGGAAGGGGCCTTAGAGATCATCTAATCCAACCTCCCTGTCACGGGCAGGGACGCCTCTCAACTAGATCAGGCTACTCAAGGCCCTGTCCAACCTGGCCTTGAACACCTCCAGGGAGGGGGCAACCACAACATCTCTGGGCAATTTATTCCAAAGTCTTGCCACCCTCATACTGAAGAATTTCTTCCTAAAATCTAATCTAAATCTATTCTCCTTCAACTTAAACCCATTTCCCCTTGTCCTGTCAGTGGACGCTCATGTAAAAAGTCCCTCCCCAGCCTTCCTGTAGGTTCCCTTCAGGTATTGGAAGGCAGCTCTTAGGTCCCCCTGAAGTCTTCTCTTTTCAGGACTGAACAATCCCAGCTCCCGCAGCCTGTCCTCATAGCAGAGGTGCTCCAGCCCCTGGATCATCTTTGTGGTGCTCTATCCTATTTAGGATAGACTTGGACAGCAATGATGTAAGGGTCAATTTAGTGATGCCACAAATGACGTGAACCTGCAGACGATCCTTTACTGTGAAGTTGTTGACGCAGTAAAGTGTTAGAAGATGTCTTTTGTAGACTTGCCTGTTTTCTTTCCATTTTCTGTGGGTTTTTCATATGTAACAAAACATAAAAGTTGTAACTCTCATAGCTTGCTTACTGCAGAAGAAATACAGGATAATATTTTTAAGAAACATTCCCTGCTAGGATATTTCTGGAGCAATGGAGTGATAAATATCAAATCAAGTGAAGACCAAGAATTTAATTTTTCCCATCAGAGCCAATCTGTGATGCTTTTTATCTTAACAAAAATTGATATTTTATCCCTTTGATAATGAGAGGCTCTGATTACACTTCCTTTTAATATATTTCATTTCTTACAAGTAATTCCCTGAGGAAGACCTCAAGTCAGAGGCAGAGATGGATCTGTGCCTCTTAAAGGCACAACGCATATTTAAGAATAAACATTGCCTTATGCTGTAGGTTGCATTAGGTGGGTTTTAAATCTTTGTTCTGTATAGACATTTTGGGGGCAAAAAGCTGTTTACTAAGAAATTGTATTTTGTAGAGCAAAACAGCTTGAAGGGCTACACAACAGATAACTTATTTTCTTGTTAAATTTGGCGATTATTCCCGGTGGTGAAAGAGGCACTGACAGGTGCTCCATTTTTTCCATGCCCATTTTAGGGCTAAGAGACCCTGGTGTAGGTTCTACATTAGCCTGCTGCGGTCGCAGCAAGACTGGACAAAACATTGAGATCATCACACAGCTTTTTACCACTCCTCTGCTGCCTGGATTCCCAGAAGGAGATTTTCCTGAAAAAATAAGGGCTTCAGGACTGGATTCATCCAAGCTAGTGAAGAAAACAAATGCTTGTTGTGTCATTTCTGTCCCCAGCTACTGCAAGATTGCTGTGTACAGAAAGGCTTCTTGTGCTCTGGGCAATGTGGTTTTAATGTTAACTTCTACCTCTCCACAGGGGAGACTCTTCAATATAACTCACTGGTATTCAGCCTAAATGTTCTTTTGTGAAGTTTCATCCCATTAACCCTGACTTCACCCTGGCTTAGTACTCTAAGCAATTCCTCTTGCTGCTGTGCCTGTTCTTGCAGCCGTGGCTGTGAAGGGCAGGGGATGTAATGCTGGGGTGAAGGCTGCATGGCTCACAAGCAGGAGACACGGGTTGGGGCATTGCTTATAGCCTGAAAGCCATTTACGCCTGGAGTGTGCTCTTGGGGCATCCCCTCTGCAAGAGACTCCTGCTGTGGACTGTCCATCTGCTGCCCTTCATCTCTGCAGAGAAGCTATTAATGCCATACAAGGAGCAGGGGATGTGGCTGGAGGGCAGCTCATGCCTCAGAATTCACAGCTCAGTGATGCTCTGCCCTCTAGGTGCAAAGTCAGCTTGATCCCTTTAGGGATCAGATACTCAGAGGTTTCTTTAGCTAGGGATGTAAGCAGAAAGTGCAGAGTTGTTGCTCTTACACTGTTGAAATGCACCTTGCAAATGAGATAGATGGACTGTGAGTAGAGGATGTATAGACTGAAACGTAAAAGTAAGGGATGAAAACATTGCTGTTTTGGAGCTGAAGCCTTATTAAAGTCCTGTCTGTCCTATTTGGGCAAATTCTTCCTAAAGTATCATGTGTCACCAAAATCCCATTAAACTGTCACATAAATTATCAGAGTTTCCTCTTTCCATTGCTGTGGATTACCCAGGGAGATATTTTTATGACAGTGGAAACTTTTTCAGTCTGTTCCTCCTGCCTGATTTCATTTCAGATGAAATCCTTCTTTCAGAAAACATAGCTCTATGGATCTCTACACTCTTCTTGTGCAGAAGTTATCCTGTAGGTATCTGTTGCACTTATCTCCTGCCTGCACCTTCTTTTAGGCATGGGACAGTTTAAGGCAATGCTGCTGCTTCTCTAATCATAACGAATGAGAACACTGTACAGTCTGTTTTCGTGGATCTCTGCTCCAGTGTCTTCCAGTCTTGT
Source organism: Trogon surrucura (assembly GCA_020746105.1). Taxonomy (NCBI): domain Eukaryota; kingdom Metazoa; phylum Chordata; class Aves; order Trogoniformes; family Trogonidae; genus Trogon; species Trogon surrucura. The sequence goes on along the minus strand of CM036627.1, from coordinate 14,525,077 downwards.
AGGCATCCACTGCCTTGTGGTTCTCTCAGGCCAGTGTTGCTATCTTCATAGAAAAAAACCCAGAAGGTGAAAGGGTCATATATATACCTAACTTGAAAATAATTCTTCTGCTGCTTGCATGCCTCGGAGGCTTTGTGTCTCTGCAAGGCAATCTACATTTTTCCCATGCTGGCTGAAAAACACACGGATTGGTGGTTGGTCTATGGCAGTAAAAAAAACTTTAGTGTCTAAAATTGCCTGCTGCCATAGAACAAATTAAGGCTGTAATGTGTATGTTATAGAAGCGGGGGATGATAGATCCTTACCTGCCTTTGGCAGATAATCTGGAGCTCTCTACATCAGCTAGCTAGATAATCTGTTGGGAGGATGCTTGGAGCTGATCTTTGTATTTGCTTCTCACCGCTTTCAAAGCATGCATATGCAGAAGCTGAGAACCAGCAGACTTAAGGATAATAGTGCTTTGAAAGATAATCACTTGTGAAAGGAATCCCAGTTATTATACTGCTGCAATCTTAAAGTGGTAGGACTGTCACTAACAGAGCAGGCAAAGCAGAGCTTTCCTTTAATATTTCTGATCTGTATGGGGAAAGAAGCCCAAATGATGTCAAAATATCACAATGATGAAATATTTTTAATTAGTCACTAATTAATGGGTTAATGCTTATCATATTTTGAAGTGGCTAGCATTAATTAGCAAGCAGACACCTTGCATCAGAGAGATCAAAGGTGATGGCTGAGGTGCCCAGCAGACTGCAGCAGTGATTCCAGCAGCTCTGGGAACACAGAGGTAATTCCAGATGACCAGAGGGAAATCTTGGACTAGATGTCTAAAGGGACAGCTAGAGTGACCTATGTGGGTGTAGTATAATGGCACTGTTCTGGGCACAGCAGTGGAGTGGCGTGATGCAGGACTCCATAATGACCTAACACAAGGCAGCATGGTTATGTGGGCACATGGGTGAAGGCAGTCATGTCATCACAGGTTGGCTTAGCTGACAGACAATAACTTGCATTTCTTTTCATGCAGCCTGGTTCCTGGAGAGCGAGAACAACTGATTGCTGTCTCTTCTTACAGCAGCCTTTTGCAATTTAAAAGTTATCTTCTTCCTCTCTGTTCATCTTTCCTTTCCAAGTTTAAAACCCAGATTTTCCAATTTTAATTTGTAATTTATGACTTTTGACCCTTTTATCATTCTTATTAACCTCTTCAGTTTTCATCGCATTAATTTTTAAGCCACGACCGGCACAGCGACGCAGCAATTCGTTAGTATGCCCCAGGAGAGCTGCCATTTCTGGAGCTGCTCTGCATCTTGAACTCATCCCATGCAACCCCCTTGAGCCTTCCCAGCAGCTCTCTTACCAAACCATCTGTCTGCACAGTGCGTGGCGGGGAGGTTCCCAAACCTAGGTATGCCCTGGTGCCAGGGTGCAGGACCAGTGCTGGTTGCAGTGTGTGCCCCAAGAGAAGGGCTACTCCGCTCTGTGACAGAGCTCTGGGAGGAGTTAAATGCAAGGTAGTGTGGCAGTAGCATCCTCCCAGCCTGCTCCTAGGACCTGGCAAGGACGGCCATTGAGGCCTGATGACTTTGTTTACCCTGTCTTTTGTGCACTGACCCCTGAGCTAATTAGAAATTGACCACAGCCAGACTCAACTCGGGTATAAACTGAGCCAGCAGAGAGCCAGTTTGAGTCTGTCCTCCTCAAAGCAGGGGGCTGCAGTCTGGGACCCCCCCTCCCATTGGATCAGGACTCGTCCAAGGAAACTTCCTGGGATTGAGAGCACCCACCACCCCACACTGGTGAGCAGGACTTCTGGGTATATCCTTGAGAGAGCCCTTGCCCCCTCTGTGGGTGAGTGATTTGCTGGGTACCCTTGAGTGAGGGATTTTCCCCCTTCTAGTGAGTGTGTGCACGTTTTGGGTCATATTTCTAGAGGAATAGTCATGAACTGGGCATCTTATTAACCTATATAAATATTTGAGGGGGTGAGCATCACGAGGAAGGGGATAATCTCTCCTCAGTGGTGCTCAACAATAGAACAAGAAATAATGGGTTTAAGCCAGAACATAGGAAGTTCCACCTCAACATAAGGAGAAACTTCTTTACTGTGAGGGTGCTGGAGCCCTGACGCAGGCTGCCCAGGAAGGGTGTGGAGTCTCCTTCTCCGGAGACTTTCATGCCTGGACGCGTTCCTGTGTGGCTGCCCTGGGGGATCCTGCTTTGACAGAGGGGTTGGACTGGATGATCTCTAGGGGTCCCTTCCAACCCCCAACATTCTATGATTCTATGAATTCCTAAATTCAGTTGTGTAGTGATTGATTCCCAACTTGCATATGAATCTGTAATATACTTTGTCTGTCACAGTGTGTGGTGTTTTTTGGGTTAGAATAAATTTTGACTTTTTGTAGCAGCCCTGTCTGTTTTTCTGGGTGCCTCAGTGACAGGTAGTTTGCTTGTCATCAGTCTAATAAGATAACTACACTGCTAACAGCTACATGGTTTCGAGCTTGATGTTACCCCAGAAGCTCAGAGGGTGTGTAGAATGAGGTAGGATGTTCCAGTGAATGTTGAGTTGGTGTGTACAAAAATGGTTCATAATGCAGCGGTTGGAAATTTCAACTAGACTAATTCGGGTGCACGTACTTGAAGATGAGGATGTCGGTTATGAGGTGAAACAATTTGCAAAGGGTTTCCCATGGGTGTGAGTTCTGAAAATAAGATTCATTTGTTCCCCAGTCTTCTGCAAGAGGCACGCGTTATTTCAAACAGGAATTAGTTCATATGGGTTTCGTTTGGCTTCAGCTGTACAGAAGGTCATGCTAAATGATGTTAGCAGTTCCTGCTGCCTTCAGAGCTTGGGGTTTTGGTGTCTTCCCCAAAATGAACTTGACAAGTTGCTTACCAATTTCCTGGAGTTAAAAAACAAACAAAAAAAAGTAAAAAAACCCCAACAGTGGCGGGATGTCAAACTGCCCCAAAGCTGGGCAATCTGTACCCACATTCAGCTCCCTCATCATCTGTGATTCAGAGGTGAATGCATTCATAAAACACATGCACAAAAGGAGGTTGCCAAGCAACTTGGAGCCTGAAACTCCCCCACCAAGCTATGAAGGTAGAGAATAGGCAGCTGAGGCAATTCGTGATGTTCGCTTCTTTGCCGTGGGTAACCATAATAATACATCCAATATAGACCTATTTAAGAAAGGAAGAGCTCACTAATAATTCTGGAAAACAACAGCTTGTCCTGCCAGACTGTGTATTTTGCTTCTGTCTTAAGACATGCCTGTTTTTGGAGCGTTTAGCCAAAAGCAGGGTCAGCAATGTTGTGGTGACAGGGAGGTGGAGATGGGGAGGAAAGACTTATTCTATCTTAAGGCAACTGAAAGACTGACAACTAGTGGGAAAGTTTTAGGAGGGGAATAAAGTGTCTGCCACAGATCAGTCTCATGTTTTCTGTGATCTCAGTATTTGATGTTTTTTACAAACATACTTTAATATATTCATTGTACATCACACTATATCCTGTCTTCTCTCTGGCTTTGCGTAACTGTGCAGCCTTGGGCATATCAGATGTATCCAGGCCAGGATGCAGCTGTGACATGCGTGGAAAAGCTACGTGATGATGTCCCTATTTACCCATCATTTGACTCTCAGAATACCCTGTAGTGTGGCCACAGCTAACTAAGTTGGAAGGGAGAGTTAAGCTTTCTTGGTTTCTGTCCTGGGGTAACTTGACCTTTTGATTTGTGTCATGCTCATGATAAAGTCATACTGTATTTAGACATAAGGAAAAAAAAAAGGTAATTCTCTGTCTTAATGGCCCTGGGCTTGCGATAAAGAGAAGAGAGGTATGCAGAAGCACAGCCAGAAAAATTCCTGTCAAGACCTGGATCTAGGTTGAATTTCTCACATGCTGTGTATGTAATTCCCTTTGACTCCTTATAAAATCTTAGCCCTATGTTGTTTAAATGTCCTGTCCTTTTACAAATGGCGTGGCTCAAATCTTAGCCCGAAATAATTGAGAACATCATCCCAGGTCAGGGTATCTGGAACTGCATTTCATTTCCTTTCTGTGCTCCTCTTGATGAGGGACTCTGCTGTGTTAATGGGGTTTTGTTCATTTCTTTCAGGCTGCTCTTTCCCCAACTGATGTAACGATTAGCGACATCAAAGTCACCTCGTGGTGATGACATAACTAAAGGAGGATCCTTATAACAGGCAGGAGATTAAGCAGGAAGTTAGCAGTACTGTAAGAACAAAGCTCTTATTTTCATGCATGTATCCACAGTCAAAATGAGTGACGAGAAGGGGAGATGGGAAGTGATACATTAGTAGAATTATTACTCAAAGGGTTTTTTTGCTCGAAGTTTTTCAAGATGAATCAGTGATGCTTTCATCTCTCACCTCGGGTATTGTTGGTGCCACGTTATATTCTGGGCATGTTGAAATGTAACACAGTGTAACAAGACATGATCTGTTGGATAAGGTTTTATGTAGCATGAAAAGGTTTCTCTGCTTTCTCTTCTTATTATTTACATTCCCAGAGAAGGTTATGTGCCATGTGGGTTTTGCAGAGATAAGTGGCTAACCTGAGTTTTCTGGCAGCTTCCCCAGAACTTGATGAGGCTCTGCTTAAGCGTTGGCCTGAGAATTTTGAAGACTTAAGCTCAGTTCTGGGCCTGGAAGTATGTATATGAGAAAAAAAACATGGGTGAGGGTCCTGCATAAAGGTTTAGCGGCTCACAGGAGACAGTACAAGGGGCTCTGTAATAGCACAGAGAGAATGGCAGCTGGGAACCAGTGTAAACCAGTAAACTATTCTGGTAGTGCTGGGGTGGTGTGGTCAGGGCTGCAATAACAGGGATTGTTGAATTCAGGAGTGAACTGAGTGCAGAAATCTTTATGGGTGCTTGTCAATTGGAAAGCTGGGTGTGGCTGGCTGGTGTTGCTGTCCTCTGCTGTCATGAACTGCATTATTTATCCCAGTTATCACAATAATTTTGAGGCAGGTGAGTGACTGGATATGCTATAAAGTGTAGGATTGAGTGACTCCTGCCTGCCAGAGAGTTAAGCCTTTGGTTTCCCAGGTTTTTAAAGGGTAGCAAGCTTTATGGCCACGTCTTTGCTCTATTTGCTGCTTCATTAGTCTTCATGCAGGTTGTGGCCTGGGAGAGCACGATGTTTGGATGTGGGATTTTGCTGTGATGGCTTCTGTGGGGAACAGGCAGGTAACAAGATATGCCGTGTCTTTGCTGGTACGTACTTTTGTTATGACTCTCTCTTGGATGGGATGTCAGAGCTGTGGATGTGCTTGTCAGGAGAGAAGATTTTAAAGGAAGCTTTAACTGGAATAGAGAGATTTCCTTGACTGAACCTACAGGCTATGCCCCCCCCTCCTCCCCATTGTTGCCCACAGGGAAACAATGTACATGATCTCTGTTCTCTTCCCCCAACCCTCCTTTCCTGGATTTAAAAATCTGGAAACTCCAGAAGCTTTTCTGACGTTGAATCTAAGTGAGATAAGCTTGACTTTGATCAGCCTTGAGAGAAAGAACAGAACCCATGTCTCTGCCAGTCCCTTGCTACTTACAATTAGAAGAATTATAGCAAACTTTCCTAGGTTTCTGAGATGAGAGAACCCTTGCTTAGAATTTTTTTCTTTTTTCTCGTTTTGACTGAAGAAAGAACCTCAATTAAGATGCTATGCTCTCTCCCAATATACAGAAGAGATAAGGGTTGTTAAAGCTGTATTCATCAATAGCGGAAGAGAACACGTTCCATTTTGCTTTGTGCTATTTACAGCTGTTGTCCATTAGGAGGCCTCGAGAGCCTCGTTCCCAACTACAACAGCTCAGTCCCGTAAGTTTAGCTCAGCAGTGAGCCTGCAAAACAGCACTAAATCATGGGGATGGGAGAAGTAAGAAAATGTTTGGAAATGGTAAAATGCAGCTGATGCCTTCCTGAAAGCTAGTTTTTGCTCGTTATTTTAAAGCACTACTGAGGTTGACTGTAATGCAAAACTAGCTGGAGCGGAATAGACATTGTGTACTCTATTTTTTTGGGGGAAAAAATCAGAATGGCTAGTAGTTCTGCAGGAGCTAAAATAATCTTTCTCAATCTGTAAGTGCCTTAGGCACTCGTATATACAGTTTGATCAAAATATACTAGCTTCACAGTGAGGTAAAGTGTTAAGAATGATAAGACTAACATCTATGGTTGTTGAGAAACAGAATTCCAGTCACTTTATTGGGCCAGAACATGATTGCTCACTATGACCTCTTTGAGATGAGAGTGCAGCTTGCCCTTCTAGTGCCCACCAACTGCTTAAGAGGAAGCACAGAGCTGTGGGGGGAGGACTGTTTCCAAATCTGAATGTGTCCCTGAAAGATGCAACTAAATTGTACTGCGGTGTACAATGCTAGTGGAACTGTACAGAATATACACTTAAGGAGAAAAAAGTGGTTACTTTTGTTTGACTGTTTTTCAGTCTGATGTTCTACCTCCCCCCAGTGTGATGTTCCACCTCAAACTTTTCAGCATTTAGAAACTGAAGGGCGGCTTTGGGAGCTAAGGGTCAAGACATATAACTTGTCAATTCAGCATTTGTTTACAAGGGCACTCAGATGATGCCTTTGGTTTTGTTTTTTACCCTGTTACCACTCCCAAGCTTGTCAGTTGATGTCCCTAAATCTACACAAGGGAACAGAGCCTGAGCTCTGATGTTGCCTGATAAAGCAGGACAAACCTATCCTGGCACTGCTGTGATGCCCTGACAGATAATGGTTTCCACTAAAGTAAATCTGTCAGGTTGACTTGTGACAACAAGCTGAGATTGTGAATGCTCACAAAAGGATCATTTTAAGAGAGATAATTGCTTTGTGCTTTGCCTTTATTTTCTGTGCCTGGCAGGTGTCTCCCTCTGCCTTCTCCTATTTCCTTGGCCCATCCGTGGAATATGCTCAGCACAGATGGGATCTTCAAAGAATCTGCTGTCAAACTTGGTCTTTTCTGGGCATATGTATGCTGAGAGTTTTTGGAGACTTATAACTAGACCAAATGTGGGTGCTTTTTCACAGGAACAGCAAATAAAATGTCTGATAAGAAGGAAACTTTCTCTGTTAATTTGCAAGTCTACTTTGAAACAGGTTTAGTAGAGTTTACCAATAAACTCTTTAGTAATTCTTTTATTTCTTTCCTTTATTTTTTTAAAGTAAACTCCAAAGCCCTTTCCCTACCCTAAATTCCCACAACTTATGTCTCCCGTGCCAAATGTATTGCTAGAAACAGCTGAACTCTTCTAATTGCAACTTCTGAAAATTTAGCTTTGCAATTCTGAGTGTGCATCTATATCATATAAAGATAAAAACTGTCTGTCCACCAAAAGTAACAGCTTGTCTTAGCTATGCACAATATTTCTACCTTTTGTTGGAAGAATATGAGATGGTGGTTAGTTCGAGTACTCTATGGTCTCTAGCTTATCTGGTTAACATATACATGTAATTTTTTAAATTATATCAGTTTAACTTGATTAGGTATGATTCTGAGATCAGACAACTTGCATGTCCTTGGAGCCCTCATGGGTAGACAGATCTGCCTAGAGATTTGGAAAGTTCTCAGTTATTAATGGTGAAATACTGGAAGTGGAGCAGGACTTCAGAAAATTAAGAAATTTCTGGCTTCCTTTTAAACTTTAGTGAAGTTTGATAGGATCAAACTTCCAAGAATTATCAGAAAGTATGCTGGTTGTGAGCAGCAGTCATCTGCACATGCAAAATACCCTCTAATGGTACATGCAAATAGCTGTAAGGTATTGCAAAATAAACAAGCGAAGGAATAGGGATGAAGCTAGTATGTGCTAGTTCTGAGGACCAAACCTGGAATCAGTTGGCAAACAGCACCTTCAGGAAATGTCTGGACTATTTAGGAATGTATTTTCCCTAAAATACATCTTGACTTTTTATCTCAAAAAGAAATAAAACCCACATATAAGAAAAATATTCAAAGGGAGTCCTGTCTCAGTTGGGGTGTTTTGTTTTGTTTACAGGCAATCGTCCTTATGTGTTTCTAATGGCCCGTGTTCACCCTGGTGAAAGCAATGCCAGTTGGGTAATGAAGGGGACCCTGGAATTCCTTGTGAGCAGCGATCCCATTGCTGATCTCCTGCGGAAGTGTTTCATTTTCAAGATTGTACCCATGCTTAATCCTGATGGAGTCATCAATGGCAAGTGAGTTCTACTTACATGTACATGCAGCAAACTTACATGTATTTATTCTGGGGTTTTGCTGGTCTTGTGTGCAGACTTTACCCCTGTGTACTTGGCAAGTCTTGTGTTCAATGACTTGGGTCAGGACAGTTCCCTTTGTCTTATATTTTGTTCATTCTATTATCAACCCTATATAGAAAATGTGAATCCAGATGTAGCCCAGTGTGCTGTCTTAATTTGTAAGATGTATGTGATTCCGTAGTGCATGTGGCCATAGGATGCATGTGACCGTTAGTGGTGCTAGAGGAACTGGATCTTTCTCGACAAATGGAGATCTATCTATTCTGCTAAAGCAGCAGGGTGGATATCACCTGCAAGATATGCTTGGGAATAACTGGCTTTAATTAATGCTTTGTATAGCCTGGTAGAGGGGATGATGAGTAAGGATCTATTAAATTTTCACATTTCAGGGAAATATTTCCATATGGTGAAGCTCCTTCCTTTTCCCACCTCCTTTTCAATCTTCCCTCCCACATGTTTCCTAAGATACTGAATCTGAGCTTGGAAAACACTAATTCTTTTTGTATTCTTTGCCTTTACACCATTCCTGGCCACCCACACTAACTTGCCTTCCCTCTCCCTGTACACAAGTGGAGAAAGTACAACTCTGTTCCTAATATGTTAACATGAAGTAAACATCGCTTGCAGACAGTGAAAGAGGAATTCCCTTTGAAAGCTTGAAGAGTGCACCAAGATAAGTCAGGCTTGTACTTCACCAGAAAAAAAATCTCCAGTGTCTCTGCAGACAGTGGAGTTTGCTCACTTCTTTGGGTGTTTGTGGGGTGGCTGTAGGTTAATAAATGTCAGTCCTGTCTCTGATGCAGGACATTATGATCACATCTCACCCATAGCTGGCAAGATGTGCATTTTGGGGAGAAGGGCTTTCAGGTTTTGGCAACAGCTTTGTCCCCCGCCTTGTTGCAGTGGAACATGGAACAAATCTTGAAGCTGAAAGATGGGTTTAGACAAGCCCCGAAATGCAGAGCAGAGTATGGAGGAACAACTTCTCTTAAGCTTCGTACTCCCATCTGCTTTTGTGTCTGGCTGTGTAGCTTGAGTACTGAGAAACACCAAAAAAAAAATAATCCTGAGCAACAACTGAGTTGAGTTTGTTTGGTTCTAAATGAATTGATTTCAGTGAGGGGTGAGGGGTTCAGCAGGGAGCAGCTTGGGCTTTGCTGACAGTCTCTAGTCTGTGACTAGGAGCAGTCACAGCTTTCGTGCTGCTGCAGTCCCCAGGACTTGAGTGTATCAGTAGCCGGGGCGGGGGGTAAGTGCTCAGAGTGGCTGGGTACTGCCTCAGAGTATTCGAAGCCTCTGCCAGTACCAAATGCTTCCTTGATCCTTCCAGACAGCAGAAGCAAGAAAGAAAGGTTGTGGCTTCCCCCCCCCTTTCTTTTTTTCCTTTCACTGCGCTTAATTAAAGTTTCCAGCAGATGGACGACTGGAGGGAATGTCTGACCTTTTTTCTCCAGCTGTCAGGAGTGAGTGTAGCAGAGAAGGAGCCCTCAGGAGGGAGGACGTGGCTCTCGGTGACACCTGGATGAAGTGTACTGCCTGAGCTTGCGTCACACGGGATGGTGCTTTGCTTTCCCTGGTGCACACGAGCTTAAACTATAGTTAAATCTGGTGATGAGTTAAAAAGTTCACTAAGCCTTGCATGTGGGATAGGAGCAGGGGAAAAGGGATGTGGCCATGGCTCTGTTACTGATTGTGAGGCCTGGTGAAGCGAGAGAACCATTCCTTTATGCTTTAATTTAAATACTTTTATCCTGTGAATCCTACTGTGGCCCAGATATTTTTCTTATTTCTTCCCATATGCTTTTTCAGTAGATTTGGATCCTCTTACACCAAAAGACACACTTCTGTTCTGGGCCTCAGGTTAACTGGTGGTCTAGAGAAGACAAAGATCTTTCAGGTCCTTAATGTCTATATGTGCACATGTAGATTTATTTGGCTACTTGGTGTTTCACTTTTTCTGGGTTTAAATGCTCTAGTAAACTCTACGATCTTTCAAGTCAGTGTTAGGAGGGAAGCTGGTCTATAGCCAGACCATAGTACTTGTAAGAAGATAATTGATAAATACTGGTTTACATCTTTAAAACCCATTTCACATCCCATTTCATGAACAGGCTTGTTGGACCTGGGATTCACAGTCCCTTTTCTGGAAGTCCCACCAGGCATCGCCAAGCAAACTGCTGGACTGCCTGGTGTTCCCTTTGCCAACATCCCAGCCTGCTGTTCTTTTCTAGTTTTATGCAAGTTGCTGCATGCTCACACCTCGCCTCTATGAGAACTGGCCATACTGAGTGCATCAAATCCACTATCCAAGCCAATAAGTATCTTGGTTCTGTGCTGGACACTGGAAATAATCATATGTGGTAACCAGTCATTTTTATTTCTTACTGTGAAACAAGGATTTCTTCTGTTTCAGTGCCACTGTCGCCATCATATCAGTATCTCTAAGAAAAAAGTTTCATTCTTTTTTCTTGGCAACTCTTTGAATCCCCTCACTCTCCCTCCTCCCCAACCCTGTGTTCTGGGATGTGCATCACGCTTCCTCGCCCGTCACAGAGATGAATGCCAGCATGTGGTTACAAAGGATTTCTTCCAGCAGCCCAGCTGTGCCCCTTCCCCAGCCACCTCCCCGCTGCAGGCACAGCTCAGCGGAAGAGCACTTATCCCAGCAGGGCACCGCACCATCATGCTTTGGGAACCTCATGCAGCAACAAAATGATCAGGGCCTTAGTATTTGCTTTGGATAATGTGATCTCAAAGTTACACACGGTGAATGTTCCCCTAACACAGATAGGACTGCAGTAATGCGATTACGCTCCGGCTGTGTGTGGCTCAGCTGGGAAGCAGCTCTTCACCCTCCCTTTGATTTCAGTCAGGGCTTCGAGAATCCGTTCCTGCCTGTCAGGGATGGAGAGGCTGCAGCCCTGTCACCGATGTTAAGGGAAGGCAGTGATGATGCAAGCGTTCATATATGAGTCAGGTTGTCAGCACGTAAAAATATAGATCGCCACCAAATATTGCAGCTAATTTAACTCTGTTCAGTGCAGAGAGAATTGGTGAGCAGTTGTGTTGCAGGGTGTGGCAGGGTGCTTTGCTTCATCCTGAACAACACTTGGGTATGTGGTTCGTCAAATAATACTCAGCTGATCTGATAATGGCTAGGTATTTTAAATTAAAGAATAGGCACTGCTTTTCATAAAGCTTATCTTGCACTTTCTGCTAGATGCTGGCTTTTGACCACTGCTGGTGACAGGATGCTGCCTCATATAGACCCATGGTCTGGCCTGATATTGTGTTTTATTTTGTTTCTTTTGATATAAATTACAATGGAAAAAAATAACCTTAATCTCCAAGACCAGTAGTGTAAGTCAGTCTGAAGTGAAAGCCATATATTTAAGAGAAAGTGTCCTTGCAGCCTGACTTTATTTTGCACAAGCTGTTCTGCAGGAATCCAAAATAAGAACTGTTGTTTGGTCTGATGGCTCACAACTTTTGCCTGTACATCTACCCTCTTTTAAAACTGAATCATAGTAAAATAGGAAAGCTTTACAAGGAAATAACTTCTATTAAGTGTTGGAGAATCCATGAAGAAGAGTATCACTTTCATGAGGAAAGGGATATAAAATCAGTGGAGACCTGTGCTTTGTTCCTCTCTCTGCCACAGATAGACTGCAAGACCTTGGTCATTTCCCCCTCCTTTTAGCTGAGCTTTCTTCCTTAGAAAGTGAGATAATGACATACCATAACCTTTGGGCAGTTTGAAACAAAGACTGAAGTATGCATATTAGGAGCATTTTCTCTTCAATCTAGATCTACTCCTGTTTTAACTATTAAGCTTGTTTTTAACTTGCAGAATGCAGAAAGTATGGTATATAAACCTCATCTGTTTAAGTGACATCTGTGTACCCCCAAACTAAATAAATTATAGCCACAGGTGTCTAAAACCTGGAAGCAGGATTCAGTAAGGGAACTTGTAAAAAACCCAATTACAGCAGCACAAAAAGCTTTTTATAAAGAGGCAGAACAGCATTTACTGTCCACACGGTTTTGCGTGAACTCACTATCAGGCATCTGAGCATCGAATTGTGTGCGTGCGCTCATGCGTGCCTGTGCAGTTGCGAGCTAACGTGTGATGTGCTGCTCGCATGCTGTCTTCTCTGTGCAGCCTCCTGCCAGCAGCCTGCTCACACTGCTGTCCCCAACATCTGCTGTCACCAGCAAGTCTGCCACATGCACCCAGCCCTGGCACTCCCGTGCGTGTGCTCGTGGTCACAACACAATAGTCAATGTCGTGTGGTTTTGGCTGGACTTCTCCAGACACTGTGGTTCTAGACAAATATTTGCTATTTATTACATCTAAATTTAGGGTTATTAATTATATCAGTATAACCTAATTTATATCACCATAAACAGCAGTAATAAATGATGCCAAATGCTAACACTCGGTGCTTGCCAACTGTGCCTGTTTGATGAGGCTTTTCCACCCCTCCCAGTTCCCAGAAGTATTAAATTAAAAATGATAGGCCTTGCAAGATCATTGATCAAGCAAGAAGTGAAAGCTGCTGGGGAAGTGATTTTGTTTTTAAAAGTACTTCATGTGCAGGCTGCTCGTAGAGTATCTGTCTTATTTTGTGTATTCAGAAATTCTTTTCCCACAGACAAATCTCTAACTGGCCAGTGTCAGTTCTCTGAGCTCATGCCTCACTCCTACAGTCCTACCTTCTTCCTCTTCCTTCACTTCCTTTTAACACTTCCTCTTTCTTTTCTTCTATCTGCCCTTTTCTCACTCTCCTGTCCCTCCTATTGAATCAAAGAAGCTTTTCACTGAAAAGAACTTGATGCATTTTATAAATGGATTGAACCAATCAGTGGAGGTGGGAGCGGGTGAGTCTCTTTTTGGTAAAGGAAGATGAATTTTTTGGAAGCTGCATGATTTCTTCAAAGCCATGGGGTAACCATAGTAGCAATTAGGAAGAGGAAATCCTGATTTGCATTTTGGATTGTAGCCACGGACTATTCTTTATGTGGTTTAAAACCAAACTGTTCCCTCCTGCACCTGCCCTCCCACAACACAGGCTGAGTAAGCTTTGCTACTCAAAGGTAAGGCAGGTGAGGTGCTGGTTTCTTATCTCTCCATTGACATTTACTCCCACTTTATTAAGGCTGTTTATTCCATTCTGTTTTAATTATGGGGTTTTGTTCATTACCTCCTCAAATCCAGCAGAGGAAAGCTCTACTTTGACAGTTATTGAAACGGAGAGATAGAAATGCTCACTAAAATCCCTTCTAGAACAGGTGTCATCTGCGCGCTCTCGGAAGTTTTGAAGGGAAAAATGAGTGTTCTCCCACTTATCCTTTGGAACCCGGTCCTTTGTTTTTTTTTGAAGGACACTCGTAAGAGGAGGAGCAGAAGTACATTTGTCTCTATAACAAAAATGCACTATCTGTATATTTTTTTCTCTCCTATACTAATGCTTTCTCTCTCCTTTGAGACATTGTGTTCTCCAGACAGTAAAGGGCAGAACTGATCAGGGACGGAAGAAAAAAGATAATGGCCATCCTAGGGATTCTATTTATGATCCAGAGCTATGTCCTCAAGGATTAAATCTTGAGGGGATGTCACACAAAACTGTACAAACACAGACATTCCCCTCTTTCCTCCCCCTCCTTTTCTTCATTGCTTCTCTATGGCCAGAGAATTGAAGAGGAGCTTAATCCTCAGAATCTAGCCTTGCATAACTAAATTGGTGCCATGCACTCTGCAAACACAGTCCAAAGGGTCTCTCCAGACTAGCTAATCTACAATGTGTGTGTTTTTCTGAGGGTAATGCAGAGATGTGAGAAGGCTGGGAAAGGAGTCTTTCTGAAATCAGGCAGTGGGAGAGTTTGTCTCTGTGAGAGAAATGTGTCGCAGTGTGCTGCTGTTCCTTGGCAGAAGTTCTATGAGTCTGTCCCCCATGTTGTCTTCTGAAGTCTCGCGTCTAAATTGGCACCATTATGCCAAAAGCAGTTGAGTTAGATGTATGTGGAAGCCAAGGTATGCTTTGATAAAAGAGTATTTTGTAAAAGGTTCAACCCTTACTCATTTATAATGGCTGAGCTCTCAGTTGCATGTTGTAAGTTGGCATTTTTTGTGCACTCATACTTTCCTGAGGACCTTAGAGGGCATGAAAATGCCAGTTCTTGGGGCATCTGTACTGGCTTGGTATGTGCTCTGGGAGGTGCCTATAAAGCATGGACTAACTTTCCCCAAGCAGAGTAAAAGTTTTCTCAGCTACTTGCTGCCTTGTTGCCTCAGGTGATGCTTCTGTTGCCTTCCAGTCAGAGGGCAGTGATGGATTTGGGAGCCTAGGGTAGCAAATTCGGCTTGTGTGTGCACAGCATGAGATAAAATATGAGCTGCAGTATTCCTCACCTCTCATTCTGCAAGCTGTTCTCTGGTGGAGCCATAAGTGGGGACTGCCCCTGCACTGTGCAACTCTGAGTCTTTGTGCTCTGGGAGGTACCCCAATTTCAGCCAAGGCCCTTTGCTCTGTGCTGAGCTGACAGCCCATCCTTGGCTCTCCTGTGATAAACATCTGTCTGCAGGCAGATGCACCCCAGGACTCTCCTTTCTGACAGTGCTTCCGATGCAGTGTTGTTTATTCCTTCCTTTATCAGCCAGAGCTGCTGGGCTCCCTGAGTTATTAGCTCCACTCATTCATTGTCAGTGTTTCCTCCTTTGAAAATATGCCCCCATACGTCTCCGCTCCTGAGGAATATGTTTTCTTTTCTATTTACTGCTTTTCCCAGGCCCCCACCTCCTCATCGCTTTCTCCACCCAGTGGCCCAATAACAGCCAAGGAGATAAATAAGCTACATAACTCTTCCCAGCTATTATTTTTTGTTGTTGTTGTTGCCCTGTGTGGTAATATATATAATAACAAGGAAACAAATCTTATTACTAAAGTAATTACAATAAATAAAAAACCGAGGGGGGAGATGAAGGAAGGGTCTGTCGGGGGAGTGATTGCAGTCGGATGTTTTAAAATTTAATTTACTTGAGATGTTCTCTTGCCACTTTGCTGATACCCTGCTGAGGGGGGCTGTGACTAATTAGCAACCAGCTGTTGTTCTAACACCCTCACCTAATTTATTGTGTGGCTGAGCCTCTGAAAGAGGAGCCTGTGTGATATCATTGTCTCTGGGACTCTGCACCAGCTTTGTGTCAGTGACTGGCTTTATTGCTTGATGCCTTTGTTTCCCAGAAGCTTATTAGCTGAAATTTTGGGTGCTTTGCTGTCATTCTTTTTACCTTGCAGCATATCTCATGTGCTTTCAGGAGTTTGGGCCAGGGAGTACACTTAATCTATTGCGTTATGACCGCTTGTCCCAGCATCCAGACCAATAACAGACCAACACAACTGTTGGTTTTTGACAGATTGCTCAGAGAACTGCACTGTCTGCATGCCCTGGTAGAGAACAAAAAAAAAAAACCCAGATGTAGAAAGTCTGGTAAGGACAGGGTCTAGGGTTCGTTAAACTCTTAAATCTGGGACCTCGTTCTCCTGCTTCCAGCTTTGTTATGAAAGTACCATATTGTTGCTTTCCAATAGAATGGAGATTATGGTACCGTCTGTCTTCTAAATGGCCATGAAAACTGATTAGTTAACAGCTGCATTAAGAACTGGAAGGATTTAATGCATTGTCCCTTGTTTCATTAGTCTTCCGTTTGCCAACTACAAAAGCATGTGCAGTCTTTGTAAAGCTCTTAAACAGTAAAGGCACCCTGTGAGTTGACTGCATCTTCCTTGGCTCTTTCATGCCCAATTTATGCTGGTGATGCAAGGCCAACTGGGAATTTCACTACAAAAATCACTTGATGTGAGCTTAGTGATATTACTGTCTTGAACTACTAAACACCTCATCTTTCAGCCCTGGAAATTATTCCATTTTAGATAGGTACTACTTTGGATTTTCAAGTTAGCATGAATATTAGATATGAACATGATGTTCCACGGGCTCAGAAAGGAATCATTTTGTTCTGCATTCATGTCTATTTTCCTGACTGACGATGGGAGTTCATAATCAGATGTGTGCACTCCTTTCAAGACGTTTTCAGGAGCCAGGAGACTGGTGTACAAAGCCAGCTTTTAGTGAAGTTAATGAGATGATTGAATTATATTATTATTCTTGTTAGCTTGATTGTGTATCGTTATCCCTTTTGTTTGTTATTATGCTTATTTGAGTCCCCTCTGTGGTACATTATTCCCATAACAATTGTGCCTGTGCTAGGCTCTGTACAGAGATGGGCAAGGAGCAGCTGGTCCCATGTTAAGAACTGATGCATTAGTGGCACTGCCTGTGCATTAGGACCAGTGAGGATGAAAAGGATGTTGGGCTGTTGGCTCCTATGCAGCCTGATCCATCTCCTCAGCCCTGGCCACACGAGGTGTGAGCTTTGTAGTTCCAGCTCTCCTTCAGTATTACATCCTGGGACAGGGAAAGCATCATGCTGCACTGATTTCTGCAACCACCTGATGCAGGTTTGTGAAGGATTCCTCAGTATCATCAATGCAGGAACTGAAGAATCGTATTAAAAATCAAGAGTTGCTTTATGCCTTCTTGGAATTTGCAGGAGGTATCTGCAAACCTAGGCCTAGCTGGCCTGAAAAATATTATAATTACTGCTGAACTAGGATTTTACTTCTTGCCTGATGGTGGTAGACATCAAAGACTTTGATATCATCAATGTTGAGTATTCTGGAGGTGAAATAATGGTGTGAGTAAAGGGTCTGTTTTGGTCACCCATCTCAAGATGAAGCCTGCTTATGCAAGTTAGTACCTATTGGAAGCTACAGATTCAGAGATGGAGTTGTTATTAATAGAATTGGAAAAGAGAAGTCTACCAAAAAAAAATTGTAAAAACTTCAGTTTTATAGATGCAGTGAAGGATGTCCAATACTTTACTGCAATATCCACACTACCTGGAAAGCTGAAATTGCCTGGGAATGAAGCTTATTGTTTCTTGTAATATACTTTCATATGTTACACCGTAATAAATCGGGTAGTATTTCTTTTGCCCTGAAAACTGGACATCCCTGGAGTTCCAAGTGACATTTAGTGTTTTATATGACCATTCAGTCCCTTTTAAGTATATTTCACAAGAAATTATGTGTTTTAATACACTGAAATTCATTTTGAAAGCCTATGAATAAAAAAATCTGGAGCTTAGTTATGGAAGTATAAAGCTGTTTTTCCATGAGCTTGCTGTAAAAAAAAAAAAAATCAATGTTGGATTAGCTCTGTGTTTTGGCTAATGTTGTTCTTTAACATTTTTATTTCTTTCTGTATTTCTCACTTTTCTCTCCCTTCCCTTTGGAATCTGTTATTCAAATGTAACGATAAAAGCTGAAAAAGTACTGTGATAAAGGAGATATATAATGGCCTTGTGTTGGAGAAATGGACTGGCAATTGAAAATGGTGTTTGCAGAAACAGGATGAAAAGGCTTATCCACAAAAATAAACTTCATTTGAAAGCTTATGTTTTCAAAATTGCTTGTGCAAACATGTGCCTACACAGGACCAGCTGAAGTTGAATTATTCACCTGTGCATATGGTTCATATGACTGCACATGCAATTGGGGTAATTACACGGGCAAATTTTGCTCCGATGAGTTCAGCAAATTGCCACCTTAATTTATAAATCCTGCGCAATGTACCGTAGAAGCATCAAGAAAATGAAAACCAGAAAATTGAGTCAATGCTGCAATGGCAAAGGGCAAGAAATCAAAACCTCTTTTGCAACCTAACAGGCAACACTGCTGGGACTCGGAAAATAATGTGCAGCACAGTTTTAATGCTGCAAAGCAGCACTGATTCTTGAAGGTGTAAAAAAAAACCAGAAGACCTTCTGAAGTCATGTAAGTCCATGTTTGAGCTGAGGGAAAAACAAAAGCAGAGGGTGAGATGAGCAAGGGAGAGAGCTCCAGTAATGGTGCGCCTTGGGTCTCTGCTTACTCAAGAACCTTTTGGATTGCTTTCATTTGTCTGCCACAAATGAGAAGGATTTTTGTAATTATTATAGTTGTTGAAGTACGATATTCTACTGTATACGTACTATAGAATGCAAATAGGCAAATAAATTTATTTCTAAATATGTGCATATAATAATTCATGATCAGATTAGTATTTTCATGTAACGCTGTCTTCGTTTTTTGGTTTTTTTGTGAAGTCAATAACAGCCAATAACAAGGTGTGAAGGCAAGGATTTTTTCCATGTGTATCCCATGACAGCATCTCTAGTAATAGAGTTTTCTTCTCTGTCCTCTGTGTTCCCTTATTTTTCTTCCAAATGTTCACAAGCTCAGGTTTTTAAGGCAAGACAAGTACCAGTTCTCCCAGGCAAACTTGTTCCCAGTGAACAAGGCCTAGAGCAAAAACATGGTTCCCAGTTCTAGCTCTGATTCATAGTGTCTTCTACCGGCAGTAACAGTAATAACACTAATAAAAGCTTTCTTCTTGAGGAAAGTTTCTATATTTGTTGTCTGTTAGCTAACAAAAGGTCATTAACATAAAAACAAAAGGCAAAGATTAAAAAAGTGATAATTTTTCTGTCTTACATGCAATGATTATGGCACATAGGAGGATGTAAAGTGCAGAGCAGCTGAATGCTCATAAACTATTTTAATACCGCTAGAAATGAGAAGAAGCAGGGGAAGAGGCTTGTGTAGCGATGTAGTTTATGGCACTAATCAGTCACTGCTACAGAGCTCTGTCGTGGTTTTAAATCCTTGCTCCAGTGACACGAAAAAAAATGGTGGCGTCTCATCCAAGTTTCTGTTAGATATTGGTCTGTGTCGTACAAATATCTGGTACCACGTTTGAGTCACAGTGAATTCTACGCTTAGATGGATATAAGTTTAGGCAAAGCAGGTCTGGATTATACCTGTGGTAGAGCTACGACACAAGGCCTTAAAGTGAAGTAGAAGGATCTACAGGAGGTTAAGACTTAAGCTGTATTTTACCTGGATGGTTTTTGGTGACCAGAACAATATCTTTGGGGTTATGCTGAGATCTTTGGAAAAGCAGCCGACCCACTGTGGATTGAAAAATTTGCATGAAATAGCCAAAGCTGTTGCTGATTTATCTGTCTAGTATCTCGCTTATAAATATGTGTAAAGGTTGAATGTAGAAATCCTAAGAGTGAGAGCAGTGGGAGAATGCCTGGCTTTCCCTATCCGGAACGTGCGTGTTAAGACAAAAAGGGATTGTTCTGGAACAGCTTCATGTTTGGGGAATATATTGCATGATCTTGTGCACGTGCTAGTTTTCAAGTGAAGAGCTAAGTGTTTTAAGTCACAGCAATTTCTGTCTCTTTCCCTGACATGCAGGTGAGGGCACCCTTGAACTGTGTAACTCCTCTGTCTATCTCTAGACAGATTTGGATGGTGTATAATCCCATCCAGCAGGCGCTCTGTTCAAAATCAAATAGTGTCCATATCAGTGGCTTTGAGCTTTCAGGCTCGTACCACTAATACATCTGGGAATGTAAATAAAAAGGAGACTATTGAGAAAAAGCCTTCATTTTTGTAAACAGCAGAAATAACCTGAATCAAATAATGTCTTTCTAAAACAAGAGCCCAGATCAGGGCTGTTATTTATAATGAACTGGTTTTGCCAGTGTTCGTACTTCTCCCTTTTTTAACGGGTATGTATTGGTATTGTTTGTGTGTACTGCTGACAGCAATTAATTTGTTTTATCTTTTGTCCCAAAGGCTCTCGAGGTGTCGTAACAAACTGCCTACTTTACTTTTGGGCCTACTGTACTACCCTTGGACTTGTGCAGAGTAGCTCTTTTGTAACCTCTGAACCCATTGCCTCTGAATGCTGGGAGCTGCTGGTTTTAAGCCATCAGGTAGAAGTTGCAGCAACTGGGTCTGCAGCAGATGTGGCAAACTACGGAGTGACTTGAAAAGAAATCACTTAGGTGCAATCAAACCCCTTCTGTTTTGTGTTTTTCCCTACGCATTTTATTAATCTTTGCGAAACACATGTGGCAGCTCTGAAACCATAATTTTGCTTGCACAGTCTCAGATGGGATGGCTGGTCCCTAAAGAGCGTGTATCTAGCAAGCACTAATTCTCCACGAGCTAGCTGTGGTGAATGTGTGATTCTGTCAGTGCTAGTTCTTGCTTAAACCTTATGTGAGTCTAAATAAAGGAGTTTGCTTTGAGGTTTGCCAAAAAGCTCTGTGGTCCAAATGATACAGTATTCCGTGTGAGTAAATGCATATACAATCATGGTAATAGGAGCCATTTTGATTGTCAGGATTGAAAGGATGCAGTTGTGCTTGAAAAACACATACATATTTGCATGGACAATTACTCAAGTTGGGGTTTAGGCATTTAAGTGGCCATTTGCGCTCTCGCTTTCGATTATTATATTCATCCTGCGGGAGTGGATTTGTGCAAATCAGCAACATAAATATGCATATGTTTTGTTGCATGCTATCCTGAAAACACGTTGCCTTTTTTTGGATATAGACTTTGATTGATTTGTCTTTTTTCTTTTCCCCTTGAAATTTCTATTCTAATCTGAAGAATGTAAACTGCAGTGACTGAATGGCAGTTCTTCACCAGCATGTTTTCCTTTTGCAAATGGTTAACTCTCATAATTGTTTCTGTAATGTAAGCTAGTATTTCCAGCTAACAGTTATTTAGGGCACTGTCACGGCAAGCCATAATTCAACCCCGTTGCCTAGTGGTCCAAATAATGACCAAGGCTTGCACCTAGTTGAATTATCATTCTTCTGCTTCTTACTTTCCCTTCATGAACATAAACAAGTCTTTGTGCCAAACTCTGAAATACAAAGGAAAGCAGAAGCAATATTGTTGAATCAGAGCTCTGTCCTGCCAGCTTCAGGGAGAGAACAGCTTGTTAGGGGTATGAAGGTCTTTGAAGGACTTCTTAGTGACTTGGGCCACAGGCTTCCCAGAGGCTTCCCAGGCTCTTGTTCTATCACATCTTAAATGCATCTACAGGTTATCTACTGCAAGTACTTAACTGACTTGAGACTGGAAGACAATTTGAGTTTATGCTAAACTGCTGCTCAAAGACCTTGAATACAGCAAAATTTGCACCCAAACTGGGAACTTTGGAGTCAGCTGTCTTGTGACTCAGCTTATGGAAATAACACTCATAAAGAAGGTTGTGGTTAATATACCTTCTCTGATTCTCCTTTAAGAAAAAGTAGACATCAGGAAAGGACAGTAAAAATGTGAATGCCGCAGAGTATGAAGTTTTGTCAGTAAGTCTTTTCTGAGCAAGAAATTAATTTTTAAGATCCTCCATATTAATAACCCTATTAAAAGTTAGCATAATAAAGGTTTATTGATTAATTCTCAAGCTGTAATTTGCCTGTGATTCTTTTGAAAGAAAATTGTATTTTTATGAAATGGAAATATACAAAGAATGCATGACTATGACCTAATGACGTGGCAAACCATATTTTTTAAACCACTTATGGTCTAAAACGAGATCTAAATTCTTGGAATTTAGCACCATTCACACTTGGGCGACTCTATGAATCATTCGAAATAATATGGAAGTTTGTCTAAGCTGGCAATTGCTAACAAGTACAATGAAATGGTTCGTGTAAGTTTGTGCCAGGAATGTTGGTGAGGAGCTTTGTAAATTGCTAAAAGGACATAAAAAGGAAGGTTATAACTTTGACTTTCTAAACGGTCATTCATAGCTGCACAGGGTGGATGATATGACAATTTGCCTGGTTAGACCTCGGTGCTTTGCTCAATCATGGGTGCTTCAGGGACCCTGACTAAAAAGAGCCAGTTCTGGGCTCCTCTGGAGACTCGTGGCTGCCCAGGTGGTGCTGGGGGTACTCTGCAGAGTCTGGCTTCTGAGTGGGGCAGGATGAGGTTTGTAAGAGCAAGCTGTTGCACAAATATTTTGGAGACTAGAAACGTGGGTAGAGATTGTCGTGGCCTTGGCGATTTCACACAGGAGTGGGGGAAGGTAATTCAGTGTGTAGTAAGCAGAGAAAGAGGTGTGCTACAGGCTGCTTCTGTCTGTGCTCAGGCAGCCCAAACGTGATATTATAACCAATTAATTCCAGCCAGTACCAGGGTCAGGCTGCATTCCTTCAGGCTAAATGGCAGAAGAGCTTGGATGGATCATGGTTTGATTGCCATCTGTGCTAACACTGAGACAGCATGGAGACTGTGGATTTGTGTCAGTGTGATGGAATAGAGCTGAGGCCCAAGCAGGCTCCAACCTCCTCTTGTTTATGTTTTCAAGTGTCATCTGGGAACTGACTGGCTGAAATTTTGCATTAGGGAGTTATTTCCAATTGCTTTAGGTAGCCCAAAGCAGGACCTACTGGATAATCTCAAGAGGCTTTCCTGGAAGCGTTTGCTCCATTTTGTACCCTTGAAGGGGCTGAAGAAATGAGATATGTCTCCATTAGGCAGCTGAGTTCATGAGCTTATCTGCATTGCTTTATGCTTTCTAGTTTCACGTGAGCCCTTAGAAAGCCTCTTTCCCAGACTAGGAAGAAGATGCGATTCTTAGTTGCTTTCTAATACCTAATGCTCATTGGCTGCCTTTTCTTTTTCCACTTCAAAATGTCACATTGGATTCCTGATGGAATTAGAGATATTTTGTCTTATCTCTGCTAGACCTTTGACCTTTTTTTGTGGTTTTCTTCTACGCTGAAGACTTAATTCCTCATATATGCAAGATGGTGAAAATTAAACAAACAAGCTGGCAGATAGAATGGTTCTTCATGTCTGGAAAGCAGCAATGAGCTGTGACTTAGGAATTACAGTGCTTCATATTCAAACTTTTCTTTTTGATGCATTGGGGTGGCACAGGAGCTGACAGTGACATATGGAGAAGGCCCTGTTAGCAGGATTGAGGCTGTTATGTGATAAATGACACAGTATGTCAAAGGACTTCTGTTATCCATCATGCTGGCTTTCTCTGAACACACTCTCACTATAAAGAGGAGTAGCTGCACGAACAGCTGGGGGATGCTATGGGGAGGGTCAATGGTGTGTTCAAAGGAGAAAATAAGAAAGCTAGAAAGTGCATGTTTGCATAGAAATTAATAACCTCTGAGTTTTAAGAATTTTAAAGACGATTTTTGTTTAAGCAACATCTGAGGTACCTCAGTTTTATAACTTTGTCAGGGATGAATGTTAGCTTCAACAGTTGTCTCAAGTCATTCATTCGAGAAGTTTCAAAACTATCAATTCATAGAATCATACAACATTTTTGGCTGGAGGAGACCTTCGAGATCATAGAGTCTAACCTTTTCCTACCCTATGAACACCACTAAACCATGTTGCTCAATGTAAGGTCTACCCGTCTCAGCCACCTCCAGGGATGGTGGCTCAACTCAATTCTCAGAGCTGAACAGCTAAGCTTTCTCTAAAGAAAGGTGGTTTAGCATCAAGTTTTAGATTGAAAGCATGGTTCTGTCACTGATATATCTTTAATCTCTTCTTGCCTTTCACCTCTGATAGTTTGAATCTGAAATGTAGGGGAGTGAAAGTTGTGATCTGTGCTTTCCTATGTACGTGAGAGGTATGGGAAAGACAGGGAGACATTGCACCAGGATGGTACAGTTACTATTATAAATGTAAGGAATAGAAAATACATTTGAGGGAAGGAACAGGGCTTTAACTCTTGACACATCTGATACTAGAATATCCTCTGTAGGACACTTTCTGATATTGTTGACCATTTAAGAAGTAGTGGGGCATACTTTCACAGCTCTCTGCCTTCTGCTGTAGGAAAGTTTGCTGTCTTTTGATCTCCGATTTCTTCTACTCCTGTCACCTTTAAACCAATAGTACTTTCTTTGTTGTTGTTTTGGGGTTTTTTTTTTCATTCATTTCAGATTGACACATGCAGCAGTGGCTGCTCAAGAGGAACAAGGGATGTGTGGCATAACATAGGGGCCTGACCATTTTAACCTCCTTTAGTCCATCTCTCTCCTTTTATTTTTCATCAACCGTATTAGCTGGGCTTTTTTTCCCTACTTGATTAGTGGACCCTCAATAGCTATGTAGTCTATAAACCTAGACAAGACAAGTAGTCTGTCTCTTTTGATCCCTGAACTCCTAAAAGCCAGATTCTGAGTCTGTTTAAGTGGTGCTTATGTGCCCACATGCATAGCAGTGATTGGTGCAGAATATCAAATGTCACTGCTTGACATTTCATTCATAACAGTAGCATTTAAAGTAAAGGCTTTAACTTGACGATTCACCAGTGGCTGGTGTCAAATTGTCTGGGATTGTCTTCGTGTTGCAAGTGTCAATCAACAAATGGATTACTCTGGAGATAATTTAATCAAAGACCATCAGTGAACTGGTTCAAGAAAATCCCCTTGCTTCCAGATTATTACTGCAGCCTTATTGCATGAGATGAGAAAAAAGCATAGACTTGGTGAAGGAGTGGCTACAATTTTTGTAGCCCCTCTAACAAACTCATTTCTGAGAGGATGGAGTTGCAAGTCCCTCAGGGGCATCTGTTCTGTAGTTCAATACAGGACTTCAGGTTCCACGGCTGTTGAGCTAGAAGATTCTGCCCAGAACAAAATCTGCTAAACACAAACCAACCTATATATATAGATAACTCAGCCCCCTCCAACTCCCAGCGCTGCTGTGCTCCACTTTATTTGACAGTACAGCTTTTCCTTCACAAACTCTTCATGTGATGAGACACTTATTTCAGCTGTTGACCCCTATCAATGACCCTCACTGGGAGATCAGGTGTAGAGAACCAGGCTATTATCTGCCTTCCACTCACACATTTCTAATCAAAGCAGCCAATTTTGCTAACGCCTACAGCTGAAGTCACAGTGAGGGAGACCCGGCTGAGTACAGAGAAAAGAAGTGCTTGGAATGGCAGAGCCAGGGGTAAGAAATCCTAAGGGTAAGGCTAAAAAAGAAAAATCAAGCTGGGAGAAAAGATGAACAAGCAAAGCCAGGAGAAATTCTAAATTCCAGCTTCATATTTAGTATAAGAAGTCCTGAGAATCAGACAGTGAAGAAAAGCATCCATGCACCCTCCATGCATGTCCCTGTGCTCCTTTAGCTTTCTTACTCCAGTGAACATCGGCAGCATGCTAGCATTGTATTCTCTTTTTCAGTATGCATACCTAAGACAAAATAAGTTTAAACGAAATCCAAAACATGTCTGGCAGTAAGATATCTCTTCAGATATTATGAAGAGTAATGTTTACTTCAGTTATGACATCTGTTGAGTCTTCCCCTTCTGGCTGCTGAAGTCTCTCTAGGCTCGGAGAACACTCAGAAGTTTGAGCCCCTGTGAACTGGGTTCAGAGAATGAGCAGGACTGCCATGTGTCACCTTCTGCTTTGGTCTTCAAAAGCTACAGCCCAGGCTGCTGGCTATCACTCTTGTCATAACCGATAACCTGAGAAATCTTGCTAAATAGGGCAGTAATCCTTGATGATGTGTCCAACGCTTGCTCTCTCTCTTAGAGCACTAGTTTCTGTTGATAACCATGGTGCTTGCTAACTTTCCAACATGATGTAGAGCTGCCGCTTTATCATATTTGAATGTCTTAACTGCACTTCAGTAGCAGGTAAATATGACCAGTATCTTATAACCTGGTAGAGCATGTTGTCAATAGTTTACAGTCACAAATGATGGGCTGGCATCTCAGGCTGGATACTGAGGCACTGCCTTTATCTGCCTTTGATTTTCTGTTTTTCCTGGTTTAAAGGTCCTGTAGACTGCAATTGCTTTTTGGGACTGATAACGTTGTGTTGTTAGCCCTGGTTTTGAGAACAGCTGTTGTTCTTTAGTTCCTATATGTTTCACTGCCTGGTTTATAATTATAGTCTGTAAGTTGTGTTAGGACACTTGGTAGCAAGGAGTGTACTGAAAATAAGATTCTTTTCAGTATCTGTGTCACTTTGCAGAAGACAGCAAAGGAAAAACAACATTGTCAAATGATGAGAGAGTGCTGTTTTTCTCATGTTTTTGGGTTTTTTGATGCGAGCAAGAGTGTCTGGCATTTTTTCCAGGACTGCAGTCAGATGTTCACCCAGTGCTACTTGGATTTGCAGCATGAAGTTTCAGCCAGAACTACCATGCTGTGGAACCTTCGTAGCCATAGGTGCCTGGTATTAGCATCTTTTCCATTGAATGACCTGATTCCTCATTTGTAATTCTCTGCAGTAGAGCTAATGGAAGATGCTCTAAGCACAGTCCTGGGTCTCTGTGTGTAAACAAGACAACACTGAGAAACCCCCTGAGGACCAAGGTGTTTTTTTCCTTCTGCTTTATACCTTTTCAGTTATGTGAACAGAAATGTAAATATTTTGGTTGTTTTTTCCTTGATATCCCAGCATACAGTGGCTTTTTTTTTTTTTTCCTTGCTTTAACCCTGTAGGGAGTTAGATCCTGGTGTCGGCCATCCTCCCACTCTGGTTTTATTTACTTCTGTTGTGGTGATCCACTGGGATTATATTATGTTCCTGCTTAGCATGGAAGCTCCAAAGTGCCTTTTTTCATTACTGGTGGGGACCATTCAGAGTTTACTGTTGTTTCCTGTTAGTAGAGAGACTGCTGGAAAACAGCTGGTTTTTGTCAGATGGGTTCAAAGAAGGACATTGCAAAATTACTGTAACTTAGAGAATTCTGTTTCTACACATCATATAGGAAAGTTTATAAGCTTTTTTAGCTGTTCTCAGGTAGACAGATTATTACATGGATTTGGTACCCAAGACCCTAGGAGTTATTTAAGGTGTTATGAGTTTTAGGATTGGTTGAAAATGTGTGTCCTTATTGTCAGCTATCTTCAGCGTGCCGTATTCTCATGTGCAATATTTCTTGTTTCTCTTTCTGGCCCCACTGTGTGTTGCTCTCCCAGTATACCTCAGTATTGACCCGTGGGCATGGATGTGTCACTGTGGAATCCATCTGTGCCGTCATTTTAGGAAACTCCAGCCTAGTAGTTCTCCTGCATTTCTAAAATAATTCTTCCTTTCCTATTCGACAAAATGGACCAGATCATATTCCTTAAGTAGCTTTGCTCCCTGTTGGCCTGTGCTATTACAATATTTTCCCTATTACTTATGTAGAACTGTTTGATATTAAATAATAGAGGGTGTTAAATGGTCTCATTATCAGCATTCAGAAATCTTTAGTGTAGCTTAAACTCTCCTCAGATCTGGAATAAGCTCAAATCCCATTAAAAAGATTCCTGGGTTTATATCTTCCAAACCACAGCTTTCATTTCTATGGCAATTTCCCTTCATCACCAAGAAATAAAAAGCAGTGCTTGTAAATTCTGTAGCTAATAATTCAGTGATTACGATATTAATGGCATATTGTGCAAAACAGGTGGTGGGGAAGAATTAGAAGAGAAGAGCAACTATTAACCTTGAAAATAGCAGCAGATTTATGTTTCTCCCTCGAAATTCATTTGACTAAGTGAAATGAGGTTGGGTTTGATCACTTGTTTTCAAAATCATGTTAGTAATAATCCATTTATCTGCGGGATATGTGGAAGGGCCCCTGGATTCCATGACTTACTGTAAACATCTCTGGGGTTTCACTTTCAGTATCTGCATTTGATGCCACTCATCCCAGATAGGTAAAATGTGTCTCAGCAGGGTAGGAAAAGAACTTGAAATAAATTAAAAGCCACATTGTGTTTTTTATTTAGGTAAAATTAACTAGTATATGCTTTTTTTAGTTGTGTGATATGAATAAAACATTTGTCTGTGTGGAGCTGATTGTAACGCAATGTTCCCGTTGCTTCCAGTAGGGATTTGGGAGTTGCTTTTATATACTGTCATACCTGGAGGTAAAATAGATAGATGTCCAGTAGGGAAGAGAAAAGAAATGTTCATATATAATTTCTGGTTTGGTTTTTTTTTTTTTCTTCAGTATTCTGCTACAGGCTTGCTAGCAGGTACATTTGAGAGGGAGATCATCTTATTTACTTAAAATAATCTATGACATATCTGAGGTGCATCTGGGTATACGAAGGTCATTGATGGATCAAACCACTAAAGATAAAGATTCTCTCTCTTCCCATTTTTTTCTTTTTTTGAGAAATATTTTTCACCATTTATAAGCAGTTCAGCACTGTAACTTTGAAGTGTTGTGAAGACATTTATAGCTGATAGAAAATAGCTATTCTTTCGTACCATTCAGTGTAATTGAACTTAAAAGGATGGTGGAAAAGCAGAGTAATGGATTGACTGGTTTTACAACACAATCCTGGTACAACACGACAAAACTGATATTTGTCATCACCATATTCAGTAGGTGACACCGAGTGTCAATACTGAGTTCTGAGCATGCCGTTATAATGGCAACGAGTCGTAAGGAAAGACTGTCTTTTTAACCTGTTTGCTGAGGTTAGTCTTATGCTCAGAAACAGAAGAAATAAGAATTCTTATGACTTTGTTCTAAAGAGCTTATTTGCATGTGTTCCTGTTATTAATACAAATAACTTTTTTTCGTGCCTTGCATAATGCACTGGATGCTACCAGTGATACCTTTGGCATTAGAATCTGAGCTGGTGGATATCCTGAAAATGTGTATTGTGTTGGCTAGTTGTAAAAAATAGGACAGTTATTCAATGAATTTTCTTGATTCCTCTGTTCTAGGCAATGGTAGATAGATGTCTAGATGGCCTTCTGAGTAGCATTGTGTGAAGCATTTCTGTAGCCTTTAGCTTGAAGGGCAAATTGGTCAACACAGGTGCCTTGGTTTATGGTAGGATTCTGCTTTCCTACACCCCGCTGTAGATTCACGCTTGCTCTGCTGGAGTAAATGGAGTTATTTTTCGATCTGACAGTGTAACTGGAAGCATAATCCAACTGTGCCACATAAATTGCTTCTGCTTTGTTTTTTTAATCCTCCTGTCTTAAGAATAAACTGTCAACTTTGTCTGTCAACCAGCCAAAATCTGGCAGCGAAACATCTGGCTTAAACATCTGCTGGCAGAGGAAATGCAATTTGCATCTCCGCCAAGAAGTAGCAAACAGTGTATGTTAGGGCAAGGAATTCCCATTTCTTCTGGAAACAGCAGTAAGAAGATACGTACTGATGCTTCCTTGCAATTGCAACTCTTGCTAGGACCTGATATGTGTATGTACCCACACACTCTCTTAGAGAATGAGTACTGTGCAGGAAACCTGGATAGGTATTGATTAATAATGTACCACACAATCTCAAGCATAAATGCAAGACACAGCTCTTCAAATGCTGCATAGATATTTCCTGAGTGGACATTCTGTGCTGAGTTTGAAACATAGATGAGCAATCAGGTTAATGGAGCAGTGAAGGCATATTTGCAGTTGCAAGCAGACAGCTAAATAATAGTAATAAATCAGTAAGTAAATAAATAAGATTCAAGCAGCTCTCTTCTCTGAATGTGATTAAGGGACTGTGTCCGTTCAATCAACATAGTCACTTTGCGTTTGATGAAATCCCGAGAAGTGAATGTAAATAATGCTTTGTGAATATAATTGACTCAAATGTCCTTTTGCAACGATGGGAAACATATTTTGGAATGAGCTTTAACTGAGCTCACCGAGTCAGGGTACCCAGGGAAGTCATCGTTTCCTTCAAGGCTCTCAGTTATTTACGCATGGGTATAAAAAAATACGTCCATTCATTTTGTCCTAAGCTTTATTCTTGACACTTCCTCTGCTTCAGGAGGATTTACTAACCTGTAAGAAATATGATTTGACTGAATTGATTCCTTTTGTTGCTTTGTTCAAGTGATATCTCCCAAACTGCTGCTGTAGCAAGACTCCTTTTGCTTCTTAAGGGAGATCCCATGTCAATAAAAACACTGGGATCTCTGTTGAGCTTCCACTGTCTTTAGAAGTCTTCTAATCTTGAGATTT
Organism: Trogon surrucura; assembly: GCA_020746105.1. Taxonomy (NCBI): domain Eukaryota; kingdom Metazoa; phylum Chordata; class Aves; order Trogoniformes; family Trogonidae; genus Trogon; species Trogon surrucura. Next base: position 14,494,891 of record CM036627.1, on the reverse strand, counting down.
TTTGAGATGCAAGTATAATTTATAGCAGAATTCATGATGGATGCAAACTAATTTTCCTTGGAACCTGTTCCAAAGCATTGTCATTGCTTCAAATAACATCTCTGCTGAGATAGTAGATGTGAGTGGAAGTTGGCAAAAGAAAGAGCAAGAAAGAGGAGACCCCTTGAGGAGCTCCAGTTGAAACAGTGATGTAACCTGTCACTGAATTATGCGAGAAACTGTTAGGCAACTTGCTATGGATCATGACAAATCATCCCTGGAGAACTCTGTAACGTGAACAGAAGTAGCTGTGAAGGAACACCGTGAAAGCCCAAAGCTGTCGCTGTCTGTGAGGCTGAGTGGCTTTGTGCATGTATCTTGCTGACCCTGTTAGATGAGTAAGACCTGGTGATTATTTGTCCTCTGGAGTAAAGCAGTAGCAGGAGGATTTACTAGAGTAAACAGGTATCTTGGAATAAATGGTGACAGCAAATCAGTCACTGACTACTGACTCATCCTCTTCTGTTTGTAGGCCAACAGCAGAGATCTTTAAATTAGGTTAATTTCTGCTTGTAATCTTCCTCTCACAAAGACAAAATTTAAACTGTGTATTGGAGGGATCACTCTAGCAATGAAAAAAAAAATCACCTATTTCCTTTCAGTATCCATATTGGTTGTTCTTTTTGATAGACTGAAAGGTTGTCTGGGGGGAGCAAGGCTGATCTCAGGTGTCCTTCTGCCAATTCAAGGTAGTGAGCTCTACCCAAAGGGTAGTGCCGGTAGCATAAGTTAGGGACAGCCCTGTGGCATCCTGTTATCTTCTCATTGCCAGGCCAAACAACCACTTTTGGCAGGGCTGGGCCCAAGTCCTCCCATTCCAGCAGCTCTTTGGTGTCAATGATAAACAGTCTGCTCGTAATGATGGGACTTGGCATTCTTTTTCCAACTGTTGCGGCAGTGGGCAATATATCTTCCAATCCCTAACATTCTATGATTCTATGATCTTGTATCGTGTGTGCCAACAGCGTGTGATAACATTACAACTCTTTCCAAGTGGAACTCTTCCTCGGTACTTTACTGATAGACAGGTAAAGCAACAGACCCGTGAGAGGCTGGAAGGAAAGCTGCAGCTCCTCAAACACTAGCATCTTTATACACAGAAGACCTCTTGGCCTAGGAAATGGCTTTAAGTTACTTGGGTAACAGATTATAGAAGAATAGGCTATTCTCTAATGGAGCTTTGCACTTGGAACAAACTGAAAGAAAAGCATGTTTGCAGAGGATGGTTGGTAGACTGTTTTTGTCTTGTTTTTGATATTGTGACAGCTTTTGAGTAGTTTGGGTTTTTTAATTTTTTTTTAAGACTTCCTTAATTCTTGGGGTGGTGGAAAGATGGTATTCTCTACATAAGAAATGTGAAATTCCTGAGCAGCATTGGAAGTTCAAAAGGAAATACTGCAGGGGGGATATATACTGTGTTGGTTTGCTGTTGCCCATGAGATTCATTTTGAGTCTCAATACCTTGTTCTTCTCTACAGTGGACTGTTTCTATGTTTTCTAAAATACTTGCTTTTCTGTACAACTCCTGAACTCGTTGGTCAAGGAGACTTTGCAGCTGATAGGAGTTAGTGCAAGAGATAAGTAATTGAAGGTTAAATGATACTCATTGTGAGTTCATGGAACAAATCTATAACTGGTATGAATGCATCTAAACATTAAATGGGCTTGGCGGGGGGATCAAAGAAGGGAGAGATGGGACAGCCAGATGCCACAAGTGCAGCAAAACTATCGAATATACAATGGTTCAAATGGCTGTTAAGCACCAAGTTCGTTTAACTTTGTCAATGTCTTCTGATGGAGTTGTTAAGCTTATACCATTTGAGCGAGAGCTGTGCTTGTACCCTCCAGAGGGTGTATTTAGAAATATTCACCAACATGGAGCATCTAGCGTCTAACTTTAATATTGAGGAAGACATCAACACCATGATGTTAATTCATCCTTAGCATCTCTGAATCATTTGATGCAGTTTTTCTTTTTGATGGCAACTGGTACTGTCTCCTACAGAAGATATGAGAATCCTCCTTAGAGACAAATGTGAAGAAAAGGTACCATCCTAATCATTAATTGTTGGAGAATGGCTCACAACACAAGCGTTTTATATTTTCTCTAAAATGGTTCTACTTTGAAATTCAGTGATTCTTTGGCTGTTTGAAGACTTAATGCTTAGGAGGCCACCTAATCACCTCTTCCCGTCTGATAGTATAAAACCATGTTCTCTGATTTCTTCCAAGCAAATCATATTCAGCTGACTGAGCTGGGAATTGCTGGACTGAAACCACGCAAAGCAATTTCAACCCATTTCAACACCCGCAAAATTTGTGTTTTACTACTGTTTACACACAATTGCAGTTACTGCCTTTCTGCTAGACAGCAGCTGGGGGCCGATGGCAGGCCAGCTGCAGCCTACCACAGCCACCACTGGAGTGCCTGCATGTATAAAAATGACAAAACATCCAGCCCTACAGTTACCTAATTGCAGCTGGGATTTTGCAGCTGTGGAGTCACACCATGAGAAATACATTCAGTGCTGCAATTCAGTGAGCGTGCTTTTCAGGCCAACCAATTTGCCTGGTGAGCTGAAGAGAAATGAGCTCTATAGACCTAATTCTTCTTTTTTTTTTTTTTTTTTTCCCCTTTTCCTGGTTGCAATCCCTTTTTGCTCTCTGTTGCTGGTAGTTTTCAGTGCTCAGGAATAGAGATAAGCATCCTTCATGTTATCGACCTGTGAGGACCACTAAGTAATTGCTTTCCTGGCTGTGAACAGCTTTAAAAAAAATTAAATATTAATGTTTTGTTCTCTTTGAATCATCATTTTTCCATTTTCCTCAAATGTTTACTGTGCAATCTCAGGTAAGTCATTAAACTGCTTTTTAGTTTCTTTACCCATCTATACAGTGATGGCAGTAATACCCTAAAGAAGCTCTTTAGGCTTAATTTAATGACAATATAATTGTTTGAAATGTCTAAATGTTTGCTTGGAAAAAAAAAATGGTCCTATTGAAATGGAGATTTCCCACTGAAAGTACATTTGCCATACTCTGAGTGAGAGTGGGCATGATTAACAAAAAACCCAAACCACAGAACTAGTAGATCTTTATTTTGGACATCCAAAAATGGCAACAAGTGTGACTGGCTTCATATTTTATTTTTTTACTAACTCACTGGCAATATTTGGTGATCAAACTTGTTAACTGACCAGAAAATCAGAACAAAAACTTTATTAGCTTTTTGGAGAACACTGTATATTTCTCTCTGACATTTTTTGAAAGGTGTTTGTAAACATTGTTATATCTTGACAAAAGTTACAACCATTAGGCATTTTACAGCACTATGTGGCATTGTTAATTATGCAATGTAATTGGAATGAAGCTGGTCAAGAAAGGTGGAAGACTGGTTGATCATCAAGTCACTTCGCTTGCTTATAATTATTCCAAAAAGATAAGTCATAAAGCTGAGAAAGCACTAATTTACCTAAATACAAACAGTGACAACTGAACTATGTTGTCTGTATGAGGGAGGAAGGCAATTTAGATATTAAAGCCTTTTCTATGCCATTCTTTATTCCTCAGTGGTTTTGGTCAAAATAATTGGCAACCTTGTGCAACCTTTATTCCAGCTGATCAGAATGGCCTACTTGAATTTGCACATTGATTTTTGTAGGGGATATTTCTGTGAGCTTATCTATATTGATTAAATGTTATGCAGCCGAGTCTTTAATCTTATTTGGGTCTGTGAGTGGTAGGATAGCTCAAAGAACAAGGAGTCCTGAAAAAATTAAAAGGAGGAAAACACTATTGGGTATCACCAGAAGATTTCTGGAGACTTGTTAGCCCTCCTGCCTTTTGTTAGGATTCTAAGCAAATGCCATGCTTGCTTCTCTTTCAAGTCCATCTTGAAATAGAGAAAATGTTATTCCTCTGTGCTTTCTTTCCATGTTGTTCTACTGAGACACACACTATGGGTACATCTCCATTGGAAATAGTATCTTGAAGGTGCATCTGAGTTTGTTTCTCAGCAGTGACACAATGTTCTTGTTCTCTCTGTAAACCTCTTGGTTCAAGTTGGAGCTTAGCATAATCTCTCCTTTGAGGTAAAAGTTGTATTGCTTTGCAGTACATCGGTGTTGTCATTCACCTGTTGAGTCTGCGTGTGTATTAACAATTAAAATATGTTCAACTCTTTCATACAGATATGCAAAATCTTTCCCCATGAGGATGTCAAAAAGATTGATATTGAGACAGAGAAAAACTGTAGCCCTCAGTCATTGATTTCTGTAAAGATAGACAACATGGTCTTATTCTTTGGTTAGTATCTGAGTGTGCTGAGTGAGATCAGCCAGTAAATATAAATTACTCCCAGTGGCACTGTGTCAATTTTTACCCATGGTCCTTCTAAGTAGAAGAGCTATAGCTTTAAATTACCCTTCTATATGTCTTAGAATAAGTGATCGAGAGGTTGTATTAGAACTCTCTTCTCCCTTTTTCCTTTTCTCCGTGTCTAAATAAGGAACTTTGTCAGCCTGGTACTTTGTCATCTACTTTCCTATGAAATATTTCAACTTTTGATCAGGACCCGATATTCTTAACTCACTGGAAAAGAACAGTGCCACTTATCTGAAAGATTTTAAAATGTTTTTCTACTTAGATGGAATGCTGATCATTGATTTTCTTCATGAGTGTCTTCACGCTTACCCATCAATCCCAAAATATTCACAATTCGTTCCACTTTAAGAGATTATTCTTCTATTATATTACATTAAAAGCAAGTGTGTGGAGGGGGTGTCAGGGAAGAGCTAAAGGGAAAAAAGACCCAAATTGTTTGGATAAAGCACTGTATCTTCCATTCTGGAATATTGCTGATAACTTCTGATGCTTCAAGTTTCCTGATTCAATTTAAGGATGGAGTTAAAAATGAACAGTAAGGATCATAAATTAGTTGCCCCAATCTATTTTTATTTTTTTTAAAGGAAGTTAGTTAAGAATTTCGTGACTTTGGAAGATGCTGAGTGTTAGCAACTCTATTGAACTTCTATAGGCACTGATGAGTAGCTCCATATTTTGAAAAATCAGGTCATTTATTTCAGTATTCAAGTAACTTCACTTTACAAATCTGTTTCAAGAGGGAATTTTTTGATCGTGCTAGTCCTCAATTAAAATTTGTCAATTGCTATGCAAAAAACAACTTAGGCTTTTTGCTCACACAAGTATATATGAACTATTTTTATACAGTTGTTCCTATCTGGTGCTCTAGTTTTTCTTTAACTAGAAATTTCCAGCAAGACATCTACAGTTGATGTGTTCCACATGGTATCTATTGCAAGTCTTTCAGCTCCCCTGAGATTCTGATAACACCTCTCAGGAATCTTAAATTTCTCTATGTATCCTGAATTTTCAGTGCCAGCTTTACTTAGCAGGTAAATGAACTTTCTTAAACCTTTGTCCAAGTCTTGCTGGGTTTTGTGAGCTTTCTGGAGAATTTGGTTAAATTTTTTGGTTTTACAGCTGTTGCTGCTTGTTATATGTGTATATTTTATTTTTTTCTGAATGTTTTGCAGAGCTCTGCAAGCCCATCAGGTTCCTCTAGTGGATACTTTATTTTAATAAGTGTGTATTGAATGCTTCGTTTAACTTTACTGTTGTGAAGTGCCCAGAGACACTGTGCTTGGATGAGCAGTTATGTAAGTGCAATTTGTTTTAGTTTTTTTAGTATCAGAATTAGCATTCAGCTGAGGTTCGAAGGCTCATAGTGCATGTGCATGGTGGGAAAGCAAACAAATAAAAGAGGGCTTAGTGCATCTATAGACATAACGCCAGCGTGCTTTCTTTCTCCGTGACTGCTTGCTCTGCTGACTGGCAGATCAGTCCCCCAAATGCCCTTTGAGCAATGCTAAAGTGGCTGTTGCCTGATCTCTGAGGATACGCTGAAGGATTACATGCTAGCAGAGGACTGAATTTGTTTTGCTAAGAACTGCAGGATGCAGAACTGTTGTGTCTTTGTCTCTTCCTTCCCCCGCATTATTGAAAAATTTTTTTTTGGCATGCCCATCCTGGTGAGCAAATGCTTTGTTCGTAAAACTTTGTAGTCTCTGGGCTGGATGTGATCGTGGTAGTAGCTGCCAGGTTTCATACAGGGACAAATCAGATTCATTGTTTGTATAGCAGTCCTAAGAAACATACTTTCTCTGGCCTGGGTGCTGGAAAAGTTCAATATTTCTTCTCATCTTTACCTGAGTCTCTTTGAGAAAGGGTGTAGTAGGGGAGATGGTTCACACATTTGTGAGCAGAAGGGTCTGCAAAAGAGTGAGTGGCACTGAGAAATTTTGGGTTTTTATTATTTTATATTTTAGCAACTAGAATGACTTATCAAACTATTTTCTGTGGATCACTTGCTGCTGCATGAAGTGATCTCCAGTTACTGGCAGTGATGGTATTTCTAACTCATTGCTCAAGTCTTCCAAATTGCTAATGATATCCCTGAATACCTGAGGGAATCATGCAAGGTGTTAACCTAAAGCTCATAACACTGGAGTGAAGTATTATGCAGAGGTAGAATATCTGAGAGGAAGATACAGTGTACTGGCAAAGAAAGAACTTGGAATATATGTCTGGTTAATGGAAAATAGCCACATCTCTTCAGAGTCATTTGGAATGTATAACAAGAAATCAGAGAAGTTGTTTTTGTTGTTTGGTTTTGGTTTGTTTGGGTTGTTGTTTTTTTTTTTAATAAGGATTTATTTTTGGTTTTGCTTTGTCATGGTGGCGGTATGTTGTTCTGGGTTTTTTCTTGTTTCTGTTTTGATTTGGGAGCTGTATTACAAACAAGTCTGATCCATAAATATTGTTCATCTCCACAGAAGAGAACATTTATTGCAAAGAAATCAAACAGTGTTTTATAGGGTCTCCTGACTCCTTGGTGGAATTCACAGGCAGGGTTAGAAATTCTGTGTCAGAAAGGAAAAATATAACAAGTCTGGATTCATATGTATCATTGCTGAGTAATCTGTGAGGAAATATTTCTTTACTGTAGAGAGATTGTATTTGCTATATAAGTACCCTGCAAAGTTAGTAGAGGTTCAGTCCAATAATACTATAGCCCACTGTAGTGGAAATTTCCAATGATGGTGTAGATATTAGCAGTGATATCTTCATAATCATATTGGGTTTAGAACAAAGCTGGAGAAAAAGGATGGGGGAAGATGGGAAAAAATAAGAAAACCCTTCTAGCATGAGCAGCTAGCACAGTCCAGTGTTACTTTCCTTGGCTAGCTTGCACCTGCCTTGCAAAGGAAAGGAGTTGGCAAGCTGTGCTCTTGGTTTTGTGTTATGTTATAACCTACTAGTCAGCGTATTTCAGTTAATGCTGCTTTGTCAGAACTATAATTTACTAATGGAGGAAGTATGTGTGTGTCAGCCTATGGCCAATGCCACTATAAATCACATCACAGCCTCATCTACACTGAGGTCCTTTTTTGTGCTTCTGCACTGAGCCGAGCAACTTGGTGACAAAATAAAACTACTCTGTGCCAGTTCTTTTTCAGAGAAAACCAGCATCTTCTTTGAATAATGGGAATTAATACTGAAGGATGAATGTGTGAGCCTGCTCAGCATTTCAGGTGGACTCTGCCTAAATTAGAGCAGCAACGGTTTAAAATTTTAATATTTTATTATTAACCTTTCTTCAGAAAACAACAGAATAAGTTTGACAAAACAACCTGCCAACATCCTATAGGGCTGAAAATATATGTTCTCAAAAGCACCTTATTTTGAAATACCACCGCCTCATTGTCATGCAGACATGACTTGTAGAGATTTATCCCTCATGCTTGTTTTTATTGAGGAACATGGCTGAGGTGGTGGAGAATGCGGACACTATGCACCTCAGCTTGGGAGAAGTGACTTCAGTCTTCCTCATCTTCATCTCTTTCTTCTTGGCCTCTTTCTCTCTTTTCTCGTTTCTTCTGTCTTTGTTGCCAGCTGGCAGGTTTTGCTGCAAGGTGTTGGCTTACCAAAGTCCAATTCCCTTACAAAGCTTTGCAGTCCCCAGACAGGTTTCCAGGCAGAGTTGTCTTCTAGGGTAGGAGGAAAAATGCACTAATCAATGCCTCATCCATGAATTCTGGACAAAACCTTATAGATGATATTGGATATGGTTAGGCCAGGATGATCTAGTGATGGTCCAGGAAGGAAATGTGTCTTGCAGCATGTTCCTTGTTCTTGTCTCATTAGAAAAAACAACTACAAATGGTCTTTACTATTTACTGGCAGTATAGTTGTATTAGTCCAATTATTCTGTAATTTATTAGTAGAATATTTGGAGGAATCTGAACTTCGGATTCACAGCAACTGCTCTGAGAGTTTTCCCTTCCATTTTAGTTACCTCTTCAGTTCCACAGGAGTAGAAGACACCAAGGAGTACTGCCTCCTGACCTACTTGGCTAAGAAAGGTTTCTTGAAAAAAATTAGTTCTAAAGTCATCACTGCACATTCTTTTTCTTCTCTTTTTTTTTTTCTTTTACTAGACCTTTACTCACCCCTTTCCATGTGATTCATGCTGTTAATCTATGATGCTACGCTTTGCCCTTCTGCATTATTTATTTTGGTTTACGTTTTAGAACAATCATCTGCAAATTGCAATTCTTGGTGCTCATTTATATGCAGAGATTGCACTGATTTAACTAACAGATTTTTAAATCAACTCAGTTAATTTGATGCAACCCATATGTGAGCAATTAGCTTAAGTCAGTTAAGAATCCTCTTCAGCTATATGGATACAAGACACATTTAAAATATAAGAGTCAGAATACAGGAATTGGAAACAGACTAAAGGACGTGGCTTTCATCAGGTTCTGTTCCTAGTTTTTCAGTGATTTACTGCTTTTGTTGCATGAGTGGCTTCTCAATATCCCTGCCTGCAAAATTAGGATTTGCTGACATTGCTTGTAGGAGGATATAAGTGGGCCTGTTTGGGAAAATGTCTTTTCCCCTCTATGGAAAACTTAAGCTTTTCTATGAATAATGGATAGTCAAAACTGGAGCCAAATCTTTATAAAAACAGTGTTTCCATTTGAAAGTGTAATTGTGGTGTCATTTGGGAGTTGTTTGGCTGCCCTATTGCTCTGGCTCCCCCAGCCAAACTACAGCTCCCATGTTGCATCATAATTCTGCATCGTACTGGAGTCTTGATGTTGTGTGAGGGCCCAGCCAAAGAGACCTGCTGACAGAGAGGGATAAGTGCCTAAGAAACCTCGAATTCATGTTTTCTCACATATGTTGAGACATCTCTCTTAATCAGTTCTGATATTTTCAATGGCACAGTATGGAGGCTTGACTGAAAAGTCAAGGTTTTAAGGAGAATAGGGTGTTTGATTGGTGAGAAGCAGTCAGTGCTTCCTGGAGAAAGTAGATACTTGTTATAACAGACTCAGGCTAAAAACTGAATTTTCTATATAACCCGTGAATAAATGTGTTCTTTTAAGGGTCTTTTTTTTTATAAAAATCAATAATTTCTAAAGCATTTGAGGATCCTGAGAAGAGACTCTGGAAATGACCCTACCTCATGGACAATGTCAAGAAACTGAAAACCCAGTTTTTATTTCACGGAATCATAACATAGTTTGGGTTGGAGAGGACATTAGAGATCATCTAGTTCCAACCCCCCTGCCGTGGGCAGGGATACCTCCCACAAGATCAGGTTGCTCAAAGCCCCAGCCAACCTGGCCTTGAACACTTCCAGGAATGAGGCATCTACAGCTTCCCTGGACAATCTGTTCCAGTGCCTCACCACCCTTAGAAATTAATTTCTTCATAATATCTAGTCTGAATCTACCCTCTTTCAATTTGAAACCATTACCTTTCCCTGAATCCTTATTTGCTCTTTCATAAAATAGTACAAAGCGTTATTACTTGCATTTTTTTTCTCATAAATGATGGTGCGAAGGGGGAGCAACTGCAGTGAATTTATTATCTGGTATTTAATAGTTACTGTTGTTAGAACTAGAAGAAATGGAAGTCTGGTGGGTATCCTTTCACGTGGAACTGGGAGGGAGGTTAGCTTATCTGTGACAGTGCTGTTAACTCACCTTTTCTCAGTAGATCATGTGAGCTTCTTGTCTCATTTGATTATGACATTGACAGCGTTAGCTGAGCTGAAGCAGATCTCATTCTGAGTCTTTAACTGGTTTGTGACTGAATGTCACAAGCAAGGATGGAGACACAGTTACATGCACTGACTGGAAGAGCACAGACTGCATCTTTTATCTCGGGAAGCAAGGATTGTCCATTGTGACAAAATCAGCCAGATGTAGCAGATGAAATGCTGAAAGCTCATTACGCTAATTAGTATCGGTGCTCAGCTATAGGGAGGCAAGAAGAAGCTGGCAGGCTGATACTTCAGGACAGCATTTGCCCGAGAGGAAGCATCATGCATCATGGGTTCATTAGTCAGTGCCGGGAGGGAAGAGCTGTACAGGAGCAATGGTCCAGAATGAGATGGACCCTTTCAGTGGCATCCTTAAAGTGTTTGGCATCCAGATAGCACAAGTGTCATTCAAGAGACAGGTTTGGAATTGTGTGTGTTTGTAAGGTGCAATAAAAAAGAGAAGAAAGTAGTATAAAAAAATATATCCTCTTAAAGGCCTAGAGATAAAATAAACTAGGCAGTAAGAGTTCACAGTGCAATTGAAAAATCACCATGGCTTGGTATTTTATGGGGTTATCTTAGGAGAAGTTGACATTCCGGACTTGGTTTTCATCATTAGTTAAACAGCATATGCCTGCCTTGATGCTTTAGTACTAGGTGTGGCCCTTATGTGTGATGAAAGCAGGTGTAGTAGTAAGATGTGATGCAAATGAAGCTGGAAGGCAATTAGCATTGCAGTAGGCTATAAGTCAGTGAGTAGGGGAGTGTAAATATAACTTAGAAATGAAATACACACTTGAAGAAAAAGAAATATGGAGATGTGGCTCCTGAAGTCCCAGCTGCTTTGGTTATGTTGGGAAGGCACCAGTGCTCAAGCCTGGCTGTGTATAGGCATTTTAGCATTCATGTTGCTTGCAGTCAGAAGGAAAGAGTGAGTGATCAGAAATTAATTGTTAGCTGCAGTAATGCTGATGGGAGCTGTTTGATTCATCAGTGTCTGTGTATATGCCTTGCAGCTATTCAACTGTATTTCACTGTAAACAAAGGTAAATCTAATAACTTCACACCCTGAACAAAGGAAGAACATCACCTTCTTCACTCCTTAGAGTAACCAGGTGGAGGAATCATCTCACTGCAGGGAAGCCTTGGAGCTTGCCAAGTTACAGAAATGAGACACCCCGAAGGGAGCTTCAAGTGGCCCATTTTTATGGTGAGAAATATATTCCACCATGAAATTAGTGGTACAGTCCAGAGCACAGTAGGAAAAATACCCTGCTCTCTAACCCCCTGTCTTTGATTCCAGCTGTAGTGCAATTCTATATATATGTCTGCTATAAAATGAAATAGATTAAATGAACAGAGATGTTCAGCACTTTGTATTTTCACTTATGCCGTTAATACACAGAAATTTCAGAGGACAGAAGACTAGTTAGCTGTCATTCTGAAGCTTCTGAAAAATATCCAAACATTTGAAAAACAGACTGTTCTACATCACTGTGGTGGATTGACCCTGGCTAGATGCCAGGTGCCCACCAAAGCTGCTCTATCATTACATTTCTCAGCTGGACAGGGGAAAGAAAATATGAGGAAAGGCTTGTAGGTCAAGATAAGAACAGGGAGATCACTCACCAATTACTGTCATGGGCAAAACTGACTCAACCTGAGGAAATTAGTTTAATTTATTATCAGTCAAAGTAGAATAATGAGAAATAAAACAAAATCTTAAAAATACCTTGCCCTCCGTCCCTCCCTTCTTTCCAGGTTTATCTTTGCTCTCAATTTCTCTATCTCCTCTCCCTCAATGGTGCAGGAGAATGTGGAATGGTGGTTGTGGTCGGTTCATCATGTGTTGTCTCTGCTTCTCCTTCCTCCTCAGAGGGGGTACTACTCACACTCTTCCCCTGCTTCACCATGGGTCCTTCCCACAGGAGACAGCCTTCCATGAACTTCTCCAATGTGAGTCCTTCCCACAGGCTACAGTTCTTCATGAACTGCTCCAGTGTGGGTCCTTTCCATGGGGTGCAGTCCTTTGGGAACAGACTGCTCCAGCCAGGATTCCCATGGAGTCATGGCCTCCTTCAGGCATATGCCTGCTCTCATGTGAGGTCCCCCGCAGGTTGCAGGTGGATATCTGCTCTGCCATTAACCTCCATGGGCTGAGGGCAACAGCCTGCCCCACCCTGCTCTTCATCAAAGGCTGCAGGGGAATATCTGCTACCATGTCTGGGACACCTCCTCCCTCTCCTTCTCCACTGACCTTGTGCCTGCAGAGTTGTTTCTTTTAGATATTCTCACTCCTCTCTGGGGCTGCAGTTTCTGTTGTGATGTAACTTTTTCCTGTTAACTACGTTACTCCAGAGGTGCTACCAAGCATCACTGATGGGCTCAGAACCAGCTGGCGTTGGCCCTGTCAGACATAGGGGAAGCTTTCAGCAGCTTCCCACAGAAACCACTGCTGTCGCCTCCCCAGCTACGTGGACACATGGTGTGAATATAGTCATTACGGTTTCAGCACAAAGGCTTAAACAAAGACGGAGTCAAAGAGAGTTATTTCTGACACCTTCCTTTAAATTATGAGGGTGGACTGTTGCTGATGCTTCCTCACATCACTGAGTCTTGCTCTCTGAAAAGTTTTAAAATCAAAAAGGAATTAAAGATTTCCTCCGTAACCTTTTATTTTTTTTTCCCCAGGTCACTCCCAGGTTTCTGAATGGCAAGACCAAAACACCTTAATAGAAATATTCCTGCTTCCTTCATAGGCAGTAGTTATTTATGAAGTCCAGTATGCTGTGTCTGGTTGAGGCTGCCCCGTGCTGCTCAATGGCATCCTGATGTTTACTTGTGCCTACTTTTTAATATAAATATTCTTATCCTATGCTAGTGCTGCTGTCTGCTTTTGAGATGGTGATGCTGCTTTTTACATATCAAACACAATGCATCCCTTTAGATTTTTATAGTTCCGTGTGCCCTAGGTGCTGTTGTTATCAGTCTTGACATCATTGATTCAATGTGATGGGCTCTCTCTTTCCATTTATCTGTAATGAACAGGAGACTTTGAATCATTTTATCTTCCAAGCACAGCAACACCTTTTCTTTAAGAAGTGACTTTTCTTTCACTCAGTTTCTTGCTTTCTTCCTTGTCTAATAACGTGTGGATTGTGTTTATCCCCCAATCCCTTTAGTCTGCACCTCCTGTTCCCCTTTGTTTTGTTTTGCTTGTGTATCTATCTCTTTTCTCTCTTTCCCCACCCCTCTCATTTTTGTACTTGCGCAGGGCACTGATCCAGATTTACTGGAATAAACTAAAAGGTTCCATCAACCTTATCATGCCTTCAGTTAGGACAAGGTAGCATCTTCCCACCCATCCACATGGCTTGTGTATCATTTAGTGTGGTTTAGTGCAGTAGCTGAGGTTACCTTACCCTCGAAGCCAAGCAGGCTTAAGAGTAAAAGAACAAAGAAAACACATCTGTAGTAAAACTTAATGTCAGTCTTTGAGGTACATGATTAAAAGCGAGCTCTTAACAGTGCAAACAGATTTTTAAAAAACCAATTATATCCTAAACTGAACAAGTCTGTTCTTTAGCTACTTAACCTCTTTCTCATTAACTCCCCGTGAGGTGTCCCTACCTTCAGAGAAAGAGTGTAACTCTTCAGTTGGGAGTTCAGTTACCTCCTGTAGATTCAGAAGGGAAATCTTAACCTGGTCTTTCCATCTGTAGTGTATCAACATCATTCTACAGATAACTACAGAAACGCTGCTAGGATCTGTTTGGAGAGGGTCAAATGTGTTTCTTCATCTCCTTTTGCTGTGTTCCACTTAGTAGCCAAGCAATGCCCCAGAGACCACCAATAGCTATCCTATAGGCTGATGCACATCAAAGAATGTCCCGGGTGTCTAAAGGTAGAAGAGGAGGCAGGGCTGTAACAAAGGTATCAGGTTTATGAATAAGAGATACAGAGTTTAGTTGTTTTGAATGTATCTGGGTAATGCATCTGGGTTGAAGATAGGTAACAAATAGCAGAATTACAAGTAATTTGTATAGACTCATAGAGGTGGAATTTTCTTCGCTTACTGGAATTCTTTTTGGCAAATGTTTTTATAATTTCCTTTGAGCTGCTGCGTAGTCCTGTCCAAGGTGGCAAGTAGTCTTGCTAGTGTTGCAAGGGAGAAAAGACACATAAAACATTTAAAGCAAATATAATAGCTTGGAACTGTGTTCTAAGAAATGCGTTTGATTTGAGCAGTAAATTTCATTAAATCCTGCCAAACATGCAAAGCCAGTCTCAGCTTCCCAGTCCCTTTATTTGCTATCGGCACTTGAAATCAGCTTAATATTTTACCTTCACCCTTGGTTGCAAAGCATAACGGACAAAACCATTATCTGTGAATGCCGTCGCTATTAGGAAAGAGAGAGACGAAAGGAAGAGCTAAGGGGGAACAGGGCTAGCAGGGAGCTGGTATCTACAAGAGTAAACAGACTTCAGCAGTATGATGGGGGGAGGGAGCAGGATGGGAAGAATCATCCTTTCATAATTTAATTAAGGTTCTGCATCTCCTTAAGAGCTGTGGATACAAGCTGCCAGGCTGAGGGCTAATATTTGAAGGTCGTTTAAATAAGTAGAGATGTCAATTGTTGAAGGGACAAAGCTGACCTTTGCCTACCACCTCTTGCCTACATGCAGAGATATTACCTTCCTTCCCTGCAGTAAGTAAGAGCTTTCAATTTATTGTTTTAGAGTTGGATTACAGTTAAGAAACTAATACTAAGCAACCAGCAGCATCTGTGAACTGCAGGGGAGGGGACTGCCTTATCATAGGGTCATCTCTAAGAAAAGCCATGATTTGTTTCAGAGCTACGGAGCTGATAAATTATATTAGGGACAAAGTGAAACCTGTCTGAAGAGTGAGGGTGCTGTGAGCTGCAAAGGTGTTGGCATGCCGTGTGGAAACCGTGCTCATGTACGAGTAATGCATTGCAGTCCTTGGGCCACAGTGGAACCAGAATCTGTGGCATGAAATACCAGTGCCTTGTCACGCCCTCTGCCTGGATTTAATGTGTTAATAGACTTGATTAGGGATTTTCTGACATGCTTTTCTAGCAGATCATGGGATTTCTTTACATGTTCAAGGAATAAGGAATTTTTTTACAGAGGTTTTTAGTTTAATCTAAGGACTAGTGAAATAAAAACTGAGCTTGGGGTTGGTTTGACATTAATCTCTGTATTTACGGAATCCTTTTAGAAGTAGTTTTCAGTTGTCATGTTTCTACTCCCTTTCATGTTTGACTTTGTATGTTGGATTCTTCTAGCATGTACCAAGGGATTTTAGCAGAGGGACATGTGCAGATGCTTTGAGTAGACTTAAACTTGTGTCAGTCCCAACAGGAAAGGTGAAGGGTATAGGGCTTTTTTTGTGTGTGAGCAATGATAATGTTGAAAAAGTATTTCTGTAGGTTTGAAATAACAAGACTTTCTTCCCGATATTAAATTGAAGTATGAGAATAAAAGTCCATCTGTTATTGTTTTCCTCAGAGTAGAAATTCTGGCGCTTTTTTCAATTAGCTGTGCTCCCTGATATTACTGTCATGCTGAAAGACATCACACATGTATGTCAAAGATGTTTTTGGGTCTCATTTTTTACTAGTCACACTGGGGAAAAATGAGGTTTTGAATGCAACCCAGTGACTCTTTATGTGGAGTTGTACCCATTGAAGGGAAACTGTCAGCACACTATTTCTTGGCAGAAGTATAGCTGCTACTCCCAGCTGAGCAGCTGTTGTCCTGAAGATCAGTAGTGATCCTAAAGATAATTTTAAAGTTACCTAAAGGTAGTTTTAGATAAACTTTCCGGAAGTTGTCATGTTTTCACATGTTAACTATTGCTAATGTTTTCCGATTTGCTGAATGAGTAAAATTAGAACCGTGGATTACAAGGAGAGAGGGCAGTCCAGGTAACAGTGAAACTACAGTAAACTTGGAATGGATCTTGTGATGTTGCCAGAAACCCCAAGATGGCATTAGAGACCTTGTTTTTCTACAGTAAAAATGTATGAAATATTCTTAGGGACTCTTATTATTTCTTTGTATTTCATTGTTAACTCGTTCTCCATTGTTTATTCTTTTTTAAATTTTTTTTTTAAGCATTCGTGCTTTATGACACTTTTTCCCTAAGCATCATTTGGCATTGATAACGCCAAAGCTACTACAGGAAACATACCTGGCTGCAGTGCAAGCCTTTGCCAATACAACGACAGGCCACATCCCCCCAAATACATTTGTACTTTATTTTGTTTTAGGAGGCTGGAACAGCAAAGCTGGATGCAACTCTGCAGCTAGAAATTAATTTAATGCTTGGGATTTTTTTATTGGTTGTTTTTTTTTTTTAAGTACAAGCCAGTCCAGGTTTAGAATGTCCCCTGAAGCAGCATTCTAGTGCTGAACTGGATAGTATGGAGATGATAAGGAACTACAACAATATCTGATATGCTGGAAGCTTGATTCCTGAATTTTGTCAGCACACTGCAATTTGAAAATTGTGAACCGAATTACAACAAATTCT
This sequence comes from Trogon surrucura, assembly GCA_020746105.1. Taxonomy (NCBI): domain Eukaryota; kingdom Metazoa; phylum Chordata; class Aves; order Trogoniformes; family Trogonidae; genus Trogon; species Trogon surrucura. The sequence goes on along the minus strand of CM036627.1, from coordinate 14,478,152 downwards.
TTGAGGAGTGTGAGGAAGCTCTGATCTACACACAGTCACTAACAAGGGAGATTAGTTAGGTTTTGTGAAATTGCACAGCGATGCACCTCTCCATACGGTCAAGTATCCTGCACAATCTTCCACTGATCATTGAGTCAGTAACAGAATATGTTCAAGCCAACTAAGGGAAACATTTTCTCAGTGCAAATCTGGGATCCTGATTTAGCTTTTTATTCAGCCTTTGCAGTAAAGCTAGGTAATTGTTCTACATAATGATGTAGCATGCATCAAGGTCTTCTTGATGTGCTTTAGATAGCAGCATTTCTTGTGTGTGGAGAAGCTTAAATGAGATATCTAGCTCATCTCATTTAAGCGCATTCATATTTCAGACTGATCGAAGAGATTCAAGTGCCTGTCTTCAATTAAAATGAGTAGGAGCTGGATGTACTTATTTGCTATGGAGGTTTGGAGAAACCTGTGCTCTGTATAAGCTGGGCAAATTTCGTAGATAGCACAGAATTTAGAACATTTTGGAAAGCTTTTTGTTTGTTAGCAGTGTTTTGATCTGCACATACGTAAAGGAAAAACTGCATTTGGTTTCAGGACTGCAACTATGTGACTCTTGGAAGGAAAGGAAATTGTAAAATTTATATAGTATAAGTACCTTTGAAATATAACATGGACTGTTGGTTCATTCCAACCCAATGTTCAAATCCTTTATATCTGTGTTCTAATTGACATTCCCTGTCGTTGTGCCAGGGCTTGCAGAACCGGAGATATTATGAAGTCAGCTGTTGTTTTGCTGGTTTGTGATCTGTTGCTTTCTGATTTCAGCCACCGTTGTTCGTTGAGTGGGGATGATCTGAACAGACAGTGGTTGACACCCAATTCCCAGCTCCACCCTACTATTTACCATGCTAAAGGTCTTCTCTATTACCTGCGCAGCATTGGCCGAGCTCCTCTGGTGAGTCTTTTCCAGGATCTTTTGTGAGTTATTGTATATAAATTGCTTACTGTAGTTGGGTGAACAGTCGTGTTTTAGAGCTAGAGGAATTTGTAAAGCATCATATGCCATTACAGTTCCATCTTATCAAATTATTTTATTACTTACTGAATCTTCTAACCAACAACTCCAAATTTCAGAATCTCTGCACACCTGGAATATAAGTGAGAAAATTAACTCTTTAAAGCTCTTTAGTATCTTCGAAGTACTCCAACTAAGCTAAATACTATGAGTAGGTTATTGCTATCTTCATGGCAATGATAGGAGATATTCCTCAAGGAGTGGACTGTGCAAAAATCAGTGTTGGAGCAACCCATGCAATCACAGAAACACAGAAAGCAACCCTCAAAATGTCTGAACTGCCTTGCTGCTTTGGTAATGGAAAGAAAATGGATGGTTTTGGGAGGTACCAGAAATTCATGAGATGGGTCTTGTTTCAAAGCTGCAGCTAAGGTAGAACTGGGATCCATCCCATCTGCCCAATCTTGTTGCTCAGCAGAATAAAAAGACAGTTCTGAGACATCAGAAGAAAAAACACAGGGAGGTTCAAATGTTAATGAACATATGTGGATGCACAGGCTGGCAGGTTGGCTGGTGATAGTTACAGTCAGGGAGGAATTGTCAAAAGATACCGTTATTCCCTGTGGGTTTGATAAAAAAAACCCCAGAGGAGGTGAAAATGTCTGTGACCTTCTTTAAGTGAGTTCTTGCAGGAACATGGGTTTTTTTGGCTAAGGCAACAACCCTGAAGTTCAATTCTGCAGGCTGAGAAATATCATGGAAACTCAACTCACAGTTGTGAATTTACTCACCGATCTTTTCCTTTGGTTCAGAGCAGAGAGCAGTGTAGGATCAGTCTTCTTTTACCCCGCTATTTGGTGTCTGGCCTTTTTTAATACACAGCCATCCTTGTCATATCCAGATGCATAAAGTTGAACACTCAGTGCAAGTTTTCATCATTGCTGAGTGAAGGGAGACTATTGATCCTATCATCTCCCTCACTCACAGGCTGCACGTCAGACTTGGTAAACTGATTTTTTGTTTTGCCTTTGAAGAGTACATTGATTTTAGTTTATACATGCTCAAAAATGCCTTTTTCCTCCTCTAGCAGAGATATATTTTTTTTCTTTTTGTTTTTTTTTTCTTTTTTGTTTTTTTTTCTCTTTGTTACCTCCAAGATCCCATAGAAGCAAGTTCACTGATAACCAAATGATTTCTGTGAAGTGATTTAGTTTCATTTATCCGGGGGATGTGCTAGCAGTTTCTTCAAAGCAGAGAAAAGCTGCATGAAGGAGAAATGGAAAGAACTTTAAAGTTAGCAGTCTTTCAAACCATAGCCATTTCAATTGGTAGGTTTATAGACACCAGCCTGCAAAATGGTTTCTGGGCTCTGGGAACCCCAATGGGATATTGCAGCCTTTTGTGGCATGGGATTTCCTTTCTACTGAGAGCAGCAAAGTGGAAGTCTTGGAGACCCTTTGTCTGGGGAGAAGCAAGTTGCTCTTTCCTTGAGCATTTTTGGCGAGGAACTTCAATGGTTTAGAAGTTAGAGCTGATGATGCAGTTGCAGCATGCAACAGGGAACCTGGAGCTTGTGCAAAGAGTCTAAGCTGCAGTGGAGAGCAGGCTGCCCTTGGGGGGCACAGAAAGAACTTCCTAGTTGACCAGGAGTCACTGAGGAGAGTTTACAGCTATTCAAAGGCGTTACGTCAAGCTTGGAAACGAACATCTGCCTGCAAGGATATACCTCGTTGTGAGGAAAAAGTCCTAGGCATGTCTACCTCAAAAACTTCAAAGTCCTGTTGCAATGCTATTAAGGAAAAAGTGAGACTTTATAGAAGCAAAAAAGAAATTTCAAAATGTTCTGTTTTCCAACGGATTTTCTTGCTTTCCATTTTCTATTTTGCTTTTCCTTTATTCTAAAAGGTGCCTGGTTCTGTGACTCATGAGGAGGGCTGTTTTTGAGTTAAAAAACAGTCCATACCTTTAGGATGATCAGTGCTGGCAAATACCTTTAAATAGATGAAAATTTGCATGTGTCTCTTGAGTCATATCCCAGTGGGTGCAAACCTCAGGAGTCTGACTGGTGTGTGTATATTGGTGTCCCAGCCATATGGAAGGACAGGATGGAGAAAAAGGACTGGTAGGTCCCAAGTTTGCTCAGTGTTAGTCCAGACATCTGTATTGGGTGCTCAAACTACAAAATATATAGCTTATTCTTGGCTGAATGGTGAGACACAAGCTAACCTGTAGTGTCAAAATGAGACAGAATAATGTATTATAAAGCATGATTAACGCTGGGAGTGACTGCAGTATCCAGAAAACAATTAAAATATAGCTCTATGCAACTTGCAAATAGAGTGAAAGTACTTCAAGTAGCACTGACGCTTCTACTGTGGAAGCTGGCAACAATCAATGAAAGATCCCATGGCCTGAAACAGCAGCCGTGTTACAGAACCTGGCTTTGATAAACCTATGTCAATAAAGAAGTCTCATTCCAGACCTGTCACAAAGGACTCATCTGCAGGTTTCTTGAGGTGCAAAATTATAGACCTGCTACTGATCAGGCAGCTTCACTACCTGACTATCTGATCATCTCTGTGTGGTTTCTGATACGTAAAATAACCTTTTAGGCAGATAATATATCGTGTCTGTTGTGTATTGGTAATTCTCTAAATTGGCAGGTAATTGATATCCATTTGAGCTGGGTTCTCTGCCTTGAAATAAGATGAAAGCTGTAAAATCCTGTTTGATATTCATAGGAATAAATTCTAGGTAGTACCTGTGGTTAGCCTAAGCTGTGACTGTGTATCACTGATGGCTTAGATAAAACACTGGCTGGAAAAATGTCTGTCACTATGAGAACCAATAAATGCGGCTCTTTGGAAGGAAACATTACATGATAATTGCACGTAGTTCAGACAGAGCTACTTCAAGTACAGAAGCTGCATAAGCCCTTGCAAGATATACACATAGCCTAAGGGGGCTGAATCTCTGGGGTCTGTGCAATGATGGTGGGTTTTTTTTTTTTTCCTTTAGAAATGATGCTGATTGGAGGTTTGCACCAATGAGCATCTCTCCCACTGCCCTGTTTGTCCTCCCCTTTCTGCCTTCGCTGGGTAGCAAGAGTATGAGCAAAGTAGGAGTGGTGGTTGTTGGCTGGGTCACTGTTCACATACTTTAGATGTGGGAAGTGGGTGCTGCAGGGATGGGAATGTTCAGACCCAGAAGCCTGCAAAGAGAGCTCAGGGAGAGGGGTGGTGCAGGAAAGAAAGTTGACGAGTCGGAAGCCAAAAGAAGCAGCAATGTAAATGCTATAAAATATGTAAAAATGTCCACCTAATTACGAGCAGTGAGATAGTTCTTTCTATGTGTGTGCCTTAGCCCCTCCAGTATGTCAACCTGCTGTTTGTCAGAGGAGCTGAAAGAATGTACATGCTCAATTCCTGAGTAATTAAACTCCCTGACTTGCTGTGGCTGAACTTAGTTACTGTATAACTGGTAAATAAACATACTTGGGTAGATTTTGCCCTAACAGTTGGTGGAGGAAACTCATCTACTCTGTTTTTCCCCTCTTGTGTATGTATTTTTGTAAGAATATGTGTATTTTTTTACCTAGTATTTCTCCCCCATCTCTCTTTGTAGTGATTCATAATTTTTCCCTACCTTCCTACATCCCTTCTTGTGTCTCCAGCCTAAGTCCTGGAAAACTGCTTCAACAAGATCTTGAATCTCCTTTCTACTCGGTGGTGAACACTTGTCTAAAGTGAACCAATTCCTTCTCTTTAGAAATTCTTGTCTTTTCGTCGTCAGATTTTTGAATATTCCTGATAAAGACATGGAGAACATATGTAACAGTGGTGTGCATATCGACTTCATATCTCAGAGGGCACTGAGATTGATTATTCTTTAAGACTCGGGTCAATATTTACCTCTTGGGTCATTAAATAGTGATTTTCATTTCTATAGGAGTCGATATCTACCTATAAAGGCAATCAAAACTTCCGCTAAAATGGGGAATGTGCCTTGTGCCTAGTTTATATGACAGCTGACACGAGAGAGATGGATTAGATAGACAGATAAATTAGTGTGGAATGAAATTATTTGCCATGAAGATAGGTCACGTTCTGTGCTTGGCTTCCAGGAAGACATGCAAAGATCTGATAGCATTGTGCAATACAATTGCACAGTTATATTTTCCTGAAAATTATGTAGCGGGGGTTTTGAATTTAAAGATGACAAAGTGATGATTAATTGCTTGGGAAAGCACAGATTTCAAATCTCATGAGGATAAAGCTGGAGTTTAGGAGTTTAGAAGTAGGAAGAGCATGACAAATTGCTCTGTTGTTATAAGTTACCGTGAACCCTTAGGTTCCTGAGTTGTCATGGATTCTTGCACAGGTGTCATGTTTATTTCTGCTGCAGAGGGAAATGCACTACTCTTGACTCCAGATTACTGAGATCATGTCAGATTGAATAAAAAAAAGCAAGATACAACTGCCTAACAAAGTTTGACACAGGTTATAGGCATGGCCCAGAGTTTAAACTACTCTGAAGAGTCCTGAAAAAAATATTAACAACCCCCCTGTATGTTTTATAGGATTTTACCTTTATTTTTCTCCCTACCTAGGTATTCTGCGACTACCACGGACACTCCCAGAAAAAGAATGTGTTTCTTTATGGCTGCAGCATCAAGGAGACCTTGTGGCAAGCAGGCTGCATGGTTGACACAGCAGTTATCACAGAAGATGTTGGCTACAGGGTAGGTCTACTCTGTTCCTTTCTGTAATTAGAATCATAGAATCGTAGAACAGTTCAGGTTGGAAAAGACCCTTGGGATCATCGAGTTCAACCATTAACCCTACACTACAAGTTCACCCTTAAACCGTATCACCCAACACCACATCTAAGCGACACTTAAACACATCCAGGGATGGCGACTCAACCACCTCTCTAGGCAGTCTGTTCCAGTGTCTGACCACTCTCTCCGTGAAGAATTTCTTCCTGATGTCCAGTCTAAACTTGCCCTGTTGCAACTTGAACCCATTCCCCCTGGTTCTGTCCCTAATGACCTGGGAGAAGAGACCAGCACCAAGCTCTCTACAATGTCCTTTCAAGTAATTGTAGAGCACGATGGGGTCCCCCCTCAGCCTCCTCTTCTCTAAACTGAATAGTCCCAGCCCCCTCAATCGCTCCTCGTAAGGTCTATTCTCCAGGCCCTTCACCAGTTTTGTTGCCCTCTTCTGCACTCGCTCCAACACCTCGATATCTGTCTTATATTGAGGTGCCCCAAATTGAACACAACACTCAAGGTGTGGCCTCACCAGTGCTGAGTACGGGGGGACAATCACCTCCCTACTTCTGCTGGTCACAAAATTTCTAATACAAGCCAGGATGCTGTTGGCTTTCTTGGCCACCTGGGCACACTGCTGGCTCATATTCAGCCGACTGTCAATTAGAATGCCCAGGTCCTTTTCCGCCAGACAGCCTTCCAGCCACCCTTCCCCAAGCCTGTAGTATTGCATGGGGTTGCCGTGACCTAAATGCAGGACCCTACACTTGGCTCTGTTGAAATGCATGCAGTTGTCCTGGACCATATGTGCACCTATGCAGCTAGTTAAGATACGGCCAGCTCACAAGTTTTGGAGATAGATGCAAACTTTCATCCCCTCACTCCACCATAATTAGAAAATTAATAGGAATTGTGTAAGTGGTAACTGAAACAATGATAATGAGCCACTGTCCTACTCAGTTGAATTGCTTCATCACAAAATGCTTCTGGTCCCACCTAAAACACCAGAGAATTCAGAAGCTGTTTAGATAATGTTTTCTGTTTAAATGATAGATTTCTGTGGAAAAAAAGGAATCTTATAAACTCTAATTATAGTCTTGAAAATGTTAATTTCACAAAACATTGGTTGTGGCCTTAAACTGATTATAGAGGTATAGTTTGGTTCACTCCAACCTGGAAGATGTTGAAAAGTCTTTTTCAGTTTACATCTCATAATTTTTGCTACTTCAGCACAAATACTAATTATCCTCCCATAAGGTTGCCACATCTGTGTTCATCTTATGGAGTTGTACACAGCGTACAGAAACTTTACTGGAAGAAAGTGCTTCAGCATTTGCCATGAGGGGTCCCTGTGGGAAACACTGTTTCACAAAGAAAGCAGGGAGAGTACTTAGAGTCAGGGCATCTTTTGCTGTGTTTGAATTTGGAGGGCTTGGAAATGCTGAGGATGGCTCCCTGTTACACAAACAGAATTCGAATGCCTCTGTCAGCATCTGGAACCTATCTTGAATCTGCAATGAAGAAAGGCTCCAAGGCTGTCCAAGGATACTCTGCTGAACCTATAAGAAAGATTTCGATGTAAATTTTTTTTTGCACAAAATGAAAGATGGGTGCCTGCTGCAATTCCTGCATACGGGTCACCTTCTTAGGCTGAGGAAACTGGGTATGTAGCAGAACACATCTGCAATAGCCAGCTGCAGCAGATAATCACCCCTGACTCAGACCTGCATCCCTGCCCTGTTTGCATGGGGTTCTCTCTGCCCCCTGTAGGTCTCTGGGGATTAATCTGGCCTCCCAGGAGCAGGAACCAAATACCTCAAGAAAATGTTGGGTTTCGGAACAGCCTTTACTTCATAGATCATAGACTCAGTTGTAGCCCTTGACAGGATACAGGAGTAAGAGCCTTCATTACCTTCTAATATTTGGTGGCCTTGGGTGACTTGCACAGCATTGACATCACAAAGTCCAGTGTGAAGATTTGTCCTTCTGATAGCCATTCCAGGCCCCTTTGACAGCAATCTCTGCAGGGTCATCAGTAAAGAGATATAATTCCATTCTCTCCTAATGGGGTTGGAGGTTTATGAACAGGGTCCTGTGTGACGCGAGTAGCTGCCTTTACTGTTGAACATGTTGAACCCAGCTGTGGGTGAGAAAGGGAGCACAATCACGCTGCTGCGTCAGTGTAAAAGCATCCTTTAAAAGGACGTGTTTTCGCTCTTTCAAAATATGCTATTGGAAGATAATTAATAAGAAGAATAAGTAGAGAAGAAAGAACCATTAGTGTGAAATCCAATGAATGCTGGTAAAATGAAAAGAATATTAAATTCAGATTTACTAATGCTCCTAAATGAGCCCTGTGTACAGAGACATTGCTGTTACCTGCCAGCGTTTTTATTTAATTAAATGTAAAAGATTGATTATGCATATAATTTCAATTGTTTTAAGAAGCTAAACTGGATTAGGGAGCTGATTATTGTATTTGGTAGTATGTGTTTACAAAAAAAATCTGTGTGTTGGTTCAGATAAGGACAGAATGAAAAGTATCTGAACCTTCACAAACAGTTTAACTTGATCTCATGATTGTGCTGAGGCTTATAAACATGGATGATAGGCTTTGCTGCATTTTTTTAATTCCTGTTCAACCCAAATCCAGGAAAACCTGGAAGCACTGCATGAAAGCATACTGTTTTGTGATCCCCGAAGTAGCAGGTTGAAGGCAATCCAGAAATGTTGGAAACTTCACGTAAGGCAAGCAGTCAATTTTAAAGATTCCTCTCTTCGTTATGCCCCCAGGAAAGGGAGTGCTGTAGCTCTTTGCAGCACTCTGGAGATCTTAAGAGTGAGGTTCACAGTATTCTCAGATTTAGAATTGAATCTCCTGCTTTCTTCTGGTTTTCTTGACCTCAGTTTTTTCAACTGAAAAATGGACCATATAGATCTCTAGATCTCTAATTTACAGAACTGGTGAAGTCCATTGACAGCTGTAGCCAGAATATACTAAAAAATGTAATTTACTTTTTTGAATGGAGATATGTAGTGTCAAACTGTTTGCAGGAGATACTGCAAAATAGGTTAGGCCAAAGATTTATCATTCACATCAAACATGTTTTAGGAAAAGACATTATTTTTTCACTTTCAGTGAAACCAAATATTCCTATGCAGTGCTTTGAAGTAAAGCTTAACAGAACGGAACTACAATTGCTCAGAATCAGTAAGTGAAACTGATTGTTATTAGAAAGTAAAATTAGCTGGTTGGCTTTCACCACCAAACTGAATGAAATTCAGAGGTAAATGCCGTTAGCAATAAGTGGGAGCTTCTATGTAATTCCATTCAGTTTGGATGTTTAAGAAAGCTACTGTCAAAGAAATAATGAATATCTCCTTTTGCTTGCTCTTCTCCAGATAGATCAAATGGTCCTTTGGCATGTGTTGTGGTTGGTAGACCAGCACTCACATTTAGGCAGGCACACAATGTGTGTGTGTGTGTGTGTACCTAGAGGTCCAGTTTCTACACAGAGCACACCTGGTGTCCATGTATCTAGTATATGTTTTTATAGAGTCTGAAAGTAACATATTTAGCACTGTGTAATGACTGCACTGATGGAAATATTTGATACTGCAGTGTATTAGGGTTGTTTATAGGTTTTGTTGTTGGGAAATACGCTTTCTAGAATAAGAAAATCACTCAGGTCTAAGATGTAATTTTTACTGTTTTTTCGTGATTACTCTTTATTGTGATTCTCTAAATGAAGTGTATACTCAGATGAGAAATTTTGTGGTTTGGGTTTTCTTTTTCCCCACAATGCAAGTTAACCAGATATTGAGCTCTGTTATCATATAATCACGTGTGACTTTCTGTGAGAATACACGTCCCCTTTCTCTGCTCTGTGCTAGGTTCAGACAAAACTCCTCCCATAGCTGGATCTCTTGCCCAGTTGTGGATGCGTGGTGGGAGGAGATATAGTACTGCTGGAGAGGAGACAATGGAAATACCTGGTACCGAACTATGGCTGCAGCCCTCTCAGCAGCCCAACAGGAAGGTGTAGGTTAATGCCAAACCAGCTTGAAAACAAAAGTGACTTCAGCAGTCCCGAACTACTGGATGTGAAAACGTTTGACTGTGAATGAGATACACCAAGTGTACTGCATATTTTGTATTTTAGTCTTTGTGATGAAACAAATATTAGAATCAGAGGATTTCACATAGAATGGACATAATGCACTCGTTGGAGCTCTCAGTAACAGTATCTACAGGTTTATTTGATTATGCACACAGGTGTCTCTCTCTATGTATGTATAAACACGTGCACATCTGTTCAATTCCTTTTCTCATCACTGGTGATATTTTCTCACAGACTCTTCCTAAAATACTGGATAAAGTGGCTCCTGCATTTGTCATGAACAGCTGCAGTTTCCTGGTGGAGAAGTCCCGGGAGTCAACTGCTCGGGTGGTGGTATGGAAGGAAATGGGTGTGTTGAGGAGCTACACCATGGAGAGCACGTACTGCAGCTGCAGCCATGGGCTCTACAAGGTGAGTAAATCTTTCAAAAAACTCTGTGCCACCCTCCTCCTAAAGTGCATACCATGAGCTTGAAAGGGTAAAGAGAACAAAATAGTCGTTGTCTTGCTGCTTAGCATTGTCTGCTCTGTCTCCAAACCCATGTAGCCATGCTTCTGAGTTTCCGCTCAGTGAAATCTTTCCATGATCCCTCACTCTTTTACCTTTCATGTCAGCAGAGCCCTTACTTTGAGGTTTCATTCAACAGTGAAATAAAAAGAAACTCTGGTCTGAAGCCAAGAGCATTGAGCTGAAGAAAGGAATGTTTCTGAGATGCTGTAGGGCACTTATCTTTATAAGGACATTCAGAGTGTTGTAAAAAAATGTATTGGCAGGTCATATGGACATCTTTGAGCCTAAGGTAATTAACTTGGACACTAGTGGCACCAAGCTCTTTGGTACAGACTGGATACCTGGGCATTCACCTAGTGAAATTTAAAAACCCACACTAACGAATCTTTCGTTTGGAGTTGCGTGTTTCTGACAGCCAAAGGTAGCTAACTGAGGCTAGCTTTGACAGCTGTCCATGAGCTCCAGGTATGCCTGTGACTGTGATCTAGACAGACCCAAATGCCCCATCAAATGAAGTTCCAGTCTTGGCAGGAAGGGCAGTACATGTACCAAACGCATCAGAGACATCAGCCTATGACATCTCTTGGCACTTTTTAAGTACACAGGCTGAACTCTGGTAATTGCATTTGAGTGATCGTAATTCTCCATTTACTCAAATGGTGAATTCTTTCTCTTCTTCCTTTCCCAAACCAAACTTGTTGCTTTCATTGAAAGGCTTCCATATTCCACCTCATTTTTCCCACCAGGGAGCAATTCTTATCTATACAGTATTAATAAGCATTTAAGGATCCTGAAAGAGCCATTATTACAAATAACAATTAATTAATAAGACATTCAAATTATCATCTTTGGAAGCTCTATACTAATCCTTTTACCTCTCTGTCGAATGTATCCAGGAAGTACTCAACTGCTGTTTTAGCCATTCTCTACTATACACACATCAATTCCAAAATAGGAAAGGCAGAAGAAAAAAACAGCAGACAGTTTAAAGAAAAAAATATAATTGCCCTGGGCATTATATCTAATGCTCCCTACTCCTGAGAAGCGCTAATGGTTTTTTAATAGGCACCACAGGTCAAGACAGTGGTTTTGAATCGGTTTTAGACAGTAAGAGAAAATCTACCTCGGCTGAAGTCAATGACAAAAATTCCTAGTGATCTCTACAGAAGAAGATTTCACTGATTTTTCTGTATAACTGCAGTAAGACCTAAAAACAGTGACTCATCAGATTGTATGAATCTCTACTGATTTGTTCTTCTTTAGCATCTATGAGGTCTTTAACCCAAATTTGCTTTATTTGTGCCATTAGATGCTTGAAATAGTATAAATGCCACATTCAGACGTTGCATTTAAGCACTGTGTCATCCACAGGGCCCTGCACTATAAAGTACAAAAAAAAAGAGCAGAAAGACACAATGCAGATGGTTCAGGATTCATTGTTTGGTTTTTTTTTAAAAAAAAAAATAAGTAATCCCTTAAAATGTTTGAATTTATTTTCTATAGTCTTTCATGTCCTCTTTTTCATCAATGATTGGGACCACAGGCAGCCACTGTGTAAAAGAGCAAGTTGATATATGAGGCTTGTGACTGGTGACAGAATCCAATGTTATCATGGCCCATAAGGAAGCCTGTAAGCTGTTAAAACAGTTCTGAAATTTCCACCCTGAAAAGCTGAGTCCCAGATGAATCACTGGGTTATTTTTATGAGGTCACATATAATTTTTTAAAATTTTTTTTTGCTTTGTTTAGGATTATCGTTCATCTCAAAGATGGAAGATACATAAATATTCCCTTTAGAGGGCATTTCTTCACAACCACTTTTTGCACTTTCTCTGATTCAGACAGCTTTAAAGTATTTCCACTCATTTTTTCCAAGTACACTAGTACTCAAATTGTTAGTATCAAAAAGGAATATAATTTCTTATGTTGACATTTATGCTAGAGCTGCATCTAAATACATAAACTACCTCTTTCAAATAATTTATATTAATAGCCTATTTCCTCTTCCTTTTAGCATCTTTAGAGTTGGCTCTTGCTTGATTGCTTGTTCTTACAAGTGGATTATTTAGTGAATGGCCTTGACAGGCTGACATGAAGATTTTGTTGCATAATATCATTTAATACTCAGCTTCTATATGAGCCAAAACTACTTTATTGGTATCAGGAAGCCCTGAAATCACTTCTGTAAACTGGAAGAGATCACATTTTTCTAGAGACTTCAACCTGAGTTCTTTATTCTTGGCCTCTCATGCTGATGTGTGTGCAAACAGTATGCAGAGACTAATGTTCAGGTAGGAGATGTCAGCATCCTATATTTAGAGCTTGCCAGTATTTGGGTTGGTAGATTTGTGTTTAACTGTGATTAGAATCACTTTCTTAATTGTGTAGGATTGATCTCCCTGTAGGTATATATCCAGAATCGCCTCTGGACAAACATGCCTTCATGTTTTTTATACTTTTGTACCTTGAAGTACAGTACAAAGAGCAGCTAGGATTTAACACATTCTATGCAGCAGAGGCTTGCAAGTCCAGCATCATTCAGTGAATCAGTGGTCAAACCTGTAACAGAGTGCAGCAGACCTGGATCCTGGTCTCTAGCTTGCTTTCTGCTTTTAAGTGATGAAAGTAATTCATATCTTTTCTGGATATATGCACAGATACAGTGCTTGGAGTTGCATAGAGACATCTGATGGAGATTGTGCAAAGGATGTAGGAAGGCTTATAGAGACTGCAAGAGGTTAAAATATTAATTTCGCAAGGCTAGTAAGTGTGTTCCCCTCTCACCACATGTCAAGTAAGGGCTGAGGTAAACCAGAACCTGGTTTTTCTGACAAGTCCACAAAAGATGCTGTAAGTTTTTCCCAAGGAATGTATGTGTCCTCTCTTAGATGGAAATGTAGCCTTTATTGTTGAAATAGTTTAGTGACTGAAAGATAGGGCAGGAATTTGGTACTATTGATATGTAAATGAGAAGTAATAGCGACCCCAGCCTTGTGTAAAAGTCATTTGATTTCAAATGGAGAGGAGGGCAGAAATAAAAGGAGAAAATAGATGGTTTTTCTCTGTTGAATCTCCCTGTCTGTGATCAATGGAAACGCAATAAGGCAACTACCCTTAATGAAGGGAAACATAAAACTAAAGAAACTATTGATCTTACCTAAGGTTTTGTTCAACCTAAGGAGGAAGAAAAGAAGAGGAAAAAATGTGCAAACTCTTTTTCATTTTGTCTTGATTGCCCAATCCAGTCTTATACAACCATTTGAAAGCTGCTAAATACAAAGCAGCCAATTCCCACAAGGAATTCTCCCTCCTGCTTTATTCCAGGTTACTGCTCTACGGTCAAACTGGAAAACAATAAAAAAATTATATTAAAAAAAAAAGTTTTATCTGTTGTTTTTTTTTTTTTTTCATGTGAAAGCAGTCTGCTTCGTTTCCTAGTTGGAGTTTTGCACCTTCCAGATCACCATCTGATTTTTATTGCTGCCTCTGTTTTGTGGAATGTAGAGCCCCTTCTCGTCTTTTGCTTTTAAAAGACTGAAGGCAAGGCTGTGCTCTAAGGAGTGCTGCTGAGTACACAATCATGACCTCGAAAGAATGGAATCTCCAATGACATATATTGATGCTTTCCCAAGATTCTTGTGTGATTCATCTTCAAACTTGCATACCTCTTTGCTGTTACCGTGTTCTGCCATGTTACCCGTTTCACCAATCTTCTTTATTCCCTGTTACCTAGCCTAGTAATTAAGACCCTTCTATAGGGTATTGCACTGTGCTGTTCCATTCATTACTGTATCTGTCATCCTAAGGTTAGTATCTTTTGTGCTATGGTACACAGCTAAGTTCCAAGTCATGTGTCTTGGTAATGTAGGGAATCTAAAAAATTCAGTTTCGTGCTCTGTAAGTACATGCTGTGTTGGAAAAGCATTTCCTTGGCATGTTGTGCCTCGTGGAGGAGATGTAGTGCTAACAGAAAGAGATTGTAGCTTCTTGCTTCGAAGGGATTATAAACAACAAGGCGTAACAAATGAGTTTAAAAATTATTGCAGATATCTTGACGGTGCCCTTTGAAGGAGATTTTACTAGTGATATGGATCCCTCTTTGAAGAAAGCCTTTGGGAGAGCTGAGAAAAAAGATACTTTTTTTTTCTGTCCAGTTTAATGCTTCTAAATCAGAGGAATTGAATACCCCAAATTTTCTCATTAGACTTCATTAGCGGGAAAAGCCATCCCTTTGCAGACACTGGAAGCAGAGAACTCAGCACCAAGCAGTATGACCATACAGTTCATAAAACTTCTTGGTAGCCATTCAAAATGCCTTTGTTGATCAAAAATGGTGAGAGTTAGCCTAATTGGAAGATCTGATGTCTTCGATCCCCTTTAACATGGCTAGCAGGGGATGAATTATTTAAAATAAATGATGAATCAGTGATTTGCTGCGGAAGTGCGACTGAACTAAAGCAGTATGCCAAGATGAAAGCCTTTCCTCTTTCTAGTCCTTCAGAGATGGACTTCTCTGGTTTGACTCATTTCTGCTCAGATTGGCCAAATTGTTACCAATGTGTGATTTGTCCGTTGAATTACAGTGCTGTTTCCTTATAGTTGTCTGTAGGCAGTGCAATATTTTCTTCATATTCCTTATTATTGAAGATTACTTACCAAATTTCAGTGACAAATTATGTATGCTTTATTCATAAGTATTTTATTACAGTTAATAGACAGAAATTGAGTTTTCTGATGGAGTTTGCAGGTCACATGGTACTGCTTCTGTTCTCTAGTAAGATGCATGTTGTTCTTGTCTGGTGCACAAACTTAGAAATAATTTTAATTTCGGGTCTTGCCAATATTCAGCCACCAACAAAATGGTTTCAGCAATATTCTTGCCATAAAGCATATCTGATAAGTACTTGCAGAAAGAAAAAGTAAAACAATAGGATATATTCTGTGCTTTCTGGTATACATTTCTGGAAAATGCTTACTTCGTCTTTGCAAGTCTGAGAGGCTTTACCTCATTTCTGATTTCTTTTCTCCCCCAGAGCTTATACTTTTCCCAAGTATGGGTAAGTCTCAAAAGCGTTCAAAAAGTTTCTTTTAAAAAGAAATAATCTCTAAAATGTGAGTGTTTAGCTGACCCTTGGTGCTCTGGGGATCTCATTCAAAAGCAGATGCTGAGAATAAGAAAGAATGATTTTCTTTCTGATAGTTCCGCTTCCAGTTCTGGTCCAAAGTGGCTCAAATTGGAAGCAGCTGTAACAGCAAGAAAAGTATAGGAAAAAATAGTTATCTAATAGTAATCTGAAGATGGAAGGTTCAAATTTAGGGTTTTGTTTGTTCTGTTTTCTTAAGGTGTTACCCAAGGGAAAAGTTTCCATCCTATTTGCTTTATCTTCCTGTTTTTATTATTTCTGCCAACCCCTTGCACTAATTAATTGGGGATTTATTTTGCAAGATGTTCTAATTACACCTTTTAGGCTTTTGGATCTCACTTCATAAAGCTACGTAAGGGTTAGTGGCATTTAGGAAGTGGGGGAAAGGGTGTAGGGGGAAAGGACAGAAAGTGTTCCTGAACAAATAAATCAGATGATGGGTGTTTGTTTTTCTTTTGATGGGATAAAAAGACAGTTGTATTGTGACCAAAATCACATGAGATGTAAATGTCATCTCTGTGTGGCTGCTTGAAGCTTTTTGCTGAGAACTCTCAGGCCTTCTCCCTGTGTTTGCCATATGTAGGTGTTCTGTGAATGACACTAGAAAAGCAGTCGTCTCTTAATCCAGTCACAGAATCACAGAATCACAGAATGTTAAAGGTTGGAAGGGACCTCAAAGATCATCTAGTCCAACCCCCCTGCCAGAGCAGGATCACCTACACTAGAGCGCACAGGAACGCGTCCAGGCGGGTTTTGAATGTCTCAAGAGATGGAGATTCCACAACCTCCCTAGGCAGCCTGTTCCAGTGCTCAGTCACCCTCACAGTGAAAAAGTTTTTCCTCATATTTTTCTGGAACCTCCTGTGTTCCAGCTTCCACCCATTGCCCCTTGTCCTGTCAGTGGACGCCGCTGAAAAGAGCCTGGCTCCATCCTCCTGACATTCCCCCTTGACATATTTATAAACATTGATGAGGTCACCCCTCAGCCTCCTCTTCTCCAAGCTAAAGAGATCCAGCTCCTTCAGCCTTTCCTCATAAGGGAGATGCTCCACTCCCTTCACCATCTTTGTGGCTCTACGCTGGACTCTCTCAAGCAGCTCCCTGTCCTTCTTGAACTGAGGGGCCCAGAACTGGACACAATATTCCAGATGCGGCCTCACCAGGGCAGAGTAGAGGGGCAGGAGGACCTCTCTTGACCTACTTGCTACTCCCCTTCTAATACACCCCAGGATGCCATTGGCCTTCTTGGCCACGAGGGCACACTGCTGGCTCATGGTCATCCTGCTGTCCACTAGAACCCCCAGGTCCCTTTCCCCTGCACTGCTCTCCAGCAGGGAAGTCCCCAACCTATATTGGCACATGGGGTTATTTTTTCCCAAGTGCAAAACTCTACACTTGCCCTTGTTAAACTTCATAAGATTTCTCCCCGCCCAGCCCTCCAGCCTGTCCAGGTCTCTCTGAATGGCTGCACAGCCTTCTGGTGTGTCAACCACTCCCCCCAACTTCGTATCATCAGCAAACTTGCTGACAACATTCTCTAATCCCTCATCCAGATCATTGATGAATATATTAAACAGCACCGGCCCAAGCACTGACCCCTGAGGGACCCCACTAGACACAGGCATCCAGCCAGACTCGGCCCCATTGACCACAACCCTCTGGCTTCTTCCCTTCAACCAGTTCTCGACCCACCTCACTACTTGGTCATCCAGACCACACTTCCTCAGTTTACCTATGAGGATGCTGTGGGAGACGGTGTCAAAGGCCTTGCTGATGTCCAGGTAGACCACGTCCACTGCATGGCCACCATCCATCCACCTGGTTATGTCTTCGTAAAAGGCTATCAGGTTGGTCAAACATGACTTCCCCTTGGCAAAGCCATGCTGACTGCCCCTAATAACCTTCTTATCCTTGATATGCCTAGAGACAGTGTCAAGGATAAGATGTTCCATCACCTTTCCAGGGATGGAGGTGAGGCTGACCGGTCTGTAGTTACTCGGGTCATCCTTCCTGCCCTTCTTATAGACTGGAGTGACATTCGCTTTCCTCCAGTCTTCAGGCACCTCACCTGTTACCCACGACTTACCAAAGATGATGGAGAGTGGTCTAGCAATGACTCCCGCCAGCTCCCTCAGCACCCGTGGGTGCATCCCATCAGGGCCCATGGATTTATGAATGTCCAAGTGTTCAAACTGATCCTTAACCCACTCCTCATCAATCAGGGCAGACTCCTCCTTTGTCATGACTTCCTCTGGGGCCTTAGGGGACTGAGGCTCCTGAGGACGGTCTCCAACAGTGTAGACAGAGGCAAAGAAGGCATTCAGCAACTCTGCCTTCTTTCTGTCCTCTGTCTCCAGGGCACCCACCTCATTCAACAGAGGGCCTACATTGCCTCTAGTGTTAGTTTTGTCAGCAATGTATTTGAAGAAGCCCTTTCTGTTGTCTTTGACCTCCCTTGCAAGTTTTAACTCCAAGGAGGCCTTAGCTTTTCTGATTGCCTCCCTGCACTCCCTGACAGCTGCCCTGTACTCCACCCAAGTGGTCAGCCCTTCCTTCCACAATTTAAACACCCTCCCCTTCCACCTGAGTCTGCCCAGCAGATCCCTGGTTAACCAAGCAGGTCTCCTGGATCTCTTTCTTGATTTCCTACCTGATGGGATGCACTGATCCTGAGCTTCAAAGAAGTGGTCTTTGAATGCCAACCAACTGTCTTGGGCCCCTTTACCTTTCAGCTCCCTGTCCCAAGGGGTATCCCCCAGTAATTGCTTGAAGAGGCCAAAGTTGGCCCTTCTGAAGTCCAGAGTTGCGATCTTGCTTGCTATTCTGTTTTTACCGCACAGGAACCTGAACTCCACCATCTCATGGTCGCTGCAGCCAAGGTTGCCCTCAACCTTCACTGCTTCAACCAGTCCTTCCTTGTTGGTGAACACAAGGTCCAGCAGCGCTCCTCTCCTGGTTGGCTCATCTACCATTTGCATCAAAAAGTTATCATCGATGCACTGGAGGAACCTCCTGGACAAGTCAACTGAGTTTGCTTCTGTAGAAGCAACAGTTTTCTCAGGGTGACTGAATAATTCCTTGCCTCTTTCAAGAAGTTAGTAAATGGGTAGTTGCCTGCCAAATGCTGTGGACAAGTTCATCTGTTGAGGTGTCCCATGAATGCTGCCTTGAAGCAGATGATGGAAAAAGTCCTCCCTGGCACCTGCTGCAGTGGGTTTCCGCTATCATTCAGCCCATCTGCTTTCCTGTTCAGGGTTGAAAGTGTTAGGGGGCTGAGGGATGTTTCACTGTGTTTGAACTTACATGGTTACTAGAGAGAGAATGACAGGTTACAGGGGAGAATGACACTTAATGGAGAAGTAATGGACACAGCTTTCTTCACTCTCTCTGTCCCCAAAGCACTGGAGAAGCACTAAAACCCAGCACAAGAATTGTCAGGGTACATCGGGCAACAGTATTTTAGTCTTTCTCAGTATTGATGTGTACCCAAGGAATGATCTATCGGAATTTTTTTATTTTTGTACATGACAAAAGAAGATCACTGATGCTAACTGGAACATGGATGAAGAGAGTAATTAAAATTATTATGTTTTATTCTAATTATTTCTCCTGGGATGTTGAGCCAGCAGTATCTCTGACCTGCTAAATTCAGTCAGTGATGTTGTATCAAGGTAGATTTGTCTAAGCAGTTTTGGAGAGATATTCCAGAGCTTGGAAGGAAGGATGTGTTAGCAATGCCCCAGGAACAGATTGTGAATGAATTCCTATTCCTGATAAAAGCCAGGAGAGGCCCCAGATTTTATCCTTAGCTACATATTGGTCGGTGAGTTTCTCTAACTGCAGATACTGGTTAAAGAAAATGGGAGAGTCTGTATGGAGGGGCTGTCACAGTGGTGATTCTAGCATGCCTCAAACTGAATTTGAGGCATCTCTAGTGGGAATGAGCCACACTCCCACAGCACTAGTCTTTCAAGCTTGCTGAGTGATCCCATTCTGAACTTTCCCACCACGGTCAGTGTTTGTGTACCAAGGTTAGTATAGTGTAGGTTAGTACTGATCTCTGGCATTTACAGATATTTTAGTCCCAAACTTAGCCTCTGACACAGCATTTTCACACAGGAGTGATTAATCTGTACAATATGGAAATGGGCAGCCATACTAACAGTGCCAAAATGTGTGGTTTATGATAATTAATTGCTGGAGCAACATGGTGATTAGGCCAAAATTACATGTTTCTCCATTTGTAGCCACACAACCTGTGTTTTCTGGCCATTTTAGTCTATATTGAGTCAAATGGATTAGCCCTGGATGAGACCTCTCCACAGGCATCCCAGGGTGATACTGCAGGCTGCAGTCCTAGCAGCTAAGATAACTTAGGGCTCGATAGTGTTGTCCTCATGCCATTTCATGTGCATGGACATTTCCCTAGTTTCCTTCTTCTTCAGTGTAAAGATATCCCATGATATATCTGCAGAAGTAGGAGTGCTGAAGATAACATTATCATAAAATGGAATAGACAAAAGACTGTAGATAGAACATGGTATCTTAGGTCCCATTTTAGGACCACAGTCATGCAAATCACGTTTCTCTGGCTCTCCTAGTCATTCAGGCTAAGAAATAGAATGCAAATCATGGCTGGCAGAATATGTAGGTACTATATCCTAACGCAGATTTTGTTGATAAAAACAAAAGGAGAAAAATATGGTCCTGAACCGCAAATAAGTGAAAAATTTGCTAGCTTCTCTGCCTTTTTGAACCAGTTTCAAAGTTGACATTATGGGAATGTCTGCTTCTCCAGCTCCTAAGCAGACAGCCTGGCCCAATCTGCAGCCCTTTGGCAAAAGTAGTATCTTAAATCAACTCTTAGGGCCCATGCCATATGGTTAAAATATGGCACAATAAAAAAAATGACGGCAAGGTTGAGATCATAATAGATCTGACTCTGCAAAGCTGGGAGGTATCCAATTCTGTTGAGGTCCAGTGTACACGGCTGATATGCAGAGTAGCAAAGCAGAGCAATCACATACCTCCTTGGCTCACTCTTTTCCACCATTGTATAATTGAAACAGTTGTCTTAGCTCTGCTGTTTACCCCTTCTCTTTTGGACTCAGCCTTGGCATGCTTGTTCCAACAAATCCTTTCACTTGCTAGTGATGACAGCATTTCCTAGTTGGTAGTTTGCTTTTTATTAGAGCAAGGGACATATAGCAAACTCTTTGGGGCTGAGGAGTGGAAAACAGGCATTATCTTGATTCTTTTCTGTCTTGAATGCTGATGTTCCAGATTTCTTTTTCCCCAATGTATTGTGAACAACTGATGTTTCAGCACTTTTATGGGATCTTTCTCCCTCAGCTGCTTTTGCACTTTCCTAGATACTTGGTTACAACCTAGTCTTTCCATATTGCAATGCTGTACTGGAGAAAGTAGGCGACAGGTACAGATAAGGGTGATCAAACTGTTTCTCTGCAAAGGGAATGAGCAACAAGACTACATAGAATCAGAAGTGCAAATATCCTGTCTTACCCATCTTCCAGAATTTGAGAGCAAGATTAGATGTAAGAATCACAGATTTTGACATTACAGATCTGGGCAGCCTCAAATGCTTGAAGCAAAAAAATCCATTTGCAACTGCAGTTGCATGGAGAAGAGATTGCATTTTGTCAAAGAACAAGGTATGAATCGATGTCTGACCTCTGTAATTTCACCCTGCTGATAAGATACTGTTGTTGTGGCCCTATCTGAAAATGAACAAAACCAGCGTACTCATGTGGAGACATAAAAACAACAAATGCTGTCACCTTGTGACCAAGGGAGTGGGTCCTTCCGTGTGCTGTAAGGAGGAACAAACTCTCCTTGTGTTAAAATCAATGCTGCTGTGTTGAGAAGTCAAACAGTATTTTATAGTGCCACAAGGCTGAAAATGACTAGCAAATTGTGGCCAGACTAATCTCTGAATTGTATTTATTTGGTTTATGGGTATAGCTGAGGACCTGGTTTGACTTAAGATGTGGATTTGTTAGAGCGCTAGCTACGTTCACAAAGCAGGAAGCTGCAGAATTGAAGCAAACCAGATATTTAAAGATTATTTTTAGTTTTCTGTTATAAATATTATATTGTTGTGAAAAATTAGACAATTGCAGTCACGCACACATATGTGGGTTTTGTGGGTGAAATGTTAATGTTTTCTTTGAAGCCCACTGAGCAATCCTGAATGGCGTGACCTTGAATGCCCATGGGATTTCAGTCTGTTAAAGCAAAAACTCTTGGGAAGGATAAAGGATAGAACAGCAACATTCCTAATGAAAACTAACTGCAGTATTTCAATGATGTTCCTTTAAAAGTCCAAATATCATTGCACATTATCCTTTCAAGTTTTCTGTGGAATTACAGCAGCTAGCTTTTTGATTTCTGATGTCTCTCTTGCTTGTTAATCTGGCCCCGTGTGGATTTATTGTACAAATCTATTTGGCAGCTGAAAATTGCCCTTTGATGAAGCTCCTAGTCTAATCATGAACTCCTCAGGCATAGAAAATAAGAATGGGGAGGTGGCAAAAGCACAGGCTAAAAGAGCCATGTTTGTCTTTTGCTCTGCATGGATTTTAGAAGCATCTAAATTTCAAAGTCTTTCATACACAGGATTTTCTGCAAAGATTGATTTTGCTCCTCTTAGGATCCTAGCATTTGCCATGCTGGATCAGATCATTGGTCCATATAATCAGGTATCCTGTCTCATACAGAGGCTATCTCCTTATGGCTCAGAAGAAAACAAAACCAACCTGTAATGCAACTGATTCAATTACACTAAGACATGGAAAGGAAATAATCTTACCAGCCCGACCTGCCTCTTCCACTTCACACACTGCAGCATGAGACCTGATTATCATTATCAAAACCTTGAAATAATGAGCTACAATCTCAGTGAATAATTATGGCACTTTTTCACCCCCTTTCATAATCTCTTCTCAGACAGGGCTTCCTGCAGCAGTGAATTCCCCTAGTTGATGCCTGTAATATCTACATGCTGTCCATCATTAAATGTGAACTCCGTATTGAAATGTTTCTCCAGTCTGTCCCTTTTGCTGGTTTCTGTGTCCTTGTGAGACACACTTCCCACAGCTGCAGTAGTTCTATTTTGTCTGTTAGCTCTCTATCATGTTTGTTGCCATCTTTATGCCTCTGTTATCTACTCCAAGGTCCCCTGGTCTGGTCTGCTCTAAAATCAGATTAGGTGGTCTATTCATTCTTTCCAGTCTGAATATCTGTACATACATCCTAGTTCCACCCAGCTCTTGTCTCTTTGGTCGATTTCTTTGTTTTGTTTCAAATCTAGATTTATTTTTTTTCACTTGCACTAGACTCTTGTAATAGTTATGTTATCTTTTCTCTCTATTTTTCTTTCCACCACAAAATTTGTTTCAAATTATCCAACATACCAAGACTGACTGTTATTTCTCGGCAGTGAAGGTACTAAATTCCTTCCTCACTGACAGGGTACTGACATTTCCTTTTATTTAAATCACAATAAGTGCCCTTGCCTGATACTCTAAGCATCATAAATAATACACACGTGTCTGCAGACTGCACCATGTGGTGGGTTTGTCCTTGAGTAGGGTGAGGTCTTCCAGCTGGAGGAGGTTGGTATTACATGAGCCCACACTCGGAGATGTTGCTTCTATCAGATCCTCGAGTACGATACTACTGTCCTTTCTATGTAGCACAGCTCCACAGCCTCTCTCCCTTTCTGTGACTTCAGACACTGTAAGGAGCTGGTGGGACATCCCAAAACAACTGTAGCAGAGGGGCCAGCGTGCTGCTCTGTGCATGGATGGGATCATAGAATCATAGAATCATAGAATGTTAGGGATTGGAAGGGACCTCGAAAGATCATCAAGTCCAATCCCCCTGCCAGAGCAGGAATGCCTACACAAGGTGAGATATGAAGCAGGACTCAGAAGAGGTCTGCCAAAGTCTGGACTTAAGACTTTACAAATATTCTGGTGTCGCAGCAAGAGCAAAGGGGACGTGGTTCTCCTGTTTGTCTGCCACACCAAGATGCAGCCTGTCCTGTAGCAGGGAAGGCAGTTGCTGGGAAAGGTATTAGGCACTGAAAACAGAATCTTGGGGTTTTAATGGTCAGAGGGGACCATTAGCTCTTCTGGTTTGACCTCTTAGAGATCGTAAGCCTTTGGACTTCACCCAGGTAGCTTTGTATGAAGCCTAATAACTTGTATTTGTGTAAATAGGTTTTGTAGAAAAACAGACTGGATTTGAGAATATTGTGTGACTGGAAATCCATCTGGTGCCCTGATGTTTTGTTCCAGGGGTCAGTAACTGATAAACATTATTGCCTTATTCTAATTCAAATTCATCTGTCTGTTATTTTCAGCTGCGTTCTTGTTATTTTTCCCTGTTAGTTTGGAGGACTTTAGTAAATGTCATTTTTTTTCTGTTAAAGTGCCTATACAATGCAACCAACTTATCCTTCAGTCTTTTTTGGTAATTAATTAAAGAGTCTGAATTCTTTAATAGTTTATCTATGTTGGAACATGCAAGAAAGTGCCTCTGAATTATCTAAAGTTGCAAGTAGAAAGTCCTGTGCCGAACCACGTTAAGCTGTATGTCAGCACTCTAAACCAGACTTAAGGGGTGGCCTCAATTATATCTGGCTTAACTCATTTCTAAAGTAAATTAAGCCAAACTGAATTCTAAACACTTAAATTCTGGATAACAGAGAAGAAATAGATGTTTCTGTATGTGATAAAGTAAGTGTATGCTTATGCTGAATGAACTCTGAGATGGAAGTTGATATGCCTAGCAGAAGAGATTTGGATAGAACTTGTAATTTTATGGTTTATCTTTAAGTGAGACCCTGTATTGCATACTGCGTATGAATGATGAAGCAAAAAAACCTGCTGTGATCTGCCTTGGATGTGCTATATTCTAATTTTTGTCTAAGAAATAAATTTTTTACGCATGTACTACCACACGGTGGGACATCTACAAGTGAAGATAGGTCTAGAAAGAGACATTTCAACACAGCACATAACTTGTGGAAATGCAGATATTGGAGAGGATTCAGTATTATTTGCATACACACCATAAGTGAGGAAGGGTCAGACATGAGAAAGCTGAAATAGTAGAAATGAAAATAGGTGTTAGTTGCTTATAGCCAAGATAAGAAAAAGAATTTGAAAATGTTCAGTGCTGATACTGTGTGATATTCTCTTAGATACTCATGAGGACAGCTAAAACTGTTTTTTTAAAAAAGGTTTTTAAAGCTGTAAGTAAAAGTAAAGTTAACTGTCGGTTGCATAACTGATATGAAGCAGAAGACCTCTTTTTTTTGAGAAGTGAGCCGTGTGCCAGTGGCCGTGGGAATCACATGGATGAGGGACCCTTGTGCTTCAGAGGGAAAGAACTGATCTTTCGTGAAGCAAAACAAAGTAATGCTGAAGTGGTGGGGGAAAAAAATCAAAGAGAAAAGCAAGCTCTATGAAAACAAAGGCAGTTCAAACTCAAATAGCCTGTCATAAAGAAATTGAACCAATGTGGGAAAAACTGCAGAATGAGTATGTTTCTCAGATGTCTGCTTGCTACTGCTAAGCATCTGAGTCATGAGCAAGACCAACCAAAAGATTCCAAGGGTGGTGATCTCTGTTTTCCTATCCCTTTCTCTCTTTCTTCTTCTAACAAAAGGTTATCTATGGCAAGGCCAGTTTTTCACAAGTGGCTTGTTGATAAATAAAAGCAGTGTTGAGATCCCTGGTGTCAATTCACCTTAATCCTGACCTGGGAATTGAGGAAACTGAGTCATTGTCCTGAAGGCTCTGGACATGACAAATAGCAGCATGTCACATCTTCATTTACTAATAATTGACATATACATCTTGCAAGTATGCCGACGATGTCTAGGAAATATCCTATTTTCTAGTTTGATTGTGTCAAAAAGGCTTAATTTAGCTCGTAAGTCCCTGTATTCCATACACAAAAAATAAGTATGGAGCTATGGATTTCAGTTTGGGTGAGAGATACCTGAGAGCTCATGTGGCAGCAGTAAAGATTCTGAACAATACAGATGACTCTTTTCTAACACAAAAGATGTAGTATGCAGTGTAACTCTATTTTGGAGTACTTTGTAATAGGAAAGGATGAATAATTTTTGGTGTGACAGTTTGTGGTTATCTAGACACCAATGATCATGACCCAATTACATTTAATATCAGCAAGGGACAGTGTTCCTATTAATGTGTGTTCCTATATATTTTTTTCCTTAATAAGGTCTGATTTTCCCGAGCTGGAGAAACATTATAGGTATAGATCACAAGGGAAAAAAAATATACAGAAGTATTATGAATAAAAATTCAGTCCTTTTTTAAAAGGAGTTTGTTACATATCCAAAAAGGCACAATTCTCTAATCAAGAATTGAAGATGTGTTCAGTTAAAAATGATCCTGGTTAAGTAGCAAGGGAAGGCAATAATTAGAGTGTAGAGGACAATGAAACATAATATTGATGAACAATCTACATGGTAGATTGATTATAATAAGACAGATTTCTGTTATTTCAGTCTCAATTTCTTGTTTGTTAGCACTAATTGTTTACTAGTATTTCTGAATGTAATGAGTAAACAACAGAAGAGATCATTTTCCTAAATGTGGCTGATGAAAATAATCTTCTGAGGAATAATAGAATAGATTTATTGTCACTGAACAGAGACAACAGGGAAAATAGATACCAGCCAATGTAATGTAAGGAACGGATATAAGCTAAAAAAGTGAAAATTCATGGCAGTCAGTACTAAAACAGTAAGAATGCATCTGGTACCATAACCAGAAAATAAGCTCTGGAACACTGTTACGCGAATTACTGCATTGATAATATTGTTAAACAGACATACTTATTAAAGTAGTACCTTTAATTTGTTAGAGGTATTTATTTCTTTTTTTTTCATACCCATAATGCTGTTAGTCTTTCCAGAGACTGGTTTGTTATAGGGCATTCTCAATAATGGCGATGCTCAACACTGATAATCATTCCTGTTATCACTTACTCTTCTGGGATTTCTGAGGTCACCAGTCTAGATGCAAAGGGAGCACACTGTTCCTTTTAAAGACCCTTTGTATCTGCCATGGATTTGCATCTGTGAGACTTACCTATTCAGTTTGTTCCCTCTGCCCCAGAAACGGGAAGTCTGCACTGTTGACTGCCCATATAGTCCTAGCAACTTATTTTTTTTGCTATAGGGATTTGATGTAAAGAAACCAAAGTCTTTCCAAGCTGATACTAGGACTTATACACACCTCCACAGATGGTTTACTGCATTTTTTGTTGTCATCCTCCATAGTCACTACTTCCTCAGCACATTTCACCTCAGAAGAGAAAAGTATCAATATATAGTTGTGCAAAACAGATGTTGTCTTTGAAACCTTCTGATATTTCAAGCTAATGTACCTATTTTGCACTAGAGTGAAAACGCAGCCTTTTAAAGAAACTTGTAAAAATTGAAGACAGCGGATTGTGGAATAGATTGTTACCCTCTTTTGTGCTCAAGAAAACTTGGATTCTAGTCTGCCTGGTTCAAAGCAAGAACTTAAATCACCAGAAGGTTCAGTGTTAAACTTGTTCCTGCTTCTCAGATAAGAATTGTTACGCTTCATGTAAATAATAAGATACTCCTTGAGCCAGAAAGAGTCTAATTCTGTAACTCGGTAGCAATGGTACTCACCTAAAATATAACAACCCCAGTCTAAAACAGTGCTCCAATTAATATTGAAGTGTTCATAGGGAAGAGAGAAGCTCGACTGGAAAGCATATCTTTCTTGTGGGGTCTGACCAAAAATGTCACCCAAGAGCTGAGCAGCTCTTGCTGAGAAAAGTCACCTCTAACCTGTTATACTTTCACAAAGAAGCTTTTGGCTTACATTAGAGAAAACACGTTTCTTGAAACGTTTCAAACAGAATGTCTTACCGTGTCCCACCTCTTCTTAGCTTTTGGAATAAAGCAGAAAGTTTCCTTTGGGGGTGCTGGAAATAATGACTAAACTCTGCAAGAAAATTGAATCAGAGATTCATACAAAGCAACAACAAGAAAGATAATTTTTAATGAGTTTGAGGAATATACTGCAAATGAGTTTGAACATGAAGTACAGCTCTGTGCAACTGGGGCTGAAAAAGCCCAGAAGTGTTGTCCATTTTGCAATAGCTTACTCCTGCTGGAGATCACATATGTATTTTATAAAATATAGTTTAGAATAGGTACATTGATTTGGTTTTGCCACAGAATCAGAAGAGTAGTTTGCATTTTGTGGGAGGTACGATTTTTCTGTAGTCATTCCTTTAAAAGCTGTTGGTCAGCAGATCGTAAGCGCAGAGACTTGTTCTGATTTGGATGGGAAGCTGTAAGATTATAAAATGATTTTATCTTGCAAGATAATTGGAAGTTGAGTGAGAAGAGATTTGGTTTGACATGCTATCTCTACGTGAAATTAGAGGATGAATCTGGCACTTCTGAAGGTATTTACTTTGCCGATCTCTTTTTCCATTATATTATACCTTCGATTCCATTTTTATTGTCTTCTTTGTGTTTTTCTTCTTCGGCTTGAGAAGTAATAGGCTCAGATCTGGCTCTTGTCTGAGTTAGGGAGAAGGGCTATATAACCATGCCTAGAGCATATGGGCCTCACTGATGGGGAGGAAGGGAAATGATCCTATAATAGAACAAAAAATAAGTCTGAGTAACTTGCTGCTTTGCTCACAACCTTCAGCTGTCCTGCACCCAGGTGGACAGGCACCTGAAGTCAACGCTGTAGCCTATGCTGCTAGAAGGAACCTTTCCACCACAGATTAAAGTAATGAATGTGCTCTGTGATGGGCTCTGTGTTCCCTGCAGCCTGATGGCTCATATGGATTTTGCAGTAGGCAGCTGGACACCAATTTTGCAATGACCTTTTAAGAGCAGCCCTTTTGTCTTTTCCAGTGAGGGAGAATGAAATAAATGGGATCTGAAAGCAGAGCTCAGGCTGACTCCGACAGAGCGACAGAAAGGGCGCTTTTCTGATCAAGCCAGTATGTTTAGTGATTGGAAGGGCTTCCAGGGGTCAAAGCACTGAAGCTTTTTCTGGGTCAAGTACAACCCCACGCACACTGAAATTACTTGAATTTCTTATCTGATTGATCAGCTCTAGGTAAATGTGTTGCATAGACTGGAGACCTGCAGCAAGCCACCAATGGTTTTTGCACATTCAGTCCTCACAGATACTCACCAAATCCTTTGATTTGTGTACCATGAAGTATGATTTGTACTGAGGCCTGGTATTAAATGTCGGCTTTGAAAATGGGCTTTGTCACGACTAATGCAAAATTCAGTCCCGCGGTTAATTTAACGAGATAGATCGGCAGACATCATACATTTATTAAACTACCGTAATTATATTTATATTAATGCTGGTCTCTGCCCAGGAGAGATTCAGACCTAGCATAATAGGATTTGTTCATAATGCAGCAGTGAGATCTTTGAATATAGATACAGTGAGAAACTCAGGATTGTGGAAATGAGGCCATGTTGTGGGCTGAGATTGAGTAGCTCTGGGATGTTCATGTACTGGTTGTGCAAGTGAGGCTGTGGGCTGTGACAAAGTAAATGATTAGAGCTCACGTCAGGCTTTTGGAATACTGACAGCTTTTTAGTTATTATGGAACCTGCAAAGTTGGTTGAAATTCATTGGCACAAGTATTGACCATGCTCAGGTGCACTGCATTTGCATGCTCATTCACTTTAAAAGGTCAGCAAAGCAACCTGACAATTTTACAGGCAGCCTGCTGTGCCTGAAGTGTGTTTAGCTTCATGCTGTCTCCTCTGCAGGGTGTCGTATCAAGTTGTTTTGGTGCAATACCAATCACATAGCACACCCTTATGTGGACAAGATCACAGAATCACAGAATGTTAGAGGTTGGAAGGGACCTTAAAGATCATTGCTTAGGCTTCAGAAACATAGCAGAATTGTATTCTTTTTGAATCTTCATATGTACAATTACATTATTTCAGGGAAATTTCTGTGGTTATTGCCTGTTATGCTCTGTCTGGTTGCACTGATGTCCAGGGAATAAAGCAGAAGGTTTCTGGGAAAGTGGCAGCTCTGCTTGGTTCCAGGAGGCAGGAACATCCTACACTGGATTCAGTAGCATCTTCCCGTTTCTTATGCTAAAACAGTGCCCACTTCTCTTCTATATGCTGGTGTCCCATGTCTTTAGTCTGCTTGTCTGTCATCATAAACAGGGGAGAACAAAGTTGACAGTGTTGTGTTGAAGGGCTGTAAGTGGTTATTGATTCCCAGACTTCTTGCATTCCTGGAGGCTGAGGCCACAAAAGGAGACATATGTGAGTACAGATGTGAGTATGCAAGTTTCTGATGGCATTTTAGCACCAGTGAGTAATAGGACATACATGATTATGCTTTTCAACTGGATTTGTATATGCTATACCAAGCTGAGTGCTTGCATGCACACTAGAGGATGCGTTTGTACACATGCATAAAAGTTTGTATGTTATGCTTGAAAGATGTGCACAAGGGTGTGGGTATGTGTGTGAGTGTGCGTTTATCTCTGCTTATAGGCAGAACATGAAAAATGTGTAGTTGGCATCAGTACTGCTTGAAACACAACTGCATGTATCTTGTGTGTATATATGTAGTAGCACATGGGGCTACTTGTGGGTCTATGGTGGACTAGGTGTGGATAAAGTGATACTGGACTGTGGCATTCTTCCGTCCTGTGACTGTCACAGTTCCTAGTGCTGGTAGGATGGGGAGAAGGCAGAGAGGCATAACCCTCAGTCATCCTGGTAAATCTTTCTGAACATGTGGGAGGCTGTAGTAGCCTGTGAAAGGGAAAGGGATCTCATTTCTAAATGAAGACTGAAAAGAAAATGCACACAACAATGATGGAGTTCAGATTTCATTAGCTTCCGATGTCTCTGTTCACAGCGAAAAAAATCACACTTCCTTGGTGACCTTTTAGGAAATGGGAAGTTAGAGGGGAAAGCTGACTTTCAGTTCCTTACATCTGTAACTAATTAGAATGGAGGCATGGAGTGCAGTGAATAGGATTGCAGTGAACCCTGCAGAAGGACAGCACACTCACAACACTGGCACTTGGGCAGATGTTCCTTGCATACGGTAGCCCACCAGACAGCAGAAGAGCCGTCTGATGTCCTGTCCCATCCCTTCTTCCAGCTGAGATTGAACCAGAAGGGTAGGGCAGCCTCCTCGCACTGCGCAGTCTGTTTCAGTGACATTTTATCGATGTGAGGGGTGCCAAGATGGTGGAAAGAAAAACAGCAGAAGCAATGCCTGTCAGTATTGTTTCTTTAAGCTGATGTTACCCGTTGCATTGAAGAGCAAGGGGAAATGGCTTATCCCTTGCAATGCTTGCTCTTTACTGTTCATCCAGTGTTTATCAAAAGGTTGACAGGAACACACTGTATCTTCTGTAACTCTTCTCAACTTTATTTAGGGTCTTCTACAGCTCTTTAGAAATTTCTCAGCATAAAGATTCTGGGAATTAAAAGGCAAAGCAAGACTATTTGAACTGGAGATGTGGAGTCACACCCTATTTACATATACTCTCAACCTGTTGATCCAGAAATACTCAGTACCCCATAGATGTGTAAATAGTGACTTTTTATTCATACCTTTGATACTAATTACAAGGACAGACACTTGATGTCAGGGTATTCAGCTAACATTTTAATGTCTGCTGTTGAGTTGTGTAGCACGAATTATATCTGCTAGAAAGCAGGAGAAATCAGTATTTTCTATGTCTCTTTGGAATAATGTCTTGTGACACTCTCTGGGAGAGAAAAATCTCAGGTATATTTATGAATTCATGTGAAAACGTTCTTAAAAAAAGGGACAGCCTGAAGAGACATCAAATTCTTTGTGGTACAGCTTTGGCTTATTATCTGCTCATACATGCCAAGGAGAAGCATGTGGCTCTTCTAGGCCTGCCCGGAATACATAAATACAGTCCAGATGTCATTTAAGGTCATATTGGCATTGCTGGAGATCCTGACGGGTTGAAGTAAGGGTGGGTAAAATTTTGAAGAGAGGCTTATTTCACAAACATTGAGTAAGAGATGTTTCAATCCCCAAGGTGCTTCATTAAATATCCTACTCTTTCCAGTCAGTTCCGCCGATTTCATTTGAGAGTGTACAGCTATGATAAACTGAATTAAATGTGATATCTCATAACTCCTCATCCAGTATCTAAACCTTAAAGGGCTTCTAAAAAGTCAGAATCAGTAATTGAAGACTTTCTTTTTGAGACAGCTAGAACGCTCCCAAGACAACCAGAAGTGCTTTACTCATAATATTTTCTTGTCAATACTACAGAGGCTTGACATAACCCCAAAATACATTCTTATTTATGTATATGCACTTGAATTTAAAAGAAAAGGGGAAACATAAAAAGAAGAAACAAAGACTTAACATCTTTTTCTTTCATGGCACATGGTACTTTCGTGTGCAATGGCACAAAATTACTTGATAATTACTTGAATTCTCTAATTGAAAACTCAGTCTATAAGATGTAATTAATTCACTTATAAAGGACTAAGATCTGCGTTTTTGTGTTTTTCTGTTATAACACTAATTACTAGAAATTATTAGCATGGTGTAAATAAATGCCTGAAGACCATATGTACAATTTACAAAAGAAACAGATATGAGTTCCTCTGTTTCCCTTTAGCTGCCTGCCTCTCCTTTCTTGAATCACACACGAGGTGTTTGTACTTGGTAGGCTGTTTATGCACAGTGAATATTAGTGAGTGCAAATTTGGAAGTGTGTTGGTGGCAGACTATGACTGAATATGGGTACATGTGTGTGAGTGTGGGAACTAGTCCAGAACATGTTCTCTCAGACCTTCAAGTGTGCAGATGTGCACTGGTGTGCCTGAGGAACATATTATTTTGATTGTGTACTTATCAGCATTCGCTGTTTGTTACGGTATTAGTGTCTTAGAAACATGTCCTTGTGCATCTGTGATCATGTGTATGTGTGTATGCGCAGATGTGTGAGTGTGTCTGATGAGTGCACAACAACCCAAGCAGGAGATAATGCGATGTAGAAAAGTCTGCTAGAAACTCCACCTCAATCCCATTTGGCAGTCGTTTTGTACTAAGAAGCAGGGGATTTTCCTCTGTAAAAGAAGAGGCACAAATGAAATAAGAGGACATCTAAGGCAGTGACTATGCAGTTGATTGTCAGTTTGAGACAGAGAGCTTACCGTATATAGCTTTTTGTCTAGCTGATCCTCACAGATGTGACTTCTACTAGTAGCACTTAATAAAGCCTTCATTTTTTTTATTATTTTGGTTTGGGTTCGGATTTCGGTTTTTGGGTGAGTTTGGGGTTTTTTTTTGGAGGAGGGGGTGTTTTTTTCAGAGAAATGTGTACAAGAGCTTGGCAGAAACTGACATTTCTTGAAAGTCATGTCTGTTTTTTTCCACTGTCAAACTGTTTCTTCCCTTAGTCTCTGAACATAAGAGTTGCCAATAAAAGTCCAGAAATAGCTTCTCTCACTAGAATTAATGTTTGCCAACAATAGATATTTTTGTAGCTGGATTCTAACATGAGGTAACCCTCATGTTGGTTTTAACAAAAAATAATTTGGCACCTAAAGATAAAAGGTTTATTTGTCCTGGAAAGCTCTTTGACCTAATGTGATGGTTGAGCCATGATCTGTGTTTGCTACTTGCAGACAGGAAGGTGTTAGACGAGTGAGTGTAGTGTAATGCAGTAAAATTGGTCTTATTCTAGCTGTAACCTCTATATTGAGGAGCG
Source organism: Trogon surrucura (assembly GCA_020746105.1). NCBI lineage: Eukaryota > Metazoa > Chordata > Aves > Trogoniformes > Trogonidae > Trogon > Trogon surrucura. Next base: position 14,444,765 of record CM036627.1, on the reverse strand, counting down.
TGGGAGAAAGCTGAGTATGTGCCAGCCCAGCCTCCATCAACACCATGGCCCTTCTCATCTGAGATTTCCCCAACATCAGTTCTAAATATGAAGGACCGAAGAGCTGAAGTGGAAGGGACAGGCAGGCTTAGCCCAGCCTAGTGACAGGCAGGTTGAAGAACCGATTTCTCTTGTTTAAGCTACAGCTTCTGCAGTGTTGCTCATCTGGGATTGAGATGGACAGTTTGGAGTGCCTGTACTGAGAAGAACATTAAGGCCAGAGATCACAGTGGGAGAAATGGAGTCAATACCAGATGTCTCTTCTTGCCAGCCAAGGGCCCATCCCACTGCTGCAGAGCAAGGTGAGCAGTCCTGGCCTGTGAAGGATAGTCAGGTTCAACCAAGAGCCTCGGTCACCAGGCAAGTCCATGGTGATGAAGGAGGTCCAAGGTCAAGCCAGGAATACAAGCCAGTGAATCAGGACCAGGTCCAGTGATGATGGCTGGGGTCACCCTAGCAATCAACTGGTAGGTCCATAGTGACAAGGCCTAGGTGAGGCCAGAAAGTCAGTCCATGGGCCAGAGTCAGATGAATGGGGCCTGGGGGCCAGATTGGTGGGCAAATATATTTGCTGCTTTTGCTCAGGAGGCAAAACCAGATTCAGGTTTTTGATTGCTGTAATAACAGCTTTTCTGACAGAAGCAGACACCTTCCAATGTTGTGTCCATCAGCTGCTATCGTTGAGCATCACCACTCTCTTCTGAACTCAAATGGCTTTTTAGTTCTCCTGTTGCTTGAAAGACTGTGGTTGTTTGTCATCTTCCTGAGCCTGTCCAGATTCCAGCCCAGTCTGTCCCTGCTGTGTGGGGGCAGCAACAGCTCCCTGTCCCTCTTGTGTTCTGCTGTCTGGCTGCAGCTACAGAGATTGGAGATTCTTCATCAGTGACAGTGGTGCTCAGAGGCTTGCTGGACCTGTCTGTCATCAGGCAGGTACTCAAGAACCCGAGAGCAAACCTGCTCTAGCACAGACAGCAAGTAAAAGAAACCAGGTGCCCCAGAGTGTGGGGACGGGCAGCTAATTTGCCAGAGGGGAAGGACTTAGACCCAGGAGAAAGGAGAAGCAGGGAGTAACTGAGGATCTGGCTCCTGTCCTGCTCTCAGCAGCTACCATTTTGTCTAAGTGAGTTTCATGTATTACTGCTGTTCTATTGCAAAAAAAAAAAAAAAAAAAAAAAACAAATTGAGGTATTTTTGGGTGAGTTTTGTTTGAAACTTTATTTCTTGTTGGTCTCTCATTTTGTTTTTTTTTCTTAAAAAAAACAACAAAACACATGCCAAAATTGCAGATTAATAGCTTCAAAAAATTTTGTTTGTAGAAGTGAGAAGTGAAGTGTGAGAGGTAAAGCGAACAGTGGGCTCTCTCCCTAGCTCTGCCAATGCCCTTGACGAGGTGCCTTTGTCTAGATCACTACTCCTCTGATTCAGCGTCCCTGCTTGTAGCTTGCAGTACTGCTTTGCGACATCCCAGAGGGCATCCTGCGATTAATTGAGGGATGTATCTAAATGGCTTTAGCATGCCAGCTGAAAGTCACCAGGGACAAAGCTGTTACTAGGGCAGGAATAAAGGTCAGGCCCTTGCTGACATCGTTGTCTTGATTAATTAATACGCTAATCTCTATAACACCTCTTCAGCAAATATAACTTGGCCTCATCCATTATTTTGTTCATTTTTCTGTGACTTAGCTTTGAGAGAACTAATGAAAAGACCTAGGTGGAAAGTACTTCTTCTCCCTGCATCCTCTCCCCTCAACCAGCCCTATGTCTTGTTTCCCCCTTGGCATCCTTTGCCAAAAAAGTTCCATGGCCAGTTAAGTGACTCTTCACTGGATAACAAAGCAGGTTTACCCCTCAGTTAGGGATTCGAGGAGTGATATCCAATTACTTGAATTACTGTGTGTGGAATTGACTGAAGGGGAGGGTTACATTTCGCACTATTTTCCTGTGGGTATTTCCTACAGGAAAGTGCAAGACCAATGCTAGAAAACATTAGGAAGTCTTTGTTCCCTTGGTGAAGTCTGCTGAAGGGCTGAGTAGTCATCCATGACTGCAGGTAGGGTATAGTTTGGATTCTGTGACAGACCTAGCCCTGGGGCTCAGTGTTTTTTGGGATGGATGCCTCTGAACACAGAGACTGCCTGGGATCTGTTAGGGGTTGCTACCAGGATTAGAAGATGCAGCAGGGCTTGGAGAGGAGCAGAAGGTAGAGTGAGCAAATGTGTGGTGAAACGCAGTGAACCGAACCATCTTTGGATGAGCAAGAGGGAATATTCCCTCCAGTTTGCTCTATCCTCTGGGAAATCAAAGATATGAAGAAAATCTCTCCTTGTCTCCTATTCAGCTCTTAGTTCTGGTTTGTTGTACTTTCCATTCCTTCGTGATTACATCGGTGTCTCAGTCAGGTATTGTTTTCTGCTTGAGTTGGGAACATTCCCTAAAGCTGTTCTGAGTGCACAATACTCTTGTTCTTTTTCCCAGGCCAATTTTAGACTGAACTTTGGCAGATTACACAAATGCAGAATGTTTACTGTCCTGTCTTACATCATCATTTTCCTGTATCATTTATTTTTCCTTTTGACAGATTTTTAACACTGTCAGTCTAATATGCATCAGAGGGTGAAGTGTATTACCATAATACAGTGCATTGTGGGTAATCCCATGCAAATTGTTCTGTGGAGAGTCATGCTAAATTATGTTCTTGCAAAAAAAAAAAGGCAGAAAAACAAAGGCTTTTTTTTTTCCCCCGCTCTTTAACTGTTTATTCTTTGGATTTCAGAGAAGCTGCCAGAGGCACAGGTTTAAGCCAGTTGGCAGTGATGCTCCTCCTCACAGGACACTGCTAAAAGGATGGAGTTGTGCACTGCAGTGGGTTTTCTATATATGTGTCTCTGATGATAAGTTTTAAAACATCACTGGCTTGTCAATGAAAAAATACGAGTGATTGTTGGAGTGACACAGCAAAGAGAAATGTCTCTTGCTGCTTTTCCCAACTCCATTATACAAACATCTATAGGAAGCGCCGGTTTTTATGAACTTAAAGGGCATCAGATGTCTCTTGGAAGTGGCAGATCTGATCATATTTAGTGTTGGGTTTATATCTTTGTTTTCTTTTGTTCTTTATTACCAAGGTCGTTTGCTTGGAAACTGGCTGCTTCGTTACTCTGAAAGTCCGTATACCTCCCCAAACTGAAGCAGTAATCCTCCTTTTGGACAGAACGCTTGATTGTAGTAGATATGATTGCAGTGTCACAAACAGAGGATTATCATTTTCAGTAGCAGGTTGAAGAGGACTCCTAAGAAAAAGAAAGCTTGTTCTTATGCAAATTTTCTCAGGTGGCTGGGCTGCAAAATGAGAAATCCTGAAAGCCTATATAATCTGAAGCCAGCATCTTTTCTGCTGATAAAGGTTTGCCTGCTTTGCTGTGAATGGTCAGTAGGTTTTCAAAGACTAGGAGACCTGTAGTTTATTTTTACAAGGCCTATATGCTCTCACCTGATGCTCTAGCATGTATCAACTGCTATGCATTTGCTTCCTGCTAGTCTCTACCTCTGAAAAAGCCAAGGTGGAAATATCCACAGGAGAACAAGGGGAAACATAAGCTGCTTTTGTGTGAGTCACGTCAGTTATCCCACATGCTAGAGATAGCTGCCTCCCCCTCATGCTAGCTCTTTCTCTCTGATCTTGTCTCCCTTTCTTCAGTCTGTTCCTTACAGTCTTCAAAGACCTGATTTCTTCTTCTCTTTCTCTCCAAAAGCACAGTAAGTGGAGACGTTAAACTGAGCCTGTGCTGGTGGGATTATGTAGGGGAAAAGGCTTATTGTTGGTTTGCAAAAGTCTGCATCCAACTACCAGTTATAACTGATACTCCTTGGCAAGTCCAAATGTCTGAAATCATCTGCATGCTGCTGGTCAGTTCCTCAAGGGCAAGCACTACAGGTTTATCGTTCCTGTAATAAAGTAGAAGCTGTAATAAAGTAGAAGCTTCAGTTTTGATCTCCATTTTTGTTTTCCTTTTAATATTTCCAGGTAAAAATTAAGGTAAAAATATGCATCAACCATCTCAGTGGCTGTCAGTTTACTTTGTACCACTGGACATGTGGGCTGGTGATAAAATGAGCTTCTGAACCCTGCAGATGTGTAAACTCTGGTTAGCAGTTGATAGCAGCTGTTTCACCTGAAAGAACTTTCCCGATGTTTGATTTGTGGTTGTGGAGTCCACATTCCTGGGACTCATCGCAGGATGCCCTTCCTAACCCAGCCTCTTGATAAAATGGTCAGTGACATGCTCTCTGGTAAAATTTCCCTTTGACCCCACTTTCTCATCTATTCTTTAACTCTTTATGTGGTATTATTGTATTACACATCTGTTACAAGAACCTGTATTAAATCAGAGCAGACATCAAAGAGTCTGCAGGGCTTTTGTCTGAATTACCCTCAGTGTTATCAGCCATTCTCTCAGTGGCTGGTACAGAGTGCTCAAAAGAAAGAAAGAGGAGAAAAAAACGGTCGGGTTTTCACTGTTATTGTCCATTTTTCTGTTAAATGTGACAAGCAGCAAGAAGGGTCCTGTGTCAGAATGATTATGCTGACACCTGTAAGGAAACAGCCAACAAGCTCCTTGCTTCTGCTCCCATCGTTCAGCTTCAAAGGGAACAGTTACCAGACTGGGGAAGACCTCTCCTATGCAGTGTCTCTTTCCTCTCTGAGCTGGGCATAGGTGCTTTGTGTGCTCTCCTACCTCCTTTCGGCTTGGAAAATCAATGAGTCTTTTGTTGCTTCAGAAGTGATAATACAATAAATTGTAGAATCATAGTTGCTTCCTGTCACTCGTCCTGAGGTTGGAGCGAGTGATAGGTAGGGAGTCCAGCTTTGATGGTGTTTGCTGAAGATGACCAAAGAGAATTTGTGATATGAAAAAAAAAGAAATTAGCCGGGGGGAGTCATTTATAATTTAGGATAAAAGTCTCAGGTAGCTCTTGAGTTCTGTCAGTATAAGGGGATGGACATACAGTGCATGAAAGGTTAGAGGAAAATTGAAATGGAAGAAGAAGATACAGAACTGTAGATGGCCCTATGTCCTTACCTCTCACCTGTGAATCGGTGTGAGGACCTATTTAAAGTAAGTTTTTAGGGAGACCAACACAGAGAAAGTCTCAGGATAATCTCTTCTGAACACATGCACATAATTATTCCACCATGGAAGCGGACATGTGGCATGTGATATGATCTGGACAGGAAAACCACCACCAGGTGGAAGCTCTGCTCTGAGGCCATTGGCAGAAGATATTGGAGGAAATGAGTGATTTTGTGGTGAGCAGGGTTAGATCTGGAAAATAGAATTGTGCTTCAAGGCATGATCAAAAGGCTCTGGAATGAAATATGGGACCCTCAGGACTGGAATAATAAGAAATTGTGTAGGTTGAAATTTGGATGCATTTCAGAGCTATTTGTGCTGCCCTGGAGCCACAACTGCAGTGGTAGAGCTGGTAGGCAGCCAGGATGGGAACAGAGCAGGATGCTGTGGGACCACGCGGGCTGGTTTATACACGAGTACGATGCTTGTGCATTGTCTACTGTGTTATTTTATATTTGGCTAAGGTTATAGCTCACAGAATCAGGTGAAGCCCAGGTTTTGTTCCTGCAGGAGTTGTAAGAAACTAAAGAACAGAGGATTTGAACTACTAAAAAGAAATCATTAAAAATGGCCATCTGACTAGATAGCAGACTGTCTAAAACATGTTTAACAAGATGCTAATTATGATTACTCATGTGTAAAAACTCTATGGGATGACAGGACCAGAAGCACTGAAATAACGTGGGAATGAGGAAGCACAATGACTGAGAGTGTTAATAGTACCTTGATAATATGGTGGATATTTTTGGAAGAGATATGGGGATTGGAAGATGAGGGAGAAATGGTATATAAAGTTTTGCCTATAGCTTCCAGGGGTGAACCAAGACTAATTTTCATGCAGATTGGATTGCTGGGCATCCCAGATGAGTCAGATCTGATAAAAGGAGAGCTTCCTGTAAAAAAAAAAACCAAAACAAAACAAAAAAAGGCATCCAGAAATTCTGGGAGTTACGGAGTGAGACACAAAAGGATGGTTTGTGTAGTTAAAACCTAGTTAAAAGTCTGGGAAGAATAGGTAGGATACTTAAGGCATCTTTGTGATGGAAAGAAATTGCTAGTAACTTGAATCCAGCTACCACTCTGTGCATTGGTGCTGGTCAATATTTATAATTTTAATGACTGGAAGGAAAGGAAAACAGTAAGGTAATAAGATTTACTGTTTGCAGCTGATACAAATTACACAGTAGGAAGGAGGCCTGAAAGATTGTGGCTACTAGAATGGAAGATGAAACATAGGCAGTGGCAGGATAAAGCGTGTTTGAAGGAATAGTTTAAAGGATTCAGACACATGGTTGGGCTCTGAATTAGCTCTAACCATTCAGGAAAACATAAGTAGCTATTATAAAGACAGCTTGATAAAGATGTCTGTGCCCTGTGCAGCAGTAGTAATAAAGAAAAAAGTGAATAAGATGCCTGCACATGTGAAAAAAAGAGGTAGACTTGGAAGGTGTTATAATATCCCTATAGTAATGGTAATACCTCCTGTGGAGTACCGTGTTTATTATGGGTCATTTCTTTTGTAAGAGACAAAGCAGTGATTAAGAAGGGCTACGGGGAGCACATGAAAGTGTTTAGTGGCCTGGAAGGCAGCTTCAGTACAAGGAAAGCATTAGGGGTACTAGAGCTGTTGAGTTATAAAGCGAGGAAACACCGTGTTAGGCGCAGAAGTAATGCTGAGCACTGTGCTGGTGAGAGGCATTTGCAGTGGTGTGGATGCTCAGCGGCCGTGTAGCAGGAAGCAGGCTCACTATCTCACTGGGTTCTCCTCTGTGGAACATTTCTGCCAGGCCAAGACACAGTTTCACTGCTCTTCTAATCTCTGTAATGCATGGGAGCAGAGCATCAGAGATAATGTGGGGCAGAGTGTTACCAGGCTGCAGAAACAGGGGCAACATCTGGATTATGCCATGGTGGCTTCTCACTAAACCTACTCTAGCGCCTCAGTCCCTGTGTTAGTGCAAAAGTGAGAGGTACCTTGATCTTGGGGTCTCATTTTTGAATAGGGAATAAAAGCACACTAGACTTGCTGTGTCATTTTGATCAATACGTATTTTCATCACTTACGCGATGGGAGGAATAGCATGTTTTTGACTGGGAGAGCAAAAGGCTGTAAGGTTTTCTCCATTGCAGTTTACAGCACAGTGAATTTTAAGAACTACTTTGGAATTTCCCAGCATTCTTAATTTAAATACTCTAAAGCCATACAGAAAAACAGCAACGTGTTGTGTAATATAATACAAGGGTATGTACCAATTTCTTGAAATTAAGATGCAGCAACTGATTCTTTATATAACGTAATTAACCTGGAAATCCCCGTAGTGGATAGCACTATGAAGACAAGTATCTTATTAGGAATTTTGAAAGTGGGTTAGTCACTTTGTGAATAGCATCTGCCTTTACATTCAACAGAATAAAATTATAAATATAAAAAATCCTTTTGTTCCATGGCACACGGTGATCACCAGCTAGGATTAGAAAATTATTTTAAACCCATAGTGAAATATGGCCAAACCAGGTAAATTCATTGCTGAAAAAAAATCTTAGGTGAGCCTGGTCGCTTTTCTGCACACTGAGGTTATTTATACAGGCAAACTTTTAAGTGGTAGTAGAGATGGAAGAAAAGTGATCCAGGGATTAGGCTTCCAATTAAGAACTTGCAAAATTTCCGCTCCTTGCTTTCCCAGACTGCTTTTAAGAGCTCATTCCTTTGACACAGATTCTCAGACATACTTAGAGCCCCACCTCGCACTTCAGCTTCAGATACTTCAGGCTGTAACCTGTCTGTGACTTGTTCCAGGTTCCAGAAGAAAATGTATGTATGTGAGAGAAGGTCATGGATAGATTACTGATGAATTTTCAAGGCACCGTAAGATGACTCGTTACCCTGTTGCAAGCTAATGTTGCAAATACTGGGAGCATGGGGAAGAAAAATCTATCTTGAATAAGTGATTGTCACAATGGTAAGGTAATCGCTTTCTTTCCTCAGGCTGCTCCAGACTCCCTACCTGACTTTGAACAGTTCCCTGGTTCTGTTCTCTGTCTGCCAAGTAGGAGGATTAAGTATCCTGGAGCAGCATTTGTTTTCCTTTAGGAATTAGCATGGGTGGTTTTGGTTTTGGTTTTTTTTTTGTTGTTGTTGTTGTTGTTTAAAAAAAAAAAAGCATTGTCCATAGATTTGGTTAGTTCTGCTGTCAAAATACTGCCCTTTACGTTTTCATTTCTGAGAGACTCCTCTTCATTGGATGGTGAAGGCAGTCTCCTACCCAGAACTGTCTGCAGTCCTTGGATCAGAAATTGAAACACTCCTTCCCCATAGTAGACCTGGATAATTCATAATCTAAACAATTGTTTTGCTGGAGAATTTGACCACAAATTTTTTGTTTGCTAAATCCCCAGTTCTAGGAGTAGGTTTTTCAAGACTCTTCAGCAGATTAGGGGGAGAAAACATTTCATTTTCCCGTTCACTCTGTTCCTTGAATGGTGTTGCCTGTTACATACATGTTTTTAAACAGGGAAAGAGTCCATTTGAATGATTAAGACAATAACTGCTTCTCTGATTCTGTACCCAAGAACTTTTCTCAGCCAAAACCACCAGCTGAGTTCAGCAAAACTTTTGTGAGGGGATTCAAAGCAAGCCAGGCCTTGCTTCCTCGCCATGTGGTCAAAGTACCAAGTGTAACGAGGACAGACGTTCAGAGCCAGGCACACCTCTCTAAGGGCGAGAAAGGGGTAGAGGTTTCCATTAGCTTTCTTCTTGTTATCATTCCTCTATATCAGCATCACTGACCTCAACAACCCCTCCTTCTTTCTCATCCTTTTATCTCTCCCATCCTTTTATCTTCTGTCTCTAACTCCAGCCCCTCTCATCTTTCTTTCTAGAAATTCCTGCTAGCCTATTTTTTTCTTGCATCTTCAGCCTTTCTACTTGCTTAATCCTCTTGAAATCTTTTGACCCAAATTCCCATGCCCATTCCCTCCACTTCATCTGTTTTGCATGCCATACCTGCCGATTAGGGATCTCTGGGGCATGAGAAAACCTGGGTTATTCCCTACTGTCCTAACTGTCTGAATAGCCAGTTCCTCAGCATGTGTCTGCATACTTCCATTCAAGGGGTTGAAAGGACAGTAACCTTCAGGGCTAGCCCAAGCTAAAATTAAGGCTACACACACCAGGCACCAAATGTTTCATTCATCTCTTTGGTTTATCCTCTAGAGCTTCCGAATGGCTTCTATTAGTATTCTGAGGGAGAGCTCACTGATAGAATTAGTGAGAAACCAGGCTGTCAATTTATTTATACCCAGCCTTAGGGCATAACAATTGTGCATGTGTAAAGCTATTGAGATGCAGAGAATATTCTGTAATTGTGTAAGTATATGTATTGACTGGAAGTGAGTTTGCAGGGAAAAGCAGTTGCCCCGAGGATTGAACAGTGACCAAAAATGGGAGAAGCTGCTGAAGTGGCTGTGTGCACACCAAAGATCCCTTTTAGAAAACAGTTGATCTGTCTGAAACCTTCTGTCTACTTCTGTTTATTAGTATATTCCAACTCTAATTTCACTGGAGCTTTAGTTATGCTTGTAGAGAAATTTCTAATTTAACTTCTGGAGTCCTGCCACCCCCTCCAACAATATCTGTGTTATGAAACTCTTGCTGCCTTTGGCTGTGGGAGTATTTAAAGCATATGAGTAATGAATAGCAAAGTTTTTCCATTACATTGTCATTTAGCCAGTGAAGTGTTTTGAGGGCAAGTTGAGAGATATTGGAAACATTTAGTTGTGAATATTTATTTGATACATCTGTGCTGAGCATGAATGAACTATTTTGCAGGTGTGATTTGATCAATTTTGTTTAGGAAAATTTGTATGGACAACATCTTGGCCTAATCCTAAGTGGAGAAATAGCTTTTTTTTCTTACTCCCCAGTTTTCTATTGCAATGCTGGTGTCAATTGGTTTAGCTAGACCAAGAGTTAATAGACTAAGTGTCTGTTTCATCCATCGGCCTGGCTGTGTCACTTACCTCTGGAATTTATTTCTTCTCCTGAAAAATAAATACATCTAAAAGCTGGACTGTTATTAGGCATCACCTCCTCTCATGCTGTCTGTTGTATTATGAAAATCTGAAAAGAGATTAGGAAAAGTTGTTTAGCTCCATTTTTCTCTATAATAGCCAGGAGACAATTAACCTGTTATCCCTCAACATGATGCATACAAAAGACAGCATGTCAGAGCCCATGGGACCAATTTGTATTGTGCAATGGAGTGTGATGCATCAAGCTGATGCTGGTCCAGGCTGGTACTTCCATGTAATAGAGAGCAGAGACTATGGAGATGTGAGCTGATCACCAAGATAGGATAGTTTTGTTAGAATGTTTCTGAGGCTGCCTTAATTAGAACTGATGAGCTTGTCTGAAGCTTTCTAGTACAGAGATACTGTTTCCTGCTTCAGAATTTGCATAGATTCTGCTGGCTTGGAAGACTTTGCACCATGCTCCACTGCTCATATAGACGTGTCCGAAGGAGGACAGAGCTGTAAATCATTGTGCTAGAGAGAAAGATGGGGTCACTGAGAATCCAGACCAGCAGGACCCTGCAGGGGAGGTGCTGTCAGGCAGAGCAGCTTCCTCCTGTACAGCTGTGGCAAACAGACCATGTCCCTACATGTAAAAGCAAGACAGCTTTGCTGCCATGGAGGAGGTGTGCTTCCTACCAGATTCTTAACCAGACTGAGGTGCACCACCTCTACTGTTCTTCTCTGCTGCATTTCTTGTAGAATATCTTCACAACTCTGAGTTGTAATCATGTTCTCAAAATATTTGCAGTGGTGTGTGCTGTACAGCTACAAGGGAAATGCCTGGAGACTAGGTTTGCCTTTCAGCAATGCAAGTGGGAGCAATTATTAACCACTACACGAGCTCCTGGCATTGCTGGCGGATGCCATCAATAACATTAGTTTGATGTGTCAGTTCTGCTAACGGTTTCAGTTTAATGGTAGTCATGCTATGCACCTCCAGCTCCACCCTCTGCTGAGAGCTGAGGAGGAAGAAAGTAGAGGGAGAGAATCATCTCAGTTAAAAAATAAAAGTCTGTCTGTGTTGGAAGTGAATAAAGTACGTTAAAAAGTAATCCTCTAGCTGAGGTTTCCAGCTGTTACTCCTGAGCTGTCTAGTATCAAAGCAATATGGGTCCATCGTAGAGCAGCTAACTTCAGTGCATGAGCAATTACTGTCTGAGGCTTCTGAGGTATATTATGATTTTATTATTATTATTTCTCTGCCTATAGTTTCTTAAGGCCTCTTCATATCCTGAATAAAGCTCCAGGGAATCATAAAGCCACAGGCTGACTTTTAGCAGAGTCACTATTCGCATCTCCTGGATTGATAGGTATTTAGTATGTTGCCTTGATCTTGGAAGCAAGACCCTGAGATGCACCCCAGGGAAAGCTGTAAGATGTTCTTTGTATTTTATGCCCCTGAGATAATAACTCTTTTTCCGTGGAAATGACATATTTTTTTTCTCAGAAATGTCACCACTTCTGCCACACTAAAATATCTTAAGTCTTTTAAAGTCAAATAATAAAACATTTAGGAATCTATGCAGAGCTGCTAAACACTCTCATTGTTTTGCATTAATGACCCTTGGTTCCCATAAGCCTCTCCCTCTGTTTTCTTATTATTATTAGTTATTGCTGTAGTTCATTGTACCTGGATCTTACTTGGCAAAGCTTGTGGTGGAGGTGAATAGGGTGTAGAGAAGAAATGGTGTCACAGATTTGCCCACTGTGGTAAAAACACTTAAGAGTTTAAGTGTTTTTAAGATGTTAATTTACCAGATACCCTAGACCCTGCCTAACACTGAGGCCATTTTTTTCTCAGATTCTGTTTGTGTTCTTCTGTGCTTATCTAGTTATCCAGCCACTCAGTATATGTTTGTGATCTGTATTACTTGTGTGGTTCGTATTTATCATTATAATTACAGATTCACGCTTTGCTCACAGGATCTCAGAAAAGAAACAGAATTGCAAAATCTATACTATAAGAAAATATATTTGTTATGAGATAGGGTGTTTGTAATGCTAGATGATATTTGCATGTGCTAGAACTGCTAGAGATGAAGTGGTGGTTTTCATCCTGACCAAGTAGTTTGTATTCTCTAATGAAAATGCACCAAAAAAGCTTTGCAAGAGAGCTGCAGAAGTTTATGTCAGAAATCTCTTCTTTCTTCTATCCACCTGCATGCCTTTGGTTCAGAAATAATCCTTCAGTTTTACAGAGCTGCTGAGACCCAAGGATCTCAAAGCACTTTACAAATGCAACAACTTTATATAGAGGAAAAAAAGATGAAAATCAACACGAGATCAGACTCAGCCTCGTGTCATGGATTACCAGAACATGTATGGCTTCATTACCTATAGGATGTCCACTAACAAATATCTAGTAGACGTCAAGTGCAGGCCACGCTGGGATGAAGCTCACACCAGGCATGAGGCCAGTGCCAGGGCTGTGATCATGGGCTCCTGCGAGTTGCTAAGGAAACAGCCTTGGAAATGGAGCTGCGGCTCTGTTGGAAGGTTGTGGGCACAGAGATGTTTTGTACTGCAGAACTGCACAAGGCTGGTATTGGGAGAGGTGGCAATTGTTCATCAATTGATTTAATCCCTGATATGTTAACATTAAGAAGTGCATGTGATGCAGCCACTAAATGCCAAAGACAAGGGATTTTGCAGATTCTTAGTTTCTTTTTAGTATATCTGAGCTTTGTTTGTCTCCTGCCCTTTCGTTGCTTGCATGAAACTGCCATCAATTACACTGGCTTATGCAGACTCTTGGTGTGTTCCTTCTTTCCTAGATCTTTATTATATTTTTTTAATTAGTGACAAAACCAAACACAGACAATTCATAATCAGGGTTCTTCCAAGCATGGATCCACAGCTTGGAGGAGTTCTCTCTTGAAGGGTGATGCTGATAATCCAAACCTTGTTTGTGTTTCTCTGTCTCTACTTGTCTCTGCTAGAGAGACATCAGCTTTTAATAGACTGAAAAATTCCTTAGAGGTGTTTGTTATTTTGCAATTACTTTGCAATTGATTTCCTTAAAAAACAATTCATAACTTGTTAAAGATTCCTTCCTCCCTTCTTTCTGCTCACCCCCCTTTTCCTTTTTTATCTTTGCCACTGTCCAGTGTTTACAATCATAGGACCAATTCTTTTCCCATTTCTTAGGGAGATGACTCACGTGCAGAGAGAAAGAAAAAATGAGTTCTAATGATTTGCAAAAGTGGAAGAGACCCCTGCTGGGGTCTGAGTAATTCTTAGAATGATGACTTCTGTGAATGTAGTTAAGGCAGTTAAACTATTTGCCTCTGTTTCCCCATTTGTGAAATAGAGGCTATTTTAGAATAGTTTCTGTAGACCAAGTGCTCTCAGTTAATTTGCAAATGATTCTGTAGAGAAAGTTTCTGTATGTAGCAAAAGTGAATGAACCCCTAATTCAGAACAGAAAGAGGAATGCTAAAGATGTTCCTCCTTCTGAAAAACAGGACTGACCCTTTCCATGTACCTCTGAAATGCACGCTCAGCACTGAAACTTTCTGCCTCTCACCATCAGGGCCTGCAGCTGGGAACTCAAGAGCTGGAGGAGATGGGAAGCAAGTTTTGCCTTGGTTTGCTCATTCTACACCTCAAATCCCTGCCCTGCAGCAAGAAGGTGATGGCTCAGGCAGCACTCCTGCTAGATCTGGAGGAGGAGATGACAGACCGGGCCCAAAGGTCAGTGAAAGTAATGAGCAAAGGGTTCTCCTTGTGGAAATCAAGTTGGTGACTTTATGTTTTGGGTTTAAATCTGAAGAAACGGACTCTCCTTATGGCCAAGATTAGCATCTTGGAAACTGGAGTGTATTAAGAGTAATTGGAAATGAAGATATAATTAACTCCCAAAGAAACTGTTAAAGTGGTGGTTCCATGCCCTGCAGCCATCCGTGTGAATCAAAAAATTGAAAGAAAAGAACCCGATTTCTATTTTCCTGTGAATTTCCATTTTTCCTATCGAAACCGATTGCTGGAGCATAGGGATGGAACAGCCCCAGAAAAATTCATCAACAAGGAACATTTTTCTGCTCGCTGGAGTGTCAGGTGGTGTTCTCAGGTGGCGCACCTCAGATCCCCCGTGGAGATGTCTTACAAGAAAGATATTCTCTAAGAGCTGCAAGTTAGGGAACAAATTAGATTAGAAAAGGACTTTGAAAACCATTTAGAAACTGTAGCCCTGATTCTGCAAGGATAGTCTCAGAAATTCATCTTTTCCTCACTGAATTGAGTCCTGCAGACATTCGGAGCATAGATTTGTGATTTCTTTGATGCATAGAAGGAAGTGATGATTCCATTGATTATTTAGGTGTTTTTCCAAAGAGCAAAATTAATTTATTTGCTTCCTACATTCAGTGGGTTGTATTTAAGTGAGGTTATCCTGCTATAAATGTAGGAGGAGTGTGACCTGGATAAGTGTCAGAGTATGGGACTCTCCAGATTGCATTTGTGATGAAAGGGGAAATATATATGTTCTTTCTAGGCCACTGTCACTTGTTAATGCTACGTGCAAGCACATATGCTTGCAATAATGTTTTTCCAAGACAAATTGAGAAAGAAAACTTAGTGATGTGATATGATTTGAAGCTCCCCAATGGCTTTGTCATCAAAGGGCTCTCTCAGCTTCATCAATGAAGAGCAAGTTTTTCAGCTGCAGAAATGCTCCCATAATTTACAGCAGGCTTCCAGTCTTCCCCCTGCAGGAATACTAAACCGACATTACCACCACCTGTTCCTCATGCCGAAACCCATTCTTACAAGCTTGTTCATAGTTTTTAATGTTTATGAGGGACAATGAAAAAAGAAGGCTAAAACTTGGAGACATTCCTTTGGATTAGCTGTGCTCACTTGTATGTGCAAACCTATAAATGAAGCAATTAAGGTGTATGGTAAACACCATCCATGTTGTGGACAGCCATCTGACAAATCGTTGGAATTATCATTAGAGAGAACTACTGAAGCCTGGTTAGGCGGATGGTTTTGAGATACAAATCAAACCATCGCTTTTCGACTGGAGCTAGAAGGGCCTTTGCATAAAAATAACTTCTCTGATGGGAAGAAAAACATTGAACTCTGACTGGCCTCAGACACGGAAAAAAGCCATCTGGTCCCAGTAATTCAGTGAGCATTTTCCCTCATTTTTGTAGTCTTCTGTTATTTTTTTTTTTCCTTAGTTTTATATTAATGGGAATTCATTCCCTTCTTCCCAATATTGTGTGATAGTTGATCATTACCAGAATAATAGTAATGATTATTCCAAATGTAACCATTCTAGCTGAAGGCAAAGACTTCCATCCCTTCGAGTTTGTGCAGCATTAGTCAGTACTTCCATGACAGTCAATGAGGCAACATCACTGCTAAAAGGCAACATTACAGTTACTTGTTCACTTTCACTCCACTGGGTATAATTGCAGGTTTGTGGAATTTTAGTAGTTTAGTGCAATTTGCTACGGTTTGGAGATGAGGTAAACAGCTGAACTGGTTAATCCCACCTTGATATGTCATATTGCAGGAGCTTGTTGCAGAAGGTTATGGGAAGGGAGATGCAGGAACCAAAGCAATTGCTAGCATATTCTTTTTTAAAAAAAATAAATAATTCATGGAAAATGATTGTGCAGTATATTGATTCTTATTCAGAAAATTAATACTTCGCTCCTGGGTTTCTGTGAGTCTAGCCAAGAGAATTGCATGATTTCATTTCAGTGGGAATAGAAGCCCTACTGCAACCCGATAGAAGGATGCAGAATACGGAGAGCACACTGCTACAGGCAGGAGGGCAGCTGTTTCTACACCTCTCTCTCAACTCACAGACTTTGGAGAATAAAATGATTCTCCACCAAAATATTTCTCTGGAGGAAGCTGAAGGGTACCACTTGGTCTTGTCTTATTCTCTAAGGGGATCACCAGAGCCTTGCAGTTTAGTGGTGGTATATCATTGCATCAATGGAAGTTATACTCTGCTGCTTACTAGACTAGATCCATCTTTTATGAGTTTAACGATAAAAATGTTTGTAGTTTAAAACTACCTCTGTTGTCTTTTGCGGTTACCACAGAAATGCACAACTTTGTTGAATGTTTCTGTACTCTCTGCTTCCTAAAGTGTAAATAGATGAGAATGAAAATACTAAAATTTTTGTATAGCTTTGCCAAAGCAGTGTCAGCCTTGGAGGTCCTTCAGCTGAAACCCAGGAAATGTCTCGGCAACCAGTTACCTTGTGCGATTTGAAACAGCGGCTTTAAACAGCTTGCAGGCTATCCCTGTTCTAGAAATCTGCACTGTCCTGGCCCCAGGAAATTTTATGCACAAGAGATATTCCAGTGGGAAGCAATAGCTCTGACTGTATCTCATATTTTCTGGCAAAGGAAAGTGTGTCCCAAAGGCTGTCCTGCTGACATGTCTAGAAAAAGGTATAAATATGGGTGATGCTTATCAGAGCAGTATTTACCAATATCAAAAGAAAAGAATTAGTATTGTGCAACCTTGATGAAAAGACCAGCTTTATTTAGTTGCTAGGGCTTTGTTTTGCAGAAAGCAAGCCGAAATTAAGCTCTAAGTAGCGTGATGCATTACACAGTGCTTATGTGAAATACATCTATCTCAATCTATTATGTCTCCTAAATAAGCATTTCTGAGCTCCCATCTCTGTCATGCTCTGGGTGACAGGTCAAGCCATGGAGCAAGAAGTTAATCCAGCACTGGATATAGCTGACTCCCAGATGAAATGTCTCATTGCAAAGGTACATAGATCAAGAGTGGTGAAGCCAGAGGTTTTTTCTGTTGTGAAATCCCTGCGGTTCATGTCCTGTGTCTGTGTCTCTTTGCCCTGGTGTCTGGTGTGTGTGGTATTGACTTGGCATCTTGGCATCTTCCTCTGACAGTAAACGTTTTCACCTGTCAAGGTTTATGTCTGTATGTGCCTTTTAATTTTCCTCTTCAGGCTGTCTCATCTCTGGGTGTTTTGCAGCCTTATTCTTTTGCCGCTGCTGTGCAGGGGAGGAAGGAGCAGGCTGGACCCTGCTTGCTTCCCTGGAGTAAACTATTTGCTGTGCACTTTATATAGCTCTGTCAGAATCAGTGGTTAGCAAATTGGAGCAAGGTAATAGCTGTCAGGGAAGTGACTGGTCTAATGGAGGCACCCTGTGTGAATGGGGGATTTCTCACACCAGATCAGGTCCATTGTGTTCAGTGTATTGTCTCCAATGAGTCAAAGAAAGGTGGAAGAAACCTTTAGCAGGCTTAACTAAATACGGTTTGGTCCACAGGCAAGAATTTCTTCCTCTTCCCTGGTCTAAAGTCCATCCTTCTCCTGAAACGTGAACTGTAAATAGTGTCATTTACAAGCATGAATGGGGATAACTGTTGGAATAAGTTTGCAGCAGAGGCAGAACAGCAAACCAGCTGCATCTGAGAATGAGTAAGGGGGACTGAACTTCTGTTAGTGAGGCTGTATTGCAGGACAGTAGAGTATCTCCCCTAAACCCAGGAAATCCTTGGGACATTGTGAAATTGCTCTAACAGCTCTTGTGGCAGTGGTCCTCGGCATGTCTGTACAGCAGCTTTCTCATGGACCTGCCAGGAGGTGGAGAAAATATAAGGTGCAGTACACACGTAAGGTACATGAGAGATAAATGGTAGTGGTGAGGAAAAGGGGTTAAAGTGCTCCAGATATTATCCAGTCTCTGTGCTCCTGGGACATTTCATATTCACTCTCACACTTATTCAGGCATTATCGCCCACACGTTGCACAAGACCTATTTAGGGACTTCGCTGTTGGTGGCTTTTCTTTTCACAAGTGATATTTAGGTGGTTTTCTGCATAAGATAGTGCTTTTTACACCAACATTGAATAGGGTTGGTCTTATGGACCTCTCTGCTAATAAGTGAGAAATCTTCGGGGCTTTGTAGCCACCTTCAAAAAACAAAGTGTCAGGTGCTCATACAAGCACTTTTTTTCGCCGTGTCTCAAACTTGGCCTCACAAGCACGCTATTGCCGTGCCCCAGGAAGAATCACTAACTTTGCACTTCCAGCCTCCTGCCGTGCCTCACAGTCAATTCTGGCATTCAGAAGCTCTCTGCTGAGAAAATGAAATGCCAGCTTGTACTTGGACATCGTGGTTTTTTTGATAATAGGTTTCATGCCTCATTTGATGTAAAAGCAGTTAGGCTTTAAGTCAGTGCTGTCCAGGTAGCTTCGCATTTGTCATGACCACAAAGAGGGAAGTGACTGTTCACTTAAAGCAGGTTTGAGGGAGGGAAAGCAAGAGCAACTCCCCACTATAGGTATCCTCCCCTTCTTCCTCATAGTTTGAACAGACGGCACGTTTCTTCATTTTATTTTTCTCTGCCCTACAGGTTGTGCTAGAAAATATTCTGCCTATACTGCAGCAGTTGTAGCCATTTGATCATGAGATACATCTTACATGTCGGTACAGGCTTTTGCAAAGTCATTGTGCATTTTCAGCTGACTTGGATATTATTAATCTCCTTTGTTTCTTCATCACTTCTTACCTTTCTTGAACAGAGCCAAATCTTTCCCCACCTCAAATGGTAAATATGTCTAGCTTTGCTATTAATCAAAAGCAGGAGACTTAATCACTGCTCTGGTCCTTTGTCCAGATGTAATCTTTTCATCTTCTGCACACTGAGTAAACGTAGATTGGTTGGCGTATGGGTGATAAATCCAAAAATTGACAAGAAGGATTTGCAGATCGTTCGGAACTGTGCTTGCTCTTCTTCTGTACTGCATTGATGCACTATCATGATCCTGGATGGTATTGAACTGTTGGATTTCCCATATTTTCAATATAACATGCTTTCCCCTGATTATGGCTGTGCAAGCGATTCTACTCATCTTTTAAGCTATGTGGCCAGACTGTGATTCAGATCAAACTAAAGTGAATTCAGGGAGATGAAGCAGAAAAGAAAGAGGAAAGTTTAAACAAAATAATGCAGGTGGAGCAACATATGCTTACTTCATTTGGGGCTTCTCTTGTGGGTCTTTGAATAGCAGAAATGTAGCATTATACTTATGTGCAGTAATGGAAAATGGTTCCCTTGCCTGGTGGTCTGAGTCTTCTTATACTTACGGGTGTATTTGTTTTGATTATGCAAACTTGAGTGCAAGGCAGTGCTTCACCCTGCAAAATACCCCATCTCCTCACAGTTGGAGTGTACCAACAGTCGTGGCATCCAGTCCCCTAAGGCAGACTGCACACTTGGACTCTGAGGAGTCCTCTGGCATATGGATGAATTATCTGACCATTTTTTGATTAAGATTTCTAGTTGATTAAGCGTCTTTTTTAAGTAAAGATTTGGTGCGTTTTTAACCTTGATCATCCGTAGACATCAAATGCCTTGTGGCAGCTTACAGAAGAGGAGGTTGTTTATTGATTGATTTTTTTTAGCTTAGTCACAGATTTTATTGCTGGCGAAGGAATTTGAAATTTCTACTGCTTTATGAGCATCTCTGGATGTGGTATTTGTGTCTTTGGATGCTGGAGAGAAAAGTTCAGTGGAAATGCACTTACCCAAGTAAGCCAAAGTACCATGTTACTTCAGTGGTGCAGAACATGGGGTAAAAGAAGTTTCTAATGTATGTTGTCTAACACTAGTAAAAGTACGGTCTAGCACTAATGTGATGTGACGGGTATTAGAGTAGCTGAAGCTGAGCTTTGGCTTTGGAGAGATCTCATGTTGCTGTAACCATTGAGGATTGGTTCAGGAAATGCCGTAACTCCTGGCTAACTTATAACTCTCCAGTCGTCTTTCACACAGATGTTGCAAAAGAGTGATACCTTCTTGCCCTGCCTCAGGGTCTGACCTCTGCTATTGAGAGGAAAAAAGTTGCTGCCTCTGCTATTGAGAGGAAAAAAAAACCTCAGAATTTGAATTTGGATCTATTACAGGCTTTAGATTTTGTCATTATATGCCTTGGTAATAATGTTTTCTAAATAAGAATATGAACCTTCTTCTATCCACTCCTTCATCCTCCTTATCCTGCACTCTTCAGCATCTCTCCTTTGTTATTGTGAGAATACAAGCCCAGTGAATTCTTTGGAGATTCAGCCAAGCAATACAGCCTATAATGAATATGTTTGGTATTCAGAAGGCTTTCATGTAGCTGTTCACAGGTGAGCCGCTGTAATTCAGCAACTTTTCATTAACATTTTCTGGAGCTGTCCCTATTTTCCTCCTATTGATTTTTATTATTGTTATTATGAAATACCTTGGGAGCTGCATAGTTTCTACTGATTGTTATCAAACGCCAGCCCCAGCTATGCCAGGCTGGGTGCAATTATTCATGCTTATTTCAGAGGTAATTAATTTATCACTTAATAGCTAATAATAGCAATTTAAATATCAGCAGAAAGGAAGGAGAGGGAAAGAGCAAATTGAAGAGAAAGAGATCATAGAAGGAACTTCAAGCATGCACAAAAGCACTGCTTGCTATCATGTGTCTGAGGTTATTCAAATTACCGTACATGTACGAATCTGACTGGACTACAGATAATGAACTTGTATATATCCAGCAGAACAAATGGGCTCTGCATTGCTCTTTCTGTGAGGCATATTGCTATAGCACCGTCTGGTATTAGACATTATCGTATTGATTAAGTGCGTCTGTATTTCTGTGGTGCAGTCCTTTTCCCTTAAGATCTAACTTGAAATATGAAAACCACTGGGGCCCTTCACATGCTGGGATAGAAAAATAAAGCTGATTGCTATCGGCTTCAGAAATGATTCCCATTTATGAAGTGTCCCCCAAAGGAATGCATTGCGAGGGACATACGCTTTCCTCTGAGGTGGCCTTTATATAGACCGGGATCATGCTGACGCTGAAGCAGAATAGATGGCTTTTGCAAGAGGGTACAAAGGGTGATGGGAGGATCAGTCTGTATTAGACTATCAGTCATCCTGAATGCAGGCAGAGGTGGGATTTCAGGCTGAACATGTCACAGATCTAATGCTAAAGAGGCAGGTTCAGAGGACTATATATACCCTTATACAGTCTATATGAGTACTGCAGCAGTAGCTGAAACACCCGTTGCATTAGATTTGAGACTCTGGCACAACAGCAGGAGGAAATAAGTTTGTGAGTAAAACTCTACTGATCTCCGTCCTTTGCTTTCAGCTGTTTGACATAATTAAGTGGATATGGATGAGCAAGGCATGGCTGTGGTGGAAGTCCTTGTGTCTTCAGACTGGTTGGAACTGTGGATATACAAACGATAAGGATACTTCAAGGATCTTGGTGATTTAGTGGAACTTTTCCAAATGGTGTTCCCAAAGTCACAAAAGAACTTGAGACTTATGAAAACCAGAGAATAGATAGATCTTTCATACCAATACGTGCTACACAGTACCTTTCTTCAGGCTGAAGCAGCGATAGACTGAGTGAGTAGGATGGTAGATAGACCAAGTGCACTTCCAACCCTTTAGAACAAAGCACACTTTTGTGAGTGTAGTGGATTTTTGGCTATGATGAGTTGTTCTCTTTGTTAAAATTCTCACTTGAGTTGACCTCTAATTAATCTGTTCACATCTCCCAGCAGAGCCTTTTGAAAAACACAGTCACGTAGATGAAAACTAGACTGGTTGAGGGTCAAAACAGGCTTTGCTCTCCCATGTGTTGGAGACTTAATCATGAGATGTAGATCGTAGCAACAAGACACACTTTGATCTGGATGATCTGGATCATATGCTTCACTATGCGGAGTTCTCACCTCTTGGATCCAACATAGGGGCCCAGATGTCCAAGCATCACAGAATTTAGAAGAAAACCAAAATTAATGCCACTGGTCTGTGGGACTATAGAGCAGAATGTTTCCCCACCCATCAGTAACATCAAAGCCTCACAGTCTTGCACAGCAGTGCTGGTGTATATTGCAGTGTATACATTGCGACTGTCTAAAGCAGATTTGCTGTCATGACCAAAACATAGGGCTAGAAGGAGCTAAATCTCCTGTAAAACCACCAGTGGGATTCAGCTTTTCACCAGGTCAGAACTTTGTACCTGTATAAGTTACTCAGACAACATGAGCTAAGGAGAACCAAATGGTTTTGACATAACGATGCTCCTAGGCAAGTTGTGTCCCCATTGCTGCGTCCTTTCTCTGCAAAAGCAACACAAAAACAGAGATTTCTGCTTTTGAGGCAAATAGTGTATTGCAAGTCCTTTCGGTTTGGTGCCCAGCCTGCAAACGAGAGCCTGGCCAGGCCTCCTGTACTGTGGTGACAGTGTACAACTGCTATCTAGGAGCATATCAGAAAATTTAGCAAGACAAATGAGAGACTAAACAGTTAAAGAGGTAGAGAAGGCAGAGAAATTCATAATTAAAGCTGTCGAACTGCAGTAAAAGGAACGCATAGCCTGGAAGGAAAGCAGGTGGGCGAGCAAAGTGTCATATCTGGAGGTGAAAGTTGGCACTTGAACAGCATTTTAAAGTACTCCGAAGCCACCTTCACTGACATCTCAGCTGTATTGTATATTCTGTCAGAGGCTCCGGCTGTTCAGTGTATTGTGGCTGTGACTCACGCACAGACCCTGCCTCTTGCTGCCACGCTAGATATTGTAAAGAGAGACATGGCAGAGGGATTGTGTGAGACACGAGATAAATATGTGCAGGTTGTTGTTTCAGGGCCCAGCACAGACATGTACCAGTGTGACTGAGTGCTTTTGGATAGAGGTATAAATGTGAAAGCCAGTCCCTGTTGGCCTCTTGATAATTCATTGTATTCTCTCAGAAACCATGCGGATTTATTAGAATGTGTAGGTTAAATGTGATGTTGGCAAAAAGAACTTGTGAGAATTAGGCTGGAGCTGAGACTAGCAGGATGTGAGGGCGAAGATCCACATGAAATTAATGCTTAGCCTTTTATGTTTTTGTCTGCAGAGCACAAATGTATTCAAGCTTAAAACCCCAGATCCAATTCCCACGAATGTGGGAAAAGCTCACTTTCAAGTACAAGATGAAGACCCATCCCTTTTTGGCTCTGGACAGTCTGCAGCACTTAGGAATGCAGCCCAGATGAGGGAGTCTTTTCTGGGAGATGTTCAGGGCAGATTACTGCCACTTCTCATCACTGTCACAGTCCAATGTGAAAAGTGTGGGGCCCGTTCTGGCCTGGAGCAGTGCTGCTGGACCTGCAGTGTGCTGGGAGGACTCGGTGTGCATGTGGATGGGGATGTTGGTAGGGAAGTGGGAAAAGATGCTGAGATGCATTGGCAGAACTTTATGGAAAATCATAAGTCAGTTCAATTCTTTTCAGACGTACAACGGCCAAAACGAAACAGAAAAACACTCCTGCTTTTTATGAACTTCCTTTTCCCAAGAAAATGTTATGACTTCCTTCTGCTCTCATGGCTGAGGGTGCTGAGGGTTGAGGCAGCTGCTGTCTGGACCAAGAGTGCTGAGTGAAGCCAACATGCCAGGGCAAGGACTGCTATTGTAGCAGGAGAGAGAGACAGACTCAGAACAGTGTACGAGGAATACAGAAAAAGCATTCTCATTGCATCTACATGGAGATATTCTCTCTCTGTTGTCCCCTGCTCCATCTCCCATTACTACTTCCGTTTGTTCCTGTTAAAACTTACGGTTTTTCAATGGAGAAAAAAATAATTTCTGGAAGGTCAGATTTAATTTTTAAAGTAACAGTAGCATGCTTTGTAGTTAGGCTTTCAAATATATCCATAGCCATTTAAAAATACGTAATCAGCAGCTTTATCTGTGGCACATAATCACCATTTAAACTACAATGGCTTCCTTTTAAGTGTTAAAGTTACTTACTACCTTAATTCCCTATTTCAACATGAGTTAGAGGATTTGGACTTGGAAGGCAGAACAAGCCATAGAAGCAGCTGAAAGCCAGAAAAAAAGATTCTGCTATCAGGCCAGTATCATCAGAAATTAGGAATAAGGGGAAGAATAAAAAGCATCTGTTCTCTATCTATTTCTCTGTCTAATCTGTTTGTTCTGTCTAGTCTACCCAACAAGTTTTTACATCACATTCTGTACTTCAGAATTGTTTTTGAATTGCCATTTTATAGCATCCTCCAGAAAGCACCAGCATCTCATTAAAAGATAAAAGTCCCATGCAATTTAAAGAGAAAGCAAACACTCATTTCAAATAATAAAGCCGTGTTTCATCTTCCATTGAACTGCAGGGGGCAGCCAAGAATTTGGGTAAAGTATTGCTACCTGGATTTATCTTGTCAGGCTTGCCCTGGTATTAATACTTATTTTTGATGCTAGCACACAAGTTGTGTTTTCATCTATGAATAAGTGAATTATAAGAAAAGAGAATCCACTGTAATACATTAATTCAGTCGAGTGTCATTTCTGAAAGGGTTCAACATTGGAGATTTCAAAGAGAGATGTAAGATATTGCCATAGTGGACAATTACAGAGTACTCCTACCCTCTGGGGGAATGCCTTTCTATCTTCAGACAGTGATTTATTTATACCTGGAAATACAAAAATTTGTAGCTTTTCCAAATAATTGTAATAACAATAATCCTGGCTAATGAAATGTTCCAGTGCTCTCATTTTCTAAGTGCCTAATGCTTTTTGAATCTTACACTGCTCCTGGCTGCACCCTCCTATCTCAGGAGTTTTATAGATTAGCTGTGTGTTGTGCAGAGAGAGAGAATATTTCCTTTCATCAGCTGGTCTTTCACCTTTGCAAATGCACCTTTGTCCTCTTCTGTAAGAGAGAATAATTGGGAGTGCCCAAATTGCCAGTTATTTTGTAAAGAACTATCACCTCCCTTCTCCATCTTGTTATGAAAGACACTCAATTTTTTAGTCTTCCTACGCCTCTAACTACTTTCACCATGTGTTTTGGAATCCTACTTATTTATGTGGTGTCTTTTAAGATACAGGAAGACAAGAGTTCAAGATAGTTTAGCTAGGGAAGGTGTAGCACTTGTTAAAGTAACAGTTTTTAATATTTTCAGCATTGTCCATGTGCCTTGTCATTGAGGCTTAATATTTTCAAGAAGAATGGCAGGTTCCTGAACTAATCATCTGTTTTCACTTGGTTTGATGAACTATATTGAACAAAATATTTTATCTTTATCAGTTATCTTGCAAGATTACTGTCCGCAAATGAGATTGATGAAGGAAACTAGTGTCTCTCATGTGAGTATGCATGCCCATAAGAAATCATGTCATTTTTTTAGACCTTTCAGATTTCAGTGCAATGTGTCTGGCCTGAAGACAGTGTTTGTTCTTACCTAGATAGCCTAGAAAGGACCAAGTAAAAGAGAAACAAATGGGTGAGGATGTGATGCTGGTAGCTTGTGCATAGTACAAACAGGGAGCAAAAGCCAGAGGGTCCCTGTAAGAGAGGAACAGGAAGGACAAGGGCAGAGTGAGATTTAAGCCCTTTCCATTTCATCCCTTGCAGCTCATAGAAACGTTTCTCAGTACGGCAAAGAACCTGATGCCTTAGTTTCAGGAGCTCAGGTTTAAAACAAAAAGGTTTGTTGGAAATGTAAATAATGGATTAGTCTGAGAAATTGGTTTAGGCACTTTGACAATCTCTCTGAAGTGTCTTTGACCCTTTCAAGGAGGAGCAGATTGGAGACATGAGATAAAGAAACATGGCTTTTGTTCACTTTTTTCTCTCACTTTTTCAATTCATACCCAAAGTCTTATTGTGCAAATGTACTGTTCAGGATCAAAGACTCCTCTCCAAGCAGAGAAAGTCCCTGGAGAGCGAGGCCTGAAGGCTAAGCCCACAGTGCTGCTGATGTTGGCTGTATTCTAGTCTAGTTGGGAAATCTAGTCATGCAGGACCCAGCACCTGGTGCAGTGTACTCTCTGTCCTTGCAAAACTTCGTTCTCTTTGCCAGCTCAGGTCCTGCTGGTGGCCATGGTCCATCAGGAGTTTATCCTCACCAGTGTCAGCTATCTGTAAGGCTCTTCTGTAATGCAACATTTCCTAATTACTTAAATTTCTCATAAATGCTCTACTCTGGCGTAAGGGTCAGAATTTATCTGAGAAGGGATAATGGATAGAATCACTTGAGGTCCCTGCTCTTTTCAGAGTATTTTTCCTCATATCTCATTTCTGGTATTTCCATCGATTTACAGGGTGATTCTAGGTAAACAGCGATTGGAAAGAAGCAATAGAAAGATGCTCAGTAAAACTTCAGAGATGATTTCCCCTGCAGGGATGACAGGAACAGCCATGAAAACAGCATACCTGTTTGCAGAGAGATCTCTCCTGCCTTGTGGTGCTTCTCTGCCTTTACTGCATCCCTTGTGGGATGCTGGATTGGCGTGCTAAGAAGGCTGCTGTTAACACAGCTTAAACACGACACCTCACAAACAGGAGTGCCCTTGATCCATCATTAAAAATGTCCTTGACACACTGTGGAATCAGAAGGAAGGTTTGTGATGCTAATTGCTGGCAGCACTGTTCTACCATGGAAGTTACACAGAAAGCCCCGAAACATTTTGTTTGTATATTTTGGAATTTTGGTGTAGGGGCTGGTTTGGTTTTGCCTTTTTTTTTTTTTTTTTTTTTAATACTTCCCTGAATATACTGTATGAGAGCTGAGAGAGTAGCTGAGAGATCCCAGGAAGGTTACTTTTTCCATCCCTGCAGTTTCTTTATTTCTTTAGGCTTTTTTTTTTAATTATTATTTTATTTTATCAAGAGGGCTGGTTTAGCTCACTCGATTGAGCGTGGTGCTGAAACACCACAGGTCACTAGTTCGATTCCCGTTCGGTCCTCATGTGTTGCCTGATCTAGTTGAGAGGCGTCCCTGCCCGTGACAGAGAGGTTGGATTAAATGATCTCTGAGGTCCCTTCCAGCCTAGGCCATTCTATAATTCTACGATTCTATGATCCGAACAGCAAATAATGTTAGTTTTTTTATGGTGGGGACTTCAGTCTAAGATGGTTTTAAGTGCTGAAAGGGTAATTACTACCTGAATTAAGTAGAAGGGGAATAGACCAAATTTCCTTTATTTTAACAAGCGTGTTGAAGGTGAGGGAGACAGAGAAGTCTGTCCATCCTCCAGACAAAACCTTTCCTTCCAAACCAGGAAAATAATATTAGAAATATATCAGAGAGCCTCAGAGGTTCAGGAGTAGTGAAACCCAGTTCCCTGCTGATCTCTCAGTGGAGATTTATCTACCAAAAGTTTGGGCCTTGGCCTTTCTCTGATCCTTTACCCACTGAATGAAGTTACTGTGCAGTTTGCCAGTTTGCTAGATCGTCCTCTCAGCTATATCTGTGGCCCATGTAATTGGGGAAAGTTTTCAAGTACTTCATAGCCTTTACACCTTCTGGGTGTCCATCTCTTCTATAGTAGTGGCACAAGCATGCCTGGAAAATTTCCATACTTGTTCACATCTTACTTATGTAGAATTTGGCTGTGCTCTGTAATAGTTCAGAAAATAAAGGCATGGAGGCATATGCCCTTGTTTAGTCCCTGCTGATGGGTTAGAAGTGGAGATTAATAGGATAGGAAATGTGTTTCTACTCTGCAGTCAGTAAAGGAAATTTACTGGAACTAAATTAATCACGAAAGAGACACAAAGAAGAGAATAGATTAGCGGGGAATTAACTCATTAATTAGATTCATACCAAAGTTCAGAAGAGGGTTTCCTTCAAGATAACAACTGAGTTCAAAGATCAGCAAGGGTTGGTCTTGAGGTGCACACTATTTTATTTCTGAACTCTGTCAGATTTTACTTTAGCTCCACATTTGCCTGGTTATAATGGTATATCAAAAAAGCTGCTGTAAGAAATGCAGCGCCTGGTGATACCCAGTCACAAAGTGCCCAAACTAGAGAAGCTGTTATCGGCTCATTCACATCACTAAGGTTGAGTTCATGGTGTTAACATAAGGGTGGGAGCCCTCTCTGTTGCGTCACCTTGCTATAGATAGAGATCAATTATAAGGATTGTAAGTAGCAACACCTTGTAGAGAGAGTTTTTTTCCAGCGTGAGAGTGAGCAGAAACCATGTGCAGATTTAAGGAAGGTAAAATGCTAGAATATGTCCTCCGTGCTGCACTTCTCAGGACTCCCAACTCACCCTCTTTATTCAAATTCACAGTGGCAGGGTGGGATGGAGGTAAGTTACTGCAGGTTTCTAAGGAAATGGGGTTTGGCTCCAGTCTCCTCACCATTCTAACGGGACACTTCTCTAGATGATCCTCTCTTGGGCTTGGCTGCAGCTTGGACCCAGGTTTAATTTAGGATCCGTGCATCAGTGTTCTTGTTAAATCACAGAATCACGGAATGGTAAAGCAAGATTTATACCGCCTGTCTGGCTCACTGTACTTTACCTCAAGCTTGCTTGCTGTGCAAGTGAAATGTCTCCCTTCATGTTGCCAGGTATGGATTCTCTGGTGAAGGAAACAGAAGAAAAGTCATTTTGCAGTTACTGCTGCAAAAAGGCCCTGCCAGCTCCCTGCACACTCTGCGTGGCGTTTGGAGTGAGACCCGCTGCTGTGCAGACGCCAGAAAGTCCCTGTTACCAAACTGTGCATTGTAACACATGCCACACTGCTGCACAACGGAGCTGGTGATGAGGGTGTTGAGACTGGTTTTTGTAACGGGTTCTTAATGAACTAACAAACCAGAGCTAAACACTAGTTGAAGTGAGAGTGAATCCATGTGAGAAAGGCCCCCTGCTTTCTGACTTACCCTTTCCCATCTCCCGTCTTCTGCTTTTGCTACCTCTCAGCATGAGCGCAATCAAAGCGTACTTGGGAACATCTGAGCTGTCTATTTGCCATTTAGGATTTTGTGGTTAGTGAAGTTTCTACATTGTTTATTTAGAGTTAAGTGTTCTGCTGGGTCTCTTATCGCTTTCTGTAAATAACAACTGTCCTCAGAATTCTTCAGGCTGATTACTGAGTCTGACAATCTCTGTGTTTTGAGTTGCTGAGCTGTATTAATCCCTAATATACTCTGGTCTGTGAATGGAAAAGCTAATGCATTGAGGATGTCACAAGAGGTAAAAGCCAAAGGACTTGCTCTTCCTGGACGTGTGAAGTACTTCGTTTGTGATGTGAATAAATCACCCAACAGCAACCGTGCATATTTCTGCTGTGCACAGTGTTAGAGGAATCTGCATTTGAATCCAACATGATAGAGATTTTATATCAGCTAATTCATTTATAGAAAAGACAAGATACACTTTACCTACCTGTAGTTTGTCATGGTAAAGTTTATTCCACTTAATGTTGGAGTTAATAGGGTGAGGGCATCAGAAATATACACAAAATAAAATTATGCCAAGGTCCTTCAGGCCCACCAAATTGGATTCATCAACTTTATTAACCATCTAAAAGTTAAGAATCTGGACACATCAGTCATCAAAAGCTTTCTTTACAGTCATTGAGAGCAATGTGTCCCATCTATTTCACACACCATTTGTAGGTTTCACTTCAATTTAGTAGCAGGATAATTATCTAGGGAAAGCCATCTCACCAGAGGGGTGAAGAGAAGAGAGGTGTAGTCCATGGCTGTAAGATGTTCTCCTTTTTACTTTAGAGTCTAAACTTCCTCCTCTCAGAGTGTGAAAGTTGGAAATGCATCTTCTCAAACCCTATTGAAAGACACCTACTAGCAGCCCTTGCTAAAGTGCAGATGGGAAAATGAAAGGAGATATCAGGTTCATGTATAAAATCCAATCCAGAGATTATGCTGCAATGATTCAGTCCTGTGTAATCCAAATCAGACTGATGAAATGTCAGCTTGTACTGTGGATGTGACCTAAGGCAATTGAAGACTTTACTGTGCTTTGGATCAGGACTATTAAGAATGCAGAATACATGTTCAGTGAGCAAAACATTTCTTCCTTCTGCTTTTAATACAGCAAAAATGCTTTGCTGCTTCTTTTGTTTCCTTCCTTCAGTCACAACAAAGGAATGTTGCAAGTGGTGCCGGAGAAACAAAGCCCAGAATAGAAAATGGATTTAGAGAGAAGAGATTAGGTAAAATTGGTAAGAAAAAGAATTCCCAGTACGGTGTTCCCAGCTCAGCCTTCTGAAGGGAAGCCTTCAGCTCCTGATCCATTATGATTCACTTGGCAACTCTGCCCAGAGTGGCTTCTCCCCTTCGTCTATGCTGCTATAAACTAATACCCAGTGATTACAGCCCTGCCAAGCCTGGTCACTGCTGATGCATTGTATACAGCTTTCATTAATCTATTTGTGCCTAACAGCTCATCAATGAAAGCTCATTCTGATTCCCTTCTTTCTGATCTTCTATGGACTTTTTGTGAGGAGGAGTGAGTTTGCAGGAAAGGAGTAACCTGTAATACGCCCTTGGTTTAGCTGTAGCATGAACAAGTTTTATTCAAGCTTTCCTTTAACACTGTACACTTTAATCAGCGCATGTTGATATAGACTTGCACTTCCTCATCTTTCTGACTTTTGACCTTACAGTGATTTGCTTTTAAGTCCTGTTGTCTCCAGTAGTGATTGATTTTCCTCATTTGGGTGCCATGTGCAATCTTACCAGTGGATCTAATTTCTGATATGCGACTATTCATGCTATAGTTGGTGGAAAGTGATGAAAGTCATCCCACACTGCTCTAGCAGACCTGACCTCTTACAGTCCTTCTGCTCCTTTACCTTGGCTCTGCCAGTTAGTATTATTGTTGTGGGGAAGGAACTTTTAGTTTCATTTGTGTTTGCGTGAAATCAGAGAAGTTAAGCGTTGGCAGGGATCTCCACAGGCCATCCGTTTCCTCCAGTGAGGATTAACTTTACCTGTATCATTCCTGATATGTCTCTCTAATCGATTCTTAAAGACCACTAATAATGGAATTACCAGACTCTCCAAATAATCTATTTCATTTTCTATTA
Source organism: Trogon surrucura (assembly GCA_020746105.1). NCBI lineage: Eukaryota > Metazoa > Chordata > Aves > Trogoniformes > Trogonidae > Trogon > Trogon surrucura. The sequence continues at coordinate 14,413,671 of CM036627.1, read as the reverse complement.
CCCTTATGTCTTCAAGGTATCTAGTCTAAGCCCTATCTTGCTACTGGAAGCCCTTACCAGTTATTTTTTACTCTGTCCAGCCAACACATAGGGAACTCATTATTGGCTTTTCAGTATGTGCTCTGGACCCTTTTCAGTTGGGCCAAGTCCTCTTTGAGTTGCTTTGCCCATACTGGAAGTAGAACGCTAGTGGAGATATTAATAGTGCTGGACCAGAAGAGAACGGATTAATTTATATGCCTTATCAGTTTACATTCTTTACACCCACCCAGTATTTGTTTGCATTTTTGTAACAGAAAGGAATGGATGGCTCATGTTCAGCCGCTAATCTTCAGTAATGCTTTTTTTTTTTATTCTCCATTAAAAAAGCTACCTTGTCATTGCTCCTCATTTGTGTGTTTGTAACATTGATTACTCCAGTCTAATTGTAATAACTCGTACTTGACCCTATTGAATTGCAATTGTTTTCTTCAGGCTACATCGCCAGTTTGTAAAAATGATTTTGAATTTTAATACAGTATCTTACTTTGGTGTCATCTCCAAATTGAATTAACATGCTTCCTATTTCATCTAAATCTTTAATGAATGTATTGAATTGTACCAAATCCTTGACTGAGTCCTGCAGAAGCTCATTCAATACACCTATCCATTTTGACACTGAAACCCTGGGAACTGCTCTCTGAATACAATTTTCTGAACACACTATGTATTTACTCAGTTGTAGTTCATCTGGACCACGCTGCTTGTTTACTCTGAGAATTTGAAATAGTTTCAAAAAACTTTACCATAGGTCAGCTTGATCACTGGGTATTCCCCTGATACCTTCTCAAAGAAGCAAACTAGAGTGGGTCATCATAATTTGTTACAGACAAAGCTGTGTTGACTGATGCTCACCTCTTCTTTTCTCCTAGGTACTTTCAGATTTTTTTTTTCTTTGTTCTGAGGAACTAGAGTTAAGCTGACAAGTCTATCGTTCACCATCTTCTTTTTTTGTCTTCAAAAGATAGTTACTACATTGTGTCAGTTATCTAGTTCATCACCAGTCCTTCCTAAATTCTAAAAAAATAGTCGTTAACAGGTTTGGGATTGATTGAGCCAGTTTCTTAGAGACGCAGAAGGAATATCGCATATTCAGCTCATTTGGAAAGATCTAAGCTGTGTAACTTCTCTAGCCTATTCCTTTTGTATTCTAGGCTTCCTTTACTCCTTTGTTATTTCTTAACAATGTTAATTCATCACAGCTGACCTTTTTATGAAAATTGATGAACAATCACTCTTATCAGCCTTATTGTCAATAGGTTTTCGTTCTCTAGAAAGTGGACTAACAATTTATGCTGCCTTTTACTACTAATAAACTAAAAGAGTTATATCCTTTGCTGTGTGATATTTTTGCCAATCTCATCTCACTTTGTGCCTTCATTTTTCAAGCTTTATTCCTAGCTGTTTCTTTCCTAGCTGTTCTTTCTGTTCTTTCATTAGTATTAGCCAATCTATTTTAATCCTTTCTTCAACCTGCTTTGTACATTTGCCATGCATTTGAAGTCAATTAAGACCTTGTCGTGTGACCAGTTTGCTTGTAACACTATGGCTATCTTTCTTTGTAATAATTAAAAAGAAATTTATGTCATTTTTCTCAGGAATGTACAGTTCTTAAGTCTTTTACAGAAAGAAAATTCTTAAGAATTTCCACCCACCTGTCTCCACTGAATTCTCTGCTCTGGATGATTTACATAAAGCTTTGTCTGATTGATCCTACTGTTCTGCTAGGCTTTGGTGGAGCTCTTCAATGGAAGCATCTGTCGTGATTTTGGAATTTATGTCGTCTTTCTCTTCTGATGCTGCTTGCAAGGAAAATGTGAATTTGTACTTTAATGCTAGAGAACTGCATGTCTTGTGCTGTGTTGACAAGGTCTTTAAAAGTGAGAAAATCTGCTAGATATCAGGGTTCATTGCCTCAAAGAGAAACAGAGTTCCTGTTCAGAGTCAGCTTTGGATGGAAATCATAGTCAGTGTCAGGGAAAGTTACAGTGTGAATAAAACCACATTATTCTGTTAAAGTGTAGCTCAAACACAGATTACAAATTTCATCATATGCTTGTTGTTACAACAAGCAAATCCTTTGTTTATTTTATTATCTAAAGAATTTTTCTCTATGTTTCATTCTGCGAGTTTTGTTTACCAATGTCTCTTCATTCTCTGAATGTATTGATGGGAGGTTTTGGTCGATTGAAGATATTAAAAGTAGGTTGGAGGTAAACTTCAATATATTGACACTCTTTTAGTCAGGCTGATGCTCTATAATAACCCAGAACTGTCCTACCGAATCATCTGATTATACCAGTTGGATGCCTGATGACTGTAAAGCCATGAAGATTTGCTTTCAGATCTCTTGCTGGGTGCCCTTGGTTTACCTTGTGGAATCTGGGGGATTCCAGGAAGTTCGATAGCCTTGACATTAGTCAGTGTCAGCAAATATTTTTTTTTTCCTTCTGACTGAATTGTAGGTAATTCTTTATTTCATTCAGTACTAACTGTTCTGTACCTCATGCTGGAGTGAGGGTTGTCAGCTACCCTATTAAGCTTTTTATTACATTATCCTATTAGTTCCATGCTGTAAACATTTAAAATTTTCTTCATTTGATTTTATTGATATTCTGCATTGCTCAGAGCCTAAACGTGACACATTCAAACGCAAGCAGCTTTATTGGCAGGCCCTCATGACTGATTTCGCTGGTGATACAGGATACAGTATTGCCACAGTGCGCATTTACTTACCATCCTTAATCATGATGCAAGTAATGTCAGCAAATCTATTTCCCATTTTAATCGGTATTTCAGAGGAAGTGCATGAACACCTTAACATATGAGTTTCTAATTCCCTTACTTGTTCATTGCGAAAACACTGTACAGCTTCTTATTCATATGCTACTCAAGGATTATCCTCTTGCCTACCTCCAAAGACCATTAGCCAACTTCTTTTCTATCCAATGATTGGTTTGTCCTCGTCAGACTTTTGTCCTAGGAGCTGTACATAAGTGTTCTGCTGAAGACATAGTTGCTGATGTCCTTCTCCACCAATTCTGGTGAAGATGGGGCTCAAGTCTAGAGCACCAAGTGTTTGGTCACTTTCTGAACATTCTGAGAACAGTTGTAGCAGTGAGACTTTTCTGCAGTGATGAGTTGGGGAGTATCCTGTGTTTGCAAAGCCTTTGCTGTCTCCAGTGAAGGCTTCTTACACTTCCTGTAAGAATTCTTTGTTTTAGCACACTCTTCGATTAAGAAATTTAAGCTTTTAAAAATTTCTTTTGCAAAGACTGCAGGCTTACTGGGATAGAACAGACAGCATCTCTGTGTATACATGTAGAAGTGGGTGTTTAGATGTGGGAGTGTGCATGCCTCAGTGTTTTGGAGCATATTATCAATTTTCCCTGGTGTTTATTATCTGAAGATTGAAATCTGTAGCTGCACACTGTTGAGTCTGCGTCTCCTTTAATTACAGCAACTTCTAGCTCATACTGATATATAGCTTGCTGAAAAGTGCATATCCCACAGGATAGAAAGCATGATGTGCAATTTTATGTGGCAGAACAGACAGCAATGAAAAATGAAGTCCAACCTCACCTGAGCTGGAGAAAGTATAGAGGAAGACTGAAAGAAGGTATGAGATTATATAACGAAGTATACAAGAGGGAGAAATTGAAAGCAAAAGGAAATATGGAAGTGGCTATACCTGCATTGACTTTGCTCCAGAATCTTTTGGTCTTCTGGACCAGATCTGTTCATAAGAGGGCTTAAAGGACAAACTGCTTGATAAATAGCATTCACGCAGGGTTTATACACTGGATTCCAAATTCCTTAGTAAAAATTCATAATTAACATCTCAGATTTATTCTCACAGAGCTCTGAGCAATTCACTGTGATTTTGTATCTCTTGGTTTTCATAAAAGTTTTGGGAACTAAGGCACTCAGTAACTTGGATCCTTGGTATTTAGCAGTATTCACCAATCATAGCTTTGCTGCCACGTAACAGCCAAATCTTGAGAGGTATGCGGGATCAGCTGACCACCTCTGGTTCCCCCAGACTACCCACACACAAAGTTGCCTTGTTTTCACTCAAATATGAACTTAAATATGATCATGTGCCACGTTAGGAAAGCACAACTTCACATGGAGCTCAGTTTGGCTTACATCGCTTGACATCTTTAGTTTAAAGCAGCTGTGTTTAAAACTGTGCAGCTGATTTCTGACGTACACCTCAAAGCTTTTGGCTACTTCACTTCCAGAATGGAAGAACAAATGTATTTAATTCATGCCATGTGGAGTAATGTTAATTTCAGTGGAGTTTTGTGACCCGGGGGCTTGTTCTTTCCAGTCATGCTGAGCACTTGCTATGTGGAACTGTACCTCACCTGCTTTGGTAGAAAGAACAAGAGGAGCTTCCACTGTTTCCAAACACCCTTGTCTACCTGAACTGATGGAAACTGTTCTGTGAATACAGATGTAGACTGCAGTGAACAGGAGGTGAAAGGGGCTGATCCGGAGCCCACTGAATATGATGAGCTTTTCTTTTGAATTCAGTGAGCTTTGCATCAGACCCCAAGTGCACAGTGTCTGTGAGAATGCAGTCTTGAACAAGGAAATTTCAATGCTTTAATTTTTTTTTTTTATCACATTTATATCTAATCATGTTTTGTATCTTCTTTTTTTATTGAGCAAAAGACACTCTGATGTCCTGCCTGCAATCTGGAGAATAATAATTATTTCTGAGATGCAACCTTTTAGCTGAATGTTAAGAGAGGGAAGAAAGTAGCAGGAAAAAAAGATAATTTTCTTGGGATCTTATTCTTTAGATCTTCAGGGAAGTAGTAGACACATTGGTAAGTTTCAGTGTTTTAAAGCAAAGAATAACCTTAGGAAAGACAGAGAGGAGAAAAGGAAGAAGAAAAGAAAGGAAAAAGAAAAGAATGGAAAAAGAAAAGAACAGGATTTTTTTTGCATGGATTTCTGTTATCTCTCCTCCATTGCTCCTCCTCTGCTCACGATAAGGTCTGGTCATTCAGTAAGGGTCAAGGTTAGATATGAAGTACTATTTAAACTTAGAGGTGCTCTTCTTAGATTGCAAGGTTCATCAGATATTCTGGGAAGAGAGTTTGTTTCACTTCACAACCGATGAATGAGATCCTCCACCTTGCATATGCTCCAAACTAATTTCGAGGATGAACTTTCACGTGGGTCACAGAGAGCTGCACAGGGCTTTGGGACTGAGCGCAGCATTAGGAGAAGACTGAAGCTGGGAAGTGAGATGAGACTGGAAAACACAGGAGAAAATAGAGCTGAAGACTGAGTACATTAGCACAGTTATTTGACAGCCCTAGACTAGAATTATGGTATGAACTCCAGATTCACACTGGCACATGCTGAGTATATTGAGGCATCATCTTGTCCCTGAAAGCAGTAACAGAAACTGTGATTCATTCTGAACCCTACGCTGTTGTTAGGGCTGTGTTCCCAGTGAGGGCACAAAGAACAGGTCCAATAGTGCTGAGAAACAAGGGCTTGATTGCCATTTTGAACTACTGTGTATTTAAGAACCTGCCTTCTGTGCCCAACACATGTGTTTTTGGAGGATCTGTATGAGAACTTAGATAAAATCTGAAACAAAAGCTTTGGGAAAACCCTGGAGACTGTGACTTGGAAGTTCCAGGAGCACTGGTTTCTGTTTTCTCTCGCTTTCTTTATACTACGTCAACAGTTTCCTGTTTGTAATGGTTTCTTCTTTTATGGTTTTGGCCTCTTCTTTTCCTCTGTTCCAGCCACGTTATATGAAGCCAAGGCTTTCTAATCCGCATTTGTAATACAAACCAAAGAGGAGATTAGTTTTAAAATGAGAATAGAAAACAGTACCTGGCTCCCTCAGATAAGCCTGAGACAAAGCCAGAACAGTGCTGATCTCTATGGAGTCCTGGTTATTGCATTGACTTCTGCTTGCCTTTTACCCCTGCATTAAAATATAGTTATAGTTCAGAAAAGTGGCAATAAAGATTACCTTGTGGGGTGTCGTATTCAGTCTCTGTCAATGACGCCCAAATCCAATTTCCGCACTTTACAAATCAAAGGATCGTTTTGTTCCTCACGTAGATATCTCTGACACCAGGAGTACTACCTTAGATCTTTTAGTCAAACTGGCTACTTTCTTAGCTGTCGTACCAGTAGAGAACATGAAACAAAAACCTCTAAGCAGAATTTTCTGTTCGTTGTGAGGCAACCGTTTTACTTATGTAAGAGTATCATGGCAGCTCCAACAAAGTTCAGTGGCTTTAATTAGCTCTGTCTCTCTTCCGTACAACATGATACAAGGGAAGTGGTGTATGCCTTTGAGCTTTTGGTTTAAAGAACTAAAACCAAAGAATGTATTTCCACTGCTTTGATGCTGCTAATGTCATCGTGCCCGGTATTTATCTACCCGTGTCCAGGGCTTTGCGTCATGACTATGGAGAGAAGAGCTAGCTAAATACTGCAGAGCATTTCCAACGAATGTGAGTTTGAATTTCTGTGTTTGGTGTTTGCATTCCTTCTGTCTTGCTTTCTGCCAGAATCCTGGCTAGGGGTGATCTGGGACAGAGGGAGGTGGAAGAACAGGTTATAGAACAGTCACAGCAAGGACCTGCAGAGCTTGCAGTTGTGTACATTGTTGATTTTGAAAACTGAGCTTCTCCAGCAATGAAACAGAGACACCCTTTGTGACTTAAGTGCATGTGGCAGAACACTGAAGAAAAATCGTCTTACATTGAGATTTTTGTGAGCAGAAAAGGAGTAAAGGTTGCAGAATAAGCTATTACTCATTGTAATTTTTCTAAGTATGCAAAGAGTCATTTCAGAAGAAATGGTTTAAATATGGAATGGTGATGGTGAGTGGCACTTGATAACAGCTTATGTTCAATATCCTGAAAAGTTATATATTAATGCATTGCCCTTATTTCCAAGTCATAAATGAAACCATGATGTTCTTCCTTCCCTGAGATTCTGAGGTTTACAAAGTGCTATTTAGTGACCTAAAATAATTTATTCTATCTTAACCAGTCATAAAGTTTTATTTCAGCTTTATAGAAGTATGTTCATGCCCTAACTCTGGTATAATTTTTTTTTTTTTTTAAGAATATGGATTATAGCCTATTTTGGGATTTTGGCACAGTTCAAATTCTTGAATAACTGTGATCCAAATTAAATTAGCTGAAGTTGATCAGTTTCCCAATTTAGCTAAATCACCTTTTAGTCCAACAGTGTTTGCATATGTAATCGCACTAAAACAAATCTTAGGCAGCAGATTCAGTTATGTGTTCTTAAATCAACTCAGCATCTCTCTTGGTGAATGCCAGGAAGGGATGTCCCCTCAGATGCAGAAGGGTAGAATGAAATGGTAGAATTAAATGTTTCTAGCCTGATCTTCAAAGGTGAGAGATTAGTGCAATTGGGAAAAGCAGACTAATGAGAAGGTGCACCCATCTGCCATCTTATTTGTTAGCGTCATTTTTTTTTTTTTGGGGGGGGGGAAGAATTAGACCAAGAAACATTAAGAATGTGTCTTTTCTAGGAAGAGGCTATGTCTTTTCAGCAATTCATTGGAGATACTTTGAAAGCCTCCCTGAATATGAAGTGTCAAGAGTTTGACATCTCTTAGTGTCAGCCATCCTAGAGCTTTCTTGTTCCTACCACGTGGAACTTCACTGAAAAATAATCAAAGCAAAGTAAAAAGCCTTTTTTCTTCCTACTGCCATTCTTTTCCACTTGGTATGTAGGGGGAAGGGATTTGGTGCCCTGAGATAACAAAACTGTGAAAACAGAAGCAAAGGAATAGAAACTGCCGGCCTTCATCCTGCGTAGCATTGCCCTACTCCAACAGAGCGCTTCTCTGGCTTTGCATTTTGCTCACGCTCGGAGCATATTGATGTTGAACTTTCTGTGAAATGAGACTGTAGTACCTTGTCTTCAAATTAGATTAAAGCTGCCATGCAAAACACTTTCTTAGGAGTCCTTTTAGGAGAAACAATAAAAGGAAAGCATCGCAGCAGTGGAGGGAAGAGGGAAATAGGGTCTCAGAGGAGGATGCCTGCAGAAAAGTAGGGGTGAAGTCATGCCCTTCCAGGAAAATATTCTGCTTCCTGCAGTGTGTTTTCAAAGTCCCGACTCTTCCAGGCTGCCAAGTGAGAGAGGACAACTATCCATTTTCAGGGACATAATCAAAACGTGACAAATCCTGTATTTTGTCACCTTTGAGGGCCATTTTCCAATCATGCTGCTGCTATATTTACTCACGATGACTAAATCCAGAGAGCAGAAAAATAGTGCAGCACTCATCCACAATTTGAACAAAGCTCGATTCAGTACCTGGGAACCTTATTTTACGGAGGCACTTGAGATTGATTCTTCAGTGTCAAAGGTAATGATTTGGCCAAATATGTAAGAAGACTATTGCCCTTTATGAAATTAGAAATTGCGTCTGTTTATATTCCACTCTGTATGGATACATCTAAATTTCAGAACCCTGATGATATACCAGTTCAGTGTTTGCACACTCATTTGTTTTCCATAAATCCATAAGTAACAGCTAGAAAGAAGCCATGTCTCTGAAGAGTGACTGATTCAGGAGGGTGATACAGGCAATACACCTGTCATGCAGCCTCCCTACAGCTTATGTTGTTAAGAGCTAAGAGAGAGTCTCAGCAAGCTGGAATGATTTTTGTTTTTCCTTTTGGGTAGCTGCTTTATCGTGCATGACAAAGACATGAATGAATATGGAAAGTCATGCTTCGAGTGCCAGGGAGCTTTTTGTCACATGATCTGTATGAATGTTTTGGCTGAAAAGAATCTGACTTATACAAGATTTAGGGCAAGAAAAAAAATAACACTAAAAACACCCCAAATACTTTTATTTCTACTTAAAAGTGTCATGGCTGTAAACTCTGCTTCTTGGGCCCTTCTACGTTCAAGACACACACACAGCCAACTGCAGGACAAAGTTGAGACGTTCCTTTTTACAGTAACATAGAGCTCCTGATTGAGGCTGTGAAAGGTCTTGCTCATTTAACATTACAGGTATCCCATTCTAGATCTCATGCACAAGAAAAGTGACAGAAAAATTCCACTTGTCAGAGGGAAGAAGTTGACACACTTGTGACTTTTAGTACAGTTGCGTTGGAGTGAGAGTAGGGATGGCAGAAATAGCCTTGACAAAGAAGGAGTATCAGGCAAAGTGCAGGTGACAGTGCAATTTATCACATGGCTGTAAAATGTATTAGCTGCCTATCACCCTCAGTTATGTAAAGCAAAGAGAGAGAGAATTGATTAAACTATGACCTCTTCTATCTACTGGCTGTCATTTTTGTTGTTGTGACAGAAGCTAGTGTCTAGTCATTAAACTCACAGACTTCCGAGTTTCAGATTTCAGCCCTAGATTAATACTTCATGTTGCGTGAGTCTTTCTCCTTCTGCTTCTCTTGGTGTGCATGGTGGAAGCTCTGTGTACATCGCTCTGGAGATAGCTGCCCACCCATCGCAGAGTAACGGTGGATTGCTCTACAGTGGCTCACTTGTATTTCTCTTTTGGCCTTGGAGTTGCTTCAGGATCTCTATCTGCCCCTCACAGCACAAAGGTCAGATTTCTTCTGAATGTGTTGACATCAAATCCCGTAGGGAGGAAAAGCATGTTGGTATCTTCTAATTTCCCAGTCCTAGGGCAATACAGGAAACTATCTTCAAAAGTTTAGTTATACAAAGAATTATGGGTGCCTCGATGACAAAAGAACTTGAAGTAGCAAATGATTTAGCACCACACTTAAAGGGAATTTTTACAGGTTTTTGTTATAGTCTCTGTTTCCATCTGGTTAGTCCAGATAAGGCTTTAAAACAAGCCCTTTTCCACAGAAGTTTGATACTTCCACCTCCTATTTGCTGTTTAGGGAGACGGATAGCTGTAAAGGCAAAACAAACTTTAAAATGGTAGCTGCTAATTATGAAAATTAATTAATGAAGTTGCACAGGCTCTTTAATCAATATAGATAACTACCTGACCTGAGTTAGTAACTGAGCTGCAGGCAGACTCTGTAAATGTTGCAATATTAATGTATTGCTTCTGTGGCAAGGATTTATGAGAGACGCTATAAACCTTTATAGTGCAAGGGTCCATCAGACCTTTGAGAATCGTTGTAGCATTTCAGTAGTCCAAGTGTATTCAGACTGAATACCAAAGGGTTGCCATTTAAGTGTCTATGTATATCTTTGTTCATCCCCATGCCAGGTTATCTAAGCATCTAATGCAAAAGGGCAAATGATCTCTGGATTATAAATATGGAATTACTTGGGACCCCTGGATTATCCAAAGGTACTGGAATGAGTATCTGAAGAGATAGGCTTAGTCAGCAAGGTTTACTGTTTAGGGACTAGGAACACATTTAATGAATTATCATCAGTTAGTAGAAAAATTATTTTCCTTAGAGGTTCATCATGGGATTCTGTCGTAGGTAACCTGATCTGAAAGCATCTCTCCTCAGCTGTTCTCTTAGTATCCTTTGTCTTTGGCTTAGAATAAAATTCTTTTCTGGAAGTGTGATCTTACCCTGATACAGGAGTCAGCTTCATCCTGCAAGCTTTCATACAGTGAAAGGAATATTTCTGGGGTAGGCACAAAATATCTGGGAAAGGATGACTACCCACGGTCTGGCAGAAGGCTGGTGTTGATCTTTGGTAATCTGATCCCACTGAAATAAAACATTACTGCTTGGTTCTGGAATGTCCTTACTGTTAACTTTGCTGAGACAAGGTGTGAGACATGGTGTGAACATGATCCTTCCCTGGCTTGTGCTCTCAACTTCTCTCCTGGACTATTAAGCAGGAGGAGCATGTTCACTTGGCTCCAGATGGTCTCAAAGAAGCTTCTACAGCTAGATCTGGGACTATCTGTGGTTACATTTTCTACTGGCTTGCATCTGAGAACTCAAGCCAGGGGGAGGAGTGAGGAATAGGTCCAGTGAAATATAAATAAAACACTATCAGGGTGAAGAATGGATCCCGCAGGTCCCCAGTGAAAAAAAAAAAAAAAAAAAAGCAATGTCAAGTTGCTCTTATTTGTGTCAACTATCAGTAGCCATGTAGGACCTTTCTGGTAGCTACGCAACAGAGGCCATGAAGACATCATGGCTGCACACACTATTTCTTTAGAGTTTTTTGTTTCTTATGGGAAAGCTGTAGGAATGGGTAGCCAGGTATCAGAGAAGCCAACAGTGGATTTCTTCTTCTTGTATTTCCTAGCAGCCAAAGTAGGGACTAGGATCTAGCCAAGTGAACATGAGTTAAAGAGGAAAAAAAGTTCTGTGAATTCAAATGAGCCCTGGAAACCTTACAAAAGCCCAGTATGCAATTTGGCAAGTTCAAAAAACCTTTGTGTCCCTGGGAGTCCCCAGCCAGTACCTAATAAATACAAGTCTCCTTATGTTGAGTACAGAATTCTGCCTGCTTTAGTTGCCTGGGTCTATTAGTCACCAAATTAAATTTTGTATAAGTAATAGTGAAGCACTTTCAGGTAGTTTTGTTCAGCAAATAATGAAGAGCAGCCTGAAAATCAACTTACTTATCCATTTATTCTGTGGATAAATGCCGGAGAAAGTCATAACAGCAATAACTGAGATTTATTTAGCTCCTTTCATTCGGAAGAATCCCAGAGGGCTTTTCTCACAGCATACAAAGAGATTGCTCACTCCCTGCTGAAATGCAACACTTGTGGGGTGGAACACAGCAACTGCTCTACTCCATCAAGAACGACATCAAATTTGTTAACAGGTGAAGAGAGAAGTAACAGTAGTATTTTATGTAGACAGAGTGTAATCTTCTTAACTGGAATTTAGCCAGAATCTTGGGTTTTAAAAGTTTTCTGCTTGCAAGAAAAGAGAAGGGTTATCAAGACCTTGATTTTATATCTTATCCAAATGACAGCTACATGTTGGGCACTGATTCAGTACAGACTAACAAGCAAGACCATCCTGTATTAATTACTAGTTCTTTACAGCACCTGGGTTTTCCTTAGAGGCCTTTCCGTCATCCAGGTTCAAACTTGCCTGGTTTATAAGAAATCATGAAGTCATACTCTGAAGGAATTGCAAGTACTGTTTTACTCTTCTTAATCAAAACTGGATTTTCTTTGCTTGTATTCTCTTGCCAAAACCTAAATTAGGTGCTTAGAAGATCTCTTTGGGAGCTTGAGAAGAGATACTGTATTTTAATATTTGACATGAACACAACACAGCCGATTACAACACATCCGCTGCTCCAGGATGACCAGTGTTGTGTTAGTGCAGGTGAGATCATCTGAAATAACCTCCTGCTTGGTGAAAGAGGGAGAGAGTACTTTGCGTGTGCCATCAAGTGTTATTCACGCACACATAGGCAGAACACAGGAGCATGCTTCCCCAGAGACTGGTGCTCTTGTGTCAAAGCTTTCCATGTCTGTACGTTACCTACCTTAGTGATTTTCATTGCTTTCTCAGGCTGCTAAGCTCTACTGCAAAATCATATTAAGAAAAATACCATTCTATATATAAGCATGTCTCTACCTAATAATTATGAGACAAGTAACTGAAGGTTAGGCTGGCGTCTTCTTCGAGCTCTAGAACTCAGAGCTGATACATAGCGGAAGCTGGCAGAAAAATTTCCTTTTTAAGTGACCTTCCAAACTCATAAGCAGTTGAGAGTCGCAACCATAGAACAGATAAATCAGGAGACAGTTTGAGAAAAACTGAGCAGTAAATTATTGTCAAACACAAGAACATCAATCATTCTGATTTGGCTTTAATAGCTCAACCTGTAGATCCAGGCTAGATAGAGACAAGAAAACCCAAGTGCCAGATCTAAAGCAGTAAGGCCAACCCTTGGGCTGGCTGTTTGATGGTCAATAGAAAGCTGTAAGCATCAGGTTGTTCTCTTCATTCCACTGCACTCCTTGTTTCTTAACGCCTTCTTCTCAGGATCTCTTTTTCCTGCCATATATTAGCAGACATATTCTAGCTACATAAATTAAGTGGTGGTTTGGAGTTCTGTATGTTTTTGTAAATTATAGGAAATGTTAATGAATTTGCTGTTAATGGTTGAACAAAACTTAATGAAAGTAGAGACAGCAGTGTTGATCACTAGATTCACTTAAAAAAATTCTTAGTGACAATGCTGTTTGTCTTCCCTGGTGACATTTGAATGCATTATCCAGTTACAACTAGACAGAAGGGGTGAAAAACTTATTAAGAGTCTAAAACCGTACTGAATACAGGTGTTAAAATAGAGCAGACACCCCATGTCACATCCCCACTGGTGAGAGCAATCAGAATTTGGCCACTAAGTGTCCTGCTTGCAGCAGCAGTAGGCTGACTAGGCAGTTGGCAAACCAGGATCAGTCAACCTACAAATTGTTGTGGACTTGCTCCAGTGCTTTGGTGTTCATGGAGGAATTGGCTGGGGAACTGGAGCTGCTGCAGAACAAGGGAAGTGGCTTTGATGAATCAGTAGGAACTTGGGCTTTGCTAGAACTGCTCCTTCTGAAATGTTTTTTAAAATCTTACCCATTTAGAAAATGCTACCAAAACTGCTTGACAATGATCATTTATGAAACTAATGGTCTGTTCTTGGTCTGGGCTCTCCCTCACATCCAATGGCTGGGAGCCAGCAACTCGTGCATTTTTCATGAAGTGCCAAAAGTAGTGGCTCTTACATCTTTGTGCTTTGGTTTTGCTCTCTGTAGAAATAGGAATAATAAATCCTCACCCTCCACAGTGAAGTCTTTTAAGAGTTCCCTCCAAAGAGATAACAGCAGAGTGCACAGTTTGTACCTGCTCAGCTCTAGCCATACCTGACTTTGCTCCATGCTGCACCAAGTTGATCCACAACTTTCCCAGGAGCAAAGTGATAAAGGACTGCTGCACCGAGATAAAAAAAAAGAAAGATCTGTTCCACAGGTAATAAAAAGAAGAGAAATAAAAATGCACATAGTGTTTCTGCTGGAGAGCCTGACTCAGCCGTCAGTGCATCTCAGCCCACTCCCAGCAGAAATCTGCTGACTGAAACAAAGACCTTTAATATCCTTGTAAGGCATATACAAACAGAAGGGCACCAGTAACTTCTGGACACAGTGTTTTCAGAAACCTCAGTAAGTAATTAGCAGTGCTTCACAAAGATTATACTCAAGGAATAATCTGTAGTCTGGATTTTTTACAAACTTCTCTGTAGAACCCAAGGCTGTAAGAAGACCTGATATGGAATCTTCAAGGATGGGGAAGGCAACACTGCATCATCTGTAAATTGATATAGATATACAATTTATGTAAGTGATAGCATAATACTTCTTTTCGAACCATGTGAAGGATATGTGATGACCAAAATACTTTCCAAGGACATGCTGGAAATCTAGACCAGGATTTACATAGAGCCTGTTGCATTTTTTTTTTTCATAAAGTTGATATTAGTCATCCCTGTCACAGCAGATTTTCTGGTTTATAGATTAGCCCTGTGGTTTTAATGATTACTGGCAACCCTGTGCAGCACACAGGTCTGAGGAAGCAATGCAGCCAGGTGGTTGAAATACATCCTTAAAAGATGCTGGGTGTAAGTACAGACTAGCTCCAATTTGTCATTTGTCAGCTGTCTAGGCCCCATTGCACAGTATCTAAAGAATGAAGTCAAAATATTTCTCACCATAATGGAGTAGCTATAAATGATGCCATAAATATCTAAGCAAACATGGGAATCACTTGCGCTCAGCTGTAGCTTGCATATGGGATATGACATATTGCTCTTCAAGAAAACTTAATTGAAACCGTTTTCCATGAGAAAACACAGCTTTAGTAAAATGGATCTTTTTCAGGAAATCACAGAAGTTTCCAAGAAACTGCCTAGAACAGATATTTTCTTGACGAAAATCCTCTTTGAAATTTCCTTTTTTAGGAAAAAAAGTTGATTTAATTTAATTTTCTATTACTTTTAGTATTCTTTCTCCATTTTTCATACAATTTCAGTATTAGTGATGTAGAATATGTCATATATTCTGAAATAGCTTTTTCAGGGGGAAGAAAATCACAGGAGTTGGGTGTTCTAATTTGGTGATATTCTAGAAATTTTGAGTTTTGACTAGCTCCCTTAAACCTTCACACAATTATACATGTCAAAGTAAGGCTTTCTTATATTACTTTTGCCTGCGAAATTTTGCTGGTGCAAATTACTCTCCCGTCATTTGACCTGTCGCTTGTAAATAACCTGAATTGTGGGCTCGTGCCATTCTGTGTCAGAACTGTTTCACCTGTTGTGTACAGACTGTAAATCCAAGAATTGCATTTTCTGGGCAACAGGGTAAAAGGCATAGAAGAGAATATAAAGCTTTTATTTATGGCATCGCCCAAAGACCAAACTGTCAACAGGGAAATAATACTTCTTTCTTATAAACACTATTATGCTGTAAGTGAAGTCAACAAGAGTTCGGCTGTTGGCCTCGGTGGGAGCAGGACTGGATGCAGGAAAGTGTATCATGTATTTCTTCTTTTCTACCCCTGCACACACAGCCTGCTGATACAGAGAGGGCTTTTGGTTGACTTGCACTAATATATGTTATTTGCAATGACTTAAATAGCTGGGCTTATTATTATTATGATAGGACCTGCAGACCCCAGTTAAGATTTGGGGACATCATAGTTTGACGTTGGATAAATACAAAGAGAAATGTGCCCCTCTGAATTCACGATTCACTGAAGCTCTGTGTGTGAAGCCCAAATCTTCTGCTGAACAATTTTGCATCTTTTATTTCAATCCATAATTATTAAAACAATGAGTATCTTCATGCAAAAAGGTTTCTTTGTTGCCTTCCTCCTAGACCTTCTCACTTATCCCTCAAGGCCAAGATAACCTTTTGGTCCACGTGAATTTTTGCGCTCCAGGGAAATCTGTGCACTTTCTGTTGTTTAAATCGTTCTCTCTCCTCCACGCATACACGTTCTTTTCTCTCTTGGATTTCATTCCGCTGTAGCATATTCTTAGTGCACAAGCCAGGGAGAATGAGAGGGACAAATGCCTTTGCAATTTGAGATTTATCAAAAGCTGTTCATTCTGAAATGATGGCAGGGGAAATTGCATCATCTGTATATCTGTCTGGGGAAGAGAAAGCAGACTGGGAAATATTTCTGCAGAATGATGGACTCTGGTGTCTGTGTCTGTTCCAATGAAAGAAAAAATGTGTGTGTGGAGAGTTAGGAGAATTAAAAAATATATGTGGGTACAAGTGACTACTTTTTGTCATCCATAGTTAAGGGGCTAACTAGGCCAGCTTTCTTTCTTCTGCTTTTGAAAATTCCGATAGATATGTTCAGTTGATCTCAAGAGGAAAATCAGAAGAAAAATCTACCTCTCTTATAAAATTGGTCTTCAATTATACCTCAGTATTGATCTTATGAAATCATTAGTCTCATGTCTGGTTTAAATAGATGCAGCTCCATGAGTTATTATGGAATTCCCTGGTTTCTCCCTGTTGAGGATCTGGATCCTTATTGTAGCCATGGCAGCTAAATCCCTGGCCATCATCTTTGGTGTCATTGTACTGGGTGTAATCCAGTGGGGAAAGCCAGGCTTTCTGCAGCCAACAAAAAGCTGGGGTGTCCCATACCCTGACAGAAGCCAGCAGAGGCTTGTCCCTCTGTCTTCATGGCACCAGTGAGTACAGCCAGCCTGGCTTTCCAGTCCATGCTCTCACCAGCTCCGTCTCCCCACTCATTTTTTCCTCCTTTCTCTGATGCCTCCTTAGGCACTGCTGTTCAATTTTACATTAATTTCTGAGAAACCTGCTATCAGCTCTTGTCAGAAGTCTATCATACCAGTAATGTAATATGGAGCTTGAATTCAAACCAACTCGATTAAGTTTACTCCATTGCAGTAGTGGTATAGTGACATTTGCAAATGGCATCTTTCACTTTAGTGAAATAATTTTTCACTAATGACTTTGCTGCAGTTCTAAAATACTCACGTAGTGAATAAAGAGATTTACATAACAAGACTGCTAAGATTTTATGTAGGACTGTATGATATTTGCAGTCATTTGGGAAGGAGCTTAAATAATCCATTTTTTTTCCTTTTTTTTTCTTTCTTTTTTTGGTACAAATCCAGGCTGCCATTAATGGAGTTGAAGGGAAAAAAGTTAGCAGGGCAGATTGAATAATCTTTGACTAAAGGAGATATCTTGCATTTCCCTCTAAAATGCCTGGCACTGATTGATATCAGAGATAGGATATGTATGGGTTTGATCTAGTATGTCATTTCCTACATTCCTGAGACACGTTATAACTCATACCTTGATGGTTTCCAGTCTAACTGCTGCCCACTCCTGACAGCACATCTCTGCCTCTCCATCTTCGCTGGCTCTGGCTTTTGTCTCACTCTTAACCACTACAGCACGTCAGGCCAGAAGAAAATCCACCCAAATGCAAGAAAGTAAATCTGCCAGCTGAGTGCACTGAGGTGTCGAAGTGCTGGATCCACTGAGTTTGGGAGGACCCAGTCTGAGACATGATCAATCTTTCTATTTAAAATAGAGGATGCCTAACTTACCAGCTTAGACTGAGCATCTGGCTTTAAGGTGCCAAATGGTTTACCAGGCAAAACAGTATGTGAACTGCAGTAAACTCCTTGCTAATGTGCTGATAGTTCCTCCTAGAGGGTAGAAACCTGTGGGAACTCCTTTTCTACTGAATCCCGTGATGAAAATCTCTTCCTCCAGCCTGGTATCACAGGGTAGTCACAGTGGTGGTTGACTGCAGCTCTTCCCTGATATCTCATGAACTCCTACAATTACACAGCTTCTGGGGTGTCAAGGATATCCCACACCTGCTCCTCTGAGGAGTGCAGCTCACCGAAGCAGGGCTTTTTGTGTATACAGTGTGCTGTCTTTATGCATCTCTTTCTAGAACTGAGCCTAATGTTGAGAAAGAAAACCTTAAAAATTATTAAAAGAAATATCCTCTCCACTTACTTTTTCCAGAAATGTCGTGTATCTTTTACTGGAAAGGGCCTAGCAGCAGGCATTGCGGTATTAGGGAAAATGAGGTGTAGAGCTATTTTTAAATCCACTGAAATAGCACCAGACAGATTCCATTTATAGGAACTTGTACTTGTCTTCTTCTGTGCCTTGAAAAGGATAATGATTTCTGTGAAGTAATGATCCTCTCATCATAAACAGGATCCCAAGTGCTGAACTTGGTGCCCTCCTTGATATTTCTATTAGGTTTTTTGAACTGTCTTCCCTCACTTCCTCTCCCCCTACCCTTTAAGCAAAGACATTGCAATATGTTTTTTTTTTTTATCCTCATCCTCTTTTTTTTTTTTTTTTGCTTCCTCATTATAAGAAAATTAGAAGCTGGAAAAAAACCCTCTTGCGCTGCTAAATTGTTACCGGCTAATAGAACTGCAGGAGCCATACATGGTGGGTTTTTTCCCCATAAATCAGCAGTGGAAGGAATGAGGTGGCAAGAGATGGAAGGGCAATGTTTAATCAGCTCGTGTAGGAAATCATTAGCTGCACACCCTCATTCCGTCGCTGGCTCATTCTTCATTCCCAATGGCTGCGTTGCCACCAGACCATTAACATTTTTCAATGACTTTCTAAACGCAGTGAAAAACCACAGAAGTAGTGAAATATCAGTGGATGTTATGGAAACAAAAGGCTGAAGGATGTGTCTATCTTTTGTTTGTTTGCTTTTTTCTTTTCCTTTCTTTATGTCTGTATGCACTCTCTCTCGATTAGAAATGTACCAAGTTAAAAGACAAGTGACCTGTAGCCTGGAAGGCTGTCTGTCCTCTTCACCAAATAAAAAAAAAGACAGAAGATTTAGTAGCGACACAGACAAGAATGAGATTTTTTATTAGATTTACAGTATGTTCTCATTTATGGTTTTGTCGATTTCATGGCCTTTTGCACAATCTGCCATTGTGATCCAATTTCTGCAAAACTGATCAGAGATTAAGTTTTTCACTTAAATGGTGCCAAAAAAAAAAAAAAGGGTCGCAATTTATTTGCTAAAAATTCAGGTCAAATGAAACTAGTGCTATTCAGCCAGTGTATCATAGCTCATAGGGGTCCTATAACTCAACTGTGTGTCTTGCTTGCAAAGTCTAAGACAAAACTTCATCTTCCACTGCCAGTTCTTTATTTGATCTGAAAGAAGCAAACTCGAGTGAGATGAAAACCTCACCCTAAGGAGTTGGTGTGATTTTTCTCCAGGACTGCAGTGGAGCTAGGCTTTCTGCTCTGTGTTGTTCATCTGCTTTCTTTTACTAGCCTCCCTTTGCACTAACTAGTGTGGTAATTTCCTAGATACTCATACGCACAGCCATGGAGAGTGTTTACATCTGTGGATGGGTGTCATCCATGTGATAACTTGCAGAGGTCTGTGATGAACTCCCTGTGTTTCTCACCTCATCACCTGTCCCTTACTCACCAGTCCACAGAGGCTCTGTGTAATCCAACCCTCTGTACATATTCCCACAGTTTCCATGGCTTGAAAAGCAAAAGATAGCTTTAAAAATTAGTTCCAGTGGATTTCCCAGAACTATATTTAATGCTTTTTGAATTATTTTTGGCTTTTATATTTTTTTTCCTGTAGCTTCTGGGGTAACTGTAGAACAGGCTATGGTTCAGTAGAGTACTTTTTGATTTCTTTTATATTCACGTGAGATGATCTGCTCACATGGATATTTGCAGCTTGTAAGAAATGTTCCCATGCCAAACTCCTGTTGCTTTCTAAACACAACATCTGTCACTTTCTGCCTGTACAGTTAATCACATTAACTGGTGCTCAGAATGACTGCCTCTGGCGTGGAATTTCCTACAGCAACCTGTAGCAGAGGAAAAAAGTGTCGGCAAAGGTGTGAGCTATATACTGATCAAGTTGGAAGCACTGTGAGTTTCTGTGAAATAATATAGCTTTAGGTGAAGACAAAATCTTTTGATCTTGAAGGACATCAGGTCCACAGTTTTG
Organism: Trogon surrucura; assembly: GCA_020746105.1. Classification (NCBI taxonomy): domain Eukaryota; kingdom Metazoa; phylum Chordata; class Aves; order Trogoniformes; family Trogonidae; genus Trogon; species Trogon surrucura. The sequence goes on along the minus strand of CM036627.1, from coordinate 14,393,626 downwards.
TGTTTTACTGGAAATGACTTTGAACAGTCTGTCCCCGTGCAGAAGGATCAGTTTAATCCCTGTTATGTGCTTCTTAACAACTGGTAGCATCGTTAATTCAAACTGCTGGATAACTGACTCAGCCTGCATTTGACAAGAAGAGTGTGTCCAGCTCTTCATCATGCATCCCTGTGAGTTTTCTTTGCTGCTTTCCCATCCCAGTCTGGTCATATCAGTAGGGGATGGTTTAAGGGTACTTCTGTAAGGAGGAGGCAGGATGCAGTAAGCTATGTGTGAGTTTGCATGACAGTGTTCTGATGTACCTCTAAGATTGTTACGGACTAATCTTTCTACCTCATATGAAGCCCATGACAAGGCTGTGTAGGAGAACTCACTGCTTCCTTAGCAGGCTGGCCAGTCAATGAGGGGAGAAAGGGACTTCCAATGGATGATTTGAATCTCAGATGAGATTAATTGCGTTCAGAGAGGATGTTGATATCAAAGTAACATAGGGTGAATAGGCTTCTAAATAGGATTCTAACACAGGGAGTGGGGGATAAAATCAAATCTGACTTCACAAATACTTCAAGGAAGTTTATTATGTTTTAAAAAGGGAGTAGCATGCCTTACAGAAAGTCCTCCTTTAACAAAGATATGTGACCTAATGCCTGTAGAGAAAAGCTTGAGTAGCAACCCCTTCCTCTTGTGAGGAGCACAGGTTGAAGATTCTTTCGAATGGATTCTGCCTGCTTCCCAGAAGGTAGCACACCACTTTGAGGCTAAAGTTTGACATATCTGTACAAGACATATTTTTTTTTTATCCATTTCATCTTTGAATTCAGAGACCGTTTTATTCAAGCATTAGCTGGCACTCCATCATACTCTGACTCCTTATAGTACCTGCAAAACCCAATGTGAAACAAAAAGCCAGGCTGATAAGTAGAGAATACACTTGAAGCAGTAACATCTCGTTTGTCAGACAGTGAAAGAAATACAGAGCAGAATGCTAAAAATGTGCCTGTACGTTAGCCCTGATACCTTTTGCTTAGGGGAACTGGAAGGGGTTTTTCAAGCAAGAGAAAAGGTAATAACAGCCTGTGCCTGGCTTTTATCAGCTGTTGCAAGAAGAGTCCTTCTGTCCTCAGGAACCCCTTGCCTAATTTTCATTATCTTGGTCCTGTGCTAGAAGTTGAGTGTGGGGTTCTATAGTAAAATACAATGGAATAAAACATTTGTGTGTAATAGATTAAAAAGCTGGTGGTAATAAAGGCTCAGAGAGCTACAGTCTGTAGTGCATATCTTAAATGAGAAAACCATAAATGGGAGAGGGAAAAGTCACTCTGAAATGACAAGAAAGATTGAGATGGTTCTGTAAGGAGAAATGGCTTTGCCAACCAAAATCTGGTCAGGAGAACTGGAGATGCAGTTGCAAAGATCCAAGTTCAGAGACATTAATTAAGACAGAACGTTAAATACTACAAAGTTGTGCTTGGCAACAGTAATTCAGACAATCAACTTATTTGGAGAGTCAGAAGAAAGTTAAAGCAGCAATGTTCTTAACTGATGAAAAGTAAGGGGGGTTTCATGCTCTGCAGTGTATAGGTCTGTACGCATTTAAAAGAGTGAAGTTTAACTACAGGTGTCATGTCTGTGCTGCCACAGTGACAATCACAGCGCTGTGCATGGAAATATGGCTTGATAAAAACATAGAGTCTAAACCACTTAATTCTGAAGGCAGATTGATGCAGGAGTTTAGGCATATGATATAAAGGTTTCCTCTTTCAGGCCATTGCTTTAAATGAAGCCTCTGTCATCTATGCCTAGAATGTGTTACCCTGCAGCAGCTCTTTGACCTACTTGAGGTTAATTGGTGGTTTCAATCCATCCCCCCTTACACGACTGTTCATATCCAACTGCCCTATTTCTAGTTGATCCCAGAGAATCTCTTTGGTTTTTACCTGGCTTTTTTCAATGCCTGTATTTTACAGAGATATAAGAGCTGCCGACTGGCATCAGACCAGGGGCACATCTGGTCTTCAGCAGCGTTTGCTGCTGTGGAAAATGGGCAGGGAAGAGAGATCTCATCTCTGCAGATGAGAGATGGCTGTCTCATCCTTAGGTTTCCTATAAAATGAGATTTGGACAAACACGCCAGTTACATACTGACACTCAGTCCAGATGCAAGTGAGCAGGAGCAGAAATCATAGATGGGTCATGTTTGCTGTTCTGTTGTTAGTAGATGCATCTGCAGCATCTTAGAGTTGTGAACTGGGACCCTGCTGTGTTCAGCAATGTGCAAACTTGAAATGGAAGAGCTGTTTCTTCCCCAAGGAGCTCACAGCTTATGGGTAAGGCAAGAGAGCAGATGAGTGGGTCCAAAAAGAGGAGAGAGGAAATGATTTGCCAATACTAATCAGCAAAATAGTCAGAAATTATAGCCTGTCATTTCGATATTTTTACAGGCAGCTCAGCAAATGGGAGTGTTAATGAGGGATTTGAAGGATGTTTGTGATAGCCTTGTAAGTCTAAGGAGTGTCTCAGAGATGCTTGAAAATCCAGCAAGCCTGAGATGGAGCTGGTGTTGTGTGGTGTTGGAGAAAATAACTGACCTCTTCCTCGTAAATAATAAGAAAAAGAGACAGAATGCCCTGGTATAAACAGAAAAGACTGGAAGCCATGAAGGGATGATGACTTTGCCACCTAAAAGCACAATTACTCAGTCTCACAAGGATATTGGAATCTATGTTGTTGCCATATGAAACTATAGCAGCATATTGAGAGATGGTAGCAAGGTATTGTTACTATTTCTTTCGGATTTAAGGATGACTATTCTGGTGCTTTTATTATTTTGTGGTTTGGTTTTTTCTCTCTTCGGTGAGAACTTTCTGCAGGGCACCGCCTGGGTCGTCAATATGTGTTCAGAGAGTATAACTAACATTGGTACAGAGGGTGTATCCCTTTCCATGGCAGCCTGTATCATGTGTGCTCAGGGACTCAAGCTGCTTGCCTGTTAATATTCAGATTCAGTTGAAAGGTTGCTTCTCACTTCAAGTCTTCAGTTGTTTGAAATGTCCTACTTGAGAAAAGAGAGAGGCACTCTTTTTGCACTTTATTACCTGAGCTCTGTTCAGTGGAGCCATTTGAGTTTCTGCAAAAAGCTGTCTCTATGAAAGGCCCTTGGCAATAGAAGAAATCCCCACCCTTGATCCAGAGTAGCTGGGATTATGATTTGCTGTTAGAATGCAAGGCACACCGTGCATCTGCTTGTGCAGACAGGACTACTCTTACGATGACTTTTATGCTTTGCTTGGGAGGACCTATACCCCTTTGGCTCTTGGGATGTGCTGCTGTTCTATTTTTGTTTTGATAACTGGAGTCAAGGGCAACCAGGTTTGTTTTTTTTTATTTAGTGGAGAAATCAAAATAAAACTCACTAAATGAACACCAGCTGTGGGCTACATTCTAGAAGGTCTAAAGAAGAGGCCATATAGAGGACGGTGGTGATTTCTGTGAGCGCTATACATTATTCAGGGCCATGGATCAGAACACTTGAGATTTGTAAGGCAGAAATCTCATATACAACTATCTGAAATTACTGTAACGGAAAAGATTTTTCACCTTTGTTTCAGTGAACCAAAAGTCTTTTTTTGACCTAAATTTGCCTGGATTGGCCTTGACTTAGAGGTCATTGCAGCTGATAAGAGCCTGATACTCCCACTGCCCTAAAAAAAAATGAAAATTTTTAGACTCACAAAAATCCCATTTGTTCAGGCTGATGGAGTGATGACCATGGAGCAGATTGTAATAAGTACTGAGATCTGTTGAAATTGCACTCAACAGCATTAAAGGAAATGTTCTCCTCCCACTGGAGGTCAGCAGTGAAATATTTTATCAGTTAAAGACAGTGGGGACATCTCTGCTGAATGTGACAAGCAGCAGGGCTTACCATTTTCCTGACAGCTTCCGATTAAAGTCAAGTTAGTTCAAACTTGGATTAACAAAATCATTTTGTCTTCCCTCTCCCTATCTCTTCCATTTTAAATTTTGTTTTTTCTTTTATTCAAAGCCACATTATATCTCTCCACTAGCATGTATAGTTAATTAGGAGTCTCAGGAAAGCAACCAACTCCCAAGGGAATTGCTGTGAAACTGCCTGGTGTTTCCTCCGTGGCTTTCAGCCTCTCTGGGTTCTTTTTAAGGAAGATCCTACCCCGTATGAAATTATTTTTATTTTATTTTTCCTTTCTTCCCTTCAAGTAACGTCTTTAGATGCGTGTTCCACTTGACTTCAGCAGGAGTCACATGATTCCAGTCATGATGTGGTTTTAGAATTATTTTTTTAATGACACCCTTAAAATACCTGCTCACTCCTTTCTCTCATCATATAACCAGCCACCTCTGGCATCCAAGAAGTCTGCATCTTAGAAGTAGGAAAGGAAATCTGCTATTCCATGAGAAAACCCCACCCTAAAACTAAACTCTTACTCTAAATCTAACAGGTTTTTTGTAGTTTCTAGCAAATATCTTGCTGCTGAAAGGCAAGGGCTTTCTAGGCAAGGAAACTGTATTGCCCAGGTTGCCACTTTGCAGCAGGGACACCAGCGGGGCCAGCAGTTCTGCTGTGGCCCAGGCTACTGCGAGCCCCTGGTCACCTCTGAGAACCAGCTCCCACTGCAAAGCAAAATTCATATTACCTGCTCAAGCAGTCAAGATATCACTGACCTGGCTGCGACACTGCCTTTCGTTCTGGTGGGAAGAAAATGAGTGTGACTTTGTACTGTGCTGGTGGGGAAGAGAGCAAATGCTTCCAGAATCCTGCGCTGGATTTTGAATCTGAGAAAGACAAAGTGAGCTGGGGCAGAATGCAAAGAGCTTTGTCAGTGTCCTGTGGATATTCATCACCCCACAGAGGATTTCAAGTGCTCACTGACTTTGCAAATGATTGCGAAGTTTGGGGCTTTTTCTGCTTTGCTCATGAGAAAATGGATTTTGTCTAGCAACTGTATGATATTGTGTGTCTGTACGTGGAATGCGCTGACTCAGGGTACCCAGTGCATCTTTTTGATTGACGGCCATCAGACTCAGCCTGGTCCTTGTGGCTGAAGACAAGTTTCCTTCTATTCAGTGTGGTAGTTTTCCTGGTGACCAGGCTATGGATGTATTTAAGGCTTGAACTCATTTTAGGAAGTCTACAGCTTTCTGCTCAAGATGTCTGACAGTAATGAATGAAAAATGGGACTCAGGGATTAAAAAGACAAGAACATGAACAGCAACATGACAGAGGCTGGCAGGTATATCCTGGCAGGAAAAAAAAAGAAAGAGGTGCTGTCAGAGTGGGTGGTGTTTGGCACTGGGATGTGGAAACTAGTCAGAATATATTGTCTGTCTCTTTAACAAGAGCTTCACCAATAAAAACACTAAGCAAACACCTCAGAACCACCCCAAGCCCTCCTCACAACCTGGTGAGGAACTGCATTTTTAAGGCAAAACCCAAGTCTTTTCATGCCTTGTGATACATTGCAAAATTAAAGGGCTTGCTGGCCCACATTTGTGAAAACTCGGAAAGCCTAAATCAGCTATTCGGCTCTCTATCTGGGTTAGAATAGAGCCAACTTCTAATTTAATAGGACAAACATACTCTGCCAGTCCTAGCTGCTGTGTTTGTATGAGTTTGCCCCTAAGTAATAGAGCCAGAAACAAGGGTCATTATGGAAATAAAAACTGCTTCATTCCAGCCTCTGTCTCTCAGTGGCAGAAGGTGAAATTCGTTTTTCTAATCCAGTTCTTGGTTTATAGAGATCCTGTATTGTAAGTTTTGCATGCACTAGTGGTAGTTTTGCAGGGCAGAAAATAAACAGTGTGAGGAGATGCATAAGAAAATAACTAGTTCTCTTCAGGAAAGTGAGGGTAACAAAATGCAGGCTTCCTACTTCAGAGGAGTTACAAGAAGCAAATAGCAGGGAATGTTCCATCAATTCCAGCTCTATTTTTCCAATTGCTGGCTGATCACTTTGAAGCAATTCAGCGTGAGACAAGCATTTTCATTGCGTAGTATTTCATGAGATTTTCAAATGGACCAGACTCCAGCAGTTTTTCCTTCTCGCACAACGCTGGGTAGGAAGCGAGCAATGAGCCTTTAAATTACACCTCTTCAGATGTGCCCTTATGCTATGCAAAAACTGTAATCAGACCTCAGTCAGTCTTAATGGCTCTGATGCCTGTGTTGGCAGTCTCCCATAATCCATCACCTCGCAGTTCCCTCTCAAAAATGTGTGGTTTAGGCGTTTTCCAGATAACTTAACCGTCTCTGCCTAAGAGAAGGAAACGCTGGTGTGACAAGATAATCACCGCTCAGTGATGAGCAGTTGCTGTTATGCTAAAGCACCGAATTCTGCGGTGTCTCTGGTGAGCCTGTTGCAGTCATTAGGTACAGGCATGTGTCTGTGAAGATGATTGGAGAGCTTGTAATGAAGAAACAAGCCGTTCTCAAACTCAGGGGTACTTTGTCCATTTTAAACTAAGGTTCCAACCAGCAAATCACAGTGCCCTTTTAACAGAGACTGTCTGCTATGCTGAGGGCAGTGAAGGACCATGACACATTCATAGCATCTCTTGATGCTAATGTCTCAGTCCTAGAATATGCTAGTGAGAGCACTCAAGCCTCCATTTTGTCATTGAAAGTAATTTCAAATCTCAGTGTGCATCGATACTAGATAAAGAGGTTTTATTGCTTCCAGAACTCTGGTTGATAGTGTAATTATGGAAAAAGCAAAGGAGATATGGTTTGTCAATACCAGCAACTATTTAGACAGAGAATAAGTGCTTTTCAGATTTACTACTGTTGTTTTGAGCAGACTTCTTACTTTGCATTTTGTCCCATTGCCCAGTCCACTCTCTTAATGCTCCCATGTTCTGCTCCCTACTTTCAAGAATCTGACTCTGGGAAGCTGAAAGGGGTAAGACAGGCAGTGCTTTCCCATGGCTGAACAATTATTTTGCTAGTCTACAAAGTGAATTATGGGAGGTTTCATGGTTTGAAACATTAGAGCTAAAACTGGAATCCTTGCACTTCAAGACAGTTGTCTCAGCTGCAGTCCAGGCCCAAATTAATATGAAATTTTTGCTGTTGTGTAGCTCTTGGGTGGGCTGTAGGAAATCGTCTGTCATTTTCCGATTGCTTCAAGCATACCAGTGTCTGCATTCACTGCTAACTGACATTTATGGGTTTAGAGAGTAGTACGGGTGAGTGTTGTTGGGACTTAAGGCTTGATTCTCAGCTGTGCTAAACCCCTGCCTACTCGTAGTACTGTGTCCCGGGGTTAGTTACAGTCTGACCAGAGCTCCTCTCAGCCAGCTGAAACATACCCTGAAGGGACATTTAATCAGGCTGGAGTGCACTTTTGCAGAGTCTCTGCTCCTCCCCTGTGAGCAGATATGTACTGAAAACCTGCCTCTTGGAAAGTATCGGATGTCTTCTTCAGCTCCAGGGAGAAGCTGTTCATGTGGAGGATGGATGCTCAGAGTAGGCAAAAGTGACAACTATAAATGCCCTCTTCAAGTGCAGGACAAATTTCAAGAGCTTTTTCCAAACAAGACTGGAAAAGAAAACTGCAGAATCAATGAAAGATTTCAAACATTTGGTCCTGTGGGCTTTGAAAAAGAGGTGAGATCCCTGATGCTATCAGTAAACAACAAAAAAACCCTACCAACTTGTTAATTCCGTAAAGCTTTAGCTGTTTGCTGTATAAACACATATAAAAGTGTTTCTGATTAGTGGTCCACCTGTAGCAAAGGAAGCTGCTGAAAGGTGTGGAGAATTTGGCACTCCAAAGAGTTCAATTGATTTCTACTGCTCCCTCAGGCCGAGGGTGTTTCACACAAGGTTGATGCAAGGGCATATCTATTGGCAGCTGGAACGTTTGTCTCTCCTCTGATGGTAGCCAGAATCCAGCACTGTCAGTTCAGTTGATATTAGACTTGCTACGTCTGTAGATCCATGTGTCGTATTGTCAATGGTCATTGACTTGCAATGTCCAGTTGTTGGGTATGAATAGGGAAGGCGAGGGTGGGGAGAGTCATCAGGCTTAGCTGAGATTGACTGGAAATATCCAACTGCAACTACCTCAAGTCAGTAAACAATAGACTCTTTATCAGCTATGGAAACAGAGCTGAAATTACCCCCAAAAACTCAAAGGTTATGTATCTGCACTAATGACAGCATCCTAAATGATTCCCTCTGGCCTCGTTACTGGGACTGAGAAGGCTCATGCTGAGCTTGCCTGAGCTTGGGTTAATTCAGTCAGGGCAGAATGAAGCCAAACTTCTCCAGCTGGGTGAAGCAGCAAGGAGGCGGGGAGCTACAGCTGGGGTGTAGGATGTGCCTACTGCTTCCTTTCATGGTTGAGCTCTTACAAGTGAAGTGCAGACTAGAAGTAAAGTGCCCTTCAGGGTGAGGGCTGACTTGGATCGGCAGTACCAGCAGGGAGGTGTTCCTATGAGAAAGAATAGCAACCGCTGCTGTAACAATAATACTACTATCTGGCTCTTTTAAAAATTCACCGCCTCTCTCCTCTAGGATGATCCCTAAAGCTGAGCTGAATTCCAAAACTGGAAGCAATCGTGCCTCAAGAAACAGCTAATACCGACAGAGTAAAACCACTTGGGAGAGATCATACAGCTAGAAATGTATTTTAAAAATCAGCGCTTGTTATAAGGTGTTTTGTTTCATTACTGAGATGTTGGGCATTTTTCCTGTTGTTTATGAAGGTGAAGAAAAGCGGTGATATTGCTGCTCAGAGGCCACAGCAGTTTTCTACCTCACAGTTCTGAATGGCAACTTCTTCTAGGGCCAGGCCTCCACAGAGCTCTTCTCAGCTCTGTTTCTCCTCAGTATAAACTTAGATATTTCCAGTCGTTCTCATCACAGCCTTTTCATGTAGTTCTGCTAATGCAGAAGCAAATAAAAATCCACGTGGGAATACCCTCAGACTGGCAAACTTACTCTCCCTCTGACTCCACAGGTGAAAGAGAGATGCAGTAGCCTGCTGTGCCACCTGGCCTCGGCTACGAATCAGATGTTTGTGTAACAGTCTGTAATGCACACATGCTCATGTGCCTTGAAGCTGTGAGAGCAGTGAAAGGAGGGAAAACTGGTAGCCTCCAATACCAACAGTGCTATCCTTTTTCTCTCTTTCTCCTTACGTCTTCATATGCCAGAAACTGCTTATCCCTGAGGCATCTTGACTTGCCCGCTTCAATAAATAAAAAATGTGCCAGGCAGTTACAACAGTGCTAATTGCTGATAGCTCTCTATTGATCCATCCATTTGGCAGCTCTGATTACAGTGATACTTCCATCTAGTCACAGCTGTGGTAGCTAAAAAAAAAGAGCCTGGGCTCAAAGCTTTGAAAGGGTGTAGCGTTCTCGAGCTTTCCAGCCATTCTCCTGGGCAAGTGCTTTACTTCAGTGCTTGAGGGGGATTTTGCAGTGGGGTGTCAGGTGCAGGCTCTTGGGAAGGGACTTCTGGTTTTGTGAAACTCTACTTGTGTACAGAGCAGAAACAACAGGCGTGGAGATACTGATAGCAGCCCCACCGGAGTGAAGTCTTCCATGAACTGGACTGAAACCATGAACCTTTTACTGTCCAGCTGCTTATGCATTCCTCACTGCAGAGAGTTGGCTGATCTGACAGAGATCAGCTTCCTAATAAAGACCTGGAAATCCATGAAGGGCCCTGCAAACAGCAAATTGCAGCTACTATGTGGCTGCACATTGGAGAAGGTTCTTAGCTTACTCCAGGGGAAGCTGTTGTAGCAGCTGGAATGGAAGGACATGTTCTGAAATATTTTGAAGGTGTCATGATGATTTATAGATATTAAAAGTGACTGTTTGGCTCATGTATACTTGACTACTTGGGCACTATCTGACATTCAATGTGTGCTCAAACATTCCTCTGCTGATCTCTTCCTGTTGCTTTTCTCCACAGCACTGATGGGTCCCTTGGTTGCTGTTGGCCTAAGGTCTGAACAAAGATGTTCTTGTTTCAAACACAGATAGATTATGTTTTGCCCTAGGGGCCTGGAATACATAACTAGAGCTGGTTGACATTAGCAGAATGGGAAAATGGCCTTTTTAGAAAATGAATATTTTTGTTAGGCTGGAAAAGGTTGTTTGCTTTATTTTTTTTTCAAAATGTGTTGGGTTTTAATTTTTTATGGAGATTTTAAGCAATTCACCTAGTTCATTTCTTGTCTGTAATTTTTGTTTGATATCTCCATGTTGCCTTGGAAATCCATCTGCAATTTGGGTTATTTTTCTTTGTCCGTATGTTCTATTGTTGGACAGTTTTCTTTTTCCCTGCCGTGTGTATAAGACTATGTTGTCATTATGCTGCTTCCTTCTCTTTTGCCCTTTCTTTTTCCTTCATGAAAGCTCTCTCTTTTTTTCCTTTCTGGTTATTTACCTTTTCAGCCTTTTCATATTGGCTTGCTAGACAGCTGTTGTATTTTTTCCTACCTCCTTTATGTTCAGCCATTGTACTTCACTGGTCTTCGTGTCACACCTTTAGCCATTTGCCACACCTTTCTACTTCTGGTTCTTCAAGTCACTTTCCTTTCTGAGTGTCTGAGAGTGGTCACTATTCTTTTCTTACTCAAGTATTAAACTCTTCCAAGCAACAACTTTATTTTAAAATCTGTGATGAAAAAGGCAATTAAGATCCTGTAGGGAAAAAAAGAAGAAAGAAAAAAAAAGAGAAAAGAACAAAAAGAAACAAAACCCAGAAATCTCAGGCTCTGCTCGAAATGACAATTATGACAATTCACAGTTACTTTTTAAATGCTTATGGCTGTTAAGTGTAGACTGCCCTGGGAGATAGAATCCCAGAGCTGACTGAGAAAAATGAAAGGCAAAGACTGAGTGAACAGAATTGTTTAAAACCTCTGCAGAAAGTGGTGGAAAGAAACCCACCAAATTTGAAAATAAAACTTTTTTTTTTATTCCCTGTTGATCGATAAAGCATCTTCACATGCTGAAACTGTATATGACTTAATGAGACACATTCAGAAGTCACTCTGACTGAACTTAATGAGTTCAGGTCTGTTAATTTCTCTGGCTTTCTCAACATATTAGTGGGATGTATTTTGAAGTCAGATTCTCTCCCACTGACTACCTTCTAGCTTACACCTACATACTGGTTACCATTATGTTTTACCTGGATAAAAAGCTAAGTTACTGCTGGTGGACCAGTTAATGTAAGCTAAAAAGGAGCTGGAAGTAGAAACCCTTCTCCTGGCACAGCTGGTTCTGAGAAGTGATCTCTGTTTTAGGCTTCTGCTTTAATTTTGCTTCCAAATTTAGGGCCAGATATTCGTAGGTATAGGTGCCTAGAGATGTGACTTAGAAAGATATTCAAATTACTGCCATTCCTAGTTTACAGGGGCCAGAAAATGGTAGAAGAGCGAAGAAGATAAAGGGTAAAGAGTGCAGAGCAGAGAAACAAAGTCTACCACCCTGTAAATTATTCACACGTGCCAGCTGGTAATTACTTATAATGAACGTCTATAAAGCACTTTGATATGCTCAGATGAGCAGTACTAGAAAGTGTGTCCGCTGTTTAGATCTAAGGGATAAGACACTAGTAGAAAGGCAAGAACTACCCATATAATTATACTCTTATGATATGTTGGCTCACTGGTGCTGCACCTAAATGTGTTATTAAAGAACCAGATTACTTTTTTTCAGAGTGGGAACTTCAGAGGCAATAATCTAATGATGATTCAGGTTAAGGAGTAATGTGGAGCACTGACAATTTCTGGCAGTCTTGCCAAATGTGGGATTTGAGCCCTTTCTTTCCCAAAGCGGTGATGTCATCATTATCCTTGAATGCATCTGTCCAGCTGTAAGACACAGCCCATCATGCCAATGATCAAGCAATCCGTACCTTGCATTTACCTGTGATCTCCCTGTGATATGAATTTTGCAGTGTGCTTAATTAGATTTTTGACCTACTGATTTGTAACAAGATCTCTTACTGAAATAGCTTTTTACTGATGTGTCAGTAGCATCCTGAGCTGCACCCTTGACTGTTTGATGCTTCCCATATGTGAAGCATGTTCCCAATCCCCTGCATTACTTGTCTTTGGAATGGGGCCCCATGGAAATTTATTCTGCAATGTTCATTCCTAATCTTTGGGAGTATCCACGTTTTGCTTCCCATCCGGTGTCTCTCTGTTACTGAAGAAGTACCTTCTTCACCTGTGCAGGGTGTTGATGGCATCTGTTCAGGATCCACTAGTCAGTTCAGAAAAGTTGACTGTGGCCCAGGTGAACCAGAAGAACCCATTACAAGCTGAATTGGCTTAAAAATTTGTGCTCTATCAGATTAAGAGAAAATAAGTTAGTTTAATAGGGGTTTAGACAAATTAAGATTAGTCTTATTCTGCATAATTATAGCTGTTCCTCTTACCTTTCTTTGTATAAGAAATAAAAATCAAAATAGAAAGGCAATGGCGGAATAGATGGAGGAAGGGAGGAAGAGACTTATTAAAATAGAGCTCTTCCCGTTATAGATATTTAAGTTAGGTCTTTTTGCAGCAGCAGTTGAAGGCTGGTGACATTTGAGAGTTCAAGTTAAGTCAAAGACCAGTTGGAGATTAGTATCAAGGAACATTTTTTTAAGAAATGGTCCACAACAGGCCAAAGGTAGCCAAAAAAAAAGTCTTTCCTTCATACATGCTTATCACTTGAGAAAGAAATAAAACTTTCATGGTTAGGGTGTCTTTATGTTTTATTCTCAAAATGACCTGTGTATTCATTGTATCACAGCTTCAAAGGGGACTCTTTTCTCCAGCAAAGATCATGGTGGAACTTTAAAGTTTCTGTCTTGGGGCAAAACTGCTCCAAGAAAAGGAAAGGTTAAAAAAAAAAAAAAAAGGGAAAAAAAAAGAAATGAGAATGTTAAAGAAGTGCTGTAGTTTTCTTATCCTCAGAGGTTGAGGCATCCTTCTGTGAGTTAAATGTGTATTAAAAATAAATTATAATATAAAAAGTGACACAGAGGTATAGTACACATATAGCCATTTGAAAAAAATGTCATTTCTGACCCATCTCCACATGGAGAAAAGTCAATTTCTGTACATCTGTCATTTTCAAAGATTGCCAGATTGTGCAACCCATGGGAGTAGTTCCATTGGACTTGCTGGGACTGCTTAGGTAAAAAAAAAAACCGTGCAGCAGCTGCATGGCTTGACCCTAAGTGAGCTCTGTGTACTTAAAACCATATAGATAAGTCTCAGGCAGGAGGGAAACATCATATGCTATGGGACCTTATGCCATCCAGCACTGCCAGCTGGAATTCATCCCAAAGGACAAACAAACTGCTGGGGTAGTGCTAGGTATCAAGAAGGTCAGAGAAACCTGCTGGGAGGTGCCGCCAGAGGACTGGGTCCCCGAAACAGTGGTCACTGTTTGGCCAATGCAAATCATTCTGTTGTTCCGGCTGGATGCTATTTAATTAAAGTGCCAGCATGCTTAGGGTTGGGAGATCTGTGCTTGAAAGGGGCATGAGAATGGAGCTGCTGTTTCCTTTCCCGGATAGCTTAGGGATGCAGGTGTTCCGTGCCGTACAGTGCTCTGCTCCCTTCTCCTGCATGACCTCCAGCATGTCCCTAAGTCTCTTTGTTCACAGTCCGTACAATTGGGAGAAAAACTCTTCTGTACCTTCTCAGGCTATTGTGATGATGAATATGTTACTGATTGTAATGAACTCGCAAACTGGAACTGTGGGAGCCGTATGAGTGTCTGAGATAAGTAACACGAAGCACATAGGAAAGGGCAGTGCACTAAAGCTTTCATTGGCAGAACTGCATCTTTTGCGTCCTGCTGAGCTTTACCTGCTGCTGATCACAATGAACAACTTAGCCCTGAAGCAGGAGGATTGATATTCTTTGTATTTTATTTTTATCTGAGCTGGTGGAACGCAAAATGCTATCTTACCTCTTCTTAGTAGTGTCTAATCCTTCCTGGGCTCTGTCTGAGCTCTTTGTCCATGGAATACCATGTGGGAGTGAGATCCACAGGTTAATTACATGCTAAATAGTGTTTCATTTTTGCCTGTTTTCAATAGGTGGCTCTTAATTGCAAATTGCCCTCCAGGTCTTGTGTTATGGGAAAGAGTAGAGAGAAAGAGAACAAGTAATTGTCCTTCTAGACATTATCTACAGTGCGCTCTCATATATCTACTCTCCCCCTTTTACTTTCTACCCCTCATCATCCCAAAGCTTTTCATTTTCCCTCTAATGGATTACTTTCTTCCCCTTGTATAATAATGCAATCTGCTTCTGCTGCCCTCCACTGTGTCTCTTTCTGCTTGGCCTTTTTAGTGGCTAAACCTGAGCACATTATTCCAGCAGAGTATGAAACCTACTTTTACACTGGATGGCAGAACGTTATCTGTACAACCATCTTGTCTCTTTTTTGTATTCTTTTATTTGGGGTTTTGGTTGGTGTTGCAATCTGCAGGAGCTGCTGGAGAAATGGGAGTGATTTCTCAGGGAAGGAGAGAGATGTAGTGGCAATCTGGGCCATGCTGGGAAAGTGATGCCTGGATCACCAGATGTCACGGGTCTTCGGGAGACACGTTTGGTGAACTTTTGGGTGACTACAAAGACACTGGAGCTCACTGGTGGTCTTTGTGGCAGGATGCAAGCCAGCAGAGCAGTGTCTGAATCTGGTCAGCTTATGCAAAAGATGCAAAACTCTAAAAATATGTTGACAGTTTATGGATGTTATTAAAAAGAGAAAAGAATTAAGCTTTATCTTCTTTGGAGATTAAACAGCTCTCTGGTCTGTAGAAATAAATCCTGAAAACATTTCTGATGATAAGAAGGGATTGAAATTTGCTGTTTCCTTTTACAAAGAAAAGCAAATGTGCTTAAGAAGGGCTGCACTGGATAATGCCCATTGGAAATTGGTGATCCATGTCAGCTCCATCCCTCCTGAATGTGTGCCTGGCCTGGCCTCCTAGAAGTCTGTAGGGCTGCCAGCAAACTTGTAAAGTAATACTATTTTTGTGGGTACGTCTTTCACTTTGTCAGGTGAACAACCACATAGATCTCACTCATCATGGCATGCATGATTCAGCATTGCAGTTTGATGACTCTACATCCCTTCAGAAAATCATGCATTGATATGAGCACTGTAATCCTATCATGCAGAGTTACGTTACTCTATGAAAATGGTGACTCAAATGCACTGGCTCCATTATAGTTCAAAGCATTTTCCCCCAGGAAAAGAATCTAGATTAGATTTTCCTGTTCTGACTGTCTTCTCTACCGTAATTTATAAATAAGACGCTGCCATGCTTCATTAAATTCCCCCAATCCATTGCAAAGCATATGATGGAATTTTATGAGGATCTATAAAGGTGTATTTATGATCAGATCTTCTGCTGATATATATCAAAATGGTTTGTATTATGTTTGTAGGGCTGTGCTGTTTAATACGCTGGAACACCTTGCTTTTGTTATTCAGACTATCCTAAACATAGACACTGTTAGCTACTCTGCTTTTCTTTGTAGCGCTTGGTAATAGTGTGTGATTCTCACCCTCCACAGTTTCTGAGAGTTATGAAAAACTAGAAAAAAAGCACATATAATGCCATGCCCTGGAGGGATTATAGAAAGAGAGGGAGGAGAGATATGAGGAACTGAAGCTGTGTTGTCTAGAAAAGAGAGAACTTGAGGAGGGGTATGATCGAAGCCTGTAAACACCTTCCAGGGAACAATGCAAGTGTTTTGTGCAAGAGTATTATTTGCTCTCTAAATGCAGTAGCACAAGCAACAATGGCTTGGATGAATGAAAGAAAAATCTGAGTTAGTTAGAAAAGGTTTTCCATAATGGCAGGTAGGATGTCAACACTACGAAGTGGGCATATGTACAGCATCTTGTCACATAGCGGAATTTGTCATAACGTGTCTGCTGGATGGGAGTACTGACAGTCTTGAACCCAGATGTATAAACTTTGGTTCTCATCTCATATTTAAATACTAAGCATGAAGGTGACAACTCTCATGCTTAATATATTTTAAAAATAAATAAATAAATGAAGAGTTCAAGAATCAATTGCTGTCCCTGTCTGTAGGCACACTTCCTCTGAAAGCTTGGCTCCAGTGGAATTCTATCAGCAGTCAATAGGCAGCTGGAGAGCTGAAAAGTGGCAAAATCATTTGATTTTTAAAGACAAAAGGTGATTTCTTCCTGTGATCTGAAGGCAGAAAGTACTATTTCCCTATTAGAACTGTAGAAGATAGTCTTCCACCAGCTCATGATTTTTGAGGGCATATTTGTTTGATTACATTGAGCAGAAGTTTTGCAATTGCAGCCATAGGAATGCTGCTTGGAGAAGTTGACATGTTGACCTTTAAAACACTAAGAATTTTGACATAATCCCAGCTTCACCTCATCAAGGCAGTCAGTCTGTGCTCATTTTTGAACCATGTTTGACATGTTATAGGCAGAACTCTTGGCCAAAAGATCCATCAGAGAGTGATGTTTTACAGGAGCCAGGCAGGCGTTAGAGAATGACCTCAAAAGAGTAACGCTCCAGTCTGGGGAGATGTGGGGTCACCTTCAGCAGAAATGCAGTGCTGTGAAACAAAGCATAAATCAATAAACATGGCCAAGGTCTTGAAATCAAAAGTGAAAGGCAGTGTAAACATATCCCACTGCGATCTCTGGGGGAGCTGGAGGAGTGTTAGAGATTTCAGAAAGACTGGTGAGGTCACCTGGAAAGCAACAGCAGAGTTGGGGGACTCCAGAAATGGATCTTGGCATTGGCTGTCTCCTAAACTATTTGTTTTCCTAGGATCTTGAAATAGAGAAGCCAGGTATAGTCCAGGGTGTGTAAATGATCTGAGAGCCCCAGAGATCTGTCACAGTGCTATAGTTTCATCTTTAAGTGCTCAATATATACTCCCCAGGTATCTCAGAATTGTCCTGGTGCCTGTCCAACCTCACAGGATCCTTTGCGTGTACCCGTTATGATCTGGCTATGTGAACAAGTTTCTGCCAAGTGAATTTTCAGCGTAAGTGTGTCAAGGTGCTGCCAGTGTGCATCCTCTTATCCTCGATGAGCATAAGGTAGCTTGTTCCCACCTACTCTTGTAAAGTCAGAAGAAATTGAAGGCTTGAAATAAGCTCCTTTGCAGGAAGTGAGATCAGATGAATTTTGTGGCATAGGAGGCTTTTGGGAGCTTACTTTGAGAACCCTGTTGATATTATTCAGAATAACAGGGCTAAGAATTCAGAAAGCACCTTGAAAATATCACACCTCAAGGCAGCCTGGAGGCAGTGAGTTTTCCACTCAGTGAAACGCTGGGAAGGCTATTTCCAGATGGAAATGAGTCAACCTATTTTTTTTACCTCTCATCTGATCTTTCAGGAAGTATTGATGAGTCCAGAGTATGGATTGCTTAATGCAGCTCTTCATTTTACCATGGCAAAGGAGTACATTCACCCTCACTTCAGGCTTAAAAAATGCAACATTCCTCTAAACTGTCCCTGGAGCTAGTATTCAACTTCTAAACTCCCACATTGCTCTCACAGTTTAGAAGCTGCAGTCTTTAAATCAGGTTTGGTTTTTTGATTTCCTCCATTGACATGGGTTAGTTGACAGACAAGCCTCCACTCAGGTTACGAGTGGCAAAGTAAGTTAGTGATAAATAAATAATGGATTTATATATATTAAGAACAAGATTTGGAAGTTGCAGGTGTCTTACAGAATAAAAAAAATAAATAAATAAAGGCAGAGGGAGCAAGCTAGTCCACAGATGAGGCAGCTGGCAGAGTTGCTCGATATGTCTCCAACAAGTTCAAAAGCTGTTCGCAAACAGCTCAGATCTTGCTTGTTTGTAATAAGTTGCATTTCTGCTTGCTGCAGAAATTTATGAGAGACAGGAATTTTGCCTGAAACTGCTCTCTACAGCTCTCACATCTCGAATGGAGAACAGTCTTCTAACTGGAAACACATTTTTGGATAGAAGAATTAATTTGGGTGGAGCCAAAGAGAAGGTCCCTTCTTCCACTTTCTATCTTCTGCTTTGTGCCTTAGGCAAAGACCCAGTACCTGAGAAAGGTCTTGCAGACCCTGAGATAGGCAGTTATGCCTTTTCCTTCCCAAAGTTATTAGAGCTCTTTTGCTGTTCAATAGACAGCTGCTTCAGTGAGTTAGTATGTCCAGAAACCTCATCACTAGAGACACTGAGCTCTACCCTGGGTCGCTCAATGGGAATTGGACTGCAGTCTGAAGGATGGAGCTCATGACTTAATAGGCTTTTTCCTCTGCAGAGCTTCAGCGGTGCTACAATTAATTAAGCTTTTCTTCTTCAGAGCTCTGCAGGGGAAGTATCTGCTAGACTAAGAGAAGCTTTCACTTGTTCTCACCCTATTGCTTCACATGCCTTCTTCCCAGCAGGACAATTTTAATGTCCTGTGTTTGAACCTTCCTTGTTTGCAAAAGAGCCACTTAGTGGTAACACTGTTTATTACAACACCTGCAGGGTTCACTGGAATTTTAGATTAAATGGTATGCAACCCCTGGAAAACATTACATGATGACAAATCAGTTCTGAAAATGAAGTAATGCCCAATTTTTTCCTCTTCTGCTAGCTTTCAGTCTGGTTTGGCATAAATGAAGCAGTGCCTTCCCATCGTGTTTTACATTTGATTTCCTGATTATTTTTATATTTAATGCTTAATTGGTGCAGTATTGGCTTTTTAGACCTTTTGTTACCCTCTTCCATTTCTCTATCATCCTGCATGCTCTCATTCCAACCTGGGCTGACACTTTCAGCAGCTTAGTGGCAACCCCAGTCTAACCCTTCCATTTAGAGATAAGATAGAGTGGAGTCAGCCAAGGGAACATCCCAGGCTGACAAGAGAGGGTTACTAACTTTGCTGTCCTCTTGAGCTGGATCATGATGGCTTAATCTTGACAGGACAGTAAGGAGTTGGGTGAAGGTTTTGAAGATGAAGACACGTGGCATGAAGACCTGGCTGAGCGGTGGAGTAATCTCCAAAAACTTTAGATAAAAATACTACCTTTGGTTAAAATCAGGTTTTGTTTGAGTATAAGTGAGGTTCCTTTTTCTGTTTCCCTTTGGAATGCAGCATGTGCCATGACAGTGTCTGCAGCAGCTGAGAGATCAGCAGAGGGTATGGGTGCTGGTGGTGTCTAAGCATTTCTGGAGACGCTGCCAGCTGGCACGGTGGCCACTCCTTTCTTTCAGATATTGACTGATGAGACCACAAGCACCTGTAGTGGAGGGGCAGGCAAGAGGAAAATATAAGAACGGGAAGTATTAGAAACACAAGACATTAGAGATGGAAGGAATGACTTGAGTTTGTATGAGTGTTGTCCAATTCATCACTGATGCTCAGGCCGTGAGCTTTTCTCATCTGTGGTGTTAACCACCAAGAGCTGACAAATTAAGAGTAAGGAATAAATATGCTTGTACCTTTTTTTTTTTGTCACTCTTCTATTATATAGAGCTGGTTTTTCTTTTCCTCAGATCAGTCATGGAAGTACATTAATTTCTGTCCAGGATGCTCCTTTTCTAGTTTACATTAGCTTTTTATTGTTACAGTCCCTTTCATTGGCAACTCATCCGAGCACAGTCTGGAAATGAGAGAACGTTGCCATCTCCATGATTAATGATTTCCTCCATTGAATTGCAATTACAGGTTTTAATCAGTTCATTATTCCACCTAGTTTTTTGGGTCTTGACAGTTTTGCTGTGGAAACTAATTGAATTGGCTTCACCTCAAGGCTTTCCTGCAAAAAGATCTTGTCTTGCCTTTAAGGATTGTGGGGGCTAATTGGCCAACTCAGGTTTAATTTCCTCTTTTTCCAACCTAGGGGAAAAAAAAAAAACCAAACCCAAAGAAAGAGAAGGTAGGAATGTTTTGTTTTCCCAGTCCTTGCCAGCCAAATATTCCTATTTTCTATCTCCCTTTCCTAACTCTGAAGTGCAAGATGGGTGCACTGCTGCAAGTTCAACTTCAAGTAACAGTTGGAAACTCATTGTTTTAGTCAAAATTGTTAATACACTTTTTGTCAGAGGGTGGTTACTCCTCAGAGACTGCAACTGTTCCTTCCCTGACAACCTTTTCAGCTGGTCTAATGGATCCTGTTTATAAGGAGAGGCCCCATGGCGAACAAAATTCTTGTTTGCAGCTTCTCTTACAAGTCATCCTTCATTTTTGTTTTTCTGTGTACCATAGTCCTTGAATTCAGAGATGAGCAAGCAGTAAATTCCCCAGAGATATATACTCTCGGAAAAGAATTCAGATTAGTGGATACCGAGTACTCTGTACAGCTGCCAAAAAGCTCACAATTGGACTCCATCATACAACACAGATGTGATCCAAATGAAATTTCAACATCAACTGGAGTCAGACTGAGTTGTTAACACAGTGTGAGATGTGTCATCAGTAGCTGCAACAGCCCTCCCAGGTAGAACCAACCTGCTAAGCTTTCAGTCTCATGGAAGCGCTGCCATTCACTTTTCTATCCCTTTCCTTATTTTACAGTAGATGTTTAGGTCACATGAGACAAATTTTCAGAAGCATGCTCTGCGTGGCTGTTCCTTTCACTGGTTTTGCTTGGGTGATTGTCTTAGGCTCTATCTTATTCGCATTGTGAACTTGAACTGAAAAGGATGGGTTACAGAACAGCCACCGTAGAAGCCAAAAAAAAAAGGTAAAAGAGAAAAGAGCAGCTCATAGTGATGACAACTGCACACCAAGTGGGACTTTCAGAGCTCTGAACTTTGTGCATTTAGACTCAAGAAAAGAGTTTATTTGTTGTTAACCTATGGTTTTACTTAGCATGTGTGTGTATTCTGAAGTTCAATATCCGAGCTGGAATTTGGAGCCGATCTTTTCTCGTTCTTATGTGCATCTCTGGATTCCTCTCTACCAGGGATTTCAGATATCTTCTTTGTTAGAAGGAGAATAATCCAGTCCTTGGCTGGGATACTTTGGAAGTTGGTGAAGTCAGATCATGGAAGGTCGATCAGGTTTTCCTACCAGTTATGTTTGGAGAAGGAGATTTTTAGAGAAGCAAATGTATTAGGGAATCAGTCTGTTATCTTAGAGTTTTTCATTTTTAAAAAACTTTTTTTTTCTTTAATGAATCAAAGTGTTTTCAAACCTGCTTTTTCATCACAGCAGGAGTCACCAGCCAATGTATGTATCAGAGAAGAGGGCACAGTGGCATCCTAAGTTCCATTTTCCATTGGTGCTTTGCTGTAATTAGAAGAATTTCTGCCTTGATGGGTAAGCCATAGGCTACAAGGCACACACAGAAATGGGGCAGAACCATGCTATTCACCTCAGATTCAGGTTCCTTTTATTAAATGATAAAACCATAAGTTTCCATTTCACAGCAAGAGTTTAAGGCTTCAGTCAGAAGTGAAAAGGTGCATCATGCTGGAAAGCTGTTTAAAAATATATGCTGCATATTAACAGATCACAAATGGAATGATTTTTTTCTTAATTCTTTCAGTTTTTAAAGTACATCAAAGGTACAAGGTTTTTAAATTATGAAAGAACATCCCATCCTTTTAGGCAAGGTGATTAGTGATATTAGTATCAATGATATCAATTAGTATCGGATTCTTTTGGTATCATTAATATCATTAACAGGGAATAGTGTTCATCTGGCAACTCACAGGGAGTATCCAGAAGGGAGCTTATTAAAATATGACTCTTCCCCGTCCCCCACAACCCTTTGGCTTAATTACCTCATTAATGGCAATGCAGGATCCAAAAAGTAACTTCCTCCCGAGTGCTTCCAAGATGTGCTGTGGAATTACAAGACACCAGCAAGATTGAGAGATATTTGTGTGCTCTGACCTCACATGGGAAGAGGGAATGTAAAACTGGGGAGCCATAGGAACGCAGCAGAGGCTGGAAAGCACAGCATGGCTCGTGATTGCAACCGCATTTGAATACGCCTTGCAAGCAAAGCTTTGTGAGCTTAAGAGAAACAAACAATAACAGTTCCTCTAATGTGCAAAAATAAAGATCTGTTGTTTAAAGAGCACACAACTGTATCTACCACCTCCTGATGCTTTTGACAGGAATCACAGAAGGAGCAGATTGGATCAGCAAAACTTTGCTCAGCCCTGACAGTTTGATTGCGCTGCTGTGGAGGATATGACAGATGTTGGAACAGCACGAGCAACTTAAACAAAATGCATCAAGCACAAAGCTGGGGCTCAACCCTTCCTCCACTTAAAATGATTTGCAATCTCTGAGGAGTCACAACGTAGGGACAATGGTTTTACATGTGCGGCGAGTAAAGGGAAGATTGAGACAAGTGGGAAAAAATTGCCTCCAAATGATGAAGTGCCCAGCAATATCAGACAAGTGTGTGGAACTGGAAACATGCTGTTTGTCTTTCATGAAATTATGCAGAAATGAATCATAGCTAGGGCACAGGATGCTTTGGAGATTCATCGAACAAGCAGAGAACAGATAAACAGGCTTTACTGTATGTACATGTGTAAAAATAAGAAGCAAAATATTCAGAGGAGATGGGGATGATACTTGGCAGCTCATTCCTTAGATATTTACCAACCTGTGGCATTGTTTTCAGATTTGCTGAGCACTCCTTGCTCTTGCTGATTTTATGTACTGTGCTCAGCATTTTTGAGAAGCAAGACAAATGAGAAGGGAAGCACTCAAGTCGCGTACCAGAGGACCCAACGTACAAGTTGGACATGTGCATTCCTGATGCTCAAGTGACAGCATTTCAGAACCGGTGCCCAGCATGCCACTGCCAGATGATTAATTTAGCCTATATAATCAGTGAGTTCTTGCAAGCCATACCAGACTGCTTTCCATATCGTGAGCTATTGGTCTGCCTCCTGTGCTTCATGGAAGTCTTCTACTTTCTATTGTGGGTACATACCTGAGGTCAGCAGTCATATTTCATGCTCGCCATTTGTTGTTTATCATTACAGCACTGGTTTAAATGTAATCAGAAGCTCATGAAGTGAAGTAAGTGGTAGCACCAGATAGATACAAGGAGTGTGTGGGCTGTGAACACATTAACTTCTTCCGCAATGCTATGAATGCACAGATGTCCTTAGCCAACACACCTCTTCTTATTTACGTTTCAGACTGGGCACAAAATGACCAGATAGGGCAAGAGGGTCTTCCCCAACAAGCTGGCTAGACTTACTTAAGGAGAGCTTTAAACTAGATTTAGTGTGCGAAGATGCTGTGTTTTTGTGCAGTAGAAAAGAGCCAGGGTTTTAGCAACAAATAGGGCTGCTATAATCTTAATTTTCAAATAACAATGTTTTTCCAAACTTTTTATACCCACACATTCTAACGACCTTTCTTTTCTACTAGTAGTAGAAGAAATTAATCCGCTACTGTTTCCTGTCTTAGATGTCTCCTGTAGATGTATTTTCAAGATAAGTATCAAACAAAGAATATGATTTTTATAATGTCATAAGCTTCCTGCAGCGCTTTTCTTTCTCTTTACTTTCAAGTGCATCCCAAGCAGGTGGTAGCTTTATGGTTCCATTTGTTCACAAAATGAACTCAGAAATCAAGCCCACACCTTCCACTTAAACTACATCGATCCCAGGTCTCCTCCTCAAGGACCTGGATCATCTCCCTGTATCCAGATGGGACAACAAATATCCTGCAAGACTTAGCCAGCAAACCACACATGTTTCTTAGCAGGACCATAATTAGCTAATGGGCTGGGATTTTCAGGATAACACTATATTGCCACTTAATATATTATCACACTGCCTTTAAGTCCAGCCCACTCCTATGTAAGCTCCCTGAGCATAGGTTTTCTCTCACTTTACGTCATGTGTAATGCAAAACACATTCATTGTCTTTACAAAGAAAAGCAAGCAAATACCTAAGAAAACCACTTTTTTTTCCTGCTTATCTTTTGTGTCCTCTAGACCTGTCCTAGTTAATGACATATATCCAAAATTCAGGACACAGGAGATTCAGACGGCCCTGGTGCTGACCTTTGCAGGAATATGTGCATTTAATAGTTTAGGCATATCTCTTTCTACGTTGACTATTTTAATACCCTTCATCTAT
Organism: Trogon surrucura; assembly: GCA_020746105.1. Taxonomy (NCBI): domain Eukaryota; kingdom Metazoa; phylum Chordata; class Aves; order Trogoniformes; family Trogonidae; genus Trogon; species Trogon surrucura. The sequence continues at coordinate 14,369,509 of CM036627.1, read as the reverse complement.
CTCTGCTCAGACATCTCACTGAGGTGTCCCTTCTCAGCCACTCAATGCTTTGCAAAATGTAGCTCTTTGTATGTAAAATCTGGGTATCTAAACAAAGCTGGTTATGTACCCAGTTCTGTACTTCGTTAAGAGATGAAGACACTGCTAGAAGGTGATTAATCAATTAGCTTCATATACGTATCTATTATCTTATACATATCTATATATGTATCTATTATCTTCCTCTATTGATTCGAAGGGTATCCACAAAATTTAATTTAGACTGAATTCCTCACTCTAAGGGGCTAAACAGCCTGAGACTAATTCCACTCTTTCTTACAGCGGTTTAGTGGTTTAGTACTACATTTTAATACATGTCTCCTGGGATGGCAAGCCACAGCAGTTAGCAATTTGAAGGCCAAGGACTGAAGATAACAATGGGGAAAAAAAAAAAAAAAAAGAGAGAGAGAGCTCAGCTAAATCTTCATAACCTTACTTCCCTTAGGAGGAACTAATTTTGATGGGAATCTGAAGTCTGGGGAGGGGACAGGTGCTTGGGGCTTCTTTTTTTTCCTTCCAAAAGATTTTTTCCATCCCTAGAAAATTAGAAATATTGCAAGTTTTCTGCTGTGGCTGCTTCTTTGGCTATATATGACTGGAGTAACAAGCAGCATAACAAGTACATGATGACATAAGGCAACAGCAGTACACAAATATACTCTGTGCAAGAGAATCCAAATCAAAATCTTGGGCATTCATTGACTCGGCTGGGTTTGGAAAGCAGAATAGGGATTTATAAAAATAAGGTCGTGTCTTTCAATGCTTTTCAGCTGATTTTATGCTAAAAGAAACCTGAGGATCAGAGCAATGAGACACGCAAGGCTAAAGTCTCTCAAATCCCCGCAGGCCTTATTATGTGTATAAGAAGACAGACAGCACATATTTCAGGACTGGAGAAGCTATTGCACTTGATTTAAGGGTAATTAAAGTGTGTGAGTGACAGCAGAGATGACATGTGATGCGTCAGACACCTTTTCTCCATTTCGCTTCCTGCTTGGCAAACTCATCTGCATGCTGAATGAAGGATAATGTCTCATAGCCTTCTGCCTCTACCCTTGCAAGCTTTCTGTTCTGATTTCCCCGTTCCTTGTCACAGCTCTTCTCTGCTGCCACCGCTGCCAGCAGGAACTCCCCTGTTTTGTGGCCAAGAGGGCCAATGGGATTCTGGGGTGCATTAACTAAAGTGTGTCCAACAGGTCTAGGGAGGTTCTCCTGCCCCTCTACTCTGCCCTGGTGAGACCACACCTGGAATACTGTGTCCAGTTTTGGGCTCTGCAATTCAAGAGAGACAGGGACCTACTGAAGAGAGTCCAATGGAGAGCTATGAGGATGAGTAAGGGACTTCAACATCTCTCCTGTGAGAAGAGACTGAGAGAACTGGGGCTGTTCAGCCTTGAAAGGAGACGGCTGACAGGGGACCTTATTAACGCATATAAATGTCTGAGGGGTGGGTGTCAAGGGGAAGGAGACAATCTCTTCTCAGTGGTGCCCAGCAATAGAACAAGAAATAATGCATCTAAGTTAGAACATAGGAAGTTCTGCCTCAACATGAGGAGAAACTTCTTCCCTGTGCGGGTGCCGGAGCCCTGGCACAGGCTGCCCAGAGAGGTTGTGGAGTCTCCTTCTCTGGAAACTTTCAAAACCCGCCTGGACGCCTTCCTGTGTGGCTGCCCTAGGAGATGCTACTCTGGCAGGGCGGTTGGACTAGATGATCTCTAGAGGTCCCTTCCAACCCTGAACTTTCTATGATTCCATGATTCTACTCTGGGACTTCAGAGAGAATGTCTGGGTTTTGCTAGGAACTAGATCCTTATTCCCTCCATGGCTAAGGCAACAACAAAACATTCATTCCTATCTGTTGTTCTTCACTGTGGACTAGAGTGTAAAAGTTACTGCTCTAGTGGGCCATTGAGAAGAAAATAACCCCTGCAGTGAAACATTTTTGTTAGCTGTTGTCTAGCGCTCCAGAGCAAATGAATGCAGAAGGGAGGGGTGCTGTACTCACTCATATTATTAATATGACTGTGGCTCATCTCGGTTCCAGTAAGTCAACCAAAGCCAATGTGAGAGTGAGGATTGGTTGTGAACACTCAGAAGTAAATGAGTCTGCAGTTGTGCCTGGATCTGGTGAGTGACAAACTGGCACAGGCAGACACGGGAAGGTCTTCTCTTGCACTAACACAGGTAGTTCCATCCATGCTGCTGGACAATGTCTCCCAAGCTTCAGAAGACTATTGTCTAAGCCTCATTTCTAAAAGATCTGTCTTGGGTATCTTGTAAGGGAGCTGAAGGCCATCCATGATTGCAAATAGATGTATTTACATTAAAATAGACAGACAGAGAATGCACACGGAGCTGATAATTGTTCACATTATTCCATCTGCCTAATAGCAGAACAAAATTACTGGCAGAATGGAGCTTACTGCAAGTGAAAACAAAAAGCCGGAGGCACTCACAGAGCCATTAAGGAGAAGGGAAGGTTTGGACTTTGACCTGTGACAGTCATTTGCCTCCTTTGTCTGCACCTCTAAGTTGAGCTGAATCAAACTGAAAGTAATCATGGACTCAATGGCATGGCTCTGTGGGCAGCAGGTTGCCAAAGGGAGAGAGGGCAGCAGTTCACTACCTTAAAAAGGCAGTGTTTCTTTCGCTGGTTCCTGATTAAAAGAAGATGTGAGCCACAGAGCTATGTGGGGGAACCGTGGGTGATGACAGCCTTCAGGGGCTTTCACCCTGTGAGTGATGACGGCCTTTGGGGATTTTCACCCCTTTGATTTAGAAAGTGAGGATTCGAGTTGCAGAAAGGATACCTTTTAGATCAGGTTGTTTATGAGTGAGTGAATGATGTTGCTGAAATGACCGATAAATAAACAATGATTCTGGAGTAAGTGACTGCAGGACAAGAAACGTCCAGTCCTTCTTCTGATAAATATCACTACAGAAGTATTGCCTTTGTCTCCTGTTCCTGGAAGTAGAACTGAGGTTTGTAGGTTAGAAAAGGGGCAATTGAGAGTCACGGGGTTGGGATCTCTATTCTTTGATATGACAGATCACACCAGATAAGGTTGACTACTGTCGCATGAGAAAATCAAGCTTAACATGCCTTTTCTGTTCTTCTTCACTAATACCTGGTGTAAGAGCTTTCCTGAGACCAGTTTTTCAGGGAGAAAATAAAAATGTCTGATGGAGGATAGGGAGGGAGAGAGTTCAACTCATAATACGTCAGTCACGGTGAAATTGCCAGTCCCCAAGTAGATTTGTTTAATTGCTTTTGAATAATAAGAATTTTAAAAATTATTATTATTTTATTACATTCTGAGCACTCCAGAAGTGTACATACAGATTCTTCCCTTTGCTGTGTATCCTTTGAAGCAACATGTCTAGCTGTCAGTCTCTCTCCCATCAGATGCCCTTATCCTCCCAGCAGTGATTTCCCATGATAAAGGCTTCATGGCTCACCTCCCTCAAGTAACAGAAATGTAACGAGGGTCTTGTCTGAGGTATTTAACAGAGGACTCAATACTTGTGGTGGAAGGAGGGGTGCTCATATGAAACTATAATGACTAGCTGTCAGGGAGATGCATGGTGTCCTTTCAGCAACCGAACACAAACAGATGAGGGTGACAGTGGTATTTCTCCAATCCCTTAATTAGAGCTATGTGATAGCAGAGGCACAAATGGAGATGTTTTCCATCATCTCTGGTGAGGAGGGAGGTAGGGCAGAGAAGCTGGCTTGTTTTTGTTAGCCCCAGGCATCCTTTGCACTGTGATATGTGTTCACCTCCTCATTTTTATCACTCTCCTTTTAGCTGTTTATTTCTTCTTTTGTTTCTCCCTGCATTTCTTTCCCTTCCTTACTGCCTTCAGATTCCACACAGGAACTAGTCTCCATTCTAAATAGCTAGAAACCACTGTTTTCCTGTAACCTCCTGTTTTTCTGTAATGGGCTTCCCTGACCCAATTGTTCAGAACTGCAGTGAACTTTAAAGATCACCAGTAGGGTTGTTATGTATAGGTCGCTCAGTACTGCCAATAAAGGAAACTGAGACACAGTCAGAGTTAGTGAATACTACTAAAAAGCTGAAATCAGAGATCAAGAACTGTATTCCCAGCTTTGGACTCTCACCTGTAGGTACTATGTAGCCAAGTGAGCACGTTTCTCCATGTCATGTACAGCGATACACAAGCACAAATGTGATGCAGTAAACAGGGATCTGGGGCTTTAGAAAATATACTTGTATCAAAGGTACTCTATAGAAGGCAAGAAGGATAGCTTTACTTCTAGCCCAAATGTGAAGAAATTTCAAGAAGGGGGAAATACGTACCTTTTCAATTTCCTGTGAGAGGAAGAGACACCCACTTCCCTTCATCTCTGCCCCTGACAACCTTTTCCTCAGATCTAGTTTATCACAGCATCAGCTGCGTCTCTCTTCCTACACTCAGGTGGGAAACAGAAGCTCCTTTTAGCTGATTGCCCCCATACTCCTCCAGTGCTGTCTCAGACCCCCCCAACATCTCCTCTGGGAAGTCCAAGGAAATGTAAAGTCGCTTGCGCTAAATTCAGAGGTTTTGGCAGGTAGACAGCAACAACAGGAGGTGGAAACAGACAGCTGTGCAGGGGAGGAAATGGTGATATAAATACATGTTTAATTGCAGTTTAATTACAATTACTTACTAGGCAAAGTTTATTTAAATGCAGTGTAATTAGAGTGAGACCTTGATTTAATCACAGTCTTATCAGATATGGTTACAAGTATTTTCCTTCGCTTCCTTCTCTTCCACCTCCTCTTACATTCCCTCTCTCGAACTTGTGAAAGGAAATTACAAGCCAAAGCTTGAAGTAAGCAGAAGGTATCCGTCTTGGAAAGTTTTCAGTTTCCTGAAAATTCAGTTGCCAGGTGGCTACCAGCCCAGAATTTTCTCCCTAGAAACTGTGAAAACCCCACTCTGTCCTGGCAAGCCGTTATTCTTCCTTAGCGGCTAATGTTAATGGATCCTCATTAGCTGGGAATGACTTATCATGAATATAATTCATCACTGATGGCAGACCTCATAACCCATCTGCTCACAATGAGTAAATTATATAGCCCAGTCAGACGAGATGGATTGTTCTTTCTGATCTACCTTTGGAGTGTCTCCACATCCTGTTCCAATCAGTACATACTTTGTCTTCGCTCCATGATCTAGGTGAACATGAAGAGAGACATTTGGGCAAAACCTTTTGAACAGCTGACCCCCCAATCTCATCATTCACCATTTTCCCTCTTCCACTGCTGCTTCCTCCTATGCTCATTGCCATGAGTCTGGGCATGGTGGTACCTTACTTCTTTAGCAGACAAGCGCTGTCATCAGACATCTCCTTTGGACCTGTTGATATGCTCATGGCTTGCTTCTGCAGGAAAACTTTTCCCACTCTAATTATCATAGCATTGAGCTCTTTCATGAGTGTTGCGTGTTGCATGATTAAGAAGTCCCAACCAGAAAAGAGGAATGATAGATTATTCTTCTTCTGTCTCCTCATTTGAGGACTGCATTGCCTCCTCTCACCTTCTTTCCTAAGTTAGTCATCATGTGGCTGAGATTTGCTTCTGAGAGAACAGTTATTCCCATCCTTCACCATGGAGAAACTGAGGCACAGACAAATAGTCACAGTCTATACAAATGTGGCAGACTGTGGTGGGAGGGGAAATATGCACAGCAATTTGCCAAAAAATACATGACAAACTCGTGGTCAGGCTGGCATAAGAGTCTCTAAAAAAAGCAGGTGTTCAAATAGTCCTTTTTGGTCTGCTGCTTGAGGCTCTCTTCCTATTGCCTGTAAATTGCTTTGAATTGGAACAAATTTGAATATTTCCCCTTGTCTCTGAAATACACGTTGCATATCTACATACTGATATTGTCTCAAACATTTGTTAGAGAAATCTTACAACCCTCTACAAAGACAGATAGTACAAATTCTGAGGTGTACCAGGCATTTTGGTCCAGAGTGTTGGTGTCTCCAGAGGTTCTTTACTCTCCAGAGGAAATTTGGTTCCCTTCTGAAGTCCATAAGCCAGTAGCACATTAGCTGACGTCAGTGAAAATATCATTTGCTTCTTCCGTGTCAGCACCAGTTAATTCATGTTGCCTTACTTTGCATCTGTCTCAGTCTTTTTTCCAGGAGCTCTAAACAAGGGGAAGAGTTAAATCTATCCATAAAACTGTGAAGCTGCTCATTAATTACTGCATATTTTATTTTGCTGTTGAACCATAGTGGTCCTGCCTGAAGATAAATTATGAACTGCCGGGGTCTTTGCTCAGGGAACCAAAACCAGAGACATGGGAGCTTTTACCTCCCTCCTTTGCTGTCATAGTTTGCTCTGTTTGCTCTCTCTCTCTTTCTTCTTCTTCTTCTTCTTTTTTTTTTTATTTCCCTCCCCCTTCTTTCTCTCAGATGCTCCTGACATTTTAACAGACTCTCTGATCACTTCCAGGTGACCTGACCATCTTTTGTACTGTTCTTGTCAAGATTCATCTGGATGAGAAAAAAGTAGAGGAGAGAAAAGAAAAAAAAAAGGCAAGAAGAGGTTTTAGCTTTTACTGTCCTTCCTTTCCTGGTCTTGAGAGCATGCCCCTCTCCATCTCATTCAGACTCGTGCTCTTGGTGGTGAAATCTCTAGCATCTCTCCCTATCAGGCTTTCTAAGAGCTGAAGGTCACTGGGTCCTTCACACCCCTGTGAAGTGGGTAAATAGGCTCTGAAACCTATTTAACCTGTTGTGCTGGGACCTGCGTTGCAGATCACAATAAATCACACAAAGCCAAATGGATTTTCCCCCCCTTTAATATTTATTTGGTAGTGAATTTTTAATAGGGAGGGACTCTCACTTGTCATCCTGAGAATACCAAGTGGGCAGAAGAAGGGACAAACTTAGAGAAATGGATGCAAAGCATTGGGGGAGGAGAAAAAGGGAATGGGAAAAGTTAAGGGGGAGAACAGAGAGGCAATAGTCACCGCAGCATCTTTGTTTGAAGATGAGTTTCTCAGACAACAGCAGCTTAATACAGCTCCCTGCCCTCGAAGCAGTGAACAGTTCACTCACAGCAGGAAGCCAAATAAGCCTGGGAAAAGCTTTGGCTCAAAGGTACTTGTAGCCTTCCAGAGTTCATTTCTCACATCTAGCTTTTCCATCAAAACAAATAAATTAATTGGTGATTTGTGAACCTCATTTGGAAAAAAAAAACCAAAAAAACCCACCAACTATGACTGTGGTCTAAAATCCATAATTACATGCTGGTGCTATGTGTGACTGAGAGTAAGGATAAAGAATCAGTATGGAGAGACAGATACCATTGACTAGATAAAGAGATGGTACGGAGAGATACAGCGAGTGCTTCAGATAGATGACAAACATTAGATGGAATAGATATATAGTTAAAATTAGAGAGATGGATGCTATGAGTACACATGGGAAGATACCTTGTACAGACGTACTATGAATAGATGTCTCAGGAAGAGGAATATAGTTAGACACTGTCTTCAAAAAACGGGCAAAGCAACAAGTAATGCTGCAGCTAGGCACGTCAGGATTGATTCTATTGCTAAATAAATTCTATAAATAAATACTACAGAAAGATATTTCAGTAGCCTGCCATCTATGAATATTTGACACTCACATCTGAGAAACTGCATAGCACCTCATCCAAAATAAACATAACTAAGCAGCTTCTAGATATGTTTGCTGTCATACTGTTTAAATATTTAAGAGGTGTTAGCAGCTGCAGGAAGAACAGCAATTTGTCACCTGATTCAAAGCTTGTTTCATCCTGGTGGACACATCATTGATGGCCTGGCAACAGCATGGCAAAAAAAGCCAGGCCAGCAGGTAGACAATCGAGTGCAGAAGCAACATTGGATAATTAAATTGGAAAATGCAGTGTTTGGATTTCAGAATTGGAAATAGGCCACAATCCGGATGCAAGCTTCCCATCTTGTTTCCAGGCTTACCAAAGGATGACACATTTCAAAATGATTTCCACCACTGCGTTGTACTAGTCCAAACCTGACCGTAAAGGCTCGTCCCTCACATGTTGCTATTTTAACCCCCTAAACTGCTGTAGGGAAGACCCATTCCCAGCTTACTGACCTTAGCTGGCAGTTGGAAGCCTGAGGGTCCTGGCAGCAGTGCAGACCATCCTGTTCTGTAATAGCTTTTGGGCAAGAGTTGTCATCTACACAGGTGCCTATTCCTGCTGAGGCTGTCAGGCTTACTCCTACACCTGGGAGATGCTGCCCAAATGGAGAGACTTTTTAAGGAGGCAGATCCTATTGTGGTTTCTGTGGTCAGCAGCCCTGAGGACTGACAGAATACAGAGCATCTGAGGACTGAATGTACTTTCATACTTCGCACTTACACTCTCACTATGTCTGCCCTCTCTCACCTCTCCTCAGCCTTAAGAGAGTCCACATTTCCTTGCTGTGGTCTACATTGAGATTTTCAGTATTCCCACTGGATGGACTCCATAAACACCTTTTCATCCTGTGCTTTAGCAGGGTATGTCTTCTGTTGATTGCTCGATCCCATGTCAGGGATGCTCATTTCGGGGCTATCAGTCTCTACTTAGCATGAGTTATCACGTTGCCCCTGAAGCAGGCAAGTTCTTTCTCAGGGCACTGGTGAGCCTCCTCCAGGCTACAGCTAATGCTGCTTGTCCAGCATAGCCCACCTGTGCTCTGAACCCTCTGAGACTTCATGATGCACCTCAACGTCATTCTAGCATATGCTGGAGTTAGTTTTCTCAGCTGATTTCCTCTGTGACTTGAATATGCAAGTCCACAGCAAGGGAAAGACAAGCGCATTAACCTCTGCTCTTCTCCTGCAGCACCTTCTCCCCACTGCAGTTAATTCTTTGAAACACTCCTAAACACAAACTGTTCGATTTCAGTTCTTGCTATCATAGGCATCATATTAGGTATGTGTTTTTATAAATCATTCAAGCTAATGCACACTCATAAAGTTTCACAGAAAGAGCTCCACAGACTGTCTTTTAGCTTGCTATGGATGCTGCCTTCAGGGCCCAAATACTAGTTTGTGCAGAGAAGAGGAGATTATGTGTATTTTTTATGGCTTCAAACACCAAATTAAATTTTAAACTAGCATTGAACTCTATCATCCATTTCCAGTAATGATGCTTAATGTTATTGTGAGAGATTCAAGTACTTTAAATGGTTGGTGTCATTTGAGTCTTGTTCAGGAAGTTGACCAAGGACTCTTGGGTATGTCAAACTGGGAAAGTGATTAAAAACCTGTCAGGTTAAGTGAAAATAGTATTTTTGGTTTTCCCTCCTCACCTTCATTTCAATCTTTCCTAGCAGCCAGTTTCTATCTCTAAGGATATACCTTGTAATAATAATTGCTTGTTATCAGTGGATATTTTCCAGTACGGCAAAGATATCTAAATCCAGAGTCTCCAACAGAGGAAATTGATAGGTCTGAGTTTAAGGAGTGTTAGGTTAATCCATCTCAAAGGAAACCCTTTTTAAGAAGTGAAATGTTAGGCATTTCCTGACTATGGGGAGTAGTGTGGGAGAAGGGTATATACCAAGCTTCTGAGGGGCAGACCTTGAAAACAGTAAGGGAATAGACAGCTCAGGAAATTTTCGTCTTCCTTGATTGTCTCCCCGCAGACTTCTCTTGCATAGCAACTGTTTAGAACAGCAGAGGGTGGATGGAAGCATCTTTCTGAAGATAGAGCTATTGGTTTGTGGTGGCTGACTTTGCTCCTCTGTCATGACAAATCTTTGGACATGTAATTTATCCTCTTTGCTCAATGAATTCACCCACAGCAGATTAGATTAATATGACCCTAATTGTGTGAGTGTATTTAATTCTGGGCTTTTTTTTTTTTCCCCCAAAACACAGAGGAGATAGTTACATTAAATATGTGTTTGTTGGAGAAAGGCAACCAGCAGGATCTGTGCTGTCATTCACCAAGACCTGTTGCTAGGAGCATGGCTAAAAAAGGCTGCCTAAGCGATACCCTGGATCAGTGTATACAGCCTCCCTGACCTTGCTCTGCTACTTCCCAAGCTCCAGAACTACACAGAACTACACAAGCAGAAACCACTCTTCCAGGAGTGCCTGCAATTTTGCACCATACCTTGCCATAGTGCCCATCTGTGGAGTGTGTAAGGCTGCTTTTGCAATTATCATGAAATGATGGTCATTGCACAGCAATCTGTATTCACTAGCAAATGAAGAAACACTCCCAGTGTTAAGAATTAGGGATCTAGGCCTTGCACCTTTGCCAAGTTTAGACACAGGACCTGTTTCTTACATTATTCATTCCTTACTATTGTTGCGCTGGCTGTTTACTGAACTTAGAATTCTTTGCTTTCTGTTCTAAAAACAAGAAGATTTAAAGAAATGTCATTCCCTGCCTCAGAAATGGCTGTAAAATTAGTGGTGAACGATGCTGTCAAGGAGCTCAGCTGCTCAGCTGGGAGATGCCAGTGCAGGTCCATGCGCACCAGCAGGCCTTTTCCTGATAAATCATCAGACTGCTTTGCTGTTTGGAAAGCAGTATGGGGTGTTTCAGGCTGCAAAGGCTTGTATGCAAAGTAAATGCATTGTTATTTAAAAGTGATTCATATTGCTGGGAAGCCCAGAAAGGTAAGCTGATTGGTGGGTAAGCAATGGAGTGGAATAGCCCTGAGAAAACTGCTGTGTAATAACAGCTTTGATTCCTTGCAGGATAAAACGGTATAATGTTGCCATCCTTCCTGTACCTTTCATGTGTAGAGCGCTTCATATACACTAAGTGTATTACTTTGTCATCTGGACTGATAGCTGGTCTGATCCTCCTGGGCTTTGCTAGTCTGCTTGTGAGAAGTATGAAGTTTTCAAACAAAGTTTTAGGCTTAAGGTAACATCTAAATTATAGATTTCTGAAATCGCCTTGGCAGTGTTTCTTGATAGGCTGCTTTTTGAACTGAGCTGATAACCCATCTTGCCTCAGAGATGCTTTTTTTCTCCTTGATACTGAATTGCCTGTATCATGCACCATTAAATCTGACACAGTTTATCTGCAGGTTGGCTGTGCAGAAAAGGACAAAGTCCAGCGTAAGCCTGGCAAATTCAGGGTAAATCAGCAGCAGTCTGACTTGGCTGCACCTGCTCTACTATCCTACTATCTCCATAATTCCAAGAGCCTGGGTTCTTCAGCAGCATGTAGTGTGTTTTTTTAAGAGGTTTTGTTGCTGACACTAGAAATGTTATTTCAGGGGTCCCCATGTAAAGCTGGTACAGCCAAAAGGTCTGTAGAGAAAAAAATACCTCCATAATTTGATGGAGAAGGAACAAGAAATGAGATTCTATGACAGCACACAATAGTTAGGAACCCTGTACGTATTCACGAATATAACCTTCCCAAATGCATCCCCTCTATAAAGTGTGTCTGTGTAGTCTAGCACTCGGTTTTATGCTGGTGGTACTGGCAAATGTAGTTTTTGTGGGCTTTTCCAATGCCTTGGGGGACAATTCATGAGCCAGAACAACTCGTGATCTGGTCTATTCCTGGTGTTTCAGTTCCTGGAAGACAGAATCCAGCATGAGAAGAGCAGATGTCACTTTATTTTGGTACAATAAGAAGCTTCCTGAAGCAAAGAGACAAAATGAGGAGCTAGGAACACAAATACAAAGGCAAATGCCAGGAAATACAAGTTTTCCTGACTAATGAGGCTTTCAGGTCCAGTGGAACCAGCACTCACAAGTCCTCAGCCTTTGTTTCCTCAAGCTGGCTACCTGGCTTTTTCTGCTAGACAGCCTAGCTGGACAGCTGAAAATCAGAGGCCAGACTGGGTACAGAAAACCTGGCAGCTCACGACAATTTCCTTCCCATCTGAATAATCCTCCCTTCACTTTTATGACTTCAGTTGTTTTCAGTACTCCAATTTCTCTTTGAAATATGACCTGGCAGCTAATCCTTGGTATTACTGAACACCTTTCTCTCCTCCTGATGTCAGCAGGAGTCCTGCCTCCTCATCATTCCTCCGGCTAAACTCTTCATTCCTGTCTGGCAGAATCATGAACACTCATTTCTTTCCCTAATGGATCTAGAAACTTACTACTTTCTTTACTGAAATCTTAGATTGCTGAGAGGAGGTTTTGGACCAGCCCCACCAAGGTTATGAAATACCTGTTTTCCTACTGCTTTCAGAGGAGAGAAAGGCATAAAAGAGACAATTAAACAGCTTTGTTCCCTCATTCAGACTAGACAGGTGCTGAAGGGCTTCACACACACCGTGGCTCTGCCACCATGCCATAACCCTGCTGGCCAGGTAGACCAATGGAGTCTTCTGTGTCCATGTTGTCAGGGAATTGGGGAAAAGAGAGAAAAACAGTTTGCTCAAAGTGACTGTGACACCACTGAATGTAGAACCTGTACGTTTCAAACCCAAGTGTTTTAACTTCATGATTAAATTTTCCCTTCATGCACAGTCTGGCATATCTTTTCAGTCACTTACTCTGCACACAAGAATTGACCTTTTATCATTTTGAGTTGTAAATCAGAGAGTGACGGTAAATGCTCAGGGTGGTTCTCTATGAAGTGATTGTTTCACTGTTCTGCAAACTGTGCTCTAATTTGCTCCATCCATCCAAATACATGTCTTGTTTTGATTAAATGAATACTTTTGTCGGGTTATGTTGCTTCAGCTTTCACTCAGAATATGCTTGCTTCTGTGATGTGTTAGTATTCTTTTAAGAATTTTAGTGGAAATTTGTATATGCGTATATAAATATACACACACATATTTACGTACAGAAAAAGTAAGAAAATGTATTTGCAACTTGCAGGTAAAACACATAGAATATTTTGTCAGGCATTTGAAAATTGATTTTTATAAAATATTCAGGAAATACTCATGTTAACAGCAATTTTAAAAATTGTTCCCTGCTGGGAATTGATGGATGCTACAAGCTACAAATGGATTCATTTGAAAACAGCGTCTCACTGTTCCACAGGTGAAACATTATTAAATACCTGCAACAGGAACAAAGGAAAGTATTAGGAGGTCTATTGTGCAACAAACAGCAATGGCAACTTTCATGTGTGCTTTACTTTGTTCTTTTTGCAAGGCAATGCCATCTCCTTAGGCCAGAGCAAATGGTGGTTGGTTTTCCTCTTTGTTCTGTTTACTGGGAGCCAGATGTTCCTGGCTGGTGGGTCCTCCTGGCACAAAGAATCCATTTAAACCCTGTTTGAGTTCTGAAGTAAGATGAGGTGGTGCTCCATGTTTGTGTCAGCCCTCCATGCCTGTTGTTTTTATTGTGTGCTAAACCACTGAAATTCATCCTTGCTTTTCCTGACAGATAAATTTTAGAAAGCAGGGAGACCATAATGAATTATTAGCTATTCACCATGAAACATCTGGCAGGGCTTTGGCAAGATCAAGGAATTAGCAAGAGTTGCCACTTACATGCTGTAGCTGACATTTTTTGTTGTCCTTAATGGAGTCCAAAGCATATGCAAATAAGCTGTGTAATGAGTGAGGTTAAGCAAGGCTTTGGATCTGGTTCCATATGGTGTTAAAAACATAATTGATCAGAATTTTTTGAAATATATTGAACATGGGTGTTCGGTTTTGTTTTATTTTATCTGAATCTTGTTATGTCTGAGAAAAGATTTAAAATGAGAGCAGAAGCTAAAGTTGTAACCTGGTCTGTTATTGCTTATCTATGATCACACATACTTCATCAGGTGTTTCTACTATAAGTGCCGCTTGAATTTGCTTTAAAGGCAAGATAGATTTCTTTGACCTTGCCTTCTTTGCCTTTTATTCTTATGGGTACGCACACACACAGACTCTCTCTCTTTTTCTTTGCTAATTATAATATCAACTAAACTTGCTTGTTCTCTGCAGGAAAGGATGAGAGGACGAAAATTACTTGATAGTCTCAGAACATTTTACACTATGGGTAGTTTCTCAAATAAGTTATGGTGAACATCCCTAGAATGAGATGCATAACTTAGGGGGATTCATTTCAGGAAATCTGTGATAACATAGGACTTCGTAGAGATCAAGTTGCTTTGAGAGGTGTCCATGTTGACTGATGTTCACCAGGTGGAACCTCTAAGGCTTAAGGATTTTGCCATCATGTTGGCCCTAAATTGATTGTTTTCATTATGCTCTTGAAACTGTTTTCTGTGACCCTTTAGGTAAGATTTGTCTGCAGGCTTTTCTTAAAAGCAGCATTCAGTTGCAGAACAGCTGTTGAACCCTCACATGGTGCCATACCCTCTCCTCTATCTGGACATGTCAGAACCAGAATCATTCTTTTTTACCAGAGCTCAATACTTTCAGTTCTGGCCATTGTTTACTCATTTGAAGACTTGACTGTGAAAGAAAAAAAAAGAGCTATGCAGAAGGGTTTTTTTAAAACAGCCATGCCTTACTTTAGAAGTTAGAAGAATGAGTCAGATTCATGTGCAATAAGAATATGTCCATATTTCCTTACTGACAATCCAAGATCTTAACTTTCACCACACAGACTTGCTTTTAGCGTCTAGTTTAAGCTCTCAAACAGCTGGTGATAACATTTCATGTTTTAGACAATCATTTTTGCCTGCCTGTTGCCCATTCTAACATACCTCGAGTCCTACTCAGATGATCTGAGATCTTCCTCAGGTGACCTGCTGCTTTGTCAATGCTCACCTGAAGACTAGAGTCAAAGAACTGATTTACCCTGGTCAGTACCAAGCTCTTTCCCCCAAGGTTGCTTCCACTTGAATGCAACAGCATCAAGGTTTAGTCATCATCTGTTGTTACCTCTCAGCTAGCTGTAGGATATCTCATGAGACTTTTTATGTCTTGTAATGAAAATTGTGCTCTAAATGCAGAGCAAGCCATGTAGTTGTATGGATGTGTAGATCTGTGAGTGTTTGAGTATATGTGTATTTACAAATATGCATCTCATCTATCTGGAAGGAAAGATAGATAAGGAATGGTGATCTACTTCATGTGCTTGTATGGATACATTTACATACACACACACACACATCTGTCATTAATAGATTCTCTGAAATATCTGTGTGGCTATCAACTAAAAATAGATTTTCATTAAGAAAAGCTAGCAACCAAGAGGTTTCTTTCTTCTCCAAGGGGTATAGTAGTTGGAATTTAGTCATTTACAGCAGTTACTAGTTCAGTCAGGTAGTTAGATGACTATCTGTCATCTAGTATGCAAGCAAATTTTTACATGCATGGTTATATGATCCAAAAATACCATGTACCTCAACCAGATATGTAACTAAAACACAGTCTAGACATGTCCTAGCCATCTTAAAACATTTTGCTTTCAAAATCCCAAATCCTTCAAGTCGGTCAGAGAGAACTAAGGGATATATGCATATGGAACTTGGATTTATGAAATTAAATATATAGAACTAATTGCAAATCTTGGATGAAGTCAGTGGAATTACATGAAACAGCACCAAGGGAAACAAGAATCCAGGAGGACCTGCATGCCTTTATATTATTTATCATCAGCAGTATAAATCTTCAGTATCTAAGCCAAAAATCTTTCCACATTTCTTTGCCCCCCACAGTGCCAATGTCTCAATTACTGGAAGCACCCAAAAGCAATTACAAGGATTCCAATAATCTTCCTGTGTTGCTGTGGCAGGACTGCTAAGTATCATCAATAGTGTGATTATTGTTTTGAGAGGAAATTGCTTGAGGTAGAGACACTGTAAGAAAAGCTCCCAAACACTTTCAAATTCGTATTTTCAGCAACTCTTACATTATTCAGTGTCATAATGTGTTCCACTAGTCTTAGTAAACACCTTCCCATGCAGGGAGACTTGACTTCTCATATTTCTACAGGAAGCCTCAGGTATAGAAGGCTCAAATATTATCTGGTTTGGAAGCATTTCTGTTGATTCTTAAACTCAAACCAAATCCAAATCACTGACAGTGCTGCCTAGTTGGATGGATGTTATCCCATCTATTTTATGTCACTCATCTTTTATTTCCCGTGTTCATCTTCCATTTATAAAGAATATAATATGACTACAATGGACCAAATTTTAAATCATTTACTGTTAGTTGCTTCATTGTAACTGACCATAAATTTCTGTTTATCATAAAACTGCAACATCCAGCCAAAGGTAGCAAAACATACCAATGAGCTATCTCACAGGTATTCATGGGAGAAGAGATTCCAATTGATTTCAACAGCAAACATGTATTTGTCTGCCTGCATGCTGGTCCAGAGCTGATGCTATGTGATATTGTTCCCTTAAATAAGCACCAGGCTTTAGTGTAATATGAATCTAAAAAGCAAGATTGCGACTGTGATTTCACAAGACGCTCTAATCCAGGCTCAGTCTCCCAACAGTGATGAATATATCATGATTCTTCTAATAAAGTCCTTCAACTTGCTTAAAATTTGCATTCCAGGGCTTGAGCTCTGGTGTTCAGGAATTTGGCCTGAATCTCAAGAACATAGTGCTGTGCAGATAGAGGCAGTCAGGTCTCACGTTTTTTTCAGGGATGCCTCATGTTGCCAAGGAATTCACACAGAAGCTGTTGCTGCAAACCAGCTGTAGGTAAATGAACTGTTCCCTGCTTGTGCAGAGTGGCTGAACTTGTTTGTTGTGACTTAAATTTAGCAGGATGCATGATATGTCTGTGGAAATATAGCCAGAGTCTGCCATGCTTATGCCCATGCTTAAAATCTTATTTAACTAACTTCACACAGTAGGTAAGTGGAAACTTTACTCAGCACACAGAGTTAGCTTTTCAGTGCTGATGGGAAGGCAGCTGCTTTGTTCATGTCTGCTTTTCCACTGGTCTTACTGTATTTAGGTATTGGACTACATGAAAGAGTGTATCATCACAAACCAAAGCCAGTATACAAGTTCACAAATCTTTCCTGAAGTACACACAGTATGGCACTTTCATGTGCTGAAATGTAAGTGTATTAGAAAAACAAAACCAAAAACCACACAAAGAATTATTGAAGAGTGAGAGAAGGAAAACTAGTTATCTTCGGGGTGTGCGCCGTCATAGCTGCATTTCGTGGCCAACTTGTATCTGTTCAAGTCACTGGATTTTATTAATGCTGAAAAGCCTACAGCTATAAGAATGCTAAAGATGCCATGTTTGCCCTGCTATGATATATGGATTTGTTCTTCATTAGGAAGAAATTAATGATTGTTCATAAGACCGAATGCACAGCCTTTGGCTTCTCGCCAGCTTTTTCATCCTGCAAGTCTAAAGACCAGGCCCAGTGAATTTTATTGGTTAGTATTAGAAACATGCCTGGATTTGACATGAGATATTTGGAATCCAGGAATATCATGTAATGTCAAGCTAGTGCCTTCAAATCCACAAAAAATGCTTCCTTATCCTCTATACAAACTCGTCTTTCACAGAAAGATCAAAGCTGTACCAATGACGTGGTGTAATTCAATTAAATGCAGGACTACGTATTCATACAAAGCTTTTCAGTTTCCCAGTCATGTGTAATGAGAGATGTGTCCTGGACACCTCCTCTGCTCTTACAGCAGTCATCAGCAATTGTCTCATCAATAAGGAGAATGGAAACAGCCATTCCTGAAAAAACTTAAGAGAGTTTTTGCTAGATGAAAGCAAAATGCTGTCCAGGGCTAAATTGTTGCAAGCCTGAATGAACATTAGGGGACAGTATTGGCCAGGAGTCAGCCTGTTTCATACTCTCTCTTTATTTACAAATTGTCTTCTCTCTAAAAGATAAAGCTCCATTTGCTCCTTACTTATCTAACTGGTGCACCAAACATCCATTTTTAATCTGGCCAAATCAATTATAAATATTACAGCCTACAATTACCCTGGGAACTCCTGAAAATCTAATTAGTACGAGTCTTAGCAATGAATTACACCGTTCTCTTGACTATTTGCAACAGGAAGAAAAAAAAAAACACAACAAACAACCTACACTCAAAACAAGACCAAACATCTCTCAGCCATAGCAAACAGAATTCAAGTCAGTGTTTAATTTTGTTCATATTGTTCATGAAAGGATGGACCACGGTGGGCTGAGAGCCAGGGCACCTGGCATTGCCTTGGGCTTAGCACACATTTTCTCAGGAGATGTTGTAAGATGCAAAAGTCCTTGGCAAAGAGTCTTTGGAAAGGAAAATCCCATGGGAGCCTACAAAGTTTGTATCGTCATTGTTTGCTGTGTAACAACAAAGGAGGTGAATGCAATAGTTCTTTAAGCTGGAGCCATCTTGCATCAGTACATAGCTGATCCCCTCCCTTGGCAAGGTCGGGGACTAAGTCGAGCTTTGTCTGGCTTTTCTCAGGCAGAAGGGGAAACCAGGCTGCTGTCTGGGGAGCTCCTGAATTGCAGAGATGAAATTAGAAAGTCATTACGAGGTGTGCACCACACCTTGTAGCAAGAGAATCAAGAGACAAAGGGCAGACTAAAGCCCTTCTTTGTTGGCATCTCGTTGCTCTAGTGTATTTCTTACAGGTGTAATTACTTGAAAGAATCATAGTTGTTTCATTTATGCCCTAAAATGCTACTTTGTGAAGCTATTAAAGGCAAAATTGTGCTCTGGGATAATTGCAAATGTGGCTGCTTAGGATTCATTTTAAATTCATTACAAGACTTCAGAAGCAATGTTCCCGTAAAATACTTTTAATAAAACATATGTATTCCTCAAAAGCAAAACTGTGCAAGATGACACACCCTTTTAATGTCAAAGAAAAGAAGTGCAAGGCAACCCCAATTCACTGCGGAGATGACAGCATATCTCTAAAAGCTGCAGGACACTACTTACCAGCATATATATAACTGTTCCTACAACTGGTAAAACTTTGTTGAAAAGGAATGAGAGATTCCACTTCTGCACAGGTGATAAGCGTGGTCAGGGAATTTGCTAGGGGCTCCAATCCTTGCTTGAGTGGAGAAAAGCCCACCCTTTTTTCACATAAGTGCTGTAATCGCTGAGAACTTGACCTGTGTAATTCAGACACAAATCTTTGCTCTGTTTTCTCTTCTCACAGGGAAACGTTTGATTTCTTGAAAAATTTCAAGAAATCCATTTCCTGCCGTATTTAGTCTATGAACTATATCAGATATGTGCTTGGTTCATTGTATACAGCCACATCCCTGCCCTGGGCACCTTCCAAAGGATTGGAACATATCATGATGGAGAGAAGCTTTAAGGAAAGGAGAAAACAGGGTTACAGAGAGGGTGATTATGCAGCTCCTGGGAGGTTACTTTTCACTGCAGAGGGAAGATGAAGATATGTTTACTTGTTTGTTGATACATCACAGGGAGTCACTGGTATGTCCATGACCGACACTGGTCCCCAGACTTTGCTTTTGATCCTTTCGGTGTGAAGCATTTAACCACTCCCAAATTCACTCTGGCAAGACTGAAGCAAATTTCACAGGTGTGAGAGGAGCAATATGAAAAATAAAGGTAAATGCTCCATTTCCTTCTCTAAAAACACTGCAACTGCCTGTCAAGTGAAGGTCAAGCAGCAACCCTGAACAACAGTCACAAATTCCCTAAGAGGGACAGTTGTCTGTGCCTTCTTTCCAACAGAAAAAACAAAACAAAACAAAACAAAACATTTTGAGCCAGTCAGTACAATATACAGAGAGTGAGTGACCTGCCACACAAGCGAAATGTGAATGAAAAATCTCAAGAAATTATTTAGGAAATCTCTAGTTTTTCTCCATACCCTGGAAGTGTATAAGCAAGTGATGGAAAATTATATATGGAAGAGAGGTCACCAGTCATCCCTATGTACAGCATGTAGCTATAGTTCATCAACCGCAACTATAGACTGTCTTTTCTTACATGCAGTTCACACGGACAGCTGACTTGCAAGATTTCTATCCAGCTGTGACCTGACAGGTAGGCTGACTTAGAATGGGTTTGCAGGAAACACCTGAAAGAAGTGTTTTCCAGTCATACCACAAATCTCCAATTCTGCTAACATGTAAGGAGGGACTGTTCTCCCTTCTCTTTCTCATATTAATTCCATGAAAAAAGTTATTTTATAGGGTACCAAAGCTTGCTTGCTTTCCAAAACCAAGCAAACAAACAAACACACACACCCACATAGAAAAGGAGAACTAATTAAGATCAAGTCATGTCTCAGTAAATATGCAAATCAAAAATAAAAACAAAGAAATTCTATTTATCACATCATGAAGTTGCAAATTGCTGTTTGGGCTCCCATCAGCTGGAATAGATGAGGGCTACAAGGCTGTAGGTTTATGGATTAGTAGATCAACCAACATGTGTACATGTTTTTTTGTGATAGCTGGGGGACTGCCAGCTGTAGATACATCACCAGCCTTCCCTCTCCCTCTTCTGTACTTTGTTCACATTCAGTGGTATTCATAGACTGTATTTGTCTTGGAGCTCTCTAATGTAGTGGCATTGGTTTTCCTCATTGTTTACCTTTTGTAGGACAACATCATTACTCTTTGGTAAATTCTTTGGTAAATCTGTTCCGTGTTCCCCGGTTTGGGGTTTTTTTTTAATTTTTTTTGGGGCGGAACTCTTTTGCAACTTTTAAGAATCAGATTTAAGAAAAAAAAAATAAAAGATTAAAAAAACCAACCCCAAGAACATGCCCCTAACAAGAGAAAACCCCACAACACTTTTCTGGAAAAGAAAGCAAGCCATACCCTCTGCATTGATATGCAATAGCCTAGATGTTGGCATTTCTGCTCATTACTGTGTTTTGCCATTTGTGTTTCTTTTCTAAAGGAGCTGGTTTTGTGATGTGGAGAAGCAGCATGCAATGACTTTGGTGGCTTGGTTAGTGGGACTAGCTGGCTCCTCTGAATCCCACATGCTCCCACCTCTCCTCTTTCAGAAGAACCTCTAATTTGCTTTGAGCTAGCTCATTTGTATTGCCTTGCTATGCATTTTAAATCTTCCTGCAGCAGAAAGCAAAATATTGGGATGGAAGATCCCGTGTAGTGGAGAGGTGTAGCTGGTTTGTAGTTCGGTAGCGTGATAAAGAGCCTTTCAACTTGCAAGTCACCAGTTTGATTACAGCCTGTGTTGGCAGCAAGAGGAAGCTGGTCCCATCTATTTGCTGTTTGGTAGCTCATTATGTGATTTGCGGTGGTGACATTGATCCAGTGGGTATCAGTCCAAACTGGAGAAACCACTACTAAAGTCAGTGCTAATCGACTCGCTCATTCACTTCACAGCAAAGGAGCAGCAAAGGGCAGAACCGACTAGGAAGAAAGTCTTCTTTCCTGACCTCTAAACATGGGCCATGCACATCCTCACTTGTGGGAAACCTCTCCCTGCAGTATATCTGCCCAAGTACTGAGTTGTCATGGTCTTGGTGTTGTGTGTACTGTATGTAGGCAACAGGGGAGAGCTTTTGAAGTCTGTTGCAAAGGTTTTATGCATAATACTTCCTTTCCTAAAGACTTCTTCAGTTTTCGTTGTAAGGAAATGGCAGTTTGGTATGTTTTTCTCTTTCATTCTCTGTTTGTTGTCTTCCAGATTTCCATTCCACGGTAAAGTGCTTTTATGCTAGGAGTAATTTTCCCCTTTTTGTCAGAAATCCAGTCCTAAAGTCATTTAAGTTACAAAAAAAATTCAGAGATCTTCTGTTACTCAGTTTCCCAGCTTTCAGTGATAAGGACTTTTTATTTATTTATTTTGTTATCCTGTTAACACAAATCTTTGACCTTCAGTTCCTAGGTTGCAAACTGAATCATTCCATCTGTAAAATAGTAGTGAGTTGGGTGGCAGCTGTGCTCTGTCCCAATGGCATTAGCAGCATCTCCCGAACATACAAATGCAATGTTGAAAGGAGATACACTTTGGTTCTTTTTGATCGCAAAGCCGCAAGAGCAGAGCTTATAAATGAAAAATGTAGTTCTGCTGAGTTTAGTCAGCTTTGAACATTATCATAGGTACTTGGCATCATGGTAATTCATGCCATGCCTGCATATGAAACAAAAAAAAAGAAGAAATCAAGCCCAGTGGTCAGACTCAGTAGACACTACTGCTTGTTGCATTCAGGCTGGAAGGATTGTCCCAGTTTGTTTTGTTTCATGTCACAGTCTCAATTTCAATATGAGTTCTTCCTGACCCAGATTTCTGAGCAGACTGAAGTGGAGCCAGAGACTGTAAAAGTGCATAATTATTCTTTTATTTATTTTTAAGCTGTACAGCTCTATTAAGCTTTCAGAGAATCCTTTATACCCAGTCTTTGAAGTAAACTAAGCCAGAGATCAGCCAGAGAAGGAGAAGTGGGTTGACACTGCTTGTTTCTCCTTGTGGAGTATTCTGTATGTGGTTATGATCTGCAGTCTCAAAGCTAGGAAAATCTTACGCCTTTTTTGGAGTGCAGAGAAGAGAAGGGATCAATGCATCCAAACCCAATACTTTACACCTTTGGTATGTTCTGAAACCTCAGATGCTGGCACTGCTGTGAAACAGCTGAGAGCTGGAAGATTATTCCGGTTACTGACATGTAAATGAGCAGACCACACATTAAAGCTGTGTATGCTCCATCTGCCAAACCATTCATTCTTCCCAACTTGGAACAAATTAGAAACTCTGGCCCAGAGGCGGAAGCTTATTATTCCTTTCCCAGTCCCCCAAAGCAATACATACCCCTGCTTTGAGACTGATTGAAAATATTGACCTGGAGGTGAAAAACACAGTATCTGCCCCCCTGGTTCATCCAGACTGACACAAGCGACATTGAAACCATAGGCTTCTCTTTGGTCTCAAAAAATTACCCAACTGCCCTCCTGGGCTAAGGGCCAAAGGGGAACTAGGCAGCTGAGTAGGAGAAAGACCCTGTCCCCCAGAGCCATCTAGTCGAGTGATTACAATCTTGTATAAATATTGCATCAGGCTAACCTAATACAATATCTGTTGAAGATGGACATGTAAAGAAAGCCTATGACCATTCCTATAAGTAAAAGGCAGGAGGCTAAAGTGGTGTAACACACCCTTCTGGGAGCCAGACAACGTAGCTGTGACATCCATTTACATTCTCTCACACCAGCCATTCAGACTTACCTCTGAATTGGCCCTTCCTTGGGAAGTCGTGCTGTCAAAGCCTTTTCATGCTCCTTCCAAAGCACAACGACTCTTGGTAATTCTGCCCTCCTTGGAGCCAATGTACTTGAAGACCCAAGAGCCTCCATTTTTTGCTTGCACTGCTCTTGTTAGCAGTGCTCTCAGCTTGCACAGAACAGGAGGAAAAGATGCCAAAGCACTCAACCACCTGGATTAATTAGGTTTTATACTAAATGCGGAACTACAGTGAGGTGGATGATGATTAAACCAGCAACCTTCTGGAAACTGAATACCTCCTCCTCCACTATATTTCAGCTTCTGTAACCTTGTAAGTGCCTCGGGGTGTTGTCTGTATATAAAGTACTCTGTTTCTGTATAAGAAATAGCAATAATAGTGATAACAATAATAATGGGTTTCTCCTGTGAGGTAGGTGAGTATCACTCTTCATTTTACAGATGGTGGAACATACAGGATCTTGCTTATTGCCATCTCATGCCTTAAGAGCAGAGCCAGGATTGAACCCAGGAAACGCATTTCACTGTTACTTGCTCTTACCTCTAGAGAACACACCCTCCTTTGATGACATCCAGTCTGTCTTGTCATTTTTCTGCAGAAGATGCAGCAACAGCAGCCTGGAGACTGATGATGAACCTCCTTGTGTGGAAGAAATCGATTATAATACTGACAGTTGCTCTGATGGCGAAGAGGACTTCTTGGAGCTAGACCAAGAGATCCAGGAGTGCCTCTCGTGGGTGGAAGGAGAGACAGAGGATGAGGGAGTGACCACAGGACAGACATGCAGCTCCAAGGCTCTCAGGGAGCTCTACATTTCCAGCCAACCAGCATCCAACAGCACGGCTCTCCCGCTGCATTCAGCAGCGCTTGGGGTGTACAGCGGGTTTGAGAGCAGCCCTGTGTGAACAAGGCTTTGACTCACAGAGCAGTAAGCAAATGGGTTACTGCTCGTGTTTGCCGGTTTGCCAGTTTCAGCATCCTTCCCAGATATGTTGCTCCATTTCTGAATAGAAAATTGACCGTATGGTTGTGTAATTTCTGTACATATATATATTTAGAATGACTCCTTACGCATCATACACAGCTGGCCCTATATGAGAACATCATCCATTCCTAAACATAATCTCCAGTTTCATGGCTGCCTCTAGTATGTGGTTTCATTGATTGACCTGAGCAATGGTATTCTGAGACCAAGGAACCAGACATGACTCTTCTTTTCCTAATTTAAGCTCTTATTACAGGAAGCAGCCTTTCCCTGGAAGAGTAACAGTTACTGATGCCTTTGGCCAGAGCTCTCTGTTGCCATTCATTTCTCTCGAGCTATAGAGCATGTATTTGATTTCTTTCTGATCAGAATTTTTACAGTGTGTTCAGCAGGTTGAGTGCATGCTTCTGAGCTGGCCGTAGCTCATCAAGAGTGTGGGAAATCCAATGTGCCATACTAAGAAAAGCACCAGTGACAATACAGTGGTCCTCTGGAAACCTGGTCTAAATTAATGTCTTTGCTGCATTTGAATAATCCAGCGTAATCTCAGTTGAGTCACTTCATGCTTGATCTGGTGGGCCCAAGTGTAGAATTTGCTTCACATATGCTGTGAAATTGTATTTTCTCTGTGAGACATCCTTCCAGCTAGGAGAGCACAGGTACAACAGTTCATCCTGGGGAACTAGAGTTAATATTTAAAGCTATTGTGAGTGAGAGGGATTTGGGTCATTTTAAGGAGAAAAACACGTACTCCTAAAGTAGCCAGGGGTCCTCCTGGCAATATCCAAGAGTGAACTTAGCCTGTGCATCAGTCCAGTTTTGTTGGGTTGTATGATACTGCTAAGGAAACCTAGTTCATGGAACAGGACCCCATTGTGCCAGACAGTAATATAGTAGAAGGCACTACTGATATCTTATATATAGGACATGTTCTACCAGTGACTCCCGTAAGAGAGTCAGAACAGCTTCTCCTTTGATCCCTGAATGAAAAAAACTACTAGATTTCTCCTAAAATTGCCTGCAAGCACAGATCCCAGTTCCTTAGAATCCAGTGCAGAGAACCCATGCATGTACCCGACATCTCTAAAGCATGAAGTCCGTATCACTGCATCTTACACATCATATGGCCTGAAATTTTCATGTGTCTTAGACTCTGCTGCTGCAAATGGAAAACTGCCTTGTACCCAAATGGAAGCAAGCACGATGCAAGAGGCTCCCAACTCTGTCATTCTTTTATGAGTCTGAAGGAGAAAGATGAATGTATAGTGTGTTGTAGCATTACAGCCTATAAAGCCTCTATTAACAGTGATTGTTATTATTATTAATACTGATGTGTGACTAAAAGCATCATGTCATCCTCTCACCTTAATGTTGTTTGTGGAAAGAATTCCTGGTGCAGAATGAGATTTTCTCTGATGCATTGCTGAACACCTTTCCCCGGACTACTTATACATATTTTCCACCAGGAGTTTGCTTTTTGGAGAAATAGCTTCTCTCTGTCCTGCTGGGTTTTCAGTATCTAGGTGTTTTAAAGTCTTCACCAGCATGTAAGAGTTCTCAGTGCCTCTAGCTCTTGACTTATGATGCTGCTCAAAAACCAGGCAACTTGGGTCCTTAGAAGCTGAGATTCTTAGACTGAACTAATTCATTAGGTATGGTGTGTGTCTCTGTACAGATGGCCTGTTCTGCTTGCTTTAGTGTGCAGCCTGTTGCACATAATGCGGAATTTTCATAAAAGGTTGGCTCACAGGAATGGGCACAAAAGAGGTAAAACAGGTGTTCCCATTATAATAGTTTGTATAAGGTTTCTTCAAATCTTATTAATGAAAGATGATATATGTGCATAGTTAACATCAAAATCCAGCATCCACACGCATGACAAAAAGCTCGTGCTGTGCTAGGTCCAGGCTGCAGCATACATGGGCCATGCTGTAAGACCTTCAACATTCAGTACATTCTCAGGATATAGGGCAAAAATTACCATTGTATGTATATGTGTCTGTAGATGTGCGTGTATATATCTGGCACTGCTTTCCTCTCCCATGCTGTGTCCTGTACTAACGCCCTGCCACAACAACAGCTGAAAAATGCTTACCAAGGCTTGATTGCAAAGGAAAAAGAAATAAATCTTCTTAAATCAGCATTTTTCTTAATGAGACACCAGTATTTTGGCTATAAATACTACAGGCCAGTCTCCGCCTTCTAGCTGTTTCATTCTGAATTTCTTAAGCTGCGGATAATTCGGTTCAGTGGGAAAACTCTGCCCTAGTTATGATTCATTGAATTAATAGACTGCGGGAGGGTTGTCCTAATATAATAAAAGCGTAGATGTAGCTTCCATGCGTGTTTGGAGCCAAATGTATATGAGCAGAACAGTTGTTTTACAGATCCCCGCGCTAGGAGCTGCAGGAGGTAGGTAGAGAGACTGGCTCTTAGGGTATTTTCAGTGTCTGAGATCCAAGCGCAGGGAGCAGAGTGTCAATGCACATCAACCACACCTGAAAAAATGCTGCTGTGCCATATGAAAAGCCTCGCCAAGTCTTCCCCTGGCACCTTCCCGTGTTCGTGCTTGTGTCGGCAAGCGTGGCGATGCTGCAGAAGGCAACAGCCAGGCGAGATCCCCAGACCAAGGGTGCTCAGCCCGCTGCTGAGAAGGTGGGAGCTAAAGGGCTGAATGACCAACCAGTCGGGAATGGCACCTGGAAACCTCCAACAGAAGGAGTTTCGCGGGCTGCCTCGTTTCTTCTAGGAGCAACTCTGGGGATCAGATGCTCCTCTTCTTTTGACAGACCTCTAGAGGTCAGGAGAGGGCCTCCACTGTGCGCCGCTCTCTCCAAACCATTAAAATTCTCCCTGAGTCATGGTAATTAAGCAGAACTAGGCTCTGCACAGAGGAACGGAAGTGCATTGACTTTAATAAAACAGAGTGTAAAACAACTTCAGATTAACTCCAGCCTTGTTTATTCTTGCACACTTGTAATTCTGGTTTGGTATTTCCCCAGTGAATGGAGCCGTTGTCCCCTGCACTGAGGCACGTCACCTCACTTCGGCCAGCTAAGTGCTGAGCAGTGAGGCCAGTGCCTTTTCTTGCTGTCACTAGCTGATCCCAAAGAATTTGGAAACAGCCGATGGAGAGAGGGAGGGAGGAGAGGGAAGTTGCCCTGCTCACCACCGTTTCCATTCCTCAAGAGTCAGCAAGGCCGTCAGGTTGAGACGCAAGCCAAATATTTCTATAATGGCCAGAAGAGACGGTGTCCTAGAGGCACTCGCATAGTCCCCACTGCTAAAGCAGTTTTGGGCTCTTGCCAGGCACATTAACTTTTTTTACTGATGCCTTTTGTCTCACTGACTCTCTTAGCGGCTGTGAATAGTTCTGCTCCCCCTCCTTCCCCCCCAAGGTTTACATGGCATGGGTAGGAGATGCAGCACTGAGCAGCCCTCACACTGCTCCCTCTGTTTCAGTCTCTTGCCGGCTCTCGGGCAGCCTGGCCACAATAGCTCTTTCCTATCAGAGAGGATCCTTAAGGATGCCTTGCTAGTGTCTAGTGAAATACATGTGCGCGTAAACCTCTGGGCTTAAAATAAATAATTAAACCATATAAATAAAAAGAATCAAGTCAGCAAACTAAAGGAAGAAGAAAATCTAATTAGTTTTATCTGCTGTTTGTTATGAGGCTGTCAGAGTGCTCTATCCCCTGGTTTTACAGCACTCTGGAAAATAACAGTGATAATAATAATAAACAACCATGCACTGGGTTGTTTTTGAAGCAAGCAGGAAGCAGATTAGGGAGGGGGAAAGGCAGCAGCCCTGCTCCTCTGCTGTTTTTCTCCTCCTGCCAAAAAGCAGAGATGCAGGTGATAGCACTATCTCCTGTCTTATCTGTCCTTGGACAAGATCTATTGCCCCTGTCCATCACTTGGAGACACAAAGCTTGAGTGGGCGACTGTTTGGCAGCCAATTCGGGGCACTCAGATTGTATTTCTTGCTCTGCCACAGATCTCTTATGTGCTCTCGACCAAATTGTTCATCCTCAGCTCCCAGCCCCAGTCCTGATGTGAGATATAAACAAGGCTTTGGTTCCTCACGGAAAACACAGTAAGATGTGTTTTTTGGGGGAAGGAGGGGAGGAAAAAAAGAGATGTAAAACTACACAGGTGTTTGCTCTATACTGATTTCAGCTGTTGGTAGTTGAGAAGGCAGCCGGAATTATTCCGTGCAGGAGCGTGTTGGTAGTTGCCATCACTATTTTCCACTTCAATGACATGCGGTGATGGTTCATTAGGCCGCTCCTCTTTAATCTGTGCTGGATATTTTTAAAAGTCTCTCCTTGCAGGTTATTATCAGCCTGTCCTGTCCCATGGCCCAGTTCTCACAGTGTGGAAATTTTTACACCTGTTTTAGGGAAAGCAGGACTTAACCCTGTGGTTTTGAACACTCTTGTATGGTTTTCTAGGCAGATGCTGGACACAAGGCTCCAGATGGAGGTAATATGTGAAAGCCTGGAAAACTAAAAACTCTGTACACATAATCACATTGGGAAAAGGTGAAGGAGAAGGCTAAAGAAAGAACGAATAAATTAGAGGAGAGGAAGAGGGGACCTCAGTGTAGGGAGAGGAATGAAGAGAGCAGACGGGAATAGGAGTTGGGGGCACTTGGGGGAAACACAGGGAGAGAAATAGGAGAATTGTTCCTATTCGTGCATCCTCTTCCGTCCCCAGATAATGTGTCAGTATTAGCGCTACTAAGAAACAACCCTCTCTACTGAAGAATAAATCTGCCACTGTATTCCCCACTCCATAAACGGCAGCCAAGTCTGTATCCTCAGCGCTGCATTGTGTGTTCAGCGCTGCGTTTTGTGAGTGCTTTTCGTGATGGTTGAGCCTGTGTCATTTCTGGCCTTAGGTTTCCTCTCCAGGGACTCACATCCTCAGACAGGTTCTGGAAGATCCATGGTATAATATTGTCGATGCAGCAGTTTGTGGCCACTTTCCTCATCTTTTCTTTGCTCTGCTTCTTTTATTTCTCTTTTAAAAAGTGGAAGGGAAAGAAATGAAGGAGGTGAACAGGAGGGAGGGGGAGAGAAAGGAGAAGGCAGAAGGGTGTGCCCTGCTATCAGTCTAGCAAGATCTCTAGCAAGATGGTGAGGCAGCTATTTTGGCATCAAGCACTTTGATTAAGCTGCTTTTAGCTTGTGCAGGGACTAGCAAGAGCGAAAGACAAATCTACCATTAAAAACAATCATCCATTGGATGCCCTGGCAATGATTCCAGTCCCAGTAAACTATCATAGCCTTTGGCTAACTGAGCTCTGGGCACTGAGGGCTGGCTCCTCACCAGCTGATGCAGTTGTAATCACAACCCTGTTTCTTGCCCCCTTGCTCCTTAACGCCTGGCTGAAGGCTTTTACTGAATGGTTTCCAGTGCCCCACCGGCAGCTCGTGCACAGATCTGCAAATGTTTCTTGCCTTTGCCTCAGCATCTCCATAAAATGTTATTTAGTTTTTCTGCATTTGTTTCCCCATCTGTGAAGTGGAGTTATTAATATTTATTTTCGGCGAAAGGTGTCACAATGAGGCTTAAATCGTCAGGATTTACAACACAATTTGATATCCTTGGAGAAGGCAAACAGGAGGGATTAATTGCTGCTGCCATCATATATCTGCCATCGCTTAGATGAAAATGCTGCCCATCACTGTGATCATTGCTAACTCCTTTCCCAGGGCAGTTGCATTTCCTTTGGTCTCCATGGAAGGTGGCAAAGGTAGGCCAGGAAAATCCTCAGGGTGAAAGCATGGAGAGTGTTGACAAAAAGGCTTTGGATTTTTTGACAGCACAGTGGTCTTCCAAGAATCAGGCAGCGTTGCTGGTTAGTGAGTTGGAAAAATGGGAAATGTGATAGAGGTGAAAAATGAGACACTTGGGAGAACAATGGGGCAGTCTGGTAAACATCTGAACTGTCTCTGCCCACGTGTTACGAGTACAAGGACCAAACAGGAAGAATATAAAGCCTTAGTACCTATACCAAGCTATGAGTTATTCAGCTTCCCAGACACATGGTAAAGAGAAAGTAGGAACAGCAGAAGAAGAATTAATTGGCTGTGAAATATCAGGGAATTGGTAGGTTGGGTTAAGAAAGAGGTATACAGGCCAGCAAGTGCTGACTTGGAGATTGGAGCAGAGGTGCAGTGACAAGACCTCCTAAGGTAGGGAGAAGAATAGAACGGAAGTGGAACACTAAAGGTGTGTGAAGACCTGATTAATGCCTTGAAAGGAGAAATTAATTGTTTAAAAAAGTTGAAGCAGTGGCAGATGACTAGGAGCGTGAACAGAATGATACCAAAGCATGCATGGATGAAATCAGAAAGGTCCTGGCACAGAATGAGCTAGAGGTGGCTAGGAACACACAAAGGGGAAAAAAATAAATCCTATAAATACTCTAGAAGGAATCAAAGGGTGCGCTATGTGCCACAGAAGGAGAGCACATGCAGAGGTTTGAAGTCATCATTATCTTTTTAACTGCTTATCACCAAAATGGTTTCTATTAGATACATGTAATGGAAGTCATACTGATTTGGGGATGGGAATAGGCCAGAACAAAGGAGCGTAAATTAAAGAATGTCTACAGTGAGTAAGTGAATTCAAACTGTTGGAATTCCCCTGCAGGTTGCTGAAGGAAAGCAGTCTGTGAACAGCTAGGAATGGACTTAAGAGCTTCTCCTATATTGAGAGGGTTCTGCAGACTAGAGGTGGGCAAATACAATATATTTTTTTTGAAAATGGAAAGAAGGAAGAGTCAGGAAATGTAAATCAGCCAGCTAAGCTGAGTGAGTACGGAGAAACCTTGACAAATTATGAAACAAACAGTTCATTAACAGCTATAGGATAAGAAGGTGGTAAAAGACAATCAACATGGATTTGTGAAGCTGATCTAATTCCCTTCTTTTATTGGCTAATTAGCTTAGAGGATAAAGCAAAAGTAACTTATGTCATTACTTCAGGAAAGCTTTCAATACTTCCTGACATTACATTTTCCTAAGGAACTAAGGAAATATAGTTTATATTGAATCATTGTAAGGTAGGTGCACACTAGCTGAGAAGTTACTCATGAAGGCCAGGTTTCATCTCCACAAAAGTTAGCCTTCTAGAAGTTAGGCATCTAGCCTAAATTATTCTGTACAGAGTAAACATAGAGAGACATACAACTCCGCAGAGTCTACATCCACTTCTAAGATATGGGGAAAGAATCCTGTGCTGAGGTATTTCCTGGCCACCTCAACTTCAAAGTAAAGCTAAAAAACCAGCTCAGACAGGGCACCTAGCTTTAAACCCACCTCAAGAAGGTATCCCACAGGTGCAGTTGCAGGACATTATTTTGCTTAAATAACTGTGACAATACCATGGAAATATCCATTTATTTTTCCAGGAGATCCCAAGTCTTTCTGTTGAAACTCAGTTCCCTGTTCACACACCTCTATTTACGTCAACACACCTGCCAGCCTCACCTCCAGCTTCTGCTGCACAGGGCTCTGCTTCAGAGCTCCCCTCATCCAGCTCTGTTAACTCCATCCTTTGCCAGTCACACTCCTGCCAAGACAATATGGTAAATCCTGGTGATCTGGGAGGGAGGTACATCCCAGATCAGCATCCCAGAACGAGGATCAGAGCGTGCGGTCTTGCTGGGGGTTGGCACCCAGGTAGATGCCAAGAGCCCTGGAGCAGGGAGCGCACACAGAAGCCACCGTGCCAGATGGCCTGACTGCTCTCAGTTGTAAGAGCTGCTTTGTACTTTTTAGCTTTACTGATGCGGAGAGAACATTTTGAACTGTCTAAGCCTTATAACCTTGTATCATTGGCACACTAACAGCAGCAGCACACTGTTGAACATAATAACAAGAGGGAAAGAGCTGTGGAATTAAATAAGAATTTAAATCTTAGGGCTCACAGCTCAGAGCATGAGGCTTTAGCTGTGCTATTTCCAGGAACTGGTTGAGTCATGTTTGAGAATAATGGGTAAGATTAATTCCTTCGTGACTATGGCTGAATAAATTATTTGCCAATAGTTTTATCTATGATTTGACCAGTTCTAGTTTCTTCTTCTAACGTGTGTGATGCAGGAACATTAGCTGTACTCTGGATGTGTGTGCCGGGTGTGCAGCACCAGTCCTTGGCATCTAGTAGTGAATTTATTCCCCAAAGACAATTTTCAGCAAGATTTACCCCAGAGCAACCGAATGCAGAATTTGATCTGTCATATTTCGAATGATTCATTTTTCACCTCATCAAGTAGGAAGAGAGGAGATAGAAAGAGAGAGGGAAAGTTATTTCGCTCTTCACAGCAAACCCCCGTCTTCAAAGTCGGAGCTGCCACAGAGTGGTAAGCGACAGCCCACCGAGGGACACAACAAATGTTGCTTGGCAACTCCACACCGTTGATGGGAAGAGCTCGGCAGGCTGAGCATCGCAGAGGGACCGAGTCGGAGAGCGAGACAGTGGCACACCAGGATGCTTGCTCCTGTCTGGCCCTGTTAGAAATGACACTGCTCATGCCCTGGTAATTGTTGTAGATGTCGGCCAACAAAGTCTTTCCTGTTGGGTGGGAAAGTAATTGCAGGTCATAAATGATGAAATATCCCCTGCCCGCTCCCCAGGAGCAAAGGGACGTTGGATCTATTAATATCCTGAAGGTCACTGAATTCTTGCCAGCATAGGTTAGCTGTGAGCAAACCTCAAAGGGCTCAGAGGTGCTGCTGCTCAGTTGAACACCTACAGGGATCCAGAAAAAGCTTGCTGTCCTTCATGGCATCACACAGCTACTTTATCACCTTGTTGGAAGTGTCAAGCCTAGGAGTTGCAGTGTTGTAGCCCCGATAGTCTGAGGATGCCGGGGGAACCAGGTTTGCAACAAGAGGCCAGAAGTTAAAACTGGCAGGCAGAGTTTTCAGGCACAGTATTCCTTCATCAAGTTTTGTCACTAGTGAGGGATTATGAGTTAAATGAAATAAAATCGACTTTGCATAGCAAATCCCATGTGGCACACTGCCACGCTCCTAGGTACTTTCAGCAGCTAGCAACTCCAGAATACACTTCTTCTGTGCCTAAACAGAGAGCACTATCAGGATTATCAGGCCCAATGCTGGCATGAGGCTCAAGAGATACTTGGCTATCTTCATAGGGAGTTGAGCAGAAATGGGATTTGGGGTGCAAGAAAATACTGTATTTGAAACCAGAAGTTCTGTTTCCCTCAGTATAATTCTGGGGAGAATGAAGTACTCATTTTCCTCTGACTTCATGCAGTATTAGACTGGTGCTTTCATCTTAGTGAGCTCTAAAATTTTAAAGCAAGAAGGGATGTTTCCACATCTGGGCTTTTCTGGACTACCCACAATTGCAACAATCCAAGAGTTTTGTCTATGCGAAGGGCCCACACTGTAGTAATGCTGCAAGTGTTATCAAAAATCACTACATGCCTTTGAAAGTCCTGAACAACCTGTGTAGACAGTACATGTGAAATAACCTCTGTTGTTCTGCATCAGAGTTTTTGAGTGGCATAGTCGTGGATGTTTTTAAGTAAAATAGGCTAACAGTTTCTAATATGTGTTAGAAATTGGATTTCTTCTTTTCAAGCTGTTTTCTGCCTCTTACCACCTGCGGGAACATACCATTTTTTTTGGAAGGGCTTCTTAAATATTTTTTTCTCCGCTTTATGGCTCTTCAACCCAAACATGATGTCTCCTCACTGCCTCGCACTTTAAACACAGGCCTCAGTAGGATGAGATCCAGGTGTGATTGCTTCTGGCCTTAATTTTTCATCCATTAGAGAAAATTCACAGAATCACAAGCTATTGCTGCTTATGGCTGCACGTGAGACTACCTTAAAAAAACATGACAAATTTCAGCTTCTGACTACAGCTAAATACACCACCTTTTGTCTTCCTTTTATTTAAATAAGTCAGTGTTTCATATGTTATTCTTCCTCTGTAGTTTTGTTTGTTTGTTTTTTTAAATTGAGGCTTAGCCTTTGTAAACCCATTTCCCTTTTTTTCACTGTCTCTTCTTTTACACTAACTGAAACAGTTACAAGTTTTTTCCTGAGGACAGTTTCTTCATCCTGTGACACACTCAGCCTTATTCTGATCTTCCTCACTCAGGTTTTGTGCGGGTCAAATTCCCTTTTTCCATTTTTGTCCTTCATTCGCAAAGATGGGGAAGAAAGATCCCAATGCCTGTATCCCAGCAAAAGCCTTGGTTTGGTCTCCACTCAGACCTTCTTGTGAAGACCCCTTGCCTCAGTGGCTGCAGTTGGGACATTTGGACCTGCCTCAGGCAGTGGAGACAAGGACTTGTTCATGGCTTTAAGGGAAAGGATTAGAGACAAACATCTTCTTTAGGCTTTTGAGGAAATCACAGTCTATCTAGCCTTGCTGTCACACACATAACACACATATATATCTCTCTATATAATTTGCTCTATATATCTATAGCTCTGACATCTCCACTTGAGTCTACCCAGCTAGGTGCTGCTTTGTGCCCCAGTGCCCTGTGATTGCCTACCTGCTGCCTTCTGATGCTGATTCAGCTGCCTTTGGGTTTCAACATCCTATATGCACTATTCATGCAGAGACCAGCCAGCGAAAGCTGAGATTTAGATTTCAGTCATGTTTCCAGTTCCTTTGGTTTCCAGTCTTCTCCCCTAGAGGCATTTTTCCTGAAGCACCCGCTCACTCTTGCTTTCCTTTCACTGATGTTCACAGGCAGTGCAGAAAGAAGGCGGCCAAGGAGACCCTCACTTTTGTGTGGAGCTGCCCGTGCTGACACCTCAGGGACAGGGGGCCGTAACCATGTCTGCTCCTGCATAGAAGAGTTATAATACCTTATAAAAAAATAATTGCCTTTGATTAAAATGTAAAGGTCCCATCTTTTTGTTGTTGTCATTAATGTGGGCTGCAGGCTATGGCCCTTTGAAGTGTTTCCTCTGGGCTCATCTTTCTTTTTTCCTCATTTTCTTTTTTATTATTTTTTTTAAAAGAGATTTTAATTCTCTCAATTATCTGCCCTTTCCAGCTCAGAATAAGATTTCTTAATTTTCACATGCTTGCAAAAACCTGGCTGGCACGCTCCAGCTACCTGGCAGCTTCTAAATGGGTGGCCAAGTCACAGGAGCAAGCAAACAGGCAGCACATCTTGCTCATGAGCTGCCTTGACCCCCGCTTGACTGCTCCAGAGGGAAAGAGAATGAAATTATGCAGTTACCTCGCCAGAACTACTCATCCCCTCTGCAGAAACACCACTCAGCAAGGCATGAATGAATACACTGCTGTGCTTAATTAAGGATATCCAGAACTATTTCATTTGTGATCTCAGGCCCTTATGGGCTGATGGACTCCTTTACATCACCTAACTTTGAGGGTAGTATTTTGTTTCCCTATCCATGAGTGGAGCAAGAGGACACCAGAGTGAACCATAATGGCTCCTTATGTGTCTCCATATTACCATCACCGCCAATTGCTAGCTTGGTTAGTCCAGAAAGGAAATAGTAATCTTTGAAAGTTATTTCTCTCTCCTTTTCTTAGGGCTGTGGTCTGGGCAATAGCAATGACTGGGATGTTCATCTCTTGGTTGCAGAGGGCTTCTCGAAGTCTGAACAAAGGTGTGAAATGGCTGAATGACATGAGTGAATGATGCTACAAACCGGTTGAAGACGTCGGAGAAAATGCACCTTCACTGTATCAAAGCCCAGGGCCCATTGGGCACTTTCCTGTAGACTATCCCTCACAGATGTCATGCAGAGACTAAAATTTCATTATATCTATGGAACCGTCTGCCTTGACCTTTGTCATCCTTAATCCCTAGTTTCCTCTCCCATAAAAGCATATGCGAATGTCTACAAGCAGCTTCTCTCTATCTCTCTCATGAAAGGCTGCCTGCATGAGGTTTCTGTCTGGTCCTTGAGGAGGAAGATGTTGCTCCAGATATAGACAACCTCTTAGCTAAGGTGCTTGCCCCAGTTACAGGTATAAATCTGACTTGGACACTGCACTGCTGAGCCAGCTAATCTGCTCAGAGAGGGAAAACAAAACCAAATAAAAATAAAGTTGAGGATTAGAACTAAGGATTAATAGCAACTTCACTGATGTGTTGGATTTTGGAGTTCTTTATATATTCCCTGTGCCTGAGTGTCAAGAAATATTTGCCCTTGATCTGCATTGACTTCTGATACTAGATCATGTAGGGGCCAGTTAGCTCACTCGGTTAGAGCATGGTGCTGATAACACCAAGGTCGTGGGTTTGATCCCCGTTGGGTCCCCATGTGTTGCCTGATCTAGTTGAGAGGCGTCCCTGCCCGTGACAGGGAGGTTGGATTAAATGATCTTTAAGATCCCTTCCAGCCTAGGCCATTCTGTGATTCTATGTAAATATTGCATCTTACTGGACTCATGCTTCAGCATGGGCATGCAGGGAAAGGGAGCTGTTAAAACCCTTTAGTCCTGCCTTACCCAGGGGCTCTGTACAATGCTACCAAGTCTCCTCCACACTTCCTTTCCCCTGTTCCTCTCAAGCGTAGGCATCTTCCTTTGTAGGCAGATGCTTTCTCCTAAGCATCTTTTTTAAAGTCTCCCATTTTTGTTCTGCAGGCTAGAAGTTCCTCTTTTCTTTTTTTTTTTAGTAGAAAAAAAACTACTAATTGGGGGAGCTGATTTTAAAGTGATTGAAATGAATCCTTCAGCTTTAGATCTTCTCATGCCTCCAGCAAGAACACATCAGAGAGCTCCAAAAGTGTCCAGTGCTGCATCTCTTGACTGCCTTTTGTAACATGTTTGTCTCAGAACTGAAAGGTGAGCTCCCCCATGTACAAATCTGCATGACAATGCTTTAATTGCTGCTGTAGTCACAGCAGAGAAGCTCATACAGATTCCTGCTAATGGAAATGTTGGATCCCAACTGGGTCTGGTTTCTGGGGGACAGATATCAGCAAAGTGTGGGACAACAAGATGGTGGCAGCTCATAGAGTTCAGGAGGGGACCTGACGCATGCAGAGGTCTCTGCTGCCTCAGGCAGAGCAACTCTAGCTTCAGCCATGTTATTAAATTACTGTGGTTTAATAAGTCACTGGGTGCCACTGAGCAAAGATAACTGATAGCAACCATTATCCTCAAGTCGTGTCAAATGTGAAATAGGATGGGTGAAGCTGAAACATCTTCTGCTAACATCTCATAACTTCTATAGCTGTGGTAATTTGATCATGTGTCCCCAGCTTCAAAGTGACACAAAGCAGATGAGACAGGAACTGTGTGTATCTGACTGGATGCATTTGAATCCCAGACAGCCTCCTGCTCCAACGCGTGTGCCATCACTGCACTGGGTGCTGCGCTTCCCACCAGCCCCTGGGGTGAACAGTGCGAGCAATGATGTTAAAAATCTGCCCAGCCTCAGCAAAGCCCTTTGGGACTTCTTCACCGGACCTATATCTTTTTCTTCCAGAAATGAGATGATGATGAACGCGGCACTGTGGTTGCCACGGGAACACAGCGTGAGTTTTGTGTTAGCTGCCCTCCTTCCTGCAGGAAAGCGTTGCTGGCTCCAGAGATGAGCGTGAGCAGCACCGATGGCATCTGACCAGGTCTTGTCCATGTGTTCTCCCAGAGTGTTTGGGTCTGGGAATGGAGGAGTCAGCCCCTTTTGTGTTATGAAAGGAAGACATCAAGGAAGAAGTCACTGTAAAGTAGGAACATGTCTGACAGTTTGGAGAGAAAATGAGAAGTCCTGGTTGAAACTTCTGCTGCAAAATCTCGCTGAAGGTCATAAGGGGAGCCCACAGGGACTTAGAGACCAACAGATTGCTCCCACCCTCCCCTACAGGGAATAGCTGAAATTTTTTTTTCTTCGGGGGAAACGGAGCCCTGAATTCCCATTGTCACTCTGCTGCTGGGACTGTTCTAGCACGACAGGGAGAGTGTCAGGAACCACAGCACTTCTACCACACCCGTTCTTCCTGCAGATTTTTATACATTCCTTACTTCCTCATCCCTTTAGACATATTCGTGTTCAATTGCTGACATCCATGCTCTTTCCTCTCCTGTCCACCCTTAGGGCTTTTCTGAGCCTCAACTTGGAAATAATCAAGAAGCACTTTCATGCTGTTACAAAGCCATTTGGAGCTTTCAGAAAGACAATTTGGGAGGGACTCCTCATTGTCACTGCTATTTTTCTCCTCTCGCAGATCTCCCTTTAAATCCTCACCTAATATCATTTTATCAGGGGAAGAAATATATTTGTAAAGATCTTACAGAAACAGGTTTTATTGAAGCAAAAGGAGGGGGTGAGGCAGCAATCCTGTTTAGGAGACAGGTGAAAGCTGTTGTCAATTTGTCTCAATAATGTGATGATTTGAATGGGTATCAGAAAGGGTGGGAGCTCCCTAGGAGGAGATAAAAGGAGGCCCAGCTTGGATGGTGTTGGAGGAAAGAAAAGGGGTGGTGAGGTTGGAGGCTGTGGCATGGGCAATGTCCTTAGGGATTACCAGAAAAACTGAAAAATACCTCCCAGGGAATCTAGCCAGGTGGTTATAAACTATGATGAAATAGGATATGGAGCAACAGCTTGCAACATGGTAAGTGTTAGTCTCTAAGACCTGTCAGAAGTTTGGTAGAGAGTAGCAAAGAACAGCAGAAATAGATTGGGAATGTGAAGCTTTTTGCTAGAAAAGAAAATTTCTTTTCTGTCTCTCATAAATCTTTGCCTCTTCACCACTTTAGCTACTTCCTGCATTCCCCAAGCAGGCTTAGGGTTCGTACATGGCCAGAGGGTTTCAATTTGAGCTCCAAATAATAATAATAAATTCCATAAAGTGATTCCATGTGGAGAGTGGAGGTAATAGTACATTATGTTTACCGAGTGGGGTCCATGAGACTTTGGGTTAGGCAGACTGAAGAGTGTTTTCTCACCTGCGGCTTGCTTGGGGTGAGGGACTGCACCTTCTCTGCAGTAACTGCACCAGGAGTGTGGTGGGGGAAAACCTCTCTGGCTGAAGCTGTTGAGTGAAGGCTAGGTAGAGAAAGGACATGGAATTCCCCACACTGGATTTTAGCCAGGATGATGTAGTTAAACCTCTGCTTAATTAATAAAAATGGCTATAACAGCACTATGCTCTCTGCAGCCATGCTGGAACACTGAAATCGATGTTGTTTTCTGAAGATGAGCCTTTCTCTTCCATTACAACTGCGTTGCTGCCAGTCCCAAGACTTTGCCCGGAAGTGGTTCGGATGAGTCTTGAATGGCAGCTACTGGTTTTTCTGATGAGTCAAAAACCAGCCTGCCTCTGCTGCAGAATCAACACCTGTTTTACCCAGTGCCACACTCAGACTAAGGTATGTCATTATGTTTCATCCAGCTTAAAGAGAGCAAGAGCTTCATAATAGCTATGCTGAGATCTTTCCTCCTTTCTGTTAGAGAAGGATCGTGTGTTTAGGAAGAGCAGAGAGAAGAGCGTAACTGTTATCACCTCTTTGCTTGTGTTTGACTTGAGATGTCTCATGCTTGTTTCCACATGTAAAGGTCATGGCAGCTGTTCTGTCCTAGGGCTGGCTCGTTAACAAGGAGCACAGAGACTTGGTTCTTGAAGATAAGAATCTATTTGCTGGGCAGCCAACTCTGTTGTGGGAGGATGTTATCATGGCTCTCCAGTGTAATTTGTGTTGGGAATTGTTAAGAGCATCTTTTTATTTAGAGCACATTAGAAATGATGTTTGGCTTTGGGTTTGTGTGCAATACTGGAAATAGTGGAAAACCTCTCCTCTGCCTCTACCACCTCAGTCCCTCAAAGACGAAATTCTCCCTTACTGTGTGTACTTTACTCATCTGAAATGAAGGTGGTCCCTGTACCAAGGCTTGTAGTGCTGCTGTTCTAAGTGTGAAGGGCCATGCTTAGCACTGTGTTGATTTTCTGTGGGGACAGAGGGAAGTGTGTCTTTTCCCTTTTGGTACTTGGGCTGATTCACCATGCAAACTTCTGTGACCTCTGACTGCCCCATTTGCGCCCCTGTTTCAGTGGGTTGTTAGAGGAATATACATACAGTCATCAGTTTGAAATTTCACTTTGGTCAAAAGTCTTCCCTCTTTTTGCTTCCTCCTACAAAAGCACAGTGTTAATAGAATTAGCTCTGCTTGCCAAGCAGAAGAGCACCACATAGTTTACAGAGAGTTCCCTGTCGCAGGCATGGGATTTCATCCATGCAGTCCTCTGCTAGGGATGTAGAGTACTCTGAAAACACAAGTTGAGGTTGTGGCTTACCATCGAACTTTTAATCAAATCCAGTTTAAAGAGAAGGACCTTGACATGCTTCCTGTATCCAGACTTGTGGGAATTCATTTGCCTGGTTTACACAAGGTTGCACAAGGGAGAGGTTTAACACTGGAGGTGCATCTCTTAAGGAGGGATTCAAAATATTTTGTGTTATCTTGGACCTGTGTCACCTTCTCAGGAAAAAACAGCTGAGTGCTGTGGACAGGGGCTGAGTGATACAGTTCCAGGAAGACAAAAAATGAGATCTGCCCCTCGTGTATTGGCAGGAGGAGACATTGTTCATCTGTGCCTCTAAAGCAATTGAACTCCATGTCCTGGCTGCAATCCAGCTGAGCTAGGTCTAGAATATAACCTTCAATTACATGCCCTTGGAGGTGATCTCTTGATTGCCTTGTCTTTGCTCTTTTTCACAGGTGGGTGTTGTGATGTGGAATAGGAGATGGCTTGAAACGAGGTCCTGGAAGGAGGGGGATGTCTATGCATATTACTGGGGTCCTCCATGTGTGAAAGTGGAATTTTTGTTTTCCTGAATGAGGAGCTGGCTCCATGTAGTTCCTGAATTTTTAAGGTGCTGAAGGGACCACTGGTGTGCTTTGCATCAGAAACTAAGCTGGATGATGAACCACATTCTCCCTTATCTTCTTTCACCCCAGTTAAGCTGGGAGATGGTTAACCTGGGTTAAGACGGAGGTATAAGCAGCTTTTTGTCTTCCCTCTTGATCTTTCAGGCTTTCCACCACCACCTTTTTGAATGCTTAACAGACCCAAAGCTTTCTGCTTCCCAGGGACCATCTGGCTGGAATATATCTGGTTAGATAAAGTCCTGTAGCTCCACAAAGTTCAGGGTCATTGAATTACTCTGAGCAAACCTCCCTCTTGTGATTTCAACTGGATACAACAACAACCTTCACTTCCCTAACTTCCTCTAACTGACAGTGTTGGTGGGACACCTGTTGTCCACTGAGGCTTCTGTTGGTCTCCCAGCACCAAGGCACAATCCTTTCCCTCAGTTCTGCATGCATCAAAGCACTCGTGCAGCCCTCCCATATGTCTCATATACTGAGTTTTCTACCTCTGAGAATACCTCTGCATCCCCAATGAGGGAGATGTGGCTATATGTCACTTTCATGAGGACTTTCGTTCATCTAGCCTTCAGTTGAATTTTTGCTTTGTGAAGTTTTTTGAATTTGTGTTTTATTTCTCCTTTTCTGATTCAGCCCCTTTGCTCCTAATCCCACCACCTGGTATGGCTCACACTGCAGAATCCCTCTGCCTCCTCAGTGTATACACCCTTCAAATATTTGTAGACATTTATCACTTCGCCCCTGCTTAGTCATCTCTCTGCCAAGCTAGGCATATTTAGTTCTTCTAATCTTTCCTTGTGAGTGAATCCCTCCAGCACTCATAATTCATTTCTCCTTGCTCTTCTTTGAATATTTTTCAGTTTGTCAGCACTTAAAAAAATTTCTTATTTGTGGCGTTTTAATACGAACAGGCACACAAAAAAAAAATGGAGAAGAGAAACTTGCCTGAAAAGAGAAGGGTTTTTTTGGCCCCAAGCCACTGGGAATAGGTAAGAGTTGGTAGATGTGGGAATCCCTGCTGCAAGTTCTAGGTGGGTTTCTAGTACACAGAAGACTGGTCCCCTCTTCTCTTTTTGTGAGTTACTCTATTGCCCACCCCTGAAACTTGTGAAAAAGCTGATACTTTTTCTACATTTGTTTCTGTGATTCTCTAAGACAGACTTATGTGTCACCTACCTTCTCATTCCCTGTCTCCCTCTCAGGCTAAAGGCTTTGCCCTGGGAGTGATTTTTTTTTTTTTTTTTTTTTTGTAGTGGACTATGGGGTGCAAGTGCTTCAGGGATAGTGGCTACATCTTGTCAGTGCTGAATCTCTATTTCTCAGCTTTGTTTTTCTCAAATACTGTGGCGTGGTGCCAAAGGATCAGCAGAGAGTGGCCAGCTCCTTTTTATCTTGGGGAGATTTTTCACTTCTGGCCATTTGTTTCTGCTGTGTCCAAGCTGTAGAAAAAGGAAAATAATTTGAAATGGGTCCTGTTTCTAGGAGCCTGTCTGGACTTTTTTTTTCTCTCAAATAACCAACTCAACAAATTCTTTAGATAGAACCTTTTTAATTAAAGCTATACCCCAGAGGGCTAGCCTAGAGACGCTGTTCAGTCTCCACCTCTTGTACTGAACTCCATGGTGGTTTTTGAGGCATTCCTGGTATCTCACTCTGATGGTAATTTGTGCTGTCTGAGATTACATGATGTGATCAGAATTGAAAAGAGTGATGGGGAGCAGCGAGTGTTCCTTCAGTCATTAACTACAGCAAGGTCTGCAGCGTCACTGTCTGTGTTAAAAGCTTTTTAAATATTCCCCATCACCATCTAGTGACCTGGAAAGGAGAAGCAGTTTAGCCAGGAGATGCTGTCAAATTTACTAGAATGTGATAGGTATCAGTATCAAAATACTTACAAAACCAGAACAAACCAGTTGTAAACTTGTTCTGTCTGCCATAACTTTATATAGTGCAATCTAGATTTCAACTGGAAATGTGAAAATTATGTGGTTTTCACCTAGGAGGAATGAAGAGGTTCTGCTTTCCTTCCATGTATATCATATCTTCCCACCTGGACTGATAATTATCAAACATCTGTCTTCTGTTCTGATTGTCCTGGGAACATGGACTTTAAGTAGAAATGTGAAACTAGTTCTGCAGACTGGGGAGGTAAAGTTTCTCTCTTGTGGTATGAAGGCTATTTGGATCCCTTAAACGTAACTACAGAAAGGAAGAGAAAGTAAGAGCAAAGAAAAGCAACGTTGGTTGGATAGGGGAATGTATTTCATTTTTTGCCTCCAGCACATGTCAGTCTGTGCCATCAGCTGATGCCACTACAGCATCATAAAATGTAGAAACAACGAACCCAAAATTTCCTGAGTAAAGAGCAAAAGCTGCTATTGCTTTGACAATGGGTTGACTTTCCCAGCTGCCTGTTGAAGCAACCTTGGAGAATCCTGCCGAACAGTGCATTATAGATATACACACTGGATATTAAAAGAGAGAGAGAATGCATTTACTGTCACTTGCAGGTTGCCTTTCACCCTTCTAGTTGTCATAGCATTCAGAAGCATTGAACAATGGGTCTTTGTCTGCAGAAGGAGAAATACTGCTTCTATCACAAGCTTAGGATGGAGTGACGCAGCCATTCTGAAAAATGACTGGAAAGAGCAGCAGTAGGCATTTTCACCAGCCTATCCTCAGATACTTGTTTTGGGGCCTGACTCTTGAAATAGCACCATGTCATCTATGTTACCACCTTCAAACTGTTTATTAGCATCTTCAGCCCAGCAGCAGGCCTGGCTGGCCGTCTGCTGTCTTTGATGCTGTTGCAAACAAACTTGACTTTCCCGGAGGAATCAGCAGTCTATCTGGCTTCAGTTTGTCATGTTTTTCTACAGCCATTCACATTTAGAAAGAGGGTGTTTGTTCCTTTTTTTTTTTCCTGTTCGTGTGTTTGCTTCATAAGAATATGCAGTTGCTTAAGATCCGTTAGGATGACAAAGTGTTTTGCAAACAAACTGTACATGGGAATCACTTTGCTTGCTGCTGAAATGCAAAA
This sequence comes from Trogon surrucura, assembly GCA_020746105.1. NCBI lineage: Eukaryota > Metazoa > Chordata > Aves > Trogoniformes > Trogonidae > Trogon > Trogon surrucura. The sequence continues at coordinate 14,325,491 of CM036627.1, read as the reverse complement.
CAACAATTTTTATTGCGGGATCTCAAGAGACAGATGAGATATGGTTGGGCACAGTGTGACTTCAAGTATTCAGCTGAAAAAAAGGTGGGATTGCTGTCATATTTAAAGCAAAGTGTACATTCAGATGCTTTGAACTGAGGTTTATTCTGTGTAAATATTTGATATCTGGCCTCTCATTTAAGTACAAATAAAAGTATTGAAGCTTGCACCATTTCTAGCTGTTGGCACAAGAAAATTGTTTCTAAACGAGTATCCATGAAGTTTAATGGTAATTTCTCCCTGTCATGAGTTGCCTTGTTAGCTTGCCTGCCTCATTGACTGTTATAAAAATGTCTGTGAGAATTTTATTTAACCAGTCCCTCTCTGAATGTTCTCTGAAATTCTAATCTTTTGTGATTATTAGTTTTTATGTCTTTGTTTGAAATCAGCTCTGTATCGGTTAAAGTTCTCTGAACTTAAATAACTAACACAAGGGCAGGTGAGGTTTTTCCCTACTCCTGATCCCAAGGTGTTCCTGAGCAAAGATGTCCAACCCCTGCCCTCATTTCCATTCATTGTAATGGAGTGATAACAAAACGCTTGGCCGACTTCTTTAATTAGTCTCGTGTTCCTCAAGGTCTTTTGCTATTCTCTCTTATAGCTTAGCATTTTGGGCTTTGTTGGTATTTCCCTAAACACCCCTAATAGTTCTCCCCCTCTTCCAAATTATCTCTTTGAGCAAGAACTGATATATGGCAAACACAAAGCAATGCAATATTCATCATTAATTGATCATGATCTTTCCTCATTTTGTGGTTGCTGGTGGGTTTTATTTTAATTCACACTCTGTTTAGGGGAAATTGCTTAATTTCATTTAATAGCCTAAGTTTTAAATTTTTATTAAACTAAAATGCAGATGTATATTCAATGTAGCTTCCCTGAGTTTTTCTTGTGGATTGTTCATCTCACTTTAATTAAAATCAGACAAACGTAGAAAGGAAATTAAAACAAGAAGACAGATGAGCAGCTGGTTGTCCCCCAGTTCCTACCAGCAAGAAATGGTAGAGGACAGGGATATTCTCTTTAAACACAATATATTGTTCTTCTGCTCTCCAGTAAGCATAATGAGAGGTGAAGAAGAAAAAGGAACAGTGTCTGTAGATGATGGAAAGCTGAAGCTCCTCTCCTCACACCATGAATCAGCCTCCTAGGAGATACTGTCTCAGACCAGGTTTGTTCAAGGGAGGGTTTATTATGTGGAATTGTGTCAAATGGTGAGGAGTGGTATAAAGAGATAATCAGAGTCCTTCAGCACTAATTACCTGTGTTCTATAGAAATCCCTAGCTCTATTCAGATCCTTTTTTAGAGGGAAATCTCAGAGGAAACAAATGAAGTCTAGTTCTGCAAATGCCAATTGAGATGGTAGAGAACAGGGAAGTCATGGATTAAAGCAATCGGTTTTCTGAGGCCTACTATACTATTTGACTCGATTCTTCTTGTTCTTTTTTTTTCTACGTTCGTGTTTTAAAGCAGTTTTCGGAGGCCTACAATACTATTCAACTCGATTCTTCCTCTTCTCTTTTTTTCACATTCATGCATTGAAACATAACAAGAAATCTCTGCATTTCTCATGCTTCCTTTATTCTCAAATCTCTAGATGGTTTGCCAATATTAACTGATAAAATTTCACAGCTATCTATCTATCTAATCTCAAAGCATTTAAGGCTCCCATCACAATTCAGAGGGATGGTGATGAACAGAGTAAAATATCAAAACAATTTTCCATAAAAGGAAATCATTCTACCTATTAGCAAATCATTGCAGGATTCATGACTTAGCATTGGTAGGAAGTCAAGACAGCCGCTGTCAGAAAAAAGGGTAATTGCTATTTGACCAATGACTGACAATAAGATTTAGGATCAAGATTGTGCAGCATTTAAGGTTGCAAATAGTTATGTCTGCACTTTTTCTTACAACTTTGAAGAAAGAGAAGGAGGAAATCTTGGGGGCAAAGTAGCGAGATGCTGAAAGAGAACATTCTGGAACAGTAAATCTGAAGAATGCTTTCCTAGCCAGCAGGAGGGAAGGATAAAAGCAATTTGAATCAACATTGACCTTTACACCAGAAATATCACCTGGTGCATGTTTGTGTGCTTGAGGATTCTCTATCATTGTTGTTGAGTATACTACCCAACTGTATTAGAGATACACATCTGAAGTATTCAATTTAAGTGTGCATAGATAGGAGGCTGGTCTTGTCATTTTGCTTCATGCTGCCAGTGATTTCAACGGGAGTACTCCAGGAGTATGATACTACTCAGCAGATTTAGGGTGGTACAGCCTATATTTGTAATTCTGAAGAGATATTAATGGTCTGTAGAGAATCTTTCCATCACTGGGGTCTCCTGCATGGATCTGTCAGTGGTTTTGCTTCTGTGCAGCAATATGAAAACCAGCGTAGGATGTTAGTGTCCAGGTTCATCTTGCTCCATATCTTTAATGACACTGTCAGTCAGCAGGCTGATGTAATCCATGGATGTTGGCACATTATTTTGGTTTTTTGATCTGTGACTTTTGTCTTAACTAACCCTGGAAGTTAAGTATAAGCATATGACTCTCCCGGGAGGGCCTGGTATAAACAGTATTAATGTGTAGTCAAATCCAGCTGTTTACAAATATGCTCATGAGGACGGATCCAATAGCACCAGTGTGGCACCACTGACTGCTGGACTTTGCTTCTTTGCTCTGTCCTTAAATTCCCTGCAACTTGAAAGTGTACTACATTCAACACCTGCCAGCCAAAATCCTCATTACCAAGGTAAAGGTCAATGTTGGGAATCATCCCAACAAAACCAAGGCAATGCATTAAAAAGGATCAAGAGTTCATTGAGAAAAGTCTACAAAATAATTTGCATTTCAAATCCCGGGCAAGCAGCTATGTAATTTCTGCCTGTAGATTCACCACTGTGATGTTCATTATCTGATTATCGCTATCTACAACCTTCCTAGTGCTAACGCACATTGTCTTCCTGACTCTTGAATTAGTGAGATGTGTCTGACGCTGAATTTGCAGGTAATTGCTATGGCTCCCCTCAATGAAACATCTCTCAGGACAGTCTTGGAAATTAAATGTTCCTTCTTGAGCCATTATTTGCTGACTCCATCCCTAGCTTATTAAATAGTTAAGAAGTAAAAATGTGTAATTTGAAATATGCATGTCATGTTTAGGAAATGAAAGAACTGGGGATGACAAGATTTTCAGTGGATAAATGCCAGTAAAGTATTCCCTTCCCTTTTCTCAAAGAGGCCAACTTTCACGCTCTTGCTAGGACTTAACCAGAACAGACCAACCATTTTTCCATGTGATCCCCTTTGGTGCTGCTTTGGGACTTCTGTCCCGAGTCCCTTCCAACTCCATGGAAGAAACAAGGGCCTAAGTGATGCCCTTGAAGTCTTCTGAGTATTGACTGAAGGAACTGGATTTGTTGTTCACAGGGGTAAATTCAAGCCCTATGAATGATGTTTGCAAGTAGCAAACCTACATTTGCAATATTTAAAATATCTTGTACTCTGTAAAGCTTGATCCTACTACAATTCTCCATGTTCACAATGAACCGTCAATATTTTTATATACTATAGTGAAGTTGCTTATGGCTATGCAATCTCAAGTGAGATCATAATCTAGTCCATTGTCCCTCACTGAAGAATTTTGTAAGGTAGGGACCAGGCCTAAATAACTTTGTTCAGTACTAACTAAAATGGCCAAGTTAGAAATCCTTCTACTTCAGTCAGATTTTGGCACAAGGTTAGTAAGAAATATATTAATTTTCTGCTTAAAATAAATGTCCTTGTATTTTTTTCATATTCGGCAGTTTGCTTTAGCTTCAGTTCATTCTCCTTCCTCAGCTCAATGATACTTTGATGGCTCAACCTTCATTTTAATAGTCATAGCTTGAAGAAATTGAGTATGACTAAGGAAGAAGTAGAGGTGTCTTTTTCATGTAATCCTCTGGTTGGGAAGGGCTATGCTTGATTCTGAACATTTGTCCCTTAAAGTAGGAATTTTTTTATTATTATTATTCTTTGGAAAATCTTTCTTCTCTAGAAATCAACACTTATTTGAATACGCCAAAACAAATCCTCTGTCTCAGTGTCTTATCAGTGTATCAAAACCTCCCTTGGATGGTTCGTTTGCTTACAGAAGTGCTAGCTTCTACTAAAGAAACTATTTTGTCTGTTTGGATTCTGATAGATGCAAAGGCAAAGGTTGTTGCTATCTGGAGAAGCAGCTGTGAAAAGGAAATCCATTAATGTGGTGGCATGGCATGCCTCAATGGGAAATGCTGTTACATTCAGCAAGAGAGCACCTCATCTTCCATGTTTTGACTCTCTTGTTTATTGAGGGGGGGAAAAAAAAGTCATGGCAAGTGTAAATGGGAAACTTGATCTTTATTCCAGCTGGCATTATTTATTAAAAGAGCAAGGCAAAAGCTTTTTCCTAGTTTATTTTTTACTGTTTCTTTAATGTAGTTTTGTTTTCTCTTGGCTTTTTTGTTTTGTTTTGTTTTTCACACTTATGCATGTTGTGAGGGTTGTTCCTCTGTGGCTGTACTGGTGTAGTGAGTCAATTTTTTATTTGTATCTTACAGCTACTGTTTTCATGTAGTATAAAAGGCTAGTAAACTGATGTTTCAACTAAGCGATTCTGGAATTTCTGTGGTTTTTTGGGATTTCTGTGTTTCTGTTACTAACATCAACAAAACAAGGGCCATCTTGGTCATTAATAGGTTTTGGTAATGAATCCAAAGGGTGGCTGGTACACAGAACCTTCTCGGCCACCATTGCACTAGCAGAGCAAGTGTGAGATGCAGGGATCAGTGGTTAACACCATGAGAGATGCGTGTCACTGTATGGTTTGTGCTGGACAAGGTCCTAATTTACTGAAGCCTTTCTACTATTTATCTGCAAGGAAAACTATTGCAAGAGGAAGTCACTTAAGAGACTATATCCGTGCTTGTACCTCATACTTGCCTCTGTTGTGTCTATTTTACAAGTAAAAACTTAGATTCATCTCTCTTCTAGGAGTGTATATATATTTATAGGTACATACAAGCATGTGCCTATGTATAGAGAGGGGGGAAAATATAGAAATCAAAGCATATAAACATTTATTTTCTAAATCAAGCTGTCACTTTCTCCAGGGGTTATGAAGTGTATTCGCTTAGTGAAATTGTTTATTTTTAAGTACTCAATGGAGGAATTCACTGTGAAAAAGACTAGTCTTCCTTAGTGTAAGGAGGAAGAGAATCCACAATTGAAAGAATGAAGATAGTGACTCGAAATTCACGTGGAGCTTTAGTTCGAGAACTGGGAATGACATCAGGCATCCCGTTTCCACCCAGGTGACCTGCCTGCTGCAGAACCTGATCTCTCCACGCTCTATAGTACGGCAGTAAACGAGAAAACATTTGTCTGAGTTAGTAAATGACAGGAGGAAAATATATTAGTTCTTGTACACCAGGAATGATCTATTGTTTGTAAGCAGATTGCAACTGAAGAGATGTAGAACGGTGTTTCTGGCTTTGTGCTTCACTTAATCATGGAACAGAGCAGACCCTGAGGCTCTGTGCAAATTTTAGGACTCATGAAAACTAAACAGTAAGTGAACGTAAATTAACAGGTCCTCTCAGGGATTAAAAAGACAGGCTCATTATTTTTTTTTTTTTTTTCCATTCTGCTAAGAGGGCCAGTTTTCAGCAAGAATTATAATAATAAAAATTATAGCTCTATCTGAGGTAATTTGCTACCATTTGCAATACCTGATAGGCCTCCAAATGTTAGGGAGCATCGTCCGGGCTTGAGCACAATGAGCTCCAGATCACACCATGAATCTATCGCCTTTGGGTCTTTTACTAAGAACATTAATCTAGCTAGTATATCCCATAAAGAAGGTAGAGCATAGAAAGAGGCAGGAAGTTTTCCTATATGTTTGATATAGTATATACTTCAGAAAATGTGTTGAGCATCTGTGTACAATATATGTGGCAATATAAAAACCTTCTTTTAAAAATATTTAAAAACTGGCCATTTTCCACGTTACTTTAAAGTATGGCATGTAGTTGTATGTTTGATGCAACATTCTGAATATGTCTGCTTATATTCAAAGTATAATGAGTAAGATTAATCACAGGGAAAGCAATATTTTCCACATTAGCAATGCTAGTGAATAAAATATTTTACATTCCTACATTGCTTGCCGTTATTATTTGGTTTTTTGCAATTAAACTAGCAAGCAGAATTATTTCTTACTGAGTTTTGGTGTTTGCAGCTAAGATTCTCGGACTATCTAATAGCTGTTTGGAGACCAATCTTGAAAGAGCTAGAATATTGCTCTGGCTCACAATGGGCAAGTGTCCCTTGACAGCTACCAACTCTCTAGCAGCAACACCATGAGCTTGACTGGTTTGTGTAATACTGATTTTACTGGAGCTAGCTGTGGGTCAAGGGTGTAAGGCAGTGGGTTGTTCTGCATTAGCAAATGCTATGAACCGCAGAACAAAACACTTGTTGCTGAGGATTCTGTGTCCACACTTTATATGTTTCAAAGGGTTCCCCTTAGGTAGCTCTAGTCTGGTCTTACAGACTGAATACTCATTAGTGGTCAAAAGGTTTAAATGCTTCTGGATCACATCTTCAAGTTAAGTGTCACTCAGAAGGAATCTGGTTAACAGACCCAAAAGAAATGCAGTTAACATCACAATGTGAGTCAAAACACCACTCACTGAAGTCCTGAAGATGCTCTGTAAAAAGCACAGTCCTGATGCAAAGTAAGACACAAATGCAGGCGGATCAAATGTCAAAAAGGAGACCCGTTTCACCAGTTAAAGAGGAAAAAAATTACTACCACTACCTAAAAATGAGTCAGCTGTGTTCACAGGTGGGCAGAGATGTGCTGACTGCACATCTATTCTGCTTGATTACTGAGAGTACTTCTGTTTTCATGCTTATTATTGCTTGTGTTTTCCTCTATTTTTTTTTTTTGTGTGGTCAAGGGGATGTTCCCAAAAGCAGGGTGGTTGATTAAAAAATTGCCCCAGTTACAGTAAATGCAAACAGGTTTCTGTTTAATTATTGCCAGCTCAAATTAAACATTGCAAGCACTTTTTTTTTTTTTTCAACTGGGTAGACACAATAGGAAGTAATGGTTCTTTGCAACAATTGTCTTAATGAGGGATGATGAGTTTCATTCAGGGTAGTGGAATTTGGTGTGGGCATCGGGGGCTCTGCCAGCACATCCTATTACAGGATCAGGACCTTTGACAATAAATGGTTCATGTTCTTGGAACTAACGTCTGTAATGGGAGTAACAGAAGTGGAGATGATAATAATGTATTGCCTCAACCACAGGAGTGCATTAAAAGATTAATTGAATAATAGACCAAATTCATCTCTGATGTAACTGTGCTGATCTGACCAGCATGATTCTGCCATCATGTTAATAAAACACATTAAAAAATAATCGTTATAGTTCTCATTTTGCTATTATTATTATTAATGATTGTCTTACAAAACCAGAATGCAATCTGGAAGTCTGTTTTTCTTCAGATAAAAGTTTGAAGTCCTAGTTGGAAGCTTCCCCAAGCTTTCGTCTAAAATGCTGATTAGCAACCTCAAGGGAATGAGCTTCCTTCCAAGATTTCAACACTGCTGCTTCATTTGGGACAAAGTAGAAACAGTGTAAGGACAAAACTTTTCTAAGGATTTTTTTCTGTATGTAATACAAGAAAACTTAACAAAATTGTACTTTCTACAACAATCATGTAAATGTCTTCTAAGCATATACTATCATCTTTACTCCTGTTGAATTGTGCCCAAATACATACAGCTTCTCATTTCTCTTTGATTACTCACAGAAACACTTTGCTTAAAAATTCTGCTTAATACTAAAAGCAACTGGCTTTGTGAATAACTTAACACCTCTTTAACATGTCAGGAATAACTGGCTGACATTTTATTACTCTTCTAGGAATAGGAAAAGATGGGCAAATTTTGGCCTTTTGAATCCACAAAGTTGCATTTTAGAGGTGGAGCAGTTTAAGATGTCTTGCCATTTTCTTGTGTTTTAGGGGAGATACCTCACTGCTTTCCTGTAAACTTTTGCAGAATTGATGCTTTCCGTTTTAGGTTGTCAGCATTTGAGCCCTACTAGCATGTTTTTAAATGCAGGGGCCTGAGGTGTTAATGCACTGCAATGTGTCCATTGGCAGAAAGAAAAGAACAACAACAGAGGCAGAAATTACAGGGCCTTGTTGCAGAGGATGGGTGATGGCTGCTGAGGGCCACAGAAAGCTTCACATGGAAGACTTTTGTTGCAGAGACTGATTAGGGGCTAGAAAAGTGAATGTTGCTGGCACTGTCTCCCTCTGGTTTCTTTTAATGCTTTCACCTGTAAGGACTGAGAAAATTATATATTATCTGTTGCTTAAATGTCTTCTGAAATGAGAACAAAACCTTATTTTGTCCAGAGCCCCAGTGCCTATTACTGGCTTTTGCTTTAATTCTTGGATAGGCAAAGGGAGCATGTGTGAAGCTGGTGACTCGGGAAAGCAGCCGCACAATGTGAGCATCTGACAGTGAGGATGAATGTGCTCTGGAGGTGACAAAGTGTTTTAATCCAATTTGTCCTGAACCCATCTGCTAAACTCAGGTTGGCAAGGTCACACCTGTTTGCACTGTCTCCATCTATGACTGACCGAGAGTTGACCCTCAAGTTTATAGGAGAAATGAAAAAGAGGAGAGGAGTTGGGGCGGAGGAAAGGGAAACAGCAAATACTGAGCAAGGGGAAGGTAAATTCTCTTTTTCCCCAGCTATGACCAATCATTAAAGATCTGTAATGGAAACTTTATTAGCTCTCGATTCAGGAAAACTGCAGTAAATAGTCTTGAAGGGAAACAAACAGTAATAGCCAACACTGTTCTTTGAGCCTTCTCCATTCCAAGGGGGAGGGTGGGAAGATGCAGTTAAAGTTTTACACTCACTGCCCAACAACAAAGTCACTGAGAAATAGTGTGAAACTGAAAATTGCACACTGGAACATTGTCTTTGAAGCAGGCTTCTGCAGAGACCACTCAATGTCAAATGCAGGTCCTGCACAGCCCTATGCACCTTAGTGACAGTTGCACTTCCCAGCTTCTTGAATTTTAATGTTCGGGAATGTCTAAGTTCAGATATTATTAGCAAACCCTTTCTCAAAAGAGTTGGACTGAAACTTGACATGCAAATATCTGTGTGTTAGAGCAGTGATTTTATTTTCTTAGAAATTTCCCTGGCTACTGGGGGTTTCCAATGCCTTTTTGCACTCTCCCCGCTGGAAACAGTGACGTTCCTTAAACCACAGTATTATGGACTGTTAGTCCCGCTATGCGGGCAAGAGTCTTCAGCAATCAGGAAATTGGAAAGAACTGCTACATTATTTAAGAGAAAAAGATTACTCTGGACTAACTACAGGAAGAGGACCTCAACGTAATTAGGCTGCAAGCTGACAAAGGAATGGGAGCATCCTGAGCATCCAAGTTTTAGCTTTGAAGGTATTGTTGAAATTAGTGAATATGAGCCTTCATTAAACCAGCTCAGTTGATGCCTTTTTCCATGAGTTCTAAGCCCAGTAATGAAGCTGGGATTGTTCTATGAGAGAGTGCATATGCTAGTGCCCAAACTGAAACCCAAGGATGTAGTGGGAGCTACTGCTGATTTGAGTGGCTCACTGGTACAGCAAATGCCCCTGTTTCATGTCTTGGGTAAGAATACTTGAAACGCAAGCTCAGGAGCATATTTTGCCTAGATGTTTGCATCTCTATATTCCCAATATTCACAATCTCTAAAACTCCGTCTACACCCCAGTTTCATGAGCTCTGCCCATCTGCTAGCTCTTCAAGCTGAGGGAAGATGATTTTGTGAGGCAACTCTCTTCCAGGAAGACCCTCACCTTGATGACCCGGAGACTTCTGCTTGAGCATTTCTGTCAGTCACTCTAGGAGGTGGTGGTGCCTGGAGGAAGGAGGCATCTCTTAGGCTTATTAGAGCCTCGGGAATTTTAACCCAGACCTTCACATAGAAAAACCTTATATAGATGCAAGTTCAGAAACACTGGTGTAATTTACTGGTGTGTTAGTACACAGTTGCTACTACACAGCCTGAAAGTTATGGGATCTCAATGTATTTCAAGCCCGAGCATGCTACAGTAATTTGCTGTGTCCTTCCCTCTGACCCTGGCGTGAGCAGAATGGCTTTGCATGTCTTCAGTGTGTGAGACTGCCCTATGTAATGCTTAAATCAAATAGGAGCAAGCAAAGTGATATGAATGTACCAACACCACATTAACATTATTTAAGCCATTATGCACGATCCATAAGCCCCTGGGTGTGTTATCCTCATTTAAAATTTCTGCTTATCTTTTACAATACTACTCTAGCACATGAGATTCTTGGGTCATGTTTTGTCAATTTCTACAGTGCATATTTACAGAAACCACAACATTATCCATTTCCCTAAACATTTTGCTGCTCATTTTAGTGCCCAAGGTCAGTCTACCAAGGTGTTCCTCTGTGCCTGCATATCTGTATGCTTTTAACAAGCTGACTTGGGGACTTCCTAGCTATTTCAAGGTCAGCCAGTTAAGAAACTGCCCTGAAAGACCGAATTCCACTTAGACACACGTAGCTTGGTTGCTTAGTTTGCTCAAACTGTTGCTTGTTAGTTTTGCTGAAGGCTGAAAGCAGGCTGGGTTTTTCCGGGTCATTTCTGTGGACAGAAATGAGGTAAAGCCCAGCAGCTGCTTGGTGCTGGCAGGGATGGGTTGACATCACTGTCTTGTGTAGTGATCATCCAGTCTCAAAGCTGGTAAAGATGGATTTAGCCATGGGATACTATGGTACTTCTCCTATGCTATATGGTGCATGGTACAGGCTTGTTGGAAAAAAGATCTGCATTTTTGCAGATTAAAGATGAAGCTCATGAGTTTGTTTTTCTGAAGGTGAACCTTTGGGAGAACATCACCAGCAGAGAGTAGCAGAAGTTTTCTTGCTTTATTACTTTGGCTTTCTAGCAGGTCCTAGCCAGAATTTTGCCATTTATGGCTGAGTGTTACATTCCCAGCTTATTCCTCCTTTCAATCTCCTGTAAATATAAGCAGTAGGTGAATTATAAGCAGAGCATTTAAGTGCCACAGAAGGTGTGCTCTTGTTCCTATGCATGCCCCACATTTCCACCACAGTCTCTGTCGAATCACTGAGTTTTCTCTAGATTCTGCATTTAGGCCGCTAAGCTTTTTCTAGTTACTGAGTGCCTGTTTAATGTGAACATGCCTAGGTCTTAAAATTAAGGGGAACTCATCTCGAAGAGGGCCATCAGGCACAACTGTTACATACATCAATAATAGATATGTGTTTTTACAAGCAATCTGGCCATTAAAGGTTTAAAACATGCCAACAATGTATCAATGACTATAAGTAACTGTTTATAAGGCAGTGAAAAGCCCCAGGATATTTCAGATTTGGCTTTGAGCCCTAGTTTGACTCCAACAGCAACAAAAAAATAGCAGGGAAGGAAATCAACCTGCAAGTATCTTGAGCAGCCTGAGCAAGATGAACCAGACAATTTTGTTTCATCCACTGACTGAGCAACAGAAGTTGGTGGTGTTGCAGGATAGCTGCTGCCACCTCTGTGTTAGCAACTGTTCATGGTATATAGCAGTGTTATTAATTCATCATTGCATTCATGAGGGCTTAACAGCACAGTAGTGCCAGCGTAGGATGCTATAAAAGATCTCCAGGGCCCTGTGAAAGAGCAGGGGTAGGCAGAAGTGTTAGTGTTCTTAGGAAAGATAAAACAATTGTTCTTTCTTGGGTCTCCCAAGAGAACTCCAGCAGGGACACAGCCAGCCAGTAACAAATTTTAAAAAGGCTTCTTTAAACACTCACTATATTCACAAGTCTACACACACTAAAGCAGTTAGAAATCCTCATATGATCAATGCGATGTGTGTGCAGATGGTGACAATAAACATACAGGAGAGCTGTGGAAAAAAATTAAATAAATGTCATCAATGTGATTCCAGTGGTGATAATGCAAAATGAGACAAAATTATTAAAAAGAAACAGTGATGTGAAATCATTCGGGGAGGGGAGTGATTACAATGGAAACAGCACTAATTTAGGGAACTAATTATCAAATAGGTTTCACACCATCCAGAAAGCAACCTGGAATCCATTAGCAACACACCCTGTGGTTTTGCTAGCTCCGTAAAGACAACAGTGGTAAGGAATCTCCAGTCCTTAAATGGTAATGATCACCATGGCAGAAATTTCAGAGAACAGCATTGTCAACCCTCTTATGAGCATCTTTCCCTTCATGTCCAAAATTGCCTTAGAGAAAAAAAAAATTATGTCTCCTTTGCAGCTCCATATGTAGCTTTCCCCTGCCTGTGGCCAAATGAGGAAATGTTTTATGAATAGTTGTGATGGATCCAAGACCTCTTGTCACAGGAATGAGGTAATGCTGCCTTGCAGTCAGTCCTGTGTGAAGCAACGTTTTGGAGCACAGACCAGTCCTTTCCTGATAGAGACTGGTCTCTGATGCCCTGATGCTTCTTGCAGAATATTTCGTAGAGCCCCAGGCTTTTCTCACAATATTGTAGAAGGCATTATACTTGCCTGGTTTTAGATTGTCTGTGGCTTGCAAGGCACCAGGTGATCTAGAAGGTGAACATGGAGATGTTTGTAGGAGGTTTTACCTTTCCAAGGTTGGCCGCAATGAAGAGCAGGTGAAGCTCTGGCCTGGCCATCCGTCCCCGTGGGTTGACATGAGCCTCCTGGGCTGTCCATCTCACACTTTCACTGGCACTAAACTCACTTAAAACTTTGCGAAATATACGCTATGTGGGTGCCATTCATGATAAACAGAGCCTCAGATTTCATCTGCTTTGAATTACATCTGCTTATGATTACCTGAACAGACCTTGTTTATGCTGGCTTTCTCAGTCTGTTATTGGCAGGCATCTCTGAATATACGAGCTTCCTTTCCAGTTCAATCTGTGTTTAGATTTTACAAATAAACTTCTTGGAGATCTGGTTGCTTACTCTTCTTGTTCTTGCTATCAAAGTGTGTTGCTCTTTCTTTTTAATGTACTCCTACCCTCTTTGATACCTGCTTTCTGCAGTTTTTAAACCAGCCTTTTAAACCCAAGCTGACTTATGTGGTTAGGAACAGGCTCACGGGAGCAGAACGAAGTCAGTGAAGAGTTTAATCCACAATGAACCTTCCTGTCACATTTTGGGGTGATTTAGAGGAAAATGTTTTGGTTGAAAAAGACTGTGTTGTTTGTAACTGTAAGAGTCTAAGGATCTAGATAAGACATTTATTAGACAAACCGATACAGCTGAAGAACAGAGACACAAATGTCAGACTGGAGAGCTAAGTATAATTTGAGAAATCGCCAGAGTTTTGTTAGAGAGATGAGTAATACGATCTCTGTGGGAAAATGCAGTTGGCAGAGTAGAGAGTGTTAGTAGAGGAAGAGAAAGGTGAAGAGGTAATTATCTCCTAGGAGAATGGCACTGAGACGCACACGCTCGGCTTAGGCAGCCTGGGAAGGGAGACAGAATATCACGCACTGTAAAACCAGTATGACAACTGGTATTTTAGAGGTTCTGGAAGATATAAAGAACTGCTGTGTCTAAGGAAAACATGACCAAAAAAAAAAAAAGGAAACTAAAGCCCATGCAAAAAAAAAAACCAACCCAAAAAACAGTGCTAAGTAGGGCTTTTATCTAAAGAGGATGTTCTTCTATTGAAGGAGATTGCATTTTTTAAGATGTCTAAACGCTGTGACAAGAATGGTTTGGATTGATGAAGAAAACCTCCTGTAGCTGTCATGTACTGTGCTATTCTGCAACCCGTGTGGAAATTCATTGAGCAATTGCAAGTCATAGTGGAAAGAGATCTTGTCTCAGTTTTAAAAAATCATTCTTCTTGATCCCAAAATTAAATCAGTCAGGAAAAGGCCAGAAAACTATCTTATACACCCACAGATTGTCCTCAACTCAGCAGTGCTACTTAATGACATTTTAAGCACTTCAAGCTCTATTATCCTATGTGGAAGAACAGCTCTGTGCCTCAAATCTCAGTTTAGGACATGAGAACTGGATTTAAGTGTCTCTCTTTACAGGCTTCCTGTCTGGCTTTCGGACAGGATTTGTTCTCTCATTTTAGCTGTCACATCTAAGCTCTGAGGTGGGTGGGATGAATCTCTCTCTGGAGAGCCCGATCTCTGGCTGTTGACAACATGAGGAGTTCACAGAAAAAAAAAAAATAAAGCAGTCTGTTTTTTGGAGCTTATATTTGGTTAGATAGATGATAACAATCCTGGCCTTCATCAATTGTCTAAACTTATTTTTCTTAATTCCTTTTTGTTCTTTAAAAAGGAAGTGCAATGCACTACCTTATGGTAAAGAAATAAATGCATTGAAGCTTACGGTATAGGAAGATACTATCCTAAGCTGTATACCATATGTAACTTAGGAAGATGGATTTTTCTTTGTGGTGTATTTCAGTTTCAGAATGATTTTTCTTTTCACTGCCATATCTTAAATCCTTTCTGCTGCTAGTCAGAAAAGTACAAAATCGTGTAGAAATCATCCCCTTTTTCCCCGTCTCTTAATTGTTATGTTCACACTTTAAATGAAGTGTCTGAGTGGAGGCTTTAATTTAGATTTAATAGGATAATTATTGCATGACAAATTAATGCCAAACAAGTATTAAGTACATCTCTACTGAGGCTTCTGGAGTTGGTAATGGGATAGCTATCAGCTACCTGGTGGTTCAACTTCAGGAAGTCTGCTCCTAATAATCACAGCATTTATTTAACATACAATTTAAATACTGATTTAAGTATAGTATTGTCAGAAAAATCTGCGATTCTCCTGACAGTTAAAAGCTGGTAGTACCAAAATTTTAGCAGGGAGCTCTGGTGTGGCCCTAA
This sequence comes from Trogon surrucura, assembly GCA_020746105.1. Taxonomy (NCBI): domain Eukaryota; kingdom Metazoa; phylum Chordata; class Aves; order Trogoniformes; family Trogonidae; genus Trogon; species Trogon surrucura. Next base: position 14,310,473 of record CM036627.1, on the reverse strand, counting down.
GGGAGGGACATGCAAGTATTGCTGGTGTTATCAATGCTGCCTGCACTACATCTTTGGAAACAATTATTAAAACCCCAGGCTTTCACTTGTGCATGCCAGATCATCTGCAGTCAACAGCATTACCCCAGGGTAAAGCTGATTGCACAGACTGAGGAATCAGGTCCTGATTTGCTAATTATGCTATCCGTTTGACTAGGCATGCAATTCATTTGGGGTGCTGCAACGTATTTTTTTAGAGCAAAATACTTGGAGCTGTGAGAAATTAATTTCACGCCAAGGGTCAATTTCTATCTGTGCTTGTATTTAAACTCCTTTCTCTGAGCTTCTAAGAGAGACAGAACCAGATGGGATGTCCATGAGTGTCCTGGATGTTGGAGTCCCAGTGCTCTGCTCTGGTCAGTTGTGTCTCCTACAGTTATTGCAAACAAATAGTAGTAGAGTCCTTTCCCTTCTGCTGAGGATGAGAAGACAAAGACTGTTCTTCTCCTGAGCACAGCCCAGCTCCTTCCTGGCTGGAAGAAGAAATCCTGGTTCTCATAGAGAGAACCAAATGAGTCATCCTAAGAGGGTCACGGATTCTGTGATGTACCTAATACAGCTGTTTATATCAGATGAAACACTGGTTACTGCCAGTAATGTCTTATAAAACCGCTGCCAGAGGACATGGTGCTGGTGGACACTGCAAAAATGGCACGTATTCTCTGCTGATCTCATGCTAAAAATTCGTTTCATGTTTGATCTAAACTGCACCGTTACTTCTTGACCTTCAAAACATGCTGCAAGGCTCTTGTTTTGGGGTTTGGTGTTTGTGGGGTTTTTTTTGTCTTTTCCCAAAGGATTGGGAATGGGTGAATGACAGGAGGATATTTCTGTCTTGTGGGTGTGATGCTAATTTTGTGGCTGGAAAGTTTACCTGGTTATCCACAGTCCGGATAGTGAAGCTGGCTGCCAGCCTGTCATTACATTTTGATTAGTGTATTTTAATATGCCTCCAAAAAAACCACTGTGCCCAGATTTATTTATTTACAATGGGCTTACATTTGTAAAGGAATAAATAACATACCTTCCCACGAGCTGAGAAAGTGAGCAACGAGGGTGACTATAAGTGCAAGACATCAGACCAAAATTACCTCTCCTCCCGTGATGTAAAATGGATATATTGCTCTGTGTGTCTTTGCTTTCATGCGTATGTGTGCAAGAGATGTGTGGGGAACTGAAACAAAAGGTTGCTATGAGAACTTGCCCCGTTGCCTACCTGCTGCCTCTGGCTGTAACTGCAGCCTCATTTAAAAATGGCAAGGCAGCGTCTCCTCTCCCTGTCACAAAGTGCAGCTTGTCCCATCTTGGAAGGCAGCCAGCCTCTGATATGGTGCTTAATGTTGGTCAGATATTTGGAATTAATACCCCGAGAGAGGCTTGAACTTCTCTTTGTGGGGCAGGGGCAGTATTTGCCTTCCCCAGGGCTGCTTGGCAAAACATGAACTGTCTTTGAACTTGGCTCTTTGCAGATTAATCTGTCCCTTTAAAGATTCCTTTTCCGATCCCCTTATTTATGAGAGAAGATTGTTTCTCCCCTCCTCCTTCCTCCCCACCCCTCTCCCAGGCTTCAAATCTTATTGCTGTGCCATCTAGTTTAATTTAACCCACAGCAATTAATGTCCTTGACTGGCAGTGTTTAAACAGCAAACAATTTCATCCTGTAAATGGTAGTTTGCTGCCTGGAATACGAACAGATCTTTAACAATTACATCAGACTGTATTTCCCCATGGCAGCTGTAAATAAAACACCTGCTATGTTTTGATGCTATGTGTAGCAAAAGCTACCTGTGACATAAACATAATTCGTACGATCGCTTCAGGAATTGCTAAAATTGGGTTCTCCACTCCCTGGTGCTTGGCTTTATGTTCCTGTGCCCGGTTTTTCTTCAGTGCAGTGATGGAGCTTGACTTCTCTTTGTTGCCAAGAAGATGTGGGTCATGTCAAAGGAGAACTGAGCTGCCAGGAGGGACGTGCATGTGACAAGTGTTGCAAACTCCTCCTACTTCAGGCATCCCCACCACATGGAAATTGTATACAGGCTGCTGTTTTGCTTACTGCTTTGTTCCTTGCCCTGAGAGCATGAGGATAAAGGTCAGTGCTAGCTTTCAGTCTTTAGTTTCTCAGCAGAGGTCCCCAGGCCAGGAGATAAGGGCATTTCTACTGCTTTGAGGATGTTGAGGCTGTTCTGGGTTTTGCTCACAAGCATCGCTTGAATCACAGCAGTAATCATGCTGTGAAAACCTTCAGATATAATCAACCACAACATGGTTTGAACTAGCATTTCCATTTATCTTATTGTACCTGTAGCTCCCAAACATTTTCGCTTCAGGAACTTCTAGGAATGAATCTTTAACCACTCACAGCAACTTGCTTTCCATTGTTACTCTTCCAGCTAAAGCAAAGATGGGGAAAAGGCTGATTTAGAAGAATGAGGCTCCAGCTGATTCAGTAGGTTGAAGGAGCCTTATAGAAGGTGCTGTTCTGGGGAAAACTGGCAGAAGAGCCATTACTTTTTCTTAGTGTTTCTCAAAGCACTGGATTCAGATCCCAAGTTTGTGAATGCAGTTAAGGAATACTGATCATCAGCCCCGAGCAAATGAATTTATTCAGTAGGGGGCTGTGCTTTCCTCTGAGAAAGCCCTTGAGAAATGCTGATGTCTTCAGAAGCTTGACTTTAGGGAAAAGTCAAGGCTTAAGCCATCAGAGAGAGAGGTTGTCTCAAGTTCACAGGTAAGGGATTTTATGGCATGGAGTCTCCATTATCCAGATTAACAGTTAACATTTTCCGACATCAAATTAAAAACTATGGGCTCATTTATTATTTATTATCTTGCTCGTCTGATATTTCACCTGCTGCCACATCTGATAAGCACAGCATTGTCTCCCAGGGGCCTTTTATCATAGAAGCGGATGATACCCGTATTGCTGTAGATAGATAGGAAGGCAGATGAATAATCTTTCATAGACTGTCTTTCAGTACGGTGAAAAAATGACTGAAATCTCAGGGTAGTCTCCTCAACAGAAGAAAAGGTGCGTTTTCTGTCCTTTGATACCACCTTTTACTACTGCTTGAAACAAAGTAGAAATAAAAGGAAAATGTTTTAACACTCCCTAAAATCGTTAACATGTTTTTGAACTAACTGATCATCTGAAATCAGAAAGCAGAGTGACTTTTTTTCAAGAAATGCGCAGATGAATTAGAGCTTCTGTTTTGAAGTCATACCATGTGTTTGTAGCATGTTCAAAATATGAAGCCATACTGCAGAATTAAAAAAGAAAAATACCAATGTCTTATCAATAGAAGGTTGCTTTTAAAATATTTAGGATACCCTTTGTGTGACACATGGCCAAATGCATTTTTATACTCCTTTTATTCACTCCCTGTATATGCATGTCTCCACAGAAATCTGCACTCGCCCACACACACCTATAAAAATGACTGGAAATCTATTTCCCCTAGGGCACTGAATCGCCAGTAAGTTACAGGGTCTTGTGTACTGCCGTTTATTTCTTGACAGATTGTCATATTGAAATTGCTAAGTTGTTTTGTTTTGTGGTTTTTAAAAAAAAACCCCAACCTAGGTGGACCAAATAGATTGCATTACATTCTTAGAAATTGTTTAAAAGTTGTAAACTTGAAGCATCCAGATTTATGCTAGAAGGGTTACATGGCATTATATGAGCAATCCAGTGAGTTCCCATGCTGCTGACAATTTCCTAATTCAAATGCTAGAGGGGCCAAGCCTGGCTAATGCTTTGCTTGACTGAGTACTCATGAAGAGGGAAGAAATGGTGGTAAAATTCTCCAACACACACATTACTATAAAGAGCAGATTAAAAAGCATGCATGAGAGTAGAGATGGGGCTTTTGTAAATGAATCTCCAGTGCTTAGCCTCTTTTTTATATGTCTATAAATAATTAGCACTGCAGAACAGTGGCAACACTGCAAAAGCTGGTCCGTAGAATTTTCTTTTCCAAAAGGTTGGGTGGATTAAAAAATAAAAAGGGAGGAAAAACAGCATTAAGGCAACACTTCTGGATTCTTACAAGTAGGTTGGTGAGGAAGGGGTTGTTTTGGCTTGGTCTTTTCAGCAGCTCTGCCTAAACTGGAATGTATGCTAGAATTCCAGTGAAACCACCACCGATCTGCACATTTAACAGTAAAGCAGCTTGCTTTAGGGTTTTCCTAGGTGGGGGCAGGGTTTGGGCCATGGGCATTTCCCTGGGTAGGGATGGAGGGGCTGAGCACTGGGGTCATGCTTTGGCTCTTGCCGTGCCGGCTTCTTGGCTTGTCATGGCACAGCCTGGCTCTGCAGAAATGCAATGTACTTCCACTGCCGTATCACAGCGGGGAGGCCATGGTTTTGCCAGTTCTACAAAGTGCTAAACTTTGAAACCTGGCAGCACATACCTGGTCATGGTGCCAGAAGCTCAACAGCTTAACGCCTCTCCACATCGCTGAACACCATCGCTCCTGTCGTAACTATGACCTGGTCATTGTGCAGGGAGAGAAAGCACAGTCAGGCACAGTCCAGTTGTAATCCCCTAACTGCTGCTCAGATGAGCTGTCCTCACACCATCTAGTATTGCCAGATTACAGTAGGCAGGTGAAAACTGGAGAAAATAATCAATCTCTATGTGCCCTACAGACAAATACTGCATGTTTAAACCCCCCTGTGGGATAAGTCTGCTTGCTCCAAATTTTTGGGAAGTGGACAAGCCAATCTTTTGATGTGCTCCTCTCTTGCTATAACCCACAGGTTTGTAAGCTCCAGCAATATGCACAGTGAGGACAGCTGATGTCCGTGTTGTCTCGGAGTGTGCCAGCACAGGATAGATGCAGTATGGTAGCAAGGCTTTCAGGAAAAGTCTGCTGTCATGCTGGCTCCTCTGCACCCTAGTCCTGGGTGTAATCTCTGAGGGACAATTTAAATGGTGACCTCCACAGTGGTGCTGATGTGACAGGCTTTTACAGCAGCCTCAGAGTAAGTGAAAGTAAAGCCTTTCCAAGAAAAGTGGAGCAAGGCATGATTTTTATATCTAAGAATATCACATTTTATATATTCTTTGCAAGCATGAACACTTCTACCCCCTGGAAAGTACTTTCTTCCTCCCAGACTCCCTCAGCTCACATGATAGTTGGCAAAATGGGTTAAGGATCCTAAATTTCTCTGATGGTTAAAATACGAGAAACTGAATAATTTATACAGCTCCACCTCAAGGTGGACAAACATCAAGGGACAAACATCAACCACTGCGCAGCAGCCACTGAGTTCCTTGAAATACTACCTCTGCTTTGGGCGTTAGGTTTATTTTATTCAGGAAACATGGGAAGAGAATAGGCATATGATGCAGCATACCTGAAATATCTTCTAATTGAGGCTGGCATGAGCTGAAATAATCATGAATTCCAGCACCTGTTAGATGCATTAGTCCTGTGTATGCCTAAGGTGTTCTGCATACACACCAAACTCCCGCTAAAACACTTCAGTCCTTGCTTCTGTAGCAGAAGAATCAGAACCTCCTTTGTACCAAATTACTCCCTAGTGTGATCTTAAATATTAACCTGCTTCAGGTTATTAATCATCTGGAAGGCAAGAAATCTATTAGGCCACGCAGTAGAATAGGGATTCTCTTTTGTCATCTGTGACAGAGGTGGGATAACATGTCTTGGAGTGGTGGCAGCAGGCCTAAGGCGATCATCTCACACCGTATCAACTTTGCACCTTTCTGCCTGCAGCAAGAGTGCTTTTGAAGGTGCTGTGCATGTTGCCTGAGATGGAATAGCTAGGGGCAGAAAAAAGGCCAGAGTTAGAGGGTAAGGGCATATTTCAGATTTTTCTTCTAGGGTACAGGGAAAAACCCCACCAGTCTGGCAGCAAGGTGAGCCTCAGAAACCCTCATGTGAACCTGCTTTCCACATCCCACAGCTGCAGCGGTTTACAAGCCACGATCATGTCAGACATGGGATATGCTCACATTATAGTCTATGTGCAGCATCCCCGAAACTCTTAAAGATTAAAAATGTAGCAAACCATAAATATTTGAAATCCCCTGGAGCTGGCATGTGTACCGTCTTTAAGCAGACCTTTTTGATCTGGTATCTGTTTTTTCTGTAACAGCAACACGACTGTTGCAAGGTTATTTTTTCCCTTTTTTTTTATTTTGTTTTCCTCTTTCCCTTCTCTGGCAGGAGAAAGTTTCACATTGCTCTGGCGCAGCAGCAACAGAGCATCCCAAATCCCACTGCCCAGCCACATAGGCTACAGCCTCTTCTGACCCGCTTGCCCTCCCCTTTCTGCTTTTCTTCTTCTCTGGACTCTTCTCAAATGTGTGCTGATCTGATGGTGTGAAGTACTGCTGAGTAGTGGAGTCATTCCCTGCATCTGATCAGGACCAGGTGTCTAAAATGGGAAGACAGATAACAGCATGTGTTATCTGCCATGCAAGGTAGGGACCAGGTTCTGCCGCGCCAGTCTGCTCTGAGCTAGAGGCTGCAGCTCCTGTGCTGCTGGGCTAGGCTGCTCTTTGGTCCTAGTTGAGGCTGTGGGAATCTCTTCCCTTGAAGAGCATTTAATCCCAGGGATTCTGATGGGTTTGTGGTGGGAGAGGCAGTGCTTAAATCTGCCACTCAGCAACCTAGTGCAGACCATTGGTACCCATTGCAGTGTTACTCAAAGCATTGCTTGAGCTCTTCTTGAACAGCCTGGGAAAACTGGCAACTGTTTCAACACAGGGTGGACAGACGTTTACTTGAATTTTCTCCCACCAACACTGGCAATGTGGTCGGGCTTCTTGCGATGTTCTGTACATCTGCTCTAATAAGCACTCTCCTGTCTGTCGAAGAGAAGAGCCAGGAACAGCACCACAAGAAATTCCCACTTGCATCCAAACGAGAGTTGCCAAGGGAAAGGAAGAACATATTCCTTCCCTTGACTCGTAACAAGTGGCAAGGAAAAAATCAGAGTTTTGCAGTGAAGTAAAACAGTTTTTATCAGCACAGGATTCCTTCAGTCGCCCTGTGTGACTACACCTGATGTTACCCCAGGGTGTCCCAGTCTTGTCCCCCTCTGTTGTTTCTCCCTTGGGGACTGAACTCTGCAGGCTTTGCTCTGCAAGGTGTCAGGCCGGAGCTGGCGATGGGCAGGTCTATAATTCTCATTAGCACCCTCATTAGCCTCTGATATGGATCACCCTGTAGAGGGAGACAGTGGTTCTCCCTGGCAAAACATTGTCTGTGATCAAGGACAGGGAGCGTCTAGCTTTTTTTTTTTCCTTACAGTTAAACTGAAATGCAATTATGTTTTTCCCGAGGCCAGGGAATAGAAAGATAATAGCAAGCACTGACTTTCCCCTGATGAACTTCTTTTTTGAGTGGTTTTTCAGAAGGCTTTCCCCACCCACCTTCGCTTCAGTGATGTTGCAGACAGACTTCTTCAGGGCATAATTCAGGGCATCTCATAGTTTAGTGCTTTCTCAATCAATTGCTATTTTTAGCCTGGTTTCTCAAGAAGCTAAAATTTCAGAATCGTGTGTTCGCTCACCTTTGGTCCGTCAGTCTCTCAGTCTTCATCTAATGGGCTTTGAATTAATTGACTAATTTCAGCCATTCTAGACAGAAGAAATTATTTCCCTTTGAGTAGAATGGGCAAAGAAGTGAGATTTACATGTTTCTCCTAAATGAGGGTTGTCATGAGTATTACCTGTCCTGCACTGGTCTAGATGATCGGTCAGCACATGCAGAAGACTGACACAGCCACAACATGGGCTTTTTCTTACCTTATACAAGTGTCATAGAAAAGAAATGGGGGAGGGAAAACTTCAGGGCTGAGATAGGATTATGTGAGGGGCACTTGTGAGACCTGGGCTTCTTAAGGTCAGCAGAGATGCCAGACACTGATCCACTGGAGAAGGAGTTTAATTTGTTCCTAAGTTCAGCTGCACTACTGATGGTGGTAGAAAGGACTTCTGCTGTTAAAAAATATTCTAAGGATGTTGTTCAATGTCACACTGGGAACCAAAGACATCAGAGGTACTCCCTATTTAACTCTTCTTTGGAAGAACCTAGCTAAGAGAAAGACCTCCACTTCCTAACAGCTCACTCAGAGGCTTAACTAAATTTCATCTCCTATAATTCCTAAACTTTCCTTGCAGACACCTATTGAGATAATCAAGTGTGTCCTGTTTAGCCGTGTACAGCCCTGCACTTTACTTGTATTGCTAACAGAGACAGCTCTCATCTGTAGGCCAGAAAATTACTTTGACCCACTCACCAATGAGAAATGAATTCCCTTTCTTGTGTCTCCTTAGAAAGATAGAATGTACCTTAAACTGTACCTTCTGTTCAACTTGCACTTTTTTAACCTTCTAATAGCTTTATAATCAAGGAGCAATTTTGGCTCAGGGCTTATTTGAAGTTGCAAACCTCTTTGAGTATGTTGAGAAGTTGTGGTACTTCAAGGGGACAAGTGTTGCTGTTTCTTTGGCCTTTTGAAGTACTGCAGGAGCAACTATTTGACTCCACACACAGGGAGTTAATTGAAAACCTGGCTGTCTGTTATTGGCCATTATGACAGGCTGAATAGCATGTCATTCGGCCAGAGCATCCTGAGCCCTCCCCTGCTGCTTCTTACCCACACCAGTTTGGATTTCCAAGCTAGCAGTTGGAGGGAAGACAAAATTTTCATGTCTCTGGGCTACAAATATAGTGTTCATTTTGCATAGATTTATTGTGTGTCTGGAAAACACATCACTCCTGTATTCGCGGTACAAAAAACTTGGCCAGTACTGATGGTGCCTTGCTGTGCTATGCACTAGTGATAGTCACTGGGAGCAATATTGCCAGATGCATGGGCAGAAAACCAACCACTCTATGTAAGTAGCCAACTGCCCTGTCTTGCACAGTGCATTGCAGTGTTGATGTTGTTGAGTAACCACAAGATGTTCCTCTGTAACAGCATCAGCAGCTGTTATATCCCAGCTGACCAGAAGCTGCTGAAATAAGGGCATTGAAATTCTATATTGTGGTTCATAACAATGAGCTTTATTGATCTTGTCTACAGAGGACCTGATCTAGTGAAGCATCTGAGCATGTACATTGCTCTGAGGCAGCAAGTGCCTACTTTCTCTTTGCTTTGCTCCAGTTTGAAAGGAAAAGTACATTCTCAGCACAAATCTCGTGTTTTTTTGCATAGAAGGGGAATTGTATCCCCCTCGGAGTGTCAACTGCAGTGACGTCATGCCAATGTGATAGAGTATCAATGTGTCCCAAGTGAAGGGACTTGAGCAGGGCAGGCACTAATTCTGCCCTGAGACAGTTGAGGAGCGGCTGCACAATCTACTGCAATGTTTCAATCGAAGAGAGGGGAGTGGGGATGATGATATTCAGCTACAAATGACTGTGATTCAACTAGATTGTGAGTTGAATCTAACAAGATTTTTGCCAGGCTCTGAGCAGCATGATACAGTTGAAAATGGGTTTGGCAGTGCCCTGTTCCCTACCTCCACGTGCAGCAGTGTGGGTCATCAGAACCCCCCCTTAGTTTATTCTCATTTACAACCCTTTGGGGGGTGGTTGTAGATCATTTTGGAGCTTATGATAATCTAGGAACCTTTCCTGTAAGTGAGAAAATACTCAATTTACAGCTGCGTAGGATATTTATAAGGTTGCATGTAGCTTTTGAATGTTACTTCATTGGACGTTTTGATTTGACTAAATCTGTCTGGGAACCTTGTGCTGAGGCACTCCTGTCACTGCAGGTTAGGGTCTCTGCCATTAACCACAGCTGGGAAATTCAGAAATACACTGTTGAAGAAACCCATTTATTTTAGGAAAAGAGTATTTGCCAGTGCCTGAGGGGTGAAGGAGTGAGCAGAAATTTCTCAGCCTTCCTCTGTGTGTGGTGGCACAACCCAACCTAATGCGATACTGGGCAAGTAGGCTTTGTGGTGGCATTAGCTACAGAAGGTGATGTGCTTTGATCTCCGATGTGAAGTGTCACAGGACACAGCAACATCTGTAACATTGACAAGGGCATTTTGCTCTGCTTTTATCCCAGGCTGCATTTTGAATTGCAGTTGTGTTTTATGGGGATCCACATGTTGTGTTGTGACCACTCCATGTGTAGGCTTTTGAGCTCTAATTTGAAGCTGTCATTTTCCCTGGCTCCTATTCCACTCATTGTCACACCTGCTTTGATGTATTAAGCCATCACTTGTTGTGTGCGTGCTTTTTAATCCTTTTAATTCCTTTGATTGCTGAATGTTGAAAGACAAAAGGAATAAATAACTGGAACAAAGACTGAAATGTGTGCTTGGAGCAAGTTTTCCTCCTCCTGAAGTTGAAGTTGTTTTGCTTTTACAGAATTATTCCGGTTTGCTTAATCATCTTTTCTGAATGGGAGATGCACAAAAGGTGGGATTGTCTTAAGTGTGAGGTTCAGGGGTTGAGGTGTTCAGGGAAGTAGCTAGACTGCTTGCCTACCTTTAAGCTTCTTAATTTACTTGGTAATTAAAAAAATTTCAAAGCACTCCTCCTAAAATCAAATCAGGGTTTTTGCCTTTATATTCAGGGTAAAGCTGTTTTTCCTTTGGTGAAGGAAACAGTCTGGACAGCTATTGCTTTGAATTCTGACTAGAGACACTGTCTCATCCAAATGTCAAACACATTCAAGAGCCAACATTATTATAATCAGTCACCTCTGCTTCCTCTTCCTTCTCAGTCACAGCCCCAGCAGGTCCCTGTGATCCCTTACTGCCTTATCTTCCCTGACTCCTTTTCTCTCCACTCCTTCCTCCTTCTCAAGCCTTCATTGCCCTCCTCAGCAGGTCACCTCTCTCAGACCCTTTCTGCTAATCCGGTCATATCATCCTGCATCTTTTCTCCAAGTCAGGCATACTGATCCCTATGGGGCATCATAAAGCAGAAGCCTATGAAGCTCCTGAAGCAAGGTCATGAAGATATTTGGAATGTTCGTGCTGAGTTCATTAGGCTCATTGTCCTCCTGATCTTTTGTGCAAGGCTGTCACTGATTTTCCTGGGTCCTTTTTGATAACTGTCCAGCCGAGAAAGCAAAACAGCCTCTGTCTTCTGTCCCTCCTGCCTCCTCAATACCTCTTTAGACTCATGGCACCAAGGGACTCCAGCTGAGAAGTGACCATGCTCTCCCACTTGCACTCATAAACATTTATAGGGACTCTCTGGCTAGCCCAGCCTGGAGTAACATGGAGTAAGTGAATTGAATTTGTGATATGTAGTACAGACTGAGGGGTCTGGGACCAGAATAGACCCAAAACTCAAAAAGAAGATGGGTGAAGAGTAGCTTTCTCCTCCCAGGGGCCTTATTAATCAGCAATTTGGTTTCATATTCATAACAGCAAAATGATTGTCAGATAATAACACATCGATAATGAAGTACTTGTTGCCTGTGTGTGGCTTGGGCTGGTTTTGCCCCTTTCCCCATCTGCAAAGCCCCAGGTACCCTCAGCAGGATGATGTACACTGCTGCATCTCCCTGCATTTCAGTCCTGAAAACAGAAAGGGTTTTTTCTTGTATGCTTTCAAATGTGTGAGCATTTCTAATTTTCTTGCCTGCTCCTGGGGCTTTAGCTTTGTTAACATTTTGGAAATGAAGCTGTGCCTTACGAAAAAGCTTTTCACAAAAAAAACCCCACAACATTCAAGCAATCAGCACAAAGCAACCAAAGTCATGTAACTTCAGAGTAACCATGTTACTTTGTTCATTTTTTCCATTTAATGACACTGCCTTCCATGCTCACCTCGCACGCTTACTTCAGTGGGATTAGTCAAGTGAGAGCTCCAAAATTTGAATTATGTTGGATACGTCCCTTTGTTCATTTTGGAGAAAGGTATAAAAGGCCAGGCCGTGAAATTTTAAGAGTTCATTTTTGTTTTACTTAGAAATGTATTTCCTACCTCATGTCTTAATCTCTCTGTTGCTTTACTTAGCGCTAACTTATGAGAAGGATTGTAGTATGCTACGGCAGTGAGATAGAAGAGGGAAGCCATTTCCTATCCTGTGCTTTGAGCTGAGTCAATGTCAGACCACACTTGAAGAGGAATGATTGTGATCCAAGACCCCAGCCTGCTCAGGGGTAGCATAGTCTAGGAGATGCTTCCAGCTCCTTCCAGAAGAGGCAATGACCTTCACTTTTACATGTGACTCTCTTGGATCACTGCAACAAATACTGGGCTCAGCAGCACCTTTAAGACTCTGGCAGAGCAGGATATTTCCTTCTTGTGGAATATTGTCTCTGAGCTGTGCTGCGATCAGACTTCAAATTAGGCCATGGATCAGCACCTTCTGCCACAGGGCATTTATGAACAGCTGAAATATCAACTCAAAACATCTCCAAGGCACACACCGGACTGACTCCTACACATGTACCAAGCTGAATCCTGCTGTCTTCTTTTTCTTCCCTAAAAACACCAAGGGGATGTCAGAGGACTGTGTAGATGTGCAACAGAAAGTCCCGTCCTTCTATTCACCTATTGAAACTAGCTTGTAACAACACACACCATGACAGATGCAGCCTTGATATGGAGCACTGTCTGGGGGCGTGCTTGGTAGTTTGAAGCTGCTTTGAATCCTATCCTATAACTGCTGTGCACAAATGATGGCAATCATGGACTACCATAACCTTTAGACCTTTAGAGGAACAGAATATGAGATCTTTCAATAAAGAGGCATGTTGGGTCTTGCGAGGAGAAGGAAGGAATTTATCAAGAAGGGATGACAGTAAAAACCCTTAATGGAACATTGTATTAGGACCTGCAAAGATACACACATAATCTAAAAGTTCCCTTAATAAAAGATCAATTATTTCTCAGCAGTTGAGTCAGCAATGCTAAACACCTCCTGTGAGGGGAAGAGATGGCCATTTCCTTCAGCAGTCAGAAGTCTGGTTTGCTTTTGCAGGGCTAGGCCCAAGGGATGACATTAAGAATCATGTCTTTCTCACTCCTCTGACAGAGTAGTACTCCACCATGTTTTGATGTAAGTATTTCTGCAGCCTTTGGTGTAAATGTCACGTGGGGAAGAAAGGATTGTGTTTTGTGTGAGGCAACAGAAAATTTTCTATTTGACACTGGAAAGGTGACAGACACTTTTCTGAAAAGCAATTCATTAGGAGAAAAAGTCATAACTGTTGGTTCTATTCCCAAAATAATTGCTGTCAATGCCACACACATCCTCTTGCCTCATTTTGTCACAGCACTACCATGTGGCATTGCATAGCAAATATTAGGATTGTGTCCAGGAGGTTAAAACTGAAGTAATTTCAGGTGAGATTGCAATCTAGTCTTCCAGCTGGTCTCATAGTCCTGCTTCTACAGAAATATCCTGAGGATCCCTCTGATCCAACCTGGTGCAGTGAGAATCGATATTAGGTTTCTAAATTCACATACACTCAAAAAACCTCTTTTTGCAGTTTATTCTTAACTAGAGCTAGGTTCCTTCTCAGGTACATGCACAACCCAGAATGTTTGCTGGACAAGCCTATCTCCCTGATTCTTGTGGTATTTTTGCTTTTCTCATGCTGGTATTTTTCTTCAAGCCAAAAGGTATAAGTAGTGCAAACTATCAGCCTTGTTTCTTCAAGGGAGTCAATAGCCTGGATATCAGGCATGGAGAGCTGGTTCTTGTATAGTTCTGTAGGCTAAGTCTGACTCTAGGGGTAAATATTTAATATTTTGGTTTGCTTAGTGATAATTTAATAGGCAAATGACAGCACCGGAGAAATAACAACATCTTTGATATTAGAAAGAGTTGTTGGACTCTGTTTAGTAAAGACATAAATATTTTTAATTAATAAAGTGTTCTTCAAAAATGCATTATTTACTGGTTTGAATAGTAATGAGAAGACAATTTATCTTATTTAATGAACCATTTAAAAACATTTTTGACAGAGAGCAACAACCTGTTCCCTTTGGCATTTTTTTTCTCCTCCTGTTGATATTCAATTGCACATAAAAACAAATACAACAGTGTGATGAAACAGTGTAAGACCAAGGCCGTAGAGCTCATTCCAGAATTTGGGCCATGAAGTCAGCTTTAACCCAGCTCAGTATCAACTTCTGTTACCAGCTCCTTAAGTATCTGGGGAATGTGTTAGTACATCCCCGACCAAGCTCTATCGAAACGTATTACTTGAAGAAATAAGAACAGTTGCCATTGTTGAAATGTCACCTCTTGGTAACCTCGGTTTATTCAGGGAACAAAATGATCTCTAAGTACAAATCTGTCCTGATAGTCTCTGGAGAAATCCCTCCGTAAGACTATTTAAAGGTTATCTGCAATTTGGCTGGAAAATAGAGTCAAAGCTCTTAACATGACTCTTTCATTGTACAATCCCAGAAAGCTCAGTGTGGTTTTGAGTTGTCAAGCACAGAAATTTTGGCCGCCTTAGCTATGGCAAATACTCTTGAGGACTCGTGCCAGAGTTTAGAAATGTATTGATCAGAATGAGTAAGAGGAAAAGAATAAGAAAAAACAACATGAGGCAGCTCAAAAGTAAATTGCAAAGATCAAGCATCAAAATAAAATCAGACTTATCAAAGACCTTTTCTGAAACTATTAATATATTAATTAGTGTGTGTTAATTCTGTCAAGTTTCTCTTTGCATTGGGGAGAAAAAGGATAGTTCATCGCTGAATTTAGACTCATTATTGGACTTACACGTGTATGTGGAGCAAAGCTGAGCCAATGAAATGGAGAAAATGTGTTTTTTCTAGATGCTTGTAAAATAGCAGTGAGTGTTCAGATGGGTACAGGGGAGCCATGGGGACCATCTCCCTTGTCTGGACAAGGTGCTTTATTCAGATCTGTCTCATGCATCTTCTCATCTTCTACGTGATGGGCTTGCTCAGCCTGGCCATGTTAGGATGTGTCGGATGGGTCATCTGAGGCAAAGATAAAGGGAAAAACTGGGCAGAAAACATGAATAGGGTGAGGTGTGTGAGGAGGGGAGAACAGAGCAGACCCACACATGTGAGGCTGAGAGATTCTTGCTTCTCCATAGTGACCAGCTGATGAGTGAATGGACCTTTGAAAAAGAGATTATAGAAGACAGAGCCAAACTCTTCTCAAAGGTGCACAATAAATGGACAAGAGCCAGTGGGCACAAGCTGCAGCAAAGGAATTTCTGACTGTATATGAGGAAAAAAAATAATTTGATGTGAGTTTTTTGAAGTACTGAAACAGGGGCCTGAAGAGGTGTGGATCTCTATCCTTGGGGCTTTCGAGATTTGACTACAAAAGACCTTCAGCAGCCTGATCTTGCTTTGAAGTTAGCTCTGCAGGCAGTTGTACTAGGTGACCTTCAGAGGTCCCTTCCAACCTAAATTATTCTGTAATTCTAAGAAAATGAGGCTTATGTTTTATGAATAGGCACTGTATGGTACAGCAAACAAATACAACAGAGGAATGAAAAGTTGGGTTTTTTTGGAGTTTGGTTGGTTTTAGTTTTTGTCTTGTTTTGTTTTAAATTAATACTTTCTTTTCCCTTGCCAAGATTTGGGTACAAGATTTCCTTAGCAACAGCATAATGTATTTTTTTGGCATGGAAGGGGTGGTGCAAAAGTACTCTTCCAGCACGGTACAGGTGCTTGGACCATCAGCAGGTGCAGTGTGAAAAGACAGATCTCTGAGTCCTAAGTTTGACATGTTTAAGTTTAGAAAAACAATAATAAGAAAAAGGAAACCATCTGTTTCAACTCTGCTGAAGGAGTATTTGGAGTTAAGCAATGAAAGAAAATTGTCTTTGAAACAGTCACCTGAGCTTTTTCTTTTCATTTGAATGTTGCCAAGGACTAAGAATAATGTTATACCAAATGTTCTTGTGAAAATGGAGAAAATAGCTGCGGCCAAGCACTGTAAACCACCTGACCAGCATTTCAAGTGTGCACCTTCTTCATTTGGTCAGCAGTCTCTAGGAAATGAGAAACAATCACTTTCGTGTTGGTTTCCCCAGTGGGCAGCCTTGCCTGTAAGCAATTTGTCATTTAGCACAGTTAAATGAGAGATCATGTTTTTGTTTTTTTTCCCTGTTACCCAAGCTGTGATCCTGCTGCTGTTGCAGCCGTGAACGTTTTCCCCTCCCTCTCCTCTCTGTGCCTGCCAAACACGCACAGAAACACTAGATCTCTCTGGCTGTACCTAATGGTGTGGAGTCCTGCTGTAGTTTACAGCATGAAATAGTCAGGGAATAATCAAGCCCTGGGAACAGCTCCAGCATTGCCTGAGCTGAAGAAAATAATGGGAGACAAGGAAAATGGCATGAAGCAAAGCCCAGCAGTACTGGTGCTCTGGAGTCCTATGCTGTCTGTGACTACATCTCCTCTGAAATAGCCTTTTCCTCTCTTCTGTAGGGTGGGGGTGAATTGCCCCATCCGTTCTTTCACAGGGAGGGCTGAATAGTGCTGGAGGTTGGTTGTATAAGGAATGATTAGGCCAGATTTGCAACTGAGGGATAGTTTCTTTGAGCCTCTCGGGAGAGGCAAACAAGCCAAAATGGAGTGAGCTAATCTTTTAAATTTGTGATAGTCCCTCCAATGATGGCTGGGACCAGGAGATAACTGCCCAGCTCTGGCTGGTGGCTTTTCTCTGGGATGAGAGGGGAAGCTGACTGATCATTATTCTCCCTTGACATGTGGTCCAGGAGAGGTTCTGCATCTGGGTATAACAGAGCATACCAGAGGCAGTTCCATGTGACACACAGGCCTGAATTAGTCTTGGAAATACATATACATATCTCTAAACCTCTATGGTCCTATTCTGTTGTGCAAAAGGATTATTGTCACTGTGGAGATCTAGCTGCTGACAGGATACTACAGCTCTTTACCAGCTACTTTAGGCAAATCATAAGCCTGTTCTACTTATTTTCTCTTTCTGTCACCATATGCCTGCAAATATACAATAAATAAACAAGTAAAAAAAGAATATGGCTGTTAGTCAAAAGAAAGCATCAAGGAGGTGAGAACATCTCTCTCTAGAATGACTAGTGCATGGAAAATGAGCCTTGAGGGGAAAAAAATGAAGCGAAGCCATGGAAATGAACAACAGGAGAATGCTACAAAACGTTGTTGCTTCTCAGTAGAATTTTACCCATCAGCTTTGACATAAGTACCATATTCCGGCTGTAAAACATAATTAGAGCAGTGAATCAGAAAGGAGCTGTCCATCGAATAGCACAGTGTGTTCTCAGCCAAGGAGAGGGATGTGAAACTCATGCAAATAAGGCTGAGTTCCCCTGCTTCCTCCTTAGGAAACTGAGTATGACACAATCAGCAAAAAACGTTTGCAGTGAACTGCAAATTTCACATGTTCTTTGGAGCCAGAATTTGCCTTTGAGCTCTGCATTAAGTTGAGCGAGCTGCTTCCCTCCATCAGCTCCTGCTCTCAGAGCTCACCTTGCGAAGGGTGAGTGTTCCACAGTGCTACCCCTCAGCAATTTTGTGGGGGAAGGCAATGGCCAAACCCAACAGAACTGGATGTGAGCTGGAAGCCTGGCTCATGTTCTAGGAGCACATCTTCCAGCTCAGTGGTGTGGGTTCTTCTGGCGTTCGCCACGCTTGATCCAGTAATGCATCATTTTATAAACTACACTGACTCTGTACACAGAGAACTCAAAAGCTGGGTCATTTAAAGGGCCCTTAAAAAAATAAATAAATAAATAAATAAACAGAAACAAAAACCCCACACAACCAAAACCAGACTTTCTCATTTTTTTGATTCCTTCAGGGTTTTATTTGTGCATTTTTCATGCGTATCAAAGGCACAGGTTTACCCCTGGAGTTCCAGGATATCCTCAATCTGGGTGCAGGACACAATTAGCATTTTCCCTGTATACTTTTATCTCCTGCCTCTTGCTGGGGCAAGCCCTGAACAGTACCCTCAGATTAGGCTCCTGTTTTCCTACAAGTGTAAAATAAGAAAGCAGAACTACAACAAGGCAGACCAAAGGTGACCTGTTTGCTAAGAACTGGTAGTTCAGTTCCTTCCCTGAGGGATCCAAGCAACTGGTTTTGCAGTGATTCTGAACCATTGCAACTTTGATAGCACTCAGGCTTGGTATGAAGAATATACTTACTTATCATGTTTTCTCCTTTCGGGTAGCTTGTAGTCTCTTCATCTACCATTGAACCTCTTCACTTCCTTTTAGGGTGGAGAGTACAAACATGTTTCTTCCTCAGGTAACTTTCTGATCCAAGAGCAGGTGACCACCTCAGAACCACAAAGACAGGTGGTGTTGCAGTGCTGTTCTTATTGCTCTTTCTCTTCTAGGGATGATTTCTTCTTCATTCATTGAAGGGATGAGATCAACTTTACAATTATAATGGTGTCTTAGAATTTGCACTGCTCTTCTACAGCCTCGTAGCGTATGTCTATAACATTATGTGCTATAAGGTTATTTAGTTGTTTAGTGCTGTATTCTTCATCCTCATCACAGAATCTGATAAGGAACATCTCCTGCCTAGCGGCCAAATTCACAGCGATGTTTGTCCCCAAGGAATCCAATGTCCCGTTTACTTGTGCAAGGGAAAATTAATTGTGTGCTAAATGTAGAATTCATCTCGGCGAAGTGCAGCTGGTAGCAGTGGCCTTTTCAGATGCATTCAGCTCTCCAAAGGCAGCTCATTCAGAACTAGACATGCTGGTTGTTCTCTTTTACTGTGAGGATCTGTGCTCTAACTCAGTTGCGAAGCCCATTTTCCCCTAAGGTACTTACAGAGTGTGTGGGCAGCACTTAACCCTGATGTATAACAAGCAGGACTTGCATATCAGCTTCATGTCATTTTGACAGCCCAGAAAGGGTCATTTGCTGATATTGAACAGCCAAGACTGCTGACTGGTGATAACCTAGCTGGGCTGGGCACTTGTGCAAAACTCTTGCCTACTTGCACCCACTTGTACCTCATCAGACCCTTTGCCTGCAAGCTTCTTGGCTCTGGGATTAAACTTTCCCCTTACATAACTGATAGAAAGCCACTGACATTTTGAGACAAGAACAGGTATCTGAACATAGATATGGCATTTTAGGTGCCCAAGGGTAGCAGAGACTAGCAGATATGTCCAGGACCCAGTGGACACTTTTAACCTTTTGAAACCATTGTCTGAATGCCAGGCAACACATTCTACAGGTGTCTGAAGGCATTTTGGACATGTTTGTTGGGGTTTTTTTTGTAGCTAGACGTTTTCCCTTCAGCCTTATGAGCTTCCCAGAAGGTATTGAGGTCCCTGTGAAAGAACTTCTTGACTTCATCTCCACTAACTTGCTTCACCCAAGAAGGAGCAATGGCAAGGGCAAAATGGCAATACAAGCAATAAATAACATCATATCTTTCTAAAGGAGCCGATTTTTTGAGGCTCTTCAATTGCTATTGCATCTGTTGGGGGATTGGGGTCGGGTTCAATATTGGTTTTGTATATATTTCGTTATTTTTGTTTTTTCCTTTATTAGTCCTATTGTTGTTTTAGTAAAGCTGGTTGAATTTTCTTTTCCAATCTGTGAGTCTCCCTGCCTTATTCCTTTTTCCTTCCACTTTGGGGAGGGAGAGGGGTTAGGGAGCATCTGTCAGCGTTCAGTGGCTGGCCCAGCCCTAACCCTCTGTAGAAAGCATCAGAGAGAGGCAAAAAGCCCTCTGCCGGACTAAAATACCACTAAAATTAACATGGATCACTGCTGGGCTCCACATGCCCAGGAACGCCTTCCAAAGCCTCTGCCTTTGCCTAAACTAAGTTCATTGTAAAGAAGATGTTTCAACAAGCAACCTTTCCTGTGCTTTGATCATTCATCTGTCTTTGCTTATGGTGGCTTCCTTCTGCCTGTGAAGTCGGAGATCCCACATTGCCCTGTCTTTCCCAAGTCACTTTTACTCTCTGCTCCCACTCTGTAGGTCACAGTGACTGACCAGCAGCAATACTGGATTGCTGTTGTGTTGCCTTTCCAGGTTCATTTCTTAGGGTGAGACTCCTGGGCTCCACTTAACAGCCAGTTGTTAGAGCACATAATGCCAAGTTGTTCTTTCCACCTTCTATTTCAATCTAAATGAATGCAGGAAGATAGTCCCAGCCAAGTGGAACATCACTGAGCCTCACCGAGTGAATGAATTGAAGAAATGAACATGTTACTAGGTTTTAGCATCAAATGTATCATTTTCAATGTAATGGCATTCCTGCTATTAACTTAGCAAGAGAAGAGAGGGACCTGCTGGGAATAATTTTTCCATTTTCACTTTAATCAAGAAATCAGTAAATTAATATTAGCTCTATAAAAGCACCACAGTTTTTTTGTTTTCCCTGGTGAATATTTATTCAAGTTTTTAAACAAGTTCTCATCATTCACTTATGTTTATCACAAATTTAAAATTTTACTGCTAGTAAGGTTCAAGTAGAGCTTATAGCAGTGTTGCTTGAATGCCAGCTCATGAAAATCTGGTACAGTAGTCAGAAATATCCTGATCCAATTTATATTGGGAAGTAAAGAAATCTCAACTATCTTATCAAAACAACAAAACTGAATTGAAGAGATGTAATTAAAAAAAAAATCCAGCCAAAAAAAAAAAACAAACCCAAAAGCGGAATTCATTCTTCTTTTTTTTCCCCCATTTTTTTTCCTACCACAATAATTACAGAAAATCCCTCTCATGCATGCAGCTGCATGTTTTTTGAGGTTCAGAAAAACAAGGCTTGGTGTCAAAGACACCAAGGCTTTATGTAGACAGAAACTAGAAAAGAGCAAGAAAGTAAAGCAACTTTTAGAAGGCTGTGCTGTAAAACCAGGAACAATGTGTGGGTCTCCTGAGTGTCAGTGGAGAGTATGAGTCACTGGACAAGTAACAGTCTTTCATTGCAAACATGACTCTGATTGATAATATTGTTCTGCTTGCAGAGCAAAATACTATGTCTTTTCTACTGTCTATTTTGACTTCTGTAGCTCAGCAGCACCGTGGTACCTGAATACCACACAGCTATCCGAGAACAGTGCTGACTTAGAGAAGAATGTCTGCTGAGAAACCTACCCCAGAAAAGTCCCCCTTCCCTTGTGAAAGCCAGTTGTGTAATGTTTTTGATTTGTTCTTTCTGGCTGTGAGTCCTTTAGTGATTCTCTTTGCATCTGAAATGTTCTTGCTGTGTGGCAGTGGCCGTGCTGCTCACTACCCAGAGCCTCTGTCAGCATGGTCTCTGGCTATTTCTGCTTCCCCTGACACCTGCCTTCATCCCAATTTCTGGAATTATTATTTCTTCCTGTTTGAGGATTAAGCAATGAAAATAAATATCTACGCAGAACACAAATACTCTGGATGAAACCCAGGCCATAAATCTTCCCTGCTCACCTGCAAAGAGGGGAAAAAAAGGAGGTAAAGGGGGATAAGTGTGCTTAAAGCTCATAATGTATTAATCAGTACATGTATGGTTTACACTGCTTAAGATCAAGTCAGCACTACCTAAGAATTCCTCCCCACAGCCAGAAGTGCTAAACTCTTGGCTTGGATGAGGCACTTTGTGTAGCAAAGCAGCAGCTGCAGTTGCCTCTCCAGCAAGGTAATGAGGATTCAGTGCCATGTTACTGCTTCTTTATTTTCCTTTTTAATTATGATAGTGGAAATTGACTGCTGTGATTGAGCTGAAGACTGGACTCTCTCATCCCTGTGTCCTCTTCCCACCCCCTGAGTGCTCTCTCCTTTCCAAGATATATAACTAATAGGCAATGATAATTCCTAGGAGACCATCCATAAAGCTCAGTCCTTGCAATGACACAATCTTTGCAAGTGGCTGCTGTCAGCCAGCGAGTAGATCATGAATGACAAACAGGCGAGATCTGATCCATCTCTTTCTGGAAGATCTTGAATATCATGTACTTGAAGATATATGGAGCACAAGACATGCTCAGAAACACAGTTACACAGAACTGAGGCTGGAAAGTCATTGCATTTGAATGCAGATGTAATAAACTGAGCTGCCTGTCCCACTTTTTGTCTATTTTGACAGTCATGAATGTAGATGTACTTTGCAGAGATCTGTGGAGCTTAATGGGTTACTCAATCAGCTCTGCTGATGCACCATGTCTGCATCAGTGATTCTTCCCCCTAGTAGCAAAAGCATCTTCACTTACAGTTTTCATGGACTTCACAGTACACTGGGTGGTTTTTTAGTCCATCACAAAAATTTATTTGTAAATAAAATCAATAACTATAATGATCCAGCTGAAGGGCACTAGTTAAGCTCTATCATGCTGAAAGGAGAAGAAAGAAACACATCTGAGTCTAGATAGGTCAGGCAGAATCATGCTGGAGAAAAAAAAGGCTCTCTCAGAAGCTGGAAGACAGGCACAGTTTTGAAAAGAGAAGGAAGACAGTTCGTGTCTCATGGTTTCAGATTTAGGGTTGGTACCATGAGAATTGAACTGGACTCTCTCAGCACGCACTTCACAGTTTACCAGCAATCTCTGCCTTTCGCTGTGATATGAAAATATGGAGAGAGAGTGAGTGAATCTCAATAATTCCCAACTCACCTATCTGATTATTTGATCACCTGAATGAGAAGTGACAAGTGGAAGGTAGATGTCGTGGGTTTGACCCTGGCCAGCCGCCAGGTACCCACACAGCCGCTCACTCACTCCCCCCTTCACTGCTAAACAGGGGGAGAAAATATTTCCAAAGGCTCAGGGTTTGAGATAAGGACAGGGAGATCACTTTCATTTACCGTCCTGGGCAAAACAGACTCAATTTTAGGGAAATTAGGTACATTTATTAAAAGAACTAATCAGAGAGGAGTAGTGAGAAGTGAGAAAGAGCAAACAGATCTTAAAAGCAGAACACCTTCCCCCCATCCCTCCCTGCTTCCCAGGCTTAACACCAATCCCGGTTTCTCCACCTCCTCCCCCCGAGCGGCGCAGGGGGACAGGGAATGGGGGCTGCGGTCAGTCCATCCGACGTTGGTTTCACCGCTTCTTCATCCCGGGGGAGGACTCTTCACTCTTCCCCAGGGCCATTGTGGGGTCCCTCTCACGGGAGACAAGCTTCACGCTCTCTTCTCCGCGTGAGTCGTCCCACGAAGGGCAATTCATCACAAACTGCCCAACGGGAGACACCTCACGAGGGGCAGCCCACCCCTCCTGAGTCTGAGGTGCAGTCCTTCAGGGGAAACTGCTCCAGCGTGGGGCCCCCTCAGCGTCCCAAAAGTCCCACCGGCCAACCTGCTCCAGCGTGGGCATTCCTCTCTTCCACGGGCTACAGGTTCCGGCAGCGACTTGCTCTGATGTGGGCTTCCCACGGGCTACAGTCCCCTTTCAGGCATCCACCCACATGGCGTGGAATCCTCGGTGGACATCTACGCGGTGATCCTCACGGTGGACTTCTGCACCTCGCCCATGGGCTGCAGGGGGACAACCCGCTTCACCATGGTCTTCACCACAGACCCGGGGGACTCTCTCTGCTCCGGCGCCTGGAGCTCATCCTCCCCCCTCCTCCTTCTTCACTGACCTTGGTGTCTGCACAGATTCTCACTCCTCTATCTCTGTGCCAGCTGTTATGGTGCAGTTCTTTTTCCCGTTCTTAAATATGTTTTTCACAGAGGCGTTCCTCTGCTATCACCTTACTGATAGGCTCAGCCTTGGCCAGCGGCGGGTCCCTCTTTGGAGCTGGCTGGCATTGGCTCTGTCAATCTTGGGGAGCTTCTAGCAGCTTCTTACAGAAGCCACCCTGCAGCTCCCCCACCGCCGCTGAAATCCAGCCAGGCCAAACCAAAACAGTAGAACAGGAAGGCCTGAGCTCTCTTTACCGTGGCTTGCTTGCCGTTTCCAGAGCTGTGGAAATGATGAGGAGGATATCCTGGATTGGTGGATTTTGTGGTGTATCCCAGAGCAGGGAATTCACCTGGGAGACTAGAAACATCTGGTATATTCCTAGTTTTTCTGTATCAGCTGGGTGACTTTGTGTGACGAGAGGTTAGGCTGCTTTTTGTCTCCATCCTCAAGGATCCTTTGTGTGATGGTGGAAGAAAAGAGGAGCATAGATGAAACAGGCTTTACCACTGCAGGTGCCCAGGCCACAGGTTCTCCTGGTCGCTGTGACAACTCGAGCCTAATCATCTTGCTCAGGGAGAACAAATTCACTGCAATGAGCTCTAAAGAAAGCTCCAAATAACTGAGCTGTCTCCAACGGCTCTGCTAAACTGCCAGCAATCCCGCAGATGCCTGGGTTGGTTCTTCTTCTCTCTTCCTTCTTTTTTTTTTTTCTTTCCCCTACTTTATTTCTTTTCTTCCCCCACCCCTGCTGTCTTTGTCTTGCTTTGTTTAAAAAAAAAAAAAAAAAAAAAAAGATTTAATCAACTAAGACTGTATTTCTTGGATAAAACCACAGCTGAAAGCAGCATCTTAAACATCCAGCAGTGTTATGACTTTTCCCGGTTTCTGAGATGTTGGGGTGACCAAAAATTCACCTGTCCTTTTCCAACACTGAGGCCTTATTATTTGCTATCTTTCTTGCTCTTTTCTTTTTTTTGTCATGTTTCTTCATGTGATTGATCTTGTTTTGTTTTTAAGGAAAAAAGCAAGGGCAAGAACACAGGTTTCTCAATACTTTTTCTTTGCCGCATAAATGCCATCTTTAAATCTATCTAAAAGATTTTCTAGGGGGGTCATCTTATGCAACTGAAGCTGTTGCTAAAGAAATAGGGAATAAGAGATCTTGTAAAATGAAAGCTTTACATAATTTTCTATACTACAAAGACTTTTTGTTGAGTTTTCTTCTCTTTTTTACATATTAAAAAAAAAGAATTAAATGATTTTTAATTGTGATTGCTTGCCACTAGAGCTTGTCATTGCTTACTAAACTCTCTGTAACAAAATAAAAAAAAAGCCTCTGAACTTCATTTAAGAATTTTTAGTGCTTTACTTGCTTTGGACATGTTATTATCTTTGATCTTTCATGCCCATTTATTCCATCAAAATTAGCATAACTATTTTCTACCAATAAAATAATAATTGTCCTTTTCTGCTGTTACTATGGGAGTGAAATACAGGGCTCTGTTTTCATCTTTTGCCTTCCAGGACTTTTGTAGTACAACTATAAAATTAGGCTTTTGTCCCATGAAACGATTCAAATCTTTTGAAGTTATTTCTGTCCCACATTTTTGGACAAAAAGTCATGTCTCTGTGTTTTCTGAGAAAATAAAACAAAAGAAAAAAACTTTTGTTTTGATACTTTGGAAATTTTGCTGCAACAGTCTAAAACATTCACAAAGATTATTTTTTTTTAATCTCTGTTAGCTCATTAGCTAAGTGAAGAAGGGTTTTCCATAAAGTAAGAAAAGAAGAAAAAAAAAAAAAGCCAAACCCCAAATCTCCCAAACCCTCAAGTGCAGAAGTTCTTCTGAAATATTTTAAACCAAGAAATTAATCAAAACCAGTCCTTTTCCTGTGAAAAGCTCTTTATTTTTTTTTAAAGGAGAGAGCAGATAATCTTTATAAAAATTATTTACCAACTTTAAATCTAGCTGTTGAGCATACAAAAACTGAGAAGGACAGGCTTTCAGTCTGCTGTCTTCTGTAACAAGCTCATTTAAATATAAAAACTTTAAAGAGATGCAAAGATGGGCCTCAAATCCAACCTCACTTCTTTGCTTGACTGGGAGATAAATCAGGTGGCTTAATCGGTCTTTCCTGTTTTGACTGTATTTTGTAGTGCTGCCCTTGAATTGACAGGTTGTGGTAGGTGTCTTGTACTCACACGGGGTGAGAAGTTGCAAGGATTTAATACGCTGTATGACTGCAGCCTGCAGCACTCTGAGGTGTGCCTTTACTATGGCAACAGAAGGAGGGAACTGGCAGTGAAGCACATCGTGCTGGTTGTGTGATGCTGATGCCACCACGTCTAAGTATCACAGTAACTTGCCTGCCATGGTGAAGGATGCCCCATGAGCCTTGTTGTGAGGTGGAACGGACACCCGGCCACAAAATTCAGAGCTCCCAGATTCATCTGTCTGATTGGAAAACTGAGGAAGGCAGTCCTGCTTTTAGCTCTGGAAAAAGCTAGATGTGTAACGATGCTCTTAGAAAGCTCAGGTACCCTCTCCAATCTGAGGAGAGACTCTGGGGACTCCCCACTGGTGTTCATGTGCCTGCTGTGCACGTGCTTGGCTTATTTTACTTGCAACGGGCCAATGACTTGAGTACACACAGAAAATCCAATACCCTCAGCAGAGTGTGCATGACTACAGACCCTTTGACATCTGGGCAATGAGCCCTGGGCTCACTGCATCTGTTCTCCAGAGTTCCCCAGCATAGCCTGGTCCCTGCTGGAGTAAACTTTAGCAGCACGTACCAGACTTTCAATCTCAGACTCTCAGAAACAGACCCATCTTCAAAATCTATAATGCAATTCACAGAGTCAATTTTTCATCTTGTATTCCATGTCTAGGGCGAGCCAAGTTTTTCAGAGTTGCAGTCTCAGAGTTTTTTTTTTGCCTTTCTGTTTTGTTTGCTTTTGGGTTTGGTTTTTTTTTTCCCTTTGCTCTCTCAGATGATTAATGTGAGTCATTGACTGGCTTTTCTGCTTCTCTGCTGATTTGATTGGCTTTGTGAGGCCAAAACGAAGCCAGTCCCTTGTGGAAGTATTTGAAGGCCTTTGCTAATTCAATTAACTCTAAACTAAATTCTTTGTGGGAGGAAGTTAGTGAAAACTGGCTGGTGGGGAAGGAATTCCACTTGTTTAAGCTTCAGTTTGCTGTGCCACTGCACTGATCCATTTCACAAACATCCCTGAGAACGGCAGTGTCCAAGGGAATTGTAGGGTCTATTTCTGAGACCAGTAAAGGACTATTTAACTGTTTGACATTTGACTAGAAGGCACCATTTCAAGTCATCAAATCCCATCCTTTCCATCGGAGGCAGCCCTACAGTAGGTATGTGTTTAAGAAATATTTGCACAAGGGCTGCTCTACCTACTATCAAAGAACATGTCCCACTGCCTTCCACCCCACATCTGTGGCCTGAAATGAGAGATAAAACTCCCCCCCACAGCTAATCTTCATAAGATAAGACAGCAGGAGAGACAAAGGATATCTCTCATGTCCTAGATTTTTCCAGTGATAGTGTGGCTGTTACGTAAAACTCCTAGGTGACCCGATGAAGCAGACCACACAGCACACCAGAAGGGGCAGGAAAACTTAGCTGACACCAGGGAAAAATTCCTCCTTGTCTCACACAAAGCAAAATAGCCCAAACCGATGTGTCTGACAAAATAACCAGTCTCCCTCCAGACCAGATCCTCCCCATGGAGCTCTGCAGTTGTCTGCACAGAAATATGTGACCAGTCTGGTATGTTATTCAGTTCAGCAGTGGATGAAGAAGCTGAGCAGAGAGATCTGGATGTCATCATTCGCTTTCCAGGAGGAAAACCCTATTTCAACCTTTCACTTCCTCTCCGGTTGAGGGAAGATGAGGGGCTCCACAGCGGCCCTGGACTGGGACGCTGCCTGCCATTTTCACGTTGTTTGCTGAACCGAGGAAATGGGCAGCACAGGGAGATGTTCCCAGATCAGATGACCCATTTTACCTGAGTTGAAGTGAAATCATTTGCATTTCATTTTTAGCTTTAGTTTAACCTTTAAAAGAAAAATCTGTCAGCTTCCAAAATGGGACCTCAAAAGGTTTTATTTAAAAGAAAAGCATAAAAGAAGCGCTGAGAATCTCCTAGATTTCTTCGTACCACCTCACAGAAGCTCTTGTTTTGCCCACCTTTAAGCAATGAGCTTTTGCCCACCTTTGAGCAGTGAGCACTAAATGCTGAAAAGTCACTGCCTAGCAGTGCAGTGAGCCCCTGTTCCTCCTCTCCAGCTGAACCTGTCACATCCATCAATGCAGAGAGTCCAAAGAAGCATCTCTTTGGTAACCTCCCTCGAAGTGATGCATCCTCTCCTGGTCACTGGTATCTGGAATCACTAATTTATTGTCTGTTCAATTCCCATGTGGTTCTGGTGTCGCTCAAGCCAGAGAGATCTGAATTTCATCCAGAATCATTCATGAAGAGACTGTAAAATCACTGGTGGATTGAAAGATGCTGTGCTGTTGTTTTAAATCTGATGTCTTTACAAAGAGAAAATATTTCCAGGGATGTGTTTGTAGTGTTAATGAAGATCTGAGACAAGTGAACAGAAGAGGGAATGCGGGAGGAAGGTTCTGAACACACTCTGGGGGTGATGGGAGGGAAGTCAGCGCGAATTAGAAGTTAAAATGAGAACGTAATGGTTTGAAAAAAGACACGGAGCTGCTTTCCTCTCTCCTTGCTCTGCCTTTCTTCCCTGATAAACATACGGATAGTAGAGTTGAAACAGATTTAGAGTAGAAACGCAAATGAGGTTTACAGGAAGCAGCATCTTGTCCATTGTTGCTGGAGGAACCTGGATCTCTCCCAAGTTCCCAGGCAGCAGTTTGCTGAGGTGCAGCAGGTGCCTCCAGGCTTCCTATGCATGGACCAGCCGCTCACGCAGCGAGGGGTTTGCTGTGCCAGGTGGAGCAGATCAGGAAAGTGGGAAAACGGACCTGATCCAAACTTGTGTTTTCGATTCTCAATGGCTTAGTGGCCCTTGAGGGTGTCTGGCTGCTCACGTGTTGTGCTCAGCATCTCTTAGAAAAAGGCTAAGGTTGGCTAGAGCTGTGACATTGCTCCATTAGCTTATGCCTTGCCTCTTCTTGGACAGTCTGCCACACAAGTGAGGCATCCAAAATATGTGTCAAAGAGGCTTCTTGCTATGTTATTCCACACCTAAAAACTTATGCGTTAATTTTGGTAGAACGGTTGTAGTGTCTTAGGACTTTTAATAGCCTGAATCGCACCTTTCTCAAATCTGTGTGCAAGCTCAAATTCCCCTCACTTGCTGTTTAATGTCTGCCTGGGGTAGACAGCCCAAATACACAAAAGAGGGCAGGAGGGACTGTCATATTGTCACTGTACTGTCTGATACGAGAGCGGGAATTGCACTGATAAGCGAAATCTCTCCTTTCCCAATCTTTGCAAATTCATGTCAGTGTCTAGGTGAAGTACAGTTGAGGTGCTTAACTGCCCTGGACTGAGAGATACCAGCACCTCCAGGGGTTAGCAAAATAAATCTCCCCTAGGAGGTCTTTCCACTGACTCTGTAGGAGTTTACCTTTAGAGGTTAGAGTAGTTTGATTGACTTGGATTAATCTGGGCTAATCTTCCCTCACAACCTACTCTTGGCAACATCTTTGTCTTTCTAGGATGCCATACACCCCTTCCTTGTGGTCCTGTGTTCATGCTTTTTAGTGAAAGAGAGACCAAAAAATGGATGGGGAAGAAATAAGACCTAAGAACTGAAACACCTTATTTTAGGGGCTTGAAAGAGGTCACATAAGCCTGACTTTGTTTCCCCAGGTTGGAAATGTAGTGAGCTGCTATTTGGCACACTGCTCTCTTCTCAGTGACTAAACGTCTCATTAGTTTGGAATGTAGGATGTGAGGGGGACGGCTGTTGTTAATATGAAACGTTATGAAAAAGGTAGATCTCAGGTTGAGCGCTTAAAACTTTCACGTAACTTCTTGGCATTTCTTCTTAACTCTCAGAAGGACTAGATTTAATGATACATTTATCCATTGTGTGCTTGACCTCATGTCTGCTCTCCCCAGGATGGCCCAAAGAAATCAATGGCCAGATTTTAATCAGCTCTAATAAGCTCATGGAAGAGAATCATTTACCAAGGTCCCACTGTTGCATGTATTTGCACCGTGGTTCCAATTGATTATTTGTGCCAATTATTAACTATGAATCAGGATTGGAGGGAAAATAATCTGTGCTTGGTCAACTTTGTTCATTCTGAGATTTTCAGATGGTAACGTCATCAGCCTCTTCTGCTCTTTATCCTTCTATTGCATTATTTAATTGCTGTGTTTCCCTCCTAAATTATCTGTAGTGATTTTTTTTTCTCTATTTTTTCATAAAGTAAAGCAAAAACATACAGTGGCTGGAGGAAACAAAAGGTGCCTTACTAATTATGACTCCAAGCAAGTTCAGCACAGACTCGGGAGCTAGAAAGTACCTTGGATGATTTGTGCATAGATTTGAAGCCGCTTTCATAGCCAGCCATGCACTTCTGAAGTAAACAATTTAAAAACAAAACCTTAAAAAGCCTACATTGTTATACAACTCTGGAATTATTATTCTGAAGAAAAAAAAAGCCCATTTGGGCTCTGCTGTAAGATAGCAATTAGCTTGCACTGCAAGGAGTGGAAGGCAGACAACCAGTAACACCTCACCGTTTGTCTTTGCTGTTTCACTGCTGTTGGGTCCATCAGAAAGACGTCATGGACCATGACAGTTACAAAAAAATCAAACACTTTCTGAGAAATAGCTTGCTTAGCTCTTCAGCTGTGTGCTTAGCAGAGAGCAAGCTTGGGAGAAGTGCCTGGTTAATTAAATCGTACTTTCTTCCTTTTATACGGTAATTACACCAATTATAAGTCAGATCCTAATGCTTTTCAAGGGGGGTTTTCTGAGAGCTTAACTCCTTGAGGCTGACTTTATGAGAAAGAGGCATAGGTAGAAGAGCTGGCTTTGTTTCAGGCTGCTTCATGGCTGCCAATTGCAAGGAAATCTTCTTTAGTGCGTTTCCAGCGTATAGAGGATGCAGACTCAAGCAGAAAAGGAAATCAGAGGGTTGGTACACAGATTGTGTCTGTTAATGGCCTTGCACCTCCAGGCTGTGGAAAGAAAACCTAGAACTGACTTCTTTTGCCTGTAAGAATCTCTGGGACTTAGTAGCAGACTCTGTCCTGTGCATGTCTCCTAAAAAGCCATAGTTTAAGGAGGATATAATAATAACAAATAATGCTTATAATAAGCCTTAGCTCTGCTGCTCCTGGGAGTATTCTGGAGGCAGCAAGGCATGCTCAACCTGTAGAAGAATTACTGACACTCTCTAAGTTACAAATCATCCAGTAATCACAGTCCTCCTAAGGTTGTTAAGTCAAATGTGAAAAAGAGGCTTTTGTATGTTCCCACCCTACTCAAGAAACTACCTTTTGCTGAAGAGAAAAAAAGGTGCTGCTTGGGCATTAGACCACTGCCAGTTTGCCTAGGCCAACAGCACTGCTGAAATAGAAGAAAAAAAAATATTTCTCGTACCTCTGCAATTTGCTCGGGTCTCGCTTTGGAGCTTTCTCTAGCAGTCCCACCGCAGGCAAGGTTTCTCCTTCCCCACTGTTCCCCTGGGCAGGGAGGCTGGAGGCTGAACATTACAGTTTCTCAGTAAGCTGGGCATTTCTAGCTAGCTCAAAAATAGGAGTTCCTGTGCCAGAGTTCAGCCCCTGATGATGCTTAGAAACACAAGCTGTACCTCTGAGAGCTTCCAGGCAGCAGCAGTGACATGACCATTTGGAGCCATGAGAGATGACAGCGATTCCAGACCAGCAGAGAGAGCTCTTGATATACACTCATGACCAAGGACATTGTGAAAGCACATCACAACCATTTCCATGGCAACTGGCTTTGATGGACTTCAGGGTAGTAGGGAACCAGAGGATAAGTTGACTTAGGGCAGAGGAAGAGAAACTGTGGTTATAAATATTGTATAAGTGCACGTGGGCCATTTATCTATGCTGGATGTGTGTGGAGAGGTATTCACACATAAGAGGGTAATAAGGTAGAACTTGACCTAAGCAGCTGCCCAGGATATTCATCTCAGTCAGGACCCAGCTTTGGCCTGCTGCAGATATGGGGGGTTTTATTTTGATTGTTGGCTGCTGTTTCACTACTTTTATCACTTTAGGAAATTAAATTATAAAAATCCATTAAAAAAGATGGTATTCCAGGGGTTTCCTACCTTAGCACAACCTTGGAGTTTTCTGTGAGTACTGGACCTTGGGAGATCAGCAGGAGAATTCTGCACAGTGATGCTTTGCAGAGTACATATCAGGGATGTGCTGTCGGTGGGCTTGCAAAAAAGCAAGCCCCAAATAAAATATCTCTGTTAACCTGTGGCAAAACCTATGTACCAGCAGCTCATATCCATGCAAAGTGAACGGGTCAGGTGCTGGAAGAGGACTGTATTAATTTATTTTTCTGTGACCATCACATTCAAGAGGGAGAAGAAGTGTCACATAGCAAACAAGCATGGATTAAGCACAATTCTGAAAACAGCTCTGGGTGTATTGGTGGTTTAAGGCTAATTGGAGGAGGCTTGTGGTGGTCCCATCAGAGGCTGAGAAATGGTTCAGTCACCCCTGCTGAGTGGAGTCGAATGCTTCCAGCTTTTGGGTTACGCGCCAGGAGACAGGTTGTTTGGACAGGATTAGTAGTTGTAGTATGAGCATCAGGGAGCAAAGACAAACGAGAAGCTTATTCCTCAAAGCAAGTGAGTTTCTCACAGGCAGCTTTTGAAAAAAACAACTGTTTAGGACAGAGCAGAGCCTAGACAAGCTTCGTTCTTGCGTTGTCTTCTCCATTGAAATCAACCAAAACCCCAAAATTCCAGCAGGAACATGTTGAGTCCTGTGCTGCACCAAGCCAAATCTGGATGCACGTGCTGACCTGGAGGCTTAAGCATTATCCTGTGGTGTGACAAAGCGGTGCTTTTCTAACTAATAATTCAGAAATTAAGAAGTGGGCCAGAGATACAGAGCCTATGAACCCACAGGGCACCATGACCACCTGTTTTTCATCAGACAGGACCTATGCTACCGACAAGGGCTTGTTGGAGGCTCTTTCTGTCAGGGCTCGTTAGCACCACTACATCATCTCCAGAGCCCTGTGCTCCCCTCCTCACGCAGTCGCCTCTGACTCAGGATTTATCATTCCCATCCCCACCCCTTTCTGTTTGGCATTCTGGAGTTATTTATTTATATCAGGAGAGACAATTGCAGTGTTTCACGGGTGGTCACAGTGGAATGCTAAACAGGCAGGACCAGGTCCCGCAGGTACTGCGGGATGTGGAGTTGATTCGGCCGATTCTACGTGACTAATATTAAATATCACCATATGGAGCTGAAGTCTTCCCCAGGAGTTTATCACTAATTCATCTAAGGGTGACTTTTGTTGTCAGTGTTAAAGTAACACTGGGCCTTCCTTTCTTTTTTCTATGTTGCTACACTGTCTTCTTTTTTTTTTGTTTCCCCCCAGTTTTTGTGAACTACTCAAGGCAAACAGAAATATTAATTATACTGTTAAAAAAATAATGTCTGCAGAAAGGTTATTCTTGCACCTAGACGTGTGAACGGGAAAGTGTGTAGTTTGGTCACAAGGGGAAAAATAGCTCACTTCCCACACTTCTCTTGCGAAATCAGTTTTTTAGCTATGAACCTTTATTCTTAGCAGAGATGGAGAATTATGTTATGTGTAAACAGTATCATCTATCAAATGATTTGGGGTTTTTTTTGCTGTTTGCAAAAACATTTTGTGAGTTTATGTTTGCCAGCTGGACTATTTAGCTGGCAGTTTTATAGGAATCAATTCAAGCCTTCAACACATTGTGAAAGTTGTTCACCTCGAGCCTTCACTTCTTATAAACAATTAGTGGATTCCCAACGTTGTGTACACACACTTCAGATCCCTGATCAAATGACTGGCATGCTTGACCAGTTATAATTAACCAGACCTCTATCTCAGGTCAGGATCCTCTGGTGTACATGGAAATAAAGGCTATTCCATCCTGTTCTTCCCAACGAGTTCCTTCCCTTGTTCACTCCACAAACCAACCACTTTTAGTGCTATTTATCTCTAGAATCCCATTCTTGATCCCTAAATGCTTACAGTCAAAGGATGTCTCTAATGCATCAAATCAGCCTTTTAATTCAAGAGCTGCCTCCTCCTTGAAAACTTGTAGATACTTCTTCTTTCTTTGTTGCGTTCTCAGAGAATTTTTTTTTTTCTGATGCCCAGCGCAGGATCCCTTCTTCCCATCCTCATTCCCTGGGTTTTTCTCCACTGTGGGAGATGCTCTTGCCAAAGCACCCTCCCTCTTTGAGGAAATCCCCTCTCTGACCATTGGAGCAGAAGCTCAGGGTCAGGAATCACAGCCAGGGCGAGTGCCTCCACTCGATGCTTGTTCCTCTCAATTGCTGCAAACCGTGAGAGTGATGAGGGGAAGATTGATGCAGTGGCGCACACAGTTCAGGTTGCACGCCTCTTGCTCCCTGAGAGCCCATTAAAGGGAAGATTTAAATGCAGCAGTGGTTGTTGGGATGACTGGAGAGTTAATTCCATGTGGAGGACAATTAGCAGTTCCCAGTGAAGCATGACCTGCTGCGTGCTGCATGCTGTTTTGCACAGGGTTTCTTTCCCTGCCCTTTGGAGGCTTTTAACTCACCCAAGCTACCTTCTCCCTCGCTGTCTTCTGCAGAAGCAAAGAGGGAAAAGTCAGTCAGGGAAACACACCTGGTGCTGTGCAGCCCCTTAGACCTGAGCACCTCCAAGACTGCTGCTGCTTTGCACTGAATTGAGACAGGTTGTATTTAAGAGGATGCTGCTCGTCTGCCGTCTAATCATACAAAGAGAAAATATATGAGAGGAAACAAATTCAACAGGTCAAGGCAAAAAAAAAAGAACAAGTGAAATATAGCAGCCCAAAGCAGATCCTCTTTTTCGCCATCATGGGCAAAGCTCTTTTGCTCCAGTGCCCCGATGCCGCGTGAAGAAGCGTTGAGCAATCCAAGGCTGGCCACTGTCATGCCATGAAATAAGGTGATTATACTTAAAGATATTCAATATCATCACCTTTTCAGCGACAGTCTGTAAAGACTCATTCAATTATGTTTCATGCATTTTCATCCCAATATCATCACTGTAGCAGAGCTGAGATCACTTACCACCTTTACTTTTCATACCTGAATATAAAATTACTTTTTTTTTTTTCCCTTGGTGAATAATTCTGAACCAGGTTTTGCAAGATTTGGTTTGGGGGCTAATTGCAGTCTCTTTCAAAAAGTTTTCACCTGTACATTACATGCATGATGCAATTTAAACTCCGCTGTAATTTTATTTTTGTCTAGGAATGCTTTTCAATTTCTTTTCTGTTTTACCTTAACTATCAGAAATGTCATACAAGACTGGCAAAGAAATCCAAGAAGACTGTTATTAGATAATAGTGCTACAGATTAGCAGTCATATAGAATCTGCCTTAAATTTTATTTTCTAAAATTCATTTTAAGGGTAGATTTTCATATTGAATTTCACTCTTTATAAGTCTACAAATTGACTAGTGAAACTAAAAACCTCTTTTAATATAGCATACTGTAAGAACTTGCTTGAGTTGATTGTCTTTCATGGGCACATCTAGTCTGTAGACTTTGCAGGTTGTCAACCACTGCTCTGAGACACCAGCAAGCAAACACCAACAGCTGGCACTCACGATGTGATTTGCATTGGCAGAGCTGGTAAAACATACCAGGAAACCTCACTCAACTTCCACAATTTCCCTCTTTGCTTGAAATTGGATTTCCCTTGGTTGTGGACCAGAAGAAAGCTGACCACATCCATACAATTACAAAAAACTCAAATGCGGTGATCAACCTAATTCATTTAAATTTAACTGCGCTGCGAGTTCTTGGTTTATGTGAGTTTGTATTTGCAGTCCTTTCAGATCATTTGAGACAAAGAAGAAATCACTTTAGATGACGCTCTTCTTTGAAGGCACTGAATTTATGATTAATTTTATTTCATAAACAAATTAATTGATTTACTTGTACATCTTCAAAAACACTGCATACTCAAAGACTAAGTGTTAGAATTTTAAGGATGAAAAGCTGTATCCTTCACATGCCTTTAAGAAATTAAATCCTGCTTAGGTACAAAAGAGAGTGATGGACTTTTGATTTTTGTCTGGGATTATGACAACATGATTGAAAATGACCAAATTTCCATAGTTTAACGAATTTACTCACCTTAGTCAGCTGCTCAGTTACTACTTGACATCTGTGGTAACCAATTTTCAGATATGTGACCCCACTTTGTGTACTGGGCCCATCGAAGTACACACTAGATAGCCAAATAGCTACAGAATCCTTACAGTGTTAATCTCATTTTTGAAAATGTCTAATTCCTGTACCACTATTTTGCAC
Source organism: Trogon surrucura (assembly GCA_020746105.1). Lineage (NCBI taxonomy): Eukaryota > Metazoa > Chordata > Aves > Trogoniformes > Trogonidae > Trogon > Trogon surrucura. Next base: position 14,274,341 of record CM036627.1, on the reverse strand, counting down.
TGTTCATCTATTTTCTACCTGAAAATACATCATGGCTAGACCATACTGATGGATGGTACACTTGTGGGGATATATTTCTATAAAATCTAATGTTACAGAATTTATGCCTTTCTATTGCGATTTATCTCATCTTCTAAGATGCTAATAAACAGTCGTAATTATGATTAATACTAAAGAAGCAAACAAATTCCAAAAAGTCTGGCTATTAAACTGTCATACAGCAGTTTCTTCAAGTGTTATCCAAACCGTGCTAGCCTTAAGATGTCCAATAGCAGTTCTGCACAGAAAAGCCACTGTCTTAATTCACTGACATTTAGGTTATTCTTGAGACTATTTTTTTCTCTCCTTTTGACTAGGGTTAATATTCAACTGAAATGTTCTGTTGCTTAGGAACCATCTTGTAATGCTGAATTCATTAATGCTGTTTCCAGTTTGCTCCCAGGAACCTTGTTAGATAGTGTTTCCCACTTTTATCCTAATTAACAGGTACCTAGCAAAAAAAAAAAAAAAGATAAAATGTACTTCGGTAGAGAGCATTTCGGCTTATCCTTTGCCAGTTTTTTCCCTGTAAAGAAACTGTAAAGAAACTCTAGTATTTCTGACCTCAAGCTCCTCATTCTTTTTTTTTTGGTAAATTACAATATCCTTTGAGCAAAGCAGCCATAATTATCAGATTGGTCCTGATATTGCTGACTGTCAAGATGATTGGGTGGGCTCTTCCCCGGGCTTTGGGGTCGGTTCACCAGCTGATTTCCATCCAGGCTAGTGTTTCACTCTGATGGGGCTTTTTTGCCAGCACTGCTGGGATGGCAGGCTGGGGCTTGTGGCACTGGGCATGACATGGTGATCTACCAGAAAGGCTCAGCGGTGGCAAACACAGAGCTAGCACGCTGGAGAAACCCAGCAGTTGTCTGTGGCTTACACCCAGGGGAGAAGAGGCGTGTCTGAAGGCTGGCCAAAGGGTCCCATCCTTTTGTCTGCTTAGCAGAGCTCCCCCTGCACGCCTCCGGAGTTATCCGTTAGGGTCTCATCTCCTGCCACATAGACATCTTGTAACTGTTTCACACTGCAGGGTGCTTAGCACGTGGTTCCAGTTTTCATCTGCTCATGGGTGCCCAAAAGCCAAAGGGGAGCATGGGCAAGTGTTTGTGTTAAGAAATTAGGTCTTCCCAGACCAAGCTGTGATCTCAGTTGCATCAATAGGCAAAGCAGGGCAAGCTCTGTGGATGCCATTAAGCTGCCTGCATATCGTGAGCAAAGAATGAGAGCTCTGAAGCCTTTGTGATGATGAGGCTCTGCTTCAGTAGGCTTATTGCTTTGAATTTTGCTGATTAAGATTATTTTTTTTTGCCAGGGCCAACACCGGATTTGCCCTGGTGGTGCACGAAAATCCAATGGCTGGGAAAGGATAAACTATGAACCTCCTCAATCATTTCCCCCCAATCCTTTCATTTAAGTTGAGAAGCAAGGACCTTTTCTGACTGAAAAAAAGGGAGTGGAAGGAAAGTATGGATAACTTAAAATACATGTGTTGGTTGCTGCTGTTCCTCCCACTCCCACTCTGCGTGAGGAGTGCAGAAATGCCAAGGCAAAGATGTTTTCGTGGTGTTTACCACTTAGACCTCTACAGTCACTATCCTGCCCTGGTAATAGCAAAGAGCGTGTTAAGTGTGTGATTTCCAGCCAAGATCTGCAAATTCGAAAGTGCTGAAAACATTAGCCAAGGATCTGAATAAAGAACTGAATTCCTAGATGCTTGTGCAAACCTCCCATGCCCCCAAGATAACAAAGTCTCCACACTGATGATAAAGAGCTTTGCTTTTCCCATGTTGAGTGTTCAGGCAGAACTGTTGATGTCACAAACATTTTATTTATTGCCAGCCTTGATTAGATTTACCAATATTTAGCAGCTAGACACAGAATTAAGAGATCTTAAGTGGTCAGATCCTATTAACAATTTGTCTCTGATGTTGCCCTGCTAATTGCTTTGTTCTGCTTTAAAAAGCTCATTCAAATTCTTTTAAAATTCTGTTAAATAAGGAAGGCAGTGTGCTGCCTGCTTTGTAAGAGCTGACAGCAGTTTTCAGGTGAAATAAAAACAAATTCAAGGAAGTTATATGTGGCCCAAACTAAACAGGAGCCAATTTTGGCAAATCATTCACTTTAGCTATTTTAATGGCAACCTGAATAAAACAATAAAACTGAAATGGTATCAGAAAGTTGGGTTTTTTTCCGATGGAGCTGAATTTTTCAATGAAAGGGTTTTGATTTTGTTTCCTAAATAGTAAATACAGTTTGGTCAATTTACTCCGGATTTTTCATTGATGTAGATCAATTTAATCTTTTTTTTTTGTTTAGCTCAGGGAAGTGAACATTCTGGAGGAGAAAAAAACAAGGTGCAATTTTTGGGGGATTATATAACCAAAAAATAAAAGCTGAAAGAACCTTTTGGTTTAATTCACCAAAAATCATGGTGATTTGCAAGTTTACCTTTTGTTTGTTGAGAATGTTTTTCAAAATATGTACTTTGGATTACCATAAAATCAATCTCTTTTCTGATCTTCCAGAACCACGAGCAGACAAACAAACAAACAAATCACTTACGTACCTCTGCTCATGAGGGAATCTATCTCCAAAAGCATTCCAGTACATTTTAACAAATTCTAGAACTTCAGATTGCTCTGATAAGATTCATAGAGATGTCCAGGCAGCTAGATCTTTATTGCTACTTTCTGAGGTTCATTTCTCACTAGTTGTCCTTTTCACTGTATTAGCATGCTCAAAGCTATGGTTGGCAAAATCACACCCACAAAGCTTACAGGTGGGATACGTGCAACATTTCACTTCATGCCTCATTCCACATCCTCAAAACATGGTTTGCAAATGAGGGAGGCAGGAAAGGCAGGAGCAAGTACTAGCTGTATGAATTTGTATCTGCTCAAAAGACCACTTATATCTCCAGTTTTGAAAAATGGTCAGCAGGTAGGGTGGTGGGTGACCCTATTCTATCTAATTTTGCTTGGTCTGCAGGAGACAGCTCAGAACCATCAGGCACCAGACTTTAAAGACAACCTCAGTCTCGTTGCTACCAGAAGGTAAAACATGCCCTGTCCTTATGCTGCTTTTTTCATCTAAAGGAAATGAGAAGATGGAAGAAAAGTGTGACAGGAAAGATGGACAGAAAGAATGACAGCAAATCCACTCCTTGGCACGGAGGGAGGGGATATGAGTGTGTCTGACTCAGCCGTCTCTAGTGGATGGAGGCTTGGAAACACTGGCATGGAGCTACTTCTGTGTGTGACTCATACTAAAATCATCACTAAAATGAAGTGTGGCTGACTTGTGAGGTTCATGTGGAAAGTCACTGTTTAGGTGAAGTGGAAGATGAAACCTGAGGGATTAATTGCCAGTTTTTTTCAAGGGCCCTCCCTGACTCTCAAACTTGCTGAAGGCATTTCTGAGTGACCAGCACTGAGAGCCTCGTGAGAAAGGCTGGTCCTGTGAGTTGGCCAGGCCTGTTTTGTAGAACAACTAGACACTGATTGAGCATTTGTACAGGGAAGAAAGCCGGCCCATAGGGAACGAAGCTGATTTTGTGGCTTAAGTGTTGCAATAGGCCCCAGGAGATGCAGATTTAAGACCAATTTCTATTGCAGACTCACTAAAGAGGTGTGAGTTAGTTGCTTGCCTCAGCTGACTATCTGTAATGCTGGAAGAATAATACTTTCTATTACTCCTTTTCCATCTTATTTAGATCATATTCTCTCCTGGGGAGGAAATATATCTCAGTTGGTAGTGATATAATGCTGAAATCAAGGCATGCCAGCAACCAGTGATGCCTCTACAGGTTCATATTATTACATTCCTTTATGTCATCCACTACTTCTTTTGCATCACCCTTGCCAGCACAAGAGGCTGAGGCTGTGGCTGAGCTGGCAAAGTCGGGGCATGATCCGGTTTGGATCCTGTCTGTCCTTCTAGGATTACCACCAGATTTTCAGAGTTTCTGCTTACCTCTGGATCCTGACGGCAGCCTGTCTGGAAACGATTTCCTAGGTCAGTCTGCTAGTCTGATGAAAGACATGTACAAAACAATTGTTATCAGGTTTATTACAGAACTAAAAGTACAAGCCTATATAAAGTCTCCTTGGAAAAGTGAGCAGTGCTTCATTTGACATCGCTGGCAGGTATTTGGATTGCTGCAGCAGCACTGCTGCAGCCAAGAGACTATTGAGTGATTCATGCCAGTCCCTCTGTTTACAGCACCGGAGGATCGGCTGACCCAGCTCACATGTGAACTGCAGAGCCTTACACTCTCTAGGCACAAACCATTGCGGGCAAGAGCAAAAAGGCAGTGGCAGAGGATCTGAGGAACCCCGGAAGAGGTGCTGTGTTTGGATGAGCCCTTCTTCAGGGTTCAATTTTCCTCCTGTACAATCAATCCTCAAATTCTCACTTTGTTTAATAACTGCACTAAGGAGAAAAAAATAACAATGTGAAGAGAGACTACAGAGCCAGAACTGGGTCTAGGAGGCAGAAGAAAGCCACCTCCCTGTAATGCAAATTCTCAGTTTCTGACAACATTGAACAGGGCACAGAGCTCATGGCCTCATTAATCCATAGCGAATAAGTCCTTCAGTAAATTCCCATGTTGGGCTCCTTAGCAATCCTGCTACTTGTTCACCTTCTCCTGCTCCAGCCCAGGTAGATCCTCCCCTGGCTGAAGGGATGGTTTCTCCAGAGGCAGATGGATGGCCAGGCAGAGCCGTAGCTGATCACAACTGGTAGCCTACTCCCTGAAAAATAAGTTAGAGAAGCACGATCAGAAGGTGTTTGCTGGAGCTGGACGTAACGAGGGGAATGAATGCACACAGCACACGCAGTATTGTCTGCGAGCTGCTCTTACAGCCCCATCCGGCCATCTGCAGATGTGACACCCACCAGATCAAAACAAAAAGCAGAATCCAGAGGCTTGAGCCCCGTGCTCAAGCTACAATTTGTTGCCTTTATGTATTGTGAAGGCTAGCAGCAAATTTGACCAGAAAATCGCTTTTCACATTTCAATCAGACACACAGAGAAGAGACAGTTTCTGACAGAACCCTTTACTTTGCCATTGACTTTCTCTGCTAATGAGGAAATTCAGGGAGGGGTTGTGGTTGCATTGCTAGAGGTTGAGGACCCAAGCAGAATGGAGTTAGGGAAGTGGTTTGTTTCCTTTTAAACCCTGTCTGAGTGTTTTGGAGCTCTTCTGGTGCAAGCTGTGGTACCAGAGCACAGCCATTGTTGAGCCAGGCTGTGTGAATCGTCCCCTGCCAAGCTCCACCTCTGAATACCCTTGCTCTGGTCCATCTCTAATGATAATTGCTATTCTGGGTCTGGTGTCTGTGGCTCTGTGGTGACAGGTGAAATAAGAGGAAGACTTAGTATGCACACTGTGCCTTATAGACACAAGTGAATAATGAGGCCATCCACAACTCAGAACAACAATCCTGTCCTAAACACAGCAATCAAAAAATGGGCTATCAAGAAATTAGGCTACAGAAATTGCATTGTGGGAGCAAATACATCAATAAAGGGAGCATTTGGATTCAGGGCTTCATTCCCGTAACATGAACACCCATGGAAAGAACATTTTTTTATTAATAGGTTGTGGAATTGTTAATTGCTTGTTGATTCATTTTTTGTTCTTCCATTAGAGAGAACTTAAATTTACGCTTACATGGACCCTCACACTGGGTCTGTCACACACACATCCTTGCTTTTCCGTTAGCAGTTTCCAGCCAGTCCTCTGCATCACTGCTTGCACAGAACATTGCCCACCCAGACCCATACAATAAGTCCTTGTGATTAAACATTCCCCAGGCTTTCCATTTATACCTTGTGCTATAGATCTGCTGGACATTAGTGTGTGTATACATAGACATATATATTTGATTTATGGAGACTATAATGACCTTCAATGAGATAATCCCACCTGTCCCCAGAGTGTTAATCTTCATTTCCCACAGCCACTTTCTCTTAAATCTGACTAAAGGCTATTGGGTCTGGCAGGAGAACAACAGTGGCCATCTCATGCTCTGCGATAACAGGAGTAGAGCCCGGAAAGTGAGAATGATGCCGACAAGCCAAAGAATCCTGTATAAACTACACAGCCATAGTTGAGATTTCATGGAAGCTAATCCTATTTGTGTTTTGCTCTGTGTTTTTCAGTAGCCAGGCTCCTGCCATAATTACACCTGGAACTTATTCTTTCTTAAGCTGCTTTTTCAGCATTCAGACCCAAGGTCACTCTGCAGAGCTCGAGGTTAACCAGGCAGTGGCTTGAGATTTTAAGTGCAACAGATCTCATGTTTCTCTGCACATGAGTGCACTGGAATTATTATCTGAATGGATTTGCAAGCAATAAAATATCATGGCTGAGTGTTCCGGTAAGACTGAAAGGAAATATTTTCAGAATATTTTGTTCACTTAAAAAATAATTAGATGTTTTGACTTGTTACTCTGGTTCACGATTAAAGCAATCAGAGAAATCTTTTCCTTCCGCATAAAATGGAAATTCCATTTTCTGATGAGCCCGGGGGATAATTCCCCATTTCCAGGATGCTGAGTGGACAAGAGCAGCATTCCTGGCACACTGTAGCCCTGTGCCATTCTGAGATGAATTCACGTTCATTAGAGCACAAATCAGGACACCCCCAGTCTGTTCCTAGATGCACCCTTGGCTTATTAAATCCCCTCTGCACCTTAATGACACCAGATGGACAATGCCTTACTGAAAGCTTGTCTTAGGGTAATAACGGTCTTGACATATTTATGGAATAATGTGTGAAACATGTTTTTAATTCCTGCCTGGAAAGGTGCTAATTAAGCACATTAATGTGTGCGTATTTTTTATATATGTTAAATATTGGGCCAGTAAAAGGACTGTCATTGATCTCAGAAATAAATTATCAGCATGAATAAGAGAGCCTAAGAGTTTCTTGTGTTAGAACTCTTGATTATAAAATAAACAGCACTTTTTATTGAGTAGCCATGCCTGTTCCCCAGTGTCTGAAGATACATTACTTATACCGCTCCAATCTCACCATGAAGCCGGTCAGTCAGCAGAGTAAATCTTCCTTCTCCTCAGGTCATCACACAGCGCTTCAGATGCATTTTTTTTTCCCCTTCTTTTCCTTTTACATTGTTTATAAACCTGCCAACATCTGAAGAAGGGACTTGTGTTTGTCCCAGAGGTCACATATTATACAACTCATTTGCCGGTTCAGTTACAGATGTTACAAGCTGTGTTACCTTCACTTTGTACACAGGAACCACTTTCCTTTTGTAATTGAACGAGGCTCGTCTCTGTGTTTGCAGTGAGACTTGGTAGACATTGTATCTTTGTCTGATCATGCTCAAATGGTACAGAAACAAATCAAGGTAACTGGAAAAGAGGTTTGGGTCGTAAGAATCTGACCACATCCCAGGATCCCATTTTGTTCTAGGATTTCCACATCCAGCAAGTGTTCCAGCAGCGATGTTCAGGAGGAGAAAAGGGAGCTTTGCAATATCTTTGCCTTTCACAAGAATCACGTGGACAAAATGAGATAATGGACCATGCAGAGTTTCCTAAAGAGCTGATGCTGAAAAAAAAGAAAATCCCTCATGGAGCTTCTGAATCAGAGCAGGGTACGCAACCACTGAAGTGTTTAGTCGTGGTTAGTATCTTCAGCCTGGTGCACAGCAATGCATTTGAGGACAATTGTCGTGAAACACCAGAATGAGTTGCTGGTGGATACGGGATCAAAGACCTGGAGTGGATAAGGAGCTTAACACAAGCCTGGGAAGGGTTTCTGGCCTTTATGCTACCTCAGGGACAAGTGTTAAACCTAAGGAGGACTGAGAAAAGAGGAAAGGTGGCGTACAACAGCTTCAAAGTGCAAGAAAAGATGAGACTGGCCGTTTCTCAAGAGCTTAGAAGGAAAATTGGCTTCCTGGAGAGAGAACATAAGAAATCTGGCAACCTAAATATATTTAAAGGGCTTACAGCTCTCCAGGGAAAATTTTGAGGCTATTGAAGTGGAAAAAAACCATTTGCTAAGATTAAACAGGCTTTTTCCCAGAAAAAAATAAAAAATAAAAAACTGACAAAGCAGACAAATGTTTGGCAGGAGACTCAGAAAATAAGAGAAAAACAAGAAAAGAAAAAGCCCCACAACCTAGCAATAACAACATGAAGTGGAAATCTGGGTAGGGGAGAGGTCCAGACTGATTCCCCTTTGTCTTCCACAAAGCCTGTAAGGGGAAATTGAGATATTAGTCCATGTAGAGTGACCTGAAGAACCAACTTTGCAAAAAGAGAAACAGAAAAGTTCTTGAAAAGTCAGAAGAGAGCCTTTCCAAGCAGAAATTTGAAAATTTAAGGACAGTGAGAACCCTTGCAGAGTTAATGTTGAACAGGCCTTGATGTCTGGTGCGTGATAGGGAATGACAATTGCTGCCTGACCTTGGGCTTGAGCCTAATATTGAGAACAGGCGTGGTCATAGCGAGTGACTCATGATAAAATGGCAGGCACTGAATGATTTTTAGGTAATGTGATCACTCATTTTGAAAGGATTGACTGTGAAAATGTTACTGTGAAACAGTGGCTGTCTAGGGCCTCTATCCCTTCAACCCTGAAGCAAGGCACATGACGTTGAGATGAATCTATTCATCTTGGGTTCTCAGCATCTGCATCCTTGCAACCCATGGAAAACTGGAGAGCTCTCACTGTGGCAGTAGGTCATTGACCTGGAATTGGAGCTTTACCCCAGGGAGGAGTGGAATAGGGGAGGGAGCAAAGTTCTTGTTGAAACTCCATAAATCTTGGTGATATTTGTGAAATGGATGGCAGGTCATGGGGAACATCTATGCACTTACAGAAAGGTAGAGATGAAAATCCTGCACTTGTGCCAGTGCAATTACACTACTGAATCCAAAGGAATAAACAGGCTTATGGGGAAAATGGCATTGCATTTCCATGGGCAGCTAGACATGAAGGGCCCTAGCAGAAGGTCAGTATTAACCTGCCTTGTTTAATACTGTGAGATGAGATGTCAGGTTTATCAGCCCTTCCCTCCCACCAGTATGCAAGATGGATGTAGGTTCTTATAGAGTATATTCCCCTAAGATCAATGACCTGGTTAAGGCTAATTAGCACACACTCTTACTCTAAATTAAAAAAGAACTTAGTAAGTGAAAGCCCTGTATGATTAAGTGACTCCAAAGATTGACTGCAGTAGAGTGGTGTGGTGCTTCCAGATTTCCTCAGTGCTACATATTTGTCGGTCTCTGGACCCACCACACAGACCTTGGAGTTCTGTTTCAAAAATGTCTGCAAAGTGAATTAGTGGTCATTTATCAGTCGGGAGTGAACAAACCAAAGAATGCTTTTGAGCAACAGCTTTGTCTGAGCAGCACAAGTTTGGTCGCTGGAGTGTTGGCTGGGCTACTGAGCCTGATGTTCCTCCATCAAGCATCCTCCTTTCACCTACTGCACTGTCTGTCACTCGTGTGCAGGGCAGCCTTTAGGAGATTTTCCTCCAGACCCTGACTTCACATGAATGCTGAAGGCACCAATGGTTCCTGTTTTATCTACTAAGCAAGTGCAGAATGCAGCACCAGTGAGACATCCTACCTTTGTGCTTTGATTCTAGCTTATACAGGAGGTTTCCTGGAGAGGCATCAGCTTTCTGCCTCTGAAGCTGTTTCTATGAAAGGAGTGAAAGGAAGCAACCATGGAGAAGCAAGGCTGGCAGTTATTGGAAATTATTTCTGTACAGTCCCTACAACAGGGAAGATAACAGCCTAAGAACAATACTCCAGTCTCAGAGCAAACATCCAGCTGGAGCAGAATAGTGTCTGACCATAGCTAGTAGTGGGTGCTTAGAAATTAATATAAGACAGAGAAAAAGCAGAAAAAGAAAATTTGCTTCCAACACCCCTCCTCATTTCTCAGTAATCCACAGCTTATAAGAGTCCCAGGTTGGAGCTTGGATCCACTTCACTGTGTTTAATAAGCCCTTGATGTACTTTTCTTCCATGAATTTGTCTAATTGCTTTTTGAACTCATTTATACTTTGGGCAATGAGCTCTATGGTTTGATTATGCTTTGCGTGTGGAAAAGGGCTTCCTTTTGTTTGTTTAAATCTATGGCCTGATCGGTTTATTTGGTGCCTCTTATTTCTGCCTTACAAGAAACAGTGAATAATTTTTTGTGGTCACTTCCTCCACATTATTTATGATTTAATATAACCGTACATAGACCCGTCATTTATTCTCCAAGTTAATAAGCTCTAACCTTTTGATTTCTGTGCCTGGGACCTGCTCCATACCCATCTGGTCATACTTGCCAGCCATCCCTGTGCCCCTTCCATTTCTACAGAACTTTTGTCTGAAATGGCACAACCAGAACAATCAGGCTGTGAGCCATTTTAGCAGTATAATGATACTTTTTCTTCTGTACTCTAGATCTTTCTTAATTATTACTAACATACTCTATATGCCTCTGACCTCTGCTAAGCATTGAACTGAGTTTTTCAGAGAAATTCATAGTGATTGCAAGGTGTAACACCTGAGAGATGCTAGCTAACTTGGAACCTTTTTCTATGTATTTACAATTAAAATTGATTAAAATTGATTTTCCTCATGTGCATCACTTTACATTTATGAACACGGAATATATTCTGGTCTGGAAGGGTTGTTACCATTCACTTTGTAAAAAAATATTCTGAAAGTTGTTCTACTTCCATTTCAAATAGAGAATGCCTCAGATTTGTCCCTCTTAAACTGCTGACCTCCTCGGTGGTGAACTCTGATAAAAGAATTTATTAGGCTTTTCCACTATAGCCTTTTCTTCCTTGAGCACCCATTAGACCCTAATCATGAACTGCCAGTGTAAAATATCTGACAGGTTTCTTGTTTCTGATGTGCTTGAATTGTTACTTCCATTGCCTTTCAGGAGTTGTTTCTGAAAAATTTTTTTTCCCTGCCATGTGACAAATTTTACATTGAACTTCGCCAAGTTTGCTCTTTTCTGTTTTCCTTTTTTGGACCAATTTTTACTCTTCAGTGGATGTCTTCTACTTTAAGTATCTTTTTTTAAATTTGCAGCTGAATCAAATATAGCCTTTTTCCCTGTATTTACTCCTTCTGCAATTTGTGATGCTATAAATTTTAGTGAGCATCTAATGTGATCTTTTCAATAATTTTCATGCCACAGGAAAAGTTTTTGCCCTCTTAGCTGTTGATGATTTTCTGCCTCATTTTTTATGAAGTTGGCTTTCCTCAAGATAAATGCTAATGCTACTGAAGTGAAGGCTTTGTTTATTTGTTTCTCCGTCCTACAAGACGGTTGAATTGAATTAAATTGTGCTCGTTATTACAGATGGATTCTTAAATAACCATGTCTCAAATCCAGTTCTGGTCAGGACTGGATGAGGAGTTGTTTGTCCTCCTGCAGGATCTCAGAACTGTGTATCCAGACTTTCTATATTCATCAAGCTCAATACCTAGATATGTATTAGCAGGAACTGCAGAATTATGCCTGGCTGGGACACGTTTTATTTTCAGGATAAAACAGCTCATATGTTAAATAAATGGGTTAACATATAGATCTTTTTTTGGGGGTGGTTTTTTTTTTTGTCACTTTTGTTTTGTAATAATTCACAAGACTGGGTTTCCAGAAGTAGATATATATATATTGCATATCTCCATGCCATGTTCCTGCCACAGTTCACATGGAAGAAGACAGATTTTCAGTGTGCTAATGCCCAGCTTTTGCCAAAAATAGATGTAGTAGCATTTCATAAGACACTCAGAAAATCACTGACCACTTCTGAGTGTCTGTATTTACGTTGTCCATGTCTTTCCTTTCTGCTTTCCTCAAGAATTTCCTACAATTCTGCCACTCTATAAATGATATTTAAAAAAAACCCCAAATGTACAAGGCTTGTGTCATCTATACCAGCTTTGTCTAAAAGTTGGCTCTACTACCTGATGCGATAACATCCAAGACTATAAATCACTAGGAGAATAGCCTGAACCTAGTAGCAAATTATCACAGGCAAACTTACAAATCTGTAGAGACTTACATATTTTACTCGAGCTCAAACTGAAATGTTTAATATGTGGGCCCTGTACGTGGGATCAGTTGGAAAGCAGAACCTTTCTCTGTAACCCTTTAATAAATCCATTCCTTTATTTTTAGTAGCAGCTTTAACTGCCAGCAGTTATCTGTCATGTCTGGCCTGTCTGGTCTTCTTCACTGTCGTATTGGAGCGCTCATATTAAATAATATACTGGCATCATGTTTTTGTAAGGGGATTCTGATAAGCAATAAAGGGAGAGTCTGATAGCACTGCTATGAAACTCCTATAAGGAGAGATGAATCTGCCCATTATGTACCACAGTTAGCTCTGCCAGTGCATTTCCAAGAAGAGCTGCTCTTGGTGGCTATCCCAGCCCCACATTTTGGAAGCATTCAGCAAAAGTCCCCTTCCCTCTGCCCTACAGTACTACCTGTGATGAATCCTCACACAGGCACCCAACAGCACTGTCCACCATCATGTTCCTGCTTTCTACTTCTGTGCACAAAGTGCCAAACAAGAAAAATGGTGGGATATTGCACGCTGTTGACAAATGGTGACAGGATTCAGATGGCTGAGCTCATTTCCACTCTAGCCTTGAGCAGGTTTGAACTTCCATCTCCAGTATTGAGAGATTCAGCATATCATCTGCTACCCTTTGCTACCTGCTCCAAGGTCAGACCTACTAAAAAAAGGATCTGCATTAATTGTCATGGAGAAGAGGGGATTTCAAGGTAGCTGTCAAGAAATGAAAACGCTGGAAACGCAGAGCAAATAAATTAGACTGCTTCTACCTACCCACTCAATGTTTCTATATTGGCCATGTGCTGAAGGGTTCCTGGGCTCTCAACCCATCCCTGGACTCTGAAAGGCCAGGGGAGAGGTATACAGAAGCACACAACAACATAATTGTTTTCATTTCCTCTTTTCAAGTGAAATTTTATGATCAGGGTGCAGGGTGATCTGCAAGACAAGTTGGCAGAGGTTTTGAGCCAAGCATAATTTGGGATCACTGCCCTAGAAATGCTGGAACCAGATAGAGACGTAAAAATGCTCTGCATGCAGGTGGAAAACCAAGTATGATGTTTGTTGTTCTGGCTGCCTTAGTCTGGCGAGGTGCTGGGATAATAAGAGGTGAGGAAACATTGTTTCTGCTATTGATACAGCATGATTGCTTTTCCTTAGAGTTGGTCCCTTTAGAGGGGATGTATAAAATTGACAAAGGCAATTTCTGCATCCCCAGCAAAGGTCTGCAAAATTACAGGCTGCAATCTAAACGGTGGCGTAGCAGAAATGCAGTGGGATCAGCTCTAGAAGTGACACATAATTTCCCACCAGCTGAATTCTGATAGTAGTGTGTGAGTAGGACAGGAGAGGAGGGCTGCAATGCCTAGGAAGAGAGAGCTGCTATTTGGGCAAAAAATACATTAATAATCAGCCATGATGAGAAATGAAACAGAAAATTCACACGGCAGTTTAATAGGATTTTGGTAACGTCTGATATATTTATGAAGTTTTGCATGAATCCGACAAAGACTCCAACAAATTCCTTTCCCCGTTTTAATGGAGGTTAAACAGATTTATGCAAATCTTAGGGCAGATTTATTAAATATTATGTAGATTTTTACAAACCCACTGGAGATTCGATAACAGTTATTTTTGAGTTAGCAAATCTTTCCTTGTGCTTGTTAGAGATCTTGGTAGATTAAACAAGGAGCCAGGTCTAGCAAATGTTGAAATTTAATATTTAGAGTCAGACTGAATAAACCATCGGTGGATTTTGCAATGACGTGTTCAAGATTTAACAAATATTGTCTCATCTCAAGAAAATAAATGTTAAATAAGGATAAAGCTAATAAGGTTCAGCAAGGCAAGAGCTCCATTTACAAATCTTTTATGTATTTAATAAATACATTTATTAAATGAAGTGCAGTACTCATTGGAGATTGTATTGATGTAAGAAATTCATCTCCGGTACGACTTAGTCAGACTAATTCCCCATTTATTAAATGTTCTTGAGATTTAGAGAGTCCACATCGAGCTTAATGTGCATCTGGGAGGCTCTGTAAAGCATTCATAAGAAATGGCAGCCAGTGGCAGCCTTGGAGTTATAAGCATCTTCATCTTTTTTTGTTTATGCTTCACCTCAGGAAAGGGACATCAGAAGGAAGGAAGAAAAAGTCATTTTGTAATGAAGGTGTTTCTAATATTACATTTTTGTGTCAGAGAAACTTCTGGAGACCATCACGGGGGAAAGGGAAGCTCATATCCAGAAGCAGGAGGACAATGAAGTGACTGAGACTGTGGTACCTGTTAGATTCTGTAGACTTGGCACATTGGGACAGACACCAACAAGTGTCTGGACACTGAATATTTAGCATTTTTAGCATCAGGGAAGATATATACCCCGGAGACTGCAATGGGCTCACCCCTTAGCCATAGTGCAGGTGGAGTAGCAGGATAAAAATCTGTTAGTCTTTCTCTTGCTCTGCCTGTGACTTCTATTTCTGGCCAGCTAAGCTCTTGGCCAATTTTCTGAGAACAACAGAGAGATGATGAGTTGTTCTGGTCATTTTACGTGTGGATGTCCATCCCCTGGGAGCTCAGGTCCTAGGGCCCCTGGAGAGCTGCTAGATGGTCTTAGGGCTCAGCTGCTGCTGCTCTGCTGTATGTCCTGTGAAGTACTGCTCCCTGAAGGACATGCATAAATTAGAGCTACAGTCCCACTGATGGCCCCAAGCATGGCTTGGTGACTCAAAATTCATGCTGCCTGATGTCACCATGTTCTTCCCAATGGCATTGCAGCAGCATGGTCACTGTTCCCAGAGCATTAATGCTCCCGTGAACTCCTGCTGCATGTGATGCCTTCAGAGAATGGGCACATGGATGTGTTAATATTTGGGGTGTGATTTGAAAGACCTGGGACAAATGTATTTGTCTTATTTTCATGTCTAGCAAATGTCCTTTAGGGTAAAACTTTTAGTGATGGTATTTGCAAAGTGAAAATCGAGAATTCTGCTTGGCATAGGTAGTTCAAAAGTTAGTGTAAATTAGATGTGGAAGAGAATCGATGGTCCAAAACCACATCGTTTGCGATCAGCTGCCTGCACCGGGACCTTCCAGATTTCTTGGAGACTAGAGGGGGTGACTCCATAGCTTGATTGGAGCATTGTCCTTTTCACAGATGGCTTCAATGAAACAATGATGTGAGTCCATTTCAGATGGATTCCCCTTGCCTGTGCGCGTAGCAAGTCTCAGCATGCACGTAGCAAGTCTCATCACTTCTCAGTCTCTGCAGCGTCCCTCTTGCAGAGGAGGTGCTGTTCCTCAGTGTTTCACCAGAGGGTGTTTCTGGCAGAGTGTGTCCAATCCTTCCTGCCTGCAGCCCATCTTGAGAGAGTCTCTGATCATCTCTCATAGAGAGGGGACATTTCTCATAGAGGGGGGACAAAGCAAGGAGACCTCAACAAGGCAGGAAGAGCCCAGTGATGTTGCACACTTAATACAAACATGACTATTTGCTGCTGTCTGCTGCTGTTTCAGAGCAGATCAGCTAAAACGATTTCCCAACAGCGGAAAAAACATCTCTCATAGGAGATAATAATCATAATTGAAATCAGAAAACCTTCAAGTATCTTTGTGCATACAGTAGTAGCACGACATTTAGAATCACAGTGGAATTAATAATGCAGGGAATTGTGGTCTGTTTTGTTTGGGGCGCGGGGATGAGTTACATTGACGTTGCAGTAGTCCCCAGGGATGGCTCCTGCTGGGCTGCACCCCCAGACCCTTGCTGGGGGTGAAGGTAAGGCGGCATCTCGTTTGCCACTAAATGGAAGAATGACCAGAGATCATGCTGCAACCCCTGGTGTGATGGAAGTATAGCTATTTAGCATTCTGCCCCTCCACACAGGAAGAAATGAAAAAGTGCAAGAAGGCTGAGCTGAGATTCAGCTCACACCAACCTTTGCAGAAACAATTATAAAATGCAAATACTATGGACACTTCCTTAACAAAGCAAATCTACCCATTACCTACCTCTGTTCTTTTATCAAGCATCTATTTAAAGTGAGAATTCTTCTGCATTCCTTTTTCTTCCCCTCCCATGGTCTATGATGTTAATACAAGCTGTCCATCAGATTCCTCATTGTATCGCCATGCCAAAGTAAGCTGACCCCTAAATGCTTACTGTGTCACACTGCTGGGCATCTCCTTGTGTTGAGCAGCTTTTTACAGCATGAAGGTTTGTGGCAGGTGAGAACTCCTCACTTTACAGCAGGAACAGAGAAAAACACATATTTTTGCCAGAGAAACTCCCACATGTTGGCGGAAGGCCACCAACCAGATTAACCCATACTGATTCGACAAGCAGGCAAGATATGTTAAACAAACAACCGTTGTTCGGGACGGTCAGTTATATTCTAAACCACCCTTGCCCTGGATCTACAGCAGTTCTGACTGCAGCATCACCTGCTGATAATACCTTCTTTCTTGGCCAGGGTCCAAGGGAAGCTCAGTCCCATCCAGTGCAGAGCCTGAGATAGTGGAACAAAAGCTCGGGTTACCAAGATGCCAAGTAAATATTGAAAAACAGGAAAAAAAACCCTAAATACTGAGGCGGGGCGGGGGGGGGGGGGGGGGGGGGGGGGGGGGGGGGGGGGGAGCAAACCCAACAAATAAACAAAAAAAACCCAATACTCTGCAGTTGGAAAAATCCTCTTCTCCCCACCGAGACAGCTGGAGGTTTTCTTCCTTTCTGCTAAACCTGCTTCATTCATCACAGTGTGGCCAAGTTTGACACAGCGACTCTAATGCTATAAAAGCAGGTTCTCCTTTTACTGAGCCAGAGGAGATGGTTTATTGCATGTTTTCAGGACGATGGCTATGGAAGATGCCAGGCGATTACGCAGCAGGTGTCAGCAGTGACGCGTAAAAGCGGACAAGTGTGTCTCAGTATTCCCTGCCTCCTGGCTCCTCTCTTTCTCCGCCATTTACATGATGTGCAAATTGCTGGGATATTTTGCTGCCTTCAACAGGATTTTGAAAATAGATCATCCAAAATTAAGGTCACTTTTCTCCGTTTCTGATTAGCGTCAAGTTGCTTCTAGATCTCGAAGGGGGGGAAATAAAATTTAAATGAGGTACAACATTTATTAGGAAATTTTCTTTAAGATGCTGTTACATTCTTGCTTCTAAGATCTATTTCCTTGCAACAATCAGTTTTAAGAGTCTCTGTTTAATTCAGGTGACAGGTTCAGTGGAGTGAGACGTGGGTAAATCTGAGGCTTAAAGTTAGAATAAAAGAGAAATCGAATGGAATTGGGTTTTACACTCTGCCTTTCACACTGGGTGCATTGTTATTCACATTTATCACCATCTATAAAAGATGCTAGAAAAAGAGGAAAAAAGCAGGAAATGAAATGCCAAAAAAATAACTGTCTTTAAATGATGAGCAGCTGAAGAAAGCCAGAGAATTCAAACTAAAAAGGACACCCTGAGATAAGGTCCTGAATGTTGGATTTGGTAAAGGGAGAGAGGTGCTGGAAGACATAAATTGTGATGTGGGAATTCACAAAACTGTTCACAGTGAGAACTCAGCTAATTCCTAACTCACTTAATCTGCAGACCTAATTATCTTCACCCCATCAAGAAGTCCTCCACAACAAGCAAAAAAAGCCCAGAAAACAACCCACCGTAACATTTCCTTCCCGTTTTTTTGCCAGTGTTTAATAGCAGAGTGCTCTGCTGAGATTTCTCAGCACTAAGAATCCATTACTTTAAACTCAATATGCCACAGTACTTTTATGAGTATGCTAACTAGCACTGTAAATAATTGAAAATAAGTGATACTTGTTAAAATAAATGAACAAAGTGTGTTTTGTAATGCAGTATCTTTGATTTTTTTATTGTGTTTGATTGCTAATTTGCAGAATTCTACACTCCCAAATACATCTCTTAGTCATTAGTGGAACTTGTTCTGATCTGCTTCATGAATAGAAATGACTGCATGGTTTCGATATCAATAAAATAGGGGATTGCATGGCTACGGAATATATCACTTAAAGAAGAGGAAGGGACAGGTGTTGCTGTTGTTATGTAGTTTAGGAATTTATCCTGCTTGTTTCTCATCCTCCTGAACCCGCAGTGCTTTACAAGTGGGGGCAACAGGAGAAAGAGGGATTTGGAAAAATTTAAAGTCAGAGATATTTGTTCTACATGGGGTACAAATTTGGTTTAAACTCAAATATGACTGGTCTTAGTTTTGGTGGTGGGGATGGAATGGAAGAACCATGCCTCAACTTCAGTTTTTCTGAAGAAAAGCGATTTTTGAAGGAAACAGCGGGCTGAGCTGTTCCTTCCCTGTATCAGTGAACCCCATCACTTGTTTTTTCAAGAGACACCAGCTAAGTGCCACCAGCCTGGTCTCATGCTCTACGCTGACCAAAAGTTATCAAGTCAATATTGACCAAACAATATCAAGTCAAGCAAACTGTACCAGGAACCAGTTTATGGCTGCACCAGCAACCACCCCAGAGCCTGAGAAACCACGGAGCATCTGGCTCCAGCACTGCACTGTGCCAGCAGGCACCACGCTACAATCCACAGCTCCTTGATGGGGTAAGAAATACGTGTATACTCAGCTGCTTAATCAGGATGCTTTTTTTTTTTTTCTTTCGTGCCTGCATTTACATCCAATGTCCATTGCTACTCACTTTGTACTTGCTTGTGTCTTCCTTCTGTTCCAAAACCTGCTTGCTGTTTTAGAGCCTTATCTAGTACTGCTGATATCAAATGAGAATATTTCCTCTCCTATACAATTATATACCTTTGGAAGGGACTTCAGCGAAGAAGCAGGTCCATTTCCTTGCTCCAGGACAGTATGAGCTGTCCTCATGTCATCTCTGACAGATGTTTGTCCTGTATAAAGACTACCAGAGACAGGGGCTCTGCTCTATTCCTGATGCTCTACTCTCTTCATCACTTGAAAGTTTTTCTTTATTTCTACGCTGAGTCTTTCCTGCTGCAATTTGCTCCTATTTCTACTTACCCTACTACCTGAAAGCAGAGGTAAGTGCCTTTTTAATGTCATTTAAAACTTAAGCTCTCACTGATTTTTTTCTCAGCTGAGCAATCCCAGGCTATTCAGTCTTTGCTTGCAGGTCAAGTTTGGGAGACATTTGATCTTCCTGCTTTCCTTTGGTCTCTCACCAGTCACTCTGCCCATCCCTTGAAGTGTGCATTAAAACCTTAGGCCCACTGCCTAGGAAAGTCTCCAGTACTCCAGGTTTCATTGCAGCTTAAATGAGACTGAAGTCTCGTCTCATGACTTAATATTTCTGTTACAGGCTTCCACATTTCAGGCAAGCAGGTTCTATGAAACAGCAGTCACTTGGGCAACCTTCAGTTACTCACTGTTCAGTCAGAATAAAAGTTAGCTACTCTAAGTCAAGCCAAATTCATAAGTAGCTTGAGCAGATGTTAATAAGGACTCTAATATTTGACCCTGTGACCCAGACCATGTGAGTGACCTCAAGATGTACCAGAAAACAGTCTATTAGCTAAACTGTCTCCTCTGCGTTTTTTAATAAAGGACTGTTTCAAAGTGAAAGAAGTCCAGCAATGTGTCAAGTATTTTTTTTCCTTATGTATGAATTTCTATGAGCCATATGGAAAGAAGGAGGGGGATGGCACCCAATTTCCATATAAAGCCTCTTCACCACATTAACAAGGATTCAAAATTCCCTGTGCAGGCAGAAGCTAAAAGGTTAAATGTGCCAGTGGAGCTGCCACTGTCACCACCCCCCCCCTCCAGTTTCCCCCCAAAACATCTCATTTTTTCGACAAAGCCAATTATCTGAAAATGACAGGAAATGATTAGTCATGTTAATTAAAAATAATTTTCTTTCCCACTCCTAAAAAGGTCAGATCGTCAGCTGTACGGAAAATTGAGCCTTCATGCACTTTCATTTGATTTCCCATTCAAAGTCTAATTAGTTACAATTTGTTGTTAAAAGAGATCATTTTTTTTGATAAAGCCCATGTTTTTTATCCTCTCCCTAGCCATTATCAGGTTGATATTATTATTGTACTATATGCATATGTGATTTTGTCATGACTAGCCCCAAAACTGGTGAACCAAAGCTCACCAAGACAGTTATATTTGGAGACTGTTTCTGTGCACCGTGCCTTTGCAGTGTCCTCCAGCCTGAGACATTCCTCCAGCTGGAGCTAGACCAAGAAACTTTGTGTGATTCGGTAGCTGGGAGAGAGCAGCCTTCTTTTGGACACTCATCAGCTTCTCCCTGTTGTGTGCTTCTGGAGAAGTCAGAAGATAAAGCTGATGCTCCAAAACAGAGTTCATCCTCCAGAAAACCAAATGGGAAGAGCAACATCTGTGGGGAAAATATGTTTATTGGGTTTCTATGTGACACCATCAGTGAAGAATATCTTTAAGCAGTGTCGGGCAGAGTTAGCCAGTTGTTGAGGCTATTGCCTGGTGGTTGCCCGCTGCCATAAGACAACACTTCCAGTCCCTCCTGTTATTTCTCTGTCTTGTCTTGATGACAAGAACCTTGTAGCCCCAAGAGGCTTTCACTTGCGCATTTGCTCAGTCAGGAGGAGTCCAAGCGTGTCATCAGCAGGTGGCTTCCCTGTCATTAGATTTTCGTATTCCTCCAACACTAACAATCTCACTGGCAAAGGCCAGACACATGACCTGTCTTTTTCCATCCTTTCTGTGATAAAGAGATGAGTCCAGTGAAAAATGCATGTTCTTCTGTCTTCCATGGAAAGTTTTCTTAAGGTTTTTCTTGTGTTGTTTTTTTTTCCCCACTCCTTTTAAGAGAAATAAGTCACGCGACTGGTGACTTACGCATGAAAAATAACGCTGTGAAATGATCAGTCACAGTTTGTTTATGTATAAACTCTACACAAAGAGACAATACCAATAGAAGTGAACAGTTAAAACATTCAGCTGTAAAATACTGAGACACTCTTTAGTCTCATAGAGACTACCTGACAGGCTGTGAGTGATAAATACCATTTTGGGAAAATCCTCAATAGGAGAATTGATTAACGTAAAGATTTCCAGTCTCAGTTTTGCTCATACTGGAATCCATGTTCTGTTCTTTTCCAGTCATCTTGAGGTAGCCTACTTCCAAAGAAAATTGCTTTTTCTTCTAATGAGAATTTGTGCTTCCACATCTCCTCCCACCTCCTGTGGGTGCGGCAAACCTGGGGAACAAATAGGAGTGTTATTACTGAAAATAACAGCTTAGAAGAGTTTCAGACTAGCTCCCCATGACTTAATAGAGCCCGTCAACATAGAAGACCATTGAGTAGCACAAGTCAAATTAGAAACCACTTAGCAGCGCCGCAGTGTGGGAGATTAAAATGCCTCTTTGCAGAATATAAAGGTCAGTGAGGCAGTAAACTCCTTAAAGGGGAAGACAATACATTTCACGCATGAAGGACAAGCCTGGAAAGATATGTGCCAGCCATGTGTGTCAATAATCCCTTCTAAAGGAAATTATATTTATAGATACCATTTGGTGACTCAATGGCATGCGAAGGCAATGGCAGCCCTGCAGCCAGCCACAGGCTCCCCAGCCAGGATGAAAACCCTCAGAGACAGAGAGTTATGCCCATTTTTCTGTTTCCTGCTATAAAACCACTGCCGATGCCTGAGTGAACAATTTATGCCACAAGACACCAACCCATGCTATCCTGCCCTGTTCTCATTTCCACCACTCTTTGCCCTCCAGGCTCAGACACCTAATGGGATTGCTCATCGAACGGGCACACAACCATGCATGTGTGCACTAACAGCCATCCTAAAGACTTTTAAATTGCGCTTGTCACAGACTGTAACTGTGCAGCCAGCAAATAGCAATGGCCTCGTCACACTGTACGAGTCCACCTTGCTTAGCTAATCGGAGTGCTGTTGAGTTCACCTCCCTCCAAAGACCTCCCTTTTCTTGCGCATTGCTGCTACCTTTCTATTCTATCCAGTTGGCAAAGAATAATGCAAAAAAGCACAAAAGGAGCATTAAGGAGTTAGTTTTGATGTTGCACCAGGCAGTGGTAGCATGTGAATGAATCCGCCAAGGAGTGGAGGAATGTGCTGAGTACAGCTCGTATATTCACAAATAGAAACACGGAGGCAAAGAAAGGTGGAGACTAAATTCTCCTCTCCTATGCGACCCTGTGAATCCAAAATGATATTACTACAGAACATAGAAGGTTGTAGTGGAATCTACCCCTCCTGCCTCTGTTTTCCAGCTCCATTTCCTCTGCGTATTATTGATGATAATAATAACAATAATAATACCCAGCTCCTAAAGCTTTTCCAGAGAAACTAATGTCTCTAAGCCTGCTGCCAGCAGGGGATATGGAACAGCTTTCTATGAGAAAATGCTGATTCTGAAAATCTGAATGTTTCAAGGGACAGTATCAATTTCATCTGACTTTTATTTAACATTCTGCTTGGGCAAGGTTGAAGCACTTTGTTTCAGCCTCATCACATTGGCTCTCATACGAATTATATTATACACCAACAAATGTTCCAATGAGGCAATTTGCAAAAGCAGTTTGGGGAAGGAAAACTTCATTTCATGAGAAATTTCAAAATGCCAGGGTCCTTTTTCTAAAATTGCTTAGTCTTTTTGAAATTTCTCTGGGATGGAAAGAACAGAAATTGCAGTGTTTGGGGAGCACTAGCTGGAAGCCAGCAGCTCGATAAAGACAGTGCTTTTGAGAATGAACTAGTCTATTCTGAAGACCACAATGGGAAAAAATGGAGGCTGAAGCTCCTGTGTAATACGGGGATCAGATTTCCTGAGGACAGCTATGTCTATGACTGGGCTTTTCATCATCTTTTTCAAGAGCTCAGCAGGCTTTTAGACCAGCAGCTTGAGCAGGACTGAGCGGTCCCATCCCACGGACAGGGTGCTGGGGCACCAGAAGGAGAAGAGGAGGCAGAGCGCTCAGAAAGGGTGCCCAGAACAGGTCTCCAGATCGCAGCATGGGAAACACAGTCACACAGGCTTCCTGGAGCTGTGCAGTTGGCACAAGGGCAAGAGCACTTTGCTGCTGAAAAAACACTATGTCAACACCTAGCATCGTCCCCAAAGGTACCGCCATAAGGACACTATTACTAACTCAGTGCAGGCAGGTTTACATCTCTACCATTGACCCGCTCTGCATCCCTTAAGAAATCACTTCATCTCTGCCTTCTAATCACCTTCCTCTGGTTTTGTCCAATTTAGCTCTTCCTGAGGGCAAGAACTCCCGGTGGCTTGTAGAGTCTACCACAAGCTTGTTTAGCGCTTCTAGGCGGGAATGCGTTACAGATAATAAACTTTAGTGTTTGGATGATGAAAATAGCCTGGAGTCTTCATTCAACATTGCACTCAACATGAGCATGTATGAGATCAGATCTTGCATTATCTTGACCTTTGCAGTGCGTTTTATGGCACTAGGAACTCAATGAAAACCATAAAATTCAGACAAGAAATCCCGCTGCCTGCCTCCATCCAATCTTTGATTTGGATGTTAAACCATGTGGAGACTACATACTCATTGTAAATATATTAGGGGAGCAAAACAGAAAAATATCTCAAGGAAGTCATAAACGGGAAAAAGGCTTCTGAATTTTTTGATAACGCATGCTCTGTTTGAAAGGTTTGTTGAGGGTCCTGTTTATAATACTGCTGCAAACAAAGTACTCTAAAATAAAAGCCGTTTGGTTCTTTCAAGCTAATAGCCCTTTGTTCACAGCACATTAGTGGAACAATTTTTAAATAATGACTTAATTTTTCTTTTCTCTTGAAAGACGCGTTTTTGCAGTCAGAGGCTGGCTCTTTATTTTCCCAGTCTGCACTCTCATTCATTAGGACTAGTTGCATCCAACTTGTACAGGTTTATTTGTTCGGCTAGAAACGGGACATTAACATTTTAAGAGAATGATGCATAGCTTTTAGAGATAATATTCTCTCTGCCCTGTTCTGCTGATGCTCTCTTAGAAAGCACAGAATGCCACATTCTCTCCCTTCAAAATGACAAGTTTATTATAAACCATTCATTACTTGGGGCATGATTTTCTATTTTTCTTTTCTCCCAACTTTTTTTTCTAATATAAACACTTAAAATTTTCTGCATGCATTTACTGGCCTAAAATGTTGAAGACTGGCAGTATCATCCAGATTTAAGACAAAGGCAGGTAGGTCATAAGCCTGATTTTCCCATCCCTGGACCCTTTCTGAAGGCAAGCTAGGGTCCCTCCGTCACTCCTGCCTGTGCACATGATCTGGAGCAGTCACATATAGCCAGGTCTGACATCCTATATCTGAGTGTCAGCAGTTACTGTAGCTCTGGGACACCTGAATAGGTGTTCAACATGTAAATACCTCTATGATACCACATCACTGAGAGAAGAACAGAGTCCTGCATGTCCTGCTTTGATGAAGTTTAAAAGGTTTACTATTGCTCCTAGCACTGGGGACAATGACGATAGGGGAGGGGGAGGAGACCCCACAGGACCAATCCCAGCGTTCCTTCCCATGGTGCTCAGTAGAAAAGGGCCCCTGAGCAGAGCCCTGGGGCCTTGAGTGCTGCTGTGCTGGGAGGGTTGTCCTGGGCTGGGTGTCAGCTCTGCCTGTGCTGCTGCTGCTCCTGCCTCCTGCTGTCGCACTGCCCAGGAGCAACGTTCCTCAGGACGGGTTGTCTGCCCTCTGCACCACCAGGTGGGAGTGGCATAGCTCGTTTTCTCGACCTTTTTGTTCCTGCTTGGGACCTTGTTGTCATCTGCAAGGTATGGGTCCTTTATTAACATATTCTTTTATATCTTTGAATGCATTTGCATACTTGTGTGTATATATATGTATATAGGTTGGCATCTTTTTTACTACTTTTTTTTTTTTTTTTTTAAATCAAACTGGTTCAAGATTTTTTCCAACCTCAAAGTCTCTCTCTCTGGTTTTCCTGTTTTCCTCCACTGGGAGGGTGGCAGTGAGATCAAGGAGATGATCTGTCAGTTTAGTGGCCGGCCCAGCCTTATACTTTGACACTGCCTTACATGCAAAATACTCCACTGAAAGGGCGATAAGGCTGTAAAATCAAGTGCTTGTAGAATAAGCCATGCCATAATTACAATTTCTTACACAGTCTGGAAATATAAGCACTGTGATATTCTGTGTGCTCTATATTGTCTCCTTCACTGTTATAACTCAGTAAAAGAGGGCAGGTGAGATATAAAGTAAGCCTCATGTTTCTGACACAGGATGATGTCCTTGCCAGCAGATTACACTCCTGCTGCTGTTGCAGAGTATGTGGACTATAATTTTTTTCCAGAAAATTGCTGGTAGAATTTCTTAACATCAGCAAGGCAAAGAATTTCTCCCACTTCACATAGAGTAAGTGGCTGGATGCTGTGAAAAGTAAAAATTAATTAAAAAACAAAATCACAAACCCAACCCAAAATGAAAAAGACAAACTCATCCGGCATGAAACTGGATACCTAAACAGGTTGCGTTAAGCCATGCCATAAGCCGAGAATTTATGAGACTATTGGCACCACCTAACTATGCCTTTTTAGCCAAAATATTTACCAAAATATTTCTAGCTCCTGCAGCCCTCCCTCATTTTCTTTTTACCTCCAACTGTAGCCCATACAGTACTCAAAACTTGGAAATCTATTGACAGTGGCAAATGTATGTCTCCTTCCCCAAACCTGGGCCATAGTCACACTAACCCAAGGCTGCGCAGTCCAAGATGCTCGCTTCCATCTTCCAGGCACTGGCTTTCCCTCCTCTAGTGTCTCAATCTCAAACACATAGTTGCATCTGCCAGGGTTAATTTTTGCAGCACGTTGAATTAGCTGACATCAGGCATCGCAAGAGGGAAAGCAGGAGGCTGTGACCGAATAGCCAGAGTTGGTAAAACATGAGGTGATTTAGGTCTGAGAATTGAGCCTAAATTGAGCCTGTGATTGGGATTGAGAGATGTCAGCTCTACTCTCTGAGCTGCCAACGTAAGTTTGCACGTTCCTGGGTAAACCACACGTTTTTCTGTGGCATCTTTCCAGTAGCGCTTCCGTCATGGGGCAGTATCCACTTGGCTTTGAAATTCACTGGAAAAAATGTTGCTGTGCTTCCTAACATAATGGGCATAGACAAATATTGACTATTCTGTGGCTGCATTTCACATCCAGAAGCGCCAGCTGAATACATTTTAAAGTAAAATGGTAGGAGGTTTGAACTCTAGGATTGAGAATGATCTAGAGTAGGAGGAGGAGCATGGCATAATTTGTGTGAGTAAATGTAATATTTAAATGTGTGTTTATTTAGAGTGGTTCACCAGTAAACTAAATTGAATGCACCAGCTACCTGGCACCAAAGTGATGTTGAAGACACAGGGAGACCAGATTTGTCAGACTGCACAGATTCAGGCAGACTAATAAGAATAAAAATGTGATTCTCATGAATTTCCTGGCTTTTATCTGCTTGTGTCATGAATAGCCCCGGTATTAACTGAATCTACGTTTGTATCTGTTAGCATCTATTTGGGTGACCGAGACTAGTAATTAATAATAACAACAACAGGAATAATGCTGCTTTCTGAGCTGAAAAATATCTGACACTGATTAAACTGCAAATCTAAATAATTGATATTAATTACATGAATTTTTTAGCAATAATCTGCACAAAAGAACTCTGAAATTAGTGGATTAGAAACCAGAGATAATACTCAGCAGCTGGTCCAGAGGCATTAGGCAGACATGTAGGTGATGTGAAACCCAAGGACTATGATTCATAGAGCTCTTCATCTTCCTTTACCCATGTTCAACTGGGGCTTGCTGAAGTAAGATGTCCAGGCTGGCAGAAAAGGGATTACTTGGTCCCTGAATTGTTATAATAATTCTAATTTTCTGTCTTTTGACAAGCAAGCATTCCTGGAGGATTTGCAGTAAAAAAGGTCTTATTGTATTACTTTAGACCCTCCTTTCCACTCCCAATTTGTAATCTCAGGACAACATGTATGCAATCAAATACTGTCCCATGGAGATATGATAGGACAGTGAATCCAGATGTTATAGACGTAGCTTGGATCTCAAAATAGACAACAAATTTTTTAAATATTTAACTTTCCTGGGAAGACAGTTACTAATGCTAATGCTGCAGCAGTGGGAACATGGTGCATTGATGTCAGACACCAGCTAAGGATCTGGTCCTTTATTGTATTTTAAATGATACACATTTATAACTGTAAAGCAGACCGGCAAGTGATACTATCTAACATCACCATCACTAATAGCTCTAATAGCTCATGCATCTGCAGCCTGCTTCATCCTGTCCCATCTCAAAAGCAATTTTGAGACAATGGACCCAGCTCTTCTCAGATATAAATGAGATGTATAGAAAAGGCACAATTCCCTCCACAGCAATCAAATGACGCTGATCCTTATTCCAGTCTCAGCCACCAGGCACCTAGTGGTACCCCAGAGAGGCAAATGCCATGTAGAAGTCTGGAGGAATTTTTCCATTTCTTTTTAACACATTACTCTCACTTTGGCAAGTATCTTAATGCATTATTTCTTAAGTGGTGCAATCTTTTCAAGGAAGAAATGCTGAAATGTGCAAATACACAGTCTAAACCTATGCAAACCCATCGTTTGCTAAACCTTCCAGGTGAGGGTGAAGTTACCCTTGAAGTCATCATCAAGCACTGCCTTTCTTGTAGGGAAGGTCCCAGGGTGCAGGCAGTATTAGCACATCTTTACTAAATACCTGCTAATATCTTAGCACTTAATGATTTTGAAAGCCATGTTATAGCTTACAAAGGGAGGTGTGCAGGCTTTGAGTTTGCCGGCTGCTAAAGGGCCTGTGCTCTGCCAGCATCCAGCTCAAGACCTACATGTGCTCCAGAAAGGGATACACCAGTGCATCCCCTTCTCCTTGGGCTGTGAGAGATGGGATGTTGGAATTGGCCTCCTCCCAGCAAAGCAGAGGCCTAGAAATGCTCCTCTGGAAGGGAAAGAGAGGAAAGAGAAATGGAGCTGAAGTAATAAGCACTGGGAACCCATGATATGACATGTTTTGGCTCTTTCCGAACTTAATGCAATTTTTATATGTAGACATAAAAGAGCGCGTTTTATGACTCCTCTCAAATAATTACCTGATAAACCCCCACTTCTGGAGTTGGTCCGATCCATCCATTACACCACTGCCATGAACTTTATTTCATACCACACCAGGGAGGAGATAGAGCAGTTGGAGTGCTTAGACATTACATGTAATAACTGGTCGTAAAAATCAATGTAAAATTTAATGCAAAAAGTCTGTGGGCACCCAACCATTGGAATCCAGCGATAAGGCAGATGGAGAGCAGCACTATGCTTTCCAGCAAGTAGTATATTTTCTTTAATGTTCCTGAATTATATGCAATACTGTTGCTGTTTTGTCCATCTACATACTAGTTAAATGTGCTGCAGCTACGATATTTTATGTCTCTGGGTGGTATTTGGTTGCAGTTTCCTGGACACAGGGTGTGTTTTATAATCTGGATGGAGCACATCGCAGGACCTGGGAGAGAAGAAACGTCTTTCTGCTGTTTTCTCCAGTGCTGATTGATATGCAGCTAATAGTCCTGTTGTGCCCTACCCTTCATAGGGGTACTGGGGCCAAAGTTGTGAACCATGTGTGCCTGACTTCAATAGTCCTAAAGAGCAAAGGCTGCATTTACATACAAGATAAGTGTCAAGGCTATCACTCAGATGGTCTTCAATGAAGTTTTGGTGCTCAGATGAATAATTACGCTTTAAATAATAACTCTTGCCAGTCAGAGGATCCTTCCCAACTCAGTGGCTGCTTCGCAACATGCAGGGGAGAAGAGAGGGAAATGGAGCCCTAGGCTCACCTGAAATATTAGAAAAGAAAGCATAATAAAAAAAGACTAGAGAGTCATTGACCTTTGCCTCCAGCCTCAAACGAACAGGATGCTGACGTTTCAGCAAAAGGACACATCTCTTCAGTTCCTGTCTGTCCTTGTCACTCAGCATACAACTTTCCACATGCATTCCCACAGGAGTGAAGAAAGGAAGAAAGAGATTGTTTGATTATATCTGGTTTAGCCTGTGCAGGTGTTCAGATATTAAGAACTGAGAGCGGAGAGATAGTGGTGCTCTGACATATCTGTGAAGGTAAAGAAGCAGGAGTCCTACTTTGGTTGCAATGCTAAGAATTATATAGTTCCTAACCATTTTCACAATGGGCTTGTTTCAGACATCAGCAACCTGTAGAATGAGTCACTCTATTAGTTCCCTTTTAGATATACAGCTGCAGCGGCTGCACATGAAGCGTATTAAGTCTGGGGCATTTTCTCTTAGTTCTTGGGAGCTGCTATTGATTTTACCCTGATAGATACTTGGCTCCAACACATGATGAAAAATCATTTAAAAGAGAAAGAGAAAAGAATTCTTAACTCCTCGCATTTGTGATTCAAAACATCGCTGTTTGCATGTCACAGCAAAATTCCAAGAGGAAAAAAAAAATAGCCAGAAGGATAGGGGTCATTGCAGACAGACTGGAAGAAGCTGAAACAGGATTTTTAAAGCCATTCTACAGTGCAGCTAAAGTGCTCTGAAGTATTTATTAAAGCAAACAATTATGCCATTCTGTACTGTTTAAGGTTATTATAGAACTTGTATTAGAAGAGTAATTGCCTCTGGATGAGCATATGGCTTCATCTGCTGGTAAAAAAGAGAGTATTTCCATAGACTAGTGATTTCTGTATAAGAACTGGACTGCGGTAATTCAGAGAATGCAATTTTCAATGAATTTTCAGGCATAATCAGAAAGTGATTAGATAAAACTCTTCCTCGTATGGAAATGTCAGTGTGAGATGTGAAACAGCATTTGCTCTTGGATGTAACATGTGAGGGTATGTCACATGTTTTAACACATACATGCACATCAACGTCACCTGTGCACATTTGCATTAATGGAAAGCCTCTTTCCTTCATGTGCAAGTGCCTACAGGGCTTTGACCACAGTATCCAGGCAAAATCAGTACTACATCTTGGAAAATGCACCCACCTACCCACTGCAGTACATCCTATTGTTGCTGACTGTAAAAAAAAAAAAAACAAACAAAACACAACTGTTCAGTAAGTTCCATTCTGCTGTTATGTTTTGCACTCTGAGATGGGCTGCGGCCTCTTTGAAGATACCCCTGAAATCATGAGATCAGTTCAGACCACCTCATTTGACTGATGTAGGGCTCAGCAGAAATATTTGATACTCTCACAAACACTTATTCCATCAACTGGAAATGTTTGGGACTTTGGGATTTGTTTGTATGGAATCAGGCTGCCATGGTTCTGTACGAAGGCTAACATGGTTCCCTTCCATTGTTTCACAATTTACAGTGGGCAAGGAATCAGTTAAACCAGTGGGAAGTCAGCTGAGTGGTCATGGAGGAGTGGATAAATAAGACAAGTGTCTGGTGCAAGTGGTATTGAAACTCCCTTCTGAGGTGTTTTAAACATGGTTGAACTATTGGAGACATTGAGCCCGAAGCTGTCTAACAGAATAAGCAAATGATATCCCCATTTCACAGAAAGGTAAACTCACTCTTGGAGAAGCTGACTGGGCTGCTGGTTATTACACAGTAAGAGAGTACTAGCATTAGTGTGTGGAGAGCAACACGCAACCTCATCCAAAGCCTCCCTGGGTGGAAGAGGAAAGAGGGAGGAAGAGAGGAGCAAGGAGAAGGAGCAGGGGGGGTGGTAAAGAAAATGAAATACCATCTAACTTCCTAAATCATGCTTGGCACTCAGGCACATTGCTAGGCGTCGTGGCTATCTCAAGAACACCGTGTGACAAGTACATTGAGGTCACTGCCTCGGAAGACGCTGAAGCGATGAAAACTTGCTGGAGGGCTGCAGATAGAGGAAAGCGCTGGGAACAAAGCCAACACCTCAGGCACTGGAAAGCTGGAGGCTGTCCAAGTGACGTGTAGGGTGAGACCCCACGGGTGTCCTGTTCACGGGGCTATTTGTCACACTAAACTAGATTATCTGAAAATAAAAGTCCAGCCTACATGTTTATAAATCCTTCCACATCCCAACCACAGGGCTCTGGATGTGATGTGCAAGTAACTAGCAATGAGATTTCTGATTTGGAAAAACAGGGCTCTAGCTGTTCCCCATTCAGAGAAGGGAAAGTAGTTTGGGGTTTGAACTCTCCTTGCAGTTGACCTCGCCTTTACACATCTCCTGCTCTCTTTTCTCAGCCAAGCAATCTTCATCTTGCTGGCTGCAGTGTCAAGGCTGTTCATCTCTGCTACTGAAGCCATCCTCCCACGGCCACACACGCAGGCAAATCATCATCACTAATATCCACTAATATCGTTAGTATTAAAAACAGTTAAACAGGCATTTGAAGTTTCCAATGTTAAATAGACGTAGAAACATCCAATTCAGTTTTAGATTCTGGTTTCATTTGCACAATGAAAATCTGAAGCTAGTATGGAGAAAGCCAAATAATTCTAGTAACGTCATGCTCTGGAGTTACTTCTGTGAGCCTAA
This sequence comes from Trogon surrucura, assembly GCA_020746105.1. NCBI lineage: Eukaryota > Metazoa > Chordata > Aves > Trogoniformes > Trogonidae > Trogon > Trogon surrucura. Next base: position 14,242,647 of record CM036627.1, on the reverse strand, counting down.
TACCCTCAGCTGAGGATGTCATTCTGCAGATGTCTCTGAGGAGCACTCTAAGGACCCAAACCAGAGACAAGCCTACAAGGCCAACCCATCTTTGTGGCTGTGGTTTTGCTTTTCAGAGGAAACTAGAACTGGGAGGAAAAATAGAAGCATGACCAGAAAACAGCAGAAAAATTGTCATAAGTTAGGGCAAAATACTGGTAACTGCTGGGTGGTGATTCTGTTCTTATTCCTATGTCCCACCAACTGCCTCGTGCAGCTGTGGAAAACTAACTAAAACCTAAATTTCGCAGAACATCCAACTTAGTTCTGCAAGACCTCTCCGAAAGGGAAATGATGGGCTGGTGTGAGCAGAGGGACTGTTCATCTTTAGTAATGAACTCGATTCATTACTCTGCAATACAGCCACCGAAGTCACACGGGGATAGAAAACACAGCAATGAATCAGGACCAGCATTTGCTGCAAATTTAGACTGCTCTCTGGTTGGCAAATAGCTCTAAAACCAGTCCCAGTGCTGTGTAAGTAGCTTCATTACTCTTAAGTGCTATATTTACACAATAATTTGGACTGATCAGCTTCAGGTTTGTTGGTCCCAACTGTTTGCTTTTCACTTGGTTTGATCAGTTTCTCAAACCACGAGGTTTTGGTTTTGTCCAAAACTGAGAGTAATCGGTAGAAAAGTGCTAATAACAAACAATGCACCTTCTGGAAAGTTTGCTTGTTTTTTCTTTTTTAAATGAATAATGACCTAAACAGAAGCTCAGTATGCTCTGGGGGTTTGGGAATATTGTCTGGATGCACCGGAGCTCTCTGAGGAGAAGCAAAACTAAAAACCCAAGTTAATCTGAAGATAATTCATTCTCTCAGGACCAGGTCAGACTGTATTTAGTAGTTTTGAACCACGGCCTTCTGCTGCGCTTGATAAAAGTGGATGCAAATGACTCCTGAGGTGTGCTCTTGTCCTCTAGGCTAGTGGCCCTATTCCGCCAAAAGCCTAGTTTCAGGTTAACTGCACCTACACAGATACCCTGGCGTGTCTGGATGGGTCTGTGCCATGTGTCCTGGGCATCAGAAACAGTCACTCATCTCCCTGTTACACAAACTCACATTTCAAAGCTATCCAAGAACAAAACCATGCCAAGACTTGCAATTTTACAACATGAGGTTAAAATTTCCATTCTCAACCACAACTTCTCCAGTTAGCTCTGCAGAGGTCACTCAATCTGCCTCTTCATTTACTCCTCTGTTCTCCTCCTCACCCTTTTCCCTCACTCATTTGCTTCTCTCCACTGGGACTGTTCTTCCATTCTATTTTTACTTTAGGTCTAGCACCTAAATGATAAAAAATGGCATGCAGCAAATAAGTGCTTTATCCAGAGGCTAGAGGGTGGTTAAAGACTGCATGAAAACAATTTGTAATAAAAGCTCCAAATCTGCTGCCATTTAACAAAAAGTTGAAACAAATGATCCCCATAAATCATGCTAAGATTTATTAGGGATTTTCAAGCGACGTGTATTGCTTAATTATGGAACAATAATATGCAAGGAAAACGCTGATGATAACTTTTTAAAATATATTCTCGAATGTCACACCAGACTTCCTGGGGGTAGTTTCAATCACCTGTGTATTTCTGTACATTGAAGAGGAGATAAAAATCAGCCATGTGGTTAAGCACAGACTGCAGGTTAAAATAAAGTATTGAACCAATAACACAATATCATGAGCGTACCACTACCAGAACCACTAGATTCACAGGGTAAGCGCTGGCAAGTTATAGATTTTGAAGCTTTGAAAGGGACGGCAGAGCTGATTGCCCATGTAAACCTGGCCAGAGGTACTACACAGACACCTACACAAAGCCCCACAGAGGTGAGTCAAGCAGGCTGCTCTCTTAAAGCAGTGGTACCTTGGTCCTCAGTGTAAGTGGAGCTGGTTGGGAAGTTTCAGTGCTTTGATGCAAATCTTTTCGTTGGGTTGGTTTGAGGTGTTTTTTTATTAAGCTGCTTTTCTACCTGCTACATCTGAGTTTGGAGCTTGAGAAAGGATTGTAGTAAAACCAGACTTATTTTCTTTAAGGTATCAATAGAAATTTTTCACCCATGTTAGGGTGGGTGACAGTACTGAACAGAGATTGTTGAAAGTTTGCATTGCAAAGGACTGTGTTATGCCCAAGCTGGCAAGAGGACTTCCATTTTCAGGAGTGCTAGACTAAACTGAACTTCTCCAAACCCTAAATCCTCCTGAAATGAGGAAAGAAATAAAAAAAAATTAGCTAATGTGATGATTTATCTTGTAGCATTTGGAATTTGCCCCCTTGAGCAAGTAAATTCATCAGCCAAATCTCAGTGGTGAATGGTAAAGCTTAAGGGTGGCTACAAATCTTGTGCTTCAGCACATCCAGAATGAACCTTCAGGCTTCCAACCCTCTATGAAATAATTCCAGAAACACCAGATGACCTGTCAGAAACTGTGCAGATAATAATGAAATACATGATATTAATGAAGTAGTGGAACTGTCACAAATAGTAGGGATCATTGTAAAAACAAGTAGCAAGGAATGATCCATTGCATTACAGTTGTTGTGAAAGTATCTGGATTTCATTCCTACTCTTTAATTTATTTATCTTAATTAAAATCTATCAAGGTTTCCATCCCAGACATGAAACAGAGGAAGTTTGGAGAGGACCTCCAGAGCCCTGAAGTCACAGCTGTGAAACCCAGAACAGCCAAACAAATCTGGTAACACAAGTTTTTACAGCTTGGATTGTCTGGAGGAATTGACTGCACAGAGCTAACAAGGAGGCAGAGAATGAAGTTTTAGGTTCTCTCTTTGGCTTGCAACATTGCAAAGCAAACTGTCCTCAAGTCCTCCAAAGGGGCTTTCTGTGCTACAATTATCCAGCTCTTCATGTTTGAAACAGAATTAGTGCACATGAACCTGGTGAGGTTCAGAGAAGTGCTCGAAAGTTCTGGTATTCAAGATTTCAAAATAAGATCCTCCATTTGATGGAGACCAGCTAGCACCTTCCTCCAGAATCAGGGCAAACTAACATCCGTATCCTGCTTAACTTTCCTGTTAGATGAATCTGCTCCATCCAACATCTCTTCCTCCTCCCTTTCCAGCTGCAGAAAATGTGTTTCATACCCCATCCCAGTACCAGGAACCTGGAATTGCATTGCACTGACCTGATTCGGGTTTATTTCACTGTCACAGACATACTCCAAGGCATGTGCCTCTCTTATTTCGAAACACCACCTAGCTGATAGAAACCTAACATTTCTTCTCACACTCCCAGAGTACCGTGAGCCCAAGAAGAACTGCTCAGGTGTTCGGTGGTCCCTGGACAGTCGGAATTACAGAATGGTAAAGGTTGGAAGGGCCCTCTGAAGATAATTGGGAGTACTGCTCTCTGTGGTGGACACACCTCAGATGATACCTGGCACCATCAGAGCAACACACTCACAGCACAGTCCTACAGGGATTGGGGTGGCTTTTGACAGCACTGACTTGATAAGAGTCACTTCTTCCCACACCTTGGGGTGTCCTGCTTGGCCTCTGAGACAAAATTGAAGTCATCTCCTCTCATGATGCCCACAAAACTTCAGTCTTGTTTTCCCATGTTTCATTCTGCCAGGTTCATTTCTGAACCCTGGTTCCTGGCTTGTGACATCACAGATAGTTTGATGAAGGCAAGGGAGAACCGACATGGAATGGTACCTGTTCAGAGTGGTAAAGTGGGTAGAAAATTATCAGTAGGAAAAAAGGATTGAAATGAAGCTTCCAATGATGCAGTTTCCATGGCAACTACCCTTCCACCTACAGTTTTAATCCACTTTTTCAGGCAGCCATTCCAGGAAGTGCAGGGAACCACACAACAGCTGCACATATCCTATTTCTAACACATCTCCTGATTAAAATAATTATTCCATATATAGAGATTGCCCTGAATGGCAGTGGCTGAAGGTTTTGGATAGTCTGGGGGAGGTATTTTCTCACAGCGCAGGATGTTTTCTGAAATAACACGTATGGATGCAAATCCTAGTATTTGCTGTGGGTAGAGTGAAGGAAGCACCTCCCAGAGCTACTGCAATGGGATGTGTCCCATTGTCCCTACAGGACATATGCCACTATGTCCTTGGTTTGGCATTCTGTCATGGATGTACTCAAAACTAGTCTTGCCTGTGCCACAGCCTCTAAGCTGCAGGTTGCCAGGACCTTATTTTATCAGAAGCAGCAGGGACCAGCTTTAAAGCCGGAGCACATGACTTGTCACACTCCATGTTCAACATCTATGACAGCCCCAGAGCCACCCTTACATTCAAGTCGTCATCTTAGGAGCGCTAGCTGATGATGTATTTTGTAGGTGAATCATTTCTGTAATCCTAGTGGGACCACACGATGACTGCAACACTTTGATTCTCTGTGGGGATTATGTTGACTGAAATCAGAAGACAGGGAATCACCTTTGTAGTCCTGAGGATGCTATTTCCCATTGTCACTGTTGTTATCGTTATCTCTGCTCTAGTTTCTAAAGGCCCCTGCAAAGATCCATGTTCCCTTCTGCTAAATAACATGACAGGATGAGATGGAGACTATATCTAAGAGCTTGTATCTTACACCAACATGGTCAAAAAAGAGTTGAGAGAAAGTAAAATTCCTGACAGGAAGAAACCTAAGGAATAGGGAGATTAAATGGTTATCTTAAGGTCACACACTGAGTTTGTGGCAAGAGCTGAATGGAGATCCCTGGAGTCCCGCTGCCCTGGTGTAGAGCCCCAGGCTGGCAGTTCTCTGCTGCTCTAACACTGGGGACAATGATAATAGGGGAGGGAGCAGCTGTGCCTGTGGGGAGGGACCCCAGAGGACCAATCCCAGCGTTCCTTCCCATGGTGCTCAGTAGAAAAGGGCCCCTGAGCAGAGCCCTGGGGCCTTGAGTGCTGCTGTGCTGGGAGGGTTGTCCTGGGCTGGGTGTCAGCTCTGCCTGTGCTGCTGCTGCTCCTGCCGTCGTGCTGCCCAGGAGCAGCGTTCCTTAGGACGGGTTGTCTGTCCTCTGCACCACCAGGTAGGAGCAGCACAGCTGTTTCTAGTTTGGTTTTGGTTTGGTTTTTTACTGTCCCTGGCACTCGGTGCTTGGGTGCTCCCATCTGCTGCTGAGTCCAGTCTGGAACTTTCTCTGCTCAGGACCTTGTTGTTATCTGGAAGGTGTGAGTTCTTATATGTCTGACTATATTTGCATGCTTCCATGGTATCTGTATCTGGTTCAACATCTTCACTGTTGTTCTTGGAAGTATTTTCAATTTCATTAAATTGGTTCAAGTGTTTTTCCCAACCTCATGGTCTCTCTCCCTGGTTCCCCTGTGATCTGGCCCTGGGAGGGTGCTGGGGGTGTCACAGAGAGCATCTCTCAGAGTTTAGTGGCTGGCCTAGCCTTAAATTTTGACAGATATAAATTGGTGCTCAGTGTGGGGCAAGAACAATTTCGTATTTTCATAAACTGGTAATTTAATATTTTTCTATTTATTTGTTTTGTTGGGGGGGAAAAAAACCTGAACAGTTAGTAATCTGGTTATAAGTGAACTATCATGGTAGGTCATTAGAGACTTAAGTTTATGGTTTCTTGGTCAGGAGTGCAGGACATGGGGTATCGGCTTTCAGTTGTCTTTACCACCACTGATTTATTCTGGAGTAAGCTGGACAGTGGCTTCACCTGGGCATCTTAGGTGCTATGTGCTAAACATCATTGCTAATTATACTGTCATTCTGCCAGGAAATTAGAATTATCTTTCCACCAAACTGACCCCATCGGAGTTTGGGGGTTGTGGAAGTAGTTTTCCTTGTTTCAATATGTTAACTTTATTATTGATTATAACTAGTATTTTGCAGGGTGGTTTATTATCAGTATGCATAAATGTAGGTGTAACATAGCAAGCAATGCTATCACTCCAACTCCCACAACAGCTGGTGTGATGTCCTTCCACCCATACCAGCACGGGTCACTCCTGTACCAACCACTGCAGCACGCACTGCTGGTATCTTTCAGCATCGTGATGATGGTTCTTTTCCTGTTCTCTCAGGCTGTCAGTCTCATTTGTCCTATAGAAATAGTGAGATAGCTCTGGCAGATGCATTACCTAGAGAGGAAAATGTCTGAAATTATCCTTTCTTCACTCCAAGGAGTGCCAGGGGAAATCTGCATGTCTACCCAGTAACTATGTTAACCACTTTATTCCAAAGGAAGCAGATAGCAGGAAGATATTAGTGCGGGAATGAGCAAGTAAATAAGAGAATATTTCTCCCCAATAAACCTCAATTCTCTGGGAATTGTTTTTAAAGTCTACAACATTAAATTACAAAGAAGTCTGCCAGAACAGGTAATGACTATACTTAAGGGAGAGGTAATTGTCCTAGAAAGCTTCATGTGCTGTGGTTACAGTGCTGGAAACAAGAATTTTGCCAATATGGGGGGATCTCTGGGTAACAGCGTCTCCACCAAGGACTTCAGGATGAACTCTGGTGCTTCTTAGCACTTAATATCTAAACAGTAAGGTCTAGACTGAGTTCTTTCCTTTTTTTGGCTTAGCAGCTACTCACGCAAGTTGTCCCAGTGTCTTCAAGAGGCCATGGAAGGCTGAAAAACCTAACTCTAAAATCCAGTTCAATGGTGTTGAAATTTCATGTTAATAGAGATAAAATATCTCCCTCTCTCGAAGATAACTTAGGTTGATGCCCTGTGTTTAGTGATAGTGGAAATTAGAATGCTGTTTTCAACAGAGTTGATTGCTGTTCATGAGACTTCCTAGCTTCATGGGGCTGGGCAAGGCTGTGTGAGGTATGTCATATTTGGTTGAAATGAGTGATGAGTGGGATGAGGCTTGTGGTATGGAATGCCAGAGATGGGATAGTGGCTATTGTAGGGTCATAGATAAAGAATTTGGGGTGTGTTTTTGCTTAGCTGCAGTTCAGCTGTGTGTGCAGGACAACTGCTAGGTGAACGTGACTCCATGGAGTGTTATTTTCCAAGTGCAATGCATAGAGAAGGAAAACTTATCTTGCATTTTCTTGTGTTCCCATTTCATAAATATGATACATTAATATTCATTATACCACATACATTATCATTTTGGAAGGAGATTACTAGGGATTCACTGTTTTCCTATTTTCAAATTAGGATCCCCTCTTTTGCCAATAATAAGCTTCTTGCCAGAGGCTTTGCAGCAAAGTTCCAGTCAGGGCTTTGGAGCTCTGCTCAACCTCTGTTTAAGAAAGAAGTGCAAATTGAAGAACAAATATAATTTTAATGGCAGGTTAATATTTCTGTACAAAATATGATTAGAGAATTACTGGACTAGTGTTGGAGAATACAAGGTCTGTCAGGAGTTGTTTCCAGAAACACCAAGGGGATGGGTAAGGATGAATCCTAACAAATGCACTGCTGAATCAACAACAGTTGAGACAAACTGACAGGGACTTTGGGATTCTTGGAGGATGGACAAGAGAAGAGTGGAGCAGCAAAGGCAAAGGGGCAGCCTTCCCCACATCATGAACAAGTCTTTTGGCCCAGTGGTTTCCTCACACAAACAAAAGCATTCAAGGCTATTCTCATTTAGTGCTAGCAAGAAAGGTGCTTGGAATGAGTTTCATGCACACTGTTGACCTGTGCCAGGCAGGGGAAGACCAGGACATTATTTTTTGGGAGTTGCCTTAGGTTTCTCTGTACCTGAAATCCTTCACTTAGGCTTCTTTGTGCAGAAGAGATGTACCCAAGCACTGTCCCTCTTCAACGGGGGAAGAGATGGCTGAGGAAAAATGCAGTAAAGACTCTTGGATGCTTATGTGCCAGAAGTCTGGGCATCGGGTAATGCTTGAGATAAACACCAAGATCCTGAGGGCCGGTTTAGCTCAGTGGGTTGAGCGTGGTGCTTGAAACACCAAAGGTCACGAGTTTGATTCCCGTTTGGTTCTCACGTGTTGCCTGACCTAGTCGAGAGGTGGTGTCCCTGCCCACAACAGGGAGGTTGGATTAAAATGATCTCTAAGGTCCCTTCCAGGCCAGGCCATTCTATGATGATGATCCTGCTTAAGGCCATAGCGCGGCTCTGTGTGCAACCAGTGGTGAATCACACTTCTGGGAAAGTGCATTTTATATGCAAAGGGAAAGACAAAAGAGTGGAAATGTTGCTCAAATACACAGGAATGCCAACAAACCCTTTCCCTGCCTCATCGTCCACTGCCTCTGTGCTTTGTCTAGACTCCACAAGATATTTTTTTTTGCTGCATTCGTGTGTGCTGGAAAGAGGTGTCTCCAGGTGAAACTGCCCCATAGCTTTGAGGGCAAGCAGGCATGTGATGCTTACAGTTGTTTATGCCCTGCAGACCGGATGCCAAGTGCTCCAACCTCATTGACTAATTAGCTCAGCTCTAAAATTCGCCTTCATTTACCACAAGTTTGTAAAGAAAAAATCCTAAAAAAAAAAAACCCACAACCAAAACAAAACTCAAGAAATACAAATTTACTGTCAGCCCACTGAGAGGCTAACTATTCCCCACACACACATGCACATGCTAGTAAAACAGCCCTTTAAAGATGTTGGTGTTGTCAGTTACAAGAGCAGCATTTAACATTTAATGGTTGTTTTTGGTCAGAGCTGTTACTTTTCATTGTTTGCTAGATTTGTTCCTTAAATTTGCTTGGCTCAGTGCCATGTACTTCCTCTAGTTTTGCTTTATATTGTGCTTGGGGTTGAAGGATTTTTTTTACTTTATTTTTTCCCCTTTGAAGACATATTATGAAATGATTTTCATTTTTCTTGCCTGGTGCATTGTCTTGTCATGTCTGATATTTATCTAGAGGGCAAAGAGGTCCCCTTACAAGCCCTCTGAAAGTGCCAACTTGTTCTTGGTCCCCTCCTAATGTAAAGTCACCAACTGTAGCAGTCACAAAGATCCCTAAGAAAGTTGTTGGATTAATTAGACTGGGCAAAAGACTTCTGAAAAAAGCGTTGGTCTGCCAACGCTGTAGCTCTTATGGAGGTCTAGAGGAAAAGCGGGGTAAAGAGATAGAGAGGTGATTCAAATAAGTGTTTTGCCTCTACTTATTTTGCATTATAATAAGATAGATTAGCTGTTCAATTAAAACAAATGCAAAGCAAGAAATTCTTGCTGTGAGTCTTGACCTTTTATATAAATTGATACTTAGTCCCGTGGATTGACCCGTTGTTTGCCAGGTCTGTTTTAAACAAAAAATAAGGCAATGAGATCTTCACAGATGCTTGCCAGAGAACCTCTGCAATTCAGAAATTCAGTCATCAAAGCCTCATGTTCCTGTTGTTCCCAAGGTCTTTATTCCTGCTATGGGTGACAGAAATTTTTATGGTAAGATTTTAAAGGCAGGGCAAGATGATCTAGTTCTTAAAGCTCATTTCCAGCTGCAAACATGTACAACATGTTTCCATAAAGGTCCTCAGCAGATTGCAATGGGCACCCACAAACTGACCGTGCATGTACTGAGGCCACAAACTTTACCTTCCCATATGATGTCTTTACCTAGATATTTCTCCGGCTAAACAATATTGATCTATAGGCTTCTGAGTTCACTTTCCACTCCTGTTACATGTTTGCTGGCGTGTTTATAGTGCTTCTAATTAATTATTTGTAATTGTCTGTGTGTTTCCTCCTTTTTTTCTGCTTTTGTTTCTTGTTTCTCTCCCAGCCTCAGTAACAAGATGTCGCATCTCTTGAGGCTACGAGGGTAAAAGCCTATTAATAAGTGGTGAGGCTCTGGCAGTGTGGTCACGTCTTGCCATCACATGGCTGTAGTCTCCATGGCGACTCACTGGTGCGGACTGAAATGATCTCTTTGGGAGTTGGTGAGAGGAGGTTATGCAGGGCAAAAATGTGTGAAGTTAAATCATATTTTAAAAAATTAAAGGCACCATTACACAGCTAGTCCCCTAAATAACCTGGAAATATGAAAAACCTCTATTAGCACTGTTCTACCAGCACACCTCACTTCTGTCTGCTACTGCCCTGTGGCTTTTTACCCTCTAGATGTTCCTCTCTGCCAAGCAGCATTTCTGCCTCTACCCAGTGCCCCTCTGACCTCCCCAATCTGCCGCAATCCTACCACCCAACTGTGCAGCCTCAGTCCCAATGATGAAGTGACTGATCTCTGAGAACAGTGAGCACTGAATAGCTTGTCATGTGTCACCAAATTAAATCTGGAGGCCAGAGGTTCCCGCTTCTCTGCTCCTCTGTCTTCTCATTCCTCGGTGCAGTAACATCTTGCCTTTCCTCGGGAGTCACCCCACAACCTACATTTGTGCAAGAATTCCCACCTGTTCCTCATTAGAGCCAGGTTTTGAGAAGCATTTGCTGTGCTTTTCTCCTTTTCTGGCAATACTCAGAAGCAGCTTCATGTGCTGGCACATGAAGTAGCCCTTCTATTTTTTCCCATCGCATAATCCACCTCTAAGTATAGCAAAGACTTTTTTTGCCCATTCAAAGCAGTAGTTTTCAAATGAAAAGCAGTTAGCTCAGCAGTTCCAGCATCTGTAAAAGTATGTCCTTGTGCAGCAGTGCACTCTGAAACCCCCTTAGCCTGTTATCAGCTTTCCGTCTGCGTTAACAACTACACTATTCACAAGCATCCTGATTGATGTATTTCAGCCAGTAGAATTTTCCCAATCCCCCCACCTCTCCAAAAATGCTTCATGGGAACATGAGAAATTTTGAGCTCCCTGTAATGCCAAGGATGTAAATCATGCTAATTGTCTCCCAGATTTCAGAAACATCCTGGGCTTTCATTTCCTCTGCAAACTTCTGGAGCATTTACATTAACTTTTGGCAAGTAAATGGTAGGGGGACCCAAACTATCCATCACTTAAAACTTCATTGAAAACACATCAAGTTTGGAGTCCTGACATGTAGACAGGTCTCTGCTCTGAGGGAATGAAGGTTTTTGTATCGCAGCTCCCTTCTCCTCACAGGCGAACATGATGTATAAGCCCAGGAGCCTCACTCTTTCCACCCACTGCTAGGGACCAGCATTTGGTGGCTGCCCAGGGTCCACAGCCCCATGTGGAAGCAGGACTTGCCCACATGGCAGGACTATCAGCTTCGTGTTACGATCGGTTTTCTTTATGGTTCTAGGACAGGATCTGCTTGACAAAGGGTGGTTCTGGCCTTGCAGAAATCAAATCTGCTGCAGATTGGGTCTTCATGAAGTGTACAACCCCAAGTCCAGCCTGGGAATGGGTCTGTTCTTCTGTGTTACCACCAAAATTCTGTGGAGGACTGTGAAATAGAGAAATCTCTCCCATCCCTCGTCATTGGCCTGTTTTCCTCTTCTCTTTGTAGCAGAATCTAAAAAGGAGGTGAAAGATGGTTTGAGTAAGGTTATCACAGGGATAAAACAATACTTCAAGGAGTTTCAGACCTGTTTTCATGCTGTTCTGCTGCAGCCACTGCACAGGCTTTCAGAAATTAGTTCCCTGCCCTTTTCACCTTCACACTCCTCCTGGCAGACTGAGGCCAGAGCAGAAGAGGAAAGTGGATTAATATTTTTTTTTTTTTCCTTTAGCAATCTGGCATCCTGTCTTTGCTTCCACACTTTTGATATTCACCAGCACCAGTGGAAAAAAAAAACACACCAAAAAACAACAAAACAAGCAACTTGAAATTCAGAGCTTGTTAAGTAAAACAAAGAATAACTGTGGCAATTATGCTGATTCTGAGGATAAATGTTTTCTTGTTCTGTTTTTTTTAGGACTGCCTATAGATTCTAACACCGACTAGGGATTTAAAATAGTTAATCTGTTTTTAAGTGATGTTGGCAACCTAATTTTGACTTGATAGTTCCTTAAAGGAAAAAGAGAAAAAGAATAATTGCAAAACACAAAATAAGCAGAAATGGTTTCAGTGAGGTGTTTTGATCACCCCCGTGAGCTGTTTTCTTGCTGTGTTGTGCGTGACTGAAAATCAGAAAGTGAATCTTCCTACTAACAAATGGAAAGCTGACCAAACCAGTTCCATCAGACTGCAGTAAAAATAGAGAACAGGGGGAAAATAAACTTAGGTGATTAGAATAATCTCCATGCTGACAAAGAGACTTCAGGAATGATATAGGAAAGGCTTCCTGATTAAAGAAATTAAAATTTCAAATGCAGATTCTTTGAATGGGGGAAAGTTAAACAGATTCCCGTGGGTGGTGTCACAGACTGCCAGTGAGCGAATGGCCTTTGAATCTGCTCCCAGGGCAGTCGTGAGAAGGGACTTCATCTCTCCCTTCAACCATAATTTGGTCTCTCTGTATGCTGCTGCTTGCTTTTGGAGTAAACTGCAAACCTGCATAAGGAGTTGAATAAACAAATTACTGCCTATGCATGTGTGTTCATTAGAAAAAAAAACCAACATGCTGATTACTTGGCAGCCTGGTATTTCATAATATCACAAAGGGTTTTGAGAGATGAACAGCTACAGCAAACCCTCTGTGAAAACCAATATCTCCACCTGTGGGAAATGCAAAGATAACAGGCAATTGTGACTAAAAATGCAATTACCGCAAGTGAAAAAGATTCACTTTCCTCCTTGTGCATAGGAATCATGAAAAAATGTTTTCATCCTAAACCAAGAAGGCCTGAAGCTGGCTTTTATTCTGCACTTAGAATCAGTAATAATCTGTTGCACCTATTAATCGTGTCCCTGAAAAAAATGTATTCTTCTCCATCTCATCTAGAAGGGTCTCCACTTCTAGGTAATTATTTTGAGATTCAGAAAAATAAGATAAATATTTGAGTATTTAAAATTACTGTTCTCTCTCTTTTCTTCTTTCTGCCTTTCAAGATCATATTTCTATTGCAACATGAGTGTGGACAAGACAGAACTTTCCAAGTTTCAAAACTAACCATTCCACATTTCAACTGCAAGCAAAATTTAAGAGAAAGACATGATCACCCAGTGCAGAAAACTAGGAAGCTACATCCTGCCTATTGTGGGGTAGTTGGAGCTGGTAAACCCCTACATAAACCTCAGCAAAATGCCTTGTCTGTCACACTGCATTTGCTGTTGTGTCCCTTGACCTGGCAGCTGATTGCTGTTACTTTAGGTAGAGTAGTTTAATCCCATTTAAGAGGGTAAGTTTGCTGACTTTTCCCAACCAGAGACAAAATATTCACAAGCAGAACCCACACACCTGGGGTAAACTGGGAGCAGAGGAGCTTCAGGAGCAATGTGCAGTGATTGTTCCTCTGCTGCAGGATGGGGGGCTGCCTCTCAAAACAGACTATGGAAGATAGGCCTGATTGTGATCCACACACAGCTGCAGAGACACTTGTGGCAGTTGCCACTTACTTCTGTGTATCACATGTTCAACTTCAGCCTTTCACCAGTAGCCCTCAAACTCATGCACTGCCTTTAGGCTCATTTGCAGCAAATCTAAATTAACCTCTGCTTCACCAAATCTCCGTCTGCACCCAGTCTTTAGAATTGGAAAGGTATCCTTTGGAAACAAGCCCAGGCCACAGAGATGAATCAAAGAAGGAGGGGGAAGAGGAGTCAAATTTTATGATTATTTACTAATTTTGAGTTTGTGACCATGCAAAGCATGAATATAAATACTAAAGCTTTGCAGTCAGATCTCTGTAGATTATCTCACCATATGCATTTTCAGTGGCTTAGAAGGAAATTGCACAGGAATGAGGAGCCATCTTCATGGCTGTAGGTCTGGCTTGGAAGCCTGAGGGCTCCCTTGCATTACCTTTTTGTTGCAGTTCCTCTGAATTCAACATGCAGCTCACCAAAAACAGCGTGCTGGCCTCCTGTCTGCAAGTCAGTGCACAACGTTGACCTCCTGGACTGTTCTGTGAGTGAAGTCGGCTAAGGAGCAGCTCTTCAAAGTTAAGTCAATAGAAGGCCACAATTTGGCAGAAGGGACAAGGACTCAGTGCAGTGCATATATTATTGTCACACAGTGTTGCTCCTGCACAACAGACAGTGTTTCAGCATTCCTGAAAAGCCTTTTTGTTAAGAAAAGGCCTTAAGAATTGAAACTGTTGCTCAAATCTGTCACTGACTCAAATATGGAGAATGAAACTATTGAAAAGTAGGTTATTTCTTTCAATGTGAGGCTGAGCTCCACCAAAGATGAGGACCATCCCTGGTCTGTTAATTGGACGGTACCTGGAATTGGCTTTCCAAGGCTTCCTCAGGGTCAGAAATGGCCACAGCAGAGAAGACAGCAAGATTAAGGTGTGGCAAGTGAATTAAAAGAAAAACAGTTTTCCAATCTATATTTAATGTACTAGCTTGGCTAGTAGGTACAGCTCAGCAAAACCCTGTCACCACACCTTCAGTGGGTTGTGAATAACAGATTATCATCATTTTACAGCAGCTACAAATCATGGCTGTGCCATTACATCTAGTGGGAAAACACAGCTGTTTTCTGAGCAAATAATGGTCCGTTGATAGGCAGCTGTGACTTAGGAGAGTTTTGACAGTGTATAAAGCCTTTCAGCAAGGAAACCGTTGTAAATCTTGCCCAGGCAGGCTGAAGTATCTGAAGAAATACTTCTACCTCACTGATCACCGAGCCTTAGATTTGTGATAAGACAGAAATCATTGCCATCTGATCTGCTAGCCTGTGAGATATGAATCAGAGTCTATGCCCTGTCCGGAGTTGACAAGATGTATCAACATAACAAAAAACATCATCGGTCTGACACCTCTGTTGGCAGCCTTAGGAGAAGGGGGAAAAAAAAAAAAAAAAGGATGACATGGTTCAGGCTGCTTTCTAGTTTCTCTGTAGTAAAGCGGAACCTTGCTGGAAGGTGAGGAAACCCCTGTTAGTAATATCCTGCTGAACTGGAGGTCTTTAATGGCAATGCAAAAATAAATTTAAGAATTATCTACCGACCTGTTGTTAGTAGCATCATCCCCTTCAGATAAGTGCATTGCATTAAATCAAGCACAATGCTTCTGCCTGTGGTACCATCAGCCCCATCTGGTGGGGTTTTACACTCTCAGTAAAAAATACAGAACAACCTTCCCAGGAGAAGATCCTAAGTATATGGTAACTTTCAGTTCATCTTTCACGCCTGAACCAATGTATGCAACTATACAAAGCAAACACAGCCCTTTCTGATATGTTTTGAAGTAAACTGTCATCTGCACTTAAACATATTGCACTTAATTCCATTTTTCTGGGGCTCGTGATGATGTTACTACTCTGACACACACAGCTGCCTCCCAAACTACACTTATTCCAATCTTATACACACTGGCACAGAAATGCCTTTAAGATGATGTTTTATCTCAGAGGTGCTGCACGTTCACACAAGCACACATACACACAAAATTATGTCAGCTATTTAAGTAATCCTTACTAGGCTGTCTTTTCAAATGCCTCTTTCGTCTTTCTGTAACCAAGGGCTTTAATATTCAAATGTTCATGAGCACCAGCTTTATTAAAATTAGGGCTTGGGGAAATGGTTTCGAAAAGGAGAAACGAATATTACCCAACCATTTAAAAGATGCTAATTAATGGAGTTCTAAAGCCCAGGGAGGCCATTCAACAGAGCAGAGATTCTTCTACCAGACAGATTTGTAACTTAGCGGTTCGAGTGGCAGAGGTGGAAATAAGAGACGAGTAAAATAAAATGCAAGTAGGTTAAGAAGAACGATCCTCCAGGTATTACGGGGACTCCAGAGTTTAGTTTTGTACCAGCGATTTGAGTTGTCTGCCTATGAGCTCTGTGCATGAAGATCTAGTTTTTTTCCTGGCTCCAACACAGACCAGAGTTTGTGTCTCTTCCCTGCAGGATCTGTCCCAAAGTGGGAACAAGGGCACAGCCGGCAGCTACCAGCTGAGACCAGGCTACGGGACTCACTGGGGGGCTTATTTAGAGATAAATGTAATCTGGAGGGCGTATCTTTACACAAATGCACAAGGAAAGAGTGTGTTCCCCTTCTCTGGGAGTAGCAGAGACACGCTGGAATGGTCAGAGCTTTCCCTATATGCTTTCTCATGATTATTGCATACGAATGTGTAGAATGAGGGAAACCTCAGCAGCCCCCCACTGTCATATTCCCCTAGATGCTGCTTATCACTTCTGCTCACAGCAGAATAACTGAATTCATTTATATCTGTACTGCTGAGCATAGGTGTTGTTGTCCTCATTTTTTCTGTGTCCTGCTTCCCTCTCCTTTCCTGTTCTCTCTGTGCACAGGTATAACCCTGGGTCAAGAACTGAAAACACTCCATGGACTAGAGGAATAGATTATTTTGGTGGACCTAAGTAGGTACACGTCTTCACCAGCTCTGTAGTAGAAAAGACATCTCTGAAATCTGCTAGTGATTTGTAACTGGATTTTCAGTCAGAGGATCTTTTTTACTGATACAGTTTTTGCCAGGTCAGTTGCTGTAAAAAAGCCAGGATGGATTGTTGATTTGAAACGCATGACCCTAGAAGGAAACTGAAAGGAAAGGTAGCAAGAGGGATGGATGCTGGGGGAAAAACTCCTCTCCAGCTGACCCCAGCACACAGGATCTCTAGGTAGGAAAGAATGCTGCATCCTAGAAGCACAACTGCCCTCCCCAGCTGTTGCAGAACTGAGCAACGAATTTTACAGGAACAGTTTACTAACCCTGTCCTGATGTATTTAGTCCATCATTAGGACCTCAGAGCTCCAAAATACGCCAATTCACAGGTAGAAGAGGGAAGGTAGCTGTTTTCTTTCAGGTGGGAGCTCTGTCCTTGTCCTCCTTGCCTACTGCTTTTCTCTCCCGAACCTTGCTTGCTGAGCCAGGCAGGTCCCATTGGGTGTGGGTATCCCCAACCTCCGGGTAATTGTATTACAGTAGTGCCAGGAGGTGCTGTGGAGAGCAACACTTTCGTATGCCGTTCACCAGGCAACTTTGGAAGGAAAAAACAATTTATCATTCATATATAATCCCAGCCTGGAGAAAATAATAGGAAGGAACAGAACAAATGAGGGAATCAATAAGGAACTAACCATAACTTCAGCCAGCTAGACATTCACCTGCTGTACTTGCCTTGTTCTTTCATTTGCTGTTCTGTAAATAATACAGAGAGTAAATATCAGCCCTTGCCTTCGCGGTTCCATTACCCTCCCATAGAAGACAGTTTAAGTGACTATCCCAGTTTCCCTCAATAACCTGATTTGCAGGCCTTGGGCTGGAGCTAGACAGCCCCAGATCCCAGCAGGGACAAAAAAGGGAAGCTTTGAAAGGGTCCTGGAATGCAGAAGCCTCATTAGAGCTTCCAGAGGTCTGGTTGGGTTGTACCTCGCAAAAACATTCCCATCAGTAATTCCATCTCTGGCAACTGCTGGATGCTGCTGACATCATGACAAGAACAGAAGGTAACGCAAAGTGGGGACAGAGAGATAGGTGACTTTCCAGATAGATAATAAATAAAGCCCTCCTTGTTGCTTCCTCTACTCAACCAATACTCTTCTTGCATAAGCTTGGCCCTCCAAGGCAAGCACTAATCCCATCATCCTGCCCTGTCTGCATGAAGACGTCAGCCTCTGAGACCCAATCCATCTTTCTGGAGGAAATTAGGGCAACAACCACCACATTGGAGCAATCTATAGTCATGTACAAATGGAGCTCAGAGGGGCTCAGACCTCTCAGCTGAGACTGTTGCTGCTCTAATGAACTCACTCATGATTGATTTTTCCATTTTCAAGCTCTCGTTTTCTCTCTTTTTCTTTTTTAATTCCCAAACCAGATACTCCTGGCTCAAAGTAAGTTCTCTCCATTTTCCTAGTTCTTTGAAAGCCTCCAGAGTGCCATTTGCTGGAGAGGACACCCCAAACAAATATAGGGTAAAGGCCATTTAAGTCCATAAAAATCCCTTAATGTTTGTGAGAAGGCTGATATCCAGGCATTTCAGTTGTGCATCTGAGGCCTCTTTCTGTAATGGGACTCTGTTTTGATTGACCTGAGTTTCAATTAAGGTTTAGATGTTTGACCTCGGCTCGAAGATTTGAGTCTGTCCTGTGGCACGTTGTCTCCTTATGTTGGTGGTACTGAGGCTGCAGACCTCGTATTAACTCAGTGCAGTCTGTTTGCATCACATTAATCTGCATGGGGGGTGGGAGGTGTGCCACTGCTGCCTCTCCCTGATGAATCTTGGCTAAAGAATCCCTCTTGGCTAATGTGGTAAAAGCTTGAGATATTTGAAGCAAGAAGATCTGAGGGTTTGGATAAAGCATCAGGTCACAGAGGCTTAATATGTTATTGCACAGCAGCAGAGTGAATGTACCTGTCTGTACATGTGCTCTTTGCATGGAGTTAATGCAAAATAATATGATGTAGCTTCACTTTGTTTCACTGTCAGCTAAGTTAAATTGCATTGTTATATCTTTGTCACAAGCCATGAATGTGTACCCCAATGCTACCTCAGCTCTTCTGGTGTTTGGTAACTTGTTAAGTTGCTCTCGCTTGGTCATATGTCAGAGCCTGGAGTCCTTCACAGCTGTCATGACGTCCTTGGGAGTCCTGGTTTTGTTACACTGGGATGTATTCTTATTTGCAAGGACTTGTGGCTGTATATAACATAGATTTTTTTTTTTTTTACCCAGATTTTTTTACATGGAATGTGACAGATTGGATGCCTTTTATTGATCAGAAAAACCAGTGTACAACTCCCGAGAGGCCATCACTTTCTGATTCAAGCCCTTCCAAGTCCTTTTACAAGAATCAAAAATAAAAAAATAAAAAACTGAAAAAGGTTTTTAAAGAAGAAAGAGGTTCTGTCAAATCCCTGATATCTGCAAAGCTATAAATAGAGAGATACTTTTAAAGTTCATAGAACTTCATCGTTTTCAGAGAGCTATCGGGAGGAACAGTATGAAAAGATGGCGTCTATTTCTCTAGTAGATTGACCCTCCTAAATGAAGACAGTTGACAAGAATGATATGATGCGAGACAGAAAAACAGCAAAAATTCAGAGTTTATATAAATTTATCTTTTAAACTTATGTCTCAACTCCAGCAGCCTGCCATAAAGAAAATGAAATGCAAACTGGAAACACAGGCTTGTTCTAATAAATGCACGGGGAAGAATAAAACTAACAAATATATTTGTTTCTCTACTAATCCCTCTTCATTATAGGACATAGCTGTTTTGCTTAATGGTCACAAATGAATCCAATATGAACTCAAACAAAGGGAGGTTTCTTTTCTGTTTATAGATTAAATCATTTGTAAAAATATTTCGAGTGCAGTCAGCATCAACAAAGTCAAATAAAACCTCTGTGTCACACAAGCAAAAATTTACCATAGCGACTATCTTTCTATGACAACTGGTAAGAGGTAATTTTTCCCTGGAGCCAACTTCCATTGGCTCAGTAATGCTCCAGTCTATAGCAAAGAGTGTTTGTGTTGGGATCTGTGTACCAGCACGCATAATAATGAATCACACCCTACATTGATTTAGTAAACCAATAGGTTTTATTAACTCAACAATGAGATTAAAATGGATTAAAACAGGATAGGGCGTCTATCACTGCACTGGTAATTTACCCCTGATTCTACAGCAAGTGCAATTCACTTTGTTTTTAATGCCTGATTAGACTCCTCTCTGTGCTGCTGAAATGTTTTCTCCTGAGTAAAAGTGTAGCGGATACAGGCAAATCCTACACCTACTTGTAACTACAGAGAGGGCAAGCAAACAAGCCAACTTTAATCAGAGTTGGGACTTCTCAGCATTATCCCAGACAGAGCAGTCAATGTTTTTGCTTGGCAGGGAGTTCTGAAGCTAAAACACATTGGAGAAGCCCCCAGGACTGTGAGGACAGCCCTGGCTCAGCCTTGGTGGTGGTGACCATGACCCTCCTGCCCCCCGACAGCCAGCACCCACACTGCAGCAGCTGGGTCCATGCTGGGTTTAAGCTGGGTAACTGTGGCAGTGCCAGGATCCCAGCAGCAGCCCAGAGCTCTACGACCTTCCTGGGAATAAAGTAAATTAGGTCAAGCAGAGCTGTGTTGCTACCAGTACCCAAGTGGGCAGTTTTAAAGCTGTGAGTACTTCTCCACTCTGTTATCTCTAAGCTGGGATGTGTGCCTGTCCCCTTAGTTTCAGTACATTCAGGATGCTATGCCACCCTTCTGTAGGACTTCTTTGAGAGTGCTTTGGTGCAAACCAGTGGTTTTCAACCCACTGACGTAAGGACGTCTGTGAGTCCATGGGCTATTTCTAAAGGATCTGCAGTGGGTGGCTGTAAACCTTGTAAAACTGTCAAGCTGTTGGTGGTAGACTCAGAATTGCTTGACAAGGCTTATACCTGGAAAACATAGAATCATAGAATGCATTGGGCTGGAAGAAACCTTTAAAGGTCATCTAGTCCAACCCCCGTGCAGTGAGCAGGGACATCTTTAACTAGATCAGGTTGCTCAGAGCCCCATCAAGACTGACCTTGAATGTCTCCAGGGGTGGAGCCTCCATCACATCTCTGGGCAACATGTTCCAGTATTTCAATTAGGTTTTAGAGGCCTGCAGATTGAAAAAAAAGGTTGAAAAACACTTGTGTATAACTTGTCCTAGAGTCTAGGGAGAGTGTAGGAGAGCATTCCATTTTGCCTGGCCAAACCATCTATCCAAATGCTCTTTGGATTCAAAATGAATCTTAATAGAAATTCCTATTACTGCCCAAGTGGCTCTGAGCCCAGCCCAGTAAAGACCAGTCTTGTAAAGGTTGGCCAGTGGGTATGGAAGCATCAAAGGCAAGGCTGGAGGATACACCAGAGAAGTATCTAGTCCTCCTCCTGAGCCAGGAAGACTGAAATAATGAGTGCTTAATTGCTTTAGTATGTTTTGGAGCATTTTTTATAAGTTGAGTGTAATCATCAAGTTATGCCATATATATGTCATAAAAATAAGCAAATATTCAATGTCTCTTCACAGATAAAGCTAAAATAAATCTAACTCTTGCCGCCTGAGTTAATCCATCAAGAACAACTTGATCAATAACCATCCTCTAAGCTGCCATCCACCCACCTCACTCCTTCTCTCCTCCTCCTGTTCTCTAGGAGAAGTTTGATTTAAATTGCCAATAACTATCCCCACAATCACTATAATTATGACGTTCATTATTATTGCTATTTGTTATTAGATCAGTAAAGGAAATGATTTTTCTTGGTGGGGATTTGCAAGATTTTGAAATGGTTTTCCCTGTTCTGGGTTCATCGGTGTTTTTGAACCAATAATCTGAAAAAAGTACAGATCAGATCAGTGCACAATTCGTTTAGACACCTTGAAAATATTTCATTTAGATGGTGGTGAGATTTCTGAAATAAAAACGTAATTAACTTAGCTGTTTAAAATGAGAAAATAGGATGTTTTTGCCTTTTAAAAAAATCACATTTCTTCAAACGGAGAAATTCATTTAAACTGAGCTCATCTACAAACAATTTATATTGACCTACTGACATTCACTAACAGAAAAAAACATTTAATGTGGAAATTGTCAGCTTGCCATTTACTATTAAAAGTTTATACAACAGATACAAAGGTGCATAAAAAGTTATGGCTGGTTTTCTCAAAAATGAAAAAAAAAAGAATGGCCTAAGGGAGTTAGGCACAGCCTGAAATTTCTAAGATATGTTTTATACCATCTCAGCCTTCAAGTCACACAGAAATGGCCTCTAATTCAGCAACTCTGAGAGCTTTCCAGAGCTCTCAGAATTTTCTTCCAGGATATGTAAGTTTGTTCTTACACAACTGTTAAATAATCACCAAACTCTCATCTGATGTTTTAACTCCCTGAAGGTGTTTGTTTAGAATGAATCTGATCTTATTACCTTTAACCCAGTTTTGTCAGTTTTAGTCAAGTGCTGGTCATCTCAGATATTTCAAATCCAGCCTCCCAAGCATGAGGAGCCGATACAGACTCGACTCGTTACGAAGTTCAGTCTGTGAACTTGGCAATTGCATGAGCAAGTGACTCATGCCCCAGTTCGTGTTTGTCTCTTAGCTCAGATACATTCGTCTTGAGAAGAGCTGTGGAAATAATTGTTTCTTGGGGGTTGGTGGCAATTCTGGTTGTATAAGAATACTATAAATCACATTCAAAACCTGATGCCAGCTTCCTTTACCATCCTACTTTAAAAAGGTTACATCTAAAGGGTCTTTCTACTCGTTTCTGGCATCTTGAACTTCTCTGACCCTTTGTCTCTTTGCCCTAAAACCTTGGGGCATGTAAAGTCTTTATGCTATTAACTGTCATTCCTCCACAAATGCCCCGACTGCGTTACCTTTGCCTGGCCTAGCGCCAGCCAGATGATTTTGTCTGTGTAAAGCAGTGATGCTGAGGTTCAGCAGGTCCTTGCTGTGAGCCTCAGCGACAGTAGCAGCTCTGGGAGGAGAGTCTGCAGACCATTTGTTTAACCACCTGTGCACCAGCAGCTCCAAGGGGCAGCAAAAAGTCTTAAAGAGTATTTATGAGCCCTGGAGATTTAAGGATGCCTGTGGCAAATCACCCCGGTTCCTGCCTTTGTAAAAAGGCAGTGATCCACTTAACTCCACCAGAGAAAGAGGTTGGCAATCAGCTTATTTGTTTTGCCTGGGACAGTCACTGTGACATTACTGGCTCTGGGATGTACCAGAGTTTGACACGGTGCAGCAAACTCCCTGTGACTGTGTGAAACACCCAGTAGCACACAGGACATCTCTTTGCCTCATAAAGGAAGGAATAGGGCTGAAAATAGCATAATGCAAGGAAAACCTGTATAACTCAAAGGGAGATAAAAGGAAGCTCATAAAATATGTTTCCCAAGAAATGATGTAAGCTGGGAAAAAAAAAATTACATGAAACTTCAGTCTGACCATCTCCTTACCCCAGTACCCTGCTGCCATAGTAACATGGGCATTCAACATAGCACTCTGTGGAAGCATTACTTCTAGTGAAGAACAGCAATTAGAGTATTTCCAATGTACCACCTATTCCTCCTTAAGCTATCTGAACTTTCATCTGTTGAATAAAAAAGGCCAATCATATAAAAAGGTCTTTAACCCTGCTTCAAGCTATAGGAGAAAAGGAGAATATTTCTGAACATTCCCACAAAGTCTGTGGGAACAGCCTAGGGAAAATTGGTCCAACAAATCTCTGGTTCATAGCTAGGTTCTCCAGATGGCATCAATATATCATAAAGAGTCAAAGAGAGCCTTTCAGAATGCAAATTACTATTCGAATTTTACCTAATTTATGCAAATTAGCTCATTCAGTCTTCCATCTAATCCTCTCTGGAGTTACTCCAAGGTTTGAAAGGAAAGATATTCTTCCTGCAAAATATATATAATCCATATTAATTAGTTCTGATGGAGATGAGTGGGATGGACAGCTATTCCAGCAGTTAAGACTTTAACCACTTCACCTCAGCAGCTGCCCTGCCTCAGGTGGACAGACCCTGACTAGGTGTTCCCATTGGTCATGTGATCCATAAATGGCTGCATCTTGGGATGCTCCCAGTGGGAATGTGAGGCAGGTGGATTTGGGGAAAGAACCAATCAGCATTGAACAGAGATGAGGAGAGAGCTGATATGTGGACAGATCCGATCATCAGCAGCCCAAATCTTCTTGGATATCCAAGCTGGGAAGATTTGGGCTGCCAGAGGGGGATGAGGCACAGCGACGGAGCTGCACGGGTTGCCCTTGGGATGGTGAGCTTTGCACATGGATGTGGTGGCAGAAATGCGAGGCAGGTCAGACTAAACCATGATGAGAGATGCTGAAATGTATCTTCTCACCCCACTGAGGAAAGTGCAGAGGCAGCGATGGCAGAGGAGAAGGGAAAGGGTCAGCACAGCAGCTCTGTTGGGCCAAGGCAGAGGCAGGGAAATTCACTGGGACCCATCTGATCGATGGACTCCAGTACACCCTGAGCCCACCCAGCATAAGCAAGAGGCACTGGTGTGCTCCAACACGTTTCCCCACTCAATCCTGAAGCAAGAGAAGAGGATTTGTAGAAGAATTAATGGAAAAAGCATTGATTGAGTTAGGAAGACTCAAAATTATCCACTTATTAAGAAGCGATTAAAGTATGGTTGGGCATATTGACTTCAGTCTGTCCTTGTCTTAATATTTGTGTGTTATCTTGAATAGCTGTGCCTTAACCACACACTGGTTCTTATGGATTTCTTATCCCTGTCCCTTGTGTCTGGATGGCTGTGGTCAGATACAGAGATAAAATAGAAGGACTAATTCTGAAATCAATGAATTAGAGATTTAATACATTGATATTTCATTGTGTATCTCTGTGGAGAGAAGAGATTAATATGCAAGATGTACTGTGCTACTTTGTTGTACCAGGCAGACCTCAGAATAACCTGCTCACAGATTGGGTTTTGTCAGGCTCAAGTGAGAACATGTGGCAGCCTATTACACCTGTACCAAAACCCACCCAAATCCAAGAGGCTGAAGCGTGTGTTAGATACAACAGGTGAGAATTGAGCCTGGTTTAGATGTACTTTACTGATATCACCCAAGTCTGTAATACACATGGCCCAACAGTGGACTTGCATTAAATTACACAATCCTTTTGCATTACCTGCTTCCCAGACCAAGGCAAGGGCATTGGTTGATTTTTCTTTCAGCAGTATTTTTGTCCTACAGAGTTGTCAGTAATGAGTCTCCTTTTGCCTGTCAGGAATAACTGTCTCTGAAGCATTTTGAATTGACATTTCAAATAAATTTTTTTTCTGTAAGGTCTGCAGAAAAAGACTGAAGCAATTGGTGACTTTCAAAAAAATATGTATTTCTTTTTCCCCCCTCTGTAGGGAAGACATGGGATTTTCTGACAACCCCTAGGGACAAGTATATCACTGCACTGTAGAGCTGTATTTATATAGCCTGACTGATGTCACCTGCTGCATTTCAGAGAGATCCATAAGGCTGCAAAGTACAAGAAGGCAGAAAGAATCTTCTTTGCCCTCTAACTAGGCATAATGGTGTTTGTTTTGTTTTTTTTTTTTAATGTACGTAATAGCAGACCAGAGTACGTTACAGTAATTTCCAGGTTATATTACCTGAAATGCAGCTTCGCTCACAATAGGCCAATCCCTTTGATGTAAAAAAATGGCTATAAAATATACATTTTGCATAAAACCTCATTAAGTTGACTTGGCTTATTCAGACCTCCTCTTCAGAAAGGTAATTACTTAGGGGTGTCCAGGAAATCTCACACTTTTCAGCACAAGCTGTTACTTGTTGCAGACGTCTGCAGGAGCTCAGCAAATCATTCATGTACTGAGCTCGGTCAGTCAGAGCAAGCTTCACTCTTAAACTGTTTGGAGAGCATCTCTCATCAAATTAGCTTTAAGGCAACTTAAAAAGGAGCCTTGAAAGGAAGATGCTTAAGTGGATCTCCATCAATTTCTAAACTGATTTACTCAAACCAATACAACTTTTGACTGCCACCAAGCCTTCTTCAAAGGCTGCCGACACTTCCACAAAACAGATCTCACCACCTCCCCCTTCCAGGGCTTAGGACTTCGTCCAGCAAATCACTTAAGCTTGGGCTTAACTTTAAGTACATGAATACCTCATTAACATCAAGGAGACGACGTTAACTGAATATGTGTGAAGTGCTTTTCTGGATTGGGGCCGTAGATACTGCAGTCATCGTTGCTAGGTGAAAATATAAGCCAGACAAAGCGTTTGGGCAAGAGGGTAGTATGATCTTGAGAATTACTCGACAACAGCAAGCTGTGAGATCAGGAAGATGATTGACTGATTATTTTTCTGATTCATGGGAACCCATGGGAGCATCTAAATCAACTCTTTCTGAATGCTGCAGGGTGACTTCAGACCAGCGATTAAAGCTGAGTGAAATGTTTTGATTGAGAATAGATTAATTCAAAAGTACTGTTTTGGCTAAATGGAAATCTTTTCCTGACCTCTTTTATTTCCCGTAACTTTCCATTTCCAAAGAAAAATCCCAAATGAAATTTTTAAGTGTTGTACATGTTTTTAGTCTAATGTGTATTTCCTTTTTTTTTTTTTTTTTTTGTGGGAAAAGAACCCTACTTAAATGAAAACATTGTGGCAAAAAAATCCAAACAGAAGAACACATACTTTCATTTTTAGCAATATCCCACTAGGAAAAAGAAAGATTTAAAAAATTGTAGGTTTTAATTGAAAGATTTATGGAGTTCTTTTGTGTTATTTTTTCTTGTGAGAAATGCAATGGTGCTTTTTTTTTTTTTAAAAAAAGACTTTGTTTTAAATGTGGCAAGTTTTCAAGAAGAAAAAAAAGAAATTGAATGAAATGAAGGACAAAGTGCCTCTGTTCTACACAAAATATTTTTTTTTTATTTCCCACCTCTCGCAGTTGAACTGAGAGCTCTCACCTTCAAAGAAATGCAAGGAGACAACAATTTGCAAATGAAGGGCTTTTTCCTGTCCCGTATCAAAACGGAGATTTTTTTCATAGATTCAAATAGCCTTATGATCAAACATTATTATTTTGTTTCAAAATCACAGGATAACCAGTTCCTATTATCAACACATGATTATATTTTATGCTACAAAGAAAGAAAATAGCGTATAGGCTGGCATCACTACAAGCATGTCCTAGGGAGACTCTGTCCTTTTTGAGCACTATTTCCCCGTGAAGTCAATGAACCAAAGAAGATTTTTCCCCACAGGATTCCTGTTTTAACATGGACTGCAGTGATCTTCGCCTCGTAGGCCTTGTGCTCACATCCATGTATGAAGTCACTGCTGGTGTTGACACCCTCATTTCCTAGAGCCGGAGATCATCCCCACCCCAGTGTCCCCTGCTTAGCTCCAGCTACCCCAGCACTATTCAATCAACCAGGATCGTATCTTGTTGCCTGTAATTGAATCATACTGGTTTTTAATGAGTTTAATTGATTTCAGTTGTCTCAGGGGCTGCGCTGACAGCTTTTTGTCAGAGTCTTGATTGTGTTGTAGAGTTGGAGGGCACATAAAGGGTTAATGAAGTGCTGCACAAGTTAATGGGGAACTGGAAAACCAAAGGGAGACCCAGAATGAATACCTATGGAAGAAGCCAACGATGAATAAAGGCAAACAATTTATTTGACTTGAAACAGGTTATAAAGGACAATAATTGTTTTAAATAGAAAGCTGTTGAATTATAATTCAAAGTAATTGAAACTCAACAAAATATTGAATAAAACATTAGATATTTTAAATGGTGTTATCTTTACAATTATCATTGGAAATAATTGCAGTGAAGCCCATGAACTGTGGTGAGAGGAAGAGAATCACCCAGGGCCCATTGTTTTCTGCAGAGTGTTTAACGGGAAGGTGTTTATAAATAAGTGGCAGCAGGTGTTTCTGATCTGGCATTTCAGCAGTGAATGCCAGCCCTGCGGAGGATGAGAATGGAGGTGAGCAAGGAGGAAGGATCTGCTATTTTCAGAGCCATTGCTTTAGAAATTAGTCCAGAAGATGCACCTTTCTGGAAGTTTTCCTGTCTTGTTTATTTGATTTGAGGGTTTAAAGACAAATTTTTGTGGCTGTGCATTGTCATTTTGAAATGTTTTTCCTGAATATTTTCAGGACAGCATGTACATGTTTTTCTTTTTCAACTGGTAGAACTGCTTGAAAACAAGGAACACTTTCCAAGAAAAAAAAAAAGTAGTATTTGCTTGTCACAGTGCTCAAAGTTTGTCACATCGACATATGTATCTATTTTTGATTTGGTGTCAAAAGTTGTAACTGCCTTACCTTGCTGTCTTCAAGTAGGAGCGGCTTTGCAGTAGAATTTGTGGAAGAAATGTCACACAGCTTCTCAGCTCTGACCTGAACATCTGCCCAGGTATGGCTCCATACTGTCTTTTCTGGAGAGGAGATTTTGAATAATGATTTTGTAGCAGACTATGACTTCATGATGTGCGATGTCCTAACAGAGTTTCAGAGTGATTAATGTAATTGTGACGCGGGGCCTGATGAATTCTGAGACAGCAGGCGTGATAGCAAAGTGTTGTTTCACCTACAGAAACATGTCCACAGAGTCTAATCAGCTCATACACAAAAACTAGTTTGCGAAGTTCTCTTTCTAATTGCCATGGGCAAAATTTTCCAAAGTGGACACAAGGCAGGCAAGGAATTGAACTGCTGTGATTTGGGGTTATTTTTGGTCCCATAGAAATAAATAATTTTCTATCCCCTTGGTATAGAACCGGTTGTTAGATATTAGTCTATTAATGCTACATTTTCTATGAACTAAACTGAGGAAATAGGAGGAGTATCATAGAAACATCGGTTGGGGAAAATTGCTGAAATAGAGTGGCAGATGAAGAGGATCTGAATGATGGCTTTATCTATAGGGAGGGAAAGAGAGGAGTGAATATGGAATACGTACGGAGGAAAAAGCAGCTTAGCTTCAAGAGACTAGCATAAGCTGTAGCAGTCTGATAATATTCCTGAAATATCTATCAACAACGGGATGATTTCTTCCCAGATGATCATCTGTTCTCTCTTAAACTAATATCTACTGAAGTCATATGCTGGGCATCTGGCTCCTTTGTGCTTCTTCTCTTGAAGGACAAATTAGAAGGGGGATTTTACTTTCTAATACAGCTTTTAAAACTTTTCGTGTTCTACGTGGGCAGAGGGAGCAAATGAGAGTCAGCTGAAAGGAAAAAGGACTGATCCTGCGATGCCCTGGGCCATGTCTGTGCCCTGCTGCATGGTGTGAGAGTGGCTGAGCAGACTGCTGGTGAAGGTTCAGCTTAGCTGGGCAACTCTGGGTTCTCTTGTAGTGTGCAGTGGTATGTCAGAGCTTGAACCCTGTGCTCTGTGTAACACCCTATTGTGATACCTCCTGGGGGAATCAAACACTGAGGTGAGGCCAGCAGATCCCATTTCTGTCATAAGCTGTTCCACTGATGTGCCTGTGCAGTTTTCACAGTTCTTTGTCTCCAGATGTATCTCTCCTCACAATCCTACCTTGACTATTCAGTTTAGGGCAGTTGAACCTCTCTTGCTAGTAACAAACATGTACATTCACATCGTGTGATGGAGTATCTAGAAGAAGTATACTTTCGTACTCATCGGAGCTCTTTCACCGTGACAGAAATTTAACAGCAAGCAGGCCATAAGTTGATACTATTTATTTGCATCTGCAGTGATTCTGCAGTGAAAGGTCTGATTTATCTTCCTTGGGAGGCTGGGAAACAAGGATCAGAATGTGATACAAGAAGCCCTTGCTGAAGTAAGTAATGTAAAACTGCTGCAAGGACCCATCTGGAACTGGAGAAGTTGGGACATCATGGCTCATTGTTATGGTGCCATTTCCAAAATTCTTCAGGCTTGTCTTAATTATTTTTTTGAGTGTAAAGTGCAGTGTGGTGTATCTACCTGGAGGTTGTGCAGGGTGAATGGGGGGAGCATGCGAATGTAAATTATAAGCACTAGTAGGAGGAGAGAGAAGCACTTGCTAAAGATGTCTAGATACCACAAAGAGCAATTAGCCAGGTTTAAAATTCTACCAGCAAGTATACACGGCAGGAAACACAAACATAAGGAGAGCAAGAGCCACCAGGCTTCAGGTGGCTCCTGCCACTTCATCAGGGCTAATTAAAGTGTTCTTCTCTGAATCCTTAAAGAGATTGACTATGACAGCAAACAGTTTGAAGTGAGATGCACTAGTCTAAGGCAAGGAGCAAAGCAACAGGGAGATGGGAATCTGCATTGTCAACTCCCATCCTTATATGCTCAGTGAACATTCAAAGCTAGGAGAGGTGAGGCCAAAGACAAGGTAAATGGATGCTCACAGGTTAATTTGTCTTGCTGTAACATTTGCCACATTTGAGGCAGAAAGGTCTCACCTGCATCTGCAAGGTCCTGGCCGTGCTCCTCACACACATGTCACTGCTCATGTGCTGGAGCTTTGCAGCCACATGATGCAATCACCAGTTGTATTTGCCACATGTTCTTCAGCAAGTCTGAATGTAAGAAGGTGCATCTATGCCTGCACTGAAAGCCAGGCAAGTAGGGGAGTGGCAATGCTTGTAAATAACCACAATGCAAATCTGTAGAGGCACTGAAGGTGGGGAGGCTTCTTTTCCAGTCACTTTCATTGCACTGTCCATCTTTCCATCATTTTCATAATGAATTTGCCCTGATTCCCAGTGCTTTGGGAGAAGGATCACAGGATGCTGGTGATTTGGAGGTTATAGTTGCGATCGTGTCGAGAGAAGTGATGTACAATTCCAGGTGTGTAAAAGAGGCAAATGAAGTTTGCACAGATAATCCTACGCTTACTGAAGTTTCAACTTTGCAGCCAAAAAATGCAAATGTGCATGCGTATAATATAGATACATCAAAACTAATGTCACAGGTTTGGCCAAAATCAGGTTGGCAGCTTCCCTTTAAACAGTTTTACGGATCATTAAGTACCCCACAGGAGGCTGACTACACCAACTATGTTATATTGATAGTCGAGAATTTCTAGCCTGAAACAAAACAATTATTCATGTTAACTAGAGGCTGGAAAAAGCTACCCCTGACCAATGTCCCCTCAGAACACATGCAGGCTCAAAACTCAATCTCAGATTTATTTCTTGATGTACTTCTCTGTTTACCCAGAGTTATGATATCTTGGTGGATGCTTTCTTTAAACATTTTAGCACAACTGTTTTCCTGGGCAGGTCTTTGGCCAGCAAATAGGATTTTTCACATGTGCTCCAACAAAATGTCAGCATATACATATAAGTAATACATATTCCTCCAGGAAAATCAATGAAAATGAGCTTATCTTACCAGCAGAAACAACCTTCGTGATCCTGTGTGCCACACTTTAACATGCAGTTCTACGTTCAGGAGCAAGGAGAATGAGGCATGGTATTTCTGTTTACTGCCTCTCCCTCTCAGATAACTAATACACCAGTGAAACTTTGGAAATCCAATGCCACAAATTCCCAAGAAGCCCGTTAAGTATCTCAAGTGCTTTTAAGGGAAACAACAGTGAGGTAGTGTACATAAGAAGTGTTAATTCACTCAGTGCTTAGCTCATCACTGAACACCCCACCATCTCCCACAAGACCCACCTCCCTCAGGCTGCTGGGCAATCCTGTTTATCTCTGCTTTAAAGATGAGGTACAATGTGATGAAGGACCAATGGTTACCCAAAAATGCCCAATATCCTCAGTCAGTCCCAGCTTCACAGAGAACTCTAGCTTTTTACATGGGGAAACAAACTGGAAAATCTGCCTTTAAGTGCTGCAGTGGGAGCTAAAGTCCTTCTGAATGTTGTTCACGTCTGTAGGACCTCTCACAGTCCAGTGAGGCTTGACCAGTATTGCACAGGGAAGAAGGTGGCTGCACGGCACCTGGGTTTGCCAAAAACATGACCTGATCATTAGACCAGCAGATGAACAAATAATTTTAACACTCACTGCAGCCTTTAAAAATATGATCTTGTCATTCAGGCAATGCTAATCTGCTTCCTGCAAAATGAAAATAACCATCCAGCCCTAAAAGTTCACTTATTACTTGCAATTTGTTGTTCCAGTGAAATATATCTGGGATTTATCGCATCACTCTCACATTCCCCACAAACCCAGGGCAAAATCAGAAAAAATCATGGAGAGGTAAGTTTACAGATGCACAAAGCTCCGTTCAACTCAGCCATATCTTAATACTTTTCTGTTGTTATGGAAGTCTTCATGTAAAGAAGCTAAATTTGAGAAGCTTCTGAAGTGATAGATCAGTTATGAAATGGGAACCTTCATTACAGGCTGTCTACTTAATTATTTGACAAGTTAATTAATCTTCTAAGAACTCTAGAACTCTTGTTTCCTTAGTAAAGTGATGTAAACAAACTCTGGCAGATCCCACAGGTCTTGGCACTGTAGTATCAATAAGATTCTAGAAAGTCATGTATAGTAGACACTAAGTGAGGTCAAACTGTCTCTGTAGGAGTAACTGGAATTGGTTATTGCCTGAAGGTGTTTATGTTGCTAATTATTTTGCTGCAGCTTATTATGGTTTTCCTGTTTAGTTGCAGGTAAGTTTGCAAGAGATGCCTTTATTCCCTTCAGAAAGATAGAGAATCATGATAGGAAAGGACAGAGCCTCCCGCCTTGTTAGAACAATGGCATTGTCTGTCTCTCCTCAACAGACAACACAATTACGGCTGACACAATAATTGATGCTGAAGTTTTCCAGTGAGAAAGATGGACACGCATTATTATCCCATCAATCTTGTTCCACATGGTGTCTTGTATCTCTGGTTCCTCATACTGTGGC
The DNA here is from genome assembly GCA_020746105.1 of Trogon surrucura. NCBI lineage: Eukaryota > Metazoa > Chordata > Aves > Trogoniformes > Trogonidae > Trogon > Trogon surrucura. The sequence continues at coordinate 14,210,386 of CM036627.1, read as the reverse complement.
GGCAAATTGGCTGAAGCACGCCAAACAGTCTGTTTGCGTTCCCAAGGGTACCCCGTGACGGAGTGAGGGCATCTTACAGGGCACGAGGAGAAAGGTGAGCCCAGAGATAGTCGGTGTGAATTGAAGCCAAGTTTACTTCCACCGCCTTCTTTATCTGCTTACATCTCCATTACGCAGTCTACACTTCAAAGAAAGCAGAAGAATGTCCAACGTGCATATTACACCCATGTTGCGTAAACACTGAGCAATTGTTTGACCTTTAGTAGTGACTGTCCCTCGTTCATACCCAGTTCTAACTGAGTTCAGATACAGACTCCGATGGAGTATCTGCCAGGTCTGTAACTACATGGAAACCCCAGCATGAATGACTTATGTATGTATGATCTTAGAGGTCTTTTCCAACCTTAGTGATTCTATGATTCTCTTGGATAACTTTCCAGTCATCTAATCTCAGCTTCATTTTTCCCAATTTATAATAACATTTGCAGCTGTTTATATTTATTTGCTACACTTCATGTGTTTCACAATCTCTACATTCAAATCAGGAAATCGAGCTTAGTGTAAACTCTACAGCTACTGTTTTCTTTCTCTTCTTAAAAACAATGTTTATCTGAAAGGTGTCTGAATTCTACCTGTCCACTGCTTTTCCCAATAGCTAAGCAGAAAATTATTTTCTTCAGTTAATGACAATAATACAATTAGTCTGCAAATATAATCACATATTCTTGTGGTTTGTTGTTTTTTTTTTTTTAAAGTAAAGCCACTAAAATACAGTGTTTGGCACAGCTGTATTATTCCTGTAATGAATAATCACTAAAGATGTTGTTGTGGATGCAGTTACCATGCGGCAACGTGAATAAAATGCTTTAGATAGAAAATCGTACTTCAAGAAAATGTATGCAATAGTACAAATGTATTACTGCCCATTAATATGTATTAATTCAATGAAAAATGCCTGACTGGGCTGGTTTACATAGATTAGGATGGCAGGCAGTGAAAGGAAGCACTTGGACTCAGTTAAATGGGCCGTGAAAGTAGGAGGAACTAATCCAAAGCATAGAAGTGAAGCACCGAGATAGGCTGTCCAGTTACACTGGTATGATTTGTTCCTTCTCTTAGTCATATCAGTGTTTTTGTTATGATGAAGAATCAGCATTCACTGCTCCTGATGCATTAGCTCTACTCAGCCCTCTTGAATCTGTATTTAAAAGCTTTATATTTAAAAATAAGAAAAGGAAGACAATTGTCCCCAAGGTAGCTACTTAGCAGGAATCATCTCATTTGCTTTAGTGTCTCCGCTAGACAGAATCTGAGCTCCTGACAGGTTTGTCATTGTCAAGACAAGCTTGCCTGTGCCTAAAATACTCAAGTAATTCACTCGTTACTCTGACGTCTGTGCACAACATGGAGAGTTTGCTCCAGCTCCCCAAACTGCACAAAGTGGGGTATTCCCAATGCCTTGAGGAGGAGCTTTCACTGAGACACATAAGTTTTCTGAATTATGCTAAATGCACCCTTCTGTCCAGGCATGGTTAGTTACACATATGAAAAACCAACAATTTCGTTCTCCCTTCTGGCTAGCAATCTTGTTATGAGATAAACTATTATGATAGTCATATGCTCAGCATAAGATGTAGTTTTCCTGGAGTTTATTTTAAAAACCCGATGCAGTACAGTTCATAAAATAATCCTTCACTTTGGTGGCTCTTTCAGCCCCAGCACCAGCAAAAAGTCCCACTTTGGGTGTGGGGCTGTCTGACACCTTCACTCACCTCTGCGTATGTGAGAGGAGAGGTAATATTGGGGGAGGTTTAGGTGAGGAAAGGCAGAATGCTCATACTAGAGGTAGCCTTGGTTGGAGAACAAGTGTGGGTCAAGTCACCAGGGATGAGGTGTGAGTAAAGAAGAAGAACTGGAAGAATCTGAGGTCTCTGGACTCAGGATTACTGAAATAACAATAAAACACAGTTGTTTGCAGGCAAAATGTGCATGTGATGGGGTTTGAAGACACAGGGATGTATCCTGTAGTGTACATAGATTTTTTTTTTTCATGGTGCTCAGTATCAGGGTATAGATGAGTTACTACCAGGAATGTCCCTTGGAGATTTTTAGTAGCAAAGTAAGAAACACCCCGAACAAAACCAATACTCTTCCCTAAAGTGTTCATGCTCAAATCAGGATCAGATCAGGATTGAGCAAGAACCTAAAAGCAAAACTGGTGCACCAGTTCTTTAAGGGACAAATTCACAACAGTTCTAAGGCTCTGTTTAGAGATCTGTTACAGTGACAGTAATTGTCCCAAGAGACACCTATTGTTTTTCCATCTCTGGATAACAGTTTAGGATGAGTGATGTGTTGCTGACCTACAAATTGGGGCTAAGCACATTGAAACTGGCCTGCTATCCTTCTGTAACACCTGGGTGTCTCCAGCAACTCTAGTGGAGTCGGTTCTCCAAACGAGGAGGGTTAATAGCAGATTGAGACCAGTGCCAGCCTTTGTGAAAGCAATGGGAACAGGTCAATCTCTCGCATCCATGATAGCTACTGTCTCTGCACAGGCAAAACTGACAAAGTTAACTATGAAATAGCTCTGTCTCGAAACAACACCGTGTGTCGTCTTCATTTAACCCATTTCATGTGTAAAGTCCTCCAGATATGACCGGTAAAAGAGTTGGTATTTCAGCAGCCTTTATTTGCATAAACCAACTTAATTTCAACACTCAGAACTTGTTCCATAGGACTTTCATATTGGAGCACCAGGACTTAAGCATATGGGAAAGACAGAAAGAAAAGGCCTTATGTTTAGAAAAAGATCTTTATATATGACCTTGCTAAGACACAAAGGTTATACAAACCAGTGAA